>OY728139.1:1394068906-1404068906 GCA_963277665.1 Viscum album | reverse complement strand
TTTTATTCCTCGTGTCTATCCAAGAGGGGATCACAACCAGCTAAGGGGATAGAGGGATGTGATTAGTACTTACACCTGAGATCAAGGCCAAAATTTAAGGGACAGTGTGAAGTGTCTAATCTCATGTTATTTTGGGGGTTTCTTAACATTCAATGGGAGGGATGTTAACCATGATATATAATGTCATTTTTTGAGGTCGAGTGGCATATTCCACTTTTGTTTCAAATGAATATGACCATATGTTGTGTACTTTATCATCAAGTAATAAGGATGATGGTGCCATAAAGTTTAACATTGTGCAACACAGAAATTATTTCATGAATTTTAAAGTCATTCATGAATGACCAACTATGCTGTTTAATATTTTTCAGCTGAGAAAATTTCTATGTTAGTAAACAAAATATTTCTTAAAAACCCTATAATTGGTCATAGTTTTAATGTTCTCTACATCAATTATGATTAAGGAACTAGATATGTTTGAGTGGACCATAGATCAATGAAAACGTGAATACAATGTGAAGGACTTCATTTGTTTCATATACTAGTGAGTAGGGGGATTCCAATGAGGTAGTATGGGTTGTAGTCTTGTAATCCCATAGGAAATGGTAGAACTTTTTAGGAAAAGAATTTTTATCTATATCCACTATCATTTACAGTTTCTTTGATATGGTATTGTTGAATTACTCTATCTATCCATTAGACACTTCATGATAGAAGGATGAATTTTTATATATGATATTGTACTCTGGACACAACTTTCTCAAATTATTAGACTAGAAATTTTTGTCATTTTCCATTGGTATTATGTGATAGAGAACAGGTATGGTAATCAATTTGGATTTCACAATGATAATAATCATTTTTTGCCGAAATTATTTTATGGGTATTGCCTCTGCAAATTTGGATAAGTATTCTATAGAAGTTAATTTTCATTTTAACAGCTTGGTTATGGCTGGAGGTTGTAGCCGCACAACATCAATTCCCTATATGGTGAATGGCCAACGATATTTGTATGTATGCAACAACACCAGAGGTTGATGGATGATGTTGTACTACACTTGGATGGAATGAATCTTATTGGTGAATTCAATACTGTCATGCATCATAAAAAACTAGAATTATTTAGGCCTTCAGATTTAATGGGAATGCATGATCCTAAATAGTGGGAACAAAAAGATGCAGTGTACATTTCATTCATGATAAAATAAATCACTTCTCCATCGACCAATATTATAAGGACTCCCTAAAATCAGCATTTATATAGGACCTTATGGTGATTTAGGACATCATAAATAATGATGTTGGCTACTCGTCGATGGATTTACTCCTTCCCATCTCTTTCTAGTAGGTGTAATCCATTTTAGAGGTATTCCATGATACGCATCATCAACCTAGTGGTATGATAATACGGTTCAAGGATAAGGCTGATATCATTGATCTTTTTAGTTATGATTTGAAAGAATGGTGATAAAATTTGAATATGGGACATGATGATGACTGTTTCTTCCTAGATTCGATCCACCATAGGTGAATATTCATTCTCCAATGCATCTTCTTGGGCATTCGGTGGTTACTGGATGTTATTCAATGTTGGATGTGATGGTAATTCATCCATTAATCCTTAGATATAGAATTCTAGGATGACTAACACTTATTTTTTATGGAATTTCCTAGTTGATATTTTTTATTACCAACTATGAGTATCATTTAACCACCAGATGGTCCAATGGAATTTGAAGTGCTAGTTTTAAGTCTGCAATGAGGGCCTGATTTTCTACTTCACAGTTAGTACAACATTCTGATAATGGGAATGAGTAAGGTACAAATTCTATTTCTAGAGAAATTATAAATATCCCTAACCTGACTTTACTGATACTATGTTATTCTATTATCAATTATTTTTATCTCTTGGACACCACATAAAAAAATAACAGATTTTAGTGCTGCATAGAATAGAGAAAAATTCCTTATCTAGAAATTTGTTATTTAATGACGTCATTTCTGTTGACCAGTGTTCTGCAAGGATATTTACCATGGTCTATCCTTTCACTGCATTCTGAGGAAAATATTTAATATGAAACTACTATAAAATAAATGCCCATCATGCCAAAAATCTTCTGAACCTAGGAAAAGGGAGGATGTAATTGAATAGGTTATTGTGTTAGAGAAAATGGATATCTTGGTGCTATAAATAGTGTCTTTGTTTTATAACATCAATGATCATTGCCATGATTCATTTAAATATATAAGAACAATGATCCTTATCATCGGGAATAGTTTAACTACGATAATAATGGTTTTCTCATTCCAAACATCGTTCCTTTTCAATGGAAAGTCTCTCAGTGATCACTCTAGGAATGTAACATATAGAATGAGTGGGATTCCTGCAACATGTGGAATTAATACTGGTGGTATCAAATAGTATTTCATGAGGATTTAACATTCTTTATGACTGTCACTGTTCCATTGATATGTGACCCCCTTCTTTATTATTTTGATGAAGGGGAAACACATTCTTGTATATTTGGATATGATACACCCGATGTAGGGAATGTATCCGTGATGTTCTCTAAACACTTTATGGTTTAGTTTTTTTGGAATATTGATGATTGATTTTTTTTAGGGTAAACATTGATGAAGTGATGTTTCACAATGATGTTGTGAATTTTTCTAAATGTTCCGCCAAAGTGAATTTTAAGGACTTCATCCTCAGACAGACTTTTGTAGCTTGTTTAAAATGGTTTCCAGGTTATCTAGTGGTTTAGAACGTTTTTAAGACATAATAAATATATTTTAAACATGTAATTCTACAAACATCACCATTATGGGTTTGCAAATGTAATGCATGTTACGTTGGTATGTGTCACTATTTCGCATGGATTTCGGGGATGACCTCCTGGACGAGAGATTCAAACGTTCTGATCGGTTTCTAATGGGTTTGTTCGTAGAACCGGAAACATCCAATGATTCCACATCCGTTTGGACCTACTTTCCAAAGGTAGGTGCTCATTAGCTTGTGGACTAATGAGGCTTAGGAATTTGCATTGGTCGAGAGGATGGGAGGTCGGACTCATCACACCTTTTTGAGGGGAATTATTGTCTACTCTGGGACTCTCTTTATAGATTTACGTTATCTTCGTGAATCCTTATTACATTACCAAGTGTAAAATGAGATTTCCTTTAGTTTTAACAATCAATGATTAAATATGCAAGAAATTTAGAGAATCTTTTATATGTATTCGAGGTTCTTCATTAATAGAGAATCATCTATATCTGTTTAGAGATTCTTGGTCAATGGTATCCTTCAAAACATTTATATAAAAGTCTCTTGGTCATTATGATGACCAGGCTGGTTTTAAAGCCACTCAGTGGGGCACTTGAAGTTTATCGTCATTCAGAAGGACATGGATTATTTCAAAGTTTGGATCGAACCCATAAATGGGCTACCTACGTATCCTTTGTTTTGGAAAAGGAATCAGAACCCACGTAGTTCGATTAATAGAGTATGATGTTTATGATTGATGGCTCAAAGAAGAATGTCATAATTACTTTTACACTCTAAGCTCACGTGAGTCATACTCGGTGTGAGAAACAAGAGGTATTGGTAAAAATTAGACAATTGTGCCATGAAAGATGCAATCATAAGAAATTGTTTGGGGCTTATGTATGTATGACTGCCCAGATAGATGAAGGTTTAGGATTTACTTTTAGGGAGAAAATCTAGGAACAGGGTCCATAAAGGTATATGTGATTTATGGAGATTTGAATACTCTAACTTGGAAATTAAGGGGTTTGAGGTTCACTCCTGAAGAGGATGCCCAAGATTATGACTGGGACTTACTCCTAAAAAGGAGGCCCAGGTTAGGGGACTTGGGGCTTACTCCTGAAAAGGAAGCCCAAGATTAGAACTGGGACTTACTCCTAAAAAGGAGGCCCAAGTTAGGAATTAAGGTTTGGGGCTTACTCCTGAGGAGGATGCCCAAGTTTGGGAACTTTAAGAATTTGAGGCTTACTCCTGAGGAAGATGCCAAGATTAAAGGACTTATAACTGGGGATTATTCCTGAAAAGGAGACCCATGTTATGGATTCTCTCATCTTAAAGGATGAGGTTGAATGAATGAACTCCCAATCTTTGGTGACATAAAGATGTATAAATCACTATGTTTTGAGAAATATTCCACATAATTACTTTCAAATAAGGAAGTCAAATCAAGAAATCATGCCATAAATTGCTTTGAAGAGTATCTTGAAGACTGAATCTTGAATAGGAAAGGTGAAATGGCTTAAGAGGGGTGAAATGGGAAAGAAAGGCACCCAAAAAGGTAGGGGCACACAAGTCTTGAAAGGCGCGCAAGTATTGCGGCGGCGCGCAAGTGTTGGTCGCGTAAGTACACTTGCGCGACATGAGGGGTACTTGCGCGATTCTAAAACATCATTAGAATATTTGAGCGACTCTTTATAAATCCCTTTAGAATCCTCTTGAGGTTCTTCCAAAAAAAGGTACGCGCAAGTTCTATTGAAGGAATAAGTCGGCGCACAAGTGTTGATGAGTTTCAACACTTAGGCCTTCCTTCTTCTCTTTAAATCTTCCGTTCTAGGTAAGAAATTACCTTAGAAGTGTTCCGGAAGCTTTGAGAAGATACTTGGGCGTCGGGAGCTTCAATCCGAGTTTCTGGAAAAAGATCCTCTTGAATGGGGGGCCCACAGGGTCTATTTATAGGCAGGAGAAGACCCCGGGCGGTTACCGGTCGGTTACCACTTAGGTCACGCAAGCCACTTGCGCGACTAAGGTAGCCACGCAAGTACACATGCGCGACAGTGAGACAACTTGCGCGGTGCAGTTGCTGTTGATCCTTTCTTCCTGCCTTTGTCGATTTTTGATGTTTTCTTCAAAGGATGAATCACCTTGAGCTCGGATATTCCCTTTTCCGATCTTTAGATTCTATGACGAAAGGAGCGTCAACAAAAGCCCCCCCCCCTCAGAGTTGGATCCGGAGAGAAATGAGGATTTGACTCTGAGGAAATCAAATCCCTCCAAAGGAAAAGGGAGGCGTGCAAGTCTTCAGTGCACAGAGGGCGGCGCACAAGTTTTCATCGCGCAGGACTTAAGAGCTCTGGTTACGGCACGCAGATAGGCCTCTTGGCCTATAAATACATGGATTTTGGCCGGGTGTAGCATCTAATCCGAACTTCTCGAGCTCTCGCCGCGCAGGTCACCTAAGCCGCGCAAGTCTCTTTTCCACTGTTCCCTCGCTATCTCGCTACTGTAAAGGTAATAGGGCTTGCGCGGTAATACTTGCACGACAAAAACTTGTGCGGCACATGTAACACTTGCGCGACATCTCCATACTTGCGCGCCTTAATGCCTTAGACATTTTTTTAATTTTTTTCCACAAAGTTTGTGAAAAATAAATTCATTTATAAATTAATTTATTCAACTCTTTGTGCAGAATTAATGGCTCTTAGACCCGGATTAATTGATGAACTGGCTAGCAAGCGGATAGATGATATGATGAACATCATTGGCCCTGATTACTATAGTGTCAAAGATAGTATTCTTCCAGATTTGGCTAAGTATCTGAAGAAATATCATCGCAACTTTCCTCACTGCACTTATCTACCTTTTTCTGGCTATGGTCATCTATAAGAAGTCATTATTCCAGAAGTAATGAATTATCTTCCATTTTCGTGGTTTCAGAATTATACCAATTTTGCTTCAGCAAATATCTCAGGTGGAGGAGTATTTCTAACTGCTGGAACAGTGGAGAAGGCTTATGTGATGCATCATAGCCCTTGCACACCAGATCTGAAAAAACATACACCTGAGCTTCAACCACATTGTCATCCTTCAATCTTCCGAAATGCTCATATGGATCAATCCAAAGGCTGGAAGAAAAGTTGGGATTTCCGTCCTGGGGGAGGTGTGAAGCCAACTTGGATGTGGGCATACTGGGTGTGACAGACTTACGCAGAGTTTATCGAGGACCTGAAGAGAGCTGCAATATATGAGGCTGTTTGGGTTGGGAAAACATATGTTTACAGACATGATAACTTCGTTCCAGAGATACTCAGCCACTAGATCCCAGCAACTAATTCTTTCCATTTGACTCATGGAGAAGTAGGTATCAGTTTGTGGGATGTCCACAAGATTTCAGGAGCTCCAATAATGGGCGATATGTATGATGAACTCATTCCTCCCAAGGTGACTTGGAATGATTCAGAGAAGACTCATGCTTTATCTCGAGAATTATTTAAAATCTTTCAAAGGCTCAAGAGTTCAGAGACCTCATTAACTCATTTTAGAAAAGATATTCATCCGGAAGAATGGATGAATGTGTTTCTTACTAAGAAGAAAGGGATGGAGCCAAAAGAAAAAGGATCCATGAAAAAGAAATCCAAGGATACCAGGCCCAGACGTCCTACCACTTGTCCAAAACCTGAGAAGAGAGGAGCTCCTGGCACATTCTGGCCAACTCTAAAAGCAGGAGAGTTTGAAAAGTGGGGATATGAAGAGAATCAAAGAATTCCAAAGAAAACTCGTCTGGCGGGTTTCTTGGCAATGTGGCTCAGGGTTTATCTCTTGCCGGTCAGGGATTCGAAGGGAGGCGTTAGGCCAGGGACCTTCGTCATTGCGGCAAAGTTGGCTGAGGGAAAAATGGTTGGATTAGCTACCCCCATTTTAGCAAAGATTCACAGGAGTTTACTTCATGTCTTCAAGGGTAAATCTCATTTAAGAATAGTGGTACCATTCCAGGTTTTGTGGGGATGGATCACCACTCACTTCAGGACTTACAATGTAGAGAATGGATTACAAATTCCTGGAAGCTCTTTCAGACCGTCAGTGCAAGCATTCTCTGGAATTGCTCCATTAGATGTTAATGGTTATGAAATGAAAGTAAGACTGAGCATGTTTAAGGAAATCAACTTCTTTCCTTATGGAAGTCCGCCATCTGGGCGGTTTGTTGATGATGGGACAACCCATTTGGATTTGAGGGCATACATGATAGCTTGCAGGGATGTCGTGTTAGTAGCCAGGATTGATGGAGAAATCATATGTGAGGCCTATGCTCCATATAGATTTGCATGCCAATTCAAATGTTTGCAACAGATTGATGTATCCCCTCTGGTACATGTCAGGTTAGAGCAACATACGATGGTTTCTCGACAACTATGGTTACTGACATCAAGAGATAAGACTGGGGCAGTATTTGATCTACCAGTTGAAAAAGTGGCACATAATCTGACTACATTTTATGCCGAACACTGGATAACATCATACCCCAAAGGGATATTGAATCACCCAGTATATCAAGTGGGAAAGAGGAAGAGGAATGTAGAGAAAGAAACCCTTCCTAATGAAGGTGATGCTTCTCCACCTGAAATAGGTTCAACGGACTCCTCTTCTAGAACTGATTCATCGAATTATCACGATGGGGATGATGAGGCACAACTGGCAGCAAAGCAGTTTCGTTCCCGATATAATCCTCCGTCCAGAATTAAAAGACCCACTCCATCAACTCCTGGTGAGTTATTTCATTGTAGTAATTTCAATAACTGCTACTTTATAATGTAATAAGTCTTACTTTCTTATTCTCTATCTGTAGTTGCAGGAGCTGGGAAAAAATTAAAATCAAAAATTTTAGGACCTTCCTCACAGCCTTTATATCTATGACCAGAGGCTGTTCAGCTATGGAAGAGCTTATATTGTGGTACTGAGACCTCCTGGCTGGATTTGTGTGAGGGCCTACAACTTCCTGGAATAGGAAATCATGTATCTTCTAAAAATCATCAATACGAAGATAACCCCAATGAAGTGCGAGCTTACATCAGAGAGATGGAAATGCTCATATATGCCACTGATGACTCGGTTCCTATCACCAGGCGGGTGAAGGAAATGATTGATCATGGCACCACAGAGGGGTATGGTGGTTCTGGAGATAAGGAATGGCAAGAGTACGTGGCTCCGGAAGATGTAAGTTTTCGTTCCTTATTTTCATTGCAACTTGATTTCAGTTGAAGCTTTTTTTACATAAGGAAGTTATTTTCTTCATCTTGAAGCTTGCAAAGAAAGGAACTGTGGTTCCTTCGCCACAGTATAGCCCTGGTGGTACTGCTATCGGGGCTTCTGCTGATTGTCCTCGCGAACTAGGCCATGAATGAGGCACTGGACACAGCCTTCCATTCGCCAATCCAAGTGCCTATAAGGGAGACCACTGATACTCCAAAAAAACAAAAGAAGTAAAGGCAACGAAGGAGGAAATCCATAGCTAAACTTTTCATTAGAAGAGGTAAGTCCTTCGAACAATCATGAGTTTATACCCATAATCATATGGTTACTCATATTTCTGAGGATTGCAGGGGCTTCTTCAATTTCCCCCTTGAGGGAAGGGACTGATCCTTCTTCAAAGGCCTTGGAGGGTGATGTAGAACAATCACAGACCCAAGCTGACTTGGTTGCTCCTGGAGAAGAGCTAGCATCCATTCCAATTATCCCTCCTACTGCTGAAGATGCTATCCAGGGTCAGGGGTTGCAGGACATAAGTCGGCAGACAGATGTAGCAAATGCTCCCACTGGTGAGACTAATCAAGATTCTAAAGTATCACTGGGTGAAATGATGAATCAAGGAATGACTTTTGAAGAATTTTTTGATCATGCTAAGTTGTCATATGATTTAGAAGACCTTGGGCGTGAGTACTACCCTTCGCCCAAAAGTTATTTAAAAAAATTATACTTCTAACCATGACGAAAAACAATATGCAGTTTCTTCCGTAGAAGCCACTAAACTGCCAATGCCTGAAGAGGGTGTGGACATTGATGTCAATCCTACCATTGCAGAAACATTAGCTCAAGTAGAGCTAAACCCAATAAACCCTCCTGAGACCCATCTTGAAAATCCTGTTGAAACCAGGAAAGATGGGGAGAAGTCTTCTCAAGTTGCTGAACCACCCTTGGGTAAGGGATAACAATATTTTTGATTGTACTTTATTTGCAAGACAATCCATTCTTTTGTTATCCTTTAAGGCTAACTAAATCTTTCAATTAATCATGAAGGGCCATCAACTGTAATGGCTAGATCCGGAGATGAGGCCTCAGCCTTTGCCCCAATGGGAATTGAAAGTGAAGAAGCTCAAGTCAGGGGGGAAAGAGCAGGACAAGGCACTTCCTTAAGCATGTTAATTCCAGATTACATACCCCCCTAAGATGATGATGTTGAATCAGATCCAGAGATGCTCAAAGCGTTCAGCTTTTCACGACGTAAGGCATGGAACAACATATGGAACATTATATCTGGGGCGCCTTTAGAAGAGATACCATCAAAAATATCTCGATTGTCATCCCAATTTGTTATACTGGGACTTGGTGGTTTTGGGTATGAAAAGATCCATGCTGCGGTGAAACAGATCATTTTCAGGAGGGAGAAAGCACAGGCAAGTCGGGAAGATTTTACCAGAGTGAAATTGTCAGTCAACAGAGGTGAATTTGAGGCTGCGGTATCCCAAGCTGAGGCTGATTATGCTGCCAAGATGAAGGATCTAAAGCAAAAAATCAATGAAAAGGTCGTCCAGCAGGTGCAACTCCAGCAACAGTTTGATGCTGTTACTAGGGAACTTGATCAGCTTAATAAATCATTGGATGAAACTCATATGAATGGCATGAAATCCATCACAGATGCTAAGAAGGCACTTCAGCAGGCTGAAAAGAGTGAAGCTGGTCAAGTGCACGAGCTTCAAATAACTGCTAATAAAGCTCATGATGCTATACATCAAATGAAGACTTATGTTGACAATCTTCTGTAATTCTTGAAAAAGAGAAGAGACTCCAGTTTGTGGATGTCTTTCTATCTCCTGTGTATCAATGAAAAACACTTTTGTATTCAATCATTTGTACCTGCATTCTTTCATTACCTGCTTCAAATTTACTTAACCCAATGGGCTTAGTAAGCATAGTTTGATTTTTACTAGGATTATTACAAATAACCCTACAAACTTTGAATCTTTTAATTGCTCAATATTACCTAAATCATATAGAATGTATGTTTAGTGAGCTGGAACTTGACTTTTATTCAGAGTTCCTTTGTCTTTTGTGGGCAGTTTAAAGTCATGCATGCCGGACATAAAGGGGCTAATGTTTAAGGTCGAAATAGGTTTGACCAAAATGGATTAAAATTGATTCAATTCATTGACAATTTATCTGAAAACATATTACCATACTCAAGTATGAGAGAAAAAATGTAAACTATGGCTTAAGAATATTTGAATCTGAGGAATGATATGAAAAAGAGCTAAAAGGCATTAGAAGAATTAGTTTCCGAGAATGAAGTTACTATTATTTAAAAAAACCCGTTAGGGGGTTGAAATATGCAGGGCCACCTAAGGGAATTGGCTGCATGGTTAAATAAATAGCATCTTTCGGCTGACAAGTCTGTTATGTGGACTGTTTATGCAAGGCCACCTATGGGCACGTGCTGCATAGTCAGGAAAAAGAACTCCCAGAAATTTACTTTCCTAGTGCTAAAAGCTAGTGAAAGTTTATGGAGACTCAAATTTTCTAAAGTATAGAGTTTGTTGTATGGAAATAGGAACTTGAATATGGAGAAGATATTTCCGAACAAGAATATCGAAGAACTGGATGAACATCACTCCTACGAAGGTCTGACCCAAACGTAGGGAAGAAGAATAAACCATAGACTTGAATACTTTCAGATCATGAAAAAGGATATGGGACAAATATGTTAAGGATGGATATTTTTTGCGGATCCGTACATACTGTCGTTTAAGACAAATAAGGACAAAAGAGGCATTCTTCCCAAGAATGAAGTTACTATTATTTAACAAAACCCGTTAAGGGGTTGAAATATGCAGGGCCACCTAAGGGCATTGGCTGCATGGTCAAATAAATAGCATCTTTTTGCTGACAAGTCTGTTATGTGGACTGTTTATGCAAGGCCACCTATGGGCACGTGCTCCATAGTCAGGCAAAATAATTCTCAGAAGTTTGACATTTTTGTGATTAGAAGTCATGAAAAGGGTTATGAAGATCTAAAAATATTTAAGGTTAGGATTATAACACATAAAGATGGGTATTGTCCAATGTATATAGAGATACATAGGTCAATGATAACCATAATCATGTTGTGGCTGGGTCCTGAATTGAAACTTGGACTTCACTACGTATCTCATAAGAATGAGAATCAAGCCATACGTAGTTCTTGAAATGTAGTTTAACGTCGTGTAGGACGAAAGTATGAGTGATCTTAGTTTAGGGTCATAGAATTCGAACCATAATAATGAATACACAGTGTGTGTTTTCATGAGGACTTTTCAGCCAAGGGACTGAAAGTGAAATTTGGGGTTAGGCCCAAAAAACTTGGGACTGGATTCGAGGGACACTCGAATGTTCCTACGTATCCCATAAGGATGGGAATCAATTACACATAGTTCTAGAACTAACCTTTTTACAAATTTGGTTCGTACATGTGAAGGGTGAAAAGGGACTTTAGTGCAATGATGGTTTAACCTAAGATAAATGTTTAGGCATTACCATGTATGCACGTAGTCTTTTGAAAATGAAAACCATGATTAAAAAATCAATGTCAATAATAGTTCTCTCTCAAATGAGGAAATCAAAGAATATTGTAGTTTATTGTCGTACCGGACAAAAGTGTTGTATAGTTTAACATCGTATAATAAGGACGAAAATGAATCAATGTAAAGATATTGATTCCAGGGGCAGTTTCACGAATCAACATCATATGAGATGGTGGTGATCCGATGTGAAGAGATTGTTTTTGGGCTTGAACCCTGGGAGGTTGCCTACATACCTAGCCTGGAGGGCAAGGATCAAAGTCCGTGTAGTTCAATTAAAGAATGAATTAATGATCAAGTTGTTCTTGGGGACAACGATCTAATTAAAATGTTGTTGGGACTTACACATGGTTAGGGGACCAAAGAGAGTGTTATGGTTGAGGTTTGATCTAATATCACGTGAGTCATACTCGGTGTGAGAAACAAGAGGTAATAACAACCTTAACGATGCACAGTTTAATGTCATGTAGGACATATTCAGGGACTATGCAGTTTAAAGTCTTGCAATTAGGACTATTGGTGCTGCACAGTTTAGTGTCATGTAGCAGGGACAAAATAACAGTTTAATGTCATGTAGGACATATCAAGGACTTTCTGTACAGTTTAGCGTCATGTATTTAGGATGTCACAGTTTAACGTCTTGCTGGATGTAAGGGATTTGCAAATAGTTTATGGTCATATACATGGACCAGGGATGATGCAGTTTAAGGTCATGCTGGATGGTTTTGGGAACTTTTTCACAGTTTAATGTCGTGTGGGACGAAGTTGCAGTTTAAAGTCATACTGGACCATGGCTGTATAGTTTAACGTCATATAGCAAGGACTAACTGGTGCTTCACAGTTTAGTGTCATGTTGCAGGGACATCTTCTTTTCTACAGTTTAATGTCATGTTGGACGAAAAAAAGGTTATACAGTTTATCGTCATGTTGGACGATAGAACATTGTTGTACAGTTTAAAGTCATGTAGCTAGGACTAAGGTGAACCAATATGAGGATATCAGTTATGGGTACTTTTTACAGTTTATCGTTATGCTGGACGATGAAAGTGCCACATAGTTTAATGTCATGTTTCTAGGACACAATATAGTTTAATTTCATCTCGGACAAAATATAGTTTAATGTCATCTCGGACAAAATATACTTTAATGTCATCTCGGACAAATAAGGAACTTCTCTACAGTTTAATGTCATGTAGATAGGACATAATACAGTTTAGTGTCATGTAGGACATATCATGAACCAATGTGACTGTTTTGGCTCTGTGAACAATATTTTGTGTTTATACAAAAATACTTCTTCAGAAATCTGGCATTAGTTGGAGTCGTGATGTGTTCTCCATCCATTGAGATTAGAGAATACGCTCTATTGGAGTAGACCTTATGTATTGAATAAGGTCCTTCCCATTTTGGTTCAATCTTGGGAGGCTTCTTTCCTGGTATCATTGGTGCTCTGAGAACCAACACCAATTCTCCCTGAATGAATGAACGAAGACGAACGTTTTTGTTAAATGCTCGTGCTATTCGATTCTGATAGATTTCCAAGTGGTGCAAAGTGCACAATCTTTTCTCATCTAACTGTTCCAATTCATTCAACTTCTTTTGGGATTGCTCATCTGTAGATAACTGATCACAAATGGATACTCTGAGTGAGGGCAATTGAACTTCAATTGGCAAGACTTCTTCTGTTCCATATACCAATGAATATGGAGTTGACCGCGTTGCATTGCGAGTGGTAGTCCTATAATCCCATAAAGCATGAAAGAGTTTATCAGGCCATGACCTCTTATCTTTATCCACCATCTTTTGCAGTATATTTTGAATAGTCTTGTTGAAGGCTTCTATCTGGCCATTAGCTGCCGCATGATATCGAGATGAATGGTTGGACTTAATGTTGTATTCTTGATACAATTTCTTTACCTCAGAAGAATAGAAGTTGGTGCCGTTATCCGTCAATATGGTATGAGGGACACCAAATCTAGTAATGATGTTAGACTTGATGAAGCTAACAATGCATTTAGAACTGACTTCTTTGAGAGGTACTGCCTCTGCCCATTTGGAAAAGAAATCAGTAGCAGTAAGAATGTACTTAAACTGCTTGGCCGTAGCTGAAGGGTAAGGTCCCACCACATCCATTCCCCATGTGGAAAATGGCCATGAGTATTTAGCTGTATGAAGCAACTCTGGAGGTTGATGAATGAAGTTGGCATATACTTGGCATGAATGACACTTCTTTGTGAAATTAACACAATCTTGTATCATTGAAGGCCAAAAGTATCCAAGCCTTCGAATTTGATCAGACAGTCTATGTCCAGACTGGTGGCCACCACAGACTCCTGCATGCACTTCTTTTATGACAGTCATTGTCTCTTCACCATCAATACATCTGAAGAGAACTCCATCAAAACCACGTTTGTAGAGAATTTTCTTGAGGTGGTTTGGGCTATCATAAAGAGTAAAATTGACCACACGTCGCCGGATTTGTTCTTTCTCGGCTCTATCAGCTGGAAGTGTTCCATTTTGAAGGTATTCCCTGATAGGTGACATCCATCCTGTAGTACGACCATACGGTTCAGTAATGGGACTAACTTCATTAATTTCCTCTTTTTTGACTTGAACATAAGGTGAAATTGCAGGACGGTGGGCAATACAGATGGTTGTCTCGTCCCGATTTGGATATGATAAAGCTGTGGCTATATTAGCCAGTGCATAAGCTTGAGCATTTTTTGATCTTGGGACATAAGAAAACGTCGGTTCTGAAGGAAATTCCGACATTAACTCTCTGACGTAATCATAAAAAGGGATTAATTCTTCTTTTCTGATGGCACAATCCCCATTGACTTGTTTGATTACCAGGTTTGAATCACCTTTCAACTTTAAGTGATTCACTTGTGCTTTAAGTTCTAACTCCAAGCCTGTAATGAGAGCTTGGTATTCAGCTTCATTATTGGTAACACCTTCCCACAACAAAAAGGAATAAGGTAACATTGCCTTATTTGGAGAAATGAGCACAATTCCTAAACCAACTTTGTTGAATTTAGGATTTTCCATTTTCTTCCCTGTTGGACTTCTAGAAGCACCATCAAAATACATTTCCCATGTTTGAGGACTCTCTTGAATAGAGAAAACTTCCTCATCAGGGAGTTCAATATCTGAATACGTGTCTTCCACTGAAGGATGTTCTGCCAGAAAATCAGCCAGAGCTTGGCCCTTAATTGCCTTTTGAGACACATACTGGATGTCGAACTGCTGTAGAATAACCGCCCACCTTTCCAGACGTCCTGTAAGCATTGGACGACTAAGGATGAATTTTAGAGGATTATTACGAGATACCAATTGGACCTCATGATGTTGCAAGTAGTGTCTCAGTTTCTGAACTGCAAAGATTAATGTTAGGCATCACTTTTCAATACTTGAATACCGGGTTTCTACTTCAAGCATAGTTCTACTGAGATAGTAGAGACTATTTTCATTCCCAGCATCATTCTTTTGAGCGAGAAAGGCACCCAATGATCGCTCTAAAGCTATCACATAGAGGATAAGAGGTCTACCCTCAACAGTTGGCATGAGTACTGGTGGACTCAAGAGGTATTTCTTTTGAACATCAAATGCTTCTTGACATTCTCCAGTCCATCGGTAAGTGACTCCTTTCTTCAATAATTTGGTAAAGTGTAAACTTTTGCCTGCCAAATTGGCGATGAAACGCCGAATATAGGCTAAGTGTCCTTGAAGTCCTCTTAATTCTTTCAAATTTTGAGGAGGTGACATACCAAGGATTGATTTGGTCTTCTCAGGATCGACTTCAATACCACGATGGCGTACAACAAAGCTGAGGAATTTTCCTGAGGTTACCCCAAAAGCACATTTTAAGGGGTTCATCTTCAAATTATGTTGTCGAAGCTTGTGGAATATGACTTCCAAATCAGCCAAGTGATTAGAACGTTGTTTGGATTTAACCACCAAATCATCTACATAGCATTCAACAAACTTCCCTAAAAGAGGTTTGAAGATACGATGCATGGCGCGTTGATATGTTGCACCTGCATTCTTTAAAACAAAGGGCATCACCCGGTAACAAAATACACCTTGAGGAGCTCTGAAGGCTGTATATTCCTCATCTTCTAGGGCCATTCGGATCTGATTATATCCAGAATATCCATCCATGAAAGAAAGTACTTCATACCCAGCCGTCGCATCAATTAAGAGTTCTGTAATCGGAACTGAGAAATCATCTTTAGGACAATACCGATTAAGATCTCTGAAATCGATGCAAACCCTAATTTGTCCATTCTTCTTCTTTACAGGGACAATATTATCCAACCACTTGGGATATTGAACTTCTCTGACGAAGTTATCTTTGATAAGCTTATCCACTTCAGCCTCAGTTTGGGAAGCATAGGTTGGGTGTGTTCTTCTTGCGACTTTCTTGAATCCTCGAGGTTCTTTTGGTAAACCCAAATGATGAGTAGCAACATCAGGATCAAACCCATGCATTTCTGTATAATTCCAAGCAAAAATATCTTTATTTTTCTTTAGAAAAGAAATATACATCTCTTGCTCTTCAAGGGTCATGGCCTCACTAATTAAAGTGGGGCGTGGATCTTTCTCTGTACCCAGATTTACTTCTCTGAGTTCATCCACAATGGTAGAGATACCCTCTTCAAATACTGGAGGAGCATCTCTAAGATCTTCCTCTTCCTCTTCATCATGTGTTATTTCTTCCGTTTCTACTTGCAAAGTAGATGAAAAAACGAAATTCTCATGATCATAAGAGATGTCAAAATTTTCACATTTTGAAGAAGAAGCTTCCATTTCCGACCCTATTGATGATAAAGGGTCTTCTTTGGGAAATAAAGAGGAGATGATGGATTGAGAATCGACATCCTTATTCACCTCTGGTGTTGCTATAACTTCTTCTGGCCTGATTAGCTAAGTATAGACTTGGTGGACTTCAGTAGACGAAATGAAAACGTCACCACTTATGCTTTCATCACTACTTGGTAAGTTACCAATTTCTCCCATGTTGTCTGGCTCGATTTCCGTAATTGACATTATGGATATTTCCATAAGAGTATTTTGATTTGGGCCTATTTTGTCAATTTGACTGATAGGTAATACATAATCTGTACTCACATGTGAAAATGGATTTATTGGAATTTTCTCCAAACCATATGGAGCATTAACTTTGGTAATTTCCTTCATTGTAGATTTTTCTCTTCCCTTCATGTGATAAAATTTCGCCTCAATGTATTGAGACTCACATGTCTTGAACGGGGCCTTATCACCATACAATGTTCCAACTTGACCATCGAAACAGTATTTGAGACATTGATGGTATGATGACGGAATAGCTGCATGCTGATGCAGCTAGGGTATTCCAAGCAAGATATTGAAAGCTGAGTCTTGATCAACAATCATGAAATCTGAAATGGATACAAGATCTCCAAACTGAGTTCTGAGTGTAACTTCTCCCAGTGGTTATTGTTCATTTTTATCATATCCTTGTAACATCATGGTAGAAGGAGATAAATCAGATTCCGTGAGGCCCAATCGACGAAGTGTACGAATGGGCATGAGGTTGACTTATGAACCATTGTCAATGAAAGATCTTCGAATATCTACACCATTGACTTTTCCAGATAAGTACAAAGGTTTTATGTGACCATGCACAACATCATCTTCATCTTTATCAGTAAAAGATATCACTGCATGGCATTCTGCAGGATTATTCTCTATGTGATAGATTTCAGCTGCAGCAATTTCAGCTTCAAACTCCTGAGGACTTGACAAAGCTTCGATATGTGCTTCCCGAAGATCTTTTTACAGATTCAAAGCATCCAAAATTGATAACATGTCTGGTACATGGGCCAAGTGTTTCAATATATCATACTTTTGATCTAGAGGTCCGCGTTTCCCAATAGGAATATGCGGTTTAGAAGGTACCTTGGAAGAAGATGCTTTGGAAGCTGATGCATCTTGTATTGAAGTTGGCAACATCCTTGGTTTTGGAAGATTAGACTGATTAGATCCATTTACTTTCTGAGATAAAGAAGATGGAACCTTTAATCAGTCGTCCAAAATAACTGTGCCAAAACTGAGTTGGCCATTGGCAGAAGAACTGGCTTGTTCTTTTTGAGCTCGCTGAAGGGCTCTACCATGAGTTTCTGCTGCATATACAGTGCTAGCAGGGGTAAAATTAGAGTAGTGGCTTCGGAAAGATCCACGTCTTCCCCTGTATCCTGAACCTCGAGAACTTCCTCGGATTCCCTTATTTGATATAGGGAATTCAGGCTCATCAAGACTGGAATATGGATCTGTTAATTGAATCATATTAACAGAACCAAAGATTAACTCTTCGTCTGATAAAGACTCTGCCTGGTTAGCCTATTTAGGCTGTGCCGTTTGGTGGGACGGTGCCCGTGGCTTTGATGTAGATGGCATGAAATCTGCCAGAGTCAAAGACAATTAAGGCTTTGATACATACTCATCTTCTCCTGATTCCTCTTTCTTCTTTGAATTGCGCTACCCTTTTGAGGATTTGTCTTTTGATGGAGGTTTTATTGCATATTTTGTAGGAGACACAATTGGCTTCTTCAATTGTGTTCGCAAAATGGAATGGGTCCGATTTATTGTCTTTCTGACCATCCAATCATCATATTTTTTTTCGCAGTTTTTCTTTTGACTTCCTGCCACTCGCCTCCTTCCTCTGGATCTGTAGCGGTAATATACGCTACATGAGCTGAAGAACCCTTCAATTTGACTTGTCTCAAGTCGACCATCTTTTGCAGGAGGTCTTTAATGACAAAACACTCCTGGATGGGATGCCCCAACATTTGATGAAAGGGACAATAATTGGGACGGTCTTCATCTCCTTCCTTGTTTGGCCTCTTGGGCACTGGTAATTGAACCAAATTATTTTCCAGAGCTGAAATGAAGTAACCAGGAACTTGCTCATTTCGGAAAGAGTATGTTTTACTCTTCATATCCTCAAATTGTTTTCGTCGTTGATCTCTTTGATCATTTGGACGAAACGGCCTTTGTTGTTGGCGTTCAAGAGGTGGAGTCCTTCGATAAGATGAAGGTTTTGAAGTAGATATAGGTACAGGTGCTTGTTTAAGCATAACTGTAGCAGTTTCTGCTTTACCCATTCTTCTTCCTAGAGCTGATGGAATTACACGATATTTAACCTTAGCCTGTATATGGGAATCTTCAATCTACTGAGCGATTGAAGTAAGGTCTCGAAACCCTCCTGTGTATTTCACAGGGATCAATGGCGTGCGTAATTCGTCACGAAAATTTGCCACACAGATTGGCAACAATTCCTCCTAAGGGAGTGCTAAACTCAGGGAATACATTAATCCCTTCCAACGAGCAATGAAATCAGAGACTCTTTCATTCTCCCTTTTCTTGTAGTTTGTAAGATCGAAAACTTTCGTTTTTGGAAAAGTTGAGCTAAACTGAAGAAGGAATTTTTGACGAAGATCCTCCCATCCGATGACTGACCGGGATTGCAAGCTTGTATACCAGACAAAAGCTGGTCCTTGCAAGGTTCGCATGAAGCATCTGAGTTTCACTGCTTCTTGCTGCTCTGGAGTTCCCATCATAGGATCACAACAAGACACGTAATGCGTCAAATGTTGTTCAGGGTCACCTGATCCATTGAAAGTAGGGAAAACAGGGTTTCGAAAACTGGATGGAGGAGAAATTGAATCTACTCATTCAGGGTAAACTTTCTTTTCAGGTTAAACTTGCGCCCGTTTCCCTTCCATAGTTTCTAACCGAGATGTTAATGACTCAATAGTAGTTATTAACTCTTGAGAAACATCAGGTTGAACTTGGTTTTGGGTAGGTGCAATGAATGGAGCATGGACAGACGTGATGGTTGGTGCTGCAACTGATGGTAGTGCTGCCAACCGTTGTTGCGTTTGACCCATAGGATTAGACCTCTGAGGGTGTACTGATAAAGGAGGATATTCCTGATCCATCTCAGTAGTTACAACAAATTCCTTCGGCTTTCGGACTTCATCATTCTTAAGAAGAAGACTACTCTGAAGTAGTTCTTCATTCAACCTTCTTAATTCTTTCATTTCTTCCTCCTGTTGTGCAAACCATTGCTCTAATGAGAGCGATTGACCTCCTTCAGAGGAAGGGTGAGAAGTAACCTGATTCTTTCCTTTCCCCTTATTGGATTCTTTTCGGAGAGGGGGAAGTGGGTTACCTGAAGGAATACCCAGATTTTTGGTAAGCCTTTGATTACGTGTGCGCACACCTTCTTCATTTAGGTCTGTGTGCGCAATTTCTTGAGCAGGAACCTCTTCGTCTGATCCCTCTGATTGAGCCTCATCTGGGGAATCAGCAGTAACGGCATTGATGACATTAAAGGATGCATATTTCATGGAATCCTTTCTATCAGCATTTCTGTGATATTGTCTTCTTCCATGTCCATGATGAGACATGGCATTCCATTGACATGATCCCTCAGGAACTTCTTGGAGAACCATCACTTGGAGAGAATCTCCTGATAGCTTGGCTCTTCGTTCCTCTTGAGGATTATTTCCTAATCGAGAGAATACTGACTTTCTCTGAGGGAGGGATTGAGGATTTGAAAAAGTCCCCAGTCCGGTGGACTGGGGATGTTCCTGCTGTTTCCGCTCAACTCCTCGAATCCCATTTGTTGACTCTGAGGGTTGGGTTAGAGAAGTCCCCAGTCTGACAAGCTGGGGTGTCTCTTGACATGCTATGTCTGAGATCTTCTTAAAATATCTCTTGATCTTACGAATCTTAGATCGGAAATTAGCTGGATGCATTAACCTGTATCCACTTTTATCACCTGGTTCAACAGACCGTTGGATGATTTCCGAAACTACTGTCATTTGATGACGTGTTTGCTCCAGACGAGAGGCTTGTGCAATATTCTCACCTGCTTGATGTAGGTGCAATTCAACAACTTGTTCTCTATATACTTGATTTTGAGAGGAACTAGTTGAAGCCTGTTTTTGAGCAAGATTTTGATTATGAACAAAGCCCATTGACTGTGGCCAGCCATGGGCAATAACATTGCATGAGACCATTTTCAGCGGGCTTTGCTGACTGGAAAGCACTGTGAAATGTAGTGCTCCGTGAACACCCCATCCTCTGATATGAACATCAGATGGAGCATTGGCAATTAACTGATGCAATTTTCATAGTGCGCCAAGGCATGAACGTTGAAGGATTCTCTGTTGCTTTTCAGCCTTTGGATACAGAGAGACTGATAGAGATGCCAAATCAATCTGGCGTTGTAACCCTTCTATTATCTTAATATGATTTTCATAATCACCATAAGATAATACTTTCTTCTTCAATTGACAAAGAGTCTTCCATATGTTGAGACGAATATCATGGATTCCATCATCCGTCAACATCTTTGGAATGTCGTACTGGGAGTCAGCCAAAGGCCAAAACATGATTGGTACTTCACCTTTTGTCAGTTTTTTCCTCATGTTTAGCATTTCCTCTTTATCATTAAATGAAGATTCTTCTACCTATTTTGACCAGAGTTGGTGTTTCCTTGTTTCTTCATCGGATTCAACAAGACTGGTAGAGAGTCCGCTATTCATGATGGAAGATGAATGAACTGGGGATGGTTCGGAGAATAACCTGAACCCCATGCTATCCTCTGATGGAAAAAGAGTTTCACCTGCTGATAGTAAAGCATCAGACATGACTGGCTTCACGTTTGCAAGTGCCTCAAGATAAGAGGGCTTTCTCGACACTACATTGACTTCTGAAGAATTTTCCAGACAACGTGAATCACTACTGCGGAGAGGACTTTCACAGCGAAGTTCATCACCATGAGGAGGACCGTCATGATGGGTTACAGAAAAAGATGAGATCTATTGCTCCTTGGTCTTCTGACCACACATAGGGTTCCTGTGGCTCTAATCTGAAGAAGAAACTTCAAGATTGACCAAATTTTCATGAAGCAAGTCTTCATGAGGAAGTGTTTGTTGAAGACCTTCAGAATTAATGTTCCCATTATTGGGAACTGAGGGAGTATAATCTTGAATTCTGACAGATAAATGTCTGAGGGCTTCAAGAACTCCAGCATCGAGCAAGGCTTTGTTACAGATTAGCCTTTGATCTCCTGACTGTGCTGGGAGGATCTTTTTATTAGATGCCTTCTTACTCACTTTAGAAACCACTTGATGATGAAAGTCATTGCTCTGAGCAGGTGTATGTGCCTGATCAGGAAAGTTGGTCAGGTTAGGCTGACGATCTCCACTCAAATCAGGTGTATGTGCCTGACTTGGTTGTCCGTATGATATGGGGGAGTATGCCCCATAACCCTCTTGGACTGGAATAGATGTGTGTGGCTGTTCCGGAGTGAATCGTTGATGTTTCATTCCACTGCTAGGGATAGATTTATGTGTCTGTCCCTGAGATGATGTTGAAGCTGTTGTGATATCCCGGCAAGCATCCAGAATATGAGCAGGAATTTTCTTCTGCTCTTTCACCATTGACAAAATATGTTTGGTGACTTCAGCCGCCGGAACGGGGATATACGTCCATTCCGGGCTTGGAGTAGGTGTATGTGTCTACTCCTGTCCTCCTTTTTCCTGTCAGTGAATCCTGACAGTACTCAAGTGTGGAGGCAGAGAGTTGAGTCTGCCTCCTGTTTGTCATTGGGACTTTCCGACTGACTTCTCCGTGCGTTACCAAGCGAGACTGTTGGTAGGATTGATTAGTATTAGCAGGTGTATGTGCCTGCTGATTACACTTCGCCAAATGCGGTTGACGAGATCCATCATATGTAGTCAGGCGAGCCTGCTGACTAACTGGTGATGTATAAGCAGGTGCATGTTCATGCCTATACTACTCCGCCGGAATTGCCTGGCGGGATTGGCGGGATGTTGCCAGACGAGTCTGCTGGACAACGGAATTAAAACGGACAGGTGTATATGCCTGCTCATTGTTTTCCACCAAGTTAGGTTGGTGGACTTCTCCAGAGATGGCAGTGATGACAACCTGCCTATTGTTAACCGGATTCCATCTCTGGCGGTTCATCTTGCCTGCTCGGGTTTGAGGAACCTGAGCTGAATGCCTGGAGTCGGTACCCTCATCATGTTTAGGGCGCACTACCGCACGAGTCTGGCGGCGATTGTTGATGGGAGCCCTCGGGAAGGACTCCTGTCTTTTTGAATTAAGGCCCTGAGGGACCTTCTCATTCACTTCCTCAGAGTAAGGGAGTGAATGGAAATTGCGTTCCGGGGATAATGACCCGAAACGGTTGGAGACGGTAGTCAGCACCGCCTGCTTCTTGATTGCTGGCCACCGTTGTCCGGACGACCATGTAGAGTTGTTAACTTGGAGGTCTTGACGAGCGGCCTCCAGAGTTGGGATAGTACCATTGCGACGGTACTCCTTAACCAGTGCATTAGAAACCCAACGTTGAAGACGCTGAGTGGGTGATGTCATCCTCAGAGCGGACGATGTTCTAGCAGGAGTAGCAGCATTGGTTTTCACAGCAGCAGACCTCACAGTAGAGGTGTTCACAACAGCAGTATTCACAGAGGTGAATTTAAGGAAAGCCATTTTGCAGAATATCATGAGAAAAGAGTGCCTGTTCCATATAACAGACATAATCAAGATGAATCTGGCTACTGCATCTTTTGGATGAGCACATGTCAATGATTGATTTTTTGGCCCAAGGGGCCTAACAAATAAGAAAAACATCACTTTAACTTGGTTAAGGATTCACGTCGGGTTCACCATTTTTGTTTCGCACGGATTTTGGGGATGACCTCCTGGACGGGAGATTCAAACGTTCCGATCGGTTTCTAACAGGTTTGTTCGTAGAACCGGAAACATCCAATGATTCCACATCCGTTTAGACCTACTTTCCAAAGGTAGGCGCTCATTAGCTTGTGGACTAATGAGGCTTAGGAATTTGCATTGGTCGATAGGATGGGTGGTCGGACTCATCACACCTTTTTTAGGGGAATTATTGTCTACTCCGGGACTCTCTTTATAGATTTAAGTTATGTTCGTGAATCCTTATTACATTACCAAGTATAAAATGAGCTTTCCTTTAGTTTTAACAATCAATGATTAAATATGCAAGAAATTTAGAGAATCTTTTATATGTATTCGAGGTTCTTCATTAATAGAGAATCATCTATATCTGTTTAGAGATTCTTGGTCAATGGTATCCTTCAAAACATTTATATAAAAGTCTCTTGGTCATTATGATGACCAGGCTGGTTTTAAAGCCACTCAGTGGGGAACTTGAAGTTTATCGTCATTCAGAAGGACATGGATTATTTCAAAGTTGGTATCGAACCCATAAATGGGCTACCTACGTATCCTTTGTTTTGGAAAAGGAATCAAAACCCACGTAGTTCGAGTGATAGAGTATGATGTTTATGATTGATGGCTCAAAGAAGAATGTCATAATTACTTTTACACTCTAAGCTCATGTGAGTCATACTCGGTGTGAGAAACAAGAGGTATTGGTAAAAATTAGACAACTGTTCCATGAAAGATGCAATCATAAGAAATTGTTTGGGGCTTATGTATGTATGACTGCCCAGATAGATGAAGGTTTAGGATTTACTTTTAGGGAGAAAATCCAGGAACAGGGTCCATAAAGGTATATGTGCTTTATGGAGATTTGAATACTCTAACTTGGGACTTATTCCTGAAAAGGAACCCCAAATTAGGAGAGGATTGATAATTGGGTTTTACTCATGAGAAGGAACCCTATATCAAACGTAATTTAGGACTGGTTAAGAGAAATTAAGGGGTTTGGGGTTCACTCCTGAAGAGGATGCCCAAGATTATGACTGGGACTTACTCCTAAAAGGAGGCCCAGGTTAGGGGACTTGGGGCTTACTCTTGAAAAGGAAGTCCAAGATTATAACTGGGACTTACTCCTAAAAAGGAGGCCCAGGTTAGGAATTAAGGTTTGGGGCTTACTCTTGAGGAGGATGCCCAAGTTTGGGAACTTTTAGAATTTGGGGCTTACTCCTGAGGAAGATGCCCAGATTAAAGGACTTATAACTGGGGATTATTCCTGAAAAGGAGACCCAGGTTAAGGATTCTCTCATCTTAAAGGATGAGGTTGAATGAATGAACTCTCAATCTTTGGTGACATAAAGATTTATAAATCATTATGTTTTGAGAAATATTCCACATAATTCCGTTCAAATAAGGAATTCAACTCAAGAAATCATGCCATAAATGGCTTTGAAGAGTATCTTGAAGACTGAATCTTGAATAGGAAAGGTGAAATGGCTTAAGAGGGGTGAAATGGGCAAGAAAAGCACCCAAAAAGGTAGGGGCGCGCATGTCTTGAAAGGCGCGCAAGTATTGCGGCGGCGCACAAGTGTTGGTCGCGTAAGTACACTTGTGCAACATGAGGGGTACTTGCGCAATTCTAAAACATCATTAGAATATTTGAGCGACTCTCTATAAATCCCTTTAGAATCCTCTTGAGGTTCTTCCAAAAAAGGGACGCGCAAGTTCTATTGAAGGAATAAGTCGGCGCGCAAGTGTTGATGAGTTTCAACACTTAGGCCTTCCTTCTTCTCTTTAAATCTTCCGTTCTAGGTAAGAAATTACCTTAGAAGTGTTCCGGAAGCTTTGAGAAGAGACTTGGGCATCGGGAGCTTCAATCCGAGTTTCTGGAAAAAGATCCTCTCGAATGGGGGGCCCACAGGGTCTATTTATAGGCAGGAGAAGACCCCGGGCGGTTACCGGTCGGTTACCACTTAGGTCGCGCAAGTCACTTGCACGACTAAGGTCGCCGCGCAAGTACACTTGCACGGCAGTGAGATAACTTGCACGGTGCAGTTGCTGTTGATCCTTTCTTCCTGCCTTTATCGATTTTTGATGTTTTCTTCAAAGGATGAATCACTTTGAGCTCGGATATTCCCTTTTCCGATCTTTAGATTCTGTGACGAAAGGGGCGTCAACAGTCACAAGCATTCATGAAGACAAAGGGAATTAACTAATATAATAATACTCCCTAGAGGATAAGAATGTAGTGGTTTCTTCATCTTATAGGGCCATCCAAATTTGGTTGTAACCTAAATAACCATGTATTATGTAGATGCATTGATAACGATCCATTAAATCAATCCAAACTTCTATGATTTGAAATAGGACGTCAACTTTTTGGATAGTGTTGGTTTAGATCTCTAATGTTAATGAAAAATCTTATTTTCCCATTAATCTTATTAACAGGGACAATTATTTTTATCCATTTAAGATATTATACCTCTATGATAAATTCATCTTTAAATTAATTGTCCAATTCAGTCACAATTTTGGAGGCATGAGTTGGGTGTATCTGTTTGGGTGCCTGTTTGTACCCCCGAAGATATTATGAATAAACCCAAGTTTTGGGTGGCCTCCTTGGGTTTGGGGATATGAATCTCTTTGTAATTCTAGGAAAACATATCTTAGTGTTTCTTAGCTAAGGAATTATATACCTTCTATTATTTGTAAGTAACTGTCTTACAAATCAATGTGGGTTATGGATCTTTATCCATACCTAGTTTTTTTCTATGGGATCATCAATTATTGTGGATACACTTTAATCATATGATGGAGGGGATCCTAGAGGTCTTCCTCCTATTCTTCTTCCCCATGAATTGTCTTTTCCACCTCTTTTTGGGAATTGGGTGATGAAAATTTTTTGTTTGAGTTTGGGGAGGAGTCGATATTTTAACATTTAGAAGATAAAGAAACCTTTTTAAATTGATTACTAGTGTGAGGCATCTTTAGAGATCCAATGGTGAGAAAAGGGGTTGAGAATGAGTATCTTTACTTTTTACCTTAAAAAAAACAAATTCCATCATAGATGATTGAACATGGATGTGTTAAATCATGGGGTATGGAAGGGAGACATTTCCAAATAAAATTTTACTACTATACAGATAGTTGACATCCTCTTCAGTGTTTTGGGTGCATTTTTCATGAATGAATTCATGGAAGATGATAAATGCATTCTTGAATTTGGTTCCACCCCTTTGACATGGATAATGGGGTCTATTTACTCTACACTATGCTATTTGAAAGGGTAAGCTCGAATTTTTTACATTCCATTTAATGAATTTATTCGAGTGAAATCATCAGCAATATACTATTTCCATTCCTTATTGTAGAATCATGCATCAATGTAGTGTGATTGACATGATGTAAATGGGTATTTTTCTCCATTAAATGTCCCAATTTTTCAATTAATACTATATTTCTATGATTGATGTCATGAGGAAGGGATTCTCATATACTGAGGTAGCCACATTCTTCCCAAAAGAACGTTGAAGGTTGGATCCTAACTATCACCCTTAATGTCAGAACTTTACATGAGATCCCCAAATCATGTCCTAGTATTTGATTTCACCAAGGTTAAGTTTCCCATAATTTTCATATTTATACATAATTACAATGGTGAGGGACAAGGTATATTCTTTGAGACCTGGTTGATGAAGTTTTAGGATTAGAATGGCATTAACTCCAGAGTCATTATCAATGAATGTTTCTTAGATATCAATTTCATTTTTCCAACCATATGTATACAAGGTTTTACCATTTCCCAATATGATGGAATCCTCATACTGGTCTATAAAATATATTTCTACGTTGAATTTATAATGATCATTATCTTCATGATACACTAATGTAGTGACAACATGAATATAAAATTCACGAGGGCATCATAGGGCCTCTATGAGTTCTTCGTAGAGGTATTTTGATATATTTAGAGCATATATTATTGACATATTGGAAAACACATGGGAAAATTTATTCAAAAAATCATACATATGTTCCAAATTTATGTGCTTCCCAATATGGGGATTCTCCTTCATAGATACATTGGGAACTAAAGTATGTGATGTGGATGAATCATCATGTGGAATATGAGATGAAGGTTCTTCTGATCTTGGTGGATGATGTCCACTAGGTTGTCCTACACACTGAGTTTGAGTAGGATATGACTTATTATTTAGTTGAACATAAATTACAATTGTGTTAGTACAAAATATGAAATGATTGGTGGTACTTTATTTCTATTTCTATGTTCACAGGAGATGTTTACCATGAGTTTCATTCATGTATATGGTTTGAGTAGGTACACGGTTAGGGTAGTAACTACTGGAATGATCATTTATTCCCTTATAACCTCAACATTGATGGACTCTCCCACTAGTTCCCTAATCATGTGTAAGGAATTTTGGTTCATAATCATGATGATCATCTATGAAGTTATCCATTAACTAAGTAAAATTGATGTAACCAAAGAATAACTCCTCGTTTGATGGAGGTTTAGTCTAGCTAGTTAAATCTTGTTGTACCCTTTGGCAGGGTGGTGTTCAGTCTTCTCAGACTATTGGCATAATGTTATGTTAAAGTAAAGGAAAATTTTGGATTCATAATAGTCTCATCATCATGTTTTTTCTTCATAATCTTTTAGTCATTTCACTATTTTAAGATTATATTTCAAAGGATTGAGTTGTTGGTAATGTTTTTTATGTTATAGTGGAAGCGGTTTTAGGAATAATTGGCTATTTCAACTGTGTTTGGAAAATCACATGAGTCTAGACTATCGTCATTATGACCATTCAGTTATTGAGCATCTAAGTACTCTTTCTATTAACTTCCATCCATTCATTTTATTCATCTTGAATAGTGGTTGAGACATGTTCCACATGAGAAGGTGGCCTACATAGATTCAATTTCCCAAAGTCCACCATCTTTTGTTGGATGTAATTGAAAAATGAACTCTCCTGGATGTTGTTACCCAGTAATTGGTGGAAATATAAATATCCTTGGAGTTATTTTTCACCATATTTATTGGGATTCATAGGCTTTGGAATATTTATCAAGTTGTTTTCCATGTTTGATATGGTGTAACAAGAGACATGTTCATTATGAAAATAATAGAACCCTTTTTCAAATCCATTACTTTTTTATCCTCTCATCTATTGGATCATTTTAAAGAAGTGGTCATTGTTGATGATGCTCATTTTTGGATCTACATGAAACAGTGTGGTATATGTATTAGGAATAGGAACAAGGGATTTCTTAAGTATAATAATGGAGGCCTCTACCTACTCTGTTCTATTTCCATGAGAAGATGTAATTAATCAAGAAATAACTTTGGTCTCCACAACGGAGTCTTACACACTTTGAGAGATCGCAATGAGGTCTTGAAAACCTCCTATATATTTCACTAGGAAATGTGGGGTGTGAAACTCATCTATAAGATTATCTATATAGTATATAAACTATTCTTATTGAGGTATTGGTTGGAATAATGAATATGTCAATCCTTTCCATAAAGAAATAAAATTTGTGATCCTTCCATTATCCCATTTTTTTTCATTTTAAGAGATCAAGAATGGTTTTCCTCTATAGAGTCTATCTGAACTATAATAGAAACATTTGATTATGTCCTTAACTCATAGTAATCAACCAAGATAGAAATCTAGTGTACCATATAAAGAATGGGCTCTATAATGATTTCATGAAGAGCATGAGTTTCACAACCTCATATTGTACAAGGGTCCCCATCATGGGATTACCGTGTTAGATGTAATGCATTATATGCTTCTCTAGGACTCCTAATCCATTAAAAATAGGGAATGTTGGGTTCTGGAATTTTAGCGGGGAACAGTCGGATCTACCCATTCTAGGTAACACTTCATTTCTAGGTGTATCCGTTCATATCATTCCACCTAGGATTCCAATAGAACTGTTTTTTAATTAAGATCATTCATGATACCTCATGGGATATATTTCCAAGTCAGATCTTAAACATGTTATATGGCTAGTAGGGCCATCTATGGTTTCACTGTTGGTATCTACCATGGGTAGCATATAGGGTTAGTCTTATAGGTATATTTTGTGTGCTATTCTGGATGTGGTCCTAATGGAGGTAACTATCGATCTAATGTGTTTAATATTCACATATATTGGAGTTTGATATCCCATATTGAGTGGATACTTCGGATCCATTTTAGTTTTTAGAGAAAACCCTCTTTATTGATGTATGCATACTGGGAGTGTGAGATTGGTATCTTATAATATAGTATATCAATTAGTAAGGATTCCTCAGAGTAGTTATTCATTGAGTCTCATCAATCCATTCATAACTTACTCCTGCTGAGAAATCTATTACATAAGTGAAAGGGGAATAACCACTCCAGGGGGTAGGGGGAATAATTTGAAACATTCCCTTTTCCTTAAACGATAATTTTAGCAGAGGTAGTGTTGTATTATTTGAGTTAATTCTTAGATTTGTGGGAATAATTTAGTTCCTAGTATACAAGCCTCCTTCAATTGTTTTGGTGTGGAAAGCCTTATGAAGCAGAACATCCTAATCTATCTCTATCACTGAATTGCCCCTATGTTTTGTAGGATCACCAGTAGTGGTATAAATGATATTCAATGATTCATCATGCATTTTAGTAATTCTTTCAATTTCATCGTGAGACTGTATTTTTCTATGCCATCCAGGATGCCTCATCCCAAAATTTTCTACTTCTCTAGGATCCATTTGGAAGATGATAATCTGAAAAAAAATCCTGGGACATCAGTCATTTTCATCCCTAATGAGAATATAAGATCATGGTTTTGGAAAAAATGGTATGGTATGATCTAGGAAATTTCCCAAAATTGGGAGAACACTGATATATGTTCAGGAGGATATTTTTAGGTGAATATTTCACTATCTTGGAAGAACTGGGGTTGTTATCCTTTAAATTTTACTACCCTTTAGGCCTGGTTTTCTAAACATGATGGTTAGGATTAGAATTCCCCATCCCTACAGCTATGGGTTTCTCTTGAACCCCTATGTATACTACTTAAAAGGACGAACATTTGATTTTATGGAGTTTTTTCCAAACACTGTTTGGTTGAATCATTTGGTTTGCACTAGAATCACTCAATTCCAAATTTATTTGTACTATATTCGACATTTTAATTATATCCTAGTTGAATTCAACTATTTGGTAGGATTAATTAATATTTTTAGATTCCTGGCATAAAATACTCTAAATAACCTGCTATCCTCTCGCTCGATATTGGCAAGATTTAGTTTGGGCCTGTTCTTTAGAAGATATTTGGTTGTGAGAATTTTTTGTTTTTCGTATATGGAGAAATGATATGAAATTATATGATACTAATTTTGATGTGATATTATAGATGAGGATCATGGTGGAATTTAATTCTCATTGTTCACCACAACCTCTAATATGGACACCATATCGGGTATCTATTATTATTTGTCCAAATATTGTGAATACACTAAGGAATTAGTGTTTAAGGGAATCTTTTTTCTTCCCCAACATTGGATATCTTGCTAATAAAAGATCCTCCATGTTTATTTTTCATTACATATATTCCATTACCTTGAGGTGACTCTGATACTCGTCATTGGGAAACACTTATTCTCTACAGTGACGATGAATCTCCAATATATTTAGGTGTAATTTTTTCAAAAAATATTCCTAAAATCCCTCTGGAATAATGTATTAATGGGTGGATCATGGATAGAACATGAATTTTATGTCATCATTATCTATCTATTTTCTCATATTTATCATTTAATCTTCCATCTTTGTTAGATGATCCCATACCTGGTCTGACTAGAGTGGATAATTTCCTTCTTCATTGTAATAAAAAAAATATTCTTAGGGTCTTCCTATGTTATATGAGAAGGTAAAAGATCCATGGTGGGTTCATATAATGAGAATCTGTATGGTATATCTTCTAGTTTATAAATTATTTCACTATTCTATGAGAAGATAGGAGCCATTGATGGACATGTTTTTTCAAGAACCTAATGGTAGGAGGGATTTCTCATCACTACATCTCGAAGGGGAGGACCCCTCTAATGAAGTGAAAACCTACTGTGGAGAGAACATTCATCGTGAACACTTCTATGGGGATAACTTCTATAATGAATTAATGTAAGGGGAATTCCATCATTCTATTTGATCTTTTACACACATAGAGTTTTGTAGTGACTCTCTCCAGAAGATGGTCTCTCAAGAACGATCAAATTCTGGTCATGGGGAAAAAAATTATGGTGAAGTGTCTAATGATGACCTTTATAATTACTATTACTACCCCTGTAATTTAGTTATAAAAGAGTTGGATCCTAATCTATGACAAATAAGTGTTTGAGGAATTCCATAACTCCAGTGGTAACTAGATGGGGATCATAGATCATCTATTAATTTTCTATTTATCTCAAGTGATTCTTTTATTTTTTTTCTTTGTTTCATGATACGGGGTCTAGTTTCTCAAGGAAGTGGGTTTTTATGTTAAAAAGAATTATTAAATGGGTCATGTGTATCTGCCAGAATTTTTTTGTTGGATTTTGGAATTTTGGAAGTGGTTATTTCCACCCTTGAAGTGGCCATTAGAATGTGGAAAATTATTACTTGTGGAATAAATGTGTGTTCCCTATTAAGATCTTCCTTAATCACGAGGGATTTTTCCCCAAACCCCTCTTGTATGGGAGATGAAGTGATTTTATACTCTAGGATGAATGATGGTGACCCACCCAATTTTTGGGGATGAAGATTTGTGGCCATCACATTATCAATAATATTGTTTCCATTATGATGGTCTAGAAAATATATATGATGTGGGTAGGGATTGTCATATACCCTTACACCATTTTTAGGATATTCATAGTGACTTTAGCATTTTGGATGGGGATTTATAACCATTCCAGATCTCGAGCAGGGGTATCTGTCTGATCCTTTCATACTATTCCTTCCATTGGATACTGAAATTACTGACGTGTGGGGACAAAGAGTTTGGTCTTCACCTTATCAATTTCTGAACAATTTTGAGTGACTTTTCTAGGTGCTTCTAAATGAAACTCTCATCAAGCATGATAAATACAGGTATGTGTGTTCACCTGATTGTAGTTTTCCACCAAAGAAGGATAGAGGAATTTTTTCATGCTTCTATATGACTTCATTGGATGTCTTGATGAGTTTAGGAAGTTTTATGTTCTTATGGTGTTCCACTAGATTAAAATGTCAGTCTTCATTGGAAACTTCTAGGTGAGACTATTGGATAGCTAAATTAGTGCAGGCATGTGTATATTTCTTCTCCTAGTTTTCCATGAAATCAGATTGGGGGTCTTATATATGGGCAATAGAGGTGTATTCCTACTCCATGTTGACCGTTTTCCTCCCTTTATGGGTCTTCTTGCATGCTTGGGTCAGGGTGACCTGTGTTGGAATACTGAGGATGACACCCTCATCATTTTGAGGGTTCATTTCCACTCAACGTTGGTAGTGGTGACTACTGATAGGATCATTTTTGGAGAACACATATTTCTCATATAAAATGCCTTTTATGGCTTCCTGATCCACCTCCCAGAAATAAAGAAGGTATTGGTTATTTTGTTTCGTGGATAAGCTACCAAAACAGTTCAATGTGGAGATTGGATCAGTCTACTTCTGGACCATCGGTCATCACTGGTTAGAAGACCTATAGGGCTTGGTAATCTATATGGAATATGGGATTGCCTCTACTGTGAGACATATATCATTCTGCTATAAATATTGGACAAGCATGTTCAAGACCCAATGTTTAAGAAGCTAGGTCGGTGATGGTTTCCTCTATTTGGATAGTGTCCTGAAATTAATAGTAGTTATGGAATGCATCAATGAGAGTTGGTATGACCCCATTGGAGTAAAGTGGGTTCTTAGAAAATGTTCATAGAATAATATGACAAAATAAAACCCATCAAATTAAATTCCAATTGAATGAACACATGTTTGATTGATTTCCATGCATGTTTATCATTCCATTTGAGTGAAAAAGGGTCATTAAAGTGGATGATATTATCATATTGGTTAAGAAATAATGTTTTTCTAACTATTTTCAAATGGTTGAAAACATGTATGTCTTGGAACAGGAAACACCCAATGGTTCTATATCCTCGAGTGGCATATATTCTAATAGTAGAAACATATTGGGGAGTTTGACCAATGTTGCTTAAGAACTCACATTGGTATATAAAATGGGTGTTCGGGACCATCACACCCTTTTGGGTAGAATTTTTTTCTACTCCAATAACATCCTAAATATTTAAGATATATTCATGAATCATTCTTTAATACCCAATTTTAACATGTGTCACCCTTGGAATAACAATTAATTATTAACAAGTATGGGTTTAGAATAATCTATATGTATCTAATAATCCTCATTGTTTGATATATTTTTATGTATTAGAGGTTATCCATTAATTTTATCCTCTTAGGTAGTGATTATAGATTCTCTAGTTATGATCACGGTGATTCTAGTTTTCTTCTACACAAGGGGGTGCTCTATATTGTATCTTCATCTAGGGAGAATAAAGTTATTTTGATGATGGGATAACTACCATGAATTAGATTCTTATGTATCCCTAGGAAATGGATAATATCCCACGTTGTTCGATGATACTTAATGGGGAACATCATACCTTTTAAGGACATGTGATATAGACAAAACAATGCAGTTTAAAATCTTTCAGAAAATATGCTTAGGTGGATGATTACCTACAAAATATTCATGTGGGACTTCTATCAACGTGGTACGAGGAACCTAGATGATATATATATATATATATATATATCTAGGATGAATAAGACTCCACCGAGAATGTGGTACAAATTGAATCTGGGTTGATTTGAGGTAATGGGTTTGTACTTGAAGGAGGGTTCCAATATATCTCATTTAGACAATAATCAAATTTTACATAGTTTGATTGTGAGGACCCATGCCTCTGAGGCCCTATGAATGATTGGATCATAGTAGAGTATGGCCCTTTAAGAGGATTATGTCATGGCTAATTCCTGAGGAGGATTCCAATATTGGGTTCAAGTTTGGATTATTCCTAAGGAGGATTCCCTTTTTTGTGTTTGGGTCCATGAGAAGTGACTTGACTCATAGACATTTGAGGGATTGTTTTGGGGATTATATCAGATAAGGATGCCATATTTAATGAGTATTATGTTAGGGATTATTCCAAAGGAGGATTGCCTAGTGAATGCGTATGGTTTGGTTGGGTATTATAGTAGAAGAAGATGCCCTAGATAATTTTAATCAGGGATTATTCTATGTAAAACTTTTCCCAATTTTGAGATGTTTGTACATATAAAAAGTTGGATGACCACTGAACTCATTCCTTAGGTAGGATTCATACATATCTAGATTATATTATGAATCAGCATTCTTGCATTTCAACAAATCAGGGCATACATACTCATGATTCCTTTAGTTTGGGGATCTTATCTATTCATATTTCACCACAAACCTCTACAACCACATATATTTTACTCATTGGGGGAAGAAATAGGAAGATATCGATATGGGGAATAAAATAATATGATCTTTTGGGTAATGGAAAATATCAAAACCCAATGGGAGAGTGAACGAGTATGGGTTCTGGTTCCCATTCTCTCTCGTTGTTTTACCATGATCTCATAGGAAGCAGGGGGTGGATTTGAGTTAACCATATCCTATTTTATTTTTGTTACCAAGATATACACATCAAATGATGTATCCTATCCTTAACCATGGGAATGGAGATAGAAGATACAATAATGTATGATTGGTCCTCCAAGAAATTGTAGGGACTTTATTTCGGAGGGATGACCCTTTATTAGTTAGTTCTTATTACTATGGAGGGTTCCCTTATACTAGTTTTTGATTATTTATATGGACCATATCCTCATACTGGTTAGGTATTATTCATATAAGGAATTACCTCGTTTAGGAACCATGAGGAGTTTCCTAACTCATGGTGATTTGGAATGTGATGTGGGGTGGTATTTTTTTACAACCCAAAATGTCTTGGTGTTAAGATGAAATGATTTTAGTGATACCATCCATTTGACATGGGGTTTAGTGACTCTAGTGAAGGGACCGACCCGAAGGGTGGGGATCTCAGCCTAGAACTGATCCTGATGGAGGGTTAGGTGGTGAAAGCTTCACAATATGTTTTATTGATATTTCACTGGTTGGTCACCCATGAATTGGCCCCCTAGGTGTGGATCACCCAGTCATGGGTCACTGATCTGTGGGTCACCTTGGTCTGGGTCGCCCATGTATGGCTCTCTTAGGTGTGGTTCATCTAGCTCGATCTTACCGATGTATGGTTTACCCTAATTGGGTCTCACCCAGGAAGTACCTCCCCCTTGTAGTACTTGGGAAGACTAGACCACCTCACATAGTTATGGGTCACCCATGTATTATATTCTAATGTACTTGGGTTAGAACCTCACCCCATTGAGGGAACTCCATGATAGATCTCCCATGTTGGGATGATCTATATGGGAGAAGGAGTTATGTGGCCAGATCCCTCCGCTCACTACTCCTTCTAGGATTTTGGCCACCCTCTTAGAAATTTGATGTTGAGGGGTCTATATATAGACCCAATAGTGTGCGTGTGTGAATGGGCCTACGCAATTGGGACTACATGAATGGGCCTACACAAATGAGCTTACTTGATTTACCTAGATGATGACACAAATTCCATTATAGTATTTTTCCAAATTCTGTGACCCATTAATTTTTATTCATGAGTTCTGTTTGGAATAACGACTAGTAATATCATATATTTCGAAGAGAAGTACTATTCTTGTTATGAATAAGAAACAAAATGTTCTCAAATGAAACTTACAAATATCAAATTAATGTGTCATCAACTTTTAATCATTGGTCTTAAAAATTCAAGACCTTCTTCAAGAATATGGTTATTTAAAATTATCCCTCATTGTGGAGTAGTATTGTAACACCTGGGAATCCAACCTGCAACTTCTTCTAGCATGGAGACACATCTATTCACAAAATCAACATCATTTTAATAAGTGAGGATCACATCATGAATTCCTTGAAAATGTGAATGGATATGATTTTGTGGTGTCAATAAGGTTAATTACTTAAAATATTAAAGAATAATAATCATAATATAATAATCAAATATATACATATATTATACATTTAAAACCAATCACAAAGTAAGGTCATGAAAAATGAACCAATGATTCAATCATGGAGACAGTAGGTCATAGGTACCCATGAGAAATAGTATGAACTTTCACCAGTTATTATAGAAATAAGGTAAGTACAGTTTATCTTTCTATACTATTCATTTTATAATAAATACCATATTATTTAATCATATATAATATATATAATTATTGTTATTTTGAAAGGAATCACATCAGTTTGAGCATTATTTATTCCACATGTCCATTAAAGACGTTATCGATTTTTTAGTATGTGAAAAGGTAATAAATAAATTGATATATTATATTTAAATAAAGGTAATAATGTCATGAATATCATATATATTTCATTTGAATAACATATTTTTATTAAACCCATCCATAATAAATTCCATGTAAACTATGGCCATTTCACATCTCTTTGAGGAGACGGTAGTCCAAACATCCACAAATGATATTATCGTATTCCCTGAAAATGGAAAGCTTGAAAGAATTTTTTATATAAAAATTATATAAATATTATGACATTAAATGTATCCTATTTATAATATAAAAACAAAATTTCTATCAAAATTAAAAACCATGAGAGGTCGTAATCAATAAACAAATGATACCATATTGTGAGGTGGTAGTCTATTGTACATAAAAACAGTGATTTTGTTACCCATTTGATTGAAATATTTATAGGGGTAGGTAGAAACCTTAACATAAAAACATATCATTGCATTTATGATACCGAGGATGTTATATATAAATTTAATAATAATAATTTAATAGGTTGAGAAATGAATTAACAAAAGTGTTTGGTGGTGAATTTTATCACTTCTTCGGGTAACTTTTTTGGGTTCCAAAAAAGGCCATCCTTAGATTTATTCTGAAAAATATTAGTCGTCCAAGAGGATAGTATGGTTTTTGGGAGATTTTATGGGTAGGTTTTGGTCGATTCTATTTGATTTAGATGTGTGAAGATGTGGGTTGCATGATTTCCTTTTTATGGCGGAGGAGGAGGGACATTCGTGTAAATATAAAAAAGTAAACAATATTAAGAGATCATAATAACATCATGTGATTCCAACAAGGAATAAAATACCATATAAGTGTGTGTATGATTATATTATTTATATTAAATGGATTTTAAACCCATTCTTGGGTCATTTGGATTTATAAGATTAATGTTTAACCACTAAGTAAAAACATTTTTACATTAATTTCTGTAATTAATTTTAGTTTATTTCACTTATATTTTTTTAAAATGCTATGTTGGAATTAATTTATATTATAATTTATGATTATTAAAAACATTTAGTAATTTTTACCATGTTCCAATAATATATGGGGTAGAAATTAATTAAAAATAATCATACAGAAGGGATGATAATGTAGGTTTTAAAAATAAAATATTCAAAAGATTGAACTATTTTAATATCTATTTTCAATGTGAAATTTATTCCAATGGCCCAATTTATATTAAATTATATAAAAGGTATATGATTATACATTTAAATAAAATTAGAATATAATTATACAATATATATAATTTAAAAAAAATTAATTTTTCAACTAAAAATCCAGTTTTTTTTACTGTTAATAAAAATGTGGAACTTCCTAGAAAATAACCAAAACGTTACCTAATGTTAATTATGATATAAATGTTACCGAAAATGAATTTTATTTTACCAATAAATTTATAAAAGTATCCAAATTTAATTATAATAAAATTATTCAATTAAAAAGTTGCAAAACTAACTTTTATAAAATATATCTTCTTTATGAAAAAATCATATTTATTCTTACCATAATACTATAATTTATATTTGACGAATTTAAAAACCTTTAATTGAATATTTATTATATAAACTTCATTAATATCATTAAATAATAGTATTAATATTTTTTATTGAGATAAAATGAAATTCCAGTCCAAAAAATAGTTTATCATAAATACACATCTCTTATATTCAATTGGAATGTTGTTTAATTTATAATTAATTAATGATGAATGAATTCATTTTATAAACTTTTTTAATTTATTATTTTATAATTTTTATTATCTCATTAATTCCAAAAATTCCAATGGCTAGGTGATAAATATGATACTAACAATAATTTTTATCTGATATGACTCAGGTATCTATGTTCAATAATTCATCAAAGGATATCTATGCTTCATGCAACATAATATAAACATAGTGTTCCATGCGATGTAAGATAAAAATATTATTTTGTGTAATGAAATATATTAAAGAAATTAAATAAATTTTAGTGAATATAATTCCTAAAATCTCTTTATGTTACATTATACCCCCATGACACTAATTTCTCCCGCAAAAATTTTGTTGGTAATCAAATGAATAACATTTATAATATTTTGTTATCAAAACTATAATTATAACATGTTACTATAAAAATCTCATTAATTAAAAGGAAGATGATGTATGAAATTAATCAGGAACAGAAAAATTTAATATTTATAACTAGAAGAACATAGGTTATAATAGAGGAAAATAGTAAATAATTATAGAGAGTGTTTGAGGTAATTCATGAAAAAATAATTAAATGATCAGTATAAAGTTGAAGGCCACAAAACCATAAATCCATGATTATCAAAAATACCATCGGTTAACAAAAAATAAAGTTTGTAGGATAAATTTTTTTCAGGATCCTTTTCAAAACATTTATGGATTGTTTTACTATCTATACTAATATCATAAAAAATTACACAAGATTTAGGAGAAGAATCGCATTTTGCAATTAGTTTCCACCAAAAAATAATTTTTTTCTCTAAAAATTATTATTCTAGAGGAATTTTCATGCCAAAATAACTAGAATAATCTTCTAACATATTAGATAATACTCAATAATATAATAATATATTTCTCATATATTTAGATATTAACCAAAACAAAATTGGTTTCTACATAGTAACATATTTAAAAAATTCATATGATAAGATAACATATTAACCAATAATGTTCAAATTTAAATTAATAATTTACATTAACCGAAATACTTACATTAACATAAATACATCTAAAAACATTAAAAACTATTTGGACAATTTATGATCAACAAACTTAATACATTATAAGTAGTTTCTAAAACCTATATCTTAGGGTTACCCTTCGAAAAATACAATTCTCCCTGGTGATTAAATCACTTCACGAGATGTATCAAATTCAATTACAGTAATAGAAAAATATTTTCACACACCGTTTCATTCAAATCAAGATTACTTCAACCATGAGGAAGTAACTCAACACCCATGATAACATAATGTCCCAAATCATTGAATCTAAAAAATATCAGTTTTTGATGTTTCTTGGTTAACCCATATATTTGTTGTTCATGGGTACTTTATTTATAGATAAGAAACATGTGACCAAACTAACAACAACTAAAACACTTCTCAAATCCTATCAAATATTTTTGAAGAAATAATCCCATGGAACATTTTTTGGGATTTTATCAAGACTTATTTATTGGTTGCTTCATTATTTCATACACTTTTATCATTTTATACTCTTTTCATCTCATGAAACATATGTGTTAAGAAACATGATATCAAAATTATTAGCAAATCAAACAAGTTTATTATATATTTTAAATTATTGAGGTGTCATTCATCATTGTAGACTGGGGTTCAATTCCAAGTAAAATATTTTAATCATGATTTTAATGTCTCAAATAAATTACAGAATATACATGTCCAGTATTTTGATTTTTTATCCTACATAGAAAATTAATCATCATACTTTTCAATAATTCCAATAATTTTTTCTCTAACCAAATCAAAACAAACTTAAGAAAATATTTATCAAGGAAAATATCCTTAAAAGTTTCCTATTTAATAGAATAAATATTATAATTCTCTCTAACAATATTAACCAATTACTACCTTTGACCAGCTTTACCTTCAAACAAAATATGTAAATAGTTACAATTTTATGTGTTGAATATCCCATGATTTTATTTATCTTCTTCAGGGAATTGATATGTCCTTAGGCTACCACAAATTTAGATGATCCATTGAATGATAGAAGTTTTGTCTCATGAAATAATATACTATATAAATGTTCATTAATGTTACAAATGGTTCCACTCTTTGGTGGACACCACCACCTTATATATCTTATTAAAAATTGTCCATCTATGTAAAAACAAGGTTGTGTTTGGGTTCGAAAAATCTCAGGATATTAATTGAGAATGATATTTTAATCTCGGTTATATCCTACCAAAACTTTTTTATCTCTTATGTGGAAACTCAATCTAAAAATCATATTATAGATGAATTGACCTGGAAATATAGAAATTCAAAGTCATTTCATAATAAAAATAATGTGAAATATTCTGAAGTCATGATATAAAATTTATTATAAACATTATGTTTTCTAAACCATTACTATGATACCAACTATATAGACCCATCATTAATCATTAAATAATAATGAGTTTAAGTGAAGAATTTACTTCCATTCAACATGAGTATCTCTTCTTGATATACTTTTAAATAATTATTCCATAACTCATACACAATAAAATCATAGAATTCAAAGTGGACATTTTTGATAAGTATCCATTTTAACTGTAATTAATTTTTTTTAAAATAAATCATGAATTATTTTCATTGAAAATATCAACGATTGTCAACATGAGTTTGTATTTTACCTTAGAATCATTAAATCCTCTCAAATCATATTAAACACAATGAGTAGAAAAAAATGATGGTAATGGATATAAAAATATTAGAAACTCTTTTTTCAATAAGAAAATAAATCTCATAAAACATTTACCATTATCCTCAATGTTTTTTAAAATATGAAATAAATTACCCAGTAAATTGGAGATCTTTAACAATATCACCCAGTTCTATCTGGAACACCCTATGTTCTGTTGTTATGGTGATTCCTGGATCTATTTGGGAAACCCTATGTTATAATGTAATGGGATTTCCCAATTCCATTTGGGAAACCCCAAGTTAAGAAATAAAAGTATTTCCCAGAACTATCTAAGACACCCCATGATATGATTTTATGGGACTTATCAGCTCCATTTGGACCTTCAAATCATGTAATTTTCTTATACCACTACATGAATGAAACAAATTACAAAAAAAACCTATGTAATGAATATTTAAAACACATATAAAAACACATTTGGATTACAATTCCATTTTTTAAAAACTCCCATTTTAAAAAAAAAATTAATTTGAAAATACTTTTCAATACCAAAATATGAAAAATGATAAAGTGGGTTTTATATTTAAGGAAAAATTAAATATTTCAAAGTAATAAAAAATAAAAAATAATATCAATGGTGTTGGAAATGTCATTTTTTTCTATGTACGTTATGAATAAAACATTTCATTTTTCATTTGTCAAAAATTTCATTATAAAATAAGTAAGAAGAATTTTTTTTTAAACCATTGAATGAAATATAGAATATACATACATGTTATTTAATAGTTCATATATATATATATATAATAGTATCATGGAGGATTATATTTTGAAATTAAACCTTTAATCATTTAAATAATGGTTTTGAAATCAATGTGTCCCACACTACATCGAAATATTTGAATCAAAATCCCCACAACAGAATATAATTAAAAAAACATTAAATATCATGGGAATAAATAAATTCATGATATTATATGTCAAATGGGTCATATTGACATAGCATAATATATAGTGGGTGTATAACATCACAGTATGGCTCTATGGAAGGCGATTGAGATGAAATCCCTTACTACATGAGAAACACTTGAATACAAAAATATACAAATATCATTAAAAAAATATTAAATATCATTATAATACATATATTTTGATATAAAATAATAAAGGTGCAGTATATACACCTTATAAAATAATAAATTTTCCTAACATCAAGTTAAGCCTTAATAAAAGGATATTGAGATGAAATCCCTTGCCTTTAGTCTAAATTTTCACATCAGTTTTTATCTTCTTGATTAATAGAAATATATTATTTATATACATTATTAAGAACCTTATTAATTTTATCATTAATTTTATTTAACTTATTACAAAATTTTATAAAACAACATAAAAATTTATGTTTACATCTAGTGTTTTGCCCATATTTGGGTTTTGTGTCAAATAGTTTTTTGTAGGTCAACAATAGTAAAGCAGGTAATTATTTAAAACTTATACATAATAATAATAATGAAAACATTATCCTAATTATACATCAATTTTATATTTATGACAAATTATGATATATGTTCATGAAAAATGATCTAACATAACCGTGATGGAAATATTAGGTTATATATACCCATGAGCAAAGGTCTCATTTTTCAATAATCATTATGTAATGAAGTAAGTAATATTTATCTTTCCTAAATGAAAATTATATCAATAATAACATTATTTTTAATCATGTATAATTATATATATAATTAATATTAAGTAAAAAAGTAATCACATAACATTTAGGAAGAGATAGTCCACACATCCATGATCGATGTTATCAATTTCTCAATGTTTCAAATGGTAATAATTAGAAAAATATATTATACTTACCAAAAGAAAATTTTGTCATTAATATCACATATATTTCATTTATATCATATATTTTTTAAACTCTTAATGAATTACATGTAATAACTGAACATATCACATTGCTTTATGGATGTGGTAGTCCACACGTCCATAAAAAATGTTATAATATTCCCAAAGAATGGAAAAAATAAAGGGAAGTGTTATATAATAATTTCACATTTATGATTAAATTATAATTATCTTATATATATATATATAATATAAGAACATTTTTTTCATCATAGTATCAAAACATGAGTGGGGGTAACGAAAAAAATTGACATTGTTTTGTAAGGTGGTAGTATGTTGTACACATTAACAGTTATTTCATTACAAATTTGATGGAAGTGTGTGTAGTATAAGTAAAAAACATGACAAAAAAAATTTATTGAGGGTACTATGAATTTTATATAATAATGTAATTTCATGAATTTAATGGGTGGTGATAAATATTAAACAAACTTTCTCATTGAAAAATGTTACCTATAATATGGGTAACTCCAGTTGGATTATAGAAAAGTATATCCTTAGTCTAATTTCTACACAGTTTTAGGATTATAGAAATATATGAGATATTTTGGGATATAATTTAGGCATTTTTGGGATGTTATAAATGTCTTGAGAAGTGTTTTTGTTTAGGGAGGGAGAGAGACTTTTTATAATGGAGGAGGAGTTCAATTCATGCAAATATAAAAAGGTAATTTTTTTTGGTGGTCTCTCATACATAAAGTGAATTAAATAATTAAATAAATTAGATCCAAGGGGTTATATTGTCTAATAATTTCTATAAAATGGGTTTTGGACATGTTTCTTCATCATTTTTGCTTTAGAAATTAATGTTTCACCGCCAAGTAAACACATTTTTACCTTGATATCTATAATTAATTTTAATTGTATCTACTAATTTTTTTTGTCAAAAACATTTTTAATAATAAAATCAATTATAAATTTTGATAATTAAATGTTTGGAATTTATTTTTAAAATTTCCAATCACATATGTGGAAAAAATTGATTTATATTATAATCTAATTTACATGACGTGAATGTGGGGTTTTAATGTAAAGAGTTCATTAGTTTTAAATGATTTTATATCCAATTTCAATGTAAAATTTAAAACAATTAAAAAACAGTGTTAAATTATATAAAATTTATATAAATATACTTTAAAACAAATTAAAAATATTTTTTAACAAATTAAATTATTTATCAGAAAAATAATTTTTAATTTTAAATTCCAATATTTTAACTGTTCACCAAAATATAAAACTTCTTAGTAAAATACAGAATATTTAACCAAATTATATTTTGGCACCCCAATTTTTAAAATGAATTTTAATTTTTCAAATAGATATTTTTAAAATTTCAAAATATTGTTTTAAATCTTGTATTCCATTAAATGGAAGAAAAACTACCTTTTAGAAAATATAGATTTTTTTCTTAAATTCGGATTAATTATTATCTGAAGCCTATAAAACATATTGGATGAATTTAAAAATAGTTTATTAAATATATATCAAATAAATTTAATTAATATATGTCAATAATAGTGATTAATTTAATTTATTAGTATAAAACACCCTTATGTTCATAAAAATAGATTTTCATAATTACACATTCTTTTTATTCAATTTTTATTTCTTTTAATTTGTTATTAATTTGTAACAAATGAATTCATTTTTTTAAACGTGGGTAAAATTTAAATTCATAATGTATTTAATCACATTAATTCATTCCATTACAATTGTCTAGTTATTTCTATGATAAAAATATTAATTATTATCAGGTAAGGTTCAAGATTGTGTGTAACATAATACATTAAGGAATTTAATGTTGCATGAAACACAAGACAAACTCGGTGTATCATTTAATGAAACCTAAAATATGTGTTCCATGTAATGAAATATATTAAATTATTTAAATTATTTTAAAAAAATTAATTTCATAAAATCTCTAGCTGATATTAATCAAATATGGGTAATTTTTTTCCCAAAAAGAATTTTGATAAAATTAATAAAAAATTATTAAAAAATGTTTTAGAAAACAAGGTTATGAAAAAATGGATTTTCAACTGAATAGAGAACAAAAGAAAAATTTTATCTTAAAAAATTATTTAAAACTATTTAGTATATAAGGATATGTGAATTAATGGAATGCATATATTCTCATGAAATTAGAAATTGAAAAGTAAAATTATGAGTTTCTTGAGAGATAAATAATAAGATTTTACCATTGAATGTATAATTAATAAACAAAACAAATATTCAATGAGATTGTAACATCAAACCATTACCACATTAGTTTTTTTAGTAATGAGAAATATTAAATAGTAATATAAAATGAAACAATAAATATCATTAAAATAATGATATTTAGGTTATAACACGTAAATGGTTAGTATATAGTCCTCATAAAAGAATATATGTACATTTTTAACATATTCCTTAATGAAGGAAATTTCATAAAATGAAACCTTACTACTTTGGTAACATTAGAACTATAAACCTCATGGAAGATATAATCTCAATTGGATATGTTAATCCAAATTTTTTAAAGAATAATCATCTTAAAATACATTTTTGGAAGTTATATAAACCACATAAGAGTATCACATTGTGAATATGGAATGTCTCTCATATAAAATATATTTTAGATAGAAACCCCTTTCTATATGTGTCAACTTCCATCCTACACATTTGAACATACTGTATAATAAATTTAGGCCTATTATACATATAATAATGAACCATAATTATATATATCATACCATATATTATAATATTATAACCATTTACTTTATAGTTATTAATATTTCCACGTTAAATTTGTGTCTCAGGAAATAACTGCATTTTTGTGTCTGTTTTGATTTCTTACTTTTGGTTATTTTAAATTATTATCTATTCCACAATCTATGGATTTTTTTCATGATCTAAATAACATATACATTCATTATATATGTCTTTATAGTAGTCATTAAAATTTAGAGTCTGAAAATAAATTACATTGCCCCTAGAGACGGTAGTCTACAATTATGTAAGAACAATATTTATATTTACATGAAAGATGAAATGAAATAATGGAGGACAATATATTAATATTAAAGAAACATTTTTATGTCATATATATCCCATTTATTCATCATATTTATCCTTATTATATTCCATGAAATGTGTAACTAAAAAATGAATCTCATCGCTTCATGAGGCGTCATTCTATCAAACACATGAATGGAATTATCGTGACAGCCTAAGAATGTAATGTAAGAAGGTATATATGAAATGCTAATATATTCATTTAAACTATCCTAATTACCATCCTTATAAACTAGAAATGAAAATAACATCACACATGTTCGTGATATGGTAGTCTTCCATACAAATAAGTGATGTTACTATTTTAAAATCATTAGGAGGTAAAAGTTATTTATTTTTTATAATTACATAGGTATAATAATTTCATAAATAGCATAAAAACCCTTAAACCCATCATGATATCCTTATTTGATAGTTAGTGAGGGAAAATGAATAACATCAGTTCAAGAGGTGGTAGTCCGCCGTAAAAATAAATGATGTTTTTATATCCTCTTTGATAGAAGCATAGATGGATATAGGTTAATAACAAAAATATAATCTTATTATATGGGAGATAATGGTGATATTTATTATCACATTTAATGAACATTTGAAGAAGTTGTGAGAATATGTAAAATAAAAACACATTGTTAAAAAATATTCATCTTCTTTGAACAATCACTTTGGGGTTTACCTAAATTATTCATATTTTACATTTATGATATCATGAGTGCCTCTAGGATTTGGATTGGGACATCTGTATAATATTCATGAAGTGTTTATCCTATAAAACTTGATTTTAAAGCCTGATGATAAGAGGAGAGGGGTCACCTTTTATGTGTGAGGAGAGTGGAAAACATGATATTTATTTAAAAGACAAATGTTCCATAAAAATGGTTGTTTATCAAGTATCAATTCCATTTTACCTCAAACAATTTTAGTTTAACATCCCAATAAACTCATTTTAACCTCAACCATAATAATAATTTTTTGGGTTTAATATTCATTATGGTGAAAAAAACTTTATCCTTATTATATAATATAAATTACTTTGATTCTAAATTTGGAATCCATTTGTTTATATTCCATTCACATAATTTTTAAATTTTAATTTATAATTAATCCTTGGAACGTGATGAAAAATAAGTCTTCTAATGAGAAATTTTTTATGATTTTAAAGTTATTATATATCAAAATTCAATATGAAATTTATTCCAATAACCTAAATTAGACTAGTAGATATATAATAAAAACAATTTTATATTAAAAACCATCATAAAAGTAATTTGGATGTTTTTCAAGAATTTTAATAAAATGAGGAATCTTAATAAAAAACATTATTTTTAAATATTCAATAAAAAAACTAACACTTTAGAAAATTATAAAAAACTCATTCCATGATAATTTTTACATTTTTATATATAAAATTAATTTCTTTGTATAAAATAAATAATTTAATTTTGGGAAAATTTAATTTCTAAATATATCTGCAAAAGGCCATAATATTATTTTTTAGAAAAATGCATTATTGGGCATAAAATTTGATTTATTATTATCTCTCGTCTAGAAAATACAAAATTATATCCTTAAAAATTTAATTTAACATATAATATATATTTAAATAAAATAATTCAAAAAATAAAGATTTTAAATTTATTGAGGTAAAATATTTTTATACACAAAAAGTAGTTTTTTAGTAAAATATTTTATTTATTTTCATATCGATATTATGCTGATTGATAATTATTTATACACCAAGTAACTCAATTTTTATACATGTTAAAACCATATATTTTCCAAAAATTTACACATATTAATACCATCCATTCCAATGGCTAGGTAAAGACTGTAATATTAAATAATAATACTTTTCCAGTATGTTTTGTTTCATTTCAACTCACTGTTGTGTGTAATTCAACATAAACTCATTTTTGTTTTTAATTAGAGTAATAAAAAATATTAAATTTATTTTAAAAAAAGAATCTCATCATCTCATGGTGTTACATTCTACCCCATTGAATAAATCATGTCTTCATAATTTTACCTTATTTTATATATCTAGGGGTTTTAAAGTTAAAAATACTTTTTGTGAGAAACCGAAATTATGAAAAGGGTTCATAATAACTCTGCATGGAAATAGAAAAAGGGATGTGATAAGGTCCTTTAAAAAATTTCTACGTTTCAATTAAGGATAACATTGATGGGACGTGAAAACACACACACGGATATATATATATATATATATATATATATATATATATATATATATGAGTAAACTAAATCTCAAATAATGATGATGAGTAATAGAGAACATGGTCCTAAAAAATTTAAAGACCAAGTGGATATAAATCTATTACAGGTGAAAAGACGATAAATTTATCAGAAATGAAGATAAATATTTAACATTTTATAGTATTATCCCCGTCCTAATGTTTGAGGATTTTATTAAGAATATCAACATACTCGATTTAATTATATTTCATAATCACGATATCAACCCTTAGTTATTGCTTGAAAAATTTACACTTCATCTTTTTTACTCTAATAGATGAATTTTTATTTCCTTACGAAATAATGAATAATAAAATATATTATATAATGATAAGTAATTACATATATATCTATATTTTTTCTGAAAATATTTGTTAGCACAGGTTATTCATAAACCATCATATGGTCAAATAATATATTAATATCTAAAACCTAATTTAATGTTCATCTTAATCCATTTTAAATTTTTTAACCTTATTAAACATATAAAATTAAATATATATAGATGGTTATAAATTTACCAAAAACATCACATTAATCCCCAAAAAATCATAAAGTATCTCTGAATTATAACATAAAAAATATGATTATACCATAGTCATATATTTTCATGAAACAAAATAATAAACAAAATTCGATAACACCTAAATTAAAACATATATACTTACAAATTATTTAATAAAACACTATATTATTTATGATATTAAATAAACCCAATATTATCTTAAACTCCATGAGTAATAATATAACCGACATTGTTCACAAATAATTATCCAGTTCCATGGTCATCAATAAATCCATATTTAAATTATTAATATCAATATTCTCTATACCATTATCTCATAATTAGGAACATATTAAGGGTTTTATTACAGTAATAATTTATTTTCTATAAAATATCACCTTAACATTAAATCACCTTTCTAGGTGATCAGTACCATTGAATATATTCTTGAATTTTCTTTACATAAAACTTATACATAATAATACTTATATATTACCAAATTCATGAATTCTAATACATAAATACTTCAATTATTCTACATCATTCATACACCCTTAGAAATGCATCATAATATAATTTGTTAATACCTCCTTTATTTCAGATGTCATTATTAGTCTCTTCTTCAACAATGACAATCCTTTACTTGTACAACCCTGTGGACCCTCTTCTTGATCTTTTCCCTTAAGATATATTTTTGTACAATTCCCATAATTTCTAAATATATAAAATTCATCCATTGATTATGACTTAAAAAAACCATTATATTATTCCATTTAATTAAATGAACATTTTGTTTACTACTTGGAAATAAATTACTCTTTGTCCTTATCCACTCATAAAACATATTCTTATTCCATTGAAACATTACAAATAGTTCTTCTTCCAACATTCTTGTCACATAGATAGCTACATCTTCTTTCCTCTGCAATAACCACTATATAAAATCTCATGAAACTTAATCATTCTCTTATTTGGTGAGGAAAAAAGTTTTTTAATGTGGAAATTGTTAATCATATATCATCATAACTGATTATGAATAATCATAACATCATTCACTCCTTTCATTAACCCACTTGGTTTTTTATCAAAACAATCTCTATCACATTCAACGTTAATCTGGTCCATTGTAATTCCCACCATATGTTAAAACAAGAAACATATTGTAAGAAATCAAAATCATAAAAGGGAAATACATAATCATGAAAAATCATATATATTATGTCTAAATAATGACACATTATTTTTAATATGTGACACCATATGCTTAACTTAGGCCATTCGTGGTCATTATTAAAATCCTTCTAGACTATTAATAAATAGTTTAATAATTTCCAAAACATGTCCCCCTAGGGTAAAATATTATGTGTAGATAAATTACCACTTTAATGTACCAGGTAATGATCGACCCAAGCTCAACGTGAAAATTTCAAATTAATTTCCATTAGGTCCCTTTATTAAAGATCCATATCAACTTGTTGTATCTATAAATTAATGTAATTTCATGGTATAAAATCTCTCTATCCTTTACTAATATTCTAAGAACATTTCATATACAATTACATATTTTAACACTTATCCACCTAGATATCCCAAGATATGTCCATAAAATTGGACACATAAAAAGATAGTGCATAAGTGAGCTACGTCATCTCTTGCTATGTACCACATAAATACCACCTTTCATAGATATATCATATATAATACCATTCAAAATAACATGGGAATGGAAACCTTATAAATTATGATCTCGAATTCTGTGAAAAGGTAAACAGGGGCGATATCAATATATAATGAGCATAAGGGAATGAGAACATGAAATTAACATTTGAAAGCATATGTTTCTTATCTTACATCATCAAATATAGTCATTTAATAAATTCTAGAATTTAATAAGGTCCACATCATAATGGAATTAGAGAACATGTGCAACGAGAATATAAAATTTTGATAAGGAATAAATTTTTGTATTACACATAATCATTTAAAATCATTTCCTTAGTATTCCAAGATCACTACTAAAACTATCTTAGTGGAATGGGATCACTCCCCAAACAACCATTACAGACACAGGTAACTCCCAAGACTACCATATTGCATATAGGTCCATTTTAAAAAAAGTTAACTACACATTATAATCCTGTTTATATATGGAGATATCCATATTTACCAAGTACATTGGAGGGAGATGTATTTTCCACCCATCACCTAAGGAATATCATACTTATATACACCATAATATCATGAAAAATTCATCATATTAAAACCAATAAAAAGAAATTGATTTGTTAAACATTTTACCATAGAATAACATCTGGAAAAGAAATATGTTTCCTAATAATTACAATCTTTCATCATATAAAATAATAACAGGGATTCATAATAATTTCATTATGGAATATCTTGTCAAAGAGAAATAAATTTCATAAAAATATTTTCCTCATAATGATATAACATTTATAGAATGAATAATAATGGTAAAAATGGACCATATCCCTATTAAATAATAATTAAAATTATGATATTTCATCCTAGATGAAAAAATACATTGAATTAAAAATCTCTAGTAACGTTTCTTGAGGAAAATATATTTTATTTTAAATTATTATAAACATATATATAATAAAGTATAAAATTAATTTTAATTTAATTTATCCTTGAAATAAAATAAATGAATAATAAATGTAAATAATTTTCATAATGGTGGGAAATTATTTTCTAACTATACACATTCAATGAAATAGTCCATTCATATTTTCATTTAATTTGAAATGAAGCTTTTTTGGAAAACGTCTTGATGATTCCTTTCAAAATATTTTGTAAATATTCATTCATGGAAAAAATATCATTAATAAATAATTTTTAAAATGTTAATAAAAATTTATATATTTTTTAGAATACATGGTTTTGGATGAAAATGTTCTTTTTGCCCGAAGGGGGAAATAATGTTGACTTTCTTCATAAAAACATTATATTGAAATCTTGTGTACAAACAAAGTTAAGAAATATGGGTGAAATATTAATTCTAAAGAAATAACTAGAATTGAATTAATTTTTTTGTTTCATTAGTGATATAAAATAACAATTCTTCATCAATAGCATAATCACAAAAAATCCTGATAAATAATGTGATTGAAAAATAAATTATTTAACACATTGTATTCAAATGAATTGACAGCCCCATTAATTAATAACATAGAATGAAACATTAAATATCATAAAAATAATTATACCTATGAAATAACTTTCCATAGGTTATAATATTCACCTCATAAAAGACTATAGGTGCATAACATAACTTATATCCCAAAGAAGGCTATTTGAGACAAAAATCGCTTACCACTTTGTTAACTTAAGAAACATAAAACCCATGAAAGATAGATACTAAAATTGCTATTTAATTTACCATAATTTTTAAGATAATATTTATAAAATACATTAATTATTATTATTTACACCACCTATTAAAATCATTTAATATACACTTATTACCATCCAAGTAAAATAAAAGTTGAAAAACACATCACATCGGTTCGTGAGGCGGTAGTTCCCTTTACCCAAAAGTGACATTATTATTTTCCAATGGGATGGTAGGTATAAATTTTGACATGGGAATATAGTTAATGATGTATAATAGTTTATTAAATATCATATATAAACATTAAATATACCACTATATCTATCTCTAAGATGTGGTTACGGAAAAATAACATCATAAGTTTACGATGTGGTAGTCTGTTGTACACATGAATAATGATTTCATATTCCATTTTCTAGACAAGGATATGGATATAGGTTACAAAATTAAAATAATAAAATATAAATATATGATATATACTTTTTTATTTTATTTTCATTGTCATGACCCCCTCCCCACAAGGTGTACCCCTCCTGGCCCGAAAATGTGAGAATGGAGATAGTGACCTCTCGAGTCCCATATCCAGTAGGCCCTAGGTTGGCGACTTTCAACGAGGGTATAGTAAACACACAAATTGGAGGAAGTAACCTCTAAGAGAACACATCTGGAAGAGATAGATAAGAAAAACACCAACGAACTCCAACTCAGACTGGAATATAAAATAGATCCCAAGTACAGATATGTAATGTCATGAAAGAACTACAACAATTGAAATGGAAAACTGAAAGTACCAAAAGAAAATAAAAAAAGAAGTGACCATGAAGCCCTAACATCTCCTCTAACACCAAATTAGTAGTAAAAATTATAATCTCCAACATTCTCCATGTGACCTAAAAAACAATTTATATATTTATCGGGTGAGTATAATAGTATACTAAGTAGGATCATCCTCAGAGCCTCTCATGTAAATGTAAAGAAAGCATGCTAAAGAAAATTGAAAAACAAGTGAAACAATCTCATTATCTAAATAGGTTTACTACCTTCCTAACCTCACCATGGCTATTCTCACCAAGTATCACATACAAGAGTATATAATATAATAAATAATATCAAGGGTACCCTGCTACCACTTCCTGAATAGTTTTTCGATATTCCCCAATGCCACACTTCCTAAGCATATCTCCCCAAAAAGAATTTCATGCAGACACCTAGGCAAAGCACCACAACATGCACCTCGTGCTGCACAACCACCACATATACATAAGAAAAGTAACCAAGTAGTTCTTGGGAGCCACAAAAACTCCTATCATGTGTGTCATACGCCGTACATTAAACCTCAAGCAATTATAGCCCATACACCGGGTTAGGATTCTCAAGCCATTACAACCTATACAAATTACACATATAGTATTCCATCGAAAACTATATCAAGAATAAATGTGTGTGAATAAGTAGAAGCCATCACATCCCTCTACAGATATATATGGGGAAAAATAAAAATTGTGCCTACCAGAACTTGTAAATACCAAGAGAAGAGAGCGAGTCCAAAGGGGGCAGTCAACCATCCATCCTCCCAACAGAATTTTGGGGAAAACACCCCCTAGGGATCAGAATCCTTAGTGTGTTAGTTTCCCTAACTGATGGGGTGGATTATATTATTAAATCACAAACCATACAGAATATACAATCGATCTCAACCACACTATGGAAATAACCTATTCTCAGACTCAACTGCAGCTAATGTCTCCCAGACTCCCTACTTCCACTACTAATACTAGGTATCCTATAAGCACAAAACCATTTAAATAGATTTGTTACATTACTTCATTCACTTTTTATCAGGGTTAATTTATGTTATTTAATTCTTTAAACATTAATTAACAATTAACTATTCCACATTATATTTCATTAGCATCACACTCAAAGTCCACTGTTGCTTAAAATTGTAACCTCATCATTGCATTACACCAAGTTCCAACCCTAGGGGATAACATCATTTATTAACAACATTATTACTTTACCATATACCCATGCATTCTAGAAAGAAATACTAAGCTACAAAACACAAGGGGGCTCAAAACCGTGAGTATATGAACTACCTGTAAAGTCCTTTCCACCTATAGTAGGTGTGCAGACCCATCCTCACACGAGAAGCTAGACACAGAAAGAACATGGTGTACCCCATGCCTCTTCACCACTTTTTGGAAGTAGTTTAATCAAGACCAGCTACCATTAGAAGTGGGGAAAGTAAATCAGAGAAGAAACCCACAAGACTTAGCAAAAATCTAACATTCATATTCAACCCGTTTCATTACCAATGGTGTCCTCCCTGACACCCACATGAATAAACTGATGCATCTTTCCACTCTAGGATTCAACTACCACAACAACCAAAGGGACTCCCTACCCTTACATATCACAATATCCATCAAGGATTACATCACAACACGTGAACCAGGGAAAAAATCATTTCAATTGAACTCTTGGCCCTTAAACAAGGCATCTAACCTACATACATAAGGACCACTCAAGGACCCAAAGCATAAGGCACTCAGCCTTACAAGTAAGAGGGTAACTCAGAACCCTACCATACATTATCATTTATCAAAAAACCAGTTCATTAATTCATATTTATTTAACTGATTCATCATTTTTAAGTTCCAACTATGGGCATCCTAAATAGAAATCTATCATAGCTATCACAAATTATTTAAAAATTCTTAGTGCATCAATTTGATTATCATCAATTTACAACAATGAAAATCATATTCATTTATATTCCTCTTTATCTTTGAAAAATAATTTACAATTAACCCCATTTTATGTTATTTACCAAATTCTGTCCAGAATTTTATCCTAAACAATGTAAGCATATATATCACACTATCAAGAAGAAAAGAGACAATAATATATGATCGAGACATATTTATTTATTCAATTAAAATATTTATTATGTAAATTCCATTGTGATCCATTAGGATGAGTCATGACAACTATATGATTACACTTAAAATAATATAGAAGCAACAAATCCACTGACTCAAATGGTTTCTAACATTATTTGGTGGACAAAGGATCAGATCAGTGGATCATGATCTCCTTCCCCGCAACAACTGTTTCCACTCGAGGATGTTGTGACAAAACCACATAAAAAACAACCAAAAAAACTCTAGTAAAACCATGATGATCAAACGTCATAGCATGGAAAGGAGAAACAGGAGAATAAAAATTGACAAAAACTAAAGAATGAAGGTTTATCTTACCTCAGATTGATGATGGATTGAAGAAAGGTAGAGAGGAAATGATCGAGGATAAAGGAAACCCCAAATATTGGATAGGGAGGTGTCTAAGTCATATGGGGTCAATAGGGGGTGTGCTCAAGACATAGGGTTTGAAAACCCCAAGTGGTTGTGTGTCATTAAAACACCCAGTGGTGGGGAAGTACATGGTGTGTACCTCCTCGTCTTGTCATGTACCGCCATGAGGCGACAAACGCTGAAAAATGCATCACTCAGTGCTTTGTTTTACTTTTCTAAAACCTAAATGAAACATGTCATGTCCCCCTTGGTCACATCATGTACCACCTATTTTCTAGATTCTCATGACCAAAATCCTATAGACTTCCTCCATGCCATCTCCGAGCACCTCCTTCTTCGAAAATATAAAAAGGGTCGATCCACACGGATTCGAGCCATTAGATCAGATACCTATCAAAACATTCTCTTCCTCGAGAATCCAAAATCAACCTATATAGGATACAGAAAATGGGTTGTCCGAAAAACCACCATACGAGAAACCTTACAAGATTCTCGCCACCACAGGAGCTTAACCACATCAAAAGGACGATGCAACACCTCATGAAACCCACAACCAACTTGCAAATGCTATCACAGGGGACATACCTTTCAAAAGAGAACAAGCCACAACAAAGAACAAAATGAATCCATTCCATAGGAAGGAAGGGTCTATAACCACAAAATGAATATCATTACAAGTAAATATCTAAATATCAACAACTCAGGGCACTGATCACGTATCTGCGACTCATGTTCCCATGTACTATTCTCCATGCCACTGTGTTGCCACAAGACACAAACTAAAGGAATAGAACATCCATGAAACACCTTCTTCTTTCAGTCCTCGACCTCCACAATCCTCTCCTCGAATATAAAATCATTTCCAATTTCAATTTATCCCCAATCAATGATGTAATAGTCATCATGAAGATAAACATGGATTTTCAACACATGAAAAACATTGTGTATCTGGCACATTATGGGGGAAGTTCTACTCAATACACCAGGACTCCAATACGAGCGAAAAACATGAAAGGCCCAACAAAATGGGGACAAAAATTACTCCTAGGACTAAACCATCACTACCAATGATGGGGAGTCACATTCAGAAACATGTGAACCCCAACATCATACTCCCAAGGTCTCCTCCTTTGATCGGCATATGATTTATAATGATCGTGCACTGCTTTCATCCTCTCATGAATCATCTGAACCATCTATGTCATATTCGGCACTAGTTCTAGTCTTAGAATCATTGACTATACAACCCTAATCCATCATAATGGAGAATGAAATGGTCAGACATAGAAGGATTCCAAGGGCACTATATAGATTTTGGAGTGAAAACTATTATTGTAAGTGAACTACATCAAGGGTAAGTGCCTCATCTGTAAACTTCCAAAATCTTGGACACAAGAGTGCAACATGTCTTCAAGAGTTTGGATGGTCCACTCTGTATGGTCGTCCATATGTGGATGAAAAGAATTTCTAAGCCATTGGTGAGAACTGAAAGCATACTTGAGACCTCCCCACACCCTAGAGGTAAAACATGGATCTTGATTAGAAATGATCATCCTTAGGACTCCGTGGAGTCTCACCACCTCCTCCAGATACTACCTTCGCAAAACCTCTATTGATATTTCTTTCTTGATTTCTATAAAGTGGGATGATTTCTTTAAATAATACACTACCACCCATATATCATCATGGCCTCCCTAAGCTCGAGGTAAACCAGTAGAAAATTCCATTGAGATTTCTTCCCACTTCCACTGATAAATATCTAACAGCTAGAGCAAACCACTGGGGACATGGTACTCATCCTTCACCTTGTGGACGACTAATGATCAAGACACAAACTTCAAAACCACATGATTCAGCCCTGACCACCAAAAATAACTCATCAAGGATTGGTACATCTTTTTCACACTAGGATTCACCACCAAAGGCATACTATGGAACCCTCTAAGAACTGTCTAATGCATTTACAATGGAATAAAAAGACTTCACCAATATAACACTCAGTGTTGCTCATCCTTAGACTAACCATCATAGGCCTCGTAACAAACAACGTGGTCTCTCCAGACCTCCACCTCTAGATCCCCCAATGGTGACTCTTCCACCTGCTGCACTAGAGATGACTACACCATCATTTGAAAAAGACAACCTCTACCCCCATCGTCTCCCATTTTGATGTGTAATGCTAATATTTCTTCTATCACTCTCCAAGAAACACCAGATTCACGCACTGCATCACTACATGACATCCTACTCAGCGCATCAACTACAATATTATTTTTTTAGGTGTATACGATATTTCAAAGTTATATTCCTGTAAGAAATCCATCCACTAAAACTTCTGCATGTTCAAGTCACATGGGTAGAAAACATATATCACGCTATTATTATCAGTGAAAACCACAAATCACACGTAAATGAGGTATTATCTCCACAAATTCCAAGAAAACACCACTTCTTCTAACTCAAGATATTGGGTGGCATAGTTATGTTAATGGTGATGCAACTACTGGGACCCATAAGAAACAAATGATCTTTTCTACATCAGAAAAAAAAAACCTAACCTTAGAAGCGAATAATCACAAAAAATATCAAACAGAACTCCCTATATTGGATGAGAATGAACTGGAGCACTTACCAACTTCCCATTCAGATACTCAAAAGTTTCCTAACATTGACCAGTTCACAGAAATGGCTGATTGTTTCTAGTAAATGTTGTTATAGGAGTCACAACCCAAGAGAAATCGGCTATGAACCTCCTGTAGTAGCCTGTGAGACATTAGAAACTTTCCACCTCTCTACCTATCTTAGGGTCTACCTAATACACAACCACTTATATATTATATGGATCCACAACTACTCCCTATTGGGATATAACATTCCCATGGAAATGAACTACTCAAGCCCAAAACTCACACATTGAAAACTTCCCAAATAGTTGCAATTGATGAAGAACTTGAAAAATAGTGTGCAAATTATATGCATTCTCCTCATCAGATGTAGATCACACAAGGATTTAATCAATGAAAACCACAAATAACTTATCTAGGAACTCACGAAACTCAGCGTTCATCAATTCAATGAACACAGCTGAAGAATTCATCACACTAAATGACATTACAAAAAACTCATAATTCCCATGATGACAATAGAAATTAGTCTTCAGGATATCCTTATCCTTCAAAGACGTCTGATGATATATGGACTGTAAGTCAATCTTTGAGAAGCAACATTCATCATTTAGTTGATTTGATAAATCATCAATCCATGGAAGTGAATAGTGATTCTTCAATGTCACTTTTTTTAAGAGATGATAATCAATACACAACTACAAACTACCATCAGCCTTCTACACAAAAAAACTGGTGTACCCCACAATGACACACTCAACTAAACAAAAACACTCTGTAACTAACTATCAAGATGTAAAAAAAGATCATGTAACACCAAAAGGGCCATACTATATGGATAAATTGAGATAGGAGAAGATATTGGCTATAGCTTGATCCCACACTCGATCTGTTATCGCGGGGGTAATGCTACAACTTCTTCTGAAAAGGCATTAGGGTACTCTTCTATGACCTGGGGAAACACAAACTGCTGAAACTCTAAAGAACATAATATCAAATCATCCATCAAGGATGAAAAGGTTGGAACATGCCTTATACCAATATGAGGGTCTCACATTCCCACAAATATAACTGGATCTCCATTTGAATCAAATGAAATCATATGATTATATTCGTAAAAATTTGAAATCTTCCCAAGAGAGGGGTTTTCCCATCACTAGCTCACAGTATCTACATACTTCAAACAAGTCAGTTCAACCTCCAATTTACATAGTCAAATACAAGGGCACTGGAAGCCTCACTACCTCAAGTACAAAAGAATGTATAATGGAAGGTGATATAAAGGAGTACATCACTCCTGAATCATACAATGCGTACAACCAAGTATAAAATAAGAAAAGGGTATCTTGAATGACTTCTAGCTCACCTGTCATTGACAATTCTAAAGCATGGAGCTAACCATGACGTCCACCACATCCTCTTTGACCATAATGACGACCACCACCATGGCCACACTTTTCTCTCTAAGGACAGGGATCATCATGGGGATGTCCTCTTCCTACTCCATCTGATCTATGCTAATCCAAAGCTGGTGCAAACTACTGTTACTACCTTGGCTAGAACTGCCTCAACGGAGGAACCTGGAGTGGAAAACTTTCTGCACAATGAAAGCCCTGAAAGGTCAGGCACTCTCCCTTCTGATACCATAAATATCCATAAGCAAACAGTCATTTGATACCTTGGAATTTTCATCAAAGCCACCTCCCATGGATAAACGAGATACTGAGGGCTGAGACCTACCCCCAGGAAAACATAAACTCTTCTACCCTCAAAACCAGGAACCCTAGACTGTAGATCTAATTTATGAGGGATCATGAAGAATCCCCTCTCGTGATGATCTGGTTTTGGCCAATGTCTTCTCAATGACCTCTGACCTCACTAACACATCATTATATGTATTCAGAATAAACGGGGGGATCTAACGCTAGATATCTGGATGCAAATCCCCCTCAAAATTCCTCACCCTGGCCTCATCATCTAGAAATAGTTTTGAAGAATATCATAAAAGTTTCCTAAAATAGATTCCAAACTCTCACACAATGGATATCCCCTATCGAAGGGTAAGTAGCTCCTGACGGTTGGACACCTTTGGGATTAAAGAATGAAACTCAACTATGAACTTGACTCAGAACTCCTTCCACAACATCAATAACTCCTCACGGACCCTGAGGAATAAGAACCACTGCCGCCTCACTCCCCAACACAGCATCATCACAAACAAGGATATGAAGTGCTCCTTTGAAGAACAGATCTAACTAGTGGTAATCCTTACCTTCTCTAACCAGTATTCTGTGATTGAATCTGAAACTGTTCCCTCATAACTCTATAAACTTTGGCACTGAAACTCTCGAAGTGTCCTTCTCCAAGTGTCTTTATCATCAACCTCTTCCCTAAGGCGATCTACTAGCACAGCCTGCTGAAAATCTTCTATGAAAACATAATGAGAAGATTCACCTGGAGCCACACCTTCAAAATAATTTTTTTTAGATCCTAAATAAGGAATATGGAAGATTCTACATTAATTAAATAATTTTTTCCCTTTTATTCATTTTAGGTTAACCTATAACAAAGTCTACGCTTTCAAACACATGAACAATGAAGAATGATGAATGCTCCCTTCCTAGGTCTCTACCCTGAAATCAGTATCAACTCATTTATTATCCCTTATAAACATAAATTTACGTGAATCTGATCATAGGGATCAAAAAATTCTTATGTCTCAACCGGTCTACAGTGTTTACATCAGATGATAAACATGATTGACACTATTTCCCTACCAACCTATTCAACCGCACATGTACCTAACACCAAAACTCTATCATATCCCTCAATATAATCCTTAGATACCACTTTGTCTTGACCCCACTTTGCACAAGTTATACCCCTCCTGGGATATCAATGTGAGAAGAGAGATAGTTACCCCCGAGTCCCTCCTCTAGTAGGCCTTGGTTTGGCGACTAGCAGTGAGGGTTTAGTAAGCACACAAATGGGATGAATTACCCTATAAGAGAACACATACAGAAGAGAAAGATAATACATACACAAACTAAATCCAAATCAGATTGAAATATAAAAGAGATACCAAGTAAAAATATTTAATGTCATAAAAAAACTACTATAATTGAAACGGGAAACTCTAAGTACCAAAAGAAAATAAAAACGACAGTGACCATGCAGCCCGAACAACTCCAGCAACCCCAAGCTAGTAGTAACAATCTTGATCTCTAACATACTCGAAGTTACCAAAAAAATAGTTTATATATACATTGGGAGAGTATAACAGTATACTCAGTAGGATCCCCCCTAGAGCCTCTCATGCAAAATTAATGAAAGCACGTTAAGAAAAATTGAATAATTAATGAAATAAACTTTTCAACAAAATAGGTATACTAAGTTACCTCCCTCACCATGGATACTCTAACCAAGTATCACATAAAAGAGTATATAATATAATAAAGAATGTCAATGGTACCCCACTACCACTTTACCACTGGTTTTCCAATTTTCCCAAACATCTGACGTCCAAAGACTCTCTCTCCAAAAAGGATTGGCTGAAAAGACCTGGGAGAAGTACCACAACATGCACTTGATGAAGCACAACCACCACGTCCATGTAAGAAAATTAACCATTTTGTTTTTGGGTGCCCCCACAGCTTGTATAACGTGTATCATATGTCGAGTATTAAACCACAATCCATTATTTCCCATACACCGAGTAAGGATCCTCAAGTCATCAAATCATATGCATGTTACACCTATATTAGTCCATAGGAAACTACATAAACAATATATGTGTGTGGATAACCAAAAGCCATTACATCCCTCTACACACATATTTGGGGAAAAATAAATGATGTTCCTACCAGAACTAGTAACTACTAAGAGAAGAGAGCAGGGCCAAAGGCGGTATTCAACTATCCATCCTCCCACCATAATGTTGGGGAAACCCACTCCCAAGGCTCATAATCCTCGGGGTGTTAGCTTCCCTTACTGACGGGGTGGAGTAGCATATAGAAACAAAAAAGTACAAAATATGTTATAGCTAACAACCAAACTATGGGAATAACCTATTCGTAGACGCAATTACAGCCAACGCCTCTCTGACTCCCAGCTGCCACTACTAAGACTAGGTATCCAAAAAGCACAAAAAAATTTAAATAGATTTATATCATTACTTCATTTTGATTTTATCAGTTTTATTGTATGTTAATTAATTCTTTGAACATTGATTAACAATTAAAAATTCTACATTATATTTCATTATTATTACATCCAAAGTCCACTGATCCTTTAAATTGTAACCTCATCATTGCATTACACCAAATGAAAACCCCATTGGTTAACATCATTTATTCAATGTTTTATTTATTTCATTAATACTTTCTATATTCCCAGGCATTGTCAAAAAACATTCTAAGATACCAAACACAATAGGGATCAACACGGTGAGTATATGAACTAACTATAAAGTCTTTTCCACCTATATCATGGGCGTAGACCCATCCTACCTCGAGAAGGAAAACACAAAAAGCACGCGACATAAACTACGCGTCTTTGCTTATTTTTGGAAGGAGGGTATGCAAGACCAACTGCCTTGAGATGCAATGAATGTAAAGAAGATAAACAAGCAACATGATTCAACAAACATCCAAAATTCATATCCAACCCGTTTCACCACCTCTGGTGTCCTCCCAGACAACGACATACATATACTGATGCATCTCACCACTCTAGGCGTTAACTATTTCCACAACCAAATGGACTCCCAACCCCCAAATGTGACAACCGCCATCTAGGTTGACATCACTACATAAGTAGTAGGAAACAAGCATAATATATACTTTACTCTTGGGATTTCAACAAGGTATCCAACCTACATACATAAAAAACACTCAAGGCTCCAAAGCACAAGGCACTCGGACTTACAAGCAGGTGGGTAACTCAGAACCCAACCATAAATTATATTTTATTTAAAAAATGGTTAATTAATACATATTTAATTAAATAATTAATTATTATTAGGTTCCAAATATGGGAATCATAAACATAAAGCCATAATAGATATCACAAATTAATTAAACAAACATAATACATCAATATGACTATAATCAATTTACAACAATGACAACCCTTTTCATTTATATGCCTATTTATCATTGAAAAATAATTTAAAATTACTGCCAGTTTATGTTCTTTACCAAATTATGTTAATAAAATCATGCTAAATAAGGAATTAATAGATATAAAAATATCTAGAAAAATAAGAGCCAATAACATATGATCAATACCAATTTATTTATCCAGTTAAAATATTTATTATGTCAATTCCATTGTGATCTAGGGGGAAGAATCGTGCTGAATCTATGATTGTACGTAAAAGAATATAGAAGCAAAAAATCACTCACCTCAAAAGGGTTCTAACATTCTTCTCTCAAGAATAAACCAAAGCAGTAGAGCACGATCACCTTCACCGCAAAAGCTGCATCTACCCAAGGATGTCATGACACAACAACATCAATAGAAACCAAAATAAACTCTATTAAAACCATGGAGATCAAATTCCATTGCATGTGAAGGAGAAATGGGAGAATACAGATCAAAGAAAACCAAAAAATAGAGGTAGATATTTCCTCAGATTGAAGGCATATGGATGAAAGGTAGTGGGGAACCGATCCAGGATGAAGTAACCCCAAAATGTTGAAGGGGTTGTTATCTGGGATGTCTTCAGTCAAGAGGGGATGCGCTCAAGCCATATGGTTTGAAAAACCCGACCGACTGGGTGTCATTAAAACACCCATTATTGGGGTAGTCCACGACATGTACCTCCATGTCATGTCGTGTACCGCATTGAGGAGACTTACACTAAAACATGTGTCACCTTAGTGCTTTGTTTTATTTCATTGAAACCTGAATGGTACACATCGTGTACCCCTTGGTTACATCGTTTAGACCCTATTTATAGATTCTTAGGACCGAACTCCTCCATACTTCCTCCAATCCTTCTTGGAGCACCTCAATATTTTGAAAACACACAAAGTGGTAATCCACATGGATCTGATCCCTTACAGTCATAGTTGAAGAATATTTTAAGGATTTATAATAAGAAGTGAAAAACTGCATCGTCAAAAACATTTCAGCTTCTTCAGATAAGCTCTATCAGTTTAATAAAAACCCTTCATTGTTTGGATTTAAAATATAACCAGCTCACATATAATTTTAGTGGAGTGAAATGAATATATATGGGTAGTGAGTGGATATTCCAATTTTTTTGTATGTGTTATGTGGAAAGAAGAGTGGTGGCCTTTTATATATAAGGTGAGTGGACCCATTGTAATATTTAATAATAAAAAGGTGTACCCAAATTTTTCACATGAAAAAATGCTCCATAATGGGTCAGTTTCAAAAAATTGTTGTTATAATGACATTATAATTCCATGAAATGTATTTTTATCATGATTATAGGTTAATTTACCCCATGTAATTTTTGTTTATTCCCCTGGTAAATATATTTTATGGATAACCATGATAGTTAATTTTTAATGTTTTTTATTTGTTATTGTAAAAATATAATATGATATTATTAGATAATATAAATTAGGATATATAAAAATATGGAATCTATTTTTCAAAATTTAAATCATAGATGTAGAAAATTTTAAAATTAATGTAATCACATAAAGGTGATTAAAAAGAGTTTTTCCAAAGAAAAAAGTTTAAATATTTTAAAAAGTTTACATTTAAAAATTCAATATGAAATTGATCACATAACCTAATGTGTATAAATAGTTATATAATTAAACTATTATTTCAGTAAAAACCATCCTAAATTAATTTTAATGTTTTTAAATACTTTAAAGAAATTATAAATCCTTATAAAACCCAACATTTTGTTTACTATTGATACAAATATTATCATATAAAAAAATATCAAAAATAAAATCTATGATACTTTTAACATAATGATTTAAAAAATTAAGGTAATTTATTAAAACATATTTTCTAAAATTTTATATGATTAATATTAATAACAGTGCAGAAAATGATGAAGAACTTCTTTTTAGAATAATGTAGTTTTTATACATAAAATTCAATTTAATATTACCTCTTGTATAGAAAACACATAAAATGAATTGAAATATTTTTATTAAAAATAAATATATAAATTTTATTATAGTCATTAAAATAATTATTTCATAAATATTTTGATGTAAAATATTATTGTGCATATAAAAATTTATTTTCATAAAAAGATTTTATTTATTTTAAAATAGTTATTATTTTATTTATTAATTAATTGGACACCAAATAATTGTTTTTATATATATTTTCAAAGAATATATTTCACTAATTTTTTTGTAATAATATTTATACTCTCCATTCCAATGTATAGGTAATAAAAATTATATTAAATAATAATATTTTTTTAGTATGTCTTATTTGGTCTATACTCGGTGTTGTGTGTAATGTAATATAACTCGGTTATGTGTATAAAAAAACATATAAAAAAATATTTAAAAAATGTTCAAAAAAATATAATGGTATTTAATAATATACACTTAATCTCTGAGTGGGTTTGTCCTATATGATCAGACCTCTGATCCCACTCTCTCTAAAACACCCAAGATCTCCCACCAGTAACATCTAACGAAACTCATTGTTGATAATAACTAATCTTAAAAAGATGAGAGATCAGAAACTCAATCTTGATGATGATGAAAAATATATCTAGATTAAGAACAAGGAAATTCATAACTATCTCAACATCATCTATTTGTAGAGACTATAATGGAAAATGAAACTCTTGATTCCTTATATTTTTAGGATGTGTGTCCATTTTCATAACCATGGATATGAGCTCCATTGGTTGTTTTTGAAATAAAATGGGAAATAATATATCAATGTGAGGGTATTTTTTGAAAATAAATAAGATTATATAGAATACTTAAGGAAATAATACCTCTCAATATTGATGGTCACACTTCATCATCCACCTAAAAATCATCAGTTGTGTGCATGTGTTTCATTCCTAGGGCCAATGGTTGGAGCCTTATGTAAAATATAACATATGAATATGTAATTTTATCCAATAGAAATGAAGAATAATGACCATAATGAGGGATAGAAATAAACTGGTAGATCCTCTATAGAAGGCCTCAGTTATCACAAGTGATGTAAATCTTGGTTGGTGTAGGTTTACAACATCGGATGTGACCGAATTTCATTATTGATAGAAAGAAATATGTAAAATACTAGTTGTTTCTAGTGATGTGGAGAAATAATGGGATTGTAAACATTCTACATTACCCTTGCGATGATTATAGAAATTTCACTTTATTTTCTCTAAACCACTATAGATTTTACTAGGATGAAGGGAAAGTGAATAATTACCAACCATAGACATCATATTAAACTCTTAATTCATATCCTTATCTACTATATCCTTAATGTTTTAGAGATTCAATACATAATACCTTGATCAAATATTTTCCTTTAAACTTATAATGTATTTCTAGTCATTCAACTAGTAATTCATCACCACATCTGTTGACGCTCCTTTCGTCATAGAATCTAAAGATCGGAAAAGGGAATATCTGAGCTCAAAGTGATTAATCCTTTGAAGAAACATCAAAAATCGACAAAGGGATAAAAAAAAGAGAACATTGCCCATATATCGCGCAAGTTCCCTCTTGGTCGCGCAAGTACACTTGTGCGCCGCCTCAATACTTGCGCGACTCCTCATGTTCGTGCAAGGGACTTGCGCGACATAAGTGATAACCGCCTGGTAACCGCCCAGTAACCGCCCGGGGTCTTCTTTTGCCTTTAAATAGACGCTGTGGGCCCCCCATTCAGAGGATCTTTTTCCAGAAACTCGGATCGAAGCTCCCGATGCCCAAGTCTCTTCTCAAAGCTTCCAGAACACTTCTAAGGTAATTTCTTACCTAGAATGGAAGATCTAAAGAGAAGAAGGAAGGCCTAAGTGTTGAAACTTATCAAACACTTGCGCGCCGACTTAATTCCTTCAATATAACTTGCGCGTCCCTCTTCTGGAAGAACCTCAAGAGGATGGTAAAGGGTTTAATAAAGAGTCGCTCAAGCATTTCAAATACTGGTTGAAAATCGCGCAAGTACCCCTAATGTCGCGCAAGTATACTTGCGCGACCAATACTTGCGCGCCGCCGCAGGACTTGCGCGCCTTTCAAGACTTGCACGCCCCTATCGTTTTGGGTGCCCATCTTGCCCATTTTTTACCCCTCTTAAGCCATTTCACCCTTCCTATTCAAGATTCAGTCTTCAAGATACTCTTCAAAGCCATTTATGGCATGATTTCTTGATTTGACATCCTTATCTAAAAGGAATTCTGTGAAATATCTCTCAAAACCTAGTGATTTAAACATCTTTATGTCACCAAAGATTGAGAGTTCATTCATTCAACATCATCCTTTAAGATGAGAGAATCCTAACATGGGTCTCCTTTTCAGGAATAATCCCCAGTTATAAAACCTTTAACTTGGGCATCTTCCTCAGGAGTAAGCCCCAATCAAGTCCTCTAATCTTGAGCATCTTTCTTAAGAATAAGCCTCAATCTCAAATATGGGCATCCACTTCAGGAGTAAGCCCCAAACCTTAATCCTTAACCTGGGTCTCCTTTTCAGGAATAAGACTCAGTCATAACCTTGGGCTTCCTTTTCAGGAGTAAGCCCCAAGTCCCCTAACCTAGGCTTCCTTCTCAGGAATAAGTCCTAGTCATAAATCTTGGGAATCCTTCTTAGGAGTAAGCCCCAAGTCTCTTAAAATTTCTCTTAACCAGTCATAAATTACCTTTGATTTGGGTTTCCTTTTCAGGAATAAAACCCAATCATAAGTCCCATCCTAACTTGGGCATCCTCCTTAGGAGTAACCCCCGAGATTAGAGTATTCAAATCTCTATGAAGTACATATAACTTTGTGGACCCTGTTCTTGGATTTTGTCCCTAAAAGTAAATCCTAAACCTTCGTCTATCTGGGCAGTCATCTATACATAAGCCCCAAAACAAATTCTTATGATTGCATCTTTTATGGCACAATTGTCTAAATTTTACCAATACCTCTTGTTTCTCACACCGAGCATGACTCACGTGAGCTTAGAGTGTAAAAGTAATTATGAAATTCATCTTTGAGCCATCAATCGTAAAACATCATATCCCATTCCTCGAACTACGTGGGTTCTGATTCCTTTTTCAAAACAAAGGATACGTAGGTAGCCCATCTATGGGTTCGATCCCAACATTGAAATAATCTATGTCCTTCTGAATGACGATAAACTTCAAGTGCCCCACTGAGTGGCTTTAAAACCAGCCTGGTCATCAAAATGACCAAGAGACTTTTATATAAATGTTTTGAAGGATACCATTGACCAATAATCTCTAAACAAATATAGATGATTCTCTATTGATGAAGAACCTCGAATACATATAAAAGATTCTCTAAATTTCTTGCATATTTAATCATTGATTGTTAAAACTAAAGGAAAACTCATTTTATACTTGGTAATGTAATAAGGATTCACGAACTTAACTTAAATCTATAAAGAGAGTCCCGGAGTAGAAAATAATTCCCCTCAAAAAGGTGTGATGAGTCTGACCTCCCATCCTCTCGACCAATGCAAATTCCTAAGCCTCATTAGCCCACAAGCTAATGAGCGCCTGCCTTTGGAAAGTAGGTCCAAACGGATGTGGAATCATTGGATGTTTCCGGTTCTACGAACAAACCCGTTAGAAACCGATAGGAACGTTTGAATCTCCCGTCCAGGAGGTCATCCCCGGATTCCGCGCGAAACAAAAATGGTGAACCCGACGTGAATCCTTAACCATGTTAAAGTGATGTTCTTCTTATCTGTTAGGCCATTTGGGCCAACAAGGCAATCATTGACATACGATCATCCAAAAGATGCAGTAGCCGGATTCATCTTGATTATGTCTGTTACATGGAACATGCACTCTTTTTTCAAGATCTTCTACAAAAATGGCTTTCCTTAAATTCACCCCTGTGAATACTGCTGCTGGGAACACCTCTACTGTGAGGTCTGATGCTGTGAAAACCAATGCTGCTACTCCTGCTGGAACGTCATCCTCTCTGAGGATGACTTCACCAACTCAGCGTCTTCAACGCTGTGTTTCTAATGCACTGGTTAAGGAGTACCGTCGTAACGGTACTATCCCAACTCTGGAGGCCGCTCGTCAAGCCCTCCAAGTTAACAATTCTACCTGGTCGTCCGGACAACGGCGACCAGCAATCAAGAAGCAGGCGGTGCTGACTACCGTCTCTAAACGTTTCAGGTCGTTATCCCCGGAACACAGTTTCCATTCACTCCCTTACTCCGAGGAAGTGAATGAGCAGGTCCCGCAGGACCTTAATTCAAAAAGATAGGAGTCCTTCTCAAGGGCTCCCATCAACAATCGCCGCCAGACTCGTGCGGTAGTGCGCCCTCAACATGATGAGGGTACCGACTCCAGGCATTCAGCTCAGGTTCCTCGAACCCGAGCAGGCAAGATGAATCGCCAGAGACGGAATCTGGTTAACAATAGGCAGGTTGTCATCCCTGCCATTTCGGGAGAAGTCCACCAACCTAACTTGGTGGCAAACAACGAGCAGGCATACACACCTGCCCGTTTTAATCCCGCTGTCCAGCAGACTCGTCTGGCAGCATCAAGCCGATCCTGCCAGGCAATTCCGGCGGAGTACCATAGGCAGGAACATACACCTGCTTATACATCAGCAGTTAGTCAGCAGGCTCGTCTGACTACATATGATGGATCTCGTCAACCGCGTTTGGCGAAGTGTAATCAGCAGGCACATACACCTGCTAATACTAATCAAGCCTACCAACAGTCTCGCTTGGTAGCGCCCGGAGAAGTCAGTCGGAAAGTCCCGATGACAAACAGGAGGCAGACTAAACTCTCTGCCTCCACACTTGAGTACTGTCAGGATTCACTGACACGAAAAGGAGGACAGGAGCAGGCACATACACCTACTCCAAGCCCGGAATGGACGTATATCCCTGTTCCGGCGGCTGAAGTCACCAAACATATTTTGTCAATGGTGAAAGAGCAGAAGCAAATTCCTGCTCATATTCTGGATGCTTGCCAGGATATCATAACAGCTTCAGCATCTTCTCAGGGACAGACACATAAATCTATCCCTAGCAGTGGAGTGACACATCAACAATTCACTCCGGAACAGACACACACATCTGTTCCAGTCCAAGAGGGTTATGGGGCATACTCCCCCATATCATACGGACAACCAAGTCAGGCACATACACCTGATTTGAGCGATGATCGTCAGCCTAACCTGACCATCTTTCCTGATCAGGCACATACACCTGCTCAGAGCAATCACTTTCGTCATCAAGTGGTTTCTAAAGCGAGTAAGAAGGCATCTAAGAAAAAGATCCGCCCAGCACAGTCAGGAGATCAAAGGCCAATCTGCAACAAGGCCTTGCTCGATGCTGGAGTTCTTGAAGCCCTCAGACATTTATCTGTCGGAATTCAAGATTCTACTCCCTCAGTTCCCAATAACAGGAACATTAATCCCGAAGGTCTTCAACAGACACTTCCTCATGAAGACTTGCTTCATGAAAATTCGGTCAATATTGAAGTTTCTTCTTCAGATGAGAGCCACAGGAACCCTCTGTGTGGTCAGAAGACCAAGGAGCAAGAGATTTCATCATTTGCTGTAACCCATCATGATGGTCCTCCTCATGGTGATGAACTTCGCTGCGAAAGTCCTCTCCGCAGTAGTGATTCACGTTGTCTCGAAAATTCTTCAGAAGGCAATGTAGTGACGAGAAAGCCCTCCTATCTCGAGGCACTTGCAAACGTAAAACCAGTCATGTCTGATGCTTTACTATCGGCAGGTGAAACTCTTTCTCCATCAGAAGATAGCCTGGGGTTCAGGTTATTCTCCGAACCTTCCTTGGGTCATTCATCTTCCAGCATGAATAGTGATTCCTCTACCAATCTTGTTGAATCCGATGAAGCAACAAGGAAACACCAACTCTGGTCCAAACAGGTAGAATAATCTTCTTTTAATGAGAAAGAGGAAATGCTGAACATGAGGAAAAAACTGGAAAAAGGTGAAGTACCAGTCATGTTTTGGCCTTTGGCTGACTCCCAGTACGACATTCCAAAGATGTTGACGGATGATGGAATCCATGATATTCGTCTCAACATATGGAAAACTCTTTGTCAATTAAAGAAGAAGGTATTATCTTACGATGAATATGAAAATCATCTTAAGATAATAGAAGGGTTACAACGCCAGATTGATTTGGCATCTCTATCAGTCTCTCAGTATCCGAAGGCTGAAAAGCAACAGAGAACCCTTCAACGTTCATGCCATGGTGCACTAAGAAGATTGCGTCAGTTAATTTCCAATGCTCCATCTAATGTTCATATCAGAGGATGGGGTGTTCACGGAGCACTACATTTCACAGTGCTTTCCGGTCAGCAGAGCCCGCCGAAAATGGTCTCAGGCAATGTTATTGCCCATGGACGGCCACAGTCAATGGGCTTTGTTCATAATCAAAAGCTTTCTCGAGATCAAGCTTCAACTAGTTCCTCTCAAAGTCAAGTATATAGAGAACAAGTTGTTGAATTGCTCCTACATCAAGAAGGCGAGAATATTGCACAAGCCTCTCGTCTGGAGCAAACACGTCATCAAATGACAGAAGTTTCGGAAATCATCCAACGATCTGTTGAACCAGGTGATAAAAGTGGATACAGGTTAATGCATCCAGCTAATTTCCGAACTAAGATTCGCAAGATCAAGAGAGATTTTAAAAAGATCTCAGACATAGCATGTCAAGAGACACCCCAGCTTGCCAGACTGGGGACTTCTTTAACCCAACCCTCAGAATCAACGAATGGGATTCGAGGAGTTGAGCGGAAGCAACAGGAACACCCCCAGTCCACCGGACTGGGGACATTTTCAAATCTTCAATCCCTCCCTCAGAGAAAGTCAGTATTGTCTCGATTAGGGAATAATCCTCAAGAGGAACGAAGAGCCAAGATGTCAGGAGATTTTCTCCAAGTGACAGTTCTCCAAGAAATTCCTGATGAATCAAGTCAACGGAATGCCATGTCTCATCATGGACATAGAAGGAGACAATATCACAGAAATGCTGATAGAAAGGATTCCATGCAATATGCATCCATTAATGTCATCACTGCTGTTGCTGCTGATTCACCAGATGAGGCTCAATCAGAGGGATCAGACGAAGAGGTTCCTGCTCAAGAAGTTGCGCACACAGACCTAAATGAAGAAGGTGTGCGCACACGTAATCAAAGGCTTACCCAAAATCTGGGTATTCCTTCAAGTAACCTACTTCCCCCTCTCCGAAAAGGATCCAATAAGGGGAAAGGAAAGAATCAGGTTACTTCTCACCCTTCCTCTGAAGGAGGTCAATCGCTCTCATTAGAGCAAAGATTTGCACAACAGGAGGAAGAAATGAAAGAATTAAGAAGGTTGAATGCAGAACTAATTCAGAGTAGTCTTCTTCTTAAGAATGCTGAAGTCCGACAGCCGAAGGAATTTGTTGTAACTACTGAGATGGATCAAGAATATCCTCCTTTGTCAGTACACCCATAGAGGTCTAATCCTACGGGTCAAACGCAACAACGGTTGGCAGCACTACCATTAGTTGCAGCACCAACCTCCACGGCTGTCCAAGATCCATTCATTGCACCTACCCAAAACCAAGTTCAACCTGACGTTTCTCAAAAGTTAATAACTACTATTGAGTCATTAACAGCTCGGTTAGAAACTATGGAAGGGAAACGGGCGCAAGTTCAACCTGAAAAGAAAGTTTACCCTGAATGGGTAGATTCAATTTCTCCTCCATCCAGTTTTGGAAACCCTATTTTCCCTACTTTCAATGGATCAGGCGACCCTGAACAACATTTGACGCATTACGTGTCTTGTTGTGATCCTATGATGGGAACTCCAGAGCAACAAGAAGCAGTGAAACTCAGATGCTTCGTGCGAACCTTGCAAGGACCAGCTTTTGTCTGGTATACAAGCTTGCAATCCCGGTCAGTCATCGGATGGGAGGATCTTCGTCAAAAATTCCTTCTTCAGTTCAGCTCAACTTTGCCAAAAACGACAGTTTTCGATCTTACAAACTGCAAGCAAAGGAAGAATGAAAGAGTCTCTGATTTCATTGGTCGTTGGAAGGGATTAACGTATTCCTTGAGTTTATCACTCCCTCAGGAGGAATTGTTGCCAATCTGTGTGGCAAATTTGCGTGACGAATTACGCACGCCATTGATCCCTGTGAAATACACAGGAGGGTTTCGAGACCTTACTTCAATCGCTCAACAGATTGAAGATTCCCTTATGCAGGCTAAGGTTAAATCTCATGTAATTCCATCAGCTCCAGGAAGAAGAATGGGTAAAGCAGAAACTGCTACAGTTATGCTTAAACAGGCACCTGTACCTATTTCTACTTCAAAACCTTCATCTTCTCGAAGGGCTCCACCTCCTGAACGCCAACAACAAAGGCTGTTTCGTCCAAATGATCAAAAAGATCAACGACGAAAAAAATTTGAGGATATGAAGAGTAAAACATACTCTTTCTGAAGTGAGCAAGTTCCTGGTTACTTCATTTCAGCTCTGGAAAATAATTTGATTCAATTACCAGTGTCGAAGAGACCAAACAAGGAAGGAGATGAAGACCGTCCCAATTATTGTCCATTTCATCAAATGTTGGGACATCCCATCCAGGAATGTTTTGTCTTTAAAGACCTCCTGCAAAAGATGGTCGACTTGGGACAAGTCAAATTGAAGGGTTTTTCAGCTCATGTAGCGTGTATTACCGCTACAGATCCAGAAGAAGGAGGCGAGTGGCAGGAAGTCAAAAGCAAAACTGCGAAAAATTATGATGTTTGGATGGTCAGAAAGACAATCAATCGGACCCATTCCATTTTGCGAACACAATTGAAGAAGCCAATTGTGTCTCCTACAAAAGCTACAGTAAATCCTCCATCAAAGGATAAATCCTCAAAAGGGCAGCGCAATTCAAAGAAGAAAGAGGAATCAGGAGAAGATGAGTATGTATCAAAGCCTAAATTGTCTTTGACTCTGGCAGATTTTATGCCATCTACTTCAAAGCCACGGGCACCGTCCCACCAAACGGCACAGCCTAAACAGGCTAACCAGGCAGAGTCTTTATCAGACGAAGAGTTAATCTTTGGTTCTGTTAATATGATTCAATTAACAGATTCATATTCCAGTCTTGATGAGCCTGAATTCCCTGTATCAAATAAAGGAACCCGAGGAAGTTCTAGAGGTTCAGGATATAGAGGAAGACGTGGATCTTTCCGAAGCCACTACTCTAATTCTACCCCTGCTAGCACTGTATATGCAGCAGAAACTCGTGGTAGAGCCCTTCAGCGAGCTCAAAATGAACAAGCAAGTTCTTCTGCCAATGGCCAACTCAGCTTCGGCACAGTTATTTTGGAAGACCGATTAAATGTTCCATCTTCTTTATCTCAGCAAGTAAATGGATCTAATCAGTCTAATTTTCCAAAACCAAAGATGTTGCCAACTTCAATACAAGATGCATCAGCTTCCAAAGCATCTGCTTCCAAGGTACCTGCTAAACCACATATTCCCATTGGGAAACGCCGGCCTCTAGATCAAAAGTATGATATATTGAAACACTTGGCACAAGTACCAGCCAAATTTTCAATTTTGGATGCTTTGAATCTATCAAAAGATCTTCGGGAAGCACTCATCGAAGCTTTGTCAAGTCCTCAGGAGTTTGAAGCTAAAATTGCTGCAGCTGAAATTTATCACATAGAGAATAATCCTGCAGAATGCCATGCAGTGATATCTTTTACTGATAAAGATGAAGATTATGTTGTGCATGGGCACATAAAACCTTTGTACCTATCTGGCAAAGTCAATGGTATAGATGTTCGAAGAGCTTTTATTGACAATAGTTCAGGAGTCAACCTCATGCCCATTCGCACACTTCGTCGATTAGGCCTCACAGAATCTGATTTATCTCCTTCTACCATGATGTTGCAAGGATATGATAAAAATGAACAAGAACCACTGGGAGAAGTTACGCTCAGAACTCAGTTTGGAGATCTTGTTTCCAATTCAGATTTCATGATTGTTGATCAAGACTCAGTTTTCAATATCTTGCTTGGAAGACCCTGGCTACATCAGCATGCAGCTATTCCGTCATCATACCATCAATGTCTCAAATACTATTTCGATGGTCAAGTTGGAACATTGTATGGTGATAAGGCCCCGTTCAAGACATGTGAGTCTCAATACATTGAGGCAGAATTTTATCACATGAAGGGAAGAGAAAAATCTACAATGAAGGAAATTACCAAAGTTAATGCTCCATATGGTTTGGAAAAAATTCCAATAAATCCATTTTCACATGTGAGTACAGATTATGTGTTACCTATCAGTCAAATTGACAAAATAGGCCCAAATCAAAATACTCTTATGGAAAGATCCATAATGTCAATTACGGCAATCGAGCCAGACAACATGGGAGAAATTGGTAACTTACCAAGCAGTGATGAAAGCATAAGTGGTGACGTTTTCATTTCGTCTGCTGAAATCCAACAAGTCTATACTTCGCTAATCAGGCCAGAAGAAGTTATAGCAACACCAGAGGTGAATGTTGATGTCGATTCTCAATCCATCACCTCCTCTTTATTTCCCAAAGAAGACCCTTTTTCATCAATAGGGTCAGAAATGGAAGCTTCTTCTTCAAAATGTGAAACTTTTGACATCTCTTATGATCATGAGAATTTCGTTTTTTCATCTACTTTGCAAGTAGAAACGGAAAAATAACACATGATGAAGAGGAAGAGGAAGATCTTAGAGACTCTCCTCCAGCATTTGAAGAGGGTATCTCTACCACTGTGGATGAACTCAGAGAAGTAAATATGGGTACAGAGAAAGATCCACGCCCCACTTTAATTAGTGCGGCCATGACCCTTGAAGAACAAGAGATGTATATTTCTTTTCTAAAGCAAAATAAAGATATTTTTTCTTGGAATTATACAGAGATGCCTGGCCTTGATCCTGATGTTGCCACCCATCATTTGGGTTTGCCAAAAGAACATCGAGGATTCAAGCAAGCCGCGAGAAGAACACACCCAACCTATGCTTCCAAAATCGAGGCTGAAGTGGATAAGCTTATCAAAGCTAACTTCGTCAGAGAAGTTCAATATCCCAAGTGGTTGGCTAATATTGTCCGAGTAAAGAAAAAGAACGGACAAATTAGGGTTTGCATCGATTTTAGAGATCTTAAACGGTATTGTCCCAAAGATGATTTTCCAGTTCCGATTACAGAACTCTTAATTGATACGACGGCTGGATATGAAGTACTTTCTTTCATGGATGGATATTTTGGATATAATCAGATCCGAATGGCCCCAGAAGATGAGGAATATACAGCCTTCAGAGCTCCTCAAGGTGTGTTTTGTTACCGGGTGATGCCCTTTGGTTTAAAGAATGTAGGTGCAACATATCAACGCGCCATGCATCGTATCTTCAAACCTTTTCTACTGAAATTTGTTGAATGCTATGTAGATGATTTGGTGGTTAAATCCAAACAACGTTTTGATCACTTGGCTGATTTGGAAATCATATTCCACAAGCTTCGACAACATAATTTGAAGATGAACCCCTTAAAATGTGCTTTTGGGGTAACCTCAGGAAAATTCCTCGGCTTTGTTGTACGCCATCGTGGTATTGAAGTCGATCCTGAGAAGACCAAATCAATCCTTGGTATGTCACCTCCTCAGAATTTGAAAGAATTAAGAGGACTTCAAGGACACATAGCCTATATTCGGCGTTTCATCGCCAATTTGGCAGGCAAAAGATTACCTTTTACCAAATTATTGAAGAAAGGAGTCACTTACCAGTGGACTAAAGAATGTCAAGAAGCATTTGATGTTCTCAAGAAATACCTCTTAAGTCCACCAGTACTCATGCCACCTGTTGAGGGTAGGCCTCTTATCCTCTATGTGACAGCTTTAGAGCGATCATTGGGTGCCTTTCTCGCTCAAAAGAATGATGCTGGGAATGAAAATAGTCTCTACTATCTTAGTAGAACTATGCTTGAAGCAGAAACCCGGTATTCGAGTATTGAAAAATGCTACCTAGCATTAATCTTTGCAGTTCAGAAACTGAGACACTACCTGCAACATCACGAGGTCCAATTGGTATCTTGTAATAATCCACTCAAATTCATCCTTAGTCATCCAATGCTTACAGGACGTCTGGCAAGGTGGGCGGTTATTTTAAAGCAGTTCGACATCCAGTATGTGTCTCAAAAGGCAATTAAGGGCCAAGCTCTGGCTGATTTCCTGGCTGAACACCCTTCAGTGGAAGACACGTATTCAGATATCGAACTCCCTGATGAGGAAGTTTTTTCTATTCAAGAGAGTCCTCAAACATGGGAAATGTATTTTGATGGTGCTTCTAGAAGTCCAACAGGAAAGAAAATGGAAAATCCTAAATTCAACAAAGTTGGTTTAGGAATTGTGCTCATTTCTCCAGATAAGGCAGTGTTACCTTATTCCTTTTTGTTGTGGGAAGGTGGTACCAATAATGAAGCTGAATACCAAGCTCTCATTGCAGGCTTGGAGTTAGCACTTCAAGCACAAGTGAATCACTTAAAAGTGAAAGGTGATTCAGACCTGGTAATCAAACAAATCAATGGGGATTATGCCATCAGAAAAGAAGAATTAATCCCTTTGTATGATTACGTCAGAGAGTTAATGTCGGAATTCCCTACAGAACCGACATTTTCTTATGTCCCAAGATCACAAAATGCTCAAGCTGATGCACTGGCTAATATAGCCACAGCTTTAGCAGATCCAAATCGGGACGAGACAACCATGTGTATTGCCCACCGTCGTGCAATTTCACCTTATGTTCAAGTCAGAACAGAGGAAATTAATGAAATTAGTCCCATTCCTGAACCGTATGGTCATACTACAGGATGGATGTCACCTATCAGGGAGTACCTTCAAAATGGAACACTACCACCTGATAGAGCCGAGAAAGACCAAATTCGGCGACGTGTGGTCAATTTTACTCTTTATGATGGTCCAAACCACCTCGAGAAAATTCTCTACAAACGTGGTTTTGATGGAGTTCTCTTCAGATGTATTGATGGTGAAGAGACAATGGCTGTCATAAAAGAAGTGCATGCAGGAGTCTGTGGTGCCTACCAGTCTGGACATAGATTGTCTGATCAAGTTCGAAGGCTTGGATACTTCTGGCCTTCAATGATACAAGATTGTGTTAATTTCACAAAGAAGTGTCATTCATGCCAAGTATATTCCAACTTCATTTATCAACCTCCAGAGTTGCTTCATACAGCTGAATACTCATGGACATTTTCCACATGGGGAATGGATGTGGTGGGACCTTACCCTTCAGCTACGGCCAAGCAGTTTAAGTACATTCTTACTGCTACTGATTTCTTTTCCAAATGGGCAGAGGCAGTACCTCTCAAAGAAGTCAGTTCTAAATGCATTGTTAGCTTCATCAAGTCTAACATCCTTACTAGATTTGGTGTCCCTCATACCATATTGACAGACAACGGCACCAACTTCTGTTCTTCTGAGGTAAAGAAATTGTATCAAGAATACAACATTAAGTCCAACCATTCATCTCGATATCATGCAGCGGCTAATGGCCAGATAGAGGCCTTCGACAAGACTCTTTCAAATATACTGCAAAAGATGGTGGATAAAGATAAGAGGTCATGTCCTGATAAACTCTATCATGCTTTATTGGCTTATCGGACTACCACTCGCAATGCAACGCGGTCTACTCCATATTCATTGGTATATGGAACAGAAGTAGTCTTGCCAATTGAAGTTCAATTTCCCTCACTCAGAATAGCCATTTGTGATCAGTTATCAACAGATGAGCAATCCAAAAAGCGGTTGAATGAATTGGAACAGTTAGATGAGAAAAGATTGCGCACTTTGCACCACTTGGAAATCTATCAGAATCGAATAGCACGAGCTTTTAACAAAAAAGTTCGTCTTCGTTCATTCATTCAGGGAGAATTGGTATTGGTTCTCAGAACACCAATGATACCAGGAAAGAAGCCTCCCAAGCTTGAACCAAAATGGGAAGGACCTTATTCAATACATAAGGTCTACTCCAATGGAGCGTATTCTCTGATTTAAATGGATGGAGAACACATCACGACTCCAACTAATGCCAGATTTCTGAAGAAGTATTTTGTATAAACACAAAATATTGTTCCCAGAACCGAGACTCTTACATTTGGTTCATACAGCAATGGTCCAGTATGACCTTAAACTACAAATTCCTCCAACATGACATTAAATTGTGTCACACTTCTGTCCGAGATGACATTAAACTATAATACGTCTAGCATGACGATAAATTGTACGGTCCATGCATATGACCTTAAACTATTCGCACTTATGTCCCTGCAACATGACACTAAACTGTGCAGCACCAATAGTCCTAACTGCAAGACTTTAAACTGCATAGTCCCTGATTTTGTCCTACATGACAATAAACTATATAGAAGTTCCTATATTTTTTCCGAGATGACATTAAACTATATTGTGTCCTAGCAACATGACATTAAACTGTGTGGCACTTTCATCGTCCAACAAGACGTTAAACTGTGTCAGTTCCCTTATCATCCAACATGACGTTAAACTGTCACATTGGTTACCAATATGTCCTACATGACACTAAACTGTATATGTCCGAGATGACATTAAACTATATTGTGTCCTAGCAACATGACATTAAACTGTGTGGCACTTTCATCGTCCAGCATGACATTAAACTGTAAAAAATCCCCAGAACTGATATCCTCATATTGGTTCACCTTAGTCCTAGCTACATGACTTTAAACTGTACAGCACCAGTTCGTCCTTGCTATATGACGTTAAACTATACAGCAATGGTCCCGTATGACTTTAAACTGCATCATCCCTGGTCCATGTATATGACCATAAACTATTTGCAAATATGTCCAGCAAGACGTTAAACTGTGACGTCCTAACTACATGACGCTAAACTGTATAAAAGTCCCTCACGTCCGGAAAGATGTTAAACTATATAATCATCAAAAGTCCAGCATGACATTAAAACTGCACAATCCCCCTTTCGTCCAATATGACGTTAAACTGTATTGTCCCCATCGTCCTAACTACATGACGCTAAACTGTACAGAAAGTCCTTGATATGTCCTACATGACATTAAACTGTGCATCGTTAAGGTTGTTATTACCTCTTGTTTCTCACACCGAGTATGACTCACGTGAGCTTAGAGCGAGCATCAACCATAACACTCCCTTTGGGCCACTAACCATGTGTAAGTCCCAACAACATTTTTTTAGATCATTGTCCACAAGAACAACTTGATCATTAATTCATTCTATAATTGAACTACACAGACTTTGATCCTTGCCCTCCAGGCTCGGTATGTAGGCAACCTCCCAAAGGTTCAATCCCAAAAACAATCTCTTCACATTGGTTCACCACCATCTCATATGATGATGATTTGTGAAACCACCCCTGGAATCAATATCTTTACATTGATTCACTTTCGTCCTTGTTATATGACGTTAAACTATACAACACTTTTGTCCGGTACGACAATAAACTACAATATTCTATGATTTCCTCATTTGAGAAGGAACCATTATTAACATTGATTCTTTTTCAATCATGGTTTTCATTTTCAAAAGACTACGTACATACATGGTAATGCCTAAACTTTTTATCTTAGGTTAAAACCATCATTGCACTAAAGTCCCCTTTCACCCTTCACATGTACGAACCAAATTTGTACAAAGGGTAGCTCTAGAACTACGTGGACTTGATTCCCATCCTTATGGGATACGTAGGATCATTCGAGTGTCCCTCGAATCCAGTCCCAAGTCTTTTGGGCCTAACCCCAAATTTCACTTTCAGTCCCTTGGCTGAAAAGTCTTCATGAAAACACACACTGTGTATTCATTATTATGGTCCGAATTCTATGACCCTAAACTAAGATCACTCATACTTTCGTCCTGCACGACGTTAAACTGCATTTCAAGAACTACATATGGCTTGATTCTCATTCTTATGAGATACGTAGTGAAGTCCAAATTTCAATTCAGGACCCAGCCACAACATGATTATGGTTTTCATTGACCTATGTATCTCTATATACATTGGAAAATACCCATCTTTATGTATTATAATCCTAACATTAAATATTTTCAGATCTTCATAACCCTTTTCATGACTTATAGTCACAAAAATGTCAAACTTCTGAGAATTCTTTTGCCTGACTATGCAGCACGTGCCCATAGGTGGCCTTGCATAAACAGTCCACATAACAGACTTGTCAGCCAAGAGATGCTATTTATTTGACCATGCAGCCAATGCCCATAGGTGGCCCTGCATGTTTTCAACCCCCTAACGGGTTTGTTAAATAATAGTAACTTCATTCTTGGGAAGAATGCCTCTTTTGTCCTTATTTGTCTTAAACGACAGTATGTAGGGATCCGCAAAAATAGCCATCCTTAACGTATTTGTCCCATATCCTTTTTCATGATCTGAAAGTATTCAAGTCTATGGTTTATTTTTCTTCCCTACGTTTGGGTCAGACCTTCGTAGGAGTGATATTCATCCAGTTCTTCGAAATTCTTGTTTGGAAATATCTTCTCCATATTCAAGTACCTATTTCCATACAACAAACTCTATGCTTTAGAAAATTTGAATCTCCATAAACTTTCACTGGATTTTATCACTAGGAAAGTAAATTTCTGAGAGTTCTTTTGCCTAACTATGCAGCATGTGCCCATAGGTGGCCTTGCATAAACAGTCCACATAACAGACTTGTCAGCCAAAAGATGCTATTTTATTTGACTATGCAGCCAATGCCCATAGGTGGCCCTGCATATTTCAACCCCCTAACGTGTTTTGTTAAATAATAGTAACTTCATTCTTAGAAACTACTTCTTCTAATGCTATTTAGCTCTTTTTCATATCATTCCTCAGATTCAAATATTCTTAAGCCACAGTTTACATTTTTTCCCTCATACTTGAGTATGGTAAATATGTTTTCAGATAAATTGTCAAGGAATTGAATCCATTTTAATCCATTTTTCGGTCAAAGCTATTTCGACCTTAAACATTAGCCCCTTTATGTCCGGCTTGCATGACTTTAAACTGCCCACACAAAAGACAGAGGAACTATGAATAAAAGTCAAGTTCCAGCTCACTAAATATACATTTTTTGTATGATTTAGGTAATATTGAGCAGTTAAAAGGTTCAAAGTTTGTAGGGTTATTTGTAATAATCCTAGTAAAAATCAAACTATGCTTAATAAGCCCATTGGCTTAAGTAAATTTGAAGCAGGTAATGGAAGAATGCAGGTACAAATGATTGAAGACAAAAGTGTTTTTCATTGATACACAAGAGTTAGAGGGACATCCACAGACTGGAGTCTCTTCTCTTCTTTCAAGAATTACAAGAGGCTTTCAACATAACACTTCATTTGATTTACGGCATCCCGATATTCATTAGAAACCACCTAGAATTCATTCATTCAACTGGATACAATAAGAGATGCAGTGATACCAGCTCTTCTTGGAACAATTGTAAAAGGATGTTCTTGAGTGCGGTTTGAGAAAATTTTCTGCTGATCAAACAGTGACTCTGTTTCTGTCCAAGAGACTTGGATAATGGATACGTGGATTTGAGAATGGAGCATTGGAAGTAAAGAGCCATTTGGAGAGAGTACTCTTTTCAGATATTGCTCTAATACCATGTTTGTCTTCTCTCCACCAACCGGCAGTGGAAAACATTTCAGCCCATGGGTTTGCCATTTTCATATCTGCAAAGGAATGACATGGAGGAAGAATTTGAAAGTTCACACCATTGTTGTTACTCTTAATGCACAGCATAACCGAAATAGAGAAGTAGCAGTGCAGCTGCATCTCAGGTGTATAATTGTTTGCATTTGGAACATTGACTCCTTGCAGATGACCATGAACACACAGAGACAGGTAGATGCTCTGTGGGAAATTAAGATGATATTTCTTCAAATACATATCCAAATCTGGGAAAGTGCTGTCGCAGATATCATAGTAATCATGGCCAATAATGTTCATCATGTCATCAATCTGCTTGCTAGCCAGTTCATCAGCCGTTTCAATTCCCTTGGGAACCACTGAATCTGCACAAATGATGAATAAACTAACTCTTAAATGGGTTTATTTTCATAAAATTTGTAAAGAAATTTGGAAGAATGGCTAAGGCATTTAAGTCGCGCAAGTCTAAACATGGCGCGCAAGTATTCGTGTGTCGCGCTAGTTTTTGACGCGCAAGTATAAACCGCGCAAGTACAAATACCTTTACAGTGGTGCGACATCGAGGAAACCTTAGAAAACAGAGCAACCTGCACGGTCAAGGTGACCTGCGCGGCGAGAGCTCGAGAAGGGATGATGTCCGGAAATCCGGATACCTGTACGGAGGTGAGGCCGTGTATTTATAGGCTCGGAAGCCTATCTGCGCGCCGCACCCAGAGCGCTCAAAGCCTGCGCGACGCAGACTTGCGCGCCACCCACTGACGCTGAAAGACTTGCGCGCCCTCCCTTTTCCTTTTGAGGAATTCAATTTCCTCAGAGTCAAATCCTCATTTTCTCTCCGGATCCAACTCTGAGGGAGGACTTTTGTTGACGCTCCTTTCGTCACAGAATCTAAAGATCGGAAAAGCGAATATATGAGCTCAATGTGATTAATCCTTTGAAGAAACATCAAAAATCGACAAAGGGATAAAAAAGGGGAACATTGCCCATATATCGCGCAAGTTCCCTCTTGGTCGCGCAAGTACACTTGCGCGCCGCCTCAATACTTGCGCGACTCCTCATGTTCGTGCAAGGGACTTGCGCGACATAAGTGATAACCGCCTGGTAACCGCCCAGTAACCGCCCGGGGTCTTCTTTTGCCTATAAATAGACCCTGTGGGCCCCCCATTCAGAGGATCTTTTTCCAGAAACTCGGATCGAAGCTCCCGACGCCCAAGTCTCTTCTCAAAGCTTCCAGAACACTTCTAAGGTAATTTCTTACCTAGAATGGAAGATCTAAAGAGAAGAAGGAAGGCCTAAGTGTTGAAACTTATCAAACACTTGCGCGCCGACTTAATTCCTTCAATATAACTTGCGCGTCCCTCTTCTGGAAGAACCTCAAGAGGATGGTAAAGGGTTTAATAAAGAGTCGCTCAAGCATTTCAAATACTGGTTGAAAATCGTGCAAGTACCCCTAATGCCGCGCAAGTATACTTGCGCGACCAATACTTGCGCGCCGCCGCAGGACTTGCGCGCCTTTCAAGACTTGCGCGCCCCTATCTTTTTGGGTGCCCATCTTGCCCATTTTTTAACCCTCTTAAGCCATTTCACCCTTCCTATTCAAGATTCAGTCTTCAAGATACTCTTCAAAGCCATTTATGGCATGATTTCTTGATTTGACATCCTTATCTGAAAGGAATTCTGTGAAATATCTCTCAAAACCTAGTGATTTAAACATCTTTATGTCACCAAAGATTGAGAGTTCATTCATTCAACATCATCCTTTAAGATGAGAGAATCCTAACCTGGGTCTCCTTTTCAGGAATAATCCCTAGTTATAAAACCTTTAACTTGGGCATCTTCCTCAGGAGTAAGCCCCAATCTAGTCCTCTAATCTTGAGCATCTTTCTTAAGAATAAGCCTCAATCTCAAATATGGGCATCCTCTTCAGGAGTAAGCCCCAAACCTTAATCTTTAACCTGGGTCTCCTTTTCAGGAATAAGACTCAGTCATAACCTTGGGCTTCCTTTTCAGGAGTAATCCCCAAGTCCCCTAACCTAGGCTTCCTTCTCAGGAATAAGTCCTAGTCATAAATCTTGGGCATCCTTCTTAGGAGTAAGCCCCAAGTCTCTTAAAATTTCTCTTAACCAGTCATAAATTACCTTTGATTTGGGTTTCCTTTTCAGGAATAAAACCCAATCATAAGTCCCCTCCTAACTTGGGAATCCTCCTTAGGAGTAAGCCCCAAGATTAGAGTATTCAAATCTCCATGAAGTACATATAACTTTGTGGACCCTGTTCTTGGATTTTCTCCCTAAAAGTAAATCCTAAACCTTCGTCTATCTGGGCTGTCATCTATACATAAGCCCCAAAACAAATTCTTCTGATTGCATCTTTTATGGCACAATTGTCTAAATTTTACCAATACCTCTTGTTTCTCACACCGAGCATGACTCACTTGAGCTTAGAGTGTAAAAGTAATTATGACATTCATCTTTGAGCCATCAATCATAAAACATCATATCCCATTCCTCGAACTACGTGGGTTCTGATTCCTTTTTCAAAACAAAGGATACGTAGGTAGCCCATCTATGGGTTCGATCCCAACATTGAAATAATATATGTCCTTCTGAATGACGATAAACTTCAAGTGCCCCACTGAGTGGCATTAAAACCAGCCTGGTCATCAAAATGACCAAGAGACTTTTATATAAATGTTTTGAAGGATACCATTGACCAAGAATCTCTAAACAAATATAGATGATTCTCTATTGATGAAGAACCTCGAATACATATAAAAGATTCTCTAAATTTCTTGCATATTTAATCATTGATTGTTAAAACTAAAGGGAAGCTCATTTTATACTTGGTAATGTAATAAGGATTCATGAACTTAACTTAAATCTATAAAGAGAGCCCCGGAGTAGACAATAATTCCCCTCAAAAAGGTGTGATGAGTCCGACCTCCCATCCTCTCGACCAATGCAAATTCCTAAGCCTCATTAGCCCACAAGCTAATGAGCGCCTGCCTTTGGAAAGTAGGTCCAAACGGATGTGGAATCATTGGATGTTTCCGGTTCTACGAACAAACCCGTTAGAAACCGATCGGAACGTTTGAATCTCCCGTCCAGGAGGTCATCCCCAGATTCCGCGCGAAACAACATCTTTAGAGGAATAAACTAGTTCTATGAACTGATTTTGGTACAACGACACTGGTCACTCTCTATTTAAAATATAAGAAATCCAGATAATTCTCTATCCTCAGATATTATTAGATGAAATTCTACAATATGTGAGCCTAAAACCCTTATTATCTAACCCAATAAGTTTCTTTTCCTATTTCATGGAATCAAAAAATTGAGTTTTGGAACTCCTGAGCATGGAAGTCAAACAATTCAACTTGAAATCCTAATGATTATCATGGAAATTAATGAACTAATAAGCCATTTCTATATATTCCTCCATCTATTGAGGTTCATTCATAACCATACTGGATGGGGGATTATCATGTTGGAACTGTCAAGACCTATCTCTTTCCTTTACACCTTATTTATATGCCTCAACAACATGGATCAGAACTCATGGTATATTCTATTCCATAACCAGAACTACTGACGTGATAAAATCTAGAACATTAGGATCGAATGTTGGATTCCCATGAAGATAATCTCTCACTACACCCTTCTATAGAAACCAGAGAAGATATCTAAGAGTCATATTTTGACATAGATAAAACATGAGAAAGTGATCGAAAAAATAGAATCAAATTAGTTAAAACCATAAAACCATAATAAAACAATATAGATCAACCACAAAATGCTGTACGAGAGACAAAAATCCAAACATCCATTGGTGACTGAGGATCATCATTAAGATATATATCCATGAAGTAAATAAAAATGAGCTCCCAAGTTTTGACAATCATATCTCCTTTCTAAAAAAATTTTGATGACAGAAAATAATATCTTTCTATATCAAATTATAACGAATTGAGTATGGTAACCCCTAGCACTGGTATCTACCTTATCAACCACATAATTAAATGGTTTTCCAAGTACCCATAAGCTTTTGACTAGATCCAAGGCATCAGACACAATAATATGGAACATTTTTCCCATATTAAAATAAGATACATGCCATAAATATATATAAAGGCTATAAAAAAAAGAAACAAAAAAGAAATATATAAAATAAATGGGGATAAATAGTAGTAGATATATAACTCAAAATCCAGATAAAATCAATGGAACATGTCTAATAAATAAAAAGAATATTTCTAATACAACTACTACTACTCTATGTGACTTGTGGAAAATGTCCCACCACATAACTGCTGGCTACCCATTACAAGCTAACATATACATCACTTCCACACTATGACACAAGTCCTTTTCATGAATCAAAATACAATACCAAGTCTACAAACCACCCAAGGGCTGTGAATTGTACAATCTTTACAAACTCAGTGGGATCCCACTTAGTTGTTCCACATGAAGTCTCCATAACAAAAATCCAACATAGAAAGTTTTATAGGAAAACATTAGATAAACAATACTGAAAAAATTTATATAAAAAGTATGGAAAAAAGTTCTCCTTTTCCATTATTTAGAAAATAAATATAGGATTAATAGTTTCTAAGAATAAATACATCAAACTATTTCCATTCTTAAAATTGTAGTATATAAAGTTGAAGTAATAAAATCCCATACATGATTGATAAAAAATCATGGATAACTAATAGTTTGTTTTTCTAGGTGAATCCTACTGTAGTCATGACTAGTTATCACTTCATTCCCTTTGAACCCATGCATAATGTTCTGGGGAACATAGGAAAATAATATAAAGTGAACTAAATAACAATGTCAAATCATGTCCCATATCCAAACACATCCCGAAACTAGAATTAAAGAAAACCCCCAGAATGTTAACCTTCCCAATAATATGAAAATATGATCCACAGTACTACACATCCCACCAAGGTACCCAAGGCTCCCATATTTGGTATATCAAATCATTTTAAGGTTCTTATAGATTTAATAATATAATTTAAAACATCATTTTCCATCAAAACCAATTTTGAAAAACTATTTGGAAATATGTTTCAATGTTCATTAAAAATTACCATTATTTTACCTAAAAGGGTGAAAAGTATTTTATTTAAAACAATATTTAAAAACACTCTAATAAAGAATTCTAGTATAATTATAATCATTTAGAAACTGATTTAAACAAATATGTTCCATAAAAAGTTAAAATAGCATTGGATAGATATTGAACCACACACCTCATACATGGGACGTATGCTAACAGAAATGGGATCTAATTACATTGGAAGAAACACATAAAAAACTATATATTCCATAACAATGATTATAATAACTTATAAATTCATTCCATAAATTAAATCATTAGTGAATAGGTCAACTAATATATTACCTCATGAAATATACTAATCACACCACATCCAATACAAGGGTCATCTTCTAGAAGAATATATCTCAATGGAACTATAAGAATTAAACAAAAATCAAAACATGTTAGAAAGACCATAAAAATGAAAATCAATATGTATTCAAAAAAATATGGAAATGATGAAGTTTAATGGTTTCTCATCGATAGAGACACGGTGTGACCACCATGGAGATCGATTACCAAATGAATTGTTAAGGAGTGTCTGAACTAAATTTTCATCCATTGTGTTATACTTATATATCATTGACCTCCTACTTCTATGATTACGTGTGAGTTGATATGGAAATAATAATTTTCTATATTTACACTTCCTATATGAGAAATTACACATGAGAAAATAGTCAATATATTTATTAATTATCACATAAAATGTTCTGATATTTGTATGTGTTTTATTTTTTTCAACATCATATTATTGAGAAATATTTCATGTCTTAAATAAAAATTTACTTATATTATGAACATACTACCATAGGAATAAATTTTTACAAATTACATAATTAAATTTAAATAATTTATAGATGTATTTTATATTCTTATTTTTAATGATATTATTTTCAAAATATTCTAAACTGGTCAATTTTTATGTTAAAATATCCTTCTATTTTGAGAATGTTTATATTCAAGATTCCCTTGTGGTAAATAAATTTATCTTATTTTCATGAACCACATTTCTTTTATTATACTCTGTTTATGAATTTAGTTTTTATTTTCATATTCTATTTCCTTCCTTATTTATTAAAGAAATTTCAAATGTGTTTCTTTTATTTGAATCTAATACTTTATCTTCCTTTCAATCAAGTATATTTCTTCTACGTATCTAGGGTTTCTAAATTTATTATTGTAATATTATTTGAAAAAAAAAATTAAATTCCAAATATATGTGTATTCATCTTTTAACTTATTATAAAATGATTTTAAATGATATTTTATAAGATTTTTTTATTGACCTATTTTTTATATCATTGGAAGATGTTTGAAAAAAATGATTATTTTTGGAAATTAAAATATTAATATATATTCCTACCCTCATGAATGATATTTTAATAAATTCATCTTTTTAATTTTTTATGTTTATTTTCAAAAAATTATTTTTTAAATATTTCGTCAAATTTTATTTTTATAAAGGTTCTAAAATAAGAGGGTATATTTCATTTATTTTTAAGTAAATATTATAAATGTTTTTTAATGTTATTTACATCTATTTAAATCCACATTAATAATTCATTTATATGTTGGGATTTTGTCATTAGGATACCATTTATCTTTGTTCTCTGGATGTATTACGATTATTTTATTCCTGATATTTTCATAAACTCCTATTTTTGTTCCCTAGGTTAACTAGGAAATAATAAAGTAAACATTGTTCTCCACTGTGTTATGTTGAGATGTGATAGACTCTAAATGTTTTTTTAATCAATATACATAAGAAAAATTTATGATAATGAGATTTCTGGATACAAAACTTACAAATTGGGGAGCTTAATAAATGGTATAGGAACGGGTGATCCCAATAACCTTATATGAATAGTTGATGGTGATATAACATATATGAGTGGGTGAGCCTGATACATCATATATATGTTTCTATCCATATTTTACTCTTGATTTAATTAAACAATTTTTCCTTTACATAAAGCATTGTAGATGAAGCTAAACAAGGTGATGTATTATAGAAATTGTTCTGTGATCTAATTCTTTCTCACATATTTTATGATGATATTGTTCCATGATACCAAAAATAATTATTTATACTTAATATGAGTTATTAGTTCTTACTTTATTCTTGATTGAAATCAAATTTTCAATTATTAATGATTTTCATGACACTTTCCTTTGACAATGCATTATTCCATTTCACATGTTTATGATCCATGTTTTTATGGATTTGAATTCTTTGATGTTATGCTCTTGAACATGGACTGTTTCATCATAAACTTATTAACATATTATGGTCACTAATGAAATTCAATTATTAATTCTTTATATACCCATACCAATTGTTTGACCTCTCCATTATTCTATTTCCTTTTCCTAGGATATGAGGAATGATGATAAATGATTTTTACTCTAGCATAGTTTTAGGTATGATTAATTTTATTAATGATATTAGTGACTTAATATGGATTTTGAAATGTTGGAATATATGTAAAAATGATCAAATGGACATATGGGAACTATTATGTAATAGTTCATCATAATTGTCAAAAACATTAATCCTAAAAGGTCCTAGTATATCTAAGTGATATAATATTTCATTTGGATGTTTTTTGTTTTGGATTGATTAAATTTGGTCACATTTAATGGCATTGAAGAAAATAATATACATATTATTTTTTATTACCATATATGGGATTGTGGGCTTAATAATGTTATAGTTACTATTATAAGTTTACTATGTGGTTGAATATTTTTGGTTGATGTTTATGATATTTAATGAAATAATATAACTCTATATTTAGTATCCAAAGACACTAAAACAAAATGGTCCTCTAGTGTGTTAAATTATGAGATGTAATGAATATTCATATAAAATAATCTAATATCAATTTATGTTATACTTGATTCACTTTACATCCTCTCTTTTTAAGGAAAAAATCTATGATTGTCACAAATGATAAAGGCATTTCACATGTCATTCCCACAATGTTAAAAAAGGAAGTTTAAACCTAAAAATAAACCAGTTCTCTCCATGATTCCATACTATTCACATCAATATCAACTATAATATGAAAAAACAGATTGTATTTAATCTTGATCATAAAAAATAATCCATTTTAATAACAACCCCTTATTAAATAATGATATTAAAATAAATACATACTTGATACACTTTTATTACATTTGTCTTGACATTATTTATCTCAAATATTATTTATGTACAACGTATCTTATTCTATGTAGTAGTAACCATTATATTCATGGGATTTTAATTTCGGAAATTTAATCCATAACCATCACCTAAAATTCTATACTCCTAGTCCTATCATTGGATCATTATAAAGATAATCTCTACCATTTACATTTAAATGATTATTTAATTGATATTCCTAAAATTACCAAACATTTGATAACAAAAACCATCAAATATTTTATAATACTCTTAATTCATGAAATCATAGTGTGATGACATACATCACTATGTGGTAGATCAGTTCTTATATAGTTATTCATCAACATTTAATTTCATCCTCTTATAAAATAGATCATAATAGTGTGAGTTTGATTTAAATTTAAAATAGTGATGAGATTAAATTCACGACCCCCTTTTTCATTTTATAAAGATCATAACATTTTTTCATTATTTTCATATTATATTTTCTAACCCTGAATAATTATTTTTAAAATAAATTTGTCCTCTAAACATATTGAAGCATTAACACTTTCATGAAATGGGAAAAAATAATTTCACAGAACCATTAAAATCAATATTTTTATTTTCATGGTATTTCCTCTTTCTCACCAAAATACTGGTATCTTCCTTCAATTTATTCAAAATAAGATCCCTTATACACAACCATTTCATTATATATATATATATATATTATAACACTTACTTATAGAATAATTTTCCTATTACATATATAGTATGTAATCTAATATATTTTAAAATTTTTAAAGAGACCATAACCAGATATATATTCTTATTGAATAATTTTTTAATAATACCATATCCTGTATTGTATATCTTTGGATACATAATCTGAATCCCCAAATTCTTCTCAATAATTAAAAATATTGAAAATGACATCATGTTGAGTTCCAATTAACAATATATCCAAAATTAAAAATTGTTGTTGCAGCACAAATTCTATACCTTTTTCTTGTCCATTATTTTCTTGAATAACTAGTGTATATTTATAATGATAAAAAAAATTCCCAAAATCATCCAAAAACCTATAAAATCATTAAAAAAACTTCTCTTATCAACCATCAATTTTATTTATAACATATGGAAAATGTGTTTAAATAATTAATTACATAATATTTAATTTTTAAACTATAAATATTATTGTAGAAATATATTTATGCCCAAAAAATATAAAATGATGATGTAATATTAAATAAACACTCAATAATACAAGGCTATAGGAAAATAATTTTATATAATAAAAGAAAAATGTATCTCATAAAATTTTTTAGGTAACTATGTAAGACCATATTAATCATTTATATGTCTAACAATGATTTTAGATAATGTTGACTTTTAAAACTAAGTAGATTATCAACAAAATACACCATAAGGAATCCATTTTAAAAAAACATATAATTCACCCATATGGATAATCGTAAAAACCATTTTATATTCTTAATAATTAAGGAATATAATTTCTTCTAATCTATAAATAGATAAAAATATATATTTAAAATTTATTCCTTCCACATGATTATTGAAATTAGAAACAAAAACATCCTCACCCATAGTGACCACTCCTTGATAATCCTAACTATTTCAAGAATCAAAAATTTTGCCTATAATTGGATAATGTCACTATCCCCCTACCAATTCACAAATATATTCAACTATTATATTATAATGAACAAATAAAATTCCTCCCTCCAGGATTCCATAATGGATTTAAGTTCATGTTGTCATATTATTATGAAAAAGTAAAATATATTTTTGTTACCTATTATATTTCTAACAGCTCATCTAATAAAACAATAAAAAATATAAAGTACTAACATTTAATCTTCTATATTATCTAAGTAGTGAATTTTTTGTTTCATTAGTTTCATACTCGTAGTGTTTTGGATTTTGTATTAACATTTTCCTCTTCATTATATATTGTAGTGTTGAAAATAGTATCATGTCTTATTACATTTAAAGAATGAAAAATATCATCAATAGATGTTTCATAATGACTAAAATATCACCATCATCACACATCGCATGAATTATTTCATTATAAATTTTTTATTTTCTTATTAAAAAAAATAAATTTATGATGTAGGAAAATAACCATGATTGATTACATCATTCAACATAGGATCAAATTTTCTGATATATTCTAGATTATTAAATATAAAAACAATTAATAGAAAAAAATAATGTATTCTATTTTTGGGTTTCTATGATTATATATACATTTTTTGTTTCATTTAAAATAGATCCTATAAGAACTATGTTTAATACATAAAAATATTATAAAATAAATTCTTCCTAAAAACGAGTTAGTGCACTATATTATATAGAATAGTTGTAGAATAATATTTGGAATGTAATGTATCACATTTCAATTATAATATTCTCTTATGGTGTCCTAGTATTTGGAGACATAATTTTCCAACCATGATATGAAAAAAATGATTCTTACTCATCACTCTAAAACTATATTATATTGACCCTTATAAAAAAAATAATTTTTGAATCATCTCCACACTATTGTTTAAATAAATCATCTATTTAATACAGTATTAACATTAATCCTCAATTTAAAAACAGTTTTAACCTAGATAAATAACCAACAAAAAGGAAGAAAATATAAATTCCACATAGGATTCACAATATACCTGGTGAATACAATCCCTGTTCATGAATTCCAAAGGTCTCTAAGTAGTAACATTATTATTTTATTTAAAAAATTAGATGCTTGTTATTTTTTTAATTGAAATTCACCCCTTAGATACATTTCATCAATCCTTAGTTTTTTAAAATAATTAATCAAAGTGTACTTAAATAAATTACTTATAAATAACACTATAACATCCAATAATTAAATGATAAATACTAAAATCAGAAATTTTAGTGTTAAATTATTTTTTTATTTCTACATAATGTTAAGAATTAAATTATTTCAATCTACATTTCTAGTTTCTTTAAATTTATATGAAATATCTATTCAAACTGTAGATGATTTATTAGAAAAAACATCTAAAAAACATAATTACATGTTTTATAGATACATACCATATTTTATATTTGTTCTTAAACATATATTAAATTAGTCATAATGTATGAATCTATAAATATAATAGATGCAACTCCAATAATCATTCCTTAATCATTATCACCAAAATTGTCATATATAACTTCAATCATTGATTAATTAATTTAAAATTTTCAAATATCCATTTACAAGAAAAGAGAATCCACTTTTTACATATATAATATTATTTTTTATCTCCCATTATATAAAAATTTCTGGAAATTAGGTTTTTTAAAACCCCTAATTTTTTAAGTACTCTTATAAATTCATGATTCTGATAACAAAATCATCTAACATTGAGAAACAATAGTTTCCATAACATTAGATAAATGTCTATATACCTAATAAATACTAGAATAAATATTTGAGGATATTTTAGTCTATAATAATTTGTATAATTTCAATCAATATAATTATGAATTCCAAAAGTAGTAAATGATAATTTATTATTTAATTTATATTACAATCATGCATAATACAATAGGAATGAAAATTATCATATATGAATTTTAATTCTACTATCTGGTCAGATAAAGCATTCATTACTCCATAAAGTGAATGATAATATTTTTGTAGAGGGTTGTTATATAACTTTTAAGAATCATATTTGTTTTTAATCATATTAAAATATTCATCTTGTATATAAAAATTAATATTATCATATTCTCATATAGGTAATAGAAAAATATTACATGTCTTCAGTTTAATTAATAAAATGCATGTTATCCTACTGATTTGATTTCTCATCCATAAAGGTAAAAATTAATAATATCACTTGAGCCATTAAAATAATTTAATTATATTACATGGGTGTAATCCATGTCTTTATATAATATAGATCTCTTTGAAACTATATTTCCAATTTATTCTAATTTTTTTTGTATAGGTAAGTCTGTAATGATATGTTGTATCATTTGATATTTATAAAATATAAAATATTATATTTTTAATTTAATATTTTTGAACATTATAATGGGTTTTAAGATACAATTTTTCTTTATTGATCATATTTAATCATTTATAAAATAAAATAAGATCATATAAATAAATATAACTATTATATTTTCATTCATCATATAATTCAAACAAAATTCCCTTGATTATTTATTAATACATTAATGTAGCTAATCTAGGAGGATAAATGTTCATTATAATTAGTTGACAGTCATTGGATAAAATATATTATTAATTTTCATACATCCTAAGAGTAAGAGAACAATGTTTCACTTTTAGATCATTAATTATTCTGTAGTTCTTTAATGGATTAGAAATACGATTGTATATAGCTAGTAAAACCCTCAAAACTATTAAACACTGATAAAGATATTATATAATATCACATAATGAAACAAAAGTTTTTTCAATATTAGTGAATATTATTTCCATTTGATGGATTATATATCATTAAATCAATATAAATGTGAGAAATTTTAGTTTTTCAATTTTTATCTTAAATGAATGACATTATTAGTATCATCATAAGTAGTAAAACTTTATTTCTATATATCAAAGGTATTTTTTATTTTCATAACTCTACTTATTTCATTAAGCCCTAAAATAGAGATTAAAGTATTCTTCTATTTATAGTTATGACTATATTTAATATCAGTTTTAGCACACCAGTTTGTATGTTCATGAGAAGGTAAAATGCAGTGTTTCCTAATAGTGATAAAACATTAACAATTTTTTTTGGATATATATTCATCCCCTATTTCTATTATCTAAAATTTTCACCAATAAAATATTAATTTCTGACCATAGACATTTATTTTCTTAAATATGGAATTATAACATCATACGTAATTTGAAAACCATCCACAAACCAATTTCAAGAACGTAAAAAACTATAAAATACAATTCATAATCACCTATTGTTTTAATAAAATGACTCATGATCAGGTTAATTGAATTCATTAATTTTTTCATTGAAAAACATTTAAAATATCACACTTTAAAATACTTTTTAATCATTCAATTTTAATTCAAGTAGATTAGTTGTGAAATTATATTGTAAAAGGTAGAAGAAGGATATCAAAAAATTAGTTTTTTTAGGGATTTTAGAAAAATATTTCTACTCTAATCCAATAATGATCGACCAATGCATATTAATTTAATTCTGATCATTATCACAAATATCCCATCGCTAAATGAAACCATCCTACAGTTATGCAATTTTATAGTTACAAGATAAATATTCTAGAATCTAAAATATATGTTATTAAATATTCCTTACCTCACTAATAATAGTTAGTGAAAACTACAAAAGGTATAAATGAATTGAATCATGTTTTATTCGATAGTTCACAGTTTGTGCATGAACAAAATTTATGAATAAAGGATAATTTTGAAATAAAAATGTATCTATAATGTGTTCTTATGAAAGAATTCAAATAATTACTTGAAGTATTTACAAATTCAAAGAAACGTTATATTTTTTCCATTATCTAGTTAGTCATTAAAAAAACTATAAATTGATCATTAATAAAAATACATATAAAATGATTTATAAAATCCTTATAATTCATTTACATAAGTATTTTTTATTCATTATAGTCTTATAAATTATCAATATATTCCTTAATATTTCCAATATCATTTTTTTATTGTGGAAATAATATATATTTAATATAACATTTTATTTTTGTTAAAATATTTCTTTGGTCTTCCTCTTGGTTGCAGGATACTTTATACATGTTATAAAAACATTATTATTAAAAAAACATAATAATATTGTAAAATCCATCTAAAAGTTTTAGCATTGGTAAAATAAAATTTCATATTTTTTTTGCGTATTTGTCACATTTAATTACATTACAAAAAAACATACATAAATATATCATGGAATTTTAATTTAAATCCATTTACATATATAATTTTTTTTAAAAAATATTTCATATCATTTAATAATCCTCCCTTAATAATAATGCATGACAACAAGTTCATGTCATTATATATATGATTTTTTTAGAAACATAATAATAGCCTCTAAAATTAGATCGTACCTATGTTTTGGGACATAGTGTATTTAAAATATGAAAGATTCAATATTAAAATAAATAAATCAATATTTATCTTTTACATAGATAAATCCTAACTCTTAATAATAAATTATACATTTAAATTAGTATATTTCAAACATTAAATTATTAAACTTATAATATGTAAGGGTAACTATTGTTGTGAAATGTGTATATAAGATAAAATATGTAATAATTATTCCCATTATAATGCTAATGTTAGACATTATCTTGTTGTGTATGATAAAAATATTCACACATAATATATTATACTTAACCAACATTTATTATAATAAACAAAGAACATAAATACATATTTTTTAACTCTAATAAACATGTTAAATAACATGAAATTATCTCAATTTTAAATCCATTGTATAATAAACAATTTATTTTTAAGCACAAAAAATATTATATTTATATTTATTTTATATCACTAAATTAGTTAATTAAAGGTTCTAATTGATCACATGAATAAACCAAATATTTTAAAGTAGATCACAATATCCACTATCTTCTAGAACATTTGGTAATGGATATAGAATTTAGTGGTAATGATTTGTATCAGTTTGAGGAGTTCTCACATATTTTCATGACAAAAATGAATGAAATAACCTATTCAAATATCTAATCAATATATATATTTATTCTCTATAATACAAATCATTACAATATTTATGATATGTTTGTTAATAATGTCAATAAATTTAGCCTCTTAAAACACCTCAATGTGACCATATAATTATTGTATAATTATTTAATGATTATTTAATTTTAAAAAACTATTGAAAATTATAAAATTAATGTAACACCCTAGGTAAATAATGAATATGACATTTTCATATTTATCCATATTTGTGAATAAAATATTAATATTACTTTAAAGGGGATTCTATGCTCGATGGCGTACACAATACGCAACAAAGAGTTTCTTGGGAATCTTACGTTGCACTCTAATGATAAAATAATATTATTTTAAGTGGTAGTTAACGCCTAGCTGTTGTAATGGCGGGAATGAACAGAACTAACTACAAAATGATTATATATGTTTGTCAAATATTTTTACTTTTTACAATAAATTTTAGAGGATTAAAAATGCGAATGAATCCAATTTTAAGCGTAAACATTCTAATATTCTTTATAAGTTCGATTAACCGCCTTTTGATGGAGAACCTCTTTTAAATCCACTTTTTGACAATTTTATGTGTTATATTTGACAAAATAAAATTCTTCTTTAGAATCGGGACATCCAAATTTACTTTGTGTAAATTGTTGGTATTTTTCCGATAAAGTTCATTCTTTAATGAAAAGTGAAAAATGTTGCATTTTAATTCAAAACCTCTTTTTAATCAAATTTATTTATATGATTATATTATCTTCTGAATTGGTTTTAAAGTTAAATTAGAATATATTTTAACCATTTATTCCAATAGTGGTCATTGGAATTAATTTCATCTTGAAATTGGACTTAAACTACTGTCAATCTTTTGATACTTATTGTTTCAGAAGAACACGCTATTTGCTCTGACAGCGGGAATTAATTATTAAATTAATTAATGTAACTTATATGTTTTGAATTTTGTAAAATAGACATCATTTTTGAATTCGGAATATCAAATATATCTTAGGGTTAATTTTTGGTATTTTTCTGGAAAACATCAATTTTTGATGAATAGTGAAACCACTAATTGTTACTTAAAAAACTGATTTTTCGTTTAAATGAAATTTTACCAGCTCTGTGTTTTGAATTTCAAAAATCCGACATAAATGGTTTTCATTAAGAATTAAAATGTGGTTCAATGGGATTAAAATATTTTTTTGGTGAATAGTAACTTTTAAGTTTTAATCGCGGTTAGAGGTAATTAGTGTAGTTCAAGGTAAAAATAATGTTTTAATAATATGAAATGACCTAGACACATGTCATACCTTCATTGGATGAGTCATGGCGGACCAATACAATCCATGGGTCAACTTGGGGACCACATGGATCCACTTTTGTTGGAAGATGACATAAATACATTTTTATTTAAAGTTAAAATTAAAATGTCACAAACATGTGTTGTTTTAGTAAAACTATTTATACATGGGGTGATATAAGTCATATATTTGACTATAAATATTAATTATAAATCTAAAAAGATTTCCTACATCATGATAGTTTTTTTATAATTTTTAGACCTTAAATAACTTAATTTATTTATGACACCGTGATGATGCAGTGATTACCTCATAAATGAACAATTTAAATAAAATGAGACGATATGGTGAAATATAAGTCATAAACTTGTCACCAACCTATTGGATGGATGGATTTAGAAACCTTATCACCTTATCCTTGAAATATATCCTTTTTGGACCTTTTAAATCCGAAAACCATTTTATAATAAAGTAATAGTTTATAACTTTCCAAGAGTGCCCCTCCTCTCCTCTTATAAAAGGCCCCCACCTCTACCACCTTACACCCACCTCTCAAGCATTTGTCTCATCCAACCCCTACCCATCTCGTCTATCCACATCCCTATCTTCATCATTGAAGCCTCACTTTGGGTAGAATCCTTTCCAAGGAATCCTTTGAGCTCAAATCAAAGAGAGTTACCTGATTTAATGGTAATGTCTTCCCTTGTGTTCTTTTGTTTTATTTTTCTTCTCCAAACCCCTAAACTCTTTTTCATATTTTTTTTTGTGAAAACACAATTATCTTAAATATACTAGGATGTGTTTATAATAAGTATTATTGCTACACTTTCACAAACCTCTGTCTAATGGTTAAAGAACATACTATTTCTGTGGATGGTGAATTACTGCCTCACGAAATGATGATTGTTCAATATTATTTTAACACCTTCAAAGGTGGACATTAAGATGTAACTATATTTATATATGATATATAATATTTTTATGTTTTCCTTAAGCTTCTATATTTCTCATTTATGGAAAACCTTTATGGTTTCCATTATGGGTAAACACGATATCTTCATTTTAGGAAGTGCGGACTACCGCCCCCTCAAAGTGATTTGATTCGTTAATGCCATATGTGGGACGTATAAAGGATGGAATTAATGGTATTAAATATTATATACTACTGGAATTATAATATACCTTTATATAATTATTATTTAATTCCATTTAATACAAAAAAAACTAAAATGAAAGCAGTGTTCATGCGTACGTACGACTTACCGTCTCCATGAACAGTGCATTTCATTTCTTATCTCCAAATATAATGTACTATTATAAGTACATATATATAATGGATATATATGTAATAAATTACATATAAATGATGGATATAATTCTGGAATTATAATATATATATCTCTCATTTTGCTTTAATTCCATTAATATGAGAAAAAAATGAAGGTAGCGTTCATGCGTTCGTACGACCTACCGTCTCCATGAACGATGCTTCTAATTTTTCATCTCCAAATGCTAAGGAATAGAATAAAATAATATATACTTGATATATATGATATTTAAAACATAAATACTATTCTGGATATGATTTACCTATAACTACTAGGAAAATTCTTTTCCAACAAGTTTGATTTTTACTCATGTACCGAAAATCGACAAAAACGTCTGATTTGAACTCACTTTATTAACCAATTATTATAACCTTATAATATGTGATATTAACTGAATAATAATCTTTAAAGTATGTACTTATGAAATTATAAATTGACCAAATTTTATTATTCATGAGATTAAGGAACGATTGAGTCATGTCGGACATGAGGTAAGGGAACCTACCCCTCTCATTCTTTTTAAGAACACTCTTTTATGTCATTCCTTTTATTCTCATATTTATTATGATTGGGATGTTCTATTATATTAATATTACTGTAATTTTTATGTTCATATGATTATAGACCCTATTTTCTCTCATCAATCCATTTTGGATGTTTTGATTGGCGCCGTTAGGCCGCCGAATTTTCGTAAGAGATCCTACCGCTCTCTTTCTTTTTAAGTACACTCTTTTATGTCATTCCTTTTAAGCTCATCTTTCTTATGATTGGGATGTTATTTTATATTAATACTACTGTGCTTTTTATGTTCATATGATTAGATACCCTATTTTCTCTCATCAATCTATTTTGGATGTTTTGAGTTGCGTTGTTAGGCTGCCGAATTTTCGTAAGAGATCCAACCACTCTCTTTCTTTTTATGTACTCTCCTTTATGTCAATTCTTTTAAGCTCCTAGTTGTTATGTTGGGGGATGTTATTTTTTATTCATATTTTTGTAAATTTTATTTAAATATGATGAGAGACCCTATTTGATCTCATCAATCCATTTTTGGATGTTTTAAGTGGCACTGTTAGGCTGCCGAGTTTTCATAAGGGATTTTTCATCTCTCTTTTATTCCCGTGAGATTTATGCTACATTTGCCAACATTTAATTTGATTTGTGTATGTACTACCCATTATTATACTCTTTGTGTAATATAATATCATTTATGGGTATTTACATATTCATTGTATGACCCTTCTTCAATGGGGTGTACGTTTCGAAAGTTGCCCAAGTCGGCAAGGGAACCTTTCACCCTCCTCTTTTGAAAAGACTTCTTTTGTTATGTCTTTTAATTCACATAATATTATGTTGGGATTTTCTCTTCTATATACTTATTGATGTAAATTTTATGTCCATTTGATGAGATACACTTTTTATCTCTCATCTACTCATTTTATGAATTTTGAAGTGACACCGTTAGACTGTCGATTTTTTGCAAGGGAACTTCTTAACCCAATTTTCATTCTTTGGGATAAAATTATACTCCTTGAATATGTCGTTATATGAATATGTGTGAATAACCTCTGACTATTTTACACTTAATATCCACTTATATTTAGTGTATTCGTTTGTCACACATAATTATGAAATTGATTTATCCTTAATCCAATGATACAGTCTTTGTATGGGACTTCGTCTCAATCTCATTTCATTGAGGCATATTTTGTTTTATACAAAAATTTACTTTATACGGTGTATAAAACCCTTTTAATTTTCATTTATTCAAAATGAATCCTTTTATATGAATAGTTTTACTAAACTACAAAAGGAATGTTTTTCTTGTCGTACGTATGCAGCGACAACGAATTCTTCGCCGCCATGACCATTATTTGATTATCGGCTTCCTCTACAAGCCATAAATTTTTTTGAATGAAAAATAAATACCATGTTTTAATCTTCTTTTATTTTGGTATTGAAAATGGTTTTCATAATGTTTTTATATCATTGTATTTTATTGATATCTTGTGATTGAAAAGTGGAAATGTTATGTTTTCTTTATACATGTTTTATGTGATACGATTATGTTATGGTTCTTGGGAATTATTATGAAGACGGGTGGTTCCGTGATAAACTAAGGTCAGGTGAGCCCGATATAGCTCTCCAATGCATTGGGTAACAAGAAGGAGTTAAATGTTATGGTTTCTCTGAATAGATTTAGGGAATATACTGTGATGGGTATTTCAAACGTAACCAAGAGGGTTACTCCCTACATAAGAATGTTATGGATGCCTCAAGTTACCATTATGACTTATGGTTTCTATGATTTATTCATGATTTTATGAGGTATGTTAAAATGATTATGTTATATGAGTAAAGTATGATTTCAGACATGTAATCATGTTTTCTTTTCATACTTTTATATCCCTTACTGAGCTTTTTATGCTCATCCCAAGTTTTTGAAATGTTTTTTACAGGTCAAGGGAAAGGTGCATGATATGATGATAGTGTCAAGGAAGTGTCAAGAAAGAATCCATGTTTTATTTTAAATATGTTTCCATTGATGAAAAAAAACGAATTCTATCTTTTATGTAACCACTTTGTTTAAATGTGGAATGTAATTCATGATTTATGATCTAATTCTCTAAAACTCTAAACCTGAAAATATCCTCAATGTGAATTATTCATTTAATTCAATATTAAGTATGGTTTAAGGTTGGGGCCTTATAATTAAACTAGGAAACCATCAATGATAGTTATTAGAGAGGTTTTTGACAAATTATGAGATTTTGTTGGGTAATATGATTACCATATATATGGTCCCCCATTTCATAGTGTCTTACACTAGAGAACTCAATGATACAAAAAAAAATATAATTATAGGTTCAAACACTTTAGTGAACCTCTCTATAAATATTGAATGGGAGAAGGTCTACAAATAAGTATTATAAGTAACGTATATTCACGGTATTAATCTAAAATTAGGAAGTATGGTTCACCCAAATCACCACCAAACACTATGAGGGTGTTGAATTTGTGTGTTTAATTCTTTTATCTTCCCAGTGTATCTTATTTTCATGTTATTATGAAAAATTCATATATTTCAATATTTGATCACATATAGCATAATAATATGTATCAATTTAAATGATAACAAATGGATTTTAATAGTTTCCCCATAAATTTATTTTCTTTGGAGAATACACCAATGGTTTTTCTACAAAACAAGTTTCAACACTATAAATTATAATTTTTTGAGTTGTATGTAAATGAAATTATTCCAATCATGTGGAAATATTTATTTATTAATTTTTTTAAATTATGTTTTTTAATAAATAAAAAATAAATTTGATATGATAAAAACTTCAAACGATTCATCATAAAATAATAATATCTATCTTATAAGGTTATTTACATTATTATTCAAGTTATCATCTTTTTCATTTCATCAAATTTATTCTTGATTTACTAGGATTATTTTTTTGTTTCTTTCTATATAAATAAATCCATATACCTCTACATCCAAAATTAAAATTAATATAACCAACCTCTACTTTAAATACAATGATTCAATGTCTGTAAAATTAATCTTCACTGTATATTGTTTGATCGGTGATAAACTGAAATCCTAGATAACTCTCTCTAACATGAAAAATTCTAAATCCAGAAATCTACTAGAATGTATAATTATCAAATAATCACAAACAATATATCATACTTTATGATGGTAAAGAAGTATTTCTATTTTAATACAATTAAATATCCAGATGAGTCCCAGAGTAGTGTAGTGATTCATGGAACATATAACAATTTTTTGAAAACGTAAGAAAACTGAAGAATCCCCACCATATAGAACTATCACGGTAAGAATATTCAATAAGATCTTTTAGTTTTTCTTAAATCCATTACATATATAATAGAGTGGTAAAATGATATATATAATGACCTAATTTATTAAATAAAAATCATTAATAAATTAATATTCATAGTTTTCCCATTCATCATAGCAATGTGAAATTGTATAGTTCATGGTGTGGTGCTAAATTCACTGAATGACCATTCTATAATTGGAAATGCCACTTGAAATCACATGGAATATTTTTTGGTATAAAATTTTCATATATATATATATATTCATAAATTTACCATTATTATTCTCTAAGAATCATTAAATATTTTAAAACACTTTATGGATATAAATAGTGGCATTTAACTAATCCCCAAAAAGTCATGAGATTATTCTCAATGCATGAGATGATTGAAATAATTAACTGTTCTAATGTTTTCCAACAAGAAATAAATTGATTAAAACATTGAAATACTTCCAAATCCAGAAATATGGTATCTAACCTGTAATATTTATCCCTAAAACATTCCACGTATGATAAAAATACTATATATAATAATTTTATGGTATATTACAAACATTATAAAGTGGAGGAAGGATGATGATCACACTAATTAAACTACTAATTTACAAATGTCATTGTGGACAATGGTTTTGAAAAAATTTCTACCACATTTTGTTTATACCCACATGCTCCAGTTTGTTGATGGTTTATAATACCTTCCCTTTAACGAAATTGTATTATACTTAAATATGATTTTTAAATTAATATATTTACCTTATTTTTGGTTATTTCTTCCATTCAATATATTTGAAAATGGAATAATATGGAAATCTTTACCACCTATCTATGTTCAAATAGTCGTTGATTTTTCTATTCATTTTATGGATTTTTTTGAAATATAATTCAATTCATATATAAAAAGAAAAGTACTATATGTATTCTTTGTTTCAGACCTAATTCTATTTCTTCAAATAAAAAAGTTTCCACTAGTCTTAGATTTTATATAAACAATAAATCAAACTCAATCCATATCTGAGTATGAAGAGATTTATTTATGATTCACTTCATTTTATATCAAATCAAAGTCATGTGTTCCCCAAAGGTACCTCATGGTCCACTAAAAAAATATGTTACTCCTCCTTAGAAGTACTTTGAATGATGGAATACATGAATTTATTAATGAAAATATCTGGTACTGTTGTTTTAAGATACGACTACCTCCCAATCATTATTTCATAAAGTGTAGGATTTTCTAATAATTATTCTTAATGATTTTATTGTTTTCTTCTAACCATAATTACTGCTGATACCAGCTCTCTATCATCCATCAGAAACTTATTTATTATCTCCATTGAACACTTATCATTGGAAACTAATTTGTATCTCACTTTTTGGATAACCTATATCCCTGGTCAAAATGTGATTCCACTAGAAATAGAAATTTCAAAATCCATAGGTAGAAAATATAATTTTTTCAGTAAAATTCAACATTCTTACACTGAATATGATGTTATCCAAATTGGAAGGGATGATAAATGTCCCTGAATTATTTAATTTCACCAAACTGTTATGACCAAATCCTCATATTTTTAATTCTAATATCTTTAAAAATATATCTAGTAGAGGATACGAGAAACAAAGGGACTTTTTGAAGTCATTCCACGAAATTTTTAACTTACAAAAAATTGAATTGTCCATACTTATTAAAAGACCCTAAGTTTAGTCAATATGATATTATTTCTTGAGAATTGAATTTATGAATTCAATTTTCACATCCATATTATATGTTATAAATATCCATTAAACTTAAAAAAACTCCAATGAATAAGGAAGTTCTATAATTGGTCTGGTCTCTGAACATAAATTCCATTAACATGTCGATAACCCTTCCAAACCAGCATTTCCTTACATTAGATGACCTTTCTCGAATCATCATTTTTTGAACCCCCATATTTTTTCTAAGATATTGTGATACATTTTCCTTTCAACAAGTTCCCCTATCTATTATTTCATAGTATTATCGAAATTTTGATGAATGGCCTCAGGGAATGACTCGTCCTTCATAACATATTTCAGTGAGGATATTTGATCATGAGATAACTTAGCTGTGGTTATTATATTTCAAAACCATCAGGTATCTATTTGTTTAGTTTTATCACTAATGATATTTGACTCATTAGACCCATCTCATCATATTCATAGTAGATCCACTAGTTGACTAAATTTAATATAATCTCAATCCACTGATTCACTCTTTAATTCCTTCTAAAATTATAGACATATACACCACACTAATTCATATCTAGTTTTTATTCATCATTGAATTCCACACTCAAATATGTGATTTAATATTTCTTCCTAACTAATTCATCAATAATTTTTGCATCACATCATTCAATGATATTTTTTAACTTACTGTTGATTCACATATAAGAATCAATCATAACATATTATCTTACAAATACCAATTATTCTATTTTATCTCCATATTTTCTCTACAATCTGGTCTTATTTAAATTGTAACATCTACTCAAAAAAACTATAATATGGTTAAACATTTTATTTCATATATTCCTCATCTAATATAGGGTCTTCTATAATCTTGGTATTTTCACCACCACATTTTTTGAAGACATTGATACAAAAAATATATTCATTCAAATAGTGGAGGGGGTTATACTCGCGAGGAAAAATGTTTTATTTATTTTTTCACCTATCAATTTTATCTTATCTCCATGCCCACTTTTTAAATTGTCCTCACTAATTAGACATCATGCATGATATCATGACTCTCAGAACAATTCCCCCATGAGAGTTATACTTTATGCACATAACATACCATAGAGTGATAATTATTCTACTAAATATCACATTAAATATAACAATTTATCTCCAATAGAAACTCAATAAAACCCACTATACTATGAAAATAAAAAAATATTACTCAATATTTTTTCTGTAGGACCACACACCTATGTGGGTATTCTATCATGAATATTTTTAACCCTTATCCTGTTTGGTTAGAAGAGATTTAGTCTTAATTTTTTCTTTAATTCCATTATAGATTCAAAGTATCATTTTTGTGTTTATGTTTTGACATATTTGATATAAATTATTTATTAATATGTTCATGATATCAATTCCCTAGGAGTTTTCCTTATTACCTTGAAAGGAAAAAATGTTCTACTTACTATTCAAAAAATATTGTTTTAAGTTAGTTCACTATCAATTAATCAAGGTGTCTCCCAATTTCCCACTAATAATAAAACCCTTTATATTGAATTACCCCATTTATAGAGTTGAATGATTGACTAAAAAATAATAGGATATTTCAAATTACATATAAATATTAAACATTTATACTCTTTATTCCATCCCCAAACAATCTCATCTTTATACTTGCTTTGATTTTTACTCCTTCATCATGATTAAATCTGAATATTCCTTCAACAAATCTCATAAAATTCTTCTATTGATTTACATATTTAATAATGTTGGATGAAAACCAAATATTAAGGATCCAATTTCTATTGATTATGGTTTTTTGGTGAGATATATCTTTAATGATACACATATGTTTCATTATTTTCTCTATCCTTGATATTCCCCAATGAGTTGTGGCATAAGTAGGTCTCCCTAATACAAATCATTATCATAAATTATTTGATAATACTATTCCATAGAATGATAAATACTATATTTTTGTTGAATATAATATTATTGAATAGTTAACATTAAATTTTTGATTCCATTGGATAAAGTACGACATCTAAATTGTATGTAATTTATAACTTTCTGACCATTGATATAATATTCATAAAAGGGTTTTTTTATTTGGAATATAGGATATGTTATTATTTTCTGTTGTTACCTGTTGGTAGCTTACCTTCAAAATATATTTCTACCTCTATTAAATAGGTCATTATATGACCATGGAAGCCATATAATTGGTATTTTATTAATGTATAAATAAATTTTTACTCCCCCTATATATTATTATCTATGGGGTATCTAATTCAATGTTTGGGTATCCATAGTGATTTTTATATTTCAATCGCTAACTCAAAAAATAATTTTTTTATTCCAAAAAACATTTGGACCAGAAAAATAATGGGTGGATGAAATGATGATCTCAAAATGAATTTCCACTAATACCAAGGTTACAATCATGTGATAACTCTCCTAATATATAGAAGAATTCTGCACAATCATTAGAGTTTCCTTTTCTCCAAAGGCTATCTAAAGAAATGTTACCATCAATACAACTATTCTTGATATTTATTTTTTTACCAATGAGATATTTAAACTACCAAATGAAATATTCCAAATACCACAAGACGTTTTTTTTCATCGAATGAATTGAAAAGTAGTTTTTACTCTAATTCAAGAATATAATTACTAATTTTATAATGTCTTTACAAGGAAACCCCATTAAAGAGATCTAAATCTCTACATTAATATCATAAACCCCACCCTAATATTCTTAGCATATTCCTATCATATTCTCCTCACTAAAATAATATTTCATATTTCATTTCGTCAATGAAATTGGAGTGTTTTATAGGATATATTTTCCTTGAGTATATATTCCCCTAATGATGGGACCATATGAGTCGAGGCCTCTGTTAGTGGCCAAAATCTATCCTCAATGAAATAGCTAATTGAACTCAACAACTAATGATAGGACCAAAATATTTAGAATTTGAATAGAAGTATTCATTACATCCCAAAATTTGTGTATCAGATCCCAGATTGACCAACCGAACAAGGAGAACACCAATCCTTGAATCTTGACATCACGAAGATGAGACTCAACCCCCTAAAACTGGATTCTGATAAGTTATATAATATCACCCTCTAAAATAGGAATACCAAGACAAAATTCTACTAGATCTGTGGAAAGATGTTCCTAATAACCATAACAAAACCAAATGTTTGAGTTCATTCCGTATGTACAACATGATTCTAATATAATCCAAATCTATTGGATATTGTTGTCCATTAGAATCCATACATGAATGTTTATCTTTGTTTATAAATCATTGCACAATATTTTTTAGACTATAATTTTATGTTATAGTCAAGATTTATGAAGTGAATGAAATCCTGAGAACTGAAATATCCTAACATAGAATCCATGAACACACATTTATCTAGTTTTTATATTATAATTAAGATATCAAGTTTTTTTATTTTTCTATGAATAAAAACCACCAAAATTGGATACCTCATATTCACATTCAAGCTAACTATTTTCCACAATTATACTATTATATTCATCTATAATTTTCTAAAAACATATTTCACTCTATTAAATATTTTATAAATTTTTTTAAAATCTACCTAGAATACAACTTTCCTTTTTCATCATTTTTTAAATATTGTCTCAATCTTCAATCCAAGGATCCTTATCTTGAATAATCTACTCTTTCCTTCTCTATTCCGAATAATCCTCAAGATCTTCAATAACTTTTTGATTTTCATCAATATATATCTTAAAATTTAAAACTATATCAGATGTATCTTTATAATCCACATGATATTCCACCACTTTATCTAGTAATGTAATAATATATTAAGGATGATCAAAATACACTATGAATTTCTCTAGAAAAAATTAAACATTAGGAGTTTCTTCTATTGAATTTTAATTTCATTATTTTAGCCTTCATGTTGTATTTTCAAATCAATAAGTCCTCCAGAATTGTCTTCTTCCTTAGTATTATATTTTTATTTCTATATTTTATCCATCATATAATTTTCTATACCTAAAACTTATTCTACCTCACACTATTCACAACACTTTTTATCATAACCATCCTAATTTATTAATGTTTTCCCTCAAACCCTATACTATCTTAATTTATTGATTTTTCTTCATATTAGGGGGTATGTACTCGAATTTTGTTATACTATGTCATATTCAATTTTGACATCCACCAAATTTTGTCATATTTTACTAATACATCCAATCATCCAAAAATTAAAACCTAAATATTTTTGGTTTTCATCATACCGACAATTGCATTTATTGAATACAATTTTTATTGGAGTTAGGTATTCATCACTAACATATTTTTAATTTCTCCCAACATTATTCATCTCCAGATTCTCCATAGAATTGAATTTATTCACTTATAATTACTATAAATATGTAACTTTTTATTTCACACAAATTTCAAAGACCATCGCATTTATATAAAGATAATCAATACACATTTATTTGATTTCATGTTCATCAAGAGGTGACACCTTTTTATTTTATATATCTAGATGTCTTATGATAATATTTTTTATAATATCAACATCTTTATTATATCACACAATTCATATATGGATCCTATATCTCCAATGATATTATTGAACATAAAATCAATATTCTCATTTGGGGCAATCCTTATTTATTACAACATTTTGTGTAGCTCATAAAATTTATATTCCTCTATTATTCTATTTATTTACTAAATATTTATTATTTCTTCTCAAACTTCCTTTAATAATGTGTATTCCATTATATTTATATAGATAAAGTTTGATAAAGCCTTATTTATTGATTTTTTGTTGTTATATTATCAACTACATGATTATTTTCAGACTCCATCAATAATAATATAGCAAAATCACTAATTTGTATTACTGGAATTTTATATGTAATGATATGAAGTCTTAGAAATATTAACTAAGATGAAAATAAATTATTTAATATCCCAAAAGTCTTCCATCATAACAGTGAACCCTTTTTTCCTGGATTTTATTCCCCATTTTAAAAAATCCTTCAATCATATATATTTTTTAAAAAATAAACATGATTCTCTGATACCACTTGTTTCACCAGAAGGAACACTAAACCATATGATAGTGGTTGTGTTAGATTATTATATTCCTCACAATGAACCATTTTTCATGTTAATAAGATGAAATCAAACATATCAATCAATGAGAATATATAAAACTGGAAAATTTTGAATTTTAAAGAGCACATTTGTTTATTACTAGGATCACCATAGACAGATCATGCATGGATATTACATTGAATGTTTTTTGATGCACAAAGGGGTTATATATACAAATTTTAAGTGTTTCAGTTGTTTTATAAATATGTTAGGCCATCAAGGGATAAACCCTATTCATGTATTTTTTCACACTTCTTCGAGACAAAGAATACAACATGAATTTGATATAATGATTTCTTATAATGATTATTATTTAGTGACTAATATATTTATATTGGGGTATAATATAATTATTTCTCACATATTCATAAATGTTCTTTATTATCTATAATTTTTTAGTATTCCATTTTCTTCTTTTTAAAATATATAACTCGACATTATATAATAAAAACAACATTTTCTATATTTAATTTTTAATCCAACAATTATATATTTAATTAAAATAGCCTCCACAATAGATCATAAAATGGGTAGTTAATGGATTTCCTAGAAACATACATGCTAACTTGAACATTTCATAGAATAGAGTCTACTATATTCACACGATTCATGTAATCATATAACACAATCATGATTATTGGAATGGAATGCCAATTTCCCATGTAATATACTTAAAATGAAAAATGGGTTAGGTCAGGAATTAGTGCTTCACAATGTGTAACAAATTTGGGTGTAAGTATAAAAATATATAAGAATCATGGAATATTATAATTTCAATGATTGTTAGTTATAATTTGATCATTATATATTTCATTAATTGTTGAAAATTTCATGATGTGGTATAATGATTATGGATGTAAAAAAATTTGACCATCCAAAATAGCACAAAAAGTTAAATCCTGAGTGTGTTAATTCATCCTAATAGAATAATCTAATACTCTTTTGGGATCATATTAAATTCTCAATGTGACAATCCATCTATAGATTATACTAATAAAAAATTTCTGATATTCTTATCAATATAGGACCTTTTTCAATGAATAAATGACTATCAGTTTTTTGCCATCATTTTTCAACTTCTCATACAACTACTTAAGTCATGCAGTGGCCTTTTAACTCATAAATTGAAATGTTCTTACTAAAACAAACTATATTAATATAAATCTATATCAATATTAGTTTTATTCAAACAACCGTGTCATCCTTTAGAAAACATAATGTTATTTTTAACTTATTTAATATTTACAAAAAATACAATATTATAATATTTTTTTTCGAAATAATTGATGAAGAATCACTTGGTTTTAACCTTGACAATTATCAAGACATATATAAACTGCTACAAGTTGAGAAAAAATAATCTATTGATTATATTTTGTATCTTTGGTAACTAGAAGATTAATTCTATATGAAACAAAACCAATTTCCACCTATAGTTCATAGGATTATACTATTATTTTGGGGGAGGCTGTTAAGAATATTTTAGGATGATATTAATATGATATTATGGTATTAGAAAAAGTTTCATTAAAATTAATTTTATTAATAAAATCTTTTAAAAAATTAAAATAATAATTATATATTATTATAAATTTTGAAAAAATACTTAGTAGCCATTAATAATTTGAGTTACAAAATTAATAAAATATGATACATTCATTTTGAATAAAATTATTATTATTTAAAAAATATTTCGTTATACTTATGAATTAATTTTATTGAAATGATATATTTATGATATTTAATGTTTTTACATAAAATAATTTATTCATATTTTTAATTTTCACGTAAAAATTATGTAATGTGATCAGTTTATATTTCCTAATAAAAATATGTGTTTCTAAGATTAATTTTTTTTTAAAATTGTAAAGGATAAAATTTGGTAAATAGTTACTATATTTTTTATAGTGAAATAATAACAAAAAAACATTACCTTTAAATGTGGGGATGGTTTAATTCACGATCTATATCAACTATTATTTAAATATATATATCATTCCTTAAAATATTACATTGATTATTTTTATATAATGGGTATATATAGATAATAAAATAAAACCATTTTATTATACAACCCTCTTACACCTATCCTAAACTACACATTTGGTTTGGTTTTCTATCATTTATTAACCAAAATGAACATATTAATTAGGAACAAAGAATTTAGAGATTTCTAGTGATACGAACGAGTCTAAAACCATGTAATTAAATGTGGATCCATATTGGAATACAACACTCTTAAATTTATGTATGATAATATATTCAATAATTTAATTTTTATTATTCTTATTCCTCTTATTTATTCTTCTATAATAAATAAGTTTCATTTTTGTTACTCTCTTACCCATATTTAAAAGTGATTCTATAATAATGTAACAACATATTCACAAGCCTTTTTTTGTTATAAAATATTTTTTTGGTTGGGAAAGCTACTTACAAGTACAATGTTTTAAAATTTTGATCAAGGATATTGATAGAAAATATTTTATAAAAAATACCTCCTTAAAATAGTTATCTTGTTGAAAATCATATTTCACATTGGATATCAAACAAAAAAGAATTGTGACCCAGTTTTGTTAATATAAATATTACAATATATACATTCTATTTTAAGGTAAAAATATATGTAATCATATTATGGTATATATATATATATATCTGTGTGTGTGTGTGATACTAAAGGAAAATTTTTGTACTAATCCAATTATAAAACTCTATTAGTATAGTACTTTTTAATAAGCTGAATTTTTTATTGAAAATATATTTTTTCTAAATATGGACTCTTATATGATGTGAAATTTTATTTCAATGAACTATATATTCAATAGTTAAATGGTGATAAAATATATTTTCAATATGAATATGATATTAACAAAAAAAGTAATTGAAAATTGAAACAAAATCAGAAATTGAGTAATAAATATTTGGAAAAAATAAATTTTCATATAAAGACGGTTTTATTTATATTTTATATATCTATTTAAAAACAAAATTAATAAATTTTAGACCTTTATTTAAAATGAAATTAACATCATTATGAGATAAAACATATTTATGTCATCCTTTTTGTGTGTTTTTATATTTATCATAGAAATAAAAATATTCAGGTTAATAGTGAAAACTATTTCAGTAATAAATTTTATTTTTAAGAAATCATTATGATATAAACATGACACAAAATTTAAGAAAATATTTTATTCTGGACTAAGAATGTATTTCATAAGTAAAACAATATATTTATTAATATAAATTTCAATTTAAAAAATTATATTTTATAGTGTAGAACATAAAATATATTTTTATCAAAAATTATATTAATTTCAAAATAGAAACAAAATATTAGAATTCATTTTATGACTTCTAAAAATCATATCAGATAAAATTGATTTCATATTTGGATTCCTATGTTTCAAATAATTTAATATGGTCTAATTTGTTTTTATGATTTAAACTAAATCACTTATATTAAAATTACATAGAGCAATAAAGGTAATAATGGAAAAGGGGTTTGATAAACGAGTTAATCGATGTAAAACGTAACATCCTATATTGGGATCTAATATTATTGTGGCCCAAATTGGTGCACCACATGACCTCAAGTGTGCCTCCCTGTACAGAAAAGGCTACCGACTATAAGTGTTGATCTAATGGAACATGTGGGGAGAATAGACCATCTTACTAGTGTAATTGAACAATAAAGAGAAAGATAAAAATAGAAATAAAACATTTAAAAATTACGAAATATCATTTACAACATTCTAAAACTCCAGAAGTACTTACTATATAATGAAGTAAACATGTTATGTCAGGATACTATAATGTGAAATAATAATAACAACGTAAGACATAATAGAAAATCCCTAAAATGGGTCCCAAAATCATATATGGTACCCTCATCCATGCTCTATTCTAAATCCCATATCATACATCTAACATAGGTTATTTTCTCTTGTCTGACATGAAATCATGAAGTCTACTTTGGTACCCAAAGAATGCCCTAGAATGGTGTGTGTAAATCATAGTGGGCTACCACCTAAATTATCATTAGGAATATATTGTCCAAAAAATTTATGATGAATTATGTCAACAAATTGACAAGAAGTAAAATAAATAAGAAGGTTATAACTTTAAACATTAACTAATTTACCCTAATTCACCATTGGTTTTATCATTAAATCTATACCAACTAAATAGATTTGAAAAATAATGAATTCCATTCCAATAATAGATATGGCTTACATTCTTATTTAACAATAATGGTAATTCATTAATCATTGATTATTGAATTTCTAAGGTCCACCATTTTGTTTACCCATATAGTTTGAATTGGAGTTAGTGCTTGGATCTCCATGTTGGAACCCCTTCCATGAATAAGGAAAACCGTGTAAAACATATTAATTCTAGTATACTGAACTTCCTATCTATCAATACTACCTCAAGGTAAAATAACATCATATCCATCAACTATTATACATCGGTGGGGAACATCATTTCCTTCATTACTAACCATATAATCAATTATATTTTTAGAAAGACCAATAAAATTGGGCCTCTTAATTACTTTATCAAGGGTTCACCTTGATAATTTCACTATTATTACATTATTATAATGGTTCATTACATTAATTAAAGCTAGATTCATTTATAATTGTAACCCTTTATGATTCATTTTTAACCACAATTAATGAACACACCATCAACCCTTTCTATAACTTAGTAAATACACTCTAACAATTTACCACATGTAAACATTTAAAGTAAATAACTCATTTTGATTATTAGAGTTAAGATAATGACCCCTCTATTCCATGTTATTATTTTAAATTGGAAGACAATTTGTTTAATCTCATATCCCATTTTTTTTAAACTATTAACAACCTCATTCCCACTTTTACGGGAGTGGAGTACCCCATGGTTCTCCATAGGTTAAATATACACTTTTAAAATGGATCCATCCGGGTTTATAATTGGGTCAACAGATCAGTTATACAACAAATGTATCATTTTTTCCATGGAATTAAATGTAAAGAACAACAAAACAAAAGAATAACCACATTCACGAGAATGAAAATAATAATATGGGATAAAATTTATTGGCCACCCAACTAACGATCATAGAAGAATGCTCACTATGATATAAACCTTTATTCAAATCCATCCCACCATTAGTGCCAAAATTAATAATATACTAGAGCATCGATTCACAAATAATAATGATTTAAATTTCCATGAATTAATAGATAACCACTATTGGGAACCCTCTAAATATATGGTTCATATAGTTTGATAATAGAGGATGAATGGGAACTAAAATTGGATTAAAACTGATAAACCCTATGTTAAAAAATATGAATTTACTCAAATTTAACATGACTAGTGGTTTGGACTCCTGATTAGATAAACTATGAGCCAATAATCAATCACCCTCTTTACAAGTATGACCATAGTCAAATGGTTTTATAGATAGATCACATAGTTATTTAAAATGTATATAGGCCAAACATTTGTTTCATTCCACATATACATAGTTTATGGGATCCCCATTCTTGATTTTTAAACCATTTTCCCTCCCTTATAGGTTTGACGATTAATCTTCAAAATTACTACTAACGAAGCTACAACTGTGTTCCCTAGAAAATATAATTTTTTTCTTCTTCATTCATGTCTGGAACCACCATCACACCTCCAAGACACTTCATAATCGAGTGGAGAATTTTATTTTCTATTTTAATGTGATTTAACTAAAAATTTAAACAAGAGAATATCTCTTCAATTATTCTCGAACTTACTATATCCAAACCATAAAAAACATCCTCCTCATTATACACTACAAAGAGGCTTTAATATTCCATTATAGAAATTTCATGATTTTAGGACATCATTTCTACCTCTCTCCCTCATGTTTCCTCCATACTATTACCATGATACTAAAAAACTATGACCAACAACATGATCTTACCCAACAATACTTTCTTACTCGACGAACAATATGAAACCGATCCACATTAAATTATGACTCATACTCAATAACACCATAATCGATATCTAAAATATTAGAAGTGTTGAGATGATATTTAAAAGATTAAACACAGGAATAACATCATGCATTCCACTATACTATGATGAAGGATCTAATCGGTAAACCACTAGTTTGATAGTTTCAAAAATCTCAAACTTCTCTACATACCTAGGTTACTAAATGATATATATCTGAAACCATTAGTAACCCAATCACTATTACTCTACAGAAACATATGGTCACCCATGCCAAACTATTGGGGCTTATAATATTGGTTAGTGGATGAATGTTTTCGACTACGGGTTGTATCTATATGATATCTAATCAAATAATCTTTCTCTAACATATCCTTCATGTGACTCAAACCTAGAAACTTGGATTCCACTACTTCTATCTAACATAAATAAGATATAAATGTTCTACTACAGAGGAAATTCTATGGTTCCATCTGAATAGTGTTTTGAATATAGTTTTTATAGTTGGACTAAATGATCACTTAGCCATTCATGTAGGATCCACCAAATACTGGATGTATGACCCCAACATGTCCCCTAACACCTATTTACCATGATCTACCATCTCATCATGATATATATAGAAATATATACTAAAAAATAACTAGGTTCCAAGAGGATTATACAACCCATTCCAGATGTGAAATCTTAATTGAGGATCATGATCCAAACACTACAGCAACAATTATCAAGGGAAGCACTACCCCTTTATCATCGCTCAAAACAAGCCTTGATATAGGGGTCCCTTATCAGCACTTATTTTAGTAGTGCTGATAAAGGGGGGCTTTATCAGCACTGAAAAATTTTATATTACAAAAAAAATTTGGAAAAATATATTATTCTTATATAAGTATATTATATGAAATAAATATAATATATATTTTTTAAATATGTTCTAGATACGTATAAATATACTATTACATTTAATATAAAAGAAATTTTGTGAAAATGGATTCAAAATATTTTAAAAAAATATTATTAATTAAAAATTTCTTAATTATTATCGATTAAAAATCATTTAATAACAATTCGAGGACACAAAAAATCAAAACAATTAATAAAAGATTGAAAATATGTTGAAAATGTAGCTCATACAATTTATATTCCTCTATTATTCAATTTATTTACTAAATGTTTATTATTTCTTCTCAAACATCCTTTAATAATGTGTATTCCATTATATTTATATAGATCAAGTTTGTTAATGCACTATTTATTGATTTTTTGTTGTTATATTATCAACTAAATGATTATTTTTAGATTCCATCAATAAAAATATAGTAAGATCACTAATTTGTATTACATGAATTTTATATGTAATTATATCAAGTCTTAGAGATATTAACGAGGATGAAATTCAATTATTCAATATCCCAAAAGTCTTCCATCAAAAAAGTGAACCCTTTTTTCCTGGATTTTATTCCCCATTTTAAAAAAAATCCTCCAATCAGATATATATTTTTAAAAAGAAACTTAATTCTATGATACAACTTGTTTCACCAAAAGGAACACTAAACCATATGAATGTGGTTGTGTTACATTATTATATTCCTCACAATGAACCAATTTTCCTATTAATAAGATGAAATCAAACATATCAATCATTAAGAATATATAAAACCAGAAAATTTTGAATTTTAAAGAGCACATTAGTTTATTACTAGGATTACTAAAGATAGATCATCCATGGATCATACATTGATGTTTTTTTATGCACAAAGGGGTTATCTATACACATTTTAAGTGTTTCAGTTGTTTTATAAAGATATTAGGCCATCAAGGGATAAACCCTCTTTATGTATTTTTTCTCACTTCTTCGAGACAAATAATACAACATGAATTTGATATAATGATTTCTTATAATGATTATTCTTTAGTGAATAATATATTTATATTGGGGGATAGTGTCATTATTTCTCAGATATTCATAAATGTTCTTGATTATATATAATTTTTTGATCTTCCATTTTCTTCATTTGAAAATATATAACTTGACATTCTATAATAAAAACAACATTTTCTATATTTAATTTTTAATCCAACAATTATATATTTAATAAAAATAATCTCAACAATATATAATAATATGGGTAGTTAATGGATTTACTAGAAACATACATGCTAACATGAAAATTTCATAGAATAGAGTCCACTGTATTCACATGATTCATGTAATCATATAACACAATCATGCTTATTGGAATGGTATGTCAGTTTCCCATGTAATATAATTCAAATGTAAAGTGGGTTAGGTCATGAATTAGTGCTTCGCGATGTGTAACAAATTTGGGTGGAAGTATAAAGATATATAAGAATCATGGAATATTATAATTTCAATGATTATTATCTATAATTTGATCATTATATATTTCATTAATTGTTGAAAATTTCAGGATGTGGTAAAATTATTCTGGATACAAAATAATTTGACCATCCAAAATAGCACAAAAAGTTAAATCCTTAGTGTGTTAATTCATCCTTATAGCATAACCTAATACTCTTTTGGGATCATATTAAATTCTCAATGTGACAATCCATTAGTAGATTATACTAATCAAAATTTTCTAATATCTTTATCAATATAGGAACTTTTTCAATGAATAAATGACTCTCAGGTTTTCTCCATCATTTTTCAAATTCTCATACAACTAATTAAGTCATGCAGTGGCCTTTTCACTCATAAATTGAAATGTTCCTACTACAACCAAATATATTAATATAAATCTCTATCAATATAAGTTCTACTAAAATAACCTTCTTATCCTTTAGAAAACATTATGTTATTTTTAACTTATTTAAAATTTACAAAAAATCCAATATTATAATATTTTTTTTGAAATAATTGATGAAGAATCACTTGGGTTTCCCCTTGACAATTATCAATATATATATATAAACCAGTACAAGTTGAAAAAAAAATCTATCGATTATATTTTTTTATCTTTGGTAACTAGAAGAATAATTCTATATGAAATGAAACCAATTTCCACCTATAGCTCTTATAATTATACTATTGTTTTGAAGGAGGTTGTTAAGAATATTGTAGGATGTTATTAATATGATATTATGGTATTAGTAAAATATTTCATTACAATTATTATTATTAATAAAATATTTTAAAAAATTAAAATAATAATTATTTACTATTATAAATTCAGAATAAATACTTAGTAGCCATTAATTATTTGACTAATAAAATTAATAAAACATGATAAATTCATTTTGAATAAAATTATTATTATTAAAAAAATATTTCGTTATAATTATGAAGTAATTTTATTGAAATTTTATATTTATAGTATTTAATGTTTTTACATAAAATAATTTATTCATATTTTTAATTTTCACGTAAAAATTATGTTATCTGATTAGTTTATATTTTCTAATAAAAATATGTGTTACTATGATTAAAATTTTGTTACAATTGTAAAGGATAAAATTTGGTAAATAGTTACTATATTTTTTAAAGTGAAATCATAACAAAAAAATGACATTTAGATGTGGGGATGGTTGAATTCACGATCTATATCAACTATTATTTTAATATATATATATATATCATTCCTTAAAATATTACATTGATTATTTTTATATAATGGGTATCTATAGATATTAAAATAAAACCAATTTATTATACAACCCTCCTACAGCTATCCTAAACTACACATTTGGTTTGGTTTTCTATCAGTTATTAACTAAAATGAACATATTAATTAGGAACAAAAAATTTAGAGATCTCTGGTGAGAAGAACGAGTCTAAAATAATGTAATTAAATGTTGATCCATATTGGAATACAAAACTCTTCAATTTATGTATGATAATATATTCAATTATTTAATTTTTATTATTTTTATTATTCTTATTTATTCTTCTAGAATACATAAATCTCATTTTTGTTACTCTCTTACCCATATTTAAAAGTGATTCTATAATAATGTAACAATATATTCACAATCCTTTTTTTGTTATAAAATATTTTTTTGGTTGGGAAAGGTACTTATAGGTATAATGTTTTAAAATTTTGATCATGTATATTGATAGAAAATATTTTATAAAAAATTCCTCCTTAAAATAGTTATCTTGTTGAATATCATGTTTTACATTGGATATCAAACAAAAAAGAATTGTGACCCATTTTTGTTAATATAAATATTACAATATATACATTCTATTTTAAGATACAAATATATGAATTCATATTATGGTATATATATATATATATATCTGTGTGTCTGTGATACTAAGGGAAAATTTTAGTATTAATCCAATTAGAAAACTCTATTAGTATAATAATTATTAATAAGATGAATTTTTTATTGGAAATATTTTTTTTCTAAATATAGACTCTTATATGATGTGAAATTTTATTTCAATGAACTATATATTCAATAATTAATTGGTGATAAAATATATTTTCAATATGAATATGATATTAAAAAAACTTATTTTCATATTGAAACGAAATCAGAAATCGAACAATAAATATTTGGAAAAATTAAATTTTCATATAAATCCGATTTTATTTATATTTAATATATCTATTTAAAAACAAAATTAATAAATTTTTGACCTTTATTTAAAATGAAATTAGCATCATTATGGGATAAAAAATATTAATGTTATCCTATTTTTTGTGTTTTTATATTTATCATAGAAATAAAAATATTCAGGTTAATAGTGCAAACCATTTCATTAATAAATATCATTTTTAAGAATTCATTATAATATAAGAATGACATAAAATTTAAGAAACTATTTTATTATAGACTAAGGATGTGTTTCATAATTAAAACAATATATTTATTAATATAAATTTTAATTTAAAAACTTATATTTTCCTGTTTAGAACTGAAAATATATTTTTCTCAAAAATTATATAAATTTCAAAATAGAAATAAAATATTAGAATTAATTTTATTACTTATAAAAATAATATCAGATAAAATTGATTTCAGATATGGATTTTTTTTGTTTCAAATAATTTAATATGTTCCAATTTTCTTTTAGGGTTTAAACTAAATCACTTATATTCAAATTACATAGAAAAATAAAGGTAATAATGGAAAAGGGGTTTGATAAACGAGTTAATCAATGTAAAATGTAACATCCTAGATTGGGATCTAATATTCTTGTGGCCCTAATTGGTGCACCAAATGACCTCAACTGTGCCTCCCCGTACAGTAGGGGCCACTGACTAGATGTGTGGGTCTAAAAGAACATGTGGTGATAATAGACCATCTTACTAGTGTAATTGAACAATAAAGAGAAAGATAAACATAGAAATGATGAATTTAAAAATAACAAAATATCGTATACCACATTCTAAAACTGAGGAAATACCAACTATTTAATGAAGTAAACAAGTTATGTCAGGATACTCTAATGTGAAAAAATAATACCAACATATGACAAAATAGAAAATCCCTAAATGGTTCCAAAAATCATATACAGTCCCCTCATCCATGCTCCATTCTAAATCCCATATCATACATCTAACATAGGTTATTTTCCCTTATGCTGACATGAAATCATGAAGTCTACTTTGGTACCCAAAGATAGCCTGAGAAGGGTGTGTGAAAAACATAGTTGTACACCACCTAAATTATCATTAAGAATATCTTGTCAAAAACATTTATGATGAAGTATGTTAAAAAATTGACAAGAAGTAAAATAAATAAGAAGGTTCTACCTTTAGAAATTAACTAATTTACCATAATTCACCATTGGTTTTATCATGAAATATACACCAATTAAATGGATTTGAAAAATACTGAATTCCATTCCAACATTAGATATGGCTTACATTCTTATTTAACAATAATGGTAATTCATTAATCATTGAAAATTTAATTACTAAGGTCCTCCATTTTGTTTACCCATATAATGTGAATTGGAGTCAGTGCTTGGATCTCTATGTTGGAACCCCTTCCATGAATAAGGAAAACCATGTACATCAAATTGATTCTAGTAATATGAACTTCCTATCTATCAATACTACATCAATGTAAAAGAACATCATATCCATCAACTATTATCCATTGGTGGGATACGTCATTTCCCTCATTACTAACCATATAATCAATTATCTTTTTACAAAGACCAATATAATTGGTCCTCTTAATTACTTTATTAGGGTTTCACCTTACTAATTTCACCATTATTACATTATTACAATGGTTCATTACATTAATTAAAGCTAGATTCATTTATAATTGGAACCCTTTATGATTCATTTTTAACCATAATCAATGAACACACCATCAAACCATTCTATAAATTTGGAAATCCACTTTAACAATTTACCACATGTAAACATTTAAAGAAAATAAATCATTTTTATTATTAGAGTTAAGATAATGACCCCTCTATTCCATGTTATTATACTAAATTGGAATACAATTCGTTTAATCTCATATCCCATTTCTGTTAAACTATTAACAACCTGATTCCCACTTTTACGGGAGTGGAGTACCCCATGGTTATCCATAGGTTAAATATACACTTTTCCTATAGATCCATCTGGGTTCATAATAGGATCAACACATCAGTTAGACAAAAAATGTATCATTTTTCCGTTGAATTAAAAGTGAAGACCAAAAAAAGAAAGAATAACCACATTCACGAGAATGAAAATAATACTATGGGATACAAATTATTGGCCACCCAACTAACAATCATAGAAGAATTATCACTATGATATAAACCTTTATTCAAATCCTTCCCACTATTAGTGCCAAAATTTATAATATATTAGATCATCGATTCAAAACCAATAATGATTTAAATTTCCATTAATTAGTAGAGAACCACTATTGGGAACCATATAAGGATATGGTTCATATAGTTGGCTAATGGAGGATGAAAGGGAATTAAAATTGGATTAAAACTGATAAACTCTATGTAAAAAAATATGAATTTTCTCACATTTAACATGACTCGTGGTTTGGCCTCCTGATTAGATAAACTATGAGCCAATAATAAATCATCCTCCTTACATGTATGGCCATAGTGAAATGGTTTTATAGAGAGATCACACTGTTATTTAAAATTTATATAGGCCAAACATTTGTATCATTCCACATATACATAGTTTATGGGATCCCCATTCTTGGATTTTAAACCATTCTCCCTCCCCTATAGGTTTCACGATCAAGCATTACAATTACTACTAACGAAGCAGCAACTATGTTCCCTAGAAAATATAAATTTTTTCTTCTTCATTCATGTATGGAACCACCATCAAACCTCCAAGACACTTCATAATCTTGTGAAGAAGTTTATTTTCTATTTTATTGTGATTTAACTAAAAAGTTAAACAGGAGAAAATCTCTTCAATTATTATGGAACTTACTATATCCGAACCATAAAAAACATCATCCTCATTCTACACTACAAAGAGTCTCTAATATTCCATTATAGAAATATCATGCCCTTAGGGTATCATTTCTACCTCTCTCCCTCATGTTTCATCCATAATATTACCATGATACTAAAAAACTATGACCAACAACTTGATCTTACCCTACAATACTTTCTTACTCGATGAACATCATGAACCCGATCCTCATTAAATTCTGACTCATACTCAATAAGACCATAATCTATATCTATAATATTAGAAGGGTTGAGATGATATTTAAAAGATGAAACACATGAATAACATCATGCATTCCACTATACAATGATGAAGGATCTAATCGGTAAACCACTAGTTTGATCGTTTCCAAAATCTCAAACTTCTCCACATGCCTAGGTTATGAAATGGCATATATCTGAAACCATTTGTAACCCAATCACTGTTAATATAAAAGGAACATACGGTCACCCATGCCAAACTACTGGGGTTGATAATATCGGTTAGTGGATGAATGTTTTCTTCCAATGGTTGTATCCATTTGATATAAAATCAAATAATCTTTCTCTAATATATCCTTCATGTTACTCGAACCTAGAAACTTGGAGTCCACTACTTCTATCTAACATAAATAAGATATAAATGTCCTACTACAGAGCAAATTCTATGGTTCCATATTAATAGTGTTCTAAAAATAGTTTTTATAGGTGGACTAAATGGTCTCTTAGTCATTCATCTAGGATCCACCAAAATACTGAATGTATGCCCCCAACATGTACCCTAACACCTCTATAGAATGATCTACCATATCCTCTTTCTATATATAGAAATATATACTAAAAAATAACTTGGTTCCAAGAGGCTTATACAACCCATTCCAGATGTGAAATATTAATTGTGGATCATGATCCAAACACTATGACAAAAACTGTCAAGGGAAGCGCTACCCCTTTATCAGCACTCAAAAAAAGCACTGATAAAGGGGGCCATTATCAGCGCTCAAAAAAAGCACTGATAAAGGGCGGCCTTTATCAGTGGTCAAAAAAACAACTGATAAAGGGGGGCCTTTATCAACGATTTTTTAGAGATGATAAAGGCCCCCCTTTATCAGTGCTTTTTTGAGCACTGATAATGGGGACCCCTTTATCAACTCTTCTTTTAGTAGCGCTGATAAAGGGGAGCTTCATCAGCACTGAAGAATATTTTATTTCAAAAAAAATCTGGAAAAATATATTATTCTTATATAATTATATTTATATTGATATAAATACAATATATATTTTTTAAATATGTTCTAGATACGTATAAATAGACTATTACATTTAATATATAAGAAATTTAGTGAAAATGGCTTCAAAATATTTTTAAAAAATATTATTAATTAATAATTTTCTAATTATTATCAATTAAAAATAATTTAATAACAATTTGAGGACACAAAAAATCAAAACAATTAATAAAACATCTAAAATATGTTAAAAATGTAACTCAAAATTCAAACGGCCATAACTTTTGATCCGAGTATCCGTTTGAGCTCTACAACATATCAAATCGAACCCTGCAATGATCTATACATGATGGTGACCGAGGAAAAGCCTCTGTCAAATTTTTATAGCCCAAAAGAGGCCCAGAAGGCCTCCAAAACTGTGTTTTTAGTCGGGATACCCCGATTTTTTAACATCCAAACAAGTATAACTTCTGAATCGGATGTCCGTTAGGCCTGTACCACATATCATATAGAAGATGGTTTCATGTTCATTGATTTTACCGGTTTTGGAATCGAAACTTAATTCTAGATTATAAGTTATCGTCATTTTAACATTTTATGGCTTTACAAATACACATATATATGTATTTATTCGTAAATATATATGTGTCTGTGTGTGTGGGTTTCTATGTGTGTGTCTGTGTGTTTTATATATTTATATAGTATGTATTTATTTATTTACTTATTTATTAACACACATCAAAAACATATTTTTTTCATAAATTTATTGAAAACTAATCTTATATGTACATTCTATGGCTTTTCAAATACACATATATATGTATTTATTCATAACTATAAATGTGTTTGTCTATGTGTGTGTCTCTGTGTTTCTGTGTGTTGTATGTGTCTATGTATGTGTGTTGTATATATCTATGCAGGTAAGTATGTATTTATTTATTTATAATCACACATAAAAAACATATTTTTTCATAAATGTATTTAAAACTAATCTTATATATATATATATTAATATACAAATAAATATACATATAAAAAATTATAACTAAATATATATATATATATAAATATATTAATATATGAATTAATATATATATACTGATATATGAATAAATATATTTATATTAATATGAATCTAGATGAATATATGAATAAATATAACTATATATATAGATATATCATTAAATAGAGAAAAAAATGAAATTGATTAGTTAAAAAGGTGCCCCTGTGAAAGGGGACAGGTCCCAGGTTCAATTTTGTGTGGAAGAGAATGGGGTGCGCGTGTATGAGGATGCGCAAAAAGGGCTGCGCGCGTGAGACCTCCTAGTGCTGATAAAAGGGGGCGTGAAGTGCTGATAAAAGCACACCCCACATTATTTTAATTTTTTTAAATTTTTTTGACCTTTATCAGTGCTCAAAAAAGCACTGATAAAGGCCCCTTTTATCAATGAAAAAAAAGCACCAATAAAGGGGTCTTTTATCAGCACTTTTTAGCACTGATAAAAGGGGCCTTTATCAGCACTTTTTGGAGCGCTGATAAAAGGGACCCCCCTATATTAGCGCTGAGCTTTACAACGCTTTTTTAGGGCAATTAAATCCTTTTTTTAGCTCTAATATAGGCCATTTTTGTAGTATTTAAAGCTATAGTCTATAGTACCCCCTAAAAATATATAGTCCACCAGACATAAAATTAAACCAAATAGTCTGTATTGAACATCTCCCAAAATAGAAATATGATCTACATATATCAATTGACCCACAATATCTAAAATAAAATCATTTTTTAGATTTTTTCTTAGGATACATTCCCCAAAATCCATGGAAATATTGTACGACATCTATTATTGATTAGGAAATGGATACCCATGTATAGTAGGTTGTTGATGGTAATAGGTAGAGAATAATTTCATAAAACCCACAATATTCTTTTTCATTCATATCCTTGATATTGTCTATGAAGATCATGAGGCGTTTTTTTTTCAAATGAAGGTTCATTTAAAACTTTTATCAATGTTATTAATGAATAAACAATTTCTATATAACTTTAGGAACCAGAAAACATCCAAAAATATGAATAATATAGTCCAAATCAATAGTCCAATCAGAATGTGTATCTGTACTAAAAAAAATTCCAAAAAAACTAGACATTATGAATCCTTGTACTGTATCATTTTAACATGGTAATGATGATATTTCCCAACAAACAAGGGCTTGAGTGTCATAAACTCAAGATCCTCATGAAAAACTATATTCATCTCAGTGAATAAATACATATTCTTCTATTTGGAAGTAGGCTCTTAAATGAATTGATATTGTGTCATCTACCTCAACACAATTGCAAAACTATCTTAATTCCCATATATCTAAGTAGTCCGTAAATCAAAATAATACATGTACTGAATGATTCATTGTTATTTATGATTCAAATCACATTGGGAAAGGAAATATTTGGGTAACTTTTGGTTAGTATGAAAAGAAAAAATCCCCCTTGTCTGATAATGATACTAACATCTCAATTAATAAAAAAAATAGTGTCCAAATAAATATCATTCGGATGATATTTTTGTTTATGTGGCCTCAAATGTTAAGATTAATATTACATAACATCTTTTCCCTATATCAAGACTACACCATTTCATATCTCACTTGCATCAAAAGATAGAATATACTCCATACCTGACAAAGGTAAGATCAAAATTGAAATTGTGGTCATTTTAAAATTGAATTCATAGAAATAGTTCTACCATCTTTTAAACCACTTAACCGAGAATATTTCTTAGTTGAGCCTGATAGTGGTGCCTCTAGGAAAGAAACATCCTTGATGAACCTTCTTAAAAATCCCCATAATCCTAAAAAGCTTCAAAATTTAAAAAATTGTCTCAGTTTTCTAGTAAACTTAAACTACTTAAGGATTCTTTAGATCCAATGAAAAACATAGCCCCATGATTATGTGGAAAAAATGTTTTCATTTTGAAAATGAAACTTATATAATGATGTAAATATTATTGTCTCTTAGTGTACTCAAGATGATGGAATGATGTATAGATTTATTTTCATGAGTCTATGAATCTAAAAATATTTCATCCACAAAAAAATAACTGATCTCAGTACATGTGAAATATTATGTCCATTAAATTCATAAACACATAATGTGTGTTATTCATCCAAGAATCCATTTCTATAAATTCATAAAAAACATACATGGTTCTAAAATATGTATAGGTTATATCGAAAGTTATCGCCCACAACGGGTGATACCCTGACCTCAAATAAATCATGGAGAACACAATGGAACCCCTAAATTGGTTAATTAGAATATTAATATGTGTGAGATTATATCATTACTAAAACACTATACCATTCAACTTCTGTTAATTGACACACACCATCAATTTTCAACCATTTTTCTTAGAGAAAAACATAGATCCCCTAAGATGACATAGAAGGAAAAATTATCCCATTATCATCCAATTTATATAACTAATCCTTATGTTCTTATAGTTATACTATATCCATTCATTATGGTGGAATTAAAATTTCATATCCAAAAGAAGCAACAAAATCATAAAAATAAACTATCTCTCTCTCTCTCTCTATTGGATACGATGAGATATACATAGAAAAAAAATCCTAAAATCATTCCACTATTGGAGGGGATACATAATTCTCCACTCCATCATCATCCAGAAAAATACAGGCAGTTTTGGATGTGATCTCACCAAATTGTTTAAAAATTGGCCTTTCAATGAATTCTTTGGTATCCTATCCCCAACAAAAAATATGTGATACCCTCATGTGATGTAAAGGAAACCCTCAAAAGGTAACAACCAATGCGATCTTGATGAAATACCAACTAGTACATTCCCAATATCCAATAAAAACCTATTATATGAAGTATAAACAAAACACAAATTAATTGGTACTCACCAACCACAACAACCGACTATATATATTAATAGATACCCTCTCATCAGGCCCTTAATGGCATGTCGATTGAGAATACCTAAAACATATATTCCATTATGAGACCCAAACTGATCAAAACCCATACAATTATAAAATGTGTGGGAAACACCTATATTAAATCAATCACCAGAAAGCATGAAATATACAAGAATTTTACCTCTATATACTGATAGAAAACCATTCCCCAATTGGGTATAGGTTGAACTACATGTAGCCTTCATGTCCCTCTACCCCAAGCCCTTGAACTGGTCTCATGTGTTGTACTACATTGCCAATATGGTATATCATACCCTAGATCACCAAACACTCCAACCTGAAATATATGACTATAAGGACTCCAACCACCATTCGGATATAGGGTAGTAGATCCCCTACCAATAATCTACATTAGTGTAGGTCCTACATCACTTCCCATCTAGTATGTTTTCCAATAGAACAATTGTGTATGACCAATCACACCAAATTTTCATCACTCCATTAGTTGTAATGGGAGATAACCAAATATATTACTAGGCTTTCCAAATTAATACGAAATAACCTAACTAATTTCTTAATAGGTTGATCCCCTACCAAGGTTACACGTCATGCTACAACCTTGGAAAAATCACTAATAATGATGATATTTCCCATCTATAGACATACCACAAAATGGAAACCTAATATAGACTGTCCATGACTAGTCACCATTTTCATGTTACCCTCATGACTGAGAGAATAATTGATAAAATTATAAAAAAAATTTAATAGAAAATATTCACATTGAAATTATTCTTTCATCCATGCACATCATCAAAAAAAATTTCTGACTCCTCAACCCCTCCTAAATATAAATAAATGTGTCAAAATTCATAGAACCATGCATCATATTTCATCAATGAAATTATCCCCTCAGTCACTTATAAAAATTATTTCTCTCTCTATTTCTTTACTGTTTTAGGGTAAAAGTGTTCCAAGAACATCTCATAGAATTACTTCTTTTACCTATCCTCTAAATCCTTAGCCTGAACCTAAATATCCCACAAGAACTTCATTATTCCTCGAATCATGTTACTTTACCAATTGACCAACTTATATAGAGGAGTCTCTAAGTGATCCAGAATCACCAAGATATTTTAAATATAATTTATTACTTCCAAAGGTTTACTCTCTTTGAAAAAAGTCGAAGTATTATGCACTTGAAATTATCAAGTCATGTCGAAAATGATTGGACACTCACTTTGTGTTTATCCATCAATAATATGAATAAAACTAGAAACATTTGAATAGAATGGATAATCCCCCATACATATGGGGCCAATGAATGTTCTCATCCACGACTGTAGTTTAATTATCAGTGTTTCTTCCTGGAAACCAATAAATAATCATCATTTGGTTGGAATATCTGACACGAAGATAGAAACAGATAACATATAAAATTCATAATTTATGAAAATTATGTCTCATTGTGATCCACAACAACATGTTTTTCAAATACTTTCATAATGGGTGAAATCAAACTTATAACATCCCCTAACCATCCCTATCTCAGACTATGTTAAAAACTTCGAAAACCAGACTTACATAATCACAAGACTTAAATTTTATGCCATTTCAACCATTTCACTTCCAATAAACATAAATCATTATCATTTATGTTTTATTATGTCTATTTTAACATATCACTTTTTAATTTGAAATATATTTATCATCCCAATTAAAAACTATTTCCATAAAGCCACAAGTAATCTATAAAATCATTTTCATTTCCTATAATGCACTATAACATTTTTTCAATGATTTACGATTATTATACATTCCATAGAACTATTTAGTGTCTAAAATTATGTATTCATATAAAAACCACATTCCATGTGGCTCGATAAATAAAACCCATGAAAATAAGAACACTACACACAAAGTTCATCTCCCAAGGTGAAATAAAATCTAATTATAACAACAAACATCAACAAAACAATTCCACCCTTGGTGCATTGTTTTCACCAATACATGGGTTAGATACTCCTAAAAATGATCTCACTTACAATATAGGACTCAAAAAAATTATTTATACCATTAAAAAGTAGCATTGTAATAGAAAATAAAATTCTTTGATACCACTTTGTAATATTGTGACCCTGGTGCTATTAATATATTTCCATGATCTTGTTCATCACATTACCCCATCCATGACACCTCACACACTAGAGGCTATTGAATAGTAGTAAGGGTCTAATGCAATATGTTGTGAGACTATACCAATATAATAGAGTAAACCAACAATGGAAATCAAGACACATATAGATATATAATATTAATAAATAAAAATATATAAAATAACTCATTCCCAAACTAAGGAAGTAACAACTAACTGAAGTAGAAAACATGGTATGTCATGATATAATAATATGATAAAATAAAAGCATAATAAGAGACTATATATGATCAAAAAATGGGTCCTTAAATCATGATTGTTATCCTCATCCACACTTTATCTTGGCTCCCATATAATTGATCTCACATAGCATCTTTTCCCTTATCATGACGTACAACCACATTATATTCTTTGGTACCCATTGATGACCTAGTAAGGGTGTGGGTACAACTCAGTATGCCACCACCAATAGAATATTCAATAATGACTAATCTAAAAAATTATTTGGAAATATAAAATGATCAATGGAAATGTAAGAAAGTAAATAAGGAGGTTCCACCTTTAAATAATTATCAATTTATAATATTTCACTATTGGTTTTATCATTCGAACAAAACCCACTACCCCACTATAAACATGATGAAAAAATATTCTAACGATACATATGGTTTAAATTTCTATTTAACAAAAATGGATATTCATTAATCAATTCATATTCATGCACTGTGGTAATCCATCATTTTTACCCATGACATATGAATATATTTATATTTCTCGAATTTTATACCAACACCCTATACAAGCATAAGGAACACCATGTCCATCATATTTATCCTAGGATAGAGATATTAATGTATATCCATCAAATAAAAATTTCAAGGAACATCATATCCAAGAAATCATACCCATGGGTTGGAGTTGTCATGCCCCTCATCCCTAGATATTTCATCAACTAAAAATTCAAAAGGTCCAACATGATCGTCTTTTGAAAGACATTACTATACCAAGGATGAACCTTATTCAGTTTACTATTATTCATGTTCTTAAAAACATTTGGGGCATTTAACATCATTCATAATAAGTATATATTACGATTCATTAATATACACAACCAAAGAACACACTCTCAACCCATTTTATAGCATAGACAAGACTATTTACCCATTTATCACATTTACCCATTTACAATCCATAAATATTTTGGATTATTCAAGTTAATAAAAACAACTCTTTATTCCATGTTAACATAAAAAACTAGGCTATAATTAGTTTAATCTTAGAAAACCATCATTTTAGCATTTGAAAACTCAATTCTTATGTTCAAGGGAGTGGAAACCACATAGGTAGACATAAGCTTGATATATACTTTAAAAAGATCTAGTGTGGTCTGTAATTGATCAAAAACATAACTTATAAAGTTAGTTTATTATTTACAACCATTTAATTAAATGAATATCACAGAAACATAAAATAAAATCAAAATTCACTTAAATAAACATAAATATTCTCAAATATAACTTCTAGACCACCTTCATCAAGATAATAGATGAATTATCACCAAACCAAAACCCTTGATTCAATATCAAACCACTATCAAAGCCAAAAATAATCATCTAGAGTATCCATTTTCAACTAACTATTCTTAAAATATCTAAGAGTTTAAGGAAAACCACCCTTGGGAATATTAGGAAGGATTTGGTTCATAACACAGGCTATTAGAGGAAGAAAGGTAATGAAAATTAGGCAAGATCCATTAAATCATGTGGGGGGAGGAATGCAAATTTTCTATTATTAATGAATTTTATGGGTTGACAACATGGTTGGATAAACCATGTGCTAACCACGGGTCACTCAGTTTCCATGTGGGGACCCAGGTCACCCGGTTTTCTGACAATATCACACATGTTTTCAAACATTTTAGAATCCACGACTCAATATACGTTTAAAGTCGTATTATTTTTGGCCTCCCCATTAATGATTTGTCAACTGTGAACCATCCATCTCTATATTTCATGGATAAAGAACATAGTTAGTAATAATAATTCAATGACCAAGTGTGTTACACTGTGTGGCCTATTTTCAACAAATTTTGGGTCCAATACTATTTATATGTGCCCAGAGAGCCCACATAAAATTGAGAAGGATTTTATTAACCATTTTAATGGGAGATAAGTCAAAATATAAACATGAATTTTCATACTCAATAATTTATTATATTATATAAAAAAATTCATAAACATGACTTTAAATGAGTTTTTAGGCCTTCATCGACATTAAATTTTCGTACACTCCATTAATGTCCACATTAGATTCACATTACACATTTAAAATTATAATTTATTTCAATTGTATTTTTATATAAAAAAATATTCATTCCCATAACAAATGAAAGGATTATCCAGCCACACCTTCACCTATGAAATGGAAAAAAATATTTGTACAATATATTCATCACTATTTCCCTACTAATTAAATCTATACCACATTCTTAGTCTCTTATACCCTACATAGTTTTCAAATCAGGTTTAAATCATGATGGTTTCCTATTAATAGGGTGTAGGTCAGTTGGGGAATAATTATTTGCTATAACATCCAATAAATATTCAATCACGTTTTTTAATGCAACCCATATCTTACATAAAACATTATTTGGGGGATATGGGGAATTCCACGACATCCGGCAGAGGGTGAGGGAGTATATGAGTGAGTGTATTATCATAGGGTTTGTTCACGCATTCAGGATAGTAATAATGTTAATTGATGGTGGGTTATATTTATAGTTTTGGGAATAAGGAATATCACAATTTTTGCATAAGGAGATCTCACACAATGTTGTATCCTAGAGGCTGGTGGGTCAGACAAAGGATGATATGGAATACCTATGGGGAAATTTCTCAGCCTACGGTACATAGCTCCATAGGACCATCTATGATGCTTCATATAATGTGTTTACATTACATGTAATGGGTTCACCCTTAAAATTGTTATAAAATGGGTTCTATACTTAATAAATAGAGATATTGACCCCTACTTGTTAAAAAATTATTTCCATTAAGAAATAAAATAATTCTATATGATAATTTTGTCCCTTAAATTCATTCAATAATTTCTTCTGGCTATGAAAATGCTTAAAATTATTTTCCAATTCCAATATAATGAAATTATTACAATTATTATCCTAAATTGTTTTTATATTGTTGGAATAGATGATATCTACATTTATTCATTACATAGAAAAAATATGTTTTTTCAAGTTATCTTAGAAATAAAACATAAATTAATGATTTTTTTATTATTCTTCAACACTTTACGCATATTGTAAATATGAGACATTCAATGAAAAATATGAATCACACACACACACACACATATATATATATATAACATTATTAATATTATGTATATATAAATTAATTTCAATATTCTTATTGTTTTATAGAAGATAGAAACATTGCCCATGTGTACTTCCTAACTTCCACCCCAGTAGGATGATGTATTTCATTTTACATCACCAGCCAACATGGATGGTCATAATATTTTATTTATTTAATTTTTTTATATCATGATTCAGGATCTGTATATGTTTTATTATTATTTAGATAATTAATAATAGACTAATCTTTGTTTATCAGAATTTTTTCAACCAAGATCATCAATTATTCCAGCATAAAAAATATTGACTAAAATTATCATGAAATGAAATTATAAAATTTTAATTTGGTATAAATAATATATTCTATAACCATTTATAATTAATAAATTATTATCTTTTTATTAATCAATTTGGATCATCATCAACATTTTAAATCATATTTGAATCATTCAAAAGGAATAAAATATGATGATGAAAATAAACTATAACAATATAATACATAAATGTATAAATTATTATATCATAATATTATATGTTATTAAAGATATGAATAAGGTTATAAATAAAGTTGATTAAAAATTTATGTTTATTAAGGAAGTGATTAATGTTCTTCATTGTAAGAAAAAATAAAACATAAATGGATTTATTGAAGTATCTTCATTTCTTGAGACATAATTATTACACATTAAATATTATTTTACATTACTATTTTGTTACATAAGAAGATTATTTTATATATCCTTTCCCCATTACTTTATATAGAATTAACTTTTAACATAAAAATCATCTTTTTTGATGGTTAATATATTCATAAAATTTGTTGACATCATGAATAATTCTGATCCCCCACAAATGTTATTTTTTTCGTCCCTGTTTATATTCTATATTAAAAAAAATTCTCTCTTGTAACTACAAAATCATTTAATTTGAAATCATACTATGATCATTATTATTCATAATGTTCAATGAATATCTTTTAGAATACATCGATACAATAAAAAAATATTATTATTTAAATATGATTTTTATATCATATCCGTCGAATTAGTGGTTATTAATTTTAGTAAACAAATTTTTAATAATAATTATAATTTTTCAAAAAAAAATTATTCTTTTGATTAATTATTCATAGAATAGAGCTCAATTTATTAATGCTAATTTCATTGTATAAAAAAACTTTTTCCTAAAATGACAATTATTTCTTTTTATAATTAAATAATATAACATTTTTTGAAGACCATTATAAATCTTGTTTTATGAAAATGAATTAATTTTTCAAGTCAACATATCATATATATTTTAATCTGAACTTTTTTTAATTATCTAAAATGATAATTTTTTTGTGAATAATAAATAAATAATAATTTTATTAAAAATTTCATATTGAATTCTAGTATTTTCAAAGTAAGATTATTTTATTGAATTTTAAAAATTAATTAAATCATTTTGAATAAAAATAGTGTAATTAATGTCATTATAATTACTTTTATTCTTATTTTTAGTATACATACATTTTAATACTTCGAAATTAATTTTTCACATAAATATGTTTTCATGGTTTATTTTGTGTTTATTATAAATTTAATTTCTTCTATATATACGGATTGAATATGATTAAATGGATTCAATATTTTTAATAAATATTTTAATTACTTTATTAGTTAAAATTAATTTTTTCATTATGAAGAGGAACTGTTGTAAACATTTTGTCACCATAGAAATTGTAATGTGGGTAGAATCAAGTTATAAAATTTTAATAAGGTTTCAAAATTTCCTTTACACGTGAAAATATTAAATTTTATTACTAAAATTATAACAATATTTTGAAATCATCAATAATATTTCATTTTTGATCAATTTTTCATTGAAAAATATCTTAATTATACTTTATGTAATGGAAAATTCCAAAATGTCACTCTAGGATGTAATTAATCTTACAAGATTAAATAGTGATAAGGAGGTGTTATGAACAAATTTAAAAGTTCATTTTAAAAAATTTATTATGATTTTAACTTATTTATAATTTTTGGTGAAGGTATAAATACATTAAATGGTAATGCAACACAAACACATTTCATATAAAAGATGTAGAAACCCCAAGGTAATTAACATGAAAAAAGAATTTAATGTCATGTTAATTTGATTAGTTTGGTTTTAAAAGAATCTGATGGATAATTATAATGAATTATTTTTTCTGAAATATTTTATATTTTAATTCCATACATCTGTTGGTGTATATTATATCAAAATAACTAAATAATTCTTAAAATGAATCTAACATTATTTCATGTTAAATAACATTATAAAATGATTTAAAAAATATAATTATCTTGAAATAGGATAAGGGGGAAGGTATTTTGTCTAAAATTTACCCCTTGAAAATAATAATATTTTTTTTAACATAGAATTAAATTTAAATCCCCTATTTATTGAAGAATACATTACAATGGTTAAAGTTAGAATTAATTTATGAAGTTGAAAAACCAAAAGACATGTTTTAAAATGATAATAAACTTATAATATCATTATTGGATGAATTTATTTCATTAAAATATCATATATTATAATAGTTTTTCTATTTTTGACATTTTCACATGAAAAAATACGTATTATATTTAAATCCTTTAAGTAATTCAAATTGATTCATTTCCTTAAGTATAATGACCAACACCTATCCTCTATTCTTCATAGTATCATGGGCCACAGAAAATGAGAATCCACTACCAAAACATTTGTAAAGATCCATATCATCATTCTGAATTTTTGGTATTCTTAAAATACCATCCATATGGTCTTTGAGGAGAGAAAAGAAGGTGGTTCTTAAATGATAGTGTAATCATCTTAATTGATAATATTTGATATACTTATTCCACAACATACTTTAATTTAATCCTAACCATTATTGTGTACTATAACCCATAACCATGGATCACTGATATTTTATTTTTTATGTTTTATAACCTTATTCATCACAATTTTCCATCAAATGGAAAATTTATGTTTCAGCCATGCATATTTTTGGATCACCAACTCCATAAAGCGATACATTTCCATTTTCATCATTACTGATCATTGATGGTTATAACTATTGATTTAATGATTATATATGATATTTTTTATATTATTATGTGTCTGGAAATGATAATTATTTTTTAATTTTATTTTTATCTATCCATAGAAATGTTTAAACGTAACTCGTGCGTATATATGTATTACCATCTCTATGATGTGATGTAATTCATTTTCCATCATATATTTATATGAATTATTATAAATTATTACATAATGATTAAATATGATACTCGTAAAATTACTAATATTACTTATATAATTATTAAATGATCATTTTATAAGCATATGTACTATATTACCGAGACAAACATAGAAAACAAAGTAGTAATCACATGAAATATAGAAATTAATAAGGAATTGTTAATAGACTGGTGATAACATGTTATAAGTAATTCATATATGTTATTATATATATTATTATGGTTATATAATTGATTTATAGTAAATATATATTTACTACAAAGGAGTATCAAACAAGAACAATTCAAGATGAGACATAAGTGTATGTTTCTCATGTCACTTTTATTTAAGTAAGACAAATTCTATATTCCCTAATTGTTTCCTTTTTGTGGTTTATAAAAATCCAATGAAATAATTTTATGAATATTTTAATTATTATTTAATTCATTTAAAAATCCTTATATGTTTTTCACCTTCATGAGGAATTTATTTAATGAATACTAAAGTGGTAATGCTTAATGTTAAAATCTCATTTCTTTTTCAAGTTTCCTATGATAAATTTCCATTAAGGGAACTATTATTGATATTATCCTTTAAAACCCATATATATTATTATATTCAAGTAATCCCTTGTATTTTAAACTATTATAACCATTTTTACTCTATTCGCTTCTATAAATTACTAATAACATGTTTTTAATGAAAAGTACTCATCATTTACACTAAGGTCAATGAATTGTTTTTCCAAATTCATAATATGAAAAATAATTTTATGAAAATTACTACTTATATAATAAATATTTTAAAAAGGTCATTTTAAGTGACTTTTATTTTATATACAAATGAATAAAATTAATCTTTTTAACGATTTTTTTGATAAACAATACACATATTAATTTTTAAAAATGTGTGAATTGAATGTTTTTATTAAACATATATGGAATGAACATATTTTCTCTATTTGATTACCATTAATCTCCAAGAGTCTTACATTATATTATCTCATATTAATTTCAATTATTTTTTTCTCTACAATTGAGTAATTATTAGTTTTAATGACATTAATAGAAAAGTTTATTTTCCCAGTATTCCAAATAAATATTTGAATGAACATTTAATGTTATTTTTAATATATTTTAATATACTATAATATTTCTTATTATTCGCTGGGGATTTGATGTAATGATAAATTATTTTTTATTTCTCCATATTGATAATTGTTATATATTGATATAATTATTTTTAATACTTTTCTCTTCCATTGGTTATGTATTTACGAATTCATGAATATTTTATGACAATATGGGATGAATATATCTGGTATTCCTTATATGATGGGTAAGAATGTTATATCCCTCCAATTAGTAGGGAAAATACTTATATATCATTATATATATATATATGGTAATTTTGTTTTTGTTATTGATACACAATGGGAAATATGTAAGGATTTCATGTCAACTGTGATATAGGAATTAATTTGTGAATCATGATCCTCTATGATATATGAATATTTGGTGATGACTTTTCAACTATGATATAATGGTTTACGTAGTTAAAATTGAAACATGATTTAGTTTTTATTAATATAAGGATGCCAAAATATTATTTTATATGGAAATGATTTTTTTCAACTAATGGGTAGTGATTTTTTTGATTACTCAATCATGTGACATGATAATGTTTTATTTCATTACTCATGATTATGATCTATGAATACTTTGGTATGGTTTTCTTTTTTATAATCACATGTATTCATGACTCCATGCTCATGATATTCTCATTTATCCATTATTTATTTCTATAACTTTTATTCATGAAATAAATTTAAGATAACTCATTATCATTATTTTTTCCTAGGTTATGAGAGGGGTGTTATGTTTGATGAATATAGAATGGTATGTTATATAAAAAAATATAGTTAATATGGTAAATATTATAGTTAGATATTACAGTTTTTAACAGTTAAATAGTATATAATCATTTGTGATTTTTTTGAATATTTATTTTGGATATATATTCAATATTAATCAAGATTATATAATATCAAGATATGTTATAATTTGGAAAATTCATAAGGTATCATAGAATGGTTTAGTTTTTTATGAAATTAGGATTAGAGAAATTCTGTGAAAATCCATGGGATAATTCTATGGATCAAAGAGAATTATATTTTTCTATAATTAATAGACTATGGGATTCTAATAAAATTCATACTTCTCTTGATAATAGAAAGTGAATATGTTTCTTTCAAAGTGGTATATATGGTTAACAACTCTAAATGGTGAACATTGGGTATTAACATGATTTTAACCATGCCATGATGCGTTTAACTCATACTAAACCCGAATAAAAACACTATTGTGCTGTTTTATTATATATTTTTTACATTGTCTTTATGAACCATATTTATTGATATGAATATATAAGGATTATGGATAACCATTGTTAATTATAATTAGTTCATCGAGTGAAAGGATAGTTTAATAACATAGACATCATATGAATGATTTTTCCTTATTATATGATTTCTCAATAGGATTATTATTTCTCAGTATATGAATTAATATTTTAGTGAATATTTTTAACCATGAGGGAACATGTTAATTTTGAATGTGATAGAAAATGTATTGATCAACCTTAAAAATTTCCAAATAAAATGGGATCTATAATGTGAAACATGGTGATTATACAAAATAATATGTATCATTATATGATTAAAAATTTAATGTTACACGAGTTTAATAACTCACCAAACAAGAGAAAAATTTATTTTCATGAGGGTTCAATTAATAAATACCACAGTGGAAAGAATTTATAATTCATTTTTTTGAGAAAGATGGAAGAGTAACTCGATGAATATACTCAATGGAATGATAATATATTTTATACAAATAAAATAAGGTCATATATAAAAGATTTATTAATGAAAAATGGGGAGTTTTACCATTGAAAATGATGTTCATTCCAAGATCCCATTTCTAATTTAATATCTTACAGGTGGAGAACAAAGTCTGTACAACCCCGAGACTCTTGCTACTGAATTATGTATAAAAAACCTAACAGTCATTACCGGGTTTGATAGAAATCTATAATAACAAAGTCAATATCACTTATAAAATCCATTTTAATTGTTTATAGATTTATAGAGAGTTATTACAGATCATAAACTACTAATTAGTAATTCTTCTCAATATATCGGAACAATTCCCACGACATAAGAAGCTCTTAAATACATAATGGGTCTTTAATGACTCCAAAAAAATCATCACACAATACACTCTTATAGGGTTAGAATATCTAATATATTCGTTCATAAATTGATAAATGTCAAATAATATAACTGTTATTATAAAATGGTCTGTATGGGTAAACATGATATTAAATAATGGGATCCCTAATTCAAAACATTATATACCCCTAAGAATCGAGATGTCTTGAGAGGATGAAGAAAAGAGAAGATATTAAAAACTTATGGATTAACAAATCATAACATATTACCCTGGTATCATATAAATGTGGAAATAATATAAACATGATATTAAATGGATATTCTATAGATTTACCAATTACCCATCAGCATCATATGTTATGTATTACTTTCTAGGCTATTATCATATGGAAATAATTAAACCCTATTCTATCATAAATGAATAATTTTACTCCCTAGTACAACTCACTAATTCTCCAAAGACATTAACATTAACCAATTCATTGAATTTTAATCATCATGCACCCATCATAATGAAAAATCCCACACATATATACATAATATCTTCAATAAAAAATCATAAAAAAATGGGGAAATAATAATTATTTTATATAATTTTCATCGGTTTCCTGAGGAATAAATCATGATTTCATAAATAATTATTATATGAAAAACCCATGGAATATAATTGGTTATCCAATGAATTTAATATTTATTCTATGAAAATATCACTCCATGAAGATGATTAATCTTGTATAATTTTCAATGTATCAGAAATGGGTATCAAGTTTAGAAAATAATATCCACAATAAATCGATGTGTTGGGAATCTAGGTGAAAACCCTTCTATCATGTAGTATAATACATGAATCCAAAGAGGAATATTATTAGAATTAAATCATTCATATAAAAGTGCATGAGTTAAAAGATAAAATATGTGATATATCATGTCATATATTTAAAAGATAATTTCATAATCTATTCCATTAATGAAGGTTTATGGATTAATTTGAAGAAGAAATTTAACCAATAATATAACATAGCTGAAGAAAGCTCTTAGATTAATAAGGAAAATTACATGCAAATTGAAAAATTACATTTTTTTCGAATAAATTTAATTTTAAAATTTTTATTTAACAATATTAATGAGAATTTTATTTTTGAAATCATGAAGAAATAAAGGGAAAGTCAACTAGGAAACAACAGTTGTGATGGAGTGATACGTTCACATGGAAATCTATAAAAGTGATTATATTGATAAAACAAATACCTTATAGAAACCAGAAAAATAATAATTTTTTATTTTTCTAAAATAATTTCATTTTAGTTGAAAATAATTATAAAACAATGTCTATTTATGATTTTTTTAAATACTTACAGCCTAAACTATATGAATCAACTTTTTTTTTTACCATCTATATAGAAAATATCTAAAAATATATTAGAATCCCTTTTATAAAACCCACAAAATGTGAAGGATATTAAATAAAAAATTTCAAATTAGGTGAATGGATACTTTAATTCCCCTTGATATGAAACATATTTTAGTTATATTATAAACCTTTTATATAAAACATATGAATGAAAAATATCCATTAAAAGTATTTGAGTTATTCTAATCAACATTATGATAATATTTTACAAAATGATTCACCAAAATGGAGTATATTTTAGATGATTAGTAATATACTCCTAGAATTTGGAAGTATACCATTGATAATATATTGGTTTGAAATTGATACCTTGGAGATCAAAATCAAGAAAAGATTTTATGAAACATGGGAAAAAGAACATGAGTTTAGAAAACATTTATATCATGAGTAACATTTCAATCATATTACATGTAGGAGGAAGGTATTGAAAATGAACCAAAGATACAAAAATAAAATATATTTCATAATAAAATATCAAAAGGGTAGTTTATATAGAATTTAATTAAAAGTAACAGCGTAAATTAAAATATTCCACAAATAAAGGAGTTAGATAATAATTACAATGTGGATTATAAACATTATAATAAAAAAAACTGAATGATGGATAATGTGAAGTACAATTACCATTAATAAGGATAACAAATGATATTAAATATTTAATTGGATTTATATAAACCATTTAAAAATTATTTTCCTAAAAGAACATGTGACTCAAAGAAGAATGTTTTGTAACGAAACTCTTACCTTGTTTCCATTCATAGTGGGATGCATTATATGATTCTGAATAATAAGCATAAATATCATAATTTATAATTTAAGTACCATATTTATATGTAATTTTCTTATAATATCCTTTTAAAATAATTATATACTTGAATATTAGTTGGCTTTTTCATATTTTCTAACATCATGTGTCTTTAGATTTGACTATTTTTAGTAGTTCTGTTGGAGTGGTGACCATATTTATTCCTTCTCGAAACATTTTCACTGAATCTTAATTAAATTTAATTTAATTCATTAATTATAATTATTTATTAGTATTTAATTTTTATCTATGACAATGTAAATCATTATCTTAGTAGATGAAATCAACCATGATCGTTTCGTGATGATTATTAATCTATAAAGGGTGTTTTCATAATTAATGACTTAAATAGTTATGAATAATTTAAATACATTATAAAAAATAATTATTTAATGATTTATTTAATATTATAAAATAACTTGGTTTTCATAATCATCCATGACATAATTTGATAGCATTGGTCTTGTAGGTATTCAAACTGACTCAACCAGGTAGACACGTTAACTCCACTGTGGAGTATGGATAATGAGGTGTTTATTTTAACATAATATCCTTATAATAGTAAAATAATTATTTAAATATTATTTTTTTATCATGGTTAACAATATTTTATGATTATTGTTTAAATCATGAAGAAAAATAAAAATTAAAAACTAATTTTTCATATAGCCGTTAGTCCTCACAATAAACAATTAAATTTTATGTTACCCCAAAATGAGATTGGAGAATGTGGATATAAATTGTTAATTTTATAATTTTAAAAAAATTATAAAAATAATATTTATCCATCAATACCATCATTATTTTAGACAAAGAGGTTCAGTGATATAAAACTCGGAGTTTTACTTTGTGGAGGCAGAAATACAAACACTAATTACTACGAATAATTCTCCTAGTAAATGAAAGAAACTAAATAGTCTCTATAATAATGATATAACATGATGAATTATGTGATACATATGTTGAGACTCTGAAATTATTCCTGATAAAGGCCATGGTTTTAAAGGTACATAAGATAACTTTTGTTTCCCAAGGGAATTAAGGTTTGTAAAATATATTAGGGGGAGTGAAAATTGGTAGGGTTTGATATAAATATAAAACTTTTAATGGATTTTTGGATGTTTCTAAGTGATCCCCCTTTTGTTAGATAGGAATAGGGGACTTTACATAGAAAAGAGTGGTTTATAAGTCCTGTATATGTAAATGCATGAATGTTTGGCGATTTTGTTGTAGTAAGGATGGTGACACATGTGGGTGTGACTTCAAAAACTATGAAATGGTATCTATGGGGTCTAAATTTCAAGAAAACCTAGGAAAATTGTATCTAATATAGATTAGTAATTTAATAATTTGTTACTGTTAATTTTATATTTTTCACATTCATTATTTTATTGTTAAATATATAATTATACACATATAACAAAATTTTGATATGATAATTCTAAATTTTGGCTCCTTTCTACCTAATTCAATTCATAAATATAGGAAAATATTACATTAAAATAATCACAAATATCACATAAAAAGCTTAAATAATATGTGTTTTAATATATTAAAATTAAAAATAAGATAAATTTGGTATGGTTACTTTTTCCAAGATAATAATTAACATAATAAATAATGAACAATATGTGATATTAAAATTAATAAAAAACAAAATTTAATCAAATTATAAAATTATTTAATGAGATATATATAGAAAAATAATTACTAATATAAACATTCACACCTATTTTAAAAAAGGTTGGGCATGGAATTTCTATGTTAAATAATATATTAAAATGAGTAATGTTATTCCCCAGTGTGTATTGGGTCACTAAAAATGGATTTATGAAATTACATGTATTTATGATATATGTCTGTAAAATATAGAAATTGATTTTTTTTAAAAGATAAGCTTGACTAACAAATATATATATTAAAAAATTGATAAAATTAATTCATTTTTTATTTTTAAAGTTTTTAAAATGTTAATTTAATTGAATTGTTTCCTTAAAATTAATTATTCTACATTTAATAAAAAATATTTAATATAATATTTTGTTCCATATATTTAAAAATGTCATTCATAATCATTATGATTCTATTATTTTATATCATAATAATTTTTAATTTTAGGATTGTTAAAATTTTAATATATATATATATAATATTATCATAAATAAATTTCGAATCATATTTATATAATTTATTAATCTATCACATGCCTATTCTTAGTGTGTAAGAAGAGAGTTATCATATATTTTAATATTTGGAAGAATATATATATATATATATATTCTGAAATATGGGTACATCACATTATCATCTCATTAAATAAATTACATCTGGATTATATTTTTACAATAAAATAAATTAACTGTGTCCTAAATTTATACATGACATAACATACATTTGAAAATGAAATTGTTACATTAAAATCATATTTAAAACTATATTACATATAATTCTCCTCAACTGAATTAAAATAATTCTTAATTTTCCCTTTGTAACAAGATGATTTATGTCCTTTATTTCATTATATAATCATTTTACAGATCGTTTGAGATATTCTGTATTGGGTTTCATCATATATTCTCAACTTGAATGAAAATTTATATTTTACCATTCATCATCTCACCACATAAATTTTCATGAGACAACATACTTATTTTCTTTTGTGTGAAATGGAATTAAACTATGTTCATATTATTGTTCATAATTCATGATAGTTTATTTACACTAATAACCAGATTTATAATACAATTTTTTGTCCGAGTATATTAATCTTTAGAAAATTCCAATAATTTTACATTTCTATCCATAATTATATTGTTCTCTCCATACTTCATCCTTTAAATTAGAATAATGATTCTCTATAATAATAAAATATTTATTTAATGAACATGGGGTACACTATGACCTTGTGAGAAATAATTAATAAATAATGTGCATACCTGAACATATGAGTTTTTAGCTTCAATAAAGATTGTCTATTTAAATTTTATTGTTCGGTTTCTAATATTGATTCCCTATATAAATTCCAATTATAAAATTATATAGAATTTTTTTGTAGATAATTTGAATTAACCCATGTATATAACCGATGAATTTCAATCTAGATGCACAGAAAAGGATAATTGACCATGCACCAGAATGATTTTATAGATATACTCTAGCATAATGTTTTTGGAGTAATTACACCTAGATTTATTTTTTCCAACAACACATATAAATTTTGTATCCATATATGGATGTATTTCTAGGAAATGAAAATAATATATATTTAACCAAATTATTGGAGGTTTTTCTCCAAGCAGGCTCATTAATAGGGTATTAAACGGATATCTCTTAATCTAATCCCAAAAAAATCATAAAACATTCAATAAATCAGAAATAAATGTTTACAATACCATCAAGACTAATATAAACCATATCCCATAAATCATTGAATTTATTCATAGATCCTAAAGAATATTCAACCAAAAACATTCTAAACAATAATGTTTTCTATAAACTTCAATGATACCATATGTAGCACCCATAGACCTTCATCCTATAATATGAAAATAAAAAAACATTAATCAATAATATATCATTGATAAATATAAGTGATTAAAATATATTATGAATATTTAAAACCATATTCCTTTCATTTTAGAGATTTACAGATATAGAAAAAAATATGAACTAATAATTCTCATGTATTCTCAAAGAATGGTTTGTTCATTCAACTATATAATATCATAGTAAATATATAATTCTTCTAAAATTTCATTCATTAATTATCCAAATAGATGATATTTTATGATCAATATACCTAATACATTCTTTTATAACTTTATAATAGGATAATATAAGAAGTGGTGAGATGAAATGATCAATAAGTGTAAACATGATGAAAAATAATAACATGAGATACGCGAGGTAAAACATTATATAATTATTATTATGATCATTATATTGATATCATGGAAAACATGTATGATAACATATTAACATTGACTAATCAATTATTATTACATAATTTCATGTCATCCTTGGAATCTGCAAACAACATGCAAAATGATATCATAAGAATACACCAAGGATTAGTCAATAGGGAATCATTATCATAATCCAGGGATTAATCCATTAGCTATATAAATGTTTAGGTTAACTCCCTAATACTATACATATATTCTAATGATACATTAACAATTCCCATTGTATTGGTGTTCTATTTGGTTGCAGTGTTCATGATGAAAAATAAAATATATTTTTTCCATATCTTATATATCAATATATCATAATAACCCATGAAGTAAAATCATTTTCATATCTATTTATAGTAATTAGCTAATAATTAATTCAATATTTCATCATTATACATGATATGATAATCCCATGAAAAATAAATCTTATCCAATTAATTAAGCATCGTTTTAGGTAAATAAAACTCCACAATGTTAATTATTAATATTTCATTAAAACCGTATTGGAAATGGATACATGGTTTAGAAAAAATTATCTAGTCAAATTATATGTTGGGAATTTAGGTGGAAACACATCAATAATGTAAGAGAATATATGTAATTCAAAGTAGAAAGTAATTTGAAGTAGACCATTCCAATACAATTAGATGATTAGGAATAAAAAATGCAATGATGTATCATAAAACATATTTTAATGAAAATTTCATTATCTATATAAATAAATAAGGTTTAATGTGTCATTTGACTTATACACGTAATCAAGAATAAAAAAATGAAGGTCACATTTAGATTAATTATGAAATTTTATTTGAAAATAAAAAATTAAAATTTCTGTTAAATAATTTTAAATATAAGATCTCAATTAAATAATAGGAAAAATACATTATTTTTTTAAAACTTGAAAACATTGATAGGATTTCACTTATAAAATAAAAAATTTGGAGAAAATATCTTTCACATAGAAACATTTAAAATTGATTCATTCCATAAAAATGACCCATGTGTAAAATAATAAACAAATTTTAATTTAATTGTTTTTAAACAAATTCAATGTAGTTTAAAATAAATCTAAAAAAATAATTATAGAATACAATTTAAAACATCTGAAACATTACATTTATAGAATACTATTTTAAAACTATCAATGTGGATGAAATCAAAAATTCCTCTAACACCCCTTCTTAGAAACCCACATATTCAACAAGATAATAAAATATTATTTTAAAAATATATTATGGGAACTTTAATGTCTGTTCAAATGAAACACTTTTGGTTTATGGATTACACATTTGATAAATGAAATTTTGAAGAAAAATATAAATTTAAAGTATAATAATTATTTTAGTGAACATCATGAATTTTTTCAGAAGTTATTAAAAAATTAGTGACATTAATGAAGATAAGTAATATTCTTATAGAAGAATAAAATATAACCTCTAAAATGTAATGGAAGGAAAGATATGGTTGGAAGATCCAACTCAAGATTATTTTTAATGAATCATGATGAAACTAAATTGATTAAAGAAAAAAAGTATGACTTCTGAAACTGATTATTCAAAACCCCTGAATGAGAAATAGAATTCAATGTTACAAAAAATATAATTAACAAAATATTTAAAGATAAAAAATAAATTTTCAATCATATAAAATATACATAATTATATTTTTGTATAATGTTAAATGTTCCTCAATGAATGTAGTTTGGGAAAAAATTCTATATAGATTATAAGTAATATAAAAAATAATCAAATGAATTATATCTTGAGGTTATCTAAAAATAAAATGTATAAGGATAATAATTAACATTAAATATAAAATTGTTTGTATATAAACCATTTAAAATAAATTATGTTCATAAAAGAATATGTGTCTCCAGGAAATATGTATTGAGATGAAACCCTTACCATGTTTTCTCTTTATAGTCAGATACAATATATTCTCTAATATAAAAATTATAAATTTATAAATTAATAAATTTTGAACCAAATAAAAACATAAAAACATTTTAAATTTCAATTTAATATTTCTATGTATATTTATATGAGGTATATTTTTCTATTATCCCACATCAGGTGTTTATATTTTAGACTATTTATTATAGTTCCCTATCAATAGTGTCAATATTAGTTCCTCATAAAATGGTTATAATTTATAAATAATTAAATTGACTATAATATATTACTTATAAATATTTTTTTAGGTTTAAATTTCAATCCACTAATAATTTATAGCTTATCCTAGATAATAAAATCAACCATAAACAATTTTCAAAGCTTTTCGACCTAAGAAGTGTATTATATAAATTAATGAGTTCAATATTGTGGTATCCTATTTGGAATCATTCAAAATAATTGTTTAAAATTTGATATAATATTATATGAGCATATATGTGTTTATAATAATCCATGAAATTATTTCATTTCACTATTCCAGATGGTGGGAAAATGAAAAAAACATAAACACACTTTAACTCAATTAGGGATTATAGATAAATAGGTATTTTTTAAATAATTAAATTATAATAGAATACAAAAGCTGGTATTTTGTTTTTAGGATGGTAATTCATATAGTAATACTTTTATCAAAATAATAAGAATCATAAATAAAAATATTATTCTTTATGTAATCCATAGTCCACACAAAATACGATCAGAATATTTGTTTCCAAAAGAATTATTGGGGTGATGTATGAAATATATTTATATTTTTATAATTTAAAACACCTTAAATAAATAATATTTATCCTTAAATATATCAAAAGTACCATAAATGAGTTATGGGGATGAAAAATTGAATGTTTCCCAACTTGGAGGTTGTAATCCATGATGAAGCACTAATGGAAAATACTATATTCCTTAGTACAAGGAGGAGAATAAATATTATTTTTACATTTATTATAATAACCTCTAAAAATAATAATTATGATGGTGTTATTATTTAACTATGAATATGGTATGTTTATAATTGAATTAAAATAAAATAAAATCTAAGGAACATCCGTTTCCTATGTTGAGACCTTGAAATTATTTTTTGACGATAGCTTTATATTTATGGTCTATAAGAAAATATTTTTGAATAGGGAAATTATAGTGTTTAAAATATTTAAATATGAGGAAATTCTGGTGTCTTTGCATCTTATTTTGAAATTTGAGTGAATTATTGAAATGCTGGATGTGACGTACATTATATAACCATGGAAGAAGAAATTTTCTCATCTAAAAAAATTAAAAGTAAGGGGAATAATGGAATGGTATGAATGAAATGTGAGATAGGTTTGGTCTTTTAAGTGAGATAAGTGGGAATTACATTGCATCGTAAAAATTTGTTTTCTGTAATTTCTAATGATCTTTGTTATTTTTTAATACTCCAAATACATTATACTAGTCATTTAATAACATGTAACTCTTAATTAAATATTAATTATTTCAATTATTATATTACTAAAAATATAATAAACCCATATTAGAAAACATTAAACACTAGAATTATAAAGTTGGGATTCGTATAACTTAATAAATAAATTTAATATGAGAAAATATTATTTTAAATTAAACACACATAACACATAAAAATTATTGTTAAATAAAAGAGTTTTTATTTGATTTAAAAGAATATATAAGATAAATGTTTTATATTTACCCATTTTCTTGATAATTACTAATTAATTAAGTCTATAATTATGGGTATGTTATGTTAAAATAAATCAATAATTGTTTATAAAATAATAACAATTCGAAGAAACGTTATAATCATTTTTATTTATTAAAGTATCCTTATTTTACATTTTTTTTTGAAAAATGTTGGACATCTATTAACAAGTTAAAATAATATTTTAATATTCTTAATATTATTCTGTATTTTAATAAATGGTAATTTAAATGTATTTATGACAATGAAATAATTATGATATTTCTATAAAGTAAATAATTTAAATTTTCTGTAATAGAAAAATTATTTACAATGAATTGATATATTCATAATATACTAAAATTAATATACCGTCTAATTTTTTTATTAATAATTAATAATTAAATTGAATTTCATTTCATTCTATTTATAATAATTATTTAATTATAATTTAATGTGAAATACAAAATATAAATACCATCTTCTTTTATTATAAAATGGCTTTGTTAAAATATAAATGTTTCTAATAACATTTCATACCAATTTTATAATATAAATAATTTGATTATTTTACACCATATATCGAATTTTTATTTGTTTTCATAATGTTCTTTAAATAATTATTAATTTAAGTTTCCAGATTATCTTGACCATTATTTTAATTCTAGTGAAGAATGATACTGAATTATATTTATTTTAAAGAAAATACATATACTGAGATCCAAGGATATTAACTCGAATTATCCGAGTAAATGTCCAATCAAAAGGTTTAATTATAAGACTAAGGATGGGCCTTTTAAAATTTAATCAATGTAATTGAATGATTAATGTTTTTAAATATTGAAAATTAATAATTGTGTTGTATAATCCTTTGATTAATGATATTCTTGTTATATGAATAATGAAATATACATGGATTCTAAAAATGTAGTATTTCTTATGAATTTTAAATTTTATTTTTAATTATACTAATAACTATAAAAGGAATCTAGTGATAATAGGATATTTTTTATAAAACACCTTTTTGAGGGATAGATAACCCATAATTTTTTTTCAGTTTTGAGATAATAATGTTTAGCTGGAGTGGAGATGTTATTCTTATTAAGAATGTAAATTTTATTATAAATATGGCCTTGAAAATTATTATTGGTTTGCTAATAAAGTGATTTATGTTGATATTTATTACATTTTTTCATTTTTTAGAATATATTTGATTGTATGTGGTTTTATTTGAGAACAAATTAATGGTTTATATTTTGGAAGTATATATGTTTCTATTAATGATTTAGAGTGTTTCAGGTTATTTAAATGCTTTAGGGGAATATATGATCATGGTATTCACATGTCCATCAAATGATTTTAAGAGTCAAATTATGTTATACGGGGATTATAGCTAAGATGATTTTTGAAATTTGGTAACCTAATTTTTAATTTTTTTGAATTATAAATTTGTTAGACATATTTTGGATGATTGTTATGGTTAAATACATATGGAATGGATTAATTTGAACTTCCAGTTTTATTTTTGAGGTTTTAGATATTAGTCAATTAAATCTATCCCTAATGAATAACTTGTGACTTCCATTGTTCTTTTGATAAATATTTAGAGACAAAATGAATTACTTTATATCATTTTATGAATCATTTGATCTGTTAAGAGATATTTTTCGTTCTTAAATAATGAAAAATTCATCATTAATATTAATCAATTAGAGTACGAGAAGAAGTCAAAATTGATCAAATAAAAAACAATGGATTATATTACGATTAAAAAATAGAGAGAGATTTAGTAACTATTTTTAATCATATTCTCTATATTAATATTGAATGAATCCCTAAACTTGAATATAATAATATTGAAATAAAAATGTGGTGATTTTACATTCATTTTTATGAAACTATTTTCTTTGAATACCTAAGTCAATTATGTTTTTTTACAAGAATTCCCATGACCATGTTCTCTATAACACAACATTGGTTGTTCAACATTAATTTCCTCTTCCATGCACATATTTTATCTTTTCACAAATTTTCACATTATAAGGAAAACCAATTAATTGTTATTTTATATAAAATTTTGGTTTATGAATTTCCATTTTAAAGGATTTTTTATTTATTTTTATGATGAAGGATTTCAATAAAAGAATATTGAAATATATTTCCATTAATGATGGTATAAAATTAAAGGGATATAATTTATTTAAAAGAGATAATGTAACACCTTGAAAATTTAGTTTAAAATAGTATTTTTTTGATAACATTCTTAACAAACAACATTGTGCTTTAGAAAAAACATTATTTGTTATAAAAATGTTTTTATTTTAATTTAATAATTATTACCTTATTGTTGAATTGGAGACTATGAATATTATAACAACCATATGAAATATTTTTATAATTTTCGTATATAATATGAATTTGTTTATCAATAAAATAGATATAATAAGTCAATATTTATTGATGCCATTTTCTGCTTTAAAAATATTATTTCATTATAAAATGTTTTTTATTTCATTTAATAATATTATATTATAATTAATTTATGAAAATTTGAAACATTATATTTATAAAATGGATATAATATATAAAGAAAACATACCAATTATAGATTAATGTAAAATGTTGATAATTTTTCAAAAATAATAATTTTTTCCATGAATTGAAAAAATAAATATATTATAATACATTTCCTTTTCCTTTCATGTATGAAAAATTCTCATTTTATGAATTCATTTTGGAAATCAGTTAGATCATTTTGAAAAAAAAAAATTCAAATTGACGTCATTATAAGACAAAATTTTCTTCATGTGTATTGGTTTTCCATGGTACTCAGTTTCTTTTATGGGGTGGAGCTATGGTTTGTTTAAATCGGTCCCGGTTTTGAGACAAGGGGATCCTCTTTCTCCCAATGTTTTCATTTTGGTTCAGGATACCTTTAGAAGATATTTGAACACCAGGTGCTCTGATGGTTTTGTCCGACCATTCTGGTGCAAGCCAAACCTTCCAGGTATCTCCCACCTCTTCTTTGCGGATGATCTTCTTATCTTTCTCAATGGTAGAAGTAAGAACATTCAGGCTCTTAACCATATCATTGAGCTTTATTGTAAGTGGAGTGGGCATGTCATCAACCATGGGAGGAGTGGTGTTTATATATCAAAGTTGTGATCGAGTACTAGGGGCAAGAGGATTGCAGAAAGCCTGGAGGTTGCTCAAAGAAACTTTCCCATGGAATATTTAGGGGCCCCAATTTCGCCAGGAAAGGTTCGTATTCATCATTTTGATGGTATTGTGGAAAAAATTTCTACTTTTATTCTCAACTGGAAAAACAGTTTCCTATCCTTTTAAGGTAGAATCGCCTTATTCAATAGTGTTTTAACGTCTATCCCCATACATGTCCTGTCTGCCACTACTGTTCCCAAGACGGTTCTTCGTAATATTGAGTGGATTATATTTAATTTTATATGGGATGCTCATTCTGAAGGGAAATATCATTGGGATTTGTAGAAAAGGATGGCTTGTATCTATGAGTAGGGTGGATTTAATCTGCGTAATGTTTCAGGTTCCATGACCTTTTTATAGGAAAATTTGGCTTGGGATGTTCAGGAAGGGAGATCTTTATGGGCTCGATTCTCCATTAAGAAATACGGATCTCATTTTGATAATGCAAGTGGGGGTGGCTCCAGGCTTTGGGATGTTACTAAACTTCATATTCTTACTTTGTGGCATCATTCGTGGTGGATATTTGGTGAGGGGGCGATCAACTTCTTGAGAGAAAATTGGTCAGGGAGTCTCCTTGGTTTTTCAGGGTGCCCTATTCCGGGCTTTTCCTTCTTACAGGCCTCCTATTTCCCTAATTTCACCCAAGCCATCCTCTCCTCCTCCCAACTAGATTTGTTCCATAGTACTATTATCACCTCTGAACCGGACCGGCTGGTGGTCACAGGTTCTCAGTCTAGTTCCTTCTCAGTGAACGGTTTCTGAGAGGTCTTGCATGGCGCCGAGGTTTTTGTTTCATGGGACGAGTTTCTTTGTTGCTCTAACATCCTGGCCAAATTTAATTTTTTTATTTGGAGGCTTCGCAAACGAATGCTTCCCATGGATGATGAGGTACGTCGCAGGGGTATTTCTCTCATCCACAAATGTTTTTGCTGCAGCGGCTCTAAGGAGGAGATGCCTGATCACTTATTTTTTATGAGAGACTAGGCGTGTTATATTTGGGCTCTTTTTCTTGAATTCTCCAGGTGTGATATCCCAGTCCTCTCTGGGGATTCTTTTCTCCAGGCATGGTTCTACATCTCGTTGCACTATGTTTAGGAACATATGGTTCGCTTTGTGGTCTTCATGGTGGGATGTTTGGTCGTATGGTCGACTCGAAATAGCACCAAACATGAGGGTTGCTCCAACTCCAGTATGGCTTTGCAAGCTACGGCGAGGTCCTTGGTGATGGATTTGTTACTACTTATCACACGTGGTGATCGGGCTCCTTTGTTGCGGCATTTCATGTCCAATATCCGTATCCCTTTTGTTCCAAGGGTATTTCCTCAAGGTCATTGGGTTCATTGGAATCCTCCCATTTTAGGCCTCAAGCTAAACGTTGATGGCTCTTATCTGAACTGTTGCATGAGGGGTGGGGGTGTTATTTGCAATCAGCATGGATCGGTGGTCCTGGCCTTCAGTTGGTGGTTTGGTCTGGGTGATTCCCTCAGGGCTGAGGCTACCTCTCTGCTCAAGGGGTTGGAATTATGTCGCACCCACGATTTCTCTATCCTTCATGTGGAAACTGACTGCATGACTCTCCTTTATTCAATCCAAGGTACCTCTAGCATCCCATGGACTATCTCCTATTTAATTCGCAACTCCAAGAAGTTTCTTCAAGATGACCCTTGTCTTAATCATTCGTGGAGAGAAGGCAACAAAGTTGTAGACTTCCTGGCGGCATGGGCCTCCCCTGACAACCCTATGTTATTTTTAGTAGTATTGGATCTCTTCCCCCCAAATGTGTTAGTTTGGTTCACACTGATGCCTTAGGTCTGCATTTTTTAGACCACCTTGATCTGTTTCAGGCTACGACCCTCTTTTTTTCCTTTAATAAAATAAAATCTCAACGTTGGATTGATACTTAAAAATGCAATTATCTGGAAAAAATTATTTCTTCATTTTTTATAGGTTTATTTTGAAATTTATTACTTCCACTTAAAGGGATTTTTTATTATAGAATATATTTTATATATGAAATAATAATATGATAATTATCTAAAACATATATCTTTAATTTTTTTCATAATGAATTTTATCATATTGAAATATTTTTTACCACTATAAGGGTTAAAAAATATAAAAATGATAAAATAATATGTTGAAAAAGATAAACACCCCTTAAATATGAAAATATTCCACTGGATGAGTTTAATATGAGAAAAAAACAATTAAAATATTAAAAAAAATTTCTTTTTAGTAACATTAATATTTAATAACGACCATTATTTTATTTTAAGTAATGGACAATTCCACAATATCAAAATCTTGATTAAAATGTAACTTATATCTTCCCAATGGGAAAATTAGATATTATGAATGAATATAGAGGTTTGTAATTAAAATTATTTATATATTCCTTATGATTTTTTATTATTGATTTATAGTGATATTTTAATTAATTTTAATTATTATAGATCATTGACACAATGCTAGTGCGGTAGTATACAAATCAAAGAAAAAATTTGTAGAAAAACATCAAAATTAATAATTTTTAGAGTATTTATTGAATCAAAATATATTAGTGGTTAATTATAAAGTATAATGTTTAGTTAATATATTTTTTTTATTCCACACATGTGTTTATATCATTAATGTTAAAATACGTGAATTGTTTTTAAAATGAATTTAATTTTCATTTATATTGAACATTTTACTGTTAAATGATTTAAAAGTAAAAAATATCAAAATAGGTCAATATTGATAAGAAATGGTTTGAAAATAATCCATTTACCATATTTAAGGAAATTCCTTCCTTTTAACAAATTTTATTACCCTTTAGAATTTGAAATTTGGTTTCCATGGTTTAGGTAATTTTTTTTTAACAAAGTAGTTAAAGAAAAGGATATGTAATAAAATGCCACAACATGCTATCCTAATTTTATCTGATGAATGTATTTACAAAAAAAATATCTTAGATTAAATTTTCTCAACTTCTTTATAGTTTCATATTAAAATTAATTTATTAATTTTAAATCATTTCAGCAATTCCATGTGTGGACATTTATTAACTATAAAATGGAACCACCTCTCCACTTTTATTCAAATAAATGCAATCAAAATAACTAAAAACCCCATAAATAAAATATTATAAAAATTAATTTCATTTTTTTATGATGTGGTTTTCATCATAAAATACCATTCATATGTTCTTTAAGGTGATATCTGATGGAGGTTCTTCAAAGAGAGGTTAATCATATTAATTGAGTTTTTTCATTTTAATTTTTTTCTATCTCCAAAACATCTATCCAAACTATTATAGTATATTAAGATATGTATCTAACATATATGTATAGATGTTATTATATTCAATTAATAATCTTATTTTTCAGGTTTTTCAATGAAATGTGTAATATAATTCATTATCTTGTGTATGTGAACTGTGCCACCACTAGGAAGCAATGAATTTTTTTCATCAGTGCATTAGATTTATAGTTATATTGATGGATTTTATGATTGTTTTTAACATTTAGGATGTTATTATTGTTACTTAATATTTAATAATAATTTTTACTTTGTTTCCATTATATTGATCTAAAAGTTAAAACATCACACATTGGTACGTGCAAACAACCGTCTCCATTAAGTAATGTGATTTATTTTTAATTAATAATATAAATGTGTTTTTATAAAATTTAATATAATTATTAAATAAAATAATAATAAATTTAAAAAATCATTGTGATAATTTCACCATGATCAATATAAAAGGACTCGATGTATAGAACTAGAACATGCATGATAAAAAGAAACTTTCACTAAGAATAGATATGTTTATAATTAACTCTTAATAAGTGGGTGATAATATGTAATAAGTTGATAATATATGGTAGTGTATATATGAGAATGTTTATGTAATATTTTAAATATATTTATATATATTATATTTGGGTGAAACATGAAAAATGAATAACAATACTTGATTTAAGTGTAGCTTGTCTAACATTTATTTATTTGAGACATATTTGTCAGTGACAACTTTTTTCCATTGTGTGGTGTATATAATAGACATTATTTACATATAAATGTTTCCCTTGAGAGATTCATCATTAAAAAAATACATCTATGGTTATATCATCCACAAGTTATTTATTTCAAGATTAATAATGCACAATGGTTTGTGAGACAATATCATTTATTTAAAGGATTGATTTTTCTAATTTTCCATTGAGAAAATTTTTATTGATAACAATGATTAAAACCCATATATATTCCTCAAGTATTATTATTCCAATAATTTCCCACTATTTTTTCTCATTTCAATCTCATTGTTACAAAAAAATTATCATGAAAATGTTTTAAAAGAAAATTTAACATTAGTTTCTCTATTATATTTTATCATTTTATTCCATGATCACACATTCCAAAACTGATTTACGAAATTTTAAAATGATATAAAAACTTTTTAAAAAATAAATTTCCATGAAATTATATTTTATATACATTTTTTAAAATCTATCCTTCTAAAGATATGATTTTTTAAACTCTGTAACATTTATTTTTTATATTTTTGTGAAAGGAATGTGTTCTTCTAACATATACAGAATGAAAAAATATTCCCACCATGATCAGCATTCTTAAAATGAGGATTTAATTACTAGTTTCTATGGATATTTTCAAATAAATTTATATTATATTTAATATAGAATTTTTTTAATTTTATTCATTGAAAAACGTATTTACTCATGTTTTAGAAGAAATGGTTGAATTATCTTTTAAAATTTTTCATCAATGTCAACATAAATGAATGTTTCTTCTGAATGACAGAGGATATGATCTACTAATACCATCCATGTTCTTACTCTATATCAATTATGGTTATGTGATGATGAAATTTGTTTCAAACCTTTTTCATTTACAAGGGTTATGTTATGATGAAATTATGAATATTTTATGATTGTGTGGAATACATATATTTTTGATTTCTTATATGATGGGTGGGACCATTATAGACTTAAAATGTATTGTGTATAGCCTTCTATCTCATTATACAATTAGTGGAAATTAGTTGTCATGCTTGATCAATTATTGAAAAGGTTTTGTTGGGTGTATTTAAAATTATATGGGAAAAACTTTGTGATAACTTATCCAATATGATATGGGAAATTAGTGGTGATGCCTGATTCAAAAAGATATAATAGTATTATAAGTTAAAGATGACATATTATATGGTTTCTATTATAATGATTGTATCAATTTGTTTTGGCATGTGGATATGATTATGATTTGAACTCAGGGATCATGATTTATTTTTGATGATTTCCCAATCATGTGATTTACTAAGGTTTTATTTCTTGAGTTAATGTTATGATCTATGAATTTTTGGGTAAGGATTTCTTTTTTATAGACATTTATTTGATAACCGTATACCCATGATATGATCAAATATGATCATTGATTGATATCTAATATGTTTACCTTTACTAAGAATCAATGTTAAAATATAATTATATTAAAATTTTCCTCATGTTATTAAAATGGTACTAAATAAGAAAATTATAGAATGATAACTAGTGTAAATAATGATATTAGATGTAATATAGAATATGATTAATAGTGAATTTGATGCATCTAGCCCCATGTAAAAAAATTCTTTATAGTTTTAGGAAACGTTTTTTTGTAGATATATTAGATATTCATCAATAGTATGTAATATATATATATATATATTTTTTATTACTGAGTATCATCATCTATTTTAATATATTAAAATAAAAATATGTAATATTTTTTGATATTTGGAAATATTCCTTTACATATATTCAAATTCATTATTTATCTCTCTTTTTATGATGTGGTTTTTAATAAAAAAATTAAATATTGAAACATTTTTTCTTTCATAGTTATATATTTTATTATCCCCTCCAATTTCGTTATGTCAACCTCTATATAATATCATAGATTACTTATTACAATTTGTTTCTTAATAATCTTTCTAATCATCATTATAAAATATTCTAAAAAATTAATGTTTGAAATGTGAGTAATAAAATCATCTCATTATGATACTGTTAGGAAATATTTTCTAATGAACATTCTAAAAGTTTCACATCCTTATTCTACAATATTTCTAATAAACATAGCTCATATAATGTAATATTTTAGAAATCACCCTCTAAATATTGTAAAGAAATAATCCTTTTTGGTAACTGAATTGTCGGTATAAACTGATCTACTTTTGATTTCTTGTAATGTGATACCATTACGAATTGATATGAAACCCATTTTTATTACATGGGGATTCATGTTATGTTGACTGATGGATATCTTATGGCACCCACATGTGTGTATGTTTATAGGTGATGATATATATCACAATCCAATAAAGGTTTTATATTTTATATCTCATGAGAAAATAAGTTATGGAAAACATGTGTTATCCTGACAATACAATGTATGCAAATCATTTGTTTTATCACAACATAAAATTTGGGATTCATGGTGTTTTCCCCAATATAAAATGTACGATATTGATTTTTCTCACAATTTTATTATTAACAATGCTTATGTTTTTCCATATTTTGATAGAGTGAAAATAATTTTTTTATTATTGATGATAAAACAAGAAAATAAAGAATTGAAGTTTTCATTGAAATCTAGGAAGAGGAAGTGTATAAGTCTAAGGGAATCATCCTTCACAAAAAAATTATTGACATCAGGTAAGGATCCCAAACTGTTTTAAATGATAATTTTTTCTTCCGAAATTCATTTGTTTACCAATAAATATTCTATGATATTACATTATCTCCATGTGTGACTAAATTGAATGAGATGATTAATGAAGTATATATATTTCATAACATTATAGGATAAATCCCAGAGTGTTCTAAACATCTCATGGAAGATCCCTATAATAATGGAAGAGTCTGACTAAACAACCGTATTATACTTCCTTGAGGACCATTATATTATCTTATGTTCCTATATCATGATCCATAATGCTAAAAAAAGTCTCTTTATATTCACTTCGGATCACATTATTTTTAATCTCATATTTCTCCCTCATGCTAAAGTTTTCTAGATTTCTAATTATTATAAAGTCGATGATTTATTTTATTATTTAGTATTTCTTAGAGATTTAGATCTCACCCATATCTTTCATTTAAATTACATTGGATATTATATTCACTATAAATTATAATATTTCAAGAAGGGTCTATAGAGTGAGATGATTATGGAGAAATTTTCATAATTACTGTAAGGTATGTTTCTTTTGTTGTAAATCATTAAATACTATAAAATTTCAGTTCATGGGAATTTTATACATAAATTTTATCTTATAAAAATTATATAAAATTAATATATATTTATATTTGGTAACCTCAATTCATATTAGTTTGAGGTTTCATATTTTTGAAGTTTCTTTTCATGTCATTAGAATAGATATTTTTTGGTATTAGTATGACATGAATTTAATGAAGAACCATGGTATAAGTTTATTTGTAGAATATCATCTACATGTTTTGATAAAGTAGGAAATATATGGCTTCCTCACAATAAATTCCATTTCTATATAAAAAATAGTGGATGCATGCTCTAGCATAGATGCACCTAATGGTAATAACCCTAAGAGGATGGTTTGTTATTAACATGATCTTCATATGGTGCATGATCAGGAGGAAATATTGTAAAAATGGATTAAATATATAATTTTATATAATTTTATGATTAACACACTCTTTATGAATAGTGATAAAGGATTCAAGTATAGTATGGTTTGATAACCTAGTAGGAAAATAAACTAGGATACCATAGACAATATATTTTAGATTCACGTGTTTGGATATGAAAATTATGTATAAAATATTTATTTGCAGTTTGTATTTTTATTTCTATATATTTAATTTATGTATTCTCACACATAGAAAATACTTTATATATTTTATAGTAGAAACGAAAATGAGTTTATCTTAAAACAAATTTGAAGGAAAATTAAGAGAGTGTACCACTCAACATCCAAATTTTTTGGGAGTCAATAAACAAAATCATGTGGAAATTATCACAAAAATATCACAATTTAGGATTAATAATGCATATCGTGCTGAAATAAAGAACACACTATAGGTGGAAAATAATTAAATTAACTCTATTTGTTTATAACATGCACACCAAATTTTGGAATCAAGGGATAAGCCATCTAATCGAAATTTTCCTCATTAAATTATATCAAGATGGATATGTAGATTTATTTTAACTTGTAAAACATCATTTATATCAAACATATATGGGAATGAAATCAAATAACCATTTTTTGGGAAAGGTTAAGGAACTAAAGATCTTGAATTAGATCAAACCAATGTGCATATAGAATTCCCTATTGAAGAAATGGGTGGGTACTCATATATCAAAAATGATAATGATTTTTATAGTATACGATTATATATCTAACTAATAAGTTATAAGTCATATTCATTAGATATAGTTGAGGAATAAAATAATGAAGAAGAGAACTATATTGGTAAGATTAGTATGAATGAGTGCATTGACTATGGTGGAGAATATTTTAATCAAGAATTTATTGATTACTTATTAGATTTTTCAATACTCTCTTAACTCATCCCTCATCACATGACTCAGTGGCTTGGACAAATAGAAAATAGGAGCACACAATTTTGGACATAGTGAGATGAATGAAGAGTCATGTGAATATTCTATTAAAAATTTTAGGATATGCCTTAAAAAACTACACTCATACAGAACCAAGTGCCCACAATATCGATAAGTTGTATTCTATAAACAGTTTGTAGTGGAATAAAAAACATGGAGTATAATTTAAACATGTCGGGAAGGGAATAGTGTTTCAAGTAATATTAATTTAAAAAATATTCACCCCAAGGAAAAACACATACCATTACAGGATTTACAAAGAATAAATGGATATTATCCATACAAACCCTCAGAAAAAAGACATATTTTTAATAAATGCTATATTCCTTCAGATTAAGAACATATCGAAGATAGATATTTGGAGTGGGAGAGACATAAGAAAAGTAAATTTTCAAGGTAAACTAGAGTTGGTACATAAACATATTCCAAAAATACCCATGGAATTAGAAACCCTTCCATACATGTAAGTACTTTGTTGAAGCACAAGAGAGGTTATAAAACCAAAATGGTATGGTCTATTAGTCACTGGGGATGGCAACTCATTATTAGTTGATGTTAATGGTCATATAACCTGTAAAGAAGTTCTATGTGGAATAGATGCTTCGAAGGGTAAAGAAGATACGATTTATGAAATGGATTTTAGTTCCTAATGTCATGTCTTGATTTGGAAGATCCTCTAATGGATATAAATAATATTGGTTGTAAATGGGTATTCCATAAGAAACTATAAATATATGTAAAATTCAATATCTATTAGGCATGGATGGTTCAAAAATGTTTTAAATAAGTTCAAGGCATTAACTATGATAAAACTGTTTAACTAAATGAAATAATAAAAATTTTCAGATATCTAGTTTCCATTCCGACTTACAATATATATTTGATTTTGGAAGTGGTTTTAAAAACATTAATACATAATGGGAACCATCATGAATATGTATATATGACACAACCCAAAGGATCTATGACTCCACATGATTGAAAATTGATTTGAAAATCAGAAAAATTCATTTATTGAATAATGAAATAATCTAGGTGCTTGAACATTCATTATAATGAAACCAAAATTGAATTCGGTTTCATAAAGAATTTTTGTGGTCCCTATATCTAAAAATGATTTACTAAGAGTAGATTAATTTTCATAATATAATATATTTATGAAAAATTATTCTTTAGAAATGGAATCCTAGACTTAAAGTAATTTATGGTGTGGTTTAATATACGATTAAGAATGACTAAGGGGAGGAAGTCTATAGAAATAGGATAATGATCCATCATGATAGATCCAAGATTATTCTCATCATAAATTAATATACATAATTCGAAATTATAATGAATATATTTAGTATGAATTAGTTTAATATAGAATTTACTAGTGTAACGTGGCGTTAATATTTCAAAGAAAACGTATCCTATGAAAAAAGATGCAATACATAAAATGGAAAGGATTCCATACATATTAGTTATTGGGAATGTTATGTAAATAATTATATGTACATGGATATATGTTTCATACAAATTAATTGTGATAGGAAGATAAAAAACCAATCCATGTGCCCCCCAATGGATGAATCTTATGTCTATCATTAAGTATCTAAGGAATTATAAATATATTTTACTAGTTTATATAGGAAATGAGGAACTCGTCATCAGATGATATGAAGAATCTTGTTCCAAACTGATCAAGATGACATGATTTTAGAAACAAAATTCATTATCAATTTTATTAGATGTGTTTTGAGTTGGAAGAGCTCAATGAATGTTTTGGTCACAACATCTATAGTAGAGTCTCAGGGTATTTCTTATTTTGTGGAAGATAAACACAAATTTTATGTTTTTAACTTAATCCCCGATATTGAAAATATAAATATATATAAGGACTCTTTCAAACAATATTTTGATAAAATTTTAGTTGAGGATCTCAAAAAAGAGTCATGGTCACATCAGTAGATGAATCACATACTTTATAAGTATCGTCTCTTGATGGATTTTTCAAACGAGAGGTATTATTACAATGACTAATTTTTCAATGGAAGGAAATGTGGAAAACCACTTTAATACAACCTTGACTTAGTGGAAACATGGTTATCATGTGAATTCTAGTATATTTAAAGTCGTAGGAATTTTGATCTAGTGAAAGTGGGCATTTATTGGAGTTGGTGTGCTATTAAAATCATTATTCACTTTGATTACATGTATATTCAATTTAATTAATATTAATTAAACATTATATTATATAATGTACATATTTCTACAAAATATTAATTTAATAGTGTAAAAAAGTGTTTGTCACATTGATATGGTATTATCATATCCCTTCTACAATGATAATATTTAAATTCAATAAACAAATTCTTAATATAGTTTTACAGATATATAAAGTACTATGATGGGGAACATAGTTTATAGAACTTCATGTGAGAGTACTCACAAGCTGATGAGTCTTATTATGATGATGTTAATGCTTGGTACTCTTCGAGATGGGATATTAGGAGAACATAACCACTAGTAGAATTCTACGTGTTCTTTTTTGATAATATATTCATATATTTAAGTCTTTATAATGGTCCATAGGATTTAATATATCATTTATGAATCTCATTAATTAAAAAAATTAGATTTACTGACCAAAACCATTATGAAATATGTTGTTGGGAATTATGATATGATGTGTGCATCACAATTGACATGTCATTAATGGAGATCAATAGGAATTATTTGTCCCTTCCATCTTAATGGTAGTTTATATCTTATCCCCTTTGTTGGAATTCGACCATCTACCTAAATTCCATGGACATGGTGTAATGGCATGCTTATTTTAGATTGTAAAATAAATATGTATCAAGAATATATGTTCCTGACACATATATCAAAACTCATAGTTGGGATATTTTGATAAAGATATTATATTACACAGTGATCATTTGTATGTTGTTGTCATTGTTGGGATATTGATTCCGTTCCCTTCAGTTCCTTGGCCCATTGTTATACAGTAATCTTATACATTTTACATGCTCTCTTAATCCCAACAAGACTGAATCCTATGTGGTAACTCACTAAATTTTTCTAATAATCCTGATTAACTTATTTCTCTATTTAATTAATAGAATAAATATTATTATCAATATTGAGGAATAATTTTATTCATTTCTTATTAATTAAAAAAATTAAATAAAATTTTACTCACCAGTTTGTAAATGAAAATATTTATATCATTAGTTTATAGAATATGTAATACATATTTATTTTATTGTATTAGAATGAAATATTTATTGATGATTAAAATGATTATTTCGATATTCAATAAATACTGAGTTGTTTAAAAGAACTAAGACCATGTCCGGTGAAAATTATTAATTAAAATGATGGTTAAATAATATTTTTTATTTCTCAAGTTGGCATGTTCCATAAAATAATAATTATATTATTATTATATGTCATAGTGATTATTAAAGGTATTAAATATTATTAAACAGTTGATATGCTATTAAATTATATTTTAAACTAAAACATTTCTTTATAATTATATTGTCATATCTATTGTATACTAAACTGACTATTCTAAAAATTTAAACGTTGTTCACAATAAATTATATCTAGACACTACCTTTTTCTCTCCCTCACAGGAATAAGAAATGAAATGTATATTATATCAAGACTAAATAATGAGTGATCATAAATAAAAATAAAAAGTCAATTAATTCACTATTCTAGAACCTGGAGATTGAGTGGATTTTATTAGAGATCATATGAGAATATATGGATCAATAAAAAGGGATTATATTCATGGATTCTCATTATGAATAATAGGAAATCTAAAAGGGTATTTTTATATTATCATAATTCATCAATGAAAAAATATGCTAAGCCCTGGGGTTCATCTCATCACATATCAAATAAATAAATTATCAATTAGATGGGAAATACCCTTAGTCATACTTTCAGGAAAATATAATTAAACAAAATGTTAATATATCACCCACCATTACATTCATCCACTATGACCAAAACCAAAATATATGTATTAGAGAGGTCACATTTGAATTTATTATTATTTATTTTATTATTTATCTACGTGAAATTTTGGAAATATTTTCATGTAAGGTTATTCATTCATTAATCTAATTTTAATTAACATCTTATCGATATATGAATCTTTTTCGTTTAGTGTATGATTTTTTAAAACCATTAATTTAAAAATGGTCTTGATTGGGGGATTATGTTATGAATTTTCAATTGTTTATCTAGTAAAACTAGGTTTTATTGAATGTGGCTAGATTCCACAACATGTACCCAGGCACATTGTACATAGATGCACCGAGAAGTTAATTAATTGTGGTATGTTTTTCACACACCATGCATTGATCGGTCCAATCCAACACATGGAAAGAGGATATTTATCGTGTACCAGGAATGTACATGTTGTTTAGTTTGGTCGAGTTAACATTACAAAACCATAGGCTTGTGGATCATATATAGGACAACAAGGGTACACATTGTGTAGCTGGATTGTACCCACTATGTAGTCTTCCAATTTATTGTATAGTTAAATTAGATTTAAATAAAAATTTCACCATTAAAACCATAATTCACTGATTGAAAAGTATTATGTGTTTGTAAATTTAATAGTTGTTTAAATTAATTTTAAATGATCAATTAATTTATTTTAATAAATATATCCTTATTTGTTCTATCATTTATTTTCCATGAATTCCATAAATTATAGACATCTCCAATATGGTTTGGATGATCATTAAGATGAAAGGAAATTAATTAATTAAACATTAAATTATATAATTAATTCGTGAAGATTATCTTATTAATGATGAGTGAATTAGGAAATTTAATTTGGATGGGAAATATTGCATATTCATTGCATGTATGAAGAATCATGACCTTTACCAAGACATGTCTATCTAATGGATGTTTTACGTTAATTTATTGTACGATTTATCAAAGTTTTCATTATTATATTTAATATGATTTCAGGTTATTCATGTATACCTCTCTTATTATGTATAACATACATGTCCAATGATATTTATTTAATTCCTATTTAGCCAATACTTTTGTTCCCTCACCATTCTATGAGTTATACATTCATTTAATTAATGGAGTACCCCAAGAAGTGTGGAGGAATTTCATGAAAAAACCTTTATGATGTCAACATTGTTAAAACATAGGTGGAAACGTGGAATTTTTAAACTCATTCAAAGGCCAAAAATATGAGTTAAATACTTTAGATCAATGGTTGATTTAATATAATCTAATTAAATAATTGTTTTGATAAATATCATAATGGAATGGTTTATATTATTTAAAATATTTATTTTATTATGTATATTATTTATTTTTTTAATAAATACCACAATAAAATTAACTAATTAATTAATATAAAAGATTGAATTTCAATAATTTTAAAATGCATGATTGTTTTATCCAGTAATAATTATTAAATTATTAAAATTCCCTCAAATTATTAAAATAAATTCCTTAGATAATATAATATAAATTTTATAAATAAATTTTTATATCCCTCAGTTAAATATAAATTCGAACTTTTCCATCCATTACAATATCAAGAACAAAACTCAGTTGAGATATGTTATCGATTAACCCGTGTTGGGACACATACATTTATAATGATGTTATCACAAAGGTTTTGGGTTGACTTAACCATTTTACATCAATAGGATAAGTCCTTTCTAGAATTGGTGTAATGTGGATTCAAGTGTGGATTAAATCAATGGGATATTTTTATATTGGGGAATCCACTCAATAGGTAGAGCTAAAATCTGACAGTTTCACATACCTACACACCTAAATACCTTCATGTATATTGAAATACCCTTATGAGGGTAATGAAAAGTGGTATATGTATCCCTTCCACAATATTTTTAAAGAAATTAAACATTCTGAGATTAATGGCGAGGGATATTAGGAATTCATAAAATAGTGGGATATTAGAGAAATTATTTATTTATTTCAACAAATCTTTTTATCATGAAAAATTAATAGTAATATTACTTTTTAATTATATAATTAAAAAAATATATATTCTTGAAATCTATCCTTACGATCAATATTTGAGATATAAAACCTTCCAACTATATTAAACATCCATGAGTGGTATAAAATCCTTCAGATTGTTCCATGCCATGAACAGAACACTTATGTTCTATAATCCTCAATGAATAATCTTCTTAATAAAGAGTCTAGAGATTAAGATTTCATATTCTAAAATTTCATTTAATAAATGTGTCTACATTCAATGTTTGATGATTCCATCGATGTATTGTGAACTCATGAATTCTCATGAAAACATGGATGTGTACACCATGATTTTCAACATCAATGGTCTTCACTAGGAGTGATATTGATAAGAACAATTTGAAATATCTTTGGTACTACTCTAGGGAATATTTGGAAGAGGTTTCCTAGGACTCACGTAACCATTATCTTTGGATACTACGAAAATATTGAGTTTTAGGGTTAAAAATAACTAAATAAACATGAAATGCTCTCATTCTGGAAGCACCCCCTCTGAGATTACCTATCTTGGTTTTCAATTTTAATATTAACAAAATTGAGAAGTCTCTAGAAGATACCCTCAGTCTTCATTTACATGTAAATAAATAACTAATTCTTGAAAACCCCTCTTTATATTTTGTGAAAAAATGGAAATGGTAAGAAAATAACTATAAGTATAAATATAATTCACACCCTTCAATGAGGAGGAAGATAAATGGGTAATCAATGGATCATAATGTTTTATGTTTCACTTATCGTGAGACGGGACACTATAACAAGAACTAAACCTAGGCTATGAAAAAAGGGGAATATCCATGTGTATTTTTTATCAAGATCAATTTTTTTATTTTTACAAATTGTTATAATATAGAGATTTTGGTTATCACATATGTATTTAAATATATAAACCATCTTAATTCAGAAATACTGATCGAGTTGTGGAAGATATATAATCAACCAAAAATTTTAAACATGCTAATGTGGTAATTTGGGACTACCACATCTTGTTGCTAACCACAATGATCTAGTTTCAAAATGTATTTAATTATGTGACATATATAAACAAAAATAGTATTTACGTATCTCGGATTGATACATATGGATATATTCTCATATTCTTAAGTAAAATATATTTCCTTTATAATGATAGAACATTTATATTAAAGAACATTTAAAATATAGTCATTATGTGTAGGTTTTCACCCACCAAGTAATGGAAATATATAAAAAATTTACATCAAGGACTCATACCACAACCCACATTTGGATTCACTGGATATGTAATGTAAAAACGACCACTTGAATAAATTAAATAAAAAAGTAATTTTAGATTATTTTTAACTAAAATCACTTGGTATAAATAACAAATGATTAAAACGGAAGATGATCAAATCCCTATTCTGTAAAAAATATGTATGGTAGAAAGATATTTATGAATTAGTTCATTTTGACATGTGTGCACCATTTCCTATTTTCCCAAGGGGTGGGAACAAATTGTTCATAACATATACTAGTTGTTTTTGTAAATAAGGACATTTATAATTTATTATAAATAGATTATACTGTTTTGATAAATTCAAGGGATACAATAATGGGGTTGATAACCAATAGGTTAATATGTTTAAGAATCACTACCCAGGAAGAGGTGGTGAATATATTAAAAAATATACATAGATAAATTATTGGAGTTTGGGATAATATCTCAACTCACTCATCTATATATTCCTATGTGGAATGTTGTAAGATAATGGTGTAACTTTACCTTGTTGGATATGGTGGGATTAATAATGATTCATGAAAATATTTTATTATGCTTTTGTTAATATATATTATAAATAACTAAAAGAATACTAAACCATGTTCCAAGTAAATTGATAAATTTTATTCAATATGATTTTCTTAGTGGATGATAAACAATATTGTTGAATTTACATGTGTGGGGACAGTAAGAGTTTTTTAGGGCTCTTCATGTAATAAAATTCCACCCTGATGCACAAAGTGTACATTTTTATGATTCCCCAATGAAAAAGGGGATATTAATAATATGACACATCTCAAAAAAAAGATTAGAGTGGAATGATTAATCATATTACTTGAGAGAAAAAACATATTAAAATGAGAAAGTGGGAATGAGATAGAATTATATGAAGTTTAGGATCAAGGTAAACAAGAGTTTTCAAAAGAATAGATTCTATAAATCCTTATGGTAGATGAAACAATTCCTGACACACATGCACCATATATGAGTAATAGTGATTTTTGAGAACCAGAATATAATGGGTTTCTAATCACTATGTTTGGGGAATGATTATTGTTTGAAAATAATAATCCTATAACTGAATATTATATAGTATGTGGAACAGATGTTTCAATTTTATGAGAAGCCGTGAATTCTAAAATGGATTCCCTATAACAAAACCGTGTTTTTTATTTTGGTAGAAACTCTATGAGATATAAATATCATTGTAATAAAATGGGTATTCACGTAAAATAGCTCATGGAAGAATATGTAAGTACATATTTGGCGTGACTGGTTACAAAAGGTTTTAATAAATGTTATGTAATTAAATATGATGAAACCTTTTCACTAGTTTCAAGCTAAAATCCCTCATAATTCTACATACCATTTAGTATTTTCATTATTATGAGATTTGGAAAATGGACATGAAAACAATTTTCCATATTATTAACCATCATAAATATACTAATATGAAACAACCAAAAGGGTTTTTTGACTCCAACTAATTCCAACAAGAATCAAAAATTAAGAAAAAATTCCATTTATGGATTAAATAAAAAAACTATTTAATTAGAAACCCATTTTTATGAATACATTAGTGAGATGAGATTTATTAATAATTATTGTGGGAATTGTGTATAAATATAGTTAAGTGTGATTTTAGTTTTTTATTAATAGTATATGTTGATGAAATATTAATATGTTGAACCAAAATTCAATTCTTAAAGTATACTAAGGCATGGTTGAATAATGTTTTCTCTATGAAGGACATCGATGAGGGATTAAATATTATTTGGATCAAGATACATTTTGATATATCCAGAAGGTTACTCATCATATGTCAACATACATATATTAATATGATACTAAATATAATCACTACAAAAAAACTCCAAAGTGGGTTTCTTCAAGTGTCACATGGAATTCATAATTCTCGAAAAATGTTTCTATGGACACCTGAAGAATAAAATAGTACAGAAAGGATTCCATGTGAATATGTGATTTAGTCAGTGATGTTTTATATGTTATAAAATAGGATGGATGAAACCTATGCATTAAGTGATGTATGAAGATATCAAGCCGAAGCAGGTGACTGTTAGGTTATGTATTTCAAGACTTTCATTAACTATATGTGGAATACTAATAATATATTACAGTTTTATGGAGGACATTACACCAACCGTTAACTTTATTAAACATTAATAAATGATTTAATTTAATAAAATAACAGTTAATAAACCCAAAATACCTATATGTGAAGTGTATTTTGGAATTAGGTACATTGCATTGCAACTTTAACCATGAATTATAACATATTTATTGAAAAATTATTTAACAAGCTTGAGGTTAAAACAACATTGGATAACCTTGGAAAATACATATGAAAGGGGTGATCCATAGAGCCCAGTAATAAAATAATCATGGAATAACATGAAGATAACAATACATGTTCGACAAGGCATATCAATGAGGAATAAAAGAAAATGAATAATAAGTCATGATATAGTGCGTTAATCATAACATGGAAAATGTGTCAACAACTTAAAACACTGCATCATAGGTTAAGGATAAACCACCAGGACTTCATGGTGAAAAAATTACCATAAATTAATAAGGTACACAACTATCCCAATATGACGTATTGTGACACTAAACATTACCCAATGCATTGTAGCACTATACACATCTATGTACACGTGTCATTTTGATTTTATTATCATGCTTAAGTGTGCTACATAGATCATAAAACATAAATTCCTTCAAAATAATAATTTACTCCTTGATCATGGAGTGGGGAATAAATATTTGTATGTGTCCAATTAAATGGAATATATGCATAATAGTGAACACCCTTGATAGAAAATGTGTATGGTATTTACTACATAATTGATTTGGTATAGAAAATCATAATGAAACTTTTGCAGCGTACCAACACCACTTGAAAGTTTATAAAAGGGTTTAATGAGAGATAAATGTGTATATCATAATTTGAAAAAGAATTTTAATGTAATTGAGAAATTTTAGGATATGTCCACATATATAAAAGCAGAAAAAGGAGTCATACAATATTAAATAAGTTTGAAAAAATGGGAAGGTATGCTTACAAAATTTCGGAATGGTAACAGGTGAACATGGAAGGAGTTAATGAGAGTGAAAGGGGTCTATTATCCTATAAGTGTAATATTTTTATTATAAAGGAGGTTCAAAATCGTAACCCATAATTATTAATTGAATATAAAAGGGAATAACAATATAAATAATCTTTAATAATGATGAGAAAGGAAATAACCTTTATTTGAGCATGTGGCTCCAAAAGCTTGAAAATGAGATTCTTGAGAGATTGAGGCACCTTTGTAGGATTATAGTGAATGGATGGTAGTGTATGAAATTTCTACATGGATTTTGAGCAATGATATGTTGGAGCATGCGTGGTTTGATATTGGAAAAGAGTGGGATTTCATTAATCATTTGGGTTTGGACTCTAAAAAAATAAAATATTTCAAACCATAAACCTTACCATGGATTTTGGACATAATTTTTTCAAAATTTGAGAGTTTTTAATTTTTTTATTCAGAAATGGGCTAAACATAAAAAAATATTATCCTTGATTATATGGAGATGAGTCAAAATTTAAAATAAATGAATTTAAAATCCTAAAATATATTACCTGTTTTGGAGGATTATTAAAGGGTTTATAAAATTAATCAAATAAAAATAGAAATATTATTTTAAAGGAAAATATATATTTGGAAGAATATTTACATTATAGTAATTATTAAAACATTTGGTGTCCTTATGATGTCATAAAAAACACCATATATTTATATGGTATTTAATTTTTACCAAAAAATTGGACTCTATAGTAAAATTATTAAAAATTAAACATTGGATAATTTATATGTTCTGATACTATAATTAGCATTTATTTTATATAAATAATTTTCTAAAAATTTGAATTTTCACTTTTAAAATCACATTCGTTATTTATTGAAAATAGTGGCTTTTTTACAATAATATTTCCCAAAACCATCTAAAAGTACACTTTTATTCATAAAAATTATATTATAATTTATGATTAATAAAACATATTTAGTAATAAAATTTTATTTAAATAATATTTATTTAAAAAATCCATTAATAAATCCAAGTAAATCCCATAATTGAATCTCAATATCACACAAAATTAAAATTTGTATTTAATTGAACCTACATCAAAATAAATTATAAGGTAAAAGTAAAAAATTAAAATAAGTTATTTATTATATAAATTATACATATTCATATTATTATGTTATTGATATATATCACTTTATTACACCAGTATATTCCCTAAATGTAAAGTGTGAAATGGTGAGACTTTCTTCAGGTCACTCGGTGAACATGGTTTGGGTCATGATCTCGATGAGCTTGAACTACTCTAATAAATGGTTTCTGTATTAATTAAGTTGGTGGATATTAGATTGTGTTTTCTCAAGGGAAAAAACTAGTGATGTTATCTCTCTTCGATGATCTGATAAGTGGGTTTCATAGGGTAAAATCCTACTATATGAGTCCACCACTTCCTTGGTCTCTGTCAACTGGATTCTTTATATCCCAATATATATAATAATCATGTGATCACATTTTAATGGAAATATTATAAATGGTAAATATTCTTAATAGTATTTTTAATCCAATTGGATATAACAAAAAAATTAGTGCAGGTGTTTACGATAACCATATTACATAATCAAAAATTATATCAAAAGTTAATTTTATTGATAATAGTTCAGGTCGTTATAATCTTCACCCCTTTGAGATTTTTTTCCCTTAAAATTTTCTTTTCACCCCGCTAAAATACATGAGGGTCGTTATTTCTCTTCATTTCATTCTATTCCCACATTGCTTCTTCAAACTTGTGGTTTCTCAACTGAAATTTGATAATGTGAATTTTCTTATTTCATAGAACATTATCTCTATGATATAAGATCTTCACCGGATACTCCTCAAAGGAACGATCATTATACAGTGGGAAAACCTATGGATTGATTGTATGTGAGGGGTTAGGTATTTACTTCCTCAATGGTGATATGTGGAATACATCATGAACTCGAGATTGGATATGAGGGAGTGCAAGTCGATGGGCCATCACTATGATGCGATCAATGATCTCAAAGGGGATAATGTATCTTGGACTAAGCTTTCCCTTCCTAAATATCATTACTTTATTCTATGGAGATATATGGAGGAATACCATGTATCCAACCTCAAACACAGGATCTAATCCATGATTTTTAGTATATATCTTTTGTCTACTTTGAGCTTCCTTGATGTGCTACTGAATAGTCTTATCCTTTTCCACTCTTTACTTGACAATGTTAGGATAAAGAAGTTTTTATTCCCCAACATCATACCAAAATTCATGTGTTCTTCACCTCATCCCATAGAGGTATTTATAAATATCTATCTAGATGATGCATTGGAATCTATTTTAGTATGGGATCTTAACCCAAGGAAGATGTTGATCCCATCCACCTTTGAAGTCCATTGAGCATGCTCTCAACATGTACTCATGTTTTTGGATAGTACAGTCAGATTGGCCATCAGTTTGAGGGTGATTGTTCTTTTGGAATTTCATCTATGTATTAAAAGCATGATGAAGACTCTTCTAGAACATAGAGGTTAATCTTGGATCTCTTTCTGATACAATCGATAGTGGTACTCCATACAGCCTGACTACTTCCCTGATATATATTCATGAAATTAGACCCTGTGAGAATTTCTCTCATTTCGCAATGATGTGTGTAATATTTAAAATATTTTCCAACACAAAACCTATAGGATTATTCTCCCTAGATTTCTTTAAAAGATTAGTGAAAATGTCTCTGGTGATGTCTTCCGAGTTCAATGTTGGTATGTGTAATCGTTACATCATCACCATAGATTTTTTCCATTCCTATTTCACTTGCTGACATAAAAGACTTCTTGATGAATATTATATGATCTCATTATTCATATTTTCCACCCAATAATGTTCATTTATATCTCGATATATAATTGTGATTATTGCTTGGATAAAGATGGTTTGGATACATGCATCATTCAACAACTCTATCCTTAACTCTGTATTTGATGATACTCGTAATCTTGACCCAAATCTAAAAGGACTTTCTTCATTGACATTGAACTCCATGTATTTCCCTTTTCATATTCCTTAAACTTTATTTTGAATTCCCACATCAACTCTTTTATAACCATTTCACCCATCCAGAAGAGACAATTGAGAAATAATTTGTGAAAGGATTGATGATGTACATTCCTTTATATTTTAGATGTTTATATTTTACAAATATAAGAAGATCAGATCTCTATCAATTCTCATCAATGACATAATTTTTGGACTATTTATTCTTAGAGTGTCTGTCACTTTATTATATTTCCCAGGATGGTAGTAGATTGAGTAGTAATATTCTTTTATTATCTCTAACGATATTTGTTGGTGCATATTCAACTCATTCAGAGTGAATATATACTTGAGAGTTTTTTCAACCATATTTATTCAAAAATACTCCCCAAATAGAAAATGAATAAAAACTTTTAAATCAAAATTCACTACATCCAACTCCATATCAAGTTTGGGGTAGTTAGGTTCATAAACAATCAACTTCCATGAAGCATAGGTGATGAATATTTCATTTTTCATCAATATAGAGCATAGTACATTTTTTAAAGAATCACTAAATACCACAAAAATAACTCTATGTTTTGGATGTATGGGAATAAGTGCAGTGATAATATTCCTTTTCACATCCTTAAATCCCTCTTAACTTTCATTATTCAATGAAAAAATTACACCGTTACAAGTTATCTTTGTACGAGTGTTTGAAAATCATGAAAAATTTATCATAAATCTGTTATAATACCCATATAAACAAAGGAAACTATGGATATCTATCACATATGTTGTCCTGAACAATAAATTAAGTACATAAATCTTTGAACCATCCATATATATCTGATTCTTTTTGATCATATTCCTTAATAATGAGACATACTTTAACTAGAACTCACACTTAATGTACTTTTCATAAATCATCACATTCTTTAAGGGATTTTGAATAATGTTCAAATGTTCCTCATGCTCCTCATTCATTTGGGAGTACATTATAATATCATCTATAAAGACTAGAATTCTTATCAACATAATCCCTAATGAATCTATTCATCAATACTAGGAGGATTGTTGGAAGAATAGTGAGTCTGAAAGGCATCACAATGAACTCATAGTGCCCATACTTTGTACAGAAAGCAGTCCTGGGGATATCCTCACTCTTCACAATAAAATGGTAATATCTATACAACAGATCAAACATGGATAAGTATTGTGCTCCACGTAGCTTGAAAACAAAATAATTGATCTGAGGTATAGGATACATGTTATTTACCATGGTCCTGTCCAGATCATGATAATCGATGCAAAGGTGAATTTACCCATCCTCCTTCTTGACAAAGATGACCGGTGCACCCCATAGTGAAGAAATTGGGCATATAAAACCTCTATATAGATTCCCATATAATTTTTTCTTCATCTCCTAAAGTTCCACAATAGTCATTATATACATATTCTTGGATAGTGGGAACACCCTAGGTATAAGATCAATTGAGAATTCCACATCTCATCTAGGAGGATGACCAAATAATTACCTGGGTAATACATCAACGTATTCCATCATAATGGTCATGTCTTTAAGGATGATTATTTCCTTAGACTTAATTGTTATAGCTAGATATTCTTGCACATAGTGTAATAATATCCATTCTTGAGATAATGGTGCTAAAGAAGAATCATTTTCCTCTATGAACTTATACAAAATCAGAGGATGATTCAAAATATGGGGAGTGGTTTACCTCTCATGGGAATTTATGTTGGATCCATATAGGGAATGTCAATCCATGCTAAAAGTGGAATCCAATTATAAAATAGGGAGTGAAAAAACAATTTCTAGGAAGTTTATCCCACAAAAATTGATTGGGGAAAAGTTATATACAGGGGAGGAAATTATATTCCCAATTTTCATTTTCATCAAAATCTATACTTCTAATATTTTTGGTGGTGATTGGACAGTTCTACCAAACATTCATGATATGAAGAAATGAATCTAACGAGAATCAATAATGTATTTTTGCTATTTTTGAATGAATAAATAGCATTACTTTCACCATTTTTTTGTTAAGATTCACTGAACTGGTAGTGATGGAAAAATATCACCCTTACATCCTTAGATGTTTTTGGTTATCTCTAAAAACCTTTGGCTTGGTGCATTGGTCTGAAAAGTTCCAGGTTTTCTTGTAGTTGCACCAATACACAATATGCTGAGGGTTGACCAAAGTTTTCATTACCTCAGTCGCAGTATCCATATTCTCTTACTAGTAATAACTGTATATGGGCCCTTCATTCTCTTACCTAAAGAAATTTATTATCCACTTTAGGAAATTTCCATGGTACTTCTTTCTACACCATTGGAAACTGGGATATTGAACTTTTAGAGAACCATTAGAACTATTTTTCACACCGCCATAATTGACCTCCAATTTCTGCTTATTATCCCTATGATACCCCTGGGATTCTCTAATATTCATTTCAACTTTGAGGGCACATAATAAAATCTACTCATTTCTATCAATGTCATGTATCACTATTTATTTTCGTATGCTAGGTTTTATCCCACCAAATAAGAGTTAAACCTTGCACATAGGGGTACTGATAAAGCCATAAGGCTGTTGTACAATAATTGTGAAGTTTTACTCATACTCCTTGATAAATTTGTCATCTTTGTTTCTTGAGGTTAAAAAAATCTTCTTCCATTCTAATACAGAGAGTGAAATTAAAATATTTATCAAAAAAAAATTCCTTGAAAATAATTTCATGACCTTTCTTTGATCTCTTCCTCACGATTTGTATTTTGATCAATTTCCACCAATGATTGGATTCCCTATCCATATCATAAATAGCTAGCTGAACATTCTTTTGTACAGAACATTGAAGGATGCGGAATATATTTTCAATTGAGTGGATCCATTATTCCACAATAAAGTGATCAGATGGCCCTTTTAAATTAGGAGGCCATTGATGCATGAAGCTATTTATTCTAACATATTCTCTATTAAGGGGGTTTGCACACTCCTCCTATTCCAATTTTTTATTCACAACCCGATTCATCTAAGATATTATTATCATGACCTGTGTATTTCCTCCTCCCATCGGGTTGTAAATCTCAATGAGGTAGTCATTACATTGATTATCACATAATGTTTTTACCTTATTTCTCATGATTCAATTAATCATAAAGAATAAATGGAAACTTAAGTATGAAAATATATTACTCCTAAATAAATAAATGAGAATTTGTTGACATTAAAGGGATAACTTATAATATACATGAATTTCTATAACTTATGTATTTCTAGGCTTCAGTATTTGTTATCCATAACATATTTCCTAACATATAATCTTATAAAAAAATTTTACAACTTCAATAATGTTTTGTAATGAAATTATTAATTACCAAAGCATATCCCTTAGGAGTGCCAAATTAGGTGTGCAATAAGGCCCATTTTCTTGTAGATGGTTACCCCAAGTCAGGCCTGTAAGAACTTATCAGAGTTGTTACTCATAGGAACATATGTTCCAAATCTATGTCCACTTTTAATATCCAAATAGGAATCTATTTTCATGATAAAAAACTTATTCTATGAAAATCAAAATTTCGGTATTTTTTATTATACAAATTCTTATCCATAATTCATTTTCTAGAGTTTTCCAATCCTAATCCCAAAAGTAACAAAATATTTACATCGACACAAAATAAAAAACCCTTATTTTTTTAAATAGTAATGCAAGATTTAATTACATAAAATTACACGTAATAAAAATCCAATGGTCAATAAGTTTAGTGTATTTCATAATTAGTTACATTTCATTATAACTATAAACATGCATTATAATATCTTCATTTAAAAGTCATTAACATGTGGGAGCTTAGAACTGCATTGCATGACCATGGTAAATACCTAAGAAATGGGTTAACCATAAGTCAATGTAAGTGACTAAACATGGAATAAAATTAATATAATAATACATGTTAGATAAGTAATATCAATGAGGCATAAAGTAAAATTAATGATAAGGCATGATATAATATGATAATCATAACATGGAAAATGTGGAAAAAACATAAAACACTACACCATAGGTTAAAGAAAACACTCAAAGAATTAATGGTAGACAATGTCCCACAATGGAATTATGTACACCACTATCCCGACATTAGTTATAATGATATTAAAATTACCTAATGAATTGGAGTACTATATATGTCTAGGAAAACCCATCACTTTCATTTCATTCTCATTATTAACTATGCAACATAGATCATAAAGCATGGATTCATTCATTATAATAATTTTTTCCATGATAATAGAGTTTGGAATAAATAAATTTAAATACCCTGTAAAAAGGTATATTTTAATAAAATTGAACACCCATGATAGGAAATGGGTTTGGTATTCCATACACAATTGGTTTGACATGAAAAATCAAGGTGAAAATTCAGCAGCTTATCAGCCTCAGAAAAAAGTGTATAAAATGGTTTTATGAGAGACTATTGGGAATATCATAATTTGGACATTAATTAAATAGTAACAGGGGCTTTAAAGGACATGTCCACATATATATAAGTATATAATGAAGAGAAAGGATAATATATAATATTGAAAAAAGGGAAATGATTCTTAAAAAATTTTAGGGTGGTAATGTGTGTACATGGGAGGCCTTAATGAGAGATAAAGGGGTATCTCATCATTTATACATAATAAGGTAATTATGGGGAGTTTTGAAAGTATACCTCATCATTTTTAATTGAAAATAAAAGGGTATAAGAAGAAAATGCATCTTTGATAAATATGATAATGGAAAGAACCCTTACATGAGTGTGTGGCTTAAAAATCTTGAAAAGTGGATTATTGGGAACTTGAGGAACATTGGGGAGAATATATAGAGGGAATGACAGAGTGTGGACATTATACAATGATTTTTAGTAAAGATAAGTGGGATCATAGGTGGGTTTATTTTGGAAAAGAAGATCTTTATTTAATATTTAGGTTTTGGAATCTATAAAATAATATATTTCAAATGATAAACCATCCCATGGGTTTTGTGCATGGATTTTGAATAATTGGATAGGTTTTCATTAATTTCTTTGGAAATTGGAGGGAATTATTAAAATATTAACCTTGATTATGTAGATGTGAGTCATACTTTTAATTAAATGAAAATCAAATCATAAAATATATTATTTGTTTTCGAGGATTTATAATGGATTTATAAAAGTATTGAAATAAACATAAAATGAAAAATTATTTTAATGGTAAAATATATATTTGACATAATATAAACCTAGAAGTATTTAATGCATCATTTTTATGTCATTATGATGTTATATAAGGTAACATATATTTATATTGTATTTAACTTTTACCCAAAAAATTTGACTATGTCATAAAATTATGAAAACTTATCTAATGGATAATTTCAACATTATGATTCCAAAAATAATATTTGTTTTATCTAAATTATTTTCTAAATATATACATTTTCATCTTTAAATTATGATTCAAATTTCATTAAAAGATATTTGGTTTTTATCAATAATATTTTTAGAACCCTTATAAAAAGTACATTTCACATCATAAAACTTATATAACCATTTATGATTAATAAAAATTATTTAATAATTTTTTTAAAATACTATTTATTTAAAAAATCCATTAGTTCATCAAAAAAAATATCTTATTTTAATATGAATGTTACTAGAAAATAAATATTGCATTTAATTGAAACAGAATAAAAACCATTTATGACGTAACAATAAAAAATTATAATAAATTTATCATTCTATAAAATAAACATATTCATATTATTAATGTCTTAATAAAAACCATTAATTACACTAATTTACACCCTATTAGTAAGGTATGCGATGAAGAGGCTTTCATGGAGCCATTTAGAGAACATGGTTTCGACGGTGATCTCCATAAGCTTGAAATTATCCCCTATAAGTATTTACTCATGCTTAAGTTTTTGGATATCATCTTGGGCTTGGAAATGGGAAAAGCCTAGTGATTATATATCCCTTAAAAGCTCTAAAAAATGGGCTTATTGGGTACAATCCTTCTGGATAAGGCCATCACTTCATTTTTCTATGTCTATTAGATTTGATAAATCCCTATATTTATAGTTATCACATGATCATTGTTTAATGGATATATAATCAATGGTAACGATTCATAATTATCTTTGTAATCCAAATGGATATAATAACAAAACGAGTACATGAATTTTCTATAACCATATTTCTAAATAAACCATAAAATCATAATGTATTTTATTTATAATAGTTTTGGTTATTACAGAGATGATGTACTAAACATCATTGGATTAAAAAATGATGAATACCTAATATATCAAGATGACATGAGGTCACAAATGGGAACATCTTCAAATTGAATGGAGGTCATTTGAGTCGGAATATCTCAAATAAATAAATGGCCACACACTATATATTAGAGTTTGAGTATATTTTGGCTTCTAAGACATCAAAATAAGATGCATAGGTAAAAACAATCTAGTAGATAAGCATTTTAATTTGTAGTAAAGATCGTATCAAACTATATTATTGTAATTCTACAGTGGTGGCTCTCACAAAAGAGACAAGGTCACATCCAAATATGAAACACATAATTTCGATGTATTATCTATTTAGGGATATTTCTCATAGTGGTGAGGATATAGTTTAAATTATTTCTATAGAAGGAAATGTGTCAGACCAGTTGAATAATTCCTTAACATACTAGAAACATGATTATTGTGTAAGGTCTTGTGGACTAAAATTTGAATATAGTTGGATATAGATCATGTTTTAATTTTTTGGAGTTGGTGTCCAAGGACAATTGGTTTTGTACATTGATTACATTTATACTCGATGCATTGAATATTAATTATACATCATATTACATATTATATTTGTTTTCTCCATTAATTTAATTTAATGTGGACCTAAACAATTTTTCATGTTGACATGTTCATAAAATTCCCCTATAATGATGAGATTCATGATGTGCTATGAAAATAATCATTATATAGTTCTTCATTTATATAACATAATATGATGGGAAACACAATATATAGACTGTCAAGTGTGAATACTAAGAAGATAATGAGTCTTCATATCATCTTGTTCACATTAGATAATACCTAACGTGGAAGATTAAGAGAATAGACCCACTAGTACAAAGTACAAATCTTCTCAGTTTTATTTGATATCTTTATCTATATGCATGTTTTATGGCCTTTAGAAAATATGAATAACATTTATGTATTTAATTACTAGTACACAAAGATTTAGGGACCAAATCACTAATTATATATGTTGGGGGATGTAGGGTATGATATGTTCATTATTATTAACATTTCATTATTGGATAAGTCAACATATAATTTTTCCCTTCCATATTTACGGAAGATGATATCTCATTTTATTTATTAGAATATAAATTTCCTCCAATGTTTTATGGTCATGATATAATGACATGTCTTTTACGATATTCGGTGAAATTCCAATCGATTATATAGTTTTGAGGCATAGATGTGAAAACTTCTTGATGAGATACTGTGAGAAATGGATTTTATTACATAGATATCATTCATATGTTGCTATTATCATTGTGATATTTTGTTCCTTCTCAAAGGTTATATGAAACCTTTATAGAAAGAAATATTGTTGTTTAGAAAAACCTGCCTAATGAAAATGAAGAAGAATACTAAAGGGTTACACACTAGGTGTTTCCAATGATCTTGATTACAAACTATTTGAATTTAAATAGTAGAATAAATATTATTCTCAAGGTCAAGGAATAGTTTTATTCATATTTTATAGATCGCATAATTTAATTAAATATTTAATTAATGATATTGGATAAAAAATATTTATTTATTAGAGTATTTAAAAATTAGTTGGTAACATGTATGTGAATATGTCCTAAACCAAACCTTGTCGTCCCCAAACCGATCACCAGAGATGGACCGAAACAAGTCCTAAGATGTGTTCATGATCCTCTGAGGTAGGAAAAAAATGTATTACATCTTATGTAACCCATTTGGGAATGATTTAACCAATAATTACATACAAATAATGTAATAATATAATGATAAAATTAAATATCATGGAGGAAAATAAAAAAGATGTACCTACCTGTGACCTCTCAGATGACCACCATCCTCTGAACCAACATCTCTCCATGGAGACCAGGGCTGATATGGAAACTACAAAAGAATATATAAACAAATACAGAGGTATATTAATAAGTTTTAAAACTCAGTAGGCATGGCCAAATAAACAATTACCCAAGACATACCTTTAAAATGAAAACCATGTAAGTCTACTTAGAAAATCATATATTTATAATAAGGTTTTCATTTCATTTTAAATCGTGTAACAAGCTAATAATTTCAAAATAAAATTTTCCCAAACAATTATCCAAAATGGTTTCCACAAAATGAATGGATTTCCAATAAACCATTTTAAAACGAAGAACGCATGTGAATAAAATTCCAAAGTGAAAAAGAAGATTTGGAAACTAGAGTATCAGTAAATTAGTGATTATATAAAAACAACCAGTTGAAACATAATATTTTAAATTATTTTATTAAAAACATCACAAATCAAAGGAATTTATAATAAATGTGAATCATATATCATGGAACATATATAGACTCCATTTAAAGAGACCATATATGAACTTGATTCTGAATACACCTACTTGACAATAGATGTGATCCATAGTTAACAAAATACCTGGTTACTCAACCCACATGGCCATTCCCTACGATCAAAATCTTGTATGTCAAATAAAGTCTAAATAAAAAATATCTCTCAACCCCCACTTTGATTCTGAAGATACCATGATAGTTCTATATTGGTAAATTGGGGAGGTCATCAAATCCTAAAACTAAAATTAGTTCCAATGAGCATGTTTATACCACTTCATGATACCATCCATGCATTGATCCTCTCTCACTAGAAGACATTAAGAGGGGTTCCAATCCTATATAAATGTATTCAAAGCTTCAAAATGGCCCTATAAATCATGATATATAATACCATTTTCAAAAAAATCTTTAATTTATTCAAAAGGTAAACAAAACTTTTAGTGAAAAATCATCTATAAATCATTAAATTTTATTTTATTTTCCCACACATGTTATAATGAATATATTTACATAGAAAAGTCAAATTGCATACTAAGGTAAATTGTGAGAATCAAATGAAATTAATATTTCTATGTTTCAAAACTAATTTGAATAGAATATATATAGCATAATATTAATAAATATTTTTTAAAAACACTTATGAAACCATATAATTATAGTTAAGCACTCATATATTGGGAACCTACCTCAAAACATGCCTCATTTGACAATGAGAGTTTGAAACCAACACAAAAAAGTTCATGGTGGTAAATGATCCTATTTTCCTACTTATGAAACTAAAAAGACACACACACATATTGTTATATATATAATTACAAAAATTTTCATTTAATGTATTCCCCTCAGTATGATAGAATATGTTCATACAAGGAATATATATATTCCTTAGACCAAAATATTTTTGTTAATTTTCTTCATGAAGAGTTTTCCAAACACACTAGAAAAATAAAAGAAACGCAAAAAGATAAAAATCTATGACCATCAATTTATGTGGTAGGAATCATCCTCAATAGGACCTGAGGTCCCTAAATATCATGAGAAAACAAAATAAACAAGTAGAATTGGGTCACAGTTTACCATAGGTTGTGTGTGCATCCGAATTGGAAAAGAGAAACCAAATAAAAATGAAGAATATCATGATGGAGCATAAGGAAACATTACCTGGGGTTATTCCACAAGGAATCATTATAAAAAATGGTCAAGGAAAAGAGCTAGGAGGAGAGTGGGTTAGAGCGTGAGAGAGACCCTTGGTGGATATGTTGCATCGAGCAAGTAGGGGATAACTTTAGATAATATGAATAATAATAATAATAAATTTACAATAAGAATTATAATATAATTAAAACATTTTACTATTATAATTATTATTTTATTCAAAAACTAGAAGGTTGCACGGTTTGATGGGTTATCTTCCAAACATGCATTCACCAATACCTAATAAGAAAAGGCCCTCACTATTTACATGGTGGCGTTGAATTCCCATGAACCTAACCATTAATTATTGATAATGGAACATTATTAGTCATGTTGTTTTCCTGGTAGGTCCTTCACGCTTGTGTTCTAGGCTATGTGACCATGATAAAGCCACTATCTAGGATGATTGGTCTTCTCTAGACAACAACACAGTTTCTACAAACCATGCACCGACCGTGATCTCCATTTTATTCTCCCAAACCCCCATAATTTTACATAATAAATATTAGGAAATCCAAAACGCCTAATAAATAACAAAAATAAAATAAAATAATATATAAATGATGGGCCGGTGTGTGACAATTCAACCAACCATTGAAAAATTCTACCCCCATAATGTCACCCAGCTAAAAAAGGGAAAAAACTAAATTCTTCTTCCAAAATAAAAATCTTTGTAACCAAAACATTTAAATTTGAATTCAAACTGTATGAATCCCAATGTGACATGAAATTTCAGGTGTTCCCCTTCATCACCACAAGTCACACTAGAAGGGATCTCTATAAGATGACATGATGAAAAATATATAATAGGTCTCCATTCTTTTTAAAAACTAACAGTTATAGAAACCCCACAAAAAAGGTTCACCTAATTAAGTATATTAAAACTAATCTCTAGATTGAACCAGAATTTAAAATTCACATAAGACCCAATAATATAAAAACCAGGCATGCACTCATAAAAATTACCAAAACTCATGAAAATATCCCAAAAAGAACATGGCCACCAAAACCTCATGAACAATATAGGGGAACCAAAATGTACAACAAAAATCGGAAACTAAAGTTGAATTATATACAAAATTGGATAAAAAAAGTTATAGAATAACCCCCCAGACCTGTAATTTCCTTGAATGCATGGAAATAATAACTCTAGGGCCTACGGAACGAGCCCAAATATCTTCAGGTATCTACTTCCCAGTAGTAAATAGATGAAATTCTATGACATGAGGAGTCCTCTTCTAGAAATAAAACATAAAAAACATCTTTAAGAGTCCTGATCTTTAAAACAATCGATAATCAGTTAGTATATTATAGAAAATGTTTTTGAGATATCTAAACAACCAAATTAGATGATAATTACTAGGTAGTCCGATGAACGAGATGCATGAAATGATAAAGGGGACTTCTCCAGAAATTGTTTCTCTGGTTCATTCTTATCATGGAATATGGAACCTTCATGAACACCAAAAAGAACTAGACCACCAACCAAATTAAGATATCATCTATAAACCATATTAGGTAGAAATACTGCACCCAATAATATCCCTAAAAAACGTCCTCAAATGAAAGAACTTGATAAATAATCTATGTGCAAGGAAACCACGTGAAAATGTGAGCTATTAACTTGTCACTCAATTCCACCAATGGGAAAACCAAACAACTTCTTCTAGATATTGATAACTACCCCTAATTATTCATTGAAAAAAATAAACACACACAAGCTATGTTATCCCAAAACATCTACTGATCCTTTACCATTAAAAAAAAGTGATTAGAGATATTTAATCAACTCCACCACCCCAATAAGAATCTAGGAAGAGCCCACATCTAAAAAATACCACGTAGAAGAAACTTGGACCTTTCTTGGTGGAATACTCTAAAAAACCTAAACACCCAACCGAAAAATTTCATGCCAAATCTCATGAAAAACACATTTTAGATAACATCTCAAACTAAAAACACCAATTCAAAAATTATACACAATATAATAGAAAAAATACACATTTTTTGATAACCCTTAATAGATTTCAATTTTGAAAAATTATTTATCATTAAAATTATTTGAACATAAAAAAATATTACAAAATCCACTATCTATTTCAAGTCCTCTTGGAATAAAATCAATTCAACACACCCACATCTCAAAATATCACAATACACAATTTAAAAAACAAATTCCAAAAAAATGTGATATAACATTTTGGAACTTATAAATGGTATTCCATGAAGTCTCACAAATATATAAATAGCCACAAAATCAAGCACCCCTCCACATGTACCACTAACTATCCACTTTCCACATGCAGACATCCATATATGTGATCATTCATAACAATACTAGGTGTCAATTTGAATCATTTTCCCTTCCAATAAATGAACAATCTAACAAAAAATTTAAATTCCGTACTAATTTCAAATGTCACCTATTATCATTAGAGTAAAAAATTTAGAAATTCCAAATTAACACCTATATCACATTTCACAAAAAATATTCTTTAAATCCTAGAAAAATTTCAAAGATCATTTCTGATTTTCATTATACAAAACATTTTGAAAAGAAATAAAATTAAACAAGCATTTAAAAATAAACAATTGATTTTAATTTTATAAATCCAATATATAATAACAAAACATAATTTTGAAACACAATGGTTACAACTCAAAATTATCTTAAAACCATGCAGGTAATAAATAATTTCAACTCAAATCTCAACAGATAAAAACTCTAAATATATATAAACACATCCACTACACATTTCATTGTCACACAGTCTAGAAGACAGTGTGCTAGTTGTATGATCACACTGGAGGCCATAAATTCTAGTGTCATGGTCAGTACATGGTTTCATATACTTTTCATCTACTAACCCCTTTGAAATACTAAAAAAACCACACCAAGACTATATTTTCTCAAAATATCCAACCAATTATAAAATAAAAACTAAAACTAAAACCAAAAACCTCAAAAACAACAAAGGGAAAATATCATATTTTGAGGCATAACAATCTTGGACAACCCTATAAATTAAAATGTCCCTGAGAATAGCAGGTCATCAAAAACCCTCCAATGATTGACAACATGAATTATAATAATCCTATATTTTAACTACCATAAATTCCAAAATAAAATGGAATAGCCTCCCTTTGATATTATTTTTTATGAACTATCCTAGGTTGACCCCAAACTAGTCACCCAATTCGTCCCACAACATGGCCCAATATATGTTCTTTATCCACAAGGTATTAAAGCTAGTACTGGGAATAAGAAGTTACACAATTGGGAATGATTGAGCACATAATTAAAAACATATAAATAAATTTATGAATAAATTAGTTAAAGAACGATAAAAATAAACACTCAAAGTGGAAATAAATAAAATATAAGTAACTCCATGTGACCTCACGATTCACCAGAATATGTTGAACCAATGCCTCTATACAGTGATTGAGGTTGAGTTGGAAACTACAGTAGAAGATACAAAATGTTGGCTTGTAGGCATGATTATTAAAACATAGTAGGTTTAATCCAATAAACTATTCCATGTGACTTAAATTTAAAAAAAAAATTATTTCATTGTAGTTTGAAATAAATTTATTTATAATATCGTTTCACTTCCTTTTATAGAATGTAATTCAAAAATAATATCAAATGAACAATTTTCATATCATTTTTCTAAAAAGGTTTCCAATCAATTAAATGTTTTCATATATACCATTTTATAGAGAATACCATTTGATGAATGGAATATGCCATAAAAAAAGAAGTTGAATGCTGAGTCAAAATAAATAATTATTGATTATAAGTACCAGTGGAAACATTACATTTGAAATGTTTTTATTAAAGAAATCCAAACAGAGGGAATGTATAATACAATTGAATAATATATGATATGATATACCAATAGAACTTTTGAAGCGACCCAAAATATACTCAGTTAATAAAAAATCTATCGGTATATCGATGTGACCCATGGTTAAAATCCAATTTGGGATCTCTCAACTAGCCTCACAATTGGGTAAGCCCATATTTCATTTCCCTAGCCTGGGGATCTATTATGTTTAATTGTGGCTAAATATAATCTATCACATGAATGGAACTAAGATGCCAAGGATCCCATGAATGTAGCATTATGGAGATGTCTGGATGTCATCATGAACTTGAAACTAACATGAGTACAAACATGGAAGAATTTTTCACTTCTAGATACTCCATGTGGATACCCTCTCTAACTGTAGGAAAAACATGGGGGATCCCAGCATATAGAAATGGTTTTGAAGGATCCAATCAGACCTAAACCATGTGAGGGTTTAGCTCCACATTCCAATAAATAATATAATGGATTGAAAAGGGACTTACCACTTTTAATAAAACAACATATAGAAAAATAATTTTACATTGAAAATAATTCATATATCCCTTATATTACTAAAGGAATTTATTAACATGAATAACTCATGTTTCTAGTTTATGTAGTTTTTTAAAAGGAATGAAAATACAATTTCTATTTCAAAAAACTAATTTTCATATCATATATGTACCCCATAATAATAAAACATATTTTTTAAAAATAGTAATACAATCATGTACTTCAATCTAAAGGATCAAACATATGAGTAATACCTCAATAAATTACTCTTTGACGAATAGAAATAATATCCACATTAAAAAGGATAACTATGAAAAAAACCCTCTTTTAAAACATAAATATATATGCACAAATAAGTTTATATATATAATTAAACCTAGATACATTGTATATATTAAACTCTCCATGATAAAATGTGTATAAAAAGTTAATATATATATATATTCATTACCCATGAATATGTGTGTATGTATCCTTTGTGAATAGGTATCCCAAATGCCCTTGAAAAATACCAAAAACACAAACTTAATATAATTTTCATATAAAATTATTTCAAAGAATTTGAATATGAGAAAACCTAAATGGAACCAATGATTAATCCCCTCATTGAAATGTTTATGGAGAGAATCTTCCTCAATAGTAACTAATGTCTCTAGACATTAATAGACCACAAAAGAAATAGAAAAATATAGTTTTGTTTCTCTATAGGTTGATTGAAACATAAGAAGGGAAAGATAAACCAAGCAAAAAAAGAAGAAGATAATGATAGAGGTGTAGGAAATCACAACAGAGGTGAGTGAACAAGGAATCCCGAATAAACAGTGTTGAGGAGAGGAGCTGGGAGGATAAAATTCGGGTAAACAAGGGATACCCTTAAGGGGATGGGTCAAATCGAGAAAGGGGAGAAGAGATGTCAGGAATGTATTTGATAAAAAAATATTAAAATTAAAATTTATAATTATTAAGATAATATAAATGATTTTTTAATATAAATTTCTTATAAAAATTTAAAACATCACTCTCTTCATGAACATGCACCAATGATGCTGTTACCCATGTCTAGGAGGATAACGACATAGACAGTTTATTGAGATGGTATGGAAGCTCGTTCTCCTAAATTTGTGGCCTAGATAGTGTCATTTTCTTGGTCACAAAATTATCCTAGAATTGATTTCATGACTAATCAATTGGCCATACATCCTCTATAGATCCACTATTTAGGTCACATAATTTGTAGTGGGATGATGTATGGTCCCCCCTAACTGTGTGTTCACTGTGTACAAACTCATTTTCATAGAGAGGCCAGCTTTTTTTATTAAAAAACCTAATAAATCTATAAAATAATAGAATGAACAAAAATAGATAAAATAATAGTTAAATAATGGGTCTTCATGTGATTGAATAATCTTTTTATTTATGAATAATGTTTTTATTGGGGTATTCAAAAAATATCAAGGAGTTAAAACTGATGAAGGCCATTTCTGGTGACAAATATCAATTAACAATACTATTTAATAATATATTTTATTTCTCAAGTTCATGTTATAAATAATAATAAAAATAATAATACATATATTTAGAATGGGGATTATTAAAGGTTTTAAATGTTATTTTATGGTTGGAATAAAATTCAGAAATATTTTAACCAAAAACATATATTTAAAAATATATGGTAATGTCTTTTATATGTGGTATCAAATATAGATATTAGGGAATTGTTGCAAAAAATGAATTCTCTCTGGACTCTTCATTTCTCATTCCCTCTCAAGAACAAGAAACACAAATGTGATTTTTTTCAATGCTAAATAATGGGATATTAAGAACGAAAAATGCAAGACATTCAATTTTATGTGATAGAATATGAAGATCAAGGGTAGTTTCATGGAGATCAATTAAGATCTTATGGATCATCGATAGAGGGATTATAACCTTAGATACTCAGAGAGAAATGAAGGTAACCATAATACATCTTCTAAGACAGTCACCATTCACTGACCATTGCACACTTCCACTATGCATAGAAGCAACATTCGAGAGTGAAAAAATTTATTGTGGAGTACCATTGAAGCTCTGATGCAAAATAACATTGGGTAAATAATTTAATATTTTGTACATGTCAAAACTGATATAGGAAATAGACATATAATTCACTCAAGGGTGTAAAAATGTTTTTTATGTGTGTTATTGAAGTAAACCAATCCCAAAACTACTTAATTAATACTAAAAGGATAAAAACTTTAATAGAGGTGGTAAATTTTCCAACTCATATTCCAACCATATAAATTCTAGGAGTTATTTAATTATAGAAATCATGTCCATAGAACTATGACCAACATAGAGAATATGAACCACAAACATACTAAATACTTTGAACAAATAAATGTGTATGCTATCAACCCTATTGAGGTAGATCATGGTACTTTGATGATGAATGGGGAAATAATTCACTACACTAGATTTATGATTGCAATATTTTATTTAGCTTATTTATATTATTTTTATCATTCATTTTTTATAATAATATCAATTCACCACATCAATAATCAGATATTTAACAATCTATGAATATAATTGGTGGCATGATAGTCATATATAATATAGGTTCCCATTATATAATCCATTTTTTTGGAAACACAGATTTGATAGATCTAATTTTTATCCCCTTAACCGGATTTGAAATATTTGGGTGTGTATTGGCTAACCTTATATAGAGTACAAATTAATTTTCAATATATGGAAATATAAGTTCAAATCATGAATTTTATTGTAATAAAATTTCAATATAAGGATAATCATGAACTAATTTTCGAATAAAATATTACAATACATGCATTGATACCTATCTATATGGGACATGATTCTAAAATTTTTAGGGTTGAAGTCAAAATTGGTAGCATGTGTATTAAACTGAAATACAGTAATAGAATTTTTAATAAACTACATACTCTATCCATAGAAAATCTGATTGAGTTTTTGAAATGGTTCATTCCTTACCGGTTTATAACATTACCATTTTGGGTGGTTAGAGGTGTTATAAGGTGGTTTTGGGAGTTTTCGGGGGAAGATAGAGGTGAAGAAAAACTACGATAGGAAACACACATCATGTAAGTGTATTACGCGACCTGAGAATTGGTTTCACTGATTCTCCATGGTTGGTTTATGACATGTTCATTTTCAAGGTTAAATAATAAAAAGGTTCTTTATTTTTTTCCAAAACTAAACCCCAATGATTATATGACATGAAAGGGGACTACAATTCATGTAAACCCCAAATGCAGTTCACTTTTAGAAGTTATTTTACAGATGAATTGTCATTTATTATGTTGAAGGTTCTTCTTACTCTTTTTTTGCTAAACCCTTGGATCCCTAAGGATTTGTTAAATCCCTCTTCATCTCTCTTTGATCTATTGGCCCCTAAGGTTATTTTTTGAGAGTCTGTGGTCGATCCATGGTAGGTTCTTATCCCTTTATTATTGGATTTCATCTGTTATTCTCCTAGGGATTCCATTTAGAGATGTTTTTAGGTTGGGGTGTGTGTCTTGGGTTTTGAATATAGAGATTTTGGACGCGGTTTAGGTTCCTCATCCTTTATCATGGTGCTGTTATCATTTGAGGATGTTCTTATTCCCTCTGTGGTGTGCAGTGAGTCAGCAAAATTCTTTGAGGTGGGGTTTCCTTCATTTATAATTATTATGTATCAGGAAAGAGGGGTTTGCTTTTTTTATCTACCTATCATGGTTATTTCAGATTATTAAATGATAAATAATTGGTTAAATTGAAATTTAACTGCCAAGGGGTATTCATCATATGTTTTTATAGGCATGATATGTTTATGGTACTATGAATTGTACGGGCTTGTGGACCCTTTGAAAATTGTGTCTAGTTGTGGCTTTTATTATGTTGGATATTTTTTTCTTTCAATATTTGTTTTGATTATTGTTACATAACCCCAAATCTAAATTCATTAATTACTTATTCGGGGCTATACAAATTGTTTCCAGAGGATTATGGTTTGTGTGATAACGCCCCTCAAATAAAGGTTATTGTTATAAAAGCCACATTTAAAATTTTTAAATGGTTGTTAATGTATATTGATGTGTGTTCGTGCTTGTGGTAAGGTGATGTATTGCTACAATGGTGTGTGGGACAATGTGTGGTTTTTTGTCCTTGATTTTGGGGTGGTGAGGAGGTGGGTTGTTTTTTCATGCTTTTGGGGTGGTGATGCGGTGGTTTGGTTGTCCATGCTTTTGGGGTGGTGAGGGGATGGTTTTTTGGGCCATGTTTTTTTTGGGAAAAGTGGATTTGGTTTGGTTTTTTGTGCTTTTGGGGTGATAAGGTGGTTGTTTCTTTATGCTAGATACCCAAGTAGTTATGGAATAAATGAATAATTTTTTAATAATATTTGGAATTTCATGGGTTGGTTTGGTGAATGGAATGGAAATGTTTAATGGATAAGTAAATGGTGGGTTGTCTGGTTAAATATCGTTGACAAAAAGTTATTAAAATAATGGGATGATTGAATGAAATTGGTTGAAAATGTGAAATGGTGTTTTCAACATGGTGTGTGGTGTTATGCATTTAGAGGTGGTAAAAAAAGTTATGGGGATGTGAGTTGGTTTGTTTTTTTTTGAATCCATATGTTGGGATTGAGGGTTTTATATTACTTATATATACTTCTGAATAATAATGATTTCAGTATGCACTCCACCCACGTTGAGAGAAATATATACTGACACCTGTATAGTGACATGGGAGGGGGTGTTTTTCTAAACATGCAGTGAGGAGTATGGATTGATGTGTACCCACTCTTCCCCAGTCTCTCTTCTAGGAGTGGTAGGTATTTTACATGATGTAATGGATGGAATTTATTTAGTGTATTATATGGTTTTTAATGTCCTAGGTATATTTGGGCGAGATGTGATAGCCTAGGTGTTTTCATGTGAGATGTTAGGACCCAAATGTGTTCGAGAAAGATGTGTGTTTTTCTACTTGTGGGGTGGAGAGCCCATGTGTCTATCAAAGAGTTTTTTGTGACTGTTTCTATAGGGTGGTGTGGTATATGGAAGGTATGGGGGCACCATGACCTATAATGTTGGGTGTGAGAGTGTCGTACCATTGGGGTAGTGGTGTAGGGTACCCTATTGTATGTGATTACTATTATATTATATTACTCATTTTGTGTTATTTGGTGAACGTTACTTGGTGAGGATGGGATTTTTAATATACCTTGATACTTGTTGTTTGGTTCTACTATTTTCCCATATGGGAGTTAGTATGCTTTTTTCACATGTGGATGAGAGAATTTGGTTTCCTACTAAGTATACTTGTATTCTCACTCTACATATATAAAACCCTTTTCATGTTTATAGGAGGACTATGTGGATGGAGCTGGACATTATAGGCTTCGTTCCCTAAAAGTTGTTGTGTCACATATTTAGCTTTACTTTTGGATTTTTTACATTGGATAATTTAATGTATCTATATTAGTTCAATTTATACATGTATTTACTATGGTGTTTCAATTTCTTTACATTATTTCATGGATTTTGTTTTTGTTGATACATCATATATCCCAATAATGTTTCTTTATAAAGGGTATTTCACCTTATATTTTGATATTTGGAAATCCCTGGTACTAGTCCCCAACCCAGGGCCTACTAGTTGCGGGACTCGGGGGATCATTATCTCCCTTTCTTTATTTCCATCCCAGTAAGGGTATCATTGGAAGGAGGGGTCACGATAATGTGGTACTAGATATGATGGTTGAGAGATATAATGGAGTTTGGAGTTAACCATAGTGATTATGGAATGTGGTGGTATGGAAAAGTTCCAGTCGGCCTTGGTTTGTGACATAGGTCAGTCAGAACGGTATGTAACTGGGATTCGAGGGCCTCTATGATTCAATGCACGGATCCTGATCTTATTCAATAACCAAGTGAGATAGACCTATATTTAGGCTATATAAAAAAGAAAGGTACTTTTATAAAATTGGATTTTTTTTTCTAGTTTGAATTGGGATGTCTTGGAAAATTTAAAATGGATAAATGATTTAATAAATGAGTTAAGATGAATAGTAATGATAATTTATTCTTCTAGGGTTCGGAAACCCATGTTTTCCTTTCAGCTATAGTTTTTATTCATTATGTGCAAGAGGATCAAGAAGTTAAGGTTACAAAAGATGATATGTTTGATAACTGTACGATTGATCCAATTAAGGAGGACGATTAGTAGAAGATGACGTTGTGTGCTTTCTTGGGTAAGGATTTGAGGATGTAGAAGGGTAGTGTTTCAGATGTGGATACAGAGGGATGGCTGGAGGAGCTCGATATCGCTTTCAGTTTTATCTGAGCCTATATTTATTAATGGGTCCCTTTGGTAGTCATTTAGATGTGGGGAACTGCACGTTAGTGGTTGATGTTGTATGCATGAGAGTATAATGAGGCAGATGTTTTTTAGATTGACCTCCCAAATGAGTTTTAGGTAAAGTTCCCTTTATAAACCATGAAGGTAGTAAATGGTCAACAACTTCTTTATCTTCAGTAGGGGAACATGTCAGTGTAGGAACTAAGAATCAAGTTCATGGACATTCTTCATTTTCCCCATATGTTTTTTTTCAGATGAGGATTCTCATGTGAGAAGTCTTTAGAAGAATCTTTGTTTTTCTATCCAGAATATAGATACTCCTTTTACATTTCTAAAATATCCCTAGGTTCATAAGAAGTAATGTGTGATCAATTAGATGCACTCATGAGGTAGTTCTCCATGGCAAGGGTACCATCGATGTTCCTCTAGGTGTATAGTATCCAATGGTAGGTCTTGGGCACTAGTACCATGAATGTTTTGACTGGTAGGGATTCAACCTTAGTAGCTTAATTTCGAACATTCTTGGGTGAGTGTTTTGTGTGATTTTCTAGTGAATTTACTAATAGTGTGTTTTTGTTGTGGGGTTCATGGTATTTTCAAAAACCAGTGTCCAATGATTCACCACAATAACATTGGTGGGGGTGGATATGTTCCTCACCAACCTTATTAATAATTTATAATGAGGATGTTTCGGTAAAAGGGGAAACATGATTATACTCCACCGAGGAAAGATGGGGTAGGTTAGGGCCGACCTCAGGATGGTCCTTATGTTTTGGGACCACCACCTGGGCATGGACATGGAGGTTGTCATCAGAAGAGATGTAAAATAACTAGGTGTGTTTATTTTAACAATGTTGAGGTAGCAGTTCTAGAGGGGCAAGTGATCGTCAAAGGGAAGGTTAGATTTTTTAATACCCCTATTATTCCTGGTTTGATTCAAGATACTCACACACATTTGTTTCATTCTCTCTAGCCCATTTTCTAGGACTACACTTAGATAGGTTTACCATGAACCTAGTGTTGACTATGCTATTTGTAGGAAATACCATCTTGCTTGGTGTGTGCAGGGTGTGTAGACTGGTTAGGGGGAATCATCAGTCTCTTCCAGATCTTTTCTTCCTGAATATGCATCCATAAATTCTGATCCATGACTAGTTATATTCCATATGTTCTATTATTGACTGCTTCTTGAAGAGAGTCATGTTTTCTGTCATGATTTGACAACATGTGGTTTCTGTTGGCAAGCAAGGTTGTCAGGTGAGTAGTCAGGGTGTAGAGAATCTTCTTTCTTTGAAGGGTATGTTGTCAGTGGAATCAAGGAAGCTAATATGGTAGAGGATCCTAGGGTATTTGTGGATTTGTTGTATATTTTCCCCTATGAGGTTTGATGCTACCCCCCTCGATGTAATTTTGAGTTGGGGATAAACATAATGTATGGTGCTTCTCCAATTTTGATGGATCGTTATCTAATGGAACCATATGAGTTGAAGGATTTGAGGACTAAGATATATGATCTAATGCAAAAGGTTTTTGTATGGCCCATTGCGTCTCCATGGGGTGCTCTAGTGTGGTTTAAAGTATGGTGGATGATGGTCTAAGGATGTCCATAGACTACCGAAGGTTGAATTAAGTGATGGTCAAAAACCATTACCCTCTTCTGAGGATAGATGATCTTTTCGACCAGTTGAGATGGGAGATTTAGTTTTCTATGATCGATCTATGGTTAGGATATCAATAATTGAGGGTGAAGGAGGAAAATATCTTGAAAAATACCTTCATATTCATGTATGGAAACTTCGAGTTTTTAGTAGTTCCATTCAGTGTTACGAACGCAATAGCAATGTTTAGGGGTCTTATTTTCATGGATCAGCCTAGAGGGTCCCATGATGTGACTACCCAAAAACCACCCTTAATAGGCCAGGGTATGGAGACTAGCACCAAGTTGGAATATACCAGAAATGAGATTCATTATCCTAAGGTACCTTTATGCACGCACATAACTCCAAGGCATAAATACTGAAATGTAAAAATCTAAGAAAAAATGCATAAAAACATATATATCCCACAACTAGAGTATAAAAGGATGTAATTTAATGTAAATTAATCATGGGAAAAAATAATCCCACCAAAAATTGTATATAACCAAAAGTACAACCTGTAAGAAAAGAGGTACTGGGACTGTCGTTTGAAATCCCCAGGAACACACCTCGGTCTGTCATGTCTCACAATGCACGGCCTGGTCCTAGATAGACTAGAACATCATCAAAATGTCAATCATCTACACAAGACCTGACATGTGTAGGAAAAGACCATGCATGGATGAGTATAACAATACTCTGTAGGATACCCCGAAACAACAAAGCAACACCAAAAAGCAATACAACAAAGGAATACAACAAATAAATACCATACATGAATAGAGTAAGGAAAAAGAAAAAAGGAATATTATAAATTAATACCTTGAATGAATACAAAAAAGGAATACCATGAAAGAATACCACAATAGAATACCACATATCATTACTGAAAAATAATACCATAGAGGATTACCACAAAGTAATACCACAACGTAATACCATACAAGATTTCAACAAATAAATACCATGATTGAATACCACATAGGAATACCAAGAATAATTACCAAAAAGGAATACTATAATGGAATACCATATAGGATTACTACGAAGGAATACCACACATGATTACCATGAAGGGATTTCCACAAAGTAATTAAATACATTATTACAGCAATGAAATTCCATATATGATTACCAAAAAGGAATACCAAACCATATTACCACCAAGGATTACCACATAGGAATACAACTAAGTAATGTACACTCAGTTATATACATTGATTTGTATAAAGAACTTATAACAAGGATATCTAAAAATACTCAATCTAAGAAACCGATTTTAGTGGTAAGACACAACCAATTACCTTCCATAGGATTCAGCACGAAGCTTTCTCATTCTCGAATAAGTCATTCCTTGAGCCACAATATCATTAAACACAATCACGAAGATGTATATCTCATTTGGACCCTACCCAAAGAGAATTAATTTGTCAAGAAAGACTATGGAAAATAGATAGGGGATCATGACTAGTCACACTGGGGAATACCATATACCCAATTTGGATCAACCCTCAATAGAGAGTATCATTCCTGTACACACTGGGGAATACCACTAACCCTACCGATTCAACCTGCTAGATGGAGGAGCAATTCCCTTCACTTCGTGGTTATGCCGATTCCAAAAAACTCCACATGATGGGATAGAGGATCACACTTCAGTCCCACAAAGGGATACCCTACTATATCTTGGACTCTACCTCTAGAAAGGGTTATAACACAATTATGTGGATGTAATTTTTTACTAAACTATTGAGGAAAGGACCAAGGGAACACTCTAAACATATACAATTAACTAAAAACATGACATTTTCTCAAAAGGACTGTCTGAATGTCAAGGTCTCAATTAGATACATGGATATTCAATTGGACACTCTATTTAAAATATATGTCCATTTGGAGTTTTATATGGAGTTACTAGGCCTTTGGGCTAGCTGCACATATGGTCCACCTACTTCCATGGTCAACAAAACATGGACAGACCGTATGGTCGGCCCACCTGCCACTGTTTCCACGGTCAACATCCCCCAACTACCATGTACACATGAAAGATAGAGCTATCTTGTCACATGTCTACCATGGCCAACCTCCAACCGAGTCACCTCAAGTCTGACCCAGGGCTAACCTAACCGCATAGCCCAACCTAGCCTGTAGGGACTAACTATCTCGGCCTGGACCACCTTGTCCGACCCTCTTCATCTGGGCCCATCCCACCGAGTATGGGCCTGACCTGATCCACCTATGCGGTCACCCACTACACCACTGCCAACCCCACTATGTAGTCAGTTGTATCCCACGAACACCACACATGACTGCATGTCATGTCCCGTAGCCCGCCGAATGAAGCCTTGTTGTCACCTCCATCTCTTGAGGTCGCTGTCACCGCTTCTAGTTGCTGTTGTTGCACTATTTTTCCCTTACGAAAACCACCGCACCTCAACGGATGCCCAAACAACTATACAGTGGCATATCTAAGTTCATCAAGTTATTTCGTCACCAGATCAACACATTTCATCTTTATATCTACTCTCATAACATATCAAATCATCGTTTTTCATTGGGTTCTGAAGATCACAAATGAACATTAATTTGGGAATCATCCACCATTGTAATCAATCCATCTCCATCTGCGTACCTCTGTCATGCCATTTCGATCACATATATATGATATCGAGTCATTATTCCAAGAAAATGGTGTGTAATGACATATTTATAGGGATGTGTTGAGTCATGGGCCAAATGAAAAATGCATCTGATGAATGAAGAATCGAGGGAGAAAAATGCAAGAACTAAAGAGAAGAATGAAACTCGATCAATATTTGTGTTGATATCGATCTTTCACCATTATATTGAAAATAAAAAATAAAAAAATAATCACAAAAATTAATGTCATGTTAAAATCCTGCGAAGATTATTCCCTTCCTTCAATACACATGATCCATGAATCAATCCATTTGTCGATTGATTCACGTTCATTGAAGAAATTAAGAATGGGGAAATAAGCAATTGAAACACACTCCCTACCATCATTCATATTTATTGATAATGAAGAACGGACATCATGTCATTGTAATAGGTAATATCCTTTGAGTCTGAGGGGTGTCGGTCGTCGATCCATGATCATCCTCCACTGCCTAAGAGAGAATCCTAAAATCTCTATCGAATGGTTATCCAAGGTTTCAAGGGTTATTGGACTAATAATAAAAATTCTCTTTAACAATATTATTAAATATTTTCAGCCTCTATGTCAAAAAAATAATCTCTATTAAATAAATTTATTTTAGTTACATCTCACTACATCATTTTCACAAAGAACCCCCTCCGAATAATATTAATTCATACCTAAAGAAAACACCACATTACAAACTAAATGGTGGTATCATAATTCTAGTCCATTTCACCATTCATTATTTATTAGTATTTAAAAATAAAATAATTTATTTAATCACTTTGTTAACTATTACATCCATGATGAATTTTTCTAGTGGTAGCCCATTTTGACCTATGTTTGGTTGCTCTAGAATAAATACACCATTCTGAGATCAATGATCCCATCATATTTCCTATATGTGAACCCATATAAGGGTTATTCTATGTTTTCAGAAAAAATGTGCACACATTCTATTAAAAAGTTTAATAGTTTTTAAAAAAAAATTCAGGGCACACCAAGCATTGGAATTGTATGTCGTCTCCTAGCCTTGTCTCGAAATAATCTATATAATAATAAAAATATAGTACAAGGAAAAGATGAGATGCTAGATTCTCCCCACCTTGGCGATTTATATTTATGAAATCCAGTACAAGGGCTACACATCAAAAGTCGCACCATCTTCAATGTATAACTCACCCTAGTCAATGACGTTTTATGGGTCATGAACATATCTCGTCATCTACAACACGTAGAAGATGTCATGTAAATGATCTACCTATGGTGGAAGAGACATGCAGTATGCCACCTCGCCAAATCTACGAAGAATCATGAAAGGGTCGATGAATCTCAAAGATAACAGGGAAGTGGATTGTCTTGATGAGTCAGTCAATGATCACTTAGATGGAATCGTGTCCCCAGAATGTACATGGTATCCCATTACTAAGTCCATCCATATCCTATAGCACTTCTATTATGTCACCTTGAGGGGTTTCTCCAAACTCGATGGAACCTGGTTCTTAGCCTTCACTTACTAACACATAAGGAATCTAAAGAAAAACTATGAAACTCTCTTCCTCATTTATAGCCACAAAAACTAACACCGGAGGTGATGGTACATCTTGGATACACCGTGATGTACTTATAAAGTGAATGTATTAATCTCCCTTAAAACCCCCTCCCACAATTCCACTGGAACTAATGTATTTCCTCCAAAAATAATGATGTGCTCCCAAATATTTGAATATCCATTAGGAGCATGCTCTATAGAAATCTAAGCATGTATGACCTCACAGTTGGTATCCACAGGATATACCTCCTAGACTCTCTATAAGAGTGGAGGGGTGACAACAATCAACTATAGGTAAGCTGATCCATATCCATCTATAAAGGATAACTACTACGATGCTAACTTATTTGACTCCTTGTTTAGAAATAGAAAACTAGATATCCTAATGAGATCATTTTCCACAATGATACCCATCCTGGAAGTATAGACAATATGAATGTCATTATCCTAGTTGAAATCTATACTGTGACTCTATCTCAACCTTTGCTAGATCCAATAAAACTCTATTAACACTGTAGGAAATTCAGGACTCAAAACATCTACTACAATGAGGGTTAGACTAGCCAATCGACGAGTAATCAGTTTTACCCCCTATGTTTGAGTGCATCTTGTACTTTCTAGGTTTCCTTTTCACTTAACAGGAAAAAATCATTCCACCACTATGGAAAAACCACACTCTTTACCTAAAACATTCGATGTGTGCATGAAATTTTGATATTCAATCCATACCAAGAATGATTCCGTAAAGCCTCAATGACACTACCAATAGATCCCAACCGAAACACTCACCTCCAAGAGTCAGGTAACATTGTCAGCACCAGTGTTTTATCATTGGGTATCCTCTAGTAGGAGTCCTCAAGTGTGAGGGCCGAGTCAATAGTTCAACTGAAATCATTGAGTCTTGAACATGATTTGTGGAAATAAAAGATTGACTAGAAGATGTGTCTATCAATACTGAATATAAAGTAGAAGAGACATAGATCATATATCAAATCATTCCTGGAGCCCATAAACCATATACCGTGACTGCATATGATTGTCCCATCCCCTTCTATTAGGATCCCTGATCCTAGTGTGGACCACCTGGGAGTGGTGGTGGTAAAACGTTGAAATGTCAACTACCTCATACTACTCTCCTAGCTCCTCTTCCAGGTCTGCTGCCCAGTGGATCTCTCTTCTCCTGCCGATATCCATACCTTGTTTGTCCATCAATATTCTCCCTATCCTCGATATTATTGTTTGGAAAATCTCATGTGAGATGTCCTGTGCCATCACATGAATAGAACCACCTCTCTCTTGGATGACTAGATCCACCCTATGATCCACGAACAACAGATCCTCTTCCCTAGGACCACCTCTTGAAACTTATCCCACATCCATTTCACTAAGACCGACATTAGATCCCTGTTACTGAGATCTCTACTCCAGTATTCCCACTATGGACAATCACTACGTGTATCCACTTATCTAAGAAACCTTAAACCACTAAATCTTGATAATGTACTCTAAAACAAGTAGGAATGCTCATACACAAAATACATTCTCATATTTCCCTATGAAAACCTCACATGAAGTTATGATCACTGAATTTCGGATCATGTATCATAACCATCGAGTACCTTGAGGGGTTTTTATGTCTCAATTAATACTCTGATTCCATCATGTCCTTCATCCAGAGCTATATAAGCTTCTGGATATGCATATAACTTAGCTTATATGGTTTGAAATCCTCTCTAAAAAGGTTTACAAACACTATCCATTGAAGAGTAATCTCATTGTAAGATTAGGTAATCAAACCTCACCATCACCTTACTGAGCCATATAGAAGGCTCGATTCCAAGAATACCATCTGATCTGATAGTATACTGACTAGAATGAATACTCTAGTTACCACCTGATTCCTGTCCCCAACCGCTTGTGTGTCAGGATTTCCAAGGAACCCAATGGGTATCTTCTTCCGAATCTCCTAAAGTACGCTCATCATGTGCACCACATCCACTGGTGTTGTAGTACCTTATGATTCTATAATGGTGCTGGTATGGGTGGTGAACAACCTCGATATGTTATGTCTGGTACAAATACATATTCCAATGCCTCATCACTAGGAAGATCATCCTAGTTATCATGTGGTTGAATCATAACTGGTTGTATACATGTAGAAATACTGAAATAAAACAAGATGTTCCATGGTCAATTGAGTATATCTGGAGTGCTGACTCAAGGAGGACATGGAAGAAAAAACCACTCATATATGATTCATGTACCATTCCTTTCCCTACAATTAGTGTTCTCATGTAACAAGTTCAAATTTAGCTGATCAGAGTCCTGGTGTATGGGTATGTCAGCTTCTCCACCAATATAGGAGTCTCTAACTCAAATTACGAACTCGAAACACTTTGCATTGTTTCCCCAAACCATTCACAAAAATTCCTAGAACCAAAGTAGAACTACCCCCTTGGATACCACTCTATCACAACCCATCTCAAAGGTTATTTTTTCGTGACTAATGCTACTCGGCATGCATTAGGTCAGGGGTTGCAGACTAACACCGAGTATGCATATACCACATATGGTAGGAACTATGCTAAATTCTGTGTATGAATGAAAAAATGTCTAAGATACAAATGATAAAATGTAAAAACACTATATAAAAAATTCATGCAAACCACTATACCCCAAAACCATAGTACGTTAAAAAGTAAAGTAATGTAAAAAGGTCCAAAAAATCCCATAAAAAATTCTATAAACAGAAGTCTAACCTGTAATAATAGAGTTACTTGGACTATTATCTAAAATATATAGGAATACACTTAAATATGTCCAGCCTCATAATGTATCTCCTAGTCCAGGACTGTTTGAAACTCCATCAGAAGATCGATCATCTACATGAGACATGACATGTACGGACAAAGCCCGTGTAGGGATGGGTATAACAATACTCATTAGGACACCTCAAAACCACAAAGCAACACCACAAAGGAATACCAAAAAGGAATACCAAAAAGGTATACCATAAAAGAATATAATAATGTAATACCATAATGGAATACCAAAAAGGGATACCATGAAGGAATACCATAAAGTAATACCATGAATGAATACCAAAAATGAACACCACACAATAATAATATAAAATAATTCCACAAAGGAATACCGCATAGGATTACCATGATGGAGTACTAGAAATGAATACCACACATTATTTCCACAAAAAATACAATGAAGGAATACCACATAGTATTACCATGATGAAATACCACAAAAGAATACCAAACATGATTGCTGTGAAGGAATACCACATCATATTACCTTGATGGGATTACCAAAAAGGAATGCAACAGAAGATTTCTACAGATGAATACCACACATGATTACCACAAATGGAACCCTACACATAGTTAGAAGAAATTTTTACCACATAAGAATACCATGATGGAATGTACACTCTGATGTGCGGGGTATATGTGTAAAGAAAAAGACAAGAATATCTAGATATACTCATTCCATGACACAAAGTCTAGAGGTAAGACACATCCAAATACTAGCCACATGATATAACTTGGAATATGATAATTCTTGGAGAAATCACTCCTAAATATATGATGTCATCAGATACAATCATGAATAGGATTAGCTCATTTGGTCCCCTCACAAAGATAATGCATTGGTCAAAGAAGACTAAGATGCATAGAGAACTGTTCCTTCCCAGACACACATAGGAAGAACACATACTCAATTATGATCAACCCACAACATAGAGGTTCCGAACTAGACACACTGGGGGATACAACTAACCATAATGATGTAGCCCACTAGATTGAGGACCAACACCATTCTCTCAATGGTTACATTATTCCACAAAACTCCCCTAGGGGTGATAGTGGATCACATTGCATTTCGATGGAGGGATACCATACTCTATCTATGACATGGAATATTTAGGGTATTACAATCTAGTGATGTGGACATAATGTCTTACAGAACCCTCAAAAAAGTACTAAAGGGAATTCTCTCAACTATTACTTCTCCAAACTAAAAACATGTCACTTGTCTCAAAAAAACCATATCAACATCATTGTCTCAACACCGTGGATGAATCCTAGATTAGATGATCCATTTAGAAGTAATGGTCATTTATAGTTTTAATGGGATTAACTGGGCCTATGGACTGTCTTTCCAGTTGGTCCACTGACCACTATGGTCGAACGCCTAGACTTGGCACCCCTAGACCAATAACACGGTCAGCGCACCCGCCGTTGATACCATAGTCGAACGCCCCCCAGTTTTCAAGGTCATGTAGTAGCTTGAACATCCATGGATCATTGACAACTGACTCAGTCTATTGTGTCCTCACTTCAACCCATCTACCCTAGGTCTGAGCAAGGTTCGACCCACCCGCTAAACTAGACCAGGCCCACATTATCTGCCTAGACCACGGTTAAAAGTAAATAGGGTAATTAAGGGTAAAATGATATTATTATTACCCTAACACATGTTATAATTCTATTGGATAAGTATAATTCGACCAAAACAACCTTAGGAATAAAATATGAACCTCTTTGGTCCACTTGGATTAAATTAGGACACTTGTTATTGTTTTATTTAAAGAAGAGTTAAAAGAGTTAAAATCAAAGTTTAATAAACAAAACATTTTTAATATTGAGTTATACATAAAATAAATTCAACTATAAACATTCATCAGAAAGATAAAAATATTTCCTACATAATTATATTTTATTTATATTTTTTAGACATTAACTAATTTAATTTATTTATAACACAATGATGATGCAATAATTACCTAATTAATGAAATATTAACATAATTGACATTATAAATATCCAAATAAATTTAATTTGAGACTTTTTATGAATTCCACTATGTTTATAGGTTAATATGACATGTTAGGGTTTTTTATATGAATTATTTTTGAAGTAATAATGATTTTATGAATTTAGAAAAAACAAAATACCAAATAGTATCAAAATTGACATAAAAGAGTTTTTAAAAAAAGTATTATATTATTATTTGATATTATATTCCTAAAAATCTAAGGATCAGATAGAGGAATTATATAATGATAGGTGTATCATTAATGAACCACTAGGGGTTCTCTTATAAGTATATATTAAGTTTAGTAACCATATAATATAAAAATACAAAGAGACATGGTAAATGTCAAACATTTCATCTAAGAGTAAAATCTAAAATATAAAGTTAATATAGTGACCCAAACCCATATAAAACATTTTTGTTAAGTGTTTTGAGACCCATAACCATCGTATATTTTAAGTAATCCATTTTGGAGCCATTAGAAACCAAAAATGAGCTTATTATAAAATACTATTTCTAGCTTTTCCTAAGGTGCCCTCTCCCCTCTTATAAAAGGGCACTCAACCTTACCTCAAATTAACACCTTCAAAGCCTCTTGGTCCTGCAAAAATCTACCCAAATACCATCTCAAATATCCTAACTTCATTTTAGAGTCATTACATTAGTCAAAAAGCCAACCTAAGGAGCCCTTTTGAACAAATCAAAAGGAAGAACCTGATGAAGATGTAAATTTCTCACCAACTCTTTCAAGTTCCTTTCTTCTTCCACTTCCTTTTTCTTTGTTGTTTCAATTATAAAATAATAAATACCATATCCTATATATACTGTGATTTTATTATAAACATTTTACAAACAAATTCATTATTCTATCCATCCTTTGAATGAAAATCACCATACGTGCATACGTACGGCTTACCGTCTCCATGTCGTGGTGTAATTGTTATTCAATACATTATTATTTGGATGGGTATAATAATGATTTGTAATTGATGTAAATAATAAATATAACATGATAATGATTATTTATATATGATATACCATCCAATTATATATTATTTTCATATCAACAGAATGATATTGTCGCTCGTTCATACCTACGGATTACCGTTTCCACGAACACGATGAGATTCATTCCCTGTCGTATCCATTCAATACAAAAATTCATTATATGATTAAAAATAATGTTTAAAGAATTGATATAATTCTGTATATGAATAAGATACATCCCATCCATAACAAATATGACTCACATAACAAAGAATATAAATGAAAACGAATCCGTTAACACCCAAAACCTTGATAATACCAAGATATTATTATTAAAGAAATTTTAAAAGATCATATATGATATCATATTACTGTATATTATTCTTTTATAATTTAATAAAAATTATTTCACTGTTATACAAAATTTTAACCTACCCTCGACCAAGGAAAAATACAAGGTACTTGTTAATCTTGCAATTTCTTCATTATCCGAGGTTGTTTATACATAATTATCTACCGGGACCTCTTTATCATGCACATCGATGTGGCTTAAAAATGTATTTCAAAATGTTCTTAATATTTCATAGAATATGGGTTAAATTCATTTATACCCATGTTTGACTTTTATAAGATATTTATAAAGGAATATTTCCGTTGTTTTCCAAATAAGGTACTTTTTGACCTTTTTAAAAATTTTAAGGTAAGAATGTTTTTTAACTTATACAGAGAGTGCAACTATTTTCCGCCATTATAACATTGTAAAAGATTACCTTACAAGCGTATAAGAATATTTTCAAACATAAATGTTTTCTTTTATAATTACGTGACCTTTAAATGATTTCGAAATAGAAAGAGATATTTCCCTAAAATGGTTTTGATTTCATCTATGTCAACATCCTTTGATGGATTTTAAGTTTGTTTGAAGTTGATTTATTATAATACAAAAATTAAATATTTTAATGAAGGTTTTGTGATATGTTTAACTATGGATGTGTTATTTCATACCATTCATCGTTTATGGATAAAGTATTGACATTTCGTATGCCAGTTATAATATTAATGTTTATGTAATGTTTAAACCTTTTCATATGAATGAATTGGACTTAGTATGTGATGGGTAGAGCCTGATATAGTTCCTCGATTCATCAATATGTCTTATGAGACAAAATATTATCTTGGAACAAGGCCTTGACAAAATCTTATTTGTAGTCTTGGCACAAGTCCTTGACTATGTGATTATAAAAGTCTAGAATTATGCATTCCAACATTATGAAAGTGGCTATTGATATTGCATGTGATTATTCAACTAGTAGAATATCCATGTGAGTAAGTAAATGGAATTATTTGGATTTATATTTTCCATATTATGATGAAGTTATGTTGAAAAATCTTTTGTTTTATTTTAATACATTGCCTTAAATTTTTATGATTATTTATGAAAGCTTTCACAATATTGTAATCCTAACTGAGCATCTGAGCTCACCCCTTTCTATGTTTTATGTTTCCCAGGATTTGAAGATGTATATTATGACGGACCTACAGGGATAGTCTATGGGATATCAGTATTGTATATGAAAATAATTTTTTTTGTAATTTTTCATTTTACGATGTAATGTAAACTTTATGAATGTATCTTGTACTTCCACGGCTACTAAACTAATCGGTCTTTCAAGACTTGATGTTTTGTGATCATGCCAATGTTATGTAATATTGCACCGAATCTGGGTAACTGGGGTCAGATCATTATAGTTGGTATTAGAGGATGTTTAGTAAAATCCTTGGAAACTAGATTTAGATAAACTCTGATTAGAGCATGTTACCCTAAGATAGACTTTGAGGATTAGTATATAAGAACTTCCTAAAATTTTGGTATTGTAGAGATTTTGTGAGTTGTCCCTGAAATACATCCCTGTCTGGATATAAGAAGGTAGAGGTGATTCTGCCACAGATGTACCTAGGGGTAAATCATGAAAACACTGCTTTGAGCTAGACTCAAACGGGAACTGGTGCACAACAAAGATCCTTACTGGACTATTGTTTATGAAAATCCCAAGGGATATGATTAGGATAATTCTCATTTCCATTAAAAACTATTATGAAGGGTTTATGAGTATATAATTCCTCAAAGAAAACATTTTTTTATGATTATGGATTATATCCATAAACCGTTCAGTTTATGTTAAGTGTTTTATAAGTTTAGAATTTTGTATTTCGATTTATAAACTAATCTAGTTGATTCCATTGTTTAGAAATGAGGCCTAGTGGAAATAATGGAAACCGTATTAATCCACACACTCCATGTAGGGATTTCCCTCCATCTCAAGATAATTATAGTGGAGCTGGTGATACAACTAGTGCTGATTAGCTTATAACTATATTGGTACAACTCACTCAGGTTATGAATAATAACCTTACCCATATGGTGCACCCTGATCCGCAGCATGGAGGATCAATATTAGATCACTTCATAAGAAAAAACCACCAAAATTAAATGGGTGTACAAATATACTAGTAGCTGAGAAATGGATAAATTCTTTAGAGAAAATATTCCATTCCTTGGGGAGTAGTGAAAGGGAAAAGGTTGTCCTGGAAGTTTACCGTCTCACTGGAGATGCTGATCAATGGTGGTTGTTGATTCAAAACACAATGGAAGATTATGAAGTATAAAATATATAATGGAGAGAGTTTGAAGATATTTTCTTAGAAAAATACTTTCCTCATGACCATCGAGCGGATATGGAAAGATAATTTCTGAGTCTGAGGCAAAAGGAGGATGAGAATTTTGTAAAGTATGAAGCTAACTTTACAAGGTTAACGAGGCATGCTACAGATTATATATGTAACCCAAGAAGTAAGATTGACCATTTCTTTGATGTGTTAATACCATTTCTTCATCGAGCATTAGTATCACAATCCTTCTCATCATACAAAGATATTGTCTCATGTGCTATCAAGACTGAGAAGGAATTCTCTAAGTCATATGACTTTAAAGCAAAGAAAGAGAAGAAGAGATATTTTTAACACTCTAGAAATAGAAATAAGGGGAATACGAGAAATGGTGAACATCCATCATGCATTAAATTTGGGAAGAAACACCCTGGTACTTGTCTAAAGGGAATGGGAGTCTGTTATAAGTGTGGTTAAAAAGGCCACAAAGCTCTTGATTGCAAGGGGAGGAAAGAGGATGTCGATGTTTAATGATACAATTGTAGAGAAAGGGGGCATTATGTGAATGAATTTCCTAAGTGCTTGGGGAACTTACCTAAGAAAAGGCCAAGGGATCAAGGCTAAGATTATGCTATCAATACTGCTGATGTTGAAGCTCTGAAAGACGTGGTGTGAGTTAATTTAATGGTTTCCTCATGTTTAGCAATTGATTAATTTGATTCTGGATCATCGTATTGTTTCATATCTTCCCAATTTTCAAGGAAAATTAGATATTTGCTATTTGATTTAATAAGGGAGTTGTTAGTCAAAAAATCTAAAGGAAGTATCATCGCAACAAATTTTTGTGAATTAGTTACCATTAGAGCATTTAAATGTTCTTTATCGGGTGATCGCATCGTCATACCCATGATTTAATTTGAAATAATCCTCAGTATGGATTGGATTTCTAACCATGATGTGAAAATTTATTATAAGAAGAAGAAGGTTACGACTGTTGAGGATGATGATAAAGAACACCATATCTTTAGAGAATAATCATCACCACCTAATTCTTATCTAGATCCACCCCCATTATCTAAAAAAGTTGCATTATTGGGGAGGAAAAGAATCAAATAACAGTGGTTGAGGAAAGGAAAGTTCATATATAGGATGTAACTATTGTGAAAGAATATGTTTATGTGTTTCTATATGATTTACCTGGACATCCTTCAGAATGGGAAATTTAGTTTTCCATTGATTTAATTCATGGATCAAGGCCCATATTGAAGACCCCTTATAGAATGGCCACTGTGGAATTAGTGGAACAAAAGATAAAACTAGAGGAATTGAGTAATAAGGGATTTATTTTCCCTAGTGTTTCTCCATGGGGATCCCCCGTCCTATTTGTTAAGAAGAAAGACATATCTATGAGGTTTTACATTAAATACAGAGAGATCAATGCTATAACAATAAAGAACAAGTATCCCCTACCTCGCATTGATGATTTATTCGACCAAATTCATAAATCTCAATACTTTTCAAAGATTGACCTTCGATCTAGATATCATCAGTTGTGTTTGAAGTTGGAAGACATTTCGAAAACAAAATTTCGAACCAGGTGTGAGCATTATGATTTTATAGTAATGCCTTTTGGATTGACTAATGCACCCTTCGTCTTCACTGATCTAATGAATAGAGATTTCAAGGAATACCTTGATGAATTTGTAGTGGTATTTATTTATGATATACCGAAAGCTGCGAAGATCATGAAAATCACTTGCGCATTATCCCGAAGACTCTTAGAGGACATGAAATATATGGGAAGTTTGGCAAGTGTGAATTATAGCTTCAAGAGATTTATTTTCTTGGCCATATTGTCTCCAAGGATGGAATTTCTATTGATCCTTCTAATACCATGGCAATCCATGAATGGACAACATCGATGAGTATAACTGAGGTATGCAGTTTTATTGGTTTAGTAGGTTATTATCGATTTTTTTGTCCAGAATTTTTCCGGATTGGCTAACCCATTAACCAAGATCACACGTAAAGGGGTTAAATTTGTTTGGAAAAAAGAGTGTGAAGAATATTTTGAAGAACTGAAGATAATATTAGTCAATTCTCCTATCTTGACTCTTCCATCGGGGAATGGTGGGTTTGTAATTTATAGTAATGCTTCAATGAAAGGACTTGGTTGTGTCCTTATGAAGAATGATAGAGTTATTGCCTATGCATCGCGAAAACTGAAAATTCATGAGCAAAAATATCTAACCCATGCTCTTGAGTTAGCCGTTGTAATATTTTCATTGACAATTTGGAGACACTATCTCTATGGTGATAAATGTTGGATATATACCGATCAGAAGAGTTTGAAGTATATTTTCTCACAAAAATAACTAAACATGAGGAAAACCTGATGGCTTGAACTACTCAAGGATTATGACTGCACTATACACTACCACCTAGGGAAGTAAAATAAGGTGGAAGATACTTTGAGTAGAAAGAATCATGGAGGTTTGAACAAGATGAGAGTTGAAAAGGATCATATATACATGAATCTAGTAAAGATGGATATGGGAATAACCATGGAAGGTGAAGCATCAAAACATTTTCAAATGGTTTCCAAATCATCTTTAATAGAAAGGATAAAGAGTTCTCATACTGATGATGAAGAGTTTGAAAATATTATTAATGCTGTGAGTGATGTGAGATTGAGTGACTTTGTGTATGAAGATGGAATTTTGAAATTTGGGAAGAGACTTGGTGTTCCCGATATACCTGATCTAAAAAAAGAATTGTTGGATGATCTTCATAGTTCTAATTTCTGTATACACCAAGGTAGTAACAAAATGTATATATATTTGAAGGAATATTTTTGGCGGGACAACATGAAGAGGGAGATTGCTAATTTTGTGTCAAGATGTATGGTTTGTCAACAAGTGAATGATGGAAGGCAAGAACCTGGAAGAGTCATGAAACCTCTTCCCATACTTTAGTGGAAATGGGATAATATTACTATGGACTTTTTCATGGGACTAACAAAGACTCCTAGAAAGAACAATGCAATATGGGTCATTGTTGATTATCTTACCATGTCAGCACATTTTCATGCTATAAGAGAAGATTTACCACTTGAATGATAGGAAGGACTATATATTAACGATGTTGTAAGACTTCATGGAGTACCACTATAGATTGTTTCTAATCATGATCCACATTTTAAATCAAGATTCTGGAAAATTATTCAGAATGCCCTGGACACTGAACTTCGTTTGAGCACTGCCTACCACCCCCAAACTGATGGACAATCAGAACATATTATTCAAACCTTAGAAGGCATGTTGAGATCTTTCTCAATTGACTTTCAAGGTATGTGGGATCAATATTTACCTCTGGTAAAATTTTCCTATAACAATATATTCCACGTATCACTATTGAGAAAATACAGGCCTAACCCAACACATGTACTCACCTATGAAGAATTATAACTGGAACCCTATCTATCTTATTACTGAGAGCCTCTCAAGATTCTTGATACAAGAGAACAAGTGATGAGAAACCAGATGACTCGTTTGGTAAAAGTTCTATGGAGAAATCATAAGATGGAAGAGTCAATGTGGGAACCCGAGGAACATATGATGAAGAACCACCCGAGCCTTTTTATGCAGTAATACTCTAGAAATTTTGAGAACGAATTTATTTTATGAAGGAGATAATTTAACACCCCAATCTTCCATGGTACACTTCTCTTTGAATAATACAGTAGCATGTGTTGTACGCAACTTCGAGGTCTAACACACCACAACAAATCAAACTAGTCATTATGAATAGTAATACCCACTTTTTGTAATTTTATAAATTTTATATTTAAAAATGGACTTCAATTTTGGATTCGGAATATCGTAATTAGCTTAGGGTGAATTTTTGGTATTTTTCTGAAAACTTTCAATTTTTGATGAGTAGTGAAAAACACGGAGTTATAGTTTAAAACCGATTTTTTATTTAAAATTTTTTTATTTTATTTATATTTATTTTATGTCAAAATAGATACATAATACCTATATAGGTTCAATTTTATTCATTAGAGTTAGTTTATAATAATTTTAGATATATAAAAATTTTATTGAAATTTTCACCGTCTTTTACCCACCTCCTAGGAGAATTTGCAAATTCACATAAAATTTAATTTTACCAATTCTGTGAGTGTAATTTCAAAAATCCGAGAGACACAGTTGATATCAATAAGTAAAATGTGGTTCAATGAGATGAAAATAATTTTTGGTGAATATTAACGTTTTACTTTTATTTACCATAGTTAAAAGTAAATAGGGTAATTAAGGGGAAAAAGGATATTATTATTACAATAAAATATATCCTAATTCTATTGGATAACTATAATTTGACCAAAAAAAACCTTAGGAATAAAATATGAACCTATTTGGTCCACTTGGATTAGATTAAGAGACTTTTTATTATTTTATTTAAAGAAGATTTAAAAGAGTCAAAATGAATCTTTAATAACTAAAACATTTTTAATATAGGGTTATACATAAGATACATTCGACTATTAATATTAGTAAGAAAAATAAAACTATTTCCTAGATAATGGTATTTTATTTATATTTTTTAGACATTAAATAATTTAATTTATTTATGACACAATGATGATGCAATAATTACCTATTTAATGAAATATTAAAAAAATTGATATTATAATATCCAAATAAATGTAATTTGAGACTTTTTATGAATTATAAAAATTATATAGATTAATAGGACACATAAGGGTTGGTTAGATGAATTTTTTTGAATGTAATAATGCTGTTATGAATTTAGAAAAAACAAAATACCAAATAGTGTCAAAATTTACATAAAAGAGATTTTAAAAAAATACTATATTATTAATTGACATTATATTCCTAAAAATCTAAGGTTCAGCCAAAGGGATTATGTAATGATAGGTGTATCATTAATAAACCACTTGGTGTTATCTTGTAAGTATATATTAATTTTATTAACCATATAATATAAAAATACAAAGAGACATGGTAAATGTAAACTATTTAACTAAGAGTTAAATCTAAACGATAATGTTAATATAGTGACCCAAACCAGTCTAAAACCTATTGGTTGAGTGGTTTTCGACCCATAACCACCTTAGCCTATAAATAATACACTTTTTAACGATTATAAACCGAAAATTATTTTATTATAAAATAATATTTCTATCTTTTCCTAAGGTGCCCTTCACCCCTCTTATAAAAGCGCACTCCCCCTTAGCTTAAATGGACACCATAAAAGCCTTTTAGATCTGCCAAAATCTGCCCAAATACCCTCTAAAATATCATCCCTTCATCCTATAGGCCTTCCTTTAGTCATAAATCCAACCTATGGAGCCCTTGTGATGAAATCAAAAATAAGAACTCGAAGAAGATGTAAATATCTCACCACCTCTTTCTAGTTCCTTTCTTTTTCCACTTCCTTCTTCTTTGTTGTTTCCATTCTAAAATAACAACTCCCATATCTTCTATATACTATTATGTTATTATAAATATGTTACAACAAAATTAACTATTCTATCCATCATTTTAATGACATGTCACCATATGTGCGTACCTACGGCTTACCGTCTCCACGTTGTGGTGTAATTGTTATTCAATACATTATTATTTATATGGGTATAATAATGATTTTTAATTGATGTAAATAATAAATATAAAATTATAATGATTCTTTATATATGATATACCATCCAATAATATATTATTTTAATATCAAAAGAATTATATTGTCACTTGTGCGTACGTACGGATTACCGTCTCCACGAACACGATGAGATTCATTCCCCGTCGTATCCAATCAAGACTAACATTCATTATATTATTTGAAATAATGTTTAATGACTTAATATAATTCTGGATATTAATAATATACATTCCATCCATAACAAATATGACCCACATAATAAATAATATAAAGGAAAACGAATCCTTTAACACCCTGAAACAACGATAATACTAAGATATTATTAACAAAGCAATGTTAAAAGATCATATATGATATCATATTAATGTATATGACTATTGTATAATTTAATAACAATTATTTCAACCGTTATAAAGAAGGATAACCTACCCTCAACCAAGGAAAAATATAAGGTAAGGGTTAATTCTACAATCTCTTTCTTATCCGAGGTTGTTCATACGTAATTATCTACTAGGACCTCTTTATCATCCACATCCATGTTGATTAAAAATGTATATCAAAACATTATTAATATTTAATAGACTATGGGTTAATGTAATTTATATCCTTGTTTGACTTTTATAATATGTTTATAATGGAATCTTTCGGTCATTTTCCAAACAAGGTACTTTTTTACCTTTTCGACAAATTTAAGGTAAGAATGTTTTTTAACTTATACGGCGGGTGCGGATATTTTACACCGTTATAACATCGTTGAAGCTTCCATTACAAGATTATAAGAATATTTTCAAATATAAATGTTTTATTTTATAGTGACATTACCTTTAATTATTTCATAATAAAAAGTGTTATTTCTCTAAAACGGTTTTGATTTCATCTATGTCAACATCCTTTGATAGATTTTATGTTTGTTTGAAGTTGATTTATTATGATACAAAAAATACATATTGTATTGAAGGTTTTGTGATTTGTTTGACTATGGATGTGTTATTTCATACCATTCATCATTTATGGATGAATTATTGACATTTCGTATGCCAGTTTTAATATAAATGTTTATGTTATGTCTAAACCTTTTCATATGAGGAATGCATTGGACTTAGTATGTGACGGGTGGAGCCCGCTATAGCTCCTCAATGCATCGGTAGGTCTCATGAGACAAACTAGTGTCTTGGTAAAAGGACTTGACACAATCTTATTTGTAGTCTTGGCACAAGGCCTTGACTATGTGGTTATGAATGTCTGGCATTATGCATTCTATCATTATGAAAATGGCTATTGATATTTCATGTGATTATTTGACTAGTAGAATAACAATTTGAGTACGTAAATGACATTATTTTGATTTAAATTTTCCATATTATGATGAAGTTATGTTGAAAAGTCTTTAGTTTTAGTTTTATACATTGACTTAAATGTTTATGCTTATTTATGAAAGCTTTCGCTATATTGTTATGCGTATTGAGCATCTGAGCTCACCCCTTTCTATGTTCTATAAGGGTACCCTAGACCACTTTCCCATTGGTATGTTGCTATCACACCCAATGTCATATGTCATGGTGCTCCCATCCCTTTTTTATACCACACCACCACACAATCAAGACTGCAACACACATTTCCCCACTACTGGAAATCAGATCTTTCCCAACACTTCTATACAAACGGTTTGTAAAAACCGTTGGTATAGGCACCCTTTCCCAAAACCATTGGGAAAGGGGTGTCTTGAGCTCCCTTTCACAACGGTTTGGGAGAACCGTTGGGAAAGACCCACCCCTTTCCCAACGGTTCTCCAATACCATTGGGAAAGAGGTGTCTTGAGCTCCCTTTCCCAATGGTTTGGGAGAACCGTTGGGAAAGACCCAACCCTTTCCCAACGGTTCTCCCAAACCGTTGGGAAAGGGGTGTTTTGAGCTCCCTTTCCCAACGGTTCTCCAAAACCATTGGGAAAGAGGTGTCTTGAGCTCCCTTTCCCAACGGTTTGGGAGAACCGTTGGGAAAGACCCTACCCTTTCCCAACGGTTCTCCCAAACCGTTGGGAAAGGGGTGTTTTGAGCTCCCTTTCCCAACGGTTTGGGAGAACCGTTGGGAAAGACCCAACCCTTTACCAACGGTTCTCCCAAAACGTTGGGAAAGGGGTGTTTTGAGGTCCCTTTCTCAACGGCTTGGGAGAACCGTTGGGAAAGGGTGCCTATACCAACGGTTTTTACAAACCGTTTGTATAGAAGTGTTGGGAAAGATCTGATTTCCAGTAGTGGGGCAATGTGTGTTGCGGTCTTGATTGTGTGGTGGTGTGGTATAAAAAAGGGATGGGAGCACCATGACATATGACATTGGGTGTGATAGCAACATACCAATGGGAAAGTTGTCTAGGGTACCCTTATAGACATGATTTTTGTATTATATTATATTACATGGTTTGTTTAATTGGGTGAGTGTGCCTTGTTATAGTTGGGATAGTTATTATAACATGATACGTGTTTTTTGAAACTAATATTTTCTCACATGGGAATTATTATGATTCTATCACATGTGAATGAGAGACTTTATCCTTCCTACTCAATATACTCATATTCTTACACTACGTATAAAAAACTATATTCATGTTTCTAATAAAACTTTATGGACTATGATGAACATTATTTTATTGAATCCTTTATGGTTTTTTGTCACTTCTGTAGATTTACTTTTGGGTATTTACTTTGGATAACATATTGTATCTATATTAGTTCTATTTATACAAATAAGTAGGATGGTTTTTTGATTTATTTTACTCTATGTCATGGATTTGATATTTTTTGATATATCTAATCTCCTAATATTGTTTCCCTATAAGTACTAATACCTTAAATATTGTGATATTTGTACACACTTGGTACTAGTCGCCACCCTGGGTCCTACTGGATGTGGGACTCAAGGGTCATTATCTCCATTTCCTATTTGTCTAACTAGAAGGGGTATATTCGGAGGGAGGGGGTTATGATTGTTTTTTAGTGAACTCATAACTGAATTTTTTTATATATAAATGAATCTAAATAGAATATCAAACACAGAGATTGTATAATTAAAGAAGAATCTATATGAGATTATGAAAAGGAATTTATACACTGCATCATTTCGCTGTGGGGTTCACCTATCTTCCTTTTTAGATAGAAAGATGGATTATTTGATCATTTTATTGATTATCATGAGCATTATTAAATCATGATTATTAATATGTTTCCACTAACCTATATCAATTATTTTTTTGACAAATTATAGGAGAACTATTCTACACCACGATTGAACTTCAATATGGATATCATCAATTAAGGATTAAAATTGAGGATATTTCTATGATATTTTTCCACATTAGGTATAAAATATAGTAATTTAATCAAATTATATTAGGAAGTTTAAAGGAACTTTTCATATTAGTATTTTTAATGAATAGACTATTTCTAGGAAACTATGATCAATTTTTAATATCATTATATAATATTATATAATATATTTGATGATAAAAGAAGAACACAAATACTAGTTAATTTTTTTATTGAAGACCATTCTAATGGAGTTTCTATATTCGCAATTTAGAAACTATGAATTCTCAAATCACAAGTTTATACACATTGGTCATCTAATAATAAAAAAACATATCTATAGACAATTTAATGATGTACGTTATTGAAAAATATTCCAAATTTATGATAGTGACTGATTTCCAAAGTAGTATTGGTTTAGATGTATATTATCACTACTTTAAAAGAAAAATCTCATTGGTATCTAATTATATTGAGAACATAGAATAGAATGGTTGAATTTATATTAGATATAAGAATATCTATAAGGCCTCAAAGAAATAGATAAAAGGTTTCATAAAACACCTTTATATATATTTAAATATTATAGGGAATGGTTTGTAATATATAAGTATTCATCAGAGAAGGTATTGGGAATAATCCCCAAGAAATTTGTAATGTAATTTCTTACGGATTCTTCTAACAAAAAAAAGAAGAGAAAAATTACATAAAACTTGATTCAAAGATGGTGGTTGTGATTTTGGTTGAAAATATTTTTTGGAATTATCTCTAGTGTGATTGTATTATATATTTCCTGATTATAAGATTTCAGAAAATGTATTCTCACACGATTTATTCAAAAAAAATTCAATGATAATGTTTTTATTTTCCATAGTATATAAAAACATAATAAATTACCCCTCTGTGATGGAGACAAAAAGAGTGTTATGCTCTATACTAGATATATCATGGTAAAATATTAACGACGAGGTTTGAAAAATATCTATTATTGTTCAATTTTAATGGTTGAATCATGAATAGCAAATATATATGGGTAAATACTTTCTTCCCAATATTATGGATCAACAATCCATCCATGAGATGGTCAAAGAATACTACAAAATATTTTATAGAGCTGTTGAGATAGGTAGGGCATATTCAAGATTTCATCAATGATAATGATTTAGTTTTAATGTTTATAAAAAATATATGTGTTCCATGATGTCTACATATATTATAGGGACTATTTTGAGATTCAAATTGAACATACTTATTTATTAATCTTGGATACATAGAGATTTATATAGATTCAAAGGAAAAAATATTGTGTGATTATATTTTTAGGGAGATGTAAGAAATGTAATTCCGATTCATTTTATTCTATAAAGTTAAGTCCAAATGAAGTAATTATATAGGAATGATTCTTCCATTACCCAAACTAGTATGAAAATTGGATAACATCATGAATGTTTATTAATAGGAATCAATTGGAAATTGTAATCTATTTATTCCAATTGGGATGTAGTCAATCACCATTGGATGTCAAAAATTTTTATTTCCATAAAATATGATATCTTTCTTGATAGACATTGCAATATATACATATGGGAATCCATAAGGAATCAGGTATTATGACACTTCATTGTATCTGACTAAGATCCACCTTTTAAATAAGGTTTCTAGATAATTGTTCAATACTCACTAGAGACAAATCTAAGCATCAAAAATGAATATGGGTCACTCACTAAAAATTATATTTTTATTCCAACTAGAAGGGAAAATTGGACATAAATAATGTTTTTGTGGTGAATAAGAATTGCAATGTTCAAATATAATAATATTAAAATCATGTTTTGGTTTCTTGTGTTATAGTATGTAATCAAAATATCACCATGGTTATATTTTCTATCAAGGATTTTAGCTGAAATGTTCCCATCACTCTATGTGTGAGATATCATTGTTCCATTACAAATGAGAGATTTACATTTTATAACAAAACAAGTTAGTTACCATTGAAATTTATATTACCCTTTTTAATACAACCATGATATTTGAGTCCAATTCCACCTTTTTTAAAATTGATGTTGTAGATATTGCAAAAGGAATTTCCATTTAGGAGAGATCGAGTATCTGTCTCATTTTCATTAAAATTTCCATAAATGTTGCTGAAACCAATGATCCCTAATCCCCTGTTATCCCAAAAAATCTTAATCCTATCATATTTCAATGTATGAAGGACTTGTCCATGTTTAATTTATATTTTTATTTGGGGGATCCACTTGATCCACATACCATGTAGTTCTGTGCAGTGATTATTGATTCCTTGAGAGATAATTCATCATTCAATGGCCCAATGATCTACAACTTGATCTAAATAACCAGCATAGATACTAATTAAATTACTCATATATTCCAAAAAAAATCGGGGATATGAATTTCTATGAATTAATTATTCATCATGTCCCAAATCACACAAAAAAAATAAAAATAAAAAATCCCATTCCATGTAACATTAGTTAATGAAAACGCGCTTTATCCTCCTACAATTATAATATAAGAAAATCTTATATATCATCCACCATCACAAAATATCTATTATTCTGACCAACCAAATTCTAAGATAAGTGTTCCCACTCACATTTTAAATTTAAGTGCTATAGGAATTCTAACTTATGATTCTTGTTGCACCAGCACCGAAAGTCCAAGTTGGCCCCATTATTTTTATTGTTATCACCAGTTGAACCGATCTCCTATGTAATATCTAGATAGGGATGTTCATCTTCATTGATATTTCGTTACACTGTATATTTTTTATAACAACCCAATCTTGATGTAGATATTAATTACATCACTTTTTTAGAATACTTAATACATGAAAAAACAGATAACCAAATACCGTATTAGACTAGAACTTCTAGAAAAATGGAAACCTAAACACTGGTATATGAGTGAGATACATTAACTCCCACTAGGTTCTCCATGAATAGAACACTTCTTAGACTTTATATACATAAAGTATATCTTCATAACATAGGAAAAGAAACATAAAAAGGGGAGAGCACATATGCCCTGTAAGGGTAAAAATGTGAGATATAGAAGTATAAACATGAGCATAAGGGTATGCGAATGTGATCATAAAATTAAAGGATCATACCATATATATCAAAGAACATAAACATGAGTCATGGTATAAATATTATAATTTCATAAGTCATGAATTAAATTAGGGATAAGATGATGAACCCTAAATGAATAATACATGAAACTCGCGGAATAAAAATAAACATAAGAAATAACATGTTAATTATACCTTCCAATACCTTCATAACATGTTATTATTGGGAGAATTACCCATGTATCTGCTTCATAAATGGGATGTCCTCCTCTGTACCCTCCTGTTCCGGGTTAGGGATTCCCTCCTATATACTATATTATATTTTTCTTCAGATTCCCTCATATGTACCCTCTTATTTTAGTCTTGGTATTTCATCAAATTTACTCTATTATTTTGGTATTATGATTCCCTATTATTTCAGGCTTGGGATTCCCTCCCATGTACGCCCTTATTTCTACCTTATGAAGCACTATTTTTTCCATCATGGGATTGTTGACGCTCCTTTCGTCACAGAATCTAAAGTTCGGAAAAGGGAATATCTGAGCTCAAAGTGATTAATCCTTTGAAGAAACATCAAAAATCGACAAAGGGATACAAAAGGAGAACATTGCCCATGTATCGCGCAAGTTCCCTCTTGGTCGCGCAAGTACACTTGCGCGCCGCCTCAATACTTGCGCGACTCCTCATGTTCGTGCAAGGGACTTGCGCGACATACGTGGTAACTGCCTGGTAACCGCCCAGTAACCGCCCGGGGTCTTCTTTTGCCTATAAATAGACCCTATGGGCCCCCCATTCAAGAGGATCTTTTCCCAGAAACTCGGATTGAATCTCCCGACGCACAAGTCTCTTCTCAAAGCTTCTGGAACACTTCTAAGGTAATTTCTTACCTAGAACGGAAGATCTAAAGAGAAAAAGGAAGGCCCAAGTGTTGAAACTTATCAAACACTTGCGCGCCTACTTAATTCCTTCAATATAACTTGCGCGTCCCTTCTCTGGAAGAACCTCAAGAGGATGGGAAAGGGTTTTATAAAGAGTCGCTCAAGTATTTCAATACTGGTTGAAAATCACGCAAGTACCCCTAATGTCGCGCAAGTATACTTGCGCGACCAATACTTGCGCGTCGCCGCAGGACTTGCGCGCCTTTCAAGACTTGCGCGCCCCTAGCTTTTTGGGTGCCCATCTTGCCCATTTTTACCCCTCTTAAGCCATTTCACCCTTCCTATTCAAGATTCAGTCTTCAAGATACTCTTCAAAGCCATTTATGGCATGATTTCTTGATTTGACATCCTTATTTGAAAGGAATTCTGTGAAATATCTCTCAAAACCTAGTGATTTAAACATCTTTATGTCACCAAAGATTGAGAGTTCATTCATTTCAACCTCATCCTTTAAGATGAGAGAATCCTAACCTGGGTCTCCTTTTCAGGAATAAATCCCCAGTTATAAAAAACCTTTGATCTGGGCATCTTCCTCAGGATTAAGCCCCAATCAAAGTCCTCTAATCTTGGGCATCTTTCTTAAGAATAAGCCCCGACCTCAAATATGGGCATCCTCTTCAGGAGTAAGCCCCAAACCTTAATCCTTAACCTGGGTCTCCTTTTCAGGAATAAGACTCAGTCATAACCTTGGGCTTCCTTTTCAGGAGTAAGCCCCAAGTCCCTTAACCTAGGCTTCCTTCTCAGGAATAAGTCCTAGTCATATATTTTGGGCATCTTTCTTAAGAATAAGCCCCAATCAAGTCCTTTAATCTTGGGCATCCTCCTCAGGAGTAAGCCCCAAACCTTAATCCCTAACCTGGGTCTCCTTTTCTGGAATAAGACTCAGTCATAACCTTGGGATTCCTTTTCAGGAGTAAGCCCCAAGTCCCCTAACCTAGGCTTCCTTCTCAGGAATAAGTCCTAGTCATAAATCTTGGGCGTCCTTCTTAGGAGTAAGCCCCAAGTCTCTTAAAATTTCTCTTAACCAGTCATAAATTACCTTTGATTTGGGTTTCCTTTTCAGGAATAAAACCCAATCATAAGTCCCCTCTTAACTTGGGCATCCTCCTTAGGAGTAAGCCCCAAGATTAGAGTATTCAAATCTCCATGAAGCACATATAACTTTGTGGACCCTGTTCTTGGATTTTCTCCCTAAAAGTAAATCCTAAACCTTCGTCTATTTGGGCAGTCATCTATACATAAGCCCCAAAACAAATTCTTATGATTGCATCTTTTATGGCACAATTGTCTAAATTTTACCAATAACTCTTGTTTCTCACACCGAGCATGACTCACGTGAGCTTAGAGTGTAAAAGTAATTATGACATTCATCTTTGAGCCATCAATCATAAAACATCATATCCCATTCCTCGAACTACGTGGGTTCTGATTACTTTTTCAAAACAAAGGATACGTAGGTAGCCTATTTATGGGTTCGATCCCAACATTGAAATAATCTCTGTCCTTCTGAATGACGATAAACTTCAAGTGCCCCACTGAGTGGCTTTAAAACCAGCCTGGTCATCAAAATGACCAAGAGACTTTTATATAAATGTTTTGAAGGATACCATTGACTAAGAATCTCTAAACAAATATAGATGATTCTATATTGATGAAGAACCTCGAATACATATAAAAGATTCTCTAAATTTCTTGCATATTTAATCATTGATTGTTAAAACTAAAGGAAGGCTCATTTTATACTTGGTAATGTAATAAGGATTCACGAACTTAAATTAAATCTATAAAGAGAGTCCCGGAGTAGACAATAATTCCCCTCAAAAAGGTGTGATGAGTCCGACCTCCCATCCTCTCGACCAATGAAAATTCCTAAGCCTCATTAGTCCACAAACTCATGAGAGCCTGCCTTTGGAAAGTAGGTCCAGACGGATGTGGAATCATTGGATGTTTCCGGTTCTACGAACAAACCCATTAGAAACCGATCGGAACGTTTGAATCTCCCGTCCAGGAGGTCATCCCCGGATTCTACGCGAAACAAAAATGGTGAACCCGACGTGAATCCTTAACCAAGTTAAAGTGATGTTCTTCTTATCTGTTAGGCCCTTTGGGCCAACAAGGAAATCATTGACATATGATCATCCAAAAGATGCAGTAGCCGGATTCATCTTGATTATGTCTGTTTCATGGAACAAGCACTCTTTTTTCAAGATCTTCTACAAAAATGGCTTTCCTTAAGTTCACCCCTGTGAATACTACTGCTGGGAACACCTCTACTGTGAGGTCTGCTGCTGTGAAAACCAATGCTGCTACTCCTGCTGGAACGTCATCCGCTCTGAGGATGACATCACCAACTCAGCGTCTTCAACGCTGTGTTTCTAATGCACTGGTTAAGGAGTACTGTCGTAACGGTACTATCCCAACTCTGGAGGCCGCTCGTCAAGCCCTCCAAGTTAACAATTCTACCTGTTCGTCCGGACAACGGCGACCAGCAATCAAGAAGCAGGCGGTGCTGACTACCGTCTCCAACCGTTTCGGGTCGTTATCCCCGGAACGCAATTTCCATTCACTCCCTTATTCTGAGGAAGTGAATGAGCAGGTCCCACAGGACCTTAATTCAAAAAGACATGAGTCCTTCTCAAGGGCTCCCATCAACAATCGCCGCCAGACTCGTGCGGTAGTGCGCCCTCAACATGATGAGGGTACCGACTCAAGGCATTCAGCTCAGTTTCCTCGAACCCGAGCAGGCAAGATGAATCGCCAGAGACGGAATCCGGTTAACAATAGGCAGGTTGTCATCCCTGCCATCTCCGGAGAATTCCACCAACCTAACTTGGTGGCAAACAAAGAACAGGCATACAAACCTGTTCGTTTTAATCCCGCTGCACAGCAGACTCGTCTGGCAGCATCAAGCTGATCCCGCCAGGCAATTCCGGCGGAGTACCATAGGCAGGAACGTACACCTGCTTATACATCAGCAGTTAGTCAGCAGTCTCGTCTGACTACATATGATGGATCTCGTCAACCGCATTTGGCGAAGTGTAATCAGCAGGCACATACACCTGCTAATACTAATCAAGCCTACCAACAGTCTCGCTTGGTAGCGCACGGAGAAGTCAGTCGGAAAGCCCCGACGACAAACAGGAGGCAGACTAAACTCTCTGCCTCCACACTTGAGTACTGTCAGGATTCACTGACAGGAAAAGGAGGACAGGAGTAGGCACATACACCTACTCCAAGCCCGGAATGGACGTATATCCCCGTTCCGGCGGCTGAAGTCACCAAACATATTTTGTCAATGGTGAAAGAGCAGAAGAAAATTCCTACTCATATTCTGGATGCTTGCCAGGATATCATAACAGCTTCAGCATCATCTCAGGGACAGACACATAAATCTATCCCTAGCAGTGGAGTGACACATCAACAATTCACTCCGGAACAGACACACACATCTGTTCCAGTCCAAGAGGGTTGTGGGGCCTACTCCCCCATATCATATGGACAACCAAGTCAGGCACATACACCTGATTTGAGCGATGATCGTCAGCCTAACCTGACCATCTTTCCTGATCAGGCACATACACCTGCTCAGATCAATCACTTTCGTCATCAAGTGGTTTCTAAAGCGAGTAAGAAGGCATCTAAGAAAAAGATCCGCCCAGCACAGTCAGGAGATCAAAGGCCAATCTGCAACAAGGCCTTGCTCGATGCTGGAGTTCTTGAAGCCCTCATACATTTATCTGTCGGAATTCAAGATTCTACTCCCTCAGTTCCCAATAACAGGAACATTAATCCCAAAGGTCTTCAACAGAAACATCCTCATGAAGACTTGCTTCATGAAAATTCGGTCAATCTTGAAGTTTCTTCTTCAGATGAGAGCCACAAGAACCCTCTGTGTGGTCAGAAGACCAAGGAGCAAGAGATTTCATCTTTTGCTGTAACCCATCATGATGGTCCTCCTCATGGTGATGAACTTCGCTGCGAAAGTCCTCTCCGCAGTAGTGATTCACGTTGTCTCGAAAATTCTTCAGAAGGCAATGTAGTGACGAGAAAGCCCTCCTATCTCGAGGCACTTGCAAACGTAAAACCAGTCATGTCTGATGCTTTACTATCGGCAGGTGAAACTCTTTCTCCATCAGAAGATAGCTTGGGGTTCAGGTTATTCTCCGAACCTTCCCTGGGTCATTCATCTTCCAGCATGAATAGTGATTCCTCTACCAATCTTGTTGAATCCGATGAAGCAACAAGGAAACACCAACTCTGGTCTAAACAGGTAGAAGAATCTTCATTTAATGATAAAGAGGAAATGCTGAACATGAGGAAAAAACTGGCAAAAGGTGAAGTACCAGTCATGTTTTTTCCTTTGGCTGATTCACAGTATGACATTCCAAAGATGTTGACGGATGATGGAATCCATGATATTCGTCTCAACATATGGAAAACTCTTTGTCAATTAAAGAAGAAGGTATTATCTTACGATGAATATGAAAATCATCTTAAGATAATAGAAGGGTTACAACGCCAGATTGATTTGGCATCTCTATCAGTCTCTCGGTATCCGAAGGCTGAAAAGCAACAGAGAACCCTTCAACGTTCATGCCTTGGCGCACTAAGAAGATTGCGTAAGTTAATTTCCAATTCTCCATCTAATGTTCATATCAGAGGATGGGGTGTTCACGGAGCACTACATTTCACAGTGCTTTCCGGTCAGCAGAGCCCGCCGAAAATGGTCTCATGCAATGTTATTGCCCATGGCCGGCCACAGTCAATGGGCTTTGTTCATAATCAAAAGTTTTCTCGAGATCAAGCTTCAACTAGTTCCTCTCAAAGTAAAGTATATAGAGAACAGGTTGTTGAATTGCTCCTACATCAAGCAGGCGAGAATATTGCACAAGCCTCTCGTCTGGAGCAAACACGTCATCAAATGACAGAAGTTTCGGAAATCATCCAACGGTCTGTTGAACCAGGTGATAAAAGTGGATACATGATAATGCATCCAGCTAATTTCCGAACTAAGATTCGCAAGATCAGGAGAGATTTTAAAAAGATCTCAGACATAGCATGTCAAGAGACACCCCAGCTTGCCAGACTGGGGACTTCTCTAACCCAACCCTCAGAATCAACAAATGGGATTCGAGGAGTTGAGCGGAAGCAACAGGAACACCCCCAGTCCACCGGACTGGTGACTTTTTCAAATCTTCAATCCCTCCCTCAGAGAAAGTCAGTATTCTCTCGATTAGGGAATAAGCCTCAAGAGGAACGAAGAGCCAAGATGTCAGGAGATTCTCTCCAAGTGACGGTTCTCCAAGAAATTCCTGAGGGATCAAGTCAACGGAATGCAATGTCTTATCATGGACATAGAAGGAGACAATATCACAGAAATGCTGATAGAAAGGATTCCATGCAATATGCATCCATTAATGTCATCACTGTCGTTGCTGCTGATTCACCAGATGAGGCTCAATCAGAGGGATCAGACGAAGAGGTTCCTGCTCAAGAAGTTGCGCACACAGACCTAAATGAAGAAGGTGTGCACACACGTAATCAAAGGCTTACCCAAAATCTGGGTATTCCTTCAAGTAACCTACTTCCCCCTCTCCGAAAAGGATCCAATAAGGGGAAAGGAAAGAATCAGGTTACTTCTCACCCTTCCTCTGAAGGAGGTCAATCGCTCTCATTAGAGCAAAGATTTGCACAACAGGAGGAAGAAATGAAAGAATTAAGAAGGTTGAATGCAGAACTACTTCAGAGTAGTAGTCTTCTTAAGAATGCTGAAGTCCGACAGCCGAAGGAATTTGTTGTAACTACTGAGATGGATCAAGAATATCCTCCTTTGTCAGTACACCCACAGAGGTCTAATCCTACGGGTCAAATGTAACAACGGTTGGCAGCACTACCATTAGTTGCAGCACCAACCTCCACGGCTGTCCAAGATCCATTCATTGCACCTACCCAAAACCAAGTTCAACCTGACGTTTCTCAAAAGTTAATAACTACTATTGAGTCATTAACATCTCGGTTAGAAACTATGGAAGGGAAACGGGCGCAAGTTCAACCTGAAAATAAAGTTTACCCTGAATGGGTAGATTCAATTTCTCCTCCATCCAGTTTTGGAAACCCTATTTTCCCTACTTTAAATGGATCAGGAGACCCTGAACAACATTTGATGCATTACGTGTCTTGTTGTGATCCTATGATGGGAACTCCAGAGCAACAAGAAGCAGTGAAACTCAGATGCTTCGTGCGAACCTTGGAAGGACCAGCTTTTGTCTGGTATACAAGCTTGCAATCCCGGTCAGTCATCGGATGGGAGGATCTTTGTCAAAAATTCCTTCTTCAATTCAGCTCAACTTTGCCAAAAACGACAGTTTTCGATCTTACAAACTGCAAGCAAAGGGAGAATGAAAGAGTCTCTGATTTCATTGCTCGTTGGAAGGGATTAACGTATTCCTTGAGTTTATCACTCCCTCAGGAGGAATTGTTGCCAATCTGTGTGGCAAATTTGCGTGACGAATTACGCACGCCATTGATCCCTGTGAAATACACAGGAGGGTTTCGAGACCTTACTTCAATCACTCAACATATTGAAGATTCCCTTTTACAGGCTAAGGTTAAATCTCGTGTAATTCCATCAGCTCTAGGAAGAAGAATGGGTAAAGCAGAAACTGCTATAGTTATGCTTAAACAGGAACCTGTACCTATTTCTACTTCAAAACCTTCATCTTCTCGAAGGGCTCCACCTCCTGAACGCCAACAAAAAAGGCTGTTTCGTCCAAATGATCAAAAAGATCAACGACGAAAACAATTTGAGGATATGAAGAGTAAAACATACTCTTTCCGAAGTGAGCAAGTTCCTGGTTACTTCATTTCAGCTCTGGAAAATAATTTGGTTCAATTACCAGTGCCGAAGAGACCAAACAAGGAAGGAGATGAAGACCGTCCCAATTATTGTCCCTTTCATCAAATGTTGGGACATCCCATCCAGGAGTGTTTTGTCTTTAAAGACCTCCTACAAAAGATGGTCGACTTGGGACAAGTCAAATTGAAGGGTTCTTCAGCTCATGTAGCGTGTATTACCGCTACAGATCCAGAAGAAGGAGGCGAGTGGCAGGAAGTCAAAAGAAAAACTGCGAAAAAATATGATGATTGGATGGTCAGAAAGACAATCAATCGGACCCATTCCATTTTGCGAACACAATTGAAGAAGCCAATTGTGTCTCCTACAAAAGCTGCAGTAAAGCCTCCATCAAAGGACAAATCCTCAAAAGGGCAGCGCAATTCAAAAAAGAAAGAGGAATCAGGAGAAGATGAGTATGTATCAAAGCCTAAATTGTCTTTGACTCTGGAAGATTTCATGCCATCTACTTCAAAGCAACGGGCACCGTCCCACCAAACGGCACAGCCTAAACAGGCTAACCAGGCAGAGTCTTTATCAGACGAAGAATTGATCTTTGGTTCTGTTAATATGATTCAATTAACAGATTCATATTCCAGTCTTGATGAGCCTGAATTCCCTGTATCAAATAAAAGAACCCGAGGAAGTTCTAGAGGTTAAGGATATAGAGGAAGACATGGATCTTTCCGAAGCCACTACTCTAATTCTACCCCTGCTAGCACTGTATATGCAGCAGAAACTCGTGGTAGAGCCCTTCAGCGAGCTCAAAATAAACAAGCAAGTTCTTCTGCCAATGACCAACTCAGCTTCGGCACAGTTATTTTGGAAGACCGATTAAATGTTCCATCTTCTTTATCTCAGCAAGTAAATGGATCTAATCAGTCTAATTTTCCAAAACCAAAGATGTTGCCAACTTCAATACAAGATGCATCAGCTTCCAAAGCATCTGCTTCCAAGGTACCTGCTAAACCGCATACTCCTATTGGGAAACGCAGGCCTCTAGATCAAAAGTATGATATATTGAAACACTAGGCCCAAGTACCAGCCAAATTATCAATTTTGGATGCTTTGAATCTATCAAGAGATCTTCGGGAAGCACTCATCGAAGCTTTGTCAAGTCCTCAAGAGTTTGAAGCTGAGATTGCTGCAGCTGAAATTTATCACATAGAGAATAATCCTGCAGAATGTCATGCAGTGATATCTTTTACTGATAAAGATGAAGATGATGTTGTGCATGGGCACATAAAACCTTTGTACCTATCTGGCAAAGTCAATGATATAGATGTTCGAAGATCTTTTATTGACAATGGTTCAGGAGTCAACCTCATGCCCATTCGCACACTTCGTCGATTGGGCCTCACAGAATCTGATTTATCTCCTTCTACCATGATGCTGCAAGGATATGATAAAAATGAACAAGAACCACTGGGAGAAGTTACGCTCAGAACTCAGTTTGGAGATCTTGTTTCCAATTCGGATATCATGATTGTTGATCAAGACTCAGATTTCAATATCTTGCTTGGAAGACCCTGGCTACATCAGCATGCAGCTATTCCGTCATCATACCATCAATGTCTCAAATACTGTTTCGATGGTCAATTTGGAACATTGTATGGTGATAAGGCCCCGTTCAAGACATGTGAGTCTCAATACATTGAGGCGGAATTTTATCACATGAAGGGAAGAGAAAAATCTACAATGAAGGAAATTACCAAAGTTAATGCTCCATATGGTTTGGAAAAAATTCCAATAAATCCATTTTCACATGTGAGTACAGATTATGTGTTACCTATCAGTCGAATTGACAAAATAGGCCCAAATCAAAATACTCTTATGGAAAGATCCATAATGTCAATTACGGCAATCGATCCAGACAACATGGGAGAAATTGGTAACTTACCAAGCAGTGATGAAAGCATAAGTGGTGACGTTTTCATTTCGTCTGCTGAAATCCAACAAGTCTATACTTCGCTAATCAGGCCAGAAGAAGTTATAGCAACACCAGAGGTGAATGTTGATGTCGATTCTCAATCCATCATCTCCTCTTTATTTCCCAAAGAAGACCCTTTTTCATCAATAGGGTCGGAAATGGAAGCTTCTTCTTCAAAATGTGAAAATTTTGACATCTCTTATGATCATGAGAATTTCGTTTTTTCATCAACTTTGCAAGTAGAAATGGAAGAAATAACACATGATGAAGAGGAAGAGGAAGATCTTAGAGATGCTCCTCCAGCATTTGAAGAGGGTATCTCTACCACTGTGGATGAACTCAGAGAAGTAAATCTGGGTACAGAGAAAGATCCACGCCCCACTTTAATTAGTGTGGCCATGACCCTTGAAGAATAAGAGATGTATATTTCTTTTCTAAAGAAAAATAAAGATATTTTTGCTTGGAATTATACAGAGATGCTTGGCCTTGATCCTGATGTTGCCACCCATCATTTGGGTTTGCCAAAAGAACATCGAGGATTCAAGCAAGCCGCGAGAAGAACACACCCAACCTATGCTTCCAAAATCGAGGCTGAAGTGGATAAGCTTATCAAAGCTAACTTCGTCAGAGAAGTTCAATATCCCAAGTGGTTGGCTAATATTGTCCCTGTAAAGAAGAAGAACGGACAAATTAGGGTTTGCATCGATTTCGGAGATCTTAATCGGTATTGTCCCAAGGATGATTTTCCAGTTCCGATTACAGAACTCTTAATTGATGCGACGGCTGGCTATGAAGTACTTTCTTTCATGGATGGGTATTCTGGATATAATCAGATCCGAATGGCCCCAGAAGATGAGGAATATACAGCCTTCAGAGCTCCTCAAGGTGTGTTTTGTTACCGGGTGATGCCCTTTGGTTTAAAGAATGCAGGTGCAACATATCAACGCGCCATGCATCGTATCTTCAAACCTTTTCTAGGGAAATTTATTGAATGCTATGTAGATGATCTGGTGGTTAAATCCAAACAACGTTTTGATCACTTAGTTGATTTGGAAGTCATATTCCACAAGCTTCGACAACATAATTTGAAGATGAACCCCTTAAAATGTGCTTTTGGGGTAACCTCAGGAAAATTCCTCAGCTTTGTTGTACGCCATCGTGGTATTGAAGTCGATCCTGAGAAGACCAAATCAATCCTTGGTATGTCACCTCCTCAGAATTTGAAAGAATTAAGAGGACTTCAAGGACACTTAGCCTATATTCGGCGTTTCATCGCCAATTTGGCAGGAAAAAGTTTACCTTTTACCAAATTATTGAAGAAAGGAGTCACTTACCAGTGGACTGAAGAATGTCAAGAAGCATTTGATGTTCTCAAGAAATACCTCTTAAGTCCACCAGTACTCATGCCACCTGTTGAGGGTAGGCCTCTTATCCTCTATGTGACAGCTTTAGAGCGATCATTGGGTTCCTTTCTCGCTCAAAAGAATGATGCTGGGAATGAAAATAGTCTCTACTATCTTAGTAGAACTATGCTTGAAGTAGAAACCCGGTATTCGAGTATTGAAAAATGCTGCCTAGCATTAATCTTTGCAGTTCAGAAACTGAGACACTACCTGCAACATCACGAGGTCCAATTGTTATCTCGTAATAATCCACTCAAATTCATCCTTAGTCGTCCAATGCTTACAGGACGTCTGGCAAGGTGGGCGGTTATTCTACAGCAGTTCGACATCCAGTATGTGTCTCAAAAGGCAATTAAGGGCCAAGCTCTGGCTGATTTCCTGGCTGAACACCCTTCAGTGGAAGACACGTATTCAGATATCGAACTCCCTGATGATGAAGTTTTTTCTATTCAAGAGAGTCCTCAAACATGGGAAATGTATTTTGATGGTGCTTCTAGAAGTCCAACAGGGAAGAAAATGGAAAATCCTAAATTCAACAAAGTTGGTTTAGGAATTGTGCTCATTTCTCCATATAAGGCAGTGTTACCTTATTCCTTTTTGTTGTGGGAAGGTGGTACCAATAATGAAGCTGAATACCAAGCTCTCATTACAGGCTTGGAGTTAGCACTTCAAGCACAAGTGAATCACTTAAAGGTGAAAGGTGATTCAGACCTGGTAATCAAACAAGTCAATGGGGATTATGCCATCAGAAAAGAAGAATTAATCCCTTTGTATGATTACGTCAGAGAGTTAATGTCGGAATTCCCTAGAGAACCGACATTTTCTTATGTCCCAAGATCAAAAAATGCTCAAGCTGACGCACTGGCTAATATAGCCACAGCTTTAGCAGATCCAAATTGGGACGAGACAACCATCTGTATTGCCCACCGTCGTTCAATTTCACCTTATGTTCAAGTCAGAACAGAGGAAATTAATGAAATTAGTCCCATTCCTGAACCATATGGTCATACTACAGGATGGATGTCACCTATCAGGGAATACCTTCAAAATGGAACACTTCCACCTGATAGAGCCGAGAGAGAACAAATTCGGCGACGTGTGGTCAATTTTACTCTTTATGATGGTCCAAACCACCTCGAGAAAATTCTCTACAAACGTGGTTTTGATGGAGTTCTCTTCAGATGTATTGATGGTGAAGAGACAATGGCTGTCATAAAAGAAGTGCATGCAGGATTCTGTGGTGCCCATCAGTCTGGACATAGATTGTCTGATCAAATTCGAAGGCTTGGATACTTCTGGCCTTCAATGATACAAGATTGTGTTAATTTCACAAAGAAGTGTCATTCATGCCAAGTATATGCCAATTTCATTCATCAACCTCCAGAGTTGCTTCATACAGCTAAATACTCATGGCCATTTTCCACATGGGGAATGGATGTGGTGGGACCTTACCCTTCAGCTACGACCAAGCAGTTTAAGTACATTCTTACTGCTACTGATTTCTTTTCCAAATGGGCAGAGGCAATACCTCTCAATGAAGTCAGTTCTAAATGCATTGTTAGCTTCATCAAGTCTAACATCATTACTAGATTTGGTGTCCCTCATACCATATTGACAGACAACGGCACCAACTTCTGTTCTTCTGAGGTAAAGAGATTGTATCAAGAATACAACATTAAGTCCAACCATTCATCTCGATATCATGCAGCGGCTAATGGCCAGATAGAGGCCTTCAACAAGACTCTTTCAAATATACTGCAAAAGATGGTGGATAAAGATAAGAGGTCATGGCCTGATAAACTCTATCATGCTTTCTGGGCTTATCGGACTACCACTCGCAATGCAACGCGGTCTACTCCATATTCATTGGTATATGGAACAGAAGCAGTCTTGCCAATTGAAGTTCAATTGCCCTCACTCAGAATAGCCATTTGTGATCAGTTATCAACAGATGAGCAATCCGAAAAGCGGTTGAATGAATTGGAACAGTTAGATGAGAAAAGATTGTGCACTTTGCACCACTTGGAAATCTATCAGAATCGAATAGCACGAGCTTTTAACAAAAAAGTTCGTCTTCGTTCATTCATTCAGGGAGAATTGGTATTGGTTCTCAGAACACAAATGATACCAGGAAAGAAGCCTCCCAAGCTTGAACCAAAATGGGAAGGACCTTATTCAATACATAAGGTCTACTCCAATGGAGCGTATTCTCTGATTTCAATGGATGGAGAACACATCACGACTCCAACTAATGCCAGATTTCTGAAGAAGTATTTTGTATAAACACAAAATATTGTTCCCAGAACCAAGACTCTTACATTTGGTTCATACAGCAATGGTCCAGTATGACCTTAAACTACAACTTCGTCCAACATGACATTAAACTGTGTCACACTTCTGTCCGACATGACATTAAACTATAACACGTCCAGCATGACGATAAACTGTACGGTCCATGCATATGACCTTAAACTATTCGCACTTATGTCCCTGCAATATGACACTAAACTGTGCAGCACCAATAGTCCTAACTGCAAGACTTTAAACTGCATAGTCCCTGATTTTGTCCTACATGACAATAAACTATATAGAAGTTCCTATATTTTGTCTGAGATGACATTAAACTATATTGTGTCCTAGCAACATGACATTAAACTGTGTGGCACTTTCATCGTCCAATATGACGTTAAACTGTGTCAGTTCCCTTATCGTCCAACATGACGTTAAACTGTCACATTGGTTACTAATATGTCCTACATGACACTAAACTGTATATGTCCGAGATGGCATTAAACTATATTGTGTCCTAGCAACATGACATTAAACTGTGTGGCACTTTCATTGTCCAGCATGACATTAAACTGTAAAAAATCCCCAGAACTGATATCCTCATATTGGTTCACCTTAGTCCTAGCTACATGACTTTAAACTGTACAGCACCAGTTCGTCCTTGCTATATGACGTTAAACTATACAGCAATGGTCCCGTATGACTTTAAACTGCATCATCCCTGGTCCATGTATATGACCATAAACTATTTGCAAATATGTCCAGCAAGACGTTAAACTGTGACGTCCTAACTACATGACGCTAAACTGTATAAAAGTCCCTCACGTCCGGAAAGACGTTAAACTATATAATCATCAAAAGTCCAGCATGACATTAAAACTGCACAATCCCCCTTTCATCCAATATGACGTTAAACTATATTGTCCCCATCGTCTTAACTACATGACGCTAAACTGTACAGAAAGTCCCTTTTGTATGTCCTACATGACATTAAACTGTACATCGTTAAGGTTGTTATTACCTCTTGTTTCTCACACCGAGTATGACTCACGTGAGCTTAGAGCGAACATCAACCATAACACTCCCTTTGGGCCACTAACCATGTGTAAGTCCCAACAATATTTTTTATTAGATCATTGTCCACAAGAACAACTTGATCATTGATTCATTCATTAATTGAACTACACGGACTTTGATCCTTGCCCTCCAGGCTGGGTATGTAGGCATCCTCCCAAAGGTTCAAGCCCAAAAACAATCTCTTCACATTGGTTCACCACCATCTCATATGATGATGATTTGTGAAACCACCCCTGGAATCAATATCATTACATTGATTCACTTTCGTCCTTGTTATATGACGTTAAACTATACAACACTTTTGTCTGGTACGACAATAAACTACAATATTCTTTGATTTCCTCATTTGAGAAGGAACCATTATTAACATTGATTCTTTTTCAATCATGGTTTTCATTTTCAAAAAGACTACGTACATACATGGTAATGCCTAAACTTTTTATCTTAGGTTAAAACCATCATTGCACTAAAGTCCCCTTTCACCCTTCACATGTACGAACCAAATTTGTACAAAGGGTAGCTCTAGAACTACGTGGACTTGATTCCCATCCTTATGGGATACGTAGGAACATTCAAGTGTCCCTCGAATCTAGTCCCAAGTCTTTTGGGCCTAACCCCAAATTTCACTTTCAGTCCCTTGGCTGAAAAGTCCTCATGAAGACACACACTGTGTATTCATTATTATGGTCCGAATTCTATGACCCTAAACTAAGATTACTCATACTTTCATCCTGCACAACGTTAAACTACATTTCAAGAACTACGTATGGCTTGATTCTCATTCTTATGAGATACGTAGTGAAGTCCAAGTTTCAATTCAGGACCCAGCCACAACATGATTATGGTTTTCATTGACCTATGTATCTCTATATACATTGGAAAATACCCATCTTTATGTATTATAATCCTAACCTTAAATATTTTCAGATCTTCAAAACCCTTTTCATGACTTCTAGTCACAAAAATGTCAAACTTCTGAGAATTCTTTTGCCTGACTATGCAGCACGTGCCCATAGGTGGCCTTGCATAAACAGTCCACATAAACGACTTGTCAGCCAAGAGATGCTATTTATTTGACCATGCAGCCAATGCCCATAGGTGCCCCTGCATGTTTTCAACCCCCTAACGGGTTTGTTAAATAATAGTAACTTCATTCTTGGGAAGAATGCCTCTTTTGTCCTTATTTGTCTTAAACGACAGTATGTAGGGATCTGCAAAAATAGCTATCCTTAACGTATTTGTCCCATATCCTTTTTCATGATCTGAAAGTATTCAAGTCTATGGTTTATTCTTCTTCCCTACGTTTGGGTCAGACCTTCGTCGGAGTGATATTCATCCAGTTCTTCGATATTCTTGTTTGGAAATATCTTATCTATATTCAAGTACCTCTTTCCATACAACAAACTCTATGGTTTAGAAAATTTGAATCTCCATAAACTTTCACTAGCTTTTAGCACTAGGAAAGTAAATTTCTGGGAGTTCTTTTGCCTGACTATGCAGCACGTGCCCATAGGTGGCCTTGCATAAACAGTCCACATAACAGACTTGTCAGCCAAAAGATGCTATTTTATTTGACTATGCAGCCAATGCCCATAGGTGGCCCTGCATATTTCAACCCCCTAACGGGTTTTGTTAAATAATAGTAACTTCATTCTTGGAAACTACTTCTTCTAATGCCTTTTAGCTCTTTTTCATATCATTCCTCAGATTCAAATATTCTTAAGCCATAGTTTACATTTTTTCCCTCATACTTGAGTATGGTAATATGTTTTCAGATAAATTTTCAAGGAATTGAATCCATTTTTTCTTTTTAATCCATTTCCGGTCAAAGCTATTTCGACCTTAAACATTAGCCCCTTTATGTCCGGCTTGCATGACTTTAAACTGCCCACACAAAAGACAAAGGAACTCTGAATAAAAGTCAAGTTCCATCTCACTAAATATACATTTTTTGTATGATTTAGGTAATATTGAGCAGTTAAAAGGTTCAAAGTTTGTAGGGTTATTTGTAATAATCCTAGTAAAAATCAAACTATGCTTACTAAGCCCATTGGCTTAAGTAAATTTGAAGCAGGTAATGGAAGAATGCAAGTACAAATGATTGAAGACAAAAGTGTTTTTCATTGATACACAAGAGTTAGAAGGACATCCACAGACTGGAATCTCTTCTCTTTTTCAAGAATTACAGAAGATTGTCAACATAAGTCTTCATTTGATGTATAGCATCCTGAGCCTTATCAACAGTTACTTGAAGCTCGTGCACTTGACCAGCTTCACTCTTTTCAGCTTACTGAAGTGCCTTCTTAGCATCTGCAATGGCTTTCATGCCATTCATATGAGTTTCATCCAATGATTTATTAAGCTGATCAAGTTCCCCAGTAACAGCATCTAACTGTTGCTGGAGTTGCACCTGCTGGACGACCTTTTATTTGATTTTTTGCTTCAGATCCTTCATCTTGACAGCATAATCAGCTTCATCCTGGGATATCGCAGCCTCAAATTCACCTATGTTGACTGACAATTTCACTCTGGTCAAATCTTCGCGACTTGTCTGCATTTGCTCCCTCCTGAAAATAATCTGTTTCACCGCAGCATGGATCTTTTCATACCCAAAACCACCAAGTCCCATTATAACAAATTGGGATGACAATCGGGAAATTTTTGATGGTAGCTCTTCTAAAGGCACTCCCGATATGATGTTCCATGACTTACGTCGTGAAAAGCTGAACGCTTTGAGCATCTCTGGATCTGATTCAACATATTCGTCAGAAGGGGGTATGTAATCTGGAATTAACATGCTTAAGGAAGTGCCTTGTCCTGCTCTTTCCCCTCTGACTTGGGCTTCTTCACTTTCAATTACCGTTGGGGCAGAGGCTGAAGCCTCATCTCCGGATCTAGCCATTACAATTGATGGCCCTACATGATCAATTGAAAGATTTTAGTTGAATCTTAAAGGATAACAAAAGAATGGATTGTCTTGCAAATAAAGTACAATCACAAATATTGTTATCCCTTACCCAATGGTGGTTCAACAACATGAGAAGACTTCTCCCCATCTTTCCCGGTTTCAACAGGATTTTCAAGATGGGTCCCAGGAGAGTTTATTGGATTTAGCTCTACTTGAGCTAATGTTTCTGCAATGATAGGGTTGACATCAGTGTCCACACCCTCTTCGGGCATTGGCAGTTCAGCAGCTTCTACGGAAGAAACTGCATATTATTTTACATCATGATTAGAAATATGTTTTGTTTTTAAAAGAAAAATTTGGTCGAAGGGTAACACTCACGCCCAAGGTCTTCTAAATCACATGACAATATAGCATGATCATAAAATTCTTCAAAAGTCATTCCTTGATTCATCATTTCATCTAATGATACTTCAGAATCTTGGTTAGTCTCACCAGTGGGAGCATTTGCTACGTCTTCTTGCTGACTTATGTCCTGCAACCCCTGAACCTGGACAACATCTTCAGTAGTGGGAGGGATACTGGGAATGGATGGTAGCTCTTCTCTAGGAGCAACCAAGTTAGCTTGAGTCTGTGGTTGTTCTACAGCACCCTCCACGACCTTTGAAGAAGGATCAGTCCCTTCCCTCAAGGGGGAAATTGAAGAAGCCCCTGCAATCCTCAGAAATATGAGTAACCATATGATTATGGGTATAAACTCATGATTGTTCGAAGGACTTACCACTACTAATGAAACGTTTAGCTAAGGATTTCCTCCTTCGTTGCCTTGGCTTATTTTGTTTTTTTTTGGAGTTTCAGTTGTCTCCTTTATTGGAACTTGGATTGGCGAATGAAAGGCTATGTCCAGTGCCTCATTCTTGGCCTGCTGGCCTAGAGATATCTCGCCTGGTTCGCGAGGAGAATCAGCAGCAGCCCCAACAGCGGTACCACCAGGGCTATATTGTGGCGAAGGAACCCCGGTCCCTTTCTTTGCAAGCTGCAAGATGAAGAAAATAACTTCCTTAAGTAACATTGCTTCAACTGAAATCAAGTTGAAAAGAAAATAAGGAAAGAAAACTTACATCTTCAGGAGCCATGTACTCTTGCCACTCCTCATCTCCAGAACCACCAGCCCCCTCAGTGGTGCCACGATCAATCATTTCCTTCACCCGCCTGGTGATAGGAACCGAATTATCAGTGGCATATATGAGCATTTCCAGCTCTCTGATGTAAGATCGCACTTCATTGGGGTTATCTCCGTATTTAAGGTCTTTAGAAGCTAGAAGATATCCTATCCCAGGAAGTTGTAGGCCCTCACACAAATCCAGCCAGGCGGTCTCAGTATCACAGTATAAGCTCTGCCATAGCTGAACAACCTCTGATCTTAGATATAAAGGCTGTGAGGAAGGTCCTACAATTTTTGATTTTAATTTCTTCCCGACTCCTGCAACTACATATAGAGAATAAGAAAGTGAGACTTATTACTTTATAAAGTAGCAGTGATTGAAGTTATTACAATCAAATAACTCACCAGGAGCTGATGGAGTGGGTCTTTTAACTCTGGCCGGAGGATTATACCAGGCACGAAACCGCTTTGCTGCCGGTTGTGCCTCATCATCCCCATCATGATAATCCGAGGAATCAGTTCTAGAGGAGGAGTCTGTTGAACCTATTTCAGGAGGAGAAGCATCACCTTCATGAGGAAGAGTTTCTTTCTCTACAGTCCTCTTCCTCTTTCCCACTTGATATATAGGGTGATTCAATATCCCTTTAGGGTATGATGCTATCCAGTGTTCGGCATAAAATGTAGTCATATAATGTGCCGCTTTTTCAACTGGTAGATCAAATACTGCCCCAGTCTTCTCTCTTGATGTCAGCAACCATAGTTGTCGAGCAACCATCGGATGTTCCTCTAACCTGACATGTACTGGAGGGGATACAACAATCTGTTGCAAACATTTTTATTGGCGTGCAAATCTATATGGAGCATAGGCCTCGCATATGATTTCTCCATCAATCCTGGCTACTAACACGCCATCCCTGCAAGCTAGCATGTATGCCCTCAAATCCAAAGGGGCTTTCCCATCATCAACAAACCGCCCAGATGGCGGACTTCCATAAGGAAAGAAGTTGAATTCCTTATACATGCTTAGTCTTACTTTTATGTCATAACCATTGACATCTAATGGAGAAATTCCAGAGAATGCTTGCACTGACGGTCTGAAAGAGCTTCCAGGAATTTGTAATCCATTCTGTACATTGTAAGTCCTGAAGTGAGTGGTGATCCATCCCCACAAAACCTGGAATTGTCCCACTATTCTTAAAGGAGATTTACCCTGGAAGACGTGAAGTAAACTCCTGTGAATCTTTGCTAAAATGGGGGTAGCTAACCCAACCATTTTTCCCTCAGCCAACTTGGCCGCAATGACGAAGGTCCCTGGCCTAACGCCTCCCTTCGAATCCCTGACTGGCAAGAGATAAATACTGAGCCACATTGCCAAGAAACCCGCCAGACGAGTTTTCTTTGGAATTCTTTGATTCACTTCATAGACCCATTTTTCAAACTCTCCTTCTTCTAGAGTTGGCCAGAATGTGCCAGGAGCTCCTCTCTTCTCAGGTTTTGGACAAGTGGTAGGACGTCTGGGCCGGGTATCCTTGGATTTCTTTTTCTTGGATCCTTTTTCCTTTGGCTCCATCCCTTTCTTCTCAGTAAGAAACACATTCATCCATTCTTCCGGATGGATATCTTTTCTGAAATGAGTTAATGAGGTCTCTGAACTCTTGAGCTTGTGAAATATTTTGAATAATTCTCGAGCCAAAGCAGGAGTCTTCTCTGGATCATTCCAAGTCACCTTGGGAGGAACGAATTCATCATACATATCGCCCTAGATTGGAGCTCCTGAAATCTTGTGGACATCCCACAAACTGATACCTACTTATCCATGAGTCAAGTGGAAAGAATTAGTCGCTGGACTCCAATGGCTGAGTATCTCTGGCACGAAGATATCATGTCTGTAAATATATGTTTGCCCAACCCAAACAGCCTCATATATTGCAGCTCTCTTCAGATCCTCAATAAACTCTGCACAAGTCTGTCGCACCCAGTATACCCACATCCAAGTTGGCTTCACACCTCCCCCAGGACGGAAATCCCAACTTTTCTTCCAGCCTTTGGATTGATCCATCTGAGCATTTCGGAAGATTGAAGGATGACAATGTGGTTGGAGCTCAGGTGTATGTTTTTTCAGATCTGGTGTGCAAGGGCTATGATGCATCACATAAGCCTTCCCCACTGTTCCAGCAGTTTGAAATGATCCTCCGCCTGAGATATTTGCTGAAGCAAAATTGGTATAATTCTGAAACCAAGAAAATGGAAGATAATTCTTTACTTCCGGAATAATGACTTCTTGCAGATGACCATGACTATACAAAGGTAGATAAGTGCAGAGAGGAAAGTCGCAATGATATTTCTTCAGATACTTAGCCAAATCTGGAAGAGTGCTATTTTTGACAGTATAGTAATCAGGGCCAATGATATTCATCATATCATCTATCCTCTTGCTAGCCAGTTCATCAATTAATCCAGGTCTAAGAGCCATTGAATCTGCACAGGAGTTGAATAAATTAAACTCTTAAATGGGTTTTATTTTTCATAAAATTTGTGAAGGAATTTAAAAAAAATGGCTAAGGCATTAAGGCGCGCAAGTATGGAGATGTCGCGCAAGTGATACATGTACCGCGCAAGTTTTGGCCGCGCAAGTATTACCGCGCAAGCCCTATTACCTTGAGAGTAGCGCGGCAGCGAAGAAATAGTGAAAACAAGAGACTTGCGCGGTGAGGAATACATGCGCGGCGAGATCTCGAGAAATCCGGAACTTCAGATGCCATCTACGGCCGGAAGCGGTATATTTATAGGCCAGGGGGCCTATCTGCGCGCCGCACCCAGAGCGCTCAAAGCCTGCGCGACGCAGACTTGCGCGCCACCCACTGACGCTGAAAGACTTGTGCGCCCTCCCTTTTCCTTTTGAGGAATTCAATTTCCTCAGAGTCAAATCCTCATTTTCTCTCCGGATCCAACTCTGAGGGGGGACTTTTGTTGACGCTCCTTTCGTCACAGAATCTAAATTTCGGAAAAGGTAATATCTGAGCTCAAAGTGATTAATCCTTTGAAGAAACATCAAATATCGACAAAGGGATACAAAAGGGAAACATTGCCCATGTATCGCGCAAGTTCCCTCTTGGTCGTGCAAGTACACTTGTGCGCCGCCTCAATACTTGCGCGACTCCTCATGTTCGTGCAAGGGACTTGCACGACATACGTGGTAAGCGCCTGGTAACCGCCCAGTAACCGCCCGGGGTCTTCTTTTGCCTATAAATAGACCCTGTGGGCCCCCCATTCAAGAGGATCTTTTCCTAGAAACTCGGATTGAAGCTCCCGACACCCAAGTCTCTTCTCAAAGCTTCCGGAACACTTCTAAGGTAATTTCATACCTAGAACGGAAGATCTAAAGAGAAAAAGGAAGGCCCAAGTGTTGAAACTTATCAAACACTTGCACGCCTACTTAATTCCTTCAATATAACTTGCGCGTCCCTTCTCTGGAAGAACCTCAAGAGGATGGGAAAGGGTTTTATAAAGAGTCGCTCAAGTATTTCAATACTGGTTGAAAATCGCGCAAGTACCCCTAATGTCGCGCAAGTATACTTGCGCGACCAATACTTGCGCGCCGCCGCAGGACTTGCGCGCCTTTCAAGACTTGCGCGCCCCTAGCTTTTTGGGTGCCCATCTTGCCCATTTTTACCCCTCTTAAGCCATTTCACCCTTCATATTCAAGATTCAGTCTTCAAGATACTCTTCAAAGCCATTTATGGCATGATTTCTTGATTTGACATCCTTATCTGAAAGGAATTCTGTGAAATATCTCCCAAAACCTAGTGATTTAAACATCTTTATGTCACCAACGATTGAGAGTTCATTCATTTCAACCTCATCCTTTAAGATGAGAGAATCCTAACCTGGGTCTCCTTTTCAGGAATAAATCCCCAGTTATAAAAAACCCTTGATCTGGGCATCTTCCTCAGGAGTAAGCCCCAATCAAAGTCCTCTAATCTTGGGCATCTTTCTTAAGAATAAGCCCCAACCTCAAATATGGGAATCCTCTTCAGGAGTAAGCCCCAAACCTTAATCCTTAACCTGGGTCTCCTTTTCAGGAATAAGACTCAGTCATAACCTTGGGCTTCCTTTTCAGGAGTAAGCCCCAAGTCCCCTAACCTAGGCTTCCTTCTCAGGAATAAGTCCTAGTCATAAATTTTGGGCATCTTTCTTAAGAATAAGCCCCAATCAAGTCCTTTAATCTTGGGCATCCTCCTCATGAGTAAGCCCCAATCCTTAATCCCTAACCTGGGTCTCCTTTTCAGGAATAAGACTCAGTCATAACCTTGGGCTTCCTTTTCAGGAGTAAGCCCCAAGTCCCCTAACCTAGGCTTCCTTCTCAGGAATAAGTCCTAGTCATAAATCTTGGGCATCATTCTTAGGAGTAAGCCCCAAGTCTCTTAAAATTTCTCTTAACCAGTCATAAATTACCTTTGATTTGGGTTTCCTTTTCAGGAATAAAACCCAATCATAAGTCCCCTCCTAACTTGGGCATCCTCCTTAGGAGTAAGCCCCAAGATTAGAGTATTCAAATCTCCATGAAGCACATATAACTTTGTTGACCCTGTTCTTGGATTTTCTCCCTAAAAGTAAATCCTAAACCTTCGTCTATCTGGGCAGTCATCTATACATAAGCCCCAAAACAAATTCTTATGATTGCATCTTTTATGGAACAATTGTCTAAATTTTACCAATACCTCTTGTTTCTCACACCGAGCATGACTCACGTGAGCTTAGAGTGTAAAAGTAATTATGACATTCATCTTTGAGCCATCAATCATAAAACATCATATCCCATTCCTCGAACTACGTGGGTTCTGATTCCTTTTTCAAAACAAAGGATACGTAGGTAGCCCATTTATGGGTTCGATCCCAACATTGAAATAATCTCTGTCCTTCTGAATGACGATAAACTTCAAGTGCCCCACTGAGTGGCTTTAAAACCAGCCTGGTCATCAAAATGACCAAGAGACTTTTATATAAATGTTTTGAAGGATACCATTGACTAAGAATCTCTAAACAAATATAGATGATTCTATATTGATGAAGAACCTCGAATACATATAAAAGATTATCTAAATTTCTTGCATATTTAATCATTGATTGTTAAAACTAAAGGAAGGCTCATTTTATACTTGGTAATGTAATAAGGATTCACGAACTTAACTTAAATCTATAAAGAGAGTCCCGGAGTAGACAATAATTCCCCTCAAAAAGGTGTGATGAGTCCGACCTCCCATCCTCTCGACCAATGAAAATTCCTAAGCCTCATTAGACCACAAACTCATGAGCGCCTGCCTTTGGAAAGTAGGTCCAGACGGATGTGGAATCATTGGATGTTTCCGGTTCTACGAACAAACCCGTTAGAAACCGATCGGAACGTTTGAATCTCCCGTCCAAAAGGTCATCCCCGGATTCCGCGCGAAACAGGGATCTACACATGTGTACCATATTGAGATCATAAAAAATGTATCGTTAACTAATGCATTATAAGGAGATATATGTCCTACCTGTTACGTAATAAAATCATACATACATGTTCCAAAATATTAAAAATCATTCATTATGTCGTGACACATGAAAAAATATTTGTTTCATAAAAATAAAATCATAAATAATGAAATGATATTGGTATTATTAAAATTTCATCACATACTAACCTATAGAGAATAGAATGGTTTTTAATCATTTAATTAAATCATAACCCATGATAAGAAGTGGATTAAAGAATATAACCCATGGAATATAAATACGCATCATTATCATCATTCCATTCAAATATATAAAATCCAATAAGGAATTTGAATGGATACTTTGGATAATTTCCTAGAATTTCATGAGTAACATCAATGGATGTCATCATATATTTAAAATAATTAAAAATTAATTCTTAAGGAAAATTTCCTTTACTCTTTTAAAAATACTCTTTAATACATAAAAACATTTGAAAAGAATTTTCATAGAAAATATGTTTAATACATATAAAGAATGTATGAAATCATTATGAAAACCATATTAATTAAAACCATATAAAATAATATTGAACATATTTTTTAAACCATTTCCCTTATAATATTGAAAATATATAAAATAATCTTTAAATAATTCAAATAATTTTCTTTGTAAAAAATGTTTTGAAAATTTATGACGATTTTTTGAAAATCATTTAAAGTACTTTTTAGACATAAAACATTTTTCAAATCATTTTTTAATTAAAATCACATTAAAACCAATGAATTTACATAATATTATATTTTTTTCCAAAATAAAATGTAATATGGAAAACGAATATTTAGGGGAATAATGGTCACAACGTTGAGTAAATCATTAAATTCCAAACATTCCTTTTGGACAACAATTTTTTTTCAAAAGTTCCTCAAATAGAAAATGACATGAAGAATAATTTTTAAGATAATTACTTTTAAAAAGGTAAAACATGGGTAATATATAAAATTAAGAATCATAGAATAATATTATCATATTAATAGAAACATGTTTATGAATGAATAAATATTTCTAGCCATGTGAGAAGTGATGTGGTACTTTCTTAAAAACACATTCTTGATCATATTATGTACCAAAAGTGAAAAAATGAAACCATTACATTAATATAACTTGGAAATAATATTTTAATAAAGTTAATTATATTTCATTATAGATGGATCCAAAAATTTCATCAATAGGAACATTATTATAAACAATCTTCATATAAGGTGAGATTATGACTGTGAACCGTTACCATTTTGGTAACATTGAATCACAAAAAATAGAAATAATAAAATTACATGAAGCTTTAAATGTCATTAAATGAATAATATTCATGATATAAAATTTCAAAGGAAGTATATACATATTATAGAAATATTTAGGTTCATAAAATAATATCTTTCTCAAATAAAGAAGATTGAGAGAAAATTATATAACCGATTTGACATATTTTGAAACATAAACACCATGAAAGAAATAAAATCAAATGGATATCTAAATAAAAATAATATTAGTTTTAATAATCATAAAATATTTCCATATTAATTATACACACCAAAGAAAATAAATTAATGGTTTATAAAGCATGAATCTTATGAAAACAAAATTTGAGATGAAATTCCCTTACATTATGTATTAACTCTCTTTGCAGTCATAAAAAATCAGTTAAGAAATATAAATTTATTATAATTATTTTATATAAAAATATTCCAATATTGAACAAAATATATGGTTTTATTATGTCAATCTATTACCCACTAATTAACAATTCCATGTCACAGTTTCACTTAGGCTAATATCTGCTTTGTTTTTAGTATGTGTATTAATTTCTTATATTTTTATACATAATAATTATATAATCATTTATATGATGTGAACCATGATATAAATATCATTTATAATAATTATATACATATTTACTATAATCTATATAATTTAGAAATATGAAATAGAGTACACCGTTTAAGGAAACGCAGGCCGTACGCTCGTATGAACACTTTTTTGTGTTCTTCATTCTAATGTTGATAGAATGAAATTAAATGAAATATTTTTATAAATAATATATTTATTTAAAAATTTTTATGTGAAATATAAGTTCATTAATCCCATATTTAATACATTACACTTAGTGTTTTGATTAATCACATCGCTTTGAGGGGGAGGTAGTCCACACTTCCCGTAACAAAATTATCGTATTTACCCAAAATGGAAATCATAAAGGTTGGATTTATATAATAAATAAAGAATTATAAATAAATAATAAATATCATATATATTATATAAAAACATTGTTTCCATCATAGTTCCTATAAATTAAAGGTGGTAAAGGTGAAACGAACAATATCATTTCGTGAGGCGATAGTTTTCCACACACAATAATGGTAAGTTTGATACCCATTTAATGAATGTGTGTGTAAGTGTAAGTAATACCCATGGAAGAAAAAAATATTAGTTTATTTAGGATACTAGTGTAATGATATGAACATTTGATAAGAATTATTGAGTTGGTGGAGGAAAAAATAGAGGAAAGAATATATAAGGAAGGATGTTACATTTTCATTAGGTAACAACTTGTTTGTTTACACAAAAGGGCTTCTTTGAATGGATTTTTGAAAAACGTTTTCATTCATAGAGGAATTTAGGGATGTTTTAATTGAAATTGGAATAATTTATACTATATTAATTTACTTGAGATGTGTGTGGAGTTGGGAGGGTTGAGTTTCTTTTTATAGTGGAGGGAAAGGACACAATTGGTATTTTTTGAAATGAATTGTTTGTTCCCCATGTATTACTTATTTTTAAAGTTTCCAAATTTATATTTATAGATAATTATATGTCTCTTATAAGAAATATTTAAATAAAATACGTTTCATACATGTTCATTTTTCATTCCATCACATACCATTAGGGTTTAGTCCCTTGATAAGTGTATTATTATCTTAGTCATTGTAATTAATTTTAATCTATTGGAATAATCATTGTGGGAAACAAATTAATTTAAAGTTTTTATACCATAAATAACATACAGATTATAGTTGTGTATTTTCTTGTTTCTAAATTTAAATAATATTTAAGTCAAAATTTATTTTAATGCTAATCTCGCAGGCATGGCGACAAATCATGTTTTTTAGATTAGAATGATCAAAAGATCATTAAGGTTTTGTATCTAAAATCAATATTAAAATGATTCCAATGAACTGAATTGGATTAATAGACGTGTGATTTTTTTATTTAAACTTTACAACCAGCTAAAAATATAATTTTACTATATAAATATATTAGATGATAATGACGTTTTGAATTAAAATTCATAATTTTTCACTATTCATCCCAAAATGATGTTTCTTAGAAAAAGCCCAAAATTCCCCCCAAAGATAATTTGGACCGTATGAATTTAAAAGTCAATATAATTTCATCAAATTCATTTTCTATTACTGCATAAAATTAATTTTACTAATTTTCACAAAAGGATATAAAAATTATTTCATTTATGAAAATAATAATTTTAAATACAGAAAGACCTTACAGAAAAATACCTATTTTACTAAAAATATTTTTTATTAATATAAATAATTTATATATTATATTTAAAATTTATTTACTACTATTTATATTTCAAATTTTAATGGAAATTTTAAATTTATTTTTTAAATAGTTATAATAATATAGTGTTGTTTCACAGAAACTCAGTGTTGCGTGTAACACAAGATAAAATTGTGTTGCGTGTAGCATAATCGTACCTTAGTGTAGCTTATAACAAAATTATGACTTTGTTCAGTAATATATATATATATATATATATATATATATATATTTCTATTATTCCTTGTAATGATAAATATCATAAAGATTAATTAATTCAAAAAATAATGATTTTTTGAAATATTGTGGCTTTATATTCTATAACCTTACAATGATATTGGCCCTTGAAAATCATCAGTGTTATCAGGGGATTAATACCTAAAATTTTCTTTCATGATAACCCACATCGTAAAAATTAATACTAAATTATCCTTTAAAAATAAATTTGGAAATATAGCGGTTACAAAAATTAACTCGTAACATGGTTACCATATAGGATACATGGGTGGAATTTGAAAATATGGACTTGGAAGAGAGAGATATAACTATTATGTTCTTATTTAAATTGATAGAGAATATTGATCAGATGATGTGGGTGATTAAAAAAATAAAAATATGCGATGATCTAAGAAACCATCTGATTCATCATCAATACTGGTGATAGGATAAATCATTTTCAATGTCCTTTTCCTAGATTGGAGTAATTATGATTTCATTACTTTTAATATATAATCTATCAAACTTTGGGTTTTGATCAATTCCCACTTTATCTCTTACTCCATTGAATGATTGTGAGTTTTTTGATTATTGAAGAACTAACATATTATGATATCCATAAATAGAATGATAAGCTATTCCATCTTCCATTACTAATAATCACATAAAATGGTTACCTGGGGTTATACAAAGGATATAAATACTCATATGGGGATATATTATATTATTCCAAAAAACATTATATGAAGTTTAACATACACCCTTCCATAAATGGTTAACCTTGTAACTCTTCTAGAAGCTGAAAATATAAAACATTAGAAATAAGATCACCAATCATCTAAACATTGATCCCCCATATATCATAGATTATCTTTCGGTTATCACATTAGAGACATGTGAAAACCACCTTTTTATGTTCTCTTGAAACATTATAATATCATGATTTAATATACATCCCTATTCAAATCGTGCATGAATTTTTATAGAGATTCTTATTAAATAAAAAAATTGTGAACATCGTCCATGATAATGTGGAACAGTTTTCCCAAAAAATCCATAGTCATTTAAATGTTAATCAGTACCATCCAAATATATTATTCATAAACAAAATATCTATATCGCAACAAAATTATCTCTATTTCCAAGATAAATACAATTCTATCGACATCTTGAAATAATTAAGCATTACATTCCCTTAATCAAAATAATTTTTTTCCATTAAATAACTTTTATTTGTCATTAAAAACATTCAAAATAACATTTTCAATATTTAGGTAAAACCTTATATTTAAAATACTTATATATTTAGTGATTATTGTAACATAATATTTAAATTCCAAAACATAGTTACATTATTAATGCAATATTAATATTAAACCATTACTTAAGCCCCATCATCTTAAACCATAATGCCCTATTGTTATAATATGAAATATGAATCATGTATTGAGGTTCCTCAACCTCAATATAATCACGATTCTTTTGATTAATGAAAAAAATTATAACATCTTACACCATTCTCATGTATTTAATGATATAATTATCTTCAATATTATAATCAATTCTTGTACCACCTTCCTGATTGTCTTCATGATATTTCTACTTTTGAAATTGATTTGAGTAATGTCTATACTTTAAACGTTGAAAACATTCAATGTTAACATAAGTTCTTTACATCCCATTAGATTGACTAAAACCATAAAGAAAACTTTGATAAATATTTTTCACAATGGAATACCATATAATCATGAAAGATTACTTATAAGGTGCCTAAATCATCTATCTCACTTCTTTAATCTATTACACCTTAGGAATTATTGGGTTATTCATAGTTATATTAAACATAAATCCTTTATGATGGTTCATAAATAGTTTGTGACCTCCAAAATCATATCCCATGGGTGTTTCAAACTAGGTGGGTAGTAAGGCCCATTGTCTTGTACCAAGTGAGGGAGAATTAGGCACCACACTACTTGTCAATGTTTTACTCATAGGTACATATATTCTATAACCACGTCAACTTATAGTATCTCGATAAAGATATATTTCTAGGAAATCACTCACTCTATCATTTACAAAGAATATTAGGAGATTTTCCTAAATGTTAACTCATCATTATACTTATCTTTAGTAACCTCCCTAGACATATACTTATAAGTCCACCTAAGTATCTCACTAAACGTTTCTAATCCAAGATTCTAAATGATGATAAAACCTATTCTCTAGTACGAATTATGAAAACCTTATATCGACATACTGAGAAGTTACATCACTTTTATGGAATACTTAATACATTACCCTATCATATTCCTAAAGGCCGTATTAGTTTTGTGCCTTTTGAAACATGGAAACCTAAATAATGTTATATTAATGAGAGAAATATCTACCACGAGAATCTCCATGACAATAACCCTTATTAGAAATACCACGCATAAAATATATCTATATAAACTAAAGAAGGAAACAATGGGTGAGCGGAGATGCTCAATAAGGGAAAACTAGGGATATGTTGATGTATAAACATGATCATAATTCTATATTAAAATTATCATAACATTAGATGAGCATACCTTAAATAACAAATATCATAAACAAGAATTGTGGCATAAATATTAGCAGTTCATTAAGTCATGAATCATAAGGGATACAATAAAACTATACATGAAGGAATAATACATATAAATCATGGAATACACATAAAAATATAAAATCATTTGTCAATGTTTCCTTCCTAGAGCTTCGTGACATGTTAAGCTTGGGATGATAACCCATGTATCTGCTTTGGGCTTGGGATTTCCTCCATTATGCCCTCTTGTTTTTGGATTAGGATTACCTCATGTGTACCCTCTTATTTGGGTCACATGATGCCATCCCATGCATCATCTTATATTAGGATCGGGATACCATAATGTTTTCCCTCTTTTTTTGGGATTTTGATTCCCTGTTATTTCAGAATTAGGATGACCTCCCGTGAACCCTCTTCTTTCGGGCATAAAATGGCCACTTTTTTAGGCATGAGATTCCTTTTCATGTACCCACTAGATCATACAAATCATTTATTGTTACCAAATGAATTGAAGGGAGACATAATTTCCCACCATCAAATAATAAAATCAAACATACATGTTTCACAAGGTAAGAATATAATATCATGACCCATGAACAAAGATGAGTTTTATAAACATCAAATCATAACCAGTGAAATGAAATGGATATCATTAAAATTTCATCACATTATACCGTATGGGAAATATATAGTTTTCCATAACATTTCATTAAATAATAAATAGTGAATGTAAGAGGGTTTATAAATCATATGACACATGGAAGAAAAAAAGGATTCATAAACATCATACAATCAAAACCTAAACTCTTTAATAATAAATATGAATAGAAATATTTTAAACTTTCCTATAAGACAATTAGTAATGTAAACAGATGTAATAATAGATTGAAAATAACTTTGAAATATAATTTCATGTAGAAATTATCCTTCCTTCTTTGAAAAAAGACTCTTTAAAACATAAAACCTTTTAAAAAAAATTTTCTATAGAAAATACATTGAAAATAAATGAAGAAATCTTGAAATCATTTTGTAAACCTTTTTCCATGAAAATTTATAAAATAAGTTAGAACAATTTTTTTTAAAAAATATCATTGAAAATAATTTTAAAACACATAAAATAATCTTATAAATCATTTAAAAACTTTCCTTTGAAAACAACATTTTGAAAACTTTTAAATGTTGTTTTGAAAATAATTTATAATATTTGTTTAACGTAAAAACATTTTAGATTTTTTTTTCATTAAAAATAAATTTAAAACCAATGAATTTATATAATATTATAGATTTTGTAGAAAATAAATTTGTAATCTTGTAAAGGACATTTCAAGGTAATGATTCTCACAACCACGAGTAAATCCATACATGCCAAACATTCCCTTTTCACAATAAAACGTTTTATATAGTGCCTCGACTAGAAAATGAATGGAATATTCCTTTTTAATAAACTTTTTTAAAATGGTAAAAAATTAGTAAAATTTTATTTTTTCTTTTTATAGGATAAAAGAAGAATATTTTTGAAAACTTGTTTAAAAAAACTGTTTTGAATGGATAAAAATTTCTAACCAAAGTAAAAGGTAAAATATTTCATTCATTAAAAAAATGATATTCATATTATGTTTCAAAGGGTAAAAAAGTGGTACCATTACATGGATACGGCATTAATAAATATACGGGAATAAAACTCATTATAGTTCCTGACATATGGGTCAGAATAATTCCTCAATGGGAGTATAATCATAAATAATCTTGATAAATGGTTTGATTATAAGTATAAAACATTCTCAATTTGGTAATATTTTATGAAAAATGGAAATAAAAACATAAAATGAAGATTAAACAAAAATTAGACCAATTTTATTTATGATATAACATTTTAACACAAGTATTTACAATTCATTGAAAAATATTGGTGTATAACAGGGCATCTGTCTCAAAGAAGGGAAATTGAGACAAAATTACATTACCGATTTGATAACTATTTCAACATAAAACCCATTAAAGAAATATAATAAAATTTATATTTAAATACCCTTAAATATAATTATAAGAATCATAAAATTCATCCATGGTAATTATAAAAACCCTACAAATGATATGAGTGGTGAATAAGGCATTAATCTCATGAAAATAATATGTGAGATGAAATTCCCATACCTTATGTCTGGACTCTCTTTGCAGTATTACAAACCTCCTATATACTAAATATTAATTTAGTAAAAATATTTCAGATAACCACATTATTTTATCTAAAACCATATTTGTTTTTGTTAAGAATTTACATTACTCACTTATGAAAATTTCCATGTTAATGTTTTGCTTCGAGTAATATCAGCTTCATTTTTTTACAATGTCTTAAATTGTTATATTATTGGCCCTTATACTTATATAATGATTTATAGAATTACAAAATGATATAAATTTCATTTATAATAATTGTATATTTATTTTTAATTATTTATAGAATATAGAAATATGATATGGAATACACCATTCATGCAGAGGGTATGCCATATGTATACATGAACGTTGTTTCCCATTTTTTTTATAATATTAAAAAAAATAAAGGAAATGAAAAAAAATATATATAATATTTTATAGTAAAATTTTTAGTTGTTATAAATGTCCACTAAACCCATCTATAATATATTCTATGTATTGTGTGAACAAATCACACTACTTTGACGGGACAATAGTCCACACTTCCCAAAACAAATTATCATGTTTAAGAAAAATGGAAATCAACAAGGTAGGATTTATATAAAAAATTAATAAGTATAAATAAATCATAAATATAATATATATAATATAATGATAGTGTTTCTAGCATTATTCCCAACCACGAAATGTGGTAAAGGTAAAACAATCAACATTGTTTTTTGAAGAAGTAGTTCTCTGTACACAACATGGTATGTTCATTACCCATTAGATGGTAGTGTTTTTAAGTGAAGGTCAAACCAATCTAATAAAATATCTCATCATATTTATAATACAGATGTTATTATATGATAATGGAATAATATTATCTTCGGTGGTGGAGAAATAAGACAAAAGAAAAGGGTTGAAGATGTTACATCTTCATTGATTAACTCCTTTTGGTTTGCACTGAAGGGATTTCATGGTTGGATTTAATCCCAAAGGGAGTATAAAAATAGGATGTTAGGAATTTTTGGATGTAAATTGGGTAGTTATTGGCCGAACATTATGGGTTTTAGAGGTTTATTTAAGTGGGATGGGTAAGCGCCATTTTATATTGGATGGAAACAACATGGTTGGTATTTTTTTGAATTGGAGTGTGTGTTCCCCAAGAATTACTTTTTTACAAAGTGTAAAAATAAATAATTAAGAAGAAATATATTATTATTGTCCTATGTATGTCCATCCGAAGGGGTTTTTACATGTTTATATACCATTTCCCTTTTACGATCAATTTTAGTCCCTTGTTATGCTTAATTTTACATTAATTGATGTAGTTAATTTTAATCCCTTTCAATAATAATATTCATTAAAATTAAGATTATATCATTATAATATAGATATCATACTTATTAAAACCATTTATTTTTATTTTTAGAAATTCAACTCATTAAAATGGAAGAATTAAGTTTAATACTAATCCCCGGATGTAGGGAGATAGTGGGTTTTTAATGTGAGAGTGTTCTAGTGTGAATTAATCTATTATATCTACATTCAATATAAAAATGTTTCCAATGAAAACACTGGTTTAATTTAGGTCTAATTTATATATTTTTGTTTAAAAACCCTAAAATATAATTTAATGTGATAAATATATTAGATGTAAAATCTTTTTTGAATAACAATTTTGTGTTTTTATCTATTCATCCAAAAATGATGTTTTTGATAAAAATCAAAAAAATTATCCCTAAGATAATTACTACATTTTGAATTAAAAAATGAAAATTATTGCATAAAATTCAATTTCTTTTATTTTATAAAAATAATTTTATTGTTGTTCATAGAAGGACATAAAATGCAGTTCCTTTACTAAAATGGTATTTTTATTAATATAAATACATTTCCAAAAAACTATATTTCATTATCAATATATTTTATTTATATCAGACCATTATAAATTATATTTAAAATATTATTTTCACTATTCATATTGACAAGTTCAATTTCGAGGTTGTAACTACCTTTTTTAAAAATTTATTATTTTAAGGTGTTGTTTCTTTGAAACTCAGTGTTGCATGTAACGAAAGCCAAGTTGGTGTTGTGTGTTTCCAATGCTTACCTTATTGTATCATATAATGAATTTCTGACAAAGTGATTTAATATATATATATATATATATATATACTATTTCTAGTTTTTCATGAAATTCAAAATATCAAAAATATTATATTAATTGGAAAAAAATAATTCACAAAATCATAGGTTGTTACATATTTATCCAAGGTTTCCAACATCCAGTTCAATCACTTGTAACTCTTAAAATATAGAGTTTTTAAAGCTACATATTTCAACTCTATGAAAATGAATATTTCATGTTCCTAGAAAATATTATTCCATTAATGAAATTGTTTTCTCTATCCATTATGTATGAAAGAAATTAACCAAAGACGCAAGCTATCATGAATGAATGAGATCTCAAGGCTGGTGAATCATGGAATAAAGTGTTTTTGTGTATACAAATTATCTTTCAAATAGATGATTTCACCTTAACTGACCCATTATTGAACCTAGACCTCAAAAAAATAGATATGGTTACTCATAAATGATACCAAATATTACATATTCCTTGGTCTTACATCCAATCAATTCCAAAACGCCCTTCATTTTCCCCTCGTGAAATAGTACTACAAAGAACTACACTTGATATTAACCCAAACTAATATCCTTTTAATGGAATTAATGTAGTGTGATACATTCCTCAGGTTTTTCCAATCCTCTAAATGGTGTATCACTATCCATTAAAATGATACCCAGTGGCAATTCCCCACTTAAATGTGGTCATAGAAAAAAATATTAATGACTTTTTCAATGTAGTGGATGATACATTTTCTTGGTTTTATAATGGATAATACATGAGATGGAACATATTTTAGCACACTATTTTATAGTGTAATCCTTCCTCGAAATGTGAAAAATTATTTTTCTGGTAAAACATTCTTGTTTTTATATGACTAACATGATTATGAAAAAAACCTTTTTATCTTCCCATCTGAGATGGGATAACCTGTTTACTTCATCGGGAAGCTTCCACTTTGAATTCAATGATTGTTCAGAAATTTCCTTCAACTATGAGTGGAGTTGGATTTTAGAAGGCCCACAGTACACTTTATGAAATTATTACATTTTCCACTCTAGAATCTATATGACATCATCATTATATTAAAAAATCATTCTATTTCGTCAATCCATTTATTAAATATAAAATTTCATCTTCATATATCAAACGAGACACCAAAACCTTTCTTATTCTGGTACTAAAAACTTATATAGAACCTCTTCCAAAGTAATTTGTATTTTTTTCTTGTAATGTATTCCAAAATAAGTACGAATAAGACTGGACAAAGGGAATCCCCCATTCTCATGCCTCAAACTGATTTAAATCAAAGGATTCATGAAATTTAATTGGAAAATATAAACAACAATTATTGTTTCATCCGGAAAACATTATCTTATTTTAATCTTTATTGATATATCTAAAGAGATTAATTTTTATGAGAATAGAAAAATTATAATATTTACAAATGTTTTTCCATTCTGGAAATTCACCTAATATAATAAATATATAAAATATGTGCAATATGTTTTCATAAAAAATCATAATTCATAAGTAAAATTTTTCATTTAAAAATAATATGTTTATAACACTAATTAATATAAGAAATTTTAAAATAACTTTTATAACATAATATAAAACTATACTTACAGTGTTATAAATGTATTATTTTATAATTATTTTTTATTACATTGATAATTATTATATAATAGAATTAATATTATATTTATAATCATAAGGTGAAAATTATTTAATTTAGTAAATTTTATTTTTTGGAAGAAAAATAAATTACATAGTTAAAAATGTGATAGCCTTGTAAAAGTATAAATGGTAAAAAAATTTATATAAAAGAGATAAAATAACGTTAAATAACTCTAAATGAATGGTATATTTCTTTATTAATATTTTAATATCTAAACCTCCCATATTTTTCACTTAGGATACTAAATCCTTCTAGAAATTGATATATTTTTTATAATAGGAACTTATATCTATTAATGTGTTATTACCTAAAAATATAAAAGGATCCTCCCACCTTAATTTAAAATGTGAAAAAAATAATTGAAATTATCACCTATAATATAATCAATTTTCTTTCTAAAAAATCCTTTCTAATATTCTTAAACTTCTATCCCATTGAGATTTTTAAAATCAATTCTAAATAAATAATGATCTCAACAATATATCAAATTATCCTATATAAGTATTTTCACATCTATAATCATTATTCCATTTGATATTATTCTACCAATTCATAAATTAATATAAGAAATTAAAAATTAGTTATGTATGTATTATTAGTTACTAATTTTTTCTTTTTTTAATGGAATAAGTATTATCTATCTACCTGATTTCCATAGAAAAATGAAATCTACTTTCAGGTTACATATGGATCCCTACCTCTAATAATAACATGTTTCATATTACATCATCACCATTAAAGGATGATTAAAACGGTTTATTTAGTGAATGAATATTAAACTTATAACATGATTACGATACAATAAATTAAAACCATCTTCTACCGTCTTTCTATTGTATTGAAAAATAAACTATCATCCATAATGACGACCACCACCACCACCATAGAATGATATATTTAAATTTCTATAAACAATTACTTATAGGATTTTATGATAAATTTTAATGAGGGTAAATTAATTTTATAAAATTATTATGTTTCAAAAATGGTTATATTGTTTTACTCAGTATTAATATACCAATGTTTGTTCATTAAAAATTACCCAAACAAGCTTGTTAATGATTTTATCATTATGAATTATCACCATAATTCTAATGGAATGAAGTTATAACTCTATAATTAATTATGAAGAATATATTTAAATAGCATTAATAATATATTAATGATTAATTTGTTTCAAATAATTAGAATTTACTTTTAAATATCAATCCAAGTTCCAAACAATCAAAATAACTAGCATTCTATTTCTAAAATAGACTACTTCAAATTATATATGAATAATATATTAATCTAATTAGTGATTATGTATTGTAATAGATACGAATAAATGTCTGGTATATATTATTAATATCATTTTTATTATTATACATGATATTTATAACCACTCATGGATGTAAAGAGTAAATGTAAGGGGTTTTTTAACTCAACATCATTCCTTGATTCATAATTAATCGTTTCGGACTATGGTTTTACAATATATATTTCCTTCAATCATTTATTGATATTATTTTTCACTTCAAACTTATTTTTCAAGGAATTACATTTTAACATATTATACATCATTTTTTTTGTATTTCGTTCTTCATAAAAATTTATGGCATTAAAAAAAATTCCCACGTTCTCTAAAGGACTAAATTTCTTCCATGTACAAATTTACTATTCTTAGGGAACATATATTTTATTATATTAAAACCCAAATATTTATTATAAATTATTACCCTCATTTTTTTTCTATAAAAGATTCAAATTGATGTATTATCAATATTTTAACAATGTGGATTTGAATAATTTTATTTATATTATTAGAAATGTTTTTCTTTTCATGATCATATATTTCATCTTCCTCTCCGTATTTACATTGTAAAACCTATTTTTATTAAGAAAAGATGATTTCTTGAGATTTATTGTTATATAATTCATAAAAAACTCTTCATAAAAACATCTAAAAAAATAAATTTCTGATAATGACTTATAACATCATCTCATTGTCATGATATTAATAAATCCTCTCTAATGAATTTTTTTATCCAATTCTCCCCATTACATAAAAATGATCCCTCTGATGTGGAGTTTTTTTAGAACCAACTTAATCATTATTTTATGAAATATTAATTTTTAGTGATTGGATTTTTATCTGTTGTTATAATTTTGATATATTGAAATGTCATACAATTTGAAAATACTATGAAACCCATTAATTTTCCAAGGGTTTTAATTGCATATTTAAGGACTAATATCTTATGGAACACCTATTTCTGGATGATTAATAATAAATTACTATATTTTCCAATAACAAATTGGTTAAAGATAATATGTCATGAGAAAATTAATGTGAAAATCATCAGTTTGTTCACAACATAAATAATTGGAATCCAGTGTTTTCTCACATTATATAAAATGGGAATCATAAATTTTATCACAATATAATTCATGGGAATAGTGGTATTTCTCCCAATTTTATAATTTTATATGATTATGTTTGTAATAATTTTATATGATAGTATACTTTTTATGGTATTTGGTAATGATGAATTATTATCATTATATTCGTCTTTGTTATGTTATATTTGTTATGCTTCCTTGATGACCCAATGTGGTCATATGTTCAATATCAGGATCCTTGATTTTCTGAGAAGTTATATGTTTTCTACATTACATCCCATAAATATTAGGCATATATTTTTCCAGGTGGTCATGTTTTCTCATATTCTAATGATCTAACCCATGATGAAGGTTCGATGTGTTTTTTCCAAACATAGAGTCCAAAGTCACCATTTTATAATATTTTAATTTCTATAATGTTTAAGGAGAGTATAACGATAATTTATTTATAAAATATTTTATTAATAATAAATGATAACATTTCCTCAAATTTTTTGGAATACGATTATTTATTAAATATTTGGGATTAGATCATTCATTTGAAAATTTGAATAAAATTCCATTTTTACCCTTTATAGTGCACTACAGTATTTCAAAGATAAATATTTTAATATTTATTATTTAAACATTAAATTTTTTAACTTTGTTCCTAAAATAACGTGCTACAACTTTTGTTCTGGACTTTGGATCTAAAATGTATATTTTGTTGGACTAAATGGACCATGAAGTCAAATGTGGGCTGGACCCGCCAGATTGGACATTGGTTCTGTATTTGGACCATAACATCTTCATCCTAGCATGGATTGTGCCCAATTTTCTAGAGGTTCATGGAAAACCAATTTTTAAAAAATCATTCTTTTGGAAGAATAGCTGGTTCATGCGTTTTATAAGTCAAATGGGAGGTGCAAGTTGGCTTAAAATATTTGGCCGAGATTCCCCATTCATAGTTGAAACCTCTTTAAACCTAGCCTCCCTAAACTCTAAAAATTTGTGTTTTTTTCTTTTGGAGGGGTTGAGATTTGAATCAAGAAGTTAAGGGCTAAGGAGAAGTGGATCCAATCCAATTCTCCAACCATTTCAACATGGGTAGCTCTTGAAGCAAGGATCCCCTTGACGAAGCCTTCTTCTTCTGCATGTTGTAATGTTTTATTTGTGTAATAACCCTCTATGTTATTTTTTTTATTTATTCTCATTTCCTATATTTTTTTAAAATGTATTAATCTCTTAATATTATATATTTTTCTACAATCCATAATAGAAACTAGATTGGGTTCTACACCCTCAAAACCTTTGCAAATGCAAAACATTTCTACGAAGACTACACCGCCCATGGAAGAGTAGTTATTTTTAATAATCGATCTACCTCTAACCTCCTTTATTCATTTATTTTGAATCAATGATCTATTTTAATTCACATAATGTGATTTATTAATTGAGTTTTTAATTTAAATTAAACGAAGAAAGCAAGTGAACAACAAACACAAATCACGCGAGGCAGAAAATTGTGGGAATTATGGGAGCACGAACTTAATTGGTAATACAAAACCATATGGGACCAATTTTTAGTGTTCAAATATAATACCTAAACTTAATTAATTCTAATTTACAGAGATAAAATGTTCCTTAATTTACCACTTTCCATAATCTATCTTTAAAATTCCAATCAGAGCAGGGTGCTGCGATTATATTTTCCAACGATAGCCTTGGGTGAAATTCACTTCACCCTTATGGTAAAGTTAATTCTCATAGGGTTATAGATTTAAGAAATTATGGTATCATAATTAAGTGAATGTTAATTTAAATTATAATTATAAATAATTGAGTGAATAGGTAGAGTTATATCAAGTACGCATTTTAAAATATTTTCTAAAAAAATATCTCTTTGTTGCGTTGAATTTCATTTCAAAATTAATAAAAATCCAATATTCTTCCAACAAAATTATTCTAGTTTTATAAATGATAAACCTCAATTCTTTTAAAGTATTGTTTTTATTATCTTTAATTTTATTTTTATAATAACTTTAATATGTTGTTTTAATTTACTTCCTCGTTTGAGAGAGGACCTTGGCCAGCCACTCTGCTACACCTATGTAACCCGAAACTCAACATCATTTGAAATCTCCCACAACTACGCCTTTCAAATTGGTGTCATTTTCGGGGAGGCAAGTAATTTATTAAACCAATTAGAAGTATTTATTTTATTTTTCATTTAATTTTTTTCTTCTCCTCTTTCTTTCTAAAACCCCTTTTCTAATGTTTTTTTTCTCTCTTACTCTTTTATTTTATTTTTATTGGACCAACTAAAATGTATTTTGTTTTTTTTATTATTGTCCAATTTTCTTTATTTATTTTTTATATTTCATTGATTTATGACATGAAATAAACCTGATGATCTTTTAGATCTTGACTCGGATATTTAATGTAGCCTTAGGTCTCGAATCCGACATTATTAGTGTACGAGAAGTTTCAACATTCAACCAGTTGGAGAATTCCTCCAATCCCAGAACATTGAAATTGAAAGAAATTCACATTGAACCATAAAAAAGAACCAATGGGTGTAAATAATTGAAATTAACTTAATAGAACCATTTTATAATTTCCTGCATCTAATATTACTTATCCATAAAATTGAATTACATACCCAAATCTCGAATCACACTTTGATCGGAAATCTGCGTTAATTCACCTACTTCCAAAATTTTATGGCCTCTACAGTAATGTTCCCAATAAAAAAATTAAATATTTTAATGGGGTTTGTTCAAACTTAAAACAAAGAAATTTTTTAAAGATCAAATCAAACTAGAGCATTCCCATTCTCACTTGATGTAGCTACGAAAGATTATATGTATTATTTAAATCCTAAAGATGAAACATGTAGGAATGATTTGAAACATATTTTTTTGAAATGATTTTTTCCAGAAAGAAGGACCAAATCCATTCAAAAGGAGATCTTAGAGGTCAGACAAGCCCATGGGGTCTCAATGTATGATTACTGGGAGAAATTCAAGAATTTTTTGGTAAGATACCTATATAAAAAAAATCTATGAGTAACTCCCCATCCAATACTTCTATGAAGGACTCACACCTATGGAGAGGAACATGGTGGATGTCATGGATAGAGGAGCTTTGGTGGAAAAGAAAAAACTAACTGCACTTGCATTGATTGATAAGATGTCCCCAAACTCCCAATAATTTGGTGATCGAGGTACACCACATGTCAGGGGAGTACCTCACTTGAGTCCAACTTCTCTTGAAAGTCATTTGATTGATACCAAGTTGGAATAATTAAACACTATGGTGAGACATATTTCTTTGGATCAAAAGACATCCCAACCCCCTCCCAAGGCGATGTGGCATTTGTAGTGAGACAAGCCACCCAACTGATTGTTCCCACAACTACAAGAAATAGAGGATTATACAACAATATTCCCTGGGAGACCAAATAAATAACAACAACAACCATATACCCAAAAGAAGATTTATTCCTTTGTACCATCATACAAACAAGGGTGGAAGGATTAATCTGACATGAGGTTTGTATATGGACAATAAAAAATTCCCCCCTTTCAACAAATCTTCCAGTAGCCTCAACCTTTCCAATAAGGTTTCCAATAACCCCAATGGCGATTTGATGCTCGAGCATCAAAATGTCAACAGCAAGGGACTTCTTAGACAAAGGTAGATTATAATACTGATGATATTTTGGAACAAATTGTTCTTAATCAATAGAATTAGTTGAAGAGTCAAGGTTTAGAGATGAGGGAGTTGAAGACTCAAATGAGCCAAATTGCCACTACCCTCCATCAGTTGGTAAGTGAAAATTCTGGAAATATACATTCAAAATCTACTCCAAATCCAAAGGGGAATTTCAGTGTCATCTCATTGAGAAGAGGGAAGAAAACAACAGATTCTTCTCTTCCAACGATTCCATTGGGATTCACCTCAACTCCTGAGAAGACCCATTCAAAGCCAGCTTATGAGAAACCCAAGGATAAAGATAAAGGTAAGAAAAAGATTAATGATATTCCTCATAAAACCCTTAAATTTAGAAATAGAGTTGTAAAAACCAAGAATATAGCTTAAGAGGTGATGAAAAAGGATGTTTTGGACACATTCAAGAATGGGGAATTCAACATCCCTTTAAATGAAGCCATCAAGCAAATCCCAAGTTACACCAAATTTCTAAAAGAACTTTATACCAATAGAAGAGGGCTCAAGGGAAATGAGATGATCAAAATTGGAAGTAATGTGACAGCACTCATTACACCAACTCTAGAAATGCGAAAAACGTTCAAGGATCTAGGGACATTCACCATCCCATGCACCATAAGGGAGTTACACTTTTCTGATGCTTTATGTGATTTTGAAGCTTCCATAAATGTAATGCCTCACTATGTTTTCTCTTCTTTATAGGTTGCTGAGTTGAAGCCAATGAGAGTAGTGGTGTCGTTAGTGAATAGAACTACGACATATCCAGTGGGATTCCTTGAGGATGTACTTGTCTGGGTAAGAGACATGATCTTTCAAGAAGATTTCTATGTGCTTAAAATGGAGGACGATTAGGTAAGTTCACATACTCCCATTATCTTAGGTAGGACCTTCCTCAAAACTGAAAAAAACTATCATAAATTTCAATGAGGGTAAACTTTCCATGGAGTTTTGAGATGAATTTTTTATATTTAATGTTATAGACTCCCTGAAGTACCCCTTAGAGAACTATTCTACTTTTGTTATCTCCCATTTTGAACCACCAAGTAAAACCCCCATGGATTTTTATTGTCCTATGCTTAGGTAAATTATGATTATTGGTTATAGTTTGATGGTGAAGAGTACTTCCACACCTATTTTGAATGCACAAGACTCTCTTAGATTTGATTTTGATATGGATTCATATTCTGATTTTGATCATGCGAACTATGATTATAACTATGTTGTTGAGTATGCTGATGTATTTGATGTTTTATTCTCTGATTTTTATGATTTCTATTATGATACTGATTCTCTTTGTGCACATATTTCATTTCATTTGATGTCTCTATCCATACACCACCCCTCTACATTGGAACTCAAGCCATTACCACCAAATCTAAAATAATCATACTTTTTAAGTGTTGAGAAATTACCTATTATAATTGCTAACAATCTCTCTTTTGGACATGAAGAAAAACTTTTGAATCTTCGGAGGGAGAATATCAGCACAATCAGTTGGACCTTGGATGACATTTCATGTATTTTCCCCTCCATTGTCATGAATATGATTATTTTGGAGGATGGGACTAAACCAGTGAGGTAGCCACAAAGGAGACTTAATCCAAACCTTCTAGAAATTGTTAAAATAGAAATTTAGAAATTTCTAGAGGAAGGTACAATATTTCCCATTTCAAATTATTAGTGGGTAAGTCCTATTTAGGTTGTGCCTAAGAAAAGTGGTGTTACAGTTGTTAAAAATGTGAAAGATGAGTTAGTTCCAATGAGGGTAAAAAACAGCTAGCGTGTGTGTGTTGATTATTGGAAACTAAATCAATCCACTCGCAATGACTATTTCCCCTACCATTTATTGATCAAATACTCGGGAGACTAGCTGGGAAGACACATTACTGTTTCTGGAATGGATTTTTTTTGATATTTTCAGGTTCCTATAGCTCTAGAGGATCAGGAGAAGAGTACATTCACCTATACCTTTGGCACATTTTCCTACCATAATATGCCAATTGGACTTGGTAATGCCCCAGGTACCTTCCAGAGATGCATGGTGAGTATTTTTTCTGTTTTTATGGAGACCTGCATTGATGTATTTGTGGATGATTTTATAGTGTATAGATCCTCATTTGATGAATGTATAAATAGCTTGGGAAAGGTGTTGAATCATTTTATTGAGAAGAATCTGGTCTTGAACATTGAAAATTGTCATTTTATGGTAGAGCATGGGATTTTCATAGGGCATGTAGTGTCAAAACATGGGATAGAGGTTGATAGATCTAAAGTAGATATCATTTTATCCTTAACCTATCCTTCATGTGTGCCTGATTTCAGATCTTTCCTAGGGTATGTAGGATTTTATCGACACTTCATCAAATATTTTTGTAAGATTTCTCTTTCTATGTAACGATTACTTCAAATATATTCTGATTTTGTGTTTGATGATTCTTCCAGGACTTCCTTTGATGAGATAATGAAGTGTCTGACCACTCCACTGATCATATACCCCCACGGTGGGGGATTCCTTTTAGGCTTATGTATGACCCCTCCATCTTTGCAGTCAGAGCTATCTTATATCAGAGGGTGGAGGGATGTTCACATGTGATTTCATATGCATCGAGGACACTGGATTCAGCCCAATCAAACTACGCAACCACAGAAAAGGAGTTTCTTTCTATTATATTTTCTTTAGATAAATTCTATTCACATTTATTGGTCTCTAATATAGTTTTTTTTCTGACCATATCACTCTAAGGTAGCTATTGAATAATCCATATGCAAAGATGAGGCTAATACAATGGATTCTCCTTCTTTAGGAATTTTACATTTAGTTAAAGGAAAAGAAGGGGTCGAAAAACCTAGTGATGGACCACATGAGTAGTCTTACACCCACACTAGAGGATGGAACCTTGGACCAGGTACCACCTAAGGACACTTTCCCTGATGAGAATCTTTATTCTATATTAGGTATGCATCCTTGGTTTGCTGATTTAGTTACCTAACTTGTTTCCTCTAAAATCCTTAAAAATTTAATGAAATGTCAAGTCCAAAAGTTAAAGATTGAGTTAATATTTTATGTTTGGGATGATCCATAATTATGGTGCATGTGTAGTGACCAAGTTAATATGAGTTGTGTTCCAGATCCTAAGTTTGATTTTGTTCTACAATTCGGTCATACACTTTCTTGTGGTGGACACTTTGGACCCCAATAGACAACTAAGATAGTTTTAGACTCTGGATTATATTGGCCTAACTTATTCCATGATGTTCATGTGTATTGTAAGTTGTGTTCTCGTTTTAAACACACTTGGATCATTTCTAGGAGACACGAGATGTCCCAACAACCCATACAATTCTGTGAGATATTTGATGTATGGGTAATTGATTTTATGGTCCCTTTTCCTAGTTCATTTTTTGGTATATTTTGGTTGATATTGATTACGTGAGTAAATGGGTGGAGGCTAAGGCCACCAGGACTGATGATTCTCATGTTGTAGTGGACTTTGTCAATATACAGATTTTTTGTAGGTTTAGAGTACCAAAGGCTATCATCAGCGACTAGAGGAAACACTTATGCAATCAGAATTTGGCTACCCTCCTTCAAATGTATGGGGTGACACAAAAAACGTCAACACCATTCCTCCCACAATAAAATGGTCAGGCAGAGGTTTCAAATCGTGAGGTGAAACAAATTTTGGATAAAAATGTGTAGCCGAATACGAATGATTTGAGAAAGTGCATGGATGATGCATTGTGGGCTTATAAGATAGCATACAAGACACCCATTTGTATTTCCCCATTTCAGATTGTTTTTGGGAAAGTGTGTCATCTCCCCTTGGAAGTTGAGCATCAAGATTATTGGGATATAAATAAATGTGACATGGATTTGGCCCAAGATTGAATCCAAAGGATGCTACAAATTCAAGATCCTGAGGAGATTCTATTGTCTTCATATGAAAACTCAATGGTCCACAAGGAAAGATCCAAATCAGCTCATAAAAAAGGATATAGACAAGATAATTTCAAGTTGGAGAGAAAGTCTCCCTCTATAGTTCGCAATTGAAGCTGATGCCTGGTAAGTTTCATTCCAGTCGGTTAGTTCCTTATGTTGTGGCTAATGTTTTCCTTATTGTGCAGTGGAGATCACAATATAAGTCACATGAAAAAGATTTATAGTAAATGGGAAATGTTTGAAAAAAATATAGTGGGGGACTTTCTACTGATGCAGTGGACTTCATCACACTGCAGGACCCCATCATCGCATTATCATAACAGGATGTTCCTAACCCTTTCACTTTTATATTATTTTTCCTATTTAAAATTACACATTTCCTATTCATATATCATCCCATAGGTTCACATTGCAGACAATGCAATATTTTAACTATGGGGGAGGGGGCATAATTTTGGGGTAGATATTTAAGATTTTAATTTGTGTGTTTTATGTGTATTTTTAATTATGTTTTTGGTTAAAATTAAAAAAAACAAAAATAAATAAATAAAAAATAAATAAGTATATCATGTAATATTCTCATATGGAACATATGGAAAATGCATGTTTTCAAAATTCATTGGTAGAAATATAAGCATGAGTAAGATTTCATCATCAAAGGTTGAATTTTATAAAATTGATGTCTTCGATGATATGAATTGTTGTGTCATTATAATATCTTTTAGATTTTGACAACATTATTTGTGATATTTTTTCATGGTAAATTGTGTCATTGATTTCTCCATACATTCTTTAAACAATAAATACTTTTTAAGTTTCTCTTACCCAATTGACTGTATATTTTGGGTAAGTAATTCTTTTCAACTTATAACATGGTCTTTCCATACGTTAATTTCCCTTTCGATCATTTCCATCACTATACCAAATTGACATATGTGTGTGCACCTAATATCTGAATATTGTAAACCCTCTAAATTTTTTTTAAAAAATAAAAAAATAAAAAAATAACAATCAATAATGTGGGGAGTGATGAAATGTACAACATGTGGGGATATTTAGTTTGGGAGCTCATGGTTTGACATCTGGGAATGCTTAAATGAGTGGGTTTTGAAACTTGATTTCAAAGGATGTTGAACAGGTTCAGTTGAATAAAATCAGGTCAGAAGAATATTTTTTATTGTCTTGAATATACTAGATAAAGGGTTGAGAGAGAATCTTGGAATGGTTTTCACACACACACACGTGGAGAATTAGTGGCCTGGTAGACCCATGCCTTGTTTCTCTATTACTAGTGTTATTAATATCACTAGATTTTGTTTTGACATAATTTATTAGATAATGGATTTAAAATTTATTAATATTGAAAATTTATGGGATTCTTATTTTTCCAATATTTTCACTGTGGATTGAGAAATAAGAATATGCATATCTTGTCACAATTTGTTGTCGAATAAATAATATGTGGCTTTTCCCAGGAGTGAAAAAGGGTAAGTGTAGGGGAGTTGATAAATTTTTTTAATGAATATTTTATTGATAATAAATGATAAAATTTCTTCTCTTTTTGCTAAATATGGTTATTTATAAAATATTTGTGATTAGATCATTCATTTGAAAATTGGATGGAAATTCCATTTTTAGCCATTATAGTGCACTTTAGTTTTTCAAAGATAAATATTTTCATATTTATTATCTGAACTTGAAATCATGTAATTGTGTTCCAGACTTAATGTGCTAAAAATTTTGTTCCGGAAATTGGAGCTAAAAGGAACATTTGTTTGGACTAAATGGACCATGACGTCAAATGTGGGATGAACACGCCAAATTGCACATTGGTTCTCAATTTTCCCCCTAACTTCTTCATCATAGCATAGATAGGGCCCAAATTGTATGTAGAGCTCTCAAAAATAATTTTAAACCAATCATTCTTCTGGAATAATAGCTGGTTCATGCATTTTGGAGGTCACATGGGCGGTGCAAGTTGGCTTAAAATATTTTGTCGAGATTCCCCATTCACACTTGAAACCTATTTGAACCTAGCCTCCCCTCTACTCTTTAAATTAGTGTCTTTATCATTTAGAGGGATTTGTACACGAATTAATATGTTGGGGGAATGGGATTAGTAGATCCACTCCAATTATACAACCATTTCCACATGGGTAGCTTTTGAAGCAAAGATCCCATCGACGAAGCCTTATTCTTTTTCTTCGCATTGTAATGATTTTGTTTGTGTAATAAAATTCATTGTTCTTCTTTTCTTTATTCTCTTTTCTTCTGTTTTTTTATATTTATTCTTATCTTCATCTTCCTAATTGGGCTGGAATCAATTGTAGAAACGATATTGGGTTCTACCCTCTTTAAACCTTTGCAAATGCAAAACACTTCTATGATGACTACACCGCCCATGGAAGGGTAGTTCTTTTTAGTAATCAATCAAACTCTTATCTCATTCATTCATTTATATTGAATCAATGTTCTACATTAATTCACATAATATGATCTATTAATTGTGTTTTTAATTTAAATTAAACTAATCAAGAAATTGAAGAATAAACACAAATCACACGAGGTTGATAATTGGGTGAATTGTGAGAGTGTGAAATTAATGGGTAATACAAAACCATATAGGATCAATTTGTAGTGTTCAAATATAATCCCTAAACTCAATTAATTCTAGTTTCCAAAGAGGAAATGTGCCTTAATTTACCACTGACCATAATCTAACCTTAGAATATCAATCAAATAAGGGTGTTTTGATAGCATGTTCCAATGTTAGACTAGTGTTAAATTAACTTCCTCTTTGTGGTAAAGTTAATTCTTGTAGGGTTCATGATCTAACAAATTAAGGGATCATAATTAAGTGAATTTAAATTTAAATGATAATGATAAATAATTGGGTAAATAGGTAGAGTTAGATCAATTACGCATTTTAAAATATTTTAAAAAAAACATCTTCTTGTTACGTCAAATTTCATTTCAAAATTAAAAACAAAAAATGCAATCTTCTTCTGGAAAACATATTCTAGTTTTAGAAACAATAACCCCATAATTTCAGGTAGTGTTTTTATTCTCTTTTATTTAATTTTTAGAATACAATTAAGAATATGGTTTAATTTACTTCCTCCTTTGATAGACAACCTTGGTCAGCCACTCTACTGCACCTAAGTTACAAAAAACTGAACATCATTTGAAAGCGCCAACAACAATGACCTTCATATGACATATGATATTTATATAAAAGTATAATTTTTGGTTCAAATATAATTTAATTTAGACATTTATTTTAAAATAAGTCTCTTGTATATAAAATCCTCAAAGATAGAAAACCATTAGATCATGGGACTATGATATTATTTGTGATTTGTAATGATTAATAAATGTGAATGATATGAAATGAAGATATATTTTTCTTGGAGAAAATAAAGGGTTGTGTATGAAAACATATATATGGACTATAACATCACGTTACGTTTTCAAGTATTTTTTTTGATGTTTCTAAGTACCTCTGTTTTGGAGTAAAGATTTGGGGTGTGTTTGGGTGAACTTTTAAGGAAAACTAAGGGACTTTGAGTCGTTCATGGGCGGCACACAGTTTGTCAAACCGTGCAGCCAAACAGTGTGAGAAGGGAGGTTGAGGCAGTAGCTTCCACATGGGTGGTGCACGGTTTGTCTAACCGTGTGGCCAAATCGTGCGTGAAGGGTGGCCAAGGCAGTAGATGACGCACGACTATCATATGGTTTGTCAAATCGTGTGAACTAACAATGAGACCGCTTAAATGAGATCCTTAAATTGTGGATCTCACTCGGTTTTGCCTCTAAGTGCCTCGTTTTTCCTCCTAAAAATCTCTAACTCGGGTTTTTTCTTCTCCTGAGGTTAGAGAAGGTTGTCCCATCATTCCGGAGGCGATCCAAAGGCTCTTGTTGTTGAATCTAAGCCGGATTCTTGAGGTATGTGATTGTTCTTCATCGTTCTTTATTTGTTTCTTAGATCTACTTAGATCAACTTCTATTCTTCTCTCTATTTCATGGATCCATTCCCGTTGTGGGTAGATCTAAGTGTGTGGTACTTTTTTTTGATGAGTTTTTGTCATGATATTTTTAGGATAAAAGATCTAGGAAGGGTTCTTGAAAAACAAACTCGGTTTTCTTGAGCGTTCTCAACCATTGTAGTTTTGGTCAAAACCTTCGAGTTAGGTGGTTTCGTCCTGAATTGCCAAATTTATTATCAATGTATTTAGTTAATTTATTTCAATTATTGATTTAAATTCAATTGATCAAGTTTCATTCAATTAAATTGATAAAAACACGATTCCATTGAATTGAGATATTTGAAATGGTTTGGCATAGAAATTTGGGAAAACCCCAATTCCATTGAATTTGGTGTGTTTTTGGAAAATTTTTTGGTCTAAATTGTTTAATTTAAATTGTAGATTTGATGGAAATGTTTTCAATTAAATTGTTGAATTTAATTTTGGAAATGAAATATGTAATTATGGAATTGGTTTTGAATGGATTTCAAACTTATGAAAATGGCTTAAAATGATTTGAAAGAAACCCATTGGTTTTATCTTGTGAAAAAGGAATGTTTTTGAATAAAACCTATTATGGTTTTAAATGGAATGAAGTTGGAACTTTTGGAATGGAAGAATGGGATTGATCTTATTTTAAGCATTATTAATATAGTTTTCACATCATGTAAGAGCACATGCAAGCCTTAGGTAGTTAGTGAGTTATTTGGATATACATTACGCTACGAAAACGTTCTAAAACATACTTGCAGCGGGTCACATCCCCGATGGGTTGGTGACGAGTCTCCTTTTTCCAGTGTCATAGGGATTTGTGTATACACATTTTTCTAAGTTCACATAGAGAGTGCTGAATCCTATAGTTGGTTAATACTATCGTACCTTTTGGTAGATGAACATGTTGCTCACTTATTTGTTTATATTTGAGATATAAATGTATGCCAATGCTTTTGAACTGCCTTACTTGCCTACTAGATTTATATAAACTATTTTATATAAATGTTTTTCTTAAGCCATTGTTTTAGAAATATTCCATCATTTTTAAAGCCGATGCTTAAAATATTTATTTCCATCAATTGAAAATGTATAGCATGTTTTGTTAAAATATGATTTTGAAATGCCAAACCTGTTTATTTAAAAATTGAATGTTTTTCATTGGATAATATATACTTGGAATCTATTATGGAATATTTGGTGGTATCCTACTGGGATTAGGCTCACACCCAACTTTTGCATTTGGGTGTTTGTAGATTTTCTTCTTCCAGGATCAAGCAAAGGGAAGAGACCGTTTGGAGGTGGATACAGTTGTTGATCTCGGGTATTGGTTAGTTGTGTCCTTAGGTAATTTGGGACTTTTTTTCCCTTTTTAGTACTTGGGTTGTAGTACTTTGGGCTTTTAGGCCTCTTTGTATTCTGGTACTTTACTCCCGGTGGAGTTTCTTTTGTTTGCATACTATCTTGTTTATTTTTCTTCCATATTATTGTGGCAAAAATCATTCCCACTTTCATGTTGTGTGATGCCAGGTGCTAGTCACCAACCAGTGGGGATCGGGAATTCCATTCGGGCTATGTCAGGACCGGATCAGTTATATGGTTACCAGGGTACCCAGGCTGGTTCGTGAAAAAGTTGTATTAGAGGCAGGTTTAGAACCTTTCCTTGATGATAGTATGCATTTGATTATTCGTTTCGAGACATAGGAGGTAGTTGCGACTGAGTGCCTAGAAAACTCTCACCATAATGAACCTTAAGTCACCAGGGTTGGTTAGGGAAATATAACTTGTGGATTATTTCTAGTATTGTCTCTATTTCGATTTGGATATAGTGGAATCTAAATCGTGTTATCCCTTCTTTTAATAATAGTTTTCCATGTTACTCTGTTTGGGTGTTAATCTATATATTTTTATGTTGTGTAGCATCATGCCTCTGAGAAGACGTGGCGATCAAATCCAAAAATAGGCTACTGCTGAACCTCAGCAAGTGAGTCCTATTTTGGATCCAAGTCTGGTTGAGGTGATTGTTTGCACTGTCCACGATCTGGGACATGCACAACCTCTAGTTCCTGTTCAAACTCCAGCTACAGATCCTTATAGTGATATTCTCTGAAGTCATTCTCAAGAATTCCTATGCCAGAATCCACCAGTTTTCAAAGGCTCCACTGACCCTCAACATGTTGAGGAATGGTTGAGTATGATTTAATGCCTTTTTGGGTTCTTGGAGACACCTGAGGTGAAAGGTGAAGTGTGCCACCTTCGTACTGGAGGGACCAAGTAGGAGATGGTGGGACACAATGGTGATGGATGGGAAACATGAGGGTCCGGAGTGGAAATACATTAGGGTTCTTTTCACTAACTAGTTCTATCCAGAATTAATGGTGTTGTCCAAGGCTATGGAGTTTTCAAGCTTGAACAGGACAACAAAACTGAGACTATGTACTCAAATCGCTTTTCTGAGTGGGTACGGATTGATCCTGAGATTGTATCTAATGAGAGGATGAAGGCTCAATGATTTGAGTTGGGAATTAGACCATATATCCATTCTCAAGTTTTCCTACTGAAGCTACCCTCTTATGCTGATGTTCTAGATAGGGAAATGATGGTTGAGATGGATTTGGTAGGAAATTCAGGGTTGAAGGAGGTTCTTTTCCCTCCTAGTGGCAGTGTTGGTTCCTTTAAAGGAAAACAGAAGCATGATGTTCCTCATAGTAGTTCTCAAGATCAGAGTCATTCCAGACCTCCGATATCACCAGGAGGGGCTTCTTTGACTTCCTATTGGTGTGGGGAGCCAGGACATTCTAAGAGGGTTTGCACTGAGGCACCCAAGAGCTATAGCTCCTCTGGAAGTTTAGGGCACCTACATAGATTTTTCCATCACTTATCTACTTCGCATATTGGAACATGATCGTCAACACCTCCAAATACTACGGGGAAATAAAATTCTTCACATATAAAAGGGTTCCAGCCATAGGAATCTGGAATGAAGCTTCTTCACATAGTGGTAGAGTCGCCAGAGGTAGCTGATATAGTTCTTGCAATTGTGAGAGGTACCATTGCTACAGCTTCATCTTTAGCGATAACTCTTTTTTGATACTGGTGCATCTCACTCTTTTATTTCAACCCATCTTGTCAATCTACTTAATCTTCCTATGGAACATTTATCTTGTGTGATGGATATTACTAAACCCATTGGTACAATGAGAGAGAAGGGTCACCGTAGTCCTTCTTGTGTCTTCCCTCTATCAGATTTTGATCATGATTAGAGTTTCATGGTTCTCGACATGAAATCTTTGGACTTTATATTTGGTATGAATTGTCTCATTTCCAATAAATCCTGGATCGATTGTTATCTTAAATGGGTTTAACTTACTACACCCAGTGGTGTTACCCTTTTTTTTCAAGGAGAATGGGACCCAAGGTCAAGCAGAGCCATACCCTCTTATCTAGAATTGGGGAAAGTTATATCTTCGTTTGATTTTGATCTAGAGAGAGATTCAATGTGTGGTGATCTTCCTCCGGTTGTTGTTGAGTTTCCCGATGTGTGTCATTCTGACTTCTCTGGTTTCCACCAGTAAGGGAGGTTGATTTCTCTATTGACATGTTACCTGGTACTCAACCAGTTTTTATTCCCTCTTACTGAATGGCTCCAGCTGAACTAAAAGAACTAAAGTCTCAGTTAGATGATCTTCTTGAGAAAGGATTTATACGCCCGAGTGTGTCACCTTGGGCATCACCTGTTCTCTTCGCCAAGAAGGCTGATGGTTCTCTTCGCTTATGTGTTGATTATCGAAAGTTCAATCGAGTTACTATAAAGAAACAATATCCATTAACATGAATTAATGATTTTTTTGATCAATTGAAAGGGGAAAAGTGGTTTTCAAAAATTGATCTTTGATCTAGTTACCATCAATTGAGGATAGAAGAATATGACGTTCATAAGAACGCTTTTCGATGTAGGTATGGCCATTATGAGTACCTTGTTATTCCCTTGAGCCTAAAAAAATGCTCATGTAGTTTTCATGGCTTTGATAAACAAGGTTTTCCACGAGTATCTAGATACTTTCGTGGTAGTCTTTCTGGATGACATTCTTATTTACTCCAAGTTTGAGGAGGATCATGTGCATAATCTGAGAACTGTTCTGAGTCTTCTAAGGAATCAACGACTTTATGCCAATCATTAAAATTGCGATTTCTAGATTCAGGAAGTGAATTTCTTGGTACATGTCATGTCAGAACAAGGAATATCAGTTGATCCCAAAAAGGTGAAGGCTGTTAAGACTTGAGAACAACCATGAAATGTTTTTGAGATTCAGAGCTTATTGGGATTAACAGGATATTATCGCCGATTTGTTAAAGACTCCTCAATGTTAGCATCTCTAATGACTACTCTGACTTGAAAGGGAGTGATGTTTTTCTAGAATGATAAATGTCAGAGTTCTTTTGTAGAGCTAAAGAGTATTTTAAATATTTCACCAGTGTTAACTCTTCCTGAGGCTGGGATAGGTCATGTGGTCTTCTGTGATGCATCGGGTTCAGGTTTGGGATTTGTACTCATGCAGGGTAATCATGTTGTTGCCTATGGGTCTCGTCAGTTTAAGATTCATGTGAAGAAATATCCTACCCATGACCTTGAACTTGAATCTGTAATGAAGGTACTTAAGTGTTGGAGACATTACCTTTATGGAGAAAGGTTTACTGTGTATTAAGACCACAAGAGATTGAGTGATATCTTCTCTAAAAAAAATTTAAATCTCCACCAAAGGGGTTGGGTGGATTACCTAAAATCTTTCGAATTTGACATTGCCTATACCCCAGGAAAAGGAAATGTAGTTTCAGATGCATTAAGCAAGAAACATCCATCACAGGCTATGAAAGAATCTTCAAAAGAGTGGATTATGATGGCTCTTTTTGCTGAGTTGCATATTGGAGTTTAATGGAATGGGAATGAAGTCTCTCTAGCCAGTGTCCAGTTGACATAGGCTATCCTAGAGTTGATTCTTTAGGACCAACAATAGGATGATGAATTCCATAGCATTAGGGACTCTCTTTATGGTGGGGAGACTGACACTCTGTGGTCGTTCTCCAAATAGGGTGTTCTTTGTTATCGAAACCATTAGATTGTGCTATTAGAGGCATGAAAGGATGTGATGGGGGGTTTCCATAACTCTCAGTGGGCTGTACAACTAGGAACCATGAAGATGTTCTATGACATGAAATGATAGTTCTGGTGTCTAGGTATGAGACGAGACATTGTTGAGTTTGTATCTCATTGCTATACATGCTAGCAGGTGAAATCTGAGCACCAGAAACCTTCGGGTTTTCTTTAACCACTTCCATTTCCTACATGTAAGTGGGATGAAATCTCTATGGACTTTGTGGTTGGGTTACCTCAAACCCAGAGGAAGAAGAACACGATATGGGTTGTGATCGACAGGCTGACCAAGTCAGCTCACTTTATACCTATTAGAGATACAACCAAAGTTAAGGAGTTGGAAATATATATGCGATGGAGTTATATATGCTATATTATATTACAGGGATCCTTGGTTTACTTCTCACTTTTGGAGAGGCCTTCATGAGGCACTGGGATCTCAGGTCCGTTTGAGTATGGCCTACCATCCACAGTCAAATGGCCAGACAGAAAGAGCTATTCAGATCCTTGATGGATATGCTTCGTGCTTGTGTTATTGACTTTTCTGGGTCTTGAGATGATTATCTGGGGCTAGTTGAGTTTTCTTATAACAACACTTATTAGTCTATGATCAAAATGGCTCTTTTTGAGGCTTTGAATGGCCGTCCTTGTAAATTTCCTTTATGTTGGTCGGGGATTGGTGAAATTTCTTTGGTCGGATCGAGTTTGGACTAAGAGACGACAGCTAAGATCCATTTGATTCATCATATATTGTTGATGGCATAGAGTCGGTACAAGTCTTATGCTGATCGTCACCATAAAACATTAGAGTTATCAGTTGGTGACCATGTGTTCTTGAAAGTTTCACCCCAATTAGGCCATCGACGGCTTGGAAGACAAGGGAAGCTTTTTCCTCATTTTGTGGGACCTTTTGAGGTTGGTGGCCTTATAGGGATAGTTTCTTACTGTCTATCCCTACCACCACATCGGACGTTGATACATAACGTGTTCCATGTATCGCAGCTATGAAAGTATCTCTCTGATCCATCTCATGTTGTGAGCTGGAGTGATCTTGAGATTGAACCATATTTATGTGTTATTGAATGACCAGTCAGGGTTGTTGATTTTGAGACCAAGGTAGTTCATGGGAGAACGATACCTCCGGTCGGTGTACATTGGTAGCATGGTTCTAATTCTCATGAGACGTGGGAAATGGAGGTGCTTATGAGAGAGCAGTGGCCTCATCTTTTTGACGTGGAGGCTTTTTCATAGGCTTTCTGGGGATAGAAAGATCTTATGGGGGGGATGTTGTATCATCACGTTATGTTTTCAGGTATTTTTTTGATGTTTCTATGTACCTCTGTTTTTTATTAATGACTTGGGGTGTGTTTGGGTGAACTTTTAAGGAAAAATAAGGGACTTTGAGTAGTGCACAGGCAGCAAACGGTTTGTCAAACAGTGCACCCAAACCGTGTGAGAAGGGAGGTTGAGGCAGTAGCTTCTGCACGGGCAGTATATGGTTTGCCTCACCGTGCAACCTAACTGTGAGTGAAGGGTGACAAAGGTAGTAGCTTACGCATGTCTAGCGCACGATTTGTCAAACTGTGCGAACTAACCGTGCAACCACTTAAAGGAGATCCTTAAATTGTGGATCTCACTAGGTTTTGCCTCTAAGTGCCTCGTTTTTCCTTTCAAGCAGCCCTAACTCGGGTTTTGTCTTCTCCTAGGGCTAGAGAAGGTTCTACCATCATTACAGAGGCGATCCAAAGGCTCCTCTTGGTGAATCGAAGCCCGATTCTTGAGGTATATGATCGTTCTTCATCATTCTTGATTGTTTTCTTAGATATACTTAGATATACTTCTCTTCTTCTCTTAGTTTATTGGACCCACACCCATTGTGGGTTGATCTAAGTGTGTGGTGATTTTTTTGATGAGTTTTGGTCTTGATATTTTTAGGAGAAGAAATATGGGGAGGTTTCTTGAAAAATAATCCTAGTTTTCTTGAGCATTCTCGGCCGTTGTTGTTTTGGTCAAAACCTTCAAGGTAGGTGGTTCTGTCCTGACATGCCATATTTATTATCAGTGTATTTGCATAATTTATTTCAATTACTGATTTAAATTAAATTTATCAAGTTTCTTTCAATTAAATTGATAAAAACTTGATTCCATTTAATTCAAATATTCGAAATGTTTTTGGCATATAAATTTGGGAAAACCCCAATTCCATTGAATTGGGTGTGTTTATGGAAAATTGGTCATTTTAAATTGATTAATTTAAATTGTAGATTTGATGGAAATATTTTCAATTAAAATTTTGAATTTAATTGTAGAAATGAAATGTGTAATGATGGAATTGGTTTTGAATGGACTTCAAACATATGAAAATGGCTTAAAATGATTTGATAGAAACCCATTGGTTTTATCTTTTGGAAAATGCATGTTTTTGAATAAAACCTGTTATAGTTTTAAATGGAATGAATTTGGAACTTTTGAAATGGAATAATGGGATTGATTTTATTTAAACCATTCTTAAAATAGTTCTCCCATCATGTAAGAGCACATGGAAGCCTTAGGTTTTTAGTGAGTTATTTGGATACACTCTACGCTACGACAATATTCTAAAACATGCTTGCTGTGGGTCACATCCCCGACGGGTTGGTGATGAGTCTCCTCTGGCCAGTGTCATAGGGACATGTTTATACACATTTTTCTGAGTTCACATAGAGAGTGTGGAATCCTATAACTCGTTAATACTATCGTACCTTTTGGGAGATGACCATGTTGCTCGCTTGTTTGTTTTTATTTTAGATATAATTGTATACCAATGCTTTTGAAATGACTTACATTCTTGCTGAATTTATATAAACTATTTTATATAAATATTTTTCTTAAGCCGTTGTTTTAGAAATATTCCATCATTTGTATATCCTTTGATTAAAATATTTATTTCCATCATTTGAAAATGTATAGCTTGTTTTGTTAAAATATTCTTTTGAAATGACACACCTGTGTATTTAAAAATTTAAAGATTTTCATTGGATAATCTATACTTGGAATCTGTTACAGAATCTTTGGTGGTATCCTACTGGGCTTAGGCTCACACCCTACTTTTTCCTTTGGCTGTTTGTAGATTTTCTTCTTCCAGGATCGAGAAAAGGGAAGGGACCTTTTGGAGGTGGATCCAGTTATTGATCTCTGGCCTTGGTGAGTTGTGTCCTTAGGGTCTTTGGGACTATTTTAACATTTTATTAATTAGGTTTTAGTACTTTGGGATGTTATGCCTCTTTGTATTCTGGTACTTTACTCCCAGTGGAGTTTCGTTTGTTTGTATACTATCCTGTTTCTTTTTCTTCTGCATTCTTGTGGAAAAAATCATTCCCACTTTCATGTTGTGTGATGCCAGGTGCTAGTTCCAAACCCATGGGGATCGGGAATGCCCTTTGGGCTATGTCAGGGCCAACTCGGTTATCAGGTTACCAGGGTACCAGGGCTGGTTTGTGGCATGGATAATATATTTTATTAATGATACTTTCAGCATTATTATTATTATTATAATAGTGTGTGAAATAAGAATTACTTACTCAGAAATAAAATCAAATATATGGAATAAAAAAGCACCACTTAACAATTCATAAAATATTCATTAAAAATAATATTAAAAAACAAATAAAAATACTTAGAATATAAAACTATAGAAAAAAATACAACCCATTTATTTTTTTCCTTTATATTTGAAATGAACACATGAGCAATGAGAATGTTATGAAATTTACAAACCAAAGTAAAAAAAGTTAAATTTTAGACTATAGAACTATAATAAATTATATAATTTAAAATTCAATTAAATTTTTAATAATTTAATATAGTAAATTGCTATAAAATTGAATATTTATAAATATCTCAATCACATTATTAAATAATAACATAAAATTCATCATATAGGGATCATGGAAAAAATTCAAGAATCTATTGATAGATGATAAAGGAATTTCATGATGTAATCATATTCAATTAAGGCATAATCATTATTATTTAAACGTGTTATTTTATTTCATTAATATTTTAATCTTTTATTTTATTTTACTATCTTTTTGTCGTCTTTTTTTTGGAATTATATTTTAATTTCATTTTATACTATTTATTTAATCATAAACAATAAAATATTGAATTATTATAAATAACATTCTAACTCAATTTTTAATATTTCTATTTCATGTCCATATTCTTTTATACAATAAATATTTATTATATAAAAAAATTTGTTAATTTATTATTCTTCCACTAGTTTATTAATGTTTTATAAAATATGATTCAAAAGGAAATTCTCTATCTTGTTTTTATATATGTCTTAATTTAAATACTAAAAACTCTCTTAAATGTATTTCATTCTACTTAAATATAAATTACTATTCCAATCACCTTGTTTCATTATCATTTAATTTAATTAAATTCAATATTATATTATTATAATTTTTATTTATTAAAATACATTTTTAATATTTATTATGATTTTTTAAATACCTTTTGGATTGTGATTTGTATATTTTTTTACATAAAAATTGCCTTCTTTTTATAAAATTCATTTCATTATGTACTTTATATTTACCCTCATTCATTAAGAAGATCCATGAAATATATTTTTATATGTTTCATGGTTCCAAGAAGAAATTCAATTATAATTATTAATTTTGGTTGATTAAATTTTGATTAATTTAAAAAATTATTTTTGGTTACTTATTAAACTGAACCTTATAAAAATGTTATATAAACCCTTTTATTGTTAATATTTCAACAATTTATAATTTAAATAAATATAGGAATATATTCCCGTGGAAAAAAGTTGTACATATTTTACATTATATAATTCGTTTTTTTGGGAATTATATCTTCATCCAATGTATTAATATTCAATTACTATTAATTTTATATGTTTTTCCTTTGTGAATATCTTATTATTGTGCTAAAATTTTATACCATGAGCTATAATTTGTTTTATAATTAATCAACTTCATTTCTTAAAATTTCATGATACGCTTATATTAATCGTGAAATTTATTAAATTTTCAGGGTTTTCATCATTTATATGTTAAATATATAATTCTATATGAATAAATTCCAATTAAACCCTTACTGATATATTAACCTTGACATTTTATGCAACAAACCAAGATTTTGTGATTTTTTTCTAAATATATTTGGTATTTTCTATATTTTCTACAACATGAAACACTGATTTTTTCACAAATTATAAGTAAAAATGGTTTTATCTTGCGTTTCATGTAAAAACATGTTTTTCTCATGATACACTCAATAATGAGTTCATCTTTTATTACATGAAATTCCACGTTTAAAAGAAATGTGTCAGATAATTAAAATTTTATTATTTAATATGAAATTTATGTTGTATCCATTGGAACATTGGGTATGAATATGACCAAATAAATTTTCAAAATCTGTCTTACACATGTATATATAATTAATTCATTAGATGCAAATTAATTTCAAATGAAAATAAACAATATTTAAAAATAAATAAAATCCTTTTAAAAAATGACATATTTGTACAACAAAAATGTGGTCTAAATCAAGAAAATAAAAATTAATAGTTTTTATAAAATATTTAAATTAAATTTCTATAACATATAATGTATAAAATATTTGACATTAAACTTTTTTTTTCTAGAAAAGTGTTAATAATGCAGCAAATTTTATACTTAAAACTGTATTTTTTTCGAAAAATATGTTTTGTATCCATTTTATTGAAGATAAATTTTAAAAAATGTATCTTTTAGATTAAGAAATTGATAAGAAAAAAATTAATTTTTATTTTAGAATATCATAATTATCATAGTTTTTGTTATTGGTAATTTTATGAAAACTATCACATTATGATAAATGGTGAAAAATATTGAATTTTAATTGAAAACTGTATTTTAGATTATATTATTTATAATGGTAGATTTAATTTAATTTTAAATTATGTTCTTTTTTTCATTTCAGAAAATTTATTTGATTGTAATCAATTTAATATTGAATATATAAATTTCAATATTTTTAAGTTATTTTATTTAAAACCATGCTTTCACATAACACTTATAAGATTAATTGGAAATTAATTTTATCCTCTTGTACGAATTGAATTTGGAAAAATGGATTCCATATTTGGAATCATAATAATTAATAATTTTTAATATGTTCAAATTAATTTCATAGAAAAATGAATAGTCAAATCATTAAAAATTATTTTTCATGCTTAAGGTAAAAATGTGTGTATATGGGGTTATACTAAAAAGATATGGGAAGATGACATATACACATGACTATAAACTATTAGACCTATATATTTTGATAATGAAACATATATGCTTATAGTATGGACTAATTGTTACCCTTTTGAAATATGGGAAACCAGAGGCTACTTATTTACTTTTAAAAATACAAACTGTTTTCTCTCCCCACCAACAAAGGGCCACCCCTATCCTCTATTATTCACAAATTAAAACCAATTTGTTTTAGACATTACCTACAAAAATCAGTTTTATAAATCCATCCTATCATCAGAAAATAATTTTTTTGGACCAAAAATCCATCCTAGGATGGCTTTACTGTAAACATAATGAGGATAACCAAAGAAGAGGTAATCTTCATCAATGAGCATATTTATTTAACTTATTTTATCTATGGCCAATAATTCATTATAATCCATAATGATATAATAGAGTCATTATATTACATATAATATTATTTTTTAATTACATGGGAAAGTCAAAAAAACTTATCATCTTCCATTACAAGGGTTACCGAATCACTGTTCTTGTGGAAGGGGGACTATCACCCTGCGAATTGATTTTTTTATTTTCTCCATTACAACCTCTACTGGTTTGACATAACGATGGATTTATAGTTTATAGTTAATATTTATGATATTATTATTCTTATTGAATTATTATATCCCACATAAATCTAAGATTATTATTTTTTGGGAATATGATAATGTTGCTCGGGTGTACAGAGGAATACCCCTCACAAAGCGATGTAATTTGATCAATATTTACATGGAATGTCGTAATGAATAAGATAATGAATATATGTGATATAAATGACATAATAATGATATTAATTAAACTTTATCAATCTTAAGAGATAATATATATAGTTTATTTCATACCTTTTCAATTAATGAATGATGATAACATGACTTATGTAAGTGTGGACTACCTCCTTCACTGAGCAATGTAACCCACATTTCATCCCCTAACCAAATTTATTATAGGAATAACAATTATTAGGGAAATAATATGTATTTTATCTTATTATTATCATGATGAAATTAAAATATATTACATACCTCTTTTATATAATGATCCATGAAGGTTGGAAACATTACTCAAGCATACATATGGCCTACTATCTCCATGATTGTAATGTACATAATTTCTCAAATCTATTTTTAATGATTGGTATTATAGTTATATATGATCTATAAATAATTTAATAATTTAATTATTATTATTATGTAATTAATGTAATCATGATCAATGTATGATAAATGACCAAAACAATTAAAAATATATATGAAAAACAAAGTAGTTATTACTCGAAATGTGACTTTAACATATAATTTTTACCAAATAGGCAATGAAGGGAATTAAAAAAATGGTATGATATATTATTATTATTATTATTTTTAATAAATTTATAATAAATTTATAATTTTAATATAGAAGACTTGGATTAATGGTATGTAAGTCAAGACTTAGGATATGGGTTTTCTTCTAACTTTTTATTTTTGTGAGACTCATGAAATATTATACACATCATTATTCAATGTAGTGTATATAATTACATTGAATTTATTTCATTATGAATCAATATAAAGTTTTTTTTTATTTTAATAATCATTTTAGTAACTCTCTTTTATGGGTTTTATGGTTTTAAAGTTACTAAAATAGTAAAAGACTATTTTCTCAATTTGACTTCTTTAAGTCCTACATTATGTTATGCCCCAATATTCTTTTATGATGTGTATATAAATATCCTTTTATATTTCATATCATGAATTTAGTTTCCATCATGATATTTAATGATTTATGTTATCTTATTACTACATGGGGATTATGAATCAATATTACAAAAGTGTTAAGGATTTTATGTTACAATCACATCAATTATCATGATTATTTATGATTATATCTACAATTATAATATCTCATGATCTACCTCTAAATAATTATCATGAATTTAATTACCCTATAGTAATTCATTGTATCCACACATAATGGTAATTTTTTTCCAGTTGTTGGCTCTTAAAATTATTTTGATGTTTCTTGAAAAAATCTAGTTCTATTGCTCTATTAGGCCAAAAATAAATTTTCTCAGAGAAAATTGTTTTCTAAAAAAAACTAAAAAAAGTTTTACTATAATATTATTGTATTTATAAAAATAATTTGTTAACAATGTTTTGATTTTTATAATATTTTTTAAAGGATTCATCATGTAATATTCCCAAACGATGTCTATTTTTATATTACTAAAAATTATATTGGAGTAATCATTTTACCATGTATAGAATGAATGAAACATCTTGTAATAATAACCATTAATTTATTTTATTATTAATTTAGAATTTTTAAACATTATTTTCAAAGAAAAATATTTTCCAGATTTTTTTCTGTTGTAATATTTTTAGAAGGGAAATGATATTTCCTCAGAATATATTTTTATTGATTTTTAAATATTAATTTATGTGTTTTAGAGGATATTTGAAAATAAAAATAAATGTATAATTTTATAAATTTTAAAAAAATATTTTCCTCTGGATATTTCACTTGTAATGATTCAAAGTTATTTTCCATCTAATATGACATTTTTTCATGTTACTTAATCTTTATTTGGGATGTAAACCATAAATACCATTATTATTCTTTCTCTAGATAGTTTATGATGAAAAGATATTTACGATTCCCATTTCTCTTCCAAAGGTTATGTTAGGATAAAATTATTATGAAACATGATTATTTTTTAATGGGTTATGCTATGATAAAATTATTAAATGATAATGAAACCAATCTCTAATCCACGTGATATGAAATGTTAAAATGATTATGAAACTCAATTCGTTTCATTGGTTGTGATATGATGTAATATTTATGATCTCATCACACCCATGTGTATGATTTTAATTTTCTTGCAGGGTATGACCTATATATTTCTCAAGTTCATTGAGTGCTGATAAGTGATCTATGCACAAATAGGGTACATAAGTGTTATACACAATTCAATAAAGGTATTTAGAATAGAAGTTAGCCCAATCCAAAAAAGAAGGGTACATGGTGGGGGGAGTTATCCTACACCCTAAGTAGGTACACATATAGTAATCCCAAGAACAAAATCTTATTAATTTGTTAGTGGGTATTCTTGACATAATAGTTTCAATAGTTATGTGTATAACCAAATAGTTTTTTATTCCAAGGTTATGATCCAATGGTAATTGTTATTTGATTCACTTATGATTCAAGCATTTTGAACTGACAATCATTATGCAGCAAATCAAATTTATGATATGTGATCGGTTGGGTATAAGGTTAAATAATTTAGTTTATTATTACATACCCTTACTCTTATATTATGCTTTCATTTGACTATATATTTACATATCTTATACTTACCCTTACTGCACATGAGCCTCAACCCGGTTGATGAGGACTCAGAAAGTGCATCCAAGAGAACTAAGATCAAATCTGGGTGGAGGCATAATTTTGGGTACTATAGCAGTGATGTAGCAGGTACTGGAGCAAGTACTATATCTGGAAATGGTCAGTACAGTATAATCCAGAACTATTCATCCATCTTGGCCGCTAGGCCATAGGTTTGTTCCTCAGGTCCTGCAAAAATTTTAGGCCACCCAAGGCCTTCAGGAAAATTGTCTCTCAAGGCGTTCGGGCCACCCCAAGGCCTTCATGCCATATGAAATGGCAGATGTTCCAGTCAAACTATAAGGGATAAGGCTCCAGATGAGGATTCAGGGAAGCCGCATTCACTATAGAATAGATAACCTGATTTATAATAACGATAGGGTATGGAATTTCCGTCGGTATTGTGCATGTGTAGCAATTCACAAGAAAGCTAGCTAACCTGCCCTGCGAATGTAGAATTTTTATATCATGAAATGTGATGGGGAGTAGCAGTTTCACGTTATCTTGTCTGGGTGATTTGATATAAGACCTATGGGTCATGTAATTATCGCTAAGCCTTCAGGACATGTAAGGGTTCCACCACACCCCGTGAAAGGTGGATTAAAAAAAATGAAGACCTTCAGGTCATTTGGTATGTTTACCCTTACTGAGCATTAGAGAACACCATTTCTTATATTTATTTTCCCAATATAATTAATTAAGGATTCATATATTTTATGTCTATAAAGAGTACTAATTGGAAAAATATTTATGTGAAAATACTACTATGATACTCCTGTATGACTTTGTGCAATTTAATGAATCACCAACTAAAAAGATGTAACATCCATATATCAGATGACTTGGATTCTATAGTTGATATCAATTGAATACTTTAATAATCCCTTTGAAAATAAAATTAGAAAACTATAGTGAGATACCTTTGGATATATCTATGGATATGTCTTGGTATTTTTATGTGGATAATTTTAATGAGGAGCTAATGTATAGGAAAATTTCCTAGAATTTTAGTAATGGATAGTGAAATTGTTTTCCAATCCATTACATATATATCTAAATACTAAAATTTAATGTGGATCCTACATATATGTTCCTAGAGGTAACATACATTATTACTCCGTGTTATGATACATATTACTTTAAACTGGTACATGATAGTGGCCCTTACTACCACCAGGTTTGATACTCTTAGGGGATATGCTTTGTAAATTTTTAATAGCATTGGGAACCATCATGAAGTATTTGAATTCATGTTGGCTTCTAAAAAAATAAGACAAACCTAAGGTGTCATTTATTAGTCAATGTTTCATTATTTATACAAAATTTAGGTGTTTTTTCATGATTATGTCGTTTTCCACATTGAATAGTCTTTGTCAACCTATGATTTTTTAGTATATTTAATGTTACAAACATGAAGGGATTGGGTTATCTATGAATGTGATGGAAAATTTACTAACGACAAGCCTAATGGGATGATGAAATTAGTAATGGAAATTGATTTTATACCCAATAATTTATCATATAACATGATTAATATCATACACATTAACCAACTTCCTGACATATCAAAGAAGAGAATCATATAGTTCATTATGATTACAGGAAATAGAGACAATGGATGAATATATTCCTATTAAGTTAAAATAAGCACCAAGGTAATTCCTTGAATGTAACTGAGAGGTGCTTTAAATGTGGAAGGTATCATCATAATTCCCAATAATGTCAAAATAAAACTAATGTGAAAATAAATTTCATGATGTAAAATAATAGACAGAATATTTCACTAATTACTCTCTTGTGTTTCATGGGAAAGGAGTTTGGGATTTATGTGGATTAATGTAAATCTGGGAATTCTTATGTTGAAATCCATCTTGGTTTTGTGAGTAATTTTTTTAAATAAATAATATTGAGACTAAAAATAAAATATAAAAGTAAATAGGGATTATGGAACAAGATGTTGAATCCTTGTTTGAATAGGATGTTTTATTATTGAAGTATTTTTTATTAGTATTCAATAATTATGAAATATATCAGGATAGTTCAATATGAATTTTTAATTAAGGATTGAATGAGTACAATAAATTATGTGGGTGAAAAATAAAGTATATTAAATAGATAGTTTTTATTTTATTAAAATTGATTATTAATTTATTGAAACCCTTTATATGATCCTTATGATGGAAAAATGGAGTTCAGATTGGATAAAGATATATTGGATATGATCAAAGTAAATTTGGTATTACTGAGTACTTTGTAACATTTTAATTTTTTATTCACAACATTATTTAAGAAATCATGGAAGGAGTTTACAACATTTTTGGAATTAAGGATTATATCCAATAATATATTTTTTATTATAGAATAAAGAAGCTTGAATGTTTTCAATAAGGTAATATGGTAATTCAGTTTATTAACATGTTTCAAGATAATGCAAGATAATGGTATTCACATGTTCAGAATAGAAAAATCTTGAGCCAATTTATTGTAGATATGTATTTAGGATAAGCTCATTTTGTAAATTTTGCAACCTTCTTTCCAATATGTCAAAATTTAATCATTTTTATAGGTTATAAGAATAACCACTTATGCAATATATTAAATTGAAATTTGGAGGGTGCTTTAGATGATAATGTATTAATTCACATTATAATTTTTTTATATTAGATAACTTGTTACAACAATTTTTTGTGATGATAAATAAAGTTATATGGAATAAATTTTCAAACTATTTTTGGATCATATGATCCATTAGTGCCTTAGGGAAAAAGATTCACCATTATTTTTTGGAGTAAGAGGTTGAGTGGATATTGATCAAGGAATCTTGGTTAGATGAGATTATTCTTATTAAATAGAAATAAATAAATCATGTATATCAGCTTATGAAAATTATTTTTATTTAGGAAAAGGATCATGGAATTAAATGTTTACCTACTAGAATTATTTGTGAGGGTATGGATGAGCATTTCCCCCTCTCTGGTTGATTTTTTGTGGTTGTAAATATTTTCAGGGTAATCCACATTCATGATTGTTATATTTTCACTCCCTATAATTATTTACTCTATTCATCTATGTCCAAATATTCAATTCACACCTATTTTCTCCTATATGGTAACCCATTTAAGAATTAATTCGTGTAACTGTTATGTTTCCAACACTAAATTAATAAAGGATGATTAATTATTCATTCTTATGATATCAGTTTTTACAAAGAATTATTTGAAATTTGAAATTTTTTTTAGTCAAGACGAGTTTCATGGTTGAAATTCATTTTAGTAGTGGGGGTTAGAATATTACAACCCCGGATTTTGTGAATTCTTCTTTAAATTACATTTTATTTTTTCCATATTTTATGTGGCTTAAAATAGTAATTTTCAATTCTATTACAAGTAACAGTATTTTTATCTTGAATTAAATGCATCATTATGTTCAAATTGTTTTATAGAATATACAGATTTTAGCTTTCAATACATGCAACACCGAGTTTTTACAAAAGGTGTCATATAATTAAATTATTATTATTTAATATGATATTTATAAAATAACCATTTGTATAGTGTTTATGAATCAGATTAACTAAATTATGAAAATTTAATTTACACAAGTATATATATTGAATTAATTTTTGAACTATTAATTATAAATAAAACAGACAACAAAAGCGAAATAATGGAAATTGTTTTCTAAAATGATATTTATTATGATTTTTAATTCTACCTCAATAAAATAATCAAACTAATTTTATTTTATTTTATTACTTAATTTATTTATTATATATATTAAATAAACACTTTAATATTCATGTTAAATTTTTCCTATAATAGAGATTAGAATAAATCTAATTTTAAAATAAAAAATTTACCTCTTTTAACAAGTAGTTACATATCCTTTTTTGGGGAAAATTTCTAAAAATAAAATTTTCCACTTATTGAAAATGAATTTTATATAATATTTATCTGAAGAAAAATTATTTTCTAAAATTAGAATAGCAAAATTTTATTAGGGATATTTTTTAAGATTTTATGAAATTATTAATTTTTTCATAAATAGTAAAATATAATGAATTTTAATTCGAAACTAATTTTTTAAAGGAAATTTAGTTCAATTTTATATCAATCTATCTTATTTATTTGATTGGAAATAATTTGAAATTTAATTTATATAAAAAACACTTCAAACATTTGATCCTTTTATCTTTAAAAACAAACTTTCTCACCATAATTACTAGATTATTTTTAAATTAAAACTTTCCACTTCTATGAATGTAATTTGAAAAAATTGATTCCATAATTGGAATCATAATTTTTTACAGTTTCTAATTTGTGTACCATATATATTTACCAATATTAAGAGTGAATGAAATCAAAATATATTGTCATAGTTAATGTAAAAATTGGTTTACTAGGGGTAAAACTAAAATATATGGGTACAAATGGGATATAAAAAAGTATGAAAATTATTATCTAGCCATATTTTGAAAAACAAACATTTAGAATTTTATAAATGTGTAATTTTTACCCTTTTATCTTTTTAAAAACAAAGGATTAGTAATTTCTTTTCAGAATGACCAATTATACCCTCTCCCACATTTATAAAATGCCTCCCCCTCTCCTAACTTATTCACACCTTCAAAGCAATTTGGTTTGGACAATACCTAACCAAATAACTTCCCAAAATTCCAAATATAATCCAATAATCCTTATTTTTTATATAAATTTAACCTATTAAGGCTCTAGTACAATTTTAGGATGGATACCCGATGGAGAGATAATATTCCCCAACAACCATATTTATTTTATTTCATTATCCTCTACCAAAAACTATTCTTAACCCATATTTATTTATCTAAATCATTACCTTCCATATAATGGGACACAATTTTAGAAATATCATGATCAACAACCTTCTTCACTTCCATAAAATGGGTTATAAAATCATCATTTGGGGGTAAGATAGACTACCACATCACAAAATGATGTCATTCATTTCTCCATTAACTACTCTAACAATTGGATATAATGATGGATTTATTTTTTATATATAATTTTTATGGTATTATTATTCTTATTGAAATATTATATCAAACATACATTTATGATTTTTTGTTAATACGATAATGTCGGTTGTTTTTATGCTAGACTACCACCTCACAAAGTGATGTGATCCATTCACACTTTACATGGAAGGCGATAATTGTAAATTTAATTATATTGTATGATATTAATTATATATTAATAATTTCTAAAATATAACATATATCATTACCTTTTAATTCAATTAATGACTATAAAATTGTTCATGTACATGTGGAGAATCGCCATCATGAGGTAATGCCAATCTCTTTTCCCCACCACAGAACATGAATGAATTTACTAAAAGATATTTAAATAAATAATATATATTTACTATGTAAGGATAATTATCTTTACCTTTTCATTAAATCAAGGACTATAAAATCAGAGTATGATATATATATTTTAAAAAATCCATGATTGAAGAATCCTTGAAAGATGATAGAAACCATCAAACCTCTGACCAATTTTAGGGTTACTAATACTATCCAAAAACATATAATTATTATTGTTATCTAAACATCGATAACATATTAAGGGTTATCCACCCTCAATAATGTGTTTAAAAAAAATTTCAAATGTTTACTAAATCACTTTTCTTTCTTGTTAGTACAATTTAATATAACTCTCTAATCCTTTAATAAATGACACTAAATTAAAATCATTACAGATTTCATTATTATTATAACCATAATATCATCTATAAATAATACTTTGGAATTATTCATTAATACTGGAATGATAACATTAATCATTCTACTTCACCTATTGTATTAACAAAATATTAACCTTAATCCGTTATCTTATTCTGAGGTATATTCTCATAATTCATGGGGTATTATTTAGTATTATTCCATATATCACTTGAGTTGAAGCATTTAACAATGGTAGAATAATTCTTTCCATTGTAATCATGATAATAGTCTAATTGTTTTATGTACTTATGAAAAAAATAATTTTCGTTTTGTCCTTTACAAAGGTTCTTCATTACATTAGTATCACATGTGAGAAAATCCATTCATCCCTTCATCCCCATATCAATTTTTTCATTTAAATATCCTTCTTCCATGTATTACATTAAATTCTATATTATATGTGGAACTGTTTATATGGATTGGAATCACATGAATCTATGCCTTCTTACAATGATAAATTTTTGGAAACTATTTCCTTTCAAAATATTATCTCCAATCCATTAATAAAAATATCATTATTACACTATGGATTATGTCAATTGATACTATGTCCAATCCATAATCTATAAAACATATATAAATAATGGAATACTATATATTATATCATAACATAATCAAAAATAATGTATAACAAAAAAAGTAGTTCAATACTTACTATATCTTGAAAACACTTATGTGAAGATAATATCATAACCATAAAAATGATTTAATTGGGGATATATTTATTTTTATATACATCATTATGGTTTCTAATAAGAATTCGAATGATATTAATAATATCACCTTGGATTGTCTAATGAACTGCACATTTATTTTAGTTTTCATGCACCGAGAGATGATCATGCCAATCCTGAATTTTCCTTTTCAGAGTTATTACCATTATGTACCTCTATGCTAGAAACACATCAAATTATAGTATCCAAACAAGGACGTTTTATAGGAATAACTATAGAATCCCATACATACCAAATAATTTGGAATTTATTTTTCACTTAACCTAAACAAATTCCAAAGGCTAATGATTAATAGTTATTCTTTTCCCAACTCATATTCTCGTGGGTTGAACTAAACTTCCTCTGATACCATATGTATTGACCCTGACCCAAATAACTAAAAGATGTTTTATTCATTATTACATTGTAATATGATATAGGGAAAGAATTCATGAAGTAATGATGCGTTTATGAATCATTTAAGACTAGATATATAGTTGTGTATTACCTTAAATTTTAATATGAAAACTAAAACATATTTTTTCATGAATATTATTATTCAATATTGATTATTATTGTATGTCATTCATTGTACACCACATTGATTCATGTGAAAGGAAATAAAATAAGAGTGGGGTAAATTTCTCAGTAAGGTTTAAGTATATCGGAATCTATCTGAAATCAATATGAATAATCAATATATAATGGTAAATAACTAAACCCATGTGTGATTAAATCAGTAAACCAAGACGGAACTGAATCCATTGATAATATCAATGAAAAATAATCATGAAAAATAATTAATATGGAAAGGAAAATAACTAAAATTACACGATAGTTAATCTGTTACATACTTATCATAACAGGGTAAGGAATAATCAAAATATGAATTTAAATAATGAAAAAAACATTCTATTTAATCCATAATATCGAATAAAATGTATCTGAAGATAATATCAATGGGAATCTATCATCGATAATAACAAAAAATTATTAATTATTGAAATTTTTAACCAATATAAGACACGTTATCAAGAACATGATACCACTACTATAAATTCCTTTATGAATATGGTATAAAAATATTGATGGAAATCTATTTAATGAAAGCCTACTTATTCTTCTCATGAGACATTTGACGCATCAATGGACTATATAATACCAGGACCCACCCATCACCGTAGGTCCAAATATTTCTTCTTATATCATATGATAGATTTAATTAATGAATTATGTACCATATAAAAAAAACACATTGAGTAACCTCATATATTTTTTAGTATTTCACTTACTAATCAATTAACATTCTATGTTAACACTATATATAGGAAGGGTATAAGGGTTAGGAAATATTCATATAAATGGTACAAAGATCTTAGATAAGATAGAAATTAGACACAAACCATAATGAATAAATATTTATTCCCGTTAAATACACCAATGAGGTATTATATACAACACGTGAATGTAAATTTAAGTGAAATATAAATTTAGACAAAAATCATTATGATCATCATAACATTGAATAGATAATTAATCTTTAAATAGATTATTTGAATAAAATTTAAATAATAATATAATCTATTTAAATAAAAAATAATTTAATAAAATATAAGTATACACATAATATTAAAATATCAAACCTAGATGAAGAAATAATATAACCTAATGAAAACAAATTGAATTTTGAAATTCATTCATGTATGGTTTTTTTATGCCCAATCACATTAGAATAAAATAATAACTATGAATTAAATATCTTGATAAATTAAGGATTCATTATATTAAATGTAAAATGTAATTAATTACCCCATAGAAAAGCAATTAGTCCCCCAATAATAGAATATTCACCAATAAAAGTAATGTGAGATGAAGTCTGTTACCCCAACCTCCCTTTTGGTTAGTTAATATTTAACATTGTATATCATTATTTTAAACATGTTAATAACTTATATATGATCCAAATTAATATATAGATATATATGTATATAATATCATATATGACCATATTATAACATTTTATCACCTTTTATTAATAACCTTTCCCTATTTTCATTTTTTCAGGTGTTAATTACATTATTTTGTCACTTTTGATTTGTAAAGAATGTTAAACTTGTTTTGAATATCATATAGTTTCACCAACTACATAATAATAATTATGAAATAAATATAATATTTATAAATAATTTCTAATTTTAATTCCAATCATTAAATATGATTTTGATAAATGATGTATGTTATGATCATGGAGGTGGTAGGCCGTTTGTATGAATGATTAAAATTTATATTTATTTAACAATCATTATGGAAAAGAGTTAGGTAATATTTTATAATTCAATAATGATAAATATATCATAATAAATATATTTTTTCTTTAACTAACTTACATATATCATCAATGTGGTGCGGTGATGAAAATTGTGTCACACCACATCACGAAGACAATAGTATACTCCTACATGAACGAATTTGACATCTTTCTTTGAGTGGAAATGTGATCAATAAAATGATATATTATCATTTAATAATGATAAATATGTCATTATAATCATAATTTTGTCATTTCATTAACATATATTTATTAAAAATATCATTATTATCTTCCATGTAAAGCGTCAATGGAAAATGAATCACAAGGTTTCGTAACGATGTAGTCTGCCGTACACAAGAGTGACGTAATCATGTCCCGTAATGAATGGGAAATTAAATGTTATTAATGATATAATAACTAAATATGTATATTCATGATATAAATATTATATATATATATATTTTATATACATAATACAACCCTACCAGAGAGGTGTTGATGAAAAATGTGTTACATCGTTTCACGATGAGTTATTTTCCATACACACAAGGGACATTATAATTTACAGTTTTTTGGAATTACATAAGGATATAGGTCATTACCATATCTATTATTTTTTATGTTATATATTAGTTTTATTATCTATTCATATATGATGAATATATTTAAAGCATTATAAGAAGTAATAAATGAAATCACATAGTTAGGAATTTTACCGCTTCTCAAGACACCTCATTAAATTTATAAATAAAGTTTTCCAAAAGTAAATTCAGGAAAAAAATCTACTTCTACAATGATAAGAAGAATGTTGTGATGTGATTTTATTTTCTACTAGTAAATACAAAATGTTTTGAAGGTGTGAAATAGATATGATATGTAGTGGCCTCTTATAATTGTGGTGAGTGGAATACTAGTTATTTATGAAAAGATATAGGTGTTACCTATTTTTTCACAGGCCAAAAGGGTGAAAAATAGATCATTATAGAGAATTATAAATTTCACTATCAAAATATGTCTAAAAAATTTTGTTTAGGCCTTTTTAGGTCATATTACTCTTATATTTATAATTTAATCCCCTGTTAATAAATATTTACATTAACTATTGTAATTAATTTTTCTGACTCAACTCTTCATAGTCGTAAAAAAAATATTTTAATTTATTATATAATTTTAATTATTCTGATTAAAATTATGAAATAAATTTTTCTAAATTCAATTTACATATGTATAAAATTTTTATCCGACATTATTCATGCTGATGTGATAAGAAAAGGGGATTAGAAAGTGAAAATTTTCAATAGTTGAAAAAGTTTTATTTATCAAAATTAAATATGAAAATTATTATAATAAAATTTAATTGGATTAAATAATATATAATTGATCTAATTTTAATTTAATAACAAATTAAAATATAATTTAACCATGTAAACTCATTAAATGAAAATGATGTTTTAAATGTAATCATTATTTTTGACCGATCACTGAAAAATGAATCATTTTTGAAAAATAATGAAATTAACTATGTGATAATAGTTAAATAATGATTTCAAAAATAATTTTCATATTACAAGATAATGTTTCTGAAATTGGTATAAAATATTTTTATCATATGTGTGAAAGATGAGATGAAATCATTTATATTTTAAAACAAACTTTTTCATAAAACATTTTGTTTTCAAATAATATGTACTTTATTTGTAAGAAATAGATATCCATTTAATTTATTTTTATATTACTAAAAACCATATAATTTTCACTGATTATTTAGACATAATCATCCCAAAAAACAAATTAGAATGATTTTAATTTCCATTTTTTAAATAATAAAATTGAAATTTTGAATTTTTTTAATTTCAATCGAGTGTTTCATGAATCAAAAGATAAAGAAGGGATTTAGTTTATTTAAAAATAAATATACCATAAATATTCAGGGTGTTTTATTGACATGTAATCTTTATGTTTCATTTCATACACATTATCAACTACGATTTTTTCTTTTTGAATATCTAGGTATTATGATTAGAATCTGTCCTATATTTTTACAATCGAGAGAAATTATTTATTACTATATGAATATATATTTAGAATACGATTTTGATAAGTGTCCTCATCATCAACATTTTCAATCGCATAATTTATATTAATAAAATTTAAATTTTAAAATAAATAGTTAGGTGATAAATATATCTTATTTTCTATAAAGGTAGATATTATTAAAAGATGATCAAGAACCATGTGGTTAGGTTAGAAAATAGATTATGACTCCCAAAATTATGACATTTTAGAATCATTTACTTTAAAAATATAAATGAAATTATAATCATGGATTTTATACATTATAAAAATAATATAATTTTCAGGAATGATCTCTTCAATTTTTTTATAAAAAAATCAAAAAAACAATAGTAAAATGGTAATTAAATTTTAATTGATGTTTTCATTATTTAAGTATTATAATGTTGTCATTAATTTTAATGGAGATGAGATTTATATATATTTATTTGGGGAATATAATAAGGAACTACTAAGATATTAAGAATAATATATAGTGTCCAGATATGAGATATTTTATTTAATAAATTGTGGGGGGCGGGGGGTCAAAACCATTGGATTTATAATGTACCATTTTACTAATTATATTTTAAATAAAAGATTTTTTTATATAATTTGACCTTAATAAAAAGTTATGAAGTTGATATAATTTAATTAAGAATATGTAATTCAATTTTAGTTGGGTCTCCTACATTTTTATAATTTACATAAAAATTGTCATCATGTACATCATGAAAAATATGATTTGAGTATATTAAATTTGATATGATAGGATATAAAAAACAAAGATTGACATTGATATTTCACATAAGATCCTCTATAAAAAATTCCAATGTATATTTATAAATAATCTAATAATGTAAGAATCTATAATATATGAACAATTGAGAAAATAGTCTTCAAAAGAAATATCATTACATCTAAATTTGAAATATAGATTCATTAAATGATATTTTTAAGAGGAAACACTCAACTAATATTGATAAAATATAACAAATTATAATAATTAAAAAATTATAAATAGATATTATAACTCTTCTTCCTCAAATTTTTATTTTTTCAAATAAAAAATACTCAAAGAAATTAAATTGTATACCCTTTTAAAGGAAGGGGAAATAGTTTTCTTACATAGGCATATATTATTAGAAACATCATTAGAATGAGGCTAATGATTTAGAATAAAATTTTCAAATAGAGATCATGATCGAAGATAAATTTTAAGGACATCTTGGACATCGTCACATGTGATACACAAAGGAATATTATTTTGAAAACACATATATAAACACTTATGTATATATATTTACATGAGTATATATTTATATAGATACAGTTATGATATTTATTTGTACACTCTCTATCCAATATATAAACATATAAAATAGTACATTTATTCATATATATTTATATATAAACACCTATGTGTATAATTTCAAACATATAGAGATGAAAATACACACACACATGTGCATACACAAATATATAAATATAAAATAAATCTTAGATATATATATATATATATATATATGAAAAAATATTCCAGTATATAATGAGTGTGTGTGTGAAGAATTTATGTGTATATAAACATATAAATTCATAGTGGTATATTTATTTATTTTTGCAAAGGAATGTCACCTAGGAAAAAATGAACATACAAACAATCAGTAATAGTTATATTTATTTTTGTAGACCCCAAAATTATTCACTTATGGGATTAGGAGGTTTATTATTGGCCAAAAAATGAATTCCATTTCTTTATTTAATATAATTATTAAGAGAATTTTATTTTAATGCCTCTATTTCTATATAAATTAAAAATTTCAACACATTTATGCCTTTCAAAAATGATTTTTTTAAATATAAAAATGCCTCTAAAATCACTCAGTATATCCAGTAAGACATATTTCCATTTTTGGTCATTATTTGTAGATTTGTTTCTAATGGTCCATAATAATACACATTTTCATGTTTAACTAAAAAAACCAATTCTATAATTTCAATCATTAATTACGAATCGTAATATATAAATATATTTTAATTTTTTTTGAATAACATATAAAAAGTTCTAAAATAAAATTAATAACTAACATATAAATTTTTTTATTCATTTTATACTTAATTTTTATTATAAGATACAATTTCATTTAAAAAAAGGATGTATAATATAATTAGAAATAATATAATTAGAAATAATATAATTCATATAAATTAAAATTTGAAGACAATTCGTTTTTCTAATATGTATAAATATATTTTAATATAACAGTATGACAATTTCCATAATTATTCCATTTGATCATTTTGGGCATATTTAAAGTCATATTCACAACATATACATTTTTAGAAGCCTAAAATCTAGGAATTATATTATCAATAGATTATCATTAGTGTTTATATTTACAAATTCGATTTCAATCATTTGTCAATAATTTTAATAGTAAAAAATTTATTATTATAAACAATAAATTTGAATCATTAAGATCATACTATAATTTTAATTAAGAGGATGTTTATTCATAAATTTCATAAATTATCAAAATATTATTTTCATAAATTTTCAACTGAATATAAGAATATTTTACACATTGTTATAATTTTTAATATTTTTTATATCTCAAAAATATAAATTTTAAAGATGAAATTTTAATGATTTAAACTAGATGAAAAAAAGAATTAATTTATTATTTTTTCAAATAGATCACAAAATATTTGAAAAACATTATCAAATAGATACTTTAAAATATGATATATTTTTCACAAATGTAATTTTCAAAATCATTATTGATAGTTTTAAACAAGTTATAATTCTAAAAAATAACTTTAACACCTCCATGAATATCTAATGTAACAATTAAAATAATTTTCATTACAAGAAATATCTAAATTATTTATATATCATTATTCTGGAATTATACCATATTGTCTTACTCATTAACTTCATCTTTTTTTCTTTTGAGAGTATGGAGAGGACATTTAGAGGTATTGAGTAGAAAAGGTAGATATTTTGTTACATAATTTTATTATTTATGAAGAATCAATTTATGACACTATATGACGTGCAATGGTTAGTTTTTTTGTATGAATGAATGTTGTTTTAGTTTGATAGGCTATATAATGAGTTGTGTTCTTTGGGTGTGTGGAAGGAATTATCATGGGAATCTGATGCCCTATGATTTATAAAATTAATTGTTAAGATAGGGGAAGTATGTCATGGTTTATAACATTGTGCTATTATGTGATAGGAATCTTGGGTTTTTTAATTAATATTACATGGTGGACCACTTGTAAGTATTATACTAGGACATTACAATATTATTATGTTAATCACAAAATTAATACCTAGATAATGGATTTAAATTCATATAATAATTATAATTCTACCATGTAATGGGGTTCTTGTATCACCCTGGTGTTCATTAGAGTTTATTTTTGTTCAAGATTGAAGCTCAAGTATCAAGTTGTGACTCTTAGATGATCAAGAATTCTAGCTTGAGCACATCGATTGCATTATAAAATTCATTAAAATGCCTTGTTTCATAGAAATTTGGCAATGAGATTTCATAGATAAATAAAGGGTATTTCATGAATTGAATTCCAAAGTTTCATTTAAATAAACACCATCACATCAATATACATGCCATTTTTACATGATGCTTATGTTTCTAATTTTATTATAAATTCATACTCCTTGTTAGACCACTTCTATTTCTTTTACCCCTTTTGACTTGTATATGATCTAGAGATCTCTTCCAACTAGTTTTATATACCAAAGGCTAATCCTAGGGAATTGTATTCATATTGAAAATTCTAATTTTTTATGTGATACTGAAAAATAGTATTATCTTCATTATTACATGGATCTTTATTTTGTAAGGATTTTTAGTGCTTGTTCTTCTATTTTATGCGAGATGATGTTTTATTGTTTGAATAAACGATTATTTGGACTTCATTTATTTTTATTTGAACTTATTATCTTGAAGAGAGGAAATTAGAGTTTCAATGTATTAAGAAATTTATATATTATTATTATATATGATATTATTTTTAAATATTCTAATTAATTATTTTAATATTTAATAATGTTATTAGTAATGTATTATGGAATTTTCATGTATTATGGGGTAAAAGAAACATAAATATAATTTATTTTCATAATAAAGAATTTAATAAAGATAATTATTTAGGAAAGATGTATTTGAGGAGGTTTCAAAGTTATATATTATTTTTGTTTTCTAATTCCATTTTCAATTTACTGATTAATGTTTACTATTATTTTATACTATTATTTCATGCTTCCAATTTTTTATGAACAAATTCACTTTCATAATTAAAAACATAATTACATATGATAATTAAATATAGATGATAAAAGATAGAATCTAAAAAATTATTTTTGTTTCTAAGATTTTTGTAAATGTTGATCTTTTTATTTTTTGTTATTTATTTAAATGGTTACTTTAACATTAGTGGGATTGACTATTATATTTGGAAATCGGTTGTTGTAGTGTTTCATTGTTTTCAATTATTTCCAATATAAATAATGTCACGATTAATTATTTCCTAATGTTAAGTAGGTCTAGAATGAATATTAGAATATTTTTTTTTGTTTTAATTATAAATATAAGTTAAATATATATTACATCATGTGTTTTAAATGATATGTGGTCGTAGTTTTTCTTGGGTGGTGATGTTATCCTTATGTAATATTGGTAGAGATCTTTGTGATGGCCTAGTACATGTAATTAAGTGTTTAGATTATGTATTCCTTATTTTTAGGATGAATTAGTTGAGGTATGTTGGAATAATGGGATGTTTTTTGTATTTTTTTAAAAATATGGTTTTGATGTTATCAATATAGGGTGGAGTATTTAACACCTCGATGTTTCAGAATATTGTTTCTCTAAATTACAAATATTATTGATATATTTATTGACACAAGACAAAAAAAATATATTATAGATTTATGATAAATAAAATTTATTCATTATATAACAAATTGTATTTAAGAAATGATTATTTTTAATTTCAAAATGTTTAAAAATTTGATTAAGAACACTTAAAATTTTAAATTTATAATGTTGAATAAAATTTTTTCATTTATATATATTGAACACTCACTTAAAAGATAAATCAATAATTATTTGTATTTTAAATTTAAAATATAACACAATTTTTTAATTACACATATCAAAATTTTTCATTGTTAAATTCATTATATTTCGCTATAATATTTGTTTTTTAGGTGAAATGTTAAAAAATAATGATTTTATAATACCATCACTTTAATGTCTTTATATTTATACAAGAATTAATATAAATAAATTGAAACCATATATATATATATTTCAAAATTATTTTCATACATAATATTTAATTTATAAAACTCTTGTAAAACATTAATAACAATTAAGTAATAATTTATAGTAAAATTATTTATTCACTTATTATAAACATTATTTTCTTTAATAATATAAATTAAACATATAAAAATGGATTCAGTATTTTATATCATCATGATCTTACAATTTAATATGGAAATTTTATTTTTTTTCATAAAAGTGTGATACCTAAGATTATAGTGAATGACCATGATAATGGAGAACGTTTTATCTCAAAAAAATTAATTTATCCTTATTACGTTATTTTTAACCAACTAAATTTTTTAATATTTTATATAAAGGAAATTTATATATTTTGATTTTCAATAAAGATATATATTATCACTCCTAAAATTGGTAATGAAAACAAAATATTACTATGAAATCTGAATAGTTAAAACAAATTTTTTTCAAAAAAATAGTGTTCTTATATATTATAAATTTTAATTTAAAAGTTAATTTTCACTTATTTTTAATATCAATTAAATTGGTCGCAATGGGATGCTCATTAAGGGAAAAATATATCTTCCATTTTATTTTTAAAAAAAATTATAATTATCTAAATTTAGAAAACAATCTGATTTACTAAATTAGTTGAAATATGTTATTTATTATCATCAAATAGTTTCACAATGTCTCGATAAAAACCTAGTTAATCAACATTAAAATAATTTTATATTTCTAAAAAATTACATTTAAATAAAATTTGAAATATGTTACACTGACGATAGAAACCTATCAATGTATTTTTTTTTCATTAAGCTGTTTTGAAAATGATAAACTATACAATCAATAAATATAATAAAAAAATGAAAAAACACACCATGGAAATAAGTAAATGATATTGATTTTCAAAATGAGACTTCATATTATACAATTTATTGTTTCCCAGTTCCATGATCATTTTTTAAATCCTATAAAACATGACTAGAATCATCAATGAGTTTTTAAAATTCAATTTCACATAGTGTAAGAGGAGAATATTTTAAAATAATGAATATTTTCAATATCATACAAAATAGGAAACACCAAGTGTAAAAAACCCTTGAAATATTATTATTTAAAAGTGGACCACATGTACTATTCATTGAATTGGTGATGAAAAAATAAGAATACAAAAGAATGAAATATTATTAACCTTTATATTTGATGAAAATGCATTGATTAATTCTTAATAAATAACCACTCAATTTTTAATATTTATTTTATAAATTAAAAATTCATCTTCTTGATGATTATTTTCATTCCATTTTAGGAGAAATTAATAAATTTAATTTATATAACTTTTAGAAATTTTATTCTATAAAAGTAATATCACTTTTTAAAATGGAATATAATAATTCTCATCAATAATGTTTTTAATATTCCGAAAGAATTATTTTTAAGGAATATTAACCTATAACATTTTTTGTCAAAAAAATTTTTTAATTCATTAAATAATATAAATATTATTTTAATATGATGTTCAAGTAACCTAATATAATATTTAATTGTTTTTAATTTTATTAGCTTAATTTAAATCATAATTGTACCTGATATTTGTATAAGTGGATTTTTTATCATAAATTTGATCTTTTCTAAAAAATGTTTGTCATTTCATTTTAAACATTTACATAACTAATAACTTCTTAAATGTGTAGAAATTTAATCCCGAAAAACTGATTCCATATTTGGAATCACTAGGTTCAAATTTGGTAAATAGGTGGCTTTTATTTTTAAACATTATGGATAATAACCATTGTATTTATATTTCCTACGATAAAGGTTAAATTGGATAATTAAAGTTACAGATAAAATGAAATTGTCTGTTCAATGAACCTAAAATTGAACTCAAATTTATTGTATGATTAATTTTGTACCACAATCAACTATGATTTGGTTATATGGTCTTTGGATTCTATATAGACATGATTGTAACCATTATAATATTTAAATGACTATAAGGCCAAAAATTTCACTATTTCTTTTAATATTTATAATATTTAAAATATCAGTATAAATAAGTGATATTTTGACATGTAAATATTAATTTGAAATATAAATGATATAAATTCATAATATTAATTTATTATTTATTATTTGTGAATAAAAAATTTGAACGCTTGTTGAATAATGACATAATGCTTTAACATGTAGTAAAAAATAAATAAATTGATCATGAAAAAATATATACAATATTATATGATTTATTTTTTTATTTTAAAGAAATAATTTTGACAAAAAATACATATTATTGTGGACTTAAGGCCTTATATACAAATTATCTTTTCACATATAGTTCAAAAAGTAAATGTAAATTAAATGATCTAAAATCTATATTAATTATATTTTATTATAAATAAAATTTTGTTACATGATTTATTTTTTATAAAAATTGAAATATTCATAACCATTATTTTTATATGGTTTTATATATATATCATAGTCCATTAAGGGTACTTGTATGCATTTATATTACTATCATGACCCTCAATTTTTATAAATTTATATTGTCATGGTTTGTGTTAAAATGGCCAATATGGGTTAAAAATATAAGGCTAGTAACACAGTAAAATCGTGTCCAAAATGATTTGTATGAGAGGATTATAACACATAATCGTCTTAACATTTAATATTATCAATTTTAATAAATAATTATATAAATTTTAATTTTTTATAAATTTAATATTTTTATAAATTCCATGATTTCCACCCCGTCTCTTGTAAAACGGATAATCTTCATCACATATATTCAAAACTCAATAAAATTTTTATTCGTCCAAATCATAAAAAATAATTTCATAAAATAGATATAAAAATATATAGGTCTTATATTAGGTGGAATACTGAACATGGAGTGCTTAGGGTGTGAAGTAAGGGAGGTTACTTAATGAAGACTTATAGTACTTAATTGATTGGTTTAATTTTATTTCATCTTATGCCCCATTAAAATATTCATAATGATTGATTAATTAAAAAAAAATTCCTTATATTTGGATGTTATTACATAAATTACGTATCCAATATCCATATTTATCCTTCATCAAATGGTAATTGAATTCATTTTTTATATATATTTCGAATTATCACTTGTTAGATCGAATAATTTGTTTCATCACCACCTATCATGGATGGTTATAATAATTACTATAATTAATGTATATTTTATTAATGAAATAATTTTAATTATTGAAATATATTATATCATTTAATTTCATACTTTTCCATTTTGTAAAAAAAATGATATTATCATTCGAGAATATGTGTGGAATACCAAATCTATAAAGAAATGTGACTAATTTTTTATAACCACATAACATTGAAGATATATATAATTATATATGAATAAATAATGTAAAATTTATGAAATAATTGTCTTTATATAATGAAACATTCATAATTATATTCTTTCAATAAAGATCATTGAAAACAGGAATGTTACTCTTTCATTCTTATAACCTACCGACTCTAGGATTGCAATATAGTTAATTTTACAGTAAATATTAATTAATATTTTAAAAAATTAAAATAAAAAATAAAAAACTATAATTATTTCATTATTATTATTCTTGGTATGATGAAATAATGACCCCTTTTGTCCATGTTCAAGACACTAAAGCTATTTTGAAATTATGGGTATGATATTCTCAATGTACCTAATGTGGGATTAGTTGATTATGAAATAAAAACATGTCATTAATATAAATCAAATAAATGGTTTAAAGATAAGTTATTAAACCTAAAAAAATTCTTATAAAATGAAATAATTGATTTTAAATTATTATACATGGGTTAACCGACATATATTGCTTATCTGGACTCAATGTAACAGATTTCATCTCAATTTTACTTCATTGCGGAATAATTTATTCTAATACACAAAATATATTTTATATGACATATATAAAACCCTTTTTGATTAAATATAAATAATAATTCATACATTATGATATTTTTTTCAATTTGAATAATATTATCAATGAGGATTATATCTCCTAACTCAATGTTCTTTTATTCTGTTATAACACTTCTTCAATGACTTTATTCACCCATTATCATGTCTGAATTGATAAGAAATTTTTCAGTTTTTGTAGTTTATTATTTTGTATTTATATTTAGAACAAATAATTTCTCCATTCATTAATTCACAATCGAATTATATGATCCTTCTATGTGTAATTCTCCCCAAATAATTTTTCTTTATAGAGTACATTTTCAATATGTACCAATAATCATTTATAAGATATATGTACTACCCATTTGGAGTAATATATATTGAATAACATTATTTTACTGATATTTTATACCTTATATGATGTTATTAATTCAAGGGGCATGTGATACAAGAGTTTCCAAATAGAAATAGTATTTTTGTAGTAGCATTATTTTATTCAGGACTGTTTATGTCCAAGGTTCCATAGGGGGAATCATAAGTTATTATATTATTAAATAACATATAATTTATTATCACTTGGTTATAAGAATGGTTTACAAGACTAGTTTTTCATTTCACCTCTTATTTATTATAAAAATATCACGAAGGAAATTTTTAAACAATCAATATCTTGTATATGCATATTGATCAAGAATAATTCTATTTAATGTTAATGGTTTCAAAATTAATTAATTGTTTCCATAAAATTAAATTATTTCTTAATTCTATAATATATATTCATTTTCCCCATTTTAAATTTTTTTTCAAATGAAATTTATATATTTTTCCATATGGGTCACTATAAATTCCTCTTAAAAATGATTTAAAGGAATGATTATATTTTATTTATTCATCAGAAATATATTTTCCCATCATCATGATCACTGTCTACATTAATGACCCCCTTAGATTTTTAATGGTTATTTTCCATGAAAAATAACTTCACAATATATATTCAATTTATATTTTTTAAAATTGGTTTTCAAAATTGAATAGGTTAATTTCCTCAAGAATGGTTTTCATGATATGTTTGTGGTATTTCCTTTCATAAACACCTATAACGATATATGTTATTTATCCTCCACTAATGATATTCATTATTGATACCAAAGTAATTAATTATATGGATTCATTATTATTGTTTTGAAGAGAGTTTCATTTAATGGGATTTTTTCCCTTATGTTAATCAAGTTATAAAAAGAATAATGGTAATTATGAATATTTTTATGATTCAATTAATGATCAATATAATTTATTTATGTTATGTTTCATGGAAATTATATATGTTGATGGGACCTTCTATTATAAAAAAATTGACTGTGATTGATATAACTCTCCATTAAATTATGTGAAGGGGTTGAGTACACTAATTAAGTTATTCTTAATATATTATTTGTATATAATTTTATTTTCATTACAAGTATAAATATGATTGTAATTTAATGTTAAAATGTTATATTCACCCCATTAAAAACCCTTATGTTTTCTCCATGTATAACTAGGAAATTGTTTTGATATTTTAGAGTGATATCAAAATAAAAAACCATGATACCTTCATGTTTGATATATTATTTTTATGAGTTATTAGGGAAATATTATGATTTTTTTATTGTAATGAGTTTATTTTTTAATAAATACATTTTTAAATCTTATATGGGAATATTTATTGTTTTTAAATGAATTTATTTATCAATACTGATAACACGTGGCTCATTATTATTGATTTTAATAAATATTAAATTTTTATTATTTATTCCATGTTTCATCATTCATGATACACATAATGAAGTGTGGAAATTACATTATGTGATTCCAATGAACTATTATTATGTCGTTATTCGCTAATTCTCATCTTATTATCGCTGATGACATTCAATTATTAATACTTATATATAACCTTACTATGCTATTGTGATCACCTAAATTTTTTCATTTTCCCTAGGTTATGAAGAATATTTATAAGTGATTTGATTTTTATAAGAATAAGTAATTAAACAAATTCATGGTTAATAATGATCAATAAATATGGAATATGAAATGATTGGTATAATAGGAGAAGTTTTTGATCATTATTAAGTATTTGTTTATGAACTCACATTGTTAAGAGTTTATCATAATTCACAAAAAATCTACAACTAAAATGTCCTTGGGTATTTAAGTGTTCAGATACATTAATCTGTGTTTGTATGGTTTTTAGGGATAAAATTTTCCCACATTTATTTATATCATATAGTGTAATGTGATGTTTTTGTTTTTAGCATGAAACCTATGAGTGCGTATTTGGAATTGTAATAGCTGGAATCAGAATGGGGTTTAGACAAAATTGGAGACTAGGATGTTTTAATTTGAGGAATTATTATGTTCTATATATAATATAAAATTTTTGAAAGCATATTACTTATAACATGTTTATATCTTTAAAATCACATTTGGTGTTTTAAGTGCTTGAATTAAAAGGTTAGTAATGTTATTTTGTGAATAGTTTTATTTTTTTCGTATATGTACTCTATAGGTATAACATGAATTATTATTTCAGAAGAATGGTATAAATTTTTTTTGGATGTATCCTAATAGGTATGAATTATTTGTTGATATAGGTAGAATATTTTTTAATGTAATCTATACACCATAGGTTAAAACATTTTTTAATGTTATTATTTTAGACATAGTTCTATTTATTTCATGAAATTTAATTATCATATCATCACTATTGTAGGATTGGGAATGTAAAATGTTTCATTATAAGACCTTATGAGTTTCTATTATTATTTGAGAGATAAATGTTAAATTTATCGTAGAAGAATGTGTAAAACTATTATCCTAATATTTGGATTTCATTGTTTGACTATAATGTTTTAATGAAATTCATGGTTAGTAATTTATTGAATAATATAATTTTATCTTTTTATAGGTATTATAGATTAGTTATTTGTTTGTAAATATGACTTTTTATTGACGTTTAGAATTTTTCTAACTGGTTATAAGCATTTTGATTTCTTATTGTTTGGAGAAAATATTGAGAATATCGATGAAATTGATTAAATTAAAAAAATAATATATGGAATCTAATTATATTTCCAATTGTTCCTCATATATAATAAAACATTTCTCAACATTAATAATTGGGGATTTAAATAATTATCATATTACCTTCATGTCAAATGAATTAATTTTTTTCTCAACCCCTCATTTGTTTCTAGTTTTCTGGAAGTAAAATTTCTCAATACCATTCACATTATTATGGTCATTGATCTTAGTCAATACCAATAATTATTTATACATTAATATTTTCGTCCATTAATATATTTTCAACGAACAATTATGTTCTCCTATTTGGAGATATGTCATGTGTTATATTAGTAAGAACATAATAATTCCCTTCCTCAATTTTCATGTGGATGTTTTATTAACTATCATTACGATGAAGGACTTCAACAAAGGTATATTCACTTTTTAATCCATCAATTTCTGAGTTTGAGTGAAAATTTAAAGAAAAAAATTAGGTATATATAGGTAGAATGTAATACACTAATATTTTAAAAGAATTAAAATTTTTGAGAGTGTAGAAAACGCAAAACACTGAGCATAAATAAACCCCAAAATATTATTAATTAAATATGTCCATTAGAAATAGGCACTTAATTTTAGGGTTTGAATAGGATTAACTAAATTATTAAATATATTATCATTTCTAAATCAAATCCGTTTTATTAATTAATTCATTATAAATCTAAACTGATGTTTTTGAAAATTCATTTTGTGAATAAAAAATAAGTTTTCTTAAAAAACCTTTTCATTAAATTTTTTCAAAACCAATTAAAATTAATTTACCAAATTTTTATAAATACTATTTTAAATAAATTATGTAATATAGTAAATTGCAATATCAAAAATGGATTCAGATGGAATATTTCTATTTTTTTAAATATTGATTTTTCATTGAATATTTGAAAATAAAGATTTTTTTAAACTATCATTTTATTTTCATTAAACGTAAACAATATTAATTTAATTTTTTATCAAAATAAAATATAAATTACTTAATTATTTGTAGTAAAATTAACTTCACTAGATTCTTCATTATATCTGATTTTGGTATAAGTGTATTTAGGGTTTTAAAAAACATTTTTTAATACAATTTTCTTAGTTTGTGTTATGAATAGATATTGAAATTAATATCTAACCATTCTAAAAATTTAATCTTGAAATATGGATTCATTTTTTGGAATACATTTTTCCAAATTTTCTTGATAGAACCCTTTTATTTGTTTACATTATTATCAGTAACCTTGATATTTTTTGTTATAACAGTAAAGGATAAATCAGTTAATAAAAATTAAAAATAAAATGATATGTGCGAAAAAATGAGCCTAAAACTTGAATAAATTTTATAGTATGAACAGATTTCATCCATAAATATCCATTATTTTGTTATATGTTTTGTTTTTTCAATTTGTACATCATTTTTACCTTTATAATATTAAAATGAATATAATGTAAAAATTTGCACAATCTTGTTTTTAATAATAATTACAATATTAGCATGCCTATAAATAGTGTATATGTTCAGTTATAAATAGTAATTTAAAATATAATTTACTTATTATCATCATGGTAATATGCTTTTAATTTTGAATGATGAAACAAATCCCTTAAATTCATATTCAATAATGACGCAATGCTTGTGAATTAAATATAAAAACAATAAAATGATTATGAAAGCTCTGACAATCATATTATTTGACTGAGTTTTTGTGATAATTTATTTTTTATATTACAATTATTCATTTTAGTGGTTTTAATAACTATTTTTTTGATTTATTTGTTTTCTTATCAATATTAAAATTCAATGTAAATTAATTGTTCTTAAATTTATATTAATGTAATTTTATAATAAATAATTTTTTTAAAATTATTAAAAATACCTAAAAACCGTTGTTTAAAACATTTATTGGGATAAGGTTTTAAATATCATCCATGTTCAATTAAATATCATTTCCCATTTATATAAACTATAATGGCCTTGAAAGTGTAATAAATCATGTTGTCGTGGTAAGTGTAAAAAGGGTTAATGGGGGATAAATCCTTATGATAATGGTAAAAACATAGTAAAAACTAGTTTAAATTTATTTTTAATGAGATTATATTCTTTAATCCTCATGTTATATTCGGTTATTTTCAATTATGATAAATTTTCACATTAACAACCTTATTTTTAAATTAATATTATTAGAAATTATAAGAGTTCCCCTACTCTCTCTTATATAAAGGAACATCTTCTTCTCATTTATTGATAAATCAGGATCCATTTTTATCATAATATACCCCCAAAAATACCTTCACAACATCCCTCCCCTCATTCAATATGACTTATTTTTGGATAAAATCCACATTTCAAGGTATTAAAGTGAAAATATATGAGGATATCTAAAGGAGAGTTATATTTAATAAATAAAAATAAAAATTTTATTCATTCTTCTACATCCTTAAAATATAAATAAATCATTAAAAAATAATAAAATTATATTAAATATATTTATATGTTATTATATTAATTAAATAACAAATACACTTCTCTATCCTATAAGAAATGGGAAATGATTGCATCATTTGTGTGTTTTGTGGACTACCACTACATAGAATGATGTAATTTATTTTCCATAATCACATATCTAAACCGTATTTAATTTTGTAATTATTTTTCATATATGATATTCATGGAATATTTATCATTTAGAGAATATAATATAACATTTAATCTCTTACATTACCATTCATTGAAAAATGAAAACATTTCTTACGCATATGTGTGGACTACCAGTTCCATGATGAAATGTGATTTTTTCATCACCACATCCCATAGATTATATATAAGTTTATTTAATGAAATAATATTTTTTATTAAATTATTTCCATTATCTATTAATAAATTAATACTTAACTTCTTTCCATAATGATTATTGAAGAATGGAAACGTCAGTCATGGGGACGTATGACCTACCCTCTCTATGATTGTAACATAGTAAGTTTTCTTAACCATATTTCATGAAAGGTTCTTAAAGTACAATTGATGTATAATAATTATAATTATATCATAATTATTATTATATAGTCATTGGAATAATGAACCCTTTTGACAATGGTTAACAAACTAAAGTCAATTTGAAATTATGGACCAAATGTATTCAATGTACCAGATGTGAACATAATTGATTTAGTAATTACCTTTTTCAATAAGATAAATGAAATAAATTTATTAGAGATAAGTAATTAAAACCATAAAATAATATAATATAATTAAATAATTGATATCATTTTATCATACTGGTGTTGGCGTACATATATAGAAATTCTAGACATACGTTACAGTATTTGACCTCAGTTTTCCTTCATTTAGGAATATTTTATTATTGTGGACCTAGTTTATATTATATAGTTCATATATATCCCATTTATTTTTAATATCATTAATAATTCTTACTTAATGATACTTAATGATTAAATTTAATTTATGTTTATGCAATTTTATTTGGGTTTTTAACTCTATTTCCTTTCGTTGGGTTATAACACTTCATCATTGACTTTGTTCTGTCATGATAATGTATGAATCAGCCTCTAAATTATATTATTATATATTCGTAAATTTATTTTTTTGGATTTAAAATGATTACAATTAATATATAAATTTATTAATTCTCAATTCATTTATATGATCTTCATAATGGTAGTTCATCTGAAATTCTATTTCAGTAGGACATATATATATGGTATACACTAATATTCTATTATATGGTGTATATTTCACCCGTTGGACATAATATACCATAAGTACCTTTATTTTAATTATATTTAATTTTTTATTTCTTTTTATTCCCTCTTGGTGATTGCGATTGATGTATTGAAATTGTGGAAAAGGCTTTATGTTATAATATCATTTAATTTCTGTAATATTTCTGTCTAAGGTCCCTTTGGGGGATCATATGCTCTTAATATATTGTAACGTATATATTTTTTCAAATATAATCATGAATGTATCTTACGTATTTAATTTCCATTTCCAAACAAGTTTAATAAATAAACATCATGAATGTTATTTATATGCGATACTGATCATGAATCTTCCTATATAATAAGAGTATTTATCTTCTATATCTATTTCCTCAAATGTTTGGTGCCAAAGACTTATTTTTATTATTAAAGAAAAGGCCCTTATTTGAATGTGTAAAGGAAGACCCATTGTATATCATGAAGGACCAAGAAAAAGTGGACTGAATACAAATCCTGAAAGCCCATTTTTATTCCTAATGGCCCATCAGTGAATAGTACATCTAGAGTACCCTTGTTGCTATGGTCTTATCATCTTTAGAGTTCTTGCTATATTACCCTCTGCATCAATAGTTCTGCCACTGCAATAGTACAACTATAGTACCCTGCTACAATGCTGCTATAGTCTCTAGAATTCCTCCTCTACCCATATTTTATCTTGGGTCTTTTGGATGCCAAGAAGGAGGCTCTACCACTTTCCTATAGGCTTGTTGTCATTCTATTCAATATCCATGTTTTCTAATAATTTTTCATAAAATTATTTTATATACATAAATAAATTAAAATATCTATTTCATATAGCCTTTAACATTCATTTATAATGTTTTATAAATAAAATTTAATAATTTATTCCAAATGGGACACTTTAGACTCCTTGTACAAAATATTTCAATTTTTTTTATTTTTAATTTTTACAAAACTAATATGTTTTATCACCTTCATCAATATTATTTAAATTAAATATTCCATTATATGGTTTGAAGGATATTTTCAATGAAAACCATTTTCACAATTATTAGTTGTTTTTTTAATTTATTTTGAAAATGAAATCAGCATTTTCCTGAAGAATTATGTTCATGATCTTTTAATGTTGTCTTTAGTCATCAACCCTAAAATACATTTATATTAATTATGATGCCCTAGGGATATTTATTATTGGTAAAATCAAAATTTTTTACTCTATATGTATTTTAATTTTTTATAAGTTATTTTCATAGAACCTTTTTATTTTCCAAGGGTTAATTAGGCTATTAAAGGAATAAAGGATGTTCTTAAGAGTTTTATTATAAAAAAAAATCTCTATTTAATTTTTTTTCAATGAGATGGGGAACTTTTAATGTTGATGAGTGGTTTTGTTATATTGAAATTTTTGGTTAGACCATTATATCTCTCTAAAGCATCCAATAGCAGGACAAGGTTCGTTGATAGGTTTATCCAAAGAGATTATGTCAATATATTATTATGGTTATTCCCTAAATAACTGTGAATATTATTTCAAGTGTCAATATGATATGTAATTTAATGTTAACCATGATTCTTATTATATATATACCCATGATTGTTATTTCATATGTAAGAGTTATATGAAAATGATACCTCAAGTTTACTACATGTATTATATATCCCTTCATTGGGGTTTTATAGGAATATTATCATTTCTAAATGAATGAAATTGAGTTTTTGATTGATAAAAAGTATTTCCTAATTCTAATTGGTGAATAGAAATATGTCTTTATAGATTTATTTTATCACTGTTAAAATGAAATTGCTTATATTAGTATTTACATTGAATCACTTTTTTTTATGATTTGATCCATGTTTCGTGATTGATTACCCAAGTATTGATGGGTATGAATTCCTTTAAGATACATTTATTCACAATGATTATATCATAATACCCTAATATTCATATTAATATCACAAATGAAATATAATTTACAATGAATATGTATACACTTACTGAGCCTTTGAGCTCACCCTTCTCACTATTATATTCCCATTGGATATGATGAATCATGGAAAATTATTTTTTAGTAATCTTTCATATCTGAAGAAATTTATGGGAGAAGTTGAAGAATTAATATGGAAATATAAATGATTTCTATAGTGGGTGATGGTGTTGATATTTATTAACTAGTTTTTTATGATCCCAAGTTTTTAAGTGTTTTCCCTAACTCGCTAAAACCCTAATCCTAAATGTTATTTGGTTATTTATGTGATATATTATTTTATTTTATTCCTATAAATTTTGGATGGATGAAATTGTTTCACATTTATCAGTATCTAAGACATCAATATAATTTTTATGTTTTTAAATGAATATCCAAGAAAGTGGGTTTCAGTCTCTCATGAATAGGGATGTCCAGGTTAGACCTAACCACTTCCCCTGAGGATATTGTAACAAAAAATAAATGTTCAGTATTCCATGGTAAAGGATACTTTCCAAAAAATGTCACAAGTCAAAATGGATTTTTTATGTCTAACTTAAAAAAAATCATCAATAAAACAGATAAAAATATCAAATGAAAATCCTTTAGGGTAGAATAATCCCAATTCCTTTATTCCTTTTAGTTAATTAGAAAACATTTAAAAAAAAATGAGATTCCATTCAATTTTCTTGAAAATTAGCACAAATTTAGACACTAAACATAATGTCAAGCTAACTAGATTTTTTTGTAAAGAAAAATCCCATTCATACCATTATGAATTCATTCATCATGTGGTTGCACTGTTTCATCAACAATCAATTTCTATGTGTTTCTCACTAGAGTATAATTTAAATATGTGTAATCCATTTCATATAAATTCAAAATATATATAGTTCACATTCATTGGATTAAAATAAAATCATAATTATTTTGAAATATTTGAAAACTGAAAAATATTTTTTGTTCACCCATTAAGCTCATTTCAAATAAATTTTTCATTTTTCTTCAAAAATTTTTACACAATGAATTTATTGAAGAAGAAAATATAATATTTTCAATAAAAATTTGTGGTAAAGATACTTTAATGTTATTTAGATAAATATTTTAGGTTCAGAAATCACTTTTGTAAAACCATTTGATTTATAAATTGTTTTGATATTATCTTACTAAGCTATTGAATAATGGTTTGAACTATAAAAATATTTTTTCAATATATAATTTTTTTTGGGAAATCAGGATTTCAAAAAATAAGGTGCGTTCTATGAAAACAACGTCAATGATATAGTCATTTCAAAAATAAGAAACATCCTTTTACCGAGATCATGTAAGTGTTTTCCATCTCTCTAAGTACCCTACTTGGGGTGGAGTCCTTAGAGGATTCTTTCTAGATTTTCAATTGGATGTTGGGGAGTTTCATACTGTGTAACTAGGTTATATTCCAGGATGTGGTTTCTAGGTGCATGTCATGAAAATGATTATACGCCGTGAAATGTTATATGAAGTGATGAGGTATTACATGTTCATTAGTTATTTTAATGTAGGATTTTAATCCAAGGAGACTTATTTTTCAATATATTTAAACATTATGGATGACACAATGTGTAAAGTAATTTTACAACATGTAATTTATCAAGAAAGGATTTTTAGGGAACTATTTAGAATATGGGTGTCTATTTGGCCACCCGTTCTCCCATTCCCGATACCAACGGTTGCCCTCCAATATTTTTAAGGGAAACTGTTCCATCTTGATCAATCGGTTTAGCATTAAATCATAATTGTAGTTGAAAATATTCTCTCTAGATGATTGATATTGCCGCCTCATCATTTCCACTAATCACAGTAGCACCCATTGTTTATGTTATCAAATTTGTGGGTATGAAATTCTTGTTTATTCAAGTCATAGTTTAGATATGTTTTGCGATTTTTTTCCGGCGGCCATTCCTTTGTAAATTTTGGTTCAATGGGTGTTCATTATTAAAGTATGTAGATTTACTCCATTCCACCAACATTTTTATTAAATTTAATCTATCTTTTAATTTCTATTGTATTCTAGGGCCTTTATAGACTTCATTGAGTTTTCATTATTAGTGGACCGTGTTGCAAGTATATGCGACCGTAGAATTAAGGTAAGTGGTTATATCTATAGCCTATGTTAATTAACCTTATTATTACTTTTTTTTAAAATGAATTTAAAATGAATTGGAATGAATTAGGAAAAATGATCACATGGGATTCTATGCGAACTTAGGTGAAATGATTCGCTTGAGGGAACCATCCATTGTTTTTTATTATCTGGATTTTTCTTCATATGGATTTCCACTATTTCCTTGGTCTATTATTCATGGGGACTAATATTCACTTTGATAAGGGGGTTTAATCATGGGTTATTCCTCTAATTCCTAGGACTATGTTCTTGGAGGTGGATTGTGCACACAATTAATTGAGGTAAGAGTAGTCTTCTATTCTATCCTATAGGGATCATTAGGGTTGATACCTCTACTTATCTTTTGTATTGATTGGATTTTTTCTTTTATCCATGATATGCATGTTGATTGTTGTTAAATATGATATAGAAAATGTTCATTGATATTGATATACTTTCATTTGATTTAGAATTATGAAGAAGGGAAATGATTTCATTTTTTTCTATATAAATTGTTTACTACTTATCATGACATGTTTTATATACAATGATTCTAAATGAATTTCTATGTAGATAGTTTTTATGGAACACCTTGGTATGATCATATTGAGGCTTTTATCTCACACCTTACATACCCCTTCAGTGGTGTATAGCCATTTTGATTTCTTTTATAGTAGATAAACGAAATTTTCCAAAATGAGGTGGGGAGGTTACCTTTTAGTTGAGTTTGGTAGCTGGTAGTTAGGGGGAGGGAGTTCATACCCACTATCACATGGAGTATCTGTTTTGTTTTGTTCCGTTGAATCTTGAATATTTTCTTGGAGATTTTGGATTCTTTTACAGTTTTTTCTTCTGTATTATTACAGTTATAAAATATATTTAATATATTTCTATTTTTAATTATTCCTATATGTCTATATATTCTATGTGTATGTTCATGTTGGGAGAAACAATTCCCACTAGTTTTTTTTTCGACGTCCGAGCGCTTGTCACCAGCATATAGAGATCAGGAATGCCCATCAGGTATGTGTAGAAATGAGTTGCATTCCAGGATTGGGGGTAAACTAGGTTAGGTCATACAAATTTGGCATCACACACGGTCTATCCCCAAGAATTTCTTGGGACGTCTGTTAGACAAGAGATAGGATTATCGGGACATTGGAGGTATATTGAGATAACTGCATGGCTAACTCTTGTAATGAAAAGACTCAAGTTTCCTTGGGATGTTGGGATATGTGCCTATAGTTATTAATGATATAATAAATAAATATGTATATTAATGATATAAATATTATATATATATATATATATATATATATTTGATATCCATAATACAACCCTACCAGAGAGGTGTTGATGGAAAATGTGTTACATCGGTCATGAGGATTTATTTTCCATACACAAAATGGACATTATCATTTACAATTTTTTTGAATTACAGAAGGATATATGTCATTACCATATCTATTATTTTTTATGATATATAATAGTTTTATTATTTATTCATATATGATGAACATTTTTAAAGCATTGGAAGAAGTAATAAATGAAACCGCATAGTTAGGAATTTTACCACTTCTCAGGACACCTCTTTAAATTTATAAATATAGTTTTCCAAAAGTAAATTCAGGAAAAAAATCTACTTCTATAATGATAAGATGAATGTTGTGATGTGATTTTATTTTCTACTAGAAACTCCAAAAATGTTTTGAAGGTGTGAAATAGATATGAGATGGAGTGGCCTCTTATAATTGTGGTGAGTGGAATACTAGTTATTTATGAAAAGATATAGGTGTTACCCATTTTTTCACAGGCCAAAAGGGTGAAAAATAGATCATTATAGAGAATTATAAATCTCACTATCAAAATATGTCTTGAAAAATTTTGTTTAGGCCTTTTAGGTAATTATTACTCTTATATTTATAGTTTAATCCCCTGTTAATAAATATTTACATTAACTATAGTAATTAATTTTTCTGACTCAACTCTTTATAGTGGTAAAAAAATAGTTTAATTTATTAAATAATTTTAATTATTGTGATTAAAATTATGAAATAAATTTTTCTAAATTCAATTTACATAAGTATAAAATTTTTATCTGACATTATTCATGCTGATGAGAAAAGAAAAGGGGACTTGAAAGTGAAATTTTTCATTATTTGAAAAAGTTTTATTTATCAAAATTAAATATAAAAATTATTATAATGAAAATGAATTGGATTAAATAATATATAATTGATCTAATTTTAATTTAATAACAAATTATAATGTAATTTAACCATGTAAACTCATTAAATGAAAATGAAGTTTTAAACGTAATCATTATTTTTGACCAATCACAGAAAAATGAATAATTTTTGAAAAATAATAAAAATTATCTATGTGATAATATTTAAATCATGATTTCAAAAATAATTTTCATATTACAAGATAATGTTTCTGAAAATGGTATAAAATACGTTTATCATATGTGTGAAAGATGAGATGAAATCATTTTCATTTTAAAAAAAACTTTTTTATAAAACATTTTTTTTCAAATAATATGTACTTTATTTATAAGAAATAGATATCCATTTAATTTATTTTTATATTAATGAAAACCATATAATTTTCATTGATTATTTAGACATAATCATCCCAAAAAACAAATTAAGATGATTATAATTTCCATTTTTTAAATAATAAAATAAAATTTTTAGAATTTTTGTAATTTCAATCGAGTGTTTCATGAATCAAAAGATGAAGAAGGGATTTAGTTTATTTAAAAATAAATATACCATAAATATTCAGGGTGTTTTATTAACATGTAATCTTTATGTTTCATTTCATACACATTATCAACTATGATTTTTTCTTTTTGAATATCTGGGTATTATGATTAGAATCTGTCCTATATTTTTACAATTGAGAGAAATCATTTATTAGTATACGAATATATATTTAGAATATGATTTTGATAAGTGACCTCATCATCAACATTTTCAATCGCATAATTTATATTAATAAAATTTAAATTTTAAAATAAACAGTCAGGTGATAAATATATCTTATTTTCTATAGAGGTAGATATTATTAAAAAATGATCAAGAACCATGTGGTTAGGTTAGAAAATAGATTATGACTGCCAAAATTTAGACATTTTAGAATCATTTACTTTAAAAATATAAATGAAATTATAATCATGGAGTTTTTACATTATAAAAATAATAGAATTTTCAGGAATGAGCTCTTCAATGTTTTTATAAAAAAATAAGAAGCACAATAGTAAAATGGTAATTAAATTTTAATTGATGTTTTCATTATTTAAGTGTTATCATATTTTCATTACTTTTAATGGAGATGAAATTTATATATATTTCTTTGGGGAATATAATAAGGAACTACTAAGATATTAAGAATAATATATAGTGTCCAGATATGAGATATTTTATTTAATAAATTGTGGGGGGGGGGGTCAAAACCATTGGATTTATAATGTCCCATTTTACTATTTATATTATAAATAAAAGTTGATTTCTTATAGAATTTGTCCTTAATAAAAAGTTATGAAGTTGATATAATTTAATTAAGAATATGTAATTCAATTTTAGTTGGGTAACCTACATTTTTATAATTTACATAAAAATTGTCATCATGTACATCATGAAAAATATGATTTGAGTATATTCAATTTGATATGATAGGATATAAAAAACAAAGATTGACATTGATATTTCACATAAGATCCTCTATAAGAAATTCCAATGTATATTTATAAATAATTTAATAATGGAAGAATCTATAATATATGAACAATTGAGATAATGGTCTTCAAAAGAAATATCATTACATCTAAATTTGAAATATAGATTCATTCAATGATATTTTTAAGAGGAAACACTCAATTAATATTGATAAAATATAAAAACATCTAATAATTAAAAAATTATAAATAGATATTATAACTCTTCATCCTCAATTTTTTTTTCCAAATAAAAAATAATCACAGAAATTAAATTGTATACCCTTTTAATAGAAGGGGAAATAGTTTTCTTATACATGCATATATTATTAGAAACATCATTAGAATGAGGCTAATGGTTTAGAACAATATTTTCCAATAGAGATCATGATCTAAGAAAAATTTTAATTACATTTAGGACATCATCACATGTGATACACAGAGGAATATTATTATGAAAAGACATATATAAACACTTATGTATATATATTTACATAAGTATATATTTATATAGATACAATTATGATATTTATTTTTACACTCTCTATCCAATATAGAAACATATAAAATAGTACATTTATTCATATATATTTATATATAAACACCTATGTGTATAATTTCACACATATAGAGACGAAAATACACACACACATGTGCATACACAAATATATAAATATTAAATAAATCGCAGATATATATATATATATATATATATGAAAAAATATTCCGGTATATAATGAGTGTGTGTGTGAAGAATTTAGGTGTATATAAACATATAAATTCATAGTGGTATATTTCTTTATTTTTTCGATGCAATGTCACCTTGAAAACAATGAACATACAAACAATCAGTAATAGTTATATTTATTTTAGTAGTTCCCAAAATTAGTCACTTATGTGATTAGGAGGATTATTATTGGCCACGAAGGGAATTAAATTTTATTATTTAATATAATTATTAAGAGAATTTTATTTTAATGCCTCTATTTCTAGATAAATTAAAAAGTTCAACACATTTATGCATTTCAAAAATGATTTTTTAAATATAAAAACACCTCTAAAATCACTCAGTATATCCAGTAAGACATATTTCCATTTTTTGGTCATTATTTGTAGATTTGTTTCTAATGGTCCATAATAATACACATTTTCATGTTTAACTAAAAAACCAATTCTATAATTTCAATCATTAATTAGGAATAGTAATATATAAATATATTTTAATTTTTTTTGAATAACATATAAAAATTTAAAAAAAAATTAATAACTAACATATAAATTTTTTTATTCAGTTTATACATAATTTTTTTTACAAAATACAATTTCATTTAAAAGAAGGAAGTATAATATAATTAGAAATAATATAATTCATATAAATTAAAATATGAAGACCATTCGTTTTTCTAATACGTATAAATATATTTTAATATAACAGTATAAAAATTTCCATAATTATTTCATTTGATCATTTTGGGCATATTTAAAGTCATATTCACAGCATATACATTTTTAGAAGCCTAACATCTAGGAATTATAGTATCAATAGATAATCATTAGTGTTTATATTTACAAATTCGATTTCAATAATTTGTCAATAATTTTAATAGTAAAAAATTTATTATTATAAACAATAAATATGAATCATTAAGATCATACTATAATTTTAATTAAGATGATGTTTATTCATAAGTTTCATAAATTATCAATATATTATTATCCTAAATTTTCAACTGAATATAAGAATATTTTACACATTGTTATAAATTTTAATATATTTGTATCTCAAAAATATAAATTTTAAATATAAAATTTTAATGATTTAAAATAGATGAAAAAAAGAATTAATGTATTATTTTTTTAAATATATCACAAAATATTTGAATTTTTTTTTCAAATAGATACTTTAAAATATGATATATTTTTCACAAATGTAATTTTCAAAATCATTATTGATAGTTTTCAACAAGTTATAATTCTAAAAAATACCTTTAACACCTCCATGAATATCTAATGTAACAATTAAAATAATGTTCATTACAAGAAATATCTAAATTATTTATATAACATTATTCTAGAATTATACCATATTTTATTACTCATTAACTTCATCTTTTTTTCTTTTGAGAGTATGGAGAGGACATTTAGAGGTATTGAGTAGAAAAGGTAGATATTTTGATAGATAATTTTATTATTTATGAAGCATCAATTTATGACACTATATGACGTGCAATGGTTAGTTTTTTATATGAATGAATGTTGTTTTAATTTGATAGGCTATATCATGAGTGGTGTTCTTAGGGTGTGTGGAAGGAATTATGATGGGAATCTGATGCCCCATGATTTATAAAATTAATTGTTAAGATAGGGGAAGTATGTCATGGATTATAACATTGTTCTTTTATGTGATAGGAATCTTGGGTTTTTTAATTAATATTACAATGTGGACCACTTGTAAGTATTATACTAGGACATTACAATATTATTATTTTAATCACATAATTAATACCTAGATAATGCATTTAAATTCATATAATACTTATAATTCTACCATGTAATGGGGTTCTTGTATCACCCTGGTTTTCATTAGAGTTTATTTTTTTTTCATGATTGAAGCTCAAGTATCAAGTTGTGACTCTTAGATGATCGAGAATTCTAGCTTGAGCACATTGGTTGCATTATAAAATTCCTTAAAATTCCTTGTTTCATAGAAATTTGGCAATGAGATTTCATAGATAAGTAAAGGGTATTTCATGAATTGATTTCCAATGTTTCATTTAAATAAACACCATCACATCGATATACTTTCCATTTTTACATGATGCTTATGTTTCTAATTTTATTATAAATTTATACTCCTTGTTAGACTCCATTATATTTCTTTTACCCCTTTTGACGTGTATATGATCTAGAGATCTCTTCTAACTGGTTTTAGATACCATAGGCTAATCCTAGGGCATTGTATTCATATTGACAATTATAATTTTTTATGTGCTACCGAAAAATAGTATTATCTTCATTATTACATGGATCTTTATTTTATAAGGATTTTTAGTGCTCGTTTTTCTATTTTATTTGAGATGATGTGTTATTGTTTGAATAAAAGATTATTTGGACTTCATTTATTTTTATTTGAACTTATTATCTTGAAGAGAGGAAACTACATTTTCAATGTATTAAGAAATTTATATATTATTCTTATATATGATATTATTTTTATTTATTATAATTAATTTTTTTAATATTTAATAATGTTATTAGTAATGTATTATTGAATTTTCATGTATTATGGGGTAAAAGAAACATAAATATAATTTATTTTCATAATTAAGAATTTAATAAAGATAATTATTTAGGGAAGATGTATTTGAAGAGGTTTCAATGTTATATATTATTTTTGTGTTCTAATGCCATTTTCAATTTACTGATTAATGTTTACTATTATTTGATACTATTATTTCATGCTTCCAATTTTTTATGAACAAATTCACTTTCATAATTAGAAACGTAATTACATATGATAATGAAATATAGATGATAAAAGATATAATCTAAAAAATTATTTTCGTTTCTAAGATTTTCGTAAATGTTGATCTTTTTATTTTTTGTTATTTATTTAAATAGTTACTTTAACATTAGTGGGATTGACTATTATAGTTGGAAATCGGTTGTTGTAGTGTTTCATTGTTTTCAATTATTTCCAATATAAATAATGTCACGATTAATTATTTCCTGAAGTTAACTAGGTCTTCAATGAATATTAGAATATATTTTTTTGTTTTAATTATAAATATAAGTTAAATATATATTACATCATGTGTTTTAAATGATATGTGGTCATAGTTTTTCTTGGGTGGTGATGTTATCCTTATTTAATATTGGTAGAGATCTTTATGATGGCCTAGTACATGTAATCAAGTGTTTAGATTATGTATTACTTATTTTTAGGATGAATTAGGTGAGGTATGTTGGGATAATGGGATGTTTTTTGTATTTTTTTAATAATATGGTTTAGAAGTTATCAATATAGGGTGGAGTATTTAAAACCTCGATGTTTCAGAAAATTGTTTCTCTAAATTACAAATATTTTTGATATATTTCTTGACACAAGGAAAAAAACAAAAATAATATATTATAGATTTATGATAAATAAAATTTATTCATTATATAACCAATTTTATTTAAGAAATGATTATTTTTAATTTGAAAATGTTTAGAAATTTGATTAATAACACTTAAAATTTTAAATTTATAATGTTGAATAAATTTGTTTCATTTATATATATTGAACACTCACTTAAAAGATAAATCAACAATTATTTGTATTTTAAATTTAAAATGTAACACAATTTTTTAATTACACATATCAATATTTTCTATTGTTAAATTCATTGTATTTCACTATAATATTTTATTTTTAGGTGAAATGTTAAAAAATAATGATTTTCTAATACCATCACTTTAATGTCTTTATATTTATACAAGAATTAATATAAATAAATTGAAACCATATATATATATATATATTTCAAAATTATTTTCATACTTAATATTTAATTTATAAAACTCTTGAAAAATTTTAATAACAATTAAGTAATAAATTATATTAAAAATTTTTATTCACTTATTGTAAATATTATTTTCTTTAATAATATAAATTAATCATATAAAAATGGAATCAATATTTTATATCATCATGATCTTACAATTTATATGGAAATTTTAATTTTTGTTCATAAAATTGTGATACCTAAGATTATAGTGAGTGACCATGATAATGGAGAATGTTTTATCTAAAAAAATTAATTTATCCTTATTATGATATTTTTAACCAAGTAATTTTTTTAATATTTTATAAAAAGTAAATTTATATATTTTGAATTTCAATAAAGATATATATTATCACTCATTAAATTGGTAATGAAAACAAAATATAACTATGAAATCTAAATAGTTATAACAAATTGTTTTCCACAAAATAGTGTTCTTATATATTATAAATTTTAATTTAAAAGTTAATTTTCACTTATTTTTAATATCAATTATATTGGTCGCAATGGGATTCTCATTAAGGGGAAAATATATCTTCCATTTTATTTTAAAAAAAAATTATAAATCCCTAAATTTAGAAAATAATATGATTTACTAAATTAGTTGAAATATGTTATTTTTTATTATCAAATAATTTGACAATGTCTCAATAAAAACCTAGGTATATCAACATTAAAATAATTTAATATTTCTAAAAAAGTATATTTGAATAAAATTAGAAATATGTCACACTGACGATAAAAAACTATTAATGTATTTTTTTAAACTGTTTTGAAAATGATAAACTATACAATCAATAAATATAATAAAAAAATGAAAAAACGCACCATGGAAATAAGTAAATGATATTGATTTTCAAAATGAGACTTTATATTATACAATTTATTGTTTCCAAATTCCATGATCATTTTTTAAATCCTATAAAACTTGACTAGAATCATCAATCAGTTTTTAAAATTCAATTTCATATAGTGTAATAGCAGAATATTTTAAAATAATGAATATTTTCAATATCATACAAAATTGGAAACACCAACTGTAAAAAACCCTTGAAATATTATTATTTAAATGTAAACCACATGTACTATTCACTGAATTGGTGATGAAAAAATAATAATACAAAAGAATTAAATATTATTAATCTTTATATTTGATGAAAATGCATTGATTAATTCTTAATAAATAACCACTCAATTTTTAATAGTAATTTTATAAATTAAAAATACATCTTCTTGATAATTATTTTCATTTCCTTTTAGGATAAATTAATAAATTTAATTTATATTAATTTTAGAAATTTTATTCTATAAAAGTAATATCACTTTTTAAAATCGAATATGATAATTCTCATCAATAATGTTTTTAATATTCCGAAAGAATTATTTTTTGGGAATATTAACCTATAAAATTTTTCTTTCAAAAAATAATTTTTTAATTAATTAAATAATATAAATATTAATTTAATATGATGTTCCAGTAACCTAATATAATATTAAATTGTTTTTAATTTTATTAGCTTAATTTAAATCAGTATTATACCTGATATTTGTATAAGTACATTTTTTATCATAAATTTTATTTTTTCTCAACAATGTTTATCATGTCATTTTACACATTTAAATGACTAGTAACTTCTTAAACGTGTAGAAATTTAGTCATGAAAAACTGATTCCATATTTGGAATGACTACGTTCAAATTTGGTAAATAGGTGGCTTTTATTTTTAAACATTAGGAATAATAACCATTGTATTTATATTTCCTACGATAAAGGTTAAATTGGGTAATTAAAGTTACAGATAAAATGAAATTGTCTGTTCAATGACCCTAAAATTGAACTCAATTTTATTATATGATTACTTTTGTACCATAATAAACTATGATTTAGTTATATGCTCTTTGGATTCAATATAGACATGATTGTAACCATTATAATATTTCAATGACTATAAGGCCAAAAATTTCACTATTTCTTTTAATATTTATAATATTTAAAATATCAGTATAAATAAGTGATATTTTGAGATATAAATAATAATTTGAAATATAAATGATATAAATTCATCATATTAATTTTTTATTAATTATTTGTGAATAAAAAAATTTGAACGCTTGTTGAATAATGATATAATACTTTAACATGTAGTAAAAAATAAATAAATTGATCATGAAAAAATATATACAATATTATATGATTTATTTTTTTATTTTAAAGAAATAATTTTGACAAAAAATACATATTATTGTGGACTTAATGCCTTATATACAAATTCTTTTTTCCCATATAGTTCAAAAATTAAATGTAAATTAAATGATCTAAAATCTATATTAATTATATTTTAATATAAATAATATTTTATTACATTATTTAATTTTTATAAAAATTGAAATATTTATAAACATTATTTTTATATGGTTTTATATATATATCATAGTCCATTAATGGTACTTTTATGCATTTATATTACTATCATAACCCTCAATGTTTATAAATTGATATTGTCATGGTTTGTGTTAAAATGGTTAATATGGGTTAAAAATATAAGGCTAGTAACATAGTAAAAACGTGTCCAAAATGATTTTTATGAGAGGATTATAACACATAATCGTCTTAACATTTAATATTATCAATTTTAATCAATCATTATATAAATTTTAATTTTTATAAATTTAATATTTTAATAAATTCCATGATTTCCACCCCGTCTCTTGTAAAACGGATAATCTTCATCACATATATTCAAAACTCAATAAAATTTTTATTCATCCAAATCATAAAACTATTTTCATAAAATCGATATAAAAATATATTGGTCTTCTATTAGGTGGAATACTGAACATGGAGTGATTATGGTGTGAAGTAAGGGAGGTTTCTTAATGAAGACTTATAGTACTTAATTGACTGGTTTAATTTTATTTCATCTTATGCCCCATTAAAATATTCATAATGATTGATTAATTAAAAAAAATATTCCCTATATTGGGAGGTTATTATGTAAATTACGTATCCAATATCCATAATTTTCCTTAATCAAATGGTAATTGAATTAATTTTTTATATATATGTCGAATTATCACTTGTTAGAACGAATAATTTGTTTCATCACCACCTATCATGGATGGTTATAATAATTATTATAATTAATGTAAATTGTATTAATGAAATAATTTTAATTATTAAAATATATTATATCATTTAATTTAATACATGTCCGTTTTGTAAAAAAATGATATTATCATTCGAGAATATGTGTGGAATACCAAATCTATAAAGAAATGTGACTAATTTTTCATAACCACATAGCATTGAAGATATATATAATTATATATGAATAAATAATGTACAATTTATGAAATAATTGTCTTTATATAATGAAATATTCATAATTATATTCTTTCAATAATGATCATTGAAAACGGGAATGTTACTCTTTCATTCCTATAACCTACCGACTTTAGGATTGCAACATAGTTAATTTTACAGTATATATTAATTAATATTTTTAAAAATAAATATAAAAAATAAAAAACTATAATTATTTCATTATTATTATTCTTGGTATGATGAAATAATTACCCCTTTTGGCCATGTTCAAGACACTAAATCTATTTTGAAATTATGGGTATGATATTCTTAATGTACCTAATGTGGGAATAGTTGATTATGAAATAAAAACATGTCATTAATATAAATCAAATAAATGGTTTAAGGATAAGTTATTAAACCTAAAAAAAATTCTTTTAAAATGAAATAATTTATTTTAAATTATTATACATGGGTTAACCGACATATATTGCTTATCTGGACTCAATGTAACAGATTTCATCTCAATTTTACTTCATTGCGGAATAATTTATTCTAATACACAAAATATATTTTATATGACATATATAAAACACTTTTTCATTAAATATAATTATTAATTCATACATTATGATAATTTTTTTTAATTTGAATAATATTATGGATGGGGATTATATCTCTTAACTCAATTTTCTTTTATTCTGTTATAACACTTCTTCAATGACTTTATTCACCCATTATCATGTTTGAATTGATAAGAACGTTTTCAGTTTTTGTAGTTTATTATTTTGTATTTATATTTAGAACAAATAATTTCTCCATTCATTAATTCACAATCAAATTATATGATCCTTCTATGTGTAATTCTCCCCAAATAATTTTTCTTTATAGAGTACATTTAAAATATGTACCAATAATCATTTACACGCTATATGTACTACCCATTTGGAGTAATATATATTCAATAACATTATTTTACTGATATTTTATACCTTATATGATGTTATTAATTCATGGGGTATGTGATACACGAGTTTCCAAATAGAAAAAGTATTTTTGTTGTAGCATTATTTTATTCAGGATTGTTTATATCCAAGGATCCATGGGGGGAATCATACGTTATTATATTATTAAATAACATATAATTTATTATCAATTGGTTATAAGAATGGTTTACATGACTAGTTTTTCATTTCACGTCTTATTTATTATAAAAATATCATGAAGGAAATATTTAAGCAATAAAGATCTAGTATATGCATATTGATCAAGAATAATTCTATTTAATGTTAATTGTTTCAAAATTAATTAATTGTTTCCATAAAATTAAGTTATTTCTTAATTATATAATATATATTCATTTTCCCCATTTTAAAATGTTTTAATAATGAAATTTATATATTTTTTCCATATGGGTCACTATAAATTCCTCTTCAAAATGTATTAAAGGAATGATTATATTTTATTTATTCATCAAGAATATATTTCCCCATCGTAATGATCACGGTCTACATTAATGACCCCCTTAGATTTTTAATGGTTATTTTTGATGAAAAATAACTTCACAATATTTATTCAATTTATATATTTTAAAATTGGTTTTCAAAATTGAATTGGTTATTTTCCTCAAGAATTGTTTTCATGATATGTTTGTGGTATTTCCATTCATAAACACCTATAACCATATATGTTATTTATCCTCCACTAATGATATTCATTATTAATACCAAAGTACTTAATTATATGGATTCATTATTATTGTTTTGAAGAGAGTTTCATTTAATGGGATTTTTCCCTTAGGTTAATCAAGTTATAAAAAGAATAATGGTAATTTTTAATATTTTTATGATTCAATTAATGATCAATATAATTTATTTATGTTATGTTTCATGGAAATTATATATGATTAAGGGACCTTCTATTATAAAAAAATTGACTGAGATTGATATAACTCTCCATTAAATTATGTGAAGGGGTTGAGTACACTAATTAGGTTACTCTTAATATATTATTTGAATATAATTTTATTTTCATTACAAGTATAAATATGATTGTAATTTAATGTTAAAATGTTATATTCACCCCATTTAAAACCCTTATATTTTCTCCATGTATAACTAGGAATTTTTTTTTGATATTTTAGAGTGATATCAAAATAAACAACCATGATACATTCATGTTTGATATATTATTTTTATGAGTTATTAGGGAAATATTATGAAAAAACATTTTATTGTAATTTGTTTATTTTTTTAATAAATTCAATTTTATATCTTATATGGGAATAGTTATTATTTTTAAATGAATTTATTTATCAATATTGATAACACGTGGCTCATTAATATTGATTCCAATAAATATTTAATTTTTATTATTTATTCCATGTTTCATCATTCATGATACACGTATTGAAGTGTGTAAATTACATTATGTGATTACCATGAACTATTATTATGTTTTTATTCTCTAATTCTCATCTTATTATCACTGATGACATTAAATTATTAATACTTATATATACCCTTACTATGATATTGTGACCGGCTAAAAGTTTTAATTTTCCGCAGGTTATGAACAATATTTATAAATGATTTGATTTTTATAAGAATAAATAATTAAACAAATTCTTGGATAATGATGATCAATAAATATGGAATATGAAATGATGGGTATAATGGGAGAAGTTTTTGATCATTATTAAGGATTTGTTTATGAACTCACATTGTTAAGAGTTTATCATAATTCACAAAAAATATACAACTAAAATGTCCTTGGGTATTTAAGTGTTCAGATACTTTAATCTGTGTTTGTATGGTTTTTAGGGATAAAATTTTCCCACATTTATTTATATCATATAGTGTAATGTGATGTTTTTGTTTTTAGCATGAAACCTATGAGGGCGTATTTGGAATTGTAATAGCTGGAATTAGAATGGGGTTTAGACAACATTGGAGACTAGGATGTTTTAATTTGAGGATTTATTATGTTCTATATATAATATAAATTTTTTGAATGCTTATTACTTATAACATGTTTATATATTTAAAATCACATTTGGTGTTTTAAGTGCTTGAATTAGAAGGTTAGTAATGTGATTTTGTGAATAGTTTTATTTTTTTCGTATATGTACTCTATAGGTATAACATGGATTATTATTTCAGAAGAATGGTATAACAAAATTTTGGATGTATCCTAATAGGTATGAATTATTTATTGATATAGGTAGTACATTTTTTAATGTAATGTATACACCATAGGTTAAAACATTTTTTAAAGTTATTATTTTAGACATAGTTCTATTTATTTCATGAAATTTGATTATCATATCATCACTATTATAGGATTGGGAATGTAAAATGTTTCATTATAAGACCTTATAAGTTTCTATTACTATTTGAGAGATAAATGTTAAATTTATCTTGGAAGAATGTGTAAACATATTATCCTAATATTTGGATTTCATTGTTTGACTATAATGTTTTGATGAAATTAATGGTTAGTAATTTATTGAATAATATAATTTTATCTTTCTATAGTTATTATAGATTAGTTATTTTTTTATGAAGATGACTTTTTATTGACGTTTAGAATTTTTCTAACTGGTTATAAGCATTTTGAATTCTTATTGTTTGGAGAAAATATTGAGAATATTGATGAAATTGATTAAATGAAAAAAATAATATATGGAATATAATTATATTTCGAATTGTTACTCATATATAATAAAACATTTCTCAACATTAATAATTGGGGATTTAAATAATTATCATATTACCTTCATGTCAAATGAATTAATTGTTTTCTCAACCACTCATTTTATTCTAGTTTTCTGGTAGTAAAATTTCTCAATACAATTCACATTATTATGGTTATTGATCTTAGTCAATACCAACAATTATTTATACATTAATATTTTCATCCATTACTATATATTCAACGGCCAATTATGTTCTCCTATTTGGAGATATGTCATGTGTTATATCAGTAAGAACATAATAATTCCATTCCTCAATTTTCATGTGGATTTTTTATTAACTATCATTACGATGAAGGATTTCAACAAAGGTATATTCACTTTTTAATCCATACATTACTGAGTTTGATTAAAAATTTAAAGAAAAAAATTAATTATATATAGGGATAATGTAATAAACTAATATTTTAAAATAATTAAAATGTTTGATAGTGTAGAAAATGCAAAACACTGAGCAAAAATGAACCCCAAAATATTATTAATTAAATATGTCCATTAAAAATAGGCACTTAATTTAGGGGTTTGAATAGGATTAACTAAATTATTAAATATATTATCATTTTTAAATCAAATCAGTTTTATTAATTAATGCATTATAAATCTAAACTGATGTTTTTGAAAATTCATTTTGTGAATAACAAAATATGTTTTCTTAATAAACCTTTTTATTTATTTTTTTCAAAACCAATTATAATTAATTTACCAAAGTTTTATAAATACTATTTTAAATAAATTATGTAATATAGTAAATTGCAATATCAAAAATAGATTCAGATGAAATATTTCTATTTTTTTTTAAATATTGATTTTTCATTGAATATTTGAAAATAAATATTTTTGTAAAACTATCATTTTATTTTCATTAAAAATAAACAATATTAATTTAATTTTTTATCAAAATAACATATAAATTACTTAATTATTTGTAGTAAAATTAAATTCACTTGATTCATCATTATATCTAATTTTGGTATAAGTGTATTTAGGGTTTTAAAATTTTTTTAATACAATTTTCTTAGTTTGTTTTATGAATAGAAATTGAAATTAATATCTAACCAATCTAAAAATTTAATCTTGAAATATGGATTCATTTTTTGGAATACATTTTTCCAAATTTTCTTGATAGTATCCTTTTATTTGTTTAAATTATTATCAGTAACCTTCATATTTTTTGTTATAAAAGTAAAGGATAAATCAGTTAATAAAAATTACAAATAACATGATATGTGCAGAAAAATGAGCCTAAAACTAGAATAAATTTTATTGTATGAACATATTTCATCCATAAATATCCATTATTTTGTTATATGTTTTGTTTTTCCAATTTTTACATCATTTTAACCTTTATAATATTAAAATGAATATAATGTAAAAATCTGCACAATCTTGTTTTTTATAGTAATTACAATATTAGCATGTCTATAAATAGTGTATATGTTCAGTTATAAATAGTAGTTTAAAATATAATTTACTTATTATCATCATGGTAATATGTTTTTAATTTGAATGATGAAACAAATCCCTTAAATTCATATTCAATAATGACGCAATGCTTGAGAATTAAATATAAAAACAATAACATGATTTTGAAAGCTCTGAAAATCATATTATTTGACTGAGTTTTTGTGATAATTTATTTTTTATAATAAAATTATTCATTTTTGTGGTTTTAATAACTATTTTTTTGATTTATTTGTTTTTTTTCAGTATTGAAATTCAATATAAATTAATTGTTCTTAAATTTATAATAATGTAATTTTATAATAAATAATATTTTTTAAAATTATTAAAAATACCTAAAAACCGTTGTTTAAAACATTTATTGGGATAAGGTTTTAAATATCATCCATGTTCAATTAAATATCTTTTCCCATTTATATAAACTATAATATCCTTGAAAGTGTAATAAATCATGTTGTCGTGGTAAGTGTAAAAAGGGTTAATGGTTGATAAATCCATATAAAAATGGTAAAAACATAGTAAAAACTAGTTCAAATTTATTTTTAATGAGAATAAATTCTTTAATCCTCATGTTATATTCCTTTATTTTCAATTATGATACATTTTCACATTAACAACCATATTTTTAAATTAATATTATTAGAAATTATAAGAGTTCCCCTACTCTCTCTTATATAAAGGAACATCTTCTTCTCATTTATTGATAAATCGGGATCCATTTTTATCATAATATACCCCCAAAAATACCTTCACAACATCCCTCCCCTCATTCAATATGACTTATTTTGGGATAAAATCCACATTTCAAGGTATTAAAGTGAAAATAAATGAGGCTATCTAAAGGAGAGTTATATTTAATAACTAAAAATTTAAATTTTATTCATTCTTCTACATCCTTAAAATATTAATAAATCTTTATAAAATAATAAAATTTTATTAAATATATTTATATGTTATTATATTAATTAATTAACAAATACACTTCTCTATCCTATAAGAAATGGGAAATGATTGCATCATTTGTGTGGTTGGTGGACTACCACTACATAGAATGATGTAATTTATTTTCCATAATCACATCTCTAAAATGTATTTAATTTTGTAATTATTTTTCATATATGATATTCATGTAATATTTATCATTTAGAGAATATAATATAACATTTAATCTCTTACATTACCATTCATTGAAAAATGAAAACATTTCTTATGCATATGTGTGGACTACCTGTTCCATGATGAAATGTGATTTTTTCATCACCACATCCCATAGATTATATATAAGGTTATTTAATGAAATACTATTTTTTATTAAATTATTTCCATTATCTATTAATTAATTAATACTTAACTTCTTTCCATAATGATTGTTAGAGAATGGAAATGTTAGCCTTGGGGACGTATGACCTACCCTATCTATGATTGTAACATTGTGTGTTTTCTTAACCATATTTCATGAATGGTTCTTAAAGAATAATTGATGTATAATAATTATAATTATATCATAAGTATTATTATATAGTCAGTAGAATAATGAACCCTTTTGACAATGGTTAACAAACTAAAGTCAATTTGAAATTATGGACCAAATGTATTAAATGTACCTGATGTGAACATAATTGATTTAGAAATTACATTTTTCAATAAGATAAATGAAATAAATTTATTAGCGATAAGTAATTAATACCATAAAATAATATAATTAAATTAAATAATTGATATCATTTTATCATACTGGTGTTGGCGTACATATATAGAAATTCTAGACATAAGTTATGGGATTTGACCTTAGTTTCCCTTCATTTTAGCATATTTTATTATTCTGGGCCTAGTTTATATTATATAGTTCATATATATCCCATTTATTTTTAATATAATTAATAATTCTTACTTAATGATACTTAATGATTAAATTTAATTTATGTTTATACAATTCTATTTGGGTTCTTAACTCCATTTCCTTTCGTTGGGTTATAACGCTTCATCATTGACTTTGTTCTGTCATGATAATGTATGAATCAACCTCTAAATTATATTATTATATATTCATAAATTTATTTTTTTGGATTTAAAATGATTACAATTAATATCTAAATATATTAATTCTCAATTCATTTATATGATCTTTTTAAGGGTAGTTCATCTGAAATTCTATTTCAGTAGGACATATATATATGGTATACACTAATATTCTATTATAAGGTGTATATTTCACCTGTTGGACATAATATACCATGAATACCTTTATTTTAATTATATTTAATGGTTCATTTCTTTTTATTCGTTCTTGGTGATTGCGATTGATGTAATGACATTGTGGAAAAGGTTTTATGTTATAATATCATTTAATTTCTATAATATTTCTGTCTAAGGTCCCTTTGGGGGATCATATGCTCCTAATATGTTGTAACATATATATTTTTTCAAATATAATTATGAATGTATCTTACATATTTAATTTCCATTTCTAAACAGGTTTAATAAATAAACATCATGAATGTTATTTATATGCGATATTGATCATGCATCTTCTTATATAATAAGAGTATTTCTCTTCTATATCCATTTTTCTCAAATGTTTGGTGCCAAATACTTATTTTTATTATTAAAGAAAAGGCCTCTATTTGAATGTGTAAAGGGATACCCATTGTATATCATGAAGGACCAAGAAAAAGTGGACTGAATACAAATCCTGAAAGCCCATTTTTATTCCCAATGGCCCATCAGTGAATAGTACTTCTATAGTACCCATGTTGCTATGGTCCTATCGTCTCTAGAGTTCTTGCTATATTACCCTCTGCATCAATAGTTCTGCCACTGAAATAGTACAACTACAGTACCATGCTACAATGCTGCTATAGTCTATAGAATTCCTCCTCTACCCATATTTTATCTTGGTTCTTTTGGATGCCAAGAAAGAGGCTCTACCACTTTGCTATAGGCTTGTTGTCATTCTATACAATATCCATGATTTCTAATAATTTTTCATAAATTTTTTTATATACATAAATAAATTCTAATATATTTTTCATATAGCCTTTAACATTCATTTATAATGTTTTATAAATAAAATTTAATAATTTATTCCAAATGGGACACTTTACACTCCTTGTACAAAATATTTCAAATTTTTTATTTTTAATTTTTACAGAACTAATTTATTTTATCACCTTCATCAATATTATTTACATTAAATATTCCATTATATGGTTTTAAGGATATTTTAAATGAAACCCATTTTCACAATTATTTTTTGTTTTTTTAATTTATTTTGAAAATGAAATCTGCATTTTCCTGAAGAATTATGTTCATGATCTTTTAATGTTGTCTTTAGTCATCGACCCTAAAATACATTGATATTAATTATGATTCCCTAGGGATATTTTTTATTGTTAAAATCAAAAGTTTTTACTCTATATGTATTTTAATTTTTTTTAAGTTATTTTCATAGAACCTTGTTATTTTCCAAGGGTTAATTAGGTTATTAAAGGAATAAAGGATGTTCTTAAGAGTTTTATTATCAAACAAAATCTCTATTTAAATTTTTTTTCAATGAGATGGGGAACTTTTAATGTTGATGATTGGTTTTGTTATATTGAAATTTTGGGTTAGACCATTATAATCCTCTAAAGCATCCAATAGCGGGACAAGGTTCGTTGATAGGTTTATCCAAAGAGATTATGTCAATATATTATTATGGTTATTCCATATATAACTGTGATTGTTATTTCAAGTGTCAATATGATATGTAATTTAATGTTAACCATGATTCTTATTCTATATATACCCATGATGGTTATTTCATATGTAAGAGTTATATGAAAATGATACCTTAAGTTAACTACATGTATTATCTATCCCTTCATTGGGTTTTTAAAGGAATATTATTATTTATAAATGAATGAAATTGAGTTTTTGATTGATAAAAAGTATTTCCTAATTATAATTTTTGAATAGAAATAGGTCTTTATAGATTTATTTTATCATTGTTAAAATGAAATTGCTTATGATTATTATTTACATTGAATCACTTTTTTTATGATTTGATCCATGTTTCGTGATTGATTACCCAAGTATTGATGGGTATGAATTATTTTAAGATACATTTATTCACAATGATTATATCATAATAAACTAATATTCATATTAATATCACAAATAAAATATAATTTACAATGCATATGTATACACTTACTGAGCCTTTGAGCTCACCCTTCTCACTCTTATATTCCCATTGGATATGATGAATCATGGAAAATTATTTTTTAGTAATCTTTCTTATCTGATGAAATTTATGGGAGATGTTGAAGAATTAATATGGAAATAGAAATGATTTCTATAGTGGGAGATGGTGTTGATATTTATTAACTAGTTTTTTATGATCCCAAGTTTTTAAGTGTTTTCCCTAACTCACTAAAACCCTAATCCTAAATGTTATTTGGTTATTTATGTGATCCATTATTTTATTTTATTATTATAAATTTTGGATGGATGAAATTGTTTCACATTTATCAGTATTGAATACATCAATATAATGTTTATGTTTTTAAATGAATATCCAAGAAAGTGGGTTTTGGTCTCCCACGGATAGGGATGTCTAGGTTAGACCCAACCACTTCCCCTAAGGATATTGTAACAAAAAATAAATGTTCAGTATTCCATGTTAAATGATACTTTCCAAAAAATGTGACAAGTCAAAATGGATTTTTTATGTCTAACTTAAAAATAAAATCATCAATAAAACAGATGAAAATATCAAATGAATATCCTTTAGGGTAGAATAATCATAATTCCTATATTCCTTTTAGTTTATTAGAAAACATTTAACAAAAAAAATGATATTCCATTCAATTTTCTTGAAACTGAGCACAACTTTAGACAGTAAACATAATGTCATGTTAACTAGATTTTTTTGTAAAGAAAAATCCCAATCATACCATTATAAATTCTTTCATCGTGTGGTTGCACTGTTTCATCAAGAATCAATTTCTATGTGTTTCTGATTAGAGTATAATTTAAATATGTGTAATCCATTTAATAAAAATTCAAAAAATATATAGTTTACATTCATTGGCTTAAAATAATATCATAATTATTTTGAAATATTTGAAAACTGAAAAATATTTTTTGTTCACCCATTAAACTCATTCCAAATAAATTTTTCATTTGTCTTCAAAAATTTTTACACAAATAATTTATTGAAGAAGAAAATATAATATTTTCAATAAAAATTTGTGGAATAAATATTTTAATGTAATTTACATAAATATTTCAGGTTCATAAATCACTTTTGTAAAACCATTTGATTTATAAATTATTTTGATATTATCTTACTAAGCTATTGAATAACATTTTGAACTATAAAGATATTTTTACAATATATAATTTTTTTTGGGAAATCAAGATTTCAAAAAATAAGGTGGGTTCAATGAAAACAACTTCAATGATATAGTCATTTCAAAAATAAGAAATATACTTTTACTGAGATTAGGTAAGTGTTTTCCATCTCTCTAAGTACCCTACTTGGTGTGGAGTCCTTAGAGGTTGCTTTCTAGATTTTCAATTGGATATTGGGGAATTTCATACTGTGTAACTAGGTTATATTCCAGGAAGTGGTCGCTAGGTGCATGTCATGAAAATGATTGTACGCCGTGAAAGGTTATATGAATTGATGAGGTATTACATGTTCATTAGTTATTTTAATGTAGTATTTTAATCCAAGGAGACTGATTTTTCAATATATTTAAACATTATGGATGTCATAATGTGTAAAGTAATTACACATAATGTAATTTATCAAGAAAGGATTTTTAGGGAACTATATAGAATATGGGTGTCTATTTGGCCACCCGTTCTCCCATTACCTATACCAACGGTTGCCCTCCAATATTTTCAAGGGAAACCATTCCATCTTGATCAATCGGTTTAGCATTCAATCTTCATTGTGGTTGAAATTCTTCTCTCTAGATGATTGATATTGCCGCCTCATCATTTCCATTGATCACTGTAGCACCCATTGTTTATGTTATCAAATTTTTTGGGTATGAAATTCCTATTTATTCAAGTCTTATTTTAGATATGTTTTGGGATTTTTTTCCTGAGGCCATTCCATTGTAAATTCTGGTACAGTGGGTGTTTATTATTAAGGTATGTAGATCTACTCCATTCCACCAAAATTTTTCTTAAATTAAATCTATCTTTTAATTTGTATGGTATTCTAGGGCCTTTATAGACTTTATTGAGTTTTCATTATTAGTGGACCGTGTTGCAGGCATATGCGACCCCAGAATTAAGGTAAGTGGTTATATCTATAGCCTATGTTAATTAACCTTATTATTACTTCTTTTTAAAATGAATTTAAAATGAATTGGAATGAATTGGAAAAAATGATCACATGGGATTCTATGGGAACATAGGTGAAATGATTATCTTGAGGGAACCATCCGTTGTTTTTTATTATCTGGATTTGTCTTCATATGGATTTCCACTATTTCCTTGATATATTATTCATGGGGACTAATATTTACTTTGATAAGGGGGTTTAATCATGGGTTATTCCTCTGATTCCTAGGACTATGTTCTTGGAGGTGGATTGTGCACACAATTCATTGAGGTAAGAGTAGTCTTCTATTCTATCCTATAGGCATCGTTAGGGTTGATACATCTACTTATCTTTATTATTGATTGGATTTTTTCTTTTATCCATGATATGCATGTTGATTTTTGACAAATATGATATAGAAAATGTTCATTGAAATTGATATACCATTGTTTGATTTATAATTATAAAGAAGGGAAATGATTTCAATTTTTTCTATAAAAATTGTTTACCACTTATCATGAAATTTTTTATATAAAATGATTCTAAATGAATTTCTATGTAGATAGTTTTTATGGAACACCTTGGTATGATCATATTGAGACTTTTATCTCACACCTTACATACCCCTTCAGTGGTGTATAGATATTTTTATTTCATTCATAGAAGAGAAAAGAAATTTTCCAAAACGAGGTGGAGAGGTTACCTTTTTCTTGAGTTTGGTAGCTGGTAGTTAGAGGGAGGGGGTTCATACCCACTATCACATGGAGTATCTATTTTGTTTTGTTCCGATGAATCTTGAATTGTTTCTTAGAGATTTAGGATTCTTTTACAGTTTTTTCTTCTGTATTATTACAGTTATCAAATATATTTAATATATTTCCATTTTTAATTATTCCTCTATGTCTATATATTATATGTGTTTGTTCATGTTGGGAGAAACAATTCCCACTAGTTTTTTGATCGACGTTCGAGCACTTGTCACCTGCATGTAGAGATCAGGAATGCCCATCGGGTATGTGACGAAATGAGTTGTGTGCTAGGATTGAGGGTATCCAAGGTTAGGTCATACAAATTTGGTATCACACATGATCTATCCCCAAGAATCATTATCTTGGGACATCTGTTAGACAAGAGATAGGATTGTCGGGACATTAGAGGTATATTGAGATAAGTGCATGGCTAACTCTTATGATGAAAAGACTCAAGTTTCCTTGGGATGTTGGGATATGTGCCTATAGTTTTGAGTTTTGTTTTAAATATTTGTTTATTATTGAAGGTTTTCTAGTTTGAAATGCGATTAATTCGGTTGTATGATAATTATTATTTTTCTGTGTGCAATTGTATGCCTCTTATACGTCATCCAAGGGTTCATGAGGAGGGTGTATTTGATTCTTTTTAATGTAATCTACCTATAGATCCTAATCTAATAAAGGTTTTTGTATAGTATGTTTTCTTCACGAATCAAAATGAACGACGAGTTCTTACAAAAGTTCCTGAGGTACAACAAGGAGTAGCATCAGAGATAGATCAATCTCGGGAATTCTTGGTGGAGAAGCCACCATCAATTATTGGAACAAATAAACCTAAAATGGTGGAGGAAAAACTAGAAGGGAATGATCAAATATTCTAATTTTTGGAGAAACTTGAGAATATCCATGTGAATTGTGAAGCATTCATGCTTGAGGATTCTGACAACGGATGTTGGGGTTTCATAGTCCTAGCAGATAGATACGTGAAGCTAGATTAGAAGGGATTCTAGAACCTACTCTTCTAAAAGTTATTTTAAGAGTCCATAATGTTGGAAAAGTATATATAGTTATTGTGTTTTCACAAAGTAAATAAATCAGTAATGTTGTAAATTAATCAGTGTGTTATTATTATAAATTTACCTCCAAATGTGGTATTGAATGGCCAGTTGAAAAATCATAAGTGCCTAGATGGTTTGTGACTCGATGTCATATTGTAGGTGTTTATGTGAAAGATTTCATCCTATGTGAATATGGTAGATAATTCTATGATGGTGGAGATGAGCATGGCTAGAAATCTTGGATTTTCCACCTCTTCTCTTCCATCATGTGGAATCTTCAGTGGCATGCATGGGATGAAAAGCAAGTTTCATAATCATCATAGGAGTGGTGGATGTGGTTCTCAACAATGAGCCTTATTTACACTATCTTCTATAACTATAAATGTTCCTTTAACTTGTTATCAATTTGGAAAGGTCAGACACCCAATAAATTCTTGTCATATTCATATGAAGACATGCAGTAGGTGTGAAAACTGTTGTCACTTATAGTGCTTCTATCAGGCCAAGACTACACATCTTTGTTATTACGGTTTGTCAGCTCCAAAGGATAGTATTGGTAGTCAGTTTCTTCAAGAACTAAAGGGATATTCCACATGACCTAGTAGTGAACCAATTTCATGTAGTAGATGGGTTTACAGTAGTGGTTGATGCAGGTTCGTAAATAGTGAGGGGTAATATCATTATTTCATCTTTTGATTTATTTATTTGATATTGGTTCTTCCAATTCATTTATATATTCATGTTTTTTTGATATTCTTAAACGTCTAATGAAAATATGACCTTCTTAATGGAGTTATAGCTTCCTATTGTTAAGAGGGATGATAATGGGTCTTAGTGTCCTTCATGTTCATTAATAATATTAGATACAGAGTTGGTCTAGTATGTTCTCATTCTTTATCTGGATCTAATTGATTTGATCATTAGTATGGATTGGCTTGTCTCTCATTAAGCTATGGCTGATTGTTATCATCGGTGTTCTTAAATTATCATTTTCTATGAGAGATCCCATGTGTTTCATGGGGAGTGGGAGATAAGGTATGGTCATGCAAGACAAACCCGCCTAGATCTCAAGAGTTTATTATGCTATTTTTATTGAGCTTGATGACATTGCTTCTATTTTTTGATCATATCATTATTGTTTGGTACATTTATAATGTTTTTTCAAAAAACATCTCTAGTCTCCCTCCATCGAGAGATATAGATTTCATGATTGACTTGGTGCCAGTTACACATCCGATATCAAAAAATTCTTACCGTATGGTAGTAGAGGATCTAAAAGAGCTCAGGATTTAGTTACATGTTATTCTTGAAAATGGTTTTGTTCCCCATAGTTTTTTTCCATGGGAATCCCTGGTTATATCTTCCAAGAAGGAATGTGGTTCACTTCGCTTGTGTGTGGACTGTCAAAATCTTAACCAATTAATGTTAAGAATAAGTAACCTTTTACTAGTGTGGACTATTTTTTTGATTAGTTAAATTGGAAATGTGGTGTTTAAATATTGATATTTGGTTTGGTTATCTTCCACACAGAACACGGGAGTCTGGTACCGATGATAGATTTTAGTAGCATATATGGAAATTAGGAATATTTTGGTATTTCTTTTGGCCTGAATAATGTTCCTTTACTTTTTATGGATATAATGAATAAGATATTCCATGAATATCATGACACCATTATGGTAGTGTTCAATGATGATATTATTATATATTTCAAACATGAGTGTGACCAAAAGAACAGTTTGAGTTAGGTTCTGGAAATTCTGAGAAGTCGCCATTTATTAGGAATGATTTCAATATGTAGTTTTTGGATTCAAGAATTTATGTTCTTAGTTCATGTAATTTTTGAAAATTTATTACTAGTTGATCCAAAAAAGGTGAATGCTATATTTTCATGGATGTAATCACAAAATGTCTTAGAGATACAAATCTTTCTTGTTCTCATAGGATACTACCGATGATTTGTTATGGAATTTTATAAACATCAGTCACCTTTGACTACTCTTACTAGGATAGTGGGGAAATTCACATGGGATGCAAAGTGTCTGTCTTATTTCGATGAACTAAAACGAATTCTAAAACTAGATCCTATTCTGATCTCACCTGAGCCTGGTTAGGGGTACATTGTATTTTTTGATGCTTCTGGTATTTTTTTAGGATTTTTGATTATACCAGATGACCATGTGGTAGATTATGACTCTTTTCATTTCTAACACATGATAATAATTACCCCACTCATGATTTAGAGCTTGTTTCATTTATGAATGCTATCAAATGTTGGTGGTACTATATTTTTTGGGGAAAGTTTCACAATATTTTTTCATCATAAGATATTTATCTATTTATTTTTCCAAAAATACTTAATACTCATTAAGAGATGATAGATTGAATACATTCCAATCTTCTACATTGATATCACCTACACCCCAAGTATGGGTAATTTCAGTGTAGATGATCATAGTAGGAATGTATCATCGCAGGCAGTTCAAAAATCAGAGGGGTGTGGGGCGGAACCTTATGGGGATTTTTGCTCAGTTTCACCTAGATGATCAAGAGGATGTTTTAGATATGGTTACAACCAGTGTTATGTTCTCATCATCTATCCGACAGTATATTTTGTATATTCAGCAACCGGACGATGTGTTTAGTGAAGTTCGAGAATGCCTTTATGTGGGGAGACCATTTCTAGTTAGTCCCAATATTCACAGTTAATGGTCAACTTTTGGAAGTGGGTTGTCATCCCTTCATGTGTAAGGCATTTATTCTTGTTTAATTGTCATATATTTTTGTTTTCAATTCCTCCAAGAACCATGAATATGTATTATCACATGAGATGACAATTATTGTGTCTAGGTATAAAGTGTGACATTGTTGATTATGTGCCCCACTGTTAAAGCTACCAACAGATAAAGAAAGAGAACTAGAAACCCTATGCATTTCATCAACCTCTTTTAGTTCTATTTTGAAAATGGGAAGAGGTATCCATGGATTTGTTTTGGATTAACATGGACTCTTAGAGGGAGAAATGATATATGGGTAGTTGTTGACCGATTTATGAAGTCTGATCCTATTATTCTAATTAAGGATAAAACTATAGTTGATGATCTGCATAAGATGTATATAGAGGAGATTATGAGTTTACATGGGAGTCATTATTCCATTATTTCATTTAGGCTTCCTATATTTACCTCAAGGATGTGGAGGAGTCTCAAATAGGTGATGGGAACTCTTGTCAAGTTGAACATATCTTACCATCCATAGAAAAATTGTTAGAAAAAGCATGTTATTCAGATATTGGAGGATTTTCATCGTGCTTGTGTCTTTGATTTTTCTGGGTCATGGGATTGCCATCATTTACTGGTTTATTTTTTACAACAAAAGTTATTAGTACTTGATTAGAAAGTCTCCCTTTGAGGAATTGTTTGGTAGATCATAGAGATCACCTCTTTATTGGGAATAAGTGGTAAAAGTATCAATAGTTGGACCATTTTCATCTAGGGACATTATTGATGATTCAAGATGTGCATCAATGTCTGGTTATAGCCCATAGTTGATATAAATTGTATCCAGATTGGTGACATCGTCCATTGGAGTTTTCCATTAGATAGAGTTCTATGATAATATATATTAGATTCTCATGAGATATGAAAAATCGAGTCATTGATAATGGATTAGTGGCATCATCTTTTTCTTGGGATTACATCTTCCACATGACATCCTGAAGATGGAATATCTTCGTGTTTGGGAGTTTGTAACATCCTGTTACCTTGATCATGTAATTTTTTTCCTTGTCACCAAGTTCCATTTTTGTTGTATAGTTTTTATAGGTTTCTTTATTGATTTTTTGTAGGATGTTGGTAATTTCAGTCTCTGTAACTAGTTTAAATTTTATGTAATGGTCACTTGCTTCTAGAAAGGAAAATGATTTTACACTTTGGAAGTTAACACGACGTTACAAGGTATTACACATCCTGAGTTATTTTAAGGTCAGATTTTAATATGATGCTACTGATTTTTTGAGGTACTTAATCATCATATATTTCAGTACATGTAATGGAATTATACATTGTGTAATTTCCTAAGAAGATATTTTTAGGGTGTCGTTATGAATTTGGGTGTCTATTTGGATAAGAGTTCTCCCTTAATCTCAACCTAGGTTTCATATCTAATGATATTTGGAGACTCCATTCCATCTCGATCAATCCATTGGGAATTTGATATTCATTTTCGTTGTGGTGCATCTTTATTGGTGAGTGATATTTTCACTTCATTGTTTTCATTGAAGTTGGTAGTGCCTGTGAGTTTAATTATTAGAATTTTTTTTATAAACTTGGTGGTTTATTGTTTCTACTTCTATATCTACCATGTGATCTCATTCTTTTGGTCGTTCCTTTCCTGGTTGTGGCATGGATGGTTTTTTTTCATGGGTTTTTTGTATTTTCTCATTTCCACAGACCACTTTTCTTAAATTCAATGTATCTTGTGATGTGGATTGGATTATAGTGCCTTCATATACATTATTGAACTTTTGTTGCTGTTGGATCTCATTGTGGGAGTATGAGACTCAAGAATTGAGGTAGGTGGATCCGTTACTATCCCATATTGATGAAACATATTGTTTGATCTTTACAAACTGGTTAATAAAAAAATTGGAATGATTTTTTTCTAGGTGTTGAAAAGAGTTTTTAATGAACCATAGGTTGTCCCTATTTTTTATTAATTATTACAAAAGGGTTTTCTTTAATCATTTAAATGGATTGTGAAATAATTTTCAAATGGATTTCTGAGAATTGAAATGATTTTTGAAAAATGAGCACATGAAATACCTTTAGTACTTAGGTGGAAGTTTTGGCATGAGGCCATCATCCATTGTTTTTTTATCAAGAGGTTTTCCCATGGTCTATTCCTCTATTTACTGGACCTGTTGATATATAGAATTTATATTTAATATTTTAGGGGATTTTACCCATGGAGTATTCCTTTTCTTCCAAAGACTATATTATAGTAGCCATAATTTTCATTTGATTGATTGTGGCATAAGTAGACTGGATGATTATTATCCTTAGTGCTGATACATGTGATTTTGTTTTATATTTCATGGTTTTGGTTGTTTTATCATTAATATTATTTTCAATTCATTGAAAAGATAATATGGAAAATTCACTTTAGAATTGTTATAATTTATTTTGTTTAGAAATATGAAAAAGGAAAATGTTAACCATGTTTTCTATAAAGCTACATTAATTCTTATCATTCCATGTTTTATTTAAAATGATAAAACATCAATTGTTATATAATGATTTGTTATGGAAATGTTGGGTGTGATCCTATTGAACCTATTAACTCACACCATGTTCACCCCTTCAGTGGTGATTAATCATTTGGATGTATTTCAATGTAGGGTAATACAAGGAGACTTAGTAGGGCGGTGAGGTTTTAGGTCAGCTCAGTTTGGTAGCTAATGGTGAGATGTTGGGAGTTCTTTCCCACTATCACATGGAGTAATTGTTTGGTTTTGTTCCTTTTCAATTGGACTTCTCCCTTAAATATTTTAGTTAGTTTTATTCTTTTTTGTTTATGTTGTCTTATTACAGTCATAAAATATATTTACTATATTTTGGATGTTACTTCTTGATTTGTTTCTATATATTACTTTTATTTGTTTTGGTTGGGTGAAATTATTCACTCTGGTTTGTTGTTCAATTACCATTCGCTTCTTGTTAACCTATAGGGATCAGGAACTCCCATTGGGTATGTGACAAAATGGGTCAGGTGCAAGGTTTGAGGGTACCCCATGTAGGGTCACTACATAATAACTCTGGATATCCATTTGATATAATATGAAATTTGGGTTTCTTTATAATGAAGAGGTATCTTAATGTCTTCAAATATAGATACAGGGTAAAATGTTTCATCATAATCAATTCCTTATTCATGGATATATCATTAGACTATAAATATTGGATCATTTGAAATTATATTTCACTATGCATCTTGATGGTTTCTATATACCCATTTTGTTTCATTGGTAACATAGACTTTGGTGCATTCAAATAGTTCAATGATATTATTCCTTTCAAATATATTATGTTCATCTTGCATATCCATCACCCAATGTTCATTAGTTATTTCTGCATTAATGTTCTTTGGATGAAGTTGTGATATGAAGTCATTATGTAAAACCAAGTATATTTTTATTATTGTGCTTGTATTACTTCTCCAATATTTATAATAACAACATCCAATGTATGGTCTCTAAGGCTTCTATTATCTATGGGTATAGATTAATTATTTTATAATAGATTTTCTTTTGTTTGGGTTCTTAAAAATGGAATGTACAGTGGGATTGTACATGAAAATCGATATAATGTTAATTATTCAAATATATTTCATTGATATTGAAATTAGATATATCATCATGTAGGTTTTATTGATAAACATTAGGTTCATGTGGATTTGTCTCATAAAATATGACATTAATATAGTCATCCAATACCATTTTGTTTTATTATAGACACAATAGTATATAATAGATGTTGAATACCAAGGAATAACATTTATCACTATTTGATACACTCTTTTATATAGTATCATTTAAATTAAAATGTTTCTTGGAAGAAACTAATGCCATTTACTTAATGATTTATACCAATCCATAATTTTGAGTGAGTTATCTTTAAGAGGGTTCATACTAAGAATCAATTAAATATTAAACAACATGTATTAATTATTTTATCCAAAAAATGGATTGGGGTTATTATTTACTATGAACGAACTCTATTTTTTTCATGGGTTCTATTTCGTATTCCAACCACCCATTGTACTGTGCCCATTTATGAGAAAAGATGTTTTAATTGTGGCCAAATTTTGAGTATAATTTCTCAAAATTTAGATTTTTGAAATCAAGGACATGATCACATCTAGAACACATAATTTTATTTCCACAAAGGTTCTTATTAATTTTTTCAAAATTTGTAAAAATACTATAAGCCTCACTATTGTGATCTAGAAAATAAATCCATGTAAACCTTTAATAATCAATAATAATTAGATAATACTATTTTTTGTGGCTAAACATGAAATGTTAATTTGTCAAAATAATTATATGTAAAAATGTTATAGTGGTTGAAAGGTGAGAATGAAATTCATATCTTTAAAGGATATATTATGTTACTTTATCTTTATAATGTCATAGAACACATTTTATTTTGAAAATTTTAGTTAACATGGATCATTTGATAAACCATTTTTAAATATATATATATATATATATAACAGATTATAAATTATATCAGGCAAATATTCATTGAAAAAATATAGATTCATGATGAATGTATATTATAAAAATATAATTTTAGAAAATATGGAATGTTGATCAACTATTTATAACTTTCTATTACTTTAATATGTAAATACATAATAAATAATAGAATAAAAAATCCAAAATTTATTATTTTTAAATACGAAATAAAAACCATAAAACCATAACATAGATATGGTAATAATTTTATATCTCAATACAAAATTAGTGAAATAGTATAAATTTAATCGTATTTACAATTACTATCAACAAAATAGACATAATATTTCCTTTTTCATTTTTACTAAACTTGTGATGTACACCATCCACATTGGTCAATCTTTAGAATCTTGAGAAGTAACAAGTCATATGTCTAGAAAAATTAATTTCAATATAACATAACATCATATCATAATATTTTAGGGTGGTTTTAAAATCAATAAAATAAAATATGATTTTGGTGCGCTGAACTACTTGGTTTGAGAAAGTTAAATAAATTATAGTTTGTGGTTCCATATGTTTTTGATAGAGTAATTTCCAAATTTATGATCATAATTGAATTAAATTGAAACATAAGATCTTTTTGTTCCAAAATGGATGTATCTATACATATATTTCCCTTCAATAAAGTTCACTACAGAATAATTAATAGATATTTAAGTAGATATAAAATATTTTTTTATAGTGATTTCTGTTGTATCTAGTCTGAAAACTAGAAATGGTTCATGGTTAGCTACAACACGACTAAATTTTTTTTTGTATAGCTTCATTTCAAACCTCCAAATCATGAATACCATTATTTTTTTGATATTCAATAATTTTATTTCATTTATTCATGAGAAACATTTTTTTTATCCGTGTCAACAAGAAGATAAGATTTTAAAATAAAAGATAAAACAAGTGTTTTCATTATGTTTTTATATTAATACATTATCCCAAAAATGGTTTATTCTTGTATATCAATGTATTAAAATACATATTAACTATTCCCGTAATTTCATTCACAATTTATATTTTCAAATATAATTGAAATTATATGTGTTACGTTAGTTGTAATTCACATAATTCACATATTGTTCTTATCATGATAATGATATCTGGATGAGTCTGAATCAAATAAACTATACTTAGAAGCACTCTGAGATTCCTTTTTTGTATCTCTTGTGCCTCATTCCACTCTCCTCATATTTCTTTTAGAACATTAATTTAGGATAATCTGCTCTAATGTTCACTTCTATATGACACTCAAAACATGTAACTTCATAAAATTATTCATCATTCATCCTATTTAGTTTGAATCATAATTTCCAATGAAATTATATTTCATATATAAAATCATGTTCATGTAAAAAATATTGAATCTCCATTCCAAATGTTCCATTTCATATTCACTATAACAGTCACTATCACATCAAAAGATGATCTATTCATTGATTACATTTTTAGATACTAATTAAAATGTTTTTAATGAATTTTAGTTGTTGGGTTTAGAATATTCATCAATAAATTTAATATCATCCTCATAACTAATTTAGATTAATATTAGATTATTTATTTTCATCTTTCTCACACATCCTGGTTCATTAATTAATGTGGATATTCCTAACCATATTTCATTTAAGAATCTTAGAATACTTAGTATATGTGCATATTTATCAAAGGTTCTCCCAATTTTGTAAATCATGTTTATAATAACATGGAATCTGATATAAATGTGATAAAAATGTTAATTAAGAACCACCATAGAGTTATTATCAAAAAATAGGTATTAAAAAAAATAATTGGATTTGGATTTTCTTTCAAAATACCCAAACAAAGTGGACAAAAAAACATATTTTGTTTCATAGGTAGATATTATTTTAAATTAATTTTCTTTTAGTGTAGAATATAAAGAATTCATTAAATCAAATTTAAAATCTAAAGCATCTTTAGTGGAATGAATCCTGTTATCTCTAATATGTTTTGGTTTTTTATATTTATCGATAATATTAGTTAAAATATATAATATCATTCTATTAAGATAATTAAAAATATAAAAATTCTATTGAGAATAGTTATAACAATTAAATTATAGATTTATTTTAGTAGAAATATAATTTATTGTTCTATAAACCATAATTACATAAATTTATAGAAAATAAAACTTTTGATCATTTAGTTAAAACTTAATCATAGTGTAATCTAGAAAAAAATTTTAAAATGAAATAAATCAATATAATACTAAATATTGGTCCTAGTAAACATATCAAGGTGTAGATGAATTTAGAATCCATTGAATGTTTCTATTATAAAAAAATTAAAATGAATCCCCAAATTTTGATAATATCAATATTTAATAAAAGAGTATAAATATTTTATTCCATATTTGGAAAAGGATTCTCAATATCTCGATGAAATCCTTGTTAAAAATATTTAAAATGAAATTATCATTTGAATTAAAAAATTATCCACATTAATCACAATATATATAGAACTGATTAAAAATAACTATATTTGTATAGTTTTAATAAATATTTTTAAAATGATAAACCAAAATAGAAAAAAACATATTAAAAACTAAACCAAAATGTAAATAAATTCTAGTGGTTTTGTATCATGTAGACACTATATCATCTCCTATTCACATTCAGCCACATCTATCTGTGTTTATTAAATGCTATGAAACGTGATCCCCAAACCGGAATTGGTTTTTGGAGATACAACAACACCTATGGTAGTCTAGGATATAACCAGCATCTTCTACATTAATTCATGGTTTGAAATATGGAAAATAAAGGGAATATAATATTTGATTACTATCTAACAATTATAATATTTTGTGATAAAAGTTTAAATAAATAATTTAAATTATAACTTGAAAGTAATTTATAACATATATTAAGAGAGAAATAATGAAAAAGCTTATGTGGATTTTTATTTTTTATCAAACTCAATAATATAATCAATTATATTCTACATATTTATTGAGATACTATTTTAGTATATCCATGATTCAAATTTGAATGGACAAAAAAATAATTTCATAAGTTTTCTATTTTTCATGAAACATTTAGTGTCATATATAACACAAATAATCATATACAATTTTTTTAGTAGGAACACTTAAACACTAATGTCAGATCATCACACAAATCGAAAAAAAGCATTTATCTATCCAATAATAAAATTTGTATGTGTGGTTACATAGATATATAGTTTACCAAAAGCAACCATTATCAAGTATGAGATAATATTAATATAGATAATTATAGCTATAGTAAAATAAAATAGAAAATTTTGTCTTCAATGTATCAAAGTAGCTATTTAAGAATATTCATTCTTAAATCCATATAATGAGATCTCTTTTATATGAATAAAATTAAATAAAATAGATGATAGAATATAATGTTTTTATTTAATCTGAAAAAATCATATATTTAAAAAACATGAAAGGTATATGATATCAACTAAATAAAAAATAAACTAATGTATGTATCTATTCAAGGTAATAGGTCCACCATATGGCTTCATAGCACACTTTACCATTGAAGAAGTTAACATATGGAAGGTTATTTGAACTAAAGGTAAAAAATATTTTTGTTGATAATTCTTGTATCATAATATTATAAAAAACAATAGATAATGTTACTATTATTCACAAGGTTGTTCAATACCTATGATAGAAAAAATATATTATTTGATGGTAACCAAGTTTCTGTGACTATAGGAGAGGCCTTATGATAGAATCAATAGTCATATAAATTATGAAGGATCTATGTGATGGAAGATAAATAATTTTTTTATATCATGTCAAAACTCACAATAACATAATATATTTAGATAAATTTTATGTAAGAGACAAAAATATGATGTTCTATATATCAGTACATAAACCATTAGTAAAAAAGTCAGAATAATTTTTGGGGATTACAATAATAAATTTATGGACTAGAAAAATAAATTATATTTTATGGAGATTAAATTTACATTCCACACTACCAAATTTGGTAATAGGGGTTACCATATATTTTTAATAAAATATAAATTACTCAATTTAAAAATTGTTACCCTAGAATGAACTAAAAAAATGGAAAATAATTTTTATGAATATAAATATTTGATACACGATTAACAAATTTATTATAATGAGTGGTAGAGTACTAATTTAAATTAACCAACATCAAAATACATTATATCCCTCATTTAGAACCTTTTACCCTTAAATAGATTTATTCTATTACAGAAAAATAATGGGTATTCACATAAGTTCCTTTTCATAACTTATAAATAGGGAACACATACACCACATATTTCCACACCTATCATATTGAATTTCATCTCAAAACTCTTTAATTTGTATCATCAAATAAAAATTACTATTTTCAATAAGTCTTGACTCCCAAATAGTTACCCAAATAAGTTTTATATCATTGTTGTTTCCAATGATATTATGTACTAATAAATTGTATATATGTTTGTTATTTTTAATAAATGAAAAAATTTACACCAATAATACATGCTAATTGTTTCGAGATGAAAATATTGATTTCAAATTGCATAGTATACCACTACAAAGATGTAATGTATCTCATTTTTCATTTATATTATATATTATTTGTTAAAACTATATAACATATAATTAAAAAATTAAGGATATTTCAATAATATAATTTTATTCCTTAATAATGATATTATTTGAAATGAAATGGATTTCATGACCACAATCATAAATGAATTATGATATGATTATGTTTGGGTCAGTCTAATAAACTACTTGATCATTTCTATAAAATAATATCATTGATGACAATAAAAATGTATTTTATAATGATAGATTATATAATTTTTTAAATAATTATTTAATTTATTAAATTGAGTGGAAAATTTAATATTAAAATAATTAATTAATTAACAATCATCTATTTGTTAAAAATACCTAAAACATGTGTGCCCCCCACTTTTTTATAAAACAACAATTAAAAAAGATATATAATGATGTTTTAGCAGTATAAAATATAATTTAAAATAAATTCCCCAATATTTTAATGTTTGGTTATTATGAAACTATGGGAGGAGAATGAATAATAAAAATGGTACTATAAAACTTGTTCAAAACAATCATCAAAACTCACACCTGATACGGAAATTATATATTAACTAATATAGATTTATTGAATAAATATTAATGATGTTTAAAAAAACATAGAGAAATAAATATGTTTCCAAAATTTTGAATTATGAAGTTTATTTTTATTATAAAAAATATTCAAAAACATTATGGAATTTAGTAACTAATATAATGTTATTTAATCTCAACATATACTTTTTGAGAAATTTTTCTCAATGAAAATAATATTTTTGAAATGTTTGGAACAAATAAAAATATATATCATTTCATGAATTATCAATTATTAATTTTATTTTATGAAAAAGTTTATGATCTATATATTAAAGGGGTTTTATTAATGTTTTTCTTCATCTATATATGATATTTATAACTCAAAACATCATTATTCAGGATATAATGTCTCATCCAGAATATCTTTATTCTAGGATGGGTTTCATTATCCATAAAATGTTTTATTAATCTTACTACTTTTATATAGATAAAATGATATTATTGATTCAAATAATAAATCAAAATTACTTTCATTCCTCTAAATAGTATACCAGTTTTATAATAATTATAATCACATTTAACACCACATTCCCCTTATTGTTTTAATTTTCCATTCCTTCCAATTTTATCCATTATACTTGGAAACCATATTATCTTCCATCTCATATTACCATCATATTTTTTGAATCCTATTTTCAAAATTATGTTTTCATACTCTATTTAAGATGTTGGGTTTCAATATTTTTATTTAATTATAATAAAATAAAATATTTAATTAATTCAAAATCATATGGATTGTCCTAGACTCTAAAATACTTTTTAAAGAATGTAATTATATTTCAATTGTATAGTATTGAAGAATATTTTAAAAAATGTAAATATATTATCAATTTTTTTACATGACATTTTTAAAATGTTTTGACCCTTTCAGGAGTAATTTATTGATTAATGCTTTATAAAAGTAAGTATTTTAAAATATTACGTCTTCAAATTTTAAAAAAGATTAGGTATTTTTCATCATTTATATATTTATTTCCATTTTATAATATTTTTTTAAAAAATTTAATCATTTCAGTTTCTAAAAAGTGACCTTTCTAAAAATGCCTTCACAAAGTGACCCATAACATTATCACATAGACTAAAGTCAAAAGTGTTTTGTACAAAACTAGTTTTCTATTTCACTATGATTTTCTTCTTTCTATTTGAAGGGGTTATATAAATGAAGGATTTGTTTTGAGAACTGTCTTCCTAATTATCTATTGGAATACTCTTTTGGGTTTATTTGATTTTAGTAATCCATTATTTACATTCTTCAGGTTATTTTCTTGGATAATATCAAGAACTGATATAAAACCCATATTTCTTTTCATGTGTACTTTATATTGTGATTAATTATTTATTCAAGTGTAAAACATATGTATAGATGATTGATAGTTTGGATATGATTAATCCCATTATTTTTATGTATATGTTTTTATTTCTCAGTGGTTATGAATTTCATTATTGGCCAAGAAATCATATATATTTGTTCACATGATTTTTTGTATACATTATCACATATGACTTTATTCACATTATTTTGTGGGAAAATGATCATGTGTAAAATGTTTTAAAAGACAGCTCATGGTCATGATCAGGTATAACAATGTCCACATGATTTTTTTATGGACATGATCACTTTTTTCTTTCATAAAATTTCCATGATTTATTATACTTATAACATATTTTTATGTCTTATTAATATGATTATAATCAATAAATACTATTTATTCTCTAAAAATCATATTCCATGGTATATTTTCAGTTCATTTTAGATTACATGACCATATATCATTATTTATGATAAACTGATATTTTTCTATCTTCTATAAATAATATATCTCTACCCTAATCATATTTCCATGTATTTTATGTTGTAAATATTGGTTACATATTTACCATTCATAGTCACCTATTTCTAATGTTTCCATTTTCTATGTGATAATGATCATTATAGCATATCATAAGTCTTTAACGGACTCTAGTGTAGGACAATTATGTTAAAGTGATCAGAAGTTTCACAAAATATGTTTCTTATATAATTGATACCTAGAGGCAGTAAATTTTTTTTATTCATTATTTATAATATTTAATAATATATTCTTTATTCTGATAAAAATTATCTAAATGAAAAACATATTAATATTGGGTATCAGAATTTTGATTGAGGATTTTTGGATGTGGTGGATTTGAAAGTCTTTATTTTTATCTAATTATTTTTAGTGGTTTTTTATAATATTTAATTCTAATATTTTTATAAATCAAGGATAATATTATAGGGTTTTGTGTTTATTAGTGTTAGAGAAGGTGAATTTTAGTTTTTCAGGTTGTTTTTTTAGGCTATTTCTAAATGGGAAGGTCAAAGGTTAAATGTAAATCCTAGAACTAAATGAGAATATTTAAGATATATTTGTAAATTTATTTTTTAAATTATAATAATGTGCAAAAATAATGAGATGGTTTGGAATAAATTAATTTAATTAAATTAAAGGGAAAAAAGTTAGTTTGGGAAGTTATGCGGCTCTATGTTTTTAATGGATGGTTTATTTAACTTTTTCTTATTTTCTCTTTAAAGTGGTGTCTTGAATATTCTTTATGTCTGTTTTTTTCCTTATATTACGATTTTTTATTGCAATTAAGGGAGTTTTGTGGTTATTTATAGTAAACAATGATATAGAAATGGCTATAATTGCTCATGGTTGAGATGAATGTATTTAAATATCTCGAGGATAGAATTCACATTTTTCTTATATGATTTAAAGAATTGAATTGGTGTGAATAATGGATGGGGATACATTGATGATGTCATTCATGTTCACCTTAGTCTACAATAATGATTTGGATGTGGATAGTGGATTTTGGAAGGGTATGTATATAGAGGAAAGTAGACCAACAAATCATTTGTTTCTTGTAAATGCTACCATATAATTATATATTTGTGATATACTAGTATGTGTATGTGTGGTATACAATGGATTAATTTTTTTGTTATCACTAAGAAAAAACGAAGTTATGTTTTGTTGTGTGGTAGTTATACTAGGATGTCCTGAGATGGGGGATTATATAATGATGTTTTTATTTCAACCCCACAATCCTAATAAGTTATTTATGGGGTTATTATTGAGTTATCTACCTCATAGTGGGATAGAGATTCCATTATTACAATATGCGAGAGTTTTGATAAATTTAAATGACATATTCATTTTAGTAGTTTTAATTTTGTTTATGGGTTTATTGACATTTTTTTAATAATGATTATGATATCTAAAATTATTATTTTATAGAAATTCTCTTATATTATAGATTGGGGAAAAGTGATTAAATATTATAAATCTTTAAATTGTGTAATTTTTGTTAGGTTTAGATGGAATGTGGATTTTGGTGTTTTATAGTTCATATTATTATTATATTTTCGCTTTTGGTTTATATATTTACCAGTTTATATGATTAATTTATAAACTTTCATATATATTTCCTAGAGATAGAGTTTTGTTTTGAAAAAATATCCTATAATGTAATCCAATGTTATTACCCATCCTTTATTAATTATGTTGGTTTGTAGAATATACAAAGTTAGTATTGAAATTTTTTTTGGATAATAAGTAGAGTAAGATGAATTATTTAGTGGTATATGAGATCAATCATTATTATTCCCTTAAGGTCATTGTATACATTGACATATAAGTATCATTTTATTTTTATAATAATGTATATTTATTGAAATATTTATATTTAGTTTGAAAATTAATTTCATATTTTCAAAATTATGGAGGGTAATTGATCCCATTGATGTTGTATACCCTCTTTTCCATTTTCCAACCCATTACTTACTATTGGATTTATTTATACTCTATTTTATTTTTTTTTACTTCCAGTACCATAGGGATTCAATTCTAGGAGGTTCATGAAGGAGTGGTATCGATAAATTTTTTCTGAGCTTGGAAGGATTTCAGAGATATTAAAGAATAGGAATTTTGTTAGGTTAGTTAAATAGGGGTGAAATCATAGATTATTATTTGATACAGGATAGAGAAGTTGACTAATAAAACTATTTTTTGGGTCCCCATTGATTTGACCTGAGGGAAATGTTTACATAAAAAACATATATTAGTGTAGGTGTAAATATTCTAGGTTGTAAATATTAGGGACGTATATACATCATTATAACTAACTTAAATGTAATTATCATTAATGATAATATATATATATTTTTATATATATGTTTGTATGTATGTATGTGATCACGAATACTGTTGTTTTTGATAAATTGGAGTGCTCCTACTAAAGTGATTACATTTCCATAAAGAAATTTGAATATATGATTAATTTGAATATATGTTTAGAAAGATATTTTTATTATTGTTGATGGTTCATTTGATAAATCCATGAGGATTCTTGATTCCGTTGTTTAAATTCCCACATTAATTTTTTAGAAAATTTTGAAACAGATTATAATACTAATATGCTTTCAAGATGTTAAATATTTTTAGTAAATCAGGTTTATCGAAATATTATTATATATGATTGAAAACATATAGGAAACATTTAATATAAGGGTTATTTTAATAATATATTTGGTGAAAATAAATTGAATGAATAAATTATTGTATTGATATTAGAGAGTTTAATTCATTCACCAAATTATCATTCTTTATGTATTTTACTGATTTTTTAGAAATCCACATATGTAAATAAGTTATTTGAATAATTAACAATCAGACTGAATATAGAAAATTATGAATGTCTTATTATTGAGAAACTTTTGACAGATGAATGGGTTTTTATAATTATTATAAAATAATAAATAAAAATGTATTCAATTTTATTAAAATAAATAATTAATATTTTCTTTAAATTTTTTCCTCTTGATAAACATTCTCCTAGTATATGAATTTGAAATTATGATGCTCATTATATAACCTAGAAACATGGTACATAATTGATGATATTTTCAGAGAGTGTATATTTTGAGCATTTATTCTATGAAACTATAGATTGATGATGTATTTTTTTAATTTTAAAATCTAAAATAATTTTTGAAAAATAATCTTAAAAATATGAGGTATGTGTATTTGAAAAAAATTCAATTTAATTAATTTTTTTATCTTTTTTGAGGTGTTTTGTTTCATGTATAATGCGTCAAATTATTGATATGTTATGTTGAAAACAAATTTACCCAGGAAATAATTTATTATTATAAAAGAAATATAGTATTAATTTTATAATTAAATTATTAATTCTTTGAATATTTATGTCATGATGCTAAAGGTTTCATGAAGTGTATTTATTTTCTATAAAAAGTGTTAAAGTTGATGTTTTTGGGTAAATCATGATTTTTTTTTGTCAGTGATGTTTATGCCAGGCCATTGATGAATCTATATAAATGATATTTCTTTAATAAAATATTTTTATTCATACATTCACAAGACAATTTATTTTTAGAGATTTACTGATGTTGTAAATAAAATCAACTTACAAAACTGATGTCTTGTTTCAACTATCATGAAATTTACCCATTATATAACTATTATGTAACCCATATAAATTATTAAAAATCATCCCCAAATTCACCACAAAATATAATATTCTAGACACATCATATGTATTAATTTCTTTCGTAACCTAATAAAATGGAAACATAAGATATGGGTGAGGGTATATGCATAATAGTTGTAAATAGAAATGGAAAATATCAAATATCCTTAGTGAATTTAATATAAAATATGGGTATTATAATGATTTAAAAGAAATATATTCATAGTAAATAATAGATCTTAAATCATGAATAATATATTGAATAACATTAATGTGTTAACTATCTTAGAAAGTAGGAATAAAAATCTAATATAGTTTATCCTAAAAAGGAAAGAAAATCATAGAATAAAAATAACAACATCCTAGAGATATGAAATAATAATAAAGATATGAAAATATTATATAAAACCCCATTTTTTCTTTGCATTATTGAATAACCTCATTATACCCATGCATTGAAATTTGAGAAAGCCCATTATACACATGACTATGTAAACAAACTAATTATGCCTATTGAAGTATATCATTGGTTATATAAAAATAAACCTATAAATTAGTGTCTTATATAGGACCACACCCATAATTATCCTTAAATAGAAGTTGAATAATTATTGCATCATTCACCATAAATAACACATGTAATGAAAAATGGTTTTATATATTTTTAAAATGCAATATAATAAGGAAACAATTCATAATTCCTTCATAACATGATATACATGTGTAAAATAAATGTTTAATAAGATATAATACTTGAAACTATATATAAATAATATTGAATGAATATAATAAATATATGGGATTTTTGTCATATATAATAATAGTTCATGTGTAAAACAATCATTTCTTGAGTTTATCTATGTATGGACTCTATGTGGTGACATTTAATCAATTAAATAGTAAAATTATTATTCCAAATGTGAAAGAATTAAATTAAATTATTTTATTAACCATCAATAATTTGGAAAAACTAGGTTAGTGATACATCATTTATATGATTGAAAAACAAATTTAAGGTGTTTTTAGAAAAATTAATTAAAAACATATTGAAAGAGTTTTTAGAAAATTCACCATTGAAATAAAAATTATCCTCTATCAATTGAAATTGAAATAAAAGAAATATTTTATAATAATGGGAAAAAAATTTATTTATAACCCATGAAACAATATTGGAAATCATTAATACGAAATGAAAAATGAGGTAGAATCACATATTCCCGGGGAAAAAGGATATAAGTGATTTTAGTAGGCACTTTTAACCAAACCATAGTAAGAAAATGATAATGGTATCATTTAGATGTAAATTTCACAATGTTGAGGTGAAATTTATTTAATCCATGTACTTTTTAAAATGAAACAATAATAATTGTTCCTTGAAAGTAAATAATTGTTATAAAAACAAATTTGGGGTCCAAGAAATCATTTTATTAGAAATGTTAAAAATCCATTTTATTATTATGAAATATCTTTATTGAAAAAAGAATAATAAAATGAGAATCAAAATATCATTTTTATTAAGGGGATGAAAAATTATGGGGTCACCTATGATAACACATAAGTAGGTTTCCAATTATTAAGGATAACATTGGTGGGAAAAAATATAGACAAAGATAGGAAACCCCTATTGTGGAGTATTGGAATTATTCTCAATAATAATATATATTTTAAAATTATATTTTATAAATGAAAAATATTTCAATTGAAATATTTCATCATAATAGAATAGAATATAAAATAAATGAGTTAATTTTTAGAAATAATCCAATACGAGAAATAGAAATTCAAGAAGATGTATTGTAACATAATGAATAGAGTTTATTTAACCAAAACACTCTTAAAATCTATGCTAATTAAATCAAAATCCATTAGAAGAAAAAACATGATATGGATCGTTGGATAACATGAATTTAATGTATATTATAAAATATTTTTTTTAATTAAATAATCACACAATATCAAAGATATCATCTTGCACAATAAGAAACGTTTCCTAAGAAAATAAATTTGATACAACGATCATAATACAACCTTAGAAACATTTACTCAAACCTTGATGAAGGATATGATTTCAATTGATAAGTCCTAAACCAAGAATACTGGTAGGATAATTATGAAATTTTTTAAATTGATATTAGTTACACCATTCTAATAAAAACATTGGTCATAATAAGAAATATGTATCCATGGGTTAGAATATGGAACACAAGTCCCTTATATTAATTACCTACATTGTTACAAGAACCCTAAGATCATGTATAACCAAAAAAACATCATAAACACCAATTAAAGAAATGCTTTCATATATATAACATCTTATAATTTTATTTTATAATTTTTCCCTATATCTATTTTAGATAGTTATTATATATTTTCAATATCACATACTTGTAAACTGTATCATTTTGTAATGGATTCATCTATGAAGTTTTCTCTATCAATAATCTCCAAAATTTCATCATTTAATGGTAAAAAATTACTCGAATATATTACTTATTATTATTAAAAATATTAAATTTTCATTTTGTGGGATTTTTTGTTATGATCCTTAAAGTTAAAATTTGTGATTGACATGTTTCATTTAATTTTAAGAAAAATACATTTGTATCTCAATTTTTGACTATATTATTGAAGTCACAGTTCCCTAAAAAATAAAATCTATATATAAAAATTTATATAATATAATTTTAATAATTTTGTACTCTTAGACATGCATGATATTATTTTATAGAATTGTTCAGGTAGGTCGTTTAACTGACTTTTACATGGACATACCATAATTAATGGACGATTATGATTATAATAATTGTTTATTTTGTAATAATATAATTATTATAGAATTACTTTTATATTATATAGTAAAATATAATTTGGTTATTCATATTATAAAATATTTAATAATTAAAAATTAAATTAGAGGAAAAATGAGATATGGTAACACAAAGTCCGCAAATTTATTAATAAAAAGAAAAGTTCAGAAACAAACAAGGAAAGAGGGCGAGGTTACATGTCAGAATAGTCATAAGCATCACATTCATACCTGGTCATATCATCTGCATCGGCTGACTCCCATTCTGATTGGGACTCATATTGCTTGAGCAACCTGATATAATTCTTCCTTCGCTCCAGTTGCTCTGCGGATAGATTCGCATTAGCCTTCATGGAGGATGACCTGGTGGTCACCGTCCTCGGAACTGAAGAGTAATCCTTCCTTGGTTTCCTTTTAACTGGGGTAAGCAGTACAGCCTCACCACAAGTCAGCCTCTCCTTTCCACTCACAACCACATCCTTGAAAGATGCACGTGCACCACTGCCCAAGTCCTGAATAGGGGTACCTTGCACCCCTTCATCTTCAGATGCACTCCCCCATTTCTTAGACAATTCAGAAGAATGAAAGAGCTTCTGAATTTCCTGATGATAGTCAACGCCCTGTTGCGCATCAGCCTGGTCAGAGACATTACTCTGCAAACAGTCAGGGACCACAACCGGAGGGACAGAGGGGCCACTATGAGCTTTCTCCGGAGAGACATCCACCAACAGACCTTTGCCTTTCAGATCAGACACATAAGAGTCAGGTTTCCTAGAAGTCATCACATCCGCAACAGCGGAAGCTGGAACCTTGAGTGCATCACCACCATGAACATGAACAGAAGGCTTTGATTTCCTGCGGCAGAGATTTGCTGGATGGCCCTTCAACCCACACTCCTCACATGAGACATGCTTCCGACATGTCTCCAAGGAGTGTCCAACAGCCATACATTCATTGCAGAAGAGAGGCTTCTTCTCATATTCAACATCAATTTGAATGTTATCAGAAGGAGTAGAAAGAGTCACCTTATCAACTAATGTGGAGCTGAGGTCAACCTCCACCAACATCCTGGCAAAGTGACCAAAACGGACATCTTCAGTCTCCTTGTCGAGACGAATCGGAGTCCCAATTGCTATGGCAATGTCATGCAAAATCTTCGGATGCCAAAGGACCCAATGGAAAAATGAGATATGTTACCTTATATAGGTAGTAGTATGCACACAACACAATTAACGTTTTAATTTCAAAAAGAATGAGGAGGGAATAAATTAGATTATAATTAAACTATTATTATTCATTTAAATATTTTTTATATCATATTAATTATTCAATTTCATCTGTTGCATGAGTGAAGAGTGTCATTGTTGAAAAATGGATGTCATCACTTCATAGAGGTGGTAGTCCACATAAGGGATGAATGGTGTTTCATTTTTCATAATAGAAATAAGAAAAGGTGTTTAATAGTTATTTTATTAAAGTAAAAAAATCATTATAAAAAATATAACGTAATTATATAGTAATTAGAAAAATTTATTTGGCAAAGTATGAAAGAAAAGGAATGATGTTGCCAAATATCTGTAGACAATAAAGAATTGGGATTTCCTTTTGAAGGCTCATTAGAAAGGGAGCTTATAGTATAATTTACTGTGTACTGAGGCTTCCGGAAATGCATGAAGAATATTAAATAAATTAAATGAGATAGTTTTTCTGTGAAACATAATTATTTAATGTGTTATGGAAGGGGTGGTGAGAGGCCCAATATAAGTTTTAGGATCGTAATTTCTAAACATATTTCAACTTTATATAAAGAGTGAAAATGATTCACATGTGAAAAATAAAATAAAAATGAAAAAATTGATTTAGGGAAGATGTACAACTAAAAATCCAATAACCATTTTTTGTATATTTTTTAAAAATTAATTCACTTTCAATGAAACAAATATGCTAACTAAATAATTTTAACCAAAAAAATTTAAAACTAAAATCCATTTTAGCATATCAAATTTTTCACTATAAGAAAAATTAAATATTACATTATCAAATGTAGTGGCTAAAAATTATTATTTTTTGAAACAACTTATTTTATGTGTAAAATTTATGCCTATACTAGAATTTTAATTATAGTCAGTTTTTTTAATAAATTAATTTATTATAAAATAACCAAATTTTATGTTGCGTTAAAATAAATCCAAGTCTAATTCTAATAAAACTACATTTAATTAAAAGAAAATAGTAAAAATATATTTTTATTTGAAAACATTACTTATGTCTATAAAATTTTAATAATAGTTTTTATACATTCAAAATATTGGGATTAAAATATATATTTTTATATTTAAATTAATATTATACTAATTTAAAGTTTTTATATATTACTATTTCTATATTATATAATGATAACTCCATAAATGGTTTTAGTTTTTTTAAACTGAATTTTTCAATATATAGAAAAAATAAAACATTTAAAAATGTTTCACAAATCATCATAAGATAATACTAACCATTTTTATCCAAAGGTTACTTAATTTTTCCATATTAAAATTCTAAAATTTATAAATTTTCCTTTTAAATAAAAATATAATGTTTAATGAGAAACAACTTTTATTGATAAAATAACATTTTTAAACATCCAATTTATTTAATAGAAATAACTTATAAATAAAATATTCTTAAAGTTTAAATATATATATGTATAAGTATAATATATAATTATAATTTTACTGAAATAAATTTCATTTATTGTGGAATAATATAATACCCATTTTTGAATGGTCCTTGCAAAGTTGTCATTTTCAAAATCTTTTTCAATGAAAAATAAAATAAATGTATTTTTTAAGTGATTAATACAATTTTTTATAATATTTATTATATTATTCAAATTAATTTATTATTTCTTGGTCCAATTTTTAAGAACTATAATGATCTATATTACATTTGATATTCTATATTAAATATAGTCATACAATAAATATTCAAAAAAATAGTTACATTCTACACCCCTTAATTAAATTGTTTCATAAAAATTTTGATTGTTACACATTGATGAATATAAAGGAAGGTATTGATAAAATATTCTAAATTTGGGAAATAAGATCCAGAATTACATATAGCCTAATCTATAATTCTATATTAATTTAACTATCATTCCCAATATATTATTAATCATTCATACATTCATGTTCACTAGTATGTATATATCCCAGAAATATATTATCCATAACATTCCTTTATGAATCCATTTGAAATGTTAAGAAATTAAAACATAGTGAGTTCATATATTCCGTCCAAAACTAACTCTTATCTATAACCATATGTATATAAAGTCCTAGAGTAGTCAATATATATCAAAATCCAAAAAATGAGATAATATTCAACAAAAAAGCCACAAATCACTTTTTCATTAAATATATAACAAATTAAAATTATATGAATACAATATAACAAGATACTATCGTATTCAATCGAATCATTATTACCTCAAAATCAAGAATAAAATAAAACTTGAAATTATCCAAACCGTAATCATGTGTTCAAAAATAGTTATGGACAAGATTATAACCTTATCATAAAATCACATTTAAATTTTATCAAAAACATTTAATATATATTTCCATGCCATTACAGAAAAAATAATGAATAACGATCCTATTATATTTTACATAATCCTAAAAAATGTACAACGCACAATAATTTCATTGATAAATATTACTAGATAAATAAAATTGGTAAGAGTATGATGATTTAATTTATATTAAGATATCCACCTCAATACCTTTTCCCTGAATTGGAATCCCAAATTTTCTATTATTTCCGGAATATAATATGATTCCAAAATATTTAAGTATGCTTAATAATTTTCATATATTACATAGCAGTTTCTAGATACATACATTTCTCTACTTCAAAATATTTAAGGAACAATAATTTTTTATAAATAATTATAGAAAATGATATGATAAATATAAAATCAAAATCCTAATATCTATTCACAAATGAGAAGGTCATTTCAACATATGATACTATTTTATTCTTGGTATATTTTATAACTCTAATGGATATTCCACTATTATTCTTGAATGTGTTCTCTTAAAATTTTGAACCAAATAACATAAAATAATAATTTTATAATAGTGGATAGTTAGGATAATGTGATTAGCCTAAGCCTACACCAATGACTTTCTAGATAGGTTGGTAATCTTATTCCAGAACATCATTAATATAATAATTTTTTATATTATAATCAAGCATATATTTTTAGGGTCATTACACCAAGATGAATTTGTGCCACAACAACATCATCCTACCAGTATCATGACATAGAAGTAAATTAGAGGATAATAAAACAACCACAAATCTACCAAAAAACCATGATATTATCATGTACTTTGAATTAAACATTAAACATATCCCTCTTCTTTTAACAAATTTTATCTTATCATGATCCCTAAAAAATAAATATTACTTCTACTAACCTAGATGGTCATCTATAACTTTATATGTTTGATCATCCTTAACATAATTACCATTAACCTATTCATAATAACCTTATAATCCATAAAGTTATCTAAAACCCAATTTGATATTATGTACAATATCCCATGAACATGACAATCTATATTATATGTCTTAATAAAAAGCACTACTTTAAATAAATTATTAAGGCCTTTTAGAATTAGAGTTTTAGAGAATTATGAAAAATCAACAACGAATAAAACACATGCCTTTTTTGAATGATTGAAATTTCTTCCATCTATTTATGGAATTTATTAATCCAAAAAAAGTAATCATTATCTCTAAAAAATTCTCCACATAGGATCATCTAATTGAACCATATAATTCATTAAATTCATTCAAAACCAATTTAAAAAAGAAAAACAAAAGGACTGGCCTCATAAAAATAATATGTGTAACATTTATGATAATAATAAATGATCCTAAGAGATCATAAGATGAGAATATGTGTTTTACTACGATATTTAGTATGGTATTAACAATTAATGTGTAGATCATAAATCATGAAATAATATTTTTAATGAAATAAATGTGATAAATATCATGGAAAAAGGAATCAATATGGAATATAAAATAGAATACAAAGGTATTAAATAATTATTATTTCCATAACATCATAAACAACATAGATATCAAGAAAAATGAAAACAATATGAAAATATTATAGCATTTAGGTGTAGATGAGGATCCAAAATAGACAATGGAAACATAATTTTTTATCATATTTTAATAATCATTAGAAATATACATGGGGTATAGTCAAGACTGATGAATTTTTTTAGAACTGTATTTATAAGAAAAAATATGGAACCCTGTGGAATAATTTTGACATCAATTTTACAACTAATTCAGTTATAAGATAAAAATTTACCTGGTCCTTGAGATATTTATTTCTTGATATGTTTGTCATTCTTTCATGGTCGGGGTAATACTACTCTTTTTTTTTGAACTAAATTTATATCCCCTTTAGAGGTGATCAAAAAACCCTTATCTGATATCTAAATAATTTTGATAAACTGACGGGTTCACGCTCAGTGAGTTGATCATCAAGTTTTATTCACTATGGATTGCTTCATGTTCCAAATATATTGAAGTAATCACTTGTGTTCTTTTATTTATCTTTAGAACATCTGGTGTAGTATTATATTTAAAATAATCTATTGGGAACAACAATTTACCTCCATTATAATTTGATAAAATTCTATATATATACCTAGGGTTAGGGATTAATATTTATTTAATTTGACAATATCCATTTAATAAAATGTTTAACCTCATGAAACCCCATGAAAAATAATTAAATATTATTTTAATTTTGTTACATGTATTTATATAACTTCTAAAATGATATATATTATATTAAAGTATTAAAAATTAATATTTATCTATGGACCTAAACTCGGTCCACTCCTCCTCATCCAAATGTTTTAGATACCTAAACATATGTTATTATTAAATATGTACTCATTAAATAAATTTATATATATTATATTCATTGACTATATAATAAATATTAATTTAATACAGAATGACAATAAGAGTAAAGAAATATTATATATATTTTTTGTAATTATACAATTTCATTATGAATAAATATATATTTAATATTTATTATAAGTTATTAATGATTTAATAAATAAAAATTCTTAGTCCAGTGAATATTCTATATTCCCTATTGTTAAATATAAATAATATTTGACTAATATAATATGATTCATATTGTGTGTGACCCTCATGGCCTCTTCCTTGCTTGTGTGAGACGATATTGTCTAAAGTACACCATTGTTATCTATTAATAGGGAAAGGAAACTAAATATGAATATGTTATGTCAAAATGAAAAACCGCATATAAAAAATCATTGTAAAATATATTTCCTTTTTCATGAAATAATAGGCATATTGTTTCATAATGGTGTCAAAAATTATAATTCCTGACATATATTTCTTTGAATATTGATAGTTAACATATTTACATCACTATGGTCATAGAATTTATTTCAATTCCGATATTCCAATAATGAGGTTGTGATATAACATTCCAATAATATAGAAGGATCAAATCCTTTTTGGAATTATTCAATTATATGATACCATTTATGAGAAACCCAACACACCCAGCACACCAACAAACTAATACATCATGGTTTAAATGTATGAATATTACTAAAGAACCTCGTACAATGGAAATTCCAATAAAACAAAAAATTTGTATTTAAATTTGGAAAAATATGTTATTATATTATTTCATCATGGAAATTACCAGGGGATAAATTCATTCAATGTAGTTTCATATGATTATGAGTTACCACACATAAAAATAAACATACCATGTTCCCCATAATAAAAGGTTATCTAGCTATAGAATAATATTTATATATATCTCAATATCATTTTATGAATCTCAATGTATGAGGGAATTTTTTATCTTGTTATTGTAATATATACTCTAGTATATTATTATATTATGTTTTTTATAACATTGAACAATATGTAATAAGATATTTTAATTTATATTATCTCATTTAAATATACCTAAAATAAATAATACAAACTCTTAGATAGAGGATGAAAACTTTTATAGACTCTCACTAGGATTAGATCTACTACCATTGACTTATATTACTCAATCTCTAATATTATTCTAAGGTTTCTAATATTTTAAGGATTTAGTTAAGGGGTATAAAATGATGTATTATATGGAACAAATGGTAATTATAACCACAAATATATTCAAACTTTACCTCAAGAGATGAAATCTATTATGTATATTCTTTTACCACTAAGTCATTGGATCAATTGAAAAAGAAAAAATTTATGTATTATCTTAACATAGTATGTTAGAGACCAAATTAAGATCATTGATGATGTTCTCAATGAAAAATACCCCTTTATCTACCATTGAATATTCAATAAACATATAAATTTCTATACATTCCACAACCACAAAATTCTTGGACTTCTTTCAACACCAAGATCCTTCCCATTCAAGAAATATGTATCATCCTGGTGATTTTGGATCATCTAAATATATTTAGAACCTATCTTATGAATATCCCTTTTTCACTAGTTCATAATATCTTAAATGTAATAGGAATATATCGATATAATACCTAAGATACATAATCATTGTGTTGATATAAATCTAGTGATGGTCAACTAAAGTGACACATATTATTCTGACATAATTTGGTAAATCATTTTAGTGATAAACAACATAATAATTATACATGTAATGATCAAACAGTTTATTAGAGTTGGAAAATTTGGATATTACATAACTTATACATAATTAAAAACAAACATTTTTAAAATAATCCTTCTAAATAAACTCAAAATATAATAGCTTCTCCGTTGTACTTGTAGTTTCCTAAGGATATACATAAATGAAACGGGTTTGCTAAAATCCTAGTGTAATAAGCAATAAGAGACATGAATCAAAATAACATCTGATAGAATAATCAAAATATTAACATGATAATAATAATACCATAATCATAATAATGTAGGAAACATTCTATAGAGGCATGGAATGGGAAGATAAAATAAAAATGAAGCATCATGTTATAGTGGTCAAATACCACAAAATGTTGTGAACAATGATGGCATCATATTCACACATAAAATATGTTCATAATAATAACATCACAATTATATGGAAATATGTTATCATTTTCATCTATAATATATATAATATCATTATTTACATCACATTACACTATACAATGGATAGCTCAAAATTCTAGGACCCCCCTAACAACAAAATTCACATAATCATGAACGCCATATATAGCATATAAGAGTCATTACATAACCTATGGAAATGAATTAGTTTTATTAAGATTTAATAAATAATAAATTCATGAATAAATTTATGGATTTTTTAACTAGTAAGGGAAAACCTTATTTGTACAACTATAACCCCCCTTGATCTAAATAGAAACAACTCAAGATATGACGAACTTGTGTTTTGGAATAAAAACTATTTTTGGAAAAACATTTAATTTCGATTAAGAACCAATTTGGAAACATAAATATCCATGAATATGAATTTTAATAATATTTAAAGAATAATTAAGACATATTATAAGAATATAAATACTAAAAAAGACCAGAAAGTGGGATAAACCGAAGAAAGGGAGTTGGATTTGAGAATCCACTTACCTTAAATACCACTTTATTTTTTATCTTTTATCCCCATATGATAATAAAAAAAGTATTAATAAAATACATTTATAGAAGTTAATTATATTTTTTTCCTCCACTATGTGTCCATTATAATTATTGTATTCTAATTTATAATAATCATTGTTGAATTAGAATTGTTTTTATGTCATGATTTCAATAAATCTTTATGTTTTTTATTTCACTATTTTTATTCAAGGTAAATTATACATTAGTATAATTAATTCCCAAAGCGTAGCTTTTTTTATTAACTTATATATCATAAATAAATTATTATAACTAATAATAGTTTCTTTTATAAGAAAAGGATTTGAAATTTCCATGCTGGCGATTGACCAACAGTTGATATAGCGTTGCCGAAATTGTGTGGAATGGATGTTTGAAATTTTTATTTTTCATAATTATTGTAAATATAGCATGATAGCATTATGAATATAATTTTAACATAAATCATGATAAATTTTAAAATAATTGGTTCTGAACGGAATGAGGTAAAATATATAAAATAAGAAAATTAGAGAAAATTTGATAGATATTACCCTTCCCTCGGTGTAGCTTCTCTTGTACATCAAAAACATACCTTATTGTTTTGTGTTTTTTACTCTATTTAATCCATAGATATTATAATGTAATTTTTGGAATAATTTTTGAATAGAATTTTTTAAGTGATTAAGGGGCGGTTTTCCAAGGGGATGTAGATAGGTTATTTATAATTCTAGAGATTGGTATTTTAAAAATAAATAATTACATAAAATATTATATCTATCATAAAAATATTTATATTTATATTTATGAAATGATAAAAAATATATTAATTTATTAACACGATTTTATGACATTTAATCACTTTATAAATATAATTAATTATTTTAATTAAATTGAAACGTGTTAAATGAGAAATTGTTATTTTAATGTAATACTTAAATTTAAGACATTTGAATGTAATTTTTCATTTTGAAAATTATTTTTATTTATTTTTGGGGATTAATTAATGAAATTAAATACATTTTGGCCAAACATAATGTTCTAGTTATGATTAGGTCATTATTACATCATGAATGATGTAAATCAAGATATAATGGTTACGTTAAAACATTATTTTTACTATTCATATGAAAAATAACATATTTCAAAAAATTAATAAAGGCCACCATTTGAAACTATCAAAAACTTTATTTATAAAATAATAATTAAACTATCAAAGTTGATTTATTATTTAGGTAATTTAAATTCTAAATTAAAAAATTATGATTTTTAATAAAAAACTTAAAATACAGTTTATTAAAAGAGTTACTATATTTTTATTGAGTTTTTAATCATGAAATATATTTTTAAGAATTAAAATATTAATATTTAATTTTAGAAATCATGTTAAATATTATTTATATCAAACATTATTTTATTTATGGTTGAATTACAATTTCTACAACATGTTATTATTACCAACTATCATGTTACTATTCCAAATGGTAAGGGTATTATTCCAATGGTCACCTTACTATTCTTATAGTCACATTGCCTCCTATAAATACCATTAAATATATTCTACCAATATTTTCAATAATTACTTATAACGGTATATATTTACTTTTCGTAATATTTTATGTGGTTTAAAAATATTTTGATTCATTTTTATTCTGTTGGTCATGCGTTTTATGATTCAAGTGTATTATGTTGATCCATATTTTACCTTTTTAACTTTTATATTTCAAATTTCTTTTCCAATTATAATTTTTTTCATTTTCAATGGTGTTATATATGACTAATTCAAAAAATATTATTGATTAATTAATGTGAGTGTGTATTCTTTATCATCTTTATGTGTATAATACATATATAACATTATATAACACACTTTTATTTATGAATAAATTTTCATTAAAAATTATATTTAATTAATTATTTGAAAATTTTTAAATTTGATCCCCATATTTTCAATTCATATTCTAGGTTGAGAATGTTTTTACTGTACTTTTCTGCCATTTTTCCTTAGTTCCTCCAAAATAGAATGACAAGCTGAGTTGTCTTGTTACATAGAACATTGTCTTTATAGTATAATATCATCACTATTTTATCCTAAAATGAGATGTCATTCTACAGTTGTACCACCTCCAAATCCAATACATGTGAGGGGTGATGTATATAAATTATCATGGGTGATACATGAAAGAAATAATGCCTTGGACCCATATTTGGTGTATGTTCAAGTTGATAGTCAACTGATCCCATGATATCAAGGATCTAAAATGAGATAACATGCAATGGGATATCATTACCTTTGTTTCCAAACCATAGGACCATCTTCCATGGTAATATTTGAAGGAATCATTTATCGCCAACGTCTAACTCCATGTCCCTTTAATGTTTTTCCTCATTGATCTTATTCGGAATATGAGAAGCTTTTATATTTTATTTGATGTAATGAATATTCTTTATCAAATATTAATCAAGAGTAGGTACAATTAGAATTAATTATCATACATCATCTCAAAAATAATGTTTTCTACATATCATCCCATGCAAGGCTTCGTATGGAACCATTTGAATAATTTTTTTTGGATCTTCTTGTTTTTGGAAAACTCAAATAATTGGAGAAGTTGATCCCATCCTCAATTTAATTCTATTTATTAGGCTCTTAATATGTCCTTATGGTATGAAATATTCCGTTTGGTTCTAGTATCATTCTAGGGGTGAAAGGTTATATAGAAATTCAATTCATTATTAGAATAATATTGAATATTTATCTAAAATGTTGATGTGAATGTTTTATCGTAATCACAAATGATCAAAATATGAACCCCTACAACATCACCACTACCATCACATATTTATTATAATGTTTTTCAAGTGAAAATACTTTACAAGTAGAAATCATGTTTCATGTCTTAGTGACTCAATCTACCATAACACATTCCAAATTATTCCCATTTGATGAATTTGGGAGACTATTTAATATTTACATAGTGATGTTCTACCATTTCCACATATCTACTTCTCAATATAAACTACATGGTCACTTATTCTTATCATGAAGCAAACATGGTTACATATGATCTAGCCAAAATGGGTTTCAATCAACACATTTCCCAGTTTGATAATCTCCATGCAGATCTTCTTCCTTTTCATGAAAAATATTGTAATATGATTTTTTATTTTACAATCTTGTAAAATCTTTAATTTATAATATTAATGTGTTGGTCTTTCTGGGAAAATTCATCATCTATAAAAAAAGATCATAATTCCTTTTGGTACATCCAGGTTGGATATATAAGGATAAGCTATTCACATTATCCAATAGCCCCATTTTTATCTCAGGACATGAAACCATATAATTTTTAGGTCATAATCAAATGACACCATCCTCATCGATGTTGAAATAATTCATTTTCCCATAATTTGTTTCTTTAAATATCTTTTTTAGCTCCATGTCATCCCTTTATTACTCTTTGATAATCCCTTGGAATGGTTGTTCATAAGTCATTTGGGAATAAAAGGATGTATTCCCTTCTTTTACAATTTCTAAATTCATCCTTCACATATACATAAGGATATGGTATTTCTCAATCCACAAAATGGATAGTGTAGAATTTTATTATCTTCTAATATAATGAATTTTATTTCTTCATTCCTAGATGGTATTGAATACAGAAATAATATACCTTGATTACCTCTAACAATTTTATTTTACTCTTATTGATCTCTATCTGTCTGATTATATACAATAGACTCTTATGATGGGGATATATGTCGCATTACTCATAATAGATATTATAATTCCAAATCGTTAATTAAATTAAAATATAGGTGGACTCAAGATCATAATTTGGGTAGTTTTTCTCAGGGGTCATCAACTGTTATTTGGAATATGGTAACACATTTTCATTATTCAAAAGTATACAACTTAACCCATTATTTGAAGAATCACTATATATCACAATAAAATTCCACTTGTTGGTAGAATAAATATATAAATAGCGATTAACCTCTTATTTATATCCTAAAAACATTCCTCACAATCCTATATATATACATACATTACCCCTTTCTCTGTTAGCCTAGTTATCCTGCTAAGAAATCGTGAGAAATGTCTTTGAAAATGTTGGTAGTACACTATTAATATTAAAAAACAATGGATTATTCATGATATTATCGGTTATAGTCCATTAATCAATAACTTATGTATTTTAAGGATCCATAACAAATATTATTTTTTTATCATATACCCATTGAATGTGACATGAAACAGTAGAGAAGTCATAGTTAAAAAACATAGATTAAACATTCTACATCATTAATGTTTATTGAAAAATACTTAGATCCCATAAATGTTCTTCATGTCTCTTGGAGTAAATTAGATCAAAATCAATTAACACTACCACAAATATTTTGAAGTATTATCTATATACTTTTTTGTAAAAATTAATAACTATTTTAGGGGAATTTCTATTTTGAAAGGTCAAAAATATGTACACAATGTTCCCATACCATGTATGAAACTATTTATTCTGGATATATTCCTTATTTACCTTCAGTTAAAGAATTCTAGACTGAAGGATTTTAGGTCTCCAACAATGAGGAGTTGTGAATGTACATTGGGGGTATGCAATTCAACTTCTCACAGACCAATTTTGGTGTTTTGACAATTGTGTTGAATGCTTGAAAATGGTGGAGTGGTTGGTTTAATGTGTTGAAATGGGGAATGAAAATTTGGTTTTGTGAATCTTTAGTTCTATGCTGGTTAGAGGTTTGTAGGTCACAACATCATGAATTGGTGTTGGTTGGGATCAAACTTTTGTTCCATGGTGATCTAGTTTTTTATGTCATGAAGTCTTGTATGGTTTCTCACTTTTTCCTCAAAAGTGTTTGAATAATAAAAATTTAATTTTCAGTTAAAATGAATATCCTCCTATGATAAGTAATTATATCATCATAGTATTTTTTAAAATTCATCAATTCTGGGTAGGGGACAGATGTTATTTATGTTGATCTTGTTGTGTTCTCGATAATTGTTACAGAAACACACTATTTTAACGGTTTCAAAGAAAATAAGACTATTACACCCCATCATGAAGGAATTGAGAATACGAATCCATTATCCAAATTATGTTGTAGTTGATTATATAAGTCCCCTAGTTTTATTGGCTCCATCATATATTAGATTTTAATGATTGGAGTATATACAAGTATAATTATTCTTGATAACTCTGACACATGATTTGGGGGATATCTGGGTAATTCATCATGAAATTCATCAGTGTATTCCTTCACAAAAAGGAATTTCCTCCAGTTTTATAAATTACATTGACTCAACCATTACTGTGAGGTATGTTTCTTCAAAATGTATAAACACTGACACTATTGGGGGATTTTTCATTGGAGATTAATGATCTTCAATTAATTTTTTCTAGAGCATGGTGTTATTCATAATATGAAAAGATATTTACTTACCCTGATAGTTTATTTATTACCTATTTAACGAGATACTATCAATGCATATTATTGATTCATATTATACTATGGGAAGGACTATGGTATTAATTCAAATAATATTCCCACATATTCTATCAAGAGAAGAGTAAAAAATTTCGGTGTTAATGATCACAATAGTAGATTTTTTACATATAAAGTTTCCCCATGATATTTTGAATTCATTCAATGGTTCTAGAAAAAATGTAGGACATAATGTTATGAGTTAAAATAGAATAAAATGAACCTTTTTTCCATTCATGATAGAATTGGTAGTGTACGTTATAGGACTTCATCATCATGATCCTTATAAGTAGTAGTGATTACATAAACTTTCCATGTATCCATATATTTGGTGGTCATTAATGTTCATTTACCATAATTAACAATGATTTAGTGTATTGGATTTCATAGTTCTATTTCTCCTTATAATTGAATAATTTAACAATGGGTGGTGCACTATGAGCGTACTTCCATTCCTCCATAACGTCGTCGAGCATCTCAAGATATCATTAAAAGTCAAGAGATTTGTGGCCATCACTCCCACACTTGATGTATTTACCCATCCCATTGAGAAAATTACCTTGATGTTTCCTCAGAAATTTTAGTTATGTAGGTTGTAGGATCCCCTTTAACCCCTTCTCATTTCACCAAGAAGCATGAATCTCTATTCATATTTTCCAATCCCCAATTGCAATGCACGATCACTAAATTACATCTATACTTTTATAGAAAAAACCACTTTTTCATTAATACGAATGTATCAGATAACTAAATAACTAAATTAGAATACCTATTTTGTTATCATTATTGATAATAAATTTGGATATTTATAATATAATATTTGTGATGTTGTCATTGTAATATATGCAAGATTCACTATCTTTTTAATTATTTTATATGAATTTTATCACCATGGGTTTTTTAAGAGATTGAGTTAAATACTAGTTAAAAATATTTACCTAATGTCTTCTAACTCTATCACATCAATTTTATCCTTTTTTAGTGTTCCTAATCCAATACCTCCATTTATTAGATTATCCATATAAAATATATATAGATGGAGTCACCTTTCCTATTCAAAATAATTTATTATAGAAAATATATTCTCCATTGGGTTTACCCAGAATTTTGTGACATGAGGATTTTAAAATACAATAAATGTTGGTGTTCATTGCTGTATAGAATACTCCATATCAATTTAGACCCTCTTTGGAAGTGGAGGACATTACATGTGGTCTTGGTTATTATTCATACCATGAGAAGTCTGGTTATTAATTTCAATAAAGTTTTTAAATCCACATTCCGTGACATTGGGTATATAATTCATACAATCTTTGAATTTTCCCTTATTTGGTTTTTATCATACTTTATCTATATTCTAACCATTTTATAAAGGTGATAAAAACATTTATGTCAACAATGTAATAGTAAATAACATATTCATTTATAAAATTAACATTATAGGAATTTTCTATGGCTTCAATATGTTTATGCATTTTTTGAAACATATATTCACAAATATTTAATTATTTTTAGACTTTTCCTATGGGTTTTACCAACTATTTTGGAATCATAATTCCTAAATTAACAAAACCAGGCCTCTTAAACCCAATATTAAGACCCTATAAATTCCTAGATGACTATAATAAAATATTAAAGATAAAAAAATATATATATATATATACATTAATTTATTGAAATAATAAATTGAAAACAATATTAAAATCCTTCTTATTTAACCACATAAAACATTAACAAGGCTATTATTACATTTATTCACATGAAGATATACATCAAAGAAAGTGGTGATCTAAAAGCCTAGTTAGAGGTGTAATATGAGACATGAATCAACATGAAGTGGTCAAGAACAATTATAATCATCACATAATATAAAAATGACCATCACTTATTATGATTGGAATATTTTATAATGGAATGTAATGTGGTAATGGATAAAAATGAAAAATCATGTCTCAGTGATCAAATACCACACATAGTTGTGAAAAAAACAATCATCATGTCAATTAATAACATACGTGAATAATAAAAACAAAATCATTTTGACAAAATATGTCATCAAGTTCACATATAATACACATAATATCATGAGATATATAATATTACATAATTCATTGGAGGTATATATAAATTTGGCACAACTCATCATACCATAATATTCAGATAATCCTGAATAGCCCATAAATCATATAATAGTCATGAAATAACCCAAGTAATGGAACATGTTTAATAATTATTTATTAAATAATAAAATAATATATTAATTTTTGGGTCCAAAAATAAATAATGGAAGAAATATTAGGTATAAAAATAATCATTCTTTAGTGAAAAATAAGAATCCCTAATGAAGTCAAAGATGTAGTTTAGAAAATATTTTCAATTTTTTGAAATATATTTTTGAAAATGTGTATAACCATGAAAAAAATAGAGGAAAATAGTTAAATGAAATTAATGGAATATTATAGGAATATATAAACCAAATATGTCATGAAAGAGGGACAACCCAAACAAAGGCAATTTGGTTTGAGAATCCCCTTACCTTAAATCCTATTTTATTTCATCACTTTTCCACCTCAAGAATAATAAAATTATGATTGGTAAATCATATTTATATATGTTAATTACATTATTTTTGTCCACTATTTATAAATTATAATTATTGTATTCTAATTTATAACAGTCATTGTTAAATGTGAATTGTTTTGATGTAATGCTTTCAATATGTTTACACATCTTGTTTCGATTTTGATATTTTTATTCAAGGACATTTTAAAATTATTATAATTAAATAAAAATTAATTTAAAAATAATCATTATATATAACAAATAATTTATCATATCCAAACATATGTTTGGTGATATGAAATGGAATTGAAATTTTCTCAGAGGAGATTAACCGACGGTTGGTGGGATTTTATCAGTAGAGCTTGAAAGGGATCCTTAAAATTTTTATATGTCATAACTAATATGAATCTAGTAGGATAACATCATTAATTTTATTTTAATATATATATAAATTACTCTTATATGATTTGGTTTTGAAATTTATTGGTTAAAATAATGATAAGATGAAGAAGAGAGACGATTTGATAGGAACTTATTTTTTCCTTGTTGTAACTTCTCTTGTATGCACAAAAAATACCTTCATATTTGGAGTTGGTTTATGGATTAAAATATATAGGTATTATAAGGGGAATGAGAGTGGAAAGTTTGGTAGAGAATTTAATTTTCAAATAGATGTAGGAGTTGTTTTCTAATTGGAGGGAGAGTGGTTATTTATACTTGAGTACAAGAGTGTTTTTTGAATAAATTATTGATTAAAATAAAATTTATAATATAAAACTTTTAAAAGTATTATTTTTTTCATTATAAAACATATATTATTAAAATAAAATAATTTTAATACAATGAATTAATTTAAAAATCTAATCCATTATTTTAATTAAAAGAAATGTCTAGAAAATGAGAAAATATTATTTTAACATAATTCTTTGAATTTTATACTTTGGAATGTAATTTTTTGGTTTTTAAATTAAGTTTAATTTATTTTAATGATTAATATATGAAATTAAATATATTATGTCCAAAAACCTAGTTCTAAAAATGATGTGGTGATTATTACATAAATAATGGTGCAATTTAAGACACACCAGTTTCGTTGAAAACTGTATTTTTACTATTCCCCTAAAAATTGATGTATTTTAGAAAATTAACAAAAATTTACCCTTTAATTTTTTTGAGAATATAATTATAATAATGAAATTAATTTTATAAAAATAAATTTTCACTATAGGTAATTCTTTAATTTTTAATACTCAAATTATTAGTTTTAATATATACATTAAAATATAATTTAGTAAAAAATTTCATCTTTTTTCATCATTTTTTATCATGATATTTATTCATTAACAAAATAATATTATATTTTAATTATATTACTCATGATAAAAATTCATTATATGACACATCATTATTTTAATGTTTAATTATTATTCCAATGGTCAGGTTACTATTCCCAAAGATCTAGTTATTATTCCAAATGGTAAAGTTACAATATTAAATATTACAACAGATCCTATAAATTTAAATTCATTAATAATCAAAATTATCATTACAATTCCTCCCAAGGTTATATATTTACATTTTATATGATTTTAATTTAGTAAATATTAATTTTCTTTATTAATATATTTTTTTTCATGGGGTGATGATTCTTATAGACAACGGTGATCCATATTTTTCAATTTTATATTTTTTTCAATATTATTTTTTGGAATACTCATTGGTTTCTTAGCTGAATAATTTGTGATCTTTATCAACGAATTAATATATTATGTGTTTCTATAAATGTTTTATGCGTATAATACTTATAAAATATAATATAAAAATATATAGTTATGAAGAAATTATCATTTAAAAAGTACAGTTCATTACATCACCTGGGTCATCTTGGTATCTTCTAACTAATCATAATTCATTATAAATATCTTGCCTTCTATAAGGAATAACTAACATGGATAACTCAATTTTTTAAATGTATATATTCATTCCCCTTATATAATTTTCCCCATGTTTCCTCAGAAAATTTTTCTTGGAATGATATATGATACCTTAAATTTTAATAAATCCCATTTGGGACTTTTCCATACTAAATTTAATTTTTATATTGAAAATTTATTTACTCATACGCGGTTTAAGCTTCATCTTAGATCTATCGATAGGGATATTTTTTCAGATAATATATGTAATTTTCCCTATTTCCATCATGGAAATATGTGTTTTATTCTAGGATATAAGAAATTATGAGTATTTTATTTCTAATACAGTGATTATTATAACAATACCAAAACTTATTTGTGAAATTAATTCATCCTCACTAAATCTCTTATATATAGAAGGATAAAATTCATTCATTATGAAACCAAAATAAGTTATGATTCATCAAAAAATATTTTATGACCTGGGTGGTTGATTGAATATATAAATATAACTCTAAAAAATGCATTAGTTTTTAATAATGCAGTAAAAACCTATTCATGTTGTGTTTTATATACATCATCAATAAGGTTCTTGTTAAGGAATTATTTTCTAAAATCTATATTTTAAATCTTATTATCATGGTAATTTTCTATGGAATGTATAAATATTATTGATTTAATCATATAAAATGGTTAAAATAGTTATTCATAAACTATTATTTGAGGTTTCTTGAACCCTTTTACAACTAGTCATTCATTATAGGTACTATGTTGTCCATCTGTATACATTTACTTCTTTAATACCCTTTTAAAAAAAACATGCACTAAATCCAATAGAGGATTTACAAGAATCCATACCTTTGTATGGTAGCTGGAATGAGTCAAAAAAATAAAATATTATTTCCATTTATAGTGTTTATTTTTTAATTATTTAATCTATTTATGCTCTAGGAGTAATATATTCACCTAATAATGATTCAGTAAGATCGATAAATGTAAAATAATATTTCACTAGATATTTAACCTCTCTCATAATCTTATGCAGTAAATGTGTCTCTATAATTCTATCCTCGACATCTCAGTATTGAATTTTTATTATTCAAAATCATGTGTACATTGATGCTTGATTTCATCGAATTGTTTCTCTCTCTATCCGCTATCTCTTTTGGAGATGTGATCACTCTCAGGAAATATTTAATATCAATTAAGAAAACATTATTTATTTGAATAATCATATAAGTAATATCCCAAAGTTTTCTTAGAAGACTCATGAATGTGAAAATAGGTGTTTATTTCAATAAAAAATCAATTACGGAATACCAATTACTTTTTTTTGGTATTCAGTTTAGTATTTATTCTCTTGTATAAAAAACATACCCCAAAATGAAAGTTGAACACTAACAATAATCATCATTCATATAACATTTTAGAATACTGTGTTGTAACTCCTTTAAATAAACCTTTTTATTATGGTTAATAAGGTGGACTGGGTTGTCAGAAAATCCTAAACTCTAGAAAATAATCAATGAAGTCGCAATAAAGGTATTCTTCCCCAAGGTCTGACTAGAGATTCTAAATCATCTTATCAACATTGTTCTCAATTTCAATATCAAATTACATTAATTTTTATATAAAAATATAACATATAATTAATGATGTATAAATATCCATATCAACTAAGGTATTTAGTTTAGGTTAAGAATTTCGAGTACACACCTCTAGCTTCAACTAGAATTGGTCCAACCACATCAGTACAAACCAAGTCAATAAAACTAGTGGCCTTTTCACCTATTTGAATAAATATAGATTTGGTAAAATTAACTTGTAAAAAATCTAGACTTTCACCATGTGGTTTTAGATAAATTTAATTCATAAATTTATGTTTGTAACACCCTAAAAATTTAAAAATATATTTTTCCTGTAATGCACACAACACTGAGTCTGTGAAAAAACACTTTGTTTTTATAATTAATTACACAATATAGTTATAACCTAACCATGAAACATAATTTTTCAGATTCTGTGATTTCAATTTTGAAAAATGGATATAGTCCATTGTGATCAATATATTTTTTAGAGTCTAATAGGATCAAAAAATATTTTTTGGTGAACAGTAATTATACCGTTATGAATAGTAATGTATCCTTATAAAAATTAATATAACTCTAATGAATAGTAACATGATGCTTAAGAATATTAACCTCACCCATGAAAGTGTAAATAACATATATGTTCCTTATATATGAGAGTGAATATATTAAAAAGTAATAATTAAGTGTTGGCATTTTATTAGTAATATATATTTAATTAAAATTTTAAATTAACAAATTTATTTAAAATAAAATTAATTTTAATGAATAGTGTTCTTAAATAAATTTTTTTTCCTATGATTTTATGATAAAATTATAAGATGTTAGTTAAATCTTCAGGATGTTATAAAATCAGTTTTAGTTTGAAAAACTATATTTTTTTAATAAATGATTATTTATTTTAATAATAAATTTAAAATATTTATATAATTAGTTTGATAAAATGGATTCCATTATTTAATTTTACACATCAACAATTGGGTGGGGTTAATTTTTGGTATATTTCCGAAATACATGAACTTTTGGTGAATAGTAAAATATGGTAATTTACGATATAAATATATTATAAGACAAATACACAATTAATTTAATTATTGATAATGTAATCACAATTGGTTCAAACTAAAATTACCTTACTGATGTATTTCGTCACAAGAATAAATAATATTGTTGTCTTGAACAAAATAATGAAATAATGAATTAGATATTCAAAACTCACCCCCTCATCTATTATAACACAACCCCTTGCCCCCAATTTCTCTTTAGTCCTATAATCACAGAAGCTTCTCAATAATATGCCAAAATACTCTTCCCTAGTCCATACCAACATAAATTTTCAACTATTCATTATAAAATTTGAAAACCCTTTCCCTTAAAGAGGTTCTCAAAGAGGTTATTTCAAGAGGTGAATCTTCTTCCTTTTTCATGTAATTTCATTTCATTCTATATTCTTTTATTATTATCTCCTAACATCTTCTTTAAAATTGATAATGATAACTATAGTATCATCTGTAAACTTTAATTATATCATGTTAATTTATTAAAAATTATCAATCTTCTTACAATCCATAATTTTTAATAAACAAAATCATTCCCCGGGAGGTGCCAATTTACAACCTTCATAGACAACAAAGTTTTATTTTACAAATTCTTCTTCAAAGCTAGTCATGAAAACATTTTCATGGATGATACACATTTTAAAATATATAATATAACCCTATTTATATTCTATATGTAACATGATTTTATGATACTAAATTATAATGCAAAATGAGTTCATTATGATCACTAACTTCCATAATAATCTAAACTATTATCACTAAATGACTTATTTAATGATTCATCCTCATACCATGTAACAAAATGATATATATAATAATTTAAAATTCTCTATATTAATTAATAAAAAATGAATTAAATTATGGGGAATCATATCTGTTCAAAACGATGTTCTATACTAATAGACAAGTATGCAAATTTCTAGCAGTGGTGGGCATGCTTCCTTTAAAGAAGTAGTCTTGAGTGGCAAGGAAAAGATGACTCATAGTGAGGTATTCAACTCGGTTCCTTCAAAGCGGTGACCACTCAAGGATTATTCTAATATTACTAGGAATGTGTCTACCATATCTTCTTTAAAGATGTCAAGGTAGGTGGACACAGACCTTATTATGATTTTCAATCAGGATAAGTCTGAATCTGAATGGGAGCCTGCTAGTGACTCCGATTATGGTAATGATTTGTCATACTATGATATTTAAACCTGGTGTTTGGTGGATGTGGACTTCATTGTTTGTTTGATACTGTATGCCTAATCTGGTATTTTTATTTCCTTTTAATAAATGGTCAGAAGCTTTTCTTCTGGCTCGACTTGCTGGGTACAAGTATGCAAATCATGAAAACTAAGAAACAAACACTCCTTAGCGATAAATGTGTTTGTTATAACTCATAAAAAAGTAAATAAATGAACATATTAAAATTTTACTAAATATAATACATGTAGATATGGTTCTGAATCAATTAATTAATGTATTTAATTTGATTATTAAGGACGTTAAGGTCAAGGGTAGAACACGTTCGCACATAAGGTAAAGTGTTCTGATCTCACTTTTATTTCAATGATATTTCTATTATTCGCCCCTTATTTCTTGTATATGGTGTATGTAAACTGAAATTTTATATATAATATCATGAATCTATTTATATTCATGTTATTTAATAAATCCTTGTATGATTTTTAATTTTTGGACATACGATTCATTTGATTACAATGTTGTAAGGGGTTTCTCATCTCACTTCCATTTTTTGATACATTTCTTATTAACCATTATTTCATATGTATGGTGTTTGTATACTTCCCATTGAATTAACATTTCATTAATATATTTATTTTCAAGATATTAAATGTATGAAGTTATTATTATTAATTTTTTGTGATATGTTTCGATGGATTGCAAACTAGTATGGGATTTCACCCAAATGTTCATTTTTCTAACAAATTATCCTTCACTATCCTTACCCCAATGTAATGTTTATTTGATTTTGTGAAATTACTATATATACTATCTATATGTCCCAAAATTATATATTCATATGATTTCACTTTCATTTATGGTTGTTTTATGTTTAAAAAAGGTTCCCTTCTAAATTCTTCCCAATTAACAAGCCTAATTCAAGGGAACATCTCGAATTCATACCTAATTTCAGGTGAACAATATAATATATTCTAGTAAATAATTATAATTATAAAATCATTCATTTTACCCTAAAAAATATACCGTCTTTAAATTCTAGTTTTATTAAATCAAAAATTCTTTACGCATGAATATCCTATCAGTATTTCCCTTAAACCACACTAAATTGTTTTATTTCTAATGAATCTTAAGAATTATTATTACATGATATCACATCAAAGTGGAAAAATTTATGCCTTGAATATAATTTCAATGTACTTAAATTTTATGTTTTGGGGATATACATTTTTACAGTATGATATAATGAAAAATATAAATTATTTCCCCAAAAAACTCTTCTTTCCAAAGTAAAAATGATTTTCCCTTCTCTCCCTATCTTTTATGAGATTTATAACTTCTTCACCACAGATTACATAAATTTGGTGTGTGTTATACCATTATATATATCTTATCATGAGTGTCCTTATTATACAAATATTATAATGGATTATGATTTCAATGTTTCAATGTTTTATGGGACACTTTGAAATGTTTAAGGAATATTTCCTCATAAACATTTCAATGGTCACATTTAAATTTATCTTCTTATATTTCATCATTATTTTTAGAAATATTATACTTAATTGATGTATGACCCTTATGATATCATTAACCATATGTTGTTTAAGGTTTTAAGTTTATTTTGATTGTGGATGTTCTAATTTGATACCATTCATGGGTTATAGTTAAAGTATTCACATTTCCTATTCTAGTTTTCATTACGAATGTTATGTTATTTATGTTTCACCATTTTAATATGAGGAATGTATTGGAATTAGTATGTGATTAGTGGGTCCCAATATAGCCCCTCGATGAATCATTAGTTCTCATGAGAAAGACTAGTTTTGGTTTATGCTTGTTTCTGTATGGTCTTTGTCATGAACTGACCTAGGTTAACCCTGAACCAGTCACCCGATTCGATCTACGGTAGGGCCTAAGAGTCGTTCCCCATCCTCTTGGGCTAGAGACAAGCGTCGGGCATCGACATAGATGATGTGAATTATTTCAACAAATACAAATAAATAAAATCATATACAATAATAAAGAGCAATTGAGAATAAATAAACTAAATTAAGTGACTAAACAAGAATAGAAGGAAAAAACTGAACGGGACAACGAATATCTCCATGAGACCTCACAGGTCACTCTCCATCTCACGATCGAGTGCCGCCCAACGCAAACGCACCCAAGATATAACATGCACAAGGGATAAAAATAGAAAAGAATTATTTTCGTGAGTATTAAAACTCTGTATGATAGCCCGATAATATATTCACAATGAACTTATTTTAAAATAAAAGAAACATCCATTTTCAGGTTTGAGCAACATTTTATAAAATTATGGATTTCTACATGTTACTCAGAAACAAATTATGAGTCATTTCTCTCATTCATTTCTCAAAAAACCAAGTCATACTTTAGTGAGGAATTATAATTTTCAAAGATAAAGCGATGTTTAAATTTTCAATTTGCACAAAAATAATAAAACACCTTACTTTGAAAATAGTTTTCATAAGCCACATTAAAACCATGCATCACTTTCCAGAAAAAACACTACACATGACAATGCTACAATAGGTACACATTAAGGGAAATGAAAAGAAAATATACAATACAAGTAACACAGTCAAAAATGCAAGCACAAAGAACACATAGACATAGGTGAACCCATAAGATCAAGAATAATCCAAAAGACACCAATACATGAGACCTCATACTCGTTGACATGTCACACACGATGAAATCCAAATTCTCAAAACACTTGTCCATATTTTCTCAGGTAGGATTAAGGAAAATTCCATAGTAATGAACCCAAAAATATCAACATAATATGGGCCACTAGTCAGTACCATAACATACCGATGTGGAAATTATTCTCAGAATATTCTCTCAATATTCCTGGTTCCCAGGTCTTAACTATTTAAAATGGGGGTGAAACAACCGATGCCAACCCGACATCCAATCATAGTATATATAACTTAAAATTACAATATGGATCACCATGAGTCTCCCCTAGTACCATTCTCATGCCTTAAAATAAAACAATTATAAAGTTTTCTAACTTAATAATCCTAAAAATAGATCCCTAGAACCCCCAACAAGGACCTCCCACCCATTCCATGCAACCGAGGCATGAGAAACAACCAATGAGGGTTTTCATAATAAATATTTTTTCACAAATTTTATGAAATGTCTAAATGGCCCAAAAACATTCACAAATAAGGTCTTATCTCAAAATGCAATCACTTATTCAAAAGTGGTTCCAATCACACCTTTTCCATGCACGACATTTATAAACCTTCTTTAAAACATTCCTTTCACACATTCAATCAAAACCGCTTTACATGAACATTCAAAATGGGCCACAATTCAACATTTCACATCCAAAATATTTAAAAGCAACAACTGTTCCTTTTAATTTAAAATCATTTAAAACATCTCTCACAAAACCCATATTTACTAACCCAAACATGCACTTTTTTAAGGGGTGAAAACACACCATTGACAACATCAAACCAATTTCACCAATGATCCAAACGGGCCTTATGTTCTCTTAAAAAACATCATTTTAAAGAGAAATAAACTATCTTTCAGAAATATTGTATACACACCGCTTTATATTTCATGACCATTCATAAAATAAACCATTTAAATACCTCATTCAATGTTTAAAACCATTTTCATTTTATTAAAATTCCATACTGGCTGTAATCCATCATTACATGTCAAACCACTTTAAAATCCACAAACACACTCATTTTAAATATGCAACCACTTGAAACAATTTCATGGAACCCAAGATCAATATTTCATAAGTAAAATATTTATTAACAAGTCATAACTATCCTTTTCATACAAAACATTTCCCACAAATTCCAACTTGGCATTTCAAAAAACTCATTATGTGCAATATTTAACAAGGAAATTCTATTTATCATATAAAAAAGACTAAACCTCAATTTTTCCTACTAGAAAATGAAACCTATAATCACAATTCAATATTTAATAATCAAACAATTTTCAGAAAGCATGAAATAAATGAATGTTGAATTTAAAAGGAAGTGCATGGGAAATCATTCCTTGGAACCAAGATAAAACAATACACCGTGAGTCCAAAACCATGTGGTAAGGTCCAACGCACTAAATATTAAATATCAAGGACTCAAAACACATTAAAAACCCTAATTGGGGTATTTTAAACCCCTCGGTGGGGAAAAACAATCACATCAAAAAACGAATCTTGACGATAACACAAACCGACAGTACCTCTCGAGGGTTTCCCAAATCCTAAACCATCAAAAATAATCCTTAGAAATCAGAAATCACAAACTAACTGAAAGAGAAATGAGAAAAAAATAATAGTATTATACCAAAGGGGAGAAAAGATATGGAAGAGGCGATGTTGGGAAGGCAAGAGTTGGCAAGGGAAACACTGGCTGGTTTCCACGACCGGAGGAGGGCGGTGGCGCCATCTATATCTATTGTGCACTGGAGGACACCAGAAAAAAACAAAAGTTAGCACTTCAGGTTTAAGCAGGCAGAGTGGGGGAATCATTTGGGAGGGTTGTGGCACAATGTTCATGTTATTGGTGAGTAGGAGGCACGATAGAGCCCACCAGTGAGCAGGAGGGGGGAACAATGTTAGGCTGCTATAATGGGAGGGCGATGGTGGAGTGAAATGCTGGCTGAAGTTGTTGCATGGAGAAGAGACAACATTTGGCTACACACTATCCAGGAGGGCCGATGGAGGATACACCAGGAGGAAGAGTAGGGTGCTGGGGTGCGCTGCACACGTAGTGGGTGAAGGGAGGGAGGATATTGTAGAGAGGGGGGAGCAGGCCAATAACCCTAAAAAAGTAATAACCAACCTAAAAAAATATTAATTTTTTTATAACTTAATAATAATAATAATAATAATAAAATAAATTATAATAAAAATAATAATAATAACAAGATGATAAAAATAAAAATAATAAAACTATTTATTTAATCTTAATAGTAATAAAATCTTTAATAAAAACAAAAAATTTAAATGACACAACATTTAATGCACGTTTTAAATACAAAATCTTTTTATTTCAATTTTATGAATATGAACTGGATGAACAGTTACCCGGGCATTGCCATGAGGGGTTTTGAAAATGTCCTCCACTTGTGCACCCATCGACGCCAACTCAAAATGCACAGTTTTAAACAAAAAGTCAAAAAACATTAATCTCAGACTGAACCCAAACCCCAAAAAAATATTTAAAGCGAAAAAATAATTTAGAAATTTAAAAACTATGGTAGGGGTGCAAAAATTCTACCCACCATAATGACTTCCACCCCCAGAAATCCAGAACACTATCTAGCTGCTCGATCAACACCTAAGGATTCCACATAAACCTGATCCAACCTATTAATCCAAGTACATTCCATCAGTCATCATTAGGAATCAACCTCATTTCCTGAAACAGGCCACCAGTAGAGGGGAGGTATGATATGAATCCCCACTATAATAATTCAGCTAGCATATGATAATGTCTTAAAAGAAAATCCAAAGAGACCCAAAACGGGTATTCCCAACATAAAGAACCAAACGATACATATCCAAATAGAAAAACCAATATTGGCCTAAATCGGGCCTTACTCAAGATGGAAAGAACAAAACGAGAACATTTAAACCATTCACTCCCATCTGAAAGTAATAAGAGATGAATCAAAGACTATATATAAACTAAAAACCCTAACCCCATGGGTGGGGAGGGAGGGCCTAAGGATTTGATCAATGAAACCATGAAAGACAACTACTCATGACTCACCCATTTGGTATAGACAGAACCAAAGTCACAACTGATTCACATGGGTTGTCCATTCAAGGCCACTGATCGACAACTCATATCCCAAAGTCACAATTACTAATACTGCGCAAGGGATAAGTCCATCATGCTTTTTGCGACCAGAGGAAATTTAAAATTACAGAGAAAACAGAATAGAAACTCTAAAACTGTCTCACTGGATGATAGAGGCACAACTTTTACCAAGCTTCATAAAATTCCCACAAGGTTCTTGACTATGTGCTAGAATCACCACGAGGCCTTTTGGATGTAGCTGTGATGGCTGAAGCCTCTCCTACCTTATAGAAAAGTTTTGATAATCCCAATAAAAAACATACAACTTTTAATTTGATAAAATAAATGATAAGATTTTGAAATGAAATCCACACTAGCATTGAAAACCAGAGTTTATCAAAAGGCCCATGAAATTACCATTCATTTACAAACCCAAAACATTATCAGTACTATTTCCAGAAAAAAAGATCCATCACACTGAAAGGAATCTTACAAATAAACAATAAACAAAAATCAAACAAAACATCACTTTTAAAAACATCCTCCACGTCATTTTCTAGGAATTCCACAACAGAATATTTTTATGTGAGCTAGGCATCCACAATACTGGTTGGGAATCAGATCATTTATACAGGATGGATTTTTGTTACCCAGATTTCCACAATGTTAACACATGGGGATCTCTCTATCCGAAGATGTTGAAGATAGATAATGAGGCCTTTGGATGCCATGACTTTCTCTGTCAACATTAAATCACTCCCTCATCTCCTTTCAAGAATCTTCAACACTAATCCTAGGAATTGAAGGAGTGAAGACTACTTAGAGCACTCCGACCATCAAAGATTAGACATGAAAAGCTTGTCTAACCACATCATAAAACAAGTTTATGTTGGACACTAACACCTTCGATTATAGATTGGGCTGGAGGGCCACCTCAAAATGTCGAGCCTTCATAGAGCCATCTGTGGCATACCCTAAATCATAACGGAATAGCTCCATAAAGAGCTGGAAATAATCCAACACGGATCCATCACCCTGCTGTCGAAAACACATCTACATCCCCTTTCTCACCCTTTCTTTCTCAAAGAAATATGGACGAATTAATAAAGCCTTGAAAAACTCCCACGTAAGATCATGAAGAGGCTTATTCCAAGACACTGAATTCCACCACATCCATGGTGAACCTTCAAGCATGAAAGTTTCAATGTTTAACATAAAAAACTTGGGGAACTCAATGAGGTTAAAGTCACTTTCAATCTTGCACATCCACTCGTCTCCTATGGAAGGGACTGCATGACCATAAATGATTAGTGGATCTAGCTTTTGAAACTCAACAATAAAATCCGTAGGTTGATAAATCATAGTATAATCACCCATTGATGCTTAAAGGGGGCAACCAAAGGACAAAAAAAGTCAAGAACCCAACCAACGCCAACATAATAAATAAAATCCTCAGGATCAAACATGCATATGTGACAATCTGTAAACAAAAGGAAAAACTATCATAACATCAAAATTTACTATTTGAAAACATCTTTAATTTTAAATGTGTTCTTTGGGTTAAAATCTAACCATTGGTATTCTATAGATTCTCAATCACATGCATGTTTTCGTGCCATCCTAAGCATCCACCCTACATACCCAACATCTGTTCATATTCCAACATACCACTGTGAATGTGATCACCACTAGGAACACCAATTACAAATCAAAAAACAACATAATTTTCCAAAAACAAATCTATTATCCCATTTCTTATAAAAAATCCCCAAATTAAACATGTCATTTCAAACATCCCTTTTTCAAAACCATTTTTATCTGATTCAAACCACTTTCATAAGTTAGAGGATACCCAAAACACCTCAAACATGGAACTATTGTAGGGTTACATGACCATATGGTTAGAATCCACATTGGAAACATATCACCGATAGGGAGAGCCTTTTAGGATCATTATTCTAGATACACATGGCTTGCTAGGCCGTGGGGGCTCAAGAGAACTATTAGCCCATCTCCCCTTGTCATATGCCAACTGCAAAAAATTCTAGAAAAAATAGAATGAAACTAATTAAACCAGATTTCCCTGGGAAACCTGAGGATAAGAATGAGAAATATTTTGTGATGCTCTTCTCGCACCTACCCCTCGAGTCCCAACAATCCAACTCCATCTACCTTGACACTCCCAAACAACAAATGGAACTCTGAAAAACGATGTCTACTAAGAGACAACATGCTCTGATATCATTATGTCACCAACCATACCTGGACTACCTTAAACTGGTCACCTGATCCTATCCATAACAAGGTCGAAGAGGCATTCCCTATCCTCTCAGGCTGGGGATAAGCGGTAGGGCATCAACAGAGACGAATGGAAGGATTTTTTCCAATTCAAATAAATAAAATCAGAGAAAATAATAAAGATAATATTAGAATACATAAACCAAATAAAGAGACTAAACAAGAATATAAGAAAACAAACCTAACATAATGGGAAAACCACTCTCTTAAGGTGACCATTCGGGTCACTCTCCAACTCACAATAGTGCACCGCCGAAGGAGAACATACCCAATATGGAACCTGCATAAGGGATAAAAACTAGAAAAGAACTATAGGAATTAGTATTAATACTCGGTTGTCTATCCTGATAAACTATTCTCAATTATATTCCTTTAAAATAAAATAATAATCCATTTTACAGTTTGAACTACAATGTATAAAAGTAAGGTTTTCTACATGTTACTCAAAAATAATGTATGAGTCATTTCCCTCATTCATTTATCAAAAACTCAAGTCATTCTATTAGTAAGGCATTATAATTTTCAAAGAAAAATTTATATTTTCATTAATAATTTTAGCAAAAAAATATAAAATTCCTTCCTTGGAAAATAGTTTTCATAAGAAACTTTGAAACCATACTTCAGATTCCCATAAAAACACTACATATGAATCTCTAACATGGTTACACAATAAGGGAAAAGAAAAGAAAATATATATACAAGTAACTCATTCAACACTGCATGCAATAAGAACGTATAGAAATAGGTGAACCCATGAGATCAATAATAATCCAGAAGACACAAATACATGAGACCTCATCCTCGATGACATGTCACACATGATGAAATAAAAATACTCAAAATGATCGACAATCATTTTTAGGAATGCTGAGGGAAAATTCCATAGAAATTAACCCAAACATATTCCTCTACGATGGGCCACTGGTCAGTACCATAAACTATCAGTGTGACAATCATTCTCATAATATTCTCTCAATATGACAGCCTCCCATGACTCCACTATTTAAAATGGTGTCTGCCAAATGATGCCAATTAGGCATCCAATCATAGAATGTATAATAATAATTCACAACAGGTCTCACCCAAAGTCTCCCCTAGGACCAATCTTAGGCATTAAAATAAAACAATTATAAAGAGTTCCAAATGAAGAACCCTAACAATGGATCCTGAGAATTCCTAAAAAGGGCATACAACCAATTGAATGTTATTGGGGCATGAGAACCACCCAACGAGGGTTTTCATAATTAATATTTTTTCACAAATTCCATGAAATAGAAAAACATCCCTTAGACATTCAATAACAAATAATTATCCCAAAATTCAAGAACTTATTCAAAAGTGGGGTCAAGAACACTGTTTCCACAGAAAACATTTTTAATCCTTCTTCAAAACATCCTTTTCACATAATGAAACAAAACTGGTTTACACAAACATGAAAAATGGGCCACAATTCAACATTTCATGTCAAATATATTTAAAAGACACAAATATTAATTTTAATTTGAACTCATTTAAAAGAACTTTCACAAAACCCACGTTTAAAGACCCACACATGCACTTCTTTAAGGGGTGAAAAAACACCATTGACAACCCCAACCCACTTTCACCAAGGTGCCAAACAGGCCTTAAGTGAAATTCAAAAAACCGTCATTTTTAAGAGAAATAAAATATCTTTCAGAAAGAGTGTTAACACACCGTATTAAATTTCATGATGATTCATAAATAATCCATTTAAATCCCTCATACAATGCCAAAAACAAAACATATTTTTATTAAAATTCCAAATGAGCCACAATACATCTGCACATGTCAAACCTCTTTCAAATCCAAACACAAATTCCTTTTAAATATGAAACCACCTGAAACACTTTCAAGAAACCCAAGATAACTATTTCACAAGTAAAATATTTATTAACAAGTCCAAACCATCCTTTAAAAACAAAAAATTACTCATAAAAGACAACCGGGAATTTCATAAAATGAATTGTGTGAAATATTAAACAAAGAAATTCTATTTATCACATAACAAAGCCTAAAACAGAATTTTTCATGCTAAAAAATGGAACCAAGAATCATATATAAATTTCTATTAATCAAAAACTGTGTGAAAAGCATGAAATAAATGAATCTTAAATTAAAAAGGAAGTGAAAGGGATGTCCTACCTAGGAACTAAGATGAAACAGAACCACACACATCCGAAACCACGTGGTAAGGTCCAACTCCCTACATATTAAATATCAAGAAATAAAAACACATACAAAATCTCCAATTAGAGTAGGAAAAACCAAGGGGAGGGGATAAACCCTCACCTCGAGACCGAAGTGCAACGACAAGACAAACCCGACACAACCTCTCGAGGGTTTCAAAAATCCAAAACCACAAAAAATAATCATTAAACATCAAAATAACAAAAAAACTGAAATAACAACAAAAAAATAATAGTATTATATAAAAGGGGAGAAAAGTTATGGAAGAGGCGATTCCAGGTAGGCGCGGTTTGGCCAGGGAAAAGCTGGTCAGTTACCGAGACTGGAGGAGGGTGGTGGCTCTAGCTACACCTATTATACACAAGATATCAACAAAAAAACAAAAGGTTGTTCTTTAAACTTGAGAAGGTGGGGGGTGTCTTTATCAGGTCATTTGATAGCAAATGGGTTCTGTAGCTGTTGAGTAGGAGGTGAGACAGAGGTCACCTGTGAGCTGGAGGGGGGCACAATGTGGGGCTGCTGTGAAGGGAGGGCGACGTTGGAGAGGGCTTTTGGTTGGAGTCGCTACAAGGGGAGGAGGTGACGTCCAACTACTCACTGTGCAATAGGCACAAGGGAAGAGATGCAGGGATGAAAAGTGGTGTGCTGGGGTGCACTGCACACGCATAGTGTGAAGGGAGGGATGAGATTGGAGAGGTGGGGAGCTAGCCGAAAACCCTAAAAAAAGTAAAAACCAACTTTTAAAATTCAATTACTATTTTTATAACAAAATAATAATAATAAATGAAATAATTATAATAATAATAAAACGAATAATAATAATCATAATAATAAGATGAAAAAAATAAAAAAAATAAAATTATTTATTTCATTTTAATAGTAATAAAATCATTCAAAATAATAAAAATTTTAAACTTCCTAACAATTATTGCACATTTTAAATACAAAATCATTTTATTTAAAATTTTGTAAGTCAAATGTGATTTACAGTTACTCGGGAACATCCACGATGGGTTTCCAACACACGTTCTGCTCGTGTTCCCAATGATATTTACTCAAAAGGGTAAAATTTTAACATAAACTCAAAAAAATTAATCTGAGACTGAACCCGAACCCCATGAAAAATTTAAAAGAAGAAAAATAATTAAATAAATTAAACACATGGGTCAGGGTGCAATAGTCTTTTCATGAGGCCTTAACACAATGATTATGATGTCCATCATTATGCATTACCTCATTATAAAACATGTGATAGTCCATGTGATTATTCTACTAGTATAGTATCCATGGTTAGGTTTTATTATAGAATTATTCATTCACCTTTTATTCATACAATATTGTGCTCATGTATATGTTTAAGGGAATGTGTTTTTAGTTTCTCACTATGCCTAGTGTTTATGGTTATGTTTACTTACATTGTATTACTTACTATTATTTAGAATCTATGCTCACCCATTTATTATGTTTTATTTTTCCCCACGATGGGTTGAAGTATATTATAAATGAATTTGACACATAATCTAGGAGTTGTGGATGTTTACGATGGAATATAAATATTGTATTTCCTTTAAAATTTTCATATTGAACATCTATATGTATCATGTTTTCCAAATCTAATAAAATACTTAGTACTTTGGGATAAAACATTCTTATAATCATTCCAATGTAATAAAATAATGCACCGGCTTTATGAAACAGGGTTTGGGGTGTTATAGTTGTATCAAAGGAAGTTTAGTAGAATCCATGGAAAAATACGTTTAGAAAATATAATGTAGTGATCAAATCCCTAAAATAGACTTTGAGGATAATAATACATGAAAATCCAAGAATTTTGGAGTGCAATAGGTTATATGTATCTTCCTAGAAAATACATCCTCGTATGGATACTATAAGTGTATGTAGTTTTGTCACATATGTATCTAGGAGTGACAACTCTGACAAGGAGTTCCGAGCATGACTCTTGGTAACCCGGTACATGACAACGGGCCTTAATACACACCTTTTTTGAAACTCTTGGGGGATTATTAGGATGATTAATATTCTCTTTACAATCCATCATCAAATATTTGAATATATTATAAAAATGAATAACCTATTTTAAACATAAGTTGTTTTATGTTGAAATTATTTTTTCATGATATTCTATAAATGATTATAAATTTTCTCACTATTACTATATTTACTTAGAGTAAGCTTTTTGGTTTTAGTCAATGGATGACATCCAAAGGTTTAAAGTTAACAGTGAACATATTGGAAGATATGGGGGTGATTTGAAACCAAATGAGATGTTGATAAGAGATAATGATATCGTGTTCATTCCTAATCAGATTTCTGAAAATATTATTAACAACCCATACCTTAACCAACACCTAAACCCTACAAATATGATAATAATAGAGTTTTCTAAGAGTACTAGCATTGGAGACCCCGGAGGAATGTAGGATTGACTTCCAACATGCAGGAAATGTGGAAGGATGCAACAATGGAAGTGTCTCAAAGTCACGAATAAATTATTTATATGTGTAAAGGAAGGAAATGAAGAAAAAAATTTCTGAGAACAATTAAAGAATACAATAGAAGGAGAACAATTGATTCTAATAGTCCATTTTTAGTTATTTTTCATATGTTTAAGGGAATTGGACATTAACCAAGTAAATACGTCATTCTATTTTTAAAACCAATAGAGCAAGGACGAACATATGGAGAAATAAATGTATGATTTTATATATTTATTGAGTTTATATGGAAAGTACTAGTTACAATATTGTTTAGTAATTGACCTTATTTTAAAAAAATATATCATATTTATTTTGGAATATATATGATTTTATAAAAAGGGAATCCCACAGGTCAAGTGATAACCCGCTGCATTCAATATTGTTTTTGGTGTTTGAACCGACAACTAAAGGGATAAGGGGATATTGTTCCCACCAGTAGCCTATTTTATGTCCTAGTTATCATGATTATTTTTTAGTAAAAAAATGTAATTTATTAATGTTATTTTTATTTTATGGAATCTGTTTTATCTAATAGATAATTTTGGGATTTGAAAATTATTTCTTGGTTAAGTGATTAATGTTATTTTGGAAGACATTCTCAATTTATGCAATCCTATAAGACACTAGTAAATAATTTAACTTGATGAATAAATGCTGAATTGTATTTTGATGTAAAATATGATTTTATTGCATACATATGGAAATAAAAGTTATTTATTGAAATAGATTGAATTTCATGGAGATTATGTGATAGTGGAAATTAAATCCTTTGTACAACAAATTAAGAGTTATTCATGTCATTTGGAGGACTATATAGAAAATTCATCTGATTTTGGGGTTATATTCTAGGATGGTTTTTTGAATAATGATATTATTTTTCTAATTGATCTATATTGAGCCTTGATATTTTAATTTAAATTTTATATATAAAACATTTTTTTCATCATATAAAGCTTTATTATTTTTCGGTAATTATCTTATCTTATCCTAAACATTTGGGATTACATTGATGAATAAATACAATAGGAATAGATAATTATACTTTTGAGGAAACTGTGATCTAAAGAATTTAATTAAAACACTTTTGGAATAAAAACAGATCTTGATCATTCATTTCCATGAATGGGGAATGAAGTGAAAATAGATCAAAGCACAACCAGAGGATGATATTTTTCTTATGAAACAAAAGATAATCAAGTATGTTCAATTTCATAAGTGCTAATCTAGATAGTAAAGGAATCCCTCAATTCAAGGGAAACGTTTTTTATAACAAAAATGTTATCCGTGTAGTTTTATTTATTAGAAATAAATGTTCTTATTAACCAATCACAATATTGATGGCTTTGTGACAGTTATCATTTTGATTACCATGTTCTCTATCACTCTCTATTAGAAGATGATGGTTCGATTATTCTTCCACATACATATTTTCACTTCACAGCAATGTTACCCTATTCGACTGTGCAATTTTATTGTAACATATGCATTTTTCTCCCCTCTTATTAAGAGTATATTTTATTAACCATATTTTCAATGTGGGTTTCAAAAAAAGGGGAATATTTATGTATCCACCATTAACTTTAGGAGTGAAATTTCAAATTGTAAGGATGCAATTTATTATTGGAGGAGAGCATGGAATTCCTCGAGAATTTAAAAATAAATATAGCCAGTAATGCACACAACACTGAGTCTATGTGAAAAAACACTTTCTATTATAATTTTTTACACAAGATAGTTATAACCAAGCCATAAAACATAATTTTTCTACTTCTTTGGTTTGACTTTTGAAAAACAGACATATATCATTGTGATCAGTATGTTTTTTAGAGTCTAATATGATCAACCTATTTTTTTTGGATAATAGTAACATCAACCTTATGATTAGTAATGTACCTTATTAAGAATAATGTTACCCTTATGAATAGTAACTTGAACATTATCAATATTAACAACACCCATCAATGTATAAATAGAATTTACTCACCATATAAATGAGAGTGGATCTTTAAAAAATTAATAATTATGTGTTGAAATTTTTGTTAGAAATGAAAAATTAATTACAGTTTTATATTAACCAATTAGTCTAAAATAAAATTAATTTTCATATATATTTATTCCAAAATAAATATTTTGTTGTCCTACGATTTTATGATAATTTAATAAGTGTTGGACCAAGATAGATAATGGAGTTTTTTGATGCACAAAGTATTTTATTTTGTTGTCAAGGAAGTTTGAGAAGAACAAAAATCAATTTAATTTTTATAAGTGGGTGAGGAAAGATAGGAATGTTACAAAACTTTCCAAGGTAAATAAGATGATGCTTTACTGGTATATATTTCCAAAATATCATAATTTGGATAGGGAACATGTGATGAAATATTTATGAATAAATGGGGGTAAAAATATTTTGTCCGTCAGCATGGTTGGTCTTGCAGAAGCAGGTGTCTAAGATGGCGTAGTTTTCTAGTGCTTACCATATTCTTAGGGTCCAAATTTTGGAGTTTCACTAGCAATTCCGAAATTGGATTTCCTTGAAGATATCACCAAAACATGGAAAATGAATTAATTTTTCAAATATGGGATTCATGTAGTATATTTTTTGAAGACAATCGGAATGTTGATAGTGTTCTTCATGATTACGACAAGCTTAGCGAATGGCTGAGTAAAGGAGCATTGTAAATTAGAATTAAGGCAGTGGAGGTGAAGAGCATTGTGGCAGTTCAAAGGAATAATGATCATCACGGTGGAACAAAGTATTTGATGGAATGATTCATGATTATGATGATATTTGAGAATCCAAAAAATTAATCATGGTGGTTCACGAAATAGAGTGAATTTCGGTGGAAATTTCGAAGCTCTCCGATTTGGTGATGACATGACACTGATGTGGCTGTAAGATTCTATAGTCGGAGGGAAATGTATATCAATAGACCCCTACCCCCCTAAGAAATATAGAGACTTAATGATATTTCTAGAGCTCTCTAATTGCAAAAAATGTTCATAAAGAATGTGTGCTCTTCGAAGGAAGTAAGCACAGCAAAGGAAAGGAGCTCCCTGATAATCCATTGAGCTTTGTAAAAGAAGTGAATTTCACAGAGAACAATATGTACTTAGAGAAATAGTGATCTATGAAATCTAGTGAGCTCTGCGAACAAGATAGATTTGCAAACATCAGTGCTCTGTGATGTTGGGAGCTTCTCGAAGGAGCTCGGGGATGGAACTCTACGAGCTGATGATTTGAGTACAGAAATTAAGTGAGAAGTTCATTCAAGTGGATAGTGATATGGTTGGGGTTTAGAAATATGTGTTATTACGAAGTCTAGGTTGTTTCTATCTGATTCTCGATAGGAAATAGAAGAGTTGTTTTTTTTCAAAGATCATATTTGTGAATGTTTTCCAAGAAGGATAGAGATATTTCATTACCTTATTTGTTCTAAAAGGGTGCACATATACATGAGGGTTATCTCCCAAGTACTACATGAGTGAAAGTGAATATCCTAATTGTTGTATTCCATATAAAAGGATTTTTTTATAGTGGATTGTGTAGGCACTGGATTATCTCCGTACTAAACCAAGGACTTAGCTTCTCATGACGAGTAGGGAACCTTGTAAATCTTGAGTTCTTATGGCTGTGTGCGTTCATTATGGAAAGAAAAATTTAACAGAAGGTGAACGATGTTTCAAAATGAAATGAAACGTAAAAGAAAAAAAATATATAACTGATTTACCGCCTCCCCCTCTCAGTGATACATGGATCCTAATTGGGTTACATCAATTGGTATTAGAGGGAGACGTTCTTGTAATTTGTTCTTTACTGATGTTTTGAATAGAAGTTTGGATAGAGAATTTAAATTGTGTGAACAGTTATGGGATTTTTATATTTGATGATAAGAATTATCATTTATGAAAATATAGAATTAGACATTTACTTATGTCTCTAGGATATGAATTTATTGAAACTAAAATAGATGGGTTTAGTGCTATTGATGATAAGGTTCCTCTTACTCCTACTGATAAGAAGAATCTTGAGAATAATGGAAGAGATAAAAATCCATTTCTCTCATCTATTTTTATGGTGAATTTTTAATATTGAAAAGTGTCTCTATAGCTAAAGGAATCTGGGAAAAACTGAAAAACATCTATGAAGGAAATTTAAGATTGAAGAAAGAAAAAATTCAAATCTAAAGGCTTCATTATGAAGACATAATGATTGGTGAGGAAGAATCTATTGGGGACTACTTTACAAGGATAAATGGCATTATCAGTACAATTTTATGATTTGGGGAAAATTTGTAGGATTCTATAGTTGTTGAAAAGATCTTGAGAATTATTCCAAAAAAAGATGATGCTAATATTTCAGAAATGGAGACAGAGACCCTAATACATTATTTCTGGATGATTTGTTTTGTAATCTCATCAATTATAAAATATAAAGGGAGAATACTATGAAGATGAATGAAAAATCTGATAGAGAAATGCCTTTCAAGGCTGAAAGTAAATAGAATTTAAATAAATTAATTATTGAAGATGAATATGGGGAATCTAACTCTAAAAATGAGGTATTTCAAAATTTTGATGAAATTTTATCCTTGTTTTAGAAAAATTTGAGAAGAGGCATAGGGAAATACAAATGGAAACTCTATTTTAAATGTTTTGAATGTGGATCTATTAGCTACATTGTGGCTAATTTCCCTCAAAAAGGGAAAGATGAATACTGTGATGAAGAACACATAATACTAATAAATTTATAGAATAAATAGGGTGAAATAGATAAAAATTATGGAAGATGTAAGGAAAGAAAGTTCTTCAAATAAAAAAGAATATATTTTTATCAAAAAATGAGGAATACGATAATAGCGAGACTGAATCAGAAAAATTTGTTATTGAGAAAGCTAGAGAGTGTAACTTTATTACAATAGTGAATAAAGAATATGTTGAGATCAATAGTACTATAGAATAGGAAACTCAAATTGAATAATATCTAAAAGAATGAATGAATAACTGTTTGAGGAAGATCAGAATACTTGAGAAGGAAAACCGGAAATTGATATATGAAAAATCTTCATTAAATGATGAGAAAGGTTATACTGATTAGAAAGAAAAATTTGAAAATGATATTGAAGATCTGAAAAATTATCCTGATAGTGAAAATAATCATAATGATCATCAAGATTTAATGTTAGAGGCCAAATAAATGAGTTGGAACTTTTCCAACAAAAACGTTCTAAATATGATGAAAGGAACAAAAGGTTAAAAAAATCTCTTATAGAAGTTGGTGAATGTTCTACTAAGAATGAAACTATGAAGGATCAACAAAATTTAACTTCAAAGGTTGAAAATAATATGAAACTAGTTCTAATATGAATATTTCTAGAAGGGCTACGTATGTGGTCAATGTTAGCAAAAATTAAAAATCAGAAGCATCTAAAAATCTTGATTCCAGAAAGTTTTCCACTAACTCTCGTTCTAGTAATTCTAAACTAACCTATGAGTTGAATAAGAATGTAAGAATAGAAAATATGAACATTGATGGTCAGTTGTTTTATGGTAAGAATATTGTCAAGAAGTATGTCCACAACTCAGATCAGTATGGATGTCTCTGATGGAAATATTCATTCTATTTCTAATATTGGTATTGTGGTGGATTCAAACCCATGGAAAATATGTATTGCTTCAACCAACAACATTACTACTATTCCACAAGCATTGAAAGACAATGATTGAGGGGGATTCCATAATTTCTAAAGACAAAAACCATAAAAAAGTTTATAATACATATGAGAAGGATTGTGTGAAAGTTGAGAATAGGTTCCAACCATGGGAAACAATCTGTGAAAGAAATGATTGACCTAGACATCTTTCTAAGGATTTCCTGATTATATTACCAGAACAAGAAACGTTTTTTAGAAATTCTCTTTTCCAGAGATTTTAAAAGCTATAGAAGATAGATCTAATAGTTTTGAAAAGAATGAGTTCATGGTTGTCTGGCCAGAACACATTGATATGGATATAAAATTGTAGGAAGCCTAACAAAAAGGGGAAGGAAAGGACTAACAAAAATATCTTGTTATTGAAACTGATCTAAAAGTTGTTAAAGGGTAACAACCATAGATCCTAGAAAGTGGTTTTTTGTCTCATAATATAGGATATTTAAAGATGTTAAATAATGTTAATGATTTCAAGGAATGAATAATGATATTTGGAAATGATGAAAGTCTAAGGATCAAAGGTGTTGGATCAGCCATCATTGGAAAAGAAAATATTAAAAACAGGAAAGAAATATATGTTGATGGGTTGAAACAAATCTTACTAAGTGTTTTAAAGTTCTATGATAAGGGAAACCAATTTATGTTCAGAAAATATGGGGTTGTTTTAAAAAGGGAAAATGATGGAAATGTAGTTTCTAGAGGCCAACATACAAAAGGCAATTTTTTCCAAGTTTGAGAAGTAAATAACTCTGGTTACATGGGTGTTATGGATGGAAATCGGTTATGTCATAAAATACTAGGACATATATGTCAGTGAATCATTTTCAAGTTATCAAGGCGAAATAGTGTCCAAGATATCCTTGATTTATCTAGAATAAGAGATTGGTGTTGCAATATTTGTGAGAAAGGGAAGATTACAAACTCTATGCATAAGATATTTGACATGAACTCAAAACAACCCTTGTATTATGATATCTATAGAACAATGAGAAAGCAATATACAAAGTCATATAAGTACATCATTAAATTCATTGATGACTTTACTCAAATTACTTGTGTTATGTACATGAGACATAAGTCAGATGATGTTAAAATGTTTATGAAATTCAGGAGGAAAGTAGAGAAGGAATGTGAGAATTCAGTTAATAGTTAAGAACTGATAACAGTGATGAGTATAATAATGAAGAGTTTAAATGTTATCTTGAGAAGCATGGAATTCGGCATGAGTTCAGTTTTCCATACACACCTCAACAAAATGGGGTCATTTTAAGAAATATAGAAGTCTGTTGGAAATAGGGTGAACTAGGTTTCTTGAGAATTGTCTTTCCCATTATTATTGGAGGAAATCCATGAACACTACCGTGTATATTTAGAACTGATGTTTCTATAGGCCAAAATCAGATATAACTCTATATGAAATGTTCTATGGAAAAACTCCAAGTCTGAATCACTTAAGAATTTTTGGGAGTCAGTGCATTATAATGAACAAAGGTGGAAACCTTGATCTGATTGAGTAAAGAGGAGATAAAGGAATTTTTCTTAGCTATGATCTAGAAAGAAGAGGGTATAGATGTTTCAACAATGAAATAAAGAGAATTATTGATTCTTCTAATGTGAATGTTGTTCAAAATATAGAGAAAGACAAGCTATCTTATGTTGATGTGGAAGAAGATAAGTATAAGGAAATTTTTTTTAACCATTATAAAAATGTTGTAAATATAGGTAATCCTACTGAGGAAAAAGAATCAGACTCAAAAATATCAATTGATGAGGATGACATTCAAAAAACTCAAACCAGGACAAGGAATCAAGGGGATACTTAGAAAATTATTGGTAATAAACATCATAGGGTTTAAACAAGAAGAACAATGAATGCTATTATACAAACTTCTCTCTATTAGATTGTTGAACCAAATGATGTGAATGAATAATTTCAGTATCCATACTGGGTTTAGTATATGAATGAAGAGCTTGATTATATAGATAAGAATGATACTTTGGAGCTTGTACCCATGCCATATAATAAGAACATTATTTGTACAAAGTGGGTTTTTTGAAAAAAGATGAATGAATTTGGTGAAGTGATAAGAAATAAAGAAAGAGTCATTTCTAAAGGGTATTAACAAATTGAAGTCGTTGATTTTGATGAAACCTTTCCTCCAGTGTCAAGGTTAGAAACAACCATAATTTGTCTTTCTATTACTGCACAATGAGGTTACAAAATATTTCAAATGGATGAAAAATAATATTTCTTGAATAGTAATTTTAATGAGGAATTTTACATCGATAAACCTTGTGGATTTGTTATTATAGAGGATGAAAGTTATGTGTGTAGGTCGAAGAAGGATTTGTATGGGCTAAAACATGCTCTGATGGCATGGTATTATAAATTGGATACTTTCTTGAGGTAGATGAATTTAAAGAAATGTAGAGTTGAAATAAATATTTACATCAAGGAATTTCATGAGTTTTCTCTAATAAAAATTGTTTATGTTGATAAAATTATATTTGTTTGAAATGATGAATGTTCATGTGAAAGATTTTTTGGGGAGATGAAGAATTCATTTGAGATTTCCAAGTGGGGAGAAATGACATACATTATTGGGTTGAAAAGTTTATAGAAGAAGAACCACATTTTTATTTCTCAATTAAAGTATGTTAAGGATATTATGAAAAAGTTTTTCATGGAAAATTTGAAACCATTTTACACACAAATTATAGTGGGAACCAACTTTTTTAAATATAGAGAAGGCAAGGAAGGTGATCAGAAATAGTTTCAAAAGCTGATTGGAAGTCTGTTATATTAGACTGCCTCAAGTCCTCTCATTGTCTATGTTGTTTCCTGATGTGAAATATTTCAAAGCACTCCTCAATAATCGAATATTATTTCTAGAAAAATAATTATCAAATATATCAAAGGAAAAAATAATTTTGGAATTCGGTATGATGGATCATAAAATATTGATATGTTTGGGTATTAAGATGATGATTGTTTAGGAAACATTGATAATATAGATCGACATCTGGTGGAGTTTTCTTTTATGGGAAAAGTTGTGTTTTTTGGAATAAAAAGAAACAGAATTTAGTAACACATTTCATAGTTGAATATGAGTACATTACTACTACTCAAACTTCTACCAAACTCATGTAGATGATGACTTTGTTGGATGATCTACTTGTTGAAGTGAAGCTACCCTTGCTCTTGGGATGTGATAATTATAGTGAAATGAATATTATAAGGGATCTACTACAACATTATCATTCAAATAAATTGAAATAAAGTACCACATCATCAGAGAATAGTTGGAGAATAATGAATTGAGGCTGGATTACATTCCTACATCAGAACAAGTTGCTGAAATATTCACAAAACCATTACCGAAGGAACCATTTTCTAAATTGAGGTTGAACATGGGTGTCCATCCTTATTCTTATCAATGTCTAGGTATGTATATCTATTCCCTCTATCATATTTCATTAAGATATTTTGGTCACGGGGTATAATTTTCATAAATATATCCTTATGTAGGAATATATAAAGGGGGAGTTATTGGTAATCTATGAATTCAGCATGTAAGTGTGTGAACTATTCTAACTGTATGTTGGAATGGTTTCAAAATGGTTGTAGAGTTGTTTTTGGAAACAAGTTTTTTATATATTACAGAAATTCTGACGAAGTGAAAGAGTATGAGGAAGAAATTTGTTTTGATGTGTTTTCATAGTCATGAATTTCGGACTGCATGGTCTAGTTTTCAATAATTCAAGTTTCCTACAATGATTTAGATCATGTGGGCCTAGAATTGTTGATATATGACCCATTTCATAAGGCGTCAAAGTTTAGTGATTAATAAATCTTGGTTGAAAACATAATTTAATGGTGGAGGTTGTTGTGACTGAGTTGGATGATGGAGTTTTTGGATGCATGAATTATTGCCTTTTGTATTCAAGGAAGATTGAGAAGAATAGAAATCAATTCACTTTGTATAAGTGGGTGTGGAAAGACAAGAATTTCATAATAATTTACATGGTAAATTTAACATTTGTTTGTTGGTATGTATTTCACAAAGATCATATGTTGGTTTGAGAACTAGTGATGCACGATTTATGAAGGAATGTGGGATAAAATATATTGTTCATTAGCATGATTGGTCTTACAGAAGTATATTTCTTTAAAGAACTCTTCAAAACATGGAAAAGGAGTAAATTTATACAATATTGGATTCGTGAAGTAGATTTCTTGAAGTCATGAAGAATTTTGATAGTGTTCTTCGTGATTACGACAAGATATGTGAATAACTAAGGAAAGGAGCATTGTGAGTGATCATTGTGGTGGTGAAGGTGGAGAGAATTATATAGGAGAAAATAAGTAAGGAGCATCATGGAGGTGCAATGGATTTCATGGAATTATTCATGATTATGATGATATTTTCATATCTAGAAAATAATGATGGTGCTACACAAAACAGAGTGAATTTCAGAAGAAATTTCAAAGCTCACCTATTTGGTGCTGACGTGGTGATGTGGTTGCTAGAAGGTTCTGGAGTCGGTGGGAAAGACTTATAAATATCCCCCTACACCCTGAAGAAAATTAGAGATACATAACAATAATTTTAGAGATCTCAAAGTGTGAAAAAGGGTTGGGGAGTAAGTGAGCTATGAAAAGGTAGTAAGCTCTACAAATGAAAGGATCTTTGCAGTGAGCCATTGAGCATTGAGAAAGAACTGAACTTTGAAAATGACAATATTTACTCAATGAAATAGTGAACTCTGAGATCTATTGATCTATTTGATCTAGAGATCTCTTCCAACAATAGAGCATTGAAAACTATAGTGCTTTGCAAAGCTGGGAAATTCTCGAAGGAGCTCTACAAAGGAACTCTACGAGCTGAAGATTTTTGTACCTAAATTAATTGAAAAGTGATTTCAAGTAGATAAATATATGACTAAGGTATAAGAATTATTATGATTAAAAATTCTGGGTTATTCATATCAGCTTCTTGATAGGAAAGAGAAGTTTTTTTATCAAATACCAGATTTGTGAATGTTTTTCAAGAAGCAAAGAGATATTTCATTACCCTATTTGTGCAAAGAGGGTTCATATGTACTTGATGATTATCTCCCAGCTACTACATGGGTGAAAGTTCATATCCTACTGGTTTTATTCCCCATAAAAGGATTTTTTTTCTAGTGGATTATTGAGTATTGAATTATATCTGTACCATACCAAGGATGTAGATACTCCTATTGAGTAGTGATCAATGTAAATTAGTTGTTCTTGTGTTTGTGTACGTTCTAAAGGGAAAGACTCTTCAACAGGAGGTGAAGGTTGTTTCAAAAAGAAAGGAAATATAAAATAAAAAGATATCAATGATTCACCCTTCCACTTTTCATTGATAATTGGATCCTTACTTTGTAACTTAAATAAGATCTTTGTTAATTTTCAATGATGTTATAAAATAAATTTCTATTTTAAAAACTGTAATTTTTTAGTAAATGATGATTTTGGTTAAAAATTAAATTTCATACATTGAAAACTATTTTGATCGAATGAAATTAATTTTTAAATAGTACATGGGAAAAATGGTTTTGGTGAATTTTTTGGATATTTTTGATACACATGAACTTTTAATGAATAGAAAAATAAAATAATTTACGATATATTTACATTATAATATAAATAAACGATTCCATGCATCTTAGATGATGTATGCACATACGCTTTGAAATAAAATTACTTTATTACTATTGTTTGTGTTAAGAACAAACACTATTTTCCATCCTGAGAAAAATAATAGAGCAATGAATAAATATTCAATAAACATCCCTCTCCTCCACTATAAAACGACCCCTTAGTCCCTCTTATTTTCACTCCCCTAAGAGAAAATGATTCTTAATTATCATCCCAAATACTCTTCTCCAATACCTCCCCACTTCCAGGAGACATTTTTATTTCCATTATACTAAAACCATTTCCCTTTAGGAGGTTCTCAAAGAGGTTGTTTCAAGTGGTAAATCCTCTTTCTTTTTCATTTATCGTCATTTAAATTTATCTTATTTTCATATTAACTAATAACCTCATATGTACAATTGACCATGATAACTCCAATGTCATCTATATAGTGGAATTATATAATATTTATGTAATAAAAATTATCAATGTCCTTGATCTCCCCCTTTTATTTTATAAACGAAATCATCGTCCAGGAGGTTCCAATTTAAAACCATTATGGACGATGAAGTTTCACTCTTCTAATTATTCTTAAAATATGTTCATGAAACAATTTTGCAGGTTGATAATGATTTAAAAATATATAACATAGCATTTGTTATATTCTATATGTAACATATTTTCATAATAATAAATGATAAAATAGAATGAGTTTTTTTGTGATCAATAACTGCCATAATAATCTAAATGATTATCACTAAATGAATTATCTAATGATCCATCCTCGTACCATGTAAACAAATGATATATATATAAACATTTAAAATTAGTTATGAATATTAATAATATATAAATTCCATTCTGGAGTTGAATATCCATTCCACACGAGCTTCATTACACATATATAAGTATTTTGATCATGAAACCCAAGGAAACAAATGTTTTTGAGTGATAAATATGTATCTCATAACTAATCCAAAAGGCCCTAAATGAACATAATAAAATTATAATAAATAAAATAAATGTAGATAAAGTTATGAATTAAATAATTAATGGATTTAATTTTATTATCATGGATGTTAAGGTCAAGTGCAGAACACATTTAAACATAAGGTAAGGGGTTTTCCATCTCACTTTTATTTCTGTGAGATTTTCATTATTCCCCACTTATTTTTTGTATGAGGTGTATATATGATAATATTATATATAAAATATCATGAATATATTTTTATTCATGGTATTAAATGATTCATTAGATGATTGTTAATTTCTGGATAGACAATTCAATTGTTTATTAATTTGTAAGGGTTTTCTCATCTCACTTCCATTTTGTGAGATATTACTTATTCTAGATAATTTCTTCTATATGGTGTATGTATACTGACCATTGTTGTAAAATATCATGAAGATACTTATTTTCATGGTATTAAATGCGTCATTTTATGATTATTAATTTTGGGTCATATGATTCGATTGTTTAAAAACTATTATATGATTCCACCCGAACCTTCATTTTTTCCATAGTGTTAATCATTCACTATACTTACCCCCATGTTATGTATATTTATTTAGGTTTAATTGTTATATATAATTTTTATATGTTTCAAAATTATATATTCATATCCTTTTATCTTTATTTTAGGTAAACATTAGGTTTCAAAATGATCCCCTTCTAAATTCTTCACGATAAACAAGCCCGATTCCCGAGAAACTTCTAAAAATCTTACCCATTTTGAAGTGCGCTATATAATATGTTATAAGAAATAATTATATTTATAATGCAACTCATTTTATCATGAAAAAAAATCTATTTTTCATTTCTGGTGTTAGGAAATAAAAAAATCCTTTCCACTTAAAAATCACTTTAATATTTTCCTTACACCGCACAAAAATGTTTTATTTCTAAGGTTTCATAAAAACAATTATTACATGATTTCACTTCATAGGGACATGATTATTCCTGAAATATAATTTCATTGACCTTATAAGTTATTTTTTTGGATATAAATGTTTAAAATAATATTTTTTGAAAAATAGAAGTAATTTTCCAAAAAAACTCATCTTTCAAAATTAAAAGAATGTTTTTTCTCATCTCACATGATATTTTATGAGAAATTTGAATTTTTCAAAACTTATCTATTTGATTTATTATATGTGTTTCCATTTTATATATAAGATCAAGATTCTCCTCATATCCTAAGATTATATTGGCTTATTCTTTGAATCTTTCTAAGTGGAATGGGACACTTTGGGCTGTTAAAAGAACATTACCACATGAAATTTTCAATTGTTTCATTTAAAATTATATTCATATATTTTAACATTATTAATAGAAATGTATTACTACATTGAGGTACATATCTTATGATATCATCTAAAAAATGTTTTTTGAATTAGTGATGATTAGTTTAATTATGGATGTTATAATTAAAAACCATTCATTGGTTATAATTAAAGTATTGATATTTTGTATGATAGCTTTTCGTTAAAATGTTTATATAGTTTATGATTCACCCTTTTTATATTCATAATGTATTAAAATTTTTAAGTGGATGGATTTTCATTATATCCCCTCGTTGCATTAGTAGGTCTCATGAGATAAAATAGTTTAGGTTTTTACCCATTTATATATGCTCTTGGCCTGATGCCTTGATGGAATGATTATGATGTCCAACATTAAGTTTTAATTCATTATGAAATAATTAATTGATAGCCCATTTGATTATTTGATCAGTATAATTTACATGGTTATGAGTTGTTATGGAATTATTCATTTATCTTTTATTCCTAACATATTATGTTCAAGTATATGTTTAAAGTCACGTGTTTTTAGTTTCTCACCATTCATAGTGTTTATATTTATGATCACATCCTCTATATTACATACCCTTACTAATAATATAATATCACACATTTCTTATGTTTTATTTTTTCCCATGATGTGAATAAGTATATTATGAATGAATCTCCGGAATATTCTTGGAGTTTTGTTTCTTTACAATTAGATTTATATATTTTATTTCTTTCATGTTGTAATGTTGATCTTATGTATGCATCTTGTTTTCCAAATGATCTAAACTACTCGGTCCTTCGTGATATAACTTTCTTTTAATCATGTAACTATTTTGAAATAATGCACTGGCATTGTGAAACTGGTAATAGGGTGTTATAATATTTATTTCATATGTATAATAATTTTTCATTTACACTAACTATCTTGGTATTCCATAATTGGGTATGGTATGCGCCAGGTCAAAATTCATCATAATTGATTTTTGGTACATGTTTTATGTAATAAAATGCATAAGGAATGTAATATAAATACAAATTATAATAATTTTTAAAATGAATCATCATTTATTTTAATATATCCTAATGAATCCATTTGTAACACTTATAAAAAAACAATGCTTTTAGAGACTGAATGGAAAAAAAATAAAATATTTTTGAACATTGATAATCCATATAGTAATTGTCAGGTTATAGTCTGCAATATCCACAACCAATATTCATGATACTTTGGCTACTCGTAAATATATATCACACCCTAAAATATCATAGAATATAATTTGTTTATTTATGTGAATACATATGTGAGAAAAAAAATCATATAAATAATAACATCATTGTATTAACTAATATATTTTACTCAATAATAATCACACATGAAGATTTTACTCACTTCTTGGAGTATGTGTAGTTTTTCATCCACTAACCCTTATTTACATTATAAAAATACATAAATTATTTCTCCCTTTCATTTCCATTGATCCTTTATTCCTTATAAAGTGTTTTTAAAGATTATTTATACTTATTTTTAGTCTTAGTGCTCTTCTCCCAACCATCCCCTTCATTAACAATTATGATAGATTGGTTTTAGTTTTTTTATCCAAGTGAAATTTGTAAAGGATAGTGAGATGATAACAAAGATATATTTATAGTTTATTCATATTTAAATTGAATATAAAACTAGATAATCATTGAGTGAGTGATGAATTTAGGAGATTCATTCATTATTCATTAGGATGATTAAACCCTAGAACCTATAGGAAATCATTGTAGTAAAAATGATTTAATAAATTAAGGCCTACTAGAACACCCTATCTATGATTCCTCATTCAGAAACCCCTGGGCATCTAAAAATTTTCATCTCATTCTCTATTGGGATATAGATCATATTGCTAATTCAGAGTTATATATGCATCAATTTCTTTAGGTGACTATAATAGTTAAAAAGTCATTGATGAAATAATTAACCATTGAACCTCAACAATAGAACATAAGTATTTGTTATAGAAAAACAACTTCTCATCGATCACCTATATATTAAGTATATCAGGATTATTTTATTCTAATCATTAAAATTTATGTGCATTACACAATATACGAAATATGCTTGTAATTAATTCATATAATTCACTATGATTTAGGATATATTCATTATCTTGAATAGTTCATTGGGATACGGCAGATGATATAAAAGAAATTATTTTATAATAATAGATAAGATTATTAGTACATTCATTGATTAAAATAAAATTGAGATATAATAATAATAATTTTATTATATATCATACTATTTTAAAATGTTTCAGAGGACCATACCATTTATCATGAAATGTTTTATCACTTTTTATATTTTTAGGGATCCAAATTTCCCTCATTATTATCTATACAGTGTCCATGAAAACAATTTGAAGGTTCTTAGATAAGAGGACATGCCAATAAAATTCTTAAAGTTCCTTGTTCATTTGATTATTCTTTTCAATACTTATATATTAACAAGGATTTCTTTAGAATTTGACCTCATAATTTTTATTTATCATACTATTCTTGTAAAATTTAATAGATTTTCAGTCATTTACTCCCATAATCATAGTTATGTATCTCAAATAACAGAAAGTAACAATTTCAATTACTTGAAACAAAACATAAACTATGGTTCACGTTAATTCCAAAAATTTAGGGCATAATGAATTAATTTTAACAAGATACAATTTTTTTGTTATGATTAAAATTTTAAATTGTATCTTTGAAATTTCTTTTTAATATTAAATATATTTTTCAATAGTGATTGACCATGTATCAATAAAACACTTACACATAACCATTTTATTTTAAATCTATCACTTCATTTTAAACCACTAATATTTGTTATTTCTAACATGTATCCAAAAAGATAAATATAACAAAGACATGAATAAAATTAATTAATATGTGTAGTTTTTGATATATTATAAATTTGATTATTTATTTTTTAGACTCTAAGTAAACCTATGAATATAAGAGAAAACTCGTTTTTCCATGCATCACATGTGTTATAGTATCCCTCTTCTACTCTTAAAAATCACCCGTATTGTATTCCTGTTAGGTCCATATTTAGCTACCTCTAATTAAACTCTTCATTGAAATTACTCCATGAACCTTCAGATACTCTATTTGTATATATGTTTTATAACACACATTAATAGGAATGGAACCAATGATTTGGTTAAGGGAATTTATCGATAAAAATATTAGACACGTAATAACTACACAATAAAGGAGGCAGTGATGCCACCGATACCATAATGTTTAATTTATTAATTTATATTTGATAACCCATGTAATAAAATTAAATTAAATTAATACAACACGCGTATATGTTTGGTAAATTTTTATAATCATTTATAAACATGAAAAAATGAAACAATTAAAATAGTAGGTTATTATTCATTTATATTAATTTTATGACAAGATAAAAGTCCCAATGATTACTCTAATAAATCAACATATTAAATAATTAATTAATTTAATACTATTGCATCTGATTTTCCATGATATTTCATTTTGATGCGATATTAAATATAATAAATAATTTAATTTTGATTAGAAATTAATATATATTATAAGATATTTTGATTTGGAAGAAACTCATGGAGTGCCTCAATTTAATTTTCAGTATTGATCTTGTCATAAGAAATACACTCACATGACAGTTTATGTAAATAAAATATTTAAAAATTTAATTACATTTAATTTCAAATTAATAACATGATAATAATATGAATATTATGTTTCTTATACATTTTAATGTGTTTAGAATTTTGTTTGAAATGACTATACAAGATTAGTAGCTTCGGGTATTATATGAAATTAATTAATTATTTTATATAACGTTGCACATGATGTATATAGTGTACCATCAATTTATTTACTAATGGAAATCATGTCAATGAGTTTTATCTAAGTAATTAACTAAATTTAACAATTATTTATAATAAACTAATATAGATGGCATGTGTATGTCGGCCCTATAGTGTGTAATTTTCAACACTGGATGTATAATATATTGTAAACCGGACCTATTGTGTACTTCTCATGGAACTTAGTGATGCACATGACACATATGTAGGATACAAGATACGTACTTCATGTTTAGTGGGTGATATCATGTATACATCACAGAATATATACAAATTAATTATTAATTCTTGGACACATTTTTACCCCATTTATCCTTTTTTGAATACTAGTGGACTAAATGGAATGTAGTACTCTACATTTATTGTATTCTAGATAACTTATATTCCACCCTTTCTCATTCAACACATAGTGTGTGTTCATTACATGATGACCTCTATTCTACACATGTTTCATAGTGAAATGAATAATGATATCTGGTATATAATAATTTACTACCCACTATACTACCCTTTGTTATCCAACCACATTTCCTAGAACCTATAGATGAGTTCTATATGTGATGTATTCAACAAATATTAACAAATAATGGCTATATGAGAGATAAAAAAGGGATATGAGGAGTAAATCCTTCTAATTATCTAAAGAACAAAAATTATATAAATTTTAATTAATATTTTAAATGAATAATGGGTAATAATCAAACAAAATAATAAAAAAATTAAATGTGTTGACACTAATACCATTGATGGTTTAGGGCATAGTGGAAGCTTTGAATTGGAAAATGGCCAACTCATTCTTTTAAATTCCCTGAATGATTTGTATTTTATAAGAAGTAAACATCACGAAAGAAGAAATTTTTTCAAAATAATAATAAAAATAAAATCAGTGGAAATAACAAAATATATTTTCACATCAATTTTATATTTAATTTAATAACTGATAGATATATTACCTCATTTATGATATATTTGTTCATTGAGGATTTTCATCATTCTTAAAATTTCAATGTAATAGAATTGTATTGTGATGAATAAAATTATATTCCCTCCAGCTGTGATCCAAATATTCTATGAATCAACCCAAGAAACATCAATGAAGCATTTGGTGATAGCATAGACGATTAATAATCATGCATTATTCACCTTTTATCACTTCACATTCCATCTAGGGTTGAAGGAATCTCTAGTATTATTCCTATTCATGAGAGGTTGATAAGAGGACCGGGATGATGAGGAAAATCTACCATACAAAATGATTATAATTCTAAAACATCTTATAGAAGTATATATATACCTAGTGTTTGGGTTTAATATTTAATTAATTATGCAAGGCCCCATTAATAAAAAATTAAACTCCAAGAAAACCCATGAAATGTAATATAGTTAAAATATTATTTCATTCCATAACATGGGTTACTGGAAAAAATGATAAATATTATTTTATAGACTTGAAAATTTATATTTTTCCTTAGACGAGAATGAAGACTTCTTTTCATACTTGAAATTTATCTAATAGCTGAAAAATATTATTATTAAAAATTTATATAATAAATAAATAAATAAATATTCCATTCAAGGAATGGTGAATTTTTTAATTTTATATTCAAAAAACAAAAAAATTGTTTATTTAATTATTATTTAGTCATATATTATTTCCTGAATGACATGTAATACAAAATTATTATATATTTTTATAGTTAAGAATACCGTGTTACTAAATATTTATCCATAATTTTCAATTATTTAATAAATATTGACTAAATATTATATCTCAATTTGGGGAAAATGTTAATTCCAATTGTAAAATATAATGAAATTATAACTAAGGTCAATGGAAACACAACGTTTCTAACCCTCTAGCCATATTCCTTATTTGAATTAGGTAGACATACCTAATTCCCAATATTACTACCTAAAAATATGTCATGGAACTCCTAGAGGAAGAATATATGTCATAATGAAAGACTCATATCTGAATAGATAATGTGTAACATAACCCATTTTTCATGAATTTTCATCATATAGATTCCATACGCATTTACTTAACATTAATTAATGAAATATATTTATTTGATTATTAGAAATGAAAATTTCTACAACACCTTGTCCACATAATTAATTTTTATGGTTCGATTCCTATTAAGTGTATATGATATCCACTTTAATAAATAGAAATGGAAAAAATATTTTTAATATATTTTTAATAATAAAAAATTATTCGTGAAACTGTCAACACACCCAACATCACAATGAATTATATCATCACGGTTTATGGTAATACATCAATGTGCGTGATCAATGATGTGAATTATTGATAACATAAAATTATAAGGATTATTGCACATTTGTATAGATATGAAAATCTTGTGGAAAATAAATATTTTTTTTCGTGAAAGTATATCATATAATATCTCATCATAGATATTAATAATCATTTAAATTATTAGGTGATTTATTATATTCTTATGAGTACTCACACATGATAGTCAATACATTGTGTCCCACATCATAGAATTTTATCTGACTAAATAAATCAGTTTAGGAATATCAATATATTATTGGAAGGTTCTCATGAATGTGGTGACATACTATTCCATTTCCATAATGCCAATTCTATAGAAAATTATTATATTAAAGGGATGAAAAACTATTAAAAATATATATTAATATTTTTAATTAATAATCACTTATTTGAATATAGATTAAATTTAATGTACAAAAAATAAATTCTAGGAATTAAACTCCAACAAATCATGTGAGAAACCTAATTATAAACATGCCTATGTGGAAAAAATCAACATGTGTGCATAGTAAAATATGAGAAAGTTATGTATTCCCTCAACAATGTGAACAATTGTTTTCCCCTGGAAATATTTATCATAAGATATATTAGTAAGATAAATCTTTATAGACTATTATATTACCCTGCCATTCATCATCTATACATGTGTGTGGTATAAGAAATCAATCATTCCTCACAAATAACCCATGAAAAGTAAATGGGTCTCATATTGTCATAAAATAGAATCAAATAAGAAAACAAATCACAATTCTATTATAACATGATATACAAGTCAAAAATATAAATGTATATAAATATATTCACTAAAATTCTATGTAAAATCCCTTTTAATAAAGACAATATATAATATAGTATTTTAACCATATAGATAAAGTGAATACAGTTAAATGAATAATTTTACAAGTTGATAAATATTTCTAAAAAAGTTGATTAACTTTTAATAAATGTAAATAATTATAAGGTTTTCATTATGAAAAGGAATTTGAAAAAAATATGAAATATAAACCTTCATTAACTAGGAATGTTAAAGGTATAAATTTATTTTTTTAGGAATTAAAGGAACATTTTATAAGATATCTTGAGAAATAAGGTGTGTGGAATAATTTTAGGAATATACATTATTTGGTATAATATATTTCAAAGAATAATGGTTGATATAAAAAGATGATTTTGGGAGTTTTTTAAAAAATAGTAGTGAAAATATAAATTATCCATGAATTTTTGAAGCCTTTATAATCAAAATATTTTAAAAAATTAGGAAAAAAATAATTTCGTTAAAATTAATTGAAACAATAGAGATAAATATTCATATAGTATAATAAATATATTTGAAATTTTTTTTCACATACAAAACGTTCTAATGATATTTTATAAGATGTTTTTAACATATTCATTAAAATAAATTACTATGGGTCACTATAAAAGGTTTTTTCAATTATTTAATAAAAATACTATTGAAAATATTTACCTTCAAAAAAATAAACCTCAATAATAGATACTTGAAGAACAATAAATGTTAAAAAATGAAATTTGGACAAGAAGATATATCATTCTTTTATAAATTTTTGAATGAAATTAATGATTAAAATATATTTGTTTAAGAACTACACAAGAAAATGTTAATTTGTTTTAAAATGTATAATTATATTATAGAAATGAAGTGAGATAAAACATTATAAGGTTTATAAATATAAAGGATAACATTTTATAAATGTGAAGTAATTCCAAAGGGATGGAAACCATCATTAAAATGGATGTTAATTATTATCAATAATTTTATAATTTTCAAGAATGGAATTTTATCAGGGTAAATGTTTTTAATAAATGAAATTTTTTTAAATGAAATCAATAGAACATAATCTGAAAAAAAATATGATTAAATAGACCAACCTATCAAAATATAAGTTCAAGAAGATGAATTATAAATCAATAATGGGAGTTGAGTTAACAACAACACAATCATATTTCGTATCTTTAAAAACAAAAACCATTGGAAAAAATAAAATGATATAGTGATTAAAACCCCATTAATTACATGAATATGGTAAATTAATATAACTATGAAACAATAACATCACATAAAAAATATCATGGTGAAAAATAATAAATAAAATTCATGTTATTAAATTTGAGACAAATAACCCAAAACAACCATAGATACAATCATTTAAAAAAACTAAAATGATATGATTTCAAATAAAACATAAATATCCTTACAAATAAGGATATAATTATACAATGTATTAAAAGGGTAATAGATAGATATTTCTAAGGAAACATGTTATAAACTAAGAAATATTTATTAAGGTGTGAAAAATTTAGACCAGAAACCCTTAACATGTTTCCCATCATAATAAAATTCTTTATAATATCATTTATAAAAAATATAAATAATATATTAACAAGTTTAATAACCTATTACTTAAATTTAAACTTTTATAAATTTGTTTTATAATTATTCTTTAAATTAATTTTAGTTTTCATTATCAATTTTTTATATTGGTTGTGAGTAATCATGAGTGTTTTGAAATAGTTTCATATTACTGATGTTGTTATTCCTTACACTACCAATATTCATCATTACTAGGTCATAAATGGTTTTCAAATTAAATCTATATAATTTTTTATTTTGTTATAACATCATTAAATGGGATTATTTTATCTTTTATATTGATAAAATTTATAATTATATTATTTCATTGATATTTAACTAAAACACTTTGGAATATTAATTACATATTATTATATTATTTTTCTTATTCAATGAAAAATTATTTACCTATTTTTATTATATATTTTTAAAAAATCTAATATCCATAAACATCCATTATAGTATTTTATAGAACTTTTCAAGTAGCTTGTTAAACCAACTGAAACACAAATAAAATATATGTATTTGAGGAATAGGATTATTAAGGTTTTTTATTTTGGAATATGATTAATATTATATAATAATAATATTAATATTTATATATTTTAATGTGGTGGAATTTTTTTTTTCCTAGAGTTATAAATAATAAATAATAAAGAATGAAAACATGATATGTCACATTGTGAAGGTGGTAGCTTGCAAGACAAATAGGTAACATATTAAATAAATTATGAATGAAAATAAATGATAGTGGAATATAATTTTAATATTAACAATAATAATTATTATATATATATGTGATATTTAATTTTTCAATTCATTCTTATAATTTGTGACTAAATGTAGTGGTTCATAACACAAGTTGTTGATTTGTCGACAGGGTAGTAGGCACAATGTTTGAAGGAAATTTTTATTTTTTTAATGTTAAAGGTTAAAGGTGAATCATATTTATTTCTATTTAATAATAAAAATATTTATACAATAAATATTTTTTAACTTATATAGGAATTATAAAATTAAACTTTGGAATGTAAGAATGAATATAAAAGAATATGAGAAAAACGTTCTCACGTTGAGGTCCTGTGATTTTTTTAGAAGACTAAATAGATATGAATGTTCTATGATTATTAAATGTGTTGATTGGATTAGTAAAGAGATAATGTATTATATTGTAATGAAAATGGATATTTTCATAATGGAAATAAAATTTTATTGATGTTTTGAAGGGATTGAGTGATTCCCTATTTATAAGTGGTGAGATACGAATTTTTGTATATTTTATAACTGTAATGACCCAATGTTTTTCAATAGAAATTTCATTCTTATGGTTATGTCATATAACCACATGATATCACAACACAATGAACTGATAAGAACTATGTGACATTTAAACACAATTTTGACACTTTTGTGTTTGAAATTTAGAAAATATAACATTCATGGTTGTGATCAGTATGATGTTTGGAGTTCGATAAGACAAACATATTTTTTGGTGAATAGTAACATACCCTTATGAATTGTAATGTTACCTTTATGAATTAGTATATACCCTAATTAATATTAACCTTACCTATGTATATATAATCAATATTCAAGTGAATGTATGATGTACCTATATTTTGGAATTAATACACAAATGTTTTACACTGGGTTTTATTAGAATAAATTATGATCTTAATTAAATATTTAATTAATATTATTTTGAATTTTTTTTTTGGAAAATGGATTTTTGTTTTGTATTTTAGACATCTAAAAATGGTTAGGGATAATTGTTTTTATTTTTCGAAAATACTGAATTTTTTTTGTGAATAGTAAAATACATTAATTTACCATTTAAATACATTATAATTTAAATCCACTATTATTGGCATCATAAGTAGTGTAAGAACCCAAATAAAGAACTAAAATTAAGGTATTAATATTTTTGGTCATGAAATCACTACTATTTCTTGTCTTATGGAAAAATAACAAACTAATGATTATAATATTTCAAAACCCTCCTCTCTTCCAATATTAATACCACCCATCGTTACCTCTACTCTTCACTCCTATAAAGAATTGTTACTTGCCTATATTCTTCCCTAATATGTCCTCAAGATCCTCCCCAACATTAAACATCCATTATACTCCACAGAAGACAAAATCCTTTCCCCATAAGAGGCTCTCATGGAAGATTGACTGAAGAGGTAAATTCCTCTTTTCTTTTGTTTCTTTTTATTTTCAAGATCAATTTTTTCTTTTCCATCCTTAACTCTCCTAATCCAAATGTTATGAATACTATATTAACATAAATTTACTATAATATTGTTATGATAATTGATTATGTTATTATCATCTTTTTTTACCCTTTTTATATTTTAGTAGTAAAGACTCCATCTGATATGTGTTAATTTACCACATTTAAGGACGATGGGTTTTTTATTTTTTTACCATATTCAATTCCAGTAATTAAACCATTTTCATGTTTTAACCAGAACATAATATATTTACTATTACTCATCTATGTTTTTGTAATCCTTTTGTACCCATGGATTTGGTTTATAATACAAAACATGTTCATTGTGGTAAAACAAACCGCCAATTAACCCAAAAAATTATCAGTAAAGTTGTATACAATGATTCAACATCAATCCAAGTAACCAATTTAAAATTTCATCCATGTGTCACTAAAGATGTTAAATTATAAAATATAACTTAAATTCTAGACAAACACCTTCATCATGAATGTTTTTCTGAACATGAACCTGTTATTAAAACCAAGCAAGCAAACTGACCCGAACAATGAAATTGAACCTCAAAACCAATAGAAATGGTTATAAATAAATATAAAAAGGTGGTAATAAATATTTTCCATATATAATAGGTTATTAAATTTTTAGTTAATTTACCTCATTTGATTATTCAGGTAATTAAGTTTAGGAAAATATGACCATCAGATTTAAGGTAAGGGGTCCTCTCCATTTAACTTTTATTCTATAATGTCCTCTATGCTTTTCAATTTTATTTGTAACCCCTAATGATGGGGTATGATTTTTCACATCACGCATATTTCCCTCATGATATATAAATGATGGGAAACCCCTTTCTCTCTCATTAATCCCTCTTAGAAACACACGATACTATGTCGATATTCCGTAAGGGATTCAACCCGATCCTATTTTATTCTTTCAGGTTTCATTATCTTTATTTTTAACCAAATGAAGCTATATATTATTCTTATTTTCTTCGTCAAAATTCTATTAATTGTTCCAAACTCGTTTATCATGTTCCATTCATCATTCTCATTCAAGGATTTGCATGATTTTATGTGATTCCCTCAATTCTTCCGGTTGAGAAAACCTATTTTGAATGAGCTTCCAGAATTCTTACCCAATTTCATGTGCACTCCATATTCTATTTTAATCCACCACTGTCTTTATTAAATAATTATTTTAATATTGAAAACCTTCTTGTTTAACTTCGATATTTTTTAAAGTTATTGTTCCCTTTTCTATTTTAAATGCTCTACAGTATTTTCCATAAAACCGCTCTAAAAGTTTTTTATTCCAAATTTCATGAATAATTTTATTACATGTTGTCAGTTATACATGAAATTACTCACCATGATACATTTATATTTTCCATTATTAATTTCCATGTATACATTAGTTACCTTCTTTCATGGACACTTTTCCTTTACACCCATATGTTATACTTTATGTCATGATTATGGTACACAATTCTTTCCATGAGTAATACTTATGTTTTTGTAATATTTATTATATATGATTCTTTATGTGGAAAGAATATTTATGAAATTTTTATATGGTTGCACCCAGATGGAACTCCAATTCATTGGGTAATGCTAAGACACATTAGATGTTATGTGTGACGGTCTTGGCTGTTAGCCTGGTCTTATGCTATTATATGGAACGATAATGGCAATTAGACATGACTCATACTTAATTCATGTTTTATGTTTCTTCCACATTTCTATGACTCCATTTTTATATTATTCCATGATAATTTGTTAAGGTTCCATATGATAAATTCCTTTTATATCATAATGTCATGCCTTCTATTCCATGTTCTAATGATTTGTTCATATGGTTTCTCCCTTACTATGTAATTTATCTCATCCCTTTGTTCAGCTGTTCCCCAGGGTACCCTATATATATGTTTGAGAATAATGGAAGTTAGGTCCCAAATTTGAGGATTAAATAAAGGCATTTTTTTAGACTCATGTTTTTAGGTGCACGTACCTAGTCATTGAAGACACCAGACTTCCTGATCCTTAGCTTGTACTATGATGTATAATTATGAATAAAATAATGTAATGTTATATGTAAACCGATAGAGTTTCTATTGTTGGTATCAGGGGATGGGCTAGTTATTTGGGTTATAATAATAAATAACTCTAATAAGAACCTTATAGATGAGACGATGTATAAGAAAACATCCTCACATTTTTGTAAGTATAGAGTTAGTGGTTTATCAAGAAAATACATCCCTATCTGGCTTCAAACAGGTAGAGGCGACATTAACAAATATATACTTGGGAGTGAAAACTACGACAAGGAGTCTCAGGCCTAACCCAAGGTATCCTAGTACACAAAAATGGGCCTTGGTTTACTCTTGGTTTGACACTCTTGGGAGATATTCTTTGGTAAATTAATGATCTTAGTACAACCCATTATTAAGGGAATAAAAATCCTAAAAGAATATAAGAAAATAAATATATCGAGTATAATATAGATTAAAACCTAAGGAATCAAAAGTTACGATATATTACTCCTTTATAAGTTTATCCTTTTATTTTCAGAAGTTTCCTTTTATTATCAACAACTAAGTATTCAATCCCTCTAATTGTATGTTTTTTATCTTAGTTAATGGCATGAAATAGAAAAATCATGCCAACAATCAATGTGATAGGAAATGTCATGATTTCCCTAATTATATGCCTGCAATTATGGGAATGGATGATCAAAACATCCTAAAATAACTTTATCACCCATTTCACGTTATGAATAATAACTTGAATAAGGTGGAACCCCCTCATCCTCCAAAGAAAGAGAAAGTTTCTATTGAATCCTTCATGTAGCAACGGCCTCCCACACTTAGCAGATATTATGATCCCCTCCTCATAGAATAGTGGATTAAATCCATTGATAATATATTCTCTATCCTCGAGTGCTCAGAAGAAGATAAATTTTACTAGTGCACTATCATATTTATGGGGAAGCTAATTAGTGGTGGACACTATTGAAGAATACCAACCCAGGGAATAAATTGATTCCATGGTTTCAAAGGAATTCAAGTGGATGTTTTTCAATAAATATTTTCCTCCAACCCCCATATCAAGATGGAAGGAGAGTTCCTTAGACTCAAGCATAAGGAAGTTGAGTCCATCAAGGTGTGTGAGGCAATCTTTACAAGTATTTTAAGGTACTCCTCAAGATTTTCCATGAACACCAAAATAAAGGTGGATTGTTTCTTTAGCAGACTAAAGATGATTCTACGAATATCATTGGTGATTATAGACTTTGATAATTATGAGAAAACTGTTCGTTGTGCCCTCAACGTTGAAATGGAGATTATAAAATTCTGGTGGTCTTTTGGGCCCAATGACAAGAAGAAGAAAATGCAGAAAAACATAGGTGGTTAAAAAAATAAATACCATGATGGAAACAAGCCTGACTATCCCACATCTAAATTTTTTGCGAAGAAGCATCTTGGGAGTCATTTAAAGGGAACCAAGAATTGCTTCAAATGTGGAATATTGGGATATTTCAATAAATATTTTTGATGGGATATGAAGAATCATGTTAATGTGGAAGAAGAAAGGAGGGTTAAGAGATAAAATCATCCTGTAGTGCAGTGTTACTACTGCACAGAGATTGGGAATTATGCAAAAAATTGACCTCATCCAAGGGTTGTCAAAGGAAATCGACAACAACCTCCAAGGAAACAATGAAGTGGTTATGCTATCACTATATTGAAGTGGAGCTGGAAAATGATGTGGTCACAGGTATGCTAGTTATTCATTCATGTATAGTGAATATACTACTAGATTATATTTCTATGCATTCTTTTATATCTTTAATGTTTTATAGAACTATTCAAATGCCACCACAAAATTTGGAGGATAATTTGTATATGAGAACAGAAAATGGGGAAATTATTGCATCCATGGTCTATAACTGCTCCGTGTTTTAATTTTTGGGACTGAACTCCCTAAAAAATATCATCATAATTACTTTAGTGGTGTTCGATGTGATCATGGTCATGGATTGGATGTCTTCATAAAAAGACAACATCAACTGTCAGGAAAGGGCGATAACTCTTCCCATCCCAAAGCAACCTCCAATTCTTTACAAGCGTAAGGAGTAAAAAGAATATATTTTAAAATCAGTTTCTATATTGTGGATGTTAAATTTTTTACTAGTAACCATATCTATATCAAAATATTGAGATAAAGGATTGAATAATTCTTGAGGATATTGTAATCATGAGGGATTACACTAACGTATTCCCAGAAGTGTTTTGGGACTCCCTCCTGACTAATAGGTTGAGTTATCAATTGAACTTATTCATGGGACTCCTCCAATATCAAATAAACCTTTTTAAATGGCCATTGTTAATATGTAAGAGATAAAGAATTAGTTATAGGAGAATATGGATAATGATTTTATATGTCTGAGTGATTCCCCATGGGGTGCACCATTCCTCTTCGTCAAAAGGAAGGATAGATCAATGTTCCTCTACATTGATTATTGTGATCTAAAAAAAATCATGATAATGAACATATATCCCCTGACAAAGATAGATGGATTTTCGGATCAGCTCCGTGGGGCCTGTTATTTTTATTAGGTGGATCTTCAATTGGGACATCACCAATTAAAGGTGACAAAGGAAGATAATCCCAAGAATTCATTTCAAATGATTTATGTACACTATGATTTCTTAAGGATGACATTCAGTCTCACTAATGATCCCGAATTTTTTTAAAGGATTTAAAGAATAGAGTCTTTAGAGATTACCATGACAACTTTATGGTAGTATTTATTGACTATATTCTAATATACTCCTAAAGAAAGGATGAAAATAAGAAGAATTTCTTCATTATGTTAAAAACATTGAGAAGGGATAATATGTATACAATGTATAGTAAATGTTAGTTCTAGATGGAGGAAGTATCATTCCTGGGGCATGTTATCACCATTAAAAGGATATATGTGGACACCTCCAAGAAAAAGGTGATTGAAGAGTAGCCCAAAAAAACATCTATAATGGAGATACACAACGTTTTGGGTATAGCTGGGTATAATTTACAATTTGTGAAGAACTTTTCATCATTTTCAAACCTAATTACCTAGATGACATAGAAGGGAGTAATGATTTTCTAGAATTAGGATTATGAAAAATGTTTTAAGGATTCGAAAAATAGGTTTTACACTGCACCATTACTCACACTCTCAATAAGTGGATAACTCTTTGTGGTGTATAGTGATGCTTTAAAGATGGGTTTGGGCTGTGTGATGATGAAAAATGATAAAAAGACAGACTATTCTTCAAGGAAACTAAGAATCCATGAGTGAAAATATCCTACGCACGATCTGGAGTTGGAAGTAGTGATATTTGCATTAATAATCTGGTGACATTTTCTTTATGGGGATTAGTTATACTAACTACAAGAGTCTCAAATATATATTCACACAAAAATAGATTTATATGAACTAATGAAGATGGATAGATCTCATTGAAGAGTACGACTACTCAATCCATTTCCATCCCAATAAGGCAAATATGGTGGATGATTCTCTATGTAGAAAGGATCTGGTCTCTTTATCAATGATGATAATTGAAAAGGATATAATTTTCTTAGAATTTCAGAGGATGGACATGGGAATAATTAAGGGAGGAAAACATCAATAATTTCTCAAATGTTTTCTCAACCATCCCTTGATTAGAAAATAAAGGATGCTTAAAGAAAAGATGTAGATATTCAGAAAATGGTGGAAGCTATCTTAAATAGGAAATCCTCAAATTTCAAAATTGCTGAGGAAGGAGTTGTATGATTTGGGTCACGACTATGTGTACAATATGATTTAATGATAAAGAATGATATTTTGAATGATTCATATAGCTCGACCTTCACTATTCATCCAGGGAGCATAGAGATGTATCGAGATCTCTGAGAGAATATTTGGTGGTATAATATGAAGAAGGAGACTATTGATTATACAACAATGTATGTGGTTTGTGAACAAGTGAATTCTGAAAGACAGAAGTCAAAGAGGATGATGGAGCCACTAACCATACCAAGATAGAAGTGGGATAACAGTACCATGAACTTTTTCATTAGACTTCTAAGGACATCTGGAGGAAATAATGTTATATGGGTCTTTGTGGATCGTCTTACAAATAATTCTCACTTTATCTCAAATAGAGAGGACTTATAATTGGATTAAGTTGCACAGATTTAGATCAAAGAAGTGGTAAGGGTTCATGGATTACCACACTCTATTGTATTCGATCGTGATCCTAGAATCACCTTGATGTTCTAGAAATGTATTCAGCATTCTCTAGGCACTGAAATGAACTTTCGTACGACATATCTTTCACAAAATGATGGTCAATATGAGCGAACTATTCAAACACTAGAAGATATGTTGAGATCATGTTATATGTACTTTAAAGAAGGATGGTACCAACAACTTCCACTATTTGAACCCTCCTACAACAACAATTTCCACTATAGCATCCAAATGGCACCATATGAAACCCTTTATGGGAAATGGTCAAGAACGTTGGCATGTTGGGATAAAGACGGTGAGTGTATGTTTCTAGGACCTAAAATGGTCAAATATATGATAGAGAAGGTGAAAACCATTCAGAATCATATCTAGGCAACAGAAAGTCAACAAAAAAGAAATGTATACAACCGTAGAAGAGATATTGAGTTCAAAGATGGATACATGGTATTCCTAATCATATCTCCATGGTAGAAGGTCATGACGATTGGGAAGAAAGGAATATTATGTCCTAGATACATCGGCCCCTTTGAGATTCTTGATTGTATAGGGGGTGGCTTAACGAATGGAACTTCCAACTTCCATGTCCAAAGTACATTATTTTTTTATGTATCCCTCTTAAAGAAGTATATACCAGACCCTTCACAAGAAAAGTTCACCATCATATTTATGGTAAGGGATATTCTCTATTTCACTTTTATTGAAGAATGTCCGCTATGATATTCCATTTTATATGTAACCCATAATGATGGGGTATGATTTTAAACCTCAAAAATACTTCCTTTAGAATTTATAAATGATGATTAACCAATTTATCTATCATTAATCTTTCTTATGTACACATGATACCAAGCCGATATTCTATGAGGGATTCAACCCGAACCTCCTTTATTCCCTCTAATTTCTTTATCATTCCTTTTAAACAAATGAGGTTACCTATTATTCATATTTTTGTCTTCTAAATTCTATTTGAATGCTCCAAACTCATATATCATGTTCCATTTATCATAATCTTTCATGGATTTACATGTTTTAAGTGATTCCTTCCTTAATTCTTCCCAATAAGGAACCCTATTTTTAGGGAGTTTCCCAAATTCTTACCCAAATTCAAGTGCTCTCTATATTTTGTTTTGAGAAACCACTATCCATATAAAATAAGTCTTCTTATTATGAAAAAATATCATGTTCAATTTGGGTTTGTTAGAAAATGTCGTTCCCTTTTCTATTTTAAAGGCAATATAGTATTTTCTTTATAACATCTAAAAAAAATTTATAACAAAATTTATTTAATACTTTTATTATATATTTTCACTTATAATTGAAATTACTAACCATGATGTATATATATATATTCACTTATGAATTTACATGTATACATTAGGCCTTTTATTTCTTGGACACTTTTTCTTTAATCATATCTGTTATGCATTATGTCATGATTTTGGTACCCAATCCATTCCATGAGTAATCATTATGTTTATATAATATATGATTATGAATGACTGTTTAGGTGGAAAACATATTCAAAAAAAAAGTTAAGATGGGTGCGCCCATACAACATTAAAATTAATTGGGTAAAGTTATGTCTAATGAGATGTTACATGTGATTGTCTTGGCAGTTAGCATTGGGTTGTGCTACTATGTGAAACGATCTTGGTGGTTAGCCTGGACTCATACTTAAGTCATTTTTTATATTTCTGACACATTTATATGAATCCATATTTATATGGATCCATGTTTATATGTAATGGTTCCTTTTGTTAAATTAATTTTTATATCATCATTTCCTACCTTTTATTTGTTGTGGTAATGCTTTATTCTTGTGGTTATTCCCTTAATGGGCTATTCAGCTCATCTCTTGGTTCATGTGTTCCCTAGGGTACCCTATGGAGATGTTTGAGCACAAGGTAATTTAGAATATCTATTTGAGGATTAAATAAAGAAGTGTTTTTATAGTCTCATGTTTTTATTTTTATGCACATAGTCTTCAAAGACATTATACTTCAAAATTCTTTTCTTTTATTCTCATGTATAATTATGCTTAAAATTAGGTAATGTTAGATATAAAAGGCTATAGTTTATATATTAACTAAATATAAAGAGATAAATTTTTTTACCTTACCCATGACAAAAAATAGAATATAATCAACTTGGGAAGATATATGTTCTAGAATACCTAAAACAGTCATTTTAACACATGTTCTAAACATTTTCATACATCACTTACCATTAGAATTATGAATTTGTCGATTTTATGTTTTAGTGTGGTAACTAAATTTTATCAATATAAATCCATTTTTATGACTCAAAACAATATTTTACATATTAAATAATTTTGATCTAATCATTTCCCAAAAAACCAATTTATCAAATAGAATTTCAATTGGTATAAAGAATTAAAATTTAAATTAACACATCTAACATGTAAAAACCCATTTTTTTAAATGTAAAACTTATGTGAAATTTTTTGTAGGATAAAATTATCATTATATTACAGTTTAATAATATAAACTGATTTAATATAATGATAATATATTATTAGTAGCTTTAAATTCATTTTAAAATTAATTTTTAATAATAGAAATATTTTATTAAATTAGAAGATCAAAAGAAGGATTTTTTTGGAAACTATTACTTTATTCCTAAGAATGTTAACTATATATATTATAAATTATGAATATTATTTTTAATATATATATTTATTATTATAAAATACATATTTTCAAAATTAAAATTTTTTACACAGTTCTCAATCATAATTATTATAATAATAAAGTCATAAAATTTAATGTTTTGTTAAAAATCGGTTAGCTAACAATTATCCAAAAAATAAACTATTTCATAAATGTTTTAAAAATTTATCAAAACAAAATACTAATATTTTTTATAAATAAAATGAAGATCATTGTTTAAAATTCATATTCTATTATATTCAATTTTATATATTAAATGAAAATATAATATAAAAATTAAAATCAATTATATTAATAGAATTTTGTTTTTATACATCTAGTGTCTCTAATAACATAAATTTATAAACATATTAATGTAGAAATATTTATTTATATGGAAATGTATTTACTATTATAGTACAATTTTATATGTGAGAAATTTTATTTATAAAAAATTATAATAACTATATTTATATTTTTTCTTCAATAGAATTCCATTTTAAAATATTTATCAAATTAAAATAATTATGTGTAATTATATTGATTCAATACTATATTTTTACCTACTAGTGATTATATTATTAATGAAATTTCTAAATAACTCTTTTTTGAAGTCTGTTATTCTGTTTGTTCTGTATTGCATCTGAGATGTACTATTAAAGATTATATTAATTTAAAGGGTCTAAAATGCAGTGTCCGTAAAATGTATTATTCGGTATGGTGTGGATGGATATTGTAGAAAAATATTATTATGTAATATGTATTATGAATTTATGATCCTTGATGTGATGATGTGGATGTTTGGTGGAACAAAGTTTTTTTAATGATCTCGTTGACAAGGGTAGAGTGTGGGTCCATTTATTTCATATGAGATGATTATTTTCTAAGGTGTTTATGTTCTTGGAAATAATTTTGAAAACATTTATTATTTCATGGTTTCTATATGAATACATTATAATAACACATCGTCATCATGTTTGGAAGGTTAAAAAAAGATAAATAGATAGATAGAGAATTATTGATGTCTCAGCAGAAAGAAGTACTAAAGTTCCTCAGTAATCTATATAGCTATATGGTTTTTTATTGGTTAGAATACATACACATTTACTTCGAGTAAGTGTATAATCATGAACTATTATATATTTATATTCCTATTGACTTATTTCCTAAAGTAGTTCAAATATAGTTATGGATGATATACGGAAACCCAAGGTGGTTCCATGTGTTGAATTTCTTGAATTATTCAATACCCATTTATTTTTTCATATACATATTTATGCCAATATGAAATAGATTATGTTGATTTTGTAGGAAAAAATTATACATTAAATCATTAATTATTTTATGGATTGTATTAGTCAGTTTCAGCATTTCATGACATAGGAATAAGAGCTGGCACATAATGTGGACTCTTTCTTGAGGTATGTGACTCAATTATCTATTATTAATTTTCAATTAAATTCATAGGTACATGAGAGGTATCGAGTGATGGTTATGGATATTGTTTTACTTGTGTATAATAATTCTAATTAATTTCCCGCTATAGCTATTTAGACAGACGAGATGAATTCTATATGTTGTGTGTAACATTTTTTAGCTTCCTAGACTATAACATTTCCAATTTTGGGTGTTGGAGGATGTTATTAATATTTTACTCAAGTTCATATAAATTTACTTCATGTGGTCACAATTTTGTTCATGTTTCCAATTTTCATAGTCACCAGATTTTTCATATTGTAGGTTTGTTGGTCGTACTATTGGTTAGGAATATAACATCTTTTATCGTAAAGTTGGTTTAATGCTCATATGATCTATTGGAATAGAATCCTATTATTTTTATAGCATGGATGGTTGTGTGGTCAGTTGGGATAGTCACCCTTTGGTCTGTACGATAGGATGGTTGGTTGTGTGATGATTTGGAACATTTAGTTGTTTCTTCCCAAAGATGGTTGAGTAGGCTACATGGTTGGATTGACTATGTGATCCTATACAATGTTGGATTTTCTATGTAAATCAGATAAGTCTCCATATTGTCTATATGAATAGTATATGTGAAAGAATCGACTACATAGACTAGTATTATATATTAAAATTATTACATGGAGCATTTGGTTTTGTTGGGATTTTAGCAACTTTTAATTATTCACATGTAGTTTTCTACCAGTTACATAAAAACAACCATGTGGGTTATTTAGTGACATGAATTATTTGAATTTGATTATCACTATTCCATAAAAATTACATCATAAATATTATGTGATAATAAGGGTAGTTAATAATTCATTCCATAAAGTGTTAATTGAGATCCCCAAAAAACTATTACATTAATCTTTTGTTGTTTAAAATTGTTATTTTATCATATCTATTAACTGTAAAATAAGTACACATCATTTCTTCTATCCTTATTGATTTACCTTGAGTATGGATGTTCCTAATACCTTCCCATAGGGTGGTTTAACCCTACTTTAATTTTTTTGTGTTTCATTCAGCAGCAATTGCATCTTGTGCATAACCCTTATTTTGGTGAAACAAATCATCTGAAGCTTCTCTCTTGATGGTTTTTTGGAAACCCTTTGAATGGGATCTTTTCCTAATTTCCGATGATCTAACATTAGTGATTTGTGGTACATTATACCTTTTCACCTAATTTTCACCATTCATGATCCTATTTCTTCCTTAGACCATAAGATGGTGGTATGTCTTCGGCAATCTAAAAAAGTTTTCTTAGCTTTTTCTAGTCTAGTTGTGGTGAGTATTCACTAGAGGAATGTATCTTCTTATGGTGGGGGTGATCATGAACTACAATCTTGGTCTGTTCTCATGTAAACATATTTTCCCCTTTAATGTATGTGATTAATTAAATCTAATATTTATTTCAATGAAATCATGATGTAAGAATGGTTTATCCCATTGTATGATAATTTAGTTAACCATATATTTATTGTATAGTATAAATATGGACTTTTTGGTAGTGATCACATATTGTTTCTTTTTGTCATGATAATGGTTATCCACCATATTATCTGAAGAGTGTTCAATATATGTTATTCTTGATAGCATATCTGCTTTTGTTGTGTATTATCATGTAATTATTGAATTAAAATGGTAATGAATGTAAAACTATAATTTGTTAAATAATAGTATTTTAAAAAATTTATGAATAGTCTTGTTAAAGGAATATGGAATTTCATATCATTTTAAAATGTTAAAATTGAATAAATGTGAATTCATTAATAAATGTGTTCTTCAGTGATATTTGATGTGACAAAAAATTAGAAGCAAGATTATTCAAGATGAGATTATTAAATTGAAAATAGAGTATTAAATTTTAACATTAATTAAATGATTTTATTGAAACAATAATCATTTAAAACAACATTTTTTTAAATCTATATCTTTATGTATTAGGTTTACCAATGTTTAATACTATGAATAATAAATCAGTAAATTCCTTGTTGAATAAGAATCAGTTTTGTGCTTAATATAATTGATAGGTACTGAGTTTCCTTAATTATAAAAAATTATAAGAGCCTTATGTTACATCTTATTACTATTTTACAATATTCTTGAACCCTCTTTTAATATAGATTTTGTTGGGTCTCTTTTTGGTTGAATTTATGATAAGTTTTTATGAGTTATTAAAATTCTAGGCAAGTATTGGGTTATCACATACATTTCTCAAATCAGGATCCATACTAGAACATACTATGCAACCCTGACTATTTTTATTATTCACATTTGGGGCATTATTATTACTTTCATGAACACTCTTAGGATAAATCGTATTATCATTTTAACAAAAGTGCACATATTGCATAAGGTTTTAATATACTATATTCCTCTGAACCAGAAAATATGTGGACATGATTTTAAGTGATACAATTTTGTATGAAAATTACCAAACATCTTCTTAGGCCCCCAAAAGATTAGTACCACATTGGAATGATTTCTACCTTTTTTTATTCCCTAATAATAGTTTTGGTCCCCTTAGATTCCTCCTAGAATCAATCCAAATCAAGGTGAATGTAGGTTGATCCTCTTCTGGTTAGTTTCCTCTTCTAATTATTTTTCTCATTTAATCTCTCTTTTCTTAAATAGGGTTTTTGGGTCCTTGTGTTGAATTTTACTTCTATAAGGCTCTGGTATGGAGCTATAAAACTAGGTTTGATTCTCATTTCCCTACATTCTATTGTTTTTGTTCTTCCTCAACAAATCCTGATTATGAGGTAAGTGGTTTCATTATGATTCCAAGATTATGTAAACCCAAAATGTTATGGTTTAATTTCAACTAGTTGAATTAAATGATATTTCCTAGTTTGGATTAAATTCCCGTCGATCATTTTTTTGGAAAAAACCCAATTATATGGATCTAGGGTTTTTATGAAAATGGGTTTTTGGAATGAAAATGGAAAACCCCAATTCCATTGACTTGGGGAGTATTTATGAAAATTAATTAAATCTAAATTATATAAATTGAAATTGTGAAATTTCTTTAATTTAATTCTTTAATTTAATTGTGGAAAATGGATTTGATGGAAAATTGTATACTCCCCCAATTCCCTTAAATTGTAGGTTTTTTATGAAATCGATGGTTTGAAATTTTAATTGATAAATTAAATTATGGAATAGGATTTTTAAATTAAATGGGGAATTTATTTCAAATCCTTATTTGTGAAAATAAAATATAAATCATTTTTATGGAAAACATATGGTTTTATCTTTGTGAAAAGGCTTGTTTTTCATCAAAAACCTATTATGGGTTTTGAATTGAGATTTGGAATATTTTAAATTGATATTGTGATTTAAATTTTTTTCATGAAGTCACAAAATAAATTTCCAATCATTATTTAGTCTTATAGACCATGTAAGCCTTAAGTAGTTAGTGAGTTATTTGGTAGGAACTTTATGATTTTCAATGTTCTAAATCAACTTATCAGCACATAACATCCATCGTTAAATAGTGATGAGTCCCTCTAAGGCGTTGGTTCAAAGGAGAATATATAGAAATTTTTAATATCACCTTCAGTTTGGGGTCCCTATAGACCAGAACTATTGTACTTTTTCAGAATTTGACAACGTTTCTGATTATTTATTTTAAATGAATATATCTCATTGTTGTAAACAATTTTATATGCCTTGCCATTTTATAAAAACTATTTTATATAAAAAAATTATTTAATCCATTTGTAAAAATGTTTCATTTATGTAAAAAAACCTTTTTAATTGAAATTAAATAATTTTCAAATGATTTCAAGTATTTGAAATGTGAATCATGAATTCATAAATTATTTTCAATTTTTGAATTGATAAACATGATTGTTTTTAACATTATTTTGAAATACCAAAACTATTAATTTGAAAACGTAAAGAACTTATTGTTTACTCTCATATTGGAATCTTGTTATGGAATCATTAAATGAAATACTACTTGTATTTAGATCACACCCGACTTCTGCATTTGGGTATTTGTAAATTATCTACTTCAAGGATCGTGAATGTGAAAAGGATCAGTTGGAGATGGTTATAGCTATTGAACTGTAGACTTGGTGAGTTACGTATGATTCAGAAATATTGTAGTATTGATTATTTTATGGTAAATTATTTTTTTAATTGGTCTTGTTTGTACCTATTTGATATTTGGTACATTACTCTATGTGGAGTTTCTATTGATATACATATTGTCTTATTTCTTTTACATCTATAATATTTGTAGAAAAACTGTTCCCACTTTAAATTTTTATGATGTCAGGTACTAGTGTTCTACCAAGTGGGATTGATAAATCCTTTTAGGATATATTATATCATCTTGGTTATCAGGTTTCTCGGGTACCCGATCTAGTTCTTGAATAAATGGTTTTAGAGGTCCATGTTGGGCTTTTGTCGTGAATTCAGTACACATTTGTGAAATATTTTCATGACATAAGAGGTAGTTGTGATTTAACGACTCATTTTCTGTCACCACAATGAACCTTAAGATACTATGTTGGTAAGGGAAACCCATCTTGTAGAGTAGTTATATTATTTCCATTTTTTATTTGGATAAAGTGAAATCGAATTTTTTTTGTTATTTCTGTTTGGATTATTTTCCCTATTTCTCTATTTGGGTAGAAATATGATGTCTCCCTTATTGTTTTCTGATGTTATGTAGCATTATAAATTTGAGAAGATGTTTGAATTATATACAAGAAGAAACTATTACTAAACCACCGTGATATAATCCCCTTTCAGGCTAGAATCTAGTAAAGGAGATTTTTTTCACTATCCTATCTCTAGGAAAGGCAACACCTAGAATTTACGTTCATGGTCTAACTGTGATAGCTCATAGGCATGTTCTCAATATTTTTATGAAGAGTTCCTTTACTAGATGAAATCATCGATCATTGTTTCTAATGATCCATAAGAGTCTAGGTAATGATTGAGAATTACTAAACATTTGTTTGGGTTCTTGGAAACAGCCAATGAAATCAAATTGAACTGTGACACATTAGTGATGTAACGACCAAGTAGGAGATTATGGGAAACTATGTTGACAAAAAAATCATGAGGAATTATAATAAAAAGACTAAAAAATCATTTTCACTAAACATTTATATCCATAGTAAATGATATTGGCTGAGGAAAAAGATTTTTTCAATCTTGAGTAGGCTAATAGGATGTTGATAGAGTGTGCATGTTGTTTTAATGAGTTTATGAATTTCGCACCAGAGATTATTTCAAATGAGATGATGAAGGCTAGAAGTTTCTTGTTGGGAATTTTTCTGGATATTAATTCTTATGATTTCTTACTGAAGAATTATTGTTATGTGGATGTACTATATATAGCGTTGATGGTTGAGATGGAATTGATAGGAAATGAAGGGGTGTTGGGGGTTTCTTTCTATCCCAATGGTAGCATGATTTCCATCCAAGGAAAACAAGTGTTATGGTTTTCATAGAATTACTCTATAGTAGGATCAATCTAGACTTCTTGGAGTACTGGGAAGATGTCCTTTGATATTCTACCACTATGGCATGGAAAGACATTCAAAGAGGGTTTACACTAAGGCTCCGAAAAATTGTGGATCCTATAGACACTCAGTGCACTTACAAATATTATTCCATGTCTATTACACATATCATAGTGGAATAAAATCATAATCTCCACCTAAAACTATGGGGAAATCCAATGAATCATGTAGAAAAGTGTTCGAGAAATAAGCATCTGAAACAAGGCTACGTCACGTAGTGGAAGAGTTTCGAAATGAAGTAGAAAAGGGTCTAATGATTGGGATAGGTACCATTACTATAGATTCTTCATTAATAATTACTTGATTTGATACTACTATATCTAATTAATTTATTTCAACTCGTATTTTTAATCTACTAAATATTCCAATTGATATTTTGTCTTATGTTATGGATATTAATATACCCCTTAGTACAAAGAGTGGGTCGGGTATCCATAGTCCCACTTCTATATTCATTCTTTCATATGTCAACCATTCTTAGAGTTTTTTAGTTCTCAATATTAATCCTCTTGATGTCTTTTTTGAGATGGATTGGATCATTTCGAATAATTCCCTAATTTATTTATATCTTCAATGGGAATCCTTTAATATACTCAGTAGTTTGTGACATGTCTTTTGATAAGAATGGAACCCAATGTCGAGAAGAGTTAGAACATCCTATCTAGAGTTGAGTAATGTAATATATAGGTTTTCATTCAACATGGAGTGAGATTCTTTGAGTAGTGATCTCCCAACAGTTTATTTAGCATTTCCTGACATGTTTCCTTATGAATTCTCTAATTTTCCACTGGTAAGGGAGGTTGAGTTTTCCATTAATAGAATTATTGGTACTAAAACAGTTTTTATTCCCTTGTACTACATCTCACCTACTAAACAAAAAGAGATAAATTCACAGTTATACGATAATCTTGGGATAGGTTTTATATGAATGAGTGTGTCACCCTAGGCAGTGTTGGTCCTCCTTTCGATGAAAGTTGATCGTTCCCTTAACCTATATATAGATTACTGAAAACTAATTCGAGTAGTGGTAAAGAAAAATGTATACATTCCATAGATCGTTGATCTATTTGATCTGATTATGGGGGATATTTGGTTCTCATTCATTCATCTTCAAACCTCTCAGGTTACCATTAGTTGGGGATAAATGAATTTATCATTCAGAAAACATCATTTTTGAGCTTGTATGGTCATCATGAGTACTGTGTTATGCTGTTTGTCCAGATCAATTCTCTTATTGTCCTTATAGAGTTAATGAATAGGATTTTCCATGAGTATTTGCATACCCTTTTTTTAGTTTTTTACATGAAAACCTCATTTACTCTATTTCCAATGTAAGATCATGTGCATCATCTGAGAAAAGTTTTGAGTTTAATGAGAAACCATTGACATTATTCCTAGCTTTTGAAGTGTCTTTTCAAGATTCATGAAGTGGAATCCATGGGACATGTTCTATTATAACATGTGATATCAATTTATCCTTATAAGGTGAAGTATATTATGATATGGAAATAACCTAATTAATTTTTGGAGATTTAGAGATTCTTGGGTTTGGCCAGGTTTTATCACTTGTTTATTAAGGAATTCTCAAAGTCGGATTCTCTAATGACTCCTCTAACTCAAAATTGATTAATGTTCGGTTGGAATGACTAAAGCTATAATTATTCAATTGAGATAAAGTTTATTTTTACTACTTCACTAGTTTTAACTCTTCAAGAAGTGGGGTAGGGCTATGTGGTCTTTTGTGACGTAGCGAGTTTAGTCTTGTTATGCATTCCTATGCACAATGATCCTGTTGTTTCATATATCTATCCTCAACATAGACCACCTGAGAATAGTTATTTGACCCATTACCTTGAACTAACAGTTATGAAACACATACATAATAGTTTGTGATATGACCTTTATAAATGATGGTTTAAATTGTTTTTAGAGAAAAAGGCCATGAGTTATACCATATATCAAAATGATTTGAATATCCACTAGATAAGATTCATGGAATACATATAGTTTTCAATTTTGACATCACCTTTACACTATTTAAAGTCAATTTCATGGAATATTCCTTGAGTAGGAAACTTATGACACATATAGTGAATGAATCCTCATAAGAGTTGAAATTGATGGATCTCTTCGTAGAGTCTCATATTGGAGTCTACAAATTAAATAATGAAGTTTCTTTATCTATTGTCTTGTTTACATACACTCTTTTTGAGATGATTATTTGGGAACAACATCATCAAGATTAGTTATATATCATTAGATAGTCTCTTAATGGAAGTGAAACCGTTGTCTAGAAGATGTTATCCAAAGAGGGAATTCTAAACGACCAAAATCGATTAGTCGTTCCATTAGTGGAAAGGAAAGATGTGATGGTGGGTTTTCATAATTTTTAGTGTGCGGTGAACCTAGGACCCAAAAATATGTTCTTTTAAATGAGGTGGTAGTTATAATACCGAGGTGTGAGATGGGGAATTGTTTAGTTTGTCTCTAATTGTTATGTGTGAAAGATGGTAAAGGCTATTAAATAAAATGCTTCGGGATTTCATCAACCACTTCTAGTACCTACAAGGAACTGGGATAAAATCTCTCTAGAATTTTTGGTTGGGTTTCCAAATACCCATAGAATGATGGATGTTATATCATTTGTGATCGATATGATGACTAAATTGGCACAGTATATACCCCTTAGTGAAACAAACAATGTTAAGGAGTTTGGAAATCCGTATTTGAAGGAGGGTGTTTGTTTTAACAGAGTTCTATCAAATTCAATCTTTGATAGGGATCCTCAGTTCACTTCCCAATTTTTGACAGGACTTTTAGAAGCATTGGGATCTCAAGTATGTTATATTACAACATACCATTCACAGTTAGACAGACAAATATAATGTGATATATATAATCTTGAGGATATGATTAGCTCTTGTATTCTAAACTTTTGTGGGGATTGGGGTGACCAATTTGGGCTAGTTGGGTTTTCTTATAACAATCGTTACTTGTCCACAAATTGGATGGCTCCTTTTGAAGACTTATATGAGTATCCTTTTCTATCTCCATTGTGATAGTCGGAGGCTAGGGGATGTTTCTTAGATGGACCATGCCTGGTCCTATAGATGATAGAAAATATTTAGTTGATTAATTAGAGGATATTAACAGAACAATGCAGGAATAAGTTTTATTATTATTTTCATTATATACATTTCGAATTATCGGTTGGTGACCAGTTATTCATGAAATTTTCACCTTGATTGGGTTGCCGATGGCATGGGGAGAAGGGGAATCATACTTCCATTTTTGTGGGACCTATTGTGGTTGTTGACTAGGTTTGGAAGGTTGATTATCATTTAAAACATCCACCACATCTAAAGTTGATACATGAAATATAATATGTACTGTAATTGAGAAAGTATCTATCTGATCCATCTCTTATTCTGGAAAGGAGTGATCATGATATTGAACTAGATTTATCTATGTATTAACAACTAGTTATGATAGTTTATTTTGAAATCATGGTGATTTTTAGAAGGAATATACCACTCTATTATATTCAACAGAATCATTGTTCTGATTATAAGGAAACATGGGAGAGAGAGGCACTAATGAGGGAATAGTGGCATCAAATTGTTCACATGGGAGCTTCTCATTAGGCTTTCTCGAGAGAAACCTTTTCTATGGTGTGAAGTTTAAAACATAGTGTTAATATTTTCAGGAAATAAAAACCCAATCTTATTATTGATCTTTTGTTTGGTCTCATTTTTCAGTGAATTGATGTTATTGTTTTAAGAGCTTTGAATATTCTTGGCTACTAGATGGTTGGAACATGATTTTCCCAAACTGTGTGCCCTGTCAGAGAACACCATACAACCCAAGGTAGTGAGTTTTGTTATAATTGGGAAATGGTTAGTGTATACATACACCGTATTAGGATAAACCAAGAAAATACATTAACATAGGTTTACATCTTGTTCTTGGTTGGCCTAAACTATGCGCCTCTACATGGAAACTATGAATATGATATTTTAAGTTATCTGAATTTTGATTAAAAATTCATAAACTACTCTTTTAGGCCCCTAATAGATCAGTATGTGTGAGAAATGATTTATGCCTTTGTTGGAGCTCTTAGGATTAGTTTTTGGCCCCTAGGATTCCTCTTGGATGTGATATAATGCTAAGCTAATGATGTTTGATCCTCTTCTAGTTAGTATCCTAATCCAATTATTGTACTCTTGTGATCTTTCTATCTATCCCTATGATTCCATGGATTTGTTTTGGTTGAAATTTGGATTTTTTGTTTTATAAACCTAGGTTTTATCCTCATTTTCCATTATTATATTGTTTTCTTTCTTCTTTATCAAATCCTGGTAAGGTTTTGACACTATCAGATCTAGCAACTCCATGGTAGGTGGTTTCGTTATGATTCCAAAATTATGTTAATCCAAAATTGATTTTTAATTACAATTGTTTGAATTAAATGGATTCTATAGGTTTTGTTTGAATTTATTTCATTCATTTTTTGTAACAATCCAATCCCACTGAACTTTGGTTTTTATGAAAAATATATTTTGTCAAAAAAAATTTAGAACCCCAATTCCATTGAATTCAGGTGTGTTTATAGAAATATATGAGATTAAAATTTTTTAAATTTAATTTTTTAAATTGTTACTATTAAATTGTAGAATTTTTTTTTTGGAAAAAGTATTTGATGGAAAATTTTTAAGAAAACCCAATTCCATTGAAAGTAGGGTTTCTTATGAAACTGATGGAATTGTATTGAAAAATAACATTATTTAATTTAATTATGGAATTGGATTGTGAAATTAAATGGAGAATTTATTTTAAGCCCCCTATATTTGAATATGTATTAAAAATTGTTTTTATGGGAATGTAAGGTTTTTTTTTTGTGAAAAAACATATTACGGGTTTTAAATGGAAAATTAGAGTATTTGAAATAGAGAATGTGATTAAATTGTATTTTAACCAGTCTTAAAATACATTTCCAAACCTTATTTTGTTTTCGATTACATCAATGAAATAAGTAGTTAGTGAGTTAATTGGATGAAACATTTTGATTTAAAATAGTATAAACCATCATATCATCACACCATGTCCCCTAGGTGATGGTGATTAGTCCCATTTGGACATGGTTCAAATGGGAGTATATACGTATATGTCATTTCACCATGGTTTTGGGGTCTCTATAGCATGAAACTAGCGTACCTTATTGTTCATATGAAAATGTTTCTTCAAATTTGTATTTAAAATGAATATATTACACTATTTTAAATTATTTAACATGCCTTGAATATTTATATCAACTGGTTTATATAAATGTTTTTATTTAATCCATTTAAAAAAATGAAATTTGTGTAAAGAACCTTTTGTTTAATGTTATTTACATCAATTGAAAATTATTCCCACCACTTGAAATGGGAATCATGAATTGTTAATGTATTTATATATTTTTAATTGTAAATAATGATTTTTTTAAGTATGCTTTTGAAATGACAATCAACATTATCTGAAAATTAAAAGCACTTGTTGGTTTATTTTATTTTTTAATATTATTATGGAATATTTTTGTAAAATGATATTAGGATTTGTCTCACACAATACTTGTTACTTTGGGAGTTCTTATATTATATCCATTAAGGTTTGATAAAGTGAAAATGATCTCTTAGATGTGGTTCTAGATGTTGAACTGTGGACTTTGTGAGTTATGTACAAGTTGGGTCTTGGAAAGTGTTTCTATTTCTTGGTACATGGATATACTACATTGTATTTTTTTTATTTTTATTTAAATGTTGGTACATTACTCCCTATAGACTTTCATTTGATATGTATATTGTATTTTTTAATTAAAATCCACAATTATTGTGGAAAAAACATTCCCACTATCATTTTGTATAATGTTAGGTGCTAGACACCGACATGTGGGTATTTAGAATGCACTTCAGTCTCTATCAAGGCCAACATGACTATCTGGTCACTGGGGTACCTAGGCAGGTTTGTGACACCTTATGTTTTGATATATGAGAGGTATATTTTTTTGTAATGGAATGATTCATTGTTTCAGGAATTGGATTTTCCTATTGACTATTTTTCTTGTCTTCATTTTATATTATCTTGGTATGGTCATTGTAATGAAATTTGTTCAGATCATTGAATGGAAAATATTTTAATGGATGGTGTTATATGAGGCAGAGACACCTAGAAGATATAGTAATATATAACAATTGTAATACATAGATACATTGAGATATGAATGTGGGTTATGAGGATGACATTAAAGATAGTGGAATGGATTAGTGTTGGAATTACCCCTTATTATGATAAATTTTGATGATTTCATGACATGAATCTATTAAATGTCTGATAACCCGGATGTTCATTTTATTTTCATTCATTTCCCAACAACATGAGGATACTTTATATATTTAGTGACATGATTTCTCTTGGTGGTAGATTATTATGGGTTTTCATGTGTATATAGATTATGGAATTTATTAATGTTTAATAAATTCTTATTACATGGAGTTAGTGTTGATGGAATGAAAATTATTAAAATATATTAATATTAAGAAATTATAGGATCTGATTAGAATATTTTTGGAGGTTATTGAAATTACATTAATGTTTTAATGTAATTTAATTTTGAAAAATGTTATTCGTTAATTAATGGATAACAAATTAATTTATGTAACAAGAGTTTATTATGGAGAAATAAGTAATTTAATATATCTATTAATTTTTTGTGGATATTGGATATCTCGTACCCATTAGTCGACATTGGGTGTCTAAGAGGTGATATCTATATTTTATCCAGGGACTAGGTTGTGTCCATATTGTGTTTGTGATATATATTATATCATATATATATTTTGATATCATAATCTACCCCACCAATTCCTGTTAGGGTGAATGATGCCCAGTGGGCATGGGGATGGTGTTTCCCCAATAACACGATGGGAGGATAGATGGTTGTTGACCCTATCTTGAAGATCTCTCTCTTCATGGTATTTATATGGGCTTGTATGCATTAATATTACATTCCCCATATATATTTTTAGAGGGTTGTGATGGATTTTGGTAATTACATTGACGTGTGTCCCCAGTTATAATATCCAAATGATTATTGCAAGTATGTTATGTATTGGTTATGATGTCTTGAGGTACCTTAGTCAATGTGTGGGATATGATGGATTGAGGTATAATACCTAATGTTTAGTGAAAATAATATGGGCTATGGTGACTCCTAGAAACTACATGGTAAATATATTTAGATATCATATGGGTTGATGTGATGATTTGATGAATATGGTGAATGTTGTAATACTTGTCACACATGTGTATGGAATGAGTTAATTTAGAGATAGATGAATCATGACATGTGACATTTTAGAAGAGAGGAAAACAAGTGGGGACGTTGGATAGGGTTACCCTTTATGTTTCGTTAATATATTATATTATCTCTTTTATGCAATACAATATGAGAGTTATCTATGGTATGTCTGTAAAAATATTTTAAAAAATTAGGTAATGATTTAGTTTCACTATTATTCAATATTCCTTAGGTGTCATTAATTATCATTTTAATAGGAGGATCTTGGGATAATCCTTCTGAATATACTATTATACACATCCCATGAATATATATAAACCTATTTTCCATTCTGTTGGAGTTTGTTGGATATGTGCAGGATTTTACAAGATAATGGAATTAATGGAGCTATTTGGGATTTTTTTCATTTTCATATTTTATAATTTATTAAATATTGTTTCCCCACATTTTTTATTAAAATTTATGACATTTTATGTATACAATGGGATTGTTCTGATATATATATATATACAAACATGTTTCTGTGTGTGTGTGTGTGTGTGTATGAGAAGGCATTTATTGGTGTATCTATCATTTCAATATAATATTCATGTTTTCTTAGAGGTAATTTTCCCTCAATATATGATTTTTATACCCTTTCCCGGAGTCTAACACCTAGTGCCTATCATAAGTGAGACACAAGGATCCACTATATATATTCTCTCAATGTAATCCTGACAGTGTACTCTTTGGGGGTGGGGGCTGTGATATAGTGGTATAAGAGGTTCAAGTTGACTAATAGTACTGAGTTTGGAGTTAGGAAGAAGAGATTTTGAAATGAGTGGTTGGTAAATGTTGTGAGATAATTTTATGGAGAGAAGTAAATGTGTGATATATGTTATGACATAGGAATTTAGGACAACCAATGATATGATACACCAAAATTTATCTTTAATAATACTAATAAATGGAATGATATTGCTTGCATATTAAGGGCCTACGAAATTATCATGTATCATTCTTAATTTAACCTATGTGTAAAATGGGATGACCTTTGTATTTGTTAAAATCGCAATAAAATAAGAAATAATTTATTAATTATTGTTAAATATTTTCTTTTCTTGGTTTAGGATCTCTAGTAGTTTGATATTTTTGAAGGCATAGAACTATGTTCAATTCATTTTTGGTTTAATGTAGAATATTTTCAATATGATGTGCTAGTTTAGGTATATATAGTGGAGGGAGATGAAGAAAACACTAATAGGGGGACACTCCATGAGCTTTAGAGATGGATTCTCTAGATGTACATGGTAACCATTTCAGATTCTATAGGAAAATATTAGTTGGCGGAGGTTGAGGTGCCTTTGATTTCAATTTTTTCTCGTAGGGAGCACTGGTTTTTTTCCTTTGGTGATGTTTTGTGGATGATTTATGAAATTGTATATATTCTTACATAGGAATCATGTGGATTCATTAGTCTCATAGGATAAGTTCTGAGACTTATTTTTAATAGTGTTTTGTTCATCAACTATAATTGAATCTATTCACCATGAATATCTTAACCATTGGCATGTTTGATCTAAAATGAGGGAGTTTTTGATCCATTTTAGGACCCTTTAATAATATGCTTCAGAATAGTTTCGAGTTGAGTTTGTATTGGTGAATCATTTTGAGGGTGATTTGTGCCCATCGATCATGTGCTATATATCCACATTTTTTTGAAGACATATATTGAGGTGATAGAGAGAGAATGAGATATTGAGATGATACTAAACTTAAATATATCATAGCAAGAGGATATACATTAAGATTAATCAAGGGAAAAACTATGGTCTGGGGTTTTTAGATGTTTGGAAGGAATAGTTTTTTGTCATATGGGGATTCATCTCATCCAATAAAATTTGGTTCCTTTTGGGGTTTCAACTATTAGAATAATTCCAAGGGTTTATATTCATTTCATTCTTGGGTAGTAAAAGTTCAATAGTGGTTAGAGTTTATCATATTTTCTTATAATTCATCATGTTCCAGGAGTTATTCTTCATGTTCCTCCATGGTGGTTTAGTCGAGGGAGAAGGAGAATTGTGTTCCAATTTTGTAGTGACCACAACCCTAGTTTCCTAGATCTAGTGACTAATACCCTTATGTTGGAATGATATAAAAGTAAATCACTTCCTAAAGGACTGAAAATTTTAGTAGTCTTGGTAAACTTGGTATATAAATGATTCTTAAATTATAAATGAATACTAAAATTACAAAATAATTGTTTTTGTTTTGAGGATAAATTTATTACATCTAGTGTATCCTTGCATATCATTCGTACCATAATACATGGTGTCCTAGGTAAAGAAAACATAATAAGGGTGATCAAAAAAGGCTCAGTAACTTTATGTAATATGGAATCAATAATTAATAAATGAGAGTAATTACTATTGAATGGTAAATATCTAAACAAACATTCAATGTAATTTATAAACTAAAAATGAATTGTGTAAAAATATGGTATGGTGAACAACTAAAAATTAATTCAACTTTCATAACTGGAAAAGGAAAATAAATATAGAAATTTTAGAAATCAAAAACACCTTCCATTTAATAATGAAATAGAGAATGGGATTCCTCTATATACGTTGTCATTTTGAAAATATCTGGGAAAAAAATACTAAATCTAAATGGTGGCAATTCAAAATTATTGGACATCTTGTTAGAGTCACATGAAGTTCTATACCATCAAGAACACTCATGATATTGTTTAAAACTACATGTAGGAACCTGCTTAATTTTCAAATCTAATTTATCTTTATTGAACATAATGACGCATTGTGGGGATATATAATGTCCCAACCCCACCACTATCTTATTGTACAAATAATTATCTCTACTGAATAATCAATTAAATTAATAAAAAATATTCATTATCAAATATTTTTATTAAATCATGAATTTAGATTTATAAATATTTCCAAAAATAATAAAATAACTATAAAAAGAAACACCATATGTCAAAATGGTATAATGGTTAATAAAATATCCTACCAATTATAGATCATGTGGATATTTGAAGGAAATTTAATGTAAAATTATCATAGGAAATTAATTATCTTAAGCGGAATGAAAAAGGATTGAAAGAAGTGAATGTCAATACTATCCTTGGGAAAATAATTTATAAACCATTTGGAGGAATAATAAAGATGGTATCAATACACCATTTTCCAAGTTGAGTGAAATTAATGGTTGTTGTTGATGATGAATGGAATTATTATAAAAATTCCTTTTTTAAAAACCTTGAGGAAAATAAATATTTTATTTGGAAAAACTTATTGAACTTTTTTATATGAAAATATATTTAGAAAAAAATTATTAAAAAAATTATCTTTTTAATATTAAATTTAAGCTTCATGGAAACAATGTAAAATAAATTCAAAGATTTCATTCATGGTAAAAGGAATATTCTTCATGCATGAAAAAAGGATAGAAAATATTCTTATTCAGATAGAGAAAAGAATAATCCATTCAAACCATTTTTAAAAGATAAAATGGTTAAAAATTTATTTCTTAAATCAATTAATAAATCATAAAAACAAATTTTGACACCCTTTTAGAAAATAGGTTTTTTAGAGGAAAACTGGTTCTCTGACTAAAGAGAGAAGTGAAGTTGAGTTTACATAAAAATTGTTTCTAGAAAATATTGAGTTCTAATAAGGAAAAAATGATACTATTATGTTAAAAAGATAATGAAACCAGAGTAGAATAAAATTAAATGGTTTATTAAATAATGATAAATTAAAATTCATTAGTGGAACATCATGTATGAGAAATCGTGACTAGATTGATATTGTGAAATTAACTATTAAAAGACAATAACATTATATTCAAAATTAATAAATGGATAGATTATGTCTATCAAATTTGAATCCAAAAAAAATTCAAAAAACCTCAATAGACAGTCTAATTCACTATAACCATAATCATAGAATATTAACAACAATAAGTATGTAATATAACCCTAGGAAAATTAAGTGACTTATCAAATTTCTCAATCACTTGGGAAACATTAAGTGTAAATCAACATAGTTAAAATGAGTCAAATTAAACCTCCAAAAATATTTAATAATGAATTAATCATCATATCACCGATAAAAGATTCATTTTTACAATATAAATAAGATATTATGTGCAAAAATGGTAATGTATGCCTCAATGAATGTAAATTCAGATGAAGTCCCTTACCAATTGGTAATTGTAAAATTATAATCCCAATGGAAAAAGTAATTTCAAATGAAACAATAAATACCATGAAGATAAACTTATTCATGATATAAAAAACAATAATAGTAGTATATACACCACACAAAAGAATTACATGGTGAAGATAGTTTATGCCTCATGAAAAGAAATTTGAGAGAAGATTCTCTTACCTAGAATTTCATTTTAGGTAAATTTCCTTTATAATAATTTAAAATTGATTTATGAATGTAACACAATTATAAGCATAATAATATTTATAATATCATATATTAACTAAATATATTATATTATTACTCATTTAATAATAATAAATCTTTATTTTTACTATTTTGAGTGCTAATTGCCTAGTTTGTTATGTATGTTTTAACTTGATAATTTTGATCATAATACTAAAATAGTGATTTTATAATATTAATAATGTAAAAATTTATATAAATTTTTTATATATTCTTAATATATTTATTCATAATAATCTATAATATTTGGATATAACAAATGAAATGCATTGTTCCTGGGGACGATAGGTTGTATGTATGCTTGAACTATACTTCAATTTATTTTTCATATTAAATGAATGAGAAGTAAATGATATATATATGTATATTAGAGTTAATTTATCTTTATAATCTAATATATTTCACATATGTTTATTAAAATCATCCTTCAAACATTACATGTATTATTTGAATGAGTAACACTGATTTGAGGAGGTAGTAGTCCACACTTCCACAAACAATATTATCATATTTACTCAAAATGGAATACATGAAGGCATGTGATATATAATAATTACAGAAGAATAAATTAATTATAAATATCAAATATATCATATATAAACAATAAATCAATTATTATTTTAAACATTTAAAGTTGGTAAATGGGAGAATGAATGACAACAGCTTGCGAGGTGGCTATCCACTGTACACATGAATGCTAATTACGTATCCCATTTTGATGAATGTGTGTTAAAGTATACATATAAATCATAGAATAACAATATATTTGACTATTTATTATAATTATGTTTTTATATAATCATGATAGAAAAATAATATAGGTGGTTGATTAGTAAATGAATAAAAAGCGATCACTGAGGAACGTTACCTCTTATTCGGTTAACTAATTTTGGTTTTAACAAAAATACATGAATGAATTGATTTATAAGAAAGGTGAGGATTATATAATGAGTGTGGATATTCTGGGAAATTATTTTGGTAGTTTTGTAGAGGTCCAAAGGGTTTATAGTTTTGAATATGTTTGTGGGGTGAGTGGGTTTTTATTGTGGAGGAGGAGTGTTATTTTTTAAAAATTTTGAAAAGGAAATTCCACAAAATTTATTTCCCATTTATTTTGGATATAATAGTGGTCCATATTCTATCCAATTATGCATAGGGTCTAAATATGAAATTAAAATGTCTTTCTAAAATGATTATAGGACATTATGTGCCTTAAGTTTGCTGTTTAGTCCTTTTTTAAGATATTTTTTCTCTCTTAATAGCTCTAATTAATATTAATCACATTGACTAATCTTTTTTCGTCAAAAAATAATTTAAATTTTTATAAAAGAAAAATTATTATTAGATCAAATATATAATTCATTTTTATGAATTCAAATAAGAAGGTGGTAAAAATTAATTTAAAATTATTCATGTACATTAGATGACAAAATGAGTATTTAATATAAAAATGTTCAAATGATTGAAATTTATTTATATCTAGTTTCAATGGTTAATTTATTCCAAATACTTAAATTGTATTATCAATTTCAAATTTATCTAATTATTCTGTAAAAAATTTCATTAATTTTAATCTATCTTATAAATAAATTATAATAAAAACAGTTTTGAATTTAAATTTAGTATTTTTCACTATTCATAAAAAAATGAAACTTCTCATAAAAATACAAATATTTATCCCTAATATGATTTTAAAAAATTTCATTAAAAAATTAATATTTGTTTCATATTAAATTTTTAAATGTTTCAAAATTCATATATAAAATAGTTGTTCCAATAAAATGTGTCAAAACTACTTGTAAAAAAATATAGTTTTTTTATGTGTAATATTAAATTTGTTCTTATCTTATGCCTATAAAATATATTGGATGAATGTAATTTTTTATTAGATATCTAATTTGTTTATTTAATTAATATAATTCACTAATATTAAATAATTTAATTTATTATGATAAATCCCTTTTGTAAGCATAAAAATTTTCCTCTATAAACACATTTCTTATATTTTAATTTGGTTTGATATTCATTTCTATTTAACTGAAAAAATATAAATTCTAAAATATATTTCCACAAGTTATTTACTCCTACTCATAAAATCCCACATAATGGATAGGTTATATCATATTATATTAAATAATAACATTTTAATAATATATTTTGGCTTATTAAAACATGGACTTACATGAAACAAAAGATATCAGAGAAAGTTTTTGCTGCATTCGATGCAATATAACTCATTGTTTCATGTATCTAAAGATATATAATACATAAAATGTATATAAAATATCAAATATACCATAATGTCTCGAGAGGTTACATTCTTTTCAAATATTGGTGTTCTGTGTCATACATGTTGTCGAATGAAAGTTTCTATTTTATAATCTCTATGGTGTTACATTCTCCCCACCTAAATTAAATTTCATCTTCACAATTTAAACTCAATCACTGTAAAATATTTTTTGATATTTACTAGTGTATAATCGCACATCATGACATGGTATTGTGAAACATCCAATAGAAATGAGATAATGGGAAGTACAATCATCACATGGACTAACATATAACTAGGAATCTAAGTAAGAGAACATTAGTGGAAGGTCGATATATGGAATGAGAAAAAAACATATATATTTATTAAGATTGATTTATGTTATAGATAAAAATGTTGGGAATTATAAATGGATTTTTGGGGAATCAAATCCATAAATATATTATGATTTAAAAGACCATTGAGTCAACATTAATTAAGGAATTTTGGTAAGTTTTTTAATCATTTTCTTAATGTAGAGTAATTATATTACTTATTAAGAAATTAAAAAAATAAACTCAATTGATACATTTCAATTTTTATTAATATTTAAAACATCTGGTTTTTATTAAATCAAATTTAAATCATCCCATACTCAATGAAAATTATATCCCAGAATAAACAATCTTTAAAAAACTAAAATCTTCCATAAAAGTAGTCATTATATTTTCCTCTAACTATTTTACAAATATTATATGGTTAATATAATAACACTAATGGCTCATTATTACTATTTATTTCTGAAATTGGATAACTAAAATTAATTACACATTAACCAAGCTACAATGTAGTCTTTTGGTAGGCATGAAACTCTTATCTTTATTTAGTCATGGGATCCCATCCCCCTGCCTTATTTGATTTGATGTGTTGTCACACGACATGTGGACCGTACTTTTCATACACAACAATAATAAAAATATAAATATAGAAATGATAGGAATCCTTGAAATTAAATATTTTTTAAATAAGTTTTTCAATATTACCTATATAAATAATACATCATCCATTTATTTCCACATAAATTCAACCTTGGAATAGATTTATCTATACGATGGGGGAATTGACTTGGGTAACACCTCTGTCTCCTATTATTAATAAAATAAATAATAAATGGATACTCTATATGATATTTATTTCCTACCATCATACAATTCGTTTTTACTCAGCAATTATTCTATTTATTATATTTTTTTCTGACACATAATGAATTTAATTATTCCATTGGGACACTTTCATGGGAGTCTCCTTCCACTTTTCTTCCATGATGTAAATAGAGCCTTATCATCTCCATGGTCTTCACCATTTTACCTCTTATAAAACAATGTCCTTACATTCTTTGGTGAGTTCAGGAGTTGGTTAAGGTACATATTGTAAATAAATTTTTAAGAAAACATATTATACATAAAAATGATATTTTATACTCCTATAAATACCCCCATTTTGTTTCTTGTTGTCACCACCTTGTCTTTCATATTCTATGTTAACATGAAACCTTCAAATTAAATCTAATGACTAAAACTATGTATCATTGTATATATAAAAAAAATAGTGATAAATATATATAATCATTTATAAGATATCTAAATCAGGAAACCTTATTTTCAATATAAAAACATTATTTTGAAGTTAGGTTATTTGTTATCATTTTATATTCAAATTATTCATAATGGTTTTTAAAATAAATGTATATTATTCTATTTATATCCCCAGAGAGTTTTATACCTTGTATGTAGTAAGTATCATTGTAGTGTACCATGTTACACTTTGGTCTAGCCCAATGCAACTTTTTGAGTTATTACACCAATGTACATATTCTCTAGAACCAGACCCACTTGTAGTGTCAAAAAATAGATGTATTTATATAAATACCCTCATAATTTGTATCTTACCAAATTTCAAGGATGTTGTTATATACATATCCTCGAATTTTTCCATAGGGTTATTTTTCTCTAATCTATGTTTCCCTAAATCTAGTTCCAACAGTTTCTATTAAAACATCTCTGATACCAACAATAGAGACCCCAAACCCAGTAGCCTAGAGCTGGTGCCTACTACCTATATATTGGCATAAGATCCATTGAAATTTCATTCCGAATGACTAAATAGTATAATACTCTTAGAAAAATAGAAAAATATAAAAATCTTGATTTATAAATGATTACACAATTTAAAAATATAATTATTTTTGAGGATAACATTACTCAATCTAGTATATCATTGAATATCATTATTATCTCACTTCAGGGATTCTTGGGGAAAGGAAGCATTACAAGGGTGATCTTAAATGTTTAGTAAGGGTAAGAAAAAAAGAAGAAACAATTAATCAATGAGAATAATAATTATAGAAAGTTAAATATATGAAAATAGAAACCATGTAATGAATAATATATTAAGGAAGTATGTAAACAATATATGGAATGGTAAATAACTGAAAACACGTGAAGTTTAATTAACTAGATATGAAAAATCAATATGAAAATTATGTAACTAAAAACACATGTCATTAAATCAATAAATTGTTAATGGAATGAATCCATAAACTCTTTCATTGAAAAAATATCAGGGATAAAAGATATTAAATCATAATTTAAGCTATGAAAAATTATTGGAAACAATATTTGAGGAACATGAAAACATATACCTTCAAGACCTTTCAAAAGATGGTTTAAAAATAATGATATAAACCTCATTAATTTTGGAAACAATTTGTCTCATGAAACCATGTAGATTCATCGTGGATCAATATAATGTATGGGGCCCACTCATCCCTTCCTATCCAAATCATTATTCATATAAAATAATAAATTTAATTAATAAATAAATAATAAATATCAATTATATCAGTTGAATAAAGAATACTTGTTTATAAATATTTATGAAAACAATCAAATTAAAAAATATATATTTATAACATTATATGTTTTTGGAAAATATTATAACCATGATAAATGATAAATATATTTAGGGGAAATTTATTGTCTAGTTATCATGTTAAATTAAATATTTCCTAGGGAATAACAATGTAATCAATGTCATGAATGTCAATACAATCTTTTTAAAAATAAATCATAATCCATCAAGAGGATGAAAAAGGATGGAATTAGTAAAATTCCATTGAAAAAATTTGAATATGAAAAAATGGGTTAATTTTTATTTAATAAAGCACTTTTTAGTGTTAAGATAATATTTGAAACCGTTTTTTAAAAATGATGTTTTTAGAAGGAAAATGTTCTCTCACTAATTAGGTAAATGAGGATGGGTATTCATAAAAACAATTTCTTATACATTTTGAGTATAAATGAGTGTAAAACTTATACTATTATTTGATAAAGTTCATGAACCATAGGAGATGAAAATTAATGATTTTATTATATAAAAATCATATAAATTCTTTTTATGGAACTCGAAAAATGAAAGCTCTTGATTAGAATGAGACTCTAAAATAAACCCTTAAAAGACCATAGAATTGAAGATTAAAATAAATCACTAAATATATTATGTGTGTAAACTCTAAACCTGTAAGAATAAGTTTATATACATAATATATAGTAAATTTCAATATACACATAATCATATAATATTGATGAAAATAAAGAATTAATATAACACAATGAAATAGAATTGAGTAATCAACTCTCTCTATCATTTGGGTAACTTTACGAATAAATCCCTTTTGATGAAATAATTAAAATTAAAACATAAAATATCATGTGTCATTAATGAATCACGGTACCACTTTTCAAATTTGAATTATGTACACCATATACATGAAATTATGTTCATAACAAAAATGTATGCCTCAAATACTAGAAATTGAGTGGAGGTCTCATACTACTTGCTATGTTTTGGATTATAATCCCATTGAAATAAATAATTTAAAATGAGACTATGAATAAAATTAATTTAATTATATTCATGATATAATATAAAATAGAAAAAGTGTATACACCACAAGAAATAATTTTGTGGTGAAAATGGTGTGTGCCTCAAAGAATGAAAATGGAGAATGGAATCCCTAATTGTGTGTTTTCTTTTCGGTGAATTTCTTTTATCCACAAGTATAATGGTTAAAATAATTCCCATAAATTATACCACAACCATAAACATATTTATAATATGATATATTAATGTTTTTCGACGTTTTATTACTTGTTTGTTAATAATCATTCATTATTTGCACTATTTCTAGTGCTAATTTCAAACTTTTTTGTTATGTTTAAATTTTTATTATTGCTCCCATTACTTAGTTAACGAATTAATAATGTCTATAATTTATAACACGATTTAAATGTTATATAAATTCAGTATATATATATTTATAACAGTCAGTAAAATTTGGATATAGGAAGTGAAATGTACTTTTTATGGACAAGCGAGGTCATATGTACGCATTAACACAACGTCCAATAATTTTTCATATTTAAATATTGAAAATGAAATTATATATATGTATATTATAATTATATTATCATTTTAATTTCATATATTTCACATAGTGTTATTTAAACTATCCTCTATATATTCCTTGTATGGTTTGAATGAGTCACATGACTTTGAGGAGGTGGAAGTCTGCACTTCAAAAAACTATGTTATCATATTTACAAAAAATGTAAGGCCTACAAATATGTGTTATATAAGAATTGAATGAGAATAAAAACATTATAAATATAATTTATATCATATATAAAATATAAATTCATCATTATTTCCATCCTTTGTGGTAGATAGAGAAATGAATAACATTAGTTCGTGATTCAGTAATCCGTCGTAGAGATGAACAATTATTGTGTATGTCATTTTCAAGGATGTGTTTGAAATTGTAGGTAGCACTATTATAATTATAACATCTCATTATATTAAATATACTAATGTTATTATATGAAAATGATATTAATATATTGGATGGGGAGGATAAGTTAATGGAAGAAAAGTGATCGTTGATGAATGTTACATTATATTTGGGTAACTCCTTTTACATAAAACCAAAAGACTTTATCAAATTTCATTATAAAAAGGTGTAGATTTTAGGAATGTGGGAAATATTTTTGGATATTATTTTGTAAGAGTTCCTTCCAAATAATTTCTTCATATGTGTGAATATGTGGGCTGGGTGAGAGATAATTTATAGAGGTAGGGGAGTGGCATTATTTTGTATTTTTGAAATAGGGATTCCACCCACGATTTTCCCATTTATTGTCTATTCAATAATAATTAAAATTATATAGAATCTAGGAAAGTGTAGAAATATAAAAATTTAATTTCTTTTTGATTATTTTCTATGGCATTTTAGTGCTGAAGATTATGTTTTTGTATATTGTTAAGTTAATTTTTATCATAATCACAACAAGTAGTTTTAATAACATTCACTAATGTTTTAGGTATGAAAACTAAGCATAAATAAAGAGAAATCATAAATTATAAATATTAAAAATATTTAATCCATATTTTCAAATTATATACACATTAGTGGTAGAAATAAATTTAAAATTAATCCCACAGAGATGACAACATAGTGGGGATTTAAAGTAAAAATGGTCAAAAGTTTTAAAAAAATATATACAATTTTAATTTTAAATTGATTAAAATGACCTATATTTGATCAAAATGAGTAAAATTCATCTAATTAATATTTAATACCATTAATAAACGTATTTTAATATTTTAAATAAATTATACAAAAAAATATTTTTGAATTAAAATTTTGTATTTCTCACTATTCATCACAAAATGAAACTTCTCAGGAAAACTCAAAAAATTCGTCATAAACTAATTTTTATTTTTACTATTAAAATATAATAATTATTTAGTAAAATTAAATTTATAAAATTTTCAAAATTTAAATTTTAAATATGTGCACAATTAAAAGGCGGTAAAATGAGTTTTACAAAAATATAGGTTTTTATAAATAATATTGGGCTTTCTCTTATATTATGATAATCAAATATATTGGGTAAATGTGAAAATATTTTATTGGATATATAATTTATATTTAAATAATATAATTCAATAATATTTATTAATTTAATTTATTAATATGTGACACCTTTAAAAGCATAAAAATAGTTCTTTAAAAAACATTCCATATATTTTTAAGTGGTTTTGACATTAATTTATATTTAATTATAAAACAATGAACTTCACAATATATTTCACTTATATATTTAATCTTTTTAGAATCCAAAATATAATGTATAGGTTAAATCTTATTATATTATATAATAAATGTTTAATAAAATATTGATTCTAGGTAAAACTGAGTCTTACAGGCAGCGTAAGCTAACAAAGGAAACATTTATTTCATGTAATTCATGATAACTCCGTATTTCATGAAATTAATGATATATAATATATTAAATTTATTTAAAATGTTAAATGTATAATAAATTATAGAGAGTTTATATTTATATTTTCATTTGGTGTTGCGTGTCATAAACATTATCGAATATCAGTTACTCATTTAGTAGTTTTCTGGTGTTTCATGTTTGGGATCAATAAAGAAGATTTGGGGTTGGTAGAGTTCATCCATAAGGTATTCCCCATCCATAGAGAGTATATTATGGCTATAGAGGTAGTCTTTAGTTGGGTTTGGAAGGTTATGTTGTATTTCATGGTCATCTTAATGATTTAGACTTAATATAAGTGGGTGAGTTAGATTCTTTTATAGGTACTCTTTTCTAGTTTGTATAGGGGTTCATGATTTGTTAAATTTAGGAGTAATTCACTCCATTATTTCTACAACTTCATTCCATTCATTGGGACATGAGGTAAATTGGAATCCAGTTCCCATGGTTCTGAATATTCATTTTAGAGGACTAGTTGACTTGTATGATGCATATAGAGAATTTGATATAGTTCTATGGTAGAATTACTCTTGGGGAGACTCCCCTGTTTACTGATAAATTGATCTAAAATCATCTGCTGTATGTGTTAGTTGTATTCTATATAGGTCAACATGTATTATTTTATGGGTAATGTCATATTTTATGATGTTTATAGATATCCAATGGAGTTACTTAATGATAAATATCCTTGAATGGGTTTAAGGCATGTCCAATTACTGTAATTTTTAATGGTAGAAGTTATGTTGAGCTCATCATAAGTTCATCATTCAGTGTTACCGTGGATATTAATTGAGTAACTTTATGTATTTGTATTTAATTTTGTAGCATTACCCCCTCAATGGGAGATCATGTTTATAGTCAGTCTATATTTGAGCATGTTTTGTATCTCCATGCCACAATATAGGATGAGGTATTCTAGGATATGTGTTTTTTGAGTAAAGCTCCCATGTCTATTGTGGTGAAATTTTCTTTGCTTGTCTTTTTCACTCTGGAGTGCATCAGTTTTTGTCATGAATAATCTTAATAGGTAATTGAGACATTATATCATTTATCATCTCTTTAAACAAGTTACATTGATGAATCACTATCCTCTTCCATGTCTTGTTGATTTATTCGATCAGCATAAGGGAGAAAGTTGGATCTGAAAAATAAATTTTTGGTTGTGGTATCATCAGATGCATGTAAATTATGATGATATCCCAAAGATTGTATTCAATTTTATTTAAGGGTATTATGAGGTCATTGTGATGTATTTTTGAGTTATGAATTATCCATCCCTTTTCATGGTGTTGTTGAACATAGTATTCTAAGAGTATCTAGATATGTTCATGATGTTTTTCAATTATGACATGCTTGTGCACTTCTCTCCGGATGAGGATAATTCAGAGCACTATCATGATGTCATAAATTTTCTTCTTCATTAAATTTTGTTTGGGATGTTTCCATAGTGTGACATTGGGTCATTTGACGTTTGTTTCAAAGGTAATTTGGTATCCCCATATGACATAGAAATGGATACTTCATAGAAATATTTAGATTTCTCTTGGGTATCCCCTAATATAGTGGTAGAGGTTCAGAGTTTCCTTGTTCTTTTAGGTTATTACATGAGGATCATAGAAACTTCATCTTGGGTTGTGATTCCTCTATAAGAATTGAGTAGAAATGATCATCAATTTATGTAACTAAATTTTTTCAGGAGGGTTTTGAGTACTTCAAGTGTAATTTGGTTAGGGATCCAATGAATTTGTGTTCCATTAGAGGGTGTTTTGTTCGATGTTTTCTCACATCATGACTTGGGATTTTTTCTAATGTTGTGGTGGTAATTGTTTTCTTATGGTTCTATGTAGTTACATCCCCATGAACATAATAATATCTCCAATTATATTTGGTTTGTTCTTGATGTGTTTTATATAATTTTGCGGCGACATTACCTCATCGGTTAGTGTTTTTCAGTTCTTCCCAATCATAAGTGAATAATGTATGTACTCTCCTAGCCTTATATGATCTTTCCAATAAATGGTTGATTAAAATATTATAGGATTATGAATTTGATATTTCTTATATTCTAGGGATGGAAACTTTTACTGTGGATACATGTACTAGGATTTCATATAGTGATTCAATGCTTGAATATATGGATTCCTTGAGAGTTGTGGAAGATATTTTAGTGATTGATCTTGATATAGGAGATGTTGGAGGTAGATATTTTATTTTTAATATAAGACTAAATTTATCCGTTATATAGTTTGTGGAGTACTCCATTTTGGGGAATTATGAGGTGCATGTTTATAGAAAAAGAGGCTATTTTATGATACCCTAGATGGTTGGTTCAAGGCTGGAAAAACCTAGGAGTAGTTTTAGGAATGGATTTTGATATATTCAATGATGTATGATATTTTTCACCATGAGTTCCATATCTTAACCATGGAATTATATACCATCATGAAAAAGAAGTACCAAGATTTAATATATCATTTAGGTGTCCTAGGATAAAATAAGTAGTTTTAGAGTTTGTTTCTTGATGTTTGGTCCACCCTAATGTGAAGGATATGAAACTTGATCCGTGTGGATTTATTTATCCATTAATGTTTCCCCATAGATGTTGGAGGAAATATAGATGGACATTATTTCTAATTAACCTTGATATTATGAATTTGACAATGACTTATGGTTGATTCTATATCTTTCAATTAATTCATCCATCTTTCTACTGATCTGGGAGTCGATATCAGTAGAGGTTTGCCTGAGGTAGCATATGGAGGTAGTTATGTAAATACATGTATTACTATTTAAAATAAACTATAATTTGGATCCTCATTTCACTTATTGGTTATGGATAGTTCTGTGGTATTATTTGCGATCTACGTTGTAACTTAGCACTTCTTTCCATCTACTGGTGTACTGTATGGAAATGATGGGCATACTGACTCTTGAAAACAATATCTGCACTTGTGTCTTTTATTTTTGTGGTTCATGGATGGGGAAAATGACATTCGGTGGGTTTTCGTATTATAATAGTTTAAAACCCACCATTGATATGCCTAACTTGGGATCTTGGTATGGTAGACCATCTGATTCTCCATAGTGTTGGATTTTGGATGGGGAGGCAGTCTTTCTTTGGTTTTATGTGCTAAAGAATATGACATTGAATGTTCTATGTAATTTGAGTGAGGTTGAAGGTAGTGCAAGATTATCATAAATCCATTGCTGATCAAATTAGGAGACATTTATATTTCAAGTTTTAATCCAATTTGTTCTTGAAGGTGACTCCACATCAACCTAGGTGAAGGTTTGATTATGGGAGTAAGATTTCTCCCATGATTGTTGGAACATTCATGGTGTTGGCTCGTGTTTGAGAAAATAATTAATGGATACAATTTCCTCTATAGATTAACCATATATACCATGTTTTTCAAATTTTGGGGATCCGTTGTTATGTTCATGATGACTCTCATGTCATTGATTGGGTGGAGAACGATTTTAATAATGGTGTGACCTTCATGGAATGTCCTATGGATATCGAGGACTACCCGAAGATGGTGTTTCACTAATATTCTATTACCTTAAATCATGAAATGTGGTGGAACTATGGGTTAGAATATTATACTTGGAAATGTGAGTCATAGATGAACACTCAGTACTTGGATTCATTTTATACAATGATCTTCTCTTGTAACATTGTATGTTTTTGGATGTTGACCTCTGGTTTATGAAATGGTCCCCTATTTTTTATTTTTGGAAACATTTATCTATCATGAGTGGTATATCCCCATAATAGTGTCTTGGGGTGGGTTCCTACTATTGTGTGTCCTTAATCTATTATTCTAATGAGAATGTTTAGATCCGTAGATAGAAAGTCCCGTATAAAGCGTCTCATATAGTGACTATTTGAATGGACCCTTTTTATATTCTTTTTTAGTTTGGTTTTGATTCTCAAGAGATATAATAATTTGATATGTATTTGATATAATGGTCAATACCTTCCCAATACAATACATTACAATTATTGTTAGTTTATGTTTGTTAGGAATATATTCCTCCAGTTTTTTAAAATTTTCCTTGTGCAGTCACTTGTTTGGACATATCGTTATTTAGAATAGTCAATTGTTTTATTGTGTGGTTGGTTAGTTGGTTATGAAGCATATTGGAATGTTTACTTCTGTTATCATTGGGGTTGTTAGCTAGTTGTGGGGTCAATTGGCATAAATAGTTGTTTTTTTGTGGTAGGTTAGTTAGTCATGTGATTGATTGAATGATCACCTTTTTGATTATGTTGTATATAGGATGGTCATTTGGTATGTTGTAATTATCAATTGTTTGTTCTCACATACACTTCAAATAGTTATGTTGCTGGATAGACTACATGAACCGCCTATGTGGAGAAATCTGCTATGTTTATTATTATAGTATGTCAAAATGGTTATTTGAAGGTTCGGTCTATGTAGAAATTTTAGGTACATGGAATCAACCATATAGAGTTTCCCCCAAGTTATGTAAAAATATCCCTGAATGTATTTTGATGGTTCGAATTAGGGAAATTCAAAGGTCATTGATCAACTATAATTATATCGTTTCATTTTTGCAATGACCAATGCTGTAAATGTATCATATATGGAGTTTATTGGGATTCATAATAGATGGTTATTGAATTAATTATGATCTAAAATTATGAACATCCAATATCTATTAACTCAAAAATGATGATCCTTCCCTTAATCCTTCCCTCTTAAATTCCATGATGGTTGGATATTATCAATCCCTTACCTTAGACTCCTCGAACCTTACTTCTTTTGGTTTTCATTTCATTAATAAGTTATTCTATCTTGCATGTGACCCTATTTTTGGAGCTTTGATTCCTTATTAATCTTATATTATTAGTCATTTTAGAAACTCATCAACCAGGAGAGAATCTTTGCTTTCCATGTTAAATCCAAGGATATATGAGGTACATTATATATTATATCTCATGGTTACTTTATCTTGATAGTCCATATTACTCATACCAATCTATGATAGTTTGTCTTTAGTAATCGAAATTGGGTTTCTTTATTGATTTTTGTTTGGTTTTTTGTGACGTCCTTTTATAGATGTATCTTGTAACAAGAGGTGGTATTGGGATCTATGATATTGGTTTATTCTCATGAAATGATCATTTTTGTCATTGAGGTAGGTGATACATTATTTCAGCAATTTATTTTCTTTCAATTAGAATATTAGCATGAATGATGCCTTTTTATAAATGTATATATAACGTAGAAATTTCTGAACCATGTCAATAAATTATTGGTTATATTGATCACATAATTTTTATTTATTCCTTGAAACATTATCACCTTTATTTGAAAAATAGGGTACTATCTATTTTATTCATGTTATCCTAACCGGTTATGTTTGTTATTAGCATGTAATTCTTGACAGAAAATATTTTTTTATGATTGATATTAATTGATTAAATGGATTAGAATAATTTAAGAATATGAATGTTAAATGAATCTTGGTATTCATGTAATTAAATGATGATCAAATTAATAAAATGATCAATCTTATTAAATGTGTTCTTATATGATAATTTAATTGATAAATAATTTGAAGAATGTTAATTATTTTTGAGAATGTTGAATATAAAATGGAATGTTAAATGAGAACATTAAATCATTTTGTTTATTGAAATATGAATTGACATTATGAGATTGTTAAATTTATATATCATGATTCAGGAGTAATTTAATAGATAAATCCTATTAATAATGATTCGGTTAATTTAAAAATGAATAAGAACTGGTTATGTGATAAAGAAAACTTTTTGGGGGCTAGGTCTCACATTTTATGGATATGGATGGGTGAATTGGGTTTTTATCCATCAGATTTTGTTTTTAATTCGATGATTGGATAACAAGTTTTAAGTCTTCTATTTATCGGTTTACTATGTTTTTTTCCTTCAACCATGTGATATGCTAAAGATATGAATTTAGCTATGTGACATGTTAAGATCCAATAATGACTTATCATGGGATGGATGATGTTATATTGAGAGGAAATTCCCAAATGATATGGTAATAGTTTAATATAGTTTTGGAGACTTTCATCGGGATACGAATATGGGATTCAGCAATACCGGAAGAGATGATGGAATGGGTTGAAGCTAGGAATACCAATTGATATGATAATGTAGGATGAATACTTGACATGAATATGATAAGTGGCCAATGGTTGGGTTAAGTATTTTAGTTTCATTCCTTTCTCCAATAATTATGTAAGGTGGATGTGAATGGTTTGATGTTTTCTCTTTTTGGTACTACAATATTGTTCTGAGAGAGAACCGAGATTATAAAATGTAATATTGTTTAATAAATTCCAAAACCACAATGTTGGTGTTGATGGAAAGAAAATGATAAAAATATTTTACATAGGAAATGTCACGGTTTTTAGTTTGAAATTTGATTAAAGGGCATGAAAATTACTCTAATGGTATAAAATAATGTAATTTGGAATAATTTTGTTCATAATGTATTTATTACCGAATAAAAAATGTTAATGTGAATTTTTTAATGAAAATTAGTAATTAGATGTTTATATTAATAATTCTTGTATGGTTATAGGATATCTTGTCCCAAGAAGTGGAAACTTGGTGTTTGATAGAGGGTACATTTAGTTTATCTTAGGTCTATTTTGTGTCCATATTATTGATTGGTGTTATAATATATCATATATATTATGTGATTTTATATTCTACCCCACCCATATCAGATAGGGTGACTGAAACCTTGTGGACTATTAGAGGGTGTTTTCTCTAACATCATGGTGGAATGATGGATGGATGACAATACACTCTAGGAACACTCTCTTCTCTATGTATTTAATTATACTTGTATGAATAGCGGTTAGTTTTACCATATTGTTGTATAGAGGGATGTGACAGATTGGGGTTATTTCAAACACATGCATCCCCATATATAGAATTCAAATGATTACTATATGTATAATTTGTATATGATGTGATGTCATGATGTACGTTAAAAGATTTATAGGCAATGATGGATTGAGTTATAATACTCAATGATTGATACACATTATAGGGGATATGGTGGATCCTAAAAACTACATCGTTAATGTAAGTAAATGTAAAATAGGATGATGTTATGATGTGACGCACAAGGTATGTTTGGTGATATGTATCCCTAGGGTCTATGCACTGCCATATATCTGAAATAGATGAATTGAGATATATGATTTTATAGAAGAGTTGAAAATTTTCGGGGAAATGGCAGTGGAGTTCCCTTGATGTTTCATTAATATATTATATTCTCTATTTTATGTGATACTTACTGATTATTATCCATGGTGAGGGTCGGGATTCAGTACAAATTTTTATGTGATGAGTTAGTTTCATTGTCCTTCATTATGATTTATTATTATTTATTTATACTTTTTCTAACAATATCCAGGGAGTAAAATTCTGAGTATACTATTATACTCACCCTATATATAAATTTTTAGAGACATTATTTTTCATGTTATTCAGATTATTTTGGTGATCAGGATGGACATTATTAGCTCTTGATTTTGTTGGAGATCTTTAGGATTTATAGTTGTTTTCATCTTTAACTTTTTGTAACTTCTAGTTTTCATAATGTTTTTATTGTACTATATGAAATTATATGTATTAGCACTATATTTATTTTATATATATGTTAATGTAATTTTTTATTCTTGTTTCTTTCTTATCTCTTTCGTGCATATGTTTTCATAGAGGGAAATGCCTCCCTTTGTATAATTATTAAACCCTCACTGTTGGTCGCCAATCAAGGGCCTACTGGAGCTAGTAATTGGTCAATCCCTATCTAACTTATCTCATTACTCTCCTAACAGGGGTACTCTCTATGGGAAGGGGTCCTGAAGTTTTTATCCTCATGGTCCATGGAATAAATTTTTTATGTGATATTCTTTAGTTTGGTCATGACTAGTTTGATATGATTTCAAACATGTGATCTGATCTATTTATATTTTAATTTTAAGATATGTAATATGTATAACATCACTAATGTTCACCATGTTTGTAATTTTTCAACATTCAATCAATTGTGGAATAGGATGAGATCCATTTTTCAATAATAGAACCTGAACACCTTTCAATAATACCTCATAAGTGTTTGTCAAATATGATAAAAAAATTAATTTAAAAAGTTAAATGATGATTAGTTATAAATTATATTTATATTATTTATTCTCTTAGTTAAACAATTTTTATATTAATATGTCAATTTTGAAAATATTGGTAAAAATATAAATTAGGATTTATAATGATCAATTGTATTTTGATGGGTATTTGTTTTTTGTGTCACGATTATTTAATGTGAATGGAGTAGATAGTCATGATTCAATTATTAGATAGGTGGTTAGTGTTGTGATTGGGTTCCCTTCATATTCATGTTTTTATATCTATTGCATGGTTTTAATATTACAAATATTGTTTTATATAGCACGAGACTTTATTATCACTTTTGTAGTGATGATAAAGGGGTTCTTTATCAATGCTAAAACAACAGACAAAAGGGGTCCCCTTTATGAGCACTTCAAAAAAAATCACTGATAATGGGATTCTATTATTAGTACTAATGAAAACATTAAAATAACAGGGGAACCATTATTAGTGGTACAAAAAAAGATGATAATGGGGCCCAATATTAGCCCTAGTAAAAAAGATATAATAAAGGGAGGCCTTTATGAGCACATTTATATACCACTAATAAAGGGTAAAAAATAATATTTCCTTAAGAAAAATATTAATATGTAAATATATTTATAAATTTATAAATATAATATATATTTTAAATATTTTTTAAGATACTATTGAATACGTATTTAAAAATTATATATAATATATTTAATAAAAATGAAATATAAAATAATTTAAATAATTTATTTATTAATAATGTTTTAATTACTATTGAGTAATAGTCATTGAATGACATTTGGGTGAAATAAAAATTAAATTTGTTAAGTAATGATCTAAGATAAGTTAAAAACATGACTTGACCTTCAAATAAACATACCTTTTGATTCATGTGAGAATTTCAGCTATACCACATATCAAGTAAAATCATGTGAAGAGAACATTTTTATAGACTCCTAATGGAACACCTTGCTACATTTACTAAGGCTAAAAAGTCCTAGATGACCTCCAAATATGATATTTTAGTTGGGTTATCCAAATTCTGTAACATTCAATGGAGTTTCAACCAAATGTCAGGGTGTCCTATTGGCTTTTCTCAGTAGGGGCATAATATATTACCTTGTAATACATTCCTATTGATAACATTATTCTTAATTTTTTATAATTTCTAATAATGAAGTTTCATGTGTAATTAAATGTATGAATATTTTCCTATATTCACATATAATAAATCAATAGTAAATAGATTATATTTACATAAAAGTATATTTTGAAATATTAAAACTATAAGGAAACATATATTTATTATTCATTTTATTAAAAACAAATAATTATCCATTTTATTTTCATATAAAAATTCCATAATATTTATATATATTCCAATCAATTTAAATTTGATTATATATAAATGTGTGTTAGTTAATAATTTTTTTTTATATATCATTGTCATTATATATATATTATATAAATGAATTTATGATATAACTATATAAATACACACAGACACATAGATATATATATATATATATATTTAATATTTATATATACATTTGTGTTTGCATTGATAGACAAATATATACACGCACATTTATATTCTAATATATGTAAATGAATAATAGTATATAATATAGTTAAATACATTTAAATATATATATATATATCATAACCTCATGAAAACTTAAACAAACATTTATTTTATAAATTTATCTTAAAATAATTATGGCAAATTAAAATAATTAGTATATGAAAATATATATTTATAAATAAATATAAGAAGTAAAAATGTATAAAAATATAAAGTTATAATTAAATTAAAAATATGTATTTATATATATATATATGATAAAAATTTATATGAAAATATATATATATATATAAATATCATAAAATACTAAATAAATCTATGTAATGTAGTGGTAATGTTGTTCGATAGAGAAGATGAGGTTATGGGATTGAATCTAGATGAAAATAGGTTTCCGAGTCATCTCTAGCACTGAAGGATAGGGGACGTACCACTAATTAATGGGGGTGTCAAGAGTGCAGAGAATCAGGGTGTTGGGCTATAGAATGGAGTGGGTTTCCAAGAAGCTCTAGCACTAATAAAATACAATTTTTTCACAATTTTATAAGTTCATTGAAATTAATTATAATTTAGGTTATATTAAAATTCATCCATTATCATAACTTTTTATAATTACTATAACATGTATTCCATTAACAGTACCTAAATTTTCGATGATTTTAATTTTATGATAATGAAACCCTTCTTCTGGTAGCAAAATCCTTATTTGTAATAGGGTTTTGGTGATTTCGTAGTTATTATCTTACAATATGTGAATTAATAATGTTTCTTATCCCTTTACATGAGGTATTTGGTGGTGATTTCATCATGATTGAGTTGTATCCCACATTTTTGGATAGATATTTGGTAATTCCATTATCAGTTGTTGGATTATATTATTAATGATGAAAATAATTAGATAGATGTCTAATATAATGAAATGTATTTTTTCGAAACTATTTTTCAAGGGGATAAAAATATAATGGGTAATTTTATATGAGTTTAATAGGAGGGGTGGAATTTTAGAATGGTTTTTAGTTGGATAAATGATCACGTGACGTCTATATGTGTTGTGGTGTGGTCAATTTCTTACCAAAGTAGAGTTGATATTATGTATTAGGATGTGTCATGGGGGTGTAATTAATTTTGGATAAATTTGAAGTTATTGGAATGTTAGGACATTATATTAATGAGTTTCTCAATTATTATAGTGGAAGTCTATGAGGTCAGGATCGTGCCACAATTCACTGTTTAATTTTCACCGTTACACATCTGTGAAAAACTAGTTCTATATTAAAAAATATATTAAAAAATTCTAATTTATATTTGATTCAATTATTTTGTGTTTATTTCTATTAAAGAAGTAAAATTTTACTTTTTTTGATAATTTTATTGTAGGTGGAGGTGATTTGGAGGAGCCATGATAATGTTCATGGAAAATATACCAAACTACGTATAATCCTAACACACCAATGGACTCAATCACATGCTAAAACTACAACATGCATCAAAATGATTTTATATTTTTTTATGGTCAATAATTTAGTGAGATATAACTTCTATGTAGGAACCCAAGCACCTATTAAGCCATCTAGTTGCCCATTCAGACTGATCTGTCCATGATACCAAATCCGCACATAGTCAAAAGTGGTGTTGTATGTTTGTTAAATATCTCACGATGTAAGTGTCCAAATAAATCCAACCATTCGGTATAGATAGAAAATAGGTTTCGTAAAAAACTTTTTAGTATTTAGCAAAGTGAAATAAGACTTTCCAGATATCGAAAACTAGGGGCCCATTTATTTTATGAAATTTTTGTTCCCAAAACCACATTCCGCTGTGCCTATTAATTGGAACCTTGGGCTCCCCATTTGAAAGTTGGAAACAGTAGAAAATCCAATCAATTTTGGATTTCTAGTGGTGTCTTGTACTCGAACTATAATTAATGGGGGACCTATCCTAATAGGGGGTCATGAATAAAGATAGAATTCCACCCTAAATTTCTCTTCCTCTCGATGTCAGGCTAAATGGTGGGTGTTCATTGTGAGGGAGATACACACATGTCAAGGAGGTTTTGACACATCTATTAGAATTTTTTTATGAGTAATTTGGGTGTTCAATCATTTCATTCCATGTATCATACATGATATAATTTTGGAATCCTATTTTTGTACATGTAAAAGTCATGGCCTTAATTTCTAACCAATCGGTTTGAGGTTTTGATTGTGTCACTTGTGTTGTTCCAATTGGAGAACACAAGAATTATTATCTTCCCAATTTCTTGGGATGTCAATATTTTTAGTAATATCTTATTCCATGGATAAGTTACGTAAATTGGAAATATAATTTTTATGTCATGGTTTTGTTATTCATGCCATGAAATAGAGTCTTAGGAAGTAATCGAGATTCTAATTAATTTCAACCAAAGAATTACTCTAAACCTAAATGAATATCTTGGAAAAATGGACTTAAAATTTGTTTACTGTAATAATAATAACCCCAGAATCTCATATTTTTCTAAATCCACTTGATTTTCCACTATTAAACACTTTAAGATAAAGTTATTTTCTTAAAATTGTTTTTAAAATCACCCCCTTTTTAGTGATTGTTATTAAAAACAACTTATCTAAACCTATCATGCTCTTTGAAAGATAACCTTGGGTATATCGTATAATAAAAATAAACATAAAAATCATATTAAATTTGACATTTCATGATAACCCAGTCAAATTTTGGCACCATTTCTAGGGATCTCCTTTGTTTTTAGTATGTGTATTTTTATTAAAGTATTGTGTATATTAATTATTTGATCATTTTTTATTCCTACATATTTTTATGTTTATTTCTTAAATAATATGTTTTTATGATTTTCCATGATGCAATCTTCATTAGAGGAAATAATTCTATTCAAAAACCAACTAGGGAGGATCTTAAATTAGTGACACAGAGACGCTCGAGAGAACCCTTTTAGACAGGGCACACAAAACATCGACACAATTCTTGATCCTTATTTTTCTTATAATACCCACATAAAAACCGAATTAAACATGTATAAAATGTCATAAAATAACCATAAATTAAAATAAATAACATCACCTAATGTTGATTCCCAACCCAGTTATATTCAAATTCCAGTTGAGGAACCAAATTTTGAACTTAAATCGGGTTTAATTCATTTATTACCAAGAATCCATGGACTCATTAAAGGAGATCCACACATGAATTTTAAAATATTTCATAAATTGTGTTTGAAATTAAAACCATCTAATGTGGATTAAGAACAAGTTACGCTTTGGTAATTCCAATTTTCATTTGGAGACACTACGAAAGATTGGTTGTATTATGTTAATTCACCAATCAGAGGCTAGGTGGACATGAAACACATTTTTATTGAAAAATAATTCCTAGCCTCTAGAACTTCAATTATAAGGAAACAATTTGTGGGATAAGACAATATCAAGGGGATACTCTTCATGAATATTGGGAATGATTTAAAAGTCTTTTATAAAGTGTCCAGAAATACAAAATAGGTGATCAACTTGTAATTCAGTGTTTTTAAGATTGTTTATTTTTTATTTATTGAAATATTATTGATGTTACTATAGGCGATGAACTAGTTGAAAGGACCCCAATTATTGTAAGAACCATAATTGTAAAAATATCAAAGAACACTCAAAAATTTGATTCTAGATCCAATAAAACAATTTAAGGTGTCCATAAGGTGAAAAGTACAAAATTCAAGAAGAAGGAGTACATAATGTTTGAAGAGGTAAGTAACCTTCTTCGACAACTAACTCTTTCCCACGGGAAATCACAATCTCCACCTCCCATCCACTAGGGAATATGTAATTCTAACACCCATTATTCTATCCAATTCCCCCAATTAAGAGAAACATATGAGCATAGTTAAGAAATATTTCTATTTATACCCTACAACAAACCCTTTATGAAAGAACTTTACTATCCATTCAAACCTGGGTGGAAATAAATACTAGATTATATGTAAGGTGGTATCCAATCAAATCTAAAAAATTAATGGATCCAACTTGGATGGAGTATTCATCAACCACCAACACCTAGAAATACCCAACCACCACAAAGTCCTTTCTAAACAACCCCGAAAATCCCAAAGCCTATCCCAGATGATTTGATTAAACAAATGGTTTCTAACCATCTCTAATTCCAAAAAACCACCCAAGGGACCATAAAATACCTAAAAACCCAATTAGTCCATCTCAGTAATTATCTTAGAGAAATTAAAAGTCTTGGGTTGGGTAAACTACACTATAAACTTGTAGTTAAACTTAGGGGTAATGGAAATGATAGTTTCATTACCCCTAGGACTGGGAAAAAACTTAAAACCCGAATGAGCCCTCTATTAGAGTCATACCATCCTAGGAAAACCACAATTTGAACTACTAAAAATGGTCTAAGAGATGAAAATCCTTCTCATAAGAGAAGACCTTCCAAATGATAAAGCATGCCTATTAATGAGTCACATACCCCAACCATTCCTCTTAATATTCCCCAAAGGGCCAACCAACCTAGAAAAAAAAAGTAAACTATAATTGATAAATAAATTTTCTAAACTTTCAAAAAGGTGCAGGTTAACATCCCCTCGATTTATTTCATGAAGAAAATTCTATGATATTACCTGTTTTGGAAGGATAAGTGTACACACTATAGAACGATTTGAGGTGATGATAATTAGAGCTTGGGGAGTAATGTATGTGCATTGATAGATCCATCACTTCCCACCAAATGCAACTATCATGGATAATTCTTGATTACATGAACCATATGGGAGTATTAATTTTCCAATTATATGCTTGATTTTGGTGCCTCTATAAATGTGATGCCTCACGCCATTTACTCTTCATTACATATTAGAGAACTAAATCCAATAGTAATTCTTGGTCAACATGAAAATCAAGTACAGAACACCCCACTGGTGTTTTAGAGGATGTTCTTGGGAGGCTGAAAATTTTAAATTTTCTTACCGGTTTTTATGTGCATAGATGGAAGATGACAAGATAAGTGGACATGACATAATTTTATTGGGGATACCATTAATGAAAACTGCCATAACCATAATTAATGTTTACAATGATACATTATCTGTGAAGTTTAGTAGTGATATTTTCTACTTAAACATCCTTAAGGAAATGAATCACCCCTCCGAAGAACATTACTCTCTCTCTAGTAATTCAATTGATGTACTCCCTTCCCCTGAAAAAAGATATTTTCTTTTCCCTGATCCTATTTCTGAGTTTCTATCATTGATTGAAATATAGGAAAATTGATCATGAATAGAATGTTGTAGTGTTCCATAAAAATGACATTTATTATTGTTAATTGATTATTTCATGAACACAGGGGATCACATGACCATAAATTATAATTCTAAGCTTGTAAAAGCTGATTCCACATATGAGGACGATACCATTGATCAATTGGATGAGATTAGTGACATCTAACATTCACAAAAAATCCCAATAATCTATAAAACCATGAATTCAAACTAAAAAAACTACCTCGTGATTTAAAATGTTCTTATAATGATAATGGAAACAAGTTTCCAATCATCATTGTTAGTTGAATCCCTCCAAAGCATGAATTTCATGTTCTTGAACTTTCAAGGGAGTATAAAATTGCTTTTGTATGGACACTTACGAATAATCCTGGGATTATCCCATCAATTTGAAGATATCATATATTGTGAAATGATGTGGAAAAACCAGTTAGGAAGTCGCTACATCGATGGATCCCAAACCTAATGAATGTTATTAAAAACGAGTTAAAGAATTATTTCCTTCTGGAATCATTTACCCATCTTTTACAGCCAATGGGTCAGTCCAGTACAAGTGGTTCCTAAAAAAATGCATCTTATAGTAATGCAAAATGAAATCGATGAATTAGTTCTAACTCGTGTGCATAATAGTTTTAGTTTCTATATAGAGTATTTCCAATTAAACCAACACATTTGGAAGGAACACTTCCCATTGTCATTCATTGACCAAATACCTGAGTGGATAGTTGGGAATTCCCATTATTGTTTCATTAATAGGGATACTAGATACTTTAAAATCCATATTTCCTCTAAGGATTAGGAAAACACAACCTTCACTTTCCCTTTTTGGAACATTTTCATATTTAAGTTTGTCACTTGATATGTGAAATGCTCTAGGTATATTGTAGTGATTCATGGTTATTATATTTCAGGATTACTTAGAGAATTGCATGGAAGTAGTCATAGGTGATTTAACTATTTATTGATCCTTTTTTGATGAATGTTTGAGTAGTCTTGGTTCAGTCTTGCATCATTGTATTGAAAATAATATCATATTAAATTATGAGAAATTCCATTTAATGGTGAAAATGGTATAGTTTTGGGACATGCCATTTTGGGGGCTAGTACCTAGGTAGATAAATCGAAAGTGGATGTCATTTATTCCATACCATTCCTAGAAAATGTGTAGCAAGTGCGGGTTATCCTAGGTTATGTTGGATATACCATCATTTCGTTTATGAAATTAGTAAAATTTCACTCCCCCACACTAGATTACTCCAAAAAAGGAATTTTTTTATGATAAAGAATGTGAAAAAGCTTTTACTATGTTAAAATGGATTCTCCCCTCACCCAGAGTAATCCAACCACCTCAGTAGGATTTACCATTTGATCTCACGTGTGATGCCTCAAACTGTATATTTGGGGAAGTCTTATCACAAAGGGTCGATCGAGCTCCACATGAAATTCCGAATTCCTCACTTAAACTGGACACTACCCAAGTAAAATACACCACAACTGACGAAGGATTTCATTAAATTTTGTTTTCCTTGGATACATTCAAGTCGTATATTTTAGGGTTTAAAATAATTGTGTTCTCAGACCATGTAGCCATCTAGTATGAACTTATAAAACTAAAATCCAAACCCCATCTAATTCATTGGATGCTCCTCCTTGAAATTTTATTGTTATAAATTAGAGATAAAAAAGGAGCAGAGAATGTGGTGGCTGACCATATCAGTTGGATCCACCCATCCTAATTCATTGACACATCCACATGTATTCCCATAAATGAAATGTTTCTAGATGATGAATTTTACCGAGTGCAAGATGATACTCCTTAGTATAACAAAATTGTAAATTATTCGGTAGAATCTTTCATTCCCGTGGATTTAAATAAAAACCTAGCCAACTATCTGAAACACGAGTTTTGTTGGTACATTTGGGATGACCCCTATATTTGGAGTACATGTAGTGATCATGTTCTCAGATGTTGGGATCTTGATAGCAAGTTTTAGTCTGTCATTAGGTTTTTTATGATCTTTCTTGTGGGAGCCACTTCGTTCCCCAACGGATTGCTCTAAAGGTCCTCCATTCTTGTCTCTTTTAGACAATTTTCTTTGGATTCCCATAGTTTCTATAAATCTTGTCCTTTCTATCAATGAATAGGGAATGTATGTAAAATTAATGAAATTCCACAACAACCCTTGATATTCCATGACATTTTCAATTTTTGGGGAATTCACATTATGGGACCATTCCCCAATTAATTTGGGAACCTTTAAATTATTCAAATAGTGGATTACATTTGAAAATGGGTAGAAGAACAAGCTAATAGGACTGATGATTCATATGCAGTTGTCAAATTTTTGATAACCCAACTATTTTGGAGATTTGGATTACCTAGGTTCATCATCACTATCTAGGGGTCTCATTTCTACAACCCAGCAATGTAATCTCTTTAGAATTTGTATGGGGTAGGGCATAGAGTGTCTACTGCGTAGCACCCACAAACTAATGGTCGAGACGAGGTGTCAAATAGGGAAGTGCAACATATTATTGAAAAAATGGTTCATCCTAATAGAGAATATTGGAGTCTTAGACTAGATGATTCATTATGGGATTACCGTACGACCTTTAAAACTCCCATTCAAATGTCACCCTATCGGATTTTGTTTTGGAAAGAGTTGTCACCTCCCAATTAATATTGAGTACCAGGCCTACTAGGCCATCAAACAATGCAATTATAATATTTCCAGTGTGAATGATAAAAGGATGTTTCATATTCAGAAGATGGATCAAATGATAAAAGATTCATATCAGAACTCTCATATTTATAAGGAGTAAATCATTTTTTCCATGACCGTCTCTTCTTTCTTTGTCAGTTCCATATTGGACAGAAGGTCCTCCTCTACAATGAAAGGCGATCTTTCATATAGGTAAGTTTTTTCCCACTTGTTGGAAAATACACAGTTACCAATGTCTCTCAATTTTCTATGGATTATGTTGAAAATGAAGAAACCCAGAAAACCGTCATTGTCAATGGGAAGTGACTGAAGCACTTCCATGAAGCCATTCCGGAGTCCATAATGAAGGAACTACAAGTTCATGAAGCAGTCTATGAATGACACCCACCAGGTTTTCTCCTTCCTTCCCAGATTCAATTTTCTAATAGTGAGTACACAACACAATTTATGTGTGGGAGATTGGTATATTCTCAGGTCAGTTAGGAATTTTCATGGCCTTTCTTTCTTTTTTTCTTCTTCACATAGAGTATTGTATTTTCACTCCCCCTCATCCCCCCTCACTTTTATACTAAAATTTTAATTTTTTATAACACTCAAAGAAGATAAAAATAGATTTAACATATAATTAATGAACCCCTAATTCTCTAAATAACACAAATTTGTTATATCCTAGCCAAGTAAACATATTTTTTCCACCTATGTGTTTTTAATTTTGGAAACCTCACATACATGGTTGCATTAAGTAAGATATTTAGAGTCTAATAAGACAAACATAATATTTAGTGAATAGGAACATAAACTTATGAATAGTAACATACCCTTATGAATAGTAATTTTTAGTAATGAATAGTACATTTGCCTAAAAAATAGATACTTCACCCATGAATGTATAAATACAATTTACACATCGTAAATGTGAAAAAACAATCATAGTACTCATATTGGTATTTTTTTATGTCATAAATTTTTAATCACAAATTTATGATTAATACAATAATTTAAAATGGAAATTTATTTTCATAAAATGTAATCATAATTTTTTATTTTATTTTATTATGGTTATAAGATATTTTTATGGGGTATTGATTTATTTCTCAATGTGTAACAAAATGAGTTATAGTTTTAAAGTTTTTTTTTCGGAAAAATTTATTATTTTATCTAAGAATTATATAAAAAATATAGCAAAAATTAATTTCATTAAATTGATTTATTTTTTTAATTCCACAGGTCAAAATTAGTTTGGGTGATTTTTTGGGATTTTTCTAAAATACTTTAATTTTTTGGGAAAAGTAAAAATACAGGTTTGAGTTTTCAGTATGTTTAATGATATCATAATGATTTAATAATTAATTTTAAATTTTGTTAGACTAGTGAATAGTAAAATATAAAGTTATGTGTCCCAAGTGGCTAATATAAAGAGAAAATACCCAGGGAAAGCCCATGATTTTGAAAAAACTACTAACGAGGTGTCCCTGTAAATTAATAAACAATCTAGCCCTCATTTATTATAAATACCCACTAATTCCTTCATTTTATTTCATTAAAAACTCATAATACTCAAAGATATGGTAGTTATACCTCCCTATTATTCCTCCCAAGGTGTCCTGAATCCCCAAGGTCCTAACCATCATTTATTTGGAGTTACTCTATAAGGTAAGAGAATTCTCAACTTCTCTTTTCCATCAAAGTTTTCTTTTATGGGGTATGTATTTCTTGTTTTCAAACTGAGTTATTATTTCCATATTATTAAGTACCTATAAAAGTTTATGATTATTTTAGGAATTGGTGACCCCTTTCCCCTCTCTTTTTAATGTTTTCTAAAACCATGATGCATAGCCTTTATGCGGTATAATTTCTATCTCAAAATCTCTCTCTTTTTCAAGCACTCTTATTTTGTTATTATATTTTAATTTAAATTGTCTTATGTTGGAATATTTAATTAAATATCCCCCTCAATGTCTATATTATGTAACAATTATGATATAAACTTTTTCTCCCATCAATATATTTTATGAATTTTTAAGTGATTTCATTAGGCTGTCAGATTTTTGAAAGGGATTTCTCGACTTTTCTTTTATTTTGAGTTCCTTTATTTTTCTTTCCTCTCCCCCTTTCTTCCAAATGTTATAATGAATACATTATCTTATATATAATGGAATTATATCACAATGAAGGAATATTTATTCATCATCTCTACTTTCTAATTTTTTATACTAAAAATGAAAACATCATCCGAGATGTGCTAATTTAACACATTCAAGGATGATGGTTTTTCAATTTCTATTACCGTGATTAATTCTATTCATAAAAACATTATTATGGTTTAACTACACTATAATATATGTATTATGTATCATATATGGTTCGGAAATATTTTTCTACACATTGTTTTTATTTATAAAACAAATTGAGTTCGTTGTGTTCAAAAACCACCAATTAACCCAAACAGTTTTCATTAAATAATATATAATGATTCATCATCAATACAAGTAACCAAAAGAAATTTACAACCACATAACAATTTTTATGTTTACTAATAATATATAACTTTAATTCTAGATAACCAACATCACTTTACATGATTCTCTGTTGAAGTATATATGCATACCCATCCAGAAGAAAATGCTCCCAAACAATAAAATTGATCCTCTTAAAGCCTTTAAAAAGTCTATGAATGAAGTTAATATTACTATAAATAATAAATTACATAAATAATATGTTCTAGAAATATTAATTAATTAATTTAATTTGGTTATCCAGGACACTAAGATATATTAAAGAACAACAATAGACATAAGATAAGGGTTTTGATGTACATGGATTTTACATGTATTTTTATAATTTTATAACTTAATTTTAATTAATTAGTTTAACCATTTTTTATATTTTTAGTTTACTTTTGTGGTTTTGTATTACTTTAGATATTTTGATAATTTTTAGTTAATTTATGTACTTATATTAGTAATTTAGTATTTCTATTAGTTATATGAATTTTATATATTATATTTAACACTATATTATTATTATTATTATTAGTTTCACTAAATTTAGTTTATTTTATTTTATTAATTATTATTAGTATTTATATTTTAAGTCTATATTTATATTTTATTTTAGTTCATTATTTTTATAGTATTAACAAAATATTATTTTGTTATTAGTTATTATTATATTTAGTAGTAGTATTATATTTAGTTACATGTGCAATAATATTTACTTCTTATTACTATTCTCTATTATTATTATTAACTTAATTAGATAATTAGATTATTTTCAATTTGAATTTAACTTTCTTTTATTTCTATTTTGGTTGATCCTTTCTCCCTACCCACCTTTTCCCATGCCCCACTTCCCCGTTTGTCCTTTTCTCCCATTTTTACTCCCCTCTCTCCAATCTTCCCCTCTAATATTCTCTCTCGAATCACCATTCCATCCCTGTCACGACCCGCCTTCACCAAAAGGAGGGAAGGGTCAGCAGGTTGCCAGGCCCTTCCTTCTTCGAGTTGAAGGAGAGATAATGACCCCCGAAACCCGCCTTCAATAGGTCCCGGAGTGGCGACTAGCACCAAGGGTATAGGGAGTTCTCACAAATGGAAGGCATTACCCTTTTTTTTTTATTTTATAGGATCGAAAGATAAGGAGGAGAAAACCCAACAACACCAAGATAGAAAGAAAAGTAAAGCCAAAAGTAAACCATTCCCACATGTATGTTTAAACAGTTTACAACAAAGTACAAGTACAAAAGAAAAAGAAGCCCTCAAGTACAATACCAAAAGAAAACAAAGGTACGACAAAAACGACAACTCCAACTGTCCGACTAATAGGGTCCCGCGCAGCCCTGGTAGTCCTCCTGGAAACCTGAAAGTAAACGTAGGGTGAGCATACAAGTACACTCAGTAGGGAAAACCAAGACTCTCGTGCACAAGTGGGGGAACGTACTAAAGTCCCGTGAGAAAGAGTAAACCAAACACCTAACAAGGCAACTATCCATCCCAAGCCTCTCCAAGGTTCGCTCCCCAAATAACGCAAGCCAAGTAATATATATATATAAGAGCACATCGATGTTTGGGTACCCCGCGCCACTTTCCCACTGGTTATTGAGACATCCTACGCATCAGACCAATCCCGCCATTCTCACCGCAGTCCCACTGCCACACCCGCCCGCACACACCTGGGCCACAACCACACGCAGTCCCACTGCCAAATCCCGCCCGCACACACCTGGGCCACAACCACACGCAGTCCCACTGCCAAATTCCGCCCGCACACACCTGGGCCTCAACTGTCACAAGTAACCATGCCTGCAAACACCTAGGCCAGAACAACCACCGCTATGCCCGAAGACACCTGGGCTAAAGAATCCACTGCCACGCCCGAAAACACCTGGGCCTCATCCCGAAGACACTTGGGAAACCACCTGCCGCACACACCTGGCCAACCACCACAACACCCTGCCCGATGGTTCTTGGGCTAATAATGGACTTCAGGCCATCACAGCCTGCCCGAAGGTACTTGGGCTATCCGGGAAAGGGAGCAGAAAAGGAGCTAATAACCAGCCACTAAGTATAGTGTTGGGAAAAACACCCTTCCCCCATAAATGGGGGTGTTCGGCACTAAGTGCTCAACTTGGGTGGGGCGCGAATAAGAAACACAAAGCTACAAGTATAGATATAGGTAACAAACACTCACCCAAAACTTAGGTTTTCCTAGCCAACCTACAGGACACAATACCACAACGCCCGAGTCACAATTCGCGACCCTTGCCCACAAAACCATTTGTCCCATTCTTGTTTCACGTTCAGTCAATTGTTCAATTAATTTTAAGCACTACTGGGCAACTACCATAAGCATAACCAAGGAAAACGTCAAGCATAGATCAACCAAAACACCCACACCCGGTTCTGCCAACAGAGGATCTCTCCCCAGTTTGTGATAAAAACCCACAACCACTGAAATCATGCCAACAGGAGATCCCATCCCCCAAATTCACACAGCCGCCGAGTATAAAAAGAACGGGGGATCCCATCCCCTCCCACACTTCCAGCAAACGGCCCGAAGGGAAAACAACCAACAACCACTACCAACACGAGTCAGGGATTTTCAGATTTAAACGACTTAACACACTCCATGATTTCAAAAATTCCATGTGTTCTATCCGTTGGTTATCACAGAAGGGTTGATCCAGGTGCTTTCAAATTATTCAGCCGGGTATACGTGATTAACCAATTTCACAGCAGGAGTTCACAATTTCAGCAACCCATTTAAAACATCACGAGGGGATTCAAGTGCACACACACGACCACCAACGGCCTCAATTTTCAGAAAACATAGACCAGTACAAAAAAAAGGGATGATCACTAGATAAAGCATAAACAACGATCACAACCCCTCCCCTTCTTTCTTTAGAACTTCGTTTAGTATCTCCATTAGGGTTTGGTTCAACCAATTTCATAGGAACAAAAGCAACGCCCACCCCGCATGATGCACAAAAGTGAGAGACGAGAGAAATTCCCTACCTGTTGATGGATGATCGACGTTTAGGCCGGGGGCGCGGAACTTTACGGATAACGACGCGGCGGTCCCGATGCACCAGAAGAGTCACGATCGAAGAAGGGGGAAAACCACGGCCTAACCCTTAATTATAAGGGCTGGGGACGGTTGAGATGAAAACACAAAACCACGGAAGACGAGGGAGTCGTGGGTTGACCACGTGGCTTGACTCATCATTAATGGCGCTGGGTGGTTTTAACTGACCCATGAATTAATGAAGCATTTAATTAAGACCTTTGCGCGCGTTTCGGATTTCCAAGATATTTTTAGCAAGGAAGAATAGGGTCTAAAACCCTATTTGCGAAAAAGGAACATTACTGGAACAACTGGGCAGGGCCGGTCTCACCGATCGGTCTCACCGATCGGTCTCACCGATCGGTCCCACCGATCGGTCTCACCGATCGGTGTCACCGATCGGTCTCGCCGATCGGTCTCACCGATCGGTCTCGCCGATCGGTCTCACCGATCGGTCTCACCGATCGGTGTCACCGATCGGTCTCACCGATCGGTGTCACCGATCGGTCTCGCCGATCGGTCTCCCCGATCGGTCTCACCGATCGGTCTCACCGATCGGTCTCACCGATCGGTCTCACCGATCGGTCTCACCGATCGGTCTCACCGATCGGTCTCACCGATCGGTCCCACCGGTCGGTCTCACCGGTCGGTCTCACCGATCGGTCTCACCGATCGGTACCCCCGCAAGGAAACCGGATTTTTGGCAAAGGAAGGGACTAAGGGGGTTCTGGGTCTTCACATCAGATACCTCTTGAACGATTCTCGTCCTCGAGAATCAAACAAACTAGAAGGAAAGAGAGGATCCGAACAACCATCTTCGAAGATACCTCTTAGGAGTGGACCCCCGCTAGTTGGAAATACTCCCTGTCATGAACCAAGCATCACACCACGCCAAACCGCCCGGTCATGTGGGTTTGGGGAGTTCCCCTCCCCCATGTCAAGATATTATCCGCTTTGGGCGGCACTGACTCGCCCGCACGGGTTTAATCGCATCCACCTTAATGCGTCCTGATTAGGGGTCGGGTTTCCCCTTCCCTTCAACCGGGGCTTCCCACACAAAACAGAGGGAAGGAACCTAGCACATTTCATAGCCAAAAAGGTCAAACGTTCTGTCACAACTGGCACCAAGGGTTCAAAACTCAGAACAACTCGGGGTATTGGGCACGCATCTGTGCTTCCCTCTCCCACGTACTCTCTTCGAGGCCGCCATGTCTCCACAACACACGAACCAGGCCGACGGTTCGTCCACGGAGCACTTTCTCCTTGCGATCCTCGATTCTGACTGGCCGTTCCTCGAAGGTCGCGTCTCCTCCCACGTCTAGCTCTCCCCAGTTGATGACATGAGAGTCATCATGTAAGTACTGACGAAGCTGGGAGACATGGAAGACGTCATGGACCCTCTCCAACTGAGGTGGTAGGGCCAGCTGATATGCCACCTCGCCAACTCGCCTCAGCACCTCGAAAGGTCCGATGAACCTAGGGGAGAGCTTACTCCCCTTTCCGAACCTCCGCTGCCCCCGTCGAGGGGAAACCTTCAAAAACACATGATCTCCCACCTCGAACTTCAGGGGCCTCCTCCGACGATCAGCATAAGATTTCTGCCGATCCTGAGCTGCTTTCATCCTCTCCCGCACTAGCTGGACTTTCTCCGTGGTGCTCTGCACTACTTCTGGTCCAAGAGTACCAGTCTCACCAACCTCTGCCCAGCATAAGGGTGAACGACATGGTCTTCCATACAAAGCCTCAAAAGGAGCCATGCCGATAGTAGAGTGAAAACTGTTGTTGTAGGCAAACTCTACTAAAGGCAAGTGTCGTACCCATGATCCCCCGAAATCCAGAACACATGCTCGCAGCATGTCCTCCAAAGTCTGGATAGTCCGCTCTGTCTGCCCATCAGTCTGAGGGTGAAAAGCAGTGCTAAGGCGTAGTTGGGTGCCAAAAGCATGCTGTAACCCCTTCCAGACTCGTGAGGTGAATCGAGTGTCCCGATCCGAGACGATCGTTTTCGGAACTCCATGCAAACGCACCACCTCATCCACGTACCTCTGTGCTAAGGTACTCACGGGTCCCGACTCCTTGATAGCCAAGAAGTGAGCAGATTTTGTCAATCGATCCACCACTACCCAGATAGCATCATGCCCGCCCTGAGCTCTGGGTAGTCCCGTGACGAAGTCCATTGAGACGTCGTCCCACTTCCACTCGGGAACATCTAGAGGATGCAACAGACCACCAGGAACACGGTGTTCAGCCTTCACCTGCTGACACACCAGGCATTTAGCCACGAACTCTGCCACTGCCCGTTTCACCCCGGGCCACCAAAACTGTCCCCTCAGGCCTCGGTACATTTTCGAAACACCCGGATGTACCGCCAAGGCTGAGCTATGGAACTCATGAAGGACTTCATCACGCATCACCTCTGGAACAAACAACCTCCGATGAAAGAGCATCCGATGTCGGCTGTCCTCCGACCATCCTTCCGGGGCGTTCCCCTGATCGACACGATCCCGCAACACTTCTACCTCAGGATCTCCCCACTGAGACTCTTCCACTTGCTGCAACAAGGAGGACTGTACCGTCATCTGAAACAAACAGCCTCTAGTACCTTCCACCCTTGCATCCAAGTGCAAGGCAGCCAACTCCCCCATTGCCTTCCAAGCATCAGCAGATTCCCGAACCACCTCCTGATGCGGCTTCCTGCTCAGGGCATCAGCCACAACGTTTCCCTTACCTTCAGTGTATGAGATCTCAAAGTCGTAGTCCTGGAGAAACTCGACCCACCTCCGCTGTCGCAAGTTCAAGTCACGCTGGGAGAAGATATAGCGCAAGCTTTTGTGGTCGGTGAAGACCACAAAGCGCTCCCCAAAGAGGTAATGTCGCCACAGCTTTAATGCGAACACCACCGCTGCAAGCTCCAGGTCATGGGTGGCATAGTTCCGCTCATGGGGGCGTAGCTGCCTGGACCCGTAGGAGATCACCCCTTGTCGCTGCATCAATACGCACCCCAGGCCCTGTCCTGAAGCATCACAGAATACCTCATAGGCCATCCCTTCTTCTGGCAACCTCAACACTGGGGCACTAACCAGTTTTTCTTTTAGGTAGCTGAAGGACGACTCACATTGCTCGCTCCACATGAAAACTTGGTCCTTCTTGGTCAAAGCCGTCAAAGGGGCTGCTACCCGGGAGAAGTTGGGTACGAATCTCCGGTAGTAGCCTGCCAGTCCAAGGAAACTCCGAACTTCCGCCACATTCTTGGGTGCTGCCCAAGAAACAATTGCCTCAACCTTTGATGGGTCGACTGCTACTCCCTGCTCAGACACTACATGTCCAAGGAAGTGCACTTCTCGCGCCCAGAACTTGCACTTTGACAACTTCCCATAGAGCTGGTGCTGTCGTAGGACCTCCAAAACTGTCCTCAGGTGCTCTGCATGGTCCTCTTCTAACTTTGAATAGATCAGGATATCGTCGATGAACACCACCACAAACCGATCCAGGTACTCCCGAAAGATGGAGTTCATAAGCCCCATGAACACGGCCGGGGCGTTCGTAACACCAAAGGGCATGACCACGAACTCGAAGTGCCCATACCTGCACCTGAACGCCGTCTTCGGGACGTCGCTATCCTTCACCCTCAGCTGGTGGTACCCGGATCGCAGGTCGATCTTCGAGAACCATCCTGCCCCCTTCAGCTGGTCGAAAAGATCATCTATCCTCGGAAGGGGGTAGCGGTTCTTGATTGTTACCTGATTCAGCCTCCTGTAATCAATGCATAACCTGAGGCCACCATCTGCCTTCTTCGCAAACAAGACTGGGGCACCCCACGGTGATGCACTTGGACGAACATAACCCCTCTTCATCAGATCGTCAATCTGTATCCGCAACTCCCGTAGCTCCGAAGGTGCCATCCGGTAAGGAGCCATCGAGATTGGTCGAGAGTCGGGCTGCAGGTCTATCCCGAACTCGATATCACGTCGAGGGGGTAGAGTCGTCACCTCCTCGGGAAAGACGTCCATAAATTCACGAACGATCTCTGGTACTTCCACCATTTCCGCATCTGTTGATTCTATCGTCAGTTCGGTCAACAAGGAGAGGAGAGGTTCCTCCCTCCTGTTTCCCTTCGGACAGCTCCGCTCACCGGTGAAAGTAACACGCTGGCCGTCCAAACCGGAGAACACCACCCTCCTTTGGAAACAGTCGATGACGGCGCACACAGAAAATAGCCAGTCGATGCCTAGGATGACATCGTACGGCCGAATCTGTAGCAGAAGGAGGTCCTTAACCGACTGATGTGGCCCCAACATCAGTCTACATCCCCGACAAACGAACAGCAAGTCGATCTGACCTCCAACTGGTGTGCTCAACACCAGGGGCACTGGAAGTCTCTCGGCATCTAGACCCAAGGCGCGGGCTATACTGGGTGCAACAAAGGAGTGCGAAGCTCCGGTATCGAACAAAGCATAAGCAAGAGTGCTAAACACACTGATCGTACCTCGAACAACCTCTGGCCCTGCTGGAACTGTTGCTTCTGCGGCGTGTAACTGTCCACGCCCAGCTCCCCTACCCCTCGGCTGTCGGCCACCTCCCCGACCACGCCCTGGTCGAGGTCCCTGGGGAGCGCCCTGAGGTCGGCCTCCCCCTCCTATGTCTGTCTGCGGAGGAGCGGGAGCTCGCTGTCCCTGCTGCTGCTGCTGGAAGGGTCTGGCTGGGAACTGCTGCTGCTGTGGCGGATGCTGGGGATGACTGCCACTGCTGTACTGCACCCGATCGGGGCACTGACTCCGAAGATGTCCAGGGCTCCCGCAGATGAAGCACCGTGGTCCCGAGCCTGAAGGGAAAGAACGTGGGCCAGGGGATCGAAACTGAAACTGCTGCGGCCTGCTCCCTGCGGGTCGGAACCTGGAGGGTCCCGATGCTGGGGGCCTGGTGCTGACGGCCTTCCCCTTCGATGGTCCCAGCTGGATCCCTTCTCGTGACAGTCCGCCTAGAGTGTGCATTCTTTCCACCACTTCGGCCTTCTTCTGAACCTCTAAGTATGTCGGAAGGGTAAAGGGAGTAACAGCATACTGGAGGGAGGGTCGGAGCGCCTCCTCCAAACGTCTTGCCCGAGACTCCTCATCGGGAAAGAGGTCTGGAGCAAAACGCAGGAGGTCCTTGAACTTGATTCCAAGTTCCCTCACGGACATGCTCCCCTGCTGGAGGGAGAGTAGCTCCTGTCTCTTCTCCGCCTTCATTGTCGAGGAGAGAAACTCCGCCCGGAACTCCTTCTCGAATTCCGCCCAAGCAACCTCAGACTCTTTCCTACTCCCCAGGTGAAGCATCCACCACTGACGTGACGCTCCTCGCATCTGGCTAACAGCCAGAGGAACCCAGTACTCTGTCGGGGCCCGAATCAGGCCGAAGGCTATGACTAGCTCCTCCAGCCAGCCTTCCGTCTTCATGTCGGAGGTGCTGCCCTCATATTTCTCGAGGGCCTGTCGCTGAAAGGCTCGAAGAGTCTTCTGCCACCGGTCGTCCTCTTCCTCCCGATCAGCTCTCTGCTGATTGGCCAAGGTAGTCTCAGGAGTCTCGATCGCCTGTACCACACGTGGTCGCCTTCCAGGTGCCATAGCTGCAAGGTAACCAAGGAATGCCTAAGCCCAGTAGTGCAAAGAAAACCGTTCTCAAAACTTATTAAGATTTAATTTATTCTTAATTTCCCAAGACATCCCAGAAACACAAGAACACAAGTCATTTATGATGCATGTACCTTTCCTAGGGTCTCTACCCTGCAATCAGTGTGGCTTCACTTGGTCGTTCGGTAGGTCCAGAGTCCTTGCATCGGATCACGGGGGGCCCTAAAATCCCGTGTCCTAGCCGGTCCTCCCTGGCCTATTTCACGCACCAAGGTCACCCAACGCTGTTGCCTTACCATCCCATGAAATCCTCACTGTGCCTAACTCCAGACTCCGTCCTATCTCTCAACCTGCCTCTGATACCATTCTGTCACGACCCGCCTTCACCAAAAGGAGGGAAGGGTCAGCAGGTTGCCAGGCCCTTCCTTCTTCGAGTTGAAGGAGAGATAATGACCCCCGAAACCCGCCTTCAATAGGTCCCGGAGTGGCGACTAGCACCAAGGGTATAGGGAGTTCTCACAAATGGAAGGCATTACCCTTTTTTTTTTATTTTATAGGATCGAAAGATAAGGAGGAGAAAACCCAACAACACCAAGATAGAAAGAAAAGTAAAGCCAAAAGTAAACCATTCCCACATGTATGTTTAAACAGTTTACAACAAAGTACAAGTACAAAAGAAAAAGAAGCCCTCAAGTACAATACCAAAAGAAAACAAAGGTACGACAAAAACGACAACTCCAACTGTCCGACTAATAGGGTCCCGCGCAGCCCTGGTAGTCCTCCTGGAAACCTGAAAGTAAACGTAGGGTGAGCATACAAGTACACTCAGTAGGGAAAACCAAGACTCTCGTGCACAAGTGGGGGAACGTACTAAAGTCCCGTGAGAAAGAGTAAACCAAACACCTAACAAGGCAACTATCCATCCCAAGCCTCTCCAAGGTTCGCTCCCCAAATAACGCAAGCCAAGTAATATATATATATAAGAGCACATCGATGTTTGGGTACCCCGCGCCACTTTCCCACTGGTTATTGAGACATCCTACGCATCAGACCAATCCCGCCATTCTCACCGCAGTCCCACTGCCACACCCGCCCGCACACACCTGGGCCACAACCACACGCAGTCCCACTGCCAAATCCCGCCCGCACACACCTGGGCCACAACCACACGCAGTCCCACTGCCAAATTCCGCCCGCACACACCTGGGCCTCAACTGTCACAAGTAACCATGCCTGCAAACACCTAGGCCAGAACAACCACCGCTATGCCCGAAGACACCTGGGCTAAAGAATCCACTGCCACGCCCGAAAACACCTGGGCCTCATCCCGAAGACACTTGGGAAACCACCTGCCGCACACACCTGGCCAACCACCACAACACCCTGCCCGATGGTTCTTGGGCTAATAATGGACTTCAGGCCATCACAGCCTGCCCGAAGGTACTTGGGCTATCCGGGAAAGGGAGCAGAAAAGGAGCTAATAACCAGCCACTAAGTATAGTGTTGGGAAAAACACCCTTCCCCCATAAATGGGGGTGTTCGGCACTAAGTGCTCAACTTGGGTGGGGCGCGAATAAGAAACACAAAGCTACAAGTATAGATATAGGTAACAAACACTCACCCAAAACTTAGGTTTTCCTAGCCAACCTACAGGACACAATACCACAACGCCCGAGTCACAATTCGCGACCCTTGCCCACAAAACCATTTGTCCCATTCTTGTTTCACGTTCAGTCAATTGTTCAATTAATTTTAAGCACTACTGGGCAACTACCATAAGCATAACCAAGGAAAACGTCAAGCATAGATCAACCAAAACACCCACACCCGGTTCTGCCAACAGAGGATCTCTCCCCAGTTTGTGATAAAAACCCACAACCACTGAAATCATGCCAACAGGAGATCCCATCCCCCAAATTCACACAGCCGCCGAGTATAAAAAGAACGGGGGATCCCATCCCCTCCCACACTTCCAGCAAACGGCCCGAAGGGAAAACAACCAACAACCACTACCAACACGAGTCAGGGATTTTCAGATTTAAACGACTTAACACACTCCATGATTTCAAAAATTCCATGTGTTCTATCCGTTGGTTATCACAGAAGGGTTGATCCAGGTGCTTTCAAATTATTCAGCCGGGTATACGTGATTAACCAATTTCACAGCAGGAGTTCACAATTTCAGCAACCCATTTAAAACATCACGAGGGGATTCAAGTGCACACACACGACCACCAACGGCCTCAATTTTCAGAAAACATAGACCAGTACAAAAAAAAGGGATGATCACTAGATAAAGCATAAACAACGATCACAACCCCTCCCCTTCTTTCTTTAGAACTTCGTTTAGTATCTCCATTAGGGTTTGGTTCAACCAATTTCATAGGAACAAAAGCAACGCCCACCCCGCATGATGCACAAAAGTGAGAGACGAGAGAAATTCCCTACCTGTTGATGGATGATCGACGTTTAGGCCGGGGGCGCGGAACTTTACGGATAACGACGCGGCGGTCCCGATGCACCAGAAGAGTCACGATCGAAGAAGGGGGAAAACCACGGCCTAACCCTTAATTATAAGGGCTGGGGACGGTTGAGATGAAAACACAAAACCACGGAAGACGAGGGAGTCGTGGGTTGACCACGTGGCTTGACTCATCATTAATGGCGCTGGGTGGTTTTAACTGACCCATGAATTAATGAAGCATTTAATTAAGACCTTTGCGCGCGTTTCGGATTTCCAAGATATTTTTAGCAAGGAAAAATAGGGTCTAAAACCCTATTTGCGAAAAAGGAACATTACTGGAACAACTGGGCAGGGCCGGTCTCACCGATCGGTCTCACCGATCGGTCTCACCGATCGGTCCCACCGATCGGTCTCACCGATCGGTGTCACCGATCGGTCTCGCCGATCGGTCTCACCGATCGGTCTCGCCGATCGGTCTCACCGATCGGTCTCGCCGATCGGTCTCCCCGATCGGTCTCACCGATCGGTCTCACCGATCGGTCTCACCGATCGGTCTCACCGATCGGTCTCACCGATCGGTCTCACCGATCGGTCTCACCGATCGGTCCCACCGGTCGGTCTCACCGGTCGGTCTCACCGATCGGTCTCACCGATCGGTACCCCGCAAGGAAACCGGATTTTTGGCAAAGGAAGGGACTAAGGGGGTTCTGGGTCTTCACAATCCCCCATTTTTTACCTCTCACCAAATTCCCCAACCACTCATCCTATCTCCCTACCCGCTAACCCCACCCCCTTTATCATCCCTTGGCCGCCGCCCCACTCACCCCATCTCACCTGTCGCCCCTCCCCTTTCTCGAACCTGTTGGAACTCGCCCCCTACTCCCATTATCTCACCCACCGCTCCACTATTCTCCCCCCCTGGACCCACCGCCTTCCCTCCCCATCCCTCATCTCCCCACGGCCCCCATCTCACCACATCTCCCTTGCTCCCATCTCCACGGCCGCTCCTTCCCCCCATACTGGCTCATCCCTAGCTCCCCACCCCCACACTCTCTTTCTCAACGGAACCGCTCACCCCTCCTCTTCCATTCCCAGCGCCCAACCCGCCAAACCGCTACCCTAGCCCCACCCTTCACACCTCTCATCCTCCCCTTCCATTCCCAGCACCCATCCCCTATCCACCTCATCCCTTTCCACTCTACCTCTCATGGACCTCTCATCCACCCCACATATACCCCTTCGCCCCTTTTCCTTGACACGTCTGCATGTACAAAATAGCATACACCAACCAGTGAGCAGCCCTCCTTGGTCATCAACCAACAAAAAACCATCATCAGGACTGCAACAGAGGTTTGGATGCATCATAGACATGCACAACAATTCGCTTGGACTTTCGGAAAGATCAGATAATATTTTCAGCGACACGGTTGTTTGATTCGGATGTGGCTTCAGCGAATGCACGGAGCAGAGTGATGATTATTATTTTGAGAATGTTGACGACATCTTTCGGTGACCACAACAACGACACGTGCATGATGATATATTTTATTTAGTATTTTTGTGTGTCGTTTCATCACGATGGTTGGGTAATTCTTTTTTTGTCAGAGTTGTTATGAAAGTGACGGTAATTTCATGTCTTTAATTTATCCTCATGATTGATTGCCTTTTAAATTAATTCTATTTGGATGTTTAATTAATTAATTATATATGCATGGAAATTAAATTTTATTTGGACCCTACACACATGCTTTGGTGCCCGTTTGTGTGATACCTTATAATTAATCATGAACGGGAGTTCATCCGGGGATTTATTTATCTGGAATTCAATGAAGAGCATGAGAGAATTATGAATAAATAAATATATTAATTGAAAAATTAATATTTTATGTGTGTGCTTCTTCAAACTTGTGTGAGTGACACTGAATAATTGATCTCATGTGAGCGAACCCGAAACAGGTAGATACATCGACATTGTGAGAAACGGGTCATCGTATTTCCACAAGTGATTTAGTGTTATAATGACGCACAAGTTATTAATCAGGATAGAGAAAAAAATGATGGATAATTTGTGAAAACATTAAAGTACTGTCTAACATCAGAGAATGAGACCAGATTGTATTTTGATTAAATTTTTAATTGGTGATAATTGAATAAGTAAATATTCAAATGTTGGAATTAAATAATTGACATTGAATGCACTTGAACGGACGTCACAACTCTCACACTTCCATCTCTGCCAGTTTATCTCATAGCTTAGTTCACTTAGATTGTTTTAGTTATTTTAAATTTTCATTTTTAAAATACTCATTAATTTTTATAACTTAGTTGTTAATCAAACAGTTAAATCTCATCTGCTAGAACATTCTTCCAAAAGGACATTTCTAGTGTCTACTCACATTATTTCTATGGTTCAACCCTTCTTTTCGCCTCTACAGTAGTTAGTAGGTAAATAAATATTTCAAATTTTCACAGGTTGCTACGCGCGCACCAATTTTCTTCATCACACTTCTATTTTTGTCAAAAATTATATTTTCTCTAATATTACATGTGTGTGGGGTATGCATACATACCATTGATGTTTAATGTAATAAATCTATTTATTTTAATGATATTAAATGAATTATTTTATTATTATTAATTTTATGGCATATGATTCAATTGATTACAAAATTGTAAGGGTTTTACACCCAAACCTCCATTTTCATTCGGGTTAATTTTATTATCAACTTACATAAACATAATTCTTTTTCATTTATATTTAATCCTCATAATTTCTGTATTAATGTTATTAATATGTGTTCCTAAGATAATCATACCTTCATTTATGGGGTTTTACATGTTTTAAAAGAATCTTTCAAAAAATCATCTAAAATGAAAGCCCGATTGAATAAATTCTTGAATTCTTACATATATTGAAGTTAAATCTATAATCCATTTTGAGACATATTTATCTTTCTAGAATCACAAATTTTATCATGAAAATCTATTTTGGTTAATTTATGTTTTAATGAAATAAAACATGCCTTTGCGCTTTAAAATCTGTTTAAATGAATTCCTTAAACTACACTAAAATGATATAATTCTAAAGCTTATTTAAAAAAACCTTTTACATGAGTACACTTCAGTGGGACATAATTTACTTCAAAAACGTATTCTCAGTGTACTTACCCATTATTTTTAAGAATATTCATGTTTAAAAAGGGATTTATGACAAATATAATCGATTTTACAAAATAAACCTTCTATGAAAATTAAAATAAATCTTTATAAACACACTATATCTTTTATAATTTATATGCCTTGTTCCCCACTTATTCTATGCATGTGGTGTATATAATTACCTTTAGTATATCATATCATGAATTTCCTTATTCTCATGATATTTTAAGGGATTTTTATTTGAATGTTTCAAAGTGGTATGGGAGACTTTTGAATGTTTATGGATTATTTCCTCAAGGATTTATCCATGGTATCATTTAAATATATCTTTATTTATGTCAACATGCATTGATGAATATTGTATATCATATAGGATGATCTATTATGAAATCATCTACAATATTTTGTTGAAGGGTTTCTGATTAGTTTGATTGTAGATGTGTTGTCTTGATACCATTCACTGTATTGTTCTAAATTGTTAGTGTTTATGATTAATGATTAGGAAATTTTTTTTACATTTCAAATGTTAGTTTCAATATGAATGTGTAAGTTGATTATATTTATCCCCACTCATAATAGGAATTCATTGGAGTTATTAAGTGTGGTCTGGGGCCTGCTATAGCCCCTCGGTTCATCGATAGGTCTCACGAGACAAACTATGATATTGGCATGGGGACTTGACAAAATGGATATTTATGGTATTATCACACAGCTTAGACAGAGTGGTTATGATGTACCGAATTATGAATGTCCTCTTTATAAAAATATTATTGATAGTTCATGTAATTATTAGACTAGTATAATACCCATTATTATTCTTTATTAGGGAATTATTTATTCAACTCTTATTCCTACCATAATGTGTTCAAGTTCTCTATTTAATGGAATGTGCTCTTTGTTATTCACCATGCAAAATGATTTTTTTTATGAAATCTTCTATTGTATTTCTTACCCTTACTAGGAATCTGAGATCACCCCTTTCCTATGATTCATTTCCTCAAGAAATGAAGAAGTTTATTATGAATGACATGTAGGGATAAACATAGAGTTGTGGATGTTCCAAAATATCCTTATATGTTGAATTTATTTTCAAGTTGTAATGTTGAAACTATGTTTGTATCTGGTTATCAAAAACTAATAATATACTCATTCCTTCGGTATTTGATTACTTGAAATCATGCCAATGTACTAAAATAATGCACTGGCTCTTCGATTCTGGGGACGAGGTGTTATAGTAGGTATCAAAGGTATTTTAATAGAAAACATAGAAAGTAGATTTAGAAAAATTAGACTATGGAACAAAACCGTAAGATATACATTGGGGATAATAATATAAGGACATCCTAGATTTTTGATAAGGAATATATTATGTTTTTTATCCAGAAAATACATCCTTGTCTAGATACGAACAAGTATAGGTGGCTTTGGCATTGATGCTTCTTGAGTTAAAACCCAAAAACACCACATGAGATAGACTCGAACGTGAACTAGTGCACAAAAATGGAATTGCTGCATTCTTGCTTTGACACTCCCAGGGGATATACTTTGGTAAATTCATAAGCTTATTACAGTCAATTATGAAGGATTTATGTCCCTAAAGTAACCAAAGTATATGGTTTTAGGATTTATGATTTATAAAATTATGTTATGTGTTATACCATGTTTAAATATATAGAGAGTTTATAATTTTATGAGCTAATATATAATATGGAACTGATTATAAATAGAACCTAGAAGGAGGAATGAGAACAAAACCAATGCATGAGATGTGAAGTGTAAGAAGGATCGTATCTCTGATGGTCTTAAGGAATCATTTAAGTGGAATATTTTCTCCCAAGTATCCTCATCATATGGGAAAATGGTATCTTGTTTTGAAAAGGCCTGTAAAGGCTTCTCTGAGTCCTATGGATTTTAACGGGAGAAAAAAAAAAGAAGAGGATGGTAGGGGGAAACATGGATAAATAGACGAAGGGAAAGATTTCTTTTTCCACATGTGATAATTGTTGAAGGAAAAACCATGGTATATTCTTGAGTGGAAAAAAGGAGTTTTCTTTAAGTGTGGAGAAAAGGACACCATGCTAATAATTGCAAGACAAGGAAATAATCTTCCAAAATTCGATGCTTCCACAGCAATGAGATGGGAAAATATTCGAATCAATGTCCCAAGAATCAAAAGAATATTCCCTAAATAAAGATTTTGTATGATGATCATGTTATGATGAAACCAAAGGTGATGTAGAATGATTAATATTCCTAGTCAATAATCATGTTATTTGAATATTTTTTCAGTAATGTATTGGTTGTAAGAATTATGAGATACAAATTAATTGTACTGCAGTACAATTTCATTAAGTATTTGAGGTTATTTGATGAATGGTACAAAGGTCAAGTGATTCAGTAGAAAGATATAATTTTTAGGAAAAAACATGATTAAGGGAAATACAACCCTTAATATATATCTGATGTTGAGAAAATTATGATGAAATGATTGATTCAGATAAGTACTTACTACCTTGGAAATAATTATTGAATTTCCAAGAAGTGGTGTATTCTATCATAGATGGAGTATATAGTTCTTATGGATTTGTGGAATATATCCAATAATGTATCTTACTTAACGAAAATGTAAGAATTCATGTTTCCAATATGGTTTTTACTGTAGTTTATTTTATTATGATATTTCAAGAGAATACAAGATGAATTTAGTCACTTGTTTGGAATGTGAATTTTGAATATCCTTCAATTTGATTAAGGTATAATGATATGTCCATCTTGTAAATTTACATACCATGATTTTAATGTGTTGAATCACTGTATTTTTAAATTTTTATCCATTTTCCAGATGGTTTAAGTTGATCATTGTATGGGGTGTTAGAGTTTAATGTCACTATATGGTGGTTTTATTATTATTCAATGGCCATATGTTCCAATTATAATGCATTTTTTCTACTAACCAATTCATTTCCCTTTCCGCTTATTAATATTATATTTTAACTATATTTTTTGTGTGGGTTATCCCATAAGAAATATTCAAGTATCAAGCATTAAATTTCAAAGTTCAATTTCAAATTTTGAGGGAAAACTTTTTGTAAGGAGTATATAATGTAACACCCCATGTATTTAAAAATAGATTTAATATAGAATTTAGGAACCACAGAGTCTCTAAAAAATAAAACATTGTAATAAACTAGCCATGTAAACCTAATTTTCCACCTATGTGTTTTGAATTTTAAAAACCTGATATACATGGTTGAGTTCAGTAAGATATTTAGACTATGATAAGAAAAACATAATTTTAAGTGAATAGTAACATACCCTTATGAATATTAAACTACCATTATTAATAGTAATTTATAGTAAATCCACCAAAAAATGGAAACTTTACCCCTGAATGTATAAATACAATTTAGTCATCTTAAAAGTTAAAAATGACCAGATAATAAGTATTGGTATTTTGGTATGTCATAAATATTATAATTAAAATTTTATGATTAATTTAATAATTTAAAATTTAAATCACTTTTCATAAAATGTAATAATAAATTGGTACATTATTGTCTTATTGTTATAAGATAATTTTATGGGAGCATGCTTTATTTCTCAATGTGTTATAAAATTAGTTATAGTTTTAAAATTATTTTATTGGAATAAATTATGATTTTATATTAAAGTTAAATTAATAATATATAGAAAATTAATTTTATAAAATGTAATTCATTTTTGAATTCTACTCATAAAAAATGGTTAGGGTTAGTTTTTCATGTTTTTCAAAAATACTTGAATTTTGGTAAATAGTAAAAATAATGTTTTGAGTTTTCTATATGTTTAATGACATCATAATGATGTAATAATTAATATTAAATTCTTGTAGTTTTTTTATTGTAAAACATTATATGAGGTGTCCCAAATGGTGAATACCATTGGAAAATACCATCGGAAAGTCTGTGGCTTTTAAAAAATCAATAGTGAGGTGTCCCTTTAAATTATTAAAAAAACACCCTCTCGTTTACTATAAATAACCACTCATTACTTAGTTTTAATTAATTAAAAACTAATAATACTAGAATATATAGCATTTTTACCTCCCTATGATTCCTCCCATAGTTTTTTAAAGCCCCCATTGTCCCAACCTTCATGTTATAGGAGTTACTCTACAATATAAGGCAATTCTCAAATTCTCTTTTCCATCAAACTTCTCTTTTATGTGGTATGTATTTAAAGTTTTCATAACATGTTAATTTTTTAATTTTATTCAGTACATATAATATTTTATGAGTGTTTTATTATTGGGTGACTCCTTTCCCCTCTCTTTTTAATGTTTTCTAAAACCATGTTGCATAGTCGTCATGCTGCAGAATCTTTTTCTTAAAATCTCTTTCATTTTCAAGAACTCTTATTAGGTTATTATCTTTAAATTTAAATTGTATTATTTTTGGATATGTAATTACATATCCCCCTTACATTATATATTATTTAATTATGATTATATACCCCTTTTATCTCATTTATATATTTTATTAAATTTTAAGTGATGTTTTTAGGTAGTCAGATTCTCATAAGGGATTTCACAACTTTTCTTCTATTTTGAGTTCCTTTATTTTTCTTTCCTATACTAATTTCTTCAAAATTATTTGATGACTCCAGTATCTTAAAATTATTTGAATTTTTCCATTATTAAGGAATATTTCTTCATCATCTCTCCTTTCAAACAGGTTTATACTAAAAATGAAAACTCCATGTGAGATGTGCTAATTTAACACATTTAATGATGATGGGTATTAAATTTCAATTACCATCATTAATTCTGGTAATAAAACCTTTATTATGGTTTTACTAGAATATAATATATTTATTATGTCTCATATATGGTTCTAGAATCTTTTCGTACACATGGTTTTGATTTATAATGCAAAATGAGTTCGTTGTGTTCAAAAACTGCTAATTAACCCAAAGAGTTTTTATTAAATAAATTATATATTGATTAATATTCACTAAAAGTAACCAAATAAAATTTACGACCATGTAAACTTATGGATATTTACTAATAACATACTACTTCAATTCTGGATAAACATCCAAATTTTAAATGATTCTATGTTCATGTATATAAGTATTCCGATCCGGAATAAAACACTCCCAAAAAAACGTGAACCTCTTAAACCCATCATGAAGTCCATGAATGAAATTAATAAGAATATTATAAAGAAATTAATTAAATAATAGGTTTTTTAACTATTAATAAATTAATTTAATTTTGTTTTCCAGGACACTAAGATCAAGTGAAGAACACCAACAGACTGGAAGTAAGGTTTTCTTCATCTCACTTCCATTTTTGTGAGATATTCTGTATTCAATTCTATTACTTGTGTATGGTGTATGTATACTTCCCATTTATGCTTCATATAATTAATCAATCTATTTTCATTATATTAAATTTATCATTTTATAATTTTTAATTTTAGGGCATACGATTCAATTGATTACAAAATTGTATGGGTTTTACACCTGAACCTCTATTTTCATTCGGGTTACATTTATTATATAATTAACTAAATTAAATTTTTATTCCTTCATATTCACTCATAATTATTTCTATTTTAATGTTATATATATGCTTTCCTACATGAATTATACCTCCATTTATTGGGTATCATATGTTTTTAAAGAATCTATCAAAAATGCTTCCAAAATGAATGCCCGATTCAATGAACTTCTTAAATTATTACCTATTTGGAAGTTCACTATATAATCTGTTTTAAGCTAGATTTATCTTTCCAAAATAACACATTTTAAAATGAAAATAAATTTTGGTTCATTTCAAGTTTTAAATTAGCAGACATGCCTTTGCACTTTAAAATATCTTTAATGAAATCCTTAAACCTCACTAAAATGATTTAATTCTAAATCTTCATTAAAAACACTTTTTACATGATTTCACTTCTGTGGGAAATAATTTAGGCCTCAAATGTAATCTCAATGTACTTCCATTTTATTTTCTGGAATATACATGTTTAAACCCATATTTATGAAAAATACAAATATTTTTCCAAAAAAATATTCTTTATAAAGTTTAATATTTTTGTCTCACCACACTTTAACATTCATAAAGTATATACCTTGTTCACCACTTATTCCATGCATGTGGAGTATGTACTTCCTATTGGTATAACATATCAAGATTCTCCATATTCTCATGATATTATAAGGTATTATGATTTTAATGTTTGAAGGTGGTATGTGACACTTTGGAATGTTTAAGGATTGTTTCCTCAAGAATTTTTAAATGGTCTTATTTAAATGTATATTTATTAATTTCAAAATACTTCGATGAATCTGTTATTTCATAGAGTATTATCTATTTTGATATCATCTAAAATATGTTTTTTAAATCATTTTAATTATTTTGACAATGGCTGTGCTATCTTAATACTAATCACCATATTATTCTGAAGGGTTTGTGTTTATGATTAATGATTGGGGAAAGATATGTATGTTTCATATGTTATTTTAAATATGAATCAATATGTTTTTTATGTTTATCCACATTCATAATAGGAATTCATTGGGCTTAGTATGTGTCGGTCGATCCCCTCTATATCTCCTTGGTGCATCGGTAGGTCTCATTAGACAAACTATGTTCTTGGCACGAGGCCTTGATGAAATTTATATTTATGGTCTTGGCATGAGGCATTAACAATGTGATTATGATTTACCGCAATATTCATTCCCTCATTAAGAAATTTGTAACGACCCAAAGTTTCATTAATGGAAAATCCCTCTTGATCCAGTTAAATGTCTCTTTATGAAAAATGTTTTTATAAGATGTCAACTTCTTTAGTTTTATGTTAAGATTTGTGACCGTTAATTTTATAGTCGTTGAACAGTGATCATCTGAGTAGTATAAATATAAGGTTTTAACGAAACCATTTCTACTTAGACAAAGGAAGCGATGGCCTCATCCAGTAGAATTTCCCCTTACGAAGCCCATTTGTCGGAGCTCGGAAAGGAGGTGGCGTCTTTGGGCTTTGCCCTTGACCAAGTCCAAGCTGAGCTTCATCAAGTCAAGCTCGAACGTGATCGTCTACGGGAAAAATGGAAGTTGATAGAGATTACCACTCGAGCGATGTTATCCGAGCAACCCCAAGAGTCTGTCACCATCGCACACCTTACCCTTAGGTCTTATGCGGCTATTTTAAGGGGTTATGTAACAAATAAGTAGCACCATGTTCATATACATTATTTTTGTATATAATAATGAATATAATTTCTAGTCATTTTTGATACATTGTAATTAGTTTTTAAAGTACAAATGGTGTTTTTAGTTATTATTTAATTAAGAATTATATTTTATTAAATTAAAGTATTTTTGAATTAAATAATATTTTAATAAAATATTATTATTAATATTACATAACTTTTTATTAAATATAAATGATCTTATAATTTTATGAATGCAATTAAAATTTTTATTAAGGTTTGAAAGCCGTTTCTGTCAAAACCCGTAAATTTTTTATAAATGTCGGTTTTTATTTTAAAAGTGAAAATTAACATATTTAGAAAATTATTTAGATAAAATAAATATTATTTTTGGAATCAGGACGTCGAAATTATCCAACGGTGAATTTTTCATGATTTTCTGAGACAGTCAAATTTTTGGGTAAAAATTAAATACCATTTAAATATATAATGTGTTTTATGACATCATAATGACCCAATGGTGATGTAATAAAATACCATAATCCTTATGTTCGGCCAATATGTGTTTTATCATTAAAATAATGTGGTTTTGGGTTTGTTTGACTTACTTTTCAAAGAATTAATGGAGCCCTCAAGACTTATTCAACACTTTGCCTTTTTAAATTAATTTCCATGGGAGTGTGACTCACCTCCACATAAGCAACCCTATTTTTTTAATACGTTCGGACCTTGGACTTGTAAAATATTGTTTTCCTCATTCATTTTCCAGAAACCATGGCCAAATACCATGGGATGGTTTTTGGTTTGGATTATTTTAATATAAGGGGTCCCAAACCTAAATAATAAAGAATTCTCTCACCTTTCCTATATAAACCCACCCAAGCTCCCACTTCCTCCTCACTCAAAGCCCTTTAAGTTCGTCCAACCTCTGCCCTACTCTCTCTAGAATCCTCCCAAGGTGCCCCAAGCTCCCAAGAAGCCTCTCACAAGCCTCTCTCTAGCCTTTGGAAGCACACTTCCAAGTAAGGGGTTTTCTTCCTTTCTCATTTTTTTTGTCAATTTTCTTTAAGTTGTATTGCCCTTTTTATTTAAATTATGAATGTTGGGGTATGGTTTCGCACCTCCCCCATACTTCCCACTTATTGTTTGAATGATGGGAGAACCCTTTATCTCTCATTAAATGCCTCCCATGTACACCCGTTACTATGCCGAAATTCCGAAAGGAACTTCCCTCTCTTCTTGTACATTCAAGCAATACTTTTGTATCATGAATCTAAATTCCATTTCTATAGTTGGGAAATGTATATATATGATCTCCGTACTGTACATTACATGTAAATATGATGAGGAACCCCTTTCTCTCTCATCAACCTTTTTTATGAATTCTTATGTCACGCCGTTACGCTGCCGAAATCTCACCGATTTTGTAAGTCAATGCCTTTGTGTAGTGAATACCACGCCCATTTCTCCATCAAGGGTATTCACCATTATGCACATTTACATATTGATTATAAAGTTTCATGTATGAATTCCACATTCCTTTATCGTGGAAGAAATCATTATGTTTTATGAATCCATGTTTTATGATCCATGTGGCACACTTATGCATGAAATGAAATGTTTAAGAAGGGTGCGCCCTTTATAGCGCTCCAATGCATTGGGTAAAGTATAGTATCATGATATGTCATGTGCAATGAGTGTTGACTCATGCTAATTCAAGTGCAACGATGGTTTACTCATGCTTCAAGTGCAATGAGGGTTTACTCATGCTCCATGTGCAATGAGCCTTGGCTCATGCTAATTCAATGTTAAGTGTTGTTGCCACATTCCCATGCTATGATTATCATGCTTTATCATTCCTTTATGTTCATGTTTCTATTATGATCTATTGATATGCCTATTGCCTAACATGTATTTCACTCCTCATGTTATTCATTGTTTACTCCCTTATTGGGCTTTATAGCTCACCCTTTTCTTATGCATGTCCTCAGGTTATCCCACGCAATGCTAAGTACGAAGGAATGTAGTGGTCATGTAAAGGAAGTTTTCAATAAGGATTTTGTATTTCAAGTTTAATGTTTTTATGTAATGATCCTAAGCCCCAAAGAAACTAAACCTCTCGATCTTCTTTGTTGGTTCAAGTGATGTTTTATGTAATAAAGCATGTTTAAGTTGTAATAAAAAGCAGGGTTGTCATAGTTGGTATCAGAGGATAGGTTTAGTTATTTTTGGGATTAGGAAACCCTAGTAATGTCTTAGATACAAGACTAAGCATAATAAAAACATCCATAAGTTTTGGTAAATACTAAGTAAGTGGTTTATCAAACAAATACATCCCTGTCTGGATACGAGCAAGTAGAGGCGGCTCTGGCACAGATGTATCTTAGGGGTAAAACCCGAAAACACCGCTTTGAGCTAGACTCGAACGGGAACTGGTGCACGACAACGGGCCTTGCTGCACTCTTGGTTACGACACTCCCGAGGGATATGTTTTGATAAATTCAGAATCTTAGTATGAACCCTTATTAAGGGAAAAAATGCCCCTAAGAATATATGTTAGAAGGAAGATCATGAAAAGCCTGGATTGAATCCTATAGACTCATGAGTTAAAGAGATTAAAGTTTATTTATAAGTCATCAACTTTTGTCTTTGGATTACCCTTTATGTGTTACCCCTAACTTTCATTTATTCCAGCCAATGGCCGGTAAGAGGAGAACTCGGGCTAACAACTGTTGTGAAGATCAGTGTGATGATTGTACTTATGAGATGCCCAATCCAATGGGAGCGGGAATCGCGAACTTTGTCACGCTTCTCTCTCAGCTAACTCAAGTTTTGAATAGAATCACTGGTCAAGAGGAACGTTCAACCCCCCTGAGAAAGAACAAGTCGCTATTGAAAGCTTCATGAGACAAAGGCCTCCTACTTTTAGTGGATCATCCGATCCCACGATCGCTGAACAATGGATCAACTCCATTGAAAAGATATTCTCCATCCTCCAATGCTCTGAAAAAGAGAAGTTTCTCCTGGCGGCTTATCGTATGGAGTGTGAAGCTGATCAATGGTGGACGTTGATCAAAAATACGAAGCCTGAGGAGGAGATCGAGGCTTTGGAATGGAAGGAATTTCGGAAGATGTTTTTCGATAAATATTTTCCGCGCACCCTCCGTCTTAAGATGGAAAGGGACTTCCTTTCCCTCAAGCAGAAAGATGAAGAATCTGTGGGAGCGTACGAGGAAAACTTCACAAGGCTTGCACGATACGCTTCCGGCTTTGTCGTTACCCCCGAATGCAAGGTTGACCACTTCTATGGTGGGCTGAAACCTAGCTTGCGGAAAGCATTAGCGATCCGTGACTTCGACAGCTATGAGGAAATTGTCCGATGTGCCCTCAAGGTTGAAATGGAGATCGGAGAATATCAGGGGTATCATGGGGACAAGAAGCGTAAGGTGGACTTCAATGCTGGTGGTCCGATGGATAAATCCAACGGTGCTAAGAAGTTCCAGCACCCCACTTGCCAAAAGTGTGGAAAGAAGCACCCTGGAAATTGCCATAGGGGGACAAGAAAATGCTTCAAGTGTGGAAGAGAAGGGCACCTAGCTGTTAACTGTCAGCAAGAAGGACCCGCGGCTGCGACAGAGGGTAGGAACACTTCGTTCGAACCTCAACGCGTTGTTCAATGCTTCAAATTCAAAGACCGGGTCATTTTGCGAATCAGTGCCCTAATCCAAGGGTTATCGGAGGCAACCAGCAACCTCCAAGACAGCAAGGAAGAAACATTTCCATCACTTCTGCTGAAGTGAACCCCGACAACGAAGTGGTGAAAGGTACGCTAGTTATTCATTCAGGAATAGCAAAATTACTTTTTGATTCGGGTTCTACGCATTCTTTTATATCTCAAAAGTTTAGTAGAACAATCCCTACACCACCACAAATCATGGAAGTAAAGATGTCGGTGAGTACGACAAATGGGGCAATCATTGCATCCCATGAGTATAAGTCCTCCCCTGTGATAATCTGTGGATTGAATTTCCCGGAAAATCTCGTCATACTCCCTTTGGTGGAATTTGATGCAATTCTTGGCATGGATTGGCTTTCCTTATATAGAGCCAACATAATTTGTCGGGAGAGGGAAATCACACTCCATATGGAGAATCGACCCCCGATTCTTTACAAGTGTCAGGAGGAAGATGAATCTCCTTTAGCTCCATCATCTCAAGCATGGATATTACTGCCTTATGAGCACGCATATCTGGATCAGATGATTAAGTCCAAGGAAGAAACCACCCTTGAAGAAATGCCTATTGTGAAGGAATTTGCTGAAGTATTTCCTGAGGAACTTCATAGTCTTCCTCCAAGAAGAGATGTTGAGTTCTAAATTGAACTTATACCTGGAGCGCTACCAATATCCAAAACTCCATATAGAATGGCAGTTGTTGAGCTTGAATAGCTGAAGAAACAACTACAGGAGAATCTGGATAAAGGGTTTATACGCCCAAGTGCATCACCATGCGGTGCACCAGTCCTCTTCATCAAGAAGAAGGATGGGTCAATGCGGCTTTGCATCGATTATCGTGAACTTAACAAAATCACGATAAAGAACAATTATCCTCTCCCAAGAATCGATGACTTGTTTGATCAGCTGCGTAGAGCACAATACTTCTCCAAGGTCGACTTGCGGTCGGGATATTATCAAGTAAGGGTGAAGAAGGAAGATATCCCCAAGACTGCTTTTCGTACAAGGTACGGGCACAATGAATTCATAGTAATTCCTTTCGGACTAACCAATGCTCCAGCAATATTCATGGAGTTGATGAATATAGTCTTTAGAGATTACCTTGACAAATTTGTGGTAGTCTTTATAGATGGTATTATAATATACTCCAAAACCAAGAAGGACCATGAGGAGCGTTTAAAAACTGTACTAGAGACTTTGCGCAAGGAGAAGATCTATGAAAAGTACAGAAAGTGTGAGTTTTGGTTGAAGGAAGTCTCATTCTTGGGTCATATCATCACAAGCAATGGGATATCTGTGGACACCTCCAAAAAAGATGCAATTGAGGGATGGCCGAGGCCAACATCGGTAACTGATATCCGTAGCTTCTTGGGGTTAGCTGGATATTATCGACGATTTGTGAGAAATTTCTCACGATTGTCCAACCCTCTTACCAAGCTAACTCGAAAGGGAGTAAAGTTTTCTTGGAGTGATGAATGCGAAAAAAGCTTCAAGGAGTTAAAAAGGAGGCTTATCACTGCACCTGTTCTCACTTTACCCACAAGTGGGGAGCTTTTTGTGGTATTCAGTGATGCTTCGAAGAAGGGCTTAGGATGTGTGCTGATGCAGAATGATAAAGTGATATCCTATGCCTCAAGGCAGTTGAAAATCCATGAGAGAAACTATCCAACGCATGATCTGGAGTTGGCGGCAGTGATCTTTGCCTTGAAAATCTGGCGGCATTATATCTATGGAGAGAAATGTGAGATATATACTGACCACAAAGGTCTTAAATATATATTCACACAGAAAGAGCTTAATATGCGCCAGAGAAGATGGATAGAGCTCATCAAGGATTATGACTCTTCAATACATTACCACCCTGGGAAAGCGAACAAGGTAGCGGATGCCCTAAGTAGAAAGGACCCAGCGATTCTATCAATGATGAGAATTGAGAAGGATCCAATCTTCTTAGACTTGATGAAGATAGACATGGGAATCATAAAGAAGGGAACATCATCAATCCTTTCACAAATGATTGCTCAACCATCTCTTTTGGAAAGGTTAAAGGATGCTCAAAAGGATGATGTGGGAATTCAAGGAAAAGTGGAAGCTATCAAAAAGGGGAAATCCTCGGAGTTTTATGTTAATGAAGAAGGAATTGTGCGGTTTGGGAAAAGACTATGTGTTCCATCATGTTCGGAGATGAAGAAGGAACTTTTGGATGATGTACATAGTTCACATTTCTCTATTCACCCAGGGAGCACAAAGATGTATCGAGATCTTTGAGAAAACTTTTGGTGGGATAATATGAAGAATGAGATGGCTGAATATACATAAAAGTGCCTGGTGTGTTAGAAAGTGAAGGCAGAGAGGCAGAAGTCTAAGGGGATGATGCAACCATTGCCCATACCAAAATGGAAATGGGAGAACATCACCATGGACTTCGTCACTGGACTTCCAAGGACATCCAAAGGCAACAATGCAATCTGGGTTGTTGTGGATCGTCTTACAAAGACTGCACACTTCATTGCTATTCGAGAGGATTTCTCTTTGGATCAACTGGCATGGATATATATCAGGGAAGTGGTACGGTTGCATGGAGTACCACTATCTATTGTGTCTGACCGAGATCCAAGATTTACCTCTAAGTTTTGGAAGAGTCTTCAACATGATTTGAATACTGAACTGAACTTCAGTACGGCCTATCATCCTCAAACTGATGGCCAATCCGAGCGGACTATCCAAACACTTGAGGATATGTTGAGAGCGTGCTCAATGGACTTTAAAGGAGGATGGGATCAACATCTTCCTCTAGTTGAGTTCTCTTATAATAATAGTTTCCACTCGAGCATCCAAATGGCACCATATGAAGCCCTGTATGGGAAAAGGTGTAGAACACCAGCATGTTGGGATGAGGTCGGTGAACGTAAGATGCTTGGGCCAGAAATGGTCGAAGAAATGGTGGAGAAGGTGAAAACCATTCAGCAGCATATCAAGGCAGCACAGAGTCGACAGAAGAGTTATGCAGATAATCGTCGACGAGACCTTGAGTTTAAAGTCGGAGACATGGTGTTTTTACGCATATCTCCGTGGAAGAAGGTCATGAGGTTTGGAAAGAAAGGGAAGTTAAGTCCAAGGTACATCGTCCCCTTCGAGATTCTTGATCGTGTTGGGGTTGTGGCCTATCGACTAGAACTTCCACCTACTATGGCCAAGGTGCATGATGTCTTCCATGTATCCCTCTTAAGGAAGTACATACCAGACCCTTCACATGTACTCTCTTCCGAGGTGGTACAATTAGAAGACGATCTTTCTTATGAGGAGCAACCAGTGAAGATATTAGATCGTAGAGAAAAAGTTCTACGAAATAAGACAATGCCCCTCTTTAAGGTGTTGTGGAGAAACCAAAAGTTTGAAGAAGCAACTTGGGAGTCGGAGGATATGATGAAGCTGAGTTACCCACATTTGTTTTAGTGTGGTAAAAGGAAAATTTCGAGGGCGAAATTTCTTAAGGGGGGAATGTTGTAACGACCCAAAGTTTCATTAATGGAAAATCCCTCTTGATCTAGTTAAATGTCTCTTTATGAAAAATTTTTTTATAAGATGTCAACTTCTTTAGTTTTATGTTAAGATTTGTGACCGTTACTTTTATAGCCGTTGAACAGTGATCATCTGAGTAGTATAAATATAAGTCTTTAACGAAACCATTTCTACTCAGACAAAGGAAGTGATGGCCTCATCCAGTAGAATTTCCCTTTACGAAGCCCATTTGTCGGAGCTCGGAAAGGAGGTGGCGTCTTTGGACTTTGCCCTTGACCAAGCCCAAGCTGAGCTTCATCAAGTCAAGCTCGAACGTGATCGTCTACGGGAAAAATGGAAGTTGATAGAGATTACCACTCGAGCGATGTTATCCGAGAAACCCCAAGAGTCTGTCACGATCGCACACCTTACCCTTAGGTCTTATGCGGCTATTTTAAGGGGTTATGTAACAAATAAGTAGCACCATGTTCATATACATTATTTTTGTATATAATAATGAATATAATTTCTAGTCATTTTTGATACATTGTAATTAGTTTTTAAAGTACAAATGGTGTTTTTAGTTATTATTTAATTAAGAATTATATTTTATTAAATTAAAGGATTTTTGAATTAAATAATATTTTTATAAAATATTATTATTAATATTACATTAATTTTTATTAAATATAAATGATCTTATAATTTTATGAATGCAATTAAAAGTTTTATTAAGGTTTGAAAGCCGTTTCTGTCAAAATGCGTAAATTTTTTATAAATGTCGGTTTTTATTTTAAAAGTGAAAATTAACATAATTAGAAAATTATTTAGATAAAATAAATATTATTTTTGGAATCAGGACGTCGAAATTATCCAACGGTGAATTTTTCATGATTTTCTGAGACAGTCAAATTTTTGGGTAAAAATTAAATACCATTTAAATATATAATGTGTTTTATGACATCATAATGACCCAATGGTGATGTAATAAAATACCATAATCCTTATGTTCGGCCAATATGTGTTTTATCATTAAAATAATGCGGTTTTGGGTTTGTTTGACTTACTTTTCAAAGCATTAATGGAGCCCTCAAGACTTATTCAACACTTTGCCTTTTTAAATTAATTTCCATGGGAGTGTGACTCACCTCCACATAAGCATCCCTATTTTTTTAATAAGTTCGGACCTTGGACTTGTAAAATATTTTTTTCCTCTTTCCTTTTTCAGAAACCATGGGCAAATACCATGGGATGGTTTTTGGTTTGGATTATTTTAATATAAGGGGTCCCAAACCTATATAATAAAGAATTCTCTCACCTTTCCTATATAAACCCACCCAAGCTCCCACTTCCTCCTCACTCAAAGCCCTTGAAGTTCGTCCAACCTCTTCCCTAATCTCTCTATAATCCTCCCAAGGTGCCCTAAGCTCCCAATAAGCCTCTCACAATCCTCTCTCTAGCCTTTGGAAGCACACTTCCAAGTAAGGGGTTTTCTTCCTTTCTCATTTTTTTGTCAATTTTCTTTAAGTTGTATTGACCTTTTTATTTCAATTATGAATATTGGGGTATGGTTTCGCACCTCCCCCATACTGCCCTATTATTGTTTGAATGATGGGAGAACCCTTTATCTCTCATTAAATGCCTCCCATGTACACCCGTTACTATGCCGAAATTCCGAAAGGAACTTCTCTCTCTTCTTGTACATTCAAGCAATACTTTTGTATCATGAATCTAAATTCCATTTCTATTGTTGGGACATGTATATATATGATCTCCTTACTTTCCATTACATGTAAATAATGTGAGTAACCCCTTTCTCTCTCATCAACCTTTTTATGAATTCTTATGTCACGCCGTTACGCTGCCGAAATCGCACCGATTTTGTAAGCCAATGCCTTTGTGTAGTGAATACCATGCCCATTTCTCCATCAAGGGTATTCACCTTTATGCACATTTACATATTGATTATAAAGTTTCATGTATGAATTCCACATTCCATTATCGTGGAATAAATGATTATGTTTTATGAATCCATGTTTTATGATCCATGTGGCACACTTATGCATGAAATGAAATGTTTAAGAAGGGTGCGCCCTTTATAGCTCTCCAATGCATTGGGTAAAGTATAGTATCATGATACGTCATGTGCAATGAGTGTTGACTCATGATAATTCAAGTGAAACGAGGGTTTACTCGTTCTTCAAGTGCAATGAGGGTTTACTCATGCTCCAAGTGCAATGAGACTTGGCTCATGCTAATTCAATGTTAAGTGTTGTTGCCACATTCCCATGCTATGATTATCATGCTTTATCATGCCTTTATGTTCATGTTTCTATTATGCTCTATTGATATGCCTATTGCCTAACATGTATTTCACTTCTCATGTTATTCATTGTTTACTCCCTTATTGGGCTTTATAGCTCACCCTTTTCTTATGCATTTCCTCAGGTTATCCCATGCAATGCTAAGTACGAAGGAATGTAGTGGTCATGTAAAGGAAGTTTTCAATAAGGATTTTGTATTTCAAGTTTAAAGTTTTTATGTAATGATCCTAAGACCCAAAGACACTAAACCTATCGATCATCTTTGTTGGATCAAGTGAAGTTTTATGTAATAAAGCATGTTTAAGTTGTAATAAAAAGTAGGGTTGTCATAAAATTAGTATTGATAGTTCATGTGGTTATTTGACTAGTATAATACCAATGATTATGATTTATTATGACATTATTTATTCAACTCTTATTTAGGTCATAATGTGTTCGAGTTCTCTATTTAAAGTCATGTGTTCTTAGTTATTAAACATGCCTAATATTGATGTATATAATACCTTCTGTTGTATTTATTACCCTTACATAGCATCTGATCTCACCCCTTTTTTATGTTTCATTTTATTAGGATATGATGAATTTTCTTATGAATTCTCTAAAGTGATAAACTTGGAGTTGTGGATTTTACCAATAAGCCTTCTATGTTGTATTTCTTATCAGGTTGTAATGATGAACCAATATATCTATGTGGTTTTTCAAAACCACTAAAATAATCATTCCTTTGGGATTTGATTCCTTATAATCCGGTAAATTTATTAAAATAATGCACTAGCTCCAGGATTTTGGGACGAGGCATTAAATTTTTTATGCCCAATTTATCATGGAAAATGATTTATGATTAATCATGGATGTTATTGAAAATGAATGAGGAATTAATGTTTTTCTGTTCTTTTAACATTTAAAAAAAATGATTAAATGTGGATTTTAGTATGAATTCAATACTATCGTGTGACTTTCGTTTGAAATTTGGTTCATTCTCTATGATATAAATTGTTGTATCATTGTGAATAATTTGGGATGAATAGTGCCCTTTGTGTGAGGTGTTTAAATGAAATTTGTGTCAATTAGTTTCTCCACACACTATTTCACTAAAAAATGAAGTGGGAAAATATCATACTTAACTGAAGGTAAATATATGTTAAGTTACTTTTCTCTACTTTCTCAATTGATTATTCCATACATTTTTTTATTATAGTATATATTTTATTACTGTACCAGATTTATAAGGGAATGTGTCTATATTATTTGTTTCTTATCTGACTATTGTACCCCTAGATTTATTTGTTGTCCAATAACCACCCATTCTCGACATTTCTTCTGGTTATAACTATGACAATTAGTGTCATGAGGAAATCAAACACAGTTTGAGAGAATAGTGTGATATTTCTTCCATGTAAAAATTCTGAAAATAAAAATAAATTATGGTAGTGATGAAATGTACAACATCTGGGGATATCAAGTTCAAGATCTTATTTTTTGAATTATGTGAATTTTTTAGTGATTGTGTCCGGAAATTGGATTGCAAATGATGCAGGGATGATCTGATGGAAAGTATCATATAACTACATAATTTTTAAAATATCTTATATTTAGTCGATAGAAAGTGGAATGAATATAATTAAACAGTAGTCACACACACATGTGTAGAATTAATTACATGATTACCTTTTTAATGATTTTCTTTGATGGGTATCATTAATCTCCTGGAATTTCATTCTGATACACTTATTAAGACGTCTTTTTTCATGATCACTGAGAATAACTCCTCGATGTGATTTCGGATTTGATTACATTTCTATCATGAAGTAAATTTTCATTGAATGATTAATCATTATGACATTGAAAATATATATATGCACAATTTTTGGAAGCATGATTTTTTAAGAGTGTAGATATTTAGGATTAGGGCGTGTGATCGCACAATGATTCACTATTTTATTTTCTCCCTTAAACCATTGTGATAAACTAGTTTTTTATTGAGAGTTATAAAAATAATAAAAAAATCAATTCATATTTGAGTTAAATATTATTTTTATCATAGTTAAAAAAAATAAATGTTAGTTTTTTTATAATTTTATTATAGGTGGAGGTGATTTAGAGGACTCACAATGAAGATGAAAAAAAATGGGCCAAAATGCAAATGATCCAAAAAAAATACTAGACTAAACCACATTTTTATACTAAATTGTGAATCCAAAAGAGCTGATATTTTGTGGGATGGTCCAAAAATTAGTGGGATATAACTTTTTAGAAGTAACCCAATCCCAATTCTTCCATAGAGTGGCCCATCTGGACTGATATCAAGACACCAAATCTGCACAAAGTCAAAAGTGATGTACTATGTTCGGTCAATATTTCTTGATGTAGATTTCAAAATGAATCAAGAAATTTGGTGTAAATTGAAAATATATGGGAAAAAACATTTTAGTTTTCTCCAAAATAAGATAAGACTATCTGGATGTCTAAAACCATGGGCCAAGTGGTTTTAAGAAATCTGTGTCTCCCAAACCATCTTCCACATTGCCTATAAAATGGAACCTTGGGATCATCATTGGAAAGATCAAAATAGAAGAAAAGATCTGCAATTTTAGATTACTAGATAAGTCCCCTACTCATCCTTGAATTTATGGAGGCCCCATATCCAGATAGTGGGATCAATAATGAATATGGAGTTCCACCCGAGAATCTTCCTCCTCTTGATGTTGAGCTTAATGGTGGGAGTTTATTGTGAGGGAGAGAAAAAAAGTCAATTTTTTTTCACATCTATTAGCTATTGGGTTGGATTAATTTTTTTGTTAAAAAATTTCATTCCACGTATCATACGTTATTTCATTTTTTTACTTCTTGTTTTATGCATGTGAACGTTTTACTCTTAATTTCTAACTGATCAGTGTAAGGTTTTGAGTGCATGAATTTTTTTGTTCCGATTGGAAATCACCTGAATTATTATCTTACCCACTACATTGGGATTTAAATCTCTTTGTAAGCTCTTATTCTGAGCTTGAGTTCTAGACCATGCCAATACAATTGATATTTTAAGGATGCGTTCATCAATCAATGAAATAAATGCATAGGAATTAATCGAGATTCCAATTAATTTCAACTGATGAATTACTCCAAACCTAAATGAATCTATAATAACAATGAACTTTTAATGTGTGTAGTGAAATAAAAATTACCCTTTCATCTCATATTTTTCAAAATCTACTTTGTTTTCAACTATTAAAATCATTAATTTAAGTTATTTTCTTAATATTGTTTTCAAAATCACCCCCATTAGTAATTTTTTTTAAAAAAACATACTATAAACATATCAATGATACTAGAGAGTTGACCTATGGTATTCTATATACTATAAAGATACCTTAATATCATAGTTAATTTGATGTTTGACAAACACTCAATCATGGAATGAAAACCTTTTTATGGTGGAATAGTCCATGATAGTTTTTGAACAAATTTTATATAAATTGCCTTATAATAATCATACTAGATACAAATATGGTATGAATTTGATCGACACATCATTAAAAAAAAGAATATTGGTTTTATTGGTTCTAATGATATTAAATATATGTTTATTTATCACCTTTCATAGGAAAATGTTGTTTTTTAGGTTGTGGATAATTTTATTAGAGGCGGTAATGGATTAAATTTTGATCATTATGTGATCTATCATTATAGAATGATAACATTAGTTTTATAAGAAAATTTATGGAATTAGTTAGTAGAAAATTAGTTTGAACATGAATTTTATGATTGAAATAATGTGGAGATCATAATGTGACTTCAAGATATTTATTTGACTATAAACCATTAAATTAGAATCAATATCATTATTCCAAAAATATATTGTTTTGTTTATTAATTAATAAATATGTTTACCTCTCAAATTTCATTCTATTAAATCAACATATTTCAAAAACTATGATATATTCAGTTCACCTGTATGTGGTTTCTGATGCTATTTGATGATCATTTGGTATTTAATTTTTGAAATAGATTCTTATTATGTTCAAAATATCCCTTTTCCACTTTTCAAGATTAATTTTATGTTATTATTTTTGGGTGGTCCGGTTATCATTTTTTTAATTTTTATTGGATATCTTTTTATATTTCACAAATGAATATTCAGAGAAATATTATTTTTTGTCATCATCAATAATCGTTATTCATAGATGTGTTGATTTAGATTCACATAGATATGATATTTCAGAAATTTTATTCTATCTCATTGCAAATATTCATGAATGGATTTAATGATTTCATCATATAAACATATTTTATTAATTTTTTAATTTAATTTGGATATGGATTCTTAATTATAATTTTTTTGGGAAATTTTATCGTAAGGGGATTTTTCTTTAAGAAAAGTGAATTTGATCATTATAATTAACATGGGAAGATTTTCATCTATTTAGTAGGCTGATTAAAGATATATACTATTTTTCATTATTACTGAATAATATTCAGTGTTTTAATCTCATACAACCACTAATTTTTTATGATTCATGTCACATTTATAATTTCAAAATTATATTAATACGATAATAAAATAGTGTCAGTGAGACCCAGAAACTAAAATTTTATTGATGTTATTAAATTTATTCTAGTATATGATATATTGGATTATTTTTTATTTATATAATTCATAAGGTATAATTTTTGAAACATATTCTTGTTGTTAGAGTGGAGTAATAAAATGATTCAATGATTGTTATTAATTTCCTTGACATTTATGACCTGATAAATTATTTAATAATGATAAAGTGATTTGGAATGGAATATAAACTCAATTTTCTTTATTGATTATAATGATATGTTAAATATATATTAAAGATAGAGTTTAAGAGGTTTTACAGTTATCATTAAATTTAATGGTGATATTACCCAGATGAAATCATGATAGTGATCATGGCCAGGGTGCTATTGAGAAAAATAATTATTCGAATTCTCTCTTTTAACATTTATCTCACTAAGATAAGTTAGCTGGGAGAATGATACAATGATTTAAGACACATTATTTTTATTATATGTTCAATAAACCATCATTAAATTGTGGTGTGATATTAATTTTGGGATATGGGTGGGGTTGACCTTCTTTTCTTTATTCTTCAATATTTTTACAAGGGTTTTATGTTCCTTTTTTCATTTTGATTTATTTTTCCATCTTGTCTTATATGATTTTAAGGAATATTTTATATTTCATAGTGAATGGTGGAAAATGTGTATGTTTTATAGTTTTTGGGTTCTTTTATGTGTCTAAATATATACTAAATTGTGTTAAATGACAAATAGAATATAAAATAACCCGTTGGATAATTGTTAACATCTTATGGTAACTAGAATAAAATGTAGGAGATAACATTCAAATATTAAATATATTATTGGAAATATAATATGAAAGAATATTTGAAATTTACATGGTGATGTGGATTCTTATTTTATCGATTATATTATTTTATTAATTCAAATTATTTTGTGGAATTGGTGGTTTGATTTTGTTCCAGGAACCATGTTATATATTTGGTACTTGATTATCATAGTTTTCATGGATTTTGTTGGAGATAAACAGTAAAGAGTGGTATAAAATTGGTTGTAAAATCTCACAAATACGAAGAACATGTTATAATTTATTAAGTATAGAACACATTAAATCTTCTTATTTTGTGAATCATGTTATATTTTGTTTGTGTACTTAGGATGGAATGAGTTTTATTTACATTATATTCATATTACTATACTCTGATGAGAAATATTTTTATATGGCTAGGGTTTGTATATAGATGAATGTGTTCATGACTTTATTATCCATCATTTTTAGTAAGCTGACATAAATTTATTAGATGTTGATGTCTTGAGGTACAATGTGTGGAAGTTGATTTTTGATATTATATAGAATAAGTGGAAAATAGATATTTTCCATGGTGTATCAATTATAGTGTGAAAGTTGGTCATTTATATTATGTTGTTCTTATTTTATCCTTTATTTTGAAATTATTTTATGTTGGTTATTATATATTTTTCCCACCAATTTTATGTTAGAGATAAATCTAAACTACTAGGCTATAGTGACAATAAATTTTGGGGACCATTGATATCTATTATTTTTTGTGATGTTTATGGGGATAATTTTTATTCTCATTTATTTGTTGATGACTCTGATATTTTTAATTATTATTTGTAATGATATTATTCTTGGAATATATTTATTTGTTGGATTTTAGGTGAATTGGATGTTTTTGGAAATAGAATAAATTATGTTATACCGAGGTGGAACCCAATATTGGATTATATATATATATATATATATTTTATTTTAACCCAATATCTAGTGGTCTTTTATTTCTTTCATGATTGATATCACAACTTTCCTCTCATGTGAATTTATTTAAAATGAATATTAATTATTTGATAAGGATGATCTGACTACATACTCTAGATTGATGTTTTGTGTTGTTTTTTCAGTAGTTCATGTAAAATGTTTTTGATGTTTAAGATTTATAAGAGCATGTTCTTTAATGTTTTTTATACGTCTTGTTTACAAGAAGATATATACTACTTTTATAATGTGGTATATATTTTAATAAGTGAAATTTTGAGAGTTGGTTATTGGTTTTATTTAATCAATTTTAGGTGTATGAGGATAATTACACTAATTTGTCTGCTAAGTACCCTCTATGATTTTCTGTGACCAATGATCTATTAGAGAAGTCATTTTATGGTCACTCTGATTATCCATGTCATCCCAAGAGAGGATTCAATGGGTAGGATAATATAAATACATAGTTTCGTTGAATATTCAATGAAGGTATTGTATTAATGGATTTTTATCACTCAAAGACTCTATTCAGTGGATCATCCCCTTTTTCCTAATCAATTAGCTCATTTCCAATTAAAATATAGTATTAGTAAATGTACTTGATCAAGTGGATACCATGCAATGAAGGTGGAGTGGAGTTTCTTTCCATCTAGTAAGTCATGTGAATTTTGTTGGTGTTTGATTACCCTGAGGACGACATAGTCTTATATAATAATTTAATTATTTCAAGTAAACCTTAAGAGATATAATAGAATTTATTGTCTCTTAGGAGGGTATAATTCTATTATATATTTTTCATGTTATATAATGTATCTATGTATATTTAGAGTATTTCCTGGGTCATTAGAAGAGGTTATATATATATACTAAATCATAAATAGAATTAATAATTGGTGGGCATCCAATTATGGTGATAATGAATAATAGCAGTGTATTTTAGATTCATTCAATCTAGGAATAACTAAATATTATCTTAGGCTTGATGGTATACCATGAAAAATTAAAGTTAGAGAGAGTAGTAAAGAGTTTTGATTTTGTATTGGGATCAAGAAGGGGCTTCTAATATATGACTATAACGGGAATAAAAACCCATATAGTTTGAAGAAAAGGGTCTGTACCAGAAATATAGTTAATTTATAACATTATAAATTTAAATAGTAGGGTCAAATGTTCTACCTTTCTCGGTTGTTCATCATATACTATGATGAAATTTAGTAAAAATTTATACAAATTTGGCCATTGGGTTATTTGTATAAGGTCTTACAACTATGACCCTCAATGTAGTATCCTATAAATTATTTCTCTTTTTAAATTGTAATCCCTTGACCCCATTTTCTCAAAGTCTGTGCATTATTTTATTACATTGGCATGATCATAAGAGATCAAATCTCTAAGGATCAATTGGTTTAGTAGCCATAAAAAACAAGATACAAACATAAGTATTACATTACATCTTTAAATAAAAAACAATATAGTGCCTCCTTTAAAAAAACCCATATTCCTAGGACAATCCATGTAGGTCATTCATAATATACTTATTTACATATTAGTAAAAAATGAAACATTTGAAAGGGGTGAGTTCAGATGATTAGTAAGGATAAACAATATTGCGGAATAAGAAATAAATAAGCATAAACTTTTAAGGCATGGTATAAAACTGAAACACAAGACGTTTAAAATTAATAATCAGTATAATATAAAAATATTAATAAACAAATTCCATTTAAACTTTCACATTGAAATTTTACTTGTTGGATAATAACATGAAATATCAATATCAAATCTCATAATGAGGAATTGCATAATGATGGACATCAAAACCATACTGTCAAGGCCTCATGCCAAGGCTATTACAATACCATGAAGGCCTTTTCCAAGTCACTAGTTTGTCTCATGAGAGCTACCAATGCATCTAAGGGCTATAACAGGACCCAACTATCACTTATTGAGTCCAATACTTTCCTTATTTGAAAAGCGTGAAACATAACATAAACAATCGTATTAAAACTATCATACGAAACATTAATAATTTAACCAGAAACCAGGAATGATGTCAAAATAGCACATCCATAGTCAAAAATTTCTTAAAAACATCAATAAATCAACCTTAATTAACTATGAAATCCAACAAATGATTTTGACATAGACGAAAATAATCAGACAAAATCCTTAAAACTTTTTGATAGAAATATCCCTTTTATCTATGAAATCTTTTAAAAGTTATACAATTAAAAAAACATATTTTGAAAGTAAAATTTAATTTTGTAAGGGAATCTTCAAAATATTACGGTGATAGATTGGTTGAAATATCCACTCACACAGTATAAGATAAAATAAACATTCTTTCCTTAATCTGTTGAAAAGTTCACAAAGTACCTTGTTTGGAAAACGATAGAAAGATAGCATTCAAAACATTTTATAAATAATAAAACATGGGTATAAATGACTTTAAACAATTGCATTTAAATTTTAAAAATGTTTTAATATGTATTTTTACAAATCATGTACATGGATGATAATTATTCCCTGGTAGATACTTCGTATAAAGAATCTCACATTAAAATGAGATTGTGAAATTAAAACATACCTTGTACTTTATGTTAGTAGATGTTGTGTTAACCTAATATATAATAGTTAAATTAGTTTATTAAATTATACCAGAACCATAGAAATATTTATGATATAATATATGAACCTCTTTTATCATTTTTCTAACAGTATTTGAGTATTATCCTTGTTTTGGGTGTTAACTGCTTTGTTTTCCCATTCATATATTCCGTGTAAGCCGTGTTTGTTTTGAATAAGATTCATTTTAGTCATATCCAAAATTAAATTAAGTTAAATAAATATTATTTTTTACTCATCATATATATATTATAATCATTCTTTAATGGTTAACGTGGAGAATGAATCTCAACGTGTCATGGAGACGGTAGGTCGTACGAACGCACGGGAAACTGTATCAATCACTTGATGGTTAAATGGTATAGAATTTAATGGTATATTAATTATAAATAATAATTATAATGTTATATTAATTATTTTAATATATTATACTCATCATTATACCCATCCTAATAATGTTTTTTTAATAAAAATTACACCATGTTGTGGAGACGGTAAGCCATACGTACCCACACACACACACACACGGTGATATTGATATTTCTAGGATAGGTTAAGGAGTTATAAGGCTGTCCCACTATTATAATAACATATAATAATGTATATGATACTAGATTTATTACTTTAGTATGGAATCAATATAGAAATAAGATGTAGGAGAAGAAAGTAACTTTGAAAGAAGTGATAACCCAATTACCTCTTCTTTGGGTGTCTCCTTTTTATTTTCACAAACAACACCTTAGTATGTCTTTATACCCATTTTATGGCCTCTAGGATGTAGTGATAATTTTTTTAGAGGAAATTATCCTAGTTTGGCCGAACCAAAATGCTTTAGAGGTGTTATTATTTGAGAAGTTTGGGTACATTTTTATTAGAGAAGGGAGGGGCGCCCTTAGAAAGAATTAAAATATTAAATTAATATAAATTAACAATTTAATAAAATTGGCTTCAATGGTGATTATTTCCAAGATAATATGAGTATGGGTATAAATCCTCTCAATCAATAAAATTTATACCTGTTTTGATTTTATTTTAAACAATATCATTTTCATTTATCCTGATTTCATCTATTTTAGTTTATTTTTCTAAATATTAAATGGTTATAAATATTTACCTATGTGGTTTCAATTGTCCATAAATGTAAAATTAATGAAATTTTAGGTTTTATAATTTTGACTTAGTAATTTTTAAAATTTTCCATGATTTTTAAATAATGTAATAATATGTCTTTTTTATAATATATCAATCATGTAAATTTTGACACTATTAATTTATTTGACTTTAAGTAAAATCCAAAGAGAAGATAAATTCAACTAAAATAGTTTCATACAATCCCAACGTGTGATATTCACCTATAAAATTTGTGGAACAACTTAAATAATTAAAATTATATTTGTTTTAATATTTAAAACCATTTATTTTATATTTCTATTAATAAAATAATTTATGAACCACTGTTGTGTCATCCTTAATGGTAATTATTTAATCTCTAAATTTTTTAAATAAATTTATTTGATTTTGTTAATAATTTTATATTTTTTGAGACTACCTTTTTTATAGGTTTTCTCTTGGTTATCCATATATTAAAATTAATTTAATTATATAAAATGATAGTGTGGCATTTTATCAGATTCATTAATTTTTATTATATTCATTTAATATTCATGGTCATGTGTCTATTCAATTATTACATTTTAAACCATAGACGATTAGTGTAGAATTTATTCATCCAATAGTATTTTTACAAGTGTTAAGGAAATTTTATGATATTATTTATACCTATAATTATCTGATTTACCTTTAACCATGGAAATAAAAATATTACTAGTGTCACTATTCATAATGCCAAAAAATAGAAGTATCCAATTAACATAATTTGGACCCACTAATTCCAAAATTGGAATCCATTTTTCAAAATTTAAAAACAATAATATGTATTAATTAATTTAAAATTAATCATGTTTCTGAATGAAAATGGGTTTTTAAAAGTTAAAATATTACAAAAGATTTAAATGTTTCTACATTAAAATTCAAGGTAATTTTAATGCCAATAACCATAATAATATTAACTAATAAAGATACATTATATTCATAATTTAAAACCATTAAATTATATAATTTATCCCCAAAATTTATTTCAATGAAAAAAGTTATTTTCTATTATCATTTATTATATTTTTACTATTCATAAAAATATATAACTTATGTGAAAAATAAAACAAAATCCTCTATAGTAATGTTTTATATCCCACATTCAAAGGAGATGTTTATTTTTTCAAATTTAAAGTATTAAAGTTTCAAAAACATGTTTTAAATTTAGTGCTTCATCAAAAGGTAGAAAAACTTCATTTTTGGAAAATTATATATTTTATTCAAAAATTTGAATTTATTCTTATATCATGTATAGAAATTATATAAGATGCCACGGCCCATCCCCATGGGCCCATGCTCTGAAATATCCTAAGCCTGCCTCCTGAAGGCCAAGAGTTGGCGACTAGTGCCGAAGGCGTCAACCAACAATAGGGATGTATTTGCATGAGTAATTGTAAACATGCACACACTACCACGTCCCAAAGTTGGAAAGGTAAACATGAATGCCACTAAAAAATACCTAAGTAAAAGTAAATGATGTTGGAAAATGGGCTAGAATGTGAACCCAACAAAAGACGAACTAAGAAAAGGAAAGTAAAAGGAAACCTCTAAAATATTTTTGGTGAAAAATGAACATGATGGGTAAGTGTAGAGTACCTGCGTGAAGCCATAGAAGTATACCATGCATGCCTTGTCTCACTGGGCACCACTGGGTCTGGGTCCACCACGTCCTCTGTCAAGGATGTAATCTTTTGCACCAGACACAATATGTGTGAGAGAAGTAGTGCAGGGGTGAGTAACACAATACTCATTAGGGACCCCGAAACCAACAAAGAAAGACCACAAATAATCCATTTAGAAAACCATGAAACATGTTCCGGATGCAAGACAGATCACACCATGTATAATCTAGAGTAGGAAAGTATAACAATCAGTATTTTCACATAACACCTTGGGTGGTAGGAGAAATCCTCCTCGATGAGGAAAGTGGGCCTATTGGGTCACACAAAGATGCTTTCTACTATCCTTGTATTGATGTGTTACTCATTCATGATGTGTACGGTGGGTATGATGGGTCACATAGAGCCACTTCCTGTTGTGGGCATGTCGGGTCCCATAGAGAAACTTCCCACCTTGGCCATACTAAGGTAGTCCTCCAATTGAGTATCATGGGTCTGGCAGGTCACACAGAGCCTCTCTTCACTGTAGGCCTATTGAGTCACATAGAGCCACTTCTCATTGGTCCATTGTAGCTGATCCACACATGGCCTCTTATTAGTAGTCATTAGGTTTCAACCAACCATAGGGTTTTCGAACGCAGTACACTTGATTCTGGGAGTACCGATCCTTAGGCCATTTGTCCAATTTCATCTTCCATGAAAGCATACATAGAGTACGCCCAAAGATCTTAATCCTTGTGATGGTTCCTACGCCACAAATGGATTTCCAATCAGATGCCCAGTGTGAAATATATTGGTGTTTTTATTAAAAGGGGATGGTTGGGTCCGGGTCTAGTACAACCTGATAGGACTGACCCTGGCCAACTCGTCACTAGTGCCCCACATGCCCCAATTTAGTTCAACTGAACCAACCTGACCCAGTTTGGGTTTGGGTTGGCCTGGTCTATCCTGTTAGGTGAGCCAGGCCCATTGGGCCACGTTGGACCTGGCCCAGTTCGACCGTGGGTCCAGCCTGCCGTATCGCCCGACGACTCGGTCTCATTTGGCTCGACTCGCAACAGATGGGATGGTCGGTTCCCCACCTGGGGAACCTAGTAGCCCAGTAATATTTCTTTGGCATGGGCCACATTAGTGGGCTGGATTTCATTCCAGCCCGTGTTGCGTAGCATCACGACATTCCCGACCTAGTATGACCCACCTGCCGGACCGGTCTCCTCTGCCCAGCCCACAATCGCGATCCGGTTCTTTCTCCAACTCATATGCCTAAGGGAGTTTAGTTTGGTGCACTGGGACCAGCCAAGAAATCCATACTTTTGGTCCCATAGGTAGTCTCTAGACTGCGTGCCCACGAGGAACAGGGGCCTGCAGGCACAAGCCGCGTCCACCACCGCCGGTTTCCAGCCATTGCAGACGGCTCTTGCTTCCTCACCATGACCCAAAATGGCTGCATATTGTGCACCGTCTTAGGGCACCTCCATCCAGCTGTGGCCACTACCTTGGGACACCGTCCGTAGGTTCTTCCACAGACCTCCGAGTCCATATCGCTAGATTGTTCTTCATGCTGTCTGTGCCTCCAGTATGCATGAGTCTCCACCTTTCTTACTATGGATCGAATCCTATTTTACATCACTTAGAGGTATGGCCATGAGGAAATCAAAATAATGCAGATAGGCGTAGAGTCTTATGCCTTGTTTTTATCATCCCACAACCTCTAAATTACATCATTTAAAACAAGGGGAAATTTCTTAGGCTTTAATAATGTTCTAACCTGATGCAAAAACCTCATTAAAGAGAAGCCTCCCACAAGAAAAATGATCCACATATCAACCTGTTCGTGGGTTGGTCTAGGTTATTTGTTATAGAATGAAGAAGGTGGAAACACAAAATGACAATAAATCCTACATCATTGCAGTTCATTGATGATGTTATCCATTCGTGGGGATTCAGGTTCTATTGGAGTTAGATACTCTCAAGTCCTATTCTTCTAAGTGTGTCAATGTCACTAATGATTTTCTGGTATTATTTATTCGTCATTGTAGAGAATTCTTGTCATAGGATATTTAGAGAAATTCCACCATTTGATCATTATTTCTCCAACACGGTAACACATTAAAATAAAAAACGTCGAATTTTTTTTGTTACATTGCATTTTCGTGTCATTAAGCTATTTCTTATATGAAACGTCATATTTGTTTAAATTCATTTAATTCACCGTTACACATCACGTTTTTGAGCTATTAGTGAGATTAATTTAATCTGAATCATTTTCTCTTGTCGCCAGACCACATCACTGTCATGCCACCATCGAACTGTTCGGAAAAACATATAAAATATCTTTTTAAGTTATTTAATTTATTTTCTGAAAATTTGGAGAAATAACTTTTGTGGTCATCCCTTGTCAGTCGAAGTTGGGTCCATTCTATGTGAATCCCACCATTCTAAGTTTAATGGTTCCCATGGATTTTAAATCTGGGAACCTATTTAGATATTTCCAAAACAAGGCATGCACGCCTTTTTTATTCACATAAAAAATGCTCAAAATCTACCTTTCACCCTCAACCTGTGCCAGTCGAGGTTAAGTCCTACTTAAGGTGAACATTTAATTAAGAACTCAATGGTGGTCTCAAAGTTTTAATCCGACTAACTGTTTATGAGTTATGAAAATTTAAAAATAAAATAACTTTTATTTAAATTATTTTATTTACAGTCACGTAATTAAAACCAACATTCACAGTCGGCCCGTGCTGGCCGAGGTCAGGCTCTGCCTAAGGGAAAAATACCCCCAGGAAATCAACTGTACTCTCATAATTCCAATCCATGTTACCATTTATGATTTATAAGGATTTAAAAATAGAATTATTTTATTCAATTATTTTATTTATGACAAAAAACTAATTTACTCTTTTGACCCACTCCACCAAATGTTAGGCTCTACCAAAGGAAATAATACATTTAAAATATCAACGGTGGTCTCATATTTTCAATCCGAGTCACCATTCATGAGTTAAATGCATTTAAAAAATAAAAAAAATTATTTATGTATCTTATTTATAGTTATTCCATTTTGGGGTTTTTCACTGAAGCTCTGCACCCACTAATATTAAGTAATGACTAGGGTAAAACCTATTTCTTGAACACAATGGTTCCATCAAATTTTTGATCCAGCCAATAGTTTAAGAGTTGTAATTTTTTTAGGAAAAATGCTCATGCGCACTATTTAAAATTTAATATTTTGTTTGACGGAACATTCTGGGCACTCTGGGCCTCGGAACCACTTGTCATCTCAGCACCTGGTCTCAACATAATTCAACATAATATAAACAAAATTACATGGAATTTATGGGAAATTAAATTACTCCCCCCATTTTGGGCTTCACGCCCTCGTAAGCCAAAACAAGGAAAAATAATCAAATGGGGGAACTGAGCATGAATATGAGAGTCCTTCTCCTTGTTCTCCCCTGGGGATTCCTACGCTACCTCGGAACACACACCAGAGTAATAGACCAACCATGAAGTACCCACTCCTATCGATCATCAATCTCCATTGTGAACTCAACAAACACCAACCAATCAATAATGTCTAGCTCGGCCCAATCGATGAGGTGAGCTGGATCATGCACATACCTCCCCAGTTGCGACACAGTGAAACAAATCATGCACCAATTGTATATATGTGGGTAGATCTAGGCGGTATTCCACCATGAAAACTCTGCTCAGAATATGGTAACATTTTAATAATCTCAAAGATATGTTGTTGTCCCGGACCAATCTCTACAATCTCCATCGTGGTGGGACCTGAAGAAACACATGGTCACCCTCCTCAAACTCTAAGGTCCTCTATCTCCTATCCGCAAAAGATTTATTCTTTCTCTGTACAGTCCTCATCCGCTTGTGGATGATCTTCACCTTCTCAGTTGTAGCACATATCAACTCTGGACCCATGATTGTGGACTCCCCTGGTTATATCCAACATATAGGTTATCAACAAGGAGGCATGTACAAGGACTCAAATGGTGTCATGTTAATAGTGGAGTGATATCTATTGTTGTATGAAATCTCTACCAGTGGCATGTGGTCATCCCAATTGTTAAAAAAATCTAGGGCACAAACACAAAGCATATCCTCAAAGGTATGTATGGTTTACTCTATATGACCATCTATGTGAGTGTGAATGGCTAATATCAAGTGCAGCTAAGTCCCAAAAGCCTCATGTAGTCCCTTCCAAGCCCATATGTAAAGAAATCATCGTGTTCTGAGAAGATATTCAAGGGAACCCCGTGAATTTGGACTATCTCTTGGATGTAGAGGTGTCCCAATCCCTCTACCACATTTCCCTTACCATGATTATGGAGTACTTTGAATTCATATACCTGGAAGAACTCTATACATCATGTCTATCAGAACTGCTGAAAATACTATGGGCACCATTACATCCACGTGAAAGGCCACCAATTTTTACCTAATTGATGTGCCCATTGATCCTTTGGTAGTGGGTACTCGTTCTCCATGGACACCTGGTTAATGTTCTGTTAATCCAAGAATTACCTCGAACTATGGTTCTTACTAAGACTTTCCTCTGTGAGTCCCCCATATAAGACCCATGATCACTAATCTCTATTAAATCCATCAGATATACTGATGTTGATATTGATTCCATATCGGGGTGTTGAATGGTTCAAAAGTCCATCTTCCTGTGGGGAAGTAATCCGGGAATTATATTTTGAATGGAAGTTCCTGCTATTTTTCACTACTAATGGGAAATGAACACTCAAAACATCAACATCAATGTGGGTAAGGGTTTTCGGCACCAGAGTGGTTGGTTGCACCATTATATTCATGTTTTTATCCTGTGTTGTCTAGGATTCCTTTTTTACCAACCAAGGAAATCCGCATTCCAATACTGCGGATATACCACATCATTTTTCCTAAAACAATCAATCTAAGCATGAACTGTGGATGACGAGTCCATGCCCATGCTAATGACGTAAGGAATCAATGTTTCCATTATGAAGATCCAATCAAAACTCTCGCCTTAAGGGTCAGATCATACCATCGACGTAAGTGTGATTATTGAATCTCCTCCCATAGATATCTTCAGACATAAGAATCCAGATAATGGTTTAACTAGAAACTATTGTTATTGAACAAGATTCGTGACAGGATGGAATGATTGTCACCCTTGTATATTAATATGACAACTACTAGTAGACACAGACAGTCACAAATCATTCATGGAGCCCTTGGGTCATACTCCTTGACCCCATGAAACTACTCCATTCAATTATCCTCTAACTCCCTGATCCTGGTGTGAACCATGTTGGGGTGGTGGTTGTAACATGTGGAAATGTATACCACATCATGGTGCTTTCCCAGCTCCTCTACAACATCTGCCGCCCCTGTAGATTCGATTGTTTCTGTCACTTCCTTAGCCCCGATGGCCCACCCACCGTCTTACTGTCAGAATGACGGGCTGGTAAATCTCTATAAGGATATCCCCTTCCTTATTTTTAAAATAATTACCGATTCATAGGCCTTCTAGACTCACCACATGAGCCTGAAGCTGTAGATCCCCAACCTTGGGACCTCTTTTTAGAATGTCTCTCACATCCCAGTATCTGAGACTAACGTTGGTAGCCTACTTCCCCACTACTGACATCCACTGGTTTTATCTTATCATTCAAAGGACATCCAACCACATGGGTTATCTCTATTACCCGAGAATAATTAGTAATTCATATAGAAATAGTACTAGATCGAATGTACCTAAACACACCTTGCTCGGGGGTTCTATCCCAAATGCATTTGTGGTATCTTATTCATCAAGTACCCGGAAAAGTTGGTATGCCTCGATGAATACACAGCTACCATCATGTTATCCTACCAATGTTTTAGAAGCTAATGGGCGTGCATTGCCTTAGATTTAATGGAAATATCTCATTCTCTGAGAAAGTTTCTCAATCTCTGACCATAGAAGAGTCACCTCATCGTAATATCTGGTAATCTAATTTGTGCCATCGCCCTACTGAGCCACATAATATGCTAACATTCATGGCCACCATCTCATCTAATGGTGTCCTGACTAGTTGGAGAGATTGGTAACTACCTCAAGCTAGTCTTTACCCACCTATGATTCAAGATCGCCTAAAATCCCAAGGGGTCGCTTTCACTGAATATCTTAAACTCAGCTCTTCTTGTTCATCTCATCTTCTAGTACTACGAGTACCAAGTTCAACTACACATGTAGTGGTAATGATTGTACACTTTATAGTTGTGATATCTCTGGTATGAGCCATTGTACCCATATCATCACCCCATAGATCAACCATATGATAATGCGGTGGAATACTGGCTGGATATCTATGTGTAAGCATCTTGAAACAAAAAAATATGTACCATGTAAAATAAATTATACCCAGTGAGATGAATCTATTTAGATAAAAACATTATGAAACACCAAATTCTTATATGATGCATGCAACCATAGTGTTTATGTATATAGCTGAAAAGAAAAATTCTAGGTCCTGGTGTATGGATGCATCAGCTGACGCACTAACACTGGACTCCCAGAATCTGAATGTCGAACTTGAGACATTTAACATTGTTTCCAAAAAATAAAATAATCTACTTCTGATCATTCAGGAAAAACTAACCACCTATGATAGAACTTTTTCTCAACCAATCCCCTAGGGACCATGCCGTGACATCCCCCAAGCCTGCCTCCTGAAGGCTAGAGGTTTCCTACAAGCGTCGAAGCTATCAACCTACAAGTGGGAGGCATTTTACTGAGTACAAGTACGCAGACACACACTATCATGTCCCAAATGTGGAAAGGTAAAAATTTATTCCACTAAACAACCACAGAGTAATAGTAAAAACTATAGGTCAAATGGTCCAGAATAAAAACCCAACAAAAGACAAAATGATAATACGAAAATACAGAAATAACTCTGAAAATTCACCCACTAAAAATCCCTCATAATGTGTAGGTGTAGAGTAAATGCATGAAGCTGTATAAGTACACCCTACCTTATGGGTCTCATTGGGCACCATTGAGACCTAGGCCACCAAATCTTCCGTCATGGAGGCAATATTCTACACTAGACACAACACTTATGGGTGAAGCCCATGTAGGTGTGAGTAACACAATACTTAGTAGGGACCCCGAAACCAACATGGAAATACCACAAAAAACCCATGAAGCAAATCACGATGCATGATCATGAAGTAAGACAGCTCACAATAGGTATAATATAGAGTAGGTAAGAAAGACATTCAATCATTTCACTGAACACCTTAGGCTACTAGAGAACTCCCCCTCGATGAGTACAGTGGGCCTACCGGTCCCACATAGCCACTTCCCACTAACCATGGACTGATGTGGTACTCATACCTAATGAGTACCATGGGTATGCTGGGTCACAACAAGCTTTACCCCACTGTGGGCATGCTAGGTCACACAGAGCTGCTTCCCACCTTGGCCTTACTAAGGTACTACTCCTGTTGAGTATTGTGGGTCTACCAGGTTCCCTAGAGTTTCTCTCCACCATGGATCTTCCAGGTCACATAGAGCCACTTCCCACTGGGCCATCATAGCTGGTCCACACATGGTCACCTTTTAGAAGACTTCAGGTCTCATCCAACTATAAGGTTTTCGAACATAAAGCGCTGGGTTTCAAGAAAACCATTCCTCAAGCCCTTCATCCTATTTCAACATCAAAGAAAGCCTTCATATTGTATTCTAAATGACCATCCTCATCATGAGGGTAACAACATTGCAAATGGCTCATCAATCAAATGCCTGATTTGAATGATATTGGCTTCTTCCGAAAAGGGATCGGTTGAGTCTGGGTCAAGTCCGACCCGGTCGTACCGACCAGACCAACCCATCACGAGGGCCCCCAATGCCCCGGTTAAGTTCAACTGACATGAAATGACCTGGTTCAAGTTAGGGTGGGCCCGGTTCGGCCTGGAAATTATGCTTCGCCAGAGCTGGCCTAGTTTAGTCGTGGGTCATACCTACCTGATAGCTCGGCGACCAGATCTCATTTGGCCCAGCCTGCAACCGGCGAGACCTTATGCTCCCCGCCAAGGCTTCCTAGTTGTTCTATGTTATGTATTCATGCTAGTCTGCAGAAGTGGGCCAATTTTGATTCATGCATGGCCCGCGTAGTGTCCCAACTTGTGTGCCATAGTCCGGCCCGCAAGCTAGACCGGTCTACAATACTCATCTCGCGAGCATGAGACAGTTCTTCCTCCAGCTAGGATGCTTAAGGGTGTCCGGTTTGGTGCATCACAACTTGATAAGCCGATCAAAATTTGGGTCCTTCATGCCAACGCTGGACTGCATACTAACGAGGGATAGTGGTCCACTAGCATAGGCCTCTTCTTTGATGTGGTCGGGTGGCCGCGTCTGCCCCCACTAGCTGTTGGCTGATGCCGGTGGCTCCTACCGGTGGTTCTTGCTACCTCTTCATGACCTGAGCTGGTCTTGGCAGGTGAGTCTATGTTTGACGGTGGGTTCTTCTACGGACCACTTGGTTTACTCCGGTCGTCCATTCTTCATGCCATCTATGTCTATGGAATGTGGGGGTCACCACCATTCTTTATAAAGACTCAAAGACACTTTTCCATCACTTAGAGGTTTGTCTCTAAAGAACTCACAAGAACGCACAATGGCAGATGGGATTGGGCCTTGTTTGTTTTAGCCTACTACCTCTATGTTAGAGGTTTTAAAAAAAGGGGTCGGTTCTAAATATTCAATAAAGATATAACCCATTTCAAAACCTCATTAAAGAGAACCCTCCTATAAGAAAAACAATCTATAGATCATTCTGTTCATGGGTTGGTCTGCGTTCGTTGTTTTACAATGCAGAATAGGGAAAATCAAAACAATATTAAACCCTACCTCATTGGAGATCATTGTTGACGCAATTTTTCCATGTGGATTCATGTTACATTATAGTTTGACACTCTCTAGTCCCGTTATTCTATTTTCATTGATGTCGCCTGTGATTTTCTGGTGTTCATCAATCATCATTGGAGAGAATTCTTGTCATAGGATCATTAGATAAAATCCATATTCTGGTCTTGATTTCTCCAATGCATTAACTCATTAAAAGAAAACATGTTTCAATGTTTATGTTGCACTTCGTCTTCAGATCATTACAATATTTCATTTGTGAAATAGTGTTTCAATTATGCTTCATTTAATGTATCGTTACATTGCACATTTATGATCTATTAATGAGCTTCATTTATTGTGGCTCGTCATCTCTTTTTCGTCGCACCACATCATCGTTGTGCCACCACCCAATGGTTGGGAAAAAATAAAATAAATTTTTAAGTTTTTTCCCAAAATGTATGAATGTTATCTTTTCTATTTGACCCTTTTCAGTCAAAGATAGGTCAATTTTAGTTGAATCCCTCGATTTGGAGTTCAATGGTGAACTAATATTTTCAATCTGGGCACCCGTTTAGATGTTTCCCAAAATTCACATGTGCGCCATTTTATTTCACTTAAAAGAAGCTCAAAATCTATCTTTCACCCTCAACATGTACCAGTGATGGTTATGTCCTCTCTAAGGAGATATTTTCATTTTAAAATCAATGGTGGTATTATATTTTTAATCTGAGTTATTGTGTTGGAGTTATGAGGGTTAAAAAATAAAATTACTTTTATTTAAATTGTTTTTTTACGATCACATCCCAAAAACCAACTTTCCACGTCAGCCTACGCTAATAGATCTTCGACTCTATGTAATGGAAAACTACCCCCATGAACTCAAAAACACTCATGGATTTCCAATCTGACTTAACGTTTATGAGTTATAAGGATATGAAAATAAAATAACTTTATTCAATTATTTTATTTACGACCAAGAACTACATTCCACTGTTGACCTGTGCCAGCCAATGTTAGGCTATTCCTAAGGAAATAATACCCTCTCCATCTCAACAGTGATCTCATATTTTCAATCTAGGTCACCATTTGAGTGTTCTAAAAATTTGAAAAAAATTAATTTTATTTAATTATTTTATATACGGTTAGGCCATTTTCATGTTTTCTCATTGGAGGTATGCGCCGACTAAACTTATGTCACGCCTAGGGTAAACTAACCATCATGAATGAAATGGTGGCCTCATATTTTAAATATGGGCACCCATTTAATATTTATTCCACTTTTTCATGAAAAATTCTCACACACGCTATTTAAAAACTAACATTTTTTTGACATATAATTCAGAGAACTCCGGGCCTCGGATTCACATTCCGTCTTCAGGCTTGGTCTCAAAATAATTCCTTATAATTTTTAAAGAAACTTACGTGGAATTCCCAATAAATTAAATTAATCCCCCATTTTTTGGCATCACATACCTGTAATCCAAAACATGTCTAAACAAACAAACGGGGGTACTGAGCAAGAATCTGAGCCTCATGCTCCCATATTTTCTCCTAGAGATTCTTTTGATGCCCCCAAACATAGACCATAGGAATAGAATAATCAAGAAGGACTCATTCCTATCAATCCTCTATCTCTATTGGTAACTCTAGAAACATCTCCCAATCATCAATGTCCAACTCGCCCTAGTCGATGACGTGCGATGGATCATGCTCATACCTCCTCAGCTACAACAAGGGTAAAACGTCAAGAACCTAGTGTATCTATAGGGAAAGAGGTTGGTGTTATGCCACCTCAACAAATATCCTCAGAATCTAGAACGGTCCGAAAACCTAAGAGATAACTTGTCACCCTGGCCAATTATTTGCAATCCCAATTGGGGTGAGACCTGAAAGAACCCATGGTCTCCCTCTTATAACTCCAAGGGCCTCTGTCTCCTATCCACATAAGATTTTTTACTACTCTGTGCAGTCCGCATCCCCTCCTAGATGATTTGCACCATCTGAGTGGTAGATAGTACCAAATTTGGACCCATGATTACTGACTCCCCTAGGTTTTTCCAGCATAGAGGTGATCTGCAAGGCTACCCATAAAAGGATTCAAATGGTGTCATGATAATGGTGGAGTGATAAATGTTGTTGTATGAAAACTCCACCAGTGGATGGTGGTCCTCCAAACTTCAACCAAAATCAAGGAAGAAATGCACGAATCATTTCCTCAAGGGTCTATATGGTACGCTCAATCAGAGAATGTTTTTAGGGTGAAAGGTAGTTCTCCAGCGTAGTTGATTCCTGAGTGCCTCCTATAATCCCATCCACATTCAGGATGTAAAGCAAGTGTCATAGTCTGAGACGATCGTCGAGGGTACCCCATGAAGCATAACTATCTAATGGACATAGAGTTATCCCAATCCCTCATCCACCTTTTCCTTTCCTTGAGTATGGACTACATTGAAGTCATAACCCTAGAGAAAATCTAGCTATCATCAATGTCTGAACTGCTGAAAAGCCTATGGGAACCATTCCATCCATGCAAAAGGATACCCCTTTTTAACTAATTGATGTGCCTATTGACCCTTTGGTTGTGGGTAATCCTTCTCCTTGACCACTTGGTTAATGTTCTGGTAATACACACTCAATGTTGAATATTAGGTCTTACTATGACCTTACTCTGTAGGTCCCCCACATATGCCCCCTACTCATGAAGCTCTACAAATGAAATCCAATATACTGATGTGGGTATCAGTGTCATCTCAGTGTTTAGAATGAAACAAATGTCTATCCCCCTGTATGGAGGTAATCCTAAAACATATTTTGAAAGGACATTCACACACACCACCACTACCTTTGGGAACTAAAAAGTAAAAAACATCCACTTCTATAAGGTTAAGGGTGGATAATTAAAAATTGATTTGACGAACCCTCTAATGTATGACTTTATACCATGCTTCCTGGGTTTCCTTTTTCACCGACCAAGGAAAACCCAATTCCAATGCTATAGATATATAGTATATTTTTGCATAAAATATCCAATATGAGCATCAATTGTGGATGACCAGTCTATACCCAAACTAAGTTCATAAGTCCTTGATGTTTCCACCGAGAGGTTCCATCCAAAAATAATACCACAAGGGTCAGATCACACAAATAGTATAAGTGTGATTATCAATTCTTCTACCATTGGTATCTCCAAACGTTTGAATCAAGTTAATAGTTTGACCAGAAACCCTATGTATTGAACATGATTCTTGATATGAATGAATGATTAGAACTATTTCTATTAATGTGGCATCTAGTAGTAGACACAAACCGTACCTCAAATCATTCCTACATCCCTTGGAGCATACTCCTAGGTCGCATGCAACTACACCCTTCCCCTATCCTCCAGCTTCCTGAGCCTGGTGTGGACCATGATGGGGTGGTCGTTGTAACATGTAGAAATTTATACCACCTCTTGATTCTCTCATAGCTCATCTATCCTATTTTTCCCCTTAGAGATTCATAAGTTCTTATCACTTCTTCTCCCCTGGTGTCCCATCAACTTTTTACTGTCTGCATGATAGGCTGGTCCGTCTCTAGAGAGATGTCCCCTTCCATATTTTTTAAAAAATTACCTCTTATTATGTTGACTAGACTCACCCCATGATCCTTAATATTTATATCCCCCCACCTTAGGGACTCTTCTCAGAATGTATCACACATCCATGTATATGGGACTAACTTCCACTAGGGCGCGAATATCTTTTAGCATTCATGGAAAGTACCATTTTTCGAGGAAAGGTTCTCTAGATATTCCTAGGGAAGAGTCGCCCCATCGTCTGATCAGGTAATCTAAACCCCACCATTTCCATGATAAGCCATGTGGAAGGATCACTACTATGTCCACCATATGATCTAACGGTGTCCTGATGAGGCAGAAAGCTTGGTAACAACCTCAATCCAATTCTTATACGCCTATGAGTTGGGCTCGCCTTGGAATCTGAGGGGTCTCTATTGCTAAACATCTTGAATTACACTCTTCCTGTGCATCTCATCTATTATTACGATGAGTACCATGTGCTACTCCATAGGTAGCGGTATATCTGGTACACTACCCAGTGGAGATATCTCCGATACGAGCCACAATACCCATTTCATCACCCCACATATCATCCTTATAATAATGCGGTAGAATCCTTATTAGATGTTTATATTTAAGAATCTTGAAACAAAAAAAATGCACCACAATCATTATATTATACCTGGTGAGATGAAATTATTTCATGAAGAAAATGGGGATACACTCAATTATTATATGATTCATGCAACCTTTATTTTTATGTATAGATCTGAAATTCATAATTCAAGGTCTTTGTGTATGGATACGTCAGCCACAACACCAACACTGGTCTCCCCGAATCTGAATGTCGAACATGAAGCATTTAAAACTGTTTCACCAAAAAATAGCCTCCCAGTCCTTGAGGTGGAAATGTCTATCTACGATACCACATTTTCACGACCCGTCCCTTGGGCCCCGTGCTTTGACATCCCCCAAGCCAACCTCTCAAAGGCCAAGGGTTGGAAAATAGTGTCGAATGTATGCACCTTCAAGTGGGAGGCCTTTGCTTGAGTACCTGTAAACTTTCACACACAACCATGCCCCAAAGCTTTAAAGGTAAAAATACATTCCACTAAACAAACATTGAGTAAAAGTAAAAATTTTAGGTCAAATGGTTCTGAATAAAAACCCAACAAAAGATGAACTTAAAAAAGGAAAATACAAGGAAAACTCTAAAATCCATCCACATAAAACCACACCTAAAAGGTAAGTGTAGAGTACCTGCAGGAAGCTGTAGAAGTATTCCCTGACCACCTGGTCTCACTAAGAACCACCAGGTCCTAGGCCACCAAGTCCTCCTTCAAGGATAAAATCATCTGCACCAGACACAACACATGCGAGCGAAGACCATGCAAGGGTGAGAAACATGGTACTGAGTAGGGACCCCAAAACCAAAAAGTAATTTCCAAAATGAAATCCATGCAGAAAACCATGAATCATGATTATGAATTAAGATAGCTCACACCAGGTATAATATATAGTAGGTATGTTAGTCTATCAGTCATTTAAAAGAAAACCTTGGCCAACAGGAGAACTCCTCCTCGATGAGTCTAGTAGGCCTACAATGTCACACATAGCCACTTCCCAATAACATTGGACGATTGCGGTACTCATCCCTAATGATTACCATAGGTATGTGGGGTCACACAAAGCCGCTCCCATCCATGGTCATGTCAGGTCACACAGAGTCGCCTCCCACCTTGGGCATGCTGAGGTACTGTTACTGTCAAGTATCGGGGTTATGTTGGGTCACACAGAGCCACTCCCCACTATGCTCTTACCAGGTCATAAAGATCCTCTTCCAACTAGGCCATCATACCTCATCCACACAGCATTTCTTGTCAGTAGTCTTCAGGTCTCATCCAATCGCATGGTTTCTGCACATGGTGTGCTTGATTCCGAGAAAACTGCTCCTCTAGTCATTTTTCCTATTTAAAATTCCATTACAGCCTCCATAGATTATGCCAAAATATTCTAATCATCTTTAGGGTTCTAATTCGACAAAGGGATCATCATTCAGATGCCCTGTTTGAATGATATTGGTGTTTTTCTAAAAAGGGACAGGTCAGGTTCGGGTCCATTCCAGCCCATTCGGACCGACCTGACCAACCTATCACGGGGGCCCCACATGCCATGGGATACATGAAATGACATGAACCGGTCTGGTGTGAGTTGGATCAGTACGTTCTGGCCTGGCCAGTAGGCCAGACCGATTAGGCCTAATTGGACCTATCCCCGTCTGACTGGGGGTCCTTCCTGCCAGATACCCTGACAAAGTGGTCTCATATACCCCAGCCCACAACCGGTTAACCAGTATTTTCCTTGACCAGGCTGCCCAGTTGCCCAATTTTATTTTATCGTCCCAACTAATAGAAGTGATATGGCTTTGATTCCTGTTTGGGCCACATAGCGGCCCGGCTTGCGCACCCCGTTTCGGCCCGCCTGTCAGAGTGATCTCCTCTACCCGACACATGAGCATGGGTTGGTTCGTAATCTGGCTTGGTCGCTTAAGTATGTATGGTTCGGTGCATTGTGTATACCACTGATGACCTCTCTTTGGGTCCCACATGTGGTTGCTGGACTGCATGCCAGCGAGGGGCCGCAACCCGCAGGCGATGGCCACTTCGTCAACAAAGTTGGGTGGTTGTGTCTGCCCCTGCCAACCAGCTGCTGATGTAGGTGGATCCTACTGCCCCACCACGACCTGAGATAGTTGTTTCTAGCATGCCATCGTGGCATGCATCCATCCGACCATGGCTGCTGATGGGTTCTTTTGTGGACCATCAAGTCCTCTTTGGTTGTCCATTCATCATGCCATCTGTGCCTCTGGACTGCGTGGTTCACCACCTTTCCTGCTTAGGCCTCGAAGCCACTTTTCCATCACATTGATGTTTTGCCCTGAAGAATGCACAATAAATCACAAAGTCAGAGGGGATAATGTTTTGTTCATGTCGTCCCACACCCTCCATTGTAGTGATTTTAAAACAAGAGACATGTTCTAAGGATTTAAAAAAGATCTTACCGAGTAATAAACCCCATTAAAGACAATCATCCATCCATTAAAGTGGTATTTAGAACAAACATTACGTGGGTTGGTCCATGTTCATTGTTTTAGAATGAAGAATGGGGAAAATCAAATCCAAAATAAGCCAAACCTCATTGGAGTTAGTTATTGAAACAATCCATCTATGGGTATTGATCTTCTGTTGGCATTCAATGCTCCCCGATTTCATTATTCAATGTTTGTATTTGTCACTGGTGATTCAGCGGCATTCATCATTCATCATTTGAGAGAATTATCATTGAATATTCATAAAAAAATTACACCCTTTGATGCTAATTTCTCCAATAAATTATCCTATTAAAATAAAACATGTTGCAACATTTCTTTTTTGCTGCATTGTAACATCGTTACACTGTTTTATTTATGAAACAACATATCTGTTATACTTAATTTAATGCATTGTTATGATGCATTTTTATAATCGATTAATGAGATTCATTTAATGAGACTCTTCGTCACCTTGTCACTGCACCACCGCGCCACCATACGACCAACAAACGGTTGGGAAAAACAAATAAAATAACTCTTTAAGTTATTTTATTTTTTCCCCAAAAGTCCAAGAAATTTACTTTTCCGTTCGACCCTTTCTGGTCGAAGTAAGGATCATTCTAGTCAAATCCTGTTATTATGAGTTCAACAGTTCCCCCATATTTTCAATCAGGTCTCCCATTTTGATGTTTCCAAAACCCTTCATGTGCTCCTTTTTAATTTACATAAAAACGATCAAAATATATCTTTCACCCTCAACCTGCACAAGTCGAGGTTAAGTCCTGATTATGTAGAACATTTCATTAAAAAATCAATGGTGGTCTCAAATTTTTAATCCGACTTACAATTTTTGAGTTATGAGGATTCAAAAATAAAATAACTTTTATTTAAATTTTTTATTTTACACTACGAGAGAAATAGGTTTGGAAGCCCCCTCACACAGGAGACTGCCAAAGGCCGTCTCAGGGATTTGGAAAAAAACACATTTGGCCACCTCCCCCCATGTTTCCCCTACCACCCGTGATTTTCATACCCATCCCCTGCTACTGCCCATCCCCTATCCCCCGTACCCTCACCACCCTCCACCCTCTGCCTGTCCCATGTCCCCCATCCCCTCACTGCCCTCCACCCACTCGCCCATCCCCCGTCCCCCGTCCCCTCACCACCCTCTGCCCTCCTCCCATCCCCCGTCCCTCGTTCCCTCACCGCTCTCCACCCCATCACCGCTCTTCCCCCATCCCCTTTCAACCCTCCGCTCCGGCTCCCAACCATCCCTCGTTCCCTCACCACCCTCTACCCCATCACCGCTCTTCCCCATCCCCTCTCTACCCTCTTCTCTAGCTCCCAACCATCCCCCATCCCCTCCATCTTCGTCCCCTCCTTCTCCACACCACTGCCGCCCATCCCCTCCCTCACTGTCCCCTCCCTTGCAACATCGCCACAGCCTAGTCCCCTCTCTTCCCGCACGGCCGCTACCCATCCCCTCGCCCCTACCACCCGCCCGCTCTGACTCACTACTTTCCTTTGTCCCCTCCCTCATCGTCCCACCCTAGCTACACTATATCCACCTCAACACCTCCTCCTCCATCTCATTACCACTACCACCTCCAGCTCCATCTCCCCTCTACTGCCTCTCCTCTCCCTCACAACACCGCCTTCGGTTCCCTTCCCTTCCATATTTATAGCACAATTACGTATGACCTAATTTCCGTTTAATATTTTTGATTTTTGGGAAATCAAAAACACAAATTTGGAATTCATGAAGATTATATGAATATTGTGTGTGAATAAAAAGTGTGGAAATGGATTTTTTTGTGTATACGGGCTTCTGTTCATATGAAATAGTGTGTATTGACAGTGTGCGTATGGGAGACATTACACAGTACTTAATGTTTAGAAGTTACATACAATGTTTGAGTCCATGTATTTGTTGACTGAATTAATATTAAGATGTATTTTTATTTTATTTATACCATTCCTGTGTTTTATCACATTTCTTTGTGTGTATGAATCCCATGAGAAAATGTTTGAGGTTTGACCACATCTGTTTGCTTGCATAGCCCATGAGACACATGTTTGAGTTTGATCACATATGTGTGTTTCAATACTATATGTTATTATTTATATTATATGTTCTTCCTCTATATGATATTCTATGTTTCAATGTGACGTACTTTGTATATATTTTATATTGTGTTCTTCTATGCATTGTACCAATGTTACCGGTGTACTTATTGTGGCTCAATAGTGCTTAAGGGGGAGTATGATAAAATGATGTATGTTCCATGAGGATTGGACTGAGATAACAGAAGTCATGATAGACTTTTATTTTATTTTTTTTCTGGAATTGTATCTATTTGATGTCATCCTGGACATATATTAGTTAGTTTTCCATAAATTAATGATTGATTGTTATCACTGATGGTAACACTGTACTGCCTCTGATGGCACAAAGTTAGTGTGAATCGAAGAGGCAGTGAGACTTTATTTGTACAAAGATACAGTTTCTCTAAGATTGAGAAGACTCTATATATTCTTGCGTGAAGTATTCACTATTTGATCAAAATATGATTTTGGACTTCTGAATATAGAATAATCATTAGATTTACCATACCAAATGACAAAAATGACATGGGGTTTCACTTACATTCCATTATCTATTCACTTGTTCATTATTCAGAGATATAATTTTATTATATTATCAATAGTCCATAAGAAATTGGTTAGTATTTATTATAAATATATTTGATATAAAAAATTCCTGTAAAATTCTTGTGTAAATGTTTTTATATAAATATTATTATGGATAATAGTTGGATTGATCTTCCCAATCATATGTCTAGAGAATATTTCAGTGAAATTATGTAGTTTATTGAGCTCACTGGAGGATTTGAAAGTGACTATATTAGTTTTCAATGTAGAAAATGTGCTAACATTTATCAATTCACATGAGATATTCTAAGGGACCACCTATTCTTTAATGGATTTCTAAAAAATTATAAGAGTTGGACTCGTTATGAAGAAGAATATGTTCGTTGTCAAAACACTGATGCAGTTCAGATGAATGTTGATGCAAGGATGAATGATCAAATGCATGAGGTGATTAATAAAATGGTACGTGGGTTGGATCCTGAAGGCATTGACATCCAAAATCTTGAAACCGGTGTGATAAATCTTCGCTCTGGTGCATATCGTGATTCAAGGATGTTTTATGAAGAACTTCATGATGCAAAAACAGAATTATATCCTAGATGTACTTCTTACAATAAATTTCCATTTCTCATGGAGTTGTTGCATTTGGAAACTTTGAATCAGTGGTCAGACACAGCATTCGAAATTCTATTGGTGTTATTGAAAAAGGTTCTTTCGATCGATGCTAATATTCCTGAGTCATATTACCATGCTTGTTTGTTGATAGAGAACATAGGTTTTATATATGAGACCATAGATGCATGTGAAAACAAATTTATGTTATTTAGAAAGAAAACTTCCCATTTGGATATTTTTAGAGTTTGTGGAACTTCTAGTTCGAAAGAGAACAAGGGAAATCAGACTCATCAAAGTCAGATTACGATACATGGGAACCTGATTTCTATAAAGCATATGGGTTATTTTCCCCTTACACTGAGTTTGAAAATATTTTTTATGTCATCTAAAATTTTAAATTTAATGGGATATCATGCAAAAATAATTCATGAAAGTGATATGTTAATCCACCTAGTAGACTCTCATGCATGGAAGGATTTTGATATGAGAAATAATAACATTGCTAAATATGTTTGTACTGTTCTATTGGGGTTGGCAGTAGATGGATTCAATCCATTCAAGTATATGGTTGGTGCAACTCATAGAACATGTCATGTGGTGTTGGTTCTGTATAATCTTCCTCCATGGATTTGTAAGAAGGATAATTTTATATTACTTTATACTCTTATTGATGGACCTAGAAGTCCGGAGGATAAGATTGAAGTTTACCTTAAGCCATTGTTAGATGAGTTGGATGAATTTTGGGGTGATGGTGTGATGACTTATGACTGTGAAATGAATGAAATGTTCAAACTGCAAGCTGCTTTATTATGGACAATCAAGGACTTCTAGGCTTATGCAAATTTATCATGTTGGAGTATGAAAGGTTAATTTTCTTTCCCTTGTTGCAATAAAAGTAAAAAATCTATATGGCTTAAACAATCCAAAAAATGGGTATACATGGGTCACAAACTTTTTCTCCCCCCTCAGTACATGTTCAGAAAGGACAGAGTGGCATTTGATGGTTCTAGAGAGTTATGATCAGCACCAAAGATCATGACAGGGGTCGAAATGTTATTGTATATTGAGGAAGAAAACATCTGCATGGAATATGAAATTCAGGATTTGGTGGCTCATCCATTACGTAATATTCGTGCTGCGGGTAGGGAGAATAGTCACAATTGGAAATAGAAAAGTATTTTTTATAGTCTTCCAGAATGGAAAAATAACATGCTAAGGAATAATTTTGATGCCATGCACATTGAAAAAAAATGTGTGTGATAATATATTGTGGATGATTTTAGGTTTCAATGGAAAATCAAAGGACCATGTTAATGCACGTCGTGATTTGGAAGAAATGGGTTTAAGGAAACAGTTGCATTTACAGTTAGAGGAGGGAAACAAGGTATATCTAACTTCTGCATAGTATACGATGACTAAAATGGAGAAAGAGACAATTCTTTCTATTTTGAAGATGCTCAAGGTTCCTGGTGGTTACTCTTATAATATTTCAATGTGTGTAAGTCTGATGAGCTGAACATTTCAAGTGATAAAAGGTCATGACAATCACATTCTACATCAGCATTTGATACCAATTAAAATTTTTGATTTTTTACCCCCCAATGTTGTTCATCTGTTGATTGAGATGAGTAATTTTTTTGGATATATTTTTTTAAGAAATCAACAAATGAGTGATTTAAAAAAAATTAGGACCGAATTTTACTTATGATTTGTCCCTTTGAAAAATATTTCCCCCCTCATTTTCTGATGTTATGGTTCACTTGATAGTGCACCTAGATACTAAATTAATGGTTACTGGTCTAGTGAAATTCAGGTGGATGTATACTATTGAGCGGTATTTGAATACATTGAACCAATTTTTATGCAACAGAGCTCATCCAGAGGAATCAATAACCAGTGGTTATTTAAGGGATGAGTGTACTAATTCTTTTGTAGAATATCTTATGGATGTTGAAACAAAATCAGGTAAGCCCTCTAAGATTCATGATAGTTCAGCTGGAGAAGGAACCATATTTTATATGGACAACATCGAGTGGACACAACCGTATTGATATATCTTGGTCAATGCTCCCTCAATTGCACCATTAATGCAATATCTTATCAATTTTATTGCCTAAATTTTAAATGTTTTGTTTGCATAAGTTTATCATTTATACATCGCATTATCATTTGAATGAAACACATAATGAGATAACAGAAGAGATATATCACGCGACTGAGTATCAAATTCAACAATCTCATTATGGTCATTTCATGATTGGTTCAAGGATTTTGTACTTATAATTGAATTTCATTATGATTGAAGTATTATACTAATTTCTTTCTGCAAAAATCATTATTGAATTCTATCTATTATGTAGGTTCCTAAGCTGGGGGAGTTAGGGGACGCCACCCTAACTGAAGAATTTATCCAACTGGTTGAGGGTCCATCTATAACGGCTCATCATTATAAAGCTGTAGATGCTAATGGTTTTCAATTTCACATTAAATATGTTAATGACTAATGAGCAACAAAAAATAGTGGAATCAGTTGTCTATTCATTGATTCTGGTTATTACTATGGTTAATTAATAGATATCGTTGAATTTGTATACGCACACTGGTTGAAGTACATATTGTTAAAGTGTATTTGGGTTGATCTAGTGTGTGGATGTATAGTCGATCAATATCAGTTTCCATTGGTGAATTTTAACTTTATGTTTTATAGAAATAAACTATTTGATAATGAAACTTTCATTTTGACATCACAAGAGGAACAAGTATTCTTCATTACATTGCTTTTGAATCCATGTTGGCTAGTTCTTGTGAAAATGTCCCAGCAAGGAGTGTTTTTATTTGAAGAAGATGAACCCGAGACTATTCCCTTTATTTCCCAACATCTTGATCAACATATTGTAGTTCAATGTGAAGATAATATTTATTGGCTCATTTTAGACGCTGGAAAAGTCCGTTGTTCCCAAACGAAGCTCCGGATGTGGAAAGCGAGGTCATATTTGGAGTCAGAAGCGCGTTTCAGAAGGACCGGAAGGCTTGCGCGGAATTTCGGAGGCCCGCGCGCAATCTTTGAGTGTCGCGCGCAAACCTCCCGGGATGCGCGCAATGCGCTGGGCCGGTGCGCAATTTTGCGCGCCCATGGCCCGCGCGACTCCCTTGCGCGCCGGGCCCGATTCCACGCCCGCCAAGGGAATTCCGCGCCCGCGAACCGGATTCCGCGCCCGGGGTTGCCTATAAATATAAGGCGACCCCCGACGTTTTGAAGGTGGCCAGAATTCGAAAGGTCTCTCGTGCGTGCAATCCAACCCCTTCCACGCGCAATGCGGATCTTCAGGTAACCTCCTTTCTTTCGCGCAAGAAAGCCTCGAGGTTCGCCTTCGCGCGCAATCCCTTTGGCTCCTTTCCTTTGAATAAATTCTTCACCCAAAGGCATTCGCGCGCAAAAGAAGCCTCTTGCGCGCAATTGCCCCCGGGGTGCGCGCAATCCGGCCCGATTGCGCGCACCCCCCTTTTTTTAAAGTGGTCATTCGATTAAAGAATGAGTCGTTGCCCCCGCGCGCTATCCGAAGCCCGGTGCGCGCAATATCTATCTTCCGCGCGCAAAGTGCTGGCTCAATTGCGCGCCAGCCCGCCCTTTTGCGTGCCGACCCGCGGTATTGTGCGCCAAGCCCCTTTTTTGCGCGCAAACCGCCAGGGTCGCCCCCTTTGACCCCCTGAGGGTACCCGCCTGCGTGGCGCCCGATGATCCTCGTCCCGGGTGCCCCGCACCGTGCGTTGTCTTCCCGTGCGGCCCTCCAGGCTTGCGCGAAGTGACACGGACCCTTTGGCGGCGCTCCAACGTCCAAGTTGTACGACGCTAAACTGCCTAGCCTCCATCGTCCGCGCGACAAGACGTTAAACTGCCAAGCATCTACATCTGCGCTGCAAGACGTGAAACTGCCGAGTGCTTCGTCCAACATGACGTTAAACTGTACATCGTCCTCAACACACGCCGTTAAACTGTACTTCGTCCGGCAAGACGTTAAACCGTCCGCTTCGTCCTCAACACACGACGTTAAACTGTACTTCGTCCGGCAAGACGTTAAACCGTCCGCATCACCCGATCCCGTGCCTCGCATGCATGGTCCCCCTCCCGGTTTGGATGTGGCCCCCACCCGCTCTTCTCTGCAGGGATCTCGGGATTGGAGTGGCCTTCGCCCACGGGGGTAGAGTGTTACAAACCGAACGAACTATGTGGACTTTGATCCCTGTCTCCTAAATAGGGTACGTAGGAAGCCTCCCAGAGGTTCAAGCCCACCACCTGGTCGTCCCGGTCGTATTCACATCGGTTCGTCCATCAGTGGACCCCTCCCGGGTTCACATTCGCGTCGATTCACCTATGAATCCGCTCTTGTGGGGGACTGCACATGTGTATCTCCATTGCGCTTCCCCACTGCCTCTTTCTATCTCTCTCTTCAACGTCCAGCATGATGTGAAACTGTGATCCACTCGGCCGTTCCATCCCCCTCTGTGCGAGGTGGTTCGGTTCAATCCTCCACTCGGCGGCCTCGATCTCTTCGTGAGTCGTCTTGCTGACGTCCAGCATGACGTTAAACTGTATATCCGAACTACGATAACTTTGATCCGTTCTAACGCGCGGTACGTAAGAAGCCCCTACGGGGTCCAAGCTCTTCACTCCATCATCCATCCTGATCCTTACCCGGGCCGCCACATCCCGGTGGGGTCATGCCACTTCATTCCACTCCACTTCACTCGGGAAGTCGCCCATGTGCTGGCCCCAGCGTCGGAGGTTCCCCGCAAGGGGTTCTGTCATCTGATCCACTCCTCGTGTCGATCAGTCTGATGCCGTCCCCGCTGGACGTTAAACTCACGGCATACCCCGTGTTAAACATGGTAAGCTGAGGAAAACCTCAGGTAACACAGTTTCCCGCACCCAGCGCGGGATGCCTCAGGCCATCACGCCTTCGAGAAGCCCTATTAGGGATGGAAGGCAGACATGCAGAGTCGCAGTGTTAAGACACGCCCCCAACACCCAGAGCTACCCGGTCTCCTCACCGTAGGTTGCTGCCCCGACCAGACTCCTTGGAGCGTCCGGGCGGAAGCAACGTAATTAACCGGTGTCCATGAAGATATGGCGCCAGGAACGAGATTCACGAACATTCTTAAATCTATGAGGGAGACCCGGATTAGGTGACGAGTTCTGAGGAGACGTCCACGGAAGGAGGAGCCGACATCCCATCATCCCAGTTTTGATCAAGGAGCAGACGCCCCTGAATAAGGGACGAATGCCGCCCGCCCTTGGAAAGTGAGACTGCGGGGCCACAAGCCGCGCGCCCATCCCCTCGGGTCGACGGGTGCACACGCGAACGCGTCCTGGCGGAACAGCGTTGGAACAGAAACCCGACGCACATCCGCACCGAAACCGAAAAATGGTGAACCCGACGTGAATCTCTTCTCCTCAATACGAAGATCGATTGCTTTCAGAGGTGTTGGAAGACCAGCATGCTGCTCGACCGAGCATTCAACACCGGGGCACGAAACCCGCCAGGGGCTGGGCCCGCTGCTGTTGCCCAGATAGAGGCCCCCAGGCCGTTGGAGCTGCTGCCGGCGAGGCTAGCTCCACAGCCTCACAGGAATCCACCTCCACGGGCTCAGTTCCCGGCCCAGCAGCGGCAGCCCTAGAACCGGCCGGCCCCTCCGCGTAATGTACCGCCACAACCCAGGCGAGATAATCAGGGTCCACCTCCTCGGCAGGCCCCTCTATCCCCTCGTCAAGACCACGCTCTCAGGGGCCCGCAATACCTGACTTACTCATTTCACGAGGATCAGGTCCCCGGTTATTTCCGGAGCGCCCTGGAGCAGAGGACTGTGCGACTGCCTGAGTGTTGGAGGCCAGAGGAGGCACATCTCACGGATAACCCCCGCTACTGCCCTTACCATCGGGCCCTGGGGCACACCATACAGCGGTGCTATGTGTTTAAGGATTGGCTCCAAGACCAGATTAACAACAATGTAATCAGGTTGGGCCCAGCTCCAGCACAAGTGGCGGGCGTGTTCGTGGGATCAGATGACGATAGTGGCAATGAGGACGAATGGCAGCTGGTCTCCGACCGCGGATCCCAGAAGTATAATAACTGGATGGCCCGCAAGACGATCATTCGCGCCCATGGAATCATCAGTGTGTGCTTGAATCAGCCTGAGCCCCCAGAATCTGCGGGTGCTGCTTCGGCATCGTCATCCCAGCCTGCCTCTTCCGAGAAGAGCAAACGGCGGCGGCACAAGAAGGAAGAGCGCGCCCCGCCAGTTCCACCACTATCCCGCACTCTCGGCGATTTCATGCCCCCGGAGATGGGGATCCCTCCTCGGATCCGCCCAGTGATGGATGATTCGTCCGATGACAGTGTTGGGTACGCTTCGGTTAATACCGTCGAGCTGGTAAATCCCTTTTCGGTTCCCGACGTTGAAGAACACCAGGTGGACCTCCCTAGTGTCCCCGTTCGTCGCCACCGAGGGAGGAACCGCAACAACAGGAGTCGCTGGGGCACGACATTTGGTACCTCCAGCCAGGACGTGCACGCCACTGAGACTAGGCAGCAGGCTCAAAACCGAGCTCAGCGCGCGCAGCCCCCCCATCCGGGGATGAAGGATCCGCCTCCGCCACTGTTTGTGGTGTGGGACCAGGAAGAACCGCCTCAGCCGCGTCGCGATCAGCTCCGCCCTGCCACGAGTCCATCCCGGCCTCCTGAACCCAGTACGGTGACCACTTCCCGGACTTCAACCGATGAACAGTGAGATGCACCAAGCACCAGTCGGCCGCCGGCCCAACCGGCAAGGCCCATCATGCCTCCAACCGCAGAGCAACATCCTGCAACCAGGGGCTTGCGCTTGGCCAAAAAGTATGATGTCCTGAAGCACTTGGCCGACATCCCAGCAAGGCTCTCCATCCTTGAGGCTCTGCGCATGTCATCTGAGATGCGCGAGGCACTCGCCGAAGCCCTGAAGAGCCCCCTCCAGTTTGAGACAGAGGTTGCGACTGCAGAGGCCTTTCACGCCGAAACGATCGAGGACGCCGAATGTCAGGCAGTTATCTCGTTCTCTGGTAAGGATGAAGACCCTCCTATACAGGGGCACATTCGTCCGCTGTATGTTACTGGCCACTTCAATGGCCTTGAAGTCTGGTGATGTCTTGTCGACACGGGGTCCGGGATTAACCTGATTCCAACTCGGACGCTCTAGAGATTGGGGTTGTCTAAGGATGACTTGATCCCCTCCGACCTCAGGATCCAGGGGTACGACCGCACCGAGCACACCCCGGTTGGCAAGATACGCTTGAAGACCCAGTTTGGTGACTTGGTTGCCAACACCGAATTCATGGTAGTCTCTCAAGACACTGCGTACAACGCATTGATGGGCAGGCCATGGCTCCACCTTCACACGGCGGTTCCCTCATCATACAACCAATGCCTTAAATACTCCCTTAACGGTCGAGTAGGCGTGCTTCAGGGAGATGCCTCTCCTTTTGCCTCATGTGAAGCCCGTTATCTGGACGCAGACTATTACAAGAGCAAGGATAAGCAGATCCTGGAAGGTGAGGTTGAGCCTGTCGCTGTTGCAAGTGATCCCTGGGCAAGCTTGGATGACGCTTACGTCCTCCCGATTCAACGGTTGGACGTAGCCGTGGTCTCGATGGCATGTGAGTCTCCTGATGAGATGACCGCAACCGCTCGTGCCAGCACCAGCGGCCCAGCAGGATCTGGTAGCCCCAATGCAGTTTTCAACGCAGTCTCTCTCGTGGACGATCCCTCCCCGAGTGGAGAGGACGTGGAAGACGCACCCCCAGCCTTTGAGGAGGGCGTCTCCGCCACGGTCGATGAGTTAGTACAGGTGAACCTTGGAACCGAAGCAGATCCAAGACCCACATTGGTCAGTGCCTCCATGCCCTCTGAGGAGCGGAAGCAGTACGTGGACTTCCTCAGGCAGCACCGTGATGTGTTCGCTTGGGGCTATGAAGAGATGCCGGGGCTAGATCCTCAGGTAGCCGTCCACCGCCTTGGTCTCCCGGCGAACCATCGCGGGTTCAAACAGCCTCCCAGGAAGATGCACCCATCCCACAGTGCCATGGTTGAGGCCGAAGTTGACAAGCTTATCAAAGCCAACTTCGTGAGGGAAGTTCAGTACCCCAAATGGCTGGCCAACATTGTGCCGGTCAGGAAGAAGAACAGGCAGATCAGAGACTGCATCGACTTCCGTGATCTCAACCGCCACTGTCCGAAGGATGATTTTCCCCTTCCAGTGACAGAGCTGTTGATTGACGCCACAACAGGGTTCCGAGCCCTCTCCTTCATGGATGGATACTCTGGATACAACCAAATCCGGATGGCCCCTGAGGATGAGGAGTTCACTGCCTTCAGGGCCCCCCAAGGTATCTTTTGTTACCGGGTCATTCCCTTCGGCCTGAAGAATGCAGGTTCCACCTATCAACGGGCGATGCACCGCATATTCAAGCCATTCCTCGGCACACTGGTGGAATGCTACGTCGACGACTTGGTGGTCAAATCGCGCCAGCGTCAGGACCATCTCAAAGATCTTGAGAAAGTGTTCGGCTTCCTCCGGTCTCGCTGCCTGAAGATGAACCCGTTGAAGTGTGCCTTCGGGGTCACCTCCGGAAAGTTCCTTGGATTTGTGGTAAGATACCGGGGTATTGAGATCGACCAAGAGAAGATCAGGGCGATTAGCCATATGCCTCCCCCTGGTAACATCCGGGAACTGCAAGGGTTCCAAGGCCACTTAGCCTATATACGCCGATTCATCGCGAAACTGGCCGGCAAGTGTAAGCCCTTTTCTCGGCTCATGAAGAAAGGTGCCACCTATGTATGGGATAAAGAGTGTCAGACCGCTTTCGAGGAAATCAAGTAGTACCTGCTTCAACCTCCGGTTCTGATGCCGCCTGTATCCGGGAAGCCGCTGGTCCTTTATGTGACCGCCCTGGAACGGTCCCTTGGTTCCCTTCTCTCCCAGAAGAACAACGAGGGAACAGAGAATAGCCTCTATTACCTCAGTCGCATACTCCTCGATGCGGAAGTTAGGTATTCCCCCATCGAGAAGAGCTGCCTGGCGCTCGTATTTTCCGTACAGAAATTACGACACTACTTGCAGCACCATGAGGTACAGTTGGTTTCTCGGGTAGACCCGTTGAAATATATCCTGAGCCAGCCAATGTTGACTGGCCGTCTAGCGCGGTGGGCTGTGATTCTCCAGCAGTTCGACATTAGGTATGTGTCTCAGAAGGCCATCAAAGGGCAAGCATTGGCAGACTTTCTGGATGCTCACCCGACCTCCGCGGATCAGCCACTAGATCTAGGCTTTCCTGATGAGGCCATTCTCTCGGTCGATCATGCCGATCCGTGCTAGCAGATGCACTTTGACGGTGCCTCCCGGAGCCCCACCGGTAGAAGACTCGATAATCCTAAGCTCAACAAAGTGGGTTTGGGTATCTTCTTAATTACCCTGGAGCAAGCCGTGCTTCCATACTCTTTCCTGTTGTCAGAGTGCTGTACCAACAATGAGGCGGAATACCATGCCCTCATCACCGGCCTCGAGTTGGATCTCGAGATCGACGTGCCCCATCTATGTGTGAAAGGGGACTCCGAGCTGGTCGTTAAGCAGATCAATGGAGACTATGTTGTCAGGAAGCCGGAACTTGTGCCATTGCTGGAGTGCACCCTCCTTCTGATGGCCCGGTTCCCTTCTCGGCCAGAAATTGTCCATATTCCCCGGTCGCAGAACGGTCGAGAAGATGCTTTGGCCAGCCTTGCTGCGTCACTCGCAGAGCCTGAACAGGACAACCTGATCGTCCGCGTGACACACCGCAGGCTCATCGCTCCCGTTATCCCAGAGGGAGATCACGGCCTGTCGGTAAGTAATCTCACCACGGTTGCCCCTGTGCCCGGAGCCCCGAGTACCCCAGATATGGCAGTCGAACCAGCCCTTGATTGGAGGGCGCCTTTGGTTGAGTACCTCCAACATTGAATTCTCCCGACGGATCGGGCCGAGCGCGAGCGAGTTCGACGCCGCGCATCGCAGTTTGTCCTCCAGAGCAGTCCCGCCCTGGAGCAGATCCTCTATAGACGCGGATTTGATGGTGTTCTCCTCTGTTGCCTTTAGGGAGTTGAGATCCCACGATTCATGCAAGAGGTTCATGCTGGTTCATGTGGCGCCCATCAGACTGGGCCGAAGCTGTCCCACCAGATTCGAAGGTTGGGATACTTCTGGCCCTCCATGATCCATGACTGCATCGAGTATGCCAGGAGGTGCCATGCGTGCCAGGTTCATGCGAACTTTGTGCATCGGCCGCCGGAGCCTCTCCATACCATCGGGTATTCTTGGCCCTTTGCAATCTAGGGGATGGATGTTGTGGGACCTTACCCGCCGGCGACAGCTCGCCAGTGCCGGTTCATTCTGACCACCACAGACTTCTTCTCCAAATGGGAAGAGGCGATTCCGCTCAGAGAGGTCAAATCCTGTTCGATCGCTGACTTCGTGACCTCCAACATCATTTACCGATTTGGAGTGCCTCACGCTATCCTCACGGACAACGGAGCCAATTTCCGAGCAGCCGAGTTGAAGAAGTTGTACGCCAAGTACAACATTCGCTCGAACCATACATCTCGCTATCATGCGCAAGAAAATGGACATATTAAGGCGTTTAACAAAACCCTCTCTAACATTCTGCAAAAGATGGTTGGTCAGAAGAAGAAGAGCTGTCCTGACAAGCTCCCCAACGCCCTCTGGGCTTATCGGACGACGACTCGCAATTCCACCCAGATGACCCCTTATTCCCTGGTGTATGGAGCTGAGGCCGTCCTGCCCATCGAGATCCAGTTACTGTCCTTGCGCACTGCGGTCTACGACCAGCAAGCGCCGGACAGAGCTGCTGAAGCCCTTCTAGTCGAGATGGAAGCACTGGATGAGAAAAGACTTCGTGCTTTGCACAACATGGAGAGGAATCAGAGCAGAATGGCTCGAGCTTTCAATAATAAGGTTCGCCTCCGCTCCTTCCTACAGGGTGACCTGGTATTAGCCCTAAGAGCACCAATGATCCCCGGCAGGAACCCGCCCAAGTTGGAGCCCAAGTGGGAGGGACCTTTTGTTGTCCACAAGGTCTATACCAATGGCGCGTACTCCCTAGCGACTATAGATGGTGAGCGTGTCACTCCTCCCACCAACGCTAGGTTCCTCAAGTAGTACTTTTACTGAGTGCACTTCGTCCAAGCTACAAGACGTTAAATTGTTCAGCATTCGTCCAACATGACGTTAAACTGTACCACGTCCGCGCTGCAAGACGTTAAACTGCCAAGCGTCTTCGTCCTGCATGACGTTAAACTGCCCCTCAAGAACTATGTGCGGCTTGATTCCCATCCTTATGGGATACGTAGGACTGCCTGAACATTCATGTTTCAGGCCCAGCCCCATCCTTCGGGAATTTCCATCCCATCTCGGGCCCTTGGCCCAGTTGCCTCCGGGTGTGCGGCGTATGGTGTGAACGCGGGGCTATGCCCTCATTCACGTCGGTTTGCTCGCCACGCTGAACGCCCCCCTCGTTTGGGGATGCCTTCTGCTCCCCCCTTTCTCTTTTCGTCCTGCATGACGTTAAACTGCACTTCAAGAACTACGTGCGGCTTGATTCCCATCCTTATGGGATACGTAGGACCGCCTGAACATTCATGTTTCGGGCCCAGCCCCATTTCCCGGGAATCTCTATCCCATGCTGGGCCTCTGGCCCAAGTTCCCCTCCTTTTTGTGCAAGGCGTGTGGCGCGAGCGGGGGATTAGGTCTTCATTCACATTGGTCTACTGGCCGCGTCGTACGCCCCCCCCCCCCCCCCCCCCCCCCGTGTGTGGGACTACCTCACACCCCTCATCGTCCTGCATGACGTTAAACTGCCTCTCAAGAACTACGTACGGCTTGATTCCCATCCTTATGGGATACGTAGGACCGCCTGGACGCTTGTGTTTCAGGTCCAGCCCCATCACTTGGTTGATCACGGGGATCTGCCGCCTTTTGGTTGCTCTCAGGGTGAGTCCTCCGACCCTTTCCGGTGATCTGTTAACATGTTTTGGGTACTTCGATCTATGACCCGTAGTGTCGGATTCAATCCCGACAAGTCCTGTGTTGCTTGTCGGACCTCGCGCTTCCTCTTTTTTGAGCCTTCACTCAAAGGGATCCTCGTTAGCGGTTTGGGTACGATGCCTCAGTGCTCTCCTACCGCTCCGGGTTGATTTACCGGCGGGTCCTGGGCCGCAAATCGATATGAATCCTGCGCTTGAGCGGTTGATGCTCGTTTTCTTGCCCCATCTTAGGCTGACGCGATCGGATGTTGTGTTGCAAATATGGTCAGCGACATCCTTGATCGCCATGTCGGCTCTTTCAGGCTCCGAACATTGGTTGTGCAGTCCTCATCACACTCCGCCTTTGTGCGTTGTAGTGGAATCTCGACACTCTCTTCATACTGACCTTCAGTACACCGCTACACGTTAGGCAGGCCAACCAGGGTAATGGTGTCTTTCGAGGCTCCCACGATCCGAGCACCAAGGATATATGCTGATGTCCTCCCTAAGGGCCATGTGTAGCTGGACCCTCGTCCCCATAAGGAGGAAGGAGTCGCCCGAACAATCGCGTTCTGGGCCCAGTATAGCTGGAGGCTAGCATCTCTTCCCCTCGGGTGATGGACATACGCAGGCCCCTATCCCAGGATCCATCTCCTGGAATCGTGCGTGACCGCAGGGCTGGGTATGTTCCCACCTCCGCTGGGTCCGCCATATCGCAATGAGCGGATCCCTTCATGGTCCGAACCACACGACCTTAAACTGTGTTGTCTGGTCCTACCACACGACCGTAAATTGTGATCGTCTTGGCCACCCGACGAGAAACGGCCCTGCATCGTGATGTTCTCCTCAGAGGACACTCATGTTGGGCGCTGGTTACTAACCACGCCATTTGTCAATGCCTTTTATGGCTTGATTATTGTGGCTACGCTAGGGATTTCCTAATCACAGGCATGTCATTACACAAAGAAAAACCATCCACCTTTAAGGACAAACAAGAAATATCAAATGCCGCTTCTTCTGGGTGCGAGGGCCAGACCCGCACCCCTCCCCGCGCTGGTGCCCGATTGTTTTGCGCCGCGCTTCAAGAACTATGTATGGCTTGATTCCCATCCTTATGGGATACGTAGGAACGCCCGGATGTTTGAAACTTCGGGTCCAGCCCCCACCTCTTAAAGATTCCCCCCTTTTCTGGGGAATCCGCCGCCTTTGGGTCACCCTCAAGGCATGTCCCTCGACCCCTTGCAGTGGTCCACCGGTGTCAAGAGTACTCTGGTTTATTGCCAGGAGGGTCAGGTTCAGCTTGGTCAGGTTCCTTCCACTTTTCAGGCTTCGTGCTCCCTTTCATTCGGACCCATCGCCTACGCCCTGGGTGGAGCCCCCGTGAGCGGTCTGGACACAATGCCTCAGTGCTCTCCCACCGACTCGGGCTGGTGCCCCCAAGGGCCTCGGGCAGCAAATCGATATGAATCCTGCGCTTGAGCGGTTGATGCTCGTTTGCTGCCCCATTCCATCAACGGTCAGTGCGATATTGATGCTGCTTTTCTGCCACGATCGGCAGTACTCCCATATCGTTACGCCGGTGCCCCCAGTCCTTGAGTGAATGGCCGCATGATTCACATTACGTTTTCCGCCCCCCATTCCGACCAGGCAAAATCTCGGCACTCTTGACACTATCCCTCAGTGCATCTTCGCATATCCAGGGGATAGGACCACAATGTGGCGTACTTTGAGGTTCCCTATGGTCCGAGCTCTAAGACCTTAAACTAAGATCTGTCCCTATGGTCCGAGCTCTATGACCTTAAACTAAGATCTGTCCCTATGGTCCGAGATCTACGACTTTAAACTAAGATCTCCCTAAACGGGGTTCTACATCCTGCATGACATTAAACTACACTTTCAGAACTACGTGTGGCTTGATCTCCAGCCTGAAGGAGTACGTAGGAACGCCCGGGCATCTCGACTCGGGTCCAGCCTCAGGGATCGCTAAGTCTCGCCCCTCCTCGTCGCCGGCCGACTGGCCTGGCTTCTGGTAGAGTGGTGCAGTTGTGACATTCTCCCCGATTTAGCTCGGGATGCCCCATCACAATGATGGGAAGCGACAGTTTCCTCGTCAAAGGGATTCTGTCTGAGAATTGGGGTGATTCACGGCCAGATTAGTGCATCCGCCTAATACGCTTTCCCCACGGTGGCGCAATTTTGGGAGCGTTATATTCTGTCCGAACAAATCGTCACTTCGCCCCACGCATCGCATGCCCTGTTGATCTGGATTTCCACCCTTGTGCCTGAAGGAACCCCCAAAGCGGCATTGATTATGAAATGTGATCCGCCTCCTGAAATATGAATGATGACCTTCGGTCCGTCTATTGCGGTAGTATGGTCGATTGATCCATTGTCCGCTTGCCGTCTTGGGCATTTCCTGGAAGGCCGACCGTTGTGGATTTCTGAATTCAGGACACGCGATTCACCCTTTCTCATTTCCCTATGTTCGGATAAAATCTCAACGCCCCTAGCGTTGTCCCGCTCGTCTGTTGGAACAAGTTCGGGGGATGATACATTGATTAGGTCTGAGGTCTCCTTTCCTAGGAATGACCTCCCTCTTTTCTTTAGAAATCCAGGCCCAATTATGGATGCCTGAAGCTTGGTTAACGCTCCCGCGAGACAATGAATTGTGGTTGAGCATGTTTAGCCAAAAGATGCAGATAAATATATTGGTTCATACAAATGGATCGAAATATTGAGTAGCGGAAGAAAATGTTCTGGGAGTGGCAAAAACAAAGCCCCTAGGGATTAGCGTGCTGAATAAGTCTTTCTAACGCCGCTACCCTTTGGCTGGCGGCCTCCAGAGCTGCTTCTCGCTCTCTGCGTGCCCTCTCCTCGTCGGCGGTCGCAGCATGCAGTTCGTCGATTCTGGCCTGTGCACGCTCCCGCTCGACTTGAAGTGTGACCATATGTTGGCCCGCCTCCGTCATCTGTACCTGGGCGTCAACCAGCTGGGCCGTTAGTTGCTCCACAAGCTCAGTGCACGTTGCGACGAAGGCCTCCTTCTCTGCCGCCTGCCCTTCGAGACACCAGACATCCTGCTCCACCACATGGAGCGCCCGCGTGCTCTCCGACATGTCCCGACATTGTGCGACGTCGGCACGCCGGCGGCTCTCGCACATCTTTTCGGCCATGAAATCACAGACCGTCAGATGGAGGCATTGAGCATCAGCTCCCCCGGCACACAGGAAGCGCAGCCATGATTGAAGGGATCCCATGCGCCCCAGCCACTCTGATGGGTCTCGCTTGAGGAAGCGCTGGATGCATTTCCACCCCCTGCGGTGCGTTATCCGGCTCTCCTCGACCGCCTCCGCATCCGAGTCGTCCATCTCCTCAGGGTCGGTAGGCCGGTAGGCAGGGAAGGCAGCCAGCAGGTCTGTTGTAGGGTCCGCCCCTGGGATGTCCTCATGGGGGATAGGTTCCCCAACATCTGGGCGACCTTCTTCTCTCGCCCCAGCGGCGTTAACACCCTTGTCAGCCCCCGACCTCTCTCCGATGGCAGCACCGCCGACGTCCGCAGCCCCTTGATCAGCAGTTGGTGGGGCCGGCTCGGTGTGGGAAGTCTGTTCCGGAGCAGGCGGCGGGTCTGCCACTGGTCCACTCTTGGATGGCCCGGGTTCGACAGCCCGAAGAGCCTCCAGTGTTGAGATCACTGCGCAAGGCATGCCGCGGTTAATCACGGGTCGTCAACGGCAAGCACCTGTAGTAAAGTAAGGAGACTTACGAGAATTCAAAGCGTCATCTTCCGCCGTCCCGGCCGCCGCAGGAACAATTGCAGCAGGGGACCCTTCCGCGCTTGTCAATTCAATGATGGGTGTTTGGCCCCCGCCTTGTCCTGCTGGCGCCTCTCCTACTCCTACTGAGGATGCCTGACCGACATCCACGCACTCCTGAGAATGGTGGAGAAATGGGTTAGAAGCTGCATAAGAGAATGTATGAAGCAGGTTGAGTAGGGATAGAAGCGGACCTCGAGGAGCTCAGTAATATCAATATTGCCAGAGCCGGCCACCTCGCCGCTCTCCCGTGGGCTCCCCTGATGGGACCTTCCGTCAGAACCTTCATCTTCCCCCGTCTCCTCCTCTTCCTCGGAGTCGTCGTTACTCTCATCTCCCTCCGGCGGCATCTGTTCTGGAGCAGGCTCTCGACCGAGCATCACCTTCACCAGAAGGGACGGCTCCGCACGCTGACCACGTTGGCGCCCGTACTCGTCCATGGCCGTCAGATATGCATACCGCCGGTGGAAGTTCACCCTGTCGGTGATCTGGAGGCACCCGACCTCTGGCAGATGGATTCCTTCTCTGATTATCTTTCGCCAGATGGCTTCGGTCCCCAGTGACTGCCGTAGGGTCATCCAGGCCGACCACAGCGCTGGGAAGACTGCATCGTGGGAGGGTTCGAGCAGACGCCTCACCTACTTCCCGGGCCGCTCTTCGACCACCGCACGTGCCCTCTCTCTGGGCGCCGAGGTTGTAGCGGCAGCCTGCGATGTGCCCGCCGCCGAAGTCCCTGCTCGTGCCAGATCCACTGCTTGGCGCGCCTCCGTTCTCCCCCGTGTGGCGGCGCTTCGCCTCCTTCCTTGACGCCCGGTCTCCGCACGGGTGACCTCGAGCCGCCGAAATAGCTTCCGTAGAAGACCCTCGGGGTACGCGATGGCCCAATGTTCGGCGTACTCGGTTGCCAAGCCTGCGTCGACCCCAGTAGGAGGGAGAGTGATGACCTCGCCAGAGCCGAAAGCAGCGAACATCAGCCACATCTGGCGAAGGACACCAGGGTTCGTCTCCTCCCGGATAGCAGTGAATACCCTCTTCGGCATCCGTTGAAGGCACCCGAACTGCCTGGCGAACCGGGTTGGCACGTAGGGCTCGCAGATCACCTTCCCGTCAATCCGAGCCATGAGCACCCCGCCTCGCATGTTCAGGAAGTACTCGTGCTGCTCCAGCGGACCCTGCCCGTTGTCGATCATCTGGCCAACGGGAGTGGGGAATGGGCTGAAGCTGAAATTGGCGTGATTGCCAATCCGAATCCTCACGCCCTCCTCATTTAGGATCATCGGAGCGACCCCTGCAATGTTCAGCAGGGAGGGTCGGAGGCCGTTGCCCGGAGGAATGATGGCGTTTGGAAACGTGTACCCACCAAGGTGAGCAGCCACCCAGCCGTGGAAGAATTGGAAGGGCCCACATATCCTTCGTGGCGACCCCCCTCGCGAGATGCGTCCCAGGATGGCATACAGCTTCGCCAGCACTGGGACCCCGAGGTTATATCTTTTATTGGCGGCCATGGCGCCTGCCATTGCCAGTGTCGCCGGGCGGACACCCATTCTCGCGTCCCGCACTGGCAGGAGCCACCCACTCAAAAAGGCGGCCAGGAACGCCGCGTACCGGACATTTGGGTCTCTGGCCTCGATGACGCGGTACCCCCATGAGTGGTAGTCGCCCGTCTCCAGGACCCGCCAGTACGACCCGTTTCGGCTCCTCTGAGCCGCGGTCGGGCACCGCTTCCCCCTGCCTGGCATCTTGACCGTGGGGTCATGCTCCAAGAACTGGCTGAACCACTCCTTGTAGGCTATGTCCTTGTGGAAGTCCTTGATCCTGAGCCGCTACGTAGCCAGGTCAAGTAGATGCCATGTCAGAATGGGAGTCTGTGACCTGTCTTCCCAGGTGTTTTTCGGAGGCAGGAACTCATCGTATTGGTAACCCTCCAGCGGGATACCTCTGATACAGTGGATGTCCCAGAGACCGATGTTGACCTCCCCATGGTGAAGATGTAAGGTGTTGGTATCCGGGGACCAGCGGGTGAACAGCTTCGGCCCGAGCTCGAACTGCTGGTAGAAGTGGAACTGCGACGTCCACACCGCCTCAAACAGGCCGATGTACCGCAGCTCCTCCGCGAAGTGATCACAAGTGTGCCATACCCAGAACGCCCAGGCCCACTCACTGGTGAAATTTCCCCCAGATCGCAAGTCCCAATCCTTCAGCCAGCCCTTGGTGTCGTCGGTGACACTCTGGCGATATGTGCTCGAGTTGAGGGCTGGAGAGCTCTCCGCAGTAGGCTCACATCCGACGATGGTTCGCGTCCTCGGGTTCAGGACATAGACATCTAAGTGTCTGGTCTCCCTGGAAGGATGCCCATTGTTGGTGATGTTATAGCGGGGAAGCTCATCCTCCCGAGTCACCCAGGTCCGTGGTGTATCAACCTCGAACACTGGCACCGGAACCTCATCTAGGATGCCAAAGTTCCAGAGCGGCAGGTTGTCCGACAGCGGATATGTCTTCTGGGCCGGCGTCAGCAAGTCGAACAATGATTGATTGTTGGAAACAATCTTCTTGGCTCCGTAGACCTCCTCGTTCGTCGCCATCTCAGCTCTGCGAGTGGCGGCATCCCCCTCATTTCCTTGATTCGCGGCCATCTCAGAAGCTCCGGGAATCGTGCGGGTTAAGGGATGAAGCGTGCGGTATCGGACGAGGCTGGTATAGAAATTTGGGAGTTGGCGCACAATCCTAGTGAACGGCGTGCAATTGGGAAGTTTGTCGCGTAAAACCCCGGGTGTTCGCGCAAAAAACAGGCCGAAATCCAGAAGGTTTGCGCGACGAACGGGTGAATTCCGCGCCGGAAAGGGCAATTTCGCGCACGAGAGCTCGAAGGCTTATCGCGCGGAAGGCCGGCGTACGGTGCGGGGGACCCAGGGCCCCTATTTATAGGCGAGGCCGGGTGTCTGCGCTGCGCGGAAAGCGCTTTGCGCGACCACGACAGCGAATTTCGCGCCCGACACCCGTTTTTGCGCGCCACAGTCCCGCGCCACCCAGGACTTCGGCATTCCGGCGTCTCCCTCGGAACCCAATCGTTGCAACCTCTCGCCGATCAGATTCCGAGGGGGGGCTTTTGTAGACGCCGGAAAAGCCCGTTGTTCCCAAAAAAAGCTCCGGATGAGGGAAGCGAGGTCATATTTGGAATCGGAAGCCCGTTTCGGAGGGCCCGGAAGCCTTGCGCGGAATTTTGGAGACCCGCGAGCAAAGTTGGAGTGTCGCGCGCAAACCTCCCGGGATGCGCGCAATGCGCTGGGCCGGCGCGCAATTTTGCGCACCCGTTGCCCGCGCGACTCCCTTGCGCGCCGGGCCCGATTCCGCGCCCGCGAAGGGAATTCCGCGCCCGCGTACCTGATTCCGCGCCCGGGGTTGCCTATAAATATAAGGCGACCCCCGACGTTTTGAAGGTTGCTGGAATTCGAAAGGTCTCTCGTGCGCGCAATCCAACCCCTTCCGCGCGCAATGCCGATCTTCAGGTAACCTCCTTTCTTTCGCGCAACAAAGCCTCGGGGTTCGACTTCGCGCGCAATCCCTTTGGCTCCTTTCCTTTGAATAAATTCTTCACCCAAAGGCATTCGCGCGCAAAAGAAGCCTCTTGCGCGCAATTTCCCCCGGCGTGCGCGCAATCCGGCCCGATTGCGCGCACCCCCCCTTTTTTTAAAGTGGCCATTCGATTAAAGAATGAGCCGTTGCCCCCGCGCGCTATCCGAAGCCCGGTGCGTGCAATCTATATCTTCCGCGCGCAAAGTGCTGGCTCAATTGCGCGCCAGCCCGCCCTTTTGTGCGCAGACCCGCGTTATTGCGCGCCGAGCTCCTCTTTTGTGCGCAATCCGCCAGGGTCGCCCCCTTTGACCCCCTGAGGGTACCCGCCTGCGTGGTGCCCGATGATCCTCATCCCGGGTGCCCGCACCGTACGTTGTCTTCCCATGCGGCCCTCCAGGCTTGCGCGAAGTGACACGGACCCCTCGGCGGCACCATCTACGTCCAAGCTGTACGACGCTAAACTGCCTAGCCTCCATCGTCCGCGCGACAAGACGTTAAACTGCCAAGCATCTACGTCCGCGCTGCAAGACGTGAAACTGCCGAGTGCTTCGTCTAACATGAAGTTAAACTGTACATTGTCCTCAACACACGACGTTAAACTATACTTCGTCCGGCAAGACGTTAAACCGTCCGCATCGCCCGATCCCGTGCCTCGCACGCAGGGTCCCCCTCCCGGTTTGGATGTGGCCCCCACCTGCTTGTCTCTGCAGGGATGTCAGGATTGGAGTGGCCTTCGCCCACGGGGGTAGAGTGTTACAAACCGAACGAACTACGTGGACTTTGATCCCTGTCTCCTAAACAGGGTACGTAGGAAGCCTCCCAGAGGTTCAAGCCCACCACCTGGTCGTCCCGGTCGTATTCACGTCGGTTCGTCCATCAGTGGAACCCTCCCGGGTTCACATTCGCGTCGATTCACCTATGAATCCGCTCTTGTGGGGGACTGCACATGTGTATCTCCATTGCGCTTTCCCACTACCTCTTTCTATCTCTCTCTTCAACGTCCATCATGATGTGAAACTGTGATCCACCCGGCCGTTCCATCCCCCTCTGTGCGAGGTGGTTCAGTTCAATCCTCCACCCGGCGGCCTCGATCTCTTCGTGAGTCGGCTTGCCGACGTCCAGCATGACGTTAAACTGTATATCCGAACTACGATGACTTTGATCCGTGCTAACGCGCGGTACGTAGGAAGCCCCTACGGGGTCCCAGCTCTTCACTCCATCATCCATCTTGATCCTTACACGGGCCGCCACATCCCGGTGGGGTCATGCCACTTCATTCCACTCCACTTCACTCGGGAAGCCGCCCATGTACTGGCCCCAGCGTCGGAGGTTCCCCGCAAGGGGTTCTGTCATCTGATCCACTCCTCGTGTCGATCAGTCCGATGCCGTCCCTGCTGGACGTTAAACTCGTGGCATACCCCGTGTTAAACATGGGAAGCTGAGGAAAAACTCAGGTAACACAGTTCCCCGCATCCAGCGCGGGATGCCTCAGGCCATCACGCCTTTGAGAAGCCCTATTAGGGACGGAAGGCAGACATGCAGAGTCGCAGTGTTAAGACATACCCCCAACACCCAGAGCTACCAGGTCTCCTCACCGTAGGTTGCTGCCCCGACCAGACTCCTTGGAGCATCCGGGCGGAAGCAGCGTAATTAACTGGTGTCCATGATGATATGGCACCGGGAACGAGATTCACGAACTTTCTTAAATCTATGAGGGATACCCGGATTAGGTGACAAGTTCCGAGGAGACGTCCACGGAAGGAGGAGCCGACATCCCATCATCCCGGTTTCGATCAAGGAGCAGACGCCCCTGAATAAGGGACAAATGCCGCCCGCCCTTGGAAAGCGGGACTGCGGGGCCACAAGCCGCGCGCCCATCCCCTCGGGTCGATGGGTGCACGCGCGAACACGTCCTGGAGGAACTGCGTCGGAACAGAAACCCGACGCACATCCGCACCGAAACAGTCATAGCGACCATTGAATGAGAAATCGATGATTTTCATGTTTAATGGACGGTATAATTGTTTTCCCACTATTCAGTGTTGAATGTACTGGGATATCATAAATTATCTAACCATTTAATAAATCCATGTACGTTTTAATACTCACTTTTGGAAGATTATTCATTTATAAATATTTATGGTGATTTCTCTTTGGGTATCTTCATGTTATTGTCAGTGTATCTTCCCATTTTGGTATTCTTCATTTTTTTCATGTGCTGCTTGAATTTTTATTTAATCAATCAAGAAATTTGGCTATGCATTGATTTGTTTCGTACATAATATTATATATCTTTTGCTAAATTTATCATTTTTTAAAATCCATTTACACATAATTTTTCAATCCCTTTTTATTTTATTAACAACTGTACAAGTTTGATTTTCTTAAAAACAATCCAATTTATGTTTTGGAAAATTTGGATAGTCCCCTTACTAATGTTTTCTATGGCTTCATGCATGCCAGAAGAAGAGGTAGTAGATACACATCATCCATTCGAGCCATTTACATCTCAGGGTTGAGGTATGTTTGAATGTAATTGTGTTTATATTTTATGTAATTAGTAAACACACACACACACCCACATATATATATATTTATAACATCTGTCAAATTATATATAAAATTTTTTCAACAGGATCAGACTCAACTGCTTCTTCCTCTCGCAAGAGAGGCCCTGGTCATGGCATTTTATCATGGAATTCTGACACGATGTTTGTTGTTTCCTTTGATGCGATATCTCATCATGTGGGACTAAATTCCCCTGCATTTATTTTCCAGCTGGGTCATATCATATGTGTCCCACATCGATTTCCATTGACCACACGTGAGTGGGATTCTATCCCTTATGACACATTAGATCGTCTTTGGAGGGAGGTTCAGGTAAGAAGACCATTTTAATTTCTTCCCAATGTATAAACAATAATAACATATGAGATTTTTTTCATAAATATATTAATATGAAAGTGTGAACTAATGAGTTTTTCCCCATGTGTATGAGAAAATTCCATAATATGTTGAAAGATTATAAAGGCAATGTCAAGAGGGACCACTGGGTTCCAAATGTGGGTGCCCCAATCAATCTGAAAAAAGTCCCGATAAGTGTTCTCCTAGCGCAGTGGTGTGAATTAGTTTCATATTGGTCTACTAAGAGTGTTGTGGTTTTTATATTTATTTTGGTATATATTTTTTCAAGAATTTGTGATTTGTTTGAAATTTGAATTAATTGAATGTAGATGGTGTCAGCACGCTATTCCGAGAATTTAGCTTTGTAGGGACCACCTAACAGGCTCAGGAATCATCATGTGTCTTAGATCCAACATGAGGTATTTATTATTGATTGTTTAATTTATTAATTAATATATTTTTTTGTGTTTATATTATATTCGTATATAGTTACGGGAGCAAGTTGCACCGACTGATAAAATGTCGGTGTGGATGAGGACTCGTGATTGAACTGATCCAGAGGTTGCAAAATTGATACAAAGTTCGTGTACTCATTAGAAATACTTATATAAATCTATATATTAACATATATATGTATATATATTAAAATATTTCATATTCTGAATTTGAGGCTGAGTTAGAATAGCTGCGAGAGGACAAAAGACAACTTCCCATGCGAAGGGATGAGATCTTTTATCACATTACTGGTCAGGAGGGGCATGGATATAGTTTAACCTATAAAACATGGATTCCTTATTCTGTAGTATCACAAACTGTGGTTGTCAGTACTTTTATTTCTCATATGACACAATATTTGTCAGATCTCGAGGTATGGATTTGCGCTACTGAGGAGGTAGATGTGCAATTGATCATTGAGGTTAGAACACAGTGGGAATATGTGCGTCCAGGTGATGGTGTAAGGGATCATATGAAGTAGGTTTATATTGAATTTATTTATATACTTTCTATTATTTTTATTCTGAAAATCATCATAATTTTTCTTTGTTGTAATCCCATGGCCTACCGGATGGAGGCAGCAGTCATGACCACGCATGATGCATCATATTCATGAGGTGTGTTTCTTTTTTTATTGGTGGGCTTGTTATTGATGTTTCAAAAGGTAAATTTATTTTTCATGGTGATGACCAAGAAAAATTTAATGTTTTTAATAACTCCACACTTTTGGTTAGTTTAAAGTTAATTGATGTGGTTGAATATGTCTTTAGAGCAGGGATAAGAAAGGATACTCATGGGAATTCTGTCCAGGGGTGTTGGGAGCTGTCTGAGGGGTATGGAGTGGGTTATTCCGGTGGGTGGGGGTTGGCAGGTGTACTGGGGGTATGGATTGGGCTGTTTGATGGGTGGGGGTTTGGGAGCTATTTGGGTGGGTTGGGAGGGGGGCTGTTCAGGGTGGGTGATATCTGGGGGGGAGTGGGCTGTTTGGGAGGCAGGAGGGGGTGTTAAAGGGGGTTGAGAGTGGCGGGGGGGGGATTGGTGTTGTCTGGAAAGAGGGGGCTGTTCGGTGGGAGTATATGGGAATATTATCCATTAGGCCATTAGGTTAATTTTACATTAGGACATTAGCCAGTATTCCATTCGGCATATTGGCCAATTATTCATTAATCCATTATTTCATTAGGCCTATTGGCTAATCGTTCCATTAGAAAAATTGTCCATTAGGGCATTAGGTTATTGGATGTTTTCCCATTAGGAAATTTATCAATTAGGAAAATTGTCTAAGACACACTTATATCGATTGGAAATTATATCCTTAGGGCACTTTTATAGGAGTTCATTTGGGCAATTGACCATTAGGTCATTAGGAGAATTGTTCATTAGGCAGTTAGGACATTAGGGAAATTATCCGGTTGGCCAATTGTCCAATTAGTTGTTTGAAAAAATGGACATTAGTCCATTTGGCCATTATTATGATTGTACAACTGGACAGTAGGACATTATTCTAATTGTACAACATATGTGGTGTGCGCGGTACGACCGAATATGTTGTTTTTAACAGTTTGGCGCGCTCTAAAAGGGTGTGTTGGGTGGTTAAAAGCATCCAAACGACCACAGAATGTCATGAAATAGTACGACAACAATTGTGGTATAAATTGTGAAATTTTTGGGCAGACGGTAAATCAACCGTAGCTGTCGTTTGACCGCGGTTACTAGAAATGCATTTCAGGAGTCATAAAACACCAAAACGACATATAACGGTCAAATTCAGAGAAAATGTTCTCAGAATGACATGAAATCACACAAAACCAATAGAAATATTATTTTTGAAATGAAGGAGGAGATGACACGTCAATCAGATGTGCACTGTGTGTGGTACGGCTAAATATGTGTTTTTAACAGTTTGGCGCGCTCTAAAAGGGTGCATTGGGTGGTCAAAACCGGCCAAACGACCTCGGAATGTCATGAAATCATACGAAAACAACAGTGATGAAAATTTTGAAATGTTCAAGTAGACGGTATGTCACTCTGAGGTGTCATTTGACCGAGGTGACCGGAAACTCATTTCTGGAGTCATAAAACACCAAAACGAAGTTTAACAGTCAAATTCAGAGAACAAATTCTCATAATGACTTCAAATCACACAAAAACAATTGAAATATTATTTTTTACATATAGGAGGAGACGTCATGTTAATCGGGCATGGGGTGTGCTCGATACGACCAAATATGTTGTTTTTAACAGTTTGGCGCGCTCTAAAAGGGTGTGTTGGGTGGTCAAAACCAGCCGAACGAACTCAGAGTGGCATTACATCATATAAAAAGAATAGTGGTGTGAACTGTGAAATGTTCAGGCATACGATATGTCAATTAAATATGACATTTGACCATAGTGATTGGAAACGAATTTCCGGAGACATAAAACACGAAACCGACTTGTAAATGTCAAATCAATAGAAAACGTCCACATACTGACTTGAAATCACAGAAAAATAATAGAAATATTATTCATGACATTTAGGAGGATACATCACATCAATTAGACTTGCGGTGTGCTTGGTACGACCTAATATGTTGTTTTTAACAGTTTGGCGCGCTCTAAAAGGGCGCATTTGGTTCACAAAACCAGCTGAATGACCTCTGAATGTCATGAAATCATACGAAAAAAACCATGGTGTGAATTGTGAAATGGTTGGGAAGACTGTACATCAATAAGAGGTGTCATTTGACCGCGGTGACCAGAAACGCATTTCCAGAGTCATAAAACTCCAAAACAACATGTGATGGTCAAATTCAAAGAAAACGTTCTCATAATGACTTGAAATCCCCCGAAAACAATTGAATTATTATTCTTGATATGTAATAGGAGAAAACACATCAATTAGATGTGCAGTGTGCGCGGTACGACCAAATATCGTGTTTTTAATAGTTTGGAGCACTCTAAAATGGTGTGTTGGGTGATCAAAACCAGCTGAACAAACTCAGAATTCCATGAAATCATACCACAAAAACCGTGGTATGAATTGAAAAATGTTTGGGCAGATGGTACATCAATCGGAGGTATCGTTTGACCACGTTGACCAGAAACGCATTTCCGGAGTTATAAAACACCAAAACGAAGTGTAACGGTCGAATTCAGAGAAACATATCTCATAATGACTTGAAATCCCACGAAAACAATAATAATATTATTCTTGACATGTAGGAGGAGACGTCATGATAATCGGACGTGTGGTGTGTACGATACAACCAAATATGTTGTTTTTAACACTTCAGTGCGCTCAAAAAGGGTGCGTTGGGTGGTCAAAACCAGCCGAACAACCTTGGAATGTCATTAAATCATAGTAGAACAACCGTGGTGTGAGTTTTCAAATGGTCTGGCACACGGTACGTCAATCAGAGGTGTCGTTTGACCGCGGTGACTGGAAACATATTTCTAGAGTCATAAAACAGCAAAACGACATGTAATGGTCAAATTCATAGTAAACATCCTCAAAATGAATTGAAATCATAGGAAAACAATATAAATATTATTGGTGACATTTAAGAGTAGACAACATGTCAATCAGATGTGTGGTGTGTGCGGTACGACCGAATATGTTGTTTTTAACTGTTTTGCACGCTCTAAAAGGGTATGTTGGGTGGTCAAAACCTGCCGAACGACCTCAGAATGGTATGAAATCATACATCCAAAACTGTGGTGTGAATTTTGAAATGTAAGGGAAAAAGGTACGTCAATTGGAGGTGTCGTTTTACCGTGGTGATAGGAAACACATTTCCGGAGTCATAAAACACCAAAACGATGTGTAACAGTTAAATTCACAGCAAATGTCCTCATAATGATAAGAAATCACATGGAAACAATAGAAACATTAATTTTCACATTTAGGATGACACAAAACATCAATCAAATGTGCGGTGTTCATGTTACAACCTAATATGTTGTTTTTAACAGTTTGGCGCGCTCTAAAAGGGTGTGTTGGGTGGAAAAAACTAGCCGAACGAACTCAGAATTTCATGAAATCATACGAAAACAACCATGGTGTGAATTTTGAAATTTTCAGGTAGCCAGTACGTCAATCAGATGTGTTTTTTGACTGCAGTGAAACGTAACACATTTCTAGGGTCAAAAAACATGAAAACGATGTGTAACAGTCAAATTTAGAGAAAACGTCCTCATAATGACTTAAAAACACGGGAAAACTATATAAATATTATTCGTGACATGTATGAGGAGATTAAACCTCAATCGGATGTGTGGTGTGGCTGTACGACCGAATATGTTGTTTTTAACAGTTTTCTGTGCTCTAAAAGGGTGTGTTGGGTGGTCAAAACTAGCCGAATGACCTTGGAATGATATAAAATCATACGGCAACAACCATGGTGTGAATTGTGAAACGGTCGGGTAGACAGTACGTAAATCGGAGGTGCCTTTTGACTGTGGTGACCATAAATGCATTTTTAGAGCCATAAAACACCAAAATGACGTTTAATGGTCAAATTCACAGAAAATGTCTTTAGAATGACTTGAAATCCTACATAAACAATAGAAATATTATTCACGAAATGTAGATGGAGACGACACATTAATCGGACATGCGGTGTGCATGGTATGATTGAATATGTTGCTTTTAACAGTTTCATGCGATGATCGTCGACAAGATTCCTTTTTAGACAACAAAACACTTCCATAAGCTAAACCAAAGACTCCAAAACAAAAAAAACCTAAAATGATAACATTTTATAAATTGGGGGTTTAAAATTATTATAGAACCCATGATTTGATGACAGAATTAATATTATTATATATATATACTAACTGAATTAATATGTCTAATTTATGTTTGTTTTTGTTTAATTGTTTATTTGAATCTTATTGTAGGTTTATTGAAGAAGAAGATTGAAATGGATTGGACCTATTTGGATCATTGAATATGAAGCCTACCAGTCATTTATTGTTTATAAGGATCCTGATGTTTATGCTATTTGGAATTGTTTGCATTATTTTTTTTACCTTTTTTCTGCTGTTTGGTAACCATCAGTGAATGTTTTTCTGAAAAAAATTTCTCTAGGATAGCTACTGCCACTGGCAGTCACTATAAGTTGGCCGGGCAGCACGACACTGACCGCCATTCGCGGCCACTTTAGTTTGGCTAAGCAGCAGGTCAACGACCACCAATGGCGGTCATTATTTCTCGACCGAGCAGGAGGTAAGGGATCACCATTGGTGGTCACTAAGCGGTCTCTAAATACCATTACCCACTGCCATTGGCAGTCATTAGTCCCCAAATTTTTAGTAGTGTTACGATCACGTCCCAAAAACCAACATTCACAACCGGCCCACACTGATCGACGTTAGGCTCTTCCTAAGAGAAAAATACCTACATGGAATCAACCGCACTCTCAGATTTCCATTCCAAGTTACTTTTTATGAGTTATAAAGATTTAAAAATAAAATAACTTTATTCAATTATTTTATTTACAACCAAAAAATACTTTCCTATATTGACATGCACCAACCAATGTTATGCTCTTCCTAAGGAAATAATACCCTCACGAGCTCAATCGTAGTCTCATATTTTCAATTTGAGTCACCATTCAAGGGATACAAGCAATTAAAAAATAAAATAATTTTATTTAATAATTTTATTTACAATTATGCCATTTTGGGGTATCTCATTAGAGGTATGTGCTGACGAAATTTATGTCACGCGTAAGGTAAACCCACCATATTGAACACAATGGCACCCAAAGATTTCCAATTCAGGCACCCATTTAAGAGTTATTAGAATATTTAAGGAAAACCGCACGGGAAAACTATTTATAACATAAGATTTGATCAATGGATCATTCTGGGCACTCTGGTCCTTGGAATTGTACGTCTTCTCAGTGCCTGGTCTAAAAATAATTCCATATAATTAAAAAATTTACGTGGAATTTATGGGATATTAAAAAATATGAATGTAAAATTTATATGGAATATATAAAACTCAAAATGAGTTTAATATTATTCATAAATTCTAATTTAATGTCTAGTTTATATATTATAAAAATATTTTTTTTTGTATTTCTGTTCGTTGAAACATAGACATGCGTGTAACGCCATCTAACTCATTATAGCATGTAGTGTAATCTTAACATGGTGTTCTGTAAAGGGATAGAATGTAACAAAATTAAATTTATTTAGAAATTAAAATATTTTAATGTCTCAGGGTGCTACATTCTCCCCTACTTCAATAAATTGATTCCTTGCAATTTAAACTCAGGATTGAAAACTATGGGTTTGATAATTCAATGTATCATTGTTGAAATCCCACATCAAAAAATTGATTAATGAGACCTCCATTTTAATATATAGAAAGGAATGTATGAAGGTCACCATAGATGAAAAATAATAGGGTTCCATGTGGGAAAAATGTAAATGAAAGAAAGATATAACCATCATTTTCTAATAATTAGTGATATATTATATAATGAGGAAAAAGTTAACAATCAAAAAGTTAGAAGATAGTGATGATCTAAGGGACCATTTTGTTCATCAGAAAAGAAAGTACTCAAAAACTGTTATTTTTTTAATGATGTTTTCTATAGAGTTGAAGAAGTAATTTACATCATAAATTAAGAACATAATGAAAAACAATTACTTACTTAAAAATTATAGTTTCCCCCCTTTACTCAATTTATACCACAAACTCACCTTTATCTCCAAAATATAATAAAATTTGATTTATCTTAATCATATATGGTTCCAAAAATGAACTTATACATCATTTATTATACGATTTAAATTAATAAAAACTATTTTATACTAAACATGACATCACATAGGCCAGTGGTAGGGGATGCACCCTTATAAACCTTCGGTTGCAAGTTCAAGTCTCGTGAACTTACCACATGTGATGAGTTGTCACCAAACCAATGAGTTGTCTTCATTAAACTATATTTTTTAAACTTCCAAAAATAACAAGAATATATTCAGTATTAATGAAATGTTTTAACATTAAACTATACTATCCAATGTTCAATATAATATATTCCAACCTTTAGACTTATCAAAAATACATCTATCCAACCCCTCAGTCCTAAAATTTTTAAGGAAGGCCATATAACAAAATGAAGATATTTTTTTCACATAACAAACAGGTGTATACCTTCATTAGGTATTCTCAAGAAAACAATATAATGCCTTGAATTACTATAAAACCTTTTTTGAATACATCCATGCTTGTATATTCCGTACGTAAAACATGCAATACTGGATAAACTTAATAAATACAAAAATTTTGTAAACTCCAATAATGATAGAATAAATATACCATTAATCAGTTACATGGTAATCAATAATATCAAATATATTTATCTAAATAAATCATCTATTTATTCTGACATTATTACCCTAGAAATATAAAGGTTTATCATTCCCTAAACGTTATATTTTCTAAAATTCCTAACATGAAACTGTGTCACTTTACATGGTACCATACAATCTCAAATACTTAATGAAATAGTATTACAGTAGAATCATTATATACTTCATAATTCTTAAAATATGTATATTTCTAATAAAATATTCAAATGAAATAATTCATGAATATGAATATCAATGATTCATCTTCATTTTTAAAAGTATAATATCTTGATCATTATCTAATAACATCATCTGGTGTATATTTGATTGACGATTGGTTCATTGATTCACATAGTGTCCCATATTTTTGCAATTGAAGCTTGGTACATTGGAAACCTTCTTCTTACCATTGAAATCACTAACGTGGTGTCATTTTTCTCTACACTAATAAAAATCTTCAATTCCCTTTAATCATTTAACAGGGAGATTCTTTCCATAGTTATCACATGTGGGAAAATCCTTCTTTCCCTTATTCTATTTATCCATATTTTTATCTCCCATCTTATTCTTCTCTTACCTCCCTTAAAATACAATAGTTGATAATACATGGAAGACTATTTCCCAGTGAAATTTTGTCTTAAGACTACGAATGATATGAATCCTATTACTCTTTGGGTCATGTTGATTTGTGAGGTTTCCATTCCTTATAGTGGGTACCATTACTAAATGATGACATACACACAGATAGATCATATCACAATGTATAATCTAAATCCTAAAAAGTGCTTAACATAAATTGATGATTTACACATATCTAGTATCATAATCATAAAAATGGATTCTTTGGGGAAATACTTACTCATAAATCATTCATAATAGTTTGTAATGAAAGGTGAATTATCCTAAGCGTATCCCCAAAATGTGTCAAACCAAGAGCACAGTAAGACCAGTTGTCAGGTACCAGGTTTCTCGGAGCCAAGACAAGAACACCTTATCAATGTTATTAACACTAGGTACATTTGTTCTAGAGCCATGTGGATTTTTAGTATCCATAGATGGATATAATTTCTAGGAATACCCATATAATCTATATATCACCAAAATTCTTAAATGTTCATCTATATATATCCGCAAATTCTATCTTAGGTAATGTTCCCTAATCAAGGTTTTTCTAAATCTAGTTTGCATGGTTTGTAAAAAACATAATCCAATAACAACTATAATACCATGACCCTAGTTTCCTAGAGACAGTGCATTATTTTATTACATTTTCATGATCACAAGGGGTCAAACCCTGAAGGACTGATCTGTTTATTAGCCTTGGAAAATACTAGATACAAACATAAGTTTTACATTAAACCATGAAATGAAAAACAACATATTGTATCCTTAAAAAACACCAATATTTCTTTGGGTATCTCTGCATTTCATTCATAATATACTTCTTCTCATCCTGGTTAAAAATATAACATAATAAAGGGGTGATCTCAGATTCTTAGTAATGATAAAAAATACAGGTGATGACATCATAAATAAGCATAAAATTTTAAATCATTGTATATATTTGAAAAATATGACTTTTGAACATAATATTAAACTTATTATGGAATGAATAAATCCAATAATTATATTTATACACTCTCCTAGATATTTTACTAGTTGAATAATCACATAAAATATCAAAAACTAAAATCATAATGAGGAAATGAATAATGTTAGACAACATAACCATGGTATCAAGGACTCATGCCATGATCATTACCATTATGTCAAGATCTTATGCTAAAAAATTAGTTTGTCTCATGAGATCTACTTATGAGTTTAGGGGAAATAGAATACCCCACCCATCCCTTACTATGTTCAATACATTCCTCACATGAATACGGTAAAACACAACATAATCATTCATATTAAAAAATTCATATTAAATGTTAATACAATAACTATAGAACATGAATTATATCAAAATAGCTCAACTGATGTCAAAAATTTCATAAATAATTCAATAAATAAACCTTAATTATGTATAAAATTATAACAAGGGATGTTGACATAGATTTAAATAATCTGATTGAATCTTTAAAATGTTTTGATAGAAATATACATTTTTTACTTTGAAATCATTTAAATGTCATGAAATTATAATAGAAAACATTTATTTTGAAAAATAAATTTTTTATATTTTAAGGGAATCTTTAAAATGTTAAGGATACATAATGGTGGAAAATCTACTCATGTTTTATAAGTTAAATAACATTATTTCCTTAATTTCTCCAAAAGGTCCCTAAATACCTTGTCTGAAAAATTACAAAAAGACTACATTTAAAAAATAAAATAAAAATTAATACATGGGTATAAATGAAAATAAAAAATCCTGTAAATGTAGTAAAAATATAATAAAATTTATTTTTACAAAACATGGACTTCGATGATAAATATGTCCAAATAGATATTTTGTATAAACAAACTCAAATAGAAATAAGACTATGAATTTAACCCTTACATGGTACATTCTATTAGTTGAGGTTGTGTTAACCTCCTACATAATGATTAATTTTTTTATTAAATTATAAAATTTCAGTATAGATATTTATGATAACATATATGATCCTCTTTTATAATTATGTTAATAATATTATAGTATAATTATTGTTTTGGGTGTTAACTGCTTTGTTTTCCCATTCTTATTTTGTCATGTAAGCCATGTTTGTTATGAATAGTATGTATTTTCTTCATATCCAAAATGATATTAAGTTCATAATTATTATTTTTACTCATAATATTTATTTTATAAACATTATTGAATGGTTAATGTGGAGAATGAATCTCACAACGCTGTGGAGATGGTAGGTTGTACATATGCATGAGTGACAGTATCATTCATTTGATAATTAAATTATATATAATTAGATGGTATATAAAATATAAATAATAATTATCATGTTATATTAATTAATTAAAAACATTATAGTAATAATTATACTGATCTAAATAAATTATTTTTGAATAGAAAATTATCCCATGATGTTGAGATTTTAAGCTGTATGTTTGCACGCATGGTGATATTCTTATTCATAGGATGGGTGAAATGCGGTATAAGTTTTTACCATAATTATAAAAACATATATTAATGTATAAGATACTATATTTATTAATTTTGTTGTGGAATAAACATAGAAAGAAGTAGTATAAGAAGAAAAAAACTTTGAAAGAGGTGATAAAACAATTATCTCTTTTTCATGTGTCCCATTTTTATTTTCTTAAAAGGACTACTTATGATAGATTTGATCCCAATGAATGACCTGTAAGATGTATTGAAGGTATTTTGGAGAGTAAAGGGGTATCTGATTACCCAAAAAAGGCTTTAGAGGTGTGATTATTAGAGAAGAGTGGATACCTTTTATAAGATAGGGGAGGGGCACCCTTTTAAAGTATTAAAATATTAAATTAATATATATTATGTATTTAATCCAAATTTATAAAAATTTTATTATTTATAATATAATAATATAATGGTTTGAAATCCTCTTAACCAATAAAGTTTAGGCTGTTTTAGATTTTATTTTAAACCCTATCATTTTGTTTATCCTTATTTAATCTATTTAATTATAATATTCTAAATATTAAATCGATTTAAATATTTACTTATGTGGCTTAAATTGTCCATAATTGAGAACTTTTTTGAAATTTTATAACTTCTAATTTTCACTTTGTAATTTTTAAATTTATTCATGATTTTTAAATATTTTAATAATTTTCCATTTTTATAAAATATCAATAGTTTCAATTTTGAAACTATTAATTTATTTGATGTTAAATAATATCCAAAAAATATAACATTAACTAAAATATTTTAATATACTCTCAAAATGTCATAGTCACCTATAAAATTTATGGAGAACCATAATTAAATAAAATTATAATTATTTTAATATTTAAAACAAATCATATGATATTTCTATTAATAAAAAAATTTATGCGTCACTATTATATCTACATTAATTGTAATTATTTAATATATAAAAATTATAAATAAATTTATATGACTTATTTAATAATATTAAATTTCTAGATACTATCTATAGTCTATTTTATCTACTGTTTAACTATATATTAAAATTACGTTACTTATATAAAATGAGAGTGTGACATTTTGTCACGTTAATTAATTTTTTTTATATCCAGTTCATATTCATTAAGAAGTGTCCATTAAGTGATTCAATTTCAAACCATAGATAATAAGGGTCTTATTTATTCATTCAATATGAATTTTACAGATATTGAGGTAATTGTATAATATTATTCTTTTGTTTAATAAACTAATTTACCTTTAACTATGACAATAAAACAAATTACTAAATTTAATATTCATAATGCCCTAGATAAAAGTAGCTTACTAACAAAACATCAACCCACTAATTAAAAATATGGGATCCATTTTTTAAAATTTAATACCCCAAATTTACATTAATTAAATTAAAATAAATCTCATTGTTGGATTGAAAAAATGAGTTTTTAAAAGTTTAAACATTGCAAAAGATTGAAATGTTTTTATATCAAGATTTATGGTAAAATTAATTTTATTGGACATCATTATATTAACTAAAAAATATTAAATCCATTCATACATTAAAACCATTCAATAACATAATTTATCCTCAGAATCATTTTTATGAAAAAAGTTGTTTTCAGTTATCAATTATTATATTTTTACTATTCAATGAAATTTAAAACTTATCAGAAAAAATTCAAAAACTCCTCCACAATAAATTTTTATGTTAAGATTTCAAAGTATAAGTTGATATTGCGAAATATAATATATTAATTCTTCAAAATTATATTTAAATTGGGCACTCCATCAGAATTCGGCAAAACGACATGTTTGAAAAAATACTTCTTTTATTCTAAAAAATGAATTTCTTCCTATATCATGTATAGAAAATACAAAAGATGAATGTTAAAATTAAATGGAATATATAAAATTAAAAATTAGTTTAATAATGTTAATAACTAATAATTTAATGGCTATGTAATAGATTATAATAATATTTTATTAATATATTGTTGTTTGTTAAAACTGGGCGTTGCATGTAATGCAATCCACGTCATTATAGTGTTTATCCTAAGCATAAAATGGTGTTGTGTAAAACAAATCAAGCAAAAAAATTATATTTATTTCATAATGAAAATATTTTAGTGTCTTGGGGTTTTTCATAACTGATATATGAGTTTCACATAATACAAATATCTTAAGGGAAAACTGTCTAATTCCATGGTTCTTATAGTATATTATAGTCTCCAATGACTCATGTTCTCATATGAACATTGGATTTGTATATAATAAATTATATATAATCATGTCCCATTTCTAAATTTTCTTATCCATTTGTAACAACAATATGATATGGATTACTTAACATAAGAAAGGTGATATGTTGTGATATAAAAGTTGGACTACAACCAAAGGTCCATCCAATATAATGATATAGTATGATGTTTATATTTTTATACTAAGATAAAAAGTTATTCCACCCTAATATAACCTTATTTAAACTCATGAATGTATAATTACACTTGAATTGGTGTTAAAGTAGTTTTTGGAGGTTAGCAATTCTCTTGGTGAGACGACCGCATAATAAGAATGAGTCTTATAAAAAAGTATCCTTGAGGTTGGATCTTATAAATTAAATCAAGGAATGATAGGTTATATATATAATGGAATCCTAGGATACACATTATTCTATATGTTCTGGATAATTGTGAGGTATATCCCATGAAGGGGTTACATCACTTTTATAAAAGGAAATTTATGAATTTTGAGTGGTATTATCCCATTATATGGAAGATGTGGCATATTATAAATATATTCCATTTATTTTAAACACTTTTTGACATGTTAAATATGTATAATGAAATCCATATATGTAAATAATATACAAATATTTTGTTTTGAAATAATTTAATGGTGTCCAATAGTCATTATTTTAAATTTTCTTGATCAGGAAGTCGATGAAATATATGTTTTGTGTATGTCCCATATTCCTTGGATATGTATGTTCTTTAAGAATATATAAATTAATTTATTCTAAACATATCATATAATGAATTTTCTATTTTATAACTTATAGAATGTGTTTATTTTAATGTTTTCCATTGCTTCTTTGCGTTTTTCCACCTATTAACTATTTTTTAATTCTAAACTTAGCAGTTAAGTATTTCAATGGAATTTTCGGTGCATGGAAGTTTTAATATGAATAAAATAGAGACATATTTTATTTTAATGAAGGATTATAATTATATCACCTTAAAAATTGATCATTTATAGTATCTGTAGGTTCTTGGTTTGTGCACACTAGAGAAAAGACATAGGAGATGAAATTTCCAACACAATACATTGTGAAATTCCTAGGTGAATGGTTTTTGAGCCCAAAATAATAGTTTTCATACATTTCCTTCACATAATAGTCAATTTTACATTTTTATTGAATAAATATAGTAGTATCCAATATATGTGATGAATAAAAATGGGTAATATATGTGAAAATACACCTAACATTTTCATAGAAGTTCAATTATACAAAGACATGGAATCTATATGCCCCATTTTTTGTCACCTCATTCCAAAACCAACTATGTTGTACATTAATAGTGTTCCTTCACATATCTACCTTTTCACATGTTCTTTTGGTTTCAATAATTTGGGAATTCTATATTTTCATTAAAGATTATGTTGAATCTTCTCTTTAAAAATCAAATACATTATTCTAGAACCTTTTTTGGCAAACAATTACCCTTAAAAATAGAATTATTTTCTTAAAAATAATACTATTATAAACAAAAAAATAGGATTTAGTATTTTGCATCACATTCTCATGGATAGTTGGATGAAAAAGGTTATATTATAACCAACTATATAATTATATGAACATCATTTCTTGACTGAAATTTTTCTCGGGGGTTCTATATTGAAACATTAGTTCCCAATATCGTAGATCCACACATAATTTATTTTTTATAACTTTACTTTTGGACACATGAAATATTTCTCCACCTAAGTGACTCAAAAAATAGTTCTGTCGATGTACTGATTACTTGACAGAACATTTGCATGTAAATTTCCCATGGTCTTATTCAATGACTTCAATGTAGTTTCTTAGATATTGAAATAATATGGAATTCATACCATTGATACTTGATTAAATTTTTCCTCCCTTGATTCATTAATTTAGATTCATTTTATCATAATACTTCTCTATATGTATTTTTTAATGAAATTGAAACTTGGTTAACAACATAAGAATATGATATTGTAATTTTATTAATCTTTTATTCTCTATTTTTTGGTTTCTATTGAATGGATTGGGGTTATGTAGGAAATATTTTTTATATTTTATCATCATTTATCATTGGAAATTTACCCTATAATTGATATAATATATGGGAAATTAATCCATTTTTTCCTTTTCATTATATAGAGTTATTTTTAACAAATGTTTTTTAACATGATTTCTGTTGGTTTTATATTTATATTTATTTAACAATAAATAAATACCATGATTTTAAATTTGGAGTTATTTATTTTAAAGTATTTTTATTTTTCATTTCATTATTTCAAACCATTTTGTTTTAAAATTTGATACGGACTCTAATAATATCATTTTATTTTCACTTTATTACAACTGAGGATAAATAATTGGTAAATTCATAATTATTTCCAATGAAATTTCATGGCATATATTTTTATATTATAGGTTGTTATAAAATTGTTCAATTACTGCGCTCATATGGTATAGATAGAATTTCATATGATTTTTACTACAAAACATATTAATTTGTTTTATTATTTTGGATGGTTACAATTACAGGAGGTGAAAAATAAAAATATACATATTTTATAATGGTTATCCTATAGACTCTAATGGTTCATCAGGATTGAATCATACCAACTCAGCTACAATAGTTTAATAAGGGAACTCTGTAATATTAAAAAAATGAAAAATGACACAGTAATCAATTTATTATTTAAATTTATCACCACAATCCCTCAAAATTTTAAAGGTAATATATCTCAGGCATCATTGTATCCTCTCTGGGTGAGCACAAAATTTGGGTACCTCCTTCATTTAAAAAAGATACATCAATATATCAGAATGTACAATAAGTTACCTGAATACCATCTCAATCTAAATTAATGTAACTGGTATATATTTACAAGGGACCCCCTGTTGATATTCAACAAAATAATGTACTAAAAGGTAGGTCAATTCCTTAAATAAAATACCATGTTTTTGTTAGTCTAAATCAGGACGAATATATCAACATCTTCCAATTGAATGTATTTGGGGAATGAATAAGGAAATTGATCGATGGAATATTGATGAACAATCTCACCCCCTTGCTTATAATCATTCAAAATATCCAAATAATTGAATGTGGGAGATCATAGAAGTGAAATTTTAAGATGAATGAGAAAGAAGATGGGATTATTATAAATATTTTCCCCCTTCACATTGAAAAAGATTTCATCCAATTTCCGTGAGAATCAACATGACGAGATTAGTATTTATGTAATTCAACTGTTTATATAAACTTGTTTCTCTCTATACATTATACTATTTTTGTTTTCATGATTATACAACAATTTAATTATGTTTACTTATTACTATGACATGAAAATCATATCATACTCCCTGATTATATATAACTAATCAATTATGGTTTTTCTAGGAAGATTAATATTATTTTTTCTTGTATTTTAAAATATATAATTAAAAAACATATTTATTGGTCATATATGGAAGAGATGTTGAAGATTATGTGAGGTGATTACCCCTCTTTCTCCCATCATGGATACTACACTACTACATCTTTTTAAAATAAATAAAATAACCCAATTATAATCATTAGGGTATTATAGAGCACTGTTGTTATCATAAATAATTTAATAGTGTGGTCATGTATGAAACTAATATTGTGTCTTAATACTCATGGGTTATTTATATTGATAGAAACAATGATAAGAACCATTATAATTCAGACAAATAATACATATATTTCATTTTGACATTGTGTTTTGTGGTTTTATTATGTTCTTATTTCATAAAATAATAAAAACACATGGATTATCCATAATTTATCACATTCACTAAAATATAAATTAAAAAATAAAAAATAATTAATTTATATCATGGGGAATATCTTGTATTATCTTAATAATATATCCCTTAGTTCAAAAACATATTTCATTAAGGTCTTTAAAATTCATCTTGATAAGATACCCATTACAAGCTATACATATACAAAGTAACATTTCTAGAGACATATTTCCTTATTTTCTTTTTGTTTTATTATGTTTCATTTGGGATTATTTGGATAAATGAATAGATCGGGATTAGATGACATTATTTTGTTTTATCAAAAATAGAACAACCCATACTTTACATACATTGTGATTACTTCAAAATTTAAGCACACTTATTACAACATATAACAAAACCATGAAAGGACCGTATATGTATAGTGTCTTTAGAAACTGGGAAACATAAACAACTGGTTCATAAGGAATCAACACTGTCTCCCATTTCATTCATCATATCTAGAATTCATTTTTGGAATATCCTACTTAATACCCTTCTTCCTGACCTGGGGAAAAGGAAACATACAAAAGGGTGAGCACTAATGCTCGGTAAGGGTAAACAAAAGAAATATCAATCACATCATAAGAACATATCATTTAGAAAACTTAACCTACAAAAGAGATCATAATTTCATAACATGGGATAAATCATAGTAGGGAAATGTAATCCCAATAATAATAACTTAAATCATGACACTTTTGTGGAATTCACACATAATCATAGAGAATAATTTCTTAGTAGCCAAGACTCATTTCCAAGACTATATTAGCGGACAAAGTCCATTTCTGAACTGAGTTCACTCCTCGTTTCAGTCCTGTATAACTGAAGCAGATTAACCTATCGTTCCAGCCATTTCTATCTCATGAGATATAAATCTTTACCCAACGCATTGGAGGGATATATAGGTCCCACCCATCTCATAATGATACCATTCTTATGTGTGCCACAAAATTATAAATCATATATCCTAGCATAACCCATGTAATAAATATGGGATTCTTAAACATCATGCCAACATAACATAAATAATATAAGATAAATGGACTTCATAAAAATAATTCCATCATAACATAATCAAATAAATGTAAAAAATATGGATACAAAGAGAACCCTATATTATCTTATATGGAAAATAATTTTGATAAAACACTTGAACTCTGTTCTTGAGGAAAATATCTTATCTTCTTAAAAAATTTTTTTCCTTTCTTAACATCTCATAAAATTTTATACTAAAATAAGTTAATTAAAAATAAACCTGAAAAGTTGAAAAGGAGTCTTCATGGAAATAATGTTCTATAAATCCATTCATGTTGTATAAGTTAAAAAAACTTTCTTGTCGTACTTTGGCAGGAAAAGTCAAAAAGTACCTTGTATGAAAAACGACAAAAGATTCCTTTCATATCTTTTACTAAAAACTCTCTGAATGGTAACATTTGATTTAAACAATTTTATTAGGATATAAATAATATAACATATTGAAAAAAAATGGATGTGGATGATAATTATGCCCTAGTAATTACCGAAGTATAAACCATCTCGGATAAAAATTGAGATTGCGAGATTTTCCCTTACCTTAGGACCGATTTGATTCATATGTGTCTGAACCTCCGGTATAATGATTTAAATAATGTTATTGACTTATTCCAGAATCTTACTCATTGTTATGATATAATACATGGTCTTATAATTAGTTTCTTATTAGTAATATTTCATTGCAACTTGTTATTCGGGTGTTTAATGTTTTTTTGTTCTTATGCGTGTTTTGTCGAATAAATACTTATTATTCTTTTTAGGTTATAGATAACTCATTTCCAGAATGTTATTAATGTAATATATATCATATTTATTCATTAAATTCATTTATATAGTCATTATACAATTAAGATCATTTAGAACAAGTCACATCACATCGTGGAGACGGTTTGCCTTACGTATGCACGAGTGATGATATCGTTCCCATGATCGTGGAATTGTATTGGAGTGTATGTATCTATTTCAGAATCAATATCACATTACAATAATCATATATAGTTATTATTTACACCATTATAACCATCCAAGTAAGGTGGTGATGGAAAAGAGATTACACCATGACGTGGAGACGGTATTCTGTACCTACGCACGCTCGGTGATTTTGTTTTCCATAGGCTGGATAGAAGGTGAAATAGAGTTGTTTCATACTTATAATAACATATAAGTATATGAGTAATAATTAAGTTATTACTTCATAATGAAAAACTTAAAGAAGAATAAGTACAAGAAGAAATAATTTTGAAAGAATCGGTAACGGACATTACCTCTTCTTTGAAGCGCCTCTTCTTAACCTCCTCTTAGGGCACTAAAAATGGTATTTTAAGAAGACCAGGACCACTAGGATTTGTCTAGGTATGTTTATAAGGGAAATTGGAAGGGTTTTGCTGATCATGAAAGCTCAAAGTGGTGTGGGGAGGAGAGGGAGGGGGTTCATTTTTATAAGGGAGGAGAGGGGCACTTTAGAAAAAACTTAAAATATTATTTTATAATAAAGTCATATTCGGTTTTTAATAGCTCGAAATTAATTTATTTCAAAGCTAAGGTTGGTAGGGGTCTAACGACTCTCAAAAAATATATTTTAGACATGTTTAGGTTATATATTAACCTTATCATTTAGATTTAACTCTAAGTCAAATAATTTATCTTTTACTGTGTCTTCTTGTTTTCTTACAGTATATGGTTAATTAACTTACTATAACAAGCCAAAATAACCCCATGTTGTTCATTATTAATTTATATAACCTTATCTAAGTTTTTTTTGCCGAACCTTGGATTTTTTGGAATAAAATAACAATTAATAATATAATATTTGTTTTAAAAACTATTTTATGTCAATTTTGACACTGTTTGGTACATGATTTTTGTGAAACTCATAACAGCATGATTAGTTATACAAAAGATAATTAAATCAATTCTAACATGTCATATTAACCTATAAAATTACTTTAATTCATAAAAAGTCTAAAATTACATTTATTTGGGTATTTATAACATCAATTATGTTAATATTTCATTAATAAGGTAATTACTGCATCATCATTGTGTCATAAATAAATTAAATTATTTGAGGTCTAAAAATTATAAATAAAATATCATTATGTAGGAAATATTTTTTCTTTCTAAAGAATATTTATAGTCTAATTTATAGTATGTATAACCCTATATTAAAAATGTTTTATTTATTAAACATTGATTTTTACTATTTTAATTCTTCTTTAAATAAAATAATAACAAATGTCCTAATCTAATCCAAGTGGACCTAAAGGGTAATATTTTATCCCCAAGGTTGTATTCGGTCGAACTACACTTATCTAATAGAATTAGGACATGTGTTAGGGTAATAATAATACCATTTTTACCCTTAATTACCCTATTTACTTTTAACCGCGGTAATTAAAAGTAAAAAGTTACTATTCACCAAAAATTAATTTTTATCTTATTGAACCACATTTTACTCCTTGATGTTAACTTTATCTCTCGGATTTTCAAAATTCCACTCAGAGAAGCGGTAAAATTATGTTTTATGTAAAATTTTAAATTCTCTTAGGAGGTGGGTAAATGATGGTGAAAAGTTCAATAAATTTTTTATATGTCTAAAATTATTATAAAATTACTCAAATGAATTACATTGAACATATATAGGTATTATATATCAATTTTGAGCAAAAATAAATTTAAATAAAATGAATAATTATTTAAATAAAAAGTGGGTGTTTAAATATTAACCCAGTGTTTTCACTATTCATTAAAAATTGAAAGTTTTCATAAAAATACTAAAAATTCACCCTAGGCTAATTTCGATTTTCTGAATCTAAAAATGAATTCCATTTTGAATGATAAAATTTATGAAATTTCAAAAGGTGGTTATTACTATTCATAACGACTAGTTTTAATAATATTTTAAAAGCATATCGTTGTTTAGTGAAACTCAGTCTTGCGTATAATACAAGCTTTCGAGGAAGGTCGCGATTGTGTGTAAATCAAGCCAAGCTAGTGTTGTGTGTAGTGAAAGATTCCTTTGATGATAACAAAATATTTCTCATAAAAATCTCGGGTGTTACATAAAGGATAAAAGAACTATATTAGAAATACATGAGACTCTAACGGTCAATAAATAAGAGAAAGTTATGTTTTTAGTTATATTGTAGACAAGTTCATTATTCATATCATCTTCAACATCTATTAGTTTTAATGTATTTAGTAAAAAAAATGGAAGATAATTTAATTTTTCTGAATATAATGTGAAGATAATTATATTCTCTTAATCTCATTAATAATAATTGATAAAAGAATCCCAGAAATAATTTTAAATTTGAACTTAAAATGGTCAGGTTTGAACTCATACCTATTGAAAACCTATAACGGTGGAGGCACTGTAGAAGGAACTGCATCAGCAATGGTAATGTAGAAGCCCAGTTACTGGAGTAGTTCCTTTCACCGAGGGGTCCATTGGGCCAAAAAAATGGGCATTCAAGCCTTGAATTCATGCCACTTTTCCTTGGGCCTTCGGGCTATGCAATGGGTCTCCCTCTACCCAGTCTAAAGAGGTATTTTATTTAAATAATAAAATGAGGCTTCGGCCCCTACCTTAAAAAAATGTGTAAATAAATCACAACCAATATGGAATATTGAAAATTAAAAACACATTTCATCCAATCAACAACAAGATTTAAATATACATCCATGACTAATATCAACTTAGCAGTCCCAAGGATAATGAAAATTGGATTATCAATAATGGAAATTAATACCAGAGTAAATTTAGGATCTTATCATAAAGGTATTGACCATGACATAATTAATCATACCATCATGGTATTAGCCAAGAAATCATGTATATTTTCATGGTCTATTAACCAAGGCATATTATATAAGAATTCATGGAATATGGAAAATAACAAGCTATTATGACAAGATGTTAAAGCATCAGGCAATAAATCATGAGTTCATGTTCTATATCGGGAGATATATCAATGAATCAAGGGGATATCAATAACTAGGAACCACCCATAACATGTATGTCTCATGAATTCACCATATATGAAATTATCCATGTAATTAATTTTCAAACTGGCTTATAAGTCAAAAATAATTACTTTATAATAATGTTTAATGAGTATTTCCACAATAAATGAAATTTCAGTCATAATAATATCTCCTAAATTAAAAAAATATAATGAAATAGTGTACTATTAAATAAATATTAATGTTACGGAAATAAACACATATTATTCAATGATACTTATATTATGACACATATGAGTTAATGAATGAGAGTGATTGTGAATTTTATCATCATAATTTTAGTGGTCACTAATGTTGAGTCAAAAGTTTTGTTTTTACTTTTATGTCTTGTTTTGGAAATCACAAATATAATGACCATGCTGATCATACTGACCATGCTGATCGTACTAACCATGCTGATCGTACTGACCATGCTGATCGTACTGACCATGCTTACTGTACTGACCATGTAGATCGTACTGACCATGCTGATCGTACTGACCATGCTGATCGTACTGACCATGCTGATTGTACTGACCATGCTGATCATACTGACCATGCTGATCATACTGACTATGCTGATCATACTGATCATGCGGATCGTACTGACCATTTTTACTGTACTGATTATAATTATCATACTGACTCTGGATATTGTTCTAACTCTCTTAATCATACTAAAGTTGATGAATCATACTTATTTTGTATCGTATCAATACGTTACACATACTAATAATAATCATTCTTTACTTTCGTTCATTTCATTATCAAAAACACTTGTTTCATATTAATCGTACTCATGTTTATCATCTTTATATATCCATTGTTTTAATGAAAATGATGGCGTGGAATTAGTTATAAACTAATCAAAACGATGTCGTGTCTTCTATTTCAATATGACCGTTATTTTGACAGGTGTCCAAGTCCCTCCGAGTTTTTCGGAGAAATATGACCATTGAAGGAAATGTGACCGTTGGACCCTAAGGCCTATAAATATGAGTTCATTTGAAGCCAAGAGATGACGATGACACACGCATATGAAAATGATCATTCTGTGCTATCAAGTTCTAGAGAGAGATACTGTGACTGGTCTCTTGCATTGTGCGAAAGCATTTAAACTACAAAACGTGAACAACTCGTTCTTAGTTTTTGTATTTTTATATGTGCTTTGTTTGTTCTTTGTACGACCGATCACTGTATCGAGGGATTTCAAGTGATTGAAAGATAAAGGTGCTAATTACCTACAAAATTGAGGGTTGTTGGGGATAGGCAGACAGAAGAACCGATCATCGTATCGTGGGATGCCAGGGATAGGCAGATATACGAACCGATCATCGTATCGAGGGCTACCGAGGATAAGAAGATAGACATACCGATCATCGTATCGAGGGCTTACCAAGGTGGTGGTAAGACAGACCTTTTATCCTAGGGAAAATGATAACTCTTCTATTTGGGTTAAAATAATTTTAATACTTTTTACATTTCCACTGCCAATTGTATTAGAAAGGAAATTGTTGTGTTTCCTTGTCTATTTCATATACATTTGTATTTGTTCCAATTAAATTGATACTATACATTTTATATTGTTTGATTCTATACGCCTTATGATAGAATCTTACACTTTTGTATTACTATGATTATTGTATTCATATTGAATACAATTTCTTTACTTCTCTTATTGTTTTACATTGTATCATACATTTATATTCAAATACAATTGTGGTTGTTTGTTCTTGTTGTGAATTGTATTAGTTAAAGATCATTTAAACCAATTTATTAAGTGTTTAAACACAAAAATCATAAAACTACAATTCACCCACCTCATTTATTGTTCCATCTAATATATATATACATCTACATATTCGATCCAACAATTTGTTTCAGAGGGAGGTTTTCCACTGATTTTTTTTTACTTTCTCCATTTGTTTCATATTTTAATTTTAACTATTTACTACACTAACTTATAGAGTGGAAAATATTGTGTTTATTAGATGGTAGGAATGAATATTGGATCAATTGACAATCTAAATCCTTATAGACCACCGATCATTGATGGGAATGATTTTGAGTACTGGAGAGATTTAATGAAGACATTCGTTATCAATACAGGTGTAGACAATTTTATCATGCTTACTGGAGGATACAAAATTCCTGATAAAGAAGTCAGTACTTTCACTAACCAAGAGAAGCAAGAATATCAATTGAATTACAAGGTACGCAATACTTTACTATATTCCATGACCAGGAATCTATACATCCAGATATCTTCTTGTGAATTATCCTATTGTATTTGGAAGAAATTGGAATTCACACATTTTGGTACATCCAAGGTTATAGAAACAGGAAGGGAAATGCTTCGAGCCGAGTATCATGGATTTATTTTTCATTATGGAGATCCAGTATGTAAAGTGGAACAATGATTTATGAAGATTTTCAACAGTTTTCAATCAATGGGAGAAAAAGGTCTTGATGATGAAGCTCTTGTAGTTAAGATTATTGATATAATTCCAAATGAGTGGGAGTAAAAAAGGACAGCTATTGATGAAAATATAATTGTTTCCGAGATTACTCTTGATGAACACTTTGGAAGTCTTCTATATCATGAGACAAGAATGAAGAGAGATGCTGATTTCAACAAGAAGAAAATGGAAATGAGATCATATCTTTTACTATTACATCTAAAGCTAAAACACATGAAAGGATAACAATATCCAAAGCTAAGAAAGATGTTGTGTCTGCTTTAAGTTATTGTGATCTTTCAGATAATGTGTTAGCCAATATTGCTCGATGAATGAACAAGATTGTGGGAAAAAAGACTTCCAATACAGATTCAAAAAGAAAGATAAGAAGGAAAATAAAGATTCAGAGGTAACTTGCAACGAATGTAAGAAAGTATGACATATAATACCTGATTGTCCTTTACTAAAGAGAAAAGATAGAAAGGAGAAACATTGTGAAATAAATAAGAAAAACTATTACAAGGCAAAGACAAAGAAGGTCTAAAAGGAAAATGATACTTGGAGTGCAAGTGGTAGTGATTCTTCAGATAATTCTTCATAATATGAATCATTAGCGGAAAGGAATATTGGACTTATATCCATATTACCAATTAAAGATCAATGTCTCATGGCTAAGGTACACAATGTTGAAGCTATTACAAATGTCTCTTTAAATGAAAATTATACTGATAATATGTTTTATGAATCTTCAGATGAGTCTTCATCATTAAAAGAGAATACAATTCCCTATTTTGAAGAAGTATCTAGGTTTGCTAAATTACTTGAGAATGAAAATTCTAAACTCAAAAAGAAACTTGAAAAGGAAAATTCTTGAAATTAAATTTTAACAAAAGAAGTATCAGATCTTTCTAAAGATCTTGATAAGAAAAATGATGATTTTATAAGTATTTCAAAAACACTTGAGGAAGTAAATTCTAAAAATGATAAACTTTCTAAGAATCTCGAAAATGTCATTTCTAAGAAAAATGTTTTCGAGCCTAATTCTAGTTCAAAATAAAATGTTTTGAAGGGTAAAAACTTAGTATTAAAACTAAAGTTAGAAATTGTTTCCTTGAAAAAATGTTTTTCAAACATTAATTATGGAAAGGATAACTTTGACAAAATGTATTCTCAAATTCAAACTTTGAGAAATCATTCTGGACTTGGTTATACTCATCTGAAACATGTTTTTAGTAATAATTATTTTGTTCCTCAAAATACCCCATTTTGTTATAAGTGTCAATGTCGTGGACACTGGAAAAAAGATTGTTCTCTAAATAGAACTATGTCTTTAGGATTTCACAAAGCTCATTTTCCAAAAAAAATATGGATTCCTAAAATTCATTTATCTAAACCTTCTGGATCCAAACAAGTTTGGATTCCGAAAAACTAATTGTTTATTTTTCAGGAAACTAAGAAGTGTACCAACAAGAATATTCGGTACATGGATATCAGTTGTTCTCAACACATGACCGGTAACAAGTATTTCTTTGAAAAGATTATCAAAACAAAAGGTGGAAAGGTTACATTCGTAGATAATTCTCAATGGAAGATTGTTGGTATAGGTAATATTGTTTTTCTTGGAAAAGATCTTATTTAAATTGTTTTGTTTATTAAAGGTCATAGGCACAATCTCATCAGCATAAGTTAACTATATGATCAAGGATACCTTGTGAATTGTTGAAATGATAAGTGTATAGTTCACAATTCCAAGGATGAGTTCATTCTATATTCCCATAGACAAGAGAATGTATACACTATTAAATTAGAAGACCTTAGGATCCAAAATCAACCCTGCTTAAGCTCAATAGAAGACCAATCATGGCTATGGAATAGAAGACTAGGACACTGTAACATGAGAAACCTGTGTATACATTCAAATAAAAGACTTTTAATGGGACTACTGGATCTTAGATATGATTCTTTAAAAATCTATGATTCTTGTCAATTTGGTAAGTAACATAAAACCAGCTTTAAATCAATTAATGAAGTTTCAACTTCTAATGCATTACAGCTAGTGCATATGGACCTCTTTGGTTCTTCAAAAACTGGAAGCATTGGAGACAAATACTATGTATTTGTTTTAGTTGATGAATTTACTAGATTTACATGGGTCTATTTTCTAACAAAGAAATATGAACCATTTTCCTATTTCAAAACCTTTAGAGGACAAGTTAATAATGTGAAAAACCTACCATTGATAACTATTCATAGTGACCATGGTGGTGAATATCAAAATTACGATTTTGAAACTTTTTTTAGTAAGAAAGGTATAACTCACAATTCCTCACCTCCAAGAACTCCTCAGCAAAATGGTGTTTTTGAAAGAAGAAATCGTATTCTTCAAGAAATGACAAGAAACATGTTGAGTGAATACTCAATTGCTATAAACTTTTGGTCTAAAGCTGTTAGTACTTCTTGCTATATTATAAATTCTGTTTTAACAAGACCTTTTCTTAATAAAACACCTTATGAGTTATGGACTGGCCGAAAACCTAAAATTTCTTACTTCAATGTTTTTGGTTGCAATGAATTCATTTTGAATACTAAAGATAGTCTTCACAAATTCGCACCAAAATTTGATGATGGAATATTTCTAGGCTATTTTACAACATCTAAGGCATATAGAGTTTTCAATAAAAACAATTGTATCGTTGAAGAAATAGTACATGTTAAATTTGATAAAACTAATCCTTTTGTTTTCAACCAAACCCAACCTACTTCAGATTTGTTTTCCAAAAATGTTCATCAACCTCTATTAGAAGATCCTTCTGATAAGGAAAATGTTCAAGGAAGTATTCCTGAATCTTTTAACCCAGAATATTTTCTACCATATATTGAGGAACAAGTTTTACAAAACCCAAATCAATTGTTTCTTAGGAATCATCCCAGTGATAAGATCATTGGTGATGTAAATCAACCTGTAAGGACCCGAAATTCCTTAAGAATTTTAATAGAATATCTTGCTTTTATTTCTCAGTATAAACCTAAAAATCCATGTGAGGCCTTAGGAGATGAAGATTGGATTAATGTAATGCAATATTAACTAAATGAATTAGAAAGGAATCAAGTCTGGACTTTAGTTGAAAGACCCAAAGAAACAACTGTAATTAGTGTAAAATGGGTTTTTAGAAATAAATTTGATGAAAATGGAATCAATGAAAGAAATAAAGCAATAATTGTTGCCAAGGGATATAATCAACAAGAGGGAATAGACTATGAAGAAACATATTCTCCAGTAGCTAGACTTGAATCTATTCGTATTCTATTAGCCTATGCAGCATACTTTAACTTCAAACTATTTAAAATGGATGTTTAATGTGATTTTATAAATGGTTTTGTTCAAGAAGATGTTTTTGTCGAACAACCTTCTGGTTTTCTAGAACCAAAACATCCTAATCAAGTTTTTATACTTACTAAATCCCTATATGGTCTTAAACAAGCCCCTAGAGCATGGTATGATAGACTTACATGATTTCTTTTACAAAACAATTATGCAAAAGGTACAGAGGATCCAACCCTTTTTATAAAAATAGAAAATAAAAATGTTCTGATTGTTCAAATTTATGTTGATGACATCATATTTGGCTCAACTCCGCAATCTTTAACTGATTCTTTTGAAAATTTAATGAAGTATGAGTTTGAAATGAGTTTTATGGGTGAGTAAACATTCTTTTTATGTTTTCAAATTTCTCAGAAACCTGAAGGAACATATATATCCCAACATATGTATATTAAAGATTTACTTAAAAAGTATGGATATGACAATACTAAAAGTATTAACACTCCAATTGGTACCTCAAATTCACTTGATCATGATGAAACTGAAAAACCAGTAGATCAAACAATTTATGGAGGTATGATAGTAAGTTTTCTATACTTGATAGCTAGTCAACCAAACTTAATGTTTTCCATATGCTTATGTGCAAGATACCAATCTAATCCAAAATAGTCTCATTTAAAAGCCGTGAAGAGAATCTTTCGGTATTTAAAAGGCACTATGGATTTATGACTTTTTTACTATTTTGGAAATGATTTTTTTGAAAAACTTTTTTAGATGCTGAATTTGGTGGTTGTAGAATGGATAAAAAAAGTACATATGGAACATTTCATTTCTTAGGAGATTCTCTGGTTTCTTGGTCTTGTAAGAAACAACACTCAGTAGCACTATCCACTACTGAAGCTGAATATTTAGCAGCTGGATGTTGTTGTGATCAAGTGTTGTAGATGCAACATACACTCACTGACTATGTGTTGAGGTTTTCAAAAACTTAAATTCTATGTGATAATACTATTACCATAGCTCTCAGTAAAAACCAAGAACATCACTCTCATGAAAAACACATAGATATTAGGCATAGCTTTCTTAGGGATCACACACAAAAAAGATATTTTATTTTACAATTCATCTGAACATAAGAAAAACTTGCTGACATTTTTACAAAACCATTACCTTCTGACAGATTTGAGTTTATAAAACAGAAGTTAGGAATGACCACATTAAAGTAATCATTCATGTCTACTTCATGTTTTTTTTCTCTCCTAACATTCAAAATACCTCCTCTTAAAAAGGGGGGAAAATTTGTTTTTGATTTTTTCCCTCTCTCTTCTCCTAGTTTTTGTATTTTTTCTTTCTTTTTATTGTGTTGACTTTTGTATTTCTGTTTATCGTATTGACTTTTGTCTTTCTTTTTATCGTGTTGACTTTTGTATTTCTATTTATCGTATCGACTTTTGTCTTTCCGTTTATTGTATTGACTTTTATCTTTCTATTTATCGTATTGACTTTTGTATTTCTATTTATCATATTGACTTTTGTATTTCTATGTATTGTATTGACTGTTTATCATATTGACTAATTACTTATCATTAATTCCCTTTCTATCAAATTGATTGTCTAGTCTCAGTATTCTCTTGATGCATTTTCTCATCCGATCATGGTAATGAATTGCTTTTCCATCAGGTCGTTCATTCATGGTAATGAATTTCTATTCCACCGGCTCGTCTATTCATGATAATGAATTTATTTTCCATCAGCTCATCCAATCATGGTAATGATTTTATTTTCCATCGGCTCATCCGTTCGTGGTAATGAATTTCTTTTCCATCATCTCGTCAGTTCATGGTAACAAGATTGTTTTCCATCGTCACATCATTTCATGGTAACAACCAATTTTTCCATTGGCATGACAACTGATTTTATTCTTTTTCTTCATACGCTTGTGTTTTCTTTTATTGTTAATACTACTAAAACCAACAATTACCTTACGATCTCCGGCAGGTACATAATTTCTTTTTTTTTAAAAAAAAAATTCTTTTTATTCCAATCCATTGATCTCATTTCTTCTAATCTCAATCATAGAAGATGAACGGTCACCCTTTTTCCTCCTATAAATAGACCCCCTCCTTCCCAAACCCAGACCGGGTTTTCAGGATTTGTGGCGAAGCTCTACTCCAACGACTTATGTCATGTTACGATTGTTTAGCAGCTTCAACTATATGTCTTAGTGCTCTGCCAATACTCCTGCAGAAATGTATTCAAAGATATTTTTAATGAAAGATTATTTCAGTGAAATGTCATTTTATTGGGACTTTTTTGATTCGTATACTTATACAATCAAAAGAATCATTTTTTTCAAGGATGGGAGCATTTGTGTGTTGAAAAACCAGTATCCCAAGATCCGGTTCTTATTGATGAAGTTAGTCCTTTCTACAAAACAGTATCATTTGATAAGAACATGACAATCAACATTGTTGTGTTCGATAGAAATATTTCTATGTATGTGAATCAAGCATCTCATTTTCTGAATGTTCCGATAGAAGGTGATTATTTCTGTCCATCCCATTAACTACCAGAGGAAGGTGGTATGTTTAACAAAGAGAATGCTGAAAATTATCTTTTATTATAAATGAAGAGAAGAGGAAAGTGGCTCATTTTTCACCAGATAACAGATTTGTGTCGCTTTGGATGAAATGTTTTCTTATCCCAAGGAAAGGGGATAGAGAGATTTTGAAGGTTTCTGATATCTTCATGCTGGACTATCTTATCAACATGAGAAAAGTAAATCTTATGGGATATATCTTTAAAATGATTAAGAATGTTATGTCAGGATAAATCAAATACCATTTGATTATGTATCCACCTATCCATAAAAAGTTTATTCTCAAGAGCATGATGTTTTTCAATATTCTTTTGAAATGAAATTTGGTAGATCTAAATCCATCCTGGATTAGTAAGAGTACGTTGAACAAGTTGAATGTTTGTTATGATCAGAATTCAAAACTTTTTGTAAAAGATTTAGAAGCTGAATCGGCTCAAAATCAATCTTCTCATATGCCAGTCAAAGACAAATCCTTTTATTTGTTCTCCTCAAAAGTTATATCCACAAACCGGTTCAAAGCCATAGAAGAAACCAAGGTACAGTAAGGAAGTTGTGGAAACGTGGAGAAAATATAGGGAACATAGAAAGAAAGGTGATCCAAAGTTTGGACTTGATCCAGCTGAAGCCATTGTTGAGAGAATAAGGGTAGAGGAAACCCTTCAAGATAAAAATAAAAAGTAGAATCTTTTGAAGAGAAAGGCTCAAGACTTTGATATTTATAATGTCCAGAAAATGGTTGAGGATGCTAGTGCTCAACTAACGAAAGAAATACATCAAGAACCAATCATACAGAGTCTTCCAGAAAAAGAAAAAGAGGAACAGTTATTGGAAGAAATTCAGGCGGTTGAAGAAGAGGAAGGATACTTTCTTTTAGTATTCCTTCAATGTTCAATGAAAAGTTGAGAAGAATCGTTCCAAAAGCAAAGTGTAGGTATTCAAAAAGTTCCTCATGCTGATCACGCACCTATTGAATCTTTTGAATCTCCAGACAGAATCTATTCTCCAGAAAAGCAAGGTGCTCAGTGTTCTCATACAGAAAAACTTATTGTCATCAATGAAAAAGAATAAAAATAAAGAAAAAAGGATAAAACAAAAAGAAAACAGCCAACTAATGACTCTAGCCGATCAAATGAATTGGATTCGTTCGATGAAGATACTGATTCAAAACAAAAAATATCTCTCAAGCGGAGTGATTAAATTGTTCATGTTCTAAGAAGGATTGAAAGTAATATTTTTTATTTCCCTAGGATTGAAGGGAAAATTGATTTTATCACTGACAATCAGAGAAAGAAGTTCTCCTCTCCAAGAGAATTGAGAAAGAATGGTTTTTCAGTTGAATCCGATTTGAAAGTACTATCTGAAATTTCGGCTGCTCATATGAAAGCTTGCAACAGAATGACCTAGTGGTAAAAAAACAGAAAGCTCGGTGAATGACCATGAGATAGAAATTGAAGGCATAAAGAGGTTTTCAAATGATCTTTCTATAGATTTCAATAAACGTGACAAAGAATATGTTGAAAGACTGAATTAGGTAACTCATGGAGCTGATATTCCTTCAGTGAAAGAATTGCAAGACAGAATGAATTATTTTCAGTCTGTGTTCTTGAAGGTTTCATATTTCAAAGATGAAATAGTTTTGTTGAAGAAACAAAATTCTATGTTATCCAAGGATAAAAAGAATATGCATGACAGAATTGATACCCTTGAAGAAGTAATCAGAGTCCAGGAGGAGACGATCAAGAATCAAGATCAGCTTTTTTCTGACCAAAAAGATCTTCTCAGATCTCTGGTTGATTCAATATCTGAAGACAAGAAAGAAATCAAAAAGATGAAATATGTTCTTAATGAGTTGATAAAGAAGGAAAATGAAAAAGAAAACCAATTACTGTTGTTTTTCATTTTGCGTACTCTATAAGCTTTGGCTTTGTGATGACATTTATACCACTCCTTTTTTCCTGCATTTCTTTCTCTAATTATTTTAGGAAACTCAAGTTACCCCATTCTTTTTGTAAATTACAAAGGGGGAGAATGTTTTACAAAGGGATAAAATGTTTTATAAAGAGGGAGTGTGTTAAAGAAAACACTTCTAAATTAATGAAAATCCCTGAATACAATCCTTTGGAAAGTATATACCTAAGGGGAAGTTAGTTGTATTCCAATTCATATTCAAAAGAGTTTCCAATAACTCAGGGGGAGATAATTATTTTATGTTGTATTTACTTTGTGTTTTTTTCTTTCCAAAAAGGGGGATATTTTTTAGTAAAAGTTATCTTTTCACTTTTATGTATTGTTTTGTAATTCACAAATGTACTGACCATGCTGATCATACTGACCATGCTGATCATACTGACCATGTTGATCGTACTGATCATGCTGATCCTACTGACCATGCTGATCGTACAGACCACGCTGATCGTACTAACCATGCTGATCGCACTGACCATGCTGATCGTACTGACCATGTTGATCGTACTGACAATGCTTATCGTACAGATCATGCTGATCATACTGAACATGTTTACAGTACTGATTATAATTATCTTACTGACTCTGGAAATTGTTCCAACCATATTAATCTTACTAAAGTTGATGAATCACACTTAGTTTGTATTGTATCAATACATTACACAAAGTATAATAATTATTCTTTACTTTCATTCATTTCCTTATCAAAAACACTTTTTTCATATTAATCGTACTCATGTTTATCATCATCATATATCATTTGTTTTAATCAAAATGATGTCATGGAATTAGTTATAAACTAATCAAAATGATGTTGTGTCTTCTGTTTCAATATGACCGTTATTATGACAGGTGTCCAAGTCCCTCCGAGTTTTTCGGAGAAATATGACCATTGAAGGAAATATGACCATTGGAACCTAAGGCCTTTAAATAAGAGGTCATTTGAAGCCAAGAGACGATGATGAAACACACGTATGATACTGATCATTCTATGTTATCAAGTTCTAGAGATAGATACTGTGACTTCTCTCTTACATCGTGCGAAATCCTTGAAACTACAAAACGTGAATGACTCTTTCATAGTTTTGGTATTTCTATAAGTGCTTTGTTTGTGCTTTGTGTGACCGATCACCATATCGAGGGAATTCAAGTGATTGAAAGGCAGAGGTGTCGATTACCTATAAAATCGAGGGATTCCAGGGATAGGCAGACAGATGAACCGATCATCGTATCGAGGGCTTCCTGGGATAGGCAGACAGACGAACCAGTCATCGTATCGAGGGTTGCCAGGGATAGGCAGACAAACATATTGATCATCGTATCGAGGGCTTACCAAGGTGGTGGTAAGATAGACCTTTTATCCTAGGGCAAATGATAACCCTTCTCTTTGGGTTAAAATAATTGTAATACTTTTTACATTTCAACTGCCAATTGTTTTATAATAGAAATTATTTTGTTTCCTTTTCTATTTTATATACATTTGTATTTGTTCCAATTACACTTATACTATTACATTTTATATTGTTTGATTTTATATGCTTTATGATATAATCTCACACTTTTGTATTGCTCTGATTATTATATTCATCTTGAATACAAATTTTTTACTTATCTGATTGCATTACATTGTATTATACCTTTATATTTACATACAATTGTGGTTGCTTGTTCTTTTTGTGAATCATATTAGTTAAAGATAATATAAACATATTTCTTAAGTGTTTAAACACAATTTTCTTAAGCCTACAATTCACCGCCATCTTGTATTGTTCAATCTAATATACATATACATCTACATATTCGATCCAACAACTAAACTATGTATATGTACGAGACATATGACATCCATAAATTTATCATAAAATAATTTTTTACTAGAACTAATTCTTTTGGAAATAGAAAATAAAATGGTATAATAAAATTAAAAAATAAAATCTGTGTAACCTTTGGTAAGAATAAGTTATAAACCTAATTAAAAATTATTTTCAATATTTTAGGAAAATAATACCTATTTTTTAGATATCAAAAAACTCTAAAGAAACCCTAAAATAAAGAAAATTCTTTTTTTAAATAAACATGGAAATTATTTTTAATGATGTATCAATAGATGAATTATCATGATGGTGGGAAAATCCATTAATTTCGTACAAATTAAAATAGATTTATCATTTATACTTTTTTGGAAATTAATAAAAGTCATTATTTAGAAAACATCTAATAAGATTACATTTAATATTTTTATATTAATATAATTTTTGTGATAATAAAATTTTAAATTATATTCAATTATAGTTAAACAAATTCATAAAAAAAAATTTAAACATGGATATGGAGGACAAATATTTCTTATATTAAAAAATATATATGGTAGGTACCTCATACTTGCAACATAAAAATGATTCTTTATGGAATAGGGGAGAAAATTAAAAATAAACATGTAATCCGCAATAATAAACCTAAAATAATAATATATATGGTCATTAATAAATTAGGATTTTCTAATTTTCCAGTGGAACTACAGACATAATCCATCACAAATTAAATTGAGTTTATAACATAAATTACATTTGGATTTGTTATCTTTTAAATCAAAACCAAATAAATGAGAAACAATTAATATAAAATAATTAATTCTGTGAATAAAGATTAATTAATGATATAAAGTGTCAAAGGGCTAGTATACTCACATTGTAAAATAAATTACGATTATAATGTTAACCATGTATTATTTAAGGGGAAATGAGATTAAACCTCCTTTACCCTAACACTAACATGCTTGGTATGCACTATAATCATCATATATTATCAATGTATGTTGATTATTAAATAATAAAGATGTTATATTTCCATTAATCATATATTATTTGATTCTACTATAACATTCAATTTCCATTTTTAATCATTCATTATTAAAATCACGTTAGGTTTTAAATGATCAAATTTTGATTTTATGTTTTGGTTCAGTTGTTTTGTTCTGTGTTTCATTATTGTGATTTCATAATCTATATATTTTTAATAACTAAATAATTATATTTTTTATATATTAAACATAAATTTATACTCATCCCTAAAGGGTGGAAATGAAAAAACAATCACATAGCTTCTTGGAAGCAGTAGTCCATACATACGCAAGAACAACATCATAATTTTTTAATAGAAGGAATGGTAATAAGGTAATTAATATATTATATTTTTTGAAAAATAATTTTTTCCTAAATATCATATATAATCATTAACTACATTATAATAACCTTCTTCTTGAAGTGGTAATGAAAAAAATAAACGCATTTCATTGTCTATGTGGTACTCCACATATATGAAATTAAGTTATTTTAAAATCCCATAGGATGAAAAAAAGATAAATAAGTGTTTTTATATATAGATAATTATAATTTTTAATTTTTAATATATTGATTTTATTATTCTATATTTTATAGGAAAAAATTAAAAGGGTAAGAAGAATGAATAAAATGATAGAATAAGGATAAGATTTATACATCTTCATTGGAAATACTACTTTTACTTATTCCTTAATCTATTTAGGAACATTATTAGGGGAATACTGAATGTTCTAGGACGTTTTAAGGAATATTTTATGTTAATTGTGAAGTAATTTTAAAATATAATCTTCTCAATTTATTTTTAATTAGAGTGTAATATTTGATCCCTTATATATTTTAGGTGGGTGGAAAATATGTACGTACTTGAAATATTAATAAATAATATATTTCATACTCCTGTAAAATGGATTAAAATAAACATTTTTTTGAATAAAAGGATATCAAAGACTATATTTTTGAAAAAAAATATATTTTATACAAGTTTATGTGCCATTTTAACATAATCTTTTAGTTTAACCTACTCGATAACAATTTTTTACCTTATCCCTTGAAACAAATATTTTACCTTTTTAGTGTGGTAGATATATTTTAAAAAAATTCACATGGAAAATATGTGAAACATTAATGGAAAGGTAAACCATTTTACAATAAAAAGGATATACATTATTAATTTTTTAAAATATCTAAATATTGAAAAATTATTTTTAAAAATTAAATAACTTTAAAAGTTATTTTCAGGATTACTCATATATCACGCCTTTAAAGGAATGAATATAATAATGGAATTGTAATATAGATAATATTATCTTGATGAATAATTTATAAATATCAATAAAATTATTCTAACACAATATTTCAACAAAAATAATTACTTTTATTATTTTTGAATTTTTTTACATGATTTTTCTTCTACTTGCACATGTGTTTCACCATTGATACATAAGAATTCAAGTTAATTAGAATATCACTAAAAATTTATATTAAATTACTATCATAAATATATTTTAAAACTTATATGATTTATCATATATATTCATTATTTTTTAATTTTATTCTATATCCACATTATGATATCTTAATATGTGAGGGAAAGTGAAATTATATAATGTTTCATAACTATAAATAATATAATGGTTGTAACTAAAGTTAACTAGAATAGAAATGAAATTTTAAAAAAATATTAGGATAATTGTTGACAAATTAACCTGATAAAATATAATAAATACAATTTATGGTTTGATTCTATGACCTTATGCAATAGTTTTAACTTTCATTAACAGATTTTTTCATTTACTGTTGTGATAAATTTTTTCAATGGTTATTATAAATTATGACCAAAAATGAAATCAGAATCCTTAAAATAAATTTCCTATTAGTTATAAATATGGAATATATTTTTCAAGATTCAATTCCTATAATTTTATGAAATTTATTTTTATATTATACTAGGATCACATTGAAAATATGTTTTTGAAAATTACACTATTTAAACATCAAAATGCTTTAAAAAAAAGAAGAATAATGTTGATTATTATTGAATAAATTTGATTATTTTTTATAAAAGGAGACATATGTTAAATAAAATAAAATAGATATTAATTTTTTAATTAAAATATATAAATTACAGTTTTCACCAAAATCGTTATTTTTCTCTACTGACCTAAAAATCAACCTTTTCAAAAAAATATTAAAAAAATTACTAAACCATATTTTTTAAATGGTTATTTAAAAAATGATGTAAATTTTGAAAAATAATTTTTCTAAAAGTATTATAAATTAATACTAACTATCTTCATGTAAAATTTATGAATTCTTTTTTAGATTACAAGTGTTTTCAAGCATAAAATGAATTTATACTTGTTTTTTCATTGAAAAAAATAGATGATTACGAACATGATTGGTTGAATTAACAAATTTTATTGAGGAAATTTTTTAAAATATATTTCATATATATTTCATAATTATTCATACAATCCATCCTGTTTTCTAGGTTATAATATTCATATTTATAAAATATTATTTCACCATTCAGTTAATATTGAGGTCTTGTATTGTGAATGATATCAAATATAATGTTATATCAAATGATAATTAAAAATAAAATGGTGGCTTATTGTACAAACTATGTTTATTTCCTTTATAGGAATGGATCATAAGATACAATTTCATGGTTTTGGTAGTGTTTTTAGTAAATTCAATCCCAATTTAATAATAAAATATCAAATTAATTGAAAATTTTCCCATTTTTATTGAAACATAGACCATAGAATTGTTATATTGGATTCATCCAAGTGATTTTACCTAATGGGTTCAACTTAGCAAGTCCATTATCTATAATTTTTTATCTATCTTGAAGAGTACCTAACTAATAAAGTAGATATATATAATAAAAATTAAAGTACATATACTTGAGAAATGTTGGTGTAGATTCAACACACAGAAATCATTCATCCCATGTCATCCATTTTAAGGTAATAGTTTACATGTATTTATTATGATGAAATAATGAAAAAATATTTTAAAAATTGAAATTTTCCTTTTAAGGGCCACTGATCTAAAAATCACGAGCTGAAGTCAGATACAAGATTGAGATTATTTCGAAAAATTCTAAAATATTAAACACAATATCAAAAAATACATATTTTGATGAGTTATAATGGTCAAGATACCCACAAATTGAATAAAAATTTAATGAGCTAATATATCTTATGAGATATTTAGTATTTAATAAAGTCCAAGAGGTAGAACCAACCATACTTGTGAGTGTGTCCTAACATTTCCACTCCTTAGAATACTATAAAGTGGATTCACTAATATATGTGGAACTAAATATTTTGAGTGTTAAATCCTAATGGTGTAACAATAGAAACTAATCCATATCCTAATATTCAATTATTTATTTAATAATGATTTTGGTGATGGAAATTAGCAACCCACAATAGACTATATTTGTAATTTCTTTCAAAAATATTTCTATCCTCACCCTTTTGAGGAATGATTAATAGACTTTTATAAGATAAAATAAGTATAATCTCAAGAACACTAAATGAAGAAACTATTAATGAAATCATATAGGATATCTAATTTAAAAACAATTCCTCAACACTCATGTATCATAAAATAATGAGTATAATGGAAATTTCCTATATATTATTTCAGCCCATAAAACAAGGTAAACCAATACATAAATAAAGTCCACACCGATTAAATTATTTGACCAAATGTAAATTATAGTATCTTATATTAATACCATGGAAAGTAGAAAATGTAATAAAATAACAAGGTAATATAGATGTATAAGTGGAGAAACTGAGGAACACAAATAATAAACCACTGATAATGAACATGATGAGGAAATCACATAAGAGACACCATCAGTGAAGACAGAAAAGGGAAAATCCAAGATGAAATACCTAATTCTAGCACAACCTCCCTTTATTAAATTTAATGAATCTCCCAATAAAACTGTTGAAGAATAATTTCAATATTACTTCTTTGATACCATCAAAATATTGGAGAAAAACATCCCTTTACTAGAGGTTATAAACCAGAATATAAATTTATCATGATTTATCATAGTGATGTATACTTTGAAGTGGAATTTGGATGGATATAAATATTTGTGTTTAGGAATAAATTTATATACCCTTGTATGACCAAAATTTCTAGGGAAATGTCAATAATTTGGTACTTTTACTATCACATTTGAAAGAAGTGATGTCACTTTTATTATATAATTGAACGTTTTTTGAGTATCAATAAATATTTTTCCTTGCATAGTTTACTCTTACATACATATAGGACAACTCAAGATAACAATGATTCAAATATTACTTACTAACTGAACCACTACTAACCTCATTGGAGTTCTAGATGATTTTATTATAATAGTGAAATGATTGTGGTTCCCTTCTAATTTATACATTTTAAACATAGATGATGAAAAGTGAAATCAAATTTCACCCATTATGTTGTGTGGGAAAAATTATAACAAATGTAATTGAATGAATGGATTCAATATATTCTATAAAAATATAATATAAATTAGTATTTGAGATTGAATAAAATACCCTTGTGATGTGTAATTTATTTTAATATTAAATAATTCAAAAATTAATTCATATTCTAAAGAAATGAATGAAATGTATGGTTAAATAATTTAGTTTGGAAAATATGTGATATCTATCGATATTTTTTGTTACAATAATATTCAAAATGAGTTAAATATGGAATTAGTTTAGTTTGTGAAACTATTTGACGAACTGGATGGAATATATTCTCATTATTTACTCAAATATACTACTGAGACATCGAATATACATTTTTAGGATAGAACTATGATAAAAATTTATTTTAAGGGATCATTATAAAATCCCATAAATTTTAACTTCTGATAGTTCCCTTGGTTATAAAATATCGTATTATTATTGAAAATGAGAAACATATAATAATAATAATAGAAGAACATTCAGAGCCCAATCATGACTACCAACAAAAGAAAATTATAAAAAACAATATTGGGAAAATTAGCATGTCATTTAGAGACATTATAGAAATTATTCCCATTACACATGTGTACAAAATTATACTAGAATGTGAGTCTAAACCTATTTAACAGCCCTACATATTTTAAACCAAATTCTCATGGATATTTTAAAAAACAAGAAAATTTATTTTAGTATATGTAATTATATGCCATATCTTGAACACCAAATGGTGATTTCAATTTCTATTGTACCCAAGAAAAGTGTATTTTTCAGTAATAAAAATTAGGTTTACTAGCCAGTTACCACTAGGATTCATTACAATTTGAAGGAGTTCACAAACTATATGGTACTAAATCATGTTATTATAATAGATAATTTTTTAATACCTATTATAGACTAGATTTCAGTGATACTAGATTTGAATGTTTTTTTATTTTTTTTATTGATTAATTGTTTATTTTCAGTTTTAAGAAGACATAAATAAATAGGTAAAAACAACATTCACACAAACATTTAGTGCCTTTTCCAACCAAATGATTCTTTTTTTGGTTATTCAATTCCATTGGAACATTTATATATTGTATATTATGTAATTTTTTCGACAATATTGAGATATTAAAGGGGGTATTTCATAATTATTTTATTGTCTATTTCATAATATTTAATACCTTTCTTGAAAATAAATTAATTATTTTGACTAAATAAAATATTAAAGACATAGTTTTGATTTTAGAACAAATTATTGAAGTATTTTAATTGGTTAATTTATTCATACAAAATTTATAATAATGAAATTGATATTAAAAAATAAATAGTTTAAAACATATCTAACTTGAGATACCCCACCCCAATGAGAGAAACATTAAATATTTTTCATCCAGGAGAAATTTTATATGTGATTTAATGAAGATTATAAAAAAATTATTTTCACTAGCCAACCAACACATAAAATTAATTAATTTTAAGCTTGATGATTCATAAAAGAAAATAATTCATTTACATAATGAATTATTTCCCATGTACTTATTAATCTATCTATTTATCTTGTATTAACCACCTCTTATTTTTTTGTGAAGCCTTAAACATTGATGTATGATATATGTTGCCAAAAATATTTATGGTCAGTGACATGTGGTATATTACACATTACAAACATTGAAAATAACAAAATTAAATTACAAAATATTAGTGAATGAAATTATTACTTAATGTTTCGTTGGTAAAAAATTCATAATAACTTTTAGTAAACAAGGTAACTATTATTTATAAGCACGGAACACTTGGTTATTTAATCAAGAAATATAAAGCATCACCAATATTCTTTAGATATATAATATTTTTATAATAATAAATTTATAGATCATGTGTAATATGGTATTTTAGAATATATTTACATATCACATGGGAAGGTTACCTAACAATATCAAAGAATAAGGGCCAACTAAGATAACCATATATGACTCCTCGATAGGGGATGTGTTATAAAAATCCTCAAAATTACTTGGCAAAAACAATTATTGAACTATTCTGTTTGATAAAATATTCCCTCCATTATTAAAAATAATTAGTATCATTAAATATAAAATTATTCAAATTAAATTTCTAAGGAGATCCTTGTTTTTGGATGATTTATAATGACCATGTAATTAGGGGATGGGCCCTTATGAATAGGTTAAGTATGTGATTTAATTTTTTTTATACACATGTTTGTGGTGGCTATTTAAGAACTCAATTGTTAGACATGTAAATTTTAATGACTTCTTAGTTTTGACCGTAAATTTTTAATGAGTATCATGAATTTTTCAAATAATGTAAATACTATAAATTTTTATGGATAGTCACTACATGATTATAAATTCCCCAAACAAAATGGACTGTGAATGAGATATTGAAGGTCTATGTATTATATCTCGTTAGACATTTTATTTGAATTTTCAATTTCTATATATAATTTTTGTAGTTTACTATGTTTTTAAATAAATTAAATCATAAAAAACCATGACTTAGTAATCAAAGACTATCATTGGGTTTGATAGATAAATTGTTTTTTGTAGTTTTAGAGTATCTAAATCAATAATTTGTTACCAAGGAATACATTTTTTTAATAGGAAGATGGGATCTTTTAGGGGTATAAATGGAGTACAAAAAAATTCTATAATTATTACCACATAAAAACAAATGGATTGTATATGTTTTTAAAAAGTGATATTAATAAAATCTTGTAATGACTAATGGATCCTCGCTAGAAGGACTAGAGGAAACAGTTTGATGATGTAATTTAAGAATATATAACTAATTTAACCCCTATGTGTCTCCCATTATAGAAATTTTTATGGAATAAACTATCAAATTCTAGATGAATGGAGTTATATGTCATACATGAATGGAAGAGAGTGAATCTTGATCTTTGAATGGTTAAATAGAAAATTAATGTCAAAATGATTCAACTTGAGGAGGTGATAAGGTAAAATTCAGAGAAATACCTACTATAAATAATAAATGATGATCTATCCATGAAATATATATTAAAAAAATAATTTTTTTGGACAGATTTTGTTAATATTTCCCTTATTAATTAAGATAATTACTATTAATCTCCCTTCAAAGTGGTATGTGAATTTTTTATTTATGATATATTTTATTTATTGTGTAGTTGAAATGAACGGAGGATAATCACAAAAATCATTCAATTAGAACATGTATCAATTAAAAAAATACCGGAAAAATTCTTCAATGTTCAAATGTAGGAGACTATGCTTTTTATATAAACTATTAAATAATGATTTTCAATGTTTTCCCTTTCTTCTACAATAGACAATATATTCACATTCTTTCACAACCCGCCTTCGCCATGATGAGGGATGAGATAGAAAACTGCCAGACCCTTCCTTCTTCAAGTTGAAGGCTAGATAATGACCCCCAAGCCCCGCCCTCAATAGGTACTGGAGTAGAGACTAGAACCAAGGGCATGAAATAACACATAAAAAAGAAGGCATTAACCTTTTTAATGACAAAGATCAGGAGATGAGATGGTAAAACCAAAATAGTTCCATGACTGAAAGTAAGAGTAAATCCAAAAATCCATTCCCACACGTATTTTTAAAGTAAAGTACTAAAAAATACAAGAAACTAAACTAGATTATACCCAATAAAGGGAAAAACAGAAACCATAAAGCCCAAATAGCTCCTACAACCTCAAGCTAGTAGTAACCAGACTGATCTCCAACCTTCTCAAAGTGTCCTAAAAACAATTTATAAATACATAAGGTGATTTCACATTTATAGTTAGTATGGTATACCAAAATATCTCATGGAGAAGTGTGGAGGCATTATAATTCCCTTTGAGAAATAAGTGGTAGCCAAAACACCATGAAGGGAAACTTTCCACCCGACCTCACCAAGCGAACACTCCCCATATAAAAAAAGTTAGGTAAAGTAATAGCAATTGAACATCGATATTTGGGTACCCCGAACCACTTTACCACTAGTTATTGAAGGAATCCTACGCATCGGACCTTCCATGCCATTTTTTGATGCAGTCCCTCTACCGCCTCAACAATAACCTTTTGGGACACCAAATCCATGCATCCCACCCACAGACACCTGGGATACCACTACTATACATAACCATGCCTACAAACACCTAGGGCAGAACAACTACTGCTACACCCATAGACACTGGGGGCAGAACAACCATCACCACGCTTGAAGACACCTGAGCTTCATCCATAAGACAGTTGGTAATCAAACCTGCCCACACACACTTGGGACAACCCAAAAAACATACCATGCCTGATGAGTCTTGGTTTATAATGGAATTCCGGCTGTCACAGCCTACTCAAAGAGTATTGGGATACTCGAAAAATGGAGTATAAAAAGAGCTAACAACAATCCACTCATAAGAATTTTGGAATAAACACCCTCCCCCAAGAAACATGGGTGTTTATCAAGAATTGATCAACATGGGTGGTTTGCATATAGAAAATAGAAAATATTGTTTATACATATTGTTAAACAATAATCCATCCCAACATAAGGTTTCCAAAATCAACTTATACACAAACATCCTCGTTACTATTCATACAAGCACTAAAGCACAACAACGAAAACCAGAGTGCCACCGATTTTTTTATCATGTTTAACTGATTACATTTTATTATTAAATCACTATTGGGAAACTAATAGGCATAGCAACAAGGGAAAAAAATAACTTAAGGAGACATCCAGTAAAAAATTTAAGCATTCACACTTGATTCACATGTAAAGTCACAATAACAAAAGGGATATGTGAGATCTCTCCAAGTACTGGAACCAAACCAATCACCAACATATGGTCCCACGTGGACTAGGATCCACATACCAACAACAGAACAATCGGGGATCCCATCCACATCCACTTCATGCCATATGCATCAAATAGAACAACCGTACTTATTTTCAGAATAGAGAAAGGTAATTTTCAGGTTTAACTACACCATTTATCACGTTCCTTTATTCTGTTTGGTTAACCGAGGTGATCAAACAAGGATTCTAATTCATTGGCATCCATTTTATAACCAAATTTACCTAACTAGGAAATTTCCCATGTTATACTGATTCAATCACAAGTTTATACAGAGAACTAGTTCGCAAGAAAGGACCACCAACAACCACTATTTTCATTGGGCATAAGCCCATAAAATTCACAACATATAAGTGAAGATAAAAGAGTACAACATCGTCACCATCAAACAAACCCCATAATTATTTAAATATTGTTTATTATCTATGTTAAGATCTTGTTTCATCCACTCCCTGAGGAACCTTTATCATAACCGCCCCACATGATACACAATAAAGAGAGATGATGGGAAACCCTACCTGGATGATCAAAAATTGATGTTTCCCCCTCGAACCAAGAACTGAGGATGAGAGACTTGTAGAGGAAGGAATATGAGGACTCCTAGGCTAAGTAAGAGGTGATTCATCATGGGCGCACAATTCATCTTATAGGGAACTCTCGAGGTGCACAAAGAGATTTTGGGAAAAATGGAAGAGAGGATCTCGGCATAAGGAATGGCCATATCCTAAAAGCAGGGATATTATTTCAAAGAACCTAAAAGTCGGATCATGGCTCGACCACATGTTTGGGTGGTTTCACACATTGGGATTAATTGATATTTAATAGTTCTCCTTTGAGACGTTTGAGATAATGGGTGTGAGTTAATAGATTTTATTTAAATAGAGAAAAAAATGTAATATGGGTGAAACTGTAAAACAAAACAAAGGTGTAACTCTGAGGAAAAGGGAAACACGTTTGGGTAACTCAGGGGTCACCCAAATATTGGGGTTATGAAAAATATTTTACTGGATTTGAATGGATTTGATAAGAGTATTACAACTTGTTTACGTCAAAAGACATGTTTCTGGGGAAAATGGATGGTTCAGGAAAAATAGGGAAGGACTCACTGTTAGGTGAGCCACCGTCACCCTGGCACTGTCTCTGTAGAACCATCTCCCTGACACCATTTCTTTGGCACCGATGTTGATTAGTGCTATGGACAACCCATCAGTTCCACAGATAACTATCGGGGCCACTAATTCCCATCTGTGCCACCGACACTCATTGGTGCAACTATTTGTTCAAATCCTGAAATATGGAAAACTGCTTAATGAGTCATCGATGGTCTCCATGACACCCGGAACACCATAAATTTGGAATATTAATGGACTAAAAGGGTCCAAGGAGTTATATCAGATACTTCTCAAACTATTCTTGTCTTTGAGAAACCAAGAGTAAACCCAATGAAAAGGGAGTGGTCTAAACAACTACCTCGTAAGATACCTCTCAAAGACAAAACTAACCTATAGTTGTTCAAATGAAGGAACCAACCTCCTTATCTTGGAGTATCTATCTCACCCATATTTTTAAAAACTGTATAAAGACTAAGAATCCACACAAAAAAAAAATTCAAACCATCTAGATACATGTATTAGGGAGTTCCTTCCTCCATGTCAAGATACTATGTGCGTTGGGCCGAACTAACTCGCTTGCACAGGTTTAATCGCATCCAATTTAATGCATCTTAATTAGGGATCATGTTCTCCCTTCCCCACAGTATGGACTTTTTGCACACATTCAGGGAACAAGGAAAACATACCATATCATGGTTAATAAGATCAGGCATTAAATCAAAGTCAAGTACAAAATGACACAGAACAAAAATCAAAATAGCTATGGGTAATGGGCACAGATCTGTGCCCCATATTCCTAGTACTCTTCTCAAGGACACCATTATTCCATAACACATGAAGCAAGGGAATGTTTCATCCACAAAAAACCTTCTCCTCATGATCCTTGATCCTCACTAGTCGCTCCCCAAACATCGCATAATCCTCGATATCCATCTCTTCCAAGTCGAGGACATGCGGATAATCATGTAGATACCTAAGGAGATGAGACACAAGAAATACATCATGGCCCCTTAGGAGTGGCGGTACTAGCGCCAGCTAATAATCCACTTTTTCGACCCGTCACTACACCTCGAATGGTCCAATGATCCTGATAGAAAGCTTACTCGAGCTACCGAAACTCTGTTTCCCACACCGAAGGGAGACCTTTAATAACAATTGGACCCCAACCTCGAACTCCAAGGCTCTCCTACTGTGGTTTGAGTATGAATTTTTTTGTCATGATCCGCCCTCATCCTATCATGCACAAGATGGACCTTCTCCGTCTTGCTCTTCCCCACATCTAGGCCAAGAACACCAGGCTCCCCAACCTCTGTCCAGTATATAGGTGAATGAAACGGTCTTCCATACATGGCTTTGAATGGAGCCATGCCAATGTTAGAGTAATAGCTATTGTTTTTGGAAAACTCAACCAGTGTAAAGTGTCGCACCCATGATCATTTGAAGTGTAGAACACATGTTCGAAGCATGTCCTCCAATGTCTGGATGGTCATATATATTTTCCAATCCATCTAGGGGTGGAAAGAAGTACTGAGGAATAACAGGGTTGCAAAATCATGTTGCAATACCTTCAAGGATTGTGAGGTTAACCATGTATCCATATCCAATACATTGGACCTTATAACTCCATGCAACAACACCACCTCGTCCACGTAAATTTTTGCTAAGGCATCCACCACACTCAACTCATTGACTTCGAGGAAGTGAGCTGACTTCTCCAGTCAGTCCACTACTACCCAGATAGCAACAGAGCCTCTTGGAACCTTGGGTATTCCAGTGAATAAATCCATCAATATGGAATCCCACTTCTACTCGGGGACATCTAAAGGCTGCAACAGACCTCATGGGATGTGATCCTTAGTCATCACCTGCTGACACACAAGGCACCTTGCCACAAACTCTACCACATCCCATTTCACCCCAATCCCCCAAAACTAATCCCTCATGAATCAATACATTTTGAAAATCCTAGGTGTACAAACATGGGTGAGTTATGGGATGTAATAAGAACCTTATCAAGCATCATCTCTAGGACGAACAACTTCCTGTTGAAAAGAATCTGATTTTGACCATCTTCTGACCATCCTTTTAGAGAATTGCCAAGGCTAACGTGATCACACATCACTTCAGCCTCTAAGTCCCCCCCTCTAAGACTCCTCCACTTGTTATAAAAAGAATGAATTCACCTTCATCTGAAATAGGTTGACCCTACCATTATCTTCCCTTGCATCCATGTCCAAGGTAGCCAACTCCTCCATCACCATCCAAGCATCTGCTGATTCTCGAACCACATCCTTCTACGACATCCTACTCAAGAAATTTGAGACCACATTACACTTTCTAGAGGTGTAGGAAACATAATAGTCTCATTATTGATAAAAATCCCTCCACCTCTGCTTACACAAGTTCAAGTCTCACAGGGATAAGATATACCTCATGATCTTTTGATATGTGAAGACCATGAAGCATTCCCCGATGAGATAATGCCTCCAAAACACCAAGTAAAACCCAACTGATGCATGATCCAGATTATGGGCGGCATAGTTACCCTCATGGGGATATAACTTCCAAGACCCATAATAGATCACTCCACACTACTTCATCGACACACACCCCAATACTAGGCCTGAATAGTCACAGAACACTTCAAACGTTACCCCTTCCTATAAAAAACTTAGTATCGGGGCACTGACCATTTTCCCCTTCAGATAACTGAAGGCATCCAGGCACTAATCACTCCATACAAAATCCTAGTCTTTCTTGGTAAGGATTCCTAAGGTACTGAAACTCGAGGGATGTTGGGCATAAAATTTCAGTAGTAACATGCCAGACCGAGGAAAGTATGAATCTCTGCCAAGTTCATTGGAGATTGAAAATAAAAAATGATTCAAACATGTATGGGTCGCTTCTATTCTCTATTGGGAATCTATGTGTCCAAGGATGTGAACCTATCATGTTTATAACTTTCTCTTGGAAAACATCTCATAGTGTTGGTGCTATAGAAGGACCTCTAAAACCATCCTCAGATTGTTGGAGTGATCCTCCTCTAATCTTGAGTATATCAGGATGTCGTTGATAAACACGACTACGAAATAGTCCAGATACCAACAGAAGAAAGAGTTCATGATCCCCATGAACTCTTCCAGTGTGTTCGTAATGCCGAATGGCATGACCCCAAACTCAATGTGCTCATACCTTCACCTGAAAGTAGTCTATGAGATGTCACCCTCCTTTACACTTAACTAGTGATATCCAGACTTTAAGTCGACCATGGGGAACTATCCTGCCCCATTCAACTAATCAAAAGGACTTTGAATATCGGGAGGGGGTAATGGTTCTTGACCATCACCCGATTCATCCTTCGGTAGTATGTACACATACTGAGACCATTGTATAACTTCTTTGCGAAAAATACTGGAGCACCCCATGGTGATCCACTCGATCAAATAAAAACATTATTCATCAGGTCATCAACCTGGATCTACAACTCCTGCAACTTAGAAGGTACCATCTAATAGATAGCTATTGAGATTGTACGGGCCCTGGGTTGAATGTATATCATGAACTCAACATCATTTCAATGGGGAAGAGTCGCCACCTCTCAATGGAAGACATCCAGGAAGTCACTAAAGGTCCCCGGGACTTCCCCCGTCTTTTTATCTACCAACCCCACTAATAGTTCAAATAACTAGTAAAGAGGGGGATCCACTCGTCGGCTACCCTCCAGGAAACCCAGGTCGCCAACGAGATCTACCAGATGGCTGCCCATATCTGAAAACACAACACCTCTCCCAATAGAATCGATAACGAAATAATCATAGAATATCCATTCGATGCCTAAAATGACATCATATAGTTTCATCTATGGCAATAGAATACCCCAATGGATTGATGTGGTCCCAACATCAGTCTACAGCCCCAAAAAACATAGAGAAAGTTGGTCTAACCACACACTATAGTACTAAATACCAAGGGAATATGTAGTCTCTTTGCCTCTAGACCCAGAGCATGGGTTAGGCCGGGCACTACAAAGGAGTGCAGAGATCTTTAATCAAACAAGGCACATGCAATCATACTAAACAAGATACTCGTACCTCGAATTACATCAGGCCCTACTAGAATGGTGCACCTGTGGAGTGCAACTAACTATTCCTAGATCCCCTTACCCTCAGCTGTCTACTGCATCCCCGACAACGCCTTGGTCGAGGTCCCTATGTAGAGTGATGAGGTTGGTCTCCTCCAATAGCGTCAGCTCTCAGAAGTTAGGGATATCAGTGTCCCTAATGTGGCTGCTAAAAATTCCTTGCTAGAAACTGTTGATGCTGATGTGGGAATTAAACCTTCCCACCTCCACTATACTACACTCGGTTCATGCATTGATTCTAAAGGTTCCCATGACTCCCATAGATAAAGTATCTTAGTCCTGGGTCCGTACGTAAAGGGCGTTCACTAGGAGATCGAAACTGGAACTATTGGGGCCTGATCCCAATTGGTCTTAACCATGAAATCCTAGAGGCTAGAAGCCTACTAACGATGGTCTTCCACTTCGACATGTTCAAATGGATCCCCTCTCACGGAACACCACCTAGAATGTGCATCCTCTCCACCAATTCAGCCTTCTTTTAAACCTCCAGGTATGTCAGTAGAGTGAAAGGACAAACAAAATAATGAAGAGGATGTTGGATTGCCTCCTGTAAACATCTCAAACAAGAATACTCATATAGAAAAAGGTCTAGAGAAAAATGATGGAGATCCTTGAATTTTACCCCCATCTCCCTCACTAACATACTCTCCTACTAGAGGGAGAATAACTGCTACCTCTTCCTGACCTTCATCGTAGAATAAAGGAATTCCTCCTGGAACTCTTTCTCAAAGTCATCCCACAAAACCTCACTCTTCATCCTCTCTACGAGGTATAGTTTCCACCACTAACATGATGCTCCACTCATATGACTGACTTCTAATGGAAATATATACTCTCTTAGATCACTGGTCAAGTTGAAATCTATTACTAACTCATCGAGCCAGATTTATGTCTCCATGTTTGAAATGCTTCCCTCATACTTGCTGAGGGTATTACATTGAAAGGAACGAAGTTTCATCTACCACTGATCATCCATGAACCCTCTATCATCCCTCTACTGATTAGCCAAATCATTCTCCTAGGCCTTGATCGCCCGCACTACACGTAGTCGTCATCCGGGTGCCATAACAGCAAGGTAAACAGAGAATGCCTAAGATCGAGTCGTGTATGGTATTTATTTTAAATTTTCCTAAAACTTTTTATTCATTTTGAATTACCAAAAAATTAATAACACACAATAACACAAGTAATTATTATACATGTAACATTCCCAGTGTCTCTACCCTGCAATCAGTGTTGCCTGAATTGGTTGTTCGGTAGGTCCAGAGTCCTTGCATCCGATCACATGGGGCCCTAAAATCTCATGTCCTAGGTGGTCATCCCTATCCTATTTCACACACCAAGATTTCCTAACACTATTTACCTACCATCCCATGAAAACCTCACTGATCCTAACTCCGAATACCATCATCTCTCTAAACTATCAGCCTCTGATACCATTATGTCACGACCTACGTTCACCAAGATGTGGGAAGGCACAACAAACTGTCAAAACCTTCCTTCTTCAAGTTGAAAGAGAGATAATGACCACCGAGTCCTGCCTTCAATAACCCCAGATTAGTGGCTAGCACCCAGGGTATAAAATCACACGTAAAAATCTATGTATTACCCTTTTTATAGAAAAATATCGGGAGATAAGATAGTAAAACCCAAACAACTCCGTGAATAAAAGTAAGAGAAAAGCAAAGAATCCATTCACACATGCATGTTCAAAGTAAAGAGCTAAAAAATAAAAGAAACTACATCAGAAATTACCAAATAATGGAAAATCAATAGAAACCAGGATGCTCAAATAGCTCCTAAAACCCCACGCTATTTGTAACCAACCTGATCTCCAACTTACTCCAAGTGACCTAAAAAATTGTTTATAAATACGTAGGGTGAGTACATAAGTAGGATTTGTTGGGTAAAACAAAATATATTGTGAACAAGTTGGGAGGAATTCTAAGGCCCTATGAGAAGGTAGAGGTAGCCAAAACACCTAGAAAGGGAAACTACAAACCCGACATTACCAAGGGCACACTCCCCAAATGACGCATGTCAGGTAAAGTAATAGTAATAGAACATAGATATTTTGGTTCCACACACAATTTTACCATAGTTATTGATGACATCCAATGTTTCTGAACTTCCCTACCATTTTTATTTTATCCCCATTTTCGCCCCAAAAACAACATTTTGGGCCACCACATCCACTCCACCCACCCGCAAGCACCTGGGCCACCACAACCATACGTTACCACACCCGCAGACACCTGGGCCAGAACAACCACCGCTACACCTATAGACTCATGTGCCACCACAACCACACATAATCACTCTCATATACACATGGTCTAGAACAAACACCACCATGCCTGAAGACACATGGGCCTCATCCTAAAGACACTTCGGAGTCAAACCTTCTCGCACACACCTGGGCCAACCAACACAACGTACCTTGCCAAAAAGTCTTGGGCAATAATGGACCTTAGGCTATCCCATCCTTCCTGAAGAGTCTTGGGATACTCAGGAGAGGGAGAAGAAAAGGAGCTGACAACTAGCTACTCATTGGAATGTTGGATAAAAACACCCTCCCCCATTAAATTGGGGTGTTCGGCACGAAGTGCTCAACCAGAGTGGGGTGCATACAAGGAACACAAAAACTAGTTTATACATATAGTTAAAAAAGTACTCTTCCCAACCTAAGGGTTTCAGAGCTAGCCTATAAACAAACACCCTTGTTACTATTCATATATGAACAAAATCACAATAGGCACAACCAGAGAACAACCCATTATTGTTATCATGTTAAAGTGATTTCATTTAAATATTCCTTCACTTTCGGTAAATTAACAGGCATAACCACAAGACAAGATATCAACTGAAGGAAACTACCAAGTAGTAATTTAAGCATTCACACCTGGTTCTCTTGTAAATTCACAACAACAAAATGGATTCGTGAGATCCCTCCAAGAAATAGAACCAAACCAAACCCCAACATACGAACCCACATGGCCTCGATTTCAAAAACGAATAACTGAAAAATTAGGGATCCCATCCCTATCCACATCACCCCAAAAGCAAAAAAAAAGAACAACCTTTCTTTATTTGAGAATAGAGAATGGGAGTTTTTAGATTTAACAACACCATTTATCAAGTTCACTCTTTCAATTTGGTTAACTGGTGTGATCACACAATGATTATTATTAATTATCATCCATTTTATCAACCAAATTTAAATAATTTAACAGTTTCCTATATTACACCCATTCAATAACATGTTTTTATAGAGAATTATTGCACATTAATGGAAAACCAATGACAAATATTTTCATTAGGCATATGCCCATTCATTTCACAACATATAAGTGAAGATAAAAGAGTAAAAAAGTATCACCATCAAACACACCCCCCATTATTCAAAGTATTTTTATGATCTATGTTATGATTTTGTTTCATCCACGCCCCAAGGAAACATTATCATACCCTCCCCACATGATATATAGTAATGATATATGAAGGAAAACCTTACCCGGATGACCAACCATCGATGTTTTCTCCTTGAACCCAGAACTGGGGATGCACAACTTGTAGAGAAAGAACTCTGTGGACTCCAAGGATGAGAGAGAAGTGCTTCAGCACTGGCAGATTAATTCTATTGGAAGGATGTCTCGAGGATCACTAAGAGAGATCTAAGGGATAAACGAATATAGGATATCGGCTTAAGGAAATTCCATATCTTAAAATACGGGAAAAGATTTCAAAGAACATAAAATTTAGAACATGGCTTGGCTACGTAGTTGGAAGGTTTCAAACATTGGGATTAATAGATATTTAATAATTATAATTGAAGATGGGTGAGATAATGGGTGTTATTTAATAGATTTACTTTAAACGGAGAAAATCACATAACATTGGTGAAACCGTAAAACATAACAAAGGTGTGACTCTGAGGGAAAGGGCCAAACTATATGGAAACTCAATTGTCACACGACTATTGGGGTTTTAAAACATAATTTATTGGCCCTGAATGGATTTTAGAAGGGTATTAAAACACTTTTACGTCAGCAGATATGTTACTGGGTAAAAACACGAAGGTCCTAAAAAAACAATGAAGGGCTCGTCATTAGGTGACTCACAGTCGCCCTGGCACCGTTTCCCTGGCATCATCTCCGTGGAACCGTCACCCTGGCACCATGAGCCTTGAATGGATTCTGATTTTTGTTATGGATGACCCATCAGTGACAGTAATACCCCTTGGTGCCACCCACACCCATCGGTGCCACCGATGCTCATCGGTTCCACCATTTGTTCAAATCATGAATCTTGGAAAACTCTTTAATGAGTCACTAATTGTCTCTAGGACACCCCAAACACTATAAATGTTGCAATGTAATAGACTATGAGGGATCAGGCCATTACCCACTCTGAGTCTCTAATTCCATATATGTTTCCTTCATAAAATATTTGAAATTGTTTTTTAAGATTAGTATGTGGAGGAGGATAAGTAACATCAGATGTAAATAATATTTTACTATATTCATTATCTAGTCCAAAGTGATTTTGGCCAAAAATAAAATAAATCAATGACTAAATATTTTTTTTCCAATATGAGTTTGTAAAATATTTCATGTTTTTCTTCTATATTTATTTTTGAGGGGTTTTAGAAAGGAAAACTTGAGTTAAAATGATTTTAACACTGTAAATAAAACCAAATCTAGTTTTAGGGACACCGAACCAAGAATTAAAAAGATAATCCCTTATATATTACATTAGTATAAGATACAAGGAATCGTTTCCCGAAGGATTCAATAGTTTAGTAGTCTTGGTAAACTAGATTGAAACATGAGTTTTGAATTACAATTTAATATTAAAATTTCTGCATACATAATTTCTATAATGACATTAAAACCTCTAAAATTTCATTTCATATAAAACATAGTATTATTTTATAGAATCAGGGGGAAAGGAAAATATAAGGTTGAAATAAAATTATGAATAAGGGTTAAGTAAAGTAAAAGATATCACGAATCAATAAGAATAATCTACACTGAAGGGTAAATAACTGAACACACATACAACTTAAATAAAAATAATATCAAGATATGATAATAAATAATCTATATGAAAATGTAAATAATAGATAACAAATTCCATTTAATCAATATGATGATAATAAAATTCATTCATAGATACTATCATAGAAAAAATATAATGGATAATTATAGTTGAATTATAAATGAAGTCATTTCATAATTATCATTCATCATATTTCCCATGAAACGGTTTCCATTACCCTCAAAACCATTCACAAGAAGGTTTAAAACATAATAATTTAATATCAATTTAAAATAAAGTTTAAAAATACTAGTTACAAAGTCATAGGTTTTGGATAACTATTTTTTCTCATGAGACTATTGGTGTATCAAGGGGATTGAATTAAACACTCCTCAAACAATGAATTTCTTATCCAAAACGTTTCTAATATTTATAATACTAATTTTAATTTATGAAAAAAATTATTTATCATTAAATATATGTATTTTATGAAGGATACATATTTATCAATATATCAAAAGTAAATTACGTAATTGTTAAAGTAAATATTGTATTTAAAATGGTATATGGTATAGGATATAAACATATCCATCATAAATAATTTTTATATTTATGGGATATTTAATGTCTACATTAAAGTGAATAAATTATGTAAAATATTAGGGCTACAAAAATTAATCATGGAGGTGAATTTCAATACCTTCCTTAGTCCAAAAGCTCATAAACCTTCCAAAGGAAGATTAAGGATTGCTTAACTGAATATATATACCCATTGGATTAAGAATAAAATGATTTTTTCATTTTATAATATGCATATAATAAAATGATCTTTAAAAACAATTTTAATGAAAATATATTATTTAGTTTGAAAAATAATTAGAAAGTAAATTTCATTGAAAATCACTTTTAAAAATAATTCCAAAAAAATAACATTGAAAAATTGAGAAGGACAGTTCAATGAAATTTTGTTCTTGATTTTGGGTGATTTTTGACATTCTATCAATGATAAAAATAACCTTTATTTTTCACAGTAAAAAGGATTGGGAAGTGCCTCACTTATAAAATTATAATTTTACTCCTTTAACATTTTTTGTAAAATCTAGATAATAATTATTTTTAAACCACATGTTATTCCTTTGAAAGAAACTTCATTGAGTAAAAATGAGAGTAAATTCCTTCTATAAACAATTTTTGATAAGATAAAAAAAATTCAGAAAATGTTGGATTATATGAAAAACTTTTTCTGACCGAATAAAAATTAAAGTAGGATTTTCATGGAAAATATTTATAAACATTTTATGTACCAAATACAGGAAAAATTCTACTTTTACTTTAAAATATTATGAATAAAAATGTGATCCTAAAATTAAATAGATTTATAATTAAATTTTCAAATAATTTCCCTTAACTGAAATTCTTGAGTAAAATTTCTTTATTAGAGTGAAATTATAAAATAATCCTTTATAGTGATAAAAATGTGGAAGTGGGTGTAATGTAATGAATAATTTTTTATATAAACTAAATATAAACATATAAAGTGAAAATAAAACATAATTTAATCTTATTTCATTATACATATAATCATAGAATGACATAATCATTGAAGTATAAATTTAATCCTCTAAATGAAATTGGTTTGTTTTGATTTAGATTTTTTTAACTCTTATATAGTGATTTTAAATATGTTATAAAATTATCAAAGGAAAATAAAAAAACATATCATATCATATATGATAATATTATACTATCTTATTACCCACTCATTAACAAAAATTCATTATTTTCATTATTTTAGGTGTAAATTGCATTGTTTTCTCATGCGTTTTTCATTGTGAATAATCTGGTTTTTTGCGCATATTATATTGTTATATAATAACCATTATAATAATAATATAATAATTATAATATTTTTAAATAAATTTTACAATTGAAAACTATAATGAATTATTGTTATGTAAAATTAAAGAAGTTATTGTCATGGTGATGGTAGTTCATACGTACACATGAGTAATGTTCCCATTTTTCAATGATCATTATTGAAATAAGTTAAGTAATATTTTAACATTGAATAATGATAATTATATCATATTAAACATATTATAATGTTAGATATTCCATCCCAATGGTGTGGTGATTAAAAAAGTAACATCGTTTTGTGTAGGTGGTAATCCACACGTACAAAAACAAAGAAATCATCTCTACATAAGTTTTATTTTTTGAAAGGGAATTCCCATGTGTGGCCTTTTAGAACCCTCCACACAGAGGAAACCCCCTCCCCCACAAAGGGATAGTACCCACAGGCAGCTCCCCAGCTAGGGAAGGAGCCATTACCAGCCGAGATAACAGAGCGTCCCGAGGGTAACAACCCGACTGCGATGGATCAGCACAACAATCCGTCAGCAATTGGGTCGCGCCTCATAAGTTCTTAAGTGAATAGGAAAGAAATAAAAATATATATTCCATAATTATATAATTAAAAATATTATTTAATTATTATAATTATTTCATTTATATCACATATAATAAATAACGTTATCTTTTTCTTCTTCCCTGGGATTTTTGGGGAAATAAAAATCATATTGTTTCGTGAGGCGGTAGTCCACCGCACACACGTGAGACAATATAATATCTCCAATTGTACAGAAAGGAAAAATATAAATATTATATTATTAATTATTTCATACAAAAATGATATAAATTCAATATATATACTTTATATCTGTCTTCATACAAAACAATGAATGTTGGAAATGGAAAATTGAAATACATCTATTTGCAAGGTGGTATTCCTCCATACACAAAAATGTTGATTTCATAACCCTTTTAATGGAAACAAATATTGTTATATTAAATTACCATTTTATAAAAAAGATCACGAATATATAATAATTTAGAGTTATTATATCATGACATATTAAAAAAAAGAGGTTTTTGAAATAAGTAATTTAAATATGAAATTTGAATAACAATAACTCATCATCAAGTATTGAACATAGGATTGAACTAATTCCTTCCTTTTTTGGAGTTATGTAAAAAATAAGTCTTCTTGGACTATGGGAGTGAATATGTGAATTTATTTTATTAGGTCTTATATGATCCAATGTGGATATGATGTGTTAATAATTGAGAAGATTTGATGTCCTTATATAAGCGGGGGAGAGGAAACACAAGGTATTTTTGAAAATAATTGAATGATCCCACGTTTTTCATATGTTAAAATGTTACAAGATAGAAAATTATAGAACCTTATATCTGTAATGGTCAGAATATGGGAAAAATATTGTTTTTATACAATTATATATATATTTTCTCCCTTATCTTTTTTACCTAACTCTAGGTATAACAATTTTAACCTAAATTGTTGTAACATATTTTTAGTCCATTCAATATTCATTTCTCAAAAACATTCTATTGAAATTGTTAGAAAATATAAATTATTATGATTAAAATTATAAAATCAGTTTTTCTAAATTCAGATCATATATTTTGATTATTTTAATTTAAAATTAATATCATAGACATGATGAGAAAGTATGTTGTTAATGTGAAAATATTCAAAAGTTTAGAAAATATTTTCATTGAAACTAAATATGAAAATTATTTACATGAAATAAATTTATTAAATTTATATATATTTTAAATAATTTTATTTTTAAACTATATCAATATAGTATTTTACAATATAAATTATTTAAAATAAATGGATATTTTTAATTAAATTTTCTATTTTAATTATTTATCAATAAAAAACTATTATTAGAAAATTCCAAAAAAATCCTAAGATAATTTTTATATACTAATTTCAAAAATTAATAAAAAAATTAATCTATTTTATTAAATTTTTTTGAAGATAATTTCAAATTATGTATTCAAAACCTAAGCAATAAATATTTTAAACAAATATAGTTTCAAAAAATGTTTTTTTAGATAGTTCTTACTTTATAAATTACAAATTAGTTGCTAAATTTTTTTTGTAAACCATATATTTTCATAAGATTGTTAATCCATTTATTTCCATCAATTCTAATGGCTATTTGATATTTTCACATTATGTAAAAAAATTTAGTTATATTTTTTTCATTAAAACCCATCCTTCTACCTGACACTCTTTTGAAGAAACATTTTTTTGTATGTAACCAAAGTAAAACCGAGTTTTTTTTAATTAATTTTAAATTTTGTGTTTCATGTAAATTAATATAAACATTTTCTTTTCTGTAATGCAATCTAAGGACGATATTGAATTTATTTAAATTTAAATACATCATTGTCTCAAGATGTTATATTATCTTGTACTGTTAGTTTTTCATGTCATACATACTATCAAATATTATATTAATTTTTTTAAATATATTTTTATTACATTCTTCCCACCATAGATAAATTGAGTCCTCTTAATTTAATCTTAATATTAGTAATAAATGTTTATATATTCGTTTTTTGAAAAAAAAACCACATCATAAAATGGTTAATAAAATTTCCTCTTAATAAGAGAGGAATGGATGTACAATGGTCACATGTATTAGTCACATTACTAGGTCTCCCAGTATGATAACAAGGTTGAGAAATGAAAACATGTACATGGAAATGAAAACTAATACCCAAATATGGATGGATAGTGGTGGAGAATATTGATCATAAGAAAGTGGGTGATCTAGGGAAGGTGAAGGTCTAGAAAACATTAAACCAAATTGGTGTGAAAAAAATTCATTGATGTGATCAGAAATTATTTTAACCAAATGAATGTTTATGTCAAGATTGTTTTTCATAATTTTTATGAATTTCCATTCAAAATAATAATATAAGGAAATATATTTACTTTATAAATTTATATTTCATAAGAAAAATTACATCATTTGGTTTTTAATTAATCAATATCCAATTCATACCAAACAATAAATTAAGAATATCACAAATTTATGTTTTTATCACTAAATCACTAAAATTAACATTTAAGGGATTTTAGGATCCATAAAAGACTGAAAAGTGTTTCAGTTTGTCTCTAACTACTATAAAAAACCAATATAGTAAGGACAAGGTATCTGTTATGAATAAATATCGATATTTTGAAGAAATACAATAATAATTAAAACCTCATCCAAAGTAAAACATTAATATATTTCTTATATTCTTAAACATATGGTCTTTCCAAAATTTTAATATCAATATCATTATAATTATTTTCACTAAATTTACAAAATGAATATATAATTATTTAGATTTATGGTAGTTAGTACTATATAATTTAATTCTCTATATTGATCATCTCTTCAACCCAATATCATTATCTCAACATCCTGAACATATTAAAGGTTTTATTTCCTTTAGTAAAATTTCAACGAAGTTCAAATTTTCCCTATATCATTTTTCTCGGATTATCGGCACCATTCAATGAATATTGTAAAATTTTTAAGGAAACATTAACATTGTAAAATCAGTATATTTTAAATCATTCATATAACCTAGTTATCCTTGGTAAAATAAGGAAATAATATAATTCCTGAATCCAAACACAAGATCATTGATCATTACTATTATTTTATTGTAATAGAATAATATTGACTATGATATATTATCTTCTATTGGTGTATATCGATTACTACTTGAGAGATTGATTTCTATAGTTCCATTCAACTTAATGTTAATGAATTGTAAATTAGAAACATTATTATAAAATTTCATGGCACAAGAATGGTGTAATTTATCTCTAAACATATATTCATCCCTTATTTAAATAATTCATATACCTGATTGTTTTATTCTATGATAATGAAATATGGGAAGACCCATCACTCACATATTCCACTTATCTGTCCTCTTTCCGGCCATCCTTCACATATATTTCATCCCCTTGAGGACATAATACTTAGATAATTTATTCTATGCCTGGTTAGAACCTGATACTATTTTCTCACATGATGGTATTTTCTAGGATATAAGTTCCCTTACAAATATTTTCTTAATCTCGTCGATGAAACTATGAATCTTACCCTTTAGATTACATGTAATCTTGTGGTTCCCATTCCTATTTATAGGAATCCTTTCTAAGTGATGTAATATAAAAGATTACGTCAAATCATAAGGAAACATTATTTATATTCATAAATCATGTGAAATACATACTATAAATTAAAAAATTAATGGAAAGATAATATCATAATCATAAACAAATTATCTTTGTAGTATATCTATTTTAAATACTTCATATTTGATGGTTAAGAAAAAGTTTACTATCTAATGAAAATACCGAAGGAGTGTTAAATTATGTTTACATTAAGGCCCATTTTCAGGTACCATGAAACGATCAATTCAGACATGATGCACCATTTTTGGAGTTATTACCCAATGTTACATCTTTTTTAAAACCAAATATTCTTATTGTATCCAAACATTGACGTATTGCTTTGAAAAACGACATAATATTTTCCATTCTAAAAATTTCATGTTATTCATCTATAATTATCATCCATTTATATGAAATAGTTATATTGCATAATATCTTATTCCTTAATATAACACCCAAGGATTCTACTGAAATTACTCTCATTCTTATAGTTGAGACACCAAACATAGAAAACTGTAGTTAGTACCCTCTTTATTACATTGAAATAGGATAACAATATTCACATCATGAAGGACCAAATATTTTAGTAGTCTTGTTAAGCAAGATACATAAATTTTTATTAAATTAAAATCGAATGAAAAAATTATGACATAATTTTTTTCAGTTTAAAATTATTTCCTTTGGCATATCATTGAAAATGAAACATTGTACTCTAAATGGAAGCCTTGGGAAAGGAAACAAAACAAGTGTGAGATCAATTTTTTAGAAAGGGTTATTTATAAAGGAATATAAAATGAATAAATATGAATAATAAATATGGTAATGTAAAAAATATTATATACATTCCATTTAAACAATAGAACTATCATTGTATAATATGAATGAAACAACATGGAATGAAAAATAGTTGAGAAAACCTACCATTTAATCAATAATCATATAATGAAATACATACATAGATAATATCATATAAAAAATATCATGTTTAATAATAACTAAATTTTAAATGAATGAAATGATATATTATCAGATTTCATGTTTCTAAGTAGCATTATATAATTACCACCAATACCATTCAGAAGACATTTTTCTACTCAATACTATCAATGTCATTTAGAATTTAGTTTAAAATACTGGTTTGGAACCCATATGTTTTGGGCATCTGGATTTTTCTCATCATACTACCAATTCATAGATTGGATTATGTTAACTAGACCCTAACCCATGTATTTAATGTCCAAATCATTTCTCATATATGAAATTATCGATTTTTTTCAGTAATTTTTTTCCTTTTCATTATGTTTTGTATTCAATAAAGGATACAAATTTATCAATATTTCCTTAATTAATAAAATAAATATAAAAGTAAACACCATATTTAAAAATGGTATGTTGTTCAGTAAATATACATATCCCTGAGAAAAAATATTAATATTTATTGTAGATTTAAAATCCAGAATAAAGTTAATAATTCAATAAAAAGTTAATGACTATAATAAATGAATCAAGTAAGTGAGTATCAATACATTCCTAGGTTAAAATGATCATAAACCAACCAATGTATAATTAAGTGTTGTATAAATACAATATATACGCATTTGATTTATAATAAAAGGTTTTATAACTAAATAATATAAGTATAATAAAAATATTATTTAACATTTTCTGGAAGAGAAAAATCCTTTTCATGTAGAAATAAAAAATATATTTTCTTTTATTTAAAAATCACATTAAAAAAAATTAAAATTATCCTCATGAAATTGAAAGGGTTGTTTCAATTAAATTATTTTCATGATGGTGGGTTATTTCATACATCATGTAAATTTCAAAAAGATCTTTCTCTTTTTACTATATAAGTGTTAAGAAATTACCTTGTTCGAAAAATGGAAATAACTTTCCTTTCACATTTTTAGTAGATTGAAAATAGTCATTATTTTTTAAAAAACATATGATTACATTGAATTTTTTTGAAAGTATATATTGAAGAAAATTACATCGATTAATAATATTTATAAGGGTAAAAACATTTTTGAAAACGTTTTTATAAAATATGGTTTGGGATGAAATCATATTTCTATCTGAAGAGAGAAATTATGTCATATTTTATTAAAATATTTTATATACAAATGAGAGGAAATATTTAAGCTTTGATTGAAAAAATTATGAATATCCAAATGTTTATAAAACTAAATGGTTTTAGTATAAAATGCTCAAAAAGTATCCTTTAATGAAATTTTTTAGTAAACAATGGATTAGAATGAGAGTGTAAAATATTCCTTTAAAATGATCCAAAAATTGAAGTGAAATATTATAAATTTAAAAATAATGTGTTTTATATATAAATATAAATAAATTGTAATTCTATAAAAACTAATTATACTCGTAATCTTATAATGACATAATCAAAAATGAAATGTTTAATCAAATGAATAGAAATTGATTTTATAAATCTTATATACATTGATTAATTTTGATTGAGAATTTTATATCAACCATTATAGTTGATTAAAATATTTAATTACCTTATTAATGATTAATTTTAATATTTTAGGATATCAAATATGATTCTTTTATAAATTCTTATTATATGTTCCTTAATAATCTTTCATTGTTTTGTTGTTTCCGGTGTTTAGTGCTGATTTTATCATGTTTATTTCATCTTGAAAGATCTAGTTCATGTGCATATTATATATTTATATAATGTCCAAAATAATATTTACATAATAAATTTATTTTTACATCTATTTTACCTTTAAAAGCATTTATGATTGATGGTTACCAAAAATGATACATGTTACTATCTTAGAGATGATATATCATACGTACGCATGAGTGATGTTTCCATTTTTAAATGATCATTGTTGAAAGGATTTTACTAATATTTTACTTTTAAATAATGATCATAATATTATATATATCATATTATATATATATATATATATCATCTATGTGTTGTTGGGATGAAAAGACAGTCACATCAATTCATGACGGTGATTGTCCACACGTACATGAATCATGTTATCATAATTATATAAGTGAATAAAAGTGTAACAAAATGATATATACTATCATTAATGGGTGATAAATGTATCATTAATATCATAATTATATCATTTTTATTATATATATTCATTAACATTATCAATATCACCTACTATGTGAATCATTAGTAAATGACGAAATCCGTCGCTTCGGGAGACGGTCATCCATCGTAAACACAAGTGACCTTATTTTATCTCCTACAGAATAGAAGGTATTATATATATTTATATATTATATAGGGGATAAATATTTAGGAGAAAACTAATATGATAATATATATATATATATATTATCTCCATCACCATACCAATCCTGGATAGTTGTAAATGGAAAATCAAATTACATTGGTTCACGAGACGGTAGTCTGCATGACGCACGCAAGATGATTTCATAGCCCACTTGAGAGAAGTAGATACACTTGTAGGTAATTCATTATTTAGACAAATATCATATTATATGTCATATAATTAGGTTATTATATCATCATCTCATAGAAAAACATTTAAAGAGGTGGAGAATGAACTAAAATAAAGATGCTCATTGAAGAATATTACCTCTTCTTTGGGTGTTGTCCTTAAGTATCCACTAAAGGATTCCTATTTGGTCTTAATAAAAGAAATAATTCATCTAGAAATAGGTAATGGATGATGGAAATTTATTTTGGTATAAAATGGCCAATCAAAATTCGTTATATGTTGTAAATAAGAGAAGAGAGTGGGTGTCATTTTCTAAGTGAGGGAAAAGAAATAAATTTTATTGATAATAATAATCGAGTACTCGCACATTATTCATATGTGAAACAGGTTGAAATGAATCATTATTGAACAATAGAATATTAATTTTTGATATTTTTCTATGCAAATTCTTTTATACAATTGTATAGAATATTTTAACCTATATCTTTTAATTTTAACACCACTGTAAACCCATTTTTACTTTAACTACATTAAAAACTGATTATTGAATTCAAGAATTAAAATTTATCAATAATTAATTTTTCCTTTCTTGAAATTATTAAATATTCTGGATAAAAATATGGATTTTGTAATTCAACTCACATAATTAGATAAATTTAATTTAAAATTAACCACATGGATGTTATAAGAAGGCGGGGTTTTAAAGTGAAACTTTTCATAAGTTTACAATTTATTTAAATAAAAATTTAATATAAAAGTGAGTTCAAGAAACAAAATTGGATTAATATATGTAATTGAAATATTGTTTCATTAAAAACAATTAAGAAAATATAATTTATCTTTATAAATTAAAATAAGGAAATGGTTGTAATAAAATAAAATTCAGTATTCTTGACAACTCATAAAATATTAAAACAATCAAAACAATATAAAATATTATCCTTAAGGTAATTTTAGTATACCAATATCAAAAATGACTCATATTTTTTTCATATGATTTTTGTTAAATTTCAAAATATTTATATTAAATTTTTTTCACAAAGCATGACCAATCTGTATTTTAGAAAAATACAATTTTTAGAAGATATTAATTATTATTTTAAATGATTATTATTCTATAACTAATCAATTGATTGATAATAAATTAGTGTCAAAAATATATTTTTATATATTAGTTAATCATATTCTATTATACAATTCCAATTTCTAAGAAATAATTTTCATAATAAAAATATTAATATTATATTATGGTATAATAATACTCTACCTTGCATGTAACACAATCTTTTGAAGAAAATTATTGATTCGGGTAACAAAATAAAAATTTTGGGTTGAATGTAATTAAAGACTAACAAAGTGTTTCATGTAATGTATTAAAAAGTCAATGATTTGTCTAATTTAATATATCAATGAGATTCAATTTATTTAATAATAAATACATGTTGAATTCTCGATTTGTCATATTACCTTTAACGGTTTGGGTTGTGTGTCATACATGTTATCAAATATGATATTCTTATTGTAAAATATTTGGGTGTTACACTAGAGTGGAATAAATTAATTGGTTTATAATATTTTTAAACAATATGATGGTTGATTATATTTTACCACTTCATGTTCCCTTGGATGTATTAAACAGCTATGGGGAGGGGTGAATAATTGTCTTATTTTTATGAGTTCATTTTTATTCTAAATCATCCAATTTTACTTGTTAATATTATAGTGATAGTTAAAAATGTTTATTAATCTCAATTCATGTTGATTAGTAATAACATAATGGGAATAACATAGTATTAACATGGTTATATTGAAAGGATTACTCCTTTCCAAGTTAGATATAACCCCACATGTTTTCTTCGCTATAATATTATATTAGTGATTAAAATGTTCAGTATTCTATCACACTGAATCTCTCCTAGATCATCATAGGATATTATTTATATTGAACCCAATGCTTTATCAAAATCCATTCTGGCCTGGTCTACATTCTATAATACATTCATCTACACCTGAGTAACCCAAGAGACTTCCTATATTAGTTCCAAATAATGATCCCCACATTAATTCACGAAATTATCCTCTATTGGATGACATTTTAATATTCTTACACAATATCACTGAATCAAAATTTATTGTTTATGTATTTATGTACCTTGGTATCATGCTAGTCTTTCTAAATAAATTATAATGACTTTTATTTGATCATCATCCCACATGAAATAAATTAATGGGAAATTCATAATTCTACTAAATTCCACTCTTCACTTGATGAGTGGATGTTGTGAGAAAAAATTCATCCCAAATATTTTATTCTCAAATTTATTTGACAAATAAATTCAAATTATTTTTGATATATCAATTCAATTAATCTTCATGCATGGATTTTGAGGCCTACAAAATCCTATTATAGGTATCTAAAGCTATGTTCATATGAATGTTATCATGAATGTACCATGTAAACCATATTATTTCAAGAATCAAACACCTCACTTATATCTCATTCAAGCTTGTTATCACATGCTTGTATATTCCATGTACCATGATAAAAATGTACACCAGGGGTGTTCATAAACTATCAATATAAGGACCTGGCCTTAAAACATTACTTAATATTTAATTAAATGAATAATTCACAAAGAGTATCTTTTCTGGTTTAGAGTTTTAGATAATTGGGACATAACTATTACATCTCAAAAGATTACAATGTAGACACTTCTACTAAGTTCCCATAAAATGAAAACTCTTAAAAAGAAACATGTCTAGTTCCATGTTTTAGATATCATGTCTCTCCATGATCCCATCCTGGATCTTATTCCACTTTATGTTCTGTGGAAAGCATTTCAAAAACATGGGATGAGCAAAAAAATCTCATTAAAGGATACACAAGGAAGGAAAACTGTTAGTTATTCAAAACAACAAGTAAACCATGAATACTTTATCAATGTTATAATTTTCACCTTTATGAAGTTGTAAATACTCTTCACTGAATAAAAGATTACTACTTATCCTTTGTAACCAAAATATTACCAAAAACCCATATAAAGAAAACATAACATATAAAGGTAACTTGGGACATAAACATACTTAAGTGGAATAACCATACGGTCAACTTCCACACATATCACTACATGGAATAGCCATTCCATTGACTTCCATACCCAATGAATTGGAGGTTATAACATAACCACCCATCCTGGTATTCACGGCACCACGCGTCATATGGTTTATCATTTAACCACCCGTCAAATGTCCATGTACCATTATAAAATCATAACACATAAAACAATTATAAAGGAAAGAAAAAATTTCAACATTTCAAGCACAATATATCACCTAAATATATTGACAAAGAAAATCCATTATCAAAACCATTTTCAATACCAAAATATATAAAAGATTATATGGTATTTATTAACTTTTAAAAACATTACGTCTTGTTGAGGAAGCAAAAGATCAAATAATACTCGCGGCGGCAGAAAGGTCATTGTCAACGCATACATTAAAAAGAAACATACATTTTGTCATATAGAAAAATTCTTTGTATAAAAAAATATTCATTTTGAATAAAAGTAATAGCCAAAGGGGTTTTTACACCGTATAAAAGAATGTTGTGTATAAAACAAAATATGCCTCAATGAAAGGAGATTGAGATGAAGTCCCTTACAAAGTTGTTATCCTTAGATTAAGGATAAATCAATTACATAATTATGTCTGAAAAATATAAATACACCCAATATAAGAGGATATTATGTGTATAAAAATCACAGGTCATCCACATATATTCATATTATGACATAATCATTAAGTATTGGTTTAACACAAATAATTGAAATTGGGTGAAGAAGTTCCCCTACAGAAATTCGACAACCTAACGACGTCACTTTAAAATTTATAAAATGAGATGATGAGAGATAAAAAGGGTATATCATCACTTGTACATAAAACTTACATCAATAAAGATATATAATTACATTTCCCAACATAAGAATATGTAAATTAAAAGACCTAACAAAAAGAAGTCTTTTAAATGGAGGAGGGTGAAAGGTTCCCTTACCAATTTGGATAACTTTCAAAACATACACCCAATGAAAGAAGGATCATAAAATGAAGATGTAAATACCCATAAATTAAATTATATTACACAAATAATACAATCATGGTTATTACATACACCACAAAAAAGGAAATAGTGGCAAATGTAGCATGAATCTCAAGGGAACACAAAGTGGGATAAAAAACCCCATACCTCATTGTAGTTGATCGAGTCGTATAACCAAAAGATAATAAACACAATATGAATCACATAATAATATGAAAACAAATAGAATAATGATGATATATATCAAATGGAAGAACACAATACAACACATGCAATAAATAAGTGGCAAATAATGGAAATCTCACGGAATTAAAAGTGAGATAAGATATCCCTTACGAAAATTCGGCAGCCTAACGGCGTCACTTAAAACTTCCAAAAATGGATTGAAGATTTAAATTAGGGTCTCTAATCATATGAAAATAAAAATTAAAGTACTAGGAATATATAAGAACATCCCCAAACATAATAATGATGAGCTTAAAAGAAATGACATAAAGGAGAGTACTTAAAAAGAAAGAGAGAGGTAGGATCCCTTACCTCAAGTCCGACTTGTCTTGTTCATCTCTTTATATTCATGAATAATAAACATTTCTCAATTTATAATTGCTTATGGAGCTCATTTAAAGATTATTACTCAGTTAATATCACATATTATAATGTTATAATAATTGGTTAACAATGTGAGTTCATATCAGACGTTTTTGTCAATGTTCGGTACATGAGTCATGAGTCAAAATTGAACTGGTTGGAAAAGAATTTTCCATGTAGTTATAGGTTCATCATCTCCAGAATAGTGTTAATGATTTAAATATCATATATATCCAGAATATATTCATTTTATAATATTCCATATCATTTGGAAATAAAAAAATGAAATGCACCGTTCATGGACACGGTAGGCCGTACGTACGAATGAACGCTACTTTTATTTCTTTTTCCTATTAATGGAATTAGGTCTAAATGATATATATATATATATATTAAAATCACACTATAATATATATGTTATATAGTTCACATATGTTCATTAATTTCATTCTTTATACATTACAGGTATTGCATGAATGAGTCACATCACTTTAGGGGGTGGTAGTCCACCCTTCCTCAAAAGAAATTATCGTATTTGAACAACAGTAAAAGCATTAAGGTATGTTTTAAATGTAAAATACATAAGAGTATAGAGGAAATAAATATAATATATATCATAAATAAATATAGTTCCATCATAATTTCCACCATGAGAGGTGGTAGGAGAAGATAGAACAATCATCGTTTCGTGAGGGAGTAATTCACCATCCACGGAAACAATATGCTCTTTAACCATTAGACATAGGTGTGTGTAAGTGTAGATTGAATAATTATCATAAAAACATAATTGTATATTTATGATAGTGGTGTTGTTACAAAATAAATTAATAAAAAGAGTTTAGGGGGTTGGAGAAGCAAAATAAAACAAAAGGACATAAGAGAAGACATTACCATTGAATCGGGTAACTCCCTTTGGATTGAACCAAAAGGGTTTCTTGAAGAGCTTTATTCCTAAGGAATGGCTTCTAGGATGAGGAGAGGGATTTGGATAGATAAAATCAGCAGATTTAGGTCGATCCAAAGGCTTGAGAGGTGTGTGTAAGGGGGTAGAGCTGGGGGCCTTTTATACGAAGGAGGAGGGGCACTCTTGGAAAGTCATGAAATGTCCCTTTATTTTAAAATGATTTTCATATTCTAAAGGTCCTGAAAAGATATATATAAATGGTAAGGTGATAAGGGTTCTATATACACCAATAAAATAGATTTTTGGAATGTTTATTTCTTAGATTTTATATTATCTTTTCATTTTATATAAATCATTCATTAATGAGGTAATCGCTGCATCATCATGGTGTCATAAATAAATTAATTAATTTAATGTCTAAAAATTATAAAAAATAATATGATGTAGGAAATATTTTTATCTTTCCAATGAATTTTTATATTAAAAAAATATGACATTTATAACGACATGTAAATTCTTTTAGTAAAATAATACATGTTTGTGACATTTTTATTTTAACATTAAATAAAATGTTATTAATGTCATTTTCTTACCCAAGTGGCTCCATGTGGTCCCCAAGTTGACCCATGGTTTTTAATGGTCGTAAATGACTCATAAAATAAGGTTAGGACATGTGTAAAGGAAATTTCATATTATTATAACATTATCATTACCTTAAATTACACTAATTACCATTAATCGCGATTAATAAAACTTAAAAGTGACTATTAACCAAAAAATATTTTCATCCCATTGAACCAAATTTTACATCTTAATGACAACCATATATGTTGGATTTTTTAAATTCAAATCACAGAGGTGGTAAAACTTTATTTAAACAAAAAATCAGTTTTTTTAACTACCACTTAGTGGTTTCACTATTCATCAAAAATTGATGTTTTTCAGAAAAATACCAAAAATTCACCATAAGATGTATTTGATATTCTGAATTCAAAAATGATTTCTATTTTCCCAAACTCAAAACATATAAGTTTCATTAATTAATTTAATAATTAATTCCCACTGTCAATCCAAATAGAGTGTTTTTATGAAACAATATATATCAAAAGATTGACACTAGTTTAAGTCCAATTTCAAAGTGAAATTAATTCCAAAGACCACCATTGGATTAAATGGTAAAATTATATTCTAATTTCACTTTAAAACCAATTAAATAGATAATCGAATCATATAAATAAATTAGATTAAAAAGATGTTTTTAATTAAAATACAACATTTTTCACTTATTCCTTAAAAATAAACATTATCGAAAAAATAACAAAAACATACAAAAAGTAATTTTTTATGTCCCGATTATAAAGAAGGATTTTATTTGGGCCAATATAACATATAAAATTTTCCAGAAGTGTATTTAAAAAGGGTTCTCCATCAAAAGGCGGTTAATCGACCTTTTAAAGAATATTAGAATATTTGCGCTTAAAATTGAGTTCATTCGCATTTTAAACCTCTAACATTTATTGGATAAAAGTAAAAATATTTGACAAACATATATAATAATTTTTCAGTTAGTTCTGTTCATTCTCTCCATTACAATGGCTAGTCATTAACTACAATTTAAAATAATATTATTTTATTATTAGAGTGCAACGTACGATTTCCAAGAAACTCATTGTTGCGTATTGGGTACGCCATCGAGCAGAGCATTCTATTTAAATTAATATTATCATTTTATTCACAAATATGGATAAATATGAAAATGTAATATTCTTTATTTACCTGGGTTGTTACATCCTTCCCCCCTTTTGGGAATTTCATCTTCGCAATTTTAAAATTGGTCTTGGAAACATCATTGAAAGCCCCACATCGAAAAAGGAGTAAATTAAACCGTCACCTTAAAAGAATGAAAGGGCAGTACAAAGGTCACTCGAGTTAACCAATACTAGGATTCCATGTAAGAAAAAATAAAAATGGAAGAGAAAATAAAGAGTCATGATCTGTTGGAGAGTGATAGAAAACATGATTAAGTGAATGTTAACCACAAGAAAATCACAAACATGTGAGGGGTTAAACGGTATTTGATTCCCTATTAGGAAACGTTAATAGAACATTTTTGTTTTTAAGTTACTTCTCATTAAAGAATTTATTTATGAGCTTAACTAAATAATAAGTAAACATACTTACTTTTCATTTAGACTCTCGTCACCTAGTATATTTCTTACATAAACTCATATTTTCTCCAAAATAAGAGTATTTGGGATGACGTTTTCACATTAAGAGAGATTTAATCAACTTCTAGAGAATCTCCTAATCTAAAAAATATAACTATATATTTCTCATGTCTTTAGACCTTAACCAAAAACAAAAATTGATAGTATGAGATTTGATAAGACCCAAAAAGGATAATCTTTTATAAAAATAAATACTACTCTTAATCCGCAAAAATTTTCCAACAAAATCCAAAGTTCATCAAAGACCATTTAATAAATAGCTATCAATAAAATTCTTCAAAGTAATCAAAACAAAGATTGAAACCCAAATCTCTGAAGGAATTAATCACATAGTCTTCCAAGGTAAATATTAACATTTATCTCCAAATAACATTAGTTTCTCTTAAAGTCTAATATTGAAAAGTAATTAACCTAATCACATATCCTCCATGATATGCTAATAATTTCCATAGATAACCCAAAATCAACATATTGTAGATTCATAAGATCATCTAACTAAAAATAATTAGTCAAACTAACCAGGGACTTCACGTAGTCTAGTGGTGGGTGATAAATACCAGTCGCACTTTGGTTGTGGGTTCGATTCCTACGGCCTTACTAGATGCGACGGGTTGTCACCCATCCTATGGGTTGTCCTTTTTATAAAACTCCAAAAATAACCCTAACATGTTTTAACCTCAATGGTTTCCTTATACCTCTCATTTTTATCCAAATTAATTATGATCCCAACATTATAATTCTTGAAGTCTTATTTCACCACCATAAGATAAAAATAAAAATATTCCCAAAATTGATGAACATCATACCTTGATCATGGTGTCCATTTAGTTTCATCGTCATCCTGTTAACGTAGGTAGATGGTCCATGCATTGCAACAATGACTTAGAGATCCTTAAAAATAATTTTCTTCCTCCATCCAAAAACACCTTGTACAACATAGGTCATATGGGTGTTCATAGAAAAAACTTTTTGGAAAATAATCATGTATGACATATAATTTCAAGACATCTGATAAAAAATGATTTCTATAAAACAGTCAGACCGATTTTGAGTTGAAAATTTCAATTAATGGTCCTTTTGAAATACCATAGGTATGTGCTGAGAGACTATATTGTAAAAGTAGATATAAATAGGTTTCAAAAGGGTCTCCTTCTTCATCACCTTTTTTAAAATCATAATATGCTTCAAAATCTTGTGATAAGGTAAAATATTTGAAAATGCCATGATAATATTTTCCATTCTTGAAAATATAAGAATATTGCTAAAATAGTATTTGTATAAATACAACCCGTGATCCATGATGATAACGAGGTATAGCGGAGGTGTTTGATACCTCAAACAACTACTTGCAAGTGAGTTGTATGCTAGAAAAAGTTTCACAATCATCCAAGCATGAATTTGAAATAATTATTGCAAGAATGTACTCAGGAAGAGACATGAATTTTGTTTGATATCCTCATCCTTCCATTAGTAACTGACATTACTTGAACAGAAAAAAAAGTTATAAAACAATGATTTAACTGAAATAATATATATAGGGACTAACCATGTGTCTAATGAAAACTCTTAATCCCGAAAGTTGTCTAAACTGACCTTTGATACCAACTATAAGGACCCGACCTTAAAACACTACTTAATATTGAATTAAATGAATAATTCACATAGAGGATCTTTTTAGGTTTAGAGTTTTAGATAACTAGGACCTAACTATTACATCTCAAAAGTTTACAAAGTAGACACTTCTACTAAGTTACCATAAAATAAAAACTCTTAAAAATAAACATGTCTAGTTCCATGCATTAGATAGAATGTCTTTCCTTAATCCCATCGTTGACCATATTCATCTTTACGCCCTGTGGAAAACATTTCAAAAACATGGGATGAGCATAAAAGGCCCAATAAAGGATACACAAAGAAGGAAAACTGCATGTTTTTCAAAAAAACAAGTAAACCATGAATAATTTATCCAAGTAATACTTTTCACCTTTATGAAGTAGTAAAAACACTTCATTGAATAAAAAATCATTACTTACACTTTTTTAACCAAAAGATTACCATAAAACCCATATAAAGAACACAGAACATATAAAGAAAACTTGGGTCATAAACATACTTAAGTGGAATAACCATACGGTCGAATTACAGACATATCACTAAATGGAATAGCCATATGACGGACTTCCATACCCAATGCATTGGAGGTTATAACGTAACCACCCATCCTGGTATTCACAGAACCACCCGTCATATGGTTTATCACGTAACCACATGTCAAATTTTCAAGTACCATTATAAAATCATAAGACACAAAACAAATATAAGGGATAGAAAACATTTCCACATTTCAATCGAAATATATCACATAAATATATTGACATAACAAATCCATCATTAAAACCATTTTCAATAACATAATATATAAAATACTATATGGTATTTATTTACTTTTAAAAACATTAAGGCTTATTGAGGAATCCAATGATCAAATAATACTCGTGGTGGAAGAAAGGTTTTTGTCACCGTGTACATTAAAAAGAAACCTAATTTTTGACATTTAGTAAAATTATTCGTACATAAAAGATTCCTTTTGAATAAAACTAAAATTCATTGGGGTTTATACACCGTATAAAAGAATTTTGTGTATAAAACAAAATATGCATCAATGAAAGGAGATTGAGACGAAGTCCCATACAAAGATGGTATCCTTAGATTAAGGATAAATCAATTACATAATTTATGTGTGAAAAATATAAATAAACCCATGATAAGTGGATATTAATTGTAAAACAATCAGATTAATTCAAACATATTCATTGCATGACATATTCAAGGAGTAAAATTTTAACCCGAGGGATTGAGATTGTGTTAAGATGTTCCCAAGCAAGAATTCGACAGCCTAACAACGTCACTTTATAATTCATAAAATGAGTTGATGAGAAAGAAAATGGTATCTCATCACTTGGACATAAAATTTACATCAATAAGGATATAAAAGAACATATTCTAACATCAGTAGATGTAAATTAAAATACCTAACAAAAATAAGTCTTTTAAACAAGAGGAGGGTGAACCATCCCCCTACCGATTTGGGTATCTTTCGAAACGTACACCCCATGGAAGAAGGGTCATACAATGAAGAGGTAAATACCCATAAATGAAATTATATTATACAAAGAGTATAATAATGGTTAGTACATACAAAAGTAAAAGGAAATGGTGGAAAATGTAGCATAAATCTCATGGGATTAAAAGTTGGATGAAAAATCCCTTACAAAAAATCAACAGCCTAACGGCACCACTTAAAACGTCCAAAAATGGATTTATAAGATCAAATAGGGTCTCTCATAACATGAACATAAAAATTATAGTATTATGAATATAAAATTACATCCCCAAACATAAGAAATATGAGCTTTAAAGAAAAGGTCAGTAAAGGATACACAAAGAAGGAAAACTATATATTTTTCAAAACAACAAGTAAACCATGAATAATTTATCAAAGTAATACTTTTCACCATTACAATGTAGTGAATACTCTTCACTGAATAAAAGATCACTACTTATCCATTGTGAACAAAATATTACCATAAACCCATATAAAGAACACATAACATATAACGGTAACTTGGGACATAAACATAATTAAATGGAATAACCATACAATCCACTTCTACACATATCACTACATGGAATATCCATTCGGCTAACTTCCATACCAAATTATTTGGAGGTTATAATGTAACCACCCATCCTGGTATTCACGGCACCACTCATCATATGGTTTATCACGTAACCACCCATCAAATTTCCAAGTACCATTATAAAATAATAACACATAAAACAATTATAAAGGAAAGAAAACATTTCCACATTTCAAGCACAATATATCACATAAATATATTAAAATAAAAATTCCATTATCAAAACCATTTTAAATACCAAAATATAGAAAAGAGTATATGGTATTTATTTACTTTTAAAAACATTACGGCTTGTTGAGGAAGCCAAAGATCAAATAATACTCGCGACGGTGGAAAGGTCATTGTCACCACGTATGTTAAAAAGAAACGTACATTTTGTCATTTAGTAAAATGATTCGTATATAAATATTCATTTTGAATAAAAGTAAAAGTCAAAGGGGTTTATACACCGTATAAAATAAAGTTTTTTATAAAACAAAATATGCCTCATTGAATGGAGATTGAGACGAAGTCCCTTACAAAGTTGTTATCCTTAGATTAAGGATAAATCAATTACATAATTATGTGTGACAAATATAAATACACCCAATATAAGAGGATATTAAGTGTATAATAATCAGAGGTCATCCACACATATACATACTATGACATAATCAAGAAGTATAGGTCTAACACAAAGAATTGAAATTGGGTTAAGAAGTTCCCTTACAAAAATTCGACAGCCTAATGACGTCACTTAAAAATTCAGAAAATGAGATGATGAGAGATAAAAAGGGAATCTCATCACTTGTATAAAACATTTATATCAATAAGGATATATAAGGACATATCCCAATATAAGAAGACATAAATTAAAAGACCTAACAAAAATAAGTCTTTTAAAAGGAGGAGGGTGAAAGGATCCCTTACCGATTTGGGTAACTTTCAAAACATACAACCAATGAAAGAAGGATCATAAAACATTCTAGTATATTGACGATTATGGTGCTATTACAAAATAAAGGAATAAAAAGAGTTTAGAGGGTTGGAGAAGCAAAATAAAACAAAAGTACATAAGAGAAGACATTATCTTTTAAATCGGGTAACTCCCATTGGATTGAACCAAAAGGGTTTCTTGAAGAGCATTCTGCCTAAGGTAAGGCTTCTAGGATGAAGAGAGGGATGTGGAGAGATAAAATAAGTAGATTTTTGTCGACACAAAATCTTGAAAGGAGGCTGTAAGGGGGTAGAGGTGGGTGCCTTTTGTAAGGGGGAGGAGGGGCACTCTTGGAAAGTCATGAAATGTAACTTTATTTTAAAATTATTTTCAGATTTTAAAGGTCCCACAAAGATATATTTCAAGGATAATCTGATAAGGGTTTGAAATACACCCATCCAAGAGGTTTTTGAAAAGTTCATGTCTTATATTTTACATTATCATTTAATTTTATTTAAATCGTTCATTAATGATGTAATCGCTGCATCATCATGGTGTCATAAATATATAAATTTATTTAAGGTCTAAAAATTATAAAAAAATACTATGATATAGGAAATATTTTTAGCTTTCCAATTAATATTTATAGTAAAAAAATATGACATGTATAACCTCATGTAGAAATTGTTTTTGTAAAATAATACATGTTTGTGACATTTTTATTTTAATATTAAAGAAAAATTTATTAATGTCATTTTCTTACCCATGTAGCTCCATGGGGTCCCCAAGTTGACCCATGTATTGTATTGGTCGAACATGACTCATCCAATAAGGGTAGGACATGTGTTAAGGTAATATCATATTATTATAACATTTTCTTTACCTTAAATTACACTAATTACCTTTAATCGTGGTTAATAAAACATAAAAGTTACTATTCACCAAAAAAATGTTTTCATCCCATTGAACCGAATTTTACATTCTAATGACAACCATGTATGTCAGATTTTTGAAATTTAAATCACAGAGGTGGTATACTTTCATTTAAACAAAAATCAGTTTTTTAACTACCACTTAGTGGTTTCACTATTCATCAAAAATTGATGTTTTTCAGAAAAATACCATAAATTTACCATAAGAGATATTTGATATTACAAATTAAAAAATGATGTCTATTTTAAAAAATTCAAAGTATATAAGTTGCATTAATTAATTTATTAATTAATTCACGCTGTCAAAACAAATAGCATGTTTTTATGAAACAATATATATCAAAAGATTGACACTAGTTTAAGTTCAATTTCAAAGTGAAATTAATTCCAATGACCACCATTGTATTAAATTAAAAAGATATATTCTAATTGAACTTTAAAACCAATTCAAATGATAATATAATCATATAAATAAATTTAATTAAAAAGATGTTTTGAATTAAAATACAATATTTTTCACTTATTCATTAAAAATGAACTTTATCGAAAAAATAACAAAAAACAAACACAAAGTAAATTTTGATGTCCGGATTCAAAAAAAGGATTTTATTTGGTCCAATATAACATATATAATTTCTAAAAAGTGGATTTAAAAATGGTTCGCAATCAAAAGGAGGTTAATCGACCTTTTAAAGAATATTAGAATATTTACAATTAAAATTGGAGTCATTCTCATTTTAATCCTCTAACATTTATTGGATAAAAGTAAAAATATTTGACAAACATATATAATAATTTTGTAGTTAATTCTGTTCATTCCTTCCATTAGAACGACTAGGCATTAACTATCATTTAAAATAATATTATTTTATTATTAGAGTACAACGTAATATTTCCAAGAAACTCGTTGTTGCGTATTGGGTATGCCATCAAGAATAGCATTCCCTTTAAATTAATATTAACATTTTATTCAAAAATATGGATAAATATGAAAATGTGATATTCTTTATTTACCTGGGTTGTTTCAATCAACCCTATATTTCATAATGAAACCCATGTATAGACACAAACACAATCCACTTCTATTTATCTATTCATATAATCAGATTCACCATCTTTTTTCACTACATTGATTCATACAATAGAGATTCAAACAATCCCTTATGGAAGGATGTTCATGTATTCCCGAATGCGAGTTATTCATTTCAATGTTTTTCATAGCATCTTTTAATTTTATTATCCATCTATATGATTTATTGATTATGTGGAACATCCTTTTGAATGTGATAGGTTTTTTAACACAAATTTGTATGTATACATGTTACTTTTTCACACTTCAAAAATTTCTTCAGTGAACGATATTCTCCGAAACCGTCATTTGAGCGTGTTAAACACTTAATGATGTCTTCAAACATTCTACTTATCCATTTTGAATAATATGGGAATCTATATTTGAAAAATATAAGGTTGGGTTTTCTATTTTTTCTATGAAAAAAGATATCTCTCAAATTTTTTTATTCTCACATCAGCTACAGACTCCTCATTTTATTGGAATGTGTCTTAGTTAACTGCACTGAATAGATCATATTTTCATTTTATGTCAAATAATACGTCACTTATTTGAGAAAATATTAAAATCATAGATCAACTAAAAATAACAAATCTATTTGGGTTAATTTAGACATACAATTTATTTCATGGTGTCTCCTTATTAATCCTTGTTGAGTCCTTTTGTTTATATAATGAGGATCGCATGATTCTCATTTATCCCATATCTAACTTATCCATCAATGTCAGATAGACCAATTACCTAATGTAACTTTATTTTCAATATATAAATGTTGACATTATTTGTGAAAATCATGTCTCGTTATTATTAAAACCTATTTGAATCTTTAGGATGACCAAAATGGAATGACAATTGTCACTAACTATGAAAATTGAATATGATCAAAATTCTAGATATCACACGTTAAATAACCATAATTCAAAGGATGAAGAATGTGGAAATTTATTAAATCATTTTAGAATATTTCAAATAGGTACTATATGTGATTTAATTGGATGGATTATATCATTGGATCATGTGGAATGAGTGATTTTTATCCTTCTAATGGATAGATAAACATTAGCTAGTTGTTTCATTCAGTACATTCAAAACTCAATGTGACATCTCTTTTATTAATAATAAATTGTGTTCTAGATCCAGCGTCGTGCCAGAACTAGGTTCAGAACCCAGATACAGTCCACCTCATTCCCATAGAGGCAGTGAAACATTATGTTGTCAATATGAACTCCTATTAGATTGTATCCCATTATATCCATGCCTCTGGGATTCTACTCTGTAGTGCCTATTCATGGGCCAATGTGTGCCTATGTACCAATCTATTTCTCATGCGGGGATGTCAGTGGTATGCCTTCACATGTTGAATTACTCCTGTCACAGTTCCCCCTATGTGTGGTAAAGCAATAACATTGGTGACCCACGTGGTTTGGCCCTATATTGTATATGAGAACAAATAAACCTTGAAATAATAAATTTATTATTTAAATTGAATAAAAATACTTCTCAATTAAACTTGAAATCCAAAACCTCTCTTATTCTATTATAAAATTTATTCTTCATGAGAAATGCATGTGAATTATTCATGGTCCCCATCAATACATTTTCACTTCATGTGATACTTAATTCATACTAAATTTTATAAATCATGAAAAATTATTCTAAACAATGTTTCCTACTTATCATATTTCTTTAGTATTTCAGATCATTAAAAAATCATATTTAACATGGGTAATTATTTCTTTAAGAAATCCAATTCCATAATATGAATCCACAACATTTGTCCAGGAATCATCACTTTTCACTATCTATTTACCAACAATTTACATATCATTGGAAAAATATTAAGTAATTGGCCCAAAAAATCACTACCTTTTTATTTTTTTGCCTATAAATCCTCTGTACACAATATTAGAGTCAAAATGCATGCCTAATATTTTCTGCCAATTATTTTTTTTCAAATACAATGAAAAGGTACGTATTCTAAAATTAATTTTATACTCCCTTTAATTAATATATCTTGAATAATTATGATATGGTTATGATATCACGTTTTTTATCAAAAGTTATACATTAGTGAATTATAAGTCTATTTGGGATAACCTGGAATAGAAACCATGGGTTATATGATCATGGTTTTCAAGGATGTCCATAAACTACCTTGCACTTGAAATCAAACTCTCAATATCTCAAATATTTTACAATGTGTTAAAAATAATCTTATTTAAATATCAAATACAAAATCATGAACACACTTCCACAAAAACAACATAATATTCAATTGAAAAGATAAATATTACAAATTATATCATTTTTCATCATCCAATAACTCCTCTTTACATGATACGACAAACACAATTAATTATGAGGGATGGAGTTGTTATTTGAAAACATCATCTTTCAGGTTTGAAATATATTTATAATTTACACTATAACTTATATTTCATGGATTTAAATATTCTTCCTAGTATTCTTCCCCTTATAGAATTCAATTTTTCCTTCCATTCCAATGAAGTCAATAGACTACATGAAGTAAAATAAGTTCATGTTTTCTATAGTTACAACCTCAAACAACTTATTCAATACCTTTCATGTTACCATGGAACAATAATATATATAAAATAAGGAGGAACCTCACTATTTTATTTATAGGTATCATTCATATTAAGAGAATCCTCTCAATCTAGGTTTCTTCTTCTTCTTTATAGAATTATAATCATTACATGAAATTCACATGGATTTATGTTGAATCCTATTCTAATTCTCACCATCATGAATATATCCTTGTAATTTAGTAATGAATTTAAAATTTTTTCCAGCCATCTAATGACATGTTCAAAAAACATATACTATGTCGTTATATCATTTTTAGATGCTTGGATAAATTTATGGAAACATGGTTCTTTCATTTATAGTATATTCACATTTTTTCACCATGATTCACCTTCGATTCATGATTAAATTCTGGAAATTAAATTTTATACTAGAAAGTGTTCCTATAGGGTATTAATTCTTTTGAATCATTTATTTCTACATTTGAAATACTAGAAGATCCATTGTTGTTTCTCTTGATGACAATTGAATTATTTTCTTCTTATTTTTTTTATAACACATGCATGATTTGTCACCTATGTTTTTCTATATATTTCTATTCTATGGTGTATACATTAAATTTACATCATGTTTTCTCCCCCTAAATATAGTACTTTTTTTATCCTCATGAATTGAAATTCTATTTTAATATTCTAATTATTTGTGACCAAACATATAGAAACACTATTAATATCTTAAGTTCCTTCTTATTTTATTTTTAGGTGTAGTATATGTAGATCTAATATATTGGGAACCTTCATTCTTATATGTGAGACCATAACTCATTGATTCAGTTTGTTAGGAACAGTCCCAAATGATTCTTTTCACATCCTATCAATATTTGTTTTATTTTATGGATTTTTAATAATCCATAATTTTCTATATTTTTTATGAAAACTGTACTAGAATTTGAAGCATCATATTACATAAAAAAGTCTCTTGGTAATGTAATAAAATCATCTTTAAGGATGTGGATTATTCTCAGATAATGATATCTTTTTCTTATTGGAGTCATGAACCTATATTAAAAATTGTGTAGAAACATTTCTTTACACATCAATATGGGAAGTTACATATTGTGATGATTATATATTCATTAATTTCACCTCTAGATCTAAGCTCATCATGTTGAGGGAACTCTTTTTTTCTTCAATTTACCTCACCTTAAATTACAACTATTCATTTATTATCTTCATTTTTACAAGATTGTTTTTTTTATTATTGGAATGAAATATCATGTTCATTTAACATATTTTATTTGACCCCTATTTGATATTATTTGACAACCACAAAAACAATATGAAAATTTTCAAATTCATGGAATAGTTTAACAAACAAAAACTCTATGAATTATTTTTAGAAACACTTACTTACAACTATTTTTAAGAATAATCATCACATTCATTGCAAAGATAAAAAAATAATTTTCCTTCACATGCTTAAAAGAGTGTTTTATTTTCTAACACTTTTATCCAATGTATATTCCATGGAATAAGTATTTTCGTAAAACTATAATTATTCACCATAATGAACCTTGATGCCTATAATAATATGGTTTACCACTAATATAAGGATACTATTAAGATGTTAATTAAATACGAAATAAATATAACTAATTGTTTCATTTTCATCACATATTGACCATGATTAATTCAAATAATGATAATCAAAAAAATTATTTCAATATATATCATTTTAAATAACTTCATTTCATACAGTCATTGACATTATATAAGGAATCGTATTCTTCTTCCTTGTCTGATCTTCTCTCAGTTATTTTGAGAGTAGAAATAAATCACCATCCAATGTGCACACCCATTTCCAAAAATATTCAATTCATAACGTAAGACATAAATCATTAGAGGTAACCTTCTCTGATACAACTTGAAGTGAACCAGGTCGGATTGAGCATTGAGAGGGGAGGCGCGAATCATTGGATTATTTATTAGAAATCATATTCATTATAATTCATTATATAAACATTGTTATGGTTATATATAAACCCAATATTTTCTCACAATCTCACTACATTTTTATTAGTAATAGTAGAAGGATAAGAACACAGTATTGACATGGTTTTACAAAAAGGGATACTTCTTTCACTTTTAGTTATACCACTAACATGAATTTTCCACTATAATCTTAATTTTGAGGTCAAATTGGTCAATATAAAACTACAAAGTATCTCTCATGAATCCTCATAGGTGGTTATTTATACTGTATCCAAATGTGTTATGAGAGTCCACACTGGCCTACTCCATAAATTAAAAATAGAGAATTTTGAACTTGAATTTAACTAGTTTCTTTAAGGATCATATCCAACCAAATAATTCTTCCTTTATTCAGTGTTGCATCTGCAGAATGGTGATATTTTTATATTTCTCCACAATATAATTGAATAAAACATTATATTGTACCTTTCCATGTACCTTTCTAGACATTTTCTTACTCAATAAATTATGATCACTTGTATTTCATTAGTTTCTATAGGTCACAAAATTCTCATTCTATTCTTCTTTCGACTGATTTCTGACATCACTTGATGTGTGAATTTTCATCACATAAATTCTTCACAGATATTTTGTGCATGAATAACATTCCAAAATCAATTCATGTTCAAACTGATATCTCAATTCAATTATACCTCATGCATGGAGTTTCTGGAATCTGAAGGTCATGTTTTGGGTATATAAAGTTATGTATGTATGCATGTAAGTAAAAATGAAACCCATTTGCCATATTTTTTTAAACTTCACACACCTTTCCTATATATCATTGATGAATTTCATCACATGTATGTGTATTATATGTACCATGATCAACTTCCATGGAAGGGGAGTTAATACACATTCCACATTGTGTTTCTTCACACAACTTTTTCACACACACACACACTATATACTTTTGCTCTCAATTCATGTTAATACATTCACTATATAGTTTCACTTCCTTCTTGTGAAAAACATTGATTTTTGCTTGAACTTGTGCAGGCACCTTCCCACAAACAAGATTGGGTATTATTCCTTTTTATTTTGTGAGATGTATTTGTACTTATTACGAAACATATTTGTGAGTTACATTGAATTTATAACTACCTTGTAAATTTCTTAAGTTCATTCATGAAAACCATTATGTGTATCCATTAGGTTATAATGATTCATGAATGTCTTCATAAAACTATATTATTGAAAAAATTCAATCGATTATGTTAAACACTAGTCGAAGACATGTCACTTCCACCTTTTCTATTACATAAAACCAACCGGATAAGGGAATCTATATTTATTAAAAATGGTCATGGTTCATCTATTTTCTATGAAAAAATAAAATTCTGATACTATTGACAGCTCTCATTGGTTATGGAATCCTTCATTTATATCAAAGAATCATAGTTCTTTGAATCCCATATATAAAATTTTATTCCATGTGAATGACTCCTTCAATTATCCATAAAGAACATCATACCTCGTCTTATCTTCAAACACTCAATTTAATCAGGGAAATTCTAGCATACACAGAATTTCATCGTATCTATGTGTTACAACTCACTGTATTCTCATGGGAATGTGATAATGATCACATGATCCCCATTTATCTAAGGATAATAATATCCATGAATGGAGGGTGGAAGAAGTTCCCACGATAACATAATTTTCCATCTGACAATGATTACATTATGCATGAAAATTATATTTCATGATTATTCAAACATGTTCAGTTCATAAAGATGACCAAATTCACATTACCAAAGTTTCTCGATTAGGTCGTAAAAATGTTTATACTTCTTGATCTTGGATGTATGATCCCCATAATTTAGAGTATAAATGTGGTGGGACTATTTTGAATAGGAAAGAACTATTTTGAATAGGAAATTCATGAGATTCAATTGAGAGGATCATATCATCAAATCACACCGCCTACATAATTTCAACCTTTTTAATGGACTACCAAAAGAACCAGACCACATATGGTGTCACATTGAATTATCAATGTGGAATCACTCGACTATATACACTATTTTATTATAGTATAACCTTCTATGTAACACTACAGTTGGCACTTAGATACACTACACCTTACACCCACAAGGGACACGACACACTATATAGTCCACAGGCACTCCTACAAGCTTATATACTAATCTATGTCTCCCATCATGCATGTGATCTGAAGTCTATATACATAGGCTCACTCATTGTTATCTTCTAAACACATACTCTTATAAGAATACCAATGTTATTCCTCCCCAATGGGGGTTCCTCCTCCCTTGGGTCCCCTTATGTGTGGTATAAGTCTAGAAATGGAGTATTACATTGTTGCACCCTACTTTTTATATGAGTATCATTTTACATAGAAATTATATAAGTATCACATAAATGAAATGAAAAGCTATCTTAATTAAATTTCAAGTCAAACCAGTTATTCATCTATTCTCATATGTGTTATTACTGAAACGTTTATGCTTATATTTCATGGAAACCTTCAATTCATCTTCACATCATAAAATATAAAATTCATATTACATGGCCTTATATAATATTTCAAATGTTATTATAAAAAATATTTCTTTCATAACACCTTCCTTGATTATTTAATATCAGCACAAACAATCATGATGTTTTACATCTTTATTTTTCCAAGTGTCTCATCCAAATCCATAATATGAATCCATAACAATTCTCTATGAATATATACTTCTCATAATCTTCTTACCAGAAAAATATTGACGTATCATTTACAAAAAAAAATAAAACAATAGTCTGAAAAAATTGATTTCAACAATCCTTTTCAGTTATAGTTTTAAAAAGAATATTTAGACGAAAATAACGTAGTGAAATCAAAAAATTTAATGAGGAATCCAGGAAAATGAAAATAAAAATAGTCCTCCTACCAATATTGTTTGATTAACACCTTATAGAGGCTCACAAAAAGTAATTTGGATAGATTATATGAATATGTGTAAAATATAAAAGGTTGAATAATCTAGAAAACTTCTTAATTCAAAATAATCACTTGTTTGTAAATTTATAATTCAAAAATATTTAGAGACTCCTAAGAGATGTATTCCCCATTGTTTCTTCATTAAATTTACAATTAAAATTAGTCGTGGATAATTTCTACTATCATGTTAAGGCTTGATTTTAATATTATATGTTCTAATGTAATAATTATTTTAGTAATGTAGAGATAAAAATTATATATATTATTTTTAATAATGTGGATACATAATATTTGTGGAATTATATACATAGGTGAAGATATGTGGTATTATATTTCTGAAATTCATCATAGAATTATCAATAAAGAATCAAAGAAATATATTAGGAATAATAATACTATGGGATAGGGATTTATAAATGTGAACCATGTTAATAATTTAACTCATCTAAGAAATAATCATTTTAAAATCTTAAAACAAGGAGTTTAACTTAATTTTATGTGTGGATGTGGTTTAAATTCCAAAAGGGGGATCGATAATAATATCTAATGAGGGATATTTGTTTTTGTCTTTTTATATATGTTCTTGAATCTATGAATGATAAAATATTCATTAGTTTCATTTCATTATACTATGATAGAGTTAAGGGAGTGATGAAAGACAATAATTTCAATATTTTGAACTTATTTAATTGTAAATTTAACCCATAATTAAGAAAATACATACATAATCATAGTATATTTTTTTTAGCTAAGTGAATAAGGATTTTAAATTCTAAAACGATTAAAGATTGAGTTCTAATATGTTATTCATTTTTTAGATTAATTAAGTCAATATAATTATATCAGGATTTTGTTTTATAACTTGCTAAAGGACATATATTTTGATTTTTTTGGTTTGGTAAAATTGTTAATTAATCATGGTGATATTTAAAATGGAATTTTGTTATTATATACACTCATGAAAATGGTAAAATGAAAACTGGATTTAATATATTTCTTAAAGTATATAAAAATATGACTCTATAATATATTATATGACATCCACATGATCATAATACATTTTCCCATAAAATTAATTTAGATAATCTAAAGAAAAAAATTTGATAATATAACTCGTAACACCATGATATTTTGTGAATTGTTTTGTTCAAATTAATTTATATTTTTAGATAACTTATGTTACAAGAAACAATGAGTTTATTATATAGAATGCATGGAACTAGATAATGAACTTCATTAAACAGTAAAATAATATTATATTAAATATGTATGTTACACCCTAACCATTTTTGAAGTGACTTGGGTTTATCCCTGTCATAATTTGGAATATTCCTAAAAATAATGCCAAAGGTAATCGTTGAGGTGGTGTGAGATTATGTGTCCCTGTGTCCCCAAAATAAATTTTATAAACATATTATGTATTTTTATACTATGAACATGCAGGAAAAACGTTCTCCCTTAAATAGTAGTCAGATCAAAATTTTGAGGGCACAATTTCATCCGTAGAATATAGTTTACCATAGGTGGGGTATAATTTTTGTGGGACCATACCTTCTGTGGGTTTTTTCGTGAATAAATTAAATAAATTTATTTTGGAGGCCAGATCGAATTAATCTTGAACAGAGTCTCAGATTGAATTTATGAGACATTGGTTATGTTCATAACATCATGTTTACCGTAGACAAAACATAATCTTTATTGGCGGACAATGTTGGGTCGGAGGCGAGTCAGACTAGCTTGTTAAGTGGATATTTGTTTTTAATAAAATTAAAACAAATAACCCTCACCCATCATATCACCCCAGTTTGTGTGCAGTATAAGTATCATCCCCATCTTTCTCCTCCTCATGATGAATGTCAGATCATAATCGAGCAGATGAAGCATCATTGATATTAGATCTTGATGGAAGAAACTCCCAGATCATGCTGTATCATCTCCAGAGCACCAATTTGGCCTCGAATATTCAGCATCCCTTCATGAGGTAGGAAGTTTGTGTTCCTATCTCATTACCCCTTGTTTATTCTTTGTTTTTTTTGTGAATCGTCTCTATAGTGATGAATATCGTGTCCTAATATTTTCAAAATAAGTTTCAGATCATTTTTTCCGACAACTCAAGTGGTCTCGATGGTCTATGGAAGTTCTGACAGTGCTTCGGATGAAGGTGGCATGATAGTTTCTATTGGGCATGGAAATGGTTTTCAGTAGTGGTGGTTGTTTCTATGGGTGGTGGCTGCATGGTGGCATGGCGAAGGGTCAACGGGCCGATGGGCCGATCCTTCCAGTTTGGTCCAATGGTGTTTAAACCATCATAACTCACTAACCAAGGGTCTATTTTGCATGCCATCTATGGAAACACTACCCTTGATTTGAGTCAAACCTTTTTATTACTCTTTTTTAAAAACTTTTTTTGTGGTCTCGATATGTGGTTGCATGAAATGTACACTTATAATAATAAGAATATATTTATTATTGTTTAGCGAAACTTTGATCAGACGTTTCTTTTTCATCTGATGTTTGTTAGAACCACTGTCAGTACTATTGAGACCCTCGAATAAATACAGACATTTTAAGGAAAATTTCATGTGATGAAACCAAAATCCATGTGCGTCCCCCAAAATGTCTGGTTTGACCGTTTGTGGGGAAACATGACTTTTCACCGGTTGTCTGTTTTTGACAAATAAGTAGTCAATCAAATATGTTTTTTCATTGGTATCACAGTGGTGTGATCCATTTGATTTGTTTTGGGATTGAGGTGTGGGACCTAGGAAGACACATTGGATCCTGTTACAGTGATTGGTAACCTTTTCAACAATTGTCCATTTTCGGCGACTAAATCGCTTATTATGTGTGTTTTTCATATAGAATGTGATGGTTGATGTGGTTTCGTCCTACGAGACACATTGTGTAGGAAATGTTGTGAGGGTCTATTAGGTTAGTAAAACTAAATAGCTGGGGTGAGTGGGTCCCCCTGGTCTCATTAGAAATGTTACTATTAGATGGGTTGAGTGCTACATCCTAGTCACAAAAGGCAACATTATGAGTATCTGGGTTGAGTGGGTCCCCCTGTTCCTTTCTCTTCAATGGTTTTAAGTATCACATCCTCTTCACCAAAATGTGACCCCTCTTTGGCTGCTTTGCGTACATGAAGCATAGTGGTTCTACCCTACCAGGTTAGGGTTCATGTTCATGATTCATGGAGTGGAGGTTTACTACGATGCTAGAGAGAGTTCTCATGTTTACACTTTCTAGTGTGTGTTGCATCAGTCCCCATTGACTACTTACTCAGCAGACTTCGAGCATGTATCACCAAAAGTGTCTCAACGAGATCCCCAGATCCCTTCATGTTTCTGTAGTTGAGTTATCTAAATCAATTTGACCAATATTTATGGGGCCACTGATCCTCTACGGGGTGTTTTAGTTGTGGACGGAGCCCCAATGGGCCCAGGTAAGTGACTTTCTAGTTGTGTAGTGATATCTATTCTTTCAGCTTTCCATGGAGTGTTTCTACAAGTCACCAAGTGGAGTTTGTGGTATTGTCATTACCGAAAGTACTAGGGTGGTGATCCCCTATCTAAGAGATATGATATCCATGTTGTTGGATCAGGATTTGTAATGTTTCGTTGGAAGAGTTCGGAATTGGCATGACTAGAACTATGTGGGTGTTGTGCCTCTTCTAGGCAGGTTGTCCCAGATTCAGGGTGTTGTGAGATACCCCTTTATGTGCTTACTATTATGTCTAGGGTTTTAGTGTCCCCCATCGGACCCTAGGTGGGATCCCTTACCAATGTTTTTTGAGGTATTTTATTCACTAGGTGACTTCTTTCGTGACATTTTCCTTCAAGCGTGCCTTGGCAGATGAGTATCATGAGGTTTATCCTGTTTGTTCCATTTGTTCATTTTTTCGATGTAGTGGAAAATATTGGTTGATTTCCATCTGGGATCATGTGGTTTTCTACTCAACATCGAGTTTTCAATTCATTACCCCTTTCATTTTTCATGCTATTAGGGATGGATTGACTCTTGTTCCTGCATATGAGCTCAGTACCCCATGAAATTGTTGTGACTGTTGCATTTGAACCTTCAGTATTTTACGATCGATATTCTATGGTCAGGACCATCATACATTAAGATGAGTATATCTAGTTATGTTTTGAGTGTTCCCATGGTATGTGTCAATTATTTGACATGCCTAAAACGTCGACCTGAAAAGTTGGGTTTTTTTAGGATGGACTCAAGATGACGATTCTCTATCATTTGGGTTCCCTCAGGCTTTGATTAGTTAAAGGATACCTATTAGTTACTCCCTTTTGGTTTCGGTGTTTATGGGGAACCAACTGAGTATTCTTCTACTCCCCCTGCACAAGTTTTTCCCGCACATGTCTTGTGTCTTGAGTAGACCACATGTCTTTTGAAGGAGTCCCATTCAGACACAAAGCAGGAAGAGTATAGTAGTTGGTATGACTAAGTTTATCACCAGATCTAGGATGAGGATCTTACCAGTGGGTGTCTAGAAGTGATCCCTTCTTTTAGAGGAGGTTGGACACTTTTTCAGTTTTCTTTTGGTGGGCCATATAATTCCCCTTTTTTACATCTATTTTACTCGGGTTTGGGATAGTTTTTTTCATGCATTCTACTTTTTAGTTTTAGTATATATATCTAAACTACTACATTGAGTTCTATGTGGGTGCATGCATATAGGTACTTAAATCTATGTCCTCCCTGTGTGTGATATCCTACATGGCACTGGATGTTATCCCCTAGCCTATGGAGGTGGGCTTAGGGAGCAGCGGATCGAGTCCCATTAGTCCAGGTCATGACAGAGTTGTATCAGAGGATTTTCCAATGTTGTGACCTTAGAGTGAATTTGGTTTATATGTGAGCTTGGTTCTGGTTTCATAGAATCTTTTTTAGGATGTTTGGAGTTTGGATTCTAGACTGGGGAATCCAGTGTTGTAGTAGGCGGCCAACATATCCATACACTAGGACTCTCATAACCTACCTTTTGACTCGGCACAAATGGATACTAAGCGTAGTGTAATAAAGGTATGTGCATCATATAGGTTGGGGATTTAGGTTATTTCTATCCTTCTTGAGTCTGCTCCCTAAATATTATCTTTGGCCATGGTTCATCTTGAATTTGTTCATGAGGCTTCCCTGATGGAAGACATATGGGTTCCACGCATGGGTTTGGTGGACGACCAGATAAGTTATGAGGATGTCTTGTAGGGGCCTAGTCATGAGGTATGTTCTCCACTAGTTTTATAGTTGCTGGATCCTCCACTGGTTAGAAGCCCGTAGACCCACCTATGAGGGTATATATAGATAAATCCTGTTAGACCGATCCAGGGATGGCTCTATTGGTGTTTGTTTTGTTCGATGTTGCTTCGACTACCAAAGAAAGAAGGATCATTTCCCCTCAAAAGATGCATTTTAGTGATTTGATGAAAACTGTGCAGATGAGTCAGTGCTTCCCAAAGAGGTCAGTATCGTGGTGTGGTGGTTGAGTCCATTTGACTTGTGTACATGGGGCTTGGTAGGATTTATGTAGCTAAGGGGTAGGTAAGACTTAGTGTGAGTGTCTAGGCATGCCTTTTTTGTTCGTTGGTTGCCTCACATGTTCAGAGTCAACATGTATGAAGGCCGCTCAAGAATGATGTGGTGTGGATCACTTTGGCTTCAAATTCGTAGGGAGGATGGACACTTCTCCCACTGAGATGTGCCCTTCAGGAATGATCCAAAGCTATTTGGGTCAGTCTATTCCAACCAAGGAGGATAGTATCAAGTTGTGGTGGAATATTTTCATCGACTAGTGAGTTCGAGGTCAGTTTTATGCATCAACAGAGGTTTTGAAAGGTCCTTTAAGTCATAGTGTGTATAGTTTGGAAACTTGATTTTTTCTCCTTGTGGTCAATATTCTTTTCCATAAGGTGGGGATTATGTCGAACTTTTGATGTTTGTCATTAGCACCAGTAACAGGGTGAGACGTGCTGCTGAGTTGGTATTTTCCTGGGTATCCGGTTGGTGTTGGAAAAGACTTTTTGGAGATAGATGAGTACCATTGGGGTTCAATCAGTGTGGTCGTAGACCAACGATGTTGGTAATAGCTATTTGGTGATGATATCTTGTGTTCGGTTGGATCTCATCAAGGGTACATAGTGTTAGCTAAGGAATCCATCTACCTATGAGGTTTGTAAACCCTCTATTTCATTGCTGGTGTTGTGGTTTTTCATGGATAATGTTTTTTACATCCCAAGAACCTCGGGTGATCTCGCTATCATGGTAATCCCAGTGGAGAGCTTTAATCCTTTACCTTATTCCTAGGATTTCACTTTTGTGGGATAAAAAGGCTTAGGTTGGGGAGGATGTAGGGACTCTGGTTTTCCCCTGTCAGACATTGGAATATTCCTACGAATAATTCCAATGATAGGCACTGAGGTAATGTTTTATTCCTTATCCCGGTGTTCATGGAATAATTTTTATAAACATATTAAGTATTTTTATACTATTTACATTGAAGAAATAGGTTATCTCTCAAAGAATTTACCAGATCAGAAATCTGAGGGCATGGTTATGTCAGGAGTGTGCTGTTTACCCTTGTCAGAGTATAAGTTTTTTGGTCACATACCTACTAAGGAAATTTCTAAAAATAAATTAATTTCATTTATTTTGGACACCGGATCAAATAACACCTTAACAATGTCTCGTATTTTATTTCTAAGATCGCCGTGGATTTTAGAATATTGTTTTTACCCTAATTGTAACCAAATAATTGTTGGTATAGGGTGTTGGGTCAAAGGAGAGTCGGCCCAGGGTGTTAAGTACATATTTTTTCCATAAAATTAATAAAAATAACCCTTACCTCACATCGCTCCACCTTTTCATTGTAGAAGTATCAACTCCCTCTTCTTCCTCTTCGCGAATATGATTTTCTGGAATCAACAGAACGAAGCACCGTCGATCTCGGATCATGAGGGCAGACACTCCTAGATAATGTAGTAGTAGCTACAGAGCACATATCAAGCCTCAATGCTTCGACATTTCTCCATGAGGTATGTGGTTTGAGTTTTGATCCTATTACCCATTATTTATGCATTTTTTTGTGTGAATCATTATTATAGAGATGAATATCATGTCTCAAGGATTCTGAAATAGGGTTCAGATCATTTTTACAACCACCTGAGTTGTCCTGGTGGTCTGAAGATGTTCCAGTGGTGCTCTAGAAACATTCTAATGAGGCATGGCTCTGGCAGATGGTGGCACAGTGGAGACAGTGCAGCACAGGTTCGGTGGGCCGATCCAGCCAGTTTAGTGCATAGGTGTTTAATCCCACGTAACTCGAAATCTAGGGGTCCGTTTATATGCCATTTTCAAGGAAAATACCCTTGCATCATTACATCATTTGGAGGGTTCTATGAGTACGTATTGTTACATTCTCGAGATGTGGTGGCATGAAACATCTATTTATAATAATAATAATAATATATTTATTATTATTTTAAAAACCATGGATCAGATGATCCAACGTCTAATGTCTATTTGAAGCATTGTTAGTGGAATTGATACACTAAAATTAATACAAACGTTTTACGACTGATATCAAGTGTTGAAACCAAAATCGAGGTGTGGTCCCGACAAGTCCTGGTGTGGGCATTTTCCATGAAATGTGATTTTTTAACCAGTTTTCCATTTTTGAAAAATAAGTAGTCGATCTTGTGTGTTTTTGCATAGGGATCATAATGGCGTGAACCCATTGAAGTGTTCCAGGATCTAGGTGGGGATCCCACAAAGACTCGTTTGGTCTTATTGTCATGAATAATACCCTTTTAACTAGTTGTCCATTTTGGGCGAGTAAATAGTATATCCTACGTGTTTTACCATTTCAAACACTATAGTTTCTATGGTGTTGGCCTAGGAGACACAGCGTCTAGGCGATATTGTGTGGGTTTCTTAGGTTAGCGATGCTGAATAACAGGTTTGAGTGGGTCCCCTTCGTATCTTTGGTGGTGTTAATATTAGCTGGGCTGAGTGGGTCCCCCTTGTCTTGGATGGTGGTGTAACAACTAGCTTGGTTGAGTGGGTCCCCCTAGTCCTTTTTCTTTGAGGGTTTTCAGTATCATGTCCTATTCACTAGGCCATGACCCCCTTTTAGTTGCTTTGAGTATGTGGAGCTTAGTGGTACACCGCTATCATGTTAGGGAGTGGGTTTACATTTCATGGAATAGTGCTCCAATAACATTCTAGGGAGGAGGCTCACATTTTCACATTTTATAGTGAGTATACTCAGTATTCTTCATGTAAAGAATCAGGCGACTTAGAGGATGTGTAGAACCATGAGTTTTGTAATGATCCACATATCCATTCATGTTTCCCTAGTGGAGTTATCAGAATTGGTGTGAGAAATATTTATGTGTGCATTAGTCCTCTACCCAGGATATTCCTGTAGGGGATGGAGCCCCAATGTGTCTTAAGAGCTACCCCTCTAGTTGTGTTGTAATATCTATTCTTTCACCTATCAGTGGCACATTTCCACAAGTTACCAGGTCAGTTTGTGGTATCTTGATGACTGAAAATACTTGGGTGATGATCCCCTATCTGAGTGATATGGTATCCAGGGTGTTGGATCGGGTTCGTAATGTTTCAATGATTAATTCATGAATCCGAATGGCCAACACAACATGGGTGTTGATCCTATGATAAGAAATTTGTCCCATATTTGGGTTGTTAATTGGTACCCCTTTTCATGTACGGTGTTCCCAGTAGGGTTTCAGTGTCCCCCACCAGACCCTGGGTGGGATCCCCTACCTCAAGAGTTGGAGGTAATTTAGTCAACAGTTGAATTCTTCCATGATGTTGTCCGTTGAAAATGCCCGTGCAGATGAGTATCATGAGTGTTGGCCTAGTTGTTCCATTTGTTTATTTAACTGATGGAGTGGAATCTCTTAGTTTATTTCTATCTATGGTGGTGTGGTTGGATCATCTAATTTTATTTATCGATGCTCTCATAATTCATTTCGCGAGCCATCAAGGATGGATTGACTTTTGTTGTTGCTGATGAGGTTGGTATCTCATTAGATTATTGAATTGCTTTCATTGGAACCTCAAGTCATTTACCATAGATAGTATATGTTCAAGACCATTATACTTGGATATGAGTATATCTAGGTATGTTATGAGAGTTCCCTAGGTGTATTTCGTTTCTTAGACATGCCGGGGACGTCGAGCTGACAAGTCAGTTTTTGCCAAGGATGGTCTAGAGAAGGGTACTCTCTCTCATTTGGGTTCTCTTAGGCTAGGTTGAGTTAACTGATGCCTATCAATTACTCCCTTTTTGGTTTAGGGTTTTTTGGGGAACCTACTGAGTATTTTTATACTCACCCCCGCACGGGCTTTGCCCGCACATGTCTTATGTCCTGTGACGACCACAAGTCCCTCGACAGAGTCCCATTTAGACTCTGATCATGCATTGTCTAGTAGCTTCACTGACTAGGGTTCTAACTAGATCTTGGAAAAGGAGTTTATTAGTGGGTGTATGGAAATGATCCCCCCCTTCAGAGAAGGTTCTACATCTTTACAGTTTTATATAGGTGGGCCCTGTATTTTCCCTTTTTGTACATCTATTGTACTCATGTTTGGGATAGATGTATGCATGCATTTTACTTTTCAGTTTTTGTATATATGTCTTCACTATTTCATGGTGGTGTATGTGGGTGCATGTGTACATGTAATTTTTTTATGGCCTGTTTGTGGGTGCAAGCTGACTCGACACTAGATGTTAGCCCCTGGCCTATGGAGGCGGGCTTGGGGAGTTACGACTCAAGCCCCATTGGGTCGGGTCCTGACAATTAAGTAGGATGGAATGAATTGTATTAACTTATCTATGAAATGTAAAAATATATTCCATACACATTCCATAAATTTATTTATAAATTACATGTAAATAATTAATCAACATTTAGTAATGTGATTACATTCATAAAATATATGTGTTCATAAAAAATGATATTAACTTATTTTTATGAAAAATAGTATATAGAATTTAAAATATTTATATGATAAAATAAACCAAAATTTTGAAATCATCATAAAAAATTTCACATATAGTGAAATTTTTGGATTTTTCTGAATAATATTGATTTTTTGATGAATAGTGAAAGCATAAATTTTTATAAAAAAAATTCTATAAATAAATTATGTAATTTAAATTCAAATCTATTTTTTATAATGTATCATCTGTATTCTATATTATTGTTTTATTAACCTAATTAATATTTAATCTACTAAATGTTTCATTTTAGTATATGTTTTTTGGTTTTAAATAGTGGTATTTTCCAAAAACTATTTTTACATTCATAATGTTTCTCAATTAAAAATGATTATTACAATCCTTAATTAAGTACATTGAAAATAAATTATATATTTTTTATATAACTAATAATAAATATATTTTCATCCAATAATTATTATAATATATAGAGTTAATTTAAAATCATCAAGTGCATGAAAAAAATCACTTCTTTGAAACCCTCTTTTTCATCACATCTGCAGGTTTTGTATTAAATTTAATTTTATAAAATATTTAAAAACACATTTTTAAAAGTAAAAATTATTTTCAAAATCATATTTTTAAAATTTTATTATGGTGAATTTATTATATTTTATTAGAAAGGTTAATATTTTTATGAATAATGGAAAAATTGAATTTCAATTGGAAACTGCATTTTGAGTTAAATTATATATAATGGTGAATTGAAATTTGAAGTTAGTTTTGATGTTATGTTAGTTCAATTATGAAACCCTTAACCTAAAATATTTCATTTCAATAATGTTCAGAAACATTATAATATTTTGATCAATTTCACTTTGAAAACCCTATTTATCATCACAATTGTAAGATTTTATTTAAATTAAAATTTATATTGATGGAATTTAAAGAAATGGATTCCATATTTGGGATCAAAATATTTTATACTATCTAATATGTTCAGATTATTTTTCTACCATAATGAATATAAAAAGCAGAAAAAATTATTAACTATGATTAAAGAAAGTCTGTTTTATCAGGGGTTAAACAAAAACAATATGGTAAAAAGAAACCTAAAATGACTAAAAAATATTATGTGGATATTTAGACCAAGTAATGTCTAATTCTCGATAAAAGTCAACTGATTACCATTGTTTCATCTAGAAGAAGTGGCTATATTTTATCTTTCAAAATATTATAAGTGTGCCCCTAATCTCACTTATAAAAGGAAATGAATTTGAATCTCTTCTTCACACCATCAAATAATTTTTTGATAATAATTTGTCAAATTACTTCCCATTGAACCTAGATTCTTTATAGAATCCTTATTTTGGGATGTAATCGAACCCTGGTTGCCTTTTTGTGAAAACATAAGGACGACACCCGAATTAGAGGTAACATTCTTGAAAGAAGGTTTTAAATTTATATCTACTTATTCCTCCTAAAATTTATATTTTTCCATGATTATATAATTAAATAAGTATATACCATACACAAATATGTTTTCATGTTAATTTTATTAAAAAAAGGCATCAATATCAATCAAATGGGTTATGAAATCAATGTTTATGTGTACAACGGGCCACCACTTTGCGAACAGATGACATTCTCTTTTCATTACCACCTCTCATATGATGGTAGGATTATGGATGTAAATTATATATGTTAAATTAAAAAATAATTATATATTTAAAGTCATGAAATGAATTATTCCTTTCTACACTCAATTCCATAGGGGATATGATAATGTCCCTCATGTCTGTGACAGACTACCCCCTTACAAAGAGATGTGATTTTCTTTTCACTAACTCTTTACATGGAAGATAAAAAATTTAAATATATTTAATATATAATAAATTAATATGACATTATTTAAATATTTATCACTCTAAAAATAAAATATATCAATTTGTTCTTTCATTTTCATTGACTGAATGATGATAACATTGTTTGTGTACATGTGGATTAACACCTTTTTGAAGAAATGTCAATATTTTTTCGTCACCAAATAACATGGATTATATTTGTAATTATATTTATAGAAATAATATTTTATTTATAATATTATTATATTTATATAAAATTCTGAAATTTCATTCCACTTTTCCATAATGGTCATTAACAAATGGAATAATTATTCATGTGTGTGTACGACCTACAGTCTCCATGATTGTAACATACTTAATTTCTCAAAACCATCATTCATGATTGGTATTAAAATTATAATTGATGTATAAACATTATAATTATTTAATTATTATTATCATAGATGTTATGTAAATAGTATTATAGTAATAGGACCAAAAATAAAAAATCAAGACATATATCAAATAAATGGGTTATTTTCTTTAACATGAATTTATCATGGAATTATTAACACATGTGTAGTGGAAGGAAATAAGTAAATAATATATGGAATGATATATATACACACACAATTATTTAATATATTTATACAAAACATATATATTATATATTATTTTTTAATTAGTGCGAATAAAATCGATAATTATGGAAGGGGATTTCTGTATAACTTTTATTTTTTGGTGAGACAAATTCCATTTCAAGAACATGATTATTTTATAATGTATATATAATAACAATTAATTCTTTATATGATTACTCCACAAAGAAATATTAAAAAAATTATATCCATTTTAGGATCTTTATTTCATGAGATTTATGGTTCAGAGGTTACCAAATCTATAATGGATGTTTTGTTCCAATATTCCTTCTTTGAGACATACATTATGTTATGAACATATATTATTTCCTGATTCATATATAAATACCCTTGTACATGAAATATAATTAATTTATTTATCTTAATGATATTGCAGAATATATTTTCATTTATTTTTTAATAGATATTATTATTGAAAGATAGCCAATTGGTAATGAATTTATGTTACAATCTCATTATTTATCAATATTGCTTATGATTAAGATTATAATGATATTATAATATTACACATACAAAAATAAATAATATAATTTTATTCTCCTATAGTTATTTATGATGTTTTCAAAAAATAGTACTATTTTTCATTCTCTGTGTCATAAAATAGATGAGAAAATATTTTCAAGAAAATCCAAATTTCATTCTCTATTTAGTTAGAAATATGTTTTCTTCCTAACCCATGTTTTCTACAACTGTTTTCAATTTTTTATTATTATTATTATATAATTCCAAAAAAAAAATTAGAAATTGATTAATTTTTTTAAATAAAATAGGAACAAATATTTATTTCATTTTCTTAAAAATTCATGATTAGATTTTACATAAATTGTGGAAGGAATCATTTTTTAAGGTGTATGACATGAAAAAAATTCCCAATTTCATGAATAGTATTTGTTTTTCTAAATATTCATTTATAAGTATTCATATTTATTTTCAATCAAAATATTTTCCTAAGTTTTTATTTTTTAAAAGAAGTTTTTAAATAGGAAATGATATTTTCTTAAAAATTTATTTAGCATATCGATTAAAATTATTTTCATCTCAGATAAACTATGATAATGTTAAGAGTGCCTTAATTAGGACATGAACCAATGATATCATTATTTTTTTATGAATTTTTTATGATGCTGTTTCGCGCGGAATCCGGGGATGACCTCCTGGACGGGAGATTCAAACGTTCCGATCGGTTTCCAACGGGTTTGTTCGTAGAACCGGAAACATCCAATGATTCCACATCCGTTTGGACCTACTTTCCAAAGGCAGGCGCTCATTAGCTTGTGGGCTAATGAGGCTTGGGAATTTGCATTGGTCGAGAGGATGGGAGGTCGGACTCATCACACCTTTTTGAGGGGAATTATTGTCTACTCCGGGACTCTCTTTATAGATTTAAGTTAAGTTCGTGAATCCTTATTACGTTACCAAGTATAAAATGAGCTTTCCTTTAGTTTTAACAATAAATGATTAAATACGCAAGAAATTTAGAGAATCTTTTATATGTATTCGAGGTTCATCATCAATATAGAATCATCTATATTTTTTTAGAGATTCTTGGTCAATGGTATCCTTCAAAACATTTATATAAAAGTCTCTTGGTCATTTTGATGACCAGGCTGGTTTTAAAGCCACTCAGTGGGGCACTTGATGTTTATCGTCATTCAGAAGGACAGAGATTATTTCAATGTTGGGATCGAACCCATAAATGGGCTACCTACGTATCATTTGTTTTGAAAAAGGAATCAGAACCCACGTAGTTCGAGGAATGGGATATGATGTTTTATGATTGATGGCTCAATGATGAATGTCATAATTACTTTTACACTCTAAGCTCGCGTGAGTCATGCTCGGTGTGAGAAACAAGAGGTATTGGTAAAATTTAGACAATTGTGCCATAAAAGATGCAATCATAAGAATTTGTTTTGGGGCTTATGTATAGATGACTGCCCAGATAGACGAAAGTTTAGGATTTACTTTTAGGGAGAAAATCCAAGAACAGGGTCCACAAAGTTATATGTGCTTCATGGAGATTTGAATACTCTAATCTTGGGGCTTACTCCTAAAGAGGATGCCCAAGTTAGGAGGGGACTTTTGATTGGGTTTTATTCCTGAAAAGGAAACCCAAATCAAAGGTAATTTATGACTGGTTAAGAGAAATTTTAAGAGACTTGGGGCTTACTCCTAAGAAGGATGCCCAAGATTTATGACTAGGACTTATTCCTGAGAAGGAAGCCTAGGTTAGGGGACCTGGGGCTTACTCCTGAAAAGGAAGCCCAAGGTTATGACTGAGTCTTATTCCTGAAAAGGAGACCCAGGTTAGGGATTAAGGTTTGGGGCTTACTCCTGAGGAGGATGCCCAAGATTAAAGGACTTGATTGGGGCTTATTCTTAAGAAAGATGCCCAGAATTTATGACTAGGACTTATTCCTGAGAAGGAAGCCTAGGTTAGGGGACTTGGGGCTTACTCCTTGTAAGGAAGCCCAAGGTTATGACTGAGTCTTATTCCTGAAAAGGAGACCCAGGTTAGGGATTAAGGTTTGGGGCTTACTCCTGAGGAGGATGCCCAAGATTAAAGGACTTGATTGGGGCTTATTCTTAAGAAAGATGCCCAGAATTTATGACTAGGACTTATTCCTGAGAAGGAAGCCTAGGTTAGGGGACTTGGGGCTTACTCCTGAAAAGGAAGCCCAAGGTTATGACTGAGTCTTATTCCTGAAAAGGAGACCCAGGTTAGGGATTAAGGTTTGGGGCTTACTCCTGAGGAGGATGCCCAAGATTAAAGGACTTGATTGGGGCTTATTCTTAAGAAAGATGCCCAGATCAAAGGTTTTTATAACTGGGGATTTATTCCAGAAAAGGAGACCCATGTTAGGATTCTCTCATCTTAAAGGATGAGGTTGAAATGAATGAACTCTCAATCTTTGGTGACATAAAGATGTTTAAATCACTAGGTTTTGAGAGCTATTTCACAGAATTCCTTTCAGATAAGGATGTCAAATCAAGAAATCATGCCATAAATGGCTTTGAAGAGTATCTTGAAGACTGAATCTTGAATAGGAAGGGTGAAATGGCTTAAGAGGGGTAAAAATGGGCAAGATGGGCACCCAAAAAGCTAGGGGCGCGCAAGTCTTGAAAGGCGCGCAAGTCCTGCGGCGGCGCGCAAGTATTGGCCGCGCAAGTATACTTGCGCGACATTAGGGGTACTTGCGCGATTTTCAACCAGTATTGAAATGCTTGAGCGACTCTTTATTAAACCCTTTACCATCCTCTTGAGGTTCTTCCAGAAGAGGGACGCGCAAGTTATATTGAAGGAATTAAGTAGGCGCGCAAGTGTTTGATAAGTTTCAACACTTAGGCCTTCCTTTTTCTCTTTAGATCTTCCATTCTAGGTAAGAAATTACCTTAGAAGTGTTCTGGAAGCTTTGAGAAGAGACTTGGGAATCGGGAGCTTCAATCCGAGTTTCTGGAAAAAGATCCTCCTGAATGGGGGGCCCACAGGGTCTATTTATAGGCAAAAGAAGACCCCGGGCGGTTACTGGGCGGTTACCAGGCGGTTTACCACATATGTCGCGCAAGTCCCTTGCACGAACATGAGGAGTCGCGCAACTATTGAGGCGGCGCGCAAGTGTACTTGCGCGACCAAGAGGGAACTTGCGCGATATATGGGCAATGTTCTCCTTTTTTATCCCTTTGTCGATTTTTGATGTTTCTTCAAAGGATGAATCACTTTGAGCTCAGATATTCCCTTTTCCGATCTTTTAGATTCTGTGACGAAAGGAGCGTCAACAAAAGTCCCCCCTCAGAGTTGGATCCGGAGAGAAAATGAGGATTTGACTCTGAGGAAATTGAATTCCTCAAAAGGAAAAGGGAGGGCGCGCAAGTCTTTCAACGTCAGTGGGTGGCGCGCAAGTCTGCGTCGCGCAGGCTTTGAGCGCTCTGGGTGCGGCGCGCAGATAGGCCCCCTGGCCTATAAATATACCGCTTCCGGCCGTAGATGGCATCTGAAGTTCCGGATTTCTCGAGCTCTCGCCGCGCAAGTCTTCCTCACCGCGCAAGTCTCTTGTTTCCACTGTTTCTTCGCTGTCGCGCTACTCTCAAGGTAATAGGGCTTGCGCGGTAATACTTGCGCGACCAAAACTTGCGCGGCACATGTATCACTTGCGCGACATCTCCATACTTGCGCGCCTTAATGCCTTGGCCATTTTTTTCAAATTCTTTCACAAATTTTATGAAAAAATAAAACCCATTTAAGAGTTTAATTTATTCAACTCCTGTGCAGATTCAATGGCTCTTAGACCTGGATTAATTGATGAACTGGCTAGCAAGCGGATAGATGATATGATGAATATCATTGGCCCTGATTACTATACTGTCAAAAACAGCACTCTTCCAGATTTTGCTAAGTATCTGAAGAAATATCATCACGACTTTCCTCACTGCACTTACCTACCTTTGTATGGTCATGGTCATCTGCAAGAAGTCATTATTCCAGAAGTAAATAATTATCTTCCATTTTCTTGGTTTCAGAATTATACCAATTTTTCTTCAGCAAATATCTCAGGCGGAGGATCATTTCAAACTGCTGGAACAGTGGAGAAGGCTTATGTGATGCATCATAGCCCTTGCACACCAGATCTGAAAAAACATACACCTGAGCTTCAACCACATTGTCATCCTTCAATCTTCCGAAATGCTCAGATGGATCAATCCAAAGGCTGGAAGAAAAGTTGGGATTTCCGTCCTGGGGGAGGTGTGAAACCAACTTGGATGTGGGTATACTGGGTGCGACAGACTTGCGCAGAGTTTATTGAGGATCTGAAGAGAGCTACAATATATGAGGATGTTTGGGTTGGGCAAACATATATTTACAGACATGATATCTTTGTGCCAGAGATACTCAGCCATTGGAGTCCAGCGACTAATTCTTTCCACTTGACTCATGGAGAAGTAGGTATCAGTTTGTGGGATGTCCACAAGATTTCAGGAGCTCCAATCTTGGGCGATATGTATGATGAATTCATTCCTCCCAAGGTGACTTGGAATGATCCAGAGAAGACTCCTGCTTTGGCTCGAGAATTATTCAAAATATTTCACAAGCTCAAGAGTTCAGAGACCTCATTAACTCATTTCAGAAAAGATATCCATCCGGAAGAATGGATGAATGCGTTTCTTACTGAGAAGAAAGGGATGGAGCCAAAGGAAAAAGGATCCAAGAAAAAGAAATCCAAGGATACCCGGCCCAGACGTCCTACCACTTGTCCAAAACCTGAGAGGAGAGGAGCTCCTGGCACATTCTGGCCAACTCTAGAAGCAGGAGAGTTTGAAAAATGGGGCTATGAAGTGAATCAAAGAATTCCAAAGAAAACTCGTCTGGAGGGTTTCTTGGCAATGTGGCTTAGTATTTATCTCTTGCCGGTCAGGGATTCGTAGGGAGGCGTTAGGCCAGGGACCTTCGTCATTGCGGCCAAGTTGGCTGATGGAAAAATGGTTGGGTTAGCTACCCCCATTTTAGCAAAGATTCACAGGAGTTTACTTCACGTCTTCCAGGGTAAATCTCCTTTAAGAATAGTGGGACCATTCTAGGTTTTGTGGGGATGGATCGCCACTCACTTCAGGACTTACAATGTACAGAATGGATTACAAATTCTTGGAAGCTCTTTCAGACCGTCAGTGCAAGCATTCTCTGGAATTGCTCCATTAGATGTCAATGGTTATGACATAAAAGTAAGACTAAGCATGTATAAGGAATTTGAACTTCTTTCCTTATGGAAGTCCGCCATCTGGGCGGTTTGTTGATGATGGGAAAGCCCCTTTGGATTTGAGGGCATACATGCTAGCTTGCAGGGATGGCGTGTTAGTAGCCAGGATTGATGGAGAAATCATATGCGAGGCCTATGCTCCATATAGATTTGCACACCAATTCAAATGTTTGCAACAGATTGTTGTATCCCCTCCAGTACATGTCAGGTTAGAGCAACATCCGATGGTTGCTCGACAACTATGGTTGCTGACATCAAGAGAGAAGACTGGGGCAGTATTTGATCTACCAGTTGAAAAAGCGGCACATTATCTGACTACATTTTATGCCGAACACTGGATAGCATCATACCCTAAAGGGATATTGAATCACCCTGTATATCAAGTGGGAAAGAGGAAGAGGACTGTAGAGAAAGAAACTCTTCCTCATGAAGGTGATGCTTCTCCTCCTGAAATAGGTTCAACAGACTCCTCCTCTAGAACTGATTCCTCGGATTATCATGATGGGGATGATGAGGCACAACCTGCAGCAAAGCGGTTTCGTGCCCGATATAATCCTCCGGCCAGAGTTAAAAGACCCACTCCATCAACTCCTGGTGAGTTATTTGATTGTAATAATTTCAATCACTGCTACTTTATAAAGTAATAAGTCTCACTTTCTTATTCTCTATCTGTAGTTGCAGGAGTCGGGAAGAAATTAAAATCAAAAATTGTAGGACCTTCCTCACAGCCTTTATATCTAAGACCAGAGGCTGTTCAGCTATGGCAGAGCTTATACTGTGATACTGAGACCGCCTGGCTGGATTTGTGTGAGGGCCTACAACTTCCTGGGAAAGGATATCTTCTAGCTTCTAAAGACCTTCAATACGGAGATAACCCCAATGAAGTCCGAGCTTACATCAGAGAGCTGGAAATGCTCATATATGCCACTGATAATTCGGTTCCTATCACCAGGCGGGTGAAGGAAATGATTGATCGTGGCACCACTGAGGGGGCTGGTGGTTCTGGAGATGAGGAGTGGCAAGAGTACGTGGCTCCTGAAGATGTAATTTTTCTTTCCTTATTTTCTTTGCAACTTGATTTCAGTTGAAGCTTTGTTACTTAAGGAAGTTATTTTCTTCATCTTGCAGCTTGCAAAGAAAGGGACCGGGGTTCCTTCGCCACAATATAGCCCTGGTGGTACCACTGTTGGGGCTGCTGCTGATTCTCCTCGCGAACCAGGCGAGATATCTCCAGGCCAGCAGGCCATGAATGAGGCACTGGACATAGCCTTTCATTCGCCAATCCAAGTGCCAATAAAGGAGACAACTGAAACTCCAAAAAAACAAAAGAAGCCAAGGCAACGAAGGAGGAAATCCTTAGCTAAACGTTTCATTAGCAGTGTTAAGTCCTTCGAACAATCATGAGTTTATACCCATAATCATATGGTTTCTCATATTTCTGAGGATTGCAGGGGCTTCTTCAATTTCCCCCTTGAGGGAAGGGACTGATCCTTCTTTAAAGGTCGTGGAGGGTGCTGTAGAACAACCATAGACTCAAGCTAACTTGGTTTCTCCTAGAGAAGAGCTACCATCCATTCCCAGTATCCCTCCCACTACTGAAGATGCTGTCCAGGGTCAGGGGTTGCAGGACATAAGTCAGCAAGAAGACGTAGCAAATGCTCCCACTGGTGAGACTAACCAAGATTCTGAAGTATCATTAGATGAAATGATGAATCAAGGAATGACTTTTGACGAATTTTATGATCATGCTAGATTGTCATGTGATTTAGAAGACCTTGGGCGTGAGTGTTACCCTTCGCCCAAATTTTTCTTTTAAAAACAAAACATATTTCTAATCATGATGTAAAATAATATGTAGTTTCTTCCGTAGAAGCTGCTGAACTGCCAATGCCCGAAGAGGGTGTGGACACTGATGTCAACCCTATCATTGCAGAAACATTAGCTCAAGTAGAGCTAAATCCAATAAACTCTCCTGAGACCCATCTTGAAAATCCTGTTGAAACCGGGAAAGATGGGGAGAAGTCTTCTCATGTTGCTGAACCACCATTGGGTAAGGGATAACAATATTTGTGATTGTACTTTATTTGAAAGACAATCCATTCTTTTGTTATCCTTTAAGATTCAACTAAAATCTTTCAATTGATCATGTAGGGCCATCAATTGTAATGGCTAGATCCGGAGATGAGGCTTCAGCCTCTGCCCCAACGGGAATTGAAAGTGAAGAAGCCCAAGTCAGAGAGGAAAGAGCAGGACGCGGCACTTCCATAAGCATGTTAATTCCAGATTACATACCCCCTTCTGACGAAGATGTTGAATCAGATCCAGAGATGCTCAAAGCGTTCAGCTTTTCAAGACGTAAGGCATGGAACAACATATGGAACATCATATCGGGGGTGCCATTAGAAGAGCTACCATCAAAAATTTCCCGATTGTCATCCCAATTTGTTATAATGGGACTTGGTGGTTTTGGGTATGAAAAGATCCATGCTGCGGTGAAACAGATTATTTTCAGGAGGGAGAAAATGCAGACAAGTCGCGAAGATTTGACCAGAGTGAAATTGTCAGTCAACATAGGCGAATTTGAGGCTGCGATATCCCAGGCTGAAGCTGATTATGCTGTCAAGATGAAGGATCTGAAGCAAAAAATCAAAGAAAAGGTCATCCAGCAGGTGCAACTCCAGCAACAGTTAGATGCTGTTACTGGGGAGCTTGATCAGCTTAATAAATCATTCGATGAAACTCATATGAATGGCATGAAAGCCATTGCAGATGCTAAGAAGGCACTTCAGCAAGCTGAAAAGAGTGAAGCTGGTCAAGTGTACGAGCTTCAAGTAACTGTTGATAAGGCTCAGGATGCTATACATCAAATGAAGACTTATGTTGACAATCTTCTGTAATTCTTGAAAAAGAGAAGAGATTCCAGTCTATGGATGTCCTTCTAACTCTTGTGTATCAATGAAAAACACGTTTGTCTTCAATCATTTGTACTTTCATTCTTCCATTACCTGCTTCAAATTTACTTAAGCCAATGGGCTTAGTAAGCACAGTTTGATTTTTACTAGGATTATTACAAATAACCCAACAAACTTTGAACCTTTTAACTGCTCAATATTACCTAAATCATACAAAAAAATGTATATTTAGTGAGCTGGAACTTGACTTTTATTCAGAGTTCCTTTGTCTTTTGTGTGGGCAGTTTAAAGTCATGCACGCCGGACATAAAGTGGTTAATGTTTAAGGTCAAAATAGCTTTGACCGAAAATGGATTAGAATTGACACAATTCCTTGAAAATTTATCTGAAAACAAATTACCATACTCAAGTATGAGAGAAAATATGTAAACTATGGCTTAAGAGTATTTGAATCTGAGGAATGATATGAAAAAGAGCTAAAAGGCATTAGAAGAAGTAGTTTCCAAGAATGAAGTTACTATTATTTAACAAAACCCGTTAGGGGGTTGAAATATGCAGGGCCACCTATGGGCATTGGCTGCATAGTCAAATAAAATAGCATCTTTTGGCTGACAAGTCTGTTATGTGGACTGTTTATGCAGGGCCACCTATGGGCACGTGCTGCATAGTCAGGCAAAAGAACTCCCAGAAATTTACTTTCCTAGTGCTAAAAGCTAGTGAAAGTTTATGGAGATTCAAATTTTCTAAAGCATAGAGTTTGTTGTATGGAAAGAGGTACTTGAATATGGAGAAGATATTTCCAAACAAGAATATCAAAGAACTGGATGAATATCACTCCTACGAAGGTCTGACCCAAACGTAGGGAAGAAGAATAAACCATAGACTTGAATACTTTCAGATCATGAAAAAGGATATGGGACAAATACGTTAAGGATGGCTATTTTTGCGGATCCCTACATACTGTCGTTTAAGACAAATAAGTACAAAAGAGGCATTCTTCCCAATAATGAAGTTACTATTATTTAACAAACCCGTTAGGGGGTTGAAAACATGCAGGGCCACCTATGGGCATTGGCTGCATGGTCAAATAAATAGCATCTCTTGGCTGACAAGTCTTTTATGTGGACTGTTTATGCAAGTCCACCTATGGGCATGTGCTGCATAGTCAGGAAAAAGAATTCTCAGAAGTTTGACATTTTTGTGACTAGAAGTCATGAAAAGGGTTATGAAGATCTGAAAATATTTAAGGTTAGGATTATAATACATAAAGATGGGTATTTTCCAATGTATATAGAGATACATAGGTCAATGAAAACCATAATCATGTTGTGGCTGGGTCTTGAATTGAAACTTGGACTTCACTATGTATCTCATAAGAATGAGAATCAAGCCATACATAGTTCTTGAAATGTAGTTTAACGTCGTGCAGGACGAAAGTATGAGTAATCTTAGTTTAGGGTCATAGAATTCAGACCATAATAATGAATACACAGTGTGTGTCTTCATGAGGACTTTTCAGCCAAGGGACTGAAAGTGAAATTTGGGGTTAGGCCCAAAAGACTTGGGACTGGATTCGAGGGACACTCGAATGTTCCTACGTATCCCATAAGGATGGGAATCAAGTCCACGTAGTTCAAGAGCTACCCTTTGTACAAATTTGGTTCCTACATGTGAAGGGTGAAAGGGGACTTTAGTGCAATGATGGTTTTAACCTAAGATAAAATGTTTAGGCATTACCATGTATGTACGTAGTCTTTTTGAAAATGAAAACCATGATTGAAAAAGAATCAATGTTAATAATGGTTCCTTCTCAAATGAGGAAATCAAAGAATATTTTAGTTTATTGTCGTACCGGACAAAAGTGTTGTATAGTTTAACGTCATATAACAAGGACGAAAGTGAATCAATGTAAAGATATTGATTCCAGGGGTGGTTTCACAAATCATCATCATATGAGATGGTGGTGAACCAATGTGAAGAGATTGTTTTTGGGCTTGAACCTTTGGGAGGTTGCCTACATACCCAGCCTGGAGGGCAAGGATCAAAGTCCGTGTAGTTCAATTAAAGAATGAATCAATGATCAAGTTGTTCTTGTGGACAATGATCTAATAAAAAATATTGTTGGGACTTACACATGGTTAGTGGCCCAAAGGGAGTGTTATGGTTGATGTTCGCTCTAAGCTCACGTGAGTCATACTCGGTGTGAGAAACAAGAGGTAATAACAACCTTAACGATGTACAGTTTAATGTCATGTAGGACATAAAAAAGGGACTTTCTGTACAGTTTAGTGTCATGTAGTTAAGACGATGGGGACAATATAGTTTAACGTCATATTGGACAAAAGGGGGATTGTGCAGTTTTAATGTCATGCTGGACTTTTGATGATTATATAGTTTAACGTCTTTCCGGATGTGAGGGACTTTTATACAGTTTAGCGTCATGTAGTTAGGACGTCACAGTTTAACGTCTTGCTGGACATATTTGCAAATAGTTTATGGTCATATACATGGACCAGGGATGATGCAGTTTAAAGTCATACGGGACCATTGCTGTATAGTTTAACGTCATATAGCAAGGACGAACTGGTGCTGTACAGTTTAAAGTCATGTAGCTAGGACTAAGGTGAACCAATATGAGGATATCAGTTCTGGGGATTTTTTTTTTTTACAGTTTAATGTCATGCTGGACGATGAAAGTGCCACACAGTTTAATGTCATGTTGCTAGGACACAATATAGTTTAATGTCATCTCGGACAAAATATAGTTTAATGTCATCTCGGACATATACAGTTTAGTGTCATGTAGGACATATTAGTAACCAATGTGACAGTCTAACGTCATGTTGGACGATAAGGGAACTGACACAGTTTAACGTCATGTTGGACGATGAAAGTTCCACACAGTTTAATGTCATGTTGCTAGGACACAATATAGTTTAATGTCATCTCGGATAAAATATAGGAACTTCTATACAGTTTATTGTCATGTAGGACAAAATCAGGGACTATGCAGTTTAAAGTCTTGCAGTTAGGACTATTGGTGCTGCACAGTTTAGTGTCATGTTGCAGGGACATAAGTGCGAATAGTTTAAGGTCATATGCATGGACCGTACAATTTATCGTCATGCTGGACGTATTATAGTTTAATGTCATCTCGGACAAAATATAGGAACTTCTATACAGTTTATTGTCATGTAGGACAAAATCAGGGACTATGCAGTTTAAAGTCTTGCAGTTAGGACTATTGGTGCTGTACAGTTTAGTGTCATGTTGCAGGGACATAAGTGCGAATAGTTTAAGGTCATATGCATGGACCGTACAGTTTATCGTCATGCTGGACGTATTATAGTTTAATGTCATCTCGGACAAAGTTGTAGTTTAAGGTCATACTGGACCATTGTTGTATAGTTTAACGTCATATGCATGGACCGTACAGTTTATCGTCATGCTGGACGTATTATAGTTTAATGTCATCTCGGACAAAGTTGTAGTTTAAGGTCATACTGGACCATTACTGTATGAACCAAATGTAAGAGTCTTGGTTCTGGGAACAATATTTTGTGTTTATACAAAATACTTCTTCAGAAATCTGGCATTAGTTGGAGTCGTGATGTGTTCTCCATCCATTGAGATTAGAGAATACGCTCCATTGGAGTAGACCTTATGTATTGAATAAGGTCATTCCCATTTTGGTTCAAACTTGGGAGGCTTCTTTCCTGGTATCATTGGTGTTCTGAGAACCAATACCAATTCTCCCTGAATGAATGAACAAAGACGAACTTTTTTGTTAAAAGCTCGTGCTATTCGATTCTGATAGATTTCCAAGTGGTGCAAAGTGCACAATCTCTTCTCATTTAACTGTTCCAATTCATTCAACCGCTTTTGGGATTGCTCATCTGTTGATAACTGATCACAAATGGCTATTCTGAGTGAGGGAAATTGAACTTCAATTGGCAAGACTGCTTCTGTTCCATATACCAATGAATATGGAGTAGACCGCGTTGCATTACGAGTGGTAGTCCGATAAGCCCATAAAGCATGATAGAGTTTATCAGGCCATGACCTCTTATCTTTATCCACCATCTTTTGCAGTATATTTGAAAGAGTCTTGTTGAAGGCCTCTATCTGGCCATTAGCCGCTGCATGATATCGAGATGAATGGTTGGACTTAATGTTGTATTCTTGATACAATTTCTTTACCTCAGAAGAACAGAAGTTGGTGCCGTTGTCTGTTAATATGGTATGAGGGACACCAAATCTAGTAATGATGTTAGACTTGATGAAGCTAACAATGCATTTAGAACTGACTTCTTTGAGAGGTACTGCCTCTACCCATTTGGAAAAGAAATCAGTAGCAGTAAGAATGTACTTAAACTGCTTGGCCGTAGCTGAAGGGTAAGGTCCCACCACATCCATTCCCCATGTGGAAAATGGCCATGAGTATTTAGCTGTATGAAGAAACTCTGGAGGTTGATGAATGAAGTTGGAATATACTTGGCATGAATGACACTTCTTTGTGAAATTAACACAATCTTGTATCATTGAAGGCCAGAAGTATCCAAGCCTTCGAATTTTATCAGACAATCTATGTCCAGACTGGTGGGCACTACAGACTCCTGCATGCACTTCTTTTATGACAGCCATTGTCTCTTCACCATCAATACATCTGAAGAGAACTCCATCAAAACCACATTTGTAGAGAATTTTCTCGAGGTGGTTTGGACCATCAAAAAGAGTAAAATTGACCACACGTCGCCGAATTTGTTCTCTCTCGGCTCTATCAGGTGGAAGTGTTCCATTTTGAAGGTATTCCCTGATAGGTGACATCCATCCTGTAGTATGACCATATGGTTCAGGAATGGGACTAATTTCATTAATTTCCTCTGTTCTGACTTGAACATAAGGTGAAATTGCACGACGGTGGGCAATACCGATGGTTGTCTCGTCCCGATTTGGATCTGCTAAAGCTATGGCTATATTAGCCAGTGCATCAGCTTGAGCATTTTGTGATCTTGGGACATAAGAAAATGTCGGTTCTGAAGGGAATTCCGACATTAACTCTCTGACGTAATCATACAAAGGGATTAATTCTTCTTTTCTAATGGCATAATCCCCATTGATTTGTTTGATTACCAGGTCTGAATCACCTTTCACCTTTAAGTGATTCACTTGTGCTTGAAGTGCTAACTCCAAGCCTGCAATGAGAGCTTGGTATTCAGCTTCATTATTGGTACCACCTTCCCACAACAAAAAGGAGTAAGGTAACACTGCCTTATCTGGAGAAATGAGCACAATTCCTAAACCAACTTTGTTGAATTTAGGATTTTCCATTTTCTTCCCTGTTGGACTTCTAGAAGCACCATCAAAATACATTTCCCATGTTTGAGGACTCTCTTGAATAGAAAAAACTTCCTCATCAGGGAGTTCGATATCTGAATACGTGTCTTCCACTGAAGGGTGTTCAGCCAGGAAATCAGTCAGAGCTTGGCCCTTAATTGCCTTTTGAGACACATACTGGATGTCGAACTGCTGTAGAATAACCGCCCACCTTGCCAGACGTCCTGTAATCATTGGACGACTAAGGATGAATTTGAGTGGATTATTACGAGATATCAATTGGACCTCGTGATGTTGCAGGTAGTGTCTCAGTTTCTGAACTGCAAAGATTAATGCTAGGCATCATTTTTCAATACTCGAATACCGGGTTTCTGCTTCAAGCATAGTTCTACTAATATAGTAGAGACTATTTTCATTCCCAGCATCATTCTTTTGAGCGAGAAAGGCACCCAATGATAGCTCTAAAGCTGTCACATAGAGGATAAGAGGCCTACCCTCAACAGGTGGCATGAGTACTGGTGGACTTAAGAGGTATTTCTTGAGAATATCAAATGCTTCTTGACATTCTTCAGTCCACTGGTAAGTGACTCCTTTCTTCAATAATTTGGTAAAAGGTAAACTTTTGCCTGCCAAATTGGCGATGAAACGCCGAATATAGGATAAGTGTCCTTGAAGTCCTCTTAATTATTTCAAATTATGAGGAGGTGACATACCAAGGATTGATTTGGTCTTCTCAGGATCGACTTCAATACCACGATGGCGTACAACAAAGACGAGGAATTTTCCTAAGGTTACCCCAAAAGCACATTTTAAGGGGTTCATCTTCAAATTATGTTGTCGAAGCTTGTGGAATATGATTTCCAAATCAGCCAAGTGATCAAAACGTTGTTTGGATTTAACCACCAAATCATCTACATAGCATTCAACAAATTTCCCTAGAAAAGGTTTGAAGATACGATGCATGGCGCGTTGATATGTTGCACCTGCATTCTTTAAACCAAAGGGCATCACCCGGTAACAAAACACACCTTGAGGAGCTCTGAAGGCTGTATATTCCTCATCTTCTGGGGCCATTCGGATCTGATTATATCCAGAATATCCATCCATGAAATAAAGTACTTCATAGCCAGCCGTCGCATCAATTAAGAGTTCTGTAATCGGAACTGGAAAATCATCTTTGGGACAATACCGATTAAGATCTCTGAAATCGATGCAAACCCTAATTTGTCCGTTCTTTTTCTTTACTGGGACAATATTAGCCAACCAATTGGGATATTGAACTTCTCTGACGAAGTTAGCTTTGATAAGCTTATCCACTTCAGCCTCGATTTTGGAAGCATAGGTTGGGTGTGTACTTCTCGCGGCTTGCTTGAATCCTCGATGTTCTTTTGGCAAACCCAAATGATGGGTGGCAACATCAGGATCAAGACCAGGCATCTCTGTATAATTCCAAGCAAAAATATCTTTATTTTGCTTTAGAAAAGAAATATACATCTCTTGTTCTTCAAGGGTCATATCCGCACTAATTAAAGTGGGGTGTGGATCTTTCTCTGTACCCAGATTTACTTCTCTGAGTTCATCCACAGTGGTAGAGATACCCTCTTCAAATGCTGGAGGAGCATCTCTAAGATCATCCTCTTCCTCTTCATCATGTGTTATTTCTTCCGTTTCTACTTGCAAAGTAGATGAAAAAACGAAATTCTCATGATCATAAGAGATGTCAAAATTTTCACATTTTGAAGAAGAAGCTTCCATTTCCGACCCTATTGATGAAAAAGGGTCTTCTTTGGGAAATAAAGAGGAGATGATGGATTGAGAATCGACATCAACATTCACCTCTGGTGTTGCTATAACTTCTTCAGGCCTGATTAGAGAAGTATAGACTTGTTGGATTTCAGCAGACGAAATGAAAACGTCACCACTTATGCTTTCATCACTGCTTGGTAAGTTACCAATTTCTCCCATGTTGTCTGGATCGATTGCCGTAATTGACATTATGGATCTTTCCATAAGAGTATTTTGATTTGGGCCTATTTTGTCAATTTGACTGATAGGTAACACATAATCTGTACTCACATGTGAAAATGGATTTATTGGAATTTTTTCCAAACCATATGGAGCATTAACTTTGGTAATTTCCTTCATTGTAGATTTTTCTCTTCCCTTCATGTGATAAAATTCCGCCTCAATGTATTGAGACTCACATGTTTTGAACGGGGCCTTATCACCATACAATGTTCCAACTTGACCATCGAAACAGTATTTGAGACATTGGTGCTATGATGACGGAATAGCTGCATGCTGATGTAACCAGGGTCTTCTAAGAACGATATTGAAAACTGAGTCTTGATCAACAATCATGAAATCTGAATTGGAAACAAGATCTCCAAACTGAGTTCTGAGCGTAACTTCTCCCAGTGGTTCTTGTTCATTTTTATCATATCCTTGCAACATCATGGTAGAAGGAGATAAATCAGATTCCGTGAGGCCCAATCGACGAAGTGTGCGAATGGGCATGAGGTTGACTCCTGAACCATTGTAAATAAAAGCTCTTCGAACATCTATACCATTGACTTTTCCAGATAGGTACAAAGGTTTTATGTGCCCATGCACAACATCATCTTCATCTTTATCAGTAAAAGATATCACTGCATGGCATTCTGCAGGATTATTCTCTATGTGATAAATTTCAGCTGCAGCAATTTCAGCTTCAAACTCCTGAGGACTTGACAAAGCTTCGATGAGTGCTTCCCGAAGATCTTTTGATAGATTCAAAGCATCCAAAATTGATAATTTGGCTGGTACTTGGGCCAAGTGTTTCAATATATCATACTTTTGATCTAGAGGCCTGCGTTTCCCAATGGGAATATGCGGTTTAGCAGGTACTTTGGAAGCAGATGCTTTGGAAGCTGATGCATCTTGTATTGAAGTTGGCAACATCCTTGGTTTTGGAAAATTAGACTGATTAGATCCATTTGCTTGATGAGATAAAGAAGATGGAACCTTTAATCGGTCTTCCAAAATAACTGTGTCGAAGCTGAGTTGGCCATTTGCAGAAGAACTTGCCTGTTCTTTTTGAGCTCGCTGAAGGGCTCTACCACGAGTTTATGCTGCATATACAGTGCTAGCAGGGGTAGAATTAGAGTAGTGGCTTAGGAAAGATCCACGTCTTCCCCTATATCCTGAACCTCTAGAACTTCCTCGGGTTCCCTTATTTGATACAGGGAATTCAGGCTCATCAAGACTGGAATATGAATCTGTTAATTGAATCATATTAACAGAACCAAAGATTAACTCTTCGTCTGATAAAGACTCTGCCTGGTTAGCCTGTTTAGGCTGTGCCGTTTGGTGGGACGGTGCCCGTGGCTTTGAAGTAGATGGCATGAAATCTGCCAGAGTCAAAGACAATTTAGGCTTTGATACATACTCATCTTCTCCTGATTCCTCTTTATTCTTTGAATTGCGCTACCCTTTTGAGGATTTGTCCTTTGATGGAGGCTTTACTGCAGCTTTTGTAGGAGACACAATTGGCTTCTTCAATTGTGTTCGCAAAATGGAATGGGTCCGATTGATTGTCTTTCTGACCATCCAATCCTCATATTTTTTCGCAGTTTTGCTTTTGACTTCTTGCCACTCGCCTCCTTCTTCTGGATCTGTAGCGGTAATACACGCTACATGAGCTGAAGAACCCTTCAATTTGACTTGTCCCAAGTCGACCATCTTTTGCAGGAGGTCTTTAAAGACAAAACACTCCTGGATGGGATGTCCCAACATTTGATGAAAAGGACAATAATTGGGACGGTCTTCATCTCCTTCCTTGTTTGGTTTCTTCGGCACTGGTAATTGAACCAAATTATTTTCCAGAGCTGAAATGAAGTAACCAGGAACTTGCTCACTTCGGAAAGAGTATGTTTTACTCTTCATATCCTCAAATTGTTTTCGTCGTTGATCTTTTTGATCATTTGGACGAAACAGCCTTTGTTGTTGGCGTTCAGGAGGTGGAGCCCTTCGAGAAGATGAAGGTTTTGAAGTAGAAATAGGTACAGGTGCCTGTTTAAGCATAACTGTAGCAGTTTCTGCTTTACCCATTCTTCTTCCTGGAGCTGATGGAATTACACGAGATTTAACCTTAGCCTGCATAAGGGAATCTTCAATCTGTTGAGCGATTGAAGTAAGGTCTCGAAACCCTCCTGTGTATTTCACAGGGATCAATGGCGTGCGTAATTCGTTACGCAAATTTGCCACACAGATTGGCAACAATTCCTCCTGAGGGAGTGATAAACTCAAGGAATACGTTAATCCCTTCCAACGAGCAATGAAATCAGAGACTCTTTCATTCTCCCTTTGCTTGCAGTTTGTAAGATCGAAAACTGTCGTTTTTGGCAAAGTTGAGCTAAACTGAAGAAGGAATTTTTGACGAAGATCCTCCCATCCGATGATTGACCGGGATTGCAAGCTTGTATACCAGACAAAAGCTGGTCCTTGCAAGGTTCACATGAAGCATCTGAGTTTCACTGCTTCTTGTTGCTTTGGAGTTCCCATCATAGGATCACAACAAGACACGTAATGCGTCAAATGTTGTTCAGGGTCGCCTGATCCATTGAAAGTAGGGAAAATAGGGTTTCCAAAACTGGATGGAGGAGAAATTGAATCTACCCATTCAGGGTAAACTTTCTTTTCAGGTTGAACTTGCGCCCGTTTCCCTTCCATAGTTTCTAACCGAGCTGTTAATGACTCAATAGTAGTTATTAACTTTTGAGAAACGTCAGGTTGAACTTGGTTTTGGGTAGGTGTAATGAATGGATCTTGGACAGCCGTGGAGGTTGGTGCTACAACTAATGGTAGTGCTACCAACCGTTGTTGCGTTTGACCCGTAGGATTAGACCTCTGTGGGTGTACTGACAAAGGAGGATATTCTTGATCCATCTCAGTAGTTACAACAAATTCCTTCGGCTGTCGGACTTCAGCATTCTTAAGAAAAAGACTACTCTGAAGTAGTTCTGCATTCAACCTTCTTAATTCTTTCATTTCTTCCTCATGTTGTGCAAATCTTTGCTCTAATGAGAGCGATTGACCTCCTTCAGAGGAAGGGTGAGAAGTAACCTGATTCTTTCCTTTCCCCTTATTGGATCCTTTTCGGAGAGGGGGAAGTGGGTTACTTGAAGGAATACCCAGATTTTGGGTAAGCCTTTGATTACGTGTGCGCACACCTTCTTCATTTAGGTCTGTGTGCGCAACTTCTTGAGCAGGAACCTCTTCGTCTGATCCCTCTGATTGAGCCTCATCTGGTGAATCAGCAGCAACGACAGTGATGACATTAATGGATGCATATTGCATGGAATACTTTCAATCAGCATTTCTGTGATATTGTCTCCTTCTATGTCCATGATAAGACATGGCATTCCGTTGACTTGATCCCTCAGGAATTTCTTGGAGAACCGTCACTTGGAGAGAATCTCCTGACATCTTGGCTCTTCGTTCCTCTTGAGGCTTATTCCCTAATCGAGAGAATATTGACTTTCTCTGAGGGAGGGATTAATGATTTGAAAAAGTCCCCAGTCCGGTGGACTGGGGGTGTTCCTGTTGCTTCCGCTCAACTCCTCGAATCCCATTTGTTGATTCTGAGGGTTGGGTTAGATAAGTCCCCAGTCTGGCAAGCTGGGGTGTCTCTTGACATGCTATGTCTGAGATCTTTTTAAAATCTCTCTTGATCTTGCGAATCTTAGTTCGGAAATTAGCTGGATGCATTAACCTGTATCCACTTTTATCACCTGGTTCAACAGACCGTTGGATAATTTCCGAAACTTCTATCATTTGATGACGTGTTTGCTCCAGACGAGAGGCTTGTGCAATATTCTCGCCTGCTTGATGTAGGAGAAATTCAAAAACCTGTTCTCTATATACTTGACTTTGAGAGGAACTAGTTGAAGCTTGATCTCGAGCAAGCTTTTGATTATGAACAAATCCCATTGACTGTGGCCGGCCATGGGCAATAACATTGCATGAGACCATTTTCGGCGGGCTCTGCTGACCGGAAAGCACTGTGAAATGTAGTGCTCCGTGAACACCCCATCCTCTGATATGAACATTAGATGGAGCATTGGAAATTAACTGACGCAATCTTCTTAGTGCGCCAAGGCATGAACGTTGAAGGGTTCTCTGTTGATTTTCAGCCTTCGGATACCGAGAGACTGATAGAGATGCCAAATCAATCTGGCGTTGTAACCCTTCTATTATCTTAAGATTATTTTCATATTCATCGTAAGATAATACCTTCTTCTTTAACTGACAAAGAGTTTTCCGTATGTTGAGACGAATATCATGGATTCCATCATCCGTCAACATCTTTGGAATGTCATACTGTGAATCAGCCAAAGGCCAAAACATGACTGGTACTTCACCTTTTGCTAGTTTTTTCCTCATGTTCAGCATTTCCTCTTTATCATTAAATGAAGATTCTTCTACCTATTTGGACCAGAGTTGGTGTTTCCTTGTTGCTTCATCGGATTCAACAAGATTGGTAGAGGAATCACTATTCATGCTGGAAGATGAATGACCCAGGGAAGGTTCGGAGAATAACCTGAACCCCAAGCTATCTTCTGATGGAAAAAGAGTTTCACCTGCCGATAGTAAAACTTCAGACATGACTGGTTTTACGTTTGCAAGTGCCTCGAGATAGGAGGGCTTTCTCATCACTACATTGCCTTCTGAAGAATTTTCGAGACAATGTGAATCACTACTGCGGAGAGGACTTTCGCAGCGAAGTTCATCACTATGAGGAGGACCTTCATGATGGGTTACAGAAAAAGATGAAATCTCTTGCTCCTTGGACTTCTGACCACACAGAGGGTTCCTGTGGCTCTCATCTGAAGAAGAAACTTTAAGATTGACCGAATTTTCATGAAGCAAGTCTTCATGAGGAAGTGTCTGTTGAAGACCTTCGGGATTAATGTTCCTGTTATTGGGAACTGAGGGAGTAGAATCTTTAATTCCGACAGATAAATGTCTGAGGGCTTCAAGAACTCCAGCATCGAGCAAGGCCTTGTTGCATATTGGCATTTGATCTCCTGACTGTGCTGGGCGGATCTTTTTCATAGATGCCTTCTTACTCGCTTTAGAAACCACTTGATGACGAAATTGATTGCTCTGAGCAGGTGTATGTGCCAGATCAGGAAAGATGGTCAGGTTAGGCTGACGATCATCGCTCAAATCAGGTGTATGTTCCTGACTTGGTTGTCCATAAGATATGGGGGAGTTGGCCCCACAACCCTCTTGGACTGGAACAGATGTGTGTGTCTGTTCCGGAGTGAATTGTTGATGTGTCACTCCACTGCTAGGGATAGATTTATGTGTCTGTCCCTGAGATGATGCTGAAGCTGTTATGATATCCTGGCAAGCATCCAGAATATGAGCAGGAATTTGCTTCTGCTCTTTCACCATTGACAAAATATGTTTGGTGACTTCAGCCGCCGGAACAGGGATATACGTCCATTCCGGGCTTGGAGTAGGTGTATGTGCCTGCTCCTGTCCTCCTTTTTCTGTCAGTGAATCCTGACAGTACTCAAGTGTGGAGGCAGAGAGTTTAGTCTGCCTCCTGTTTGTCATCGGGGCTTTCCGACTGACTTCTCCGTGCGCTACCAAGCGAGACTGTTGGTAGGCTTGATTAGTATTAGCAGGTGTATGTGCCTGCTGATTACACTTCGCCAAACGCGGTTGACGAGATCCACCATATGTAGTCAGACGAGCCTGCTGACTAACTGCTGATGTATAAGCAGGTGTATGTTCCTGCCTATGGTACTCCGCCGGAATTGCCTGGCGGGATCGGCTTGATGCTGCCAGACGAGTCTGCTGGACAGCGGGATTAAAACGAACAGGTGTGTATGCCTGCTCGTTATTTGCCACCAAGTTAGGTTGGTGGACTTCTCCGGAGATGGAAGGAATGACAACCTGCCTATTGTTAATCGGATTCCTTCTCTGGCGATTCATCTTGCCTGATCGGGTTCGAGGAACCTGAGCTGAATGCCTGGAGTCGGTACCCTCATCATGTTGAGGGCGCACTACCGCACGAGTCTGGCGGCGATTGTTGATGGGAGCCTTTGAGAAGGACTCCTGTCTTTTTGAATTAAGGTCTTGCGGGACCTGCTCATTCACTTCCTCGGAGTAAGGGAGTGAATGGAAATTGCATTCCGGGGATAACGACCCGAAACGGTTGGAGACGGTAGTCAGCACCGCCTGCTTCTTGATTGCTGGTCGCCGTTGTCCGGACGACCAGGTAGAATTGTTAACTTGGAGGGCTTGACGAGCGGCCTCCAGAGTTGGGATAGTACCGTTGCGACGGTACTCCTTAACCAGTGCATTAGAAACACAGCGTTGAAGACGCTGAGTCAGTGATGTCATCCTCAGAGCGGATGACGTTCCAGCAGGAGTAGCAGCATTGGTTTTCACAGTAGCAGACCTCACAGTAGAGGTGTTCCCAGCAGCAGTATTCACAGGGGTGAATTTAAGGAAAGCCATTTTTGTAGAAGATCTTGAAAAAAGAGTGCATGTTCCATGTAACAGACATAATCAAGACGAATCCGGCTACTGCATCTTTTGGATGATCATATGTCAATGATTGCCTTGTTGGCCCAAAGGGCCTAATAGATAAGAAGAACATCACTTTAACTTGGTTAAGGATTCACGTCGGGTTCACCATTTTTGTTTCGCGCGGAATCCGGGGATGACCTCCTGGATGGGAGATTCAAACGTTCCGATCGGTTTCCAACGGGTTTGTTCGTAGAACCGGAAACATCCAATGATTCCACATCCGTTTGGACCTACTTTCCAAAGGCAGGCGCTCATTAGCTTGTGGGCTAATGAGGCTTGGGAATTTGCATTGGTCGAGAGGATGGGAGGTCGGACTCATCACACCTTTTTTAGGGGAATTATTGTCTACTCCGGGACTCTCTTTATAGATTTAAGTTATGTTCGTGAATCCTTATTATGTTACCAAGTATAAAATGAGCTTTCCTTTAGTTTTAACAATCAATGATTAAATATGCAAGAAATTTAGAGAATCTTTTATATGTATTCGAGGTTCTTCATCAATATAGAATCATCTATATTTGTTTAGAGATTCTTGGTCAATGGTATCCTTCAAAACCTTTATATAAAAGTCTCTTGGCCATTTTGATGACCAGGCTGGTTTTAAAGCCACTCAGTGGGGCACTTGAAGTTTATCGTCATTCAGAAGGACAGAGATTATTTCAATGTTGGGATCGAACCCATAAATGGGCTACCTACGTATCCTTTGTTTTGAAAAAGAAATCAGAACACACGTAGTTCGAGGAATGGGATATGATGTTTTATGATTGATGGCTCAAAGATGAATGTCATAATTACTTTTACACTCTAAGCTCACGTGAGTCATGCTCGGTGTGAGAAACAAGAGGTATTGGTAAAATTTAGACAATTGTGCCATAAAAGATGCAATCATAAGAATTTGTTTTGGGGCTTATGTATAGATGACTGCCCAGATAGACGAAAGTTTAGGATTTACTTTTAGGGAGAAAATCCAAGAACAGGGTCCACAAAGTTATATGTGCTTCATGGAGATTTGAATACTCTAATCTTGGGGCTTACTCCTAAGGATGATGCCCAAGTTAGGAGGGGACTTATGATTGGGTTTTATTCCTGAAAAGGAAACCCAAATCAAAGGTAATTTATGACTGGTTAAGAGAAATTTTAAGAGACTTGGGGCTTACTCCTAAGAAGGATGCCCAAGATTTATGACTAGGACTTATTCCTGAGAAGGAAGCCTAGGTTAGGGGACTTGGGGCTTACTCCTGAAAAGGAAGCCCAAGGTTATGACTGAGTCTTATTCCTGAAAAGGAGACCCAGGTTAGGGATTAAGGTTTGGGGCTTACTCCTGAGGAGGATGCCCAAGATTAAAGGACTTGATTGGGGCTTATTTTTAAGAAAGATGCCCAGAATTTATGACTAGGACTTATTCCTGAGAAGGAAGCCTAGGTTAGGGGACTTGGGGCTTACTCCTGAAAAGGAAGCCCAAGGTTATGACTGAGTCTTATTCCTGAAAAGGAGACCCAGGTTAGGGATTAAGGTTTGAGGCTTACTCCTGAGGAGGATGCCCAAGATTAAAGGACTTGATTGGGGCTTATTCTTAAGAAAGATGCCCTGAATTTATGACTAGGACTTATTCCTGAGAAGGAAGCCTAGGTTAGGGGACTTTGGGATTACTCCTGAAAAGGAAGCCCAAGGTTATGACTGAGTCTTATTCCTGAAAAGGAGACCCAGGTTAGGGATTAAGGTTTGGGGCTTACTCCTGAGGAGGATGCCCAAGATTAAAGGACTTGATTGGGGCTTATTCTTAAGAAAGATGCCCAGATCAAAGGTTTTTATAAATGGGGATTTATTCCTGAAAAGGAGACCCAGGTTAGGATTCTCTCATCGTAAAGGATGAGGTTGAAATGAATGAACTCTCAATCTTTGGTGACATAAAGATGTTTAAATCACTAGGTTTTGAGATCTATTTCACAGAATTCCTTTCAGATAAGGATGTCAAATCAAGAAATCATGCCATAAATGGCTTTGAAGAGTATCTTGAAGACTGAATCTTGAATAGGAAGGGTGAAATGGCTTAAGAGGGGTAAAAATGGGCAAGATGGGCACCAAAAAAGCTAGGGGCGCGCAAGTCTTGAAAGGCGCGCAAGTCCTGCGGTGGCGCGCAAGTATTGGCCGCGCAAGTATACTTGCGCGACATTAGGGGTACTTGCGCGATTTTCAACCAGTATTGAAATGCTTGAGCGACTCTTTATTAAACCCTTTACCATCCTCTTGAGGTTCTTCCAGAAGAGGGACGCGCAAGTTATATTGAAGGAATTAAGTAGGCGCACAAGTGTTTGATAAGTTTCAACACTTAGGCCTTCCTTTTTCTCTTTAGATCTTCCGTTCTAGGTAAGAAATTACCTTAGAAGCGTTCTGGAAGCTTTGAGAAGAGACTTGGGCATCGGGAGCTTCAATCCGAGTTTCTGGAAAAAGATCCTCCTGAATGGGGGGCCCACAGGGTCTATTTATAGGCAAAAGAAGACCCCGGGCGGTTACTGGGCGGTTACTAGGCGGTTTACCACATATGTCGCGCAAGTCCCTTGCACGAACATGAGGAGTCGCGCAAGTATTGAGGCGGCGCGCAAGTGTACTTGCGCGACCAAGAGGGAACTTGCGCGATATATGGACAATGTTCTCCTTTTTTATCCCTTTGTCGATTTTTGATGTTTCTTCAAAGGATGAATCACTTTGAGCTCAGATATTCCCTTTTCCGATCTTTTAGATTCTGTGACGAAAGGAGTGTCAACAGATGCCAATATGTTAATGAATCATATTCCTTCACTAGGTTATATAATGATAAAATTATTATGAAACCAATTTCATTTTCAACAAGTTATTCATTGAGTCGATAATGAAATGATTATGAAACACATCTATTTTACATACATTATGACATGATGTAATGATTATGAAACCCAATTCATTTCATAGGTTATGATATGATAAAGTAATTATGATCTTATGGAACATGTATGTACAATTTTCATTATTTGATGGGTGAGAACTATTTATCTCCCCAATTAAATAAATAATAACAAATGTTCTACATGATTAGAGGTTGAAAATGTGGTTAGACTATACCTAAAAATGATAGTAAATGGGTGGTTGTCCAAACCTCAGAAAATAGGGTACACTGGTGGTTAAACTATGATTGAAGAAGGTACATTAGTGGTTGTCCCAAGCATAACATTTTATAAATGTCTCCTTCAATATTGTTGAAATAATATTTTATATAAATATGTTTTTACCATATGTCTATGTCTTATTTTAATTTTATTCTCTCATGGATCATAATAATATATTAACTTATGATTAATTTTTTATAAACTACCAATATTTATTTAATCTCTCAATACTTTTATTTTTATATGCATGGTGTGGTTTTCAAATGTTCTGAACATGTTATTAAAACCTAATGTTCATGTTATGCTTACATACCACACTTATTTACCCTTAATGAGAATATTAGCTTACCAATTTTTGTGTTTCCTTTCCGAGAGTTATGAAGAATGGTTCATGTATGTTATTTTTTTGAAGAGTACTAAAGGGTATGATTTTTGTGGGAGTCACTGATTGTATTTGTCTAAATTAAGAGGATTGTGTTCCATGTTTCTTATATCACTAAACTATTGTGGTACTCAAGAATTAATTTGTGTAATTTTTTGGAATACTCATCTAAAAAATATTTATAATCTACCTTTAAAAAGTATAGTTCAATATAGTTACAATTGGTGGAATGTTTTAGTTATCATTTGGAAACAAGGATGATATCAATTTAGTGAGATGCCATAGGAACATTTGAAGGATATGTCTATGGATTTCACTATGAATAAATTTAATAATGAGTCAATTAATAAGAAAATGGCCTAAAATTTTGGTAAAGGATAGATTATGTGGTTTATGATCAATTATATCACTTTTTGGATATTACAAGAGGATTTTGATTAGCCATATAAGTACTAAGTGGTAATAACTATGAAAGGGGGGCATTGTGCAAGACACGATCATTACCTCAAGTATAACAATACCCCTTACCGAACACCAAGTTTTACACTCCCACAGGATAAAATTTTGGGAATTCAAGAACACTTTATAAACAATATAGATGGATTTAAATCAATGATGACTATTAATGTTCTAGGGTAATACAATGGAATAAAAGATTAAAATGATGGTTTCATGGTTTATAAATCCAATAATTTATTTTCATCGATCGATAATTGGCTTTTTTATTATTTTGGAAGCAGATCAACTGCCCAAAAAGAGTTTGTTACGGGGGTCTAAAGTGATGCAGCCCGAGTGCATTCCCCCACACAAAATTATTACACTCCCGGGGTAAAGATCCCAAACTAGAAAACACAATTAACGGTACCTCCGGACTGCCTCCCCGAGAAAGTGCATCCGCCGTGAAGTTAGCCTCCCTTTTCACATGATGAACCGAGCAAACCTATCCAAGTTCCAAAATGAAACTACGGACTATGTAAATTAGCTTCCAAGGGGGGTCCACCTGTCCGTTGATAGCTCGTACCGCAATTTCAGAGTCTGACTCCACTTCAGAACACCTCAAGTTCATGTCTTTGCAGAGCTTGATACCTGTTTGAATAGCCTTGAATTCCACATCGAGCGAATTCCCGGGCCCAAAGCAGCTGATGAAGGCGAACAACACAGAACCGTGTTCATCCCTCAGCAGGCCGCCCCCATGCATTTGGCCATTGAGGCATGAACCATCCACATTAAGCTTGTGTCCGATCCTCGGTGGCTGCCATCAGATCCAGTTGCCCGGAATATCCGAGACCGGAACTCGGTTTAGCAACCTGCAAATCACAGATGATTGTTGTCCGCCTTTCACCATAGCAGCCAACTCATGAATCATCCCTTTTAATCTAACATTCAGGAAAGTATTCGAAGGCCTCAGATCATTTCTCGCCTTATTCCGAGCCTCCCACAACGTCCAGAAGATGGCGAGAACAATAATGCCGCGACTCTTGAATTCAATGTCTTGATTCCCTGCACCCATAAACCAGCGGGCAAAGAAGTCCTGCATAGAAGAGAAAAGAGAATTTTAACAGCCCCATCTACCCATAAGAAGCCATAGATAGATGGCCCATTCACTTTGGATGAATAAATGGAAGGCTGATTCGGTCTGCGGAGAAATACAACAATAGCAACGCGAGGCCAAGAAATCCCTCTCCGCTGGACATTATCCTCCGTTGGCAAGGCGTTATTCCGGACTCTCCAAAGAAGAAAATTAAACTTTGTAGGAACCTCTTTGCACCATAGCCGAGCCGCACATTCATCACGAACCCCTCCCAGATGAATTAGAGTTCTGAATTCATGTCCGCTGAACAAACCAGAACCAGAAGGAGTAAAACAGACCCGGTCTGCTTCCTCATTAAAGATAATCTCCTGGAAGAGGTCCCGCTGTTCCCCATTAAGAATAGCATCCAAAAATCTGGGGAAGTGAGAAGCCTCTTTGAGAGTGATATCCGGAACTGGACAGCCCGGAAAAAACAACTTATCCCCAACCCAATTATTATTCCATAAGCTGATCTCCCCCCTCCCAACCACCCAGCATGAATTGTCTTGAAGGATCTCCAGATTTTGCATCACATTCTTCACCAGCCTGGACAATTTCCGTTTATCCCACATCTCCCAATGTTTTCCATATTTGTTTCTGAGAACTTTGGCCCACAGAAAATCGCCAACCATGAAATCCCATGCCATGCGGGCCTGCATGGACTGAATGGTTAGGGAAATATCCCTAATGCCAACACCACCCTCCTCAATTGGTTTAGCCAGACGATTCCATGAAGCCCAATGAGCCTTGGTTGTGGCATTGGCATCCCAAAGGAAGAGGTTCATAATCTTCTCCATCAAATAAATGATACCTTTGGGAGGAGAAATTACCGACATTACATGCATTGGAATTGAGGAAAGCACGCTGTTAATCAAGGCGACCCGACCCCCGAAGGAAAGAAATCTGCTCTTCCAACTTAATATTCTGCCCAACATTCTGGTAATAATATCCTCAAAAAAGGCTTTTTTAACGCGCCCCTTAGAAATAGGAGCCCCCAGATAAATCATTGGAAACTGCTTCCTTTGAATTCCTAAAATATTCTGAATATCATGAGCCCTCCTCCTTGAACACTTGGCTGAAATGAAAACGCTGCTTTTCCTTGCATTGATATGTTTCCCACTTAAGCAACCATATGTCTCCATAATTCCCATAAACTGCAAAATGGACGATCTCCTGTCATTCAAGAAAACCAGAATATCATCAGCAAACATAAGTTGTGACAAATACCCATCTGAAGCTTTGCTGTGGTACGGGAGGATCCTTATTTACACCATGCATCTGTGTAAATTCTGAGAAAAGGCCTCCTGAGCAATAATAAACATAAAGGGAGACAAAGGGTCCCCCTGTCTCACTCCCCGCACACATATGAAATAACCAAAACCCTTACCCATAAGAGAGATGGACAGCCATGGCGAAGAATAGCAGCGAAAGCACAGATCACACACCCATTCAGAGAACCCCATACCTCTCATGATCTGAATAATAAAGCTCCAATTCAATTTGTCATAAGCCTTGTCCATATCCACTTGGATAATGACGTAGCAACCAAGAACCTTTTTATTAATATCTTCCACCAATTATTTGGAAATTCCAATCGCCCCCTGATTGCCCCTTCCCTTAATAAAACCGTGTTGTTCCTGAGAGATTGCTTTCGGAAAAACTTTATTCAGTCTCCTAGCCATCAGACTTGCCAAAATTTTGTAAGAGACATTAAATAGGCAAATGGGTCTAAAATGCTCAATGGACGATGGATCTTTGATTTTTGGTAGTAGAACGACCCTGGAGGAAGAAGAACTCCTGTTAATGGCACCTCCCTAAAAGAAATCCTGAATAGCCTCAATAACATGCACCCCCACAAAATCCCAAGCCGCCAAAAAGAAACTCCCTGGGAAACCATCTGGACCCGGGGCACTGTCTAAGGACATACTACGGATAGTGTCCCAAACCTCATCCCTTTCCAGAAAGGTCATGAGTATGTTGTTGTCCTCCACCCCAAGACTGCTAGAAATAGTTCCCAAGAAAACCTCCTGATCCTCTATGGGAACATCAATAAGCCGGTCACCTCGAATTTCACCTGGAAACAAATTCTCAAAATGTTTCAAGGCCAAATAGCCTGGTATATTGAGATCAGACGTTAAATAGTCATCCTCCAGTTTAATGTTGAGGTTTAAATTCTGTCGCTCCTTTAAACAAGCATGGAAGAAAGCGGTGTTGCGATCGCCCTCCTTAAGCCATCTAACTCTAGAGCGGAGCCTGTAATCTTTTTCAATCTCCAGCACCCTCTCAGCAAGGAAGCTACATTTGTCACATAACCTAATAAAAATTCTCTCATCCCAACTCCACTGAAGCTGATCTTATAGATTATCAATTTCCAATTGGATAGAAACCACCGAACTGTCCGCGATTGGATTAATAGAAATCCAGCGAGCAATATCAAACTTAAGTCGCTTCAGCCGCCCAGTAAGCCCAACCCAAGCCCTCCCTTCAATCTCCTTCCCCCATGAATTCCGCATCATTTGAAGAAAACCCTCCACATTAAGCCATTTGGACGAACACATGAATGGTTTGAGATCCTGGTTCCCTTGTTTAAGTTCAACCAGCAAAGGGGTGTGATCTGAAAAACCACAGGATAAGTGTGAAACAGAGGAATGAGCAAAGACGTCTAACCCATTTAAATTGGCAAGGCATCTGTCCAGCTGACTCCAAATGCGCCTAGCTCCTTTGCGATTATTACACCATGTGTATTTTCCTCCCTTGAAGCCCAAGTCCAGCAAGCCCTTATTAGACATGAAGCTCTTGAAGTCTAGCATACCGTTGACTGAACTCTCCAAACCACCTCTCTTTTCTGAGACATCAGAAATCACGTTAAAATCCCCACCAACGAACCAAGGCAGGCCTGCTGGATCGAACGCCTCCAGATACTCCCAAAGGGCCCTCCGCTCTTGTATGTGATTGCTAGAATAAATGAAAGAGAAACATATACCCATTCATTTTTCCCCAATCTTTACCGTTAAACACTGATTAGTGGCCTGCATAAAATCCACCTGAATGCTACGATTCCAGAATAACCAGATATGCTTATTAGTGGGGTTATCATGACAGAACTGACCGAAACCCATCTTCTTCGCAAAAAACTTTATTTTACCGATATCTTGTTTAGGTTCCAGAATTGCAGCCATAGAGATACCATATTTCCTAGCCTCAGACGCTATAAAAGCACTCTTTGCCTGAACACCCAGTCCCCTGGCATTCCAAACAATCAAAGAAACCATTAACAGAGAGGAGCTTTGACCCGACTGCCATTGTTACCTTGGCCAGGGACAAATAAAGTTCTGCAGCACTCATTTTTGGACATCGACAGGGTAACCGGTCTTGAGGCACCAGCCGAGAAGGACCCTCTCATTGGTAACAAAATATTCTTCTCAGTGGGCTATCCTCTTCTTCCAGCAGAGAAGGTTTGTGCCTCACTGAAAAACTGGATGGCTTTGGATCCATTTCCACCAGCTGCAAATAATTCAAAACCAACCGAGCCGGAGACCTACGAGCAGCTATAATTTCCTTCAACACCCCTGCAAGTGAAGACCCCCATGGCCGAATTCCATTATCTGCTTTGGAGTGCACCACCTTTCCCATAAGGGGGGACTGTAGAAGCTCAAAACAAAGTGTAGACAATTCCTGCAAACCTGTGTAATGGGAAAAAACCCTGGGAATCCCTGAATCCCCGCAGGACATAACTAAGCTGAAACTACCAGAAACGCAGGAAGGAACCCTCGACCGAGGAAGCACCATTACCTCATCCTCCAAAGGTACTAACTCCACACCCTTTTTCTGTTTCGACCCAATAGCTAAAACCAAAACCTTAGCAAGAACATCGTCCATCTGATCCCCCCCAGCAGGATTTTGTGGATGTACGTACTCAACATCGACAGAGTTCGAAAATTCAGACGACTTCAAAGGGCTGCTAAGTAATTCTCCCTTCTCCACGGAAGAAGACGGTATCCGAGAACATTTACCCCTTTCCACCGCCTCCAAAGAAGCGGACGGCCTCACCCCTGGTCGTGACGCTACCCGACGATCACTCCGATCTTTCCCCGCTCCCTGCTTGCTGAAACTAAATTTCCCTTTTCTGCAAAAATCCACTGAATGTCTTTGAAAGACACACGAGGAGCAAAACCTAGGTGGAGCTTGGAACACCAACCATTGGCACCATTTGAACCCCTACGGTGACCAAATTAAAAATTGAGAAGGAAACTTAACCAGAAGATTCATCTCGACACAAATGCAGGGATTAGCCGCATCCATAAGCACCTCCGTGTTCGAATCAGAACACAAAAGGAATTGAGTGAACATTGAGTAGGATAGAAATTTTTATGGATGTTTATCACAATGGGATGATAACTAGATTAATAGATGTTGTGATTATTCATTATTAGTTATCAACATATATTATTAACAACATGAATGTTAAACAAGTCATGAACTCCCTATAGAAGAAAAATATACTGTTTTTTGAGAGTTCGTGTATTTGAGAACATATAGGAAAGAATATTCAATATTCTATATGTCAAGAATATGGGAATAAGAGCTCAAGGGATTATCATAGAGGTATAAGAAGATGTATTTAGTGATGAATAGAAGGACAAAAATCATGCAATTTTAAAGGGAAAAAAGTAAAATTTATATTAATGTAACGTAATAGAATTATAGTATCCATAACATATCATCGATGGTGGAATGTTTCAAATGTGGTCTATATATGAATTAGGGAAATAAATGTCTTAATTAGAATCCTAATTAATATAATCAACAAGGATTTTTGAGTAATGGTTTTTCATTTGATGATAAATAGACTATGAATTACATATTTAAGGATGAGGGGAATTATGTAAAGATTTGATAAAACCTATTAAAAGAGTTTATAAGGAAGTGGAATGATTGAAGTATTTGAGTATTAGAATTCGATAACTATGTTATCAAAATCCTGAAATATATAATAATTGTGTTGTATAATTTTTTCATTATGGATTGAAAAATATTTTTTGAATTGACCTGATGACCTAGAAAAGTGATTTAATGACATAGTGATTTTTTATTAAAGGAAGATAACCCATAGTATATTTAAAATGTTGAGACAATTATTGGGTGATATAGATATGTTGGATATGAATATGTAAATTTGATATTACTGATTACCTTGAAACAGATTAATGATTTGATAAAAATGAGGTTTAAAGTATTGTCAATGGATTTTACATCATTTTATGATTTATTGAATACGTCCAATAATTTTTTTTATGTAATGAGGAAGAATTTACATTTTAAATGATTTTTATGGTAATTATGGTTATTACCACATATCGAGAGAATAAATGATGATGGTATTCACTAGTTTGGTATGATATAATGAAAAGATATTCTTGATACATGATAAAATAATGTTAATTTGATTTTCGGGAATTTAGTGACCTTATTTAAAAAAATTTGGGTTGCAATCTTTTAGAAGGGACTTCCGGCTAATTATTTATGACATTTTTTAAGATTATATTTTGAATAGGCATTAGATATTAATTTATTATTTAACCCCATAGAGATTTATAAATACTAGATAACATATTATAACAATTTATTTGTGATGAAAACTAAAAATAGAATTAATGAATTATCAATTTACTTATAGATCTTATGATATGATAGTGCTTCAGGAACAACAAAATCACCTTTATTTTATAGGGTAAGATATGAAGTGGAACGAAGATTAAAGAACAACAAATAGATGAGATTATTCTTTTTAAATGAGAAGAAAACAAGTAATTATATATTCTAATTAAAGTTATTAAAATTTTGGGAAGTGATATTTAAATAAAATTTTGTCCGATTATAATCATTTTTTATAATATCAATATCAATTTTCATTCCTCTTGGTTTTATGGATTTGTGGAACCAAACATTATATTAACCGTGTTCTTTATCATTATCCATCATAATTTGGATGTTAATTTTTTATTTTATTTCCATGCTTTCCCTTACCAACTATTTTATTCTTTTTGGAAACATATTACATGTTATTCTAGTTGAAACTAGAAAATCCCATTCTCCCATTCAAGAAGATATTTTATTAACCCATTTTATGTTGTGGATTTCTATAAGAGAAATTTAAAATGGTAAAACTGTGATGATTAATATAATTTTATAGGGATAAATCCATTTTATGGGGTGTAACGTGAAACCACCTGCGATTTACTGAAATACTAGTTTTTAAATTAATTTAAATTTTCCGATTGATTTTGTTACACGCAACAAGGAGTTTCTTCAATAGTATGCATGGCACGTGAAACAGAGGATCAATGAACAGTGAAATAATCTGGTTATAATATATCTTGTATATCATATCCATTAAATAATTGGGTATTAATATTATAAACTAATATTTGTAATGTGTATTTATATTTCATAATCTGTATAAATTTATTTACAAATTCTTAACAAATAATAATATAATATTTAAAAAATTTACAATATTCATAAAAATATTTTTAATTCAAAAATTAAATTTATTTCTTTTTATGATTAAATTTTATATACATTTTAGAAACATTACTTAATTAAATTAACATCAATTTTCATATCATCATATAAAAGTTAACTTATAGTGAAACATTCATATTTTCTTGAAAATTATTTGTAACACCCAAATTTCAAAGAGATTAACCATTTATTCAATAGATTGTGTGAAATGAAGAAAGAAATATAAAAAGGGATATAATACACTAATAATTTAAATATATTTACCATTATATTTAAATTTAAACTATTTTATTGCTTGTGATGCATGAAATACTGAGTTATCATATGTTTCACGCAACACTAAGTTTTACCAAACAAAAATATTCTATAAATATTAATATTTAATATGATTATTATCACCAAGATATTAGAATCATGGGTTTGAATTTTATTAAATAAAAAATGAAAGTATATGGTTTATATAAAAATTAAAAAAAAAATAATTTATTTCCTATTAATTAGAAATGAATATAAAATTCAATTGAATATAATGAAAATATTTTTATAATAAAAATTTGTATGTCGAAGGAATATAATAATAATAAATTAAATTAACTAATAGTTTATATTAATGAAATTTATATATATATATATATATATATTATATTTTCAATATTTTTTTCATACACATCCAATAGATTTTATAGGAACAATACAATAACAAATCTAATTTTACACATATAGATGTATTTTTTGTAGAAGCAGTTTTTCCACCTTTTAATAAAGAATTTGGTTTAAAACTAAATTTTGGTAATTTAATGAATTTTATTTCAAAAACATGACATATAATTATAATGATTAATTGAAAAATTATCATAGGGTGAATTGTTTTTATTTTCCTAGGAATTTTCATTTTTGATGATAATGTAAAATATTGACTTTTAATAGAAAACTAAACATTTATCAAAATAATTTATTATGATAAATTATATTTTAAAATTTTTAAGTAAAATTAGATGAATTATACTTCAACCATTGCAATTTAATCCATTCAAATTATGTTTTTGTCACAAAATTATCCAACGGGGATCAATCTAAAACTACCCCAATGACGCCTCCATAGGGAAGTGCTGGTGAAAAGAACCAAATAAAATATATGTCATGGGTCGCCTTTGGTTAATATACTAGTATAAACACACATTACCATTTCAATATATGATTTAATATAAATAATAAATGAAAAATTAGAAACCACTTTAATTTAAATAGTGCATGGAAAACTTCTATAGTGTATAACATTATGATAGTGTAAACTGAAATGTAAGGGAAAATATTCACACCCAACTAGAAAGATGTACTAAACTAAGAAAATATGGAAATTAAAATTATGATAGATCCTAACTAGTCATCACTTTTCTCCATCAATCATATTTGGAAAATGCATTAGGTGTCCCTAATCTCTATTGTAATCATTATTGACATTTCTGCAGTATTTATAAGATATGACATGTACGAGAAAATCCCATACATGGGTGAGTATATACATATGAATATGGATACCCTGAAAGTTGAAGTGGGAGAATTAAGAGAAATTATTGGAATATATATATGGTAGAAATCTCATCCCCTAAAATAGAGCTCAAAATCCAATGAGATGGATGTCTGTGTGTGTGTGTGTGTGTGTGTGTCTGCTCAAACCAATGTAACCTAGTATTGGGAGAAGTGAATCTACATTTTTTCACCTATTTTAGGAAAGAGTTTTATTAGTTTCATAATTCCATCATCGATTCCTATAATCTCTCACGCCATTCCTAAGAAGTAACCAAGTGTAAGACCCCTGCCTTGTCACTATTTCGTATAGTTTAGGGGACATGATCAACTAGTAGAGAACATTCACCCTAGTGCATTAGGGGTAGCACTCAGTAGAATTAGAACTCATTCCTTATTTTATAGGTGATATGAATTACTCTTTAGAGGACCCACACTGTAATTACAAAGTATGTACCATATGGTAGATATAGGATCTTCACCATAATAACATAAGGGTTACCCCTCCATAGATTGAGGACTCACACCCTATATCCATAAGGGTTACCACTCTGTAGATATAGGACTACACCCTCATAAAATTGGGTGTACCACTTAGTAGATAGATTCCCCAACCTTATACAATTTTGTGTTACAACTCAACTAATAGAGGACTCGTACCCTAACACAATTGGGGGTACCCCTCACTATATAGATAGTAGACGACCAAGATATCTGATAGGGGTAAAACTCTAAAAAGTAGGTATGACCACTGCCATTGTTGTGCACTACCTAAATAAGTATAAAACCTTGAATATATCATATCATATCATATCATATCTTTAAAAAAACTATGGATTCCATAATCATATTCCAGGTGAACAAAATCCAGATAAGCTAATCAGTAGCCAAAATACGAGTCCAAATTAAGTATATATGAGAGGTTTATGTTTCCTCAAAAAGAAATTAGTGGTACACAATGTTTATATGGACCAATAATATGAGTGGTCCTTCTCCATCACCTGGATATTTCCATCACGGTACATATCTCATTTCCTATGTCAGTCTACATGACATGTAGTATTTACACACACCGTGTCCGATCCCCTCAGGGTCTTGCTTGTGCTTCTAGTCATGTCTGTCTACCTTGCATGTGTCCTTGTTTTTTGGCACAAAACTCATTCCTATACATGTTCATTCTTGTGTACCCTCAAATTAGACACATGGGTCTCCTAAAAAAGGATGACTCAACTTCTAGTGGTCCCATACAACATATGACACATATAAATTCATGATACACTTTTCATCATAGATAAGACCCTACATGTAGTGAGTAATTCAAAATACATGATGCGTAGTCTATATTTCCTTATAATCTCATATCTATTCCACATATCCTAAATATACGGTCATTTATATTGATATTATATTTGTTCCACCCAAAATTGGTGGTCCTTTATCTATCTAGGAATCTTGACACTTTAGTGGCATGAAATCAATCCTATGAATCTTCCCACCGGAAGCCACATATAATGATACCACCCATGGTGTGCCTATTATTGATATAATCATCGGTTTGGTGCATTCATAAATAAATTCATCACCCGCAAAAATCTAATCAACTGACTCCATCGCTAATTCGGTGATATTTTCATCTCACATGAAACTTCGGTGGATTCGGGTGTCAAATAGTGCTCATCCCCACTCCAAAATTTTTAATCGAGACCCCATCACTGAATAATTACTAACACATTGAATGGATGAAAAAAAGGAATAAGAAAAATATAAGAAATAATAATTGAATAGGAATTCTTGTCCCAAGTATATAGATTAGGTTTTATAAGATGAGAAAAATAAATAAATAAAATTAAATCCATACATGACTTCATGTAATGGCTCAAATTGATTGTATATAAAAGAATCATTTTGACCATTCTAAGTAAATTTAATAAATTTTGGAATAAAACATGAATTGGTGAGTCTTACATGGTTTCAAATAATTCTTCTTAGAATAATTCACTAACCAGTGAAGAATTAGAATTATTGTGTTCATTGCGTCTCGATCGGTTTGGATCTGGAGTCCCGTCATTCTCTGATTCTGATTCTCCAACAAAGGGTGGAAGAAACATGTCAATTATCCCCTGTCTTAAGTGGATAAACCTAGTGAATATTTCATAAATTTGTTTTTATAGATGAAATAAAAATTATTCTTATTAAGTAAATAAATAATAATATTTGTTTATTTAATTATCTATGTGTTGGGAAAAAAATCTCTCAAGATATCATTGAAGCATTTTTTAGGTGATTGTGTTTGTTAACAAAGTGGATATCAGTGTGGTGATTGTAGACAAAGCAAAACAATGACATTAAATTTTTTGACAAAGGGGATTTTTTGGTGGCATGTCGAGTTCAAGAGCTGTAGTCAACGATCAATGTTTTATTCAAGAACTTCGACAAAGGAATGGATGTTCTGGGGGTGGTACAAAAAGAACAGACACAAGGTGGCGCTGTTTTCCAAATTTTTTGGCCCGAAAATTATCAAATGAAGAAATTAGGTTTTTGGCAAGGGACTTGGGTGCCGTGTACTTGAAGGCTTGGAAACTTGCGCGCAATATTTTTTCCAAGATCAGATCATCCAAATAAGGAAAAGGGATAAGGTTTGGGCAGGTATTGGTGGTGTCGCGCAGGTGACTTGCGCACCATTAAAGAGACTCATGCACCGATGCCTTGCAAGCTTGAGAACTTGTGCGCCAGTGGTTTTTCAAGATCAGAATATCACAACATTTCAAAGGAAAGAGGGTCACGCAGGAATTGGTTTGGTTGCGCAAGTGACTTGCAGGGAATGAGACCTGCGCACCGAGGGTTAACTTGTGGGCTATCACACATGTTGTTCAAAATGCCTATAAATACTAGACCACCACTCTTCATTTTCAACGGAGTTCAACACTTTGAAAAATCAGAGCTCCCGTCGTGCAGGTGTGGTGGTTGCTCAAGTGGTGCGTGGTCGCACAAGTGAAGTTGTGCACCGGTGTTTGAAGTTGCATGCTGGTTGGTAGTTGCGTGCCAATATTGTATTAGGCATAAAGGGAAGTGTGTCGCACAAGTTTGGAGTTTAAGAAGCTTGTGTCGCACAAGTGTCTGAGGAGGACTTGCGCGCTATTTGGAACTTGCGTGCCGGTACTTGCACACTGAGCTAGACTTGAGCGCAAAGTAATGTTGATTCCCCAGTAGTGTTTTTGGGCTGCGTGAAATCTGGAAGTTTGTACGATACCTTCGGTGCAAAGTGAGATTCATCTACGGGTGAATGTTGGACTTCAACAAAGCATCTACATACAAAGGAAGATGCATTCCATCATGCAAATGAATGGACCTATAGGTCTATAAACTGTGAGTGGATTCCTTCGAGAGTAGTGAGCAAATGATGGGGAAGAAGGTGATCCTCTCCACCGGTAGTGAGCCAAGGAGAGAGAAACAGGGAGTTCCCCTAGGGAAAGTAGTGAGCTAACCATAAACATTGTAAAGGTATTGAGCCTGGGATAGAGTGACTGTGCCCGAACCTTATAATCCACAGTTAGTGATGTTTAGTGGAATTTGGTACGACCGACAACCTGTCGGTGTATGCTCATTGGACGTAGCCCTTAGCGGTGAACCAAGTAAAAATTGTTGTGTCATGTTCATTCTTTAATTTATGTTTATATTGTGCAACCGGAAAGAGAGAGAGAGAAGAGTGTTTTTTTTAAAGAAAAACAAGATCAGAATGGGCTTTAATTTTAAATTTTTCATACCCTGATTCAGTACCCCTGTCAGGGTATTCAGCATTGTGGACCTAACACTATGCACTTTCACCCATCATTGATTTTATCATAATGCCTCGTGCTTACAATTATAGGTCATTCCTAGGCTAAACCATAGTTTCGATCTCAAATGTTTGGTCATATTTTTGATATGATGTTCGATTTAATATTTATAGAATTCTTTATGAAAAAATTCACATATAATATTAAATATATTATATATTTTTATAAAATTAATTTTGGATAGAACGAGCATTAGAATTGTATTCTATCTCAGTGAATAGCTCCAAAAATATGTCTTGTCCAATTTCTATGTCTTATATGAAGAATATAGGGTCCCAAAATTGTTTAATCCATTGATATTTTCATCCCCAAAAATTCAAATTATTTGATTTTCTTGGGATACTAACCCTACATCTAGCTCTCAAACTCCCAAGAACTCTCTTTCGTGCTCCCATGTAGTCACATAACGCGATCCAAGGGGATTTTCTATCCACACCAAGTCTTTGCCTGCATATCCATGATCATTATAGTCTTCTCTAAAAAATGGTTCCATCCTTAATGTCCTTCTCACCTAAGTCAATTATGTGTGTGTAGTCATGAATGTATCTTTGTAGCTATGACATATGGAAGGTGGTGTGTACCTGCTCCAATTGTGGGGTTAAGGAAAGGTGGTATAAAAAATCTCCAACACTCTACAAGATCATGAATGAATAGATGAACCTTGCAGATTGTTTACTTATATAGATAAATATCTATAGTCCAAATTAGGGGGAGACTCTCAAGAATACATTGTCTCACTGCTCGAACACAAAGGGATTATAACATCAATCTGTGTAAGATTTATACATGATATGGTTTATCCTTATCCACTGAAGGATGATATGAAATTTATATTTCATCACATGTACCAACACTGGACCCATAAGAGATGTATCGCCGATCTTTTCATAGCAAAAGGTTTACTTGAGGTGTCTTTTATACAGATTTTTAATAGGTACTATGATGATAGTAGAGTGGTAGTTATTATTTTATGAAAATAATAGATAGGGAATGTGTTCCTTGAATCTGTAACTGAATTATAGCATGAAAAACATTAGTATATCCTCTGACACCTTCATAGTGCCCTCAGTATGAAGACCTATATGTGTGTGGAAGGATGTACTCATCCTCATACCGGTTATGAAATCTTCATACAGACCTCTCTATATCTATAATGTGAACAATGAATCACATTTTTAGGAAATAGTCAAGGGAACCACATGAAGTTGAAAATTTTCACACATGTACATCTTACACAAACTCACCACCAAATTATACAACCTAATAAAAAGTTATTTGACCGACATTCTCAGTAAGTCAACTTTCAACTAGATGGCTTCATTTCCCTTCAATATCTATTTATTCCTCATCACAAAGTCTATGGATATGGGACCCAATTTCAACTCTAGGATTTCATGGGGGCTGAATTAAACCTATATAAACATGATGGCCATCCTTCAACTATTGACATATGAGAAACCGTGAGACTAACTCAGCCATGCTCTATCTATTTCTATCCCACAAAAATATTTTCTAAAGGTATTTTTACATCTTCTATACAAATGGATATATAGAAAAAAGGGATGTTTCGAACTCCCTAGTCACTACCTCCCATATCGTGACTAGGACCAATATCCCTCTTAGGTAAACTATGAAGTGATTCCCTCATACAGAAACTACATCATGTAAATTCGATGAGGATATTTGGCCATGAAATACCTAATAGTTGATGTCTCTCATCTGAAACACACTCACATGACCTATATGTGAAGGGTTATATAATATCATATTCTATACATACTCGTTCTCTGACACAGACTATATGAGTATGTCATCGATGAAGACACCAAAACAGCAGTCCATGTATGGATGGGTGATTCGGTTTATTAAATTAATAAACACAGTATGAGAATTTCAAACACCTAAGGACATCACCATGAATTTATAGTGCATGAAGTGATATTAGAATGACATCTTTAGAGTTTCACCCTCACAAGCTCTCAACTTCTTGCGAGCCAGAATAGAGACAGATATTTAATAACCTACACACACCCTGTGATTGGTGAAAGTGAAAGTAAATACTTGGAATGGTATTAAATTTCAATATCATGGTCTAGTTATAGTGATAAAAATACATGAAATACCACTAGCTACCATCCACCTTTTTCAAAATGAACAATGGAGCTTCCTAGGGGGACACACTAGGTCAAATGAAAAAATATCCCCAAAGGTCCTCCAACTATAACTATTTCTCTTGGAGCTCAGTAAGGGCCATTTTATATTCCTCAAATGAAATCAGAGAGGTCCTGTGATGAATGTTTATGTAAAGCTCCATATCCCTACAAGAATTTAGACCATGAGTGTCCTAGGATAAAACATCCAAAAATCTTCCATGAATAATAGAATATTGGTTCCTAAAGATCTATTTACCCATAGGGATACTAATTCCAACTAATTAGTGATTGGTTGTAGCCTTGATCTCACAAAACTGAAACATCCCACTATGAGATTCATCTTTTCCATAGAGGATAATATCATCATATCAGTTCAAATGGATGATAATCATCTATGATGATATTCAATATGGGATAAGAACTTGGAAAACCAATATATAACCAAGATAACATTATAGGGTTCAATCATGACAACTAAAAGGTCCCCTAAGAAATTCTATCCCCCATGAGGTAGCTCACAGTATTTTTAGATAAAAGATATTGTATAATCATTTCCCAAAGTCTCATTAAGGAAAATATGTTGGGATAACGTCTCAATATTCAGATCTGTCTCTCACACCTATTGTAAAATGATGAAGGAATGATTTTCACCTATTTTTACTAATACTGATACATGAGTAAAATAAATAAATATGTTACCAATAATCATCTATTGTTCCCTAGGGTCATATGACTCTATACCCTTCAACTATCTATTTCCCCAAAGTCCATCTCCCAGTTCTAGAAGTGGGCCTCTTAGTGGTGGTGGTGGTGGTGGTGTAAGGATATGATAACATCATCCACAACCCATATCTCCTCTTCCTATAAATCCACATGCTCATATTCCTGCTCTACCTTCATTTGGGCCACATTTCCCTTACATTTTAAATAACTAATCACTACACTACACCTAACATATATATCCTTCAACTATCAGTATTCCCTCCTCATCTTAAGGGGTTGATCAATCACATGTCATATGACATATCCTGTTACATTCATAGTGTCACCCATCATTATAATTTAATCATCCTCAGTGATTTTCTCAGGCTGCACATCCACATAAATAGGTCCGATCATGGGGTAGTCTTCTGTATTGAAATAATAATGATAGGATCTTACAAGATATTGTAGAAGTCTCAGCCCTACAATCCCCACATCCATATCCATGCACCAAAATCTATTTGGTATGATTCCATATTTCTCCAGTTCTAACTAAAACACCCTGAAATAGGTGGAGATACACAAGGGTGTTACACTAGAATGGATATATCTATAGAGACCCAATTAAAAAATATGTGTTCTGATGTATCCATCCTAGATAATTTCATGTATGTACCGAATAAGTTCTATAAATTTCAAACCATGCCCAAAAAATATCATCCCTCCATGATGAATCTCTATATGTTCATAAATATGAATTGAGAACATGTAATATGTGTAGTAATCCTCAAAGAATAGATGTTGGTATTCTGTAATTGATATAGTTTAATCATTTTGAATCTATGTAAGAAGGCACCACCAATTCACAACTTCTCCAAATAAGGTGATACCTTCCTGTGAAACCACATGATCTGTTGGTGTCCAGATAATCCTAAAAAAAATAAACTGCTAATATTATCCATCCAACCACTCCATGTGTATCTATCTCACTTCAAAACCTTAGCAGCCTCAGGAATTGGAACTCGCTAAGTTCTCTATGACATTGTGAATTTTCATCGTACTCCATTTTTATGATCTACTACTCATTTAATGGGGGTGATTGTTCCTATCCAACTGGAGAAAGGGCCTCATAGGATGGAACCTAAACTAAGGATTCATCACTCATCAGAACATCATCGAGATTAAAAACTAATAACCTGGTCGGATTTCATCATGATGGTAACTTGAAATTTTAATAATGGTGTACCATGTTCAAATGATCACATATATATTCAATGGGAATTTTAATAAATAATTAATGTTAAAAAATCAATCATATATGATGCATTTACCATTGATTCTACAAACAATTCCATAGTATGTTGATTTGAAATGTAGAAAGTCGTGGTCTAGTTTAATGGATATGTTGACCACTACACTAACACCAGGTTGCCTAGATATAGAGACGTACTAAAGACACATTTACAAGGTTTCCGTAAATCCAGAAAAAATTCCCAAAATGGGAATACTCTAGAACACATATCAAGGATCACGCCACATATGATACCAATATGTCATGACCCAACACAATGGGGGCATGAGGCAAAACTACCCCAAGAACACCTCAAGAGGATAGGTGTTAGTGGCAAGAACTAAAAAGAATTTCTATAATATGAAGTGTTTTCCTAAAATACATTTATTCATACTCCACACCCTATTCCTACTAAAGATCATAGGAATAATAAATGAAAATGATGAAATAGAGAGAATATAAACTAGGAATGAAAAAACTATATATTTTAAAATAGTATGACTATGTAAACCAAAAAGTAAAGGGGAAAAATACACACTCAATGAGAATGATGTCCAAACCTGAAAAATATAGAAAGTAAAATTATGATAGATCCCATATCATAATCTCCAAATCTCCAACCACTATACTCAGTCCAATACCCAAGGTATCCCTAAGCTCCACCATAATAATTACTAACATGTCCATCATTTTCATAAGACACAACACATTTCAGAAAATCACATATAGGGGTGAGTATATACATCCCAAATTGGATGCACCGAATGCTGAAGGAAGAGTAGTAAGAGACATAATATGACTAGATATAGAGAATATAGATCATCTCAAAGAAAAAGAGTTCAAAATAAATATACATGGATATATATATAAACACATATTCTAAACATAATTAATCCCAAAAAAAATGTTTAAGGGGATGTCATTCTTGTAGAATGGAATGTGAAAGTGTGACATCAGTTCCCAAAGTACACATCAATGACCATCATCTCACATTTCAGTTCAATGAAGTTACCATGTGGAGGTCCCACACCTCACCACTATTCCATAGAGTCAAGGGAAAACAATATCAAAGAAGTGGGCCCACATCGAAGTTTACTATGGGGGATCCACTCAGTGGAAGGATGACTCTATCTCTATCTGATAGAGGGTACACCTCAGTTGATTGAGGGCTCCCTCCCTAATTCCATTGTTGGGAACAAATTAGTGGATAGATGATCGCCTACCTGATACCATATAGGGATACCAATTAGTAGATAGAGCTCTTGAACCCTGATACCATTGGGGGTACCACTTCATATATACATCACCCATACCCTAATAACATAAGGGGTACCTCTCTGTAAATAGTAGACCCACACCCTAATACCCTTGGGAAGGGGTACCACTCTGTAGATAGATAGAGTCCTAAACCCTATCTGATAGGGGGTAAAAATCTAATGATGTGGAATATTTTTCATTCTTGAGTTCCACCTAATTACGCATCACTCCCATAAAATATCACATTTATATCTAGAAATACACTACTGAGCCCACCAGCATGTTCTACATAGAAAAACGCTCATGATAGGCTACTCACAGGTCTAAATCCATGTCCAAATGAAGGATATATAAGATTTTGACATTTCCTAATAAGAAACTTAGTGGTGAATGACCGATAAGTGAATCCAAAATGAATGTGGTATCTCTATGTTACATGTATATGACACTTCTAGTACATAGATAGCTTCCCATGTGAGAATAAATGATGATTACATGGTCCACATAGTATGTCTGTGCAAATCGAGTCTGGACTGTTCTCCTAGTCTTGTCTCTGTATCATTCCAGTGTATATTCACTTATGTATGAGACATATCAATAGCTATGAAAATGTTCATGTACTCCCATATTACACACTCGGTTTCCAACATAGGGGTCACATGGCGTGTGGGAGTCCCATTGAATATGTGCTACTTATAAACTCATGAAACTGTAGTCATTGATGTTAAGTCCCTACACATCTTGTGTTGATCATACTACATGGTGTTTAGTAAATATTTCAATAGATTTTATGATCCATTATATTTGTCCCAAATCTATGGCCTTTTCATTGGGTTTTCCTTTCATCCTAAACAAAATTGTGGATCTTTTTCCAAATAAAAATCCCAGCCCTTTGGTGGCCGAAAATCAATCCTCACACTCTTCCCACATGAACCCACACACACTGTAATCGCCTAGTGTGTGACTCCCATCCCTAAAATCTCCAGATTGGTTCCCATATCAACCAATAAATCATCTTTATACCACATATCGTATGGTCTCATTCCTGATTCAACATTCTATTCATTGCATGTGAATCTTCTGTGGATCTGAGGGTCCGATCGTGCTCGGTCCAACCCGATAATGTGGAATCATGAACCTATGGTCCGAAGATGAATAAAGGGAATACTAGTGGGTTACAAGCATAAGAAAGAAAAGTGAAACATTTTTTTCAAGTATTCTATTCCACTAGATATATATTTGGGGTATTGGGGTTATAAAATAGAATAAACAAGTTAAATCAGTACATATATGCATGAAATGGATCCAATAAATTGTATATAAAAGTTTAATTTTCATAATACTCAATAAATTAAATAAAAATGAACATTAAACATGAATTTAAGAGTCCTACTTGGTTTCAAATCGATCATTCTCGAAGAATGTGCTTGCCAACGAACACATGGAATCGTTTGATTCACAATTTCTCAATCTTCCTGGATCTGGAGTCTCATTATCATCAAATTTATGTTCTCTAATGTAGGATAGAAGGAAAACCCTGATTATACAAGAGATTAATTGAAAAAAATAGAAAATTTGGAATAAAAATGTTTTAATAAATTAAATCAAAACGAGGCTACCTAATAGAATAGAAAAAATAGTTTATTTAACTAACTACAAATTCCCATAGTCATGTTTCTCAGAATTCCCACACCAACCATTTTTTAGTAAATCATGCGGTGAACCTTATGTTCCAAATTTATCTGTGGTCTTATATTTCTGATCGAGGATTCCATTAAATATTTATCACATTATATTTATGAAACATAAATTTTATAATATAAAATACATTAATTTTTTATAAAAATAATTCCAGGCACCCTGGTCCTCGGAATCGCATGTCATATCATCTCATGGATCTGAAAAAATATATAGATATATTATAAATTCATAGAATAATAAAAATATGGAGTCCAGATTAATATTTGATTTAGATATAAACACATAGTAAAAGTTTGAAATTTTTTACATCAAAACCCTACTTTCTTGTTCCGTATACCGAATTAATTTTAAGTTAATTTTTTAACGTCAATGATTTTAATATGGAAACATAAATTTCACACTTTTAATCAATATAATATTAAATTTATAATAAATTTTAATAAATTATGGAATAATTTTATTAGTGAAAAAATTAAAATTAGTTATAGTGACTAATGTGAGAATAAGGTTACTTCATGATTAAACATATACTATAAGGTATAAAAAGGAAGAAAACAACGTGTCCAAAAACCATCATATTGAAATATTTTGACACTTATAACATTAGGATCCACATTTTTGAGTTTTGAGGACATATTTCCAATAATATGACTCATATAATAAATAATGTAATGAAAATTACCAAAAAATTATTTTATTAATTTTAATTTCATTAATGTTTTGGGGTAGAGAGAAAAAATAAATTGGATTAGTTATAAACATTGTTTTGGCAAAAAAAAGTTTTTTATTCCTAATAATTTATATGTAATTTTCAGATAATTATTTTTTATTTATAATGATTTTTAAATTCCAGAAAATTAAATAATTATTTAAAAATTAAATAAATTAAATTACACTTTAAATAATAAGTGTCAAATAAATTGAATTGTTTATTGTGGTAAAATATTTAACTAGGTTAATATACCATATTGATTTATTTTTGACTTAAAAATACATTAATTCAATAATTTTATGCATAATTTTAAATTCAAAATAAATTAATAATGTCAAAATTAACATTAATTTTATTTTATAATAATTGATATTTCATGAATTGATTTAAATTCACTAAAATTTCAATATTACATAATGTGATTCATAAATTTTAGTAAATATAAAATATTTTCCATTAATATATCTATTTATTAAATATAATAACTATGTTAACTGTGGAATTGAAAAAAACATGGTTAACATGATTATAGTTTAAGCAATGTTGTTACACGTTACTTGAGTTTGTGTGAAAATTAATTTCCAAGACACATAATATATTATTCAATAAATTAAATATCATATTTAAAATCAGTGGGTTCAAATCATGTTTCATGGTTTATTTTATTTTACCCATAATGGATAAAATACTTCGGTTAAATATATATTTACCATAATGAAAAGCCAAAATGATAAAATAAGAAAACATTGGAGTTAAAGAATGAATTGTTTAAAACATGTGTAAACTATATGGATGATGTTTGGATTTGGAACTTCATACATCAACATAATTATTTTTTAATCTTGGATCCACTTGGAAAATTATTGACCTCCCAACAGTGAACTATTTTGATTATTTACAAAAATGTCACCTAGCACAACTATAAAAACTTACTCACTCTCCCTACTAAATCCAAATCTCAAGGAATTTATCATGATTAATATATTTACAAATAACTCATGATATTTCATCCCCTCATCCTAGAATCATATGGTTGGATATTTATAAAACCATTAGATTTTTTAGTGAAATCATAAGTAGGAAACCTGAAAAATAGGTAATGTCCTTCTAAAACAATATTTATTTGATTTTCAAATTCACCTTTTTCAATTAATTTTATATCCTAATTGTATAATATGTAATACATCATAAATATAATTATATAGTATTAAGTAATTTTTATGACCTGTATCTTCACACACTTCTATAAAATGGGGTTTGAAATCATCATTCTTGTGTACGATTAAATATTGGCTCGTGAACTGTTGTCATTCATTTTTAAATTAACACCATTTATGGTTAGCCATAGTGATTTACATTCAAATTAAATATTAATATGATTAATGAAATAATAAATAAAGGGGTTGAATTTTTGTAAATTATTTTAATTATGACCAAGGATATTAAATCTAAGCGACAATCCAATTCATACAATAATTGGAATCATGAAACTCTTAGTTGTTTAAAATGGTAATATTTTCTTGTTGATAGGGAAATAGAATACACTTAGCAAGAACGAATTAGCCATGTATAATGAACTACATATTATAGGAAAAATAAAAAAACTATATTAAAATATAGAAAACTATATGGTCTCTATAATTATGGGATAATGTAAATCATAAAAATGAAATAGTAAATTGTTTTTTGGATAAAATCATGATTAGAGCATAGGGTGTCAATATATATCATAAGGTAACTGTAATATAATAAAATATGTTGGATGAGGGTATGAAATGGTTGGAAATTTATTGTTTTCCAAATATATGACATGTGGGAATCACTACATATAATGTGATTATATGACTCTGATATTCCCAGGTTCTATGGACCATTGAGAGGGGTTGTATTATTGGTATATTTCGTTAAAATAATCTAATTTAATTCAATATTTATATATATTCAATATCTAATACCTATTTTATTTATGTTATATATAATAAACAATATTATATAATATATAGAGGTGAAATTAAATATTGATTTAAAAGGTTATTCCTTGATTGACTACTTCGTTAAATAATTATTTAATTACCCTAACCAGGGATTCTTCCACTATTTCCTGAGATGTTATTTCAGGACATGGTATCATACATTTTTTATATTGTCCCACATAAATGAATTTACACTACAACATATAGTTAATTAATTTGCATCTGTTCTCTTTCTATATCCCACAATATAATCCTTGTGAATTGATTGAATTATTCATAGAAGTGGTGAAAGGAACATCCCAAGATAGATGAGTAGGAAATTGTTTACTACTAATTTTTTATAAAACATTGAGATAATTCCTTTATACTTAATTTAAATTACAATAAAAAATATTATTTCTTTTTATGACACTTATGTATCATTGGAATTCATATCCTTCTTCTTCTCCCTCCTTGATAATGGTCGGTGTACTTATTCATGGTTTAATATTTTTTTTATCAATCTTATCCATTAAAAGGATTTTGTTTCTCTAGAATAATTCATTGTTAATAGATTATCAACATATTATCCTCCTTAAATTTTATTATTATCATAGTCATGAATGTTGTGTTTCTATATCAAATTTTATAACTGATATCATGAAAATAGGAAATTTGATTCATTAGAGGTGAATTATTTTTTCTTATTGGAATTATCAATTAACCTCATTAAAATTACTCTACAACATGCTAAATTAATTATTGAATAAAATATGGTATATTCCCTTTTATTAAATATCTATTAATTCTACTTCTCTAAACACTTTTCAATTTCCCCTAAATATTTCCACGAACCTATTCATTATGATGTGTCAGTGTTGCCTATGGAGAGGATTTATTATCAATTAATTTTAATATTTATTCAGAATTATTTAATATTAATTGTGATATTTAATCCAATAATTTCTAGTGAAACCCCATATAATTTATTTTTCCTTAATCAGATAATTTCTCTATGATATCCATTATTTACATTATGTAATATTCTATCATTATTTCATGTGATTTCATAATTCTAAAAAATTCCATTCATATGAAAACAGAGTTTCCATCATGTATTATATATCATATGAAATAATCCATTATTATGAATCAACCTAAAACTTGAGATCTTATATCATATTATGTAGAAGCATCTTATGCAAAAAAAATCCAATATAGTACTCACGTGAAATGATTCCATGTAGTATCCTTACAAAGTCTCTTGATTTTGGGATCTCTAGATTTAAAGTGTATAATTAAATATTATATTCTCTATAGTGTTCATTAATACATTAAACATATTGGTCCCTATAATGTCTTATAACGTATGAATTTCCCAGCTTCTTTGAGAATCCCATATGTTCATACACTATGGTGATCTTACATAAAAACAAAGGTAATTTATGAATATTTTCATGAAATTATGATACTAGATTTTACATTAAAAATATTTAGTCTACCCTAAAATGAATTTATGGTTCCACTATTTTTCTAGTCTTATCACATCATTGAAGCTCATCTAAAATTCTTTTTATTCAGTTTGAACCACCTCAACTAAGATCAAGATCTTATCAAACAATTTCTATTTGTTTTATACTGTACTTTGATTTATAAAACATGTCCATTATTTGGATAATAGTATAAAAATATTATCTCATCTGGGAAATTCAACTTGCACCTTTCATGGGAATTTCATCACAAAGTATTCAAAATTTAATTTTCTATTTATGATAGTAGCACCAAGGAACCTCTTCCATGATTATAAAATGCATATTGATAATTTTATCATTTTTAAATAATTAAATCAAAACATGGGATATTTAATATCAATCATCATATTTTTTTAATGTTTATTGATGTGGTAAAAAATATTGAAGATTAGCACTTTTCGGAGGAGACTATACCGCCAAAGAAACTAATGCAATAGAGGTAATTTTGTATCAAGAAGTTGTAAAAACCCTCAGTACATGTCTTACTCATTCATAGGTAAAGACAAAATATCTTAAAATTTCCTTTATAGTGTAATGCTTGGATATCATGTATTTTTATCGTCTCACAATAATATACACTTCATCTATTTTCACATACTAAGAGAAATAAAATATGTTATATAGTTTAATGATACTATTATCAGACCATATACTATTTTTTAGTGAGACATATGTTAAGTAACTTATACTATATATATTAGGTTCAAGTGGTAGGGAATATATGATATACTATATAAAATCATATGATATGGATATTGGGTTATAAATATTGTATTTTAAGGAAAATGACTTAATTTCGGGGAATTTAGTTTCCAATAATGTGGAATTTAGAGTCCATTATGGATTAATGTAAACTATTTATTCAGAAACACCACAATATTTATAGGTTTTTTATTTTCCCCATCTTTTTTAATCATGAAATATGCTTTGATGTTGTAAAACTTACGTATAATTTAATTTCCCATCCTTTTCGGTTGAAATTTTTTAGGAATATTATTAGGGATCATCAATCCCATTTGAGATAAAACTAAATCTCAATTAATGATCTTCCAAATTAAAAATATATTGTTTTATAATCATGTTACTATTGTTTGATAAATACAGAGGTCATGGTGAGTGTGAAATAACATTTTTTCAAGGACCTCTAACTCATTCAATTTTTTCCTATTATTATTTTACAAGATCATCAATTTACATTATTCAGTGCTACTAAAATAGTACATTAACCAAAAATATATATTACAAACCATAAACATGGAGATATGGTTTTTCTAATATTGGGGAGAATGTAATTATTTGGTGCTCTCTCTATACATTGAAATTCTTAAATTGAAATGATTTTATTATTTTTCATTTATAATCTATATTATATTATATAATGTAATGTAGGGAGACTCTATATACACATTAAAAGATACTTGATAGATGGAGAAGTTTTGTAATGATCCTAAATATTATAAATAAAATTCAACTTTTAATTAAGTAAATTAATAATTATGAGATGTATTTATAAAAAACACTTGAACAATAATGGATATTTTGGACTATTATATTATAATACATATTTATAAGATTGTTATGAAAAATATCCAATGATAATACGGTTTTTGAATGGGGGAAATAAAAATTAGTATCTTCAAGGTAATGATAAACTCCAATTAATATAGACAGAAGAAGTTTTAGACTAAACTAGCAGGATCATATCTTATAATCCCATATATCAGAGCTTACAAGGAAGATATCATCATTAAGGATTCCCCTTGACCCAGACCAAGTCATGATTCTAACAAATAAATATTAAGACAAATATTTTATAGGATAATTTCATTATCATCGAAATCATGGAGTAAACCACGATCTTGGAACCACCATAAGAAAATCACACCATTACATACCTAACTCTTACTGTATACACTAATTTAATAAGGGTTATTATCAAGAACCATAATGTATACTTTTTTATATTTTTATATTGAATAATATAATGTTAATATTTATTCTTCTTTATTGTTATATTATATTATAATATAATGGTTTTAATATATATTATATTTTTCTATAATTAAAAAGAAATTGTATTTTTGTGAAATATAGATTTATATCATGGTACTCATTTTTAATAATTAAAAAAATTTGAAATAATTTATCTTTTAATAAAACATTCTTATTAAATAATATATATAAATATATAAATTATAAATTATTTAATAAATTAAATTGTAATATTATACAATTTAGATAATTATATCGATAAAATAAATATTATAATTTAAATCATCAAGTTAAAAATAGACCTTGGTGTTTTTTCATAATTTTCAGAGACATCTTAATTTTTTTGTAAAAATGAAGACTATATAAATATACTTTGTGTATTATTACTTCATAAAATACTATAAACAATGTAATAAATATATTAATTTGTACCCATGGTAATTGTTTTCTTTTCCCTTCAAATTAATTTCTTATTTATGTTGTTTGACTTATTTTATAAACCCCTGACGAATCCCCCAAAGAAAATTTGATAATTTAATGTTTAAAATCAACTATTAATAAATATAAATTCCTCCCAAAACAATATGGGTATTATTTAAATGAGTTTAGATTCCTGAGTTATTAAATAATCTTATCCTCTCCACATTTATATAAACTAAGGGAAAAGAATTGGATGATGCCTGTTTTGGATTAATTTATGAACCAGAGTCCAAAAAAAATGGTTATGAAAAAATAATGAATTTACCTATCCTTTTCTATATAAACCCACACAACCTCCAAGTATTATTCAGTAAAAAAATGGATAATGAAGTTTCTCTACCCTTACCTCTCCATAACCAACCCAATTTACCACCAGTAACATAATATTCTCCTCCTCAGATTTTATAAGCACCCTATAAATGTAAGAGATCCTCTATTTCCCCTATTTATAAATCCCACTTTTTATATCATGACTTTTCATTACAAATTTTCTATTTTAGCATATGTTTATACACACCCCCTTGATGTCCTTTTTATTTCCATGTTATGGGAGACCACATTCTCTATCAATAACCCCTTATATAAACCATTATATACACCTATTATACTATATATATTATCCTCTGACATTGCATGCCCAACTTTTTATTGGGAATATCGGTCCATATTTCCACTCAAAGATAACCACATAGTTTTACCTATTATTCATTGAATGGATATTTAATTTTATATAACCTGAACAAATTATTAATGGGATTATAGTTGATGAAATACATCCTCATATTGTGTGACATATGTTGATCCTTTATGTCCATACATGATAGGAAATAGATAGGTTGGCACAAAATTATATTTCCCTCTAATTAATCAGGAAATGATTCTACATCATGATATTCCATTTATGGTTCATGTGAGGTCATCATAATCCAACTCTGTTATTTTTTCTTGTTATATATACTTAACATAGAAATTATGATTTCATGATTTATTTTCATTCCAAATTCTTATATTGACTGTATATAATTGTGAGATATCATTATTTTATTTATCGGTTTATAATTTTCTAGTATTTTTTGTCACAACAATATTCCACTTGATAACATTTTTTTCATTCATAATGTTTTGAATTGATTATTCCCTTACTCGGATTTATAGCTCAACCCCTTCTTATGATTTTCCTCATGTTAACCTGTGTAGTTTTATAAGGTTTATGTATTTTAAGAACAAGTTGTGAAGTTTAAAATAATGTTTCTGTGCCCATGCTTGATGTTTATGTGATATGTTTCTAATTACCCAAAAAAACCGGTCCTCACATTCATATAGGGTTGTATTCAGTGGACCATTAGATAATTAATCATGAATTATGATATATAAAATATATAGGTTGTTATACATGTTATTAAAGGAATTTCTAGTTGTTTTGAGGATTATAAATTTTAAAAACTATTTAATTTCTTAAAGATAATACAAAACATCAAAAAACATGATTATATTTTGGATAAGTATAGAGTTAGTGGGCTCTATAATAAATTAATCTCTATCTAGATACTACAAGTAGATGTGGATATAGTAGTATTGTACCTTTGGGTAATAAACCAGAAATGGGTGACTGGAGATGGACTTGATCTTCACAAGGTGTATGAAAACGCTCCTTATTGCACACATGTTTTAAACTCACTAGGAATACTTCTTATTAAATTTCCGAGCTCTATATAATCCATTATTAAGGGACCCCTAAAATTTTATATTAGGAAATAGATCATGGATAACATAGACTAAAATCCTAAAATTCAGAGGTTAATGAATATATAAAATGTTTGGGTTATACCATTAATTTTCGTGGTTTTTTGTTTTTATGTTTAGTAGTTCGAAAATAATAATCCCGGATTTCCCAAATATTCTATTCAATGGTAGGAAATATGAGGAATCATGTCAACAATTAATGTTAAGGGAAATTTAATTAATTTCCAAATGAGATACCCAAATTTATGGGAGATGTATCTACAAAAATCATGAAAATATATTATCTTTTGACAATGGTATTGAATAAAAACCAGAATAATTGGGAACATAGAAACCCCCCTAAGAGAGAGTAAATTTCTATTGAGACCAATACACAAAAAAGGCCTATGACATTAAATGGATCTTCCTTAACATCAATAATTGAACAATAGAAAAACTCCATTGAGAATGTATTATTCATCCTTCCCTCCAATCCTTTTTTTAAAATTTCAAAAAATACACTTTAAGGAAAGTGGGAACCTCACATACTGATACCGAAACCAAAAACCACCTGCTAACCACATGCCACCATGTTCGTAATTCAAAAAACCATGTAACTTCCACGAAATTAAAAATTAAAAATAGAAGACCCAAAACCATCAAATTCAACAATTGAAAAACTGCCAATATGGGATTCACAAGCCGCCACTAGCTAAGATAGAACTGGATCATCAATCATCCGACATACCCATCGGGTCTCTATCATCATCATTCAAGTTAGTTGAGTCTCATCTCCATCCAACATCATTATGAAACCTCATGCTAGCTTCGCCAAACTCGTCGTCCTCGACGTCGCCATTGGAACACCATCCCAGTAACTGGGCACCACCGAAGCTGTCAAAAAACCCCAGCACAATGTCATTGTGAGCTAGAAACAGCCAAACCACCACCATATAAAATACAAAATCCTCCAAAGGCACCGCTGTAAACAGAACCACTGGCCAACACAAAAATAGCACTGTAAACAAGGGGAAGAAAAACAAAGAAACTGATACCATCCCATGAACATTTAATTGGCACAAGAGAAATAAAAAAACATCATCATCGATACAAACTGACTCAGAGCGTGCTAAGAGCACTGTCGACCGAAACATCCCACCTCCCAAAATCTCTGAGAAACCACCGGTCCCATTCTGACTCTTAGAGGAATGGAGGGAGTTGATGTCAGGGCAGAGATGTGAACAACCTAGGGCTCCTAACAGCGACATCGCTGCGAGGCTGAAACCATCATCCAAACACGTGAGAGATCCAACAAAGGAAATCCTGAAAACCCACGACCGCCAAACCGCTTAACCCAAGACCACAGTGAATCCATCGCTACAAATCTAACTTGGAGAGGCACAATGGAATGTACGGTCAGGGCAGGGTAGAAGTAGTCGGGGACATCAATAGAAACAACCATCATCGGAACAAACAGATCCACCCTGTGAGACGAACTCCAAAGAAATGCACCACAATGAAGGATGAGTTATGGAGGAGGAGAAAATATGGGGAGATAGGAAGGACTGGAAGAAAAAACAGCCAAAAATTGGGATCCATATGAGTAGATTAATGTGATAGAGTGGAAGGATTTTAATAAAATGGTTAGAAGTAAATATTTTCCTTGGGCTCTCAACAAAAAATAGAGAGATATTTTCGTAGACTTATGGAAAAGGATGATGAATCCATTGTGTAATATGAAGAGAACACCCCAATAATTTCAGGAGACACCTTATAATTTGTAATTAAACCACAATATAATGTTAATTAATTATATTTTAGTTAAATCCATGAAATTTAAAACAATTTTATTTTCGAGACAATGAAAATAAGATGAAACTATTCGATGTTCCCTCAAATTAGAAACAGAGATAAAAAAATTTCAATGTTCTTATGGGTCTAGAGAGAAATAGTGGATGATTAATTTTAATTCTAGTGTTGTAAAAAAATATAACGTGGGAAAGAAATTAAAACATCCAACATGTCAAAAGTGTGGGAAGTAGAATCAAATAAATATAATAAAAGAGTCAAAGATAATATTTATGTGTGTAGAGGATGGGAACCTATATAGTAATTAGAAATGGGAGAAACACAATAATGTGTAGGAAGAAATTAATGCAACCTTAAACCCTCTAAAATTTTACATTATTTCCAAAACATGGATCAAGTTAATTATTAGATTCAATTTACCAACCAAAGGGTATTTGATGATAATTTACAGAAATAATCTCAATGTACTAGTGAGTAATATTGATTGTATATAATCATAAATATTGATTTGGATCCAAAACAATTACTGGTGATCAGTATAATAGTTAATTATTCATAAAAAGACCACATAATTTTTTTATTGATTGTAAATATTAATTCACATCACAAATATTTTGTAAAACTATTGACACATGAACTCAAAATAGAGAAATTATGTTATTCGTGAATATATAAAATGTGGCATTTTTTTCATCACAAACTTATAAATCATACCCTCTCTACATTTTTTAGATAAAAATCCCATTTAATAATTGTGAGCTATGAGCAGTATAATTTGATGATATAATAAGTATGGACCGGATTTAAATATATATATATATATATATATCCAATAAAAATTCATAGAAAATTAAATCACCCTTTGTATCATAATTAATCCACCAATTCTATACATGTACAAGGATGAGGGTGAAACTCTATTTGAATAATCATATCTAGAAAATAAATTATTTCCCTGAGACAATGAATATCAAGAACAAATTATTGATTAAAATTAATTGATCAACCTTGAATACCTTCCCATTGTGAGGGAATACACTGATGTGTATTCTAAATAAATTTCTGGTCTTACCCATATCTATGAGGTTGAGTACATAATCTATCGTATGCTAGGTGAATTCATAACAACTAATACTCCCTATAAAATGGCTACTATCTGACCTGATTACATGAATAATATAATATATTAGAATCTGGAAAAAGGGTTTATATGCCCAAGTTGATCATCCTAGGTTTCACCAGTCCTCTTCTACAAGAATAAGGATGGGTTAACATGCCAGTTCAATGATTATCAAAATATAATAAAGATCAAGATAAATAACATGTATCATATGTATTAGATTGTTAATTTATTATGCCCACTATGTAGGGCATAATAAATCTCCATGTTGGATATATGATAATGATATTACTATGAAAAGGTAAAAAGGAGTATATCACTAAACAATATTTTTGGAATAAGCATGTTAACTAAAAAATTCATAGTGAATCCTTTTGGACTCACCAATGGTCCAATAATCTCCAGGGAATTAATTAATAGTGACCATAGGGATTACCGTGACAGGTTTTTAATAATCTATATTGATAATATTCTTGTCGACTAAAAAAGTAAAGGGGAATATGTTAGTTATTAGAATTTTTTTTGGAGGACTTTCTGAGTGGAAAATTTATTTGAAATGTTGAGTAATTTTGTGTTCTGGATGGAGAAAATAATATTTTTAGTACAAGTTATCACCACCAAATTGATATCTATAGATCAATAAAAACTAAGGCCATTGATCAATAGCCAAAACCAACCACTGTTAGGTAAATCTAAAATTTTCTTTGATAATCTAGGTAAAATCTTCAATTTGTGAGAACCTTATAATTATTTTCAATATTTAATTAAGATAACATAGAGAAGAAAAACGTTTTTCTATATTTATGAATTTTATGGGATATATAAATTGTTCATTATGAGGCTAATCATTTCACCTTATCTCACATTACCCACATTGTGGAAAATATTATGGATCTATAGCTATGTGTACCAATATATCATGGGTTCTTTACTCCTGTAAGATGATAAATTGAGAGCCAATTCCTCCTTCCATTTAATGATTAATGAGACAAACTACCCAACACATATTCTATAGTTGGATATAGTGATATTCATATTAAATGATTTATGAACTTATCTCTATGCATAAAAGAGTTGCATATATTAGAATCATAAAAGAATAAATTATATATTCACCCAAAAACATTAATATGATCTGATGAAGGTGACTGGAGAAGATCAACGATAACTAATTTTTTAATACATTACCATCCTAGGAATGTGATCAATGTGGGATATGCTTTAGGTAGAAAGGTTCCTGCAACCCTATCTATGAAGAGGATTTAAAGAGATACAGTTTTGTTGGACATGAAATGGATGAATATTTGAATAATAAAAGGATAAGTAACCTAAATTTCTCAAATAACTACCCACCATTAATTCATGTCTGTATCATAGAGGCAAGGAAGTATAATTTGGTTCTACAAAAAATAATGGTGAATATTCTATTGTTAAACATTACTGATGATGGAGTTTTACATTTTAGAAACCGTGTATGTATACCATAAATAATATAATTTAATAAGGAATTTCTAGGTGATGTATATATTTAATCATTCCTGAGACATCTATGAAGCCATAAAATGTATAATGATTTCAATAAAACCTACTGTAGGTATAACATAAATATAGATATTGTTCAATTTGTATAAAGATGCATGGTAGTCCATCATGTCAAGGATGAACTGAAGAACTATAATGGTTTAATGAAACCATTCCCATACTATTATAGAAATGAGAAAACATATACATTGATTTCATCATATGACTCCCTAAGAATCGAAGTGTCAATAATTCAATTTTGGAGATATCTGATCCCCATTAAAAGTCATCACAATTCTCTATTATCAGGTAATATTTCTCACTTGACCGTCTCACCATGATATATATATAATGTAAGTGTTATGACTCCATGGTGTTGTACTCTCTATTTTATATGATAATGATCAATGATTTACATTGAGGTTTTGGAGAATAATTCCAAAATATTGGAATATGAATTTAACTTTCACCACTTATTATCACCCTATGATGGATAGTTAGTCAAAGAGAACCCTAAAAACATTGGAGGATATTCTGAAATCAAGTTGAATGGATTTTGAAGAATTTCTTCAACAACACCTCCCTATATTGGATTTCTCATATAACAATACTTATTGTTATATCACAAAAAACTACACCTTATGGTGCTTTAAATGGGAAGATGTTTCAGTCTCTAACATGTTGGGAGGATGTTGGAGAGAACACAGTGATGGGAACTGGTGCAATCTAAAAAATTATAGAGAATATTCAAGACATTTATTGAAATATGTAATTCAAAATATCTGATAAGTTATATATGTAATAAATCATATTTGAGACATGGAGTACGAGGTTAGAGATATTATGTTCCTTTATATATCACCACAGAAGAAAGTCATGAGGTTTTATAAGAACATAAATTTCAGTCCAAGATAAATTAACCCCATATAGACCATTGACCACATTAGAGCAATTTCGTGTCAACTGCAACTCCCACCTAACATATCTAAATTACATGATGTGATCCATGTATCCCTCTTAAGGAAATACATATAAGACACCTCATATATACTGAATCGTGAGTTGGTTCCATTGGATAATGATCATCCAAATTAAGAGTAGTTATTGGTGATCTTAGATCATAGAGAGAAAGTTCTATGAAATTATATAACTCACCGGGTCAAATATTTGTGGGAGAACAACAATTTTATGGAAGAAACAAAAGAACCATAAGTGGTGATGAAACAATATTAACCTCATTTTTTAGTGGATGATACAAAAAATACATTTTGGATGGGACATAATGTGGTCTTGCGAGGCCCCTTTTATATTTGGTGAGAGTAGAATATTTTCAAATTCTACAACTTATTGTAATGAGAGCACATTTTTTAAATGTTTGGAAGACTCAAAAAGGACAATATTGTTGTGGGTATGAGATCGGTTTGATCATCCATCAGTCATACTATTTGAAACATGTCTTTATCACATATTTATGTCCTCTACCCATATAATGTTAACATTTAACATTTTTTTATTTTTATGTAGTAACTAATTGTTACATAAGAAATTTAATTTTAATGCATAAAAATAAAATGGTTTATATAATACTAATTTTAGATAATGATTCCAAATATGAAATCTATTTTATAGTAATAATTAAATCTGTAAGAAAACACTCTTTTAACATTAGAACACGTAACGTGAAAGAACTACTTTTTAAAAAATGCGTGTTTATAATTTTAATATTTATATAGATGATTAAATTGTCAGTGTTTTTTATTTTTATTAAATAGTTTAATTTTTATATGAAAAAACCATTATTTTTATATAAATGAATCATAAAAATAAATTTCTTCAAAAAAAATAATTTCTTAATAGATAATATGAAATAAAATTATTTTATAGAAAAATATTACCTAAAATGTTATACATAGGTTTTATAAATTCATAATAGTATATTTAATTGTATAATTTTATAATCAATTATATATTTTATTATGAAAACAATTATATATGTTTCTCTATTACACTTTTTACATTTTAAAAAAAATTCGGATTTTAATTAAAAAAATATTTTTCACTATTTACCCCAAAATTAATTATTCAATAAAATTATTAAGAAACTAAATGTTTACTTATATATATAGAAAATGTTAATAACGAATTTATGTTTTTATAATTAATAATATAAAACATCTATCTTTTTCTCATAAAAGAGAATTTAAAACATATATAAAAACTCATTTTTATTAAAATATCCTTCATAAATATTGTGTGTTCTATATTTTAGTTCATATAAATTTCTACCACAATGAAATTTATTGTCCAGAAAATGATTAGGATCAAGGAAATATAAATCCTAAAATTTAATAAAAAAACAGAAGACATTATATGGGGCATTATAAAGGCATCAGTGTATCTCACCCCACATATCTACAGCCATAGGCATTATACAAAAACAATGATTCAAAAGGACCACTTAAAGATCATTTCCATAATGTCCCTCTTAAATAGGTAATTTAAAACATAATTAGATTTAATGTATACATATGATCCAAACAATATGAGATTATTAGTGTCTTGAAAAAATAAACCCTTTGAGGAAACACTTTCCATGGGAAATTGTATATTTTTGTATTCGTGAGTTTGATAGAAAAATTTGAGTTCAATTAAATCTAGACATGATTCAATTCATGATGTATAGAATAATTGAAAGAATAGCTCATGGGTAAAACTTTACCATCCTATATTGTACCAAAGCCAATGTAATTATAGAAACTCATATATATATATAATTCATTAGTGTGTATGAATGTTACCTTTGCACCTAAAGAATCATGGCATGTAGAAATCTTCACTATCCACATTAACCATCCTTTACAAAGGAATTTGTGGAATCTAGTGAATGGGTTCCATAAATATGTGTTTTTTTGGCATTCTATTAACACCCTAATACCTAATAATTTTTTGGTTTTGAGAGTCTATTTTCCATTGAAACTATTTTAATCTTGGAGTTATCAAAGACATACCATGACTGACTGTATTACCATATGGATAGAGTATTCAAAATTTCAATAATCATCTCATTAAGGGATTTCTAGATATATTATATGGTAGATACAAAAGCATCAAGAAACATATTGTTTACCTTTTTAGACATCATGGTCGAATTAAAGGATTTATTAAGGTCATTCACATTTTTGTATGTGAATTTAATGATAAAAAATATATACTATAAATAGTCATAAAGGCAATCTTCAAACTGACATCTAAGAAATTTTTTTTATTTTTAAAAACCATTAAAAAATTAACAAACTGAAAAAGTAGAATTCCATTTCAAACTATATAATCATCAGTGGGAATGTGGTCCCTCAAAATTTTCTAAATAAGATTCCACTTACAAGTATTAAGGAATGGAGGTTTAATTTTCAGAATCAATATTTTTATGGTAACATTTTCCCCAAATATTAGTCTTTATTGTTTCTTAGTTTTGAAGAATCAAATTCCATTACAATTTAAAACGAGAATTTCCTCATAAAAAACCATAATTTTTTAGATAAAAGGATATTTTAAAATGTATTAATACTTTTAGATTATTTTTCTGCATATTGGGTCTACAATAGATATATGTTATAATATTTTTATAACATCCATGATTCCTTCAGGGGTCTGTCCAACTTGGGTGTTATCTAAAAGTTATTGTTGGATTGTTTAAAGACCATATATTTAGATTTTATCATAATATAATTGAAATATATTCTGTGATCTGGGAAGATATAAGAGAAGGTATTGAGAGGATCTATACAAAAACTTATTTCAATTCCAATTTGATAAAAAAAAAATGAGATGTTTCAAAACTAGCAATGATATTTTAAGACAATTTTCTATGAATTTGATTATTGATGAACTCAAAATCTTTCATGCAGTATCCCCACATATCAATGACATTAAAATATTATAAATTATCAAAGAAATCATTCAATTTGGGGTTATTTAATTTATTAATAATGTAAATAGTTATTTAAGATTAAATAATATTTCTTAATATTATATCATTTAAATTATATATACCTTAAATGTATGAATTTTTAATTTGTAAATATATTTATATTTTATAAAAGTATTATTATTTTTATAATTTTTTTGATAACATTAATACAATATGTTTTGTATTATTTTAATTTAGTTAAGCTTGTGAAACATATTATTGAAAACATTAGAGTTATTTCAAATCATAATATTTAGTAAAACCATGGAATGTTACAATATTTTATCTATAATCAACATATAGAAATTTAGAGTTGTGTTAATATAAATTATTTTCATTTATATCATTAATTTTCTCATATTTAATTCTACAATGATATAATTATAATGTTTATATATAATTTATGAGATTTTTTCCTTCCATTGGAAGAAACATAACTAGGGGATGTGATAGATATTAAATTATGAAAACAAATCCATACTTAAAATACTAAATCATTTGGAATTTGTGACATTATTCATCAATTTCATAATGGGTATGAAATTTCAAATCGGGGTCAAAATTAAAAAATAATATGCATCTAAGAAATCCTTAGAAACCTCAAAAATCATACAGGATCAGAGCATGCGGTGTGTCAAGGATTTCTCTTGTCCTATAATATTAAAATTTAGTACCTTGATAATGAACCATGAGTTAATGGAAAATACTTACGATTTCTACAAATAAACATTTAAATTGATTCAGCATTAGGTTGTGTAATTACATTTTTTGGTAACACCATGCAAACATGAATAAAATGGTCTTCACGTTGTAGATAATTAGAATCCAAGACATCCAATGTGAATTTAACAATATTCCAAAAAAAATTACAATTTTTTTTTCTTATTCATAGGTATGTGGATTTATCATTATTAAAGCCGAACAAAATCACATAATAACTGTACACACATTTTTTTTCTGTTACTGTTATAAACTCTTCCTCATTAAGAGACATCCATGTCTGAATATACTTAGAGTGCCCATCACAATGTAATGGGAATAAAAACATGTCATTATATTGATAAAAAGTTATATAATGGAGACAATAAATTCACCCTTTCTCAGAAATGAGAATATACTCATATTCCACCTTATTCTAATTAATTGTAAATTGTTTTAAAATTACTTAGGACATTAAAATTATTATAAAAAATCCATTATTTTTTTTACCTCATCATCATCGACCATAGTGTTCTAAGAAGAATTCCTTCATCTAGAATACTATATATAGTAATGATAATTGATTAGGATTCCATGGAATTGAATAGTTTTTTTTCATTAAACCAAATATCTCTATGATATTCTAAATGATTACATCATAGTGTTTCAGGTGGAATGTAATTTACTTCTATTTTTTTAAGGTCCACTATTTTTGTGTTCTTTTTACTAAAGACATTCATGTGTTTGAGATCATTTACTATTAATGTGAAACATTATTTGAATATTGTTGGTGAATTATCAAGATCAACCTCCTTTAGATAAGGGCAAGTGGGTATTAATATTACTTTTAAGTGTCAGATAAATGGATTAAAACATTATTCCATTTTTTGGGGAATTACTATTTTATTTCTTATAATGGTTCAACCACATCTATATAGAATATATTAATGGTGTTGATGGATCTCAAACATTTTATACAATTACTATGATAACTATTTTGGTCATCAATGTACCTTAAAAATCATTTTATATATACTAGTCAAACAAAAAATCTATTAGATGTGTTCTTTATAATGATCTATATTCTTGGGGTGTATGGAATTATTTTATCTTATGGTATGGTGTGATATTTCAATGATCATAACATATTTTCCCTTGTATGAGAAGTGGTTATTAAATAGGTCTTCTCACATTAATATAAGTATAAGGTTTTTGCAAGATCTTTTTTACCTCATTTATATCAACAGAAAAAAAAGATCCTTCATTTCACATAATTATAAGAATTATCTAAGGTGAATTATTACTTATTTTTTCCACAAAATTATGTTAAATGTTCCATTTATATTTTACTTCCCTCCCAAATATAGTATCCAATGTCATTGTAAAATGATTCACATGACTCGAAAGGGGTGTAATCTCCATGAAGCACTCATACTTGATTTTGATAGTGAAATTTAGGTATCAATGGAATGATTATTATTGAAACAATTATATAATCATACTTCATGGTTTCTTTGTCTTCCACCAACATTGATACATAATTCACATAAAAAAATAAATAAATTAACAACTTAAATACCAAAAAAGGTTCCCATAATTTCCATTACTGATTTAAATAATATTTCACAAGTTATTAATACCTCTTTATGAGTTTCATAAATTTTTTATTTATTTAATCTTAATTGGAATAATTTTTGACTTTTAAAATATCTATTTATATCTTTAAATTTTTTGGGAATGTATAATCTATATTCTATTGATTTATATAAGTTTATTAAAGTAAAACTTTTTCCTTCATATTAAAGGAAGTGAAAATAGTTAAATAAAAATTATACCGGACATGAATCGTATCACTATATTATCCATTGGTAAATATATATTTTCCAGTGGCATGGATGATCCAATTGGGAAATAATTATTATTCCTTTAGTATTGAAATTTTGTGTGAATTGTGATGTAAATGGATTTGGGTATTAATTGGACTCTTGAAGATGTTCATATACCCTGGAACTCAAGTTTAACAAAAAACAGTCTATCACCATTAATGGATTTAGGGAAATATTTTTAAACCAAGACTATTGGATATGAATTGGTGAGTAGTATTCGTATATTGATTTTAATGTAGCTTATAGTTCAAATGTTTTCTTCTATTTCCACATTGAATACTTATTTGAATAAAATCCACTTTAGTATCCTTAGTTTGGAATAGTTATTTATTTGTAGATACATAAAAATATCTTGGGTAAGAAATATAGATACATTAGTTTTTAAGAAATATTTTCTAAATTTATAAAATATATAATCAATTAGTATAAATGTTTTAATAGTTGTTTTATTTTGGTTCTAGGTAAACCCCAATTTCATTGATGTATAATTTATGAATTAACTTTTTTCCCCTGAAATGTTATCTTTATGTAATAGTATATGGGAAAATAAATGAATCTCATAATAGTTCACATGGTTATTACCAATAATGTATTTATATCTATAGTTATAAAGATAAATTTCTATTTCACTGGTAAAATGGTTTCTTAAAATAATGATAAAAAATTACGCATAATTCTAAAAAAATGGACAATGGTAGAATCATAATTCCAAAATCCATAATAATAATCTTTTGAATTCCCCCATGCTCCAAAAATGATATATCACTTTTTAGACATGTTTATTAAAGGATTTTTTTATAGTTTTCATTTTCAATATCAATTTCATTCCATTGAATAAAATTTCATTGAATAATTCATATTTTCAATGAGAGATAATATTTTTCATAATATTGGATTACTTTTTATCCACGGAATATTTTGGAAACCATTACCAAATTTGACATAAAATAATAAAATGAATCCTGATACTCTTTGAAATAATTAAAATACATATCATGAAAATTCTCAATTACAATAAATAACATGATTTTTTATACATCATTTTATGGTACTGTAAACATTATGTAATCCATACAGAATCCTTTTGTATTTAAATATTCATTAAGTTTAAGAAAAAAATTTCCCCTTAACATCCAGAACAATTTCTAGAATAAAATATATGAAATGAAGTAAATTATTTTATCCTAAAGAAATTTTTAGAATTATTTTTAATGACATCTTTCATGTTTGGGTATAGTTTCCCGTAGGGGTTTTAATTGAATTTTTATCATCATAGTGGATGATTATATATTATCAATATTATCATAATTTTTTTCTATGTCGTATAGAATCTACTATTTAAATTTATAATTCTCTCTCATAATATAACTGAGCCTAAGATATTATTTGGTCTATAAGTTTCTATAATTATCAATGGAAACATGAATAAACTCTGTGGAATTTTGTTATAAATAAGTTATGTTTTTTTTGACAACTAAATTTTTTTGTTGAAGAATTTTTTTGATATATAGGAATTTGAAGTTGTTTCTTTCTGGAAAATTCTCTTCATTATAATCAAATAAAGAAAGGAGTTACTGAGTTTGAAATAAGTTGTTGAGTTGGAAACATGTTGCTGAAAAAAGAAGTCTTATTGTTGATGAAGAGTTTTTTAAAGATGATGTTGTTAAAGAGTGAAAAGTCAGAAGCTAGAATGTTCGTCAATTTTTTTAAATAAAATCAAATGATGATTTTCTCATCATGAAGTTCTCACAAATCATAAATACCTTCACAATAAAAGCACTATATTAAATTGTGGAGGGGTTTCAATAAATGAGTATAACTAAGAAGAATTTTGTACAAATCAGAACATGAATTATACACCATTATGAACCTGATTTATGAAAAAATCACATCTTCTTTTCGGAAGAAATTGTAACCACATTTCTAAGCATGTTTCTGGCACAAATCAGAACCTAAATTCTTCAAAAATCATAACATGGATTTTTCAAAAATAGGAACCTAAATTCTTCATAAATCCAAACTTGAATTCTATAAAAATTATAGCATTAATTCTACATAAATTGGAACCTAAATTCTACATAAATTTAATCCTAAATACTGTACAAATCAAAACATAAGTTCTGTAGAAATCAGAATATGAATTCTGTACAAATCGAAACCTGATTTCTGAGATAATCATAATCTGTTTTCTGAGAAAACTGGAATATGGTTTTGAAGAAAATAAGAACATATCTTCTAATATAATCAGAACCTATTTTATGACCATGATTTTTAGGAAATTTTAACCACATTTCTTAGCATGTTTTTGAGAAAACATAAACCAAATTTTGAGCAATTTTATGAGAAAAACTGAACAACATTTTTTAGCATGTTTTTGATAAATAAAGAACCCAAATCTGACATTATAATTCAGGGAAGTATATGAAGAGTTCTTGAAGTAAAGAATAAATTTTAATTTTGTGTCAATCTCATAGAAATTTAAGGAGTTTTGAAGATGTTAATAATCAAATAATATATGCAAGAGATTTTAGGAGTTTGGTTGATTTATGAAAGTGAGACATATTTAAAGTTTCCCTCTTTTGATATTGAAGTTTCCTATAAATATATTCTCACACCATTTTTTATTTGTGAATTTCACCAATGAAAAAAGGAACATATATAGATATTTTAAATTAAAAAGTAATCACCAGAACGAAGACGTTTTCATTGAGTGTCTGAGAAGGGAATAACATAATCATCTTTACCATACTAGGAAGATCAAACATAGCCAAATCAGACTGAGGATTCAGAATGATCATTTCTAGAGAAGATTCAATATTTTTTTTATTTTTGTGGCTGAATTTTTCTATAATATAACATTATATACTGGCGTGAGTCAATATAAGATTTCTTATTGGGAGATAGAAGGTTTCTAATAGGAGCTGGGACAAATTGTATTCACTTCTTTGTTATAGTTCATTTCTATAGTCCCACGGGAGTGGCTATGGAAAGTACGTAGGTTCTCACATTAAGAATAAACCTTATAAATCATGAATTCCTTACATGATTTACAATTTATACACAACTAATTATTTTCTAAAGGATGATAAGGAAATAAATCTTAACATGTTACATGGGTTCTGTTCATTAATGTTTTAAAACATATAAAAAGTGAAAAAATTATTCAACCCCTTCCCCCTATCAGTTCTTATTCAATCCTTGGAACATCAATTGGCATCACAGGAAGGTTCTGGTGTTTCATCCTTATATTGGATAACATTAATTCTATCGATAATAGATTAATTCCAACATTCAATTTTAAGAATTATTATAGATGTAAAAATAGGATGACTATTTAACTCCTGTCTCTTTTCCATTAAGTAGTTGATGCTGCTACTATTGGTTTTCCGCTAGATGAAAAAGATGATCCTATGAAATTTACTGATAAAATAAACATAGAAGATGATGGATTAGAATGCAACGAAATATTTATGTCCTTATCATATAATTTTTATCAGAAGTAATGGGTCACAAAACATTAAAAAATTTGTGGGACCAGTTGTAAAGTGTTTTCGAAGGGAATAATAAAGTTGATAAGCAAAGAAAAAAATCTAGCATAGTATGTATGAAGACATCAGAAGGAGGGATGAAGAAAAAATTGATAAATACTTGACTAGTTTAAATAAATTTCATTCCACATCATAGGATTTTGAGATGTCTTAGAAGATTTAACAATTATGAAAAACTTTATTAGAATATTTCTAGACAGGTTCAATAACGAAATTTCAACATTAGAAGATAAGGATGATTTTCTATTAATGAATTGCATAAATTTTACTTTTATTATGAAATGATTAAATCCCAAAAGTTTAAAATGAATATGAAATATGAAATAGATTTTGAATCTATGGGAAAGATGAAAATCCAAGACATTAATGAATCATATCCTCATGAGTCTGAACATAAAGAAGATGATGAGCTAAATGAAAAAAACATGTCTCTAATATCCAACAAATATTTAATAGGATGATGAATTTAGGGGGAAATTATCCTCTCAAATGTTTTGAGTGTGGTGGAATTGGGCACTTATCTGTGAATTTACCAAAGAATCGGGTTGGAGAATATCGAGACGATTCCAATGAAAGATATCAATGGAAGAAGTGGGAAAAATGATAAAGATGATAAGTCAACCATAAAATTCAAGAATATGTATTTTGGAAGGCAAAATTGTATGATGAGTAAGAAGGTTGAATTATACTCGACTGAAAATGATATTTCTGAAGACGAATATTCAAAAAAATGAAGAACCTTTATAGAAAAAGTTGACAGAACAAAAGATTCCTCAGAGAGTGAAGAAGGTGGTGAAGAATCATATAGAGATTATCAGCTCAAAAGTGGACTTCTTTCATTTATTGAAAAATAAATCTATTAAGAAAGAAATTTTATTAATGAAGAATGATCATAATGAAGTTTCTTTTAGAAGAAAACATAGAATCTAGCAAGAGGATGGATACATTCACAAGATTTTAAGTTACAAACTTAAAGATGAGGAATAAGGAAAGATGATTGAAGATATTAGAAAAAAGGAAGAATCTAAGGAAGAAGAGGTCAACATGTTTCAACAAAAACTTATTGAGTCTGAAAATACCCTTCTTTAGATTATTGAAATAACAAAAAAGCTACAAAAGTAGAAGGTGAAACTTTTAAAATAGCTGGGAAGGCCAATTGTGAGAATCACGTCGAATATTATCTTTCCAAAAATAAACCTTCTTCTAATTCTTATAACAATTTAGGGTTTTGAAAAAATATTGGTTATGATTGTGTGGGGAAAGGAGGTGAGAAACCTGTCAAATATAAAAAAGGTTATAACTCACTCAAAAGAAAATATTGGACAAATCCTTAGTATGTTAGATTTGAAAAAAATTTATAAACCTCAACAATGATTCTATTGTGGAAGATATTTCTTAAATAAAAAAATATTGTTTGATGTCTTTTCATGGTGCTATGGAATCTATATAAATAGTGCTTATAATTATTTGAAAAATATATCTCTACCTATAATAAGGTTTTAGAATAGTGGAAGAAATAGTGAATGAAGAATGAGTAACCTTTCTAACTCAGATAATTATGAAAAGGTGAATTCTAAATATCTCATATTCCTTCCAACAAAGAATAAATTTAAATGTCTCGAAGAAGTTTTTGGAATATGTGATTAGTTTTTTCATCATTCAAAAATATATATGACAATACATGTAGAACAACATTATTATTATATGAAAGACAATAAATATAAAAATAAAAAGGTTGAAGAAAGATATTTTATTGTTGAGAAAGATTTAAAAGAATGAAAAAGGAACAAACCATGGATACATGATATTGGTTTTTCTTTACATATGATCAGTGATATAAAATATTTGATGTATGTTGAAACTTGTGATGGGTGAAATGGAACTTTTGAAAATGATTGTTCATTAAATATTAGTGGAAAGTCAATGGAAGAGATTGAAGATGAAAAATTAAAATCTGAGGAAGTTATAGATGTTGATGGGTTAAAACATAACATAATTTGTACATGTAAAATATCCAATGAGGGAAAAGAATTAATCTTTCAAAATGATTATCATATCATCAAATATGTGAAATATGGAAGAGTTATTACAAATGGAGAAGGATCCAGTGGGAATCTCTTCAAAACTGTAGATCTCAATAACTCTTATTACAAGAGTACATAAGATGAAAAAAAAATTGTTGAATTGAAGACTTGGGCACCTTGGTTAGAAAATTATGAACAAAATTTCAATAGTTGATGTCATTCAGAGACTTCCTTATCTTAAAAGAAGATATGGAGATGTTTTCATTAATTTTTAAAAAGGAACTATGGCTAACAAAACTCATAAAAGAGTTATGAATAAATATTATAGACTAGTTGATCTTATTCATTCCGATCTTTGTGGGTTGATGAGACATCAATAAAAAAATGATGATTTTTTACTTTATCACTTTTATTGATGATTTCACTCAGATGAAAAATGTCATATTCCAGAAGCATACGTCAATCGCTATTGAAATGTTCAAATTCTTCAGAAAATATTTTGAGAAATAATTTAGAGTTTTCATAAAGAAGATGAGAATAGATAATGGTACTAAATTCACTAAAACGTTTATTAACTAATCTAAGAAAGCATGGTATCAAACATCCGTATAGTTCACCGTATACATTACAAGAAAAAGGTATCAAAATATGACTTATTTACATGTTCAAAATAGATGCTTTTTTATACCACAACTGACATGAATCTTTATTAAATGTGGTATAACAGAAAAACCTCATTGAAATACTTCGATTTTTTGGAATTCAATGTTTTCTCAAAATAGAAATTCTTAAAATGGTTAAGTATAAGGAGAATGTTGAGGAAGGAACTTTAATACATTATTAACGAAATGGAATACTTTAAAAATGATGGAACAAATGTTTGCAAAAGCTAGTGGACTCAAATAATGTATAGGTAATTGAAAACCTACGTTCATTGACAATGTTTGTTGAGAATACAATGGAGAATAAATTGAACAATCAACACAAAACTGAATGTAACTCAGATGAGTCACATAGTAAATAAAGTGATACTAAGAAAGTAACTATCAGATTTCGTACCTTACAAATGCATGTTGAATCTGAAAACAATATAGGGAATCATAATGCTCTTATTCAGAGAAGGTGAAAGTTGAAATTATAAAATAAGACTTCACTTATCTCAAAACATTAGGCAAAATCAGTTTCATAGGCTATTCAATAAATATAATGGGTGTATTCCATCAATGAAGAGTTGGATCCTTTTGAAAAGAATGAAACATGGGAAATTGTTACCAGACCAGCTAATAAATATTTAATCAAAACTAGGTGTGTTTACAGAAATAAATTGACTAATCATGGGTAAGATTCACGAAACAATGAAAGAATTATTTTTATCGGATATACACTGGTTGAAGGTGTGGATTATGATTAAACCATTTCCACTATTTCAAGTCTAGAATCTATTCAAATGTTTCTTAGAGTGGATACTCATTTATGTGAATGATGTTGAATACGGAACATTAATATTAATTGTTTATATAGATAATATATTTTTTGTTGGGGATGAAGAAAAGGTTTGTGAAGTGTTTTCTGTGTAGATGAAGAAGAACATTGAAATGTCAATTTTGGGGAAATTAACCTCTAAACTTGTCTTATAAGTTCAATAAAAGGAAAAAATATATCTTCTTATCTAAAGAAAATTAAACAAGTGAATTGTTAATAAAGTTTAGTATAGATGAATCAAAATAAGTTTTAAATATTATTTTAGTGGTCGCAAAGTTGATTAATGATGAAACTATAATATGTGTGAATCAGAATGGCTTTAGGATCTTTATAGGAAATCATCTTTTCTTGCAGCTTCAAGGAAGGATATTTTGTATGTAGTTACCTTATGTGTAATGTATCAAAGTACTCTGAAAGATTCACATATGTTTCAAACGAAGAGGATTTTTAGATATGTCAATGGAACAACATCACAAGGATTTTAATAAAATATAAATATTGAAATGAAGATTATTGGTTATACTAAAGCTAATTTGGATAGAGATTGTAATGAATGAAAGTTAAATTTATGGGGAACATTTTTTCTTGGTGAATGTTGTTTGAGTTGAAATAGTAAAAAACAATGTTTAGTAACATTAAGCATAGCTGAATCAGAATGTTTTGCAGCCTCACAGGCTCGTACTGAAATGATGTGGATGAAAGATCAGTTAGAATATTTGAATGCAAAACTTTATAAACCATTGAATATACTTTGTGATAAATAGAGTACAATCGATCTTTCAAAGAACCCAATCTAACATTCCAGATCAAATCACATTGATATAAAATTTCACTCTATAAAAGAGAATTTTTCTACTGGAGATGTTTTGCTGGAATACATTTCAAATATGTGTAGATTGAGGATATCTTTACAAAAGAAATATAGAAAGTAATGTTTGTTGAATTAAGGCTGAAAATTCATTTTCATCCTCCTCCCATGTCTTCCTAAACCTCAAAAATATACCCACACCATTCTTTATATTATTTTGAGAAAGGGGAAGAGAGAGTAACCACTTTGTGCTTTGTGAGAAGATTTATTTATATTCATTTTATTGAATCTAAATCTATGTTTATCATATAATGGGGGAGATAAAAATGTTATAAAATCAATTTTCATATGGAGAGAATAATAAAAGAGTGGGGGTATATCATTACATGGCTACAAAATTGGATTTCCACTGAGGGATAAAAATACATCCAAAACATTACTTTATCTAGTAGTGTGGTGCGATGACACTCTATTTTGGTAAAGGATGTATTTTTGATACATTGAAAGAAATTACTTGCATGAAAAATATGAGTTGTGAAAAAATATGAGAGTTGGAAATATTGTTAACGAGGGTTGTCAACAAATCCAAAGGGGGAGATTGAATAACCATTATGGTGTGTGGTTATAACCATGTTTTGTATTTATATAAAACAAACATATTTTTGTTAAAGAATGTTTTAGATATATAGGAAGATGAAGTTTTTGGTTGCTGAATGATTCTATTAATCATAATCAGAGAAAGAAATAAGGTGCTCGGTTTGAATGAATTTGTCGAATTTGAAAGATATTGCTGAAAGAATAATTTTGGCAGTTACTGAAGTGTTTTTTATAGAGGATTTTTTTGAAGAGTGTAATGTCAGAAGATAGAGAGTTTATCAAACTTTACCAACAAAATAATATGATGATTTTCAAGTCGATAAGTTTATAAAATTCATGAAAAACTTCATGCTAAAAGATTTTGAAGAAATTGTAGAGAGGTTTGAATAATTAATAACCACTAAGAAGAATTTTTCACAAATTAGAACCAAAATTATTCACAATTCAGAACCTGATCACTGAGAAAATCAAAACCTTTTTTTCTAATGAAATTGAAATGACCATTTTAACATTTTTCTAGCACAAATTGGAACCTAAATTCTTCACAAATAGAAACCTGAATTCTACACAAATTGAGACCTAAATTTTTAAAAAATAAGAACATGAATTCTACAGAAATCAGAACATGAATCCTATGAACATCGGTAAATTAATTCTGCACAAATAGTAACATGAGTTCTGTGCAAATCAGAACCTTAATTATGCACAAATTGGAACATGAATTCTACACAAATCAAAACCTAATTTCTAATAAAATCAGAACATGTTTTCTGAGAAAATCGGAACCTGGATTTTTAGAAAATCAAAACCTATTTTCTGAGCTAATTGGAATTTATTTTATGATCATGTTTCTTGGGAAATCAGAACCACATTTCTGAGCTTGTTTCTTAGAAAATATGATCAACATTTCTAATCCTGTTTCTGAGAAAAAATAAACAACAATTCAAAGCATGCTTATGAGAAAACTGCAACCAATATCCAATATTATCGTACTATAAAGGATATGAATAGTTCAATAATTAATGCATGAATTTCAATTTTACGTAAATCATAGTGGAATTTAAATATATTTTAATAATTCAATGAGTTAACATTAAATGTGAGATATTGTAGGAGTTTCTAGTATTTAAGAAAGTGGGAGATATTATAAATATTTCCTCAGATCATTTGTTCATTTTTATCTTTCACACACATGAAAAAGTATGAGCAATGGAGAATTCAAAGTGAAAAGTTACCACGAGGTTGAAAAAGGTTTATTTGAGTGTTTGAGTATGGAATAATGGAATCATCTTTACCATACTGATAAGATCATACTTAGCCAAATCAGAATGAGGATTCAGACTAAGCATTTGTGGAGAAGATTCAACAACGTTGGTATTCTTGTGTTTGGCTCATTTTTTCTATAAAAAAACATTGTAAAATGATGACAGTCATTATAATATTTCATATTATGAGAAAGAAGGTGGCTAACGAGAGTTGAAACAAGTTGTATTCACTTATTTATTATATTATATTTCCGTAGACCATGAGAGTGGCTATGGTGAAGACGTATATTCTCACATTGAGAAAAAACATGGTAAATCTTTTGTTTTATAATTTAATTACTATTCTTGCATGGATAATTATTTTATACATTTTTATAAGGAATTAAATTTTAACAGGTTTCATGGATTATGTTTCTTAATGTTTTGAAACTTATAAAAAGTGAACAACTAATTCCACCCCCCCCCCCCTCAATTGTTATTTGATCCATGGAACGTAAAAATTTATCTTTACCTAATAGATACATATATTATAATTCAATATGTATTTCATTCAATTCAATATTATGTGGCATAATTATAGATGAAACATTTTCATGTATCCCCCCAGGTTTAATGTAATTATTCTTTTATTTATGCTTTTTAAGTATATAATGCTAATGGGTGATGTTTTGGAGAGTTTTGAGAAATTTTTGATTTTTTGTGGCTTTAATATAGGTTCAAATTTGGTTCACAGTTTTCAAAAACCATGAAACACCTATCAGAAACCTTGAACAACTAATCTGGGGCTGAAGGAAATTCCCACGGGTGATGCATGGATATCCCAAACCATATGAAATCCTATAAGAAAATATGATTTGATGGATAGTGGTATTTGGAATAGCTAGCACACAGTTTAGAAACAGTGTGATCGAACCATTCAAAGCTCATAATTGAGATAGTGACAAGCACGTGGTTTACACACAGTTTGACCAATTTTGCAACTAACCATGTACGAGTTAAAAGTGAGATCCTAAAATTATGTATCTCAAATGATTTAGTTTCTATCTCCCTCATTTTTCTTCCTATGTGGCCCTAACACAAAATTATATATTCTAAAAGGATAATGAATATTTTCCGATCAATCAAAAGAATATCTGAAGGATTCCATTGGTGTTTTGAAGCCTGATCCTAAGGGTAAGCGATCGTTCAAGGTCGTTCATGCTACCTTTTTGTAGATCCTCTTCTTTATACCTCTTTTTTCCTTATATCTATATCTATTGTGGACATATCTAAGATATTTTATTCTATATATTAATATATTTTTCTTTTTTATTATAGTGAATGATATCTATGGTGGGTTCATGGATGTTTAACCTAGTTACATGGGCATTTTCATATCATTCTTTGTTTTCATCATAAAACAAGAGGTAGGTGGCTGTACTCTAAAATCCTTTATTTATAACTTTAATAATTAGTCTGAAATTGATTAAATGGATTGTAATTTCTTGTTATATTGGTGTGTAATGCATGTTAGAAACCATCTTCAGTGATGGTTTGTGATTTTTCTCAGAATTGTGAATTGTTGTGCAAGATACTATGTCGAATGGTTTTAAATTGTGGATTTCAAAAATTGAATCAAGGTTTTGATTTCATGAGAAATGGTTTTCAGTAAAAGTTAGTTTTATAAAAATGGTTTGTTGGAATGGATTTCAATAAGAAGTATTTTTATTAAATGCTTTTGGCAATGAAGTAGTTTTTTCATTGAAATGGTTTTTTGGAATACTTAGTGTTGTGTGTTTATAATGAATTATAATTCATGTTTGAAATATAACCCTGTGGTCGGTGAAAATTGGGTAATTTAAAATGGTATTTAATTACCCAATGATGACTTAGTAGATCAAGGAAAAACTACACATGAGTATGGATCAATGATAACTAAGATTGCATATGTAGTTTTTTGGATATGTGGATTTTAATAGACTATGCCAATGTAGAATTTGTGAAATGGTTTTTGAAAAAAAAAAATTTCCTTCCCTTGGAAGTTAATATCATCCTAATAAAATGTTTTTAGTATTGAACCTATTTATATTCTTATATAAACAATTTTATAAATTGTTTAATGTATACTATTTTATATATTGGGATAAATTGTGTTATTCATGTAGTATGAGTAAGGAAGTAATTTGGGTAAAACCTATTGAGTTTTATTACTCACCCCTACTTTGGTACATTGGTGATTTTTTGGATACTGTTTATAAAGACATAGAAAAATGTAAAGTATCAGACATATTTATTAGTACTTCATGATACATGGGTTGTTTTGTGAAGATGGGGAATGGAGAACGTTCAAAGAAAAGAGTTTTTGGAGAATTTTAGTTTTGTGGATTCCACTATTTACTTTTATATTGTATTATTCTAATGTGATACATGGTTTTATTTTTTTATAAATGAAATGTTGAGTTATCTTTCATTATTATCATGAATCATATTGTTGATTGTTTAATTATGGACTTTTTTGGATATTGTTTTTATTCATAAAATGAAAAATCACCCCCATGTGTATTTAATTGATTTTGAATATATTTCCATCCTTTGAAATAATGTGGATATCTCTTATGGACATGTAATTATTCTTCTCATTCTCATTACAACGAGAAAAATAGGGATGTTACATGTGGTATCAGCATAGTCCTTACTTTGTCAAACAAGTCTTCTAAATATTGGTCGGTCTTTGATTTGATATTGGTTGTCAGTCTTGGAGTTGATTTCATTCTTTTATATTACATCAGTTGGGATCGTAGAGAGGATTAGGATTATTGAATCATGGAATGTTCAGCATAAAAAGACATATATAAAATTTTCAGGCTAAAGTTCATGTTACCTGGGAGATGGGTAAAAACGTTTTTTGGAGACACTTATAAGATTTGGAATCACATTGTCATGGGTTTATCAAATGAGAAGAACATTACATCCATTAGATTAATGAATTCCCACTTGGATGTAATATTTCATATTGAGTATTGATCTATGTTTTTTTGTGAAAGGTTTAAATTTTTGAAATTGGATATTGTTTTTATTAAAATGTGATATTTTTTAAATGATCATAATATTCTTTTTTTTAAATGTTTAGATTCTCGATAGAAAGTAATTATTTTTTAAAAAATTCGATTTAGAAAAGAACTATTCAGATAGTATAATGTGGTACAACTTGAACTATTAAGCCTTTATTTAATACATAGTGAGACTTATGGTGTATTTTTTTTGAATAAAAAATGGTACCTAGTAGGCATTTTAGAAATCAACTACAAGAATCTTTGAAAATGTGGTTTCACTAGAGCCACAGGTGAACCCACAACTAGTTCAGTGTTTAGTCCAATCTTTCCATGTTGTGGGTATGGGGAACATTAGTTGTTATCCAAAACTAGTGTATCATTTAATCTAGTTTAAGACGAAGAATCCACCCATATTTTCGGGTGATTTGGAACGAGATATGGTGGAGGTGAGGGAGAATAGTATTAATTATTCCTTCAATTTCATCAGTAAGCCATAATAGGTAAATTTCAAGATGGTAATGTATTTGATGGAAAATCTTGCCTGCTAGTGGTGGAATTTAGTGGTCCATCATAAATTTGACCATAGCCTATTATGGGAGGACTTTGGAGGACTATTCAACAAAACCTTCTATCCTCATCTGTTCGGAATTCAATAAATGATGGGATTCTTCAACTTGAAGCATCAAAATACATTTATCATAGATTGTGTGAATAAAATCATGATTTTAGTGTTCTATTCACATATAGTTTCCGGTACTGCATCCTTGAAGGCATGAATTTTTAATCGGGGATGTGGAAAGAGATTCACTTAAATATTTATATACCCTATATTGCAGATTATATAGATATATTCAATAATGGTATGGTGTATGTAAAATACATATCAGGTGCTATGAGAGGAGGAAGCATGTTGATACCCTGAGTAACTGGTGGGAAATCTTATTTAGGAGGGAAATTAGAGGAGGGACATATATTCCAAAGGTGGGAGAATGGATTATAATCTAGTAGTTGGAACAGTAAACCCTCTTCCAATACTAAAGAGACAACTTGTATATTTTCAATGTGATTTTTTAACCTCCTAAAGCAATAATATACATCACTATCAACATCATTTCATAATTATAAAAAATGAGTAATCATAAATGATTGTTTCATTGTAATATTTGGTTTGGTGTTTTGCAAACTTATCAGGTATCACATGGGTCATATGATTTAATAGGGTGGGGCCAGAAAAATAAATATCATCATTAGAATAGAGATATCCATGGTGATTCTAAGAATACCATGTCTTGTAAGGAAGTTCAATCTCAACAGGGAAATAATGATCAATGTGCTGCGATGAAGCAATTATATGGAGTTGAATAGGTTATTATGGATGATCAGTATAGACCATCTACAATGGAAGGTATTATTATTTTTATTGCTTCCAGTATGAAATAATTGTTTGATACTAGAGCTATCATTCCTTCATTTCATCTCAACATGTTGATTTTATGAGGTAAAAAGTTGATATAATTCCTTCTCTGATAAAACATCAAACTTATCTTGGTGAAAGGGAGTTTCCAGCATTTTTTTGTAGAAAGTGGATAATAATTTTTGATATAGTAGAACTAAAATTGGATTTATTTATGATTTGGATATATTTATTTGATATTATCATGGGTATGGATTGGTGGACAATTTTCAAGGCTTTCAACGACTGTTATACCCGATGAGTCTTTTTATGACTAAATATGGCATCCAACATCCCTTTTGAGGAGATATAAATATAATTATTTTTGAAACAAGATTGATAAAACCATGAGTTAGAATGATCCCATACCAGTCGGCAGTGTTTTCTTTGGCATCAACAGGTGTGATCAAGAATAATATTTTTTCAGTATTGATGGATCTGTTTCTAGATGTGTTTCTTGATTTATTCTTAGGGTTTCCACCAATGAGAGAAGTGGATTTTATTATTTATATCCTCCTGATTGCTAATCATTTTTCCATTGTATCTTATGGAATAGATACAACAAAATTAAGTGAGATGAATGTGCTATTTGAAGAGCTTGAAAGTGAAGGGTTCATTCGAACTACCACATCTCAATAGGTGACACCAATTTTTTTTGTCAAAAATGTATAAGGAACTCTTTGATTTATTGTTGTTTAACATAATATTTATGTATTTATTATAAATAATAGGTATTAACCTCCATCCAATGATGATCTGTTTGATCCATTTAGGGGAGCATAGTGGTTCTCTAAAATTTATATCCGATAAGGATGTCCCCATTTTCCCATGGGAAAAGATGATATTCCAAATAAATATTTCAGAAGATGATATTGATATTATGAATATGTGTTAATTATTTTTGATATTACTAATGAACCATCTGCCTCTATCCCATTGAAGAATCAGATATTTTAGTGATATCTAGACTCATTTTTGGTTGATTTTATAGATGACATATTGGTGTATTTGAGGAAAAGGGTTGAGAATAAACAACACATGGTGACAATGTTGTGAATCATGAGGGATAATCTTCTTTACAAAAACTTATCTAAGTGTGTTTTTTTGATATGTGAGTTACAATTTCATGGCCATGTGATCTCCAAAAAAGGTGTTTCTATAGTTCTAGAAGATTTGGAAGTTGGGTTCTCTTGGCTAACCCCAAGAATTTTTTTAATATATATAGTTTACTTGGTCTATATAGTTATTACCTATCCTTTTTTCATGAGTTTTCATGTCTACCCTCATATAATATTGATTTTACAAAGAAGAATGATTTATTCTAATGTAATTAGGAATGATAGAAGTCTTTTCAGTAGCTAAATGTTTTCCTTACATCATTACCAGTCATTATTTTGACAGAATAATGGTAAGGGTTTGAGGTGTATTGTGATGATTTGGTATTTGGGTTGGGATGTGTTATCATGAAAGGAGATTACGTTATTTCTTATGTATCCATGAATTTATTTGTGCATCAGAAGATCTACCCTATGCATGATTTAGATTTAGCCACCATAGTCCATGCATTGAATACATGGTGTTATGATCTCATTGGTGAGAAATTTACATTTTTCATATGTCATAAGACATTGAAGATTTTTTTTTCACAATGGGATTTTGTTCTAGGACAAAGATGATTATTAGAGTATCCCCAGATGTTTTTCATTGACTCGATGTATACATTGGGAAAAGGAAATTCAGTGGTCGATGCATTATGTATAAATTCATATTATTAGATGGAAAAGGAAGAGTCAAATGAGTGGAATTTGATGCTGGTCATAGCCAATACTCACTTTTAATTTGAATAACAAGGTGAAGTAATGTTTTTTGTCCAATTCCATTTGTTCCGGTTTGGTGGAGATGGTTAAAGAATCACATACATCTAATTCAGAATGTATGATTATGAGGTCAAAACACAATTGTAGGGAGATCATTGAGGGTAAGATGTTGTGTGATAATTATGTGATTTGGTTATGAAATCGAATGGTCATACTGATGGAATTTCAAGAGAAACGTCTTCATGGTTACCACCATTCAAGATGGATTGTTCATTCTGCAGTACAAAAAATGTTTAAGACTTTGAATGAAAATTGTTGGTGGAACAGAATGAAACTGACTTTTTGATGAGTCTGTTCAAATATGCTTAACTTTTCAGTAGCTTAAGGAATAACATCAATTACCAGAAGGTATGTTTCAGTAATTAACCATTCTTATATGGATGTGAGAAACAATAACCTTGTATATTGTAATAGGTCTCTCAAGAATGATTCAGAAACATGATTTTGTATGGGTCATAATGTATTTCCTAACAAAGTCTTCTCATTTTATTACTATTGGTGAAACTCATACGATGTAGGAATTGTCTAAAATCAATATCCAATATGTTATAAAGTGGAATTGAATACCAGTTTTGATCATGTCATATAGAGTTCCGTGGTTTACATCTCATTTTTATAAATTCTTCTATAGAACCATTATAAATATGAAAAAAATGAGTACAATGTATCTTCCTTAGAAAGAAGGGATATCTTAAAAGATGAAACAAAATATGGAAGAAAGGTTGTGGGCCTATGTAATGGATTTTTTATGTAACATGGGAAGGTCATGATCCATTTTCGAAGTACACATATGACAAAAATTATCTAGACTCAATGAAAATCGCTCTGTTTGAAGCATTGTATGGGAACCCTTGTCATTATTTTCTTTTTTAGGTCAACATTTAAGAGAATTACCTATTTATATTAATACTTGTATAAAATATTATGGAGAATTTTCCACTGATTAGAAAAATTATGGATAATACATAGAGTCCTCAAAAAGTTTATGCATATCATCATCGATGGTTGTTGTCATTCACATTAACTAATCATGTGTTCTTTAGGATCTCTCAAATGATTGGAAATCATCATTTTGGGAAGCAGGAAAAGTTATTTCCTTGCTACATAGGACCTTTTGAGATACTGGAATGGGTTGTTGAGGTGTCATATTTATTTTAATTACCACCACTATTCATTGCAGTGCAAAATGTATTCCGCGTATCATAGTTGATTAAGTATCATCTTTATCCAAAACATGTGATTTGATGGGTTCATGTTGCTCGAAAGATGGATGCTTCACTGATGCACATGAAATTGTGGGTAGTAGATAGGTCCAAGAGAGTATTTCTTTGAAAAATCATTAGTCTTGTATGGTTTTGGTGCACAACATGGTAACATTTAAGAAGAGACTTTGGAATATGACACAAAAAATGAAAGACTAATGGTCAAAACTATTTTGATGAAAAGATGGGTTTCTAAATTTTGGGGATGTAAAGGACAATGGTGGGGAGAATTAATCACCCCCCGTATTCATGTATGTAACCCTTTACTTACGATTTTGAATATTGTAATGTTTATGGGTACCGAATGGGATATATTTGGGGAACAGGTGGAGTGTTTTTTGGGATTTTATATAGGTCAACGTTTTGGGAAAGCCATGTAAATCAAATAAGAAGATCTTCACAATGAATTAGAGGATAAAGGGAAGGAACACATGTAGCAAAATATTATCACAAATCATGTATAAGTGTGGGGGAAATTATGCTTTATTGAATAGTTGGAACTGGAATGGCTAGCACACTAGTTGGAAACTGTTACGACACAACAATGCAAAACTCATTCAGGAGACATTGGATGGCGAACTTTTTGCACACAAATTGACTACAAACAAAATAAGTTAACAGACGCAAAATATGAATATATATGGCTTTGTTAATGATTTGGGAAGATATATAATGCGGTTTCATGGATATTTACCCATATTTCAATGGAGTTGTGGTGTCGTTCTTTGTTTTTATCATAAAAGTTGAGGTATGTGTCTTTAATCTACATTCCTCTATTAAAAATAAGCATTATTGTTTTGAAATTTATAATAATTATTTTAATTGATTGTGTAATTGGTTTTAAAAATAATTGTAGAAAACATTTTTAATTATAGTATATAGATTTTGTGGAATTTTCAACTATTATGAAACATGGTTTTTTAAATGGTTTTAAAATATTGATATTAAAAATAGTCATTCAGTTTTGATTGCTTGGGAAAGGGTTTTCAATAAATGGATTGTTTTATTGAAAAAGTTTGTTGGAATGGTTTTTAATAAATACATTATTCTATTTAAATCGTTTTGGAATTCAAAACATTTTTGAATTGAAATGGTTTTTAGACCTACTTGGTGGTGTGTGTTCATATTGTAATATGAATCTTGTTATAAATATGACGTTGGGCCCAGTGCCAATGGGGTAATGGAACCTGGGATTTGGTTACCTTATAAAGAAATGAGTGATCAATGAGAAAGATCTCATGAGTATTGAATTGTCATAAGGATGAATAAATGTATAGATGTGTTGATATATGGAATGGAATTGATAATACAAAAGTGGAATTTATGGAAAGGTTTTGGAATATTGTTTTGTTTTTATCCTTGGAACCTGATATCATCTAGAGAAAACAAATTTATTATGGAGGTTGTTTATATTATAATATAAACTATTTTAGAAATGGTTTTATGAAAATTTCATTATATATTGGGCTAACTAATTCTATCCGAGAGGCATGAGTAAAGAAGTCATTTGAGGAAAACCAATAGAGTTTTAGTACTCGAACCTACTTTCGAAATTTTATTCTTTTGTAGATGTTGTTTATTGAGAAATGGGAAAATGTAAAGTATCACACATATTTATAATAAATTCATGATACTTTGACTATTTTATTGATATGGATTGTGGATCATGTTTGTATCTTGGATTTGGAGTTATATTCGTTGATTTTAGTGCTATTTCGTTGTGTACCATGATATTGTAGACTTTTTATATGATTCATGTTTCTAGTATTATTTTGATAAATGGAATATTGATTTTCATTTAATTGTTTTTGTGCATCCTAGAGTGGTTTTTTTGTTATGGATTTTTTAACTTGTTTTATTCTTAAAGGTAAAATAGTCCCCCATGTGTATTGATGCAATTCAGAATTAGTTTCCAGCCTTTAGAATCATGTGGATGTGTCTTAAGGCCCAGTAATGTTCATCCACCTTCTCGAGAAAATGGGAAAATGATGGATGTTGCACTTAGGGTTTACTAAAAATAATGAAGTAGTTCATATAAAACATTCATATATTTGTTTAATGAGAACAGTAATTTTAAACTCCATCAATGATATTAGATTCATTTTCATCTCCAAATGATTGTGTAATGAGAAAACGTATCCCTAAATCATTGTCATTATGTTTTTAATTTTAATTTATTACATGAATTAATAATTTTATTCCATAAATTTGTTTTCCCATGATCTCATGACAATAATACTATGAAAAGTGGATGATGTTTTTAAGAATATATAAACAAATAAAAAATGATTATGTATAAGGAATTTCCAGAAATTCCTATAGTGAATAAAACACCATGAATAGTTATGATGGACTAAAAAGTATCTAAAAAATACCGAGGATGCTTATTGATTGGATTAGTTATCCATATTACTGTATTTTAAGGTCATTAATGTATATTTTGAGAATTTTATTCCATACACTTACTAACACAAAATCAAATCATCTCAATAGAAATTCCATGAAACAATTTTAAAGTTTGACAACATCTGGAGTTAGAATTGGATCTCTAGTCTGTCCTGAATAAAATAAAATATGAGGTATTAAATTTAATAAAACTCTAAAATCACATAAGGGACCTATTCAATACATGGTACCAATTATGATGGTGTCTTAACCTCTTCTAGGTGTTTTAATATTTTAAGAACGTAGAGTGTAATAAATCCTAAAACATTTCTTACACTAATAACACATTCATTCCCTTTTAGTGTTCATTAGTTGGGGCATAGAACCTTAAGGTTGATAACATATTTGGGATCCTATTTAAGGGGATCATGAAGAAGTGTGTTGACTTCAATCCTTTTGAATGTTTCTAACATATATTTTTAAGATTATTATTTCTGGATAATCATTTATGGATTCATAGTTGATAAAATATTCATGGGAATGATTTACTTTTCATCCTATATACTAAAATATTGTGTTATTTCATCCTCCATTTTTTTAATTTTAATAATCATATTATTTGTTAATATATGATTTTTCTGGTTGGTTTTAGCATTGGTAAATATTTTTTCAACTCCATCTAATTACTAGGGTGGAAAATATATTATGATGTTTTGGTTTCAGATTTTTTGTTTTCATAGTTAATTATCCATCATATTAACTAGAAATCCAAAACGGTGATAAAATGAATTTATTTCACATATCAATCTGTTGGTTTAAATTATTCTAATAATGATGATATAGTTGAAACAATGATGGAATGATAATACATATTTTTTCTATTTAAATGTCTGGTTTTAATGAGTATTTTTATCTTTTATGGTAGTTTTATATGAATTATAAACGTTTATGAGTGTGTATTTTCAAATGCTCTCTATCAATGTTTTTTATTATTTTAGAGTCAACATTTGACCTTGAAATTATATCTCAGTAAATGAAAGTGACATTGAAATAGTATCTTTTGATATGTAGTAAAACTTTTACCACCCCAATATATTATGATATATATATTTTGAAATAAATTGTGTTTATTTTATTTATTTATATATATGAAACAAATAGTTTAAATGAACCATGATCCATCATTAGTTTTTTTAAACTGCTCTTTTATATCGTATTATTTCACCTCTGAGGTGGCGTGTGTATGGGTGGTGTAGAGATGGAACAATGAGGATTATCACCTCTCCCCTTTTCCATAGGGATGGGCTCTCGTTGAATTTACCATTCCTTTTTCTCGACCCATTTAGTGTCATCATCCTTTAATGAAGGTTGAATTAACCCTATGGGTTGTGGTTGGTCCTAGTGGGTGATTCCTTAGGTGTCAATCGCTCATTCAATCAGTCCTTCTCAGATATAAATTCCACATATGGTCTCCAACGTGTTTATTCACGATGCCAAGAATGCCCAATAACCCTTGTATCCATGATTCAGGGACCTGCTTTCCAAAGGCATGCGCTCATTGTCTAATAATTTAGATAATGGCACTTCAGGACTCTATTAGTCAAGAGGATGGGTGGTCAGGCTCACTGCACCCTTATAGGGGAGTATTATTACTTGTTTCAAGACTCTCTTATAGATTTATGTCATGTTGATACATTCATTAATCCTTTATTCATTTATGAAAAGTGTGTCCATGAGCTACAATTGATTTGCAAGATTTTCGTGAGCATGCACGTGCTTGGTGCCACAGAGGTGACGCTGACATTGCCATATGGTATGGTTCTCTAGAGTTTAGAATCATCTAGGATAGAGAGAAGGTTAGTTGATGGTGGGATCGGGCCCACGAGGATGGATTCCTACTTATCATCGGGATAGGAATCAGGATGCATGTAGTTCGGAATTTGTGGGGCTTACACATGGAAATTGCCCATTTGATATACATGATTGGGTAGTCTGGAAGGTTTGAGGATGTTGTAATCCTCAAAAACCTCCAAGCCCACATAATTCATGATCAGTGTGAGAAACAAGTGGATTTGAAATATTCAACAATGCACATGCCTCCTCCTCTGCTAGTGTGGGAGGAATATCCCATAGCGGAAGATGTCGGGGCGACTGTGGGAGAGGGCGTGGAGTGATATACCTTTCAATGAGGAATGAAATTGAAGGTTATGCAGCCCAGCCTAGGAAGATTGGGGACTTACCTCAGTGGGAGAGCCCGAGAGCACTTTCTTGGAAGGGGAGGAGTTTCATCCTTATTAAAGGGGGGAAGGGATATAACCCCTTCGACAGATCACTATTCATCATTAAATGGAAAAGAAGATGACCACCCCTAATCCCCGGAATGGGGAGTTTCCAATCGACATCCCAAGGTTGGACATCGTGTTACCATGGGAATGTATCCTTCAAGGCATTCCCAAATCCCACACATTTGTTGGGAGGGCCTTTGTGACTCTGCTTTACGTGGGTATGTAGATCCAATGGGGTGTGCTGATGCGCCCGATTTCTTGATCATATGGGTATGGACTCTTTGGAGGAGGCTTTGGCCTGGCACTAATGAAGTGGTTAGTGGAGGGATTGCGGAGGACTGAAGATTAATGGAGGGGAGAGGTTGGAATCGGAAAGAACAATACTTAAAAACACCCCATTCTACGTATAGGTTTCTCATGCGGGATGAGGAAGGCTCCACGTACCGTAGTGGTACGCATGCAGGAGGGTCATCCGTGTACTGGTGTGGTATGTGGGCATGGGTATCTCCAACCACATACCCAAGTGGTACGTGACTCACTGTGCCGCTATGGGTTATCTCTACATACCGATTGGTTACGCGGCGTGGGGTTTAGTCCACATAGTGGTATGCTACGCGGAGCACCATATTGATGTAGGGTCGGGGGAATTACCATTAATGGGAAATTAATTCGCGAGAAGTATTTTTTTCTTGGATTACTAGTTGGGTTTGAGATTTCATTATTATTAATCAATTCCCCCATTTTTATTTTTTTTGGCCAGTTATACCTGCCGAAGAGGTGGTTCGCAGTTTGGGCTTCGCCAATGAAACAAAACCGAAGCCGGAGTGCAACCTCTAAGTTTCCCTCAAGATACCATCACCCGTACTTCCCTCTATCCATCACCTTCTCTGATTCCTCCTTATTCTTCTAAAATGTTCCTTTTTTAGAGCATCAGAGCGATCCTATCTTATGGGAACATGGTGCCATTTGTGGAGGCCCATTGATAAAATTTTCAAACCCGTGGATGAGTCTGTCAACTGGGATTTACGGAGGCTTTGGTTCAAGATAATGGTTCGTGGAACCATTCTCATCTGCTTAATCCACAAAGTAATGGGTTCGCAGCATGGTAGGTGGTCGGTCTTCGATGAAGAACTCCTTCGGTTGACACGGTTCGGAGTTTTCCCTGCTCTCTTTCCATCATTCTGTGTGCCATCATTTCATGGACCATCCCGCATACTTGGTGGTTCACGATCCATTTTCTTTGCATACCTTTCTTGGTGATGGTATGCAGACCATTTGAAAACATGAATTCCTTCAAGTTCTTTCAATTAAATACAACTCAATTTGAGTCCCTTTTCCTTGATAAACTTATAAAAGTGCTCAATTCCTTTTAAAAAGGATTTCAGGGGTATTTCTTCTCCATAGAGAAATTTTCAGGGCCCTAAAAAATGACCCCATTATAATGGTATGTGTTTGGAATAAAAAGGGGAATGTTACAATGTAGTTGTTTTCATGAACAAAAATGGTTCACGGTCGAACTGGAAGACCTAGTTGGAGGGTAACACACCTATATATAGGGTCCCATGTCATTTTTTTACCGTTTCTCACTGCAAAAAGTGCTCCCAGCCTCCTTCAGTTTCACGTACCATTCTCCTTGGGGAAACCACATTAGCGAACTTCTCTGTATGTTCTGGGAACCGATTTCCTCGCCATATTCCTTGATCCCATAATGAATTTTGGTTTTTGCGGATGTGGCTAAGGAATTTAAATTAAAAATCTAGATTCCACAAAGAAGAAGGCTACGTGGATTTCTTTTTCGTGTACCAAACATGGATCGGCGTACCAAATCTCAAAATCTATTAATAGAAACATAATTTTTAATCCAAATTCTTGAATTTATACTAAACCGAGGATGGGGTTTGTAGTTTCTATATTCTACGGACCGTTCTGTTCACCCTCTAATGGTTTGAGGGCCTATTCCTTGTGGTAATTCCTTGTACCAAGGTTGTATGTCGTGAATAGTATATGCATACCATAGCTGTAGGCAGAGTAGCTTCCAAGTCTTATGTTGTACGTGGAATGATTTTTATGTGTACAGCTTTTTTGAATAGTACATGAAGCATTTTGAAGACATGTTTTATGTCTGTTAGCCATTTTTTCCATAGTCCTTGCCCAAAAATTCTTATTGGACTAGCTTCTCACCATGTTCTAGATCATTCTATGGATGATAAAATGGATGATTCATGAACTACTAATAAATAGATGAAGATGAGGGCCTCTATGGTGAGGAATAGTGATGATACCCTTCATACCCTCATCATTTCTCGTGACAGCTTTCTAATGGTCTTCTTGACACCAGATCTTCTAGCATACCCATTATCCATGCAATTTCTACTTTACAAATTTGGTCTTCCTGCCAACATGCCTCTATTATTGCCTAATCTTGACCATCCATTCATCCTCTTAGATTCACCACATGATCATTATTGTGCTAATATTTCTTCAACCGAAGAAGTCGTCACCACTCTTATCCAAAAAGATGTTTTCATATTGTGAGGTTAATCATGGACTCAAGGAAACCGTGAGTGCCACAGTGGTATCCTGATACCAGACATCTGTAAATACCCATCCATTATCAGCATTTCTCGAGAAAATCCAAATGGAGGTTGGAGAACCATGTGGGATTTGCGGGCTGGAGGATGCTTCTCTGAAGAGTGTTCATGGTCATTTTGGGTGCATCAAACTTTTCTGGAGTCCCTAGATCAGTTGGAAGGGGTGGGCTTGCAACAAGAAGCTAGGGTGTCTCAGTTTTTAACCTTCTCTCTGGGTGAAATCCATCTGAAATTGTGGAGTCACTGGTGTTCAATTACCAACACCTTTCATCTTTTGCATGGGGAGGTGGAGATCAGTCTCTAGGACATCTACCAGCTTGGATGTCTCCCTATCCTTGGAGGGAGATGTGATGAGTTTGTCCCCACATCCACCACATGGAATGATACTGATCACATGTCTCATCTGACAAAGATTTTACTAGTCATGGGAGCAGGATCACTGGATCATCCCCTCAAAGCTCATTCCCTCTACCCATTTGATGTCTGGATAAGGTTATTCTTGTAGACAAATGGGCCTAAGCTGAAGGCGCACCACCGTCAAACTCGCCCAACCTATCAGTCCTGCCAGAATCCAGGATCATACTGGGTTACCCTTGAAGTAAGGTGGTATGACTCAAGAGGATATGAGCTTCATCCTGACAATTCACCTAAGTTTAGGCTGGCAGGTTTCTTCTCCATGTTCTTAGTGTATGGCTCTTCCCATCTCGTGATGTATATAACGGGTTAAGGGCATGTACCTTGATGATGGAATCCATGCTGGTGGAGTGTCGACCCATTAATTGGACCCTTCCTACCCTTGCCCGACTATATGAATTATTAAGAACGATTTTGGAAGTTAGGTCTCTCGACCATCTTAGTGGACTATTCCAAATCCTTTATGGGTGGATGGTGGAACACTTCCATTATTATATGTATCATCCTACCACATGGGTTCCCCATTATGACTTTTATCCGGCTCTTCTCGTTATTTCTGTTGTTCGTCCATGGTCTCTGACTGTTACCGAAGCGGTCATGATATTTAATGACTCCTCTCATTTATCATTTACAACACATCCTACCACTCATGGATCCTTGAGAGGTGACATGGGTGGTTCCTTCAATGAATGTTCATACCTCATCAATCATCAGGATAGGATGCTCACCGCCCATGTAGAACAAGTATTTATCTGTGAACCATGCCTCCCATACTAGTTTCCATACAGTTTGGATGCCTTCAGTGGATTGTGTTTCTTTTAGTTATTCAATTATGGGTAGAATGACATCTTATGGTTCCCCTTCCATTGTGGATTATGATGATTCATGAAGGTGCCGCTAGAGATATTATCATTCCAAAAAATTACAATACCCAACTTCATATTGCTAGAGTATGACCTACTATGGGTTGATTGTTATCCTGTGAGGATGCTGGAAGAACTAGTCCAGCGGGTACAGAAACAGTTGACCATTTCCTGTGTCTTTCTTTCCCCAACAACAACACCGCAAATTTCCTTCATCATAAGAGGTGCAATAGCCACCCCTTTGACTTCCATACATTCAGTAACCATGATGGATACACCTCCCTTTCCCGCGCTCATGGTGAGGAGGCACACGATCCGTTGTCAAAAGAGTCTGAGAGGGGTTTCATTAGTACAACCGATTTCAGTGTGGAGAAATTCAGACTACCCCCTCCCATGGATATTACCCAAGATCATGATGGGATGGACTCTAGTAAAGAATTTCATGTTATCTTGAAATCCACAGTTAGTCATCTGCATCTAACTCTAGTGGGTGGTCAATCTGGGGTAAAAGAGAGTCTCCCTCCTTGGGTGACTTGCTTTAGGTTACCCTCCACTCCTATAGTGATGCTTATCGCATACACACATGTGGCATCAGAGGAGGATTGAAGTGTGAGGGCCACGTCAAGACACCCGACAGTACTCAAAGAGGCATGGAAGAAGTTACGTTATCTTGTCATGGAGACACCCCAGGCCAATTTCACCAATGAGGGTGACAATTTTCTGTGGTTATTTGCTAAGCTGGGTTCTGGTGACTATGATTATCAGCACCTTCACTTCCTTATTTACCAAATCTTCATTTCCCAAGAATACCTCTCCTCCTGTGAGGAAAAGTTGGCGTAGTTCACTTCTTCCCATCACCAGGTAGAATCCTTCTAAGATATTTCCAAAGAATTTAATCATCTGATGGATGAGGAGGAAAAGGCATAGGATTTTGTGGTAGCTCAAGAGGAGGATCTATAAGAGTGTGAAGCTCATTATGTCATGTTGGGGGATAAACCGGACTATTTTCATTCCAATCATGAAGCCATCCAAAATAAAGTGCGGGGCCTTAAAGTTGTCCTAGAGAGGGTGCGCCTGATAGCCAAAGCTAAAATGGAGGAAAGAAATTCTTTGGAACAAACAACTAGAAGACCATGACAATATTTCACCATTCTTTTGAAAAGGGTGGATTGGGCCCTATTGTAGGTTTGTCTTAAATTACAGCATGTACCCTCCCCATTATTTTTTACAATGGAGAGACTCTAAATTGGGGATGTTCCTCCATTTTTGCTGAACCCGATGAAATAGATTTTTCTTTTAAATATCTCTTCTCTGTCTCTTACCATCAGCATTATTTCAATGAAGTGTTAATTTTTAAACAATGACTTGAAATTAGTAAACTGAGATAACCGAACTGAGCTCTAATTTTTTACCTGATCCAAGGGACCCAGTGAGAGTAGTTGTACTATTGCTGAGTTTTTGTGGAACACCTCACAAAATTTTGTTCCTTTTTTCATTATATCACTAATATTTGTCTAAGGATTCTTGATACGGTCTTAACAGGTATTACTTGGATTTTTATTAGGCCACCCTTTTTGGGTTTTCAACCAAACAAGCATTTCACTATTTTTTATGGATAAATACTCTTTTTAGTGAATTCATACTCGACTATTTCCCAGAGGATCCTATGATGGATTTTCCCTCAGGAGAGTATAGCATATATTTTTTTTACTGGCAGTTCATATTCCGACCCTTCATACTTATTTTTGATGTTTTAAGTCGAACAACTTTGACCAAATTTAACGGTGTAACACCCCGACATGGGATCTTTAGTTGGGAATGTTCTAGTATCCTTCAAACATGGGTTATAAATTTTTCTTGACCCTAGATTTGATGATTTTGTACATTCATGATGATCGAGAGACACCTTAGGCATACAGAGGTAGGAAATTACTCTCCTAGGGATGAATCTACCTTTGGTTGATAGAAATTTTTGTGGCCAAGGAATGTTGATCCACTAGGGCATGATATGCATAGTCTATAAACGGTGTCGCTAGGACATTGGCCTTCCATTCATGATATACTGGCGGGATTTTCCTCATTTTGGGTTTATATTGATGTTGGGAGCCACAATAGGTGGCTAGATGGACAAGTGTTTTCTGGGAACATTAGGAACATTCACATCATCCCTTAGTGGGAAATTATTTCCGCACGTTTCTTACTTTTGTGAGGGAGATATTGAAAGTGTTCAGCTCAGGTAAGAGTATTTTCTATGTCAGGGGAACTTGGGAAGAAAGAGGTACATACGACCTAATCCAGGGTTTTTCCGAACCATGGGGTATGACCAGACGTGAATGTAATTTGGGAACACGGAGGCTGGAAAGGACACTCCTAGGTATGAACTTTCCTTTGATTGATGTCCATTTCTGTAGGATATGTATGCAGAGCAACCAGCGCATGATATTCATTGTCAATAAAAGGTGTATCCTGGACACTAGCCTTCTACCTCTAATGGCCATTGATGATTATGAAGATTAGGAAATGTCAGAATATGATGGTTAACCTTCGACTGGGGGTTCCCCTACTCACAAAAGAATGACTTTTAGCTAAATTTCTTTAGTGAAACCCAAAAAATGAACAGGGGAACTCTTCTTTTTCATGTAGATCAACTTCACCCATGCTGATAGTATATATTTTGGAAACCTCAAAAGAGACCATATGTGAATCAGTCCCGTATGTTCTGATATATCCAGGATGTGTGAATGGGGGAAAATGTAAACCATGACTTTGAGGGCCCTTGAATCAGTAGGGGTGGAATAAGACTTGGAAGCCACAGGGAATACAAGGATAGGAGATGAATCCCCTATGGATTAATTTTTCTTTGATTTAAGGCCATTTTTCTAGGTGATGTATGTAGAGCCACCGGGGCATGATATGCATAGTCAATCAAAGGTGTCTATATGACACTATCCTTCCCTCCCAGATGGCCTTGGAGGGTTAGGAGGATTCAAGATCACTTAAAGCATGGAGTTTGGAATATGGAATGTGTATACTAGGATATATTGGGACATTTGGGTTGTGATCCCTTGTGGAATAGTTCCTATTTAGTAGATTTGAACCATATGTAGGGTGAGGTATTAGTTCTATCTTTGGGATAACTAATCATTTAACATCACATAATGAGGACACAAGGTTCATCTCAGGGAAGTGAACTATGACACACCTTTTAGGGTCGTGCTGCTGGGACCAAATTCTTGGGCCGTTTTTTCTATAATGTCACTTGGGATCTCTTACTAAGATCCCCAAGCTCACATGAGCTATTCTTTGTGTGAGAAACAAGGGATAACAAGGGTTTAGTTTCATATTATAAGAATAGTGAATTCAACATTAGGGTAACTTTAAGTCTAAATCCATTTCTTTTTAGTTTAACATTGTGTGGTGAGGATGATTTTGGCCTTGCAGAGATCTTCAAAGGTTTTAGGTTAATCGCAGTGACGGTGTTCTGGCATTCCTTAGATGTCAGTGATGATAGAAGGTGTAAACTATAGTCCAATGGGAGACTTGAATCAAGATGAATGACATGGGGCTTGAAATACAGTAATCATACTCAGGTGTGAGAGGACTCTCCTAGGGATGAATTTTTTTTGATTGATGACTATTTTGTGGTAAATGTATGCATATCCACTGAGGAATGATATGCATAGTCAATAAAAGGTGTTCTCAAAAAAACCTTACTTACATCCTAGATAGCCTTGGATGATTACAAGGACCAAAGTTTTCCCACGGTATGGAGTTTGAATGATGGGAAAGGTGAGCCTTGGAATTTGAGAATACCCAAACCATGATTATCGATGATGTTCTTGGAGATTCCACATAGGTTTGACCCACGCATGGGGGAAGGGGCATTTTTTTGCTGGTGGCTAGGCCCGGAGCTTGAATCTGAGCATCACTACATATCCTACGAGAGTAAAAATCAAGACACACGTAGTTCTGGATGTTCCCTGTACCAGTTTGGCTTGGTCTAATCGGTAGGGGTGTTTTTATTTCATCCATCACGGTTGATAGGTTTTCCATCATTGCCCATAGTTAAAATTAATAAGAGAATCTCTCTCCCCATTCCTAAGCTCACTGGAGTTGTACTCATTGTGATAAAGAATGGGTGATAAGGGTATCCTTTACGAATATGGGTAGATATGGGGTGTGATGGAGGCATTTTTTATGGGGGTGGGTCCAGGAATGAAGAGTGAGGCATCGTTACGTATCCTACGAGGGAAGGAATCAATCTGTATGTAGTTCTGTGAAATATCATGTGGTTTATTTTCATGAAATTAAGTCATTTTATGAAACATAGTTCAGCATATTATGGAAAGGCAATGTTCCTGACAGTTTAATGTCCGGTGGAAAGGATGATGACTCATAGTTTAAGGTCATAGATTTTGGATAATGAAATGGGGGCAGTTGCCTTTTTGTTAAGAGACCCATAGTTTAACGTCGTAGAACATGGACTTATGATATGCGAGGGTAGTTTTTTTACTCATAGTTTAGTGTTTTAGAGTTTAGACCGTGGGGTCATTTTCAACTCATAGTTTAAGGTCTTAAAATTTGGACCACGATATGGTGGCATTTTTTATGACCTCATGACTCATATTTTAACATTGTAGAGTTTGTACTATAATATGCGAGCATATTTATGTGATGTATGTCTTTAAGAACATCACATTTTTGGGAACCATGATGTGATTTATGTCTGTTTATATCAGAGAATACGCTCCATTTTAATAGACTTGATGTACGACATACGTTCCTTCCCACATTATTTCATGCTTCTTGGGATTATTCACTAGTATCATTGGGGATCTTAGGACTTACACCATTTCTAATTGAATGAATGGATCAAAGTTAACCCTTTTTTAAATCTCGTGCAATCTGGTTTTGGTTGACTTCCAAATGGTGTAGAGTGTGCAGACTTTTTTCGTCTAACTGCTCCAATTCATCAAACTGTCTCTGAGATTTCCTATCTATCGATAGTTAGTCACAAACGACCACATGAAGTGAAAAAACTTTGATTTTTATAGGTAACACTACCTCTTCCCCATATACTTGTGAGTACGGGGTTGCCTGAGTGGCGGTGCAGGTCGTGGTCGGGTAAGCCCACAAAGTATGATGGAACTTGTCTGGAAACAATTTCTTATCCTTGTCAACCATATTTTTATGTATTTTGGATAGAGTCTTGTTGAAAGCTTCTATCTTTACATTTTTCACTGCCTGGTAGTGATATCACTGGTTGGCCTTGATTCCATATTCCTGGTACAGCTTATCCATCTCAGTAGAGCAGAAGTTGGTGTCATTGTCTTTCAATATTGAATTAGGGATACCAAATCTAATGATGATTTATTCCTTCAAAAACCTGACGATGAATTTTTTCCTGACTTCCTTAAGGGGTATGGATTCAGCTGATTTAGAAAATAAGTTAGTGGCTATGATTATGAACATGATTTATATGGATGTATTGGGAGGATATTGTCCCACCACATCCATCCCTAGAGCAACAAATGGCAAGGAGTATTTAGCCGCATGAAGCATCTTTGGGGGTAGTGTATGAAATTATCATAAAATGGTAGGAATGACACTTCTTAGTGAATATGATGCAATCATGTGTCATGGTGGGCGAGTAATACCTAAGCCCCTAGATTTGGTGAGAGATCTTGGTTGCTAATTGGTGTGCACCACAAGCTCTAGCTTGAACTTCTTTCATGAGGGTTGCAATCTCTTCTCCATCAAAGCACCTGAGAAGGACTCCATTAAGGACTCATTTTTAGAGAACCTTCTCTTGGTTCACCCTAATGAATATGGTAAAATTGACCACCCACCTATGAACTTGTTCCCTTTCATCCCTAATTGATGAGAATTCCCCGTTCCCAACGTAATTTGTGATGGGTTTCATCCAACCGGTGGTATGAACACAAGGATCAGAAATAGGGAATATTTCATCAGTTTCCTTCATAATGCTCTAGATGAATGGAAAGACCGTCTGACGGTGAGCAATGTGAAAAAATGATTCATCCCGGTCTGTATCGTCGTAGGTTGTGGCTGCATTTTCCAAAGTGTCCACTTGAGTATTCTGTGACTGGGGGACATTAGTCAATGTTGGTTCTAATGGGAATTCCTCAATCAGTTCTTGAACATGGATCTTTAAGGGAACCAATACTTCGTTCTTGATAGAATAGTCACCGTTGAAATATATGCTGACTAGCTCTGAATAACCTTTTATTTTTAGGTGTTTGTCTTGTACATCGAGTACCTACTCCAGGCCTGCAATGAGAGCCTAACACTCCACATCATTTTTGTAAATCCTTCTAAATGTTGCGAATAATAAGGAAATATTAACATTTTAGGAGATATAAGTACGACTCACATCCCTACATTGTTGACCTTGGGATCCTCCATCCTTTTCCCTGTCGGGCTTTGGGAAGCACCATCAAAGTACCTATCCCACATATAAGGGTTCTCCAGGATGGAAAACACTTCTTTAAATAGAATTTTGGTATCCAATGTTGTGGTATCTTATGAGTGGTTCTCGGCCAAGAAGTCTTCTAATGCCTAACCTTTGATGGCCTTCTAGTGCACGTACCATATGTCAAAAAGTTGCAGGATGACCGTCCATTGTGATAGAATCCCATTTAGCATGGGACAGTTGGGGATATACTTGAGTGGGTTTCAGTGGGAGACTAGGCAGACCAAATGGTGATGTAGTTAATGCCTGTGTTTTTGAACTTTGAAGATTATTTGTAGGTAGTTCTTCTTAATCTTTTAATATCGAGTTTCAACATCAATCATTGTCCGAATAAGATTGTAGAATCTTTTATCACTATCGGAATCATTTTTCTATGCGTGGAAGGATCTTAAAGACCATTCTAGTGAAATTATATATAGAATGAGTGGTCTCCCCTCAACTGGTGGCATGAACACTGATGGGCATAAGAGATTTCTTTTAAGGTATTAAAATGATTCTTTACAATATTTATCCCATTCACACGTGACTCCTTTCTTCATTATCTTGGTAAAAGGTAAACATTTACCCACTAGTTTGGCTATGAAGTGCCAAATGTAGGCGAGGTACCCCTGGAGACCTCTCAACTTGGTAAGGATGCAAGGTTTGGACTGGCCAAGAATGGATTTCATCTTCATGGGGTTGACTTTGTTTCCATGATGGCATATGACGAAGCTGATGAATTTTCTCTAGATAATGCCAAATGTGCCTTTTAGGGGGTTCATCTTCAAAATATGGTTTCTTAATTTGTTGAATATAGTTTTGAGGTTGTCCAGTTGTTTCGAACGCTATCGTGATGTAACCACCAGGTCATCGACATAACAATAGAATAATCATCCAAAAAAGTCTTGATGATGTGATCAATGAACATAGATATGTGTCTATAGCATTATTTAAACAAAAGGGCATCACATTATAATAGAACACCCCTAAGGGGCCCTAAAAGTGGTATCTTTTACATCTACTCAGGCAATTTGGATTTGATTGTATCCAGAATAGCCGTCCTTGAAGAAGTGGGATTAGTATCCAGCTTTTTCATCGATCAAAAATTCTATGGTTCAGAATGGGAAGTAATCTTTCATGAAATATCAATTAAGTTCCCTGAAGTCGATGCAAATTCTAGTCAGTCCATTCTTCTTTTTGACTAGGACTATGTTAGCTATCCAGATCAGATATTGGACCTCCTATATGAATTTGTATTTGACTAGTTTGTCGACATTATCTTCAATTTTGGCAGCATGAGTTTTGTGGGACCTTCTGGCTGTATGTTTATAGCCCTGGTGATCTTCTGCTATGCACAGATGATGGGTAGCGAGTTCATGATTGAGGCATGGTATCTCTGTGTAATTCCAGGAAAACACATCTCGATTATTCTTTAGAATGCAGGTATATTCCTCTTGTTCGTCAACAAGAATGTCCACACTGATTATAGAGGGTCATGGGTTGTTTTCAGTGACTATAATTTTCTCCTTATGTTCATCTATGGTGGTGGAAATTCCTTCTTCAAATGAAGGAGGGTAATCCTTGAGGTATTCTTCATCTTATTCTTCTTCATCTTCATTATCTTCCCCTTCTGATAGAGAAATTAGTTTTGAGATAACTTCTCCAATATTGGGAAATAAATCATCTTTTTCCTTACTGCGTGGGGTAAGGGTAGTTTGACATCCCATGGATGTAGCTAGGGCATACCTAACCGAATATTGAGGGCCGTGCTTTTCTGCACCCCCAAGAACACAAAATCTAATATGAAATCTCTGAGCCTAGTTTTAATCTTGATTCTTCCCAACAGTTTCTTCTCACTTTTATCGTATCCCAGTAGATTTTTAGTGAAGGGTATCTATATGTCTTCATCATATCCCATTCAATGAAGCATTCTCAGTGGGAGGAGTTCACCTCCAGATCCATTGTTGATGAAAATAATCAAAACATTAATTCCATTTATCTTTCCGGACATATATAAGGGTTTGATGTGCCCTTTCATGATGGAATCTTCATCCGTGTCTCTGAAGGAGATGAAGACATGACATTTTTCGGGGCTGGTCTCCGTTTGTTATACATTATCCATGGCTACTTCAGCCTTGAACACTTGCGGACATATCAAGGCTTTAATGAGTGCTTCCCTAATATTTACGGAACAACTCAACACATCCATGATTAATAGATTTACTGGTACTTAATCTATCTGATTTATAATGTCATACTTCCTCTCTAATGTTTGGTGCTTCTCGGCTTAGGGTTTCTTATTCAGAGACACATAAGGGGATTTATCTTTAGAAGTGGATGGTTTGGCCTTTTTATCAAGAGTCGGCGGTGTTGCATCCTTTCCACGTCTGGATGGACTGGACTGCTTGTACACCTCAAATGGTTCATCACTAGTTCTTCCCCTAATTGATACTCGAAGACAATTGGGATTGGGTTTCCTTTGGCATGGGAGAAGGAGCATTCTGGTTCTCATTGCGTCTATTAGAGGGTCCTTATGTGGGTTTCTGCGATATAAATGGTTTAACTTATGGCATGACTGGGAATTTGACCCCTTTCACAATCATGAATTATAGGAAACCTCCGTCCTATATGGCCACTTCCTCCGAATCTCCAATTGGGTGCTGGGAATGCAGGTTCATTCCCATAGTCTTTATCAGATTAGGGGTCCATCAAATGAATGACATTAATGGACCCGATGATCAGTTCTTGATCCAGTACTCTTCCCCTTGGACATCCTCTTTCTGATGGTACCGTTTCGTGGGGTAGTTCTCATTTAACCAAGTCTATTGGAATAATGTTTGAAAGTGTCAAAAATGACATCAACTTTTGTACCAGTTCAAATTCTTTCTCTTTGTTTATTCCCATCCAGCCTTTAGAGGATTGTGGGGCTGAGGAGTATGTATGTGCATTATTAGGAGCTTTTGGGGGCACTGTAAGTTTTATTAACTATACGGGTAGCATGCCCAACTTGAATTTCTCAGAATCCACTATCTTTTGCACGAGATCCACACAAAAAAATAATTCCTAGATGGTGTGTCCTAGTATCTGGTGATAAAGAAAATAATTTGGACGGTCTTCAAGACCTACTCCATCGTCTCGCTTTGTCTTTGGCAGCAAGAGAAATTTACAATTCATGGTGGCAATGAAATAGCCACGAACCTGGGCCTCTAAGAACGGATAAACTCTATTTATTTATTCTTTTAATCGATTTCATTTAGCACCCTATTACTCATCTTGTCGAGGTGGGGGAGGATGTTGGTGTCCAGGGGGTCCTGCACGATTTAGTGGTGGCCTCATAACTGGGGTTGGTGTCGGGGTGGCTTATGCGTGACAGAATCTACTTCATCTTTTCCCATTCTTTTCCCAGGGGTGGATGGGGCCACTCGATACTTAAGGTTATTACTTTGCAAGGAGTCTTTTATCATTTGGGTATTGGTAGTGAATTCTATAATCCAATTGGTGTACTTTACTGGGATGAGCGGTGCTCGCAAATCATCCCGAAGGATGTCTATGCACATGGCGAGTATCCCATCCTTTGGGAGTGTCTGGTTCAAGGTATATGTATTTCCTTTCAATCTGGTAATAATGTCTGAGACACTCTCATTATCTCATTACTTACAATTCATGTGATCACTAATCATCATCTTGGGTAGCTTCAAATTGAACTGGAACAGAAACTCTATTCAGAGTACCTCCCAGCCTGTAATTGAATTAGCTGGCAAGCTGGTATACCATACGAAAGCCAAGCCCTATAGAGTTCGTACGAAACACCTGAGTTTTATGGCTTCTAGTTTATCTAGAGTGCCCATCATGGGGTCATAGTAAGAGGCATAGTGCATCATATGCTGCTCTAGGTCCCTCAATCCATTGAATACTAGGAATACGGGGTTTTCAAATGTTGGTGGTGAAATAACATTACTCACCCACTTGGGGTAGGATTTTCTCTCTAGTTGTATCGGAGCGCACTGCACCTCCATGACTTCTAGTCTGAGATGTTAGATTCTTGACATTGTTTAAGAGACCTTGATGCATATCCTTCCATGCTTGAGCATAAGCTTCTGTGGCAGGTGCCATGATTGGGCTTGCCGACACAACTGAAATTTGGGGTGGATGCCTAGCTAGGGGAATCATTTGTGGGTTTACCTGGGTATATTCTGGCTTTCATACCAATGTGGGAAGTCTGGATTTCCTTCAACGTACTGGCTGAACAACCCTCCAAACTTGGATTTGTGCACTAGAATGAGTGCATGTGGGTTGGATATGGCGGGTCATAGATGACAGTGAGTATATTTTTCACTTTGTTGGAGTTTTGTTTGGGAGGTAATGTCAGATTGACTAAGGGGGAAACTAGCTTTAGAATTGCCCTCTAGTTCTGGGTTTGCACAATATCAGGCTTGGGTTGGAATGCCTCTGGTGTGGAACCAACTTCTTTTTCATCTTCTCCCCATGTGTCACCTCCTGTGAGATCCGTGGGGTAGACGCTCACCATGTTCACTGAGGCGTATCGCAATGAGGGTGATGTAACAGGTGCCGAATGGTAGGAAGGCTTCTTTCACCCTTTATTGTACATTCTCCTTCCATTCTGTGGTATTCAATGGGCTTAAGGGGCTCCTCTAATTGATATGCCCATCTTGATTTTTTCTTGATGATTTTTTTCCAAGAAATAGGGCTGGTTGGAGCCTAATTGATTTGTGGACGCCGCGGGGTGGCTAAAAAGATGTGTGTGGCCCCGGGACATCCTATAGTTGATAAATAATGTCACTTGTTATAGAAGGAGTGCCTGATGTGTCCGAATCATCTCCATGTGCCTCATCATAGGATGGATATTTCATATCTGTTCCAGCGAGGGTATGATCTTTTGGCCAGTCTGAATTTTGATTGCGAGGTGGAACTTCACGCATGGTGTTGCGATGGAGAGGACTACCTTGGAAACTTGATGCCCGACCTCATGAATTTTCCTGACGGTGTGTTCCCCAAGAAGTTCCATCAATGAGGGTTTTAGGAAGGGGAGGAACTTCTTGCTACTCAATGTCACTATGGGGAGGACCTTCACATCAACTACCATTACAGGGAAGGACTTTCGCAATGACTGTCATCATGGAGAGGACTACCATCATGACTTGATATCTTTTTATGGGGAGAGTTTCTACAGTTTACATCTTGGGGAGGACCTTCAAGATGTATTTTAATGAGGGGAGGACCTTCGTGTTTCTTAGAATTACAATGGGGAGGACCTTGACAACAACAATCATTATGGGGAGGTCCATTCCAATGAGTGTCATCGGGGTGAGGACTACCATCATGACATGATGTTCGACAACATGGAGAAGCATATCTGTAGCATATACCCTGGGGAGGACCATTAGGGTAGACGAGAGCAAGGCAATGACCTTCTTGTTGTCTAATATTTTGTTCGAGGGGATGGATACGCCGATGCGCATCTGGAGATACGATCTCGTGATCGATCATTCTTGACCCACGAAGTAAGCCCTCGTGGGTTCTCAATGGAGGACATTCAGAGTTACTGGTAGCAACATTGCAGGGAGGTCCTTCACAACTAATTCTTCCACTTCCATAATTTGGTAATGGAATGATAGGGTCTTGAGACTTTGTTGATATCTATTTGAGGAAATCGAGAACCTGAACTTCTAGTAGATCAAGATCATGTATTTGCTCTTCATATTCTAGTTGCCTTTGGTGCTTTTCATTTTTGAGTGCACTCTTGCGGGTAACTGCAGTCATCTACTATTGGTAATGGCCACTAAGTATGGGTTCCCATCTTGTTGGTTCCCGTGATGTCGACAGAATACGCCGATGGGCATCATGAGTTTTGGAAGGGATATTTGCCTGCCCTAGACCGGCCACCACGTTGCATCAGCATTCCCCAATTAGAACGGGTATTTCTTCCCGATACGGTTTTATGTCTTGGGATATTGTCGTCGGCCCTCCTCAATTGGATCAGGTATGCATAACTACTCCAGAGTGACTAGCTAATTTTTGGAGTGAGTCATTCCGTTTGAGAGAATCGGGTTGTGGGACAGATTTCTCACCTCTACCGCTGATGCAATGATATCCATACATTTTTGGATGATATGGTCTGGGATCAATGTCTGATCTTATATCATGGCCAGGATGTGCTGGGATATATCATTGGTTAGAAGGGGTATGATGGTCCATTCCAATGTCGAAGTATTAGTATATTCCTCCACCATTCCTCCATGAGTTATAAGTAGATAATAGAAGTACTATTGTGCCAGGATAGAGGAATGAGTCTGTCTCCATTTTTCTTCTCATGTTTCCACCATATTTGACTATTGTTCTTCATATTCATGAGAAGGTATTTTTTTCCGCTCACTTGCCACTCCATTTATCCCATGATATTTGTATGGATCTGCAGGGATTTGACTCTGCTTATATTTTATTGCCACCCTATTTGTATGGTCGTATTGGTATGCATCAGTAGGTATTTGTGACTACGTATATCTTGTTGTTGTCCTTTTTTGATGAAAGGATTTAAGTGAATTAGTAGGTGTTTTTGTCAGTGTATAAATGACTGCCACCTTATTTTGATGGAGGGATTGTTGGGCGTCGGAAGATATATACATCTGCAGATAGCTGGCTGGTCTGTCTGCATGGCGGGACCAGAAACCACTAACAGAAAGATGCATGTGCTTATATTGTTCCTCCCTATTTCTTTGCTGGGCTTGAGTTGAGAGGGAAGAGTTGTGTGTCTTCCCATTGAACTCCTCCATGTTAGTATGGTAGGAGATCCTTCTCAAGAACCAGGGTGATAGTGTGTCACTAGTTATATATTCTTCGCCCTTGGAAGACAGCCCGAGGGGCTGAGGTCTCTCGGAATTTGGTAGGTTCCCTCGGAATAAGGTCCTCCTCGGTGGGAAGAGGTTTCATCTCCTAGAGTTGGAAACAATGTTCTCTGGCAGGGGGCCATGGGTGGGGCCCCTGTGTAGTGGGGATGAAGTCATCAATATTGAATTTATCTACCTCCCTAAGTTAAGGGAGGTAGTTTTTGTCAAGTTCTGTAGATAGGCTCCCGAAATTGTTTGAGATGACCATCGGGGCCACCGTGTGACGAGGTATCGGCAGTGGCTGAAGAGGCGGCTGGAGGACCTTCGCAGACTAGAGGGATTTTCTTGTTGATTGTAGTGTGGAGAGAGTACCATTTCAGTTGTACTCTCTGATCATCATATTATAGACCTAGCATTAAAGATGCTGGGTAGGTGAAGGGGTCATGTTCTTCGTTGAGGGCCAGGCTGCCCGAAGGATTGCTAATGCGTGCGTCTACATGGATCATGGGGATGCCATTTAGATCAAAGGTCACTATGTGGGAACCTACAATATATGAATGGCATACAAATCACTAAACATCGTCAAAGTATCATTCCTTTAAACACAAGCATATTTGGTGATTTAGCATAGCCCCTTCCCCTTTTCTTTTACTTCTTGGCGAAGAGGCCTATGAGGGGTGAGACCACAACCTTTGTTAAGGATTCATTTCAGGTTCACAATTTTTGTTATCTCTTTAAGGTGGCACGTGTACGGGTGGTAAGGGTGTGGCACAATAAGGATTATCACTGATCCAATTTTCTATATGGATGGGATCTCGTCAAATTTACCATTCCTTTGTTTTGACCCATTCAGCATCATTATCCATTAATGAAGGTTTAATTAACCTTGTGGGGAACAGTTGGTCCTAGAGAGTGATTGTATGGGGGTCAAGCACTCATGAAATCGGTCATTCTCGGATATCACTTGATTGGATGGTCTTCAATTGGTTTATTCATTGATCCAAGAACGACTAATGGCCTTTGTATCCATGTTTCATGGACTTTCATTCCAAAGTCAACGCTCGTTGGATGAAAATTTGGAAAACTACACTTGAGGAATCCATTGGTCAAGAGGATGGAAGGCCAGGATCATAGTAGCCTTCCGAGGGAGGATTATTACCTATTATGGGACTCTCTTATATATTTAAGTCGTGTTTATATGTTCGTAAATCCTTGGTTCATTCCTGAAGAGTGTATCAACATGCTACCCATGATTTGAAATATCATCGTGAGAATGATAGTGTTTGGTGCCATAGAGGTGACGCTGACATAGCCATATTGTAAGGGTCGCTGAATTTTATCGTCATCCAGTGGGAGGAAGGTGACTTGATGTTGGGATCAGGCCCATGTGGAGGGATTTTTTCATATCCTCGGGAGAGGAATTAAGGTCCACATAGTTCAGAATGTGTGGTATTATGCATGGAAGCTTCCCATTTGATAGACATGATTGGGTGGACCCATTTTGGATGGGCACCCTTTTAATATCGGGCCTTCTGGAAGGCAACCCATGTATCATGGATTAATCAGGAATTTGTGTTCTCATAGTTCAGAAGTATTTCAGATGTTTTAATCCTCACGAACCCCTAAGCCCATGTGAGTCATGGTCAGTGTGAGAATGAAGAGGATTTGAAAGATTAAACAGTACACAGGCCTCCTCCACCTGCTGGTGGTGGATGGAGAGCCTGCAAAGGAAGAGGCCAGGGTGACCATGGGCGAGGGAGCGAAGCAGTGAACCATTAAATGTCGAATGAAATTTAAGGTTAAGTGGACCTACCTTGGAAGATTGGGGACTTAACTCAGTGGGAGAGCCCCAGAGGATGTTCTAGAAAGGGTAGCAGTTTCATCCTTATCAAAGGGGGAGTAAACATAACCCCTTCTAATGATCATTATTCCTCATTAAATGGAAAAGAAAGTGGTCACCCCTAATCTCGGGAACTGGGAGGTTCACATCGGCATTCCAAGGATGGACTCTAGGTTACCATGGGAATGTAGCCTTACAACCATTCCTGCAACCATCACCTTTGTTGGGAGGGCCTTTGTGACTCTTCTTACCGTGGGTATGTGGACTCAATGGGGTGCGCTGATGCACCCGATGGACTGATCATACATTTCCAGTAGCTTTTGAGGAGGCTTTGGCCTAGCAGTAGAGAACCGGTTAGTGGATGGATTGCAGAGGACTGGATGGTAATGGAGGGGTGAGGTTTGAACCATAGAGGGGAATACCCAAAAACACCCCATTCTGCATACTGGATTCTCATGTGTGATTTGGAAGGCTCTACGTACCATAGTTATATATGGGTAGGAGGGCCATCTGTATACCAGTGTGGTACATGGCCATGGGTATCACCAACGACACCTCAAAGTGGTACACAGCTCACCATACCGCTTTGGGTTATCTCCACATACCGATTGTGTACGCGACGTTGGGTTCTATCTACGTAGCTGTATGCTACATGGAGCGGCATATTGAAGGAGGGTCTGAGAATTAACATTCATGGGAAATTCATCCACGATATGTATTTTTTCAGTTTACCTATTTGGTTCACAGTTTCATTATTATTTTCCAATTTCCCCAATTTTATGGTCCTTGGGTGGCTATACCTGTGGAAGAGGCGGTTCGCAGTTCGCGCTTTGCCGATGAAACAAGACAGAAGCCGAAGTGCAACCTCAGAGTTTCTCTCAAGCTACCATCACCCGTACTTACCTCTATCCATCTCCTTCTCTGCATCCTCTTTCTTCTTCTACTATACTCCTTTTATAGAGAATTAGAGTGATTGTATCTTCTGGGCACGTGACACAATTTGTGGAGGCCCATTGAAGGAATTTTATAACCTGTGGAAGACTCGGTCACCATGGGTTAATGAAGACTTTGGTTCATGATAATTGTTTGTGGAACTCTGATCGTCCACTTAATCCGCAAACTGATGGTTCACATCACGGAATGTGGTCGGTCTTCTGTGCAGAACCCCGTCAGTTGACATAGTTCGTGGTTTTCCCACCTAGAAAGCCATCATTTCACTGTTGAAAATTTTGCGGACAATCCCATATACTTGGTGGTTAGTGATCCATCTTCTTCATATACCTTTCCTGGTGATGGTATGTTGGCCATTTGAAAACATGAATTCCTTCCATTTCTATCATAGAAATACAACTCAATTTGAGTTCCATCACCTTGATAAACTCATAGAAGTTTGTAATGCCTTATGAAAAGTGATATCAAGTGAATTTATTCTACATAACGGTATATTTAGGACCCTACACATACCAATTAAATATTATTGGGATGGATATGGGTATATAAAAAATGATGATTTTTTTTGTTTATATAGTTATCAAATTAATTAATTAGTTATCAAATTATTATAAATGAAAAGCATTTAAAGGAAAAAAGATATGACTTAATGAAGAAACTATGTTTATAGGTGTAATTGTTTTTATAAAACCAAATTGTCCACTATTGATGAACGTTTTTAATGAAATTTATATATTTTATATTTAATTAACTTCAATATAATTCCTCAACAATTTTTCATGGAATGTTATAATAATAAATAAATTATTATTATTAATGAAATATATTTTTTTAAAAAGAAATTTTCATATTTTTTGTTAAATTATATAAAAATTAAATTCTTTTATTTAAAGAAAATAAAAAATAAATAATGGATTCTTTATTAGTAATCTGGTTGATAAAATGAGGAAAATAAATAAATTTTATTTATATTCATTATTAATAGTAACCTTGAAGAAACTTTGTCACCATATTAAATTTAAAATTGGTAAAATATGGGTAAACGATGATATAAGGCTTTAACATTACAGTAAAATATTCCTTTATCTTATTGGATGAGTGGGGTTTGTTCTTTTCAATCCATTAATTGAAAATATATACATTTGGTGCAATGTTTATTTAATATTTACCTATATATTAGTCATTGAATATAAAATTAAAATTATCCATTATCCTGATATTAAATATATATATTAGGTTATCAGAGAGATAAATATATATTATTAATTAATATTAAATTATATTTTTCATCAAAATGAATTCTTTTTTATAAATGTATTTTTTTCAGTTTTTTACTAATTATATAATTACCTTAAATTATTTCATAATTTAAGAGAATTATTGTCTTACATAAATTTTTATAGATAAATATATCATATTGGGGATTTGTTGAAGGATAATATTAAAATTACATAGTTTCATTGATTAAATTAATGTCATGGTAAAATAATAAATTCAAAAATTAAAATAATGATATTTTATAAAATAAATATTTTATTAAATTATTCAAAATAAATAAAATATTTATAGAGAAAATGGAAAACATTATATAGTCTAAAAGTTCATTCTATAAATACACAATATGTAATTATTAACTTATATATAAAATTATAACCCATTAATATTAAAAACTCATCAGCATGGTAAATATTAAAATTTGGTAACCACTGTGCTAAACCAAAATATTATATTTAATGTGAAACCAAAACGAATATAAATTTCATTGAATTATTATACATTAAATATAGGAAAAAATTTAATATATGGAAATTTTGAAACATTTGTCTGGATAATTACGTAATTTTATTTAAATATATTTCGTAATTCCAAGTGTGTCATTTCCCTCACTTATAAAAGGTCACCTAATAACTCTTTATGTTACACCAATTTCATACATGATTATCAACCAAAACATGTGAAATTATCTTTAAAAAACAAATATTCATACTCTAGAGTTTTTGTTCTTCTGAATAAATTAACCCTATGGCCTTTAAAATAAGTTATAAAAGAGTAGTTTCAATGAAGATGTAATCGTCCAAATTGATAAAGTTAATTTTTACAGATTACATTACCTAATATAAATATGTCTTATTTTTCATCAAAATAATAAATTAAATATTTAAAATAAGAAAATTTATATTATGAGTATGAATCTACAATTATATACCCTTATTTCTATCAAATGTGAAGTGAATGTGTCACTTGTGCATATATATAACTTACTGTATCCACAAAGCGATACAATTCATTTTTTGTCACCAGGTATTATAGATTTTTATTATAATGGTTTTAATATATATTTATGATATTCAATATATAATTAGTCTTATGGAAAGATAATATCATATCAACCATATTATCTTCCAATTTATTGGAAAAGGATAACATCGCTCATGCACATGTGTGGCTACCAACTCTATAATGTTGTGTGACTGTTTTTTCATTTCCTCTTATAAAGTATTTATCTAAAGAATTTATTATATATATATATATATATATTTAAAAAATTATTCTCTAATGGTGAATTTTATTTACCCTTTGTCTTCTATTCATCAAAAATTAAAAACAATGTTCAAGCATACATTTTCTCAATGAAATTTGTAATTCAATTTCCCTTCTCTGCATTTTTGGATGACTCTCTCTATATATATACATATTTAATTTGAATAAAATTTAAATCATATTTAAAAGTATGTAGATGATGGATCCATGATTTATGTTCAAGGACCAAAACAATTGAGCCAAAACATAAATGAAAAACTAAGTAGTTAGTACCCAGAACAACAATTTTTAAAAAAGAAATTAAAATAAGAATGTAATAAATGTTTATAAATAAATCATAAATTGTATAATATATATTATTATGGTTATATAATAGTTATATAATAAATAATTAATTTTTGAAAACTTTTTATAATCACAAACAAAAGACTTGTAGTGAAGGCTTATTTCAAAATCTCATTATTGTTTTGAATTGTTTAGGTTTAAGTATCCACAAAGAGAATTATATGATACTTCATTCATAAAAATAATTTATTTTATTTTTATATGATTATTTCATAAAATTAATGTTTTAATTTCATTTTTTTATTTTTCTCTAAGAAAGATCACAAATTGATGTTTTTCAGGAAAACCAAGCTTGATTTTCCAGTCGGCATGGAATATTTTTCCCCCATGACCAAATTATACAAAAAAATTTTTTTAAAAATTTTAAAATAATTTATTAAATAAACTATTAAAGATTATTTAATTTTTAGGAACTGTCTTTTTTTCTATATTGATGTAATTTGGAATCGTTATAGTTTTAACATACACCGTTTGAAAAGAATCCACCATCAACATGGAGAAAAAATTATTTAAATAATAAATTAAAAGATTCATTTATCATTTGAAAAGAAAATATTTTACTCAATATTAAGAAAATTTATTGATTTTGAGTAAGTTGTTTCAGAGTAAAAATGTAATTTTCCCCATAACAGTTTACATTGATTTTTTAGGTAGTTTCATCGGTTTCAAAATCATTTATATGATGTTATGAGTTTGTGAGGATATTATTTAATGATATAGTACACATTATTTCATTAAATTGTTTATGGTTAGTTTGTCTAGGGAATTTATTGGTATTTTGTATTCCTGTATGTAAATTTTATTTATTTTTAGGTGTGTAGATTATATTTTATTTGTAATTAAAATGATAAATACATTGGACATATTAAGTGATTAGGGAATAAAATAATTAAATATTCCCTTGATGAATTGATGGGTCCCATGAGCGGAAATTTATTGGGTATTTGGTTGAGGAAACCACAGTTTACATAGATATCATTGAATAAGTTCTTGAATATATTTTTAGTTTTTTTTCGATGACCTCAATGATAAGATTAACATTCCTGATATTATGTATTTCATCATTATGAAATAATTTAATGATTTTTATATGATTATTTTCTTTATCTTGATATACATGGATTAGTTTCAAGATCAAATGATTATTTTTAAGGGATTATTATATAATAATTTACTCTTTCAATATTATTCATGCCTTTCTGATTCCATGTTATATTCTTTTGTATGTATACCCTTACTGAGTGTCTATGATTTATACATTATTATAGTTTCTTTCCATAATATGAATTAATGTGTTATATGAATGATATTTAGGGATATCCTAATAGGAATAATTATTCTCTCAATAAATATATTATGTTGTATTTTATGTTTTAAAATGTAACTTAGGATTCCAGTAAAACTTTATTTCACCAAGAAAACTAATCTACTTTATCCTTTGGGATGAAACCATGTGTAACAAGTACCGATGTACTAATGTAACCATTGAATATAGGAAAATTGTTTTTAGGCCATTATAGTTCATATTATAGGGGGTTTATTATAAACCATGTGAGTTAGAATTTTGAAAACATAGATTTTGGAACATACAACTATGACTGATATTTTGGGAAACTCGTAATATTGGGTGACAACCTAAATTTTTGGAATGTTAGATATTGTGTTATTTCAATAGAAATACATATTTTTTTGATTAAACTAATAGGTTTGGTTTTGTAATAAATGAATCTTAGAGTAATTACACTGAAAATATGGTCAGGTATATATATGAAAACACTATAGTGAATGAATATCATTAACTTACTTCAAAATTGTGTTAAAACTCTTAATAAATATTCTTAGTTAAATTCATATATAATTTTGAAAATTATGAAATATTTCAATTTCTTTTAGTATTTTACAATATTATGGAGTAAATCATGTTTGTGTTTCTCATATTAGTTATAGGAAAATTTAAATTTATATTAATTGTTTCAAGAGATTAAAAATAATTCATTATATTTCATAATTATGTGATGTAATCTATTTTATATCACTATTTTGAAGTGGTCCCTCAATAAAGGAATGTAAACCATATCAATTCTCATAATCCATATTTGTATTGTTCTCTTGATTAATATAATGAAGTATGAGATACTATTTTAGCTAAATATGAACACATTATAACATTATTGGGGCACTTCAATCCGATTATAATTAACAACCATGCCCTTATACTGTACTCTGCTGATCAAAAATTTTGTGTAAAAATATTAGACCACTTCATTCATTAACAACCACTATAATTTAACATGACATAAAATACATTTATATGTGAAAAATAAATATTCTCCTAGGAAAATATGTTTTTCAATTTTGGAATTAATGAAATGGAAAAGGTTTTGATGATATTTTATAACCTATTTTGGGATGTGGATCAATAACATTCATAGATTCACTACAGTGAGAAACAGGAAGAAATAAATAGAATGTATTGGAAGGATATAAAGGTAATTCGAAAGAGGAAACAAATTACATTTTAAAAATGAGAAAATATATACATATAATTCATATGTAAAATATAAAAGGAATATAACAATATTTCTTTCAATGAAAATAACCTTACTAAGATAGAATGTACTTTTATAGATTGTTTTTATAATCCAATGATCAATATTGATACATTTATTTAATATGATTAAATATTCCCCTTATATGGAAAATATCCAACCAATCATTCTTATCATATGAGGACACAATATAAATTACTATGATGATAGAGATATAATTATACAGGACATATCCAATTGATTGAAATAATGATATCTAGATAAGATAATATAAAAATATCCATAAGTGGAATAAGTGAATGTAGTCTTTTCTAACATGTAATACTCATGGATGTGAATATATGGGTACACACTTGGAATGAAAAGATGTTTTCTATATGTGTGGAAAAAATTCAATCATACTCATGAGTGAAATGGTAAAGGTGAAGACATCATAGTGAAGTAAAATAACTTTTAATAGATGGGAAACTATTCCATCCATTTCTAAAAAAATAAAAGGCTCATACCTAAAAACCCTTGGGGAGAAGTTTATGCTCATGTGATTAATGTAACATAAATCGATGTTCTTATAAGTATGGTGAAAGTAACAATTATCATCAACACTATGATAGGAAATGTTTTATTATATACTAGTTCCACCAAATCATTTATATCTAGTGAATTTTCTAGGGTTATCACATCACCTCCTGAAAGATTAGATGTTGATTTAGAAGTACTAACTCAAAATGGTAAGATGTCCACATATAATTTCCCATACCATTATCCAAGAGATGTCTATTGAATAATTTTCTTTTTTATATTGTTACTATTCTTCTAGTATAATAGGGTTTCATTTTCAAAATGTATTAGCTCTCCCAATATATATCACATATCAATTTTTGAGTATGGGAAGAAAAATTAAATATTTCAAATGAAAAAATTTTCATCTATCAGAATGTGGATCAATATGATCACCCAATGGAAATCACTTTTATGATATGGAATTTTATAGCTATTAATGAGTTATATTTTACTAATATAGTGGGGGTGAGACTCATTATTTATATTTTTATAAAATTATGGAATTTATATTTGTATTTCCTAGAGAATTTCCTAGTCCTCCTCAAATCCTGATGTTTTTCCACAGAACTCATACCTGGTGTTATCTTTATCTCATATATTCTATATAGAATGGCCCATGCTGTGTTTTATGGATTAAAGATGCAACTCTTAGATAATCTAGATAATGGATTCATTTTTCTAATGCTTAATTATGGCATTCACCTATTCTTTTCATTAATAATAATGAACGGTCAATTTGGTATTGAATTGATTATAATGAACTGAATGGTGGAAATTTAAAACAAAATCCACTAACTCATGTAACTATTTATTTTTATCATTTATAAAATGGTATACAATTATTAAGGATTAATATTAAATTAGTATATTTTTAAAAAAGTATCAAGAATGGTGATATTCCTAATACAACCTTCCCTATGAGGTATGGTCATTATTAACTTGTAGTAATTCCATTGGGACATAACAATACTAATCCAATTTTTCTATACATAATGAATAAATTTTTTAGATTATCTATATCTGTTTTTGTTAGTATCTATAAAGTTTATTCTTATATATTCATGTATTATGGGATATCTTGATGGAAATTGGATAATTATATTAGAGACCCTATGCAAGGACATTTTGTTTCACAATTTACCAATGGAAATTTTTTGAATTTGAATGCTTCATTTGTGGGCCATATGACATAATGTGGGAATATATCAGCAAATCTTTAAATGACTGATGATATTGGACAATGAACCATAAAAAAATATTAATTGAGTTCTAGATTTTTTTTTAGGATGTCTATATAATGCCATTTTATGTGTGAAATTTATTATATCTATATAATTCATACTCGTTGTTTACTCATATATGTATTAAATTCTTGTGAATGAATTAATGTGAAGATAATTTATAAGACATAAAGATAATCTTGGTTTGAGTGCATATACATACACTAAACAATAGTAAGGTTGGGTTTGAAAAAATATATATATATATATGTATATAGTTTCTATGATAATGGACTCATATGTGTATAATTTTTAATTAAATTTTGATAGATTATCTCATAGTCGAATTAAAATTTCATGAACATACATTCCCAATACATGATCTTGAGAAGAAAATGGTAATTGTTTCATTGAAAATATGGTGGTGTTATATATATGGTGAAATTTTTTATTTATACACTGATAAAAAATCTGTAATTGAATAATTACAAAGCAATTATAAAATATGTTCTATATAATATGGTTGTATTTCATCATAGAATTTGATCCATTAATACATCACCACCCTAGGAAGTAAAACAAGGTGGAGGAGGATCTAATCCGAAAGGATAATATTAGCTTATTTAGGATTATGTTAACAAAAGATAAATTGTTTTTTAATTTTCAATGAATATAACTTAATATCATGGTCTAAGGAGAGAAATCATATCCTTAAAATATTATTATTCAACATTTAATCTGTGGGATGTTTAAGGATAAACTGATGGATGATGTAGAGCTCTCATAGTATGTGTGAAAAGTTAATGATTTTATCAATGGTTTTGATAGAATATCATTTTTTGGAACATTAATTGAATCCCATGACCGCTAGAGATAAATGAGGAGCTATTAGATAAATTTCATAATTCCTCATTCCCCATTCATCTTCTATGTATGAAAATCTATAGAGATATTAAATATTACATCTCGTAGTATAACAAGAAAATAGATATTACCAACTATATATCATGGTTCATGGTATGTTAGAAAGATAAGGCTGAAATAAGGAAGTATATGTGGTATTATAACCATTACACATACCATGATTGAAATGGGAACAGGAAACCGTGGATTTTTCCATCAGAATCCAAAAACACCATAAACTATGCTATTATTTGAGATATAGTCCATTTCATTATAAAGGCAGCACATTTCATTATTATTAGAGTATATTTTAGTATAGATCATATTACTAGAATATATATAAAATTAGTGGATTGGTTTCTTGGTGTATCACATTTTGTTATTTCTAATTGGGATCATAGGGTTGAGTAGACGTTTTGGAAAATTACTTAACATGATCTGGATAGAGAGTTAAGATGTAAAATTTTTTATCATCCCCATAAATATGTAATGTCTAATAGGAACATACAAACTCTACATTATAGTTATATATATTTCCCAATGAATCTAAGTGGTTGTATCAATCAACACATTCCTTAAGTGTAATTTTATAAACAAATACCTTTCACTCGTTAATTAATATGCTTCCTTATGATGAAATATATTGTACAAAGTACTGAATGAAACATTTTTCAGATGAGGTTGAAGATAAATATAAATTGGGACATGATCTTACTGATTAAATGTATGATAAAGTTATATTCATTCAACTACATATTAAGAATGATCCATGTTATAAAAACTTATGATAAACTTTTTTGGTAATAACTAGAGGTCAGAGATGGGGTTATGGAATTCCAAAGAATATCAACATGGAATAAGGATATAATACTTCAATGGAATGGGAATTTGAGTTATATATTTATTGGACCCAATAATAGTATTTTTCATATTGGTATGGTATCTTATCACTTCGTTATTCCACCAAATCTTGCATAGGTTCATAACATATTCCACACATCTCTCATGAGGGTTCACATAACCAATAATTTACATGTAGTAAATTTTTATGTCATTCCACTGAAGAATGATCTAACTTATGAGGAACCACTAATGGATATTTTTTATCATAGAGATAATGTGCTATAAAATAAGACCACTCACCTGGATTATTTGTTTTGAACCCATTAAATTAAGGATGATATGTGGGAACTACATAATGTGATGTGGATGAAGATATATTTGTTTTTTATAATATGTTCATGGAATTGTAAAAGGTGAAATTAATTATATGGTTTTAGTATCTAAAACACCATGATTTTTTGATAACAATAGTTTTAAATAATGTTTATTTTTTATATCATTCATTGTAGAAAACAGCAATCTTAAATGAAAAATAAAATTCTATTAAAAAATTATATAAATGTTACATAAATAAACAGGATATTAAACATGTCTTGAAAAATAGGAATAAATATGTTATGAAATTATATATATATATATACACCTATATATAATGAATTCAAAAGTTATCAAATAATTTGAAAAGAAAATAATTTGATGGTAAAAGATTTTTTAAAATCTGTGTTTATGCATGTAATTTGTTTTTATCATAATAAATTTTTCACTAATAATGAATGATTTTAATAAATTTATATGTTATATCTTCAATCAAAATTTTGACATTCATATAATATTTCTTCTCAAAATTTAATAACTGCTTATACAGTTTTATAATAAAAAATTGTGTTTTTTAAAAAGGGAGTTAAATCCTGATTTTCTGAACATATATTAAAATTAATTTCGTTCACTTATAGAAATTGAATCTTGAAAATTTTATTACAAACACGTAATCAATGTTTTTCTCAAAATAATTTTTATTTTATTTTTTTCATTATGAGTAGTTACCTTGGTATACTTTTATCACCTCATTAAGAGTAAAATGAAAACCAAATATGGTAAAATTGCTGGGATAATGATATAATATTTCCCTAACACATGATATTTTATAATTATATTACTGTAGATTATAGATTTCTATCCATGTCTCAAGAATATAATCTATTGGTAACATTGTTCCTTGATATTTAAATTTAAATTATTTTAAGTAAATCAAATTATAAAATTCCATCCTCTTCCTTACAAACCTATATTTTATTTTCATATATGGATAAAAATTTTGTTTATAAATATTAAATAATATATTTTGAATAAAAAAATATTTTTACTATCATAATGATTGTCTATTTTTTAGTTGTTATATAATTACTTTAAATTATTTCGCAACACTAATATTGTATTAATTCCATTAATGGAAATCTGAAATAAATCAGTATAATAATATTAAAACTTATACAATTTGGAGTAATTATTCAATTCCATGAATTTTATTGATGAATATATAATATTATGGTTGTGTGAAATAATTAGATCCAAAATATATTTTTGTATAGATGTCCGTAATTTAAAACTAAATTAATGATTTCAAAGATGAAAATAACAAGGTCTCCAAATAAAATCATTCTAAATTATTTAAGAATAATTCAAATATTGAGTGAAAATTAAAGGGTAATTTATGGTCTAATATTTACTCAATTTTCTAATTGTGGGCTAGTTGTTACCATATAATAAAAATTATAATCATTTAATATTAGAAATACATTAACATTATTAAAATTGGTTAAACATGGTGTTAAACCCATAGATAAGGATTATAATCACAGAAAAACTTAGGAAATTTTAAGTTGATGATTATATTTTGACCATATACACTTTGTAAATAAATATATGTAAATTTAGAAGATTCTTTCTTAATTATAACATAATTATTTTTTAATCATTTTATAAATATTATTTGTGTCATTTATATCCCTTATAAAAGGCCACCCCTCCTAAAATTTCATTACACCACATTAAGCCATCTATCATGACAAAACATGATCCAGTTATATTTTCAATATTCATACCCACATCCTATAAGTGTTAGTATTCCCAAAGACAATTCTTATAGTTATTAAGAGGAGGTCAGAAAATTTTATTTCAAATAATAGGTAATCAACTTACCCAAACACATTGTTTTTACAACTTAATTTACCACTAATAAATCTATGATAATTAAATTAAATCATAACACACTAAAAAATTATTATAGAGTCTCAATTTTAAAACCAATTTTCTATAGAATTGTAATTGAAAAAATCAATCATGTGTTATAATTGCTTATATTCTCCACATTTCAAAAAAATCAATTTTTCACCACCATATTTTATAGTAGGGTATTATGATGTGATTTTTTTATAAAAAATTTATGAAATAATTAATTTTTTTAAATAATTTTATCAAATCTACAATCCTTCCATCCAATCTGTTGGAGATTGATAATATTTATCATCTGTATGTCTAGATGACCAGCTCAATGAAGTGATCTGATTAATTTTTTAGTTTCATTTATCAAGGATTCATTTTATGAATACATATGAAGAATATAAAATATTATTTATTTTTTTAAGGTGAATTATAATTTACATTTTTTTCCACATATCAAAAAATGAAAAAAATATTTATGCTACTTACAGCCTAACGTATCCATGAATAATGTAATTGATTTTTCCTATCTATAAATCTATAGATGAATGTACATATATATATATTTATAATATATATATATATATATAATTTACATTAATTTTTTATCATCATCTTCATTACAGAGATATAGGAAGCAATAAAAATGTATAAGGACCAAAAATACAGAACATAAACCACCATAAAAACTGAAGTTGTTATCAACTGGTACAATGATTTTAATAGAGAATAATTAATAAAAAAGTTATAATAGTCTATTACTATATCAGATATAATATCATATATATGAATATGGTTCTCCAATAAATGTATAATAAATATATATTTCATATATATAATGTTATGACCCATATAAAGAAAATTGAACATGTGGAAGGGATTTATTTTACAATCTAATTATTATTTTGTACTGTTCATATTTGAGTCTATTCAGGTGGAATTATTTGATCACACTATAAAAATAAAAGTTAATTTTATTATCCACATTATAACTAAAAAAATTAATGGTTTTAATTTTTATTTATCATCCTTAAGTGTAACATCCCAAGTAAGTAATGAATAAGAGATATTTTTATCTATGTCTATTAATGATTAAGATTGTGTTTTAGAGTCTTAAAATGAAAATAAATACAATCTTATGCATGGAATACACTAGTATTCTTAAAAGATTGTTTTACTGCCTTTTGATGGAAAACCCTTTTTGAATCAACCTTTTGAAAATTTTATAATCAATATTTGTCAAAAAAAAACATATTCATTATGATTGGGACATCGAAATTTACATTGGATAAATGTTTGGTATTTTTCTGACAATGTTCATTTTTTAATGAATAGTGAAAAATACTACATTTTATATTAAAACTGATTTTTCATTTAATTTAATTATATGGTTAGATTATCTTTTTAATTGGTTTTAAAGTGTAATATTAATATATTTTTACCATTTAATACAATGGTGGTAATTAGGATTAATTTCACTTTGTAATTGGTCATAAACTAATGCCAAACTTTTAATAGATATTGTTTCAAAAAAACCCCGATATTTGTTTTGACAACGGAAATTATTTTTAAATCAATTATTGCAATTTCTGTGTTTGGAATTTGGTAAAATTCATTACATATTTGGAATCAGAATTTCCAAATTAAGTAATTAGGACTCTTTTATTTTTGGACATTATGAATAGTGACGATGGTAATTATCTTTAATTATCTTGATTAATGAGTAATCAGGTAGTTAAAGATAATAAAATGATATCATAATAATACAGAAAGACCACAACATGTGTCCTAAGGCTACTGGTTGTCTCATGGACGACCATGGGATTCCTTGTGCCAAACATGGGGCCCCATGGAATGACTTTTGTTAGAAAGTGACTTTTTATCTTTTTATTTTTAAAGAATGTTAAATGTGACAAAGAATGTATCACCTATGTATAGTATTTTTAATTTTGTCTACATAAATTATCTTTTGGACTATAAATATTAATTAGAAAGCTAAAAATATTTCCCACATCATGATATTTTTTTATAATTTTTAGACATTAAATTTATTATATTATTTATGACATCATGATGATGCAGCGATTACCTCATTAAAAAATGATTTCAATAAAATGGAAAGATAATGTAAAATCTAAGACCTACACATGTCCAAAACCTATTTTATGGGTGGATTTCGAACCCTAATCACCTTACCCTCGAATTATATCAATGTGGGACCTTTTGAATCCGAAAATCATTTTCAAATAAAGTAACATTTCTTTACTTTCCAAGAGTGCCCCTCCTCTTCTCTTATAAAAGGCCTCCACCTCTACCTCCTTACCCACACTCCCAAAGCCTTTGTCTCGGCCAACCCCTACTCATTTTGTCTCTCCAAATCTCTCTATTACTCCTTGAAGCCTCACTTTGGGCAGAAGTATTCCCAACGAAGCCTTTGAGCTCAAACCAAAGGGAGGTACCCGATTTTAAGGTAATATCTTTACTTGAGTCCTTTTGTTTTATTTTGCTTCTCCAACCCCCTAAACTCTTTTTATTAATTTATTTTGTAAAAAATCCAGTATATTTAATATACTAGGATGTTATTATAAGAATTATTCAATCTATTCTTACACACACCTATGTCTAATGGTTAAAGGACATACTGTTTCTGTGGATGGTGAATTTATGCCTCCCAAAACGATGATTGTTCAACATTATTTTATAACTTTAAAAGGTGTCCATTAAGATGTCACTATATTTATATATTATATATAATATGTTTATGTTTTCCTTATGATTCTGTATTTTTAATTTTGGGCATACCTTTATGGTTTCCATTATGGGTAAACGCGATATCTTCATTTAAGGAAGTGCGGACTACCGCCCCCTCAAAGTGATTTGATTTGTTAAATACCATATGTGGGACGTATAAAGGATGGAACTATGATATTATATATGATATTATACTGGAATTATAATATACCTTTATATTATTATGATTCCATTCTATAAAATACGAAATAGAAATGAAAGTAGCGTTCATGCATAGGTACAGCTTACCATCTCCATGAACGGTGCATTTCATTTCTTACCTCTAAATGATTATGTAATATTATAAATGCATGTATATACTGGATATATATGATATATACATCATTATTATAATTCTGTATATAATGGATACATGAACATCTTGTAATTATAAAGGGTTTATTTTTGACTCAAGTACTAATGATCGTTAAAACGACCGTTATTAACTTAAATAATTACATAGTGTTCATGACATGGTAATAAGTGATATAAAAGGAATAATGAACTTGAAAAAGGTTCTTAAGCAAGTATAAATTAACTCAAGTTTATAATTCAGGATATTAAAGAACGATCGAGTTAAGTCGGACCCGTGGTATGGGACTTCGTCTCAATCTCCTTTCATTGAGGCATATTTTGTTTTATAAACAACCTTCTTTTATATGGTGTATAAACCCCTTTGACTTTTACGTTTATGTAGGATCGAAATAATGATGTAGATGCTCAAATTACAAGAGGAGGGTAAATTGTATACTTTAAAAATTCCTTAGGAACCTTTAAAGTTAGTTACGAATAACTATGATTTCCTTAAGAAAAGGAAAGGGCTAAGTTTAAAAAAGTTAAAATTAAGAAAATTCACAACACCTCTAACACCAAATGAAAACTTGTACAGAAATTCCGAAAGTAGGTTCTAGAAATATTGTTCCAGAAATTGAATCTTAACAAATGATTACACTATGAGATTCTACCTTAAAGCGTAGAGAATGTAAATGAAACAGAGTACAAGAATGGAAGTATAAGAAAGTTATACTTTCCTTATAATACAAAATGCAGCGGAAATAAACAAGTAGTAAAACTACAAGTAACAAGATATAAGTCTTTTAACCCAAAAAGAAGGATATCCAAAAACCTTGGATAAAGGTCCCTTGATTTATACTTTCAAGCAAGTCTGTCTTACCCACACAAGGGTAAGCCATCGATATAGACATCAGAGTCTTTGTCTTGCTGTACCCGCAAGCCATTAACTTCATGGTAGTTGGTCACCTCTGTCTTCCTTAGCAAGGAAGCCCTCGAACTTCAAGGTAGTCGGCACCTCTGTCTTCCTATCCCTAGAAGTCCTCGAATGTAATCACCAACATTCGGAGTCGCACAAATCATTGAGAGTTAATAAGAGACTCTCTCTCTAGAAATCACTTCAAGCTTGTAATCACATGAGTCGAAGATCAGTCAGCCTTTCAGTAGCCCTGAGCTCTTTCAAATGAGCTCTTATTTATAGGTAAGGTCGGCCTCCTTTCCAATGGTCATATTTTCCTTAAAAATCGGAGGGACCTATACACGTGTAACTTAACCAACGGTTAGTTCATAACAGAATAGACAACATCGTTTTATAACAAAACAAGTGTAACAGAATGTGCAACATCGTTTTAAGTCTTAATTAAAAAGTGTGGAGTGAAGATTTGGAGTGAAAGTTCAGAGTAAAATATATATATTAATGAGTAGACATATTATAAAAGCGTAAGCAAAATGAAAGTTCGAAGTCTAACAAAAATAATTTTCAGAGTCTAAATAAATTTGGAGTGTATAAAACAAAGATGATCAGATTCTGTTTAATAGGTGAATTCGAAATGAGAATTCGGAATGAGAATTCGTCATCAGAATTCGTAGTGAGAATTCCACATCAGAATTCGTAGTGGGAATTCATCTTCAAAATTCGTAATGAGATTTCATCAAAAATCTTGATGAAAATTTGTTATCAGAATTCGTAATGAGAATTCGTCATTAGAATTCGTAATGAGAATTCGATGTCGAACATCATAAGGATTCGTATCCTGAATCTGGAGTAGAACATAATCAGAGTTCGTATCCGAAATTCGAAATGAAACTTTATCACAGTTTTCATTCTGGATTTCGGAGTGAAACTTTATAATAGTTCTTATCCAGAATTCGGATCCTAAAATAGAATACTTCATATCAAAGTTTCAAACAATTCCGAGAATATAGAAATCCATCCGAATCTTATACTTTAAGAAAGATATGGATGAAAATATGATAAGGATAATTTTTATTACAAAATTGATTTTCCTTATAAAAGAAATTTTTCTTATAAAAGAAATTTTCCTTATGAAAGCAATTTTTCTTATAAAAGCAATTTTCCTTATAAAAGTAATTTTTCTTATAAAAGTGATTTTATTAAAGATAAGGTGTTTGTGATTTTCAAAACAAGAAGGAATGGAAAATTCATAAGGAAAACCTTTTTGACTCAACAATCTCCCCCTTTTTGGAAAGCACAAACATCCTTGAAAAAGAAATTCTAAGAAGAATGAAAAACATTAAGGCTTATCTCTCTTTGATTTAAGGATATTAATGAATATGACTAACTCCCCCTTAGGCTTTGAAACTTTAAGGATCGTATTCTAGATTTCCAGAGTGACATTTCATTACGAATAAGAAAGTCTTATTTAATGATAAACTCCCCCTTAGATAAGCTCTTATTATAGGTTTTTTTTCTTAAGGATCTTTTCCTTCTCCCCCTTTTTGATTTTCAAAAAGAATTTTAGGGAATGGGAAATATAAGAAAGTACCTGAAAAATTAGTAGTAACAAAAAAATGGACAAGCACAATTTCTATTAAGTTTGAAAATTTCAACAAAAAAAGAGTTAAGGTACAACAAAATATTGGATCTATCTATTTGGGATATTTCTCCTTCTCCATGAGACCTTTTAGAATATACTTTATCTTCTTTAAGTCTTTATGATCTTCTTCAGCATGCTTCTCTAAGACCACTATTATTGTAGATTGAGCTTCAATATTTTATTTCTAAGATTTAATATTTTCTTCCTGGGCTTTAAGCATTTCTTCCCGAGCCTTTATCTTTTCTTCAAACTCAATCCGATGATCCCTTTCAAACTTCCAGTTTTGAGAAACGGAATTCAGCTTCGCATTCAGATCTCTGACTTCTTGAATTCAGAAGTTCTTTTCATCTGTCAGCTTCTCTTCAAAGGAAGAAGTCAGCTCATTTATCTTCCTTTCCTCAGTCTCAAAATAATCTTTAACATTATCTTGAAATTCATCCAATAGCCTCATCTCTTCTACAATTTTCCTCGACCAGCTAGTCATCCTCTTGCAAGATCTTTTCTGGGCTTCATAGCCAAAAAGGAAATATTTGAAATCAGCTTCTATCTTGACACACATATCCATAAACATGGATACAGAATCTGATTTCTAATTCAGAACATGTTGGAGCATCTGGTATCTTGAATCTATAGTCGAGATGGTCGGAATGGAACCCACTAACTTCCTCAAAGATTGAACAACAAAGTCATGTTCCAACGAGGATGACTCCGTATCTGAAATTTTTCTTGGAGAATTTTCTTACTCAATAAGGTCAAGCTTTATCTTTGAAGAACTACCAACTTCCTTTCCCTTCATCACTACTGAGATCGGAGTATCAGAAAGAATATTCTTTCCCTTGTCTCTTTTCAGAATAGAATCCTGTTCTGGAGTTTTCTTTTTTCTAGTAGATACTTGAATAACATCATCAACAACATTTTGAACAACATCTTCCTCATTCTTACCCTTCTCTGGAGTTACTAACTTAGAGGATTCATCCTCTGATGTTTGTAGTGAAAAAAGTTCCGAAGGGGACCCCTTATAATCATCTACTTCTTTTAACAGATCTCCAGTTTCACCATTTCCTTCAGCAACTGCTTTTCCTCTTCCACTTGCTAAATCTACTCGAGTTGCTCAACATGTTCAGTTCTAATCCATTTCGGAAAATCAATGTTTCTTCCTGGAGTCTCGGGTAGAGAATCCAAGGAGAAAGATCTCAGAACTGGGATGTTTCTGGAAACCAACTCATTAAATCCACTATCCACTATATCTACTAAACCTGGCTTCTTCCAGCCTGATGTGTCACCACCACAGGGTTCCACGTCCCCCATTCTGTTGTTTCCTTTCCGGTTTTACCCCCATATCATCGCGTCCCCCCTCTAATTATTATCCCACTCCGTCTGCCTATGGTTTCTGCGACCCCTCAAAACCCCCCTCCCTGAATCCCCTATCCCTCCCATCTTCGAATCCCCGCTACAGCCGCGACTCCGCCTCCGCGACTCCGTCTCTGTGCCTCCGCCTCCGCGACTCCACCTCCCGATTTCTACTCTCAGCTCTGCACATTTCCTTCTATCGGTCGCTCTTGGGATTTAGCACTTCGTGAGCTAGAGTTCGCACAAAATCCCGACAACAGGGTCATCCTCCTCCCGGTGACCCAGAACGTTTCGGAAAGCTCCACCGCCACCCCCTTTTGATAGCTCCTCCAATCGCCCCCTTCTGCACCCTTCATTGCTTGCGCAGTTGAGGCCAGTCCCCGCAGCTCCTCAACACCACCGGCGTAACTCCTCGTCACCGTCACCCCGCCGCGGAGCTTTTCCGTCGTTCTCACTGACTGGCTGCCCGCCATAACGGGTGGCGAGCACCTCTTGGCAGGCGGCGTCATCACGCTGGGGTGCGACGGGAGAAGGCGCTTCACATTTGTGGCCTCCGGCCATCGATTCTCCTTCCTCGACGCGGCAGATATGACGGGCATCGACTGGGCGACTGTGGAGTCGCACCTGTTCTCCTTCACCACCGTCGCGCCCTCCTGGCATTTTCCCTAATTCCAGGCGGTCGATTTGTGAAGCAGGGGTTCTTGAAGAGGCTCCATGCTCCGCTTTCTGAGCGTGGATTCTCTAAAATCCGTGTAAGCTGTCGATTAATTTTCATTCAATTTCATGATTATCTTCTTTACATCTACATGAAGCTCACCAAGCTATAGTTCTGAGGAAGCCTTATGGGCCTGTGAAATGTTCACCTTTCTCCACCATTATATCTATCGATTACTTCAACAATATTGAACAGGTGAACCAACATGTTGTAACTCATTCTTTCACACATATGTGTATTTTTAATTCTATAAAATATCTAACAACATTATTATGTTTAATGCTACATATCACCTATCCTGATTCAGCAGCATCTACACTTCTTTTGGTTATTTTGACATCATATGTACCAACATTTCTATATGTCTCTTGGAGCAAATCATACGGTAAAGCACAGGTAAGAGTAATTTCTTATAAACATTAACAAAATTTTTGTTTGTATCATGCATGCTTTATCTTTTGTACATTGCAATTAGAAAAATGATAACTTATGTGGTTTTTCAGTTAGAAATATATCAATCCAATATAAATTTCATTCACTATAGTTGATCATAAACATATTTTGATTTTCTGGAAAACAATTATATTTCATAAAAAAGAAAATCAATCAGAAGGTCGGTTATTTTTTGATGATTTATAACTGAGTCCTTCAATGTCACCAACTTAATCATCTAATGTGAAGTAAGGTATTTTACATGGACAACACTAGATAATTGTGAGGGAGAAGCTACATACACCTCCATGTTTGGTCTATATCTTGTGGATTGATACAGATTCATAAGATTATGTCCACATCTTTGATGTGGCTATATTTTTTCCCTAAACTGTTACTTTTAAGAAAAACATATGCACCATGATTCTATATTTTCATGTGGTTGTACTGTTTCCCTTAATTGTATTATTATATTCCACATAAAATGCATCTATATTAACTAATTGAAGGGTTTTTTAATTAGTTTGTGTAAATTTTTTAATAAGAATCTACAAACTGTTTGAACATGCATGTGAATACATTAAGTAGATCTGGAGAGTGTGTCTTTCTTATTTAGTTTCTCAATGCATGTCAATACATTAAGTAGATCTGGAAATTGTTTGATTGTATAATTCATTATTGACCTAATGAGTTTTGTTTCTCTTTCTCCATAATTTATGGGATTGTATTTTGGATTGAAATGCTTCTCAAGTATATATCCACATAGCTCATACCAGATATTTTTTATAGTATAAGGTACTGAATCCTGCACCAATGCTTCATACAGTTCATGCTCAGCATAGGATAAGCAGTTTTCAATGTGTTTTTAAACATAGCATAGAGCCAAAATTTCCCTAATTACCATAGAATGCTAATTGTATTTTTTTATTCTTACTTATATGACCTACCTCAGTATTTATGTGCCTCTTCTATTTTTCTTTGCAGTGATGGATAAGATGAATTGTATTCATTTCAATTGATAATGCTTTGGGGGATACAAAAAGGATTTCATAACATACTCTGTCAGGATTGATGTCTTCTATGAAGAAGGTAGAACCTGTTTTAACATTACTGTATAATATACAGTAATGTGTTAGGCCAAAGGGTTTTATAATTGAGGGGATGAAATTGTAATGTGAAGTAAAGTATTTTATATGGACACCACTGGATAATTCTGAGTGAGCAGCAACATAAACCCCCATGTTTTTTTCTATATCTTGTGGATATATACAGATGCATAAGATTATGTTAACAACTTTGATATGGCTCCATTTTTTCCATTAACTGTTACTTTTAGAAAAACTATATGCACATTGATTCAATATTTTCATGTGGCTGTATTGTTTTCCTTAATTGTATTGTTATATTCTACATTAAATGCATCTATATTTACTATATGAAGGGTTTTTTAATTAGTTTAAGTAAAAATTTCCCAATACATAGAACTTCTTTTCATAGAAACAAGAGGTATGGATTAGTGGTCTTTAGTCACAATCCACATGATAAACATCAAACATAATACTTTTTGAATGTTGATAAAACTATGTTTCTTCCTGTTCATTAGTTAATTTTTTAAGCATTATGTACAGATTCTACCCAGATAAAGAATGTTTTTGTTGAAAAATTAATTGGTGAACCACTGTCTGAATATGGGTGGATGCAATGAGATTATAGTTGTAGACATGGAAGTTAAAGTGAAGGTCAAAGAAGTTGGATGAAGCTATTTCCATAGTTGGTGGTTGGAAAGAATGCATCAACATAGATTGAAGGACTCCCCTAGAGATTGACATTGAATGCCAATATGAAAGTTTCACCATACGTACTCGTCCGAAATTTTTCAAGATATTATTTGAACTCCATTTCTAAGACTTATGTTTACTGATCGATGTATATACTCTCATTGATGGTAATTTATGTAGGTGTTGGTGGAAAAAAATATAAATTTGGTGTCCTCTTTATGTCATAAAGTGCTGAGAATACATTTGGGTATGAATATATTCAATGAAACATTATGTTTTCTTAAAATATTATAAATTTATGTAAAACTTTTATGGAAGTGTACCTTTTTTCATGAAATTAGTAGGTTTATTTAAGTTTCATAGAGATTCTATAAATGGAACAATATGACTGTTCTTATGGATCTCTTATTAACATGACATATTATAAGATCTTGCAATGTACTAAACAATATATAATCCCTTGAAATTTTTTATAGATGTATACTAATAAACCAATGAGAAGTAATGGTTTTTTTTAAATTTAACACACTTAAGAGCTTTTTCACATTTAAAACCAACAGTTTCACTATTAATAATGGATTCAAGGTATTACTGAATAATGTTAAGAGTTGGTTTAGTTGAAGGGTGTATATGTGCATATTTAAAAATGGTAAAAGATTGTCCCATTTTAATTTGATAGCCTATTGGTGATTCACATGGAAAACAAACCATAATTTTACTCATCATTAAAACATATTTCAATGAAATATAACTTCAATTGAATTCTTATAGAGGATGGGAAACTGCATTACCATGGATTTATTCTACTGCATAAATTCAGTGAATTTATGCTACTGCATAAAATCTTATGCTACTGCATTTACCATAATTCTTATGCTACTGCATAAAATCTTATGCTACATCAATTGAATTCTTATGCTACTGCATTACCATAATTTCAGTGAATTTATGCTACTGCATTTACTCATCCATGCATTACCATTTCAGGTATGAAAAATTAGATTACCACCTGTTTATTTTATGACTTATCATGAATGAAGCAATCCAGATTATATCATTCTTGATGGACATATTCTTCCATTATCTGGGTAAGGTCTAATCTGATGAAGATGAGGAAACAAGTTTTTTCACTTCCCTACTATCCTTATCGTTGTTTCATCCTTCAGTGAATTTATGCTACTGCATAAATTCTTATGCTTCGGCATTTACCATAATTCATATGCTTCTGCATAAATTCTTATGCTACTTCAATTGAATTCTTATGCTACTACATTACCATAATTTCAGTGAATTTATGCTACTGCATTTACCATGAATGTTTGGGATACATTATATATATAATTTGGGAATAAATTTATAAATTGTATTTAAATTTACTGACTGTAGTGATTTTGTTATAGATTTGATAAAGAGTTATTATTTTGAGATGCTGGAATATAAATATCAGGTAAATAATGTTCACAAACTGTTTATTTAGTAACCTTGGTTATTTAGGAGACCATAAATAAAGTAGGAAGTTTTGATTTCATTATTTTTTATAATGTCAAATTGTGTCATATCAATATGCTTTATCAAAAATTTATGATAATTTTATTGTGCTTTTTCCAATATTATCTTTTTTTTATTGGTCCATGTTCTAATTCCAATTGGTTAGGGGCACAAATCTGGATACTGCTCTGCCTACCCAGGATGGGTGAATGTCTCCATTTATGTGAACTGAAATCTGGATACCGCTCTGTCTACACAGGATTTCTCTCCTTTCATGCATGCTATGAAAACAGAAACCCAGGTAAGTGTTTATTTTCACTATCTTTTATTTTGATTACATCATCACATTAGACAATACTGCCTTTTGCAGTATCATTTTCACTGTATCATTTAAACACAATTCAGTTTTCTATCTCAATTTTCAATTTTTAAACCTGAAATTACTTATTCAATAATAACTTTGCTATGTATTTTTTGCAACTAATTGATTTAATTCATCTCTTAATGTACAGAAACCTGTTGACATCGCTGATATATACCCCACAGCGAAACTGATCGACGCAGACAAGGAACAGGAGAGGGAGTGAATGAGGCTGAGTGAGGTCTCCAATGGCGGAGGAATAAGCACCGAAGGAGAAACCGATGATGGTGGTGGTGATGGATGAATGATATCATAGCGTGTACGCTCTGGGGTGGACGCTTGATCACTTCTTCATTCCTTTCACTTCCAATCCCCCTTTAAAGCTCACTGTTATCCATGCCAAACCTTTGCCCGCCAGCGCTGTCAGAATTGCAGGCCCCGGTACACTATGATACCTGAGTATTTTGGTAAACCAAAATCTATCAATCCTTCATCCATGGTTGCAAAATAGGCATGATCATAAACAAATTGATTGGAATCCTTGGAAACCCCCCAATCCTTCCACCATTTCTTTGGAATTTGTTAGAACTCTCTGCGTTGACTCTCTTAGAATTCTGCTCATATATCTGATTCTTGTAGGGGCTGCGGAGGTGTTGCCCTGTGTGGATGAACAGATTTTGTTGAAGACTATTTTTGTGTGCAGTCGAATGAAGCGTTATTTGAGGTGGTTGAACGTGATATGAGGACTGTGTTCTGCAATGCGGTGGAGGGGCATCATGCTTCAATGCTGGCAGTGGGTAGTCACAGTTATGGAGCCTTAAAGAGGTATGCATTCCCGCCATGGAGGCTTCAGATTCAAGGATGAGTGATCTTGATGACTAGGTTTGTTTTGAAAATATGAATGCAGGGTGGTCTTGGGGAGCGTAAGCGATTACTGTGTCCACCATGCACACTGTTCGGTGATGATTGTGAAGAAGCCCAAGAACAAGCACTGAAAAAGGCTTCATCAGAGTGTGTGTGCGTGTGAGAGGTCATGTCATCCATCCCTGTTAGATAATGCTGATGTTTTTTATGTTTGTATGTAAATGATGCACTTTATTGTGCGTGTTTTTTCTGTTGTTCCTTTAATCATACTCATATGATCCCTCCTCGGATTACAAAAACATTACAGTTCCACTTCTTGAAGCTCCAACTATCTTATGAAGCACTTGATTTCCATCAGTATAAATCCACCATGTTCTATCTGTTGCAAAAGACCTACTTACATAATGTGGGTTTTTCTTTAGAAAAATGTCAATGGACTCAGCAATTAGTAGAAAAATAGCTGGGTCTACTCTAGAAATGTACCCCTTAAACTTGGAAAAGTTAAGGACACTCTCCAGCACAATAATCGAGTAGTTATGCTTCCTCTGGACCATCCTGTTTGCAACATGATAATTAATGAAGCTATGTACTCCAGTTATGATGAGGTTTTTGGGTGAGTATGCAAAAAAATCACAGTATTCCATGTAAAATTGATTCAATCATATCTTTTTTCACCAGTATTTCATGTCTTCCATTAAATGTATGTTTTCATTCCTAATTTTGGATGCAAGTTTGTTAAAACATTGTTCAGTTTTGCCCACCAGCTCTCGGGCCTCTGCAACACTTCATCCGACATCTCCACACATTATGGTAATTTGATAAATTTCGGTGATATGTACTTGATAACATGCCACTCATCTTTCTATTGGGGTTTTATGAGAAGGAATTTCATTGTCTCCACATGGTACTGCACCCAATTCTCAGGCTCCTGAAGCCACGAGTGTCGGTTACTGGTCGCCTGCTGGTATGGATTCATCTCATCGGCATGACATACATGTACCTAAACCAATTGATTGTGCATTAATGTTAATTTTATTTTTGTAAATTTTAGCTCCCCGCTTGGGTCAAGCTGCTCCAGGACACAACACCATGGGACTACAGTTTGGCAAGAGCTCTAGCACAGGTTTAAAGAAGGATGGAAAACTAGGAGTGGCAGTGAAACCAGCTTATTTTTCATATCAGTATTGTACTGAAACATTATTTCATATTGCATTGAGATGGTGCTTCTATTATGTATTGGTTATAACCCACCAGCAGCTGGGTTTGCTAATTTAGGAAACCAAAAAATGATGTAATTGTATGGTAATTGATAATCAACATTATTCAGTTAATTTCAACATTGTTTATTAATTTTCCTTTCCTCTATAGTCTATACTGTTAATATATTACGTAGATATTCTTACCTTGTATTATTCACATTTTTTATGAAACTGTTCTTCCTATCAATGAATTATTTCCACTTAATTTATGTTACTAATTACTAGTCATTGTACAGTTAACAACTTTCCCAGTTTCATTTATTTTTTCAAAATATTTTATTGCCTCTATAAAAGCAGTGAACCATATCGTCTGGAGAACGCATGAACTAAGAACATTGTTATATCACTGTGCAAGTGCACGGGCGAGTACTAGTTTTAACAAATCTTGGACAGCCTCAACTTCTGACATCTTCTTCTTGAGCTTCTTTTCTTTTGCTAGTTTTACCAATTCATCTTCTGTCTTTTCCTTCAAAGCCTTAGCTTCCACAGGATCCAATCCGAACTGCAGATCCCCTTCCTTCATTTTCTCTTTATCTTCTCTCCACTTCGCAACTACCTCATCAGGATAGGCTTTCGAATTTTTCAGTTTTGGAGGTGTGGTTTGAACATCCTTAGATTTAGGATCCTATACTTCAGCTGCAACTTCTTTCCACTTTCTTTTCTTTACTGGCTTAGATGATTCTGGTTCAGCAACCTTCAGAACCGCTTCTTCTTGGTTTGGAAAATCGAAGAACTCACCAGTATCCTTGTTGAAAGCCGCATCCATCCTCTTAAGAGTATCATCACTCACCAAAAAAAATTTTCAAACCCTTTGCTTAGTCCTGCAAGCTTCCTTGAAAGACTCAAGGCACCGAACTATTAACTTAGATAAAATTGCTGGGTACATTACTATTTGGGCTCTGAGATTTCCTTTCTTAACAATATCAATAGTTATAAGAATGTGCCTCATGAAGTTAAACTTCCTTAAATTTATCAGAAAATCAAAGATATAGATTTCACTCTTCTTCAGACTGTCTTTATCACCTTTCCTCGGTATGATAAGACGTTGTACCCACAACTCCAGAATCCGGAAATTTGTAGGCAAGCTAGAAATCTTCGGAGCCTTGTTGTCTGACAGTACGAGAGTTTTCAATGCTTTTTCCTTGTTGAAGCTTCCTTTAGGATCCCGAAAAATGTGAGAAATGAACTCGACTTCTCCTTCATAGGTCAGCCCTACCAAGCTTACTGCCTTGGTATAAGAAAGCTTATAAGTCTTGCTATAAGACTTAAAAGAAAATTTCTCCCTATAATCTTCCTTAAAGAAGGAAACTATTTCATATAATTCAAAAAGAAACTCTGAAAAAAAATCATCTTGATTCCCTGGTTTGGACACAGCAATATCTTCCCACCCGTTCAGCTTTATGTTCTTCGAAATAAGAGGCTCATAGTTGTTGAAGAAATCATGATGAACCAGCCTTTCTCTGTAAACTATCCATTGTGAAATTGGCATGGAGGATGACATTTATTGAGAAGCTAATTCCACAGACATTCGGATTTGAAGACCTCTGAGAAGTTCGAAACTGAAAAAGCTGAGGTTCGGAACAGTCTTAAAACAGAGAGACAGAGCTTCGCGACGCTGGAGCTTGAAAACCGATGCGGGACAACCGTTTGGGGTCCCCTTTATATAGGCAATGAGAAAACGGTTCACCTTCCTCGGTTGATTGAACGGTTGTGACAAGATGAGATCAGATCTGACGGTTTAAAACCAATTCTCTTGAATCCGATCTTCTGAGGTTTTTATTAAAACAAAGAATTGAGAAAATTATAATCTGAAAACAAAATATAAGAAAATGCCAGCAAGTAAAGTATGATTACGAAATCTTGAGTAAGGAAATAATACCTTTCAGATTGGCTGAGGAAGATTATTTGTAATTGGTAACATTCTTAAGAAAACTGCGAAAAAATCTTTATTACGAAAAGAAAAAATTCAGAAAACTCACTTCGAAAAACAAACTCAGTAAGAAAAACTCAGTAAGAAAATTTCATTACAAAATTTGAAAATGAAAAACTTATTATGAATGATTCGGTCCGAAAATCCCGTTATGAAAATACCAGTATGAATTTTTCATTCCGGAAGCTTTCAATACAAATATTTCTATTCCAGAAGTTTTCTATATGAAAATATCCATTCTGGAAAATTTTAGTTTCGGAAATTCCATTCCGGAATTTTAGTTCTGAAAAGTTTGAAAAACAAATTTTGAAAGACTTTGTTAATCTAACAAACAAATGTACTCCCCCTATGAAAAGGAGTTTTAAACATTCTCTTGCCTATTGCCTGAGATAATAAATTCTTCCGTGTAATTGTGAACTAAGGACTTATCATTCCTAAAATTCACAAGGTAACCTTCGTCACATAATTGACTTATGCTAATGAGGTTGTGCTTAAGACCCTTAACAAAAAGAACATTTGAAATCAAAGTTTTTCCTAAAAGAACAATATTACCAATACCAACAATCTCTCCGTTAGCATTATCTCTGAAAGTTACCTTTCCTCCTTTAGTTTTGATAATCTTTTCAAAATAGCTTTTGTTACCAGTCATGTGTTGGGAACATCCACTATCCATGTACCATGTATTGTTGCTGGTACTCTCTTTATTTTCCTGAAATCAAGAAGAAAATTAGACATTCGGAATCCACACTTGTTTGGATCCGAGATTACTAGATAACAAAATTTTAGGAACCCACATTTTCTTAGAAAAGTAAGCTTTATGAAATCATGGTGATTGGGTTTTGTTTAAGGAACAACTCTTTGCCCAGTGACCACCACAATGACACTTGGTACAAAATGGGGCACTTTGAGGAATGATATAATTGTTACTGAAAATTGGTTTTTCATGGGTATAACCAAATCTGGATTTATTTCTTAAAGGTCGTATTTGGGAATACATTTTATCAATATTTTCCTTACCATGGGTAAGGTTTGATAAACACTTCTTTAAGGAAAAAATTTCATACTTGAGTTTTATAACCATGTTTTTATCCTTAAAATCATTAGTTTTAGAACAAGAGCTAGGCTCAAAAACATTTTTCTTAGAAATTACTTTTTCTAATTCTTTAGAAATTTTATTCTTCTCAGAACTAAATTCCTCAAGATTTTTTGAAATACATTCAAAATCAGCATTTTTCCTATCAATATCTTTAGAAAGATCTGATATCTATTTTGTAAGAATAGAATTCCTAGATTTTTCCTTATTACGTTTCTTATTGTGTTTCGAATTATCAATCTCAAGAATTTCAGAAAACCTAGAGACTTCTTCATATGTAGGTAAAGTATTTTCTTCATCAAAAGAGGATTCTTCCTCAGAAGAGTTATAATACTTACTATCATTAGAATTTAAAGAAACATTGGTCAATGATTCAGAATTTCATACCATAGCCATAAAAAATGATTATCAATAGGTAATCTGGCTATAAGACCAAGATTATTCTGTCCTGAAGATTCATAATCAGAAGATTCATCTGAAGAGTCACCACCACTGGCACTCCAGGTGTCATTAGCTTTCAAAACTTTCTTATCTTTGGATTTATAATACTTCTTTTTGTTCCTGTCTGAATGCCTTTCTTTCCTTTCTTTCTTTTTGAGCATAGGGCAATCTGGTCTAATATGTCCATCTCTCTTGCATTCATAACAAGTAACTTCTCCATATTTCTTATCTTTCCTTTCCTTTTTCTAATACTTGGATTGGAAATTTTTCTGGCCAGCTATCTTGTTCATCCTTCGTCCAGGATTTGCTAATTCATTTTCTGATATTTCACTCTCACTAGAATTTGACTGAACTACCATCTTCATAGACTTGGATCCGGTTACTCTCTCAGGATTCATAGCTTTCATAAGATTTGATGTTGTTTTAAAAGCAACAGTACCATTTTTCTTTTTGATGTTGTTAGCATCTCTCTTCATTCTGGTTTCATGTTGGAGAAGAGTTCCAAATAGCTCATCAAGAGAAATTTGAGTGACCTTCCTGTTCTCATCTATAGAAGTTCTTTTGGATTCCTACTCATTGGGCATGATATCAATTATCTTATCCACAAGAGCTTCATCATCTAAGCCTTTCTCTCCCATAGACTGTAGAATGTTTACGATAGTCATAAATCTCTGTTGAACTTTTCAGATTGGTTCACCATAAGGAAAGTTGAAGCCATGCTATTCAGCTCTAAGCATAGATCTCCTAGTCTCAATCACCTTAGAAGTTACAAAGTGTGTAATCTCTAACTTATTCCAGATACAATTAGCTTCTTCATAAGAAGTAATTTGGCTATATATATTTCTGGTCATTGAACAAAGTAGAGTATTGTGTACCTTATAATTGAGTTGATACTCTTGCTTTTCCTGGTTAGTAAAAGTTCTAACTTCCTTGTCAGGAATTTTATAATCTCTAATAAGAATAACAAAGTTGTCTACTCCAGTATTGATAACAAAAGTCATCATTCGATCTCTCTAGTACTCATAATCACTACTGAAAAAGGGACTATACCCAGGGTTTTTCAACAAACTGTGGGTATAGGGGTACCCTATACCCACGGTTTTCGAAAACCGTGGGAATAGAGATAATATGGGGACCTATACCCATAGTTTTGTCAAAACCATGGATATAGTTTAATTTCAAAGACCAATACCCACGGTTTTGTCCAAACCGTGGGCATAGAGTTTTTTCGGATGACCTATACCCACGGTTCTTCAAAACTGTGGGTATAGGGGTATTTTTTTGAAGACCTATACCCACGGTTTTAAAGAACTGTGGGTATAGCATTCCCGCCATAAGGCGGGAAAAAAAATTACGCGGGACAATGAAAAAATTTGGTGGGAATACATTTTTTCACGGATAATATTAATATATATATGCAGCTGAATGTCTATATATAAGTTAAAAATTTAGCTCGGTTGGTTCCTCAGTCAGTAGAGGCGCTGATTTGCACTGTGAAACCCCAGTTCGATTCCACTTACCCGCGAATTTTTAATTTAAAGACCACTTATATTATTATATATAATAAGATATATGTTTTTATAACAATTTAAAATCACAGATCGGTTGGTCCATCGTGGGGTGCAGGCACGTAGCGCAGCCGGCAGTGTGAGTTCGAAACTCGGTGGGTGCGATTTTTGGAATATGCGACTTTAATTATATTAATATATAGGAGCAGATATATAAATATATAATACATAAAAACCGCAGCTCGGTTGGTGCGATGGGGTGGCATAGACGCGAGGCGCCGTGGGAGGTGCAGTTTCAAAACCTGTGGGCTGCATATTTTTTGAATTTCAATACTCCACGGTTTTCAAACCATGGGGTATGTTGTGTGCCATGCTGGAACGTGTGGTTTGCCACATTTGACTCACCTATACCCACGGTTCTCCAAAACCGTGGGTATTGGATGAGACCCCTATACCGACGCCTCTCCAGCCCACGGTTCACAAAACCGTGGGTATAGGCTATACCCACGGTTTTGGGGGCTATACCCATGGTTTTGAACCGTGGGTATAGGCCTTTTTTCCAGTAGTGAATCATTAACATCAATGATTGGTGGTCTTTTAGGATTTATATTATCAATATAACAAACATTAATTCCTGCCATACATAAAATAACCTTCGGCACACAAACTTGTTAGTAGAAAAAATTCGTAATCACAAAGTTCGGAATGGGAAAGTTCGGAATAAGAAAGTACGGAATGGGAAAGTGAGCAAGGAAAAAAAACTTATACATGAGTACAAGTATTTCAGAGACCACCTCTGATACCAATTATAGGATCGAAATAATGATGTACATGCTCAATTTAAAAGAGGGGGGGTGAATTGTATACTTTAAAAATTTCTTTGGAACCATTAAAGTTAGTTAGGAATAGCTATGATATCCTTAAGCCAAGGAAATGGATAAGTTTAACAAAGTTAAACTGAAGCAAATTCACAACACCTCTAACACCAAATGAAAACATGGAAAGAGATTCTTAATGTAGGTTCCGGAAATATGGTTCTGCAAGTTGAAACTTAACAAAAGATTACAATATGAGATTCTACCTTAAAGAGTATATATTATAAATGAAACAGAGTACATGTAAGGAAGTATAATAAATTTATAATTTCCTTATAATACAAAATGAAGCGGAAATAAACAAGTATTAAAACTACAAGTAACAAGATATAAGTCTTTTAACCCAAAGAGAAGGATATCCAACAACCTTGGATAAAGGTCCCTGGATTTATACTTTCAAGAAAGTCTATCTTACCCACACCAGGGTAATCCCCTGATACGAAGATCGGAGTCTCTGCCTTGCTATCCCCGCAAGCCCTCAACTTCAAGGTAGTTTGTCACCTCTGTCTTCCTCAGCAAGGAAGCCCTCGAACTTCAAGGTAGTCGACACCTCTATCTTCATATCCCCGGAAGTCCTCGAATTTAATCACAAACATTCGGAGTCCCACAATGCTTTGAGAGTTAATAAGAGCCTCTCTCTCTAGAAATCACATCAAGCATGTAATCACATGAGTCGAAGATCATTCAGCCTTTCAGCAGCCCTGATCTCTTTCAAATGAGTTCCTATTTATAGGTAAGGTCGGCCTCCTTTCTAGCGGTCATATTTTCCTTAAAAATAGGAGGGACCTGTACACGTGTAATGTAACCAACGGTTAGTTCATAACAGAATACATGACATCATTTTATAACAAAACAAGTGTAACAAAATGTACGACATCGTTTTATGTCTTAATTAAAAAGTTCGGAGTGAAGATTTCGAGTGAATGTTCGGAGTAAAAAAAAATATATTAAAGAGTAGACAAATTATAAAAGCATAAGAAAAATGAAAGTTCGGAGTCTAGCCAAAATAATTTTCGGAGTCTAAATAAATTTGGAGTGTATAAAACAAAGATGATCAGATTCTGTTTAATAGGTGAATTCGGAATGAGAATTCGGAATGAGAATTCATCATCAGAATTCGTAGTGAGAATTCCACATTAGAATTCGTAATGGGAATTCACCATCAGAATTCATAATGAGATTTCATCAGAAATCTTAATGAAAATTCTTCATCAGAATTCGTAATGAGAATTCTTCATTAGAATTCGTAATGAGAATTCAATGTCGATCTTCATAAGGATTCATATCCTGAATCTGGAGTAGAACGTAATCAAAGTTCGTATCCAAAATTTAGAATGAAACTTTATCACATTTTTCATTATGGATTTCGGAGTGAAACTTTATTATAGTTCTTATCCAGAATTCAGATCCTAAAACAGAATACTTCATATCCAAGTTTCAAACAATTCCGAGAATATAGAAATGAATCCGAATCTTATACTTTAAGAAAAATATGGATGAAAATATTATAAGGATAATTTTTCTTACAAAAGTGATTTTCCTTATAAAAGCAATTTTTCTTATAAAATCAAATTTCCTTATAAAAGTAATTTTTCTTATAAGAGCAATTTTCCTTATAAATGTAATTATTCTTATAAAATCAATTTTCTTAAAGATAAGGTGTTTGTGATTTTCAAAACAAGAAGGAATGGAAAAGTCATAAGGAAAACATTATTGACTCACCAGTTTATTCAAAAGGAATCTTTTTTATACGAAGCGTTTACTAAACGAAAAAAGGGAATGTTTTTTTCATACATATGTGGAGACAACTACTTCTATGCCGCCATGACCATTATTTGAGTTTCGGCTTCCTCTACAAGCCATACCTTTTTTTAAAGAAAAATAAATACCATGTTTTACTTTTCTTTTATTTTAGTATTGAAAATTGTTTTCATAATGTTTTTATATCAATATGTTGTATTGATATCTTGTGATTGAAAGGTGGAAATGTTATTTTTCCTTTATGCATGTTTTATGTGATACGATTATGTTTAGGTTCTTGGGCATTATTATGAAGATGGTTGGTTCCGTGATAAACTAAGTGCGGGTGGGCCCGTTATAGCTCTCCAATGCATTGGGTAATGCGAAGGAGTGAAATGCACTACTAAAAATTCGGGTTTTTGCGCCTGCTGAAGCGGGCGACCGCCATTCGCGGTCGCTAAAGAAGGTATTAGCGACCGCCAATGGCGGTCGTTAATACAAAACTAAAATTCCAGCGCGATTTGTTTCCCGCGCGCGCTTCTTCTTCTTTCCCTCCTATACTTTTTCCGCTGCAAATAGTCACCGCCGCACGCCGCCCCACGACGCTGCACGCCGCCGCATGCTCCCACACGCCTCCTCATTATGTCGGATGATTCTTCCCTCGTGACCGCCGCCCCATGCCACCGCCGCCGCACACTCCCTCCCCACGCTCCCGCACGCCGCCGCACGCACTGCCCACCGGCCGCCGTGTGTCCGCCATAGCCGGTGGGGAAGGTCTGTGTCCCTGCAATATGCCGCGAGACGAGAGGAGACCCGCATGCGCCTATTTCCTTGATGTGAAACAGTAGTGACCGCCATTGGCGGTCGCTAAAGGGCTTTACCGACGAAGCAACAGCGACCGCCAAAAGCGGTCGCTGGGCGGTCGCTAAATCCTTTTAGCGACCGCTTTTGGCGGTCGCTAAAACTGCTATTTCTAGTAGTGACGTTAAGGTTTCTCCGAAGATATTTAGGGAATATACTATGATGGGTATTCCAAATGTAACCAAGAGGGTTACTCCCTACATAAGAATTTCATGAATTCCTCAAGTTACCTTTATGTCTTATAATTTCTATGATTTATTCATGATTTGATGAGGTATGTTTAAGTGCCTATGTTTTATGGGTAAAGTATGATTTCATTCTTATGTATATATTAACTCATGTTTTCGTTCCATATTTTTTTTATAACCCTTACTGAGCTTTTTATGCTAATCCCAAGTTTTTTTGTAATGTTTTTCACAGGTCAAGGGAAAGCTACATGAAATGAAGATAGTGTCAAGGAAATGTCAAGAAAAAATCCAAGTTTTTTTTAAATATGTTTTCGTTGAGGGGAAAAATGAATAATATCTTTTATGTAACCACTTTTTTTAAATGTGGAATGTAATGCAAGTTTTATGATATAATTCTCTAAAACTCTAAACCTGAAAAGATTCTCAATGTGTAATCTTGTACTAACTCAAGATTAAGTAAGGTTTAAGGCTGGGGCCTTATAGTTGGTATCAGAGGTCGGTTTAGATAACATTAGGAGTTAGAATTATATTAAATGATTATCCAAAAATATTTTTTTAAATGATATAGCATTTGAAGATTACCATGTTGCTTTATCTAAGACATGTTTGTTCAGAACGTTTTTCCATAGAGAAAATAGAACAGCTTTTCTGGGAAGGCATACAGAGGGAAATGACCTTTAAAATCAGTATCCTGAGGTGGTCAAAATCAGAACTAAATAGTTTGTTGCATTGATGGCTCAGTTGACTCAGGTGAAAAATGTTGGTTGTGTCTATTGATGATATTTTGGTGTTTTCTAAAAGTAAAGAGGAGCATGAAATATAGTTAAGGGATATTTTTCAAACCTTAAAAGAAAAGAAACTGTATGGAAAATTCAGCAAGTGTGAGTTTTGGTTGCAACAAATTTCTTTCCTTGGTCACATTGTTTCTAAAGATGGGATAACTATTGATCCTGGAAAAACAAAAGTTGTGGAAGACTAACCAAGACCCACAAATCTAACTGAGATTCATAGCTTCCTTGGTTTGGAAGGCTATTACTGAAGGTTTGTTAGAAATTTTTCATAGTTATCTAGTCCAATGACTAAGCTATCTCGGAAGGGTGTTAAATTTATCTAGAAAAAAGAATGTGATGATTGTTTTCAGGAATTGAAAAGACGATTGGTGAATGCTCCAGTTTTGGCACTACCTTCCAGGAATGGTCAGTTTGTTATATACATTGATGCTTCATTGAAAGGACTTGGTTGCGTCCTAATGCAGAATGATCAGGTAATTGATCATGCTTCACGACAGTTGAAAACTCATGAGGTAAATTACCCTACACGTGATTTGGAATTATCTGCTATTGTTTTTGCTTTAAAAATTTAGAGGCATCATTTGTATGGAGTAAAGTGTGAAATATATACTGATCACAAAAGTTTAAAGTATATATTCACTCAGAAAGAGTTAAACATGAGACAGAGGAGATGGCTAGAATTAATCAAGGATTATGATTGTACAATTCATTACCATCCGGGAAAAGCAAATAAAGTGGCTGATGCTTTGAGTCGAAGAAGTAATGATTCATTACCAATGTTGTGTTTGGAACGTGATCCTTTGCTTAAGGATTTGATGAACTTTTTCATAGATGTTGTTGGTGCAGGAAGTTCTTCTGTTTTGTTTCAGGTATTAGTGAGATCATCTCTATCAGATAGAAGCAAGCAAGCACAGAAGCAAGACAGTGAGTTGCAGAAAAAGGTAGATCTCGTTCAGAATGGTAAGTTTCCTAAATTCAACATTGATAAGGATTGCGTTTTGAGATTTGGGAAGAGATTGTCTGTTCCTTGTGATTCACAGTTGAAGAGAGAGTTGTTATGTGAAGCTCATAGTTCTCCGTTTTCAGTTCATCCTGGCAGTACTAAGATGTACAGAGATCTGCGGGAGTATTACTCGTGGGATGGAATGAAAATAGATATTGCAGATTTTATTATGAAGTGTTTCACTTCTCAACAAGTTAAAGCAGAGAGGAAGTTACCGAAAGGGATGCTTCAGCCTTTACCAGTGCCAGAGTAGAAATGGGAGAATATATCCATCGACTTTGTTGTGAGATTACTGAAGACATCTCGAGGTAATAACGCAATCTGGGTTATTGTTGATCGCTTGACTAAGTCTGCTCATTTCCTTGCTACACGAGATACTTTTTCCCTATATCAACTTTCCCGTTTGTATATTAAAGAGATAGTCATGTTACATGCATTTCCCCTCTCCATTGTATCTGATTGTGATCCCAGGTTCACTTCTAACTTTTGGAAAGGCCTTCAGAAGTCATTGGGTACTGAATTCAATTTTAGTACAACATTTCATCCTCAATCAGATTGGCAGTCATAACGAACAATTCAGAACTTGGAGGATATGCTACGAGCTTGTTCGATGAATTATCATGGAAGTTGGGACCAGCATCTTTATTTGGTTTAATTTTCATATAATAACAGTTTTCAATCTAGTATACAGATGGCACCATTTGAGGCGTTATGTGGGAAGCGGTGTCGAACTCCAGCTTTCTGGGATGAAGTGGGTGAAAGGAAGTTGATGGTACCAGATTTGGTAGAAGAGTTGGTAGAAAAAGTTCAGCTGATTCAAAAACACATGGGAACATCTCAGAGTAGGCAGAAGAGTTTTTCAAACAATAGGAGGAAGGATCTAACCTTTGAGGTAGGTGATCATGTTTTTCTCAAAGTCTCACCATGGAAAACTGTGATGAGATTTGGTAAGAAAGGAAAGATGAGACCAAGGTTCATTAGACCATATGAAATTCTGGAGAAAGTTGGATCAGTTGCATACCGGGTGGCTTACCTCCGAGTTTATCTCAGGTACACAATGTTTTTCACGTTTTGATGTTGAGAAAGTATATGCCAGATCTATCTCATGTTTTGAGTCCAGAGGTAGTTCAGCTGGAAGAGAACCTATCTTATGAGGAACAAACGATCAAGATTCTTGACCACAGGGAGAATGTTTTATGAAATAAGGTGATTAATTAGGTAATGGTTTTGTGGAAAAACCACATGATGGAAGAGGAAACATGGGAATCTGAAAATGCAATGAGGGATAAGTATCCCCATTTATTCGATAAGTAAATAAATTATGGGGACACAATTTCCTAAAGGGGGGAAGGATGTAACATCCCAAGTAAGTAATTAATAATAGATATTTTTATCTATGTATATTAATTATTAATATAGTGTTTTAGAGGCTTAAAATGAAAATAAATACAATCTTATGCATGGAATACACTAATATTCTTAAAAGATTGTTTTACTGCCTTTTGATGGAAAACCCTTTTTGAATCAAAATTTTGACAATTTTATAATCTATATTTGTCAAAATAAATATATTAATTATGATTGGGACATTGAAATTTACATTGTATAAATTTTTGGTATTTTTCTGACAATGTTCATTTTTTAATGAATAGTGAAAAATACTGCATTTTACATTAAAACTGCCTTTTCATTTAATTTAATTATATGGATATATTATCATTTTAATTTGGTTTAAAGTGTAATATGAATATATTTTTACCATTTAATACAATTTTGGTCATTAGGATTAATTTCACTTTGGAATTGGTCATAAACTAATACCAAACTTTTCATAGATATTGTTTCAAAAAAACCCCGCTATTTGTTTTGAAAACGGGAATTATTATTAAATCAATTTTTTCAATTTTTGTGTTTGTAATTTGGTAAAATGGATTACATATTTGTAATTATAAGGTCCAAATAATGTAATTAGGACTGTTTTATTTTTGGACATTATGAATAGTAACGATGGTAATTATCTTTAATTATCTTGATTATTGAGTAATCAGGTAGTTAAAGATAATAAAATGATATCATAATAATACAAAAAGACCACAACATGTGTCCCAAGGATACTGGTTGTATCATGTCCGGCCATGGGATGCCTTGTTCCAATCTTGGGGGCCCCATGGAATCACTTTTGTTAGAAAGTGACTTTTTATCATTTTGTTTTTAAAGAATGTTAAATGTGACAAAGAATGTATCACCTAAGTAAAGTATTTTAAATTTTGTCTACATACATGATATTTTGGACTATACATATTCATTAGAAATATAAAAAGATTTCCTACATCATGGTTTTTTTTAGAAATTAAATTTATTAAATTATTTATGACATCATGATGATGCAGCGATTACCTCATTAATAAAGGATTTAAATAAAATTGAAAGATAATGTAAAATCTAAGACCTAAACATGTCCAAAACCTATTGTATGGGTGGATTTCTAACCATTATCACCGTAATATATAATTATATCAATATGGGACCTTTTGAATCCTAAAATCATTTTCAAATAATGTAACATTTCATTACTTTCCAAGAGTGCCCCTCCTCTCCTCTTATAAAATGCCCCCACCTCTACCTCCTTACCCACACTCCCAAAGCCTTTGTCTCATCCAACCCCTGCCCATTTATTCTCTCCAATTCCCTATCTTACTCCTTGAAGCCTTACTTTGGGATGAAGGCTTCCCAAGGAAGCCTTTGAGCTCACCCCAAAGGGAGTTACCCGATTTTAAGGTAATGTCTTCACTTGAGTCCTTTTGTTTTATTTTTCTTCTCCAACCCCCTAAACTCTTTTTATTCATTTATCTTGTAACAAATACAGTGTCTTCAATATACTAGGATGTTTTTATAAGAAGTATTAGAGCTACACTTACACACAACTACGTCTAATTGTTAAAGGGCATACTATTTCCGTGGATGGTGAATTTATGCCTCCCGAAACGATGATTGTTCAACATTCTTTTAACACCTTCAAAGGTGGCAATTATGATGTCACTATATTTATATATGATATATAATATGTTTATTTTTTCCTTAAGCTTCTTTATTTTTCATTTTGGGAATACCTTTATTGTTTCCATTATGGGTAAACGTGATATCTTCATTTAAGGAACTGCGGACTACCGCCCCCTCAAAGTGATTTGATTCATTAAATACCATATGTGGGACGTATAAAGGATGGAACTATGATATTATATATGATATTATACTGGAATTATAATATACCTTTATTTCATTATGATTCAATTCTATAAAATACGAAATAGAAATGAAAGTAGCGTTCATGCATACGTACGGCTTACCGTCTCCCTGAACGGTGCATTTCATTTCTTACCTCTAAATGATTATGTAATGTTATAAATGCATGTATATACTGGATATATATGATATATAAATCATGATTATAATTCTGGATATAATGTATACATGAACAACTTGTAATTATAAATGGTTTATTTTTGACTCAAGTACCAATGATCGTTAAAACGACCGTTATTGACTTAAATAATTACATAGTGTTCATGACATGGTAATAAGTGATATAAAAGGATTAATGAACTTGAAAAAGGTTCTTAAGCAAGTAGGTATTAAATTAAGTTTATTATTCAGGACATTAAAGAATGATTGAGTCAAGTCGGTCCCAAGGTATGGGACTTCGTCTCAATCTCCTTTTATTGAGACATATTTTGTTTTATACACAACCTTCTTTTATATGGTGTATAAACCCCTTTGACTTTTACTTTTATTCAAAAGGAATATTTTTTATACGAAGCGTTTACTAAAGGACAAATGGGAATGTTTTTGTCATATGTATGCAGTGACAATGACTTCTACACCGCCATGACCATTATTTGAGTTTCGGCTTCCTCTACAAGCCATACCTTTTGTTAAAGAAAAATAAATACCATGTTTTACTTTTCTTTTATTTTGGTATTGAAAATGGTTTTCATAATGTTTTTATATCAATATGTTGTATTGATATCTTGTGATTGAAAGGTGGAAATTTTATGTTTCCTTTATGCATGTTTTATGTGATACGATTATGTTGAGGTTCTTGGGCATTATTTTGAAGACGGGTAGTTTCGTGATAAACTAAGGGTGGGTGAGCCTAATATAGCTCTCCAATGCATTGGGTATCATGAAGGAGTGAAACGTTAAGGTTTCTCTGAATAGATTTAGGGAATATACTGTGATGCATATTCCAAACATAACCAAGAGGGTTACACCCTACGTAAGAATGTTATGAATGCCTCAAGTTACCTTTATGTCTTATAATTTCTATGATTTATTCATGATTTGATGAGGTATTTTAAAGTGCCTATGTTTTATGGGTAAATTATGATTTCATTCTTATGTATATATGAACTCATTTTTCCGTTCCATATTTGTTTTAGAACCCTTACTGAGCTTTTTATGTTCATCCCATGTTTTTTTGAAATTTTTTTCACAGGTCAAGGGAAAGGTACATGAAATGATGATAGTGTTAAGGAAGTGTCAAGAAATGATCCATGTTTTATTTTAAATATTTTTCCGTTGAGGGGAAAAATTAATAATATCTTTTATGTAACCACTTTGTTTAAATGTGGAATGTAATGCAAGTTTTATGATCTAATTCTCTAAAACACTAAACCTGAAAAGATCCTCAATGTGTAATTTTTTAATAACTCAAGATTAAGTAAGGATTAAGGCTGGGGACTTATATTAAGTACTCAATATAATGAACTAATGTCTTCAATAAATTATCCCTTTTTTACACATTCCTCAATATTTTCTAGTAAGTTAATACATTCTATATAATGTATAAAATAATATATTTACAAATATATAATAATTTAGTAGAAAAATTTATTCACATGTGTTACTTTAAAAAAAACTATAACTAAGGTGTTGGTCATTTTTCAATCATTGTACTTCTGACATTTGAGCAAACATTTGAATTGAATGTTTGTTTTAACATACATGAAATGAAATGAGTTTATTTTCTTATTTTTATCCAATTTATTTTATGATTACATTAAAAATTTCAGTTTCTTTTTTAAATGAAAATATTTTCTATTATATATGGAAAATTAATTGATTTTAAATAATCAATTTTAATATTAAAATGGAATTTTCATTAAGATATTTTACAGTGATTTTTTTCAGGTAGTTTAATCTATGTCGTTATACATTGGTCAATATTATTTCTTATTATGGATGTAGTATAACGATACCTTCCACTATATCTCATTGGATGGTTTATTATTACTACAAGATTGGAAATTATTGATATGTTTTATGTTAGATATTTTTCCTATAGTGGATCGGTTTTCCCCATCTTCTAAATTCATAATGACTACACCCACTAGGAAAGACACACCAACATCCCCAGTCATAGTCCTTTACTTATAAAGGATGGCGTTTCAACTTCTTCCCATAGTGGATCATGTTATTCATTTTCATTCATATCATTATCTCGTGAGATATAAATCTTTACTCATTGCATTGGAGGGAGACATAGGTCCCACTATCTTATAATAAATTCATTTATACGTGAGCTACAATATAATATAAAATTTATCATATCATGACCCATAAAAACATATGTGTTTCTTAAACAACCAATCATAACCCATGAAATGAAATGCATATCATTAAAAGATCATCACATCCTAACCTATGGAAAAGAGATAGACTTCATAATCATTACATCATATAATCACCCTTGAAAAGAAGAGGGTTTCAAAAGTATATATCCCATTTAAGAAAAACATGTTTCATAAGAATCATTCAATGACAACATAAACCATTTGAGAATGAATAGGAATTTAACGTTTTAATCATTTATAAGAAGGGAATGGGTAACATCAAAGAATGTTATATTAAATGGAAAATAACTTGGAAGGATATTTTAAAAACGGTTCAAAATGTAAATGACCTTTCTTTATTGGGAAATTATATTTAGAACAGAAAACGTTTTTAATAACATTTATATAAATTTAATATCTTGGGGATAGGAAACGTTTTGTGAGTTATTAAGAGATGGATCATATTATTTCATTAATGGATGCATAATCAGAAATAAGCTCGATTAACGATGAGATTGTTTCAATAAACATCATATTACGTGGTAACATTAAATCATTATAATCAGGTAAGAAAATGAAAATTAATTAAGATTAAAATAAAATTAAGGAAATTTTATTCATGATATATCATTTCAAATACACCTCAAAAAAATTAAGGTTGTTTTATAACAAAACACATTTATCAAAGAATGAAAATTGAGATAAAAATATCTTACTAATTTGGTAACTGTTATAATAGAAATACGTTGAAATAAATATATATAATTGATATCTAACTTCTTATAAATTTAATAATTAGAGTTATATAATATATCCATGTTATGTATACACATAAAAAAAATGAGTGGGGAGTATGGCATGCATCTCATGGAAATAAAAAGTGAGATGAAATCCCCTTACATTGGGTCTTGACTCTCATCGTACTCATTAATACCTCCTATAAATTAAATACATGTTTTTTAAAATATATAAAAGAACCATGTTTTTATATATAATACCATATATGGTTTTATTTTGACATTATATTGCCTGCTTCATAACATTTATTTGTTATGTTTTCACTTTGGGAAATATTCGCTTTTTTCACATTTTTCTTAAATTTGTTGTATCTTTGGTCCTTATACATATATCATTATTTACAGAATTAAAAACATGATATAAATATAATTTATAATAATTATATTTTCATTACAAAAAATATCTAAAATATATGTAAAAAATGTAATACACCATTCTTGGATATGGTAGGTGGTCCGTGGACATTAAAATTGTTTCCATTTTATTGTCTTATAGAATGAAAGAAATAAAATGACATATATGTATAAATGTATATAATAGAATTATATGATAATTATTATGTAATATATATATATATATATATACAGTTTCTGAACACATCCTTATTACATTCTATGTAGCATATGGACGAATCACATCACTTTGAGAGGGTTGTAATCCACACTTCCTCAAATGAAATTATCATATTTACACGAGACAGAAAGCATAAATGTATGTTTGAAATCAAAATTAAATAAGAATTTTGATTTTAAAAATATAATACATATAATATGTAAATATATTTTCAAACATAATTTTCATCATGGGTGGTGGTAATGGAAAAATGAACAATCATCACTTCAGGAGGAGGTAGTTCACCGTACACGTAAACAATATGTCTATTACCAATTAGATGGAAGTGTATGTAACTGTATGTGAAAACCCAATAAAAAAACTTAGCAATATAATTTTTATACTTTATATGTTATAAAGTCAATGAATAAGTAATTTCAGTTATTGGATAATGGAAAATAAAATAAAGGATTCTGTGGAGGGATATAACCTATTCTTTGGGTAACTCTTTTTGGTTATCACCAAAGGGATTCCTTGGATTTCTATTGTCCCAATAGGAGGACTCTAGGAGGATGGGAGATATTTTTTATGGTTTATTTAGTGTTTATTATAATATACTAAGTATTTTTATAGGTTTGAAGAATATGGATATTGGGTGGCCTTTTATATGGAAGGGACGAGACTCGGTTGGCATTTTTTAAAACAATTTACAAGTACCCACGTTTTTTCCTAAATAAAGTCATAAAAAGAAAAAAACACAATAATATATGCTTTAGTGCCAAAATAGTTTAATAAAATTATATTTGGACAATTTTATAGGTCTTTATTTCCATTTATATTAAGTGTTAGTCCATTATTATGTCAAATGTTTCCTTAATCGATGTCATAAATTTTTATTACTTTTAATTATATTTTTAAATAAAACAAATTAGACTATATTATATATAATTACCTATTGAAATTATGAATATGGTGTCCATTGTTCCAAATTACAATCACATAAGTCGCACAAACTACTTTAATTACAATCCCACATATGGGCTGAAAATGTAGGGTTTTATGTAAAAACTTCCAAAAGGATGCTATATTTTTGTAGTCTATTTCAAATTGAAATCGAGTAGAATGACCAAAACATAATTAATTGGAGCAAATATGATCTAATTAAAAGTTAAAACCAATTTAATATATAATTTAACCATATAATAATTTTTATATTAAATAATATTTGAATTAAATTTATGTATTTTTCACTATTCATTGAAAAATGAAACTTGATAGAGAATCACAAAAAAATTTGCATAACCTAATTTCTAGGATTCTATTCAAAATATATGGTTTATTTCTACATATATTATCTTTAAAAGTTCCAATTATTTGATTTAAAATAGGTTTTCTTTTAAAAGTGTAAAAACTACCTTATATAAAATTATTTAGTTTATACCTAAAATAGTAAATAATTTTATCTTAAGACTATCAAATACATTAGATAAAAATAAAAATTATTTTGTAGAGTAATATATATATATATATATATATCAAATTAATATAACTCACTTATTTTAATTAATTTAATTTTTTACGGTAAAACATCTTGGTTGGCAAAAAAATAATAATAATTTTTTTGTTCAATTAGTTTTCTTATTAATTTATTTTTCATATGTAACCAATGAATTATTTTTATATTTTTTAAACCATATATTTTCCAATTTTTGTTAACCCTTTTCATAACTACTTATGTAATGCTAGGTTGTGTTAAATAATATTTTAATAATATATCATTATCATTATTCGGTCTTCCATGTAACATAAACCATCGAGAAAATTCATTTTTTTGTGTAACACAAGATATACTTGGTTTTATGTGTAAGGGAAGATAAAATTATGTTTTTTGTAGTGAAATATTAACTTGGTTTTAAATATAATTCAAGCCAAAAATACTTCATTAATATGAAATATAAAATGTTTTTTCTAGCATGAAAGGAAAATTATTAAAAAGATTAATTTTATTCAAAAAATATATTTCAAAAAATCTCAGGGTGTCACATTCTAGAACTCTTAAAATGAACTTCGCTCTCAAAATTCTTCTAGGATATCAATGGTTTCAAACCTGATAGTTTCATTCATAGAAACACACAATATAATAATGAATAATAAAATATCAATTAAAAATGGAATGAAAGAACCATATCTGTTACCCAAAGTAAAATATATCTAAGTTAGAAAATAGGAGAACATAGGTTGGGATTGAATATTAGACTTGTTAGAAAAGAGTAAATATTTATATAGAGTGATTATGGTCATCAATCACAAACATGTGAATTATCAATGAAATGTTGAGGCCCTTAAATTAATAAATATGCGGCGGGGTAAAAGGTCAACGATTCAAAAAAAGGCATTAGAAAAAAAAATTAGTATCATTATCCTAGATATGAGTAATTATTTTATTGAACAATAATATGTGGAATTATACATAATTTATATATTTTTATAAAAAATCATTCTTTGATTGTAATTATAACTATTACTAATTAATCTATTACACCAATATATAGATTTCAATAAATTAACATGATTCCAAAATCATTAAAATAAAATTTTACCAGATCATAAGGCCTGTAAAAGAATGGAATGTATAACTATTTTTCTCGGCAGCTCTCTGACCTTGTGACGCTCTCTCCCTTCTGGTGACGGCGGCGGCCGCAACGCCTGCTCCTCCCCCCCTGATGGGGGAGGGGGATTCACCGTCTCACGAGAGAGCTCAGTCATTCCGGCCGTTCTCAAACCCAGAATATCTCCCTTCTTTTCTGAAATCTTTGATTAACCCTAAGGTGCCCGACCTAATCGATGGAACACCGAACCTTCCTCTCCAGCTTTCTGAGTTCACGGATTCTTCATCCTTGCTAAATGTGACCATGGTGGCTTGTTTCAAGAATAGAAGACCTTCGGTGGATGATTTCGATCATTTTGTATTTGGTTCGTGGGATCTTCGCGAATGTGCGGTCGTGGGTTTATTTGATAGCAAGAAAATCATGATTCGATTTGAGTCTGAAGAAGACCTCATCCAGGCGTGGGCTAGGGCACCTCGTAACTTCAAAGGCATCCGTTTTATGCTCCTGCGATGGTCATTCGATCTACATATGAACCGGGATTCCCCCTCCATTGCGGTTTGGGTTTGTTTTCCTAACATACCTATCCTGTTTCAAAATCCATATGTTATTTGTTTATTGGGGAACATGGTAGGAAGATATCATTGTTCCGATTAAAACACATAGAAGCAATCTTCCATCCGGTAAGTCCAAGGGTGTGTGTTGAAATTTATGCTTCGCGTGCCAATTTTGAGTATATTTGGATTACAATCGGGGAGGAGTACAGATGTAAGCAGAGGGTTGTTTATGAAAATTGGACGGATTTTTGTGGGTGCTGCAAACGGTTAGGACATTCGACTGATGTTTGTCATGTGAGAAGGGACGGTCACAATGGGAAAGAGGTGAGGACAAGTTCTGAAGAGGGTAGACAACACACTGAACTGGGTAATGATTCGAGGATGGGTCGGGATTAGAAGATGAAGGGGGTTGCTGAAATAGGGAGGGGTCCTCGGGAGAATCAGTCAGTAGGGGATCACCTCGGCTCTGGTTATGCTATTATTGCCATGGAGGTTGATCAATCAATTGGAAAAACCAGCATGGAGATGAACCGGGATGAGGCGGGAGCTGTTCGGTCTCCTACCAACGCGGGACCTGAACACGCTGGAAAGGAGTGGGAAGACAGTACTCTGGAGGTGGTTAACATGACTAGACCGACCAATGTGCTGGATCGTTTGGCCAAGCCTTTTATGGCTTTGAATAACATGTTTGAGATACTGACAGAGGGTAAGGTGGATGAGGTTCTGGAGGAGGAGGCCATTTCAGAGGGCGAGGGTGATGTTTTGTTGGAGGAGAATAAGCAGGGGGATTTCTTCGGGCCGGAACCGGTGGAATGCCCTGAGGGAATTACTGTATAGGAAGGGCGACAAAAATTGACAGAAGGTATTCATGCTGAACAGCGCCTGAGTGTTTCTGCTGGAGGGCCTGTTGCTGGGCTGAAGGATCAAGCCGGGGAGGGGAACATGAAATTCAGGGGAGGAAAGGAGAACTGGAGCCCCCCTAACGGGTGCTCTTTTAGAGATATTGTTCAAGACGGGATCGAGAAAGGGTCTATTGGCAATAGACCCCCATCGGCAACCTTAGTAAGGAGGCCAAGAAGATACTACGCATATCTCTCGAGGCCAATGCAGACAAGGTCTGCTTCTAAAAGGAATAGCCAGGTGGTTCTTGCAGTCAAAAAGGGATGCGAGGTTAAGAATACAACATCTGTTATGAATAATTTGGAAACACTTGGCAATCAGGTTCAAAGTGCTAATTTTTGGAGAAACCCGGAATGGGAATCGGCTACAGGAGAAGACAAATCATGTTTGGGATATGGGGAGGATTGCGGTTACTAGGATGATTAACTCTTTGTTGGTATTGTATGTTTGTTGTTTTTGTTTTTTGTTGTACTGTTTTGGCATTGTATGTTTGGCACCGGTGACCCATAAACCGGATTTTATAAAATTAAAAAAAATGATTTGCAACAGTATAACTATTTTTCTCTATCTATCATTCAAAATCATTATTGAAAATTCATTTAACTATAAAAATAAAAATTTACATTACTATTTCATCAAAAATAATTATGTATAAAAATATATTATTCATTAATGAGGACATTAGGAAGGCTAGTTGTAGGCATTAAACCATTATCATCCAAAGATCATCGGTTCAAGACCTACGGCCTTGCTGGACATTATTGGTTGTCACCTGACATACATAATGTTTTTTTAAACTGAACTTATATAATAACCAAAATAAATATGGTGGAAAACCATGAAAAAATTTTAATCACTAAATAACCTTTTAAAAAAGGATTTATTTACATTCCTTATACATAAATACTTCCTCCTAAACATCACAAAGAATCACTTGGTTTTCACATTACAAACATGTGAATACCCTCATCGAATATTCCATTTAAACATGGTAATAACTTGAATTAACATAAATACTTATAGAAAACACACTTTCTAATTTATTCCAATGATTACTGGATACGTCCTTTAAATACAAGAAGTAATAAGCTTCATACATGATGAAATATAAATCGTTATCAAAAATCAGATCTAGGGTAATCTGTTTCTTCCAATTTACTTATTCATAACAAAAATATCTTTATCCAAAATTCATTATCTCAATCTCATGAATTAATTAAGGTAAAAATTCCCCAAATAAAAATATCACTTTTATATATCTTCATCACCATTCAACTTTTCCTTTTCAATCCTTAATGAAATATTAAACAGAAAATAATTATATATTTAATGATTCATTTAACATAATCTATGAATTTGAAAACATATATACTTCATTCATCTACATTTATTCTTAAATCATTAATTATAATTCCTCAAATTATTCCTTAACAACTCATTACTATAATATTAAATATGAATAATGATTTAAGGATCCTCAAACATAATATATTCATAATTCTCATGCTTAATGTAAAAAATACAACAATAACATCACATACCTTTCACATGATTCTTGAAATCTCATTATATTCACAAGTATAACCAATACTCATACCACCTTATGGATTCTATTTATGAGCTTTAACATGGGATATTGATATTCAAAATTCCAATACTATCCATATATTATAAATTCAATGTTATCAATTTTCATTCCAGTTCTATCTATTGAATAAAACCCAAAATAAAATTAGTGAGAAACTCATATCATTGAACAAACCCACATAATAATGAAAATGAATTAATTATAAGATGTCTAAATCATGACACATACTTTATTAATATATGACACCATAGTTTTGTCCTAGGTTATTCATACTCATCCTATATTTAAATTCATCAATATAGTTCTTATAGAGTTTCTAAATTCCCAAATTATATCCCTTGTGAGTGCCAAACCATGAGTACATCAATGTCCATTATCATATACTTGGTTATGCCAAGTCAGTCCTGACACACCGTGTTAGAGATTTCCCCCAAGGAATATCTATGCCATAGAAACATCCACTTGTAGTATCTATAATGGAATGTATTTCTAGGAAATAAATCTCTCTTTCCATTACTAAAATTCCATTAAATTTCCCTAAATGTTAACTCATCATTATACTTATTCATTGATAAATAACTATACATATCATTTTAAATATACCTAGGGATCTCACTAGTGATTTTTAATCCTAGATCATAAAGGATAAAAAACATTTACTCTAATACCAACTATGTAATCCCAGTCCTACTATACATATAAATTAAAATAATATTGAGGAATACATAAAAAATCAATTAAACAGATCCCCAAAGACTATATTAGTCTAGATCCTTTTGAAAAATTGAAAAATAAACTCCGGTAAATAAGAAAGTTACATTATCTACCACTAAGTACAAAATTACTAGAACCCTTCTTAAGCATGTCATAATTAATATATATCATCATAGCCTAGAAAAATAATTATAATAGGGGAGATCTTAGATGCTCAATAAGTCTACACAAGGGATACATGTAAGCATAAACATGAGCAGACGGTTAAGAGAACATGATCATAATAATAGAATATCATACCCTGCATATGAAAGATCATCAACATAAATAATATCATAATTATTGGTAGTTCAGAATACATAAATAATAATGAAAAAAAGAACATAATCCATGAAATCACACCATATGAAAAAGAAATGTAATTTTTATATACATAAACATGTGTTATCATTCACTATAAGTCAAGACTCATTACTAAAACTTTTCAAGCACATCATGGGAACAAAACCTATTGGCAGGGACACACCCCTATACTCAATCGTAGTACTTCCACTATAAGAGGTCATTTGTACCCATCAATCCATAGTGGATCTGGATTCCCCAACATCCAACTTCATGGTGACTATAACAACTGGGAGGGACACACCACCTTCCCAAGTCGTAGTCCATTTCTTCTAATGGATAGGGTTTCCCCATCATCCCATAGTATATGAATCCCATTGATATTATTAAAATCATTATCTAATGAGATATAAATCATTACCCAATTCATTGGATTGAAATACAGGTCCCAACCATATTATTATAAAATATATCATACATTTTCCATAAGATAAGAAAACATTCCTCATATAATAACCCATAAAAATATATAGATTTTATAAACATTAAATCATGACCCATTAAATGAAAGGGGTATCATTAAAATTTCATTACATCATAACCTATGGAAAAGAGATAGGTTTCATTAACAATTAATCAAAGCATAACCCATGAAAAGATGTTTGTTTCAAAAGAATAAACCATGTGGAAGGGAAATGGTTACCCTGAGCACCATTCAAGAAATAATATGAATGGAAACTTTAAATAAATTCCCATAATGGAATTAGTAACATCAAGAGATATTTTCTCATATGGAAAATAACTTGGTATGATATTTTGAAAACATTTTTGAAGTAAATATCCTGTATTCATTGAAAAAGTATCTTTAGAACATGATACTATTTTAACTATTTTTTAATAAAAAAAATTGTCAATATATATAAATAATTCTTTAAAAACAGTTTGGAATCCGTTTTATTTCAAAATAGATAAAAGAACTTGAAAATGTTCTGAAACCCATTTTACATGAGTACTATAAAAGAAGATTCAAATTTTTTTGAAAACAATTGAGTTTAAAATACTTTTAAATTATATAAAAAATGATTGAAAACAAATATAACGATATTTTAAAGATAAAATATTTCTGATAACCAATTTATTTTATGAGAAATAACATTTAAAACTCTTAAATAAAGAATTGAAAACCCAAAAACATTTTTAGAACCCTTTTTTGGTGTAATCTACTTTAAAGACAAGGAATGTTTTTTGAATATTAGGAAAATATTTTTCCAAAAAAAATAAACATGTAAAATTATAATTTAATATTCAATGAAATATCAGTTATGATAAAAGGTATTTTTATAAATGGAAAACTTTTATTTAACCTTAAAACATCAGAAAAGTGTCTTAATCAAAAAACGGTAAGAATATTTCTTTTAATGTATTTTTATAAAGTAAAACATGGGTAAAATTTCCTTTTACATCCTTGTATAAAAGTAAAATTTTATTTAAATCATTTATAAAAATCACATTTTTGAAAGAATATGTATTTCCAACCAAATGGAATGATATAGCCACATTTTAATAACAACATTTTCTTAATTATCTTATGCATCAAAGAGTAGAAATATGGTATCATTACTTGGATTTAACATGTATATCCATATTTTAAAAAAATAAGGAGAGTTCATGAGAGATGGATTATATGATTCCATAAATCAAAGAAAATCATAAACAATCATGATAAATGATTATATTGATTCAATAAACACCTTATCACTTGGTAACTTTGAATTATAATCATCATGTAAGAAAATTCATAAGCTTAAAATATCTTAAAAGGTAGAATATTCATCATATAACATTCCAAATACACCTCAAAAAAGATTATGTAGGTGTATAAAAAACGTCTTTCTCAAAGAAGGAAAATTGAGACAGAACTATCTTACAGATTTGGTATCTTTTAAAATGTAATCCCCATGAACGAAAGATCATATAAGTGATATTTAAATACCCATAAATTTAATAATAAGATTCATATAATACATAAATGGGAATTATATAGAAAACAAAAACTAAATTAGTGTTGATTAAGACATGTAACTCGTAGAAATAAAAATTTGTAATAAAATCATCTTACATTTTGTCTTGACTCTCTTTATACTCATTAAAATATCTATTATAAAAAATATAAGTTTTTTAAAAGACTATAACATAACCATATTATTATATCTAATATATTATATGGTTTTATTTTGAAGATATATTACCAGATAAATAAAATTATTATGTTAAGGTTTCACTTAGAGTAATATTCAATTTTTTTCACAATTGCCTTAATTTTTTGTATCCTAATTCGTTATAATTTTATCATTATTTCCATAATTTAAACTATGATATACATATCTTGTATATTATATATATGTTTATAATAGTAATCTATATAATATATAAGTATGAAAGAATAAAAGTATGTTTTAAATAAAAATAAAATAAGTATAATGAAATTATAAATATCATATATTATGTATAAAAATATAGTTCCTATTATAATTTCCACCATGAGAGGCGGTAAAGAAATATGAACAATCATCGTTTCATGAGGCGGTAGTTCAACTTACATTTAAACAATATCTTCATTACATGTTATATAGAAGTGTGTATAATTTTAGATCTAAAAGTTATAATAAAAACATTATAGTATATTGATGATATTTTTTTATAAAATAATGTAATAAAAAGACTTAAGGGAGTCTACATGGAAAATAAATGAATGAATCTTGAGGAGGGATATTACCTCTTCTTTGGGTAACTCCTTTTGGATTTCACTAAATGGATTCCTAGGATTTATTTCCTAACAAAGGTGGGATTATTGGATTATGTGAGGTATTTTAAAATGTGTATTGGGTAGATCATGGACGATCCTAAAATTTATTAGATGAGTGAAGAAGAGGGAGATGTGGTGGCCTTTTATTGGGAATAGAGGTGACACATTTGACATTTTTGGAAAACCAGTAATGTCTACCCATGTTTACTAGAAAACAATCATCCCAAAACAACATAACTCAATAATTAAAGGTTTATGGTTGCAATATGGCCATTAAATTGGTGTTTGAAAAGTTCATAAGTGTATTTTTCACTTAGTCACTTGTTAAGAATAATTTTTCCTTAATTGATGTAATTAATTTTAATTACTTTCAACAATATTTTTTTTCAAAAAATAATTTGACAATATTAGAAATTATATAATACTGTTATTCTAAATATTAAAAAAAATTCTAAATTAAAATAATAGAAGTGGTAGATATTAATTAAGTTTAATCCTACCAACCGGACAACAAATCATGCTTTTTAGAGTAAAATAATCGAAAATATTTCTATAATTTTATATTCAATTTTAATGAATAATTGAGTCCATTGAAAAAAATTGGATTAATATATAAAAATTTGATCTCATTAAAATTTTAATATAATTAAAATTAAAATTTAATCTTATAAATAAATTAGATGAAAAAGTAGTTTTAAATTAAATTTCACTGTTTTTCAATATTCATTAAAATATGAAACATTTAAAAAATACAAATAAATTACCCAAACCTATTTTCTATGTATCTATTTCAAATATCATGTTTATTTAAACATATAAAATCAATACAATTTCCATAAATGGGATTTAAAAAAGGCTCTCCATTAAACGGAAGTAAAATGACTCAATAAAAAAAATAGTATTTTATGCATAGAATTGGTTTTTTATATTAATCCTATAAAATCAATTAGATGAATATAAAAAATGATTTAATATAACACACAGACACAGACAAAAAAACATATATATATATATCAAGTTAATATAACTCACTAATTGTAATTAATTTAATTTCTTAGTGTCAAATAACATTGTGTGGTATATAATAATATTTTCCTTTATATTCCATCGGTTTTCATTTTCATTTATAAATAATTTGTAACCAATGAATTCATTTTATATTTATCTTTACCATAGATTTTCAAAATTTAGTTAACCCTTTTCAAAATTACTAATTTATTGGATATGTTATATTTTATAATATTTTAATAATATACCACTATCGTTATTCACTCTTGTGTATTACGTAATACATTGAGGAAAGTTATTGTTGTGTGTAATGCAACCTGTCATCGGAGTTCCATGTTGAGAAGGATAATATTTAAGTTTCATGTAGTGCATGATTAATTTTACTTTTCAAATAATTCAAGCCAACATAGTTCTTTAATTTAAAATAAACTATTTTTAGTGTTGTGGGAAATGAAAACTATCAAGAAGAATAAATTAATTTGAAAATTAATAATTCCAAAAATCCTAGAGTGTCACACATAGTCCCTAAATACGTTTGTTGTTATCATTATAAAAAATATACTGGGTGTCTAGATGAGGCATTACCCATTTTTTAGTTGTCTTTTCACAATGATTGAACAATATATTTTAGATGTCTTATAATATAGCCTCGATAATATGTTTCAAATGTCCCATATTATACATTCCATGATTATGAAATTGGTAATTGATTTTTATATTATAATGTTTTTTACAATGATATGCATTGATAATCTTCAAGGTCATTTGATTATTTATATAGAATTATTTTGTCTTCATTTATTACTGTAATATTTATAATGCCTTATTTATTCCATGTTAGCGTAAATTGTAAACATAACCTTTTGAGAAACACAGATCAACCAATTATTATGTTTCATTTACATATGAATCTTGTAAGTGTTTTATTATTGATATTAAATGATATTATAAAGATAATAATAATGCTATCAAACAAAATAGTATGTTTTATTTTTTGTTTTAAAATTAAATTATAGATATAAGCATGTATCTTGTTTTCCATGACTACTCATATATTTTCTTATTTGGGATGTGATAACAGGTACCAAATTCTAAGAAATAAAGTATCCACCAATAATAGAATATTAAGGTTAGGGTATTTACTACCACACAATATATCTTGTATGTCCACAAATTATTACATACAAATATTCAAGTTAAGAAAAATACCCCTTATCTTAACTATATTTTCATGTTTGTTAGATTTATTTATATTAATTAATCTTACTGTAGTTGTAATATATTCAATATTATATTAAAATATATGGGTTTTAGTAGGATTTATCTATTGGAATAATCTAGTGATAGTACCTATGAGACATATTTTTTTGATTTATATGAAATATATTATTCCATTTATTTTGTTCCAATATGTTAAATTTCAACTAGTACTATATTGGATGATACCTCAAGTTGGTTTCCATCACTATCAACATAATAATGAAAAAAACTAGTATGTAATGTTTTCTCATTTCGTTATATCTGAAGAATTCACAAATCATCCTTAGTCTTACATAATAATCACAAATTATTATGTAGTTGAATCCTTAATCCAATTATTTTGAATTTTTTACAATTCAAATAATTCAAAAAATTTACAAGTGATTCATGTAGTTAGTGTTTATATAATATGGAAAACAATGGAAAGTTATTTTTGGTATATTCCTAAAATGAACTTGAGTACAGATCATGACATAGAATTTTGAAATGTTTGGAATTGACTATGAGTACTGGCCACGAGTACTGACCATTAGTGAATTTTTTTAAAAGTGTGGAACCATCCATGAGTGAAAAATTTTAAAATTATAAAACAAAATAGGATAAATTATCATGAGTAAAGATTTGGAAATGTATATAAGTGATTGTGGGTATAGGCCATCGGGTAAAATTTTGAAATGTCTCGAACATATTACATGAAACAAATGTACATCCCATATGAAAAAAATAACTTTCTAAATTTTTTTGGAAATTTATTGATCCAACCTTATGATATGTGTTTACATATTTCAATTGGGATATTTTATATTAAAAATGGTCTGTTTTATTTTGAAAATGAGAATCCCATATTAAATGTTATTGGAATACGATAAGATTATCTCATATTCTTCGTGCAATTTTTCAAAGGTAATTAAATGTTGAATATATTTTTATTGGGAGTTTATTAATTATTATAAAATTTTGGGAGCATATGAAAAAAAAATTAATGTTACACATTATTTATGTAATACAAATGGGTATTTTGTGCACACACATTCAATGAAGCTGCATTGGGAAAGATAAATTTGAAACATATTTCATATTTGAAAATATATTTGGAAAAATATTAACACCATAATTATATGTGACAGATATAGATAAGGAAATAGAAATGATTATAGATATACCCAAGAACTATATAATAGTGACATACTTTAGAAATCAACTACTACACTCATCTTAACTATAATCATTTTATCCTTTATTTTTAGAGTGATATTTACTACCTCTATTTTTTTCTGTGAAGATTTTATCTAGTTCTATGGATATAAATATTTCAATTAATTTATTTTTGAATAATTTAAGTGGTTATACTTCCCATGAAAAGTTAGGTATTTGTGTTGTGACATTAAATGAAGAGTCATGCGTTGGGTTTTGTATCTAGGTGGGAAAATACATAATTCTATAGTTTTTCCACAAGGTAGAAAAATGTAGGTCTCTTTGGGTATTTTCCTTTATTGGCATACATGTATTCTAATCTGGTTATGACAATATTTAATTTTAATATTCCATTATTTTGGTCATATTTGGTGCTAAATGTGTTTGTTTCTGAGAGGTATAAAGGGTGGAATGTTAACATTTACATCTAAACTACTATAAAACAATTAGTCATTTATTTTCATTTTATATTTAACAACAATAACATTGATATCTATGATATAAATTTTAATATGTTAAATAATATTTTAATGAAAAATTCACCACCCAATTAGATATTTTTCAAATTAACTATGGACTAAATATATCTTTCCAATAGCTTGTCTATTTACATATTTGTCATTCCTCTATGTATTGGTATTTGAAACTGGAATGAATCAATGAAGAAATTTATATTAAATATTATCCAATATTATAATTTGACTATGGTGATGATATTATAGTCACCTCATATCTATAAAAATGAAATTTTCTGATCTACACTTATTCTTAAGATAATCATCATAACTTCAAGTTATCACACACCATAATACTATCCTTTATTTTATTTTTTGAGTTCTCACCTTTATGGATATAGAACATACGTAATGAGTGGATTATTCTTTTCCTAAATTAATATTTATATTATAATATAATTTTTATAATATGACGTATATTTATAGAATTTTTTGGTGCACATAGGTATTGCAATTTTTTTTAAGGATATTCATTCAGGATTTCTAATTTATAATTAATATTTTTAGTTTAACATGATTTTATAAATAAAATTACTTGAAATTAATTTTTTTTATTTTCATGGATTCTTGGTTCTCTAACTCTTGGTTAAAAGGTCCAATCAATCAATATATCTTGATTTAATATTATATTAGTGGGATATCTGTTAAAAATTATTTTTCTGAGGTGATCAAAAATTGGAACCACATCCCAAATAGTGGTTTCAAGTGATTAGATATTGATTTTAATATTCACCAAGTTATTATGTGGTTAAACATAAGTAAAATTGTGGTTAATTTAATATAGTGGGAATATAGATAGTCTCGGTGGATTAGTTTGATTCCATGTATCACAATGTTATGTTTTAATCATTAGGGTTGTGTCTAAATAACATGTAGTAAACATTTTACTAGTCATAGAGTTTTTTGATGAAATGAATCAAGGATTTATTTCTGGGATGTATTACAAGTGAAATGATTTCATTTTTCAAATGATTATGAGTTCTGTTACTACTAACTATAAATTAAATATTCACAATCATTCATTCCCCACCCTTGATGTATCCATCCCAAAGTTGGTAACCCATATCCAATTTATACTTTATTAAATTATCATTGATACAAAGAGTATAATCCAAAAGGTTTGATCAGTTTTGTAGCCATAGAGAACAGAATAAATACAAGATAATAATGTTACATGAGGAATAACAAATAAACATAATTATAGTAGTAACACTGCATCCATGATTACTCAATAAAATAATTCTTCGTTATTTCCATGGGAAATGAAAGACATGAAGTGTATTCTCAAATTCTTAGTAAGGGTTATGTAAAGTCCAATATATCAAGAGTATATATAGAAAAATAAATATGAAAAATCTAATAACTTAAGACACATTATATTTATTCAAAAATAGTAGTTAAAAAATAATTTATTTATAATATAAATAAAATAACCTCATTTAATAAATTAATTAATTAATTATCTATGAAAAAAAATAATAATATGGGATTTAATGATTTTTTACATTGTGATATATCTACTATTAAGACATTGTGATAATATAATTTAAAACTATGGTTAAATACCCATTTAATTATAGATTATTGATTTGTGTTATGAGACCTATTGTGGAATTGATGTGATATATAGTTCTATACCCCCGAGTCACTACATATCAAATTAATTCCTAATATGTTAAATGATAAATTAAAAAATAGATAATATTCTTTAACAAAAATATATTTTTAGTTATCAAATGATACTGATTTATCATTGTTTTACCTCATAAAACAAATATCATTCATATAAAAATAATTTCTAAAAAATAACATGTGGTTTAGGAAATAATCATATCAATTATACCAAGAATATAGAAATTTGATAGAATTAAAATTTCCATTGTGTAATGATTGAGAATAAATAAATGTGTTATCCAAAACACTAAATAAAATTAATTTGGTTCATATTTACAAATATGACTCAATATAGTGGAAATTGAGAAAAAAATCCATTACATGAAGATTGAAATTAATCGTTTGTTATTTTAACCTCATTTATAATAAATCTATATTGATAATAAATTTATATAAGAACCACATTTATATAAAAAATTATATATATTAATCATATTTTAAATTTTATTATCTATTTATTAATGATGTTTTTACTATTATCAATATTTCTGGTGTTAACTGCTTCATTTTTCAAATATGTTTTAATTTTTTAGTTAAATTACTTAATCAATTAAAAATATTTATGCACATCAATATTTTTATTCTGGTTATAAATATCCTATATATTCAGTATATAAATATTTATATACATCCATACAAGATATATATAGAAAAATAAATTATAACCTTCATGGAGACGGTAGACCATACATACACATTGACACTATTTTCACATTTCACCTGTGAAAATGAAATAATGGTGAATAATAATTAACTCTTCTAAAATTAGGGTATTATTATATATATGATATATAGTAAAACAATCAATACTTATTACCATCCATGTAAAATGTAAATGAAAAATGGATCACATTGCTTCATATAGCTAGTTGTCCACACATACGCCCGTGAAATGTTATTATTTTCTAATACATTGGAAGGTAAGAAGGAATTTGTTATATTATTGTTAATAAATAATAGTTTTTTCATAAATACTATATATAAAAATTATTTACATCTTTTTAACCGTCAATGTTGGATGGTGCTGAAAAATGAATTACACTGCCACATGAAGATGGTAAGCAATACATATACACGAGTGGTGATTTTTTTGTATGTTGGGAATGAGTTGGAATTTGGTTGTACCATAATAATAGTAATATCTAATCTTATTTATGATACTGTATTTTTATGTTTATTATGGTTACAACACATTAAGAGTATGTACGAGAATACATAAAATTGAAAGGGTTGGTAAAGATGATTAACAGTTTTTTAGTAGAAATCCATTTAGGGATGGAATTTTTGATGGACCAAAACCTCTAGATGATGAACAAGAGTGTATCTAAGAAACTTTTTATGGGGTTGGTCGAGATAGATGGCTCAATGAGGTGTAATGAATTAAGATAAGAGGTTCCCTTTTATAGGATAGGGGATGTTAATTCTTAATGTATTAAATGAATATAAATTATATTTCATGTGCAATTTTCTCTAAATAGATATCATTTAAAGACAGTGCAGGGATGATTTGAAATTATCTCCTTAGATAAATATTTTTATTGGTCTTATTTATCTTTTTACCATTATATTTTACTTTTACCCCTCATCAATCATTTTGAGAATTACCTAAATATTAATTGTTTCTGCACATTAAAGGTCACGAATTCAACTATATAATGAGAAATCACACATAAATTGACCATGATAGATGTTTTATACCATATAAAATTAATTTATCCTAACCTATAATTTTAATGAATTTTAAACGAATTTATAAAATACAATTTATTATAAAATACATATTATTATAAAATATTATTAATGTCATTTTGACACTGTTAATTTAATATGACATTAAATAAATAAATTTATTTATTGAATTTGACTATAATATTTTCACAATACCCCAAAATTTAATATATATATATATATATATATATATATAAATTTTGTACAATGAAATATCACATTCAAATTATATCACATTTAGTATTTTTAAGGGAATTTATTTTATTTTCCTTTTAATTGAATAAATATTGTGACGGAGTTGGTAAAATTTATAATTAACTATTTCATTTATAAAAATCTTAAATATGTTACCAAGAAAAAAATAACTTATTTTCTATATGAAAATTAATAGTAGAACATACCGGGTTTGTATCCTTCCTAATAAATTTAATGATAACAAAACAAAGAGAATGAAATTTTTTACTTTCCATAATTAAAATAATAAAAGTTCAAATTCATCTCTGAATGGACACTAAAGGCCATATGTTTTAAATTAGATTTATTATTAGCAAGATATACTAATTCCATTAATTTAATTTCAATGTTAGAGTCAATTTGTTGTCTTTATCACTTTATTTTTTAACCTTAATAACTCGATTTACCCCTTAATGTGGTAACTAACATTTCTAAGTTTACTATTTATAATGTCAAAAAAGTGACCTATTTAAAAAATATGTAACATGTGAGTCGAAATATGGAATCCAATTTTGAATCTTCAATTCTCATATTGGCATAATTTAATTAAAAATTTATCCTAAAAGGTAGATGATAACGATTTTCATAAAAAAAACAAAATTTTAATTATAAAAAATATTATACTAAATTTGAGTATTGTACTCATTCCAAATATTATAAAATAATTATTACAAATATTTTATAACTAATTTTAATTTGAATAAAATTTATAATAAAATTTATATATTTAATTTCTTGAATCTGAAATAAATTTTTTAATAAAATGACCAATTTTTACTAATCATTGAAAAAAATACATTTCTAGAAAAATCCAATGAAATTACCCTACGATAATTTTCATATTCTATTTAAAATAAAAAATTTCATTTAGTAATACAAAATTTATAAATGTGGATAATGTAAATCATTTCACTTTATCTATAAAATTAATTAAAATCATTTTTGAATAAATAATCCATTTTAAAAATAAAAAGGCTTCACTAAAAAATTGACTAATAATTTATAATAATTAAAAAATAAATTTCTATTGAGTATTTTTATAATATATATTCAAAAATGTGGTTATTCCTATTCATACTCACTAGTTAAACATCTATTTTATAACATAATATTTAATGAATAGTATTTTAGGGTTCATTTAGGATCGGTGCATGTTTTATATTATATTTAACCAAATACTTATTAAAAAATTGGGTTATTACATTATTTATTCCTACAAATTACAATATAGATATTTTCCTAAATTTTTCCTTTTAAACTAATGATGGGAGTTTAACTTAAAAACACTCTTAGGTTCCTATATAGATTCCTCTATTTTATGGTTTCTCCAAAGTACTTTATAAGATGAGTCACTTTATTCCTTAATAAAATATTATTGAGAAGAATCTAGATGGGACTTTATATTATACTAGATAAAATTAAAATTTCATTTCTTCATAAGTGAGAACATATATTTTTTCTGGTATATATGTCTTTAATAATTAAATATGGAAAACATCATGTACATCATAGAGGCTAGGTTGCATTTCCAATCAGTATGATACTACTCTCATTCGTAACATAATATATAATGGAATGATGTACCAAGGGTTATGTTTTAACTTTTTATGAACCTTATCACACCCTTATATGTTGACACATCAAAGAATACTTGATCTCCTACTCTAAATTCAAAATCGTTCGTCTGGTTATTAGTATAACTCTCTTACAAACTTTTAACTAAATTAATTTGAGTCTGAAAAGGATTTTCCCGTGTTATTGTCTTCTCAGCATGAACTAGACCCACATGTTTACTTCCACAATATTCTTTTCAATGTTTTGAAGTATTATATGAGTTTCTATAAAAATCCTAAAACAATTCCATTTTATTACTTTAATGGAAGCAATTTTCATATTAAAATTCCATCAAATGTAATAATGATCCCAAATTCCTTGAAATTTATGTTAGAATACCCACCACATATATTCCAATGTTTTAATAGTTTGTTATCAATTTCTTCCAGTTTGATGGTAGAAATCAATGATCAAATGATGTACAATATCTAGGTCATTCTAAGTAATTTTCATGAATTTTGATGTAAATATTGGATCACATTCAGAAACAATTGAAAGGGGTGGACCATGATGTCTTATAATAAAATTAATATAGAACCTTGTGAGGAATTAAAGAGATAAATCACCGCTTATACTATGATTATTTATGTATTTTGTGTGGAAATCATCAATAACCAATATTGTATCTTTATTTATATAATTATTGGTAAATTTAATGAAACATCACATAGCAATGACATATCATAGTAATCACATTACATTTCTTTATAGGAAAATGTAATGTTAGAATTAAATGATTAGGATTATGTTTCTCACCATTCACTTATTGACAATCCAAGCATCTGGACACATAATCAATAATTTACTACATCAAAATTCCCCACCATGAATGTTCATTAAAATCTCTATACAACTTTGTGGCACCACAATATATATATATATATATATATATATAAAAGATATGATAATGATTTAATAATTATATTTTCATCATATTTATAGATTGAACACAATTACTCATTCAAAATTTCTAAATTCCATCATCATTTAAAATGGATACAAATATTAGATCATTCATGACAATAATTTTAATTTTAAAATTATCAACATCATGTGGATAAATTTCAGACTTTTCCAAAAAATGATGTTTTCAATTCATTTCAAAATGTAAGGATTTTCTACATTATAATTATCATATCCATCAAAACTAAATACATGTACTTGAGATTCCTTTCAGTCATAATTTTGTTTATGAGCCAATTATCATTCCTTCTCAATGCATTTGGTAACTTAATTTATATCCTTTGGTTTTAGTGTGTTTATAAATCACAATCCGTGAGTAGATTTAACCAAAATCATTGCCTCATGTTAAACTATAATTGTGAAAATATGTATTTCAGAACGTTATAATATATTTATATATCATATTTCCCACTATATATATAATTTCTCTACATTTTAAATAAAATAATATGGTCTGCAACTATGTTTCATGAGTTTCCTAGTTCTTTTCATTAGCCATTAACTTCTTTTATGTGTATGAATTATGGTTTTAAATATTAACATTTAAACAACTAATTACCTTCATAAATGAATCAACCCATATAATAAGTTTTATATTTCATGATCGTAGTGTAAAAAAATACCATTAAATGATAATCACATCAAATCATCAAAATATTATTCAGATTAATTTTTTCATATGAATATAACACCATTACGCTTATTCATAGTTAACATGTTAGCTAATCATGAAAAAATTCGAACCAATCACATATAATAACTTGAAAACACAATAAAAAAATGTAAATAGGTTATGTTCATTGAATAAAATATTTATCATAAATGAAATGTTTTGAAACTGAAATTTAATATTGCTAACATTCACATATGACTGTTTTTTAAGGAGTCTCAAGAATGTTATGCTAAATGACCCTCATGATCCTCATATTTCTTAGAGTACACCTTGATATCACAAATAAATACCATATAAAATTTATCAAAACATTCATTGAATACTATGTTCATTAGATCTTTAAAACATGATGGTGTGTTTCTCAATCCATATTGAATTACCGAAAACCTGAAACATTCCTACATAATTAGAAAAAGTTATCTTCGGAATATATTAATTCTTTACTTGGTGTTTCTGATAACAATGATTATGGTAAATCATTGAAAAATAATGGTCTTCATGAAGGTGATAAAATAATTCATCAATATGCTCTAGAGGATACTTTTTCATTATCGTAATATAATTAGTTACCCTAAAATCAATACAGAGATTCATAGATTAATATTTTTTTAATGAAAATAATAGAGGCTCCCAATTATTTTTATATGAATTATAACTATGAATTATGAAAATACATGAAGATAAATTAACTTAAAAATAATAAATGGTTTGAATTAAATATAGGGGTTGATATATTATGAAATAAAAAATTGAATATATAATTTTAGTTTAGAGATGATTTGAAACTCTTCAAACACAATATTTATAAACAATTGATTAATATAAAATTCTAGTTAATTGTTTATCTTAGATAAAAAAGATTTTTTTCTAAAAACAATAAATATAACATGAATCATGAAAATGGTCATTTTAAAACAATCCCCTTACATAACTATAAAATAATTGAATTTTAACGTTACTAAACACCCAACCGTAGAAATTCATCATTATGTAATACCCTATAACATATTTTCATTACCACACTATTATTACATGAAGCCCAAAATGATTTCAACTAATGGTTTTTCTAGTGAAGGATTATAACTAGTTTTCTCCTACAAAACAATTTACATAAACTTTTATATATGATAACCCTCACTATATATCTAATATGATATATTAATGATCGGATTTTCTTGATCATTGAAGCTAACATAAGGAAAATTACTTTATTTGAAAATATTTTAATAATTTAAAAATTACAACTCAAAATATAAAATTGTAATCTAAGGATCCTAAAGAATATTTTATTTTAAGGATATTTATATAATAAATTTATTTTAAGATTATAATGACCATTTCTCTTTAATTTAACTAAAATAAAAAAAATCTAATCTTCTTATAAGTTTTAATACTATTTAAAATCTAGGTAAATGGAAAACCAAGAAAGGGGTTATCGTAGATTCTTGGAAGAGGTAAACATTGACTATAATGATTTAATATCATTAATGATCATCATAGGAACATATATATATATTCATGATACATATGATACATATACCCAACAAATAATACCGCATAAATCATTGAATAATTTTTGGCATAACTGAATACATGAATCAAAAGACTTTGTGTGTGCCTAGGGTATCTAATAGTGGAGATATTTTAGAGTGGTTTGTTTGTTTTGTGATCACTACTTATAGGCACAAATGATTCTATTTCCCTCATTTCAGGATTCCAAATCCATTACTGTTGACCGAGGACTCTTCTTTCTTGAAGGCTCTCATGTTGGATTGGGATTTTGATGGCATAACATGTGATTTTCTGTTAGTGTGACAAAGACATGATCTAAAAATTTTGGTTTTTTGTTATTGTAATTTGGGTTTAGAGTTCATTTGGTTTCATGTTCGTATTATTATCATCTAGTGGTGGCCTATTTGTTTTTCTCTTTTATGAAAGACGAAGTGTTCTTTTTTAGTGGGTCATTTTGATTCTGTTTTGGTGATCGTTTATCAATCATTTTATTTTTTGTTTATGAAATATTCTCTTAGTGATGATGATAAGGATAGCTTAATAGAGCCTCAGGAAGGTGATATTACACATCAAGGTTCATGAATCTATGTTGTTAGAAACTATACACTACTGGAAAATAGGTCTATACCCACGGTTTTGCAAAAAACCATGGGTATAGGGATAGTATGTGAACCTATAACCACAGTTTTATAAAACCATGGGTATATGCCACCTATACCAACGGTTATGCCAAAAATCGTGGGTATAGATTTCTTTTAAGACCTATACCCATAGTTTTGGAGAAAACTGTGGGTATAGGGTATTATCCGAAGACCTATACCAATGGTTCTTGAAAACCGTAGGTATTGTGGTTTTTTTGAAGACCTATACACACGGTTCTCCAGAACCATGGGTATAGCTTTCCCAGGTTATGGAGGGCAAAGAAAATTAGGCGGGACATGTAAAAAATTTTACAGGCATGAAATTTTTTCACGGTTTAGAATAATATATTTATACACATATAAATATATACTTCCAAAATTTATTTAGCTCGGTTGGTCCGTTGGTGGGGCGGGGCTGGGAGGCTTAGTGCGCGGCACGGGTTCGAAACCCCCATGGCGTGATTTTTTGAATCTAGATACCCCATATTAATATATATACGCTGATATATATATATATATATATATATATATGTAATAGACTAAAATCACAGCTGTGTTGGTCTGTAGGTGGGGTGCGACCGCGAGGCTTAGCATGCGGCGTGGGGTCCAAACTCCCAAGGGGCGTTTTTTTGAATTTAAATACCCATTATTAATATATATATCTAGATATATGTATATGTAACAAATAATAAATATAGTCGGGTTAGTCCGTTAGTGGGGCGTGGATATAAGGCTCAGCGCATGACGTGGGTTTGAAACCCCCTGGGCGCTATTTTTTGAATTTAGTTTGAAAACCATGGGGTCTGTTGTGTGCCACGCTGGAACAGCGGCGCGCCACATTTGACTCCCCTATATCCATTGTTTGGAGAGAAAATTATTGTGCCACATTTGACTCCCATATACCCACTGTTTGGAGAGAACTGTGGGTATAGGCTAAGACCCCTATACCGACACCATTCCAGCCCACGGTTCCCAAAACCGTGGGTATAGGCTGTACCCACAGTTTTGGGGGCTATACCAACGGTTTTGAACTGTGGGTATAGGTCGTTTTTCTAGTAGTGATAGGAATTGACATATTACTTTTATGAATTTTAACTATCAATTGAAATTGGAACTCATGGTTTCAATTACATTCCAATACTTTTCAATAGTTTTTTTTTTATTTTTTAACTGGCTGTTTTGATATTTTGAGGTTCCAAATCAACCATATAGTTCCATTAAACATTAAAAATAAGGATTTGGATTGAAGAAAAACATTGTGAAAATATTTTTCACTAAAAATTGGTTGAGATAGAATTAAATAAAAATTAAAATATTCACAAAAATATGAATTCATTCAAAAGGTAAGAAAATATAGTATAAGGAAACTCTAATAACATGAGTTGCACATTTACCCACATTTCTACAAGAAAAATATTTTTATAACTTATACATCACCTTTGTGAGTCACACAATTAAACCCCTGATTAAGAACACCTAGATTGTTCCTAATTATACATAACTCATGAGATTTAAACTTTTAACCAATATAATGGTGGGTGATATTGTAATGACCAAAACTTCTATTAGATTACATTTTGCCTAAAAATAATTTTGATATATGGTATAAAACACAAACATAGCATATAGATCCTAATTAAAATGTAATTCTCAAAAATTAAAAATGACATAATTTTTATTTTTATAAATTAAATAACCTATACTAATTGAATAGTAACTTGACTATTGAAATAGTAATAAGAGAAATAAAAATAGAAATTTGTCTCTCATTGGATGTTCTGGACCATTTTTCCTTTTGGTTTTTTATTTGAATATTTCTATGGGGATTGTAATGTGTTACCTCCAACCCAATTTTTTAAAATATTCTCTCTGTTTTAATATTTTAAAAATGGTGGATTAACCCCTAACAAGTTAAAAAATAAATTAAAAATTATAAATTAGGTGTTGGTATTTCTTTGAAACGTAAATAATTATTTATAATTTTATAATGAATATAATAATTTAAAATAATTTCTTTCATAATATAGATTCATAAATTACTATATTTTTTTATTATTATATTTTAATATTACGTGACCATTGTAATCTTTTCAATGTTTCATAAAATCAGTTATAATTTAAAAATCATTATTTTTATAATAAATGATGATTATAATTTAAAATTAAATTTCTCATCTTTATAAAATTATGTTAATAAAATATTGTTTTTTTAATTCTACAAGTTGAATAAATTTGAGGGTGAATTTTTTTATTCTTCTAAAATAGTTGATGTTTTATGAATAGTAAAATACGGTAATTTATGGTGCTTAATATTAAATGATAAATACATGATTTTTTGATTCATGAAGGAAGTATGGATGATTTAATAACTATAATATCAAACTACAAATCATCATATAGTATATTTAGTAACATATATTGAAACTACAAATAGTCTTGATCTAATTAATAAAATAATGAATATTAATCAAAATGACCCCTCTCTACCCCTATTAATACCGCCCCATGCCACCTATTGTCCTCAAACTGTCGAATACTTGTAGAATGTCTATGATTGTTTCAATTCCCTTCCCAAGACTCTTCCAAATGTTCTCGCTCTATTGGTCTCAACAAAATACCAAACCCATGTTTCTTAAGAACGTTCACAAGGATAATTAAATCAAGAGCTAAAATCAACTTTCATTCTCTTTGAATTTGTTTTCTTTTCTTACTCAATACTAAAAATCCCTCTACAAAGAGTCATGATAAACCAAATATCATGTATATGCTGAAATTTTATTCTATTAATGGAATGTCTTTCATCAAACCTCTTCTCATATCCTTTTATTTTAAAAATTAAAACTTCATCCGTAATATTTTTATTATCACCTTCATGGATGTTGAGATTTAATTTTCCATTACCTCCTTCAATGCTTGTCATAAAATGATTATTATTGTAAAATAATATTTTAATATTCATATAATAAATTTTTTAATGATATAGAATTAATTTATTAACATAATATTGGATAAAATGAAATTATTTCATGATGGATATAAAAACATCCACAGTAAACTAAATATTTATAATTAATGACTATTATAATGAATCATACTCATATAAAAAAATATATATATGACCATTTAAATTTCTATAAGTTCATTAATAAAATTTAATTTGAAATATATATAATTATTCTAATTTTTTGTGATCTTCCATAATTTTATAGAAGTGAATCCATCACGAAAAATGAGAAAACAAACACACCCATGACAATGAAATTGTTTGTTATAGCTAATCAAAATGGCCTTAAAAAAATTAATAAATCAATAATAAATAAAATACATGTAAAATTGTTTCTATGTATATTAATATGTGATTCTAATGTGATTATATAGTATAATAAAGTGAATAAGCCATTTGTTCATAATGTTAGGGGATTCTCTATTACAATTCTTTCTCTTGGTGTTATTACTATTTCATACTGAAAATAAGTGAGGATATTATTTTAATTTTCCTCAAATAAAATTTCATTTTCCTGCCCATTTTTCTGTAATATAGATTTTTACAGTATGATGTTATAAAAAATAACAAAAAATTCCAAAACAAATATTCTTTCCAATGAACTTTTTTTCTTCATTTGAGTAATTTGTTCTTCTCTAAAGAATATTGAATCTTATACCATGTATATTTTTTCCCTTATTCATTTGGGAACCTTATGTTTATTAATTTTTCTTTAAATCTATAATTAACCCATTCTGTTATATAGTTTACTTCATCACATTGATTGATATATATTCTATGTGGCATGCATGATTATGTGAATGTTATATTGTTATATTGTTATGAGTGCACCCACCAATATATAGTTCCCAAAAACATTTTTTAATTTGATGTATCTCAAGAGATAATGGGAATTGTGAGGGAAAATATTTATAGATTTTTTCCACAATAATTATGTTATTATTTTTCACATATATTATAAGTGATCATGATTCAATATTTGTTCACAAATTTTGTGGTATTTGAACACTAAGACATTATATTTAATTTTTATGCACTGCCACACTCAATGTCTTTATCTAATTATTTCTATAATGATTATTATGTTGAAGAAATTATTATTTTATGTATAAGATGATTATGCTGACCCATGTTATATTGATTCATGTTATTTATTTGACCTCTTAGTGGGTTTTTTCACGCATTTCATTGGTTTATATCCTCTAGTGATTAATTATACTAACAAGAACATGAGATATTAAAGATAAAGATAGATGATTTATCAAACTGTTTATGTTTTGTTGTGTTTAAATTTTGTATGGTATTAATTTTTATATAATACTAAATTGTTGGATACAAGATTATTCCACAATAATTTTGTTTATCTTTAAATTGATGTAATGGTATCATAAGAAAATTGGGGCCTCTATATTTGGTATCAATTCATGTTTTTGTTTGTTTGGGAGTTAGGATTATAGATTATTTATGAAATCCCTTAGTATAAAACAATGTATATGTAATCATCCAAGAAACGTGTTTTATAAAAATGGGAAACCTATAGATACCACAATAGTTTCCTTTATAGATGATTTCAAAAGGGAATAAAGTATATATTCATTAATTGTTTACTTACATTTTGTTAACACCTTTTCCATTATAATAAATAGTGGGAAACATGAGATTCTCGGATAAAAAGTCATATGAGGTACTATACAGTGATTTCAGGAATGACATCCCCAATTCTTGTGTAGGTGGAGTTCAAATTTTCATTACGATTCATACCTAGATGTCTAATGATATAAATAATATCTTGAATAATGTAGAACATTACCCTTCACATAAGGGGGATAAATTTGCTATTATGTCTTCAATATAGAAATTTCCATCGACATTCAGTGTATCATTTGATCCACTAATTGTGGAGCAATGGATCAACAATATGGAAAATATATTTTGTGTGGTTCACTATTATGATAAGGATACATTGAATTTGTTTATTTATCATTTCGATTGGGATTTTGATAAATGGTGAGCATTGATTAATAAAACCATGCCAAATGATGAAATAGAATATATGATGTGGGATGATTTAAATAATATATTTCCTAAAAATTATTCCCCTCAAACTCTTCATATAAATATGTAGAGAGATTTGTTTGGGATAAAATAAAAACAAGGTGAATATTTTGTGGCATATGAATACAATTTCACAAGGCTCTCAAGTTATACCTCAGTTTTTATTATTAAAAATGGTAGTAAAATAGATATATTCCTTACTTGTCTAAATAAACTACTTTTAAATTCTATATCTATTTATGAATTTGGTAGTTATGAAGATGTTTTTTTGACATTCTCTCGAAGTACATATTGTTTTTTGAATAATGGTCCCACGGTTATGGAAGTATTTAATGAATTATGGAGTTTCAAGATGGAGTACCAAATGAAAATGGTGGAATCAAAACTCAACCACTCACATGTAAAAAATGTGGGAAGATGAATCTTTTGAATTTCCACAATGGGATGGGGAAAAGCCTCAAGTGTGGGAATGAAGTCCTCCATTCTCTTGAATTTCACTTAGAAAAGAATAATCCATCCAATCTAATGGGGGAAAAGAGGGAACCATCCATGGTTCAATACTCTAACATGGGGAGTAAGGAAACTACGCTATTCAATGAACTAACCCTCATCTTGTTGAGGGTAATTAGAATAATAAACCATAAAATCGAAATGATTAAGGGAACGATTATTGTATCAGTAATTTTTAAGTGGAGCAATAAAACAAATGCGTACGAGCTTTACTTACTATTCACTAAGGAATTGAAAAAGACTTATCTGATTATTGTTCTCTGCATTCCTTTTTATCATGCATTTTTTCTATCTTTGTTTAACATAATCCTTTATATATTGAAGTATATATATTATAGTCATTGTAACCCAAGTGTTGTACTCACCTCCTTTTGGCGTACATGGAATATTCTTCCATAAAATCTCATAACACTACCCTTAGTTAAATTCGATGCCATACTAGGAATGGATTTGATCTTGTGATATGGATATTAAATCAATTTCTGGACAGGGAAATATCATTTCATATTCCAACATTCCCACAATCCAATACAAATTCAAGGAATTCCGTGAATCTCATTTGGAAAATCTTCCATCAATGTGGATTTTGACACCTTTTGTAGAAGAATACATTACTCTAATTGATGAGTCAAAGGAAGGTATAAACCTGTATGAAATTCCAATTATCAGATAATACACTTGTGTATTTATCAATGAGTTTCCTTGACTTTTCATAGATTGTGTGGTATAGTTCCCAATAAATATCATACCCATATCCACTATTATCTAAAAAGGTAACTACATGATAGATTCATGTAAACTAGTGGAGTTAGAGAAACAACATCATATGAATTTTGAAAAAAGGGTTTATACACCATATTTCATCACCATGGGGTGCACTGGTTCTCTTTTTAAAGGAAAAGGATAGATCAATGCGCCTGTGTATTTCTTATCGTATGATTAATAGGATCCCCAAAAGGAATATGTATCCTTCTCCAAGGATTTTAGACTTGTTCATGCAATTAAAAAGAGCTCATTACTTCTCAATGGTGGATCTTTGTTTTGGACTTCATTGACTAAAGATAACAAAAGAAGATATTTAGAGTACATAATTAATTAAAATTTATGTTCATTATGAGTTCCTAGTGATTCCCTTTGGACTTACTGATTACCCTACAATAATGATGGATTTCCTGAATAGTGTATTCAAACACTACAATGAAATTTTTTTTGAATTTTTTTATCAATGATATTCCCATATACTTCATGAATATTCAGGAACATGAAGATAATATATGTACTATTCTTGAGATATTAAGGAGGAATAAATTTTATGAAAAATTCATCAAGTGTGACTTTTTGAAATAGAAAGACTCATTCATGGGACATGTTATCATAAGTGAGGTAATTTCTTTAATACTTAAAAAATGGTAATTGAGTAATGACCTAGACCCACCAGTATTAAAGAAATATATTTTCCTTGGTTTATCTAGGTAAAATTGATGTTTTGTGATTAATTTATTATAGTTTTATGACCCACTAAAAGGTTAACACAGAATGGGGTAAAAGTATATCTAGATTAAATAATATTAGGAAATTTTCACAGATCTAATGAAGAGATTGATAACTGTACATGTACTCACAATACATACCAGTGGAGAAAGTTTGTTGATATACCATGATGATTCAAATAAAGGCATGGGTTGTGTAATCATGAACAATGCTGAAGTGTAATTCTATTTTTCATGGAATTTGAAGATCCTTGAGAATAATTTTATGATGCATGGTCTGAAGCGTGTAGCTGTAATGTTTTCCATGAAAATATTGTGGAACTATCTATTTTATGTGAAGTGTTACATATAAACTGACCACAATAGTCTATATTATATATTATAAAATAAGGAACTCAATATTCATAAAATAATGTAGTCCGAACTAATAAATTACTATTATTTCTCTATTCATTACCGTATGGGAATGTTGAACAATGTAGCTAATGCTATTAGTGGAAAAGAAACTATTACCTTATACATGATTCAGATTGAGAAAGACCATATCTTCATAGATATGAATGGCATGGATTTGGATATTATAATGATAGGGAAAAAATTATACATTTCCTAGATGATTTCCCAACCATTAGTCCAGGAGAATATTAAGGGGCACAAATGGATGATCTGGAGTTATAAAAGATGGTGCATGTTGCAATGGAAGGAAAGATACATGACTTCCACATTGATGGTCATGGTGAAGCATCAGAATGTAGTGGAAGCATGGAAATTGGGAGGGACCTAAATATCCTTTTTAATAATCGAAGACAATTCTGAGATAAATATGATGAAAACCACTTGTATCTATGGATTATGATCAATGGACTAGAAAAAATAATAAAAAGGTAACTAGATCCTAGTGAGAGAATCTTGCACATCATGTTTTTAATAAATTTAAATAATTTCAGCACAAATTAAATACTTTCAACATTGGTACTTTTTCGTTGCTATTATTGATCATCTGCAATGACCCTTTCTAATTGTCTCATTGCATAAGCAAAGATCCAAACAAGAATCCCTCTAGTATTGATCCACATGTGTTCCAATGGTCTCTAATCAACAACACTCGTTATTCGTGAGATATCTCGGAGAAGCGAGTGTCTTCCGTCAGTTTTTGTGATCGAATATTCTTTTATCTTGAAGAATGTATCTCTTTCTTGATAGGGTAGAGAATAGGATTCAAGAATGAAATTGTTTTGGCACAAAAATTCTCTCACCACCGAAAATTCAGTTCACCATCCGTAATTTCACAATAGACATGCCAGTCTATTTAATGACATGTGGTTTTGGTTAAAATATTTAATGCATAACATCAATTAAATACATTCATAACTATATAGAGAACTGATGCTACATAATAATGATAACCACACCATTATTCACTATGTGCCAACTTGTGTAAAACCTAATCATAAATGATATCTAATGACACATAATGATAACCAAAAAATTTTTATTTTTAATTGTACCAACTAGTTAAATAATTTTTTTCCATAATTCAAATAATTATTGTACTACTGGACTAGCCTTGGTCTTACCAAACTCTACTTCAATTTATTGAACACCTGAGTAAACAAAGAAATAATTTATTTTCCTAAATAAATATTTTATTTACAAACTAGTAAATACATATATATTAAATGTTGAATAAAATAAATAAATAAATTTAATTTAATTTATGTGATCACTTTATCTTGAATAAAATTATTCAATGGTCTCCAGAATAATATTTATTCCTTTAATTAAATTAAAATATAATTTAATTGATACCACAAGAAACAATTTGTGTGTTACCCTATCAGATTCTTTCTCATTGGAATTAAGTGGGCTTTCGTAAATTCTAAGATTATTGTATTGTAATGGGTCAAGGCACCCAATAGAATGAACTTAAGGTCACAATGATTACATCTACATATGAACACCCACTATGTAAATAATCCCATTGTCTCAGTATCTCATTATGTAGGTTTCCTGATAGTTTTATCATCCTGTTGGTTTGATACGTCTTTATTTGATTATGTTATTCAAACTCATCATTAAACCATGGACATGGAATTTAAGTGGATAAATCTATTTCATTCAATGGGAAGAGAAATCAACTTCCATAAATAGGTTGGACAACTCCTTCCTTGACATATCTATTAAAAACATTTCACTTGTGACCCACACAATATATCGTACTTCCCACCAACATATGGCATGACAATATTCATTAGTAAATAAAAGTTTGTTCTTTTTGACATGAATTAATGATAGTCTTGAAGTTTACAAACCCTTACACATGCACATAGATAGAAATATATTATGACTCCAAAACATGTGGAATTTCTACAGTTAGGTATGTTCTCATAACCTCCCACAGTGGATATTACCAAGTGTCAACTTCATGGGAAGAAGTCTTATCTTATTATGATTACTCACACCTAACAGACTGTATAATATGTGTCCTATCATATTATTTCATCCATCCACAAAACTATAATTAATAATATTTTCAGAACACCTAAACTTTATCATCATAGTGAAGAACTGTTATGACATCGTCAATACGAAATATTCTCTAGGATAGTATTCAATCAAAGTCATGTAGAACAATGAAAAATGTGTAATAAGATGTTTAATATTTAAATGCAGTAAATATACATGTAATATAAGAAGAAAAAAAATTTCTAGGAAACCAACCCTAAAAAAATCCGACATGGACTGGAGCCAACTACTTAAGACTTTCACACCGCTAGACCTCACATGCTTATCATGTTTCTACTAAGTCAAGGGGTCTACCATGTTGTCTTATATGGAAATGTTGGCCATCACAACATCACATCTCTATGAAAAATCCCTCAACTGATGATAATTTTTATGTTTTTTATTATTATAACGATGCTTCCTCGAGTCTTTTGTGAGATTCACAGCTGTAGTATAATCATAATTGAATGTGAGGGGGTATTTTCTACTAGGTACCACATCCGACACTTGGATGAAGCTTCACATCCAAATGGTTTCTTTTGTACCTTAAAAGATATTATATACTCAGACTCTTCTTTTAAATCTATGACCATACTCTACTTTGATCTCTTCCATCTCACAGCACCTCCATTCAAAGTGAAGATGTATCCCGTCTATGACTTCCTGTCATCTTGATCAGTCTAGACTCTAGCATCTATATATCCTTTGAGGAAAAGTTAGGCATATCCTCCATTGACCATGAACATATCCTTAGTAAGACTTAGATACATATTTAATGTCTTGGCTACCATCTATTGGCAGTTAATTGGGATTGCTTCATATCTACCTACTGCACTTAATGAATTAACAACATCTAGCCTAGTATATAGCATAAAAAACATAACAAACACAATTTTTTTTGTGTATGGAGTCCTGGACATTCTCTCTCTTTCCTTAAGCATATGAGGACACATTTTCTTTCAAATACGAAAGTCATGTCATGCTGGCAACAATCCCATCTTGGATTGTTCCGTACTAAATATCTCTTATATATTATCAATGTATGTACTTTGACATAGGCTGATTAATCTCTTCGATCTATCCTGATTGATCTTCATACCATGAATATATTCTACCTCACCTAAGTCCTTCAAGGAGAATCATTGATTTAGACATTCCATAACAAACTGTAAGAGTAGTATCTCATGTCCAATAAGTAATATGGCATCAACATACACTATTAAGAAGACAACTACACTCCCACAAAAAAAAAATTAGATAAAAGGTTCACATTTATTCTTTATAAAACCAAATTTTTTTAACGGATTTCTAAAAGTAAATGTTCACTAACCTAGATGCATTCTTTAGTCCATAAATGGATTTATGCAACATGCATATCTTATTGGCATCCTTTTTAGTCACAATCCCTTTAGGTTGTGTAATGTTGGCAACTTCCTGAAGGTTCAAATTAATGAAGGCTATTTTGACATCCATTTTCTAAATATCAGAGTCATGTTAAGTAGTAATGGCTAGTAGAATTATGGTAGATTTTATCATCAAAACTGGTTAAAAGGTTTCATTTAGGAAATTCCTTAAATCTATTTAAACCATTTTGCAACCAGCCGTGCCTTACAGGTATTGAATTGTCCTTCCATGTCCTGCTTCTTCTTGAATACCCATTTTCAACCAATATGATTTATAACAATTGGAGGATCTACCAAAATATAGACATGGTTTTTGTACATAAAATCCATTTCGAAATTCATGCCTTCATTCCACATAGAAACATCTATTACTCTTAATTCTTCCTTGTAGGTTGGAGGATCGTTATTATCAACTAATAATGAGTCCCCATCCTCAGTTACTAGAAAAATGCACTATTCTAGTTTTCTAACAACTATTGTACTCTAACATAGTACTTGTGTATCTAGAACATGTCATTCATCCACTAGGCATTTAGGAATCTACTCATGTTCCAACTCTTGTGTACCATAAGCCTCGAATTCATCAAAATATATCTTACTCTAACTATCTCTTTTAGAGATGTGCTCTGTCTCAATGAATATATAATTTCCTGACACTATGGCCATTTTGTTTGAGTGGTCATATAGGTAATATCCCATTGTTTCCTTGGGGTATCCTATAAAGGTACACTGTGTTCCTCATGGTGGATGTTTTTTACATGAAGAGGCCATAACAAACACTTATTTACCCAACATAAGTAAATTCGATAACGTGGTTATTCTTCCTCTCCAATGCTCGTTTGGAATCCCACTTATCATTTTAGTTGGTATTTGGTTTAATATGTGTGCTACTTTTTGTAATTCATATATCCAAAAGGATAATGGAATACAAGTATGAGTCATCATTGATCTTCCCATGTTTAACACGATGTGGTTCCTCCTTTCACTTACACTATTCTACTTAGGTGTGTAAATAGGAGTCAGTTGGAATAGGATCCCAAAATATCCTATGTAAACAATGAGTTCCTGATTAAGATACTTTCCACCTCAGTCTAAGAGGATTTTCTTAATTTTCATACGAAAATGGTTATCAATAGCATTCTTGTATTCCTTGATGATATCAAAATAATCTAATGTATACCGCATTATATAAAATCACATTAGCTGTGATCCATACGTGTTATGGTGGCCTCTGATCAACACCACTCATTCTCCTAGTGCTAGCACGGTGAAGCGAGGGTCTTGTTTCGGTCATTCTTAATCGCATGTTATTTTGTATTGAAGAATATATCATGTTCATGATTTGGGAGAGGAGAGTATTTGAGAGAGAAATTATTGTGCCTTAATAATTCTCTCACCACTGAAAATTATGTTCACCAGGCATAATAGAACAATTGATGTTCCTGTTTATTTAACAATAGGTGGTTTTGGATACATTATTTGATTGCATACATGTAATTAAATACATTCATAACCATATATAAATCCCATGGTACATAATAATAATAACAACATCGTTATTTGTGGTGCGCCTTCTTGTGTAAAAATTAATCATATACGAAATCTCATGCAACATAATGATGACAACATTATTATTATTTTATCTTGTTCCAACTAGTTAAATAATTATTTACCCCCATGAAATTAATTATTTTACTACCATACCGACCCTGGTCAGATTTAACCCCACTCACATTTATTGAAAACCCAGTTAAATAAATAAATAAATTATTATCTTAAATAAATATTTTATTTTGAAACTAATAATTAAATATTTATTAAGTGTTCATTAAAGTAAATTAATATATTTTATTTAATTTATGAGATAATTTTAACTTGAATAAAATTATTCCACGGTCATGATAATAATATTTGTTCCATAAATTAAATTCAAATATAATTCAATCGAGACCACAAGAAACAATTATTGTGTGACCCTCTAGGAATCTTTCTCCTTGTCATTAGGCTGACTTTCCTAAAGTACAAGAGTACTATCTAGAAACAGGTCAGGACACCCTAGAGGAAGAACAAAAGTCACAGAAATGACATCCACATATGAATGATCACAGGGTAATATATTCCCTTTGTCTCAATATCTCATCAAGCAGGTTTCATGATAGTCTCATCATCCTATTTTAATGATACGTCTTTATTTGAATACTTGAAATAAAATAATCATTACACCATGGACATAAAATTTAGGGTGATGTTTCGATTTCAATAAAATGGTCAAGATATCAACTTCCATAATTGGATGCGACAAATCCTTACTCTACTTATCCATTAATAACTTGTCACTTGTGACACACCTGATATACCCTAGACACCACCAACATATGGCATGAAAATTTTCATCAGTAAATCAATGTGTGTGATTAATTAAATAAAATGATGATAATATTAATGTATAAGGACCGTTACACATGATCATTGATAGGAATAACTTATGACTACCTAACATGCAGAATTTCTACTGGTGGGTCTATTCTCATAACCTCCCATCATAGAGATTACGAAGTGTGAACCTCATGAGAAGAAGTCTCATATTTTTATGAGTACTCACACATAACAATTGGTATACTATTTGTCTGATCATAGTATGTCATCCAACCATAGAACTATATTTATGAATATTTTTATAGCACTTCAACGTTCTCAATATAGCAGGGAACTGCTATGACCTTGTTAATATGAAAAATACCCAAGAAGATTATTACATCATAGTCATGAAAAAATGGACAATATGTAATATGATGTTTAATATTTAAATGATTTAAATATTCATGTAGTCAAATTAAAAACAGTTGGTTCTAGGATACCAACTCAAACACAAGGAGTGATGATCTATTTGGAATGAGGCTCTGTGTGACTTTATCGCCAGATATAAAGAAGTAACTATTGGGTAATTAACATTTCTCACCTTTATACATAAGTCCTAGAAGATTAATGATGTAATGTGATCGCAGATAATTCTTCTGGTGTGATAACATGAATAATGATATTGTGGAGAATATCTTAACGTGATTGATGTGTTAGAATGATAGGGAAAAATAACAGATGTATAAATGAATAATAAAACCATTTCTTATACCCATGAGAAAAATTGATAATGTCACTATGGACTTCATCAATGGTCTCCCTAAATCATACAAATGAACAAATGCGGCATGGGTTGTTGTGGATCATCCCCCCAAGACTGCTCATTTAATTTCAATTCGATGATATTTTTCTTTTGAACAATAAGAAATGATACATGTGAGGTAATTGGTGAGGCTTCACGTGTTTCCTCTTTTGATAATATTTTATTGTGATCCAAGGTTCACATATATATTCATGAAAATTGATTGACATTATTTTATTTCTAAATTCGATTTCATCTTGACCGATCACCGGTAAAAATATGACCAATCTAAATGGACTATTCATATTCTCAGATAAATTTTAAGAGCATGGGCAATGGAATTTAACGGTGGATGGGATCAGAATCTCCCATTAGTTTGATTTTCATACAAAAATAGTTACCACTCTATTATTAATATGTCTATATATGAAGGTTTATTTTTGAAGTGATGTAGAACTCCATCCTGTTGGGTTTATGTTGGCTAATGAAAGGTACTTACAACTAATCTTCTGAATGATTTGAAAGAGAATGTTCAATACATAGAACAACATATTAAATATTCTCATAGTAAAACAAACTTCTATTTTAAGAACCATCACAGTGAAATGGAGATGGATTTCGAAGAAAAAGTCTTCTTTTGAATATTACAATGGAAAAGAGTCACTTGGTTTGGAAATTAAGGGAATCTTTTCTTAATGTTCAATTTACCATTAATTTCATTGATCACAAAAGAGAATTGGGATGTCTACTTTTACTTCCACCAAATATGGATCATGATCATGACATGTTCCATGTATCACTCTAGAGGAATTACATACCTGGAACCTAACATATTCTAAATCCAGAGGTGGTATAAATGTTGAATTATTTCTCATATGAAAAGAATAAAATGATGATATTGGTCTATAGAGATAAATTCCAACACAAAAAATTCATCGGACCATATAAAATTATTTTTCAAGAATAATATGTATGAATAGGTGGCTTTAGAACTAGAGAAAGAAATGAAGGATAATTAACCTATATTTTTTCACATTAGTATGTAAAATAAAATTTTTAGGGTTTAATTTTAAAAGGGGAAAAGAATATAATGACAGAAATGTTTATCAATGATGTTTTTACCTTCCTATAATTAAGTTATATTTTAAAAATTTATATATCATAGATATACAAATAACAACATCATTTTCAAAAATAAATAATAAAATAAAGGATATTTATAGAAATTAAGTATCCCATAATAATGGAATAGTAACAAGAATGTTGTATAATATTATAACCATTAACAACAGTAATTTATCTAATAGAATATTATCCTCACATATTATAGTATAAATGAAATTTATTAATATTATTTGTGAATTTATAAAATAATTATATCATAGTATATGTAAATAAATGTTTCAATGATGTTTAATTAAGTGTGGGTATTTTTTTGAAATGTAAATGATTGTTTAAAATTTAATAATTACTATAATTTTTAAGTGAAATTTTATTTCCATAAAATATATTCATAAATTATTATTTTGTTTATTTTATTTTCAATGTAATTTTATGAGACCTTCATTAATATTTCAATGTTTCATAAAATTAGTTATAATAGAAAAATCATTATTTCGATAATAAATAATGATTTTATATAAAAAATTCTCATATTTATAAAATTATATTCAAAAAATGTGTTTATTTTTAATTATTCACATCAAAATATGATTAGGGTAAATTTATAAGACATTTATGAATTATTTTAATTTTTGGCAGATATTAAAACATGGTAATTTACAGTAATTATCATTATAAGTTATGTACATGAATATTTAGTCATTTATGATGAATGGATGATCATTGAACCATAATCTCTAAATATTATTAATTATTTAATATCTTTATTTATAAGGATCAATAATATTGTTATTCTTGATCCAAAATTAAAAAAAAGGAATATTATAATAACAAATACCTCTCCCCTCTGAGTATAAATACCACCCATAATCACCTCTTTTCATCACACCTTACAATACATGAAGCTTGTGTATTTTCTAAACAATTCCCTCACCAATTTTCTTTACAATTTTCACAATATTTTGGTCTTAAAAAAAGTCCAAACCTAAGATACTTATGGAATTTCTCAAGGAGAATACATTCAAGAGGTAAAATCCTCTTTCGTTCTCTTTTGATTTTTTCTTTTCTTATTCTACCAAAAAACACATTATAAAGTTGAATGAAAACTAAATTATCATGTATATACATAAATTTTATAATTTCAATGGAATATCTACAATCAAACATCTTCTCATATCTTTTTATTCTATGACTAAAAACATCATCTGTTACCTGTTCATTTATCACATTTCTGGATTATTAGTTTTTATTTTCCATTACCTAATTCAATAATGGATATAAACCCGTTATTTTGATTAAACCATATTTTAATATTTATATTATGATTTTTTACAGTTTTGGAAGTAATATATAATAATAATATATAATAACACAAAATTATTTTCTGATTGATGGAAAAACTACTAAAATAAACTAATTATTTATCATTAAAATTTTATCAAATGAATGAACATTCTATTCAAAAAAAATATCATATAAGACCATTTAAAATTATATATGTTCATTAATAACAAATAATTTTAATTTTTTAATATTATTCTCTTTTTACAATGTATTTTATACTTTGATACAAGTGAACTGATCATGAAAACATTGAAAACAGATACTCCCAAAACGATGATATTGAACTACATAACTCGTCCATGTGAGGAAATACTAAGATAAAATAATTACAGTAAATCTAATAAATGTATAGGTGGTTCATTATTTAGTAATAAATCAACCTAATTTTATTATACATGATATTAATGTAAATAAACCATTTGGATATATGGTAAGGAGATTATCAAACCCTACTCTATGTCATTGGGTTATTCCTTTTACATGAAAAAATTCAGTGTGGATATTCATTTAATATTACTCAAATACACTTTCATTGTCCTTGCATTTTATTTTCTAGGATACTAAATTTTCCAATATAATTTTATGAATAATATAATTACTTTTCAAAATTCATATTCCTTCTAAATTACATTTTGGATTCTCTTGAGTGGTTTCTTCTTCGTTAAAGAATGATTAATCTTATACCAATTTTTTTTATGTTTACATTTGGTAAATCTAAGTTTATTCGTGATCGATTAAATTATTATGAATCCAATTCAGAATTATATAGTGTTCCAATGCATTGTGTATTGTGATGGAACTCCAGGAATGATTTTCATTATACATGAACGCAATTTGATAATTATTCACAATTATTATTATATTATTATTTGAAAACATTATGTTTTATTATGGTGCTAGATTTTGTTACAACTACTTGTGGTGTTCGTTCACTAAGACATGATGTTTCATATTTATGCATTTCTATATTCCATGCCGTTATCTAATGCTACATCTCAAGATTATAATGATTATGCTATGAATATTTTATTATTAAGATTACTACTCTCACCCAAGAAATGTTGATTCATGTTCTTAATTTATCTTCATACTAGGATTTTAGGTGACCCCTTCATTTAATTTATATCCTCAGGTGATTAATTTTTCTAAATAGAACATTAGATTTTGAGTATAAAAATAGAGGATTTATGTAAATGATATATTTTAGTATGATCAAATTTTGTATGGTACTGATTTTCACAAGAGACTAAAGCATTGGATCATGAATTCTTACTCTATTATGTTTTTATCTTTCAAATGACGTAATATTCATGTAAACTATATTGGGTTGTTATAATATAGGACCCAACCCATCATCATTCAATATTATGAGTTCAATATTAAAATAATTCACTCATCACATAATAAATAACCCAATATAATAAAATGATTTTTATAAGACAATATCAATTTAATCATTTTAATTTTATTTCATACAGACCCCATGAAAATAAATTCATATTCATCTCATTTTAAAATTGAGTCACATTACTAAATAAAATATAATCATAACAAGATAGTCACATGGAGAAAATGGGTACTTAATGATATTCAGTGGATTTCTATGTAAATGTCCTTCAATAAAAAAATATTAAATAGATATCTAAGGAAAAATAACAGCTCACTCCTCCCGCTTGAGCTCCTCCTGTGGAATGCTAGGAGTGGAAGTGTCTCCCTCGAGCGGCAGTGATGGCCGATCCGCCCGAACACACCTTGAAAGCTCCCTTCTCTCCCTTCACAGACCCTACCTCTCTCCCTGATTTGACCCCTATTCGCCTTTACCTGAAAGTCCCAAATCTCCATCTTAGGTCTCCCTTCCTTCCAGTATCCTTACAGGTGTTCACTAAGGCATGAAAAATTCATGTTTTATCCTCAGTGGCTCGCTTCGATTGGTGTAGGTCGTCGCTCGACAAGTTCGATAGGTTTGTAAATGACATGGGGCCCCTACAAGGATGAATTGTAGTCTGACATTTGGAAATGGGTCATTTTCTCCGGTGAATCTCCTCTAATGTTGATCTTACCACAACATGGTCTAAAGGGAGAATACCTTTTTGATGGTTTCCACTTCTTCCTACTCATGTGGAGCTACGAGTTTCACTGGAGAAGAGATCTTTCCCTTGTGGTGATTCGGGTTAGCTTCTCGGTTCTTCCACATCTGGTCCAAAACCTTGTGATTGTCATGATTCTAGGTATCCTCATTAGAAGTTTCTAGCCTTTGACGAATATTCCAGATCCTTATGTCATCACCTTGCTCCCAGAATTTGTGTGGAGGTGGACATCTCAAACCCTCTGGTTGATGTTTTCTGGATTTGGGTTCGTAATGAACTGTGTTTTCTGCAATCCATTGTTTTTGAAAATTGGTACGATTATTTTCTGCCTTGAAATCTTTTTTGACATTGGAAAAAAGTATGTCGCGTGTCTTGGACCTTATCCTTAAACATGAATGGTTGCGGAGGTACACCAGTTTAATAATTTACTATTGAATCACCTCAGATGGAGTTTGGGCTTCATCAGGATGACGTGGGTGGCCAGTAGCTCAAGGAGAAGTTGAGACTTGATCAAGGTTTTTCATGTACTTCGGACTTTGTTTCTGTAAGGGCTGTTCAGGATGAGAGGGTAGCCCATTTGACCTCTCTATTGGCATTACAAATGTCCCCTTCAACCAAAACCAATGGAGCTGTGTCAGCTGAGGTTATATGAACGGATCAAGACACCTTAGAGGCTTCCTATTGTCTGGTTCTAGAGGGAAACTCAGTAGCATTCAAATCCATTGGTCTAGGATTTGAAGAGACAAGATCTTTATAAAAATGAAAGTATACGACGAATGATAGAATTTCCTATGCAGAGAAGCTTAAATTTGGGGATTCAACATTGTATTCTCAAAACCGCTTTGTAGTTTTTGGGGAATTAGGATTTCCATGCTAATGAGTGAATAGTAGGAATGGATAATGATGTCGACCCCTTGGTGGTTATGGAAGCATCTCAATAGGCAACAGACTAGGCCTCAAACTCTGATGAGTCTAAGGAATGGGTTATTTAAGGGGACTACATTAGATCATCCTCACAAATGGGAAAAAATAAAATTATGGATTCATACATCTTATTTATAAACAACCAGAGGGCACAACCTATGAAAAGTTACTCCAATCTACCAATTCCTCCAGTGAGGAGATCTGTATACAAGGTTATGTTGCCCCCGATGGATGCTACAATTTATGGCTCCATCCCCTCCCCCCGCCCCGAACAAACACAAAGGTTCTGACAAGCATGAGCTTGGCGTCATCCTTAAGGACCTGGTGGATGCAGGAGACAAGGTTGCTGCTCTGGGCATCCTCACATGTGATAAGGGGCTGCTTATTCCTAGGCAGAAACATGATGAAGGCTCCAATTAAGACCCTCAATGACATGTGACATCGGTGCTGGAACACATGGAACTTCTAATGTATTTAGATGAAAAGGTATAGGAGGATCTGGATATTAAGGCATCGAAGAATATGAGACCACTTCAGGTGACTACTACCAAATAGAAAAGTGAATGTATTGTTATACAGGACCATATTTTTCTTGGAGTACACAACATGGGGAAGATAAATAAGGAGGAATACAGGAAAGCACGGGACAATGTGGCTCATCTATATGAAGGCACCCTAAATGGAAACACTTACATCTAGGTAAATTCTATCCCCGGGATATTGTTTAGAGGGATTAGTTCCAACCAACTCAAACTATTCTTTAACAACTCTAACGTTTCATTTGGTGTTGAAACATGTAAGATGTAAGGGTTCTCTCATCTCCCTTAAAATAGTTTAAGAAATAAAAAATTTAATGTTGGATGGAAGAGAATCTTGAATTTGGTGTTTCAAACATATAAAAAAGACTAAATGTTCAATAAAATAAAATACTCGATCAATAAATGTATAAAATCAAGTTGATCACCTTTCAATCAATTAAAGATAAATTATTTTATTTAGAGAGAAAATTTATTGAGTAAAAAATTATTTTTAAACACCAAATAGGATTATGAAAGACAAAGTAAATGATGTATCATGACTAAAAAGAGAAAAATATATAACAGAACCCAATGAGATAAATAAGGTGGGTGGTATCATTGGAAAATTTTTCATTAATAAAGTATAATTTATAATAATAAATAATTAGTTTATAATTTGTATGTATAAATTATCATGGAATCCTTGAAACTATATTAAACTAATATTAGATTAAACTAGGTAAAGAATAATTTCGTTTTTAAAAAATTAAACACAAATACCATTTTTAATATAAAATTACAAAGGTGGTATAATAAAGTTTTCCAATAAAAAACCTTACAATGGTATTCACTTCACACAAAAAATGACCTATATGGAAAATGATTAAATTTTTATTTTGATGTTTTAGGAATGTTTATATAGAATAATATGACCTAAATTAAAAATATAAGAGTATATAGAGAAATTATTAAAAGATTGCAACGAATAATGATATGTATAAAATATAGGTTCATGACTGATATGGAGCGGTGAGGTTGGTTTCATACAAAATAAACCATTCATGAAAAATATGAGTCATATAGAAAATTAAATTTCTAGCTATATTTTGAAATGCAGTGAATATCCTATGAAATAATGAAGGGTTTTGAAAAAATTAAAATTCATCAATTGAATTATCTTTTGAAAAAAGTATCATTTAAAAATGTGATTTTCAATGAAACCCTTGTGGGTTTAGGGACAATTTTATCAAAACCCCTCTCAACGATGGTGTCATTGAATGAAAATCCAATTAAAATAAAAAAATTATTTTATTAAATCACCCATGATTATTGTAAATGACATATATTTGTAAATAATCACACTATATTAATGATATCATTTTCCTGAATAAGAATGTTGTATCATGAAATAAAATTTATAACAAAGATTCCATTGTAATATTTTAGAAACAAATTGATCACAATAACATGTAGGGGACAATAAATCATCATGTAATATAATGGAATCGTGAAAAAAAAATTAAGGGGTATTAGATACACCCTTCCATATAAATCATGATGTATAGTTATATGTATCTCTCAAGGATTTACGAAATACAAAAAAAATATTATCTCCCAACATAATCACATACACTCTATGCTCCAACATAAAAATCATAAATATCATCATCACCTCTTTAAAACACTTTTGAAAATAAATAATTATTTATAAAAATAATTGATATTTATTATATGCATGTATATTATTTAGTTGTTGTATATTTCCAATATTTTTTTAGATTAATATTGATTATTTTGAACGAGTTTCATAATAACAATGTTGTAATTCATTATTCATTAAAATTTATTCATTTTAATATCAATTTTTTCAGTAATTTATGATTTTAAGTTGTTTATAGTATCATTATTATATTTTATACATATTAAATTTATTATTCTAGAGTACATAGTCAATAAGGATAATATTTATATATATATATATAATTAAAAGATTCTATTTTAGTAATTAATGAGTTAAATGTAAATATTACCATTTAAAAAATTGTTATTTACTTATTAGTATCCAATATTATGTTTGAAAAACCATTTTTGATATAAATTTATATCATTTTCCATATATGTGGTTAAATAGACTCAAATTGAAAATACTATAATCTATGTGTGAGTATAGTTGTGGAATTTTTTTGCTATAATATCATTAGAAAAAATATACAGTGAATTTTTTATAATTTTATTAAGGATATTATCAAAATTGAGATTATTTATTAAAAAAATGAAAATGAATTATATTTCTCTTATAAATAATTATATCTTCCTCATAGTATGATTGTCTTAGGGGATCAGTGATAGAGACATCTCTTATTTGAAATATTAATTAATGGGTTTTATTAAATTTATATATATAATATATTTCATGAATTAAATCAAAAATCTATTTACTAAACAAATTTATATATCCTCATTAGAATGTTGGTTAGGATAAATGAAATGTGACATTCATGGCGGGGGCTGGTTAGCACACATAGAAGAGAAACATTTCCACATTATTGATTCAATCATTGGGGAATAGATAATGGTAATACCCTAAATATATTATTATTTCATTATCTTCTTCATATTAATTTAATAATATACATAATGTTAGAAAGGTTTTTATGAGGATGGATGAGAAGTGTAAATAAATGATGGTAAATAGGAAGTAAAAAATATGTTGAGAATATAGATCTTCACTTGAAGTGTCCATTGGAAATAGTGGACTTCATACATTTTATTGAGTTTAGAGAAAAGAAAACATCTATGTTGGATCTATAATATGTATATTTTTTATACTTTAATGAGATTTTCTCACTAGATATTTGTCTTAACCTTTATGGTAGTAAGATCATTTGAATGCTGAAAACAAGCAACATGTATTTATAAAACCATGTTCTGTCTTGAATAAAAATACAGTAGCATTAGAATAAAATGGTTTAGGTGAGTTAATATTTCTAAGAAGTATTAGTATTAATTTCCAACCAAAAAAATAATATAGGGTCTATGTATCAAATTTAATGAGTAAAATTTGAGTATGATTAGATTACCGACTTTAGAAACTATTATTATTGAGTAAAATATAGTAACATTAATTATTTTATTACTAAAAATATAACATGACATTTCATAAAAAGATATGATGTGTTGTATCTGAATTTTTATTCCATTTAATCAATTTCAATTTATAAATATATGAAAATATATTTTTAAATTGAGACATATATTGTATTGAAGAACTACTTCTGTAGAAAATATTTAATTAATTATTACTCATTCATAACAATATTTAACAATTATTACTAATTATATGATTATTGATTCATTATTATATATAGTTGAACATCATATTAGCATCTTTATTTCTAAATAGATCAACTAACTTTAAAATCACAATAAAAAAATAATTATTACTCCATGAAAAATTATTTTACAGTGGTAACTAACATTTATCGTGGTTCCTTAATTTTATGCCTAAAATGGAAATTATTACAAAAAAATAATTCACGAAAGATGAATAAAAATATTATAAATATTTTTATATTCAATTTTAATATGTGAAAAAAATATAATTAATATATTTTAAAATATATTTAAGAAACAAGTATATTCTAAGTATGAAAAAAAAGATATAACATTCAAATTAAAAACCATTGGATGGAATTTAACTTATTTTATCATATATGTTATCAATATATTATATTTAAGAAATTACATAAGCATAATATAGTAATCATCATATAAGATGAAAAAAGTATTTTATTTGTTAAAACATATTTTATGGATGACAGGATTTTATTTATCATTTTTTATATTATTGGAACTTTACAAATTAATTAGTATAGAAAAAACTAATTTTTTTTATATATTCATTTCAAAAAACATTACCTCTGTATTTACCCAAAAATTTAGTTCCTACAATTATTTGAATATAAAATGGTTCATGGTTCATTTTGGTTTTATTTTTTTGCGATAAAATATATCTAACACAACATTTAGTTATAGAAAATACTGAGGGAAACATCTAGATATTACATTCCCTCCCCCTCAATAAATTACATCCTCAAAATTTTTGATATTCCTAACTAATAGAATAGTTAAGGGTGTATATATGATCGACATTACATACGATTTAAAATTCTAATATTTTTTCTTTTTTAATATACTTGGTTTTACTTTTTAATTTATCATTTCCATCATAAATAAAATATAACTTTTGTTGACTGTTTCCCAAACCATTCTTGATAAATGTAATAATAAAATGGCGATAATTTTTCATAGGGATACTATAGTTATTCATCCAATAATAGGTGTTAAATGGTAGAGTTTTATATGTTGCTTTACTATCTTAGAAATTATCGTTTCCAATAGAGAGAATTCATGCATAGTATCCCATAAAATAAGATAAAAATAGAATAACCTGAATTATTTTAAGCAAATTCGTTTAAAAATTCATTAATGATCAAATATAAAAATATTTTTCAATATTCGTATGACTGTATTTATTTCCAAATAATTCATCATTGATTCGTTCGGGATATGATTTTATATTCCTATAAAGCATACTAGGAATAATGTAGTGGGTTAAACAAGATATAATTAAAACACTCAATGTTCCAAAGTGGATGGTCAGTGTTCTTCACTCTAAACTATTTTTAGAATTCATATCAATATTTATAACTTCATAGGATTTACCTTGGGTATATGATTTTATATTCCTATAAATCGTACTAGGAATAATGGAGTGGGATAAACAAGATATAATTAAAACACTCACAGTTCTAAAGTGGATGATCAGTGTTCTTCACTGTAAACTATTTTCAGAATTCATGTCACTATTTATAACTTCATAGGATTTACCTTGTTTCCTTATTCATTGTAATATCAGATTTCAATCTTCTTAATTATCCCACATATCTATGAATTTATATGATTCTTTCCCCTCCTATGTAGAAACTGGGTCCAAGTGACAGCACAACCACCCACCTTAACATGTCTGTCGGGTCCTGACCCACCAGGTACCACCAGTTTCCCCGTAGACACGTGGGGCCACCACAGGGTCCACCCACGTGCCTGAACAGGTCATCTGACTAATGATAGTCCCCAGAGGCCAACACATGTAATTACCAATGTGCTTTGTCCTCACTCACACACACCCTGAGAAACTTCCCAGAAGGTCACCCATCCTGATCTCTACTCCAGGCCAAGCATGCTTAACTATGGAGTTCTAATCATGTAGGCTCCCGAAAAAGAAGTTACACCTTGTAGACATGAGTCATATCATTTAGTCATTTAACCCAGTATCATTTGGGGATGTTACAATCACCCCCCCCCCCCCTTTAGAGCACAACGCCCTCGTTGTGGTCCCTACATCTCAACCTAGGTAGTGCACTGCGCACATAAGGCCGTGTTCCTCCTCTGATACCAAATGTAGCAACTGGGTCCCAGTGACAGCACAACCACCCCGTCTTAACATGGTCGTCGGGTCCTGGCCCACCAGGTACCACCAGTTGCACCGAAGACACATGGGGCCTACCCCAGGATCCACCCATGTGCCTGAACGGGTCATCTGACAAATGATTGTCCCCACAGGACAACACATGTCCTTTCTAGTGTGTGTTTCCCTCACTCACACACACCCTGAGAAACTTTCCAGAATGTCACCCATCCTAATCACTACTCCAGGCCAAGCATGCTTAACTATGGAGTTCTAATCAGGCAGGCTCCTGAAAAGTAAGGTTCCCTTTGTAGACATGAGTCATATCATTTAGTCATTTAACCCTTTATCATTTGGGTATGTTACATGCTAACTACATTTTTTATATTCCTCTATTTTTGGTACATCTAAAAGGACGCAATTTTCATTCAGTGTGAACTAATCTTTTAATTTTTCATTAATAATTAGATTATCTGTGCCATCCTTTTCCACAAATAAAAAATATCATATTTTCTTTAATATATTCCATTTGGTGATTATTTCCACATATTTGACATTTATAAAATTAAATATTCTTCAATTCATTATCTACGTCCCCAAAACATCCATGAGAAAGGATCCTTCTCTTCTTTTATGTTTTTGTAAACATATGAATGTTCTCATTAAAAATATTAATTCATGATAGTTATTTTCATATAACCACTATTTACTCAATGTAGCTCTTATACCATTTTTCCAAATCATTATAGTCTTCATATTTTCCATAAAATCCCTTATAAAATTATTTCATTCATGTTTAAACCATTAATAAGAAAAGGATATAACATGATTGATGAACACCATAATAAGAAAATTATATGATAAATATTTGGAAAATAAAATTAATAAATTTCATTTTCTTCATGATTATTTCACAATCATTCAGTTAAACCAAAATTACTATAAATTGAATCTAGGATATTGTATATCATGTTCCCTTTTGTTCAATAATATAATTACATGATATAATAAAGCCTTCATAATTTCTTGTAAAAGGAAAATTATAACCCAAATAATGTCCCCCATGAGTTTCAATATAGTTACAGAGTATTAGGTCCCCTCATTGTGAACCAAAGTGAAGACAATATCAATGTTCAACTAGCATTTTTCTAGTTGACTACCAATAGGTGTATATGTTCCACAACTGAATAAAAATTACAATTACATTATTTTAATGTATTATCTTGTAGAAAAAAATAATATCTACATTACAAAAATCTAAAGATGTCACAATATAATTAGAATTACCTCCATGGTTTTTCATAAAAACTTTCTTGTCTCATTCCAAAATATAAACACTTTAATCTGTAAAAAACTAAACCCTTCTCTGATACCAACTGGAGTGAACCAGTATAAAAATGTATTTATGTAACATCATTTTCCATAATTAAACATTTCATCCCTCAAAATAATCCCAAAATCCCATGATTAAAATTATTATTGTATTGTAGGACTGGTTTGATAAGAAATTTATTTTCTAATATTTGTGAAAGTTTCACTATATTCAAGGAACATTAGACTCATCTTAGACTACTCATAACATATACCCATCTCCATAACCCTAGGAAAAGAAATCATGGGAAAGGGGGTATCACAGATATTCAGTATGGTTATATATTAGAAATAACAATCAAATATCATAAGTGAGGATAAATTTATGATATATAAATAATTAATATATATATATATAACATATACAAATAAAATTATATGTCATAACTTTTTTAATATGGGTTTGAATAAAATAATACATCTGTCAAAAGAATATATAAACGTGATTCAATAAAAATAAGAAATGAGATCATAACCTAAGAATGACAATAAGGATAAAAATAGGATATATTTCCAATATATAAGAAACTTTTTTATAGGGAAACATTACAATAATGAGTAACATAATTAAACACACTCTTATAGGAAAACATAAGTGTACCTATGCAAACATCAACTTCATGAGTCATAAACATACAATCATGCTTGAAAATAGCTATCTTTCTCTTGTGTATGCATATATCATGCGATATAAACATTTAAAAAAGTAATTGGTGGGTAATATTAAACCCCACATACCATCATCTATAGTTATAGGTTCCATTTTAAAATCATTGAGTTTTGAAAACATATATTAACAAATATTTTAAAATGGGTTTCCTAATATTTTAATGTAAAAATCATGGACTTTTAATTGCGTATATAACCAAATTAAATAAAATATGTTTTATAGCTATTTCGACCTGATTTGTGTCACACCATGTATTGATAGGCATAGACAGTCCCGCAAAGATTGGGGAGTGTATCCTTCTTTTTTATGTTATTAAAGAGGTTTTAAGTTTTCATGATCCTTCCAAACGATTACGAAGGGGGTTACTAATTTGTGCAATCGGCCTATGCTGGGTATGATGCCCCCAGATGGTCTCTAATGAGTTTATTCATGTATCCAAAAATACCCAACAGCCCTGGTATCCATGATTCAGGGACCTTCCTTCCAATGGAATGCACTCGTTGTATGATGATTTGGCAGAAAATACTTCAGAACTACATTGGTTGAGATGTAGGGAGGTTGGGCTTATCACACCCTTTTGGGGGAATTATTTCATACTCTATGACTCTCTTTTATATTTAATCCATGTTCATATGTTTTTTAATCCATAGTTCATTTCTAAATTGTGTATCCATGAGTGACCCTTGGTTTGCTGGATCATCATAGATATACATCAATTTGATGCCATGGATAAAATGCTGACATAAACCGTGAAATGAGGCACTCTGGAGTTTACCATCATCTAGGAGATATGGAAGGTGGTTTGATGTTGGGGTTGGATCTAGAATATGAGCTTCCTACGTGTCATCGTGGGAGAAATCATATCCCATATAACATAGATAGCTTGTGGAATATACCTGCGAGGAGGAACATTTATTGCGGGCATAATTTCATGAACCCTTTTGGAAGATCTCCCCTTTCAGCTTGGGCCTTCAATTAGGCATCCTATGTATCCGAGTTTGAACAAGAATCAATGTTATATCGGTTATTTTATCTTGGAGTTGGGAGAATTTTATTTCATCATAAACCCCTAATCCCCTGAGATCCATGCTCACTGTGAGAAAAAATAGGGTGTGATATATTCAACAATGGAACACTTTCTCTTCTATGTAGATAGAAAAGGAGGGTGATGATGGCTGAATATTCCATGGATAAAATCTTTATAAGAGATGTAAAGAGCATTGGGTGTGTCAATTCCCTCACACGATCACATGTCGAGCCGATGGTGGGTGAGCATGAAAGCAATGATCCATTCAATGTGGGATGAAATTCGAAGTCGGGTGGTTTCTCTCTACGATGGTAATGGGATCACCTTAGTGGCAGTTCCCAAAAATGTGTTCATGGAAAAGGATAGGATTTTCACCTCTCATCAAAAAGAATGGTGAGCATGTTTCCCTTGACTGATCACGGTTCCTCATTGAATGGAAAATCATGTGATCTTCCATGATCTCTAGAATAGGTAGGTTCATGTCAGTATCCCAAGGTTGTACTTTAGGATACCATTAGAATGTAGACTAAGAGAAATTCTAGGGGTCCAAACTGTTGTGGGGACAACCTTCATTACTCAACTTACCTTTGGTATGACGACTTGGAGGGGTGTTCTGATTAGCTCAATGATCAAGTCTTATGGGTCTGTTTGCTTTGGAGGAGGCATTAGCCTGATACTGGTAGACTGGTTTGGGAAGGATCTATGGAGGACTAGATGGTAATGGAGGGGCATGATTGGAGTTGGATGGAAGGATTCACAAAGACACCCCATTTTATGTAATGTTTTCTCATGCAGAATGGGGGTATCCCAACATACCATAATGTTATGTTGGGAGAGGGTCATCTACGTACTGAGGGAATTTTCAAACTTGGACATGGTCCACCAGATACAAAAGTGGTAGTCAGTTCTGGATGTGTTTTTCCATGCTGCTTCAGGATCCATCCACATACTGATGCAGTATGTGGCATAGGGTTCGATCGACATCTTGATGTGCTATGTGGAGCACCCAATTAATAAAGGATCCCAAAACCTATGGTTAACAGTGAATTTATTCATGTGAAATTTATGGCTTGCTATGGAACCAATTAGGTTTTCAGTCCACCAATTATTATCAAGTTCCTTCTTTTTATATTTTGCATCTGGTTATACATACAGAAAAGTGGTTCTCAATTCACACTTAGTTGATGATTTGAAATCAATGTTGGAAACTTCCTCGTATTTGAATTATTTCTCTGATCCTCTAGGGTATCCATCATTATCTATTCCACCCATCTCCTATATCTCTTCATTTTTCCTCCCTTCATTTCCTCTTGTGCTCTTTATATAGAGAACTGGGGATATCATATCTATGGATAAGTGACATCATTTTCTGATGCCCATGAAGACATATCTCAACCTGCAGAAGACTCGGTCAACTGGGTTTTGGAGAGTCTATGGTTCACGAGTGGTGGTTCTTGGAACTCAGCTATCTTGCATCGTTCTTGAACTACATAGTTCATAACATGGTATGTGAATGGAATTTCTACTCTTGATTCTATCAAAGACACAGTTTGCAGTTTTTTGGGTTTGATGGAAATCATGATGTGGGCCAATGCCTCATGGGTCCTTCCATGTACCTAGGGTTCGTGGTTCATACCCTTCGCAAACCATTCCCGGTGATGGTACATGGGTCACTAAAAAGCATGATATTTTTTATTTCTTCAAGTTTCTTCTAAAAATTTCAATCAAATTTGTATCTAATTTTCTTTACTAGACCCATTGGAATGTTTCCTTCTACAAAGTGCTTATGGTAGTATTTACTTCCCTTTGTGAAGGTTTCAGGACCCTGCAAATGCGCCCATCAGAATGGGGTCTGTTCGGGATGAAGAGGAGGCTATTCTGATATAGAAGTTTTCATGAGATGAAGTGGTTTGTAGTAGAATGGGTAGGTTTGGTAGGCATACCCCACTAATTTATAGGGGCCTAGGTCATATTTCTTTTACTATATCTTAAGTAAACAACCTTTCTCTACCTTCCTTGGCTTCCTTTGCATCTTCGTGACGAATCCTTTGCAAAATCCATATTTTTGAACCACTCTATATACTCTGCAAACTTCACTATCCATAGTTTATTCTGCCGGCAAACCGAATTTTTTGTTCTTGAATCACATCGGGGAATTTATAACTTAATTCTAGACTTCCATGTAGGATAACACTACACTATTTTCAAGTTTCACATGTCAAAAATTAAACTGGAAAATAAAACTCTAAACATTGTAAACCCTAACATAGAATTTTAATCAGAATAATTTGAATATTAGAATGGAGAGGCCTCATTTCATTGATTTTTCCTTCCCCAAACAACTTAGTTTGCTTGACAATGCTCTATGGGCCAGTACCAAATGGGAATTTCACATACTAAAGTCATACAAGGGGTGTTTCTTCTGTGTACTGATGTATTTCCTGAGAAATGACCTACGCGTACTATTTCCAGGAGCAGTATGTAGAGCCCCATTCGAACCCTCTATTTAAGTCCCTTATCCATTTTGTCACCGTTATTCCACAATTTTCTCATTAGATTTAATTTTATAGGTCTTTTGGAACTTTTTGTGTAGACAACAATGACACTTTCATAGACCACTACAACTGTCGTTGTTCCTACTAAGGCTACCACTACTACCCCACTTTCTGCCACGGAGGAAATATTGAAGAACCTGGAAGATTCAATTAATGAAAAAATTCTATTTTCTCTATTTTAATAATATCTAGAAGATCTGCTTACGGTTAGTCAATGGGAGTATCCATCCTCAAATTGGCTTCCAACTTATGGATTTCCTCTATTATTTGATACATCTATTCCATCACCAAATTAGGTTGATCAGCCTATTGCCTTGATAAATAATACCTACATCCCAAACGCCTTCATTTCATCAATGGGATGATAATTCCAGAAAGATATCATTGATGGGTCTCTGCTAAGCTACACACCTTGATCCATTGGGGAAATGTGACAGAATCTAGATAAGACAAATCATTTTTATCAAATCATTATATGGAAGTCCATATGGATTGAAAATCATGGCTAGTCATACAGGCAGGATATTCACTCTGGAGTCTCGTTTAGCTTTGATTGTGGGTGGCATATCTAGGTTTTCTAGAGATATGAAGAATTTCGGGCCGAGCTGTAGGTTGTGGGACTATACGATGTTGTCTTGGTATCTTAGACATACACTCACCTAAAAAATGTCATTATTTCATAGATCCAGAGAAGATAGAGCACAGACACTAATACCATTCATTTAACCAATGGGTAAGTTTGAATTATTCTTTGGGAAATCCTGATAATTTAAAGACTTCCAATTGTAATGGATATGTATTATAAATTTATACATCCTTCCTCTTCTTTGGATAACGAGGATAAAACTCCTTCTTTTTCGGAGAAACTCATTCTTCAGGAGAAGGAACTTTTGGACAAATTTGATCAATGTTTAAAAGAGGAAATTATTTCCGTTTAGTGTTTTGGAACATATACTGAGGAAAATGGTCTAGATCTGCATCTACACAAACTGAGGGCCTTCCCTGCAAAGACAACCTGGATATAAGGAGGTTCCTATTGGCCCTCCACTGAAGAGGGGAAATTTCATGAATCGGGATGGAGTCTTGTTCCTGATGATGACCAATTACTCCAACCGGACACCTTCTTGGCGATGTATTTGAGTGGATGACTCTTACCAGTATGAGCATCTGGCGGTGTGAGAGCCTCATCCTTAATCATGGGCACTTAACTGGCCTCTATTAGATGCGTCAATCTAGCTATTCCAGTTCTTGCAAAGATTTATCACTAGCTAAGTCAGATCAGGGAAGGGAGGTTATGTTACCAGATTATTAGTCCCTTCCAAATCCTTTGGGGCTGGATAAGAGCTGACATAAAATGTTATAGCTGTATCAATTACATGGATATTCCAAATTCCATCCTCAAACTGTATCTTCAGAGTACCAGTGGGGTAAGTCCAATGGGTTGGGCCTTGCTGAATATGCAATAGGTGTAGACTGAAATGAATGAGAAGGAATTAATATCTCATTTCAATGTTCATGAATGATTTTATAATCATCCTTATGAATCCCCTGTCGATACTATTGTGAATAATTGATCTGAATATTTTTCTTACCGAGAACACTTTTTTTCTTTGAGAGAAGTAGTCTTGGTTGCTCGCATCAGAGGGTAGAATATCAGTTATGGGTATGTACAATTTATGTTTAGTCATCAATTTAATTATTTGTAGATGTTTTGTTCTCCCACTCTCAACAATTCAGATCAGGAGAAACATCTGATGATAGCACATCAACTGCAGTTGATGTTTACCCTATCGGAAACCCAATTCCAGGTCAGACTTCTGGATTCTGGGGATTTCGTACCCTTCTTCACCAAAATCTATATTGAGGTATGTGTTAAATAATATCTATATGGCCAATTAGATGATCTGGTTACTATCATAACAACCTCCAAATAATTTGAGGCTAAGGGTGAGGAGAAGGAAAAGGATGTTTTCAGGAACTCTCGGTAAGGAAAAGTACTTCGAAATCCTCTCAACTCTCCCACAATGAAGGTTGTGAAAGGTGGGGTTTTAACTTAATGGTTGGTCAAATGAGCTGCTGAATTTGGTGTTGGGATCCAACCATCCATCCCACCTAAGGATGGTTTTCTCGTAGTCTGGAGGTAATGAGACCTTTTGAAATGCCATGAATCCACTCACGATTGGTCCCCTCATGCCTTTGGGTTGCTCCTCCAGTCTATGGAAGTTTCTATTACCGACATTAGTTATCTGTCAGCACCTGCTGGGGACTCTATTGATGAGGATCATAAGATGGTGGGTCATTCCCCTAAGGACATTGAGACCCTGATCCATTCTCAGAATGGTCACCTCTAATAATCACATCAGTTACATTCCATGTTGTGACCAGAAACAAATTACGGGGATGAAGATGTCAGTGGAACTCCTATTGTAGTCATAGAGGGAGAAGCTTATTCCATACTCCCAAAGTCCCATAGGTGTTCATATACTGAGGGTCCAAAGACTGTAGAATAACCCAAGAAGCATTTATGGATGACGAGATCTACTCCATCCCCTGTTCCAATCTTCTAGCATTGGTCAACCCAGTCACAACTACTTTTCCGAATGTTTGGCGGGTCTTGGATGAACTGGGTGAAAACACAACTAATGTGGATATTTGGAGAGTAATTCAAGGAGGAAACTTTGACCATTAGGGTTTCAGAGGATCCATTACCCACACCTGTATTTCTATTGAAGAAGATCCAGATAAGGTGGATGCTTATTTGAAAGATATGTACATGTCCCTTCATGCCTCCAAAGATAGTTATTACTGGTCCAACTGAGTAGCATTGATGGTTATCCTCCCACAGTCAAAGACCATCAAGGGGGAGGTTGTTCTATTAATAAACCATATCATTAATTTATATTTTTTGACACTCTAAATCCCCCATGTTATATTTTTAGGTTCCTGCAGGGTCTCAGGAAATGTTTTTTCACATCATTATTCCCCTGGTGGCAACGTAGCAAGGGAGTGCACCCTTCCGATTATGGGGGTACTACGGAAGGATCTCCTGGCGACTGAGATCATATGGAAGAAATCATTATAGACACTTCCATGGTATTTCCTCCTCTGACTCCACTAGGTTCTCTTATTCAAGAACCATCTCCATGATAATCCATGAAATGAAAACATGCTTCTCAACTATCAAGACAAATTATGAGGGGAATCACAAGTCATTATCCATTAACTTGGTGGTAAAAATGATTGTCCTTGTCTTTTTGACACACTATTATGATTGTATTTTGATATAGATCCTATTAGTGACCATGTGGAAGTTTATCTATAATCTACAGTTCATGTTACCTTCATGACATGGGATTATCTACCAGAAATTGTGACTCATTGACACATAGTAACAAGTCTAATTGAGGAGGCTATGGTTATTTTGACCCTTTAGGTATGTCTGCTTCTACGAAAACAAACTTTACCTCAATGATAAAAGAATATATAGGAGGTGAGGCCTCAATTTAACATGTTTAGAATGTTCCCATGGAGAGGGATTGGACAACCTTTATGGTGGGGGATGAATCCAGTGAAGAGCTCCATGTCCCACATGATGTTAGAGAGATTTTAAATCATGGGGAACTAATCATTCTTGAACTAATAGACTTTACCCCTATAGAGAGGTCCCTTCATAGGCTTATTCTATACTTGAACATGAAAACTCTACCTTTGAAAAAGTAACAAATATAGGGGAAACTATTGTCCCATCTCTAGAAAAGATGGAGCAGACTATTGTTCATTTTTCTCCAATTCTGAGAGAAGTTCTAGTTTTAACCCCCATAATCTCAAGGGCAGTACCATTTTCGGAAATGATTATCCCTACAGGCCTGCTATTAGTGAGAAACCATCTGGGGGATTCCATGGGGGTTTCTATTCTGGTTGGTCATGTTCAAGGGCCATCGGTGTCATCATGCGACCGCGAGGTGCGACTGTTGATTGAAGATTTGTTGCCACTATATAGGGGCACCGATATTCCCATTGAGTTGGGGGTACTAAAGCTTTGGTATATGGAGGTTAGTTCTCCAGTATTTCAATCGTACATTATATTTTATTTAGGATTCATGTATATTTACCAACCTTTTCTATAATTTCATATTTTAAAACACAAGTGTTATCAATTGCAGTGAACACACCCACTATGTCCTCTATTCTATTCATCAGAGGTGAGGATGCTAAGGGGTCGAGTCATGTTGTAGCATCCAAATCAAGCCCCTCTCTCATGATGTTCATCCATGGTTATATTTCATCATCATGGACTGACTCTATGACTAACCGAGAAGGCTTGGTCAACTTTCATCCCATCTGCCAAAAGGCTTGAAGGAATGGTTGGTAATTAATCTCTCGTACTCCATTGGTTGAGATGTCAGTGATGTTTCTAAAGTTACACCACCAGTTTGCTGTCCAAGGATTTTTTGTATTAGACTATCATGGCATCTATGATATAGTGAGAAAAGAAGTTTCTACTAAGGATGAAATTTGAACACTTGAATCTCAAATTTATTCCATAGAGTAAACGTCTCATCTTGCTGCTGTGAAGAAAATCCTTATTGATGAAGCCACCAGTCATGCTAGAGTAGTTCTGAGGCAGAAAACAAGATCGCAAAGCAAGATTCCTTAATGGAACACCATGACCAAGAAGTGGATCAACTGAGAAGGAAGATGGGGTGACTTAATCAGGGGCAGTCTTTTGTTATAGTTGTCGTTGTGGTGGGTGATGGAAAATGGAAGAAGGAGAACGGGCTGGCCTCAATGCACTGATGGATGTAGAAGTGCTGCTGGAAGGCACAAAATCAGATACTGTAAACTTATTAAAACATTGTCAGGCCATTAAGGAGTCACATCAATTGTTGATGAAACTTTGTGACTCCATCGAACGTCTCTTGTATTTTTCATGTCCCACTCGCAAGGAGATTCTCCAAGATATGGATGCCCTACAGATTTTTATGGAATAGAATGAATCTAAATCTCCCTCAAATACATCTTTTTTTCTCTTTTCCCTAAAATGTCAATATATCACAATTGATCCTATAAAAATTATTTTTATTACGTATTAATTTTAAATAGACATCTGAAATTGGTAGATTGAAATAATCGAATCAGACTCTAATTTTTTCCTGAGCTATAGGACTCAGCGAGCATAGATTCAATATTGTTCGTGTTTCATGGAAAACCTCACAACCTTTTGTGCCTATTTTAATTATTTCCCTATTTTTGCCTATTCCTGTGTGGTACGAGCTTAGAGGGTATAACATGACTTCTGATTAGGTCAGCCTTTATGGGAATTCAACCCAACAAGAATTATATCTCTTTTAAATACTTGATAACTCAAAAAATTATCATAAACCATACACTGTATATGTTTAACTACCTGTCGATCTACTTTTTTCCATCGGTGGCCTTTCGGGGATTTCGTTCTGGAGAGTATTACATTTTTTTCATTGGTGATTTATATTCTTTACAATCAAAATTTTTAATGTTGTTTTAGTTTGAAAAGTCCTTGACTAAAATCGATGTGGAAGGGGACCATTATGTGAATAAACATCTGAGAATGTCCTATTTACTCTCATTCAGGAATGGGGGATTTTTATTAACAGTAACTTTGTGAGTTTTGAATGTATATGGGGCTCCAGAGCTATTTTAGATGTATGCAGCTAATAAAGGACTCTCATGAGGATGAATTTCACTGTGGTTTATGGTTGTATTATAGGTGACATATGCATAGCCACTAGGGAATGATGTGCATAGTTTATAAAAGGTATATACAGGACACTGGACTTCGATTTTCAATGTCCTAGGACATTTATGGGAATTTTGGATTTGTTCTGAGGTTTGAGACCACATTGGGTGGCCTATATGAAGGATACTATTTGAAAGTATTAGAAACATTTATATTGTATTTGAATAAGAAACTACTCCCACATGAATTGTGCCTGTGTAAGGGAGATCCGGTGAGTGGTGCAGTTTAATTTCATTCAACTAGGACACATGAAACCTATTATGGGAGATCATTGTACTCTAACTAAGTGAGAGTAAATCATTCCATAGTTCTATTAGAAATGATTTTTATCATTGAATATTTGAAAGTGTTAAATTATGTAAACCATAATCCAAGGGGTTTTTTAATCCAGGGAGTGAGATGGGGCATAAATGTTAGGAAGGCATACAGAAATGAGAAAGGACTCTCTTGAGGAAGAATTTTCCTTTGGTTGATGGTTGTTTTGTTGGTGACATATACAGAGCCATCAGATCCTGATTTTCATAGTACAAAAAGGTGTCTATAGGATACTAGCCACCCATATTTGATTGAAATGAAGTATTATAGAGATTGGGACCTTTTTGGACATGGCATATGGATTATTAAAGGGGGTGTGCATAAATATGAAAGGGGAAATTTCTTTGACTGGGATTTATTGGGAAGACGAGAAATAGGTGGTGGCATTGAATTTTTTGTATGTAGGTCAACATAGTGCATATGGATGAGGCATCGTTATTTTGTAGAATCCTTAAGGGAGACCACAGTTGAATCAGGCCAGGATGTTCCAATATATCAAGGATGTGGGTAGGAAAGTGAGTTTAAAAAATGACATTTAGGGGGTCTTGAATCAGGAATTATATCATAGGGATTAGGAACCATTTTGAATACCGAGACAGAAGGGAACTCTCCTAGGGACGAATTTTCCATTAAATGACAGCCGTTTTGTAGTCAATATATGTAAAGTTACCAGGGCATGATGTTCATAGTCAAAAAAATGTGTCTACAAGACATTGGACTTCCATTTTCGATGCATTGGAGGGTTATGGGGATCCAAGATTAATCAAATCATAGAGTTTTATGTATGGAAGGAGTGTATCAGGATACATTAAAAACATTCAGGTTGTGATTCACCCAAGGGATCAAGTATTCCCCTATATAGATCTGGCGCATATGTATGTTAAGGAATCCATCCCATCTATGGAGTACCCTGTAGTTTAACATCCTACGACTAGGACACTCGGTTCCTTCTACAGAAGGGAATCATAACATGCCTTTTAGGGTCATGCTGCTAGGACCATATTCTTTGGTTGATTTTCCATGTTGTCATGGAAAATCTCCTACTGAGGTCCCCAATATCATGCGAGCTATGATCAGTGTGAGAAACAAGGGATTACAAGGATTTTGGGTTGCCACATAAGAATGTAATAGTTAATTATAGTGATCATTTTCTGTTTCGACCAATGGTATGTAGTTTAATGTCGTGAAGCATGGAATAATTCCACACAATTTATTATCTTGTGGGTTCGACATAGGGTAATCCTAATGTGAAAGAAGGGAAATTCGATTTCCCTTAAGCAGCCATGTAGATATGACTTATCGAGGGATTCTATTCTTTAATTCAATTCATTCATAGAGCAGGGGACATTTCAATACTTTCTGCAGCTGAGTCTGAATCGTAGGATTCTAGTCTACCACACATCATATTAGGGAGAAATCGGGTTACACAAGATTCTAGATGAAAATTACTTACTTAGGTCTAGCCTATACGTAGAAATGAATTGCATTTTGTTTGATAATTTAAATCCAATATATGAATCTAATAATTTAGACTATGTAGTGCAGTTTAAAGTCATGCAGTCGGGACACTTATGGACTTGCAGTTTAGTGTCGTTCATTAAGGATGTTGGCCTCACAGTTTACCATCAGGTGGTGGAGACAACTTGTCACCAATATCATAAATATCATCAAGTTAATCAGGGTATGAAAATTTTGGTATTTTATATACATGAATGATGATATATGGTGTAATTTATAGTCTAGGGCACTTGGATCAAGAGTAATGACATGTGGCGTGGAAGACATTTGGCATATGAAAATAGGAAAATCCTATCCTAGGGAAGAATATGCCTTTGATTGATGGACGTTCTGTAGGACACATTTTCAGAGGCACCGGGGCATTATTTTCATAGTAAAACAAAGGTTTATAGAGGACATTGACCTTCCATTTCTGATGTCTAAGAATATTTAGTTGGACCCATGCATTTCTGGAGTATAGAGTTAGTCAAACGGGAAAGATCTATCTAGGAATATAAGAAAAATCCAAACTGTTATTATCTGTGAAACATGGAAGATTCTACATAGAGATGACTCATATGATGGGCGGAAGCATGATCTTTTGACTCTTTTGGGGTGTCGGAATTCAGACATTGAGTTTCCCTCATATCTTTGAATTTTATTTTCTATAAACTTCAAGGCATGTTCGGGATCTCATAACGCCATGAATTGGGCCACACATTATTCATGAGGATCCGAACAGTTTAATGTCATACAATTGGGACCTTTTATGGATTCTTCAATGTAATTTTGGCCTATACACAGTGGAGGGGAATTTTTGTTTTGTTTTTTTGGATGGCTGGACGAGGATAGACGATCTGTGCATTACAACATATCCAACATGGGTAGTAAAAAATCCAAAAAAATTCATGGAAAGTGACTCCCTCTATAGTTGTAGACTGTATCTAGGGAAAATGGGAAATTATATTTCTTGGTGGCTAGACCAATATTTTATGTCAAGGTGTTACTAAATATCCTGTAAGGGAAGGAATCAATCCATAATTAGTTCTAGAAATATTCTCCCAGTAAAGGTCGGATCAATGCATAAGGAGAGGGAAGGAATTATAAATTATGGTTGAACCAGGATATAAAATATGGGCATCACTACGTATCCCACTGAGATAGGAATCATTCCATACCTACTTCAAGAAAATTCCATGCAGTTTAACATCATATGGTAAAGATGAAGCTAAACTAACGTGAATTATAACCATATTGAGGCTGGGCCCGAAACCTAGGATTTTTGCATCTCTGTGTATCCCTTGTGAGGCATGGATCAAACTATATGTAGTTTCCAAAGTTTACCTACATATGTCTAGTCTATGTGTAGTTAAAAGAGTTGGAATTTTTATTTGATTAGTGGTCGGGCCTAGTAGCTAAATCAGGGCATCACTATATATTCTTCAATGGCAGGAATGAATCCATACATCGTTCTGTAAATTCCCTCCATGTATAGGTCCATACCATACAATGGGGGGGGGGGGGTTGGTTTCATCACCTATGGGTTTTGGGTCTATTATTTTCATATATTATTTGTTAATGCAAGGAAACCCTTACCACCAATCCTATGCTCATGCAAGTTATACTCGATGTGAAAAAAAGAGCGACAAGGATTTCCCTCATATTATGGGTTGATATAGTATATAATAGGGGAACTCTATTTCATGTGATTGATGGTCCATGATTGAGGGTCAAGGATTCCCTATGCATCCCGTTGATGAATAATAATTAGGCCATAAGTAGTTCTTGATTTTCTTTCTTATGTTGGTCAAACCTATTCATAGAAATGGGGAGGTTCTTATATATTTTCTACACATGAATTTGACTTATACGCAATCAACTATGAGCTGGAACACAATACCTACAAGGCATTTTAACATGTTATTTTTTGGATGAGGATTCTGTGTAGTTTATTGTCAGGTAGCAAGGTTGATTTAAGGGTGCTATGAATTTTAACATCTTTCCACTAATACATTTATCATGAATTTTCACATCGTGTGATGAGAACAATTTATATTGTTGTGCAGTTTTACATTTTATATCTAGGAGGGGTATGTCTTTGTGCAATTTAGCATATTGTAGGTAAGACACATGTGTTTTAGTTTATATGATTCATTTCTTCAGAAACCATTCATTTGTGAGAGTTGTGTTAAGCCTTCCAACCATTGATATCGAGGCATATGCTCCATTAGAGCAGACCTTATGTATGAAATATGGTCCCTCCCATTTTGAGTCACGATTTGAGGTTTGCTTTCGAAGTATCATTGAGGGTATGAGGACCAACACCATCTCTCCATTGAGGAAATACCATACGTGAACCTTTTTGTTGAAGACCCATGCGATCCAGTTTTGGAAGATATCCAAATGGTGAAACCTTTTCTCATCTAGTCGCTCCAAATAATCATACCATTTCTCGGATTTCTCATCCAAATACAGTTGATCACAAATGGAAACATGGAGTGATGGCAGTTGAACTTCGATTGGAAAAACTTCCTATGTCTTATATACTAGTGAGTATGGGGTTTCCTGGGTGGTAGTTCATGCACTGGTCTGGTAATCCCATAAATCATGAAGCATATCTTCTCACAACTATTTATTTTCCTTGTCTATCATCTTATGGAGTATGCTAGACTGATTCATGTTGAAAGTATACATCTGCCTGTTGGCTGCAACATGATAGAAGGATGAATGGTTGGATTTGATTCCATAGTCATGGTATAAATTTTACATCTTAGTAGAGGAGATGTTGGTGCCATTTTCCATCAGTATTGTATGACGGACACCAAATCTACTAATGATGTTGGATTTCAAAAAGATAATGATGCTATTTTCCCTAGCCTCTTTAAGGATTAAAAATTCATCCCATTTGGAGAAGAAGTCAGTTTCTATGAGAATGAACATAAATTTTCTGGATATTCTGGGAGGATATGGTCCCATGACATCCATCCCCCATACAAGAAATGGAAAAGAGTACATATCTGTGTGAGGTAGCACTAGGGGTTGGTGAATAAAATAAGTATGAACATGGAAGTGGTGTGGCTTCGTGGATAATGTGGTACAATTCTGTATCATAGTGGGTTAATAGTATCCAAGCCATAGACTATGATGGTAGATCTTGGTAGCTTATTTTTGTGTCACACAATTTCTGGCGTGAACTTCCTTCATGGTGGCAGTAGTCTCTTCTCCATCAATGCACCTGAGAAGGACTCTATTATGGCATTATTTGTGTAGAACGTTTTCTTGGTTTGAGCCACTGTACAATACAAAATGACTATTTTATCTCAGTCTAGAGTATCTAGGGTTGTGCCCATATTTTCCAGTGCATCGGCTTGAGCATTTTATGACTGGGGAATATGAGTCGGTGTTGGTTCTGATTGGAATTCTGCCATTATTTCTCAAACATGGTTCATTAAAGGTTCCAATACTTCTTCCTTAAAGGAATAGTCACCATTGAACTTCTTTATGACCATCTATGGATCACCATTTATCTTCACGTATTTTTCTCATGCATGAAGTGACAGCTTCAGGACTGAAATGAGGGCCTGGAATTCTGCATCATTATTTGTACACCCCTCTGATAACAGGAAGAAGTAATGCAAGATGAATTTTTTTTGGAGATATGAGTATAAATCACATTCCTACTTTGTTGATATTGGGAAACTCCATCTCTTTCCCTATCAGGATTCAGTAGGCATAATCAAAGTACATTACCCATTCTCTAAGTCTTTCATGGGCAAAGAGTACTTCATCATCAAGAAGTTTTGTATCCAATGGGATTGTTTCATTTGAGGGGTGTTCCACTATAAAATTGTCTAATTCATAGACTTTGATCGTTTTCTCGGGTACGTACCATATGTAAAACTATTTTACGATGAATTAAAACCATGATAGGCATCCAGTTAGCATAGTACGAATGAGGATATACTTGAGTGGGTTTCATCAGGAGACCAGATGGACCTCGTGGTGCTTTATATAATGCAGGGATTTCTGAACTACCAAGATTAGGGCCATGTAGTTCTTTTTTATTATTCAATACAGAGTCTCTACATCGATCATTGTTCTGCTAAGTAAACAGATATTGTTCACACTGCTGGAATCATTCTTCTGTGTGAATAAAGAGCTTAATGATTGTTCCAAGGCGGTTACGTACAAAATGAGTGGCCTTCCCTCAACTAGATCCATCAGAACCGATAGGCTTAGGATATATATTTTGATATTTTTAATGTATTCTCAAAAATCATTATCCCACCGGTAAGAATCCCCTTTCCTCATAATCCTGGGGAATGGAAAAAAACATACCTACAAGGCTGGTTATAAGGCACCAAATGTAGTCTAGGTTCCCCTAGAGACCTCTCAACTCAGTGAGGTTGTGAGGTGGAGACATGAAAAGGATGGATTTGTCTTATTAGGTTCAAATTTGATGTCAAGATGGAATATGACAAAGATGAAGAAATTTCATAGAGGTGATGCTGAAAGCTCACTTTAGGGGATTCATCATTGGACTATATTATCGTAGTTTATTGAAGATGATTTTTAGATCAGTCAGGTGGTTTGAGGGATGTAATTATTTAACCACCAATTCATTGACTTACCACTCAACTAATAATTCTAGCATGGGATAGATAATGTGATGCATGGCACACTAATATGTAGCGAAGATGTATTTCAGACCAAATGGCTTCACCTTATAGAAAAATACTCCCTGTGCCCTGAATGTATTGACTTCTTCATCTTCGCAAGCCATTCAGATCTAGTTGTATCCAGAATATCCATCCATGAAACACAGAACCTCATATCTGGTGGTCATATCGATTAGAAATTCTGGGATCGAGACCAAAAAAATCATCTTTTAGGGGGTGTCGATTGAGGTCCCTAAAGTCAGTGTAGACATTAATCTATATATTCATCCTATTGACAGGGACTATGTTTGCCTTCCAGATATGATACTCGACTTCTCAAATGAAGTTGGATTTTATTATTCTGTCATCTTCATCATCTATTTTGAGAAAATCTGTTAGATTGGTCCTTCTGGTAGCCTACTTATACCCACAATGGTCTTCTAGCATACCCAGGTGATGAGTAGCGACCTCTGGATCGAGGCCTAGAATTCATGTGTAGTTTTAGGCAAAAGATACACAATTATTCTTTAAGAAGGAGTTATATTCCTCCTCCTCAGAAGGTATGGAACCACAAATCATAGTGGGACTTCGTTCATCTTAGGTGCCCCATTTTATCTCCCAAAGTTCATAGATTATGGTGGATATACCTTCTTCGATTGCAGGAGGGGGTATATTTGAGGTCTTCTTCTTCTTATTCTTCTTCATCTTCATAGTCATCTTCTTTCTCTTCTGACGGAGAGAGTATTCTCGAGATGAAATCATTGATGTTGGGAGAGAAATTACATCTCTAATTTATGGAAACTGAAATTGCTCATTTTTTCCTAACTAACTACAGATAAATATCTGAAGACGATGGAATTCCCTTTATTTATTTTAGATAGAGGACATCATCTTATTTATTGAGTAAGGCGGTAACTATCTGGGGTCTCGAGGATGGGTTGGGATCTTTTTTGATTGAACCTTCCCTACCATCATATGGGTTAGTGTACTACTCAGCATCATTGGACATGGCGGCCATAACGAAAATCATGAAGATGGATGAGTTTGTATATGATCTTGAACTTATGCAGTCAACCAGGTTAATGGGTAATACATACTCTTCCCCAACCATTTTTAGGGGATCAGTGGAATCCATTTCAAATCCATTAGGTTAAGTGATCCAATAAACATCTTAATCCAATTACTACTTATCTTTTAGTTCATAGAACCCTACATCGATGTCATGTGACTCACATGATTTGAATGGGGATTTACCGGGGTGAAATGTCCCATTTTTTCCATTAGCGCAATATCCAATGTACTGGTGGTATGAGGAGGGGATTCAAACATGGGGATGCATCCATGGACTCCCCAATATTATATGGAATTCCATACATTTCCTCACTCCTAGAAACTCAGAATCAGACATGAGTTAACTAATCCATGTTTTAAGCAAGATTCATCCCAATGACATCTCCTTGCTTTTTCCATATTCGAACAGAGTTGTGATGTAGGGTGTCTGATTGTCCTCATCATCACCCAACCGATGAAGTGTTCATAGTGAGAAGAGGTTGACTCTACAACCATTTTGGATAAAAATCCTCTAAACATCAATGCCATTTATATTTCTAAACACATATAAGGGTTTTATGTGTCCTCTAATGATGGAGTCTTCATCCTGATTTGTACAGAAGATGATAGTGTGGAATTCTTTGAGATTTTCTTTTATCCGATTGACTTTAGCAGCTGCTACTTTGGCCTTGAATTACTGGGGACTTAGTAAGGCTTTGATGAGTGCCTCCCTTAGGTCTTCTAACAGAATCTAGGCATCCCGGATTAGTAGCCTTGTCGGTACTGAGGATATCTTCTTCATGATATCATATTTCTGCTCTAAAGGCACACGCTTTCTTGATTAGGGATACTCTTTAAAAGGCACTTTATGGGAATGAGATTTGGACATAGATGTTCTGGCCTCTATGAAAAGAGCAGATGGTTCTTCTGTGCTTTCCAAGTTTGGTCGAACTAGTCATGCCTTTACTCCTTGGGTGATTGGACATATTCCCTTCCTCTCATAGATACTCCAAGACTAATGGGCTTTTATATCTTCCAGTAGAGTAAGATAAACTCCCAGGATTCTTTTGTGTCTAATAGAGGGTCCTTATACGAGTTTCCACATCATTAACAGTCTGAATTACGGTGTGGTTGGGGATATAACTCTTTTCACGGTCATGCCTTTTGAGAAACCCATGGATTCTATGGCCTCTTCCTCGTGTTCTCAAGTTGGATATGGTGAATTCGTGTTTGGGACCATAGTCTCCATCATAGGAGGGGTCCATCAAGTGAATGGAATTAATGGATCTGAAGATCAGTTCTTGATCGGATAGTAATTCTGTTTTCATGTCTTCTTTTGATGCTATTTTTTAGTGGTGTGGTGCCCGTTGTCCAATTTGGAGGGGTGGTGCTCATCGTCCCATTTGGTGTGGTGATTCACATTTTCTTTTTTGGAGGGTTTGTTCCTGTAATTTTTTGTATACTAGAATAGATTCTCAAAGTGTCAATACCAGATTTAGCATTGATTCAGGCTCATCTTCTTGCTATTTTTTTATTTTTTGTATATTAGAGGATTGTGGGGCTGAGGATGATGGTTTTGTTACATCAAGAGATATTGGGGGCATGGTATGTTGCTTCAACTATTCAGGGAGGATTCTATGAGCTTGGTTCACTATTCTCTGAGTCATCTAACTATCAAAATTTTTCACCTTTTTTGGGTGAATGTTTTCCACTCCTATTCCTCTTTTGGTTCAAAGGTGGAGACATATGCCAGTGGTGTTGGCGGCAGACCCAAAATGACCTATCTAAAATTCACTATCATTGGTTGGAGATCCTTGAAAACAGATCACAATTGGATGGTGTGTCCTAGTATCCAGTGATTGGGAAAAAAATCTGGACTGTCATCGAGACACACTACATCGACTCATATTAGCTCTGTTAGTCAGAGGAAGTTGCAATTCATGGCAGATACAAAGTAGCCACATACATGGTCATCTCGAAATGGGTAGAATTTATTTCCTCTTTCCTCAAACTGATATCCTTTCGTTTCCCCTTCTCCCATATTTCTGAGGTTGGGGTGGTTGTTGGCATCTAGGTGTTCATGCATGGTTTGGTGGAGGCCTTATAATTGGAGCTGTTGTCAGGGGTGGATTCAGCATGATAGAAGCCACTTCATATTTTCCCATTCTTTTTCCTGGGCCTGATGGGGCCACATAGGACGTGAGATTTGTCCATTGCAAGCATTATTCAATCTGTTGGGTAATGGAAAAGAAATATCAGAACCCACTTCTATACTTCACTGGGATGAGTGATTTCCACCATTCATCAAGGATATTATCAAGGCACATAGATTGTATTTAATCCTCAGGGTGTGTCAGATTCATGAAGTAAGTTATGCATTATAATCTGGAGATGAAGTTTTGAAGTCTTCCATTCTCTTTATTCTTTCAATTCATGAGATCACTGACTATTTTCTTAGGGAATGTTGAACTGAATTTGAAGTGAAACTATCTCTAGAGGTCCTCCCATCCTGAGTTTCACTACTTCATGTTGCTCTGGGTTTCCCATCATGGGGTTAATGTAAGATTCATAGTGAATTATGTGTTGTTACAGGTCTCCTGAACCATTGAACACCCAGAATATGGGGTTCCTAAAGTTTGGTGATGATAGAAAGTTTCTCACCCCATCAAAGTAAGGTTTGTGTTCTAGTAGTATCGGAGCATATCGTCCTTCCATGGCTTCCAGTTGGTCTATAAATTTCTCGACGGTATTTAATAGCCCTTAATGCATATCCTTCCAGACTTGAGTTTGGGTGGGTGCAGTAGGGGAAAAGCTGGACCTATCGGAGCTGCTGATGTTTGTGGCAGATACCCATCCATTGGTATCTTTTTTGGGTTTTCCTGAATGTATTATAACTAATTCAACAGTGGAGAGAAGTCATTATGTCCTTCCGTGGCCAGATTCAAGTATGTTGATGCTCCTAATTCTGGATTGTATGGTCATATAAGATTAGTTTCATTTATCGGGAGGTGTTCATATGGTTGAGTCACCTCTTCTAGGAACACCTATTGATGATCCACTTGAGGAATGAATCTGGCAAGATAGCTTCACTAATGCAACGCAACATTGATTCACATGAACTCTCTCATTTATTTTTCATGTGTGGTGAATCTTTCCTTGAGTGTGAGGGAATAATTATTAGGGGGAGGAGGTGTTTCATAGATGACTTGGGATTTATTCTTCTCCTTTTTGTGTATTCTCGGGGGAGTTAGTAATGGGTTTTATGAGGGTGTGCCCAAATTTAGGGAATCTCCCCGGTTCTGGGTTTGCACACCATCAAACATAGTGTTGTATTCCTCTAGTAGAGAAGCATCATCTCTTTCATAATCTTAATTTTTATTATTTTCTTTGAGATCCATGGGACTGGCATTCACCATGATCACTGATGCATACAACATTTGGTATGTGTACCCGGTGTAGAATTGTAAAAGAGATTTTTGCATCCTTTTTTGGACTTTTACTTCCATTCTGTGGTATCCATTAGATTTCATTGCGAATATCGTCCAAATGAGACCCCAGATTTGACATCTCAATACACCTTCATCTCATAGGGTATGAACCATGAGACAAGGTTGAACATGTGACCTCTCACCTCATTGTTATTCCCATACAGGAAAAGATAGACGCCTGTTCTACAAGAATTTGAGGTAAAAAATCCCCCAGCCCTATGGGTTTGGGTTTACCTTGTTGTTCTATTGATGAAATAAGGCCCATATTTGTTATTATTACAAAGTAATTTTGTGTTAAAAATGACTCCATCCCTATGTGGTGGGCTTGTTCCCATACTGTAGTGGTAGCTGCTACTATTTACACTTTTTTGATTTCATGCACTTCTGTGTGGGTGTGATCTGTGTATAGAACTGCATCTTCATTAGATTATTTTTCTTTTGATGAAATGAGCACTAATTTCTAGTTGGATTCCCTAAGGAGGGAACCCTACTAGATTTTGTCATTTTCCTTGATCAGATGATTTTTTATGGCGGGATCTCATCAGGCCAGATGTTATTGAGACTTACTCCATGCCCGTTCCTGTTGAGTGTTCTACCTTTCCTCAGCAGCGATTTAATTTGATTACTACCTTTTGGTAATGACATTGAATTTTTTAATTTCCAATGAGGTATTTTTGATGATATGTGGGGAGAAGTGTAGAGGTCCATGTTCTCCCCATCCCCGAATATGAACTCCAGACGGGGCGTCACTAATGAGGCAATGCAACTTGTGCAGCGCATGGAGGTAGGACAGTTCAAATATTTTCTTTCACTTTCTGAATGTGGTTTTTATTTAGACGGGAGGGTTTCTAGGTTGATTAGATAGTAGATCTCTCCAAATATGTTGACATGGTCTGCATACCATTCGTATGGAAAGAACAATTCTTTTAGTAGGTGCAAATTCATCCAGATATTGAGGTGAATGTTATCCATACATTCCACAGACAAACCCATGGTATGTCGAAGTGAGAAGTTGTCATAGGCTTATACATTACTATTATATTATCCTTATATAGCTTCCTTCTCAATAGTAACATATCATGTTGTTTTTATTCAGGGGAATCCACTTCTTGATATGTCCATATTGACTAATTCATAATGATTTCGTTCCAAGAAGCATGGATGGTAAGAGCCTCATTGATATGTGAGTGGTGTAGGGGGAGATTGGAAGATGAGAATGTCCCGAAACTATCCTCTGGTTGAGAAATGATATCACTCTCTGTAGACTAAGTTTCTAACATGTCTGACTCTATTTTTCTGAGCACCTCAGCATTGGAGGTATTTCATACATTTGTCCTAGCATGGGGAAAAAATATTACCAGTGTGAATTTCAATTGTGGGGAGTAAATTCAAAATTGGTGATAAAATGGAGAGGGATGACATTAAAACTTTAGGACAGACTGCAGGGAATGTCCCTATGATGTATGAGCTAGGAAGGACCTTCAGGGCGGGCTTCAGGAAGAGGACCTTCTTTTTGCTTGATTTCTAGCTGTAGGGAGAATTTATATAGCGTACATTAGTGTAGGGACATCAAGATGTACTAAAATGAGGGGATGACCTTGTCATTGCTTGATGTGGCAATGGAGAGGACCTTTTCAACAACATCCATTGCAGGGATGACCATCACAATGGTTTTCATTATAGAGAGTTCTACCATTATGACTTGACAACAAATTGTAAAGAGAAGAATATCTACAACGTATATCTTGGGGAGGACCATTATGGTGGATGAAATTATGGAGAGGACCTTGTTACTATTTTATATTTCGGTCAAGGGGTGGTCTACCCAAAAATGCATTAAAAAAATGCTCTCGTGATCGATTATTCCTGGCCCCCGGAGTAAGCCCCTATGGGTGCTCTGTGAAGACCTTCAGATTTTTAGGTAGCAACATTATAGGGAGGGCCTTTGCAACTACTACTTCCACATCCATAATTTGGTGATGAAACTATAGAGTCTTGAACCTTTATTAATATATGTTCAAGGGCGTCAAAAACTGTATCTTCCAGAAGAGAAGGATCATGTATATGTAATTTGTTTTCAGTTTCTTTTGGGTATTTTCATTTTTTGGGTGCTCTCTTGCAAGTAACTGGGGCCATCCGTTGTTGGAAATGTTCTATATATACGGGACCCTATTTTTTGGTTGCCACGATGCTGTGAGGATATGCCGATGGACATATTGAGTTTTGGCATTGATATATGACTACCCTAGAGTGGCCACTACATTGGACCAGTGTTTCCAAGTTATAATAGGTATTTGTTCTTGATCCAATTTTGTGTGTATGATGATATATTTTTCATCTATTCTCCTAGATTGGACTAGAGATTCATAACTTCTCCGTAGTGACTATCCCATTTTGCGGGAAAGACATTTCGTTCAATGAAAATGGGTCATGGGTTTGGTTCCTCGCCTTTTATTCTAATTGAATGATATTATGACATGTCTGGAGTTTATGGTCTAAAATCGATGCCTAAACATCCATCACTGTCTGGATGTGCTGAGATAAAAAATTGGCTGGAACAGGTATGAATGGCCATTCTGTTGTCAGAGTAGGAGTTTTTTCCTACTCCGGTCCTCCAAAGGTTTCCAGTGGATACTAGCCATTCTCCTGTGTTGGGATAGAAGAATGAGCCTATCTCCTGTTTTATTTTCTAGTTTCTACCTTATTTGACTAGTGGGATTCATATTTGTGGGCAGGAATTCACATCTCCTTTATTTATGTTGTATTTTACTAACAAACTTTTTGTGAATCCGTATGAATTTGACTCTGCTCGTATTTTCTTTCCACCCTATTTGGATCGTGGTCTTGATAAACATCAATAGTTATTTGTTATTATCTATTTCTAGTTTCCATCTTATTTGGATGATGGGATCCTTGTGCATCAGTATGTATTTGTATCTGTCTATAATTCGCCACTATATCTGCATGGCAGGACTAACACGTATTGGAAGGAATGTGTCCGTACTCTTATTGTCCTGCTCTATTTCTATCGTGGGATTGAGTGGAGGGGGCTGTGTTGTATGTCTTCCCACTGAATGTCGTTGCATTTTTATGGTAGATTTCCTACTCAAGAATAAGGTTGGTGGACTAATACCAATTTTATCCCCCCCCCCTCCTCGATGGGTGGCATGAGGGGCCCTTGCCTTTTGGACATCAGCAAGCGCCCTCATTATAAGATCCACTTTAGGGTGAGGATACTTGGTCACCCGGTGTTAGTATTTATGCTCTCTGCTTTGGGATCCTGAGTAGAAACCCTGCACTTGGGATGAAGTCATCAGCATTGAAATCATTTTCCTCTCTGAGATAAGGGAGTTACATTTTTCCTTGTTCTAGGGAGAGGCCCCCCCCAAATGGTTCAAGACGATCAGTGGGGCCATGTTGTGATGGGGTTCGGATCGTGGCTGAGGAGGTGGCTGGTGGGATTTTAAATATTGGAGGGCTTTCCTTTTGGAATACACTATGGGGATAGTACGGTATTGGTGGTACTCTTTAATTAGTGTGCTTCATTCCCAGCATTAAAGTAGCTGGCCTGGCGAGGGGGTCATTCTCTTTATCAAGGCCTCAACGGCCTGCGGGATCGCTGAGGTGCGTGTCTGCATTGGTTTTCAGGATTTGAATTGGATCTAATGTTTTTCTATAAACCTTCAATACATATATATGACATATATAGACAGAAAACATCATCAAATTAGTATCACATGATTATATTAATATTTTGACGATTCACTTTGGCCCCCTTTCCTTTTTAGTGAGGTGAAGGGGCTTTAGAGGGGTAAACCTGCAACCTTGGTTTAGGATTCATGCTAGGTTCACCATTTTGTTTTGACCCAAATCATGTCACACCATATGTTGATAGGGATAGATTGTCCCATCAGGATTGGTCATTGTATCTATATATATGTTGTTAAGAAGGTGCCACATATTCATGATCTCATCGGATGATTAAAAAGGTGGTTACGTGTCCATGAAATAAGCCTATGTTGGGTATGATGCCCTCAGATGGTCTCCAATGGGTTTATTCATTGAGGCAAAATCACCAAATGACCCTAATTACCAAAGTCAGGAAATCTTTGGATAACTATTTGGCCAACAATACTTGAGTACTCTATTGGTCGAGAGGATGGGTGGTATGGCTCATCAAACCATTTTGGGTGGACTTATTTCCTACTATGGGACTGTCATATAGATTAAATCCATGTTTATATGTTGGTGAATACTCGGTTCATTCTCAAATAGTGTATCAATGGGTTACCCTCGGGTTTCTAGATCATATTAGATATACATGGATTCGATTCTAGGGATGCAATGTTGTCTTATACCACGTAATGAGGTGTTCTGGATTTTACCATCATTTTGGAGAGATGGAAGGTGTTTTGATGTTGGGGTCGGATCCAGATGATGGGCTTCCTACATATCCTTGTGAGAGGAATTAGACCTCACATAGTTTGGTTATCATGGGGCTTATAACTAGGAGGAGGACCTTTTATTGAGGGCTTAAATGGGCGAACCCTTTTTGAAGGGAACCCCTTTGAGATCGGGCCTTCAAATAGGCGTCCTATGTATCCAGGTTTTAAAATGAATTAGAGTTCTCATAAATTTTTTGGCTTGGATTTGGGAGAATTTTTTATCATCAGAAATTGCTAAACCCATGAGTGTCATGCTCGGTGTGAGAAAAAATAGGGTCGGATAGATTCAACAAAGGTAAAATTTCTCTTCTCTACTGATGGAAAAGGAGGATGACCATGACCGAAGATGTCATGGCTATAAGGCTAATGGGTTAGGGAAAGATCATTATGTGTGTCAATTCCCTCACATGGTCCCAAGTCGAGCTAACGGTGGGTGAGGGTGAACATTAATGAACCATTCATTTTGGGATGACATTGGTAGTCATGTGGTTTGGCTCATGGAAGGTTAAGGGATTACCTTAGTGGGAGTTCCCTAGAATGTGTTCTAGGAAAGGGGAGGAATGTCGCCACTCATCAAAAGGAAATGTGGGCATGATTCCCTTTACTGATTGTTATTTACCATTGAATGGAAAAGCAAGTTATCTTCCATGATCCCAAGAATAGGGAAGTTCGCATCATTATCTCATGGTTGGACATTGAGTTACCTTGGGAATTTAAAATTTGAATCATTTTGGGATTTTGAACCATTGTGGGGACAACCTTCATGGCTCTGATAACCTTGGGTATGAAGACTCAGAGGGGCACATTGATGCACTCAATGATCTAATCATATGGGTCTGGTGGATTTGTAGGGGGATTTGGGATGATGATGGGGGACTGGTTTGTGATGGATATATGGAGGAATGGATGGTAATGGAGGGGCATGATTAGTGCTGGAAGGAAGAAAACCCAAATATACCCCATTCTATGCAAAGTTTTTTCAAGCGGGATAGGGGTAGCCCTGTATACTATAATACTTTATGGGTAGAGGGTTTGTCCAAATACCAAAGAGGTACATAGTTCTCAATGTGGTTTTCCACACCATTTCAGGATCCATCCATGTACTCATGCAGTATGCAGTGGAGAGTTCAATCTGCCTCACGATGCAATATGAGTAGCACTAAATTAAAGAAGGATCTTGAAACCTTTTGTTTCGGGTGAATTCATTCGTGATGAATTTATGGCTCGTTAAAAAACCAATTTTGTTCGCAGTTCACCAATTATTATTATGTTATTTATTTTTATAGTTCATGGATGGATATACATTTTCATAAGTGTTTTGCAATTCACACTTCGTCGTTGATACGAAACTGAAGTCAGAATCTTCCCCATATCTGAATTATTTTCCTGAGCTTCTAGGGTCTCCATCATGCTTTCTTCCACCCATATCTGCTCTCTCTTCATCAATCATCCTTTCAATTCCTCTATTATTCCATTTATTGATCAATGGGGAAAACATATCTGTTGGCATGTGTCATCATTTACATAATCCCGTGAAGATATATCTTAACCCGTAGAAGACTCGGTCAAGTGGGTTTTTCAGAAGCTGTGGTTCGTGAGTTGTTGTTCACGGAACCATGTCATCTTGCTTCATTTATGAACTTCTTAGTTCATGGCATGGTATGCGAAAGGCCTTTCTATTCTTTTTTATTACAACAACATGGTCCACGGTGTCGTCAGTTTTCTGGCCACCCCCCATTGGCTAGAACCTCACTGGTCCTTCTATGTAGCAATGGTTCATGGTTCATGCGCTCCACAAACCTTTCTCAGTGATTGTAAGAGGGTCCCTATAATGATTTAAAATTCTTATTTCCTCAAGTTTCTACTCAAATTTTCAATCTAATTTTCATCTTTTTTTCTCACTGTACCTATAAGAATGTTTTCTTCCTTCTGCAAAGTGCTTCTGGGTGTATTTACATTCCTTTGAGAAGTCTTTAGGACCCTACAATATCATTTTTAAATTTAATTACATATCCAAAAAATTAATAATAATGAATTAATAAAAAAATAATTTGATGGGTATTAAAACTATATTTTGAAACTCTCTAGGTATATACATTTATATAATGATAATAATCAATATTGTATAAAAAAAATTATGTAAAGGTTAAACATTTATGATAAAAATGTCCCTAATTAGTAGAAGTATAGAATAATTTTAAATAACCATAAATAAAAGTAATAAACAAAAATTTATTTACATAAGAAAAAAAGGAAAAACTATAGTTATAAATCAATGAAAATTAGACAAGAAAAATGTAGCGGTGTATAATTTCACAATACGATATGTATGTATCATAAAACATCGAGATAAATAAGTTGGATTATACATATTGGATAGTTTCCTTAATTAATAATCATAGAGTAATCAACTAAATGAAAAAAATTATTTGGAGTATATGAAATAGAACACACAATGGAAATTATTATTATTATTGATCATTTAGAAAAATTAAATTAATATTTTATCAAACATGTTGGATAATAATTTATTTTATGAACTATAAAAATGTTGAGAAAGTGTTTCTTATAAAATATAAAAGGTAGTGAAAAGATGTGTTCATAGATAAATAATTAAAATATTTGATTTTCACACATTTATGAAAAGGAAAAATAAATATAAAAGTAAAAAATAAATCAAACCATTTTAAAAATTACTTGTAGTATAAAATTACCATAACAATGTTTTGATTAAAACAAAATGAAAATTTAAAAATCATTGAAATAATAAGGGAATGTTAAATGATGATTCCTACTGAGAGATGGATTGAATCTATTTCACTTATAATAAACCCATGTGGTTAAATATTGGTTACTGGTAAATTTAATTTCTATGGGAAACATATAATTCCATTAATATTCTTTAAAATGAATAAAAATTCCCCAGATGGATTATCTTTAAAAAAATATATTTATTTGAAAGCCAAAATTTTTAATAAAACCGTTACAGTGTGAGTCAAATTTTAGTAAATAAAAACTTGTCCATGTTTGTATCATTGAAATGGAAACGGTTTGAAATTGAACATGATATAGATATTAAATATCCAACGAATATTGTAAAAACACTCATTAGGAAAATATCACACCATAATATTTATATTATGGTCCATAATAAGAATATTGTCTCAAGAAGTAATATTTGAGACAAAGAACCCCATATATGTTTTTTAGTTAGAACCCCATGAGATATATAATTTGAAATTAATGATAATATTCTAGAACATTATGGTAATAATGATTCAAAATTAATAAAGGGTAGTCTATAGAAAATATGAAAACAAACCATGGTGTATAATAAGATATGTGTCTCATGGGTTTGAAAATTTAGATTTAAAACCCTTACCTTGATTATTTCTCAGTCTAATGAGCTCTCATCTCAAATAAATAAAAATAAATTACATTAATCATCAATTTTAAAATAATTTCCATGTATTTAAAAAATTATAAAATTCATTTATAATTATTCAACAAAATGTATATATATTTTTATTACCTATTTCAAATATTGGGTGTGACTGATATTCATCATTTTTAACTAAACTCATAATAGATGTTTTATTTTTAATTATTCACCCAAATTTAGTCATTAATATATAGTAAAATGTAAATTAATTTATTGTTTGAATTAACATATAGTGTTTTAATTTCATTTCATAAGTATTTTATTTATTATTTTTGGTGTTTAATTCTGAGATGATCGTGTTTCTAAAATTTATATAAAAGGGATAGTGTTGTCTTAATTAATGATTTAAATATTTATAATACTATTAAAGACCCAAAATATTAATAATATTCTTATTGTAGAGACCCCAAATCTAATAACTCAGAGTTGGTGAATTACTTTATTACATTAGTATAAGATAAAAAAATAACAATAAGAAGGATAGAATATATTTGTTGTCATGGTAAACTGGATACAAACATGATTTCGATTTTAAAATTTAAAACAAAAATGAAAACATTATTTTTTAAAATATATTTATCATCTCAAGAATATAATTGATTATCATTCAAACTAAATTTCATGAATCTCTATGAAAGGAAACCAAATAAGGTTGACTTTTAATTCTGAATAATAGTGACGTAATTTGAAAGATATCACTAATAGATAAGGATTAGGAAATGTTGTATGGTAAAAAAGGAACATAAATTCAATTAAAATTTCATGATTATCATGAATAAATAAAGATTAATCAATATTGAAAGATAAATATCAATAAATTAGTTACATTTAAATAAATTTATTACCATTAATAGTAATCGAGTAATTAATATAGAAAGGTAAGTGACTAAACACAGAATCCATTTAACTAACTTGACTATAATGAATTGATATAGAGTAATCAGTATTTAAAGGTAAATAACTAAACACAGCTCCCATTTGTAAATAAAATTATCATGTATAGGTATGTAATGATTAACATTTCATGGTAAAAAACTAACAGAGCATATAAATAGCTTTAATATCAAGAATAGAAATCTATAATCCATATGGAATGGTAAATAAGTTATATCACATTCCATTTAATCAACGGTTAGAAGTGAAATAAATCCAATGATAATGTTATTGTAAAAATATCATGGATATTTATAACTAAAATAGTTATGGAGTAAATTCTTAATTATTTTACATCATGATCAAAGACATCGAGATACTTATAATGTCACAACCATTTACAAGAAATTATAAAAATATGTGTAAAAATATATTTAATATTATCTTAATTATTTACCAACTAATACTACAAATGCATTGAGGAGAGATATATTCTTTGACTCACCTATCATGGTTTTAAAAATCATTCCTTATAATCAAATAATCGATCGAATTCATGAAAAATTCACTTAATCATTAATAACCAAAATGTGTAATGAATATGGATTTATATATATTTACCGAGATAAAAAAACATTCATTTTATAAACAAAGATGTAAAAATGTTATACAGGTGGACTAATAAAAATATCCATGGTAAATAATATATAAAATTAAGAAATGTTTAAAGTTAAGTGATCATAAGAAAATCAATATTTCAAGGGAATGTTAATATCAACACTAATGAATCGATAGGGTGAATTTCAACCGATTTCAAGTTGAAAATGATCATAAACTATCCATTGAATAAATAAGGATGGGGAAAGTAAATATTTCCACTGTGGGGTAAATGTTAAATTAAGTGTTTTGTTATTGATGAATTTAAATAACATTAAAATGTTTTCGAAAACAAACCATAGGAACATAAATTTTATTTTGAAAGTTGTTTAATAACTAAATGATTACAAAATATTTTGAAAATGTATTTCTTGGAAAATAACCTTTGTAATGTATAATGGAATATTTAAAACATTCAGTGATCATGTTATGACTCAAATTATTGGAGCTATCCTAGACAACTACGAACCAATATTAAAATAACCCATGACTTCTTATATATGATAGGTGTTGGGGACAAGCACATAAATGAATAAATAATATTGGAGGACATTCCCTAGTGAAAATCTATGCATGATCCCAATCAAAAATATTTCCCAATTGGAAAATATTGAAAATTAATGTGGTGATAGATCCTAGCTCCATATCTCAAATCCCAAACCACAATTCCCAATAAAATGTTTTTGGGTATCACTATTCTCTTCTGTTATCTCTATTGACCTATCTGTCATCTATAGAAGACACGAAACCTACTAGAAAAATCCCATTAAGGGGTGTGTATAAACATACACAGTAGGCCACCCCGAAATCTATGGTGGGGAGAATTAAGGGACATGATATATGTATAAATATCAACACATATATTATGTGAAATGTAAACCAATCAATATAGATATTTGATGGTAGAAGAAACCTATAAAAGAGAGAATGCAGATCTCTATCCCACATTACTTCCCAAGAAAAACTATCATCCATCAGTTCTAAGGGTACATAAATGATTCACATCATATTTCATGTCCACCTGAATAACCGTCCATATCTCTCCACACCATTCCATATTTTTACACAATACAACGGACACAATCCATTGTCAGAGGACCCATGCCCCGGTACAATAGGTTTTTTCTACTATTTAGATTGATATAAGAAACATTCCATGTGAATATAGTAGGGATCCACTCTATATAAAGAGATAGTACCCATTTCATGTCCTAATGAGAGAGTTTTTCTCTTTAGATAGGTAGATGACTCATTCCCTATGCCAGCAGGAGGGTTCCACTCTATGAATGGATAGTGTAAGAATCCCCTCTACCAAGAGGTGGGTTAAAATCTTTTGGTAGAGAAAAAACCCATTCCCTAAGAAAATATAATGGTTCCACTATATGGTGAGATAGGTAACCCTTTCCATGTTCTAATAGTAGTTTTACAATATATGATTAGATATAGTACCCCTGACCTATTCTAATAAGAGGGTCCCACTATATTCATAGATATTGGATCCATGCTCTATGCCTACGTGAGGGTTCAACTATATGTTTGTATGACCAATACCTTGTATCTATACAAGGGCTCTACTCCAGTGGTATATAGATAGATATATATATATATATAGAGATTGATTGATAAATAGATAGACAAAAGACAGATAGATAGATTGATATATATATATATATATTAATCATTCCATGATTCATTAAGAGGGTTTCATTATATATTTATATTGATAGAGAACTCATTCCATAACATTGCTTGAGGGTACCACTCTATAGGTATGAGACCTATCCTTTATCCCAATAGGAGGGTTCTAATCCTATGATCTTTCTTAATCACCTTCATCATTGAGTTACTCCTAAATAAGAATTATAATAGGAACATAATCCATCACCTCAAGAAAGGAATTATGAATAAAAATTGCATTATACATGAAAAACCTTTAATTATATTCTACTCACAAGAGAAATTCTCAGTACAAACAAAAAAGATATGAGAGGTAGAAGTTTCTTAAAAAAGTAGGGTACACAGCATTTAAGGGGACCCACGTAGTTTTGGCTCCCACTCCATAGCCTAACCATGTCTTTTTCTAGTACATGGATAACTTCCCCAGTAAGCATACAAGGCATGCCTCGACTACCCGAGGTTCTTACAATTCTCCTATACATGTCCATGTTCTATTCCTATGTATATGCCAAAGTATTATGATACTTAGCATGTCCTCACTCATGTGTTCATTTCCATGGTTTACAATCACCTGGTCTTTACACCTAGTGAGGTTTAAATTGTGTGTACCTGCCATATGACGTCTAAACTTTAATGTTTTGTAAAATATAGTGACACTACCATATGGGTACTATATGACATGTGTTCATCATAGTATGTTCTGTGTAGTCTGTAATTTCATAGAGTCATATATCTTCTCTTCGTGATCAATATTCATCCATTAGCCATGATGTTTTCTTAGTACTCACTTGAAATAATTAGAATGCATCACTATTCTTTTTTCATGATTTCTATTTTCTAGAAAATGGGTCCTAATAACCCTAAAAATATACACGCCATATTTTATTCTCCCATTAAATTTTAGAAATTCCTATATCTCAAATACATGGGAATCATAACCTATATCTTTCAAATAATACCAATAGATCCTTAATCATTGATCTATACATCCCATGTAAATCGTCCATGAATCTGGGGGGGGGGGGGGTCCAATCATACTTTATCCCAACCATAAGTTTCGATCTGAGATCCTGTAGGCTAATTGAAAAAGAATATGAAGAGTGATGTGTTAAAATCACATAAACCACATGTTCAACAATTTTGGTAAAATCATTCCTAACCAATGATTTAGATTGGTGCTATCCATATGAGAAATAATCGAATGAACAATTCAATTCATTGTGTGGGAGCATGAAAATGCAAAATTCAACATAGATCAATGAATTAGAATTAATAATTCTCAATAATTTAACAATATAGGGAATAAAAATTGATGATTCTTTCTTAGGGATTTATCATTCATTGATTGTGAATGCATTCTCCAACGAATGAGGAATATCCTTTGTGTTCACTACACCTCAATTCTTCTAGATCCTGAGGCTCTTCATTATCTGATCTAAATCATTTAATAAAGATATAGTATAACTATCATCTATGAAATCCCAGGTTTATGTGGCTACCTATGGAGATTTTCTATAGAAGCATATTTATAGAGATTTTTTATTATTTTATTTAAATTAAAATATCAAATAAATCAATTAATTAAATATAAACTAACATACCTAAGATAATTTATGTAAACTACAAGTGGAGGAAAAATTATATATCTCATATAGTATACATCAATGTCTGGATTCAACTGTGATCTTACTTTTTATTAACACAAAATCCATTTAATAGTTATCCTTATATTCTTTGAAAACTATTTTTTTATGATATAACGTATATTTAGTATTTTTAAAAAATTAATTTTGGGCACACATGTCCACTGAATTTAATTTTGTCTCAATTACTTACTCTAAAAATATTTATATATAAATTTTAGGGTCATACAACGAAGAATAGGATCTCCAAATTATTCCATAAATTAATCATTTCATCTCAAAAAAACTAAACATAAATGTTAGGATATCGACCCGGGATCTGGCTCTCCCACCCCAACTAGCTCTCCTTCATCATCATGTACTATGAAAAAAACAAAAACAAAAGGGATGGTACAACCACATAGGCTTGTCTCCTATATATCCTTATCATCCATAGGGTGATAATGGAAATTTTCTCCATCAACGATATCCATCCGACCCAAGTGAACAACTTTTGTGGGATCATGCATGTATCTTCTTTGCAATGACATATGGAAGTCAAAGTCCACCTACTACAACTGTGGGGGTTTGGTGAAGAGGCAGGAAAATTCACTAAACCTCTACAAGATATGGAATGGTCTAATGAGAATAAATAATAACTTTCCTCCCCATCCTATTATTTTTAATCCTTACTGTGGGAAGACTCTAAAAAAAGTGGTCCTCATTCTCAAACTACAAGGTATAATAATGTCAGTGTGAATAAGAAATATGATTTCTCTAGACCATCATCATCTTATCGTGGATGACCGAGTCTTTATCAATAGTAATATGTAATGCCTTTATCACAATAATATATGCCAAGATGATTTTAGCCTAGTTTACTTGTAAACTTTAATGTTTCATATACAATGTATTAAAAGGTAACATATTGATAATTTAGTGGTAACCGTTATTATATGTGAACTATTATGATGGAAAATGATCCTACCATATTCATTCATAGTCAATAATTAAATCCCTCATCATATCCTCTAACACCTATATAGAGTTCTCGATCATCAAATATATCTGGGGGTCAATGGATGTACACATCCACATTTGGATCCCAAATTATTCCTCCAGTACTCTCCCAATAAATTACATAAACCACACAGCATGATTGGAGACAGTAATCAAGGTAAACCCATAAAGATGTATAATTTGTCATATATAAAACATACACAAACTCTCCACCAATATATGCTCCATGATAGCAATAAATTCTTTCATCTTCATAAGTTGTTCAAAAGACATAGTAAATGGATATTCCATCCCATTTCTACTCCAGAATTTCCATAGGCTATAAAAATCTTTCATATTCTAGCTCTCTGCCATCAACCACAGATAGGTGAGACACTGAGTGAAAAACTTATCCATGCTTGCATTTTTCTATCCCACCAAATATTGTGATGAATGTCTCAGTACATCATCCCCACACTAATATGTATATCCAAAGTATATGTGTTAATATATTTTATAACTCCCCACACATTATCACCTGGGCCCCCATATTTCCCTAAAAAGGATGATGTGATTCCATCCATCAAAAAAACCAACTAGAAAATATGTTGAAGATATATGGTCATATAATACCTCAAATTCTATGTATCCTAATTGGGACTATATCACCCATTAGTGGAGTGTATTACTCAACACCATCGACCAAAGAAAATTGACACCCTCGTCATTGAAAAGGGCCAACTACATTGAAGTCATCTTCTATGAGGTCTCCTATAACCAATTAGCGTTGGAATTTATGAAAAGGGAATATTCCACCACATTACACTTCCCAAGAATATAAACTATGTAAATTTCATAATCCAATAGGAAATAAAACCACAACCGATGCCTCTGGTTTATGTCTCTCTAGGTGAAGACAAACCTAACCATTTGAAGCTCCAATTAAATAACAACGTTCTCTACTAGATGTTAGTTTGACCACATCCTTAGAGAAAGGTGTACCACTAGAAACATGATGTGGTGATTTTCATAGCTTTACTCATGGGGTCTCAAAAACCTCAATCCATATATGATAATTGACTACCTCAACACCAACACATATTCAACACTAGCTCAAGAGGTATTGAAATATACTAAGAACTCCACACCCACATCTTGTAGTATAAAAAATAGATCACTTTACATCCTCAACCTCAAATCCTCAAAGGATCTCTCAAACATATCATTATAGGTTAGAAAATTCCCTTTATAAATCAAATATATCAAAGGGGATTCTATCCTAGAGAAGTATACCATAAAGATATAATAGTACAGAAGAATGAATTATAAACTATGCACCTTTTAGATACTCTAGGTTTGATCCCAAAAAATAATTACATCAATCTTCTATAAGATAAAAACTAATCTATACTAAAAAATTACATTCCCCTAAATGTAAACCTCTTAGATCCAGATGCTTCGAGAGTTTAAAATAAAGATGGTGGTCCCAAAATATGTCTAGGTATATCATTAAGTGATATCCATGAGACTCTTTCTATGTATTTTATGTGAGTATGTAATCCATAAATACAACAACAAATCAGTTCAACTATTGTTGGAAGATCTGGTTCATCAAATCCACAATCATAGAGGGGGAAATCATCACACAAAAAGGCATCAAGAGAAAATCATATAGTCCATAGAGACATCATAATTCATTCATAAAAATATCAACCTTGAGAACTTTCAAATAGAGATAGTAGGAATTAAGATAAATCTTTGATCCCCATCCCATTTCATACAACTGATCAAGCACATCATCAATCCTTGGAAAGTTATACTTGTTTTTTTCATGGAAAGTATTAGGCAATTCCAATAACCACAAAACTATGAGATCCCTTTGAATTATTTACAAAAAACACTAGAGCTACCCCGAGGTACACACTAGGTCCGTTGAAACCCATCTCTTAAAGTTCCTACAACTATAACCACAGATCTTAGAGCTCAGTATAGTCCATCTGATAGACTACATAATATATTTGATCTATCTTTAGATGAATATCAATGAAAAATTCCATCTCTCTTCTAGGTGGTATTCCTGATACATCCTTAGGGGATGTTTTTCATATAATCATCCACGATGGGAGTAATCAATATGTCAAACATCCTTCAAAAAACTTGGGCTACATTTTCCAACGGATGTGTGATGGTTTGTAGACTCATTCTCATAAAACCCGCATATCCTTAGATATTGTATCTCTCTCTCCCGTAAAGGAGAATCTTTTCTAATCAATATGAAGGAAACATACTCATCTTCAATGATATTCAATCTAGGATTGGACCATAGACAACCAATCCCTACACAATATGCACCATAATTTCTCACTGTGAAAACAAAAATTTCCAATATGAACCTCTCCCCCAACAAGATATATCTCTCACTTCCAAAAGATAAAAGTTATAGTTGAATGATTCTTCATAGAAACCTCAAGGAAAATCCATTCATCCAATATCTCATCTGGGAGCACCTAATTTCACTCAAAGAGTAGAGAGATAACGTAACAACTCACACCTATGTCCCCTAGAATTGAAGAAAGAGTTTAATAATCATATATCATTCCTTCAATTTTATTTTGTGCCACTGGGTCATACCCCTCCATAGCCTGAATCTTCCCAAGGCCCCGACTGCTAGCTCCATGATCCTAGAATTGGCCTACAGGTGATCATAGGGGAAGAATCTCAAATCATTATACACAACCCAAAACTCCACCTCCTCAAGAACCAAAGGCTCCACTTCATGCTCGTCCTCTATGGTGGCTGCCCTTCAAACCTAGGAGATCTGTGAGCATAACACTTCCTCTTCCATGGAAGTTTATCAGTTATATTCCTTCCAAAGCCATCATGTCAGGTCATGAAATCAAATTACATGTGACCTAACCAACCACATAAATAGAACCACCCCTATTTTGGATTCCATGGTCCTCTACGATATCCTTTTACCATATGACCACATTTCTATGTCTTATCTTGATTAGGTCTCCAGCACTTAGATACTACTGATTTATACCAACAGGATGATTCAAAAACATAGTGACATGATTCCCACTTATAGAAAATTCTACATGGTGTAACTCAAACAAGATTATCCCAATCACCATTTCCCACTCCATCACTCTAACACAAGTTGGAATGTATAGAGTTTCAAATATATAATGTATGTCTCTACAGAGACTCTACACAAATATATGTGCCTGGATATAGCCATATCGAATTAGGTCGAGGGAGCATCGTGTATGGTCCGGGAACCTCACAACATACTCAAAAACTGTCACCCATCCCTTCCATAGCTTCATTTACTAATGAATCTAATCTAAGTAAATTAATTATGGTTATTACTCATCAAGAAATAGTTTTTGGAAGTTGGTCCATGAGTGTGTTGACTAATCATGCATCTATATAACTATACTCCAAAAGGGAATAACTGAACCATGAAAAGGATTGTATGGAAAAAAAACCACCAGATTAGACAATGTTTGAATAATCATGAAGACTTATATCAAAGACTCAATCAAAATATCTACTGCCTTGGGATTTTTCTCCCTTAAACACCTGAGAATCCTATAGCATTATAACTCACCAATTGCTCTAAGAAAAAATGCATCTTCATCTTACATTTCTTGTCATATCAACAGCTTGATTGGTGGAGGTTCTTCTACCTTTCCTCTTGGAGGAATAATATCATGTGATGGCCCCTAAATTGAGCCCCCATCCCTCATCGATATATCATCATGATCTTGAATCGGTAACTTGACTAGATATCTAGGGAGATGCATCCTGAAAGTTTAATAAATACATACCACAGTCTGATGATCATATATATATATATATAGATATATATGGGGATATGAATAAAGATGAATAATCAAACTACTTAATCGTATATTATTAATGTAATAACGTTCTCTATAACCAATGTTTTAGTATACACATTTGAAAATTAAGTGGTCGTATTCTTGATATATGGACATGTCGGCCACTGCATTAGAATTGTGTTACCTTTCTAGAAAGTCAGAGTTGATACAATTTGACAATATATCCCTAAACCCTAACCAAATACACACAAGGGAAAACTCCAAACACCATCCTATGGAAAAAATCAGCTATGATAAAAACCTATCATAACCCGATCCATCGTGGCTCACCTGCCTGGCAGAGATTCGAGCAAAGACTACACCAAACCCACCTCTATAGGCTAGGGTATAGTGACATTCACGAAAAGGATAAATATTATGGGATAGTTTTTCCTTGTACAACTATATATAAAAACCTAACCAGAGATAGGTCCCAACATGGAAAAACAGGAAATGTAATGTGATGAGATAGTCCCCATCAATATCCCAAATCCCCAAACACTGTAGATGGTCAAAAAAACAAGTGTATCCATATGATCTTCTATAATCACCCTAAATTGTTTTTCATATACAAAAGACACAAAAGATGTGGGAAATACCCCATGTAAGTGTGAGTATATACATACACAAAAGGGACTCTAAAAAGCTGAGGGGGTGGGGGGGAATTGGATTCATGATAGAAGTAGACAACTCAACCCATAGAAAGAGTGAATCAAAAAACCCAAAATGGATATATATTCTCCTAAAATAAAACAAAATGAGAGATAAATGGGGATCCATATCATATCCTAGACTAGAAAAAGAGTCTCACATATGTTCCAATTTTCCATCAATGATGACAAATATCTCGTAAGTTCTTCCAAAGAAACCTCCAAATCATCCCACACCTCTCCACTATGTTGAAAAATAGAGGGTATAAAATCCATGAGTAATGGAACTATTCCATTGTACAATATAAGGGTTCCACTCCACATATTGATAGAGGACCCATTCCATGTTCCAACTAGATGTTTACACCCTATAGATAGATAGATGACCCATTCCCTATGTAAATAGGAGGGTTCCAATATGTTTATCTCAAGAGGGTCTAGGAAATGTTTAAATAGGATGGTTCAAACCTATATATAGATAGAGGACCCCCATCAATATTCTAATTAAAAGGTTCCACTATATGGTTAGATAAAAGACAATTCCATGTTCTAGAAGGAGGGTTCTACTATATGGATAGATAAAAAATCGACGACTTCTTCCAATATGATGGTTACACTCTATGGGTAGATAAAGAACCCATAGCCTATTATAATTGATGGTTTCAACTATATTTGTTGATAGAGGAACCATTCATCATTCTAACAGGACAGTTCTACACTATTTATAGATAAAGGACCGATTCTTTATTCAAACAGGTGGATTACACTCAATGGGAAGATGACCTATACCCTCTATCCACATGAACATTACATTATAATAGTAAATATATATATATATATATATGGTACCCATTCCCTAATTACTATTACTATTTCCCCTCTATACATGGAAATATATAGGAACCATTAAATAACACTATAAGAGTGTTCCACGCTAATGTTAGAGGACTGATGCCTTGTCCCAGCATGGCGATTCCACTATGATGATCACGTATGATGAATTATATCATAATGTTCTTTATAATAATGAATTATACATGGAATATCTCAGATCATATCAAAAAATAGACTATGATGCAAACAATCATGTTTTATGTGTAAAAAATACTAAGGATAGGCTACCTACTTGGAAAAATGGGTGTCCAAATGAATCATATATGAGAGTTAGTAGTTTTATAAATTAAAAGGTACATTGTATGTAGGGGGAACCACATGACATGTGTTCTCGCTCTGATTTATCGAGATGTACTTTGCCTGTATATGGATCACTTCCCATCTATCCCAACACAATGTGAAAGGGGACTAAATGATAGGCCTCTACCACACAGGGTCATAACCATTCCCTTGGATGTGTATGTGTTCCTTATCAGTGTTTGTGCATGTGTATTACAATACACAACATTTACTCCCGCACAAGGCAATGTCTATTTCCTATATTACATTAACTGCCCACATGGGGAGGTACATAAGTTGTTCGGACTAGCCACATGATGTGTGATCATTAACTTTTCAAAAATCCAAGTTTTTTATCCATATGGTTAATACATAGGGTGTGTTCATCCCAGAGCACATTGTGTAGTCGAGATATTGAATGAATTTCAAATATTCTCTTTATAATCTACACTCATATTCACCACCACAATTTATACTTGATATTCTTCCAAAATCAATGGAATCTATCATTTATCATCATTTCTAACCATATGTTGGCCTGAAAATGGATCCTCATGCTTCTATAAAAAACATGTGTTCCGTCATTTCTCTTCATTGGTCATGTACATCATTCTACGATCCAATATCAATGTAATCACTGTTAATTTTTAAATCATCCAAATTCATCATTAGATTCTAGATCCATTCATTGAACTCAAATTATGCATGAATCTGGAGGTTCAATCCTGCTCAATCCTACCCAAAAATGTCTAAATGAGTATCTATAGGCAAATTCATAATGATTGTGGAGGGTGATTGGTGAGATTAAAAAATAAAATGGTGAAACAATCACTAACCATGTTTTTCTAGCCAAAAACTAAATTATGGATAGCCGGGGTGGGAAAATTGAATATAAAATATAATTTGATATGAGGGAGCATGAAAAAGGAATAATTTAACATAGATCAAAAAAATAAGAATTTATAATTCTTGATAATTTAATAATATGGAGATAATACTAAAAAATTATGATCCTCAAAAAAATATTTTATCATTATTTTATGGAGAATCTACTCGCTAATAAAAGAGGATGATCTTGTGTATTTACTACAACTCAATTCGCCTTGATCCAAAGGCTTGTCATTGTTTGATATCAATATGCCATAGAATATATATTAAAACTCTCCTATAAATGATCCCATTATTATGAATATAAAACATGTGATTCTGTATAGAATCATATTTTATGAGGTTTTTGGATTTGGACTTTTAAATTGAATAATTAAATCGATCAATTAATTTAATTTAAACACACACTCCAATGGTCGCAATATAAAAATGCACAATTCCGACCATATTTAAGTTGTGTCTATAGTAATACTCGAATTATTGATTCAATCATCATATCATATTTTCGAATCCAGACTCTATTTAAGAGTTATTCAATATTTCCTAGAAAACGTTTGCACACACAATATAAAATAAATTTAATATTGTAATAAAATTTATACATGACACAACCAGTGTCGAAATCATGAAATGTATCATCACATGGCTCTCAAAATGCTAGTATATTAATATTAATTTATCAAATTGAAAAAATAGGGTCTCTGTAGGTCGTGGTGGGGAATATCATTACATTATATACAAGTTGAAATAGATATTCCTTTTTCATTTTTTTGTAGAAGTAAAATGGGCATTGTTTGGAAAAAAATGAAGATTACATTAAAAAATTAAGTAATAAAACATAGGTAAAAATTTATTTAAAAAATTTAAAATTCAAAAATCAATCTTTAAAACCATTTTCTAAACCATGTTTTTGGAAAAAAAATTATTTTTGAGCAAAGAGGGAAATGATTTGGAATTTTATTAAAACAAATTTCTCAATAATTTTATATAACAAATACTTGATATATGGTACTATTATATATAAATTATGAATAAAAATATATGAAAAAAATTAAAGATTTTATTTGAAAATGATCAAATAATTTCCTTCAATTTAAATTCAACCATATACATTCCTTGTTAAAATGAGATTGTGAAACAAACTCATACAATGAAAATAAAATTAAAGTATGAATTAACTAATGATTATATTGTGTTATTAAAAGGTATATACACATTGAATAAGATTATATACAATGAAATATTGTAATAAATCCGTACAAACATAATCATTGATTATCAAATATTATAAATATGTAATATAACCCACTGAATAAATAAGTATTAAAATTATTTACAACTTGGAAATTTTTAAAAAAATACCCTTATTGAAGTAATTTAAATGCAAAAAAATAAATAAAATGACAAATTAATTAATAATTATATTAAATTTAAAGTGGAAGTATTTAACAACCTAATAAATTTGGTGTAAAACAATCCAATTTACCTCAATAAGGTGAAATTTAGATGAATCCCCTCATCCCACGCATCCTTTTGGTTGTACATGATTTAACCTCATTTATAATTATTGTAATCCATTTGTTAAATTATATATTAATGATATTTTTTATAATATCATTTCTGATCCAATTAAAACATCTTATTGCCTGTTGTTTTGGTATTTTATTATTTTCATTGTTTTGGATGTAAATTGCCTTATTTTTCATGCTTGTATTATCCTGAATTTTTTAGTTTTTGGTTATATGATATGGATACAAAATATAAAAAATTATATTATATATATATATTCTCACTATGTAAATTTTTATAATCTTTCTTATGGTTTTTCTTTTAAAAGAAATCATATCACTTTAGGAGGATGCTAGGTCATAAATATGCACGAGTGAAAATATCATTCTATTGACGAGTGACAGGATAAGGAAAGGTGTGATTCATTAATCTTATAGAATAATTATTGTATCCTATATATCAAATATGATCATTAAATTTATATTTATTACTTTTCATGTAAATATTTGGTGAAAAACTAATTTCATCTCTTCACGAGGTGGTAATCCTCCATACACATGAGTTGAATTATCGTATGTTAAATGAAATGAAATGTATAAGGCCCTAGCCATAAAAATTACATAATATTGAATTATTTCATGAGCACACATTATTGATCTTTTCAGTTTTAGAGTTTTAGAGAATTAGATCTTAAATCATGAATTACACTCCACATTTAAACAAAGTGGTTACATAAAAGATAGTACTCATTTTTCCCTTCAACAGAGACATATTTAAAATAAAACATGGATTCTTTCTTGAAACTTCCTTGAAACTATCATCACATCATATACCTTTCCCTTGACCTGTGAAAAACATTTCAAAAACTTGGGATGAGCATAAAAAGCTCAGTAAGGGATATAAAAATTGGTAAAGGAAACATTAGTACATGTATAAATTAGAATCAATGAAATAAAACATTACTCATAAAACAAAAGCATGTTAACATACCTCATGAAATCATAAGATTTATGAATAACTCATAAAAAACATAAGACATAGAGGTAACATGAGGCATTCATAAAATTCTTATGTAGGGAGTAACCCTCATGGTTACATTTAGAATACCCATCACAGTATATTACCTAAATTTCTTTGGAGAAACCTTATCATTTAACCCATTCATGTTACCCAATGCATTAGAGAGCTATATCGGGCTCACTCGCCCATAGTTTATCACAGAACCACCCTTCATCATAAACAATGCCCAAGAACCATAACATAATCGTATCCCATAAAACATGCATAAAGGAAACATAAAATTCCCACATTTCAATCAAAAGATATCAATAACACATTGATATAATAAAAACCTTATAAAAACCATTTTCAATACCAAAAAAAAAGCAAAACATGGTATTTATTTTTCATTTAAAAAAAGTTATGGCTTGTAGGGGAAGCTGAAACTCAAATAATGGCCACGGCAGCGGAGAAGTCATTGTCGCCGCATACGTATGAAAAAAACATTCCTTTTGTAATTTAGTGAGACTATTTTTATAAAAAATATTCCTTTTGAATTGATGTAAAAGTCAAAGGGGTTTATACATCATATACAATAAAGTTGCCTATAAAACAAAATATGCCTCAATGAAAGGATATTGAGATGAAGTCCCTTACCTTGGGTCTGACTTGACTCGATCATTATTTAACCTAATGAATAATAAACATGAGTTAATTTATACTTGATTAAGAAGCTTTTTCAATTTCATTATTCCTTTTTATATCACTTATTACAATGTTATGAACACTATGTAATTATTTAAGTTAATAATGGTCGTTTTGTCGATCATTGGCACTTGAGTCAAAACTAAACTCTTTATAATTACAATTTGTTCATGTATCCATTATATCAAGAATTATATTCATGATGTAGAAATCATATATATAATATATATCCAGTATACACATGCATTTATAATATTACATAACATTTAGAGGTATGAAATGAAATGCACCGTTCATGGAGATGGTAAGCCATACGTACGCATGAACGGTACTTTCATTTATATTTCCTATTTAATGGAATTGAATATTAATGATATAAAGGTATATTATAATTCCAGTATAATAACATATATAATATCATTAACTCCATCCTTTATATGTCCCACATATTTCATTAACGAATCAAATCACTTTGAGGGGGCGGTAGTCCGCACTTCCAAAAATAAAGATATCACGTTTACCCATAATGGAAACCATAAAGGTATGCCATAAATGAAAAATACATAAGATTAAAGAAAAAATAAACATATTATATATCATATATAAATATAGTGAAATCTTATTGTCCACCTTTGAAGGTTTTAGAAGAATATTGAACAATCATCGTTTCGTGACGCAGAAATTTGACATCCATGGAAACAGTACGCTCTTTAACCATTAGATGTAGGTGTGTGTAAGTGTAGATCGAATAATTCTTATAAAAACATCATAGTATATTTAACATACCGGTGTTGTTACAAAATAAATGAATAAAAAGAGTTTAGTGGGTTGGAGAAGAAAAATAAAACAAAAGAACATTAGAGAAGTCAATACCTTTAAATCTGGTAACTCTTATTGGTTTGAACCAAAAGGGTTTCTTGAAGAGCTTTCTTCCTAAGGTAAGGATTCTAGAATGAAGATTGGGATGTGGAGAGATAAAATGATCAGATCATGGCTGAGCCAATTGTAGAGACCCAAATCTTAACGTACATAGACATTACATTAATTTTGCGGAATACTTAGTACATAACAAAAACACACACAAAAGGACCGTAATAGTTTACAGTCTTTGGAAACTCGGAATATAATCTTCTAATCATGGTGAAAGATCGTCAAAATCTCCCATGAAGATCTTCTTATATTTTTAAACCTAAATCCTTTCTTTATATCCTGGGGAATATAAAACATAAAAGGGTGAGCTCAAATGCTCAGTAAGGGTAAACAAAAGAAATATCAATCACATAATATTCATAACAACATATCTTTTGGAAATATTAACCTGCAAAAGAGATCATAATTTCATAACATGGGATAAATCATAGTAGTGAAATGTAATCACAATAATCATAACCTAAATCATGAAACTTTGTGGAATGCACACATAATCATAGAGAATCATTTTTTATTAGTCAAGACTCATTTCCAAGACTATCTTAGTGGACAAAGTCCATTTCTGAACTGAGTTCACTCCTCATTTCAGTCCTGTTTCACTGAACCGGTATAACCTACCATTCCAGCCATGTCTATCTCATGAGATAAAAAATCTTTACCCAATGAATTGGAGGGAGATATAGGTCCCACCCATCTCATAATGATACCATTCTTATGTGTGCCACAAACTCATAAACCATACATCAGAGCATAACCCATGTAATAAAAATGGAATTCTTAAACATTGGGACATCATAAAGCAATTCATATAAGATAAATGAATTCATAAAAATAATTCCATCACAACATAATCAAATCAATGTAATAATAGGGATAGAAATAGAACCCTATATTATCTTAGATGGAAAATAATTTTGATAAAACACTTCAACTCTATTCTCGAGAAAATATCCTTTCTACTTCAAATACATTTTCCTTTCTTAACATGTCATAAAATTTTAAACTAAAAGAAGATGATTAAAAATAAACATGAAAACTTGTAAAGGATGCTTCTTGGAAATAATGTTTTAAAAATCCATTCATTCCGTATAAGATAAAAAAACATTCTTCTCGTACTTTTGTCGGAAAAGTCAAAAAGTACCTCGTAACATAAACAAAAGAAAGATTTCTTTCATATCTTTTACTAAAACCTAACCGAAGGGTAAAATTGGATTTAAACAGTTTTAGGTGGATGGAAACAATATTACATATTGAGTAAACATGGATGTGGATAATAAAATACACCCCAGTAAATACCAAAGTATAAACAATCTCGGATAAAAATGAGATTGTGATATTTTCCCTTACCTTAGGTCCGATTTGCTTCATAAGTGTCCGAAACTCCTGTATAATGATTTAAATAATGTCATTGACTTATTAAAGAATCATACTCATTGTTATGATATCATATATGGTTCACTTATGACTTTATTTTACCCGTTCTTTTGTAAATTCCATGTTAAAGAGCGTTTTGGGTAAAATCGTTTCATTTGTCGTCCGTGTTTTCATTTGTAATTAATCATATTATTATTTAGATCATGATTAATTAATTCCATAATATAAAACATGATTTATATATAATATATATTCATAATATATATATATATAATAGATCAGTAAATGGAATGAAATACACCGATCATGTAGACGGTAGGCCGTACATACGCATGACCGTTGTTTTTGTTTCCTTATTGAGTTGAATGGAATTAAGTAGATGACATATATATATATATAAACATAAATCCAGTATCATTATTATGTAATATATTTTATTATTACTTATTATATATTGTTTATAATCATTCATTAATGATTAATGTGGAAAATGAATCTCATCAAGTCGTGGAGTTGGTAGTCCGTATGTACGCACGAGCGATGATATCGTTCTAATGATCGTGGAATTGTATTTGAGTGTATGTATACTATTTCAGAATCAATATCACTTTACAATAATCATATATAGATATTATTTACACCATTATACCCATCCAAGTAAGGTGGTGGTGGTAAATAGATTACACCACGGCGTGGAGACGGTATTCCGTATGTACGCATGCGCGGTGATTTCGTTTTCCGTAGGATGGATAGATGGTGAAATAGGGTTGTTTCATACTTATAATAATGTATCAGTATATGAGTGATACTGATGTTATTAGTTCATAATGAAACAACTAAAGAAGAAGAAATTGAAGAAGAATGAATTTGGAAAGGATTGGTAATGGATATTACCTCTTTTTGACGCGCCTCTTATTAACCTCCTCTTAGGGCACTAGGGTTGGTCTTTAAAGAAGACCAGAACCTCTAGGATGATTCTAGTGAAGTGGGGAAGTGAAATGGTCAGGGTTTGGCCGAGATTTAAGGCTCAAATTTGTGTGAGGCGGAGAGGGAGGAGATGCCCTTTTATAAGGGAGGAGAGAGGCACCTTTGGAATAACTAAAAATATTATTTTATTATAAAGCCAAATTCGGTTTTAAATAGCTCCAAATTGATTTATTTCGAAGCAGAGGTGGGGATGGGTCGAAAACCTCCCATCCAATAGAATTTAGACAAGTTTATGTATCAATTGTTAACCTTATCATTTAGATTTATCTTTAAGTTAGATAATTTAACTTTTACCGTGTCTTTTTGTGTTCTTACACTATAAGGTTAATAAACATACTATAATATGCCAAAAAAACCCCAAGTTGTTAATTATTAATATATATAACCATATATAAGTCATTTGGCCGAACCTTAGATTTTTAGGAATATAATAACAATTAATAATATAATATTTGTTTTAAAAACTATTTCATATCAATTTTGACACTATTTGGTAATTGATTTTTGTGAAGCTCATAACAGAATGATTAGTTAGAAAAAAGTTAATTAAATCAATACTAAAATGTCATATTGAACAATAAAATTATTTTAATTCATAAAAAGTCTCAAATTAAATTTATTTGGGTATTTATAACATTAATTATGTCAATAATTCATTAATAAGATATTTAATGCATCATCATTGTGTCATAAATAAATTAAATTATTTAAAATCTAAAAATTACAAATAAACTATCCTTATGTAGTAAATCCTTTTATCTTTCTAATGAATATTTCTAGTCGAATTTATCTTATGTATAACCCTATATTAAAAATGATTTACCTATTAAACTTTTATTTTAACTATTTTAACCCTTCTTTAAATAAATTAATAATAAATGTCCAAATCTTATCCACGTGGGCTTAGATGGTCATATTTTATTCCTAAGGTTATTTTTGGTCGAATTACACTTATCCAATAGAATTAGGACATGTGTTAGGGTAATAATAATATCATTTTTACCCTTAATTACCCTATTCACTTTTAACCGTGGTAAAAAAAGTAAAAAGTTTCTATTCACCAAAAATTATTTTCATCTCATTGAACCACATTTTAGCCCTTGATATTAACCGTGTCTCTCGGATTTTTGAAATTCCACTCACAGAAGCGGTAAAATTAAGTTTTATAAAAAATTCTGTTTTTTAACTTCCACTTAGTGGTTTCACTATTCATCAAAAATGAAAGTTTCCAGAAAAATACCAAAAATTAGGCCTAATATATATTTGATATTATGAATTCAAAAATGATGTTTATTTTATCAAATTCAAAACATATGAGTTACATTTACGAATTTAAAAATTAATTCCCTTCGTCAAAACAAATAGCGTGTTTTTAAGAGATAATAATTCTCAAAAGATTGACACTTGTTTATATCTAGTTTAAATTTAAAATTACATCCAATGACCAACACTGTATTAAATTGTAAAAATATATACTAAATATACTTTAAAACCAATCCAATTAATAATTTATCACTATTAATTATTTTGATTAAAAAAGTTGTTTTTAATTAAAATTTAGTAATTTTCATTATTCATCAGAATATGAAAGTTATCCGAAACGTACCAAAATTTTACCCTAAGCTAATTTTGATATTCCGAATCCAAAAATGAAGCCCATTTTGAAAAATAAAATTTACAAAATTTCAAAAAGTGGTAATTACTATTCATAATGGCTAGTTTTAATAATATTTTAATAGCATATCATTGTTTAGTGAAACTCAGTATTGCGTACGACGCAAGCTATCGAGGAAGGCCACGATTGCGTGCAAGGAAAGTCAAGGATGCGTGTTGTGCAAGCTCCTTTTTCTGTAGCATACAACACAAGTCATTAATGAAATTAAAAATAATATTTTTCATAAAATCTCGGGGTGTTACATTCTACCCCCCTTAAAATGAATTTCGCCCTCGAAATTCGTCGGGGTTATAAATTGTTTACTACTCGAAAGTTTCTTTAATAGAAACCCACATCATAAAAAGGAATACCAAAACCAATATTTAAAAACAAAAGTATGAAACTTAATGGTTACCCAAATAAACTAATCACTGGGTTTCAACATAGGTGAAAATATGGATATGGAAGAGAAATCTAACCAACATGTTCTGATGGAGAGTGGTAGAGAACATGGCAATGGAAAAGCCAGAAATCACAAAGCCATAAATTTGTGACGATCTAAGGTACCATCTGATTTATCAGATATAAGAGTACTAGGACAACATTTATGGTTTTCAAAATCATTTCCCTAAAGTTGATGAAATTAGAATTAGATGAAATACTTTCGTGATTTTGGTATAGTGTCACCGTTGGTCGTTCTTTAGACAATTTCCACTTCATCTCTTAAAGAAATGAAGTTGGATTTTTCATTCGTGAAGTGGTAGGAGATCATGTGATAGAATGATGGGTCATTCCATCTGTCTCAAACAAAAGGTTAGAAAAGTTATCAAAAAAATACATAAGTCCATCTACAGTGAGATTAATCATATATGGTTCCTAAAATGGACTTATTATCATACTACTTAATATAATAAAACTAGTTTCTACTAAACAGGGACTTCTTGTTGGCCAGTGGTAGGCGATAAAGGCCAGTTGCACTTCGGTTGTGGGTTTAATTCCCACAGCCTTGTCTGACGCGATGGGCTGTTGCCCATCCCGCAGGTTGTTCTTTTTATGAAACTACATTACTATAACATCCCATTAATAATATCGGAAAAAAATCTATCCTTAAACAATACTAACTTATGTCAAACATAATCCATTCCAATATTTAGGCTTATCCAAAATAATACTGTCTAATCTCATATTATAGTGAAAACGATTACCAAAGAGTTCATTCAACATGCATGTTAATACCACTGTTGATCCCCATAAATCATGAGATATGTCTTGTTGGTCACATTCCAAACATGTGAATACCTTAATCATGTATTCTCTTGAAAAATGAATACCCATTAAACCTTAGTGAAAACATGAATGCTGTCAAAAGTTAACTCTTTCCACATACCAAAATCCAAAAATTCTATTTACTCAAACCATGATATAACCTTCTCCTTATATCAGTCATGAGCTCATGAATACTATCAAACATTTAATTTTCTCCTTATCCCTTCATTATGCGCATATCATCTACATTCCAAAAATATCTGAATAACCTTTCATAGATATGGGTACCATTAATCATACACATTCAAAACTCAAGGAAAGACAACAGTGTAACAATCCTTAGATGTCTCTTTATTCCATAGTAGCATGAGATTACTTATACAACATTACACATGATAAACATTTAATAATTCCACTACATTCTTAAACCATTGACCGAGCTTCAAAAATTATTTCATCTCTTATATCATTTGTAGTCTCTTCATCATCATCAACATAAATATTACCCATAGGACCATACTGATTCTATTCATGAGACTTTACCTTAGGGAATTGGTTTTTATAATGCCCGTACATTCCACATTTAAATCATTTAACCATTGTTGATGTCGTCGCAATACCATTATCCTCATCCCTAGTGTTAAATGAACCTTTTCCTTTGCACTTACTAGCTTTGTGTCCTTCTTTTCCACACCCAAAGCATCTTCCAGTTCCTTTGAAACATTCTCCTTGATGCCTCTTCCCACATTATTTACATAGGGGAAATTGAACTTTCTTTCCTCTATGATCATCATGAAACTCCATCTTTCTCTTATTAGCCGAGTCAAGAAACATACCAAATTTTACTTTATTGATCATATTATAAGATTGCTGATTTGTCATAATAATGATGTTTGTACTTCCAAATCCCATTTCATTTGGATGCTCATGAAGAATATCATTCTGTTGTCCATCATATCTTCCATTATCGTGAATCATCTTGTTTCCAGCCATTTTCTAAAACCCAAAAAGAATAGTGTGAGAGGCAAAAATCATAATAAAGGGGGAGGATCTTAAGTATCTAACATCTTTGGTTTAATCTAATATCTTTACCATAGTTCTAGGACTATATCCTATACATATACTTATCCTTAGGGACATCCCTAGACATACTTTAGAAATATCTCTAGGGATCTCACTAAAGTTCTCGCATCCTAATTTCCACAGGTTGACTAAACCTTTCCTCTGATACCAACTGTAGAGAGCCGAAGATTAACTTACATAGCCATTACATTACTTTTGCAGAATACTTAGTACATAAAAAAACAGACACACAAGGACCGTAATAGTTTAGTGTCTTTGGAAACTCAGAATATAATCTTCTAATCGTGGTGAAAGATCTTCAACATCTCCAATAAAGATCTTCTTTTATTTTAAACGTAAATCCTTTCTTTATATTTTGGGGAAAAGAAAACATAAAAGGGTGAGATCAAATGCTCAGTAAGGGTAAACAAAAGAAATATCAATCACATCATATTCATAAGAACGTATCTTTTGGAAATCTTAACCTGCAAAAGTGATCCTAATTTCATAACATGGGATAAATCATAGTAGTGAAATGTATTCCCAATAATCATAACCTAAATCATGAATCTTCGTGTCATGCACACATAATCATAGAGAATAATTTCTTATTAGTCAAGACTCATTTCCAAGACTATCTTAGTGGACAAAGTCCATTTCTGAACCGAGTTCACTCCTCGTTTCAGACCTGTTTCAATGAACTAGTATAACCTACCATTCCAGCCATGTCTATCTCATGTGTAGAGACCCTAAGCTTGATGTACATGGACATTACATTACTTTTGCGGAATACTTAATACATAAAAAAACACACACACAAGGACCGTAATAGTTTAGTGTCTTTGGAAACTTGGAACGTAATCTTATAATCGTGATGAAAGATATTCAACATCTCCCATAAAGATCTTCCACTTTTTGTTTCCTGACCTAAAACCTTTCTTTTGATCCTGGGGGAAAATAAAACATAAAAAGGGTGAGCTCAAATGCTCAGAAAGGGTAAGCATGGATAAATGAAAACATACCATATACATTGGAACTTAAAAACATGAACATAATGTTTAAACATTAAAATCTTGAGCAACGACATAAAACCTATAAGTACATAAGGCATAGATCATAATGGAACATAAATAATGATAACATATCATGGGAATAAAACATGTAATTGCGGCATCCATTAAGCACATGTAATGATTTCCATAGTAGCCAAGGCAATGCTTCCAAGACTATCTTAGTGGACAAAGTCCCATTCTGAATCAAGTTTACTCCTCGTTTCAGTCCTGTAACACTGAACTAGATTAACTTACCGTTCCAGCCATGTCTATTTCATGAGATATAAAATCTTTACCCAATGCATTGGAGGGAGATATAGGTCCCACCCATCTAATAATGAAATCATTCTTAATTGTGCCACAAAATAAACATACATCATTCATAATAACCCAATAAATAAAATGGGTTTCATAAACATCATCCCATCATCACATAATCCATATAAAATAAATGGATTTCATAATAAGAATAGTGAAACCATGTAAATCATAGAGACATTATACTTAAACCATACATATGAAATAATTTCATCTTAGATGGAAAATGGTTTTGATAAAACACTTGAAATGAATTCTAGAGGAAAATATCATTTCTTCTTCAAAATCATTATCTTTTTACAAAATTTCAGGCAATTTTTAAAGAAAAGGATTTTGTTGAAAATAGTCATGAAATATTTTGGAGGAAGCTTCATGAAAATAAGGCATTATAAAATTGTAAAAATCCGTTCGTGCCGTATAAGTTTAGAAAACATTCTTCTCTTACTTTTTTCGGAAAAGTCAAAAAAGTACCTCGTAACGTAAAAAAAAGAAAGATTCCTTACATACCATGTAGTAAAAGTCAAAATGGGTAAAAATGACTTTAAACATACATGAAAACACTTTTATAAAACATGGACATGGATAATTGAAACAACCCCAGTAAATAATTACGAATAAGCAATCTCGGATAAAAATGAGATTTGCAAATTTATCCCTTACCTTAGGTCCGGTATGCTTCGTACGTATCCGAACCTCCTCTTCTTTCGACACGCCTTTTTGAAACCTCCTCTTAGGGCAATAAGATTGGTCTTTGAAGAAGACCAGAACCTCTAGGATGTTTCTAGGGAAGTGGAGAAGTGAAATGGGTAGGGGTTAACTGAGCATGAAGGCTCAAATTGGTGTGAGGAGGAGAGGGAGGAGGTGCTCTTTTATAAGGGAGGAGAGGGGCACCTTTGGAATTCTTAAAAAAATTAATTTATAATAAATCTAACCCCACTTAAAAACCTCCAAAAATGACTCATATTTGATGATTATATGATATAGGGTTTTAATCTAATCTACCAATCAAATTTAGACATGTTTGGATCTTATTTTAAACCTTATCATTTTGATTTATCCTTATTTAATCTACTTATGTTTATTTGTGGTAATAAAATTATTAATTTTAAATTATAACAAATAATTACTTATTTGTTGTGAATTTTCCATAATTGTTTACTTTATAAGATTATATACCATATAAATTTAAATTTCTAATTTTTAAATATTTTTGTTATTTTTAAACAATTTTATAATATGTTATTTTCATAAAATAACAATAGTGTCAATTTTGCCACTATTCATTTATTTGAATTTAAATAAACTATATACATAAGATATGTTCGAACTAAAAGTTTTAATAGATTTATAAAAGTTCATATGTATCTATAAAATTAGTGGATCACATTAAATAGTTTATATAATATTTATTTTATTATTTTTAAAACAATTTATTTGGTTTATCTCTTTATAAAATAATTACTACAACATTTTTGTATAATTATTTAATATAAATATTTTTTGCATAAAAATTTAAAATAAAATCCTATGATGAAGATAAATCAATTACCTTTGACAATAATACTTTTACTTGAATTTATCATCTTAAAAGCACAATATTTAAATTGTTATTTTTATTAAATTATGAAGGTGACACCTTTGTCATCATTTAAAATAATATAATACAAGTGCCATAATCACTTTTATAAGGATCGAAACGGTTATATATTAGGTCATTGGATGACTAAGGTGTATATATACACTACCAATATGTTATGGTCAGGTTTATGGGCCTTTTAATGGGTATTAGTTTTTCAATAAAAACTATATTACTTATTTTCCACTTAATAAATAATTTATGTATCATTAATGTATCACCATTAATGACAATTATTTAATCCCTAAAAATTCTAAATAAATTATCATGATGTAGATAATATTATTAGATTTTTGGATACTATTCATGTTCGAAGTTTTATGATGTTTATTAGTAACTTAAAATTATTATACTTATAATATTTAAGAGAGTGACATGTTGTCACTTTCATTGGTTTTAATAATAATTAAATTATTTTCATGGTCAAAAGTCCATAAAATGAATCCAATCCGACCCTTAGATGATATGTGTTTACTTTTAGCCATACAATAGAATTTTGTCATGTGTTAGGGTAATTTTATAATATTATATTTACCCATAATTACCTGATTTACCTTTAACTATGTTAAATAAAATTTACCGTAGTTACTATTCATAATTCCCAAAAATAAAAAACGTAGCCTATTAACATAATTTGGACCCATTGATTCCAAATATGAAATCCATTTTTTCAAATTCAATACATATAATTTGCAGAAATTAAATTAAAATTAATCCCCTTGTCGAATGAAAACGGGGTTTTGTTTAAAACATTGCAAAAGATTGAATTGATTTAACCTACGAATTCAATGTAAAATCAATGCTAATGACATACATTATATTAAATGGTAAAAATATATTTTATTTATACTTTAAAACCATTCAATATTATAATTTAACCATATAAATTATTACGATGAAAAAAGTTGTTTTTCATTAAAATATAGCGTGTTTTTAGGATTCATCAATATATGAAAGTTACCAGAATAATACGAAAAATTTATCCAAAGTAAATTTTTATTTCCTGATTCCAGAGAAGAATTTTATTTTTTCAATTTTAACATATAAACAAGTCAAAAACTAGATTTAATGTGGGCGCACCATCAAAAGGCGGCAAAACTGCATTTTTAAAAAAATGCTTATTTTACCTGAAAAATTTATTTTGTTCTAATACCATGTTCTAGAAAATGTTTAAGATGAATAATAATGTTATAAAACTCAAAATTTAGTTAATACTAATCATAACGGCTAGTTCATAATAATATTATAATAATATATCATTGTTTAGTAAAACCCGGTATTGCGTACAACACACGCTATCGAGGAAGGTCGCGATTGCATGTAATGCAAGCCAAGTCAGGGTTGTGTGTTGTGAAAGAATCATTTGTTGTTTTATATAATAGAATCCAACCATATTTCATTTATCATTGAATATATATATATATATATATACTCAATGATGCGTAGTATAAGTATTATCAAAATTGTGTGTAACACGATCCAAGAATAGTGTTCTGCATACTGCAAGCTAATACGGTGTTGAGTATAGAGCAAGGTAATCTTGGTGTAGCATACAACAGAAGAAATTAATTAAATTAAAAGAATATTTTTCATAAAATCTCAGGGTGTTACATTCTACCCCCCTTAAAATGAATTTCGCCCTCGAAATTCGTCGGGGTTATAAATGGTTTACTACTCGAAAGTTTGTTTAATAGAAACCCACATTGTAAAAAGGAATACCAAAACATGGCTTTAGAAACTAAAGTATAAAATGTAACGGTTACCCAAATTAACTCATCACTGGGTTTCCACGTAGGAGAACATAGGTGAAAATATGGATATGGAAGAAAAATCTAACCATCATGTTCTGATGCAGAGTGGTAGAGAACATGGCTATGAAAAATCCAACAATCACCAAGCTATTGATTTGTGATGATCTCAGGTACCATCTGATTCATCAGATATAAAGGAACTAGGACAACATTTTTGGTTTTCAAGATTATTTCCCTAAAGTTGATGAATTAAAAGAAATACTTGCATCATTTTTGTACAATCTCACTGTTGTTCGTGAATTGAACAATTTCCACGTCATCCCTTAAAGAAATGAAGTTGAATTTGTTATTTGTGATGTGTTAGCAGATCATGTGATCGAATGATGGGTCATTCCATCTCTTTCAAAAAAAAGGTTAGAAAAAGTTATAAGTCCATCTTATGGTTAGATGAATCGTATATGGTTCCAAAAATGATATTATTCTTCATATATCATACCGCTTAATAAAATAAAAATAGTTTCTACTAACCAGGGACTTCCTGTAGGCTAGTGGTAGGCGATAAAGGCCAGTCGCACTTTGGTTGTGGGTTCGATTCCCACAGCCTTGTCCGATGCGATGGGCTATCGCCCACCCTACAGGTTGTCCTTTTTTAAAAAACTACATTACTATATCATCCAATCAATAATATCAAAAAAAGGTTCTATCCTTAAACAATACTAACTTATGTCCAACATAATCCATTCCAATCTTTAGGCGTATCCATAATATTGCAGTCCATTCTCATATTATAGTGAAAACGATTACCAGAGATATCATATAAGAAGCACGTTAATACCATCGTTGATCCCCATATATCATAAGATATGTCTTGTTGGTCACATTACTAACGTTCGAGGGCCTTAATCAAGTATTCTCTTGAAAAATGAATACCCATTGAACCTTAGTGAAAACATGAATGAAGTTAAAAGTTAACACTTTCCACATACCAAATTCCTCAAAATTCTATATACTCAAACCATGATATCACTTAGTCCTTATATCAATCATGAGCTCATGAATTATCTTCTTATTCCTTCATTATGCGCATATCATATACTTTAAAAAAATATCTGAAAAACATTCCATGGTTACTGATACCATTCAAACTATACTTCCAAATACTTGTAACAATCCTTAGATGATTCTTTATTCCATAGTACCATTAACTATACAACATAACTCTCGATAAACATACAATCATTCCACTACCTTCTAAAATAACCGACTGAGCTTCAACACTTCTTTCAGCACATATATCATTTGTAGTCTCCTCATCATCATCCACATAAATACTACCCATATGACCATGCTGATTCTCTTCATTTGATTTTCTATAAGGGATTGGTTTGCATAATGCCCATACATTCCACATTTAAAACATCTAATCATTATTGATGTTGTAGCAATATTATTATCCTTGTCCATGGTGTTAACTGAACCTTTTCCTCTTCACTTACTGGATTTGTGTCCTTCTTTTCCACACCCAAAGCATCTTCCAGTTCCTTTGAAACAATCTCCCTGATGCCTCTTCCCACATGATTTACATGAGGGAAATTGAACTTTCTTTCTACTATGATCATCATAAAACTCCATCTTTCTCTTATTATCTGAGTCGGGAAACTTACCAAATTTTACGTTATTGATCATATTATGAGATTGCTGATTAGGCATAATAAAGATGTTTGGACTTCCAGATCCCGTTTCATTTGGTTTATCATGAAGAAAATCATTCCATTGTCTGTCATATCCTCCATTATCATGAATCTTCCTGTTTCCATTCAATTTCTAAAACCCAAAAAGAATAGTGTTAGAGACAAAAATCATGCAAGGGAAAACAACATTGTAAAGGGGGAGCACCCTCAATATCTAACATCTTATTTTAAATTCTAATATTGTTACCGTAGTTCTAGGACTATATCCTATACGTATTCTTATCCTTAGGTACAGCACTAGACATCCATTAGAAATATCTCTAGGGATCTCACTAACGTTTTCACATCCTAGTTTCCAAAGGTTGACTAAACCTTTCCTCTCATACCAACTGTAGAGACCCTAAGCTTGACGTACATGGACATTACATTACTTTTTCGGAATACTTAATACATAAAAAAATAGACACATAAGGATCGTAATTGTTTAGTGTCTTTGGAAACTTGGAACGTAATCTTCTAATCGTGGTGAAAGATCTCCAACATCTTCCATAAAGTTATTCCACTTTTTGTTTCCTGACCTAAAACATTTCTTTTGATCCTAGGGGAAAATAAAACATAAAAAGGGTGAGCTCAAATGCTCAGTAAGGGTAATCATGGATAAAATAAAACATACCATATACATTAGAACTTCAAAACATGAACATAATGTTTAAACATTAAAATCTTGAGCAACGACATACAACATGGAAGTACATAAGGAATAGATCATAATGGAACATAAATAACGATAACATATCATGGGAATAGAACATGTAATTGTGGCATCCATTAAGCACTTGTAATGATTTCCATACTATCCAAGGCATTACTTCCAAGACCATCTTAGTGGACAAATTCCCATTCTGAATCGAGTTCACTCCTCGTTTCAGTCCTGTAACACTGAACCGGATTAACTTATCGTTCTAGCCATGTCTATCTCATGAGATATAAATTCATTACCCAATGAATTGGAGGGAGATATAGGTCCCACCCATCTCATAATGAAATCATTCTTACTTATGCCACAAAATAAACATACATCATTCATAATAACCCAATAAATAAAATGGGTTTCATAAAATTCATCCCATCATCACATAATCCATATAAAAGAAATGGATTTCATAATAAGAATAGTGAAACCATGTAAATCATAGAGACATTATACTTGAAACATATATATGAAATAATTTCATCTTAGATGTAAAATGGTTTTGATAAAACACTTGAAATGAATTCTTGAGGAAAATATCCTTTCTTCTTCAAAATCATTCTCTTTTTACAAAATGTCTTGCAATTTTAAAAGAAAAGGATTTTGTTGAAAATAGTCATGAAATATTTTGGAGGAAGCTTCATCAAAATAAGGCTTTATAAAACCGTAAAAAACCGTTCGTGCCGTATAAGTTAAAAAAACATTCTTCTCTTACTTTTGTCAAAAAAGTCAAAAAGTACCTCGTAACGTAAAAAAAAGAAAGATTCCTTACATACCATGTAGTAAAAGTCAAAATCGGTAAAAATGACTTTAAACATACATGAAAACACTTTTATAAAACATGGACATGGATAATTGCAACAACCCCAGTAAATACTTACGAATAAGCAATCTCAGATAAAAATGAGATTTGCAAATTTATCCCTTACCTTAGGTCCGGTATGCTTTGTACGTATCCGAACCTCCTCTTCTTTCGACACGCCTTTTTGAAACCTACACTTAGGGCACTAATATTGGTATTTGAAGAAGACAAGAACCTCTAGGGTGTTTCTAGGGAAGAGGACAAGTGAAATGGGTAGGGGTTGGCCGAGTTTGAAGGCTCAAATTGGTGTGAGTAGGAGAGGGAGGAGGTGCCCTTTATAAGGGAGGAGAGGGGCACCTTTGGAATTTTTAAAAATATTAATTTATAATAAATCTAACGCCACTTAAAAACCTCCAAAAATGACTCATATTCGAAGATTAGATGATATAGGGTTGTAATATCATCAACCAATCAAATATAGACAAGTTTGGATCTTATTTTAAACCTTATCATTTTGATTTATCCTTATTTAATCTATTTAAGTTTATTTGTGGTAATAAAATTATAAATTTTAAATTATAAAAAATAATTACTTATTTGTTGTTGATTTTCTATAATTATTTACTTTATAAAATTATAGACCATATAAGTTTAAATTTATAATTTTTAAATATTTTTGTGATTTTTAAACAATTTTATAATATGTTATTTTTATAAAATAACAATAGTGTCAATTTTGACACTATTCATTTATTTTAATTTAAATAAAATATATACAGAATATATGTTCCAACTAAAAGCTTTAATAGATTAATAAAAGGTCATATGTATCTATAAAATTAGTGGATCACATTAAATAGTTCATATAATATTTATTTTATTATTTTTAAAACCATTTATTTGGTTTATCTCTTAATACAATAATTACAACAACATTTTTGTATAATTATTTAATATACTTATTTGTTGCATAAAAATTTAAAATAAAATCTTATGATGAAGATAAATCTATTAACTTTAACAATAATACTTTTAATCGAATTTATCATCTTAAAATCACAATATTTAAATTGTTATATTTATTAAATTATGAAGGTGACAACTTTGTCATCATTTAAAATAAAATAATATAAGTGCCATAATCACTTTTATAAGGATCCAAACGGTTATATAATAGGTCATTAGATGATTAAGGTGTACATATACACTAAAAATATGTTTTGGTCAGGTTTGTGGGCCTTTTAATGGGTATTATTATTTCAATAAAAACTATATTACTTATTTTCCACTTAATAAAAAATTTCTGTATCATTAATGTATCACCATTAATGACAATTATTTAATCCCTAAAAATTAAAAATAAATTATCATGATGTAGATACTTTTATTAGCTTTCTGGATAATATTCATGTTTGAAGTTTTATGATGTTTATCACTAAATTAAAATTATTATACTTATAAGATTTAAGAGAGTGACATGTTGTCACTTTCTTTGGTTTTAATAATAATTAAATTATTTTCATGGTCAAAAGTCCATAAAATGAATCTAATCCAACCCTTAGTTGATATGGGTTTACTTTTAGCCATCTAATAGAATTTTGGCATGTGTTAGGGTAATTTTATAATATTATATTTACCCTTAATTGCCGGATTTACCTTTAACTATGTTAAATAAAATTTACCGTAGTTACTATTCATAATTCCCAAAAATAAAAAAGTAGCCTATTAACATAATTTGGACCCATTTATTACAAATATGGAATCCATTTTTCCAAATTCAATACACAAAAGTTTCAGAAATTAAATTAAAATTAATCCCGTTGTCCAATGAAAATGGGTTTTTGGTTAAAACATTGCAAAAGATTGAATTGATTTAACTTACGAATTCAATGAAATATCAATTCTAATGACATACATTATATTAAATGGCAAAAATATATTTTATTTATACTTTAAAACCATTCAATATTATAATTTAACCATATAAATTATTACGATGAAAAAAGTTGTTTTTCGTCAAAATATAGCGTGTTTTTACTATTCATCAATATATGAAAGTTACCAGAATAATACGAAAAATTTATCGAAAGTAAATTTTTATTTTTTTATTCCAAAGAATAATTTTATTTTGTCAAATTTAACTTTTAAAAATGTCAAAAACTAGATTTAAAGTGGGTGCGCCATCAAAAGGCGGCAAAACTGCATTTTTTGAAAAATACTTATTTTACCCGAAAAAATTATTTTGTTCTTATACCATGCTCTAGAAAATGTGTAAGATGAATAATAATGTTATAAAATTAAAATTTTAGTTAATACTATTCATAACGGCTAGATCATAATAATATTATAATAATATATCGTTGTTTAGTAAAACCCGGTATTGCGTACAACACACGCTATCGAGGAAGGTCGCAATTGCGTGTAATGAAAGCCAAGTCAGGGTTGCATGTTGTGAAAGAATCCTTCGTTGTTTCGTATAATAGAATCCAACCATATTTTATTTATACATTGAATATATATATATACATATATACTCAATGTTGCGTAGAAAAACTATTATCAAAATTGTGTGTAACACGATCCAAGAATAGTGTTGCGCATACTGCAAGCTAATACGGTGTTGCGTATAGTGCAAGGTAATCTTAGTGTATCATACAACACAAGACATTAATTAAATTAAAAGAATATTTTTCATAAAATCTCAGGGTTTTATATCATGAGATATAAAATCTTTACCCAATGCATTGAAGGGAGATATACGTCCCACCCATCTCATAATGATACCATTCTTATGTGTGCCACAAAATCATAAACCATACATCATAGCATAACCCATGTAATAAAAATGGAATTCTTAAACATAGTGACATCATAAAACAATTCATATAAGATAAAGGAATTCATAAAAATAAATCCATTACAACATAATCAAATTAATGTAATAATAGGGATAGAAACAGAACCCCATATTATCTTAGATGGAAAATAATTTTGATAAAACCCTTAAACTCTATTCTTGAAGAAAATATCCTTTCTACTTCAAAAACATTTTCATTTATTAACATGTCATAAAATTTTAAAATAAAAGAAGTTGATTAAAAATAAACATGAAAACTTGTAAAGGAAGCTTCTTGGAAATAATGGTTTAAAAATCCATTCATGCCGTATAAGTTAAAAAACATTCTTCTTGTACTTTTGTCGGAAAAGTCAAAAAGTACCTCATAACATAAACAAAAGAAAGATTGCTTTCATATCTTTTACTAAAAACTCACCGAAGGGTAAAATTGGATTTAAAAAGTTGTAGGTGGATGGAAACAATATTACATATTGAGGAGACATGGATGTGGATGATAAAATAAACCCCAGTAAATACCAAAGTATAAACAATGTCGGAGTAAAATGAGATTGTGATATTTTCCCTTACCTTAGGTCCGATTTGCTTCGTAAGTGTCCAAATCTCCAGTATGATGATTTAAATAATGTCATTGACTTATTCCAGAATCATACACATTGTTATGATATCATATATGGTTCACGTATGACTTTATTTTACCCGTTCTTTTGTAAATTCCATGTTAAAGAGCATTTTGGGTAAAATCGTTTCATTTGTCATCCGTGTTTTGACTTGTAATTATTCATATGATTACTTAGATCATGATTACTTAATTACAGAATATAAAACATTATTTATATATAATATATATTCAGAATATACATATATATAATAGATCAGTAAATGGAATGAAATACACTGTTCATGGAGAGGGTAGGCCGTACGTACGCATGAACACTGTTTTCGTTTCCTTATTGAGTTGAATGGAATTAAGTAGATGACATATATATATATATACACAGAAATCCAGTATCATTATTATGTCATATATTTCCTTATTACTTATTATATGTACTCTATAATCATTCATGAATGGTTAACGTGGAGAATGAATCTCATCGCGTCATGGAGACGGTAGTCCGTACGTACGCACGAGCAATGATATCGTTCTCATGATCGAGGAATTGTATTTGAGTGTATGTATACTATTTCAGAATCAATATCACCTTACAATAATCATATATAGATATTATGTACACCATTATACCCATCCAAGTATGGTGGTGGTGGAAAATAGATTACACCACGGTGTGGAGACGGTATTCCGTACGTACGCACGCGCGGTGATTTCGTTTTCCATAGGATGGACAGATGGTGAAATAGGGTTGTTTCATACTTATAATAATATATCAGTATATGAGTGATACGGATGTTATTACTTCATAATGAAACAACTAAAGAAGATGAAATTGAAGAAGAAACAATTTGGAAAGGATCGGTAATGGATATTACCTCTTTTTGACGTGCCTCTTATTAACCTCCTCTTAGGGCACTAGGGTTGGTCTTTGAAGAAGACCAGAACCTCTAGGATGATTCTAGGGAAGTGGGGAAGTGAAATTGGCAGGGTTTGGCCGAGCTTGAAGGCTCAATGTTGTGTGAGGTGGAGAGGGAGGAGATGCCCCTTTATAAGGGAGGAGAGGGGCACCTTTGGAAGAACTAAAAATATTATTTTATTATAAAGACAAATTCGGTTTTAAATAGCTCCAAATTGATTTATTTAGAATCTAAGGTGGGATGGGTCTAAATACTCTCATCCAATAGAATTTAGACAAGTTTAGGTATCAATTTTTAACCTTATCATTTAGATTTAACTTTAAGTTAGATAATTTAACTTTTACCGTGTCTTTTGGTGTTCTTACACAATAAGGTTAATAAACTTACTATAACAAGCCAAACGAACCCCAAGCTATTTAGTATTAATATATATAACCTTATATAAGTCATTTGGCCAAACAGTAGATTTTTAGGAATATAATAACAATTATTAATATAATATTTGTTTTAAAAACTATTTTATGTCAATTTTGACACTATTTGGTAATTGGTTTTTTTGAAAATCATAACAGAATAATTAGTTCGAACAAAGTTAATTAAATCAATAATAACTTGTCATATTAACCTATAAAATTAGTGTAATTCATAAAAAGTCTCAAATTACATTTATTTGGGTATTTATAACAACAATTATGTCAATATTTGATTAATAAGATATTTACTGCATCATCATTGTGTCATAAATAAATTAAATTATCTAATGTCTAAAAATTACAAATAAAATATCATTATGTAGGAAAGATTTTGTGGCTTTCTAATGAATATTTATAGTCAAATTTATCTTATGTATAAACCTATATTAAAAATGATTTAATTATTAAACTTTGATTTTAACTATTTTCACCCTTCTTTAAATAAATTAATAATAAATTTCCTAATCAAATCCAAGTGGGATTAAATGGTCATATTTATTCCTAAGTTTGTTTCTGGTCGAATTACACTTATCCAATAGAATTAGGATATGTGTTAGGGTAATAATAATATCATTTTTACCCTTAATTACCCTATTTACTTTTAACCGTGGTAAAAAATAGTAAAAAGTTACTATTCACAAAAAATTATTTTCATCTCATTGAACCACATTTTAGTCCTTGATATTAACAGTGTCTCTCGGATTTTAGAAATTCCACTCACAGAAGTGGTAAAATTCAGTTTTATGAAAAATTCAGTTTTTTAACTACCACTTAGTGGTTTCACTATTTATCAAAAATGAAAGTTTCCAGAAAAATACCAAAAATTAGGCCTAAGATATATTTGATATTATTAATTCAAAAATGATGTCTATTTTATCAAATTCAAAACATATCAGTTATATTAACTAATTTAAAAATTAATTCTCATCGTCAAAACATATAGCGTGTTTTTAAGAGATAATAACTATCAAAAGATTGACACTTGTTTATATCTAGTTTAAATGTGAAATTACATCCAATGAACAACATTGTATTAAATTGTAAAAATATATTCTAAATATACTTTAAAACCACTAAAATTAATAATTTATCACTATTAATTATTTTGATTAAAAAAGTTATTTTTAATTAAAATTTAGTAATTTTCACGATTCATCAAAATATGAAAGTTATCCGAAACGTACCAAAATTTAACCCTAAGCTAATTTTGATATTCTGAATCCACAAATGAAATCCATTTTGAAAAATAAAATTTACAAAATTTCAAAAAGTGGTTATTACTATTCATAACGTCTAGTTTTAATAATATTTTAATAGCATATCATTGTTTCGTGAAACTCGGTATTGCGTACGACACAAGCTATCGAGGAAGGTCGTGATTGCGTGCAAGGCAAGTCAAGGATGCGTGTTGTGCAAGATCCTTTTGGAGTAGCGTACAGCACAAGACATTAATGAAATTAAAAAGAATATTTTTCATAAAATCTCGGGGTGTTACACCAATGGCTTGAGAATTGTGGTTAACGAGGTAGAGGTGGGGGCCTTTATAAGAGGAGAGGAGGGGCACTCTTGGAATGTTATAAAATGTGAGTTCATATTGAAATGTGTTTCGGATTTAAAAGGTCCCACATTGATATATTTTGAGGATAAGGTGATAAGTGTTCTAAATATACTCATCCAATAGTTTTTTGACAAGTGTAAGTCTTATATTTTACTTTAGCATTCCATTTTTTTAAATCGTTCATTAATGAGGTAATCGCTGCATCATCATGATTTCATAAATAATTTACATTATTTAATGTATAAAAATTATAAAAAAAATACTATGATGTAGGAGATCATTTTAGATTTCCAATTAATATTTATACACTAAGATATAATTTATGTAGACAAAATTAAAATTGTTATACTTAGGTGTCACATAGTTTGGTATATTTATCATTCTTTAAAAATAAAAAGATAAAAAGTCATTATCACACTAAAGTGATTCCATGGGGTCCCTACGGTTGCAACAAGAATTACCATGGTTGTCCATGACACAACCAGTATAATTAGGGCACATTTTGGGGTCATTTGTTATTATTATGATATTATTTTATTATCCTTAACTACCCAATTACTAATTAATCACGATAATTAAAGATAATTTCCGTTGTTACTATTCATAATGTCCAGATACAAAAGAGTCTTAATTACATAATTTAGACCATATGATTCCAAATATGGAATCCATTTTACCAAATTCCAAACATATAAATTGCAATAATTAATTTAGAAATAATTCATGTTGTCAAAACAAATAGCAGGGTTTTTTTGAAACAATATCTATGAAAATTTTGAACACTTGTTTATGCCCAATTGCAAAGTGAAAATAATCCCAATGACCACCATTGGATTAAATGGAAAAAATAAATTCCATTTAAACTTTAAAACCAATTACAAATATAATCTAACCATATAACTAATTTAGATGAAAAAGCAGTTTTGATGTAAAATGCAGTATTTTTCACTATTCATTAAAAAATGAGCATTGTCAAAAAAACATCAAAAATTTATCCAAAGTAAATTTCAATGTTCCAATCATAAAGAATACGTTTATTTTGACAAATATATCTTATAAAATTGTAAAACGTTTGAATTAAAAATGGTTTTCCATCAAAAGGCAGTAAAACAATCTTTTAAAAATATCAGTGTATTCCATGCTTAAGATTGGATTTATTCTCATTTTAAGCCTCTAAAACACTATCTAATTCATAAATAGGCATTAATAAGAATATCAATTATTCATTAATTACTTGGGATGTTACATCCGTCCCACCTTTATAAAATTTTATCCTCTCAATTTATTTACTTATCGAATAAGTGGTGGTATTTATCCCTCATTGCATTTTCAGATTCCCACGTTGCCTCTTCAATCATGTGGTTTTTCTAGAAAACCTTTACTTGATGAATCAACTTACTACATAACACGTTCTCCCTATGTTAAAGAATATAGACCAGTTTTTCCTCATAATATATATTCTCTTCAAGCAGAACTACCACTGGACTCAAAACATGAGATGGATCTTGCATGTACTTCCATAACATTGAAACATGAAAAACATTGTGCACCTGAGATAATATCAGAGGTAAATCCACTTGGTATGAAAGTGATCCAAATCTCTCCATAATTTCATATGGTCCAATGAACTTTGGACTCAGATTTCATTTCTTACCAAATCGCATCACACTTTTCCATGGTGATACTTTGAGAAAAAACATGATCACCTACCTCAAAAGAGAGATCCTTCCCCCTGTTGTCTGCATAACTCCTATGCCTGCTCTGAGCTATTCTCATGTGTCTCTATATCATCTAAACTTTTTTGCCAACTCTTCTACCAATTCCAGTCCCATCAACATCCTTTCATCCATTTCATCCCAAAAAGCTGGAGTTCGACACCACTTTCCATATAATGCCTCAAATGGTGCCATTTGTATACTCGAATGAAAACTGTTATTATAAGAAAAGTCAACTAAAAAATGATGTTGGTCCCAACTTCCCTGATAACCCATCAACAAGAACATAGCATATCCTCCCGTGTCTGAATCGTTCGTTCTGACTGCCCATCTGATTGAGGATCAAAAGATGTACTAAAATTTAATTCAGTACCCAACGACTTCTGAAAGATTTTCCAAAAGTTAGAGGTAAACCTGGGATCACGATCAGATACAATGGAGAGGGGAACTCCATGTAACCTGACTATCTCTTTAAGATACAAATGGGAATGTTGATCTATGGAAAACGTATCTTGTATAGCAAGGAAATTAGGAGATTTAGTCATTAAATCAACAATAATGCAAATTGAATTATTACCTGAGGTGTCTTCAGCAATCCCACAACGAAATCCATGGATATATTCTCTCATTTCCACTCTGGTACTGGTAAAGGTTGAGGCATCCCATTCAGTAACTGTCACTCTGCTTTAACCTATTGACAAGTCAAACACTTCACAGTAAAATCAGGAATATCTCTTTTCATTCCATCCCACCAGTAATACTCCCGAAGATCTCTATAAATCTTAGTACTGCCTGGATAAACTGAAAACGGAGAACTACGAGCTTCACATAACAACTCTCTCTTCAACTGTGAATCACAAGGCACACACAATCTCTTCCCAAATCTCAAAACACAATCATTATCAATGTTGAATTCAGGAAACTTACCTTTTTGAACAAGCTCTACCTTTTTCTGCAACTCATTGTCTTGCTTCTTTGCTTTCTTGATTCTGTCTGATAGAGAAGATTTAACCGATAACTGAAAGAAAACAGAAGGACATCCTACACCAAAAACTTCTATTTCATATTTCATCATATCCTAAACCAAAAGATCACGTTCCAAACGCAACATTCTTAATGAAGCATTACTTTTTCGACTCAAAGCATCAGCCACTTTATTTGCTTTTCCTGGATGGTAATGAATTGTAAAATCATAATCCTTTATTAATTATAGACATCTCTTCTGAATCATGTTCAATTCATTCTGAGTGAATATATACTTTAAACTTTTTTGATCGGTATATATTTCACACTTTACCCCATACAAATGATGCCTCCAAATTTTCAAATCAAAAACAACCGCAACTAATTCCAAATCACGTGTAGGGTAATTTACCTCGTGAGTTTTCAACTGAAGTGAAGCATAAGAAGTTACCTGATCATTCTGCATTAGGGTGCAACCAAGTCCTTTCAATGAAATATCATTATAGATAACAAACTCCCCATTTCTGGAGGGTAGTGCCAGAACAGGAGCATTCACCATTCTTCTTTTTAGTTCCTGAAAACAATCATCACATTCTTTTTTCCAGATAAACTTAACACCCTTCCAAGTTAGCTTAGTCATTGGACTAGATAACCGGGAAAAATTTCTAACAAACCTTCGGTAATAGCCGGACAAACCAAGAAAACTATGAATCTCAGTTACATTTGTGGGTCTTGGACATTCTTCCACAACCTTTGTTTTTGCAGGATCAACACTTATCCCATCATTAGAAACAATGTGACCAAGGGAATAAATTTTTTGCAACAAGAACTCACACTTACTGAATTTCCTGTACAATTTTTTTTTTCTTTTAATGATTGAAAAATAACCCTTAAATGTCTTTCATGCTCCTCTTTACTTTTAGAAAACACCAAAATATCATCATTGAAAACAACCACAAACTTATCCAAGAACTCATGGAAAATTATATCCATAAGGTCCATGAATACATTAGGTGCATTGGTTAGCCCAAAAGGCATAACTACAAATTCATAATGTCCATATCTTGTACGAAATGCGGTCTTTAGAATATCTGCTTCATCTCTCTTCAACTGATGATACCCCAATCTCAGGTCAATCTTTGAAAAAAACTGAGCTCCCTGGAGCTGATCAAACAAATCATCGATATGAGGAAAAGTATATTTGTTCTTAACAGCGATGTTATTCAAGGATCTATAATCAATGCAAAGTCTCATTGTACCATCTTTCTTTTTCACAAATAAAATAGGAGCACCCCATGGTGATGTTGTAGGTCGAATAAAACCTTTCTCTAATAAATTTTTCAATTTCTCCTTCAACTCTAAAAGTTCAATTTTATCCATTCGATAAGGATGTTTTGAAATTGGATTTGCATCAGAACTAAGTCAATAGTTAATTCAACTTCCCAATCTAGTATTATTCTAGGCAACTAATCGAGAAAAAACATTAGGATACTCATTTACCACTAAAACAACATTAATCTGAACAGTTCTTTTGTATTCAACAATATGTGCAAGGTAACATTCATTTCCATATTTTACAATGTTCTCTGCCTCTTGATATGTTATCAACAGTAAGGGTTCGTTATTGTACACGAACTGAAAGTCTTTCTAAATTGAAACTTCTTTATCTCTACAGTCAATCTTAGCATAGTAAACAGAGAGCCAATCCATACCCAGGATAACATCAAACTCTACTAGAGGTAAAAAAATAAGGATTGCAAGTAGGTTCTTTCCATGGATAAGGATAGGAAGATTCTTATAAATTATTTTTGGCTCAAAATTTCCCCCAGGTGTTTTTACCACATGTTCAGGAGTAATTTCTTGATATGGTATTCCCATTTTACTAGAAATGTTTTTAGTGATGAAGGATTGTGTAGACCCTGAATCAAACAACACACTGGTATAATCTGAAAAAATAAAAAAAGTACCTAATACCACTTCATTTGATGGGCCAACATCTGCTGAAGTAGTTGGAAAGCATTTCACCACCCCTTTCGGCTTGTAGTCTAACTGCTTCCCATCACTCGATCTCTTTGTCGGACACTCCTTTGCATAATGACCCATCTCATTTCACTTAAAACATTTCACTAACTTTAAATAAAATTGGGTCTTACCATCACCCTGATCATTTTCAGTTCAATCACGAGCCTTATGTATCATCTTACCACATCGGTAGCACTAAATAGAATTCAGAAGACACTCCCCAGCATGCCTTTTACCACATTTATCGCAAACTGGAAACTTATATTTCTTACCATCAGATATTTTTGAAGAATTATTCCCTCTCTCTTACCACCTAGGTCTCTTCTTCTGTTGGTTGTTATAGAACACTTGATCAACAGAAATCTCCATTTCCACCTTCTCATCAAATCAAACAAGCTTTTGATATCTTTTGAACTCAAGAGAAGCTAATTCCCTTCGATATTTTGGCATTAATCCTGAGTAAAAACGATTTATTTTACTATCAAGGTCTCGGATAAAATTTGGAACATACCTTTCCAATCAAGTGGACCTTTCTTCATAGGCAGCCCCTGACTCTTACTCTTTCCTCAATTACAAGAATACTTTTTCCATCCTAAGTCGAACAGCCTTAGGAAAATAATTCTCCAGAAACATACCTTTGAATTAATCCTATTTGAGAGCATAAATATCATCAACATCCCTTATATTTTTAACCATGGACCACCAATGATCTGCTTCACCCTCTAAATGGTAAATAGAATACTAACGTTTCGATTTTCTGAACACCATATGACATCGAAAATGATCTCCAGTTCTTTAATCCACCCTTCAGCTAGCACTGAGTCAGATGATCCTCGGAATGATGGGGGATGTTGCCTCATGAAATGTTCCACCACTGACATATTCCTCTACGGTTGATCTGGCTGATATCATGCATGGATACCACCACCATTTATTGCTTGAGTCAACTACGCCATTACTGGAACAAATCATTTAGTTCCAATTCTGACCATCTCAGGATGCTGATTCGGAAGGTCATTTCCTTCTGTATGCCTCCTTAGCACTGCTTCCCTGTTTCCTCTGTGGAAAACCATTCTGAACAAACATGTCTTAGATGAAGCAACATGGTAATTTTCAAATTCTATATCATTTCAATTTTACCATAAAAGAAATATTTTTGGATAATCATTTAACAGAATTCTATCTCCTAAAGTTATCTAAACTGACCTCTGATACCAACTATAAGGCCCCAGCCTTAAAGATTACTTAATCTTGAATTATTTATAGAGTACACATTGATGATTTTTTCGGGTTTATAGTTTTAGAAAATTAGATCATAAATCATGCATTACACTCCACATTTAAACAAAGTGGTTACATAAAAGATAGTACTCATTTTTCCAATCAACAGAGACATATTTAAAATAAAACATGGATTCTTTCTTGACACTTACTTGACACATCATCACATTATGTACCTTTCCCTTGACCTGTGAAAAACATTTCAAAAATGTGGGATGAGCATAAAAAGCTCAGTAAGGGATATAAAAATACGTAAAGGAAACATTAGTACATGTATACATAAGAATCAATGAAATCATACATTACTCATAAAACATAAGCATGTTGACATACCTCATTAAATCGTAAGATTTATGAATAAATCATAAGAACATATGACATAGAGGTATCTTGAGGCATTCATCACATTCTTACATAGGGAGTAACCCTCATGGTTACCTTTGGAATACCCATCACGGTATATTCTCTAAATATCATTGGATAAACCTTAAAGTTTATCCCCTTCGCATTACCCAATTCATTGGAGAGCTATATCAGGCTCACCTACCCTTAGATTATCATGGAACCACCCTTCTTCATAAACAATTCCCAAGAACCATAACATAATCGTATCCCATAAAACATGCATAAAAGAAACATAACATTCCCACATTTCAATCAAAAGATATCAATAACACATTGATATAATAAAAACATTATCAAAACCATTTTTAATACCAAAAGAAAAGAAAAGTAAAATGTGGTATTTATTTTTCATGTAAAAAAAGTTATGGCTTATAGAGGAAGATGAAACTCAAATAATGGTCACGGCGGTGGAGAAGTCGTTGCTGCCGAATACGTACGACAACAAAACATTCTTTTTGTTGTTTAGTGAAAGCTTCGTATAAAAAAGATTCCTTTTCATTAGATGTAAAATTCAACGGGTTTTATACACTGTATAACATTAATTTTTGTATAAAACAAAATATGCCTCAATGAAAGGAGATTGAGACGAAGTCCCTTACCTCAGGTCCGACTTGACTCGATCCTTATTTAACCTCATGAATTATAAACTTGAGTTAATTTCTAGATTCTTAATAACCATTTTCGAGTTCATTACTCCTTTTTATATCACTTATTACCATTTTATGAGCACTATGTAATTATTTAAGATAATAATGGTCGTTTAGTCGATCATTGGTACTTGAGTCAAAAATAAATTCTTTATAATTATAAGTTTTTCATGTATCAAATATATCCATAATTATATTCATGATGTAGATATCATATATATCATATATATCCAGTATAGACATGCGTTTATAATATTACAAAACATTTAGAGCTAAGAAATGAAATGCACCGTTCATGGAGACGGTAAGCCGTACGTTCGCATGAACCCTACTTTCATTTCTATTTCCTATTTAATGGAATGGAATCATAATGATATAAAGGTATATTGTAATTCAATTATAATATCATATATAATATCATTAACTCCATCCTTTATATGTCCCACATATGGTATTAACGAATAAAATAACTTTGAGGGAGCGGTAGTTCGCACTTCCAAAAATGAAGATATCGTGTTTACCCATAATGGAAACTGTAAAGGTATGCCAGAAATGAAAAATAAATAATCTTAAGGAAAAAAATAAACATATTATATATAATATATAAATATAGTTACATCTTAATGGCCACCTTTGAAGGTGTTAGAAGAATATTGAACAATCATCGATTCGTGAGGCAGAAATTCGCCATCCACAGAAACAGTATGCTCTTTAACCATTAGATGTAGGTGTGTGTAAGTGTTGCTCGAATACTTCTTATAACAAATTCCTAGTATATTTAAGATACTGGTGTTGTTATAAAATAAATGAATAAAAAGAGGGTAGGGGGTTGGAGAAGCAAAATAAAACAAAAGAACATTATAGAAGTCTTTACCTTTAAATCGGGTAACTCCTCTTAATTTGAACCAAAAGGGCTTCTTGAAGAGATTTCTGCCTAAGGTAAGGCTTCTAGGATGAATAGTGGGATGTATAGAGATAAAATGGGGAGATCATGGCTGAGCCAATGCCTTGAGAAGTGTGGACAAGGAGGTACAGGTGGGGCCTTTTATAAGAGGAGAGGAGGGGCACTCTTGGAATGTTATAAAATGTTACTTTATATTGAAATGTGTTTCAGATTCAAAAGGACCCACATTGATATATTTTGAGGATAAGGTGATAAGTGGATGAAATATACTCATCCAATAGGTTTTTTACAAATTTAATTCTTATATTTTACATTATATTTTCATTTTTATTAAATCTTTCATTAATGAGGTAATCGCTGCATCATCATGATGTCATAAATAATTTACTTTATTTAATGACTAAAAATTATAAAAAAAACTAATCTGATTTTGTAAATCGTATTATCTTTCCAATGAATATTTATAGTCTAATAGATCATTTATGTAGACAAAATTAAATTTTTTTTACTTAGGTGTTATATACATTGTTATATTTAACTTTCTTTAAAAATAAAAAGATAGAAAGTCATTATCACACAAAAGTGATTGCATGGGGTCCCTAAGTTTGGAACAAGGCATCCCATGGTCGGCCATGACACAACCAGTATCATTAGGACACATTTTGGTGTCATTTGTTATTATTATGATATTATTTTATAATCCTTAACTACCCAATTAGTAATTAATCATGATAACTAAAGATAATTACCGTCACTACTATTCATAATGCCTGGAAAAAAAGAGTCATAATTACATAAATTGGACCTTATGATTCCAAATATTGAATCCATTTTTACAAATTCCATACATATAAATTGTAAAAATTAATTTAAAAATAATTCTCGTTGTCAAAACAAAAAGCGGTTTTTTTAAACAAAATCTATGAACATTTTTGCAGTTTTTTATGCCCAATTCCGAAGTAAAATTAATCCCAATGGCCACCATTGGATTAAAGGGTAAAAATATATTATATTTACACTTTAAATCCAATTTAAAAGATAATCTTACTATATAATGAATTTATATGAAAAAGCAGTTTTGATGTGAAATGCAGTATTTTCACTATTCATTAAAAAATGAACATCGTCAGAAAAATACCAATAATTTATTCAAAGTAAATTTCAATGTCCAAATCATAAAAAATAAGTTTATTTTGAAAAAAATAGCTCATAAAATTTTCATAAGTTTGATTTTAAATTTTTTTTCCATTAAAAAGCAGTAAAAAAAGCTTTTAAAAATATTAGTGTATTCCATGCTTAAGATTGGATTTATTCTCATTTTAGGCCTATAAAACACTTTACAATTCATAAATACACATAGATGAGAATATATATTATTCATTACTTACTTGGGATGTTACAAAATGTATGAATTTATTTTATATATTATAACTATAAAATTACAATAATATCATAAATAAAAAACTAATTTGTGAAATTAATGATTATATCTAGCCATAAAAATGGTAACGGAAAATGATTAACATTGATTTTCGAGGTGACAGTCCATCATATACACAATTGAGTGTTTGATTTTCCATTCTATGGAAGTGGATATGGATATAGTACATTAACATCACATAGAATAATATTAGTATTTTTAATTTTATTATTTTAATGTTTTATAATGTTTTAATAAAATTTTAAGAATGTGGAAGAGGATAAAAATAAAAAATCATGATTAATAATGTTACATCTTCTTCTAAAAACTTCTGTAGTTTAGAAACAAATGACTTCCTTGGATGTATTTTTGATAAAAAAAAGGGATGTGTAATTTTCTGAGGGGAGTGTGTATGTTTTATGGTTACCTCTTGGATGATATAAATAGATATGCAGGATTGAAGAGAGTAAGAGAGTTAGGGGTATTTTATAATCGGGATGGAGAACACAAATTGAAATTTTAAAAATAATCAATTACCCAGCTTTTTTTGTCATAAAACATGCATAAAAATGGGTTATTAATGACTCTTAAATGTGATATGGTTTAAATATATCCATCAAACAGTTTTTGGACAGGTTTAATGATAATTTTATCAATAATGTGTTGTATTAACCACCTATAAATATATTTTTACCTTAAAGACAGAAATTAATTTTTACAGCATTCAATATTCATAATATTAAAAAATTAAGTTTAATGTGTAAAATAATATATAATATGATTATTACAAATATGGAATCTATTTTTCCAAATTCATTTCAGATTAGTGGTCCAATCCAATTTAATGTTACACCAACATACATGATAAAACATTGTGTTTCGAAAGAGAAAAATAACATAAGTGTAGTGGGATTTAATATAAAATTTCAATATGAATTTTTTTTCAACAATACCTTTTAGTTAATTTTTAATATAGTTTAACAAATTTTACTTTCAGAAAAATTAAAAATATAATTCAATGACATAAATTATTTATAAAAAAAGGAAATTTTCAATAGAAATTAGTATTTTAACTATAAATCTAAAAATTTAAATATTTTAACGAAATAAAAAAGGGAAAAAAAATTATAAAATTGATATCATGATATAAAAAACTATGTTCTTTTTAATAAATTAATTTTATTTATTTTGAAAATAAATAATTTTATATTAAGTCTGTAAGGCATGAGTAAACCATCTTTTCGATAAAATACCATTATTCTGAAGGAAAAAAAAAATTCTTATTTATTTTATTGTAATTATTTTATTTCTAATTAATTTATTGCCATAATTTTTATGATATATTTTTTAATATTCATTCATTTCAATTTTATATATTGTTTATAGTGTTATACTAGATTATAATTCATTTAGGTTTAGGGTTCTATTTTCTTCAGGCATTCGAAGAGATTAAATTTAAATAAATATATTTTATAGGTTATTTAAAATCCTTTTTGAGTTTAACATACATTATCAAATACAATGTTCTTATTTTATAATTTTAGGGTTTCACATTCCCCCGGTCTTAAATAAATTTCATCCTAACAATTTAATTTTTCACTCCAAAATCAAGAGTTTGATATTTGAAAATCAATTATTGGAAAACAACATTATAAAAATGTTTAATAAACCATCCTCCTTATAAGGCAGAAAGGGAAGTAAATCATTCATATGAATAACACATAAATTGGTTTTTATTTAGGTAGAAATCAGTTGAAATTTAGTATGTGGAAATGGAACAAGATCAAAAATAATTTTAGAGAATGATAGATGTCATTGATTATAAGAAAGTTAATGATCAAATGAATGTTGAGGTTCTCAAAACAATATAATTGTAATGATTTAGATAATTTGATTCAGTAGATATAATGCTAATATAATTACCACCTTTTTCAAGATCATATTCTTAATGCTTAGGAATTTTTTTTCAATATTTTAATATAATAAAATGATATAACTTCATATGTTTCCATTTCATAATCAAAATTTCCTACTTTTGTTATACATTGATCAATTTAAAATGTTTCATTAAATCTATGAAATGCATGTCTAAAAATGGATTTTTTTTTCATGAAGCACTAAAATAAACATTTAATGGATCATGAGATCAAAAAATAGTTATAGGTATTATCTATTTTGAAAAAATACTTTCCGAAACTAACATGGATAGAACATGTAACCCAATATAATAAATTAATCTCGAAACCTGAAAAATAACACCACTAGTTAAACATTAATATTTACCCAGTCAATTTTTTTAATTAATACAATTACATATTATCTAGAGAATAACATAGGTGATTTGTATGTGTTAAACCATTGAACCATTATAAAACTATATTAATATAATTGTTATAACTTTCTCAAACTGTGATTACCCATAATTAATGAAACATAAAAGATAAGATAAAACTTAACGACCAATAATATTATATCATAAAAATAATGGAATTCTTCCTCAAAAAACACTTTTATAAAATAAATCAATAGGCTTTATTCCCATAAATGTTTTCCAAAAATACCCTTAATCATGATACATTCCTATGACAATCATTTCAGAAGGGGTGTTTGAAAATTATAACTGATTATCAACCATTAACTCATAAAAAATAACAGAAACCATATGAACCATGTTAATGAAGACATATATGATTTTAAAATTTAATAGAATCCTTATATATTTTAAGAGTATTATAAACAAAACACTCACTAAATAATAATTGAATTATACCAATAGATATTTAGTAATAGATTATCTTTGTTTTGGAAAAAATGAGTAATTCCAACATATATTATGTCTTGTTGGTATAAACCATTTGAAAACAACAAATATTTTAACAGCAGTTAAATATGTTGTTTTATTATATCAATACCAATATTTTTATTACCAACCAAAAAATCTATTATTGTTAATTATTATTAATAACACTTCTTTTACCATTAGAAAAATATGTGGAATAAATTATTAAATAATAAAAAATTCTGTACTAATTATTGAATATGTATTTATTATCAATTTACCACTAATCGTATTTTCTCAATAAGAAATACATGTTTATGCGTTGAATTATAATTTTAATTATGTACAAATGTTTCACTAAATAAACATATATAATATTTAATTAATGAAAAATGATTTAAACCAATTTCAACATTAAATTTAGAAATTAAAAAAGTATGGGTGTCAATTAAATGAATATTTTTAAGTGTAAATCATGTTCGATTATATGTAATTATTTATTACATTTATTAATCTATCTCAATGAAAAAAATCCAATGGACTACTTCTAATTACCGCCCAAAATGGCCTGAAATCCTAAGTGATCTTTTGGAAGTTCTCATTCGGAAGGAAACAAAAAGATAAGGGATTATTGAAATCTATTTCTCCCATTTTGCAAGGTCAGAATAACCGAGAGAAATAAAAAGAACAAAAATGGGGAGAAATGGATTTATCACCTATCAATGTTTTATTCACATTTCGAATTCTCCCCAAATCAAGAAGATTCTGACAAAAACCCTCCACCTGTTCAGACATTTTATAAATTTTTAATATTATTCCTAGTTATTTATATAAACAACATGTTCCTAACATAATTTATAAATATTAAATATTAAATTTGCTAAATTCACCATAATTTATATGTAATAATAATGATCAAATATAATTTTTTTATAATGTGTATATAAATAATTTTGATTATAACTAATTATGTGTATATAAATAATCATAAACAATTTATAAATAAATTTGATTATAGATACTTTTGATTATAAATAATTATGATTATCTTGAATTAAAATTTTATATAAATAACTTATAAATAATTTTTATTTAATAAATATTTTGAATTAATAAAGCTGAATTAATAAATATTTTTAATTAATAATTAATTTTAAATAATAATTATTTTAAATTTATAATTTTGATTACCCTGAATTAGTAATTTTGTTTTAATAAATTATATAAATAATTTTTATTAACTTTAATTAATTTTCTAAAATTTTAAAATTTTTACTAACATATGTTCATTGTTTATTATTTACCTAATTTTTCATAGGAAATTTGTGTCATTTAATAGAAATTTTTGATGTTGGGTAGACATGGTGGCAGGTGTGATGTCCATGGGGATCTAATATATGGTTTTGTTTATCTTTAGCAAGTATATCCCTTCATCTCATGTGTATGTGTTATTTTTTAACAAAAGTAATTTATGTCATTTTCATCAAAATTGTTTCTTTTATTTTCCTATAAAAATTATCACCAAACGTGACGAACATAAATCACAATCATTTCTTTTCTTTTACTAAGTTACTGATTCATACACAATGAGAGAAATCACAATCATTTCTTTTCTTTTCTTTTTATTTAGAAATTATCGAATTATTTCTTTTATTTTTCTAAAATTTCAACAAATATAGTGTAAATCGACAACTAGGAGAAAGGACATGAAGCATTGTGCTTCCATGGAAATTCCATGAACATTAGCATCGAAAATTTTAGGCCATGATTAAAGTGGTGTGTTTACTATCTTTTCTAGACATCTATACCGAAGACATGAACGATCTAGGGATTATGAATGTGTGAGATGATATAGGTATAATTATCAAAAATCTCTATGTCCTAATACAATAGATCAGATTCAAACCCACTAACAGAGGAAAGTTGATCCTCTGAATCACAATTTGATTTTACGACACTGAAATGTTAGCTCCAACTTATGTGGCCATGAAATCTTGAGTTTGAAGCCGGATCATCTAAAATCATGCCAGTGTTTTGGGAAAGACGAAACATGGAGAAGGAAGATGAGTACGGACCAAAAATTTTATCAGTCCTGGAGCTGCTCAACTCTAGATAAATAGGGAGAAGACGTGATTTTGGGATCTCCCATTCATGGAAAAGGGATGTGGTTTTTGAGATGTAGACCCTCTACTGAAGTCATACCACGTCAATATTCTTTCTCCGAGAAGATTCTAGAAATGACACTCATATATCGAAGATGGGGTAGGTGAGATGATCTCATGGACCCGAAACTGACAGGATTCATGATGCTTGAAGTGAACATGCTACTAAACCCTATAGATATCCCACCGAAGAAAGGGAATGATCTTCTAGTCCTGAACACATAAGAATAAGATTACTGGATATATGGAAACAACTACATATTTTTAGATTGATCTTAATAGATTTGTATTTTACTACCAATCAGATTCCATCAGTGTTTTTTGTCCTTTCGTGGATGCTCAAAGGAAGCTAGAATGTGCTGGGTTTGAAAGATTTTCATAATTCATTCATTATTTATTCTATTTGAGTTTGAATCTGGATGTGATGGGTTTGGTAGAATATTTACAGTTTTCTGCATTGAAGATAAAGATCAAAGGAAATGGCTTTATGGTTTCATTTGCAGGTCTAGTATTGAAGTAAGATTTTGGGTTGGTTGTATCTTAGCTTGATGTTTGGAGGCCTGAATTTGATGATGTTTTGGAAGGTATATTGTGTTGTAAATTCCAAAGTTATATGATATTGAATTTGGTTGTTTGATTAAGAGGTGTATGAGACATGGTTTACTGTACTTGGAAATAGTTGAAAACCAATTACGTGAATGTGAATAGATAACATTCCTTGGCTGTCACTGATCAAGAGTTAATTGGAATCTTGCACTGGTATATAGTATATTTGGAGGGTGAAGATAATGTTTCAGGAGATGAAGCTAAATTTCAACCACAACCAATGCTAGGTGTTCTCAAGAATCAAGTCAAGGATAATTCTATTAAATTGTAACTTCTTTATTAAATAAATAGTCCAAGGACCTCTTAGGAAGACCATTCCCATCCCTCAGACTTATTGACATACTATTTTTTGGTTTTCCATCCCTTTATTCTAACTTATTATTTCTATAAAAGCTACTCACCATTGATGCTCTTTTAATGGGTGTGATGTTGTTCTTTTTAACATTCTCTATTGGTTACCTATTCCTTCACATGATGATATATTCATTTTTTTCAAATTTATTTATGGATAGCCCAAGAAAAAACATTGGCAAACACTTATTGAAATAAGTTGATTTTAGTTTCCTACTAATAAATATCTCTTATTCTGCTTGATCTAAATAATGAAGATTGATGGTCGGAGTGGATACTCAAGAGGGGGGTGAATTAACTTCCAATTAAAATTTATATTAAAATATTTTCTATTAAAATCCCCCAATTTATAAATCAATTTAAACTTTAGTGAATTTATACAGATTGTAAATGTTCACTTAGCTTCTCAATGATTGATTAGGTCTCAATTAATTTAATCAAAATATTACACTAACTTTTGAAACCAACCTACTAATTTACAATAAGTGTAAACACCTTTTAATTTAACTATCAAAGTAACTTTAAAATGGTTTTGTATTTAAAAGTAACAGCAGCATGTTATAAAAGATATATGTAGTATACTTTAAACTTAAACTAAAGATGCTCAACAGTTATAATAAGAGATTCAGTGTCAAGCCGAGACTTAGTCCTCTCAAATATATATAAATTTTATCCACACCCTGGATCGGGGTTAAAAATTGTTTACAAAACTGTCCAAGCCATGCAGGGACCTCTACCACAGTTCTTCGTGGGAAACAAAACAATGATCAGGCCATATAAGGACCTCTTCCACAATTGTCGTGGGTAAACAAGAGTTAAGAGTTTTGGAGTGAGGATATTGATATCCTCTAGTTTAGTGCAGGATATAGTGTGAGTGTGAAAGATATACAGAGTACACCACACAGCTCAAAAGTAAATAAACAAATAACTTAAAGAGAACAGATGAGAGTTTAGAAAGCTCTAGTGATTAGCAATGCAGCTCTGGACTTGATGGATTCAACAGAAATGCTTCTGAGTCCTTCTCTGGTTTTTCTGTTGAAAAAAAAGTGTCGTAGTCCAGCTTGTGTTCTACAGGAGTGAAGATGTTCTCTTGACTTTAGTTCCTCCAGTAGTGTAGGATTGCATGTGTTGGAACTTCTTTGAGGATCGTTCAATGTCTTCTTCACAGTTGTGCTCAGAATTATTCTTCGGTTTAGTACAGAGCACTTCACATGTGCTGTGTAATGTATATCGAGGTGACTTCTTCTTTTAACTATAGTTGAGACATATTCTTATTCCATGAGCACTGAAAATAGGAATGAATCCCTTTCCCTATGTACGAGGTACGGTTCCCTGACATGCCAACAACTATCATTAAATAAAATTAATTTCATTGAAAACATCAAATATGACTGTTAGAATTATTTAATTAATATTGAAAAAAAACTTAAGAAATGGTGTCACAGTGATTATTTAAACTTCGTCTTCTTCATAGTATGGTCTTCATTGTATGTAGTTCATGGTATGTGCTTCACGGTGTCTAGCTCACAGCGTCTGAGCCATTGTGTGTCCTTCAAGGTGTCTGGGTCACGGTGTGTCCATCACGGTGTGTGGGTCACGGTGTGTCCTTCACGGTGTCTGGGTCACGGTATGTCTGTTTGACTGTGACTGTGTCTTGCTCATAGTCTGTCTTACTGTGTCAACCATCACGATGTCTTTATATATAGAAAAATATCTGTTTTTACACTTAAATAGTAATATGTAGAATATGGATTAAGCTTAATCATCATAGAGTAAGAGAAGTTGAAACATAAATAAAAAGGCCTGATAATATAAGTGAGATTTACGATCATGCCTGAGACTTGTAAATAATAAAGAGAGTAATTAACATCAATAAGATTTTCTATCATTAAAACATGATGTGTAGTAATTATTGAGATATGAGATCATTAGAAAGAAGTTCAATTAAGATTGAGATTAATTAACAGTAATAGAATTTGTGATCATTAAAACATGATTAATACATGAGGAGTCCAACAATATCCACCATTTTGATGATCACAAATCATGTATATTCAAAATATAAAGGAAATTAGACATTAAAGAAACTATCATATTAGAATAACAAAATTAGAGAATAATAGATTCCATAATAACATATCCCATTATAGTACTAATACTTGTAGTTTTTCTCCCCCTTTTGGGATTATCGAAAAGTAGAGAGAAATGAGGGAAACACGACAATTGTCATAAATAAGGTTTAGAGTAAACTATACAGGAGAAATAAAAACATTAAACAATAAAATACCTCCCATAAAAAAGAAAACAGTCCCTGGACTCTTCATGGAGTGACCTTTTCCTTGCCTTTAACAGCAACAGGAGTTGGGGCTGACGTAGAAGAAGGCATAGATGTGGTAGACAGAGAGGGTAAGGGTAGACCTTCAAAAACGGATGGAGCCAAAGTAGGAGGATTAGAAGATCTAGGTTGTGGTTGGTCAAGAATGACTGGCCGGATCTGAGAAAGAGCTCAGCTGACTGACATGGAAGCTGAGTCGAGGGCAGGTATACCAGGTCTAAGGGGTGCAGCAGCTAGAGCAACAATAGCAGTACTCTACACAAGTAGATATGGCTTCAAAATATTGATGAAATCAGTAATTATTTCTTCACCATATTTCATAGTCTTTTCAATATCATCCTTATTCTCCATGAATTTATGCAACAGTCTGGTGAACTCTGTAAGCTTCTGAACATGAGCTTTAAAAGCTTGAGTTACAGGAGGGATTTTCAGCTTTTCCACAAGATACTTAAAGTGATTTGTTATATCACATTTAGAGAAAATTTGGGTAAGATAAAAATCTATCTTCTTGGTGATCTCCTGTTTAGCATCATTGGTCATCTTAAAATGGATTTGGAAAAGATCAAGTTCTCTATCACTGTTCTTCATAACATCAGCCAGAGGAGACATATCTAAACCACTAAAAACATTCTTAATTTCTTCATTGATTATGTATCTAAACATAGAAGCATCCAAATAAGGTGTGGAGATAAGACCAGAGGGAGAAGAAGCCTTGATATCTTTAGTTAGAACATTGATCTATATTAAAACTTTCTGCAGACATCTAGTGTACTCTTCTATGAGCTTATTTAGATTTTCTACAATCTCCCTCATTTGTTCCAGCATCTTTGTGTGTCTTGTTCCAATTTTATCATCAAAAGATAGCAGATAAGGATGAACTTGGGACACAATCACTCTAGTAAGGGTGGAATCATTTGGTTCAGGAGAAGCATCAATAGTTGCAGGGGCAGAAACAGGAGCAGGAACAGGCTCTGATCATAAAGATAGTTCTGATTGCAGGTTTTCCACCAAACCTTTCAAATTTGCAACATCTGCACTAAGCAACCTTTTTTCAACCCTGACATATTGAATCTCATGGATCATACTTGGCTGAATATGAAAAATAATGCTTTCCAGTAGAATTGAGGCATCTTCTCAACTTAACTAAGTTGAAGGACGAGGTTGAGTGGATAAAATCTTCTCAACACCATCCATGATAGTCTCTCCAAAGAATTTAAAATCATCCTTAGATACAAAAGAGTGTTTCTCGGGTAAGAGTGTAGGTGAAGGTAGTGAAGCAGGTTCTGGTTGCGGTTCAGAGTCATCTTTAGACTCAGATTCTGATTCAGATTGAGGCTCTGGTTCTGGATGAGCTACATACTTCAGTTGAAACAAAGAAGAGAGATCTATACCAGTTGCAGTCACTTGGTATGACTCACTCACATCATAAAAACATTAAAAGTCAAACCGATTTTACACAGAATATGTGACAGTAGGTTGAGATGTTCTAGAAGATCTAGATTCTATAATCTCATGGTTTTGAGGTTCCTTCCCCTCAAAATGTGCTTCTATTTCTGATCCATGAGCCTCAAGAATTGGGTCATGATCCATGGGATCATCTCTAATCTCTTCAGCAAACTCTTTCCTTGCCACCAGAAAGGAAATTTCCATCCTCTCTTCAACTGTGGGTATGTACTCAGGAACCTATTTATCCACTGGTTGTGCTTCCATAATTGCTTCTTTATCAACCGGGAGATCCTCTTCAATAGGGTCTATCTCCACTATTGCTTGCTGCTCTAAATCATGAAAAAACAATTTTCTTGCAGACATAGGATGAGTTTCTAGATTGACATCCTCATTAGAAACAGGAGATTCTTCTAATATAAAACCAACAGAAACATCTTCTCGTGAATTCATTTCAATAGGAAGATCAGCAGGGATAGCAGTCCTTTCTTTCTCAACAGGAGCTGCTTCCTCTTGAGGTATTTCAGCCTCTTCTCTAGGTGGTACTTCTACTACCACTTCCTCGTCATCTTCTTCTTCTTCTGAATACTCAGTCTCTTCATCTAGTTCCAAACTAGGATCAGCTAGGTTCTTAGGTCTTCTTGGATAATCAACATGATTAAACTTCTTATAAATTTTATCATTATCTTCAACCCACTGCTTCTTCCAGGGGTTCCATCTATTCTTCATCCTTCTGATGATAGGCTTGGATAAGAAGAAATCAAAGTCCTCTATCTTTTCTTCATTTGGTCCAACCATTCCATTGGAAACTAGCATGGCCGAAATCATCCTTGAGTAAAACAAGGTGGTGTATTTGGAAGTGACATTAATCAGCTCACATATATGGTTAATAACATATTTTCAAAGATTGATCTTATAGACATTCTTCAATAGGTGAATCAGGAACACATACTAAAACTTCATCACAGCAAAATCTCATTTCCTTGGACTAATCAAATTTTGAACAAACTTGAACGGCAGTTTGTCTCCCCATCTAATTCAGCAGTTATGTCCCTTCGCTTGGTGCCATTTCCAGTCAGGATTTCCAAAGCATTATCCATGTCAAATATGTTAGTTGTTGGAGGAGGGTCTCTCTTGTAATCATCACACACTCCTTCATGTGGAATCCTTAGGCATGCAACCCACAACCTCAAAGAGGAAGAACACTTCTGAACACTGATCCAGCTGGTCACCATAAATCTTTCTCCAAAATCAAAGGAAAACTTCACATATTGGTAGAATCAAGATACCAATCTCCGGTAAATTGGTCTATATTTTCTAGAGAACCAATCAAACCATCCTTGTTCTTGTAAGATTTTCAAGATTAAAAAATTGCTAGACAACAGCGACTAAGGGCAAACCACTTTTTTAGGAACTATGGTACAGTTAACAAGGTTTGTGTTCAGGGGCCCCTCATGTGTTATCCTCGATATCCTCTTCTGTTTCTTAGAGTGGCGCTTCTCAGAAGAGGGTGAAGACGGACTCTTCATCCTAGGCATCCACTAAAGGTTTGTGCGAGAGAGGAGAAGGATTTCAAGAATGATAATATTCAGGAGAGAGTTCATGTAAGGAATCAAATAAAAACCTTAAGTTTTATCATTTGGAAATTTCAAACATCATAAAAACAAAAACACGGGAAATCAAATGGTGGTGAAATAAAAATTACGGCGATACGGGTTAAAATAAGAGTATAAATAATCTTCACGATGAGACCGTGAGGAGGCATTATGGTGTGATGAAAAATAGTCATCATGGTGAGATAGTTGGTGGTCATAACGGTGTGACAGTAACCATTCTGTGCAGTCACGGTGAGATAGTGACCATTCTATGCAGTCATGGTAAGACAATGACCGAATTGTTCTATCACGGTGGGATAGTTAAGTTACAGACCATGAGTACAAGGTTTTAAACTGTGAGACCATAAACATGAAACAATAACGTAGAAATAGTGACCATGAAACCGTAATGTAAAATACAGTAAAGTATTAAACATTAAGATCAGTAAGATATATATTTATTATTAATCATACTGAGATCATGTATGATGTTGTCTAATATTATAGAATTTAATGGTTTTGTTAATATATTAGCAAGTTGATATTCAGTACCAATGAATTTCAAAGTGATATGACATTTTTTATAATGATCCCTCAAAAAGTGATGTCTTACATCAATATGTTTTGTCCTAGAATGTGAAATAGGATTCTCAGAAATGTTAATAGAACTTTTGTTGTCACAATTTATTGGGGCATGTATGAGTTGATATCCATAGTCTAGTAATGTTTGTTTCATCTACAAAATTGGCGCCAACAACTGCCATTAGACATGTATTCAGCTTCTGTAGTAGATAATGCAACAGAATTTTGTTTCTTAGTACACCATGATACTAGTGACTTGCCTAAAAGGTGACATGTTCCATAGGTTATTTTTCTATCTAACTTACATCTAGCAATATTAGCATCAGAATAACTAACTAGTTCAAATGATTGTCCTTTTGGATAGAATAGTCCTAAATTGGGAGTATGCTTGAAGTATTTGAAAATTCTATTCACAGCATTTAGATGTGACTCTTTAGGGTTTTCTTGAAAATGAGCACACATACATACACTAAACATAATATCATGACAACTAGCAGTCAAGTAGAGTAGACTTCCAATCATTCCTATATAAGTGGTTTGATCAACAGATTTATCATATTCATCAAGATCCAACATAAAGGTGGTACTCATGGGAGTGTCACTACTTTTTGTGTTATCCAATCCAAAATGTTTTAAAATATCTCTAGTATATTTACTTTGAGATAAAAGAATTCCATTATCATTTTGAAATATTTTAAATCTAAGGAAGAATTTGAGTTCTACCATTAAACTCATCTCAGATTCATTTTGTATCATTTAAGAAAAATTAGTACATAGGGAATTTCTTGAAGATCCAAAAATAAAATCATCTACATAAATTTTTACAACTAAAACATCTTTAGAAATTAGTTTTATAAAAAGATTAGGACCAGCTATACCTTTTGTAAAACAATTAGAAATTAGAAAAGTACTTAATCTATCATACCAAGCTCTTGGATCTTGTTTTAAACCATATAAATCTTTTGATAATTTGAAAATATGATTTAGAAAATGAGGGTTTGAAAATCCAGGTGGTTGTTCAACAAAAACATCCTCAGTAATATATCCATTTAAGAATGCACACTTGAAATCCACTTAATATAGTTTGAAATTTAGATGTGCTGCATAAGCAAGTAAAATCCTAATGGATTCTATTCCGGCTACTGGAGCAAGAGTATCCTCATAGTCAATTCCTTCCTCTTGACTATATCATTGTGCAAACAATCTAGCATTGTTTCTAACTATATTTATAGATTCATCTACTTTATTTCTAAACACCCATTTACTGCCAATGGTGAAGCTGTCCTTAGGTCTTTGTACTCGTTTCCAAACATTATGTCTTTCAAATTAATTGAGTGATTATTTCATAGAAATTACCCAAAATTCACCATTAATAGCATCATCAATGTTTTTAGGTTCAAGCTGTGAAAATAAGGATTGATGTTTGACCTGATTTCTAAGAGAATCTCTAGTCTGTGTCCCTCTATCCAGATTTCCTACAACAGCATCAAAATGACGATTCTTTATAATTCTAGTTGATCTAGTAAAGGTAGGACTAGAAATTTCAGGTTCATCTATAGGTTCGGATTCTTTAGGAGAAGATTCCGGAATAAATCAAGAACTAGTTTTCTTTATAGCAGGTTCTTTAGATTAGTCATTAAGGTCTAGAACACTCAAATATTCTTCTAGATTTTCAAGAGTGGTTTTAGGCTCACTTGGATCAGTTTCATCGAACATGATATAAAAAGATTCTTCCACACACTTGGTTCTCTTATTGAAAACTCTATAGGCTTTGCTGGATATAGAATATCCTAAAAATATTCCTTCATCACTCTTAGAATCAAACTTTTCCAGATTATTCTTAGTATTTAGAATAAACACATTACAGCCAAAGGCTCTAAAGTAACTAACTTTAGGTTTTCTATTGTTCCAAAGTTCATAAGGGGTCTTTTTTAGATAGGTCTGCCTAAGACTCTATTAATAATATAAAAAGATGTATTCACAGCTTCAGCCCAAAAGTAAATATGCAGGTCATATTCATTAAGCATAGTTCTAGCAATTTCTTGCTGGGTTCTATTTCTTCTTTCTACTACACCATTCTGCTGTGGTGTCCTAGGAGCAGAAAAGTTATGACTATAGCCATTGTGTGAGCAATAAGATTCAAAGTCCTGATTCTCAAACTCACAACCATGATCAATTCTTATAGTTTTAATCTTAAGTCCACTAAGGTTTTCTATAGATTTGGAGTATTTAACAAAATAAGAACAAGATTCACTTTTGTGAGCTAAGAAGTATACCCAATTATATATAGAAAAGTAATCTACTAAGACATAGACATAGTTCTTCCTATTTAATCTAGAAAATCTAGATGGTCCAAACAGATCCATATGAACCAACTCGAGTGGTTGAGAAGTTGAAACTTCTTTCTTTGGTTTGAAAGAGATTTTGTGTTGCTTTTCCTTTTGACAGGGATTACACACTTTGTCATTTGGAAACTCATGTTTGGGTAAGTCTCTAACTAAGTTCTTCCTATTCAGTTTTCTAGGTGAGTGTATATTGCAGTGTCATAATATCTTATGCCATAACCAAGACTTTTTATGAAAAGAATTTAAAAAAGTAATATTTTTCTTAGCAAGAGAATTCAGATCAACAGCATAAATATTCTCATTTCTAAAAGAAGAAAATACTAAAACATTTTTATAATTAAAAACAATACAGGAATAATTTTTAAACATGACATTAAAACCATCATCACACAATTGGGAAATACATAAAATATTATATTTAACTCCATCACCAAATAAAACTTTAGAAATTAAAACTTAATTAGTGTTTCCAATTTGGACTAGGACGATGATCTTTCATTTAGAATTATCACCAAAGGTGACATAGCCTCCATCAACCTTTATTAAACTCATGAAGCATGATTAATCCCTAGATATATGTCTTTGACATACAATGTCCAAATACCATGTCTTCTTGTGGGAACTCTTCAAGACGGTTTCCTACAAAACAGTTTTAGATAGAATATGATTTTGGTACCTAGATCTTCTTGGGTCCAGAGAGGTTAGCAATCAATGATTTTGGTACCAAAATTTGTCTTATGGGTCTCATATAATTTACAGAATCATAATATTTTGAGATATAAACTCTATTTGATTAATAACTATGTGAATAACTAGTTGAAGCATATGAATGTACAGAACTAGAACTAGCAGTATTCTGTCGAGATTTAGGAATAAATCTATTCTTAGTAATCTATCTCTTTCTATGTTTGTACCCTATTCCAGTAGTGTATTTAGGTTCTACTTGATTTCCTAGCATTTGAGTTAGAGTGTTCTTTCTATTTGTGAACTTCTCTATGTTCTTTCTAAGTTTTTCATTTGACATTTTCAATTTAGTGGTTTCCTTTAATAGTTGATAATTTTTTTCTTTTTCAATAGTAAGTTTAGTTTTAACAGTTGTAGTGAGAGTATATTGTTTCTTCAATTATTTGTATTTATCCTTATTTTCATTTCAGGTCTCTTCAATCATATTACAATATTCAAATAATTCCTCACTAGTCATGTTTTCATAATCCGAATCAGATTCAGTTCCATAATAACAGGAATTTAAAGCAGGAGTATCTGAGGTTACCTCAGATGTGTTTGTCATGAAACACATGTTGGCACATTTCTTTTAAGAATTAGACATTTTAGATTAACCTGTACTATCTTTAGAAGCACTCTAGGGAGCGTTCATAGCATTCTTGTACTTACTGTCCTTATAATCATATTTCCTCTTTAATTTTAGATTCGGGAAATCTGCTTTAATGTGTCCTATTCTTTTTCACTCGTAGAAAACAACTTCATCACTTTTATCTTCCATTTTCTAGTCCTTCCTCCAATGACCCTTATTGTCATTGTTTCCCTTGTAATTTGATTTTCTAAAGAATTTATTCTTCCTATAAAATTTCTTAAACCTTATAGCTATTTGAGCCATTTTAGCGTCACTATCAGAGTCTGAACTTTCACTTGTTGAACTGTCAGTTTGTATTTTAGCTTTTTCTTTGTCCTTGATCTTTGATGCAGTAGTCTTGAAAGCCACTGATTTCCTTTTTGGTTCATCATCTTCTTCTTTATTCACCTTGAGTTCTTCCTCATACATCATAAGCTTACCAATCAGCTCTTTGATAGGTAGATCTCCAATGTCACATGACTCTCGGATTGAAACATATGTGCCTCTCCATTGGTCTGGTAGACACCTCAATATCCTCATAATTTGTTCATTTGATAAAAGAGCCTTTTCGAGTGAACTCATTGTATTGACAATCTCATTGAACCTTAGATACATATCAGAAATGGGATCATCAGTTTTCATTTTAAAATTTTCATATTTAATAGTATATGTATTCAATATCATTTCTTTAACATTGGTTGTTCCCTCATGGGAAACATCTAAAGTATCCCAAATTTCATAAGCAGTTTTGCAAGTAGATATTCTATTAAATTCCTCATCTCCTAATGCACAGTACAGGGCATTCATAGCTTTACAGTTATTATTGTATGCTACATTAGTAGGTTCATCCCAAGTTGTTCTTTCAGTTTCAAGAATTTTATATTGAGATTCTATAGCAGTCCAGACATCAAAACCCATACTTTCCAAATGAATTTTAATTTTAAGCTTCCACTTGGCATAGTTTGTACCATTGAAGAAAGGTGTTCTGTTGGTAGCAGCACACACTAGTCTATTATCCATATCTAGATTTTATAAATTGAAATTAAAGAGATAAAATTTAGAACTAACAGAAATTTAAGGTATTTAAATATGATGCTAAAATCCCAGTTGAAAATAGAGTATTTCAAAAATCCATTAACAAAAACAACATCTAATACCAAATGTTGGTCAGAGTGGATACTCAAGAGGGGGGGGTGAATAGAGTTCTAATTAAAATTTCTGTTAAAATATTGTCTATTAAAATCCCCCAATTTTTATAAGAAGTTAAACTATAGTGAATTTATATAGATTTTAAATGTTCACTTAGCTTCTCAAAGATTGATTAAGTCTCAGTTAATTTAACCACAAGATTAAACTAACTTTTGAAAATAACCTACTAATTTACATTAAGTGTAAACACTTGCTAATTTAACTATAAAAGTAACTTTAAAATGTTTTTTTTATTTCAATGTAATAGGTGAGGAATATAAAATATATATGTAGTATACTTTAAAATTAAACTGAAGATGCAAAAAAGGATATAACAAGAAATTCAGTATCAAGCCGAGACTTAGTACTCTCAAATTTATATAAATTTGTTCCACACCCTGGATTGGGGTTAATAATAGTTTAGAAAACTGTCTAGGGCACAGAGGGACCTCTACCACAGTTTTTTCATGGGAAACAAAACAAAGACCACGCCACACAAGGGCCTCTTCCACAGTTGTCATGGGTAAACAAGAGTTTAGTGTTTTGGAGTTAGGATCTTGATATCCTCCATTTCAATGTAGGAGATAGTTTGAGTGTGTAAGATATACAGAGTACACCAGAAAACTCGAAATTAAATATTAGAGAGAACAGATAAGAGTTTAAAAAGCTCTAGTTATTAGCAATGCAGCTCTGGACTTATTGGATTCAACAGAAATGATTCTGAGTCCTTCTATGGTTTTTCTATTGAAAAACATAGTGTAATAGTCTAGATTGTGTTCTACAGGAGTGAAGATGTTCTCTTGAATTTAGTTCCTCAAGTAGTTTTGGATTGCATTTGTTGGAAATTCATTGAGGATCGTTCAATGTCTTCTTCACATTCGAGCTCAGAATTGTTCTTCAGTTCAGTAAATAGCACTTCACATGTGTTGTTCAATGTATATCGAGGTGACTTCTTCTTCTTACTACAGCTGAGACTTTTGTTTATTCCATGATCACCGGCAATAGGAATGAATCCCTTTCCCTATGTACAAGGTACGGTTTCCTGACATGCCAACAACTATCATTAAATAACATTAATTTCATTAAAAACATCAAATATGACCGTTAGCATTATTTAATTAATATTGAAAAAATGATAAGAAACGGTGTCATGGTGATTATGTAAACGATGTCTTATTCACGGTATGGTCTTCACGGTATGTGGTTCATGGTATGTGCTTCACGGTGTCCAGATCACGGTGTCTGAGTCACGGTGTGTCCTTCACAGTGTCTGTGTCACAGTGTGTCCTTCACGGTGTTTGGGTCACGGTGTTTCCTTCATGGTGTCTGGGTCACGGTGTGTCCTTCATGGTGTCTTGGTCACGGTGTGTCTGTTTGACTGTGACTATGTCTTGCTCACAGTCTGTCTTACTGTGTCAACCATCACGATGTCTTTATAATTTGACAAATATCTATATTTAGACTTAAACAGTAATATACAAAATATGGATTAAGCTTAATCATTAGAGAGTAATAGATTTTGAAACATAAATATAAAGGCTTGATAATATAAGTGAGATTTGTGATCATGCATAAGACTTTTATATAATAGATTAATTAACACCAATAAGATTTGCTATCATTAAAACATGATGTGTAGTTATTATTGAGATGTTAGATCATTATCCAGATGTTCAATTAAGATTGAGATTAATTAATAGTAATAGAATTTGTGATCATTAAAACATGATTAATACATGAGGATTCCAACAAAGATTTTTTTTGTTTGGAAGTATCACATTTTCTTATTGTGTTAATATCTTCTTTCCCTTTAATATTTTGAATTCTCATACAATTTAATGAGATAAAAATTACTGTAGAGTTGAAGAAACATTAAATCACAGTTAAAATTTCTAGTTCATGATAATATGGCTTGGGAATAGTGAGTTTAGATTGATTTTTTTAGAAACTTTTAGATGAATAGGATAATTCTATTTAGAAATTAATTCACGCATTGAAATTATAGTAAAAGATAGTTTCCATTTAGTAGTGAGAAACATGTAAATGATTCTTTAATGTTCATTTTAGGAAATAATCAGGACGAATCCTTTCTAAAGCAATGAATGAAAAGTTTAATTGATTAACAAGTTATGCTAAGTTACTTTAATTCATTGTGGTCATTATAACTTCATTTTTTATCTTCTTTCATTCGTTGTAATTTCATTCATCCCTATACATGTTATATAGCAATGTTTATATTATACCCCCCCCCCACCGTTGATATTACATTATTAATCACTTATGAATAATTTCACCCCACTCTTGGTGGTAGGATGTAGAGTCAAGTACCCCACCCTCAGATTTTACTGTGATTTTCATCCTTGTGTTGTGTTCTGAAATGACGAATGTGATCAGAATGTTATTCTTTAGAATATTTTAGTTAAATAATAACATTGATAATATAAAAATTTTATTTTTGGGTAGCTAGTATTGAATTTCACATTTAATAACATTTAAAGAGAACCACGATTAATTTTATTTATTTATGTTTTGTGTGGTGCAGGAATCAATGCAAAATTCCTTTAATAGTAGACCATAGATTCTACCAATCCGAAGTATGATATTTTGGGGTTCCACCTCAAAGATCCTTGATCATAAAAATTCATTTCTTTTTTTTTATTTTTTTACTCTATCCATGAACATAATTTATTGGAAAATTGTGGATATTAAAAAAAGAATGCAGAATGATCTACAAAAAAATTCTTTGTCAAATTAAGATGAAAAAATATCCTGGTCCTTATTTGGTGTTGAAACAATTAGTTGTTTTATTGTTAACATATTTTCATACTTCTCATCATTGGTGACCAGTTTTAAACTATTTTTGTGTGAATATGCTTCAGGTTACTACCTTCTTAGATGGCCTTGATGTTGGATTATGTCATCATATAGCAGGAAGTTCCTTACCATAACCATGTCATGATTTTTATATATTCCTGGAGTATGCAGACCCCTTTTCCATGTGCTAAATTTGATATTATGGTCATGTTGATGGGAATATTTTAATGAAGAATACCTGATCTAGGGATGGGTTGTGATAGATGCATCATGTTACATGATCACATATTCAATATCATGGTGAAAACTAAGTAGTGAATCCCATGATATCTTTTTATGCATTTCTTTGCCTTAACTTTTATATTTAAGTCAAAAAGTAGAATTTTCTTACTATGGATTCTTGATGAGATCAAAACTCTCTTCTTATGTTGTGCTATTAATTATCTTACATCATCTTATCAGGCTAATATGATCAGCCTCTTCCATCTATAAGTGCAAGGGGAACTATTGGAAAAAGCTAATTATTTTTTAGTATGTTCGTTCGTTGTTTTGGTTGAAATATTAAAGCAGAAGACCACTACTTGTGGTTTCTCATTGGTACTGGAGCTGGTTCGCTAGTCCTAGGTTATAGTTGAGTCATTGGTTCTAGTGCACTGATGGCTGATATAGCTGGAGTAGGCTTGCTGATCTTGGGGAGTGATGGGAGGTACTTTTGGGGTGATGGATCATGTTGGTGCATTAGTCTTGTGTTTTTGTGTTTTCTATTGATTTTTTGGGGGTGATGGTTTATGTTGTTACACTGGTCCTGCATTTTTATATTTTTTATTTATTTGTTTGTATTAAATTTCATTATTAATATAAACAATTTTTTTCATGTTTGAAAATTCTTGAAAACCGTATTCTGTTTAATTATTAAAATTGATTAATTATATATGAGAAATTAATAAATATAATATGAAATTTTAATAGCAATAAAAATTTATAATTGTTATTTAAATATAATTTATAAATAAATATTATATATTGGTAATATTATTACCAACAGAAAAACATGTCATAATAATTTGTTGGTATACAGTTTAACCAACATATATATTATCCGTTGGTATTATTATAATTATAACAGAACTATTTTATCTATTGCAATAACATTTAACAAGAGATATTTTACCAACAGTTTAGGGATGAGACAATTTTCGTGGGTAAAATGTTTTACCGAAAAAAATGCACTTTTACCAAAATATATTCCTCTGTTGGAAAAAGATAATAATATTTTAATGACTTTTTGTAAAAATGAATCTATAATTAAAATATTAAATCCCAAAAAATAAACACTTCAACCATTTTATATTAACAAAACTCCTTACTTAGTCTAAGGGATATACATTAGAAGAGGTAATTGACTCAAATAATAACTATGTTCCACATACTTAAGAGAATGAACTATAAATGGATCCCTAGGATGATATTTATTTCCATCTATTATACACTCATTTTTCTAATTAGTTATTTTCTTCATTCGCTTCTTTTAGATACATTAATCATTCTCCAATTACTTTTCTAAAAATTATTGGGCTTCTCTTTCCATATTTATGACATTATGGAAATCAAGAATTCTGTCTTCCATGGTCTTCACCACTCAATCACTTTTTCAACTCTTTCCTTCAATTTTATTGTGAGTATGTGATTTATTTTAGGTATAGGTTGGTAATCATATTTCTTGGTAAAATATTAAGCATAATCATGATAGAATTCACTATTATCATTAACTCATTTTGTTCCTCACAATCACACCATTTTCCTTTATATTAATTGATATAATGATTCATTTTGGTTCTATATATTGACTAAAACCAAAAAGAATTTAATGAGAAAAAATTAGAGTAGCTTGAACCCACATGATCAGGAAAAATCATTTATTTTATTTCTAAATAATAACACCATCTTTTAAATTTGTGAGGCCTTATGTTTAAACTAGGCCATTCATTATCATAATCTGTTAAAATATGTTTTAATTTTTTGTACTGAAAATTTAAATTATCCCAAGTGTGCCCCATGAGAGTGTAAAATGAAGTGCGTAGTAAGGCTCACTGCCATGAACCATGTGAAAATTGGGTAAATCACAATGTTCCTTTTTTGGAGTAATTACCCATGGGAACAACTATTATGGAACCAAATCCACATGTAGAAACCAGAAATGGATTTATTTCAAGGAAAAACTACATATTCTCTTCCTTAATAAAACATTATAATTATCTTCTATAATTCAACTCAAATTTTATCACATGATTGTGATCCCTAATATTTGATTTCATAAATGTTATTCCCAATGCATTTATTAATCATATTCTATTAAAACTTGTGGAGACCCTTAATATAGAAACACGGAGAAAATTAATTACTTTATGACATTGGAATCAGATTCAAGGAATTACATCCCAAAGTACTGAATATTTTATTAGTCTTGGTAGACTATATAAATAAATGATTATCATATAAAATTTGAATAGAAAAGTTAAAATATTTTTTTTTGAGAATATCAATATTCCATCTATAATATCCCATATATCATTCAAAGTAAAATCTTGGATTACTGGGGAAGGAATCTAAATATGGATGGGATTGAATACTTCATACTGGATATCTAGAGAGAGATCTATAATGAATATAGAAGGAGTAATCAGCATGGGAAGGAAAATAACTGAATATAAATTCCATTTAAATTACATTCCTATCAATAATAGATAACAAGTGATGAATTTGGGAAGGTAAATAACATAAATAAAGTTCAATTTAAATAAGATTAATATAACAAATAGATATGTAGTAATAAATAGGTAAAGGTAAAAAAATGAACATGCATGTGATTTAAATAACTTTACTACCACAAATAGATATGAAGTAATCAATATAGTAATGTAAATAACAAAAACAAATGAAATTTAAAAAAAACATGAATATCATGAATAGATAAAGAATGATCAATATAGAAAGGTAAATAAATGAACACATGACCATTTAAAAATCATGAATATCAAGAATTGATCATACAAAATCAATATAGAAAGGCAGACAAATGGTAATATATGGAATCCATTTAATAACTGAGATTGAAATTCATCCAGATATTATATCATTAAGAAAAATAAAATGGATAATAATAATTTAATTATTATTAATCGAATTCATAATAATTATATGTCATGATATCTAGAAGAAAGATATAATTACTCTAAGGATCTTTCATAGGATAGTTGAAAACTATGGGTGAACCCCCATTTAATTATTGCTTACTAATTCATTATAATACTGATGCATCACTGGGATATGAAATTTTAGAACCCAACCATCACTTCATATCCAAGGAACTCCTCATAAAATAAATAATAAATTACATACATAAACAATGTTCCTTACTATCTAATATATCTATTGTGTATATAATATGGATTTATCAATCATTTTTAGGAGAAACTATTACTATTAGTTTTTAACAGTTTATTTGAAAATGATATATTGTTAAAAATGAACATATCATTGATAAATAATATATTTATTTAGAGGAAATTTAATTTCTAGTGATCACAATAAAATGAATAATTTAAGAGAATGTTAATGACTATAGGAATAAACCAAGAAAGTGATTATCAATACAGTACTAGATCAAAATGGTTATAGACCATCCATAAATGAATAATGATGGTATCAATATATTATATCCCTAGTGGATTGTAATTAAAATAAAGGGTATTATCCTGATTTAATATAAATAGCATAAAAATTACCTTTAATTATCCTTGTGGAAAATTTAATTTTTATAATTGAAAATATATTTACAAATTTAATTTCACCAATGATTTTTAAAATATTGTTGTTTTAAAAAAACCATTGAAACATATAATATAATATTTAATACATTGAGTATTCATGGGGGTGTAAAATTCTATACATGTTGTACACATTAAAAAATGATCAATTTCATACTTTTTATAGTATCTAAAGGGCAATATTTAGAAAATGACATGAAAATTCGTTTTTTCAAAATTTAAAATTAAAAAATTGGTTAAATTTATTCAATAAATCCTGTTGATAATGGAAAAAAAATTTAAAAATTATTTTTCTACACTATTTTGTAATAAATAGTATTATCGACCCATGAGAGAAATGAAATCTTCTTTTATGAAAAACATTTCCCTAATAATATTAATTACCAAAGAGTAGGAAAAGTTTCACAAAAACATGATAAAATAATTAATAACTATAGTAGATTAAAACCAAAGTTTTTAATATAAACTATTAAAAAAATATCATTCAATTTAAATTTATACATAAAAAATACTTATTGAAATAATATTTGGAAATAATCCCTTATAATGATCATAAAATCAAAGTGAGAAATGAACAATAAATTGATTATATGTATAAAATTTAAATTCAAATAGAATAAGTGGATATACAATATCATATAATAAAAATTAAAGACACATAAAATCATAGAATATCGATACCAATCAATAAGTAATGTGGCTTAAAAAAATGAGTTCTAAACCTCTTTACCAGTTGGTAATTTCAATGTAAAATTTCCTTAGAAAAAAATTAAATTTTAATCTTAAAATAGCGTTAATAATTAATGAATCATGATAATATAAGTCTATGGTGCAACATATTCACCACAAAACAATAAGGTGCATATCATTTCTATATTCCTCAAAGAATTTAAATTGGGATGAAGTCTCAAGCCTCATGCCTCCTTTTAGATTAATGTACATTAGCCACCAATATAATGTTTTTAGTAATTTGATTAATTTTTCAAAAATGAATATTCATATATATAATATCATATATGATTCTTTGATAACATCTTATCATTCAATCATTATTAATATTTTATTATTTTCATTCATTTTGGTGAAAATTCAATTGTTTTATCACACATGTTTTATTGTAAATGTTTTAGTAATGGGTATTTTTTTAGATAAATCATATCCAGTCTGATATTTATGTTATAAATATCATTTAAAATACTTAAATAAATTTTTATAATAATTCGTGAGGGTTATTCATTGAAAATGAATCACATCGCTTCATAGAGAGAGTAATTCATACATACACATGAGGAACAATGCCACTCCCTTACAGAGTATAATTATTCGTAATTTATTGATATATTAATATCAAAAATCAATTATAACTTGTAAATATCACATATATTTATCAAAAGTTTATATATTACTTTACATGTAAAAGATGAGTGAAAAATGAATCATGTTGCTTCGTGAGGCTGTCATTTTCTATACACAAGAGCAATGTTGTCTTGTTTTAAAAGCAATGAAACGTAAGAAGGTATATGTGATATTAAAATTTCAGATGTAAAATATTTTCTTAAATATTATATACATGTGCTAAATCCATCATTTTATATATCCATGAAAGGTGGTGATCGAAAACGAGTAACATCAGTTCGGTATGAGGTATTCCACCGTACATAAGATTGGGCGTTTCATTTCCTAATTGATGTAAGATTGTGTGTGTGTAGGTAATTCACATAATATAATAACATCTATGTTGAGGTAATAAAATGTGGTTATTATACGATCATTTCTTAGTAATATTTTATGGCAGTCGAAGAAGAAACAAAATAAAAACACTTATTTAAGAATGATACAACTTCTTCTGACAACATCTTTATGTTTTCAACATTAGCATTACTAAGAGATATTTATGATCAAAAAAATGTATCTAGTTTGTTTTCAATGGAGTTTTTAATTTGTTTTTTAAGGTCAATTTTTGACTAAATGGATATGAAATTTTGACTAAGTGAGGATAGTTTGTGTCCTTTATATGATGGGGAGATGACACACATGTAGTTTTGGAAAAAACATTATAAACATCATGGTTTTAAACATGCCACAAGCCTCTTAAATTGATAATTATAAAATATTAGTGACTATATGGTCTACATAGGGAAATATAATGGGTTTTGGAAATTTATTATTTCATTTTAACCTTCTTATTTTTATTTTAACCCATGATAAATCAGTTTTTACCTTGACCACTGTAATTAATTTTTACATCATTCACTATTCATAATGGTAAAATATTAGGATGACCATATTAGACACATAAATTATTATTATTATAAATATTTATTCCAATTATCAATTTTTAGTTTATATATGTGGTATAATCTAATTTATAATTATACTGACAAATGTGATGAAACATCATGTTTCCAAAGAGAAATTTCTCATTAAAATAAAAGGTTTTAATATCAAAACTCATTATAAAATTCATTTAAATCAAATAAATTACTCAAAAAAATTATAATTAAACTATTTTTACATTGAAAAAATTTAATATATAAAATAACACTATAAATTTTGGAAAAATAAATGGCAATTTTTAAAAAAATCTTTATTTTTTATTATTCATCAAAAAATAAAACATTTAAGAAAAATCATAAATTCATCCTATGATATTTTTCATATGATTATTTACTAAATGATTTAAATTTTATAAAATAATTTCCCTAAAATTGCTAAATAATAATTTTAAATTATATGTGAAAATCATTAGTAAACCATCTTTTATAAAAAAATTCCTTTTTTCAAGAAAATATTCCTTTTTTAAGTGATTATAATATTTTTCTAATAAATATATAAATATAATTTCCAAAAACTATTTTTTATTATTCATACCCAACAATATTAAATCTTGGTTAAATCAGTATACTATTTAATTATTCATTTAGAATACGGGTTGTGTGTTATGTAAGTTGTTCAACCGATTAAATTTTATAAAATATATTGTTTGTGTTATTTAAGTTTGGTGATGTGTCTCACATAGGATACTGAGTACAATGATATTATTTTATAATTTAGGGTTGTTAAAATTATTAATACCCAATATTTATTTTCTTAATCCATCCTTTGTTGAATGTTTTATCATTGTTCATGTATGTGGTTATACTGATCCAAAATAATGATGTAACAATATTTGTATGAGTATGTTCAAGGGAAAGATTAATTGTATATATTATTATTATTATAAAAAATTGTCATTATGTTATTTAGATTTTACTTAGGTGATTAATATTAATATATAATATTATTAAGAAAAAGGTAAATCAAAAAAAAAGTTTTCACTTATAAAGATATCACTGTAGCTTTTGGCATGTCGATTTACAAAGTTTAGTTTTACGGTGATATATTATTGCTAATATTACAAATATAGTTTAAAATTTATATTTCAAAAATATAAATCATTAAATAAATAATATACTTATTAACATAACAAATTTCTATAACCATTCATGAAAAGTGGGGAGGAAAAATTACAATTGTCGCTTGTGGAGGTGGTAGTCTGCACACACGTGTGACCAATGTTTTAATTTATTAGATTGAATGTGATATGGAATAAATAATTTTAATACAATTAATATTATAAAGTTTTATTTTAAAATATATATATATGAACTCCATTATATACATTTGGTTATAATGTTTGTGAGTAGTGAGGATGTGAAAGGGAAATAGAGTAGCCAAAAGATTAAGAAATTATTAAACTAGGAATATAGATATTCTCTTGATGCATAAATTATAAATGAAGGAATTGATGTAAATATTAAATTATATAGGCTTTCAAACTAATATATTGTGTCTATATGATGTTAATTTGGTATTTTTATCTGATAATTTCAAACTACATGTGTGTCTTATATTGGGTGTAACTGAAATCATTTGGTAAGATAAAAGATGGGTAAATCATTGGAAAAGAGTTTTAGGTAGGGTATAATATTTAAATTTATTGATATTAATATCCGTTATATGTGTAAATATTGGTGAGACATTAATATATTACTTTCAAAACTATTAGTGGTTTTCTAGAAGATCTATTTTGTGAATTTAATTATAAAATTTTCTATCACATTAGATTACCCATTTAAACACTTATTAATCATGATTAAAATTTCACTATGGTAATTATTTTGTCACTAATATTATTAAAATTTTCATGACTTATTTTATACTCCCTTTAATAATTTTATATGAAATATTCATATTTTTTGTGAAATATTAATGTTTTAATACTAAGTATAATTTTTGAGCATTTTTAGAAGTAGTCCAATTGATCTTGTTTACGATTTTCAATATAACTCTCACCCTATTAATCCAAAATGTGTGGTTATTCTTGTTTAGGATTATTTATTCAATTTCCCACATATCATTAGAAGGAATGAGTGGAAACTTCTGCCATTTGAAGGGTTATATGGAACACACAATAAGGCATATAGAATCTCTGAAGAAACTGGACCATCCATGAAGATTGAATTACTCGGATAAATCCAGAATTCAAAATTCATTAATCCTTTTACAATGTTTTTGGAAAAATGTAAGTATTGTTGGATAAAACTTTCACGTCCTAAATCCAAATACAATGGGACCAACTGATTTATTTAATCTTATCCCACCATTTTGGCTAGGAATTAAACTTTGGACACTATTCAGGACATATCTCATGATGTAATCATCAAATCACGCTTATATGTTGAAGTTTCAAAGAGGATATATAGGTGTATGACTTTTTTTAAGAAATAATTTGTATTCAAGGGCATCTACTTATTAAAAAATCCATTCACATTTTGGCCTTCAACCAGTTTGTATTGAAATGGAAAAATTAAAATTGTTTAATCCAACAGCCATAAAATTGGATGCTTAAGTCCAATGGCCGCCAAATATTCAGAGTAGACATAAGGGATATTTATATAAAACTATTAAGTAGATCATATCTCATTATTTGTCTGTATAATTTATCAAAGTGGTGACGCAAGTGGGGTGGTAGTTTTGGAATGCTAACAACCCACAACATTGGGTTATAAATACATCCCCTCCTCTCTTTTCAATGGATTTGGCATTTCAGAAGAGAGGAGAACTTATTGGAACGAACAAATCCTTTATAAGGGCTTGGGAGGATCTTCCATACACAATTTTTTACTGGAGAGATCTTTCCCCCTCTCTTTTTCTCCTTTTACTTTTGTGTTGTTCTTCAATAGTGATTTGGGAAGTGTTTGTATTTGTAATTATATTTTAATACAATTTTCTTCTTCAGTTTCTCTTATTATCATTGAACATAGGTTATTTAATATAAATTTTCTTAAAAAAGTTTAAATACAGTTGAAACCCCTTCCCTTATTTATCATTCTCATTCAATCTAATGTTCATTTTTATTTATCATAATTGTTTGTTTATGTGTTTGTCGCACCAATATTTTCTTATCCCTTTATTTTTATTATCTTCTTAACTTATCATAAAAATAATTATATCCATATTACTAATCATTTCAATGGATGACTAAATATCCCATTGGGGTGAAATGGTATTTATAGATGCTAAGAGATTGAGAGCTTTTTCTCGATGAGTATTATTTAATTTAACATTGTGTATGTTTGACTTAACATGTCATGGATTAATGACTTGTTTTGTTTAACATGTGGTTTCATGGATTATTGGAACAAAAAATACACTACCATCAATATTATCTTATTGAGATTACAACCCTATGTTAGGTTAAGTCTTATTTTAAAGCCTTATCTCTTGGAAATTATAATCAACATCAACTTGTGACATGGGTGTTAATTAAATGCAATATAAAGAAAAGATCAAGGATATCACAAGATTAACTACCTAATGATGAACTCATCCCATTTTTATTAAATTTTTAAATCTATCAATCATTTAAAATAATCTCTACAAAAAAACCACCAACTAAAAATACAATCAAGTAAAAACAAAAGACTATTAAAAAGTATCATCACTGAGGATTCGACCTTAGTAATACTATACATATTAGCAGAGCATCAGAACATTGATCAGTCGATAGGAAACAATCGGTCGCACTTTTAAATGGCTCCATTGTTGGGGATTGTTCAATTAAATAGTCTTTAGTTCCTGGTTACTATTAAAAACAAAATTTAAAAAAATTAAAAAAAACACAAAGATAAACTCTCCTTCTCATTAAAATCATAAACCAAAAAACACAAAGAAAAAACGGTCTTCCTCTTTCTTCTAAAAGCTATATGAATTCCCCATAGGCTCCTGAACAATACCTTTGATTTTTTTGACCCTGATATTGAGAAAACACTTCGCTAACATAAAAGAAACATAAGAGACAATCATATAATTCACGAACCAGTCCTTGTACAACCAACTGAATTAGAAATGGACAATCCTAGGGAACAAACACTTAAAGAACTATCTTCCCATGATATGAATTACCAAACTCTTGGTATTCAATATCAAGATATAGAGGATGAATTCAAACTCAAATCAGGTTTGATTCATCTTCTTCCTCATTTCCATGGGCTAGGCAGTGAGGATCCACAAATCCACCTTAAAGGGTTCCAAGTGGTGTACTCTCCCATGAAGCCTCAAGGGGTTTCTGAGAAACAAATAAAACTCCAAGCATTCCCTTTATCCCTAGCTGACTCCGCAAAGTCATGGCTCTACTACCTTCCTCCTGGTACTATAACTACCTGGAATGACAAGATGTGACTCTTCATAGATAAATTCATTCATGCTTCTTGTACTACTTCTATCTGAAGGAAATAAGTGGTATTCTTTAGTTCCTAAGTGAATCAATCCATGAATACTGGGTGAGGGTCAAAAATCATATTGCAATATGCCCACATCACCAAATCCCTAACCAAATCTTTATCAAATACTTCTCTGAGCGGTTATTGGCTATGGATAGAACCCTCATTGATGCCACAAGTGGTGGTTCTCTTGTGGATAAAACTCCTGCAGCTGCAAGAGATCTCATAAGTAACATGGATTTGAACACAGAAAAATTACATGCTCGAGCACATGCTCAAGTCAAACAAACCCAACATAGTCAATTTATAGATCCAAACCAGATGACATAGTGGATGAGTGAACTTATAGGTCTCTTGTGACAACTACCTGTGACTACCAAAGCCCCAACCTCATATTCTCCACAATCAATGTTTTTTTTAATTGGTCAAAAACTGTGGAATCTGCAACTCACCAGCTCATCCAACATACACAAGGCCACAACATCAAAAGGATCAATCTAATTCATCTGGACCAATGGAGCTCAATGCGGCATATGCTCAACAGAACCACAACCCTCAACAATCCAATTAGTTCATTAGAAATATCAACGAATCTAACTCCAATCCCTTCTCTTCTGCCTATATCCAAGGATTGAGGTATGGTAATCCCATATCTCATCCCCCTCAATTATCTCCACAAAACCCAATCTAGTTTTAATATGGTCAAGGTGTTGGTAACTTCCAACAACCTTATCCTTTTGTTCCTCAACAACATAGGAACAATCCTCCCCCTAGATTCCACTATCCTAGTGAACCTTCCTAATTCCCAAACCTATACAATCGCTTTCCCAAGAACCAAAATCAAGGTAATCCCAATACTGTATAATCCTCTTCTTCCATGAAACCATGGTAAAGTGCAGTGGAAGATCTTTCCTTCCTCACCCATTTCATCCTCAAAAACAATGTAACTCAATTTGATCAACTTGCATCCCACCTGAGCCAGCAACAACAATCAAATTCTTCCCAACTCGCAAATGAACCACTACCCTACCCCAAGGGTAATTTAAGTACAATTGCACTTATATTGGGGAATCAATTTTTCATGCCTTGAGATAAGTCCTCCAACCCTTCTTTGAATATTGACCTATAAACTAAAAAGAAAAATAAATAGGAAAAGGAACCTAAAACCATTCACTCACCTCATTCCATTCAACTTAGGAGCCCAATTCTTTTTTGTCAAGCCATTTCTAAGTCAAATAAGTCCTTTGAACCTGATCCGGAAATGCACAACATGCTTAGATGTGTTAAAGTGAACATTCCCCTCTAAGATGCCATTAAACAAATTCCTAAGTATGCTAAGTTTTTTCAAGGAGTTGTGTACCCATAAGAGGCAACTTAGGAAATTTGGAAATGTTTCAACCCAACTGTCTATTCCCATTAAGTGTAATGATTATAGAACCATTACGGTTCCATGCCAAATTGGAAGTTCCTACATCGATGATGTACTCAAAGACCTAGTAGCCTCAATTAATTTCATGCCCAAATACATCTTCTCCAACCTTGGTCTAGGTCCCTTACATCAAACGGGTGTTTCTATTAAATTTTCTAATCGAATCACTACTGGTCTGGAGGGTATAATTGAGGATGTCCTTGTCCGAGTCAATGATCATATCTTCCCAGCTGACTTATATTTCTTTAACAAGGAAGGTGAGACAACTTCTTTCCAATATCCTCTAATTATAGAAAGACCTTTCCTCATGACATATAAAACCAAAATTGATTTCCATGTTGGCATCTTATCCATGGAATGTGGTGAACAATTGGTCAAGTTCTATATTTTTTCAATCCATGTGATACCCATCAGAGAATAAATCTGCATTCTCTATATATTTTTCTGAAACTCTTTCTGAGAGTGTCTTGAATTCCAATCCATCATCTCCTTCTAGTTTAACTAATAGAGGAGTTATTGAATATTGCATCCTCATTAACCTAGTTATAAATAATGAGGTCGAGGTTGACATTACAAATTCCAACTCAATTTATGTAAAGAATCTTGAAAACTCTTTGGAATCTCATATAACCTCTAACATCCAATGCTCCAACTTGGATGATAATAGGGAAAATGAACAAGCTTTCTCATTTTTTGATTCAAAACATATTATCCAAACATTAATTATTTTTTATCCATGATTTTGAAAATTTTGTTATATGTGAGGTTAACTTTGAACCAATGTGTTTATATTCTCCTGATGGGAGTAAAGGTTGTGCGATTTTCTCCCTAATTAATAATGTGATCACTTGTGTGGTTGAAATTGACAATTCTTTTAAGAAAAACATGGAAATAAAGGATATTGAAAATTTTATTCAATATTGTGACTCCACTGATTCTCATTACTCTACATCGTTAAGTGATGAAATAGATGAGTCAAAAACAATTGGGATCTCATACTGTGGTTTTGTGTTATCTGATCCTTTCATAAATGAACCATCAGAATTGGGACATATTCCTGAATTTCAAATCATAGGAAACCATCACTTTGTGGATAATATCATTCCTCACATTAGATACCAAGGGGAGGATAGTCATATTCGCTATCCACCTCCATTTAATTGCTAGCACACAATCAAGGAAGGGGATAAATTATCCAATGAACAATCAGTCATCCCAAAAGAGACGTTTTTCTAGAAGCACTCTAGAGTTGAGAAAATATGGCGGCCACCATCGGACTATAGGTAGTCCACTGAAACTGCATAGATGTAGACAAATAAATGCATCACTTATTGGGAGGAAACCCTTGTGTTCTTTTACTTTATGAAATTTTAATTTATTTTAGTTTTTCATTAGATTAATAATTATTTTTCTTTTTCATGTAACATCCCACAATCATGGATCCACATCAACTTCCATCGGATCCCCAACATCTACAGTTGACCCACCACTGGATGGAGATGGTAACCCAAAAAATCCAAACCAGGGGCACCACTTTCCCTTTAACTCATATTCCCACTCTATCTATCTCTCTCTCTCTCTTCTTCCTCCATCCTCATTTTTTTACCACTTTCCTCCTCACATTTTTTCATTTATTCTTCCTCTTTTTTGTGGGTGTGTATTTATAAAAAACAAAAGAAAAACCTATTAATAATAATAATAATAATAATAATATGAAAAATCAAGAGTTTTTCATACTCACCTTCCAATTTTCAAAATTTTGTCCAACCTTTTTTTGGAGTTAAAATACATGGTTTCATCTCAAAAATTGTGTGGTTTCTTCATAAATTTTGAAGAAGAATATTGTGTCAAAACAAAAAAAATTTGAATGCTCAATTTTTTGAATTGTAAAATGATTTTCCCCACCCGTGAGTAACACCATTTTCTTTTATGCCAAGGCCACCTATGGCCATATTTTAAAAATGTGTGTTTTTCAACCCCATATGTGAGTCATGAGTTTGTGGACCATCGAGCTGAATTTTCTACTTTAGTGTGAATTAATATGATATAGGTGATTTCTGAGCCACATGAAAATTATAATAGCCTAATAGCCGCCCATTTACCATATATTAATCCTCATTTTGAAAGCCTCTTCTAGCCTATGAAAACCTTTTCTTTGATAGCCACATTAAAATCCCAATACCTTTTCCCACCCAATATCAACACTGATTTTCATTTCATAATTTTTTTAAAATTTAAGTGTGGGGGGGGGGATGGATTTCATTTTGGGTACCCTTTGTTGATTTAACCATGTTATTATATGATTTTTGGAAAGAATTTATTTCAGGGTGGGGGATAGGTTTTAATTTAGTGTGTTTTGGGGAATGTAATGTAATTTTATTTATGTAATTTTGTAAATTTCTAAATTTTATTGACAAGTGTTCAAGAAAATCAAAAAAATACCAAATAAAGAACAAAAAATGGGGTGTTTCTTGGGTAGGTCAAAAATCACTCTTCCTCAACCTTTGATCTTGTTATAACTATCACAATTAGTGTCATGAGGAGGTCAATCATGGGTTGGGAGATGAGTGTGAGATCTATTTCAAGTTCAACTTATAAAAAAATACAAAAAAAGGAAAAATGATGAACACATATATCATTGGGAGAAGATTCGGGTTTTTTAAATATTTCATCTTCTCATCCCCTTCAAATTTTCATCCTCTCTTTTGTATTTCTTCACACAATCATTCCCTAGAAAATAAGTGTTTCCATTTCCTTCCCTATTTCATTTCAAAAAAATATGTGCATTTCTATTTCTATGTTGGTGTTTTACCCCATTATTATTGTCTTTTGGATATCATCTTCCTACCGTCCCATAGACACAGAAAACCCCATAAAAGACCTCTTGATTCTTGTGCACTTTAGATAGGGAGTGGAAGTTGAGAGATATTTCAAACTATAAGATTTTCACATTTGGTTAGTGAATGTGTGATGCCCCATAAATTAATTTTATCTTCTTAAGAGGAGTAAGTTTTGTGTGCCACCATTTTCCATTTCTAAATTTGAGCATGAAAAAATGAATTGTTTTTTGGAACATTGTTTCTGTAAAAAACATTTGGTGGAATTCCATAAGGATGAGTGATATTATAATGCCCTAACCCTAGAATCCCAGAGTCAGTGCATTATTAAATAACATTGGCATGATACAAGGAATTATGTCCTGAATCATTGATCTGTTTAGTAGCCCTGGAAATAATAGATACACAAATAAGTTCTAAATTATATTATAAAATGAAAAACTAAAACAACATAGTCTCCATAGTCCACACTCATATCCCTTATAATATCCCAACAGGTTAGTCATAATATACTTCTTCGCATCATGGGAAAAAAATAGAAATGCGTGAGATCAGATGCTTAGAAAGGATAGTAATGTAGTGAAAACATTCATAAATAAGCATGAGCATTCACGGAAATCACTAAGACTAAAACAAAAACCTTTTAGACTTTAACTTCAGCATGATATGGAAAAGATAAAATCAAATAATTCCATTTACTTATTCACAAGGATTTTATACTAATTTAATAATCACATGCAATATCAACAGCCACTTTCCAAATAATGGAATGAAAAATGCCAGACTTCCTAACCATAGAGTCAAGGCCTTGTTCCATGACACTAGTTTGTCTCATGAGACCTACCAATGCATCGAGGAGCTATAGTAGGATCCTCCTGTCACTTACTAAGTCCAATTCATTCCTCATATGAAAAGGTTTTAGCATAACATAAACATTCATATAAAAACTAGCATGGGAAATGTTTATACTATATCCATAAACCATGAATCGTACAAAAATAATACATACACAGTCAAACATATCAAAAAACATTAAATACAATAAGTAAGCTTTGTATAATAATAAATCAACATCAAATAAGCTTAAATTCTATCAAAGGATGTTGACATAAATGATATCAAAACATTTTTAGGGAAATATCTCTTTATATTTTGATATCATTTCAAAGTAATTTAATTATAAAAGAAAACATTTATTTTGAAAATATTTTTATATGCTTGTAAGGGAAGAATCGATGATGGTGCAAAATAGCCGCAACCCCTTTGTACGTTAAAAAAATACATTCTTACCATAATTTTTTCGAAAAGGTCATAAAGTACCTTGTTTGGAAAACAACGGAATGATTTATTTTAAAAACATATACGGTAAAATAAAGGAATAAAATAATTTAACCCATATACTATTAAATAGTAAAAATGTTTTCAAATACATTTTTAAGAAACAAGGATGTGGATGATAAAGAGTTACCAGTGGATACTCACGTATAAAACAACCTCGGATAATAAAGAGATTGTGAAATTAGCCCTATCCTTTTACTTTTCCTCAGTCAATGGTTTGTTAACCTCCTGTATAATAGATAATACATTATTCGTAAATTATACAAGAACTATATACTTAAATATGATATCATATATGATCTTATAATATTTCATTGTTAATAATATTTTATTAGTATCATCGTTTCGGGTGTTAACTGATTCATTTTCCTTTATATGATTTGTTACATAAGCCATGTTTTTTATGGATAGGGTGTATTTTATTCATATAAAAATGATATTATTTTCATAAAAATTTCATTCCATCATAAAATAAAATTTTTTTTAAATGATTATGATGTGGAATGAATCTCATCGCGTTCGTAGGGACGGTAATCTGTACGTACGCATGAGCGACAATATCATTATATTGATGGAGAAATAGTATGTAATTGGATGGTATATCATATATACAGAATCATTAACATGTGATATTTATTATTTAAATTATTTATACTCATTTTTATACACATCCAAATAATTTAGTGTTTGAATAACAAACTACACCATGACATGGAGACAATAATCTGTGCGTATACAAGTATGGTGACATTGTCATTTATAGGATAGATAGAATAATGAGTATGTTGTACCATTTTTTTAATAACATCACAGTATATATAATATACTATATTTATTATTTTAGAATGTAAACAACAAAGAATGAGTAAGTGGAATAAGAAAAGAACCAGGAAGGGGTGATGAAATATTTACCTCTTTTTCGGGTTGTTCTTTTTGGTTTGATCAAAAAGGCTCTTTAGTATGGATTTCAGAATGAACGAAGGCCTCTAAGATGAAGAGAGGAAAGTAGGGAGGATATTGGGTCTGGTTTTGGCCGAGACAAAAGGCTTTGGATGTGTGAAATTAAGAGAAGGGGAAGTGCCCTTTTATAACATAGGTGAGGGTCACTTTAGAAAAATCTTGAAATATTATTTTATAATAAAATAATTTTCGGTTTCTAATGGCTCCAAAATGATTTATTTCGAGGATAATGTGGGGATGGGTTGAAAACCACTCAAAAAGTAGGTTTTAGACAGTTCTGGATCACTATATTAACGTTCTCTTTTAGATTTAACTCTTAGTTAAATAGTTTGACATTTACCATGTCTCTTTGTATTTTTATATTATATGGTTAATAAACATACTATAAACATCCAAGATAACCCCAAGGGATACATTAATGACAAACCTATCATTATATAATTTGTTTGATAGAAATTTTTATTTTTATAAATATTATATCAATTAATAATATAATATTTGTTTTTAAAACTCTTTTATGTCAATTTTGAGACTACTTGGTGTTCTGTTTTTGTTAAAGTCATAACTGTGTGATTACATCAAAAAAAATTAATTTAATCAACCCTAACATGTAATAATAACTTATAGAAATCATGTATGGCATAAAAATGTTCCAATTATATTTAGTTTATTATTTAAAATATCATTTCTTTGATTTCATTCATTAATAAGGAAAATATTGCATCATTATTGTGTCATATATAAATATATTTATTTTATGTCTAAAAATTAAAAATAAAATATCATGATGTAAGAAATATGATTAAATTTATAATGACTATTTATAGTTGAATAGATCAATTACATAACCTCATATATAAAAAGTTTACTAAAAGATATTTGCTTTTGTAATTTTGCTCGTTATATTATTTGATATAAAATGCCATTATAACTCCCATGTGGCACCATGGGGTCCCGAAATTGACCCAAGGAGGCACATGGTCGGATATATATCATCCAATTGATTATGGAAACGTGTTAGGGTAATTTAATATTATTATAATGTTATTTTGTAGCCTTATTTACTGGATGTACCCCTATAACCACGGTAAATAAAATAGTTACTGAAGTAAATATTCATAATGTCTAAAAATAAAAGTTACCTATTTACACAATTTGGACCACTTGATTCCAAATATGGAATATATTTTTCCAAATTCAAAACACATGATTGGAAGAAATTAATTTAATATTAATTCCCATTGTCAAAACAAAAAAAAAGTGTTTTTGTGAAATAATAACTATCAAAATATTGACACTTGTTTATGCGTAGTTTAATCGTGAGATTACATCCAATGACATATATTATATTAAATAATAAAAATGAAATCAAATTATACTTAAAAACCATTCAAATTTATAATTTATCACTATATATTATTTAAAATAAAAAAGTTGTTTTTAATTAGAATTTAGTATTTTTCACTGTTCATAAAAAATTTAAAGTCATCAGAAAAGTACCAAAAATTCACCCTAAACTAATTTCGATATTCCAAATTCAAAAATGAAGACCATTTAGAAAAATAAAATTTATAAATATTCAGAAAGTTGGTATTACTATTCATAACGGCAAGTTTGATTGGTTGTGGGGTGTTAGAATCTCGAAGGTGCGTACAATGCAAGCTATAGAGTTATTCAAAAGGAAAATGTATCGTGGAAGATTAGGGTGTTACATTCTTCCCTCCTTAAAAACCTTTTGTCCTCAAAATTTCTATAATACTACCGCACAAAAAGATTTGGGTGGTTCTTCATCTTAAGTTCCTCTGGATCCCATGTTTCCTCTTCCATCTTATGGTTTCTCCATAGAACTTTTATCAGACGAGTAATCCGTTTTCTCAACACTTGTTCTCTGGTATCAAGAATCTTGGGATGCGCATCACAATAAGAAGAATTAGGTTCTTGTTAAATTTTTTCATAGGTGAGTACATGCATTGGGTTTGGCATGTATTTTATCAACATTGATACGTGGAACACATCATGAACTTTGGAAAGACTTGGCGTCATTGCCAAACGGTAAGTTATATCCCTAATTAGTTATATAATTTCAAAAGGTCTGATGTACCTGGGACTCAGTTTACCCTTCTTACTGTATCATATAATTCACTTCCATGGAGATACCTTTAAGAAAACATGATTTCCTACCAGAAATTCCAAATCCTTCGTAAGGTTGTCAGCATTTCTCTTCAGCCTACATTGAGCTGCTATGATGTGGGTTCAGATTACCTTAATCTTTTTCATCGTTTCCTCAACAAGTTCTGGGCCTACAAGTTTTCTTTCACCTACATCATCCCGAAAAGTTGGTGTGTGACATCTCTTTCCATAAAACTCTTTATATGGTTCCATCTGAATACTGGAATGGAAGATATTATTATAGGAAAATTCTACAAGAGGTAAATATTGATCCCACATAACGTGAAAGTCATGTGAGAATGATCTCAAAATGTCTTCTACGTTTCGAATAGTCCATTTTGATTGTCCATCAGTTTGAGGGTGGTAGGATGTTCTTCAATGATGTTTAGTATCCATGTATTTCTGAAGACTTTTCCAGAATCTTGATGTAAAATGGGGTTCACGATCAGAAAAAATCAATAGGGGTACTCCATGAAGTCTTACAACTTCATTAATATATAGTTTTTCCAAACGTTCAAGTTGTAAATTTTCTCTTATAGATTGAAAATATGCTGACTTGGTAAGACGATCAATAATGACCCATATTTCATCATTCCTTTTAGGAGTCTTTGGTAGCCCCATGACAAATTCCATCGTAATATTATCCCATTTACACTCAGGTATGCGGAGAGGTTTCATGACTCCTCTGGGTTGTTGGCTTCCAGCTTTCACTAGTTGACAAACCATACATATCGACACAAAATCCGAAATTGCTACTAGGGTGTATAGAGAAATTGGAGATATGAGCATCATCCAACAATTACATTTTTAAATTAGGTATATTTGGAACCCAAAGTCTGTTCCCAAATTTCACAATTCCATAATTATATACGAATTCAATCAATCTCCCATCATTCATAGCTATAATTTTCTTTTGAAATTCCTCAGCATCCGTCTGAGAACTTTTTATCCTTTTTAGTAAAGATGGTTCGGAAGCCAATTGTAAAATAATTGATTCTTCACCTTCAATGGTTATTCCCATATCGATCTTTACTAGATCAATATAAATAGGATCCTTTTCAACTCTCATCTTGTTCAAAATTCCATGATCTTTTCTTATGAAAGCATCCGCCACCTTATTTTCCATCCACGGGTGGTACTGTATAGTGAAATCATAATCATCGAGTAGTTCAAGCCATCTCCTTTGCCTCATGTTGAGTTCTTTTTGTGAGAAAATATACTTCAAACTCTTGCGATTAATATAAATATCACATTTTCCACATAGAGATAGTGTCTTCATATCTTCAATGAAAATATTACAGCTGCTAACTCAAGGTCCTGAGTGGGATAGTTTTTCTCATTAATTTTTAGCGGTTGTGATGCATATGAAATAAATATATAATTCTAATAAGGACACAATCAAGTCCTTTCTTTAAAGATTCACTATAAATAACTAACCCAACATTCCTCGATAGTAAAGTCAAGATAGAAGCATTGACTAATATTCTCTTCAATTATTCAAAACATTCTTCACACTCTTTTGTTCAAAGAAATTTAACCCCTTTACGTGTGATCTTGTTTAATGGGTTAACCAATCAGGAAAAATTCTCGACGATATGCCGATAATAACCTTCTCAACCAATAAAACTATTTACCTCAGTTATACTCGTCAGTGCTGGAAATTATTGGATTTCTCTTGTCTTTTATGGATCAATAGAAATTCCATCCTTAGAGAAAATATAGCCAAGAAAATAAATCCCCTAAAGCCATAATTCACAATTACTAAACATTCCATATAATTCATTTCTTCCAGGGTTTTCAGAATTATGCTCAAGTGATTTTCATGATCTTCATAAATTTTGGAGTATACCAGGATATCATCAATAAAAACCACTACAATTTCATCAAGATATTCCTTGAAATATCTTTTCATTAGATCCAAGAAAGTAGAGGGTTCAATATTCATCCCAAAAGGCATTACTGTAAACTCATAATGCCCATACCTGGTTTTAAATGCAATTTTAAAAATTTCTTCTTTCTTTACACACAATTGATGATATCCAGATCATAGTTCAATATTTAAAAAATATTGAGCTCCATGAAGTTGGTCGAATAAGTCATCAATGCGAGGTAGGGGATACTTATTCTTTATTTTTTATAGCATTGATCTCCCTGTAGTCAATGCACAACCTCATAGATATGTCATTATTTTTAAAAAAATGATAGGGGATCCCCATGGAGAAACACTAGGGTGAATGAATCCATTACTAATCAATTCCTCTAGTTGTTTCTTTAGTTCCACTAATTCCACAGTGGTCATTCTATAAGAGATCTTTGATATGAGCCTTGAACAAGAAATTAAATAAATGCAAAACTCAATTTCTCATTCTGGAGGATGTCCAAGTAAATCTTTTAGAATCTCATCAACATATTCTTATACAATAGGTACGTCATCTATTTGAACATTCCTTTTTTAACACCCCAATAGTTCACGATACACTTCTCTTTCAATAATGCAATAGCTTGCATTGTACGCAAGTTCGAGATTCTAACACACCGCGACCAATCAAAGTAGTAGTTATGAATAGTGATACCCACTTTTTGAAATTATATAAATTTTTTATTTCAAAATGGGCTTCATTTTTTTATTCGGAATATCGAAATTATCCTAAGTTGAATTTTTTGTAATTTTCTGAGAACTTCCAATTTTCTATGAATAGTGAAAAATACTTAAAAACACTTTTTTAATCTAAAAAATTTTTAGTGATAAATTATACTACTGAGAGGTTTTAAATTATAATTAGATTATATTTTTACCATTTTATCCAATGGTGTTCATTAGAATTAATTGCATTATGAAATTGGACATAAACAATTGTCAATCTTTTGATATATATTGTTTCTTAAAAACATGCTATTTGTTGTGACAATGGGAATTAGTTATAAAATTAATTAATGAAACTTATATATTTGGAATTTTGTAAAATAGAATTCATTTTTGAATTCGGAATATCAATTATAGCTTACGGTGGAATTTTGGCATTGTTCTGAAAAACATCAATTTTTGATAAATAGTGAAACCACTAAGTGGTAGTTAAAAACTGATTTTTCGTTTAAATGAAACATTACCACTTCTGTGATTTGATTTTCAAAAATCCGACATAAATGGTTGTCATTAGGAAGTAAAATTTGGTTCAATGGGATTAAAATAATATTTTGGTGAATAATAACTTTTAAGTTTAATTAATCGCGATTAAAGGTAATTAGTGAAATTTAAGGTAAACATGATATTATAAAAATATGAAAATACCTTTACACTTGTCATACCCCTATTTTATGTTTCATGGCCGGCCAGAAAAATCCATGGGTCAACTTGGGGACCCCATGGAGCCATTTTGGTAGGAAAATGACATAAATAACTTTTTATTTAAAGTTAAAATAAAAATGTCACAATCATGAGAAGTTTTACTAAAACAATTTTTAAATGGGGCTATAAAAGTAATAATTTTGACTATAAATATTCATTAGAAATCTAAAAATATTTCCTACGTCATGATATTTATTTTATAATTTTTATACATTAAATAAATTAAATTTTTAAGGACACCAAGATGATGCAGCGATTACCTCATTAATTAATGTTTTTAACAAAATGGAAGGATAATGTAAAATCTAAGAATTACACTTCTCCAAAGCCTATTGGATGAGTATATTTCGAACCCGTATCACCTTATACTCGAAATATATCATTTTGGGACCTTTATAATCCGAAAATCATTTCATAATAATGTAAAATTTCAATCTTTCCAAGAGTGCCCCTTCTCTCCTCTTATAAAAGGCCCCCACCTCTACCAAATTATTCACACCTTCAAGCCATTTGGCTTAGCCAACCTCTGCCCAAATACTCTCCCAACTTCCCTCTCTTACTCCTAGAGGCCTCACTGTGGGCATAACTCTTCCCAAGGAAGCCTTTGGCTCAAATAAAAAAGAGTTACCCGATTTTAAGGTAATGTCTTCTCTTATGTTATTTTGTTTTATTTTGCTTCTCCAACCCCTTAAACTCTTTTTATTAATTTCTATTGTAACAAAACCAGTATCATAAATATACTAGAATGTTTTTATAAGAATTATTTGAGCTACACTTACACACACCTACATCTAATGGATAAATAACATACTGTTTCTGTGGATGGAGAATTTCTGCCTCACGAAACGATGATCTTTCAACACTCATAAAAAACCTTCAAAGGTGGCCATTATGATGAAACTATTTTTATATATGATATATATTATGTTTTTGTTTTCCTTATGATTCTATATTTTTCAATTATGGCATACCTTTATGATTTCCGTTATGGATAAAAAACACTATAATTTCATTTAAGAAGTGTGAACTACTGCGCCCTCAAAGTGATTTGAATCGTTAATGCCATATGTGGGATGTATAAAGGATGGAGTAAATGGTATTATACATTATATTATACTGGATTTACATTTTAACTTTATATAATTATAATTTCATTCCATTAAATACGAAATAGAAGTGAAAGTAGCGTTCATGCGTACGTACGGCTTACCGTCTCCATGAACGGTGCATTTCATTTCATACCTCTAAATGTTATGTAATATTATAAATTCATGTATATACTCTATATATATGATATATATGATATATACATAATGAATATAATTCTTGGATATAATGGATAATTCACCACATGAACAACTTGTAATTATAAGATGTTTATTTTTCACTCTAGTACCAAAGATCTACAAAATAACCGTTATTAACTTAAATAATTAAATAATGTTCATAACATGGTAATAAGTGATATAAAAGGAATAATGAACATGAAAAAGGTTCTTAAGAAACTATAAATTAACTCTAGTTTATTATTCAGGAGTTTAAAGAACGGTCGAGTCAAGTCGGACACGAGGTAAGGGAACTTCTTAACCCAATTTCCATTCTTTGGGTTAATCTCGTACTTTCAAATTATGTCATGATATTATTATGTCATATCTTGTATTTTTACTTTCTTTATGTGTACTTATAGTTAATACACATAATAGATCTATTTTATTTAAAAATATTATCTTTTAAGGGACTTCGTCTCAATCTCCATTCATTGAAGCATATTTGGTTTTATAAACAAATTTCTTTTATACGGTGTATAAACCCCTTTGACTTTTACATTTATTCAAAAGGAATATTTTTATATGAAGCGTTTTACTAAATGACAAAAAGGAATGTTTTTCTTGTCGTACATATGCGGCGACAACGACTTCTCCCCCGTCGTGACCATTATGTGAGTTTCGGCTTCATCTACAAGCCATAACTTGTTTTAAAATGAAAAATAAATACCAAGTTTTACTTTTCTTTTATTTTGGTATTGAAAATGGTTTTGATAATGTATTTATTATATCAATGTGTTGTATTGATATCTTGTGATTGAAATGTGGAAATGTTATGTTTCCTTTATGCATGTTTTATGTGATACGATTATGTTATGGTTTATGATATTTTTAAACCTGTTCATATGAGGAATGCAGTGGACATAATAAGTGACGGGTGGACCCCTCTCTAGCTCCTCGATGCATCGGAATGTCTCATGAGACAAACTAGTGTCTTGGAATGAGGCCTTGACAAAATCTTATTTGTATTCTTGGCGCGAGGCCTTGGATAAGTGGTTATGATAGTCTGGAATTATGCATTCCATCATTATGAAAATGGTTATTGATATTGCATGTGATTATTCGACCAGTAGAATATCCATGTGAAGAAGTAAATGGCATTATATAATTTTACTTTTTCCATATTATGTTGAAGATCAAGTTTAAAAGTCTTTTTTTAGTAATACATTGCCTTAAAGTTTTATGTTTATTGATGAAAGCTTCCCCTATATTGTTATCGTTACTGAGCATCTGAGCTCACCCATTTCAATGTTTTAATATTTTCCAGGATGTGAAGACGAATTTTATGAATGACCTGCGGGGATAGTCAGAAGAGGATATGAGTGTGTACTATGGAGACTTTGTTATTGTAGTTTTTCACAATATTATGTAATGTAACATTTATGAATGTATCTAGTGTTTCCAAGTCTACTAAACTAATCGGCCTTTTGAGACATGATCTTTGTGATCATGGAAATGTTACGCAATAATGCACCGACTCTGGGTAACTGGGGTCGGAGCGTTACAGTTGGTATCAGAGGCCGTTTAGTACTAACCTTGGAAGCTAGATTTAGATAAACTCTTATTAGAGCGCATAGCCATAAGATAGGCTTTGAAGATTTGTATAGAAGAACTTCTTAGAATTTTTTTGTTGTAGAGATTTTGTGAAGTTTCTAAGAAATACATCCCTGTCTGGATACGAGCAGCTAGAGGCGGCTCTGGCATAGATGTACCTAGGGGTAAAACTCGAAAACACTGCTTTGAGCTAGACTTGAACGGAAACTGGTGCACGACAACGGGCCTTGATGCACTCTTGGTTACGACACTCTCGGGGTATATGCTTAGGATAATTCTCATTTTCTTTACAAAACACTATAAAGGGTTATTGGTATATACTTCCTCAAAGAAATTTTTTTTATGATTGTGGATTATATCCATAAATAGTTCAATTTATGTTATGTATTTTACAAGTATGGAATTATGTATTTTGATTCATAAACCAATCTAGTTTATTCCATTGTTTAGAAATGGAACCTTGTGGAAGGAATGGAAACTGTATCAATGCACGCACTATGTGTAGGGATTTCCCTCCTGCTCAAGATAATTATTGTGGATCTGGAGATACAACCGGTGCTGATAAACTTATTACCATACTGGGACAACTCACTCAGGTTATGAATAATAACCTTACTCGTATGGAGCACCCTGATCCGCAATGTGGAGGATCAATGTTAGACTGCTTCATGAGGCAACAATCGCCAACATTTAATGGGGGTACAAATCCATTAGTAGCTGAGAAATGGATAAACTCCTTAGAGAAAATATTCCACGCCTTGGGGAGTAGCGAAAGGGATAAGGTTTTCATGGAAGTTTACCGCCTCACTGGAGATGTCGATCAATGGTGGTCATTGATTCAAAATAAAAAGGAAGATGAAGAAGTATCATGTATGTAATGGAAAGAGTTCAAAGATCTTTTCATATAAAAATACTTTTCTTGTGACCATCGAGCAGATATGGAAAGGCAATTTTTGAGTCTGAGACAAAAGGAGGATGATAATGTCGCAAATTATGATGCCAACATTAAAGGTTAGAAAGGTATGCTTCATATTATATACATAACCCAAGAAGTAAGATTGATCATTTCTTTGATGGGTTAATACCATTTCTCTGTCGAGCTTTAGTATCACAATCCTTCTCATGATACGAAGATATTGTCTCATGTGCTATCAAGACAGAAAAGGAATTCTCTAAGTCTTATGACAACAAAGTATAGTAAGAGAAGAAGAGAACAGTGGAACAAGAGATGAATAAAGGGAAAAATGGAAAGAAGGATTTTACATTACGTGATAATTGTAGGAAGAATCACCTCAGTGCTTTCCTAAAAGGAATGGGAGTTTGTTATAAATGTGGAGAAAAAGGTCACCAGGCTCGTGATTGCAAGGGAATGAAAGAGGCTAACAATGTTGAATGCTACAACTGTAAGGAAATGGGGAATTATGCAAATGAATGTCCTAAGCGTCAGGGAAACTTACCTCAGAAAAGGCCAAGGGATCAAGGACAATCTTATGTTGTTACTAAAGTTGAAGTGGAATAATTAATGTATTGGTGCTTTTGGACTCAAGGATTATATTCTGGTTATAATAATAATGTGATATATATAAGGATTGTACTGTAGTACTTGTTTTCTTCATTAATGTTTTAATATGATGAAGGTAATCATATTTGTAGTATGTGACAATAAGAGAAACTTTACTTTGATTGGGGAATCTGATGTTACAATTGATTTTGGAATTTAGAGACCTTTTAGAGAAAGTCTGGACAGAGGTATTTTGGATAACTATATAGGTTGGAATGGATTAAGTTGAACCTTGGATAGTATTGTGTAAGGTTAAAACATTTCTGATGATTATTTTTGGAATATTATAATACTATAGTTTTAGGAAAAGGATAACCTGCAGGTTGGGTGATAACCCGTTGCATCGGACAAAGGTGCAGGAATCAAACCCACAACCATAGTGTGACAGGCCTTTATTACCTACCACTAGCCTATAGGAAGTCACTGGTTATTACAAAATTGTTTTCCATATCTAAATGGTATGCGGTAATATTTGGAACCCTATACAATTAGGATAAATAGAATATTGTTGTGTTCTGTTACCATTTAGAGTGAAAGATGGGTTTGTGGTAAAAATTTATTAAAGAATGAAATCATACATGACATGTAAGAATATTTCCTTACATTCTTAGAAAATATCTTAAATAAATTCTTCAACTTCATAAAAGTTATCTTAAAACAAAAATGTTGTCGGTTGACTTTTCCAACTGGGGATTCAATGACCGTTTAACCAATAACAAGTGTGTGATTTTTTTTTGGTTAACTTTCTCCTAATCCTATTTTCTACAACTCTCCATCAGACCTGGATGGTTTGTTTCTCCTCCATATCCATATTTTCATATAATCCTAGTATGGGCTATCTCGGGTGACCTTTGTACTTGTCTTTCTTTCTTATAATGTTATATTCTTATTAACCCTATTTCTGATGTGGGTTTTCCACAAAGGTATTTTCTATTTTCAACCTTTTATTTTCGAAGTACATTTTCAAATTGTGAGGACGCAATTTATTGAAGGAGGGGAGATTTTACACCCCAAGCTTTCACAATACTCTTCTCTTTCAATAATGCAATAGCTTGCATTGTACGCAAGTTCGAGATTCTAACACACCGCGACCAATCAAAGTAGTAGTTATGAATAGTATTACCCACTATTTGAAATTATATAAATTTTATATTTCAAAATAGACTTCATTTTTGTATTCAAAATATCGAAATTATCCTAAGTTGAATTTTTTGCAATTTTCTGAGAACATCCAATTTTCTATGAATAGTGAAAAATACTTAAAAACAACTTTTTTAATAAAAATAATTTATAGTGATAAATTATAATATTGAGTGTTTTTAAATTATAATTAGAATATATTTTTACCATTTTATCCAATGTTGTTCATTATAATTAATTTTATTTTGAAATTGGACATAAACAATTGTCAATCTTTTGATATATATTGTTTCTTAAAAACACACTATTTGTTGTGACAACAGAATTCGTTATAAAATTAATTAATACAACATATATATTTGTAATTTTGTAAAATGGACATCATTTTTGAATTTGGAATTTCAATTATAGCTTAGGGTGAAAGTTTGGCATTGTTCTGAAAAACTTCAATTTTTGATGAATAGTGAAACCACTAAGTGGTAGTTAAAAACTGATTTTTCGTTTAAATGAAACATTACCAATTCTGTGATTTAATTTTCAAAAATCCTACATACATGGTTGTCATTATTAATTAAAATTTCGTTCAATGGGATTAAAATAATATTTTGGTGAATAGCAAATTTTAAGTTTAATTAATCGCGATTAAAGGTAATTACTGAAATTTAAGGTAAAAATGATATTATAAAAATATGAAAATACCTTTACACTTGTCTTACCCCTATTGGATGTGTCATGGCCGACCCTGAGAATCCATGGTACAACTTGGGTACCCCATGGAGCCACTTTGGTAGGAAAATGACATAAATAACTTTTTATTTAAAGTTAAAATAAATATGTCACAAACATGAGTTGTTTTACTTAAAAAAATTAAATGGGGTTATACAAGTCATATTTTTTACTATAAATATTCATTAGAAATATAAAACGATTTCCTACATCATGATATTTTCTTTATAATTTTTAGACATTAAATAAATTAAATTTTTAATGACACCATGATGATGCAGCGATTACCTCATTAATTAACGATTTTAACAGAATGGAAGGATAATGTAAAATATAAGAATTAAACTTGTACAAAGACTATTGGATGAGTATATTTCAAACCATTGTCACCTTATCCTCTAAATATATCATTTTGGGACCTTTAGAATCCGAAAATCAATTCATAATAAAGTAAAATTTCAATCTTTCCAAGAGTGCCCCTTCTCTCCTCTTATAAAAGGCCCCCACCTCTACCACATTATTAACACCATCAAGCCATTTGGATCTGCCAAACTCTGCCAAAATACTCTCCCAACTTCCCTATCTTACTCCTAGAAGCCTCACTTTGGGCAGAACTCTTCCCAAGTAAGCATTTGGCTCAAATCAAAAAGAGTTCCCCGATTTTAAGGTACTGTCTTCTCTTATGTTATTTTGTTTTATTTTTCTTCTCTAACCCCTAAAATCTTTTTATTAATTTTTTGTAACAACAACAGTATCATCAATATACTAGGATGTTTTTATAATAAGGACTCTAGCAACACTTAAACACACCTACATCTAATGGTTAATGAATATACTGTTTCTGTGGATGGAGAATTTCTGCATCACGAAACAATGATTATACAATACTCATAAAACACCTTCAAAGGTGGCCATTATGATCACACTATTTTTATTTATGATATATATTATGTTTTAGTTTTCCTTATGATTCTTTTTTTTTAATTTATAGCATAACTTTATGATTTCTATTATGGGTAAACGCGATAATTTCATTTTAGGAAGTGCGGACTACCGCCCCCTCAAAGTAATTTGAATCAATAATGCCATATGTGGGATGTATAAAGGATGGAGTAAATGGTATTATACATTATATTATACTGGAATTATATTATACCTTTATATAATTATAATTTCATTCCATTAAATATGAAATATAAGTGAAAGTAGCATTCATGCGTACGTACGGCTTACCGTCTCCATGAACGGTGCATTTCATTTCTAACCTCTAAATTTTATGTAATATTATAAATGCATGTATATACTGGATATATATGATATATATGATATATACATCATGAATATAATTCTGGATATAATGGATAATTCACCACATGAACAACTTGTAATTATAAGATGTTTATTTTTGACTCTAGTACCAAAGATCGACAAAATGTCCATTATTAACTTAAATAATTACATAATGTTCATAACATGGTAATAAGTAATATAAAAGGAATAATGAACTTTAAAAAGTCTCTTAAGCAACTATAAATTAACTCTAGTTTATTATTCAGGAGTTTAAAGAACGGTCGAGTCAAGTCGGACACGAGGTAAGGGAACTTCTTAACCCAATTTCCATTCTTTGGGTTAATCTCCTACTTTCAAATTATGTCATGATATTATTATGTCCTATCTTGTATTTTTACATTCTTTATGTGTAATTATAGTGAATACACATAATAGATCTATTTTATTTAAAAAAATGATCTTTTAAGGGACTTCATCTCAATCTCCATTCATTGAAGCATATTTGGTTTTATACAAAAATTTCGTTTATATGGTGTATAAACCCCTTTGACTTTTACGTTTATTCAAAAGGAATATTTTTATATGAAGCATTTTACTAAACGAAAAAAAGGAATGTTTTTCTTGTCATACATATGTGGCGACAACGACTTCTCCACCGCCGTGTCCATTATTTGAGTTTTGGCTTCCTCTATAAGCCATAACTTTTTTTAAAATGAAAAATAAATACCAAGTTTTACTTTTATTTTATTTTGGAATTGAAAATGGTTTTGATAATGAATTTTTTATATCAATGGGTTGTATTGATATCTTGTGATTGAAATGTGGAAATATTATGTTTCCTATATGCATGTTTTATGTGATGTGATTATGATATAGTTTATGATATGTTTAAACCTGTTCATATGAGGAATGCATTGGACTTAATAAGTGACGGGTGGAGCCCGCTATAGCTCCTCGATGCATCGACAGGTCTCATGAGACAAACAAGTTTCCTGGCACAAGGCCTTGACAAAATCTTATTTGTAGTCTTGGCACAAGGCCTTGGATACGTGGTTATGATAGTCTGGCATTATGCATTCCATCATTAGGAAAATTGTTATTGATATTGCATGTGATTATTCAACCAGTAGAATATCCATGTGAAGAAGTAAATGGAATTATCTAATTTTACTTTTGCCATATTATTTTGAAGTTCAAGTTTAAAAGTATTTTGTTTTAGTTATACATTGCCTTAAATATTTATGTTTATTGATGAAAGCTTTCGCTATATTGTTATCCTTACTGAGCATCTGAGCTCACCCCTTTCAATGTTTTAATATTTTACAGGATGCGAAGATGTATTTTATGAATGACATGCAGGGATTGTTAGAAGAAGATATGAGTGTGGACTATGGAGACTTTGTTATTGTAATTTTTCACTTTATGATGTAATTTAACATTTATGAATGTATCTAGTGTTTCCAAGGCTACTAAACTAATCGGTCTTTCGAGACTTGATATTTGTGATCATGCCAATGTTACGCAATAATGCACCGACTCTTGGTAACTAGGGTTGGGGCATTACACCTTTCCTCACCCACAGTTATTTTATTCACTTCTTCCCCAATAGTTAAATTTAGTTGAGCTACTAGGGGTGGATCTAGATAAGAATCAAATTGTGATGTTTCTTCTCTAAAGATAAGGTACTCCTCATCATCATCGAAAATTTTAACCTCCTTCTTATTACTATAAATTTTGGCATCATGGTATGAAATCCAATCCATACTGAGCTTTATATCAAATTCCATGATTGGTATGATGATGATATCATTAGATAAATAACGTTTATATGCCTTAATGGAAAGTGATTCACAAAATTTTGATTCAGTGATACGTCCCTTAGAAATTTTGATTGACAACTCCCTTGTTAAATCAAATTATAAATATCTAATTTTTATTTAAAACTGGGAAGATATGAAACAATGTGATGATCCAAATAAAATAAATAATTTTCTAAACTTGGGAAACCCATTAAATTACCTGCCACCTTGTCTTTTGGAGCTTCAACCTCTATAGTAGTGAGAACATATGATTGTCCTTGATCCCTTGGCCTTTTCTAAGGTATTTTTCCTCGGTGATTAGGACATTGATTTGCATAATCCCCCCCATTCTCTACAATTGTAGCATTCAACATTGACAACCTCTTTCTTCCCCTTGCAATCACAAGTTGGTGGCCTTTTTCAACACACTTGTAACAGACTCACATTCACTTCAGGAACGTACCGGGTTGTTTCATCCCATATTTACCGTAGGATATATATTCATATTTTCCCTTATTCCACTTATTTACATGTTTAGAGTGTTCAGCAGATCTCTTCTTCTCCTTCTTTGCTTTAAATTCGTAAGACTTAGAGAATTGTTTTTTTGTCTTGATAGCACATGAGACGATATCTTCGTATGATAAGAAAGATTCCGAGACTAATTCTCACCAGAGAAATTGTTTTTACCCATCAAAGAATCATTCAATCTTACTCCTTTGGTTACATATATAATATGAATCATGCCTTGATAACCTTTTAAAGTTAGCCTCATATTTTGCGACATTCTCATCCTATTTTTTCCTTACACTCAGAAATTCCCTTTAGAGATCAGCTTGATGGTCTTGATGAAGGTATTTTTCTAAGAAAAGTTCTTTAAACTCCATCCATTCAATATTTGATACCTCATAATCTTCCTTTGTGTTTTGAATCAACGAAAACCATTGATCTCTATCTCTCGTGAGGCGATAAACTGTCATGAAATTTTTTTCCCTTTCACTACTCCCCGAAGCGTGAAATATTTTCTCTAATGAATTTATCCATTGCTCAGCTAGTAATGGATCTATACTCAAATTTAATTTTTGAGGTTGTTTCCTGATGAAGTGGTCTAACATTTATCCTCTAAGTTGTGGATCAGGGTGCTCCATACAGATAAGGTTATTATTCATAACCTGATTGAGTTGTCCCAGTATGGTGATAAACTAATCAGCACCAGTTTCATCACCAGCTCCACTATAATTATCTTGAGTAGGAGTGAAATCCCTACATAGATTACATGCATTGATACGGTTTCTATACCTTCCACAAGGCATTATTTCTAAACAATTTCATACACTGATTAGGTTATGAATAGCTGTACATAATTCCAAACTTATAAAACACTTAACATAAATTGTACAGTTTATGGATATAATCACTAATCAAAAAAAATTTCTTTGAGGTATTATATAGTTATAAACCCTTCATAATGGTTTGTAAAGAAAATCAGAATTATCTTAGCATATCCCTCGGGAGTGTCGTAACCAAAAGAGCAGTAAGGACTGTTTTCGTGCACCAATTCCCATTCGAGTCTAGCTCAATTCAATGTTTTCAAGATTTACCCCTAGGTACATCTTTGCCAGAGTTGCATCTACTTGGTCGTACACAGACATGGATTTATTTCTTGGAAAACACACAAAATCTCTATAGTACCAAAATTCTAGGAAGTTATTCTATAATAATCCTAAAATTCTATCTTAGGGTTGTGTTTTATAATCAGTGTTTTTCTAATTATAGTTTCCAAGGTTTGTACTAAATTTACTATGATACCAACTATAATGCCCCGAACCCAGAAGCCCAGAGATGGTGCATTATTACATAACATTGGCATGATGCAAGTAATCATTTCCTGAAAAACAGATCAGTTTAGTAGCCTTTGAAATAATAGATACATTAATAAGGTTTACATTACATTATAAAATGAAAAACTAAAACAACATAGTCTCTATAGGCCATATTCATATCCCTTAGACTATCCCTATAGGTCAATCATAATATAATTCTTCTTATCCTGGGAAAAATAAAACATAGAAAGGGGTGAAATCAGATGATCAATAAGGATAAAAATATAGCGGAAACTTTTATAAATAAGTATAAGCATTTAAGGAAATGTATACGACTAAAACAAAATCCTTTTAAATGTGAACAACATTATAATATTGTAATGATAAAATAAAATATTTCCATTTACTAATTCACATGGATATTTTACTAGTAGAATAATCACATACAATATCAATTGCCACTTTCCTAATGATGGAATGCATGATGCGAAAATTTAAAACCACATAGTCTAGGCCTTGTGCCAAGACTACAAATAAGATTTTCTCAAGGCCTTGTTCCAAGACACTATGTTTTATCATGAGACCTGCAGATGCATCGAGGAGCTATATCGGGATCCACCCATCACATATTAAGTCCAATGCATTCCTCATATGAAAAGTTTTAAACATAACATAAACATTCATATAAAAAGTAGCATACAAAAGGTCAATACTTTACCTATAAACCATGAATGGTGCAAAAATAACACATCCATAGTCAAACATATCACAAAACGTTAAATAAAATATGGAAATGTTTTATCATAACAAATCATCTTTAAATAAGCTTAAAATCCATCAAAGGATGTTGAAATAGATGAAGTCAAAAAAATCAGAGAAATATCTATTTCTATTTTGAAATCATTCAAAAGTTGTATAAATAAAAATGAAAACATTTATTTTGAAAATATTATTATAATATTTTATGGTAAGCTTTGATGATGTTGGAAAGGTGGCAAATTGTCGCACCCTCCATATAAGTTAAAAAGAGACATTCTTACATTAATTTTGTCAAGAAGGTGATAAATTACATTCTTTGGAAAATGACAGAAATATTTCTTTCAGAAACCTATAAGGTCTAATATGGGTATAAATGACTTTAGTCCATTTTCTTTTAAATATAAAAAATGTTTCAAAATACATTTTTAAGAAACATGGATGTAGATGATAATGAGGTCCCGGTAGATACCCAAGTATAAAACAACATGGGATAATAAAGAGATTGTGAAATTAACACTTACCTTGTAATTTTCCTTATTCGATTGTTTTCTAAACTAATGTATAACAGGTAAAGAATTGTTATTAAATTATACAATAACTATATACATAAATATGATATCCTATATGATATTATAATATTACTTTGTTAATGAAATTTTAGTACTATCATTGTTTCGGCTGTTAAGTGAATCATTTTTCTTTATATGCTTGGTTATGTAAGCCATGTTTTTTATAGATAGGATGTATATGATTTATATACAGAATGATATTATGTTCATAAACATTATTTTCAATAATATAATATTTGTTTTGAAAAATCTTTTAAAACTCTTTGTTAATTAATGATAAACCTATCATTATATAAGTCTTTTTTTATAATCATATATTTTTGAAAATATTATAACAAATAATAATATAATATTTGTTTTCAAAACTCTTTTATGTCAATTTTGACACTATTTGATATTTTATTTATGTTAAAGTCATAATAGAATGATTACTTTGAAAAAAAAACATTTAATAAACCCTAACATGTCATATTCACCTATTGAATTCGTGGATGGAATCAAAATGTTCCAATTATATTTATTTTAATATTTATAATAACATTAATTTGATTGTTTCATTGATAAGGATGATACAACATCATTATTGTGTCATATATATATATATATATATATATATTTATTTATTTTATGTCTTAAAAATATAAATAAAATATCCTGATGTATGAAATGTTTTTAGCTTTAAAATGACAATATATAGTTTAATATATCAATTATATAACCTCACATAAAAATTGGTTTACTAAAATATATTTTCTTTTTTTATTTTTGTCTTTACTTTAGATTATTTAATATAAAATGTCATTATCACTCCCATGTGGATCCCTGGGGTCCCAAAATCGACCCAAATATGCCCATGGTTGGACCTGTATCAGCCAATAGAGTTAGGACACGTGTTAGGGTAATTCAATATTATTATAATATTAATTTTTAAATTTATTTACTGGATTTCCTCCTTCAACCATGGTAAATAAAATATTTATTGAAGTAAATATTCATAACGTCTAAAAATGAAAGTTACCTATTTACACAATTTGGACCTCTTTATTCCAAATATGGAATCCATTTTTTAAAATTTCAAACACATAATTGGCAGAAATTAATTTAAAATCAATTTCCGTTGTCAAAATAAAAAGCATGTTTTTATGAAATGTTAACTATCTAAATATTGACACATGTTTATGTTCAGTTTAATCGTGAGATTATATCCAATGAACTAAATTATATTAAATGATATAAATAGAATCTAATGATACTTAAAACCTATTCAAATGTATAATTTAACACTATAAATTATTTTGATTATAAAGTTGTTTTTAATTAAAATTTAGTATTTTTTCACTATTCATGAAAAATTGAATGTTTTCTGAAAATTACCAAAAATTCATCCTAAGATAATTTTGATATTATGAATTCAAAAATGAAGTCCATTTTGAAAAATAAAATTTATAAAATTTCAAAAAAGTGGGTATTACTATTCATAACTACTAGTTTGATTGGTCATGGTGTGTTAGAATCTCGAAGTTGCGTAAAATTCATTATATTGTATTATCCAAAGGGAAATGTACCATGGAATATTGGGGTGTTACAGATATTGTCTAGACCTCCCCTAATTGTGGAAAAAAATTTAATATTTGTTGGTGAGTGAAAATGATTTTGTCATGTTATTAAATTTGATGCACATGGGGACATGCATGAGACTAAGTGTGGGAGAGTTGTTATTGTTAAAATTTTCATGATTTATTATATAATCCCTTTAATGATTTTATATGAAATGTGCATAATTTGTGTGAAATATTAATGTTTTAATACTATGTATAATTTTTTAACATTTTTAAAAGTAATCCAATTGAGTCTGTCTACTAGTTTATTTATAAATCTCAACCTACAGATCCAAATTGTGTGGTTCTTCTTTTTTAGGATTCTGTATTCACTTTCCTAGATATCATTGGATGGAATCAGTGGCCAATTATAGAATTTGAAGGGTCATATGGACCACACAATAAGACCCACAAAGTCTGTGATGAAACTCGCCCATTCATGAAGATGGAATTGTTGGGATCAATACAGAAGTTTAAATTTCTTATTTATTTTATAATGTTCTGAGGACAATATAAGGAGTGTTAGATAAAACTTTCAAGGCCCAAATTCAATGACATGGGGCCCAACTGATTCATTTAAACTCAGCACACCAGTCTGTCTATGAATTAAACTCTGGATGCTATTCATTACATATTACATGATTTTATCATCAAATAAAGATGATATTTTTAAGTGTGAAAGAGGATATATAGGTGGCTGATTTTTTTGAAGAAATCATTCAGATTTTAAGGCATGTTCTTATTCAAAAACTAATTCACATTTTGGCCTTCAAAAAGTTTGTATTGAAATGGATAGATTGAAATTATTTCACCCAACCGCCATAACATTGGATCCTTAAGTACAATTGGCACCATTATTTCATAGAAGACAATGGAGATATTTATCTACAACTTTTAAGAATATCATATCTCAAGATTCGTCTATATAATTTATCAATGTGGTGATGCAATTGTAGGGGGAGTTTTGGAATTCAAACAGTTCACAACATTGGGCTATAAATACATCCCCTCCTCTCATTTAAAAAGTGTTTGAATTTCAGAAGATATGAGCACATATTGGCACGACCAAAGCCTTTACAAGGGCATGGGTGGACCTTCAATAATCAAGTTTTCACCTGAGAGATCTTTCCCCCTCTCTTTTTTTCCTTTTACTTTTATGTTGTTCTTTAATTGTAATTTCGTAAGTGTTTGTATTTTTAATTCTGTTTTAATACAAGTTTCTTCTCAAATATCCCTTATTATCATCCAAATTTTGTATTTTAATATTAATTTTATTAAAATAGATTAAATATATTTGAATCCCCAAACCTCATTTTTCATTCTCATTCAATCTAAAGATCATTTTTAATTATCATCATCGTTTGTGTGTGTGTTCGTCGCACAAATATTTTCTTATACCTTTCTTAATCTTATCTTATTAATTTATCCTCACAATAATTATAACCAGATTACTAATAATTTCAATGGATGAGTAAATCTACCATTGGGGTGAGTCATTATTTAGAGATTTGAAGCGATTGAGAGCATTTGCTCGATGAGTATTCTTTAATTTAACATTGCGTATGTTGGGCTTAACATGTCATGGATTAATGTTATGCTTTGTTTAACATGTGCATTCCATGGATTATTGGAAACATAAATACACTACCATCTACCGACTCTGATTGAGATTAGAACCCTAAGTTAAGATAAGGCTTGGATTAACGCCTTAACACTTGGGAATTCAAATCAACGTTAACTTGTGAGATGGGTGTAAATTTAATTTAATATAAATCAATGATCAGGGATATCACAAGATTAAATACTGAAATGCATGGCCAATTGTCACATGTCAACCGGTCAAGGTTCCGGTGCACTGCTAATGTTTATCAAAGCACTCAGGTCAAATCCTCGGCGATGATACTATGTAATAGCCATTTGTTTTTAATCGATTGTACTCTGATTGGGGGGGTTTGTTTGTAGTGCTTAAATGAAGTGATTAATGAGTGGTGTTTGATTTAATAATTTGATAAATATTGGGGTGAGTTCATTTTTAGGGAGTTATGCTTGGGATATCCTTGAGCTTTTCATTATATTGCAGTTAATTTAACACCCACTTCACAAGATAATGTTGATTGGAATTACTAAGTGTTAAGGCTATAATCCAAGCCTTAAATTTACGTAGGGTTCTAATCACAATCATATCTTTTTATGGTAGTGTATTTATGGTTCCAATAATCCATGGAAACCACTTGTTAAACAAAACAAGTCATTAATCCATGACATGAAAAGTCCAACAGACACAATGTTAAATTAAACAATATTCATCGAGCAAATACTCTCAATCACTTAACATCCCTAAATTTTTAATCACCCCAATAATATATTTACTCATCCACTGATATTAAGATTAATCTGGTTTATATATTTATGATGATGAATTTACTAGAGAAGAAAAAGAAACGGATAAGAAAAGAGTGGTACATCGATCACATACACACACGAACATTGATGAGAATTAAAAAAACATACTTTCGATTGAATGAGGAAGAAAAAGAAGGGAAGGGAATTCAACTGTATTTAAAATATTTTAAGAAAAATTAATATTATTCTACAGAAGGTGGATGAGAATAAGAGATATTGAAGAATTAACTTTCATTAAAACATAATTACAAAACACAAAATTACAATATTACAAAAGAAAAACAACACAAATGTGAAAGGAGGCAAAGAGAGGAGGAAGGGTATCTCAACTGAAAACATGAGTATGGCAGGTCCTACAAAGCCTTTTTCAAGGTTTTGGTCGTGCCAATTGATGATACTCTCTTCTAAAATGCCAACCCCTTTGAATGAGAGGAGGCGGATGTATTTATAGCCCAAAGAAGTGGACTGTTTTCATTCCCAATCTGTCCCTCCACTTGGCTCGACAATTTGGACATCTAGAAAGCTGAAGCTTGAGATATATCCTTATTAAAATTTTTAGATAATAATGTTGGGAGACCTCTATCAGTATTTTGTGTAATTGGGACCTATTAAGCCAAAGGTATGGCTGGTTTATTAAACAATTTTAATCGGTCCATTTTAATCAAGTCTTTTTGAAGTACAAAATGTGAAATGATTTTTGATTAAGAATATGTCTTCAAAACCGAATTATTTCTTCAACATAGTCGGCCACATATATCTCATATTTCATACTGCCAAATATCAGATTGATTGGATGCTATCATCATGAGATATGTCATGTATACTGTACATATCTTATTTCTCGGCCAGAATGGTTGGCTGGACATCAATGCATATGTTGGGCCCCTTGTTTTTGGGGTTGGGCCTTGAAGTTTTATCCAAGACTCCTTAAATTGTCCCCCGAACCATTGAGGAGAATGAAGTAATTTTAACTTCTATATTGAACCTAGTAATTCAATATTCATGACTGGTCCAGTTTCGTCATAGATTCTGTGGGCCCTCTTGTGTGGTCCATATGAGCCTTAAAATGGCAGAATAAGCCCATGAACCCTTCTAATGAAATGTTGTATATTGAATTAGGAATCCTAAAAAATAATAGCCACACAATTTGGATCAGTAGGGGGAGTGGTATAAATAAAATAGTAAACTGACTGAATTGAATAATTCTAAAAATGCTCTAAAATTATACTTAGTATTAAAATATTAATATTTCACACACATTATGCACATTTCATATAAAATCAGTAAAGGGAGTAAATAATAAGTCATGAAAATATTAATAACATCAACACCCCCACACTTATTTTTGTGAATTTCCACATGTGCAATAAATATAAAAACATGAAAAAATCATTTTCACTCACCAACAAATATTAAAATTTTGTTTTCTCCAATCGGGGGAGGTTTATACTATTTCACTCATCCATTTTGAATTCCACCACAAGTTGTTACGGAAACAATCCTCCAAAACTAATTCATTTGTTCATGCTCAAATTTAGAAATGGAAAATGTGGACACTCAAAACACACACCTCTCAAGATGATAAAATTCATTTGTGGAGGTTCACTCTTTCACCATCCAAAAGTGAAAATCTTAGAGTTTGAAAGAGCTCTTAGGTTACAATACCTATCCAAAGTGCATAAGAATCACGAAGTCTTTTTGAGAGGGTTTTTTGTGGCAATGGGACGGTAGGAATATAATTTCCAAGAGATAGAATAAGAGGGTTAAAATACCAAAATAGAAAAAGAAATGCACAATTTTTTTGAAATAAAACATGGAAGAAAATGAAAACACATATTTACAATGGAATTATTATGTGATGAAAGGCACAATAAATGAAGAATATATTAAGGGGATGAGAAGATTAAAAATTTACAAACCACAAAACTTCTCTCAATGACATAAGAATATCATGCAAGTGTTCTTTTATTTCATCTTTTTTCTATTTTTTTGAAAGTTGAACTTGGAAAAGGTCTCACACTCATATCCCAACCCATGGTTGATCTCATCACGACACTAATTATAATAGTTATAACAAGATAAAAGGATGATAAATAGTGATTTTTGACCTACCCAAGACACAAACCATTCTTTTTTTTTTTGATTTTTTTGATTTTTTAACACTTTTCAATTGTACATGATAAAAATATATACATTCCCAAACCCCACTGAAGGGAAAAATCTCCCACACACATAAAATGATGCTTTCCCTCAAGCATAAGATAATATAGTGACCTCAAAAATGGGTAACCAAAATGAATTCCATTCCCCCCACACATAAATTTCAACAAAAATATTCAAAGAAAATCCATGTTGATATTAGGCGGGATCAGGAATTGGGCTTGTAATGTGGATATCAAAGAAAAGGTATTCATAGGCTCGAAGGGGATTTCAAAAGGAGGATTAATGTATGGTTAATGAGAGGCTATTTGGCTATTATAATTCTTATGGGGTTCATAAAATGCCTATATCATATTAATGCACACTAAAGTTGTAAATTCATCTCATAGGTCCACAGACTCAAGACTCAAAAATGGGGGTGAAAACACACATTTTGAAAAGATGGTCATAGGTGTCCTTGGAATGAAAGAAAATTTTGTTCCACATGGTTGGGGAAAATCATTTTATAAATCAAAAATTGTGCATTCAAAATGTTTTAGTTTTGACACAAAATTATTTATCCAAATTCATGATGAAAATACAAAATATTTTAGATAAAAAAATTCATGTTTACTCCCCAAAAATGTTGGAAACAATTTCAATACTCGATGGTGAGTAAGCATGACTCTTATTTTTTTTTATTTTTTTGTTTGTTATTTTTATTTTTTTAGATGTTTTTTAGTTTTTAATAAAGACACACTCACACAAAAGAGAATAAGAAAAATAAAGGGTTTAAAAAAGAAAGTGGTAAAAAAATGAAAGACGGAGGAAGAAGAATAAATAGGTAGAGGGAGGAAGAGAGATAGAGAGTTAAAGTGAAAGAGGTCCCCCATGGTTTCGATTTGGCGGGTTTCCATCTCCATCTAGTGGTGGGTTGACTAGAGATATTGGGGATCCAGTTGTAACACCCCAGGATTTCAGAGTGTGTTATTTCTTAAAAATAATTCAATAACTTGCACTACACGCAACACCGAGTTCAATCACACCATTAAAAGAGGTCATGAATAGTATTAACTACATTTTGAACTTTATATAATCCTTATAATTTTAGAATCCCTATTATGAGTTTCTTAGTCATAATGCAAGAACAAATTCATTTTCAGTATTTCACTTTTATCAACTTCTAATAGTGAAACCTTTTTAAATACAATATTTTAAACTTTTTGACTAAATGGAGACATCAAAAAATTTAAAATGAAACATCCCAAGCGTCCACGGTACGCTTTCCTTTGGATAAAACAGTAGCGTGTGTTGTACGCAACTTCGAGTTCTAACACACCGTAACCAATCAAACTAGTTGTTATGAATAGTAATACCTACTTTTTGAAGTTATATATATTTTATATTTTAAAATGGACTTAATTTTTGGATTCGGAATATCAAATTTAGCCTAAGGTGAAATTTTGGTACTTTTCGGATAACTTTCATATTTTGATGAATAGTGAAAATTACTAAATTTTAATTAAAAACAACTTTTTTAATCAAAATAATTAATAGTGATAAATTATGAATTTGAGTGGTTTTAAAGTATATTTAGAATATATTTTTACTATTTAATATAATGTTGGTCATTGGACATAATTTTACAATTAAATCGAACATAAACAAGTGTCAATCTTTTGATAGTTATTATCTCTTAAAAACACGCTTTTTGTTTTGACAGCGGGAATTAATTTTAAATTAATTTCTGCCACTTCTGTGTTTAGAATTTAGGAAAATGGATTCCATATTTGGAATCAGGATGTTCAAATTGTGTAAATAGGTAACTTTTATTTTTAGACATTTTGAATAATTACTGCGGTAAATATTTTATTTACCATGGTTAAGGGTAAATCCGGTAAATAAGGGTTAAAAAAATAATATTATAATAATACTAAATTACCCTAAAACGTGTCTTAACCCTATTGGTTGATAAATGGTCGACCATGGGCATCTTTGTGTCAATTTTGGGACCCCATGGATCCACTTGTAAGTGATAATGACACTTTTTTTTAATTAAGTTAAAATGAATACAAAAATGACACAAGCATATATCTTTTAGAAGAATAATTTTTACATAGGGTTATACATGTTGGATTTTGGATTGTAAATATTCATTAGAAATCTAAAAAGATTTCCTACATAATGATATTTTATTTATAATTTTTAGACATTGAATAATTTATTTTATTTATGACACAATGATGATGCATTAATTACTATAATAGTGAAAAATTAAAATAATTGATATTGTAAATACACAAATAATTATAATATGAAACTTTTAATGAATTAAACTAATTTTATATGATAATATGATATATTAGGATTGATTTAATTGACTTTTTTCGAAGTAATCAATCTGTTAGGAGTTTCAAAAAAATCAACTATTGAATAGTGTCAAAATTGACATAAAAGAGTTCTTAAAACAAATATTATATTATTAATTGATATTAAATTCCTAAAAATCTAAGGTTCGGCCAAGAGAGTTATATTATGATAGGTTCCTCATTAATGGACCACTTGGGGGTCGCTTGGATGTATATAATAAGTTTATTAACCATATTATATAAAAATACAAAGAGACATTGTAAAAGTGAAACTAATTAACTTAGAGTTAATACTTAAAGATAAGGTTAATATAAGTACCCAAACCTGTCTAAATTCTATTGGTTGAGTGGTTTTCGACCTATCCCCACCTTAACCTTTGAATAGTCAACTTTGGAGCCATTAGAAACCGAATATGAATTTCTAGCTTTTCCAAAGGTGCCCCTCACCCCTCTTATAAAAGGGCACTCCTCCTTCTCATTTCTTCACACCTCTAAAGCCTTTTGGTTCGGCCAAACTCTGCCCAAATACTCTCCCAACATCCCTCACTACAACCTAGGGGCCTTAGTTTGATCAGAAAGCCAACCTAAGGATCCCTTTTGATCAAATCAAAAGGAAGAACCCGAAGAAGAGGTAATGTTTTCACCACCCCTTTTCCATGTTCATTTCTTCTTCCACTTCTTCTTCCTTTGTTGTTACCATTCTAAAATAATGACTCCAGTATCATTTATATACTGTGATGTTATAAATATGGTACAACCATATTCAGTATTCTATCCACCCTTTGAATAACATGTCACCATACGTGCGTACGTACGGCTTACCGTCTCCACGTCGTGGTGTAATTGTTATTCAATATATAATTATTTGGATGGGTATAATAATGATGTGTAACTCATGTAAATAATAAATATAACATATTAATGATTCTGTATATATGATATACCATCCATTTATATATTATTTTAATATCAAAAGAATGATATTGTCGCTCGTGCGTACGTACGGACTACCGTCTCCACGAACGCGATGAGATTCATTCTCCATCGTATCCATTCAAGTATAATTATCATTTGATGATTTAAAAATGATGTTTAAGGACTTGATATCATTCTGGATATGAATAATATACAACCTATCCTTTACAAACATGTCTTACGTAACAAAACATATAAAAGAAAACAAGTAAGTTAACACCCGATATAATGATAATACTAAGATATTATTAACAAATCAATGTTAAAAGATCATATATGATATCATATTATTATATATGATTCTTGTATAATTTAATAACAACTATTTCACCATTATACAGGAGGTTAACCTACTCCAACCAAGGAAAAGTACAAGGTAAGGGTTATTTCACAATCTCTTCATTATCCGAGGTTGTATATACGTAATAATCTATTGGGATCTCTTTATCATCCACATCCATGTTTTCTTAAAAATGTATTTCAAAACATTTTTACTATTTACAAGAATATGGGTTAAAGTCATTTATACCCTTGTTTGACTTTTTATAAGAGGTTTATAAAGGAATCTTTCCGTCATTTTCAAAACAATGTCCTTTTTAACCTTTTCGACAGAATTGAGGTAAGAATTTTTTTTTAACTTATACGGCGGGTGCGGTTATTTTCCGCCGTTATAAAATCGTCGAAGCTTTCCTTACAAGCTTATAAGGATATTTTCAAAGTAAATGTTTTATTTTATAATTATGTGACTTTTAAATGATTTCAAATGAATAATTTAAGAATTTCAGAAAGGTACTCTTTATCAAAATCAGAATTTTAAATGTTTTAAAGATTTATCTTTATAAATCTTTTTAATTAATGTCTTCAAAATGGTTTTTAAGGATTTATTTATATGGACATGAATGTTTTTAAAAATGTTAATTCCTTTCAAAAGTTTCAAAGTGGTATGGGACACTTTGATTCAAAAATCTCTTTTTAATTACTTCCTTTATAAATGTGTGACTTTTAAATGATTTCAAAAAAGGAGATATTTCTCTCAAATAGTTTTGATTTCATCTATGTCAACATCCTTTGATGGATTTAACGCTTATTTGAAGTTGATTTATTGTAATACAAAGCTTCTATATTGTATTGAAGGTTTTGTGATATGTTTGACTGTGGATGTGCTATTTTTATACCATTCATAGTTTATGGTGAAATTATTGACATTTCGTATGCTAGTTTTAATACGAATGTTTATGTTATGTTTAAACCTTTTCATATGGGAATGCATTGGACTTAGTAAGTGACGGGTGGAGCCCGCTATAGCTCCTCGATGCATCGGTAGGTCTCATGAGACAAACTAGTGTCTTGGCACAAGGCCTTGACAAAATCTTATTTGTAGTCTTGGCACGAGGCCTTGGCTATGTGGTTATGATAGTCTGGCATTATGCATTCCAACATTATGAAAGTGGTTATTGATTTTTGCATGTGATTATTCGTTTAGTAGAATATCCATGTGAATAAGTAAATGGCATTATTTCATTTTATTTATGCCATACCATGTTGAAAGTTCGTATTTAAAAGGCTTTTGTTTTAGTTATACATTGCCTTAAATGTTTATGCTTATTTTTGAAAGTTTCCACCTTATTGCTATCCTTACTGGGCATTTGAGCTCACCCCTTTTCTATGTTTTATTTTTCCAAGGATGTGAAGAAGTAAGTTATGAATGACCTGCAGGGATATTATGTGGGGATATGAGTGTAGATTATGGAGACATTATGTTGTTGTAGTAGTTTTTCATTTTATGATGTAATGTAAAACTTATGAATATATCTAGTGTTTCCAAGGCTACTAAACTAATCGGTCTTTCGAGATTTGATCTTTCTTGTGATCATGCCAATGTTACGAAGTAATGCACCGACTCTGGGTAGCTGGGGTCGGGGCGTTACAGTTGGTATCAGAGGAAGTTTAGTACAAACCTTGGAAGCTAGATTTAGATAAACTCTGATTAGAGCACGTAGACCTAAGATGAACTTTGAAGATTAGTATAGAAGAATTTCCTAGAATTTTGGTATTGTAGAGATTTTGTGAGTTTTCCGAGCAATACATCCCTGTCTGGATACGAGCAGGTAGAGGCGGCTCTGGCACAGATGTACCTAGGGGTAAAACCCGAAAACACCGCTTTGAGCTAGACTTGAACGGGAACTGGTGCACGACAACGGGCCTTGCTGCACTCTTGGTTACGACACTCCCGGGGGATATGCTTAGGATAACTCTCATTTTCTTTACAAATCATTTTCAAGGGATTATGAGTCTATACTTCCTCAAAGAAAACATTCTTATGGTTATGGATTATATCCATAAATAGTTCAATTTATGTTAGGTGTTTTATAAGTATGGGATTATGTATTTTGATTCATAAACTGATCTAGTTTATGCCATTGTTTAGAAATGGCGCCCAGTAGAAGGAATGAAAACTCCAGAAATGCACATGATCCAAAGAGAAGGAAGGATCATATCTTTCATGGTCTTAAGCTAGAATTTATAAGAGAAATAGTCTCCCATGTATTATCATCATATGAAGAAATAATATCATGTATTGATAAGATAAGTAAAGAGTTTACTGAGTCCTATGGCTTTGAAGGGAAGCAAGAGAAGAAAAGGATGGAAGAGAGAAATATGGATAAAGGGAAGAGGGAAAAGAAGAATTTTCCCATATGTGGTAACTGTGGAAAGAAACACCCTGGAACTTGCCTGAAAGGAATGGGAGTTTGTTATAAGTGCGGAGGAAAAGGGCACAAAGTACGTGACTGCAAGGGTAAGAAAATGGTTTCAAATGTACAATGCTTCATTTGCAAGGAGTTTGGACACTACGCGAACCTATGTCCCAGTCATCAGTCTATGACGCAAATGATGCTATTGGATAATAATCAAGTTATGATACTACCACAGATGAAGAGGAATGATTAGAGTTCTTATGTTGATTATGTCAATTGAGTGTTGTATCAACAATGTACTTGTTATAATAATTATGGAGTATATAAGGATTGTACTGCAGTACTATTTCATTAAGGACTTGAGATTTTGTGGAACAAAGAAAAGTGACTCAATAGAAGGATAAATTTTTGGAAAATATATGGTTGAGAGAATGATAAACCATAATATAGTTCTGATACTGAGGTAGTGATATTGGAATAATATGTGATTGTTTTGGATAAATTATATTGGATATTCTTGACTACCTTGGAACTGATTAATGATTTGTATATTCCATAATTGTTGGGGTTTAAAACATTTTTGGATTAATGAAGTATATCCAGCATTCTATATGGAATAAGGGAGCATGAATGTAATCAATAAGGAATATGGTAATACATGATGAAGGTATTCATATGCTATTACGGGGTAAAAAGGATCTATATTATGTTTACCTTCCTTATGAATGTTGGACTGTGAGTTTGGACAGAAGTATTTTGGATAGTTCTAGTTTGGATTATTTTGGATTGCCATAAAAGGACAACCCGGAGGTCGGGCGACAACCCGTCGCATCCGGCAAGGTTGCGAGACTTGAACCCGCAACCAAAGGGCGACAAGGGTGTATCACCTACCACTATCCCACGAGATGTCCTGGATTAAATAAAGTAATTTTTTAAAAGATCTGGTAGATGAATTATAAATTCGTTTATTTTGGAACCCTCTATGAATAGTATAAATAGAATTTTTTTTACGAGTGAATGATGAGTTTTGGTAGAAATTTATTAATGGATAAAACTCTAATTATAAACTAAGTATATCTCCTTATTATCTTATCCAATCTCATAAATAAATTCCTCAACATTAATAATAGAAACTTAGAACAAAAATGTTGTCCTAGATGGTACCTTAAATCATCACAAATTTATGGCTTTGGGATTGTTGGCCTTTTCATAGCCATGTTCTCTACCACTCTCCATCAGATAATTGATGGCTAGATTTTTCTTCCATATCCATATTTTCAAACATGGAACCCTAGTATGTGTTATTTTCGGTAATCTTCATACTTTCGACTCTTTATTTTAAATAGAGGCCTCGTTAATTCATTTTTCGATGTGGGATTTCAACTAAGATATTTTGAAACGTCAAAAATGTGTTATCCCAATACCCTATATTTTGTTGAACCAGTGGTACTTCAAATCATCATAGATTGATGAGTTTAAGGACCTCAATTATACACTTGTTTGTGATTGATGACCTCAATCACTACCTATAAATATTTACGTTTTTCCTCCGATTATATGTCTCTAATTGCCACCAATGTTCTCCTAATCGAGATCATAATTTGGTGGTGACCCTTTAATTTCTCTTTTCCTCATATTAAGACTAAATTTTAGTAACCCAATTTCCAATGTGGGTTTTCCCACAAATATATTTTCTACTTTCAACCTTTTATCTTCGAAGAACAATTTCAAATTGCGAGGACGCAATTTATTGAAGGAGGGGAGAATGTAACACCCCAGGATTTCAGAGTGTGTTATTTCTTAAAAATAATTCAATAACGTGCACTACACGCAACACCGAGTTCAATCACACCATTAAAAGAGGTCATGAATAGTATTAACTGCATTTTGAACTTTATATAATCCTTATAATTTTAGAATCCCTATTATGAGTTTCTTAGTCATAATGCAAGAACAAATTCATTTTCAGTATTTCACTTTTATCAACTTCTAATAGTGAAACCTTTTTAAATACAATATTTTAAACTTTTTGACTAAATGGAGACATCAAAAAATTTAAAATGAAACATCCCAAGCGTCCACGGTACGCTTTCCTTTGGATAAAACAGTAGCGTGTGTTGTACGCAACTTCGAGTTCTAACACACCGTAACCAATCAAACTAGTTGTTATGAATAGTAATACCTAATTTTTGAAGTTATATATATTTTATATTTTAAAATGGACTTCATTTTTGGATTCGGAATATCAAATTTAGCCTAAGGTGAAATTTTGGTACTTTTCGGATAACTTTCATATTTTGATGAATAGTGAAAATTACTAAATTTTAATTAAAAACAACTTTTTTAATCAAAATAATTAATAGTGATAAATTATGATTTTGAGTGGTTTTAAAGTATATTTAGAATATATTTTTACTATTTAATATAATGTTGGTCATTGGACATAATTTTACAATTAAACCGAACATAAACAAGTGTCAATCTTTTGATAGTTATTATCTCTTAAAAACACGCTTTTTGTTTTGACAGCGGGAATTAATTTTAAATTAATTTCTGCCACTTATGTGTTTAGAATTTAGGAAAATGGATTCCATATTTGGAATCAGGATGTTCAAATTGTGTAAATAGGTAACTTTTATTTTTAGACATTTTGAATAATTACTGCGGTAAATATTTTATTTACCATGGTTAAGGGTAAATCCGGTAAATAAGGGTTAACAAAATAATATTATAATAATACTAAATTACCCTAAAACGTGTCTTAACCCTATTGGTTGATAAATGGTCGACCATGGGCATCTTGTTGTCAATTTTGGGACCCCATGGATCCACTTGTAAGTGATAATGACACTTTATTTTAATTAAGTTAAAATGAATACAAAAATGACACAAGCATATAGCTTTTAGAAGAACAATTTTTACATAGGGTTATACATGTTGGATTTTCGATTTTAAATATTCATTAGAAAGCTAAAAAGATTTCCTACATAATGATATTTTATTTATAATTTTTAGACATTGAATAATTTATTTTATTTATGACACAATGATGATGCATTAATTACTATAATAGTGAAAAATTAAAATAATTGATATTGTAAATACACAAATAATTATAATATGAAACTTTTAATGAATTAAAATAATTTTATATGATAATATGATATATTAGGATTGATTTAATTGACTTTGTTCGAAGTAATCAATCTGTTAGGAGTTTCAAAAAAATCAACTATTGAATAGTGTCAAAATTGACATAAAAGAGTTCTTAAAACAAATATTATATTATTAATTGATATTAAATTCCTAAAAATCTAAGGTTCGGCCAAGAGAGTTATATTATGATAGGTTCCTCATTAATGGACCACTTGGGGGTCGCTTGGATGTATATAGTAAGTTTATTAACCATATTATATAAAAATACAAAGAGACATTGTAAAAGTGAAACTAATTAACTTAGAGTTAATACTTAACGATAAGGTTAATATAAGTACCCAAACCTGTCTAAATTCTATTGGTTGAGTGGTTTTCGACCTATCCCCACCTTAACCTTTGAATAGTCAACTTTGGAGCCATTATAAACCGAATATGAATTTCTAGCTTTTCCAAAGGTGCCCCTCACCCCTCTTATAAAAGGGCACTCCTCCTTCTCATTTCTTCACACCTCTAAAGCCTTTTGGTTCGGCCAAACTCTGCCCAAATACTCTCCCAACATCCCTCACTACAACCTAGGGGCCTTAGTTTGATCAGAAAGCCAACCTAAGGATCCCTTTTGATCAAATCAAAAGGAAGAACCCGAAGAAGAGGTAATGTTTTCACCACCCCTTTTTCCAAGTTCATTTCTTCTTCCACTTCTTCTTCCTTTGTTGTTACCATTCTAAAATAATGACTCCAGTATCATTTATATACTGTGATGTTATAAATATGGTACAACCATATTCAGTATTCTATCCACCCTTTGAATAACATGTCACCATACGTGCGTACGTACGGCTTACCGTCTCCACGTCGTGGTGTAATTGTTATTCAATATATTATTATTTGGATGGGTATAATAATGATGTGTAACTCATGTAAATAATAAATATAACATATTAATGATTCTGTATATATGATATACCATCCATTTATATATTATTTTAATATCAAAAGAATGATATTGTCGCTCGTGCGTACGTACGGACTACCGTCTCCACGAACGCGATGAGATTCATTCTCCATCGTATCCATTCAAGTATAATTATCATTTGATGATTTAAAAATGATGTTTAAGGACTTGATATCATTCTGGATATGAATAATATACAACCTATCCTTTACAAACATGTCTTACGTAACAAAACATATAAAAGAAAACAAGTAAGTTAACACCCGATATAATGATAATACTAAGATATTATTAACAAATCAATGTTAAAAGATCATATATGATATCATATTATTATATATGATTCTTGTATAATTTAATAACAACTATTTCACCATTATACAGGAGGTTAACCTACTCCAACCATGGAAAAGTACAAGGTAAGGGTTATTTCACAATCTCTTCATTATCCGAGGTTGTATATACGTAATAATCTATTGGGATCTCTTTATCATCCACATCCATGTTTTCTTAAAAATGTATTTCAAAACATTTTTACTATTTACAAGAATATGGGTTAAAGTCATTTATACCCTTGTTTGACTTTTTATAAGAGGTTTATAAAGGAATCTTTCCGTCATTTTCAAAACAATGTCCTTTTTAACCTTTTCGACAGAATTGAGGTAAGAATTTTTTTTTTAACTTATACGGCGGGTGCGGTTATTTTCCGCCGTTATAAAATCGTCGAAGCTTTCCTTACAAGCTTATAAGGATATTTTCAAAGTAAATGTTTTATTTTATAATTATGTGACTTTTAAATGATTTCAAATGAATAATTTAAGAATTTCAGAAAGGTACTCTTTATCAAAATCAGAATTTTAAATGTTTTAAAGATTTATCTTTATAAATCTTTTTAATTAATGTCTTCAAAATGGTTTTTAAGGATTTATTTATATGGACATGAATGTTTTTAAAAATGTTAATTCCTTTCAAAAGTTTCAAAGTGGTATGGGACACTTTGATTCAAAAATCTCTTTTTAATTACTTCCTTTATAAATGTGTGACTTTTAAATGATTTCAAAAAAGGAGATATTTCTCTCAAATAGTTTTGATTTCATCTATGTCAACATCCTTTGATGGATTTAACGCTTATTTGAAGTTGATTAATTGTAATACAAAGCTTCTATATTGTATTGAAGGTTTTGGGATATGTTTGACTGTGGATGTGCTATTTTTATACCATTCATAGTTTATGGTGAAATTATTGACATTTCGTATGCTAGTTTTAATACGAATGTTTATGTTATGTTTAAACCTTTTCATACGGGAATGCATTGGACTTAGTAAGTGACGGGTGGAGCCCGCTATAGCTCCTCGATGCATCGGTAGGTCTCATGAGACAAACTAGTGTCTTGGCACAAGGCCTTGACAAAATCTTATTTGTAGTCTTGGCACGAGGCCTTGGCTATGAGGTAATGATAGTCTGGCATTATGCATTCCAACATTATGAAAGTGGTTATTGATTTTTGCATGTGATTATTCGTTTAGTAGAATATCCATGTGAATAAGTAAATGGCATTATTTCATTTTATTTATGCCATACCATGTTGAAAGTTCGTATTTATAAGGCTTTTGTTTTAGTTATACATTGCCTTAAATGTTTATGCTTATTTTTGAAAGTTTCCACCTTATTGTTATCCTTACTGGGCATTTGAGCTCACCCCTTTTCTATGTTTTATTTTTCCCAGGATGTGAAGAAGTAAGTTATGAATGACCTGCAGGGATATTATGTGGGGATATGAGTGTAGATTATGGAGACATTATGTTGTTGTAGTAGTTTTTCATTTTATGATGTAATGTAAAACTTATGAATATATCTAGTGTTTCCAAGGCTACTAAACTAATCGGTCTTTCGAGATTTGATCTTTCTTGTGATCATGCCAATGTTACGAAGTAATGCACCGACTCTGGGTAGCTGGGGTCGGGGCGTTACACCAGTGGAAGTTGATGTTGATCCAGAATTGTGTGTCCTCTCATGGTGATTCGTTAACGGATGTCCATTAACCGTGAATGTCCTTTTGGAAGAGGGGTCTGGGACTTGCATTGCACCAAATGGGTAAACATTAGTAAAAATAAAAGGACCATCCCAACCAGAATTAATCTTACTTAGGTGAAGCCAAAATCAAGAATTGAAGGGCATTACCTTTCCACCTTCATGAAATACCTTTCTCAGGATGTGTTTATCATGGAGTGCCTTGGATTTTTTTTGTAGAGATTAGAATTCTCATAGGAATCATGTCGAAGCTCTTCTAGTTCATCCAATTGCAATAATGTTCCTTCACTAGATTTTTCAAGATCAAAATTACAAGTTTTCACTACCCAAAAAGACTAATATTGGATTTCAACTGGTAGATGACATGATTTACCAAAAACTATTCTAAAAGGAGACATCCCAATGGGTGTTTTATAGGCAGTTCGATAATCCCAAAGTGCTTCACTAAGTCTTTCAGGCCAATATTTTCTAGTGGGTTTTATAATTCTCTCAAGCACTCTTTTCACTTCTCTATTAGAAAGTTCATCCATGTCATTTTTTGGGGGGTGATATGAAGTAGAAGTTTTATGTAAAACCCCATTCTTTTTTAAAATAGATTCCATGGTTTTATTACAAAAATGGGTTCCTAAGACACTTATCAAGGCACGATGTGTGCCAAATCGGTAAAATATGGTGTCTTTAGGAACTCACTAATAGTATGTGAATCATCCTTTCTAGTGGGTTTGGCCTCGACCCACCTAAAAACATAATCAACCACAAAAAGGATGTATGAGAATCCATTGGAAGGGGGAAATGGTCCCATAAAATCGATACCCCAAACATCGAAGATCTCACAGAAAATTAAAGGCTTTTGGGCCATTCAATTTCTCTTTTAAATTGTGCCAAACTTTTGGAAAGTGGAAAATGATTGACATAACTAATGTGAGTCCTTGAAGAGTGTAGGCCAGAAGAATATAGAGTTTATGACCTTTCAGGAGGTCCTTTGTGGTCCAAATAGGACACCTCCGGGAAGTGAGGTACATAATTCTAATATAGAAGAATGTTCATATTCATCAACACATCTCTTTATTACCATGTCAGCCCCAGTTTTCCAAAGTTTATTTTCTTCCCAAAATATTATTTTGAATCACTTTTCAACATTGTTTTTTTATTTAGAAAAATATTAAGGAAAAACACTAGAAACCAAGTAATTTACTATTGGGGAATACCATGGTATTTTTGGAGTGAGAGATGAAAGGTGCTCAGTGGGGAATTCAGGATCGATGATTTCAAAATGAGAAAAATTAGAAATTATACTCAAGTGATCAGCCACAAGTTTTTCTTTTCCTTGTCTATCTTTTATTTCAAGTTCAACCTCATGGAGCATTAGGATCCATCTTATTAGCCTCAGTTTGGAATCACTTTTCTTGAGTAAGAACTTTACAGAAGAATGGTCTGTGAAGATGATCATTTTGACACCTAAGATATAGGGCCACAATTTATCTAAGGAAAAAACAAATGCTAAAAGTTCTTTTTCAGTGACATTATAGTGAGATTGAGTTTCATCCAATGTTTTTGTGGCATAATAGATGACATGAGGAATTTTTTCTCTTCTATATCCAAGAATTGCCCCAACAGCTCTATCAAAAGCATCACATATCAACTCAAAGGGTAACGATGAATCTAGGGGTTGGATTATTGGGGAAGATGTAAGAGAAGTTTTGAGTTCAATAAAGGCTCTCTTGCAAACCTCATCAAAATGGAAAGTGAAATCATTTTAGAGCAACCGAGTGAGTGGGAGGGAAATTTTATTTAAGTTATGGATGAATCCCCGATATAAACCAGCATGACCGATAAATTAATGGATGTCTCGAACAGATTTTGGCTGAGGAAGTGATTGGATCGCATCAATTTTGGCAGGATCGACTTCCATACCTTCTTTTGAAACTATGTTCCCTAAAACAATCCCATTTGCAACCATGAAGTTTCATTTTTCAAAATCTAACACAAGGATACACTTGACACACTTTTGGAGGACTAAAAACAGTTAATTCAAACAAGATTCAAATGACTCACCATAAATGGTGAAGTCATCCATGAGTACTTCCATGCAGTTTTCAATGAATTCAGAAAAGATACTCATCATACACCTTTGTAATGTTGCAGGATCATTTAAAAGTCCAAAAGGAATTCTTATATATACATATATTGCAATGGGACATGTGAAAGTAGTATTTTCTTGGTCCTGAGGTGCTATTGGGATTTGGAAGTAGTCAGTGTATCCATCAAGAAAGAAATATTGTGAATTTATAGCTAATTGTTCCAGCATTTGATCAATGAATGGAAGAGGGTAGTGATTTTTTGTCATTTCAACATTCAATTTCTTATATTCAATGCAGACACGCCATTTGTTTTTCACTCGAGTTATGACTACCTCTCCATGTTCATTTGTGACAACAGTTATCCCACCCTTCTTAGGTACAACTTGAATTGGAAAAACCCATTCACTATAAGAAATTGGGTAGATAATACCAGCTTAAAGATGCTTGGTGATCACTTCCCTAACTACCTCAAGGATGAGTGGATTGAGTCTTTTTTGTGGTTGTATAATTGTTTTGGATGATTCCTCAAGATGGATGTGATGTATGCAAAGAGCAGGGTTGATTCCTGGTATGTCATCTGGAGTCCAACCTATGGACTTTTTTTCCCTCGAACACCTGAACATGTTTGGACTCCTCAGTTTTGGTAAGTGAAGAATAAATAATGACAAGATGAGAGTGATCATGGAAAAGGAATTCATATTTTAGGTGTTCAGGATGAGTTTTCAGATCAGTCTCATATTTTATTTGTGGGTTAGAGAACTCAAGAATGGCATATAGGACTTAAATTTCTTTAGATTCATTATCCTTAATACTTTCCAAGGTGGATCATTAGAGATCAGATTTGATGTTGGATTCAAGAGAGTTTTCAAGTTCCTCTAGATTGATGGAGTCTATGAATGAGAGGTCCACATCAGCTTCACCATTTATGACTTGGTTAATCATGGTGCAGATTTCACAAGATCCTTTGTCATTAGAACATGAAGAACATGGTTGATTGGGGTTCTATTTACTCTTAGAATTTTCCTCAGAAGCATGGATTGAGAATGCAAATTGATCCTCAGATGGGTATCGCATGTCTTGAAAATGTGGAAATTGACCAGTTGGCCACCGAATTCCATAGATAAGATTCCAAAATAGACATCAATCTTGCTTCTCACAGTCATGAGTAATGGTATTCCTAGAATTAGGGGAGACCGAGAAGAGATCGTCACACCTTCCATGTCAAGGACAGAGAAATCAGCAGGGAGGATAAGATCATTGACTCCGACAAGTATGTCCTCAATTATTCCCTCAGGACGGGTTGTGCTACGACTTCTTAATTTAATGAAAACACCCGTTGGATTTATGGGACCTAGATCAAGGTTGAAGAAGATGGATTTTGGAATGATATTAATTGAGGCTCCTAGGTCTATGAGTGAATCATCAAAATTGGAATGTCCTATTTGGAATGGGACCGTAATGGTCCCTAGATCCTTGCACTTAATGGGAATAGACTACTGGGTGGAAACATTTTTGAATATCCTAAGTTGCCTCTTGTGGGTACACAACTCCTTGAGAATCTTGGCATACATTGGATTTTTTTATGGAATCTAAGAGGGGAATTTTGACTTCAACACATCTAAACATGTCAAGCATTTAAGGATCGGGTTCAAAGGACTTATTTGGATTATAAATGGCTTGAGGAAAAGGAATTGGGTTCCTAAGTGGAATTGAATGAGATGAGGGAATGGTTTCATGTTCCATTTCAAGTATCTTTTTCTTTTCGTTTTCTAGGTCACCATTCAAAGGAGGGTTAGAGGACTTAACTTGTGGAATAACAATTTGCTTTCCCGATCTAAGTTAAATTGCACTTACATTACCCTTGGGGTTGGATAATGGTTGAGCTAGAAGTTGGGAAGAATTAGATGGTTACTGCTGACTAAGGTGGGATGCCAGTTGACCAATTTGGGTTTCAATGTTCTTGAGGCTAGAACGGATGAAAGAGGAAAGATCATCCACTTCACTTTCCCATGGTTTCTTAGAAGAAGAGGCTTGTCCCGAATTCGGGTTACCTTGATTTTGGTTCTTAGGAAAGTAATTGTATTGGTGATGGAATTTTGAAGGCTCACTAGGATAATGGAATCTAGTAGGAGGATTGTTCCTTTAAGGTTGAGGAAGAAAAGGATAAGGTTGTTGGTTGTTACCAACACCTTGACCATATTGGAATTGGTTTGGGTTTTGAGGACGGAATTGAGGAGGATGAGATATGGGATTACCATACTTATGGCCTTGGATATATGAAGAAGAGAAGGGCTCAGAGTGAGGTTGGTTGAAATTTGTAACAAACTGACCTGATAGTTGAGGATTGGTGTTCTGCTAAGCATATGCGGCATTGATCTCCATTGGTCCAGATGAATTGGATTGATACTCTTGAAGTTATGTACATGTGTCTATTGGATGAGATGGAGAGTTACAGATTAAACAGTTTCTGACAGGTCTAGGAAACATTGATTATGGAGAATAAGAGGTTGGGGATTTGGTAGCCACAGGTAGTTGTCTCACAAGACCTGTAAGTTCACTCATCCACTCAGTCATCTTGTTCGGCTCAATTGATTGACTATCTTGGGCTTGTTTGACTTGAGAATGTTCTTGAGTATGGAATTGTTGTTTGTTTTCAGACATGTTACTTATGAGATCTCTTGTAGCTACGGGATTTTTATCAACAAGAGCACCACCACTTTCAGCATCAATTAGAGTTCTCTCCATAGCCAATAACCCCACATTGAAGTATTGGATCAAGAGTTGGTCAGGGATTCGGTGGTGTGGGAAGGTTGAAACAAGCTTTTTGAACCTCTCCCAATATTCATGGAGTGATTCACTTGGGAAATGACGGATACCACTTATTTCCTTTCAGATAGAAGTAGTACAAAAAGCAGGAAAACATTTCTCTATGAAGAGTCTCTTCATGTCATTATATGTGGTTATGGAACTAGGAGGTAGGTAGTAAACCCATGACTTAGTAGTGTCAGCTAGGGAGAAAGGTAATGCTCGAAGTTTTATTTTTTTCTTTAGAACCCCCTTGAGGCTTCATGGTAGAGCGCACCACTTGGAACTCTTTAAGGTGGAGATGTGGATCCTCACTGGCTAGCCCGTGGAAATGAGGGAGAAGATAAATCAAACCTGATTTGAGTTCGAAGTCAAATTCTTTGTTTAGATATTGAATACCAAGAGGATGGTAATTCATATCAGGGGTAGTAAGTTCTTTTAGTGTTTTATCCCTAGGATTGGCCATATCTAATTAAACTACTTGGATGAGTACTAGGTCTTGAATTATTTGATTTTCTCTTATGTTCCTCCTAACTTGGCGAAGTGTTCACTCAATTTCAGGGTCAAAAAAATCCTAGGGATTCATTGAGGGGCTATGGTGAATTCAGATAGATGTTGGAAGGAAAAGGAAGACCGTCTATTCTTTTTGTTTTTTTGGTTTATGATTTTTATGAGAAGATGGGTTTTCATTGTTTTTTTCAATCAATTTTTTTAAAACATTTGTTTCTTTTTTGTTTTTTTAAAATAACTAGTAACTAATGACTACATGAATAACCTTCCCTGAAAACTGAGCAATTTAAAATGCGTGTCTAATTGTCGCCTATTGACCAGTCAATGTTCTGGTGCACTGCTAATGTGTATATCAGCGCTCGGGTTGAATCCTTGACGATGATACTTTGTAATAGTCGTTTGTTTTTAGTTGATTATATTCTGATTGGGGGGGGGGGGTTGTTTAGAGAGCATAAATGAAGTGATTAATGATTGGTGTTTGATTTAACAATTTGATAAATATTGGGGTGAGATCATTTTTAGGTAGTTAAGCTTGTGATATCCTAGAGCTTTGCTTTATATTGCAGTTACTTTAACACCCACATCGCAAAATAATGTTGATTGGAATTACTAAGTTTCAAGGCTTTAATCGAATCCTTAACATACCATGGGGTTCTAATATCAATCAGAGATTGTTGATGGTAGTGTATTTATGGTTCCAATATTCCATGGAAACCACTTTTTAAACAAAACATGTCATTAATCCATGACATGTTAAGTCCAACATACACAATGTTAAATTAAAGAATAATCATCGAGAAAATACTCTATATCACTTAATATCCCAAAATTTTGACTCACCCCAATAATATATTTACTCATCCATTGATATTACTATTAATATTATATATATATATATATATATGATGATTAATTAACAATATAAGAAAAATAAAGGAATAAGAAAAGAGTGGTACATCGAACACACACACACGAACAATGATGAGAATTAAAAAAAACAGACCTTCGATTGAATGATGTAGAAAAATAAGGGAATGGGATTCAACTATATTTATACTATTTTAGGAAAATTAATATTAATCTATAGAAGGTGTATTATAATTAGAGATATTGAGGAAGAAACTTTCATTAAAACTGAATTACAAAACACAAACATACAAGATTACAAACTAAGAACAACACAAAAGTGAAAAGATGCAAAGAGAGGAGGAAGGGTATCTCAAGTGAAAACATGAGTATGGATGGTCCTCCCAAGACTTTTTCAAGGATTTGGTCATGACAATTTATGCTTCTATATTTGTATATTCCAACCCCTTTGAAGGAGAGGAGGGGGATGTATTTAAAGCCCATGGAAGTGGACTGTTTTTATTCTCAATCTGTCCCTCCACTTGGCTCGACCATTTGTACATTCAAACAGCAAAATCTATAGTTATCTAATTCTTCATATTTTTATATAATAATTTTTTCCGATGTCCCTCAAAATATGGAGGCATTTGGACCTATGAAGCCAAAGTTATGGATGGTTGATTAAACAATTTTAATCTGTCCATTTCAATCCATTTGTTTTGAAGTCCAAAATGTGAAAGGCTTTTTGAATTGGAAGATGCCTTCAAAACTAAATGATTTACTCAACAACGTAGGCCTTATATATCACCTCTTTCACACTGCAAAGTATCTGATTTATTGGATGCTTACAACATGATATATGTCATGCATACTGTACTGATGTTATTTCTCAGCCAGAATGGTGGGCTGGACTTCAGAGCATATGTTGGGACCCTTGTTTTTGGGTTTGGGCCTTGAACTTTTTATCCAAGACTCCTTACATTGTCCCCAAAACCTTTGAGGAGAATAAAGTAATTTTAACTTCTAGATTGAGCCTAGTAATTCAATATTCATGACTGGTCTGGTTTCTTCATAGATTCTGTAGGCCCTCTTGTGCGGTCCATATGAGCCTTAAAATAAATGAATTATCCCATAATCCCTTATAATGAAATGTTATATATTAAATTAGTAATCCTAAAAAACAAGAACCACAAAATTTTGATCATTAGGCTGATAGTTATAAATAAAATAGTAAACTTGCTTAATTGGAAAACTTCTAAAAATGGTCAAAATTTTTACTTAGAATTAAAATATTCATATTTCACACACATTATGCAAATTTTATATCAAATCAGTAAAGGGAGTACATAATAGGTCAGGAAAATATTTATAACATCAACTACCCAATGGTGAACTCACCCCAATTTTTTTAAAATTGTTAAATTGATCAATCATTTCAATTAAGCTATACAAACTATCCCCCATAACCAAAAGGTAAACAACTAAAACCAAAATACTATTAACAAGTATCATCACCAAGGATTCGACCCGAGTGCTGCTATACACATTAACAGAGCATCATAACTTTGACCGGTCGATAGGTGATAATTAGTCGCGCTTTTAGACACTCAAAATGAATGATGACCATTCATAACAAAATTTGATTTATAATTCCAAATTTGGACACTATTTATTCCAATTCCATTCCTAAATATAATAAAAATTAAATTAACATTAAAAAAAATTTGAAAAAAATTTTTGTATAAGTTTTTTTTAAAATCATTTAGTGTTTTTATTATTATTTAACATTAATTAAAAATGAATGAGTTGTAATTTGTTTAAAAATATCTTTAAAAAACATTCTATAGAATATATTTTGTAACATATCAATGTTAAATGAAATACCAATAATATATAACTATCATTCCTTGATAAATAATGTTATTTACCATGGTAACTAAAATTTATCTCGGTAAATTAATTTTAATCCAAAATGTGAAATTCATCCCATTTCATATTTTTAAAATGGAGATTATAAATATTCAAATCATTGAATATGATTAAATTTTGATTATTGAAAAGAATAATGTTAATAATTTTTGATAAAAATTATTTTAATAAACATACATCTTGTAGAACTAGAATAAATTTATTTAGTTAATAATAATTACAATTATATGGATTTAATCTTATTTTATTATATATATTATAAATACTTTTCATTTAAACCATTATTTAACAATAATTTATTAAACATATTAATTCATGTAAAGGGAAATGTTTTATGAATGTATTGTTTATGCACAACATAATTTCATTCTTTATTGAGTCATATGAATACATTTTCATCAATTTATTACTATTTAAAAAAGGTAATTTATTTTTATTTCTAAATATATTTCATTATTAATTAACCTTTATATTTACCCACCAATTCAAAGGCTACAATTCAATGGTTATATAATGTTTCTTGGTTCGTTTCAGTTTCATTTTGTGTGTGTCAAAATCTATAAAAAGTATTTATTTATGGAGTATAATTATTTATATCAAAGTAATTATAATAAAATACTTATGTGGTGAATAAATATTGTGAAATGAAATTACCGTAAGACTATTTTGAGTTATATGGTAAAATTTCCATCAATGCATTCCAGCCCTTATATTTAGTATCGAATATTAGAAAATTACTTACCCCTACATGTTCCCTTATCCCCAAGATATTTACATGATGAAAAATATGTGTGTGTGTTTTATGTGTTACATCGAAATTAACATGAAATATTTTCATGACAAGGTGGAATATGATGACTCCTTACCACATTTTTTATTGTTAAACATTTTCAAATCAACCCATCATAGTTTCACCCTATTTTCATGTCAAACTATCTCTATAGAGATCCCTTATAGTGTGATTGTTTTCTTACAGACTATATAAAAACCCGTGCTAAATATATCTTAATTTTTACATCATTTCCATAATTTATACAGCACATCTCCCAATCCCATGAAATTATGGTTTATTATATACGAGGACTAATTACACAGAGAACTTATTACGTAATACATATGTTCATTACCATATAGTTGAAATCTTCTAGACCCACTTTTTGACTTCACATACGTTAAATTTACTTTCATTACCCAGGGTAGGGAAACATAAGAATTCGGTGAGCTCAAATTCTCGATATGTGTAATTATAATTGATAATAAAAGATCAAAAGTTGGCATAAGATATGGATATGTGTATAATATTGTAATAAATGAACATGAAGTGAGATTATAAAATTCATATAAAATATAATAAAATATGTTATTATTAAGAATAGAAATATTTAATAAGGATATGTAATTTTAATATCATGGAATCATAGAATATTTATCAATAATATAACATGTGAAATAATAAAAAATTTCAAGTGTCACTACAAATAACATCATAATAAAATAAAAAATTTCTCATTCTGTATATGATTCCCCCTCCATTTCAATAGACACTGTAGAAATGGTTTCTTTGTAGATTAGTTTGAATAACTAATCCATTACATAATATGTCACTAGACATAAATCATTAGGCAATGCATTAAAAGGCTATAAAATTCATTTCCAAAACCTCACATAATTAAATTTAAATAGATGAATAAAATATGAGTAAAATAACCCACATGTAAATTAAAATAATGATAAAGACCCTAGGAAAGAAGTGGGTTTCAAATTATGATTCAGAAAATAATAAAAGGATAAATCATTAGTATTCCTTGGATAAGAATTAATTAAGTAATTTTTAACATACATACCATAAAATGTTACATTGTTTATGAACACAGAGTTCCAATATATAAAATTCTTGGGAAATATTTGTATAAGAATGAATAATAATGAACCACTTTACTGAGGATTTATAAAATAAGTAAGGATATTTCTAATGAATGAGAGATCATATTATTTTCAATGAATAAATAATTTAACCCATAGTATTATCAATAAAATAATGATGTTCTATATAAAATATTAATGGTTTAAAATATTTTTATGGTGGTGATTCATAACTTGAGATAATAAATAGTAATGATCCCTCAAATTGAGTTTTTGTTAAAATATAATTTTTTAATGAAACAGAGTTTAATTCTATAAATAATATTTTATTAATTATTTATATAATAAAGGGAAATATATACAAATGGTAATAATTTAGATACAATAATCTTGTGTAAAAGGAATAAAAATTAAAAGAACATGCAACAGACATGTAACGAGGGTGGTACAGAAAATTCATTCCCTATATATCATAATGTGTTTTACACTCTCACATAAATTTCAGAATAATTAACTTAATTAAATCAAAAATATTTCCAATAACCTTATTAACATATATTTAATATGATAATTTCAAATTATTATAATTTAATTTTTAATTTTAATATAGTTTTCAATTACATTAGTTACTCAGGGTTTATGATTATTTTATTCATAATAATTTCTATTTGTTGGTTGTGATCAAATTTGTTATAAAATATCTTCATAATATTTATAATAGTGGATTTTTATATCATTTACTATTCTATAATAATAATAATATTATTGTTTTAAAGGTGATCCCAAAAGGGACCCAAAATAGAAATGGTTTCACCATAAGTTTGTTTAAGGTAGTAAATGTTTCCACCACTATTTATCATTGATCCAACTTAGTAAATTACAAATATTATAATTAAAGAATATTTATGGTGTAAAAATATTATTTTTTATCGTAAATAAATATTTAAATTCATCTCTATTTGGTGTTCATGGAAAAAAACATTTCATTTCATAAATATTGTAGTCTGTACATATACATAGATGGTGCATTCAATTTCCATGGAATGGGGCTCATAGAGGCGATAGTTCGCAAACAGATATTGTTTTTGACACTTTTTCTGGGGAACATCTCTTGAGCACGTTTTACATTAACTTAGTTTTGCATTGTACTCCACATTCATATTTTCCAATGTTGGGAGACATTCATCATCTCTTTGGTGATGTTTTCCCCTTGATCGAAATGGTATGTTGGGATGTCAGTTCCACTTTCCTTATATTCATCTTTAGAACTCGTCGACTAGATCAGGTATACCTTAAAGATTATGTTTTTCATGAAACCCTTCCATGTGCCATCTCTTTATGGATTCTAATTAATTACACTTCTTTTGTCCAGACATTCCAAAGGTTCAAGTCAGGGTAGGAACCTTCTCTCAGGGAAGTAGTCACGTTGGGCATAGCAGGCATGTCTAGATACTGGATCCTTGGTACACCTAAATTATCCCTTATTATGGGGCTTCTCGAGGGTGAGGGATCCAATCTAATCCCATGTTTAATGTTGGGAATCTGATTCTAGAGGAATGTCACCATGTTTTTCCTCTACTTACCATGTTTAACTTAAGGTATACCGTGAGTTTAATTTATAGAGGAGACATATTGGACTAACCAGAACACAGATAGGAGTGGATCATATTGATATGTCTCAATGAGGCAGCATCTGGAAGGCTTTTTGGGTGGATGGGTCAAAAGATCCATGAGGACAGACCCTAGATGGCCTATCCTAAAACGAGGAGGTTTCACACCATGATAGATGATCTGAATTACACAAAGGGGACGATCTGAGAAGGTGTGTACTAGTATAGGGTACACCCATGATTATTTTTGGGTGGGATTGAACCTAAATGAGGCTTCCTATGTACCATGTGTAGTTGAAAAGCATCAAAAACCACGTATTTCGAAGGATGTTCAGGTGATTACACATGGCTAGTATCCTGATTTCTACAAAAATAGCAAACATGAAACCTTACCGTGATATGTGTAAGGTAGTGGATCACATGGCAAGGTATTATGCTTAGTTACCTTCCTGTATGATGGAAATGAGGTCACCGGGATGTGGGGGCCTGGGTAAAATCAGTATGGATATGGAAGAAGTTTTTTATGTTGAAGATAAATGAGATAGAACCAACGTGAAGATGATAGTGCGGGGCTTGATCCTGAAAGAAGATTCCTACATACCCTAGGATGAAGGCAAGGGTTGATGTCAACATAATTCTATTGGGCAAAGTGATCCACTTAGGGAGGAAACTCGTGAGAATGGATCACATGGATGGGGAACCGAATGAAATGAAACCTTCGGGTTGGGGAATGATCTTCTCAAGACACAAAGGTTCGTGGGAGAGAATAGGATGCGACATGGATGATGGGATTGATCCTAGAATGTGGTGTTCTACATATCCTAGTCACTACGAATCAGAGTCCACATAGTTCAGTATGGGTCATGGAATCAGGGTATTTGCAAAGGGCAGCAGCCCAAAATTATGATGCGTCTTATAGATGGTTAGAATCCCATCACAAGAGGGTTATTATTGGTTGAAGGATAATGGGTAATGTTTGGATTATGTATGGTTAGTTTCCCATGGGGGTCAAAAAAATGTTGAAAGGCCGATATGAGATATGCTTCCAACAAATGGAAAGTACCGCATTATGAGGGTATATCCTAAGGATGGAGTACTGAAACTTACCATTAGTTGGGGTTGGACCTCAAATAAGAATCCTACATAACCTAGTGTCTTGGAATCAAAATATGCATTTTTCATAGGGGAATACAGTTTAACATCATGTGGTATGAAGGTGCACCGACGTGAAGACGATAAAGCTGTTGGATTGTGGGAAGTGAGGGGCTTCCTACATACCCTGTTTGGAATTCAGGGGTTAAATTCCATGTTGTTCAAGATTATATAGTTTAACATCATATGAGATAAAGGGATTGGATATTACACTTTGTTAGCAGCCCCTAAAGGAAGTCATTTTCCCTATTAAACTATAAGTGCACACGAGTAAAGCATGATGTGAGAAATAAGAGATAGTAGTAGACCAAACAATCATGTCGTGAAAGGGTGTGTCCATGAAGGATGGTGTGGGGATTATGCATGGATAGTGACCCAAGAATATGTAGATTTTGACTTACTCTATGAGGGAATCTTAAAGGGGGATTTCCCGATGTATGGGGTGGAATTAGTCATCATACAGGGAACACTCTATCAGAACCTGTCGGGGCTTACATTAAGAATACCCAAGGATTACATCATGAGAAAGCACAATGGCATATATGAGTTGGAGAGAACTGATGCTCGTTATCCTTCGAGTCTCCCTAGGTTTCTCACACATGTGTAAACTCATATTTTAACATTGTTTCTTCGGGATGTGGGTGCATCAAAGTTTAATACCCAACAAATTGAATGATGAAGACACACTCCTCATCCCTTAGACTTACATAACTTGTACCAACCCGCACCTGGGAGAGGGAAGGTATAAGTAATTCCCAATCGGAGGTAAGTTTAGGAGTGGTCACTTTATGGTCACATTTAAGTGTGTTTATGTAAAGGAGCAGTAGTCGTTAGCATGGATATGTGGAGAAGAATGGGGCAGGGCAACATAACATGGAGAACCACTCGAGGGCCCCGAAAATCACTACACATAAACCTGGAGGTCCGCACGGAGGAGGTTCATTCAAGATAAGGACACTATACATAATAGAATCCTGAACATGTTACATTGGATTAATGATAGTGCATCGAGTACATGTGAATGGGTGCGCACAATATTGAAGACTTGCACGCATTATTGGAGTCTAATGTGAAAAGGGAAGGTGCTCGAGCGTATGATATATTGTAGAAGGGTAAGTGTTGTGAACAAGAAGAAATGTTTTCACACATGAACTGGGAAAAAGTTGAAATGGGTGAGGGTCAAACCCTAGTGGGCCTGGCCATAGGGGGAACCATGGGAGACTTGTCACGCATGACCCAGTACCATGACAACATTACATTTGTGTGGCCATGGTAGGGATTTTCATACATTCATGAGAGAAATGGTTCGAATTTAGGAGGATTACTCTTAAGGGAGAGGGTACCCCTATATTAATTGGTGAAAATATCGATGGCGGTGCGAAAATGATCATTTGAAATTACATTGGGTGTGAAATACCATTTACACATGTTAGATCTCTTACTCATCGACCTGGTTTCTTCTGCGCATCTGAAATTTTTTTAGAGGTCTTAGTACATTAAAACCAATTGACATTTCATTGGGTGTCCATGAGTCTTGTGCACAGTTACTAGCCCTGTGCACAGTCACCAGATCTTGTGTGAAACACCCTTAGGATTATAGGGATCATCTTTTGAGTCAAAACATGCATTTACATCACTCATATATGTTAATATACATTATCGAATAAAATGTGGTGCCAAAAAATGACCCCCTTAGTATCTGTACAAAAAGGGAACCAGTTGGTCGTGTTCTGAGGTTGACACCATTATGCACCATACATTCCCATCGATGTACATGAAAGGTCCAATCTGGTGATTAAAGGTTCCCTACTTGAGCACAAAAGATTAGTTTTGTGCCTATAAATATTTGGGGGGTGGGAAGGAACTATACCTAAGCATTCCATACGATAGGTGATCCGCTCTCATGCTTGAAATTTCCTTAATTCTGCCCGAAAGCTCTTGAAATTAATAGGTTCTTTTGCGCCAATGTTGGATCCTGCCACTTTTGACAAAGTCATATTTTCATTTTGAGGTTGTTATCAATCATGCGCAAAACAATCTTCTTTTCATGCCAAACCACCATCTTTTGTTCATGGCATGACCAAGATTGATGGTGAGTAGAATGATGTTAAGAGGGAGGCGGTATATGACACAAAATGGTCTGAGATGATCATGAAACCTAAAATGATTCATGTGATAAAGTTACTATAAGAAAATATGATGCATCTGTTCTTGTTGAAAGATTCTCAAAAGGGTTTTGTCAGGAGCGATAGCCTACCTCTATGGAACCATTCTATTCTGGAGGAGGTTTTGATGTTGGGCTTTGAGACTGACCCACCATAATTGTGGGTGATGCGATAGGATATAATTTCATTGTTCAATATCATGAACAATGGTCACCATTCTAGGGAATCTAGGGATATGGATGTTTATGTACCAAACCCAAAGAACAAGAAAGTCGTGTGGAATAAACAACTTACTAAATAATTCCCCACCAACTATGAAAGCACATTCAAGAGTAGTGTCTCTGATAGGAATATGGTCTTTTAGAAAGGTTGGGACTTGATTTTTCGAGGAAACATCAGAAGAGAGTGTGAATGGGAATACTGGGTACACTAGACATGTGAGGAAATCTAAGTAGAGTGTCGACACATTAGGCTATTAGAGCCTGTGTGGACTTTGGAAATCCATTTCTACCGCCCACATGACCTAGTGTCGATCATGTTCAGATGTTGTTCTCTTGACACCAAAACCATCCATCTCCACAATGGGGAGGTCAACATCAGCCTTTGGTAAATCCACAACATTTGAGGAATCCCTCTATAAGGGTTCCAATACAATGGAATTTTACTGATGGAGAATGTCTAGGGATGGGGTATGAACCCCCATTCTAACATGGAACATATTATATCAGGAGAGGGAGAGGTTGAAGATCATGTACATCCTGATGTAAATATCATATCCAACATGGTTCAGCCTATTTCTTTGGAGGGAAAGGAATGCGAGGATGCCCGAGCGAGGGATGAAGTGTCAAACCATGTTATAGAGGGGGAAAGAAGGATCATACTGGGTGATCTTGGAAGTGGTATATTACCAATAATAGAGATTCAATGTGACGGAATGTCAGCACCCTCTTTTGTGATATGACGGTTTCCTTTCTTCCATCTTGAGCAGGTGCCTTCTTCATGTAACATATAGGAGGATGGGGTTTTTCCTGGGATATTGGTGATAAACGAGATCATGGAATCCCATTGCAAGGTCAACCTCGGAGTTCACATGTTAGCCAGGATGTATATAATTCTAGCGAACATCTCAAGAGGGAGTACACCCAGCATAATATTTGGACCATTTAAAATTATTCATGGTTAGGTCGTAGCTCACTGTGGTGCATATGATTTCTCAAAACCCATCGTTCCTCCAGGCGATGTCCTGCAATCATCTTTGTTGAACATTCCTAGGTTTCGTTTGATAATACTTAATGTGGAGTGGATTATGCTCAGGATAGGAAATCATGGAAACTTCAACATCCACCAATTTTAAAACCTATTAATTCATATGTTGGATGACTTATGGACCTTCAAAAGTAGAGGTAGTATCTGCTGAGTATTAGGGGTGGTTTTCTAGTGGCCCGAATTAATGGGAAAATATCATGTAAACCCTACATCGTATCACTGTTTTCCAGACAATTTAGATGTGTGTATCGGCTGCCAAAAAAGGTGTATAAAGAGGTTTTGAAAGAGAAAAATCCCTGCATCCTTCACCGATTGTGACTCATGTTCGAAACTTATAGATTGGGTGATTTCATTACATCCCCCCCCCCCCCCCCCCCCGCACGAATATCGATTCCATCCTATCAATAGAATATGTTGACCACTGGGTGGTGGCATATCTAGAGGAAATTATCAGTAAATGCAATTGGCAGAACAAGGAGGAGAGATTAGAATCTATACGGAAAGTGAGTAGCCAAGGTGCTGCTAGGGAAGCAAGACCAAAGGCAAACTAGGTGGCCAGAGCAGCACTACTGGAAATATCAATTGTATGAGCATTTCTTGGTGAGGTCAGGCCTATGCCTTCAATAGTGGGGTCGTACCATAGGCAATCCCATGGGCCATCTATAGAGGCCCATTGGAAGAAATTTAGATATATCTTGTATTCAACAATTAATTCCACTTTCTCATATTCATGGTATGCTTGGAGAACACTATGAAAATCTATTACAACTGAAGAACTATGGTGAATCATGGTGTGCACTAGACTTTATCTTTCATTATCTGGGCATATCTAGGTGGTGGATACGGTCCATGTTCATTTTCAACATGCATACCAGAAATACATGGGCTCCTATGCATTTCAATATGGGAAATATAAAGAACGGAATTTCTCAGTTAATGTAATGTTCGGTCAAGAGCTTGATCGCAAAGAAATGACACCTCTAGAGGAAGAAAAGGAAGAAGACAAAGAAGGGGAAGAATAGGAGGAAGAAGAATCAGAATATTTATAAGAGGATAATGATGATGAGGGGTCCAAGGGAAAGGGACCTCAGGGGACAACAACCTAGAGGATGATCCCATGCAAGAGTGGGGAAGTCGCAAAATTTGATGAGGAAATAGAAAATAGTATCTAGGTAAGTTTCAGTTCTTATCCATATATGTATCTTATCATTCCATAACTACAATCAAATATGTGTGATTTTTTATTATCTAGGAATGCATTGGTGATGAATACAAGGGAGGTCCCGCTGTAGTGGGTGAAAATGTTTCGATGGTTGTGGATGGATATCTCCCTGAACCCACAGATGGGGTTGAGAAAGGTGAAGGACCATCATGGATAGAGAAGAGAAAGGGGAAGGAGTGACTACCTTAGAATATTGTGCATTCTCCACTACTCGGAATGAGCCATCTCCAATTATTGAATATACTAGCATTGAGGGATATCTTGTGGAGGAATATACTGTAGTAATGAAGGCACTCGGTCCCGATGAACGTATCTCTAGTAAGTCTCCATCATTACAAACTCAAATCTGTTATCTGAAAACATGGCTATCCCAGGAACTAATTCCACATGCAGTGATCATGATACTAGAAGCCTAGAAAACTAGAAATTCTATGACATCTATGGTAGATCCATCATCGATTGTACCTATCTATGAGGAACTATCCACTCATGTTGTTCCGGACTTATCACTCAGTTTGATAGATGTTGTGATCATATTTAATTCCCCTACCATGGAAGAACCTAAAGCATGTGAGGGATAAGTACCTGAGGAATAGATGAGATAAGATGGTCACCCATATATCATATAGCCTAGTTGTTTAGAAATATAGCTAGAGGAAGATCCTTCCATAGAACTTCTGGGCATTTTTCCGTAATACAGACATGTAGATCCTGAAGAGATGGACGATTCTGATTATGAAACAACTAAGGAGAGACTCCTCACATGGAACAATTCATGGAGGTACATTAAACACTTCCACATTCATCCAGAGGTATAATTTCTGATATAGATAGGGTCACTTCGCAATTATTTGTGTTTCAACTATGTCAAAGGGGTGGATGCTCATCATATCCATTTGATGATCCATGAATATCTTTTTGAGAAGATATGGGAGAGAATCCCACACTTAGATTCTACCTAGTGAGGGGTAAAATATGAGAATATTTAGAAATTCCATGAGGGTGAGCTGGAAATCGAACACCTTTATGAGTAGTCGGGAGAATGTTCCGCATTTGTCATGAATTAGTCTAAGCTAATTGAATGACTAAGAGACTAGCTGGTGGAAGCCCAAAAGCAGCTAGCAGAGGGGAACCATTAAATAATTGAACTCAGAGCCGAGTAAAAAATAGGTGAAATCAAGGGATATTGAGCATCACTATATAGCTGTTGATGAGGAAAGGGAACTCAGGAGCAAGAAGAAATCCTAGAAGGTACACTCGAGAGGGTGGATAAAATGAAGCAATCCATCAAAGGGAATGATTCATAAGGGACCTGTTTTGGAAAAACTCAAGAAACATATCTTTATACTTATTAGTTTGTCCTGAACTATGTGCATGGATATACTTATTTTCCTGTTTTATTAAATCATGATCATAATTGTGAAATAGTTAATGATCAATCCCTAATCTCATGTGGGTTATACCCAGTGTGAGAAACAAGGTAAGATCACATGATTATCTAAATTTTATATGAGAGTGTTAGCTGACCATCGAATAATCAGGTTTTTTTATCTTTGATTGACAACCAAGATCATTCATACAAAGAGATAGGATTTAACTAGATAATAATGATATTAGAGTGGCTAACACTCCTCCCTCGATGTACACTAGCACCATTGTGGGATAATTCAAATGGCATTCGAATCAATCATAACAAATGGTAATGAGAAGATTTAATCAAGATACCCAAAATTTGGATCATAATGAAGGGAAAATGATGATATAGGATAATTGTTGACTATATTCGAAACAAAACATCCATACCATGTTAGCTTGAAATGGGGATGAACAAATGAGGGCCAACAGTTGATCATATTCTAAAACAGGTGGCCAAACTCAATGTGTCAACTGATGCCCCTCAAAATGTTGGCCTAGGATGGTAGGATAGCCATAAAGATGAGGATCCTTACTATTATGGGGTTCTTATAGACAGTAAAGAAGATAAAGATCTAAATAAGAGGGAAAATGAAATGTGGGTTGGAGTGATGGGGTGTTCGAAAGAACTCCAACACTCTTGAAATTATGCCACCGTGACTAAAGAAAATTTTGTGAGAATACAAATATAAATAGAGATCACATATTCTTCTATGAAGGACCTCTCTGGTGAGGACCAAGAATGCCCTGCATTTTTAAATCATTAAAATGAGGATGATAGGTATATATTTTCACATTGTATGACTTGGACGGTTTCATAGAGTATAAGGTCGTACAATATTAACCCTTGATCATAGATTAAATTCATGTTATATAGAATATGATGTCTATGTTTGGAATTATTTCACATCACATAGGGAATAAACCTTACTTGAATGATCCAACTGAGGACTTTGAACCATATAAATTCCAAGAAGTAGATAGGAAAAGTCATATATGATTTTTTAGGGACAAAATCTGGTATGAATGAAAGCCAAAGAGAACTATTAGAAAACATCACACCACATATTCCAGTGAGTCTCATAGTTTAAGGTCATAGGATTTGGACTATAATTGGGGACAAAGGGCTAGGGAGGTCAATATAACTGGGGTTGGAATAGAAGAAAAAATGTCTAGGCGCTCCTATGTATCCTATTAGTATGGGAATCAAGCCACTCTTTGTTGTAGAATTTCATGCATTTTATCATCATGTGATGAGGAAAAGGGTTTCTATGTAGTTTGTTATCATACATCTTGGACATGTTCATCCAAAAGGATATATGTGTGGTGTGATACATATCCCTATTTGAATGAAAACAATAAAATTCCACACCGCATCATACATCTTGGACATGTTTATGAATGTATTTTTTTAAATGACTAAACCCAGCTGAAAAGTTCAATTGTTGATGAATGAATCAATATATATGTAGGCTTTTAAAAATGGAAAAGTGGATAATAAGTTCCCAAGGTGATTCCCTCTCAAGTTAGAACATCACAATGTGGTTCTATTTTTCATCATGTGACTGGGATGATGGCGCCGTAGTTTAAGTTCCTATGAAAGGATTTGTCCATTTGTTTTAATGTTGTGAGGTAAGGAAGATACAGATTAAATAATTTTTGGAAAATGCAGTATAGTTCAACATAAAATGTCATGGATGAAAGAGATCTTAGTTTAGGGTCATTGATCTTGGACCATAGGGTAGCGTAGTCCTTTATGTGGGTATTACCCTACCAAAACTCCTAAGCCCACATGATCCATGCTCGGTGTGGGAAATAATGGGTGATATTAGGCTTTCCCCATCACATGAGAGTTTATAAGAATTAATGAGAAATGTCATGTGGGAAAAATACGACTAGTTAAACATTCCTACTCGACGTACATAGATGTACAATGGGATAACATCAGGGGTGTTAGAGAGCTGAGGAGAAGGATCAAATGAATCACTACACCAAATATTTGGGACATAATAGTGGTGGTGTAATGATGGATGAATTTTTTTTTACTATATTAGAAACACAATATCCATATCATGTTACCACGAATTGGAACAAACAACTGAGGGTCTTCCTTTGACCATGTATGCAACATGGGACCTATCTCAAGATGCCGGTCAAGATCCTCTAGGATGTCAGTGTAGAAATGTAGGTGATGCCTAAGGTTGAGCATCAATACAATTTGTGTTTCCTTTTAGATTCTAATGTTGGTGGAGACCCAAACAAAGGGGATGTGTGAAACGTGGATGGTACCTGTGCAGTTTAACATCATGTTGTAAGGATGAATTTCGGGAGGAGTACTCTCAGTGGAGGTACATGGTGCAGTTATTATAAAATTAATGTGAATGAGAACAAAATATGTTCAATCTCATCCATGTACCATGAGAAGAACCCAAACCAAGAGGCCAGACATATCAAAGATGATAAAGGATGAACCCTGGGTGGAAGGTATAGGAGTTCCTACATATCTCATAAGGTTAAGAATCATTCCATATGTAGTTCCTGGAGGAAGTTGAGGAAAATGGAAAATTCCAAAGAGAGTTAGTATCCTCCAAAATGAGGACAATAAATATTGTCATTAAGTTTAATTTCATGCGAACTTGTAAACTAAATATCTTTTTTAAGGTTATATAAATCAGACTGTCCTGAAGAGGAAATGTGTAGTGGTGGTGCCATAAAGTGACCGTATATGAATGAGGAAAAAAGAGATATGCACAACATAAATTTCTTTCGAGATAATATGTACAACAATTAAAGTCATATTGCTGAAAAATTGGGACCTGAACTCGTAGTTTAAGGTCATTGAGTTTGTACTATAGGGTGTGTGAGTCTTCCATGGAAGTATAAACCTTATCAAGAACACCTAATCCTATGTGATCCTTGGTCAATGTGAAAAAATAGGGGTAGGATAAGACCATTACAACATATGGATGTAAAAAATAGGGGATCATAGGTGTGGTGCTAAGGAAAACCCAACGACACTAGACCACCCACTCAATGTGTAATGGTTCACAGAGGGATGACACCCAGAGTATTATAATTCCATCTAAACTTAAGTATATGAAAAGGAATGTGAATAATGAGACCAACATTTGGGATGCAATGGGATTGGTGTATTGATTGAGGATAACTGTAGACCATATTCAAAACACAATATCTATATCGTGAGGCATGGAATGGGAAAAAAACCATTGAGGGTCATCCCATGACCATTCTAGAAATGTCGGAACTGTCTCAATATTTTGTTCAAGATGTTATGTAACATTGTCCCAAAATGGTAAGTGAGCCTTAAGGCTAAGAACGCATACCATTTGGGGGTCCCTTTGGATGTGAAAGGTGATGGAGACCCAAAAAAGAGGCACACAAAGAGTAGTGGTGGAATGAGAGAATGTCCATTTAGAATCCAACACCAAAAGACCCATACCACAATACATCTGAGGAAATTAATAAGTTGGTAAACATGTTTATGAATTCAACTAGTGGTAGATAACTTGAAAATAAATGTGGGGAAAAGGGAAACAATGGGTTCTTGAACCTGGGGATGGACCCAAAGACAAAATATCAGGGCCTTCATATGTATCCCATAAGGATGGGATTCAAGGTGCACTGTAATGCCCTGACCCTTGTTACCTAGAGTAGGTTCATTATTACATTACATTTTCATGATCACAAATGATCATGTCTCAAAAGACCAATTAGTTTAGTAGCCTTGGAAACACTAGATACATTCATAAGTCTTACATTAAATCATAAAGTGAAAAACTACAACAACATAGTCTCCATAGTTCACACTCATATCCCTTCAGACAATCCATGTAGGTCAGTCATAAAATACTTCTTCACATCTTGGGAAAAATAAAACATAGAATGGGGTGAGCTTAGATGCTCAGTAAGGATAACAATATAGCAGAAACTTTCATAAATAAGCATAAACATTTAAGGCAATGTATATCTAAAACAAAATCCTTTTAAACTTTAACATCAGCATAACATGGAAAAAATAAAATGAAATAATTCCATTTAATTATACACATGGATATTCTACAAGTAGAATAATCACATGCAATTTCAATAACCACTTTCATAATGATAGAATGCATAATGTCGGACTATCATAACCACATAGTCAAGGCCTTATGCCAAAACTACAAATAAGATTTTGTCAAGTCCTTGTGCCAAGACACCAATTTGTCTCATTAGACCTACCGATGCATCGAGGAGCTATAGAGGGCTCCACCCGTCACTTACTAAGTCTAATGCATTCCTCATATGAACAGGTTTAAACATAACATAAACATTAGTATTAAAACTAGTATACGAAATGTCAATACTTTCTCCATAAACCATGAACGGTATAAAAATAACACATTCATAGTCAAACATATCGAAAAACCTTAAATAAAATATGGAATTTTTGTATCATAATAAATCAACTTCAAATAAGCTTAAAATCCATCAAAGGATGTGGGCATAGATGAAATCAAAACTATTTAAGAGAAATATCTGTTTTTAAAATCATTAATTGTCACATAATTATAAAATAAAACATTTAATTTGAAAATATTCTTATAAACTTTTAAGGGAAGCATCTATGATTTTATAATGGTGGAATATATCTGCACCCTCAGTATAAGTTAAAAAAAATACATTTTTACCTAAATTTTGTCGAAAAGATTAAAAAGGACCATTTTTGGAAAATGACAGAAAGATTCCTTTGTAAACATCTTATAAAAAGTCAAAAAAGGGTATAAATTACTTTTACCAATATTCTATAAAATAGTAATAATGTTTTGAAATAAATTTTAAGAAACATTCATGTGGATGATAAAGATGTTCGAGTAGATAATTATATTTAAACAACCTCGGATAATGAAGAGATTGTGAAATAAACCCTTACCTTGTACGTTTCCTTGGTCGAGGGTAGGATAAACTCCTGAATAATGGTGAAATAATTGTTATTAATTTATACAATAATCTTATACATTAATATGATATCATATATGATCTTTTATCATTGATTTGTTAATAATATCTTTGTATTATCGTTGTTTCAGGTGTTAACATATTCATTTTAGATTATATTCTTTGTTATGTGAGTCATATTTATTATGGATGGGATTTATCTTATTCATATCGAGAATAATATCAAGTATTTAAACATTATTTTTAATTTTCTAATGAAAATTAGTCTTGAATGGATATGATGGGGAATGAATCTTATCGCGTTCGTGGAGATGGTAATCTGTACGTACGCACCAGCGACAATATCATTCTTTTGATATAAAAATAAAATATAATTGGATGGTATATCATATATACAGAATAATTAACATGTTATATTTATTATTTACATCAATTACACATCATTTTTATACACATCCAAATAATAATGTATTGAATAACAATTACACCACGACGTGGAGACGGTAAGCCGTACATATGCACGTATGGTGAAATGTCATTCGAAGGATGGATAGAATAATGAATTTGGTTGTACAATATTTATAATAACATCACATTATATAGAAGATATTGGAGTTGTTATTTTAGAATTGAAACAACAAAGAAAAGGGAAGTGGAAGAAGAAAGGAACTTCAAAGAGGTGGTGATATTTTTACCTCCTCTTCAGGTTCTTCCTTTTTATTTGAACAAAAGGACTTCATATATTGTCTTTATGACCAAAGTAAGGCCTCTATGATGAAGGGAGGACGGTTTATAGGGTATTTTGGTTGATTTTGGTCGAGAAAAAAGCTTTTAAGGTGTGAACTAGAGAGAAGGGGGGGTGTCGTTTTATAAGAGAGTTGAGGGGTACCTTAAGAAAAGCAGGAAATATTATATTATAATAAAATAATATTCGGTTTCTAAAGGCTCCAAAATGGATTTTTTATAGTATATGGTAGGGAGGGGTCAAAAACAACTCAAACAATAGTTTTTAGATTGGTTTAGGTCACTATATTAACTTTATCTTTTTCATTTAACTCTAATTTAAATAGTTTGTCATTTACCATGTCTCTTTGTATTTTTATATTATATGGTTAGTAAACTTACTATATACATCAAGTAAAACCCCAAATGGTTAATTAAGGATGAACCTATCATTATATAAGTCTTTTGGAAAAACCTTATATTTTTAGGAATAGAATATCAATTAATAATATAATATTTGTTTTAAAAACACTTTTATGTCAATTTTGACACAATTTGGTATTTGTTTTTTATAAATTCATAAAAAAATTATTTATTTGAAAAAAATTAATCTAACCAACTCTAATATGTCATATTAACCTATAAAATATTTAAATTCATAAAAAGTCTCAAATTACATTTATTTGGATATTTATAATATCAGTTATTTTAATATTTCATTAATTAGGTAATTACTGGATCATCATTGTGTCATAAATAAATTACATTATTTAACATCTAAAATATATAAATAAAATACCATTATGTATTAAATCGTTTTATATTTCTATGTAATATTTATAGTCTAATTTATCTTTTGTATAACACTATATTAAAAATATTTTAGATATTAAACACTGATTTTAACTATTTTAACTCTTCTTGAAATAAAATAATAATAAATGTCCTAATATAATACAAGTGGACCTAAAGGATAATATATTATTCCAAATATTTTTTTGGTCGAACTATACTTATTCAATAGAATTAGGACATGTGTTAGGGTAATAATAATATCATTTTTAACCTTAATTGCCCTATTTACTTTTAACTGTGGTAAATAAAAGTAAAAAGTTAATTTTCACCAAAAATTATTTTTATCTTATTGAACCACATTGTACTACTTGATATTAACCATGTCTCTAGTATTTTTGAAATTCCACACACAGAACTGGTAAAATTATTTTTTTATGTGAATTTGTAAATTCTCCTAGGAAGTGGGTAAAAGACGGCAGAAATTTCTATAAAAGTTTTATATATCTAAAATTATTATAAATTGACTCCAATGAATTACATTTAACTTATATAAATATTATGTGTCTATTTTGACCAAAAATAATTTTAAATAAAATAAATAATTATTTAAATAAAAATTCGGTTTTAAACTGTAACTTAGTGTTTTTTACTATTCATCAAAAAATTTATGTTTTCAGAAAAATTCCAAAAATTTACCCTAAGCTAATTTTGGTATTCCAAATCCAAAATTGAAGTCCATTTTGAAATATAAAATTTATAAAATATCAAAAAGTGAGTATTACTATTCATAACGGATAGTTTGTTTTCTATGGTGCGTTAAAACTCAGAGTTGCGTACAACACACGCTATTGTATTATTCCAAGAGAAGTGTACCACGGAATCTTGGGGCTTTACATTCTCCCCTACTTCAATAAATTGTGTCCTCGCAGTTTTTAACTATTATTCAAAAATAAACTGTTGAAAATAGAAAATACCTTTGTAAAAAACCCACATCGGAAATAGGGTTAATATAATTTTGTTTTAATAATAGGGAAAGTGAAATGATAAATTCAACACAAGATTAGGGTATTGAATAAGAAAACATTGGTGGAAATTATAGACACCTAATTAGAGGGAAAATGTAAATATTTATAGGGAGTGATTGAGGTCATCAATCACAAACAAGTGTAAAATTGAGGGCCTCAAAGTCATCAATCTTTGATGATTTAAAATATCATTAGTTCAACAAAATATAAGGTATTAGGATAACAAATTTTTTTAATATCCCTTCCCTAAAGTTTAACAATTAATTTATTCATATAATAAGGGATATATATATGTGTATATATACCTGACAAGTAGAGTTTTATCCTTCAACTACTTTCTACCACAAACTCATCTTTCACTCCAAAAGATAATAGAACCCAAAAAAATATTATATTTATCCTATCGTATATGGTTACAAATATTAACACATACAATTTAATTGATGAAAAATATTTTTTAATAACCAGAGACTTCCTTTAGGCTAGTGGTAGGTAATAAAGGCATGTCACACTATGGTTGTGGGTTCGATTTCTGCAATTTTGTCCGATATGACGTGTTATCGCCCGACCTGTTGGTTTTCCTTTTTTCAAAAATAACCATATGAAATGTTTTAACCATAAACAATACTATCCAAAGTTAAACTTAATCCATTAAAACCTTTATATTTATCCAAAATACCTCTTTCCAGACTCTCTGTAAAATCTATCTAAATTCCAAAATCAATTGTATCCTCAGATTCACCAAACAAAGTAATGTTTCTATTATTGTCACATACTGAAAATATGATTACCTTAGTAATATTAAAACCATAATGAAAACCATAATTAATGTAGTAAAATTCTTATATAAATCACATTATTCTTATAACCAGAATATTATTCTTGAGTACAAAAAAAATCACAAATACATTAATTATTCCACTTCAACTGTAGTAACAACATAAGATTGGACTTGATCCCTTGTCCTTTTTTGTGGTAAGTTTCCTTGGTGCTTATGGAAATAATTTTCATAATGTCCCATCTCCCTGAAATTGTAGCACTGCACATTGATAGCTTCTTTCTTACCCTTGAAATGAGGAGCTTGGTGGCCTTTTTCACCACACTTTTAACAGACTCCCATTCCCTTCAAGAAAGTACCAGGGTGTTTCTTCCGACATTTACTATAGAATGGATATTCAAATTTTCCTTTCATTCCCTTATTTCCATTTCCAGAGTGATCAGAATATCTCTTCTTCTATTTATTTTCTTTAAAGTCATAAGACATAGAGAATTCTTTTTCTTTCTTTATAGCACATGAGAAAATATCTTCGTACAACAAGAAGGATTGTGTGACTAATGCTCGATGGAGAAATAGTTTTAACCCATCAAATAAATGATTAATCTTACTTCTTGGTTTACCTGTATAATCTACATCATGCATCACTAACAATGTAATGTTAGCCTCATATATTGCGACATTCTCATCCTCTTTTTCCCTCAGACTCTGAAGTTTCCTTTCTATATCTGCTAGATGGTCACGAGGAAAGTATTTTTCTAAGAAAATATCTTTAAACTCCCACCATTCCATATTTGGGACTTCTTCATCTTCCATTGTGTTTTGAATCAATGACCACCATTGATCAGCATCTCCAGCGAGGCGGTAAGCTTCCATGACAACTTTTTCCCTTTCACAACTCCCCAAGACGTGGAATATTTTCTCTAACGAATTTATCCATTGCTCAGATACTTGTGGATTTAAACCCCCATTGAATGTTTGTGGGTTTTTCCTTATGAAGAGATCTGACATTGATCCTCCACACTGCGGATCAGGGTGCTCTAAATGCGTATGGTTATTATTCATAACCTAAGTGATTTATCCCAGTATGGTGATTAGCAGATCAGCACCAGTTGCATCACCAGCTCCACTATAATTATATTAAGTAGGAGGGAAACCCCTACATGGAGTGCGTGCATTGATACAGCTTCCATTCCTTCCACTTGTCACCATTTCTAAACAATGGCATAAACTAGATCAGTTTACGAATTGAAATACATAATTCCAAACTTGTAAAACACTTAACATAAATTGAAATGTTTATGGATATAATCCATAATAATAAAAATGTTTTCTTTGAGAACGTATATACTCATAAACCCTTCATAATGGTTTTTTTAAAAAAATGAGAATTATCCTAAGCATATCCCTCAGGAGTGTCATAACCAAGAGTGCAGCAAGGACTGTTGTCATGCACTAGTTCTTGTTCGAGTCTAGCTTAAAGTGGTGTTTTTGGGTTTTACCCCTAGGTACATTTGTGCTAGAGCCGCCTCTACTTGCTTTTATTCAGACAGGGATGTATTTCTTGGAAATATCACAAAATCTCTACAATACCAAAATTCTAGGAATTTCTTCTATACTAATCCTCAAAGTCTGTCTTTGGGATATGTTCTCTAATCAGAGTTCATGTAAATCTAGCTTCCAAGTCTTGTACTAAACTTCCTCTGATACCAACTGATACAACCTGACCACAGTTACCCAGAGTCGGTGCATTATTACGTAACATTTTAACGATCACAAATGATCATGTCTTGAAAGACCGATTAGTTTAGTAGACTTGGAAACACTATATACATTCATAAGTCTTATATTACATCATAAAGTGAAAATCTACAACAACATAGTCTCCATAGTCCACACGCATATCCTCTCAGACAATCCCTACAGGTTAGTCAAAAAATACTTCTTCACATCCTGGGAAAAATAAAACATAGAAAGGGGTGAGCTCAGATTCTCAGTAAGGATTAAAATATAGTGGAAACTTTCATAAATAAGAATAAACATTTAAGGCAATGTATAACTAAAACCAAAGCCATTTAAAATTGAACTTCAGCATAACATGGAAAAAATAAAACAAAATAATGTCATTTTCTTATTCACATGGATATTCCACTAGTCAAATAATCACATTCAATATCTATAAAAACATTCATAATAATGGGATACCTAATGTCAGACTATCATAACCACATATTCAAGGACTTGTGCTAAGACTACAAATAATATTTTTTTCAAGTCCTTGTGGCAAGACACTAGTTTGTCTCATTAGACCTACCTATGCATCGAAGAGCTACATATGGCTCCACCCATCACTTACTAAGTCCAATGCATTCCTCATATGAACAGGTTTAAACATAACATAAACATTCGTATTAAAACTAGAATATGAAATGTAAATACATTTTCTATAAACCATGAATGGTATAAAAATAACACATCCATAGTCAAACATATAACCAAACCTTCAATACAATATAGATGTTTTTATCATAATAAATCAACTTCAAAAAAGCTTAAAATCCATCAAAGGATGTTGACATAGATGAAATCAAAACAATTTGAGAGAAATGTCTCATTTTTTAAATCATTTAAAAGTCACATAATTATAAAAGAAAACATTTACTCTGAAAATATTCTTATAATCTTGTATAGGACGATTTGATGATTTTATAATGGCGGAAAATAGCCGCACCCGCCGTATAAGTTAAAAAAGACATTCTTACCTTAATTTTGTTGAAAATGATAAAAAGGACCTTGTTTGGAAATTGACCGACAGATTCCTTTATAAAAATATTATAAAAAGACAAACAATGGTTTAAATTACATTAACCCATAGTCTATAAAATTTTAAGAATGTTTTGAAATACATTTTTAAGAAACATTGATGTGGATGATAAAGAGGTCCCAGTAGATAATTACATATAAACAACCTCGGATAACGAAAACATTGTGAAATAATCCCTTGCCCTATAATTTTACTTGGTAGAGGGTAAGTTAACCTCCTATATAATTTTGAAATAGTTTTTATTAAATTATACAAGAATCATATACATTAATAGGATATCATATATGATCTTTTAACATTTCTTTGTTAATAATATATTTTTATTATCGTTGTTTCCGGTGTTAACGGATTCATTTTCCTTTGTATTGATTGTTATGTGAGTCATATTGGTTATGGATGGGATGTATCATATTCATATCCAGAATGATATCATGTCTTTAAACATTATTTTTAATTGTCTAATGAAAATTATTCTTGAATGGATACGATGGGGAATGAACCTTATCACGTTCGTGGAGATGGTAATCCGTACATACGCACGAGCGACAATATCATTATTTTGATATTAAAATAATATATAATCGGATGGTATATCATATATACAGATTCCATATCATGTTATATTTATTATTTACATCAATTTTACATCATTATTACACCCATATAAATAATAATGTACTGAATAATAATTACACCACGACGTGGAGACAGTAAGCCGTACGTATGCACGTATGGGGACATGTCATTATAATGATGGATAGAATAATGAATTTGGTTGTACCATATTTATAATAACATAAAACTATTTATAAGATACTGGATTTATTATTGTAGAATGGAAATAAAAAAGAAAAAGGAAGTGGAAGAGGAAAGAAACTTGAAAGAGGTGGTGAGATTTTTACCTCTTCTTCGGGTTCTTCCTTTTGATTTGATCAAAAGGGCTCTTTAAGTTGTTTTCCTGACCAAGGTAATGCCTCTAGGATTAAGGGAGGATAGTTTATATGGTATTTGGGCAGAGGCTGGCCGGGGAAAAAGGCTTTGAAGGTGTGAATTAGAGATAAGTGCGAGTTCCTTTTTATCATAGGGTTGAGGGGCACCTTAGGAAAAGCTATAAATATTATTTTATAATAAGATAATTTTTGATTTATAATAGCTACAAAATGAATTCTTTAAATTATAAGGTGGATATGGGTAGAAAACCACTCAACCAATAGGTTTTAGACAGGTTTAGGTCAATATAATAAAATTATCTTTTAGATTTAACTCTTAGTTAAAGAGTATGACATTTACCATGTCTCTTTATGTTTTTATATTATATGGTTAATAAACGTACTATATACTTCCAATCGAACAAAAAATGGTTCATTAATGATGAATACATCATTATATAAGTCTTTTTTCCGATCCGTAGATTTTTAGGAATAGAATATCAATTAATAATATAATATTTGTTTTAAAAACTCTTTTATGTCAATTTTGACACTATTTGGTTTTTTGTTTTTTCTAAATTCATAACAGCATTATTTCTTTGAAAAAAATTAATCTAACCAACCCTCATATTCCATATTAACCTAGAAAATTAATCTAATTCATAAAATATTTCAAATTACATTTATTTGGATATTTATAATATTAATTATTTTCATATTTCATTAATTAGGTAATTACTGAATAATCATTGTGTCATAAATAAGTAAATTAGTTAATGTATAAAAAATATAAATAAAGTACCATTATGTAGGAAATAGTCTTATCTTTATAAATAATATTTATAGTCAAATTTATATTATGTATAACCCTATATTAAATTTTTTTAGTTATTAATCATTGATTTTAACTATTTTAACTCTTCTTTCAATAAAATAATAATAAATGTCCTAATCTAATCCAAGTGGACCTAAAGGATCATATTTTATTCCTAAGGTTGTTTTTGGTCGAACTATACTTATCCAATAGAATTAGGACATGTGTTAGGGTTATAATAATATCATGTTTACCCTTAATTACCCTATTTACTTTTAACCATGGTAAATAAAAGTGAAAAGTTACTATTCACCAAAAATTATTTTTATCTTATTGAACCACATTTTTAATCCTTGATAACAACCGTGTCTCTCAGAATTTTGAAATTCCACTCACAGAACCGGTAAAATTTGGTTCTATGTGAATTAGGAAATTCTCCTAGGAGGTGGGTAAGAGACGGTGAAAAGTTCTATAAAATTTTTATATATCTCAAATTTTTATAAATTGACTCCAATGAATTACATTAAACATATATAGGTATTATGTGTATATTTTGACCTAAAATAAATTTATATAAAATAAATAATTATTTAAATATAAATTTGGTTTTTAACTATAACTTAGCGTTTTTTCACTATTCATCAAAAATTGAATGTTTTCAGAAAAATACCAAAAATTTACCCTAAGATAAATTCATTATTATGAATCCAAAAATGAAGTCCATTTTGAAATATAAAATTTATAAAATTTCAGAAAGTTGGTATTACTATTCATAACGGTTTGTTTACTTTTTGTGGTGTGTTAGAACTCGGTGTTACATAAAACACACACTATTGTATTATTCAAAGTGAAAAGTCCAAGGAATATTGGGGTGTTACATGCACGTAGTTCTAGAATGCCACACATTTTAAGATCGTATGGTAAGGGCATAGAATAACGGGGGGCCTGATGGGGATACATGATGTTGTAATTGAAAAACTAATGTACATGAGGAAAAGAGAATTCCAAGCAACACCATGTGATCCTAAGATACTATATATAGGCCAAGAGGCCATAAATATAACAATATTTATGGTACATAGGTCTATACATGAGGAAAAATGTATGGGCATTCCTATGTATCTCATTAGGATGGGAATGAAGGCATACATATTTGTTGAATTTTTTGAAATTCAATGTCATGTTGTATGGATGAAGGGGGAGAGGTAACCCATATGGGGATATTTATGGTGTGGTGAAATGACCCAAGGTAAATTAGGAATAAAGAAGTCTAAACCACACCATTCACAATCCCGAGAGGGAACTCCAGCCAAGGGGCCAAAATAAGAAATGAAGAACATAGTGATGGAATCGAAGAATAAATGTCTTTACATTCATACATATCATGTTAGGGTAGGAATCAAGAAATATATAGTTCATGAACATCGTGCAGTTTAATTTCATGTGGTAAGGTTGTGTTAGGAGTTTAACATCATGCAGGATAAAGGGGATTGCAGTTTAACTTCAAGAAAGAGGTAACAAAATGAAAATTGGTATTTTATAATGAGTATATGCAGAATTGTGTGTTGAAGAACAAAATGTGTATGAGGACCAAATAGGTCTCATACCACACCATGTATCCCCCAGAAGAATCAGGATATCGAATATTTTTTGGGCCCTAAAACAACATTTCCATGCATTCATACGCATCCTACTAGGGCAGGAATCAATCCATATATACTTATTTAATACCGTGTAGTTTAACGTCATGCAGAAAGGATGGGGGTATAGTTTAACATCATGTGGGATGGTGATTATATGAAGTTTTACATCTTACAGCATAGAAAGTAAAACGATTTGTTAATGGAAAAGGGGTTGGTCCCAATAACAAAATAACCAGGCATTCTTGTGTATCCCATACGGATGGGAATCAATCCACAGATAGTCCTAGAATGTCATGCGGTTTAACATCATGCGATAAGTATGAGGGTATAGTTATAAGTCTTGTGGGATGAGGATGCTAGGCCATTTTACATCTTGTGTCCTAGATTATTAAAAGATAGTTCGCCACACTGAGTATTGCTTCAGGAATTTGTAATTAGTGGGAAGAGTAATACACTCACCATCCATGGTGACAAAAGAGTATGCTTTGTTGGGTTAAACCTTATGGATGATGTAAAGACCCTCCCATTTGGGTTCCAACATTGGTGGATTCCTTTTGGGTATCATTGGTTTCCTCAGATCCAATAAGATGTCACCATAGAGGAATGAATAGAGGTGAAACTTTTTTTTTGAATGCTTTGGCTACCTTATTTTGGTTCCTCTCCAGATTGTGCATGGCCTGGAGCCTATTCTCATTGATGGATTCCAACTCATCTATATAGACTTATGCTATTTTTCTAAAATATTATGATCATAAAAAAGTTGTTGAGAGCGTAGGAAATTGAATCTCTAGGGGTAAGATGGCTTCTTCCCCCACACACTAGGGAATATGGGGTCTCCTGGGTAGAATTATGATTTATTGTCCGATAAACCCAAATAGCATTGGGGAGTTTTTTAGGACAAATTTCATTGTTCTCAAAAACCATCTTTGAAAAAATGTTAGACAAGGACTTTTTTAATGCCTCGTTCTTCCCATTTTAATGTGCATGATAGCGAGAAGTGTGGTTAGACTAGATGTGGTACTTAGAATACAATTTTTTATCATAGCCGCAAAAATATTGGAGTCTCTATCAGTGAAAATGGCATGAGGGACTCTGAATTAGTTATTGATGTTGGATCTAATGAACCTAATTATATAATGGGAATTTACTTCCTTGAGCTATATTTCTTCTACCCAATTAGAAATTAAATCAATCATGGTCAGGATAGTCCTCCAGTATCGAGCTGTTGCTAGTGGATATGGTCCCACGATATCGAGTTCCCGAACAGAAAAGGACCTGGAGTACATGGTAGTATAGAGGGGTTCTAATTCACTATGCACAAATATTTCATGGATCTGGCATGCATGACACATCATGGAAAACTCGAATCATTCAAGGACTATGGTGTCCTGAAGTAGCTCAATCATCAAATCTGGAGGGAGAGTTTCAACCGTGTCTGGTAAGCTCCATAGGAACAAGAATGGACATCCTGCATGACATGGGGAACCTCATCCTCTTTAATGAAATAGAGGATAAATACATCAAACACATTCTTTTAGAGGATCTACTCAAGTTTGGGACCAATCTGGAAGGTAAAATGTAGTTCACTCAGATGGATTCACTCATGTTCGGCTCTATTTTTAAGTGATTTCCATTATAGAGGTACTAAACAAAAGGATTCATCCAACTAGGTGTATCTTATGCTGCCTCAGAAAAACATGGAGTTCCTGATAAGGATACATCAGTGGTAAGGTGACTTACATGACGACTATCATCATCATTAGAATTGACGGGACAGATAACCCTTTTATGTGCCATGTGGATTATTATATCATCCTGGTCAAGCTCTTCGAGAGACACGACAAAGCTGGATAAGGAATCAGGTCGACCATTATGTGACTGGGGAACAAGGGTGACATTTTATATAGAATGTAACTGAGCCATTAGCTGATGAGTGGGCTCTAAGAGCTAAATCAGTTCTTGCTTCCTAACAAAGTAGTCACCATTGATCTGGTTGATACCTAGCTCAGAGTCCCATCTCACATATAGGTGAGAGACATTTATCAATAGGGCAAGATCTGTAGTAGTTATGGGGGCCTAAAAGTTTTACTCATTATTGATGTAGCCCTCTGAAAAATATAATGATTACAGAAAATAGCTTGTTTAGGAATAATAAAGATGATGCCAAGGCCTACTCTGATGAGTCTGGGATCATTGAGCCTTCTTTCAGGTGGACTTTGGGAAGCACCATCTAAGTGCATCTGTAAACATGGTACGGTCTGGTCTACTGATAGAATGTCCTAATATGGAATGTCAATGTAACTCCCTAACCTGAAAATACAAGAACTCTTGCATTATTTTAATACATTAGTATGATTATAAGTAATAAAATCTTGAAGGAGATATCAGTTTAGGAGTCTTGGAAAATAAATTACATACATGAACTTAACATTATAACTTCAAACGTAAAATACAACATAGATGATCCTTTGATATTTACATTATTCACTTAGATTAACCCTCCATATAAATCATAAAAAACATCTTGGAATCCTATGAAAATGAAACATAATAAATGGGTGAGCTCAAATGCTCAGTAAGTTTAAACAACACAGTATAATCATTCATAAATAATCATAAACTTTTAAGGAAATTATAAAACTGAAACACAAGCCTTATAAAAATAAACTTGAACATAATATGGTATGAATGAATCCAATAATTCCATTTAAACAAACACAATGATATTTTAATAGTTGAATAATCACATGAAATATCAATAACTAATCTCATAATGAGGAAATTCATAATGGGGGAATTCATGTCAGACATCATAACTGTATCGCCGAGACCTCATTCCAAAACCATACATAACCATATCATCAAGGCCTTATACCAAGACACTAGTTTTCCTCATGAGACCTACCAATGCATCGAGGGACTATAGTGGGCCATGCCGGTCACTTAATAAATCCAATGCATTCCTTACACGAGAAGGGTGATACATTATACAAACATTCGTATTAAAACTAGTATACTAAATGCTAATACTTTAACCATAAACCATGAATGGTATCAAAATAGTACATCCACATTCAAACATATCATAAATACTTAAATTCAAAATGGAATAATGTATCGTACTAAATCAACCTCAACTAAGAATAAAATCCAATAATAAATGTTGAAATATAAGAAACTAATACAATGAAATCATTAAAAATATTTGGACACAAATACCCCCTTTTCTTTGGGATCATTTATTCAAAATACACACACATATAAAATATAAAATTTCTTCAGAAAATAACCAAGTAATCTTATAATCAATTATTCAAAATGTTATGTCATCATAATGGTATAAAATATCAAGTTGCGTCATATAAGATAAAATAATCTTTCCACAATTTTTCAAAATGTTTATAATGTACCTCATCTTAAAAATGAATTAAATATTCCTTTAAAACCATTATCTAAAAAGTCAAACATCGGTAAAACATTCTTGAAACAATTTTTTATAATATTTTTAATTAAATTTTAAGAACATGGAAAAGGTTGAAAAATATCATCAAATATATATTTATGTATAAACAACCTTGAATAATAATGATATAGTGAAATTAACCCTTACCTTTTACATTCCTTTAGTCGAGGGTTTGTTAAAAACCTTCATAATGGTTAAATAATGATATTAAATTATAATATAAAAATCCATATTTATGATATCATATATGATCATCTTATATATTATTGGTAATAATATTTTAGTATCACTTTTTTCAGGTGTGAACTGCTTCGTTTTCTCATTCCTATTTTTTCATGTAAGTCATGATTTTTATTCAAAGGATATATTTCATCCATATCTAGAATTTAATTAAGTTAATAAATATTAAATTTAATCATAATATAAATTACAGAATCATTCTTGAAAGGTGAATGAATAGAATGAATCTCACTACTTTGTGGAGACGGTGGGTCATACGTACGCACGACCGACGATATCAATCCATTGATGGATTAATGGTATGAAATTGGATGGTATATTAATTATAAATAATTATTATTATGTTATATTAATTATTTAAATCCATTATAATCATCATTACACTCATCCAAATACATTATAAAGGAAAAAGAAATTCTGACACCATGTGGAGATGTTAAGTCATACGTACACACGCATGGTGATATTGTTTTTTATATAATGGGTAAAAGGAGGAATATAGTTTGAGGATAATAATAATAAAATATAAGCATGTACATGACACTGAATTTGTTACTTTAGTGTGCAAACAGCATTGGTAGGGAGGAAGAAGAAGAAAATACATTGAATTGAATTGGTAAACCAATTACCTCTTCTTTCTGTGTCTCCTTTTTATTTTCACCAAAGGACTCCTTAGGGTAGCTTTCTGCACAATGTATGGCCTCTAAGATGAATTGAGGTAAGTTGGTAGGGTAATTGGGATGGTTTTGTGTGATCCATAGGTAATTGGAGTAGATAATAAAAGAAAAAGAGAAGTTTCCTTTTATAATAGAGGTCAGGGGTACTTTTCGATGATCTTAAAATATTAATTTCATATAAAATGATTTTCAGTTTAAAATAGATCCAATGTGATTTATTTAGAATCTAAGATAAGGATGGATCAAAAGCCCCTCAAAAAGTGAATTTTATACATGTTTAGGTGATAAAATAAACCAAATATTTTGGATTTAACCCTTAGTTGAACAGTTAAACTCTTGTCATCACTAATAGAAATAGGTGATTCAATGTCGCTTTTTTAGTATTGGGCGTTTATTTTTTACCGATGTTTATAAAGGTGGTACTAAAAATAAATTTTCATCATCGATTCTATGAAACCTATTCTGATACATGTTCAATAAATATTTTTGGCTATGGTTCTAATTAAAACTGTCGCACAAAGTCCTATATTTTTAGTCTTTATAATCATTTTTAATGAAAACAGACACCAAAGTTCAATTTTCAGAATAAGTTATATTATAAAAATGATGAAAATTTTTTTTCTTTAGGTTATTCAGAGTCAGATTTATAAGATAACTGAGATAATAATTTAAATATATATTTTTCATCATCGGTTTATATATAAATTGATTCCAAAAAATGTTTCAACACCTGTTATCAAAAGAAACACTGTTGAAACATATATACTTTTTTTAAAAAATAATAATTAATACAATAAAATTATAGAATATAAAACCTAGAAGATAACAAAATAGATAGATATAAAGCCCTAAAATGACCAGAAATCATATTGTCTTATCTAAATAAAATCATTCAAATGTCACGAATCATACAAACCGAGCCAAAACGATAACACCAAAGTAGTACAAATCTAATTCCATATCCAAATCACTATGTGGCCATTCATCACTACCATCCCAACCAACAATGAAGGAAACATGAATCAATAGAACTCAACAAGTTCATGATGACCTTACCTTTACTTGTATCCAAAAATAACAACTCTATATTTGCACAAAGGCATATGTAGGGCATGAGGATATCATGTAGTAGGATACCACAATAAATCTATATTGTGAAGAATGCCATGAAACTATTCTTTATAGATTTATAAAAAAACAATATTCATTAATATATTTCATTTGAAAATATTTTTTTCACAAAACATCATTTTAGTTCTTTTAAAACATTCCACATTCAAATAATCCAAGAATATAAAAATTTAAATAAGAGATAAATAGAGAGAAATGATAAAAACATTCATTTTAAAACCATATGGTAAACATGTAATCCACAAAACATGAAACATTAACATCAAGTAGTCAACCATGAACAAGTTGGGATCTATCATATGAGAATACATTCTAGAAAAAATGATGTAACACTAAGCTTGTATAACATGATTCCTACTAATATCGAGTTCTGCAAAAAAAAATAACATAAATCAAATTACAATTCGACCCATTATTTTTCTTAAAATTTATAAAAAACCATAACTTAACAACTTGATCAGAGTAACATTATCTATATAATTATATTTTCAACTAGAATAAAAATTCACTTACCTTATATTTTATAAAATAATCATTCATTAGGATCATATACCTATTATAAAAATTGAATTATATTTTGAAGACATTATTTGTAAAATGTAAGATTAATTAAAAACATTAAAAAACAGTCCTGATAATTTAATTCGCAACCAAACATATCAAATAATTCACAATAAAAGATATAATATAGGTAATCTCATTATTTATATACAGATCAGCATCATTGAACATCTAAAATAACATTGAAATTAAAATATAGAATACGGTGACATAAAATATAAAATAATTAAAATAAATATCCTCGTTAAATTTAGTCAAACCCCCAATTTTGATTATCTCATACATCAATCGTAAAATATAATAACCACATTACACACATATTCTTCGATGATGACACAAAGGTTATAAAACATTAACATGATATTAAAAAACAATATATATATATATATATATATCAAAAATAAAAATATTATGAAATATTAAAATATTTACCATTACATTCACATATTTGATTGATCATGTATTCTTCATCTTTAGCTCGTTTTTGTTAATATATTTCCTTGATATGCATTTTCATTTATGTCAACTAATAAAACATGATAAACAATAGAAATTACACATAATTATCTTTTAAAATGGATAAAATTTACTTTTTTACCAAGGTTCTAAAATCATCACGAACATTTCCCAATAAAGAGAAAACCCAGTATATGTTGAATTCCATTTGGTAGAATATGCATAACATCTATTTCCATCTACAATATAAAATTTCAATAATTAATGACATTATAATAAATTTTAGTTCATAATTATATTAATTTTATTATCCATCAGGGAATGTAAAATAATAATATTCAATCTCTATCTTTGATAATCTCTCAGATATATATTTAATTCTATCAGTATGTTCCCCATATTTCATATCCGTTGAAATGAATTCTGGATCCATAAGACCCAAACCATTAGTGTTATCATTTTGTCTCATAAGCATGTGTAGATACATAATTAAATATATAATATAGTAGGTCACCTAAAATCATCTTTGCTTACATTATAAAAAATGTAAACTTAAATTTACATACATTGAAAACAACTACACCAGATTCACATTGGGCTCTTCAAACTGAATCAAATCATTGATACCTTTTTTGAATATTCTCAACCGGTAGTTTATTCCAAATATATCTGCCATCATATGAAAATAATACAAATTTTTTAATGAAGAAACAATATGGGATAATATTTATATCCCATCATAAATAGAAGTATATACAGTCATTATATCCAGAACCATAAGTTTCTATTCCCATTGTATCATTTATATTGATTTTACATGATCCAATAAAAATTAATTGTCAGAAAAAATATTAGTAATTTCCAATTAAATTTAATTAATATTTAGAAACAACACATACCTCATATGATAGATATTGCAGAAGGTTAGATGGACAAACTAAAAACTGACATACATAATCCACAACTATGGAAAACTTCATGGTAGAGGATGGTAAAAGATTATTAGGGTCATTAATATCAGTCACCGACACAATAAAAACCCCAACATGAAATGTTGGTGATGTACAGAATCTCCTCAAATATTTATGACTTTGTATTCTACAGAACATACATGAGTTTCTCCAACATACAACTCTCAGTATAATGTTGAGTCTGAATGGGGATTTGGAGGATCTGATGTGGCGTTCTGGGTGGGTAGGTCCAGCTAGATAGTCTGTACATGCTTTGCATCCAACTATGAAGATTGAAAATACTAGGAAGGTTGGGTAGGATGTGTAACGGCCCAAAGATTCATTAATGAAAATTTCTCATGATCTATTTAAATTTCTTCTTATGGTTATGTAAAATGTATTCAATTATTTTGTTCAATGTTTTGGATTTTAAAATATTGTTAATAAATTTAATCATTGCAAATATATCCATTGAAAAGTGATGACATGATTAGTTTAAATATAGGGCTTCTACAAATCCAATTTACTAAGAAAAAGGAAGTGATGGCCTCATCTAGTAGACATCCCCTTTACAAATCCCATTTGTTAGAGCGCAGAAAGGAGGTGGCTTCATTGGGATTGGTTCATGACCAATCCCAAGTCGATCTTCAATACGTTATGCTTGAGTGGAACTGCCTACGAGAGAAGTGGATGTTGGTAGAGATTACCACTCAAGAAAAGTTATCTGAGCCACCCCAAGAGTCGGTCACCATCACGCACCTTACCCTAAGGTCTTATGCATGTGTTTTAAGGGGTTATGTAATAGGACCCCAACACTCTGCCTATGTACATTATTTTTTTAAGATTATACATTGATTTTGTTATTGTTACTTTGTAAAGTGTTTTTAAAGAAAAAATAGTATCTTTTGTTAGTATTCAAATAAGTAATCTATTTTGATGAATTAATGGATTTTTGAATTAAATAATATTTTAATAAAATATTATTATTAATAAATTACTTTTTATTAAATATAAATTATCGTATAATTTTAATGAATGCAATTGTAATTTTTATTTATGTTTGAAACCTATTTTTGTCAAAACCCATGAATTATCGATAAATGACTATTTTTATTTTAAAAGTACAAATTCAAATATTTAGAAAATTATTTAGATAAAATGAATATTATTTTTGGTATCAGGATGCTGAAATTATCCAACGGTGAATTTTTCATTATTTTTTTAGACAACCAAATTTTTGGGAAAAAATTAAATATTGTTTAAATATATAATCTGTTTTATGACATCATAATGAAACAATAGTGATGTAATCAAATATTATAAACATTATGTTCAGCCAATAAATGATTTTACTTTAAAATAATGGTATTTTTGGGTTTTTTTTATTAATTTTACAAATCATTAGTGGACCCTTCAAAACTTATAAAACATTTTGTCTTTTTAAATTGTTTTCCTTGAGAGTGTGACTCACCTCCACATAAGCAACCCTATTATTTTAAGAATTTCGTCCATTGGATTTATAAAATATTTTATCCACTCCACTTTGGAAAAAACCATGGGCAATAACCATGGTCTGGATTGTGCTTTTGATATGTTTAATGTGTGGTGTCACAAACATGAATAATAAATAATTCCATCTCCTTTCCTATATAAACTCACCCAAGCTCCCACTTCCTCTCCACTCAAAGCCTTTTACGTTCATCCGACCTCTTACATTCTTTCTCTATAATCCTTCCAAGGTTCCCCAAGCTCCTAATAAGTCTCTCTCAAGCCCCTCCCAAGCCTTAGGTATCACACTTCAAAGTATGGGATTCTCATTTTCTCTATTTATGTCCATGTTTCCTTATATTGTTATTCCCTTTTATTTTCTATTATAAATGTTGGGGTATGATATATAACCTCCCCCATAATTCCCTCTTTATGTTTTAATAATGAGAGATTCCATTTCTCTCCCATTAATTCCTCCCATGTATACCCGTTACAATTGACAAAATTCTGTAAGGGATATTTCTCTCCTCATTTACATTCAAAAAATTCTTTTGTAATACGTATCTAAATTCCATTACATTTTTGGGACATGAATATATATGAACCCGCCCTAATTTCTAATTTATGTCCATATTATGAGAGACCATTTTCTCTCTCATCAACAATTTTTATGAATTCTTATGTCACACCGTTTTGCTGCTGAAATTGTACCGCATTTTTTCAAGCCAAGATCATTGTGTAGTGAATACCACAACCATATCTCTATCAAGGGTATTAAAATTTATGCACATATACATATTAAGTGGTAGTTTATTGTATTTATTCCACATTCCATAATCGTGGAATAGCTTATGATGTTGATTGATTCCATGTTAAATGATCCATGTGGCACACTTATGCTTGAAATTAAATGATTATGATGGGTGTGTCCTAATAGCGCTCTAATGCATTGGGTAATGTATAGTCTCATGATACTTCATGTGCAATGATTATTGAATCATGATAATTCATGTTCAATGAGGTTTTACTCATGATTCATATGTAATGAGGGTTTACTCAAGCTTCATGTGCAATGAGCCTTGGCTCATGCTAATATCATGTTAGATGTTGTTTCCACATCTCCATGTTATGATTATCATGCTTTATCAAGCCTTTATGTTCATGTTTCTCTTGTGTGCAATTAATATTCCTATTTCCTAACTTGTATTGTATTCCTTATGTTATTCTATTTTTATTCCCTTACTGGGTGTTATAGATCACCCTTTTCTTATGCATGTCCACAGGTTATCCCATGCAATGCTAAGTATGAGGGAATATAGTGGTCATGTAAGGCAAGTTTTCAATAATGATTTTGTATTTCATGTTTTATGATGTTATGTAATGATCCTAATCCCCAAAGACACTAGTACTCTCTATCATATATGTTTTATCAAGTGAATTATATGTAATAAATCATGTTTAAGTGTGAAATAAAAGCTGGGTTTTTATAGTTAGTATCAGAGGATAGGTTTAGTTATTTTTGGGAATAGGATTAGAAAACCCTAGTGAAGTATTAGAATAAGAATAAGTACAATAAAAACATCACTCTGTTTTGGTGGGTATTGAGTAAGTGGTTTATCAAGAAAATATATCTCTTCTTAGATACGAGTAGGTAGAGGCGGCTCGGGCACATATGATCCTAGGGGTGAAAACCTCAATAAGAAGTTTCAGTCTTGACCTATGGTATCCTGGTACACGACAATGAACCTTGCTGCACTCTTGGTTACAAGACTCCCAGGAGATATTCATTGGTAAATTCACAAGCTTAGAATGAACCATTATTAAGGGAATTAAAAAAAATCCTTATGAATATATGTTAGAATAGAGATCATGTATAACATAGATTAAAGCCTATAGATTCATAAGTTAAGGAAATAAAATCTATTTATAAGTCATCTATTTTTTCCGTGGATTACCCTTTATGTGTTACCCCTAACTTTCATTTTATTCCAGACAATGGCCCATAATAGGAGGACTCAGGCTAACAACTGAGGTGAATAACAATTTGATGACGGTTCGGATGAGATGCCCAATCCGATGGGAGAAAGAATCACCAAATTTGACACAATACACTCTCTGTTAACTCATGAATTGAATGGAAACATGGGTCCAGAAGAACGTTCACCCCCCCCCCCCCCCAAGAAAGAACAAGTCGCTATCGAGATATTAATAAGACAAAGGCCTCCTAATTTTATTGGATAATATGATCCCTCAATCACCGAACAATGGATCAACTCTATTGAAGAGTCCATCTCCTTCGTTTATTGTTCCCAATAGGAGAAGGTTCTCTTGGATGCTTATCATATGGAAGGTGAAGCTGATCAATGATGGACATTGATAAAAAATACTAATCCTGAGGAGGAGATCGAGGATTTGGAATGGAAGTATTTCCATAAGATGATTTTTAACAAATAGTTTCTAAGCACCCTATGGATTAAGATGTAAAAATACTTACTTTCCCTCAAGAAAAAATACAATGAATCTGTTGGAGAATACAAGGAAAACTTCAAAATTCATGCATGATACACCTTCGCCTTTTTCATTACCCATGAATGCAAGGTTGACCACTTATTTTGTGGGCTGAAACCGAGCCTATAGAAAGCCCTGGAAATCCGTGACATCAAAATCTATGAGGAAATTTTTTGATATGCCCTCAAGGTCGAAATGAAGATTTGAAAATATCAGGGGTATCATGGGGATAAAAAGCGTAAGGTGGATTTCAATTTTTGCAGTCTGCTGGATAAATCCAACGGTATTAAAAAGATCTAGCACCCCACTATCCAAAGGTGCAGAAAGAAGCACCCCTGAAATTTCTTGAAGGGGACGAGGAAATGATTTAGGTTTGGAAGAAAATGACACATAGTTGTTAACTGCCAACACGAAAAACCCACGACTGCAAAAGAGGAGAGGAATTCTCCGTTCGACTCTCAACATATTTTTCATTGCTTCAACTACAAAGAACCAGGGAATCTTAAAAATCAGTTCCTTAAGCCAAGGGTTTTCAGAGGCAACCAACAATCTCCAAGGAAGCAAGGGAGATATTTTTCCATCACTACCACTGATGTGAACCCCGAAAACAATGTTGTGATAGGTATGCTTGTTATTCATTCAATAATAGAGAACACGATTTTTTATTGATTTTCAACACACTCTTTTATATCCCGAAAGATTAGTATAGCAGTCCCAACACCACCACAAATCATGGAAGTAAAGATGTCCATGATTATGGAAAATCGGGAAATCATTGCATCCCATGAATATAACTCATCCCTTGTCATAATTGGTGGATTTAACTTCCCATAAAAACTCATCATACTCCCTCTAGTGGAATTTGATGAAATTCTTGGCATGGATTGGCTTTCTATATATAGATCCAACAGAAATTCCCATGATAAGTAAATCACTCTCTATTCGAAGAATCGACCCCAGATTTTGTACAAGTGAAAAGAAGAATATGAATCATATTAACTCCATCATCTCAAGAATGGATATTACTGCCCTATGAGCACACATATCTGGCTTTGATGATTGAGTCTAAAGAGGAAACCATCCATGAATACATGCTTGTTTCGAGGGAATTCACTGAAGTGTTTTCTGAGGAATTGTCTGGTCTTCCTCCTAGAAGAGATATTGAATTCTCAATTGATCTTATACATGGGGTGATGCCATCATCCAAGACTCCATGTAGAGTGGGTATTGTAGAGATTGATGAGCATAAGAAACAACTAAATGAGAATCTGGATAAAGGGATTATATGCCAAAGTGCTTCACCATGTGGTGCACCAATCCTCTTCATACCAGATATGGGCACTATGAATTCATAGTAAGGCCTTTCAAACTCACTAATGCTCCATCAATCTTCACGGACTTGATTAATAGAGTCTTCAGATATTACCTCAAGAAAATTGTGGTTGCCTTTATAGATGATATTCTAATATACTCCAAAACCAAGAAGGATCATGGGGAGCATCTAATAACTGTACTAGATACCTTGCGAAAGGAGAAGCTATATGAAAAGTACAATGCGTGTGAGTTCTGCTTGAAGGAGGTCTCATTCTTGGGCCATATCATCACAATCAAGGGAATATCAATGGATCCCTCCAAGATAGCTGCAATATAGGGATGTCTGAGGCCAACATCAGTAACAGGTATCCATAGTTTTTTAGGGTTAGCTGGATATTATCGATGATTTTTCAAAAATTTATTATGATTGTCCAACCCTCTTTCCAAGATAACTTGGAAGGGAGTAAAGTTTTCTTGGATTGATGAATGCGAAGAAAGCTTCCAGGAGCTGAAAAAGAGACATATCATTATACCCATGTTAACTTTACTGACAAGTGGAGAACATTTGGTGGTATTTAGTGATTCTTTGAAATAGGGAATTGGTTGTGTGTTGATGCAAAATGAAATAGACATTGCCTATGCTTTAGGGAAATTAAAAGATCATGAGCAGAATTATTCAACACATGATCTGGTGTGGACTGCGGTGATCTTCATTTTAAAAATTTGGTAGCATTATCTCTTTGGGGAGTATTGTGAAATATATACGGACCAGAAAAGCCTCAATTATATATTCACACCGAAAGAGTTGAACATGCGCCAACGGAGATGGTTAGATCTGATCAAAGACTATGACTTCTCAATCAATTAGCACCCTAGGAAAGAAAACAAGGTGGTGGATGCTCTAAGTAGAAAGGACCCAGTGATTCTATCATTGATTAGAATTGAAAAGGTTCCAATATTCATAGATTTGATGAAGATGGACATGGGAATCATAAATAAGGGAATATCATCAATCCTTTCAAAAATGATTTCTTAACCATCTATTTTAAAAAATTTAAATGTTGCTCAAAAGGATGATGTGGGAATTCATAAGATATTGGAAGCTATCAGAAAAGGTAAATCCTCCGAGATTAATATTAATGAATATGAAATTGTGAGATTTGGGAAGAGACTACGTGCCCCATCAAGTTCGGAGCTGAAGAAGGATATTTTGGATGATGCACATAGTTCAAATTTTTCTATTCACCCAAGAAACAAAAAGATGTATCAAGATCTCTAAGAGAATTATTGGTGGGATAATATGATGAAGGAGATCGCTGAGTATACATCATGTGTCTGGTGTGTCAGAAAGTCAAGGTAGAGAGGTAGAAGTCTAACAGGATGATGTAATAATTGCCCATACCAGCATGGAAATGGGAGACCATCACCAAGGACTTTGTCACCAGACATCTGAAGAAATCCATAGTCAACAATGCAATTTGGGTTGTTGTGGATCTTCTTACAAAGTCTCCACACTTCATTGAAATTCGAGAGGATTTATCATTGGATCAACTGGCGCGGAAATATATTAGGGAAGTGGTAAGGTTGGTTGGAGTACAACTATCTATTGTATCTTATCGAGATCCAAGATTCACCTCTATGTTTTGGAAGAGTCTTCAACATAATCTAGATACTGAACTGAACTTCAGTATTGCTTATCATCCTCAAAATGATGGCCAATCTGAGCGACCTATTCATACACTAGATGATATTTTACAATCATGTTCAATTGACTTTAAATGAGTATGGAATCAACATCTTCATCTGGATGAGTTCTAATATAATAAAAGTTTCCACTTGAGCATCTAAATGGAAGCTTATGAAGAATTGTATGGGAAGAGGTGTAGAACACCGATATGTTGGGATGAATTCGGTGAGATTAAGCTACTAGGAATATAAATGGTAGAAGAAGTGGTGGAGAAGGTGAAAACCATTCAGCAGCATATCAAGGCAGTTGAGAGTCGACAGAAGAGTTATGCAGATAACCGTCGATGAGACCGTGTGTTTAAAGTTGGAGACATGGTATTTATATGCATATCTTCATGGAATAAGGCCATGAGGTTTTGAATGAAGGGGAAGCTAAGTCCAAGGTATACTGGCCCCTTCAAGATTCTTGATTGTGTCGGGGTTGTGGCCTATCGACTAGCACTTCCACCTACCATGGGCAAATTATATGATGTCTTTCATTTATCCCTCTTAAAGAAGTACATACCAGACCCTTCATATGTACTCTCTTCAGAGGAAATACAGTTAGAGGATGGTATTTCTTATGAGGGTCAACCAGTGAAGATCTTATATCATAGGGAAAAAGTTATAAAAAAAATACAATGTCCATCGTCAAGGTGTTGTGGTGAAACCACAAGTTTGAAGAAGTGGCATGGGAATTTTATGAAGTGATGAAGGAAAGTTATCCACATATGTTTTAGTGTGGTAAAAAGAAATTTCATGGGGGAAATTTTTTAAGGGTGGAAGATTGTAACGACCCTGTGATTCAGTAATGAAAATTCCTGATGGCCTATTTAAAGGTCTTCTTATGGGTATGTTAAATATATGCAGTTATTGGGTTCTATGTTTTGTATTTTAAAATATTCTTATAAATTGTGACCATTGTTAATATAGTCGTCGCCTAGTGATCACATGATTAGTATAAATATAGGGCTTTAAGAAATCCGATTTACTCTGATAGAGGAAGTGATGGCCACATCCAGTAGACTTTCGCCATATGAATACCATTTTTCAGAGCTCAGAAAGGAGGTGGCTTCATTGGGCTTCTCTCTTGACCAAGCCCAAGCTGAGCTTAAATACATTAATCTTGAGTGGAACTGCCTATGAGAGAAGTGGAAGATGATAGAGATTACCACTTGAGAAATGTTATCGGAGCCACCCCAAGAGTCTTCCACCATCGTGCACCTTACCCTATTGTCTTATGCGGGTGTTTTAAGGGTTTATATAACAAGACACTAGAAGTATAACTATGTACATTTTTTTGTATAAATATTTTACTTCCATTTTATTATTGTTACATTGTAATGATTTTTTAAGGCACAAATAGTATCTTTCGTTAATATTAAACTAATACATACATTTTGATGAATTAATGGATATTTTAATTAAATAATATTTTAATAAAATATTATTATTAACAAATTAGTTTTTTATAAAATATAAATGATCATATAAGTTTTGTGAATAAAATTGTAATTTTTATTAAGCATTGATAGCTGTCTTTGCCAAAAACCATGAATTTTCAATAAATGTTAGTTTTTATTTCAAAATAGAAAATTCAAATATTTAAAAAATTATTTGGATTAAATGAATATTTTTTTGTAATCAGGGTGTCGAAATTATTAGACATGGGATTTTTCATAATTTTCTGAGACAATCAAATTTTTGGGTAAAAATTATATACTGTTTAAATATATTATGCATTTTATGACATCATAATGTCTCAATAGGGATGTAATAAAATACTATAAACATTATTTTAGGACAGTACATGTTTTAACATTAATATAATGCGATTTTGGGTTTTTTTGATTTATTTTACAAAGCCTTAGTGGACCCTTCAAGACATATAAAACAGTTTGTCTTTTTAAATTATTTTCCTTGAGAGTGTGACTCGCCTCCACACAAGAAACCCTATTATTTTAATAATTTCACCCATTGGACATATAAAATATTTTTTCCAATCCCATTTTTCAAAAAACATTTGGAAAAAACAATGGTATTTTTTGTGGTGTTGATTAGTTTATTGTGTGGTGTCCCAAACCTAAATAAAAAACAATTCACTCTCATTTCCTATATAATCCCGCCCAAACATGCACTTCCTCTTCACTCAAAGCCATTGGAGTTCGTCCAAACTCTACCCTCCTCTCTCTATAATCCTTCCAAGGTTCCCAAAGCTCCCAATAAGTCTCTCTGATTCCCCTCTCAATCCTTTGGGATCACATTTCCAAGTAAGGGACTCTCACCATCCTTATTTATGTCCAAGTTTTCTTATATTTGTATACCCTTTTATTTTTAATTATAAATGTTGGGGTATGATTTCTCACCTACCCCATACATCCATCTTCATTTTTTAATAATGAGAGATCCCATTTCTCCCTAATTAATTCCTCCCATGTACACCCATTACCATAATGAAATTCTGTAAGGAATTTCCCTCTCCTCAATTACATTCAGGAATGTTTTTGTATTAAGTATCTAAATTCCATTAAATTTATTGGTAAATGTGTCTATATGACCCCCATAGTGTAAATTTCATTTACATATGATGATACACCAATTTCCCTCTCACCAAAAATTTTTATGAATTCTTATGTCACACCATTATGCTGCCAAAATTGCACCACGTTTTTTCAAGTCAAAATCATTGTGTAGTGAATACCATACCAATGTCCTTATCCAGGGTATTCACCTTTATGAACATATACATATTTATTGGTACATTAATGTGTTTATTCCACCTTCCTTAATTGTGTAATAACTTGTGATTTAGATTTATTCCATGTTATATGATCCATGTGGCACACTTATGCATTAAATGAAATGATTATGAAGGGTGCGCCCTAATAGCACTCTAATACATTGGGTAAAGTATAGTATCATCATACGTCATGAGAAATGAGTGTTGACTAATGATAATTCAAGTGCATTGAGGTTTTACTCATGATTCTTGTGCAGTGAGGTTTTACTCATGCTCCATGTGTAATGAGCCTTAGCTCATGCTAATATCATGTAAAATGTTGTCACCACATCTCCATGTTATGATTATCATGTCTATCAGGCCTTTATATTAATGTTTCTCTTGTAATCCATTGATATGCCTATTATATAACATTTATTGTATTACTCATGTTATTCCAGGTTTATTCCCATACTGGGATTTATAGCTCACCCTTTTCTTATACATGTCCTCAGGTTATCCCATTCAATGCTAAGTATGAGGGAATGTAGTGGTCATATAAAGGATGTTTTCAATAAAGATTTTTTATTTCATTTTTTATGTTTTTAGGTAATGATCCTAATCCCCAAATACTCCAGACCTCTCAATCTTCTATGTTGTATCAAGTGACGTCTATGTAATAAATCATGTTTAAGTGTGAAATAAAAGCAGGGTTGTTATAGGATGTGGTTGTCTTGTTAGTTGTTCAAACATAGATTTTACAAACGGAGTAAATTTGGCCATCCATGGAATATTTCAATTCTTTCATATCATCTTTTAAATAATCCATTTATTGATCCCTTGAATGCTTCCTTTTATTACCAAAAACATTTCCAATACTAAAACCCTCATCATATCCTCTTACTTGTCCTAGGTGTTCTTGTTTTCCTAAAGCCTTAGCTAGGATATCCGTCCAACACTTATAGATAAATGTGTCTTCTCTCTCTTTATCCTGAAGATCATCCTAAAATATAAAATGAAATTGTTATATCAAGGTTTTTAGTTTAAAAAACATAAATGAATGATAAAAAATGCTAAATTATTATTACATCTAATACTTCCTTATATTTCTCTGTAAGATAAATTTCATTTTTCCTTCTTCTCACTCATTTACATTTTTCAGGGTTAGGGGGAGGAGATGGAGGACCGAACTTGACCTCTTCTGAACAACTACTAGATCTAGCTCTTAATTCTTTAATTTTTTCTTCAATCATTTTTTTCTGAAAAATTGGTCACCCTCCACATGATAAATTGTGAGTTTATACATTTTACAACTGGATATCTTTATTAGATCTCATAGAGGCCTACTATATAAAAGTAAAATAATAAGAAATTAGATAAATATATAATAAATTTTATAATATATAATAATTATCATACCTGATATTTTTCTTCATGTCGGTTGTCAAAATATTTCATCCATGTATTAGAATCCATAAACTCATACTTGAGGCATGGGTTTGCATAATTTTTCTTTCCAAGAACATTATATTTTGTAAATTTTGTTTTAAAATCTCTTAATCTCACCACCACTAAAGAGAGATGTTTTTTCCAAATATCTATTCTTTCCTAAAAATTGAATGTCATATATAATTGAATAAATTATATTTCTCATGTAAAATATTTAATATTAAAAAAATGAGATAAAATAAATCAATTGAGATATTTTACCATAATAACCTCCAAAAGCTATTGTTTTTTCATACTGTCAATAGACTTCCAATCAAGATATAACATACTAATCCTGCAATGTCTCTTTATTAATATGTAACAAATAATGTGAACTACATTTGGGAGAGTTTCATTTTTATCATCATCAAAATTAATATGCAATTTATCATCCCCACGAGCAATTGGATGTTTTGGTCAATGTATAATACCACATTTTCCAACATGAGAACTTGATTTATTTATAGTAGTTGGAGAAGTATCCTCCTCTAAGGATGCATCTGTATTCCCCACAATATTTTTTATAAATTAAAATTTTTCCTTAATTAAATAACTATATTACTAAATATTTAACAATATTAAAAGATAGATATAACTCGGCAACTGGTCCTCCATCTCTATATCTTAAATTCAAACAAACAAGTGTATTGAAACTTTTTGTACCTACATATCATTAGAAAACTTAAAATTTAGAAACAAGGATGAAAAAGACAAGTAAAAAAGAGGAATGAATTTTATTTTTCATAAAAAGAAACTAAATAAAAATAATTACTAGAAAAAATTAGGAGACTAATTTAGTGTTTTCCTATATGACTGCGTCATGATCATTACATACTATAAGCACTATGTCTTCCTTATAGTCATTGCAATCATCTAGAAATCGCATAATAGATGAATTAGACTCATGTAAATCCATAACATCATTAGCATCATCCTCATCACCCAAATGGTATTTTTTTCCTTTTTAAATGATGGAAGACTAATCATTCGATGGATAAATGACATAAAATATATGATTTTCATGTGTCACCATGATAAATGTTTCGTCATTATAATTAAATAATTTCTAATCAACCAGCGTAAATCCAAAATCTTCATGTTTTACACCACTTTTTCTCTCAAACCAATTACAATATAACATAGTGACTTGAAATTATGTATAATCAGTTTCCCATATATCCACAAGAACATTAAAATATTTCTATGAAGTTGAATTTGGGTTTTTATCTTCTACACTCTGAAAATGAACTTCTTCAGTGATAACCATTCACGCCACTATTTTGAATGGTACTCTTTCCATCTGTATTTTTTTATATAAAATGTGTACCCATTGACTTAAAAACTAGACCATGATATCATATTAAAATATAGTCCCTCTGATAACCATTTCAATGTTTCTTATACATATATTTTTTTCACTTTCTCTTCAAACTGTGAAACAATTTTATTTTTATGCTCAATCACCAACCGCTTTTCTTTTCTTTTTGGATATAAAATCTTTAATTAATAAATAAAAGATGATATATATGATTTAAAATCCACTTTGTCATTCCAAATGTATAAATTTGCATGCATCTCTTCATCACATGAAATTAACTTTACCTTTAAGCCTCCAATCCCTCTACCGTCACAATCAAATATCAAATGTCACGATATAGGGAGACTAATATTCTCTACTTCATATAAATAATCAGTATAGAACTCAATCAACTCTTCTGATACAAATTTTTGAACAATATATTCCTCTGGTCGATAAGGATTTTTAAGATATACCTTTAAAATTTTTATATACCTTTCAAAACGATACATCCAATGTAAATAAATATGCCCACATATTCTTTTCTCATGCACCAAATGAATCACCAGATGAAACATAACATCAAAAAATGTATGTGGAAAATACACTTCTGGTTGGAAAAGTATGTGAGAAGCTTCATTCCTTACCTCATCTAAAAAATTTGGATAAAAACTATGACAAAAATGGATTTGAAAAAAATACCTAACTTGATTATAGTATTTCAGACCGTTGACAATAATATACCATATTGTGAAACCGATAGCATTTGTGGAATAAGTCCATGATATTAATGATATTTCCACCCTATTAATTTAAAATCATGTACTAAAAAACCGTTCTTCACATTTGAATAATTTCTACTAGGTACGTTTATACCATACAGACCCTAGAAAAATTCAACTTCTCACTCTTTCTTAAGGTGTGACAAGTCAAAGGTAAATATGTTTTGTTTCCTTTCATAGTGGGAGTTAACTCCAAAAGTATTCCCATTGATATCAATTCCAATATATAATTAAATCCAACTTTGGTCTTTCCTTTTATGTATAAAAAATTTACAATCAAACTATCACATATATTTTTCTCAAAATGAATAACGTCAATTTTATGTTTCATCCCTAAAAATATCTAAAACGTTAGTTCATAAAAATTGATTTTTTCTCCCAGATATCTTTTTGAAGACCAGAACTACTTTAATTTTCAAATTTCAAATCAATTTTTTTCACCCTATTGTCATATTCTACGACTGAAAATGGTTGTGGGGGAGATTGTAATCATGTAAACTGTTAGATGCCTTTTTCAATCTTCAATAAGGATGATCATTCACAAAAACCATAGATGAACCATGTACACCATCTTTCATACATATATCAATTTTTAATATGAATTATATTCTTCAAAAATTGGACATTATTTATGTCCCTTGACACTGTATCCAGATAAGTCTCTATATGCAGAAAATTCGTTAATATTGAACACTATCGTAGAATGCAAAAGAAAATACTCTTTTTTATGCATATGAAACATTAACACCCATCTCCCATGGATGTTTCAAATCATCAATAAACATTGAAAGATACACATCAATATCGTTTCTTGGTTATTTTGGTCATGAAATCATCAATCTTGTCAAAACATATTTTTTATTCACACATATATGTTGGGATAAGTTGTAAACTACCAACAAAACAGGCCATGAATTATGTTGGAAACTTATTAATTTTAAATAATCATTATAATGTTATATTAATTATTTATAACCATTATAATAATCAATATACCCATCCATATAAATTATAAAGGAAAAAAAATTTCCACTATGGCGTGGAGATGGTAAGTCGTACGTACACACACAGGGTGATATTATTTTTCATTGGATGGGTAAAAGGAGGAATATGGTTGTCCCATAATCATATTAACATCCCATAATGTATATGATACTACAGTTATTAATTTATTATGGAGAAAACATAGGAGGATGAAGTATAAGAAGAAAATAAATTGAATGGAATTGGTAAAACAATTACCTATTATCTGATCATATCCTTCTGATTTTCACAAAAAAACATCTTAGGGTGGTTTTATGCCCAAATAATGGCATATAAGATGAATTTAGGGATGTTAGGAGGATATTTTTGTAGGGGTTGGGTGAGCCAATGGGATTTAGGGATGCAAATAAATGGGAAGTAGAAGTTCCCTTTAATAAGAGATATGAGGGTGACTTTTGAAAGATCATGACATATTAATTTATTTTAAATTGATTTTTAGTTTGAAATAGAAAAAAAAACCCATTTATTTCGAGGTTAATATGAGTATTGGATGAAATCCCCTCATCCAATGATATTTATACATGTTTAAGTCGTAAAAGTAACCTTATCATTTGGATTTAACCCTTAGGAAAACATTTTCACTCTTACAGCGTCTTCTGGTTTTTTACACTATAGGGTTACTATAGTTACAATAAAATTATAAATGAAACCAAATTAGATAATTTGTGACATATTTGCCATTATAAAAGTTATTTTTCCTAACCTTATATTTTTAGGACTTTTATAGTATTTAATAAAATAGTATTTATTTCAAACTATAATTTATGTCAAATTTTATACATTTCAATATTTTCATTTATAAAAATATAAAAGCAACAAAATAACTTCATACAAATATTTCCAATATGTCTATAACATGTCGAGGATATCTATAAAATTATTCTATGTCATTAATTAAGTCAAATTATATTTATTTTAATATTTTTCATATTTTTTATATGATATTTATATTAATAAAATTATTTCTACATCACAATTGTGTCATCATTAATAGTAATTATTTAATATCTAAAAATTATAAAGAAATTTATATGAAGTAAGTTTTTATTTTTTTTCTTTGAAGATACAATTTATAATCGATGGTATCTCCAATTTATCTATATATTAAATTTATTATAGTTAAATGAAAAGAGAGTGTGAAATATTGTCACATTCATTAATTTTAATATTATTAATGTCATATTCATGGAAAAGGGTCCATTGAATTAGTTTAGTTCTAAAAATGTGTGATAAGGGTCAAATTTATTCATCTAATTAACTTTTTCTAGGTGTTATGGTTGTTTTAAAATATTATTTTAACTGTTAATTACCTGATTTACCTTTAAATCTGGTAATAAAAATTAATAAAGTTAATATTCATAATACCCAGAAAAAGAAACCAATCATTCTAATTTGGACCCACTGATTCCAAATGGGGAATCCATTACATAAAATTTAAAACAGATATGTTGATGTAATTAATTTAAAATTAATAAAATTTTCTTAATGAAAAATTTGTTTTTAAAAGATAAAACATTGCAAAATATAGAAATGTTTTTAAATCAAAACTCATTGTAAAATTAATTCCATTGAAAAAAATTATATTAACTGGTGAAAATATATTCTATTGCTACTTTAAAACCATTCAAATATATAATTTATCCAGATAAATGTTTTTTATCAAAAATCATTTTTCAATTAAAATTGAGCTTATTTTTACTATTCATCAAAACATAAAAGTTATCAGAAAAATATAAAACATTCATCCGAGGTAATTTTTTATATCCGGATTCCAAGGAATAAGTTTATTTTGTTAAATAAAATATATAAAAGTTTGAAAAAGATATTTAAAATGGGTACTCCAATAAAAGGTAAAAAACTACATTGTTTGAAAAATACAACTTTTATCTGAAAAATAGAATCGTTTCTTATATCATGTATAGAAAATTCATAAGATTGATTTCAAAATTGTATGGAATATATGAAATTTAAAATGTGTTTAATCATATTCATAATCTATAATTTAACGAGTATTTAGTATGTTATATTAAATAATAATGTTTTATAAATATATTAGTGTTTGCTAAAACTAGGTCATTCATGTAACGCAAGCCAAATCATTATTGTGTGTAGCGTATGCTTAAAATGATGTTGTGTAAAAATAAAAAATGAAACAAATATTTATAAATGAATATATTATAAAGTATTGGGGTGTTATAATCATGATCTAGATACTGCTCTACGGGAGTTGGATGGGTTGCAAGAAAGTCTGCGTGCATGTGACCCATGACAGCTTTCTGTGAGATGAACCAAAAGTCGAACTACGAAAGGATCACTTCCCACTAATCCATAAGTCTTTACAACATATGGAGGTTCATAATATAATTTAGCAGATCCACATAGGATACAAGCTATGTCTCATGAGGTTTGTGATAGTTCCACAACTTCTGTACTGCAAAAACCAGAACGATACATCTATTCTCGATAGAGGAATATATTGTATCTATGTTCAGGATCATGCGACTGAGATTGTATGAACTATTATCTTCCCCTTTCATGTTATTTTTTTAGATGGGCATCGAGGGATCTTTACATGGCAGCTCATAGAGGACAAGGAGTTTATCGGAGGTAGATGGCATTAGAACCTGAGGCGATTGGAGGTATATCTTGATCTCCTCAAAATTATTTTGACATTCTTTGTCCCATTTGTAAACAACACCATTCTTCATGATTATAAAGAGGGTATTACACTTTCTAGCATGATTCGTAATGAATCAGTGTGTGTAGGTTATGTGGACTTTGAAGCCTTAGACATCTTGAGGGTTTCTTAGAGGAGAAAAATGACTGATGGCCTTGATCTTCATTGAAACGATATTGATAACTTTATATCTAATGATAAAGATGAGTAAATTTCCATACGTAATCCCAAAGGAACACTTAAAGGGATTCATCTTCAGGTGAAAGGAGTGGAGGAAGTTGAACCATTTCTCAATATCTCTGATATGGTCCTGATGCTGGTGGGATTTGACCACCAAACCATCCAAATATCATTTAACAAAAGTCCCAAGCATCAGTTTGAATATACAGTACATGGCTCGTTGATAGGCAGCTCATGTATTCTTCAGACTAAAATGAATTTCCAAGTAACCAAATGTACCTTGTGGTGCTCTAAAAGCAGTGGATACCTAGTCCTAAAGGCCCATTCAGATTGTAATATATCTGTAATACCAACACATGAAAGAGAGATCTTGTATTCCCATTGTAGCATAGAACAGAAGCTATATCAGAGGAAGGGGAAAATATTCCTTCAGACAGTGGTAGTTGAGATCTCAGAAGTCGATACAGAATCTGATCTATCCATTCTTATTTCTATCGACAAAAATGATAGCTTACAATATGGGGTATTGGATTTCCTTAACAAAGACTGATTTGATGAGCTTATCAACTTCAGCCCTAAACATGCCACCGTGAGTGGTGTAAACCTTTCTAAAAGGTTGTTTTAACCCGCAATGACATGTCTGGAAACCGAGATGTTAAAAACAACCTAAGGATTGATCCCTGACATTTCATCGTAAATCAAGGAAAATAAATCCTAATAATGCTTCAGTAAATCTATATACTATTGTTAATAATCCGTAGTAAAACCTGTGATGATCAGTGTTGGTATCTGATCGGCCTCAGTATCAAGATTCACCTGTACCAACTCATCGATCGTGGTGGAGGGAGCTTCATAAAATGTGGTGTGAGAAACTTCCTAGTACTCATCATATTCCATCGTGAGGGGATTATGATAAATATTTACTTTTCTAAGTCTGTTTACCCTGATAGAATTTTGGTTCTTTCCTAAGCCTCAGCAGAATCTTCATTGGGAGACTCCTTCGCCATGGACACCATGGTAAAAAAGTTATCGATCAATTTATTTCATACCATCAAACTTGGGGACCATGCTTAATAATATCTAAGTAGTAGGGTCATGTTTTCTTAAGTCGGATCATCCCATACTGAAAAAACAAGTAGGTATCACGTATTATTGTTTCCATGGAGAGAATGTCCAGATACCTTATAGGGGTAAGTGGCTCTGGTAAAAATCGATCATGATTAATGTAGAAGTACAAAGTGATCTTCCATTTCTTTGGGTACCTAGGAATGTACTGCTCACTCCTTCTTGACACAACAATGTAGTTTCCCATGTCCAGGGTTGCGGCCTCCTACCAGTGAATCAGGAGGACGAAGGCATCATCTGGATCTATCCACGGGTCGACTATAATGGAAGTGTTCTCGACCGTGTTGGCCTAAAAATATTTTTCCTTGCACCTATAGTAGTCTAAATCTAGGTAGAGGGATTCACAAGAGTCAAAGAGAGATGAATCACCGTGGATCAAACCCACTAAATCATTGGGGGATTATTTTAGGTAGTGAGGATAGGAGGAGGGAACTACTGCAAGCAGATTGATTAAAGGCCTACCCATAAGCGCATTTTAGGTGGTTTCCTCTTAGACAACCATGAATTCAATGATAGAAATCAGGCCACTGAACTAGGTCTTCAAATGGATATTTCTACATATCCTCTTCTCGGTCCCGTCATAACCTTGATTCTTCTAGTTAGAGGGTTCCAGATCTTCTTTTTATATCCCCATCTTGCAAAGCGTTCAAGTCAGGATGAGATTGATCCCAGAACCTGTGTCCATAGGAAAATGGCGTACCTCCATGCCATTAAAATGTCCAATGATGTATAATGGGTGAATGTTCCCCTATATGGGAGAGCCTAAATATTCTATATTGAATGATTTGATGGCCTGACATTATGTATGCTCAGCTTCCTTAGGATGGATGGTATATACAGAAGCTACCACTATTTTTAACTAAAGAGGGATTTTCGAAGCCCCTTTGAGGGCTTCACGCTTATCTTCAGAAAGGTGTAGAGCCTTGAGTATCAATATATTTTTAGGAATTCTAGAAAGGTTCTTAATCACATCATTCTTCCATGCAAGGATTACCTTTCTACTAGTAGGGAATTGCTCTATGGTAGGTGGAATGATGGATACTTCTAGTCAAACCAGAATATTCATACTAGTACTAGGAATATCATGTTGTTCACTAGCTAAATAAAGAAAAATGACTACCATTTATTACTTGATGGTTGAGGTGTAGCCATAGCCATATGCGGCAAATCAAAGTGTCGTCACAGCGACTCTGCGTCATTAAGTAGTACAAATGGCGGTGGCCATGAATCTAATGAGATGGGATTATAGGACTATGTGTGTTGCGGTCCGTGTTGAACCTATTATCTAGTCTCGGTATCATGCACATCTTGGATAGAAGGACTAGCCACTTAATTCTGATGATTCATGTATCCATAGCCTCATCGATGATGGTATCAGCTGGAGAAATTTAGAAGACCATCCTTGAACTCCTCTTCATGAGGAACCATGTAAGGGTCAACTAGATGAATGGTATTCACTGAGGAATACCATTGATGATCTCATGATGAATCCTCCAATACTGGGCTGATCCTGGGAGTGATTCCCATCTCTTTGGGCATGAAATTCCCAAGTGTACAAAACAACTTTGGCCCCATTAGGGGTCCTTGCAATCCCATGTGTCGTTCATTCCTACCCCTATGGTAGGTATAAACCTAAGATATGGATGCATTAGTTTCCACTGGATGTGGTGTAGTGGATTAATAAGGCTCAGTCTAATTTAGATGGGATTATATGATACCATGGTCATGAGTGACTACCTTTTGATACATCCATCTTTCATACTTCTAAGACTCATGGTGGGATACCAGTTTCCATTCCCCCTTAGTGTCATTGTCAGACCTTACAGAAACACATGCCCCATGTGTCAGGTCAGATCCCAACCAAACTATAGTGTTCTCAAACTTGTCTTAGAGCCAATCTCTGAACACATAATAGAACCTGAGATTATGTCAATGGAACCTGTGGTAGGGGTAGTAATTGGGGAAATCGGTGAGATTGGCCTCTTAATGAATCCTGTGTTCGGGTAACTATAGGATGCCTTGATCCAAGGTACTCTAGAAATAACTAGATACTTGAGCCTCCTCAAACGAGTAGACTCATTTTATCCTATCCAAAAGAGGGACTCATAGTGTTTGGGCCTGATGAGGAGGTGGATCCTATGGAGGAGATGGAATCTAATTATCAAACATAGGTGGTGGTGGTGCATTATGTGGTGGAAACTACCTATTTTGAGGTGTGAAATGCTGAATCCAAGGCTGGGCTTGAGGCTGAGGCCCCCGGTGAGGATGTGGAGGAGGCTCTACTGGAAACAATTCTAGTGGACTGAGTGCCTCTACCAGTGCAACTACATCTGTCTCAGGCTTGGATTCCCTTCTTATAGGTGTTGTGGGAGGCAAGATGTGTGCCTTCATGGATTGTAGCAAGGCTTCCTCTATGCACTTAACTTTGTTATGAAAATCTCAAAATCCATCAAAGAAGTTCTGTGTGATAAGATAGGGGACATGTTATGTCTTCACATTCCCCATGCACGTTTTCAATATTTTTTATTTGGTCAATGACTTCTCAAGTGAATAAGTGAGGCCCTTCCACCTAGATACAAAGTCTGTGATGCGCTCATCTATACTTCACTTGAATTTGAAGAGGTTTTTGATACTAGTATTCAAGTGGTGGAGAAGAACTGATATAGAATCTTCCTGTGAAGATCCTCCCAACATGTTATAGACCCAATGGGTAGAAGGTTGTACCAGAAAAACATGGTCCCTTCTAATGTTTATATGAAGCATCGGATCTTAGACGCCTCTTACTCACTGTAGTTCCCAGAATGGGTCCACAAATTGAGATAGAATGGGCCAAATTATGCAGGGGGTTGCCTATCCCAATGAAGGTGGATAAAATTGGATTCCTAATACGTGAGGGTGTTATCATATCATCCACCCATGTTCGATATGTCTTTCCATCATGTTGGGTCACCACTTGTAGTGTTTTAAGTGCCTCAAGGCAAGCGATTAGATGAGATACCAGATTACCCTATCAAGGGTTCCTATCATGGAGAGGATCCCTGACCACCAATGTGTTGGTAGGTTATTTAACATGATAGGTACGTCCAGAGGCTCATGGAGCGGCTCGTGGAATGACACGAGGAGCTGTTGGAGGGATGACCTAATGAGATGCTTGAGGGGCCGCAGGAGGAGTAGCCTATGGAGCTAGGTCTCAGAGAAGATTATCATATAGCTCTAATGGATTTGGTTATGAATACCACATGAACATTCTATATGCTCCTACCTCTATCATGTTGGGATATACAGGGAATTCAAGATCAGTGGGGGAAACTTGACCGGGGGACCCTGTACCTACCCCTACTACCCTGGTGGAGGAGGTTTGGGATCATAACAGGGATTGACATAACATGGCCTTCATTCTGATACGTTTATTTCATGGATCATGTCAATAAATTTCATCCATTTCGCAAGATATTGGAGCAATACAACCTTTTGGGATCATCCTCTATATTTTGTGTCGAACCAAATGGGTCAGAGGTCATAACTATTCTAGGGTTTCATTTTGCCTTATTGAGGTCCCATATGAGGGGAAATGACTCGGTAGGGTCTGAAAGTCCATGTATGTGTCTTTTGAGGAAACTAACAATGATTTGGGGATCCAAAAAGAGCGGAACTACCCTAGGGGGTAGGTTCTCCTCAATTAGTCATGCCTTAGTGTCTTTATATATGAGGTTATCCAAGTTTACTACAACTTCACCTTGGGAAATATCCTTGGAATCACCTAGCAGATTAGGTTTATTTAGGATGGGACTGATTTTAATAGAAGTATAATTCCCCCAGACAATGATACTCATGTGTGGATACACCTCTTCAATAATTTTGTGAAGCACAGTAAATATCTTAACACATCATTGCTGAAGAGTCAGGTAATAATCGGGTGATGCAGGCTGTGGAACCATGGGAAGTGCAGTTAGCTAAACCAAGCATCCTTGTTGGCCAATTTCCTCATGATTTTTCTTGATTTTGGGATAATCCAACTGACGATGATGGAGGTGGAAGTGTGTCATACCTAGGATATGGTAGAAACACATGACTTCATCCTGGGTGAGTGGCTTCGGAATGTCGAAGTATGATGTAGCGATCATCCAAAAAATCTTGGGACGATGGTTTTCTATGAGAATTCAGCACAAAAGTTTTCATTTGGAATCATTATGAAACCCTTGTTTTGCCCATTCATTAAATGTAGTCGGATGAGGAACCGACAACTTTACTAATGTGGACCGCTGTGCTGGAGGACTAGCCGGTGAAGAGAATGCTACCTAGGCTGATAAGTTGGTATATACTGGATAATCTCTCAAGGGTAGTAGTGACTGCATCATAACATCCTATATGATTGAGTTCCATTTAATGCTTCATGTGCGATGGTAGTAGCAGATTTTGATGAATCTGGGCGGTGCTCATCATCTACCAACCCCCGTAACAACTCTATGTAATCACATGTTGTGGTAGATAATGATCCTGGTGATGAAAGAGAGGACTACATGGAAAGACCCTGAATATAATCCAAATCTTCCCCCTCCTATATTTACCTATAGAGGGCCTCGGGGATCTAGTGTATTTCATTTTTTGGAACGACAAAGTTTATACACTTGGTTACCACCCCAGACATTCATGCAGAGGATCAAGGTGAAAGATCCATCATTTAATCACACTCTACTTCTGAATCTGAAAAGAAGAATAGATAAACAATGATCTAGTGCTATGTATGATTCTTCCGTTAATAGAGAAAATTCTCCCTTCTGCCTCGGTACTGTTCCATAGGTTGGGGTGAATCTTCAACATTGGGAGGAACTTCATGCAGTGTGTGATGGAGTCGGAAGGCCTCCACCAGAGCTGGTTGGAATATGAGGAGGAACCCTATGTTTGGTGTCTTCGGAGTGGGCAGGACCACCACATGGGTGGGATGGGGTGTGAGGATTACCCAGGAAGATACCAAACGGAACACGGGGAGCACCTATAAATGGGAGAGCTTGGGTATGCGAAGGACCTCTATTTTGAGTGAAAGAAGCTCATGGAGGACCTCCACGTTTGTCAGTGCTATAGTGGGGTGAGCCTCTATTGGAGATGTAAAGGATATGGGGAGGGCCACCATGTTGGCCACATGTGGTGTAGGATGGAACCCCAAGTCAGTTTATAGTTTTGGTATGGGGAGGAACTTTGTACGGATCAAACTAGACATGGGGAGGACCTTCGTGTTGATTGGTGAAGGGGAAAGGAGGTCCCTTGCATTGATGACCTGAAATATGTAGAAAAGCTCCATAACTAGGATCATAGACCTGGGTAGGACCCCCATACTTGAAATTAACAAGACAGTGATGACCTCCGCTTGGACTAAAGATAGTATACAGAGGACCTTTTTATTGGATGAGAGAGTGGGGAGGACCTCCACTCTAACAAGATATGGTACGAGGAGGACCTCTTTACTAGATCTCGACATCATAGGCTTGTCCGTAATGGCTTATACTCATGTTCGAGACTAGAAGAGTTTTCCAAACCTGCTCATGGGGTGGTTGGGGTCTCAAATCCGATCAGAAATAGTGGTTTCCTTGATCTATAAAAATACGGAGAGGATGGTATGTGTCAGTGGTGGCATGGGAAACTGAAGATGTAGAAGATGATACTCCCTAATTGGAATCTTTCTAAGACGATGACCGATGTTGACGTCGGGTCAGCTAAATTGTGGTCGGTGATGTGGGATTAGAGACCACTTGTTCCTTGAATTGAGCGATCAGATGTCGGTGTTGACATGGCCTGGTGGGATCCACCCTTGGTAGCACCCGGGTGATGGTCATAGCTTGGATTACTAAAATGTCCATTACCTCATTAGCCTAGGGGATTTCATCATTGGAGTATACTAGGGATAGGCTCAGGGAATGGTTAATCTTCGGTGTGTGTAGTAGCTGCTCCATGCGTGGACCTTGGGTGCAGAGGTGTTGGTGAGGCACATATACATCTAGATCTTGGTGATCCATATCCCTCATCGGGATGAACCCTTCTAGTTTGTATCGTCGAATAAGATTATTAATCACCATCCTCTATAAAATATCTAAGGGTGAGATGCGGTGTGGGCACACAATAGCTATGGTTGTGCACGTTGTCTTGGGGGAGGTGGAGCTATGTGGGATTGCCACATTAGCACTGACCCTACCCCTACAACTACGAGTTAGAGGTGATTAGGTTCCTATAGCTTGGTTCCATCCAAAGTAGGAATATTCGGATATTAACACAGATAGTAATAAAGGAGTTCCTAGTGCCCCAAAGTCATTGAATCTTCCATGGATGGATAGAAAGAACCATGCTGACAATGTCTCAGACTTGAATCCCCAATGATTAGATACACCTAATTCTAATGAGTTCCATATCAGTCCCACCATTTCCCTAGAAGGACATAGGACTAGATGTTTGGATTTGATTACATGAATATTTGTTTCTGTTTTGAATGCTACTAATCCCCATGGTTGAAAGAGAAAATATTCATGTCGTTTTCGCTATTTATTTTTCTGTTGATTTCTTCGGGGCACACCGCCTAAGTGCATTTGACATTATCTTGGTTCTGAATTGTTTCCTATATTCCTACATACCAATTGGGGGTGGCATTCAGCACCACTTTGGAGATTTGTACACCTTGATTGAATTAGGATGATGGGATTTTGGATCCACTTTTCATGGATTCGTCCTCAGAACTCGTCTTGTAGTCCAGGTCTCCCTTAATGATTAAGATGTTGTTCATGAAACCCTTCCTGATGTCATCTCTCTATGGATTCCATTTAATTATACTGATTCTTTTAGGACATTTAAAAGGGTAAACTCAATGCATAACATTCGATCAGGGATGTATTCACATAGGTAATAGATATAATTTTTTGATGCTGAAACCTTGCTACCCAAAAATTCTTCCTTATTAGAGGGCTTCATGGGTGCATGTTAGCTAGAAACATCCAATGTCGAATGCAAGGAATCTTATTCCATAGGTATATCTCTAAGGTTTTCCTTATCTTCACATTTTAACATAGTGTATGCTGTGAGTTTAACAAATAGAAGAGATGGGTCATACTGACAAGAACAATAAACAAGAATGGATCATATGGATTCATCTATAGGAGGGATTAGATGGAATGTTTTGCGGGTGGATGGTTCAAAATTTTTGTAAGGATTGACCCTGCATGTAGTAACCCAAAAAGGGAAGGTCTCAAACCATGAATGCAGATCTGAACACTATGAAGGTACATATCAGAGAAGGTGGGTCCCAACATAGGGTACACCAACATTTACCATTGGCTACTATTGAACCTCCAAGAGGCTTTTTAAATATTACCTATGTAGAATAAATGGATTAAAACCCACGTAGTACGAAGGGGGTTCAGGGCATACATATCGCTAACGACTCAGACACTGCGAAGAGAGATGAAGATGCAATCTTACCATGATAAGGGTAAGGTAGTGGATTATATGTCTTGGTCATATGCATGGTTACCTTCATGTATAAAGGGTATGAGGGTTCTAGAGTGTCATGGATTGGAAAAAATGGGGATGGATATGGAAGAATTATTGGTGGGTAAAGATGAATGAGATGGAACCGACGTGAAGATAATGGTTCTAGGATTGAACTTGGACGAGGTTTCCTACATACCCTTCATAGAAGGAAGGGATCAAAATCAATGTAATTCTGGTGGGGTGCAATGAGACACCTGAGGAGGTGGCTCCTGAGAATGGAGTGCATGGATGGGGACCTGAATGAAATGGAACCTCCGGGTTGGGACAAGATCATCCTAATACACAAAGGCTCAAGGGAGTGATCGGGATGGGACATGGATGATGGGATTGAAACATGAAAGAGGCTTTCTACATATCCTAGTGGTTAGAATCATATTCTACATAGTTCAGGATGGGGAAGAAAATTAGGGTGTATGAAAATGAAATCAACACAGAAATATTCTTGGGATTATGCATGGTTAGCATCCCATTGCAAGAGGGTCACTCTAGGTTAGATAAGTACATGTTATGTGGGTATTATTCATAGTTAGATTTCCATTGGGATTAGAACACCTCAAAGAGGTGGATCTAAGAGATGCAGCCCAAAAAAATAAAAGTATCGCATCAAAGGGTACATCCCTAGGAGTGAGTACCAGAGTTTACCATTAGTTAGGTTTAGACTATATAGAGGCTTCCTATGTATCCTAGTGGATGGTAATCAAAACGCTCATAGTTTGGAGGGGATTATATTTTAACATCATATGGGAAAAGGTGAACTGATTTGAAGAAAATGGAATGGTTTGATTGTGGGGAGTGATGGTCTTGATCCTCAAAGGGGCTTCCTATGTAACCTGATTGGAAGATAGGGATCAATGTCCATGTAGTTCAAGAGGATGCAGTTTGACATTATGTGGGATGAAGGGAATGGGACATATGAATTATTAGAATTGCAGAAAGGATTTCATGAAAAATATTAAACTCTACGTCCACATGAGTCATGCTAGGTTTTTGAAAAAAGACATAGCATTAGACCAACCGATCTTGTAACAAAAGGGTGTGGCCACAACGGATGGTGTGGGGCTTACAAATGAATAGCAGCCCATATAGATTGATATTGGGACCTACTCATGGAGGGAAGCCTGATGAGGATGTCTAGATGTTTGAGGATGATATGGTCATCATACATGGAGAACCCTATCAAAGTGTGTCAGGGCATACGTGGAGACTACCCAAGGCATAAATGGTGAAAAATCACAAACAGAGACAGTGGAGGCAAAGAACTGATTCTCATTCTCCTTCAGGTTGACCCATTCTTTTCACGCTTGTGGAAACTCATAGTTTAACATTATGTGTCATGGATGAGGGTGATTGGTAGTTTAACACCCTATAGCTCGGACGTTGAGGACTCACTCTTCATCCCTTGGACTTACATTATAAGGCCCCCACCTTAAACCTTACTTAATCTTGAGTTATTATTAGATTACACATTGAGGATCTTTTCAGGTTTAGAGTTTTAGGGAATTATATCATAAAACTTTCATTACATTCCACATATAAACAAAGTGGTTACATAAAGATAGTATTCTTCAATCCCATCAATGGAAACATATTTAAGATAAAACATGGATTCTTTATTGACACTTCCTTGACACTATCATCATATCATGTACCTTTCCCTTGACCTATGAAAATCATTTCAAAAAAACTTGGGACGAGCATAAAAAGCTCAGTATGGGTTATAAAAACATGGAAAGGAAACATGGGTACATATATACATAAGAATGAAATCATACTTTACGCATAAAACATAAGCACTTTAACATACCTCATCAAATCATGAGTAAATCATAGAAATCATAAGACATAAAGGTAACTTGAGGCATTCATAACATTCCTACGTAGGGAGTAACCCTCTTGGTTACGTTTGGAATACCCATCACAGTATATTCCCTAAATCTCTTCGTAGAAACCTTAACGTTTCACTCCTTCACGTTACCCAATGCATTGGAGAGCTATATCGGGCTCACCCGCCCTTAGTTTATCATGGAACTACCCGTCTTCATAATAATTCCCAAGAACCTCGACATAATCGTATCACATAAAACATGCATAAAGGAAACATAACATTACCAGCTTTCAATCACAAGATATCAATACAACACATTGATATAAAAAACATTATGAAAACCATTTTCAATACCAAAATAAAAGAAAAGTAAAACATGGTATTTATTTTTCTTTTAAAAAAAGGTATGGCTTGTAGAGGAAGCCGAAACTCAAATAACGGTCATGGCGGCGGAGAAGTCATTGTCGCCGCATACATACGACAAAAACATTCCCTTTTGTCATTTAGTAAAACGCTTCGTATAAAAAAAAGATTCCTTTTGGATAAACATAAAATTCAGAGGGGTTTATACACCGTATAAAAGAAGGTTGTGTATAAAACAAAATATGCCTCAATGAAAGGAGATTGAGACGAAGTCCCATACCTCGGGTCCGACTTGACTGGGTCGTTCTTTAATCTCTTGAATTATAAACTTGAGTTAATTTCTACTTGATTAAGAACCTTTTTCAAGTTCATTATTCCTTTTATATCACTTATTTCCATTTCATGAACACTATGTAATTATTTATGTTAATAACAGTGGTTTTAACGATCATTGGTACTTGAGTCAAAAATAATCCCTTTATAATTACATGTTGTTCATGTATCCATTATATCCAGAATGGTATTCATGATGTAGATATAATATATGCCATATATATCCAGTAAACGCATGCATTTATAATATTACATAATCATTTAGAGGTAAGAAATGAAATGCACCGTTCATGGAGACGGTAAGCCGTACGTACGCATGAATGCTACTTTCATTTCTATTTCGTATTTTATAGAATGGAATCATAATGATATAAAGTTAAATTATAATTCCAGTATAATATAATATATAATATCATAGTTCCATCCTTTATACGTCCCACATATGGTATTTAATGAATCAAATCACTTTGAGGGGGCGGTAGTCCGCACTTCCTTAAATGAAGATATCGCGTTTACCCATAATGGAAACCACAAAGGTATGCCCAAAAAGAAAAATACAGAATCTTAAGGAAAAAATAAACATATTATATATCATATATAAATATAGTGTAATCTTAATGGCCACCTTTAAAGGTGTTAAAGGAATGTTGAACAATCATCGTTTCCGGAGGCATAAATTCACCATCCACGGAAACAGTATGTTCGTTAACCATTAGATGTAGGTGTGTGTAAGTGTGGCTTGAATCCTTCTTATAAAAACATCCTAGTATATTTAGTATACTGGATGTGTTACAAAATAAGAGAATAAAAAGATTTTAGGGGGTTGGAGAAGCAAAATAAAACAAAAGGACTCAAAAGAAGACATTACATTAAAATCGGGTAACTTCCTTTGGTTTGAGCTCAAAGGCTTCCTTGGGAAGACTTCTGCCCAAATTGAGGCTTCAAGGAGTAATAGAGGGAAGTGGAGAGACAAAATGAGCAGGGGTTAGCCGATACAAAGGCTTTGGAAGTGTGGGTAAGGAGGTAGGGTTGCGGGCCTTTTATAAGAGGAGAGGAGGGGCACTCTTGGAGAGTAAATATAAGTTTATTTTAAAATGAGTTTCAGATTCAAAAGGTCCCAAATTGACATCGTTAGATGATAAGGTGATAAGGGTTAGAAATCCACTCATCCAATTGGTTTTTTCCATGTGTAGGTCTTAGATATTACATTATCTTTCAATTTTATTTAAATCGTTAAATAATGAGGTCATCGCTGCATCATATTGATGTCATAAATACATCTATTTATTTAATGTAAAAAATTTATAAAAAAATTCTATGATGTAGGAAATCGTTTTATCTTTCCAATGAATATTTATAGTCAAAAATCTGACCTGTATAACCCCATATAAAAATTGTTTTCATAAAATAACTCATGTTTGTGTCATTTTTACATTAACATTAAATAAAAAGTTATTTATGTCATTTCCCAACCAAAGTGGCTCCATGGGGTCCCCAAGTTTACCCATGGCTTTTCTAGGTCGGCCATGACACATCCAATAAGGTTAGGACATGTTTCGTGGTCATTTCATATTATTAAAGCATTATTTTTACCTTAAACTACCCTATTTACCACTAATCGCGATTAAAAACTTAATAAGTTACTATTCACCAAAAAATTACTTTAATCTCATTGAACCACATTTTACTTCTTAATGATAACCATGTATGTCGGATTTTTGAAATTCAAAACACAAAAGTGGCAAAGTTTCATTTAAACGAAAAATCAGTTTCTTTAACTACCACTTAGTGGTTTCACTATTCATCAAAAATTGAAGTTTTTCAGAAAATTACCAAAAATTCACCCTAAGCTATATTTGATATTCCGAATTCAAAAATGAAGTCTATTTTACAAAATTAAAAACATATAAGTCACATTAATTAATTAAATAATTAATTTCCGCCGTTATGACAAATAGCGTGTTTTTATGAAACAATAAGTATCAAAAGATTGACACCAGTTTAAGTCCAATTTCAAAGTGAAATTGATTCCAATGAACACCATTGGATTAAATGGTTAAAATATATTCTAATTTCAGTTCAAAACCAATTCAAAAGATAGTCTAATCATATAAATAAATTATATTAAAAACCATTTTTGATGTAAAATGCAGTATTTTTCACTATTCATTAAAAAATGAACATTGTCAGAAAAATACCAAAAAATCACACAAAGTAAATTTTGATGTCCCAATCATAAAGAATAAGTTAATTTTGACTAACATAGTTTATAAAATTGTCAAAAGACAGATTCAAAAATGTTTTGCCATCAAAGGCAGTAAAACAATCTTTTAAAAATATTAGTGTATCCCATGCTTAAGATTAGATTTATTTTCATTTTAAGCCTCTAAAACACTATCCAATTCATTAATAGACATAGATAAAATATCTATTATTCATTACTTACTTCGGATGTTACATCCTTCCCCCCTTTAGAAAATTACGTCCCCACAATTTATTTACTTATCGAATAAATGGGGGTACATATCCCTCATTACATTTTCGAATTCCCATGTTGCCTCTTCAATCATGTGGTTTTTTCACAAAAGCTTTACCTGGTGAATCACCTTATTCCGTAACACTTGCTCCTTGTGGTCAAGAATCCGGACCGGTTGTTCCTCATAAGATAGGTTCTCTTCCAACTAAACTACCTCTGGACTCAAAACATGAGATGGATCTGGCATGTACTTTCTCAACATCGAAATGTGAAAAACATTGTGTACCTGAGAAAAAATCGGAGGTAAACCCACTTGGTAAGCAACTAATCCAACTCTCTCGAGAATTTCATATGGTTTAATAAACCTTGGACTCAGCTTTCCTTTCTTACCAAATTGCATCCCACTTTTCCATGGTGACACTTTGAGAAAAACATGATCACCTACCTCAAAAGATAGATCCTTCCTCCTGTTGTCTGCATAACTCTTCTGCCTACTCTGAGCAGTTCTCATGTGCTTCTGAATAAGCTAAACGTTTTCTGCCAACTCTTCTACCAATCCTAGTCCCATCAACTTCCTTTCACCCACTTCATCCCAAAAAGCAGGAGTTCGACACCGCTTCCCATATAATTCTTGAAATGGTGCCATCTCTATACTAGAATGAAAACTGTTATTATATGAAAATTCAACCAAAGAAAGATGGTGGTCCCAAATTCCCTGATAATCCATCGAACAAGCTCGTAGCATATCCTCCAAGGTCTGAATTGTTCATTCTGACTGCCCATCTGATTGAGGATGAAAAGCTGTACTAAAATTTAATTCAGTACCCAAAGACTTCTAATGGCTTTTCCAAAAGTTAGAAGTAAACCTTGGATCACGATCCGATACAATGGAGAGAGGAACTCCATGTAACCTGACTATCTCTTTAAGATACAAACGGGAATGTTGATAAAGAGAGAAAGTATCTCGTATAGCAAGGAAATGAGCAGACTTGGTCAAACGATCAACAATAACCCAGATTGCATTATTACCTCGAGATGTCTTCGGTAATCCCACAACAAAGTCCATGGATATATTCTCCCATTTCCACTCCGGCACTGGTAAAGGCTGAAGTATCCCTTTCGGTAACTAACGCTCTGCTTTAACCTATTGACATGTCAAACACTTTACAGTAAAATCAGCAATATCCCTTTTCATTCCATCCCACCAATAATAATCCCGCAGATCTCTATACATCTTAGTACTGCCCGGATGAACTGAATACGGAGAACTATGAGCTTCACATAACAAATCTCTCTTCAACTGTGAATCGCAAGGCACGCACAATCTCTTCCCAAATCTCAAAACACAATCATTATCAACGTTGAATTCAGGCAACTTACCTTTCTGAACCAGCTCTACCTTTTTCTGTAACTCACTGTCTTGCTTCTGTGCTTGATTGATTCTTTCTGATAGAGAAGATCTCACTGATACCTGAAACAAAACAGAAGGACTTCTTGCACCAACAACTTCTATGCCAAATTTCATCAAATCCTTAACCAAAGGATCACGTTCCAAACGCAACATTTCTAATGAAGCATTACTTTTTCGACTCAAAGCATCAACCACTTTATTTGCTTTTCCCGGATTGTAATGAATTGTACAATCATAATCCTTGATTAATTCTAGCCATCTCCTCTGTCTCAAGTTTAACTCTTTCTGAGTGAATATATACTTTAAACTTTTGTGATCGGTATATATTTCACACTTTTCTCTATACCAATGATGCCTCCAAATTAATAAAGAAAAAACAACAGTAGCTAATTTCAAATCATGTGTAGGGTAATTTATCTCCTGAGTTTTCAACTGTCGTGAAGCATAAGAAATTACCAGATCATTCTGCATTAGGACGCAACCAAGTCCTTTCAATGAAGCATCACTATATATAACAAACTCACCATTCTTGGAAGGTAGTGACAAAACTGGAGCATTCACCAATCTTCTTTTCAATTCCTGAAAAGAATCATCACATTCATTTGTCTAGATAAACTTAACCCCCTCCCGAGTTAGCTTAGTCATTGGACTAGATAATCATGAAAAGTTTCTAACAAACCTTCGGTAATAGCCTGCAAAACCAAGGAAGCTACGAATCTCAGTTACATTTGTGGGTCTTGGCCATTCTTCCACAACATTTGATTTTGCAGGATCAACAGTTATTCCATCTTTAGAAACAATATGACCAAGGAATAAAATTTGTTGCAACCAAAACTCACACTTTCTGAATTTTCCATACTGTTTCTTTTCTTTTAAGGTCTACAAGATAACCCTTAAATGTCTTTCATGATCCTCTTTACTTTTAGAAAACACCAAAATATCATCAATGAAAACCACCACAAACTTATCCAAGAACTCATGGAAAATTATATTCATTAAGTCCATGAATACAGTAGGTGCATTGGTTAGCCCAAAAGGAATTACTACAAATTCATAATGGCCATATCTCATACGGAACACGGTCTTCGGAATATCTGCCTCCTTTACCTTCAGCTGATGGTACCCCGATCTCAAGTCAATATTTGAAAAAAACTAAGCTCCCTGGAGCTGATCAAACAAATCATCAATATGAGGCAAAGGATATTTGTTCTTAACAGTGATATTATCAAGGCTCTATAATCAATGCAAAGTCTCATAGAACCATCTTTCTTTTTAACAAATAAAACAGGATCACCCCATGGTGATGTGCTAGGATGAATGAAACCTTTCTCTAATAAATATTTCAATTGATCCTTTAACTCTAAAAGTTCAATTTGAGCCATTCGATAAGGAGGTTTTGAAATTGGCTTAGCATCAGGAACTAAGTCAACAGTAAACTCAACTTCCCTATCTGGTATTATTCCAGGAAACTCGTCAGGAAAAACATCAGGATACTCATTTACAATTGGCACATCATTAATCTGAACAGTTCCTTTATTTTCAACGATGTGTTCAAGGTAACATTCATTTACATCTTTTACAAGTTTCTCGGCCTCTTAATAAGTTATCAACAGTAAGGGTTCATTCTTGTACACAAACTGAAAGTCTTTCTGAAAAGAAACTTCTTTAGCTCTACAGTCAATCTTAGCATTGTAAATAGAGAGACAATCCATACCCAGGATAACATCAAACACTACTAGAGGTAGAACAATAAGGCTTGCAAGTAGGTTGTTTCCACAGAAAAGGATAGGAAGATTCTTATAAACTCTTTTTGCCTCAACATTTCGCCCAGGTGTTTTTACCACAAGTTCAGGAGTCACTTCTTGAGATGGTATTCCCATTTTACTAGAAAGTTTTTCAGAGATGAAAGAATGTGTAGACCCCGAATCAAACAACACACTAGCATAATCTGAATAAATAAACAAAGTACCTGATACAACTTCATTTGATGGCCTGACATCTGCCGAAGTAGTTGCAAAAGATTTCACCACCCCTTTCTACTTGTATTCTAACTGCTTCCCATCTCTCAAGCTCTTTGTCGGACTCTCGTTTGCATAGTGAACCATCTCATTGCACTTATAACATTTCACTAACTGTAAATCAAATTTGGTCTTACCTTCACCTTGATCCTTTTCAGTGCAATCACGAGCCTTATGTCCCATCTTACCACATCGGTAGCACTTTCCAGAATTCAGAAGACATTCCCCAGTATGCCTTTTTCCACATTTATCACAAACTGGAAACTTAGTTTTCTTACCATCAGACTTTTTTGAATAATTCTTACCTTTCTCTTGCCACATCAGTCTCTTCTTCTGTTGGTTGTTATAGAACACTTGGTCATCGGAAAACTCCATTTCCACCTTCTCAGCACATCGAACAAGCTTTTCATAACTTTTAAACTCACGAGAAGCTAATTCTCTTCGATATTTTGGCTTTAATCGTGAGTAAAAACGATTGATTTTACTATCAAGGCCTCAGATGAAATTTGGAGCATACCTTCCCAATCGAGTGAACCTTTCTTCATAGGTAGCCAATGAGTCTTCCTCTTGCCTCAATTCCAAGAATTTCTTTTCCATCCTAAGTCGAACAGACTTAGGAAAATACTTCTCAAGAAACATACCTTTGAATTCATCCCAGTCGAGAGCATCAATATCATCAGCGTCCCTGATATTTTTATCCATCGACCACCACTGATCTGCTTCACCCTCCAAATGATAAATAGCAAGACTAAACTTTTGATTGTCTGAACACCCCATGACATCGAAAATCTTGTCCAGTGCTTTAATCCACCCTTCAGCTAACACAGGGCCAGATGATCCTCTGAATGATGGGGGATGTTGCCTCATGAAAAGTTCCACCACTGACATGTTCCTCTGCGGTTGATATGGCTGATCTCATGCATGGATACCACCACCATTTATAGCATGAGTCAACTATGCCATCACTGCAACAAACTGTTCAGTTCCAATTCTGACCATCTCGGGATGCTGATTCGGAAGGTTATTTCCTTCTGTATGGATTCCTAGCACTGCTTCCCTGATCCCTCTGCGAAAAACCATTCTAAAGAAACATGTCTTAGATGAAGCAACATGGTAATCTTAAAATGCTATATCATTTCAAAAAAAATTGAATAATCATTTAATAAAATTCTAACTCCTAATGTTATCTAAACCGACCTTTGATAGCAACTATAAGGCCCCCACCTTAAACCTTACTTAATCTTGAGTTATTACAAGATTACACATTGAGGATCTTTTCAGGTTTAGTGTTTTAGGGAATTAGATCATAAAACTTGCATTACATTCCACATATAAACAAAGTGGTTACATAAAGATAGTATTCTTCATTACCATCAATGGAAACATATTTAAGATAAAACATGGATTCTTTCTTGACACTTCCTTGACACTATCATCATATCATGTACCCTTCCCTTGACTTGTGAAAATCATTTCAAAAAAACCTGGGATGAGCATAAAAAGCTCAGTATGGGTTATAAAAACATGGAAAGGAATCATGGGTACATATATACATAAGAATGAAATCATACTTTACCCATAAAACATAATCACTTTAACATACCTCATCAAATCATGAGTAAATCATAGAAATCATAAGACATAAAGGTAACTTGAGGCATTCGTAACATTATTATGTATGGAGTAACCCTCTTGGTTACGTTTGGAATACCCATCATAGTATATTCCCTAAATCTCTTCTGAGAAACCTTAACGTTTCACTCCTTCGTGTTACCCAATGCATTAGAGAGCTATATCGGGCTCACCCTCCCTTAGTTTATCACGGAACTACCCGTCTTCATAATAATGCCCAAGAACCTCGACATAATCGTATCACATAAAACATGCATAAAGGAAACATAACATTCCCACCTTTCAATCCCAATATATCAATACAACACATTGATATAAAAAACAATATGAAAACCATTTTCAATACCAAAATAAAAGAAAAGTAGAATATGGTATTTATTTTTCTTTTAAAAAAAGTATGGCTTGTAGAGGAAGCTGAAACTCAAATAATGGTCATGGCGGCGGAGAAGTCATTGTCGCCGCATACGTACGACAAAAACATTCCCTTTTTTGATTTAGTAAAACGCTTCGTATAAAAAAAATATTCCTTTTTGATAAACGTAAAAGTCAAAGGGGTTTATACACCGTATAAAAGATGGTTGTGTATAAAACAAAATATGCCTCAATGAAAGGATATTGAGACGAAGTCCCATACCTCGGGTCCGACATGACTCGGTCGTTATTTAATCTCCTGAATAATAAACTTGAGTTAATTTCTACTTGTTTAAGAACCTTTTTCAAGTTCATTATTCCCTTTATATCACTTATTTCCATGTCATTAACACTATGTAATTATTTATGTTAATAACGGTCGTTTTAACGATCATTGGTACTTGAGTCAAAAATAATCCCTTTATAATTACATGTTGTTCATGTATCTGTTATATCCAGAATGATATTCATGATGTAGATATCATATATGTCATATATATCTAGTAAATGCATGAATTTATAATATTACATAATCTTTTAGAGATAAGAAATGAAATGCACCGTTCATGGAGACGGTAAGTCGTACGTACGCATGAACGCTACTTTCATTTCTATTTCATATTTTATAGAATGGAATCATAATGATATAATGTTATATTATAATTCCAGTGTAACATCATATATAATATCATAGTTCCATCCTTTATACATCCCACATATGGTATTTAACGAATCAAATCACTTTGAGGGGGCGGTAGTCCGCACTTCCTTAAATGAAGATATCACGTTTACCCATAATGGAAACCATAAAGGTATGACCAAAAAGAAAAATACATAAGCATAAGGAAAACATAAACATATTATATATCATATATAAATATAGGGTCATCTTAATGGCCACCTTTAAAGGTGTTAAAGGAATGTTGAACAATCATCGTTTCGGGAGGCATAAATTCACCATCCACAGAAACAGTATGTCCGTTAACCATTAGATGTAGGTTTGTGAAAGTGTAGCTTGAATAAATCTTATAACAACATCCTAGTATATTTATCATACTGGAGTTGTTACAAAATAAGAGAATAAAAAGAGTTTAGGGGGTTGGAGAAGGAAAATAAAACAAAATGACTCAAAAGAAGACATTACCTTAAATTCGGGTAACTTTCTTTGGTTTGAGCTCAAAGGCTTCCTTGGGAAAACTTCTTCCCAAAGTGAGGCTTCAAGAAGTAAGAGAGGGAAGTGGAGAGACAAAATGAGCAGGGGTTGGCTGAGCCAAAGGCTTTGGAAGTGTGGGTAAGGAGGTAGGGTTGGGGGCCTTTTATAAGAGGAGAGGAGGGGCACTCATGGAAAGTAAATATAAGTTACTTTATTTTAAAATGCCGTTCGGATTCAAAAGGTCCCACATTGACATAATTCGATGATAAGGTGTACGGGTTCTAAATCCACTCATCCAATTGGTTTTGGCTATGTGTAGGTCTTAGATATTACATTATCTTTCCATTTTATTTAAATCGTTAAATAATGAGGTCATCGCTGCATCATCATGATGTCATAAATACATCTATTTATTTAATGTCAAAAAATTATAAAACAAATACTATGATGTATGAAATCGTTTTATATTTCCAATGAATATTTATAGTCAAAAATCTGACTTGTATAACCCCATATAAAAATTGTTTTCGTAAACTAACTTATGTTTGTGTCATTTTTACTTTAACATTAAATAAAAAGTTATTTATGTCAATTTCCAACCAAAGTTGCTCAATGGGGTCCCCAAGTTGACCCATGGCTTGTCTTGGTCGGCCATGACACATCCAATAAGTTTAGGACATGTGTCTAGGTCATTTCATATTATTAAAGCATTATTTTTACCTTAAACTACCCTAATTACCACTAACCACGATTAAAAACTTAATAAGTTGCTATTCACCAAAAAATTATTTTAATCTCATTGAACCACATTTTACTTCATAATGACAACCATGTATGTCAGATTTTTTAAATTCAAAACACAAAAGTGGCAATGTTTCATTTAAACGAAAAATCAGTTTTTTAACTACCACTTAGTGGTTTCACTATTCATCAAAAATTGAAGTTTTTCAGAAAATTACCAAAAATTAACCCTAAGCTATATTTGATATTCCGAATTCAAAAATGAAGTCTAATTTACAAAATTAAAAACATATAAGTCAAATTAATTAATTTAATAATTAATTCCCGTTGTTATGACAAATAGCGTGTTTTTATGAAACAATAAGTATCAAAAGATTGACACCAGTTTAAGTTCAATTTCAAAGTGAAATTGATTCCAATGACCACCATTGGATTAAATGGTAAAAATATATTCTAATTTAACTTCAAAAACAATTCAAAATATAATCTAATTATATAAATAAATTAGATTAAAAAGCAGTTTTGATGTAAAATACAGTATTTTTCACTATTCATTAAAAATGAACATTGTCAGAAAAATACCAAAAATTCACACAAAGTAAATTTTGATGTCCCAATAATAAAGAATAAGTTTATTTTGACAAACATAGTTTATAAAATTGTCAAAAGATAGATTCAAAAATGTTTTGCCATCAAAGGCAGTAAAACCATCTTTTAAAAATATTAGTGTATTCCATGCTTAAGATTGGATTTATTTTCATTTTAAGCCTCTAAAACACTATCTAATTCATTAATAGACATAGATAAAATATATATTATTCATTACTTGCATGGGATGTTACATACATAACTTGTACCAACCCACACTTAGGCGATGGAAGACATAATAAATTCCTAACGGGAGTGAGGTGGATGAGCGGTCACTTGAGGGGATCACATTCGCAAGGATATGTGAAGAGTCCATAGCTTTTAGCATGCCTATGAAAAGAATAATGTGGCATGGCTGCATAACATGGAGCACCACATCAGGGAACAAGAAATATCTATACCAGAGCCTGGAGGGACGCACTAAGGAGGTTGAAGAAAGATAAGTATGTTTCTCACAATAGAATCTTAAACATGATTCTATGAAATAAGGATTGTGCATGGAGTACATAGAATGGGGTCCACACAATATTTAAGAATTTTGTGGAATGTTAGAGTCTAACACACAAATGGAAGTGTCCAAAGCACAAGATATAATACAAAAGGTATTCCTGGCATGAAAGAGTGATCTTTTGTGGTCACCTGTCTTGGGAAAAAATAGAAATTGGTGAGGGAAAAAGCCGTGTTAGGCCCACCAAAAGGGGGAAACTCTGGAGATATATTGTGCAAGATCTAGTAGCTTCAAATCATGAAGTTCACGCAGCCACATAATTGGTCATCTTATGCACACATGAGTGACTGTTTGAATTTAGGAGCATTACCCCTAATGGTAGGGGTACCCATTTATTTATACTTGAAAATCTCAATGGAAGTGCATAAAATGTTTCGAGTGAATATGGTTGTTTTACATTTCATTGACTAGATAAGACCTTTATGCATGGGTCAACTCTCTTGCACACCGACACAGTTTCTTCCACACATCTGGCTTTTCGATTTTTGAGCTTGACAACGCATTTTGTGTGAAAGAGACTTACACGTGGCTATGAAACATGTGCGCACACAAAAAATCTTTCATGAAACACCGTTGGGATTATCAAAATCATCCAATGATTCAAAATATACCATTGGATTTCTGAAATATGCCAATCTATGGACTCAAGTGGAATTCAGCGCCAAAAAAACCAATATGTCTCAGTTTCTCTAAATGTTTTTTAAGGAAAGTATAAGATTGGGTTTCAATTTTTATTACAATAACTTAGAATATAATCAATGTTTTTTTATCATACCATCATGTATTGATGGTACATGAGGGGTATAGATAAGGAAATGAACATACTAATGTTGGGTTGAGAGTGTTAAATCTCCCTTTGAATTTCTTCCTTGAGGTCATTTGGTGACACAAAAATATCATAGGATTGGGGAGGGTGTTGAGGGAATATAATGGTAATGTTTTGGTTGATCCAATTCTTCCAAATGGGTTTAGAAAGCTAGTTTAGGTTACCTCATTTAACAAGTTAATAAGAAGGTATATTTGTAAAACATATATTTTTCAACAATTAAACTCCATTATTCAAGGCCAAAGGATACACTATGGGAAAATAGTGTTGTGGAGATTGACCTAAGGTCTATCCTTCCTACACCATCCAGTATTATGAATGCTTCACTTATGTTCTAGCAACATTCCAAAGGATAAAATAATATCGTCAAATTTACCCATTTCTTGGTAACTCCACATTTCCAATTGGTAACTAATTTTAACTTTCAAATTTAAAATTTACATTATATAATAATTTTAATATGAAGTTTTAAAATATTTAAATAATTTTATAAAATAATATTTCTATGGTTTAGGTAAAATAAAATTATTATCAACTAACATAACTCTTAAAAACATTTCACAAGGAAAATTTATTTTAATATTAAAAATTATGTTTGGTATAAGATTTCAATGTTTATAATTTTTAAGTAAAATATTATTTTATTTAGAAATATAATTTTAATATTCTTTAAAATCAATAGAAAACTGAATTTCACCAAATTAATGTTAAATTCTATAAAATTAAAAAAAAATTATTAGAATTAACTTATTGTGATTATTTTATAACGGTAAACATATATTTTATAAATCTATATAAACATAATTAAAATTATTATAATTATTCTTCGAATAGATACTTGGTCAATTAAAAGGTTTTACAAGACCTTATGTTTTGTCTATATTCAAGTAAAATAATAAATTACATAGTTTTTTAAACAAACTATATTTTTTTCTAGTCGTTTTAATACCAATTATTTGAGGAAAATAAAAATATTATTCCATGTTCATATTTTCTTACTTAATCCAATAATGGAATTAATAATATATTCAAATTATATAATAAATAAAATTTAATTGACGTTATGTCTTCTAATAATGCAAAGAAATAATTTATAAAATATAAATATTATTCTAAAATTTCAAATATTAATTTGTAAATTAAAACCAATATTATTAAATTTATAAATTCCTATATAAAATAAATATTTTTTCGTAGAGAAGGGTACCATGAAAATCCAATTAATTTTATATATTAATAGTTTCATAAATAATATGATATTTCTAAATATTTATTTTTAGATGTTGAACTAAAGTAGATTCATTTAAGAAATAACAAAAAAAAATCCTAAACTAACATTTAAATTCAAAATTTATAACTGATTTTTATTTTATAAAATTTAATTCCTAGAATTTTATATTTAAAATATAAAATAAAATCATAAAATATATTTATAACATGTTCTTATAGGAAAATAACTTTTTTTAAAATAATTATTTATTATTCTTCTTAATTTTTATAAAACACTAATATGGAATTAATTTACCAATATTATATTTTACTAAAATCAAAATTTAAAAATAATATAATTATTTGTATTTAATAAAATGCCATATTTCTAAAAAAATATATTTATTAACATAATAATTAATTTTCTAAACTAATATAAAATAATAATATTATATAAATATATAAATTAATAGATTTAAAATTTTTGTTTCTCTTATTCATACCAACTAATTAAATGTCGATGTTTTAATATATGACTTTTATTTTAGTTTGATTTTTCTATGTAGAGAATTGTATCAAACATATTTATCTAATTCAAAAAAACAATATATGTTAAAATATGATTTCATTGCATTCTCCCCCATTAAATAAATTTTTTCCACATACATTCAAAACTCATATTCTAGAATTAATTTCCATAGAGACCTACCATTTTACCATGAATTGGTATTTGATCATTGGGGTATTTTTTATATGAAGCTATATTTTTCTCTATGAATTTTGATGTGAGTCCTTTATAAAAAGAGGTAGACCATTCCTAATAGAATTATAATAAGAAAAGAATATATTTACTTATAAGTAGTGAAATTCCACAAACCACGAAGATGTTTCATATACAATGTATATAATAATTGAACGACCAAAAAAAATTCACTTATAGCTTAATACATAATAGGTCAAATCATATATGGCATAATACATCGACAAATCTATAATGAATAATCCCTACCTAACTAAAACAATTTAATAGGACTTCAGTTATTCCTTTTCTCTAGGATGGGGTTAGTACCGGTAATCCACTTTATCCATTTTATTGTTGAATTGGGATACATAGTGTAACATTTTCCCACATTTATAACATTGGATAGTTAGTGTATCCTTGTGAAAACCATTATCATCCTTTAATGTACTGTTCTTTTTCCCTCAAAAACTTATTACTTGATTCTATCCAATACAACATGTAAATAATCTCCCAATACCCTTGAGTAAATTTCCATAGGGATTATTCCATCATTGTTGACATATATGATATCAAATATCCATTCCCTCATCAACATCATCAATAGAGTTCCCATAAGGCTTCATCCTTCTCTTCATTATTGGGTTCATGATTTCAACTATGGTTATTTTGTTTTTCAAGTGTCTTAATAGTTGGTTTGGCCTAAAAAAATATTTATTTGTCCTCCCACTCTAACTAAGGGGTTTATCATTGATTTAATCCTTGAATTATCACTCACACCATGGGTTATCTTGGATCCTTTTCATGTAAGATTTCACTACAACCAAAAGGGTTAACATGAGTGATGAAAATTTATTAGTACAAGGGGATTATCATAATCAATAAATTAAAATAAATTCAACCATAAAACCATTTTAAATATTACATAATCATTTTAGAACATATATCATTTAGTTTAATATATATTAATCTTATTTTAACTATGCATAACAAACTGTGAACTAGCTTATACTTCTAAACATAGTCTATTTATGTAACGAGGAAATAAATCCTTACTTATGGTTTATAATGATTTTATAAATAATTAAATCACGTCTATAGATAGTTTTAATCCAAATGTGTAGTAAGGCCTCTTTTCCATGCACAAGGTAATGATTGATTTAACACCCAACACACCATTTTAAGGATTAATAACCTAAGTTGCATCTATTCTATATCCTAAATCAAAATTCAATATCCGGATAGGGATTTAATTTCTAGGAAAAACACAAAATAAAAAAATTCCACAATATTAATTTTTTATAATAATATTAGGATTATAACATATAAATGTCCAATTGGATTTCAGTAATGTTATCTTATTCTATTTCTTATAAATAACGAATCTAATCCTCAAAAATAACTAAACTCTACTCTCATAACATCTATAGACCAAAAGATAAAAATATCATAATATTTTCAAAATATCCATAATTTAGACAATACATCAAGAATAAATATATAAAAACCCATGTGAATGGAAGACAAAGTCTCCTCTTAGAACACTTCCATAGGTAACTTATTACAAAATACATGTAAACTTTTATTCATAATGGAAATCTTATAGACCCCCATAAAAATATATAATTTTGTATATATTTAAATATATTCATTACATTAGGGTGGAAAACATAAGAGCTAGATGATCTCAATATGTAATAATAATTAAAAATATGTGATAATAATAAAATTTCAAAGAGTGGCATAAGATTAGCATATGGGTGTTAGAATTTATGCAAGGAACATGAACATAAAATATTGAATTTATGACCAATAGAATAAATGGAAGTATCATAATCATAGAAACATTGGATAAGGAAATGAAATCATAAGATAATGGATTCATAGAATATGTGGAAAAAACCTAGTATATAACATAAGAAACATATTTCAATGTTCATTCAAAATATCATCATCATAAATTGGAAAAAAGTAAAATGAAATTTATTTGAGAGAGAGATATAATTTTATGAACACCTATAATATTATAAAACTCAAATATTTATGTGCCACATGAGGAAAACTAATCTAACATAAATCATAATCATTATCAAACACATGATATAGAAGTGGGTTTCATAATTATAATTAAATTCAAACCTTAATTATAAATCATATGGATTCCCCTGATAAGAACTAATTAAATTTTTTCATCTTCACTAAGGGAGAAATTATATATTGATATTGAATATAAAGATCCAATGTTAAAATTTCTTGTGAATGATTCTTGATAAGAAATGATAAAAATGAACCAATTGGGTGATGTTTTATAAAATAGGTAAGGATATTTATAAAATGTAATGTAATATATTATTTCCCATGAAAAAACCTATTTATACAATAAGTTTATCAATAATATAATTATATTTTTTAGAAGCTATAAATGATTTTCAAAAAATTGATGGCATTTATTTTGGAAAAAGAAAATAAATAGGGAAATTTATATAAATGAAGTCTAATTTAAAATAATATTTCAAAAAGGAATAAAAAATTAGTATAATTAAAGAAATGAAAAATATATTTTACTAGTTATATATTTACGTTATATAAAAAACAATATGATTTCATAAGAATAACATTATGTAAAATGGTGAAAATTAAACATAAAAAATAGAAAGTAACAAGGGTGGTAAAAAAAATATTGTACCTTAGGGTCAAAATTTGAAATAAACATGAATTTAATATCCTACAAAATTAATGTAATATCATTTAATATATAACAAGGAACCATATAAATATATAATTTATTTTTAAAATTTCATGTGTTTTTATTTTTTTTACTTCTTAAATAGTTTCTGATAATGTCTTTTACATAAGGGCTTCTGATTATTTTCATCATAAAACTATAGATATGTTAATAATGGTCAATAGTTTAGAAAAAATAACTCATTATCTACATATTTTTGGAAATTTATTTACATTATTATTCAATTATTTCAATCCTTATACACTTCTAAATCTTATCCAAATATAGACACAAATTTAGAATGGTTCCTTGAGAAGATTTTTTAAGGTGGATAATGTTCTTATGACCACATCTCATTGATAGATTAAATATATTTCCTGAAAATTTTAATAAATAATTTTAATAGATTCAAAAATATTAATTATAATTATTAATTAAAATTTTCATGTCATCCACGTTATCTATATATTGAAAAAATATATGTCATTTAGTAAAGGCGGTAGTTATCACATATGCACGGATGGAATTTTCATTTTACATGGAATTGGAGTGGGGAGGAAAATAAATGATTATTTTTTTAGAAATGTAATAATTCATAAAATATAATATTATTTAATTAAATAACCTTCTTTCACCTACCATTTATAGTTGTGATTGGAAATGAATCACATCATTCATGGGGGAAATAGTTTGGGCACACATATGACAATGTTTACATTTTTTATAATGATTATTAATAAAGGTATAAATATAAAAATCCATTATTTTATAAAAAGTTATATAGAGTAAAAATAGAGGTTTTATCATTACATCGTATATTGGGGGACTTGAGTGGTGTATAAGAAGAAATGATTGTTCAAAAGATGGATTTATAGTATTATATCTCAATTAGATTCTCTCCCTTCGGACACTCTTTACAAATATTTGGAATTGTATTTTCGAGATTACAAGACTTCAGAGTCATGGGGTGGGTTCCAAGATTATACTAGTCACAATCCATTCCAATGGGGATCATGCTGAGACTACCCATAGCACACCACTAATAGTCCATGTGAAGGTGATTCGTGCTGGGTAGGCATATCACACACATGGGGGGCATTAGAATATGGTAAATGTACACATGCACATTTATCAAATCCAATATAATGTTTTAATGGAATAAAATTGGTAAAAATTCCATTCATTACACTATATGCCACTATCATAGTATGAAAAAATGTATTAAAAGTGAAATGTCCAAATATAATAACATCCCAAGGATTCTAATAATAAATCGAACTAGAATGTATATAAGGGTACTTATGTCAAGGTAACTCTTGGAATACACATCGGTCAGTCGGGATCACACTTCCCCTAGTTCTGCTCCCTCTATGACTTTTTCAAAAGGTCAACCATATTCATAAGGAATGACATGTGTGGGAAAATCCCATGCAGGGGTGAGTATAAAAATACCATATCGGACATCTCAAAATCACTTTCATATGAAAATAATAATAAATGTTATCTCAACCCATGTATATGTCAAAAAAATATATTACACGAATATCTGAATAATATTAAGAAATTCATAATTTCACAAAACTAATGTAATAATTGTAATTCCATCCTCGAATTCCTGCTTGAAGGTTCCATAGGGTACTCGTTCTGGGAGGAACACTCCATGAGTCATATATCAATGATGAAATATTTCTGAGAGGTCATTCTCATCAGGTATCTTCAAAGGAATTACACAGTGGATGTATGAAAAGATACAATACACAGATGAGGATCATACAAAATGTCATGGGGTATACCAAAAACCCAATCTGGAATAACCTGTAATGAATTATATCAATTCCCATCAAGTGTTAGTCATTATAATAAAAACAAAATATAGTGAAATACAATGATATATGATCTCAATCCTGGAATCCCGGTAGGATTTTAATAATTCCATCCCATAATTCCATGTAAGGGGATCATTATACCATTTTTAGGGTGTGATTCCATACTAACCCTCATGGAATGAATCAGGGGAACACTCTGAAATGAAACTTCTATATGTTAACAAAAAAATGAGATCTCATCCATCATTGAAGGGGCCCTTAGAATTTATTTGACATACAATAAATGACCCTTCAACTCTGGGTCTTTCCAACTTATCATGACCTATGTCATGTCCGTGTTAATAAATAATTACACAGTGTGTCCCAGCAAATATACTCTTTATCGTGTCCATCTCAGGATGACTGTGTTCATGTCCATGTCTAGCTCTCCATGTTTGCCTATGAATATTCATTACCAATCTATTGTACCTACCCATGTATATATAAATCCTCTATTTCAGGTCACACATTGTGTCATAGTGGTCACAAGTCAAGTTATAGGGGACACAAACCATGTGATATTTATCTTCTCATGGAAACCCTAGGGCTAAATATGGGGTCACGCATAGTTTGTAAACTTGAAATACAATCTGTGTAATTTTTGATTTTCCATAAATCTCTGATCTTACTCTGTTTCATCACCCACTCATACAACTTTCAATTTGGCAGTGAAATATTCTAGTGAATGAAGATCCTCTCTGGTTGAGCTTCTCCATCACTAGTCACCTGAATCCCATCATCTGATTTGCACGGGAATGGTTTATAATTTATTTTTTATACCATCACACGCACCAATCAAAACATCGGTATCCAATACGATGTGATTCACTCATATATATATTGTGATTATAGTAACCCCATAACATATTCATCCTAGATTTGTGATAAAAATCTATTTCACCATAAAATGGGAGTGCAACGATTATTTGTCCGGTATTTTTAAAATATCTCACCAAAAGTAATTTCATTGCAATAATAGATGAAGAATGATGGGTGAAATCCATAAAAAATATATGAGAAACCCTCTACCAAGATCAGTTTGCCTCATTTAATTTCTATTATAATGAAGACTGAATATCCCTAATATTACATATATTTCCTACAAATATTCCTATAGATAAATCTGAAACCTATAATATGACATATCTATGAATCAATTTGTTGATAAATTGGTTCAAATTAATCATATAAATATTAAATATTTATAAATATAACATAATATATCATGATAAAAAAATATGGATAATTTTCTTAGAAATAAAGAATCTGTATTATTTTTGTAGGCGAGATCCTTGAATTATGCTTCACATTGATCAATGATCAATAATCTGGTGGTTGTTTGTCTGAGAAGAATCCATGAATGCTCCTTCCAAAGGCTCTAAGGATTTTTTTTCCTGACCTATATATTTCCTCATAGACATATATTTCAATAAACTATTAGGTAACTATGAAATTATTTATATAATATATTAATTTAAAAAATTAATTTATTATTTTACACTTTTGAAGACTTCTTCACAAACACCTAATGATAGAAAATATTATGTCATGCCTATGGTAAATCTCGTGTTATGACCTCAATGACTGCATCATTTTTTTATCTGGGACTCTTTTAAATAAGTTCTTGCACCCTTTCTAGAAAATTATGTGTCCATGTACATAATATATTAAATATATTTAAAAAAATTAATTCTATGCACACCAGGATTCAGAATATCACGCATTCGGGTCACCTAAATCCAAAAATAATCCATAAAATGAGTGCAAATAATACATGTAAAAATAAGAGTTCTTACATTCTCCCACCATGGGTATTTACTGTAACAACCTGAGATTTTATGAGAATTATTGTTTTTAATTTCATTGATGTCTTGTGTTGTACACGACACCAAAATTAGCTTGTTCTATACGCAAAACTGTATTAGATTGCAGTATACACAACACTAATCTTGGATCGTGTTACACACAATTTCATGTTCGTTTGATAGAAGTTATTTTACGCAACATTGAGTGTATATATATATATATATATATATTCAATGTATAAATGAAATATGGTTGGATTCTATTATACGCAAAAACAAATGAATCTTTCACTACACGCAACCCTGACTTGGATTTCATTACACGCAATCGTGACCTTCCATGATAGCATCTGTTATACGCAATACCATGTTTCACTAAACGAGATATTATTATAATATTATTATGAACTAGCCGTTATGAATAGTAATACACACTTTTTGAAATTATATAAATTTTTACTTTTAAAATGGACTTCATTTTTGGATTATGAATATCGAAAATAGCCTAGGGAGAATTTTTGGTATTTTTCTGAAAACAATCAATTTTTGATGAATAGTGAAAACACTGGGTTACTATTTAAAATCCTTATTTTTATTTTAATAATTATTTATTTTATTTAAATTAATTTTAGGTAATAATTGATACATAATACCTATATTAGTTCAATGTAATTCATTTGAGTAATTTTATAATAAGTTTTGATATATTAAAATTTTATTGAACTTTTCACCGTCATTTACCCACCTCCTAGGAAAATTTGAAATTTTAATAAAACATAATTTTACCGCTTCTGTGAGTAGAATTTTGAAAATACAAGAGATTTAGTTAATATCAATGAGTCAAATTTGGTTCAATAAGATAAAAATAATTTTTGACGAATAGTAACTTTTTACTTTTATTTAACACAGTTAAAAGTAAATAGGGTAATTAAGGATAAAAATGATATTATTATTACCCTAACACATTTCCTAATTATATTGAATAAGTTTAATTCGACCAAAATAAACCTTAGGAAGAAAATATAACCATTTTGGTCCACCTGGATTAGATTAGGACATTTAATATTATTTTATTTAAAGAAAAGTTAAAATAGTTAAAATCGATGTTTAATAACAAAAACATTTTTAATATAGGGTTATAAATAAGATATATTTGACTATAAATATTCATTATAAAGATAAAAATATTTCCAATCTAATGGTAGTTTATTTATAATGTTTAAACATTAAATAATTTATGTAATTTATGACACAATGGTGATGCAGTAATTACCTAAATGATGAAATATTAAAATAATTGATATTATAAATATGCAAATAAATGAAATTTGAGACTTTTTATGAATTACAATAATTTTATAGGTTAATATGACATGTTATTAATGATTCAATGAACTGTTTCTGTACTAATCATGTTGTTATGAGTTTCACAAAAATCAATTACCAAATATTGTCAAAATAGACATTAAATACTTTTTAAAACAAATACTATATTATTAATTGTTATTATATTACTAAAATTCTAAGTTTCAGACAAATGACTTATATAAGGTTATATATATTAATAATGAACCACTTGGGGTTATTTTGGCTGGTTATAGTATGTTTATTAACCATATAGTGTAAGAAAAAAAGAATACACAGTAAAAGTGAAATTATCTAACTTAGAGTTAAATCTAAAAGATAAGGTTAAAATAGTAACCTAAACTTGTCTAAAACCAATTGGTTGAGAGGATTTAGACCCATCCTTACTTCAGATTCTAAATAAATCAATTTGGAGCTATTATAAACTGAATATGACTTTATTATTAAATAATATTTTATGTTTTTCCAAATGTGCCCCTCTCCTCCATTATAAAAAGGGCACCCCTTCCCTCTTCTATTCACACCATTTTAATCCTTGAAGATCAGCCAACCCCTTCCCATTTCTCTTCTCCACTTCCCTATCAACATTGTTTAGGTTCTGTGCTACTCAAAAGAACAACTCTAATTCCTTAAGAGGAAGCTTAAAAGAGGTGCATCAAAGAAGAGGTACACTAGTGCAGAAAACATTTTTTACGTCGGTTATTTTTCATTATTTACGTCGGTTTTTAAGCGACGTTAATACGGACGAAGTTATAAATAATGTTTTTTACGTCGGTTATTTAAAACCCGACGTAACATCCCTAACATCACGGTGTTTATCACGTCGGTTCATTAATAACCGACGTGAAAAATGATGGGGGATGTGGATTTATAACGGCGGTTATTATATAACCGCCGTGATAAATCGTGGGTGGGGGGTTTAGCACGTCGGTTATATAATAACCGACGTGCTAAATATGCGCGGGGGGGGGGGGGGTTATCACGTCGGTTATTTCTAAACTGACGTGATAAAACACTTGGGATATCGTTTATCACGTCGGTTATGACATAACCGACGTGATTAACCCTTCCCCGGGCCTATTATCACGTCGGTTTCTTAAATAACCGACGTGCTAAAAGGCCTCGGAAACGTTTTAGCACGTTGGTTATCCAATAACCGACATGGTAAATCGATTCCCAGGCCTTTTAGCAGGTTGGTTATATTAAGAACCGACGTGATAAAAGGCCCGGGAACGGTTTATCACGTCGGTTCTCGAAAAAACCGACGTGATAAACCCCTACCGATTTATTTACCACGTCGGTTATAAAATAACCGACGTGAAAGCGATATTTTTTTTAAATAATTGCACTGATCTCACCAAAAAGCAACCAGAAACCAAACAACAAAAATAACCATGCCAGCCCTCCCCCAAGACCCAACTGAACCCCACCCTCATCTATACCCACCTAACAACCTGGCCAGCCCTCCCCCACCACATTGGAGCCCCACCACAACCCTTGGACACCCCCCCACCCCTTGGACAGCCCCCCCCCCCCCCCCACCCTCATTTACACCCCCACGGCCCCTAGTACAGCCTCAAACACCCATTGGACACCCCTCCCATATCCCTTGGACACCCCCACCCCTTGGACACCCCCCACCCCTTGGACAGCCCCCCCACCCTCATTTACACCCCCAAGACCCCTAGTACAGCCTCAAACACCCATTGGACACCCCCCCACACCTTTCCAGCCCTCCCAGACCCCTTGGACACCCCCCCGACCCCTGGACACCCCCCCCCCCCGAGCCCTTGGACAGCCCCAAACACCCCTTGGACACCCCTCCCATATCCCTTGGACACCCCCACCCCTTGGACACCCCCCACCCCTTGGACAGCCCCCCCCCCCCACCCTCATTTACACCCAACCGTCCCCTTGGACAGAACTCCCAGACACCTTGGACACCACTCCCATATCCCTTGGACACCCCCCACCCCTTGGACACCCCCCCCCACCCCTTCGACAGCCCCCCCCCCCCCCCTCACCACCCTCATTTACACCCCCCGAACACTAGGACAGCCCCAAACACCCCTTGGACACCCCTCCCATATCCCTTGGACACCCCCCACCCCTTGGACACCCCCCCCACCCCTTGGACAGCCCCCCCACACCCTGGACACCCCCCCCCCCCCCGACCCCTTGGAACCCCCCCCCCCCCCGACCCCTTGGAAACCCCCCCATCCCCTTTGACAGCCCCAAACACCCCTTGGACACCCCTCCTATATCCCTTGGACACCCCCCCCCCCCACCACTTGGACACCCCCCCACCCCTTGGACAGCCCCCCCCCCCCCCCCCACCCTCATTTACACCCAACCGACCCCTTGGACAGCCCCAAACACACCTTGGACACCCCTCCCATATCCCTTGGACACCACCCACCCCTTGGACACCCCCCACCCCCATTTACACCCCCCACCCCCCGACCCCTAGTACAGCCCCAAACACACCTTGGACACCCCTCCCATATCCCTTGGACACCCCCCAAACACCCACCCACCCCATTGGAACCTCTCCCCCCATACCAAAATCCAGACCAGAAAAACCATCAATAGTAGACCAAATCAAGAAGTAGAGAAAAATTAAACATTCACTTATATAACATTCAAAACTTACACTGTCAACTTCAAAAAAAACTAAATCCAACCTAAACGACTACGAAATACACAATTACATTAACAATATTCAAAATTACATTTTATATTACAAACAACTAAAAGTCAATCAAACCTGTAAAATAATTTGACCACTCCACTTGTAAGTGTTTGATATCTTCAGCAGTAAAGGGTTGAGGGTCATCAAAAAGCTACAAAGGAAAAGGATAGTAGTCAACGTGTATAATGAATAAATCAAATTGAAATATTATAAGAAAGAGGAAATATTACCAGGTCAAAACTCAGAACTGTCCCAGTTGTTATTATTTCATACATAAATCTTAACATGTAATATCCTCATTCGATGATGCCTTGTTGCTCATGACATTTCTGTTTGAATGAGTGTAAATTCAATATATTATTTTTATGTAATAAATCAAAATGTACAAATTATAAATGGATATTTACCTTCGCATGTACATATTTGATCTTGAAATTCCTTTTCTTTGCGCTTTTTCGAAAGTGGACCCATGCCCTATTAGAAAATAATACGAATGGGGTAAATTTAAAATTCATTATAATATATAAAACTATTGTGAAATTGAAACTTACGTTTCCAATATATTCTTAAAACTTTCTCGCACATCATCATGGAGAGAGCATATCCAATAAAGTGCTTTCTCCCTAGGGCAAAAAACCCCTAACATCCAATGATCCCTGATAAAAGGAAATTTAACGTTAGTGGTTTTTTATGTTAAAAGATAATTAACTCGTTGAGAGGGATGTGTTTCATACCTCTCACAAAAAGGCATCTTCCAACACTGTGTGATTACATTCTTTTCAAATCTATCAGCAATATAAATCATTCTTTGTTCCTCATCCAATTCACATGCTTCAGGGGAAATCAATTGTGGGTCCACGAATCCATATACATCTATCAGCTCATTCCTCTCACAAATTTTATACAGATACCTAATACAAAGCAGACATAAGTATACATTTTTAATAAATATAACGCAAGGAAAAGGTGTTAAGACTTACATGATAAAAATTTTCACCACGTTGATGCCCAACTTATCTCCAGTGACAAACTCCATGATATCAGTTTTCATAATCCCCACACTTAGTTCACGTCCATAGACATGAGCTTCCATTGTAAAGTCATAATGATCCGCCAACAAATTTGAATATCTTGACAATTTGTCAAGACTGCTAGTATCTGCATCTGATGTCATAGCTATCTGTCTTTGTTGTTGTCTATACAGTATTTCTTTACTTTTGAAGTATTCCTGTAAAAATAAATTGAAAAATATATTAGTTTTCAAATGATAAAACATTAATAAAAATATAAAATAAAAGATATAACATCCATACCTCTATGGTAATGAGTCGAAGAAGTCTGGATGGCCAAAGTAAAAAATGGCCGATACTATGTCCAACTGTCATCACCTCATCTGTAGGTAATGGTATCCGAGCTGATCTATCTATAATATCATGTACAGTGACCCTCTGATTCTCTACCTCTAACTGTTGAAGATGAACTGTATATCCTATACAATATACCATCCCATATGCAACTATATGATGTTGAGGATCATCAACATACAACTCACAATAAGTAGGTAGCTGCGGCGGAGGAGGAGGATCAAAAATGGGGTCCACAGGCTGAGGTGGGGGAGTGGGAGCTACTGGGATAGGTGGAGTGGGAGCTTCACCCTGAAATTGTCTTTGCATTTCTGCAAACATAAACTGCACCGATGCTCTAATCTTGTCCTCCATTGTCTCATTAATATTATGGACTTCAGCCTCCAAGGATTTTATTTTTTTTTTATAAACTCCCTCAACGTTAGAATTTGAGGAACGTGGCAACACTTTTCTTACCGATACACCTGCCGGATATCCTCTTACACGGCCAGGATGTTCGGGCTTTCCCAATGCCACAGATAAAATATCTTCCCTCCCAGATGGTGTAAATGTCCCCTGTGAACTATGCTCCTCAAGAGAGTCCTGTAATAATTAATTGAACATTTCTATAATGATTGGAAATATATGACGAAAATAGTAAACTTAAATAAATAAAATAGATTTCTTACAATCCTCTCAACTACGAGTCTCGATTCTTCCGAAAGATATTGTCCTTTTTGCCCTTCCGAGCTCTTTTCCATTTCTCATGTCTAGATGGAGGGGATGGAGGGGCCACCTCTCCAGAGCTTGAAGACTCAGCTCTTAGTTGTTGAAATTTTGCTGCCATCATTTGTTCTTCCAATAATGCATACCCACCCCGAGATAAACTATGAGGGTATACATTTTTAGATTGGATCTCTTGATGAGCTTTCCTTGTTTGCTGTAAATTAAGAATAAGTAATCATTAACAAAACAATAATAAGATCATTTATATAAGAAAGCTTATAAAAGTTTACAGTGCCCTTACCAAAAATGATTCTTTTCTTCTACTTTCAAAAAATTGTCTCCATGTGTCTTCATCTATAAAAGGATATATACGACATGGATTCTCACGACTCCTATGACCATAAATGAAATCAGATGAGAGGGTTGATTTGAAATCCCTCCATCTCCTAGCAGCCAACGATAAGCATTTCTTCCTGACTCCTCCAGTGTCAGGAATATCAAATTTCATTTGATAAAAAAGAGGTTAAAAATATTATATATACTAGAAACATTTAAAGAACAGTCAAACAATAGCAAAAGATCTTTCCAAAATGGTCTCCCACAGCTGAGAAATTATCACCTTATCCACACTTCTCCAATCATCATAGAGAATGATTACTTTGCTCTTAGCCTGAGTTGCTACAAAACCCTTAAAATATTTAGCATTTGGACCTCTAGGAATATCATCATCATCAAACTCCACGACTATCCTCTCCTCCTTCGTACGGGCAGGTGATAATTTTGGTAAACATGTGCACCCACGCTTACCAACCTTTGAACTCTTTTTCGTAATAGGAACATGTGAATGTTCCTCCCCAGATGTATGACCAATATGCTCATCTCCAGAATCATGTGGCCGATCAACTGATTGATCTGCCATTTTCCTTCAAATCAAAAAAACAAACATTAGTTCACAAATATACAAATTCAAATATTGTAATACTACTTAATCAGAAAATAGAAAAGTGTACTAAATTACATAATAGTAAACATTGGTAATATGGTAAGCATGTTAAACAATGATAAACATGGTAAACACAGTCTGTTGTACCCCTCTCTCTTGGATTTTAATGATCACAATCACTCTTATTATGTTCTAACTTGTTTTCAAGTGTTTTTGTTGATAGGAAAAAGGTTGCCAGGGAGTTGGCCCAAGAAAGCTGAAAAGTGGACTCACTGAGTCCACCGGTCAGCCAGTGTGAGCTCACCGGCCAGCCGGAGGACCCAGGCAGTGGACTTTCCCACTGCCTGGTGTCACCGACCGGCCGCTGGATCACCACCGGTTGGCCGGTGGACCAGACAGCCTTGCTCTGTCTGGACCACCCGCCGGCCGCTGGATCACCACCGGTCGGCCGGTGGACCAGACAGAGAGCCTTCCTCTCTGTCTGGACCACTGGCCGGCCGCTGGCTCATCACCGGCCGGCCGGTGGACCAGACAGAGCTTTGCTGTCTGGACCACCGGCCAGCCGGTGCACCCAGGACTTCTCCTCTTTACGGTTTTTATTGTTTTATCATTTTGGTTTGATACATGTTTTAATAAGTAAAAAATTTACAATATCTAACATTATATGAAAAAACTAAATGTAAACAAGAAATAAACATGTGTTACCAGTAATTTTAGGAATGTACAGTTGGATTGTTTTCCCAAATTCCTTCGTCGTGATCGTTCCTTATGGAACAAACCATGTCTTCAACATACTCATCATTATGTTCTGTTAATCTTTCCATGGAAGTAGGGATCTCACATAAATCAGCATCTTCATCAAATTCATCCTCACCAACATATTGTTTTTTCCCTTGTAAAACAACAGCCCACTGCATATCTGATTGATCTACTACATAGAAAATTTGATTGGCATGTGTTGGCATTATAAAAGAATCAGCTGTGTCTTCCAATCTATTCATATTAACAAGTGTCATTCAAATTCATCGTGTCTGACACTGTTGTTACCGATAAACCATTTACAGTTAAAAGCAGGAACTTTAATTTTAAAGTAATCAGCCTCCCATATGTCTTCAATCACTCCATAATATGCACTTGATGCCAAAATTGGGTTTCTGTCCTTAGCACTCGAAAAATGCATTGCTTCTGCAAACACTAATACACCACTATTCTGAACTGCACTTTTGTTGTCCTGAGCATTCGTATGAAATGTATAGCCATTAATGTCATAAGCGGACCATGTTATCACATTTAAAGATGGACCACCCACTATCCATTTTAATGTCTCTAATACATCTGATCTACCAAGCAAGGTCTTTTTAAACCATGGAAAAAAAGTTTTGTTGTGGTCATTCAAAATCCACATTTCTTTCTTCTTTGGATGACATTGTTTCAACTCATTAATATGCAATGTGATATACGGTTGAACATCAGCTATGTTATTCAAGATGTATGATTCTAACTTCTTTATCTGTTCAGCTGACAGTGATTTGACTTTCAAGCCACGAATCCCCTTTCCCTCATTATTAACTCGTTCATGGCGAGATAGAGGCAAACCTATGTGTTGCGCCGTAGCCAAGTAGCTCGTACAAAACTCTGCTACCTCCTCAGAAATATACTTTTCAATAATGGAGGCTTCAGGTCGATATGGATTTTTAACATATCCCTTTAATATTTTCATATACCTTTCAAAAGGATACATCCAACGAAGATATATAGGTCCACAAAGCTTTATTTCTCGAACCAGATGAATCATTAAATGCACCATCATATCAAAAAAAGTTGGAGGAAAATACATTTCCAAATGACAAAGTATAAAAATTGCATCCTTTTCCAAAATTTTCAAATCATTCACATCAATCGCCTTGTTACAAATTGAATTGAAAAAATAACACAACCTCATTATAGTCTTTCTGACACGGATGGGCAATATTCCACGCAGTGCAACTGGTAGAATTTGTTGCATCATGACGTGACAATCATGTGATTTCATACCTATCAACTTCAAGTCTTTCAATGAGACAAAATTTTTTACATTTGAAGAATAACCTTGAGGCACTTTGATATCATGAAGACACTGACAGAAGATACTTTTCTCCCTCTTCGATAATGTATGACAAGCCAGGGGAAGAAATGTTCATCTTCCTTTAGGAGTGGGAGCTAACTCCAAACGTATTCCCATTGATAGTAGGTCTAACCTTGCATTCAACCCATCTTTTGTCTTTCCTTTAATATCTAGAAATGTTTCGATCAAAGAATCACAGATATTCTTCTCCACGTGCATGACATCAATATTATGTTTGACTTCATGATACCTCCAATATGGTAGCTCAAAAAATATTGACCTTTTCTTCCAAATATGTCTATCATTACCAGATTTCTGTGTCTTTCCCAATGTCACATCAAGGTTTTTCACCCTCTCAAAATAAAAATCTGGGGATAAAGGTTTTGGAGTAGTATCAAATTCTTGTGAGCCATTGAATGCCTTTTTTAGTCTTCTATAAGGGTGATCCATAGGCAAAAACTTTCGATGACCCATGTACACTGTTTTCCTCCCATGATGCAATTGACAATATGACGTCTGTTGTTCGCAAATTGGACATGCTTTATGCCCTTTAACACTGTATCCAAACAAATTTCCATATGCTGGGAAGTCATTTATAGTGAATAGAAGCACTGCCTGCAGTTGAAAATATTCCATTTTATAAGAATCATACACCCTAATACCATCATCCCATAACAGTTTCAAATCATCAATCAGCGGTGACAAGTATACATCAATATCATTGCTGGGTTGCTTTGGACCATAGATCATGATACTCAACATGACATATTTGTGCTTCATACAAACTTCAGGAGAGAGGTTGTAAATTACCAATAAAACAGGCCATGAACTATGTGTGCTTCTGAGGGTTCGGTATAGATTCATTCCATCTGTGCACAAGCCTAGTCTCATATTTCTAATTTCATTTCCAAATGTAGGGTACTGGGAATCAATTTTCTTCCATTTTGGACAATCAGCTGGATGACGTATTTTTCCATCACATACCCGCTCATCAGCATGCCATCTTAACCTTTTTGCATCATGTGAATTAGCAAATAAACGTTTGAAACGAGGAATTATAGAAAGATACCAAAATACCTTTGATGGGAGCTTTGTAATCTCTACATCAGCTTGTGATTTTTCTTTCACCTTATACCGAGATGTCCCACATTTAGGACACTCTTTTAGAAATTCATATTCCTTCCTATATATAATGCAGTCATTCGGACAGGAATGTATTTTCCTATATCCCAATCCCATCGGGCATAATATTTTTTTGGCCTTATAATGTGAATCTGGAAGATCGTTATCTTTTGGAAGAATGTATTTCATCAATTGTAGCAGCTCTGTAAAACTTCTGTCACTCCATCCATGTTTCGCCTTCAGGTTAATCAATCTTAACACCGCCGACAAAACCGTAAAATCTGTACAACCAGGATATAATGGTTTTTCGGCATCACCATATAGACGTGAAACTGTCGGTTCTATCTCAATTTGTTCTGCTACAATATCACGAATCATTTCTTCAATTCCATCGGAGTTACCATCTTGCGATTCATTATCATCAGTGACATTCTGTCCAGTTTCGCCATGCCAAATCCAAGGGTTGTAACTCGGATTGAAACCATGACAAATCAGATGATCTTTTATCTCTCTACTTTTCAGCTTCTTCATATTCAGACATTTCAGGCATGGACAGAAAAAAAATGTCACTACTTGGAACATTTCGTTTAGAAAATTCCAAAAAGGAATCAACACCTTCCTCATATTCATTGCTCATTCGATGTGTCGTAATCCAACTTCGACTCATTATTACCTATAACAAATAGCAAAAATATATATATTTTTTAGATAAGACAAATATATGTTTATATGAAAAAAATCATAATTTGAATGTAAACAATTTTGAAATATAAAACAAATCAATGTGTATTTAAAAAAATATGCTAGAATATTATTTTTTAAACAAAATATAGTAAGATATAACACCCCCCCCTGGACACCCCCCGACCCCTCTGGACAGCCCCCCGCCCCTCCTGGACACCACCCCCCACCCCCTACCCCCTTGGACACCCCCCTAGACATCCCCCAACCCTCTGGACAGCCCCCCCACCCACCCGGACAACCCCAAATACCCTCTGGAGAGGCCACCACCCACTTGGATAGCCCCCCACACCCATCCACCCCCTTGGACACCCCCCTGGACACCCCACCGACCCCTCTGGACAGGCCGCCACCCCCTTGGACAGCCCCCAACACCCACCCATCCCCTTGGACACCACCCTGGACACCCCCCGACCCCTCTGGACAGCCCTCGACCCCTCTAGAAAGCACCCCCACCCCTCCTGGACACAACCCCCCACCCCCGACCTGCTTGGATACCCCCCTGGACACCCCCCAACCCTCTAGACAGCCCCCCCCCCCACCCCTCCTAAACACCACCCCCCACCCCCTACCCCCTTGGACACCCCCCTGGACACCCCCCAACACCCACACACACCCTTGGACAGCCCCCCACACCCACCCACCCCCTTGTAAACCCCCCTGGACACCCCTCGACCCCTCTGGACAGCCCCCCACCCCTCCTGGACACCACCCCCCACCCCCTACCCCCTTGGACACCCCCCTGGACATCCCCCAACCCTCTGGACAGCCCCCCACCAACCCGGACAACCCCAAATACCATCTGGAGAGGCCGCCACCCACTTGGATAGCCCCCCACACCCATCCACCCCCTTGGACACCCCCCTAGACACCCCACCGACCCCTCTGGACAGGCCGCCACCCCCTTGGACAGCCCCTACACCAATCCATCCCCTTGGACACCACCCTGGACACCCCCCGACCCCTCTCGACAGCCCCCGGCCCCTCTAGAAAGCACCCCCACCCCTCCTGGACACAACCCCCCACCCCCGACCTGCTTGGACACCCCCCTGGACACCCCCGACCCTCTGGACAGCCCCCCCACCCCTCCTAAACACCACCCCCCACCCCCTACCCCCTTGGACACCCCCCAACACACACCCACACCCTTGGACAACCCCCCACACCCACCCACCCCCTTGTAAACCCCCCTGGACACCCCCCGACCCCTATGGACAGCCCCCGCCCCTCCTGGACACCACCCCCCACCCCCTACCCCCTTGGACACCCCCCTGGACATCCCCCAACCCTCTGGACAGCCCCCCCCCCCACCCACCCACCCGGACAACCACAAATACCCTCTGGAGAGGCCGCCACCCACTTGGACAGCCCCCCACACCCATCCAACCCCTTGGACACCCCCCTGGACACCCCACCGACCCCTCTGGACAGGCCGCCACCCCCTTGGACAGCCCCCCACACCCACCCATCCCCTTGGACACCACCCTGGACACCCCCCGACCCCTCTGGACAGCCCCCGACCCTCTAGAAAGAACCCCCACCCCTCCTGGACACAACCTCCCCACCCCCGACCCGCTTGGACACCCCCTGGACACCCCCCAACCCTCTGGATAGCCCCCCCACCCCTCCTAAACACCACCCCCACCCCCTACCCCCTTGGACACCCCCCTGGACACCCCCAACACCCACCCACACCCTTGGACAGCCCCCCACACCCACCCACCCACTTGTAAACCCCCCTGGACACCCCCCGACCCATCTGGACAGCCCCCCACCCCTCCTGGACACCACCCCCCACACCCTACCCCCTTGGACACCCCCCTGGACACCCCCAACCCTCTTGATAGCCCTCCCACCCCCCTGGAATCACTGCAAATTTACCATAACAAGAAGTTGGGCCATTCAAAGAATGTTTTTAGGTGTGGAGGAAGAACTGAGTTTCAATAGATAGAGAAGGAACTCGACATTAGGTTGTCTATTCCAGGTGTGGATTTGAAGGAGTTAATGTTTGTTCAGTGACCCAAGAGATTGAATCAAAAATTCCGATGTTGTTCCATTTTCTCATGATGAGGATGAATAATTGGTGGGGTTTGACTTTTAAATGGAGAGCTTAGCAGACCATCATATTTTCTATAGATCAGTAAAGGATGTTAGCATCGAACATAAGGCTTAAGGGATGCTTTCAGATCCAAATATGTATGTTGATGGATGCAATGGATCTAGTAGAGGTTCTAGAAAGAATGGTGGTTTTATTTGTTTAGGATAAGTAGTGAAGAAAAAACTAGTTAATTTTTTACTTGCTGAAAAGAGGGTATCTAAAATTTTTAACATGCCGAGGGGAAATATGGCGAGTCCTCCTTGTGAAACTTTGTTTGCAGGGGGTGAAAATGGTGATGTGATCCCAAATCCATGCACCTATGCCATGGTTGTGTGTGAATAAAGTAGTAACAACTGTAAAAGGGCAACCCATCCAAATGGACACGCCCCAACCCTCTCGGGGATTTATAGGAAACGATGAAAAATTAGTGAAATCATAAAATTAGTCAATATTGCAAGTCGAACTAATAGATATAGGGATGATAAATAAGATTATGGTGCTAAAACGAGTTAAAAGGGTTAGCAATCGAAGAATCTTAGCTAGTTTCAACAAAAAAATCACAACACATATATATATATACTATCCGCGAAAAAAAACGAACGAGTGGGAGGATTACCTGAGTGCTGTGAGTTTAGATGATTGATCCGAGGAGATTAAATATGAGAAACGATGATCGCAAAATGAATCTAAACCAACGAAATGGACGAGCCGATTCGGGTTTATGCGCGAGAGAGACGAGTCGCGACTGTCGAAGGTAAACTCGCGAATGACAATCCACGGGTCTGGGTAAATTTTTAAATGAGTTATCACGTCGGTTATTCAATAACCGACGTTATAATTTTTTTAAAAACATTTATAACATCGGTTATTCAATAACCGACGTAAAAACCTTCCTCCGATTCTTTTTTTACGTTGGTTATTTTATAACCGACGTTATAAAGGGCTCAAAATCCGCGTTTTTTTACGTCGGTTATTCCATAACCGACGTCAAAAACATCTGCGGATTCTTTTTTTACGTTGGTTATTTTATAACCGACGTAAAAAGGCCTTCAAAAACCGTGTTTGTTTAGTCGTTTATTCAATAACCGACGTAATAACTCGTACATATGTCGATTTTTTACGTCGGTTATTGAATAACCGACATAACAAACACCCCCCGCTTCTGTTTTTTACGGCGGTTAATGTATAACCGACGTAAAAAACGAAGCCCCGCGATTAATAACGTCGGTTATAAAAATAACCGACGTTAAAGGTGTACTAAACACAGGTTTTTACGTCAGTTATTATATAACGGACGTAAAAAACCTCGTTTTACATATTATGACGTCGGTTTTATATAACCGACGTAAAAAATGGTGACGTAAAAAACGTTTTCTGCACTAGTGGTAGTCTCTTCTACCGATTCTTTCAAGTTTCTTTCTTCTTCTAATTCCTCTTATTTAGGTGTTTCATTATGAAGTAATAACATCAGTATCACTCATATACTGATATGTTATTATAAATATGAAACAACCCTATTTCACCTTCTATCCATCCTACGGAAAATGAAATCACCGCGCGTGTGTACGTACGGAATACCGTCTCCACGTCATGGTGTAATCTGTTTTTGACCACCACTTTACATGGATGGGTATAATGGTGTAAATAAATAACTATATATGATTATTATAAAGTAATATTGATTCTGAAATATTATAAATACACTTCAATACAATTCCACGACCATGAGAATGATATCATCGCTCGTGCGAGTGTACGGACTACCGTCTCCACGACGCAATGTGATTCATTCTCCATGTTAACCATTCATGAATGATTATAAAGTATATATAATGAATAATAATGAAATATATGACATAATAATGATACTGGATTTATTTATATATATATTTATGTCATCTACTTAATTCAATTCAATTCAATAAGAAAACGAAAACAGCGTTCATGCGTACGTACGCCCTACCGTCACCATGAACAGTGTATTTCATTCCATTTGTTGATCTATCATATATATATATATATGTATATTCTGAATATATATTATATATAAATCATGTTTTACATTATGTAATTAATTAAATCAGGATATAAGTAATAATATCAAGAACAACAAGTCGAAACACGTACAATAAATGAAATGATTTTACCCAAATCGCTGCTTTTACATCGAATTTACAAAAGAACGGGTAATATAAAGTCATATGTAACTATATATGATATCATAACAATGAATATGATTCTAGAATAAGTCACTGACATTATTTAGATCATTATACCGGAGTTTTAGATACATACGAAGCATATCGGATGTAAGGTAAGGGATAACTATTCCAATCTCGTTCTTATCTGAGATTGTTATTCGTATGTATTTACTGGGGTTATTGTTATCATCCATGACCATGTATTCTAAAAATATTTTCAAGTATTTTTAAAGTCCTATTTTACCCATTTTTTAAATTTACCACATGTTATGAAAAAAATCTAACTTTTTTTTACCACACAGGAAACTTTTTGACTTTTCCAACAAAAGTATGAGGAGAATGTTATTTTTAACTAATACGGTGTGAACAGATTTTTACGGTGTCATAACAGCTCATTTTTATGAAGCTTCCTCTACAATATTGTGGGATTATTTTCAAAAAACCCGTTTTCTTTTAATATTTCATGGAATTTTGTGAAAATAAAATGATTTTTAAGAAGAATGTATATTTTTCTCAAGAATTCATTTCAAGTATTTTATCAAAACTATTTTCCATCTAAAAAAGTCAATATTTAATAAGTTTATGTTTCAAGTATAATTTATTCATTATTTACATGGTTTGATTCTTCTTATGATGAAATGATATCCATTTTTTATATGGATTATGTTATGATTCCATGATTTTTAGGAATCCCATTCTATTACATGGGTGATGCTATGATGTATGATTTATGATTTTGTGGAACATGAAAGAATGATTTCATTATGAGATGGGTGAGACCTATATCTCCCTCCAATGAATTGGGTAAATATTTATATCTCATGAGATATGCATGGTTGGAATGATAAGTTTATCTGGTTCAGTGTTACAGGACTGAAACGAGGAGTGAACTCGATTCAGAAAGGGACTTTGTCCACTAAGATGGTCATGGCAACAATGCCTTGGCTACTATGGAAATCTTAACATGTGATTAATGGTTTCCACAATTACATGTTTTATTCCAATTATATTTTATCATGATTGATGTTCTTTTATGATATATTCCTTACATACTTCCAAGATTTAAGTATTTGCTCAAGATTTTGATGTCTAGATTTTATGTTCATGTTTTTGCATTCAAATGTTTATGGATTGTTTTATGTTCTCTATGATTTCCCTTACTGAGCATTTGAGCTCACCCTTTTTATGTTTTATTTTCCCTAGGATATAAAGAAAGGATTTAGGTAAGAAAAATAAAGGGTCATATTTTTTATGGGAGATGTTGAAGATCTTTCACCATGATTAGAAGATTACATTCCGAGTTTCCAAATACACTAAACTAATATGGTCTTTAGGCGTCTTCTTTTGTCATGTATTATGTATTCCGAAAAAGTAATGTAATGTCCATGTACGTCAAGATTTGGGTCTCTACAGTTGGTATCAGAGCAAAGGATTAGTTAACCTTTGGAAACTTGCATGTAAAAAATTTAGTGAAATCCCTAGAGATATTTCTAAGGTATGTCTAGGGATGCCCCTAAGGATAAGTATACATATAGGTTATAGTCCTAGAATTACGATAATGATATTATAATTAAACCTAAGATGTTAGATATTGAAGGTACTCCCCCTTTATTATGTTGTTTTCATAGCATTATTTTTTCCTCTCACACTATTCTTTTTGGGTTTTATAAAATGGATGGAAAAAAGGAAGATTCACGATAATTGAGGATATGATGGACAATAGAATGATATTCTTCATGAGAAACAAAATGAAATGGGTTTTGTAAGTCCAAACATCGTTATTATGCCTAATCAGTAATATCATAATATGATCAATAATCTAAACTTTGGTAAGTTTCCCGACTCATCTAATAAGGGAAAGATGGAGTTTCATGATGATCATAGAAGAAAGAAAGTTCAATTTCCCTCATGTAAATCATGTGGGAAGAGGCATCAGGGAGATTGTTTCAAAGGAACCGGAAGATGCTTTGGGTGTGGAAAAGATGGACACAAAGCCAATAATTGTAAAGGAAAAGGTTCAGTTAACACCATGGACAAGGATAATGGTATTGCTAAGACATAACCAATGGTTAAATGGTTTAAATGTGGAATTTATGGGCATTAAGCAAACCAATGCCCTAAGGGAAAATCTCATGAAGAGAATCAGCATGGTCTTATGTGTAGTATTTATGTTGATGATGAATAATAGACTACAAATGATATATGAGATGAAAAAAATGTCGAAGCTCAGACAGTTGTTTAATAAGGTAGTGGAATGATTGTATGTTTATCATGAGTTATGTTGTATAGGTAATTTAATGGTACTATGGAATAAAGACACATCTAAGGATTATTAAACTTCTGTTTTTTCTAAAGTATTCGAAAGTTTATGTTAAATGGTACCGGTAACCATGAAATGTAAATTCATATATTTTTGGAAAGTAGATGATATGCACATAATGAATGGATAAAGAGATAATGAGATGTTTTATAGTATTAATGAAATCATGGCTGATATAAGGACAATGTGATATAATGGTTTGAGTATATAAAAATTTTGGGATTTTGGTATGTGGAAAGAGTTAACTTTAGACAGCATTCATGTTTTCACTAAGGTTCAATGGGTATTAATTTTTCAATAGAATACGTGATTAAAGTATTCACATGTTTTGAATGTGACCAACAAGATATATCTTATATGGGGGATAAATGATGGTATTCACATTCTTTGTTGATGAAATTTCTAGTAATCATTTTCTTTATACTATAAGATTGGAAAGATGTATTTTTGATAAGCTTAAAGGTTGGAATGGATTAAGTTGGACATCAGATAGAATTGTTTAAGGCTAGAACTTTTTTTGATATTATTTATGGAATGTTATAATAATGTAGTTTTAGAACAAGGACAACCTACAGGATGGGTGACAACCCATCACGTCGGACAAGGCTGTGGGAATAGAACCCACAAATGAAGTGCAATAGGCCTTTATCACATACCACATGCCTACAAGAAGTCCCCGGTTAGTAGAAAATAGTTTTATTATATTAAGCGCTATGATATATAATGTATAAGTCCATTGTTGGAATCATATATGATTGATCTCACAATAGATGGACATATGTATATTTTATAACTTATGCTAAACTTTTTGTGATAGAAATAGATGGGATGACTTATCATTCTATCTCATGAGCTGCTAACACTTCATGAATGAAATATTCAGCTTCATTTCTTAAAATCGAGATGAAGTGGAAATTGTTCATTGAATGACCAATAATGATATTACACGAAAATCAAGTAAGTATTTCTACTTATGTAAAAGTTCATCAACGTTAGGGAACTGATCTTGGAAACCAATAATGTTGTTCTAGTACTCTTATATCTGACGAATCAGATGGTACCTTAGATCATCACAAATTTATGACTTTGTTATTGTTGTCTTTTTCATAGCCATGTTCTCTACCACTCTCCATCAGAACATGAAGGTTAGATTTCTCTTCCATATCCATATTTTCACCTCTACTCTCTTATGTGGAAGCCCAAGGATAAGTTAATTTGGGTAACTGTTACGTTTCATACATTAGTTTTTAAAATTAATCTTTAGTATTCCATTTTACGATGTGGGTTTCTATTAAATAAAATTTTAAGTAGAAAACGATTTATAACCCCGACGAATATCGAGTGTGAAATTCATTTTAAGGGGGGTAGAATGTCACAACCTGAGATTTTATGAGAATTATTATTTTTAATTTCATTGATGTCTTGTGTTGTGCCCGACACCAAAATTAGCTTCTTCTATACGCAACACCAAATTAGCTTGCAGTATACACAACACTAATCTTGGATCGTGTTATACACAATTTCAAAGTTCATTTGATAGAATTTATTTTACTCAACATTGAGTATATATATATATATATATATTCAATGTGTAAATGAAATATGGTTGGATTCCATTATACGCAACAACAAATGAATATTTCACTACTTGCAACCCTGCCTTGGCTTTCATTACACGCAACCGCGACCTTCCATGATAGCTTGTGTTATACGCAATACATAGTTTAACTAAACGAGATATTATTATAATATTATTATGAATTAGCCGTTATGAATAGTAATACCCACTTTTTGAAATTCAATAAATTTTATCTTTTAAAATGGTCTTCATTTTTTATTCCGAATATCAAAATTTTCCTCGGGTGAATTTTCGGTATTTTTCTGAAAACATTCAATTTTTGATGAATAGTGAAAACACTGGGATACTATTTAAAAACCGAATTTATATTTAAATAATTATTTATTTTATTTAAATTTATCATAGTTTAAAATTGATACATAATACCAATATGAGTTCAATGTAATTCATTTGAGCCATTTTATTATAATTTTAGATATATTAAAATTTTATTGAACTTTTCATTGTCTTTTACCCACCTCCTAGGAGAATTTGAGAATTTACATAAAACATAATTTTTCCACTTCTGTGAGTGAAATTTTGAATCTCCGAGAGACAAGGTTAATATCAAGGAGTAAAATTTGGTTCAATAAGATAAAAATAATTTTTGGTGAATAGTAACTTTTTTCTTTTATTTACCCCGGTTAAAAGTAAATAGGGTAATTAAGGGTAAAAATGATATTATTATTACCCTAAAACATATCCTAATTCTATTGGATAAGTTTACATCTAAAAAAACCTTAGGAAAATAATATAACCATTTAGGTCCACATAGATTAGATTAGAATAGTTAATATTATTTTATTTAAAGAAGAGTTAAAATAGTTAAAATCAATGTTTAATAACTAAAACATTTTTAATATAGGGTTATAAATAATATAAATTAAACTATAAATATTCATTATAAAGCTAAAACTATTTCCTACATAATGGTATTTTATTTATAATTTTTAATCATTAAATAATTTATGTTATTTATGACACAATGGGGATGTAGTAATTACCTAAATAATTAAATATTAATGTAATTGATATTATAAATACCCAAATAAATTTAATTTAAGACATTTCATGAATTAAACTAATTTTATAGGTTAATATGACATGTTATTATTGTTTCAATTACCTTTTTCTGAACTAATAATGTTGTTATGAGTTTCACAAATATCAATTACCAAATAGTGTCAAAATTGACATAATATACTTTTTAAAACAAATATTATATTATTAATTGTTATTATATTTTTAAAAATATAAGGTTCAGACAAATGACTTTGATAAGGTTATATATATTACTAATGAACCACTATGGGTTCTTTTGGCTAGTTACTGTAAGTTTATTAACCATATAATGTAAGATAACAAGAAGACACGGTAACAGTTAAATTATTTAACTTAGAGTTAAATCTAAATGATAAGGTTAAAATAGTAACCTAAACTTGTCTAAAACCTATTGGTTGAGATTATTTAGACCCATACTCACTTTAGGTTCGAAATAAATTAATTTTGAGCTATTATAAATCGTATATGACTTTATTATTAAATAATATTTTATGTTTTTTCAAAGGTGCCCCTCTCCTCCCTTATAAAAAGGGCACCCCTTCCCTCTTCTCTTCACACACTTTTGAGCCTTTAAGCTCATCCAAACCATGACCATTTCTCTTCTACACTTCCCTAGAAACATTTTGGAGGTTATTTTCTTCTCAAAAGATCAATGTTTTAAGAGGAAACTTAAAAGATGTGCGTCAAAGAAGAGGTAATCTCTTCTACAGATTCTTTCAAGTTTCATTGTTCTTCTACTACCTCTTATTTTGTTGTTTCATTATGAATTAATAAAATCAGTATCACTCATATACTTATATGTTAATATAAATATGAAACAGCCCTATTTCACCTTCTTTCCATCCTACGGAAAACGAAATCACTGCGCATGCGTACGTACGGAATACCGTCTCCACACCGTGGTGTAATATGTTTTCGACCACCGCCTTACTTGGATGGGTATAATGGTGTAAATAAATAACTATATATGATTATTTTAAAGTGATATTGATTCTGAAATAGTATATATACACTTCAATACAATTCCATGATCATGATAATGATGTCATCGCTTGTGCGTACGTACAGATTACCGTCTCCACGACAAGATGAGATTCATTCTCCATGTTAACCATTTCTGAATGATTATAAAGTATATATAATGAATAATAATAAAATATATGACATACTAATGATACTGTATTTATGTATATATATTTATGTCATCTACTTAATTCCATTCAATTCAATAAAGAAACTAAAATAGCGTTCATGCGTACGTACGGCCTACCGTCTCCATGAACGGTGTATTTCATTCCAGTTATCAATCTATCATATATATATGTATAATATGAATATATATTATATATAAATCATGTTTTAAATTTTGGAGTTATGTAAATCAGGATATAAGTAATAATATCAAGAACAACAAGTCAAAACACGTACAATAAATGAAACGATTTTACCCAAATCGCTGCTTTTACATCGAATTTACAAAAGAATGGGTAATATAATGTCATAAGTAAACTATATATGATATCATAACAATGAATAAGATTCTGTAATAAGTCAATCACATTATTTAAATCATTATACTTGATTTTTGGATACGAACGAAGCATATCAGACATAAGTTAATGGACAACTATTCCAATCTCGTTCTTATGCGAGATTGTTATCTGTAAGTATTTATTTGGGGTATTATTATCATCCATTCCCATGTTTTATAAATAAAATTAATGTATTTTTAATGTATTTTTATACCCATTTTTTAAATTTAACACATATATGAAAGGAATCTTACTTTTTTTATGACACGGGGAACTTTTTGACTTTTCTAAAAAAAGTACAAGGAGAATGTTATTTTTAACTTATAAAGCGTGAAGAGATTTTTACGGTTTCTTAACGCCTAATTTTCATAAGATTCCTATACAAGATTGCATAATTATTTTCAACAAAACCCTTTTCTTTTAATATTTCATGGAATTTTGTGAAAAGAAAATGATTTTGAAGAAGAAAGGATATTTTTCTCAAGAATTCATTTCATGTGTTTTATAAAAACTATTTTACATCTAAAAATGACATTATTTAATATGTTTATGTTTCAATTGTAATGTCTCCATTATTTACATGGTTTTATTCTTCTTATGATGAAATGACATCCATTTTTTATATTGATTATGTTATGAGTACATGATGTTTAAGAATCCCATTCTATTCCATGATTTATGCTATGATGTATGATTTATGATTTTGTGGAACAAGAAAGAATGATTTCATTATTAGATGGGTGGGACCTATATCTCCCTCAAATGAATGGGGTAAAGATTTATATCTCATGAGATAGACATGGATGGAATGGTATGTTAATCCGGTTCAGTGTTACTGGACTGGAATGAGGAGTGAACTCGATTTAGAAAGGGACTTTGTCTACTAAGATAGTCATGGAAGCAATGCCTTGGATACTATGGAAATAATAACATGTGATTAATGGTTTCCACAATTACATTTTTTATTCCAATGCTATTTTATCATGATTGATGTTCCTTTATGATGTATTCCTTACGTACTTCCATGATTTATGTCTTTTCTCAAGATTTTGATGTTTATATTTTATGTTCATGTTTTTGCATTCAAATGTTTATGGATTGTTTTATGTTCTCTATGCTTTCCCTTACTGAGCATTTGAGCTCACCCTTTTTATTTTCTCTTTTCCCCAGGATAATATGAAAGCTTTTAGGTAAGAAAACCAGATGGTATGATCTTTATCGGAGATGTTGAAGATCTTTCATGATGATTAGAAGATTACGTTCTGAGTTTCCAAAGACACTAAACTAATACGGTATTTGGGAGTCTGTTTTTTTCATGTATTAAGTATTCCAAAAAGTAATGTAATGTCCATATATGTAAAGATTTGGGTCACTAAATTTACACACACAAAAATCAGGAAAAATGGTCGAAAAATGTAATGGGTAATGACCAGAATCTGAGTCTCCAACTCCCCAATGATCATCAAAAGATTCTCATGCTACCACCATACATGAACTAATGGAATCACTCACCCATGAAGGATACACTCCTGTAGATCATCATTTTATAGAGGTTTCATAGTAAATTTATATCCATCATCAATGTCAATGTCACCCAAATTGATAACATGTGTTAGATCATGCATGTACCTCCTCAAATACAACACATGAAAGATGTCATGTACATGATCTAACTGCCACAATAGGCCTAAGAGATATTCCACCACACAAACTCTATAGTGTATCTAGAAAGGACTAATGAATTTTAGATATATCTTGATGCCCTGATAAAATTTGTAAAATCCTCATCTAGGTGAAACCCATAAGAAAACATGAACTCCCTCCACAAACCCCAAATTCCTTTTCCTTCAGTCAACATTTGAATTATGATGGATCTGTTCTACCCTTGTATTCTCTTGGATGATTTTGACCTTCTCAATAGTTCCTCTCACCAACTCTAGGACCATAATTGTGGAATTTATTTAGGTTTCCCTCTATAGTTCTTATCTACGGGGTCCTCCGCACAATGCATCAAATTGTTCCATATAGTTTGTGGAATGGGAGCTGTTTTTTTACAAAAACTCCACCAACGGTATGTGATCCTCCCAACCATGGCCAAAGTTTAACAAGCAACCCAATACATTTAATCCAAGACTATACTGGTACTCTATGTTTAACCATCATTCTAGAGGTGAAAATATAAACTCCAACGCAGTCGCGTCCAAATTTCCTCATGAAATCCCTTTATAATTTAGATTTTAAGTGAGCATCATGGTTAGAAATTATCATCCTGGGAACTCCACAAATAAGTAATATATTCTTCTTATAGAGGCACCCCTTTCCCTCTACCAAACTCCACTCCCATATAGAATGGAAGTGGCGCTTTAAGGATAGTTAGTCTATCATCACCCATATGAAATATGGTTTCTTGGATATATGTTGAAATCAGATCACAATTTCTATGGTTATATCATCCCATATTCACTTTGGAACCTCATCTGGTTGAGAAAACCCCTCTATAACCTAGTGATAAGCCTTTATTACCAATAATGTAATGCATTTTTTGAGAATATCAATAAATCCATTCAACTTACTTAGACACAAAAACTGATGTTGGAGGTCCTGATGCATCATTTACTCATCTACATGTGGCACCTAAGGATAAGTATGAAAATCTATCAGAACCTCATCCTTTAACATCACTGGTAACATCATCCATCCTCTCAAAATAATGACATACTACCTACCTTCATAAAATCCATTACAAGAATATCCCATGGCTATCTGAGCATGTTGGGTTTTAAATATAATATCACCAAGTTGTGCCTCCAAAAAATGATTCAAAGGATGAGGGGAAACAATTATCAACTATATGTTAGATGATTATTTCCCATCAATAATGGATTACTATTATGAGAAAAAATTCTTGGACATGTCACTCAGAAACAATGAACAACATCTCCTAATGACAAAATCTGATATCAAGTTCCCCTTTCCTAGAAGTATATTCAATTTCAATGTCATGATCATGGAGGAACCCCATCTATCACCACTATTTCAAGTTATGATCCTTATGGGAGAAGATATACTTCTAACACTTGTAATCAAAATATATTATAAACTACTCACACATAATGTAGTTTCACCATACATTCTGTGAAAATACTAATACTACTAAAATAAGATCACCGGTTGTGTAGTTCTACTCATATGATCTTAACTAACATGAAAAATTTTCAATCACAAATATAATTGGCTTCAGAACAAAGAAAAACTGATAACTAATGTTTCAAAACATACTACATACTCAACACACTCATCTATAAATATATATTTGGGAGGGATTATAAAAATATTTCTCATCTCGTTGATGTTTAGCAAGAACTTCCTAGTCCACACGAAAGGGTGTCCCTTTCGGGTCAATGCTATCAAGCGAGATGATATCCTTGGGAAACGAGGTATGAATCTCAGATAGTATCCTAATGAACCAAGGAAATTTTCACCTCTATCATGATCTTTAGAAAATACCAAGATAAACCTACCTCGACCATTTCTGGTTCCACTACTACATCATCTTCTATGATAATAGGTACTAGAAAGTGGACCTTCTAAATCATGATTTGGTTCTTTTGAGGGATTTATATAAAATTGTATATCTTGAAGTTTTCTAGAACCATCCTCATGTGTCCCTTGTTTTCCTCCTCGAATGTTGAGTACATTAGGATATCAGCAATGAAGATTACCATGGTCCGATTTGAGAAGGGATGGTGCATCAGGATCATCTTTCTCATGGACACATCTATAACACCCCAATGTTTTAAAAATGAATTCCTAAAACAATGAGTCTATATAAAAAGATAGTTTTTATTTAGAAGAAAATTATAACCTATCTATTAAACATAATTTTTTTTCTTCTGTGTTTCGAATTTTCGAAAAATGGATATACACGGTTACGATCAGTAAGTTATTTGGAGACTGATAGGAAAAATACAATTTCTGGTGATTATTATCCTACCCATATGAATAATAACAAACAATAATGAATAGTAATATAACCAAATGAACAATAACCTCACCAATTAATATTATTCTAATAATTTATAAGATCTAGATAAATTGTTCAATGTATTATGAAATGAGTTATTATTTTAAAATGGTTATTTTTAGAATAAAATATAATTTTATTTAAAAGTTAAATTTCACATATTTAGAAATTTATTTTTAAAAAATGGATTTCCTTTTTGAATTTTACACATTGAGAAATGTTTAGGTTGGATATTTGGGATTTTTCTGAAAAACTTGATTTTTTTATAAATAGTAAAATATGATAAAATACCGTATAAATAAATTATATGTTATATACACTATTCATAGCATCATTGCTAATGTAAGAATTTGTTTTTGAAATCAGATGCTTTATTTAATGTTTTTGGTCACATGCATCAATACTATTCATAGTATTGAGAAAAAATATATTAATCTAATGATTATAATATTGTAAGCCACCTCCTCTCCTCCAACATAAATATCATCGTCACCCCCTCTTCCTCTCACACCTCTCAAGCATTGGTAATTACTTTATTTCTACCCAATGCCCTTCCCAAGTCTCTTATCCACGTCCAAGAACTACCTATCTCACCCAAAGTCCAAAACCAAAGTCACTAAGGAGGATCTTAAGGAGAAAATATCAAGAAGTAAAAATTATATATCTTTCCTTTTGTTTCCTTTTCAATGATTTTTTTTCTTAAACACTATTCACCTCCATTAATCCAAGAGACATGAAATGTCAAGATTATTATATATTATATATGTTATCATGTTTATGTAAGAAATTCATCATCATTATTCTTCTCTTCTCCCACTTATTCTTAAAATAATAACATCATTCATGGGGTGCCGATTTACAAAAATTGGGGATGATGTGTTTTCAAATTCCATTACTTAATTAAATTCTGATCATAAAACAATTTTAATGATTGAAAAATATTGTAAAGTGTATAATATAACCTCTTTAATGTTTTGTAATTAAAATGTATGTATGATATTAAATTATATAATGAAACAAGTTTATGATTATTGTAGAACTGCCAAAATGATCTAAAAAAATATTATTAATAATTTATATAATGATGCATCATAATATAAGATAGAAAAATGATTTCTGGTATCAATAAATATTATAGAAACTTATGAATACCATTTATTTCCACTTCTATAATTTCATTTCCACACAACAAGAAAATCAAATTTGAACCGACCACAGATATCATGTAAAGAATTCATAAGAAAAACCATAAAGAAAAAATATTATTAATTAATAGATATAGTAATGTTATAAAATTATCATATAAGGCGTTATAAACATGAATATGTTTCTATATTATATTAATTAGAATATTTTAACCATTATAATGGAATTTAAAATTGGTTTTATGTACGACTAACCATAGGCAGGGGAATTCTTAACCCAATTTCCATTCATTGGGTTAACCTTCAATTTCATTAATTATGTGGTATTAAAATTGTTTATGAATTTTGTGTATTTGTAGTGTATATATATATTCTATACACTCCATTAACTCTCACATCAATTATAGGATATTTGTAAGGGGATTTTATTTTAAAATCCTCTTTTAATATTCTATTTAAAAAATTCAAAATTAATTTTTTTATGAAATTGTTCATAATAAAGTTTGGGAACTATATCTACCTCCAATTCATTGTGTATGTGTACGTTTAAGATCAATCATATGGTTACTCCATGTGTAGATGTGATGGTTACACCACAATGTAGTCGTGAGGGTTACATTGTAAGGTATCCGTGGGGGTTAAAAAACACAAGGTAGCCACGAGGGTTAAAATATAAGTAATTATTTCACCAATATACCTTTATGGTTCTATTTATGTTGTTATGTTTTATTTAAATCTTGTAGAAATATTAAGTTTCACAAAGTAAGTATATATGGGTTACATGTATGCCTTTTTAAAAAATGATTTCATACATTTACAAATATTCGTGGACTATTGTTCTATTTCCTTATTTTTATATCCATTACATTAATATTTTTCCTCCTCAAATTTTTTTTATAATTTTCTATAGGATATAAGGACGTGTAATATAAATAAGGAATCCATGTTAAATGTTATGATGACTTTTCAATGAATTAATGTTTTATTTGAAAAGTTTCACATTTTGGATGAAATTGATACGATTTTTTCAATATTTATGGTCTATAAATGTGGAATGATATGTATGTATTATATCTGAACTCTATACAACTCGAAACATGAAAATTCCTTCAATGTTAATGGAAGTGATTTCTTGACTAAAATTTTATATTATGTAATGTAAAAAGGCTGAGTCCTTATAGTTGGTATCATAGGATGGTTTAGATAACATTAGGGGTTTGTATGATTTTAATAGAATACCATTAATTATTTTTACTCTATGGTTAAATTTTAATTATATACAATTTAATGATTACCATTTTTCTTCAACTTAGATATGTTTTTTTAGTATGGTTTTCTATAGAAAAATAGTGATACGTAAGTGGAAAGGCATGGAACGAAAGACATCCTTTCGAATTTGCAGCCTGGAATGATAGGTATTGGAACCGAGAAGTTTGTGATAATAATAGATCAGCTTAAATATGAAATAAATGGTAGTTTCATCCATGAAAGGTAACAACGAGAGCTAACATAAAGTAACATGATGATAGTGAACATTTCATGATGAAAACCCTCCTACATTTAGTGGATCTTCTGACCCAGTAGCGGCTGAAGGACGGATTAATTACCTTGAATAGATATTTTTTGTTATAGGATGTTCATATAATCAAAAGGTATGCCATTCCATTTATCATTTTGAAGGTGAAGTTGACCAGTGGTGGTATATGGTCAGGAATATCCGGGATAAAGATGAGATTCAAGACATCGAGTGTGATAAATTTAAAAGTATTTTCATTGAAAATTATTTTCCTAAGGTGGTTCATCATAGGATGGTGAATAAATTCCATGAATTGAATAAAAAGGATGAAGATTTAGTGGTCGTATATGAAGAAAACTTCACCTGATTGGAAAGGTACAATCTAAATCTTATTTGGGGTCTTGATAGTAAAATCAATCTTTTTTACTCATGAATGAGTCAAAGATACTGAAGGGTATTGGCCTCACAAGAATTCAAAATATATGAGAAGCTTATCTGATGTACTGAGAGGGTAGAAGTGGTGTTTTATAATTATCATGTGCACATTGAAAAAATAATAATAATAGGTCTATATGGAAAGAGATGGGTAAGAATCGGTCAACGAAATGTGAAGGTATGAATGTTCAATTTCAAATTTTTGAAGATTGTGGTAAAAAGAACCCAAGGGAATTCTATACTAAAATTGGGAAGTGTTTTATATGTGGTAAGTTTGGAAAATGGCTCGATATTTCAATAAAAATGATCCTAGGACAAATCCTAATAAGAAAACTGTAAAGTATTTTAAATGTGGTGAGATTGGAAATTATGAAAATATCTACCCAATAAAAGATCTGAATGATGCAATGAAGACATTATTTACTAAGAAAGGTGTAGTGTATCCTTTTAGACTACATCAATAGATGTCAGGCCATCAAACAAATTGGTATCGGGTTTATTGTTTCTTTACTTAGATTTAACTAAAGTCTTAAAATATATTGGGTCTACATGTTCTTTTATTTCTGTGGAATTTTCGGGTAAATTTTAAATATATCCTTAAAAATGAGACCATAACTTATTGTTAAAACACTAGGGGGAAATATTAATGCAAATATGAATCATAATAATCTTCATATTGTTATCTTTGGATAGTCATTACATGAAAACCTTATTGTTTTACCTTATTAGTGTTTGATTTTATTCTTGGTATGCATTAGCTTTCTCTTTATCATGCCAAGATTGAATGTAGACCTAAAATAGTTTTTTATAAAGAGTTTAAGTTTGTATAAAAAAATGAACCCATATAATTGATAATATATTAGGATTCTAAGAAACTATTGGCAAATAGAAATAAAATTTATCATTCTCATATTATTGAAAACAAGGGAACTTTTTAGATTAATGATGTACCACTGGTACTTGAATACCTTTTGTATTTCTTAATGAGTTACCTGGTGTTCTACCATATTAGAACGATAAATTTACTATTGAATAATTCCTAATGCTAAGACAATTTGAAAACCCCATTATCAAATGGCCCAAATGGGTCTTCCTGAATTGAAAAATAAGTTACATGATTTTCTTGATAAATGGTTCATTCATTCTAGTACTTAACCATGGGGTGATATGGTTTTGTTCATTAAAATGAAAGATGGTTCAAAGAGATGCTTCATTTATTATAGATAATTCAATAACATCATTGTTAGAAGCAATTATCATTTTCCTCATATTGATGACTTGTTTGATCAGATCCATGGAGCACAATATTTTTCCAAGACTGACATGAGATACAGATATTATCATCTATAGGTGAAAGAGGATGGTATCCCAAAAAACAAATTTTTATACTAGATATGGGCATTATGAGTTTGATGTTATGACATTTGGGTTAACTAATTATCTTTATGTATTCATGAATCTTATGAATAGAATATTTCATGAGTTCTTAGATAACGTTTTAGATGTATTTATTAATGGAATTCTGGTATTTTTTAAATGTAATGAGGAGAATGAAAAACCACATATGGTTATTTTTAAAACCTTAAATGAAAAGAAACTATATGGAAAATTTATCATGTTTTATTTTTGGTAAAGACCAATTTAGTTTCTTGGGAACATTGTAAATAAGGATGGAATAATAGTTGATCCTACAAAAAAGTGGTTGATGAATGGACAATACCTAAAAATGTTAGATAGATTCATAGTTTTCTTGGATTACTAATAGTGTGTTAAAAAAAACTTTCATGGTTGACAAGACCTATAATTAAGTTAACCCAAAAAGGGGTCAAATATGTTTGGATATAAGAATTTGATGTTTGTTTTAAGGAATTAAAGAAGAGATTAGTGAATGGTCTAGTTTTTCCCCTGCCTTCAGGAAATGGTGAGTTTATCAGCTATAGTGATGCTTCATTGAAGGGACTTGGTTGTGTTATGATGAAGAATGATTAGGTAATTTTTATGCTTCAAGAGAACCAAAACATCATGTGTTAAATTACCCCACACATTATTTGGAATTGGATTCTAGGGTTTTAGTTTTAAATTCATGGAGGCATCATTTATATGGGTCACGATGTGAAATATATACTGACTATAAAAGTATAATGTATATATTAACCCAGAAGGAATTAAACATTAGGTAGAGAAGATTGTTTGAACTGATAAATAATTATTATTTCGTGATCAATTACTATCCTGGAAACGAAAAATAAGTCATGGATACCTGAAGTCGAAATCATTATGCATCATTAATTATGTTTCATTTAAAACATGATCCCTTGAATAACGATATGATGAATTTTGGATTAGAAGATATTAGTGCGAGAAATACCTTTGTTTTGTTTCAAGTTTCAGTACAGTAATCTCTAATAGATAGATTTAAACAAGAATATAAAGAATATTGTGAGATACGAAAAATCTATAATTGGTTAAAATGGGACGTTTCCAGAATTTAACGTTGATAAATACTATGCTTTAAGATTTTGAAAAAGATTTTGTGTGCCTTGTGATTCCCAATTGAAGAAAGGTTTATTATGTGAAGCCCATAGTTCTCCATTTTCAATTCATCGAGGCAGTATAAAGATGTATAGAGACAATTGGGAGTATTATTGGTGGGATGGAATAAAAATAGTTATAGAAGATTTTACCATGAAATGTTTGACATGTCAACATGTTTAAGCATAGAGAAAGTAAGTGAAGGGGATTCTTCATCCATTACAAATGCCAGATTTTAAATGGTAAATTTTATCCATGGACTTCATGGTGGAACATGTAAACAATTATAGAGGTAACAATGAGATGTGAGTGATTGTTGAACGACGGACTAAATCCACACATTTCCTTCCTATTCGAGATGTTATTTCTTAGGATCAGCTTTCTTGAATGTACCTCAAGGATATTGTCATGTTATATGGAGTTCCTCTTTCCATTGTATCTGAAAGGGATCCCAAGGTCACTGTTATCTTTTGGAATGGCATTTAGAAGTCATTGGGCACAAAATTAAATTTTACTATAGCTTTTCATCCTCAATTAGACGGGAAGTTATAATGAATGGTTAAGACTTTGAAGGATATGCTTCGAGACTATTCAATAGAATAGTAGTGAAGTTAGGATCATCATATATCTTTATTTGAGTTTTCTTATAATAAAATTTTTAATTCCAATATACAGATGGAAACAATTGAGGTATTGTATGGGAAGTTGTGTCGAACTCCAGTATTTTGGAAAGAAGTTGGGGAAAGTAAGTTGATGGGACCAAAATTAGTAGGGGAAGTGGCTAAGAAAGTCAAGATTAACCAGCAACACATGAGGATAGCTTAGAGTAGGTATAAATGTTATGCAGATAATAGGAGGAAATACTTTTCGTTTGAGGTATGTGATCATTTTTGTTATAGAATCTCACCATGGAAAAGTGTCATGCATTTTGGTAAAAAAGGAAAGCTATATCCATAGTTCATTGGACATTATGGAGTCCTAGATAAAGTTGGACTAGTCAGCTACTGAGTATATTTTCCTCTTAGTTTATCTCAGACACATGATATTTTTCATATTTCGATGTTGAGAAAGTATGGGCTAGATACATCTCATGTTTTGCGCCCCAAAGTAGTTTAGTTGGAAGAGAACAATTCCTATTAAGACAAACTAGTTCAAGTTCTTGATCGAAGTGAAAAAGTATTGCAGAATTAGGTAATCCTCCAGGTAAAGGTTTTTGGAGAAACCACATGGTTGAAGAAGAATCATGGGAATCTGAATATTCTATGAGGTAATGGTACCCTCGCTTATTTAACAACAAAATATGTAAATAGAAATTCAGTGGATGCAATTTCTAGAATGTGGGGAGAATATAACACCATGATGTTTTAAAAATAAATTCTTAAAACACTAATTCTATATGAAACTATACTTTTTCATAAGGAGATAATTTTAATATTGCTATTAATTATAACTTTTCAACTTGTAAGATTTCAATTTCAGAAAATCGACATACACAGTTGCGATCAGTAAGTTGTTTGGAGTCTTATAGGAGAAACATAATTTTTGGGTAATAGTAACCTACCCTTGTGAGTAGTAACCAACCCTTAAGAATATTAATATGAAAAAATGAAGAGTAACCCCACCAACGAATGTATTTCTAAAAAATTATGATACCTTGACTAATTTTTCCATATATTTTAAAATGAGAGGTAGTTTTAAAATTGTTATTTTTTTAATGAAATATTATTTTATTTAAAATCTAAATTTAACATATTTAGAAAATTATTTTCAAAAAATGGATTTTGTTTTTAATTCTACACATAAAATAATTGTAGGGGTGAATTTTAATATTTTTCTGAAATACTTGAATTTTTTATGAATAGTGAAATAAGGTAAAATAATGTATATATAAATTATATGTTAAATACACTATTACTAGTATAATGGATGATGTAATAACTCTTGGTTCAAACTCAAATTCCATATCTACTTTTTTTGTCACATGAATCTAGACTATTCAATGTCTTGAGAATACATATTAATCTAATGATTAAACTAATGTAAAACACCTCCTCTCCTACACTATAAATACCACCCTCACCCCTCTCTTCCTCTCACACCTCTCAAGATTTTAAGTATTCTATAATTTCTATATAGTACCCTTCCCAAGGCTCTTCCCCATTTCCAAGACCTGATAGTCTTACCAAAAGGCTAAAACCAAAGGCCTTAAGGAGGATTGCAAGGAGAAGAGATCAAGAGGTAAAAAACCTCTTTCTTTCCTTTTGTTTTATTTTGAATTATTTTTATTTTCTTATAATATATTCACCTAATTTTATCCAAGAGTCATGAAAGCTCTAGAATCATATATATTCTTGATGTTATCATGTTTATGGAAAAAATTCATCACCATTATTCTTCTCCTCTCCTACTTATTTTAAAAATAAATAACATCATTCGTGAGGTGTCAATTAACCAAAATCGTAGATGATATGTTTATAAATTCCATTAAATACTTCAAATATGATCATAAAATCATTTTAATGATTTAAAAATATCATAAAGTGTACGATAAAATCTCTTTACTATTATAGAGTTAACAAGTATGCATGATATTAAATTATATAGTGAAACAAGTTCATGATTATCGAAGTACAGCCAAAATGATCTAAACAGATATCAATAATTTTTTATCTATTGATTAATAACCATATATGATACCAAAATTATTTATTATATCATTAAATATTATGGAAACATATGAATACCTTTTCATTCTACATCTATAATTTCATTTCTACACGACAAGAAAACCAAATACAAACCCACCATGGAAATCATGTAAAGAACTCACCTGAAATAATGTAATGAATGAAATATTATTAATTAATAGATAGAATTATGTTATAAAATATCATATGAAGTTCTATACACATTAATATGTTTTTTAAGATATTAATAACACTCTTTGAACCATTATACATGAGTTTTAACAAATTGTTTTGTAAGAGGAGCCCGATGTAATGGAATTCTTAACCGAATTTCCATTATTGAGGTTAACATTATAATTCATTAATTATGTGTTATTAAAATTGTTTGTGTGATGAATTTTGTTTATATTATGTTTAATTATGGGTATTTATAGTGTAAATACATATTCCATCTTCTCTATTAAGCCTCACTTCAATTATATAATATTTATAAGGGGCTTTTCTTCTAAAATCCACTTTAAAAATTATGTTTACAAAATTCAAAGGAAATGTTTTTATGAAATTAATCATGTTGTATAATTATGTTATATTTTTTGGGAATTATTTATGATGAATGGTGGTACCTATATCTCCCTCCAATGCATTGGGTATGAGTAAGTTGGAGGTTGGCCATATTGTTACTCCATGTGTAGCTGCAATGGTTACACCATAAGATAGCCATGAGGGTTACATAGTAAGGTAGTCATGAGGGATAAGAATAATAAGGATTCTGTGAGGGTTAAAAAATTAATATGTGATGATCCAAGATACATTTAAGGTTCTATTTATTTTCTCTATGTTTTTTGGAAATCTCGTGTGAATATCAAGTTTCAAAATGTATGTATACATTGGTGACAAGTATGCCTTTTTGAAAATAATTTCATACATTTACAAGTGTTCATGGACTAATTGTTTTCATTCCTTATTTTTATATCCCTTACAAGGATTTTTTATACCTTCCCAAATTTTTAAATTATATTCACAAGTTATAATGATGTGTAAGATAAAAAAGGAATCCAAGTAAAATGTTTTGATGATTTGTCAAATGAATCTTGTTTTATTTGAAAAGTTATACATTTGGGAAGAAATAGATACTATTTTTGTGGTATCCACTCTATATAAATGTTGAATGTTATATTTTTATTCTATACCAACTATCTGACACTCTAAACACAAAAAGATCCTCAATGTGAAAGGAAGTGAGTTCGGGACTGAAATTCATGATTATGTAATATAATAAGTTGTGGTAATTATAACTTTTAGGTAAATAATCATGGAAAAAGGAATATACAAGTGCTCATAGTGACTGTTGTGAAATTTGAAGGATTTCATTAGTATATCCTTATCTCATACTCATTACTATTTATAGCTTTATCTAATGTCAATTATAGAGAACCATATTTCTCCTATAAAAAGATCTTAGAGTTCATCAACCATTGATAGTGAATACATTTTCTAAAAGTTAAACTAGATTAGGTAATTTTTGTCCACATATAACCCAAAAATATCATCCTCCTTTTTTATGAACAACACTTGTGAAACGCATGGTGAAATGTTGGGTCTAACAAATCCCTTCCTATCCAAGTATTCTAACTACACCATCATCTCTTGATGATTTTTAGGAGACATCTAATATGATAATATAGTTATAAAGTTTGTCCTAGGGTGTAGGTATATTTAGAAGTATATCTCACGGTGGGGAGGGAGGTTTGTAATGTTTTTTTGAAAAACATTCTTGTACTCCCCCAATGCTACATGGAATGGAAAATTCATGTCATATACTACACCATGTGGTATACTATAAATATGATGATTAATTGGATACTCCCTCATATATAAGAGTCAATCTGATGGAGCATAAGTATATTTTCATAGAAAACTGAAAAACAAGTCTCATCACTACTGACAGACAACATCCTCTACCTGAAACAATAAATATTGGAATGAACTATAGATAACCAATGTATACCTTAAATGTTTTCATATGGAATACATAATTCCACAAAGATATCCTAATATAATCTATCTCCTATTAGTGTCATTACTCACTATGATAGATGTTTCAGATCAATGACTCACTTCCTTTAAGAGTATTTAGGACCATGTATTATGCCCAAGGCTCAACAGGAATCTCTATGTCTTAAACCAAATATGTGTAAATAATGTATTTATAAGATCTTATTTATTTAATATTTTCATATAATGTAGAAAAGACACTGATAATACCTCATATCGTCTCTTGAGACTCCCTGGGATAAACCTCAACCACATTAGGCTGATTGTGCCACATTCCTCCTGCTACCTAAGCCTAGGATGGACTACCTGGGGATGGTGGGGGTAACAAGTCAAAATGTTTAAATCCTAAAATTGTTCCCCCATCTCTTCTTGCATGTCTAACACCATTAGGACCCATCTACTCCTTATTATGTCACATATTAGGCGGTCCATACCCAATATCTCCCTCATCCATATGGTGGGTATGATAATTTCATAAAATATTCCCCATTCCATCATATAAGTTTTACTACCTATCATTTGGATGATTAGACATATCATGTAAGCCATGTGAAGTGCATTGTGTTGCATTTGTTGTCAATGAGGTATGTTGTTGTCAAGGAATGAATGGATGGATGTCAAGGAGTCAAGATGTGAATGTCAAAGGATGTGATGGTGATGCTGATGAATGGAGAATGGCCATGGAACATAAAGATGCATGTCACTTAGGAGATTCACTAAGTGACATAGGATGTTGTGGTTGAAACATTCTCATACCATATCAGACGATTGTGGAGCTGATATTTAAGTTCAAAGAACTTGTATCAACTAGATACAATGTCACAACATGATTAGAAGACCATGCATTGTAGTGACAATGCATGAGGAGTTGAAGAAGATCCATCCACAAGTCCTAAGTTGATAAAGTGAGCTGAAGAAGTCCATGCACAAACACTTAGTGCATGTGAATGTGAAGAAGATCCAATTGATCTCTGATTTGATCAATGAAGCACTTTGAAGAATTTAAGTGATTCAGGAGTTCGGTTGAAGAAGAAGAACCTTCAAGAATTCACTCATAAGTAATGAGTATATGTTGAGGAGATTTGAGGAATTCTAATGAAGAAGAGAAGGGAAGAAATGAACAAGAAGAGTAGTGGCATTTGGCATATTCACTTGGTTACTTTGTTTTTATACAACGTCCTAAGTGTTTTACTTAGCAAAAAATAGCCACCAAGGAAGGCCAGCCGAGGGTCATCACCCAAGGCTCATGTGGGACTCGAGGTCACCACGCCCATGGGGAACCCTCGGGCCAAGGCAGCATATCCCTGAGGCAGGAAGGTCGGGGCTGTGTATAAGCCCCGAGGCCACGCGGTGATGAAGCCCACGCAGCATGAGCGAGAGAGGAGCGCGCCCGTGACATGCATAGTGGGCGCATAGCACGCCCGCGAGGAGCAGAGGTGGGCACAAGAGCGCGCCCGCAGAGAGAACACGGTGCGGGGCGGCACCGTGGAGGGGGAAGTACAACTGAGCGTTGAGAGGGAGCGCTAGGTTGATAAGCCGCGGAAAAACCGCTCGCCGTTTCGAGGTGGGACGCGGAATTTTTCCGCGGAGCGAATCCCAGCCGCACGATTGATCGCGCGGACGATCTAAGCCGCACATCTGATCCGCGGCGAGATGATCTGATCCAGGCCGTTCGAGATCAATTGAATTGCCGATCCAACGGCTGCGAGACTGTCTTCAACCCCGAGCTCGTCCGAAGTCTCCCGCGAGCTGCCGACGAACCAGGTGCTCTCTGAGCATCGTTCTTGAGCTGTCGGCCACCATTTCCGAAGCCGAAGGCTCCATTGATCTCGTCTGGACCTACTGAACAGATCCATGCTATAAAATGAGCATGCATGCAACAAATGAGTATTTCAAAGTTCGGTCGAGGCAAGCAACGCTGCCGAGGCCGGGAAGGTTTATACCTTTGCATGGATTGGAAGAGAAGAGGTCGTGCATGCGTTCTAAGTCGCATGCACGTAGAGAAAAATAAAAAGAGAAGAGCCCGCGTGAACGGAGGATAAAAATAAAGATTTGAAAGATTTTCAAATATCCGAAACTTTCGAGAACTTGAGTTATTATCACACAGATGTTTAGAAGTGTTTCTCTGCCTATAAAAGGAGCACCCGAGGCATGAATATGTTTGCTGACGTTCTTGTTGAAGATTTGTGTCCCGTGAGAGCTCTCTGCATCGCGAAGTACAAGCCCCGCGCACACTTGCGCGGCTGAATTTCCAGAGCCACCCGAGGCTCTGAAGGAGGTCCATGCCCGCGTCCTCGCGCGGCAGAAGGAGCCCTCACTGCCCGCAAACTTGCGCGGCAGGAGGAGCCTGCGCGGTCCTTGTGGCATGTGAACCTTGCGCGCCCAAGACCCCTTGCACCCACTGGCACTTGCGCGGCTTCCTTGCACCCAAGGAGTTCGGGCTGTGTGTGCAAAAACAGAAGAAGGCAGTGTGTGTGTTCCAAGTGGAGAAGAAGACCCGAGGCCTTAGTGCCTTGTGTGAAGTGAAAGAACACACCCTAGTGGTGTATGTTCAAAGGAGGAGGCCGAGACCACACATTGGTGTGTGTGTGTGCACAAAAGAAATAACAAGGCCGAGACACCTTAGTTGTGTGCAAGAGAAGGAGGCTTTGTGCTTTGTGTGCACAAAGAATAAAGGAAGGCCGAGGCATAGCTTGGGGGTGTGCAAAAAGAGTGGAGGCCAAATATACACTCATTGCATGTGTGCAAATCAAAGAACAAGTTGTGTGTGCATTTGAAGGTGAAGGAGGAAGGCTAAAGACTTACCTTAGTGGTGTGTGTGCAAAGGAATAAAAAGGCCGAACCTAGGTTTGTGCACTAAGAAGTGTGTATACACTTAGAAGAAGAAAAGGGAGGACATCCACACTAAAGTATAACACACATTCAAGTGTGTAAGAAAATTGAATAAAGTGTGTGAAGAGGTGAGAAGCTGGTGTGTGCTTAAAGATATTACACCCTCTGAGGGTTTATTGCACCAAGAAGAGAAAGAGGGAAGTGCTTGCATGCATGCATGCACATGCACACGTGAACAAAGACAAATCTGGTTGTGTGAATTTGAGTTGTCCAAGACTTGAAGATCTTGAAGAGTTTTGAGAAGCCATGCAATTAGTGCATGAGGATGCAGAGATGCCATGCACTCAGTGCATGAAGTTGTTTTGAAGTGAGACTGGACCAGACTGAAGTTAAAGATATCAGTTGTCTGAGTATTCAGTAGTTGGAGAGAGGCCAGGTCATCCTTAGAAGAAGGTGATAAAGCCTGAGCAAGACGAGAAGACCTGATCATCACAAGTGATCAGAGGTACAGAGCAAGGCCAGCAGTCTTTATCCCAGACTGTTGAAGATACTTGATGAAGCTTAAAGAGAAGAAGAGCTACTTGTGTGACTCGAGGAGCCAGAAGAAGACCATGTGGGACTCAGGGAGAATAAGTCTTCAGTGGGATTCTGGAGCAGGCCAGTGGGACTCTGGTAACACTGTGGGACGCAGTATAAAGACCCTCCTGTGGGACTCAGGAGAGATACAGTGGGACTCTGTATCGACCATTGTAATACTAACCGATTATAATGGAGAAACCATGTTGGGGTGTATAAACAACATGGAAAGGACGTAGGACTTTGGTGCCGAACCTTGTAAATCCTTGTGTCCAGTGCCTTTACATTTACTGCATTATTCGTGGAAAGGTGAGAGATAAAAGAAGAGTGGATCGAGGCCTTAACAAGCCATAGAGGTTTAATTGATTAAGAATCAATTAGAAAAAAGTTTTAAAGGATCACTGATTCACCCCCTCCCCCTCTCAGTGATTCACACTGATCTGGGCACTTCAATTGGTATCAGAGACAGGTTACCTCTAAAAGATCCAAGGGAGTCTTTATGATGTGCAGATTTGAGGAAATGAGCGACCAGCCTCAAATGGAGATATCTGCCAAGTCTCTGAAAAACAGAATGAAGAAACAGGAAAAGAAGATGAGGAAGAAGGTTGTTGCAATCATAGAAACTCCTTCTATGGAAAGAAATGTGAAAGTCACATCAAATGACAATTCCTTTTATCATTCTTCTGATGAAGCCTGCTCTAGCTGTGATGATGATGGAAGAAAAAATGATCTTCTAAATGCAATCAAATATCTTCAGAATATAGTCCCCAAGAAAGTGGCAATGTGTATAGCTACAGGCATCCTTGATCTTCAAGAAGAAAAATCACAGTTAGAAGAAGAAGCCAATGCAATGGAAGATCAATTGGCTAAAAGGGTTGGTATAACCAACACTCTCAGAAAGCTGGTGAAGGCTAAAGATGAAACTGTTTCTCTTTGCAATGAAATATATGAAGACACTACTGAAGAATTGCAAAGAAGCCTCTCTGAGAAAGAAATCTTTATGATAATGATCAAAGAAGTTTTCCATGCACTGGAAAAGAGGCACAAAGTTTCAATGAATGTCAGAGATGCTCAACTTGAAGACAAAGTAAACAGGGTAAAGGAGCTTGACAATTCATTACAAGAAATGAAGAAGGTGCATGAAGACCAGTTAGAACAGCTGAAAGAAAATTGGGAAGGAAGGCTAAGAACTGTTGAGGATGAGAAGAACTCCCTTAACATGAAATACTTAGAACTGGAGGTGATATTGAACAATCAGCAATCACCCAAAGCTAAATCCTCACAGTCAGCTGAAAGAAGAAATGTTGCTACTCAAGTATGCTTTGAGAAGGATGATTCTAAAAGAAATACATCCTCTAATAAAAGGGCAACATCTTCTAGAAAGAAGGTACCATCCATACCATCTTGTACTCATTTTTCTAAATGTGTTTCCACAAAAAGTACAGGATGGAAGAATAATTCCAAACAAGTATGGATGAAGACAATGAAGAAAGAAAGCTCTCCTGAAGCAGCACAACAATTCAAGACAAGTACCCTACAATCAGAAGGAATCAAAAAGTCAAGATTTGTGGGTCAATGTTGGTGTTGTAACAAGTATGGGCATTGTGCAAAGGATTGTTGGTACAATCCACTGAATGCCAAAGCACAAAGGAAGCCCATGCCTAGGGGGAGCAAGCCAGAGGAAAATAAGCAGCATCCACAGGTCCAGAGACATCTGTTTACTGCAAATAGATTTGGATTACTTGACAACATCTGGGATGTTTGCAAAAGTGGTCAAAAAGATACATGTCAATCTCCAACTGTATCTAGAGCTCAAAAGAAGAAAAGATCACAGAACCTGGCTCAGAAAGAATCATTGGGAAGCAAGCATAAGAATGTGGAAGATGCTCCCAAGAAGATTATGAAAAAGGAAGAGAAGACCTTGGAGTCTAAATCCAAGAAGGGTGATGCATCCAGAAGGACCACAAAGAAAACATGCTTCTACTGTGGAAAGAAAGGACATATCATGGATCTTTGTAAACAAGCCATGAAATTCAATAGAGGCAGACTGGACTCAAACAGACAATCAATCCAGAAGAAGCAGAAGGGATTGGTTGAAAATAAGTTGCCTAAGAAAGGTGGCTTAACAGTATCAAAAGAACCATGTGGGATTTCCAAAACTGAGGCCTCACTTCCAAATGACTTGTTAGTCATATGGCCAAATCAGTTGCAACTTGCCAAAGATCTGCAGAGAGCTGAAGATGAAGTTCTGGCAATTGCTAAGGCAAAAGGGAAGAAGAAGATTTCACATGAAGATGTATTTAGATCCACACCAGCACAAACATCATTGAAGATCAAATGTGCAAGTGTGAAGAATGGTGAAAATGGTACATCTCTGTTGAGAGAATCTTCTCAACGTTGTTGGTCACATTTATGAACCAAGGAGGTTCCATCTTATTCCCTTATACTTCTGGTATTTACATGTGCTAACATTGCAGGGAATTGAAGATGACGATCATTCTCATCTGGAGAGTGGTTTGGACAGAATGGAGTGCACCCCTTAAGGGGGAGCCAATCTGAAGAATATGGGATTCTGAGATTTAATATCATCTTGAGAAAAGTGAAGGATGTGGCAATTCATTGTTATATCTGAAAATTTCAAACCCCTGAAGCATGATCTCACATGTACAATGTATTTTGGACAGCATTGAGTTCCTTGGTTACATCACTCTTGTTTTCTACACCGGGTTAGCCCAAGTAGACTTAGAGATGATTTACTAAAGGTTCTTTGCTAAAGAAGAACATGTGACATAATCCCTCTCTTAGTGCTTTTCAAGAAGATGCTATTCGAAGGGAGGAAGAGGTATTTTTGAAAGAGAACCACACCACACCTTTGCATTTGTTTTCCAATAAGGGGGAGAAAATATTGGCCCATATATTGACCCATTCATATGTGCTCTAGTGTATTGCCAACAAATACAAAGGGGGAGATTGAAGTGCATTGTGTTGAATTTGTTGTCAATGAGGTATGTTTTTGTCATGGAATGAATGGATGGATGTCTAGGAGTCAAGATGTGAATGTCAAAGGATGTGATGGTGATGGTGATGAATGGAGAATGGCCATGGAACATAAAGATGCATGTCACTTAGGAGATTCACTAAGTGACATAGGATGTTGTGGTTGAAACATTCTCATACCATATCAGACGATTGTGGAGCTGATCTTTAAGTTCAAAGAACTTGTATCAACTAGATACAATGTCACAACATGATTAGAAGACCATGCATTGTAGTGACAATGCATGAGGAGTTGAAGAAGATCAATCCACAAGTCCTAACTGGATGAAGTGAGCTGAAGAATTCCATGCACAAACACTTAGTGCATGTGAATGTGAAGAAGATCCAATTGATCTCTGATTTGATCAATGAAGCACTTTGAAGAATTTAAGTGATTCAGGAGTTCGGTTGAAGAAGAAGAACCTTCAAGAATTCACTCCTAATAATGAGTATATGTTGAGGAGATTTGAGGAATTCTAATGAAGAAGAGAAGGGAATAAATGAACAAGAAGAGTAGTGGCATTTGGCATATTCACTTGGTTACTTTGTTTTTATACAACGTCCTAAGTGTTTTACTTAGCAAAAAATAGCCACCAAGGAAGGCCAGCCGAGGGTCATCACCCAAGGCTCATGTGGGACTCGAGGTCACCACGCCCATGGGGAACCCTCAGGCCAAGGCAGCATATCCCTGAGGCAGGAAGGTCGGGGCCGTGTATAAGCCTCGAGGCCACGCGGTGATGAAGCCCGCGCAGCGTGAGCGAGAGAGTAGCGCGCCCGTGACATGCATAGTGGGCGCATAGCACGCCCGCGAGGAGAAGAGGTGGGCACAAGAGCACGCCCATAGAGAGAACACGGTGTGGGGCGGCACCGTGGAGGGGGAAATACAATTGAGCGTTGAGAGGGAGTGCTAGGTTGATAATCCACAGAAAAACCGCTCGTCGTTTCGATGTGAGACGCGGAATTTTTCCGCGGAGCGAATCCCAACCGCACGATTGATCGCGCGGACGATCTAAGCCGCACATCTGATCCGCGGCGAGATGATCTGATCCAGGCCGTTCGAGATCAATTGAATCTCTGATCCAACGGCTGCGAGACCGTCTTCAACCCCGAGCTCGTCCGAAGTCTCCTGCGAGCTGCCGACGAACCAGGCGCTCTCCGAGCATCGTTCTTGAGCTGTCGGCCACCATTTCTGAAGCCGAAGGCTCCATTGATCTCGTCTGGACCTACTGAACAGATCCATGCTATAAAATGAGCATGCATGCAACAAATGAGGATTTCGAAGTTCGGCCGAGGCAAGCAACGCTGCCGAGGCCGTGAAGGTTTATACCTTTGCACGGATTGGAAGAGAAGAGGTCGTGCATGCGTTCTAAGTCGCATTCACGTAGAGAAAAATAAAAAGAGAAGTGCCTGCGTGAACCGAGGATAAAAATAAATATTTGAAAGATTTTCAAAGATCCGAAACTTTCGGGAACTTGATTTATTATCACACGGATGTTTAGAAGTGTTTCTCTTCCTATAAAAGAAGCACCCGAGGCATGAATATGTTTGCTGAAGTTCTTGTTGAAGATTTGTGTCCCGTGAGAGCTCTCTGCCTCGCGAAGTACAATCCCCGCGCACACTTGCGCGGCTGAAGTTCCAGAGCCACCCGAGGCTCTGAAGGAGGTCCCTGTCCGCGTACTCGCACGGCAGAAGGAGCCCTCACTGCCCGCAAACTTGCGCGGCAGGAGGAGCCTGCGCAGTCCTTGTGGCATGTGAACCTTGCGCGCCCAAGACCCCTTGCACCCACTGGCACATGCGCGGCTTCCTTGCACCCAAGGAGTTCAGGCTGTGTGTGAAAAAAGAGAAGAAGGCAGTGTGTGTGTGCCAAGTGGAGAAGAAGACCTGAGGCCTTAGTGCCTTGTGTGAAGTGAAAGAACACACCCTAGTGGTGTATGTGCAAAGGAGGAGGCCGAGACCACACATTGTTGTGTGTGTGTGCACAAAAGAAATAACAAGGCCGAGACACCTTAGTTGTGTGCAAGAGAAGGAGGCTTTGTGCTTTGTGTGCACAAAGAATAAAGGAAGGCCGAGGCATAGCTTGGGGGTGTGAAAAAAGAGTGGAGGCCAAATATACACTCATTGTGTGTGTGCAAATCAAAGAAAAGGTTGTGTGTGCATTTGAAGGTTAAGGAGGAAGGCTAAAGACTTACCTTAGTGGTATGTGTGCAAAGGAATAAAAAGGCCGAACCTAGGTGTGTGCACTAAGAAGTATGTATACACTTAGAAGAAGAAAAGGGAGGACATCCACACTAAAGTATAACACACATTCAAGTGTGTAAGAAAATTGAATAAAGTGTGTGAAGAGGTGAGAAGCTGGTGTGTGCTTAAAGATACTACACCCTCTGAGGGTTTATTGCACCAAGAAGAGAAAGAGGGAAGTGCTTGCATGCATGCATGTACATGCACACGTGAACAAAGACAAATCTGGTTGTGTGCATTTGAGTTGTCCAAGACTTGAAGATCTTGAAGAGTTTTGAGAATCCATGAAATCAGTGCATGAGGATGCAGAGATGCCATGCACTCAGTGCATGAAGTTGTTTTGAAGTGAGACTGGACCAGACTGAAGTTAAAGATATCAGTTGTCTGAGTATTCAGTAGTTGGGGAGAGGCCAGGTCATCCTTAGAAGAAGGTGATAAAGCCTAAGCAAGACGAGAAGACCTGATCATCCCAAGTGATCAGAGGTACAGCGCAAGGCCAGAAGTCTTTATCCCAGACTGCTGAAGATACTTGAAGAAGCTTAAAGAGAAGAAGAGCTACTCGTGTGACTCGATGAGCCAGAAGAAGACCCTGTGGGACTCTGGGAGAATAAGTCTTCAGTGGGATTCTGGAGCAGGCCAGTGGGACTCTGGTAACACTGTGGGACGCAGTATAAAGACCCTCCTGTGGGACTCAGGAGAGATACAGTGGGCCTCTGTATCGACCATTGTAATACTAACCGATTATAATGGAGAAACCATGTTGGGGTGTATAACCAACATGGCAAGGACGTAGGCCTTTGGTGATGAACCTTGTAAATCCTTGTGTCTAGTTCCTTTACATTTACTGCATCATTCGTGGAAAGTTGAGAGATACAAGAAGAGTGGATCGAGGCCTTAACAAGCCATAGAGGTTTAATTGATTAAGAATCAATTAGTAAAAAGTTTTAAAGGATCACTGATTCACCCCCTCCCCCTCTCAGTGATTCACACTGATCTGGGCACTTCACCATGGATCGTTGAACTATTTTCTTAGGATAATCTCATTAAGAATTACACATGTCACAGTCATTATGTCTTACATAGTATCCCTACTACTGATGTTTTTTCTCTTTTGTGCCCACTACCTGCAACTATTGTTTGTTTCTACTCATACTGGAAACATTCAACCCCAAGGAATGCTCTAGCACCACAACATAAGTAGAAATTCATATAAGTATAACACTATCTCATATTTCTCAGTGATTTTATTTGTTTATGGTCAAGTCCTAAAAGAACTTACCATGAACCATTTCTATATAGTACCTAGAGAGGTAAGTGTACCTTGATGAATACTCATCCACTATGATAAAACCCTACTAAAATAGTAGAGACTCTTGTATGCGCACAACCTTCAATGTATATGGAGATAACACCTCTCTAAATGGTTCTCAAACTCTAACCATTCTAGAATTTTGAAATCATATAATTGGGTCTCTAAACCCCACCATAGTATCATAGATCCATGTCGAAGGATAACTTTATGTACTAAAATCTTATCTTTTGGTGTACTTAAAAGATAAAAAACTCATGTCATCACCTCAAGACAATCATCAACTGCCCATGGGTTGGGCTCACCTATGAGCCCGATGAGGGTCTTTCATTGATACTCATGAACCACACACATTATATTAACCTCATATGATATTATGTTAGGAAAAAACTACATATTGGAATGTTTTGGTATAACTCGCGAAACACGAGAAGAAAAAACCTCCTGAACGGGTCCATGTATAAATGAATTTTCATTGAGGGGATCATTCTTTTTATTATAATGATGAATCCAAACTGGAGTACATTGCAGTGGCAAACTAAAATAGAAAAGATGTACCATAGACAATGAGTATAATTATATATCTTACTCAATAATTACATTTAAACCAAAACCCATTCTTCTATGATACATGTATCAATGTTTATCCACACAACCAATTTCCACATTTACTGATTCAAAAGGTAGGTAATAAGATTCATGTAATATTGATAGGTTTGCTTTCAAACTAATTCTAGAGTCCCTAGACTAAAATATTAACATGAAAAACATAATATAGTTTCCCAAAAACAATCTCCAAGACTCCAGTTCTAAGGTATAACTCACTTCTCCGATGCCACTCTATCATGAACCATTCTAACAGGACCCATGTTGAGACGACCCCAATCCCACCTCCAATAGGCTAGGGGTTATGATTAGTTATTAGTTATAATATCACTCACTTTGGAGGTATTATACTAATGTACCAATACACACACACACACATTTCTAATGGTCCCCATATTGAGACTACCCCACTCCCGTCTCAAATTGTATAGGGGTAGCCGACTATTGCTAAATTGGAATATCACTCAAATGGGGGGAATTATCCTAATGTACCTATAAACAACCACATTTCCAACCCCATTAAAATATGAAATATAAAATAATGTATAAAAATTATTGGATATATATATATATATATCCCAATATTAGAGTACAAAAATAGGTACTAAAAGAAAAAGAGTCAAATACAAGCCCATGACAAAGAGTCTAAGAACATGTCCATCCAAAAACTATAAAAGGGGACATATATCAAGGTATATAATGAAATACACCATGTTCATTTGGGGTAACTGAGCTCCACCTGGTCATGGTCCTGGTCACTCCAAGACTCCATCAAAAGATTGATAATCTGCATAAGACATGACACATGTGCGAAAACCCATATATGAGTGAGTACAAAAATACCTAGTATGACAGCTTCAAATTAATAAGGGTGTAGAAATAAGAATAAAAAATATCTCAATAGATATTTATGTCAACATAACATATAAAAATAATATCTATATATACATAATAATTAACCACTACCTCAAAGTAAATTCACAACTGTAATTTCAGCCTAGGACTCCTGCTCAAATGTTTCATGTAGTCCTCATTTCAAGAGACACACTCCCTGATTTAGATATCATTAATGAATCCCATCTAAGTGAATATTATAATTGGGTATTATTATGGTATGTACATTCTATAAGTCTAAATAGATAAAATAGACAGATGAGGACCACAACCAAGCCCATGGGGTGAACCAACAACTAGCCCTTGAATAACCAACCAAGTTAAGGATAAATGCTGCATAGTGCTAGTAACAATTATACCAAGAATAACACATTGGGAAAGATGTTGATAGAGTATCTCACTCCTGTAATCATGTATTGAATCCAAAAAATGTATTGGTTAAGTTACAATTAAGGGATCATTACCATATGCATAGGACATGATTCTATACTATCCCCTAGGTAATTGACTTAGGGAATACTCTCTAATGAAGAATGTATAAGATAAAGAGGATGACGGTTCTAATCCTTCTTTGAACTAGAACATGACATGTACTATTTATACATTATGTGTTCCATCATAATGGGGTCCTGTATGGGTATCATGACCCATTCCCATGTATGTGTATGTGTTTGATTACATGGCATGTCAATCCCATGTACTCTTGCACATGTTCACGTATAGATGTTCATGCACGGCTAGCCATGTCTGTGTATGGCTATCCATGATCATTCGTGTGTAAATTCCAAGGTACACACCAAGCCACCATGTCTAGTTAAATGTTCTGTGATATCATTCACACACCTTGTGACATTGATCTTCTTGTAGAAACCCATACTCTATACCCGAGATTATAACACAACGTGTGAATGGAAAATACATTCCCAGTAATGCGGTATTTTCTTGATATATAAAATCTACCTCAACATGATGCCAAATCCTCCAGCCCCCATTCTGTTTATAAATCATATTACATGATGGAAATATTCTCTAGTTAAACCTCACCATTTCCGCTCATTGGAATTCAGTCATCAAATTTGAATTGGAATCGATTATCAAAACTTTCTTTGTCACCATCATATGCACCACTTGAATCTAAGGTATCCAATCAGATCTGATTATCTTATAACTACCTTCATCACATGATCTATATTTCATATTGATCCAAGATCTAAGATAAAAAACCATTATTCCAATAAATGGGTGCTCAATGATTGTTTATCTATTATTTGTAGAACCATAGTGCAAATGAATTTCCCTTGAAGAAAAGATGAATAATGATGGATGAAATACAAGAAAAAACTCAAATGTGGAATAGAACTTTGTAATGTTATGTTTTCATAAAATTATTTAAAGTATAATGTTGAACAAATATCCAAAATAAAATTAACACTTCTACAAAAAATCCCCATAGATAAATCTCATACCCTCAATACAACTGATCTGTGAATCACTATATTGGTTTATTGACCTGCGCACATATTAGAAATAAAAAAAATTGATAAATAAACAAAACACCAAAATCCTGCATAAATTTGGATCAATCACTGATGATGAAATATTATCAGCCATTTTTGTTAGTGATTTCCTTGAATTATGTTCCACACCATTCGAAAATTCAAGATTCATTGGATTTTCATCTGAGAAAGATCTTCAAATGCTCCTTCCAATGGTCCAAGGTTATGTATATTACCATGATAATTTCCTCAGAGAAGTATATTTATAGAAATAATTTGGTCCTTGTACTGTTACAAATTAAATAAATTTATTTAAATAATTATTTTATTATTTTATACCCGTGATATTTTTTTTACAAACAGCTGACGTAGAAAATGATTATGTTGTTCATAGTGTAAAGCCCATTATTTGAACTCAACACTGGAATCAAATTTATGATTTGATCATCCATCTAAATTTTATTCCAATTTTTCATGAAAATGGAGGGCACATGTATTTAATATATTTAATATATTTATAAAAAATAATTCTAGGCACATAGGTCGACTTATTCTCATGTCGTCTCCGTACCTAACTCTAAAAAAATCATACAATTTTCATAAGCAAAACATATCAAAATTAGAGATGCTTCAAAAATATTGTTGGTTTTTTGTTGAGAAAAATCAATATATGTTTTTGATAATATTGTCAAAGATTTTCACTATTTAAGAAGTGATTAAAATTTTTCTTATGTAATCACTCAATATTTCTCAATAATATCACTAACTAAATCATTGAAAAAAATACCCAAAATGAGCAATAATTATGTGGGGAAAAGGATAAAATTTATCTTATATCCACTATAAAATATTATACATGCATCTCATGTGTTTTAGACACATTTAAGATGATTAAACAAATTTTCTCAGATTTACCCTTACTATAGTAAATCTAATTTTACCTATGGTAACTATTTTTAAGGGATAAAATTGAAATACTAAATTATGGAATATTTTAAACATTATAATTTTAATTGAGTAATTAATTTTATAAAATTATATTTTAATGATTTTGAGAAACTAAGTTTACTATTAGAAGAGAAAATGTATAAAAACATTTATAAGAAAAAGGATATTTTAAGAAGAAAACTTATGTGTGATAATATTGTAATTTTATTTTATTTTCAGGATATAAGTCCTTTTATTATAAAAAAATAAATGGTAATAGGATTTAATGTCCTGAATAAATTTAATTTAAAAAAATTATTAATTGAATCAAAATACCAAAAATAGCATGAACTTGCATGAAATTATTCCATATATAAAAATTTGATTAATAAAAATGTTTTTTATGACTCTTTCTTTCATATATTCTAATTAATTAATAAATTTCATCATTTTGATAAACGTATATATTTTAATCTATTAATCTCGAAATTATATGTCAAATGAAATTCATAAATTTAATTGTAAGTTCATTTTCACACACTGAATCAAAAATGGAAGTAATTTTTTTATAATAAACTTTTATAAGTGATAAAAATTAATTTCATATATAATTTCATATAAAGTAATAAAATTAATTATTTTACAAAAATATAACATATGATTTAAGAGGTCAAGTATATGTTTCTAAATTAAAATAAAAATTTTAAAATTATAAAATGGCTTATAGAATTAACATTTTACCTTATAAATGTTTTTAACGGAATTTTTAAATCATACGTATGTACTAATAATTTCATAAAATCATTTTTTATAAAAATTTTATTTTGTACTATTCACTTAAAAATAAATCTATTTAGAAAAAAATATTCTCAGAAAATAATATTTAGATTTTAAATATAGAGTAATGTTTATTTTTTAAAATTTAATTCCGAAAATTTTCTTATTTAACATTTACATATTATCAAAAATTATAATAAGAAACTATTTTCATAAGAAAATAAATTTTAAAAAATATTATGTTTTTTAATACGTAATTTCTATAAAAATTTAACAAATAAAGAATTAATCGATCAATATTTCTTTTTATTAAAATCATCATTTTAAAATAATATTCTTATTTATATTTAAAAAAAATTGCATCTAATGAAATATTCTGAAAATAAATAATTAATTAAATAAATTTGTATAAAATAACAATAATATATAAATATAAAGTTGATATATTTCATAATTCAGTTACTCTTATTCAAACTAGCCAGTCCAAAGGATAGGTTTTAGAAACTAAAATTATCATGGCTTCATTGCATTTTGTTTTTCTTATAGGGAATGTTGTATAACACACTTCACATAATTAAAGGAAATATATATTAAAATATCCTGTCACTATAACCTATGACAATAAGGGAATTAGTTGTGTGCCAAATGGACTATTCCAATATCATACTATCATCTCTAATCCCTGGGTAATGAAAATACATTAATTTCATAACTCATTTTCATCTATATATACACTATGAATATCAAGTTATAGTATCACGTAAGAGGTTAAAGGTGATAGTGGAAGGTTTATTAATGAAGGTGAAAACATTATAACATATAGTGAATGGTCCACATTAATATATCCTATATACAAATTGTTATCTTTTATGTTTTCTATCATATATGTAAATATGAAATTGTTTTCTAGTGATGTTATTTAGGTGTTAATTCTCTTTAGGGTCTTAGAGTGCCAACCCACACATTTTGGAAGCTCGGTACCTATATCCATTGCATTACTAGAACCTACCTATACACCATATGAGTTATAATATCACACCAGTTTTACTTATACCTCGTGTATTGGAACATCTTTTGGGGTATGTAAATATCATAATAACATATCATAATATTTAATTGGGTTTTTAAAGGATGGTTCCTTTTTAAGTATAAATATAAGTATATATATCCCATAGATAAAAAATTAACGTCTATAATATGTTTAGTAATTCATTTAAATGATTAATTGAAATTATATTAATTGTAATTTCCTTATTATATATTTTATTACCAGTATAATTAAAAATTATCAATAAGTAGGTTCCCTTCAAATTAATATAATGTTTTGATAATTATCTCATACATTATATACATTTAAAATTGATGAAAATATTGTTTTAAAATTAAATATATTTAATTCAATTTAACATAATTCACCTATAATATATTAATTTTAAACAAAAATTTATTTTACATTGAAATTTAAATTTATCAAAAAAAAATTATATTACTATATAAATTAATATTTATAACTCACATTCCATTATTAACAAATAATTTCAAACTAGAAATCATTAATTTCATTATCAATGTATCTATTAAAAATTATAAAATAAATTTAAATAAGTTTATAATATAAATTTTGAAATGTTAAATTATTAAACATAATGATAATAAATATACAGTTATATATCATTTTAAAAAGTTATACATATAAATTTAAGGTAAATTCAATCCATATTTTATCCATTATTTTAAATGGACTCATAATGATTTCTGCATTATAAATATTTTACAAATAGTATATCAAACACATTGAAGAGTTATTTTTTATTATTCAAATACCAATTCTTTATATGCTATTATTTCACTAACAGGCTGATTCTTATAATTCCTCTTTTTTACTTTTCTATATAGTTATCTTCTTTTGCGTTATTCTCATAGATGGTCATGGTAAACCATTAAATAATATTATTGTTTTCGTGTTTAAATTTATTTAATGTCATGTGAAAATTATATGTGTAATATTTATGGTTTATTTATTTCTATTGTAATTATAGGATTTCAAATTTCTTGATCACTTCTACCTTCTATATATTGTCTTATATCATTATTAATGTATATATTATCTCTATTTAGTTATAAAATTGGATATTAACACTGTATTAAATATCAGTATATATATATATACTAAAAAATAAAATTTTAATTTCTACTCCCCCAAATAAATTATGTCTTGTAAATTTTAATTAGCTCTTAAATTGAATAAGAGATATAATTCAACTATAATATATTCTTCAACCATTATTCATTGATATTTACTCTCTATAGATAAAGATAAAGTTCAATCATGAATAATACAATTCTATCCTCAATTTAAGTATTGAAGATCAATCAACAGTTCCATTCCAAGAGTATGCACCATCTTCTATTATTACACCATATCGAAGGGAAATGGTCTATGCACTACAATAGTCTTTCATATAATTTTCAAAATATTTGATCACATTTATGTAGTCACATCATATAATATTTATATTACATTGGTGTAATTGAAAATTTATTCTAAAAATAATCATTTTTTATAAATTATCTCGAAAAATAAAAAAGAACATGGTTTTTAGAATTATATGATTAAATTAGTTTTTAAAATTTTAACATGATGTTTTTCCAAAATAATGAAAATTTAAAAATATTAAAAAGGTTATAATTATAAACAAAAAATATTAATAGATGTTTCCTACATATGAAACTAATTAAAAATCATTATTTGCCTTATAATTATGGGTTAAAGTGAAGTATTTAGAAATTCACTGATGGTACCTATCATGTAATGAGAGATGAAATAGTTAGGCTCTCTAAAATTACTTAGAAACAATCTATCACCCATTGTGACTATGTGATATATAGGATGTGTAATATTTATTATATAACTATGTGGTAGATAGTTGGATGTTTTAGAGGTTTTCAAATCTATGTAAGCTCAAAATTTTAGAAATTATTTCATTTATGTAGTTTATTTGGAAAATAATAGTTTTTTCTGATCTCCATCCTACTATCATGACTCTAGAACTCAATATATCAAAATGGAATTAATAAATTTGAATCAACTATGAGATAATAAACATTAGTTGTTAATTAAGAACAAGACAACAAATTGATTTCAGAATTATAATATGTAGAGTTTTGTAATGTTATTTTTCAGTGAAAAATGTTGAGAAATTTCTATAGGAATAACTCTCACATTCAGTGAAAAATATTTTGAATCATAGATCAAAAAAAAATATAATTAATGAAAATATATACAATTATTTTTTATATACAAGTTATATATAAAATCTATTTAACCTTAATAAAGCGATATTTTCAATCATCTTAAAAATAAATATCAAAATATTCAACAAATTAACTACCATAGACTAGTAAAATTTGAATCCTAAAATTTATCTTAATACTCCATTATTACTAACTAACGTTCATTTGACCAACACTCTTGGGTCCAATTAAAAAATATAATTTTTTACCATTTTTATAATGTATTTTATAGAAAAGATAACAAACCATTTTTTGACATTTAATATTATAACATAAATTTCAAATTTCATGTTAGTAAATGCATAAATTCATTTTAGGGATGGAGATTTAAAGAATTAGTAAGGCTATAAAATATCAAAAACATATTTTATTCCAAATGGAATTTTCCCATTGATACAAATAGTTAAAATATTATCCAATATTCACTCAAGGTATTCCTCGTAACAAAAAAATAATTCCACAATAATTTATAAATATTAATAGGCCCTGTGAAAAACATTTTAAAACATGGTGATAACACAAATATATTATGAAATGTTCTTTATGAATGAGGAGGACCCCTTGTTTTAATACTATAATAGTCCGATATTTTCATTAAATCAAAATAAATAAGATTTAAAAAATAATTTTTAGGCATAATGATTTGTTTTAAAATAAAAAAATTCATAAAAATTCATAAAATAAATTATTTATAAGATATTCATTAATATGATAGAAAAATATTGAATACATATTTAATGAAAATCATGCTGTTAAAATCACTTTTAAAATTTAAATTACCTTCAAAAATCAAACATTTACATTTACATAATTTCAAAAAAAAGTTATAAAATTAACTCAAATTATTTTTAACAAATATTCTTAGAATGATTGGAAGTGTAAATCTATAAACTATAACATCATATCAACCATATAAGACCCACCAATCACATTAGACAATTCCATATACATTTTCTAGTTTAATCTGTATCCCTCATCATCATTTACAATTCCCAATGTCATGATTTCAATAGAACAATTAGTATATTACATTTTCTAAAAAAAATCCATTCAAATATATTTATTTCAAATACTTTACATTGGTAAAAGACATAGTTTTATGATAAATGTTATAAAAATATATACATGATTAATTGACGAAAAATATTAGAAATGATTTTTTTCACAGGAGAAAATTATGTTGATGAAAACTTATTTATCTATCCAAAAATTCATTTCATGGAGATCACCTATAAATAATATTTTTTTTTGATTAAATAAGGTAAATAATCTTCAAAAATATATATTATTCATTTTTGAAGATATTTATATTGATATTTTAATTTTCATAAATTATTTTATTTATGAAAGATTATAATAAGAGAATTAGTTTATGGGATATAAATTATTTTCAAAATAAAAAATTACCTATTTAATATACATGGAATCAGAGTATTTAATATATAACTTATTAAACAAAACATGATAGTGTAAAAATGACTTTGAAATCATCAAATGCAAACTATGAAATAAATTTCATATGATAGAATGATACCTTCAAAATATCATAGAAATATATATTTCTGTTTCTAGAAACCATAAAAAATATACCATACATTAATATATAAATATTTAAAAGAACTCCCCTAACTCACACAAAACTAATGTAGACCAAAACATATCAAAAAACCATTCATGGACTCCCATCTCCAAAATATATTCTTATATATACTCTCTTCCCCTCGTTTTCACTATACAACCACAAACTAGTAAGAATACATGTTTTTCAGGGAATGATCATAGAATAGTATCACATCATTAATAGCTGAAAGACAACATTATAAATAGAAACCCTCACAAAGAAGACAATATATAATATCGGAAAATTGTTTTTAATTATCAAATAGTTTATTGTAGGAGAAATAACATGAGTTCCCCGTTTTACTATAACCATTTCTCCTATTTCGGTTGTAATCCATTTAAAGCTTGTTAATCCTTTAAATATATTCACTTGTCTAAGAAATTAATTTACCCCAACTCATAATATTATACATTGGCTATTAATGGGATATAAAACATATATATATATATATAAGACTTACTGATGATGACTAAATAGTTTCATGATTGGAGAAAGATGATGACACCTTAATACATCAGTTACCGTTTAGAATTTTTACATCATCCCACACCTATTGCGCCTTATTTTTACATTTAATGATCTATTTATATATCACTATAATTTTTTTATATTTATTTACTACTGTAGTACATGAGGAATTATGATTCATTCGAAATTGAGGTCGTGAAAAGTTTTATACCATAATTCAACTATGCGACATAGATATCCATTATGTGGATCTCTTGATTTCATAAAATTTGTTACTATATCAAGGTCTAGAAATAGTTTCATGTGAGGTATTGAAGGTAGAAATAGTAGATTTATTTTTGGACTGTTTCCATGTTATTTTTAACTGGTGAACCATTTCCATATTGAGCTACCCCAAATCAATGTTTCTATATATCAAGAAATAGTCTATATATGAAAATTTAAGAAAATTGTCCACTGGATTACATCAATTGTCGATGTTCAATTATGTCCCACCATGATAATGAACACATTGTATAAGCTAAGAATCATTCACTTTTTTCTCACCTAGAATCTACCCACACACACTATACTTCCGAATATCAGGCCAGACTCACATGTTCCACCTTTATAGAACATATGGCAGTTGATTGGCTGGTTACATAGGTAGAAGACTTGATATTTCATGGGGAATGGATTGGTTGGATCCTATTTGAATTATAAATATAAATAATATTTTTGGATAAAAAATGAACTATAAAAATTTTGTAAAAATTTAATATTGTTTTAAATTTTTATTATATATATAACAAATGTCAAAATAAATATTGTACTTCCAGTTGAATTAATAATTATCATTAATTTAATTATCCCCAATTAATTATAATATTACTAATAATTATAAAATTCATTACTTTCATTTAAAATAAATATAAATAGTATATCAAAAAATAAATTTGTTCCTCATAAATTTTTTACACTGCAATTATAGTTATATTTATTTAAAATTAATATTTAAATTACCGTAATACAAATATTCCTCTTAAATGTATTATTTATATTAACATTTATATTCACTTTCATTATCATTTATTACTAAGTAATTTCAAATTAATATTAGCTAATTTCATTAAAATATTAATCTTAAAAATTTCTAAAATATTTTTAAACATCGTTAGTGAATAAATTTTGTAATGAAAACATATTAATATAAGTATAATAAATATTCTACAACAAACTACCTGAAAATTAGTACTTTTATAACTTAAATATATTTAATCTAAATTTTATCACTTATTTAAAAATACATTATAATGATTTTCTCCTAATTTATATCTTACAAATAGTCTCACAACCATATTCAATAGTAAAATTCTTGTAAGATCTAAATATAAGATATAGATGCTTAAGTATAAGAGGGGGTGAATTGTAAGTTTAAAAACATTCATTTTTAACATGAAGAAATATTTTTTAGTAGATTTAAACAAAAATGATTCATGAAACCCTTGACTATCTTTAACAAAGAGATCAGAACGTCCTAAGGTTTGAATATAAAGATAATGTAAATAAATAAGCACACTAGTATACCTAGTCAATATTCTACCTTAAAGAATATATAATCTTAAATCATAGTTAATACAACTGAGAATGTGTAATAAAGTTACACTTTCAATCATTAGCATGAATGCAATGAAATTTACTGAACTTGTAATTAAATAAGTAGTTCAAGAGTAATGAGATCTTTTAACCCAAAAAGAAGGGTATCCAACAACTTTGGATAAATGTCCTTTGAATTATACTTTAAAGAAACTTTGTCTTAACAACACCTAGGTGGGCCCTTGACACGAAGTTCAGAATATGTCTTACTTTCCTCACAATCCATTGATCTGTAAGGTGATCGACACCTCTATCTTTCATCAACTTGGAAGCCCTAGATAAAATAGGTAATCAGCACCTCTGTCTTACTTAATCTTGTAATCCCTCCATTTTATTTTTCAAAAATCAGAATCACACAATGAAAGGAAAGCTAGTTGAAGATATAAGTATGTGGAATACGCTATTCACAACTCAAACCTCATCAATATGTTCAAATGAAGAATATCTGGAAGAGCTCTCACATAGTGTCAATTATCCCAAAAGTTCAAAGCATTGATAACATTCAAATGATTGGGTATTTATAGGTGAGATATCCAATTGGAAAGTTTTCCTCCCATGGTCAAATTTTCTTAAAATATCATAGGAAAATGGATAGATGGAAATCATAATGGTCATATTGTAACTGAAAGAATGAAACCATTTAGTATAAAAAAATTAATTTCATTAGTAAAATTAGATTATAAATTATATGTATGAAACTAAATGTAAGAATAATTAAGGTAATATAGTAACTTTAATAAAGTTATAAAAATGTAACATTAAGAAAATATAGGATCTTTATGAAAGTTATGAAATCCTAACATTAACAAATATATATAATTAGTTTCTATGAAAGTTAAGAATAAGATCTGAAAAATATTTGGAATTGGAATCTAAGAAACATGGTAAATTAGATTTTATTTTCATAGTGATTTAGTACCTAAGAAATGGCCTGATTTAGAATCTATTTTTTGAGATATTGGAATCTATGAATTGATCGTATTCAGAAATATACTCATTCAAAATCATTTTTTCTAACTGATTCACAATATAATAAATATGTTAATTCAGAATCAGTTTTTCTGAGTTAAAAAATAATCTTTTAGACCTAGTTATAAATGTAACATGTATATAAATTTCCTTATAGATAGAAAAAATCAATAATGAAATGTGTTTGTGATTTCAAAAACCTAATGGAATGGAGAAAGTCAAAAGAAAACTTTTGACTTTACAATATCTCTCTATTGGAAAGCACAAACAACTATTTATGAAAAGAATATTAAGATTGGCATAGTTTATATTTCAATATTAAAATAAAAACATATCTAACTATTTTTTTATGACTTATAATGAATACAAATAACTCCCCTTTAGGTTATGAAACCCCCTGAGGATCGTATTTGTGATATTATGAAATTGTCATATTTTCTTAAAGAAGCAACTCTTCTTTTCTTAAGGAATGTATTATTTAAATAATCTCCTACTTACATAGAATTTATCTTACATAGATTGATATTCTAATTATAAAATATTCTCCCTTATCCCCCTTTGTGATTTTCAAAAAGGAATGGAGAGAAGTATAAAGTATCATAAAATGTTAGAAAATATACAATATGAAAAAATGAATAATAATATTTTGATTGAAGAAAACTTTTATAGAAAAAAAGATCGGAATGAAAGGAAATTAGTCATTCTTCATTAGAATTAATTTTTTTTATCATTGAATTTAACTCTCTCAACTCCTTATGATTATCTTGTAACTTCATGATAAGCACTTTTTTATCCTTTCCTTTCTTGAAAAGAAACTCGATCTTTTCTTGCTAACTTTGAATCTTCTCATTATGAGACTTAATCTCTTCATCGAATTCATCTATGTAAGTGTTCATTATTTTTAATTCAATAGATACAATGTTTTCTTTACCAATTAGATATATAACTTCTTGAAACTAGAAATCTTTGTCTTTGTTCATCTTTAATGAGAAGTGGTTATAAAGATCATTAATTTTGTTCTCGGATTCTTTGAAATCTCTTTTCAGTGTCCCAAACCAGTCATCAAAAACCTTAGGATCGTGGTTTAATTTCTTTGACCACTTTGTGATTTCATTTCATGACTTCATATAAAATTCATAGTTGAGAATAATATTTTTTTTAAATCACGTTCATGTTTTACTAGTTTCCCTATGAAAAGAGTTATAGAGTCTGACTTCTGGTTTACTTATTCCTCAATAAGTTGACATCTTGATTCAGGGATTCAAACATAAGTAATAGAGTTCACCAAATTATTTAGTGATTTAACAAAAAATTATTCTCTTAAGGAGGGGGAATATTTTTCTGATTCCAATGCAACTTCTTTAGATGTCCCAACATCTACATTCATTCCTTTTTCTTTCTTAGAAATTGGATTTTCTATTTCTTGAACTACATGTCTTTCTTTAGAAACATGAAAAATACTATCACCATCATCATCATTATAACTATCATCATATTCAATACCATAATTATCTTGACCTACATCTTCTACTTTATCAACTTCATGTATATTATCATCATCGTCATCAGATTGGATTTTATTCACTTCTATTTCAACAACATTCTCTTCTTTTTGAAAATACTTTTTACCTGAATTTCATTCTGATTGAAACATAGTAGAGGAGGATTGGATTATTCTTATCACAACATGGCTGACTTAATTTTCCTTTGGTGTTCATTAATTTTTCAAATCTCATCATCACTTTTCTGACCTACACTATTCACTTCTTCTCCTTCTACTTGAGATTGTTCCAGAACATTTGGAAATACGCTTGGAAAAATATACTTTCCCCTTTTTCAAAGGCTTAATACAAATATTTATTGTTATTTTTGAGGAGGTTCAATTTATTGGAGAAAGGATTCAAAAACATGAATCCATTCTGAGGCCCTTTCTGTGTCTTTTAATAAATATTGAACCATCTCAGCTTTAGAAAGCTTCTTCTTGAGATTCGTTTCCATGGCCTTCCTCTGAAACATTTTAGTGGATGAAAATTTTAATATATTCACTTCACCTGGGTTTATCCCAAACATCGGTCCTACTTATTTTCATCACTCTATATCTTAAATCTATATTTCTAAAACTTCACCAGGGTATGAATTTTTTTATTACACTTCAAGGATTGATAACATTAAGCTATATGTGTTTCCAATACTTGAGCTTTCCTTTTATTAGATTTGGATTTGGAACTTTCTCAAACTCGACCAGTTTTTTTCATAAGAAGAAAATAATAATATGCCTCAACATAAAAGGATTATTTCAATCTTTGCATAGTTTTATCCCTTAACAATAGGATCATAAAATTATTGATCTTTTATATGCAAGTAACCTTGAAAAAATATAAACAATTCATAAAAATATTTGAAAAAATTTCAGGGAACACAATAATCTATGACTTGATTGTATCATCCATTATCTTACTAATCATAATAAGGATAAATTTGGACATATTTATCTTCTTTAGATTAATTGAAAAATATAATTTTATTATATTTTAGATGTTCGGTGTGTCTTTATCACCTTTCATTAGTATTAAAAAACATTGTAACCATAAGGATATAATACAGAATTTTGCAGAAAAATGAGAATTTTTGGGGGTTCCTAACTCCCTTAAGGCCTAAGGATTCAAAAGAATTAACTCTATTAAAGGTAACTTCAATATTTGACATCTTAGGAGAAGAACACTATGCTTCTCCATCATAATATATATGAATAATGCTAACATATTTCTTATAAGGAATCAAATATATATTTACATAACTCTTAAACTAAAGTTTCTCTTTTCCACATTCAAGGAAAAATTCTATTGAATGATAGAATTCGATAACCAAAAATGCATTCACTGAATATTGTTCTACCTTGTTCTTTAAGATGAAAACATTTTACCATAATTTAAACTTAATTATTTTTTAAATCATGGAATCACGTTTGAGAATAAAACCTTGTTCAACCCTCCTTTCTATGAATATTGACCAATCATTAAGTTCTTTATGATCAGGCATTGAAGATAGGGAAGATATCTCAAGAGACATTTAGACTTTTAATGAAGATGAAATAAATTGAAACTGTGACTTTTAAGGGAAGTATATCTCTAGTAATAATTATTTGGAAATTGATATGGGATATAGAGAGGGTGACTCATTAATATTGGCTTCTAGGTGAAGGTGTGTCTCCCCATATTGATCCAACAGTTTAAAATACATAAATAAAATACAATAATTAAGATAAATACATGAATTTTTTACATGATTTGATCATTTTAGGTTTTATGGAAATAAAATATATTCAAGGAAAGATGAATCTATTCAGGTTTTTCTTAAAACAATATTTAAATACCGAAATTATAAAATAAAAGATAATAATTAATAAGTAAGAAGATGTGCCATTTAGAGTTCTTTGAAGGTTTGTTTGTATTGGTAAAATTCTTCTTAGAAATCATAGGTTCAAAAAAGTTTTGATATAGTTAAAAACATTATTAGGATCCTAAATACAGTTTTATGGTTACGAGAAACGTTTTTTGAGGTTTGGAAATCTTTTCTTAAGGTTACAAAAACATTATTTAAGGTTACAAAAAACTTTTTTAAGGTTATGAAAAAGATTTATTAAGGTTATGAAAACATTTTTTAAGGTTATGAAAACTTTATTAAAGGTTAAGAAAAACTTTTTTAAGGTTAATAAAAAAAATTTGGGCTATAAAATACTTTTTTAAGGTTACTAATATATTATTAGGGAAATGAAAATTATGGAAATCAAATGTAATCCCCTATTAAAATGGGTGTATTAATTTTAGGATATTTTTTAAAGAAATGTACATATGAATGATTACCTTACAATTTTTAATCCTAACTTTGGTTTAATGTTTTCAAATATATCATAAAGTAATGGTTTCATAAAAATATCAGAAATTTGTTATTGCATTGTGATGAATTGTAAAATAATATATCTATTATCAAATAAAATTGTTAAAATTACAGATTTTCCAAGAAAAAAATGATGCATATACAAACAATTTCTCCTTGAGAATTTTCTTTGAAAGTGAATATTACACCTTCCATCTTCAAAATAATTTAAAATAATTTATATTACTATTCATAATATAAGGACATACAATATCAATGTACCATGTATTGTTGTTGGAATTTCCTTTGTTTTCTTGGAAATAAAACAGTCATACTTTCATAATCCAAACATGTTTAGATCCAAAATTATTTGAAAGTAAAATATTATATTTCCATATTTTATTATAAAAGTTATACTTATGAAAAACTAAGGATTGTATTTGGTTTAAAGAAAAAATTTTCTCCCAGTGTCCAAAACTTTGACACATAGTACAAAAAGGGGCACTTTGGGGAACAAAATAATTGTGACTAAAAATAGATTTTCAGTGAGAATAACAAAATCCAGTACTATTTCTAAGAGGGAGAATTTTTTAATACATTTTATCAAAATTTTATTTTCTATAAGTAATGATTTATTAATGTTTCTTTAAGGAATAAATTTTAGATTTTTGTCTTATGACTAAATTTTAATCCCCATTCTCATTATTCTTAGTATTGGGGTTAGTATCTCAAACATTTTTCTTCGAAACAACAGTTTTAAGATCCTTAAAATGTTTTTCCTTTTATTAATTAACTTTCTCAAGTTTTTTTGGTAGAGAAATAATATAAAAAAATCATCATGATTTTTAGAAATATCTGATAATTCTTTTGTTAAAATGGTAATTTTAGATTTTTCCTTAAAAATTTCTTATTGATAATACTATTTTCATTTTAAAGTAACATGGAAAACATAGATACATATTCAAAATAAGATAAGGTATATTCTTCTAAGTATTAATCCTCATTCGTAGAAATATATTCATCAATATCAGGATAGTTATCATTTAAATGCATATTGGTTGAGGATTTTGTAGTGCATACCTTGTCCATGAAACAATGATTTTCAATAGGTATTATGGAGATAAGGCCAATATTATTATATCCAAAAGATTCAATATCTGATGATTCATTATATGAGTCTCCACCACTTTTAATCTAGGAATAATTTTCTTTCAAGACTTTTTTTCTTGAGCCTGGTAATATATTTTTTAATTCCTCTCAAAGTGACAATCTTTCTGGTCCTTTATTTTAAGCCTAGGAAAATCATGTTTGATATGTCATAATTTCTTTAATTCATAACATGTGACATCAGAACCTTTCTTATCCTTCTAGTCCTTTTTCTTATATCTTTATTATAAATCATTCTTTCCATCAATATTGTTATTCCTTCGAGAAAGATTGGATAGATCATTATTTGAAAAAAAAATCACTTGAGTCTCACTGAATAAATCCATTCTTAGACTTTTTTGACTTAGAATCATTATCATTAGTCTTGTCTTTCATCTGATTCAATGTATTAATAAAAGAAACACTCCCATTTGCCTTCTTTATATTCTCAGCATCTCTCTTCAATCTATTCTGATGTCGCAAGATTGTCCCAAATAACTCATCAAGTGTAACTTTTTTAACATTAATTGACTCATCAATATTTTTTCTCTTTGATTCTCACTCATTATCCATGATTTCCATAATCTTATCAACAATTATTTCATCATATAAGACTTTACCTCCCATTGATTGTAAATTGTTGACTATAGTCATGAATCTTTGCTAAACATTAACTATGGTTTCTTCATAAATAAAAAAGAAAACCATGATAGTTTGCTATTAGTATGGATCTTCTAATTTCAATTACATTCGAAGTAACAACATGTGTAACTTCAATTTTCTTCGAAATTCAATTTCCTACTTCACCATAAGATGTCTAGATATATGTATTTGTTGTCATAGAACAAAACAAAGTATTTTATACCTTATAGTTAAGCTGATATTTTTGTTTTTCATGATTGGTAAAGGTTATGACTTCCTTTTCGTGTATCTTGTAATCACCTGTAAGAATGAAAAAGTTATAAACTCCAGTGTTAATAAAAAAATATTCATTCTATATCTCTAATATTCATAATCATTCCCATAAAAACTTGACATTCTTGTAGAATTTAGATTTTCTAAGGATCTGAAATCCATTCTTGTTATCTTTTAAAAAAACTTTTCCACTCCACACATTAGTGTAATATGTATTCATAAACAAATATTTTATTGAATAAATGAATCTCACTTGTTAAAGAAAAACAATTTTGACCAACACAGTGGATTCCTCTACTAAAAAAATATGTATATTAATATTTCATAGACCTAATCTGATACCAATTGTAGGTATCAGTAACATAGAGTACAAACCTCTCATACCAATTATAGGATCAAAATATGATATTTAGATACTCAATTACAAGAGAGGGTGAAATTTATGTTTTAAAAAATAATTTTTAACTTTAGGGAAACTTTTTTTAACAAAGATAAAAAAAAAGATTCACAAACCCCTTGACTCTCATTAACAAGAAGATCGGAATGGGCCAAGGTTCAAATGTAAATATAATATAAAAAAATAAGCATATTGGTATACATAAGAAATATTCTACCTTAAATCATGTATAAAATTAAATCTGAGTTAATATAACAGATAATGTGTAATAAAGTTTCACTTTTGATCCTTAACATAAATGCAACAGAATTTTACAAACATGTAATTAAAAAAGAGTAAAATAGTAATGAAATATTCTAACCCAAAAATAATATTATCCAACAACCTTGGATGAAGGTACCTTGATTGATAAGTTCATGAAATTATGTCTTACCCCTAATAGGTTAATCCCTCGATATGAAGATTGGAATCTGTCTTACTATCCCTACAATCCCTCGATATGTAAGGTGATAAGAACATTTGTCTTTCAATAATGTGGAAGGCCTTTATTAACTAACTAATCAGAACCTATGTCTTCCTTCATCACATAAGCACTCGATTATATACAAAAAATAGTCTGAATCACACAAGGAAAAAAAATCTCGCTGAAGATTTAAGTATGTGGAACAAGCTGTTCAAAAATTAAACTCTCCAAGGCTTTCACACAAATAAAATTTGGCAGAGCCCTCACTGAGTGTCAATTATCCCAAAAGTTCACAACATTGAAAACAATCAAATGATTTGGTATTTATAGGCAAGATCTACAATTGTCATATTTTCGTCCAACGGTCATATTTTCTTGAACTCTAAGAGGGAGTTAGACCGGTGTGATTATTAACAGTCATATTAAAACTAAAAAAACAACACCATTTAGTATAAAAAGCTATCTAACATGATTAACAATAGATTTCAAATCATATATAACAAACTGAGTGTAAGAATCATTAATGTAATATATTAACTTTAAGAAAGTTATGAAAATGTAACATTAAGGAAATATAGGATCTTTAAGAATGTTATAAAATCATAACATTAAGAAATATAGGAAATTAAATTCAAAGAAAGTTAAGAATCAGATTTGAAAAAAATTTGGAATCAAAATCTAAGAAACATGGTAAATTAGATTTGATTTTTCAAGTGATTTTAAAATAAGGAAATGGCAGGATTCAAAATCTATTTTTATGTGAGATTCGGAATCTAAGAAATATGATGATTCTGAATCAGGTTTTCAATATGATTTGGAATCTATGAAATGGGATGATTCAGAATTGTGTTTTTTGAGTGATTTGGAATCTATGAAATTCTCTACTTTAGAAGCAGTTTTTCTGAGTGATTCAGAATCTAAGAAATGAATTGATTCAAAATCAGTTTTCCAAAGTGATTCGAAATCTATGAAATGTGCTAACATGGAATCAATTTTCTTAAGATAAGAAATAATATTTTAGAATTAGTTATTATATTAACATTATTATAAATTTCATTATGGATAAGAAAAATTAATAATTAAATGTGTTTTTGAATTCCAAGACATGTAGGAATGGAAAAAGTCATTAGATAATGTTTGACTCAACAATTTATTATTTACATACCATGGCTTCATAACTCTTTTTTAACTTGCAATTTTGGTTCCTATAATTCCTCTAATCCACGTTTTCACTATAGAAATATTTTTTAAAATTATTATAAGGGAAGGTCGTGACGAACCCTTATATAATATTAATTTTTTCAATATCTTTTATTCATTTTCTTATCAAAATTATAAGTTATAAATTTATGATTATATTTAAATTTCCCTTGTCTAAATAGACGTTTAATTTCATGAGGAGTTATTATGCACCTACTTCATCTTATTATATTACTAAAAGATATAGAAACTTTATTTAGTTGTGAAATAGGTTATAGAAATGGTATTAACTAATAGGAAAATATATGTATTAAAACTTATGAAGTTACACTAACATCAGAATATGACTTGGTTAACATCATCTTGAGAATAAACTATTATATTTCAAGCATGTTTAATTTCACCTAATATAGGATCTCCATGTAGAGAACATTGAATAATTTTTAAAATGTGTCTTGAGTCTCTATATAAATAAATTTGTGAAAAATAATAGATTATTGGAACAAAAAATAAAGTCATAGTATAGGATGATATATTTATTGTTTCACCATGTTATTTCAATGTTGGAATAGACTTAATACATTATTTCAAAAACCATTCATATATTGACATAGTCTCATGGTAAAGCTCATAGTATTGTATTTGTGTTCCAACTTATTCTTAAGAGTCAATATGGGTCTCTTTTTTCCAAAGAGTAACATCATATTGGAATGTGATATAGATTATTATTTTGATACATGAATTAAAAGATAATTATTAATATGTTATAGTGTATAATTTAGTTAGGTGGAAGTGTTTTGATATGTTTAAATAAAACCTACTCCCAATAGATGAAGAATGAGACTAAAATAACCATTTGACACATTCCTCAATCCTATCAGATAAAACATTGTATTCCCAACATATTTCTTGTTTTTTAGTACTAACTCAACATCCTCATCATATTTACAATATATTTTTTCATTCATTACATTCACTAATCCAAACTCTACATAGGAATAAATAAATACAAATACTCTTTATATCAAGTCATTCATTTTATCCCTTAAATCATGATTTCTCATTAATGATTTGAATTTAGCTATCTTAATAAATATTTATTATATAATATTAAATTTGGTGTTATATTAAAACCATTAAAAAAGACTCACAAAAAATATGTTTTATGGAAATGAATTATACATTTTATATGATGAATTATTTCAATGAATCAATTAATGATTAAAAAATTCATGTATTTCTGCTGTAATAAATTCAAGAACAACTAAATAAAAAGTTGATTTTTCCATTAAAATTCTTTGAATTTTATATAATAAATAAATATAAGAGTTTGGTGATTAATATAAGATCATTTAATTGGGTTCTTAGTACAATATTCCCTTTGGGTTTTTACTCTTTGATTTTCTACCCCTATTATTTTTTTATAGAGTTGTTGAGATTACTTTTTAATCATATATGATGAAGAACCTTTCAAGATATGATAATGCTATTCCATTAAATTTTAAGCCCTGTGACCTATTAAAATTTCACATTATTATGAGTATTTTGTAAATGGACATTCCAAATGGGACCACGTATCATTATTACATTGTATTTCTATTTAAATTTAATATCAATTTTGAAAAAAATAATATAATTTTTGGCATGATAGGCTTAAGATATAACCATTTTATTCTACAAAACCTATTAGTTTTTAAATCCTAAATGATGGAATCTCAAAGTCATTTGGAAAGATATATAGAATCTAAAATTTGGAATAGAACAAAGTATATAGAATTAATCATTAACATATTAAATTCATGGGATAATGTCCTATGTTTTCTTTGAAATACCACCTCACAAGTTTGGGATTATTCTAGTTTATTTTATTTCAAGTAAAAATACTCTAGGATCTAATATGATGGAAGATTTACAAAGTTATGTACAAAATAACTTGGTTGTACAAGAATCTATGACATATCAATAAATGCTTCTCTAAAAACATTCCATTAAAATAATTTGACGTTTATGAGGCCAATAGGAAATTTAATCAGGCTATTTATGTTATTTATTATTTTTCTATTCAATGAAACTTTATATCTTCATAAATGTTATGATATATTATGACCTACAATATCTTGTGTCGGGTTCCCACCCTATTAAATGTAAGTTTTGTTATCTATTCATTCCCATCCTTATTTAATTAAAATTGAAATGATAAATAATATTTAATTTTATTTGGTGAACTGTTTCATCCAAGAACAATAATAATTTAGTAAACATTATGAATATAATATGATACTTATAATAGAAAAAATATTACAGATAACTTAAACATTAATATTTCCATATAAATTTTCAATATCTAATCAAAAGGATTTTTTAACTTCTATAGTGATGATAATACATTCCATCATGTAGTGAAATCGGTAGATCGATTTCTTATTAATATTTTAAATTGGAGAGTTAGATATTATATTTTTATCAATATTTATTTTAACTAGAATATGAAATATAAAATTTTTTATCATTAGGTTAATATTGAATCTTTCACTATGATTCTATAAAATAAAAATATTTTCAAATATAGTGTTTAAAAAAATTCATGAGTCTTGTAGACTCATGATGCTTAGAGTTCTATAGTTTTGGGAAAGGAAAAAAAGTAAATTCATTATAATAAATCTCTTGATTTATTTTACAATTTAGTCCCAATATATTAGGGTTTCATTTAATGAGTACTATGGGTATTAAATAAACACATTTAAGGATATACATTTTTATCATTTTTATAGATTTTTGTCACATATATCTAATAGAATAGTAATGAATTCATGTATTCTAGAAAATGAATTTTTTACATGTATTAGAGTGAATATTGGGTAGGTTTCATAAACAAGGGATATTATACAAATCAGTTGATGGAATTATTTGGGTTCTAGAGATTAATCATTATTCCAAATAGGTTTTGATTTCCAATGAACATTTTAATAGTGAAACTAATAATTAATTGGATGATAATTGGTTTCCTATAATGGTGGATCAAATTAAAAAATTTAGGTATTCATTCATTATTTCATCTATATTAGTCATGTTTAATATAAATAAATAATTTTAGAATAACTTAATTCTATTAATATCTCGCTGTTATTTAAAAACTTCCTGAATGCCTGTGAGTATGTCAATAGTATTAATTAGAGGGTTCTTTGTGTAATGAACCAAATCCCAGTATACCAAAGCCAGTTTCATTCTTTATTAAATTTTAATAATATACAATAAATCACATAATAAAGTAAAAAATAGTATAGTAGTATTAGTAAACTAGATAAAACATGATACCCCTAATAAATTTGAGTATGCATATTACAACATAATGTTTTTAGAAAATTTTATTATTCCCTCTATCATATCATTGTATATCATCGAAATTACCCTTATTTGTTGCCTCATAGAAGAAAAAAAATAAGGGTGATATAAAATTCTATATAAGGGTGATGTATATTAGAAGATATCTTGAATTAATAAGCATAGTTAATATAAAAAGGTAAATATCTAAACATACTTTTCATTAAAATAAAATGACTATCACAGTAATAAAAATAAGAAACAAAACAGAATCTAAATAACCAATAATCATATTAGATAATAGATAAATATGAATAAAATGCATCTAGATATTTTATCATTATAAAAATTTCAAGGATAATAATAATAACTAAATGAAGAAAATGTGTAATTACTATATGCCATGTTTATTAGGTATATGATACATTCACTATCAAGACCTTTATCAAGATAATTTTGAACACACTACTATCAACAAATTTGAAAATAAATTTAATGAATATACAGGTTACAATAATTTAGGGTTCATATAGAACTAATTTCTTTTATTGAGACTATTGATTCATTAAGGGGAATGCATTAACCTATCCCCAAACCATGTCATACTGGTCCAAATCATTCCTTATATATAGGATAATAAATATTTCCTCTATTAATCAAATAACTTTAATTGTAAACACCATATGAAAAAATGATATATGATTAAATTAATAATTATGTGCATGATAAATAATAATATTAACATTTAGGGTAAATTTAATCTGCATAGGAAGCTGAATAATTAAATCCAAATATAATGACAATAAAAATAATCAAGGAAGTGAATATCAATACATTATTTGGTCAAAATGATCATAATCCATATAGTGGAATAATAAGTATGGAATAAAAAATTATCATTAGGGTAACAATAATGGGTTTTATTCATTAATGATGATAAATACCAAAAAAACATTTTTAAATACATTCTTAAAGAAAATATACTTTTCAATTTCAAAAATAGTTTGAAAATAATTTTCCCTGATAATACCTTCAAAAGAATTAATGTTTAAAAAAACATTTAAAAATTAATTTCTTCTAATAAATTCTTTAAAAAATTGAATGTAATATTTAAAATATTTTAGTGATCATGAGATTTAAAAATTTTATTTATGTCATACACATTAAGAATATATTCTTTTCAATGTTTAGTTAATCCAAACATGAATTATTTTAAAATTTTCATAATTATCCATTGAAAAAGTTTTTAAAAAAAAAAATTGGTAAACTTTTCTTTTATTAATCATTTTATAACTTTTTTAAAAAATAAAAAACATTTTAAAAAATCACAATTTTGGAAGAAAACATAGTTTTCCACTGTAAAGAAAAATTATATATGATTTTTTGAAAACAAATTAGTACCAATGAGGGGGGAAATGTAACGTTAATTAAAAATATCTATAATAACATGAGTATAATAAAATTAATTGGGTTTATTAGGAAGTGGAAAAATAATTACCTCCAACTAAGATTCAACATTAAATAATATTGATTAGAATGATGTTCTTAAATGAACCATTACAATGATCCTAATGATGATGTTAGAATCAATCAACAAATAAATTGTGTTTTTCTTCTATAAATCCATACAAATTTTTTTTATAAAACATAAGATTATAAACAATAATTATAATCATTATTTTATCCTTACAAAATCATTGATGTTGATGTTTAACCCAAAAAGTGTAGATTAAGTTATGAAATACCTTAAGTTACTCCCCCTTTTTGGTGAAAATTCATTAAAATCATGTATAGTGGTTTAAAACGTGTTATTAACTTATAATAAAACCATATTTGAATTTATTATGTAATATATGATTGTTTTATTATATCTTATCACCCTTTCATCGATAATTTTTCATTATCATCATTATTTCGGCTATAAATTTCATTAATTTATCATGTGTGTTTTGTTGTAAATGATCTATTTCATGCTCATATTATATAGTTATATTATCTCCATAATAATAATCATGTCATAAATATCATAATTTAACTTCATTTTTACATTTAAAACCTATAATGAATGTTTTTTATGAAAGATAGAGTATGTTACAATCATTGAGATGATGGGCCTTATGTAAACATGAGTAACATTTCTATTATTCAATTATTATTAAAAAGGGTAAGTATTATTTTACCTTTAAAAAAGTATCATAATATCATTAATACTATATTATATAAATATATATGTCATTCATGTGGTTTGGTTATGAAAAGAGAGTCACATCACTTCATTAACGTGGTAGTCAACACATACACGAGTAACATTATCGTCCTTGATTGAGTGAAAATGATAGAAAAAAAAGATATATTATTTTTATAGAATGATGAATATGTCGTGAATATAATAATTATGAAATCTATATAACATATAATCATTAAATAAATCTCTATCATCTTATATGTAAAGAGTTATTGAAAGATGATTCATATCACTTTGTGAAGTGGTAGTTTTCCATACACACGAGTAATGTTATCACGCCTCATATTGAATAGAAAGTAATAAGTAATATATTATATAATTAATATATACATCTAAATATTTTATATATATCATATATATTCTTTATATCCATTGTAATAACAAAACAATGATTAGATGTAATGAAAAAACAAACACCATTGGTTCACTATGTAGTAGTCTGTGGTACAAATGAGCAATGATTTAATAACCAATTTGGGAGAATTAGAGATGGTTTTAAAAAAATTAGTTAATAAAAAACATAAAATTATATGGTATATTCTATGGTTATTACATAATAATTGTTTAATATAAATTTAAGGAGGTGTAGAAATAATTAAAATTAAGAAGTTCATTGAAGAATAATATCTCTTCTTCTAGTATTCCACTTAAGTTTTCACTAAATCATTAAAAATATAGATATATGCAAAAAATATGTATTCCAAGAATATATAAGGGAATGATTTATGTAATTTGGGTAGGTAATGGGTGAAACTAAGTGGTTTTAAAGGGAGAAAAGGTAGACGAATTGAGTACCCTTTTATAGTTAAAGAGTAGTACCATTATTGTAAATACTAAAAAATTAATCACTATTAGGATGTATCCCTTTTGGAATGTGACTAAAAAATTGAATAAAAATGTATTTTAGGTTTCATTTTTCCTATGAGTACCTCCTTGTTTCTGACGCTTTTGCCGAGTCACGCACGTCCATCTGCTTGGGCACGACAAGCGCAGCTTTTGTTACCCCGCATTCCCATTTTCCAAAGGAGGGCGGCATCTATTCCTTATCCAGGGATGTCTGCTCCTTGATTGAAACCAGGATGATGGGATGTCAGTTCTTCCTTCTATGGATTCCTCCTCAGAACTCGTCACCTATCCCGGGTCTCCCTCATAGATTTAATACGTTGTCCGTGAAACTTTTCCCAGTGCCATGTTTCCATGGACACCGGTTAATTACACTGATTCTGTCAGGACATTCCAAGGAGTCTGGTCAAGGAAGAAACCTTTAGTTGGGGAGTAGTCATGTCTATGAATCATTAATGTTTCTAAATGTTGGGGAATTGGCGTGTCTGTCTTTTGTCCCTTATTATAGGGCTTCTCGAGGGTGCGGATGCATCCCACATCGAGCGTGGGGAATCATATGCCATAGGCATGTATCTGATGTTTTCCTCAGATTCCTCTGTTTAACATGAGGTATGCCACAAGTTTAACATCCAACGGAGAAGGATCGGCCAGATCAGAACACTTGCTGGAGTGGAACAGATTAAGGAACCCCCTTGAGGGAACACCGATATCGAAGCCAGCCCATGGGAAACATCCTGAATGTTGTGGAGGGGAATGGGGTGGCATGATCTCACTAGGATGTGGCGGCCTGGATAAGAATCAAGATGAGTTATGGAAAGCTACACAGAGTGGAGGGGGTATGAAATGGGACAGTCGTGGAGATGACGGTAGTGATGGGATTGAGTCTTAAAAAGAATTCCTATGTATCCCCATGGCAGGGAATCAATGTCCTTATAGTTAGTTTGGTGAGAACCGACGTCAATGGGGTCGAAAAAACCAACGAGCGATGGGATTGAACCTCAAGGAGGCTTCCCATGTACCATTCCTTGACATGGATCAAAGTCCACATAGTTCGGGAATGGGGGCTTGGCACATCGACATGGAGGCAGTCGGGACTAATAGTTGGTGGGCTTGAACCTCGTAAGGCTTCCTACGTACCATGCCTTGACATGGATCAAAGTCCACGTCGTTCAAAATGGATGTGTGGGGGGCCTACACTCGAGGTTGCCCAAGGTGTTGGGAGAACCGACGTGAATGAGGCCGGAATGACCGGGTGTTGGGCTTGAACATTGTGAGGTTTCCAACATACCACGCCTTTACATGGATCAAATTCCTCATAGTTTGGGATGGTGCATCGAAGGACCAATGTGAAGATGGAACTTGGTCTAACGGATGATGGTCTTGAACCTCGTGAGGCTTCCTACATACCATACCATGACATGGATCAAATTCCACATATTTCAGGTTGAAAAGGGGCTATTGAATTAACATGAAGGGGTGTAAGAACAACTTGGTGGTAAAGTCATAACGGCTTACTGTTGGATTTGGATGCAGTTTAACGTCATGTGGGATGATGGCGTGTTGGAGAACCGACGTGAATAAGGACCTTGGTCCTGGTGGATGGTGGGCTTGAACCTCAGGAAGGCTTCCTATGTACCATGCCTTGACATAGATCAAAGAACCTGTAGTTCATAATGGAGTGTATCAGAAGACCGACGTGAATAAGGACCTTGGTCTGTTGGGTGTTGGGCTTAAACCTCATGGAGGCTTCCTACATAGCATTCCTTGACATGGATCAAAGTTCTTATACTTCAGGGAGGGTTTCGTCAGAGAACCGACATGAAAATAAACATTGGGGTCCACTAGTGGTGGACTTGAACCTATTGGGGGCTTCCTACATACCATGACTTGACATGGATAAAGTCCTCATAGTTCTGGTGTGCAGTTTAACATCATGCGAGATGGGATGGAGTTTAACGTCATGCAGGACGAGGGCATACATTTTAATGTTATGTTGGACAGGATTCAGTTTAACATCATTCGAGACGAGATGTAGTTTAATATCATGTGAGATAGGATGCATTTGGGGCTTACACTCTGAGGTGGCCTAGGGTGTGTCATGGTCGGTGGTCTCTCTAAGACCATGAGAGTCATGCTAGGTGTGAGAAAAAAGAGGTCGCAGGGACCTGACGATCACATCACGAAGGGTGCGTCCGTGGGAAGAAAAGAGGGGATTGCGCATTAGCCATCCCATGGTGGGGAACTTACTCCAGGATGGAGGCCCGAGGGTGACAAAGCATAGCGGGAGATGGATTTGAGACTGAAGAAAATAGGCACCTCGTTCCCTATCATACCCTCAGTTGTCCCTGGCGGTGGGGAAGTACGAAGGTGCATGGGTGCTACCTTCGCAAGAGGGGCTAGGGGATTAGACCAAGGAGGTTTCCCTTCCCCATGGACAAATGCCACTCCAATAAGGAGGATATCATCCCATGTGGGGGGTGATCCCATCCCCATGGATACGGGCGGCGTAAAGAATGTCCAAGCTGGGGGACCCTACGTGCGAAGCATGGGGCCGGATCACAGTTTAACGTCATGTATTGAAGATGGGGGTACTTGGCAGTTTAACGTCCTGCTACTCGAATGATGTGGGTTTACTCCGCACCCCTAGGACTTTCATGACTGGTACCCTCTGCTCCTTGTGGGAGGGAAAGTACCGACAATGCCTTGTAGAAGGGGGGTCGTAGAGTGGACCATCAAGGGGTCCACGTTAGCATGGCTATGTAAAGAAGCAATAGTCGTTAGCATGACTATGCGAAGAATCAATAGGCGAAGCAGCACTATGGGAAGTATCGTCCAGGGGACTTTGAAGTCACATCGTGAAAACCTAGAGGGTCGCACGGGAAAAGGAATTTCCAAGCAGAGGGGTCCATAGGCAGAGGCCTTGTGAATATCGTTTGCTCTTTTTGGTGAAGGGCACTTGCGAAGGGGTGTGATTCACGAAGTGGGTTGCCTTAGACTTAACATGGGGCAGAGGTGCAAGTGGGAGGTGCTTTTCAAAGTGGAAGGGTGTTCGCGGAGCACTTCCTTGTGGAGCGTAGGTGCCTCGCGAATCAAAGTGTCGCGAAGTAGTGTGCTTCGTGATTTACAGTGAACCTGCCTTGGCATGTGTATCACATGTACCAGAGAAGTGTTTCGAGAATCATAAACATTCCATGAAAACCCCGGTCCCCTTAGGGATCCCCTTCCTTTGCGAAATCCCTTTGGCTTCAAGAAAGGCATCCCTCTCGGACGAGGGGATCAAAACGAGACAATGCGAAGGCTCCTCGCCAAGCAAAAATACCTCGCGGAGCTCATGGTTTGCAAGAAAAAGTTTTCTTCATGATTCAGGTGCTGAGAAGCCAAAAAGTCAGATTTTCCATCCCTCGGGAGCTCAGGGGGAGCTTGGTATTTATAGGTAAGAGGCGCTGCGAAGCGGAGCTTACGCGGCGCGAAGGGGGCTTTGGTTGCTTCGCAGCGGTCTGCGAATATCAATCGAGTTCACGTAGGGGTACTGCCTCTTTTCCTTCGCAGCGGGTTCGCGAACTTCAGGGGAATTATTGGATGGGTACCACCTCTTTCGCTTCACAGTGGGTGCCTGAACGTTAGGGGAGTTTGTGGAGCATACTGCCTTCTATTCTTCGCGGTGGCCACGTTGCTTGGGGGGACTCCGCGCCGTGGCTTTGCGAGGCAGGCTGTGGGGCCTTCTTTTCTTCGTTCTTTTCGTCCAATATTTTTCCGCCAACAAATGCCCCCCCCCCCCAGACTTGGAGCCGCAGGGGGATCAAGGGTCTATGTCTGAGAGAAATCACCAAAATTATCGGCAGTTTGCAGTGCTGACTCGTGAAGAGGGTGCGTGAGGCGGACGGGGGCCATGCAGTCCGGACGGGCAGTGAAGCTCCGCGCGGGCAAGACATGCCACGAAGATTTGAGGGATTCCATCTATAAACAGGGGGGCTTACCTCTCTTTTTCTATTTGCCTTCTCTGTGAATTTTTCCTTTTGCACTCTCAATTCATGAAGCTCCTTGTACTCTGCGACTACTCCCCACGAATCGAGCTTCGCGGTGAACCGCGAGTCTCTAAATCCGCTCCAGTGCCATGTGATCATTTTCTTGTAGGCCAAGGCCAGGCTCTGCGATTCTTCTTCGCAAGGGATCTCCATGAACTGGCTTCGCGACCAGAGCTATAAAATTTCCAAAGCCTTTAAAAACAAATGGCCCATCAAGAAGCTGCCCAGGGGGTGCTTGCGGACGCTGCCCTGAGGGATGAGATGGCCAACTTTATGGGCTTGGGGGAGCAAGTCCAAAGCCAGTCGGACCATAATTCATTGACTAAACTATTATCAGAGATCCAAAAGAAATATCTGATGTGCAAGAATCATCCCTTGGATGACGTCTTCATTCCTGAGGTGAGTAGGGACGAACCAGCATGTTGGTTCATAAGCACGCCATGTCGGCGCCAATGGTTCAGAGTGGCCGATGGTCATGCACAGGAGGACTTCACACCTGTCACCAATGACTGTCTGTACAACCACCTGAACAACATTGTTGGGAATCCATTTCATCCTGAGGCGTCTCCTCCCATGTACTGCACAATACTGAAGGCAGCCTTGGGGGATTCGAAGAAGGGGTTGTCTGATGAGTGGGACCTGAGCTAGGGAAGCAACTTCACCAATGATTGGGCATGGGCCTACTGGGTAGGTGCCTCATAAGAAGAATTTGGACATGATATGAGGAATGTGGGATTGTATGAGGAGGCATGGGCCTCACAATTCCACATTTATCAACCGAAATAGCTGATGCCAGAGCTGTTGAGTAGATGGTCGTCTAGGACCAACAATTTTCACCAACACCATGGGGAGGTTGGCATCAGTCAGTAGGGTGTCCATCAGATTTTGGGGGTCCTGATCTTGGGGATATGTATGATGAGTTCCTCCCTGTCATGATTGTGTGGGAGGACTCAGAGCATATGTTGCGGCTTGTGCTGGCACTGATGGGACTCGTCCCTGGGGAAGATAAAAAAGCAGTGAGAGATATCCACTTTAAAGAGGTGGTTCAAGCAGTTCCTGGACTTCTCGAAGGATCGAGAGTTTCCCCCAAGGCCTTGAACATGCCCAAAGGGGGCTCAACAGGGCAAGGAGCAATCATATTGGTGGCTCTTGGAGGACAGCCAATGGAAGACCTGGGGTTTCAGTGTCAATACCGAGCAGAAGCCGATAGTTATATTTGCGGCGTTTATCGTAGCCGTTATCTGTGGTTGGATTCTACCAGTGATGGATACAAACATGGGGGTGTGGCCCAGCTCATTCATCATGGCATCCATTCTGTCCATAGGAAGGCGGGTCAATCTGGGGATTCTGATGCTCGCCAGACAGTACAAGATGCTACGGCATGTTAGCTATCACAAGATGTCGCCGAGGATATGCGGGCCCTTCCATCTTCTGTATTGGTGGATCGTGGTGCACATCAAGGGGGTTTACAAATATCTGAACCCCATCTCTCCTCCAGGGTCAAACTTCAACCCATCCATTCTGAATTCTAACAGGATCTTTCCCACCAAATTAACTGTGTCGTTGGTACTACACTGGGTGTGGAAGGTAGACAAGTTTAATTTCTACATGTATCCATTGCCGACAGGGGTACTCATCGATGAAGTTCGGGGGATGGAGGAGCATTGGGCCTATCTCTTGGGATTTCGAGGTGAAGTCTTGGTGGAAAGGGTGGACCGCGAGCCTCTCTACGATCCGTAAACCCCACACCAGTTTGTAAGGAAATTCTGGTGAATGTAGTGGCTGACCCCACAGGTTTATTGGGGGGGTTTCGCCATGAGGATCACCCATGTGTGATGAGGCAATTGTGGCTCATATTCCCACAGGAAGACGGGAAAATGTAAAATGCATTGCCTCTGCCCACTGCCACCTTCGCACTGGTGAAATACTACGCCAAAAGCTGTGAGGCAGCTTATCCGGGGGAAATGCTGAAGCAGCCAACCATTCAAGCTGGTGATAGAGGGCCTCCCCTATCCCGAGGTTGGGGTCGGAGGGTAGAAAGGGCCTGTCATGGTGGTGGGGCTGCCATGGTGGTGAGACCTGCACCAGCTGAGGATGAGACAGCAGTGGAGGATCCAACAACGGTTGTGGACCCGGTGGTCCCAGAAGAGTGGAGCCATCGGGAGGGGCGACAACCATGGGTATTCCGCAGGATATCCACTCAGGCTTCAGGGAAACGGCTACGCCATATCAAGATGCCAGATAATGTTGTTTTCCCGGAGGCCTGGGACATTTGGGATGTCAACCTGCAACACCTCAATTCTCCCGAGATGTGGGAACACCTGAACCACCTCGGGATGTATTTATCGGGTATAAGCCCTATCTAGGCCGGTTTCATGGTGTCTCCGACGGAGAAAGAACAATACTTGGATGATCTGGAGAAATTTTTATGTTCCAATGGTGCCCCGCGTCCAATGACAGACCAAGTGAGGGTACTACTAGATCAGACGGTTCCCCCACAACTATCGGCCACTGATATGGGGGAGTTCTTACCCATTTCTAAAGATTCAAACAAATCCTCTCGGGGCAACGAGGCTGGTGGAGAGTGCCCTTTGGAGGAAGGCTAATTCGGCGATCAAGAATCGGATCTCGACGATTTCGTGAAGGCTCTTGAGGTAAAATTCCATGTTTCTTCCCTCGGGGTCTGTTCTCAAGCCATTACGGACCTCTTACCAACATCTGAACCATGCAGGAGGAACTCGAACACAGGCCTCGCTCTTTCCCTTCGGTGGGGGATGATGTAGGACCCTCAGAACCCATGCCTGTGGTCATGTCCAATTCGGTGTCTGGCAGTGCTAGGACACCTGAGGTGGCTCTTCCAGAATTTCTGGACCTTCTGAAAATATATAGAGGGCCATGCCTTGGGGCCCCATCAACATCAACTCCGGAGCGATACCATATGTTCAATCTCTGTAATTCCTTTCCGCTGAACTCATTTCTATCACCTACCAATCATGCCAACTGACATCCATTCCCTTCTTTGTCACGTACAGTTTTTCGACTGGCATGGGCTGCTGAGGCAAGGCTGGTTGGGATTTCCAGTGGCTTCCCCCCAAGGGGCATGCCGGTGGTCATGAAGATCGTTACCCAGCCCACCCGAGTTGAAGTTTCCCCTATCATTCATGGTACCAACAACGGGGTCATGCCTGAGGAAATCGAGGTGGGGTCCAATGATGAGGTTCTGTCAGTGAACCTAAGTCCCACCGTGTTTGATCCAACGCCAAATGTCACGCCTGATCCCATGCCAGATGCAAATCCCACTGAAGACTTCTTGTGGGTGTAACCCGTATATGAGCCAGATAATCGTGTGTACTGGGATGAGACGTCCTCTAATGAAGAGGATAGTTAAATATTCCAACGCTGATCGGGGAAGATGATCACGCGCTTCATCAAAGACACCCCCCAAGCGCTATGGCAGGACAAGATGGATAGACTTCACTCACGGTTGTCAGAACTGTGTGTCGGGGGAGTGGATTCCCAGCGCCCTCATCTGCTCATCCGAGATCTTATGGCAGAGAAGATCTGGGAGTATGATCACGGGCTTAGTGTGGGCTGGCAATGGAGGAAGGGGACAAACATCAAGAAGCTCCAGGAGGCTGAAAATGAAGTCCAACACCTACATATCCGAGCGGATGAGCACTCAGCCTCTCTCAATGCACAATCTGCATTGATCTTCTGATCGAAGGCCCAGTTGGCCGGGGTGAAGGAGTGTATGAGGAAGGCTTCCAAAGATATGGTTGTCATTAAGGCTGACATTGAGTGGGCCCGAGCTGAGGCTAATGAACTATGCCCCATCGCTGCTGGGGATGAGTGGGAGCTGAGTTGGCGGCAATAATTTCTGGATGCCACAAGTCGAAGGGTGGTGGAGCTGCAATGCTCTTTTGATGGGATCAATCCGTCCATGGTGGGAGTTGACCCCCGGGTACTGTAATGATTAAAAACTCTTAAACGTACTTTCGTGCTTTGATTTTTTTTAATTCCGTAGCATGCACAAGTTCCATTGTTTGCACCAGTTCATTTCATCCTTACGATATTTACAGAACGTCCGGTGACAATTACCTAAGCTCACGTGGGTCGGGCCCGATGTGAGAAACAAAAGATAGTCACGTCATCGCCCCATCCAAACATATAAGTGAAAACCAATATTTGGGAATCTGAGGTTTGGATAACCGGCCCAGATTTCCGAGAAATGGGAGAGACTTGAATGGATAATTATGTTCTCAGAACAGCCGAATTACCGTTTTTCCAGCGTTCTCCTGTGCATGAATAGTGCAATGCCAGGGGCACTGAAATCAGTCTGAACAAATGGGAATGGGATGTGTGAATCATGATACCCAAGAATCAGAACATTCTGGGGGTGGCATGATAATGAATGATAACTATTGACCATGGCAGAAACCCATTATCCTTATTGTGTTAGCCTGAAATGGGGATAACAAATGAGGGCCAACCATTGACCATGTTTGAAACATGGGGCCTAACTCACAATGCTACCCATTAGTCTTCAGGAATGTTGGCCCAGGACAATAGGCGGGCCATAGGCCAAGCATCGATACTATTAAGGGGTTCCTCCAGACATGAAAGGGGACAAGGGTCCGAATAATGGGGCATGCAAAACGTGGAATATGGAGGGATGGTTTGTTCAACCAGAATCCAAAAATCATGAAATTACACCAATGTGGTGGGAGTATTCTAGATGGGTGCATCAGTTTGATCATTGATCATTCCTTCTTTCAGACAGGGCCTCTCTGGAGAGGGCGTCCGTTGCTTCCCAACGTCATCTTGGGGCATCCTGAACTTGTTCAGGGAAGAGTTATAGTTGTATGGTTCTCTACGAGGGGTCCGACCAGGGGGCCGAAAAGGGGAAGAACAAGATTTCTGATTCTTGTGGCTGGACCCTGGGTGAAATATCGGGGCCTCTCTACGTATCCCATGAGGATGTGAATCAATCTGTACATAGTTCTTATAGCACAGTTTAACATCATGTAGGATGATGAGAAGCCTGATTACACCGGTACATATCCCACCAAAACTACTAATCCCACATGATTCGTGCTCGATGTGGGAAACAAGAAGTAATGGGGTACTTTCGCGACACAAGAAATGTCGTTTTAGGGTGAAGGGGTGCTATTTGAATACCGTCCCAATGATGCTAACATGTCCATGTGGTGCACCTAAATGCGAAAAGAGATAAAGCTGAGTATTTTGGAATTCCACTTGAACATGAGGAAGTGGAAATGTGTGAATCATGACGCTGAAAATTTGGATCACATTGATGGAGGCATGAAAATGGAGGATAACTTTTGACCATGGAAGAAACGCAGCATCCATATCGTGTTAGCCTAGAATGGGGACAGATAATTAAGGGTCGACCGTTGACCACGTTCGAAACACGGGACCATGTCACAAATGTTTTCAGAGATCCGTAGGGGAATAGGCCCAAAATGATAGGAGATCCCTTAGGCCTAGCATCCATGGAGAGCCCTTAATCCTAGCATCCATGTCGTCTGAGGGTCCTTTTGGATGTGGAAGAGGGTGAGGATCCAAATAGAGAGCTCACGAATCTTGGTCATGGAACGAGGGTAATGTCCCCATGAAAATCACACACTTTAGGCTCCTTTTCAAAATTCATCTGAATACGAAAACAAGATGTATTATATATAGGGAGCTGAGTCTATTCCCATTGGGAGATCCTAGTTTAGGATCTTAGAATTAGGACCATGGATGGGAGGAAACACATGACGCACATGGAGGGTAATTACAAAAAACCTGACGTGAATGGGAATCGGGGATGTGTATGGTGCAGTGAACAACCTGATGTGACTGAGGACATAATCCCATACCAAACCGCACAACCCCCTTGGGAGAGGTTTTAGGTCAACGGACAAAAAACAAGAGTTGAGATGGTTATGAGCAAAGTGAAAAGGCATTCCTACGTACCCCATGGGGATGGGGATCAAGCTACACATAGTTCCTAAAATGGGTCTTAGTATAAGGTCATAGAACTTGGACCATGAATGGGTAAGGATAGTAGGAAACACATGGTGAGGTGGTTACAAAACCCGATGTGAATGAGGACATAAGCCCTACTTACCATGTGTTCTCTGGGGAAGTGCTCGAGTCAAGGGACCGAATACGAAAGTTAGGATGGCCCACGGGGAAGTGTACAGGCGCTCCTATATATCTCATACGGAAGATAATAAATCCATACGTAGTTCGTGAAAGGTTCCACGACATGGTAAGGTACCAGTGAAAAGGATGAAGGAGGCATGCGGGTCTAGACCTCACACTAAGAGAAGCGGTATTTGATAAATCTTGTTTGTCCTTTAAAGGTGAATGGGTTTTTTTTGTGAAGTGACAGACCAAGGTAGTAAGCCCTAGTGTCACCACAAGAATCAAGACATAGTAGGAATTTAAAATTGGTATGGTATGTGACCAATACCCAATTTGATGTCCTCTATGATGAGGCCACCACAAGGCAGTTCCGTTTTTTGTCGTGCGGCTAGGACGATAATGTCACAGTTTAGGGTCGTGTGATAGGACCAAGCATGCATTTTAACATCATGCAGTACAGATGTAGAAAATACCATACTAGGTAGGGAATGTGTACGGTGACATGCAACATAACTGACCTGGATGGGGACATGATCCCACATCGCACCGTACGCAATTCCGAGATAGGAACCTCAGGCCAAGGGGCCAAAATAGGGGTAAGAAGGAAAGGGGCATGAGGGACTAGCTCCCAGCTGAGATGGACTCAGAAACAAGATGTTTGGGTGACCCATCAAATCCCATAGGGATAAGGATCGAGCCGTGCATATCCCTTAATGGTGATCTTAGTTTATAGTCTTAGAGCTCAGACTGGGGGAGCCCCGAAGGATGCCGTATTGCAGCTTTGTCCCCATGACGTGTAGAGGTTCACTAAGGGATAATGCCAAGAGTTTCTAGATTCCACCTAGACATGATGGGGTGGAATATAACATGAATCATGCAACCAAAATTCAAGGCCTGACATGGATGGCGTCACGATGGAGGATTTCTACTGACCATGTTCGCAACACAGCATCCTATCGCATTACCCTGAAATGGGGAGAAACAAATAAGCATTGACCACTGAACATGTTCGCAACGTGGGATTTATATCAATTTGTTGTCTGGAACCCTCGGGGGCATTGGCTTGTAATAGTAGGAGTGCCCTTAGGCATTGTATCCATTCCGTTCATGGGTGTCCCTCCGGGTGTGAAAGATAATGGAAGCCCAATTGAAGGGGAACACGAAGCTTGATAAGTGAATGGAACTTGACCAAGTTGAATCTGACACTCTTGGTAATAAAACAGAGTACTCTTAACACATGGGAGAACAACTTCAAGGGGTCGAGGGACTCAACTTGAGGGAGGCCAAAAGATGGTGGGTTCTTGGGAGAAGGGAGCATAGCGCCAAAAACCCTATACCACACTTATATATCCCCCTCATGGTGAAGGAGAGTCCAAGGGGCCTAAGTGACCGGGAGATCAGTGGATCTCTAAGAGGTGGGGTTTGACCCGAAGTCTAGACATTTGGGTGGTCCTACGTATCCCATAAGAATGGGAATCAATCCACACATAGTTCTAGAAAGTTTCCTTTTAATGTCATGGGGGACATGAGACATGAGAGCTAATTTTTAGAATGGGGTGTGCATGGTGCGGATACTGAAAAACAAACATGAATGAGGACGTAATCCCATACCATGACACGTGGTCCCATAGTCAATTTCCAGAAGGTGGGACAGAAAAGACAAATTAGAAAATCTCAGGCTGGACCTAGGTCTGGGCGTTCCTACGTATCCCAACAGGATGGGAATCAAGCTGTATATAGTTCTTGGGAGCTCTTAGTTTATGGTCTTAGAGCTCAGACCATGAATGGATGGTAGCTTTCCATGTAAGCGCAGACCTCAACCCAATCCCTATGCCCATGTGAGTCAAACTCGGTGTGGGAAATAAGGGTGGAAGATCCTTATTGCAATACCCAGAACGTCCATTAGAGGAGAGTCGGTGCAGAGCCCCGAAGGACACCCTTACCATTGATTTTGTCCTTCTAATGCGCAAATGTGCACTAAGGAATAGTATCAAGAGTTTTGAAGATCTTCTTGGACATGATGAGGTGGAGAAGGATGTGAATCGTGTAATTGACATTTTGGGATTAATGGGGTTGGCCTGGCAATGGAGGATACTACTAACCGTGGTGGAAAAATAGTCTTCATATCGCATTAGCCTTATGTGGGAACCAAAAACAAGCATCGACCGCTGAACATATTCGTAACTTGGGATTTGTATCAATTTTTTGTCCAAAACCCTTGGGGGAGTTTGCCTGTAACGGTAGGAGAGCCCTTTGGAATTTTATCCAGGCCGTTTTTTTGGAGTCCCACTGGGTGTGAAATGTGATGAAAGCCCTGATGAAAGTGAACACAAAGCCTGAAAAGCGGGTGAAAACATGTCCGGTCAGAGTCCGAAATTTCAGGTAATAAACCAGAGTACCCTTAGGCACATTGGTGAATATCCAAAAAGGGTCGACGAAGTGGCTCAGGAGGGAGAGGTACATGGTGTGGTCATTACAAGCTCAACGAGGGCGAGGACATAGTCCCATATCATGCCATATATTCCCCTCTCCAAGGAAGGGTAGGCCAAGGGTCCAAGGTGAAATTGAGATTTCCGGGAGATGGGGCTGGACCCGAAGCCTAAACATTCGAGTGGTCCTACGTATCCCATAAGGATGGGAATAAAGCCACACATTGTTCTCAAGATGCAGTTTAACGTCATGCAGTGTGAGAAGGGGAGTGGGATACCCCCCAAACAAGGGAGGTGTATGTTAAGGCGAATAAACCGATGTGAATGAGAACATAATCCCACACCACACTATACACTCCCATAAGAGAGGACCTGAGTTGGGGCCTGAAAAGGACAAGGGGCCTTATAGTTATGCTTTGTTCAGGAAGGCCTGGCCTAATCGCAGTTTAACATCTTGTAGTGAGGAAGAGGGTTGGGGAATTGGATTCCCTAGACAAGGGAGGTGTACGGAACGACGAGTAACCCAACTTGAATGATGACATAATCCCACAACACATCGTACACTCTCTGTATGAACTTGGGCTAAGGGGCATGTGGAGGTTAAGGGTCCTGAGGCTGGGCCTCGGTCAGGAAGGCCTGACTAGCTTGCAGTTTAACATATTGTAGTGAGGACATGGGATGGATAAGGTGTTTCTTCCGGGGATGTGTATAGTATGGTGAGTAACCCGACATGGATGATGACATAATCCCACGCCACACTACACACTCCCATTATAGAGAACATGGGCCAGCGGCCAGACAGTTGGCCCTGCCTGGAAAGGGTTCGTCACTTCGGGACGGGGTGGAACAAATCACCACACTCAATGTTTGGTACATTTTGGGATGGAGCCAAAGATCCTGGGCGACTGTTGACCATGTTCGAGACACAACGTCCCTATGGTGACCTGAGATGTGAGCAACAAATGAGCGTCAACCGCTGACCACATTCGAAATGCGGGACTAGTATCGACATATTGCTCAACATCCTCGAGGGTGTTGGTCTGAAGTGGTAAGAGAGCCCTTAGGCCTAGCATCCATACTATTTAGGGGCCCTTCCGGCTGTGGAAAGTGATGGAATCCCAGCCATGGAGTGGGAGAAGCATAGTTGTACCCATATACGAAAGAGGTGAGCATCTCTAGGGAGGGGGACGTACAGCCGGACCATGCCTAGATCGATGTGCATTGGGGAAAAAGTATGCACCCGGCTATATGTCTTGACCTGAGGGGATGATTCTAGATTTCGGGATGGACCAATGGACGGAGTGTTCGAAAATTCCTACATTTCCCATGAGGATCGGAATCAAGCCATATGTTGTTCTAGAAGCACAGTTTAACGTCATGTGTGACGATGGAGAACATTTCATCCGGGGAAGTTTACGGTGCGGTGAGTAACCCAACGTGAATGAGGACATAATCCCACACCATATCATATAATCCCACAATAGAGCCCGGGTCAGGGGCCCGAGAAGGCCAAGGGGCCTGAGGCTGGGCCTCGGTTAGGAGGACCTAACCAACATTCAGTTTAACATCTTGCAGTGAGGACGAGGGTCGGGGGCCTGAGGAGGCCAAGGGGCCTGAGTCTAGGCATCGGTCAGGAAGGCTTGACCAACATGTAGTTTAATGTCTTGCAGTGAGGACGAAGGATATCATATTTTAGGGTCATAGACCTCAAACCATTTTGCAATTTATTGTCATGCGCGACGATAATGAGTAGTTTAACATCATGACGGGTGATGATGTAGTTTAACGTCATGCAGGATGATGTTGGAGTTTAAATTCAGGCAGGACTGGACAGTTTAAGGTCATGCAGGACCATTGTGCAGTTTAGGGTCATGCGAGACTGTCCATTTTAAGGTCATGTAAGAACATACAGTTTAAAGTCGTGCAGGACCAGGGTACAGTTTAGGGTCATGCGGGACCGGGGTGCAGTATAAGGTCATGTGAGACCCACGTGCTCAAGAAAAGTATTGATTGAGGAACTTGTCATTGGTGGTAGGAGTTATGCACTCACCATCCATGGTTACTAAGGAGTATGCTTCATTGGGGTATACCTTATGAATGATGTAAGGTCCTACCCATTTGGGCTCCAGCTTTGGTGGTTTCCTGCCGGGGATCATTGGTGCTCGGAGGGCCAATACCAGGTCGCCTTGTAGAAAAGAGCAAAGGATAAAATTCTTGTTGAAGGATCTGGATATCTTATTCTGATGCCTTTCTAGATTGTGCAGGGCACGGAGCTTGTTCTCGTCCAGTGCTTCCAATTCAGCTAGACGGATTTCAGCCACCTTATTTGGTGCCTGCTGGTCATAGACTGCAGTGCTTAACGATGGCATCTGGATCTCAATGGGCAGGATGGCCATAGCCCCATACACCAGGGAATATGGAGTCACCTAGGTGGAATTGTGAGTCATCATCTAATACGCCCATAGGGCATTGGGGAGCTTGTTCGGCCAACTTTTCTTGTTCTGACCAACCATTTTATGTAAAATGTTAGAGAGGTTTTGTTTAATGCCTCGATCTGTCCAATTTACTGCATGTGATAGCGAGAGGTATGGTTCGACCGGATATTGTACATGGCGTACAATTTCTTTAGCTCGGCTGCTCAGAAGTTGGTGCTGTTATCGATGAGGACAACGTGAGGGACTCCAAGCCGGTGGATGATATTTGAGCTCACGAAGTCAACGATGGAATAGGCCTTGACCTCTTTGAGTGAAATTGCCTCTGCCCACTTGGTGAAGAAATCTGTAGTGGTCTCGATGAACCCACACAGGTGAGATGTCGTCGGTGGATATGGTCCCATGACATCGAGTCCCCACACCGCAAATGGCCAAGAGTACTTGGTGGAGTGGACAGGATCAGGGGGCCGATGCAGAAAGTTAGAATGAACTTGGAATGATGGGCACCTCTTGGAAAACTCAATACAATCATGGATCATAGAGGTCTAGAAGTACGCCAGTCTCTAGGTCTGATGGGATGGCTTTGGACTAGCCTAGTGGGCACTGTAGGAACCGGCATGAACCACTTGCATGACCTAAGAAATCTCGACTCCTTGAATGCAACGGAGGAGAACACCATCGAATCCCCGCTTGTAGAGGATCCACTCTAGACTGGGACCACTCTATAGGGTACACTGCAGTATGTGGTGTCGGATTCACTGGCACTCAGCGCGATCATTCGGGAGGAAACCATTTTGGAGATACTCGACAAAAGGTACCCTCTAGTAGGGAGTGTCCTCAAACACTACATCTGAGGAACCTGGGGCTCTTGGCATGGAGTATCCGGCGGTAAGATGGTTTAACCGTAGGCCGTCGTCATCTTCCGGGGTGATGGGGGTGATGACTCTCCGGTGTTCCACATGTATAACCAGATCATCATGCTCTGGTTCTATAAGTGACACAGCTAGGCCGGCCAAAGCGTCTTATTGACCATTCTGTGACCGAGGGACATGGGTAACATCTGGTCGAGAATGGAACTAGTCCATTTTGCAGAGGGTGCACTCCAACAATGGAACGATCTCTGGCTTTCTGATAAAATAGTCACCATTGACCTGTTTGATTACTAGTTCAGAATCCCCTTTCATGTGTAAATGGGGAACATTGATCTCAAGGTTCAGCTCGAGGCTGGTGATGAGAGCCTGACACTCTGCCTTGTTGTTGGTGCATCCTTTTGACAACAGGAATGAGTATGGCCAAATGGCTTGCGTCAGGGTAATGAAGACAATACCCAGACCCACTCTGTTGAGCTTAGGATCATTGTGCCTCCTACCAGTGGGGCTCTGGGAGGCACTGTCTAAGTACATTTTCCCACATGACATAGCATGCTCGACTGAGAAAATTTCCTCATCAGGAAAATATAGGTCCAGGGATTGATCTGTGGAGGTTGGATGGGAAACTAAGAAGTCTGCCAATGCCTACCATCTGATAGCCTTATATGGCACGAACCTGACGTCAAACTGCTGTAGAATTACTATCCACCGTGCTAGTTGGTCAGTCAACATGGGGTGGTTCAGAATTTACTTCAATGGGTTTACCAGAGAGAACAAATGTACCTTATGGTGTTGCAGGTAATGTCGCAATTTCTATACGAAAAACGTGAGCGCAAGGTAGCTCTTTTATATGGGCGTGTATCTAGTCTCTGTATCGAGGAGCATGCGGCTCAGGTAGTATAGGCTATTCTCTATCCCCTCATTGTTCTTTTGGGTGAGTAGGGTGCTGAGAGACCATTCCAGAGTTGACACATAAAGGACCATCAGTTTTCCAGCAATGGGTGGCATCAGGACCGGAGACTGAAGCATATAATTTTTTATTTCCTTGAAGGCGGGATAACACTCATCATCTCATTCATAGGTGAAGCCTTTCTTCATGAGCCAGGAAAAGGGCTTACACTTGCCATCCAGATTCGCAATGAATCGGCGTATGTAGGCTAGGTGGCCTTGAAGACCTCGAAGCTCCCAAATATTACTCGGGGGAGGCATCTGGCTGATGGATTTGATCTCCTCTGGTTTGATCTCAATGCCTCAGTATCTGAAAACAAATCCAAGAATCTTCCCGGAGGTGACCCTGAAGGAACATTTAAGCGGGTTCATCATCAGGTGGCGGGAACAGAGGAATCCAAACACTTTCTCAATCTCCTTGAGATGGTCCTGGATCTGGCGTGATTTGACCACTAGATCTTCCACATAGCACTCCACCAGTGTTCCAAGAATAGGCTTGAATATGCAGTGCATGGCCCGTTGATAGGTGGCACATGCATTTTTCAGGCCAAAGGGCATGACCTGGTAACAGAAAGTATCTTGGGGGGCCTTGAAAGTGGTGGAATCCTCGTCTTTGGGGGCCATCCAGATCTGGTTGTACCTAGAATACCCATCCATGAAGGAGAGGGCTTGGAACCCAGCCATAGCATCAATCAACAACTCTATCACTAGGAGGGTAAAATCATCCTTCGAATAGTGGAGGTTGAGATCGTGGAAGTCGATTTTCACTCTGATCTTCCCGTTATTCTTCCTGACTGGAGCAGTGCTGGCCAGCCACTTGGGGTACTGGACTTCCTTGAGGAAGTTGAATTTGATGAGCTTGTCAACTTCGGCCTGAACCATGGCTCCGTGATAAGGGTGCATCTTTTAGGGAGGCATCTTCAACCCGTGATGGTTTGTCGGGAGACCAAGGCGGTGAACGGCTACTTGGGGATCTAGTCCTGGCATCTCACAGTAACTCCAGGTGAACACATATCGGTGGTGCTTATGGAAGTTCACATACTGCTACTGCTCATCATGGGACATAGTGGCACTGATCAATGTGGGCCTCGGATCTGTCGCGCTACAAAGGTTAACCTGTACAAGTTCATTGACCGTGGTAGAGACGCCTTCTTCAGATGCGGGGGGAGCACCCTATAGATCCTATTCTCCACTTGTTGAGGGATCCTCTATGGGGGATTCACTTCTGAGCCACCAAGATATGACGGGAGGCTAGTGTCAGTCTTGGCAGTAGTGGTCATCACATCAAGAGACTCATGCACCACTGAGACCATATCGATGAAGGCAGTTGATCCAATCACATCTAGTCTTCGGCCCAATGGGCCACACTTGATGACAGCAAAGCAGTAGTGGCGCGTTGGCTTGAGCCGATGGATTCCTGCCCGACGAAAGAGACACGTATGACGTATCTCCGTTTCCATGAGCCTGACATCCTGATACCGTATAGGGGTAGGAGGTTCCAGGATTACCCGAGCCTGGTTGGTGTAGGAGTACGAGGTGATTTTACGTCGTCGCTTGGACATGGAAATATGCCTTCCACTTATACCCTAAATGATAAATAATTTCCCCATGTCAGGGGTTGTGTCCCCAAACTGATGGATCGGGAAGATGTATGCATCATCCAAACCTTCCCGGGGATCACTTGTGACCGGGGTGGGTTCAAAACCACTTTCCAGAATCTGCTTATCCTTGCTCTTGTAATAGTCGACGTCCAGGTAAAGGGCTTCACAAGAGGCAAAAGGAGAGGCATCTCCTTGGAGCATGCCTAATCAACCATTCAGGGAGTATTTGAGGCATTGGTTATATGAAGAAGGGATCGCTGCATGCAGGTGGATCCATGGCCTGCCCATCAATGCTTTGTACACGGTGTCCTGGGAGACAACCATGAATTCGGTACTGGAAATTAAGCCACCGAACTGGGTCTTCAAACAGATCTTGTCGACCGAGGTCTACTCAGTCCTATCGTATCCTTGGATTCTAAGGTTGGATAGAGTTAGATCATCCTCAAACAACCCCATATTCCGCAATGTCTGAGTCAGGATTAGATTAATCCCAGAACCCATGTCAACAAGATAGCAGAAGACTTCCATGCCATTGAACTGGCCAGTGATTTATAGTGGACAAATGTGCCCTTTTATAGGAGGGTCTTCATATTCACTAGATAATGAGATAACTTCCTAGCACTCGGCGTTCTCAATTGCCTTGGTGTGGAAGGCTTCTGCAGCTTCTACCTCCGTCAAAAACTGGAAGGGGCTCCTTAGGGCCTCAGCAAGTGCCTCACGCATGTCTTTTGACAGGAGAAGATCCTTGAAGATAGAAATCCACACTAGAATGGCGGCAAGGTGCTTCATAACATCATACTTACGGGATAGACTCAAGCCTCTACTTAGAGGAGGCCTCTATGCTGTTGGAGGCACAGCGGGCCCTGCCGGTTGGGCTAGCGGCTGGCTGGTGCTAGGTACGACCCGTTGATCGCAGGTTGAGGCCTGAAGAGTGGCTGCCTGATGAGGACCAAAATTATGAGATTGGCATGTGGTAGGGTGAGACTGTTCGCGGTACAGAAGAGGAAGCTCTACCTGATCTAATAGCACAAACGGCGGTGGAGGTAGATCTGAGGGCACCAGAAGAGGAGGTTGCGCGTGCTGAGATCTGCGCTGGGCCTGCTGTCTGTTTTCATTAGCGTGCACGGCCTGGCTGGAGGTTCCAACTGATGCACCCCCGAAAACCCATGTAGTCGTTGCTCCGTTGTCGTTGACGTCGACCGGGGACATTGGGGAGGTTCTCCTAGCATTCCCCCTCGTCGGGAGTCATATAGGGATTTACCAACTCTACGGTATTAACAGAAGTTTAACCCTGACTATCTCTTGATGAATCATCCTCCACTGGGGGGGATTCTAGGAGGGATCCCCATATTAGGGGCATGAAGTCTCCAAGACTGGGGGATGATGACGGCATTGGTGGAGCGCACTGCTTCTTCTTGCACCGCCGCTGCTTGCTCATTTGGGAAGAGGCTGGCTGAGATGATGATGGAGAGGCGCTGGCTGCATCTTCTTGAAGGCTCCGGATGGTTTAGGTGTTCCCGAATAATAATATGGGCGTGGGAGACTGTTTTATGAGCCATCCAGTCATTGTACTTCTGGGACCCGTAGCTGGGAACCGGCTGCCACTCTCATTCGTCGTCGCTACCACTTTCTGACCTCACGAAGACACCCGCCACTTGTGCTGGGGCTGGGCCCAACCTGACTATTTTTTTATCGACCTGGTCTTAGAACCAGTCTTTAAACACATAGCACTGCTTGAGGGTGTGCCCCACTATCCAATGATAGGGGCATTAGTTGGGGCGATCGTTGAGATTCGCCTCTACCGGCCTTCTGCACTCGGGTAAGCGTACAATCCCCTACTCTAAGGAACTACAAAAGTAACTGGGTACCTGGTTCTCGTTGAACGAGTAAGTCTAGTGCCTTCTTTGTATATAGGGAGATCTAGGAGCCTAGCCCTGACAAGGTTCCAGAGGGGCATACCGAGGAGGCAGAGCCTGATTTCCTCTCCTAGGCGGTGGTGGCGCGTTGTGCAGGGGAACCTGCCGATTGTGAGGCGGTCACTGCTGGGCAGGAGGTTGTGCCTGAGGAGGTGGGACTCTTTGAGGTTGCGGGGCTGGTGCCACTGGCATCAATTTTAGCTGCCTGGGGTCTTTTATCTGGGCCACCGCGGCGAGATCGTCTCTAGAAGACCTCCTTGCTGGGATCACAGGGGGTAGCGGACGCGCTTGGCTAGCCTATTGCAGAGCTTCCTCGAGGGGCTGGGCCGTATCTATGAAATCTCGGAACCCTCTAGTGTAATTCTGGGTGATCAAGGAAGGATCCAGTTCTATTTTGACATTCTGTATTCACATATTTATTAATTTCTCCTGATTCAGTGGCATATCGAGGGTGTATATGAGCCCCTTCCACCAGGTGATGAAGTCCATGACTCGCTCATCAGGCCTTTGTTTGCACTAGAAGAGGTCTGTGATGCTGGTCTTTTCATGTGGTGGAGATGAACTGGTATAGGAATTTCCTGCGAAGATCCTCCCAGTCGGTCACTGATCCAAAAGGGAGTTGGTTGTACCAGACGAACGTAGGGCCCTCTAATGTCTACATAAAACATCAGAGTTTGGCAGCTTCCGACTATGTTGGGTCCCCCAACATGGGCCCACACCTTTAGGAAAAGTTGTCCAGGGGCTAAATTGGGTCCCCTTCCCCATTAAAGGGTGAGAAAGTGAGCTTTCCAAAACCCAGGGGTGCAGGCATATCATCCACCCACGTGGGATATGGCTTGCCATCTGGTGGGACTGCCACCTGCCGTGTTTCCAATGCCTCGAGGCTCATGATTAGTGCTGTTATAGGATCATCTGGGAAAGGGTCCCTATCTTGATGGGGATCCCTAACAACGAGTGTGTTTCCAAGCCCTTCGACACGGTAGACATCTTCAATGACTCATGGAGTGACTGGCGGAGCGGCTCAAGGGGCAGCTAGGGGAACCTGGGCAAGATTCCTCGGATTTCCTCACCGTTCAGGAGGGTTTGGTGAGACGTATCACACCCTCTTGCTGTGAGTTATGTCTTCTGCCTTGTCTGCGGGAGTAGCATGATCAGGGTTTCCTGGAGGCATCTTGCCGGGGGGAAGTTGTTCCTGCCCCTTGCTGCCCCGGATTAGGATCACCATAGTCGGGTCGCCTTTCTACGGAACACTCATCTAGGAGTTCGTCCACTAGCCTCTTCTGCTCAGCATGTTGCTAGCTCAATGCGGCCTTCTCTGTGTCTTCATCCGTCTTCTGTACTGAGGTGGACGGGTCAGAGTGCTTGATTGCTCTGATGTGATCTTTACCCTTACCGGCATTCGGATTAAGTACCAGCAACTCGGTGGGCGTAGGGAGACCTAAGAGGTTCCTCTACTGAGGAGTAATCCTCCCTGATGGGTCCAACAGTGGTGGTACACCATCAGGTGGTAACTCTCTATCAAGAAACTCTGGCTCATCCTCCTTGTCCACTATGTCAGCCATGTGGAATGCAAGCCTTCTTAGGGGAATGTCCTCAATGTCGCATAATGAGCCGGGCTGCCCCCGAATAGGACTGAAGAGCAGGGCGACATACTATCCCCAACCACGGACTTGCATGTGGGGGTAGCTTCCCTAATGATTTTGTGGAGTAACTTGAAACTCAAAATGCATTTTTATTGGAGGGTGTTCTGGTCACCTGGCGACTCAGGGCACTAGGCCACGGGGAGTGCGGCCAAATCCACCAAATGGCATTGCTCGACGATTTCCTCAAAGTTCACTTGGCTCCTGGGGTACACCACCTGATAATAACGAAGAAGAAAGTGTTTCGTCCATAGGGTTTGACGGAAGAACTCGACTCCCTTTGGGGTGAGGGATTCCGGTGCACGAAAGTTTTGTGCTGCCTCCGGCCAGAACTTCTCAGGGAACTGATCCGCCACAAGAATGTTCCAGAAGCTCCTGGGATCAGATTCAGGGTCTGGTCCTGTATTGCCCCACTAATCAACCGGAGGTGGCTGAGGAACCGGTAGTGATACTAAGGCAGACCACTGGAATGGTAAATTGGTCAGTGGAGAATACAGCGAATGAGCCGACTGGCCATCGAATTTCGGGCCATCCTCCGAAGAGTACGGGGACCTGACCACAATTTCACGATACGACGGGCTGACGGCCATAGCTTCCAGTGTAGGGATCGCGGTTACCGGCAATGGATCACGTTGTTGCTCAACTGCCATCAGTCCCCGAAATAGATCTCTGTGATCTATGGTCGAGGTAGAGGGTGCTTCTAGTGACGATGGTGGTGACTATACGGTCAGAATCTATGGGACTCCCAAAATTTCCTCCTCCTGGATGTACCTGTGAAGAGAGGCGGGAATCCGATGGACTTCACATTCTAGAAGGATGAGGCTAACACACCATGTTCCTACCCCGGTCCTTGACACAGAGGACCAAGGAGAGGGCTCCCCTACTGAGTCTTATTATGCTTTAGAATGCAAGAAGTGGACCAGTTTGGTCTCCGTCCGGGCCTTCCCAGGATTATTTTTATGGTGGCAACGACCCACCCTCCTGCCCCTAGGCGGGTCCTCAGGACAAGGCTGATTCCTGACATGCAGTTTCGGGGCCACGATGATACCAGGACGGAGATGATTTCCACTTGAGACAGCCGGCGTGCGAGGATCACTATGAAAAATCTTTAAGGGGACATGGGGAGGACCTCCATGAACAGAACATGAGCGGGAGAAACCTCCGTCGGAACTGATGGGAGCATGGGGAGGACCTCCATGCTTGGTGTGGGTAGAGCGAGTCCGGCCTTCTCCCCATTGGTTTCCATGGCAAGGTGGACCTTCACCAATTATAGGGAGAACATAGGAGGGATCCCCACATTGGAGAGGGACCGGATGGGCAATTCCTTCACATCGACGGTCATGGGTAGGAGGAGTAATTCCATAATTGGTGTGGTGGGCACGGGAGAGGCTTTCGCGCCGAGTGTCACTGCCGTGGGGCAGGCCTTCATTTGGTTTGGGGGTAGCACAATGCATACCTCCATGACGAGCTTCAGAGTGGGGAAGGCCCACGCTATGTGGAGTAGTGGTACAGGGAGGACCTCCGGATGGGGTGACATTATTGTGGGTTGGTTCACGGTGATCACAACTCATGCCTGCGATCTGGGATGTCGACCCAGCCTGCTTATGGGGCGGTTGGGGCCTCAATCCCGGTTGGGTGTAGGGTAACCCCTACATAGTTTGGGTAGGGACTTTATGATATGCATCAGCGGTGGCTAGGGCCACAATAGTTGTCTATATTAACGCCCCTTGGAGGGCGTCCTCAGCTCGGGACCAACGATGGTGTCAGGTCAGGCGAGCCGGTGTGGGTGGTGCAGGCACATAGCCTACCTACTCCTCTGGAAAGTCCAGGCAACGACACTGACGTGGCCGTGTGGGGGCCCTTTCTTGGAGCCCTTGAATCGAGACTCTGATCGGGCGGATCCGGACGTCACCCACCTCATCAGCATAAGGCTGGGAGCTGTCAAGGGGTTTTGGGGATAGGCTCCCAAAATGATTAAACGTTGGCGTGGCGAGTAGAGTCTCCATGCACTAACCTCTAGGGCGGCATTGACGGTGGGGCTTGGATGCCTCCAGGTCCAGGCGTGCCATATTCTGGGTTGGGATTATGCCCTCCTCCTCGTAACGGCATATGAGGTCGTTAATCACCCTTCGTTGGATGACTTCCGATGGGGAGAGAGGGTGTGGGTGCCCCATGTTCGTGGATGCAAACGCTGTTGTGGCAGTATTGGAGCAACAAGGAGCGGCTGTACTGGTGTTTCCCCTACCCCTGCGTAGGCGGGTGGGTGGTGATCAGGTCCATATAGCAGAAACCTGATTCCTGGGAAGCAGGAAGATTAACTCATCAGCCCTGTGAGGAAACAAATTGACAACCAGTGACCCAACGCCATTCAGTCTTCCATGGCTGGTAAGAGGGATCCATACTGACAACTTTGCAGAACGGAATGCCTAACGTTCTACTGCCCCAACTTCTGGAGATTTTCACATCAGGCCTGATATTTTCTTGGCAGGACCTAGCACCGGATATCTGGATTCGGTTACACGTCAATCTACTGATGTCTTGAGTGCTAAGAATATCCATATTCAGGAGAATAATTTCATGTCGGGTTCATGATTTCTATTTCCGACGCTGTCGTTGGGGCGCGCACATCTGTCTGCTTCGGCACGACAGGAGAGGCTTTTGTTACCCTGAATTCCTGCTTTCCAAAGGCGGACGACATCTGTTCTTTATCCAGGGACGTCTACTCCTTCACTGAAATCAGGATGATGGGATGTCGGTTCTTTATGTGGATTCCTCCTCAGAACTCGTCACCTTGTCTGGGTCCCCCTCATAGATTTAATACATTTTTCATGAAACTCTTCCCAGTTCCATGTTTCCATGGATTCCGGTTAATTACACTACTTTTGTCAAGACCTTCCAAGGGGTCCGGTCAGGGCACCAACCTTCAGTTGGGGATTAGTCACGTCGAGGCATCATTAACGTGTCTAGACTCTGGGGAATTGACATGTATATCTTTTCCCTTATTATAGGGCTTCTTGAGGGTGCGGAAGCCCGAGGCATCCCACATCAAGCATGGGGAATCATATGCCATATGAATGTATCTGAGGTTTTCCTCATATTCTTGTATTTAACATGGGGTATGCCGCAAGTTTAACGTCCAATGGAGATGGATCAGGCTGATCTGAACACTAGCTGGAGTGGATCAGATTGACGAACCCCCTTGAGGGAACACAGATATCGGAGCCAGCTCATGGGAAACTTCCCGAATGCTGTGGAGGGGAATGGGGTGGCATGATCTCCCCAGGATGTGGCTACCCGGATAAGAATCAGTATGAATGATGGAAAGCTAAACAGAGTGGAGGGGGAATGAAATGGGACCATCATGGAGATGATGGTAGTGATGGGCTTGAGTCTTAAAGAGACTTCCTATGTATTCCCAAGGCATGGAATCAAAGTCTGTATAGTTTGGTTGGTGAGAACCGACGTGAAGGGGGTCGGAATGACCAATGGGTGATGGGCATGAACCTTAGGGAGGCTTCCTATGTACCATGTCTTGATATGGATCAAATTCCTTGTAGTTCGGGATGGGGGCTTGGCACACTGACATAGAGGCGGTCGGGACTAATAGTTTGCAGGCTTGAACCTCGTAAGGCTCTCTACGTACCATGCCTTGAAATGGATCAAACTCCATGTAGTTCAAAATGGATGTGTGGGGGGTTTACACTCAAGGTTTCCCATGGTGGTGGGTGAACTGACATGAATGAGGTTGGAACGACCGGGTGTTGGGATTGAACCTTGTGAGGTTTCCTATGTACCACACCTTGACATGGATCAATTTCCTCGTAGTTCGCTACGGTGCATTGGAGGACCGACGTGGGGATGGAACTTTGCCCGAAGGATGATGGGATTGAACCTCATGAGGCTTTCTACGTACCATGCCTTGACATGGATCAAAGTCCACGTAGTTCGGGTTGAAAAGGGGGAGTTTAACTGACATTAAGGGGTGTCAGAACAACTGGGTGGTAGGGTCACAACGGCTTACCGCTGGATTAGGATGTATTTAACATCATGTGGGACAAGGGCATGTCAGAGAAACAATGTGAATAAGGACCTTGGTCCAGGTGGATGGTGGGATTGAACCTCAGGAAGGCTTCCTACGTACCATGCCTTGACATGGATCAAAGACCCCGTAGTTCATGATGGTGTCTGTCAGAAGACCAACGTGAATAAGGACCTTGGTCCATTGGGCGTTGGTCTTGAAACTCATGGAGGCTTCCTACGTACCAATCCTTGACATGGATCAAAGTTCTCATAGTTCGGGAAGGGTTTCGTCAGCGAACCGACGTGAAGATGAACCTGGGGGTCCACTAGTGGTGGGATTGAACCTCGTGGAGGCTTCCTACGTACCATGACTTGACATGGATCAATGTCCTCATAGTTCAGGTGTGCAGTTTAACATCATGCGAAACAGGATGCAATTTAACGTCATGCAGGACGGGGGCATAAAGTTTTATGTCATGTTGGATAGGATGCAGTTTAACATCATGCAAGACGAGATGTAGTTTAACATCATGCGAGACGGGATGCGTTTGGGGATTATACTCTGAGGTGGACCAGGGTGTGTCATGGTCGGTGATCAATCTAATCCCAGAGAAGTCATGCTCGGTGTGAGAAAAAAGAGGTCGTAGGGACCAAATGATCATGTCGTGAAGGGTTCATCCGTGGGAAGTGAAGAGTGTCTTATGCGTTAGGCGGCCCATAGTGGGGGTATTACTCTAATATGGAGGCCTGAGGGTGAAAAAGTGTAGCAGTAGAGGTATTTGGGACCGAATAAAAGAGGCTCCCCATTCCCTATCACGCCCTCCACTGGCCCTAGCGGTGGGGATGCATGGAGGTGCATGGGTGCTACCTTCCATAAGAGGGGCTAGGGGATTACACCAAGGAGGTTTCCCTTTCTCGCTGACAAATGCCACTCTGAGAAGGAGGATATCATCCCATGTGGGGGGTGATCCCATCCCTGTAGAGATGAGTGGCATAAAGAATGTTTGAGCCGGGGGACCCTACGTACGAAGCACGGGGGGCGGATCATAGTTTAACGTATTGTGTTGAGGACGGGGGTACTTGGCAGTTTAACATCCTGCAGCTCGGACGAGGTGGGTTTACTCCGCATCCCCTAGGAATTACATGACTGGAACCCTCTTCTCCTTGTGGTAGAGAAGGTACTGGAAATGCAATATAGAAGGGGGGTCGTAGAGCGAACCGTCGAGGGGTCCACGTTAGCGTGGCTATGTAAAGATGCACTAGTCGTAAGCGTGCATATTCTAAGAATCATTTGGAGAAGCATCTCTACGGGTAGTATCGTCCAGGGGACTTTGAATTCACATCGTGCAAACCTACAGGATCGCACGGGAAAAGGAATTTCCAAGCATAGGGGTCCATAGGCAGAGGCCTTGTGATGCTCAGTTGCTCTGTGTGGTGAAGGGCACTTGTGAAGGGGTGTGCTTTGCGAAGTGGGGTTCCTTGCCCTTATCATGGGGAGGAGGTGCAAGTGGGAGGTGTTTCGCCAAGTGGAAGGGTGTTCGCGGAGCACTGCCTCGTGGAGAATAGGTGCCTCAAGAAGCAAAGTGCCACGAAGCAGTGTACTTCATGAAGTACAGTGACCCTACCTTGGAATGTGGATCTCATGTACAAGAGGGGTGTTTCAAGAAGTGTAACCGCTCCATGACAACACGGGTCCCCTTGGGGATCCCCTTCCTTCGCGAAAGCCCTTAGGCTTCGCAAAAGGCATCCCTCTAGGAAGAGGGGATCGAAACGAGAAAATGTGGAGGCTCCTCGCGAAGAAAAAATACCTCATGGAACACATGGTTCGCAGAGAAAAGGGTGCCTCATGATTTTAGAGTTGAGATGCCGAATGGTCGGATTGTCAATCCCCCAGGAGCTTAGGGGGATCTTGGTATTTATAGGTAAGAGGTGTCGTGAGGCAAAGCTTATGCGGCACGAAGGGGGCTTCGGTTGCTTCGTGGTGGGTCGCGAACGTCAACCAAGTTCACGGAGGGGTTCCGCCTCTTTTGCTTCGCAGCGGGTTCGCAAATGTCTGGGGTGTTCACGGAGGGGTACCACCTCTTTTTCTTCGCGGCGGGTGTGCGAACGTCATGGGCGTTCGTGGGGCATACTGCCTTCTGTGCTTTGTGGCGTCTGGGTTTCTTGGGGTGACTCTGTGCCGTGGCTCAGCGGGGCAGGTCACGGGGCCTTCTTTTCATCCAATATTTTAGCACCAACACTCCTACACAAAAAATAAATAAATAAATTTTTAAAATTTCATTCCATAGTATTTTTTTTACTCATTTTTGGCCCTTTTAAATTTTAATATGGTAAATTGTATCTTTTTATTTACCTTGGTAATTTATCCTACAATTATAAAATAAAAATAAAACTTATTGGAGTATTTTTGACTGATTATTATGAATATAGAATAAAATTTAGTAAAAAAACCACATGTATGTGGTAAATTATATTTTAATTCAAACACATGTAATGCACCAAACCATGTTTTAACATTAATCGTTGTTATTAATTTTATCTATTTTAAATAATCAATACGATTATATATTAATTTTAACAAATTATATATTATATATTATTCTAATTCCAAATATGGAACCATTTTTTAATATTAAAAAACATAATTGGAAGAATTTAATTTTAAATTATTTTGGTAGAGATGATGAGTAAGTTGGATTTTAAACTAATGATTTTCTTAATATTACAATGTTTTTTTATCAAAATTCAAAATGAAAATGGTTATAAAGTCCAAAATTATATTAATGAATTTAAAATTGATATTATTTTACTTTAAATAAAATTTTAAATTTAATTTTTCATTATAAATATTTTAAATTAAAATATAGTTTTTAATAAAAATTTGTATTTTTAACAATTCGTCAAAAAATGAATTTTTTCAGATAACTCCCAAAACAATTCACTCAATATAGATACTTTACCATATATAGCCTACATCAAGTTTCATATACTAATAACATTAGAAATATTACAAGAAATGAGGCACCAACTGACTAATCAGTTATGTATTCTTAGTAAACAAGATATATAAATGAGCATTGTATTACAAATTAATAAACTAATTACAACATGTTTTTTGTTCTTTATAGATAAATAAAATTGAGTATAACAATAATCCATATATTAAATTCTGTAAAATATTTTACAATATGCTTCATGGATACCTTGGGATGGAAACATAAAAAGGGTGATCCCAAATGCTCAGTAAGGGAAAGTATAGAGGAAGTAATAAGGAATTAATTAGAATAGTTAATTTGGAATGATAAATAACATAAAAAACATTACATGTAATAAATAAATAGTTTCAAAGTGCGTAAACACTATGTAATTTTAAAATCAATAAACTCATTTTATTTAACTAAATAGATAGGGAAAAATAAATACGGTATAGTAATAAACTGAAAGAGGTTCCATCTAAATAACTGAAAATAAAATTTACTCAAATATATATTGACAAAAAATCACAAGGATGAATAATAACTAAAAATAAATAAATAAAGTTATTTATTAATGGACTTCATATCAAAGTCACATGAAAACATATACCATGAATACCTTCCACATGATGATTTAAACTATGGGTATAAAGTCATCTATACTGCTTGGAAACAAACTCAAAGCATTTTTTGCAAACTAATTTCATCTCATGAAACTACCTATTCATCAAGGGAATTTCATTAACTGGTCGCTAACCATTATATCTTACATTAACTACTCTCTAATCCATAGGTATTGAATTAGTTGATCTCCAACCCATATAGTGCATGTCCAAATTATTTATATAATCAAAGTGCCTTACAAAATATTTTTATTTAATAAAGGATACAACTATATCAATATTACAAAACATAAAAAAATAACATTCTAATTAAACAACATATAAAAACTTTTATATCTTTTATGAAATAATAATTTCCATGAATAATCATATGGAAATTTAGTGGAAATTCAATGTCAAATGATCAGATGAAATTAAATATTTCAAGGGGACCAAAAGATATCAAGGAAGTGAATGTCAATACTATCATCCGAAAAATATATCGTAATATATATATATAAATATTAATAATTTTAAAAATAAATCATAACCAAAGTGGAGTAAAATAAATGATTTTTTTCATTGATGAATGCTAATATTATAGAAAAAATATTTTAAACACATTTCTGAGGAAAATATCCTTTAGTTTTGAGAAACCTTTTGAAAAAAAAATTTAAAAACCATTTCATAGAATATAAATTTTGGAAACATTTATTTTAAAATTTATCCTTTTAAAAAATTCAAATGGAGATTCAAATAAATGATGGAGGGTAAATTCATACATATAGTAAGAGGTAAAAAGAATATTCTATTTTCACAGTTAAAGGGTAGAAAATTGATTTTTTCGGAAAGAAAAATGAATATTCCTTTTAAATATTTGGTAAAATAATATAAGGATGAAATTTTCTATACCAACTCATTTTAAAATAAATTTTGAAAACATTTTAATAAAATGTGGTTTTTAGAGGAAAACAGGTTATCTAACTAAAGACAGAAATATAGTCGGGTTTTCTTCAATACACTTTCTAAAACACCTTGAGTACCATTGAGCGGAAAATTATACCAATAAATGAAAAAGGTCATGAATAACTAGAGGATAGTAAAATTAATGGTTTTACAATAAAATGGTACTATAATTTCCTCAAATGGAAATTCCATTTAAAGATCATTGTAGTAATTATTGAGGAAAATAATCTTTAAACATTATAAAGTGTCACATACCACATTGAACTATTTTAAATCACGATCCTCATGAAGGAATAAAATTAAATGAATGTTATAATATCATTAGTGTAAGTATATTCATTATATATGAAGTAAGAGGGAATTATATACATTTTATAAAGGAAATATGGTGCATAACAACAAATAAGTCTCAATAGAATGTAAATTGAGACGAAATCCCTTACCTTGAGTTTCCTTTCATGTGACTGTCCTCTAACATCTTATATAATAAACGTAAGTTAATTTTATATTTTTTTTATAAAATTTTTATTCTTTATTATTACTTTCATTTCACTTATTACTATTTTTTTACAACTACTAAAATAGTTAAGTTTACATCAGTTATTTTGAAAAAATTTGGTATTTGTCTAAAAACTGCATTGGTGGGTCAACTATGGTTAAAGGGGTCATTATATAATATCTATATTACAATAATAAAAGTATATTTATCATATTTATAAATAAATTAGACTTTTAAAATCAATAACTAGATATGGTTATGAAAGATTAATCAATGTTACAATCATTGAGACGGTTGGTCGTACGTACACATAAGTAACATTCTCATTTTCAATGATTGTTATGGAATGAAGGTAAGTAAAATAATATATTTAAATATAGATCATTGAATCATAAATACCATGTTGTAAAATCATATATAATTATATATATGTAATTATTGTGATGTAATAGGATTTACATCGCGTTAAGGATATGGTAGTCCACACGTCCCAAAAAACATTAGCATCTTTTAAGTGTGTGATAGGGTAATGGAGAAAATGTGATATATATGTATATATTTATTTATTTAAAAAAATAACATATTTCATCAATACCATATTTTTTATGTAAAATATTTTTAATTAAAACCTCCCATAATAAAATCCATGTATCGCGTAAATGAATCACAACGCTTTGAGGGGGCGGTAGTCCATACTTCCTCAAACGATGTAATCGTATTCTCACAAAATGGAGTGCATACGTGTATGTGTTATAAAATAATAACATTAGTATAGATACATTATAACTTTAATATATAAAATATTTAAATATATTCTCCCCCATAAAGTTCACCATTAGTGGTAGAAAAGGATAAATGAACAACCATCGTTTCGTGAGGCAGTATTTCACCTTACACAGAAATAGTATGTTTTCTAATTATTAGATGGCAGTGTGTGTAAGTGTACGTATAAAACATAAAATAAATAAATCCAAATGTGTTTATTATAGTCATTTTTTATAACATAATTAAATAATATGATATGACGCTTTGGATAATGGAAATCAAACTGAAAAGCTTGAGAGAATAAGTTGCGTCTTAATTGGGTAATTACTTTTGGTTTATACAAAATGGATTCCTTGGAAGGATTTCTTCTGAAAGGGAGGCTTCAAGGTAAAGGGTATGGTTTTTTGGAAGATATATGGGATGATATTGGCCGAAGCTAATTGGATTGAGATGTGTGAGGAATCGGGAGAGGTGGTGGCCTTTTATAAGGGAGGAAAAGGACTCACTTTGAATTTTTGTAAACATGTTAGGTGTACCCATGTTTTGACCAAAAAAATTAATAAAAAAAATTAAGTTTCATGAAATAATTATATCCATGAAATGGGTTTAAGACAAGTTTCTGGTTTATTTGGGACCGTAAGATATTAGTTGAGTCATTTATTGAGAATAATTTTACCTTAATAATTTTAATTAATTTTAATTACATTCACTAATCACATTGGTCAAAAATAAAGTTGGTATTATTATAAATTATAAATTATTATTATTAAAAATATAATATCCATTTTTCTAAATTCCAATCGGAGTGGTGGTAGAAATTAATATAAATTCAATCACGCATACAGTATGACAATGTAGGTTTTTGAAGTAAAAATGTATGAAAGTTTTATATTTTTTCAAATTCAATTTCTATGGGAAATTTATTCCAATGACATAAATTATATTAATTGATGAAAATATTATCTATTTGAACATTAAACCCAATTTAAATTATAATTTAAACATGAAAAAAATTATAAATACTGTTTGAACTAAAATTCAATATTTTTAATGATTCACTAAAACCTGAATTGTTTCATAAAAATATCAAAACTTCACCCAAACCTAACTATAATGTTTAAATTTAATATATCAGTTTTATTTTGACATATTAAATAAATTAATTGGTCAAGATTTATATTTAAAATGGGTTCTCCATTAAATGGCAGTAAAAAGTTAGTTAATGAAAATATAGGTTTTTTGTGTAAGATTGTGTTTGTTCTTATCTTATGAATATCAAACCTAATGGAAGAATGTAAAAAACTATTTTATTGAATATATAACATATATATAATATTATTATCACTCATTAATTATCATTAATTTAATATATTATATTAAATAAACTTTTTTGAGCATAAAAATAGTTTTCTATATAAATATTCAATTTATATTCAATTTCTTCTTATCTTATTTTATAATTAATATTTAACCAGTAAATTAATTATCTATTTGTATAAACCATAATTTTTATTTGTTACATATTACTATTCATAACTACTAATTTAACAACTAGTTTATATCCCATTATATTTTAATAATATTATATTATTCGATGAAACATAGACTTGTGTGTAACGCAAGCCATCGAGGAATGTCACTCATAGGTGTAATGCCCACTAAATCGGTGTTTCAAGCATTGAATCATTTAGACTCTATTTTATATAGTAAATATATCATAATGTTTCGGATATTATATTATCATACGCACATGGTATCGTGTGTCATACACGCTATCTAATATAAGGTTCTTACTTTCGATTTTCTGGGTGTCACATTCTCCCAACCTTATTTAAATTACACCCTAAAATTTTAAGCATGATCTTGGTGATAGATTTTTTGATATTTCCAATGAGGAAATAATAGATCATGCAGAAGGTTTATAAAACATCTTCCAGAAAAGTGATAATGAGATGTGAAAAGTTCACATGGACTAACATATAACTTGGTATCTAAGTTGGATGACATCATTGGAAAGTAGAGATAAATACTTTGAGGAAAAATGTAAATATTTATAGGTATTGAATGAGTTCATCAATCACAAATGAATAAATGATAAATATAATGTTGAGGTCCTAAAATCTATAAATCATTGATAATATATAAAATAATCTTTTCAAGAGAAATTAATGTATTAGGACAACATTTTCTCTCTATGTTCTTTTTCTAATTTTCTGAAATTCTTATACTACCTAAGAATATACAAAAATATTATTATTTAATAGGATTAAATTTCATTTGATCAATCCCTAATTTTAGTTTTTATTTCATAAAATTATAATTCATTCCATTACTGTGAGAAATTAATTACCAATAATGAATATTTTTATGACTGAAGCACTCAAAGAAACTTTTAAAATAGTATAAATCCCATAAAAGAGGGATAAGTCTAACAATTATGCATTAACTATATTATACAACCAATATGGTTCAATGATTACTCTATAATTGTGAAAATTGACATTAACAATTCATCATTAAAATATAAAAATCAAATTTTTTAACTAAAAACAATGAAAAATTACCCAGGACATTGTTTAGGTTAATGGTTGGTGTGAAACCTTTTTTTCCTTCTGTCATGGGTTCACGACCTATGACTATTCTTGATTTTATTGGCTTTCACCTAGTATAAATTTTCTTCTATTCTAAACCCATATTAATATATTTTCAAAAATAAATATGATGGACATCCTCGAAATAAGGTTAATCACTAAATATTTTTATAACAAAGGTTTTCAGTAAAACACTAATACATAAATACTTCGTCAATTTATTTCTGCATCAGTCCTTACATGATCTAGGGTTTCTCCATAATATCAATAGTATGATTTCTAAGTCATAAAACCATATCTATAATATAAAACACATAAGGATTAAACTAGGATATTTTTATCATTATCTAATTTAATCCTTTTTAATGGTTTTTAAAGAAAATTTTAATTATCTTAAGCACATCCCCCTATGATTTTCAAATTATGTACGCAGTAAGGCCTATTTTCGTGTACCAGGTAACCCTGAGTTAGGATTTGAGAACCTTGTTAGAGTTGTTACTCCAATGTACATTTATTCCAAAACCACATCCACTTGTAGTATCTATACATGTATGTATTTCTAGGAGGACCCACATAATCTCTACCTTACCAAAATTCTATGATGTTCTTCTATACGTATCCTAAAATATTACTTTAAGGTTTTGTTCTCTAACTTATTTTTTCCTAAATATAGTTCCCAATGTTTTTAATAAACTTAATTTAATACCAAAAAGTAGTGAACCAACCCCCGATAGCCTGGAGTTTGTGTCCAATACTAATTACATTGGCATGATTACAAGAATTCAAGCCCTGTAGGACCAATCATTTAGGTAGTTTTGGTAAAATATATACATAAATGAGTATTTTATTATAAAAGAATAAACTAATTACAACATAGTTTTTTCTTTATTTCTAAATAAATAACTTCGATAATAACTCTAATCCATGTAGTATATTCTTACATATCATTAATAGTATGATTCTTGGATTACTGGGGAAAGAAATATAATAAGTGAGTGCTCAAATTCTCAATAAGTGAAAAATATTGTGAAATAAATTATTAATCAATTAGAATAGTCAATAAAGAACTGTAAATAACTAATCACATTGGCTATACAATCATTAAAATGAATGAAAGTGCCTAAAATATAGAAAGGTAATAACTTGAAACACAATCCATTCAAATATATAGATATGTAAAAATAAATATGGAATGGTAAAAAATAGAAACATGATCTATCTAAATAACTGAAAATGAAATATATCTATAGATATGTCGACACAAAATCTCATGGATGAATAATAACTAAAACTAAATTAGGTAAATGATTACTTAGTGGGCATCATGTATGAGGAACATAAAAACCTACATCATTAAGACCTTTCACAAGACAGTTTAAAATATTTTTAGAAACCAATCTATACTGCTTAGAAAAAAATCAAAGGTGTTTTATACAAGTTATCTCAACTAATGAGAATAACAATGCATCTAGGGGATTTAATTAACCACTCCTCATCCTATAGAGAATTAAATATGTGGTCTATAACCCATAGGTCTTGCATTAACTATTCACCAACATGTATTGTGCATATCCAAATAATTTAAATAATAAAAGTTCCTTGTATAATATCCATATTTTATAAATGATACATGTTTATCAATATTTCCTAAAATAATCAAATATATTTCAATGTAAACTCCGTATGAAACTTTTATATGGTTTAGGAAATAATCATATCCATTAAAATTTATATGTATATTTAGTGGAAATTTAATATCAAATGATCATAGAAAATTGAATATTTCTTAGGGACTAAAAGAAATCAATTAAGTGAATTGGAATATTATCCTTATAAAATTTAGTCACAATACATCCATAGAAAAAATAACTATGGTGATAATAAAACATTACCTAGTTGGAGTAAAATAAAGGGTTTTTTGTTAATGAATTGAAACATTTTAAAAATATATTTTAAAAACACTCTTAGGGAAAAAATATTTTTTTATTTTAAACATTTAAAAACACCTTTCATTAAAAACATTAAAATTTTTATTTTAAAAATCATCCTTTTAAAACATTAAAAGTAAGCTTCAATGAAATAAAAGTGGGTAAATCCTTACAAGTTGTACGAGGTAAAAAATATTTCTTTTTCACTCGTAAAAGTTAGAAAAATGACTTGTTCAGAGATTGACATAATGATTCCTTTGAAAACATTGGTAGAAGAAAAAATGGGAAACATTAAATTTAACAAATCATTTTAAAATTATTTTTGAATGAATTTTAATAAAACATGGTGTTTAGAGGAAAAAAATGTTCTCCGACGAAAGAGAATAATAATGTTGGGTTTTTTAAAAAAAAATCTAAAACACTTTCGGTGATAAAGGGTGGAAAATGGTATAAATATAATAAAAAGTTTAGGAATTACCATAGGATATGAAAATGAGAGTCTTCTGTTGAAAAATTGTCAACTAATATCTTTGAATGGAAATTTCATTGAAATTTCATTAATGTTATTATTGAGGAAAATAATCTTTAATCATTTAAATTTGTCACATAACACATTAAAACATTTTAAATAATATGCCTCATGAAGGAATGATATTAAATGAATGTTATAATATAATGATAGTAAAGAGGTTCATGATATATCATGTAAAATGGAATTATATACACCGTATAAAATAAATTATGTGCAAAGAAACAAATAAGTCCCAATAGAATGTAAATTGAGACGAAATACTATACCATGAGTTTCCTTTTTGATAAATGTCCATTAAATTACACTATGATAAACTGATATTAATTTTAAAAAAATATATAACATTTTTCAGGTTTTGAATTACATTAATTTCACTTAGTACTATGTTCTATATAACTACACAAACAATTATGTTTGCGTCGGGTGTTTTGACCAAATTTGATTATGTGTCAAAACTACTTTGGTAGGTCAATTATACTCAAACGGGTATTTATATAACAAATATAGAATAATAATAATGAAATAATTATAATATTAATTCATAAGATACACTTTTAAAAACAATGATTTATTATGATTATGAAAAATGAATCAACATTACAATCATAGAGAGGGTAGGTCGTAAATACGCATGTGTAACGTTCTCATTTTTAATGATCATTTTAGAAAAATGTAACTAGAATAAAATAATTCCAAAATGATAATTAAATCATAAATACCATGTTATATAATTATATATATAAGTCTTGTTATGTGAAAGGAATCACATCGTGTTGGGGAGGTGGTAGTACATACCTCCACGAATGACGTTATCACTTTTTAAGTGTGTAAAATAGTAATAAAGAAAATGATATATATATAAAGAAATTTAATTATTTCATGAATATAATATAGAATTTTTTTAGTTAAAAATATGTTTAATTATAAGCACACTCTATACATTCCATGTACTGTGTGAACGAATCGCATCGCTTTGAGGGGGAGGTAGTCCACACTTCTTCAAATGATGTTATCATATTCCCATAAAATGGAGTGCATAAGGGTATGTGTTATAAAAGAATTAAAAGGTATAAAAAATTAAAAATTTCATATATAACATATATAAATAGTGTTTATGTCCTTATGGATACTATGAGAGGTGGGAATGTAAAATAAATAAATAAATATTGTTTCATGAGGGAATAGTTCACTATATACAGAAATAGTATGTTTTTACCTCTTATATATAACTGTGTGCCAGTGTAGTTAAAACTAAAATTATAATCACATAATATTATATTGAGGATACCTATTTTTTACACAATAATAGAATAAAAAGAGATGTGGGGTTGGAGAATGAAAATAAAACTAGAAATCCTGATAGAAGACGTTACCTATTAATCGGGTAACTACTTTTGGTTTATACCAAAAGGATTCCTTTGAAGAATTTATTCCCAAAGGGAGGCATCAATGCTACAGGTATTTATTTTGGGAATATTTATTTGTATGTATTTTCTGAAAATATGTGGTTTGATAGTTTTTAGGAATGATGATATGTTGTGGCCTTTTAATAGGGAGGAAAAGGACTCACGAGGTATTTTTTAAATTAAATTAGGTGTACCCTTGTTTTTACCTAAAAAAGTTCTCAAAACCAAAACAAACACAATAATATATGGTGAATCGCTAATTAATTTCCATTAAATGGGTTTTTGAAAATGGTTTGTATCATCTTGTCCCTTATGATAAAGATTTATTTCTTTATTAAGATTAATTTTACATTGATAACTCTAATAAACTGTAATTACTTTCAATAATATTTTTTTCCAAAAATAATGATTTTCCTATTATAAATTATCAGTAATTATGATTCCAATTATGATATCCATTTTTACAAATTCCAATCATTGAGGTGATAGAAATTAATTTAATGTTAATAACACATATGGGATGACAATGTGGGATTTTAAAGTAAAAATGTCTGAAAGTGTGATTTTTATAGTCAATTTCAAAGTGAAATTTATTAAAATGGAATATATATTTTTAATTGATAAGAATATGACCTAATTTCACTTTAATACAAGTTTAATATATATATTTTTATATACAAATTATATGAAAAAGTAGTTTTTAACTAAAATTCAGTATTTTAGCAATTCATTAAAAAATGAAATGTTTCATAAAAATATCAAAATATCACACATAATATATTTTTTAAAAATAAAATATTAAGTTTATTTTTACATATTTAATTAATTAACATCTCAAAATTCATATTTAAAATGGTTTCTCAATTAAAAGGCAGTAAAAATGCCTTAATAAAAAATATAGGTTTTTATGTATAAAAAAAGATTTGTTTTTATCTTATGAATGTAAAACCTAATGGATGAATGTAAAAAATATTGGATTGAATATATAACATATATATTAAATTAATATAACTCACTAATTGTAATTAATTTAATCTATTACAGTAACAAATCCTTTTTTTCATGAAAATAGTTTTCTATATAAATATTCATGTCATATTCAATTGATTCTTATATTTATTTATAATTAATTTGTAACCAATAAATTTATTCTGTTTTTATATAAATCATAATTTTGATAAGATAGTTATTACTATTCAAAACTAATATTTCAAGGCCTTGTTTATATATCATTATATTTTAATAATATGTTATTGTTCGATAAAACTTGGCCTTGCGTGTAACGCAAGCCATCGAGGAAGGTCACTCACATGTGTAAAACATGCTAACTTGGTGTTGAATGAATTGAAATATATAATATATATTAAATAGTAAATATATTATAAAGTATCCTGATATTATATTAACTTACACTCTTGGTATCTTGTTTAAGACATGCTATCGAATATACGATTCTTACATTAAATTTTTAGGGCATCAATCTCAAAAATAATTTTGAAATTTTGATTTAAAAATTTAGGATGAATTTTTACTATAAACATTATAAAAGTTGTAAAAAAAAAATTTAGATTTTTATTGCATTTCGGGACTATTCATTCTTTCAGAAAAAGTAAAAATTTTCAGAATATATTTTTTTCATTTAAATGATTCATATTTTATTACTGATAAATAGATAACTAATAAACATATGCAGACTATATATTTTATAATTTTGTTATTACTATTAATTTTCTTCATTCTAGTGGAAAAGTGGTAACTTTTATTCTAAATAATAATAATATACTTTTGTTCAGAAAACTCAATATTGCATATAATGAATGATATCACAAGAACATGTTTTTGATGTAATAAAAGTTAAACACATTTTTGTGTGAAATAATATAAATATAATTAAATTAGGTTTTTTTAGATAGTACATATATCATAACGTATTAGGATGTTATATTACCATCCACCCATGGTGTTGTGTGTCACACATGTTAATGAATCAAAAGTTTATATTCTAAAATTCCAAGGTGTTACATTCTCCCCACCTTAAAAAATTACATCCTCAACATTTAAAATTTTTCATAAAAATATTGAATTTTATATTTGAAAATTACTTTATTGAAAACCCCACATAAAAAATGGGTCAATAAAACATCCTCTTAAAAATTGATAAATAGAATTATGATGGAAATATAGAATAACATATAACTATGTTTCCACACAAGAGAGAATGTGTGGATGGGGAATATATAGGAAAGGATGAAAACCATAATAATTATAGAGAGTGATTTATTTCATTTGTCACAAAAATTGAACGACCAGCAGAATTGTTTAGTCAATAGTGTTTTCCTTAGGACTTTTCCATTCCTTCATGTTTTGATAATCACAAACACCTTATAGTTAAGAAAATATATATTTTTCTTCTATAAGGAAAATTTCCATCCTTATGGAAATTCACCCTAACCTAGATTTCCTTACACATGTCAATATTTTTCTTAAGAGTAAAAATAGGATTCATATCAAAACCTCTGAATCATATAATGCTAAGCTATAAAGCATTCTGTTTTAGGATCCGAATTCCGGATATGAACTGTAATGAAGTTTCACTCTGAATTATGGATATGAACTGTAATGAAGTTCCACTCCAAATTCTGGATATGAACTGGAATGAAGTTCTACTCCGAATTCTGGATATGAACTGGAATGAAGTTCCACTTTGAATTCTGGATATAAAATGTAATGAATTTTCACTCCTAATTACGGATATGAACTGTAATAAAGTTCCATTCTGAATTATGGATACGAACTCTAAGAAAGTTCAACTCCGAATTCTGGACTCTGAACTTCTATGAGTTCGACTCTGAACTTCTATGAATTCAACTCCGAACTTCTATGAGTTTGACTCCGAACTTATATGAGTTCGACTCCTAAATTTTACTAGTTCGACTCCAATCTTCTACAAGTTCGACTTTGAACTCTGTAAGTTCAAATTCTGAACTCTGATGAATCCAGACTCCAAATTTCCTTAGAAATTCAGACTTCGGATTTATACAGAATTCAGGTTCTAAATTCTTATAAAACAGAATCTGAATATCTCTTTATTATAGACACCGAATTTCATTTCGGTCAGACTCTGAATTATTATTTTCTTACATTCTGAACATCAAGTTTTCTTATGCTTACACTCGTTTCATTATAAAACAATGTCGTACTTTCAGTTACACTTGTTTTGTTATAAAATGATGTCGTCCATTCTCTTTCTAACTAAACATTTGTTTAGTGACATGTGTACAGGTCCCTCCGAAATTTAAGGAAAATATGACCATTGGAGGAGGGAGCCAACCATTCCAACCGAGCCAATAAATAGGAGCCCAGTTGAAAGAGCTCATTAACGAATACTGAAGTTGATCACTCTAGATACCACACACTGTTAAGGTGGTTTCTAGAGGGAGAAGCTTTTAATACCTTGTGCGTACTGAACTGCTCATTTAGATTGCTTCGTGCAACTCTGAATGTTGGTGATTACATTTGAGGGCTTTCGGGGATAGGAAGACTGAGGTTCCAACTACATTTAAGTTGAGGGCTTCTGAGGATAGGAAGACAGAGGTTCCAACACCTTGAAGTTGAGGGCTTCCTTACTGAGGAAGACAGAGGTTCCAACTACTTTGAAGTTGAGGGCTTGCGGGGATAGCAAGACAGAGACTCCGATCTTTGTATCGAGGGCTTACCCTGGTGTGGTTAAGACATACTTGCATGATTGTATAAATCATGGGACCATTATCCAAGGTTGTTGGATAACTTTTTCTTTGGGTTAAAATATTTATATCTTGTTACTTGTAGTTTTACTACTTGTTTTTCTGCTGCATTTTTGTATTGTAAGGAAAGTATAACCTTCATATATTTCCTTACACTTTTACTCTGATTAATTTATATTCTATATGATTTAAGTTATAATCTCATATTGTAAACTTTGGTTAAGTTTCAATTTCCGAATCCATATTTCTGGAACCAGTTTTTCGGAATCACTTTCCAGATTTAAGCAAGTGTATAGAACTAGAAGTTTGTAACTTCATACCCTGTACCAATCCTACATTTGGTGTTAGAGGTGTTGTGAATTTTCTTAGTTTAACTTTGTTAAACATAGATCTTTCCTTGTTTAAGAAAATATTTAAAGTGTACAATTCACCCCCCCCCCCCCTCTTGTATATTGAGCATCTACATCGTTATTTCGATCCTATAATTGGTATTGGAGGAGGTATCAGAAATACTTATACTCACATATAAGTTTTTTTTCTCAGTTTTTCCATTCTTCTATATTTTCCTTTATTAGGAATATTTTTCTTTTCTTAGGAATACAATCCTTGAATCCAAACTTTTTTTATTAACAAGTGTCTGTGTAGAACAATTTTCATTAAGATGGAAGGTTTAAATATTGGGTCAATCTATAACCGAAATCCTACTAGACCACCAATTTTTGATGGAAATGATTATGAATACTGGAGATATTGAATGAAGACTTTCATTATCAATACTGGGGTAGATAATTTTTTATGCTTACTGGAGGATAAAAAAAATTTAATAAGGAAGTTAGTGCTTTCACAAACCAAGAGAAGCATGATTATCAATTAAACTATAAGGTACGCAATACTTTTCTATGTTCAATGACTCGGAACATATATAACCAAATTTCTTCTTGTGAAATAGCTAAGTGTATATGGAAGAAACTTGAAGTTACTCATTTTGGTACATCTAAAGTGATTGAGACAAGAAGATCCATGCTTAGATCTCAGTATCATGGTTTTAACTTTCCTTATAGAGAACCCATTTGTAAGGTGCAACAAAAGATTATGACAATCGTAAATAGATTACAATCTATGGGAGATAAAGGTATGGATGATAAAGCTCTTTTGGAAAAGATTATTGATATTATTCCTAATGAGTGGGAATAAAAAAGAACATATATTGTTGAGAACAGGAAGGTCACTCAAATTTACTTAGATGAATTATTTGGAACTCTTCTCCAACATGAAACATGTATGAAGAGGGATGCTGACAACATCAAAAAGAAGAATGGGAATGGTACTTTTGATTTTACTACAACTTCAAATCACATAAAAGCTAAGACTCCTGAGAGAGTAACTAGATCCAAGTATAAGAAGGTTATTATCCAATCCGAATATAGTGAAAGTGAAGTATCAGAAAATGAGTTAGAAAATCTTACTCTAAAAATGAACAAGATAGCTGGTCAAAGAAATTTCCAATCCAAGTATAAGAAAAAGGAAAGGAAATATAAGGAAGATTCAAAGGTCATATTCTATGAATGTATAGAAGTGGACACATATGACCTGATTGCCCTATGCTTAAAAAGAAAGAAAGAAAAGAGAGGCATTATGAAAAGAAGAGGAAGATGTTCTACAAAGATAAAGCTAAGAAAAGTATAAAAGATAATACTATATGGAGTGATAGCTGTGGAGATTCTTCAGAATGCGAATCTTCAGAATATGATTCATCATCTTAGAAGAATATGGGATTATTTGCTAATACTTCTTTTCCACATACATGTCTTATGGCTAAGGTACGCTCTGCCGAGGCTTTAACAAATTTATCTCTTGATAAGAATTTCTATTCCAAAAATAGTACTTCTAATGAAGATACTTCATCCTCAGAAAATGAAGAAACATTATATGAAGAAGTATCTAGATTTTCCAAGATACTTGATGCAAAAAATTGTAAAATATCTAAGAAATTAGACAAGGAAAATACAAGGTAAGAAATTCTTACACAAGAGATTTCAGATCTTTCTTCAGATCTTAAAGATAAAGAAGAGCTTATAGAAAAACTTTCTAAAGACCTTGATAAAGAATATTCTAATAAGGAAGAAATTTCTAAAGAACTTAAGAATGCTATTTCAAAAATAAATTTTTTTGAGTAAAAAACTAACTCTAAGGAAATGATTCTTGAGGATAGAAATTTAGTTATTAGACTAAAATCATAAATTTTTTCTCTTAAGAAGCTTCATGAAAAATTTACCTCATGGAAGGAAAATTTTGACAAGATGTATTCTCAAATTAAACCTAAAGGAAAAACTTCTGGAATATGTTATACTCATCAAAAACCAGTTTTTAAAAACCACTATTTTGTTCCTTCTAAAGCCACTTTTTTCTCTAAGGGTCAAAGTGGTGGGCATTGGAAGAAAATTTGTTCTTTAAATAGAGTTCAATCTCTTGGGTTTCATAAATCTTATTTCTCTAAAAAAATGTGGATACCCAAAATTTTGTTATCTGAAAATCTCAGATCCAAACAAGTTTAGATTCTGAAAGTCTAATAATTTTCTTATTTTCAGGAATATAAATTAAGTACCAATAGAAATACATGGTACACGGATAGTGGATGTTCCCAGCATATGACTGGTAAAAAAAACTATTTTGAAAATATTATCAAGACGAAATGAGGAAAATTAAATTTCAGAGATAATTCTCAGGCAGAAATTGTTGGTATAGTTAATATTGTTCTTCTTAGTAAAACCTTGATTTAAAATTTTTTATTTGTTAAGGGTCTTAAGCAAAACATCAGTAGCATAAGTCAATTATGTGATGAAGGATACCTTGTGAATTTTAGGAATGATAAGTTCTTTGTACACAATTCCAAGGTAGTGTTTATTCTCTCTGCCAATAAGAAAGAGAATGTTTACACATTAAACATAGAAGACCTTAGGAGCCAAGATTTACCTTGACTAACTGCAATGGAAGACCATTATTGGTTATGCCATAGAAGACTAGGTCACTGTAACCTTAGAAACATATGTAAACTATCTAAGAAGAAACTAGTTAAGGATCTACAGGAACATAGATTTGATTCTTCTAATGTTTTTGATCCTTGTAAATATGTAAAGAAACATAAATCTAGTTTTAAATCAATCGGCTAAGTATCAACAGCTGATGAATTACAGTTGGTACACACGGATCTTTATGGTCCAACACAAATTGGAAGTATTGGAGGAAAATATTATGTGTTTGTTCTAGTTGATGACTACACTAGATTTACATGGGTCTATTTTATAGCAAATAAGTCTGAACCTTTTTTTATTTCAAAAGCTTTAGAGCCCAAGTTTCAAACGAGAAAAACCATCCACTGAAAACTATTCATAGTGATAATGGGGGAGAATTTCAAAATTTTGATTTTGAAACTATTTGTGGTAGAAAAGATATTACTCACAACTTTTCATCACCCAGAACTCCTCAAAAAAATGGTGTAGTTGAAAGAAGAAATAGAATTCTTCAAAAGATAACTAGAACCATGTTGGGTAAATATTCTATAGCTAGACATTTTTGGGCGGAAGCTGTAAGTACTACTTGTTATACTATAAATCGAGATTTGATTAGACATTTTCTTAATTAAACTCTTTATGAGTTATAGAATGGTAGAAAACATAGACATTACTACTTTAAAGTTTTTGGATGCAATGTATTCATCCTGAATACTAAAGATAAATTACACAAATTCGCACCAAAATCTGATGAAGGAATTTTCTTAGGCTACTCCACAACTTCTAAGGCTTATAGATTTTTCAACAAAAACACTTGTACTATTGAAGAAACAGTGCATGTAAAATTTGATGAATCTGATCCTTTTGTTTTTAAACCATCCCAACCTACAACTTCAGATGTGTTTTCAAAAACTGATTATCAACCTTTGATAAAAGATCCTTCTGATAAAGAACATGTTCAAGAAGATACTTCTGAAACATTTACCCCAGAAAACCTTTTACCCTATGTTGAGGAACTGGTTTTACAAAACCCAAGTCATGTGTTTCTAAAGAATCATCCCAGTGATAGTATCATTGGTGATGTCAATCAACCTGTATGGACTAGAAGTTCCTTGAGAAATTAAGTATAACATCTTTCATTCCTTTCCCAATTAAAACCAAAAAGAACTGATGAAGCTTTAGGTGATAATTATTGGATCAATGCCATGCAAGATGAACTAAATGAATTAGAAAGGAATAAAGTCTAGACCTTGGTTGAATGACCTAAGGAAACTTATCTTATTGGAGTAAAGTGGGTCTTCCGAAATAAGTGTGATGAAAATGGATTCATTGTTATAAATATAGCTAGAATGGTTGCTAAAGGCTATAATCAGTAAGACGGAATAGACTATGAACAAACCTATGCTCCAGTAGCCAGACTTGAATCTATTCGTATTTTACATTCCTTTGCATCATTATTCAATTTTAAACTTTTTCAAATGGATGTGAAATAAGCTTTTCTTAATGTTTATGTTCAAGAGGATGTTTTTGTTGAACAACCACCAGGATTTGAAGACAAAAAATATCCTGATCATGTTTTCAGACATACCAAAGCATTGTATGGTCATAAACATGCCCAACGAGCTTGGTATGACAGACTTACAAGTTGTTTGCTTAAAAATAACTATGTTAAGGGAAATTCAGATCCAACCATTTTTATAAAGAATGATAAGGAAAATGCTTTTATTGTTCAAATTTATGTTGATAATATTATATTTGGTTCAACCCAGCAATATTTAACTGATTCCTTTGCAAGTTTGATGAAATCTGAGTTTGAGATGAGTATGGTGGGTGAGTTAACATTTATCCGTGGTTTTCAAATTTTTCAAAAACCAGAAGGAACCTATATATATCAACATAATTATATTATAGATCTTCTTAAAAAGTATGTATTTGACAACTCTAAAAGTATTATTACTTCCATTGGTACCTCAAACACACTTGATCTTGATGATGCTGGGAAACCAGTAGATCAAACGTCTTTTAGAGGTATGATAGGAAGCCTACTATACTTCACAGCTAGTCGTCCAGACATAATGTTTTCAGTTTGCTTATGTGCAAGATATCAATCCAATAATAAGGAATCTTACTTAAAGGCACTGAAAAGAATTTTTCGCTACTTAAAGGGAACCATGGATTTATGACTTTTTTATACTTCTGGAAATGATTTTGTCTAAAAAAGAATTTCAGATGCTGACTTTGGTGGATGTAGAATGGAGAGAAAGAGTACATCCAGAACCTTTCATTTCTTAGGAGATTCATTAGTTTCTTGGTCCTGCAAGAAGAAACACTCAGTAGCACTCTTCACTAATAAAGCTGAATATGTAGCAGCTGGAAGTTGTTGTGCTCAAGTGTTTTGGATGCAACACACACTCAAAGATTATGGCTTGAGTTTTACTAAGACTCAAATTTTGTGTGATAACACAAGTTCCATTACTCTTAGTAAAAACCCTACATATCACTATCGTGAAAAACACATAGATATTAGGCATCACTTTCTTAGGGATAAAACACTTAAAGGAGATATCATTCTTCATTTTATCGGAACGCAAGATCAACTTACTGATATTTTCACAATATCATTACCTTCTGATAGATTAGAATACATTGAAAAGAAGTTAGGAATGATAATTGTAAGGTAATATTCCTTTATTAACTCATTTTTGAATAATTATCCTTACAATAATAAACTCTTTTTCATAGGGGGAGTACATTTTCTTGTTGGCATTATTAAAATTTTCTTAGTAAGTTTTTTTTCAAACTTTTGTAATCAAAATCTTCGTAGTCAGTTTTTCATACTTTTGTAACTAAATTTTTTTTAAATGAGTTTTTTCAAAACTTTTGTAATGATATTTTCGTACTAGAACTTTCATAATGAAATTTTCATACTGAAGCTCTTGTAATGAAATTTTCATATTGAAATTTTCGTACTGCAACTTTCATAATGGAATTTTAGTACTGCACCTTTTGTAATGAAATTTTCATACTAGAACATTCATAATGAAATTTTCATACTGCAACATTCGGAAAGAAATTTTCATACTGAAACTTTTGTAATGAAATTTTTGTAAGGAAATTTTTGTACTGGAACTTTTGTAATGAAATTTTTGTACTGAGAATTTTCGTAATGAAGTTTTCATACTGACTTTTTTATTCTGAAGTTTTTCGTAGTGAGTTTTTCATAGTCAAATTTTCCTCTAGAAGAATATTACCAATTATAAAAAATATTTCTAGCCAATATGAAAGGTATGATTTCCTTACTTAAGTTTTCGTAGTCATATTTTGCTTGCTGGTATTTTCATATGAGTTTTAAAATTTTTCAGATTCTAGTTTTCTTAAATACGATTTTTTTTCTTAAAAACCTCAAAAGATCGGATTCAATATTTCCTTGCGGGTATGTTTTCAACCGTCAGATCATATCAAAGGGTTTTTAACCGTTAGATGGTTTTTGGAAGATCAAAGGTCAACTCCATCACCTATATAAAGGGGACCCCCGATATTCATCCCACATCAGTTTTTCAAAGCATTCACGTCTCGATGCCCTGACTCTCTTCTTAAGGTCGTTCCGATCTTTCTTAAGCCCCTTCCAAATCTTCTAGAACTCTCCATTCCGAATGCCTTTTGAAGTTACTTCCCAAGATATGTCTACCTCAAAGCTAATTTCAAAATGGAAAGTGTACAGATAAAGACTAGTCCATCTGAACTTTTACATGTACGATTCTATCATCTCCAAGAATATCAAGTGGAATGGGCGGGAAGATGCATGTGTATCCAAGACAAGTTTTCAAGATCATGTCTATCCGGTGTCACTTGTAGAATTCTATGAATCATCATGTTTTTATGAAGAAGATGGAAGAGAAAAGTTTTCTTTTATGTCGTATGGCAAGACTTACCAACATACATACACCAAGGCGGCAATCTTGGCAGGGATATCATATGAAGGAGAAGCTGAATGTTGTTTACACAAACTCCCAGATTCTCAAGGTAGTTTTGTTAAGGTTATGGCCTTATAATGTCTTGGACTTTATGATGTCAAGACAGCAAATATTTCTCACCTATCTCCTAATAATTGGATTCTTCAGCTTTGGGTATAAGGTTTCTTGGTTCTAAGAAAGGGTGATAAAGATACACTGATGAAAAGTGACATATATTTCATAGACTTCGTGGTGAATCTAAGAAAAATAAATCTGATGAGGCATGTCCGTGTGACGATCAACAACATAAAGGAAGGAATCTTGAGAGCTCAAATCATCAGGTACCTAGCCTTACTATCAAAGCTGATTGTTCGGTGTTTATATACTTTCAGGATTTCATGTAAGTCTATATTTTGGAATTGCAAGCTAATACTTGACAGTGATGACATGCTGAAAAGAATAAATATGGATTTTTCAAAAGAAACATGAGAGTTTTATAATTTTCTAGAGGAAGAGGATGAGACCATTTCGAAAAATGTAGAAAATGCTAAGCCAGTGAAGAAAGTTATTAAGAAGAGGAAGCATAAGGAATTGGTTGTTGAGGACAAAACTCCCCAATCTAAGGAAACCCAATCCGCACCTCCCAAGATGCAAAAACATAAAGCATATCCAGATGAGGTAGCTGCTAAGTGGAGAGAAAATAAGGAGAAGAGGAAAGAAGGGGATCCACATTTCATATTGGACCCTGTTGAGGATAAGGCCTTAAAAGAGAGAGCTGTTGATGAGTTAGAAAAGAAAGAAAACAAAAAGAAATTGGAGAATAAGATTTCAGAAGAAGATATTGTTCAATCTATTTTAAAAGCAACTGAAATAGCCTCTAATTAGATTCCGATTCTAGAGACTTTCCTTACTGAACCTTTACCAGAGACTCCTGGAAAGAACTACATCACTCCGGAAAATTATAAGGGTAATGAGGTAGTTGAAGAAGTAGAAAAAGAAGCTGGTAAAAAATAGAGGAAGAGGTTGGTGAAGAAGAAGAAGAAGAAGAAGGAAGTGAAGATCTGGATAACTTGATCAAACAAGTATAAGATTTTCATGAAAAGGATGAATCCACAAAATTAGTCACTCTGAGAAAGGGAGTTGATAACAAATGTCAGGTAGAATAAGATGAGGAAGAAGAGAAAGATAATGATTTATCTGATGAGGAAGTAAGTTATGAGAATCATTATCTTGAAGAAGGAACAGAGAAAGAGAAAATTGATGAAGACAAGATTTTTCAACTATCAGAGAGTGAGGAAGAATCTTCATATTTTCAACCCATTCCGAAGACTGTTAAAGGAAAGAAAGTGCTCATGGATACACCAACAAAATATATCATCAGGAAGAAATAAGTTGGTGGTTCTTCAAAAGTAAGTTGGTGCATATTGAAGAAGAAAAATCCCTAAGCAAGTTATCAGATTCAAATTCATCAGCACACAGTTATGACTTTGTTGTTGAGTCTTTGAAAAAGTTGGTGGACACCATTCTGATATTTCCCACTATAGACTCCAAATGCTAGATGATGCAACATAGCTTGAATCATAAGTTAGAATCCTTATCTATGGTGATGGATAATTGTGTGAACATTGAGGCCGACCATAGAAATTTCTTTATTAATTGTGATGTACACAAGAAATTTGGATGCAAAATCACTTTGTGGTATAAGAAATTTGAAGAAGACATGGATGAGTTTGATCATTTTTAGAATGAGTTAAAAGATGCCTTTGACACTGAGGATAACAAGATTAAGAATCTTCAGGATGAGATGATCATTGAGAAAAGTTCTTTGAATCAAAAAGTGAAGGAACTGAATGATAAGACTAACTCTCTTGCTCCAAATTTTATAAGGGATAGAGATCTCCGGATTGAGCTCGAAAAAAGAACTGTAAAGAAAGATAAGTTATTGATGATGTAAGAAGAGGCCTAAAGGCTTAGGCAGAAGTTTCGAAATCTCAATATGAAAGGATAAAAGCTTTGGAGAAGTAAGCTGAGGAGGATCAAAAATATTTTAAGAAGCTGAAAATCTTGTTGAAAAAGATAATCCCGAAGGAAAAGGAAGACAAATGAACCCAATCTGATCTTTTTTTTCATTTGTATTTCCTTGTAAAAATTTTTCAACTATAATGAAATATTTGTTTTGTTGTATCTTCTGTTGTTATATACTAATGTTTTAGGTATCATATTTCTTTTCCATTCAATTAAATTCTTTTTGAAAATCACAAAGGGGGAGAAGGAAAAAGATCTACTCAAAAGGGGAGAAGTAAAATTTTAAAATGGAGAAGGAAAAATTTCTAAGTGAAGATATCCTTAAATTAAGGGAGAGTTTATCATTACAAAGTTTTTCATTCCCATGATAATGAATACTCCACTCCAGAAATTCAGAATACAATCCTTGGAGTTTCAATTTCTAAGTGGAAGTTATTTTTGTTCACTATCATCCATGAAAAAAGGGAGATGTGTTTTAATTTCAAAGTCTAATGAAATATTTCAAATTCCATATATTCTTTTTCGTAAGGTTGTTTGTGCTTTCCAAAAAGTAGGAGATTATTGAGTCAATAAGGTTTTCCTTATGAATTTTCCATTCCTTATTGTTTTGAAAATCACAAACACCTTATACATATGAAAATCTATATTTTACTTCTATAAGGAAAATTTCATTCCTTAAGGAAATTTACCCTAACCTATACTTTTTTACACATATCAATATTTTTTTTAGACTAAAAGTCGGACTCATATCAAAACCTCGGAATCACATAATGCTAAGATATGAAGAATTATGTTTTAGGATCCGAATTCCAAATATGAACCTTAATGAAGTTCTACTCCGAATTCTGGATATGAACTGTAATGCAGTTACACTCTGAATACTGGATATGAACTGCAATGGAGTTCCACTCCGAATTCTAGATATGAACTGGAATGAAGTTCCACTCCAAATTCTGGATATAAACTATAATGAAGTTTCACTCTGAATTCTGGATATGAACTGTAATAAAGTTCCATTCTGAATTCTAGATATGAACTCTAACAAAGTGCAACTCCAAATTCTGGACTCCAAACTTCTATGAGTTTGACTCTGAACTTCTATGAATTCGACTCCGAACCTCTATGAGTTTGACTCTGAACTTCTATGAGTTCGACTCCTAACTTTTACTAGTTCGACTCCGAATTTCTACAAGTTCAACTCCAAACTCTGTAAGTTTAGATTCTGAAATATGATGAAACCAGACTCTGAATTTCCTTAGAAATTTAGACTCTGGATTTCTACAGAATTCAGGATCCGAATTCCTATAAAACAGAACCCGAATATCTCTTTATTATAGACTCAAAATTTCATTTTGGTTAGACTCTGAATTATTATTTGCTTACATTCCAAACTTCAGTTTTTCTTATGATTACACTCATTTAATTGTAAAATGACATCATGCTTTCAGTTACACTTTTTTTTATATAAAACGATGTCATCCATTCTATTTCTAACTAACCATTGGTTTAGTGACACATGTATAGGTCCCTCCAAAATTTAAGAAAAATATGACCATTGGAGGAGGGAGCCAACCATTTCAACTGAGCCTATAAATAGGAGATCATTTGAAAGAGCTCATTAAAGAATACTGATATTGATCACTCTAGAGACCACACATCGTTAAGGTGATTTCTAGATAGAGAAGTTTTTCATTCTTTGTGCATACTGAACTGCTCGTTCAGATTTCTTTGTGTGACTCCGAATGTTGGAGATTACATTTGAGGGATTTCGGGGATAGGAAGACAGAGCTTCCAACTACCTTGAAGTTGAGGGCTTATGGGGATAGGATGACATAGGTTTCAACACCTTGAAGTTGAGGGCTTCCTTGCTGAGGAAGACAGAGTTCCCAACTACCTTGATTTTAGGGCTTGTGGGGATAGGAAGACAGAGACTCCGATCTAGGTATTGAGGGCTTACCCTGGTGTGGGTAAGACAGACTTTCTTGAAAGTATAAATCAAGGGACCATTATCTAAGGTTGTTGGATACCCTTCTCTTTGGGTTAAAATATTTATATCTTGTTACTTGTAATTATAATACTTGTTTTTTCACTGCATTTTTTTATTGTAAGGAAATTATAACCTTTATATATTTCCTTACACTTTTACTCTGATTAATTTAGATTCTATACGCTTTATAGTAGAATCTCATATTATAAAATTTCGTTAAGTTTCAATTTCCAGATCCATATTTCCAGAACCAGTTTTTCAGAATCACTTTCCAGATTTAAGCAAGTGTATAGAACTAGAAGTTTGTAACTTCATACCCTGTACCAATCCTACATTTGTTGTTAGGGGTGTTGTGAATTTTCTTAGTTTAACTTTCTTAAACATAGATCCTTCCTTGTTTAAGGAAATTTTTAAAGTGTATAATTCACCCCGACCCTCTTGTATATTGAGCATCTACATCGTTATTTCGATCCTACAAGAATGATAAAGTCCTCAAAAACATAAATATTTGATTATTTAGAAGAACATATGATTCATCTAATATGGTTTTAATATGATAATATTTTTTTCCAATATCCATTTATTAAAATTGAGGGATTGTTTTATGATCTAAAAATATATATAAATATATATATTTGATACTTTCAATTCTGTATCAAAAACATAATCCATTGGTTTTACTTCAATCAATTTAAAATTCATCATTTTCTCTAATAAATGAATAACATATAATGAATTATTTATTCATTAATCAGTAAAACTTAATTTTAAAAAATTGACCATTTTAAAAATAATGAAAAGTATTTCCACAATATATAACTATCTTCCAAAACTAAAATGGTCATAAAAAGTTTTTAAATTAATCTCTAAACCTCAATGTAATACCTATAGTTCCTAGGTATTATTTATTTTTCAAATAGTTTACCTAAAAAAATGAAATATTAATCAGGCCATCACATAGACCATTAGTAGGCATGACACCATTATTATCCTTTAGTTATTGATTCAAGATGCATCTCATTTCTAGATGTAGTTAGTTTTCTACCATCATGTTGGTTGTACATTTTATAAACTATGTTAATATTATTCCAATAATTTTCCCAAAAATATTTTGGACATCCTCAAAATAAAATTAATCATTAAATAACATTTTTAAAGTGGGTATCAATACAAGATTATTTTTATCAAGTATAATAATATTTTTTGAATATTATTACAATGTTATTAATGTTAATATTAACCTTAAAGGTTATAAATACCTTTAAAATTGTTTCTAAAAAATGTAAATACATTACCCCTGAAATAACGTTTCTAGTAAAACAAATACTTGGTATATTTTTAAAAAATTTCTATAATCTTTTCAGATTCGCATTATATAAAACCTAAGAAGTGGAATTCAAGACATAAAACATTTTTCACCCAAGATCTCATAATCCCATGATTGTATTGATAAATCTTATGTTAATTGGGACAAATGTGCTTCAAAATATTAACACATTCCTTAGACTTTTAATTATTTTTATATGAAAATAAAATTTTTAAAAATTCTTATTCTATTTAATTATTAAATACCGAAACAAAATTAATTCAAATATTTTCTTTCTACATAGGTAATTATTTCATAAATAATTTATCATTTTCCATTCATTATAATCATATATTCAAATCCTTCTTAATATATTGCATTAAAAATATTGATTATATTGCTAATATCCCATCGAAGTGTCAAAGAATCTGTGTGGTAAGACACATTAACATGTACTAAGTGATGATTAGTTTAAGCCTAATAAAAACATTTTAGAGTTATTTCTGGAAAGGAAATATATTCCATAACCATGTCCACTTTTAGTTTTCATATAGGGATGTATTTCTAGGAAGGACGATAAAATATCTACCACAAAAAATTTATTTTTTTCTATACTATGATAAAGTTATATCATAAGATTATGATCCATAATCTTTTTTTTTCCGAAATCTAGTTCACATTGTTTATAATAATCTTCTCTAGATACCAACTATAATGACCCTAACCTAGTATCATAGAGCTGATGTTGTACATTAATACATTAGAATAATACAAAAATAATTGTATATTGAAATACTTAATAGTTTAATATTCTTGGTAAACTATATACACACATGATCACTATAATACAATTGAATAAAAGAATTATAACACAATTTTTTGTCAAAAATATAATTATTCCATCTTGCATATCATTCTACATCAGACAAACTATATTTCATGGATTTGATGGAAATTAAATAAAATAAGGGGGAACTCAACAACTTTGTAAGGGTTAAGTACAATAGAAACTATCATGAATCAATAAGAATAATCAATATGGTAGGGTAAATAAATTAAAACACATACCATTTATAAAAAAAATATCATTATAATATATTATACAATAAACATGTAAAGGTAAATAAATGAAACTCCTAAAATTTAATTAATCTATTATAATGAAATGAATCTATAGATAATATAATTGAGAAAATATCCTGGAAAATTATAATAACTAAAATAAAGGAAACAACTAAATATGGGATGAAATGGTTCCAAGGTTCATGGTACCTATACCATCAATACCATTGAAATGGCAGTTTAAAACATATTTTTGTCAAGACCTTTCAAAATAATGTTTTAAAAAATACATGTTACAATCATTTAGGGTTTGTGTCCAACTGATTTTTTCTCATGAGACAACTGATTCATTGAGTGTCTCGCATTAACCAGTCCATAATTCTTGTCATACCAGTCCAAATCATTCCTTTTATATCTGATAATTGAATTAATTTATAAATAATGTGTCTTATAATAAAGTATCGGTATTGTTTAAGGGATATGGATTTATCATTATTTCCCTAGTTAATCAAAAGAATATCAAATTAAACATGATATTTACCAATGTTATATGGTTATAACAATAAACAAATACATTTTAAATAATATTAACATTTATAGAAAATATAAGTTCCATTAGAAAATGAATAAATAAAGGAAAAGTTAGTGACGAATTAAAAAATTCCCTGAAGTGAATGCCAACACTTACCATGGACTGATCTATCAAAAACCTTTAAGAAGATGAATATTGTTTTTTCAAAAATTTACCCATTAGTGTAATAATAAAAAAAATTCATTAATAAATAGATATACCTTAAAAATATATTTGAAAACATTTATGAGGAAATATCCTTTTCATTTTGATAAACATTTAAAAAATTCAAATTTTGATAATAATTTTTAAAAACTAAAACTTCATATAAACTTTTTATATTAATTTACATGAAAAATAATATTTTCAAATAAAATTTATGTATAAACAAATTTTTTAGTCATTATTGATAGAAATTACATTCATTCCATACATGTAAAAACATATTCAGTTCAATTTTTTAAAAAAAATGAAAAACATGCAATATTTTGAAAATGATGTAAGATTCAATATTTTTTAGAGTAAAATTGTTTAAAATTAATTTTATAAATTATTTTTAAATTTTAAAAAAATTGAAAACATTTTTATAAAACATGTTTTGGGAATAAAACATTTTTCAGATCGAAAAGAAAAATAACATCAAATTTCTATGAAACATTTTCTAAAAACAATTTAGATACCAATGTCTGTGAAAATAATACTATTCCTTATAAATAACATTAATAACCTGTGGAGGAAAAATGGAATGGATTTATTAATAAATGGTTAAATAATTACATAAAATAACATTCAAGTGTAAACAGTCTCTATTAAAATGATATTGTGAAATAAACCATTATAATGATCATTCTGTGGAAATGAGAACAAAAAAAAATTGATTATATGTATAAGTTATAAACATATATTAAAAATATTAAATAATACATAATATAATAAAAATTCCTTATACACATAATCTTATCATGAAATAATCAATGAAGCATCTATTTAACCCAGAAAGTGGAAATTATGTTAAGAAATCCCTATTATTATACTCCCTTTTAGATAAAAATGATTTATCTTCCCTTATAGTGGTTTTAAACATTTCATTAACATAAAAAGAAACCATATTATAATTTAGGATAGAATATATTTTCCTTCTATAACATCTTATCAACCATTCATTAAAAATCATTCTTTATTATCATTGTTTATATTGTTAATTGCCTTGTTTTATCATGAGTGCTTTGTCCTGAATTGACCGATTTAAACACATTATTATATAGTTATATCATATCCAGAATAATAATAATATTATAATTATCATTTGTTTAATAAAATTATACTTTTAAAACATATGTTGAATTACCTTTATGAAAAGTGATGTATGTTACGATCTTAGAGATAGTAGGTCATATATACACATGAGTAACATTTCTATTTTAAATTATCATTATATAAAGGATGTAAGAATTTTTTAAATTTAAATAATATTAAAAATATAATTAATAATACTTTTTAATACTTTTATAATTCATACATGTGTTGTGGTGATGAAATTATATTCAAATTGAATCATAAAGGTAGTAGTCCACACAGACACGAATAGCATTATCATCTTTCATTGAATGGAAAAGTAGGAAAATAAAATGATATTTTAATTTAAAAAATGATACATTTTTTAGGAATATAATAATTATATCATTTATATCACATATAATTACAAACATTATCTTTATCAGCATCCATGTAAAGTGTTAGTGAAAGATAAATCACATCACTTCGCGAGGTGGTAGTTTGTCGTATCTATGAGTTACGTTATCATGTCTCAAAAACAATGGAATGTAAGAATTTATATATCATATAAGGACTATAGAGGAAGAAATAATTTTTATATATCATATATATATATATAATTTATATCAATCATATTACCGATCCTTGAAAGGTTGTAATGGAAAATCCAATGAAATCAGTTCGTGGGGTGGCAGTCCTCCATACAAAGGAACAATGATTTTGTAACCCATTTGATGGAAGCAGAGATGGTTTTAATTATTTCCATTATTAAAAAAAGTATCAGTATAATAACGACCATTTTTTTATATAATTATGGTTAAATAGTAGTTTAAGGATGTGTGGAAAGAAGTAAAATAAAGATGCTAGTTAAAGAACATTACCACTTCTTCACATATTATTTTCATGATTTGACTAAAGTATTCAAAGATTGGATTTAATCCAAAAATTATTATTCTATGATAAGTTTAGGGATTTCGGGAAGATATTTTTTAGGTAGTTTCCTTTCTAATTTTGTCTAAATGATCTAATAATGGTTGAGATTGATTTCCCTTTTTAGGTATGGAGGAGTGATATTGTTGTAAATATTAAATTTTATCCATTATTAGAAGGTCTCTCATACGTCATTTGGTTAAAAAAATAATAAAAATGGATGTAAGGGTATATGTATTTGTTAAAAAACCCTCTAACATATAAAATAAATTATATATTTATCATGTTTTTCCTTTTTCATTATGTTTACTCAATTTTAGCTCAATTAGTTATCATCACAGTAACATGTTTTTTTTACTTTGTAATTAATTGATATAGAATAAATTTGAAATGATATTTATTAGATAATTTAGACCACTAAATTATTACTATGAAATATATTTTATTAAATTAAAATCTTATGTGTGTGTAACATTAGTTTTCATACAAACCCATGTAATGATGAATACCCTATTTCAACCTTAATCATGGTAATTATTTTTTACTATTTTCAATAATCATTAGGGTTAAAATTATTTTGACCTTCTTAGATAAATTGAATGATTTTGATTAAAATATAGAATCCATTTTTAAAATTTCCACACAAATAAATGCTATAATTTAATTAGAAATAAATGTGTCAAACACAATGAGAATATAGGGTTTTAATGTGAAAATTTTTAAAATATTACAACATTTTTATATAAAAATTAGGTGTGAAAATGACTTTAAAGATGTAAATATGATTACTTGATATAAAATTTTTCTAATTTTATTTCAAAACCAATTTAAAATATAATTACACTATATAAAATATTTGATCAAAAAAGGTGGTTTTCAATTAAAATTTTGTATATTTAAATATTCCTCAAAAAATGAATCATTTTAGAAAAATCTAATAAAATTTACACAAATATTTTTTTGATATTTTTAATTAAACAATGAAGTATGTTTTTTCAAATAAAATTTTTAAATGCAGTAAAAATTTGTTTTAATTTAAGTGTGTAAAGAAAGACTAATCTATCTTTTATAAGAAATAAAGGTTTTCATAAAACAATTATTTTCATTTAAATAGCTCATTTTTTTTACTAATCAATAGGTAACAAATAAAAATGTGTAAAAGTTATATTTTATTAATTTATTTAATCCTATTAATAAAAAAATTACAAATTCTAGGTGATAACTATTATATTAAATAAAAATAATAACATTATATTGTTGTTTTTTAAAACATAATCTTGTGTGTAATGAAATCTATCAAAGATACAAGTTATTGCTAGAAACTCAAGATGATATTATATTTTAATGTAATTAAAGATGTATAATGGATTTAATTCATTTTAAATAGAAAATAAATAGAAATGTCTTGTATTGTTTTACTATATTCTATAAATGGTTTCTTGTATTTCATACACTATCGAATTAAATGTTAATATTTTGAAATTTTGGGGTTTTATATATTGGGATATTTGTGATTAATTTCAACATATTATTTTACATTGTTTATTTGAAATATGATAATCTTATTTCTTGATGAGAGCCTAATACCAGGGTATTTATATTGTATTACATCCAAATAAAGTCTCTAATTATATCAATGTAAGGGGTAATTTCATCATAAGGTTCATCCCCACTAAGTTCATTAGTGCTTTTCATTATAGTGACCTAGAAATTTTATGTGGTGATACCACCATCAATTTTTAACCTTCCAATTACCATTTAATCATTTTAATTAGTTATTTTTTTGTATTTAGTCTCTTGATTTATTTATTATGTGAACTTTATTTATTTTTTTTATTGTTGACAAGTCAGTATGTATTATTTTTTTAAAAAAAATTCATCATTCCACATTTCTCAACGGAATACATTCTGACATGTTTTGATAATTTTTCATGATATATAAATCTAGTGGAATAACCTCAACCATTTAACAAATGATAATTCCTAAATGTAATTTATTTCTTGAAATAAATGTCTATTATATTATATTTTTTTAGTACTATATACATGAATGACATAGATAATACAAAAACACATTATTTAATTAATTAAATAATTATATTAGTCATTATTGAAACCCATTAAAATTTTAAATATCTCAAGTGTAAAATAAATATAATATATATAAACTAGAATAGAAAAATTTAGATCACCCCAATCGGCTAGAATCAACCCCACCCCCCCACCCCCCCACCAACAACACTATAGAAAATAAAAAAATGTAAAGAAATCGACATTATAGAAAATCGAAATACAGAACCATTAGAATAATTGAGGTAAATAATTGATGAAATAATTAATATAATTTACAAAATGTAATGTGACCATTAGAATTTTAATGTGATTGTAATAATATCAAGCATACTATTTGGAATGGTAACCTGGCTGTTGGAAAATTAATTTAAACTCAAAAAAGAAATGATATAAATAAAATAATATTTTTCATTTATAATTCTTATAAATATAAATATTATAATTCTATAAAATAAATATCATGATTTATTATACTAAGAAAAAATAGAAGAACATTTTTTTAAACTGTATTTTGAAGTATTTCATTAAAAATTTTATATTAGAAAATAAAATTACATGAATAATAAATTTATTTCTATAAAATGAATATATTTTTTTATATCAATAAATTGAAATTTTCCATGGGTTACTTTTGTGATAGATTTCTGAAATACTTCAAGGTTTAGGTGAATAGTAAAAATATAATTTTCTTTATAACCACTGTATCTTAATTTCCATCATTCGTGATGAAATAATGATATAATAATATATAGAACATTATGGTCAACCAAATGATATTTAATTTCATAAATTATTTTTTCAAATTTGAGAATCTTACTTCCAAACTAAAAATTATTTTTTCCAAAGCCTATATTCAAAAGTGTTCACTTCAAATGAAAACTTTCCCTTTTCCCACTCTCATTTTTTAAAAAAATGATTCAAATAGAATTATTAAGTTTTTTAAAGTCTTAAAATTACTTTATTATTTTGATATAGGATTTATATTATGATATTTTAAAATTTTCATGTTTTTTCTTTGATATAGTGTTTTATTGAAAATTTTACATAAAAAATAACCCTTTCATAAATTATAAAATCCCCTCCCCCTCCTAACATAAAACCACTCCCACCACACATTAAAATGCATGATATATACTGATAACCTTTCTAATAAGCCTATAATAATACCTAGGGACGTTATTGAGCTATCTAACACCATTAATAAAATGCTTTTAGTTTCATAGAGATGAAGAAACATCAAGAAGAGGTTATGTTATCATAATTATCCCCCTCATTCTACTCTCATATTTATCGTTTCCTTGACCCCTTCCAACCCCAAATTATATAAGTATAAATAAGTATTGTCGAAACATTAAATTTATAATGTAAACCTACTAAAATGGTTATATTTATGAAATATTAATTTATCACACATTCTATTCCATCACTTTTTTATAATGTCCCATTAACGGTCGGTTAATGGCCAATAACGATGTTCCAAATTCTATTACTATCACCAACGAACGAACCATTTTACACCTTTATTTCTGGATTATATATGGAACTTTTTTGTAAATTAATTTATTAAACATTTCTTTATTTAAATTTTCAAATGTTTTTTGGTAGGATATGGATACATGATCCAAAATGAAAAAAAAATGTGACGAATATAGTGAGGCACAATAAATTTTCATTGCACTATACTGCTGCATGACCTCATATTTATTAATGTATAATATAATTCTTGATGGTCTTTGATTAATAAAAACGTAAAGGAAAAAAACTCAGATCATGAAAATGAAAAAACAAGAAAATTTTGAATGAAGCCAGCTAGAAGTCAACTCTACACATAATGGAATAAATTAATAGATTCTAGCATGAAGAATTGAACATTTTAAAAAAAACATGAAAATTATAATCCCACACATTAAATTAAATTAATCCAGTATCCACAATGTGTAATATTTTAGAAATTATTATATTGGTCCTTTACATTACATGTTATGAAACATGAACATCATGTCAAACTATGGCACGAGACATAGAATTGGTATTTTTTTTATGAAATTTGATGACCCCTCTTCCCATATATGACATTTGGAAACCCATAGATGGTTGTTGTGATTACCCAAAGGATCATTGTCACTATAAATAGATGCCCTAGTGGGATGGATAGAATATTGATCAGTGAGGGATGCTCTAGATGACATCTAATTACTATGTTTCATTACAAATGTAATTTATTTTATTTTCATTTCTTTTATTTATTTTCTATGATGTCTCCCTAATCCTTAATAAAATAGACGTTTCCATCCCTAAAATGGTAGTTTTTTTAGAGATCGTGAAAGTGAAGTCTAGACCATTGAGATTTGATTTATTTTTTATGGTTAATTGAGATACAAGTATTTATTTCTTCCTTAATATATAATCAATTTTATTTTACTCTTTATTTCCAAATTCTATTATGATTGGTTTGGATTTAATTTAATTAAATTTACTTTATAAATGAACCATTTTTTTCTTTCACCTAATATTGATATGTAAATGATGAAACAAATTAGGTTTTGGAGGTGAGTTCCCAGTGATCATCGTCAGGTATTGATAATTGAGGAACTAACAATTGGTTTTTAAGGGGATAAAAATATCTAGTTGATGATTTTTTTAATTAATCAATATGACCCACTACAACAAAAACCAAAAAGGAAGGAGTATAGATAAATATGATATCTTAATTAAGGTTATTATCAAAATCACTTTCTAGACATAGAAGAAGAATGTATTAATAGATAAATCACACACCTACTAGAACTAGGAAAATAATTGGTAATATTTAAAAAAACATGATTGCATTAGTCTAGGATTTTCCAAATTATCATTGTTCACCATCATTCTTAAATATTTTCAAATTAATCAAATTAATTTTTTTATTCTTTCAATTTCATAACCAAAAAATAAAATTCATTTTTCCTAAAAATATACAAAAAGAGATAAATGTTTTTTTGTGCACTCAATTCTATGAGACTACCTAGGGATAACCACTATAATATATATAGGAAATAAAAAACAATTTTTTCCATTCCCCGAGATAGGCATCCAAAAAAACAATATTTACCTACACATTGAACCTGTGTATCATCAATCATGTAATCTAAATATAAATAAGATATGAAAAACATGTTATCAATATTTAAAATCTTAGAAAATTAAATAAAATAATAATATAAGGTGGATAAATATTTCAAGGTTCACATAAAAAATAAATTCAATATCCCACTATTAAAATAAACTAATCAACTTAAGTATTTTACATTTTTCTCATTGAGAGTAGGTGGGTATTCTCCTATAATTTATTTATATATGAAAATTCATTATTATTAAACGTAAAAACTCATGAGTACGTCACAATTTAATATTTTTTTTACCACTCCTGGTACAAATTAAATTAAAACTATAATATTAGGATGAGTACATGATCTGTTTCCATAAGATTGAAAAGGAAATACATTATCAATTTCATAGTGAAAAAATTCACATATTATCATGATGTATTTTAAGTAATGGTTCTAATGAATCTGAGGGATAATATTGGTTGGATTTATTTTTAAAATATTTATCCTAAAAAGAGGCTAACTTTAAAAAAATCATATATCAAAGATAACGCACACTAAAAATATCGTCTGTAAATTAAAAACTTATTATCCCCAAAACTCAGAATTAGTTCATGATCAGTGTAAGTATAATTAAAAAGCTTCACCTTCTAGTTTTTTTATTTTTTCTTCAAAAATTATGATTGTAACAAATCTCACATCCCCCACCTAGCCACATACATTTGATATATTTTTTGGTCTCATAATGATGATTTTTTTATATTTAAAAAACATAACCCATATTTTTTTATTTATATTTTGGTAAGAAGAGAAAACAATATGTCAAATAGATGAAATGGTATACCCTCCCAGTAACTAAACAGATCCCCACACTTTTCTCATATAATGTAATTCAGCACTTCTTCCATGATATCCCACATCCCCCACAGATAAACGTTTAAATATCATGAAATATAAATTGAGCATGGTGGGAATGGTTAAATATGGATTATAATGTGGATCATTCCTTACTAGGTTAATAATGGATTCTATGGGAAATTAATTATTAATATAGTTGTGGGTACAAGGATAATGTACTGACAAAAAAGGCTTCAATAATTTTCAATATGGTTTTGGATATTCATATTTTAAAATTACCAAACACATGTTCTAGTATGTAGAAATCCCCAATATCACTCATGAAATATTCTCATGATATAAATAGGAATTATTTTGTCTATAAATTCTCTTGGGAATATAACATATAATTTGGGACAATAACTTATTAAAAGAAATAAAACTAATAACAAAATCCAAATACATTTCATCAATTCAAATTTTGAAATTGGTAGGGTTATTTCATTTACCTCGATCAATTAATTCATAAACACAATAGTAATTAATTATATATACAATCTTCAATCTAATTAGTCAATTACACTTTTTACTCATTCAGTATCATGAACTTAAAAATATAAAACATGGCATCATGGTGTTCATAAGAAATCAATGTCACCCATATCGGTTGACAAATAAAAGAATTCTAATTGTGGGTGTAAAATTTTAATTTCGAGTCCGAGATAATATTTTCGAACAAAAATATATTTAACATTAGGGGTAATGATTGAAATTAAATATACTTCTAGAAATGATGCCTCACTTGGGTTTCATAGGTACTATTCCTTAAATTATATTCTTTAACAAATTCATAACATGTAATCTATACAGATACCTAGTTATTATTTTGACATTATTAATGGACCTGAAAAATAAAAAATGGTAGTGAATAATTGTTAAATAGTGATAAATTAAGACTAAGTGTATTTGTAACACCCCAAGCTTCCACAATACACTTCTCTTTGAATAATACAATAGCGTGAGTTATATGCAACATTGAGGCCTAACACACCACAACCAATCAAAGTAGCTATAATGAATAGAAATAACCAATTATTGAAATTTTATAAATTTTATCTTTTAAAATGGACTTCATTTTTGGATTTAGTGTATCGAAATTATCTTAGGGTGAATTTTTGGTATTTTTCGGAAAACTTTCATTTTTTGATAAACAGTGAAAGACACTAAGTTATAGTTTAAAACCAAATTTTTATTTAAATAATTAATTATTTTATTTAAATTTATTTTTGGTCAAAATATATACATAATACCTATATAATTTAATTGTAATTCATTGGACTCAGTTTGTAATAATTTTAGATATATAAAAATTTTATTGAACTTTTTACCGTCTTTTACCCACCACATGGGAGCATTTGAAAATTTACATAAAACATAACTTTACCACTTCTGTGTGTTAAATTTCAAAAATCTGGAAGACATGGTTGGTATCAGAAAGTAAAATGTGTTTCAATAAGTTGAAAATAATTTTTAGTGAATAGTAACTTTTTACTTTTATTTACCACGGTTAAAAGTAAATTGGGTGATTAAGGGTAAAAATGATAATATTATTACCCTAAAACATTTCCTAATTCTATTGGATAAGTATAAATATACCAAAAACAGACTTAGGAATATAAAATGACCCTATTTGGTCCACTTGGATTAGATTAGGACATTTATTATTATTTAATTTATAGAAGAGTTAAAAGAGTTAAATTAAAAGTTTAATAACTAAATGATTTTTAATATAGGGTTACACACAATATAAATTCAACTATAAATATTAGTTATAAAGATAAAACGATTTCCTACATAATGGTATTTTATTTATAATTTTATATTTTAAAAAATTAAATTTATTTATGACACAATGATGATGCAACAATTACCATATTAATGAAAGATTAAAATAATTGATATTGCAAATTTACAAATAAATCTAATTTGAGGCTTTTAATTAATTACATTAATTTTATAGGTTAATAGGACATTTTAGGGTTGACTAAATTTATTTAGTTCAAAGTAATAAAGTTGTTCATACTTTAACAAAAACCAATAATTAAATAATTTAAAAAATGACATAAATGAGTTTTTAAAACAAATATAATATTATTGGTTGATATAATAATCATAAAAATATGAGGTTAGGCCAAAAGACTTATATAATGATATTTGTATCATTACAGAACCACTTGGGTTCTTTTGTATGTTTATAGTAAGTTTATTAACCATATAATATAAAAATACAAAGAGACAAGGTAAATGTCAAACTATTTAACTAAGAGTTAAATCTAAAAGATAAGGTTAATATAGTGACCCAAACCTGTCTAAAACCTATTGGTTGAAAGGTTTTCGACCCATCACCATCTTATCATTTTAATAATTCATTTTTCAGCCATTAGAAACTGAAAATTATTTTATTATAATATAATATTTCTAGGTTTTCTTAAGGTGCCCCTCACCCCTCGTATAAAAAGGTACTTCCCCGTCTCTCTAATTCACACCTTCAAATCCCATTGGCTCTACCAAACCCTACCCAAATACCCTCTAAACTATCCTCCCTTTATCCTATAGGCCTTCCATTAGTCAGAAATCCAACAGAAGGATCCCTTTTGATAAAAAGGAAGAACCCGAAGAAGAGGTAAATTTCTCACCACATCTTTCATGTTTTTTCTTCTACCACTTCTTCTTTACTTGTTGTTTCCATTATAAAATTATAACTCTAGTATCTTCTATATAATGTGATGTTATTATAAATATGGTACATTCATATTCATTATTTTATCCATCCTTTTAATGACATGTCACCATATGTGCGTATGTACGACTTACCGTCTCCACGTCGTGGTGTAGTTGTTACTCAATACTTTACTATTCAGATGGGTATAATAATGATGTAGAAATTATTTAAATAATAAATATACCATGATAATCGTTCTGTATATATTATATATCATCCAATTATATATTATTTTAATATCAAAGGAATGATATTGTCGCTCATGCGTATGTACGGATTACCATCTCCACGACCACGATGAGATTCATTCCCCATCGTATCCAATCAAGACTAATTTTCATTAGATGATTTAAACTAATGTTTAAAGACATAATATCATTCTGAATATGAATAATATACATCCTATACATAACAAACATTACTTAAGTTACAAATCATATAAAGTAAAACGAATCAGTTAACACCCGAAACGGCGATAATACCAAAATATTATTAACAAATCAGTATTAAAAGATCATCTATGATATCATATTAATGTATATGATTCTTGTATATTTTAATAACAACTATTTCACCATTATATAGGAGTTTAACCTACACTTGACCACATAAATGTACAAGTTAAGGGTTAATTATACAACCTCTTCATTATTCAAGGTTGTTTACATGTAATTATCTACTGGGACCTCTTTATCATCAACATCTGTGCTTTCTTAAAAATGTATTCCAAACCATTTTTACTATTTACTAGACAATTTTTTAATGTAATTTATACCCTTGTTTTACTTTTTATATGATTTTTTTAAAAGGAATATTTTTTTTGTTTTCCAAACAAGGTACCTTACGACCATTTCGAAAAAATTTAGGAAACAATGTTTTTTTAACTTATAGGGAGGATGCAGCTATTTTATACCATTATAACACCCACTAAGCTTCCCTTACAAGCTTATATAAATATCTTCAAAATAAATGTTTTCTTTATAATTGTGTGTGTCTTAAATTATTTCAAAATAGAAAGAGATATTTCTCTATAAAGTTTTTTATTTCATCTATGTCAACATCCTTTGAAAGATTTTAACCTTATTTAAAGTTAATTCATTATGATACAAAAAATCAATATTGTATTGAAGGTTTTGTGATATATTTGAATGAGGATGTGTTATTTTTACAGCATTCATGGTTTATCGATAAATTATTGACATTTTTTATGCTTGTTTTAATACAAATGTTTATGTTATGTTTAAATCTTTTCATATTAGGAATGCATTGGACTTAGTAAGTGAGGGATGGAGCCCTCTATAGATCCTCGATACATCGGTAGGTCTCATCAGACAAACTAGTTCTTGGAACAAGGCTTTGAAAAAATCTTATTTGTAGTCTTGGTACAAAGCCTTGACTATGAGGTTATGAAGTCTGGAATTATGCATTCCATCATTATGAAAGTGGGTATTGATATTGCATGTGATTATTTGACTAGTAGAATATCCATGTGATTAAGTAAATGGAATTATTTTGATTTAAAGTTTCCATATTATGATTAAGTTTTTGTTGAAATGGCTTCTATTTTATTTTTATACATTGCCTTAAATTTTTATGCTTATTTTTGAAAGATTCCCCTACAACATTGGCTTGACACAAAATATTATATTTCTTGAAGTATACAAGACTAAAAAATTCTTCCCCCCATAGTTAATTGATGCCGTTTTTGAAATTCTTACATGTTTACTTTATATGAGAATAGATATAAAATTAAATTACTACTTTTAATCATGTTTAATGGAAATAAAAATCATGGTGGGTCTTTATTTACAACCAACTTGAATATATATAATCTTTTCATCTTGTTCTTGAACACTCTCCAACTTCCTCCATTTTCTTAGGCAACTACAATTGAATTGGCCAAACTACAATTAATTTCTTGTTAAAATTAATACAACATTCTTCTTTTTAGAAATTCATCCATTTCATTGCATAGGGGACCTCCTATTTTAGAATTACTATGCATTACACTTTTTATTTCCACCATGGTTCTTGTCTATTTCTTGGTAAAGTCATATTAAACCAATAAGCATAGGCATTTTTACAATTCTTATCACAACACCCAGAAAACCACTGGAATTTTGTTCTTCTAGATTGGTGGGTAATATACCTATAATTTTTGTTGAATTATTGTAATATGATCCTATAATTGTGTAAGGGTTTGTGGTACTTTTTTAATATTTTCCACTTTAATTGTGGTGGAGGATTAATAATTAGTTTTATTGACCCACAGGACATTGGTTTTTGTTTTCATATATACACTATTAAGATAAATAGGTATATTTTGAAATTGATTGGGTATAGATTTATGTTTTTATTATGATCCATTCTTCTCATCAGTATGATAATATCCATTACTTACCTCTTCAGTGGTAATGACTTTTTATTTGATCGTATTCAACTCAAGTTTCCTTGTGAGACTAATGTAATACATCTCAATGATCTCTTCTTCCATCACAACATGTTCATTCTATAAATCTATAATAATTATCACATATCATTCCACGTGGAGTATATAAAACTCTATATCATCATTATATAAATTTAGATTCTTTAGCCTCTTTTAATAAATGATGAGTGGAGTCCAACCTTATCTATTCCCAAAATTAAAATGTAATTTCCCAAATTTTAGATTACATAATTTTTCTATGGTATTTTGAATAAGAAATGATAATATATGGATATGAGTTTCTAAATCATGTGTGATTATTCAATTTCTTCTATAACTTCTTGGGGAGAGAACGTATTTATTGAAAGACAATTTGATATATTCTCCATAGAGTCACTTATATTGAAAAGCACATGAATATCTCTGAGCTTCGTTCAAAGTGACCCCTCATGTACATTGATGATGGTCTTTGATTACTATATGAATTGTATCCCAAGGATGATGGGTGAGTGTGATTAAATAATATCTTTTTCCATGGCCTTTATGTATATTAAATTTTGGGGGAAGTATATATTTAGCTTTCACAAGAACATCTATAAGTTGGAAAATCAATGTAGTGGGATTTATTTTTCCAATTTACGTGGTTTTAAATACTGGGTGGGGTAAGAAATTTATTTTCGAACCTATATCATATAAAGCATTAATAAAATTCAAGGATCCAATAATATAATGAATAAAGAATATCCCTGCATTTTGACATTTTAGTTGATTCAATAGTTCAATGATGGCTAAGATTATTCCACCAATGATGGTTCACTTAATTCCATATAATAATCTTCTCTTGATATATATTTCATTCATAAATTTTTCATATTTATACATATTTATAATTTCTGCTAAGAATATGATGTTGATCTCAAAAATATGAAATGTCTCTAGAATTTCTTTTTGTTGTCGATCCTCTTCAATACTTGATTACTGAATAAAAGTGGAATATAATGGTGTATTATTCTTCTTTTTTTGCTCAAAATTAATGGTAAGTATGTTTCAATATTTTATTTCTAAACCTTGTTATATTCCTTTCATTTTTTACCCTTCGATTGGATGGATGGGTTGAGCATCATAAGTTTTCTCAAAAGCATTATCCTCCTTTTATTCAGTTTATTGAAGCTATTTTCCGCATCATATTGTGATCATTAATAAAATATCATTGGTATTTGGTACGACATTTACGAGTCTCATTCAAAGATTCATGTTCATAAAATCTAAAATCTTTCCAACTAGGTCGACTATCTTATCTACATTATTCATTAACTCTTCATGCTCTTCTCCATGATGGTTTAATTGGGAACTTGTAGATTCTTGGTGTTGGAACATTGTATTCTATTATATTTTTGGATGGAAAGGGTAATGATTATTGTGAATGAATGAAGAAAATTTTCTCTCATTGATTTTTATGTCGAGGTCCTTATTGAGCCTTGGGTCAATATGGCTAGTTTTGCTGGAACTGTATTAGCGAGAAGAAAACTACACAGCCTTATATCCCTTGAATATTGGGATAAATTTCATTATAAACACATGAAGAAGATAATAGAACACATACATGAGGCATGCCCTGTTGTTGAATTTCTTTCATCACTACCATTTAGCTCATTTCATTAATCATTAACTTAAGATTGCATTCTAATAAAGGTTATGACGAATCAACAATTCTTATCTCCTGAATGTTTATTGTTCTCATACATCTATTGTTTTTTTTTTGGAGTTATGAAAAATAATTTTAATGAGATGTTTGTCTCTTATTAGTTATTTTTCAGTCATGGTCCCTCTATAAGAGGCATTGAGAAGGTTTTGATAATTTTTGAGAAATCATTAGTTGAAGAATAATAGGTATTGATTTTCCACCATGTCATAGCATGGGCATGTTGCACAAAGATAATTGAACCTCATCTAGTATTCATAGAGGTCCTATATAGTGGACTAATGGATAATATAGATCCCTTTTTGTTTGTATTAACTTGGTATGTTTGGAAAAAAATTAGCTCAAAGCATCTCTAGAGTTTTTCTCATTCATTGATCTCTCCGAATTTTATATTGAACAACCATTCCATAGTCACTACATCGAGGGAGAAGGGTAATTAATTCCACTAGAATTAATCTTCGGTTCTCCTTCCAACCTAAATCTATAGAATACATGTGTGAATTATAAAACATGTCTATTTGGGTCCTCTCCAACAAGACTATATATTTTATATAGAATGTTAATCAAGTTAACTTAATACATTAAATTTATCTCTATTTTTTGAGTAATGAGATGATTATGATGATTATTGAATTAAGAAGAACATATGTATCTAATAGTTTTCTTGGGTCTAATAACAATTATTTATTATTCAAAAAAAAACACTTCATGTGTTACTTGATTATGAAACATTAATTTCCAAAAAATAACCATGATTTTTTGTTTTTTTTAATTTGTCTATATTTCATTGAATTTTATTTACAAAATTAATAAATTGGATCTGATAACTACATTTTAGGCAATGTTATTTATTTTGGTAATTAAGTGCCACTCCTACCCCATAAACAAACCATTTTTGACACATGCCTTTCATGGGGGTGGAAAAAATAAATTATGACCAAGGTATAGTATAGTGGTTAACCCTTGGTAGTCTCTCAAAGAGGAGTGAACAGAAAATATTTGTCACTTTTGGATTATTAGTAGTAATATATGATTTTAATTTTGGGTTTCGAAAATGAAAATAAAAAATAGTTTAATTTAATCTATTTGAAAAATATTGAGAGAGGCGGTTACTAGAGCAGGTTTCGCTAATCCTATAGTAAAGTAATAATGGTTTTACAATTATTACCAATTCTTAAACTAATTATTTGTGTGAGAAAGATTTATCTATCAATTCATACCACTCTCTTGGATAGATAGTGATTGTGATAATAACCCTAACCAAATCTCATATTGTTCCACTATCCTTCCAATGTGTGTATCGTCATACTAGGTCCAATTGATTGATTAGGGAAATTGCCTATTATGTATTGTTTTTCCCTTAAAAAAATATTTCCATCTAAAATTCATATACTTATTGTTGATCATTGAGCACTCATGAACATAATCTAATTTGAATAATCATATACAGATGATTATTGGGTGGAGGGAGAAATGGATCATTGACTGACACAACTTATTTAAAGAGAATCTGACCCTAACAAAATGACATTTAGAATTAAAAACTCAAATAAAATTGATACTATATGGAAGAAAAAAAGAAGTGATTTACTTTTGAGTAACCATTAAAACTCATGAAAATATCAAAGGTCCTACCTACCCCCTTCCATGTCACTAATAAAAACTACCCATCTATGGATGGGGATTTTGAGTTGATTTGGGAGATGGAACAAAACTATTGGGAGGAAAAGGTATCGACTATATGCTATTATATTTTCTCTTCATTGTATTTCATTTATTATTACATTAGTTTTCTTTTTAATGATATTTTAACATAGTTGACTAATAATAATTATCATCCCTTTTATTTTATTTAGTTTTTACCTCGACCATATTATTATTCTTATTCTTGTCCCTTAATTCTATCAATTTTTATTTTATTATTTCATATATTTTATTTTCATTTATTATTATTAATTAATCACAATCTCATCATTCTTATTTTATTTGTATCTTCTTCTACTTCATTACTTTCCATTATGAAATTCAAGAAGTAAATCCATTACACTTAATTAAATTTCACCATTGTGTTCTCTTACCCTCCAAAATAATGGGATAACCTAAGGTATAGTACATGGTAAGTGGTGTTTCCATTCATTATATGCTTCAATTCATGTGTTTTATTTATGTTTGTGGAATGAAAGAGATAAGTATGTGATTATGGAAACTTTCCACAATGAAACTACACTCAAACTCACGTCAATTATTATTTTTAAACATATCCAACCCTTATTCTAAACAAAAGCTCTTCAGGTGATGAATATGATCCAATCAGTGGATTAAATAGAAAAAAATGGAGTCGATTACAAGAAGTTTATTCACTCTTAATTTAGGTGTTCTACCACCCTTGATTACAGGATGAGATATAATTTATTTTTCTATACGAATTTAATATTTCACAATCGTTATATAAAAAATAATATTTTAAAAGTGATATTTCATAATTAATCTATCAAACTAATATTAAATAATAATTGTAGAAATGATGGAACCCATGAACCAAACCACAAAGTCAATGTTATTTCTTGGCTAATCATATTCATTCATTGCATGTTAGTTTATATTTTAGAATTTAATTTATCTTCTCAAATCCCATTGCTTTCATAAAATACTAAAATAAAAAATGCAGTGTTATGTGAATATGATTAAGTAAGTAAATGAACTGAGAACCTCCTCAACAGAGACAACATTGTTCAACCTCAGTGCTGCAGTAGGAAATAATCCTAAAATTTTATTTTACCACTCCACTCAATAGCCATGAATTAACCAACCCTATGGATGGTTATAAAAAATTATTTATAATATATAAATATATAAATAATTTTATTTTAATATACTAGAATTAATTATACGTATATGTAATTGACCTCAAAAAAAGTAAAATCATTGAAAATTATAAAAATTTTACGGTAACCATTATATCCAAATGGTTAAACATCAACAATATTAATTATGAAATATAATACAATTTTTATAATTAATAAATATACATATAAATGAAAATAATTAACTTTTGGTTTGATTTTTTAATAAAAATATGATTATTATTTCGGAGGTAGAAAGAAAATGAAATAATGTTGGATATGAGTTAAGGGTATTCTCAAACCCAACACCCATTATTTGAAAAATACTTATTTTATTTAATTTTAGGCATGGATATTCCTCTAATGTTCCAAAAAAACAAATTCATTATTCTTCCATTTTCATTAAAGGATATATGTGTTTCCATCCTGAAATCTAATCCCAATACGTATGTTTTCCAAAATGAATTTTTTTCAAACACGTCATTTACTCCTCTTGATTTGTTTCTTCTTCACTGATGAATGATGATGTTTATTTCAAATATGTCTACCCTTTTTCATTTTTAAACCACATGTTTTTTATGAAATCTTTATTTATGAAATCATTATTGAAACCATTCATTTTCATGGGTTATTTAATGTCTAATATTGTTATATATTTTATATTACATGCATGATTATGTAAATATTATGATTTCATGTGTGGGAATGGAATTACATATCCCTAAAATTCATTATATAATTTGATATATCTAATGATATTATGTGTATTATGTTTCAAAATTATTATGTCTCTATTCCTAATGATATTATGATTTATAAAAATATTTCATTTGTGGGAAATATGATATCTTTTTTCAAAATTATGTGTAGTATTCGACCACTATGAAATGGTGTTCCATTTTTATGAATATGAAACATTCCATGCCTTTATTTAGTGCTTACATCATGATTTTTTTATGATCCAATGGTTATGATATGATAATGATGATTGTGGTCACCCATGGTAAATTTATTCATGTCTGTAATTAATATTCTTATAGAGCTTTTAGATTACCCCTTTTGTTGATGTGTATCCTCATGCGGTTACATGTACTTAATATAATAGAAGATTGTAGAAGAAAAATGAAGATGGATTTTGACAAATGATTATGTTTTATATATACACATGATAAATGAGACTAATTTTTAAGGAAACTAAACCATTATATCCAAGATTTGTAACATTATTCTGTTGTTTAACATAATAATGAATTAATAGTCAATTGTGAAAATTTAGGGCTATTATATTGGGTATCTGTGTGATGGATTAGTTATTTTTGTAATTAGGTTTAGAAAATAAGTGGTAAAATCCAATGTATAACTCATTGTATAGGTCAAACATCCTGGAAGTATTATTTTACAAAATTCAAGAAATAGGGATCCCATAAGAAAATTCATCAAAATTAATTATACAGAAGAAATAATTATTTATTCATGATTATTTTAATTATTTTTTGTTTAAACAATTTATATTCTTGAACAAGGTGGGAACCATGAGAAAAAAACCATAACACATGTTAGGGAAAATGTGGTGAGGGCCTAAATAATATACATAATTCCATATGAGATGGAGTTAAAAATTTCATGGTGATGCTTACCCACTTGTCTTAGAATGTGAATAATTACTTCAACCATGTGGAACATCCACTATATCCCATATAAGAGAAATTTACTATCATGTATTTTATGTATCAATGACCACCAGCATTTAGAGGAACATACAATAAAATTATCAAAGAATACTAGCATAAAACAACAGAGAAGATCAATGATATTCTCCACTATACTGGGAATGATAATGTGACTATGCCATGTATTTTTTGGATATAGTATCACATCAATGGTGGGCATTGATAAATGACACCAAGATAAAGGAGAAAATGGAAGATACAGAGTGGGGATACTTATGAAAATATAACTTAATATTTATTTCTCCCAAACAATTTGAACAATAATTTAGAAAGAATTGTTAGAGAAGATCAAAAATGAAGGTGAATCTATTATTTTAAACATTGAAGATATCACAAGGATTGAAAGATATGACTTGGTATTTTTTTATTAAAAATTATATGAAATATTGATATATTATTTAGTTATTAAAAAACCTTCAAAATAATCTAGATATCTAATACTTTTAGTGGTATGAAGAAGTAGTTTAATGTGATACCAATGTAGATATGGAGTTTAATGATTGGACCAAAAATTATGGAGGTAATAAGGGAATAATGGTGTTTCAATCTGGTTGGTTAATGTTAAAAGAGAAAATAGGTTCCAACCACACACATTTCAAAAATTTGGGATAGAGCATAATGGTAATATCATCAATGGGATGGGGAACTAATTCATGCATGGTAGATATTTCCATTGATATCATGATAGTCAAAGAGAAGTGAATAAGTTGTCAAACATGATGGAATAATTGAAGAGACCTCTTAAGGAACCATTCATGGCTCAATGTTTCAACTATACTGAGTATGAGAACTATGTTATTCAGTATAGTAAACCATTGGTCCTTGAGGGTAATCATTATTAGCAACTAAAAATGGAAAAAGAGCATGTGAAATAATATGCCACTACTACTAATGATGTAGAGCATGAAAATGGATTCATTAAATGTACACATCCTATTCAACCAAGAATGGGAAAATATTTATTTGATTTCACTTCATCGCATTCCTTTCTATATTATAATTTACTGGGAACTATTAAATCAATTCCACAATAACATGAAGTACATATATCTATTAAAAAACCTACTAGTGAAATAATTAAACCCATAGCGTGTCACTCTTCTCCAATAGGTGTATTTGGGAATATTTCTCTTGTGAATCTTATTATCCTTTTTCTAGATGAAACTTATTCTATATTTTTCATTGATTATCTTTCTTTATATAGAGCACACATTAGTAGTCGATAAATGGATAACCATTTTTATATTCTCAAATATATAGTTCTCTGGTAGAAATGAATTGAGCGTACTTTATCATCTATGGAAAATCCCTTGGTGTTACCTGTGATAATACCCTATGAATAGGCATACCTATCCCAAATGATTGTTTCAAAGGGAAGCATAAACATTGAGGGACTTACAAATTTTATGAATTATAGTAATGTATTTCAAAAATAGTTACCTAGGATTCCACGAGATCCATAGGTAGAGTTCTTAATAGATCTCACACATAGATCTTTTCCTACATCAAACTTTACCTATAGGATAGAACCACCTGAACAAGTGGTGTTAATAAAGTATCTATAAGGGAATTTAGATAAAGTTATCATATTCCCTTGATCATATACTTGTGGTTCTACATTTCTATTTGTAAATAAAATGTATAGATGAATGTGGTTTTATATCAATTACATGTAGATAAAAAGTATCATTATGAATAAAAAGTATCCCCTACCATGGATTTACGGCTTCGTAAATCAACTATGAGGATCTCAATACTTCTCAATTTTTTATCTTCATTGTGGATATCAGCAGATGTAGTTGAAGAAACAATATATTTATATGAATAATTTTCTTATAATTTATGAACCTAATTTTTTTGAAGTGATTCCATTCAGGCTTACATATTCTCTAACAATTTTCAAGGATTTGATGAGTAGATTCTATAGATACAACATTGAAAAATTTGTGGTAATATTTTTCAACTATATTGTCATTTAATCAATGATAAAGGAGTAACATGAAGATAATCTAAGCATTGTGAAAGTGATATTAAGGAATGATAAAATTTATTCTAAGATCAATAGTGTGTCTTTCGGATGGTTAAAGTCACATTCATGGGGAATGTGATCACAAGTGAGGGAATTTATAAGGACCTTTTAAAGAAAAAGGAAATTGAGGGATGTAATATAACATAATGTATCCTGATAATTCATACTTTTCATGGAAAATTTGGTTAATACTGATAGTTTAGGATAAATTTATCATAATTTTATAGCCCACTAAATAAGGTAACATGAAAAGGGGTAATATGATCATGTATGTTATTTTCCTTGATGATTTGGAGGTTCTACCTCTATAGTGGGGAGTCTGACATATATAAAAATTATAGGAGTCTAAATTATATATTCACATAGAAGTAGGTCAACATGGGTAAAATAAGATGGTTAGATATAATAAAGGATTATAATTTCTCTATTCCCTACCATATAGGAAAGGTAAAATCGGTATGTGATCATATTGGTAGGAAATAACCTTCTATATTTCATATTATTTGGATTAAAAAATGTAATTCCCCGACCCCAGTTACCCAGAGTAGGTGCATTATTACATAACATTGGCATGATCACAAAAGATCAAGTCTTGAAAGACCGATTAGTTTAGTAGTCTTGGAAGTACTAGATACATTCATAAGGTTTACATTACATCAAAAAATGGAAAACTAAAACAACATTATTTCCATAGACAATATTGAGATCCCAAAGACAATCCCTGCAGGTCAGTCTTAATATGCTTCTTGGCATCCTGGGAAAAATAAAACATAGAAAGGGGTGAGCTCAGATGCTCAGTAAGGATAATAATATAGCAAAAGCTTTCATAAATAAGCATAAATATTTAAGTCAATGTATAAAACAAATAAAATCCATTTAAACATAACTTCATCATAATATGGAAAATATAAATCAAAATACTTCCATTTACATACTCACATGGATATTATACTAGTCGAATAATCACTTGCAATATCAATAGACACTTTCATAATGATGGAATGCATAATTCCAGACTTTCATAACCACATAGTAAAGGACTTCTTCCAAGACTACAAATAAGATATTGTCAAGGCCTGGTGCCAAGACACTAGTTTGTCTCATGAGACCTAATGATGCATCGAGGAGCTATAGCGAGCTCCACCCGTCACTTACTAAGTCCAATGCATTCCACATATAAAAAGATTATTACATAAACATTCATATTAAAACTGGCATGTGGAATGTAAATACTTTATGCATAAACCATGAATGGTATGAAATGACACATCCACATTCAAACATATCACAAAACCTTCAATACAAAATGGATGTTTTGTATCATAATAAATCAACATCAAACAAACTTAAAATCCATTAAAGGATATTGACATAGATGAAATAAAAACCTTTTTAGAGAAATATCTTTTTTTATTTTTAAATCATTTAAAGTCACATAATTATAAAATAAAACATTTATATTTGAAAATATTCTTATAAGTTTTTAAGGTAATCTTCTATGATGTTGTAACGGCAGAAAATAGTTGCCCCTACCATATAAGTTAAAAAACATCTACCTTAAATTTGTCGAAAATGTCAAAAAGCACCTTGTTTGGAAAACGATGAAAATATTCCTTTATTCACATCTTATAAAATTCAAAGAAGGGTATAAATTAATTTAACCCATAGTCTATGAAATAGTAAGAATGTTTTGAAATACATTTTTAAGCAACATGGATGTGGATGATAAAGAGGCCCCAGTAGATAATTATGTATAAACAACCTCGGATAATAAAGAGATTCTAGAATTAACCATTACCTTGTAATTTTCCTTCGTATGGGTCAGATTAACCTCCTATATAACGGTGAAATAATTTTTATTAAATTACACAACAATCATATACATTAATATGATATCATACATGATCTTTTAACATTGATTTGTTAATAATATCTTAGTATTATCGTTGTTTCGGGTGTTAACGGATTCATTTTCCTTTATATTATTTGTTATGTGAGTCATATTTGTTATGTACCGAATGTATCTTATTAATATAAAGAATTATATCAAGTCTTTAAACATTATTTTTAATCATCAAATGAAAATTAGTCTGGAATGGATAAGATGGGGAATAAATCTCATCGTGTTCGTGGAGACGGTAATCCGTACATACACACGAGTGGCAATATCATTTTTTGATATTAAAATAATATATAATTGGATGGTATATCATATTTACAGAATACTTATCATGATATATTAATTATTTACATCAATTACACATCATTATTATAACAATACAAATAATAAGGTTTTGGATAACAATTACACCAGGACGTGGAGACGGTAAGCCGTACATACGCACGTCTGGTGAAATGTCATTCAAAGGATGGATAGTATAATGAATATGGTTGTACCATATTTATAATAACATCAGAGTATATGTAATATACTTGAGTTATTATTTTAGAATTGAAATAATAAAGAAATAGGAAGTGGAAGAAGAAAGAAGCTTGAAAGAGGTGATAAAATATTTACCTCTTCTTTAGGTTCTTCCTTTTGATTTGATCAAAAGGGCTCCGTAGGTTGGCTTTCTGTTTAAAGGAAAGCCTCTATAATGAAGTGAGGATAGTTGAGAGAGTATTTGGGAAGATTTTGTCCCATCCAAAATGATTTTAAGGTCTGAATTTGAGAAAAGGGGGAGTTCCATTTTATAAAAGTGGTGAGGGGCACCTTAGGAAAAGCAAGAAATATTATATTATAATAAAATCATTTTCTATTTATAAGGGAAAAAAGTTTATTATTTAAATGATAATGTGGGGTTGGGTCTCAAAACACTAAACCAATAGGTTTTAGATAGGTTTGGATCACTATATTTACTTTATCTTTTATATTTAACTCTTAGTTAAATAGTTCGACATTTACCATGTCTCTTTGTATTTTCATATAATATGTTTAATAGACATACAATATATTTCCAAGAGAACCCCAAGTGGTTTCTTAATTATACACCTATCATTATATAAGTCCTTTGGCTGGCCCTCATATTTTTAGGAATAAAATATCAATTAAAAATATAATATTTGTTTTAAAAACTCTTTTATGTCAATTTTGACACTATTTGGTATTTTGTTTTTGATAAATTCATAATAGCATTATTACTTCGAAAACATTTCATCTAACCAACTATAACATGTCATATTAACCTATAAAAGTATTGGAATTCATCAAAATTCTCAAATTACATTTATTCGGACATTTATAATATCAATTATTTTAATATTTCATTAATTAGGTAATTACTGCATCATCATTGTGTCATAAATAAATTAAATTATTTAATGTCTAAAAAATATAAATAAAATACCATTATGTAGGAAATTTTTTTATCTTTATGATTAATATTTTTATTCTAATTTATCTAATGTATGACCCTATATGAAAAAAAATTAGTTATTAAGATTTGATTTTAACTCTTTTAACTCTTCTTTAAATAAAATAATAATAAGTGTCCAAATCTAATCCATGTGGACCAAAAAGGTTCATATTTTATTACTATGTTTTTTGTTGAATTATAATTATCCAATAGAATTAGTACATGTGTTAGGGTAATAATAATATCATTTTTACTCTTAATTACCGTATTTACTTTTAACCGTGGTAAATAAAAGTAAAAAGTTACTATTCACCAAAAATTATTTTCATCCTATTGAACCACATTTTACATACTGATATCAATAGTGTCTCTTGGAGTTTTGAAATTCCACTCACAGAAATGTTAATATTAATGTTTATATGAATTTGCAAATTCTCTTAGGACGTGGGTAAAAGACGGTGAAAAGTTCAATCAAATTTTTATATATATAAAATTATTATAAACTGACTCCAATGAATTACATTGAATATATATAGGTATTGTAACACCCTGAGATTTTATGAGATATATTATTTTTAATTTAATTTATTTCTTATATTATACACTACACCAATATTAGCTTGTATTATACGCAACACCGTATTAGCTTGTAGTATACACAACACTATTCTTGGCTTGTGTTAAACACAATTTCAAGTTCATTTTGTGGAAATTATTCTATGCAACATTAAGTGTAGATTTTGTTTAATGTATAAATGAAATATGTTTTTATTATGTTATACGCAACACAAAACAGAGCTTTCACTACACACAGCCCTAACTTTTCTTGCATTACACGCAATCAAGACCTTCCTCGATAGCGTGTGTAGTATGCAATACTGAGTTTCACTAAACGAGATATTATTATAATATTATTATGAACTAGCCGTTATGAATAGGAATACCCAATTTTTGAGATTTTATATATTTTACCTTTCAAAATGGACTTCATTTTTGATTCAGAATATCAAAATTATCCTAGGGTGAAATTGTTTTGTATTTTTCTGAAAAATTTCATTTTTTGATGCATTGTGAAAACACTCGGTTACTATTTAAGAACTGAATTTTTATTTAAATAATTATTTATTTTATTTAAATTTATTTTAGGTCAAATTTGATACATAATACATATATATGTTCAATGTAATTCATTGGAGTCATTTTACAATAATTTTAGATATATAAAAATTTTATTGAAATTTTCACTGTCTTTTACCCACCTCCGAGGAGCATTTTCAATTGTACATAAAACATAATTTTACCACTTCTGTGAGTTGAATTTTAAAAATCTATAAACACAGTTAATATCAAGGAGTAAATGTTGTTCAATAAGATAAAAATAATTTCTGGTGAATAGTAACTTTTTACTTTTATTTACTACGGTTAAAAGTAAATATGGTAATTAAGGGTAAAAATGATATTAATATTACCCTAAAACATGTCCTAATTGTATTGGATAAGTATAATTATACCAAAAAACAACCTTAGGAATAAACTATTACCCTTTAGGTCTACTTGGATTAGATTAGGACACTTATTATTATTTTATTTAAAGAAGAGTTAAAAGAGTTAAAATCAATGTTTAATAACTAAAACATTTTTAATATAGGGTTATACATAATATTAATTAGACTATAAATATTCATTATAAATATACAAATATTTCCTACATAATGGTTTTTTATTTATAATTTTTAGACATTAAATAATTTAATTAATTTATGACACAATGATGATGCAGTAATTACCTTATTAAAAAAATATTAATACAATTGATGTCATAAACACCAAAATAAATGTAATTTGAGCTTTTTATGAATTAAAATAATTTTATAAGTTAATATTACTTGTTTATATCAATTTAAATAACTTTTCATAGAATTAATCAGGTTGTTATGATTTTCACAAAAATCAATTACCAAATAGTGTCAAAATTGACATAAAATAGTTTTTAAAACAAATATTATATTATTAATTGTTATTCTATTAATAAAAATCTAAGGTTCGGAAAATTTACTTAGATAAAGTTATATATATTAATAATTAACCACGTAGGGTTCTTTTGTCTTGTTATAGTAAGTTTATTAACCATATAGTGTAAGAAAACAAGAAGACACGGTTAAAGTTAAATTATTTAACATAGAGTTAAATCTAAATGATAAGGTTACAATAGTAACCTAAACTTGTCTAAAACCTATTAGTTGAGATGATTTAGACCCATACCCACATTATCTTCTAAATAAATCAATTTTTAGCTTTTATAAACCAAATATGACTTTATTATAAAGTAATATTTTAAGTTTTTTCTAAGGTGCCCCTCCCCTCCCTTATAAAAGGGCACCTCCTCCCTCTTCTATTTACACAATTTTGAGCCTTCAAGCTCGGCCAAACCCTGACTATTTCCATTCTCAACTTCCCTATAAATATTATAGAGGTTCTGGTCTCTTCAAAACACCAACTCTAGTGCCTTAAGAGAAAGCTTAAAAGAGGTGCGTCGAAGAAGAGGTAATCTCTTCTACCGATTCTTTCAAGTTTTCTTTCTTCTTAAACTTATTATTATTTAGTTGTTTAATTATAAAGTGATAACATAAATATCACTAATATACTGATATTTTATTATAAATATTAAACAACCCCATTTCACCTTCTGTCCATCCTACGGAAAATGAAATCACCGCGCGTGCGTATGTACGGAATACTGTCTCCACGCCGTGATGTAATCTGTTTTTCCACCACCACCTTACTTGGATGGGTATAATGGTGTAAATAATAACAATATATATTTATTATAACATCATACTTATTCTGAGATATTATATCATCCACTTCAATCCAATTAAATAATTATGGGAATGATATCATTGCTCGTGCGTACGTACGGATTTCCGTCTCCACGACGCGATTAGATTCATTCTCCATGTTAACCATTCAAGAATGATTATAAAGTATATATAATGAATAAAAATGAAATATATTACATGATAAATATACTGTATTTATGTATATATATATATTCCATCTACTTACTTCCATTAAAGTCAATAAGAAAAGGAAAATAATGTTCATGCGTACGTACGGCCTACCGTCTCCATGAATGGTGTATTTCATTTCATTTATCTATCTATTTTATATATATATACTGAATATATATGATATATAAATCATGATTTAAATTTTTTAAGTAATTAAATCATGATATAATTAATAATAATATCAAGAACAAGAAGTCCAAATATGTACGATAAATAAAACAATTATACCCAAAACGCTACTTTAACATGGAATTTACAAAAGAACGGGTAATATAAAGTCATAGGTGAACCATATATGATATCATAACAATGAATATGATTCTGTAATAATTAAATGACATTATTTAAATCATTATACAGGAGGTTTAGATATGTGCGATGCATATCGGACATAAGGTAAGTGATAATAATTCCAATCTCATTTTTATTCGATATTTCTTATACGTAAGTATTTACTAGGGTTATATTTTTCATCCATGATCATAAAAATGTTTTTTCATAAAGTTTTTAATATTCTTACATTTATTTTTAAATTCATTTTAACCCATATTGGACTCTTAAATTGTGTTATAGAAGGAATCTTTCTTTTGTTTACCATACGAGAAACATTTTGACTTTTCGAAAAAAGTACAAGGAGAATGTTTTTATTAACTTATACGGCATGAACGGATTTTTACATTTTCAAAATGACTAATTTTCAGGAAGCTTACTCTACAAGATTTCGTGACTATTTTCAACAAAATCCTTTTCTTTTAAAATTTCATGGAATTTTGTGAAAAGAAAATGATTTTGAAGAAGAAAGGATATTTTCCTCAAGAAATCATTTCAAGTATTTTATCAAAACCATTTCCCATCTAAGGTGACATTATTTCATATGGGTATGTTTCAAGTATAACATCTCTATGATTTATATGGTTTCAATTTTCTTATGATAAAATGATATCCATTTGTTTTATATGGATTATGTTTGATGGGATGATGTTTATGAAACCCATTTTATTCTTTGGGTTATGATGAATGATTTATGTTTATGTTGTGGCACACGTAAGAATGATTTCATTATGAGATGGGTGGGACCTATATATAACTCCAATGAGTTGGGTAAAGATTTATATCTCATGAGATATACATGGCTGTAATGGTATGTTAATCCGGTTTAGTGATACAGGACAGGAATGAGGAGTGAACTCGATTCAGAAAGGGACTTTGTCCACTAAGATGGTCTAGGTAGTAATTCCTTGGCTACTATGGAAATCATATCATGTGATTAATGGTTTTCCAAAATTACAAGTTTTATTCCCATACTATTTTATCAAGATTGATGTTCCATTATGATCTATGCCTTACGTAGTGTCATGTTTTATGTCATTGCTCAAGATTTTGATGTTTAAATATTATGTTCATGTTTTTAAGTTCAAATATATATGGTTTTTTTTATTTTCTACATACATACCCTTACAGAGCATTTGAGCTCACCCTTAATATGTTTCCTTTTCCCTAGGATATAAAGAATGGTTTTAGGTAAGAAAACTAAAGGGGAAAATCTTTATGGGAGATGTTGAAGATCTTTCACCATGATTAGAGGATTATGTTCTGAGTTTCCGAAGACACTAAACTATTACGGTCCTTCTGTGTTAGTTTTTGTTATGTATTAAGTATTCCGCAAAAGTAATGTAATTTCCATGTAAATAAATATTTGGGTATCTATAGGTATTATGTGTCTATTTTGACCTAAAATAAATTTAAATAAAATAAATAATTATTTAAATAAATATTTGGTTCTAAACAATAACTCAATGTTTTTCACTATTCCTCAAAAATTGAAAGTTTTTAGAAAAATACCAAAAATTCACCATTAGGTAATTTCGATATTCCAAATCCAAAAATGAAGTCAATTTTGAAAGATAAAATTTATAAAATTTCAAAAAGTTGGTATTACTATTGATAACAGCTTGTTTTATTGGTTGTGGTGTGTTAGAACTTGAAGTTGCGTACAACACACACTACTGTATTATTCAAAGAGAAGGGTACCATGGAAGCTTGGTGTGTTACATTCTCCCCTCCTTCAAATAATTTCATCCACAGAATTTCTAGAATATTATTGCATAAAAAGACTTAGGTGGTTCTTCATCATAAGTTCATTGGGTTCCCACATTGCCTCTTCCATCTTATAGTTTCTCCATAGAACTTTTATCAAAGGAGTCATCTGGTTTCTCAGCACTTGACCTCTTGTATCAATAACCTTGACAGGCTCTTCACAATAATATAGATCAGGTTCTAGTTCTAATTCCTCATAGGCGAGTACATGCATTAGGTCAGGCATGTATTTTCTCAACAGTGATATGTGGAACACATCGTGAACTTTGGATAGACTTGCCGGCATTTCCAAATAGTAAGCTACAGCCCTAATTCATTATAGAATTTTGAAAGGTCTGATGTACCTAGGAATCAATATACCCTTCTACCAAAATGTATAACACCCTTCCCTGGAGATACCTTAATGAAAACATGATCTCCTACCTAAAATTCCAAATCCTTCCTTTGGTTATCGGCATAGATCTTCTACCTACTTTGAGCTGCATTGATGTGGTTTTGGATTACCTTTACCTTTTCAACCATTTCATCCACATGTTTTGGGCCTACCTGTTTTCTTTCACCAACATCATCCCAACAGGTTGGTTTGCGACATCTCTTTCCATATAACGCTTCATATGGAGAAATTTTAATACTTGAATGGAAGCTATTGTTATAGGAAAATTCTACCATATGTAAATATTGATCCCACATACCTTGAAAGTCAAGTGATCAAGATCTTAACATGTCTTCTAATGTTTGAATAGTCTGTTATGATTTTCCATCAGTTTGGGGGTGGTAGGAAGTGCTCAAATGGATTTCAGTAACCAGGGATTTCTGAAGACTTTTCCAGAATCTTAATGTAAAACGTGGATCACGATCAGAAATAATCGATAGTGGTATTCCATGAAGTCTTACAAATTCATTAATATATAGTCTATCCAATCTTTCAAGTAGTAAATCTTCTCTTATAAAAAGAAAATGTGATGAATTGGTAAGATGATCAACAATTACTCATATTGCATCATTCTTTCTAGGAGCCTTTGTAGTCCATCATAATATTATCCCATTTCCACTCTGGTATGGGATGATGTTGCATGACTATTCCTGGCTGTTGTCTTCCAAGATTCACTTGTTGAAAAACCATACATCTTGAAAAAAAATCAATAATCTCCCTCTTCATGTTGTGCCACCAAAAATGTTCCTTCAAATCTCTATACATGTTGGTGCTACCATGGGGTATAGAGAAATTAGAACTATGAGCATCATCCAACAATTCTCTTTTTAGATCAGGTATATCGAGAACACCAAGTCTCTTCCCAAATTTCAAAATTCCATTTTCATACACAAAGTCACTTAATCTCCCATCATTCACAGCTTTAATTTTTTTTGTAATCGGTCTAAGAACTCTTTATCCTTTATATTAAATATTATTTGGAAACCATTTGAAAAGTTATTGATGTTTCACCATCCATGGTTATTCCCATATCCATCTTTAGTAAATCAATATATATAGGATTCTTTTTCAACTCTCATCTTGTTCAAAACTCCAAAATCATTTCTACTCAAAGCATATGCCACCTTATTTTCCTTCACCGGGTGGTAGCGTATAGTGCAATCATAATCCTTGAGTAGTTCAAGCCATCGTCTTTGCCTCATGTTGAGTTCATTTTGTGAGAAAATATACTTCAAACTCTTGTGATCGGTATATATCTCAGATTTTTCACCATAGAGATTGTGTCTCCAAATCATCAAAGAAAATATTATAGCTGCTAACTCAATATTATGAGTAGGATAGTTTTTCTCATGAATTTTCTGCTATCGTGATGCATAGGAAATAACTCTATCATTTTGCATAAGGACACAACCAAGTCTTTTCTTTGAAGAATCACTATAAATAACAAACCCATCATTCCCCAATGGTAGATTCAAGATAAGATCATTGACTGATGTTCTCTTCTGTTCTTAAAAACATTATTCAAACTCTTTTGTCAAAACAAATTTAACCTCTTTATGTGTGATCTTGGTTAATGGGTTATCCAATCGGGAAAAAGTCTCTAAGAAACATCGATAATAACTTGATAAACCACTAAAACTGTGTACCTCAGTTATACTCGTCGGTGCTGGTCATTCTTAGACTGCCTTGGTCTAAGAAGGATCAACATAGATTCCATCCTTGGAGAAAATATGGCCATGAAAAGAAATCTATTGAAGCTAGAATTCACACTTTCTAAACGTCTTATATAATTCATGTCTTCTAAGTGTCTTCAGGATAATGTGCAAGTGATTTTCATGATCTTCATATGTTTTGGCGTATACAAAGATATAATCAATAAATACCACAACAAATTCATCAATATATTCCATGAAATCTTTATTTATTATATCTATTAAGACAAAGGGTGCATTATTTAATCCAAAAGGCATTACTGTAAACATCTAATGCTCGTACCTAGTTCGAAATGATATTTTTGGAATGTTTTCCTTCTTCACAGACAACTAATGATATCTAGATCGAAGGTAAATATTTTAAATGTATTGAGCTCCATGAAGTTTATCAAATAAATCATTAATGCATGGTATGGGATACTTTTTCATTATTGTTATAGAATTTATCTCCCTGTAGTCAATGTGCAACCTCATAGATCCGTCTTTCTTCCTAACAAAAGGGGGAGGGGATCCCCGTAGAGAAACATTGGGGAAAATAAATACCTTATTACTCAATTACCCTATTTCTTTCTTTAGTTATAATAATTCCACAGTGGATATTCTATAAGGGGTCTTCGGTGTGGGCCTTGATCCAGGAATTAAATCAATGGAAAACTCAATTTATCATTCTGGAGGATTTCCAAGTAAATCTTCTGGAAACACATCAATATATTCTTTCATAATACATACATCCTCTATTTGAACATTCTTTTCCTTGCCCACAGTTATTTCATACTCTTCCTCCCAATAATTGAATTTAGTTTAGCTACTGGGGGTGGATCTAGATAAGAATTAGGAGGTGATGATTCTGCTATAAAGATAAGGTGTTCTTTATCATCCTCATCAAAAAAATTTAACTTCCTTATTTTTACAATAAATTTTCACATCATGGTCAGAAATCCAATCCATACCAAGGATTATATCAAATTCAATCATGGGTATGACAATGAGACCAGTAGATAAAGAACCTTTATATGCTCTAATTAGAACTGATTCACAAAAAATTGTTGTGATGATACTTCCCTTAAGAGTTTTTACTGACAACTTCCTTGTAAAATCTAATTGGAAAAATCTAATTTTCCTAGAAAACTGGGAAGATATGAAACAATGCAATGACCCAGAATCAAATAAAGCATTTTCTAAACTTGAGGAGACCATTAAATTACCTTCCACCATATCTTTCGGAGCTTCAACCTCAGTATTACTAATATCATAAGCTTGTCCTTGATCCCTTGGTATTTTTTGAGGTAAGTTCCCTTGACGCTTATGAAATTCATTTGCATAATGACCCATTTCTCTACAATTGTATCATTCAACATTGATAGCCTCTTTCTTCCCCTTGCAATCACGAGCTTGGTGGGATTTTTCACCACACTTGTAACAGACTCCCATTCCCTTCAGACAAGTACTAATGTGTTTCTTCCCACATTTACTACCGGATGGATATTTAACTTTTCCCTTATTCCACTTATTTCCATTTCCAGAGTGTTCAGAAGATCACTTCTTCTCTTGCTTTGATTTAAAGTTACATGACTTAGAGAATTTCTTTTCTGTCTTGATATCACAAGAGACAATATCTTCGTATGGTGAGAAGGATTGTGATACTAATGATTGACTGAGAAATGGTTTTAACCCATCAAAGAAACAGTAAATTTTACTTCTTGGGTTATGTATATAATCTCTATCATGCCTCACTAACCTTGTAAAGTTATCTTCAATCTTTGGGACATTATCATCCTCCTTTTTCCTCAGACTCAGAAATTGCCTTTCCATATCTGCTCGATGGTCACAAGGAAAGTAGTATTCTAATAAAATCTCTTTAAACTCCCTCCATTCCATATTTTATACTTCATCATCTTCCTCTATGTTTTGAATAAATGACCCCCATTGATCAGCATCTCTAGTGAGGCGGTAAACTGCCATGACAATGTTTTCCCTTTCTCTACACCCCAAGGCGTGGAATATTTTCTCTAAGGAATTTATCCATTGCTCAGCTACTAATGTATTTTCACCCTCATTGAATGTTTGTGGTTGTTGGCTCACGAAACGATCTAACAATGATCCTCCACGCTGTGGATCAGGGTGCTCCATATGGGTAAGGTTATTATTCATAACCTGGGTGACTTGTCCCAATATAGTGATAAGCTAATCAGCACCAGTTGTATCACCAGCTCCACTATAATTATCTTGAGTAGTAGGGAAATCTCTACATGGAGTATGTTCATTGATAGGGTTTCCATTCCTTCCACTAGGCTCCATTTATAAACAATTTCATAAGATAGATTAGTTTATGAATCGAAATACATTATTCCAAACTTGTAAAACTCTTAACATAAACTGAAAAGTTTATGGATATAATCTTTAATCATAAAAAACTGTTTTCTTTCAAAAATTATATACTCATAAACCATTCATAATGGTTTTTAAATAAAATTATAATTATCCTGAGCATATCCCCTGGGAGTGTCGTAACCAAGAGTGTAGCAAGGCACGTTGTCGTCCACCAGTTCCTGTTCGAGTATAGCTCAAAGAGGTATTTTCAGGTTTTACCCCTAGGTACATCTGTTCTAGAGCCGCCTCTACCTACTAGTATCCAGACAAGGATGTATTCCTTGGAAAACTCACAAAATCTGTATAATACCCAAATTCAAAGGATTTATTCTATACTAATCATCAAAGTCTATCTTAGGGTAATGTGCTCTAATCAGAGTTTATCTAAATCTAGTTTTCAAGGTTTGTACTAAACTTCCTCTGATACCAACTATAATGCCCCGACCCTAGTTACCCAGAGTCGGTACATTATTACATAACATTTTCATGATCACAAAAGAGCATGTCTTGAAAGAAAAATTAGTTTAATAGCCATGGAAATACTAGATACACTCATAAGGTTTACATTACATCAAAAAATGGAAAACTATAACAAAATTGCTTCCATATAAAATACTGATATCCCATAGACTATCCATGTAGGGTATTCATAATATACTTCTTCGTATCCTGGGAAAAATAAAACATAGAAAGGGGTGAGTTCAGATGCTCAGTAAGGATAACAATATAGTAGAAGCTTTCATAAAAACGCATAAACAAATACAGCAATGTATAAAAATAAAACAAGCCTTTTCAACATAACTTCATCATAATATAGAAAATATATATAAAAATAATACCATTTACTTACTCGCATGGATATTCTATCAATCGAATAATCACTTGAAATATCAATATCCACTTTCATAATGATGGAATTCATAATGCCAAACATTCATAACCACATAGTCAAGGCCTTGTTCCAAGACTATAAAGAATATTTTGTCAAGTCCTTTTCCAAGACACTAGTTTTTCTCATGAGACCTACTAATGCATCTATGAGCTATTGCAGGCTCCACCCGTCACTTACTAAGTCCAATGTATTCCTTATATGAAAAGGTTAAAACATAAACATTTTTACTAAAACTGGCATACGAAATGTCAATACTTTATCCATAAACCATGAATGGTATGAAATAACACATCCAAAGTCAAAGATATCACAAAACATTCAATACAATATGGAAGTTTTGTATCATAATAAATCAACATCAAACATACTTAAAATCCATCAAAGATGTTGACATAGATGGAATCAAAACCTTTTTAGAGAAATATCTCTTTATATTTTGAAATCATTTAAAAGTCATGTAATTATCCATGAAAACATTTATATTTTAAAATATTCTTATAATATTTTAAGGGAAGATTCGGCGATGTTATAATGGTGGAAAATATCCACACACTCCGTATAAGTTAAAAAAACATTCTTACCATAAATTTGTCGAAAAGGTTAAAATGTACCCTGTTAGGTAAACGATGGAAAAAATTCCTTTATAAACATCTTATAAAATTCACAAAAGCGTATAAATTACTTTAACCCATACTCTATGAAATAGTAAGAACGTTTTGAAATACATTTTTAAGCAACATGGATGTGGATGATAAATAGGTTCCAGTAGATAATTACGTATAAACAACCTCAGATAATGAAGCGATTGTAGAATTAACCCTTACCTTATACTTTTCCATGGTCAAGGGTAGGTTAACTTCCGGTATAATGGTGAAATAATTGATATTAAATTATACAAGAATCATATACATTAATTTATATCATATATGATCTTTTAACATTGCTTTGTTAATAATATCTTAGTATTATCATCGTTTCATGTGTTAACAAAATTTTTTTCCTTTATATTCTTTGTTATGTGTCATATTTGTTATCGAAGGGATGTATATTAATAATATATAGAATGATATCAAGTCTTTAAATAGTATTTTTAATCATCAAATGAAAATTAGTCTTCAATGGATACGATGTGGAATGAATCTCATCGCGTTCGTGGAGACAGTAATCTGTACGTACGTATGAGCGACAATATCATTATTTTGATATTAAAATAATATATAATTGAATGGTATATAATATATATAGAATCATTATCATGTTATATTTTTTATTTACAACAATTACACAACATTATTATACCCATCTAAATAATAATGTATTGAATAACAATTACACTACGACATGGAGACGGTAAGCCGTACGTACGCACGTATGGTGACATGTCATTCAAATGATTGATAGAATAATGAATATGGTTGTAACATATTTATAATAACATAACAGTATATATAATATACTGGAGTTATTATTTTATAATGAAGAAACAAAGAAAGAGGAAGTGGAAGAAGAAAGAAACTTGAAAAAGGTGATGAAATATTTACCCCTTCTTCGGGTTCTTCATTTTGATTTGATCAAAAGGGCTCCATAGGTTGCCTTTCTGTCTAAAGTAATGCCTCTATGATTAAGGAAGGATAGTTGAGATGGTATTTGGGCAGAGTTCGGCCGATCCAAAAGGCTTTGAAGGTTTGAATTTGAGGGAAGGGTGACTGCCCTTTTACAAGAGTGGTGAGGGGCACCTTAGGAAAAGCTAGAAATAGTATTTTATAATAAAATAATTTTCTTTTTCTAATGGCTCCAAAGTGGAATATTTAAAGGGTAACATGGGGATGGGTCGAAATCCACTCAACCAAGAGGTTTTAGACTGGTTTGGGTCACTATATTAACTTTTTCTTTTAAATTTAACTCTTAGTTAAACAGTTTGACATTTACCATGTCTCTTTGTATTTTTATATTATATGGTCCCTATACTTACTATATAATTCCAAGAGAACCCCAAGTGGTTCATTTATGATAAAAATATAATTATATAAGTCCTTTTTTTGAACCTCATATTTATAGTAATTGAATATCAATTAATAATATATTATTTGTTTTAAAAACTCTTTTATGTCAATTTTTACACTATTTGGTATTTGGTTTTTTCTAAATTCATAACAGCATTAATACTTCCAAAACATTTATCTAACCAACCCTAACATTTTATATTAACCTAGAAAATCAGTGGAATTTATAAAAATTCTCAAATCACTTTTATTTGGATATTTATAATATCAATTATTTTAATATTTCATTAATTAGGTAATTACTACATCATCATTATGTCATAAATAAATTAAATTATTTAATGTCTAAAAAATATAAATAAAATACCATTATTTAGGAAATTTTTTATCTTTCTAATGAATATTTATAGTCGAATTTATCTTATATATAACCCTATATTAAAAATGATTTAATCATTAAACTTTGATTTTAACTCTTTTAACTCTTCTTTAAATAAAATAATAATGTGTGTCTTCTGAGTTCAGCAATTTTAATTTTTATGCTTCCATTGGGTATAAATATCAGGTCCTTGAGTTATTGATCAAGCCAGCATGTGCTCTCGCAATTTGGTATGTACTATTTACTAGCCATCCACTTGGTGTTTTTCACGATTTTATGGAAGAGAGCTTGATTGAGGGCCATATTGATGATCCAATATAATGTGGGTAACCATACAGTAACCTCTCCCTAAACCTTTTGATAAAAAATTCATAAGCGGGGTCATCAATGTTATAACTTTTCAGTGTGAATTAACTATTCAAATAATCTTTGAATATCTTGAGATCATTGATGCTAAGATCACCATTTCAACAGGTTTCATACACTCCCTCCAAGCAACAGTCACATGTTTCTTCTAATTCAATTAACCAAACCCAATAAATTTTATGATAATGCCCTGAATTTTCATCTTGAGAGATCTAGGTCGTCTATAAATGGACAAATATAATACAAATTTATATGTAATGACTGAGTTAACAAGGAAACCCCTCCCACCTTGATACATGGATTTACCCTTCCATTTGGGATGTGGGATAATGACTCCAAAGTTGATGCCTACCAGGAATTGAGTTTTCACCACTCCCCAGAATAAAGGGACACTGAGGTACTTAAAAGGAAGGGATTCTCTTATCACCCTAAGATTTATAGTGATCCTATTATTTTTACCCACTGATAATCAATCACAAGAAGCAATTAAGGATATTCTCTAGCTGATAGACTACCTTTCCACTCCCTCATAATTTTTGAAAATTCCTTGGATTAAATAGATATCTTCCCTTGAGAATTTCCCAAATAATCAGGTGTCGTATACATATAGTAAATCTGATATGACAAGCTCTTTCCCCCTACATTTATTCATCTATATATTCCCACTAGAGAGAGATCATTAATACACCTGTTAATATAGTCTTCAGAAAGGGATGGGATAATCCCTCAGAGTGGATCCGATTTCCAAACTAATCTAGTGCATTGAAATTACTCTCTTGGAGACCAATTAATTAATATGGACAACCTTGTATATGAAAAGATAGAGCTGATTAGTCTTATAAAAGTTTCTAAGAAGATATATCTCGTGAATATGATAAGAAAGAAACCTCTCTTCAGGGTGTCAAAGGCCATATAAATTTCATCTTTAAAGGGTATATTTCCTTCCCTCATCTTTATTTTCAATATATTAACCCTTTCAATGGATTTGAATAGACAATTAAAGATGAATATTCCAGGAATAAACCCATATTGTTTTGGAGTGATGAGGCCCTTAATGGATTAACCCACACTGGATACCATGATTTTTCTGATGACATTAGGTATAGTATTCAAAAGGGAAACTGTTCAAAATTCATTAATGTACACTTAATTTTATTTTGTAGGAATTAGATAAATCAAATTTAATTAATTCTGAAGGGAAAATATGCATAATTAAATATAACCCTTACTTCACATATTAGGTCATCTTGTATGATATCCTAATAGACTACGAAGAAATTATTTGTGAAGCAATTATGTTCTATAGAACGTATAATGTTTAAAGAATATAGACCCTTCTTGATTTCATTCTTATCTGGTTCTTTAACAAGGCTAGTGTTTTTATGACCATAAATGAAGGTATGGATGTTTCCAATCATCATTGTGTTATTTTCCAGCCCATCATCCCCATAGAAGTCCCAAAAATAGTCAAACATTGCCTTTGAAACATTATTTTCAGATGTATACAAGTGGAAGATGATACTGATAACATTGTTTTCAGATTTATCTCTCTTCTTCCTATGGAGCTTGTGAAAACATTTTGAGTTCTTATCCCCTTATTTCAACAATTTTATTTTGAAATGGTTCCTATACAGCCTCTCCATCATAGTGAAGAGGCCAATCTATTTCAAGTTTTTATACAATTTCCTCCATTGAGGGAAGATTATGGTTCTAATTCTGGCTTTGGATGATAGCTAGATTGTTCTCACCATTCTGAATATCAATTTCATGTTTTGAAAATGTTCTCCTGCTCCAGACCCTAAGATGTCTCTTAGTGTGTTTTAATTTCTTACTGATCATTTGAAATGTTCTTCCCATGGGATCCAAATTCCAATCATCAAAATCTATTTCCATACTTCTAGACATGGAGTACCATACTCTTTTAATGCTAAAAGGAAGTGGGGAAACTCTTCCAATAGTGAAAATATCCACAACTATGGGTTTTGATCCGATTTATGCTTGGGAAGAATGTACCTTGAAAACCCAATGGAAGTGCTCCTACCATCCATTTGAGTGAAGCATCATTCAAGATTTCTGGATTGGTATCCATTCACTATGAACCTCCTCTAGCTAAAATCCACCATAACAATTGGAACTTCATCAAGGTTACACTAATTAATGCAAACTGAAAATTCAAAAGCTGGTATCCTATTGAAATTTGGTATAGTTTTTTATTCTAGTGTCATGATTATGTTGAAATCATCGATAATCACCCTTTCTTGATCCATAGTTTCATAAAGTGATTTTAAGCACCCAAATGTGATCCATGGTATGACAATGTGTATTTTGAGATAGAAATTTGTATCCCAAGGTGGTCTACTTGAAGTTCTTCCAATTATCAAAAGTCAGTTTAGGTTCTTCAATTTGAATGGGGGATGGTTTATTGGCCAATACAAAATTCATAAGTTCTTTTTTCGTTTTCGTAGTCCCTAGACCTTGTAAATTCCAATAAAATAGATTCATCATTTCAAGGCCCTTCCCCTAGATATAGTTCTTACATCATATACCATACTGACATGGCCATTTTACTTTTTATTGCTTCCCATATTCCTCTTTTATTTTGGTTCCTCATTCATATTAGATAAGTTATTGTGATAAATAATTTGTACAGAGGGTTGTCAATCCTCAGAATCATTATCCTAGAGCTCTCCCCCTATAGGGGTGAACCTGTTCATAGAGTGAAAAGACTTTGGTGCTTCATTTGCTGAGACATGTTTCCTGTTGTGTGCCTAACAAGTACATCATTTTCTGGGATTTCCTTTTTCAACTTATCCCTAAAAATATAATCAGTGTGTGGTCCCACAACCTGGTTCCCTTGTGTTGTATCATGTCTCAAGGTACCGTTCGTGTTCTCTATAGTTTCATTAAGGGATACATTAGAGGGTCCAAGAACAACACTCCTAACAATACTATGACTTAACTCCAGGGGAAGCACTCATATTTTCAATGGTCAACTCCAAATAACTAAAATTATCATCATTCAATTACTCAGTATGATTGTGACCAGAACATGGGGGGGTCCTTCACATCCTTGATGAATTCTGAATGGGCATCACTGGAGGTAGGATCAAGCATATTAGAAGGATCACCCATTCCATGCACAAGTTTTTTTTTCACATGTCCATTTTCATACTTGTCCACCTTGGATGGTCCATCATCTTTATTGCATGTTTTAATAGATTGGGTAACCTACTTCTTTCCTTTCCTCCTTCTACATTGATTGCTCAAATTTCCCCATATATTACAGAATGGGCATTCTTAATCTCTATTTCATTCAGATTTCAAATGCCAAAAAAAACAACCTATTAAAAAATTTGATATCTTTTATTAATGTATTTCTAGGTTGATGGTGTCATCCATTGTGGTTAAAACAACTTCCCCCACAACCATGTTAGACATATAAACCTCAACCAGTACCCTCTCATAGTGTACATAAAATGGGTTATCAAACATAATATCTATCCTAATTAGATTACCAAAAACCAAAACTATATCCCACAGAATGTGTGGGTTCAAATATAACCAGTTCCACTTGCATATGCGAATCCAAATGTGTGTGTGAGTGTTTCTTATTGTATCCAAGTCAAAATTCAGGTCCCACTCCAAGATTCGTAGGAAGCTAGGTTTGAGTGATATTAATCTGAAACTCCAAACACTTCATTTCTACTCATCATATGGAAACACGTTGTGGTAGTACCCCTAAATCATTGATATGATCATCCAATCACTAATTCCCCACACTTTATCAATCCCCTTTTTAGGATTAGTGAATTTCCATGGATTCCCTCCATTTTGGAATATCACTCATGCAATTATACATTATTGATATAGATTCACTCTTTCATCCACCACCTCCTTATTTTAAAAGACCTACATAGTCTTTCCTTTTCAGATAATTCCCCCTGGGGGAAGAAGATCAATTTCAAAAAAGTTTGGATCAACATTAGACTTAACCATAATAGGGAAATTCTTGTTTGTGCCTACCACATTTTCTAAGGCACGATTTCCATAATTTGATTTATTTTCCATGCTTTTAATCATCTCCTCATGTACAACATGTTCTAATTGAAACAAAAATCTTACAATCATAGTAGGGGTTCTCGTCTCAAAGGAAACATGACCTTTGATGTTAGGGGTTTCTCTATTCTCCCATTGCTCCTCCATACATTCCTTATTTTATTTATAATAAATATATTAACATATTATTAATATATATTTTTTTTTATTAAGATATTATAATTTAATTGATAGGTTTTATTTTTAATCTATATTATAGTTCATTTATACATTAGTTTTAATGATCTTTATGCTATCAAATAGATTGAATTTAATGAAATATATTTTTTGGGTTGTTTAGTCACATTGTTGGGTTTCACAAATTCTCTCTTCTTTTATATTTTCATGGGGTTATATTATATCCAACTTTTATAAATTTCATCCTGAAATTTTGATCTAGAATATAGAAACCAATGTTTTGATGTCGGAAAGTTCTGTTGCTGAAAACCCACATCATAAAAAGGGTAAATAAAAAATCATTTAAATAAGGGAGAAATAGAATAACAAAATGTTATATATAATACCACATAAATAGGTTTCTAATTAGAATAGAAATGTTTCTAATTGATTATATGGAAATTGATGAAAAGCCTAAAAATTTATATAGATTGATAGAGGTCATTGATCAGAAGTAAGTGAATGTTAAATGGAATGTTAAGTAATTCAAAACCATAAATATGTGATGATTTAAAAGACCAATTAATTCAACAGATATTAAGAAAATAATTTTTTCAAGATCATTTTACTAATGTTAAGTAATTATTTTACTATCAATAAATATAAATTAATATAATTACTTCATACATCTATATTTAATGAGCACAATTTCATCGTTCGTTTATACTTTGATCAATTTAAAATTCATCTCTAAATATAAGAAATGAATATACAAAAATAATTGTGCCTAAAGAACTACAATTCACTTTTAACATATCATAAGATCCATAAAAGAGTGAGACGTGTTTGTATAAGTCATTAACTATTTTCCAAAACTAATATAGTGGGTATAGGTTATCGAATACATTAGTCTCTAAACCTCAACAGTAACTCCACTAGTTCATAATTAATATTAATTCATCAAATTGTTCAAGTAAAATAATAACATATTAACATGAACATCACACATTCTGGAAGTAGAGAATAAACCCTTATCATTCTTTGGTTGTGGTTTCATGCCTTGTAGCATCACCTGATGTGACATGTTGCGACTTGGGATGTAGTTTTTCCTTTTTTTAAACTATATTTATATAATTCATGTATCATTCAAAAAACATTATCAACCATAATTACAAAAACATAAAAAATAAGATAAATATTAAATGTTACCAATAACATTATTCTTAATTCCAAAAAAATAAAGGCATTCTTACTTAAATAACTTTTTCATGTACTAAAATAATGTGTTGTATACCCCCAAATGATTTCCAACAGTATCCTTAATAAGGTTATATTCTAACATAAAATATTTAAAATGGATGATCCAAGCATTAAAAATATGATAGACCATAAACACATAAATTGATTATGGTACATGTAACAAATAAGTTAATGAATACATATATGATTCATAAATGTTACACAATCTATAAATGATTCATAATTCATTGAACCAAAATACCACTGTTAGAAAAAACTTATATGCTATAATTCTTGAATACAAAAACATAAATAATTCATCAATTTTATTTAAAATGATTTTCATCCATTATATAGGGTTTGAAATTTAGAAGAGTTAATTCACATTTATAATTCCTAGTGTCCTAAATTATAATAAAATAAACTAAAATTGAGCGTTAGGAGAATATTTTTTTTATTAAACTATTATATTCATTTTCCTCATCCCTTCATTTCATTTGGTCATTTTATTCCACAAGTAATAAAATTCTCATTTCATTAAGAAGAATTCAAGGATATATATTTCCACATTTCTAACATAAAAAATATATTATTCTTTACTCCAAGGTCTCCATAACTTGATCCCTTAGTGAACTTCATCGTTTTCTTCCTTTGTGATAATTGGATTTTTTTAAGCTATATGTAGTAAATAATATTTGGGGATAACATATTATTCATAATCATCATATATTTTACTCCTATCATCATTAGATTTGGTTTATCATAGTGACCACATTATCCTTCAAGTTAAATTTTAATATGATTTCTTTATGTTCCATATATTGACTAAAGCAAGAAAATAATCATTTTAGAATCACAAATCGTAGTGGGAAAACCATACAATCATTTATTTGATATAAAAATCATGACAATTTATTTTCAATATAATGAACATTATATTTAACCAAGGTTATTCATTTTTATCATCAATTCAAATCCTTTATTACAGTTTAAAAATAAAATGTAAATTATTATAAGAATATGCCATCAATAGTTTCAATACCAATGTGTTATAATGATTGTTTCTATGAACCTACTAATGATTAGCTTACACCCAATGTTCCATATTTTAGAGATTGGAACAATGTAAAACTATGCCCGAAAAAAAATAATTTGTACAATATAGATGTAGATGTATTTAAAGAAAAATCAAACGAATATCTGTCATAAAAGAACTTATGACTCTTTTATATACATATCCTAAAAAATTAACATGGTTATGATTTATAATGTTAGTTTTCCTTTATCTAATTCATAATGATTCTAATAAACCTCCTAAAATACGAACTGTAATAACCTTGGAAACATTATCCTAGAGTCGGTCCCTTACATTGTTACATTAGTATAAGATTTAAGGAATCATATCCTAAAGGACCAAACTAATTATTTTCTTTATAGATATGATACATACTTGAGTATTTCATTATATATGAATATAAAAATTATAATATATACTTTTCAATAATCTTATTATTCCCTACAGATTATCCATAAATATCATTTATATAATTCGTTCCAAATTCTTAGGAAAGGAATGAAAATAAGGTTGTACTTAGATTCCTAGTTTGAGTTACATAAAGTAGAATCTATTATGAAGTAATTAAAAATTATTATGGAAAAGTAAATAAATGAAAAACATTTCATGTAATTAATAACATTATTATCATAACTCGATATGGAATAATAAATATGTAAATATATATAACTGAAAACACATTCCATTAAGTCAATAAGATGAGAATGAAATAAATCTGAAGATAATATCATTTTGAAAATATCATAGATAATAAAAACTGAATTATTGATGAAAGAAATTCTGAATTATTGGATGTCATGATCTAAGGATCGTGATTCCACAAAAGTCAATACCTTTCAAAAGATGGTTTAAAAGAAATTATATAAACCTTTTTAATGATGGTTCGCTGATTCACCTAGTGATACTACTGATTCATCAATTGGATATAGAATTTCAGGAACCAATGATTAATACATGTCCAAATAATTCTTCATATATCAAATAATTGATTAAATTCATGAAAAATATGTCATACTAGTAATATATGACTGTAGTAAATAATAAATATTTATCCATTTTCCCCAACTAATCAAATAACATTCAATTTAAGACACCATATACTGAAATGATATAAAGTTTACCTAATAATTATTTCTATGATAAATCATATAGATATTTAATAGAAATTTAGTGTCCAATAATCACAGGAAAGTGGATGTTTTGAGGGAATGTTAATGACTAAAAAATGAATCAATAATGTTAATGGAAATACATTCCTTTTCCAATAACTTAATATGACTTTCATATAATAATTAATTATTGTTTCAATTCAACATACCCCTATTGTTTTATTAGTAAAATAAAGGTTTCTTTTCATTGATGAATAAAAATAACACAAAAATATCATTAACAGTTTTATTGAGAAAAGTTTACATTAAACAAACAATATAACTTTTTAAAACTAACATTTTTCACAATAATTTTCAACAAGTTATTTTAAAAATTATATTATATAAATTTAAATTAATCTCTAAATAAATGAGAGTCTATGTTGGGGGAAAATCTATACATTCTGTATTAGTTAAAAAAACATTACTTTCACAATATTGTAAAAAATGGTAAAAGGTTCCTATTTGAGAATGAATATGAAGATTCCATAAAAATTAAAAAATGGAAAATATTTCCTTTAATGAATCATTTTGAAAATTTTAAAACATTTCTGAAAAAAATCTCTGGACACATGTATTTTGAATAAAAATGATTTTCAACATAATAGAAAAATGAAGTCATATTTTTTTAGAAATATTTTATCAATAATTTTAGGTACCAAAGAGTGTAAAAAATGAAAAAGTTATTGAAAATAAAAGGAATAACTGGAGGATAATAAAATGAATCAGTTTTATTATCCTTTGATTAACTAATTTCCCAAAATGGAAATTCATTTATGAACCGCCTCGATGAAAATGATATTATGAAATAAACCCATACAATGAAAATAATACTGAATTGAGGATTAATAATTGAATTGAATATGTGTAAAAAATGTAAATGAAAATAAAAGACTTGGATATATAATAAAATATAGTCAAAATTATTTACTCAAATAATCTTTTAATGTCAACGACAATAATAAAGTAATGTAACCCGGTGAAGAAAAGATGAGTTATGAAATTCATTACTATATAGTAATTTTCAAGTAAAATACACTTTGAATTGAAGAAAAAAATAAAATTTAATATTATTGAAACATTATATTACATGTAAAATAATAAATATATACATCATATAAAATAAATTAGGTGCATAACATTACAATATTCCACATGAAGCGAAATTGAGATGAAGCCCCTTATCACACACTTACTTTAGTTTGAACATGATTTAAGCTCTTCTATTGTGGTAATTTTGAGGTTATTTAATTATAAATATACTATATTCATATTTATTATATCATATATGACTGTGTTATAACTTCTAACCACCCATTCCTTATTAATATTTCATTATTTTATTGTTTGGGGTTTTAATTGCCTTTTTTCTCATGTTCATTTTTTCATAAAAGATATTGTTATTGGGTATAAGATATAGACCCATCATATACATAATTATATTAATTTTATAAATATAATTTTTTTATTAGATTAATTTTTATAATAAATATTGAAATTTGAATAGGGATAATGGATCACTTCACTTGGTAGAGATAGTAGGTCATACGTACACATGAGCAACATTATCATTCCACTAACGGGTGAAAGAGTAATGAATTTGATGAATTTTTAATCATTAATAATATATTCCCTCTCATATAAATCATATATATTCATTATATATATCATTAATATATTCCATGTATCGATTTTTCAAAAAAAGAATCACATCACTTCGTGCGTAGTTAGTCTACGGTACACAAGTGACGTTATTATATTTTTTATAACATGAAATGTAAGAATTGTTATGTGATATTATAATTAAATAAGTATAATAATATCATAAATATAATATAAATGTTTTAAATACATCATTATATATATCATTCAAGGTAGTGATATAAAACTTATTACATCGGTTCGCGAGCCGGTATACCATCGTACATTTGATCAACAAATTTATTTTCAATTTAATGGATGTGGGTGTAGATATAGGTCATTCCCTTGATTTAATAACATTTTATATGATTTTATATTTTATTTTTACTGTATATTAATATTTTGATAATAATTTATGGGGGTGTGAGAAGAATAAAAATAAAAATCACTCACTTAGGAAAGTTGTCTCTTCTTTAGAAGACCTCCTTGGGTTTACACAAAAAGCCTTCCTATAATGGATTTAGTATCACACCAAGGCTTGTATTATAATTGGGGGTAATTGGGGAAGTTATTTTTTCTATTTATTGGGTGATACAATGGGTTTTGGATGTTTGATGATGGGATGATAGTGGGTGGTCTTTTATAAGTGGATGAGACAACATACAAGGAATTATTCAAAAGATTCAATTACACCCACATTTGTATCATGGAAAAAGAATAAAAATGGATCATTATAAACCATTAGATTTTATAATGCCGAAGTATTTCTAGAATAATGTCATTGTGTAATATTTTAGGTCATTTGGGACCCCTAAATTCTTATTTTAACCGCATTGTAAATTTGTTTGTATGCTTAACCTTGGTAATTAATGTTTATTTTTATTATTATTCATGATGATCAAAAATATCTTCAACTTATTATAAAATAATCCTTATTTTGACTCCAATTATTTAATCCACTTTACAAAATTTAAATCAAATAATAAGATGAATCTTATTGAAAATTAAACTCGTAGGAGCGACAAAAATCAAGTTCTCAAAGATAAATTTTGCCTATGTTTCAAAAGTTTTAATACCAAAAGACAATATAAAATTAATTCCAATGGCCTAAAATATTAAATTTGTAATTCTATTTATCTATTTATTATTTAAATCCATCTTCAAATTTATTTTGTCCTTTTTAATTATTTAATCCAGAATAATTTAAAAAAATATATTATTTTCAATACTCATCGAAAAATGAAAAATTTCTGAAAAAATGAAAAAATCACCCTAATATGGGTTTTATTTGAAAATTTTTAATATTAAGTTAATTTTATCAAATAAAGTTTCAAAAATGGAAAACATTAATTTTAAAAAAAATTTGAGAATCGCTTCTGAACCGTATTTTAGAAAAACTACTATTTTAAGGAAATATTTAATTTTCATTTAAATAATTCATATTTTTTTTATAATTAACTAAAAACCCATAATTTTGATTAAATATTTTTTAATATCCATAACCAAATATTTAATAGATATTTTTTTGTGATATATTATATTTCAATTTATTTAGACTTGGGGTTGTGTTTTCCACAAGCTATCGGAGATATTAAATGTAAAGAAATATATATTTTGGATTGTAAATGATTAGTGTTGTAACACCCTGAGATTTTATGAAAAATATTCTTTTTAATTTTTTGATGTCTTGTGTTGTACGTTACAACAAAGGAGTCTTTCATAACACACAACCCTAACTTGGCTGCATTACACACAATCACGACCTTCCTCGATAGCGTGTGTAGTACGCAATACCGAGTTTCACTAAGCGAGATATTATTATAATATTATTATGAACAAGCCATTGTGAATAGTAATACCCACTAGTTGAAATTTTATAAATTTTATCTTTTAAAATGGACTTCATTTTTGGATTCAGAATATCGAAATTATCTTAGGGTGAAATTTTGGTACTTTTCGAATAACTTTCATTTTCTGATGAATAGTGAAAATTTATAAATTTTAATTAAAAACAACCTTTTTAATCTAAATAATTAATAGTGATAAATTATTAATTTGAGTGGTTTTAATGTATATTTAAAATATATTTTTACAATTTAATACAATGTTGTTCATTTGATGCAATTTCACATTTAAACCAGACATAAACAAGTGTCAATCTTTTGATATTTATTATCTCTTAAAAACACGCTATTTGTTTTGACGACGGAAATTAATTTTTAAAATTAGTTAATGTAACTAATATTTTTTGAATTTGATAAAATAAACATAATTTTTGAATTCATAATATCAAATATATCTTAGGCCTAATTTTTGGTATTTTTCTGGAAACTTTCATTTTTTGATGAATAGTGAAACCACTAAGTGGTAGCTAAAAACTGAATTTTTTCATAAACCTTAATTTTACCGCATCTGTGAGTAGAATTTCAAAAACTTCGAGAGACACGGTTGATTTCAGTAAGTAAAATGTGGTTCAATGAGATGAAAATAATTTTTGGTGAATAGTAACTTTTTACTTTTATTTACCATGGTTAAAAGTAAATAGGGTAGTCAAGGGTAAAAATGATATTATTATTACCCTAACACTTGTACTAATTATATTGGATACGTTTAATTCGACCACAAACAACCTTAGGAAAAAAATATGACCATTTAGGCCCACTTGGATTAGATTAGGACATTTATTATTAATTTATTTAAAGAAGGGTTAAAATAGTTAAAATCAAAGTTTAATAAGTAAATCATTTTTAATATAGAATTATACACATGATCAATTCGACTATAAATATTCATTAGAAATATAAAAAGATTTCCTACGTAATGATATTTAATTTGTAATTTTTAGACATTAAATAATTTAATTTATTTATGACACAATGATGATGCAATAATTATTTTATTAATGAAATATTGACATAATTGATATTATAAATACCCAAATAAATGAAATTTGAGACGTTTTATGAATTAAAATAATTTTCTATGTTACTATGACATGTTAGTATTGATGTAATTCACTTTGTTCGAACTAATATTTCTGTTATGATTTTCAAACAAATCAATTACCAAATAGTATCAAAATTGACATAAAATAGTTTTTAAAACAAATATTATATTATTAATTGTTATTTTATTCTTAAAAATATATGGTTCGGCCAAATGACTTATATAAGGTTATTTATATTATTAATAAACAACTTGGGGTTCTTTTGTCTTGTTATAGTATGTTTATTAACCTTATAGTGTAAGAACACAAAAAGACACGGTAAAAGTAAAATTATCTAACTTAAATTTAAAACTAAATGATAAGGTTAAAATAGTAAACTAAACTTGTCCAAATTCTATTGCCTGATAGGATTTCGACCCATCCCCACCTTAGCTTAGAAGTAACTCAATTTGGAGCTATTAAAAACCGAATTTTACTTTATAATAAAATAAAATTGTTTGTTATTTCAAAGGTGCCCCTCTACTCCCTTATAAAAGGGCACTTCCTCCCTCTCTTCCTCACACCACTTTGAGCCTTCAACCTCGGCCAAACCCTACCAAATTCTATTCTACACTTCCCTAGAAACATCCTAGAGGTCCTGGTCTTCTTAAAAGACCAATTTTAGTGACCTAAGAGGAAGTATCAAAGAGGCGCTTCAAAGAAGAGGTAATGTCCATTACCGATTCTTTCACCTTTATTTCTTCTTCCAATTCTTATTCTTAGGTTGTTTCATTATGAAGTAATAACATCAGTATCAATCATATATTGATATGTTATTATATGTATTAGACAACCCTATTTCACCATCTATCCATCCTACGGAAAATGAAATCACCGCGTGTGCGTACGTACGGAATACCGTCTCCACGCTGTGGTGTAATCTATTTTCCACCACCACCTTACTTGGATGGGTATAATGGTGTAAATAATAACTATATGTGATTATATTAAAGTGATATTGATTCTGAAATAGTATATATACACTCCAATACAATTCCACAATCATGGGAACGATATCATTGCTCGTGCGTACGTACGGAATACCGTCTCCACGACGCGATGAGATTCATTTTCAATGATTAACCATTCATGAATGATTATAAAGTATATATAATAAGTAATAATGTAATATATGAAATAATAATGATACTTAATTTATGTATATATATATATGTATGTCATCCAATTAATTCCATTCAATTCAATGAGGAAACGAAAACAATGTTCATGCGTACGTACGGCCTACCGTCTCCATGAACGGTGTATTTCTTTCCATTTATAGATCTATTATATATATATATAGATTATGAATATATATTATATATAAATCATGTTTTATATTCTTTAATTATGTAATCATGATCTAAGTAATCATATGATTAATTACAAGTCAAAACACAGACGACAAATGAAACGATTTTACCCAAAACACTCTTTAACATGGAATTTACAAAAGAACGGGTAATATAAAGTCATAATTGAACCATATATGATATCATAATAATGAATATCATTATGTAATAAGTCAATGAAATTATTTAAATCATTATACAGGAGGTTCGAATCCATACGAAGAATATCGGACCTAAGTTAAGGGATAATTTTTCAAATCTCATTTTTATCCGAGATTTCTTATTCGTAAGTATTTACTGGGGTTATTTATATCATCCATGTCCATGTTTTATAAAAGTGTTTTCATGTATGTTTAAAGTCCTTTTAACCCATTTTGACTTTTACTACATGGAATGTAAAGAATCTTTCTTTGGTTTACGTTACGAGGTACTTTTTGACTTTTCTGACAAAAGTACTAGGAGAATGCTATTTTTAACTTATACGACGTGAATGGATTTTTACGGTTTCATAATGCCTCATTTTCATGAAGATTTCTCTACATGATTTTATGAATATTTTCAACAGAATACTTTTATTTTAAAATTTCATGGCATTTTTTTAAAATAAAATGATTTTGACGAAGAAAGGATATTTTCCTCATGAATTCATTTCAAATGATTTATCAAAACAATTTTCCATCTAAGATGACATTATTTGATATGTGTATGTTTCAAGTATAATGTCTCTATTATTTACATGGTTTCAATTTTATTATTATGAAATGATATCCATTTCTTTTATATGTATTATGAAATGATGGGATGCTGTTTATGAAACCCATTTTATTCTTTGGGTTATGATGAATGTTTTAAGTTTATTTTGTGGCACAAGTAAGAATGATTTCATTATGAGATGGGTGGGATCCATATCTCCCTCCAATGCATTGGGAAAAGATTTATATCTAATGAGATAGACATGGATGGAATGGAAAGTTAAACCGGTTCAGTAATATAGGACTGAAACGAGGAGTGAACTCGATTCAGAAAGGGACATTGTCCACTAAGATTGTCTTGGAAACAATGCATTGGTTACTATAGAAATCATATCATGTGCTTAATGGTTTCCACAATTATATGTTTTATTCCCATGCTATTTTATCATTATTAAACTTTCATTATGATCTATGCCTTACGTGCTTCCATGTTTTATGTCATTGCCAAGCTTTTGATGTTTAAAGTTTATGTTCATGTTTTTAAGTTCAAATGTATATGGTATGTTGTTTTTATCCATGCTTACCATTACTGATCATTTGAGCTCACCCTTTTTTATGTTTTCTTCTCCCCAGGATATAAAGAAAGGTTTTAGGTAAAAAAAAAAGGGAAGATCTTTATGGGAGATGTTGAAGATCTTTCACCACGATTAGAAGATTGTGTTCCATGTTTCCAAAGACACTAAACTATTACAGTCCTTGTGTGTCTATTTTTGTTATGTATTAAGTATTCCACAAAAGTATTGTAATTTCCATGTACGTCAAGCTTCGGGTCTCTACAGTTGGTATCAAAGGAAAGGTTTAGTCAACCTTTGGAAACTAGGATGCGAAAACGTTAGTGAGATCCCTAGAGATATTTCTAAGGTATGTCTAGGGATGTCCTTAAGGATAAGCATACGTATAGGATATAGTCCTAGAACTATGGTAATGATCCTAGAATTTAACCTAAGATGTTAGATATTGAGGGAACTCCCCCTTTACTATGTTTTTTTCCGTAGCATGATTTTTGCCTCTCACACTATTCTTTTTTGGTTTTAGAAAATGGATGGAAACAGGAAGATTCATGATAATGGAGGATATGACAGACAATGGAAAGATATTCTTTATGAGAAACCAAATGAAACGGGATCTGGAAGTCCAAACATCATTATTATGCCTAATCAACAATCTCATAATATGATCAATAATCTCAACTTTGGTAAGTTTCCTGACTCAGATAATAAGAGAAAGATGGAGTTTCATGATGATCATAGAGGAAAGAAAGTTCAATTTCCCTCATGTAAATCATGTGGGAAGAGGCATCAGGGAGATTGTTTCAAAGGAACTGGAAGATGCTTTGGGTGTGGAAAAGAATGACACAAAGCTAGTAAGTGAAAAGGAAAAGGTTTAGTTAACACCATGGACAAGGATAATGGTATTGCTATGACATCAACAATGATTAGATGTTTTAAATGTGGAATGTACGGGCATTATGAAAACCAATGCCCTAATGGAAAATCTCATGAAAGAATCAGCATGGTCATATGGGTAGTATTTATGTGGATGATGATGAGGAGACTACAAATGATATATGAGCTGAAATAAGTGTTGAAGCTCAGTCAGTTGTTTTAGAAGGTAGTGGAATGATTGTATGTTTATTTAGAATTATGTTTTATAGTTAATGGTACTATGGAATAAAGAATCATCTAAGGATTGCTACACTATGGTTTTTCCAAAACGTATTTGAAAGTATATATTGAATGGTACCAGTAACCATGGAAGGTTATTCAGATATTTTTTTAAAGTAGATGATATGAACATAATGAAGGAATAAGAAGATAATGAGATGTTTGATTGTATTCATGAGCTCATGATTGATATAAGGACTAAGTGATATCATGGTTTGAGTATATAGAATTTTGAGGATTTTGGTATGTGGAAAGTGTTAACTTTTAACTGCATTCATGTTTTCACTAAGGTTCAATGGGTATTCATTTTTTAAGAGAATACATGATTAAGGCCTTCGAATGTTTGCAATGTGACCAACAAGACATATCTTATGATATATGGGGATCAACGATGGTATTAAATCTCTGGTAATAGTTTTGACTATACTATGAGAGTGGACTGCAGTATTATGGACAAGCGTAAAGATTGGAATGGATTATGTTAGACATAAGTTAGTATTGTATAAGGATAGAAGTTTTTTCAATATTATTGATGGGATGTTATAGTAATATAGTTTTAGAAAAAGGAAAACCTGCAGGACGGGCGACAGCCCATCGCGTCGAACAAGGCTGTGGGAATCGAACCCACAACCGAAGTGCGACTGGCCTTTATCGCCTAGCACTGGCCTACATGAATTCCTTGGTTAGTAGAAACTAGTTTTATTTTATTAAGCGGTATGATATATGAAGTATAAGTTCATTTTTGAAACCATATACCATTAATCTAACCATAAGATGGACTTATTACTTTTGCTAACATTTTGTTTGAAACAGATGGAATGACCCATCATTCTATCACATGATCTACTAACACATCACGAATAACAAATTCGACTTCATTTCTTTATGGGATGAATTATAAATTGTTCAATTCACGAATAATAGTGAGATTGTACCAAAATCATGTAAGTATTTCTTTTAATTCATCAACTTTAGGGAAATGATCTTGAAAACCAAAAATATTGTCCTTGTTCCCTTATATCCGATGAATCAGATGGTACCTTAGATCATCACAAATCTATAGCTTTGTGATTGTTGGATTTTTCATAGCCATGTTCTCTACCACTCTCCATCAGAACATGATGGTTAGGTTTCTCTTCCATATCCATATTTTCACCTATGTTCTCTTATGTGGAAACCTAGTGATTATTTAATTTGGGTAACCGTTATGTTTCATACATTAATTTTTAAAGATTGGTTTTGGTATTCCTTTTTACGATATGGGTTTCTATTAAAGAAACTTTCGAGTAGTAAACCATTTATAACCCCGATGAATTTCGAGGGCGAAATTCATTTTAAGGGGGGTAGAATGTAACACCACAAGATTTTATGAAAAATATTCTTTTTAATTTTATTGATGTCTTGTGTTGTACGTTACAAAAAAGGAGTCTTGAACAACATGCAACCCTAACTTGGCTGCATTACACGCAATCGCGACCTTCCTCGATAGCGTGTGTAGTACGCAATACCGAGTTTCACTAAACGAGATATTATTATAATATTATTATGAACTAGCCGTTATGAATAGTAATACCCGATTTTTGAAATTTTATAAATTTTATCTTTTAAAATGGACTTCACTTTTGGATTCGGAATATCAAAATTAGCTTAGGGTGAAATTTTGGTACTTTTCGGATAACTTTTATTTTCTGATGAATAGTGAAAATTACTAAATTTTAATTAAAAACAACCTTTTTATTAGAAATAATTAATAGTGATAAATTATTAATTTTTGTGGTTTTAAAGTATATTTAGAATATATTTTTACAATTTAATACAATTTTGTTCATTGGATGTAATTTCACATTTAAACCATACATAAATAAGTGTCAATCTTTTTATAGTTATTATCTCTTAAAAACACGCTATTTGTTTTGACGACGGAAATTAATTTCTAAAATTAGTTAATGTAACTAATATGTTTTGAATTTGGTAAAATAAACATCATTTTTGAATTCATAATATCAAATATAGCTGAGGCCTAATTTTTGGTATTAATCTGGAAACTTTCATTTTTTGATGAATAGTGAAACCACTAAGTGGTAGCTAAAAACTGAATTTTTTCATAAAACTTAATTTTACCGCTTATGTGAGTGGAATTTCAAAAATCAGAGAGACACTGTTGATTTCAGTATGTAAAATGTGGTTCAATGAGATGAAAATAATTTTTGGTGAATAGTAACATTTTACTTTTATTTACCACGGTTAAAAGTAAATAGGGTATTCAAGGGTAAAAATGAAATTATTATTACCCTAACACATGTTCTAATTCTATTGGATAAGTGTAATTCGACAAAAAAAACCTTATGAATAAAATATGACCATTTAGGCCCACTTTGATTAGATTAGGACATTTATTATTAATTTATTTAAAGAAGGGTTAAAATAGTTAAAATCAATGTTTAATAAGTAAATAATTTTTAATATAGGGTTATACATTTGATAAATTAGACTATAAATATTCATTAAAAAGATAAAAAGATTTCCTACATAATTATATTTAATTTGTAATTTTTAGACATTAAATAGTTTAATTTATGTATGACACAATGATGATGCAGTAATTATTTTATTAATGAAATATTGACATAATTGATGTTATAAATACCCTAATAAATATACTTTCAGACTTTTTATGAATTAAAATAATTTTCTATGTTAATATGACATGTTAGTATTTATTTAGTTCACTTTTTGCGAACTAATCTTTCTATTATGATTTTCAAAAAAATCAATTACCAAATAGTATCAAAATTGACATAAAATAGTTTTTAAAAGAAATATTATATTATTAATTGTTATTTTATTCTTAAAAATATAAGGTTAGGAGAAATGACTTAGATAAGGTTATATATATTAATAATAAACAACTTTGGGTTCTTTTGTCTTGTTATAGTAAGTTCATTAACCTTATAGTGTAAGAACACAAAAAAGACACGGTAAAAGTAAAATTATCTAACTTAAAGTTAAAACTAAATGATAAGGTTAAAATAGTAAGATAAACTTGTCCAAATTCTATTTAATGATATTATTTCGACCCATACCAACCTTAGCTTCTAAATAAATCAATTCGGAGCTATTAAAAACCGAATTTGACTTTATAACAAAATAATATGTTTAGTTATTCCAAAGGTGCCCCTCTCCTCCCTTATAAATGGGCACTTCCTCCCTCTCTTCCTCACACCACTTTTAGCCCTCAACCTCGGACAACCCCTGAAAAATGCTCTTCTCCACTTTCCTAGAAACATCCTAGAGGTCCTGGTCTTCTTCAAAAACCAATTTTAGTTACCTAAGAGGAGGTATCAAAGAGGCGTTTCAAAGAAGAGGTAATGTCTGTTACCGATTCTTTCAACTTTATTTCTTCTTCCACTTCTTCTTCTTAGGTTGTTTCATTATGAAGTAATAACATCAGTATCAATAATATATTGATATGTTATTATAAGTATGAAACAACCCTATTTCACCATCTATCCATCCTACGGAAAATGAAATCACTGCGAGTGCGTACGTACGGAATACCGTCTCCACGACGTGGTGTAATCTATTTTCCACCACCACCTTACTTGGATAGGTATAATGGTGTAAATAATAACTATATGTGATTATTGTAAAGTGATATTGATTCTGAAATAGTATATATACACTCCAATACAATTCCATGATCATGGTAATGATATCATTGCTCGTGCGTACGTACCGAATATCGTCTCCACGACGTGATGAGATTCATTCTCAATGATTAACCATTCATGAAAAATTATAAAGTATATATAATAAGTAATAATGAAATATATGACATAATAATGATACTGTATTTATTTATATATATATATATATGTATGTCATCCAATTAGTTCCATTCAATTCAATGAGGAAACGAAAACAACGTTCATGTGTACGTACGGCCTACCGTCTCCATGAACGATGTATTTCATTCCATTTATAGATCTATTATATATATATGTATATTATGAATATATATTATATATAAATCATGTTTTATATTCCAGAATTATGTAATCATGATCTAAGTAATCATAAGATTAATTACATGTCAAAACAGGGATGACAAATGAAATGATTTTACCCAAAACACTCTTTAACATGGAATTTACAAAAGAAAGGGTAATATAAAGTTATAATTGAACCATATATTATATCATAACAATGAATATGATTAGGTAATAAGTCAATGACATTATTTAAATAATTATACATGAGGTTCGGATCCATACGAAGCATATCGGACCTAAGGAAAGGGATAATTTTTCAAATCTCATTTTTATCAGAGATTGCTTACTCGTAAGTATTTACTGGGGTTATTTATATCATCCATGTCCATGTTTTATAAAAGTGTTTTCATGTATTTTTAAATTCATTTTTAACCTTTTTTAACTTTTACTACATGGAATGTAAAGAATCTTTCTTTTGTTTACGTTACGAGGTACTTTGTGACTTTTTGGACAAAAGTACTAGGAGAATGCTATTTTTAACTTATAGGGCGTGAACCGATTTTTACGGTTTCATAACGCCTCATTTTCATGAAGCTTACTCTACATGATTTTATAACTATTTTCAAAAAAATAATTTTATTTTAAAATTACAAGGCATTTTTTGTAAAGAAAATGATTTTGACAAGGAAAGGATATTTTCCTCAAGATTTCAATTCAAATGTTTTATCAAAACAATTTTCCATCTAAGATGACATTATATGATATGTGTATGTTTCAAGTATAATGTCTCTATTATTTACATGGTTTCAATTTTCTTATTTTGAACTGATATCCTATTCTTTTATATGGATTATGAAATGATGGGATGATGTTTATGAAACCCATTTTATTCTTTGGGTTATGATGAATGTTTTAAGTTTATTTTGTGGCACAAGTAAGAATGATTTCATTATGAGATGGGTGGGACCTATATCTCCCTCCAATGCATTGGGTAAAGATTTATATCTCATGAGATAGACATGGCTGTAACATCAAGTTAAACCGGTTCAGTAATATAGGAATGAAACGAGGAGTAAACTCGATTCAGAAATGGACTTTGTCCACTAAGATGGTCTTGGCAGCAATGCCTTGACTAATATGGATAACATATCATGTGCTTAATGGTTTCCACAATTACATGTTTTATTCCCATGATATTTTATCATTATTAATGTTTCTTTATGATCTATTCCTTAGGTGATTCCATGTTTTATGTCATTGCTCAATATTTTGATGTTTAAACATTATGTTCATGTTTTTAAGTTCAAATGTATATGGTATGTTTTATTTTATCCATGCTTAGCCTTACTAAGCATTTGAGCTCACACTTTTTTATGTTTTCTTTTACCCAGGATATAAAGAATGGTTTTAGGTAAGAATAAAAGGGATGATCTTTATGGGAGATGTTGAAGATCTTTCACCACGATTAGAAGATTACGTTCCATGTTTCCAAAGACACTAAACTATTACGGTCCTTGTGTGTATGTTTTTGTTATGTTTTAAGTATTCCTCAAAAGTAATATAATGTCCATGTACGTCAAGATTCGGGTCTCTACAAGTGTTGTGTTTTGCATATAATATATATCAAAATTTTGTTATTTTATAATTTCAAATTGAAATAATTTTCAATAAATGTGAGTCTTTAAATATTTGTTGGTCATGGTGTGTAGGGTTTAATGTGTTATCTTTTTCAATAAATGTGTTTTTTTCTGATAATGTTATACGGTTTTGGAAATTAAATCATTAATGGTATTTTGGTAAATCCATGTGTGTTATGTTTTGAAATGATAATAAGTTCTTTTAGGTTATTTTAAATGGGTTTATATAGGGTTCTTTGAGATTTAGTTTTTTTATTTGTATCATTTTATCCATTGTTTTCTTATTGGGATGGTTTGATAGAATGTGGTTTTTTTATGTATTATAAAATGTTCCCTAAAATGGAATCAAGAAGTAAATAATTGATTATCTTGGGTGATCATTTTTATGTTCTAGATGCAATATCCAATGTTTTTGACTCTAGTTATACTTTTGATGTGGTATAAAGGCTATTTTATTAATAGATTTTGTATCACACATGAGTATTTTATAATTGAAAATTGCTAGGGTTTTTGGAGATAATGGATCCATGGAGGTGATGTAGTGGATAAGTAAGGTTTAAGAAATACACGAGTAACTAGGAACTCTTGGAACCATTAGGTTGATATGTACCACTCCATTGTTTGAATTATTAGTATTTTATTGGGTGATAAACATTATTCCTGTCGAACCATTTGAGGTTTTACCATATAGATTTTTCAAGGAAACCATTATCGAGTGATGTTTTCCTGATGAAGTTAAAGTTTTAAAGGAAATAGAATTCATGGGTGTTCACCAAGGGTATATGTTGGTCAAACTCTATTTTGAATGTTTCACTAAACTAGCCACATTAAATCCTTAGTGGTTTTTTTATTATTTAAAGATGATAGGATTATTTGGAATATTCCCTTATCTGGATATCATTCCGGTGGTGTTTTGGACAATAATGACTACCTTTATGGAAGAGGTAAATAAGGACATAATTTCTAAGGAATTTTCTATAAGGAAACTTATGATAGGTGATTAATTGACCTTATATAGTGTTAGTAAAGGATATACTTCTTGATCAATATGAATTCCTGTAGTGTGAGACCAATATAGGAATTTTGGGAATGAAAATCCATATTTTTTAACATCTACAAGGTTCAAACTATGGTGTACTCATGTCAGTCAAATAGAGATATTTTTTCTTTCTAAAAGGAAGTAAAATTAAGTAGTCTGAGAACCATATTTGATATGATCTATAATTTGAGATGTTTCCTCCCCCATGAGAGTCAAAATATTTTTTGTTGTGTTGGGGGCCTTCTAATGTGTAATAGATAGATTAATTGGACATTGTTCCATATATTTCTTACACCCTATATATATTTCATTTCATATTTAGAAATGTCATTTATATTTAAATAAATATATTTTTAGATACTCAGGTATTATTAATTTTTTATGTTTTATTGTAGTTCATGGTTTGGAATATATATTATAGTTTTTTGGTGGATAACATAGGAATTACATAGGTATGATAAGGATTAATAGAAATAATCCAATTGTTTTTGGTTATTTTTAGAAAGAAACCAAATAGATATTTTTATTCAAAATCACTAGGAGTGGGTGTTTGATGATAGAACCTAAATTACACATTATGCAGTATCGTGACAAGAGTGTAAAATAGTTTAATTCAATTCTGATTCATGTGCATGCTTGGGATTTCTTTCCACTTTATATATATTTTGTTATGTTATTGACATGGTTTAGAGAACATTATGGTTTTTCTTGAAGAATCTATCTCTTGTAGAATTTGAGTGGGTTTTTTATTGTCTTGTGTAATTAGTGGAATCCTGAATTTTTGGACATATTATTCATGTTGTTGTTTCTATATTTATTTTACCATTTTAGGTAAATTATAAATTATTGGGACATATAAATATTGTCTCATTCGATTTTCCATGTTATCCTGGCTTTTCATTTATCTTTCTTTTGGTTGGTATGTGTCAATTCATCATGCCATAGGGACCTCAAATCCTCAATTGTGGTTGGTATTATTTTTCCCAATGGTATGGATTTGGACATGGAAATCATAGGGGAGTTTTTTTATGTGAAATTTTTTGAGTTCATTAATTTATGGTGTTTCATATGATATGTCATCCCAATAAAATCATTCGTGTTGATTATATATTAATGATTCTTTGTACATTAGTGTTAGGAGAATCATCAATCTTGTTGAGTGGATTTCACTAGTATTGGGTTGTTTTTTCATGTTCTTAATCTCATGTTTTTAATATTTTCCACTTGGTTGGGTACCTATGAACGTTTAGTTGATATTATATTTTTTCCATTGACTTTAGTTTATGATGAATATTTCGGGGATAAAAGATTCACGATGATGGTAATTATTACACCCTAAAATTTTATTTTCATATTTTTATATATTATTTAATTTTCACATTATTTGAGGGTGAAGTGATTATAAATTTTCAAATTTGTTAAACTTTTCTAGGTTCATGTGTTTTGTGAAATGGGATGTTTTGTCTATTGGTTATCACATGCCCATTTCCATATTTATTAAACTATTGTATTGGACCCCACATGAAGCACTATGTTTTCTATTTTGGTCATTATTGTTCTTTTTTATTTTTGGATACCTATAAACTACCCCCCACTCTACCTATAAATAATGTAAATACCTATTAACTTCTAAATCTTATTTATGTGCCTCTGTGGAATGTTTTCAAGGATTTCTTGGTGGATTTCCATCATTTTTGAACTATTAAGAATTCTCCTTCCTTGTATTAAATGTTTTTTACTTTTCATGACATTCATATTTACATCATAGATAAGTGGGATAATTTTCATTTCTAGTGTTGTTCCTAAAATGGGGGTTTTTGTTTATAATGGTGGTTATCTATCTTAGGATACCCTCTCTAGTAGTTTTTATTCAAATTTTTCATCTCTTGATGTAGGTGTTTTCATTTAATATCCTTTTATTAAAGATTTCATTGGTATATTGATTCTTTAAAAACGTTTTTGAACATATTAAATGATTTATATGATAACTAGTTTGATTTTTTTAATGTAATTCAATTCTTGGAGGGTTTATTTAGATAAATATTCTATTTTTATAGCTCAACTGAACTGTGTTTCTAAATAGAATTTTAGTCATTATTAGTTTTTTTAAATCAATTGGTGGTTGTTTTTATGAAAAATGATTTTTCACTATGTGTTTGGGTGAATTTTTATTTCAATAATGGAATGTTTCCTTGTTTTAAAAGTGTTCCATTGTTATAAAAATAGGTTCTTTTTTATTAAAGAGGGACCCTTTTGCAAAAATGAGTGTATTGATTTTTTTTGGATTCATTGGTTATTTGACAATTTTAATTTTTAAAATATTTATTGGTTTTAGTAGAAATTTCCATTAGGATATGATTTATTTTCAATGGTGGATTTTATAATCATATAAAAATATTAAATTCATTGTTTTAAAAATATATCTTATTTATAACCTAGTGAGAAGGATGGATTTTATTGATTTATTTGTATTCCTAATTTGAGCCAAAATTTACCCTATTGGATATTTCTAAACATTTGTTTGATTATTATGTGAATTTTTATTCATATCTATGTAGTTTGGGTTTGGGTTTGGGTTTATCCATGAATGTGGTGTGTTGTGTATGGTATATATATGATTGTAATATTATATCAACTTGGTCTTTATGTTTTTTATATGGATTACATTGTCTATATAATGGCCAGATTTTATTATATATGAAATTATGTATGATTGGATATTTAATTAGATTCAATGGATTATGTAATTGTTATTTAAGAGTTTTGGATTAGTTAGTATCCCCTAGATGAATTCCATATCCTATTTGAGTTGAGAGAAATTCGTTTGATATATTGTTCTACTGTAAACCTCTTAGTAGTTAGATGTACTTATACATCCCTTTTACTTATCCCATTAGTCCAAAATATGTCTCCTAATAATATATATGATTTGTTATTCCTCTTTATTGTTTACTATCATATGAGTTTCAGATATATTAATTTGAGTCTACATTGATGTGATAGTCATTTATGATTAAGAATTATTATTGAGAGGCTTGAATTGTGTTGTTACTATGATTTTATTGGTAATAGTTTCTGTATTTTCATTTATTTCATTTATTTTTTTCATAATATTGTTTGAATAGGGTTTTTGTATTAGGGGTTTAAAAGTAAATGGGGTGGTAGGTTTAAATTCTAGCCACTGGGAAATGTTTTTGAAAATATTTTATTAATCTAGGGGAATGGTTTTATTTCAAAATAGGATATTTTAAATAAATTAAGAAGGTTTAAAATGGTTTCCTCATATGTATATTATTCTTAAGGTAATAGTATGTTTTGAACTGAGAATAACTTTGTAAGTCCTCTTTAATCCATGTTTTACAAATTGTGGGTTTTGAGAAAGTATTTGGGTTATCTTAGGTTTATTTCAATATTTTTTAAATGAATAGAAAACTTATTTTTTATTTACTATTTCCAAATTATGATTCATTGTTTATTTCTAAAAATTAATTAGGTGGACTCCTGGTGGTATCCAATTGAGCTATTCCTTACACCATACATACTCACATTAGTGGGTATAGAGTCATGATATTTTCCAGAGGTCTTTAAGCAATATCCATCATGTTTACATTATACTTATTTATATAGAGAATTGTTTATTATGGGTGTGTGGTGGTGTCTTAAGAGTCACATAGTGATGGAATGATTTATGTCCTGAGTTATTTGGACTAGTTAAATTATGTTGTGTATCGTCCTCTCTAACCTCATGTTTTTCTTTTAATTTTTATACATTGTTTTTCATTTAAATGTTTTTAAAAAGTTGTTTCTTTTCTGTTTGTAATGTATTAGGAAAAAAATTTATTTTTTTCATCTTTGTTTTTATCCAATGAGAGGTGTGAACTTGTTATAGAGCTATTTATTTTAATTAGGAGTGGTTTTTCAATCCATGCATACCACATATATGGTATATTATTATAAGAAATTATCGAACTTGGATTTTACTGAGGGTGAAATCAATCACATGTATTGACTTTTGATACTATGACACTTTGTATCTAATTGTAATCATGAACATGCATCATATCATGTGATAAAACAGATTTAATTTCCTATTTGGTCAACTCAGGCCAATTTTCCATAGGTAATCCCACTACCATCACTTATATTGTATCTATTTTATTTTGTTTATCTTGTGAAAAGTATATTTCTGGAAATGATTTTATATAGTTTATTCAACTAATTATAGTGTAAAATAGGAATATAATATATATATATATGTGTGTGTGTGTGTGTGTGTGTGTGGTTGAAAACTATATATTGATGGGTGATAAAGGGACATTTTAAAATTTTTATCTTCTCCTCCAATAATTCTTAGATAATCCATCTGAATTAGCTTCATTTTTAATATATTATCTATAAAGTTATTCTATCCTTCCTTTTTATTTAACTATGGAATTACCTTGAAGGGTTTAATCATTTACATACAATATATACATTCTAATAGAGGAATTGGTATCAGAAACTAAATTGGATAATCCTCTATTGGTATCAATGAATTTTTTATTAATGTTGACATACATGTCACGAGTAACTATGTTCTTATGAGGATCTCTTGGTATGATGATTCCTCTATGATAACTAAAATATCTATCAATTTATTGGTAACCTGTAACATAGCATCTCAATATGATTATTCTACATTAATGGAGAATTGGATTTTGTTCATCACTCAATCATGTTTTCAGATAAATTTATATAAGAACTATATTAATTTTTTAATTAATCATATCAAAATAGGAAATTCCATGATAAATTCTACTAGTTTCAGGATTAATAAAGACATTTAATATCAGGGAATTTTTTCATGAACAAAAAAAATTTAATCTACATTCTTTCACATTTTTAGAACATAGGTATTGGACTCGCCTATGTTCCCTCAACCACTTTATATTCTAAAAAATAATTTAACTCATTGTGATAGTTCCATGGTAATGACATGCATCATTACAATTTATTCATTCCAAAGGGATATTATATTTTGAGTTTCATAGTTGGGGGTATTTTGGTAAGAGGTGCTAAAATTATTATTTTAGTAATTAAAACTTCGCTATGAGATGTTTTTCTACTATTTAGAGTGTTCTGATGCAATCATGAATTTAATTTTAGGGGTTATCCAATATGTGGGAGTCAGTTTTGTATCTTGAAAAAGCTCATAGAGAAAAACTAGGTGTTCCATCATGGAGTAGGGGATTATAATTCCTTCATGGGGGAACAGAATCAATCAGTGGTGAGAATTTAGTTGAAATTATTTTAATATTAGATTTTACAAAAAAACATGACTTAAGATATGTCACATAATATTTATTTTTGATTTATTTACTATCAAAATAGATGAATAACTGGGAATATGAAATTTCTTCATTGATGATGTTGATCATCCAAAAATTCCTTTTATGATTTCCATCATTTCACTCTAAGGATCCAAGGATAGAATCACTCTAGTGGTAATATTCATGTGCTCCTTTGATATCCAATAAAAGCTAACTGATCTCCTAATTCATGAAGAGAAAATAAATTTTATTTTGATGTTTGTATTGACTGCACAACATATGTTCTTGATGCAATATATTTATTGTTTCTTTTTCATGAGAGGGAGATGTTGGGATGAGTTGAAAGATAACTCATTTTCACAACAATTTCTTATTTTTCATTTCACACTAATACCCCACACAATAAAAATAAACAAATATTTATTGAGCTAGGGTTTATATTAAAATAATAATATAATTTCTTATCAGCCATTAAATAATATCATTTCCTATAATGAACTGCCATTTGAGATTGTAATAATAATAATATTATTTCATGGCATGATCCAATGTGTAAAATTACAAATATTATTTAACTGGATTATTAATTAATATTTATTATTAGAAATTTTCTTGGTCTATTCGAACTCATGTAGAATTTATTAAAAAACTGAATAAATATTTAAATATTTAATTCATCAATAAATATATTTGATTGATAAAACTAATATAAAAACATTCAATGATATTGAGAATAATATGTATTAAATTAATTAAATCTGAACATAATTTAATCGAGAGCATTGGAAACACTTAGTTTGTGACACTCTAAGATTATTTCTCATTTTAATTATGTTGGATTTCCTAGATTACAAAATTATTTTCAAAAAATAGTTCAATTCACAAAATATAATGAACTAAATTTCTTAAGGATGAATACTACATATGAGCATTTACTGTGTAATATAATCCATTGGTTGAAATATCTCATCAAGTAGGTTGTACATCCATTTTAGAATTATATATGAAAAAATGTCATTCAATGACTATATGAAATTAACATATCAGGGAACAATTTACATTGAATTTATATAGAAGGATCTATTCTAATCAAAGGGGTGAGATATTAGCTTCAAAAAATATGTAAGGGAATAATATTTCCTCAACTTATTAATTAATTAAATATTAATCGTGATGTTCCCAACATACCATACCTCATCAAAATCATTTAAATTCATAGTATTTATAAAAAAAATCTAATTTTGGGAATCATGAAATGAATTAATTATAATCTTAATGTCTAATGACCATTAAACAAGCTTGAAAATAGGCATATTTGATAAAATAAAAAATATTCAGAATACCTATAGGTATTTCTTCTCTCATAGTCCCCCATATTGCTAATTAACATGTAAAACCCACATTTTAAGAAAAAACATCATCTCATGAGTCTTTTTAAATGATATTTTATATACTATGTGTCTCATCATAGTGATTTTTCCAACAAGATAACATTATTTAAGATAACATCCACAACACATCATGCTTCACCCCATAGTGGGGATCTTCTATAACTTTGTCTATGAAATTTATACTCTCCAATATTCTTATATTAGATCCATTTATAACAATGAAAAATATGTAGTATTATGTTCTATTAATTTTCAATACATAAAATATACATTCAAATAACATACAAATAGTTGGTCATAGGACACCAACACCAAGAAACTAACACTTCGTCTCGAGCCGACTACCTATGAATTTCAGTCCATTAGACCTCACACAATATCATGTTTCTTCTAATTTGTGGGTTTAGTCAAGGTTCTACAATGTTTTATTTTGTGTAAATAGTACCCATGACAACATTAAATATCTGAGAAAAATATTTCAAGATATGTTACTTCTGAAGTATGTTCTAAGTAAAGTGATGTGACCATGGAAATTTTTCAAGATCCATTATTACAGTGTTATCATAGTAGTGTTTGATAGGAGGTTTATTTATAGGTACTATGTCATGATCTAGGACAAAGTCACCGGTCGTAAAACTTTTTTATTTTCCTAGGTACCATGTCATGTACATTTTCATTCTCTAGCATTGAGCTATTGAATCTCACATATCATCCATTCAGTGTGAAGATGTTTATTGTTTTTTTTCTTCATGCCATTTGGATAAGATTAGAAACTAGAATATTCACATCCATTTATGAATTGATCTATATACCCTCCATAATCATGGAACAGAAAATTATTACACCACTGATACATACGGAGGGTCGTGATTTCCTTACAATGGTCTTCACTTAGGTCATCATGATATCCTACTACCATACTTAATTTATATGTGATATATAGTGCACTATATTGGATAACATTAATGAATTACCTAATCAATAACATGTATGGCATCGTACTATTCTATTTCATTCCTCATTTTCTTAAGGACACATTTTAATAGAAATATGAATGCCATGTGATGTTGGAAGCAATCCCCTCATGGATGGTTACACAGGAAAAAAAAGTTATTCAATGTATGTACTTTGACCTAGGTATATCCACATCTTGGATCTATGATAATGGATATTTTTCTCAATAATATTTTCTACCTTACCCAATTTCATCAAATATAAGAATTTATACATCAATTCCTTAACAATCTATAAGAAGTTTCTTTCATTTCCATTTATTAAAAAGTCATCAACATATACTAATATGAAAATGACTAGACTCCCACTAAACCATTTGTAGACACAAGAATCCAACTGACTCTTTATGAAACCAAATCTTTTAATTCCTTCAAGACAATCTATGTTCCATCTCATAGATTCTGGATTTTATCTGATAAAAGGTTTTCAGAATATTTTATATTTTTCTAGAATCCTTTTGAGTCAAAAACACTTTGGGAATTGTCATATTGACATATTCCAGAAAGGTATCACTATGGAAGAATTTCTCATCATCCATTTTAAAAATATCATAGTCATGGTAATCCAAAATAGAAATTATAATTCTGAAGGATTTCAAAAGTTTGAATGGTGAAAATGTTTCAAAGTAGTTAATTCATTATCACTCTTTATTCACTTTTGAACATTGTCATTTCCTATAGGTACTGACAAGTCCTTCCTTGTCCATTATCTTCAAGAGTTCCCATTTGCAACAAAAATTCTTTACATCAACTAGAGGATCTAGAAAAATTCATAATTGGACTTGGTACATGGAATCAATTTATTAAGTCATGGATTCTATCCACTTAGAAACATATTCTCCACATATAAATTTATTTTTGGTTATAGGATTAATATAATTAATTAATAATGATTCCCCAACCACCATTACTAGACAACTACACTATTCTAGTTCTTTATCCTCTATAGTACTCCTCAATTGTACTTGTGTCTCTAGATCAAATTCTTATTCCATAGGGATTTTTTGAATTTATTACTCTTTCAACTATTATGTATCTTGATTTAGATATTATACACCATGGTATGAGAGAAATTTATTAATCATATTACCAAGATATTTATCAACTCTATTCATGTATTCTACCAATTTATGAAAAGAATCTAACTTATACCTCATTACATAGAAAGATCCATAAATATTGTTATCATTTGTAAATGTTATGAATTATGAGTACCCACCCATTGGTTCCATAAGATATGGTTCACACACATTTCCATGAACACATGTATGACATACAACAAGTTGTTTTACTTCCAAAAAATTTTAATATCCACGTTGACGTAATTTATTAAATCATTTTTAGTATACATGACATAACATGTGATATCAATGTTGGGTGTTGTATGACTCATGTGATGTAACTCGTTATTAATTACCATAACTTTTTTATGTCATCATACAAATAAATATCATTAATTAAATGTTCATTGCCCTAATAAATGATATCATTACAAAAGAAGAAATATTTATTACCAAAGATGAAAAAAATCAATCCATATCATGTCTAGATATAGAAATAATTTTTTCTGTAATGGATGGAACATAATAACAACCATTTAAAACTATGATCATTCTAGTCAAAAAATTGAAAAGGTAGTCCTTGATTGCTACAGTAGCAACATTCGCACTGATGGACGCTCATAGATCTACCTCCTCTCAATCAATCATTCTGAATATAATTTGTTTCTATATTTTAATGAATCATTGATCACCAAAAGTTATATTTAATTCCCAATATTTGGAAACACAAAAAATTTCACTCATCTAAAAAATCACATGAAGTTTCCTCATTCTTATTTTTTTGGGTTTTGTTATACTTCTAATAGACCTTCATGCCACATTTGAAACAAACAATATCATGTTCCCTTACTTTTCCCCTAATATTATTCTTATTATAAGGGTGTCAATATTCTATGGACTTCGAGCTCTTTGATTTCCAATTCCATTTATTCACCATAAAGATAAATGGCTTTTTGTGCTTTGTATTCTTGTCTACTTGGTGATGGGGAGTAAGAAAACATAGAAGATACATACCCGTGTTCTTATTAGGAAAATTTACAAAAATTAAAGAGATGATTTAATGGAGTGATGAAAGATTTAGATTGATCCCTAGTTCTTTAGGGAGTTTAAAACCCAGTTCTCTTAGGACCTCAATGTAGATAGTGATCATAACTACTTGAGGAACTGCTGGTGCACCTTCCTAAAGTTTGATCTAAAATGGATCCTTGGGTTTCTAGAAACATTCGTGCATATCTCTCTTCTAATAAATACCAAAGATGATATCAATCATTCAATACACATCCATGTTTTCACGAGACTTCATTGAGTTCACTATACATAGATGAATGTGTCAAATATTGAACATCGACTCTGTTGTTCAAATGTTTTTCATATATTAGGATCTCTTCATTACTCACCTCATTGGTAGGTGGATAGGGAATTAAGTACTACATAATGTAATATTTATGCTCATGTCGTCTAAAAAATTCATGGTGTTAAAACCACTCATATATATTACTACATGTAATCATGTTTTCTTTCTATAATATTGACTATAAGAATAAAGTGGAAGTTGATATTTCAATTTTATTTTACCATTAAGAGAGAATATTATTAGTAATTTCATGATTAAAACATTTTTTAGAAATAGTAAATAAATTAACATTTTATTATAACTCCCATGATTTTATCATGTTCCCTTATCCCTCAACATTGAACTTGGAATATATAGTTGATAGGACATTCTAGTAGAAAGGATTCATGTGCCCCTTCACAAAACCCCAATGAGGTTCGGTGAAGGTATGTGTGGTTATTTAGGTTGGTAGGTCATTTCCCACTCTAGGATTGCATCTCCTTGATGCATTGAGATGACTCCCCTATAGAGAAATAAATTTTTGTATTTCCTCAACACTTTCATTCAATTTGAATCATGTCTAGTGAGGTCTAATAATCTAATGTAATATGGTTAATCCATCTCATAACATTCATTAGAACACCATGTTAAATGTATGTGTACCAATGATTTTTTTCAGACACCTAGTTCTATATATTTCATTACTAATTATGTACTGAAATTGCAAGTCTAACTTAATAATTATTTAAGGGATTTTATTTTATTATGAATAAATTTTATCTTTTTTATTTATTAAATTTGTTGTTACTGTTATGTGAATGTCACTTAATTAATTAACCATGGAAGATAAAACATTTAAACATTATACATTTATTTAATTTCTTTAAATTAAAATTTATTTATTTATTTAAGTGATCATGGCCTTGCATACATAATTTAAATAATTTCATAGAAAAAAATAAATAAGTAATTTAATAACAACTTTATTAGATGTATCTATAAATTTATTTAATAATTAGCCAATAAATTAACCTTCGACTAAGGGAACATACTCATGGTGCCGATCAGGAAATGATTTACAACATTCCACCTATACACCTAAGTTTATCCAAGGTTTTAATCATTATTGAAACATCCTAATCCACCTCCATGTGCCTTGGAAAACACCATTAATTACATATATTTATAACTCACACTTAAGTGTGGGGTAAAACATATTGGTTAAGAGGGGTTACATAATTAACCATGAACACATAGGTCCAACATAATAATTGAGGGAGGGATGAATCACACACCACTATATTTAATTAAATAATAAAGAATTGTAAACCAATGAAAAAAATTAAATTAAAAGATCCAAGTCATACATATGTACTTTTTAAGATCATGTATAATCATACCAGAAACATAAATTAAAATGTAAATGAATAATATTTATTTCTTATCCTCTCTTTACTATTAAATTAAAGTTGATTGGATTAATTAATAAATTATTTTATTAAGTATCTTTAATAGTAATATAAATATAAATCATCATAGATATAACCATCAAAAATGCATTTGGAAACAACTAAGAATTGCAAAAAATATTTTTAGATTAATTGCAATAATTTATTTTATCAATTAGAATTATTTATAACAATTATTAAGTTTTTTTAAAAAAATTAAATTAATAATCCTATAAAAAGGTTTTACTAATGATCAATTTAATGATATTTAATTCTTCCGTTAATTGGGAGAGAACATGACATGTGCTATCTAGATACACATCATGTTCCTCGGTTGTTTTGTATCGGAGTTACATTCCTGAGGATTTGGCATATTGACTCGACAATACTAAAGGGAATGTACAAGAAGGTTACATGTCTTGTATCCACTTGTTGTTTTCTTTAGATACTCACCTAGGTATTCGACATATATCATGGTTGGATCACATGATGTGCATAGGCTAGCTACATGTCATGTTTTCCAAATATCATAATCCCATTAAACCCTCTGTAATACTTAGAATGTTCGCAAGAGGGAGACTACACAACATATCTACTCCGTCTGCACACTATATATCTCCAGTGTTTTGTGTCTAGATAAAAATACTGAATAATCAATGTTTTTTTCAGACATATAAATTGATGAACAATATGTGGTGTTCATGAGATACTTGATGAGTATGTCATTAATGCCCTAACAGTCAGTCTTAGGTGGTTTGATTACATATAGTGACCACATGTATTGTGAAAGTTATACCAATATACCATGTATACTACATGACATGTATGTAGTATAGACATATTATAATATGAAATAACTTTTTATAAGTTTTTTGGTCAACATGTGGCATATACTACCTAAAATAATTGTGTTCCATGTCGTGGATCTTATATCATGGCCACATGTTGTGTGTTGTGGTACACGGTGTGTACTCTAGCTATAGTCTATGTAAACCTATCATAAAAGCTGAGAATTTGGAAGTTATCAATGTAATATTCAGTCTCCATTCATCTCTTATTAGTACTTTAAGAAACGAAACACTGAATAAACAATATTTATATATTAATATCATGTAAATTAAAAAACTGATGAATGAATGAATAATAATTGAAAATTAAACCATTATTGTAAGTGGATGAAAAATTAAATAAATATTTATAAACAATAGCATGGTCACTATAATACCATATTTTTGGTTCTGATCACAGTGTGGTCATGCAGTTATGATAAATACCTAAAAATTTCATTTAATATTTGAGCTTTTGAAGACATAGATTAAGGATATTTCACATAAAATTTATAAATAATTAAAATAATGTTGGAAGAAACAAATACAGAGGCTTATAATATTTTAATTTTATTGATTTTGATCATCTGAATAGACCCTTTAGTTTTACCTTTATTATGATATGGGTATAAATGGATAGAATCCATATAGCGGTGATCCAAAATTTCTCTTTTGATCACCAAGAAATGATAATCAATCTCTAGTTGATAGCATGGTGAATTTATTTTCGTGAGTTATCTGTGTTGATTGCATGTCCTTTGATCATGAAGGAGTATCTCTTGTATTTTACATTCACGATAGGAATATTGGAGGAGGATTCAAGTGATAATTAATTGTGTGAAACAATTTGCTATTTCTGATTACACACTACTACCCCCATAAAATAGAAATATAGGTCCATTTATAGAGATCGGGTGTAGGGTAAAATTATAATTTAATTAAATAACTTCCATTAAATAATATTATTGGATTTAATGAAACCCTATTCCATACAATAATATTTCTATTATTATATAGTTTCATTCTCCATCATTCTAAATAACAAATATTATTTAACCTGTATTTTAAGTAATATTTTCCACTGGACATTGTATTGTTTATTTTGAACTCCTCTAGATTTTATTTTTCACTCGATCAATATATTTTTTCAAACACTAAAACGTGAATAAAATTATCCATCATTCCTGATAATATAATTTATTAAATTAATTAAATCAAAATAGAATCTAATCAAGATCATATAAACCACATAATGTGTGACCCCGTAGGATTATTTATCAATGGAATTAGGATAACCTTCATAAATTCTCATATTACTACCATGAAAAGGGTGAAGGAACCCATGAAAAAATAATAAATATCTTAATTTAGACAACCACATTTTAATGCTAACTGTGTTACATAATCCCCTCATCACGGTATCTCCTCAAGTAGGATTCACAACTGTCTCACCAATTTATATGCTTAATGTTTCTTTCCTTGACTATCTAAAATAAACACATTGTTACACCATGTATATGGAATTTAAGGTGATGGTTCTATTCCAATAAAATGGATTTCAAACTAGAATCCATAAATATGAAAGTTAAAAATCCTCCATCCACTTATCTGTTAATAACATATCAATTTCAACACACCCAACATTACCAACCACACCATGAAAATATGGAATCATGGTTTTCATTGAAAATAATATTGTGATAGTCTTGAAATGAATTAATTATGATAATAAGGTATTATTAACTTTATACATGCTCACAAATAAAAATATATGATGACACAAAAACATGAAGAATTTTTAATGGTTGGTTACTTCTCATAATATCTCTTCTTAGAGATTACCAAGTATAAACTTTTGGATTAGAAGCCTCGACTTCTTACAAGTACTCACACATGAAATTGTATGTATTATGTCTACCATTATAGTGCATGATCTTACCACAATACAGTATTCAATAATATCATCATAGAACTTCATGATTATTATTTTATAAGGGAACTACTATGACATTATGATAGAGAAATATACTCTAGAACACTATCACATCTGATACATGAATAATAACAACCAATATGGGATAATTTATTCTATTAATATTAAATACATAGAATATGAAGGAAATCAATGTAAAAACAGTTGGTACTTGGATACCAAGTCTAGAAATTTTTCAATGGAGGAGTAAGTAATTCTATGTCCTAGTGTTTCAAAGAGATGGGTTTGGTGTAGGTGGTGTATCACACTACAGTAAGGGTGTAAAAGAATATAGAAGTGTTCATATAAGATTAAACACTAGATACAGGTGATATAAAAACATAAATTATTTAATGAACACTATAGACTACCCATGGGGTTTATTGTACAACATAAACAAAGGGTTTCATCCAAAAGGGTCTTTAGAAGATACAATATTAGGGTACCCCTAGGTGGTTAGTTTTACCTGAACAACGAGTCACATTAAAATCCACAGATAAAATCATTTTGGTGTTATTATATTGATCATTATTTCATAATGAACAATTGGCATTTAAAATAATAAAACCTATGGAATATGGAATGATTTTATGAATAACCTTATTCACACATAAATTGAGGTCCTACTTAATTTTCAAAATGAAAATTTTATCATTTAGAGACCCCCTACATTATATTCCCACATTGTTTTTCTTATTTTTATGTCTAGAACCATGGGAATTTCACCCACTCCCTCTATCATTCCCATCCATTTGATCCATTGGATCCATGGAAATTTTGGTGTCTTTATATAGGACAAATTATGTTATTTCTTCTTACATCTTCCTTCATCCATCATAAAAAATTTGGATTCAAATTTTTTTAATTACATGATAGGTTTTATATTATATTTCATCGATTTATGTTGATAAATTTATAGTATTTTGTGTAATTATTGTGGAGTATCATAAGAATGTAGATATTGGGGGAATTTTCACTAGTTCTTTTCAGGGTCAATAGAGGTCAATCACCTAGTGCATTTTTTGGTGATCCTTCCTATTAATGAAGAATTATTGATCATTTTTTATTGATTTAAGGGGATTTTATTTTTATAAATGGAAAATTCTTTCTACAATCCTCGTAAAAATGTTTCGAAATTTTTTTTAGGGTAATTGTAATCCCTAATGTTTTATATGTGATTATTCCTTGATCGGATAAATTTTCTAAATAATCATATTTGATTTTTAAAATATATATATATATATGAGAATTATATGATGAGATAGGGGATCATATCTCATTTTGGCTTCTTTGGGGATTTATCGAGCGTAACTTGATGATGGTAACTACTTTTTGGATGTATACGACACCTTAAATACTTAAACAGATGCATGTATACATGTTCTGGCTTGTTCATTATTAGGGTTAAAGTTTTTTATGAAAATTTATGAAATTAAAGAGTTAATTTGGGTTCAGTGGGATTGGGTAGTTTCTCATTGGGTAAATATAGAAATTTTATCTATGGATTTTGAACACAAGAGGCAGCTAGAAACTATTTTACTAACAGTAAATGATTCTTTTGGTTTACGGATTCACTAGGATTTATTGTGTGAAATATTTACCATATAAAGTAAAGGATGGTCCTATTTGGGATGGGAGAGGGACTCCCCCTCTTATAGTTCCTTTGATATGGTTATAGATAGTTATATAAAATCAAATATGGCATAAAGGTTAATAAGTAGACAATTGGGACCTCTCTAGAAGGGTGTGAATTGTATGTATTAGTGTAGTAAAACCTTTTCCAGAATTATAACAATAATTTAGGCTACCATGTATGGAAACAAGTTCAGGACATAGGTTGGTTGTCCATGGAATGTATGATATGCAATTATTATCATATATTTTTAGCTATCAGATATATCTTATATGGTGAGATTGGTCATAGTGAGTAACTACTATGATGATCATATTATACTATAGTGGTGTGGATACTATATATGGGTGGGATTATCAGATTTATTTATGTTATATAAATCATATTTCATTATTTTTATTCACTTTTTCATGTAACTCTTGATGAATCATTAGTATATGTGAGAGGTAAACTGTCTAAACTCATTATAGAACATTACCCAAGATAGAGGGTAGTGGTTAAAAATATTATGATACCTTAATTTGACTAAGAATGTGATGGAATGAGACATTACATGTTATGTGGTATGCAACCACACCTAGAGTGGGATAGTTATGGAATAAGACATGGTGACACACCACTTTGTTAGTGGGGGTAGAGCTATGAGACAATATATGATATTAGGAGACTATAAAAGATCATAACATAAATAACAATGTAATAGATGACATTAATTTATAGGTAAATTCTCTTGAAGTTCATTTATACATTTTGAAAATGTGTTTAATGGTGTCTTTTTTTCCACCAAGCACAAAAATTTGACAAAGGTTTTTAGTGTTGTTGATATGTTTCTATGATGTTTGAAATGTTTTTGAGAATGGTTTGAGACAAAAATAAATAGTTTCTAAATCTATTCTAAATATAGGAAGATTCTATCCATAATGAGTTTAAGTATTTAGTCATTGAATGTAATACTTCATGTATATGAATAAGTCCATGAGCACTGAGGATACATTTGAGTGATAAGTTTTGATGACTTCTCCACTAAAAATAAGACTTCATGTTTTAGCATATTTCTTTCAACATGAATCTATATATTATGTATAAGATATTGTCTCCTCAAATAGCATGGGAAAAATAATTTTTCACTCTATTTAATATTTCATGTAATAATATTAATACTTTTTTGAGCATATGACTTTGATATCCATAGGATAAGACATCTATACATGGAGGAATTATGTATTTATTATTTTTGAAATTATATGATTCATAAATTAAAATATTCTAAATAAAACAAACCCAAAGTTGACAAAACTGATCATAAATGTGAAATAACACCTCAATAATTTGTTTTAGTTTGATGAATCTGAATTTTAATAATTTATTATTATTAATTATATATGATTTTTTATCCTATATGTGACTTCTGAAAACTAAATCTATTACATGAAATTGAACTTGTTAAATAAGAATATCTAATATTACATCAAGAATTTTTTTTCCATGTTTTTTTGATCATATGAACATAAATCACCTTTGTGACACCCCAATATTTCATAGTACATTATTTCTTCAAAGTAATTCAATAACTTGCACTACACGCAACACTGAGTTCAAGCACAACACGACTTAGAAATCTAGTCATTCAAAAGAGGTTATGAATATTATTAACTAAATTTTGAATTTTATATACTCAATATAATTTTAACAGCCATATTATGTGTTTCTTAGACATAATATAAGAACAAATTCAATTTTTTAGATAAAGAAAGTATTTTTCAGAAAATGAAATTTTATCGCCTTTTGAGGGAGAACCCTTTTTAAATCCAATATTTGAAACTTTTATATATTCTATTTGACAAAATAAACTTCTTCTTTAGAATCGGGAGATAAAAATATAGTTTTGATAAATTTTTGTTATTTTTCTGATAACTTTCATATTTTGGTGAATAGTGAAAAATACTAAATTTTAATTAAAAAGAACCTTTTTAATAGAAATAATTTATAGTGTTAAATTATGAATTTGATTAGTTCTGAAGAATAATAAGATTATATTTTTACCATTTAATACAATTTAGGTCATTATAACTAATTTCACATTGATATTGGAAATAAACAAGTGTCAAACGTTTGATAGATATTGTTGCTTAAAACACACTATTAGTTTTGACAATGAGAACTAATTATAAAATAATTAATGCAAATTATATGTTTTTAATTTGGTAAAATAGAAATAATTTTTTAATTTGGCATATCAAATATATCTTAGGCTGAATTTTTGGTATTTGTCTGAGAAATATCAATTTTTGATGAATAGTAAAAAATTGAGTTATTGGTTAAAAACTGACTTATTATTTAAATAATATTTTATTTTAATTAAATTTATTTTTGGTCAAAATAGATACATAATACCGATATATGTTCAAAATAATTCATTGGAGTCATTTTATAATAATTTTATATATATAAAAATTTTGTTGAACGTTTTAACATCTTTTACCCACCTCCTAGGTGTATTTGCAAATTTCCATAAAAAAATTTTACCGCTTCTGTGATTTGAATTTAAAAAATCCAAGAGGCATGGTTAACCTCAGAAAGTAAAATTTTGTTCAATAAGATGAAAATAATTGTTGGTTAATAGTAACTTTTGACTTTTATTTACCGCAGTTAAAGGTAAATAGTGTAATTCAAGGTAAAACGAATATTGTAATAATTCAAAATTACCTTAACACATGTCCTAACCTTATTTTATGAGTAATAGAATACCATTTAAAATCTTGGGTCGATTTTGGGAACCCATGTATCCACTTATGAATGATAATGACACTTTAGATTAATTAATTTAATGTAAAGGCAAAATTGACATAGACAAAAAACTTTTAGAAATTAATTTTCATATAGTGTTATATAAGTAATATTTTTGAATATAAATATTCATTAGTAAGATAAAACTGTTTCCTACATCATGGTATTTGTTTTATAATTTTTTGACTTCGAATAAATTAAATAAATATGACACAATAATGATGTAGTATTTACATCATTAATAAATGATTTAAATAAATTAGATTATATATATTAAAATCATATCGGAAAAATGTCCAATTCTTATTGGATGATTTTATTTAGCCTATTATTCATCTTATCTTCGACCATAATTATTTTTGGACCTTTAGGAACCGAATATCATTATATAATAAAATAATATTTTCACACATTCTTAAAGAGCCCCTCCTCCCCCTTATAAAAGGAGACCACTTCTTAACCAATTCATCACACCTCTCAAGCCATTAGGCTCATCCAAACTATGCCACATTAAGCTCCCTACATCCCTCTCCTACTTCTAGAAGCCTTACCTTAAGAAGAAGGTACTTCAAGAAGTCTTTTTGGTTCAAACCAAAAGAAGGTACCCAATTTAAAGGTAAAAGTTTCTCTTAACATCTTTTATTTTATTTTACATCTCCAACCACTAAACTCTTTTTATTCCTTTATTTTATAAAAAAACCAGTATCCTAAATATACTAGGATGTTTTATGAGAACTATCATAACTACACTTACACACACCTCCATCTAATGGGTGAAGAACATATTGTCTCTGTGGATGGAAAACTAACGCCTCAAGAAACAATGATTGTTAAATTGCCTCCTACCACCTCTCATGGTGGCCATTATGATGGCAATGTATTTATATATTATATATACTATGTTTATTTCTTCTTTATGATTATCTATTTTTCTTTTATAGCATTCCTTAATGGTTTCCAATATTGGTAAATGTGATAATTTCATTTGAGGAAGTGCGGACTACCGCCCCCTAAAAGTGATATGACTCGTTAATACCATATGTTGGATGTATAAATGACGGCGTTAATGATATTATATATGATATTATAATGGAATTATAATATACGTATGTAACATTATGTTTTAATTCCATTAAAATAAGAAATATAAATGAAAGTAGCGTTCATGCGTACATATGGCTTACTATCTCCTTGAACTGTGCATTTCGTTTCTTACACCAAAATGGTGTGTACTGTTATAAATACATGTATATACTGGATTTATATGATATATATGATATCTAAATAATTAATATAATTCTGGATATAATGAACTTTTGACCATGTGAATAACTTGTAACTATAAGGTGTTCATTTTGGACTCAAGTGCCAAATATCGACCAAAAAAAATGTTATTAACATAAGGGATTACATAATGTTTATAACATGGTAATAAGTGATATAAAAAGAATAATAAACTTGAAAAAGGTTCTTAATAAAGTAGAAATTAAATTTATTCTATTGTTCAGGATATTAAAGAACGAACGGGTAAAGTCGGGCATAAGGTAAGGGGTTTCTTATCTCACTTTTAATTCTGTGAGATTTCCATTGTTCACCACTTATTTATTGCATGTGGTGTATTGTGTACTTCCATTTGATATATATTATCATGATTCTCTTTATACTCATGATATTCTAGGATTCATTTGGTTTTTATTGACTATTGTTCATACAACTCGATTGATTACAACGAGGTAAGTGTTAACTTCACAATCTCTTCATTATTCGAGGTTGTTTATATGTAATTATCTATTGGGACCTCTTTATCATCCACATCCATGTTTCTTAAAAACATATTTCAAAACATTCTTTCTATTTTATATAATATGGGTTAAATTCATTTATACCCTTTTTTTAATTTTATAAGATGTTTATAAATGAATATTTCCATCATTTTCCAAACAAGGTACTTCATGACCTTTTCGACAAAATTAAGATAAGAATGTTTTTTAACTTATACGGTGGGTGCGGCTATTTTCTACCATGATAATATCGTCGAAGATTCCCTTACAAGCTTATAAGAATATTTTTAAAATAAATTTTTTCTTTATAATTATGTGACTCCTAAATGATTTCAAAATAGAAAGAGATATTTCTCTAAAAAAGGTTTTGATTTCATCTATGTCAACATCCTTTGATGATTTTTATGTTTATTTGAAGTTGATTTAGTATAAAAAACATACATATTGTATTAAAGGTTTTGTGATATGTTTGACTTTGGATGTTCTATTCATATTCTATTCATGGTTTATGGTAAAATAATTTACATTTATTATTCTAGTTTTAATATGAATGTTTATGTTATATTTTAACCTCTTCTTAAGATGTATGTGTTCGACTAGTATGTTCTTGGTTGGGGACCGGTAAAAGTAAGCACTCTGGGTTAGGGTCTAGTTACAGCAGACCCTCTTGGATGGAGTCTAGTTACAGAGGCTCTCCGGGTTGGATTCCGGTTATAGAGGCTCTCTGGGTTGGAGTCTGGTTACAGAGGCTCTCCGGGATAGAGTACGGTTACAGTTGCTCTCTAGGTTGGGGTCCGGTTACAGTTAGCCCCTAGGTCCAGGCACGAGGCCTTGACACAGAAATTAAATTCAGGTACTATATATTCCCTCATTATGAAAATAATATTGATGGTTGATGTGGTCATTAGACTAGTAAAATACTCATTATTATGGTTTATTATGGAATTATTTACTCATCTCATACTCCTTCCATTAAATTATTCATGTTTATTATTGATAATGGAATGTGGTTTCAATTATTCACCATGATTAATATTTATTTTATCTTCCATTGTATTTCCTACCCTAACTGAGCATTTGATCTCACCTATTTCTATGTTTTATTTTTCCCAGGATTCCAAGAAGTGTATTGTGATTGATATGCAGGGTTAAGATAAGGTAATAATGGTGTTCATAAAATATTATTTATGTTGTGTTGTATGTTATAAAGTGTAATGTAACATTCATGTGTGTAATCTATTTTCCAAGACTGGTAAACCGATCGGTCCTTCGGGACTTGATTCCTTGTAATAATGGCAATGTATTAAAGTAATGCACCGACTCTAGGTAACTGAGGTCGGAGGGTTAAAGTTGGTATCAGAGGAAGTTTAACAATAACCATGGAAACTAGATTTAGATGAACTCTAATTAGAGAACATTACCCTAAGATAGAATTTGAGGATTATTATATAAGAACTTCCGATAATTTTGATAATGTAGATATTTTGTGAGTTTTCCAAGAAAATACATCCCTTTCTGGATACGAGTAGGTAGAGGCGGCTCTGGAACAGATGTACCTAGGGGTAATACCCGAAAACACCTTTTTAAGCTAGACTCAAACGGGAACTGGTGAACGATAATGGGCCTTTTTTCACTCTTGGTTACGACACTCCAAGGGGATATGATTAGGATAATTCTCATTTTCTTTACTAATCATTTTGAATGGTTTATGAGTATATATTTACTCAAAGAGAAAAAAATTTATGATTATGGATTATATCCATAACCTATTCAATTTATGTTAAGTGCTTTACAGTTTTGGAATTATTTATTTTGATTCCTAAACTAATCTAGTTTATTCCATTGTATAAAAATGGTGCCCATTAGAAGGAATGTGAACTCCAGCAATACATATGATCCAAAGAGTAATAAGGATCATATATTTCATGATATTAAGCCAAAATTTAGAAGATAAATAGTCTCCCATATATTATCAACATATGAAGAAATTGTATCATGTGATAATAAGATATGTAATGAATTCTTTGAGACCTATGGCTTTTAAGGAAAGAAAAGAGAAGGAAAGTATGGAATAAATAAAGATAGATAAAGGGAAGAGGGAAAAGAAAGATTTTCCCATGTGTGATAACTGTAGAAAAAATCACCTTGGTAAATTCTTGAAGGGAGTGTGATTTTGTTATAAGTGTGGAGAAAATGGACACCAAGTACATGATTTCAAGGGTAAGAAAAAAGTTTCCAATGTACAATGCTTCATCTGCAAGGAGTTGTGACACTACGCAAATCAATGTCCAAATCATCAAAGTATACCCTAAATACTTCTATTGGATAATAATAAGGTTTGGATACTACTAAATATGATGAGGAATGATTAGATTTCTTATGTTTTTATTAAAGTATTGTGCCATTTGTGTATTGTATTTATGATGTACATGTTATAAGAATTATAGAGTATATATGGATTGTACTGCAGTAATATTTTATTGACGATTTGAGATTATATGGTTCTATGAAAAATGACTTAATAGTAAGCTAAACATTTTGGAAAATACATGGTTGAAGGAAATGTAATCCTTAATATGGTCTTGATAATGAGGTAGTGATTTTAGAGTAAGAGATGGTTTATTTAGATAAATTATATTGGATATTCTTTGACTTCCTTGAAACTGATTAATGATTTGTATTTTCCATCATTGTTAGAGTATACAACATTTTTGGATATAAGGAATATATTCATCATTATATAAAGGATAAGGGATCTTGAATGTAATCAATAAGGTTTTATGGTAATTTAGTTTGTTACCATGTTTTAAAATAATACACGATGAAGGTGTTCACATGTAATTACGTAGAAAAAAGGATCTTCATTGTGTTTAACTTCCTTATAAATTTTGGACTATGAGTTTATATAGGTTTATTTTGGATAATTATAAATGTTTTAATGGATTAAGATACTATTGTGAAGGTTATTTTTGGATTTTTATAAAAATTACAACACGCAGACAGTGTGACAACCCGTCGTATCGAACAAAGTTGTGCGAATCGAACCCACCACCATAGTGTGATTGGGATTTATCTCCTACCACTGGACTATGTGAAGTCCCTGGATTGTATATGTAGTTTCTTTTTTTAAGGTTCTGATAGGTGAATTATAAATTCATATTTTTTGAACCCTATACAAGTAGGATAAATAGAATATTTTTTAAGTTCTATTATCTTTTAGAGTGAAAGATGAGTTTGTGGTAGAAATTAGTAAAAGGATGGAACTCTGCTTGTCAAGTATAGATTTTTTATTTTTCTCTTGTTCTATGAAGAAATTAATTCCTAAACATTAAGTAAGGGGTCCTAAAACTAAAAATGTGTTATCCTAATATCTTATGTTTTTTTTGAACCAATGACATTTTAAATCTTCATAGATTGATGGATTTGAGGACATAAATTCTAAAAATATTTCTGACTGATGACCTCAATCACTCCCTATAAATATTTATATTTTTCCTCCAATTATATTTCTCTAATTTCCACCAATTTTCTCCTAATTGTAATCATAATTTTGTAGTGACTTTTTCATTCCCCTTTTCCTCTTATTAAGACTAAATTTTATTAACCCAATTTTCGATGTGGGTTTTCCCACATGGGTATTTTATATTCTAAACCTTCTATTTTCTAAGAACAATTTCAAATTGCGAGGATGTAATTTATTTAAGTAGGGAAAAATGTAACACCCCAATATTTTATAGTATGTTATTTCTTCAAAGTAATTCAATAACTTGCACTACAAGCAACACCGAGTTCAAGCGCACCATGACTTACCAATCTATCCATTCAAAAGTGGTTATGAATAGTATTAACTGAATTTTGAATTTTATATACTCCATATAAATTTAACATCTATATTATTTGTTTTTCTTAGACATAATATAATAACCAATTCAATTTTTTAGATAAAGGAAGTATTTTTCAGAAAATGCCATTTTACCGCCTTTTTAGGGAGAACCATTTTTAAATCCAATATTTGACACATTTATATATTAAATTTGACTAAATAAACTTATTCTTTAGAATCAGGAAATAAAAATTTAGTTTTGGTAAATTTGTGGTATTTTTCTGATAACTTTCATATTTTTGTGAACAGTGAAAAATACTAAATTTTAATTAAAAAAACTTTTTAAATAGAAATAATTTATTGTGTTAAATTTTGAATTTGATATGTTTCGAAGTATAGTTAGATTATATTTTTATCATTTAATACAATTTAGGTCATTATAATTAATTTCACATTGAAATTAGATAGAAACTAGTGTCAAACATTTGATAGATATTGTTGCTTAAAAACACGTTATTTATTTTGACAACGGGAATTAATTTTAAATTAATTAATACAAATGTTTTGTTTTGAATTTGGTATAATAGACATTATTTTTGAATTTGGACTATTAAATATATATTAAGCTGAATTTTTGATATTTTTCTGAGTAAAATCATTTTTTGATGAATAGTAAAAACACTGAGTTATTGGTTAAAAACCGACTTTTTATTTAAATAATAATTTATTTTATTTAAATTTATTTTACGTAAAAATAGATTCATAATAACTATTATTCTGAAAATAATTCATTATAGTAATTTTATAATAATTTTAGATATATTAAAATTTTATTGAAATTTTTATCGTCTTTTACCCACCTCCTAGGAGTATTTGCAAATTTGCATAAAACATAATTTTACAGCTTCTATGAGTTGAAGATAAAAAATATGAGAGAAATGGTAAAACTAGGTAAGTAAAATTTGGTTCAATAAGATGAAAATAATTTTGGGGGAATAAAAACTTTTGACTTTTATTTTTCATGGTTAAAGATAAATAAGGTAATTCAAGGTAAAAAGAATATTATAATAATTCAAAATTACCTTAACACATGTCCTAACCTATTCTATGAGTAACGTCCAACCATGGGAATCCTTGGGTCGATTTTGGGACCCATGGAGCCACTTATGAATGATAATGACACTTTAGATTAATTATTTTAATGTAAATGAAAAATTTACAAAAACAAAACTCATTCAGTAATTAATTTTTATATAGTGTTATATAATTAATATGTTTTACTATAAATATTAATTAGAAATATAGAAATATTTCCTACATAATGGTATTTTTTTATAATTTTTAGACATCAAATAATTTAAATTATTTATGACACAATAATGATGCAGTATTTACATCATTAATAAATGATTTAAATAAATTAGATTATAAATATTAAACTAATATCTAAAACATGTCCAATTATTATTGTATTATTATATTTCTACCATGATCCATCTTAATGTTTACCCTAATGATTTTGGGACCTTCAGGAACTGAATATCATTATATAATAATGTAATATTTTCACACTTTCCTAAAGAGCCCCTCCACCCCCTAATAAAAGGAGAGCACTTCTAACCAATTCCTAAGACCTATAAAGACTTTAGGCTCGTCTAAACACAGCCATATTAAGCTCCCTAAATCTCTCTCCTCCTCCTATAAGCCTTACCTTAGGTATATGTCACTTTAAGAAGTCATTTTGGTTCAAACCAAAGGAAGTTACCCAAATTAAAGGTAACAGTTTCTCTTAACTTCTTTTCTTTTATTTTACTTCTAGAAACCCTAAACTCTTTTAATTCCTTTATTTTATAACAAACAAAGTTTCCTCAATATACTAGTATGTTCTTATGAGAAGTATTATAACTACGCTTACACAAACCTCAATCTAATGGGTGAAGAACATAATGTTTCTATGGATGGAAAACTAACGCCTCACAAAATGATGATTGTTCAATTACCTCCTACCACCTCTCATGGTGGCCATTGTGATGGAACTGTATTTATATATGATATATATTATTTTTATGTTTTCTTCATGCTTCTATATTTTTCTTTTATATCATAACTTAATGGTTTACATTATGGGTAACCGCGATAATTTCATTTGAGGGAGTGCGGACTACCGCCCCCTCAATGTGATATGACTCGTTAATACCATATGTGGGATGTATAAATGATGGAATTAATGATATTATATATGATATTATATATGATATTATACTGGAATTATAATATTTCTATGTATAATTATGTTTTAATTCCATTAAAATAATAAATATAAATGAAAGCAGCGTTCATGCGTACGTACGGGTTACCGTCTTCATGAACGGTGCATTTTGTTTCTTACCCCAAAATGGTATGTACTGTTATAAATACATGTATATAATAGATATATATGATATCTAAATCATAAATATCATTCTATATATAATTAACTTTTAACCATGTGAACAACTTGTTACTATAGGTGTTCATTTTTGACTAAAGTGCCAAATATCAACAAAACGAACGTTATTAACATAAATGATTACATAATGTTTATAACATAGTTATAAGTGATATAAAAGGAATAATAAACATGAAAAAGGTTATTAAGAAATTATAAATTATCTGTAGTTTATTTTTCAGGATATTAAAGAATGAACGGGTCAAGTCGGAGACGTGGTAAGGGGATTCTTATCTCACTTTTAATTTCGTGAGATTTCCACTGTTCACCACTTATTTATTTCATGTGGTGTATTTTGTACTGACATTTGATATATATTATCATTATTTTTATTATATTCATGATATTTTCTCATTCATTTTTATTATTGACTATTTTTCATACAATTTGATTGATTACAACGAGGTAAGGGTTAATTTCACAATCTCTTCATTATTTGAGGTTGTTTATATGTAATTATCTACTGGGGCATCTTTATCATCCACATCCATGTTTCTTAAAAACGTATTTCAAAACATTCCTACTATTTTATAGACTATGTGTTAAATTTATTGATACCCTTATTTGAATTTTATAAGATTTTTATAAAGGAATCTTTCTGTCACTTTCCAAACAAGGTACTTTATGACCTTTTCGACAAAATTAAGGTAAGAATGTTTTTTTAAACTTATACAGCGGGTGCGGCTATTTTTCGCCATGATAAAAACTTCTAAGCATCCTTTACAAGCTTATAAAAATATTTTCAAAATAATTTTTTTCTTTATAATTATGTGACTTTTAAATGATTTCAAAATAGAAAGAGATATTTCTCTAAAAAAATGTTTTGATTTCATCTATGTCAAGATCCTTTCATGGATTTTATGTTTATTTGAACTTGATTTATTATACAGAAGTTCCATATTGTATTCAAGGTTTTGTGATATTTTTGACTTTTGATATGCTATTCATATTCCAATCATGTTTTATGGTTAAAGTATTGACATTTAGTTTGCTAATTTTAATATGAATGTTTATGTTATATTTCAACCTCTTCTTAAGATGAATGTGTAGGACTAGTATGTTCCCAGTTGGGGACCAGTAAAATTAAGCCCTCCGGGTTGGGTTCCGATTACAGTAGACCCTCAGGGGTGGAGTTCGATTACAGAGGCTCCCGTGGTTGGAGTCCGGTTACAGAGTCTTTCCAAGTTGGGGTCCGGTTACATAGGCTCTCCGGGATAGAGTCTGGTTACAGAGGCTCTCCGAGTTGGGGTCCAGTTATAGTTACCCCTAGGTCCTGGCACAAGGCCTTGACACAGAAATTAAATTCTGGTACTATACATTCCCTCATTATGAAAATAATATTGATAATTCATGTGGTCATTCGACTAGTAGAATAACCATGAATATTTTTTATTATGGCATTATTTACTCAGCTCATATTCCTGCCATAAAAGTATTCATGTTTATTATTGGTAAAGGAATGTGGTTTCAATTATTCTCCATTCTTAATATTTATGTTATCTTCCGCTGTATTGGTTACCCTTACTTAGAGTTTGAGCTCACCCCTTTCTATGTTTTATTTTTCCCAGGATTCCAAGAAGTGTATTGTGATTGATATGCAGGGTTAAGATAAGGGAATAATGGTGTTCATAAAAAATTATTTATGTTGTATTGTATGTTATAAAGTGTAATGTAACATTCATGTATGTAATCTGTTTTCCAATACTGCCAAACCGATTAGTCCTTCGGGACTTGATTCCTTGTAATCATAGCAACGTATTAAAATAATTCCCCGACTCTGGGTAACTGGTTTCGGGGCGTTACAACCTTCTATTCAATAAGTGATGAAATTTTATTTGTTGATATGAGTTTTACAAGACATTTTATGTGATATTATATGTTTAATATGATATTTCAATGAAAATGTCATTGTGGGACTGGCCCAATTTTCTGAAGAAGTGTCATGTAAAGAATGTATCGTTTTCATCAAGATCGGTTTCATCACATGGAAGATGAAAAATTTATAGCACTATATATCATCATGAATGTAAATTTTATCAAATTAAATTAATGAAATGTAACAGGAAACATCATGTGACCTAATTTATAACTAGTGAAAATAATGTAGTGGGAAACCAAAATTGGGAATTCTGTACTAGGATTGTTTGTTTGAAACTATATGCTCATCCTTGTTTTCCTTTTATTGAAAGTGGGATTTATGGGATAAATTTAATTCCCATAAATTTAATTATTATCGAGAATATGGATTTTGAAAATATTGAAATACTATGAAGGAAAATATAATTATTTCAATGAATAACTGAGAGGTAGAATAAGAGAGTAGAGTATGGAAGAAGAGTTTCTAATACTCAAAGATAATTTCCTATAATAAATATGATTCTAAGATTATGAATTTAGTGAGGGGATGTAAGACTGATGTTTAGGATCATTTGTAAATATGTTGTAAAAGAAGTCATAAATTTTTATTGAATATTATTGAAGAATCATTTGAGGGAGATCTACATATACAGTTGTTCATTTAACTAGACACATAAGAAGATCATTATCATATTGGTTATATATGTTTCATTAATTTAAAAAAAATCTATATACTCTAGATAGAATCTATACTGCCATAGTTTGGATTAAGGATAATATTTTATTCAATTGATTTGATGTTTCTTATAGTGTAGAATCTATATTTTTTGCCACTCACTAACCCTATTATGGGGTAAGTCACCTTATAATGGGATGTACTATGTAAAAATATTCATTTTCACTATATCATTATGTTTTTCATAAAAAACTGTGGTTTATAGTCTTTACATAGGCTAATTGAACATTAACTAGTTTTATAGGTTGATTTAATTAAGTATAAATAGTAAAAAATGGATCCCTACTAATCCATCCACATTCTCAATGGAGTGATTCATTCCAAGGAACACCAATTGGTATGAGAGAACAATCCCTCTATTATATTCAATCAAGTGATATTATTGGATAATATAAATTACATTAACATAAATTATATTCCTACTTTCACTGTGAATATTTTATTAATTGGTATAGTATATTTTTTCATGTATCTTCTCTATATTGTTATAGAAGAAAGATTTTAGGTTTAATTTTATTTTACACCCATTGAATGAAATGATAAAATTAATATGGAAGAAAATATATATACATATATTTATGGAAAATTAGAAAAATATATTATTTTTATTTATTTGTTAAAAAAATATTGAAAAATGTGATAGAAATTGAATCATTTAATGAAATCCAAGAAATGACAGAAATTGTCCATGAATAAAATATAAAACTCAAGGAGGATAAATTAAAAATATAAAGAATAATGTTTATGGATATCAATATACCTGAGGAATAAAATATTGATGACTTTTATACTTTGATAAATTAATTTTTTTCTTAATATCCTAGGGTTTGGTTAAAAAATTAAAGACAATACAATTATTAAGATGCTCATGTGGAAATTTCCAAATTAGTTAGATACTAAGTACTCATATCTTGAAGATATAAAGGATCATTCATTGGAGGAATTTTTTAATATTTGGATAGTAAAACTAATAAAAAATACTATCATTCAAGAAAATGGTAAATGTGTAAATCTATTATAAGTACATGAGAATGTTTATAATTAAAGAAAATGTTGAAATTTCTATTCTGTGGAGTCGGAAAATGAATATGATAAGTAAAACTATTAAAGAATCATTACTCTTATATAAATGATATTCAAAAAGAGAACAAATAATGGAAAATGAAATTATCCACCAACATGGAATAATTGCAATGGCATTGGACAATATATCATAAATTATCCACAGAATAAGGAACCATATCCTGAATATGATGATGGTGAGATATCCAATAAGAAAATTTGAAATAAATGCATAAAATAATTTTCAATTGATGGAATATTTAGTAAGAAATTTATCATAGTAAAGAGAATATATTTTATGAGAAATGAATAAGGAACTAGAGACTCATATAGTATTAAATCAATAATTGATTTCAGTAAAATAGAGCATAATTTTTGGTATAATGTTCAAAATGGATTTGATAAATTGTTTCTTTATGAATATGATTCTGAACCAACAAAGTTAAAAAATATGTTGAAAGATAAACATGAAGAATTCTTCGAGAGAAATGAAATTATCAATAAATAAAATAAATTCTTTCTTAAAGGTATAGAAAAACTCATAAATAAAATGATGATTCTGAAAAGAAACAAGAAACTATTGTGCTTCATATGAAGAAATTAATTTTAAATGTTGTTGAACATGAGAAAATGATATAAGGTCTTGAATATATTTATGTTTTAAAATAAAAAGTATTATATAAGATGAATTATATTTGTCTTGAAGCTGAAAATGAGTTGAATTAGACCGATTTAGTAATTAATCATTTTTATATAATTAAATAGTGAATACTTCAAATTAATATACAGTGTTTATAAAAAAATCATAACGAATTTATACCTAAAAACTATTCATAATTCTATTTTTAAACAAAAAAATTATGTCCTAACTCCAAATACAATTAACCATAGGCCATGAGAAGTGGGTAGATATATTCCATTTAGTTTGTAGAAAACATTGTGTTATCTATAAGATAGTCATCAAAAAAATAGAAGAAAATTAAGACTTAAAATGTGTTTCAAGATAAAAATACTATAAAATGGTATAAGAATCATTTTTAAGAGCCATGATGATATAGGTTCTAAAGTTACTAATCGTGATGTATAATATTAAGGGAAAATAATATATATGTTGGTGAAACATGTCATTTGATGGAATGAGACAATATGTTATAGAATTTTATATAGAAGAGAGTATAGTAGATTTTTAAGGAATGCATGTAGAAAACTCAATTACTTCAGGCATGAAGACCTAGAAAACTTTTGAGTATCTTAAGTTTTTATATGGAATCTATGAGAAAAGGGGCCACTATATAGAAATATTTTTTAAAATAAAACATTTATAAAAAATATATTGATAATGAAAAAAGAATTTAGAAACCTATGGATGATATTTCATCTGTTCTTGAGGTTGAAATGATTGTTATTTGAAAATAACCATCATAGATTGTTTATATCAAGTGCAACACACACATGAATAGGGATAAAATGTTTTTAATGAATATGTTAGTCAATAACGATGGAGTAGTTAAATTTTGTAATTATTACTCATTATAAATAATTAAATTTAGTTCCATGGATATTGAATAATAAAACATCATATATAATGATTTTCAATATGTGTAAGGGTTGAAGAATAATATTTTACGTGTTATTTATCTTTGGGATGATGTTTATGAGGTTATATTCTATAAATACACTTTCATTATTAATTTATTAAATAATGGAAGTTTCATTTTTCATATAATAATAACCAATGGAAGTGTGTCTTAGATAAGTAATCCTAATGATTACTATAACAACCCAAAATTTTATCAGGGGAAATTTCTATCTTATAATTATATCATGTAGTATAAAACAAAAAACTAAAATGGAGAAACCAAAAAAAAATTAACCTCATAAATTAATAATGATACATTAGTTGAAAAACAAACTAACAAAAATTATATAATTTTATAGAGAAAATAAAAAATAATATAAGTGAATAAAAATTGGACAATTTGGATCTACTCTAACCACCAGAATGAATGTACTATTGAACAAAGATGTAGAAATAATACACAGTATTAATAATAAAATATTAATTTTTAATATGATATTATATTATATAAATTTTAGAGTAATTGTAGTTAAAATATTAATTAGTGTTATAAGAGAAAAAGAATTAGTGTTATAAGTGGTAATTATGGGAATTAGGACACCCATATGCAGTTTATAAATCTAACTGTTGGAATAGTGATATGATCATTAGAATTGTAACATGTTCATTGTAATTGTAATGTATCCATTAGGAATTGTAATCACACCATTACAATACTATCATCACCTAGTTAAATGCATAATAATATTTAGGTATCATATAAAATAAAATTTTAATATATTTAATCCCTTTTATTGCAACGATATTTAAAAAATGAAACATTAATTTTTTTTAATATTTATAAAACAAGAATATTATAATCACACTTTTGTAATAAAAATAATGATTTAAAATAAATTTTATTTACATAAAATTTATATATAAATTAATAAATTTTCCAATCTATTATTTTAAGATAATTTTATGAGCCCAAGAAGAATATTTTAAAGGGTTGTAAAATCGATAATAATATTAAATTTGACATTTCTATAATAAATGATGATTTTATTAAATTTAAAATTTTTATAAAATTATTTTCATAAAATGGACTCCATTTAAAAATTCAACATGTTGATAAAAGGTTATTTTTATTTTTTTTTTGTACTTTTCTGAAATAATTGATTTTTTAAAGAATCGTGAAATATAGTAATATATGGTATTTAACATTATAAGAACAAATACATGAATTTTTTAATTCATGGGTGATGTAAGAACTGATTATTTCTAATTAAAATACACTATTTATAGAAAAGTTTTTTTTATAATTAGTACCATTTATATTTTTAAAACAAATTAATAGTATAATTAATATACTAATCAAAACCCCCCTCCTCCCCTTATAAATACCACCCCTTCCTCTCACACATTGAAATTATTGATATTTTACAAATCTCGTCCAAATCCACTTATCCCCACTTTCCCCATGTACATGTGTTACTAGAATATCAAAAATACCCCTTACAACTTCTTTATGGGGTCCATCAAGGATGTGATATTCAAGAGGTACCTTTCTCAAAAAACCTCTCTTAATTTATTTTCTTCTTTTACATTCTCATCAACTCCTCATCCATCAAGGAATTGTAACTCATGTATAATTAAATGTTAGAATTTATATTGAATATTTAATATCTTTTATCATCCACTTTTACCATCTACCCTTAATCAATGAAATGTAACTATTGTCCAATGTGGTGGTTAACAGTCTCTATGGGTAATCATTTTCCTTTTTCCATTCCCACATTCATGGTAATTCATAAAAATATTATTCTATTTAAATAAAATTTTAATATTAAAAATACAACTTATTTCACATTCTAGATATAAAATATTGACACATTATTAAATAAAATGCAACATTTTAAACATGGTCATAAAAATACAAAATAAACAAAACATTGATCACGAACATTTTATCAAATGAATCGTCCTCATGTTGAACAAATATTTTTGAAATTTTAAAATAATGTATGTGAATGAGTACCATATAATTTCACTTCTATATTACTATTCCAATTCTAGAAGAACATCAATAAATATACACATATTTACCAACCATGAAACAGTGAAATGAATGCTCCCGGAACGATGAAATTGAACTTTATAACTCATCAAAATTTCCATAAAAATTTAATAAAATTCTTATAAATAAAATATATGTTGAATAAGTTCTGAGTGAACTTATTAGTGAATATAATTTAGTTATCAACTTTATTAATTTCTTGTGATTAAAACATTCAGACATAAGGTTGTGGACCTCTCTGAACCTCCAATTTACAATTGGGTTATGATTTCTCTCTCTTTGCCTCAATTATGTTATCCCTTATTTTATCATAAATATCCTATATTTTGCCTATATTTATATAAAAACTGTATCGATCTCAATATATCTATTTTTATGGGTAATTACATGTTTTAAAGGGTCCCCTTTTCAATTATTCATGATAATAAAACCCCTGTTAGAGGGAACTTCAACATTTATTTCCCATTTTCAAGTAAACTCAATAATATTAATTAAGGATCCAATATCTTTTTGAAATAATTAAACATTTCATAAACTAATATTTAATTAATTTCTATTATTATGAACACAATTATTCCTTCATCCAATTTAAATAATCTTTATTCTTTTCCCTAAAACTGTAATAGGCACATTTGTAATGTCACCCAACCAATATTTTTATTCTTTTCAATTCAGTTGGATATCATTATTCTTGATCTATTATTATTTTCTCGTTCATAAATGACCAATAATGAATTAAATCCCTTATTTTTGGGATATCAGGGTTATACTCCCATTGGTTATGCATTTTGATTTGATTACAATACTAATTTCTTTACATGGGAAACCCTTATGTTTAGTCCATTGGTTTGATTCTTTATGTGGAACATATATGTGTGAACACATTGTGATGGGTGAGGCCAAATATTGCATAGATTCATTAGGTAATTTTTTAGTATTATGAAATTTTATGCATGGGATTATGGAATAAGACAAATCTATTAGGGGTAATGTTTTCACCATGTGACAAAGACATGGAAGTTATCTTTAACTCATGTTTATGTCATATTATAAGTTTCATACACATTCCCTTATTGTCAAGATAATAAGATTTATGTTCTATATTTAATTCTTATAAATGTTTATTAATGATCTATCCCTATTATTATATCATGTTATTCCCTTTGAATCGTTTTCTATGCTTCAATTCCATTTGTATTCTACTATTGGGATTTATATCTCATCTCTTTTGTCTGTGTCTTACCCAGGTTATCTTATATAGGTGTAAAAGCTTAATAGAATTAAGGATCTCATTATTAAGATTAATAAAATATTTTCTATTCTGTCTTTATGTTTTAAAATTATGTACCTAGTCTACCAAATGCACTAGGCGATTCAATCATTAGTTTTATTTAATGTATAATAATGCATAAAATCATGCAATAGTATGTACAACTGGCTAGGGTAACTATTGTTGGTATCATAGCATGAACTATTTTTTATGTAGATTGGAAAACATTAGTAATAACCCTAGAGATAATTCCATGACCATGGATAAGTGATATTTAATATTATTGAAAAATAAGTTAGGATATACTTTTTACTTATAATTTTATCCTTTTATGTCCTTAGTTTTCTTTTTATATTCTGATTGTCTAGGTATTTAGCCCCACCCACCCCCCCCCCAAATTTCATTTTATTTTTTTAGTTAATGGATGGAAATAAGAGAAACCATTTTAATAACCAATGAGATAAAAATGTGATAATTTCACAGAAGATATTCAAAACATGGTGTAAATGGGTTCTCATAACTCAATGGAAGTACTAATGCAACATGCCAAATTTATGAATAATAATTTGACTCAGATGGAACTCCCTCCTTTAACAAAATGGTAAATTTTGGTTGAATCATTTATGTAATAATGTCCTCCTATATTTAGTGGATCTTCTGATCTGATCATCAAGTTACAATGGATTAACAATATTTAGATGAGAATATATGTCCATAAATTCTTAGAAGAGGATAAAGGATTTCTAGCTTGCAATTGTTTTAATAGCGATATTGATGATCAATAGAAACTAATGAATAAAGAAAAAAAATAAATTGGAGATTTTTTCCATGGAATGGGGAGGATTTAAGAAAATATTATTAAAATAATATTTTCCACAAACTATCTATCTAATGACAGAGAGAGAGTTCTTTAGACTGATGAAAAATAAAGATGAGTGTATCGGAGTGTATGAAGAAAAAATCACAAGGCTTTCACAATAAGTCTCTAGATTTTTCATGAACCCTAAAAAATAAATTAATCTAATGTTTAGTATATTAAATATGGGTATAAAAAATACATTTAAATCTTAGAAATAAACATCTATGAGTATATATTCCATTATTCCCTTATGATAGATATGGATTTTGGAGACTCTCAGTGGTATAGTGGGCTAAGAGATAAAAAGAAGAAAATGGAATTTAATTTCAAAAGATCAATAGATTAATCCCATAGAGGAAATAAAAACCAATATCCAACCTATCAAAACTGTGGGAAGAATAATCATGGGAATGATCTAAGGGGTAATTATAGATGAATCGAATGGGGAAAATATGGGAATCCGGTTAATAATTACTGAAGGGATATAAAGAACCAAACTATGGTTGAAGAAGAATGGAATGAAAAAATCAATACATAGCCTAATGTATTGTGTTTCAACATAGAGGAACATGGGAATTGTGTGAGCCAATTTCCTATTCTAATAATTTTTATAGACAATCAATTACATCAACTTCTAATATAGTAAGGAAGGGTATATTCCATCACTACTACTATGGAATATTCTGAATATAATTTGTGGAAAATATGTTGGTTATTAATTAAATAAAAAAACATACTTTTTGATTTTGTGTCAACAGATTCTCTCATATAATTAATTTTTAGTACAAAAATTCAATCATCACTTCAAATCATGAAGGTTGAGTTATCCATGTGAACAAAAATTAGGTCGATTATTGTATCTAAAGTATATAACTCAACCCAAGCCCTTGTTTTTGGATTATACCACCATGAAAATATAATCTTACTTACCTTATTAGAGTTTCATGAAATATTGAAATGTATTTTCTATACTTATATAAAGTATGTAACAAACTATGTTCTTATAAAATAATTTCTTTCCATTCGATAATTATTAAGTAAAATTCATTATAAATTTATAATGAAATAAGTGGTATTTATAGAAATTATGGAATTCATTCTGATCGAATAGTCAATTGACCATAGGAATAGTAATATTAACCTTATGAATAGTAAATAGGCCTATAGAATTATAAACACACCTATGAAAATATAAATAAACTTTTTGTATCTAATATGTGAAAATATGATATATTTTTATCTTGGAGAGAGTAAATAAATGTTTTTAAAATGGTATATTAAGTGTTGGTTTTTTTATAAAACATACATATTTATATAAAATTTTCTAATTAATATAATGAATCAAAATAAAATTTAGTTTCATAAAATAGATTCATAAATTAGAATTTTATTGTCTTAATTTTATAATATGATTTTATTACACCTTATTTAATTTTTCAAAGTGTTATAAAAATTAGTTTTAGTTTTAAAAATGGTATTTTTTGAAAAAATTATAATTATAATTAAAAGTTAAATTTATCATATTTATAACATTACTTTCATAACATTGAGTACATATTTTATTTCTATATGTCGAAAAATGGTTCAAGTGAATTTTTGAGAATTTTCTGAAATACAATAATTTTTAGTGAATAATGAAATTTGATCATTTACAAAATAATCTAAATACACGAATTATTGTGTAATTTATGATATTATACTTAGTTAAGAACAAATTTTTTGAACTCACAGTTACTAATTATTATATTCAGTCAAAATAACCAACAATATTTATTATATTGAGCAAAATTATAAAATAATGATTGTAATAATGGAAAACCCCTCATATGCTCCACTATAAATACCACCTCCACCCCCTCTTCTCCTCACACCTATAGATGTTTAAAGACATTCCCAATTCTTCCCAATACTCTTATTTAGGTCTGTGACCTTCTAATCTCACCAGAAGGCCAAACCCCATGGCCTTGAAGAGGTTATCTAGGAGGATAATTCAACACGTAAAAATCCTTTCTTTTTCTTTTATTTTATTTTCAATTATTTTTCTTTTAATAAACTCTCTTCACGTACCATTATCAAAGAGGCATGAAAACTCTATTATCTTATATATAACATAATTTTTTCTTGTTTATGTAAAAATTCATCACCATACTTCTTCTCCACTTCCTCTTATTCTAAAAATAAAAACATCGTCCGTGAAGTTTTGATTTAGAGACATCGTGGATGATGTATTTTATGTTTCCATTAACATTGTCATGGATGGTCATAAAACCATTTTATTGGTTGAAAAAGATATTAAATTGTATGATATGCCAACTTTTATGTTCTAGAATAAACATATATTCATAATATTTAATTATATAAAGAAATAAGTTCGTGATGATTAGAGAACCGCCAAAATGATCAAAACAAATATCATTAATGTTTTATCTTATGGATCTTAATAATTTATGAAAAAATGATATATATTATAATTTAAATTTATAGAAACTTTTAAATAACATTTCATTCCACTTTTAGAGTTTCTATTCTATTCTATAAGAAAATCCTTAAGAAATACACCATGGAAATCATGTAAAGAATGCACCCGAAATAATTTAAATAAAACAATATTATTAATAAAAGAGTGAGAAGATGTTATAAAATATCATATAATTTATTATGAATATGAATATGGTTCTTTAATATATTAATAACACATTTTTTAAACATTATACAGAGTTTTGGACACATTTAGAGTAAGACAAACCCAAGGTAAGGTTATTCATAACCTAAGTTCCATTCATTGGATTAATCTTATACTTCATTGATTTTATCAAACTATGATTATTTTTAAAATGGGTTTTGATTATATTATGTTAAATATTTTGGATTTATAATTAATAAACATATTTCTTTCATCATATTAATTCTTACTTCAATGAAATGGTATTTCTAAGGGACTTTCCATTTAAAATCCTTTTAAATGTCTTTTTTATGAAATTCGAAAAGATTGTTCTTCTTTTAATGTCATGATAATTTTTATCTTTTTTAAGATGTTTTATTTCTATGATTTTTACTTCATATATTTTATATTAATTTTTTAAGAATTTCATTTTATTTTTATTTTCATGGTTTTCATATTTTAAAATTTATTTTTTAAGAAACTGTATTTTCAAATATGAATGTGTTTTTTCTCAAGGCTTTAAATGAGTGATCAAGTTTTTTATTTCATGATGTGTTCCTTGAACATTTTCTTAGGTTGTTATAATACATTTATAGCTCAATATATGATGGTATGAGACCCATTATAGCTCATTATTTGTTTGGTTGAGCCCATTATAGCTCAAGATATAACATTTTCATCCCCATTATAGCTCAAGATATAATGTGTGAGCCCCATTATAGCTATCCAATGCATTGGGTACTCTGGAGATGGAATTATACAAAAAAAGTATTCCATTTGTATGGGTGAATGTAAGAGTTATATGTTAAATTAAAGGCACTATCTTGGGCACCCTCAAATGATTAGTGGGTTTTTAGTACTTAGGTGAAGTAGAGTGGCTGACCACGGTCCCCTCTCAAAGGCGGAAGTAAATTTAACAACATATTAATGGAATTTTTTGAAAATAAAATAAAAGGAAATAATAACACTAATTAAAATCATGGTGTTTGTTTATCATTTATAAATCTAGAAGAAGTTTTCTTTAAGAATATTGTGTTTTTTTTTTTGTATTTTTAAAATGAAGTTCGATTAAAATCACCCAACAAGAAGATTTTTTTTTGAAAATATAAAAAGGTATAATTGATATAACTCTACCTATTCATTTAATTATTAATCATTTTTATTTAAATTAATACCCACTTAATTATGATACCCTAATTTTTTAACCCTTGAACCCTAAGGGATTTAAATTAATCACAAATATGAAATTACATAAACACTATACTAGCTTCGAAACATGCAACCGCTGCACCCTCCTTTGATTGATGTTCTTTGATTAGATTATGGACATTGATTAATTAGATAACATATCAATTCAAGTAATTAACATTAATTGAGTTTATGGATTATATTTTAACTCAACAAACTTATCCCATGTGGTCTGTTATTACCGATTAAGATCATGCTCTCGCAATTCACACAATACTCGACCTCACATGTTTGTGTGTTAGTTGTTCAATTGATTGCTTAGTTTCTTCTAATTTAACTACTCAATTAATGGTTCATATTTATTGAATTACATTATCTTAGTGGTTTAAAATAATTAAATGAATAGGGTATAATATTGATTGATCACTAAGAAAACTACTCTTCTATGGGTGGTGTGGTCATCGTGGAGATGTTTTGCATGAGAAAAGGATTGGGGGCGTAGTACCCAATATCGTCTCCACTCTTGAATTCCAGAACAAATAGTAAGATTAATATATTAATAAAATTCAAAATAACATAAGTAGTGGAAGAGAAACAAATATTTTATTGAAAGCACAACCACATTACAATAAAGAATAGGAAAAGAAGATCATTTTCGAGGAGATCCTAGCTTGGTAGCTTCCCTCCACAAATTGTGAATTTAAATAGTGTATAACCACTTATCCTCTTCTCCCAATCTACTAATTCATGTCCCAACCCCTCCAAATGATAAAAACACTAATTTATATAGTGGTGGGGAGGCTAGGTTTAAAGAGGTTTCAAATATGAATGGGGAATCTCGTCCAAATATTTTAAGCCACTTTCACTGCAAATTTGACCTCCAAAATGCATGAACCATCAATTCTTATAGAGTAATGATTTGTGAAAATTTAGGTTTGATATCTCCTCCCAATATTTACTCCCAATACAATCTCTTATTAATATTTTATGGCCAAAATACAGAACCAATGTCCAATCTGGCAGGCCCAGCCAACCACTGATTTCATTGTCTATTTAGTCCAACAAAATGCACACATTAGCTCCAATGTCCAGAACAAAATTTGTATCCCATTAAGTAAGGAACATAGTTAAAAAAATCATGTTCAAAATATAAATATTAAAATATTTATCTTCAAAATGCTACATTTCTCTATAAATCATAATACTGGAATTTCCATCAAATTTAAAAATGAATGATATAATCCCAAATATTTTATAAATAAACATATTTAACACAATTTAAGGAAATTTTATCATTTAATATCAATAAATAATTCTATAAATATGTGTTTTATTAGTAATATATATCAAGGAAACATCATGATGTTTCTATGAATAATAATGAGTTTTTATGAAATGGGTTTTAATAGTTTTTATGTTATCACTTGATTAATAATTTCCTTATTTATGTACCTTGTTGATATTTTTGTTATCATCCATGGTTTTCAAATATTGTTCATAATTTATAAATATTTTTAAGAGAAATAATGAATCCAACTTAAATGCTATGAATATTTTTCAAGGAAATCATGTTTTATTTTTAAATGTTTTATATTATGAAAAAATGGATACCCTTTTAAAAGTATCTTCATTGTATTATTATAGTTAATAATGTATGTATTATTTCCTAATATTCAAAGAAAATATACTTGAAAAGATTCCAAGTTTGAAATAAATTATGTTCTTGACTAAAATTCAAGATTATGTAATGTTTTTTGGTTGGGTACTTATAGTTGGTATCAAAAGATGGTTTAGATAACCATAGGGGTTAGGATTATTTTAATAGAATACCATAAATGATTCTTACTTTATTGTAAATTTGAAATGATATAGCATCTAAATATTACTATATTTATTTGACTATGATATTTCAATTCAGAATGGTTTTCCACAGAAGAAACAAGGAAAATGAAGTAGGAAGGCACTGAGAGGTTGATATTTTTCTGAATATATTGCCTAGAATGGTGGGAATTGGAATCAAGTTGTTTTTTATAGTAATGGATCAGTTGACTTGGGATATAAAATGTGGTATTGTACATTCTATAGAGTAAATTATTCTACCATGAGGGGACATGTATTTTGTGGATCATTTCATAAGGAAACACCCCCATTAATTAGTAGACAATCTGACCTGGTGGTAGCTATTGAATGGATCAATTCTATAGGAAATGTATTTGATGTCATGTGATGTTTGGATCCCAAAAAGATAACCCTATACATTTATTGTTTTAAAGGTTAATCTGGTCAATGATGGTATATGGTTAATAATACCAGAGAAAAATATAATCTAGATACTTTGGAATGGTTTGATTTTATGAGTGTTTTTTAGAAATATAGTATCCTAAAAATATTCAAATTACAATAGAGAAACAATTCATGGAAATAAAGAAGAATGATGATGATTAGGTGGTATCATATGATGCCAATTTTATTAGACTGCCCGAGTATGTATCCTATTTTACTCAGTACATTGTTAGTAAAATTAATAGATTTTACTATGAGTTGAAACCATTTTTTTGAAGATCTTTGGCATCATGAGAGATTAAAAGCTACTTAAAACTTGTTTGTTGTGCAGAAAAAGTTGGCATTGAGTTTGCTGACATGTGTCATCCTCATGATGAAGAGAATAGGAAACTTTATAGTAGGCCATCATTGGAAAATAATTCATCATTGAAATCAATAAGTAAGAAAATAAATTTCCCTTCATCTAAAAAGTACGATAAAAATCATCTTGGAAAATGTTTTTTATGTTTTGGGAAATGATACTGATGTGGAAGGTTTGGGAACATGTATAGTGAGTGTAGGTAAAATGATATAAAAAATAATGTTAAACTAATGGTGAGATGCTTTAAATATAATTTATTGGATCATTTTTATAACGACTGTCTAGAGCTTGTCAGTCCGGAATGAAATAAATAAGATTGGAAGCAGAAGGGTCAGGAAAAATCCATTGCAACGAATTTCTTAGATGTTGAGTCATCAAAAAAAGTGGAATCAGTCAAATTTCATGATTTTACCAAATATGAAAATTTGTGGTTTGATTTAAGGTCTTCACATTCCTTCATTTCTAAGAAAGTTTCTATAAAATTTGAAATTCCACCATAAGAAATGAAGTCAGAACTCATGTTGGGGGAAATATTGATGCAAAAAGACATTATAAGAATCTACCAATCATTTTCAGTTGAATTGTATTACTTTAGAACCTTATTTTATATTCTCTAGTGTTGTTTGATGTTATTATAGTTTTTTATTGGATTTCTATTTATCATGCTATGATTGATTATAGAGACAATAAATTTTTTTTTTCAGAAAGTGTTTCAGTTCATGTAAATGAATGATCCCATATCATTGTTGACATATAAAGAATCCAATAAAATATTAAAATATGTAAATTAAATTTATCTAGAACATATTGTTGAAAACAAAAAAGTCTTTAGATTAATGTTGTGCTAGTGGTAAATGATTATTTTGATGTTTTTCCTAATGATTTTCCAGGTATTTTTCATGATCTATGGGCTGAGCTTACTATTTAATTAGTTTCCTATTCCAGGCCAATTTCTATACCCCCTTATCAAATATCTAAAATTGAACTCTTGGAGTTGAATATTTAGTGGCTATAATTATTAGATAAATTCTTAATCTGACCTAGGAATTAACCATGGGGTTCTCGTATCTAGTTTGTTAAAAAGAAATAAGGTTCAATGAGACTTTTCATTGATTATAGATCCATTAATACAATCACTCTTAAGAACAAGTATCCTTGTAACGCCCCAAGATTTTATGAAAAATATTCATTTAATTTCATTAATGTCTTGTGTTGTATGCTACACCAAGATTACCTTGTGCTATACGCAACACCGTATTAGCTTGCAGTATACACAACACTATTCTTGGATCGTGTTACACACAATTTTGATAATAGTTATTCAACGCAACATTCAGTATATATATATATATATTCAATGTATAACTGAAATATGGTTGGATTCTGTTATATGAAACAACGAAGGATTATTGCACAACACGCAACCCAAACTTGGCTTGCATTACACGCAATCGCGACCTTCCTCGATAGTGTGTGTTGTACGCAATACCAGGATTTACTAAACAATGATATATTATTATAATATTATTATGAACTAGAATTTATGAATAGTATTAACTAAATTTTGAATTTTATAACATTATTACTCATCTTACACATTTTCTAGAACATGGTATAATAACAAAATAAATTTTTCTGGTAAAATGAGTATTTTTCAAAAAATGCAGTTTTGCCGCCTTTTGATGGCGCACCCACTTTAAATCTAGTTTTTGACATGTTTATAAGTTCAATTTAACAAAATAAAATTCTTCTTTGGAATCAAGAAATAAAAATTTACTTTGGATAAATGTTTCATATTATTCTGGTAACTTTCATATTTTGATAAATAGTAAAAACACGCTATATTTTAATTAAAAACAGCTTTTTTCATCGCAATAATTTATATAGTTAAATTATAATATTGAATGGTTTTAAAGTATAAATAGAATATATTTTTACCATTTAATATAATTTATGTCATTAGCATTGATTTTACATTAAATTCGTATGTTAAATCAATTCAATCTTTTGCAATGTTTTAAAGAAAAACCCGTTTTCTTTCGACAACGGGATTAATTTTAATTTAATTTCTGAAATTTTTGTGTATTGAATTTGGAAAAATAGATTCCATATTTGGAATCAGTGGGACCAAATTATGTTAATAAGCTACTTTTTATTTTTGGAAATTATGAATAGTAACTACGGTAAATTTTATTTACCATAGTTAAAGGTAAATCGGGTAATTAAGGGTAAATATAATATTATAAAATTACCGTAAAACGTGCCAAAATTATATTGGATGGATAAAGGTAGACCCATATAACCTAGGGGTCGGATTAGATTCATTTTATGGACTTTTCACCATGAAAATAATTTAATTATTATTAAAACCAAAGAAAGTGACAACATGTCACTCTCTTAAATCTTATAAGTACAATAATTTTAATTTAGTGATAAACATCAAAACTATTCGAACTTTAATAGTATCCATAAATCTAATAAAATTATCTACATCATGATAATTTATTTAGAATTTTTAGGGATTAAATAATTGTCATTAATGGTGATACATTAATGATGCAGAAATTATTTATTAAGTGAAAAATCTGTAATATAGTTTTTATTGAAATAATAATACCCATTAAAAGGCCCACAAACCTGACCAAAACTTATTGGTAGTGTATATCTACACTTAAATCATCCAATTTACTAATATATATCCGTTTGGAGTCTTATAAAAGTGATTATGACACTTATATTATTTTATTTTAAATGATCCCAAAGTTGTCACCTTCTTAATTTAATAAATATAAAAATTTAGATATTGTGATTCTAAGATGATAAATTTGAGTAAAAGTTTTATTGTGAAATTTAATAGATTTATCTTCATTATAGGATTTTATTTTTAATTTTTATGCAACAAATAAATATATTAAATAATTATACAAAAATTTTGTAGTAATTATTTTATTAAGAGATAAACCAAATAAATGGTTTTAAAAATAATAAAATAAATATTATATGAACTATTTAATGTTCTCCACTAATTTTATAGATAAATATGACCTTTTATGAATCTATTAAATCTTTTAGTTAGAACATTTCTTCTGTATATATTTTATTTAAATTCAAATAATTGATTAGTGTCAAAATTGACACTATTGTTATTTTATAAAAATAACATATTATAAAATTGTTTAAAAATCACAAAAATATTTAAAGATTATAAATTTAAATTAAATCGTATAAAATGTTATAAAGTATCCAATTATGGACAATTAAAAACAAATAAGTAATTATTTTTTATAATTTAAATTTTAGAATTTTATTACCACAAATAGAATTAAATTGATTAAATAAGGATAAATCAAGTTGATAATATTAAAAATAAATTCCTAACATGTCTAAATTTTATTGGTTGATGATATTAAAACCATATCTCATCTAATATTTGAATATGAGTCATTTTTGTAGGTTTTTAAGTGGGGTTAGATTTATTATAAATTAATATTTTTAAGATTTTTAAAGGTGCCCCTCTCCTCCCTTATAAAAGGGCACCTCTTCTCTCCCTTACTCACACCAATTTAAGCCTTCAAGCTCGGACAAACCCTGCCAAATTCTCTTATCTGCTTCCCTAGAAACATCCTAGAGGTCATGGTCTTCTTCAAAGACCAAGTTTAGTGCCCTAAGTGGAGGTCTCAAAGAGGCGCTTTAAAGAAGAGGTAATGTCTGTTACTGATTCTTTCAACATTATTTCTTCTTCTACTTATTCTTATTTAGTTGTTTCATTATGAAATAATAACTACAGTATCACTCATATAATGATATGTTATTATAAGTATGAAACAACCCTATTTCACCATCTATCCATCCTACGGAAATCACCGCGCGTGCGTACGTACGGAATACCGTCTCCACTCTGTGGTGTAATTTATTTTTCCAACACCACCTTACATGGATGGGTATAATGGTGTAAAGAACATATATAAACAGTTATTATAACATCATACTTATTATGATATATTTTATCATCCCATCCAATTCAATTCAATAATTATGGGAACGATATCATCGCTCGTGTGTACGTACGGACTACCGTCTCCACGACGTGATGAGATTCATTCTCCATGTTACCCATTTAAGAATGATTATAAAGTATATATAAGAAACAATAATGAAATATATGAAATTATAAAGCTACTGGATTTATTTATATATATATATATATATATATATATATGTATGTCATCTACTTAATTCCATTCAACTCAATAAGGAAACGAAAACAGCGTTCATGCGTATGTACGGCCTACCGTCTCCATGAACAGTGTATTTCTTTCCATTTATCGATCTATTATATATATGTATATTCTGAATATATATTATATATAAATCATGTGTTATATTCTGGAATTAATTAACCATGATCTATGTAACCATATGAATAATTACAAGTCAAAACACGGACAACAAATGAAACGATTTTACCCAAAACACTTTTTAACATGGAATTTACAAAAGAACGGGTAATATAAAGTCATAAGTAAACCATATGTGATATCATAACAAGGAATATGAATCTGTAATAAGTCAGTGACATTATTTAAATCATTATACAGGAGGTTCAGAAACATACGAAGCATATCGGACATAAGGTAAGGGATAATTTTGCAAATCTCATTTTATTCTGAGATTGCTTATTTGTAAGTATTTACTAGGGCTATTTATATCATGTCCATGTTTTATAAAAGTGTTTTCATGTATGTATAAAGTCTTTTTTACCCTTTTTTGACTTTTACTACGTGGTATGTATGGAATCTTTCTCTTATTTACGTTACGAGCTACTTTTTTTGACTTTTCCGACAAAAGTATGAGAAGAATGTTATTTTTAAGGTATACGGCATGAAAGGATTTTTACTGTTTCATAAAGCCTTCTTTTCATGAATCTTCCTCCAAAAGATTTCTTGACTATTTTAAACAAAATCCTATTCTTTTAAAATTTCATGGAATTTTGTGAAAATAAAATGATTTTGAAGAAGAAAGGATATTTTCCTCAAGAATTCATTTCAAGTTTTTTATCAAAAACCATTTTTCATCCAAGATAACATTATTTCATATGTGTATGCTTCAAGTATAATGTCTCTATGATTTAAATGGTTTCAATTTTCTTATTATGAAATGATATCCATTTCTTTTATATGGATTATGTAATGATGGGTTGATGTTTATGAAACCCATTTTATTTATTGGGTTTTTATGAATGATGTATGTTTATTTTGTGGCACAAGTAAGACTGATTTCATTATGAGATGGGTGGGAACTATATCTCCATCCAATGCATTGGGTAAAGATTTATATCTCATGAGACAGACATGGCTGGAACGGCAGGTTAAACCGGTTCAGTAATATAGGACTGGAATGAGGAGTGAACTCGATTCAGAAAGGGACTTTGTCCACTAAGATGGTCTTGGCAGCAATGACTTTGCTAATATGGAAATCATATCGTGTGATTAATGGTTTCCACAATTACATGTTTCATTCCCATGGTATTTTATCAATCTTAATGTTTCTTTATGATCTATTCCTTACGTACTTCCATGTTTTATGTCATTGCTCAAGATTTTGATGTTTAAACATTATGTTCATGTTTTTATGTTCAAATGTATATGGTATGTTTTATTTTATCCATGCTTACCCTTATTGAGCATTTGAGCTCACCCTTTTTATGTTTTCTTTTCCCCAGGGTATAAAGAAAGGTTTTAGGTAAGAAAAAAAGGGGAAGATCTTTATGGGAGATGTTGAAGATCTTTCACCACGATTAGAAGATTACGTTCCAAGTTTCCAAAGACACTAAACTAATACGGTCCTTGTGTGTCAGTTTTTGTTATGTATTAAGTATTCCGAAAAAGTAATGTAATTTCCATGTACGTTTAGCTTTGGGACTCTACAGTTGGTATCAGAGGAAAGGTTTAGTCAAACTTTGGAAACTAGGATGTGAGAACTTTAGTGAGATCCCTAGAGATATTTCTAAGGTATGTCTAGGGATGTCCCTAAGGTTAAGTATAAGTATATGTTATAGTACTAGAATTATGGTAACCCAAGATGTTAGATATTGAAGTTACTCCCCCTTTATTATATTTTTTTCCCTAGTGTGATTTTTACCTCTCACACTATTCTTTTTGGGTTTTAGACGATGGCTGGAACCCGAAGGAACTGTGTTGATCAATGTAATGGACAATGCAATGATTGTCCTCATGAACGAACAAATGTTATGGGAGATGGAGTGCTAAATCTTATTGTTATACTTACCCATGTTATGAATCATTCTGGACTACCAAATGAGCAGAGAAGGGAACAATATTCTATTGAGTCATTCATGAGGAAACATCCACCTTCTTCCAGTGGTTCTTATGATCCACTTGTTGCTAAACAATGGATCAGTACTACTGAAAAGATATTTTCAGTTCTTCAATGTTCTGAACATGATAAAGTCATCTTAGCAGTATATCATTTGGAAGGTGATGCTGATCAATGGTTGAATCTTATCAAGAATACGAGGCCAAGAGATGAAATTGAGTCCATTGAATGGGACGAGTTCAAGAACTTATTTTTAAATAAGTACTTCCCTTGTATTCTTCGAACAAAGATGGAGATGTATTTTCTTAAAATAAAGAAAAATGATGATGAATCTGTTGGTATATACGAAGCTAATTTTACAAGGCTTGAAAGGTATGCATCTGGATTTATCATCCAACCTGAAAGTAAATTTGATCGATTCTTCAGTGGCAAATAACCAAATATTCGAAGGGAATTAGCAATAAGAGACTTCAGTAGCTATGGAAAAAATTGTGCGTTGTGCTATCAAGGTAGAAATGGAGGTTTGTGTTACTTATCCATCTCATAGTTTTGACAAGAAACGAAAGATGGAGTTCAAGGAGAAATCTCATAATAATGGTGAAAAGAAGATGAATGTTTCCTTATGCACAGAGTGTGGAAAGTAGCATGGTGGAGATTTTCTTAAAGGGACTAGAAAATGTTTTAAGTGTGGAAAAGAAGGTCATCAAGCATCTGAGTGTCGAAGTAATGGAAAAAGGGTTTCTAATTATGTGAATAAAGAAATGACTGCAGAGAATGAACCACCAACACTTCAATGCTTCAAGTGCAATGAAATGGGGTATTATGCTAATAAATTCCCTAATCCAAGGGTTAGTGATGATCGACATGAGCAACCACTTAAGGCAAAGGACAAAGGGAAGTCACATGCGATCACTATTGGAGATGTTGAATATGACGACAATGTGGTAGAATGATTAAGTGTTTATGTAATGGGATTCCAAAATAATGTTGTATATAGTATCGTGGAATATTGGAATATTTATGTATTGGTATATTGTGGTTTTCAATGGTACCGGTAACCATGGAATGTGATTGAGATATTTTTGTAAAAAAAGATGATATGCGCATAATGAAAAGAAAACAAGAAAATGAAATGTTTGACCGTATTCATGAGCTCATGACTGATATAAGGATAAGGTTATATCATGGTTTGAGTATATAGAATTTTTGGATTTTGGTATGTGGAAAGAGTTAACTTTTGACTGCATTCAGGTTTTCACTAAGGTTCAATGGGTATTCATTATTCAAGAGAATACATGATTCACATGTTAGTAATTTGACCAACAAGAAATATCTTATGATATATGGGGATCAACGATGGTATTAAATATCTGGTAATCATTTTCACTATATTATGAGAGTGGACTGCAGTATTATGGATAAGCCTAAAGATTGGAATGGATTATGTTGGACATAAGTTATTATTGTTTAAGGATAGAAGTTTTTTCGATATTATTGATGGGATGTTACAGTAATATAGTTTTAGAAAAAGAACAACCTGCAGGATGGGCGACAGCCCATCGCGTCGGATAAGGCTTTGGGAATCGAACCCACAACCGAAATGCGACTGGCCTTTATCACCTACCACTGGCCTACAGGAAGTCCCTAGTTAGTAGAAACTAGTTTTATTTTATTAAGCGGTATGATATATGAAGTATAAGTTCGTTTTTGGAACCATATATGATTAATCTAACCATAAGATGGAATTATAACTTTTGCTAACCTTTTGTTCGAAAGAGATGAAATGACACATCATTCTATCACATGATCTACTAACACATCACAAATAAAAAATTCAACTTCATTTCATTAAGGGATGAAGTGTAAATTGTTCAATTCACGAACAACAGTGAGATTGTACCAAAATCATGTAAGTATTTATTTTAATTCATCAACATTAGGGAAATGATCTTGAAACCCAATAATTTTGTCCTAGTTCCCTTATATCCGATGAATCAGATGGTACCTTAGATCATCACAAATCTATATCTTTGTGATTGTTGGATTTTTCATAGCCATGTTTCCTACCACTCTCCATTACAACCTGATGGTTAGATTTTTCTTCCATATCCATATTTTCACCTATGTTCTCCTATGTGGAAACCCAGTGATGAGTTAATTTGGGTAACCGTTACATTTCATATTTTAGTTTTTAAAGCCATGTTTCGGTATTCCTTTTTACGATGTGGGTTTCTATTAAACAAACTTTCGAGTAATAAACCATTTATAACCCCGAAGAATTTTGAGGGCGAAATTCATTTTAAGGGGGGTAGAATGTAACGCCCCAAGATTTTATGAAAAATATTCATTTAATTTCAGTAATGTCTTGTGTTTTATGCTACACCAATATTACCTTACGCTATACGCAACACGTGTTAGCTTGCAGTATACGCAACACTATTCTTGGATCGTGTTACACAAAATTTTGATAATAGTTATTCTACTCAACAGTGAGTATATATATATATTCAATGTATAAATGAAATATGGTTGGATTCTGTTATACGAAACAACGAAGGATTCTTGCACAACACGCAACCCTGACTTGGCTTGCATTACACGCAATCGCGACCTTCCTCGATAGCGTGTGTTGTACGCAATACCGGGTTTTACTAAACAATGATATATTATTATAATATTATTATGAACTAGCCATTATGAATAGTATTAACTAAATTTTTAATTTTATAACATTTTTATTCATCTTACACATTTTCTAGAACATGGTATAAGAACAAAATAAATTTTTCAGGTAAAAAAGTATTTTTCAAAAAATGCAGTTTTCCCCCTTTTGATGGCGCACCCACTTTAAATCAAGTTTTTGAAATGTTTATATGTTAAATTTGACAAAATAAAATTCTTCTTTGGAATCAAGAAATAATAATTTACTTTGGATAATTTTTCATATTATTCTGGTAACTTTCATATTTTGATGAACAGTAAAAACACGCTATATTTTAATTAAAAACAACTTTTTTCATCGCAATAATTTATATGGTTAAATAATAATATTGAATGGTTTTAAAGTATAAATAGAATATATTTTTACCATTTAATATAATGTATGTCATTAGCATTGATTTTACATTAAATTCGTATGATAAATCAATTCAGTCTTTTGCAATGTTTTAAAGAAAAACATGTTTTCTTTCGACAACGGGATTAATTTTAATTTAATTACATCAACTTTCGTGTATTTAATATGGAAAAATGGATTCCATATTTGGAATCAGTGGTTCCAAATTATGTTAATAAGATACTTTTTATTTTTGGGAATTATGAATAGTAACTACGGTAAATTTTATTTACCATAGTTAAAGGTAAATCGGGTAATTAAGGGTAAATATAATATTATAAAATTACCCTAAAACATGCCAAAATTTTATTGGATGGATAAAAGTAGACCCATATAACATAAGGGTCGGATTAGATTCATTTTAGGGACTTTTGACCATGAAAATAATTTAATTATTATTAAAACCAAAGAAAGTGACAACATGTCACTCTCTTAAATCTTATAAGTATAATAATTTTAATTTAGTGATAAACATCATAAATCTTCTAACTTTAATAGTCTCCATAAATATAATAAAATTATCTACATCATGATAATTTATTTAGAATTTTTAGGGATTAAATAATTGTCATTAATGGTGATACATTAATGATGCAGAAATTATTTATTTAGTAAAAAATCAGTAATATAGTTTTTATTGAAATAATAATACCCATTAAAAGACCCAAAAACCTGACCAAAACTTATTGGTAGTGTATATCTACACATTGAGCATCCAATTAACTAATATATAACCGTTTAGAGTCTTATAAAAGTGATTATGACACTTATATTATTTTATTTTAAATGATGCCAAAGTTGTCACCTTCATAATTTAATAAATATAACAATTTAACTATTATTATTTTAAGATGATAAATTCGAGTAAAAGTTTTATTGTGAAATTTAATAGATTTATCTTCATTATAGGATTTTATTGTTAATTTTTATGGAACAAATAAGTATATTAAATAATTATACAAAAATTTTGTAGTAATTATTTTATTAAGAGATAAACCAAATAAATGGTTTTAAAAATAATAAAATAAATATTATATGAACTATTTAATGTTCTCCACTAATTTTCATGATACATATGACCTTTTATGAATCTATTAAAGCTTTTAGTTAGAACATATATTCTGTATATATTTATTTAAATTCAAATAATTGAATAGTGTCAAAATTGACACTATTGTTATTTTATAAAATAACATATTATAAAATTGTTTAAAAATCACAAAAATATTTAAAAATTATAAATTTAAATTCATATGGTATAAAATGTTATAAATTATCCAATTATGGACAATTAAAAACAAATAATTAATTATTTGTTATAATTTAATATTTAGAATGTTATTACCACAAATAAAATTAAATTGATTAAATAAGTATAAATCAAGTTGATAATGTTAAAAATAAATTCCTAACATGTCTAAATTTTATTGTCTGATTCTATTAAAACCCTATCTCATCTAATATTCGAATATGAGTCATTATTGGAGGTTTTTAAGTGGGGTTAAATTAATTATAAATTAATATTTTTAAGACTTCCAAAGGTGCCCCTCTCCTCCCTTATAAAAGGGAACCTCCTCCCTCCCTTCCTCACACCAATTTGAGCCTTCAAGCTCGGCCAACCCCTGCCAAATTCTCTTCTCCAATTCCCTAGAAACGTTATAGAGTTCCTGGTCTTCTTCAAAGACCAATTTTAGTGCCCTAATTGGAGGTCTCAAAGAGGCGGTTTAAAGAAGAGGTAATGTCTGTTACCGATTCATTCAACTTTATTTCTTCTTCTACTTATTCTTCTTTAGTTTTTTGATTATGAAATAATAACATTAGTATCACTCATATAATTATATGTTATTATATGTATGAAACAACCCTATTTCACCATCTATCCATCCTACGGAAAATGAAATCACCGCGCGTGCATATGTACGGAATACCGTCTCCACACCGTGGTGTAATTTGTTTTTCCAAAACCACCATACTTGGATGGGTATAATGGTGTAAAGAATAACTATAAACAGTTATTATAATATGATACTGATTATGATTTATATTATCATACTATCCAATTCAATTCAATAATTATGGGAACGATATCATCGCTCGTGCGTACGTACGGACTACCGTCTCCACGACGTGATGAGATTCATTCTCCATGTTAACCATTTAAGAATGATTATAAAGTATATATAAGAAATAATAATGAACTATATGACATTATAAAGCTACTGGATTTATTTATATATATATGTATGTCATCTACTTAATTCCATTCAACTCAATAAGGAAACGAAAACAGCGTTCATGCGTACGTACGGCCTACCATCTCCATGAACGGTGTATTTCTTTCCATTTATCGATATATTATATATATGTATATTCTGAATATATATTATATATAAATAATGTTTTATATTCGGGAATTAATTAATCATGATCTATGTAATCATATGAATAATTACAAGTCAAAACACGGACAACAAATGAAACGATTTTACCCAAAACACTCTTTAACATGGAATTTACAAAAGAACGGATAATATAAAGTCATAAGTAAACCATATGTGATATCATAACAATGAATATGATTCTGTAATAAGTCAATGACATTATTTAAATCATTATAAAGGAGTTTCGGATACATACGAAGCATATCGTACATAAGGTAAGAGATAATTTTGCAAATCTCATTTTATTCTGAGATCGCTTATTCGCAAGTATTTACTGGGGCTATTTATATCATGTCCATGTTTTATAAAAGTTTTTTCATGTATTTATAAAGTCCTTTTTACCCTTTTTTGACTTTTACTGCATGGTATGTATGGAATCTTTCTCTTATTTACGTTACGAGCTACTTTTTTTGACTTTTTCGACAAAAGTACGAGAAGAATATTATTTTTAATGTATACGGCATAAAAGGATTTTTACGGTTTTATAAAGCCGTATTTTCATGAAGCTTCCTCCAAAATATTTCTTGACTATTTTAAACAAAATCCTATTCTTTTAAATTTTCATGTAATTTTGTGAAAAGAAAATGATTTTGAAGAAGAAAGGATATTTTCCTCAAGAATTCATTTCAAGTGTTTTATCAAAAACTATTTTTCATCCAAGATAACATTATTTCATATGTGTATGCTTCAAGTATAATGTCTCTATGATTTACATGGTTTCAATTTTCTTATTTTGAAATGATATCCATTTCTTTTATATGGATTATGTAATGATGGGTTGATGTTTATGAAACCCATTTTATTTATTGGGTTTTTATGAATGATGTATGTTTATTTTGTGGCACAAGTAAGACTGATTTCATTATGAGATGGGTGGGAACTATATCTCCATCCAATGCATTGGGTAAAGATTTATATCTCATGAGACAGACATGGCTGGAACGGCAGGTTAAACCGGTTCAGTAATATAGGACTGGAATGAGGAGTGAACTCGATTCAGAAAGGGACTTTGTCCACTAAGATGGTCTTGGCAGCAATGACTTTGCTAATATGGAAATCATATCGTGTGATTAATGGTTTCCACAATTACATGTTTCATTCCCATGGTATTTTATCAATCTTAATGTTTCTTTATCTACTAACTCATGAAATATTATATTCAAAAGATCCATGAATAAAATCAGTCTTACTTGTGCCACAAAATAGATCATAAAGATCCACTAAGATAAGTTTTTGGTTTTGTTTATTGATGAAATTATGGAATATTATAAAAGTAAATAGGAGAACGAAATACATATAATAGATGTTTTAAAAACCTTAAAATAAAATATAATGTGTGGAAAATTATGTGTGTAGTAATTTTGGTTGCATTAAATTACATTCTTGGACACATTGTTTCTAAATATTCTATAACTATTAATCTTTCTAAAATGGATGATGTTGAAGAAAATCTAAGACCAACAAATATAACTGAGATTCATATTTTCTTTGGTTTGTAAGGATATTACTAGAGTTTTTTCAAAAACATTTCCTAGTTATCTAGCCCACTTACTATGTTATGTAGAAAAAGTGAAAAGATCATCTAGGAAAAATAATGTCATTTTTTTAATGAATTAAAATAAATATTGGTGAATGCCCCAGTTTTGACCCTACCTTCCAAAATAGTGAATTTTTCGTCTATAGTGATACTTAATTTAAGGTACTTGGTTGTGTCCTAATGTAAAATTATTGTTAATTGATTATTCATCATATCAATTGAAACGTCATGAGTTAAATTACCCAACACAATATTTGGAACTAACTACTGTTGTTTTTCTGTTAAAATATGGAGGAATCATTTGTAAGGGATAAAATATAAAATATATATTAACCGTAACACATTGAAGTATATATTTACTCAGAAGGAATTGACCATGACATAAATAAGATATATGGAACTAATCAAGGATCATGATTGTAATATTCATTATCATCTTGGTAAATAAAACAAAGTGGTTAATTCTTTGAGTGGGAAAATTAATGATTCATTAACAGTGTTATGTTTGAAACATTACCCATTGGTTAATGATTTGATACATTTTGGTTTTGATGTTGTTGGTGAAAGAAATTTCCATATTTGGTTTTAGGTGTCAGTGTAGTCATCTCTATCATATAGAACAAATCATGCTTAGAAGGAAGACCATGAGTTGTAGAAAGATGGTAGAATTTTTTTAAAGGTTATGTTTCTAGAGTTTAGCAATGAAAAATATTGTTTTATGAGGATTGGAATGAAAAAATGTGTTTCTTTTGATTCTCTTATGAAGAATGAATTTTTATATTAATATCATAGTTCTCCATTTTTAGTTCATCATGGAAGGACAAAGATGTATATAGACCTCTGAGAGTATTACTGGTGGGATGGAATGAAAAGAGATATTGCTAATTTTACCATAAAATATTTGAATTTTAAATTGTTTAAATAAGTGAGGTAGTTTCCAAAGGTGATGATTCATTATTTTCTAGTGACATAGTGTAAATTTAAAAATATTTCCATAGACATTAGGGTGGGACTACCAAATAATTCTCGATGTAATGTTAAAATTCAGGTTATTGTTGAATGTTTGACAAAATCTTCATCCCCAATATGATGAACTGACCATGTGAAAAATTCAGGCCTTGGATTATATGATTCAAGCTTGTTCAATGGATTACTAGGGATGTTGGGATCAACATCTATCTTTAGTTGAGTTTTCTTATAATAAAAATTTTCATTCCAATATACATACTAAACCTTATGATTCATTATATAGGAAGAGGTTTTTAACACCAAACTTTTAGAAGGAAGTTAAGTTAAGGAAGTTGAAATGACAATAATTATTTGAGTAAGTGGTTGAGAAAGTAAAGATGATCCAGTATCACATGACGACGTCTGAAAACCAACATAATATATATGTAGATAACAGGATGAAAGAACTTTCATTTGAGGTAGCTGATCATTTTTTCCTTAAAATAATTCCTTGGAAAAGTGTTATGAATTTTGGTAAGAAATGAAATATAATCCCAAGATTCATTGGACCATTTGATATTTAGGAGAAATTTGGACCAATTGCTTTTTGAAAATATTTTCCTCCGATTTTACCTCAGGTACACAATTATTTCCATGTTTTGAGTTTGATAAATTATGTTCTGTATCCATCTCATATTTTGAGACTTGAAGTAGTTCACCTGGAAGACAACCATTCCTATAAAGAGGAAAAAAATTTACTTCTCAATCACAAGGAGAGAATATTGTGGAATAAGATAATTCATAAGGTTAAGGTTCTCTATAGAAACCATGTTTTTGAAGAAGCAACATGGGAATCTAAAAATGCAATGAGGTAAAGGTATCATCACTTGTTTAATAAGTGATTAAAAATTGTGAGGACGCAATTTCAAAAACGGGGGAGAGTGTGACAATCCAGGTGCTAATAGTTTTAATGGTTTTCAATCTAGAATTAATAATTCAAATTAATTATAAATTAATAAAGTAAAAAAGTGGTATTTATAGCTATTAAGGAATTCATGCTAAATGAATAGTAACATGACCTTAGGAATAGTAATGTGAACCTTATGAATAGTAAATTGGCCAATAGAATAGTAACCAAACTTAATAAAGTATATATAAAATTGATGTATCTTATATGTGAAAATATGATATATTTATATCTTGGAATTAGTAAATAAATGTTTTGAAAATAATAGATTATGTGTTAGTTTTTTTAAAACATAAATATTTATTTACAATTTTATAATTAATATGATGATTTAAAATAAATTATATGTCTTCATAGAATAGATTAATAAACTAATATTTTATTTTATTAAGATTATAAAATGATTTTATGAGACCTTAATTAATTTTTCAAAGTGTTATAAAATAAGTTATAGTTTTAAAACTTGAATTTTTCAAATAAGTCATGTCTTCAATTAAAATTTAAAGTTAACATATTCATAAAATTATTTATATAAAATAGTGATGATTTTTTAATTCTACAAATTGAAAAATACGTAGGTTTAATGTTTTTAATTTTTCTAAAATACATGAATTTTTGGTGAATATCGAGATATGATAATTTACGAAATAAGCTAAATACATGAATTATTGATTCGTGGATGATGTTCTGCTGATATAATCACCCTTGGTTTGAACCCAAATGTTTGAATTACTATATTTAGTCACAATAACCAAAACTATTCCTTGTCTTGATAAAAATATTAAAATAATGATTAACATATTGGAAAACCCCTCCTCTCATCCACTATAAATACCACCCCTCACCAGCTCTTCTCCTCACATCTATCAATTTTTGGGACTTGAGAAAATTATACACAATACTTTTCCCAAGACTCTTACCCATGTTCAATACCTACTAGTCTCACCAATAGGCCAAAATCAATGGCCTTAATGATGTTCTCTATGAGGAAAATTCAAGAGGTAAAAATCCTTTTTCTTTTTCTTTTATTTTCTTTTCAATTATTTTTTGTTTCATATACTATCTTCCGCTAAACTTATATGAGAATCATTAAAACTCCATTATATTATATATAATTTAATATTATCATGATTATGGAAAACATCAACATCATACTTCTTCTATTCTTCCTCTTATTCTAAAAATAATAATATTGTTTGTGATGTGTCGATTTACTAGCATTGTGGATGATGTGTTTTCAATTTCTATTCCCTCCTCCAGGGATATTCATAAAACCTTTTTAATTTTTTAAATTTATTTTAAGGTATATTATATAACATCATATATATAAGACTCGAGCCTTAAAAATTACTTAATCTTAAGTTATTTCAAGAGTACGCATTGTGGATCTTTTCAGGTTTAGAGTTTTAGATAATTATATCATAAATCATACATTACACTCCACATTTAAACAAAGGGGTTACATAAAAGATAGTACTCATTTTTACCATCAACAGAGACATATTTAAAATAAAACATGGATTCTTTCTTGACACTTCCTTGACCCTATCATCACATCATGTACCTTTCCCTTGACCTGTGAAAAACATTTCAAAAATGTGGGATGATCATAAAAAGCTCGGTAAAGGATATAAAAATACGTAAAGGAAAAATTAGTACATGTATACATAAGAATCAATGAAATCATACTTTACTCATAAAACAAAAGCATGTTAGCATACCTCATGAAATCATAATATTTATGAATAACTCATAAAAACATAAGACATAGAGGTAACTTGAGGCATTCATAACATTCTTATGTAGGGAGTAACCCTCATGGTTACGTTTGGAATACCCATAATAGTATATTCCCTAAATATCTTTGGAGAAACATTAACGTTTAACCCATTCGCGTTACCCAATGCATTGGAGAGCTATATCGGGCTCACCTGCCCTTAGTTTATCACGGAACCACCCGTCTTCATAAAAAATGCCCAAGAACCATAACATAATCGTATCTCATAAAACATGAATAAAGGAAACATAACATTCCCACATTTCAATCAAAAGATATCAATAACAAATTGAAATAATAAAAACATTATGAAAACCATTTTCAATACCAAAATAAAAGAAAAGTAAAACATGGTTTTTATTTTTCATTTAAAAAAAGTCATGGCTTGTAGAGGAAGCTGAAACGTAAATAATGGTCACGGTAGCGGAGACGTCATTGTCGCCACATATGTACAACAAAAAAACATTACTTTTCTCATTTAGTGAAATGCTTCTTATAAAAAATATTCCTTTTGAATAGACATAAAAGTCAAAGGGTTTTATACACCGTATAAAATAATTTTGTGTATAAAACAAAATATGCCTCAATGAAAGGAAATTGAGACGAAGTCCCTTACCTCGGGTCCAACTTGACTCGATCATTATTTAACCTCCTGAATAATAAACTTGATTTAATTTATACTTTCTTAAGAACATTTTTCAAGTTAATTATTCCTTTTTATATCACTTATTACCATGTTATGCACACTATGTAATTATTTAAGTTAATAATGGTTGTTTTGTCGATCATTGGTACTTGAGTCAAAAATAAACTCTTTATAATTACAAGTTGTTAATTTATCCATTATATCTAGAATTATATTCATGATTTAGATATCATATATATCATATATATCCAGTATATTCAAGCATTTATAATATTACATAACATTTAGAGGTAAGAAATGAAATGCACCGTTCCTGGAGACGATATTCCATACGTACGCATGAACGCTACTTTCATTTCTATTTCCTATTTAATGGAATGGAATCATAATGATATAAAGGTATATTATAATTCCAATATAATATCATATATAATATAACTAACTCCATCCTTTATATGTCCCACATATGACATTAACAAATCAAATCACTTTGAGGGGGCGGTAGTCCGCACTTCCAAAAATGAAGATATCGTGTTTACCCATAATGGAAACCATTATGGTATTCCATAATTGAAAAATACAGAAGCTTAAGGAAAACATAAACATAATATATATCATATATAAATATAGTGACATCTTAATGGCGACCTTTTAAGGTGTTAGAAGAATATTGAACAATCATCGTTTCGTGAGCCAGAAATTCCCCATCCACGGAAACAGTATGCTCTTTAACCATTATATGTAAGTGTGTGTAAGTGTAGCTCGAATAATTCTTATAAAAACATCCTAGAATATTGAAGATACTGGTTTTTTTACAAAATAAATGAATAAAAAGAGTTTAGGGGGTTGGAGAAGCAAAATATTACAAAAGAACATTACAGAAGTCTTTACCTTTAAATCAGGTAACTCCTCTTGGTTTGATCCAAAAGGGTTTCTTGAAGAGATTTCTGCCTATAGTAAGGCTTCTAGGATGAATAAAGGGATGCAGAGAGATAAAATGAGCAGATATTGGCCGAGCCAATGGCTTGAGAAGTGTGGTTAAGGAGGTGTAGGTGGGGGCCTTTTATAAGAGGAGAGAAGGGGCACTCTTTGAAAGTAATAAAATGATAGTTTATATTGAAATGTGTTTTGTATTTAAAAGGTCCAACATTGATATATTTCTAGTATAAGGTGATAAGGGTTCGAAATATACTCACCCAATAGGTTTTTGACAAGTTTAAGTATTATATTTTACATTATCTTTTCATTTTTTTAAATCGTTCATTAATGAGGTAATTGATGTACCATCATGATGTCATAAATAATTTAATTTATTTAATGTATAAAAATTATAAAAAAATACTATGATTTAGGAAATAATTTTATCTTTCCAATGAATATTTATAGTCTAAGATATAATTTACTTAGTCAAAAGTAAAATTGTTTTACTTAGGTGTTACATACTTTGTTGTATTTAACTTTCTTTAAAAATAAAAAGATAAAAAGTCATTATCACACAAAATTGATTTCATGGGGTCCTTGAGTTTGGTAAAAGGAATCCCATGGTTTTCCATGACACAACCAGTATAATTAGGACACATTTTGGGGTAATTTGGTATTATTATGATATTATTTTACTATCCTTAACTATTCGATTACTAATTAATCACGATAATTAAAGATAATTAACGCCGTTACTATTCATAATGTCCAGAAACAAAAGAGTCTTAATTACATAATTTGGACCTTCTTATTCCAAATATGGAATCCATTTTTCCAAATTCCAAACATATAAATTGCAATAATTAATTTAAAAATAATTCCCGTTGTCAAAATAAATAGCGGGTTTTTTTGAAACAATATCTATGAAAACTGTGGCACTTGTTTATTCGCAATTTCAATGTGAAATTAATCCCAATTAACACCATTGGATTAAATGGTAAAAATATATTATATTTAAACTTTAAAACCAATTAAAAAGATAATATAACCATATAACTAATTTAGATGAAAAAGAAGTTTTGATGTAAAATGCAGTATTTTTCACTATTCATTAAAAATGAACATTGTCAGAAAAATACCAAAACTTTATCCAAAGTAAATTTAAATGTCCCAATCATAAAGAATAATTTTATTTTGACAAATAGAGCTTATAAAATTGCCCAAAGTTTGATTTAAAAATGGTTTTCCATCAAAAGGCAGTAAAACAATCTTTTAAAAATATTAGTGTATTCCATGCTTAAGATAGGATTTATTCTCATTTTAAGCCTCTAAAACACTATATAATTCATAAATAGACATAGATAATAATATATATTATTAATTACTTACTTTTAATGTTACATCCTTCCCCCCTTTAGAAAATTTTGTCCCTGCAATTAATTTTCTTATCGAATAAGTGGGGGTATTTATCCCTCATTGCATTTTCAGATTCCCATGTTGCATCTTCAATCATGTAGTTTTTTCACAAAACCCTTACTTGATGAATCACCTTATTCCGTAACACTTGATCCCTATGGTCAAGAATCTAGACCGTTTGTCCCTCATAAGATTTATTCTCTTCCAGCTGAACTACCTCTAGACTCAAAACATGAGATGGATCTGGCATATACTTCCTTAACATTGAAACATGAAAAACATTGTGTACCTGAGATAAACTCGGAGGTAAAGCCACTCGGTATGCAACTGATCAAACTATCTATAGAATTCATATGGTCCAATGAACCTTTTACTCAGCTTTCCTTTCTTACCAAATCGCATCACACAGTTCCATGGTGATACTTTGAGAAAAACATGATCACCTACCTCAAAAGAGAGATTCTTCCTCCTGTTGTCCACATAACTCTTCTGCCTGCTCGGAGCTGTTCTCATGTGTCTCTATGTCAGCTGAACTTTTTTAGCCAAATCTTCTACCAATTCTAGTCCCATAAAATTCCTTTCACCCACTTCATCCCAGAAATCTAGAGTTCTACACCGCTTCCCATATAATGCCTCAAATGGTGCCATCTGTATAATAGAATGAAAACTGTTATTATAAGAAAACTCTACCAAAGAAAGATGTTGGTCCCAAAATCCTTGATAATCCATCTAACAAGAACATATCATATCCTCCAAATTCTGAATTATTCGTTCTAACTTCCCATCATATTGAAGATGAAAAGATGTACTAAAATTTAATTTAGTACCCAACGACTTCTGAAGGCCTTTCCAAAGGTTAGAGTTAAACCTGGGATCACGATCAGATACAATAGAGAGGGGAACTCCATGTAACCTGAATATCTATTTAAGATACAAATGGGAAAGTTGATCTAGGGAAAAAGTATCTCGTATAGCAAGGAAATGAGCAGATTTAGTCAAGTGATCAACAATAACCCATATTGCATTATTACCTCGAGATGTCTCCGGCAATCCCACAATGAAGTCCAGGGATATATTCTCCCATTTCCACTCTGGTACTGGTAAAGGTTTAAGCATAACTTTAGGTAACTGCCGCTCTACTTTAACCTGTTGACAAGTCAAACACTACACAATAAAATCAGTAATATCTCTTTTCATTCCGTCCCACCAGTAACACTCCCAAAGATCTTTATACATCTTAGTACTTCCTAGATGAACTGAAAATGGAGAACTATGAGCTTCACATAACAACTCTCTCTTCAACTATGAATCACAAGGCACACACAATCTCTTCCCAAATCTCAAAACACAATCATTATAAATTTTGAATTTTGGCAACTTACCTTTCTGAACCAGCTCTACCTTTTTCTGCAACTCACTATCTTTATTCTGTGCTTGCTTAATTATGTCTCATAGATAAGATTTCACTGATACCTGAAACAAAACAGAAGGACATCCTGCACCAACAACTTCTATGCCATAGTTCATAAAATCCTTAACCAAATGATCATGTTCCAAACGCAACATTTTTAATGAAGCATTACTTTTTTTGACTAAAAGCATCATCCACTTTATTTTATTTTCCCGGATGGTAATGAATTGTACAATCATAATCCTTGATTTTTTCTATCCATATCCTCTGTCACATGTTCAATTATTTCTGAGTGAATATAGACTTTAAACTTTTTTGATCGGTATATATTTCAAACTTTACTCCATACAAATGATGCCTCCAAATTTTCAAATCAAAAACAACTGTAGCTAATTCGAAATCATGTGTACGGTAATTTGCCTCTTGAGGTTTCAACTGACATGAAGCATAAGAAATTACCTGATCATTCTACATTAGGACGCAACCAAGTCCTTTCAGTGAAGCATCACTGTAGATAAAAAACTCCCCATTCCTGGAAGGTAGTTCCAAAACTGGAGCATTCACCAATCTTCTTTTTAGTTATTGAAAACAATCATCACTACTTTTGTCCAGATAAACTTAACACCCTTCCGAGTTAGCTTAGTCATTGGACTAGATAACCAGGAAATATTTCTAACAAAACCTTCGGTAATAACCTGCCAAACCAATAAAACTACAAATCTCAGTTACATTTGTGGGTCTTGGCCATTCTTCCATAACCTTTGTTTTTTCAGGATCAATAGTTATCCCATCTTTAGAAACAATGTGACCGAGGAAAGAAATTTTTTGCAACCATAACTCACACTTGCTGAATTTACCATACAATTTCTTTTCTTTAAAGGTTTGAAAAATAACCCTTAAATGTCTTTAATGCTCCTATTTACTTTTAGAAAACACCAAAATATCATTAATGAAAAAAACCACAAACTTATCCAAGAACTCATGGAAAATTCTATTCATAAGGTCCATGAATACAGCGGGTGCATTAGTTCGCCCAAAAGGCATAACTACAATTTATAATGGCCATATCTTGTACGAAACACGGTCTTCAGAATATCTGCTTCCTTTACCTTCAACTGATGGTACCCCAATCTCAGGTCAATCTTTGAAAAAAACTGAGCTCCCTGGAGGTGCTCAAGCAAATCATCGATATGAGGAAAAGGATATTTGTTCTTAACAGTGATGTTATTCAAGGCTCTATAATCAATGCAAAGTATCATTGAACCGTCTTTATTTTTAACAAAAACAAACAAGATCACCCCATGGTCATGTGCTAGGTCAAATGAAACCTTTCTCTAATAAATCTTTCAATTTATCCTTCAACTATAAAAGTTTCATTTCAACCATTCGATAAGGGGGTTTTGAAATTGGATTAGCATCAGGAACTAAGTCAACAGTAAATTCAACTTCCCGATCTGGTATTATTCCAGGCAAATCATCAGGAAAAACATCAGGATACTCATTTACCACTGGAACATCATTAATCTGAATAGTTCTATTGTTTTCAACAATATGTGCATGGTAACATTCATTTCCATCTTTTACAAGTTTCTCATCCTCTTGATATGTTATCAACAGTAAGGGTTCATTATTGTACAGAAACATAAAGTCTTTCTGGAAAAAAAAACTTTATTAGCACTACAGTCAATCTTAGCATGGTAAACAGAGAGCCAATCCATACCCAGGATAACATCAAACTCTACTACAGGTAAAACAATTCGGTTTTCAAGTAGGTTCTTTCCACAAATAAGGATAGGAATATTCTTATAAATTATTTTTGCCTCAACATTTCCCCCCAGGTGTTTTTACCACAAGTTCAGGAGTCATTTCTTGAGATGGTATTCCCATTTTACAAGAAAGGTTTTCAGAGATGAAGGAATGTGTAGACCCTGAATCAAACAACACACTGTCATAATCTAAAAAAATAAACAAAGTACCTGATACTACTTCATTTGATGGCCCAAAATCTACTGAAGTAGTTGCAAAGGATTTCACCACCCCTTTATGCTAGTATTCTAACTAATTCCCATCACTTGAACTCTTTGTCGGACACTCGTTTTCATAATAACCCATCTCATTGCACTTAAAACATTTCACTAACTATAAATCAAATTTGTTCTTACCATCACCCTGATCTTTTTCTATGAAATCACGAGCCTTATGTCTCGTCTTACCACATCGGTAGCACTTTCCAGAATTCAGAAGACACACCCCAGCAAGCCTTTTACCACATTTATCACAAACTGGAAACTTAGTTTTCTTACCATCAGACCTTTTTGAAGAATTCTTCCATTTCTCCTACCACCTCGGTCTCTTCTTCTGTTGGTTGTTATAGAACACTTGATCATCTAAAAACTCCATTTCCACCTTCTCAGCACATTGAAGAAGCTTTTTATAACTTTTGAACTCATGAGAAGCTAATTACCTTTAATATTTTGGCTTTAATCCTGAGTAAAAATGATTGATTTTACTATCAAGGTCTCGGATAAAATTTGGAGCATACCTTGCCAATCGAGTGAACCTTTCTTCATAGGCAGCCACTAAGTCTTCCTCTTTGCTCAATTCCAAGAATATTATTTCCATCCTAAGTTGAACGACCTTAGGAAAATACTTCTCAGGAAACATACCTTTGAATTCATCCCAGTCGAGAGCATCAATCTCATCCGCGTCCCTGATATTTTTAACCATCGACCACCACTGATCTGCTTCACCCTCTAAACGGTAAATAGAAAGACTAACCTTTTTATTGTCTTAACACCCCATGACATCTAAAATCTTCACCAGTGCTTTAATCCACCCTTCAGGTAGAAAAGGGTCATATGATCCTCTAAATGATGGGGGATGTTGCCTCATGAAATGTTCCACCACTAACATGTTCCTCTGCAGTTGATCTGGCTGATCTCATGCATGGATACCACCACTATTTATCGCTTCAGTCAACTACGCCATTACTACAACAAACTATTCAGTTCCAATTCTGACCATCTCAGGATGCTGATTCGGGAGGTCTTTTCCTTCTATATGCCTCCCTAGCAATGTTTCTCTGTTTCCTCTGTGGAAAACCATTCTGAACAAACATGTCTTAGATGAAGCAACATGGTAATCTTAAAATTCTATATCATTTCAATTTGACCATAAAAAATATTTTTGGATAATAATTTAATAGAATTCTAACTCCTAAAGTTATCTAAACTGACCTCTAAAACCAACTATAAGGCCCCAGCCTTAAACATTACTTAATCTTGAGTTATTTCAAGAGTACATGTTGAGGATATTTTCAGGTTTAGAGTTTTAGATAATTAGATCATAAATCATGCAATACACTCCACATTTAAACAAAGTGGTTACATAAAATATAGTACTCATTTTTTCCATCAATGGAGAAATGTTTAAAATAAAACATGGATTCTTTCTTGACACTTCCTTAACACTATCATCACATCATGTACCTTTCCCTTGACCTGTGAAAAACATTTCAAAAACTTGGGATGAGCATAAAAACCTCAGTAATGTATATAAAAATACGTAAAGGAAACATTAGTACATGTATACATAAGAATAAATGAAATCATACTTTACTCATAAAATATAAGCATGTTAACATACCTCATGAAATCATAAGATTTATGAATAACTCATGAAAAACATAATACATAGAGGTAACTTGAGGCATTCATAACATTCTTACGTAGGGAGTAACCCTCATGGTTACATTTGGAATACCCATCATAGTATATTCCCTAAATAGTTTCGGAGAAACCTTACCATTTAACCCCTTCGTGTTACCCAATGCATTGGAGAGCTATATCGGGCTCACCCACCCATATTTTATCACAGAACCACCCGTCTTCATAAATAATTCCCAAGAACCATAACATAATTGTATCCCATAAATCATGCATAAAGGAAACATAACATTCCCACATTTCAATCAAAAGATATCAATAACACATTGATATAATAAAAACATTATCAAACCCATTTTCAATACCAAAAGAAAAGAAAATTAAAACAAGGTATTTATTTTTCATTTAAAAAAAGTTATGGCTTGTATAGGAATCCGAAACTCAAATAATGGTCATGGCGGTGGAGAAGTCGTTGTCGCTACATACGTACGAAAAAAAAACATTCCTTTTGTATTTTAGTAAAACACTTCATATAAAAAATATTACATTTGAATAGATGTAAAATTAAAAGGGGTTTATACACCAAATAAAATAAAGTTGTGTATAAAACAAAATATGCCTCAATGAAAGGAGATTGAGACGAAGTCCCTTACCTCGGGTCCGACTTGACTCGATCGTTCTTTAACCTCCTGAATAATAAACATGAGTTAATTTCTACTTTCTTAAGAACCTTTTTCAAGTTCATTATTCCTTTTTATATCACTTATTTCCATGTTATGAACACTATGTAATTATTTAAGTTAATAATGGTCGTTTTGTCGATCATTGGTAGTTGAGTCAAAATAAACTCTTTATAATTACACGTTGTTCATGTATCCATTATATCCAGAATTATATTCATGATTTAGATATCATATATATCATATATATCCATTATATAAATGCATTTCTAATATTACATAACATTTAGAGGTAATGAATGAAATGCACCGTTCAAGGAGACGGTAAGCCGTACATACGCATGAACGCTACTTTAATTTCTATTTCCTTTTTAATGGAATGGAATAATAATGATATAAAGGAATATTATAATTCCAGTATAATATAATATATAATATCATTAACTCCATCCTTTATATGCCCCACATATGGAACTAACGAATTAAATCACTTTGAGGGGGCGGTAGTCCGCACTTCCAAAAATAAAGATATCGCGTTTACCCATAATGGAAACCATAAAGGTATGCCATAAATGAAAAATACAGAATCTTAAGGAAACAATAAACATATTATATATCATATATAAATATATTTAAATCTTATTGTCCAACTTTTGAAGGTGTTAGAATAATATTGAACAATCATCGTTTCGTGAGGCAGAAATTTTCCATCCACGAAAACAGTATGCTCTTTAACCATTAGATGTAGGTGTGTGTAAGTGAAGCTTGAATACTTATTATAAAAACAACCTAGTATCTTTAAGATACTGGTGTTTTTATAAAATAAATTAATAAAAAGAGTTTAGGGGGTTGTATAAGAAAAATAAAACAAAAGAACATTAGAGAAGTCTTTACCTTTAAATTAGGTAACTCCTCTTGGTTCGAACCAAAATGGTTTCTTGAAGAGATTTATGCATAAGGTAAGGATTCTAGGATGAAAAGAGGGATGTGGAGAGATAAAATGGGCAGATATTGGCTGATCCAATGTCTTGAGAAGTGTGGGTAAGGAGGTAGAGGTGGGGGCCTTTTATAATAGGAGAGGAGGGGCACTCTTGGAATGTTATAAAATGTTACTTTATATTGAAATTTGTTTCAGATTTTAAAGGTCCCACATTGATATATTTCGAGGATAAGGTGATAAGGGTTCTAAATATACTCATCCAATTGGTTTTTGACAAGTTTTAGTCTTATAGTTTACATTATCTTTCCATTTTTGTAAATCGTTCATTAATTAGGTAATCGCTGCATCATCATGATGTCATGAATAATTTAATTTTTTAATTTCTAAAAATTATAAAAAAAATAATATGATGTAGGAAATAATTTTATACTTCCAATTAAAATTTATAGTCAAATATATCATTTATTTAGACAGAATTAAAATTTTTTTACTTAGGTGTTACATACTTTGTTATATTTAACTTTCTTTAAAAATAAAAAGATAAAAAGTCATTATCACACAAAAGTGATTCCATGGGATCCCTAAGATTGGTACAAGGAATCCCATGGTCTTACATGACACAATAATTATAATTGGGACACATTTTGGGTTCATTTGTTATTATTATGATATTATTTTATTATCCTTAACTACCCGATTACTAATTAATCACGATAATTAAAGATAATTACCGTCGTTACTATTCATAATATCCAGAAACAAAAGACCTAATTACATAATTTGGACCTTTTGATTCAAAATATTGAATCCATTTTACCAAATTCCAAACATATAAATTGCAATAATTAATTGAAAAATAATTCTCGTTGTCAAAACAAATAGCGGGTTTTTTTTAAACAATATATTTGAAAAGTTTGGCACTTGTTTTTGTACAATTCCAAAGTGAAATTAATACCAATGACCACCATTTTATTAAATGGTAAAAATAAATTCTATTTACACTTTAAAAAAAATTAAAATGATAATATAACCATATAATTAATTTATATGAAAAAGCAGTTTTGATGTAAAATGCAGTATTTTTCACTATTCATTAAAAATTGAACATTGTCAGAAAAATACCAAAAAATTATCCAAAGTAAATTTCAATGTCCCAATAATAAAGAATAAGTTTATTTTGACAAATAAGGGTTATAAAATTGTCAAAAGTTTGATTTAAAATTGTTTTTCCATCAAATGGTATTAAAACAATCTTTTAATAATATTAGTGTATTCCATGCTTAAGATTGGATTTATTCTCATTTTAAGCCTCTTAAACACTATCTAATTCATAAATAGACATATATAAGAATATATATTATTCATTAATTACTTGGTTTGTTGCACTATATCTTCTAAAATTAACATATATTCATTCTATTGAAATATATAAAGAAACTAGTTTGTGATGATCAATGACCCCCAAATTGATCTAAACGAACATCACTAATGTATTATCTAATGAATCATCCTCATTCCTAAAAAATTATATATTTTATAATATAAATTTATGGATATATTTAAATACCATTTAAATCCAATTCTTTAGTTTCTCTTCCATTCGAAAAGAAAATACATAACGAAGCGATTGTGGAAACCCTGTAAAGATCGCACCCAAAACAATGGAAATAACAAAATATTATTAATAAAAAGGTAAAAAAATGTTATAAATGATCATATAATGTATTATAAATATGAATATGGTTCTTAAATATATTAAGGAACCTATTTTAACCATTATATAGGGGGTTTGGAGACATTTCCAGTAAGACAAACCCAAGGTAAGGGAATTCTTAACTTAATATCCATTCTATGGGTTAACCTTCTACATCATTGATTTTTTTCATAAAATCGGTATTTGTAAAAAAACTTTTGATTATATTATGTTTTATTCTGTGTATTTAGAGTGAATATACATACTAATTTCTTTGATTAATTCTTTGCTGAATGATATTGTATTTATAAGGGACTTTACTTTTAAAATCCTGTTAAATGTCTATTTCAAAAAATTCAAGAATATTGTTCTTTTTCTAATGTCATGAAAAGTTTCTTCTATTTTCAAGATTTCTTATTAATATATTTTTTCCTTTATATGCTTTATAGTTATTTTTTAAGAATGTTTTTTTATTTCTACGTGCACGATTTTATATTTTAAAAGTGATTTTTTTAATTTAAAATTGTATTTTAAAATGTGAATGTGTTTTTTCTTGAGGGTTTAAATGATTAATCAAGTGTTTTATTTGTGGATATATTCCTTGGAAATTTTTATGCTGTTATGATTCCATTATATCTCAAGATATGATGGTTTGATCCCCATTATATCTCAAGATATGTTGGGTTGAGCCCATTATATCTCATTATATGACGGTTTGACCCCCCATTATATCTCAAGATATGTTGGGTTGAGCCCATTATAGCTCAAGATACGACGAATTATCCCCATTATAGCTCTCATATTCATTTATTAAAATGAATATGGAAGTTAACCGAATGTTTATTCCATTTTTAATGGTGAATTTAAGAGTTATATGGTAAATATGTCCTAAGGAAACATCATGATGTTTCTATGCATAGTAATGAGTGTTTATGAAATGGGTTTTAATAGTTTTAATTTTATCACTTGATTAAAAATTTCTTTCTTTATATCCATTATTGATATTTTTTTTCTCATCCAATGATTTTAAATGTTTTTCACGTGTTATAAGAATGTGTAAGAAAATGAAAGAATTTGAGTTTAATGTTATGAAAATTTATCAAAAAATCATGTTTTATATTTAAATGTATTATATTATGAAAAAAGGATAATTTTTTAGTAGTATCCTATTTGTATGAATGTGTTTTTTTACATATGTATTATTTCATAATATTATAAAACTCTAAACCTTAAAAGATCCTCACTGTGAAACATAGTTAGTTCCTGAATAAAATTCAATATTATGTAATGTTTTAAGGTTGGGTCCTTATAAAGACAATATAAAATATAAGGAAAGGGAGATCCCACATCATATACAAAGGAAAACACTTATTCTATAGGAATATAAGGAGGAATAATGATATCCTTTAAAATATTCTTTATAATATTGGATACTATTTACCTAATAAAAAGCATATCTATCTAAAATGATTGAGAAAAATGAGTCTATAATGCTTTAAGACATTCATAATGTTAGAGACTAAATTTATGTGTTCCCTAACAAATTTCCTAGTCTTCCTCATGACTAAGATGTTGATTTATCAATTGAAATTATACGTAGATCACTGCACATATCAAAGAATCCTTATAGAACAACCCCTATTGATCTAGAAGAACTGAATATGTGTTAATAAGAAAATTTTGGAAACTATTTTATGTTCCTGAGTTATTCACTATAGGGTATTCCAATACTCTTCATCAAGAATAATGATAGATCAATTCCATATATATTATTTATTGTGAGTTCATCAAAATCATTATAAGGAACATGTATCCCCTTCCATGGATACATGATTTGTTTTATCTTATATGTGGGGTCTAGAATTTCTCTAAGGCGGGCCTTCAATCATGATATCCCCAATTAATGGTAAAGAAAGATGATATTCCCAAGACTTCATTTCAAACGAAGTATCAAAACTATGATTTTAAAGTTATTACATTCATAATTTGTAACACACTCCCAATTTTATTGGACATAATGAATATATTATTTAGAGATTACCTCAAATATTTAATTGTATTATTTAATGATAAAATTATGTTATACACCATGTTTAAGGAAAATCATGAGGATAATTTGAATACTATGCAAAATTCTTTGTTATGAGATAAACTATAAGAAAACTACAACATTTTTTGTTTTTGATAGAATATTTTTCATTATCTGGTAATTGTTTCACCAAAAAAATGGATATCTATTTACCATTATAATATGAAGACAATAGAGAAGTTTCATAGAAAAACATCTATAATAATGATACATAGATTCTTTGGTATAGCTGTGTAATCTTTATAATTTTTTAGGAACTTCTTGAAATTGTAAAACATACTAACCAAGATGACTTGGAAGGGAGTAAATTATCTTTTTTCTAGTGAATGTGAATAATAAATCCAATAATTGAAAAGGAATATTATTATTACTTTAATAGTTATACAATCTACAAGTGGGGGACTCCTTGTGGTATACAACAATGAATCAAAAAATCCTTAGTTTGTATACTTCTGAAAAAACATAAAAATATATCTTACATCTCAATAATTCTAAAAGTTCATCATAAAATCTATCCCACACATGATTTGGAGTTTGTGGATTTGATCTTCTCATTTAAAATGAGTCGTTATTCTCACTATGCGGAGAATTATGATATATATAGTGGTAAAAAGAGGCTCAAATATATATTAGCATCGAATGATCTTAATATGAACCGACGAATTTGGTTAGATCTCATTAAGAATTATGATTGATCAGTCTAATACCATATTATTAAATAAAATAAAGTGGTCGATGATCTATGTAAAATGATCCTTCATCTTTATAAATTATGAGAGTTGAAATGGATCCAATATTCTTATATATGTAAGGGATGAATATAGGAATCATAAAGAAAAAAACTGAATCATTCCATTCTCAAATTTTTTTCTCAAACATATCTTTTAGGGAAGATAATGTATGCTAATATTTATGATATGGAAAATCAAAATACTATGTAATACATTAAAAAATTTAAATCCTATGAGTTCATATTTTATGAGGAAGGATTTTTTTGATTTGGTTGATGACCATGTAAACTATTAAACCAATAGATAAAGAGGGATATTTTTAATGATTCACATGGACTTACTTTTCAATATACCTAGGGATCTCAAATATGTATCTTGATCTCTGAGTGAACTATTGGTGGGACATTATGTAGAAGTATATCATTGAATATATATTAAAGTTCCTGTTATGATATCAAGTTAATCCTAAAAGGAAAAATTATAAGTGGATGATGCAACCATTATACATACCTATGTGGAAATGGGAAAACATAATCGGAGAATCTTTTATTAGGTTATTGTAGAACGTCTTACAAATAGTTCTCATATTTTTTCAACATGAGAAGAGATCACACTTGATCAATATACATGGAAATAAATTATAGAAGTAGAGAGGCTACAAGGTGTACTATTATATATTGTATCCAACCATGATATGATATTTTACTTCATGTTCTAGAAACGTATCCAAAAAACCCTAAGTAATGAGAAGAACCTAAATACAGATAATCACCCATAGACTGATGTCCTGTTAGAGAACACTATTCAGAAATTGGAAGATATTTTAGGATAATTCTCAATGGAATTCAAATGAGTATGGGGCCATTTTCTTCCATAGGTCAAATTATCTTACAAAAAATATTTTTCCAATCATGCATTTAAATAATTCCATACGATTCCCTTTATGGGATGAGATGAAGAATACCAACAATATTGGATTAATTTAGTGAACATAAGCTGATGGGACCTAAATGATTGGGTAAATGGTAGAAATGATGAAGACCAATCAAAATCACATAAGGGATACTGAAATATGACAAGAAATCTACGAATAAAATCATGGATTAGATGAGGAGTTTGAATTATATGATTAATTACTCCTCCGCACATATTGATTACAGAGATTCATGAGATTTTGTAATAAAGGAATGATATGTCCCAGGTACATCAGTACCATAATGATTTTTGATTGTAATGGAGCTATTACTTATCAACTAGAACTTCCACAAACCATGTGTCAAGTAAATTATGTATTCTATGTAACCCTTTTTAGAATTTATATATCAAATCCCTCACATGTACTGAATTTAGTGGTTGAAAATATGAAAACTGATGTCTCTTATAATGAGAAACCAATAAAGATCTTAGAACATAGAGATAACATTTTACTCAATAGGGCTACTCACTTGTTCAAAGTACTGTGGAGGAACCATAAAGTTGAATAGGTGACATGGGAACTGAGGGGAATCGATAAATGAAAAGTACCATCAACTTTTTTCACCTTAGTATGTAAGAGGAAATATTGAGCGTAAAATTTCTTATTGATGGGATGATGTAATGACCCAGAATTTTATCAATAGAATTTCCCATATTATAATTATATTATGTATTTTAAAATAAAAAACTCTCATTAGAAACCAAAAAAAGATTATTCACATAAATGAATAATGATGCATTAGTCATCAAAAAACCAACAAAAATACCAAATATTATAGTAGGACACTATATAGAAAATAATAGAATAAGAATGGGATAATTTGGATATTCTCTATCCACTAAAATGACTACACTCCCAAACAAAGAAGTAGAAATAAAACATAATATCAATAATATAATATCATTTTGAATATGAGATTGTATATATAAAAACGTGAAGAAATTTATAAGTGAATTAATAATGATTGGAATAAGATGTATTTATAAGATGTTGGAAACCCATGTGACTATTATAAATCTATGAATTTGAATACTAATCTTACTGTTGAAATGGTTGCATGAGTGTTGAAATAGTATTCTAAGCATTGAGAATAATAATGTTTCCTTTAGGATAGTAACCACACATTAGGAAATTTGAAATAATAATTATGTATCATAATAAATGAAAATATATTATATTTATACTATATTGTAACAAAATTAAAATTCTATAAACGATAAGGTAATTTTTTTGTTTTTATAAAACATAAATGTTTTAATCAAGCATTCAAAATAATTACATTGATTTTAAATAAATTTTATTAAAATAAAATGGAATTATAAATTTATATTAAGTTGTATTATAATTATTGGATAATTTTATGATATCATATTAATTTTCAAAGGGTCATAAAATCGATTATAGTATTAAAATTAGTATTTTTTTGAATAAATGATGAATTAATTAAATTTCACATAGTAATGGATTTATTTTATGATCATTTATTCTATAATGGATATATACACATTAAAAATGGTTATGGTGACTTTTTTGGGATTTTTCTAAAATAGATGATTCTTTTATGAGTAGTGAAATACTCTAATTTATTACAATTAACATTATAAGACAAATACAATAATATTTTACTATTGGATGATGTAAAACAACTTTTTTTGAAATCATTGGTTTGAGTAATTATGTATAGTCACCAGAATCAATACTATTTTAGTCTTTCAAAAAAATAATAAACTAATGAATATAATAATCAAAATTACCCCTCTCCACCCATTTCAAATACCCCCCCCCCCCTACCACACCTTCTCCTTACACATTATAAGATTTAAATATTTCCAAGCCTCTTCCAAAACCTCTTTTAACCACTCTACCAACATCAAAGCACTATAATTATATCCAAAATTACAATTTAATTTTCCTTAAGGGGTCCTTAGGAGAGGTGATATTCTTGAGGTAACTTTCTCAAACCACATCTTGTAATTTCTTTTATTCTTCTAACTTCTACTCACCTCCTTCAACCATTAAAAATAATAACTCTAGTATCATGTATATACTATAATGTTATATTTATAATGTAATATCTTATATACATCCATTTTTTTATCTCCAATTATTTAATGAAATAATACCATTGTGTAAATTATTAGGAGTTATGCATCTCAATGGATAATGAATTTTCATTTTCCATTATCGCATTCATGTCCTATCATAAAATTATTATTTTGGTTAAATAAAATTTTGATACATATATTATATCTTAAGTAATTTTCTATAACTATTATATAGACATAATATTAAATAAAACTGTTCTAGATAATGATGGACTTAAAAACCCAAAAAATAAATTAAATATATATAATTACAATTTTTTCAAATTAATCATACTCATGTCAAAAAGAAAAATGATATATGGGACCATTTAAAATATTTTAATTTCATGAATACCATGTAATTACAGTTCTATATTATTATTCCTATTTCAAAATAATATCCATAAATGTATAAAAATTTACTGACCATTAATCTTTGAAACAAATTCTCCCAGAATGGTGAAATTGAACATTATAACTCATCAAAATAGTGATACATGAAATTAATAATATTATAATAAATAAAATCTATATGGAAGTGTTAATGAATTAATATATTAATTAATCTTATTTTATTTTTTAGGAAATTAAGTTCATGTCTAGAACACATTCAGATATGAATTAAGGATTATCTCTGAACATCTAAATTACCCTTAGGTTACAATTTCTTTTTACTGGAATCAATTTATATCTTCATTATTTTTACATACTTATAATATGTTATGTTTATATATAACAAATATTTTTTTTATCTCAATTTATCTTTCTATGTTAGGAAATTTCATGTTTTAAAAGTTTCACATTTCATTTTCTCTCGATAAGAAAACCCGATTAAAGTGAAATGCTATATGCCATACCAATTTTCAAGTACACTCTATAAAATTAAATAAGACGCCAAGATTTTTTAAAAAATATCATAATTCGTCATTGAAAATTATTTTATTTATTTTCTTATTTTATGAAAATAATTATTCCTCTATCCTTTTAATTGACCTTTCATTCATATCCCTAAAACAGCATATAAGTTACACGTTTCTAATGTTACCCAACCGCTCTTTTTCAAGTTTTAAATTGAACTGAACATAATTACGCTCAATATATTTTCAAAAGTCCTTTAATAATAATAAATAATTATTTAAATCCAATAACCCCTGGATACCATTGTTATATGCCCTTTGGTTAAATCGTATGACATGATTACGAAACCCATTTCCTTTCATGGGAAACCCTTATATTTATTTCTTATGTTTTATTTATTATGTGACACATATATTCATGAATATTTTATGATGGGTGTATGTAAAATACAAGGTAAATAAAGAATAATACATTTTCATATTTATTAATATTTACGAATTAAATTTTAATTTTACTTTAAAGGGGTTGCTATGTTCGATAGCGTACCCGATACGCAACAACGAGTTTCTTTGAAATCTTACGTTGCACACCAGTAATATAATAATATTATTTTAAATGGTAGTTAACACGTAGTCATTGTATTGGCGTGAATGAATAGAAATAACTAAAATATGATTATATATGTTTTTTAAATCTTTTAATTTTATCCAATAAAATATTAAGGCTTAAAATAAAAAAAAGAATTCAATTTTAGACATAGATACTCTAATATTCACTAAAGGTCGACTTATCACCTTTTGATGGAGAAGCATCATTAAATATATTTTTGGTCACTCTTATACATTATATTGGACCAAATAAAATTGTTCTATATAATCAGGACATCAAAATTTACTTTGTGTAAATTTTTGGTATTTTTCCGATAAAGTTCATTTTTTTATGAATAGTGAAAAATGTTGTATTTTAATTCAAAACCTATTTTCAAAATAATTTATTTATATGATTAGATTATCTTTTGAATTTTATTTAAAGTTAAATTAGAATATATTTTTACCATTATATCCAATGGTGGTCATTGGAATTATTTTCACTTTGAAATTGGACTTAAACTAGTGTCAATATTTTGATATATATTGTTTCATATAAACACGATATTTGTTTTGACGACGGGAATTAATTATTAAATTAATTAATGCAACTTAAATGTTTTGAATTTTTTAAAATTAACATCATTTTTGAATTTGGAATATCAAATATATCTTTCAGTGAATTTTTGTTATTTTTCTGAAAACATCAATTTTTGATGAATAGTGAAACCACTAAGTGGTAGTTAAAAAACTGATTTTTCATTTTAATGAAACTTTACCACTTCTATGAATTCAATTTATAAAATCTAACATACATTGTTGTCATTAGTATGTAAAATGTGGTTCAATGGGATTAAAATATTTTTTGGTAGAAAGTAACTCTTAAGTTTTATTAATCGCGATTAAGGGTTATTAGTGTAATTTAAGGAAAAAATAATATTATAATAATATTAAATTACCTTGACACATGTCCTACCATTATTGTATGTTTCATGTCCGACCAAGAAAATACATGGGTCAACTTGGGGACCCCATGGATCGACTTTGGTAGGAAAATGACATTAATAACTTTTTATTTAAAGTTAAAATAAAAATGTCACAAACATGTATTATTTTACTAGAACAATTGTTATATGGGGTTATAAAAGACATATTTTTTACTATAAATTTTAAATAAAAAGATAAAAATATTTCCTAAATCATGATATTTTTTTATAATTTTTAGACATTAAATAAAATAAATTATTTATGACACCATGATGATGCAGCGATTACCCCATTAATTAACGATTTAAATAAAATGAAAACATAATGTAAAATATAAGACCTAAACATGTCAAAAACTGATTGGATGGGTGCATTTAGAACCCTTATCACCTTATCCTCTAAATATATCAATTTTTGACCTTTAAAATCCGAAAATCATTTTAAAATACAATAACATTTTATAACTTTCCAAGAGTGCCCTTCCTCTCCTCTTATAAAAGGCTCCCACCTCTACCACCTTTCCCACACCTCTCAATCCATTGTATCAGCCAAGATATACTCATTTTATCTCTCCACATCCCTCTCCTCATCCTTGAAGCCTTTCTTTAGGCAGAAAGCTCTTCAATAAACCCCTTTTGTTCAAACCAAGAGGAGTTACCCAATTTAAAGGTAATGTCTTCACTTGTGTTCTTTTGATTTATTTGGCTTCTCCAACCCCCTAAAATGTTTCTATTACATTATTTTGAAACAAAAACAGTATCTAAAATATACTAGGATGTTGGTATAAGAAGGATTCGAGCTACACTTACACACACCTCCGTCTAATGGTTAAAGAACATATTGTTTATGTGGTTGGTGAATTTCTACCTCACGAAACGATGATTGTTCAATATTCATTTAAAACCTTTCATGGTGGCCATTAAGATGTCAATATATTTATATATGATATATATTATGTTTATTTTTTCCTTATGCTTTTTTATTTTTCATTTATGGCATACCTTTATGGTTTCCATTATGGTTAACACGATAATTTTATTTTAGGAAGTACGGACTACCGCCCCCTCAAAGTGATTTAATTCGTTAATCCCATATGTGGGATGTATAAAGGATAGAGTTAATGATATTATACTGGAATTATAATATGCCTTTATATAATTATGATTTAACTCCGATAAATATTAAATAGAAATAAAAGTAGCGTTCATGCGTATGTACGACTTAGAGTCTCCATGAACGGTGCATTTTAATTTCTTGCCTCTAAATGTTATGTACTATTATAACTACATGTATATGATGGTTATATATGATATATATGATATCCAAATCATGAATATCATTCTGTATATAATTAAACTTTGACCATGTGAACAACATGTAATTTTAAGATGTCCATTTTTGACTTAAGTACCAAATATTGACAAAACGAACTTTATTAACATAAATGATTACATAATGTTTATAACATGGAAATAAGTTATATAAAAGGAATAATAAACTTTAAAAAGGTTATTAAGAAAGTAGAAATTAACTTTAGCTTATTATTCAGGAGATTAAAGAGAAATCGAGTCACGTCGGACACGAGGTAAGGGACTTCGTCTCAATCTCCTTTCATTGAGGCATATTTTGTTTTATACACAACTTTCTTTTATATAGTGTATAAACCCCTTTGACTTCTACTTTTATTCAAAAGGAATATTTTATATACGAATCGTTTTACTAAATGACAAAAGGTTTTTTTATTTTTAACGTACGCGGTGACAACGACCTTTCCGCCGTCGCGAGTATTATTTGATCTTTGGCTTCCTCAACAAGCCGTGATATTTTTAAATGTAAACAAATACCATATACTCTTCTATGTATTTTGGTATTTAAAATGGTTTTGATAATGGATTTTTTATGTCAATATATTTAAGTGGTATATTGTGATTGAAATGTGGAAATGTTTTCTTTCCTTTATAATTGTTTTATGTGTTATGATTTTATAATAGTACTTGGAAATTTGACGGGTGGTTACGTGATAAACCAAATGACGGGTGGTGCCGTGAATACCAGGACGGGTGGTTACATTATAACCTCCAATTCATTGGGTATGGAATTCGGCCATATGGCTATTCCATTAAGTGATATGTGTAGAAGTTGACCGTATGGTTATTCCATTTAAGTATGTTTATGTACCAAGTTACCTTTATATGTTATGTGTTCTTTATATGGGTTTTATGGTAATATTTTGGTTAAAAAGGGTATGTGATGATAGTTTATTCTGTGAAGAGTTTTTTACTACTTCATAAAGGTGAAAAGTATTACTTTGATAAAGTATTCTTGTTTTACTTGTTGTTTTGATAAACTAATAGTTTTCCTTCTTTGTGTATCCCTTACTGAGCTTTTTATGCTCATCCCAAGTTTTTTTGAAATGTTTTCCACAGGAAATAATGTGGAATAGGGTCAAGGATGGGATCAAGGAAAAGTCATGTTGTCTTAAACATGAAACTAGAAATGACTCTCTCTTTTTTCAAGAGTTCATGTTTTGTAAAAAAAAGGAAACTATTTAGAAGTGTCTGATTTGTAATATTTTGAGATGTAATAGTTATGTCATAATTCTCTAAAACTCTAAACCTGAAAAGATCCTCAATGGGAATTATTAATTTAATTCAATATTAAGTAATGTTTAAGGTCGGGGCCTTATAGTTGGTATCAGAGGACGGTTTAGACAACTTTTGGAGTTAGAAAATTGTTAAATTTATAAGTTAATTTATGGTATAATTGAAATGATATAGCATTTAATGATTACCATGTTGCTTCACCTAAGATATTTCTGTGTTCATAATTGTTTCTCGAAGAGGATACAAGGAATCTATGTTGGGATGACATCAGGAGGAAGACAACCTTCCAAATCAGCAACCTGAGATGGTCAGAATTGGAACAAAACAATTTTTTGCAGTGATGGAACAGTTGACTTAGGCTATAAATGGTGGTGGTATCCATGCATGAGATCAGCCAGATCAACCGCAGAGGAACATGTCAGTGGTGGAAAATTTAATGAGGCAACATCCACCATCATTTAGAGGATCATCTGACCCTGTTCTAGATGAAGGGTGGATTAAAGCACTGGATAAGATTTTTGATGTCATGGGGTGTTCAGAACATCAAAAGGTTAGTCTTGTTGATTACCATTTTGATGGTGAAGCTGATCAGTGGTGTTCGATGGTGAAAAATATCATGGATAGTGATGATATTGATGACCTTTATTGGGACGAATTCAAAGGTATGTTTCTTGAGAAGTATTTTCCTATGGTGGTTTGTCTTAGGGTGGAAAAACAATTCCAAGAATTGAGGCAGGAGGATGACTATGTGGCTGCTTATGAAGCAAAGTTCACTCGACTGGCAAGGTATGATCCAAATTTCATACGAGATCTTGATAGTAAAATCAACCGTTTTTACTCAGGGTTAAAGACAACGTATCGAAGGGATTTAGCTTCTCGTGAGTTCGAAAGTTATGAAAAACTTGTTCGATGTGCGAAGAAGGTGGAAATGGAGTTTGACGATGATCATGTGTTCTTTCACAAACAACAGAATAAGAGGTCCAGTTGGCAGGTAAAGGGGAATAATTCATCAATGAAACAAGGAGGTTAGAAAACCAAATATCCATCCTGTGAGAAGTGTGGTAAAATGAATCTGGGAGAATGTTTATCCAAGTCTGGAAAGTGCTTTCGGTGTTGTAATTCTGGTCATATTGCTCATAACTATAAGGAAGATGATCAAGAAGGCAATGAAAAACCTATGGTAAGATGTTTTTAGTGTAATGAAATGGGTCATTATGAAAATGGGTGTCTAAAAAATAACTCAACTGAGGGAAACCAGCCAGAATACAAGCGGAAAGGGGTGGTGAAATCCTTTGAAACTACTTCAGCAGATGTTGGGCCATAGAATTAAGTAGTATCAGGTACACTGTTTGTTTGTTCAGATTATGCCAATGTGTTGGTGATTCAGGGTCAGCACATTATTTCATTTCTGAGAAGTTTTCTAGTAAATTGGTAATTCCAACTCAAGATATGAATCCTGAACTTATGGTAAAAACACCCAGAGGAAATGTTGATACAAAAAGAAATTATAATAACCTTCATATCCTTGTGTGTGGAAATAATCTACCTGCAAACCTTATTATTTTACCTCTAGTAGAGTTTCATGTTATTTTGGGCATGGATTGGATTTCTGTTTATCATGCTAAGATTTACTGCAGAGCTAAAATGGTTTCTTTTCAGAAATATTTTCAGTTTGTCTAAAAGAATGAACTCTTGCTTTTGATAACATATCAGGATGTTGAGAAACTAGTAAAATATGGAAATTAATGTTACCTTGCACAAATTGTTGAAAATAAAAAAAAACCTGTTCAGATTAATGATGTTCCAGTGGTAAATGAGTATCTTGATGTTTTTCTTGATAAGTTTCCTGGTATTATTCATGATCGGGAAGTTGAATTTACAGTTGACTTAGTTCTTGATTCTAAGAAAATTTTAAAACCCCCTTATCTAATGGCTCAAGTTGAACTTTTAGAGTTAAAGAAGCAATTGAATGAGTTATTAGATAAAGGTTTCATTCGACCTAGCACATCACCTTTGGGTGCTACTATATTGTTTGTTAAAAATAAAGACGGTTCAATCAGACTTTGCATTGATTATAGAGCCTTGAATAACATCACTGTTAAGAACAAGTATCCTTTTCCTCATATTGATGATTTGTTTGATCAGCTCTAGGGAGCTCAGTATTTTTCGAAGATTTACTTGAGGTTGGGGTACCATCAGTTGAAAGTAAAAGAATCAGACATTCTGAAGACTGTGTTCTGTACTAGATATGCCCATTATGAATTTGTATTTATGCCTTTTGGGTTAACCAATGCACCTGCTGTATTCATGGACCTTATGAATAGAATTTTCCATGATTTCTTGGATATGTTTGTGGTTGTTTTCATTGATGATATTTTGGTGTTTTCTAAAATTAAAGAGGAGCATGAAAGTCATTTAAGGGTTATCTTGCAAACCATAAAATGAAATAAACTTTATGGAAAATTTAGTAAGTGTGAGTTTTGGTTACAATAAATTTCATTCCGTGGTCACATTGTTTCAAAAAATGGAATAAATGTTGTTCCTGCTAAAATAAAAGTTATTGAAGAATGGACAAGACCCGCAAATGTAACCGAGATCTGTAGTTTTCTTGGTTTGGAAGGTTTCTAATGAAGGTTTGTTGAAAAAATTTCACGGTTATCTAGTCCAAAGACTAAGCTAACTCGGAAGGGTGTTAAGTTTATCAGGACAAAAGAATGTGATGATTGTTTTTAGGAGTTGAATAAAAGAACAGTGAATGCTCCAGTTTTGGCACTTCCATCCAGGAATGGTGAGTTTTTTATTTACAGTTATACTTCGTTGAATGGACTTAGTTGTGTCCTTATGCAGAATGATCAGCTAAATGCTTATGCTTCACGTCATTTGAAAACTCATGAGGTAAATTACCATACACATGATTTGGAATTATATTCTGTTGTTTTTTCCCTAAAAATTTAGAGGCATCATTTGTATAGAGTAAAGTGTGAAACATATACCGATTAGAAATGTTTAAAATATATATTCACTCAGAAATAATTGAACATGAGAAAGAGGGTATGGATAAAATTAATAAAGGATTGTGATTTTACAATTCATTACCATATGGGAAAATCAAATAAAGTGGCTGATGATTTGAGTCGAAACAGTAATGTTTCATTAACCATGCTACGTTTGGAACAAGATCCTTTTGTTTTTAATTTGATGAACATTGGCATAGAAGTTGTTGGTGCAGGAAGTTATTCTGTTTTTTTTCAGGTGTCATTGAGATCATATCTATCAGACGGAATTATGAAAGTGCAGAAGAAAGAAAGTGGGTTGAAGAAAAAGGTAGATCTATTTCAGAAGGGTATGTTTCCTGAATTTAACATTGATAATGATTGTGTTTTGAGGTTTGGTAAGAGATTATGTGTGCCTTATGATTCACAGTTGAAGAATGCGTTGTTATGTGAGGCTCATAGTTCCCCGTTTTCAGTTCATCCTGGCAGTACTAAGATGTATAGAGATCTGTTGGAGTATTACTGGTGGGATAGAATGAAAAGAGATATTGTCAATTTACTGTGAAGTGTTTTACTTGTCAGCAGGTTAAAGAAGAGCTGCAGTTACCAAAAGGGATGCTTCAGCCTTTGCCGGTGCCAAAGTGGAAATGAGAAAATATATCCATGGAATTTGTTGTGGGATTACCGAAGACATGTCGAGGTAATAATGTAATCTGGGTTATTGTTGATCGCTTCACTAAATCTGCTCATTTACTTCCTATTCGGGATAATTTGTCTCTAGATCAACTTTCTCAGTTGTATGTTAAAGAGATATTCAGTTTGCATGGATTTACCCTCTCCATTGTATATGATCGTTATCTAAGGATTACTTCTAACTTTTGGAAAGGCCTTCAGAAGACGTTGGGTACTGAATTAAATTTTATTACATCTTTTCATCCTCAATCAGATGGGCAGTCAGAACGAACAATTTAGAACTTGGAGGATATGCTACATGCTTGCTCGATGGATTATCAGGGAAGTTATGACCAATAGATTTCTTTGGTTGAATTTTCATATAATAATAGTTTTCATTCTAGTATACAGATGGCTTTGTTTTTATAATTTTATGTTAAACGTGGTTGAACTCCAACTTTTTAGGATGAAGTAGGGGAAAGGAAGCAGGTGGGACAAAAATTGGTAGAAGAGATGGCAGAAAAAGTTTAGTTGATTCAGAAACACATGAAAACATCTCAGAGTAGGTAGAAATGTTATGTGGATAACCGGGGGAAGAATCTATCTTTTGAGGTAGGTGATCATGTTTTTCTCAAAGTTTCACCATGGAAAAGTGTGATGTGATTTGGTAAGAAAAGAAATGTGAGTCCAAGGTTCATTAGACCATATGAAATTATGGAGAAAGTTGGGTCAACTGCTTACCGAGTGGCTTTAACTCCGAGTTTATCTCAGGTACACAATGTTTTTCATGTTTCGATGTTGAGAAATTATATGCCAGATCCATCTCATGTTTTGATCCCAGAGGTAGTTCAGTTGGAAGAGAATCTCTCTTATGAAGAACAACCAGTCCAGATTCTTGACTGTAGAGAGAAACTATTGTGGAATAAGGTAATTCACCAGGTAAATGTTTTCTGGAAAAACTATATGGTTGAAGAGGCAACATGGAATCTGAAAATTCTATGAGGGATAAATACCCCAACTTATTTTGATAACTGAATAAAATTGTGGGGACGAAATTCCCAAAAGGGGGGAAGGTTGTAACATCCCAGGTAAATAAAGAAAAATACATTTTCATATTTATTAATATTTTTGAATTAAATATTAATTTTACTTTAAAGGGGTTGCTATGTTCGATAGCATACTCGATACACAACAACGAGTTTCTTTGAAATCTTATGTTGCACACCCGTAATATAATAATATTATTTTAAATGGTAGTTAACACGTAGCCATTGTATTGGTGGGAATGAATATAAATAACTAAAATATGATTATATATGTTTTTTAAATGTTTTTACTTCTATCCCATAAACGATTAAGGCTTAAAATAAGAAAAGAATTAAATTTTAGGCATAGATACTCTAATTTTCACTAAAGGTCGACTTATGGCCTTTTAATGGCGCACCGTATTTAAATGTAGTTTTGGTCACTCTTATACATTCTATTGGAACAAATAAAATTATTCTTTAGAATCAGGACATCAAAATTTACTTTGTGTAAATTTTTGGTATTTTTCTGATAAAGTTCATTTTTTAATGAATAGTTAAAAATGTTGTATTTTAATTCAAAACCTCTTTTTAATCTAATTTATTTATATGATTATATTATCTTTTGAATTTTTTTTAAAGTTCAATTAGAATATATTTTTACCATTTACTCTAATGGTGGTCATTGGAATTATTTTTACTTTGAAATTGGACTTAAACTAGTGTCAATATTTTGATATATATTGTTTCATAAAAACACGCTATTATGTTTTGACAATGGGAATTAATTATTAAATTAATTAATGAAACTTATATTTTTTGAATTTTTTAAAATATACATCATTTTTTAATTCATAATATCAAATATACATTAGGGTGAATTTTTGGTATTTTTCTGAAAAACTTCAATTTTTGATGAATAGTGAAACCACTAAGTGGTAGTTAAAAAACTGATTTTTCGTTTTAATGAACCATTACCAATTCTGTGAAATGAATTTCAAAAATCCAACATAAATTTTTGTAATTAGTATGTAAAATGTGGTTCAATGGGATTAAAATAATTTTTTGGTGAATTGTAACTTTTAAGTTTTATTAATCGAGATTAAGGGTAATTAGTGTAATTTAAGGTAAAAATAATGTTATAATAATATGAAATTACATTTACACATGTCCTAACCTTATTTTATATGTCATGGCCGACCAAGAAAATACATTGGTCAACTTGGGGACCCCATGGAGCCACTTTGGTAGGAAAATGACATTAATAACTTTCTATTTAAAGATAAAATAAAAATGTTACAAACATGTATTGTTTTAAAAAAACAATTGTTACATGGGGTTATGCAAGTCATATTTTTGACTATAAATATTCATTATAAATATAAAATAATTTCCTGCATCATGATATTTTTTTTATAATTTTTATAACTTAAATAAATTAAATTATTTATGACACCATGATGATGCAGCGATTACCTCATTAATTTACAATTTAATTAAAATGATAAGATAATGTAAAATATAAGACCTAAACTTTTAAAAAACCTATTGGATGGGTGTATTTTTAACCCTAATCACCTTATCCTTGAAATATATCAATTTGTGACCTTTAAAATCCGAAACTCATTTTAAAATAAAGTAACATTTTATAACTTTCCAAGAGTGCCCCTCCTCTCCTATTATAAAAGGCCCCCACCTCTACCACCTTACCCACACCTCTCAAGCCATTGGATCGGAGAAGCTCTACTTATTTTATCTCTACACATATCTCTACACATCCTAGAAGCCTTGAATTAGGCAGAAATCTCTTCAAGAAACCCCTTTTGTTCAAACCAAGAGGAGCTACCCGATTTAAAGGTAATGTCTTCACTTGTGTTCTTTTCTTTTATTTGGCTTCTTCAACCCCATAAACTATTTCTATTCCTTTATTATGTAACAAAACCAGTATCAAAAATATATTAGGATGTTTTTATAAGAGGTATTCGAGCTACACTTACACTCACCTCCGTCTAATGGTTAAAAAACATACAGATTCTGTGGTTGGCGAATTTCTGCCTCACGAAACGATGATTGTTCAATATTCTTTTAACACATTTCATGGTGGCCATTAAGATGTCAATATATTTATATATGATATATATTGTGTTTATTTTTTCCTTATGCTTATGTATTTTTCATTTATGGAATACCTTTATGGTTTCCATTATGGGTAAACACGATAATTTCATTTTAAAAAAGTGTGGACTACCGCCCCCTCAAAGTGATTTGATTCGTTAATGCCATATTTGGGACATATAAAGGATGGAGTTAATGATATTATATATGATATTATACTATCATTATAATATACCTTTATATCATTATTATTTTACTCCATTAAATATTAAATAGAAATGAATGTAGTGTTCATGCGTACGTACGGCTTACCGTCCCCATGAATGGTGCATTTCATTTATTACCTCTAAATGTTATGTACTATTATAAATACATGTATATTCTGGATATATATGATATATATGATATCAAAATCATGAATATCATTCTGTATATAAATAACCTTTGACCACATGAACAACATGTAATTGTAAGAAGTCTATTTTTGACTTAAGTACCAAATATCAACAAAACATACTTTATTAACTTAAATGATTACATAATGTTTATAACAAGGAAATAAGTTATATAAAAGGAATAATAAAATTGAAAAAGGTTCTTAAGAAATTAGAAATTAACTTTAGTATATTATTCAGGAGATTAAAGAGCAATCGAGCCACATCGGACACGAGGTAAGGGACTTCGTCTCAATCTCCTTTCATTGATGCATATTTTGTTTTATACATAACTTTCTTTTATAAAGTGTATAAACCCCTTTGACTTATAATTTTATTCAAAAGGAATATTTTATATACTAATTTTTTTACTAAACGAAAAAAGGTATGTTTCTTTTTAATGTACGCAGTGACAACGACCTTTCCGCCGCCGCGAGTGATATTTGATCTTTGGCTTCCTCAACAAGCCGTAATATTTTTAAAAGTAAATAAATACCATATACTCTTTTATGTATTTAGGTATTGAAAATGGTTTTGATAAGGGATTTGTTATTTAAATATATTTAAGTGATATATTTTGACTGAAATGTGGAAATTGTTTCTTTCCTTTATAATTTTTTAATGTGTTATGATTTCATAATGGTACTTGGACATTTGACAGGTGGTTACGTGATAAACCAAATGACGGGTGGTGTCGTGAATACCAAGATAGGTGGTTACGTTATAACCTCCAATTCATTGGGTATGGAAGTCAGTCTTATGGCTATTCTATTAAGTGATATGTGTGGAAGTCGACTATATGGTTATTCCATTTAAGTATGTTTATGTCCCAAGTTACCTTTATATGTTATGTGTTATTTATATGGGTTTTATGGTAATATTTTGGTTACAAAAGGTTAAGTAATGATATTTTATTCAGTGAATAGTTTTTTACCACTTCATAAAGGTTAAAAGTGTTACTTTGATAAAGTATTCTTGGTTTACTTGTTGTTTTGAAAAACTAACAATTTTATTTCTTTGTGTATCCCTTACTGAGGTTTTTATGCTCATCCCAAGTTTTTTTGAAATGTTTTTCATAGGACATAATGTGGAATAGGCTCAAGGATGGGATCAAAGAAAATTCATGTTGTCTTAAACGTGTAACTACACGTGACTCTTTTTTTTCAAGAGTTCATGTTTTGTAAAAAAAGGAAACTATGTAGAAGTGTAAACTTTGTAAAATTTTGAGATGTAATAGTTATGTCCTAATTCTCTAAAACTCTAAACCTGAAAAGATACCCAATGGGAATTATTAATTTAATTCAATATTAAGTAATTTTTAAGTTCGGGGCCTTATAGCGTCACAAGATATTAGTCGAATGAATTGGGAATTGTTTTAGTATCATCAAACAATATGTTTGGAATTATAGAGTAATTATAATCCATTATGGAACTTTTTCCACCATGTTATATAGTCTTGTCAATATTCTTTGACTCGTATTTATATCTTATTATATGTTACTACCATTTTCCTATTATCTCATGGTCAAATTATTACAAGTTCTATATGTTATGCCTATATATTTGTATTCATGATATATATTTATTATGTTGACATGTTATTCCTTTTGAATCATAAAATATGCTTCCTTTCTATTCTTTTCCCTTACAAGGATTTTTCTCTTATCCCCTTTTTTTATGTATTACCCTAGGTTATAATATGTAGTTATTGGAGGTCAAAGTATGTTAAGATCTCATTATGGATATTACTAAAAATAATTTTTATACTTTTTTCATGGTTTCTAATTATGCTCCTAGTCTTATAAATATACAACACTATTTGATCCATGGATTTTATTTAATGGATAATATTCGTAAAATTATATAACAATATGTGTAAATGTATAGGTTATCTATAATAAATATTACATGATTTTAAATTTTGAGTGTTTGTTATGTAATAAAAGGATAATACATTTGTGCTAAAGGATTATAAGTAAAATTATGGAGCATTATTTGGTGAGATTCACTCCCAAGATGAACTGAGAAAATGATGATTTTTTTGAAATATGAAAAAAATTAAAGATGACTCAATAAAATCATAAGAATTTATAGATTCTATTTACCATCCAACATTTTTATTTGGTACCATTAGGAAATAATGAACAAGTGGTGACTTAAAATACATCATATTTTTTAATTATTTTTCAAGATTAAATAATGTATTATTACACAAGAACATATAAGTTGTGGTTAATATATTCAAATCATTCAAAAGAATTGTAGAAAATGGATTGTGTATTTACATTATGAAATTGAGATATGATAATGGGAAGGAGTTTACAGGTGGCGAATTTTAATGAAACATTATTAAACATGGAATCAAGAATCAATTTTTTATTTAAAGGAAAAAGAAAAGGAATATTTTATTAAAAGTGAAAGAAGATAAAAGGAGAAATTTTTTGATTCAAATAATAAGGTATGACCTCAATCCAATAGAACATCAGAGATCATAATCAAATTTTTATGAATAATCATAATCATCTAGCCCATAAGAATCAGAGAGAATGGGTCCATGAGACTTGGTAAACATGGTTGGCTTCAATTATGAGTGGTCTTTCCTACACCTTAATTCTGTAAGAAACATGGCTAAAAATCCTTAATTATCCATAGATTTTTTTTTCATTTATATGCTGACTGAATAAATGAGGTATTCTAGGGAGAATCATTCTGTATTTCATCCTATTTTCTATAGATTCCCTGTGTTTATATTTATTTATTGATTTCCACTCGAATCTTTGAGAAAGTTTCACTATGACCTACTTTTTAATTCACTTAGTTATGAGAAGTTTCTTATGAAAAAGTATATAAGGTTGTAAGGTTTCCATACTCTTCCTATACTTTCTCACAAGTCTGTGGATTTTGAATAATATCTAAAGCCTCTCGTGTCTCCTATGACATCTTACGAGAATACCCCCAACAATTTATGAATAACAAGAACTAACATCATAATTTCCCTTGTAAATATGTTATTTTATATTTCTAATATAAACCCAATTATTTTATTATTCCCACTTAATATTGTTTATACTAAAATATTCCTCATGATTCCCTTTTAATGAATATTATTAGAAAACCACATTAATGTGACAGTTTTCTATATCATGATAACTAATATTGAAACAGTCTATAAATTAGGGAGTCATTCATATTTGAAATTTAAAGAGATATTATCATAAAAAAGGAAAAATTGGTTTATTAAATCATATCAATTCACTACACTATGTAAACACTAAAATAATGGTTTATCGAGAGGAAGAATGTGATTATTTTTTAAATGGTTACCAAAATTCATCTTGAATGTAAAATTTTATAATATTTTTAGAGATAGGTTATTTATGAAGCAATAAACATAAAAAAATACGTATTTTTATACCCAATACATACTTCAATCCATATAATATTAGACATAATTATTAACCAATAGTAAATTAATTTAGAGAGTTTGGAACTCCAAGAATTTTAATGATCAAATTTCTTAAGGAATGAAATTTTCAAGACATATAATATTAATGTATATTTGAGGTGTTATTATATAATTTCATTATATATATATTTCAAAAAAAATCATAAGATTTTGGATTTATCATATTCTAAGAATATCAAAAATAAGTAAAAATCAAGTCATTATATTCACTAATGTTTGGAAATTATAGAACAACATAAATATTTAAAATCAGAATGCTGATAAAGTTTCTATGATAAAAATATATTATTGATGATAATGATTAAAAATAAATTAATTAAGAATAATAATTTTTGGGTAGTTACTATAATAATTTTCAGAGGTGAAATGTCATTTTTATTCTAAAAATAAAATTATTCAAAAATGACCTCTTGTATAAGAAAATTGAATATTGGTTGTGGGAAATCATAAAAACATTATATTTTATGATTAAATACATATAATATGTGTAATATAGTGATTATTTTATATTGGTATAATATTTTAATAATGAATTGGTTTGGATTTTAAAAAATCAACATTAGAACATGTCTCAAGACTAAAAGATAATAATTTCATTGGTGCAAACTAATATTTTAAAAAACAAATAATGAGAAAAAAAACATATAGTAAGAAAAAAATATAGAAAAGTATAAAACTTATCCACTCAAATAAAAAGAATTTACATTGATGAAAACATTTTTTAAAAGAAATGATTGAAACTAAGGGAATATGTTTTCTCTATAGCTACACAAAAGAACTTGAATATGAATCAAATGCATTAGAAATCAAGATTTTATGATTGGTTAATTTGATGAAAAAATAATTACTAAATATACAAATGGTTTTATTATGTATATTGATGGGATCATGTTGTATATACTATGAAAGTATTTATATGGATTCAAATAGGTTATGAGATTATAGTATTGGAAACATGATAGAATCTTTAGAAAATTGGAATTTGACTTATGCAATTCTAATAAAAATTAGTATGTAAAAGGGTTATATATAGGTATAAGAATTATAAACATATATAATGGTGATATAACATTTCTAGTGAATATGATAATCTTTCTGAGTAACATATTGAGAAGTTAAATGAAATTTTTTGATTTCTTTACTTGGATAACTGAGGTACTCTTTAGTGTTATAAATTCAAAACAAAAGATATTATATATTGTTGTCGTATAAAATAATGTTATTGAGTTTTTTAATGTTTTTATAGATTTATTTATGTGGTTTAAAAATCTATTTTTATTGTAACCAAACTATGTATAGAAGTATAAAAACAACATAGATGGCCAAATAGAGTTTAGAAAACTCATTAGGAGTCTATTTTTCCCATCCACATGATAAAATATATCCTTCACCAATAAAATTTTTTTGATTTCAAATTAAACCCAATGATCCAAAAATGATTTTGGAAAAGTTGATTCTGAGATATAAAAACTGACTTTTGAATTATTTCATTTTTTATAAATGAAATCAAGAAATTAAGATGATTGGATAGATAGATATAGATAAGGTATGTGATTTTATAGATTAAAAATCCACATAAAGAGGTAATTTCATCATTGGTAACATCTTTATGAGTTTTTAAAATAATAAAAACTCAGAGAAACAATGTAATTTCATGTTTGAATATGTGATATCCACTAATTCATGTACACTTGTTTGATATATGGTTTTTTAGTTTCCAAATTTGAGACTTAAAACTGAGAAACCATTGATTTTTATATGAACATTAGTTGGAAGTAAATCATTCAAATAACCCTTTATAATGCTCTATATTAAAAAATATATACATATGGTATCATTTCAGTAATTAAAATTTTCAATGGAGATAATCTTGTAGGAATACATTACTATATAGAATTATATTTCTGATATCTTCACAATAGTCATGCCATGAATTAGGTTCTTGGAGTTTATCATGAAACTCTATGTTTAGACTTCTCCCCCCACTTGAGAAAATACATAAATAATCCCAATATAGTATTTGGATTGTATTTTAAAATGGGGATTTATGTTATCACTACCCCATGTCAAAGTGGATCATAATACTAACTTACGGCAGAGTTCATCTATGTCACTTGGCTAAATTTTCTTTCCACCAATGGATGGAATTATCTCTAAAATATAAACTTATATAGTTTACTGGTTGAAGACAATTAAATAATGATATAGGTTGTGATATGATTATTCAAATTATAATTATTTATGAGTTGTGAAGAGAGGTGAGATACTGTTAAAGAGTTTCTCGAGGTTGCTAATAAATAATAAAGGGGGAGAGTGATGTAACTTTGGATTTATATCTGATGTTTTTAATGGTTGGAATTTGTTTTAAATAATATTAATGAATATAATATAGGTGTTTGATCATACTGATATTTTTGTGATGTTTTAAATGTTTTTTTAGAATAAATAGAGGTAGATTAAAAATGTTGTGAAGTTGTTTAAAAAAAATATTTTTCCAATCCTATTAAATTGATATAGTACCAAATATAAGTCATAAAGTACTATATGTATGAATTCATCTCTCATAATATGGACTTGAGAACTAAGTATATGAATTATTTGTCTGATCATGAGTCATTTCCACTCAATTCAAGACTTAATTTCAAATAATAATTCTTTGATCATAATTATAATTCCTCAATATAAGGCTTTGATTTATCATGTTACATGATTATAATACATTTATATGATCACAAGCTTAATATTATTGAACATAATAATTTTTTAAGAATATGAATATGATCTCACTATTTTAAGACTTGAAAACATATCAATATTTGAATTTTTCTGTGGTTAAAAAATGATATTCGAAAATATTATGAAGAAAAAAAATAGTTGCGATCCAAAAATAATCTAAAATGTTCAAAAACTCATATCTAAAGTGGTACTCATATTAATTCAGGATACTAACTTCAATGTGATATATTTAATTTACTTAAATGTAATTTCTATTTAAAAGATAAATGATGAAAAAATTGAAATATGGTTTGGAATGAAAAAAAATGAATATTTTTAAGAATAACTAAGAGGGACTGGAAGATATTTGATAAGAGAAGAAAAATAAATAATATATTAACCTTAGATCTTATTATGATAATGTCATTAATATTGAAAATTTAGTGAGAAAATATAGAACTAATATTGAGAGGTAGTTCTATATAATATTAAAATGAATTGACCATCTATTCTTGAATATTATTGAATGCTAATTTTGGGATATATACATCAACCCCTACTAAATAAAAAAACACTAAAAGAGATATTTCTCACCATTGTTATATATATTGTATAAAGTTATCATGAATCTGTATAGTCTAGTGTGACATTGGAGTAGCATGGTAAAACACATTTCAAACACAATATTCATGTGATTTTATGTTGTTTTTATAGATGAATCTATGGTTATAGAGATTATCCAACTAATATAAAATGTATTTTTTCTATGAAGGTTACAAACCTTATAAATATAACTTTATTCATTATCTAAGTATTTTATACACACAAGGGAGGTGCAGACTCTCTAAATTAGTGAATGAAAGAATCATATAATCTTAAGTTCATTTAATTATGAATAAATTTTATAAAAATCTGGTCTGCATAGATTTATCACCCCTTCTTAGTTGAATGATTCATTCCTAGTGACAATATCCTTGAGTTATGGGGTATGGCCTTGGTTGTCCATTGATTTTATTTTCTCAAAATTATTGACAAAAGAATACGATTCCAGGTTCTATGGTGTATTGGTTAGCACATGATACCTACCATTATTTCATATGTATTTCTTTTTTCCTTATCATATATGCATACAAATATATGGTAATGTATCTATATGGAACTTGGAAAAACCTATAGAGATTATTTCTCACATCTCACATAGATAAATTACTGTATGAACATGTCTTTATGTTTCTCATTTTGGTTGAATGTCATACATGGGATCTAGGAAGAATATCTATGTGGGTAAAAGAAGATAGGAACATGCTAAGAATATAGGATTCTGCTTATGTATCCCTTGGTATTCCAGGTTGTATTTTATGGATATATGGTTATACCCTTGGGTGATCCTTGGGATGTATATATTCATGTGTGACAGTTATGTATTCATATTATTATATATTGTATTTGTTGTTTATGTAATATTAAAAATTGGATAACTAAAATAGATTCTTATATACTCTAATGTTAAATGAAATATCAAGTATTTATTTATTACTATATGTGTTTTAATGGATAGTATAGCTTCCCCTTTGATGTGAATACACTCTTGATATTATATGGTAGATTCTGAAATATAGGGAGGCATGTATAAGTTATTATGGAACACTATCTTAGATTGAATATCATTTTCTAGTCATTGGTATTAAAAAATGTTATCAGATTTTTTTATTTATTTAAAACATGGGGAAATTATAGTTAGAGTCATCATATGTTTCAACATGTGAAATAAATTATCTTAGTGTTCCACGAATACTAATAAGGTGGAATCCAAAGTTACTAAGTAAAGGGATTATTTTTTATTTCATTCTATTATTATGATTTTGATGTTTATTTAAATATGATGTCATTTCCTGAGAATATTATTTATGGATGTATTCTTAACTTGAGGTAGAAATATTGTGTGTTTTTATTCATCTTGATAGACACATAGTTATACCTAAACATCCACATGACTGATTTTTTTAAAAAAATTGTATTAAAAATAGTAAATTGGTCTGTGGAAAATCGGTTTAAGTAATTTAATGTTGTTGAAAACTATATTTAAAGTATATTGGAATGTGGGTTTTGGTTAATAAAAATACCAATAATATGTTAATTAATTTTTTAATGAATAATATATTATTGTCACATTAGTAATTTTAAAATGTAATTGTGGTTGTTTTGTTTTTCTGTTTGAATTTATTATCTCTATTGTTTTTCTCATGGTAGGAGAAAACCCTTAGGTGAGCTAGAAATGGTATATGAGGAATAATAGATGTTTTATAGTGGGGTAAGTGTACTTTGGATATAGATTATTTAATAAAGGGTTATTTTTATCGACCAGGGACCCTTAGGAGAGTCATGCTATCAAGTGATGATTCTTTTGGGGTAGTGAATCCTTTATATATAGATTGGGATATTATTATTAAGGTTGGGGGTGTCAATGAGTTGTGGTGGGGTGGTGATAAAAATAGTTTATGAGTGAGTTAGGAGTGGTATTAGGTTGGGTTGGTGACTATTTTAATGTAGTTTATTGGTCGTGATTTGTTCAGCTAGTAGATATTGTTTTCCCTTGTTTTGGTTCGGAAAATGAGGGTTTTCAGTTGTTATGTTTCATGTAAAGATGGATTTAACCATGAAGGTAAGAGAGATCATCTTTTTATAAATTTTATAGAGTTTATAATATTATCTAGGTTGAATTTTTTGTTATTATGGGCCTTATTTGGGTTGTATGATTTGTAAGAAACATGGGTCCTTTATAAGAGACATTTTGAATTTAATAATTAGCTGATGTATTTTTTTTTTCTTTTATTTTTTTTTTTAAAAATGATTTAAGATATAGATAAAGATTAAACCAATGGTTATGGATCTGGTTGATGAAATATGTATGTGGTGTGGTGGTTATTATTAGTTGGGTGTTGTAATATATGAAGAAGAGAATGTTTTCCATGATCCTTGGGATCATGGAAACTTATTTGTATGGAATTTTTTCATTGGTAATTACAGTTGACCTTCAATTGATGATTAATTACTAAAATGTAGTTTCTATATATATATAAAGAGTCTTTATCATAGGTTTCCAATGGGTATTGCATTTTGAAACTACACTATGAAAAACTGTTTTGAGAGTCTTCATATCTCTCAATGGCCAATTCATAAAGATGATGATTGATGTCTGTTACTCTAGATCATATATAAATCCTATAGTATTTTGTATGATTACATTATTTCTTTAATGGAATAGTAAGTAGATTGTTTTTAGGTTAAGGGGATGGTGGAAGGGATACGTCATGACCCATGTTATTTGGTACATTAGTAGAGTAATATTTTCTCTATATTGACGAAAAATTGAATATAACTAAGTGTTATTTTAAACATATGAGATATTAGTTGTGTGTTATGGGTTTGAGATTATATTGGTCATGTATAAAGGGTTGGTGTGCCCTTTGGATTCATTGCATGTCTTTGTTTGGTGGTTCTAGTCCTAGAAAGACTAGTTCATGAGAGATATTTTATATTTAGATTTAGATTGTAGTGCATAACATTTAATACAATTGGTCATGTTTTTGGGTGTGATGAGAAATAATTAATAAGAAAAACCCTTATGAGATTCCATTGTTTTACTATGATTGTATCATAGGGATAATTGTATATATAATTATTTGACCGTTTGCATCAATCTGATTATTTATTATCAATACCATGAGTTAGTAGGGTAATATTTAATATTTGTGTGGTTGGAATATATAAAATGAATGATAAGATAATGATTTTGGATCTCATTGTTTGAGAGTTATGATTCCCAATATATTGTATTGGGACCATTCAAGGTATGGTGTTTATCCAGTGGGAGATAATAATATTTTAATATTCAGAACCTGATGAAGGGTATGTTCTAGTAAATGGGTATAGTGGATATCATGTATACAACAATTTCTTCTGGGTTAATGAATCGCCTTTTGGATTAAATGATTGTATACGGGTGTTTTCATGCTTGTTTTTTATAAGATGGTGAGTGGTAAAGTCTTTTTTAACTTGTAATTCCCCCATGTTTTTAAAAGTGAGAACTGTGTATGATAGCATATGTGATGCACAACACCGAACCCAAATTAACAATGATTATATGAAAATGTATTTTTTAACAATTCCATTAAATTTTAATATATAAGTAGTGTTATATAATTTATAAAATATATAAATATATATAAAAAAAATATATTTATAAATAATTAGTAAATAATCAACTAATTTTTGGTAATATCTTTTTGGTCTTCAAAATTTGTTTTCTTCAAAAATGTTTTTTATTTATTTTTAATAAATTATATTATAATTTTTCTGTAGAAAATTTATGAAACGTATTTAATAAAATGAACTCCATTTTCTCAATCAATTTACTAAATTTTAAATAGGTTTAAACTGTTATTTTACAGAAAACAATGATTTTTCAGTAAATAATGAAAAATTCAGTTTTTATGTAAAATTGTAATTTATTTTGATAAATTATGCGATATAAATTTTTAATATTATATTATTTTGATTTATTTGTAAAATATGAATTCATTAGTTATATTTAATTCTATTAATTACATTTAAATTATCTATTTAACTAATTTTAGTATAAGTTTACTTTTATGATTTAGAAATCATTTTTTGTAAAAACTATTCTAAGATGCATAATGTTCCTAAATTATAATTAAATAAAATATCCACTAATAGAAAAATTATATAATTCAAAAATTTATATTATATATATATATATGAATTTAAATACAAATAAATAATATTACTAGTTATAGAGTTAATGTAACCTCGTTTTTTCCTCTAAAATGAATTTTATAGAAAATAGTTTTCCATTGTACTTTTGGGTATATTTTAAATTAGATTAATCCAAATCTATGAATTAATATTTATTTAATTTATTATATAATTTTAATAATCATAATTAATATTATTTAATAATTTTAACTTATTTTTTTGACAATTGAAAAGTAACCATATTGAATATTTTTTACTACTATAAAAGTAAAATATGATAATTATGGGTGAAACTAAAATACTAATTTAATAAGGAAAATCAGAAAACCTAAAAGTATGAATATTTATATATTTCCTATTCAATGAAATATTTATTATATTTATTTTTAATTTTTTTAATTTATAAACATTTATGTTATGATTTTGAAAAAATTTATTTTTTTATACGAAAGAACTCAAACTGTATATTTGGGTAAAAATCAATATCAATTAATATATTCTCTTTTTTATGAATTAATGAATTTTATTAAATAAAGTTATTTTAATAAAATCAAAATATTTTGTAATTTTTATAAATTATAATATATTTTTTATTGAGTCAAATAGAATTTTCATAATGGTTTAAGACATTTCATTATCAAAAATCCAAAATTTCTCAGTGAATTTTGATTATTATTTTCAAAGTGAAAGTTAATATATTTATGAAGTAATTTTTATAAAATTTTTAATATTTTTCGAAACACTACATGGGATTTTTCATAATTTCCCTAGATAGTCGAATTTTCAGGTAAAAATTAAATAGGTTTTAAATATAAAATGTGTATTATGACATCATAATGAAGAAAATGATATAATAAATACTATCATGTGTATCCAAGAGAAAGAATATTTATTTAATTTAAAATAATGTAATATGATGTTTATATGACTAATTTTAAAAATCCTTTATATATCATCCAAAACCTAAAATATATTTTATTTTTTTAAAATAATTTCTTTATAAATATGACTCACTTACACATTAGCAAGTGTATTGTTTTAACATATTCATCCCCTATCCTAATAAAATTATTAAATCCAACCTTCTTTATAATAATCCATTGGGTGAATACCATAGGGGGGTTTTTTGTTTTTTTAACATATAGAGTCCAAATCATATGTTTTAGAAATAATAAAAAAAATTATACACACATATACTATATAAATCCACCCATTATCCCAATTTTATTCACTCAAAAACCTTGTCGAACTTACATACTCTATGATAACATATATATAGTCTTACTAATGGTCCCCAAATATCTCAAGAATCTCCTCCCAAGCATTTGTAATCATGATATCAAGGTATGTATCATTCACTCTCTATTCTATTAAAAACACTGTTTTTGTTATAACTATTAATTCAGATTTTTTCTTGTTTTGGGTACACTGTTATAAATCCCTCATAAATTAATAATTATTTCCATGGGATGAGATACCCCATTCACTAACATTACTCAATAATATGAACCTTTTTGTACACCTATTACCATGCCGAAATTAATTAAGGGATATATATGTTCTCTTTTTATTCAATCACATAGTTGATGCCATTCCCCTTAAATTTCATTTTTGGTTGGTTAGGAATACTTTCATATAGACTTGTTACTGTATTTTTGAATACCATGTGATGCGATACCCCTATAACTCCCATTAATCCCGACCTTGAACCCTTATGTACACTCATTACCGTGCCAAAATTTAGTAAGGGAACCTCTTATTCTCCAATTTATTCAACTATCATCAGTATCATATGTCTTTTATATCCATGTTATAATTATGGGATATATTCTTCCATATCACTCATAATTTAAATTTTATGTCTGAATTTTTAGATACCTCTTTCACACCCATCCCTACCTCCCATGAACATTCAAACACCCCCGTTATGCTGCTGAAATATCACTGAAATTTTCCATGCCGTAAAATTATATAGTCAATACCCATACCCATTTCCTTTCTAGTGTGTTAACCTTTATATATAATTGTAGGATCAATAATTTTTTGATTCATCACCACTAAAAGAATTAAATTGAAACCATAGAGATCTTTCCTATTATACCATTATCAAAAACACTGAAGTTTCTCTTTAGCCTACCCATAAAAAGTATCTTCCTTTTAAAAATATAAAGATAAATCATAATGTCCTATCGATTGTATGATTTGAGGATGTCCTCTCCATAACCATAAGATAAATCATTTAGATGTTTTTCTATTACCAAATCCTAATGGATTGGTATTTCAATTCCATATTAATGTAAACAATAATGTAGGTTCTCCACATGTAATATGTTACATAAGTCCACCATACAGCCAAATATTGACTAAAAACGTATTTCTTCATCATGAATTAAAATATGATGACAATCATGGAGGTCTTCAACTCCCATGATTTTTATCAAAAATATACTCAAAGTAGCAACATATTTTATATATAATATAGTCTTCTCCTTATCGATACAACTTTGATATTTTCTTTATATCAATAGGCACATGATATTTCAATGCTAGGTACATCTAGAATGTACAATGTGGTTGGACACATCTCATACAAGATGAAGTATAGTCTATTGTGAATGTTATCATCCACAAAATCCTACACCATGTGTATTCAAAAATATCTATTTATATTACAATCTACCCAATTCACTATGATAAGTATGGTGTGAAATCGATACTTTTTCTATAATATATTATGTAATATCTCGCTAGAGTTGTGGATAATTCCATGGTTACATGGATGTGAGTGGATTATCAAAATAAATTTGTTATATTTTTTCACAAACATCCTATCAAAACATTCCATTGATATTAATAAATTGGTTTATACACTATCTTTGAATAAATATGGTTATGACTCTCATTCATCTCAAGATAAAATATTTGAATTATAAGGGGTATTCTAACCATTTCAATTAAATAAATGATAAGTCCTTCTATGATGACATGGAAAACCACCCAGTTACACTACATAAAATTTCAAGAATGAAATTTATACAATTCCAACATTCATGCCTCAATATCCTAGTGAATCTTCTCAATATAGTCATTTATGCCCAACTCGATGTGTGTATTAGTGAGTGGGGTTTAATTAGAGTGTTTCAATTTACCTCTTTATAAGAGAATATTTTTCTTCCCATAATTTCCATAAGAAATTTCATAACCTCATGTCAAGTATTGGGCTTAGGGCCTTTGTATACTAGTAGTATGTCTTGTAGAATCACTACATCTACAAAACTCAAAAAAATACACCTGGTAGGGTACATCCATTTATAAAATCATACATTATGATTTATAGAAGTTTTAGTAACCCTCTAACCATATGAAATTAATATCCATAGAAATAGAAAAATATATACTGGAATGAAACTCATTTGTATAACAAGTACTATGTCTAACACATACTCACCATAAGGATAAAAATTTTATGAAAACTATGATAAATACCATTTTTAATCATTATGGGTGTACCCTTAGCCCACAGGGCTAGGTGAATTTTTACCACAATCATAAACCTTGGGATTATAAGATCCTCAATGGGTCTATGATATTATGTTAGGTATATTCTTTCAAGACCAATAATTTTTTTTGGGTTATTGTTTCCCCATCCTTTATGGAAGTATTTTGTCTACATAAATGGATGGTCTTCATAAGAATAGACCTTGTAGTTTCTTCCACTACATGGTCCATCCCCCTAATTGTAGACTTGTTCAGTGAATTTTGTTTGAAACAAACCATGGGTAAAAAATTATAAATCACATTTATAATAATATCTAGGAGATTCTATTAAGCCTCACAGTGGTCATATTTCAAAATAGTCCATTAAGAGGGTAAAAAAACTGGAAGAACATTGTGTGTCCATTGAGAAATACCCAAGGTATGGAAAATAAAATATCCATATAATAATGATATAATTCATATTATATATTAAACATTGATTAATGTCAATGGTTTTATCCTCATAGGTAACTCAAGAAAAGATATTGATATAAAATAAGATAATGTGGAAACCATAGTTTAAAATAAATCACATAATGAAATGCATGAGGAAGGTTTTTGAACCAAGATTTGGAGGAAAAATAAAAACCATGATATGTATATTGAAAATAAATTTTTCATATATATTATATTGTATTTCCATGTTTTAATATTATAATTCATCATTTTAAGTCAAATTTTCACAATTTTTCTTAAATAAATTGAGCCTAATTATCAAAATGGATTATTTTTTATCATTAGGTTTGTTTTATCCTTGTTTAATATCATCTATATATTTCAAAAATTGATCCAAACATGTTCATCGTATTCTTAAAAATATTTTTGGCTACATTTTTTTAAATTACGACATATTCTTAATCGAATAATATAGTTCCCAAATGACATATAGATCTAGGTCCTAGAAATATGTAAACAACATTAATGAATTTTGATATAGAACTATGGATAAAAAATAATCACCCAAAATGAGATGATATTTTATTGGATGGTGGAGAAGAGGTATCTAAATATTTTACAAAAAAATTAATACATGATATATATACATAATTATGGCCATAATTGTATAGGAACATAGATTACATGATTTTGAATTGTTTGGATGTACAAACACATTTAGATTATAAAATTTGTCGAAAATATGGAAAAAAGAATCTATTGAGGATGAACTATTATTTTTTATTATTAATTTGAGATAATAAAAAATTCCATGAATAAAACATTATGATATTCAACTGTTAAAATGGTCACCCATATTTGTTCCTTCAAAGGAGAAATATGGTGAAATATTGACCCACTACTCATGCTAATAAATAAATACTTACATTAAATATCAAAATATATGTGACTATTTTGTAAATAATGATTCTTTTCCTTGTGTATTATTCATATATATTTATATTATATATTATATTTCTCATTATATTATAAATTAATATAATTTTATTATTTTTTTCTCCCTGTATGAATCTCATCTTCATGAAAATGGTTAAGGAAATTCATATCTTGTACAAATAGAATGTCTGGTTTTTTCTTTTTAGTTATTATTCTAAAAAATATCCATTTTTTTAATTATATTATTTTTGTTGTGTTAAAACATATTGGGGTATGTCGTCACTCACTTTTATGTAGTTTATATGTTATTTTTTTACTTCAACTTTTGTTCTACACTTTAATATCAATAACTATAAATATGATAGAGTAGAATTTTGTTTCTGTTGTTAGATATATGGTCATGAATATAAAGTGTATCTTTTCTGTAATATAAATTCATATAGTAATGTGTGGAATGATAGGTTTAATCGATAAATGAAATAAAGTGATGATAATATTCTTTCCAGAATAATTATATCCTCATCGTAAACTCCTATGAAAAAAGTTTCATTCATTCACACTAACATTATTTTATTTTTTAGTATTACATGTGAATTTTTTTTTACATATATATATACATATATCTTATCCAATTCAAATCCAAAATTTTTTACAACACATTGTTTTATTATTTTATTTATACATACTGATAATATCATAACAGTTTTTTGTGATTACCCCACTTGAGAGGTCGACACTATTTCATGCCACTACAACACATTATAATGGATAAGAATTTATTTATTTTGAATTTGTGAAAAATATATATTATAATTTTATCGTTATTTCTAGGCATTCCATTAGATATCAATTAATTTTTTCATTAAAAACACAAAAAAAAATTTTCCCAAAACTAAGATCTAAAAGTGAAATTCATTGCAGATCATTCATTTTATATATCAAATTTGACTTTTATGATAAACACTCTTATGAATATATTATTTTAAAAAATCAATATTATACATGAAAATATTCAGTGAATATTCGGGTTAAATAGAAGTTTCGAATGGTTGAACAAGTAATAAAACAAAAGAAAATTATTTTAACCACCCTCAAGGAATAGGAAGCTCATAAAGTGGCTCAACAAAAGGTTGAAGAACATATTATTACTAAAAAAATTTCAATTGATGAACCTTATGAGGATGAAATTGTAAACGTACTTTCCTAAAACCATTATAAAATACAGTTATGGGAGGAAAAAGAAGATAATGTTCTAAATGGTTCATTTTTTAGACATGGATTATCTTGAAGAGTATTAGTCTCATTTTTTAAATATTTAAATTTCGTATGATTTTCCCTTATTTTAAAAAATATATTTGCACCTATATATATCTCTCTAAATTTTTAAGAAGATACCACTAAGGTAGTGTAATTTGAAGATAATGTGGAGTATATTTTCCACCCATAGCTATTCATAACAACTCATCTAGATTGGACCAAAAAAATAAGAATAATTATAATCCATGCCAACACATGGAGTTTATATTTTAAGAAACCCAGTTATATATTATTTTATTGAAAATTAATTTTTAATTACATCCAAATAATTGAAAATTTTAAATTATCCAACACATGGATTTCCGTGGAAGATGATAAAGAAAATAATTTACATGTTGAACCTAAATTACCAGTGGTCTTTCTTGAATAGAACACATTACATGTTTACCTAAAGGAATATTATGATTTTTATATTGATTCTTCTTATTTTTTTATTATTTTTTTCATAAACTTTCTAATATATATTCATATTCAAAGGGTTTGGATGTTCAATTTAATGAGGGGGGTTATGTGAGTTGTGTCTGAAAAATAATTGTATCAATTCATTATCATTCCCACACATTTTAAGAAAACCCACAATTTTATGTGTCTAAACCACCAATACTCAATCCATAGAGAAATCTACAACCAATTTTTTATAGTGTACATTGGATGTAAAATAATGTGGTAAGTCAAATCACCTCAACCATATCATCCAATATATTTTAGGTGATAAATGTTACATCCAATTGGAATTAGTTTAATAATATTACCAACTCTGTGTATCCAACCCAATCATTTTATATCTTCTTTAATTCACTTTCATTTCTTTTTTCTATTAATAAATTTCTTTTGTAATATTTTTATTTTTTCTTCTTATTTTTTGTTGTAAGTAATTAGGATCCTAACTCAACACTGACACATACTAAATTAATCCATGTTGTATTTCTACATATATTTAATGTATCCAGCTATATCATTTTATTCTATTTGAGATAAAAATAAAGGGTATTTAAGTAATAAATGTTTTGGTATATAAATTTTTCTTTAGGAATTGTTTTATTTCATTTTCTCGTTCGGTAATGAAAATATAGACTTAAACATATTTTTTTATATTTTAAACGTTTTTTAGTTTTTAGGAATTTTAATATTCTTTCAATACTTTATAAAAATAAATTTTTTCTATAATAATTTATTTTAATTTATATATATTTAACTGATTATTGATAAGTGTTTTCCTTTCCTAATATCCAATATTTTCATTTATGGAAGTCAAATTGATTATGAAACTCATTTGAAATATTAATATCTGAAATTAAACTCATACGAAGACTGATATGATTCCCAAACTTTTCATCATCCTCTTTACATTTTTCTTTTTCTTGTGAGTCTTGAGTCATGTTGTATGATTCGTGACATGATATTTTTATCATTTATAGATTTAGAGTTAATTTATATGATGAATTCATTTAATTGGCTAGCCATAATTTCCACATGAGATATAATATTTAAACCTACTTTTATTTACCCTTCAAAATCCATTAATTTTGTTTTAGGAATAAATAAAATTATATGACTAAGGTTCCTTACCTACCTTCACTCATAATATTTTTAATGGATATTTCCATTTTTGAGTGTGGGGAAAGGGCCACTCATGTTTTTTATTGGGGATGATATTTATTGAAGTGTGTTTTAATATGTGTATCGTTATTCTATGAAATGGATTTTATTTTTATTTGAATGACTCGTCAAATATTCTTCTTCATTTATATTAAGATTTGTTTCTAATGTTTTTTTAAATAAAAAAATGTGAAAAAAAAATGAAAATTGAAATGACATTGAAATATTCTTTGTGCCTATTTATATTAATAACATTAATCTAAAAAATAAAGTTAATAGACTTTCATCCATTAATTGTATTTGGTTTTCATCTCATACTCTATGAAAAAAAATACAAAAATACAAAAATGATCAGATTATGATGGATCCATTCCTTATATTCACACTTCAACTATTGTCTCAAGAAATTACAATAGGGATGTTTTGGTGTATATCAAGGGAGGGAAGTTGTGTGAATTTCAAATTTTTTTCAATTAAATATTCATTCAATAAAATTTTTGAGATCTACCTCCCCTTTTCAAGTTTAAATTCATACTGTTTTACCCAAAAAACCCTAAAAACCTATGGAGAGATGATAATTTTAAAAGGCCTATAGAGACTTTATGTATTATTTAAAATGAAAATAACCTCATATTAATATTTTCGGGGGAATAGAGAAATACATTTTTGAAGATAAGGGTAGGTAAATAACATTTAGATTAACATAAGATGAGATGGAAAATTATGAATCACTTTATGACTTAGGAATTTAAGATCCATATTAGAGATATGACATTTCCTTTGAATGTAAGAATTTAGTGGCATGGAAAAGTATATCTTGAGAAATATTTATTGATATAATTACAGATTATTAATATGTAGTTAACAATTTTATGTTTTGGGGTTAATATAAGATACTTCTATCATACATAATATTCTGAATTTAAGTCTTTTTATCTCACAAATTTATCATTTTAGATGTAATTTTCACATTTTGTAGGTTTTTTGATTTATTTGAGTAGGCTTGAGAAAATTTCTTTATTTTATATATTTTAATTATTTTTATCACCTTCTTATTTCTAAAATAATATTTTTATGTTATTAAAAATTGATAAATTCATTTTTAATAGTTGATAAAATTGTATGGGCTACATTTTGTTCAACCATCAGCTTAATCTCATAATATAATCCCAAAATAAATCTTGAAAGGCAGACCTTGTAATTTTTTCTGGATTAGATGTATTTTAAGGATGATTCCATATCTCAAAAAGTAAAAACTATATGGGGCTAAAATTTTATTTAATGTTACATTATTTTATTGTAAATTTTGAACAAAAATTTTGTTTTTGATAAACATATATGAATAGTTTTTCCTAGGGGATCATGATAGGGGATTCATGTTCCTAGTTCAAAAATGTAGTTGTTATCATTAACTAATGAGGTCAAACATGATGACTAATCCTAAGTAATACATTAGGTGTAGTGAATGTTTTGGTATAGAATATAAATCATTAGGACACTCACCCTATTGTGATATATTTTCTATATTGAATATTTTTTTCATGTAATACTTCTGATTAATATAAAAAAAAATTATAATTAAGAACAGATTCATATGGTATTCATGGGACTAGGGATCTTGAGAGTTGATATGTTGAAAATATTAAATTTATTATATCATGTGTATGTAGTTTTTATGATATAATATAACAACTCCAAAGTGGTTTTGTAGATGAGAAGACTAAGCCTATAGTTCAATCTAGATTTTTTATTGTACACAAACAATATGTTTTTTAGGGTTTGGTATTCTAGTGTAGTGAAGATGATAAAACAATTTAAAAAATGAAATAAATTTTTTAGTTAATTTATTTTCTAATTAAATATTTACCTACAATGTAACTCGATTTATAAAATTATATAGAAAACCCAAATTTTATCCTCAAAAGATAACAATTCAAAGGAGGAATACCAAAGGGAGGATCTTCATATAGATTGTTGTGATGATTATGAATGTGATGTCATTTTCAAAGGTCTCTCAGGTTAGAATTAATTAATAATTAGAGTTCTTGTATATTTCCAATAACAAAATATAAAAACATGTTTTTTCACAGATTAATTTTTTCCATGTTATGATGTTTTAATTTGTTGGATAAGTCCCTCCTCTTTATTTTCTCTTTGTGGAAAAAGTAATTATTTTGGAAAATTAATTTTTATATCATTGTGGATTTATTGTTGAATATTTTTTAATTTTTAAACTTTGATATTCATTTTAGTCATATATTTCTCCATCAAATAATTAATTTCATCACAATGAATGGAAAAAATTAATTTTTTACATTTATTCTTCTGGTATTTCTCTATTCATTCAATGGAAGTTCATCATTTATATTTCTTTATTCTTCTATTTCAACTATATTGGGGAACGTTTCAATGTGGAAGTAATATTTGGAACATTATATCACTAATACTGATTTAGATTCAACATTTAAGGAATATTGGAGGCTTATTGATGATTAAGTAAAAATTTTGTTGGATTAATGGAGATCATTTTTTGGGTTTGTTATTTGTGTGACACAATGTTAGTAGAGATGATTTATGAGTATATGGGATGTAAGAATATAGAAACCAATAACAGATTTGGTTTGGTGATCCTTAGATCTTGAAATTATGGCCTGATTTACAGCTAAAGAATATGAGACTGTGAAATAGATGGATACATGTGAAGAACTATGGATTTATCAAAATCATGATATACTTGGTCTGTAGTTCATAAGAACACATAGATTGTGATGCCCTTCCATGGTGGCTGAGTCTTACCCATGATGATATGTATCACAACAGAATGTGACCTGGCAACATGTTCTCTGACCTAATGTAGGTAACCCAATGAGTACCACTATGTAAATGGACAGGGATATGTCCAGTGTACACAGTCATGGAAAGAATACATGGTAATGGGATGAAATAAAGAGGCATAGACACAAGAGTTCCATAAATACTGTGACACACCATGTTATAATTATATGCTTTAAGTACCCATTTTATTGTATAGTGTGCCCATGTTTTCCTCTATCCAATAATAGTTTCAGCATCGGGATATTCTGTTTGTCCATCCCTATAAGAGTAAGTGTATTATTCTTCACATGGTATTGGATTAAATATCCCAACAATGTTTTATTTATGGATTGATTATGGTATCCTTCATTATGTCCTATGTTGTGATCCTATATCAGTTGTTTATAGGTTGGTTTTTGTATATTGTTTCTAATATCAAGTTCCTATGATCCATATCTATGTATTTTATTCTAGATATGGTTAGGAATCCCACAAGTCTCTGGTCTTGATCCTATAACATTGTATCGATTCCTTATGATTTCCTTCTAATTTTGTTTAACTCGAGAGGCAATACCTTATGAAAATGTAAAATTTTAACTTCAAGTTGTAATCATAGAATTATATTGAGGACATGACCATACATTTATACATGGTGTTTAGGATCATTTTTGGGTTCTTTATATTTTTTTTATGACTCACCCTTCTGTGGAATTCAATTGAATATCTATTATTATTATGTTTTTTATTTTGGATGACATTTTGGGTATGTTTATACTCACCCATGCATTGGTTCCTCCTATACCTATTATTTATTACATAGATAATAGGGCCTTTGGTGGATTGTGATTATGGATATAAGCATATGTGTCTTAGATTCCTTTTAGATCACTCGTTCTTAAGTCTTGAAGAAATTCCCTCTTGGGTTTCTCATTCTTGATAGGGAGAGAGGAAGAGGAGTCGATAGAGAATTCATTGGGCACAATAATTCTCTATTCCTAAACATGGAATTAGTTTTACCTACTTTTTAAAATATACATAGCTATTTATTTATAGAGTTGATATTTTGGTTAAAAAATTTAATTTCAAAACGGCCATTAAATATAATTACAAACATTAATGAAATCCCATGCCACATAATAATAATGTTGTCATTATTATATTTTGGCACGATAACTTCCCAAAAATGGATAAATAATATTTACCACCATGTAAATTATTATTGTATCACTGGAAACTATCTTGGCCTATTCAAACTCTTATTTGATTTATTGAAAACCCAAATAAATATTTTATTCTCTTAAATAAATATTTTATTCACAAAATAGTAAATAAATTTTTATTAAATACTCAATAAAATTAATAAAATTATTTTATTCAGAATCTGGTGAATAAATATTTATTATATTTATATGATCAACATAACATAAAAAATTTTCCTCGTTATTGAGAATAATATTTATTCCTTTAATTGAATTCTAATTGAATTTAATTAAGACCAAGAGAAACACTTAGTGTGTGACCCACTTGGATTCTTTCTCATTAGTATTAGGTGGGATTGCCAAAAATCGAAAAGTGTTGTCTAAAAATGGGTCAAGGCACCCTAGAGGAAGAACATAAAGTTGCAATGATGACAACTACATATTAATGATCATTATATAATATAATCCCTTTATCATAATATCTCATCAAGAAAGTTGCATAATGGTTTCATCAACCTATATGCTTGATACATCATTATGGTAATATATGAAAAAAACCTATCATTACACCATGAACATGGAATTTTGGGAGATGATTCAATTTCAATCAAAGGTATGAGATATCAACCTCCATATATGGAAGGGACAAATCCTTCTTTGACTTATACATCAATAACATGTCATTCATGATGCATCGAACATACCCTACTTCTCCCCAACATACCGTGTAACGATTTTCATCAGAAAATCTAAGTGTGTGAGTCATGACATCCATTAATGATAGTCATAAAGTATAAGGACCGTTTCACATGCTTGAAAATCAAGACATTTGGTAACACCAGGCAAGAATAATCCCCACTAGTCAGACTGTTCTCATAATCTCCCATCATAGAGATTACTAAGTGCGAACATCCTAAAAAAAAGTCTCATCTGCTTACAAGTACTCACACCTGACAGTCTATATAGTATGTGTTTTATAATAGTATGGTATCCAATAGTAGAACTATATTAATAATATTTTTATATTACTTCATGGTTATCTTCATAGCAGGGAACTACTCTGACCTAATTAATGTAACAAATACTATAGGACAATAATACAATAAAGTGAAGCAGAACAACAAAAAATATGTAATAAGATTTTTTATTTAAAATTTCATGCATTAAATATTCATTTAATCAAAGTAAAAAAAAATTGGTTCTATGAAACCAACTCTAATAAACTTCCATTTGGACTAGACCCAACTACCTAAGACTTTTAATCTACTAGACCTCACATGATAATCCTATTTCTGGTGAGTCAAGGATTTAGTAAAGGGGTCTTCAATGTTGTCTTATATATAAATATTATTCACTTAAACCTCACCTATCTAAGAAAAATCACTCAAGAGATGAAACTTTTGAAGTATGTGCTTTTTATCCTGATGTGACATGAATATTTTACGAGATCCATTGTTGTAGTATTATCACAATGTATTGTGATGAGATATTAACAGCTAGGTACCACATCAATCTCTTTGATGAAATTCTGCATCCAAACTACTTCTTCAACTACCTCATATCCCACAATATACATGGAATTTGTTGTCAATTCTATGACCATATCCTACTTTGATCTCTTTTATCTAACAACACCTCCATTCAAAGTGAAGATGTATCCCATTTTTTACATCATGTCATCTTGATCAGTTGGAAAACTAGCATCTGCATATCCTCTGATGACTAGTCCCTCATATCATCCATAAAACAGTATCATATCCTTAGTGTTCCTCATATACTTAATAATTTCCTTAAAATAAATCTAATGTTGTTCACCTGGATCGACTAGATATCTTCCTACCACACATAATGTGTAGGCAATATCTAGCCTTGTACGCAGCAATACATATATGACTTACCAAATTATTGATGCATATGGAATCATTTCTATTGAATTTTTTTCCTCATGGTTATGAGGACATATTTTCTTAGAAATATGAATGCCATGTGGTGCTGGAAATAGTCCCCCATTTGATTGTTCCAAACTAAATATCTTTAGTAACGTTTGAATGCATGTACTTTGACTTATGTGGAGAAACCTCTTGGATCTATCATGAAGGATCATGATCCCAAGAAAATATGATGGCTCACAAATGTATTTCATGGTAAATAATATATTAAACCATTCCTTAAATAAAGTAAGACATGTATTTCATTTCCTATTAGTAATATGTCATCAACATATACTGTTAAAAAAATGACTACACTCCCACTAAACTATTTTTAGACACAAGGCTCACATTCATTATTTATAAAAATATATTCCTTTATGTATTACTCAAAATTAATATTTAATGACCTAGATGCTTTCTTTAATCCATAAATGGATTTTTTTTCAAATATAATATCTTATTGGAATCCTTTGGAGTCACAAACCCTTTAGGTTGTGTCATGTATACATCTTCCTAAAGGTTCCTGTTAAGAAATGCTATTTTGACATCTAATTTTCAAATATTATAGTCAAGGTAATCCATATTGTAATCTATAATTATGATGGATTTCAGAATTGAAAATGGTGAAAAAGTTTAGTCATAGTCAATTCCTTGATATTGTTTTAACCCTTTTGAAACCAGTCATGTATTATAGGTGTTCAAACCAATGGGATTTACATACACTAAAGGATCTACCAAAATCCAAACATGGTTTTAGTATAAGAAATCCATTTTAGAATTCATGGATTCTTTACACTTGGAAGCCTCTATTACACTTACTCTATCATTGTAGGTTATTAGACCATTATTATAATCTAATAATGAGTCACCATCCTCGGTAACTAGAAAACCATATCATTCTGGTTCTCTGACATCCCTTGTACTTCTATATATTACTTTTGCCTCCAAAATAGTTTCTTCTTACATGGGTCTTTATGGAACCTGATCTTGTACCAACTCTTGTATAACTCGAACCGCGACTTCATCAAAGTTTATCTCACTCCCACTATCTCTTTTGGATATGTGATCCCTCTCATGGAATATGGCATGTCATTACACTATAAACTTTTTGTCTGAGGGTTCATATATTTAATATCCCTTTTTTCCTTAGGGTATCCTATAAAGTTACAATTTGTGCCTCATGGTGAAATATTTTTACCTTAAGAGGCTTTAATAAAATATTAGATACCCCAAATATGTAAATTTGATAAAATTGGTTTTCTTACACTCCAAAATTCATATGGAATACCATTTATCAATATAGTTTCTACTTGGATTAGTATGTGTTCCAATGTTTGTAACACATATCCATGAAAGGATAATGGAAGACTCACATGACTCATTATTGATCTCACCATATTTAATAAGGTATAGTTCCTCCATTCACTTACCCCCTTCCACTGAGGCATGTAAGGATGAGTGAGTTGGGATAAGATCCCAAACATTCATAATTAATCAATGAATTCTTCATTAAGATATTATCCACCATATTCTGAGTGGAGTTTCTCAATATTCCTACCAATATGGTTCTCAAATTCATTATTTTATTCCTTGAATTTATCAAATGAATCCAACTTATACCTCATTAAGTAAATATATTCATATCTACAAAAAAAATATTAGTAAAAGTTATGATGTAGGAGTGCCCACCCCTTTCTTCAGTAGGAAATGGTCCACAAACATTGGTATGAACTAATTGACGAATCTCTTTATCCCTTTCACCATTCCCTCTAAATGGGGATTTGGTAATTTTTCTTTATAAACATGTGTTACATACACCAAGTTCTTTTAGTTCGAAGGAATATAAATATCCATCTTGATAAAAAAATTTCTTGTTTTTTTGTTTACATGGAAAAACCAATGATGACCAAGTTTGGTGTGGTATGATTCATGTGAAGTAACTTAATTATATATTTCTATTAAATGGTTCACGTAACCCAACATGTAAAGATTATTATGTAAATGTGACTTACAATAACAAATTCAATATTTATAAAATAAGAAACATTTATTTCAAAATTTGAAAATGAATCCCTATATATATAGTCTAGATACATAAATAATGTTTTTTGGAAATTTAAGGCACATAATAACGACCTTTTAAAACCAAGATCATTTAGATCAGCAATGTGAGGTGGTAGTCCCTGATAGATACAATAGTTAGTTTTGCTTCATTGGATGCACGCAGATCTACCTCCCATTGGTCAATTTTCCTTAATCTATATGGTTCTTATATTTTAATAAATATGTGAGTATCATAACCAATATCTAATATCCAATTTTTAGAAATAGATAAATTGCACTGGACAACAAATTCACCTGAAGATTCCCTTTGCTTCTTTAGTTGGGTGCAGTTTTTATTCAAGTGAACCTTCTTTCCACTTGAAAAAAGATAGTATCATGTTCCATTTCATCCCCATTGATCTTCTTTTTCTTGAAAGGGTGTAAAGAATATTTTGTCATGAAGTTATTTTCATTACCTTTCCATTTTTTCACTAAAAAGACAAAAGGATTCCAAGCTTCATATCTTTATATATATAGATAATGAGGATAAGAAGATCTAGAAGATACTTTTAAATGTGGTTCATATTAAAATTCACAAAAAAAACTAGATAATATTTGAGGGAGTGTTTCCAGAATGATATCAATGCCTTGTTAATTGGAGAGTTTAAGCCCTAGAACCTCTAGGCACTCAATGTATCCAATGATCTTGACTACATGAGGCCCATATGGTGAACCATCTCTATTCTTACACTAAAAGTGTTCCTTGTAATTCTAAAACTATTCTTATCTAGATCTATCATGGTGAAGACCATAGAGATGCAAAAGAATTATATTGTTGGATCGAATATGTAGATGTATATGTATATTAGATGGAACAATACATGAAGAGGGGGTGAATTGTAGGTTTATAAACTTTTTGTTTAAACACTTAAGAAATTAGTTTAAAAAATCATAAACTAATACAATTCACAGCAGAAACAAACTACCAAAATTGTATTGAATATAATGGTATGATATGATGCAATACTATAAGAAAAGTAAATCAATTGTATTAAATATGAATAAAATTATCAGAGTAATACAATATTGAAGGAATCTACCATAAAGCGTATAGAATCAATCGATACAATATGTAACAGTATGATTGTAATTGAAACAATTACAAATGAATATGGAATGAGGAAAGGAAAACAATACAATTCCCTTTCTTAAAATACAGTAGCGGAAAAGTAAAAGTATTACAATTCTTTTGACCCAAAGAGAAGGTTTATCCTTTCACCCAGGATAAGAGGTATGTCTTACCACCACCTTGGTAAGCCCTCGATACGATGATCGGTATGCCTGTCTTGCTATCCCCGCAAGCCCTCGATTTTGTAGGTGATCGGCACCTCTGTCTTTCAATCACTTGAAATCCCTTGATGCGATGATCGGTATGCCTGTCTTGCTATCCCCACAAGCCCTATATTTTGTAGTTAATCAGCACCTCTATCTTTCAATCACTTGAAATACCTTGATACGATGATCGGTAGCACTGTCTGGCTATCTCCGGCATCCCTCGATCGTTATCACCTGATCGGATGAACAAAGAGAAACAAAGCACTTATAGAAATACAAAAACTTAGAACGAGCCGTTCATGTTTTTTAATCTCAAGGCTTTCGCATGAAGAAAGAGAGAAGTCAAAGTGTCTCTCTCTAGAACTTGATAGAAGAAAAGTCTCATAGTTGTTGTTCTCAGCTTCAAATGACCTCCTATTTATAGGCCTCAGGTTCCAACGGTCATATTTTCTCCAACGGTCATATTTCTCTAGAAAACTCAGAGGGACTTGGACACCTGGCATTATAATGGTCATATTGAAATAGAAAACATGACATCATTTTGATTAGTTTATAACTAACTCCATGACATCATTTTGGTTAAAACAAAAGATATATGAAGATAATAACCATGAGTACGATTAATATGAAACATGTGTTTTTTATAAAGGACCATAACAAGTAAGTAATGATAGTAAAGTATGAGTACTATAAGTATTAGTGTAATGTATTTGATATGATATAAATTGAGTATGATTCATAAAACTCAGTACAAATAACAGAGTCAATTAGATTGCCAAAGTTTGTAGGATAAACTTGGTTGGTACGATAAACATAGTCAGTATGATCATCATGGTCAGTACGATCTGCATGATCAGTACGATCAGCATGGTCAGTACGATCAGCATGGTCAATACGATCAGCATGATCAGTTTGATAAACATGGTCAGTACGATTAGCATTATCCGTACGATCAGCATGGTCAGTATGATAAGCATGGTTTGTATGATAAGTATGGTCAGTACGATAAGCATGGTTAGTGCGATAAGTATGGTAAAAGACATTTGTGATTTCCAAAAAAAAGATATAAACGTCAAAAGAGAACTTTTGACTCAGAAATCTCCCCCTTTTTGGAAAGCACGAAACATAAAGTAAAAAACAAACAGAAAAACTTATCTCCCCCTGAGTTATTAGAAACTCTTCTGAAAAAGAAATTGAATACAAATAACTCCCCCTTATGTATGTATTTTCATAAGGATTGTATTCATAGATTTTCCTTGATTTAGAAGTGTACTTTAAAGCATTCTCCCCCTTTGTAAAAATTTTTCCACCTTTGTGATTTACAAAAAGAATAGGGTAATCTTGAGTTGCCTGAAAGAGTTATAGAAAATAAAAGTAGGAAAAAGAAAAGGATAACATAAATGTCATTATGATAAAAAAATATTATAAAGTTCATAAATACAAGTCATTTTTGCCTCTCTTTTTTTCCTTCTTTATTAACCCATGAAGAACAGCTTTCATCTTTTTGATTTCCTTCTTGTCTTCAGATATGGAATCACCCTGAGATCTGAGAAGCTATTGTTGGTCAGTGAAAAGATGATCCTGATTCTTGATGGTCTCCTCCTGGACTCTGATTACTTCTTCAAGCGTATCAATTCTATCTTGTAAATTATTGTTATATTTGGATAACATAGAATTGTGTTTCTTCATTAAGACTAATTCATATTTTAAATATGAAACCTTTGAAAACTCAGACTGAAAAGCATTCATTCTCTCTTTCAACTCTTTCACTGAAGGAATATCAGCTCCATGGGTATTTAACAATTGATTCAGCCTTTCAACATTTTCATTATGAAGCTTATTGAAAGAAATTGCGAGATTATTTGAAAGTCTCCTTAAGTCTTCAATTGACACTTCATGATCATTCACTAAGCTCTCTGTTTTGTATGACCACTTGGTCATTCTGTTACAAGACTTCTTATGAGCATCCGAACTTTCAGATAGAACTTTCAAATTAACTTCAACTGACAAAACTCTCTTTCTTAATTCTCTTACAGAACCAAACTTCTTTTTCTAATTGTCAGGGATGAAATCAATTTTTCCTTCATCCTGGGAAAATAAGGGATGGTTTTCTCAATTCTTTTTAAAACATGAACAATGTAATCACTTTTCTTAAGAAAAAATTGTCTATTATGAATCAATATCCTCATCGTACAAATACAGTTCATTTGATCGGCTTGAGTCTAAAACTGGCCGTTTTCCTTTTTCTTTTTCAATCCTCTTTCTTTCTTCTTCCACTTTGTCACTGATAATGATTGTTTTTTCCGTATGATAAGATTGAGGACATTGATTCCCTTGGGAAATAATTATTTCTGGAGTTTCAAAAGATTCATCCGGTGCTTGATCGGCATAAGGAGCTTGTTTAATACCTTCACTATTCTTTTGAACCGATTTTTCTCTACATTTCTTTGAGCTCTGAAGGAATTCCAATAGGAAATCTCCTTCCTCTTCAACTTCCTAAATTTCTTCCAAAATTTGTTTTCGTTTCTCTTTCTCTGGAAGACTCTGTACGATGGGTTCTTGATATACTTCTTCAGTTAGTTGAGCACTAACACTCTCAACAATTTTCAAGAATTTAGAGATATCAAAGTCTTGTGTTTTTCTTCTTAAAACAATATTCTTTTTCTTTTCAGCCTAAAGGGTATCCTCAACCCTTATCCTTTCAGCAAAGGCTTCAGCTGGGTCAAGACCAAACTTTTGATCACCTTCCTTTCTTTGTTCTCTTTCTTTTCTACACCTTTCCACAAACTCCTTACTGTACTTAGGCTTATTCTTTGGCTTTGAACTGGGTTGTGGATATTACTTTTGAGGAGAACCAACAGATGGATTGTCTATGACTGGCATAGGTGCCGATTGATTCTGTGCCGATTTGGATTCTAAATCCTTAACAAAGAGCTTTGAATTCTGATCAAAACATACATTAAACAGATTCAACATACTCTTACTTATCCAGGAAGGCTTTATCTCTTTCAATTTTCCTTTCAAAGGAATATTGAAAAACTTCATGCTCTCAAGAATGAACTTTGTAAGAATAGCTGGATACATGATTAAATGAGACTTAATCGCTCCTGACATAACATTCTTGATTGTTTCAAAAACGTATCCCATGAGATTTACTTTTCTCATGTTGACATGATAGTAAAGCATGAAGATACCGGATACTTTCAGAGTTTCTCTATCCCCATTCCTTGGGATAAGAAAACCTTGCATCCAAAGTACCACAAATATATTATCAGGAGAAAGATGGGCCACTTTCCTCTTTCCTTCATTTATAAGAAACAAATACTTTTCAGCACTTTCTTTGTTAAACGTACCAAATTCCTATGGTAGTTTATGAGATGGACAAAAAGAATCACCTTCTGTTGGAATATTTAGAAAGTGGGCATCTTGTTTCACATACATTGATATCTTTCTATCATACACAGCAAAGTTTATAGTCATGTTTTTGTTGAAAGACACAGTTTTGTAGAACTGAATGAATTCATCAATAAGGACTGGATCTTGAGACACTGTTTTTTCAATACACAAATGCTCCTAGACTTGAAACAAAATAATTCTTTTGATTATAGAATCGTATGAATCAAAGAAGTCCTGCGAAACTAACCTTTCTCTGAAAAATTCTTTTTCTGAAAAAGTCATGGAAGACATTTACACCGGAGTGTTAGTAGAGGATTGAGATATATAGGTGAAGCCGATGGAAGACCATACAGAGTCTTAAAACAGGGAGGCCGAGCTTCGCCACAAAGTCTGAAAAACTGGTGTGGGTTTGGGGAGGGGGTTCTATTTATATGCGAAAAAATAATGACTGTTGGTCTTCTACGGTTGAGATTAGAAGAAATGAAATCAACGGATAGGATTAAAATGAAAAACAAAATTAAAATAAATAGGAAAGTATGTACCTACCGGAGATCATAAGGTAATTTTTGGTTTAAATATTATTATCAGTGAAAGAAAACACAAGTGTATGAAGAGAAAGAATACGATCAATTGTCATACCGATTGAAAAAAAAAGTCATTACCATAAACTGTCATGCCGATGGAAAAAAAATTCATTACCATGAACTGACGTGCCGATGGAAAGCAAATTCATTACCATGAACTAACATGCCGATGGAAAAGAAATTCATTACCATGAACTGATGTGCAGATGGAAAACAAATTCGTAACCATGAACTGACGTGCTGATGGAAAAAAAATCGGTTACCATGAACGGACGTGCTGATGGAAAACAAATTCATTACCATGAATTGATGTGCCGATGGGAAAAAAATTTGTTACCATGAACGGACGTGCCGATGGAAAACAAATTCATTAAAATGATCAAGTAGACAAAAAATTCAAACAGAAGATAAAAATTGTAACTAAACAATCAATACGATAAACAGAAAGGTAGATAATGATAAGAAAACAGTCAATATGATAAACAGGAAAACAGAAACACAAGCTATGATAATAAAAAATATCATGTTAAAAAAATGTTCTCTTCCTTTTTAAGAGGAGTTTTTTTAATGTAAGGAGAGGTAGAAAACAAGAAGTAGACATGAAAGATTACATTAATATAATAATTCCTATCTTTTATTTTATAAACTCAAATCTATCGGATGGTAATAGTTTCGTAAATATGTTAGCAAGTTGATCTTGCATTCCGATGAATTGTAAAATAATATCTCCTTTTTGTGTGTGATCCCTAAGAAAGTGATGCCTAACATCTATGTGTTTTTCACGAGAGTGATGTGTTGGGTTCTTAATAAGATCTATAGCACTAGTATTATCACAAAGAATTTGAGTTTTAGAAAAACACAATCCATAATCAGTGAGTGTCTGTTGCATCCATAACTCTTGAGCACAACAACTTCCATCTACTAAATGTCCAGCTTCAGTAGTGGAAAGTGCTACTGAGTGTTGTTTCTTGCAGGACCAGGAAACCATAGAATCTCTTAATAAATTAAATGTTCTAGATGTACATTTTCTATCCATTCTACAACCACCAAATTCAACAGCTGAAAAACTTTTTAAAACAAAATCATTTCCAGAAGAGTAAAAAAGACCAAAATCCACAGTTCCTTTTAAATAACGAAAAATTATTTTCACAACTTTTAAATGAGACTCTTTTGTATTAGATTGGTATCTCGCACATAAGCATACGAAAAACATTAAGTCTAGTCGACTGGATATCAAGTATAACAAACTTCTTATCATACCTCTAAATTTTTTTTGATCTACTGGTTTCCCAATTTCATCAAGATCAAGTGTATTTGTGGTACCAATAGGAGTGCTAATACTTTTAGTGTTGTCGTAGCCATAAAATTTGAGTAAATATTGTATATACTTATTTTGAGATATATATTTTCCTTCTAGTTTTTGTGAAATTTTAAAACCTAAAATGAATGTTAACTCACCCATCATACTCATTTCAAACTCAGATTTCATTAAGTTGGCAAATGAATCAGTTAAATATTGTTTAGTTGATCCAAATATGATGTCATCAACCTAAATTTGTACAATCAAAACATTTTTATTTTCCATTTTTATAAAAAAGGTTAGATCTGTTATACCTTTTGCATAATTGTTTTGTAAAAGAAATCAGGTAAGTCTATCATACCATGCTCTAGGGGCTTGTTTAAGGCCATATAGAGCCTTTGTAAGTTTAAAAACATGATTAGGATGTTTTGGGTCTAGAAAACCAGGGGGTTGTTTGACAAACACTTCTTCTTGAACAAAACCGTTTAGAAAATCACATTTAACATCCATTTGAAATAATTTGAAATTAATGTTTGCTGTAAAGGCTAATAGAATATGAATAGATTCAAGTCTAGATACTGGAGCATATGTTTCTTTGTAGACTATTACCTCTTGTTGATTATAGCACTTAGCAATACGTCTTACTTTATTTCTTACAATGATTCCATTTTCATCACATTTGTTTCTGAAAACCCGTTTTACACCAATTACAGTTGATTCTTTTGGTCTTTCAACTAAATTATAGACTTGATTCCTTTCAAATTAATTTAGTTCATCTTGCATTGCTTTAATCCAATATTCAGCACCTAAGGCCTCACTTGGACTTTTTGGTTTGAATTGGGAAAGAAAGGAAAGATTTTCTATTTTATTTATTAAGGAATTTATGGTCCTTACAGGTTGATTTACATCACCAATGATATTATCACTAGGATTATTCCTAAGAAACAATTGATTTGGGTTTTGTAAAACCTGTTCATCAACATATGGTAGAAATTATTCTGGGGTAAAAGTTTCCGGAACACTTTCTTGAACATTTTCCTTATCAGAATAATCTTCTAATAGAGGTTGATAAACATTTTTAGAAAACACATCTGAGGATGTAGGTTGGGGTTGGTTGAAAAAAAAAGGATTAGTTTCATCAAATTTAACATTCACTATTTCTTCAACAGTATAAGTGTTTTTATTGAAAAATATATATGCCTTAGAAGTTTTAAAATATCCTAGAAAGATTCCTTCATCAGATTTTGGTGCGAATTTGTGTAGATTATCTATAGTATTCATGATAAATACTTTTCACCCAAAAACATTGAAGTATGAAACTTTAGGTTTTCAGCCAGTCCACAATTCATTAGGTGTTTTATTAAGAAAAAGTCTGGTTAAAACACGATTTATAGTATAATAAGCAGTACTTACAGCTTCATACCAAAAGTGATTAGAAATTGATTATTCACTCAACATGGTTCTTGTCATTTACTGAAGAATACTATTTCTTCTCTCAACAATACGATTTTTCTGAGGAGTTCTTGGAGCTGAGAAATTGTGAATAATACCTTTCTTACTACAAAAAGTTTCAAAATATGAATTTTGAAATTCACCACCATGATCACCATGAATAGTTATCAATGGTAGGTTTTTCTCATTTTTAACTTGGGCTCTAAAGGTTTTGAAATAGGAAAACGCTTCATATTTATTCTATAGAAAATAGACCCATGTAAATCTAGTAAAGTCATCAACTAAAAAAAATACATAGTATTTTCTTCCAATACTTCTAGTTCGTGAGGGACCAAAAAGAGCCATAAGCACTAGTTGTAATGCATTAGAATTTGAGACTTCATTAATTGATTTAAAGATAGTTTTATGTTGTTTACCAAAATGACAAGGATCACAGAATTTTGAAGAATCATTTTTGAGATTCAGTAGTCCCTTTACAATTCTTTTCTTTGAGAGTTTACAAAGGTTTCTCGGGTTGTAGTGTCCTAGTCTTTTATGCCATTTCCATGATTGGTCTTTTATTGCACTTAAACAGGGTAAATTTTGGCTCCTAAGGTCTTCTAAGTTAATAGTGTATACATTCTCTTGCCTATGGGCAGATAGAATGAACTCATCCTTGGAATTTTGAACTATACACTTATCATTTATAAAATTCACAAGGTAACCTTCATCACATAATTGACTTATGCTGATGAGATTGTGCTTAAGACCTTTAACAAACAAAACATTTAAAATAAGAACTTTTCCAAGAAAAACAATATTACTTATTCCAACAATTTTTCCTTGATCATTATCTCCAAAGGTAACCTTTCCACCTTTTTTTTGATGATCTTTTCAAAGAAATCTTTGTTTCCCATCATGTGTCAAGAACAACCACTATACATGTACCAAATGTTCTTGTTGGTACACTTCTTATTTTCCTAAAAAAGAAATAATTAGTTTTTTGAAATCCAAACTTGTTTGGATCCAGAATGGTTAGATAACAGAAATTTAGGAATCCACATTTGTTTTGCAAAATGGGCTTTATGGAATCCTAAATACTGGGTTCTATTAAGAGAAAAATCTATTTTACAATGTCCTCCACATTGAAAATTATATCAAAAATGGGTATTTTTGGGAACAAAATAGTTATTACTAAACACTAGTATAGAATTAATATAACAAATACCAGAATGATTCCTCAATGGTCTAATTTGAGAATACATTTTATCGAAGTTTTCCTTGCCATAAGTAAAGTTTGAAAAACATTTTTTCAAGGAAAAAATTTCTTATTTTAGTTCTAAAACTAAGTTTTTATCCTCCAAAACATTTGATTTTGAACTAGAGTTAAACTTGAAAACATTTTTCTTAGAAATTACATTTTCTATATCCTTAGAAATTTTATCCTTTTCATAACTGACTTTCTCAAGGGTTTTGAGAATACTTTCAAAATCAGATGTTTTCATATCAAGATCATTAGAAAGATATGATACTTCTTTTTTTAAAATTGAAATTCTAGAATTTTCATTATCAAGATTTTTGTTGAGTTTAGAATTTTCATTCTCAAGTAATTTAGAAAACCTAGAAACTTCTTCAAATAAAGGTAATGTATTATCTTCTAATGACGAAGACTCATTATTTGAATATTCATAATATTTATTATCATTATAATTTGCATTCAAGGAAAAATTTGTAATAGCTTCAGCATTATGTACCATAGCCATGAGACAATGATCTTCACTTGGTATTCTGGCTATAAGTCTAATATTCCTTTGACCTGAAGATTCATATTCTGAAGAATTATCTTATAAATCGCTACCACTTGCACTCTAAGAATCATTTGCCTTCAAGACTTTCTTTGTCTTTTCCTTATAATACTTTTTCTTATTTCTTTCAGAATGTTTCTCATTTCTATCTTTTCTCTTCAGTAAAGGACAATCAGGTCTTATATGTCCTACTTTCTTACATTCATAACATGTTACCTCTGAATCTTTCTTATCCTTCCTATCTTTCTTTTTGAATCTGTATTGGAAGTCTTTCTTTCCCGCAATCTTTTTCATCTATCAAGCAAGATTGGCTAACTCGTTATCTGAAAGATCACAATCACTTGAATCAGACATAACAACTTTCTTAGCTTTGGATCCTATTATACTTTCAGGTGTTTTAGATTTAGATTTAGTAGTAAAAGCTACACTTCCATTTCAATTTTTCTTCTTTTTGAAATCAGAATCTCTCTTCATTCTTGTCTCGTGTTGTAGAAGAGTTCCAAATATTTCATCAAGAGTAATCTGGGAAACTTTTCTGTTTTCATCAATAGCTGTCCTTTTTGACTCCCTTGTTTGAAATTATATCAATAATATTATCTACAAGATCTTCATCATCAAGACCTTTTTCTCCCATAGATTGTAAGTTGTTGACAATTTTCATAAATCTTTGTTACACTTTACAAACTGGTTCTCCATAAGGAAAAATAAAACCATGATACTCTGCTCGAAGCAGTGCTCTTCTTGTTTCTATAACCTTGGATGTACCAAAATGTGTGACTTCCAATTTCTTCCAAATACAGTTTGCTTCTTTACAAGAAGATATCTGGATATATATATTCTTGGTCATAGAACATAGAAAATTATTGCGTACCTTGTAATTCAGTTGATATTCATGCTTCTCTTGATTATTGAAAGTACTGACTTCCTTGTCAGGAATTTCATAACCTCCAGTAATCATAATAAAATTGTCTACACCAGTATTGATAATGAATGTCTTCATTCTATCTCTCCAGTACTCATAATAATTTCCATCAAAGATAGGTGATCTAGAAGGATTCATATTTTCAATTGACCCAATATTTATTCCTTCCATCTAATAAAACAAAATCTTTTCCACTCCACACGTTAGTGTAGTAAATGATTGAAACAGAAATTTGAAAGAAAAGATCTATTAGTACAAATCAGTGGAAACCTACTCTGATACCAATTGTTGGATCGAATATGTAGATGTATATGTATATTAGATGGAATAATACAAGAGGTGGGTGAATTTTAGGTTTAAAAACATTGTGTTTAAACACTTAAGAAATTATTTTAAAAAATCTTAAACTAATAAAATTCACAATAGAAACAAAAAACCGCAATTGTATTGAATATAAAGGTATGATATGATTTAATAATATAAGAAAAGTAAAGAAATTGTATTCAATATGAATACAATAATCAGAGTAATACAATAGTGAAGGATTCAACCATAAAGCATATAGAATCAATCTATATAATATGTAACAGTATGATTGTAATTGAAACAATTACAAATGAATATGAAATGAAGAAAGGAAAATAATACAATTCCATTTCTTAAAACACAGCAGTGGAAAAGTAAAAATATTACAATTCTTTTGACCCAAAGAGAATGGTTATTGTTTCACCCAGGATAAGAGGTCTATCTTACCACAACCTTGGTAAGCCCTCGATACGATGATCGGTACGTCTGTCTTGTTATCCCCGAAAGCCCTCGATTTTGTAGGTAATCGGCACCTTGGTATTTTAATCACTTGAAATCCCTCAATACGATGATCGGTACGTTTGTCTTGTTATCCCCGCAGGCCCTCGATTTTGTAGGTAATCGGCACCTCTGTCTTTCAATCACTTGAAATCCCTCGATACGATGATCGGTAGCACTGTCTGCCTATCCCCGGTAGCCCTCGATCATTATCACCTGATTGGACGCACAAAGCGAAACAAAGAACTTATAGAAATACAAAAACTAAGAACGATCTATTCATGTTTTTTAATCTCAAGTCTTTTGCACGAAGCAAGAGAGAAATCAAAGCGTCTCTCTCTAGAACTTGGAAGAAGCAAAGTCTCACAATTGTTGTTCCCAGCTTCAAATGACCTCTTATTTATAGGCATCAGGTTCCAACGGTCATATTTCCTCCAACGGGCATATTTCTCTGGAGAACTCAGTGGGACATGGACACCTGGAATTATAACGGTCATATTGAAATAGAAAACACAACATTGTTTTGATTAGTTTGTAACTAACTCCATGACATTGTTTTGGTTAAAACAAAAGATATATGAAGACGATAACCATGAGTATGATTAATATGAAACATTTGTTTTTGATAAAGGACCATAACAAGTAAGTAATGAAAGTAAAGTATGAGTACTATAAGTATTAGTGTAATGTATTTGATACGATATAAATCGAGTATGATTCATAAAACTCAGTACGAATAACAGAGTCAATACGATTGCTAGAGTCAGTACGATAAACATGGTTGGTATGATAAACATAGTCAGTATGATCAGCATGGTCAGTATGATCAGCATGGTCAGTACGATCAGCATGGTCAGTACGATCAGCATGGTCAGTACGATCAGCATGGTCAGTACGATCAGCATCGTCAGTACAATCAGCATGATCAGTACGATAAACATGGTCAGTACGATCAGCATGATCAGTACGATCAGCATGGTTAGTATGATAAGCATGGTTAGTACGATAAGTATGCTCAGTACGATAAGGATGGTCAGTACGATAAGCATGGTAAAAGACATTTATGATTTCCAAAACATGATATAAAAGTCAAAAGATAAGTTTTGACTCAACAGATATATGCATCCATGTTTTTTGAGACATCATGAGTTCACTAAACATAGATGAAAGCATAAAACATTGAATATTGGCCACATCATTCACATTTTTTTCATAGACTAGAAATTCACCATCACTTTCATATTGAGCAGGCAGATCTGGCAGTTAGAATTATAGTACGTAAGATTTCCATACAGGTCACAGAACAACCTGAAGGTTTCAAAACCACTGAAAGAAGTTACTATGAGTGATGAAATTATATGTATCCAATATTTATCATAGGTATAGTATGGATGAAAATATTTTAATTTTACTGTATAATTAAAATATAAGTTTATTAATACTTTTTTCGATTGAAAATTTTGTGATAAATAAAAAATTAGTTAATTTTATTACATATCGCACTATTTTATCAAGTTCTAATAGTTCTCACCATTGAACATGGAATGTCTAGTTGATAAGAAATTATAGTTTAAAGGTTCCATATTACACATACCATAACCCTAACAAGGTTTGGTCAAGCTATTATGAAGGTATTTAGGTAGACAATTCTTTTCCAACAGTGGGCTTGTAGCTCCTTGATCCGTTATGTGGACTCTGAAATCTTTAAATCCTAGCTTGTATTTTCTCAAATCATGCCTCCAAATTACACAAAGTCTAGTAAAGGCTACTCCTCTTGATGTAAAATTTTTATGTCCACCCAAAACCTTCTTAAGAACACCCCGTATAAAAGTAAGCATCCTAACAAGGGTTGGTCAAATATAAAGTTCTATTGAGTTTTGTCCTAATCAAGTAATGAAATTCATAGTATAAATTAATATTATATTGATGGATTTTATTTCATTATGCATAAATTTTTATCTGGTTTTATCCTTTACATGCCTTATTAATATTTAAGTACATGTTTACTTCATTAATTAACCTTATTTGGATAAAACATTTATGCATAATCAATTTTATTTAAATTCTATCTTTTCATATTAATTCATTTATGAGATCATGATTTTGCATAAAAAAAATATAGTTTGTATGCAATAGATAGAAAATAATTAATTAATTAAATGAACTAATCATGATCTTATATAATAGTTGATTTAATTAGTAGACATTAAATAATCCTATGAACTTGGGGATATAACTCATTATCCCTAACCTAGAATGAGCTATAACATTCTACATGTCCATCTATGTATCATTGAGTTGGTGCCATTACGGTCCTATTTTCAATTGTATCCATGTGCCTTGGGATGCTCCATTAATTACAAATTTTTATCACTATCACATAGGTGAGAGAAACTAAATAAATTGTTAAACGTAATTACATAAATATCCTTGGACATGCTAGTCCTACATAAAAATGGAGGTAGGGATTTCTCGCAAGACATCATTTAATTTAATGTTAAATAATTTCAAAACATGAAATAAATTTAATTAAATAAATTATAACACATATATTGGTCTTGTTCAAGCACATGATCGGAAAAACATGAAATGAATACCCAAAAAGTAACGAGATATCATACATTTCTTTATTATTTCATTTTTATGATGATGAATGTTCTTGTATTAATTAATTAATTAATTGACTAACTTCATTTCATCTTAAGGATCATCTGAATTTAATTAGAGATACCCACAAATTTGGAATTTGGGTAAAATAAATGACAAAACCATTAATGATATATTTATTATAGAAAATTAATTGAGAATTTAAAATTTATTAAATACATTATTAAATTGTCAAAAACACAATGGTGTGTTAAACAATAAAATAATTTTTTGATACCACAATTTTTCATATTTAGTGTATTTTTAATTTTTTCCATTAATGGGATACTACAAGGTGTGTACATACACTTAAATTCCATGTACCTCACTTTCCATATATCCAATTCACAAGCCTTGGGCTTCGATATGTTACGTCCGCCAGACAACACGGTGTGTGCAATCCAGATACACACCCTTTTTCCACTTGATTCATTCTTGGTTGTCCTAGTCAGCAAGCTGTGTGCAATAAATGCATCACATGTTTTTAATTCCTTAGAAGATCTAGATATAATGAACATGGGTATGTGGTGTGTTCTTAGACCACACACCGTGTAACCTAGCATTACGGGCTAAATATTTGGTACTTCTCGATGGCATCTCAAGTCATTCTTCATTTGTTCTTAAATCTCTTCGAAAATGAAACACTGAATGAACCTGATTAATATGTCGATACCATGTTAATTCAAATCAAATTAATGAAAAAAAACATGAAATGAAAATATAACCATGATTTCACATTTATCAACAATAAAATAAATAATTATAAATTTAAACATGACAGTTCTAATACCTTTTGTTGGTTTCGAGCACAGTGTAAGTGTTGTAATAGAGGGCGATATATTAAAATTTATTTTCATAATCATTTCTCAAAACAAAGATTGATGATATTGCATGTAAATTTTATAATTAATTTATTTAATTAATGAAGAAATAAATACTTGGGTATGGGAATTTTTTTGTTGATGATTTTTGATCACCCAAAAGTCCCTTTATAGATTACCTTGATTGCGCTTATAAGGATCCAGGGGTGGAATCCCTTTAGTAGGGATCCACACATGATCCAATGGTCTCTGAGAAACACCACTCACTCTATGGGTGCTAGCATATTTAATCAAATTTCTTATATTTATCATTATTAATCCCTCATTCTTTGGTCTTGATTGAATTATCTCTTGGGTTTTTCATTCTTTAGGGGGAGAGAGGAGGAGGATTCGAGAGATAATTCATTATGTGCAATAATTCTCTATTCCCAAACCTAGAATTTTTTTTTGAATGCTTTACAAAATAGACAAAGTCACTTATTTGTAGAGTTTGTATTGAGGTTATAAACTTTAATTGCATAAAATCCATTTAATATAATTACAACCATTAATGAAATCCCACTGCACCTGATAATAATATTATTATTATTATTATTATTTGGTGGGTCAACTTGCCCAAAATGGATAAATAATATTTACCGGAATATAAATAATTATTTTATCACTAGACACGGACAAGGTATGTTCAAGATCCCCTAGCATTTATTGAACACCCAAATGAATATTTTAATCTCTTAAATAAATATTTTATGCAAAAACTAGTAAATAAATATATATTAAATATTCAATAAAATAAATAAACATATTTTATTCATAATTTAGTGAATAAATATTTATTTAATTTAAGAGATCAATATAACTTGAATAAAATTCATCCTCAGTCTTGAGTATAATATTTATTCAATTAATGAAATTCAAATATAATTTAATGAAGATCGAAAAAAATACTTAGTGTGTGAACCTCTAGGATTATTTCTTGTTGGCCTTAGGTAGGCTTGCCTAAAGTCCAAGACTGTTGTCTAGCAATGGGTCAAGGCACCCAAGATAAAGAAATAAATTTTTCAACAACAAAAACATCTTATGAATGCTCACTGTGTAATATAATCCCTTTGTCACAATATCTCATAAATCATGTATCATGACAGTGTCATCAACCTATATGCTCGATACATCATTCCTTCACTATCTGAAATAAAATCATCATTACACCATGGAAAGGGAATTTAGGGTGACTATTCTATTTCAATTAAAGGGATGAGATATAAAATTCCATAAAAATGGAATGGAAAAAATTTTCCTTAACATATCCATCAATAACTTGTCATTTGTGATGCACCCAACATACCCTACTTCCATCCAACAAATGGCATGACGGTTTTCATTATAAAATATAATTTCACAAGTTGTGACATGAATTAATGATAGTATTAAAGTCTAAGGACCATTATACAAGCTCAAAAATAGTAATAGTTGATTACACCAAAACATGTGGAATTCATACTGGCAAGCCTGTTCCCGTAGTCTCCCATCTTGGAGATTACCAACTGCGAACTTCGTGATAAGAAGTCTTGTCTAATAATGGGTAATCTCACATGATGGTCAATATACTATATGTCCCATCATAGTATGTTATCCAACCATAGAACTATATTAATAATATTGTCATAGTACTTTAAGGTTCTCAACATAGTGGGGATCTACTATGACCGTATCCATGAGACAAATACTATAAGACATTATTATATTAATGTTAGGAAGAACTATGAAAAATTTGTAATAAGATGTTTGATTTAGTGTTAAATACATTAAATATTCATGTAATCAATGTAAAGAATAGTTGGTTCTAGGACACCAACTCTAACATTATCTTAGTAATAAATCATGTTATTACTTATTGGGTGAGGCTTCAGAGTAGTTATCATTGTTTTTGTTGTCTATATTGGATGAGTACAGTGTACCGTACCTCTAATCGATGCTTGTTACACATATAATTCTTTATTATTTCAAGAATTTGTAGCATTAATATATCATTACATGGTCCAACATGACCTAATATACCCCATACATGCTTCTAATGTACATTCATAAGGTGTGAAGCACATTAACTTTTTCAGTGAACGGATGATGGTACCATTAATGTGGTAACATTTGGTGTTGATAACAATCCATAAATCCCCATTAGTGGTACATATAGAAGATTAAAATATACCAGTAACATTAGTGTAAATATTGGCTGATGGGGATAAATAGGTTTTTTGTTATGTTGATATTTAGACACCTCACTATCCAGTAGGTCAATACCGAGAACCAGGTTCTAGTGTGTTTGAACCAACCCCTTGAGGTGTTGGAGTGGAATTGGGATGGTATCTCTATGGATATTGAAATGGTACATCCATAATTATAAGTGTTCATGACATTATCTATGTGGTCTTATAAAAACTACCCAAGTAGTCTCACTTTCTAACCATCTGATATAAGGGTTCAAAATAGGGGTTGGGATGCTTGTACATATAGGATATAGTATGGCTTTATTAAGTTCCCTCAATGATCAATTTAGTTTATGATTCTCATATCACATCATGATTTTTAAGAGTAATATAAGAGTCTTTTTGGAATCGTTTACTATTGATCATGGTGTTACACTAATAGATAAGTGACAGGATGGAGAGTACCATTCATGTTTTTTATGTAATGTTTCATGTATTCGGGTTTGATTTAGTAATAGTTGGGAGGTTAATCTACCCATAGTAGAGTTTTCATACAAAAACAATTACCACTCCATCATCAGTATATCATAATTAAATTCCTTGTATGGGAGACCCTATAGTTCACCTCTATAACACCTCAATATTTTATTAAATATTTTTAAAAAATAAATATAATTTCTTTGATAGTCAGTGTTACATGCAACATTGATTTTTAATTAACCTTGTTATACGATTAATATTATTACTTAAATATAAAAATTGTAAATTATACATTAATAATAGAATTAAATGTTTGAATAACCACATATATTAAAATATTTATGATTTTTTTATATAAATAAAAAAATATTGATTAAAATTAATATGTTTATACAAAATCCTAATTATTCATTGATAATAATTTTCAAAAACATGTTTTTATGTATTTTTTAGAACAAATAATAAAAGTAGTTATTTTAAATTTTAGAAAATATATTTAAAATTATAAATATAATTCTTGAAATAAATCATTCAATATTTTCTTGGATGAATTTCTGAGAATTTTCTGTAAATATAAAATTTTACAGAAATAGAGAAAAATACTGATTTTTATTAAGAACTAAATTTTGTATTAAATTATTTATAAGATACATTGGATTTTAATATGGTTATAAGAGTAAAATTAGATCAATTATATAATGAATAATATTATTTAGTTCATTGGCATCAATTTAATGTTAAATTATGTCATAAGAAAATAATATACTTATGAAACCCTTTTCTTTGGAAAGTGATTATTTTGTTGCATCTGTGGGATTAGATTTAAATTAAATTCTGCAAATACTACTAATTTCATTTTTTACAATGGATTCAATATTAGAAACATGAATAAAAATATTACATAATATGTTAAATATTTTTTTAAATCATAAATAATTGTTGAAATATTACATATTAAGTATAGCGGTGGAGGTTGAAATAGGTTTATCAATGGTTAAAACTAAAGATAAGGGTATTTTTTTCCTAAAAAAGAATTATAAATCCTTTTTAATGGTCATATATAAACCTTTCCATAAAAAATTGAATATAATTTAATTTTTAATAATTATCCAATGAAATTATATATCATTTTTTCTTTTGGGAAATTTTCAGGTAATTCCTATGAAGGACCCCTCCCAACTTATAAAATAACATATCTTCTCCTCTCCTATTCACCCAAAAATATTCTTTTTTATTAGCCTTAACTACCCAAATCCACTCCATGAATCCCTCCCTATATCATAATTTACTGTTATTGATTAGTAAACCCTTCAACTAGGATATTACATGTAATCTTAAAGGGATTATCTAAATAAGAGGTATATTCTTTAACCATGAATTTTTATTATATTTATTATTAAACCTCCTTAAACTCTTCTAAAACTATTGTGATATAATATAATAAATATTTAAAATATTATAAGACTTTATTATTATTTTCATAACCTATATCAATCACATATTCCATCAAATGTGAAATGAAACTGTCAACTGTGTGAATGGTGGACTATCGCCTCACGAACTGATTTAATTCGTTTTCCATCACCCCCTCTATCGTATTGCGATAATGATGGATTTAGAGGATATATATGATATTTACAAAATATTTATACTCGTTTAATTATATTTTTACATCTACTGTATTACCATCCAGTCTGTTGGAAAATTATATCATCACTTGTGCATACGTTTAGATTACCGCCTGCATGAATTGATCTGAATCATTTTTAATTTTTTATTGAAAGGTATGATAATGATTATATATTTAATTAATATATATTGTTTCTATGAAATTTAAATTATTTTTTAGATTTTTTTTATTATTTATCTAATTTTTTCCCATCTGTCAAAAAATGGAAACAACGTTGATGCATACGTATAGCATACCATCTCCATGAATGGTGTAATTCATTTTCGATATCTAGTGTTTTTGGATTACTATAAATACATATATTAGGAATATATATGATATATAGATCATTTTTAACATTATGGATATTATATAATCTTAATCAATGTAAATGAAAAAAAAACATCAAACCAAAATATACATGAAAATCAAAGCAATTATAACCCAAAACATGATTTTAAAAAGGAATTGTTAATTAATGGATGATAAGAAAATATAATTAAATATAATATAATATGATCTATAATAGTATCATTATGTATTTTATTTATAATAAACCTATATTTATAATACTATAGGTTCTAGGTGTTTGAATAAATTTGAGGCATGAGGTATGGGATTTTCGTCTCACATTTATTTCCATTAGGAACTTTCCATATTCACCCCTTTCACATTTTTTGTGGTCTATATAAATTTAATGAATATATTTTATGATTATTTACATGAAAATTATGGGATACACATATCCATAAAATGTTACTTATTTAATGGGTATTGTGATTCCAAAGTTACCGAAGTGAAAAGGTATATTCATTACAATCTTATTATTTATCGATATTGTTTATGAAAATGGTTATAATAATAAAATCCTATGATCTATATCTCAAGAAACACAAGATATTCTATCTACTCTAGTTATTTATTTAAAATAATTTTTTTCTACTCATTTTACTCTCATTAGGTACTCAATAGTTTCAAATAATGGTTTTAAGTTAAAAATGAACATATTTATTGCTTCAATCAAAAATATATTTTCATCCAAGTTTTTATTTTCTAAAAATATGTTATAAAAAGTTAATACTATTCTCCTATGATTTTTAATGTTAGTTTTACCCGTACTAAACTTTTTACTAAATTTATTAAATGGAATCTTCTTCTCTCTTCTGAAATTACTTGTCTTTGACTTCTTATCATAATTATGAAAGGAATATTTGATTTACCATGTACGAAATGAACTTTATTTTATGATATAATGACTACTAAATTATTTAAATATTCCTTTATAATTTTTCAAAAAAAACAATTAAAATGTTCTCCTACAATTTGGGTATTCTTTCATTTTAATTTATTGATTTTAAAATAGAAGGATATTTTTCTCAAGAATTTTTAAATATTATTTAATTGAATTCATATTCATCAATTACAACAACCTTTGGTGTTTCTAATGATTTAATAGGGATTTATAAAATGGTAACATCCTTATTATTTCTCACTATGGTTTAGGATTATGTTTATAAGTTGTTTATGAGACCCATTTATTTTCATGGGGTGTGATATTTGGAATTGATGAAAAGATTATAGAAACCTTTTTCCTTGAAAATGTTTCTTTTCAAATATTTTTATAGGGTGCGAATCCATCTGTGAGGATGCGTTGTTTTTGTCTCGTATTCCCTCTTTCCAAAGGTGGGTGGAATCTGTCACTTATTCATGGATGTTTTCTTCTTGATCAAAATGGGATAATGGGATGTTGTTTTCTCCTTCGATGGATTCCTCCTTAGAATTCATCGCCTAGTATGGGTCTCCCTCATAGATTTAATACATTGTTCATGATACTCTTCCATGGTGTCATATTTTCATGGACGCCTATTAATTACATTACTTCTGTCCGGACATTCCAAGTAGTTATCTCTTGGTAGCAACCTTGGATCGGGGGAGTAGTTACATTGGACATCATTAGCATGTTTGGATGCAAAAACACAGATGTGTCTGGGTTTCTTCCCTTTATGATAGGGCTTCTCGAGGGCACGGCAGCCCGAGGCATCCCAGGTCAAGTGTGGGGAAATATATGAAAGAGGCATTTCCATGAGTTATTCCTCATCCTCCCATGTTTAATATGGGATATTCCATGAGTTTAATATCTAGAAGAGACGGATCAGATTTATTGGAGCGCTGATAAGAGTGGATCAGATGGGTACATCTTCAAGCGGGAACACCTGAGGGGTTTACTGTATGAGTGGATCGAAACGCCCAATTAAGACATACCTAAGGATTCTTGGGTCCCTACAAAATTGGATGCCAAGGTTTACCATTGTTTGGGGTTTAACCTCAAGGAGGATTTCTATGTACCATGCCTAGGATACAAGGATCAAAACCCACGTAGTTAGAAGGGGTGATGAATCAGACCCTGTGCACAAAGGAAAAAAACCTGGATAAATGTTGGGTCTTATGCATGTATGGTGGCCCATCATAAGAGGGACACTCTTGGGTGGAAAGTTATGGATTGTGTGGGGATTGTGTGTGGATATCTGCCCATGGTAATGGCATGATCTCACTAGGATGTGGCAGCCCAAGTAGGAATCTAGATGGATGATGGATGGTTGGGCGAAGTGGATGAGAGGAATGGGATGGAACTGATGTAAAGACGATGGTGATATTGGGTTTAAACCCCATATAGGTTTCTTATGTATACCTATGGTGGGGAATCAATGTCCACATATTTTTTTGGGGTTATGGGACACCTAAGGGGGAGGCCTGTGAGAATGGACGCATGTATGGAGCCTGAAGGAAGTAGAACCTCTGAGTAGGATCTTGACCTTCCCAAAATGAAAAGGGCTTAAGGGAGAGGCTAGGATGAGTCATTATTGATGGGATTTAACCTTAGGGATGATTCCTACATAACCTCATGGAAGGGAATCAAATTCCATGTAGTTCAGGATGGGGTAGGGAATCAGGGTGTACACAAGGGACAGCGACCCAACGACATGTTGGGGCTAACGCATGGTTAGCAGCCTTAGAGTTGGTCTGATGTCGCTAAAATAGTAGACCAAAGATGTGGATCCTAGAAAAGGGGACACCAAAGTTTACCAATGTTTTGGGTTGAACCTCAAGGAGGCTTCCTACGTACCCTATCTAAGAGATAGGTATCAAAACCCACATAGTTTGAATAGGTACAGTTTAATATCATTCAGGATGAAGGGGGCATACAGTTTAACATCACACAAGATGAGGGTGAACAAACATGAAGTGTTTGGGACCAATAGATGAAAAGATTGAACCTTATAGAGTCTTCCTACATACCAATATTGGTAAGTGAAAGGATCAAAGTCCACATAATTCAGTTGGTGGGGTAAATAGAGGCTTAAACACTAAGGCAGCCCAGGGAGGATGTTGTGGTCGATGCTTACACTAAACTCACATGATTCATTCTCGATGTCATAACAAGAGGAATCAAAGACCTGAATATCACAACATGAAAGGGGTGTCCATGACGAATAGAGTGGGGATTACAAGTGGTTAGCAACCCAAAGAGGAAACAGGGGCTTACGTGTGGTTAGAGGCTCAGGGAGAAATATATTAGGACTTAATCCAAGATGGAGACCTGATGGATATAAATCCCAAAGGGAGTGGTATGGTGCATCGAAGGTCCCATTTCCCATATCTCCTCTGTCATTTGCGTATGGAAGAAGAGAGGAGGATCAAGGATGCTACCTTCCTCAAGAAAATCGATGGGTCTTACACCAATATTATTTCCCTCCCTCACGAAAATATTTCATTCCATGAAAAGAGGATCTCATTCCATGTGAGGAAGATCTCACTACTGTGGAGACCAATGGGCATGGAAAATGTCTGAGGTGGGGAACCCTGTGTGCATTGAATGAGGCGAGGCTACAGTTTAACATCATGTGAAGGGTAGAATGGTTCTTGGTAGTTTAACATCCTACAACTCGGAAAATGAGGATTCATTCCCCACACATAGGAAATACATAACCAGCGTGCTTTAAACCATGGGGAAGGGAGGGCACCGACAATACTGTGTAGATACGGGGTTCTGGAGTGATCCATTGAGGTGATCACATTAGCATGGCTATGCGAAGAAGCAATAGTCGTTAGCATGCCTATGTGAAGAAGCTTGAGTCTAATAAATTCAATATGAACCACCACCCAAGGGACTTTGAAATCACTTCGTACAAATTTGGAGGGTCGTACGAGATAAGCATGTGCATGAAAGGGGTTTTGGGAATAAGAGGGGATCATACATAGTGATTTAGGGTAAGGACAACACATAGAGCATGCTATATGGGGTGCAGGTGGATTGAAGGGGTTTAGCGCAAGAAGAGGGATTTCACACAAGATTAGGTGGTTGTGTGCAACATGAGGGTCTGTGTGCAATATTGTGCGGTTGTGTGAAAAATGAGTGTATGCGTGAAATATTGTTATGATACAAGGGAAAAAAATGCATGCAATAGGAACATTTTTCACTCATATTCCTTAAGAGTAAAAGTAAATGGATGAGGATCAAACCCATGTGGGCCCACCCAAAGGAAGACCCCTTGGATATCTGTCATGTAAGATCCAATACCTTGATGCCATTCTTTTCGCACAGTCGCAGATGTGATGTCTTTCACGCGTCAGAGCATCGATTCATATTCTATAACTATCCCCTGTAGGGTGGGGACCCAAATGTCATATTTTGAGGGTCACACTGAAAATTAGAGTAGCTCATTGTCGGGGCCTAACAAAATAACCATTCGGCGTGAAAACCACTTCCATATGCCTGAAAGGGCCATCTCGGGCCAATAAATATAACGAGGGCCCCCTTTGTCCCCACATTGAATTTTTTGTACGAAATGTGCTTTTTATCTTGTACGTGAAAAAATGGCATATCTGCACGCAAGTTCTAGCAGATGATTCTGAGTTTTGTGCAGACTCCTAGACTCTTCCATGCTGCCATCCCTTCTTGCGTGCACCTAGTTTTAGCAGTATTCTTGCATGCAGCAGACTTCCTTGTGCTCTGATCTCCCATTATTTCATGCACATCCTATTGAGAATATGAAAACCCAACAGAAATGGCCTCTCCACAGACCAATCTTGAGAGGAAGTATAATGTAGCTGCAAGGAGGACTCAAATGATAACGAACCCTCAAATTCATCATGAGAGAGGGGTCGTGTCTGATAATAAAATGATTTTTGTCATTCTGACTCAAGTTGAAAAAGATTACTTCTTGAGTGATAGTTTGTTGATATGGAACTTTAGTATCTTAGAGGAGTTTTTGATTCTAGGCTTTGATATTGATACGCCATTGTTATGGGTAACACGCAAAGATAGCCTTCTGCAGTTCAACATTGCGAACAACAGTCATCCTGCTAGGGAAACACAGAATACATCCCTCTTCATCCTAGCTCTGAAGACCATGACCATTGTAAGAATTGATATGGTTCATGAGGAATCTCCACCTCATTATACGAGCCCTTTTAGAAGAAGCATTACCGGTGAGATGAATGGTTGTAAAGAATGGGACTTCAGGTCTAGGGGTAATTTCACGAGTGAATGGGCATGGAAGTACTGGGTACAACATACATGCGAGGAGTTATGGGTATATCTATGGTCTATCTAGATTATTGAAGCCGTTTGGACATCGTCGTTTCCCTTCTACCATCATCAGGACCTAGAACTGGAGTTGTTCACCTAATGGTCTTCTGATACCAACACCGTCCACCTTAACCACGGGGAGGTGGGAATCAGTCTGTGGGATGTCCATTGCATTTGTGGAATCCCCTCTAAGGGGTACTAATATGATTATTTCCTCCCAACAAATAATGCTTGGTGGGATAGGATGTGTACCCCCATTCTGATGTGGCATCTATGAGAGATAGCTAAGGAGAAGCTACAGATCATGTACATCCTAAATGATATATCTTATTTGGGGTGGTTCGGTCTATTTCTAATTCAAGACAAGGTGGTGAAGATGTTAGGATGAGGAAATTAGTTCTCGAACACATCACAGAGGGGGAAGGAGGTACCATACTGGTTGGTCCTAGAATCAAGAGATTACCAGTCATGGGGATTCAACATAAATGAAATTTGGGACCTGAATGTACGATATATCGGGTTCCTTTCCGCATTTCTAAGTGGATGGATGATTCCAATGAGGGACACAAGGATGGGGGTCCACCCAGGAACTCTAGTAATAGTCAGGATCATAGAGTCCATGAATAAAGTTAATATGGGGGTGCACATACTAGTCAAGTTATATAGTATTTGGGAACGCATCTCAAGGAGAAGCATGCCCAAAAGGATATGTGGGCCATTCCAAATCCTTCATGGCTGGGTTGCAGCTCACTACGGTGGGTATGAATTTTCGAATGTCATTATCTTTCTAGGAAACAGTTTGCAACCAACCCTTCTGAATATCACTAGAATCCGCCCGCTGACGCTTAGAGAAGAAGGGGTCAAGCTCAAGATTGGCAGTCATATCAACTTTGACTTTCACTCATTTCATAAATCAGTTGGTCATATGGTAAATGATGTGTGGGGCCCATTGGAGTAGAGGGAATACCTACAAAGCATCTGGGGTGGTGTGCTGGTAGCCCAGATTGATGGAAAAATTTTATGCGAACTGTATTTGCTGATAAGGTTTTCCATATAGCTTGGGTGCATACAGTAGATGCCAAAAAAAATATGCCCAGAGGTTTGAGAAGAGATAAATCCTTGAATTATTCGCCAACTATGGCTTATGTTCATGACTGCAATCTCAAGTGAAGTCATCACCCTCTCACATACAGATGTTAATACAGGCCTATAAACAGAATTTTTTGACCATTAAAAAAGCATACCCCGAGGCAATTCTACGTAAACACATATGGAAAATCAAGGAGGAAAGAATGGAGCTTGTAAAGTGAGGAGGTGGGTGAGGTGCTATTGGGGAGATGAGACAAATAATAATCCAATCGGTTAGGATGTCACAGGCTGGAACTTCATCTAAGGGAGCATTGCAAGGCGAGAACGTGCATCCACCTTCTGAAGAAGGGTGGTATCATGGGCGGCCTCGTGGGCTGACGAAAAAACTATTTGGGAAGAAACTAAGGCATCTCCTAAATCCAACCACCACCACAATCTTCCCATATATATTTTATTCCTACAAGATTATGTGACAATCTATGTTCACTAAAGAGCTGTGGTGGAGACTAGTGTGTACTGGGATAAACATACCCAATATAGGGCGCATCTAGGTGGCGGATAGGGTAAAAATTCATCTTTGTAATGCATACCTAACAACCATGGATATGTACACATGCCAACAAGGGTGGTATCAAGAGTTTCATGTCCTAGTGAATGTGATTCTTGTCCAGGAACATGGCCTTGAAAAGTTGCCATCCGAGGATGAAGATGAAGATAAAGAAGAAGGGGAAGGGTAAGTGGAGGAAGAAGACGAAAATGATGCATAGGAAGAGGAAGAGGAGGAGGAAGAGGATGAAGGTCCCTAGATGTGAGGTAATCATAGAAATAGCTGCTCGCTACGAAAGCCCAAGTGAGAGTGGAGAAATTTCAGGCTCTAACATAGAACTTACTGAACACCTCGATGTGAGTTTTTAACTCTTGTCTCCACTAGCCTTTCTCTTTTCGCAATTCAAATTTACTAACAAAACTCCATCCTATTTAGGAACACATTGATGATGGTATTCAAGTAGCCTTCTCTGTAGGGGATGAGGATTTACCCATAGATGTAGAATAAAATCATTATGAGCCTGCACTTGGGATCGAGCAAGGTGGGGAACCGAGAATCATTGGAGTGGGTAGTGATAAAATATAAAGAAGGGATGAAATAGAGACCTCCAAGTCTCAAGATATTCCCATCATTCATAGTGAGACAGTGTCAGTGATTGAGCTAACAAGTTCCAAGGTATCTCTGGTGGTGGCGGCTCCCAGTAAGATGTAGGCAATGGATACCGCTATTCTTGTCTCTTATAAGTCTTTAACTTTGTTGAACCTCAGTTTTTTATTTTGAAACCCAGAAGACCAAGATATTTATTCCTGATGCAGTGATCACAAGGCTGGAGGCTTGACAGACCATCGAGTCTGGAACATCCACAAGACTCCTACCAGTGATTTTACTAGATCTTGTAGAGCAAGCTATTTTTGCTAGCCCCACCTTAGTACTTGGTGAGGTAGAAGCTACAATCATGGGTGATAATACTACCAAGGATGAGCTCCTGGCCAGCTAGGGTGAGGTCGCTGAAGAGGGGAGAGTGCTAGAAGAGGACATTTCCACTGAACTCCTTGCTACTTTTCCTTAGTACAGGACTGCAGATCTTAAGGGGACGGATGACTCTGATCCAAACGTGTCTGAGGAGATTCATATGGTGTGGCCCAAGGCATGGAAGTGAATCAAACTATTTCTCAGTCAGTCACATGAAGAATGGGTAAGATAAACGGGGTCACTTAAAACATGGATATGCTTTCTTTGTGCTAGAGGGGTGGATTCTCACTGTATTCATATAATGATCCATGATTATAAAGGTGAGAAAATAGGGGAGGGTAGCCAATGCTCTAGTATTACCTGATGTCAAAAGGATTCAGAGAATACCCAAAAGTTATTTAAGTCTACACAAGAAGATTTATGCCTTGAATAGCAAGCAAACGAAAGAGTCGCAACTATTGCGATCCATTCTAAGCTCATTGAATAGTTGAGGGCCCAGCTGGCAGATGCCCAGGAGCAGTTACTACAGGCGAGTCGCAAAATGATTGAGCTCCAAGATGAGTAGGTGTGAGTGTAGACCAGAGCTAATGAGTTTCTCCCTACAGCCACTAATGAATGGAGGGATCTTAAGGAGCGAGAAGCAGACCTGGTGGCGACGAGCCAGAAGGTGGAATCATTTTGAGCAATCCATCAAATGTGTTGATATCTAAGTGCCCTGTTTTTTTCGAACTCATAAACATATCTCCCTTTTTTTATTCTAAACAGTGTGATTTAGAACTATGTGCATGGACTTATTATTTCCTTGCTTGTATATTTTAATGCATTCCAATCGTAACTTTTATGAAATCAAATATCTATCCATATGCTCACGTGGGTCATTACTAGTGTCAGAAACAAAATAATACTATGTAATTTTTCACTTTGTGTATGAGAGCATCGGCTGAACTTCAAAAACATGGGGTCTGGATGACTGCCCAGTGTTTTTGAAATGGTAATAGCCGCCTTGACAGAGGAATAAGGTCCTCCAAATAGTCAAATTGTTACTTTCCCAATGTGCTCCATTCTACAAGAAGGATAATTTCAAGGGCATTGGAATCAATCTGAACATAGGGAGGTGTAAAGTGTGAATCATGATACCCAAAATTCGGAACACTATAGGGATGTCATGACAATGATGGATAGATGTTGACCATGTTCGAAACATAGTGTCCCTATTGTGTTAGCCTGAAATGGGGATAACAAATGAGGGTCGACCACTGACCATGTTTGAAACACAAGGACTAACTTGAAATTCTATCCATAGTCTTCCAGATTGTTAGCCTACGATTGTAGGCGGGCTATAGGCCGAACATCTATACTGTTAGGGGGGTCCTTTAGACATGAAAAAGGACGAGGATCCAAATAAAGGGAATTAAAAGTGTGGAGGGTGGAATGATGGGTTTTTCAAATAGAGTCCAACACTCCTAAAATTACACCACCATGATGATAAAACATTAGGTTATCACATTGCTCTGATCAGGGATCATACTTATTTTATGAAAGGATCTCTCTGGCGAGAATGTAGAGTAGCCCGCAATTATACATCATTCTAATGAGGATGACAGAAACTTAGTTTAATTTCGTATGGTGAGGATTATTCATGGAATAGTTTAACATCATATGACCAGGAATTTGCACATAGTTTTATTTTCATACAACATGGACAGACACTAACAGTTTAAAACTGTGTTCTACGGACTGTAGGCTCCTAGTTTAAATCAATCCTTACGTAGTTCTGAAGGACCCGTGTAGTTTAACATAATATGTTAGGATGGAGAGTGAAATGGGAGATCCCGAAGGGGGTAACACATGGTGAGTCCGTTACAGACCCGATGTGAATGAGAACATAAGCAGTCCACACCACACCACGTAATCCCTAGGGAAATCTTAGGTCAGGGGACCAAGGATGATGAAGTTTGGGATGGGACCAAGACAAAGTGTCTAGGAATTCCTATGTACCACATTAGGATGGGAATGAAGCCATACATAGTTCTCAAATGGCAGTTTAACATCATCCAGGATGAAAGGAATGTTTAGTACGGTTTCACCGGTACATGTCCTACTAAAACTACTAATCCCACATAAGTCGTGCTCAATGTGGGAAGAAAGAGTAGTGATGGGATTTTCCTAGTATAGGGAGGCACACATTAGATGCAATGGAATTATAAGGGAATGATGTCCTAATATTACTGAACCACCTTCTTAACACACATAAATTCACATAGGGGGAAAACCGAGTATGTTGGAATTACACTTGAACATAAGGGAATGAAAAGATGTGAATCATGGCGCCTGATATCTGGATTGTATTGATGGTGGAATGACAATGGAGGATAACTATTTACCATGTTCGAAACACAGCATCAATTTTGCATTAGATTGGAATGGGGGAAAATGAGGGTTGATCGTTGACTGTGTTCGAAACACGGGACCCATCACAAAATGTCGCCTGAGGTCTTCCAGGGAGTTGTCCCAAGATGTTAGGAGAGCTAATGTGGAATGAGACAAGGAAATAAATGGGGTCCCTTTAGACAAATAAGGGGATGGAAATCCAAATAAAGTGCTCATGAAGCATGGACATGAAATGAGGGAATAACTCCCTAAGGGATGTGAATCATGAAACCAATATTTAAGGCTTAATGGGGGTGGCATAACGATAGAGGATAACTATTGACCATGTTCAAAACACAATATCCATATCGTTTGACCTGAAATTGGAAGAAACAATTGAGCATTGATCGTTGACCATATTCTTAATGTGGGACTTGTGTCAAATTGTCATTTGAAATTCTCAAGGACATTGGCCCAAGACAGTAAGAGATCATTGAGGCCTTACATCCATTTGATTCGGGGGTCCTTTCGAATGTGAAAGATGATGAATGGCCAAATAAAAGAAATCATGAAGCATGGAAACATGTCTATATAGAATTAAACACTCTAGGTCATAAACCAGAGTTCTCTTGGGCACATTGGGGAATTTACAAAGAGGGTTGAGGGGCCTAATTTGTGATCTTATGACTTGAGAAGATGAGTGGAGGTAGGGGTGGAGAGCTCTCAAGAGAGTGGTATATGCAGTGTCTATTGAAAACCTACCATGAATGAGGACATAATCCCACACCACACCACATACCCACCCAGAGAGGACTTAAGAAAAGTGTCCATAAGGAGGAGATGGTTTCTAAGAAATAAGATTGGACATGAAGACCAAATGTTTGGGTGTTCCCACATATCCCATGAGGATGGGAATCAATCCATACTTAGTTCTAAAATATTGTGAAGTTTAACGTCATGTGATAAGGACGAATATAGGAGGGGGATCTCAAAGAGGATTGTGTATGGCATGGAGAATAACCTGACATGAATGAGGCCATAATCCCATATACGACACACAATTCCTAATTCCTGGAAGGAACTCAAGCCAAGTGGCTGAGACAAAGAATAGATGAACCTGTTCTAGAGCTAAAAATGAAATGTTCGGGAATTCCTACATATCCCATGAGGATGGGAATCAATCAATACACAGTTCTTGATATGACGTATAGTTTAATGCTATGTGACAAGGATGTGGTAGATCATAGTTTATGTCCATAGAGGGCAGACTGAAAGATTCTCAATTTAATGTCATGTGCATGGGATGGAAGGTAAGAAGAGGTAAATTGTTGTGCGTTCCATCTGGTAGACCATGGTATATCCATAACGATTCGGGATAATATCTGACCATGTTCGCAACATAGTATCCATCTCGTGTGACCTGGAAAAGGAACAAAAATTGGAGCATCGACCACTGACCATATTCACAACACCGGACATAATTCAAATTTTCATTTGGGATCATCTAGTACGTTGGACCCAAATGGTATTTGAGCCAATGTGGTATGGGAATAGGCCATTAGAGGGGGTCCTTTCAAATGTATATAAATGATAGAACTCCAAGTGGAAGGATTCATGAAGCATGGTGGCACCCAAGAAGCCTAACATCTTGTGGTAGGGACTCTAGATGAGGGAGGGGTGTCTCAAGGGGATGTGTGTGGCATGGAAAAAATATAAGAAATAAAACAAGGACATAGAGTCTATACCACACCACATAATCCTAAGTGTGAACTTGGGCCTGGATGGTCGATGTACTTGAGTCTGGGCCATGGATGAAAGGTCCTCTCCGGTTGGTAGTTTATCGTCATGTGGGACAAGTGATGAGTAGTTTTATGTCCTTCATCTCAGATGGATCACATAGTTTAAAATCATTCTTTCAGTAAGGGAGAGTTTAAAGTCATGTGGTAATGTTCAATAAAAATATTGCTTAAGGAATTTCGCATTGGTGGGAGGAGTAATACGCTCACCATCCATAGTGACTAGGGAGTATGCACCATTTGGGTATACCTTGTGAATGATATTAGGTCCCTCTCATTTGAGTTCCAACTTCGTTGGATTCATTTCGGGTATCATCAGTGCTCTCAAGGCCAACACCATGTCACCATGTAAGAAATATAAGATGTGAACTTTATTGTTGAAAGATCTAGCTATCTTTTTCTGATTCCTCTCTAGATTGTGTAGGTCACAAAGACTGTCTGTATCAAGTGCTTCTAGTTCCTCCATGAGAATTTCGGATACTTTTTTGGGTGCCTTCTAATCATAGACAGCTATGCGCAATGAAGGAAACTAAATCTCGATGGGTAGGACTGCCTCTATTTCGTATAGCAGGGAATTTGGGGTAACTTGAGTGGAATTACGAGTCATAATCCAATAATCCTAGAGAGCGTTGGAGAGTGTTTCTAGCCAACTATTCTTGTTCTGAACAACCGTCTTCTACATAATGTTAGAGAGGGTTTTTTTGAATGCCTCGATCTTCCCATTTTCTTGAACAAGATAGCGAGAAGTGTGACTAGAATTGTTGTTGTACTTGGCATAAAACTTCTTCTGTTTGGATTCCCGGAAGTGTGTGCAGTTATCAGTGAGGAAAATGTGAGGGACTCTAAATCAGTAGATGATATTGGATCTCACAATCTCAATGATATAATGGGCCATGACTTCCTTGAGAGGAACTACCTCTACCCACTTGGAAAAAAATCTTTAGCGGTCAGGATGAACCTGCACTGGCGAGCTGTTGTCGGTGTATAGGGTCCCACAACATCGATTCCCCATGCCGCAAAGGACCAAGAGGACATGGTAGTTTGGAGAGGTTCTAGATGCCGATGAACAAAATTAGCATGAATTTGGCATGCATGGCCCTTCTTGGAAAACTTGATGTAGTCACGGATCATGGCGGGCCAAAAATACCCAAATCTCCGAATCTGGTGAGAGAATTTGGGCCCTGTCTGATGAGCCCTGTAGGAACCAGCATGAACTTCCTATATGAATTGAGAAATCTCACCTCTTTGAATGAAACAAAGGAGAATCCCATAAAACAAGCATCTATAGAGGATCTTCTAAGAACTGGGACCACTCTAGAGGGTGAACTGCAATGCGCGTCATCAGATTCGCTCACACTCGGCTCAATCTGCTGGGATATTTCAATGTTGGATATACTTGATAAAGGGGGTCCTCTAGTCAGGATTCACTACCAACACTATGGAAGGGGGACCTGTGAGTCCTAACATGGAGGCACCAGTGGTAAGCTGGCTCACCTGTGGGTTATCATCATTGTCTGGAGTAATGGGAGTGATGACTCTCTGATGTGCCACATGAATAATCAAATCATCCTAATCAGGCTCTGATTACCCACTAAATGGCACTAATATTCATTGTTAATTTATATAATATTCATTTTCTTTATTATTCATAAACACCATTTTAGTGCATTTTACACTTTGAACATAATTTCACATTATGATTGTAATACCTTCTTAAAATGCACTATTATGTGGTAAATTTTTTAACATCATTTAAAGTACCCAATGATTCATCTCATTTTAAGGAATATAATTATCCATTTTTTAATTTGATATTTTGGGAAATTTATACACACTTAAATATGAACATGTTTCATTCAGGGATCAATGGAGAATTCATGGAAGAAGATGGGGATATTTTGTGATGAAAGGAAACAATTCTGGAGAAGTCAGATTGGACACCAGCGCACTGATTCGAATGTGGGGCCCACCCTACAAATCCAATTAATCCCAAATATAGTGGGATGCTATAATAAATGTATAGTAACAAATCAGTCTTCAGGATCCAATTATAATTCGGCCTCCATTGTGGTCATTTAGGAGGCCAAATTTAGAGATAAAATTCTGGTTCAGATTCTGCGGCCCAGAAAAACAACCCACTAATATGATCATATCTCCGAATCCACAACTCCAAATGGGCCCAAATTTTACCGACCGATATAATCCATCCAGAGATCCATTTTAGTCTTCTATGTATCACTCTGATTCGGCCATCTAGAATGTCTTCCAAGCACGTCTGTTCGGTGAAGGAAATCCGGCTTCCACCTCGGGTCAAATGTGGAAAAGTCCAAGTTCCACAAACTTTCCACCCACCTATGGCCTACCAAAATTAATTTAGGAGACTTGGACTGTTTGAGGCTCGAACCAAGGGCTCAAAAATGCCTATTTAAGGCAGTGGTGTTGGAGGATTGATGGATATTGGATGCTTTGTTCAATTGTAATGTTATGCTGTAATTTCGTTGTCTCAAATTTGTCTTTCACATGTAAGTTGTTCAATTCACTTTAGTTTCTTAATAAAAGTTCTTCTTATACTCTTATTATGTTGTTCTCCATATCACTTTGATACCTTTGGATCATGGTGTGAATTAAATCACACCAAACCTTGTGAAATTATTCACACAATGGTGGAGTGATCATTTTATTTTTGTTGTTTTCTTTACTTCTCCATTTCCTCCCTCATGAGTCCACTTTCCGCTTCCGTTGAAACCATGGGATCAGTGGAGGGATAAAATACATATGGGTTGATCCAAGGAAGTAGGAAGGGGCTGAATTGGATGTTATTTATCACCTAATTAATGTATAATCACTTCTTTAATTGAGATTTTTATTTGATGATTTTTAAACTCCATCGTCCTTGTTGAATTTAAGGCCACACACTTCAAGTGCTAATACGAACAATTACCTTGAAGTGCTCAAAACATTGGTCCTACAAGTATATAGGTGATTAGTATTAAAGGGTTTATGCATTAAACCTATAAGTGATGATGTTGTTTTATCTCCTTAAATGAACCCATCTCAAATATAAGAAATTGAAATCATTAAAAAGGAAATACGTCTAATCCACCCCGAGCAATAACCTAGGATCAACTCATTATTTTAAATGGAATTCACTTAAGTCTCTTAGAGTTCCTTTAACCCCATTAAAAATCAACTCAAGTTTGCAACTTCATATCCAAAATATTCCCTAGAATTTACGTGTCTAAAGGTTACTTCTTAGGTCTTTGAGGATTCGACAACCCAAGCTAAACTACAAGGACCGTCTTACCTTCTTCTCTTGGGTAAATTTGAGCGAGAATCAAATTTTGGCACTGTTGCCGGGGACCTAAGTAAGTTATCTTATACACTATCATATTTTTTTCATCCCTCTTCTATATTCTCACCCCACTCCTATGTAAGTCAATTTTGAACAAGACCAAAAATGGGAAACCTATCCCTACTTTGATCACCCAACCCCATGTGTGATGTACAATGACCATTCTAATTTCTACTTGTGGGATCATCAAAAACCTAATGAAACACAATGTTTTTACTCCTATGATCCACAAAACATTACAATATATAATGAGTTTCAATCCCCACAGATCCAATACGAACACCCTCTTGTGCAATTCCAACAACTTAATTATCCACCTGAAATAGACCATATTTCTCAACCCCTTACCCATCATGATCCAAAACCATTACTTGAAAAATTGTGTTAAAAAATGGAGATAATGAATTTTGAGGTTCCATCATTGAGGTTAAAACTACAAAGCATTAAAAATTGTGAAGAACCCATCCCTACACAAACTGTCCCTTCCATAACCTTATGTGAAGTATCTAGTTTCCCACAAACCTCTCATGAATTTACTGAAGAGAAAACCTTTGGATATGGGATAGATAAAGAGGATCAAGGATTTGTTTAAGGTTATTTAAATAAGGAGGAAATTGCATTTTTGGATTCTAAAGAGTAGAATTTGACATCAGGGGTTGCGTCTCCTAAGTATAACTCCTTTGATTAATTTTCAAAAACACCAACCATTGAACCATTGGGAGAAATCACAATCTTTGAGTCCATATCCATTCCAAACACTGATATTTCCAATTTTTTGGTTGAATATTATATTCAAAAGGAACCAATTCTGTTGAGAAATTTGGAAAATGAAACTGAGTTGGATTCAAAATATCAACTTGTGTCTAAATGTCCTTTCCAGCCCGAGCCCAAAATTATTGTCCTTCCCTCACCGCAAAAGAATCCCTTTATAAGGTATAATCATGAACATTCTATTTTATTTCATTATTCTCTTGAAATAAAAAAAGTTTTAATGGTCATTTATGTCTTAGGAAAGACTACAGAGGAAACTGGATCAACCATTTTTGATATTCCTTGGATTTTACCACTCATTTTAGAACATAGGTTTGCATACAACAAAAATTATAAACAAAGAATAAATCTCAATCTAGTGGACATAGAGAAACATGTGGTCCTTATAATGTTGAAAGTTGGTATTGGATAAGTTGGGGGTTCAAGTCGAGCTAACGACTTTAAACAAAGCGATGTACGGGAGGCAACCCATGGTTTTCATCTTTGCAAATCATCTTTTTTTAAATGGGATTAATGAATCATTTTGATAAATAAAAAAAATAAAATGTTGACCTGTTCTTATATTATGAGTATGGATTGGTATGAAAGGGGAGCACCATATTCATCCATGTCACGTGGTGTGATCCTTGAGTAATACCATACCCAAAAATTTAAAAAGAAGACAATGTATCATCAGTTTATTTTATTTTATATATATACTTATATTGTACTTATATATATATATATATAATTTTCTTTTGTTTTTTTGTTTTCCTTTTTCCACTAAGGGAACTCTGCAAGCGACATGGATATCAGAGGACTAAATTAGAGCAGCAAGAACTTCAAACTTCAACCACCAGGTGACTTTATTCCATAATCCTAATATTTCAATTTCCTTTTTGAACATTAATTCTCTACCTCTACCTCATTCTAAATTTTCTTTTCTTTAAACACTGGGGACAGTGTTATTTTAAGTTTGGGGGGAGATAAAATGAAAAATGCTTTTGTGTCAAAAAATGAATGATTTGAAAAGAAAAAAAATGGTGTAAATGGAAGGAAAAATTCCTTTAACTTTGAACATGGTAATACACATTGCACACTTTGAAACTAAATATCAAATAATTTAGCATACCCTTATTTTGATTTTAACCCTTGTATAATTTCATGAGCATTGATTTTGGAAAGTGTGGCTGTCCAATGTGATATTTCATCGTTATATTTTCATCCAAATAAAAAAAAGATCACAATGCACGTCCTTTGGATTGTGGGTTATTAGTTTGAGTTCATGGGGTCCCATAAATAAATATCATAGGTTTGGTGATCATTTTAGTTTAATATGAGTATTCAAAAAAAATTCAAAAAAAATTCAAAAAAAATTGCGAGTAGAGCAATGAAATGACCTAATGCGTGGCTTTCGGCACTTGGGGATCGTGACTCCATAGTTTTCTGGCCCAGAGTTAGTAATTTTATCTCTATTTTTTGTAATTTTATTTTGTTTTTCTAAGAGTTAACTCGAGATAATTCCCGAGTATGTGGGTTTCACTTGGTGCCCTAATGTCTTTGAGCCTGGGAGTTATCGGCAAAGTCTCTCTACAGGGGTTGACTCTTTTGAGTGAAACTTCAATTACCATGGAAAAATTGAAAAAAAAACCAAAAAAATGAATACTCATATTAATATTTAAATGTGATTCCACCTAGCGCTTCCGTAATTTCCCCCTTGAATTAAGATGAACCCCCATGTCTACTGTGATGCACAACACATCCTCATACTTAATTGATATTGGATGAAATATGGAAATGAATTTGAACAAAGGAATGGGCTTAGGATTAGGATCTGCTTAGAAAACTATCTTGTATTAAAATATTTTGATGGGTTTCATGATTGTTTGGTATAAGTTTTTTTGGTGATCATTGTATATTAAAATTTTTTTGGAAAAGGGAATTCGAATTTCATATTTTTTAGATATATTTTGCTCAGGACTAGAAAAACTCAAGTTGGGGGTGTGATTAGCCACTAAATGAGGCTAATATTTATTGATAATTTATATAATATTCATGTTATTTATTAGTCATAGACACCATTTTAGTGAATTTTACACGTTGAACATCATTTCACATTATGATTGTAATACCTTCTTCAAATGCACGATTATGTGGTACATTTTTTAACATCATTTAAATTACCCAATGATTCATCTGATTTTAAGGAATATAATTATCCATTTTTTAATTTGATATTTTGGTAAATTGATCTAAACTCCAATATGAACATGTTTCATTCAGGTATCAATGGAGAATTCATGGAAGAAGATGGGGATATTTTTTGATGAAAGGAAACAATTCTGGAGAAGTCAGATTGGACACCAGCCCACTGATTCGTGTGTGGGGCCCACCATACAGTCCCAATGAATGCCATATTTCATGGGACGATATAAGAAATGTATCGTAACAAATCACTCCACAGGATACAATTTTAATTCGGCCTCCATGGTGGTCATTTAGGCGGCCCAAATTAGAGATAAAATTCTGGGCCGGATTCTGCGGCTCAGAAAAACAGCACACTAATATGATCATATCTCAGAATACACACCTCCAAATAGGCCCAGATTTTACAGGTGGATATAAAACATCCGGAGCTCCATTTTCGACTTCTATGGACCACTCTTATTCGGCCATCTATAAGGTCTTCCAAGCGTGTCTGTTCGGTGAATGAAATATGGCTGCCAACTCGGGTCAAATGTCGAAAAGTCCAAGTTCCACAAACATTCCACCCACCTATGGCCTACCACAATTAATTGAGGAGACTTGGACTATTGGAGGCTCGACACAAGGGCTCCAAAATTCCTATTTAAGTCAGTGGTGTTGGAGGATTGAAGGATCTTGGATGCTTTGTTCAATTGTAATGTTATGCTGCAATTTGGTTGTCTCAAATTTGTCTTTAACATGTAAGTTGTTCAATTCACTTTATTTTCTTAATAAAAGTTCTTCTTATACTCTTATTATGTTGTTCTTCATATCACTTCGATACCATTGGATCATGGTGTGAATTTAATCACACCAAACCTTGTGAAATTATTCACACAACGGTGGAGTGATCATTTTATTTTTGTTGTTTTCTTTACTTCTCCATTTCCTCCCTCATGAGTCTACTTTCTGCTTCCATTGAAACCATGGGATCAGTGGAGGGATAAACTACTTATGGGTTGATCCAAGGGAGTATCAAGGGGCTGAATTGGATGTTATTTATCACCCCATTAATGTATAATCACTTCTTTAATTGAGATTTTTATTTTATGATTTTTAAACTCCATCGTCCTTGTTGAATTTAAGGCCACACACTTCAAGTGCTAATACGAACCATTACCTTGAAGTGATCAAAACTTTGATCCTTCAAGTGTATAGGTGATTAGTATTAAAGGTTTTACGCGTTAAACCAGTAAGTGATGATGTTGTTTTATCTCCTTAAATGAACCCATCTCAAATATAAGAAATTGAAATCATTAAAAAGGAAATAAGTCCAATCCACCCCGAGCGATAACCTAGGATAAACTCATTCTTTTAAATTTAATTCACCTAAGTCTCTTAGAGTTCCATTAAACCCATCTAAAATCCACCCATTTTGGCCACTTAATAGCCAAAATAGTCCATAGAATGTACGTGTCTATAGGTTACTTATTAGGTCTCTGAGGATTCGAAAGCCCAAGCTAAACTACAAGGATCGTCTTACCTTCTTCTCTTGGTTATATTTGAGTGAGAATCAAATTTTAGCACCATTTCCAGGGACCTAAGTAAGTTATCTTAGACACTATCATCTTTTTTTCATCCCTCTTGTATATTCTCACCCCTTACTCCTATGGAAATCAATTTTGAACAAGCCCAAACATGGGAAACCTATCCCTACTTTGATCACCCATCCCCATGTGTGATGTACAATGACCATCCTAATTTCTACTTGTGGGATCATCAAAAACCTAATGAAACACAATGTTTTTACTCCTATTATCCACAAAACATTCCAATATATAATGAGTTTCAATCCCCACAGAGCCAATATGAACACCCTCCTGTGCATTTCCAACAACTTAATTATCCACCTGAAATAGACCATATTTCTCAACCCCTTACCCATCATGATCCAAAACCATTACTTGAAAAATTGTGTCAACAAATGGAGATAATTAATTTTGAGGTTTCATCATTGAGGTTATAACTACAAAGCATTAAAAATTATGAAGAACCCATCCCTACACAAATTGTCCCTTCTATAACCTTATGTGAAGTATCTAGTTTCCCACAAACCACTCATGAATTTACTGAAGAGAAAACCTTTGGATATGGGATAGATGAAGAGGATCAAGGAATTGTTGAAGGTTCTTTAAATCAGGAGGAAATTGAATTTTTGGATTCAAACGAGGAGAATTTGACATCATGGATTGCATCTCCAAAGTATAACTCCACTGATGAATTATCAAAAACACCAACCATTGAACCATTGGGAGAAATCAGAAACTTTGAGTCCATATCCATTCCAAACACTGATATTTCCAATTTTGTGGTTGAATCTACAATTTAAAAGGAACCAATTTTGTTGAGAAATTTGGAAAATGAAACTGAGTTGGATTCAAAATATCAACTTGAGTCTAAATTTCCTATCCAACCCGAGCCCAAAATTATTGTCCTTCCCTCACCACTAAAGAATCCCTTCATAAGGTATAATCATGAACATTAAATTGGAATTCATTCTTCTCTTGAAATAATAAAAGTTTTAATGGTCATTTATGTCTTAGGAAATACTACAGAGGAAACTGGATCAACCATTTTTTATATTCCTTGGATTTTACCACTCATTTTAGAACATAGGTTTGCATACAACAAAAATTTTAAACACATAATAAATCTCAATCTAGTGGACATAGAGAAACATGTGGTCCTTAAAATGTTGAAAGTTGGTATTGTATAAGTTGGGGGGTTCAAGTCGAGCTAACGACCTTAAACAAAGTGCTGCATTGGAGGAAACCCATGGTTTTCATCTATACAAATCATCTTTTTTTAAATTGGATTAATGAATCATTTTGATAAATAAAAAAATAGACTATTGACCTGTTCTCCTATTATGAGTATGGATTGGTATGAAAGGGGAGCACCATATTCATCTATGTCACGTGGTGTGATCCTTGAGTAATACCATACCCAGAAATTTAAAAAGAATACAATGTATCATCAGTTTATTTTATTTTATATATATACTTATATTGTACTTATATATATATATACTATTTTCTTTTGTTTGTTGTTTTCCTTTTTCCACTAAGGGAACTCTACAAGTGACATGGATATCAAAGGACTAAATTGGAGCAGCAAGAACTTCAGACTTCTACCACCAGGTGACTTCATTCCATAATCTTAATATTTCAATTTCCTTTTTGAACTTTCATTCTCTACCTCTACCTCATTCTAAATTTTCTTTTCTTTAAACACTGGGGAAAGTGTTATTTTAAGTTTGGGAGGAGATAAAATGAAAAATTCTTTTGTGTCAAAAAAATGAATGATTTGAAGAGAAAAAAAATTGTGTAAATGGAAGGAAAAATTCCTTTAACATTGAACATGGTAATACACATTGCACACTTTGAAACTGAATATCAAATAATTTATCATACCCTGATCTTTATTTTAATCCTTGTATAATTTCATAAGCAATGATTTTGTAAAGTGTGGCTGTCCAATGTGATATTTCATCGTTATATTTTCATCCAAATAAAAAAAAGATCACAATGCATGTCTTTTGGATAGTGGGGTATTAGTTTGAGTTCATGGGGTCCCCTAAATAAAGAGCATAGGTTTGGTGATCATTTTAGTTTAATATGAGTATTCAAAAAAAATTTAAAAAAATTAGAAAAAATTAAAAAAAATGCACGTAGAGCAATGAAATAACCTAATGCGTGGCTTTCGGCACTTGGGGATCGTGACTCCATAGTTGTCTGGCCCAAAGTTAGTAATTTTATCTCTATTTTTGGTAATTTGAATTTTTTTCTGAGTTAACTCGAGATGATTCCCCAGTATGTGGGCTTCACTTGGTGTCTTAAGGTCTTTGAGCCTGGGATTCATCGGCAAAGTCTCGCTACAGGGGTTGACTCTTTTGAGTGAAACTTCAATTACCATGGAAAAATTGCAAAAACAAAAAAAAACAAAACAAAAATTATACAAAAAAATGAATACTAATTTGAATATTGAAATGTGATTCCACCCAGCGCTTCTGTAATTTCCCCCTTGAATAAAGATGAACCCCCATGTCAATTGTGATGCACAACACATCCTCATACATAATTGATATTGGATGAAATATGGAAATGAATTTGAACAAAGGAATGGGCTTGGGATTGGGATATTCTTATGAAACTATCTTGTATTAAAATATTTTGATGGGTTTCATGATTGTTTGGTATAAGTTTTTTTGGTGATCATTTTGTATTAAAATGTTTTCGGAAAAGGTAATTTGAATTTCATATTGTTGAGATATATTTTGCTCGGGACTAGCAAAACTCAAGTTGGGGGTGTGATTAGCCACAAAATGAGGCTAATATTCATTGTTAATTTATATAATATTCATGTTATTTATTAGTCATAAACACCATTTTAGTGCATTTTACACTTTGAACATCATTTCACATTCTGATTTAATACCTTCTTAAAATGCACTATTATGTGGTACATTTTTTGAACATCATTTAAAGTACCCAATGATTCATCTGATTTTAAGGAATATAATTATCCATTTTTTAATTAAATATTTTTTTAAACTGATCTACACTTCAATATTACCATGTTTTATTCAGGGATCAATGGATAATTCATGGAATAAGATGTGGATATGTTGTGATGAAAGAAAACAATTCTGGAGAAGTAAGATTGGACATCAGCCCACTGATTCGAATGTGGGGACCACCATAAAGTCCCAATTAATCCCAACGTTTGTGGGAGGCTAGAAGACATTTATAGGAACAAATCACTCTTCAGGATCCAATTCTAATTCAGCCTCCATGGTGGTCATTTAGACGGCCCAAGTTAGAGATAAAATTCTGGGCCAGATTCTACGGCCCAGAAAAACATCCCACTAATATGTTCATATCTCAGAATCCCCAACTCAAAATGGACCCAATGTTTATAGTCGGCTATAAGACATCTGGAGCTCTATTTTATTCTTCTATGTCCCACTCTGATTCGGCCATCTATAAGGTCTTCCAAGCGCGTCTGTTCGGTGAAGGAAATCTAGCTTCCACCTCGGGTCAAATGTGGAAAAGTCCGAGTTCCAAAAACATTCCACCCACCTATGGCCTACCACAATTAATTGAGGACACTTGGACTGTTGGAGGCTCGACCCAAGGGCTCAAAAATTACTATTTAAGGCAGTGGTGTTGGAGGATTGGAGGATCTTGGATGCTTTGTTCAATTGTAATGTTATGCTGTAATTTTGTTTTCTCAGATTCGTCTTTCACATGTAAGTTGTTCAATTCACTTTAGTTTCTTAATAAAAGTTCTTCTTCTACTATTATTATATTTTTCTTCATATAACCTTGATACCGCTGGATCAAGTTGTGAATTTATTCACACCAAACCTTGTGAAATTATTCACACAACGGTGGAGTGATCATTTTAATTTTGTTGTTTTCTTTGCTTCTCCATTTCCTCCCTCATGAGTCTACTTTTCGCTTCCATTGAAACCATGGGATCAATTGAGGGCTAACCCACTTATGGGTTGATCCAAGGGAGTAGCAAGGGGATTTATTGGATGTTATTTATCACCTCATTAATGTATAATCACTTCTTTAATTGAGTTTTGTATTTGATGATTTTTAAACTCCATCGTCCTTGTTGAATTTAAGGCCACACACTTCAAGTGCTAATACGAACCTTTACCTTGAAGTGATCAAAACTATGATCCTTAAAGTGTATAGGTGATTAGTATTAAAGGTTGTAGTCATTAAACCAGTAAGTGATGATGTTTTTTTATCTCCTTAAATGAACCCATCTCAAATATAAGAAATTGAAATCATTAAAAAGGAAATACGTCCAATCCACCCCGAGCGATAACCTAGTATCAACTCATTCTTTTAAATTGAATTCACTTAATTCTCTTAGAGTTCCTCTAAACCCATCTAAAATAAACCCAATTTGGACACTTCGTAGCCAAAAACAGTCCATATAATGTACGTGTATATAGGTTACTTCTTAGGTCTCTAAGGATTCGACAACCCAAGCTAAACTACAAGGACCGTCTTACCTTCTTCTCTTGGGTAAATTTGAGTGAGAATCAAGTTTTGGCATCGTTTCCGGGGACCTAAGTACGTTATCTTAGACACTATCATCTTTTTTCATCCCTCTTCTATATTCTCACCCCTCAGTCCCATGGAAATAAATTTTGAACAATCCCAAACATGCGAAACCTATCCCTACTTTGATCACCAAACCCCATGTGTGATGTACAATGACCATCCTAATTTCTACTTGTGGGATCATCAAAAACATAATGAAACAAAATGTTTTTACTCCTATTATCCACAAAACATTCGAATATATAACGAGTTTCAGTCCCCACAGAGCCAATATGAACACCCTCTTGTGCAATTCCAACAACTTAATTATCCACCTGAAATAGACCATATTTCTCAACCCCTTAACCATCATGATCCAAAACCATTACTTGAAAAAAAAATCAAAAAATTGAGATAATTAATTTTGAGGTTTCATCATTGAGGTTATAACTACAAAGCATTGAAAATTGTGAGGAACCCATCCCTACACAAATTGTCCCTTCCATAACCTTGTGTGAAGTATCTAGTTTCCCACAAACCTCTCATGAATTTACTGAAGAGAAAAAATTTGGATATGGGATAGATGAAGAGGATCAAGGAATTGTTGAAGGATCTTTAAATCAGGAGGAAATTGAATATTTTGTATTCAAAAGAGGAGAATTTGATATCATGGATTGTGTCTCCTAAGTATAACTCCATTGACAAATTTTCAAAAACATAGACCATTGAACCATTGGGAGAAATCACAAACTTTGAGTCCATATCCATTCCAAACACTGATATTTCCAATTTTGTGGTTGAATCTGCTACTCAAAAGGAACCAATTTTGTTGAGAAATTGGGAAAATTAAACTTAGTTGGATTCAAAATATCAACTTGTGTCTAAATGTCCTATCCAGCCTGATCCCAAAATTATTGTCCTTCCCTCACCACTAAAGAATCCCTTCATAAGGTATAATCATGAACATTAAATTGTAATTCATTCTTCTCTTGAAATAAAAGAAGTTGTAATGGTCATTTATGTCTTAGAAAAGACTACAGAGGAAACTGGATGAACCATTTTTGATATTCCTTGGATTTTACCACTCATTTTAGAACATAGGTTTGCATACAACCAAAATTATAAAAAAATAATAAATATCAATCTAGTGGACATAGAGAAACATGTGGTCCTTAAAATGTTGAAAGTTGGTATTGGATAAGTTGGGGGGTCCGAGTCGAGCTAACGACCTTAAACAAAGCGCTGCACGGGAGGCAACCCGTGGTTTTCATCTTTGCAAATCATCTTTTTTTAAATAGGATTAATTAATTATTTTGATAAATAAAAAAAATAGAATATTGATATGTTCTTATATTATGAGTATGGATTGGTATGAAAGGGGGGCACCATATTCATCTGTGTCACGTGGTGTGATCCTTGAGTAATACCATACCCAGAAATTTAAAAAGAAGACAATATATCATCAGTTTATTTTATTTTATATATATACTTATATTGTACTTATATATATATGTATACTATTTTCTTTTGTTTTTTTTTTGTTTTCCTTTTTCCACTAAGGGAACTCTGCAGGCGACATGGATATCATAGGACAAAATTGGAGCAGCAAGAACTTCAAACTTCAACCACTAGGTGACTTCATTCCATGATCCTAATATTTCAATTTCCTTTTTGAACTTTCATTCTATACCTCTACCTCATTCAAAATTTTCTTTTCTTTAAACACTGGGGACAGTGTTATTTAATGTTTGGGGGGAGATAAACTGAAAAATGCTTTTGTGTCAAATAAAATGAATGATTTGAAATGAAAAAAAATTTTGTAAATAGAAGGAAAAATTCCTTTAACTTTGAACATGGTAATACACATTGCACACTTTGAAACTGAATATCAAATAATTTAGAATACCCTGATTATGATTTTAATCCTTTTATAATTTCATGAGCATTGATTTTGGAAAGTGTGGTTTTCCAATGTGATATTTCATCGTTATATTTTCATCCAAATAAAAAAAGATCACAATGCATGTCCTTTGGATAGTGGGGTATTATTTTGAGTTCATGGGGTCCCCTAAATAAATAGCATAGGTTTGGTGATCACTTTAGTTTAATATGAGTATTCAAAAAAAATTTAAAAAATTGAAAAACAATTGCGTGTGGAGCAATGAAATGACCTAATGTGTGGCTTTCGGAACTTGGGGATCATGACTCCATAGTTGTCTGGACCAGAGTTAGTAATTTTATCTCTATTTTTGGAAATTTGAATTTTTTTTTTCTGAGTTAACTCGAGATGATGCCCGAGTATGTGGGATTAACTTGGTACCCTAAGGTCTTTGAGCCTGGGAGTAATTGGCAAAGTCTCGCTACAGGGGTTGACTCTTTTGAGTGCAACTTCAATTACCATGGAAAAATTGCAAAAACCAAAGAAAACAAAAAAAATTATACAAAAAAATGAATACTCATATTAATATTGAAATTTGATTCCACCTAGCGCTTTCTTAATTTCCCCCTTGAATAAAGATGAACCCCCATGTCTATTGTGATGCCCAACACATCCTCATAGTTAATTTTCTATTAGATGAAATATGGCAATGAATTTGAACAAAGGAATGGGCTTGGGATTGGGATCTGCTTATAAAACTATATTGTATAAAAATATTTTGATGGGTTTCATGATTGTTTGGTATAAGTATTTCTGGTGATCATTGTGTATTAAAATGTTTTTGGAAAAGGGAATTCTAATTTCATGTTGTTGAGATATATTTTTCTCGGGACTAGCAAAACTCAAGTTGGGGGTGTGATTATCCACTAAATGAGGCTAATATTAATTGTTAATTTATATAATATTCATGTTATTTATTATTCATAAACACCATTTTAGTGCATTTTACACTTTGAACATCATTTCACATTATGATTGTAATACCTTCTTAAAATGCACTATTATGTGGTACATTTTTGAAAATCATTTAAAGTACCCAATGATTCATCTGATTTTAAGGAATATAATTATCCATTTTTTAATTTGATATTTTTTTAAATTGATCTACACTTAAATATGAACATGTTTCATTTAGGGATCAATGGATAATTCATGGAAGAAGATGGGGATATTTTTTGTTGAAAGGAAACAATTCTAGAGAAGTCAGATTGGACACCATCCCACTGATTCGAGTCTGTGGCCCACAATACAGGCCCAATGAATCCCATATTTCGTGGGCTTCTAGAGTCCATGTATAGGAACAAATACATATTCAGGGGAAAATTCTAATTCTTCTTCCATGGTGGTCCTTTAGGCGGCCCACGTTAGAGATAAATTTCTGGGCCAGATTCTGCGGCCCAGAAAAACAGCCTAGTAATATGATCATATCCTATAATCCAAAACTCCAAATGGGCCCAAATGTTACCGTAGGATAGAAGACATCATTATATCCATTTTCTTCTCCTATGGACCACTCTTATTCGGCCATCTAAAAGGTCTTCCAAGCGCGTCTGTTCGGTAAAGAAACTTTGGCTGCCACCTCGGGTCAAATGTGGAAAAGTCCAAGTTCCACAAACTCTTCACCCACCTATGGCCTACCACAACTAATTTATGAGACTTGTACTGTTGTAGGATCTACCCAAGGGCTCAAAAATTTCTATTTAAGGCAGTGGTGTTGGAGTATTGAAGGATCTTGGATGTTTTGTTCAATTGTAATGTTATGCTGCAATTTTGATGTCTCAAATTTGTCTTTCACATGTAAGTTGTTCAATTAACTTTAGTTTCTTAATAAAATTTCTTCCTCTACTATTATTTTGTTGTTATTAATATCAATTTGATATCGGTGGATCAAGGTGTTAATTTAATCACACCAAACCTTGTGAAATTATTCACACAACGGTGGAGTGATCATTTTATTTTTGTTGTTTTCTTTACTTCTCCATTTCCTCCCTCATGAGTCTACTTTTCGCTTCTGTTGAAACCATGGGATCAGTGGAGGAATAACCCACTTATGGGTTAATCCAAGGGAGTATAAAGGGGCTGGATTGGATTTTATTTATCACCTCATTAATGTATAATCACTTATTTAATTGATATTTTTATTTGATGATTTTTAAACTTCATCATCCTTGTTGAATTTAAGGCCACACACTTCAAGTGCTAATACAAACCTTTAACTTGAAGTGATCAAAACATTGATCCTTCAAGTGTATAGGTGATTAGTATTAAAGGGTGTTGGCATTAAACCAGTAAGTGATGATGTTGTTTTATCTCCTTAAATGAACCCATCTCAAATATAAGAAATTGAAATCATTAAAAAGGAAATATGTCCAATCCACCCCAAGAGATAACCTAGGATCAACTCATTCTTTTAAATTGAATTCACTTAAGTCTCTTAGAGATCCTTTAAACCCATATAAAATCAACCCAATTTGGCCACTTCATAGCCAAAACAGTCCATAGAATGTACGTGTCTATAGGTTACTTCTTAGGTCTCTGAGGATTCGACAACCCAAGATAAACTACAAGGACCGTCTTACCTTATTCTCTTGGGTAAATTTGAGCGAGAATCAGGCTCTGCAAGAGATACATCCATGTTTTTCGTGTAATTGGGTTGATCTTTATGTGAATGAGGTATATGAGTAAATTATGGCCGATATGGGAATTGAGACATTAACTGGTGGGTACTTCTAACAATGGTATGAGCTCTATATTCTTGGAAAAGTAGTCATCGTTGATCTTCTTGATGACTAGTTTGGATTTCCATTTCACATGTAAGTGGGGAACATTAATCTTGAGGGCCAGATCGAGGCTTATAATGAGAGCCTGGTACTCTACATCATTATTGGTACAGCCTTCTGACAACAAGAATGAATATAGTAGAAAATCTTTTGTCGGGGTATTGAAGATGATACCCAGGCCCACTCTGTTGAGTTTCATATCATTAATTGTTCTGCCGATATGTCCTTGTTATGTGCCCTCAAAGTACATTTTCCAACATGGGATTTATTAATCTTTTGAGAGGATTTACTCATCCAGAAAATCAATATCCATAGACTGGTCCGAAAGAGCTGGATGGATGGCAAGGAAGTCTACCAATTCCTATACCTTGATGTCCTTTTGGGGAATAAACTTGATGTCGAACTGTTGGAGGATCACTTCCTATTGAACTAAATAGCCTATAAAAATGGTGTAGTTCATAATTTACTTAAGAGGATCCACTCGGGACACTAGTTGTATCTCGTGGTGCTATGTGTAACGTAACAATTTATGCACTACGAATATAAGCGGAATGTAGTTCTTCTCGATAGAGGAATATATGTTCAATGTATCATGGAGCATGCATATGAGATAGTATAAATTGTTCTCTATTTCCTTATTATTATAATGGGCAATAAGGGAGCTGAGAGATCATTCTATAGCGGTCACATAAAGGGCCAGTGGATTTCTCGAAAAGGGTGGCATCAGGACTGGAGGTTGTAAAAGTTACTTCTTTATTTCCTCAAAAGTATTCTGACAATCCTCATCCCACTGATAATCTACACCTTTCTTCATGATCTAAGAAAATGGATTACACTTTCCAACTAGATATGCGATGAATCGGATTATATAGGATAAGTGGCCTTGAAATCATTGGAGCTCTTGAATGTTGCTCGGAGGACAAATCTGAGTGATGGACCTGTTCTTCTCCAGATCGATCTCAATAACTATATATCTGACAAAGAATCAAAGAAACTTTCCAAAGGTGACTCTAAAATAACATTACAAGGTTTTCATGTTCATATGGTGAGATTGGAGGAATCTGAACACTTTCTCGAGATCTTTTAGATGGTCCTAGTGCTGGTGATATTGGACCACCAGATCATCCATGTAGCATTCTACCAATGTCCCAAGGGTTTTCTTAAACATGCGATGCATGGAATGCTGATAGGAAGAACCTTTGTTCTTTAGACCCTAGAGATTTAACTAGTAGCAGAAAGTACCTTATGGTTCCCTAAAGGCTGTAGACTCTTAATACTCGGGGGGTCATTCAAATTTGATTATTCCCAAAATACCCATCCATGAAGGATAGATCCTTGAACCCAGTGGTTCCATCAATCAAAAGTTTTGTCATAGGAAGGGGAAAGTCATCCTTTGGGAAGTGACGGTTGAGATCTTGAAAGTCGATGCAGAATCTGATCTGTCTTTTCTTCTTCATAGTAGGCATAATGTTAGCTAACCATCCGGGGTACTTGACCTCCTTGATAAAGTTGGCTATGATGATCTTATCAATCTCATCCTCGACCATGGCACTATGATAAGGTTTAATCTTCCTAGGAGGTTTTTTGATCTCGTGATGATTTTTTGGAAGACTAAGGTGGCAGACGGTGACCTAAGGATATAGCCCTAGCATCTTGTCATAGCATCTTCCTGAAATCTGTGTATTGTTTTTGTTCTTTACCATGAAAAGTGGTACTGAGCATGTTTGCTTTTGGATCCATCTCTTTACCGAGGTTCACCTATACCAATTCATCGACCGTGGTGGAGAAACCATCTTCAAATGCGGGAGAATCATCCTCCAAAACCTCTTATTCATTCATGAAATAGGGACCATCTGAGGGAGGTGGATCTTCTAAGTGGAAAGATCCTAATGGAACACTGGCACCAACCTAAGCAGTGTTGGACAAATCATTGGGGAGTTCCTGTACTACCAACACCATAGCGATGAAAACTATCGACTCAATCCCATCTAGCCTTCGACCCAAGGGGCTATGTTTGATGATATCAACGCAATAGTGGTTCATCATCTTGATCTGGTTTATCCTATCCTATTTAAACAAGCACGTATGATGTATTTTAATTTCCATGGGGTGGAAATCCTGATACCTTATGGGAGTAGGGTCTTTGGGATCACCCAATCCTGATTTTTATTGGAATTTGAGGTGATCTTAGGGTATTAATTAGATTTAGGAATGTGCTTCCCCCTTTTACTAGATACAAAAAATCATTTCCCTATGTCTAGGGTCATTTCCTCCAATCGGTGGATTGAACAAATGTAGGCATCATCCATGTCTGTCCACGGGTCAGTCGTAGCTGTAGCGTGTTCAACATCGTTATCCCAAATCTACTAGTCCTTTCTCTTATAATAGTCAGCATCTAGGTATCGGGCTTCACAATAGGATAAGGGAGATGCATCAGCTTAGAGTACGCCTACTAAACCATTAAGAGAGTACATAAGTCATTGGTGATATGAAGAAGGGACCACTATGTGAAGTAGAGCCATGGCCTACCCATCAACACATTGTAAGCAATGTCTTGTGAGACAACCACGAAATCAGTACTGGTAACAAGGCCACCAAACTGGGTCTTTAGCTAGATCTATCTAACATGTTTTTGTTCCGTCTTATTATAACCTCCCATTTTTAGGTCAGAGGGACTCAGATCAGCCTCGGATAGCCCCATCTATCGAATTGTAGAGATCGGGATATGGTTGATCCCCAAACCAGTGTCGACAAGAGAGCAGATAACCTCCATTTCGTTTAAATGGCCAATGATGCATTGTGGGAGAATATTCCCATGTATGGGAGAACCTTCATCTTCTCTAGAGAAGTAGATAATGTCCTGACATTCAACATGATCGACTGCCTCAACATGGAAGGCTTATGTCCCGCTACCTCCGTCTCAAACAGGATGGGGCTTCTTAAAGCCTCGGCAAGGGCTTCGTACATATCCGCTGACAATAAAAGAGCGACCAGGACAGAGATCATCACAGGAATTCTGGAAAGATGCTTAATATTATCATACTTTCATGCCAAGTATGAACTTCTATTGACGGGAGGTGGTTCTGTGGGAGTAGGTATGACAGGACCTTCTGGCTGAACTGGTGGCTGACTGTTGCTGGGAATTTCCCACTACTCAGTAGTCAAAATTCATGGAGTGACTACTAGATGAGGGCTATATGAATGAGTCTGATCCATTAAAGGTCATGGATGAATGTATCTTATTGTGGTGGCTATGCCTGATCAAGTATCACAAACATCAGTGAAGGTGGATCTGGTGAAACAAGATGATAAGACTATGTGTGTTGAGCACTATGTTTAGACTATTGTCTGGTTTCGGTGGCATCCACAGCATGGTTGGAAGCACTGACCAATACATCTCAGTGACTCATATTGTCATGCTTCCTTCAATGCTGGCATCTTCTAAGGATATTGGGAGGATCATTCTGGTGCTCTTCATCATCAGGAACCATGTAAGGGTTTAATAGCTCCAAGGTATTAACCGAAGTGTACCCTTGGTCATCACATGAAGAATCCTCCATCACTAGATAGATTATGAGGGAATTCCCAAAAATCAGGGGCATGAAATTTCCAAGAGTATAGGATGACAATGGAATCAATGGGGGACTTTTCATTCCATTGAGATGTCAATGCTTTCCCTTATAGGAAGACGAAGGCGGAGATGTTGACTCAGTTTTAGTGGTTGTGGGTGATGTGAAAACTTTTGAAGTCTTGGGTTGGTTTAAACGTTCACGGATAATACCATGGGAATGGGCGAATTCCCTACGGGCCATCTGGTTTCATATTTTTGAGACCCATAATTAGGAACCTGCTACCACTCACCATCACTGTCACCACCACCGTCAGGCTTTATGAACACACATGCCACCTATGATGGGGTCGGACCTAACTTGACTATGTTTTTATCAACCTGTTCTTTGATATAGTCTTTAAACACATAGTACTGCTTGAGTTTGTGCCCCAGGATCTGGTGATAGGGGCAGTAATTGGGGAAATTAGTGAGATTCACCTCTTCAGGCCTCCTACTTTTCAAAAACTGTAGAATTCCCTATTCCAAGGCACATCATAAATAACTAGGGACATGAGCCTCATTAAATGATTAGTTCTAGTTATTTCTATCGGAGAATGGGAATCTAGGATCTTGGACCTAATGAGGGACTAGAGGAGCCTATCGAGGAGGTGGAACTTGATTATCTCTCATAGTTGGTGGTGTCACATTATGTGGGGGAACCTGCCGATTATGAGGTGGGCGCTGCTAGGCCAGAGGCTACGCCCGAGGTGGTGGGGATCTACAAGGCTATGGAGGTGGATTCACTCGTAATACCTCCTACTACCTAGGGGCATCTACATGTGCTACCATGGTGGGATCAACCTTATCGGATCTTCTCCTAGGAACTATAGGAGGCAACAGACGTTCCTGCTTGGCCTACAATAAGGCTTCCTCTAGACAATGGGTTTTGTCAAGGAAATCTTGAAATCCTTCTATGTAGTGCTATGTGATGATAGAAGGGACTAGTTCTGTATTGAAATTCCACACACAAATTTTATGTAGTTATTCTTGGGTTAGCAGAATATCTAGGGAATACATGAGGCCTTTCCACATAGTAACAAAGTCTACGACATGCTCATTTGTTCTCTGTTTACACTTGAAGAAGTCACCAATACTCATCTTATGGGTGGTGGAACTGAACTGGTAGAGAAATTTACTACAAATATCCACCCAACCAGCTATTGATCCAATGGGTAGATGGTGGCACTAGAAAAATGCAATCCCTTCCAATGTTTGTACAAAACACCAGAGTTTGGAGGCCTCCTGCTACATTGGAGTCCCCAACATGGTTCCACGACTTGAGATGAAGTGGTCCAGAAGTTGCAGTGAATCACATGTCCTATTAAAGGGGTAGAAGGTAGGATTTAGGAAACTAGGGGGTTCCAGAATATCATCAACCCTTGGAGAATATGGCTTTCCATTTGGAAATATTTCCACCCATCGAGTTTCCATGTCCTTGAGGAGGGAAATGAGAATTTCCATGGAATTAACTCGGTGTGAATTCCTATCTTTCCAAGGATCCCAGACCACTAGTGTGTGGGAAGGTTCTTCAACATGATTTGTGGGCCCAATGGCTTGTGGAGCGGTTGGTGAGATGACCTACGAGACTTTCGGGGGAACAAATTTCGGAGTGGTTGGGGGCACCTGAGTTGGATACTAAATGTTATCATGCATATTGGGTGGATTTGGTGATGCATATTTCACCCTATTTCCTTTTACTTCACCTTATACCCTATCTATATGGTCTGGATGGTCAATTTCACCTAGAGGAAACTCATCGGGGGGGTGTGCCTACCCCTACTGCCCTAGTTGAGGATTACCGTAGTCTGGTCGTCATCCTGCAACACATGCAGTGAGAAATTCATTGACTATATATTTATTTTCCATGAGTTGTTGAGGAAAATTGGCCTTTTGGGGTCATCTTATGTCTTCTGCATTGGGCCATATGTGTTAGTGGGTTTGAGGGCTCCAATATTCTTTTTTCCATTTTTGGGATTTTGATTGGGGGCTAATGATTTGGAAGGTAGAAGAAGGCCAAATAAATTTCTCTACCAGTGAGTAACCCTTCCCAATAGATCTAATAGGTGATGTCATCCCCCTGGGGATAAGTTATCTTCAAGGAGCTCTAGATAGTTCTCTCCATTTAATAGGTCGGATATGTTAATCGCGACTGTACATGAAGGCATATCCTCAATATTGCCTGGAAAGTTGGGTTGGAACCAGATAGAACTGAAATGAAGGGCCACATACTTTCCCCAACCATGGATCTAAACATGGGCGGAAGCCTCCAAAATAATTTTGTAGAGAACTTTAAAGATCTGAACATGTTGTTGCTGGAGGGTCCGATCAGGACTAGGCGACTCAGGTCACTAGGCCACAGAGAGCACAGCCAAGTCAACAAAACGGAATGGTTGGCCAATATCGTCAATGTGTTCCTGGTTCTTGGGGTACCCCATCTAACGATGGTGGAGATATAAGTCCATATCCCATGGGGTTTGGAGAAATCAGGAATCCTCCTCTTGGGTAATTGATTCTGGCATTCTAAATTTTGTGGTTTCAACGGGCTAGAACATCTATGGGAAATGGTCTGCTGCAAAGATGTCCCACAAGCTCCTTGGATCAGACTTTGGATCTTGCCCTTGGTTTCCCCATTAATCGATTGGGGGTCTTTGTGGGACCAGTAATGTCATTGAAGCAGGCCTTTGAGACAGTATACTAGTCAGTGGAGAATATGGCGAGTGAGATGACAAATTGGGGCATCTTGAGTTGTCTTCCAAAAAAAATCAATGACTGTTCCACCACATCTTGGTAAGATGGACTAGAAACCACAGCTTCCTACATAGGGGATGCAGTTACAGACAGTGGTTCATGCTAGTTCTCATCCACTATTGGTCCTCAGAACAACTCTTCGTGATCTCTGGTTGAGGAAGAGAATGATCATGTTGATGATAGGGAGAATTGCACTGTCATGGACTAGAAAGAGGCCAAATCTTCCTCCTCCTTGATGTATCTTTGGAGGGGGTAAGGATCTTGTGGAAAATGCTTTCTGGAAGGATGAGGCTTGTAAACCTTTTTCCATCCCCATTCCCTGACACAGATGATTGAGGTGAGGGTTCTATTATCTAAGGTCAATCTACCTCAGAGTCAGAAAAGTAGAAGTGATTAATCGCGGTATGAATCTTCTTAGTATTCTTCATTTGGCGGTGGTAACCCGTCCTCCTACCTCGAGATTGTTCTTCAGGATAGGGTAGGTTTTCGATACAAGGACCTTCAGTCAAACTGATTCTAGGGCGGAATGACTTCTTCTTGGGAGAGTGAGGGTGCGAGGAGCACCTGGATAAATGTAAAAAAGGAACACTAGGAGGGCCTCTGTGTCCACTAGTTGGAGCACAGAGGGAATCTTCGTGGGAAGTGTTGGACTGGGTAGGACCTTCACTGGAGCTGGTGGGATCATGGGTTATACTTCTATGTTTTTTCCCTTAACAGTGATGGTATGAGGGGGGCCTTCGTACTGGTCAAACTAAACATAGGTAAGACCTCCACATTGCATTCCAATGAAGTGAGGCAGACCTTCGCTTATCTGATTATCAAGATGAGGAGTACCTTCTTCAATTGTGGTAATAATATGGGGAATACCCCCATGTATATGGTTGACTGGGTGGAAAGGATCTTCGCATCTGCGACCTACGACAGGAGAAAAGGCTCAATTACTGGGTTCACGGGTTTGAAATAAACCTCTATTATAGATCTTAGTGTAGTAGGGAGGGACTTTTCTCAGACCGATGGAGGCATGGGTAGGACCTCCATGTAAAGCTTGGGAGTGGGGAGGACATAAGGTCTCATTGGTGGTGGCACGGGGAGGACCTCTGTGCTAGATGGCATTGTCATGGGTTGGGCCACAACAGACACTACCTATGCCAGCAACCACGAGAGTCATCCTAACCTACCCGTGGGGCAGTTGGGGCCTCAATTTGGTCCAGGCGTATAAGTTCTCTTGTTTAGTATAAATGGGGAAATGATGTTATTCATTGATAGTGGCACGGGACAACGTAGTCGTTGATGATGACGCCCCCTGGCGGGAATCCTCCTCAGGTTGCACCCAACATTGGTGTTGGGTTAACCAGACTAGGGTTGGGGTTCAGGTGTATAACTCACCTACTCCTCATCCTTTAGGACTAGGTGGTGTTGCTAACCTGGCAGGACCCCTCCTTAGTGTCCCCTGGGATGGGATCATAGTCAGGCTGGCTCAGACTTCCCTTACCTCATTAGTGTAAGGGAGCATGTCATTAAAGCATTTTAGGGAGAGGATCCTGAAATGGTTTTAGGTTAGAGTGGGGAGCATTGGCTCCATTCATGGTCTTTTGTGGGCGGGGGTGGAGAGGCACAGAATCCTCTAGGTCCTGTCAGGCCATATCCCGATTTGGGATAATCCCCTCTCCCTCATACTGTCGGATGAGGTCATTGATCACCCTCCTTTGAACGAGTTCAGATGGTGAGATGGGGAATGGCCTCCCAGAATCCATGGATGTGGAGGCCATCGTATAAGACACGAAATTGTGCGGTATTGCCGTGTTGGTGTTTCCACGGATCCTGCTTCGGTGGGTGGGTGGTGATCGGTTTCATGACATAACAGCTTGGGTCCTGCAAAGAAGGATGATTCAACCATTATCACTGAAATGATGAAACAGATGTTAAGTTCACCAGTGTCATTATATATTCCATGATAGGTAAAAAGGATCCACACTTACAATGTTGCAGACCAGAATGCCAAAAATTCAACTTCCCCAATCTCTGGTCAGTTTCACGCCAAGACCACTATTTTCTTGGTAGGACCTGGTGCTGGATTGGTGGATGTGGTGACACACATATCCACTAATTCCTTGAACTCTACTAATCTCCACATTGAAGAGAATATTCATGTCAGTTTCACCATTTCTGTTTCTGATGTTTTCACCAGGGTGCACATCCGTCTGTGAGGATTCAATACTATTGCCCAGTATTCCCACATTCCAAAGGTGGTCAGCATTTGTCGCTTACTGATGGAAGTTTTATGCTTGATCGAAATGGGATGATGGGATTTCGGTTTCTCCTTACATGTGTTCCTCTTCATAATTCATCACTTAGTCCAGGTATTTCTCATAGATTTAAGATGTTGTTCATGAGACTCTTCCCCGGTGTCATATCTTCATGGATGCCAGTTAATTACACTACTTCTTTCAGGACATTCCAAGGGAACAATTCAAGTCAGCAACCTTCGATCTGGGGAGTAGTTATGTTGGAAATCTTTGGCGTGTCTTGATGTTGAAACATTGATGTGTATGGGTTTCTTACCCTTTTGATAGGGCTTCTCGAGGGTGTGGATGCCTAAGGAATCCCACATCAAGTGTGGGGAATTATATTCCATAGGCATGTCCCTGAGATTTTTCTCAACATCCCATGTTTAACACAGGGTATGATGTAAGTTTAACATCTAGAAGATATGGATCATACTAATCAGAACACAGATTAGAGTGGATCAGATGGGTACATCCCTAATAAGGAACACCTGATGGGTTTATTGGATGACTGGATCAAAATGTCCAATGAAGATGGATCAAAAGATTCTTGGGACCCTACAAAAGGGGACACCAGGGTTTAACATTGATTGGGTTTGAACCATAGGGAGGCTTCCTACACATTGTAACTAGGAGATAGGTATCAAAACCCACGTAGTTTGAAGGGGTGATGAATCGGACTATGTGCGCAAAGGAAAACAACTCAAAGAAATGTTGGGGCTTACGCCTAGAGAGTGTATCATCACAAGAGGGAAACTCTTGGGTTGATGGTTATTTATTATGTGGGTCTTATGCATGGTAATCTTACCAAGGGAATAGCATGATCTCACCGTGATATGGAGGCCCGGGTAGGAATAAGGATGGATGATGGATGGTTGGAAGATGTGGATGAGAGGAATGGGATGGAACTGACATAAAGACAACAGTGATATTAGGCTTGAACATCATAGAGGCTTCCTACGTATCCATATGGTAGGGAATAAAGTCCATGTAGTTCATTGGGGTGATGGGACACCTGAGGAGGTGGCCCATGATAATGGATGCATGGATGGGACCAGGAGGAAATAGAACCTCTGGGTAGGGACATGACCTTCATGAGACGCAAAGGGATAATGGGAGAGACCAGGATGAGACATGATTGATGGGATTGAACCTCAGGGAGGATTCCTACATATCCCCATGGCAGGGAATCAAATTCCATGTAGTTTAGGATGGGGCATGGAATCGGGGTGTACACAAGGGACATCAACCTGATGACATGCTTGGGATTACACATGGTTAGCAGCCCAAGAGTTTCTTTGATGTCGCTAAAGGGGAGGACCAAGGATGTAGGTCCTATAAAAAGGTACTCTGAAGTTTCCCACTATTTTCGGTTGAACCTCAGGGAGGATTCTTATATACCATTTATAGGAGATAGGGATCAAAACCCATATAGTTCTAATAGGTACAGTTTAACATCATGCGAGATGAATGGGGCATATAGTTAAACATCATGTGGTACAAGGGTGAACCGACATGCAGTGTTAGGGACTAATGGATGATGGGCTTGAACCACATGGAGGATTCCTATGTACCTTTCTTGGGAAGGGAAAGGATCAAAGTACACATAGTTTTATTGGTGGGGAAAATGGGGGATTACACACTAAGGATGCCCAGGGAGGATGTTGTGGTCGATGCTTACTCTAAGCCCACATGAGTAAAGCTTTGTGAGAGAGACAAGAGGCAGAAAAGACCTGAAGATAATGTCACAAAAGTTGTGTCCATGAGGAATAGAGCAGGGATTACACGTGGTTAGTGGCCCAAATAGGAAATAGGGGCTTATGCTTGGTTAGAGGCTGATAGAGGTGGAGATTATGACTTACTCTAGGATGGAGGCCTAATGAAGATAAAGCCTAAAGGTAGAGGGACGGGGTATCAAAGGTCCATGTGCCCATCTGTCCTCTAGACTTTGTGCACAGAAGAAGAGAGGATAAGCAAGGATTCTACCTCCCACAAAAAAATCTTGGGTCTTTCACTAATATGGTTGACCTCCCTGGTGGATAGATTTCGTTGCATGAAAGGAGGATCTCATTCCATGTGAGGAAGATCTGAATCCCATGGAGACCAGTGGGCATGAAAAATGTCCAAGGCGGGGAACCTGGTGTGCATTGGATGGGGTGAGGATAAATTTTAATGTCATGTGTCGGGGACGATGGTTCTTGGTAGTTTAATGTCATGCATCTCGGACGATAATGATTCACTCCCCACCCCTATGACTTACATAATGAGTGCTCTTTAACCCTTGGTTAAGGGAAGGCATCGGCAATGTCGTGTGGAGATGGGTTTGTGGAGTGATCCATTGAGGGGATCAAGTTAGCGTGGATATACAAATAAGCAATAGCTGTTAGCATGCCTATGCAAAGAAGCATGAGGCTAAGAAACGTAATATGAAGCACTGCCCAATAGAATTTGAAATCAATTCGTACAAACCTGGAGGGCCATACGAGAGAATCATGTGCACCACAGGGGTGTATTGTATAAAAGGTTATCATACATGGTTCCTTTGGGTAAGGACGACACATGGAGCACACAAGAAGGGGAATGGGTGGATTAAAGGGGTTGCATTTAATATGAGGGGTTGTGCGCAAGATTAGGTGGTTGTGTGAAACATGATGGTCTAGGTGCAAGATTTTGTGGTTGCGCAAAAAATGAGGGTCTACGTGCAATATTGTTCTGATAAAAAGGAAACCTTGTGCGCAAGATGAATCTTTTGTACGAAAATACCTTAATAGTAAAAGGAAATGGATGAGGATCAAGCCCAAGTGGGACCACCCGAAGGAGGACCCCAAAGAGATATGTCACGAAAGATCCAATACCTTGAGGCCATGCTTTTTGCATAGTCATAGAAGTTGTGTCTTTCATGTAGAAGATTTTCAGTTTGTCTTCTATAACTGTCCTCCAAAGGGCGGGTGTTACACTTTTATTTATAGCCAAAAACTTTGGCGGTGGCATGCAAGAGGAGATATTCGCAAGAGGTTATTTAACATTGCATTGGGAGAAAAAGTTTTTTCATGCATATGGAGATCTCATGTGAAATACATTCCCCCTTTGCTCTATTTCCATGGTGAGTTTGCGGATGGTCACCGTTGAAGGCTCCCTTTGATGTCGCATTTGACGCGCAAGGTTTTTCACGTATATGGTAATCATGTGCACCAGAAATTCTTCCTCTGCACCATTTCATGTAGGTTTTCACATGGTCACTATAGTAGGATCCATTTGATGTCGCATTGGGTGTGCAAGGGTTTGAACGCATAAGGGAATCTTGTGTGTACCCATTAATTCTTGGACACAACTCCCTCTAGCATCACAGAATTGTCTATGGATTCCCGAGATGCCTTCAGTTTCCTTAACAGTGCCATTTCATGGTCATATCTGAAATTTGGCATCAACAACGTTATAATGTAATGTTTTAATAAATGATCTATGATCATGTGTCATAAATATTTATAGTATTATTTGTGGTAAGGTTCGATCCATTATAAATAGAGGATTGTGGTTATACTGTTACCATGTATAGTGGTTATATAATAACTAAGTATGGAGGTTTCTTTATAACCAATGATAGTGGTTCCATTATAACCAATGATGGGGGTTTATGTTATAAACTATGAAAGGTTTTCCTGTAATTATATATACCTCTGATAAATTTGTTAATGATTGATATCTCATTAAATAAACAAGAATTCAATGGATATTGAACCCTATACACTAAGAGAATGTTTCCACTATGATAGTCTTGGGGGTGAAATTTGACTACTATGATGGTTTGGGGAGTGACCCCATTCCACAATGATAACCTTCTATATTATCCTTAACATACAAGGAAATTAACTTCTATGCATATGTCTATTCCATAATTCTATTTCTTATTCCAATGTTATGGTTCCATGGGACATGTACTTTTATTACATAATGATTAATGTTTTTTAAGAATCCATGGTTTATTTCTAGACCCATGGTTATGATCATCGATATAAATGGTATACTTTTCAAATGTTAAGCTCTTATTTTTTATTACCTTATGCTCATGATATTATTATATGATCATTTATATTTTCCCTATTTAAACATAATGAGAGTCTAATATCATCTTTTCTTATGTTTTATTTAATCATGTTATAATGACATGTGTTATGTATGGTAATTTTAAAAAGGTTTCTTGATATGATTAAATTATCTAGAGATTATGTAATTTACGTATGCACTATTTATTATATATCTAAGATTCCAAAGGCACTAAAACATTATGTTCCACATGATTTTTTTATAGTGAAACTAACATTAAAATATTAAGATGTAACATGTGTGCATGAAAATCATAGTTCATTATAGTTGGATCATAGGATAGGTTTAGATAACATTTGTAACTAAGATGAATGAAAATTATTGATAACCCTATGGATAAGTCAATAAATAATATAAATTATAGTACAATTTCATTGAATTTCGGTGGATGATAGAGAGGGTAGTTTCACTGAAATGTAATCCCTCTATGGATACTACTAGTGGATATGTCTTCGGTAGAGATTTTCTAAGGGGACGCCAAAATGGGACATTAATCTTTGACTCGTTCTCTATTTGGTACACAAAAATGGGACTTGTTATACAACTTTTCTCACACTTTCGAGGGATATGATTTTGGAAATTCAGAAACTCATTAAGAATTATCATGATGAATTTTAATATATGATGACCATCAATGACCTATATTAACCCTAATGTCTCATATATTAAAATGTAGGTGTTAAGAATTTGATATCCTATGAATTATTTTTCATTATTTTATAGTATGATCAATGATACATTATTGTTATGCTATCCATCTTTGATTTATTAAGTGGTTAATGGTAGAATTAGGATGTTTCAGTGGTAATAGTTAATCTCAAATACTTATGTACCCTTTTCACCTCAGTTATATGAATTATTTTATACTAGGAAAATTGTTAAGTAATATTAATCCCATTTCTGAATGGTTACACATTGAAGTAGCTATAATAACCCCTAATGTAATGATGATCACATCTCATGTCTACAATTCCTCTCCGATTGAAGTAATTTGGAATTTTATTCTTTTATGTCTTGTTATTATACATCTTATTTAATTTTATGTCATATTATGAATGGATAAGCTTTCTATACAAAAATCCCACATTAATTACAAAGGATAGGAAGTCATGTTTGATATTATGAACCAACCTTTGTCACTCTAACTAAAATGATAGATATAAACTTATAATGGATATCACATCTATTGTATTTTTCTTGATTCATATTAAAATGAATGTTTATCATAGATTCGTTTTTGCATAAGAATGTGTGTTCTAGTTAGGAATAACTATTTTTGGACGGTTTCCAATGGATTAGTTTATGGATCTAGAAACACCCAATAGTTTTATATCCAATGGGGAACTCCTTTACTATAGTAGGAATTCATTAGGTGTTTTGACATATGACTCTAATGAACTTTTATTGGTAAAGAGGATAGGTGGTTAGACTCATCAAACCCTTTGGGGGGAATTATTTCCTACTTTGGGACTCTCTTATATATTTAAGATATATTCATGAATCCTTCATTAATTCCCAAGAATGGGGTAGGTTATCCCAGCATTTTAAATCAATTATTAGCACATATGGAAATTAGAATCATCTATATGTATTTTAGGTTCATTATTAATGGAGATATCTATATGTATTTGAGGTTCTCCATCAATGGTATCCTCTCATAAACTACTTAAAGATTATTTTGTCATTATTATGATGATGTTGGTTTTTAAGACACTTTGTGGGGCGCTTTAGAGTTTATTATCATCCAGGTAGATAAAATTTACTATAGATTTTATCGTCATTTAAGGATATGGAAGGTTACTCTTGAATTTATCATCATCCAGGGAGACGGAAGTTGTTTTGTTGTTGGTATCGATCCCATAAATGGGATTCTTACATATCCTTGTGAAAGGAATCAGATCCCACAGAGTTTAGTTCCTCTTAATGGGACACATCATACCATTTAAGGTCGTGTGACAAGGACCCAACCATAAATTTTAATGTAATGTGGAAAGGAAATATAGGTATATGGTTCCTAGTTAATTTTTGGTGTGGAAGTTATACTAAATAATCCCAAGGAACATGGAAAGGATATGAGTTTCCAAGCGGTATTAGACCATAATGGGAATGTGACCCAAATATAATAGGGTTGATTTGGGGGTATTAGGTTTGAACCTCAGGGAGGCTTCCTACGTATCCTATTTAGATGGGAATCAAATCCCATGTAGTTCAATAAGTCTTGTAGGGGATTATGGTCCTTTGAGATGAATAAGATGGGGCTTACTCCTAACGAGAATTCCCTTATAATAGGTTACATGAGATATTTCTTAAGTCATTAAGATTTAATGGGGAATTAATTCAGGGAATACTCCTAAAGAGGCTGCCCAAATTAAGGGAATTATGTTGGATTTCTGAGGAGGGTATCCAGTGAGCTCGGGCCCTATGTGAAGCCATCCTACATATCCCAATTATAGGGGGAATCAATTTTATCATAGTTCATTCGATTTGGGGGTTTTTATTAGGACTATCTTTTGATGATCATTTCCCTTGATCTCAAGCCTTAGGTAGGTATCCTACGTATCTTGGTTATGGAAGGAATTAGAGTTCTCATAGTTAAAAATATGAGTTGGATTTCTCAGATGTTTTGTTAATCAAAAATCACTAAGTCCTTGTGAGTCATTCTTGGTTTGATAAATAAGAGTATGTGAAAGATTCAAAAAACCACACACTTTCTCCTCCACTTAAGGAAGAGATTGGGCCTATGGAAAAAGAAGTCGGGGCAACAGCGGATGAGGGAGTGGAGAAATGAACCCTTCAATGTGAAATGAAGATGAAGGTCATTGGGTCTAGCCCAAAATTCTAGTTCCTTACCTCAGGGGGGGATTCCCTTTGATTGGTCCCTAGAGATGAGGGAGATTTTTTATTTTTCAAAGGGAAAAGAAAGTGTGATCCTCACTCTCCCTATTGGGAACTAGAGGATCTAGGTCTTAAAGATGAGAAGGGAAGGACATAGTCATGTCCCCATAATCTAAGACTAAGAAATCCACAACATTGTACCTAGGGTAACGGTCCATGTGACTATAGATATTCAAACCTACATACATCCCAACGATCCTGACCCTTTGGTAGGGCAAGTGTGGGAAACCTCTGACCATAGATATTCAAACCGACATTGTATACACACTGATCTACCTTTCCCAAGATATTGGTAAATCAGGAGGTCTTGGTGAAGGTTTCAACATATTCCCTTTCAAGAAAGGGATCCAATTAAGGAGAGGACCCTCCATGAATTTTTTTTAAAGAGGCTTCATAAAAGTATCGAGTGGGATGGAAGGGTGAGGTGAAGCAAGAAAAGGGTTCCTAAGTAAGTGGCGTTAAGGTATGTGGTGTAAATGTAGACTTGGGTGAATTGGTTTCACCTTAAGTGACGAACAACTTGGATTACTAGACTTGGGAAAGACTTGACTAAATCCTTCAAGAGTATTCACATGTATTCCCTAAAATGGGGCACACAACTTCCTATTTGAGGAAGGGAGTTCGCAAAAGTGTTGTTAATTTAGGGGGGTTTGGTGAATGATTCATGCAAGTGTTGTTAATATTTATCACTTGGAGAACCTAAGTCTAACTATCCCCCTTTAATTATCTCTCTATAGGTGTTATGAAACTACGATGTTTGTTTTGGATGACTTGGGTGAAACACTAGGGCGGCCAAAGTAGCAATTGGGATTTAGGGAAATTCATACCTACAAATGAATACCACATGGGTCTATTTATAGGAAAAAATGATATTGTGGGTGAAGAAGACATGGTGCGAAAGTGGGTATCATGAAAGTGAGGGGTGTGCAACTAGTTTCATGCCACTGGTGATCCAGGATACCATGGGTGAACAAAATTTTGAGCCTTTACAAAATTTGATATTTTCCATATATTTTATCCTCTTCTTTTTTAGTAATTTCCCTTTTCCACTTTTTCATCCATGTGATGGAACATACTACCAACAAAATCCCCCCCCCCCTAGTATTGGATCTGAATAGAAAGAGGTTCTAATACTAAGGTATAATGGTATGAAAAAGCCTATGGGTCATGAAAGTTTATGGGTTGTCACGTAAGATGGGGGCGCTCAAGTAAGCTTCTTCATCTATATATAGGGGCAACACATCGACAAAAATTAAAAAGGATTTAAAAATTCAGCTCCCTGCATGCAAGTCTAATAAGACAACATTTTTTTTCTAAATAATTTCTTGTTCGCATATATGAATCTGGTATGATACTTGTGCACCCATACTTGAGCGACACACAAGCACCAAACTTTCACTTGGATGACTTAATGCATTGGTCAAATTTTCATGATTTTTTTAAAATATTCAAAAGGAATCCACTCTAAAATGGAGTTGATATTTATTTTCATGATCAAATGAATCCCAATAGAATCATAAATGCAGATTAGTTATCTAGAAAGTAAATTGGTGATATGATAAAGATTGTTGGGAATGATTACTATGATGTTTGTGACACCAATATTCTCACTATGGCGATGTATCTGAAGAAGTATCATTGAGATTTTCCAAGGAGTATTTATCTTCCACAAATTAGTTATGTCAATCTATAGGAATTAAATATACTAGCTCCATAGAATAATCTCCCAATTTCTTTGTTTCAAGTCCATACTAACTTCTCATATGAGAAAAAATCTAATGTGGGCACATTTATCAATTCTAGGATAGAGGCTAAGGCCCATTTTATATATCATAGACCATGTGCTCCAGATTTGAAATCACATATACCCGAGTTGAAACCACACTGTTATTCATCCATTTTTCAAGGTTCACAGATAGATCAGTTGAAGGGTTGGAAGAAAATTTGGGATTTTTTTTCAGGAGGGTGTTCTAAGCCTACATGGATGTGGGCATATTACGTTCTACAGACATGTGTAGAGTTCAATGATGATCTGAAGATGGCCATAATTTACATGGTTGTATGGGTTGGGAAAACCATTTTATATAGGAATGATGATTTTGTGCCAGATCTACTGATCTTTTGGTGTCTGGAGACAAATTCATTCCATTTGACGCATGGAGAAGTTGACATCAGTTTGTGGGATGTCTATAAGATCTCTATATCTCCAATTCATTGAGATATGTATGATTAATTTATTCTTCCAAAGGAAACATGGAATGATGAAGAAAATACACCAACCTTAGAGCATGATTTATTCAAGATAGGTCACAAAATCAAGAATGAAAATGAAAAATTTATTGCATGAAGGGATTTTCATCCAAAAGAGTTGATGGAAACATTCTTGGTGAAGAAGGAGAAATCCCCCCCCCCCCATAAACATATAACAAGCTATCCCAATGTGGAAAAAATATGTGTGTCTGGAACCTTCTAGAAAATACAAGATAAAGGATAGTTTCAAAATTGGGGGTATGAAACCAATTCCAAAATTCATACCAAGATGCGTCTTGTGGGTTTCCTAACCTTTTCACTTAGTGTTTATTTGTTACTGATCTAAGATTCCAAGGGAGGTGTTAGGCTTGGAACCTTTTTCATAGAAGCTAACCTGAAATAGAGGAAAATGGTGGGATTATCCACCCCTATCTTGGAGAATATTAATAGGAGCTTGTTTTATAGCCATGGAAGGAATTCTCCCTTTATAATAGCAGGACCATTCCATGTTTTATAGGGATGGATCGTGACTCATTTAAGAACCTATGTTTTGTTGAGTGGGTTTCAGGTCCATTGATGTTCATTCCGACCATCTGTTCAATCTTTCTCTAGTATTTCTCTATTATCCTTGACACCTCTTGATATTAATACAAGGTTATGTATATTCATGGAATTCCACTTATTTATTTATTTTAATCCTCCTACATGGTGATTTTTTTAGGACAGGATAGCCAACTTGGAGCTGAGGGAATATGTTTTAGCTTATAGGGATAGTGTACTGGAAACAAGGATTGATGGTGAAATTATATGCGAGGAATTTTCTCCTTATATATTTGAACATCCCTTCAAATTATTGAAACAAAATACTATGTCTCCTCCAATGAATGTTATACTAGAACAACATATAATGGTGGATCGATAGTTATGGTTTCTAACATCCATAGAGAAGATAGGGATAGTGGTTAATTTACCTCTAGATTATGTAGAAAGCATGTTGACCACCTTGTACGATGAGACTTGGATTGAATTATACCCTAAAGAGGTCCTAAACCAAGTTGTTCCTCTAGTTTATGTAAAACAATGGAGTAGGAAAGAACTTTCTCATTTGGAAGGTGCCTCCTCTCCCTTAGAGTTTGAATCATCAGATTCAAAGGATAAGTTGGATAAGGATCCTTTCTCACCAAAGTGACCACGTACAAGATACAATCCACCCACTAGATTCAAGAGGGCTACACCTGCATCACCATTTGAAGTTTCACCTAAGCGATCCAATCTCCACTGCTAAGAGGATCATCTTGTTCTATTTTCTCATCCACAATTACTAACAGCAGGAATTTAGAAGCCCATCAAATCTAAGACCATATGATAATCTTCACAGCAGGTTGGAATGTACTCAGAGTATGTATGACCAGAAGCAGTTCAAGTATGGAAGAATTTGTATTCTGATGCTGAAACCATGTGGGTTCTTTTATATGAGGGATTTATATTCTAGGAATAGGAGGTCTTGAATCCCCATCTAATATTCATTTTTAGAATAATAATGATGATTTAAGAATTCATTTATGGGAGCTAGAGATGCTAATATATGATGCTCAAAATTTAATTCCCACCACAAAATGAGTAAATGTGATGATAAATTGTGGAACCACTAAAGGGGTTGACCCTTTATTGGAAGAATGACATTCTTTTTTTTGATCCTGAAGATGTATGTTTTCTTCTTCTCACATTATTTTATACTATTTAATTTAAATTTTTCTAGAGAATTCTTTATCAGGGGAAATAAAATCTTAAACAATAGCTGGTAAAGGGAAAATTGACTGAAATTCCATCACCACGATATAGTTGTGATTGTACCACACTCAGAGCTGTTGAATCACCTCTTGAATCGGGAGAAATATCTACCGGCCAATAGACCATGGAGGATGTAATGGTGGGAAACTTATGGTCTACAATACCTCTTTTTGGATATGATGACACTAGTCCTCCTAAGAAGTCGATGAATTTGAGACACCAAAGGAATAAAGTAGTACCTAAACGTTTTATTAGCAGTGTTAAGTCTTCCTGATATCATTAACTTTAGCCTCATCCATAGAAATTATTTAAACATCTTGGAATTGCAGTGAAATATTTTATTTCATCCCTTATGGAAGATATTAATGATCCTTTGGGAACTATATATGGAATTTGTTATCATGTTCATATCCCTATTAATGAAGTGGTTCCTTTGAATGAAGAGGAATATAGGCTAGATGAAACAATATATGCTCTTTTCAATGCTTCTATTCCTGATGCTGGAAGAGAGGAGGCATGTAGTATGTAATAAGTGCTTTATGAGAATATATATAACAAAAACTAACTTTCATTTCTATAATATTTCAGGTTTGACACATGCACTGAAAAATCTTGTGATGAAAATGTTGACCTCGTGGATATCACTGAGGAGGTTGACTAGGGTCTAAAGTTGAAGGAGGAAGGTCATAAAACAAATGCTCCAATTATTCCCATGGGTGAGACTATCATAGGTCTTGGGATGTCATTGGAATCTATGATAAATCATGGAATGTATTTTGAGGAAGTGTTGGAACATGTTAATATGCCTACTACTTTAGAAGAGTTTGGGGTACCATATATAGAACCAAATAGACGTGAGTTTTTTCTTTTCATCTGATCAATATTCTTATTCCTGATTTCCTAACCATCATCAATTGAAATGTTCATCATTATATACAGAAGATACTATCATAATGGTTTTGGGAGGATGCATTGAAAACATTTCTAATCCCACTATTGTTGAGGAGGAGCTAGCCTAGGTGAACCATGAAACAAAAAATCATCCTGAATATCTTCTAGATAATCCTGAGTAATATGAAGAAGTTATCCCCCACCAAGAGGTACCGACCAAAACTACTAAGGCTGGGAATGTTGGTGAAGATTCTTCTCAGGATGATGGCTAGATGTTAGGTAAAAGTTATCAACCATTGTGATTTTGTCCACTCTTTCCATCCTTCTGAAGTTAACCATATCATTAATTCATTATGTAGAATTATTAGCTTCCAAGGCTAGGCCGAGAGGTGGAACTTCTGTGTTAGGGCAACTAACATTGGAAGGCAAGGAAACCATTGTTAGGGAGAGATAAAAATAGGTCACCTATTTAAGTACATTAATTCTGGAGTACATCGCTCCTTATTATGGTAACTCTAATTCAGATCCTGAGTTATATAATTATCTCCTCATCACATGTAGCAAATATTGGAAACGTATATGGAAGATTATCTATGATGAATCCCTCAAGGAACTGCCTTTTTGAATCACATATATTTCAATGTTATTCATCATGTTGGGATATGGAGGCTTTGATTACCATGAAATCCATATCATGATGAAGGATATCATTCAAAGGTTGGAGAAATAGCACAAACATCAGAAGAATTTGATAAGAGCTTGACTAATTTCTAGCATTGAAAAATTTCGAGTTGTATTATCTCAAGAGGAGGCTAGTCATAGTGAAAAATTGGTAACATTCAACTAGAAGATTATAGAGTATATTGTTCAAATGTTTCATCTTCATCAAGAATTGGATACTGCTACAGAAGAACTTAAAAAACTCCACTTCTCATTAAAAGAAACTAAAAAAATAGGAGGGAAATCCATTTCCAATTCCAAGGAAGTGCATTGTTAGGTTGAGACTAAGTTTTTTTGACTGAATGAATTCAGTAGGTGGCTGACGAGGACCAGGAGTCTATTCAACAAATGAATAATTATTTCAATGGCCTTTTGTAACTTATTACAAAGAGACTCCAATTTTTTCATGGTCTACTTGGTATTTTTTTTGTTATAAATTAAAAATAATTTTTCATATTATCATCTATATCTTCATCCCTAATTTATTTCAATAATAATAACATTAAATATGATTTTTAGTCCATTAAATACCTATTTCATCTCATCATAATTCCAATAATAGGGATAGGGGTAAATTGAACTTTTACCTAATCCAGGGGCCAATAGAGTGCAGTTTGACTATTACTAGGGTCATATGAACAACCCTAAAAACATTATGTCTTTTGACTTTTTATTTCTTGATATTTCCAAAACCATACATAATGTGGGTCTAACAAGCTAAGACTCAACTTTTTTCCTGAGTTCCCTTTCTGGTTTTTCAACCTGGTGAGTGTTATGTCTCTTTTTTTCAAGTAGTTTATATTCATTCAGGTCAGACTAATAAGGATGCTATTTTAGGTCAAACATATGTGACCATGAATTTTAAGATTAAAAAACCCAAAAAAGTTCGGCTGGTCAGAATGGTCTCTATATTTTTTAGAAACATCCAAGGGGAGTCTTGAGGAATCATATTTATGTTCACCAAACCTAAATCTTGAATCATAATAATTGATGAGGTCTCTCATGAGAATGAATTTTACAACCATTTTACAAACCCATTATAGGGGTTGTGTTATATATTGACGACTAGGGGATGTTCTACATATCCAAACAGTGGAATCCTTTGGATGATAGGCCCATTATGTAGGCAACTGATGTAAGGACAGTTGGGGTGAGTATTGCATAGTCACGTAAAAGAGATCCAATGAATTTTGACATTCTAATGATGATAAAAAGAGAGTTTTATGATTTGGATGTCTCAAGACCGTAGTGGGTGGCTCTACTAAGGAAATATTCCTAATAATAAAAGGACCATATGTTCCAACATACGCCATGAATGGGAATCCATTCCTATACAAGTTTGATGTGTGAAGGAAGGAAATTTTGTTAGAGTAGAGATTTCTAATATAATACGATGCAGTTTAAAGTCATATAGACAAGAAAGTATTTTGTGCAGTTTCAAGTCATGGAGTAAAGACATTATGGGGGATGTGCAGTTTAAATTCATGCAGTAAGGAAATTATGTTTCTCAATTTAAATTCATTCAGCAAGGAAATTATGTTATACAGTTTAAAGTCGTGTTGTAAGGAAATTTATGGCTTTTATTTAAGGTCTTTATCTTTTAAAAATGATTTTATGGTTCTCAAAATCTTAGTAATTCATCTGGAAATTTGATAACATATTCAAGTAAAGAAAGGAAGCATTATAAGATGTGATTTGAGGATTTCTTAATCTGAAGAATGATGTGGAAAATGGGATAATGGCATTTAGAGGGGGTCTCTTTCAAGAATGAAGTTACCACTATTTGAAAAACATATTATGGGGGTGTATTATATAGGGACAACTAGGGCATGTTCTACATAGCCAAACAGTCACATCCTTACGATGACAGTCCTATTATATATTTGAATTTTATGCAAGGCCAATTGGTGAATGTACTGCATATTAAGATAAAGGAGCTCTCAAAAATTATAAAATTCTATTTTCTAAAGGTCGATGAATGTTTATGCATATTTAGATCTTCCCAAGTACAGATTCAGGTTTATAGGGACAATTACCTGAATATAGAAGGTATATTTTCAATCATGATTATCAAAGAATCAGATAAATAGGATCTCAATGAAAGTATGATCCAAAAGTATAAATTATAGTGCCTATAGTTTTAGTTCATATAACTAAGACCATATTATTATAGAAAAAATGGATTATTATGTGGCTTAAGATCCCAAGGTCATTTCAATATGCTTTGAACATATGAATATAAAAAATGTAAACCACGATCTTAGAGACTTTCAGGTTGGGATAAAGGATATGAGACTAATACACAAAGGATGGACATTTTAAATTGCAGGGCTCCTGCATAGCGTCATTATAGCTTAAAGGGTCAAAAGAGGCTTCTCCTAAGAATGAAATTACCACTATTGGACATACCCGTTATGGAGACTATATTATGCAGATCTAACTAGGGAATCTATTTTATAACCAAAAAGTGGTGTCTTTAGGCTGACAGACCCATTATGTTGGTGAATTTTAAACAAGGAAAACTGAGGCATGTACTGTATAGTCAGTCAAAATTGATCTCAAGTATCAAATATCCTATCACAAGAAACTGAGAAATATTATGAATATCTGTAAGTATTTTAAGATTAGGAGTATGACATGAATAAATGGGGCACAATCCAATGTATAAAGGAAGTGTTTAGACTAATTCTTGCCATAAATTTAAAATCCCTTAAATAAATCTAACTCATATGTTTAAAAAGGGGAAATATCTTGCTTTTATTATGGGTTCTCTAAGGAGAGGTCTCAAAGTAAAAATCCTTTATAGATTTTGATCATATACAAGAGAGGGGTAATTTTCATTTATCTCTTGGATGGGACTAGGATCTAAGGCCTAGTCTTCACTACATATCTCAATGGAATTAGAATCAAGCCAAACATAGTTCTTTGTGTAACATGTAGTTTAATGTCATGTGGAAAGGACATCATGATGTGAAATTTAAAGTCATATAGCAAGGACATTAGGTTCTTCGATATGAAGAGCAATTGAATATTGCGGCTGGACTAGGGTATAGGGTCCAAGTGTCACTATATATCCTGTTGAAGAAAGAATCAAGTCACACATAGTTCTATCAGATATATGATCATGTATAAGGTGAAATCGTGCACAGGATCTCTTCATGTAGATCTAACTTGAACATGGGAGAAAAAGGGTATTTCATAACATGCTACAACTGGGCCAAGGATTGGAAATCTGGACATCACTACATATCTCATATAGATGAGAATTAAGGCTCACATAGTTCTTGTAGATCCATGTAGTTTAACTTCATGTAGTAAGTAGGTGATGTGATTCTGATGTGAAAAATAATATTACAGCTAGACTAGGGGATAAGACCTAGGTATCACTATGTATCTTACTAGGGAAATAATCAAGTAACACATAGTTCTATTAGATATAAGTTCATTTATAAGGTGAAAACATGTACTAGATCTCTTCATGTAGATCTGACTCGAACATAGAAGAAAATATTTTTTATATATCATGTTGAAATTGGTCCCATGACTAAAAATTTGTATGTCACTACGTATATCATATAGATGATAATCAAGCCGCACATATTTATTGTAGGTATATGAATTTTAACATCATGAAGTAAGGACATGAAGTGAACTGTCATTAAATGACTACATATCTCATGAAAATGAGTATTGAACCACACGCAGTTTTTTTAGAAGATCATGTAGTTCATCATCATAGGATGAGGACATATATTTTTTATTTTAAGGTCTTAAATCTAGGACCATTGATAACCCAAAATATTAATTAAGATACCTTACTTATGCGGATAAGTTCTTTACCCAATTTTTAAGCCCATGTGAATTGCACTCGGTGTGAGAAACAAAGAGTGGTAAAAGATTCTTTTGCAACACAAAGGTAAATAAAGTGAAATATAAGGGCCTAATGATTGAATGGTGTCTGAACCAAGATATAGAAATCAATATTCACAATATATCTTTCTAGGTTAGAGAATCAAGACGTACGTAGTTCTTGAAATTATTCGCTATATTATCAGGTTTTGACATGGGGAAGAGAGATTTTATAATTTATAGGATGATGTTTTGGCCTAAAGTATGAAGTATAGGAATCACCATATATCTTATTGTAATAATGATTAATCCAAATGTCCTAGACGATATCCCTACATAGATATGGATCATGCATGGGGAAAAGGAAGGGATTTTCTCTTCCAAAATCATAATTGGGCCCTGGTGTGGAGATCCTGGCATTACTAAATATCTTGCTGAGGCAAGAATCAAGCCACATGTAGTTATTAAAGGTGATCCTTGTAAAAATTTAATTCATATACATAAGGGTGAATGTTTGTTTTATTTTTTTCATGGATGGGCCTAATATTGGAGATATTTGAATCTCTACGTATCTTATTGGAATAAAATTCAAGCCATACATAGTTATTGAAAATATCATTCCCCACACCAACTATGTTTGATGTGAGAGATGGGTACTTTTGATAAATTCCAGAATAATAGTTATAATCAAGACACATGATGATATGAGAATCAAACCATGTATTATGTAAGAGTTCTCTATATTGGGTTAGTTTATATATAATAAAAGAGGAAATGAATTCTTTTATTATTGCAGCTGGACCCAATATTGGAGATCTAAGCATCACTATGTATCTCATTGAAATGAGAATCATGCCACATGTAGTTCTTGAAGAACCATGCAGTTTAACATCTTTAAGTGAGGAAGTAAGTCACCTAACATGAAAGAAACATTACGGTTGGGCCTGGGAATAAGACATAGGTTTCACTGTGTATCTTAATAGGGGAAATAATCAAGCCACACATTGTTCTTGAAAAGGGTTCCCTATGAAGATATGATTGAAACATAGGGAGAAATGAGGCTCAAGTTCCACTAAGGAGTGGCAATGATGTGATAAATGCTTGTGTATAGAAGCTAATCATCTTTTAAAGGACCACAAGGAATTTTAGTTTGTGGTATCTTGGAGGATTTTGTAACGTCAAATAAAAGAGACTTTAATCGTAAATTTTAATGTCATATAGTAAGGGAAAATTATGTCGTTCATTTTAACATCATGTGATAAAAACGAATTTTCTACATAGTTTAACTTCGTGCAGCATGGAGGTGTATGGTGATATGATTTTTAACCTTCTATGGCTAATACGATGGTTGCTATGGAGTTTAACATCATGCAATTAGTATATACTCTTTGTGATTATATAAAATGTTCCTTCAAGAACCTTGAATTGGTTGGAGTTGTAACAAATTATCCATCCATTGAAATTAGGGAATAAGCTCCATTAAACTGGAGCTTATGTATAGATTAAGGTCCTTCCCACTTTGGCTCAAGCTTTAGAGGATTCTTTCCTGGTATCATCATAGCCCTATGGAATAATACCAATTCTCCTTGAAGAAATGAACTAAGGAGAACATTCTTGTTAAAATATCATGTTATTCTATTATGATATACTTCAATGTGATGCAAGGTATTAAATATATTTTTGTATAATTGTTCCAACTCATCTAGTGACTTCTTAAACTGCTCATCTATAGATAATTGGTCATAGATGGAAAATTAGAGTGAATTAAATTGAAATTCATTAGGAAGGAATGCTTCTGTTCTATATACTAATGAGTATGGAGTTTCTCATGTGGTATTATAGGTAGTAGTACTATAATACCATAAATAATGCAAGAGTTTAGCAGGCCAATATTTCTTATATTTATCCACAATTTGTGAAGTATATTTGTATGGGTCATGTTGAAAGCCTCAATCTGTCCATTGGTCACTACAAGGTAGTGGGATGAATGGTTGGATGTGATATTGTGCTCCTGATATAACTTCCCTACCTCAGCAAAATATAAATTGGTGCTATTTTCTATCAATATGGTATGTGGGACACTAAATCTGGTGATGATATTACCTTTGAAGAATATAACAATTCTATTGGCCCTGAATTCTTTAAGAGGTATTGCCTCAACCCATTTGGATAATAAATAGGTAGTAGTATGAATTTACTTGAACTACTTACACATAGCATGAGTATATGGTCCCACTACATCCATTCCCCATGTAGAAAATTGCCAGGAGTATTTAGTTGTATGTATCAACTCTAGGGGTTGATTAATGAAGCTAGAATGCACCTGTAAGGGATGGCACTTATTAGTGAAATATCTTAAATCTTGTGTCATCGAAGGATATAGGTATCCAAGATATTTAATTTTATCAAAAATTGCATTCCTAGACTGGTGAGCACCACAGGCTCCTATATGTACTTCTTTTGTGACAGGTGCATTCTCTACTCTTTCAATGCATTTAAAGAGGATTCCATCAAAGCCTCATTTATAGAGGATCTTCTAGGATATGGGCCACCATAAAGAGTTAAATTAATTGCTCTTCATTGGATCTTCTCTCTTTAAACTCTATTCCGGGGAAGTTCCCCATGAGGGGGATATTCTATGATGGGTGTCATGCACGCATGGTAGGACCAAATTGTTTGGGAATGGGACTAATTTCAGTAATTTCCTATATTTTAATTTGAACAAAAGGTAAAACCATATGATGATGAGCAATTCTAATGATACTCTCATCCCAATTCAGATAATCCGGGTTTATGGATACATTTTCCAATGCGTCATCTTGGGAGTTTTTCAATCGCGGGACATATGACAATGTTGGATCTGAGGGAAATTCAACAATTTACCCTTAGAAATTATCACAGAGGGGAATTTAATCTTCTTTTCTAATAGCATAATCCCCATTGATCTATTTTATTACCAATTCTGAATCACCTTTCACTTCTAGGTGACCCACTAATACTTGGAGTTCCAATTCTAGTCCCATAATGAGAGCCTCATACTCTACTTCATTTTTGGTACTACCTTCTGATAATAGGAAGGAATATTGAAACACTACCTTCTCTGGGGAGATAAACAAATTTACTAACCCAAATTTGTTGAGTTTAGGGTCTTCCATTCTATTACACATTGAACTTATAGAAGCACCATCAATGTACATTTCTCATATTCTGGTACTATCTTGAATAGAGAAGATTTATTCGTAAGTAATTTCAGAATTCAATAATGTATCTTCCAGAGACGGGTGCTCAACAAGGAATTCTACTATGTCTTGGCCTTTTACTACATTCTGAGGCACAAATTGTATATCAAACAATTACAGAATAACTACCCAATGTGTCATACGTCCTGTAAGTATAGGACGATAGAGGATAAATTTGAGTGGGTTATTTAAAGATACCAAGTGGAACTCATGATGTTGTAGATAATGTCTCAGTTTCTAAATTTCAAAGATTAATGCTAGGAATCTTTTTTCAATATCTGAATATCGAGTCTCTACATCAAGCATGTTCGACTGAGATAGTAAAGGTTGTTTTCATTCCCAACATCGTTATTTTGTGCAAGGATGGAAACAAGTGATCTCTCCAAGGATATTACATAAAGAATGAGTGGTTTTTCTTCAATAGGTGGCATCGATACAGATAGACTCCAGAGGTATTTCTTGAGGGTATAAAATTTCTCTTATAAATCATTGGTCCATTGATATGTGACCCCCTTATTCATCAATTTGGTGAAGGGAAAACACTTTCCTTCTATATTGTCTATGAAGTGAAAAATATAGTCCAAGTGTCCTTGAAGTCCTCTCAATGTTTTTAGGTTTTGAGGAGGTGACATTCCAAGAATAGCCTTAGTCTTTTTAGGATAAACTTCAATGCCATTATTAAGTAAAATAAAACTAAAAAACAATCTTGAGGTTACCACCCAAGCACATTTCAAGGGGTTCATCTTCATATTATGTTATCGAATCATGCTGAATATGGTCTCTAGGTCATCCATCTGATCAGAAGATTGTATATATTTGACCTCTAAATCATTAACATATCATTCAATGAATTTCCCTTATAATGGTTTGAAGATGTGGTGCATTGAACGTTGATATGTTACACCAGTATTTCTCAAGCCAAAGGGAATTACCCAATAGAAAAATACGCATTGAGGGGATATAAATATATAAATCCCTTATCTTCTAGATCCATACATATTTGGTCATACCCAGAGTATCCATACATGAAGTAGATATCTTCTTAACCAATTGTTTCATCAATCAAGATTTCTTTGATTGGAACCACAAATTCATCTTTCAGAAAATACCGATTGAGATCTCTAAAATAAAAATAGACTTTTATTTTCCCATTCTTCTTTTTAAATGGGACAATATTAGCTATCCACTTTGGATATTTCACCTATCTTATGAACTTGGATTTCATAAGATTGTCGACATCATCCTCAATTTTGGAGGCATGAGTCGGGTGCATTCTTACTGCTGCTTGTTTGTATCCCTTATGATCTTCTGGTAAGACCAAATGATGGGTGGCCACATCAGGTTCAAGACCTACATTATCTATGTAATTCCAAGAAAACACATCTCTATGTTACTTTATAAAGAAGTTATTCACCTCTTACTCTTCTGATGTTATGGTCGCACTAATCAGAGTGGGGCATGGATCTTCCTTTATACTCAGATTTATTTCTTTGAGTTCATCCATAGTGGTGGATATTCCTTACCCAAATTCTAGAGGGAAACCCATAAGATAGTATTCTTATTCTTATTCCTCACATGTTACCACTTTTTTCTCTATATTGTGGGTAGGTGATGAAGCAAAAATTTCAGAGCTAGGGGAGGAGTCCATATTTGGACATCCTGAAGAGGAGGAAACCATATCCTTCCCAAATAATGATGAAGGGTACTTATGAAGATATAAAGGGAAGATTATGGGACATAAATTGGCATAACTATATTATAAAATGAGTTTAATAACTTCTTATATCTTGTATTATGAAGCAGAGACTTGTTGAAGTTCAGTAGATGGAATGAAGACACCTCCTTTAAGGCTTCCATCATTTTTTGGTGAATCAATTATTTCTCTTGTGCTATCTGACTCAATTTTCAAAACTAAAATTATGGAATCCACTGAATGAGTTCTTTAATTTGGGTAAAATATTTCAATTTTATTAATGGTAATCATGTAATCTACACTGATATTCTTTAATGGGTTAGCTGGGATCTTTTCCAGACTATTTGGATCATTGGTTCTTGTTACATCCTTCACGAGGGACTATTTTGCCTTCCTGTGATATAAATCTACATAAATATACTGAGATTAACAAGTTTTTAATGGTTCCTTATCACTATGAAATTTACCAATTTAACCATTGAATAAATACTTGAGACATTGGTGGTATAAAGAAGGAATGGTCACATGTTGATGTAACCAAGGCCTTCCTAGCAGAATGTTGAAAGTTGAGTCTTGCTGGAAAACCCTAAAATCTAAATTAGATATATGATCACCAAACTGATTTTTAAGTTTAATATCACCCAATGGTTCTTTTACATTATTTTCATAACCTAGAAACATCGGAATGGAGGGAGAAAATCCAGATTTAGTGAGACCCAATGGACGAAGTATACAATGGGAATGAGATTTACTATTGAGACATTATCAATGAAGGCTTGTCGGATATTGGTGTCATTAACCTTTCCAGATAAATAATATGTCTTGATGTGTACATGTACAACATCATCTTAATCTTAGTTGTAAAGGATATGACTTCATGACACTATATTGTGTTATTCTCTATATGGTAAACCTTTGTAGCAGCAACCTCAGTTTCAATCTATTGAGGGCTTAACAATGCCTGAGTAAGTACTTCCTGAAGATCTTTTGAAAGATTCAAAACACCCCAAACTGATATATTGGCCGGTACTAGATCTAATTGCTTCAATAGATCATTTTTATTTGATTAAAAGGTCTGCATTTTCCAGTATTGAGATGCTATTTTTCATGTGCTTTGGAATTTGATGTTCCTTATGTGGATTGACCATTTGTCGAGGAAGAATCTAGAAATACTTCTTCTCTTGGTGGGTTAAGCTACATAGGTCTACCCACCTGCCAAGAAATCGGTGGTATAGTATCTAATTGTTCTTCCAAGATGATCATGTCAGGGCAGACTCTATCATGTTTGGGATAGTTACCTTGTTCCTGCTGAGTCCGCTGGAGGTCTCCCCCATGGGTTTCTGCTACAAAAACAATTTGAGTAGGGGTGTAATTAAAGTAATTCCCTATAGAATACCCACATATTCCCCTATATCCTCGACCTAGATGACATATTCCCCTAGTTACCTAATCAAGTATGGGGAAATCAGGTTAATAATTATAATCATCATTTTCATAGGGATCTGTTAAGTGAATAACATTACCATAACCAAAGATCAACTCCCCATCTGATGAATATTTTTCCTGATATTCTGATTCTTATTGTTCTATTTGGTGGAGTGGTGCCCATGATTTAGAGATAGATAGAATGAAAAACACTATGGTAAGGGAAAACTTTGTCCTTAACGCAAACTAATTTTCTTCTACTTCCTCATTTTTCTTCCAACCATGTTTCTCCTTTAAGGATTGGCCTTCAGAGGAGTATGATTTTAATGAAGGTATATTTGTTGCGGTGGAAGTGGTTGGATACCTAGTCGATTGTTTCAACTGTGTTTGTAGAATGGAATGCGTTTAATTGATCATTTTTCTAACCATCCAGTCATAAAACTTTTATGCATTATTTTTTATGACTTCCTGCCACTCGCCTTCTTCCTCTGGATCAATAGTAGTAACATGTGCTACCTGGGCTGGTGAAGTTTTTGTCTTCACCTACCCGAAGTCCACCATATTTTGCAGTATGTATTTAAAAACAACAAAACAACTCATGGATGGGTTGCCCCAACATTCTATGAAAGGGGTAAAAATTTCATAGATCCTCATCTCCTTCATTCTTTAGTTTCTAGGGCCTTAGTAACTGGACTAAATTGTTCTCTAAAGAAAATATGAAGTAACCAAAGACTAAGTCATTTTGAAAATAATAGACCTTATTTTTCAACTCCTCAAATTGTCTTTTCCTTTAATCTATTTGATCATCTTATTGAGACAGTCATTACTTATAAATCTTGAGAATTGGAGCCCTACAGTATGATGAGGGACTTGATGTATGAGAACGTGCTGGTGCTTGCTTGAGTGTAACTATAGAAACCTTTTCTTTTCTTATTCTCCTTCTCAGAGCTGACGGTATTACAAGATCCTTAGATTTGGTTTCCATGATGGAATTCTAAACTTATTGGGCGATTAAAGAAAGGTCTTGAAACCCTTCTATGTATTTCACAGGGACTAGTGGTGTACTCAACTTGTCACAGATATTTTCCACACATATTTGAAGCAACTCTTCTTGAGGGAGTGGTAGATTTAAGAAATATGTTAGTCCTTTCCATGGAGTAATGAAATATGGAACTCTTTCATTATCCCTTTGTTTTCAATTCATAATATCAATGACTATTTTCTTCTATGGTGCTGATATGAATTTTAAAAGGAATTTCTGATAGAGGACTTCCCATCCCGTTATTGATCGATACTTCAAACTTGTATACTAGACAAAGGTCGACCACTATAGTGATTCCACGAAACATCTGAGATTTACTAAAACTTGTTTTTGAGGGGTCCCGATCATTGAATCATAGTGAGAAATGAAATGGGTCATGTGTTACTCTGGATCTAGCGAACTGTTAAATATTGGAAATGTGGTAATCACAAAGTTTGGTGGGGGGAATCAGATCTACTCATTCAGGGTAATCCTTCTTTTCTGATTGTACTGGTGCATTTTATCCTTCCATAATTTCTAATCAAATTTTTTTTGACTCAATTGTAATCATAAAAATTTGGGAAACATCAGGATAAGCCAGGACCTGAATAGGTGTTGAAGTTGGAGCCTGAACAGGTGCGACGACTAGCAAGACCACTGGTGGTGGTGTCACTGGTATTTTTCTTGGATAACACATGGGGACAGGACTATAAGGATAATCTTGACACTATTATGGATATGTACCAAATTAAGGGAATTCATTATCCACATCAGTATTTGTAACAAACCCCCTTTACTAAGAAGCTCCTACTAGAAGTGAAAGCTGATGATCTTCTTGTGCAGCAAGTTTGTCAGGAATGCTGCTTCAGAGTAACTCCACATTGAGTATTCTCAACTCCTTTATCCCATCCTCTTGCAGAGAAAATATTTCCACAAGTGAAAGGTATTAATTTTCTCCAGTGTAAAGGTGATACATGATCGGACCTTTACCAATTCCCTTATTAGTGCCTTTCGAAGAGGTGTAAGTTGATTATTTGAGAGAGTACCTAGATTTTGGGTAAGCCCCTCATTTCGGGTATGCACTCCTCCTTCATTTTCTTCAATTTAGAACATATTATAAATTATAAATTCATCCTATAAATCCCCTAAACTGGACTCATTTTCTGGAGGATTATCCATGATGACATTAATGATATTCACCGACGCATTATACATTGATGGTATTCTATCAATATCTTTGTGTGATAGTATCCTTCTTAATCCTTTATGAGAATTTTTTCTCCTATTTTTTTGGTTCTTCGAGAACATTTTGGAGGAATTTAACCTAAAGGGAATCCTTGAATACTTCATTTGTGCATTAATTTTGTGTCTTCTTCCCTAATTAGTAGAAAACTGACTTCTACTGAGGAGTGGATTTTGAATGTGAAAAAGCACCCAGCCCTGCACACTAGGGATATTCCTTTTCTTCTTCCTCAACCCTTCGAGATCTATTTTTTGACTTTTATGGTTGGGTTAGAAAATACCACATCCTTATGGGTTGGGGTGGTTCCAGAACTGCTATGGCTGATATCAACATAATTACTCTTCTTATTTTACAAATTCTGGTACAAACATTGGTTGGGTGCATTATCTAACACCCACTAAAATCACCTATTTTGGATGACCGTTGTGCTATTTTAGAAATATTTGTAATCTGATGGATTAAATACTCTAAGAATGATTCCTACTCAATGTTTTAAGACTCTTAATGCAAAAGTATCTCAATATATTTCTCTTTTTGGTTCGGAATTTGGTGAAATCCAGTCAAGGAATGTTCTTATTTAACATCTCATCGGTCAAGAACAAATTTTTTTGTTGTAGCCATTCTAGGGTAATAACATTGCATGAGGCCACTTTTGTTGTGATTTGATGGTTTTGGAGTACAGTAAAATGAAATGATTCATGTTCACCCCATCCTATAATATGAATGCTAGATAGGGTTTTTGTGATCGATTGTCACAACCTCTTTAATGCATCAAGGCATGCACGTTGAAGGGCCTCTTGTTGCTTCTAAATCTTTGGATGTCAGTAAACATGGAGAGATGCCAAGTTAATTTGTCACTGCAACCTTTCTATTACCTTGACATGACATTGGTATTCATCAGATGATAATACTTAATCTTTCATATGATGAAGAGTATTTCATATGTTGAGATGGATATTGTGAATACAATTTTTTTCCAACGTCTCTAGAATATTGTATTAAGAGGTGGACAAAGGCCAAAACATGATTTTTATTTCACCCTTAACCATTTTTTACTCATTTTTAACATGTCCTATTTATCTTTTGTCAATGCCTTCTCAAACTGGTCTTACCAGAGTGGACGCTTTGTAGTTAATTTACAATATAGAAAGGGATATGTTGGTGTTTCATCTGCTATATTAGAAGGAAAATGGCCCAAGGGAGGTTCGGAGAATGACCATAATATTGGGTTGTCTTCTGAATGAGAAAGCACTTCACCTTCTAGTAATATGGCATTAGACATGACTAGCCTTATGATTTCAAGTGCCTCAAGGTAAGAGGGCTTTCTCATCACTACATTGTCAGTTAGAGAATTTTCTTAACAATTCTAAACACTGCTACGAAGATAACTTTCATAGTGAATTCCATCATGGGGAGTACCACCATTGTGGATTACAAAAAAGGGATAAATCTTCTTTATCCTTGGTCTTCTGTCCACACAGATGGTTACTGTGGTCCTCATCCGGAGATAGGTTCTCGAGATTGACCAAATTTTCATAAAGCAAGCCTTCAAGATGAAGTTTCTAGTGATGAACTTTAAAATTAATGATGTTACCCCCATAATTTGGTAATGGGAGGGTTTGATCATGAGATGCAACTAATAAATGTCTGAGGGCTTCAAGAAATACAGCATTAAGAGGAGGCAGATCAAAAATCAACTCTTGATTCTCCAATTTTTCTAGGTGAGAAATTTTCATAGACTCTTTATTACATGCATTTGGGGCCACTTACTTGGATAAGTTTTTATCATGGGAAGGTGTATGTGACTGCCTTGGAGTATCCATCAGAATAGGTCGATTATCTCCAATTTTAATGGTTTCATATCTCTGATCCTATTGACCATACGATATGGGGGAGTGTGCCCCATAACCCTCTTAGAATAGAATATTGGTCTGTATTTATTCCTAGATGGCATGCTGATGAGTCATCTCGGGTATGGGGAAGGAATTTTATGTTCATCCCTCTGGTACTTCTAAAGATATATTTATGATATTATGGAATTCTTCCAGGATATGGGAAGACATTTTTGTCTACCCTTTCACTACTGCCAAAATATGTTTGGTGACTTTAGTGGATGGAATAGGAATATATGTCCATTACATATATGGATTAGTTGTATGTGCCTCATATTGTCCTCCCTTTCCTATTAATGGATACTGATAGTACTCGTGTGAGGGGGCAGAGAGTTGGTTCTACCCCAGGTTTTTCATTGGAGCTTTCCAACTAACTTCTACAAGTAATGCCAAACGAGACCATTGGTAGAATTGATGGATGTTGAAAGGTGCATGTGCCTACTAGATATTCTCTACCAATCATGTTATATAGACTTATTTCAATGTTGCAGATGAGTCTACTAGCAGGCTTGGTGAGTGGAGATAGGTGTATATTCATATTTACAAGTTTTCAACACATTTGGTTGTCGGCCTTCCTAGAATGTAGCTAGACGAGTCTACTGATTGGATGATATATTTTAAGCAATTGTATGTTCCTACTCATAGTACTCCATCAGATTCGAATGGAGGGATTAGTTGGGCACCGCCAGACGAGTCTAATGGCTGGAAGATTTAAGGTGAATGGGTGTATATGCCCATTCACTATTTGCCACCAAAATTGATTTGTGGACTTCTCTAGAGGGGGTAAAGGTAGTAACTTGACCTGTGGTATCCAGTTGTTGTCCCTGTCGATTCTTCTTGAATTCCTAGGTTTGAGGGACCTAGGCCAGACAACCAAAGATATAACCCTCGTCATGTTGAGGGTGTGATGTCACGTGATGTTGGCGATGGTGATTATTAGAAGGAAACTTCGGTAAGGACCCCTATGAATTTATGATTAGGTTTTGAGTGGCCTCTTCATCCACCACCCTAAAATCTGGGAGAGACTATTGATTACGTTCTAGGGATAAGATCCTAAAATGATTGAAGATGGTTATCAGCATCACCTTCTTTTGGACCACCGTTCATTGTTGACTACACGACTAGTAATTATTATTGATTTAGAGGGCATATTGGGAAGCCTCTAATGTTGGAATGGTACTGTGTTGATTGTACTCTTATACTAACTCATTGGATACCATGCATTGAAGATGTTGAGTCAGTGGTGGAATCCTTCAAGTGGATGTGAATCCCGTCTGAGCAGCAGCTGGGGAGTTCATTTTTGTAAAGTTGATGGAATCAATTTGGAATGAATGGAGTTCTTTGATGAAAATGATCGTATATATAAAAAATACAGGTAAAAAACTCCAAAAAAGTAAAATCATTTGGATGAACGCATACATGACTTATTACCTCGCATTTTCCTCTTTTATCAATTGATTGGGGCTTAACAGATGGGTAACACTAACATCTTGGTTAAGGATTCACATCGGGTTCTCCATTTTCTGTTTCCCTTAGAATGTGTGTTCTGGTTAGGAATCACTATTTAAAATAGTCTCCAATATATTTTTTTGTGGAACTTACAACACCCAATGGTTATACATCTAAAGGGGGGATACTTTCCAAAGGTAAGAATTCATTAAGTGTTTTGACCTATGACTCTTAAAAACTCGCATTAGTCGAGATTATGAGAGTTTGGGCTCATCACACCATTTTTGGGGGAATTATTTCCTACTCATGGAATATATTATAGATTTAAGATATATTTGTGAATCCTTTATTAATTCCCAACCATGAGGTAGGTTATCACAACATTGGAAATCAATTAATAGCACATATGTAAATCAAAATCATCTATATGTATTCGAGGTTCTTCATTAATGGATATATATATATGTAATCGAGGTTCTCCATCAATGGTATCCTCTCATATACTACATTGATATTCTTTGGTAATTGTTATGATGATGCTGGTTTTTAATCCACTTAGTGGAGAACTCTAGAATTTATTGTTTTCATTGTATAAAAAACGTTACTCCAGAGTTTATCATCATCCAGGTAGATTAAAGTTTACTCTGTAATGTTTCATCATCTATGGAGACAGAAGTTGTTTTGATGTTGGGATTGATCCCATAAATGGGATTCCTACATATCATTGTGAAAGAAATTAAAACCCATGTAGTTTAGTGATTTTTAATGGGACGCATCATACCTTTTTAGGCTATGTGACAAGGACCCAAATATATAGTTTTACATCATGTGGAAATGATATCTAGGTGGAAGGTGTGTAGTTAAAGTTTGGTGTGGGTATTATAATGAAGAATCCTTGGGAACCTGGAAAGGATATGAGTTTCTCTGTTGGATTAGACCTTGATAGGAATGTGGCCTAGATAGAATAGGGTTGATTTGGGGGTATTGGGTTTGAACCTCAGGGAGGCTTCCTACGTATCTCATTTAGATGGGAATCAAATCCCACATAGTTTGATAAGTCTTGTAGGGGATTATGGACCTTTGAGACGAATATGTTGGTGTTTGATCCTAAAGATAATTCCCTTGTAACAAGGTTAATGGGAGATATCTTAAATCAGGGAGATTTATGGGGGACTTAATTCAGGTTTTACTCCTAAGGAGGGTGCCTAGATTAAGGGAATTACGGATGGATTCTTTAGGAGGATATCCAGTGATCTTAGACCCTATGTGAAGGCTTCCTATGAATCCCAGTTATAGTGGTAATTAGAGTTCTCATAGTTCATTCAATTAGGGGGTTTTCATTGGGACTGTATTTTTTTGAGGATGTTCCTTGAGCTCAGACCTTAGGTAGGCATCCTATGTATCTTAGTTAGGGTACGAATCATAGTTCTCATAGTTCAAGATATGTGGTGGATTATACATGTGTTATTATTATCACAAATCTATAAGCCCCCATGATTCATGCTTGGTTTAAGAAAGAAACAGATGTGAAAGATTAAATAAACCACACATTTTCTCCTCCATTGAAGGAATAGGTCAGGTCTGTGGTGAAAGAATCTTAGGAGACTGTAAATAAGGGTAAAGAGCAATGAACCCTTCTATGTGAAATGAAGGTGAAGGTCATTTAGTCCAGACCAAAAGGATAGGGGCTTACTCTAGGAGGGATTGCATTGGATTTGTCCTAGGATAGTAGGGAGACTTTTATTTTGTTGAAGGGATCATCAAGTGTGATCCTCACTCTCCCTATTGGGAACCGGAGGCTCTGGGTCTTAAAGATGAGAAGGGGAGGATAGAGTCATATCCCTAAAATCCAAGACTGGGAACTCCACAAAACTTTCCCTAGGGTAAGTGTCCTTGTGACCATAGATATCCAAAACTATTGAAATCCTAAGGATCCTGACCATTTGGTAGGACAACTGTGGGAAACCTTTGACTATAAGATTTAAAAATCCAAATTGGAGAAGCACTGATGTGCCTTTCCCAAAATTTTGGTAAATCAAGAGGTCTTGGTGAAGGTTTCAACATAATACCTTTTAGGCAAGGGTTCCAATGAAGGAGAGGCCCTTCTATGAATGGATTTGAAGAAAGCTTCATGAAAGGCTCAAGCAGGTTGAAGGGGTGAGGTGAACTAAGGGGAATTCAAGTAAGTGGCGTGTAGGTATGTGGCGCGCAAGTAGACTAGTGATAATTGGTTACACCTTAAGTGACGAACAGCCAAGATTACTATACATGGGAAATACTTGACTAAATCCTTCAAGAGTCTTTATAGGTATTCCCTGAAATGGGGCACACGACTTCCTACATAAATAAGGATGGTTATGAAAGTGTTCTTTATTTAGTGGGGTTGGGACAATGATCCGCACAAGTGTTGTTAATTTTTAACACTTGGAGAACCTAACTCTCTCTATCCCCCTTTAATTCACTTACTTTAGGGGTTATAAATATACCTTAGAGTTTTTGGGGGACTTGGGTGAAGAACAGAGGAGACGAGAGTTGTAATCTGGATTTAAGGAAATTCATCCAAACAAATGAAGACCCCATTGATCTACTTATAGGAAAAAATGCCACCTTTGGTGAAGGAGACTTTGAGCATATGTGGGTAGTGCGCAAGTGAGGGGTGTGTAAGTACTTTTGTGCCACCTATGATTTGGGATACCTTGGCCGAACCAAATCTTGAGCCTTTTAAAAAATTTATAATTTCCATATATTTACTCCTCTTGTTTTTAAGTAATTTATCTTTTTCACTTTTCCATCCCTGTGATGGAACAGACTATCAATAATGTTTTAGCGGAATCTAAAAAATGATTATATTCTTGTTGTGTGGGAGTTTTTTTATTTCTTTCAAGAAGAGTATCCTAGTCTTCTACTAAATTGTGAATTTGATCTCACAACAAAACTCATACATAATGCTACTCAAATTTGAAAGACTCCTTATATAATTTCCCTAATTGAGTTTTAGGAATTGAAAAATCAACTCCAGGAGTGTTATTAAATATGATTTTTTTTTCAAGTGAGTTATTTTAGGATGAAAATATTATTTTTTAAGAATAAATATGGATAAATGTTACTCTAAATTGATTATTAGGATATAGAAAATATCAAAATCAATACTAAGTATCAAATACCCATTATTTATTACTTGTATTATCAACTGTGTAGAGTTAAATACTTTTCTATGATTGACATTTTTTCTTGATGTGATTAATTAAGATTTTAAAAGGAGGATATACTTTATAAAACATTCCATATGATATAATGAAACTATTATTATATAGTGATTCCATTTGGACTTACTAATTTCCCCACTATATTCATGGATTTAATGAATATATTATTTGTATAATATCTTTATTAGTTTGTGTTAGTATTTATTGATGTTATTCATATCTATTCATCAATAAATGAAGATTATAATGATTACTTGAGAATTTAAATACAGACCCTGAGGAAGAATAAACTGTATATGAAATTTGTAAAGTCTGAATTTGTTTAAAAAATGATTCATTTTTTTGGAATATAATCTCAGGATAATGTATTTCTTTGTATCCATAAATGAAATAATTTATTTAGTGTTGTCCCAAACCAATTACTATGACTAAGATATGATTTTTTTTCTTCATTTGGTTTGATATTATCAATGGTTTTTGGAGAATTTATAATAATGGCCTAATCTACTAACCATGATAACATATAATGGAGTGATGATCCTTTGTAACGTTGAATGTGAAGATAATTTCAATTATCTGAATATATGTTTGGTTATAGAACAAGTGACTACATTACCTTGTAGTAGATTTGTGTTTGTAAACTATAGTGATGCATTGATCATGGAATTGGGATGTTTTTATATAAACAATGACACAATCTTAGCTTATGCCTCAAGAAAATTGATGGTTTAAGAGAAATTTTATCCAACTCATGATTTGGATTTAACATTGGTAATTATTGAATTAACAACTTAGTGGAATTATCTTTATGAATAATGGTTTGATATATATACTGATCAATAAATTTTAAAGTATATATTCACACAGAAGGAGTTGAATATGCCCAAAAAAATATGGTTGGAACTTATTAATGATTACAATTTATATTTATGTTACCACCCATAGAAATTAAACAAGGTGGATGATGCATTGAGCCTAAGGAATCATAATATATTATCTATAATGAGGATAAAAAATATCCAATATTTATAGATTTAAAATGGATGGATATAAAAATATTGAAGGGGAGAAATGTTATCTTTTACAAATGATTGTAAAACCATCTATTCAGGACAGAATTAAATAACAACAGAAGGATAATATAGTGATTTATAATAAGTTAACAAATATTCCTAAGTTTAATGTTGATTATGATGGAGTGATGATCTTCTAAACTATTTATGTGTTCCATAAATACTATATATGAAGAAGTTATTGTTAAAAGATTCTCAAAGTTATTCATTATCAATTTATGCTGGATGTAAAAATATGTAAAGAGATATGAAAGATTATTTATATTGGGATAGAATGAAGGGAGATATTTCATAGTTTTTATCTCGATGATTTTTATGTCAACGCTTTAAGGAATATAGAAAAAAAAGATTAAGGTAATTTTACAAACATTACGCAGACATGAATGGAAATGGTAAAACATCAACCTGGATTATATCATCAGACTCTCTAAAACATATAAAGGGAAAAATTATATATTGGTTTTAGTTGAACACATTAAAAATTAAGATCACATAATTGATATTGGAGGGTATTTATATCTATATTATAATTAATTATATACATTGAATAAGTGTTATGGTTTTATAGAGTTTTAATTTTTACTATATCAGTTTAAGATCTAAGGGTTACCGTGATGTCTTGTTGAAGATGTCAACAGACACATAATACAAAGTTGAGTATTAGTAGTAAGTATTTTCCTAAAATATATGGTTATAATGAGATAACAATTTAAACCCTAGATTATATGATGAGATCTTGTTCTACATATTTCAAATATGATTGGGATGAGAACCATCCTCTAGCTATTTTTTATTACCACAACATCTTTCACTCAAGAATTCATATGGATACTTATGTTAAAATATATGGAAAGAAGTTTATACATGTATTTTTCTGGGATGTGGTCTGATAAATAAAAATATCATGACATGATAAATATAAGGAAATTTCATAAAATGTTAGATCCACTAAAAAACAGATTAAAAAAGCTCAGATTTTATATAATATTTATGCTAAAAATATTCATAGTGATATAGAATTTTAAGTCAGTGACAATGTGTTTTCTTGAATTTCTCCATAGAATAAGGTAATGAGATTTGGGAATATTGTAAAGATAATACCCATGCATACTTCCCCTTTTGATATTCTTGACTGATTTAGGGCAGTGTTTAATTTCTTGGATCTTCCCTTGAACCTCTCTCGAGTTCCCAATGTGTTCCATGTATCTATCTTAAGGAAATACATAATTGATACTTCACATGTACAGAACTCATAGGTTATAATTATAGATCATGAAAATTCCTATAAAGAAAAACATATAGATGTTTTCAATTATAGAGAAAATTTTCTACAAGACAAGACAACTAGACTGGTGAACGTTTTTTTGTGAAACTAACAATATGGGGAAGTTACATGGGAATCAATGGATATGATGAGGTAGACGTATACTCCTTTTTTTGTGCCAAACTAATGTAATTTTGAGATAATATATTTAGGGGTATGGGTTTTATTGTAAGAACCTTATATTTTATGGAATACTTTTTTCCAAATAAATTTAATTTCATTGATAGATTACATTACATGAAACATTGAGTTTTAACAAACTATGGTTTATATTTAATATTAATATTTAAACATGAATATTATAAATTATGAATTAAAAATGTTTGTGTGGATAGGAAAAAAATTAAATAATTTATAATGGTTTTATATAAATAAAACATGTAGATAAAAATTGCTTAACTGTTAATAAAGTGATAATATGGATTGAAAATACTTTCTCTAAAAAAAATGTTTTCACTAATTTAGGTGAACAAATAAGAAAAGTAATTATTTCCACTTTTATGAAATTAATTTTACTAAATTAACTTCCTTTTCTAAATCATCAAATAAAATTTATTGTGGAGTGAATATTATATAATTTTCTATAAAGATTAGATGTTCATTGGATACTGAAAATTATAGTTTTTATTAATAAATATTTATATAGTATAGAATTTATAATATAACTTTACTATTAAGATTGATTTAAAAGTAAAATTAATTATTTAATTTTATTTTTAATACAGTTTAGGTTAATTTAATCAATTTTATGTTCAATTTTGATGTAATAACATCTTACACTTATGACAATTAGTAATTTGGGAAACCATTTGTTCATCATGTATATAGGGTTTTTTATAACTAAACTTGTCCAATTATATGATTCAAATTTGGTAAAATGGATTGATTATTTTTTCATAATAATAAATATTATATAATATTAAAATAATAATTTTTTGTCATAATTAATAGATAAAATTTTAAAAATTAATTACCGGTGTTAAGGTATTAACTGGTTGACCGGGGAGGGGGGGTTAAACCAAAATATAATTAAATGTTTTCCAATTAAACATGAAAACATGCTATTGTATATTTATATATAGACCTTATCCTATCCTAACTTATAATATATGGTTATTTGGAAACATTTTCCTGGTAATGACACTATAATATTGTATTCTTTTAGGAAACTTCCATGTAATTTCATTGAACGTACCCTCTCCAACTTATAAAATAACATATAATATCCTCCCTAACTAAAACATAAAAAGATTTTTTATTTAGAAAAAACCTTACCATATTAAAATGTGAGTTACATCTTCTAATGGGACCACACGATTCTATAAAGAAACTGTCAGAAATAAATAGATTCGAAGACTCAACCTCATGAACTACTCCCCTAACCCCTCACTCCCGTGCCACCCAGCCACATGCAGGGGGAAAAACCTTACCATATTAATTCCTTACTTCTATAATCATGTAATATAGGCCATATATTTATTATTAATCCATCCTATAAAGGCTTTTAATGAAATCCAAAAGGGGTTCTCTGAAGAAGAGGTATAGTCCTTATCTATGGGTTTTCATTTAATTTATACTTCCACCTCCATACATGATTTTTCAATAATTATAATATAATATCATTATTATACTCCATATAATTGTGTTTTTTAATCTTAATGGAATAACCTATATCCATATCACCTTCTATCAATGTTGTAGATAATGACGGATTTAATGTTTATAAATCATATTTATGAATTTTATATATATATATATATATATTAATAATATTACATCTACATTCTCACCATCCAATTTTTTTTGGGAAATTATAACGTCTCTCGTGCATATGTGTGGACGATCACCACCACGAAGCGATGTCATTAGTTTTTAATTTTATATTTAAATGGATGGTAAATTGTATAGATTTAATGAATATATTTTTATATATTGAATAAAATGTTTTAGTAATGGTGATATAATATTTAACATCATTTCTCTCTATCTGTTCTGAAAGTGGAAACATAGTTTATGTGTGTGTAAGTTCTACCATTTCATTGAATAGTGCAATTTATTTTACATATCCATATTTTCTGGATTACTATAAATGAATATATATTAAATATATATGATATTTTTATGGTGTTCCAAAAAATTATAGGATATATTAATGATCAATATAAAAGGACCAAAAACAAATAAAAAAACATACATGAAAAATGAAGCAGTTATTACCCAAAACATGATTTTAACAATTAATTGTTAATAAATGGGTAATAAAACGTTATAATTAAATAATATCTTTTTAATATGTATTTTTATGGTTCTGGAATATATTTATATGAATACTATGTTTATTATAATGGAATTATAAATGTATGCAATGAAATTTAATACTTGAATTAAGAGATTTTCATCTCACATTTATTTTCATGGGACACATGTCATTTTCACCACATATTATTTTTTGGGGTATATATAGTACCCATGAATTTATTATATTATTATACACATGAAAATTAGGATATATACATATTTATATAATTTTCAATATTTTATGGGGCTTATGATTCAATAGTTATCAACGTTTCAAGTGTTTTACGGTACGATCTCATTGTTTTTCAATATTGTTTATGGTTATGTTTTTATGATGAAATATTATGATATGTATCTCAATAAACACTTAAAATTTATTTTCCATAAGTTATTTCATGAAATTAATTATTTTAATTTCAATTTCTTCACTCTATGTACTGAATATTTAAAATAAATTTTTTAAAAAAAAATCTTGTATTTATATCTTCAGTTGAAGATCCATTTTCTAAAAATTACATATCTTCTAAAAATATTATAATAAAATTATTTACTATTAAATAATTATTTTTAAATTATTTTTTACCCTCATTTTAAATTCAAATTTCTTAATGTGTATTATTCTCTTCTCTTTGTAAAAAGAGAATCTTTTGACCTTTGACCAAAAATGTGAATAGAATCCTTGTTTTTAAATGTATGACATTAAAGATATTTTATATAACCATGACCCCTAAATGTTCAAAGATTCTTCTATATGTTTTTAAGGTTATTTTAAAATAAAAAAAACTTCCTTGTTAGTTGGAAAAAAAATTATATTTTAAATAACTGATTTATAAATTCAAAGGGTATTTTCATCAAGGTTGATTTAGTGATCTTTTAATGAATTTATAGTCACTAATGACAATATCCTATAGTGTGGATTATGTTTTTATGGGTATTTTATCCAATGTAACTATCCTTATTCATTATCTATATGGTTTGTGATTATAAATAATATATATTTTATGAAAATCATTTATTTTCATAGGTTATTAAAGGGTGAATGGTTCTAATGTTTATGAAACTCATTTTCATTACCTGAGTTATGATGTACTGATATTATTAATGTTTTATGATCTTTTAGCACACATATTCATGGTTTTATTTATGTGATATATTTTTATCTTATAAAAAGGATAGTGGTTATATGATAACCAAGTATTGATATTATGTTATTATAGAGAATTTTGGATATGTTATTACCATGGATGGGATGTGATATTATAATCTGAGAAGGGTGGGCCTGAAATTAAACATCCCTTCATTGATTTGGGTAAATATTTTATCTCATAAGATAATGAGGTCGTGAATGGGGAGTGAACCGAGTTAACTAAGGGAATTTTTCTACTATGATATTTTTTGGAGTGAACCTTGACTGTAATAATGGTTTTAGGAGTAAACCACTTCCACTATGATAGCCTTTTCAATTGTCTTTGACTACTATGTAATTGATTTTCAATGCTAATGTGTATGCCATAATTATATGTCTTATTCCAGATTTATGCTCTTATGTCTCGTGTTATTTGATTCATTTGTGATTCATATCTTCTGAACAGTAATTATTTCATCGATGGATCAATATTATGATCTTTTATATATAGTTCATGTTTTCGATTTCCAAGCTCATATTTTAAAAACCTTACGCACATTTTATTCTAATGTGATCATGGATATCTCACTTGTTTTCCCTTACTAAGAATTTTATCTAACCCTTTTTTATTTATTCTTTACACAGGTTATCAAGAATTGTTTTACTTATTATAATTCTTATATGAGTTTTAGTTATGAAAAACATAGCTGGAGATATTTTAGTTCACTTATGGACCAGTTTTTTATGTATCCATGTTTCCTAATACACTAAAACACTATAGTCCCATTTCTTATTTTGTACAATGAATATAATATTCATCTATTAATGTGTGATCTGTATTGATGAAAATAATTTTTAGTTATAACTACTATATTTAATGGATCATGTGGAGATTGTACATATGGTCCCCAAGTTGGTACAACCAATGACAAAGACAACACAGATCTTCTGAGTGTATATAAGGACTACCCAAATCCATATGATGTCTAATACAGGCTGAAAATTAAGGTCTTTCAAGTTTTATGCTGGGGAATAGGTGTTCCTAGTGGTATCACTTTAGTAATAATTATGGATATATGGGTGAGGTGGTAAGTTATATCCACGATTCATTATGTAACACCCCAAGATTTAAATATATATATTTTACTTTATATAATGTTGGATCGATATCTTTATTCAATTGTACTAAAAATAAGGTCATAATACAATAATAACTTTAATTTTTAGTAATTAAAATATTATTATTGTAACATATTATATATCTATATATGATATAAATTATTAAAATTCATTAAACTGTACAATTTGTAGAAAAATATTTTAGAAACACTTAATGTTTTTGAATGCCTTTTTAAATAAAATTAGTGTATCAATATATATTCTATTTTTATATTAAAATTATAATATTTAATTTATATAAATATAAATATATAAAATTATATTTATTTTTAAATTTAGAGAATAAAAATTTAATTTTTATAAATTATTGACTATATTCTGAAAATATCAATTTTTCGTTGAATATATGATTTGAAAGAAATTTCAAATTTTCCTAACTTTATAAATATATAAGAATGACCTATAAGGTCATAAAACAATTTAACTGATGATATATCAAATTAATGAATAACATTATGAATTTTCAAATTTTATTTCAAGTTAAAATACTCATATCGAACAGTTTTAGAGCTATAGTAAAAGGTTGCCTTCATAAATAAAACTGTTTTATATATTTTCTCTGAATTAATTATTATTTTTGATAAATTAAATTATATATATATCACAATTTCAAATAATTTTATTTTTATTTAAAATTAATAAATTGGTTTCATTATAATAGTAACCATAAAATATTTGTCTTCTATATATTTTTAATGTTTAAAAACACTATTTTATTAAAAATAATTTTTTTGTGTTATATGTGAAAATTTAAAATCAAAATTTCATATATTTCGGATGCTTATTAGGTAAAATGAATAAAATATTCAGAATCATCATTTCTAAATTTGGTAATAATAGTATACTTAAATTTTTATTCACAAAATATCTAAAATGATTAATAATTAATTAAGAGTAATAAATGTTTAAATTACTAATCGAAGTTGGTCAAATTTTCCTAAATCAACTTCTCCTTTAGAACCATTATAAATCATGTTTTATGTTTTAATTACATTCCAATATGTTATAAAAACCTTCCTTCACGTAAATCACCTAATATTTATTCAATTCAATTCAAATCCCTTTCTTAACATTCTTTTCCATAGAAATTTCACTTCCCTCTACATATAAATGAGTCCACTTACATACCTTCCTTATAGGACCATACATTCGAGTATTTTCTGAAATATATCCATTTTTTCATCCTTGAAACCTATCAAATTAATAAAAGTTTGTGTCATTATTTATTTAATTGAATCTCTTTATTTCTGAGGATAATACCAGGGAAAATCAAGGTTCCAGAAGTGATTATTTATACCTTTTTAGTCAATCTTATTGAATTTTATCTTAATAATATTTCCTAAAATTGATGGTATAATTGATAAGGTATCATATATATAATAAATTTTCATTATATTAGTGTAACATTAATTATTCAGTTATTCAATTTCATCCTCTAAGGGAAACAATTCATATAACATTCATATGTGTGGACTACCATCTCCATGACACGCTGTAATTTTATTTTCATCATCACCTATTTATAATGGTATAAGTAATGGGGTTAATGAATAATTATTAATTTATTTAACTTGTAAAATTATGAAATGATATACTATTACATTTACCTTTATGATGTAGATTTGATGAGGAATGTTATTTTTAATCATGAATATGTATGGAACAATGCATCTTTGAATGATGTGTCTTATTTTACTTAACCACCTAACATCGAAGAAACAAAAATTTAATTTTTGACCCAAAATATTTTTTAGAAAATTATCATAATTATTAAATGAGAAATTTTTATGGACCATCGATCTTTCCATTCTTTTTCAAATAGGTTAATTATTCACCTGTACATGAAAATACCACCTTCATGAAAGATGAGTTTCATTTTTCATCACCACCTATCATTAATGGTTCAATGAATGGATTTAATGGTGATATATGATATATAATACATGTATATCATTCTATAAATTTTGTATTTACATTATGTAACATAATTATTTAACTCATTTGATCATTATGACACACTTTTGTTCTGGTATATTTACCGCCTACTTGAGAGATTTTTTAATGTTTATATAGTGAATAATTAAGTAATATATTATAAAGTTACTCAAATTTAATAATAAGAAATTATATATTTTATAATTTTTCTAAATTAATGTTGAATATTATAAATAATAATGGGATATATATTAAAAACCATTGGTAATTTTGTATTGATAAACATGGTATCAAATATTGAGGTTCAACATTAACATTACAATACATGTGAAAGATAGTTAAAACTAACAACACCATATTTTATAAATAAGCTATAATAAAAAAATATATATTAATAGTTATAATTATAAATGACGTATATAAAATATATAAAAATATATATAATTATATAAAGTATTTGATTAAAAAAATTATTGGAAACTATAATTTGATCAATTATGCATAAGTAAATGTAAGTTATTTTTTTCTCAAACTCCCTTCATTGAGACACATTTTACATTATGCACTAATTGAAAATTAGACAGTGTATATTCTTCCTGATTTTTATGTATTTATGGAATTTATTTTATTCATTGTATTTTAGGTTCATTCAAACTCTCTATAACCATCAAGGGTTTTTAAAAAATTACACACTTTTCGACCCATGTACTCTTTCCATGAATCATGAATTTTATTCTTAATAGTGATCTTACAAGTCACCATTCTCTAATAATTTTCTTTTAAAAATGTTATATTTTTTTATCATTGATGAAATTAATTCCTTTAATCAAAAAATTTTCATTTTTTGGGGATCATATTCTCTTTTAAAGTTCCTCACTGAAAATAATGATTCCCAACCTATGATCATAGTTCTTTTTCTTACATATCCATTTTTTATATATCAACTGTATTTACAATAATATTTCAATGCACCTTCATACTTCTCTTCACCTCATATCAATGGATGATTTTAACATCCATTTCATGATGTGGATTTAAAAAAAATAGAAATTTAATGTTATCCAAATGATATTCTATCAAAAAAAATATTCTAATATAATCTTTTAAAATATTCCCAAATTATTTCATTCAACATTGTTTTTAAATGGAACATTCAATGGACATGAATTTCATAAAAAATTAAAATAAAATATTTTTAATGTTTACATATGGATTATGTTTTACCAAATTTAATCTCTTTTAAATATTTTGATGTGAACATATGTTTGTTATACCCTTGTCATTTTATAAGATAATTCATCTCTATGCATTCACATTTTCAAAAAAAGAAATATTTTCTCACATGGTTTCATAAAATATTCCATTTAAATTTTTAAAATGAAAAGGGAAAAAAATTAATATAAATTTTCCAACTTATTTTAATATACTTCATCATACATGTCATGTGCTTGATCAAGGGTATTATTTAAATGATATAATTTATTATCTTAATCCTAATGGATTATGAAAATATCTTTTACATATATTGTCTAATCTATCACTATTTTCACTCATAATCATCCACCTCTATAGGAATTATATAATTTCAATTTTTTTTGCTCTATGAATTCCATATGTTCCTCTAAATTATTGATGTGTGTTTACCAAGATTCCCAAGAAATAGATAAATTTAAGAATTGTTGTGAAAATATTATATCTGTTTTTATATGGTTAAAATACTATATGTGTATTCATTTTTAGTGGTATTTACCTAGAATTATCTTTAATGTTATTGTATACCAATTGGGTTTATTAGTTAATTTTTATTTATGAAATAATTAATTCTTATATATGGAATGATATGAAATATATATAAAAAATTCCATTTGATTTGATTTTCTGATATGTTCATTGAAAATATGTGTCATTTTTATGTTTTATTTCCATTATGGTATAGATGGGATCATAATTATATAACCTTCCAATTCATTTGGTAATGTTTCCATCTCATGAGATATCATGGTGTGTAGCTAGTGATCCTAACCGACTATAATAGTGAGAAGTTAGGTTATCCAACTTTTTTATTATAACATAGTAAGTATCCTTATGAATATCTTATGAGATCATGTTTTTTTAGCATTTCTATTATTCAATGAAATTATTTCATTCTCTTGTGTTATAATTTAACATGTCTTGATTCCATTCTCTTAATGTTGTTATGTTCTGCCTCTTGACATGTATGAGTTGCATCACCATTATTTCTTACATTTTTAATTCCCTTACTGACTGTATTAGATCCCCACTTCATATGTTTCTATTTAACCATGTTTTGAATGAAATTATTATGGCATATTTTTTTAGGTGAATTTTAAAACTCGCTATGGATTTATTATCTTCTTATATATTATGAAAAAAGATTCAATATGATGAGAAAACATGAGATTTGTATAAAACTCTAAACTAACAGTACTTTTTCATGTCAATGTGAGAAATATATTGTAATCATAAATGTTTATAAAATTTGGTGTTGTATGTTATGTTTTTGTGATAGATCATGTATCATTGATATGGTAGTGTTATAGTTGGTATTATAGTAGTGATAAGATAAATATAGATGGTATAATGATATTTCTTGAGAATGACATATTATTTTGGAATGAAATCCAGATTTAATGAGTTATGTATGATTTTAGTTTTAGTCTTGTAGATAAAAAATAGTAAACTAAAGATTCTATGGTTATTCTTGAAATGAAATCCATATCTAGATACTGGAATGTACACACAGTTTTTGAATTGATGCATATAGGGGGAACAATCATCAAAAGACTCAGGTAGTTATATCTCAATCATCATTCAGGTTCATGATGAATGGGACCTATTTATGGTCTAATTGGTACTCTCTTAGGGTATATTCTTGGGTTAAATAACATTAAATTTTTAAAACACTATGAATAATTAGGTCATATGATTTTATGTGAGTTGACAATATTAGAGAACGCAATAATAAAATGACTAGGGATAACCTATATTGAATATAAATACTTTTAAGTTAGGGTATTTCCTTAATTTAAGAATTATTGTTTTCTAAAATCCTTTTTTTCCTTTTCTACATTTACTTATTTTTGTATATCGCCCCTAAAATAGGTTATTGGTCAATCATATCTCTTATTTTTCTTCCTAAAGGATCTCATCCCCTGAAAATAGATGAACTAAAGTATCAGATCATGTCAATTTGGTGAATCTCCTTAGTGAAATATGTCTCATTCCGATGGGGATATGTCCATATTCTCTTTCACTTTGAAGATCTTAATGTCTGATCTTAGGTTTTCGGTTTAATTGTTCTCAAACCAGGTATTGTTCACCTTCGTAAATGTATTAAAAATTTCAACCCATTTGAGTTTGGTAACACCACTACTCAAATTTGGGTATTGGTATATTTCTTTAATTGGATACTCTAGAATCCTAAAAATCCTTATGACATTTTAATTTCTATTGGTATACTGATTAAAATTGATAATGAAACAAAAGTGTCAAGATTTGGCCACTTCTCCAAGTTCTTGTTTGAGGTTGATTTGGATTCGGATCTTGTTGTTAAAGTAATGATTGTAATGGATGATAATATTATTGAGTAGAATATTATGCATGATAAAACACCTAGATATTATAAGTAATTTAATGTTATAGTTCATGAATCATCTAACTATTGGTTTACTACAGTGTTCAGTTTTTTCTTTATGCATGGTCATGATATAAGTAACTATCTTAAGAAGAGTAAAACTACATTTATTCAGAAGACTAATGTTATTACTCATATGTATCTGACTCGTTATAGTAATAACCCTTGTATTATTGATGATTTAAATGAAATTGTTTCTAATATTGTCAAACATAAGAGAGAATAGTATGGACTTGTTCCTAATAATGCGGTACAATTAGATGATGAGAAGGGAGGCTTGCCAAGTGATTTATCTAATGTAAATTCCACTACTTTTACAACTAATAAAAAACATGGGTTTACATATTTTGGAAGAGGATAATGTCAAAAATGATGATATTTATATAAAGGGAAGATATGATAATGACTTTATGGTTGAACAAGTTAATAAAGAAGACATGAAAAAGTGGTTTATCAATAGCTTTCACAAGAAAGGATGGTGAGAATATTATTCTCTTGTGATTTATAAATTTTTCCAAGATTCTTAAAAATCCATCGTAGATAATGAGGGTTTTTAACTTGTTTCTTACAAGAGGATAAGTGTTATAGTTGACTCTCAAATGGTGGTTAATCAATCAAATAAAGGTAAATTTGCTCCTTTTTGTTAACAAAATATTTATTTTTCCAATAAGATGCAGGATAAATTTTTTGGTTCTTCAGATATGATTCATGAAGAGACAAAACACTAATAGACTCTCCCTAAAGATGGAAAAAAAATAGGTTGAGGGGATGATGACTCCAAAGTAAAGGGCCTCCTCTCCTAAAAAAATCAAGGAGCAGCAGGCTGGTAGATCTGACTCTAAAAGCACTAATGATGAGAACTTACCTACAATGATTAAATATTTTCCTTCAAGTAGGGTGAGAACTAGATATCAGGGGTGTTGACACAGAATAGTTGAGTAGAATGAAATTAGAGGGGAAGAAAGAAATTTTTTTGAAAGGTTGATAAAAATGTTAGGTTTCTAAATTTTATGCTCTGGGAATATTTTATATGTTTTTTTGTAACTTCTTTGGTTCCATTGTTTTTTTATTTTATATTAAAATATCCAACACCTCCATACTTTAAAAAACTGAGCTAACAATGGATGAATGGGCCAAGGTGGTGATTATTATGACCTCCAATTTTCTGGTGTAATAACAGGGGTTAGAACCAAATTAAATATCAAATAATATGATTTTCAATTAGAACATAGTAAAATTCCCAGACACATCACAAAAAAGGCGGATAGACACTCATGATAGATCTAGTGATGAATATTAAGAATGAAAAACACTTAAAATTCCTTCTTGTCAAAAATACCTAATTCATCAAATTGGGTAATATCTCAATGGAACTATCAAATGTTTTGTGTGTAAAAGGAGGACATAATGCAACTTTTTGTTAATGGAAAATGAATAATTTAGCTATCTCAATAGATGAATATGACATGTCGTATAGTTTTACTTAAGATAAAAATTTTGACATTTAGTTTAAAATTATATCTTCATTAATATCTGAATTTTTGAAATATATAATTAATTTTTTTTAAAAATCATTGAGGAAATTTATTAATGGGTGGAATTTATCATCATGAGATTTTAGTATTTATTTTTTTTCTATAAAAATACAAATTTCAATATCTTTCTTTATGTGAAAAATTATAAATGTATCGATACATTATAAAATTTAAATAATCATATTTAAAAGATAATTATTACAATTTATATATAGATTTATATGATATGAAATATAAAAAATCTTTACATTAGAAAATTTATGGGATAACATTTTAGAAACACTTAGTTTTTAAGAATAACTTTTTAAATAAAATCAGTTTATCATTATATTTTTTTATTTCTATGTTTAAATTTTAATATATTACTTTTATAAATATAAATAGATTAAATTTACTTTATTTTTTACTTTTTCATATCAAAATAAACTTATTATGACTTTTTGGGTATTTTATGAAACTATAAATTTTCAATCGAAAATGTGGTTGTATAAAAATTAAAATTTTCATGAATTTATCATTATATAAAAATGACCTATATGGTTGTAAAACCATTTAATTTTTAAAATATTAAATTGAGTAATAATATTACACATTTTAATATATTATCTAAAATTATAAAATCCATGTGAATCAATTCTATAACTAAAGTAACATGTGACTTCAATACAGAAAAATGTTTTTTTAATTCAATTAAATAATATCTGGTTAAATTTGGTTGTGACATGATTTTATTGTCAAATATACTTATATATATTTATTTTAAATCAATTAATATCATTAAAATTATTTGCCATCAAAAATGTATCTTATATATAATTTTAATATTTAAAAACACTATTTTATTTAGATTCCTTGATGTGAGTATTACTCTCTTATTTGTATTTATTTTTAATTTTAATCATACTAATATTCCATAAAATTTTAGTTGATTTATTTTAATATAATATATATAATAAAATGTCCTTATATTAATGAAATATTGATTATTAATTTTTTTTATGGCATTCACCAAGGAAACTACAAACTCATTGATCATGCATATATTCATACCGCTGCCTCCACAACCTGAATATATTCTCTTTTCATAACCACCTCTTTGGTATTTTATTAAATATGGGATTGAATAAATATTATATGGTTTATGTAACTTATAAAATTTTAAAATCCCCTTTTATAATTTTTCTCATTCCTTCCATTCAACAAGGAGTGACGTAGTTATTCATGCATATGTGCGGACTACCTCACCCAAGAATGAAGTGACATATTTTACATAAAAAACTAACAAGTATTGAGATAAAATATTAATTAATGAACAAATAGAGTTTTTATTATAGTATTATAATTCTAAAATGATAAATTTTTAAATACTTTCTCTTTTTATATTCTTTGATAAATGGGTTTGTTAATAATGCATATTTGCATACTACCTCCTCCACAAATGATGAGTTCTATTTCTCATGAAAACCCATCATTGATTATTATAATAGTGAATTTTATGGGGAAATATGATATATATTACATTTATAAAATTCTATAAATTATATCTTATCATTATTTAATTGAAAATTATTTCTCATTCGATCACTACAACATGCTTTAGCTTTGGTCAATTTACATCATACTTGAGTGATGTTGTAATGTTTATATAGTGACTGATTAAGTAATTTTATATAATAATAATAAAATTTAATAATATATTATTATATATTGATATAGGTCCTTCAGTTATAACAATAATACTAAAAAATTGTAATATATCATCATTGTTCACTAAAAAAGGATGAAACATGTTTTTCTTCAACTTCATCTTCCCATGTCATAATTATAACTCCCATGGAATGAAATTAGAATATTATAAATAATAATTTTATGTATATTTAATAAACATAGGTGATCATGTAATTATGTACTTGGTATCAAGGATCGAGGCTCAAGGATTGACATTAACATTACCAGAAATGATCAAGATTATTAAAAGTTTCAACACCTGATGTAAAAAATATGTCATAATGAATAATTATATAAATAGTAAATAATTATAAATTAAGTATATAAAATATTTATACATAATAATAAGATTATGAAAATTATTATTAATATTTTTATAGTTTTATTACAATATTTTAATGTGTGATCAGCTATACGGGGAAATAAGGTAAGGTATTTTTGTCTCAAACTCTCTTCACAGAGACACATTTTACTTTATGTAGAAATTTATGTTTATTGACTATATATGATACCAATATTTTATGTTGTCATGAAACATCATTTATTCATGGTATTTTAGGTTCATTTTCAATCTCTTTCCCCATAATGGGTTTTTTTTAATTTAATCATGTATTGACCCACGTTCGCATACCATGAATTGCGAATATTTGTTTTTTTAATTTATCTCACAAGTTTTATTTCTACTAAAATTTATTTTTAAGTATATTTTATTTCCATTCCATTTTAAGAAATTAATACATTTCATTAAAATGTTTATATTTTATGGATCACAATTTCTTTCAAAATGCATCATCGAAAGGAATGATTCCAATCATAAGATTGTTATTGTATTCTTCCATATACATGTTTTACCTATTGAATGTATTTTATATAATTTTTAAAGTTACCTATATACTTCAATTAAATACTTATAAATAAAAGGTTTTAACATCATTTTTATGGTGTTTTTTCACTAACTGGGTTTGATAGACTTTAAACATTTCCCACATAGTTAGTTTTCAAAAATGTTTTATTCAAATGTAATATCTTAAAATGTTATAAAATGTATTATTTATAAAAAATTTACAATGGAATCATAAAATACCATGAATTTAGTAAAAAAAATTAAAAGGAAATATTTTAAAAGTTTTTGTATAGTTTTTTTAACCAAAATGATTATATTTCATGTAACACCCCGAGCTTCCACGATACGCTTCTCAATGCAATAGCTTGCATTGTACGCAACTTCGAGTTCTAAAACACCGTGACTAATCAATGTAGCCGTTATGAATAGTAATAACCACTTTTTAAAATTATAGAAATTTTATATTTCAAAATGGACTTCATTTTTGGATTCAGAATATCGAAATTAGCCTATGTTTAATTTTTGGTATTTTTCTGAGAACTTCTAATTTTTTATGAATAGTGAAAAATACTTTAAAACAACTTTTTTAATCAAAATAATTTATTGTGATAAATTATACTATTTAGTGGTTTTAAGGTATAATTAGAATATATTTTTACCATTTTATCCAATGGTGGTCATTAGAATTAATTTAACATTGAAATTGGACATAAACAATTGTCAATCTTTTGATATAAATTGTTTCTTAAAAACACGCTATTTGTCGTAACAGCGGGAATTAATTATAAAATTAATTAATGCAACTTATATGTTTAGAATTTTTTAAAATAGACATCTTTTTTGAATTTGGAATATCAATTATATCTTAGAGTGAAATTTTGGCCTTGTTCTGAAAAACTTAAATTTTTGATGAATAGTGAAACCACTAAGTGGTAGTTAAATAACTGATTTTTCGTTTAAATGAAATATTACCACTTCTGTGATTTGATTTTCAAAAATCCGTCATACATGGTTGTCATTAAGAAGTAAAATGTGGTTCAATGAGATTAAAATAATTTTTTGGTGAATAGTAACTTTTAAGTTCTTAATCGCGATTAGAGGTAATTAGTGTAGTTTAAGGTAAAAATAATGTTTAAATAATATGAGATGAGCATGACACTTGTACTACTCCTATTGGATGAGTCATGTCCGACCAAGAAAACCCATTGGTAAACTTGGGGACCCCATGGAGCCACTTTAGTTGGAAAATGACATTAATATATATTTATTTAATGTTAAAATTAAATTGACACAAACATGAGTTATTTTACTAAAACAGTTTTTAAGTGGAGTTACACAAGTCCAAATTTTGACTATAAATATTCATTAGAAAGATAAAAAGATTTCCTACATCATAGGATTTTTTTTATAATTTCTAGACATTAAATAAATTAAATTATTTATTACATCATTATGATGTAGCGATGACCTCATTATTTAACGATTTAAATAAAATGAGAAGATAATGCAAAATCCAAGGCTTACACTTGTTCAAATCCTATTGGATGAGGATATTTCGAAACCTTATCACCTTATCCTCGAATTATATAAGTGTGGGACCTTTAGAATCCGAAAATCATTGTGAAATAATGTAACATTTCAATCTTTCCAAAAGTGCCCCTCTCCACTTATAAAATGCCCCCACCTCTCCCACCTCATTTACACTTTCAAGCCATTTGGCTCGGCCAACCTCTGCCCAAATACTCTCCCAACTTCCCCCTCTTACTCCTAGAAGCCTTACTTTGGGCATAACTCTTCCCAAGGAAGCCTTTGGCTCAAATCAAAAAGAGTTACCCAATTTTGAGGTAATGTCTTCTCTAATGTTGTTTTGTTTTATTTTTCTTCTCCAACCCCCTAAAATCTTTTTATTAATTTCTTTTGTAACAACACCAATATCCTCAATATACTAGGATGTTGTTATATGAAGGATTCGAGCTACACTTACACACACCTACATCTAATGGTTATAGAACATACGGTTTCTGTGGATGGAGAATTTCTGCCTCACGAAATGATGATTGTTCAACACTCATATAACACCTTCAAAGGTGGCCATTAAGATGTCACTATTTTTATATATGATATATAATATGTTTATTTTTTACTTATTCTTCTGTATTTCTCATTTATGGCATACTTTATGATTTCCATTATGGGTAAAATGCGATAATTTCATTTTAGGAAGTGCGGACTACCGCCCCCTCGAAGTGATTTGAATCGTTAATGCCATATGTGGGATGTATAAAGGATGGAGTAAATGGTATTATACACTATATTATACTGGAATTATATTATACATTTATATCATTATGATTTCGTTCCATTAAATATGAAATTGAAATGAAAGTAGCGTTCATGCGTACGTACGGCTTACCGTCTCCATGAACGGTGCATTTCATTTCTTACCTCTAAATGTTATGTAATATTATAAATGAATGTATATACTGGATATATAAGATATATATGACATCTAAATCATGAATATAATTCTGGATATAATGGATATTCTACCACATAAACAACTTGTAATTATAAGAAGTTTATTGTTGACTCAAATACCAAAGATCAACAAAACGACCGTTATTAACTTAAATAATTACATAATGTTCATATCATTGTAATAAGTGATATAATAAGGATAATGAAATTGAAAATGGTTCTTAATAAGGTATATATTAACTCTAGTTTATTATTCAGGAGGTTAAAGAACGGTTGAGTCAAGTCAGACACGAGGTAAGGGAACTTCTTAACCCAATTTCCATTATTTGGGTTAATCTCATACTTTCAAATTATGTCATGATATTATTATGTACTATCTTGTACCTATAATTTATTTATGTGTAAATATATTGAATACACATAATAGATCTATGTTATTTTAAAAATTATCTTTGTAAGGACTTCGTCTCAATCTCCTTTCATTGAGGCATATTTTATTTTATACACAACATTCTTTTATACGGTGTATAAACCCCTTTGACTTTTAAGTTTATTCAAAAGGTTTTCTTTTATAATTATATGATTTTTAAATTATTTAAAGAAGAGATATTTCTCTCAAATATATGAAAATCCAGTGCAAATGTATAAGTATTTAATGCAAGCTTAAAAATGTTTGCATAAAACCCGACTCTCGAGTGTGGTAGACAGGAAGGGATTGGGCGTGGACCCATCATGGCCTGTAATTAGTCGAGCAGTCTCAGAATTAGTTATTTTGTTTTTAGAAGCTTGGATAATGTTTTCATAAAAAAACTGGAGTATATTTGATCAATTTTAAACATAAGTATCTTCTAAAAAAATTACATCGGTAGGTCTCATGAGACAACTAGACGTGGAATTGGCCAAGGCCCTTTCCCAATTTGATTTATGGTTTTGGCTGAGGCCTTAATCATTTTAGACGTCTTGGCCGAGGCCTTGACAAAATGTTTCAGAATGTCTGGCATTATGCATTCCATCATTATGAAAGTGGTTATTGATATTTCATGTGATTATTCGACTAGTAGAATATCCATGTGAATAATTGAATGGAATTATCTCATTTTACTTTTGCCATATTATGTTGATGTTCAAGTTTAAAAGGCTTTTGTTTTAGTTATACATTGCCTTAAATTTTTATGTTTATTTATGAAAGCTTCCGCAATATTTTTATCCTTACTGAGCATCTGAGCTCACCCCTTTCAATGTTTTAATATTTTCCAGGATATGAAGAAGTATTTTATGAATGACCTGCAGGGATAGTCAGAAGAGGATATGAGTTTGGACTATGAAGACTTTGTTATTAGTTTTTTACTTTATGATGTAATGTAAGACTTATGGATGTATCTAGTGTTTCCAAGGCTACTAAACTAATCGGTCTTTCGAGACTTGATCTTTTGTGATCATGCCAATGTTACGAAGTAATGCACCGACTCTGGGTAGCTGGGGTCGGGGCGTTACATTTCACATGTTTCCATGTGGACTTATCAATCATATTCCTTGGTTGTTCTCTATATGAATACCTCTATATGATTTCATGTACTTAAAAAAAGAAATTATAATTCTACTGGTTTAATAAAATATTCAATTTAAAATGTTTTCAAAGGAAAAGAGAAATTCTTATTTTCAATGAAAATTGCTTAATTCTTCTAAGAGTGTTCTTTATCCTTCTCATATTCTTGATGAAGGGTTCTATTTAAATGTAATCATCTACCATATTTATATAAATGTATTATGAATTTTTAATTTACATATATGGTATGGTCCATCACTACTTTTTTATTCCTAATAATCCAGGATTATATTCATGATTTACTTCCAATACATTTCCCCTATGAATTCCCTATGTTTCAATAATTGAATGAATGGTATTTCCTTATATTCCTAGAACATTAATTGATTGTGGGAACTTTTCCCTATGTCATATATCTATTTAATATATGTTTTAAATACCATGTTCATGATCATATTTATTGTGTGATATTTACCTATAAAGATGCTTAAATTTACTGGTTTCCCATTTATTTTTCATGGGTTTATCATGTGTGGTTTTTTTGATGAAATCATGAATGCTTCCTTTAGTAAAAACATTAAAATGATATAAATCCCATTTTATTTCCATGGTTTCTATAATATATTTGGGGAAACCATATGTAACTCATACTTAAATTTTTCATTATGTTATTGATGGGGATGGAATAATATGGCCCTCCAATTATTTAGTTATGGTTTCAGAATCACTTGCTTATTTGGACCTATAAGATTCATCCTTTTACTCACTATCTATCATAGTCTCCATTCCCCTTAATTTTGATGAAATGTTCAAAGTTGATGTTCTTAGGTTAAACTTTATTTTTACTCCCTGGTCCTTTTCCCCCTTGTGATTTTTTGGGCCTTTAACTAAAATTTCTACCATTAATTAAGATGAGATATCATAGTACATATATAGTTAACCTCTTTAACTATGGAAGTTATAAGTTATCATAGTGAACTATGCTATGTTAACATAGTATAGATAATTAATTTATGCTTATGATATCATGTTTATTTTGATTTTTTATTCCTATGATTCCATGATTTTTTGTTATCATCAAAAATATTCCATGCTCTTATGTTATCATTTTCCATGCCTTGATTCCATGCTCATTATAATATCATTTTATGACTCATAACATGAATAATATATTTCTTTATTATACATTAAATTTATTTTTCTATAATTGGTCATCTGAGCTCAACCCTTCTTATGTTTCCCATTCCATAGATTATAAAATAATGTTTTAAAAATCATATTACTAGAGGAGTATTTTGTATGGAAACTTTATGGGCATTGTTTTGGACTCATTATGGATTTATTATCTTATTATATAGTAGGTAAAATAGTGTTCATATGATTAAAAGACTTGATATGTGTTAATTTTTTATTTTTCCTAATTCTCTAACACTATAAAATAAATGGAATTTCGATTTTAAATATGAAAAATGATATTGTAATCATATATTTTTATCAAAGCCTTTGTTGTAGGTTATGTGATTTCAGCAATTAATACAAGATAGAATGTTTGGTGGAACTATATAATATCCATTTCTATATAATCTATTGGGTTTTTGATGTGGTATACTACTTATCCTTACCACTATATTCGGACCATTGCATTATGTATTGAACATTCCACAACTAAGGAGATATGTGTGTGACATGTGCATGTTAACGACAGGGGTGAGATAGACATTGAGGATACTGCTACCATGTCAATGTAGCTGGTGTACATAAAATGATTTAATGATAATATCCTTTATGGGTTACTGATTCCATTAGTGTATTTCTATTAGAAGCATGAGAATATTACAGAGAGAACCTATGAATGGGAGAACCAGATAAGATATAATTTCCCCCATTTTGTTGAGTATGCTTTTTATTTTTGGGATGAAAATCAAAGAGGTGGGTAGAATATAATGAATCTTAATTACAATATAATAATTTTCTGTATTTTATATAATATTTTCATTTTTATGTGTAGATACAATATTAGATTCAGAGGTTCGGGACTCCTAGGTGTTGATAAATTGAAAATATTGTATTTATTAAATCACATGTGTGAATTGTTTTTGAAATAATGGAATAATTCTTGAATTATGTTTGAAATTAGAATACTAAAACCTCTATTAAATCTAGAATATGGGTTTACCCTATTTGTGACATATTTTGGGTTAGAAGTATGAATTCTAATAGATTATAGTTGAGCGTAAAAATTAGAAAAAAAATAAATGAAATAAATTAATTTATTAGTTTTTTGTGAAATTAAAAATTTCAAAATAATAATAAATATATTTATAATAATGTTACAAAGAACTATAGTGTTACACACATTAACCTAAGAGTTTGTGGGTGAACTTTAATAAGGTGAATCATTAGTAATATTGGTGGAGATGGTGATGAACAGAAACAAAATCATCAATGGTCTCTTGAAAAATCAGGTATTCATCAATGAAGTTCACATATCTCAATAACAAAAGTAAAAAAATATTTCTTTATCATTTAATGATCCTTTTTGAGGTAGAATTATTGTTTTTTATTAATCACATCTTTTTATTTCTCCACGATAAATGTGAACTAATTTTTTTAAAAATTAATTTTTATATAATTATAGATTTTCTATTGAATATAAATAATTGTAAACCCTTGATTTTCATTCCATTCATATATTTCCTTTTTAGAAAACAATGTATATCCCTAACAATGGAAAATTATTATTTATCACATTCATGTTTCATGTATTTCTCACTAATATATTTGAGTTCTCAACATTGATACTTCATTTGACTGATCATTCCACTTTTCTTGGGAAATTTTTTTTTACTGAAACCTTTTTTTTTCATTTTCAAAAAACCGCTTTAAGGAAAGCGGGAAACCATAAAATTCAAACAAAATGATCATTAAATTCAAATTATAACTTTCAAAAACCTCATCACCATCTTGGTTCCCATGAACCTTGAGTCGAGCACCTGCCTCCATTCGCACAGCTCCTGCCTCGAGTCACATGCCCATCGCATTGAAAATCCATGCCTATCGCCTCCCCATCACCATGCCAGAGAGTCCCACCAAAAACCTTATAATCCTCAATGCCATATTCTCCATTTTCACCACCATCATTCACCACAGATCCATACTTTTCTTGGGAATTGATCATTGAAAAACTGATTTTTAGTGCGATTGAATGATTCTATATGTTTGTATTCACATTTTAAGGTTAAAAGGAGGCTTATTGACAATATTGAAAGATTAGTGTTGGAATAGAAGACAATAGTTCATGGGATTTGTAATTTAGGTGATGGAACATGATGCGATATTATTTTTGAGTAGATGGGATGTCAGAATATAGATACCAGAGACAACCTATATCCATTCATCCATAGAAAATTTCATTATGGATTTATTTATTGTAAAATAATTTGAGGAAGTAATGAGGGTGGGTACATATGAAAACTCGTAGTTTCTATAAAATCCATATTAACATGCCATGTGGTTAAAGTGAAACCACATCATGTTAAATTCTTCCAGAGTGTCTAGTATTTATGAATGAAGATATATATATCATACATATAGTTCACTTGACCATATGTCATGTGGCCTAATGAAAGTAACACAAAAATTACCTCTAGGTACATAGGAATAGACATAGCTGGGGTATATGGGCACTACTATAGTAGACAGGATTGGGCCAGAGTACACATTCACAGGTACGTCTGGTCTAGAATTAGTAGGATATTTTATGATCCCCTTCTCCATGTTATACACCCCTTTCAGGAGAGATTATATCACATATATACCTCGCTACAATAACTATATCAATTTGGTTATTCTCTGCTGGACTATACCTTAAAGGGTACAATATAGAATCCCATCAGGAGTATGGGATGTGTGATCACCTATATAGGTTAGTTTTTGATAGAGTGAGGTATCCCTCTATGAGGTGGAGGTTCTAATCCTAAACCAATAATCCATAGAATGGGTCATGTATCATGTTTCCATCATAAATGGTGTTTTAACACCTTCATAGTGTATTATTCCTAATAGGGTTAGGTATCCACCGAAGGCTATGGGATTGATTCCCTACTTATGTATAAATACATTATGAGTGTGATAAGTTTCACTGTGACTCAAGAGGCCTTCTCTCATATGAATGGACCCCATGATATTCAATTAGTAATCCTAGGTCTTTAGTGAGGATGTCACCTCACTTTGATAATTTTATCTATGAGCATATCTGGGATCTTTAGATCTTTCTTAGTGACTCTCCCTTGTTTGTCTTTGAGATATTTATCTTTGATAATAATGATCTATGATTTTGGGGGCCCTAATAGCTAGGTTTATACTCACCCCTACATGGGATATTCCCATACCTATCATCTATTATTTATAAAACATTATTTTTAATGGATTCTAATGAGGACTAGGAGTAAGTAGATCCTAGTATCACTATAAATATCATAGTAGTTTATTTTTGTTGAATATTGATAGGAGTCAACCTTTTTTATAGGATTTTGGACTAATTTACTGTAATGATGGGATTTTATTTCACACTTCGAATTTCCATAATCTTCTCAATCTCATGTATGAGATTAGTTTTATAAATTCTAATATTTTATTATTTTTTACACTTTATACATTATATATGTGTATAAAGATATATGTTTGGGTACATGTATTTTGGGATAAGGCCTCCATTATGAGTGATATGATTTCATTCCACTAGTCACTACCCACTGTACTATTGGATATGGTTATGGGGTGTCACACTATACTTACATTCATCCAAGAAATCCCTCGAGGGTCTGGTCAAGACATTTTTAGAGCAGGGTTAGTGATCCCCTCAACATTCAATGATCCCTACGAAAAGAAAAAACCATTCAATAACACCCTATAGTAGATAAAATCGTGACTTTATGGGGTATATATTATCCCAAAAACTTTTTTTATAGCAACATCCATATTCAATATTTAATTAATGCACATAGCAAATGTGACTGGTAATTTTAAATATAGATCATTCCCTATGTGATCATAATAGGGGAATAATGTCCATGATACCTATATTTTATGGTCATGTATGACTAGTTATATCATGTGTGATAGAAAAAACCAAATCTAAAAAGGGTTATGGAAAGTTTCAGTCGTGAATTACAAATCCTAAGGACACTACCCTCAATACGAGACCTTTTTAGATGAGATGAAGTGAGCCATGTAGTGTGTAGTGATCCCTATTTAAGTTTTTATTTTTATATGTATATTAAGAACTGTAAAGAATATTTCAGGAATGTTTTCTATAATAAATTAGTACAATATATAAATTCATCTAAAAATCGAAAATTCCACATGTATAAAAATTTGGCTATGTATGGGAGCCCATAAAAGAAAATAAGAAACAAAAATTAAATTTGGGTATAAAGAGATCCTACATAAGGGAATTGAGCTATGTAAGGGGGTTCATGTATCTAAATCAAGATACATACATGAATTTTTCTATTAGAAGAGTTAACGTATGTGAATCCCATATAAAAGAAATCGGTAAGGAACTATGTATATGAATCCCAACATAGGTGATTCTGACCACATAATGGAATTAGGATACATGAGTGGTGAATGAAAAACCATTGATATAGGCTAATTATATTTTTTATGGATGTCAGTTATATAATAGTCTGTGTGTGTGAATATATCCACATACATGATTTTAGATCAATATATCGGAATAATATAGTGATGAAGAAAGATTAATCTATGTAATTTCTAGAGATGTTAACCAACTATGAAAACTATATCATATTATTCTTGACCTTTTCATGAATGTTTAATAAATTATTGAACATGAAATAAAATCCATTATTCAAGAATAAAATGAATACATTAATTTTTTAGTGATGTATAGCCAATTTAATGAAAAAAATTCTAACCTCAAATTTAATATATTTAACCAAAATGATGTTTGTTGTGAATAAGGTGCAATGATGATTTGATTTTTCTCATCTAAGAATTTTAGATGTTAAAAAAAATTTGGATATCACGTATCTTGTGGATTAAGAATTTTTATACATAATTCATCATAAAATAAAAAAAATCATAGCCTTGAGATTATATTTATTCAAATATAAGATTAAATTAAACTAAATTCACACAATAAAAGAAGATAGAAAATGATCCATGAGGTAGATGTGTCATGACTAAAGTTATCAAAATCATGGATAAGTATTTTTACTCATTATAGAAGATAATAATGGTGTTTGTTTGAGGAAATATAAAAATTAACCAAGAAAATCATGGATGGAAAAATCCACGATAAGAATAATAATGGGGTTTTTTATATACAATTTGTATTTTTATAATTGATGAAGAAGATTCCAGGATTCTTTATTCTTTCTAATAAATAAAAAATTACTGAGGAGACACATCAATATGTGTTTTAATTTTATTAATCTATAAAAGAAAAAAGTTATCTTTTAATAATGATTGAAAAAATATCCATAGTGTGGAAGTGTGTCTTTTAATTCTTGTTAAAATAATAAGTACAGTGGGTCAGTCAAAGTAACCTATTGTCTATACTAAAATAAATAATTGTTCTCTACTATTTTTTGTTTATAGGAAAATTAACTTTTAATCTTCCTTGGACCATCCTATTTAGGGTGGCCCAAGTAAAATAATTTATCTTCTTTATTACATTAATCTCATATATGGAGAAGGTAAAGGAGATAAATAAGTGTACCTCACATCAACAATACAATATCTTAATCATGATTTAAATTTACTTATTCTATGATACCCAATATTACACCCCCCCCCCCCTCTAATAGTGATCTCATTAATTAGGGACAAAAAATTTGTATCAAATATGTGGTTATTGTGGGTAGTAATTTTCTTTCTTAGAATCATGGAAGTAGGGGAGTATGTGAGTCACAAAGGTATAAAAATTATTTAAGGTAGAAACTCTAATTGTCAAAATATATAATATATATCTTCTTAAGTTCTTGGGGGATGAAGTTTTACATAGAATTCATTCGTATCATAATAGTTACCATGAAACCTGCAACCTTATCTGAAAGGGTGAAAAACGAGCAAGATGTTGATTAACACGTTGGGGAGAGTTTTGGAAAATCATATATACACCATGTAAATGTATAAAAAAATAATTATTCCAATATTGAAAAAAATTATACTTATTAATTTGATTATAATTTCATATATTCTTATTTTCATGTATGGTATAGTAAATAAGAAGAACTGAGGATCAGTATGACTAAAAATATTTATTCATTAATTGATTGTCTAAATTATCCTTTATAAGCAATAAATGTTATTGGTGAAAATATTAATGATTAAAATATTGTTAAAAATATTATTGAGGATATTGTAACATTGGTTCAATGAAAAGGTATCTAGGTTTAAAGAGAATTAAACAAAATAAGAAACTCTGCATATCCTTTATAGTACAATTTTTTAATAAATAATGTGATATGATGACAACGTGTCTATATAAGTAGAAATCAAAGGTGTTTTAATTTAATAAAATAATTATTTTTTAAGAAGATACATATGAATATGTGGTTAATGGTGTGAATTATTTATATTACTCTTACCTTTATAGGGTGAAACAATGAAAGATAAGCTTCCACTTTATTTCTTATGATGTGGTAAAGCATGGATTCTGTGAACTATGATTTTTAAAAAAATCATGTTGATGACGATGATTATTTTTTGATGAAACCATTAAATGGTGAAAGGATAAATAGAAAACAACATAAAAAATCCTACAAGAGGAAAAATCTATTATCTCATAAAGAATAAGATTATGATGAATCTGATGTGGATAAAGTTGAGGATTATAGGGATTATTGTTAATATGATTTAGATTTTATTGTTAGTATACTAGATACTGATGATAGTGATTTTGATAATGATGATGTAATAGGTATAGTTAATCATTAGGTAGTTCATGGACCTTGAATATCATGAAAATTAAGGGATATAACAAAAAAGTAAAATGTTGTTGTGCCAAAGTCAAGGTCGTATATGATATAAAAGTATAGATTAAAGTTATAACTAATTGCATGTTTTGAGAACTAAAATCTTGAATATATATTGACTCAAAAAATGATGTCATTATCAATATTTAGGTGGAAAAATTACAACTAATCATAGATTCATTTACTATCACTATGAAATTAAATGTTAAAATAATTTAAGAACATGAAAAAAAATTCATAGCACGGCAATTAAAGTAAGAAAGTCATGGAGGAATCCTCACATCCTGAATGATAGTAAGTTTCTTAAAGCCATTATTTATAGATATATTTATTTAAACCCCTGGTGTGATGGATTTAGATGTAAATATGACCCAAAAAATTATATTATGACACTAAAAATAGGTGTTATTTATATGAAAAATTGGATTTCTCAATATGTGTCTTCTTTTGAAAAACAATTTTTCAGAGACTAATAAAAAATAAAAATAATCCTTTCATAGTCATCTTATTCCTAAAATAGTTATTTCTTTTAATGTTATAGTTTTCGAAACAAGGAATCATATTTTTTGAAGGGTTCAATTGGAAGTGACTTGTGAGGATATAATGAGAGGAAATTGGAATTTTTTATCTCCGATAAATAAATTAAAAATATAAAATAGATTACTAATTTTTTCTAGAAAAATTGTAAATTATAGAATAATGTTTCAAATAGGTATATTGGTCATCAATAGAAGAATATAAATATAAATTCAAAAAGAAAAACTGTATTAGTATGAAAATTGTAATATGATTTCATTGAGACTGATGGACAAGAATTTCTTATGAGTTCTAGATAGTATGTGTGTTTCTGTCACACATGAATAAAAATTAAAAAAAAAACATTATCATCAAATATAGAAACTTTTGAGTGATTCTGGCAGGTAATTACTAAGGACTCAAAATAATTGGTTCTAGGAAGTCAATGGTTGATGGAAATGATATGAAAATGATGGATGTGCTCTATGTGGAATGACTTAGAAAAAATATACTAAGTGTGATCAACTCGGGTGACTCAGGACATTATATAGAATTTTATAAAATTTGGATCACTGTTAAAGTTAATTAAGTTTTATTTATTTTATAAGGAAGGTGTATTGATATAATAAATTAATTTTATAAAATTGGAATAATAAAAGACATAATTTTTTTAAATAAAACACCTAAGTACATTAATGAGTTAAATATGATAAATTAAAAGAATAAAATTGATTAATAAATAAAAATGAATAGTGTAAATAAGGCTCATAGTTTGGTAATGTATTTAATTTATAGATTAAGAAGATACCCTACATATACCACCTCAATGGCTTGAGGATTTTATATATTACTCCCATCAATTTAATGGTAGCTAAGAGACCAAAACTCTATTTATTTTTATGTTGATCCAAGAAAATAATAATATAATCAACATAAATTTTTAATTCGGTACAGTTAGAAACAACATAAAATAATATTCCCTTTACATTTCATGTTTTTGGGAAAAACACAAGTCTCTCACTTTAATGATAGTGAGCTCGAGAAATAAAAGAAATATAAAGAATATAGAATTTCTAAAAACGATCTTATTTTTGTAAAATATCACTTATATCAAAATAATATGATAAACAATTAGGATATAATGATAAAAGGGATTAGAGTTAGTATATTTTTACAATAAACTTGTCGTATAGATTTCATATGGATGTACTTTGGAAAGGATAGAACTTTTGAAAAAAAAATTGTTTGTAGAACATTATAATTGTATAATGGATGAGAATTTATGTTTTAAATTCCACCAAGAGGTCTAATAATTTCCTAAAAATTCATTAATAAACTTCTATAATTAATTGGTGTAAATTAATTCATATAAAAGTTAATTATGGTCTATTTACTATATTAAATAATGGTTGTGAACTACTATATCGATGATATCCATTATTTTGTAGCCTCCAATAGGTAGTCAGAGTGGATAATTCTATGTAATAGAGATCTAAAATACTCACAATATTTTTATTGAGATCCCATCATATAGTGGGTTATAATATATCCCAAGGGTGATTTTATTCATTTGTATCGACTATCTGGTGCTCCTCCACCAGGTTTTCAGTGGCCATCTACTGCATGAGTAGGCTTCTTGCTTATACTCTCAGATGGCTGATGTATATAAGCTAGTTATTCATTCATATATGATATTGTTCAAGTACCTTTAACTATACCCAACACATTAATTTTCCTTCAAATTTTCTGGAGACATCACTCCTTGAGTTCTTCAAGAGAATCAATACTTCACCAAGGATATTTCAAAGTTCATTCAAGATTATAACATTATATAATAAATTCTCTAACTTCCAATCACTTAATAGAAACTATTAAACACATAAATGATTTTTTGTGATCAATAGAAACAAAATATTGTGATAAGAACAATAATATTATGGTCTAACTAAAAATATTTTTTTATGTTGTTAACTAAGGGAAAGAGGTTTAGAAAAGTATATTCAATCACTATTATGCTTAAATATCCCCAAAATCGAATATAGAAACCATTCCTATCCAATATCATTTGGTTCATCCTCCTGAATAATATCCACAATAATTGATATCTTGTTAGAAAGGAAAAAATGAGTATGTCCACCAATAGATTGAAGACTGGAATAAAAATCTTATTGCTTTTAGAATAAGAAAGTATTTGGTACTTTCTTTCCACAATGTAAAATTTCCTGATCATGTTTATGGAGGCTACCAGTATCTATGAATGTAGCCTCAACGAACACCTTAAAAATTACCCACATCAGTTATATATTGTGGTAAAATAGTTAGGACAACTTCATATACAAAAACATCTCTCAGATGATTGTTGATTCTAGGAATGTCAAATTGGGAATGTAAACAACACGTCTAACATGCATATCATCCATCCCAGCCTACGCTGACATATAATTTCATCATGTTTTAAATAAATACGAATGAAATTTTAATGAATGGATGACCATAAAAAAATGTCAACTTGGCACCCTCCATCTTCGCGAATAAGATAAACCAACCTATTGGGACACCATTTCCCCATATGAATCTAGGGGAGACATATTCTTCATCCAATTTCTCTAATAGATAACATAACCAGAACATTAATGATAATAGATAATAGGTAGAGTCCTTTTAAATTACCAAGAAACACTAAATATTTCTAGTTATCATACCTCTATATCTATAATGATAGGCACGTTATCCCTGAATTATGAAATGGGTGTTTCCCCACCAAATAAAATCATCATCAAATGAGGAGTCATGATATGGTTCTTCAATTGTTATTCACATTGAAAGCCCCTTTATGATGATTAATATATATAAAAACCATAGTTCCCCTCCTATAATTGGGTAAGTGTTCATTGAGATAATGGATTGTAAAAATTTTAAGGAAGAAATGGATGAAATTGACCTTTAAATCTCAGAACTACCTTATATAAATCCATATATACTAATGAAACCATTATTCATTAATATCAGTGAGCTCAATAAGTGAATTGATCTACTCTTGAATCACCCATTTCAATTCTAAACACAATCAAATTAGATTATTGGACATTAAACCTGAATTTCTCTATCCAGCATCAGAATACAGAGAAGAGAGATATACCCAACTTGGATATCGAAAAAAAATTCCCATATTTTTGATCAAGGAAATGAACTACCATCACAAAGATGATAAACCAATAATACAAAATCCAATGATAAACATAATTATTATAAGCACAATACCTAGGTTAAAAGGTTTTATCTCCTAAAATAGTTGGTAATTATTCTTTCTAATTGTTCTATTTTGGATTAAATTTAACTCTCTATAGATCTTAGGGAGGTATATATTAAGGACTTTATAATTCGTGAAGAGTTTGATAATGAATTCATTGTGATTGAGGAATATCATATAGAAACTGGCCACGTTGAGTGGCACGAAGTCATATCCTTTAGAGAATATAATTAGAAGACTATTATGTATGGATACATTATATCCTTTTACATTTCCAAAAGAATTTATGGCATTGAATGATATTGTTTCGTGATTTAAAATGGATTATAAATTAATTATTTACCTACTCAACCCCATTAATGTTGGGGATATGATGAGCCTACCAAGTTCCTTTCCAACCTAACGATCAAAATATATAAAATGTTAGTGTAGAAATAACATGGTTAGATCTTGATAAATAACTTGTTTTGATAGATTATCACATAATCCATGTTTCTAGTCTTCTACCATGACACAAAAAAAGTTATCTATTTGGATTTGATTTCTTCAAAATCATTTGTTTACACCATAAATAACCATAAATGCATAAAATAATTTAAAAATTAGAAATAATTAGTATTATATTATGATAAATACCCATTTGAGTCTTTATAATACTAATATATATATATTATGGATTATATATATTTTAATGGAAACTAACTGGTGATATATATTTCCATTTAGGTTACTTCCATCAATAGTTTTGAGATTCCTCAATTAATTCATAGAGTGAAATCGATAAAAACTACATGATTTATCTTAATATAATTTTGGAAATTCCTTCTAATCTTGGTGTTCATGGGATTATGTGAATTCCATCCATGATTTAAAAGAAACTAATAAAATTAATATTATATTATGGTAAAAAAACTACCATACTAGAAAAAACATTTTTGAGAGTTGAAAAGTCTACCACACCATCCACACGTCTCAATTTCACTAATCAAAACCACTTCTCATTGGCCTCTATTATGAGTATTTAGACCACATAATCAAGGTTCTTTGATCAACTGGACCTGAACCATTTGAGAAGGGGGGATCATGATTCCTGGTAGTATTCTCCTTTGTCCTCTTGATATTAGTATCATCCACTAAATTCAACCATTCTAATGATGGATGTGATATTAAAGAAAATAAGAAGGTTTTGAAATATAATATACCCACACAATCTCCTAAATACCATGATCATGAAGAATATTCTCCCCTTCATGGTAGAGATGATAAAGGGTAATACACTAAGTATAATCTTGATAATGGTGTCCCTATATCAACATATTTGGAATCAAAAGATGCCTCTATACCATTGGTTATATATATCTAAACTTCACATCATCTTATACTCTATATTATTGAAGGTTTAAAAAAGAAGAAGATCACGGTGTTTCCTTTATAAATTTTATTGAAGTTCTCTCCACCATGATCGATGAGATCTATAATGATAGTATGTTTATAGAGTGGGATCTATGGAAAATGTTGATCAGTGTAATGATGAATCCTAGAGAACATGATTCATATATATATTTTATCAAAAACAATATTTACCTACAACTAAATAGAGGCATATTGGATGGATCCAACTTTGTCTACCCATCATTTGGGTCTTCCAAATTATTATTATGATTTTAAGAAATAATCTAAAAGAATGTATCTCAAACACACTACTCATGTAGAAACAAAATTCAAAAAGTAAATCAAGGAAAACAATATTTGGTAAGTTAAATATCTAAATATGATCACCAATACTTCACCTATTATGAAAATGGAAAAAATATGGCTCTATATATACATAAAATATCTCAAAAATAATTTCCTAAAGGATGATTACCTAGTCTCGATTAAATAACATTCAATCCTTGAAACATATATAATTCAAACCAGCTATTTTTTGTACAGATATTAATGGTTTCACTATATTCATATGTCTTCCAAAGAAGATAAATCCACTATTTTCAAGGCATTACAAAGGATATATTTCAATGAATTAATTCACATTATCTTAAAAGAAAACTTTTTCTGCATATAAATTTTCCATGCATCATATCATCTTGGACCTCATATGGAAGACCATAGATTTCTGAAATTATTATCTACTGGTCATTCCCTAATATATCTATGAGCATATTTTTGATATAGGGAGAGTTTTAAATAATTATTATCAATAGATAATGAAGTAAACCCCATTGAAATTTTATTTCTATGAAATATCATCAAATGTTTATTAGCATCACTTAACACTATCGTAGAATAAAAATTAATGTAGAAATGACCAAGGTGGTTCTTGATATGCCACCTTACTCAAACATTAAATATTTTATGGTACTCTAAGGATATATCACATACATCAGGTTAATTATAAAAATACATGACGTAGAATTATTTCTATTCACAAGGCTATTGAAGAAGGGTTTATTCTATTAGTTTCATCAAGATTGTAAATATGATTTGATGACTTCACACATTACCTCCTTTGTCCATAAGTATTATCTTTACAAGTTGAATGGAAGACCATAATTCTATATATAGAATCCATAGAGAGATAACTCAGTGAACTAATTATGTATAAGAATGATACATTTAAGGATAATAATCACTACTACCTCAGTTGAGCAGTTTCAGATATTGAAACATAATAATATAATATTGTAATGAAATTCCTTTCATTGATTTTCATGTCTCAAAATTTAAAACCCTAGTTATAGAATCATTAGGTTAATTTTTCCTCTCTTAATGGCCCTCATCAATATATCCTTCATCATCCAATAGTAAATGGATGTTTTGTGTGGTGTAAAGTAATTCACCAATAATTTTATATTCAATTAATATATTAAAAGGAAATAAAAGAATGGGATTTTGTATATTTTCTCATAGAAACCCCTACCCTAGAAAAGGACATGATGGTTCTATGTTTTTCTAATCAATAGGTTTTCTCAATTCATGTAACCCCTTAAATATGGTATGAGTACATCAATTAAGACTCTAGAATCCCTATAGGGAGAAGGGTGGAGAATCTGAAGCATTGAAAATGTTATCTAGTAGGTTTTCTCATTTCCTCAATAAAGGAGGACCTTCCATAATACATATTATAATTATAGGGTTACACCAATAATGAATCAAAATACCAAGATCTCATTATCTGATAGAACTATATTTCTAGTTACTAATGGCCTCATTAAATATCCTTTTTGATTATGAGGTAGTGAAAAAGAAAATAAATTTTGAATAGTCCATTATAAATGAGTATTTAATCCCCCTACTAGGTTATCTGAAAGAATTTATAATAGAATTCACAATTGAACCAACACTATCTCTTTTCCATCATTCTTAGAACTCCTAGATCAAAGCATTGGTTAATAAGACTCCAGACCTAGAATACCCATGTTAGGATGATACCATCTCCTAAATTTCATTTTATAACGTGGTATCTCTATTTACCAATAATTAAATCTCAGAAATAAATAAATTCAACACCACCCATGGTTATGGAGATCCCAAATCATTTCTTATTGATATAAAAATAGATGGAAAACACTATAGTGGACTACATCCAAAGAAACATTCTCCTACAAAACTAACCCAAGATAAAATTAATATAACATTGGGTAGTGAACTTCATCCTTTATAATGGAACGATCTATTAGGATGTGATATAAAAATGAGTCTATGATCATGTCCTCCTCTAGTGCATTTTAAGTGGAGAAGATGTTTTGTTTATATAGTAATTCCATGTATATTCATACAGTTCATAAAATTCATTAATAAAGCACTCTCATAAATTCACAATGAATATATACTTATAGACATTAATGATGCAATAATGTATAGTGTACATGAAGCAGTTACATAATTTATAAATATGAACCCGTTTTATCCATAAACACCTAGAGATATTACAAACCTCCAAATACTCTTAGTCATTTATCATCTAGACAGTAAAGGTTTTGTAGTCATATACCCTAGATATAGAAAGTAAGTTCAAGTACATAAAAATTATTTCTGACCAATTATCCATATGATTTGAGGATTTATCCCTCACTAAAGTTAGAGAAAATGATATCATAATCTATGTAAAGACTAATATCCAAACCATATTCGGGTTCCCTTTCACAATATTGGAAAAAAATAACACAAATTTATAATATTTTAATATAGGAAATGATTTATGAGGAATAAAACATATTGTCTGTCCACTTATCCCACTACCATGAAATAATGAATGTAAATATAGAGTCTTTCAAATAAAATCAATCAAATATCATGTATAAGATGACAAATAAAGACAATATTCCTTGGCCAAAATATATATATATATATATATATATGTTTTTGAGGATTATAATTCCAAAAATCATATCATCGTGTAAGAAACCCTATATTATCCTATATATGAGAATGAGGTGGTCCTTATTATTGAAGTCAAATATTTTTCACTATGTAATTATCTCTGAAATTTGTTTTCTAAAGATGTCCAGTACTATAAATAAGTAGGATTGTTTAAATAAATAAATTATAAAATGTTAAAAACACTTTATAAAGATGAAATATATCAAAACTTAGTGACATAAGTGTTCAATAAGAAACTGTTGGAACCACTTTTTGTATGAAGATTGTATTTGCTGTCAACAATTGTCAATATCGATCAAAATGAATAAGGGTATGATGAAGGAATCCAAAGTCATTAGAGATCGGCTAAAGTGAGGATTCTTGGAGAATTGTTATGAAATCATAACATTGAATGTCATGCTTGGCCAATTCTCTATGAAGTCAATTTAGACAATTGTTGAACTGATACTAAGTTCAAATAACTTGTGTCAAAGGTGAAACATTGTTTACAATAATAAATAATGGTGAAGTATCATCCATCTATGTGTGATTGAAGAAGAATGAATATTTAAAGAAGACAGATGATTGTTGCACTGTTCTTAAAGTTCCAAATACATGTATCAAAGGTGATACATTGTCTGCAACATTGAAGGTATTTGAATAAGCTTCAAGCCTCCACTTTTGGATGAATAGAGTATATTGGAGTTCTTTGTAATTAACACTCCAAAATGAATTGAGGATTTGAATTGAGGATGAAGAAGTTTTTTGGAGTTCATATTCTAAAAAGAATGGAAAACCAGATGATGATTTGCTGATATGTATTTCACAAATATCATAAGTTAGGAGAACTTGTGATGCAAGCCTTATGAAGTAAAGGGATAGAAATGATGATTCTAGTCATATAAAGTTTTGATTGGAAGGAATTGTGTTGTTGTAAGATAAGGAAGTTTTAGTACTTCCCATTATAACTCTGACGACGCTAATGTTGATCTATCAAAGGATATATATCATGATAGTAGAGTTCATGATGAAAGATGAAGAATGGTTATGGGAAGCATTGAAGAGAGAAATGACAAAGTAATAGACCATCTGGAGGTGGCACAAAAGAATAGATTTAAGGTGGCACCGTTTTCCAGTGTTTGCCAAATTTTTGGGCCTGAAAATCGGAACATGTAAAGAAGTGATTTTGGTAAAGGAAAGAAAGTGGTGTGCAAGTCATAAGTGGTGCGTAAGTTTTGGAACACAATTATAAGTGGCGCGCAAGTAATATTTTAGATATCATCCAATCAAAATATGAAAAAGTAAATAAAGTGGAGCGTAAGTTAGAAAGTGTCGTGCAAGTCAAGAGTATCATTCAAGTATTGGCGTGCAAGTCTTGGTGTGAAAGTACATGTTGTACGCAAGTCATATTCCAACATAATTATATCAAAATATGACAAAGGAAAGAAATTGTCATGCCAGTGATGGAAGGGTGCACAAGTGATGGAGCGGCACACAATTGAGGCGCGCAAGTATATGCGGCACGCAAGTCTCCAAAATTCATATAAATAGATGACTAGCCTCCTCATTTGTTAAGATGCACAGAACTTAAGATAAAATTCGAGCTCTGACCACGCATGAAGTAGAGGGTTCTCTGATCGCACGAGTAGCAGAGGGTGACACGCAAGTTGAAGTGGCATGAAATCTATTTATAAGGCATGAAAGTAGGGTGTCGTGCAAGTTTTGGCGCACAAGTTTTGGCGTGCAAGTTTTGGCGCGCAATTTGTAACGCGCAAGTTTTGGCATGCAAGTTTTGGCACGTAAGTTGTTAGAGGTGCACAACCAGGGAGTGTGGATAAGACAAATGTGGCGCGGAAGTTGTGAGCTTTGAACAAATGTGTCGTGAAATTATTTGATGGTGCACAAGTAGGGTGGCGTGCAAGCAGGGAGGCGCGCAAGCAGGGTGGCGCACAAGTAATGGTTGGCACGCAAGTTGTGTGTTGTTCTAGAAGTTCTTACCAGCTTCTGTTCAACTGTGATGATGCTATGTTGATCTAGACTTCATTGTTTTTACAATCACAAAGCGAACTTGTGATTATAGCAAGAAGAATAAGAAGAAGAGCTCGGTGTAGATGGTTGTGCACTAAAAGAGAACGTGTGAAGAAGATTAGGTCTCAGTGCAGGTTGTTTTTCATTGAAGAAGTATAAGAAGAAGAAGAAGAAGAGTGTGCAGGTTACAAGTTTGTTGCATAGAAAGAAGAGGAGAAGAATAAGAAGAACAGATTATGCCCAATTGAATCCTACAATTATTTAGGGCAATTTAATTCAGATGACGCTATGTGAGCTGATCATCAGTTTCTGAATAATCACATTGATATGTGTGATTCTGTCCAAGAAGAGAGAAGAATATTTAATGCAGTTTGTTATTTCATTAATTAGAAGAGATAAGAAGATTTAGGTAGGTTGGTTATTTCACGAAGAATAATAAAGAAAAAGTCTAGCGCAGTTGGTGTTGCACTAGAGAATAAGAGAAAGAAAGAATGAAGAAATGCTTGCCTACTGCTTTGAAAGTAATCAAGTGAAGAGAACTAAAGAAGACCAAGAGAAAAATCTACCTTATCAAGAAGGAATAAGACTGTCTCTATAGGCATTATAAAGAACCTGCTAGGGGATGCAAGTTGGACTAGACTATCACCATTCCAGGGAAGAGGATGGTTTTCCACCCCCTCTAAAGTGTAGGGACTTACACTGGCTAGAGTATTGTTTTCCTAGCCACTCCATTGTAACAGCATATTACATTATAGTGGAGAATCCATGCACTGGTCATTCTCATGCATGGAAAGGACGTAGCTACTCTTATTGAGTGGTGAACCTTGTAAAAATATTGTGTGCATATTTTTACTGCTTTCTATTATTACATATGATAGGGAAAAGAGAATAAGAGAATCAAGATCCTAACAGATCAAGAGGTACAGGGATAAAATTTGGAATTGGTTTAAAAAGTCCCCAACACTGATTCACCCCCCCCCCTCTCAGTGTTAGGTATATCCCAAATTGATCCTCTCAGAAACATCATCAATGCTTATTCCCTTGGGGATAATGAATACTATATATGTGTATCCCCATGACACCATGGATATAAATCAAAAATCATGAGCTTAAAAGGGGGGGATCTTATGAAATATATGGTATTTACTCCAATTTATCCCAATCCCTAAGCATAATGGATGGATAATGTATCGTAATATTCACCATTGATAGGTTTTTGAAGAAGTAGTTTTCTTAATGTTGGAACCACTTTGTGTATAAGTTTGTATTTGTTGTCAATAGTTGTCAATGAAGATCAAAATGAAGGAGATCAATATGTACTCCAATGAAATGGAGGATTGGAAGATCAAAATTAAGGAGATCATGAAGTACTCCACTAAAGTAGAGGAATTGTGATTCAGAAGATTGTTGTACTGATCGTAAGTTCAAAAGAACATGTGTCAAAGGTGATACATTGTTTACAACAATGAAGAATGTGAGGTCTAATCCATCTGAGGATCCATCTAATGATGATTGAAGAAGAATGGATTTTTTGGATGAAGTCCATGTAATTCCTCCTTATTGCATGAGAAACATGGGTTTTGATGAAGTCCATGCAATTCCTCATGATTGCATGAGAACCATATAAGAGACTTCTTGACGGATTGAATCACAGGGTTTGCATGAAGTAGATTATGGCGGTTGATGAAGAAGACAATGTGCCAATGATTGGAATTCTAAGATGGTTGTGCAATGATTGGAATTCTGAGATAGCCATGCACATCACATTGTCATAGAAGATGATGATGGTAAATCTATGCCTTCAAAGAATACATATCAAAATAGTGGAGTTTGTGATAAAAGCAGAAGAGTTGTTGAAGGATACATATCACCAAGAAGAAGTGTTGTTGAGGTGATCGTGCTTGTTGACAAAGCAAACAGATGACATAAAAATTTGTTGAAAAAATAGATTCCATGGTGGAATGTCGAGTTCGAGGAATGTGGATAATGATCCATGTTTTATTCATGGAACATCGACAAAGGAATGGATGATTTGGAGGAGGACTAAAAGAGCAGATACAAGGTGGCGCCATTTTCCAGTGTTTGCCAAATTTTTGGGGTCCAAAATTTGGAGGTTGGTGAGCATCGCGAAAAGTGGATTTCCAGGAAGATCATAATTTAATATGGAAAAGTCATGAGTTTCGCGAAGATGAGATGCATGGATTGGATTTCACGAAGACCCGAAAAATGGAGGCGATGATTCTTCGTGATTACGTCAAGCTTAGCTAATGGAAGAAGCTGGAGAGCTTCACGGTGATGAAGGGCTTTGCAAGGGAGCTTCGCGGCGATTAAGGGCTTTGTGAGGGATCCTCGCGGTGAAGGCGTGAAGTAATGATGATGGTAATAATCTGCGATTACGATGAGCTCTGTAAACAGAAAATTTCTATAGTGCTTCGCGATTTTGAGAGAATTTCGGTGGGAACTTCGGAGCTTCGCGATTTGAGATGACGTGGCGCTGACTTCGCGCAGAAGGGTCGAGGGTCGGTGGAATCGCCTATAAATAGAGGCCAACCCCCTCGAGATAAGTAGAGAGAATTTCAGAGAAAATCCATTGCTCTCGGTTTGCAAAGGTCTCTCACGAAGGCAGTGTGCTTCGCGAAAAAGGAGCTTCGCGGCAGCTATTCTAGCTTCGCGAAAGTCTTGCACCCCGCGTTGGCTCAGTGAGCTTCGTGAAGAGGCATGATCTCTGTGATATCCAAGCATTGCGAAGGCTGGAGCATCGCGAGAGTGCTTCGCGATTGAGCTTCGCGAAAAGGCAGGGACTCCATGAAGGCTTGTTTGAGATTTCCAAAATTGGGAGCCCTGCGAAGTAGGGTACTTTTTGATGGCCCATTCCAAAGGTTGTTCGCCCAGTGGATAGGGGAAAAGGGGTATTCATCAGTGGATGAAATTTGGACTTCAACAGAGAATCATTTATTGAGAAATCACACAAGTGATTGTAATTCAGGAAAACGAAGACAAGGGGATCTAGTGCATTCAGTCATTGCACTAAAGTAAAAGGTTGAATACAAAAGAGCATCAACTCAGGACTCTGATGCAAGCAAAGTCTCATGCTGAATAGGAGATAAGGACCTTCATATCTATCTATTGAAGATACCTTCACGTCTATAAACTGAGTGAGACTTCACCAACAATAGTGAGCCAGGGGGAGTCAATGGGAGTGACCCGAGGGAAGCAGTGAGTTATCCCTGAACCTTTGTAAAGGCAGTGATCCTAGGACAGAGTGACTGTGCCCAAACAATTGTAATCTACAGCTAGTGAAGCATAGTGGATTCAGGTACGACTGACAACCTATCGGTGTATGCTCCTTGGACGTAGCCCTTAGTGGTGAACCAAGTAAAAATAGTTGTGTCATCTCTCTGCATGTGAATATATCATTGTTGATCATATCCTTCATACAGGTTTAAGTAGTTCCTACCAACGTGGGAACAAGATCCACAACTTTATGAAGAAAAAGTTGACACCCTGATTCACCCCTCCCCTCTCAAGGTGTCTCGGGGTCCTACAAGTGGTATCAGAGGGAAAGGTTAATGTATGTTGGATATTCTCCAGTAATTCTATAGAGAAGAGGATTTGAGTTTCTTTCCTAAAGTCAACAATGAAGAGCAGTCTTGATAATGACGCAGTCATTTCTGAGTAGAAGTCTACATCTTGAAAAACCATGACACACAGGAAAAAGAAAGAGAATAAGAAGCTGAAGAAGTCTCTCATATCCAAAGAAGATGCAGTGTCTTGTTCTCTATGCCATTCCAATAATGATGAAACATCAGGCTTGGAAAGTATCAATCAGGTGGCTCAGGATTCTTATAGAGGAATGGATGACACCCCTAATTCAAGCTTTCAGGAAAAACTCAAAACATATCTACATGATATTCTTGAAGAAAGGGTTGTGATTATTTGTAGCCTATTCCAATCTATGCAGGTTGAGATCACTTGATAAGAAAGGGAAGCTGACAATATGGAAAAGGGGTTGGAAAGAAATGTTCTGGAAAGTATGAAGATCACCAAACATTTGAAATTCTTTGAAGAAAAATAGGAATTCATTAAGACTCTAAAAGAAAGGATCCATGCACTTGAAGCTGAGCTAAAGAAGTGCAATGAAGTCAAGAGTTTTTGTTTGGAAGAAACTTCCATGAAATTCAGGGAACTTGACTCTTTATGACAAAACAATGTTAAGATGCATGAGGATGAGGTTGAAAGATTGAAGAAGACTTGTGAAGAGAAGATGATCATGATTGAAGATCAGAAGATTATCCTCAATAATGAATGTCAAAAATTGGAAGCCCAATTGACAAATCTTGAGAAGACACATATTGAGACTCCACAAAAAAATGAAACAGGAGATGCTGGTACTCAATGTTCATTGGAGGCTACTAAAGCTGAAGTACCTCCAACATGTTATAACAAGATTGTGACAACTCTTGAGTGTCCACCTCAAGAATCAGTCGTTGCTGGTACTCAATTATCACTGGAGGATTATATTGTCAACAGACCTCCAACATGTGATAAGAAGATCATGACTTCACTCATTGATCAATCACAAGCGACTGAGAAAGTGAAGGTACCATCCAAACCATCTTGTACTCATGTTTCTAAATACGTTCCTACAATCAGTGTAGGTTGGAAGAAAAGTTCTCTTCATGTATGGATGAAGAAAGGTGAAAGGAATAAACCTACCACCATGGCTAGGGTGGAGGAGAAGCAAAAAGAGGAAGTTGGTTCCTCAAATAGAGCACAAAATATTAAGAATATGTCCCAAAAACCTCATACAGAAGAAAAAAAGAAGAAAATATTTGTGGGCCAATGTTGGTGCTGCAACAGATTTGGGCACTGTGCACTGGATTGTTTTTACAATCCCTTACAAGGAAAAGCACAGGGAAATCCTATATCAAAGGTAAGGAATCCAGAGAAGAAGAAAAAACATCCGCAGATCCAGAAGCATCTGTTCACCACAAACAGATTTGGAATTATTGATGACATCTGTGATGTATGCAACGGAAGAGGTCACGTGGAAAGTACATGCCCACATAAATATGCTTTCACTGTTGATAAGAAAAGAATACCTCTGATGCCGGAAAAGAATGAAGCAGCTACCTTGGGAAGAAATCAGAAGAATTTTGTGAACACACAATTTCCCAGGAAGATCTCAAGTAGGGAAGCTGAGAAGACCCAGGATTTTAGATCCATGAAATTGAAGGGTCATTCATCCAAAATAAACACTAAGTGGGATGAAACTCATATGAACCCATGTAGAAGACCCAAACCAGCTGCAATAGTTCCAAATGACATATTGGTCATCTGGCCAGAAGATTTGAAAAGAATGAGGAAACTTGAAGATGAAAAGGCCATGGATGGTGACAAAGGAAAAGGAAAACATTCACATGATGAAGACAGAGTGCATGAGAGATTGCAAACCAAGAAAAACACTCATGTCAAAGAAGATCTGTGTGAGAGATGCAAGAAATCTGGTCACATTGCAAAAAATTTTCTAACCTTAATACTAGAACAAGAAGCAGTCCTTAAGAGGAGTAAGAATCTATCATTTATGATGGCTGTTAAGCATAATAATTCTCCACACAAAGCAAAAGAGAATGTAAAAAGATCCATTCCACATCAACACATATCAGAACATATGTTGAAATGTTCAGGCATGAAGACTGGATTGAATAGAGGAACTTGGTTGAGAAAAACACCTCAACCCTGCAGCTCATATTGATGAATCAAGGAGGAACCACCTTATACCCTTTATTCATTTGTGTATTGTATGTGTGCTAATATTGCAGGGAATAGAAGGTGAAGCATGCTCTCAGGGGGAGAACCTGAGAAGTAGTGATTGCTGTCAACTCTTGATAGCCAAGCTAAAGAAGTTTCCATCCTTAGTAGAGTCTTCAATTGATATTCAAAGATTACGATGATGAAGGATCACTCTTGATGAAGATGATGAGGAGTGTTTCCCTTGAGGGGGAGAAAAATTAAGAATCTTCCATAATCACTATCTCAATCAATATCAACTCCAGCTAGACTCAAAAGCAGTTACTCTGTGAATTTCTTGAAGAACATGTCAATAGAGAAGGTATTCCATTTCTCAATCTATATCCCTTGGTTACTCAGATCAAAGATCATTCTAAAAAGGGGGAGTAACTGAATTGATCAGTGACATAAAAATAATGGAAGTTCCCCAAGGTCACTTATCCCGCCGATAGCACTTGAATGTTTTTGATCTGTTTGCTGATGTGAGTACAAGAGTTTCAGGTTGATTATTCCCTATCACATTTGATTTTTCTTCTACCTGAAATAAAAGTGGTAAACCCTTGAAGGAAAAACACATGAGTTCTCATCTCATGTTGGTATCATGATCTGGGAATAATGTACAACCTTGTTGACTTAATCAAATCCTCTTTTTTTCTATATCGAGCATTTCTCAAGTAGACTTAGAGTGAAATTATTAATGAAACATTTCTTAAGTATGGATTTATACCATCCCTACCATGCATTTTGTATTTCCTGTCAATAAGGGGGAGAGAAAGTGAAATGAATGTTTGAAAAGAAAAGTTCATTGAAGAGAAGATTATTATTTTGATGTTGACAAATTCATTTTAGAAGATGTATAAGGTATTGACAACAAAATACAAAGGGGGAGATTGTTGGAACCACTTTGTGTATAAGTTTGTATTTGTTTTCAATAGTTCTCAATGAAGATCAAAATGAAGGAGATCAATAAGTACTCTAATGAAATGGAGGATTGGAATATCAAAATGAAGGAGATCATGAAGTACTCCACTAAAGTAGAGGAATGGTGATTCAGACGATTGTTGTACTGATCGTATGTTCAAAAGAAAATTTGTCAAAGGTGATACATTGTTTACAACATTGAAGAATGTGAGGTGTAATCCATCTGAGGATCCATCAGACGATGATTAAAGAAGAATGGAGTTTTTGGATGAAGTCCATGCAATTCCTCCTTATTGCATGAGAAACATGGGTTTTGATGAAGACCATGCAATTCCTCATGATTTCATGAGAACCATGCAAGAGACTTCTTGATGGATTGAATCACATGGTTTGCATGAAGTAGATCATGGCGGTTGATGAAGAAGACAATGTTCCAATGATTGGAATTCTAAGATGGTCCTGCAAGGATTGGAATTCTGAGATAGCCATGCACATCACATTTTCATAGAAGATGATGATGGTAAATCTATGCCTTCAAAGAATACATAACAGAATAGTGGAGTTTGTTATAAAAGCAGAAGAGTTTCTTAAGGATACATATCACCAAGAACAAGTGTTGCTGAGGTGATTGTGCTTGTTGAAAAAGCAAACAGACGACATCCAAATTTGTTGAAAAAGTAGATTCCATTGTGGCATGTTGAGTTTGAGGACCGTGGATAATGATCCTTGTTTTATTCATGGAACATCGACAAAGGAATGGAAGATATGGAGGCGGACTAAAATAGAAGATACAAGGTGGCGCCGTTTTCCAGTGTTTGCCAAATTTTTGGGGTCCAAAATTTCGAGGTTCGTGAGCATCGCGAAAAGTGGATTTCCAAGAAGATAATAATTTAATATGGAAAAGGCATGAGTTTCGCAAATATGGGATGCATGGATTGGATTTCGCATAGACCATAAAAATGGAGGTGGTGATTCTTCGCGATTACGTCAAGCTTCGCGAATGGAAGAGGCTGGAGAGCTTTGCGGCGATGAAGGGCTTTGCAAGTGAGCTTCGTGGCGATGAAGGGCTTTGCGAGGGATCTTCGCGGTGAAGGCGCGAAGGAAAGATGACGGTAATACTCCACGATTACGACAAGCTCCACGAAAGGAAAATTGCCATAGTTCTTCGCAATTTTGAGAGAATTTCAGCGGGAACTTCAGAGCTTCGCAATTTGAGCTGACGTGGCACTGACTTCGTGCGGAAGGGTCGAGGGTCGGTGGAATCGCCTATAAATAGAGGCCGACCCCCTCGAGAGAAGTACAAAGAATTTCAGAGAAAATCCATTGCTCTCGGTTCAAAAAGGTCTCTCGTGAAGGCAGTGTGCTTCGCAAAAGAGGATCTTCGCGGTGGCTATTCTAGCTCTGCGAAAGTCTTGTGCCCCGCGTTGGCTCAGTGAGCTTCACGGAGAGGCATGAGCTCCGCGACAGCCAAGCATTGCGAAGGCTGGAGCATCACGAGAGTGCTTCGCGATTGAGCTTCGCGAAAAGGCAGGGACTCCGCAAAGGAATGTTTGAGCTTTGCAAAATTGGGAGCCTTGCGAAGTAGGGTACTTTTTGAAGGCCCTTTCCAAAGGTTGTTTGCCCAGTGGACAGGGGAAAAGGGTTATTCATTAGTGGATGAAATTTGGACTTCAACAATGAATTATTTATTGACAAATCACACAAGTGATTGTAATTCAGGCAAACGAAGACAAGGGGATCTAGTGCATTCAGTCATTGCACTAAAGTAAACGGTTGAATACAAAAGATAATCAACTCAGGACTCTGATGCAAGAAAAGTCTCATGTTGAACATGAGGCAAGGACCTTCATGTCTATCTATTGAAGAGACCTTCACGTCTATAAACTGAGTAGACTTCACCAACGGTAGTGAGCCAGGGGGAGTCAATGGGAGTGACCCGAGGGAAGCAGTGAGATATCCTTGAACCTTTGTAAAGGTAGTGAGCCTGGGACAGAATGATTGTGCCCAAACAATTGTAATCTATAGCTAGTGAAGCATAGTGGATTCAGGTATGACCGAAAACCTGTCGGCGTATGCTCCTTGGACGTAGCCCTTAGTGGTGAACCAAGTAAAAATAGTTGTGTCATCTCTCTGCATGTGAATATATCATTGATGATCATATCCTTCATACAGGTTTAAGTAGTTCCTACCAACGTGGGAACAAGATCCACAACTTTACGAAGAAAAATTTGACACCCTGATTCACCCCTCCCCTCTCAGGGTGTCCTAGGGTCCTACAAATAATTTAATGGTAGGTGAATCATTAACATATCACATAATCTTAAATAGTATAAAATCATTTTATTATCACTTGAAATTAATCCTCACAACCTTATGTCATTTCAAAAAAGATATTAAAAAACATAATGATCTATCCTAGTTGTATGATGTTATATGTTATAGTAAGTTTGGTCCAACATGTAATTATTTATTATTCTTAGAGATATCCATTTCATGAGACCTAAAATCCATATATTTCATATGATTTTTGTAACATTACTTAGAATTTGACTCTTCACCCATTAATATATGAAAAATAAAATTCCCCCCATAATTAAAAAAAATCCCCAACCCAATATAGAATCTTGATCAATAAAATATCCCTATATCATTCGATGGTGATATGATGATATGGATAAATTTTCCCTCATTAGTATCATGATTTGATGAGAATATGACCAAGATCACCCTCTTTTCAACCTATTATGAGGTCATTGAAATCTGAAATATGTTTCACTTGATTCTTATCATCCCAATATATTTAGTGATGCTTGGATACCATATCCTTATCCTAGCTACAAAATTACATCACCAGTGAACTCTTATTAGTGAATGGTCTTCATATTAGCACCATATCTTTCCATATGATTCTATAATCAAGGGAAATATAAATTTTACATATATTTGTGTTTATTTATTCCTCATATAAAAGGATATATAGTGGTTCTTAGATTACTACCCCCATGTCTAGTCAAAAAATTCAACTACTAATTATTCTTTTACTCCAATTTATACATTCAAGTAATAAAAATTCATATTGAATTTATTCTAAAAACCTTACTCTTTGGTGGAATCAAAATTTCTTACCCTTTCATATGAGATCAAAAAATATAGTGATTTCCTAGTTATATCTTCAAAGTACTTGTTATCATTGAATATGTAGTGATGATTAGATTTTGTATCCTATAAAAAAACAATAAAATTTAATCAAAAATATACTTAACCATAGTATTTGGAACCTCTCAATAACATTGGAATTTACATAATAGGTATTCCATTAATGAAAATCTGTTTTTCACATGATCATTATCTAATCGTAGCCTATATATAATGGTCCGTATCATTGGACAATCAACTATAGAACAACTATTTCATTATATTTTAATGTTAAACTACATTATAATTTGTATATCCTTCAAGACATTAAACTTTTTTGAGTGTAAAATCAAGTGTATCCCATTTTAATTACATGATATCCATGTCCAATAAAGAGCCTTATCAATTAATGTATTTTTTAAACAATCCCATGAAATATTATGAAAATAATTACCTTATTTTTTAACTTCCCAAGTCATGATAGGTTCCTACATTCATGGATTGGAACTATAACCTAGTCATTTTACCCCTCTCACATTGGATCTAGATCTACATCAGATGATCTGATATAGTGTTTTTTCCCTATGAATGAGTTCTAAGAAATAATTTCTATATTTGAGAGATCTCCCTCTATAGAGATTACATATTATGGGCCACATGTGAAAAGTGTAATTCCACACTAATACATGACCAATATGTGTCTTCATTCCTGAAAACTCTAGATACACAGTTTTGAATACCACTCCTAACTTGAGAACATGAACCACTTCAATTTCCATATTTTCGCCTACATTGGTGATGATTCCATAATTAATTCCTATCATGTTTATTTTTCTTCTCATACCAGAGAATTCAAGAATTCCCCCTAAAATGATTAAGTTATATTTTTAAAGTGAGAGAACATATATTATAATTATAAATTTCTTGATTCCCATTTTCTCATTATACATAGTGGTAAAAACTACTATATAGTGTTATACATTCCAATAAACCCCCAATTTTCATTATACTCTGAACCTTCAATCATTTGATTGGTTCTATGAAAAGTTTACACCATTATTTTCATAAACCATGTCATTATAAATCTCCATACATGTATGTCATTATAATATAACCCAAACTTTCATGACATTAATATCCCAAAAATATAGTATTAAATTAGATGACATGTAGTCTACCATACAAGACCATTCAAAAAAATCTCAATGATCTATTTATTAGACTATTCATCTTTACTTGAGATATACATCAATATAATATTTATATATGCATTCACCCAATGTATATTTATTGGTATAAAATGATATAAAAATACATCATTATATAATAACTATGTGTGGATCTATTTATATTATTATAAGATAAGTAGTGAAACCAAGAATGTTAGACATAGATACAAGTTCAATTCTAATTATTCTAATCGCTCTTTTATGGTGTCAAATTTTTCAATCTACTCGCATTAGGTTTTACCTCCACCTTAAAACCATATGATATTCAGATCTTGTTTTACATATGATTTAGAACTATATAAAACCCCTTGCATGTGATCATTTACCTATGAACCTATACTCATATAAAATATTCCCCACTTCAAGAAGTTTTGTTATAGTGTTTCTCCCTTTTAATTTGTGTTAGGTATCCTTTCACAAATCTGTCACTGAGATAAATATCTTTCATTTGTCACATGAATCAGATCATAACAGGATAATCTATATAATGTTTATTTTCATACAACCGTACAGTAAAGAGAATATACGTACTTTTCACATAACTTCATAATATGTAACATATATTTCACGATATAAGGCCCTAAATTGTTTAGAGTATCTTTTGATACATAGACTGACATACCTATATATGATCCTAATCTATGTGAGATTTTATGACATATGGGACCCTAAACTATAATTAAATGCCTCCTTGTACCTATGAATACTGGGTTTGGGATCCATATATTCTTGTTCATACATTCCCGTAGAATTTAACTCAGCACACACATGGGGCCACATCTCATTGTACTCTATAATAAGATAAAATTCCTTCCTTTTATATATGAGCGTTTTTTTATAATGATTACATATGGAATTAGTATTTTAACTTAGGGTTAAATTTTGAAATTCTAACCATATAATTATAATACAATAACAAATGATCATTTATTTCTTTCTCGCCTCTAAAGGGTTTTTATAATCCAATAATGGTTTTCTCAATATGATGATTCCTCTTCCCCCTTTTTATTTATTCCCTTCCCATGAATCACACATTGTGTCTTCATTATTTTTATTAAACAAATAACTTTCATTATTTTCCCAAATGATTTCATCTCGATCCAAATGACACATCTTATTTGTATTTTTCATGAACCTATATTTAGAAAATCTTGATAGAGGAATCTTAAATCCTAAGGAGAAGGTTCCCTACCCATAACATGCCTCCAACAATTTTACATCAAAATCCATCATTTGAAAGTTGTTATTAGTCATCCCTAACATACTGGACACATATTATAATTTTACAATTCAAATATCTTGAGTCATTATTTAAAACATCATCACCCTACTTACTAAAAGGTGTTTAGTGATTTTACACATAGATCCCTATCTAGGTTTTCATAAAACATCTCAATAGATGTTCTAATTACCACAACCATAAATTGTGGGAACCCCTTTCTAGGATGATCTATGTATACTTGGGAATCCCATCCATCACTAAATTTTCTATATCCCAACTAAATATATTTTCTCACTATTTAGTCTTGGTTGAGTGACCATATACCCTAGTGATACTTGGTCAATAATGTATTTCCATATAAATGTTCCCCTAGAATTCCAAATTGAAATACCCATAAACTAAAAATGAAATATTACATAAATATTATCAGTGAGAAAACCTATAAATAGAGAATTGGGAAAATTTCAACTCTCTACATGCTATAGAAACATCATATATAACTTATGAAAAATTCATAGCACAATAAAGGGAAGTCACAAATATTATTGACCCCTATTTAGCCCAAGAATAATTTGAGATATAATAAATAGATAAACAATTATAAGAAAAAAATATGTCAATTTTATGTTAAATCATTTTTCTTGTAGTTTTATTTTACACATTGTGGAATATCCTTTTGGTTATCTGAACCATTATTTAATATCATTCAGTCCATAAAATTAATTCATTATTCAAATGTTTAAACCATTTTAAACCATTCATGGACATAGGTTACATGTCCATTTCGTTTCGAATGACACCTCTACTTAGTAATTTTTTTCCACCATATTAATCACTACCATCAAGAGACATCGTTATTCCTAAATAAAATACTCTCAAATATTGGTAATCTCTGTCAACATCATCGTGGAATCCATCACATGAATATGATAATTAGTTATCCCCTACATACCTCTTCCATTTCTTAATTTCTGATGAATCAAATTTATGTTATAATTTAAACATCAAAAACACATCAATTAAAGTAAAATTTATATCCTTATTGCTCCTCATTTTTTATTATACCTTTTTTTAAATAATAATATGACATCGTATTCATGAATTTTTTTATGGTCCTTATCACATGATCCTAAACCCCATGAGATTTTAGTCTAGGCATTATGAAAATTAACTACTTGTGCTACTCTCTGTAGTTGTGTTTGGATCTCACTCAAAATGGATTTTCCCAACTTGTCTATCTATGAAAATAAACTCACCTTTTTTGAAAGTTCTTTACCTTAAAACCCATCAATAATGGTTTGATATCAAAGTAATTAAATTTATAGGGGAATGATACATAAATTTCACCAAGTTAAAAAAACTATAATAGTTGGCCTAAGAAAATGTTGAGTTTTCACTCACTGGTCATGCATCTCACATAATCATGGAAAAATATAACATTTGAAAAATAATAATTAAAAATAATTATTGGGTAGAAATCATACAAAAGGGGGACTGAGGAAAAGATAAATTATAACTCAGTATATCCAACCCCCCCCCCACCCCCCACCAATATGAAACATAAAAAATGTTAGGGATAAAAAAAGTAAAAGAATAAATATTGTGGCATACATCACATTATCCTTAGAAAAAGTAATGGTATTCTCTCTATGTCCCTTTACCATGGATAAAATTAAAGAATCGTTATATTTCTCCCATGATTTGGTTCAAATGGTCAAAATTTGTAAATAAGCGATTTTCTGGTATTTGATCTATTTTGAATAATAGAATCCTCATTCCATATTTCCCATTAATTATATTCATTATTCTAATTCAACTATATTTTATATTTAAATTGTTCAATTCTAGTGTAAAATGATTGTACATATCCTTATATATCTAGCCTACCTATACCCATCTATGTGAACACATTAAGTAGGAAAACATCATCCATATATTATTGTGGTAGCTTTACTATATAATGATGGTATACATGTCTCTATAACTGACCTACTATTACCATATGTGAGGAAAAATATAGGATGAAATATTCCTGACCTAGTAATTCAGATATCATGATTGAAAGAATCCATTATCATTAAATGTTTATATCAATTCAATTATCAGAGGATTTTCCTTCCAAAGATTCACATTCCATCATAAATTATTTATCTGGATGGAATAAGTATTAGATAATAGATGATGATTAAAAACAATGTTATTATTAATTAATCCAGTGAAGAGGAAAGAATTCATATTATTAAGCCTCTTTAAGTAGATATATTAAATGGATTGTCCTATAATACTAATACAATTTTTTTTCGATTGACTCTAGAAGATGGATAAATAATTTCTTTTAGTCATTCATTTCTTGGAGTAGCTCAGGCAACATAGTAGATTATATATTTATATAGAGTTGAAATGTGTTCTTCATTGCAATTATTTATATCATAGCCTTCCATTTTTTCTAAAAAAACTACTAATTGTCCTATTCAACTGTCTCAACAGTATATTGTACATTGTAATGCCAGCCTAATTGTAGATAGAGATGGTTTACCTATTCATAGACCCATTCCACTAAAACTTTCCCATCCTTGGCCTAGTGATTTGGATTGGATAGCACCAATATATGTTTTGGAGCTTTGTTAATAAATATTTTCTTGAGATAAACATATTAGTCCATGTATTTTTTAGTGGAGATCAATAACTAAAGCATGTTCACTTTCTCCTGACCAACAACTATGTCATGTACCTCCACATGGACTGTAAAGTATTGATACCCATCATAGCCCAAAGTAATGAACGTGTATTGGTGATGTAGAAACTGGCTGTTAAGCTCACTAAGAGAAGTCTCATTGACCATCAATGAGATATTCAATGAAACTTTCTACTATAGAATCTTTTAAAATCCATCATACCACTACAAAAAAATTGTGCATGGATACACCTGATTATATCAGTGCTAAACAGAAAGTGCTAATAGAAGTCTCAAATTTATCAGTGCAAATTAAAAGCATTGATTAATGTTATCTTTATAGGTGTTATTTTAAGAAATGACAAATTTTTTAATAATAACATTATTTATTTATAAAAAAATTATTATATATATTTTTAAAAATAGTGTTTACTTATATTCATTATTTAAAAAATTGATGTTTATAATTAATATAAATATGATAAATTAATATATATTTTTTAATAGTTTAAATATATATATGATGTTTAAAAAAATATTTATAAGATTTTAAATATAAATATATATGATTATAAAATTATAATAATTTTTTAAAATAATAAATACATTTATTGTATTTATAATTATACATTTATAATCATATATATAAATACTTTTAAAATATATTAATTTATAAATATAATTATATATATATACTATTTGAAAAAATATTTTTCTCGAATGAATTAAGTCAATAAATAAATATATACGCACATATATATCTCGTAAGATAATGGTGATATTCATAAACATGTTTATGTTCATATATTGATATGTGTGAGTATAATTAACACTATCTATGATCATAAGTTTATTTATGGACATGATTGGGTTTCTATATATGTTATAATTGTTCTATTACATATTCTTACAATGACACATGCATATGTTATGTATTCATGACTCATTAAATGTTCATTTATATATTGAAACCCTTATTATTCATGCATCCAAGTATGTGATGACTCATTTTTTTATGATCTATAATTTTCATTCAGGTTATACCCATAAACTTATATATTTTATCATAAATAATTATAAAATTACTCTAAATATATTTATTATATTTATAATTATATATTTTAAATCATTTCTAAATACGTTTTAAATATATTTATTTATAAATATATTTATTAATAAATATATGTACATTTAAATAATTATAAAATTACAATAAATACATGTATTATAATTTTTAAAAATTATTTATATATTTATAATTATATATAATTATTTTAAAATATATAATTTTTTAATTATAATTATATTTATTTATTTATTTTTATTTAAAATTATAAATAAATATTTATATATTTAAATAATTATAAAATCAAAATAATTACATTTATAATAAATTTATAAATATATGTCATTATAAATTAATTTATATATATATAATTAAATACAAATATTTTTAAATATATTTATTTATAATTATAATTAGAAATAAATATAAATATTTAAATAATTATAAAATTATAATGAATATACTTATTATATATAACATTATAAATATATATATTTATATATATATATTTATAACTATACAAAAATATTTATAAATATATACAAATGTTTATGAATATATATAAATGTTTATAAATTTATTTATTATAAATATAATTAAAAATTAATATATATATATATATAATTCTACAAATAAATTTATTTATTTATATATTTATCTATTATTATAATTATAAATATATGTTTATAAATAATTATTAAATTACAACAAATATATTTCTTATAATTTTATAAATATATATATTTATATGTAAAAATATATATATAATAATATATAAATATTTGTAAATATATTTAATTATTATTATAATTATACTTATATATATATTTATAAAGTTATAATAAATATATTTATTGTATTTATAATTTTATAATAATTATATATAAATACATCGATAAATGTTTACAAATATTTATAAATGTATAAAAATATTTAGCTAAATATATATAAATATTTATAAATATATTTATTATACATATATAATTATAAATAAAAATGTAATCATATAAATAATTGTAAAATTTTAATAAATACATTAATTATATGTATATTTTTATTTATATTTTTATTTTTATTTTTATTTTTATTTTTATTTTTATTTTTATTTTTATTTTTATTTTTATTTTTATTTATATTTATATCTATATATTAATATATATATATTTATATATTTATATATTTATATTTATATATTAATATATATATATATATTAATATATATATACATATATTTATATATAAATATTTATAAATAAATATATATATTTAAATAATTATAAAATTATAAATAATTTATTACTTGTATTTATAATTTTATAAATATATATATTTATATATATTTATTTATAAATATATTTATTATATATATAATTACAAATAAATATTTATTTATTTACAATTATAATTATAAATAAATATATTTATTTATTATATATATGATTTTATAAATATATATAATAATATAAATAAGTTATGGAGATTATACCTTTATTAGTGCTTTATTAGCACTGATAAGGTTGTATCATTATCACTACTAAAAAGCACTGATAAAGGTCATTTCTATAAGTGCTTCCTATTTTGTTACTAATAAAAGTGACATTTATGAGAACATTTTAGAAAGAACTGACAAAATCCTTATGAGTTCCTATAAATTGAACCCTAATAGAACTCTTTTGCTGCTCAACCCTCAAGCTTTTACAGAATGAGAACATTGTTGCCACATTCACACTGTCGCTGCTTCCTTCAATGTTATCGTTGCCACCATTCTGCATTCTCAACAAATCGATCTAAGGGATGTACATATTTATCTTAATAGCACCTACAACACTATTTTTTTAGTCACTAGCCTCTTTGTATCGCAGAATCGCCGTCCCCTATCCCTATGTATGTTGCGCACCATAAACCAAGGAAACCCAACAACATTGCCTCTTTCTGGGCCTCCCTTGAATGTATGTTGTGGACATCACATCCTACAAACCTGAACTCCATAACTGTAACAATTTTTACCCCTATGTAGTGTTACTCATGGTTTTCACAAAATCTAACTATGGATTTGAATCCACTTAGGGTGACCACCTTTTGCATTAGGTTGTTTGTGTCGAGTTCTTAGTTGTGGAGGGAATTCTTTTATATCTTGAAGAATGATTGGTGATGACTTTCATCTTGTAGTGAGAGTTTAATGCCTTAGACAGTGGTGAGTTGGACCATCTCCACTCCCGATCCAGATTTTTTGCCTCAAATCTCGTTCTACATATTTTTTTTATCAACAGTGGTCTATGGCATGTGAGGAGACACTTACCATTGAGAAATAATTTTATCTTAGAATTTTATAGAAGAACCGGTTTTCTATTAAGTTATTTTATATAAATTTAATTGGAAAAAACTTTAATAATTATGTTATCGACCCTCTATCAAATATTTTAAAAAAATTATAAGAATCCCTAAAAATAAATAGTATGCAAATGTTGTTTGATATATTCAAAATGTTTAAAGTTTATAAATTTATAGTGTTTTACATTTTTTATTTTATATATTTTTATAAATTTTATAGTATATCGTATTATTCTAATGTAATTAAATAATATATTTTTATTAAATAATTATTGTTATAAATTTTAATTCATTTATAAATTTATATACCTTTATAAATATTATAGTATATCGTATTATACATATATAGTATAAATAAAAAAAATTTATTATATACACTTTTATAGTTTCCTAGATTTATAAATAAATATATTTTTATATTTTTATTCCTTATAAATTATTATAGTTTTATACTTTAATAAATTTTACTTTTATATATTATAATTCTATACTTTTTTAAATTTGTAAGACAATATAATTCTATAAATTATGTATACTTTTATAACATATTTTTATTTTTATATATTTTTAGAAATTTATATACAAAAGTAAATTATATATATTTCTTTGAAATATATATACATTTATAAATTATCTATATTTCCTCTCATCATGATCTCAATAATCATATTTGAAAGTTACTTGTAACATTTCATTTTTTATGAAAATGTTCAAAAAAAATATGAAAACATTTCTTATGATTTAAATTCATTTTTCCTCTCTATATATAAAGGATATAACTCCTAATGAGTTTTCATTCATGGTTTATCCATATAAATTATAATGTGATACAATTATTCTAGGAAGGTTTTTTTTTTGTATCAAACGGCCTCATTCTTGATGTCGTTGGAAAATTTTATGTATCCCATTTTTCAGGGTTTGTTTTTATAATTTGTTATATAATTAATTTAATATGGAATGCATATGTATGGATTATCATTATATGTTCAGTGGGACCTAAATAATCCCTTTAATGTATTGATTAATTTTTAATATGTCATGATATTACTATGGGAGAAAAATTGATCCTCGATCCACAAAGGGAAACTTTTTTTTTATGATTTATCGCCTATGGGAAAGGTGTTTTGATGCTCTATAAACTATAGGAAATGAGTTAAGGTGATGAATAAACTATGAGAAATAGGTTGTGGTTCTTGATCCACTATGTTATGATGGAATTCTATATATATCCATTTCAAATTTTGCAGGTGAAGTATATAGAAGGTGGGTGCTGATCGTGAATATGAGGAAAAATGAAGAAGTTTATAGTTTGAAATGGGAGGGGTTTAAGGAAATATTTTCATTACTATTGTCAAAAACAATTGAGAAATTCTTAATGGATTATGCCTCAATCCATCAATAAAGAGAACATCATTTGATTCAAAATTCATCACTACAATTTTAGTTCTTCTTAAACCATTCAATTTAATGGAAAATAGTTTTAAAATTGAAATATTTTACATTATATTTATAAATTTCATTTAATAATTTTTTTATCAGGTGGTATGATAAACCATTTTTCAATATTTCCATTTTATTTCAATAAATTCATGAGATCTACCATCAACTAAATTACTTTTGTGTATTTATTTTGTTAAATATTAATATTACTAATTCAAATTGGATGGATATGAAAAAATAATGCATGGATTTTAATAGTGTGACAAAAGAGTATGAATATGGGGTGAAAGAGTGCGTCATGTTTTCAAATGATCATGCATATAAACCTTCTCAAATAATTTTCCCTCATTTATGTTATTTTTATTCATGAGTAATTAATCTAAAGGATTTGGAATAAAACTTGATATGTGAAACAATTGATACATTAATACAATGATATATAAGTCGTTAGTGATGTGTAGGAATTAGCCACACCTAAATCCAATGAATTGTGTGTCAGGTATAATTCCAACTGTGTCTATTTAATTATAATTTACATTAATTTTAGTAAAAATGACTTTTGATATACTCAAAACTAATCAAACGAATTCATATTATTTTAAAACTTTAGTAAGATGTCCCAAATTTCATTTGGGACGTGTAGGAATCAACTCCGCCTAAATATAAGGAATGTTTTTACCAGTATAACTCCATGTGTGACTTTTTATTTAAAATTGACATTAATTTTAGTAAAAAAACAACTGAAATTATAAAAAATGATAAAACATATTTGGATTATTTTGATAATTTATGAAGATGATCCATAAGTCATTTTTGGCATGTAACAATCAACCACACCTAACTATGATGCATAATGTGACATATATGACTCCAAGTGTGTATTTTTATTTAAAATTGACTTTCATTTATTAAAAAGACTAACTAACATACTAAAAACCAAGAAAAAAATTCAAATTATATTGATACTTTTGTAAAATGACATAGGAGTGCTTTTTTTATGTATATGAATTAATATCACATCAATCTAACATGTCTTGTTTCTGATATGACTCAAAGTAACCGTTATTGGTTTACAATTGTCATTTTTGTTTAAAACGTGTATCACTCACTCAAAACCAAGAAAACATTCTTTGATTTCCATGATAATTTAGGATATTGATTAAAAGTCATTTGCGACATATAGGAAGCAGTCTCACATCTTACCGACACACGATGTGACCGGGTATGACTCAAAATGTGTGTTTCCAGTTTGAAATGAAATTTTAGTAAAACAAAAGTGGCATACTGAGAACCGATCAAAAAACATTCATATTGTTTTGATATATTAGTACAATGATATTTGATTACTTTTTGATGGGTAGGAATCATCCTCACCTTGATACGAAGTATGGTGTGCCATATATAACTCCAAGTTTTTCATTATTTAAAATTTGAAATAGTTTTAGTAAAAATTATAGGTGATATGCTCTAAACTGAGAAATATATTTAGATTGCTTTGGTACTTTATGAAAACAATCCAAAACTCATTTATTATGTGTAGGAATCCAACCCACCACAATATGATACATGATGTGACTAGTGTAACTCCATGTGTGTATTTTTATTAAAAATTTACCATTTATTAATGTATTATTTCATATTAATGTTTAATTTATTTATTTATAGTATTGAAAACATAATATTTTTTTATACATGTGTCTTATTTTTCTCAGTTTGAGGTGATTTATTCAACAATAGATAACATGGCTAGATTTTTTTAGAGGGGATTGTGGTCGAAAATGATGATGAAGAATTAATGTTTTTAAATGTTTTTGGATAGTAATTCTAAATGAAATAATACAAAACATCGTTTAAAATTTATATAGTATTTTTTGTTGTATTCATGATATAAAATTAATTTCAATTAAATTAAATATTTTTCAAACAAGTTACAGGTACTTTCATCAGTGTACTGTTATACAAAAAACACAATGCAATAGGTTTGGCCTTTATCAATGCTATTTATAGCATCAATAAAGCCCCCCCTATTAGCGCTATTTCTTACACTGATAAATTAATTCATTTATTATCCCAAATGAATGTGCTGATAAAGGGGGTCATTTTTCATCCCTAAATGTGTGCTGATAAATGGTATCCTTTATCAACACTTTTTAGTGCTGATAAAGTGGACTCTCCCCCTTTGAATGTGCTGAGGAAAAATGATTTCTAGCATTGTTAAAGGACTTTTTGAATACTATTGAAGTAAATATCTATATTATTTTACTCTAGGTAATAATCGGAGGACACTATATGGACCGACACATAAGCTGGGGTCAAGTCACTCAAGTAGGGTCTATATTAAAAACATATTAGAATATCTATCTCCAGATTAGATAGTTTCTCCCCCATTTTTCTAGTTGGGATTCCATAGTAGGAACACATTCACTCTTGGAAACCTGTAGTAGGGTTTCTGAAAATAACACCCATGGTGTGTTGGTCAAAAGATATAAAATGAAACTATATAATGAGGTTATGAATATTATGCTTCATTTTTTGAATAATTAGCCACCTCAATTATCACTGTCTCATTAAATGGAATATAAAATGGGTCTCAACATGGTATCTCATGTTTTGAACTTTAGAATTTCATGACAACCATCATAGGTGAATAACGTTATAAAAGAAAAATCCTCTCATAGTGCATAGTTTAACTAATAATAAATGATCCAATTCCAAATAATGTTTCTTGTAGAAACCAAAATCAGTTAACATTACCATGTAGGAAGTTGAAATATTTTGGATAAAATATAAGGATACATACATGTTCCAATAACAAAAATATCATTAGTTGAATTGCTAATGAGGATGGGTTGTTCCATTAAGTCAACTTATATGCATGGTTTAACCAAGAAAATGACCACTGCATCCTTTTTGGTAAGTATGTCTATTATATCTTATTCTTTGACAATCATAAATCCCATATAATAAACTTCACAATGTATAGGATTAATATTATTTTCCTAAGAGAGTACACATGAGTCATAGGATCTTATGGAATCATCCAATTAACTTGTGTTTGCTATGACTGAGACTAATATATCTAGTTTGTGAGGTGATTCAAACCTCCCCTATGATTTTCGTATCTAATCTCTTATAGTTTTCCCATTATGGATTGTAGGGACACTTTGTTCCTTAGAAACTAATTTTATTGAACACTTATATCTCGAACCAAAATATATATGACTAGTTAAATAGAATTTAATATAAATTTATTTCATGATATATGGGTTAGAAAATATAACAATTTCACATATTTCAAGGGTGGATTTAGGTAGTTAATGACCTCACCCTTTTCTACTTCTTCATGTTTCCTAGAGACTACATTACACGTGGAATAACTCGTGGTTGTTTCAGGAATACTTCATAAGTATTGGAAGTTATTTAATGCATATTCTCCAATGGGAATATAGATAACTCTTCTTATACCCTTTCTTATTAATTGGTACTAATTATGATTGTTTTACATATAATATAATATTATTTTTATTTACTAAGTTAATTTTTTATCCTCCTAAAAAATAGAGTTAATAAAAAGATAAATTGAAATAATTTTATGTTAAGTTATCAATTTATCTTACTCCACCCTATGAACTACTTTTTCTATCCTATCATACCATGTTAGTGAATTATTGAGATCACATCATTTCATGAAAATGATTCATATAAAAAAAATTCCCTTTAAGGGAATTTATTATAGTAGAAATGTTATATAGATTACTATTTACTTATTTATGTTCATTTTCGTAGGAACATTTATGATGAAGTAAACACATTTATAAACCATATTATGCTGACTTACTTCATAAAAAAACAACTAGATTTCTTGGTCTCATAGGAGGCTTCTCTATGTATCACATTCCTCACAAGACACTATGAATTGGTATTTAATTAGGCTAAGTGGTCAGGGAACTACTCTATATTGTAATGGATCAAAGCTCTAATGCTTCATCAACATCCATGGTATTCAGGATATTAGGGCCTTATATAGTGCATCCCCATTATTGGCTCTTATCACTTTCATTATCTCCTCTATATCCTTTTAATATTTAAAGACCAAAGAACTTTTTACTTGAAGTACAAAGTTGGGAAACTATGCATCAATATTTGGTCTAATTTTTGTCTCAAAAAGGTCTTTCATGATCCCCACTATAGACTTAATGTATCATAGAACATATTATAGGAATGTATCCATTCACATTAACATCATAAAAACTGATGGGAGGTCATGAGGTGTTTTTTAGTTATCACGTTGCTATAGTAAATGGGACACATCATTCTTATATATATAAATATAAGTGTAATTAATTAGGGATCATACCCCTTATATATTACTAACTATTAAATCCTAGCATCCAGTATATAATAAATTATAGATATAAGGAATACCCACTTATCAAAATTTTAAATTGTTTTTTCCCTCAAATTATTATTTGATGATGAATATAATATGAAAAAAGTGGTTTTTTTGTTCAGTGTACTCTTCATGTCCCTCTCATTAATATTTGTGGATTAACTCCATAGATACATTGGAAAAACGATATAATCTAGAGTCTATGATTTCATGGTCATTTAAAAACTCAAATGTCCAATTATGAGCATTTATCCATCACCCAAGAACATATAATGGCCAAAAAATCTAGAATAAATACTTCCCCTACTGAATATACCTAAAAATATGGAATAAATTCACCAGTATTTGTGCTACCATGTTAATTTTCTTTCCATTAATTAATTGATTTACCATCACAAATATCTTGGTACTAACCTTAGTGTGTGACTCCTACATGAGGATAAGATATCCCCTAAGTAACAATGGGTTATATGTTACCTAGTATAATAACCAATCAACTCAGTAAGAGACCTTCTTTCCCCATCCTATAAAATTTCCCTCTTCCAATATCTGTTAGTGGGAAAAAAAATCCCTCACATCCTATGGGTTGTTCATGTTTTATATCTTATAACCTATGGATCTTATCCATTACATATGATGAACAAGAAATCAAATATTTTCAATTGGATGTCTAATTTTAGGAAAATCTCTTTTCTCGTAGAAATTTGGCATGATAGAGTAACTCCATTTCAAGTGGAGTTGTCCTCTCTATATTATATCATATAGAAGGATTAAGAATAATATCATCATATAATTACACCATAATTAGATCCCTACTAATCGTGTAGATATACTATATTACTATCACTTACTCTCTATGCAATAAATGGAAGGGGTTTATATCAACCTCAAAAAAATGATCATATTGGATATGATTTTTTTGTATTAGAGGAGATGAATTATGAGACACTGACTACTTCATAATTCCTTACATATGTGTGCTACATAAAAAATTGATTGCAACACATCAATAAATAAATGTTCCAACCAAAATAATTTCTAAATCCAATCCTAGGTAAAAGATCACAGCATGATGTCCACCCCAGTATTTGGTTGGATATATATCTTTTTTAAATAGATTTATAACTATGGGTATCTTTCTCAACTGTGAATCATCATTCATTTGGGTTCAAATTAGTGTACCATGTAATGTAACCCTACAATTTATCACCATTATTAATAAAATTTCATGATTAAGGGATAATATAAATAATTTTCTCCCGATGATGATTGATACTGCTAACCAAATTATTCCTGGGGAATGGTGAAATAGTGATATTGTTAGTTAATAGCTCAAATTCATACAATAGTAACATATTTTTTACTATATATTTTCTAATGATCACCACAAAATTCCTGGATAAAAGGTGGTTTCATTAATGGTAATACGGTCTCTATCCAAGATTAACATAATTGATCGTGTGATTTCTTCTCTTAGTAGAAATGTGTATGAATTTTTCAAAATTAGTAATTTTTAATGAGAAGAATGTTCTTTTGTTTCCAAATCGTTAGTTGAAAAATATTCCAATTCCATGTTTCTTATGTTTCATATAAATGAACCACATTAGTCGTATATGATCCATGTAATCATTATGGGAGCCTTATAGTTTTTACATGATATGTTGATTCTTATAAGATTCACGTATAGAATTTTCAAGATCCTATTTGATTGTTTTTAATGTTATTTTTTAAACAATATCTTCTATTTGAAGTAGTGTTGGGATTATGATATATATATTTTTTCAATAAGTATTCATGAGATGTATTGGAATAATTATGGGGCCCATCTTCCTTATGAATGGTCCACTCCTCATTGTGGACCCCAATAAGTTCATGTGGTCCATTTTAATTCTTTGAAATTATCTTATCACTATAAAAGTCAAACTAAATTACAATGGGAAATTTTTTTAGACCTAAAAATATAATGATTTAAAAAACCCCATCAGATATCTTGTCAAATATAGAATGGAATAATAATGGTTGATTTAAAAATAAAAAAGGGAATATTCCAGTGATGAAGCTAAAGTTCTTCATAAATAATTACCTAGTTTTCAATGAAATTGGTCATTATATTCATGGATTATTTTTTAAGTCATTTGACTGTTTGTGAGGTTCCTTAATCCTTCTCTAAGACAATGCTTTATGAAACTCTGATGCTATAATTTCATGTCTTCTTTATATAAACTCTATTATTTTTAAAGTTCATGATATGTTCATAAGGGTATGTCATATGTGTCTCTATAGAGGTGAATCTCATGCCCTTGTATAGTACCAGTGAAACTAATAGTCCCACTTTATAATCATTCATCATTTGTTACTATGGGTCAATGATTCCATACATACCACATAATCCATTCACAGGCCTTCGAATTTCACAATTTTTATATGAATGAATGTAATTCCTACATACCTACCAATTTCATGATAGTGTATATTCAAGGATTCCTATAAATAAATTTTACACACCATAGAATAAATATATGATGATATAATGGATAAACCCTTGAGAGGAGTTTGTTCTTTTCTAGATGGTGTTAATGAGAGCATTTGATGGTTCATCCTTCAATAAGAAACATTGGAAGAAATTCATCACCATAAATTCTAGAATGCATTACCATGAAAAGAGAAAATAAAATGGAAGGAATATCACAAAAGGATTTAAGGAAGATCATTAGAGAATCCTATCTATGAGTTTCCTTCATGATGCTCACTCACAAGACTCCTTCATGAAGATTGTTCATGAGACTCCTTCCAAGATATTAGCTCATGGGACTCATTCATGTTTTTCTATTCTCAAGGGAATATTTTGATCGCACTTAAAGGGATTACTCTATATAATAATCCAATACACAATTCCTGTAGGGTGGCATATGTGAAACTCATCATGAAGATAACTTTAAACCATACACTATGTGCCCAGTTTCCACAACATGTAGAACCTTACCCTTTGAAAAATTAGTGTCAATAATGTTATCCACTAACCAAACACATTTTTCCCAAGATTAGGTATAATTGTTTCCTCTAATGACCACATATGAGAGAGCTTAACATTTGGGTAAATGGACATATCCTATATCCTATAATTTTCCCGAGTCTCTAACATGGGCCACACTAAATCAAGTTAGGGATTCCTTTAACCAAGGTCAAAATAAATAAAAATGGATAAAATAAATACAATCTAAAAAAACATTGGATATACAAGATCATGATATGAACATTATCATGCACACCTCTAATCATTCATTTCCTCGAGAAAATCAGCTACTTGGTTTTCTTCCATTTCCTATAGGATCATCAATATAATAGAGATCTTGTATTCCCCTGATAATGATAGATCATGTCATGAGGATATCTGTGAACCATCTTATGGATCAATATGATCATCCTAGAAGACATAGTTTCAGGGTGGTCAAACTAGTCCACTAAATAATCTATGCTTCAATATGTTTCCTTCTTATGTGCAATCCACAACAATGATCTATTTTTTGTTTTTATCAACATGTATCATAAATATAAATGGGTGACATAAAGGGCCTTGGGAATTTTCAACACTTATTATGAAAGATCATATTATTGGTAGTTCATGTGAAATCCCCTACATGTCTTCCTCATATATTTATATTCACCATCAATATAGTCATCCTTCACCATTGTATTGTCAACCTATATTGTTGGTCGGAGTGGAATCTCAAGAGGGGGTGAATTGAGTTCCTACTTAAAATTTCTCTTTAAAAAATTTCTTATAAATATCCCCCAAATTTGAAACGGCCTAGTTAATTAAGGAAGTAGAGATATAAATGTTTAGTTGGTCAATAGGTTTCTCAAATGGTGATTAGTCTTCAATTTAATCCATGTAAAACACTTCTTCCACTTTTGAAACAAGTTTACTGAATTAAACATATACACATACTAACCAAAAATAACTATCAAAGTGAATGCAAAATAGTTTTATGTTTTATCAATTATAAGTAGTGGAAAAATAGATAAAATAGAGTATAAAAAAATATAGTGCATAGTAAAGATAAACAAGAGTTTCAGTCTCAAGATGAGACTTAATCCTCTCCACTTAGTGATCACCGGCCACTAAGCAGTTTATATTAACAATAAACTTGATACATAGCCTGTATTGGGATTTACAATAGTTTTCAAAAATTGTCTAGGGTTCACACCCTCTACCACAGTTCTTTGTGGTAAAAACAAACAATACAGACCAAACACGGTCTCTTCCACAGTTATACATGGGAAAAAAGATGTAAGTGAAGTTTTATGCGATGATATTTAGTATCCTCTAGTTCAAGAACAGGAGATAGTGTATGTAAAATACATACACACACACTTCTCAAAAATGTAAAATGAAGTAACACAATATAGCTAAGATTATAATCTTGAGTTTTGAAATCTATATGTGTTTTCAGATCCGCTCTTGACTCCATGGAGTGAAGAATTTATTGCTCTAATATTTCTCAAAAAGTTTTCCTCAAAACAAAGTGTCACAACTCTAGGTTCTAGCTTTCAGGAATTGAGTGTTTAGATTCTTGTGTTTATCGAGAGTTGATGAAGCACAGAAGGAAGAGGTGATATTGTCCCAAATTATCTTCATGATGCTTGTGGGTTCATAGTGTAAGTGATGGATGGTTCTTCTTTGATCTAGCAAGTAAGCTCCTTCACATGCACATACGCGCTTCTCATGCCACCCATCTTTTCTTCCTCAATCTTTTCTTTTATATTTGAGGTCCGACAATATGAATAAGTAGACCACGTGCGGTCTTTCTCATAACTCATACTGCCCCCAGATATGTTCTATTAATATTTCTATAATCAGCATTAATTAATGTCAGAAACATTTAATTTATCAAATATAACTATTAGAATAATATTAAGAATTTGAAAAAATATGGAGGGTAAGAAAAGGTAGACTGGTAATGGTAGCCTTCATAACGGTAGGCTTCAACAGTAGGTGCACATCGGCATCCTTCAACGGTAACCATCCTAATGGTAAACTTCCATCGGTAACCTTCACCGGTAGCCTTTAGCAGTAGCCCTCAACGTTAACCTTTCATCGGTGACCTTGCATCAATGACCTTGCATCAGTGACCTTTGCATCAGTGACCTTTGCATCGGTTACCTTTGCATCGGTGACCTTAGATGTGTGACCTTTTCATCGGTGACCATTACATCGGTGACCTTGCATCGGTGACCTTTGCATCAGTGACCTTTGCATTGGTGATCTTTGCACCAGTGACCTTTGCATCGGTGACCCTTGTACTTTGAGAAATTTTTCACTATGAGCTTAAAAAAGAGAGCAGTGAGATTAGAAGTACATAGTTATTACTTTGATATAAACATGATTTTCACATAAATGATTATCCTGTAAGAGAAACAAGATGATTTATATAAATGAAACATGATTTGGGATTATCAAAATAGGTGAGTCCAACAATCTCCACCTTTTGGATAATCACAAATTATTTCATCTATTTGAATCAGGGTTAATCACATTTGCTAATATCATCAAAGGTGTGTATAAGAAAATGTAAACCATGTTTATTTTGGAAAAATATTTCCAGGAGTGCAGTAAACTTAAAACTTAAACCAACTTGTATCAGAATGACTTGTTTCTACCCCATTGTGATTAAAAAAAAGAATGAAAGACATACAGAAATAGAAGAAGAGTTTCCATTAATGAAGCAATAGTACAATATACAAAAATATTAAAAATATCCTTTTCAACTAAGACATCCCACATTCAATCCACATCAGATATTTCTAAGGGAGATTTGCCTTTGGAATTTGAGGAGGTAGGTTTTGAATATGGAGGGATAGGCCAGGTTATTGCATTAAGTAGGGTAAGAGGAGCTGCAACAGAAGAATCAGTAGACCTATAGTGTGTAGATCTATGAGGAATCATAGGGTTCAAACTTCTGATGGCCTATGCAGGAGTCATCATTGGAGCAGCACTGGTAGATCCTGAAGCATCCAAGGTAGAAGACAAGGCTGGAGGAACAATGATGGGAGTGTAGTCCATATGGGGGAAGGGTAAAAAACGATTTTTAAAATCCATAATAATACTTCCTCCTCTCTCCATGGCTAAGATAAAGTCATCATTATTCTCCATGAATTTCTCTAAAGCATGAGTCAGCTCTCTAAGCCTATAAACCTGATCCTTAAAGGCTTGAGTGACTGGAGGAATCCTCAAGTTTTCCAATAGCACCTTAAAGTGACAATCCATCTGATGCTTAGTATATACCCTTTTTTTGTAGAAATCAACTTGATCTTTGATGTCCTTCTGATCCGGAACATTTCCCTTAGATAATTTCCCACAAGGTTATGAATTTATCTGGAAGTAAAAATGAAATGAGTCATAGACTGAGGGTCTGAGGTACTAGTACCAGAAAACTTCTCCACTTCTCGGACAACCGATCTGAAAGCTTCTAGATCAATTGGAGGTGAGGCTGAAGATGAAGTAGATGCACACAGAGGTGTCATATTGAAATCCACTATCTCTTTGAAAGATTTTTTTATACCACTGATCATCCACTTTACATCATCATCTTCTCCACTCACATGTGTCTCCATGGACTTCTTAAAGTCCTAAAACATAGTGACCATTTGCTGAACCACACTTTTAATATATTGAATACGGTTGTCCAATTTCACTCTTGAAGCCTTATAGGATTCTAAACTGGAAATAGACTGCTTCACAGATTCCATAGAATCTTCCAATGCCCTAACTTTATTCTAACAGTCCTTTACTTCTTATAGCGGGATGGAGTGAGAGGAAAAATCTAGACTTTCCACTATAGAAGTTACAACTTCTTGATTGTGATCCATAGACCTCTCTAACCCAAAAATCTCTCATCAAAGTGGCTCTTCAGATATGATTTTATTGATTCCAAATCATCCTTCTTCACATAATATTGAGGCAAAAGAACCACTGGATTCCCAATAGTAGTCTCTGTAACTGAAGGGATTGGAGGACTTCTAATAGGCAGGTCATCATCAGAACCTCCATAGTCTAAACCCAAAACCACAAATTCAGGGTCTTCTAACCGATCTTTTATCCCATGAGGAACAGTAATTGAACCTGTGGCAGCAGTTTCCTCCCCCTCACTTGAATCATTATCTTAATTAACCATATTCACTTCATCCATAACTCTTTGATCTACTGCATCAACAGGAGAGTCCACTACCACTTCCTCTACAGAGTCTTCAACTACTGCCATTGCAATTCCAACTTCAACCGAGTCAGCAACCTCTTTATCTACACTTTCAACCATTTATGTATTCCCTATCAAGGGACTAATAATTAGACATTCCTATTCACTCACATAAACAGCACTCTCAAAGTCATCATGACCAGATTCAGTGTCCTCATCCTCATCATAGGTCTCTATAATGTCTCTTAAGACATTTTCTGCCCCTTCTTCTTCATTGGTCTCTTCAACACCATTGTACCTTAGGACAATGTCCCTTCTAGGAACCCTCTTTGGTGGACTGGGCTCACCAAAGGAGATAGTATTAGCATGAGGACTTGAGGGAATGTGAGGATCACTCCTATCATCTATAGGAGAATCCTCTCTTTCTTGCACAACACCATCTTCTTCTTCTTCATCTGAATATGTAGGCTTTACTTCATCATGATTTAGACCGGGGTCTCTCTTATCCATAGGCCTAGTAGGATGAGTGACAGGGTTGAATTACCCATATATCTTATCCTCATCATGCACCCTTCTTCTTTGCCAAGGGTTCCAATTTATCTTTATCAACTTGAAAATAAAAAATTTAATACATTAATTGTCCCTTACTACAATTGTTTCCTCTTTGTTTCCAGCAACTCCTTTCATCTTCAACATCAAGGATATCAATATGGCATGAAACAAGGCATTGTACTTGGAACTGGTCTTTGTCATATCTTATTAATTGAATCATCAGCAGCCTACACAAGTTTATCATTTATTCGTGCTTCAAAAAATACAAAAGAAATATGTACTGATACTTAATGATAGAAAAGTCCCCTCTCCTGGGACTCAAGACCTGATAAACAAACTTAAACAGTAACTTGTCTTCTCCTTCCATCTCAGCAGCAATGACTTTCCTATGGATCCCACTTTCTATCAGTTCAGCCAAGGCTTCTTTATAATAGAAGTATTCACTAGTGGGAGGCACCACTCCAGTAATAATCATAAATCCCTTCATGTGGTACTCTAAACCACTCAGCCCATTCAATAGAGGACAAGCTTACATTTACTCCATTTACCCTTGAATACATTCTGTTCTCATCCTCAGTCTGTTCGAATTTCAAAAACTCATAAAACTCCTTCGCTAACTTTGGGTAAAAGGGTCCATTGTTGTTTGCAAAGCATTCGACCCATATTTGAGTTTAAAGTTCCTTTAGCACTAAAGACCTACTCGACAGCAGCCATTCAGAACTTAGAACTTTCTTAACCATGTTTTCCCTCTTTGATAGATGTGGGTTCATCAGATTTTCCACTACCTGGCTTCCACTAATAGCCTCATCTCGAGGTCTTTGTGGATTCAGTGCATCTTCTTCATCACTGACCAACGGTCACTTCAACTGTGCCATCGATTTGGAGCGGTTCGAGGGTTTGAGAAGGAGGAGAGGTTCTGAGATTATGGAGAAATAGGTTCAGGAGAGGGTTTGAAGTGGATCAAAATGTGGTTTGTTCTTTAATTTTATCATTTAGGGATCAAAAAATAAATCAAGAAAAAGAAATAAGTAAAACTAAAAGCATTTTAGATTCTGGCAGAAAGGAAACATGAAGACTTGGAAAAGTTTGACTATCAGTAAGGTGACAATGGTGAGGTTCCTAATAGTGAGGTCCAAAGATGAGTTCCAACGGTGAGGTCCAATGGTGAGGTTCCAAAAAGTGAGGTGTAATAGTGAGTTCCAATGGTGAGGTCTATCGGTGAGGCTCTAATGGTGAGTTCTACCAGTGAGGTTCTAATGGTGAGGTCTATCAGTGAGGTTCTAATAGTGAGTTCTATCGGTGACGTTCTAACAGTGAGGTCTATCGATGAGGTTCTAACGGTGAGATCTATCAGTGAGGTTCTAACGGTGAGGTATATTGGTGAGGTTCTAACAGTGAGTTCTATCAATGAGGTTTTAACCCTTAATAGTTTATCATACCTAACTCATGTTTGATGTAATTTAACCTCTCATAATTCCAAGGATTTGTGAATATATCAGCCAATTAGTGTTCAGTACCAATTAATTCAAAAGTGATATCACCTCTTTGATAATCATCTCTCCAGAAATGATGTCTCACATCAATGTGACTTGTCCAAGAATGACATACTAGATTTTTATAGAAGTTAATAGCAGTTTTATTGTCACAGTTTATAGAGACATGTTTGAATTGATATCCATAGTCTAGTAAAGTGTGTTTCATCCACAGAATTTGAGCACAAAAACTACCAGTAGCAATATATTCATCTTTGGCAGTAGATAATGCAACTATATATTACTACCCCATGATACTAGTGACTTGCCTAAAATGTGACATGTTCCAGAGGTGCTCTTTCTATCAAACATGCAACAAAAAAAATCAGCATCCGAATAACTTATTAAATCAAATGATTATCCTCTTGGATAAAATAAACCTAAGTTTGTAGTATACTTGAGATATTTAAAAATACTTTTAATAGAAGTTAAATTAGAGACTTTGGGATTGTATTGAAAACGAGAACGCATGCATACTCTGAACATAATATCAGGTCTTCTAGTAGTAAGGTAGAGCAGACTCCCAATAATACCTCTGTAATTGGTTTGATTCACAGATTTTCTAGATTCATCAGCATCCAACTTATAGGTGGTGCTCATAGGTGTATCACAGCCTTTATTGCTATCCAAACCAAAATGTTTTAAAAATATCTTTAGTATATTTACTTTGGTTTAAAACAATAACTTTTTTGTTTTGAAAATTTTAAAATCCAAGGAAAAATTTAAGTTCCCCCATTAAACTCATTCCAAATTCATCCTGTATCATTTTTGAAAAATCAGTACATAAAGAATTTTTAAAGGATCCAAAAATAATTTCATCTACATAAATCTATACTATTAAAACATATTTGTAAATCCTTTTAATAAAAAGAGTAGGATCCTCTATTCCTTTAGTAAAACCTTTTAAAATAAGAAAAGAACTAAGTCTATCATACCAAGATCTTAGAGCTTGTTTCAGACCATATAAATCTTTAGACAGTTTAAAAACATCCTTTGAAAAATGGGGATTTGTAAAACTAGGGGTTGTTCAACAAATACATCCTCAAATATGTACCCATTTAAAAATGCACTTTTTACATCCATTTGATAAAGTTTGAAATTCGGATGAAATGAATAAGAAAGTAGTATCCTAATGGATTCTAGTCTAGCTACAAGTGAAAAGTTTTCTTCATAGTCTATTTCTTCTTCTTGAATATATTATTGTGCAACTATTCTAGCCTTATTTCTAACTATGTTTCCAGATTCATCAACTTTATTTCTAAACACCCATTTAGTACCTATGGTAAAAGTGTCTTTAGGTATTTCTAATAATTCCCATACATTGTTTCTTTCAAACTAATTTGATTCTTCTTTCATATCTATCATCAAAAATTCATCATTGATTGCATCATTGATATTTTTAGGTTCAATCTATGAAATAAAGTCTTGATGTTCAACCTGGTTTCTCAGAGAAGCTCTAGTTTGTGTTCCTCTATTTAGATCACCTACTAAAACATCTAAAGTATGATTCCTGGGAGTTCAAATACCTCTATAAAGAGTTGAAATACACTCCTCATGATTTTCTATAGGTTCAGATTCACCATGCACAGATTCTAGAAAATTTCCAGAACTAGTTTTTTTCACTAAGGGTTCACTATCTTTATCATTAATGTCCAAAATTGACATATATTCCTCAGGATGTTCAACAGAGGTTTTTGGTTCATGTGGATTAGTTTCATCAAATTTGACATGAACTGATTCTTCCACACATTTAGTTCTCTTATTGAATTCTCTATAATTTTTACTAGAGATTGTGTAACCTAGCAAAATTCCTTCATCACTTTTGGAAGAAAACATTTCAAGATTTCCATTAGTATTAAGGATGAAGATTTTGCAACCAAAAACTCTAAAGTAATTAACCTTAGGCTTCCTATTATTCTAGTGCTCATAAGGGTTCTTCTTAAGAATATGTATAATTAAAACTCTATTGATAATGTAACAGGCTATATTAACATCTTCAACCCAAAAATAGATAGGTAGATTATACTCATTTATTATAGTCCAGGCAATCTCTTGAAGTGACCTATTTCTTATTTCTGCAACTCTATTTTTTTGAGGTGTTCTAGGTGAAGATAGATTGTGAGTATAGTCATTTTGTGAGAAAAAAGATTCAAAATTCTGATTTTCAAACTCACGGCCATGATCACTTCTTAAGGTCTTAATTTTAAGTTCTCTAAGATTTTCAAAAGACTTGGAATATTTAATGAAGTGAGAACATGCTTAACATTCTAGAGCTAGAAAGTACACCCAATTATATCTAGAAAAATCATCTACAAGAACATAAACATAGTGCTTCCCATTTAAACTTGAAACTCTAGATGGTCCAAACAAATCCATGTAATCCAACTCAAGCAGTTGAGAAGTGGAAAATTCTTTCTTAGTTTTGAATGAAATTTTGTGTTGTTTTCCCTTTTGATAAGGATTATGAATTTTGTTATGAGGGAATTCCAATTTGGTAAGTCTCTAACTAAACCTTTCCTAGTTAGTTTCCTAAGTGAGTGCACATTGCAGTACCCTAATATTTTGTTCCATAACCAGGATTACTTATGAAAATCATTTAAACATGAAACATTTTGCTTAGCTAAGGAGTTTAAATCAATAGTATATACATTTTCATTTCTAAGATTAGTAAATATTAAATATTTTTTAGAATTAAAAACATTTCATGCATCATTTTCAAATGTAAAACTGAAACCATCATCACACAACTGAGAGATACTTAGTAAATTATATTTTAACCCATCAACAAAAAGGACTTTTGAAATTAATACAGTATTAGGGTTACCAATTTGGCCTAATCCAATGATCTTCCCTTTAACATTATCACTGAATGTGGCATGCCCACCATAAACTTTAATTAGGCTCTTGGAGAATGAATTTTCTCCTTTCATGTGTCTTGAACATCCATTGTCCAAGTACCATAGAGTTTTACAGGAGAGCTTTAGAAAATTTTCCTGCAAAACAGATTAAGTGTAGGGTAACTTTGGTACCCATATTTTCTTGGGTCCATAGAGGTTAGAAAGTAAGGATTTGGTAACCCATACTTGTATCATAGGTTTCCTATAATAAATATATATGTTTTGAGACATGAACTATTTTTTAGGTCCTTTTGATAATTTTTTTTCAACAGATGGTCCAAAACTTGAACTAAGAGTGAACTATCCAAATTTTAGAACAAATTTATTTTTAATAATCCTTCTCTGTTCAGGTTGATATCCTATACCAGTTGTGTTTTTTGGTGCAATATGTTTCCCTGGAAACTGAGTTAAGGTATCTCTACCTACATGAAACTTCTCAAGATCTATTTTTAATTGCTCATTCTATAATTTAAGTTCAGTATTTTCATTTAACAGCTAAGCACATTTGTCATTTTCAATATCCAGATCTAACTTAAAATTATCATTTAAAGCATTTTTTCTTTTCAATAATTTATATTTATCCTTGAGTTAATTAAATTTATCATCAAGAATTCCATAGTATTCAAATATTTCATCCTTAATCATATTATTATCATTGTTTGATTCACTTTAATTCCTAGAATAATAAGCATTAGGTACAGAAGAATTGGGTGTTACCTCAAATGTTTCTATCATGAAACACAGGTTTGAATGTTTGTTCTTCTCAATATCTAAAGTGTCAGATCCACTAGATATATCATATGAAGCACTCTAATTAGCTTTCATAGCCTTTTTATATCCTTTTTCCTTGTCTTCATATTTTTTATTAAATTTCAGCATGGGGAAATCAGTCTTTACATGGCCTTTTCGTTTACACTCATAGTAGACTATCTCACTTGTGTTATCATTCCACTTTATGTCCTTTTTACATTTTCCTTTACTATCATACCTTCCGATATAGTTTAATTTTCTAATTAATTTTTTCTTGCAATAGAACTTCTTGAATCTCCTAACAAGATGATCCATCTTATCATCACTGTCAGAATCTGAGTCTTCACGGGTGGAAGTGTCTATAAGAGCTTAAACTTTTTCTTTATCTTTGTTCTATGAGGTAGCTATCTTGAATTATATAGATTTATTTCTTGGATCTTCATCTACTTTTTGATTTAACTTAAGATATTATTCGTACATCATAATATTTCCAATTAGTTCCTTTACTCGTAGCTTGCCTATGTCACAAGATTCTCAGATAAAGACAGAAGTTCCTCTCCATCTGTCAGGTAGGCATCGAAGCAATCTTATAATCAGATCCTTGTTGTCCACTGGTTTTCCAAGCAGGCTCATAGTATTCACTATTTCATTGAACCTGAGATACATTCCATAGATAGGTTCATCATGCTTCATTTTAAAATTATCATATTTAATAGTATAGTTATTTAATCTCATTTCTTTAACATTGGTTGTTCCCTCCTGAGAAACAGCTAAAGTATCCCTAATTTCATATGTAGTTTTACATGAGGATATTATATAAAATTCTTCATCATCTAGAGAACAGTAAAATGCATTAATTTCTATACAATTATTGTTATATGTGGAATTAGTCAACTGAGACCACGTGTCCCTAGCAGTAGCAGGAAATGCATGTTGTTCTTTAATTGTGTCCCAGATTTTGAGGACCCATGCTCTCTAGATACAATGTCATTTTTAATTTACACTGAACATAATTATTACCATTAAAGAAAGGTGGCATGTTATTAGCAGCACCCTCAACTCTGTTATCCATTGTTAATCATAATTTCAAAGAACAAAAAATTTGGTTATGGTAGAAATTTTAATATCTTTAAGATACAACTGAAATCACAGTTGAAGAGAATTTGATAATTTCTAAAACATTTCAGATAGTAGTAATAGAAGGTAAAACGTTTGATACCAAATATTGGTCGAAGAGGAATCTTAAGAGGGGGTGAATTGAGTTCCTACTTAAAATTTCTGTTTAAAAACATTCTTATAAAGATCCCCCAAATTTAAAACAGCCCATTTAATTAAGTCAGTAGAGATATAAATGTTTAGTTGGTCAACAAGTTTCTCAAAGGATGATTATTCCTCAATTTAATCTATGTAAAACACTTATTCCACTTTTGAAACAAGTTTACTGAATTAAACATATACACACACTAACAAAAAATAACTATCAAAGTGAATGAAAAAAAATTTTATGTTTTATCAATTATAAGCAGTGGAAAATAGATAAAACATAGTATAACAATAATATAGTGCACAGAAAAGATAAACAAGAGGTTCAGTCTCAAGCCGAGAGTTAATCCTCTCCACTTGGTGATCACTTTGCAACAAGAATTTTATATTAACAATAAACTTGATACATAGCCTGTATCGGGCTTTACAACAGTTTTCACAAACTTTCCAGGGTTCACACCCTCTACCACAGTTCTTCGTGGGAAAAACAAATGATACAGACCAAAAACGGTCTTTTACATAGTTATATATGGGAAACAAGATGTAAGTAAAGTTTGATGTGAGGATATTTAGTATCCTTCGGTTCAAGCAAAGGAGACAGTGTATCTAATAGACAGACACACACACTTCTCAGAAATGTAAAATGAAGAAACACAATAGAGATAAGATTATAATATTGCATTTAGAAATCTCTATGTTTTTGTAGTTCATATTTTGACTCCTTGGAGTGAAGAATTTTTTGTTCGAGTCTCTCTCTGAAAGGATTCCTCAAAATAGAGTGTCACAACTCCAAGTTCTAGCTTTCAGGAATTGAGTGTTCTACTTCCTATGTTTATCAAGAGTTGACAAAGCACAGAAGACAGAGGTGAGTTTTTCACAAATGATCTTCGTGTTACGTGTGGGTTTAGAGTGTAAGTGTTGTATGGTTCTTCTTTGAACTATAATGTAAGATCATTTACATGCACAGACGTGATTTTCATGCCACCCGGATTTTCTTCCTCAGTAATCTATTTTATATTTGAGGAATGAAAATAGGGATAAGTAGACCACATGCGGTCTTTCTCGTACCCCGTACTGTCCCCAGATACGGTCTCTTGATATGTCTAAAATCAGTATTAATTAATGTTAGAAGCATTTAATATATCAAATATGACTGTTAGAATAATATTAAGAACTTTAAAAATTATAGAAGGGTATGAATTGGTAGACTAGTAATGTTAGACTTCACAACAGTAGGCTTCAACAATAGGTTCACATCGACATCCTTCATCGGTAACCTTCCCAATAGTAACCTTCCATCGGTAACCTTTATTGGTAGCCTTTAAAGGTAGCCCTCAATGGTAACCTTGCATCGGTGACCTTGCATCGGTGACCTTTAATTGGTGACCTTTCATCGGTGACCTTGCATCGATGAACTTGCATCGGTGACCTTTACATCGGTGACCTTTGCATCGATGACCTTTGCATCGTTGACCTTGCATCGGTGACCTTTGCATTGGTGACTATTGCATCAGTGACCTTTCATTGGTGACCTTTGCATCGGTGACCTTTGCAGCAGTGACCTTGAGTCGGTGACCTTTGCATCGGTGACCTTTGCATCAGTGAACTTTGCATCGGTGACCTTTGTACTTAGAGAAATTTTTCACTGTGAGCTTAAACAAGAGAGTAGTGAGATTAAAAGTACATAGTAATTACTTTGATATAAACATGATTTTCACATAAATGATTATCCTGTAAGAGAAACAAGATGCATTATATAAGTGAAACATGATTTGGGATTATCAAAACATGTGAGTCCAACATATATGAATTGGAAGCACTTAATGACCACCCCATTAGGTGTAATCCAAAATCATGCCCTCATTAATGATTGAATCTTTGTGATTAGTTATTTAGACTCAATTTTGCTTTGTTTCCCCAACCTATATTCCTTGAATTTTCCATTCATAAGACATAATCAATCATTTTTTGTCACTCCTTTAGTGATGTAAGCTTTATTTTAACATGACATAAATTTATATGATAAAATTCTTATCTAATGACCTTAAACTACTTAGTATGGGTATTTCACATTATCTGAAACTGTGCAAATGAAACTATATGGGAATTTATTCTTTTTAATCAAGATACATAATACCCCTATTAAAGTTTAAACCCAACATATAGAGATATATTTCAACTATTCCACACTATATTTGAAACCTTTTCGCCCACAATACTATAATCATACCACGGCATACCATTTCATCTCATCGGGCCATATAACACAATGAAATACATTCTCATTGGATATATAGTTATTTGTGGGGTATGATATAAAGGAATACTAGTGAGGAAGTCTCACATCAACCACTGGTAGGATATTTTCCCCAAAATTCCATGATCTATTACTTTAAATTGTTCATAAGAAGACATGGTTGGAAAACCACAAAAATCCACTATGATACTAATTACACAACTTCAATGTTATAACAATTCCCATTAATTAGAACTAAAATATAAGGATTATAATTCATTTCACAATAATACATAAAACTTTTTTAACATAAAACTGATCATGACACTACAATAACATTCATCCCCTATAGATGGTAATAAATTATGGTCTTCTTAACTAAGAAAATTTAAACTATAATGTAAAAAAATTAGTAAAATAAAGATGGAGGACCACAAATACATATATATGGACAACCACTTATATATATATATATATACTAATAACCTCTGATATATATAAATGGAGATCCATTAATAGATATTGATTTTCACATCAACATGTTTCAATAGTCTATCAATGGAATGATGGAAATGATGCCCATAATGGAATTTTTGAAGGATTCATGATCATTTAGTAAATTTTCGTGGGAGTACTAGAGTAGTTAATAATTCCACTAGAAAGGATAAAATGCACCCAAACTTTTATCCAATTAATCCTCATAGATTCCAAAGCATTGATAGTATAATCCCCAGAGATTGGTTTCCTACATAATGTTTGTATGCCTAACATCAAAGCACCATAGAGTGGAAGACACTTTGGATTGTCCATCAGAAAAAAAATCACAGTATGGGCATGTAGGTTCCTTTATGATTGAACTAAGATGGTCGCATTAATTCATATTATGATTATTCATTAAATTTTATATTTTATTTTCACTTTGATCTCCAAGTTTTGTTTTCTGGGACATTTTTAGTGCCTTGATTGGTAATTTATATTCTATAATCTAATTTATCGAATTCATAAATCAGGGTATGATCACCAAAATACATAAAACTATGGACTTAAAATTTTCACATAATTCAATAGTGAAAAGTGGTGAAAAAAATCACCAATATATTTTAATGAAAACAAAAAACATATATACACATATATACATCTTCCAAAACTCATGAAATAAGTTAAAATTAAATTATTTAGTTTTTAATTAATTGAACTGGGTATGTCCCATTTCATCTCAAGGATGTAAATACAACATTACAATATAATATTTGTTAAATAAAAAATTGAGTAAAAATTTCAATTTAAAATTAAAAAATTTGACTAAAATACATACAAAATTAGTGGAATTACTATTGGAGAGTTGAATAGCATTAATTGATGAGCTAGAAACCATTTAATTTTCTCCATGTTATATAATTTTACCTCTGTAAATCTGTTATCATAGATTGGGGGATTATATATATTTTTTCAATGTCACTGATATAGAAATAAAAAAGATCATTAGATTCATTAATTAATTAATATTTATTTATTTTATTTTTTGGTGGCATCTTTTATACATATAATATTATAATAGTTTTTGAAAACCATAAATTTTATATTTTATAAATTAATACATGTAAAAAATCTTGAATAGACGTTTATGAGGAAGATAAAAATCACAATTAACATCTTTATAACATTGGGTGGTGATTAATAAAAAATGATTAGTAGATTCAACTACTAAAATAGAATGTAATTATTTATAACATTCTATACCTTGGAAATTTATTTCCTCCACATATAATAACTTGAAATAATAAAAACATATAAATAATCAGTCACCTTCACTATATTTTAAATTTAAATAAAATGTTCTTTATCTTTTTTACTCAATGTCCAATGCAACACACATTCATGACTTTTTATCCTCACTAAACAATTAGTGAAAATAACTTCTCATGCCTATTTAATTTTTTCATGATGTACAATCAAATTTCATTTATATTTCCCCTAAACTCTATAAATGGTTTGCACTAAATTATTACACAAATATTTTTCCAACTATAATTACGTAAAAAACCGGAAATAAAATATTGTTTTTATATAATATAAAATTGAAGAAAATACCTTTATTTTAAAATTTTTTAATTGACTATCTATTTTAAATAATAATAACATAAAATAAGGAATCCAACAAATAAAAAAATTTAAACCATAAAAATTTTAGCTTACTCAATTTGTATTACAATTTAAGCCCATTTCATGAATCTTGGTTTTACATTAAACTTATAAAAACTAGGTTATAATCAAAAAAATAAAATAAAATATCAATATATTTTATATTAAAGTAATAATATATTCAATTTATAAGAAATAAAAAATAATTAAATATATCCTTATTTACCCAATATGCCAATTTTTATCTAACAATCTTCCATGATTTATTTGGTAAATATATAACATTTTTTTAAATGATGATAAAGATGAATATTTTAAAAAATAAAATTTTTATAATGTTTATAAAATAAAATTGGTTAGTGTAGTTGTATAAGTGTATCTTTTTAACTCATTATATAAAACATTTTCTATCATATTTTTTAATAAGTCTTTATAGCTTAGGAAAAAAATTCTTTACCACATGTAAATTCTAGAATATGGTTAGATAGAAAATATGAATGAAAAAATCTATAGTTAATATGATAACAAATGATATTTATATATTATTATTTAAAAAATATAATATGAATATTTATTGGTCTCGGTCAAGTCTATAAATTAGTGAAATGAAAATTAATGAAGTATATATCAATAAAAAGAAATTGAAATGATATAAATAGTAATTTAAATTTAGTATGAAGAAAAATAATATTTATTTGATCCATAAAAAACATTTTTAAAATACATTATATATTTTTTAATGTAAATTAAATCTAAACCATGTTAATTTAGATATTATTAAAATCAAGTAAATCACAATGTTTTAGAAATGAAATAATAAAAATTTTAAAATAACTTATTATGATTTTCTAACAGTGTATTTCAAAATATTGTATACATTTAAATCATTTGAAAGAATATATGATTAAATACTTATCCTTAATTATTAATATAATGATTAATTGTAAAAGTAGGTTAATAATTACTTTCACCATAATTAAGAAACCTATTATATACTTTTATATAATATGTTTTGTTTGTTTTATTTATTTTCTAAGTAAGAGAAATCATATTCCATGGTTATAAAAGTAAGTGATCTCTATTTGATGGTTGTATTAGCAATATATCTATTCCATTCCCCCTTCCACAACTATTAACTCCACTATCATCCTTTCATGTCAATGGTTTTAGCCTTTATCATCATCATAGACAATTCTCTACTCTTACTCCCCAACCTAATTTTTATATTTTATATATATTATACATTCAATTATTTTTAAAAGGTATTTTTGTTTTCATAAAATAATGAAACAATTCATCATAAATTTCATTTGAATTTTTCTTCTTATGAATGTGTTTTACTCTGATTTTTTCCCATAATTGAGAAACTGTTTATATAATTTAACATAATTACAATTAAAGTATTCACATGTTTTATAAACTAAAGAATCATAAATAATTCATTTTTCCTTTATATATCTTATTATATTACTTACATTATGTTATTAAAATATATGTCATATACAATTAAATATATACAACATATAAACATGCTTGATTTTGGTTAATATTAAATATTTAAAATTTAAAAACTAATTCAATAAAATATAATTAATTTTGATAAAAAAATTGTAAGAAAAATTAATTAAATTAACATTTCCAAATAAATTTTTTCATGTACAAAATAAAATTAATAAAAAAATTGTCTAATAAATTTGATTATTTTTTGAGAAAGATTACATTTTTTTTTAAATTAATTTTCCTTCTTTTTTTTAAATTAATATCATTTTATATATTTTTAACAACCATGGGATTTTTTATAATGAATTAATTTTATTAATGATGATGATTTATATTGATATCATTTAATATAACAATAAAGACATTTCATTATGTTTTGTAACAAGATTTACTTATACAAAATAGGTTTTTTATGTTAGTTTTTTATATTTTTAACGTCAGTTCATTAGGGTACATCTTTGAAGGAGATGTTGTAAATATATTTTTTAACATTGGTTATTAAAACTGACCTTAAAATGTATTTTTTATGATATTTCAAGTCAGTTTTTTAAAAAAACAACATGAAATACCACCTTAACATCAGTTTTTTTAAACTGACTTTAAAAATCTATTTTTCACATCAGTTTTTCTAAAAATGACATGAAAGCATATTTTTCACAAAGTATTTTTAAAAAAATACATGAAAAATAGGTTTTTAATTTTTTTTTTCTAAAACTAATGTTAAAAATATTTATTTCAAAAAATATTCTTCCCATTGGATTACTCCATCATTGAAAAATAGAAGATCTATACAAAATATATTATTGAAACCATACAAAATGTAGAAAAAATGTAAATCTTTGAAAAACAAAATGGATTTCAAAATATTAGTTGATATAATTTTCTTCAGAGGAAAGATCTCATGAGGAAACTAAAGCTTCATGTTAGAAGGTATTTTATAATTCGATTTTATTTTTGTAGTTTTACCATGATACGATGAATCATTCTTCATTATAGGAAAAAAAATTAACTGGTATGTAAATTAAGTAAACAATCACCCAAATTATAAATAGTGGATTTCTGATGAAGATATATTGATTCGAGTAAGTGAGATGATTATGATCAAAAGAATTTATCGTGAAATTAATATATGTGGAGCGTGAAAGCATATAAATAACACGGTAAAAGGGAATGTGATATTATGAATATTAGGCAACATCTAAAAATTTCAATGTCGCACTATAAAAAATGGAATTATAGATTGGAGGGAAATTAAAATAATCTTCAATGCCACTTTTATGATAACTTTCATGAAAAGATATTAAAATTATCATTTTCCCTATCATCTTTATGATAACCAGTGTGAAAAAATATCTTGTAATGCTATAATTTCAGTAATCTATATTAAACATCATTTATAAAATCAATTTGTCAAAAAACAACATTAATTATGTTTAAAAACATTTACTTCATTTACCAATCATTGATTTTACAAGTCATGGAGCTCAAACAGTGTTACAGATCAAAATTTATGGTCATCAAAAGTTAGACTTCTCTAAGACTTCGTTTAGATTTAATAAACCTCTAATATCCATAACTTTTGACCTGTAATTCCATTTTGTCTCTAGGACAACTTCAATCAAATCTAGTAAAATGAAGTAAAAATATTTCATCATTTTTAAAGTTAGTTGTTTGAAAAAAAAATGTAAAAAATAGCTACTAACGTTTGTTTTTGAAAACAAATACTAAATGTCAATTTTCAAAATGGTTTTTCAAAAAACCAACATGAATAATGTTGAAAAATATTTAATTTATTTTTAAAGATTATATTTGAGTGGTTTTGGAGCTGAAACGGACTTAAGAATAAAAAGTTATGGATATCGGAAATTGGTCATCTTTAAATAATGTCTTAGAGAAGTCCAAATTTCGATGGCCATAACTTTTGTTTCATAAATCTTTTTGATCTCAAATACAAGTCATATCAAATATTAGGAAATGAAATATGGGTTCTAAAAAAAATTTAATGTCAATTTTTTGAAAAAACTATGTGAAATTTGACTTTTTACATCATTTACTTAAAAACAATAACTTGAAAAACTAGTTTTTCACATAGGTTATTATCAAACTGATGTGAAAATATATCTTTTCACATATGCTATTTTAAAAAAGATGTGATAAATGATATTTTTAATATATTTTCATTGTGTTCATTAAATAAATGTTGTTAAAAACATCCATGAGGACTTTTAATGTCAGTTTATTTAGAACCGACATTAAAAGTATAATTTTAACAATGGTTAACTAATATCCTCCATTAAAAGTCAACATTAAATACTTTTCAAATAAACCATGAAGAATTTAAATTAAAATTAATACATTAAAACTAATGTTTCTACTAATAAATAATATTTTTTTCAGGAAAAGGATATTTTTTCATTTTAACTAAATTACTTTTCATCTATTACATGATTTTGTTTTGAAATTAATATTTTATGTTATGAAATTTAAATTTTTCAAAATAAACATCTTTTTTGGATTCCTCATTTCATAAATCTCTTAGGGTTCATTTTATAATTTTTATGAATGAATTGGTTTTTAGGTGTACAGTGGAAAAAAACTATATCCTAAAATAGTATAATATTTAATATGATTAAGTATTCAAAATAAAACTTTTGGTTTTGAGATATTTTGAATTTTAAAAAACTATTCCTTTCTAATAATAAAATATTAAATCCCATGGGAATAAATAATAAACATTAAATTTGATAAAATTTATTGGTACCACTAAAAAATCAATTTATCCAAAAAAACATATACTTCGTGTTGTGTATAGATATAATAAAATCAATTTTTAACTTATTTAGAAATAGAATATTATAAAATATAATACATACTTTAAATTATAACAGTCAAATTTTGTAAAAAGGATAATTTCATTGTAATTCGTAAAATTAAGTTACCAAAGTACATTTTACTCACCATAGAAAGGGTTTAATTGGATAAAAAGGGTAAAAAAATGTAATCTAGTCACAAGTATCACAAAATTAAATATCTATTTTTATTGGGTAAGTATAATTTGACCAACCCGACCATTTCATCAATTTTGGGTTGCCTTGGTTCCACAATTCATTCTGAAATACATTTATATATTTTTATAGTTAAGGGTATATATAAAGGTGTCACTCCGGTCACATATAAAAGGATCAACTATACACCTTAATTATCCATACATTTTGAGATCCTTAACTCAATTAAGACCAGATAATATACCTCCTTGACTCACCTTCCCATATATTATAGGATTTGATCTTCCAAAAAACCAGTATAAGAAGGATTTGGATAATGGACTAAAGGATGGTATCCATGGAAAATGTAATGGCCTTAACCAAGTTCATTCATATTCCACCTCCTCTATATATATTTTTACCAAACTAATATAATTAAATTAGTATCATTTTCATACTAAAATAAAATTCTGTTCGTGGAAAAACCATTATCCACCTCATTTCCATCTAATAGATAATTAAAACCTCATTTGTGTTTATGTACAGACTACCACCTCAAGTAATAATGCATTTAATTTTTCACCACCTCCATACATGGATGGGTCTAAAAATAATTTTGAATAAATTAATATAATATTTATAACATGATTAAGGTTCTATAATGATATGTTATATCATGACCAACTCCCTCCAAATGTTCCCCTCCTAGGTTAGATATGAAGGAATATTGATAATTAACCTCAAGTCCTCCCTCTAGTAGGCCTTCAGTTGGAGATAATAACCAAGCATTTAAAAATTTCATATATGAGATACATTACCATTTGATAATATAGTATTTAGATATTAGATAAACATACACCAAGATATTCCATCCTATAATATAAAAGTAAACATAAAACTGTCCCACAATGCATGAATAAAGTAAATAGCTAAATATAAAAGTATCCAAAGTAAATACTGAAAGATAAGCCCTACAATAACTACTCAAATATGCATGAACCCATGATAATAATTTCATTATCAATCCCTAATTTCCTCCTAAAAATGATGAAATAATTATATATATATGGTGAGAATATATGTATACATAATAGGAATATACCGATGGTCTGAACCGCACATGTGAAAAGAGTATACTAATACACCAGTGAATAAAATAGCATAACCAACTAGAACATAAACATGAAAATAATAGAAACCCATCCTCACCATATATTGATCAAAGAATCAATCATCCAATATTGTTATATAGTATCAAAAATATAAACAATCAAGGTTCTTTGTAGCTACTTACCCACTAATTTTCCACTCTCATGCCCCAACATCGAATGACTTTGTCTATCATTCATTCCATACCTAGCATATCACAGCACATCTCATATGAAGACACCAAGTCTGTCTTTGTTGTGGGGGGAGGATTATTCCCTATATAACCCACACTCATAAGTTATATAAGATGACCCACCTTTTTATTACATAAATATTTCATTTAATTATACAACATTTAATAATTCAAAAAGATATTTTGGGAGTACTGTCTCAAAAATAAAATAAAAATACATGGAAAATACATTAAAACATGAAAAAATTCATTATATATTTCCTATTATTATTCATAGCTTACTCCTAGGATACTCTTACTACATCTCATATATTGGGAACATACATCAACAAATTGGGTGAGCATAAATACCAACATGAGAACAAACAAAAGAAACACATATCATGTGCGAAAGAGGCATAAAAATAAGGCATGATCAAATGAATATGAGGAATATCATAATAAAAATAACATGAATCATAAAATAGAGGTATTTATACAACATAATAATATAACATTCATAATCATATCACCATGGTTTCATAAATTATAATTATCTTGGTTATTCACTAAGGTATCGTAAAGCATGTCATCTCTAGTGATTAATTATTAACCCAATGCATTGGATCACTATTAGGTAAACCTATTAATAGGTCTTAAATAATTTGAGCCTCATTGAATATAAATTATATCCTTTTATTAATAACTTTTTTAAAAAATAGTTTTCATATAAAAATCATTACATACAAACTGCTTAATGTCTTTAACATAAAATCATCTTATTACCCTTGAAAAGAGAATATGAGTTTCACATATATATATCCTAGAATAAATAATACATGTTTATGTATAGTTCAATACCCATGGAATAGATTTGTATATTCATAATATGATTATTTCTCATGAAGAAAATAGAAATTTCAAGAAATAAATTCCGTAGCATAACGGTATACATTATGGATTATGAAAAGGAAATAATGTTAGGGAATGAAGGTATACCATTGTTAAAAATATATATATGTATTATAAGGAATAACACAAGAGAATTAATAAAAATAAATAATATGGATGGTTAGAAGAAACAAAATAAAAATTTACATGAATGAAAAAGGAGAGACGGATAATTCCCTTAATAAATTTTGGTAACATAATAGTATATAAAATTGATGAATAAAATGGCATAATGTAATGAATGGAAGTTTTATAAATACAATTTATCTCTTTATTTCATTAAATATCTTATTATGTAATATGGATATAGAAAAAAATCACATATTTGGTTTTATTATATCCTATCATATTTAAAATACTGTTAAGCATCATTACCATTGATAATATTGTAGTTGAATAGTGATCACATGATTATTACAAATATAGGGTTTTAATCAATCAATTTGACATGTAAAAGAAATTAATGGACTCAACATGTAGAATTTTACCCTATAAAACCCATTTATCAAAGATTCTGAGGGAGATAGTATCTTTGGGATTTTCTATTGACCATTCCCAAGCTGAGATCCAATCAATTATGCATTAGTGAAACCGTTTATGGGATAAGATGATGCTCGTTGAGATCATCGCCCAAACTATGGTCACCAAACCACCCCATGGAAGTCTCACCATAAAGAACCTTACCCTTGGGTAATTTTCTAGTGGATTAAAGGGACATGTATCAAGACCTATGAAATATTAGTATGTAAATTATTTTCTATATAATAATGAATAAATTTTCATCTCTATTATTGTTAATTTATAAATTATTTTTATATTGATATGATAAAATAAAAATTTTATTTTAATTAGTATTAAATTTCAATTAATAAACATATTTTAATGAATTAATGTATTTTTAAAATTAATTTTATTTTAAAATGTTATTATCAAATATAAATTATAATATAATTTTTATGAATTCAAATGTTATTTTTATAAGGGTTTGAAAACTGTTATGGTCAAAAATCCATCATTTCTCAATAAAAGTTGGTTTTTATTTTAAATGTGAAAATGCACATATTTAGAAAATAATTTTTATGAAATGAATATTATTTTTGAAATTATAATTTATAAATTATCCAATGGTTAATATTTCATAACTCTTAGATATAGTTGAATTTTCGAGTAAAAATTAAATACGGTATAAATAAACAATGTGTATTATGACATAATAATGACCCAAAAGTAAAGTAATAAATACTATAAATGGTATTAAAGACCAAATCTATGTCTTAAATTTAAAATAATGTTATTTTATTTTAATTTTATTTACTTTATAAATCCATTTTTAATCCTCTAAATCCATTAATATATTTTAAGGTTTTAAAATCATTTCTTTAAGTGCATGACTCACTTAGACATAATAAAGGGTATTATTTTATAATTTTCATCCCTTCACATATAAAATAATTAAAAGCACTCCCATATTTCCAAAAACATGGTAAAAAAATGGTAAGTTTTTTTGGTTTTGCTTATTTTGTTATATAGGGTCCAAAACCTAAGTTTGAGAAAATTTAAATAAATCCCCACTCATTTCCTATATAAAACCACACAAAATCCTGTTTAGCATCACTAAAAGCACATAGATCGCATCCTTAATCATTACTATTCTATTTATAGTCCTCCCAAAGTTCCCCAAGCACTCAATAAGTCCCTCGTAATAATTTGGAATAACACTCTCAATGTAAGGGATCTTCCACACTCCTTTTTTTCAACCACAACTTTAATGTTATGCTTCATAGTTTCCATTTTTCATATTGGTATATATTCTTGTATATCCCCCTTACTATCCATTTTATGTATATATGATGAGATACCCCTTTCACTTTCATATATACCTCCTATGAACTGTTATGTACTCCCATTACCATGCCAAAAAATAGTAAGGGATCCCCACTTTCTCTTATTTATTTATGTTTCTTTATTATGTTAGGCCTTTTATTTCCAATTCCTAATTTTTAGATATGTTTTTACATGTCAATATAACTTACCATTTCATTTAATAATGTAGATACATGATTTTATCACTAATCAACCCCTTTTATAAATTTTTATTTGACTTCATTATGCTGCTGAAATTTCACCATGATTTTTCCATGGGGAAAATTGTATATTGAATACCATACCCATTAACTATCGAGGGTGTTCAAATTTATACACATATACTTCATTGACTTGGGACTTACATGTATTTATTCAACATTCCTTTATTTTTTTTAATAATATATGATGATTAATGAATCTATGTTGTATGATTTATGTGGCGCACTTTAGCATGAGAATGAAATGAAGGTGATGGGTGCACCTAAAATTATATAGCACTCCAATGAATTGGGTAATATTTATTATCATGATATGGGATTTTGGGATATTTATTGAACCTTATTCCATTATATGAATTTTTCCATTATGATTTCTTAGTAGTTAGCCTTGACCTATGTTTATGATGCAGTGTTCTAAGTTGTCACCACATTTCCCATGTTATTATTATCATGATATATCATGCCTTAATGTTCATGTTTATGATCTCACACCTTTTATTCCCTATTTATATTCCTATTTAATGACATGTTTTACCTTATTCATGTTATTCCATGTTAATTCCCTTACCAGGATTTATAGCTCACCCATTTCTTATATATATCCTCAGGTAATCCCATGCCATTTTAAAAGACAAGGAATTTTTAAGCATGTTAAGGATGTTTTCAATAATGTTTTCAATACCACGTTCAGGATGTTATGAGAAGTACCTAATTCTCAATTACACTATACTTATCAATATTCTTAGTTGTATTATGTTTACTTTTCTATAATAAATCATAAATTAATGTGTAATAAATATAATGTTTCCAATAGATGAAATCAATAGAAATGATTAGTTATTTTTGGGATTAGGATTAGAAAACTCTAGAGAAATACTTATGGATAAGAAAATGTATAAGAAAAAATTCAACAAATTTGGTAAGTATATATTATGTTATTTATCATGAAAATTCATCTCTATCTGAATTCTAAAAGTGGATGTGGATTTGGCACTGATGTGCATAGGGCTAAAACCTAAAAACACCATGTTGAGCTAGACTCAACTCAGAACTGGTGCACGATAATGGACCACAATGAACACCAGGTTTTTAACTCCCATTGGATATGATTTGGTAAATTCATAATCAATTTTTGTACCATTATTAATTGAAAAAATACCCATAATAATATATTTTAGGAAATCGGTCATGGATAACATATATTGAAGGATAGATATACATAAGTTAAGGAAATTATTTAAATTTATAAGTTATTATTCTTATGTCACTGGATTACCCTTTATATGTTTAATAGTATAAAATTTCCACCCTAAATTTCCCTTTATTCTAGCCACTTTCTGAAAATATGAGGGATCAGCTAAAAAATCAATGTGACGAGCAATGTGATGACTATCCCAATAAGATATTCAACCTGATGGGATTGAAAATTGCAAAATTTGTGATGATACTCTCTCAGCTAAATCAGGTTATGAAAAGATACTTAGATTAGGATGAGTTCCAAAATTCCCCTATAAAAGGACAAGATAAAATTGAGTCCTTTATGTGACAAAATCCTCCAACTTTAAATGGATCATATAACCCTTTAATCAGGAAATAATGGTTCAAATACATTGAGAATATCTTTTTAATCCTTCAATGTAATGAGAAATAGAAGGTTCTACTAACTGTTTATCTTATAGATGGAAAGATGATTAGTACTGTAAATTGATCAAAACTACTATGCCTGAGTAACATATCGAATAGATTCGGTGGAAGGAATTCCAAAAAAAATTGATAAATATTTTAATTGCACTCTCTAACTTAAAATGGAAATGGATTTACTTTACCTCAATAAAAAGACAATAAATTTATTAGGTATTATGACTAAAAAATAAAAATAATTTCACAATACACCTATGTAAATGTCGTTAACCTCAAATTCAAGGTTGACCACCCCTTTGGTGGGATAAAAAATAGGTTTCAGAAACCCATGGTGATCTGTGACTTTGATAGCTATGAGGAAATTGTATGTTGTTCCCTCAAGGTCAAAATGGAGATTAGTTAATTTCAAGGGTATCATGTGGATAAGGAGTGGAAATTAGAGTTTAATTCTATCTGTCTAATGGAGAAATATAATGGTGCCAGTAAATTTCAAAATCCCACTTGTCAAAGGTGTGGAAAGAATCAACCCAAAAATTTCTTAAGGGGCGAGAATAAATGATTTAGGTGAAAGAAAGAAGATAACCTAGCTAGAGATTTTTGATAGGAGAAATCCATTAATTTGATAGAGCGAACGAATGATCTATTAAACACTAAGAATATTTCTCATTGCTTCAACTGCAAGGAAACAGGGCACTTTTCAATCCAATTCAATAAGACAAGGGTTTTCGGAGCCAACCATCAACCTCCAAATCACCAATGGAACACTTTTTCCATCACAACCGCTGGGTGGATCTTAACAATGATGTGGTGATAAGTATGATATTTATTCATTCATGGATATAAATCATTCTTTCTTATTCTGGTTCTATGCATCCATTCATATCAAAAAAAATAGTAGAACAATTCAAACACCACTACAAAGCATTGATGTATAGTTATCTGTGAAAATAGAAAACGTATCAATTATCGCATCCCATGTATATAACTCCTCCACTGTCAAAATTTTTGGGATGATCATATTGGAAAACCTTATCATAATACCTTTGATTGAAAATGATGAAATTTTAGATATTGATTGGATTTCCCTATATAGAGCTAACATAAAATGTTGTGAGAAGAAAATCACTCTATGTATCACAAATTTACCCTCAATTATATTCAAGTGAAGGGAGAAGGATGAATCTTATTTAGTAGATAAATCACAATAATGGATATTATTGACCTACAAGAAAGTGTATCTAGCTCAAATTATTGATTATATGGAATGAATCATCCTTGAGATATGCCTATTTTGAGGGAATATACTGATTTATTTCCCAAGTAATTGTCTAGTATTCCTCCTAGCTAAGAGGTTGAATTTTCAATTGATATTACACCAATGTTGTTACTATTATCCAGTACCTTATATAGAATGTATTTTTCGGAACATGAGGAGATGAATAAACCACAATAGTAGAATTTGGATAATGTTTTCATACTCCCAAGTGCTTCACTCTAAGGTGCACATGTCCTCTTCATAAAAAAGAATGATGAGTCTATGTGCCTTTTCATGGATTATTGTGAGCTCAATAAGAGAATGATAAAGAACATGTATCCTCTGACATGAATTTATGACTTTTTATATCATTTATGTGGAGAAAAATACTTCTCCAGTTGGATTCATGGTCAAGATATTACCAAGTCAGGGTGAAGAAGGATAATATCTCCAAGACTACTTTTCATACAAGTTATGGGCACTATGATTTCATGGTAATGCCGTTTTGACTCGCCAATTATCCAGAAATATTCATGGACATGATGAACATTGTCATTAGGGTTTAGATATTCAATTTTTTGGTAGTATTTATTGAGTATATTTTAATATACTCCAAAATAAGGGAGAAACTTGATAATGATCTGATCACTATGTTGAGGACCTTGCAAAAGGAGATTCATTGTGAAAAGTATAGTAAATATAAGTTATAGTTGAATGAATTATAATTCTTGGGGAATATCATCACAGGAATTGGAATATCTATGGACCCTTAAAAGGTAGAAGAAATTGAAGAATGACTAAGGAAAACATATTTAATATTTATCTGTGGTTTCCTTGTATTAGTGGGGTACTATAATCAATTTGTGGGAAATTTCTCATGATTTTCAAACCCTCTAACCAAGCTAACTCATAAAGGGGTCCAGTTTTATTATATTTTTGAATTTGAAAATTTATTCCAGGAGTTAAAATAGAGTATTATCACTACACCTGTACTCAAACTACCCAAAAGTAGAGAAATTTTCATGGTATTCAACAATGCCTTGAAGAAGGGCCCGGGCTATGAGTTAATGTGGAATGAAAAAGTTATAGCCTATTCTTCGAGGAAGTTTAAAGTTCATGAATAGAACAACCAAATGCATGATCTATAGTTTTATACAATGATCGCCACTTTGAAAATATGGCTTCATTATCACTTTGTATAGAATAGAGAAATATATACATATCAAAAAAACCTCAAATATATATTAACATAGAAAGAGCTGAATATACACCAATGATGATGGTTAGAGCTAATCAAGGACTGTGAATTCTCAATTCACTACCATCCTCATAAAGGGAATATGTGGAAGATTTTATAATTAGAAATCATATAGAAATTTAATAATTTTTTAGAATTGAGAATGTTATATAATTTTTAGACATGAAGTGGATGGACATGGGAATCATAATGGACGGAACATCATCAATCCCCTCTCAAAATATTTCCCAACTATCCCTTGAATAAAAAAGTATTCTTAGAGAAATGATAGGGGAATTAAGATGAAAGTGGAATCTTTAATAAAAGGGAAATCCTTTGAGTTCAATGTTAATGAAGAAAGAGTTGTATGATTTGGGTCATGAATATGTTTACCATCCAATTAAGAGATAAAGAGAGATCTTTTATATGTCGTAGATAGATCAATCTTCTCTATTCACCCAGGGAACACAAATATGTATCGAGATATCTAAGAGAATAATTGGTCTGACAATATTAAAAAGCAGATCATGGAATATACATTGAAGTGCCTGGTATGTCAGTAAGTGAAGGCCAGAAGAAAAATGTCTAAGGGGATGATGTAACCAATACCCATACCAAAATTGAAATGGAAAAACATCACCATATACTTTTTTACTATACTTTTGAAGACATGTTGAATAAAAAATTCCATATGGGTTGTTTTGTATCATCTTACAAATACATATCACTTTATCATCATTCAAGAGTAATTATCACTGGACCAAATTGCATGAATATACATCAAATAAGTGGTGATGCTAAATTTAGTACAACTATCAATTGTATCCGATCGAGATCTGATATTTACCTCTATGTTCTGGTAAAGTCTCCAATATGGTCAAAAAACTGAACTGAACTTCAGTAAGGCCTATCATCCTCAAATGGATTTCCAGTCTAAGTAGACTATTCAGACACTGGAAGACAAGTTGAAGGAATGTTATAAGGACTTCAAATGAGTATAGGACAAACATCTACCACTGGTCTATTTCTTAGAAAACAATATATTCCACTCAATGATCCAAATGGATCCATATTTAGCCCTTTATGGGTAGAGGTGCAGAATACCTTCATACTAGGATGAAGAGCTGTGATGATAATTATAGACAGTACCTACAGGTTGATGATAAATACATGGTATTCTTGTACATATCTCCATGGATGAAAGTGATGAGATTTGGTAAGAAGGGAAAGCTTAGTCCAAGATACATCAGCCCCTATGAGACCCCTGATTGCATTAGACAGGTTTCTTACCAACCAGAACTCCCACCAAACCAATATCAATTACATGATGTGTTCCATGTATCCCTCTTGAAAATGTAAATACCATACCCCTCCCACATACTCAATCCTGAGGTGGTTCCATTTGAGAATGATATATCATATTAAGAGCATTGGGTAAAGATCTTAGATCATAGAGAAAAAGTTATTAAAAATAAGATAATGCACATCGTCAAAGTATTTTGGAGAAACCACAAGTTTGAAGAATTGATGTAGGAACCAGAGGAGTTAAAGAAACAAAAATACCCTCATCTATTTTGGTGTAGGAAATAAAAATTTGAAAGGAAAAATTTCTTAAATGGGAATATGTTTGATACCCAAACTGTTATAAATAAAGTATCCCTTATGATTAGATTAAATGTCATATTATGCAATATGTTTAAAGAAAACACATGAACTTATTTGGTTTTATTATATCCTATTATATTTAAAACACCATTAAGAATCATTACCATTGATAATTTATCCATTTAATGGTTATCACATGATTATTATAAATATAGGGTTCAAAAAAATCCAATTGATACAGACAAATAAAGTGACGACCTTAACCAGTAGGATCGTACCCTATGAAACCCATTTATCGATGCTTCTGGGGGATATAGTGTCTCTGGGCTATTCTCTTAACCAATACCTATATGATATCAAATAACATAATCATGAGAGAATCTGTTTCTGGGAGATGTTGAAGTGCACCGACAACATGCCCAAACCATGTTCATCGATCCACCCCTAGAAAGTATCATCAGCGTACACCTTACCCTTAGATAATATTCTAGTGTATTAAAGGGATATGTATAGAAACCATAAATATATGATAATGTACATTATTTTTTATAAAATAATTAATATAGTTTCTTCCAGTTATTGTTACTTTATAAATGATTTTTATTTTGATGTAATAAAACATAAATTCTATTTTAAATTTATATTCAATTTCAATTACAATATTTATTTTCATGCATTAAATGATTTTTGAAAAAAAATAAAATTTTAAAATGTTTTCATTAATTAATATATATTAAATATAAATGATCATATAATTTCTATTAAGTCAAATTTAATTTTTATAAGGGTTTGAAAACTATTATTGTCAAAAAATACAGCATTTCCCAATAAAGGTTGATTATTATTTTAAAAGTGAAAATTCACACATTTGTAAAATTATTTTGATAAAATTATTATTAATTTTCAAATTAGAATTTCAAAATTATTCAATGGTGACTTTTTCATAATTTTCTGATACAGTAGAATTTTCTAGTAAAAAATAAATACTGTATAAATATAGGATGTGTATTATGACATCATAATGATGCTCAAGTGTTGTAATTAATACTATAATGTGTATCCCAAAAAAAAAAAAATTTTACCTTTAAAATAATTTGATTTTATGTTTATTTGATTAATTTTATAAATCCATTATGAATCCCCCAAAACTATTAATATATATTAAGGTTTTATATTCCCTTCTTTGAGAGTACAAATCACTTCCACATAATCAAGGGTGTTACTTTATTAAGTTAGGACCTATAGATAATAAAATAATTCAAAACACTACATTTTAGAAGAAATAATTGGCAAGAAACATTATAAGATTTGTGGTTTTTGTTATTTTATAATATAGAGTACAAAACCTATGTTCAAAAAATATTAAAGATATCCCCACTAGTTTCCTATATAAACCCACCCTGGATCCCATTTATCTTCACTAAAAAATATTTGGATCACATCCTAAATCTACACTAACCTCTATATAGCCCTCCTATGTTTCCCCTAAGCTCTCAAGAATCCCCTCTCAAGTATGTTTCTGACGCTTTCGCCGGGGCACGCGCGTCCGTCCACCGGGGAGGGCGCGCTGCTTGTTTCCCCGTATTCCCCCTTTCCAAAGGCGGGTGGCATCCATTCCTTGTTCAGGGACATCTGCTCCTTGATCGAAACCGGGATGATGGGATGTCGGTTCTTCCCTCTATGGATTCCTCCTCGGAGCTCATTACCTAGTCCGGGTCTCCCTTATAGATTTAAGACGGGTTCGTGAAGCTCATTCCTGGTGTCATATCTACATGGACACCAGTTAATTACGTTGCTTCCATCAAGACGCTCCAAGGGGTCTTGTCGGGATAGTAACATGCGGTGAGGAGAATGGTCACGTTGGGGCATTGTCAGCATGTCTGTCTTTGGTCCCTCATCACAGGGCTTCTCGAGGGCGCGGAAGCCCGAGGCATCCCACATCGAACGCGGGGAATGTGTACCATCTGAGGTTTTCTTCATCTTCCCATTTTTAACACGGGGTATGTCGCGAGTTTAACGTCTTGCAGAGACGGATCGGGTTAAAGGATCCCTAGGGGGAACACCGATGTTGGGTCCAGCATGTGGGCAGCTCCCCATATATCATGGAGTGGGAAAGGGTGGCATGATCTCACCAGGATGTGGTGGCCCGGGTAAGGATCAGGATGGATGGTGGAGTGAGACATGGGGCTTACGTTCTGAGATGGCCCAAGAGGGGGGATATAGTTTAACGTCATGCGGGACGCGATACAGTTTAACGTCATGCGGGACAGAATACGGTTTAACATCATGCGGGACGTGATACAGTTTAATGTCATGCGGGACGGAATACAGTTTAACGTCACGCGGGATGGAATACGGTTTAACGTCACGCGGGATGGAATACGGTTTAACATCACGCGGGACGGAATACGGTTTAACGTCACGCGGGACGGAATACGGTTAAAGTCACGTGGGACGGAATACGGTTTAACGTCACGTGGGACACAATATTTGGGGCTTACGCTCTGAGGCAGCCCAAGGTGGTCGGGGAACCGACATGGAGAGTTCGGGACGACCGGGTGGTGGGCTTGAACCTCGTGGAGGCTTCCTACGTACCATGCGTTAGCACGGATCAAAGTCCACGTAGTTCGCTAGGATGGGGCTTACGCTCTGAGGCGGCCCATAAGAGGATTTCATGGTCGTCGCGCACTCTAAGCCCACGTGAGTCATGCTCGGTGTGGGAAACAAGAGGCAGCAGGGACCAGACGATGACGTCGCAAAGGGTGCGCCCGTGAGAAGCGGAATGGGGCTTACACGTTGAGCGGCCCAAAGAGGAAATAGGGGCTTACGCGTGGTTATCATCCCTTGGGGTCGGGGCTTACTCCAGGGTGGAGGCCCGTGGTGTGACAAAGCATAGTGGGAAAAGGACTCCATTGGCCTTGGCAGGGGGAAGTACATAGATGCACGGGTGCAATCATCCGCAAGAAAGGTTAGGGGCTTACGCTCTGAGGCAGCCCTTCCCCCGCGGACAAACGCCGCTCCGACAAGGAGGATCTCATTCCATTTGAGGAAGATTCTATTCCCATGGAGACGAGTGGGCATAAAAAATGTCCAAGCTGGGGGGACCCTGCGTGCAAAGCACGGGGTCAGACCACAGTTTAACGTCTTGTGTTAAGGACGAGGTGCTTAGCAGTTTAATGTCCTGCAGCTTGGACGAGGTGGGTTCGCTTCACACCCCTAGGGCTTACATTCCCAACACCCTCTACCCCTTGTGGAAGGGAAGGCATCAGCAAGGCCATAATGAAGGGGGGCCGTAGAGCGAACCACTGGGGGGTCCACGTTAGCGTGGCTATGCGAAGAAGAAATAGCCGTTAGCGTGCCTATGCGGAGAAGCATAAGGCAAAGCAACGCAATAGGAAACATGGCCCAAGGGACCTTGAGGTTACTTCTCACGAGCCTGGAAGTCCGTGCGGGAAAACAACGCATGGTGCGCAAGCCCGGTAGGGGAGACATCAGGTGCCGGTGCAGGGGGAAGCCAAGGGGCGTCAAGCTGAGGAGTCCTGGGTTTTGTGCGCAAAAGGGAAGGTTTGCGCGCAAAAGACCGGGACGGCGCGCAATTGGAGCAAAGGAATTTCATGCGGAGAGGGAACTACGCATAGGGTTTTGCGCGCATGGTAGGGTATTGCGCGCATGGACCACGGATTGCGCACAAGTGGGGAAACCAGGGGAAGGGGAAAATTCACTGAAGCCGGTGGATTTGCGCGCAAAGGCGAACTTCGGGGCAAGGTTGCGCAGAATTCTGGATTACCTGGATGTCATCTTTCATGTGGGGGGAGCCGAATTGCGCGCACGAGAGTCACTTTGGATTCCTCAACCTCCAAACCGTTCGGGGTCACCTTATATTTATAGGCGACCTCCGGCGCGGAATCCAGGCGGCGCGCGAAATTTTCCGCGTCGGGAACCGCTTGCGCGCAAAATCTCACCGCGGAGAACCGGGGCGCGCAATTATTGCGTGCCTCACCGGTCCAATTTCGCGAATCCTAGGAGTACTATGCGCGCAGAACATTTTTTCGTGCGGATCCTCCTTTATTTCGCGCACCACTTCCCGGGCCTCCGGATCGGGCCTCGGACTCCGAATATGACTTCGCTTCGTCATTCTGAAACTTCTTCTGGGAGTTACAGGCTTTTTTCGACGTCAAAAAATGCCCCCCCTTGGAATTGGATCGGTGAGAGGTCACAACGATTTGATTCCAAGGGAAACGCCGAAACACCGAAATGCTGAGTCCCCTGATCCAGTTGCTCACAAAATTTGGATGGGGCGCACAAAATGCCGGACTCGTGCGGAATCCTCTTTTCGCGCGGCGCGGAACCCTAGCCTCACCTATAAAAAGGGGCGATGGGTCCGAACTCCGTACATCCGCTTTTTCCACGCGATAAGCACTTCTCTCTCATGCGCGAAATTGCTCCGCGGCTGCGCATAATAACGCACTGGCAGCACGGAATTCCTTCCGAAATTTGGTCGCAATCTCGCGCCTGTTCGGGATTTTCCGCACTCTGTGTGCCGATTGCACGCTCATCTCCAAGATTCCGCGCAAATCAGCTAGATTTCGTGCCGAACTCTCCAATTCCGTGCACTGCATCCTGATTTCGCCCAACTCTCTAAAAATTCGAGATGGCTGCAAACCGAGTTGATGAGGGGGAAGCCGCTGCCCGTAGGATAGAAATGGCGGCAAATGAGGAGGTTTATGGCGCCAAGGTGATTGTCTCCAACAATATGACCTTGTTCAATCTACTGAATCCGGCCCAAAAGGCATATCCCTTGTTGGACAACCTCCCGCTCTAGAATTTTGGCATCCTGGAGGAGGTGCCACTGCCGGGCTTCGAGGTGGACACACCGCGGTCCTGGGTGACTCAGGAGGACGAACTTACTCGCTACAACATCACCAACAACGGCCATCCTGCTAGGGAAACTAGACACATGGATGTATATGTCCTGAACCCGAGGACTACGACCATTACCGAGGACGAGCCAGTGGCAGTGGATTCTCCAGCCCTCTACGCGAGCATGTTCCGTCAAAGCATCACGGATGACACGAAGGGCTGGCTCAAGGATTGGGACCTACGGTCCGGGGGAAACTTCACCAGTGAATGGGCCTGGGAGTTCTGGGTTCGCCATACCTGTGACCAGTTCGGAGACGAATTGCGGTATATCGGCCTATTCGAGGCGGTATGGACATCGCAGTTCCATTTCCACCATCAGCCTGAACTCGGACCGGATCTATTCAATCGGTGGTCTCATGACACCAACACGTTCCACCTTCATCATGGGGAAGTCGGCATCAGTCTCTGGGACATTCACTGCATCGACAGTATCCCACTGGAGGTTTACCAATATGATGAGTTCGTTCCTCCAAAGAACACCTGGGGAGACAGGTCGCGGATGCCTATGCTGATGTGGCACCTGCTGCAGCTAGCCAAGGAGAGGCTGGGGGTCAAGGACTTCCTGAAGGACATCGCCTAAAAGGGCTAGTTCAGCATGTTCCTTGAGAGGGATCCCACCGTCAAGATGTCGGGACAGGGAAAACGGTGCCCAACCACGACTCAGAGGAGCAAGGACGGGTTATACTAGAAGACCCTGGAGGCAGGGCAATACCAATCATGGGGCTACCGCTATAGCATCCCATCTTTTTATAACATAAACTTTCATTTCATTACACAAAAATGAGGATCTTTAAGGATTAGTGTCTTGGAAACCAGGAACATAATACATGAAAAGATCAAAAAACACTCTTCTTAAACACTTGAAAGGCTTCTCCTTAAGTTCATCCTAGGTTCATTACTGCATCTCATAACCTGGGGACATACATCAAAAGAAAGGGTGAGCAGAAGGCCCAATAAGGGAAACAAGAGAAACATTTTACATGAGAACTTGAGATACTTCAATAAGGACATGAAAAGAACTTTAAGGCATGAGAAAGAAATCATGAGGCATTTCATAATAAAAATAACATTTTTTTATAACTTGAAGATGTGGCTGCAACATTTAATATTGACAATCGTTTCGTTTCACCAAGGTCCATCCCCAAGGTGTCGTTAAAAATTACCAAGGTTATTCACCAAGGTGTCGTTAAAATGGTCATCTCTAGAGATTAAGTCTTTACCCAATGCATTGGAGCGCTATCAGGGCGCACCCTTAAATTTGCCTTTATTATCATGTGATACACATATATCATCATCAAACATTTCATAAATAACCCAAATAGCATAAAATAAATGGGTTTCATTTCATAATCACAACGTTTTAAAAACTGCTTTAAAGACATGATCATTACGTCACTTTAAACCCACAGAAGGGGAAAGCGGGTATCATGTATGTAAATAACAGAATTTAAAATAGGACATTTTGATATATATGTGAATACCCTTATAGAAATAAGAGCTTTGAGTATTCACTTTATAACATAAAATAATTTTTATAAAAGAGAGAGGCATTTTTAGACGAAAATTCTGCAGCATAACGGCTATGTTACAAGGTTTTTAGGAAACATTGAAAAGAGAGGGGACATGGGTCAAACATTCATAAATGACCCATAAAACAGTAGAGGGACATAATATAAAGGATTTAAGAACATGGTAATGAAATTTGAAAATATACCATATGAAATGAAGAACATTAAAGGAAGACAAAAATAAGATTTCTCTTATGAAATTCAGCAGCCTAACAGTGTTACATAAACTTCAACCAAAAATGAATTGATAATGTCAAATAAGGTCTCTCATAATATGAAAATAAAAGATCAGTATGATAGATATATAGATCATACCATAACATAATAAAAAAGAACTTGCAAGACTTGACATGGAATTAGAACTTTGAAAAGGAGAAGGTTGAAAGAATCCCTTAAAAGTTCGGCAGCCTAACGGCGTCACTTAAACTTCAACAAAATGAATTGATGAGATAAAATAGGGTCTCTCATCATATGAACATAAGAGTCCAGAATGATATATATAGAGATCATACCCCAACATAACAAAAAGGAACTTGAAAGAACTGACATGAAATTAGAACTTCAAAACGGGAAGGGTGGAGAACCACTTAAAAATTCGGTAGCCTAACGGCGCCACTTAAAACTTCAAAATACTAAATTGAAGAGATCAAATGGGGTCTCTCATAATATGAACATAATATTACAGTATTATAGATATAGAGATCATACCCCAACATAACAAAAAGTAACTTGAAATACTTGACATGAAAGTAGAACTTGAAAAACGAGAAGGGTGAAAGAATCCCTTAAAATTTCGGCAGCCTAACGGCGCCACTTAAACATTCTTAAAACGAATTGATGAGAGCAAGGGGGGTCTCTCATCATATTAACATGAAATGGGAAGTATTATGAATATAAAAGAACATCCTCCAACATAATAATATGGAGCATAAAAGAAATGACATAAAAGAGATTACTTGAAAAGAAAGAGAGAGGTCGGATCCCTTACCTTAAAATGTAACTCTTAAACCTCAAAGGTTGGGACCTTGAAGGCTTGAGGGCACCTTGGGAGGACTCCTTGGGAGGTAATGAGACCATAACTTCGTTGGGGAAGAATGTTGAGTCGAATGGATGAGAGGAGGGCTTGGTATTTATAGGGAGAGTGAGGGGACAAGGCATTAATGGCCAAGGGACACCTCACATGTGCTTTTCTCAAACCCATGTGCTCTCCCTTGGCATTTACCATTGAGTTAGGCCACATGGGGCCCCCAAAACAATAATTCATCACCCTTGGCCGGCCAACTCTTAAAATATCTCATGACATCATCATGACATAGCTATGATGTCATTAAACATACCGAAACCCTAAAACTGCATTTTTACTATTCACTGAAAATTCAACTTTCTCAGAAAAATCCCAAAATCTCACACTAACCAAATATCAATGATCTGATTTCAAAAATGAACTCCATTTTATAAAAATAATTTTCTAAATATTTTTAAATTTATTTTTAAATAAATACACTATTCACCGAAAATTCATTTTTCAGAAAAAAAACCCCAAAAATTACCATTACATAATATCGGTCCTCTGAGTTCAAAAATGAAATCCATTTTATAAAAATAATTTTCTAAATATTTTTAATTTAATTTTTAATTAAAAAACAATATTCACCCGAATAAACTAATACTTGAATAATAATTTATGAAACAGTTATTTAACCATTTTATTGAATCACATTACTTAATCAAGGTGCCTAGATTATTTTAAAACTTTCTTTAAGTGAGATTACTAATCCATTTAGTCATATTACTAATCCTAATCATAAAATCACTATTCATAATTTACTATTCATCAAAAATCAAGTTGATCTTATTAGACTCCAAATTTCGTACTGAACATAATTGTAGAAGACCATCTTTTGAAAATCATTACACATTTTTAATTGTTTAAGGTTTACATAAACATTTTTAAAATATCTTTTTTCTAAAATTCATCAAAAATATGCATACTATATTTATCCGGTCATTTGAAAATTCATAAACATCATCATAATAAGAAATCCCAATTTTTATTTAAAACAATGATTACACAAGGCAGTTACGGTCTCGTTACATAGCCCCTTATAATACCAGCATAGGACCTAAGAGTAAGGTGTGCTAGGTCGATAGAATCATGGGGCGGCTCAGTCAACATTGCCTGAGTAGTAATTTCTATCAGTTTGAACTTCTCGCGAAGACGATTCTGTTCTAGCTTCACATGATGAAGTTCGGCTTGGATTTGGTCCAGAGAAAAGCCCAATGGTGCTACCTCCTTCCCAAGCTCTGTTATATGTGCTTCGATCGGTCCAAGACTACTAGGTGAGGCCATAAAATCTTCTTTCTATAATAATTAACCAAGATTACTTATATTTAGAGACAATAATCAAAACATTTTGTTCACAGTGGTCATATTGATCGATGGTCATATAACAGTCAAAACCCACTGGTCTCATTTTAATTATAATCATGTTTATCAAATAAAACATTTTTGTTGAGTATAAAAATAAAATAAAATAACACATGAAATTAGGGAACAAGATTTATTCAAAATTTCGGGCCGTTACAATCTTCCCCCCTTAAGAAATTGCGTCCTCATAATTTTTAAAATTGGGTTTTGAAATTTCATTGAAAGTCCCACATCGGAAAAAGAGTCAGTAACACCATTACTTTAAAAGAATGAAAAGGAAGTACAAAGGCCACCCGAGTTTACTCATACTAGGATTCCATGTAGGAAACATGGACATGGAGGAGAAAACAAAGGGTCGCGTCCTAAAGGAGAGCGATAGAAAACATGATTAGGTGGAAGCTAACCACCAGAAAATCCCAAAATTATGATGTGTGTAATAGGTCTTTGATTACCTAGTAGGAAACGTAAACCAACAACATTTTTGTTTTACGTTCCTTTTCATAACTTTGATGAATCCATTTACAACATAGAACAAAAACATAAGGAAATATATCTACCTTCATGTAGAGTTTCATACATTAATAAGTTTCTACCAAAACTAATCTTTTCTCCAAACGATGAGCATTCAAAACTACTTGGTCTCATCAAAACACAAGAATCATCTTCTATAGAATCACATAATCCACAAAATATCAACTATATATTTCTTTTATCTTTAAACATTATCCGAAAAATAGAAAGGGTAAGGTAAAACAACTCTCCAAAAAGAATCCCATAGGAATGGAAACTACTTTTAAATCTTCAAAGTTCAATGGTACTACCCAAAGTTCATCATAGTCTATTCCATACATAATGGTCCTTAAGATTCCTCAAAATAAACCAAACTAAGATTAAAACCCAAATACAAGAAGGATTTGATAACATAGTCTTCCAAAATAAACTTCATTGTTCATCTCCAAACAACATCAACCACTCCTAACATCTTATAATAAAAGTATCTAACCTAAACATATTTTACCCAAGATAGGTTAAATATTCCCATAAGTAACCTAAATTACTATAAGTTCACCTTAAATTCATCGATTCTTCAAAATATAAGTCAACCTTACTCCTCAATGAAAATACCGTAGTAATCTATTTACCTCGATCATATAGGGTCCCCAAAATAGTGAACGTCTTCCAAAATAATAATCATATTTTAATCCCCTAATCATCCCTATCATATTAATACGAAAATCATCGCATTTCCTATCACATTGGTTGTTGGGTCATGTTCTTCCATTTCCCACCATTAACTAAGAAGAGAAAGCATAATTAGGGGCTTAAATACTAAACCAATAATCATGAGAAGGAGCTTAAATCATATAAGGATAACTTGTAGAAGAAAAGTATACCCTAACTTGTGATCCCCTAGGTTCCAATCTAGGTTATCCATGATCATATATTCTTACGTGAATCTTTGTTCCTTTAACAATGGTTCATACTAAGCTTATGAATTTACCAAAGAATATCCCTCGGGAGTGTCGTAACCAAGAGTGCAGCAAGGCCCGTTTTCGTGTACCAGTTCCCGTTCGAGTCTAGCTCAAAGCAGTGTTTTTAGGTTTTACCCCTCTGTACATCTGTGCCAGAGCCACCTCTACCTGCTCGTACCCAGACAGGGATGTATTTGCTTGGAAACCCTTTACTCAATACTCACCAAAATACTAGGAAGATTTCCTATATTTAATCTTTTCTATAGGGTTCTTACTAAAGTTTTCATATCATAATTTCCACAAATAACTAAACCATCCTTTGATACCAACTATAGCGTCCCGTCTTTTTATAACATAAACTTTCATTTCATTACACAAAACTGAGGATCTTTAAGGATTAGTGTCTTGGAAACCAGGAACATAATACATGAAAAGATCAAAAAACACTCTTCTTAAACACTTGAAAGGCTTCTCCTTAATTTCATCCTAGGTTCATTACTGCATCTCATAACCTGGGGACATACATCAAAAGAAAGGGTGAGCAGAAGGCCCAATAAGGGAAACAAGAGAAACATTTTACATGAGAACTTGAGATACTTCAATAAGGACATGAAAAGAACTTTAAGGCATGAGAAAGAAATCATGAGGAATTTCATAATAAAAATAACATTTTTTCATAACTTGAAGATGTGGATGCAACATTTAATATTGACAATCGTTTCGTTTCACCAAGGTCCATCCCCAAGGTGTCGTTAAAAATTACCAAGGTTATTCACCAAGGTGTCGTTAAAATGGTCATCTCTAGAGAGTAAGTCTTTACCCAATGCATTGGAGCGTTATCAAGGCGCACCCTTAAATTTGCCTTTATTATCATGTGAGCCACATAAATCATCATCAAACATTTCATAAATAACCCATATAGTATAAAATAAATGGGTTTCATTTCATAATCACAACGTTTTAAAAACTGCTTTAAAGACATGATCTTTACGTCACTTTAAACCCACAGAAGGGGAAAGCGGGTATCATGTATGTAAATCCCAGAATTTAAAATAGAACATTTTGATATATATGTGAATACCCTTATAGAAATAAGAACTTTGAGTATTCACTTTATAACATAAAATAATTTTTATAAAAGAGAGAGGCATTTTGAGACGAAAATTCTGCAGCATAACGGCTATGTTACAAGGTTTTTAGAAAACATTGAAAAGAGAGGGGACATGGGTCAAACATTCATAAATGAACCATAAAACAGTAGAGGGACAGAATATAAAGGATTTAAGAACATGGTAATGAAATTTGAAAATATACCATATGAAATGAAGAACATGAAAGGAAGACAAAAATAAGATTTCTCTTATGAAAATTCAGCAGCCTAACAGCGTTACATAAACTTCAACCAAAAATGAATTGATGATGTCAAATAGGGTCTCTCATCAAATGAACATAAAAGATCAGTATGATAGATATAGAGATCATACCATAACATAATAAAAAAGAACTTCCAATACTTGACATGGAATTAGAACTTTGAAAAGGAGAAGGTTGAAAGAATCCCTTATAAGTTCGGCAGCCTAACGGCGTCACTTAAACTTCAACAAAATGAATTGATGAGATAAAATAGGGTCTCTCATCATATGAACATAAGAGTCCAGAATGATAGATATAGAGATCATAACCCAACATAACAAAAAGGAACTTGAAAGAACTGACATGAAATTAGAACTTCAAAACGGGAAGGGTGGAGAACCACTTAAAAATTCGGCAGCCTAACGGCGCCACTGAAAACTTTAAAATACTAAATTGAAGAGATCAAATGGGGTCTCTCATAATATGAACATAATAGTCCAGTATTATATATATATAGATCATACCCCAACATAACAAAAAGGAACTTGAAAGACTTGACATGAAAGTAGAACTTGAAAAACGAGAAGGGTGAAAGAATCCCTTAAAATTTCGGCAGCCTAACGGCGCCACTTAAACATTCTTAAAACGAATTGATTAGAGAAAGGGGGGTATCTCATCATATGAACATGAAATGGGAAGTAGTATGAATATAAAAGAACATCCTCCAACATAAGAATATGGAGCATAAAAGAAATGACATAAAAGAGATTACTTGAAAAGAAAGAGAGAGGCCGGATCCCTTACCTTAAAATGTAACTCTTAAACCTCAAAGGTTGGGACCTTGAAGGATTGAGGGCCCCTTGGGAGGACTCCTTGGGAGGTAATGAGACCAGAACTTCATTGGGGAAGAGTGGGGAGTCGAATGGATGAGAGGAGGGCTTGGTATTTATAGGGAGAGTGAGGGGACAAGGCATTAATGGCCAAGGGACACCTCACATGTGCTTTTCTCAAACCCATGTGCTCTCCCTTGGCATTTACCATGGAGTTAGGCCACATGGGGCCCCCAAAACAATAATTCATCAACCTTGGCCGGCCAACTCTTAAAATATCTCATGACATCATCATGACACAGCTATGATGTCATTAAACATACCGAAACCCTAAAACTGCATTTTTACTATTCACTGAAAATTCAACTTTCTCAGAAAAATCCCAAAATCTCACACTAACCAAATATCAATGCTCTGATTTCAAAAATGAACTCCATTTTATAAAAATAATTTTCTAAATATTTTTAAATTTATTTTTAAATAAATACACTATTCACCGAAAATTCATTTTTTCAGAAAAAACCCCAAAAATTACCATAACATAATATCGGTGCTCTGAGTTCAAAAATGAAATCCATTTTATAAAAATAGTTTTCTAAATATTTTTAATTTAATTTTTAATTAAAAAACACTATTCACCCGAATAAACTAATACTTGAATAATAATTTATGAAACAATTATTTAACCATTTTATTGAATCACATTACTTAATCAAGGTGCCTAGATTATTTTAAAACTTTCTTTAAGTGAGATTAATAATCCATTTGGTCATATTACTAATCCTAATCATAAAATCACTATTCATAATTTACTATTCATCAAAAATCAAGTTGATCTTATTAGACTCCAAATTTTGTACTGAACATAATTGTAGAAGACCATCTTTTGAAAATCATTACACATTTTTAATTGTTTAAGGTTTACATAAACATTTTTAAAATATATTTTTTCTAAAATTCATCAAAAATATGCATACTATATTTATCCGGTCATTTGAAAATTCATAAACATCATCATAATAAGAAATCCCAATTTTTATTTAAAATAAGGATTACACAAGGTAGTTATGGTATCGTTACATAGCCCCTTATAATACCAGCATAGGACCTAAGAGTAAGGTGTGCTAGGGTGATAGAATCATGGGGCGGCTCAGTCAACATTGCCCGAGTAGTAATTTCTATCAGTTTGAACTTCTCGTGAAGACGATTCCATTCTAGCTTCACATGATGAAGTTCGGCTTGGATTTGGTCCAGAGCAAAGCCCAATGGTGCTACCTCCTTCCCAAGCTCTGTTAGATGGGCTTCGATCGGTCCAAGACTACTAGGTGAGGCCATCAAATCTTCTTTCTATAATAATTAATCAAGATTACTTATATTTAGAGACAATAATCAAAACATTTTGTTCACAGCGGTCATATTGACCGATGGTCATATAACAGTCAAAACCCATTGGTCACATTTTAATTATAATCATGTTTATCAAATAAAACATTTTTGTTGGGTATAAAAATAAAATAAAATAACACATGAAATTAGGGAACAAGATTTATTCAAAATTTCGGCCTGTTACAACCGCATCATTGAGGCCCGAGACCCGAACGTTCGGTATGCCGGGTTCCTTGCCACCTTTCTGAGTGGGTGGCTCCTGCAGGTGCGGGACGCAAAGATGGGCGTCCGTCCAGCAACTTTGGTGATGGGGAGATCCACGGCTGCCAACAAACGGTTCAGCTTGGGCGTCCCCATGCTCGCCAAGCTGTATACCATCCTAGGGCGCATATCATGAGGGGGTCGCCTCAGAGAGTCTGTGGTCCCTTCCAGATCTTCCATGGCTGGGTGGCGGCTCATCTCGGCGGGTATACTTTCCCAAACGTCGTCCGTCCTCCGGGAAATGGCTTGAGACTGTCCTTGCTAAACATTGCAGGGGTGGCACCATTGACGCTCAATGAGGAGGGCGTGAGGATCCGCATTGGTAACCATGCCAACTTCAACTTCAGCCCGTTCCCCACTCTGGTTGGCCAACTGGTGGACAATGGGTGAGGCTCTCTGGAACAGCAGGAATATTTTCAGAACATTCGGGGTGGGGTGCTCATGGCTCGGATCGACGGGAATGTGATCTGCGAGCCCTACGTGCCGTCCCGATTCGCCAGGCAGTTCGGGTGCCTTCAGCGAATGACAAAGAAAGTATTCACGGCTGTCTGGCAGGAGAATAATCCATGCGTCTTACACCAGATGTGGTTGATGTTTACCACTTTCGGCTCTGGCGACGTCGTTACTCTTCCTCCCTCCGGGGTCGATGCCGGCCTAGCAACTGAATATACTGAAAAATGGACTATTGCGTACCCTGAGGGGCTATTACGCAAGCGCGTCCGGCGACTCGAGGTTACTCGCGCGGAAACCGGGCGACGGGAAAGAAGGCCCGGTGCCGTCGGAAGGGGGGAACCAAGGGCGCGTCAGGAAGCGAGGCCTACGCAGGCTGGGACTTCGGCAGTGGAAACATCACATGGTGCTGCCACGTCCTCGTTACCCGCAGGGGGGTCACATGAGGTGGCCAGGGAACTGCCCGGGAAGCAGATAAGATATCTACTTGAACCTTCCCAAGATGCAATTCTCCCGGCACTGTGGTCGGCCTAGATGACCCTGCGGCAATCACTGAGCGTCAAAGCCATCTGGCAGAAGATAATGCAGAACGGGATCCAACTGCTGGAGGTTAGGCTTGTTCGGATTACCGACCGAGTGAACTTCCATCGGCGGCATGCTTATCTGACGGCCATGGACGCATACGCACGCCAAAGGGGGCGGCGTGTAGATCCAACTTTCCTAGTGAAAGTGATGCTCAGACAGGAGCATGATCCGGAAGCGATGCCGCCAGGAGAAGGTGACAGTGATGAAGAGCCAGAGGGGGAGGAGGAAACCGGAGAGGACGGAGGTGAGGGAGAACACGAAGAAGAGAAGCCCGAAGGTTAGGGTTCGCAAGGGGTGACCTACCAAGGGAGTCTCCGAGAGAGCGGCAAGATTTTCGACTCTGATCTCGACATAACCGAGATTCTCGAGGTTTGTCTCTGTCTTCATTCATTTCCATCATTCATCCATTCTACTTTCCAACTTATAACTCACTTCACCATCCTACTCAGGAGCAGCTGAGCGGTGGACGGGCATCCCCACCAGAGGAGGGTGGAGAGGAACCAGTGGGACATGATGGGGATCCGACACCCATCATTGAATTAACCAGCACAGAGGTGTCTCCCCTTATGGCGGCTCCTGCAGTGGCCGGAACACTGGGGACCGACACTATGGATTCCTGTAAGTCTCACGCTTCACTACTGGTGCTTGGTGTCAAAAGATCCCTTCTGACCAGTGTATGCCCTGCGTAGTGATCTCAACACTGGAGGCACGTCAGGCTGCAGAGCCCGGGCCATCCGCGAGTGGACCAGCGGCAAACATACCACCTCGTTCGGAACATGCTCTCTGCACTGAGTTGGCCCCGTCAATAGATGAACAGAGGGAGGCGAACATCAGCGGCGCTGTTCCTAAAATACGTTCGGAAGCTGGTGGAGGCATCATTGCTGCTGGGGTGAGAGAAGGTCACCCGGACATCAAGGATTCTATTCCTCACGAAGACATCCCTGGGGTAGATCCTGTTTCCGATCTGCTAGCGGCCTTCCCTATATACCGACCCGCTGACCCAGAGAAGATTGATGACTCAGACTCAGAGGCAGTCGAGGAAATCCGGATGACACGGGGAAAGGGGTGGAAGTGTATCCAGCGCTTTCTCAGGCAGCCCCAGTCGGATTGGCTGAGGCGGATGGGATCACTTCAAACCTGGTCGCGCTTCCTGTGCGCCGGAGGGGCTGATGCTTAGTGCCTTCATCTGACGGTCTGTGATTACATGGCCGAGAAGATACGTGAGAGCAGCCGGCGCACCGACATTTCCCAGTGTCGGGAAGGATCGCTGAGCGCTCAAGCGCTGCTGAGGGCGAAGAAGGAAGTCCGGTACCTTGAAGGGAAGGCGGCAGATAAATAGGCCTTCATCGCAACATGCTCTGATCTTGTGGAGAAACTGACGGCCCATCTGGCTGATGCGCAGGAACAACTGGTGGAGGCGAGCCGCCAGATGACCGTACTTCAAACCGAGCGGGCGCAAGCACAAGCTAGGGATAGAGAGCTGCGCTCTATGGTTGCCGACGAGGAGAGAGTCTTCAAAGAGCGAGAATCGGTCCTGGAGGCTACCAGCCAGAGGGTAGCAGCGCTGGAAAGATCACTTCAGCATGCTAAACCCTGAGGGCTTTGTTTTTGTCATCTCATGAACTTTATTCTTGTACTGCTCATCGTCTCAATCCACTATATGGCCACATCCATTCATTTGTACCCTTGGTTTCATGCACTCAACCACAGCTTTGAAACGAATAACAACTCACCCCTAGGCTTCCACGGGACGTGCCTAACGCGAGAAGCAAGAGATGCTCGTACCATCATTCCGTTCAACTGTGGGGCATTGACCAAGCTTCAGGCGTCCAAAATCGGGCCTGGACTTTTGAGGAGACCCCGGGCCGATTGATGTGTCGACTTCTCAATGTGACTTAACACACGAGTGGGGCAATGCCAGGGGCATTGAAATCCATCCGAACATAGGGGGATGGAGGGAAAGGGTGCATCACGCTGCCCAAATTCGGAACCCAATGGGGCGCAACCATGGAGGATAACTGTCAACCGTGGCAGAAACACAGAATCCATATCACGTTGGCACAGAATGGGAGGAAAATAAATGAGGGCTGACCACTGACCATGTTCACAACACAGGGCCTAACTCAAATATCGTTGGTCAGTTTTTCAGAACGTTGGCCCAGGATGGTAGGCGGACCATAGGTCGAGCATCCATACTGTTAGGGGGTCCCGTCAAACATGACCAGTTCTCCAGAACGTTGGCCCAGGAGAGTAGGCGGACCATAGGTCAAGCATCCATACTGTTAGGGGGTCCCATCAAACATGAAAGGAAATGATGGTCCGAACAAGGGGGGACGTAAGGCGTGGAAGGTGGAGTGGTTGTTTGTTCGAACAGAGTCCAACACTCCCGAAATTGTGCCACCATGGCGAAGGCGCATTAGGTGGACATACCAACCTGACCATGAGTCATCCCAATTTCTAGGAAGGACCTATTTGGTGAGAGAACTGCCGCCTCCCATTATTACCATGGGGAATCTCGAACATGCTCAGGGTAGATATCCTGATTACACCATTTCCCATGAAGTCGGGCTGAGCGGCTGACAGTAAGGAAGGATGGGGTTTACTAATCCCTGGGGCTGGACCCAAGACGAAATGTTCGGGAGGTCCTACTTATCTCATAAGGATGAGAATCAAGCTACACGTGGTTCTGAAAGCACAGTTTAACGTCATGCGGGAAGAAATACGGATCTTAGTTTTAGGTCTTAGATCTCGGACCGTAAGGATCTTAGTTTTAGGTCTTAGAGATCGGACCGTAAGGATCTTAGTTTTAGGTCTTAGAGCTCGGACCATAAGGAAAAGAGAGAAACGGACACATGGCCAGGCGGTTACAAAACCCAACGTGAAGGAGGACCTAAGCCCTACTTAACATGTGCTCTCCGGGGAAACGCTCGAGTCGAGGGACCGAACACGGAGGTAGGCTGGACCCGCAGGGAAGTTCCCCAGGCGTTCCTACATATCTCATAAGGATGAGAATCAAGCCATACATAGTTCTGAAAGTGACACGGTAAGATACCAGTGCCAAGGAAAAAGGGGAGTGCGGGCATGGCCCTTGCACTACAAGAAGCGGCATTTGATAAATCATGTTTTTCCTTTAAGGTGAGTGGGTTTTTTGTTGTGAAGCGACAGACCTATAGTAGCAGGCCATGGTGTCGCCACAAGCATCAAGCCGTGATAGGCGTTGAAAAATGGCATGGCATAAAACCAATACCCAACGTGATGTCCTCTACAACGAGGTCACTGCAATGCAGTGCCGTTTTTCATCGGGCGGCCGGGAAGATAATGTCACAGTTTAGGGTCATGTGATAGAACCGACAACACAGTTTAAGGTAATATGGTTTGGACCAACAGCACAGTTTAAGTTCATATGGTTTGGACCAATAGCATAGTTTAAGGTCATATGGTTTGGACCAACAACACAGTTTAAGGTCATAAGGTTTGGACCAACAGCACAGTTTAAGGTCATACGGTTTGGACCAACAATACAGTTTAAGGTCATATGGTTTGGACCAACAGCATAGTTTAAGGTCATATGGTTTAAACCCACAGCACAGTTTAAGGTCATATGGTTTGGACCAACAACACAGTTTAAGGTCATATGGTTTGGACCAACATCACAGTTTAAGGTCATATGGTTTGGACCAACAGCACAGTTTAAGGTCATATGGTTTGGACCAACAGCACAGTTTAAGTTCATATGGTTTGTACCAACATCACATTTTAAGGTCATATGGTTTGGACCAACAGCACAGTTTAAGGTCATATGGTTTGGACCAACAACACAGTTTAAGTTCATATGGTTTGGACCAACATCACAGTTTAAGGTCATATGGTTTGGATCAACAGCACAGTTTAAGGTCATATGGTTTGGACCAACAGCACAGTTTAAGGTCATATGGTTTGGAACAACAGCAGAGTTTAAGGTCATATGGTTTGGACCAACAGCACAGTTTAAGGTCATATTGTTTGGACCGACAACACAGTTTAAGGTCATATGGTTTGGACCAACAACACAGTTTAAGGTCATATGGTTTGGACCAACAGCACAGTTTAAGGTCATATGGTTTGGACCAACAGCATAGTTTAAGGTCATATGGTTTGGACCAACAGCACAGTTTAAGGTCATATGGTTTGGACCAACACCACAGTTTAAGGTCATATGGTTTGGACCAACAGCACAGTTTAAGGTCATATGGTTTGGACCAACAACACAGTTTAAGGTCATATGGTTTCGACCAACAGCATAGTTTAAGGTTATATGGTTTCGACCAACAGCATAGTTTAAGGTCATATGGTTTGGACCAATATCACAGTTTAAGGTCATATGTTTTGGACCAACAGCACAGTTTAAGGTCATATGGTTTGGACCAACCGAGAGAGGAGCCTCATGCAAAGGGTCCTACGAGTGTTCAACAATCAGGGAGGGGCAGCAGATGCTAGCTCCCAGCTATACTGGGCCCAAAACGCAATGTCTGGGAGACTCCTCACTCCCCCAAGGGGATGAAGGTCAAGTGGCACACAACCCGTAAAGAAGAGACCCAAGCACATACTCTAGCGCTTAGATCGCGGGAGCCTCGAGAGACACCGTTACGCAGCTCGGTCTGTCTGATGTGCGGGGTTGTACTGAGTGTTAGTACAAGGAGTGTCGATATTCCACCTTGACACGGTAGGGCGGAACATGACATGAACCATGCCACTAACATTCAGGTCCTGGGGAACCGGCGTGATGACTGAGGATTACTGTTGTCCATGTTCACAACACAGCATCTTGTCATGTTAGCCATGGGGAAAAACAAATGAGCATCAACCACTGACCATGTTCGTAACGTGGGATTTGTATCAATTTGTTGTCTGAAACCCTCGGGGGCGTTGGCCCATGACGGTAGGAGAGCCCTTGGGCGTTGTATTCAGGCCGTTCTTAGGGGTCCCTCCAGGTATGAAGGATGACGGGGGCCCGAATGAAGGGGAACACGAAGCTTGGCAAGTGGATGGAACTTTCCTAAGTCGAATCTGGCACTCCAAGTTCTAGACCAGAGTGCCTTGAGCACATTAGTAGACCACTGTAAAGGTTCAGAGGGCTCAGTCTGAGAGCGGCCAAGAGATGGAGGATCCCTGGGCAAAAGAGGGGGCATAATGCCAAACACCCTGGGCACTGGGAGATCATGGGATCTCCTAAGAGATGGGGCTGGACCTAACATCTAGGTTTTTAGGTGTTCCTACATATCCCATAAGGATGGGAATCAAGCCACACGTAGTTCTTGATATGTGCCTTTAAATGCCATTGGACATAGGAGGGATCAACCCTGAGGACAGGGTGCACGGGGATGCAGCTATCGCAAACCCGACGTGAATGGGAACATACTCTCACACCACGCCACGCGACCCTGTGGTCGAAGTCCCAAAGGAGAAATAGACGCGACAGCAGACCTCAAGATGGACCCAAAGACGAAAGGTCTGGGCGTTCCTACGTATCCCATTAGGATGGGAATCAAGCTAGACGTAGTTCTGGCAATACAATTTAACGTCATGTTGGACGAAATATAGGTCTTTGTTTTAGGTCATAGAGCTCAGACCATGAAAAGGGAAGAACCAAAAGAGGATCTTAGTTTTAGGTCTTAGAGCTCGGACCATGGTGCCCAGATGCAGGGCAGAGTGTAGTTTAAGGTCGTGCTGGACCATACAGTTTAAGGTCATACAAGACCATAGAGCCCAAATGTAGGGCAAAATGAAGTTTAAGGTCATGCTGGACCGTATAGTTTAAGTTCATGCAGGACCGTACAGTTTAAGGTCATGCAGGACCATACAGTTTAAGGTCATGTAGGACCATATAGTTTAAGGTCATGTTGGACCGTACAATTTAAGGTCATACAGGACCGTACAGTTTAAGGTCATGCAGGACCATACCTGTTTAAGAAAAGTACTTCTTGAGGAACCTGGAATTGGTGGGAGGAGTGATGCGCTCACCATCCACAGTCACCAGGGAATACGCACCATTGGGATAGAAATTATGGACAATAAAGGGTCCCTCCCACTTGGGTTCAAACTTGGGTGGTTTCCTACCGGGAATCATTGGTGCTATGAGAGCCAACACCAGGTCACCTTGCAGGAAGGAGCGGAGGCGATCCTTCTTATCGAAAGCTCGAGCCATCCTACTCTGATGCCTTTCCAGGTTATGTAAAGCGCGAAGCCTACTTTCATCCAGTGCTTCCAATTTGGCTAGACGGATCTCGGCAACTCTGTCCGGCGCTTTCTAGTCGTAGACTGTCGTGCGCAATGAGGGCAGTTGGACCTCGATGGGAAGGACGGCCTTAGCTCCGTATAATAGGGAATACGGGGTCACCTGGGTGGAATTGCGAGTCGTCGTCCTATAAGCCCAGAGGGCGTTGGGTAGCTTGTCCGGCCAACTTTTCTTGTTCTGACCAACCATTTTTTGCAGAATGTTAGAGAGGGTTTTGTTAAACGCCTCAATCTGTCCATTCACATGTGCATGATATCAGGAGGTGTGGTTAGAGCGAATGTTGTACTTGGCATACAATCTCTTCAGCTCAGCCGCTCGGAAGTTGGTTCCATTATCCATGAGGATAGCGTGAGTTATTCCAAACCGGTGAATGATATTGGAACTCACGAAGTCGGCAATAGAACCAGCCTTGACTTCCCTAAGCGGGGCTTCCTCTTCCTACTTTGAGAAGAAATATGTGGCGGTTAAGATGAATCGGGACTGGCGGGCCGTCACCGGCGGGTAGGGCCCTACGACATCCAACCCCCAGACTGCAAAGGGCCAAGAATACTTAGTAGTATGGAGAGGCTCTGGTGGCCGATGCACAAAGTTAGCCAGAACTTGGCACACATGACACCTCTTGGTGTACTCGATGCAGTCGTGGATCATGGAGGGCCAGAAGTATCCCAGTCTCCGAATCTGGTGGGACAACTTCGACCCGGCCTGGTGGGCGCCACAGAAGCCAGCATGCACTTCCTGCATGACCTGCGAGATCTCAACTCCTTGAAGACAATGGAGGAGAACATCGTCAAACCCGCGCCTGTAAAGGAGATGCTCACGGCTGGGACCGCTTTGAAGGGTGAACTACGGCGCACAGCGCCGGATTTGTTCCCGCTCTGCTCGGTCCATTGGAAGATTTTCATGCAGGAGATATTCAACCAGAGGTGTCCTCCAGTCAGGAACTGTCTCGATCACCACATCTGGAACCCCGAGGGGTCCTGACGCAAGGGCACCAGCAGTGAGATGGTTCACTCGCGGGCCACGACCGCCCTCCGGGATAACAGGAGCAATGACTCTTCGGTGCGCCACATGGATGATTAGGTCATTTTGTTAGGGATCCGTGAGTGATGCGGCCAGGCTGGCCAAAGCATCTGCTCGACTGTTCTGCGACCAGGGAACGTGAACGACATCTGGTCGGGATGGGAACTTAGTCATTAGATGGAGGGTACACTCCAGCAACGGCATGAGTTCTAGCTTCCTGATAGCGTAGTCACCGTTAACCTACTTGATGACTAGCTCAAAGTCCCCTTTTACATAGAGGTGGGGTACGTCAACCTCCAGAGCCAACTCGAGGCCGGTGATGAGGGCATGATATTTTACCTCATTGTTGGTGCATCCCTTTGACAATAAGAAAGAATATGGAAGAACGGCTTGCTCCGGGGTGATAAAGACGATACCCAGGCCCACTCTGTTAAGCCTAGGATCGTTGAGCCTTCTACCGATAGGGCTTCGTGAGGCTCCGTCCAAGTGAATCTGCCAGCATGGGGTGGCGTGATCGACTGAGAGGATTGCCTCATCAGGAAAGCCCAAATCCAGTGGTTGGTCCGCAGAGGTTGGATGAGCAGCTAAGAATTCAGCCAACGCCTGTCCTTTGACGACCTTCTGAGGTACGAACCTAATGTCAAACTGCTGGAGGATCACCGCCCAGTGTGCCAATCGACCGGTCAACATAGGCCGACTCAGGATGTATTTCAACGGGTCTACCCGAGAGACCAGCTGTACCTCGTGGTACTGCAAGTAGTGCCCCAATTTCTGTACAGCGAATACAAGCGCCAGGCAGCTCTTCTCGATGGGAGACTATCTAACTTCCACGTCGAGGAGCATGCGGCTGAGGTAGTAGAGGCTATTCTTCGTTCCCTCGTTGTTCTTCTGGGCGAGAAGGGCACCGAGAGATCTCTCCAGGGCGGTCATGTAAAGGACCAGTGGCTTTCCGGGAACAGGTGGCATCAGGACCAGAGGTTGAAGAAGATACTGCTTGATTTCCTCAAAAGCGGTCTGGCACTCTTCATCCCACCCATAGGCGGCGCCTTTCTTCATGAGCCGAGAAAAGGGCTTACACTTGCCGGCCAGATTCACAATGAATCGTCATATATAGGCTAAGTGGCCTTGGAGGCCTCGAAGCTCCCGAATATCACTCGGGGGAGGCATCTGACTGATGGACTTGATCTTTTCGGGGTCGATCTCGATACCTCGATACCTGACGATGAAGCCAAGAAACTTTCCGGAGGTGACCCTGAAGGCACACTTTAACGGGTTCATCTTCAAGTGATGAGAACGGAGCAAACCGAACACTTTCTCAAGGTCTTTGAGATGGTCCTAGCGCTGACGATATTTAACCACCAGGTCATCTAGATAGCACTCCACCAGCGTCCTGAGGATCGGCTTGAATATGTGGTGCATAGCCCGTTGGTAGGTGGCACCCACGTTCTTCAGGCCGAAGGGCATAACCTGATAGCAGAAAGTGCCCTGGGGGGCCCTGAAGGTAGTGAACTCTTCATCCTCGGGGTCCATCCGGATCTGGTTATACCCAGAGTACCCATCCATGAAGGAGAGGGCTTGGAACCCGGCCGTTGCGTCGATCAACAACTCTGTCACGGGATGGGGAAAGTCATCCTTTGGACAGTGGCGATTAAGATCGCGGAAGTCGATGCAGACCCTGATCTGCCCGTTCTTCTTCTTGACAGGCACAATGTTGGCTAGCCACCTGGGGTACTGGACTTCCCTAATGAAGTTGGCCTTAATGAGCTTATCAACTTCGGCCTCAACCATGGCACCGTGAAAGGGGTTCATTTTTCTGGGAGGCTGCTTGAACCCGCGATGGTTTTCTGGGAGGCCAAGTCGGTGGATGGCTACCTGGGGATCTAGTCCCAGAATCTCGTCATAACTCTAGGAAAACACATCACGGTGCTGTCTGAGGAAGTCTATGTACCGTTTCCGTTCCTCGGGAGGCATATCGGAGCTGACCAATGTGGGTCTCGGGTCCGCCTCACTGTCGAGGTTCACCTGTATGAGCTCGTCGACCGTGGTGGATACGCCCTCCTCAAAGGCAGGAGGAGCATCTTCCATGTCTTTATCTCCGCTTGGGGAAGGATCATCCATGGGGGTAGCCATTTCGAGGCTGCTCGACCCTGATGGGGAGCTAGCACCGGCTTGGGCGGCAGAGGTCGTCACAACGGGAGACTCATGCACCGCGGAGACCATAGCGACAAATTCGGTTGATCCAATCCCATCCGGCCTGCGGCCCAAGGGGCCACGCTTTACGACATCAAAGCAGTGGTGTCGCGTTGGCTTGAGTCGGTCGATCCTGGCTCGGCGAAACAGGCACGTATGATGTATTGCCGTTACTATAAGCCCAACGTCCCGATATCGTACAGGGGTAGGAGGCTTGGGGATCACCCGGGCCTGGTTGGTGTAAGAGTACGAGGTGATTTCCCACCGTCACTTAGACCCGAAAATATGCATTCCTCTGGTACCCGAGACAACAAAGCACTCTCCCATATCGGGATTTGTGGCCTCTAAACGATGGATTGGGAAGACATATGCGTCATCCAAACCTGTCCAGGGATCACTCACGACAGCGGCAGGCTCAACCTCACCTGCCAGGATCTGCTTGTCCTTGCTCTTGTAATAGTCAGCGTCCAGGTAACGAGCTTCACAAGAGGAAAACGGGGACACATCTCCTTGGATCACACCCACTCGACCCTTAAGGGAGTATTTGAGGCACTGATGGTATGATGAGGGAACCATTGCGTGAAGATGGAGCCACGACCTTCCCATCAACGCGTTATAGGCAGTGTCCTAAGAGACAACCATGAATTCAGTATTGGCAATTAAGCCACAGAACTGGGTCTTCAGGCGAATCTTGCCGAGTGGAGTTTGCTCGGTCCTATCATACCCCTGGATTCTGAGGTCGGAGGGAGTTAAATCATCCTCGGGCAACCCCAGTTTTCGCAGTGTCCGAGTTGGGATCAAGTTAATCCCAGAACCCATGTCGACAAGACAGTGACGGACGTCCATGCAATTGAACTGGCCGGTGATGTACAGCAGACGGATGTGCCCCTGTATGGGAGGGTATTCATCTTCACCAAAGAATGAGATAACCACCTGAAATTTGGCATTCTCAACCACCTCGGCGTGGAAGGCTTCTGTGGCTGCTACCTCCGTTTCAAACTGGAGGGGGCTTCTTAGAGCCTCGGCGAGCGCCTCACGCATTTCAGACGACAGGAGGAGGGCCTCAAGGATGGAAAGCCTCGCCGGAATTCTGGCCAGATGCTTCAGGACATCATACTTTCGCGCCAAACGTGAGCTTCTGATTACAGGAGGTCGCTCTGCGGTTGGGGGCATGACGGGCCCTACTGGCGGGACCGGTGACTGACTGGTACTAGGCACGTCCCGCTGTTCACTAGATAAAGCCCGGGAGGTGGCTGCCATGCTAGGACCGGAAGGCCGTAGTTGGCCAGTGGCAGGGCTGGGCTGGTTGCAACGCGGGAAAGGCGATTCTGCCCGATCCAGCAACACAAACAGTGGTGGAAGGGAACCTGTTGTCACCGGATGAGGGAGCCGTGAGTGCTGATCACTATACCTGGCCTGATCCCTGGTCTCGGTGGCGTGCATGGCCTGACTGGAGGTGACGACCACCGTGCCCCGGCGATTCACGTAGCCACGGCTCCGTCGACGTTGGCGACGGCTGGGGACATTGGGGAGGTTCACCTGGCACTCCTCATCGTTGGGAGCCACAAAGGGATTTACCAACTCTACGGTGTTAACCGAAGCGTACCTTGGGCTCTTAGGGAGGTTCACCCAGCGCTCCTCATCGTCGGGAGCCACAAAGGGATTTACCAACTCTACGGTGTTAACCGAAGCGTACCCAGGGCTCTCGGGGAGGTTCACCCGGCGCTCCTCGTCGTCGGGAGCCACAAAGGGATTTACCAACTCTAAGGTGTTAACCGAAGCATACCCCGGGCTCTCAGTCGAGGAGTCATCCGTTACCGGACGGGGTCTCGGAGGGATCCCCATTTCTGGGGGCATGAAATCGCCAAGCGTGCGAGAAGACGACGGAAATAGCAGGGCGCGTTCTTTCTTCTTGCGCCGCCGCCTGCTCTTCTGGGAAGAAGTAGGCTGGGAAGACGATGCCGAAGCGGTGCTCGGAGATTCCCAGGGCTCTGGCTGGTCCAGGCGGGCACAGATGATGCCATGGGCACGGGCGACCGTCCTGCAGGCCATCCAGTCATTATACTTCTAGGACCCACGGTCGGAAACCTGTTCCCACCCATCCCCGTCGTCACTACTGCCATCTGATCCCACGAAGACACCTGCCACCTGTGCCGGGGCTGGGCCCAACCTGACTATGTTGTTGTCAATCTGTTCTTGTAGCTAGTCCTTGAACACATAGCATTGCTAGATGATGTGTCCCAGGAACCGATGATAAGGGAAGTGGTTAGGGAGATCTGTGAGACACTCCTCTTCTAGCTTCCGGCACTCAGGCAGCCGCACGATCCTATGCTCCAAGGTGCTACAGAAATAACCGGGGACCTGGGCCTCACCAAACGAGTAAGCCTGATTACTTCTACCTAGAAAGGGGACTCTTGGGGGATGACCATGGCCAGGGACCGGAGGAGCAGGCCGAGGAGGCAGAGCCGGATTACCTCACCTAGGTGGTGGCGGTGCATTAAGCGGAGGTGCCTGCCGATTTTGAGGCGGTCGCTACTGGGCCGGAGGCTGTGGGGGTGGACCCCTGTGAGCCTGCTGAGCTGGCCTCACCGGTAGCAACTCTAGCTGTCTGGGGGCCTCTATCTACGCCACAGCAGCGGGCTCGGCTCTGGCGGCTCTCCTTGCAGAGATCACAGTAGGCAGCGGGCGTGCCTGACTGGCCTGTTGCAGGGCTTCTTCGAGGCGATGAGCCTTATCCGAGAAGTCCCAGAACCCTCCAGGGTATTTCTGCATGATCAGGGAAGGAACCAACTCCGCCTTGACGTTCCCCACACACATCGTCAGTAATTTCTCCTGAGTCAGTGGCATGTCAAGGGAGTACGTGAGCCCCTTCCACCGGGCGATGAAGTCCGCGACTCACTCGTCGGGCATTTTCTTGCACCTAAAGAGGTCTGAAATGTTCATCTTTCGGGTTGTGGAACTGAACTGGTAGAGGAATTATCGGCGAATGTCCTCCCAGCTAGTCACTGATCCAACAGGGATCTGGATGTACCAAACGAACGCTGGTCCTTCCAGTGTCTGAACGAAGCACCGGAGCTTGGCAGCCTCTTGCTGCGCCGGAGTCCCCAACATAGGCCCGCAACTTAAGTTGAAGTGGGACAAGTGTTGTGGCGGGTCTCCGGTCCCGTTAAAGGGGGAAAAAGTGGGGTTCCCAAATCCCGGCGGGGCCGGCATGTCATCCACCCATGAGGGGTATGGCTTGCCATCCGGTGGGATCACCACCTGCCGAGTTTCCAGGGCGTCCAAGAGAGCGATGAGTACTTCCATTAGATCATTCGGATGTGGATTCATGTCCTGATGGGGATCTATAACCACAAGCACATTGTCAGGCTCTTCGATACGATAGTCACGCTCAGCGGCTCGGGGGGTAGCTGGCAGAGCGACTCTCGGAGCGGCAGGAGGAAACCGATCAGGGTCTCCAAGGGTGCCTCGCTGCTCAGGAGGGTTCGGCGAAACATATCGCGCCCTCTTGCCATAGGCTCTAGTGTCTCCCCTTTCGGCGAACACGACACGGTCGCGGTTGCCCGGGGGGATCTCAGCAAGGGGTAGATGCTCCTGCCCCTGCTGTCCTGGTCTAGGGTTGCCGTAGACAGGTCACCGCTCTACAATGCATTTGGCCAGGAGCTCATCAACCAGCCTCTTTTTCTCGGCTAGCTATTGGCGCAGCGTGGAATTCTCGGGATCTTCCTCTTCCTTCTGCACTGAGGCAGATGGGTCGGCGAGTTTGACAGACCCGATGGGCTCTTTACCCTTGGCGATGTTTCAGCTCAGCACCAGTGCCTCCGTGGGTACAGGAAGGCCTAGGAGGCTCATCTGTTGGCAAGTAATCCTCCCAGATGGGTCCAGTAGTGGCCTATCCTCGGGGGGTGAGTCCCCGTCGAGGGGCTCCACAATGTTTCCCTCATCTGAAGGTTCAGCCATGTAGACTGCTACTGCCCTTGGTGACGTTCCATTAGGGTCACCCAGTGGATCGGGCTGCCGGCGGATCGCACAGAAGAGGAGAGCAGCGTACTGCCCCCACCCGCAGACGTGCACGTGGGGGGTGGCCTCCTCAATAACTCTGCGGAGTACTTGAAAACTCTGGACGCATATTTTCTGAAGGGCCTCGTGGAGGCCCAGCGACTCGGGGTGCCGGACCACTGGGAGTGCTGCTAGGTCAACCCGGCGGCACTGCTCACCAATCTCCTCGAGATGCGCTTGGCTCCCGGGATAAGGCGCTAGCTAATGACGGAGGTGGGAGTGAGTCACCCGAAGAATCTGGCGGAAGCATTCAAACTCTCCCAGGGTGAGTGACTCTGGCACATCAAAACCCGATTCTGCGACCGGCCAAAACATCTCAGGGAAGTGGCCCGCTGCAAGAACGGTCCAGAAGCTCCATAGCTCCGGCTCAGGGTACGGAACTTGCCGCCTATGCTCATCCACCGAGGAAAGTCGGGGAATTGGAAATGGCGCTGAGGCAGGCCGTCGGGGCGGTGGGATGGCCGGTGGGGAATACGGCGAACAGGACGATTGGCCGCCGATCCCTGGGTCATCCTCCCGAGGTTGCAGTGCCCTGGCCGCCACGCCGCGATAGGATGGGCCGGTGGATGGGCCTCCTGTCACAACTTCGGTGCTCGCCGAGGGTGTGTCGCCTCGTAATCCTTCTGTCGGTCCCCGGATAAGCTCCTCACCCTCCCCAACAGGGGCAGGAGGTGCTTCCGAGGAGATCAGCGGCAACTACGGGCTTGATCCCTGGTGGTACGCCAAATCCTCGTCCTCCTGGATATACCTTCGAAGGGAGGAGGGAATCATACGGATCTCGCATTCGGGGAGTACGAGACTGACGTGCCGCATCCCCATCCCTGCCCTCAACTCGAAAGGTTGGGGGGAGGTTCTATCTTTGAGTCGTACTCTACCTCAGAATCCGAGAAACGGACTGGTCTGATTCCCATCCGGACTCCCCTGACATTCCTCCTATGGCGACGACGCCCGGCCTTCTTGCCCCTGGGTAGCTCCTCAGGATAAGGACGACTTCTGGCATGGGGTCCCCCAGCCACAATAGCACTGGGGCAGAGGGGACCAAAGGCCGGGGTGCGAGCAGCACCGGGACAGATGTCAAAAGGGACATGGGGAGGACCTCCATGTGAGTGAGCGACTGGATACACAACGGCTCCATGCTCGCGACCGGCAGTAGGGGGAGTGACCTCATACCCCATGCAGTGGGTGCTGGAAGGATTCATACTTGGAGCATAGCCATCATGAAGAAGCTTTCGACTTCCAAGATCGGTGGCACGGAATGAGCCTTCATGGTGAGCGGAACTACCGCGGATTGGTCTACAGTGGCCATTTCCAGTTTCCGCGACTGGGAGATTCGACCCAACCTGCCTGCAGGGCGGTCGAGGTTTCGATCCCAGTCGGGCACGTGGCTGCCCCTACTCAACATGCTCAGGGATCTGGGAACAGGAGTCAGAAGTGGCTGGGGCCACAATGGTTGCTGATGCTGGTGCCCCAGGACGGGAATTCTCCCCCACTCACGCCCGACGCTGGCATCGAGTCAGATGGACCGGAAATGGCGGCACGGGCATGAAGATTGCCTGCTCCTTAGCTCGGGGAGTCGGGCGGCGGCGTCGATGCAGCCTAGCGAGGGTTCTTTCCGATAACCCCTGGGATGGATCGCCGATCGAGCGGACCCGGACATCCCCCACCTCATTGGCGTAGGGGAGGGATGTGTCACAGCGCTCCAGGGATAGACTTCCGAAGCGGTTGAACGTCGGCGTGGGGAGAAGCGGCTCCCTGCGCGGCCCTCGAGGGTGGTGATGGTGGTGAGGCGCGGCTGCCTCTAGATCCAAGCGGGCCATGCCCCTGGTGGGGATGACCCCTTCCTCGTCATACCTACGAACCAGGTTATTGATCACCCTCCGTTGGATGATTTCTGATGGGGAGAGGGGGCGCAAGCGCCTGGCTGCTACGGCGATCGAAGTCGGAGCGACCGTGGGATAGGTGGGACCGCGCGGGGTAGCCATGTCGGCACTACCCCTGCCCCTACGCCGGTGGGCAGGTGGCGATCGAGCTTCGAATGCAGTGATCTGGTTCTTGGAAACAGGGAGATGAACCCATTAGTATCAATAGGGAAGGAGATCAACAACCAAGGCCTGGCATCATTCCGTCTTCCGTGGTCGGCAAGAGGGATCCACGCAGACGACGTCACAGAATGGAGTAGTCAACATCCTAACGGCCTCGACCCTTGGCGGGTTCACGTCCTGGTGAGGGTTACCCGGACCTAGTGACATGCTATTATTCTGATGCTCCAACGGCTACCATTCCCTATGTTGAGGAGAAGAGCTTCACATCGGGTTCACCATTTTTTGTTTCTGACGCTTTCGCCGGGGCGCGTGCATCCATCTGCTGGGGAGGGCGCGCTGCTTGTTGCCCCGCATTCCCACTTTCCAAAGGCGGGCGGCATCTGTTCCTTGTTCAAGGTCGTCTTCTCCTTGATCGAAACCGGGATGATGGGATGTCGGTTCTTCCCTCTGTGGATTCCTCCTCGGAGCTCATTACCTAGTTTGGGTCTCCCTCATAGATTTAAGATGGGTTCGTGAAGCTCATTCCTGGTGCCATATCTACATGGACGCCAGTTAATTACGTTGCTTCCGTCAAGACGCTCCAAGGGGTCTTGTCGGGATAGGAACCTGCGGTGAGGATAATGGTCACGTTGGGGCATTGTCGGCATGTCTCTCTTTGGTCCCTCATCACAGGGCTTCTCGAGGGCGCAGAAGCCCAAGGCATCCCACATCGAACGCAGGGAATGTGTACCATCTAAGGTTTTCCTCAGCTTCCCATGTTTAACACGGGGTATGTCACAAGTTTAACGTCTTGCGGAGACAGATCGGGTTAAAGGATCCCTAGGGGGGAACAGCGATGTTGGGGCCAGCACGTGGGCGGCTCCCCATATATCATGGAGTGGGAAAGGGTGGCATGATTTCACCGGGATGTGGCAGCCCGGGTAAGGATTAGGATGGATGGTGGAGTGAGACATGGGGCTTACGTTCTGAGACGGCCCAAGAGGGGGGATATAGTTTAACGTCATGCGGGACGCGATACAGTTTAACGTCATGCGGGACGGAATACAGTTTAACATCATGCGGGACGCGATACAGTTTAACGTCAGGCGGGACGGAATACAGTTTAACGTCATGCGGGACGGAATACGGTTTAACGTCACGCGGGACGGAATACGGTTTAACATCACGCAGGACGGAATACGGTTTAACGTCACGTGGGACGGAATACGGTTTAACGTCACGTGGGACGGAATACTGTTTAACGTCACGCGGGATGGAATATTTGGGGCTTACACTCTGAGGCATCCCAAGGTGGTCGGGGAACCGACATGGAGAGGTCGGGACGACCGGGTGGTGGGCTTGAACCTCATGGAGGCTTCCTAAGTACCATGCGTTAGCACGGATCAAAGTCCACATAGTTCTCTGGGATGGGGCTTATGCTCTGAGGCGGCCCATAAGAGGATGTCATGGTTTCCGCGCACTCTAAGCCCACGTGATTCATGCTCGGTGTGGGAAACAAGAGGCAGCAGGGACCAGACGATCACGACGCAAAGGGTGTGTCCGTGAGAAGTGGAATGGGGCTTACGCGTTGAGCGGCCCAAAGAAAAAATAGGGGCTTACGCGTGGTTAGTGGCCCTTGGGGTCGGGGCTTACTCCAGGGTGGAGGCCCGTGGTGCAACAAAGCGCAGTGGGAAAAGGACTCCACTGGCCTTGGAAGGGGGAAGTACGGAGATGCACGGGTGCAATCATCCGAAAGAAAGTTTAGGGGCTTATGCTCTGAGGCAGCCCTTCCCCCACGGACAAATGCCGCTCCGACAAGGAGGATCTCAGTCTATGTGAAGAAGAGTCCATTCTCGTGGAGAAGAGTGGGCGTAAAAAATTTCCAAGCTGGGGGGACCCTGCGTGCGAAGCACGGGGTCGGACCATAGTTTAACGTCTTGTGTTAAGGACGAGGTGCTTAGCAGTTTAACGTCCTGCAGCTTGGACGAGGTGGGTTCACTCCACACCCCTAGGGCTTACATGCCCAATGCCCTCTACCCCTTGTGGAAGGGAAGGCATCGGCAAGGACATAATGAAGGGGGGATGCAGGGCGAACCACTGGGGTTCCACGTTAGCGTGGCTATGCGAAGAAGCAATAGCCGTTAACGTGCCTATGCAGAGAAGCATAAGGCGAAGCAACGCAATGGGAAACACGCCCCAAGGGACCTTGAGGTTACTTCGCATGAGCCTGGAAGGCCGTGCGGGAAAACAACTCATGGCACGCATGCCCAGCAGGGGAGACATCAGGTGTCGGTGCAGGGGGCGGCCAAGGGGCATCAAGGTGAGGATTCTTGGGTTTTGCGCGCAAAAGGGAAGGTTTGCGCGCAAAAGACCGGTACGGCACGCAATTGGAGCAAAGGAATTGCGCGCGGAGAGGGAACTACGTGCAGGGTTTTGCACGCACGGTAGGGTATTGCACGCACGGACCACGGATTGCGCGCAAGTGGGGAAACCGGGGGAAGGGGCAAATTCACTGAAGTCGGTGGAGTTGCGCGCAAAGGCGAACTCTGGGGCAAGGTTGCGTGGAATTCGTGATTACCTGGATGTCATCTTTCACGTGGGGGGAGCTGAATTGCACGCACGAGAGTCACTTCGGATTCCTCAACCCCCAAACCGTTCGGGGTCACCTTATATTTATAGGTGACCTCCAGCGCGGAATCCAGGCAGCGCGTGAAATTTTCCACGCCGGGAACCGCTTGCGCGCAAAATTTTTCCGTGGAGAACCGGGGCGCGCAATTATTACGCACCTCACCGGTCTAATTCCACGAATCCCAGGAGTACTTTGCACGTAGAACATTTTTTCGCGTGGATCCTCCTTTATTTCGCGCACCACTTCCTGGGCCTCCGGATCGGGCCTCTAACTCCGAATATGACTTCGCTTCGTCATTCCGAAACTTCCTCCGGGAGTTATGGGCTTTTTTCGCCGTCAGCAAAGCATTTGGAATCACGTTATCAAGGTAAGGGATATTTCACTCTCCTTTTTTATTCAAGAACCTTGTTTGTGTTAGGATTCTTAATTTCCACTTGTTCATGTTAGGATATGTTCTTACATATCCTCATAACTATAAATTTGATTTATATATGATTATATACCTCTTTAAATATCATTAATTCATCCCATGAACTGTTATGTACACCTATTACCATGTCGAAATTTAGTGAGGAGTCTTCTCTTTCTTTTCTTTATTCAAGTATCTTTGTTATATTATGCATTATATTTACAATTACTGATGTTGGGATATGTATTTCCATGTCCCTATACTTCCAATTTCATTTCCAAATGATTATATACCTCTTCCTCTCTCATCAAACCATTTTATGAATTATTTTGTGACGTTGTTATACTGCCGAAATTTCATCGTGATTTTTCATGCTAAAAAACTATGTATTAAATACCATAACCATTTACTATCAAGGGTGTTCACCTTCATAAAATTATAATTTATTGATTTGGTACTTGTATGCATGTATTCTACACTCCGTGATCAAGGAATAAAAGATGATGATGAATGAATCCATGTTGTATGATCTATGTGGAAAGCTTAATCATGAGAATGAAATGAAAGTGAAAGGTGCACCTGGAATTATATAGTTATCCACTAAATTGGAAAATGTATATTCTCATGAGACGTCATGTTAGGATAGGGAGTGAACCTGATTCCTTTATGGGAATTTTTCCATCATGATGTCTTGGCAATTATCCTTGGACAATTTTTATGATTCACTGTTTTAACTTATCTTCACATTTTCCATGTTATGATTACCATATAATATCATTCCTTATTATTAAATTTTATTATTTTCACACATTTTATTCCCCATTTATATTCCAATTTTCTAACATGTATTACCTTATTCATGTTATGCCATGTTTATTCCCTTACTAGGGTTTATAGCTCACCTCATTCTTATATATGTCCCCAAGTTATCCCATGCAGTTTTAAAAGTCATGTAATTTTAGAATCATGTTATGTAAGTTCTCAATAATGTTTTTGTATCACATGATCAAGATGTTATTCTATGTACCTAATTCCAAAAGACATTATACTAATCGATCATCTGGGTTGAATTATGTGTCATTTTATTTAGTAAACCATGAATTAATGTGTAATATAGAGTAGTGTGGGGGAATATAGTTCTCCCATATATAAGACACTACTTGGTCGGTAGAGGGAAGATAAAAATTTCATGAAAAGAAAGAATACTTGACATTATGTAAAAAAAAGAGGAACTTTAATGAAAAAGAGGAAGATAATAATTTACCATACCATAAAGAGTTTCTTCCTAGATAATAGAGGATTACTCCTTAAGACCTTATAGGATATATATATATGGGGGATGGGAATAAGCCTTTGGATTAAAAAAAATTAATGGAGAGGAGTGGGGAAGTGTGGTATTTATACATGAGGATGGGTTGGATTTAAGTGATGAAGTATTGTTTATTTTACTATATAAGTCATAAACGTATGTGAAAAATAAATTACAACTGGATTTCTATACTATTTAAGATTGCGAGAATGTGGGAGGACATTCAATTCCTTCTGAAACCGAAATAATACTTCCAAATTACCCAATTAGTGAAAAAATTGAAAAAACATATCTACAAAATTCCTATTTGTGGTTCCAAAATGCAACATATAAATTACTAAATTAATGTTAATATTTTTGAAATATTTTTTTTACTTCTTATATGATAATTTTATTAAATAAAATGTTTTAAAATGTTTTATTCATGCAAATATAATAATGATGTCATAAAGGGCATTGTATTTTAAATTGTAAATATTCACTTTTCCTTTAAAAATTCATCTTTCTTACAAAATTCACAAAAAAAATTATACTATGATAATTTTAACATTTTGAGTCCAAAATTTATATTTATTTCATTAAATTAATTTTATAATTATGATATTTTAAAAAAAAATTATTTTAATGAAATTTTTTAATTTAATAGAAAAAATCAACATTCTGATCATTATAAAAATTACTTTAGGATTTATTAAAATAGATTAAAATTTAGAAATAATGCAATATTATTTATTAGATGGAATGTATTTTTATTTAATACTTACACATAAAATATGTTTTAATATAATTAGTCTCCAAAACCAATACAATTTTGATTATATCATTAACATATCCTAATGATCATTTAAATGAATCCATCTAACCAACAAAATAAAAACTAATTGTTTTATTATCTATGATCATAATGTAGACTAACAAAATTAGTTGGCACAAATAATGAAAATTGAACTTATTTACCTATAAATACGTCATTATTCTTATTCTTCATCATTCACTTTGATTTGAAAAAAGTTTTAATATAGTTTTTATAATCAATGTTGTATTACATTCTATATGATTCTTTGTAACAGTGTTTCCCATGGGTGGGATGATTCTTGGGGATCAAGATGACCCTTTTTATCAAAATTTCCCATATTTATTCTGTTTTTGTCTTACCAATGTAATATTTTGATAAACAATATGAAATGATTTAGACTGAATGTAAAGTTCTTAATTAATGGAATTTAAGTGTTGTTAGTTTTTCATAAACTATTTTCTATCATTTTACTATTCATGTTTGTAAAAGTTCATCTCAACCTATGATATAAATATATCACTATCAAAGTTTAATTTTTTTATCTTTGTTTAATATAAAACATTCATTACAAAATAAGTGTTATATTAAAAACCTAAAGAGATTTTGGGGGAGTTAAATTCTTCCCCCTTAAAATAATTTCATCCTCAAAATTTCAACTCATATTCACAATTAATAATATATTAGGATACTTTTTCTCATTGTTTCCTATGATTACAACATTTTTCTTTATATTTATGATTACTCATTGGGATTCTTATAATAAAAATTATAACGGAAATATTAATCTATAAATTTTATAATATCATAGTTCATGGATGATATACATTAATCTTAATAAATGTTTTATTTTATATTTATATCCATAATGATGGTTTTCATAAGACTATGGTTAACCAAATAATATGACATGGGAGTCTCAGACTATGAGTGAAGAAATACCCAATTTCAAGAACCAATTCTTATTCGAGTTTATCTCAATGAGGTGTTTTTCATGTGTTACCACTAGTTACTTCTTTGATAGAGCCACATCCACTTGTTCATATCTAGGAAGGGACTTCCTTGCTCAGAAAACACTTACTTAATACTTACCAGTAGACAAAAATATTCTCTTTATAGTTAAATGTATCCATATGGTCATTACTAAGGTTTTCTGATACAAATTTCAACAAATAACTAAACTATCCTTTAATAACAACTAAGATTGCCAACTTTTTTGTTAAATAAATATTACATTTCATGATACACCGTTTAGATATTAAGAAGATCTTTTGGGTTTAATATCTTGAAAAATGAAACATAATACATGAAAAATACATAATAATAAACCTAAAAATTAATTTAATCCATTTTTTATATTTCTTCAAAGTTTCTTCCTAGGTTACTCTTATTGTATATCATTTCCTTCAAATGTACATCAAATAAATGGATTGGTATAAATACTAGTAAGGGAATATATAGTGGAAACACATATCATGTGAGAAAGAGGCATATTAATAAGGAATGATCAAGTGAATGTGAGGAGTATCATAATAAAATGAACATGAATCATAAATAAAAATGTTTCTATAAAATAAAAATAATATCACCATATTTTATCCAAAAGGTGTCATAAATCATAATTGTTGAGGTTATTCACCAGTGTATCATAAGTGTGACATATCTAGAGATTAATTATTTACCCAATGCATTGGAGTGATATCAATGTACAAGCATAATAGTTCTTAAATAATGAGACCCATATTGAATATAATGGATATCAATTCATAAATAACCTATGGAAATAAATATTGGGTTTCATATCAAAATCATTGAGTACAAAGTTCTCAGTCTATTGAACCTTACATCATTTTTTCCCATGAAAATAGAATATGGGTTTCATATATATATATATATATATATATATATATATATATATATATCCCCAAATAAATAATACATATTTACATATAGGTGAATACACAAGGGAGATATTTTTTTATTCATGACATCATAATTTCTCATTTAGAAAAGTGGTATTTCAATAAACAAATTCAGTAATATGATAGTATACATTATGGAATATAGAAAGAGAATAATGGTAGGTAATGAAGGTATAAAATTATTAAAATAGTATTTTTTTAAGTATAGGTATGAAAAAAATCAATAATAAGAATAAATAAGTTTCAAACTTTGAATAAACATAATAACAACGTACATGAATGAAAAAGGAGAGAAGGAGAATTCCCTTACTAAATTTCTGCAGCATTACAGTACATAACATTGACTATGATAAAGGAATAATGGGACTGAATTGAGGTATCCAATTTTTAAAACACTACATGGGATATAGTGGAAAAATCAAAAGTGAAGGAAAAAAATGAATCATTGACATTACTTAAACTCCCAAAAAGGTTGCACGTGAATGAAAAAGTGAATGATGAGAATTTCCCTTACCTTGAATAGTTTCTTCCTAAATCATGGAGAGTGAAACAATAAGACCATAGAGACACATTGGGGAATCCATGTAGGATATTTTAATAGGGTAAATGGGATTAAATTCTTGGATTAAAATTTTTTAATGGATAGGAGTTGGGAAATAGATGTATTTATACATGAGGAGGGGTGGGTTTTAAGTGATTAAATATTGGTTATATAATATTAAAAGTAAACCACTTGTAAGGTCAATCAATTACACCCATATTTAAAGACTATTTAAGAGTTTTATAATGTGGGTAGAATTTAAAGGACATCCTAAACCGAACCAATCCTTCCATACCACCCAATTAATGCACACAAATCAAAAACAATTATTTTGAAAATTCTAATTTTTTTATCCAAAATGTGAGGTTTAAATTTATAAAATGAAATGTATATTTTTAAAATAATTTATATAGTTATTAAATAATATTTTAATTAAATAAAAGTTTTCTTAAATTTGTAGTTAGGATTACATAATAATGGTCTCATAAAATCACAGTGATTTTTAAAGAGGTAATTTTCACTTTTTCACTAAATATTCATCTTTTGCAAAACATTCCCAAAAAAATCATCCTTAGATTATTTTTACATGATGGGTCCAAAAATAAATTTTATTTAATTAAAATAAATATCTATTTAAGATCACTTTAATTTTTAAATAAAATAAATATTTTAATTAAAATTAATAATTTAATTGAAAAATCCACATTTGGGCTTTCATAAAAAAATACTTTGGAATTCATTAAAATATATTATCATATAGAAATAATTTAACAAAATTTATTATTTGGAATAAATTTTATTAAATAATTCCACATAAAACATATTTTAATATAATTATTCTTTAAAAATAATAATTTTTTGAATATATCTTTAAATAATTCTAATGTTCAATTAAATACATCAATGAAACCAAAAAAATAAAGAAAAAATGTTTTTTTGACTAATGATAATAATGTCAACCAACCATATTAGTTGAAAAAATAAGTGTAGTTGGTCATATTTAGCTATAAATACACCATCATTTTTCATATTTATCATCCACTTTTTTTGAAATAGGGTTCTATATTTTGTTTCCAGATTGAATGTTTTATTATTAACTCTCTATTTCATTTCTTTAGTGTTGTTCATGGGTGGGATTATTCTAGGGGATATAGGCAACCCATTTTATTCTATATAACATTATTTTTTAGGTTTAGTATTACTGTTATAATATTTTGATTAATTATTGGAATATTTGTAGATTGAATTTAATGTTATTAAATAAAGGAAAGAAGGTATTGTTAGTTTTATAGTAAGTGTTTTATATTGATTTACTATTATTTTTTTATAAATGATCATATAAAAATATGACGTAAAAAGGTATCTATAGAAATTAAATGTGTTTCTATGTGTTTAATATAAAAAATCATTATAAAATAAGTATTCAATTAATAATATAAAGGAATTATGGGTACGTTACATTCTAGAATTGGGTGATAGCATCAGTCATCATCACACCACATCTCATCACAATACCAATGATTTAGTTAATCATAAACATGAAATAAATTATCCCTATTCCCTACTCCTACCATGCATGACACCCACCACATATCGCATGAAATCATAGCTTCATCACGTTATGTATTTCCCCAAAAACATCTTTGACCATCACATTGCCTCTTTCTCAAAAAAAAACATAGGCCAACAATGTTGGGTAAACCCCAACACGAACCCATTACACCACTATTAAAGGAATAGAGGGAAATAGGGGGTATTAATCCATCAATTTCACCACCATACAAGATGTTAGGGTAAGAATGAAAAACTCGTAACCATTTAGATTTGTTATTCTTATCCTACTCGTGTGGGAATCATATAAATTTAATATAAAAATACAAGATATATAGATTGCATAAAATACAAAACCTATGGGTTCATATCCACCACACTATAATGATTTACATCACCACCACCAAACCACATGACAACTATCACAACCCCTACACCACTATATGCACTAGACAAAAAAACTATCACACAAGACACACATTTCCACTCCTATTTACAAATTCAACCATTTAAATATTTTTCAAGTTCCCAAAAACTCCCTTTTACTAATATATTACATTAAAAATTCTTACATAGCACAATCATTTAATTAAATTCATTTAATAAATTTACCATACAATAATTTCCAACCCGATCATATTCATTTACTACATAAATAATTATTTCATGGCTAACCATGAATCTAAGACAACCATATAACACAACAACTTTCCCATCTCACATCAACCATTGTACCAATGACATGTCAGAAAAATCATGTCACCACAACAACCACAAATCGTCATAATTTTTGATCTCAACCACTGCAAACTGTAACCGCTACACTACTTCCCACATCACATTCATGCCAACCAACCACTACATTATATCGCCACACACTAAACATATCATCCAATCCACAATACCACCAAACAATAGCATGAACCACACATAGCAACACAAAAATCTCAAACTCACACCATAGAAACACATTCTGGCTTCCACAAATTATTCAGTTGAATAATCACTTTACTTATTTATTTGGAATTGTTATATTATCACAAAAACCAATTTTTCAATAGGAAAAAGATTTATTATATATATATTCTTTACTTATCCTTGTATACTATGTTTGAACAAACAAAGGCAAAACAAGTGCCTCACAATAAGCCAAATATTGTGCAAACTAGGATCCCAATAGCTATTATTTTCAGTATTGCAAATGAGCATTCATAACCTCAATAAAAATATAATCAAAGTAGTAAATTTCAAGTGACTACTACTCCTCCCCATCTATTTCATGTTTATTAAACTTTTTAAATTTATTTCACTATCCCTTACTACCAACCAAATAAAATTGAAATCATGTAATGCCCATACATAGCATATAAATAGGTGAGTAAAAGGATTTCATAAATCAAATGAGGATTTTATAATATTTATAAGCACCAAAAGGTGAAGTTAAAAAAAATATTATATAAACCAAAATAGTACTAAAAATAAATGGATCAACCTAAAACACATCGAGGGATCATTAAAATCCATCCTACACACACCTAAAACCAAATAAACATCACCACAATGAAATCAAGAACAATAATAGAAAGAACACTATATAAAAGTGAAAAAACTCACCAAATATTTCTAAAATTAAATAATCATAACCCAGTGATCAATAAAAGAAGATATGGTAAAGATGGTATCCCATACCAGGATGGGTCCATCCCAAAAATGGGAAAAAAAATAAGGCCAAATGAAAGCAAGGAGACCAAGGAAAACATATATATATATATATATATATATATATATTCTTATTTCATCCCTTTCACTATGTAAATTATATATTGACATCATGAATTCAATGTGGATTGTGGATTATAATCTATAAACCCGTTTTGGGAAATGAATTATTTGTATCATTAGTTTCCACTAAAATACAAAGTGTCTCAACCTAAATAAAAACATTATGTGAATTTCTAGTTCACTACATGAATTTATTTTATAATTTATACCTAACTCAAACACAAGTCACAAATTCTGAAAGATCCCAACCTTTTTTGAAGATGTCTCAAGATCATATATAGGTACTCTTTTTCCTTATTTTGTATTATTGTTTTGGGATTTTTCTTTGTTCTTTTTTGGTGAAATTTGGTCGTTTGGGGGTGGGGGTTGGTAAGTGTATGATTTTCCCAAACCATGCACATGTCCCTAGATAGATATGCATTGCATGGATAGTGCATTGTTTTTCAAAATGTGCACCCTCTTAAGAGTAACCATGCATCACCCCTTGGTGAGGTGTACTATTAGGGTGAATAGTTAGGGTAAACTATGTGCCCTATATGTAAAACCATGCACCCATGAATTGAATCCTTGAAAGATTAGATTAAAAATACCTAAACCCCCATAATTCAACATATATCAACCCTAGATCAACCCTAAATGATTTATCTCGATTTTGGAGGCTCTTAAATGGATTACAAGTCATTATGACCTCTGTTATTGAAAATTCAAAGCATGAATTAAAGATATGCACCTCTCCTTAAAATATATTCAAATCCAATTTGGTTTCCTCCCCCTCTCCAATCATTATATTATACTTGAAAGGGATTTTTTCCTCCATTGGTTTTGCATCTAAATATACATTTTGATTTATCTAGTCCATTTTATCTTGGATCTATATCATGTTTTATGACATGATCTTGGTTGATCTGCCTCAATTGTGGATTTTCATTAGTGAGCGTTAGTTATAAATTTTGAGGTAGGTAGTTTAAATCTAATTCCCATAGTCATGATTATAATTGTTTTTATGTATTGTTATATATTAATTGGAACATTTGTAATTTAAATCTTGAATAGAATAAATTAATTTATCAATTAATTTTTGGAAACATGGAATTTGATTAATTAATTATTGAATTAATTAATCAAATGTTCTGATTCTGAAATCAATGGAATTTGATTAATTAATTATGTAATTAATTAATGGAATGTTTTATTGTGGAATTGATGAGAAATTAGGGTTCTATTATTGGTCAACTAATGGGTTTATGAATTAATTGATAATGGGGATTAAGGAATTTTTGGCTTAACTATAAAGGGTTAAAGATTTAAATGATTAAATGTTGATAAATGGATTAATAGTAAATTGTTAATATTATTCCATGAAAATTAATTTGAGGAACCTTTATTGTTGATGAATTGAAATAGTATACCTTGATGTGGATGGATTATGAAAAGGTTAGTTATGATTAACCATATTGAATGAGATGAATTTTTTATATGTGATATTGTGGTATATGAGATAAATGAGTTTCAGATATGTACTGAGGCTCCAAAAAACCCATATGTGATTATTATTGTATGGTATTGGTATTGATTTTTCAAATACCCATATGTTTAAATGGGTGTGGTAGAGGGATTGAGGCTCTAAACACCCACATGAGATAGAAAGTGTGGGATAGGGACTGAGGCTCCAAACACACATGTGACATTGAGGTGTGGGATGGTGACAGAGGCTCCAAATAATCATGGGGTGTTAGAAAGGACATTATTTTCCCATTATATTAGCATATGGATATGGTTCCAAGTGTTTATTCTATAAATTTAAATGATATGGATAGTGAAACAACATCTCTTATAATGAATTGTGATATCCATTTGTGTTATGGTTTATACTACATAACAGGTCGAAGTAGGTATTGAGAGTTTTAGTATTCTTAAGATCCTAAGGATTTATGTGGTTAATTATATAATAATTGAAAATGTTATTATAGTTTTCATATTAATTTTACTTTATTATTTATAAAACTTCATACACTATTATTGACTGGATATTGTTAAATACACCATTGGTGTTGGCCTACTAAGTTATACTCACACCCTACTCGAGCTTCCTAATTAGCATCGGTATAGTTATCATGTTTTCAAGACTGGATAAGGAATAGAGTCCTATGTGATATGGATGATTCAGGATGGATCATGGATTAGGGAACAAGACTTGGTGGTGAGAACCTCTTGGAGTTGTTAGTGTGTCTTTATTTTGGTTTTTTATTAGACACATACCACTTATTTTGGCATGAAATGTCAGCTATTTTAGATTGGATATTATATTTAGTTTTTTTGATCATGTGATACTGATTGTATAGTTATTGGTTATATCATTTTGTTGTTGTTTATTTAATTTTCACTATTGTGAGTCTTTGATAAAGAGGGAATAGTCTCCCCATGATAAATATTATACCCTCACCACTAGTTGGAAACCTCTAGAATATTGGGAGGCACACCTGAGGTCATGTGGATGATCGACTTGGGGAACTAGTGTGTGGAACCCGAGTTGGGATGTTACAAAGGGGTATCAAATTCATGAATCTTTTCTTTTCCTTTTCACTTACAATTTGGGAAAGGTAGAAAGAATAATTTGATGAGTCATTACATGGTTAAGAGCTCATTAATGGGAGTAACTAACACATGTTAGAGGGAAAAATCTAAGTACCCATTGTGGGATTGTTTTTATTCATGTGGGTTGTTACAGTTTTATGTTATTTCACCTCACGTGATACACTTGTTGTTTGATGTAATAATTGTTTCTGAGTTTTTCTGAGAAATTAATCATGGACCATAATGGAATGAGAGTTGAGCATTCATGTATCATTCTAGGAACTCATGAATAATTGTAAAATGAATCATTTCTGTGAATTCATGTAGAATTAGGTTTCGGTAGAGATGTTGAAATTTAAATGTTTTTTTATTCTTTTGTGATTGAACTAAAAATGGTTCTGAAGATGGAATTTAAAGTTGTAAAATGATACAATATGTGAATAAATGGGTTTTTAATGATAAAATTGAATAACTATAATGTTTTTACCCTTTTTTTAACCATGGGAAAGGTGTAATATGGTTACGTGTACTGATAGTGCATTAATTTTGACCATGTGGTAGGAAGGGGGGACATGTTTTTTATTTATGTAAGTCCATCTTGTAAAATTTGTTAATGTTGTGTAATTTTTTCTAATATGTGTGTATTGAATTGCAGAGATATGCCTCCATGAAAATGATTTTTGATAGGATGGAAGATATAAATTGCTATAAATAATCCTACAAAAGTGGAACCTAAGACACTAATAGTGTTGGGTGAAGGATTCGAAGAGAAAATCGGAGAGAATATTTCTTATTTCATGTAGTTTATGGGGAGAGACCCATTGTGGGTAGTGAAGAGTATGTCTAAACTGACACATGATTTTCACTTACAAAACCCTATAACATTAACTAGATAGGGTGGACCTATGGTATTAGAGATTTGGATTGAATCCATCCAGAGAATACATGACCATTTAGAGAATCCTACATAGAAGAAGTTCAATTTAGCATCATATATATTATGAGGATCAGTGAATAACTGGTGGGATGTTTATGACCGGGCCATGCAGGTAGAGGGTATGGTATGGAATGAATTTTTAGATATGCTTTTTGAGCACTTTTATACATAGGCATTGATACAAGAGAGAATAGAATTTCATGTAGTTGACTTAGCTTAGCATGTTTGTGATGGACTATGCTGGTCACTTTACTAAATTGTATCGCTTTTTTCCAACTATGGTAGTGTATGAGACAATTATAGAAAGGTATTTTTAGGATGCGATTAAAATTGGGATTAAGTCCAAAGTTAATATCATTTGGTCGAAAACGTTTTCTGAAATGGTGTACTAGGATCTCATATCTAAGGGGAACCTGAAAGAAGCTTCTAGTGTAAGATAAGCGGTTTCTGTTGGATGATTAGGCGGTGTGTCTTCTGACGGTATGAATATTTTATATGAGAATATTGACTAGAAAATCGGAAATAATAGTGTCCTAGGGAAAGATCGGTTACTCAGGATCTTACCTAAGTGATTTTTCACCAGTGCGGTAGGTCAGGCCACTTTCATTGGCATTGTCCCTGACCACTGGTAGGGTGATGAGCTTGTGGTAGGATGGGACATATATAGAGGTTCTTCCTAAATTCCTGTGACAAGGTTTATAAGGACCCACCCTTAAAACATTACTTAATATTGAATTAAATTGAATAATTCACATTGAGGATCTTTTCAGGTTTAGAGTTTTAGAGAATTAGGACATAACTATTACATCTCAAAGATTACAAAGTAGGCACATCTACTCAGTTTCCATTTTTTCACAAAATAAAAACTCTTGAACAAAAGAGTCATGTCTAGATCCATGTTTTAGACAGCATAAAATTTCCTTGATCCCATCCTTGACCCTATTCCACTTTATGCCCTGTGAAAAACATTTCAAAAACTTGGGATGAGCATAAAAACCTCAGTAAGGGTTATAACAATACGGAAAGAAAACATTAGACCATGCATACATAAGAATAAATGAAATCATACATTACTCATAAAACATAATCACTTTAACTTACCTCATGAAATCATAATATTTATGAATAACTCATAGAAATCATAAGACATAAAGGTAACTTGAGGTATTCATAACATTCTTACGTAGGGAGTAACCCTCATGGTTACGTTTGGAATACCCATCACAGTATATTCCCTAAATATCTTCGGATAAACCTTAGAGTTTAACTCCTTCGCATTACCCAAGGAATTGGAGATCTATATTGGTCTCACCCTCCCTTACTTTATCACAGAACCACTCGTCTTCATAGAAAATTCCTAAGAACCATAACAAAATCGTATCACATAAAACATGCATAAAGGAAATATAACATTTCCACATTTCAATCTCAAGATATCAATAACACATTGATAAAAACATTATCAAAACCATTTTCAATACCAAAATAATAGAAAAGTAAAACATGGTATTTATTTTCCTTTTAAAAAAAAGTTATGACTTGTAGAGGAAGCTGAAACTCAAATAATGGTCACGGCAGCGGAGAATTCATTGTCACTGCATACGTATGACAAAAACATTCCCTTTTGTTGTTTAGTAAAATGATTTATATAAAAAATATTCCTTTTGAATAAATGTAAAAGTCAAAGCGGTTTATACACCATATAAAATAAAGTTGTGTATAAAACAAAATATGCCTCAATGAAAGGAGATTGAGACAAAGTCCCTTACAAAGATGGTATCCTTAGATTCAGGATAAATCAATTACATAACTATGCGAGACAAAAATAAATACACCCAATATAAGTGGATATTAAGTGTAAAACAGTTAGATTCATTCACACATATTGATATAATGACTTATTCAAGGAGTATAAGTTTAACCCAAAGAATTGAAATTGAGTTAAGAAGTTCCTTTTCAAAAATTCGATAGCCTAACGGCGTCACATTAAAATTCATAAAATTAGTTGAAGAGATAGAAAATGGTATATCATCACTTGGAAATAAAATTTAAATCAATAAGGATATATAATAATATATCCCCATATAATAATATGTAAATTAAAAGATGTAACAAAAGAAGTCTTTTAAAAAGAGGAGGGTGAAAGGTTCTCTTACTGATTTGGGTAACTTTCAAAACATACACCCCATGAAATAAGGGTCATACAATGAAGTTGTAAATACCCATAAATTAGATTATATTACACAAATAATACAATCATGGGCAGTACATACACCACACAAAAGGAAATAGTGGCAAATGTATCATGAATCTCACGGGAATAAAAGTGAGATGAAAAATCCCATTATGAAAATTTGGCACCTTAACGACGCCACTTAAAACTTCCAAAAATGGATTTTTGAGATAAAATAGGGTATCTCATCATATGAACATAAAAATTACAGAAATAGGAATGTAAAAGAACATCTCCCAACATAAGAAATAAGAGCTTAAAGTAAGTGACATAAAAGAGGGTACTTAAAAAGAAAGAGAGAGGTAGGATCTCTTACCTCAAGTCAAGTCCGACTTGTCTTGTTCATTTCTTTATATTCCTAAATAATAAAATTTGGTCAATTTATAATTTCTTGAGGACATAATTTAACGTTTATTATTCAATTAATATCATATATTATCATGTTATAATTATTACTTAATTATGTGAGTTCATATCATACGTTTTGTCAATGTTCGGTACATGAGTCAAAAACGATCTTGTTTGAAAAGCATTGTCAATGTAGTTGTAAGTACATAATATCCATAATAGTATTAATGATTTAAATATCATATATATCCATTATATATTCGTTTTATACTTATTCCATAATATTTTGAGATAAAAATAAATGAAATGCACCGTTCATGGAGACAGTAGGTCGTACGTACGCATGAATGCTACTTTCATTGCTTTGGAACATTAATGGAATTAAAAATAGATGAGATATATATATATATATATAATAATTAAATTATAATATATATGTTATATGGTTCACATAATTTTATTAATTTCATTCTTTATACATTCCATGTATTGCATGAACGAGTCACATCACTTGAGGGGGCGGTAGTCCACACTTCCTCAAATGAAATTATCGCATTTGCACAACATGAAAAGCATAAAGGTATGTTTTAAATATAAAATACATAAGAATATAGAGGAAATAAATATAATATATATCATATATAAAAATAGTGTCATCATAATGGCCACCATGAGAGGTGGTAGGAGAAGATAGAACAATCATCGTTTCGTGAGGCAGTAATTCGCCATCCACGGAAACAGTATGTTCTTTAACCATTAGACAGAGGTGTGTGTAAGTGTATCTCAAATAATTCTCATAACAACATCCTAGTATTTTTAAGATACTGTTTTTGTTACAAAATAAAGGAATAAAATTATTTTAGGTGCTTTTAGAAGAAAAATAAAACAAAAGAACATTAGGGAAGACTTTACCTTTAAATCGGGTAACTCCCCTTGGTTTGAACCAAAAGGGTTTCTTGAAGAGATTTCTGCCTAAGGGAAGGATTCTAGGATGAAGAGAGGGATTTGGAGAGATAAAATTATCAGTTTTTGGTCAAGCCAATGTCTTGAGAGGTGTGGGTAAGGAGGTAGAGGTGGGGGCCATTTATAAGAGGGAGGAGGGGCACTCTTGGAAAGTAAAGAAATGTTACTTTATTATATAATTAGTTTCGGATTTTAAAGGTCCCACAATTATATATTTATAGGATAAGGTTATAAGGGTTCGAAAAACACCCATAAAATTGGATTTTGACAAATTTATGTCTTAGATGTTACATTATCTTTTCATTTTATGTAAATCGTTCATTAATGAGGTAATTGTTGCATCATCTTGGTGTCATAAATAAATTAATTTATTTAGTGCCTAAAAATTATGAAATAATAATAATATGATGTTGAAAATATTTTAATATTTCCAATGACTATTTATATTCTAATAGATCATTTATGTAGACAAAAATAAAATTGTTTTACTTGGGTGATACATACTTTGATTATACTTTCCTTTTAAAAAACATAAAATGATAAAGTGTCACTATCACCCAAAAGTGATTTCATGGGGTCCCAAAGTTTGGCACAAGCCATCTCATGGTCGGTCATGACACAACCAGTAGAATTAGTACACATGTTGGGGTCATTTTTTATTATTATGATATTATTTTATTACCCTTAACTACCCGATTACTAACTAATCACGATAATTAAAGATAATTACTGTCGTTACTATTCATAATGTCCAAAAACAAAAGTGTCTTAATTACATAATTTGGATCTTATGATTCCAAATATGGAGTCCATTTTACCAAATTACAAATACAAAAAATTTATTAATTAATTTAAAATAATTCCCATTGTCAAAACCAAAGGCGGGTTTTTAAGAAGTAGAATCTATAAAAAGATTGATTTGTTTTTACATCCAATTTAAAAGTAAAATTAAATACAATGACCAAAATTATATTAAATGATAAAAACATAATTAAATTACACCTTAAAACCAATTAAAATAAAAATCTATATATATAAATAATTTGGATGAAAAGGCAGTTTTGAATTAAAATGCAGTATTTTTCACTATTAATTGAAAATGAACATTTTTCAGAAATATACCAAAAAATCACCCTAAGGTATATTTGATATTCCAAATAAAAAAATTATATCAATTTTACCAAATTCAAAACATATAAGTTTCATTAATTAATTTTATAATCAATTTACGTTGTCAAAACAAATAGCGTGTTTTTAAGAAACAATATCTATTAAAAGATCGGCACTCGTTTATGTCCAATTTCAAAGTGAAATTAATTCCAATTACCACCATTTAATTAAATTGTAAAAATATATTCTAATTTAACTTTAAAACCAATTCAAAAGATAATCTAATCATATAAATAAATTATATTAAAAAGGTGTTTTTAATTTAAATATAACAATTTTCACTTATTCATTAAAAATGAACTTTATCGGAAAAAAATAACAAAAACATACACAATGTAAATTTTGATGTCCTGATTCTAAAGAAAGATTTTATTTGGTCCAATAAAATGTATAAGAGTGACCAAAACTATTTTTAATGAGGGTTCCCAATCAAAAGGTGATAAATCGACCTTTTAGTGAATATTAGAGTATTTATGCTTAAAATTGAATTCTGTTCTTATTTTAAGCCTTTATCTTTTATTGGATAAATGTAAAAACATTTTAAAAACATATATAATCATATTTTAGTTATTTATATTCATTACCTCCAATACAACGTCTACGTGTTAACTACCATTTGAAATAATATTATTATATTATTAGTGTGCATCGTAAGATTTCAATGAAACTCGTTGTTGTGTATTGGGTACGCCATTGAAAATAGAATCCCATTTAAAGTAATATTAATATTTTATTCACAAATATTAATAAATTTGAAAAATTAATATTGTTTATTTACCTTGGATGTTACATCCTTCCCCCCTTTGGGGAATTACATCCTCAAAATTTTATAATTAGGCTCAGAAACTTCATTGAAAGTCCCACATCAGAACAAGAGTCAGTAAAACTATCACTTTAAAATAAAGAGAGAGAAGTAAAAAAGTCACCCGAGTTAAACCATACTAGTATTACATGTAGGAAAAGATGGACATGGAAGAGAAAACAAAGGGTCATGTCTTGATGTAGAGTGATACAAAACATGTTTATGAGAAAGTTAACAACCAGAAAATCACAAACTTGTGATGGGTTAAACGGTATTTGATTCCCCAGTAGGAAATATTAACAGACAACATTTTTGTTTTAAGTTACTTTTCATTGAGGAATTTATTTATGATATTAACTAAAACATAAATAAACATACTTACTTCTCATGTTGACTTTTACCTTTTACTATATTTCTTACACAAACTCATATTTTCTCCAAAAGACAAGTATTTAGGAATACTTGCTCACATTAAGAGTACTATAATAAACTTCTTGAGAATAACCTAATCCAAAAAATAGAAATATATATTTCCCATGTCTTTATACCTTAACCAAAACCAAAGAGGTTAGTACAAGATTAGATAATCACCAAAATGGATAATCCTTTATAAAAAAACTATTCTTAATCTCCAAAATTTGTCAAACAATACACAAAGTTCAACAAATACCATTCAATAAACATCTATCCATAAAATTCTTCAAAGTAACCAAAACTAAGATTGAAACCCAAATCTCTGAAGGATTTAATCACATTGTCTTCCAAGATAAATCTTAACATTTATCTCCAAATAACATCCTCTTCTCTTAAAGTCTCATATTGAAAAGTATTTAGCCTAATCACATATCCTCAATGATAGGTTAATCATTCCCATAGAGAACAAAAAATCAACTTACTTTTGATTCATAAAATAATCTAACTAAAAATAATTAGTCAAACTAACCAGGGACTTCACGTAGTCCAGTGGTAGGCGATAAATACCAGTTGCACTTGGTTGTGGGTTCGATTCCCGCAGCTTCGTCCGACGTGACGAGTTGTCACACGGTCTGCGTGTTGTCCATTTTCTTAAACTATATAATTCTTAAGACATTCCCCAAAAAGAGATAAAATATTCAAAAATAACCATAACAAAATTTAACCTCAATTTTATCTCATGCCTTTCATTTTCCATCATAACATATAGTAACCCATAATTACCTCAAAAGTAAGGATCATATAAACCTTAATGGTTACCTTTATAATTATTACCTGAACTTCCACGTTGAGTTGGTTCTCTCATACACGATGCATTAGAGAACTCACCAAGGTTCAAGTGGTTAATCATGACTCCTTAATAGTTGGTTTATAATAACCACGATTTTCCTCATTGAATCCCCCATTTCATCCAGTATCTTAATCAAATAACCCCCACAGTTTCTTCAAACCCATTGTCACTTTGGTGCCTGCTAGATCCATCCATTTACTAAACCCAAAAATGTCAGTGTGAGTATATCAACAAAATCATCATGTACTAATGAGGAAGCTAAACTATAAGATATACTTACTCATTCACTTTATCTAAAAACTATGACTCTTTCTGAAATCCTAACCATTATGGTAATGTCACTTATGCTTAAAGAATACCCTAACCTCTAAAGTTATCTAAAAGGACCTTTGATAACAACTATAAGGACCCAACCTTAAAAAATTACTTAATATTGAATTAAATTGAATAATTCACATTGAGGATCTTTTCAGGTTTAGAGTTTTAGAGAATTAGGACATAACTATTACATATCAAGGATTACAAAGTAGGCACATCTACTTCGTTTCCATTTTTTCACAAAATAAAAACTCTTGAACAAAAGAGTCATGTCTAGATCCATGTTTTAGACAGCATGTCATTTCCTTGATCCCATCCTTGACCCTATTCCACTTTATGTCTTGTGAAAAACATTTCAAAAACTTGGGATGAGCATAAAAAAGCTCAATAAGGGTTATAACAATATGGACAGAAAACATTAGACCATGCATAAATAAGAATCAATGAAATCATAATTTACTCATAAAACATAATCACTCTAACTTACCGCATTAAATCATAAGATTTATTAATAACTCATATAAATCATAAGACATAAAGGTAACTTGAGGCATTCATAACATTCTTACATAGGGAGTAACCCTCATGGTTACGTTTGGAATACCCATCATAGTATATTCCCTAAATCTCTTCGGAGAAACCTTGGTGTTTAACTCCTTTGCGTTACTCAATGCATTGGAGATCTATATCGGGCTCACCCGCCCTTACTTTATCACGGAACCACCCGTCTTTATAGACAATGCCCAAGAACAATAACATAATCGTATCAAATAAAACATGCATAAAGGAAACATAACATTTCTACATTTCAATCACAAGATATCAATAACACATTGATAAAAACATTATCAAAACCATTTTCAATACCAAAATAAAAGAAGAAAAGTAAAACATGGTATTTATTTTTCATTTAAAAAAAAGTTATGGCTTGTAGAGGAAGCTTAAACTCAAATAATGGTCACGGCGATGGAGAAGTCGTTGTCGCCGCATACGTATGACAGAAACATTCCCTTTTGTCGTTTAGTAAAACGCTTCGTATAAAAAAGATTCCTTTTGAATAAAATTAAAAGTCAAAGGGGTTTATACACCATATAAAAGAAAGTTGTGTATAAAACAAAATATTCCCCAATGAAAGGAGATTGAGACGAAGTCCCTTACAAAGATGGTATCCTTAGATTAAGGATAAACCAATTACATAACTATGTGTGAAAAATATAAATACACCCAATATAAGTGGATATTAAGTGTAAAACAATCAGATTCATTAACACATATTGATATAATGACCTATTCAAGGAGTACAAGTTTATCCCAAAGAATTTAAATTGATTTAAGAAGTTCCTTTCCAAAAATTCGATCTCCTAACGATGTCACATTAAAATTCATAAAATTAGTTGAAGAGAGATAAAATGGTACATCATCACTTGGACATAAAATTAACATCAATAAGGATATATAATAACATATCCCCATATAATAAGATGTAAATTGAAAGATATAACAAAAGAAGTCTTTTAAAAAGAGGAGGGTGAAAGGTTCTCTTACCGATTTGGGTAACTTCCAAAACGTACACCCCATGAAATAAGGGTCATACAATGAAGTTGTAAATACCCATAAATTAGATTATATTACACAAATAATACAATAATGGTCAGTACATACACCACACAAAAGGAAATAGTGGAAAATGTAGCATGAATCTCACGTGAATAAAAGTGGGATGAAAAACCCCCTTATGAAAATTCGGCAGCCTAACGACGCCACTTAAAACTTACAAAAATGGACTTTTGAGATCAAATAGGGTATCTCATCATATGAACATAAAAATTACAGAAAGAGGAATGTAAAATAACATCCCCCACCATAAGAAATAGGATCTTAAATTAAGTGACATAAAAGAGAATACTTAAAAAGAAATAGAGAGGTAGGATCCCTTACCTCAAGTCCGACTTGTCTTGTTCATTTCTTTATATTCTTGAATAATAAACTTTTGTCAATTTATAATTGCATAAGTACATACTTTAAATTTTATTATTCAATTAATATCATATATTATCATGTTATAATAATTATTTAATTATGTTAGTTCATATCATACATTTTGTCGATGTTCGGTACATGAGTCAAAAATGATCTTGTTTGAAAAGCATTGTCAATGTAGTTGTAAGTATATCATATCCAGAATAGTATTAATGATGTAAATATCATATATATCCATTATATAATCGTTTTATACTTATTCCATAATATTTGGAGATAAAAAGAAATGAAATCCACCGATTGTGGAGACGGTAGGCCATATGTATGCAAGAACGCTACTTTCATTGCTTTGGCACATTAATAGAATTACAACTAGATGAGATATATATATATATATATATTATAATTACAGTATAATATATATGTTATATTGGTCACATAAGTTCATTAATTTCATTCATTATACATTCCATTTATTGCATGAACGAGTCACATCACTTGAGGGGGCGATAGTCCACACTTTCTCAAATGAAATTATCGCATTTTCACAACATGCAAAACATAAAGGTATGTTTTAAATATAAAATACATAAGCATAGAGAGGACATAAATATAATATATATCATATATAAAAATATTTCCATCATAATGGCCACCATGAGAGGTGGTAGGAGAAGATATAACAATCATCGTTTCGTGAGACAGTATTTCACCATCCATGGAAACAGTATGTTCTTTAACCATTAGATGGAGGTGTGTGTAAGTGTAGCTCGAATCCTTATCATAAAAACATCATAGTATGTTTAATATACTGTTTTTGTTACAAAATAAAGTAATAATAAGAATTTAGGGGGTTGGAGAAGCAAAATAAAACAAAAGAACATTAGGGAAGACTTTACCTTTAAATTGGGTAACTCCCCTTGGTTTGAACCAAAATAGTTTTTTGAAGAGATTTATCCCTAAAAGAAGGCTTCTAGGATTAAGAGAGGGATTTGGAGAGATTAAATGATCATATTTTGGCCGAGACAATGGCTTGAGATGTGTGGGTAAGGAGGTAGAGGTGGGGGGCTTTTATAAGAGGGGGGAGGGGCACTCTTGGAAAGTAAAGAAATGTTACTTTATTATATAATGAGTTTCGGATTTTAAAGGTCCCAAAATTATATATTTCGAGGATAAGGTGATAAGGGTTCTAAATTAACCCATAAAATAGGTTTTTGAAAAGTTTAAGTCTTAGATTTTACATTATCTTTTCATTTTATTTAAATCGTTCATTAATGAGGTAATTGCTGCATCATCATGGTGTCATAAATAAATTAATTTATTTAATGTCTAAAAATTGTAAAAAAATACTATGATGTAGTAAATATTTTTATCTTTACAATTACTATTTATAGTCTTAGAGATCATTTATGTAGACAAAACTAAATTTTTTTTACTTGGGTGATACATACTTTGGTTATACTTTCCTTTTAAAAAACATAAAATGATAAAGTGTCACTATCACCCAAAAGTGATTCCATGGGGTCCCAAAGTTTGGCACAAGACATCCCATGGTCGGCCATGAAACAACCAGTATAATTAAGACACATGTTGGGGTCATTTGTTATTATTATAATATTATTTTATTACCCTTAACTACCTGATTACTAACTAATCACGATAATTAAAGATAATTACCGTCGTTACTATTCATAATATCCAAAAACAAAAGTTTCTTAATTAAATAATTTGGACCTTCTGATTCTAAATATGGAATACATTTTACCAAATTCCAAATACAGAAATTGTAGTAATTAATTTAAAATAATTCCCATTGTCAAAACCAAAGATGGGTTTTTAAGAAGTAAAATTTATTAAAATATTGATTTGTTTTTACATCCAATTTAAAAGTGAAATTAAATACAATGACCAAAATTATATTAAATGATAAAAAAATAATTAAAGTACACCTTAAAACCAATTAAAATGACAATCTAACTATATAAATAATTTGGATGAAAAGGCAGTTTTGAATTAAAATGCAGTATTTTTCACTATTCATTGAAAATGAACATTTTTCAGAAATATACCAAAAATTCACCCTAAGCTATATTTGATATTAAAAATACAAAAGTGATATCAATTTTACCAAATTAAAAACATATAATTTGCATTAATTAATTTTATAATCAATTCCCACTTTCAAAACAAATAGTGCGTTTTTAAGAAACAATATCTATTAAAAGATTGACAGTCGTTTATGTCTAATTTCAAAGTGAAATTAATTCCAATTACCACCATTTAATTAAATGGTAACAATATATTCTAATTGAACTTTAAAACCAATTCAAAAGATAATATAATCATATAAATAAATTAGATTAAAAAGGGGTTTTCAATTAAAATACAACAATTTTCACTTATTCATTAAAAATGAACTTTATCAAAAAAAATAACAAAAATGTACACAAAGTAAATTTTGATGTCCCAATTCTAAATAAATATTTTATTTGGTCCAATATAATGTATAAGATTTACCAATCTATTTTTAACGAGGGTTTGCCATCAAAAGGCAATAAATCGACCTTTTAGTGAATATTAGAGTATTTATGCTTAAAATTGAATTCTTTTCCTATTTTAAGCCTTTATATTTTATTGGATAAATGTAAAAACATTTAAAAAACATATATAATCATATTTTAGTTTTTTCTATTCATTCCCGCCAATACAACAGCTACGTGTTAACTTCCATTTGAAATAATATTATTATATTATTAGTGTGAATCGTAAGATTTCAACGAAACTCGTTGTTCCGTATTGGGTAAGCCATCGAACATAGCATCACCTTTAAAGTAATATTAATATTTTATTCACAAATATTAATGAATATGAAAAAGTAATATTTTTATTTACCTGGGATGTTACATGGTTAGTGATGTAGTGGCCAGATAGAACTATATTATTGGAAGGGAATCTTCTAAACTATATCAGTATGGAAGTTATAGTTCTACATTCCATGGATGTAGAGGTAGTGTACATGGTGCTACTAAAAAAGAGCTACCATATCAGTAATGTGGTGCATCATAGGGGACTCAGACTTAATCACATAGAAGATGATCATGACATTTTCATTTATTTCATCCCACACTGGTGGAGAGTGAGGTTATGACATCGAGAGATAGAGGTATTATTCGTTCATCTTCTATACTAACAAGTTCCTTGTTTGGCATTTGTCCATCTCATTCTTTTATATTCTCATAACTTGTGAATGGTTTGATCCTGGAGGTGGATTTTGTGAGTGGGGTGTTGATAATAGATACACCTCTGTGAGTAAAGTCAAGATAAATATTCTAATGAAAAGAGTATTCTCTTGAGGTTGGGGATTATCTTTTTCTTTTGGATATCTAAATTCTAGTTATGTCAGGATTTAACATAATTTTGGGTACAGACTGGTTTGTTACATACCAAGAATTCTTTGATTACTACTGTAGGAGAGTGAATTTTACATCTCCTGATGGTGAAAAATATATTCACCATGGAGAATGTGATATCTAGTCAGGTTGTGTAGGGAATTTAGATCAACAACTAGGGGCGATCACCGCCTAGGTTTCTAGTCAATTGATGGATGATAGGGTGAGAAATAGGATGTCTCTCCACCTGTGGTGGTCATGTTTTAGGATGATTTTCCTAAAGACATCCCACATATTCTAACAATGAGAGATGTGGAATTTATAATTGATATCACACTTGGGGTTGAGCCAGTTTCTATTCTACTTCACATAATCACACCAACTGAGCTTCAAGTTAATAGGACACAACTATGAGAGTTGGATGAACGTTCTGTCTATCCTTGTACATTGTCATAGGGTTCCTCTATTTTGTTTTCAATGAAGGATTATGGGAGTGTGCTCTGATGTGTTGATTACTAAAAATGGTCAGGATGATGGTGAATAATAGGTATCATATTCCAGGTATCTATGATCTATTTGACCAGTTGAGAGTAGCTTATGTTTTCTCTAAGATCAAATTGAGAATGGTGTGTCATCAGTTGAGAGTTAAAACATCTTATATAGTGAAGAATGATTTTATAATATAGTATTTTCTGTATGAGTTCATTGTAATGTTGATCGGGCTAACAAATTCTCTGGTAGTGATTATTTCCTTGATGAATAGAATTTTCCATCCATACATGTATTAGTTTGTAGTTGTGTTCATGTATTTTATCTTGGTGTACTCCAATACTCATGATGATCATTCTCAACATCTTTACATCATATTGATTACATTGAGAGTGAATATGATATATACCAAGATATCTAAGTATCATTTTTGGATTGATCAAACTCACTTACTGGGTCACATAATCTCAGATAAAGGTGTCTTAGTATACCTATATAAGGTTTAGGTATTTGTATCTTGAAAGCATCCCAATAATTGTTTTGTTATATATAGCATTCTGGTTTTGGTTGGGTATTACTAGAGGTTTATCTAGAAATTTTCTCATTTTGATGGACTAGTTTTGTGATTGAATGTGAAGGGGATAATGTATGAATGGTTTGAAGCATGCGTAAATTCCTTCAATGAGATGAATAATCGCTTGACATTGACACCAATATTGATCCTACTGAATGCAGGTGAGTAGTATAGGGTGTTTTTTGATGCTTATGGGATCGATGTTGGAGCCATGTTGATATAGAGAAATCAAGTTTTGTAATATGGGTATTAGCAATTGAGGCCACATGAATGGAACTACCCTACTCACATCCTTGAGTTAGCTATAGTGGTTTATGATTTGAAGTGTTGGAAGAATTATTTGTTGGGTGAAAACATTACATTGTATAATAATCACAATAGCACAAAGTGTATCTTTTTATAGTGAGACTTAAATATCCATATGTGGATATGGGTTGAGTATATTAATTCATTCAATATTGATCTTGAATATATTCCTAATAAATAAACACTATTGATTAAGATTTAAGTATAAAAACTAAGACACAGACAGTTCAGAAGACTAGTAATGATTAGGAAATGATGAATTTATTAGATGACATGAATGTTGTGGTTTAGGAGGCCCATGAGTAAATGAATCTCATATTGGTTTCAGTGGATTCTACCTTTTGAGATGGATTAGAGAGAGACTGTATGAAGACCTTGAATGTTTTTCCTTGAGGGAAAACCTTGAAGGTGGGGATTCACCTTCTAATTGGATGATAGATTAGGATGGGATCATCTTTGTATGGGGATGTGTTATTGTACCTACTTTTATACAGGAAGATATTATGCATTAATTTCATGCCTCAAATTTTGTGGTGCATCTAGTTGTGAACAAAATGTATTGTGACCTATGATGATAGTTTTGGTGGCCGAACATGAAAAGGGAGATAGAAAGGTTCTCGACATGATGCTACACTAGTCAAAAGGTAAAGACTGAGCATCAATGACCCTATGGTTTACTACGGTAGTTACCCATTTATGAATTGAATTCGGAAAAATTTACCATGGACTTTTTGGAGGGTCTTTTGAGGAAGCCTCAGAAAAATGACCCTATTTGGGTGGTCATAGACTGAACAATGAAGGTTTAACAATTATTACATATATGGTAGACCTTCTCAGTGGATCAATTGGGAGACTTGTATATTCAAGAAATATTCAGTCAGCATGGGGTACCATGAGGTATTGTTTCAGACCATGACTCAGGTTTTAATTTTTAATTCGAGTAGTCCCTACAGAAATAACTTGGTACACAAGTTTTATATACTACGTATTTCCACCCACAGAAAGATGGGCAGTTAGAACATATTATATAAGAAATTCAGGATATGTTACGAGTGTGTCTTCACTATTTTTTTGGGTCTTGGAAAAATCACATATCACTCATTGAGTTCACCCATAAAAACAGTTATTAAGTGACATACATATGGAACCATATGCAACTCTTTATTTTCGTCCATACAGATCACATATATGTTGGATAGATGTGGTTAGTAAGAGATGTTGGGACCAAGTCTCATGAACGACACTTCAAAATAAGTTAATATTATTTTAAATATAATGGATATATCTCATATTATGAATAATTTTTATTCCAATTGATGGCGATGACCCCTAGAGTTGGAAAATGATGATAATTGTTTCCTTCGGGTTTCACCTATATTGGGTCACCACATAATATGGAGACCTACCATGTTGGTGCCCAGGTTTGTTGAGCTACATGAGGTTGTAGAGAGAATTGGGATAGTGGAATACCTATTGGCTCTTCCAAATATTTAAAATGTTATGAATGATTTTTTTCATGTTTCATGACTTTAGAAGTATCACCCCAACCCTTACCATCTAATAAATGTAATGATATTGAGCTTGAGATAGGTGCATTCTTTGAGGATCATTTGTTACATGCGTTGGATCATATTGAGAAAGTTTTTATGGGAATTAATATGAAATTAATTTGAGTATTGTGGAAACATGGGAATTTTCAGAAGGAAACATGGGATAGAGAAGTGGAAATTCAGGTTCAGTGGCCTGATATATTTGATTTGGAATCTTATAGATTCTTCAAAGTATAGATTGATGATGAATTTTTATAAGGTGGGAAGGATGTAAGATTCCAACCTTTTCTAAATTTATTTTAAGCTCATTTACAGGTACTCTTATACATTGTTTTTAGTATCTTTTTAGTTTTTATTTTATCATGGGTGAATTTGGGTGAAATTTGGAAGTTTTTGAAGGGTTTTGGGCATTGCATGTTTGGATCGTGGTTCTCCCGAACCGTGTGCACAACCCCAGAAAACCAAGGAACCCCAGATAGAGAGGGATTTCACAGCTGATGCATGATTTTTAAAATTGTTTCCCCTATTAGGAGTAACTATTGGACATCCCTAGGTGAGTCTCATGGTTAGGGAACATGATTAGTATAAACCATGTGCCCTGTATAGGAAACCATACACATGTGAATTTAATTCCCCGAAAATTATTTTTAAAAATACCCAAACCCGTGGAATTCTCCATAAATGGACCCTATCTCATCCCTAAACGATTTCTCTCAATTTTGGAGGCACCTGGACGGATTCCAAGGCCTTTGGACCTCTATTATTGATGATTTAAATCATAGAAAAAGATCTACACCTCTCTTGGTGGGAGATTAAAATCCTGATTGGTTTTATGCCTCTCTCTTATCTTTCTCTCATCCATTAAAGGGATGTTTTCTTCCATTGGTGATTGATCGATATTTAGGTTTTTATTGATCTAATCCATTTTATCTTCAATCTAGTTTTTGGATCTATATGTAATTATTTTTCATGCTCTTGGTTGATTCAATTCAATTGGGGATCTTCGTTGGTGAGTGTTCATCATCAATTTTTAGGTAGGTGGTCTAAAATCAATTACCTTATTCTTGATTCCAATTGAGTGTATGTGTTTTTAGATTTCAATTGAAAAGTTTGGAAATTGAATCATGAATTGAATAAATTAATTGATAAATTAATTTATTGAAACATGGAATTTGATTAATTAATTGGTGAATTAATTAATGAAATGTAGTGATTATAAAATTAATGGAATTGGATAAACTAAATAGGGAATTAATTAATGGAATATGTGATTTTAGAATTGATGATAAATTGGGTTTGTGTGATTGGTCAACTAATGTAATAATGAATTAATTGAAAATGGGTTTTAATGGATGTTTGGATTATCCTTAATGGGTTAATGATTTAAATGATTAAATGTTGATAAATGGATTAATAGTGAACTCTTCATATTATTCCATGTGAATGAAAGTGCTAAACCATGATTATTGATGAACTGAAATAGTATACCATGATGTGGAGGTTTGGTATAAAGGTTAATGATGATTATCCTTAATTAATGAGATGAATTTTTTATATGTGATATGGTGATGTATGTGAAGAACGAGTATGGGTTCGGGACTGAGGCTTCAAATACCCATATGTGTAAATGAGTGTGGGATAGGGACTAAGGCTTTAAATAACCATATGTAGAAATGATTATGGGATAGGTACTGAGTCTCCAAATAACCATATTGGAGAGAAATTGGGGTATAGGGACTGAAGCTCCACATACCCATGTGACATTGACGTGTGGGATATGGACAAAGGCTCTAAATTCCCATGGGGTTTCAGACATGATGTTCTATCCCCATGAGATTGGAATTGGACTATGGTTCGAAGTGGTCATGCTATGAATTGAAATGAGATAGATAATGAAATACAATGTGTTATAGTGAATTGTTAATTTCTTTTTTGTTATGGTTCTAACTTTGGCATTGGATGATGTAGGTATTGATAGTTTGCTTGTCCTCGGGAACTTGAGGGTTTGTGAGGTTGAATAAAGAATAATTTAAAATGTGATGACTGTTTACTTGTGCATTTTATTTTATTCTTTATAAAAATATATACACAATTATTTATTGGATATTGTTTTAGATGCTATTGGTGGTGGCCTACTGAGTTATAACCACACCCTACTTGGGCTTCCTAATCGAGACTTGAATTGAATTCGTTCTTGCAGGACATGATAAGGGAAAATGTCATATGTTATATAGATGAGCTAGGATGGAGCATGAATGATGGAACCATACTTGGTGTCGAGAAACTATTAGATTTTTCAGTGTTTTTTATTTTGTGTTCTCATTAGACACATGACATGTACTTTGGCATAACATATCTACTATTTTAGTCTGGATATTGTATTCATTTTTTATTATCATGTGATACCAATTTTCTAGTTATTTTATATATCATTTGGATGTTGTTTACTTTTTTCCTCTATTATTCTGTTTTGATAAAGAGGTAATAATCTCCCCATGAATGATATTAGACCCTCGCTACTAGTCAGCAGCCTCTAGTGTACAAGGAGGTGTGTTTGAGGTCATGTGACTGACCGAATCAGGGCACTGGTGTGTGAAACCCAGGTTGGGATGTTACAAATTTTTAGTTCTCACATGTCAAGAATCACCAAATCCAAATGAGAATCACACTTTCATATCATTAAACATATCATATTGCACAAATGTATCTCTATATATTTCAAACCACATCAAACCTCTTCCTAAATAAATTCAAACCCCAAAATATGAATTCAAATGGATCTAGAATGCCCAAACTATAACATTAGATACCTAAAAAATGATGCTCATCTTCAAGAATAAAAAAATACCCAAAATAGGAGAGGATCTAAATAAATGTCTCAAAAGGTACCTCTTAGTGTTCTCATTATTCCTCAATCACTACCTTCTTCCAAGCACACCAAACCAAAACAACCACAGAAACCTCACACAACCACATCACTACCTCTCACTGGGCGCAAATGTATAAAATTCGACAACATTCATAAGACATAAAATTTCCACATACAGATCTTCACAACCATATCAAATTCCACACATCCTAGAAAAATCATGGAACAAAAAACAAATAGCACTACTTCGAGAACAAAAATAAATAAATTTCATCCTCCTTGTAAAGATAATATCCACTTTGGGTGGAACTAACTCATCCAATAATTTTTTATAAGGGCACAGTATAACATGTCACAATTAGAAATTAGGTTTTACCTTCTTCATTTATAAAAAACATTATCACACTGCACATCATCAAAGAAATAACACGTCTCTTGAAACAATAAGATCCATCAATCACGCCATAAATAAAATAAAAGATGTGAAATACCTCAAAAAACTCCAGGTATTGAGAACACATGTGTGTCTCTCAATCCAAGGAACTCTACTTCAATAAACCATGCATCCACAACACACAAACTACTTGAATGGCACATCCATGTTTCTTCTTCTCTCGATGATCCTAGATGTCTACCGGACACTCCATAAACATTATGGAATCCTTGATATCTAAATATCCCTAGATATGTACTAGAGAGACATAATATAGTTACTAATAGAGATGAGACACTTTGAATATGACATGGATCCAATAAAACCATGGTGGATGTCATAACCGATACAACACCACACCAACTCAATCAATAAAATAAAAAGTTTCCATGAACTTGGGATTAATATTTTTCCCATTTCCTTAACTCTTCATCTCTCTCTAGGGGGGGTCTAATGAAAATATTTTATCCAACCAAAAACTCCAAGGGCCTATTTTTAAGATCAAAATAGTCCTTTTAACAGTCATATGCCACCCCCATCCTATCTCATCCCAACTGTATCGTCTAGGTCATTCTCTACACCACATTAGGACCAAGAATTGTTGATACCACAACCTCTACCAAGTAAAATAAAGAATAAAACAATCGCCTATACAATAATACAAGTGGAGACATTTTAATGGAAGTGTTATATCTATTTTTGTATTCAAACTCAATATATGGTTTGTGTCTTACCAACGATCGGCCAAAGTCCAATATGAAATATCACAACAAATCCTCCATTGTATGGGTGGTCCACTCCATCTTCCCATCTAAGTAAGGGTTGAAAGTAATGCTAAGGTGTAACTGTGATTGAAATAATAGTGAAATCCCCTAAAATACCTGAGTTAAAATTGGGATCCTGATCAGAGTTGATGGACCTCAGTACCCACATGAATCCTAACCACATCATCCACATATTTTAATTTAAATAAATTCATGATAGTTAACTCAAAGATCACCAAAAAATGTACTGACATCATAAGTCATTCAAAAATTACCCAGATAACATCACAATCTCTTGGGGAAAAGGGTAAGCTGGTGATGAGGTCTATTTTTATTTCATCCCACTTCTACTCGAGAATATCCAAGGACTGCAATAAACCTCAAGGAACATAGTGTTCCACATTCAGCTACAAAAAAAACTAGACACTTTTCCCCAAACTCTACTACTAGTCATTTTATCATGGACCAAAAAATATGTCTCATCAATCCATGATACTTATTGGTATCATAGGGATGTACCACCAAAGGTGACCTATGAAACCCATGGAGAACGCTCTCATGCACCAACAATGGAATAAACAACTTCCCTTGAAAAAAATATTTGATTCTGACCAGCCTCTAACAATCACACTGGAGCATCACCAAGGCCAATAAGATCATACATCACCTCTACCACAGTGCCTCCCTAATGGGAATCCTCCACCAATTGTATCATGGAAAAATTCACAATCATCTGAAAAATACAACCTTGGTCATTTATCTCCCAAATATCATGATTCATCACTACTAGAATTTCCATCCATTTTCGATCATACTTCAACTTCCAAACCACATCTACTCATCACATCTAACTCAATGCATCACCTAAAAAATCCCTTCCCTGGGGTGTAAGTGATCTAATAATAATAATCCTAGAAAAAATCCATCCACCACCACTTTAATTGATTCATAACCCCTTAAGATAAAATATATTTAAGGCTCTTTTAGTCTATGAAAAGAACAAATCACTCATCAAGGAGGTAATGTTGCTACAGCCTCAGTGAAAAAACAACTAACAATGGATATAGATCATGGGTGGAATATTTATTCTCTTGAGTATGTAACTACCTAGAGTCATAATAGATCACTGTTCTATATTTCATCAAGATGCATCTCAATCCCAAATTGAAATCGTCATAGAAAACCTCAAAAAATACACCATCCTCATGAAACAAAAGAACTGGAGCACAGACCAATTCCTCCTTTATGTAATATAATTCTACTTTTCACTGAATAGTCCACACAAAACTATGGTCCTTTATATCCAAATCCATCATTGAGGCTATAACCTAATAGTAATGAGGCATAGACATACTCCAATTATTATCCATTACAAGAAAACTATGATCCTCTACTACATTCTTGTGAACATCCCAAGAAACAAATTCAAGAATATTTGATGGATTTAATACCACAACCCACTATGACAATATATTTCCATGAAAAAAAATCTTGTATCTATAATATCCACTATGATAGCTATTTATAGTGTTCTGGATTCAAAGGACCTAAAACACATCTCTGGGATGCTCAACATGCTCCTCACAGGAATTTGATTATAATAATATATCATCAATGAACATGATAAAAAATGGGTCTAGGTTCTCATGGAAGAAATTGTTCATAAACCACATGAACATAGCTGGTTCCTTTATGACATTGAATGGAATTACAATGAACTCAATGTACCAATACATGTATGCTTTTTCATAATGACACATGAAGCCACAAAATGCACTATTGGAATTTAGTCTTTTCCCAACGGTAGTATACCAACGGTTTACTTAAACCGTTGGTATAGTGAGCCTTTGCCAACGGTTTAACAAAACCTTTGGCAAAGGGAATTTCGTTGGACCCTTTCCCAATGGTTCACTGGAACCGTTGGGAAATGTGTGCCTTTGCCAATGGTTTTTATAAACCGTTGGCAAAGGTTTCCCCCAAATTCCAGATCGCGATCTCCTCTCCCCATTCAGACAGAGCCCTAATCTATTCACTCTGCTACTCTCGCGAACCCCATCCGACTCCACTTCTCTCGCGAATCCGAACACCAGCACCCCCCATCCCAACAGGTACACCCCCATATGAATAGGTAATATTTGATCTCAACCATATTGTTGTAGTTGTTTTAATGAATAAATTTTTTCCAGGTGTTGGTGGTTTAATTGATTATTGAAATTAATATCTAAATAGGATATTGTTTGTGTTTGTGAAGACTTCTTTAATGTTTTTGTATTCTATGTTTGGAAGGAGAGTGTTCCAAACATGTAAATCAGATTTGGGGGAGGCTATCATGAACGTTTACATGTTTTGGATAATGGATTGTGGGAATTATGGATTGTGTTCAAACTAATTTGATGTGTTTTGGATAATGGATTGTGGGGGTAGGGGGTGTCCACGGGGGTGGGTGGGTTGTCCACGGGGGTGGGCGGGGGTGTCCACGGGGGTGGGAAAGGCTGTCCACGGGGGTGGGTGGGGCTGTCTAGGGGGTGTGGGCTGTCCTGGGGGTCTGGGTGGGGTGTCCTGGTGGGGGAGGGGTGTGTGGGGTGTCCAGGGGGGGTGGTATGTCAAGGTGGTGGTGGTGGGGTTGCAGGGGAGGGGGGTGTGGGCTGTTTGGGAGGGTGGGCGGGGTTATCCAGGGGGTACGGGGTGTCCAGGGGGGTACGGGGGTGGGCGGGTTGTCCACAAGGGTGGACGGGCTAACCACGGGGGTGGTCGGGCTGTCAAGGAGGGGTGGGCAGGCTGTCCAGGGGGGTGGGTGGGCTGGCCACGGGGGGTAGGGGTGTCCAGGGGGTGGGTGGGCTTTCCACGGGGGTGGTTGGGCTGTCTAGGGGGTAGGGGGTGTCCACGGGGGTGGGCGGGGCTGTCGAGGGGGTGTGGGCTGTCCTGGGGGTCTGGGTGGGGTGTCCTGGTGGGGGAGGGGTGTGTGGGGTGTCCAGGTGGGGTGGTATGTCTAGGTGGTGGTGGTGGGGTTGCAGGGAAGGGGGGTGTGGGCTGTTTGGGAGGGTGGGCGGGGCTATACAGGGGGGTACGGGGTGTCCAGGGGGGTACGGGGGTGGGCGGGCTGTCCACACGGGTGGACGGGATGTCCACGGGGGTGGTCGGGCTGTCAAGGAGGGGTGGGCGGGCTGTCCAGGGGGGGTTGGTGGGCTGGCCACAGGGGGTAGGGGTGTCCAGGGGGTGGGCGGGCTATCCAAGGGGTTGGGGGGCTGTCCATAGGGAGAATGGGTGTCGAGGGGGGTGGGTGGGCTGTCCACGGGGGAGGTTGGGCTGTCTAGGGGGTAGGGGGCGTCCACGGGGGTGGCTGGGTTGTCCACGGGGGTGGGCGGGGCTGTCCACGGGGGTGGGAAAGGCTGTCCACGGGGGTGGGCGGGGCTGTCCAGGGGGTGTGGGCTGTCCTGGGGGTCTGGGTGGGGTGTCCTGGTGGGGGAGGGGTGTGTGGGGTGTCCAGGGGGGTTGGTATGTCAAGGTGGTGGTGGTGGGGTTGCAGGGGAGGGGTGTGGGCTGTTTGGGAGGGTGGGCGGGGCTATCCCGGGGGGGGGGGGGGGTATGGGGTGTCTAGGGGGGTACGGGGGTGGGCGGGCTGTCCACAAGGGTGGACGGGCTATCCACGGGGGTGGTCGGGCTGTCAAGGAGGGGTGGGCGGGCTGTCCAGGGGGGGTGGGTGGGCTGGCCACAGGGGGTAGGGGTGTCCAGGGGGGTGGGCGGGCTATCCAAGGGGGTGGGGGTGTCCATAGGGAGAAGGGGTGTCGAGGGGGGTGGGTGGGCTGTCCACGGGGTTGGTTGGGTTGTCTAGGGGGTAGGGGGTGTCCACAGGGGTGGGTGGGTTGTCCACGGGGGTGGGCGGGGCTGTCCACGAGGGTGGGAAAGGCTGTCCACGGGGGTGGGCGGGGCTATCTAGGGGGTGTGGGCTATCCTGGGGGTCTGGGTGGGGTGTCCTGGTGGGGGAGGGGTGTGTGGGGTGTCCAGGGGGGTTGGTATGTCTAGGTGGTGGTGGTGGGGTTGTAGGGGAGGGGGGTGTGGGCTGTTTGGGAGGGTGGGCGGGGCTATCCCAGGGGGGGTACGGGGTGTCCAGGGGGGTACGGGGGTGGATGGTCTGTCCACAAGGGTGGACGGGCTGTCCACGGGGGTGGTCGGGCTGTCAAGGAGGGGTGGGCGGGCTGTCTAGGGGGGGGGGGGTGGGCTGGCCACATGGGGTGGCCATTCTCTCGCGAACCCCCCGTCCGAACATCATCGACCCTCGTGGACAACGCACCTTTTATCCCAAATTCCATATATTTATACATTATTTTATTATATTATGTCTCAAATTATCTAAAATATGTGTTTGATGTTCTTCACGTGACCTATCATAATTCCTTCTCATAATATATAGTGATCATGGGAAGATCCCATGCATGATTCATGATCACTCAAATTATTCTACAGATCATACATAATGGAAGCCTTACAGGATGTGAGATGATTATATCTATGAAATCTACTCAGGTACCTGGTGAGGAAGTGCATATTAATTCAAAAAGTTAAATCGCATATGAGGATACCCTACTAATATGGTTATAGGATGAGGCATTCTCTAATGTGATAACACATTAAGTTCTTGTTGGTTTTACATTTTTTCAATAACACATTAGTATGTTTTTTTCACATGTGTAGTTGATACCATGATTATTTTCTTCCTTTATCATTTACTTAAATGTATTTTCTATTAAAGTTCAATCCTATTGAATTGTTTATGACAAAATGACTTATATGAATTATTTTTACAGAATGGACAGAAGTTGGATGTATGAAACCCATCGTATCTCAAGCGATTTTCAAAACAAGTTGGAGAGATTTATAGATTTTGCATTTCACAATGCTTCAGATAGTGGTCGCATACACTGCCCATGTTTCAATTGTGTTGGTAGACCTTGGTTGAGTCGTGAAGAAGTCAGCTACCACATAAGCAAAAATGGTTTTCAAGCAAACTACTTTGTGTGGTATCACAATGGGTAGAAAATGAAATCTCAAATTGGTGATGATCGAAATGAAAGGACTGGAATGGATAATTTGTTAGATGATCGGTTTCTGTTTATTCGTCATCATGAAAAAGAAAGGATTTCGACTCAAGAAGACGTCGATATGAGGAAAACTGATGCATCTAGTGAAAATGATGATATTGATAGGGTGAAAAAATTGAATGATGCTACCATGACTCCAGTATATCGACAATGTGATAAAATGAAAAAGCTGTAATTTTTAATCCGATTGTTTCATGGAAAAACTATGTATGGGATTTATAATACAGCAATCGATTACATTCTTACCCTCTTGAAGGATTTACTTCCAGATGATGCAGATATTCCCTCAAACCACTATATGTCATGGAAGTTAGTTGAAGAACTTGGATTTTCCAGAAACAAAATCCATGCTTGCTTGAAAGATTGCAGTTTATTCTGGGAAGGAACCGCTGAATGAAATGAATGTATAAAATGTGGAACATCCTGCTAGAAGTCAAAATCTGATGGAACACCATCCCGCGTTCCACAGAAAGTAATGTGGCACTTTCCATTGATCCCCAGACTCCAGAATCTTTTTATGTCTGATGACATATCAATAAAAATGAGATGGAATGATACCGAGAGAAAGAAGACTAATGATGAGTTGGTTCATCCTGCAGATGGATTTGCATGGCAGAGATTTGATGCTCGACATCCTGATTTTGTAGCTGACGTGCGTAATGTGAGGCTGGGTCTTTCATGCGATGGTTTTAATCCGTTTGGGCAGATGCTTACTTCGCACAACACATGGTCAGTTTTTATACACATTTATAATCTTCCCCCATGGTTGTGTATGAAAAAATCTTTCACTTTCATGAGTATACTCATATCTGGTCCTTCTGATCCTGGCATTGATATTTATGTATACATGCAACCTTTAATAAAAGAGTTGAAACTTCTTTGGGATGTGGGTGTGCGCACATATGATGCATGTTCGAAAGACATATTTCAGATGCGTGTTGCGCTTATGTGGATGATCAATGATTTTTCAGCTTATGCAATGATGTCTGGATGGAGCACGAAGGGAAAACTATCATGTCCAGTTTTTATGAAGAATACATGATCCAGAAGACTGAAACATCGTTGTAGTTTCAGTTTTATGGTACATCGACGATTTTTTCTAAAGGATCATCCATATAGAATGAATCATCGAAGATTTGATAATACTATAGAGACCGATGATCCACCTCAGCGTATGTCTGGAACTGATGTGCTTAATGAATTGAAAGATTTCAGTTTTTCATTCGGGAAGGGTCAAATGAAATCTGGAAAGAGAAAGAATGTTTCCACAGAAACCTGTTACAATTGGAGGAAGAGGAGTATCTTTTTTGATTTGCCTTATTGGTCAACCAATTTGCTACGTCATTGATTAGACATAATGCATATTGAAAATAATATATGTGAAATGTTGCTTTCAGTTCTTCTAAATGTCATGGGGAAGACAAAAGATGATTTACGATCTCGATGTGACTTGGTGGATTGGGGCATCAGACTAGAATTGCATCCTGTGCGTATCAGTGAAAATAAATGGAAAATTCCATGTGCTTCTTATGTGATGACACCTACTGGAAAAAAAACAATTTCTGGAAGTATTAGAGACTATTAGAGTTCCTGATGGCTATTCAAGCAACATATCTAAACGGTTCAACAGAAGAGAGTTGAAGCTAAAATCTTTGAAGACTCATGATTATCACGTTCTACTGCATGAGTTGCTTCCAATAGCAATCCGTCATCTTTTGTCCAATAATGTAAGGGTGGGTGTTATTCGGTTGTGCCATTTGTTTAGAGATCTTTGTGCTAAGAAGTTGTCCAAGTATTTCTTGCAAAAAATGTTGACAGATGCCCCATTAATTTTGTGTGAGTTGGAGAAAATATTTCCCCCCATCATTTTTCACATGCATGCTGCATCTGACTGTCCATATTCCAACTGAAATACTTCTCGAAGGACCTGTTTCTTTTCGTTGGATGTATCCAACTGAAAGAAATATGTTCACATTAAAGTCTTATGTTAGAAACAAGAATCATCCCGAAGGTTATATCATGAACGGTTACTTAGCTCAAGAATGTATGGATTTCTGTTCGATGTATTTGTCTGATCTTACTACAAGAATGAACAGACCAATGAGAAATAAATAAGAACAATATGAGCAAATTGAACCCAATTTTCCATCACTTCCTCAAACAGGAGGAATTCCTGGATCATATACATTGAAGACATTAAGCCATGAAGAGCGGGAGATGGCACATCGCACAGTTTTGTTCAACTGTGATTTGTTCGATGACTATATCAGGTAACAAAATTTAATATTTATATCTTACATATATATCTGTTAAACTATTCATATTTTTTTATCTACAGGGAACATAAAACAATGATAAATATGAAGCATCATTCTTTATCTTTGAGAAGGAGAGAGACTTTTCATAGAAAAGAGTTTTCTGCTTGGTTAAAATTGAAGGTAAAAATATTACTGTTTAAATTAATTATTTCAATATTTACTTAAGTTTAACTGTCATTTATATTGCAGGTATTGAGTTTTTCTGTTGACTCTGTCTCTGAGGAAATAAGAGCTTTGGCTTTTGGTCCTAATACCATGGTTCGTGACTGTAAATCAATTGTTATCAATGGGTATAGATTTATTGTCACTGAACGAGCCAAAAACATGAGAACACAACATGATGGTATTATGGTTACTGCCACAACAGATTATTATGCCAGTGCATCAGATAGTAGACCGCGACTTGAAAATGTGGGTTATTATGGAGTCGTTGAGAAAATATTAATATTGGATTATTACTCTCATGGACGAGTCACAATGATGAAATTCCATTGGTTTGATTCGATGACGAGACATGGCACATTTATTGATGATTGTGGATTTCGATTAATTAATATGACCCGCACTCTTGCTATCGAAGAACCATATGTGTTGGCATCAATGGATAAACAAGTTTTTTATGTCAAAGATCAACTTCAACCTGAATTTGGTGTCATAGTTGAAGTAATTCCAAGACATATTTTTGATGATGCTGATGATGGAATTGACACTGTCCCTATTTCCATTGGAACCAATCCATTTATTTCTTTTGATGACTCCAATAGCTCAATTGTCAGAGTTGATTGTGAACCTGAAGTTGTGGTTGGAAATATATAGAATCATTCATCCATGTTCTCAATTCTTTTGGTTTACCTCGAGTTGGGTTGTTAAGGTTGGTAATATTCATATTTATTTAGTATTGATCACAAATATGTTTTAGTTGGCTTGACCGTTATGTGAATTTTCAATGTTTATTGGTTGATGTTTTATTTGAATTGCATTTTCTAATTTGGAATTGAACTGTATTCAAACCAAATCAAACAATATTTCTAACTTGGTGAACATTACAACTTGTATGTTTTATTAAATTCATTCAAGCTCTTCTAAAACAATTGATAGCTAAATTACCAATGAATCCCCTCATTCCCTCATATATTTAGTTTTTTGGTTTACACATTAATTTTCTTTTTCTAATTAATTACATATTTGTTTTCAAATGCAGGAAATGCAGCCAATTGAAGAGAGACGAAGAAAAAAAATGGCGGAGAACAATCGTTGGATGGAGGAGCTGGGCGTTCCACCATTAGTGCCTACAGTGAGTACTTTATTTCATATATATATATATATATATATATATATATATATATATATATTTACAGAATATATAATGTCATGTGATTAATTTTTTTGTAAAATTTTTTGTAGGATCCACCGTTACGTCGACAGTTATTCGACGAGGAGCCTAGTACTGGTCCTAGTACTCAGGCCGGTGGTACGAGGAGGGTTCGTACCAGAGGTGGACGTAGAGCTATGCGTGCCTGACTAGACCCTTCCCCTCCCATCCTTCCCACATTCTGATCCCTGTGTGTCGTTAGGGACACACGGGGTATTTAGGCCTCCCATGTTTTCGCTACCTTCTGCATCTTCTGCCCCATCATTTTCACATCCCATGATGATTCCCACACCCCAGTCAGCATCAGGTCATACAGTTGTTCCATCTTCTTTTCCTTCTACTTCTGTCTCTCCGAGCTTTTATATTCCATCGTCTTCGACTCCTGTTCCACCAGAGGGTGTTCCATCAGGTTCTGTGGATCTGGCGCCACTCATTGATCAGACTAGCGCAGGTATATTTATAAAACCCTAAAAAAAAAATATAGCAATATTTATTTTCATTATAACATGTTTTGATAAAATATTTGTTTTTCTTTCATGACAGATACATCTACTAACAAAGTGTCTCTATTTTGTTTAAAATGGACTTCATTTTTAGCGAAAACAACAAATGACCTACGGAAAATGGACCAAACGGATTCTGATTGTGTTGATACTTTAGCACAATGATCCATGGGTCATATGTGACGTGTACTAGTCAACCCTGCCTCAATCCGAGGCGCAGTGTGGCCGGCACAACTCAAAGTGTATGTCTTTTGTTTCAAAAGGACATCATTTTAAGTGAAAAACATCAACTGGCACACGGCACATCCGATTGACGTGCCGTCTGCTCGACCACTTCATAAATCACTCACCCGTATTTGTCGTCTGATTTTAGGCCATTCCGAAATCTTTCGGCCCGTTTGGACCACCCTCACGCGCGTTTACGAAGCTCGCGCATCACTTAAAACACGAATATTGAGCCGTACCGCGCAAACCGCACGTCTGATTGACATGTCGTCTACACGTACACGTCACGAATAATAATTATAATGTTTCACGGTGGTTTCAGCTCAATCTGAGGTCGTCCGCTAGGAATTTGACCGTTTGACGCCCGTTTTGGCCGTTTTTGACACCAGAACTGCGTTGTCGGTCACCGCGGGCACAGGGCACGTCCAATTGACGTTTCGTCTACTCAACCACTTCAGAAATCACTCACCCGTATTTGTCGTCTGATTTCAGGCCATTCCGAATTCGTTCGGCCCGTTTGGACCCCACTCACGCGCGTTTACGAAGCGCATGCATCACTTAAAATACGAATATTGAGCCGTACCGCGCAAACCGCACGTCCGATTGACGTGATGTCTACGTGTACACATCACGAAAAATAATTAGAATGTTGCACGGTGGTTTTAGCTCAATCGGAGGTTGTCTGCTATGAATTTGACCATTGGACGCCCGTTTTGGCCGTTTGTGACACCAGAACTGCGTTGTCGGTCACCGCGGGCACACGGCACGTCCGATTGACGTGCCGTCTGCTCGACCACTTCATAAATCACTCACCCTTATTTTTCCTCTGATTTCAGGCCATTCCGAAATCGTTCGGCCCGTTTGGACCACCCTCACGCGCGTTTACGAAGCGCGTGCATCACTTAAAACACGAATATTGATCCTTACCGCGCAAACCGCACGTCCGATTGACATGCCGTCTATGCGTACATGTCAAAAATAATAATTAGAATGCTTCACAGTGGTTTCAGCTCAATCTGAGGTCGTCCGCTATGAATTTGAGCGTTCGGCGCCCGTTTTGGCCGTTTATGACACTAGAACTGCGTTGTCAGTCACCGTGGGCACACGGCACGTCCAATTGACATTCCGTCTACTCGACCACTTCATAAATCACTCACCCGTTTTTTTCGTCTGATTTTAGGCCATTCCGACTTCGTTCGGCCCGTTTGGACCCCCCTCACGCGCGTTTACGAAGAGCGTGCATCACTTAAAACAGGAATATTGAGTCGTACTGTGCAAACCGTACGTCCGATTGGCGTGCCATCTGCACGTACACGTCACGAATAATAATTCGAATGTTGCACGGTGGTTTCAGCTCAATCTGAGGTCTTCTGCTATGAATTTGACTGTTGGACGCCCGTTTTGGCCGTTTATGACACCAGAACTGCGTTGTCGGTCACCGCAGGCACACGGCACGTCTGATTGACGTTCTGTCTGCTCTACCACTTCATAAATCACTCTCCCATATTTTTCGTCTGATTTCATGCCATTCCGACTTCGTTCGGCCCGTTTGGACCCCCCTCATGCGCGTTTACGAAGCGCACGCATCACTTAAAACACGAATATGGAGCCGTACCGCACAAAACGCACGTCCGATTGACGTGCCGTCTGCGCGTACATGTCACGAATAATAATTAGAATGTTTCATGGTGGTTTCAGCTCAATATGAGGTCGTTCTCTATGAATTTCACCGTTTGACGCCCGTTTTGGCCGTTTATGACACCAGAACTGCGTTGTCGGTCACCACGGGCACACGGCACGTCCGATTGACGTGCCGTCTGCTCGACCACTTCAGAAATCACTCACCCGTATTTTTCGTCTGATTTCGGGCCATTCTGAAATCTTTCGGCCCGTTTGGACCACCCTCACGCACGTTTACGAAGAGCGTGCATCACTTAAAACACGAATATTGAGCCGTACCACGCAAACTGCGCATCCGATTGAAGTTCCGTCTGTGCGTACACATCACGAATAATAATTAGAATGTTGCACGGTGGTTTCAGCTCAATCTGAGGTCGTCCGCTATGAATTTGATCGTTGGACGCCCGTTTTGGCCGTTTATGACACCAGAACTGCGTTGTCGGTCACCGTGGGCACACGGCACGTCCGATTGACGTGCCGTCTACTCGACCACTTCAGAAATAACTCTCCTGTATTTTTCTTCTAATTTCAGGCCATTCCGACTTCTTTCGGCCCATTTGGACCCCCATCACGCGCGTTTACGAAGCGCGCGCATCACTTAAAACACGAATATTGAGCCGTACCGCATGTCCGATTGACGTGCTGTCTGCGCGTAAACGTCACGAATAATAATTAGAATGTTGCACGGTCGTTTCAGCTCAATCTGAGGTCGTCCGCTATGAATTTGACCGTTTGACGCCCGTTTTGGCCGTTTATGACACCAGAACTGCGTTATCGGTCACTGCGGGCACACGGCACGTCCGATTGACGTGCCGTCTACTCGACCACTTCATAAATCACTCACCCGTATTTGTTGTCTGATTTCAGGCCATTTTGAAATCGTTCGGCCCGTTTGGACCACCCTCACGCACGTTTACGAACTGCGCGCATCACTTAAAACACGAATATTGAGCTGTACCGCGCAAACCGCACGTCCTATTGACGTTCTTTCTACGTGTACACGTCACAAATAATAATTAGAATGTTGCACGGTGGTTTCAGATCAATCGGAGGTCGTCCGCTATGAATTTGACCGTTGGACGCCCGTTTTGGTCGTTTATGACACCAGAACTGCGTTGTCGGTCACTGCGGGCACACGGCACGTCCTATTGACGTTCCGTCTGCTCTACCACTTCAGAAATCACTCTCCTGTATTTTTTGTCTGATTTCAGGCCATTCCGACTTCGTTTAGCCCATTTAAACCCCCCTCACGCGCGTTTACGAAGCACGCGCATCACTTAAAACATGAATATTGAGCGGTACCGCGCAAAACGCACATCCGATTGACGTTTCGTCTGTGCGTACACATCATGAATAATAATTAGAATGTTTCACGGTGGTTTCAGCTCAATCCGAGGTCGTCCGCTATGAATTTGACCGTTTGACGCCCGTTTTGGCCGTTTATGACACCAGAACTGCATTGTCGGTCATCGCGGGCACACGGCACGTCCGATTGGCGTTTTGTCTAATCGAACACTTCATAAATCACTCACCCGTATTTTTCGTCTGATTTCAGGCCATTCCGAAATTGTTCGGCCCGTTTGGACCACCCTCACGCGCGTTTACGAAGCGCGCGCATCACTTAAAACACGAATATTGAGCCGTACCGCGCAAACTGCACGTCTGATTGATGTGCCCTATGTGAGTACACATCACGAATAATAATTAGAATGTTTCACGGTGGTTTCAGCTCAATCTGAGGTCGTCCGCTATGAATTTGACCTTTTGACGCCCGTTTTGGCCGTTTATGACACCAGAACTGCGTTGTTGGTCACCGCGGGCACATGGCACGTCCAATTGACGTGTCGTCTACTCGACCACTTCAGAAATCCCTCACCCGTATTTGTCGTATTATTTCAGGCCATTCCGACTTCGTTCGGCCCATTTGGACCCCCCTCACGCGCGTTTACGAAGCGCGCGCATCACTTAAAATACGAATATTGAGCCGTACCGCGCAAACCGCACGTCCGATTGATGTGACGTCTGTGCGTACACATCACGAATAATAATTAGATTGTTTCACGGTGGTTTCATCTCAATTTGAGGTTGTCCGCTATGAATTTTACCGTTGGACACCCGTTTTGGTCGTTTATGACACCAGAACTGCGTTGTCGGTCATTGCGGGCAGACGGCACGTCCGATTGACGTGTCGTCTGCTCGACCACTTCATAAATCACTCTCCTGTATTTTTCGTCTGATTTCAGGCCATTCCAACTTCGTTCGGCCCATTTGGACCCCCCTCACGCGCGTTTACGAAGCGCACGCATCACTTAAAACACGAATACTGAGCCGTACCGCGCAAACCGCACGTCCGATTGACGTGTCGTTTGCGCGTACACGTCACTAATAATAATTAGAATGTTTCACGGCGGTTTCAGCTCAATCCGGATATGTGGTGTGGCCGGAACCACTCAAAGTGTCCGTCTTTTGTTTCAAAAGGACGTCATTTTAAGTGAAAAGCATCAACTGGCATACGGAAAACCGACCAAACGCATTCCGAATCTGTTGATAATTTATCCCAACAATCCATGGGTCATATGTGATGTTTACAAGCCAACCCGGGATGAATCCGAGTCGAGGTGTGGCCAGGATAAGTATAAGTGTCTCTCTTTTGTTTAAAATGGACACCATTTTAAGTACATACGGAAAAACGACCAAACGGATTCGGTTTCCATTGAAACTTTAGGAGAACGATCCATGGGTCATATGTGACGTGTACAAATCAACCTCTCCTCAATCAGAGACGCGGTGTGGCCAGAACCACTCAAAGTGTCTGTCTTTTGTTTCAAAAAGACGTCATTTTAACTAAAAAGCATCAATTGACATACGAAAAACCGACCAAAGGCATTCGGACTGTGTCGATACTTTAGAAAAAGGATCCATGGGTCGTATGTGATGTGTAAGAGTCAATCCCACCTCAATCCAAGGAACGGTGTGGCCGACACCGTTCTAACTGTGTCTCTTTTGTTTAAAATGGACAGGATTATAAGTGAAAAGAACAACTGGCATACGCAAAACCGACCAAACACATTCCGAATCTATTGATAATTTATCACAACGATCCATCAGTCATATGTGACCTGTATGAGCCAACCCAGGCTCAATCCGAGTCGCGGTGTGGCCGAGATCAGTCTAAGTGGCTCTCTTTTGTTTAAAATGGACAGCATTTTATGTACATACGGAAAACCGACCAAACGCATTCGGTTTCCATTGAAACTTTAGGAGAATGATCCATGGGTAATATGTGATGTTTACGAATCATCCCCTCCTCAATCCGAGGCGCGGTGTGGTCGACACCGCTCTAACTGTGTCTGTTTTGTTTAAAATGGATAGGATTATAAGTGAAAAGAACTGGCATATGCAAAACTGACCAAACGCATTCGGTTTCCATTGAAACTTTAGGAGAATGATCCATGGGTCATATGTGACGTGTACTAATCATCCCCGTCTCAATCCGAGACGCGTTGTGGCCGACACCGCTCTAACTATGTCTCTTCTGTTTAAAATGGACATGATTATAAGTGAAAAAGAAAAACTGGCATACGCAAAACCGACCAAATGCATTCCGAATCTTTTGATCATTTATCACAATGATCCATGGGTCATATGTGACCTATACGAGGCAACCCGGGTTCAATCCGAGTCACGGTGTGGCCGGGATCAGTCTAAGTGGCTCTCTTTTGTTTAAAATGGACACCATTTTAAGTACATACAGAAAACTGACCAAACGCATTCGGTTTCCATTGAAACTTTAGGAGAACGATCCATGGGTCATATGTGACGTGTACGAATCATCCCCACCTCAATCCGAGGCGCGGTGTGGCCGACACCTCTCTAACTGTGTCTGTTTTGTTTAAAATGGACAGGATTATAAGTGAAAAGAACAAATGGCATACGCAAAACCGACCAAACACATTCAGAATCATTTGATAATTTATCACAACGATCCATGGGTCATATGTGACGTGTATGAGCCAACCGGGTCAATCTGAGTCGCGGTGTGGCTGGGATCAGTCTAAATGGCTCTCTTTTGTTTAAAATAGATACCATTTTAAGTACATACGGAAAACCGACCAAACGCATTCGGTTTCCATTGTAACTTTAGTAGAACGATCCACGGGTCCTATGTGATGTGTAAGAATCATCCCCGCCTTAATCCGACATGCGTTGTGGACGACACCACTCAAAGTGTCCGTCTTTTGTTTCAAAAGGACGTCATTTTAAGTGAAAGGCATCAACTGACATACGGAAGAATGACCAAACGCATTCGGATTCTATCGATACTTTAGCACAACGATCCATGGTTCATATGTGACGTGTACAAGTCAACCCCGTCTTAATCCGAGACGCGGTGTGGCTGACACCGCTCTAACTCTGTCTCTTTTGTTTAAAATGGACATGATTATAAATGAAAAGAACAACTGGCATACGCAAAACCGACCAAACGCATTCAGAATCTTTTGATAATTTATCACAACGATCCATGGGTCATATGTGACATGTACGAGCCAACCCTGGATGAATCTGAGTCGCGGTGTGGTCAGGATTAGTCTAAGTGTCACTCTTTTGTTTAAAATGGATAACATTTTAAGTACATACGGAAAACCGACCAAACGCATTCGGTTTCCATTTAAACTTTAGGAGAACGATCCGTGGGTCATATGTGACGTGTACGAATCAACCCCGCCTCAATTGGAGACGTGATGTGGTCGGCACCACTCATAGTATCCATCTTTTGTTTCAAAAGGACGTCATTTTAAGTGAAAAACATCAACTAGCATACAGAAAACTGACCAAACGCATTCGGATTGTGTCGATACTTTAGCACAACGATCCATGGGTCAAATGTAACATGTACAAGTCAACCCTGCCTCAATCTGAGGTGCGGTGTGGCCGGTATCACTTCAGGTGTATGTATTTTGTTTAAAATGGACATCATTTGAGGTAAAAATATATGGTATAGAAAAAACTGATCAAATTATGAATTAAATTTCGGATTCCACATATAATTGTCATCTAAATTTTAAATTGAATTCTATATGAATTATGTATGTTTATAATTACGTTATGAATTCTAATTTAATTATGGATGTGTATAGTTTCAGGATCCATTATATGTTAAATGTGTATAAATTTGTTCGTAATTGTATATGTATGTTTTATTTTATTGCAGGTACAATAATTGGATTGAAAATGAGGTCAAAATGAGGCTAGATGGAGAGGGGCCGGATGGACAGGGGCTATGCAAATTGCAGGGTGCTGCAATTTGCAGCATAGGGTATGCCAACGGTTTAAAACCGTTGGCATATAATCCTAAAGAAGTTTTTACCAACGGTTCATTGAACCGTTGGTAAATATCTCTTTTCCCAACGGTTCTAAACCGTTGGGAAAGAGTTTGGGATATTGATATTTCCCAACGGTTCTCCCAAACCGTTGGTAAAAACTATCCCAACGGTTTGGCAGAACCGTTGGGATAGGATGGATTTTGTGAGCCTATACCAATGGTTTCCAGTAAACCGTTGGGAAAACATTTTCCCAACGGCTTACTTCCCTACGGTTATCACAACCATTGGTATATCATATACCAACGGTTAGAGGGGCTATCCCAACGGTTGTGAACCGTTGGGAAATATTATACTTCCAGTAGTGATGGACAACATTGGGTAAACTGAAGCCATCATCCAACACAATAAAACATTCCTAGAATGAAAAGGAAGATGTTTGAAAGTTTCTAGGTTCATTCACAAGGTTAAAATCTACATGAAAAACTCTCCCACTCTCAATAAAATGTATCTATTGTCACTTTTGTGAAGGCCATTCAAACAACTGAGGTAGGTGCGCACAAGATGTCGATGTTGTACACAAGAAACCGATACATGTGAAAGACTTTTATGCACCAAATTTGATGTAAATCTACCCCCTTTAAAAAATTCCAATAAAAAAATAATTTAGGTGTGCACAAGATGACCACATTGTATGCAAGAAACCTAATCTGCATGAAACCCTCTTGCATTCCAAATACGACATCAACCAGCCCATTGTGTGATTTTTCACCATTGATAATGATGAGGATACATAGATGACCTATTATGAGACCTAAATATTAAACACCATGGTCAAATATATCAGATATAAAAAGAAGGTCATCCCTATTTTTAGGGTGATCCTCTGAAAGTCGAACTGCCGTTCTCCTGTACGTAAGACTGAACTTTCATGACTTCATGAAAAAATGGAACACTCAAGGTATAGATCTTTCATAATGGGTTCCATGTGTGTCCTCCCTCGAGTGGTCCCACAGGTGTGTAATCATAACCCATCTTCTTTCAACCCATTTCTGGTGCTCATAAAGCCTCCTCTTGTATGAACCCTAACCTTGTGCACAAACATCAATATTGCGCATAACATTGAACCTTGAATATAAGACTCAAATTTTTCATTCAAAACTTAATTGAATCTCCAGGGATTGATTTTATGTTGAAGTACCATGTTCAAGAACCATTTTCATGTCATCCCCATTTCTTGCACACACCTCTTGTGTGCAACCCTCTAAAATTGCACACAATAATTTCTTGGTCCCTCGCCAGGTGCCCCTTATGCCTCCAGTGCATTTGTTTCTGTACATTTTTCTTCTCAACATTGGTATGCCAGTGAATTTTTCTTCTATACATTAGTATGCTAACATGGACCTCATGATCAACCACTCATCCACATCATTAAAAACTATAATTTCTAAATCCATCCCCCTCCCAATGCTACTTGATCTGAGGTTAAGTAAGCCCATGGGTTAAGTAGTGAGTCCCCCACGCCTGAGCTACATAATGTAGGACTTCCAAGAACTACCTTCCTTAGAACATGATGTTAAACTATGTTATTAAATTGTCTAATACATATGGGATGCTCCATGTCTTCTCATCATGGGATGCCACCTCCTCCCACCAAGTTTGGAAATCCACACATACAAGGAAACTTCCATGCATAAGCCCCACATTCCCTTCATAGGATGTTCCATGTATGAATCAAATGGATTGAGATCATCCTCCCATGGAATGAGATCATCTTCAGATGAAATGTTATCCTCCATGGCCAGTTTCTATGCATAATCCCCACACCATCCCTCTTCGGCCCATGTTTTGTGACACGAGCGTCTAGTCTACTACTTCCTCTTGTTCCTCACAATGAGAATAACTCATGTGTCCTTAGATGTTAGTAGCAACAATGACACCCATACACCTACAAACATGGGAATCCTACTAAGTGTAATCCCTAAAAGCTGACCACACATGCTCCATGGTCCACTCATACACATAAGACCCAATCATGTCCCCTTACATGGGCCTCCTCCTTTGGTATAAGCTCATCCCAGTCTGAAATATGTGGCTTTTATTCCCTAACTGGGATATGTAGAAGGACTCATTGAGGTCCAAAACCAATATTCCATTTGTTCCAACCATTCCAACCACTCCACCACTCCATCCACATCCACCATGATTTTCCCCGGGCTACCACATCCCTGTAATATCAGGCCATTCACTTGAATACCATGTCTTCATTTGGTCCATCCAATAAGATTCCATGCATAAGCCCCACACAATAAAACCAAGATAAATCCTCTTGAGAAGGGAAGATTCCATGTGTAATCCCCAAACCACCCCTCGCTAATTCTCCTTTCTTAGCATGAGCATCTTTATCGCATGATGTTAAACTACATGGACTGGTCTTGTCACATGACCTTAAACTGTGGCATCAAAATATGAGGGTTTTTATAAATTTCTTCTAAAGAGGGAAATTAGGATGCATCATTGAGTTTAAATCCTCACCAATGGTAAACTTTTGTTCCCCCACATAGGGGTGCACCTCCTTGATTCACCTTTAAGGTTGTTCTGATCAACCATCATGGTGTGACATCTTCCCTTTATAAGTCACAACTCCTAGGTTAGACTCTATAGAGCACACATACACTTTCATGGTGTGACATATTCCCTTTATGGGACACACCTCCTAGGTGTTACTCGATATAGATATTTCATCCATCTATTTGGTAAACTTTCATGGTGCTCACTCCTAGGGATGCACCCCCTTTTTCCACCTCTATGGGGCATTCTGATCAGTATCATTTTCATCTTCTCTAGATGTTAAAGTAGAAATATCTCTCATACTACTACCTATTGAGAATCATGGGAACCATGAGGTGAAAGAATTGTAATATATTTTCATATGGAGTCTGATATGACATGATAAACATGGAATGTCGAAGGTGAAATTTGTGGAATATATTGAAGGTATTAGGGTCGCAGAAGAAGCCAGTGGTTGGATTTTAAATTTTTTAATTTTTGGGATGAGTTTACTTGTAATATATAATGATCTAAGACCTATTATGGTCTGAGGATCTCACGTGAAATTATTCAAAGAAAAAAATCGAAACATGTACCTCGTTGTGAATTGGAGCACGCTCGAAATATTCTTTTCATTGGAGACTGTTTCTTGAAAGATCTGAAAATGAATCCCTCTAGATCATCCACACATTATTTAAGAATCCATGCGCTCATTGTTTATCAAATTTTGGGTGCTATCATGGAGCTTTAATTAATCCTTTGGCGTCACCTCGATCGCCATGATCTGTTGCCTTTGATCCGTTGAAGGGGTGCATGTATCGGTTGTCAGAGAGTGGATTTTTCTCTAGAAGGTGGAAGGAGATAGAGGCTCTCACTTCATTGGAATGAAAAACACAATGGAAATGACCCTCTCCCATAATTTTATAGTAGAATTCAAAATTCCATGATGGGTTCCTTGACCCCTGAAAGTATATCACCCACTAAAGAAGTAATAAATAAATATTTGATGAACTATGTTGAATCATAAATGTTATTAATATCTTATTAAATACCTTCAATATATATTAAATATATTAAGTGATAAACCCAAGTCATTTACTCAACTCGTAATTCTTTCTTAATATTTAACGAACTTGGAATATTTAAACAATATTTATTTGAATAATATTTTCTCGTATTTACCTAACATGTAAATACTTTTAATAAATAAATTCAGCCCAATTATTCTTTACTAGAATAATAATGAATTTTTTTGATTTATAACTGATCTATAACATAGAAAACACTCAAACCTTGTGGTGGGTCCCACCATGTCTGATATACATATTCAATTGAATAAAGAAGATTCTTGAAAGCATTATTGTGTGTGACCCTATAAGACCTTATCTTGATAATAGTGAGTAGTATTCAAAGATGATGAGTGAAGTCTAGCCACCCATCAAGGCCCCTAAAGATATAAGGATAGTAATATCATTGAAAACCAACCTATGAACATGTGTTGTGTAATATAATATATTTGTCTTTAAATATCTCATAATGAAGGACACACAATTATGTCATCACTACAACAGATCAGCAAAAGGTCAGTGCTAGCCTTTATCAGTGCTAAGAAAAACACGATGATAAAAGGGGGGCCTTTATCAGTGCTAGCTAAAAGCACTGATAAAGGTTATTAATAAAAAATATAATTAATTTATATAAAATTATTATATTTATATTCAAAAGTAATGTTATTTATATAAGTTAAATAAAAAATGCATGTTTATAATTAATATATATTTTTTAATAATTCAACTATATATAATCTTAAAAAATTATTTATAAGATTATAATTAAATAAATATATATTTAAATAATTATAAGATAATAAAAAAATTACTTAATAATAAATATATTTATTATATTTAAAAATATATATTTATAATTAAATATTTATAATTACATATTTATAATTATATATAAATACTTTTAATATATATATATATATATTTATAAATATAATTATGAATAAATGTATATATATTAAAAAATATATGTTCTTAATGAATTTTTTCAACAAATATATTGATGCATGAGTATAATTAACATGCATATGTTATGTATTCATCGTGAATGTTCATTTGTACATTGCACTCTTATTATTATTCTTGTTTTCTATAAATGTGATCAATAATTTTTTATGATCAATGCTTTACTAGGTATATGATTCATTCATGTTATACCCATAAATTTATTATGTTCTCATAAATACTTCTTAAAATACAATAAATATATTTATTATATTGATAGTTATAAATTTTTAATTATATATAAATACTTTTTAAATATAATTATTTCTAATTATAATTATAACTATATATATAATTATAAAATTACAATAGATACATCTATTATAATTTTATAAATATATATATATAATTATATATATATAATTATATATATATAATTATATATAAATATTTATAAATATATTTATTTAAACTTATAATTATGAATATATATATATGTAAATAATTATAAAATTATAATAAAAATATTTATTATACTTTTAAAGTTATAAATATATATAATTAAGTAAATATATTTATAAATATATATAAATATTTAAAATAAATTCAGATATCTATAATTATAATTCTATAAAAATATAGATATATTTAATTAATTATAAAATTATAATAAATATTTTAATTATATATACTTATAAAATTATAAATATAATACTTATATTTTATTACAATTTTATAAATATTTAAATATACACATATATATATATATATAATTATAAATGTAAATAAATATATTTTTATTATAATTTATTATTTATAAATAAATTTATATTTATTTATAGTTATAATTATAAATAAATAAATATTTATTTAAATAATTATAAAATTATAAAAAATATATTTATTATACTCATAATGTTATAAATATAAATAATAAAATAAATATATTTATAAATATATAAAAAAAATTATAAATAAATACAAATAATTATAATTATAATTATAAATTAATATAGATATATTTAAAAATTATGAAATTATAATAAATATATTAATTATATATATTAATAAAATTATAAATCTAATAAATTTATTTCTTATAATTATTTAATTATTTAAATATATATATACATTTATAATTAGAAATAAATATAAATATAAATTTATAATAATTTTTTAACAATAAATTAATATATATTTATTTATACTTATAATAATACATATATATGTATATATATATTTAAATAATTATAAAATTATAATAAATATATTTATTATACTTATAACATTATAAATATGTATAACTAAATAAACATATTTATAAAAATAAAAAAATTTATATTTATTATTGTAAAAATAAATATATATTTAAATAAATATAAAATTATAATAAATATATTAATTATATATATTTATAAAATTATAAGTATAATAAATACAGTTATTATATATTTATATTTACTTAAATAAATAAATAATTATATAGTTATAATTATAATTTCAAATAAATATATACTTATTTAAACAATTATAAATTATATTAAATATATTTATTAAATTTATAATCTTATAAATATGTATAATTAATATATTAAGAATATATATTTACAATATTATAAATATAATAATAAAAGTTATTATAATTTTATTTATTTTCCTATGTTTTATATTTGACATAGTCACAAGAATCAGGAACACCTATTCTGGATGAACACATATTATCGGTGGCCTTGAAGCAGCCAAAACAGTATGGTTGTGTCATATGTGTGGGTTTTTGGGTGACACCCCAAACATATTTTGAGAAAAAAACGGGAGGAGGATAAAGGTGAAGAAATGAAACATATGAGTGAAAGACTAGCTACCATTGAAGAACAATTTTCATGGAAGAGATAGTTGCTAGAAACATTTATGGGGGGATGCAAAGAGAAGAAACAACTCAAGAACAACCATCGTGTGAAGCTCCCGCCCCACCCCCACCATCTTTGAGGCGAATCATCCCCCTCCTGGAGTTGCCTTAGTCATAGTAATAAATTTTCTAATAATTGTTTCTTTGAAATGTTAATCTGACAGACATTAATACCTTTCATGTACTGATATTATACATAGTGAATATTATTGTGATTTATATTTATCAACACTCACCCATTGCCTTGTAATGAGGGCTACGATTTTCAATATCCAAGGCCATAGTCTACACAAGAGACCACTTCCAATAGGTCATGTGAGAGTGGTGAATAATGTATCCCATGGGCCGAGTGCTGAGCTACTTGTTCCACTTAATGATGATGATATTCATACGGTCGACCAAGCTTTTGGAACATTCATCACATGGCCATCACATCTTGTAAAAGAATATGCCAAAAAGAAGGTATTCGTTTACAATTTATTTTTCAATCTAAACCTTTAACAATTAATGAAAAAAGGTATGAACCGATGAATATTATTATAGACAGACAAAGGAAAGGGGGTGAAATGAAATATCAACTCAAAACCATCTATAGGATCGACCAACTGATCGAAATGATCTACCAAAAGCACTTTTACCCTACATCTTCTATATCCGCATTTACTAACATTGAATGTTCATGTGGATACAAAGTTAAAAAATGGTAGTCACATAGTTGTTTTTAAGGAAAATATGTACGAAGAGGAAGGTGAAGAATACATTGGTGTTGAGAATGTAAATGAACCCCTCAACTATAATTGGGTAGGTACCTCAGTTGTAAATGTATACATGATGTATGCTTTCATGATTTGATTTTCCAAAAGTTGATATATTGTGTTAATTATTACTAAATACATTTCATATTTTTGGTAGGTGTATATATCAAAAATATTGAAGGTATTTCCCCATGATTTTTTTTTGACTTGTTATTCCTCACACCACCTCTACACAAAAACAAAAAATATAACCCATATAAAGGATAAAATAGTTGCAGGCCTAGTCAAATCATTTGAAAGCAAACTTAAGGAAGGCATACACTTATTAATACCAATGATGTAGGGGTAGAGATCTACAATTTTATCATATAGAATATATTTTATTTTTATTAATTAATTATTCTTTTTTGTGTTTTTAGGCAACATTGGGTGATCATTGCAGTTAACTTGGATACTTGAAAGATTTATTTCCTGGATTGAATTCTTGGATACCCAACAAACCGACCACACATGATGGTGTTTTTCAATTTTTAATACACAACTGACAATGTTTTAGAACTAAAAATAAATTATATATTTTACATTATCTTTTAATGAGGATTTTTTTGTGATATTTTATTGCATCAATATCATGAGAAATAAGGAATGAGGCTAGGGTCTGAGCATGAGGACCTTGATAAGTTCTACGATGGGAAAATTATCATGGTATATATAATAAGATTTCATTTTCCAAACACATATCAAAAGAAATTAAATATTTTTCACAAATTTTCTACAGTGTTCGAAACAAACAAATGGAAAAGATTATGGTTATTGTGTTTTTAAATTTATGAGAGAGGTCATATTCCATGAACAAACTAGAATCCCTAAAGAGTCATTTTCAAAGATAATTAATATTTAATTTAAAATATTTACTAATTTTTTGTGTATTTATATGCTTCTAGTACTACTATAACTGTCGAAAGGACTCATATTCACAAGATCATATATATTTTATTAGAATCAAATGGGAACCATACCTGATGGAAGAATTTAAACAAATAGCATGAAGATGTGACTTCCATAGAAGTAGTGGATTGTTTCATATTTATATTTAATTTACTTCTTTTTAGTGTTACTCACATAAGAATTGATTTCTTATACACTTGTATTCCTTTGTTTGAGTTCATGTGGTTTGATTAAAGATTCTCATGATCATGAGAGATAGGACTTCAAGGTTACAACTCATAATTCAATGATATGGTAATGGTTTTTTCAATATACTATGTTTTACTCATAATATTATGTGTTCTCTACTTTATTAACATAATCTAAATTAAAATTTTGACTACTCATGAAGATAATGTCTTTCATAAACTTAATATCCCTTAAAACCTTATCACCCCTACAATGTCTATAATTATCACTTTACTTCAATTTAAGTAGAGGTAACTTGAAGTAAATTGATAAATTTCAACATGGTAGTGTTTATACTTCGATAAAGTGTCTATTTTTTATTTAAAATTGACATTAATTTTAGTAAAAAAGAACAAGTGACATACTAAATATTGAGGAAATGCATTAAAATTGTTTTGATAATTTATGAAACAGATACATGAGTCATTTTTAAAATTTAGGATTCAATATCACCTCAATAAGATTCACAATGTGATCGGTATGACTTCAAGTGTGTCTTTTTTATTTCAAATTGACATTAATATAAGTAAAAAAGAACAAGTGACATAATGAAAACTAAAAAAATTCATTTTTATTGCTTTATTAGTTTAGGAAAATGATCCATGAGTCATTTTTGAAGTGTAGGAATCAACCACAACTCAATCCAATGCACGGTGTGACCGATATGACTAAAAGTGTTCATTATCAATTTAAAATTGATGTTTTAGTTAAAAACATGTAACTCACTAAAAACCAAGAAAAACGTGCATTGATTGTATTTATAATTTAGAAAATATATTCATAAGCCATTTTTTATGTTTTTGAAGTAGTCTCACACTAAACTGACGCATGATGCGACCGGTACGACTAAAAATGTGTGTCTCCAAATTGAAATGATAATTTTTGTAAAAATACACAACTAGCATACTGAAAACTATTCAAATGTATTAAGATTGTTTTGATACTTTATTTAAACACTCTATAAGTCATTTTTAACATGTAGGAATGAACCACGCCTCAATACGATGCATGATGTGACTGATATAACTCAAAGTGTCTCTTTTTATTTAAAATTGACATTAATTTTAGTAAAAAGAACAATTAACATACTAAAAACTCGGAAACACACTTGTATTGTTTTTATAATTTAGTAAATGGATTAATATGTCATTTTTTATATGTAGGATTCAACCACAACTCAATATGATTCATTGTGTAGATGGTATGACTCAAAATGCCTAGTTTTTTTAACTTTGACATTAATTTATGTAAAAAAGAACACATGACATACTTAAAACTAAGAAAACACATTAGGATTATTTCAATACTTTTATAAAATGATCCATGAGTCATTTTGGATGTATAGGAATCATCCACACATAAATATAATTCATGGTGCTACTGGTATGACTAAAAGTGTCTGTTATCATTTTAAAATCGACATTTTAGTTCAAAGCGTTTCACTCACTGAAAACCAAAAAAAATGTCCTATGATTATCTTGATAATTTAGGAAAGATAATTATAAGTCCTTTATGACGTGTATGAAGTAGTATCACACCAAACTGATGCATGATGTGACTGGTATGAAACAGAATGCATGTTTCTAGTTTGAAATTACATTTTAGTAAAAAACACAACTCGCATACTGAAAACCAATAAAACACATTCAGATTCTTTCTATACATTAGTTAATTTATCTATATGTCATTTTTCACTTGTATAAATAAAATGTACCTCAATATGATTCATGATGTGTCTAGTATAACTCAAAGTGTCTCTTTTTTTTAAAATTGTCATTAATTTTAGTTAAAAAAAACACTGACATACTAAAAACTGATAAAATGCATTTGGATTGTTTTGATAATTTAGGTAAATGATCCATGAGTCATTTTTTATGTTTAGGAGTCAATAACACCTCAATATTATGCATGGTGTAACTGGTATAACTCCAAGTGTGTCTTTTTATTTAAAATTTACATTAATTTAAGTAAAAAAGAAGAAGTGACATACTAAAGACTAAGAAAAAGAATTCAGATTGTTTTTATACATTGGTAAAAAGATCCATGAGTCATTTTTGACATGTATGAATCTACCACATCTCAATCCAATTCACAGTGTGACCGGTATGACTAAAAGTATCCATTATCTATTTAAAATTTACATTTTAGTTAAAAACATTTCACTCATTGAAAACCAAGAAAATTCATTCTAATTGTATTTATAATTTAGTAAATTGATTCATAAGTCTTTTTTGACGTGTATGAAGTAGTATCACATAAATCTGACACATTATGTGATTAGTATGACTCAAAATTCATTTTTTTAGTTTGTAATGACATTTTAGTAAAAAAACAAAACTGGCATACTGAAAACTGATCAAACACATTCATATTTTTTGATAATTTAGGAAAATGATCTGTATATCATTTTTGATTTGTATGAATCAACCACACCTCAATATAATGCACAATGTCACTAATATTACTCAAAGTGTCTCTTTTTTATTTAAAATTGACGGTAAATTTAGTAAAATGAATAAGTGACATATTGAAAACTAGGAAAACGCTTTCAAATTATTTTGATAATTTAAGAAAACCATCCATGAGTCATTTTTGACATTTAGGATTCAACTGAACTTGAATATGATGAATAATTTGACTGGTATGACTCCTGGTGTGTTTTTTATTTAAAATTGGCATTAATTGAAGTTAAAAGAATATGTGGCATAATTAAAAATGAGAAAAAACATTAATATTTTTTTGATAGTTTAGGAAAATGATCCATGGGTCATTTGTGACATGTAGGAATAAATCATGCCTCAATTCGAAACATTGTGTTACCAGTATTACTAAAAGTGTCCATTATCAGTTTAAAATTGGCATTTTAGTTCAAAACATGTCACTCACTGAAAACCAAGAAAACACTATGATTATATTGATAATTTAGGAAAAATATTCATAAGTCATTTATGACATGTGTGAATGAGTCTCACATCAAACTGATACACGAGGTGTTCGGTATGACTCAAAATTCATGTTTCCATTTTGAAATGACACATTGGTAAAAAAACAAAAGTGATATATTGAAAACATATCAAAAACATTTGGATTGTTTTGATACATTTGGAAAATGATCCATCAATAATTTTTTATATGTAGGAATCAGCCTCTGTTCAATCCAATGCATGGTGTGACCGGTATAACTCCAAATGTTCCATTGTTTAAAATTAACATTAATTTTAATAAAAGAATAAGTGGCATACTCAAAACCGAGAAAACACATTCAAATTGTTTTGATATTTTAAGAAAACGATTCATAATTCATTTGTGATGTGTAGGACTCAACCCACCTCAATACAATTAAAGGTGTCAAGGGTCCATCTCCCTTGGTTCAAGAACTTCTCCATTTGTAGGAACACATGGTGGATCTTACTGCAGAGATGAAACAGGATACAGGTACTATTTCCTCTTCCATTAACTCTCTATCCACTGAATATGTTAATGGTTCTACCTCTCTGTCTCTTTGTAATACATACTCTGTCAAACCAAACATTAATGCCTCACTTCAACCTCCTCTACCCAATTTTAATGATATAAACAACACCCCTACTAACTCTAATGTTGTCACTAATTCTGATATGAAGAATGGAATCAATGATAAGGATGTTTTTTTTCTTCCCCTACTCCTATTTTTCATGTTAACAGATCTTTAAAAACCATGTAACAATCTATGACTCTTAAACATACCATAAATTATAACCTTTTAGATGTTAAGCATGGTAGTGCTCATTTGGTTTTGGATCCATTGAATATGCAGGTTATTAAACCCTCCCTAGAACAGATGTAGACCAATCCATCTGTTTTGGTTTCTGCCACAGAGCAGGACGCACCTACCTCAAAGGCTCTAGGTACTCTTTCACCCTCCCCTTTAGATAGTATTAAATACTCTATTAAGTCTGAAAATTTGATGACTACTCATGATTCTAATTCTTTTCTGAATTGTTATAAGAATTACGATGACTCAATCATTAATGCTAATAAGAATGAATCTGCAAAGAAGAACATTGACAAGCACAACATTAAACAGTACCAGAATATTAACAACACTCAACAGGTTAGAAGATCTAACAGAAATAGAGGTTTTGAAAAAAAATAAAAAGGGGAGTTCAAACTCCAAAATCATATTTAAATGAAGATCTTATTTTGGAATAGTTAGGCTATCGCTAACACTAACACATTCGTTATGTTAAAAATAATGCTCAACATGCATCATCCCACTTTATTTGCCATTGTTGAACCAAAAATTACCTTTTCCCCTAAATATGCTCATCTTTTTCATCACAACTATGTTTTTACCGGTTCTATAAAAAATACGCTTAATGTTGAATCCTTATGGATTTTTAGGCACTCCTTTTTACATTTTATTAATGTCTTCAGTACCTATAACCATATTTTCACTTTCAATTTTATTATTGATGGTGCACCTATCTTCTGCTCCTTTTTTTATGTTAAAAACAATTACTAAGATCGGAGAACTCTTTGGAATGAACTATTTTATCTAATCACTGACATTAATTACCCATGGTTTATTATGGGTGACTTTAATGCCATTCTCAACTCAAGTGAAAAGATCGGCTCTTCTCACTCTTCCATCCCCACTAGAGAATCTAAAGCTACGATCGAATACAAAAAGCTCATTGAAATTAACCTTACTGGTGCGAAATACACCTGGTATAGAAGACAATACAACAATGTGGTTTCCTCCAAGTTAGATAGAGCTTTCATGAATATCCCTACCTTAGATCATTGGTACACGATCTCTAGCACCACTCTTCATGGGCTAAATTCTAATCACCATCCCATCCTAGTCAGTGTCTCCTCCAAATACAAAAAACTCTGGTTACCTTTCTGCTTTAACAATGTTTGGTTCTCTGATAACGAATGCACTCATATCATACAAAACTTCTAGACCTCCATGCCTCATAACAATGATTCCTTTGCCTGCATCCTCAAACTAAAACACCTCAAACAGACTCTAAAATCTTGGTGATGCTCTAAATCCAAACGTGTTAACAATGAATTCGTGATTCTTGAGAAAGAACTCAATGACATTTAAAACCAAAACACCACCTCTGACCTCAACACGGACCCTACTCAATATACAAACATTTCAGTCAAACTAAACACCTTTATCACATTTAAAGAAAATATAATAAAACATATTTTTAAAGTTTAATGGTTAACTGATAGTAACAGAAACAAAAAAATCTACAATTCACATCAAAGAGTCAGAAAGGCTTGCAAGCCACTTACCCTCCTCAAAGATGAGGACAAGATTCTTGAAAAGGAAGATGACATCGCTCAACATATCATCTCTTACTATGAATCCACCTTCAATGTCCCTGATAACAACAAATACCTCCTCCCTGAGGTAATCCCATCAGTGATAACTGATGAGGATAACACTATCCTTCTAAGGAAACCACTTGATCATGAAATCAAATACAATGTCTTTAGTCTGAATCTTGATAGTTCCTGGGGTCCTGATGCCTTCAATAATGTTTTCTTCCAACACTATTGGGATGTGATTCATGTCGAAGTTTGTAAACTTTTTAAATCCTTTTTTCCAATGGGGTTCTTCCTCATGCTCTTAATGCACAATTTCTCACCCTGATACCGAAGGTGGAAAATGCCACTAAAGATCACCTTTTTAGACTTATTGCACTAATCAATATGTTGTATAAGATAATTTCAAAAATAATTTCCAACAGACTTTCACCTATCACGAACAAAATTGTCGCCTTGAAACATTTTGGTTTTTTCAAAGGGAGATCCATTCAAGACTGTATCTTCCTTTCCTATAAGTGTGTCAATAACTTGAATAAAACTAATAGAGGAGGAAACATAGCTATAAATCTTGATATCAAAAAGGCATTTGACACCATGGACTAGAGCTTTATCTTCAAAGTCCTTCAAATTCTTGGTTTTAGTGCTGGTTTTATCACTACCATAAAAACTCTCTTCAACTCAGCCTCTATCTCTATTTTGCTCAATGGATCTCCCATGGATTATTTTAAATGTACCAAAGGGGTCAGACAAGGTGATCCACTCTCTGTTATTCTATTCTCGATAGTAGAATATTATCTCAGTGGTTTGATCAATAGACTTGTGATTCAAAATAAACTAAAGCCCATCCATGTCTCTAGGCATGTGAATGATCCTACTCATCTCTTTTATGCCGATGATGTCATTATATTTCTACAAGGTGATAAAAGGAATATTCTTAACCTCAAATATGTTCTCTCACACTATGAAGTGGTCTCGGGCCAAAACATTAGTTGGAATAAATCGTGCGTCTTCTTTGGAAATAATTTCCCTTCCAACAAAAAATATAACATCATCAATGATTTAGGGCTGAAATAAGGCTTTCTTCCTTTCACTTACCTTGGTGTTCCTATCTTTTGGGGCTGACCCAAATCTGGTCACTTTATGTCTATTTTTGACCAGGTCCTAAAACAACTATCTTCTTGGAAAGGTAAATCTCTCTCTATGGCGGGCCGGACTTGTCTTTTCAAATCCACTATTGTCTCCAAGATGGTTTACTCCATGATGGTTTACAAATGGCCTATTGGTCTCATCAAAAAAATGAACACTTCTATTAAGAATTTCATCTGGACTAGTAATACTCTAGAAGGAAAACATATGATAGTTCCTTTGTCAACTTGTTGCAAGCCCATTGAACATGGTGGCATTGGTATAAAAATCTAAAATATTTTAATGAATACCTTCAAGCTAGAATCACTTGGAACCTTTTTGACACCAATTCTAAAGATACTACTTTTCTAAAAAAATAGATTTCTTGACAAACTTAAAAAAGGAAATTTGAATTTTATTAACTCCTCCATCTGGCCTTCCATCAAACACTAATTCGCCAAAATTATGAGAAATCCTAGATGGATGGTCTCAAGAGACACTTCCATGAAATTCTGGATGGATAATTGGACTAGCACCCCCTTAATCTCTATGATTTCACCTGACTAAACCCCTGAAAACATCAATAGATCTATCAAATATATTTTGATCTCTAATCTTGAACATCTCCCTAAACCTATTTTTCATGTCATTGATAAATACACTTTTTCATATGCCAATGAATTCTTGGTTTGGGAACCTGCTCACAATGGAATGCTTGACTCTAAAAATTACTATAATCATTTTCACCACAACTCTGAGAATGATTACAATTGGATAAAGAATTTCAACAAACATTGGATAAAACCTTCAAGATTCAATCTCATCTGGAGACATTCCCATAACAGGGTTACCAATAAAAATTTCCTCTAATATTTTGGAATTCATCTCTTCTCTAAGTGTAAAATCTATAATCAACACAGAGAAGATGCTAGTCATCTCTTCCTTTCTTGTTCCACTGCTTCTGCTCTTTGGAACTACATTTTTACATTTTTTATTGCAGATTGATGATCTTTGACTATGTCCAATCCCAACTAATGAAATGTGCAGAAATAGAAGTCTCCCAACAAATTAGGAACCTTTTCCTTGCAGTCATTGTTGAACTCCATCATGTGATATGGTATGATCGAAATGTTATAATTCATAACAATTACTCACTCAAGATTAATGCAGTCGGGTTCAGATCCTTATTTCCATACATGAAGCTGCTTTATTGTAAAAGGGGCATTGCTACAACACTGTGCATGACTTTGTAATCCTGAAGCGTCTGCAGATCAATGGTAATTACTGTCAGCCGCATCACACTATAGAGGTATTCTTGATATCCCCTCTACCTGGATGGATCAAAATCATTATTGATGGCACCTCCAAGGGAAATCCAGGCCCTGAAGGTTGTGGTGTTGTCTTTAGGAACCACCTTAGTTAGATTCTTGGTTTCTTCGTGGGTAAATGTGGCATTGACACCTCCCTTGAAGCTGAAATGATGAGCTTGATTCATGCTATTGCCTTCACCAAGCACTTTGGTTGGAACAACATCTAGATTGAAAGTGACTCGACGACCATCATTCAAGCGATTTGGAATGACATAACCCATATTTCTTGGCCAATTACTACACATTGGATGGAGTGCACCCATTCGATAATCGATCTTAACTACATCATTACTCATGTTTATCGAGAAGAAAACATGGTTGCAGATGGCTCGGCCAACATGGGGATTACACAAGACATCACCTGGTGCAAAGACCTCCATGATGCTCTCTTCCCCCTTCATGATAAAGATTGTAAAATAATCTCATACTTTAGACTCATGTAATTTTCTTGTTTCAATATTATTTCTTCTACTTTTCAAAAACAATGTTTAAGTTATTTATTTATAGCATTACTAACATAATATTTGTTTTCTTATATAGGTGGAATACTTTTCTTGGCTTGAGATGATTTGTTCGGAAACTGATACCATTGGAAAAAAAAATTAGATGGGATAACGGGCATTAAAAGATAAAACATTAATGTCTTTAAATGTTTGTTTGATAATTGTAAATGTAATTATATAAAACATTATTTTAAATGTATATAGCATTGTTTTTTTGTATATACCATGGGAGGAAATATTTATATTCATGAATTCAATTAAATGTATATTGCATTGTTTGAAATTACAGGTTTTTACCTAGTGTGCTATTATATTAATATCACATTACATCTAGTTAGACCTTTATCAGTGCTAAAAATAGCATGGATAAAGGGTAACCATTATCAGCGATTTTTTGGCACATATAAACAGGGTCTTTATTAGTATTTTTTTTAGAAATTATAAAGCACCCCCTTTATCAGTGTTTTTTTTATTACTGATAAAGGGAACCACCCCCCTTTATCAACGTTTCGATTAACTGTTCTTTTTTAGCACTGTTAGAAGCTATTTTGTGCGATGTTAAACAGTATATGAGTAGTAGTGCATCATCCTTCCTTGATTTATTATTTGTTAATATAACCAAACAGATTACCGTCAACTTCCTTGTAAAAATAATTATGAAGGTACTACCATCCTAATCAACAAGTCTTAAGATATATTACTTTCTCAACCTGAAAGTGACAAATCCTTCCATAACCATTCAAACAATATCATACCACTAATGGCACACCCGAAACACCATACCTCAATACATTTTCATTGTCTTGGTTTTTTACTTGAATCAAAGTACGTGATCAAATGGCACATATTGGTAATGATCACATGTCAGGATACCAATACACATGTTCATAGATAGAAACAACCAATGACACCTAAAACATGTGGTGTTCCTATTGGTGGGTTTTCCACATGATCTCACTACTAGATATCACCAAGTATGAACTTCATGAGAATAATTCTCAATGCATATGATCTCTATCACCTGATATTCAAACATCAACTATGTGTAGTCAGTATGATGTATCTAGACCATTAGAGCTTTTTTTAATATTAATGTCATAGTATCTCAAGGTTCCCATTATAGCATGGGATCTACTATTAAAATCTTATACAATAATTAATATATGAAAATTAACATTAAATAGTGGGAGAAGAAATGTCTACACTCTAATAGTTAGTGTACATCATGTATATATAATTGTATACATGATATGGTCAAAAAATGTACTGTTTAGTTGGGTTGAGGGAACCCACTATTACAATTATCCCACTTTCACTAGATCCAACAATCTAACCATCCTTGATTTCTCTCATAGGATAAAGATCATATTTCTATCGAGTCTCGAATTTAGATTTTGGGGATTCCAAAATTTTGATTCATGTAAATTATGTTATGTGTTATGTCATCTCATTTAGTAAAACTTATTATTATATGTTATCACCAAGTATATCCCTTTTTGTCCACTATCAATACTTGAAATCTTGTCTAGCACCAAAAATAAAATTTTCATTATGATAAATAATTACTTGGTTGGTGCGATTTCAAGAACTGGAAAAAATAATTGAATTTCATAACTACTTCTTAGCTACCTCAGAAGTTGGAATGTACTTGGTATTCATAGGTATGGCTACCAATGGATTTTATGATCTTGTCTCTCTCAAAACCTTAGCCTGAATGTGACATATTATTGTATTGATCTATATAAATACTACTTTATGTACCCTAAAAACTTGTATTCATTCCTCTCCACATACCTCGTACATATCATTTTTTCATTTCCAAGTATAATCAGATAGTTATGACTGCTTCACTAGCAATTCTCTAGGAAATAAATGATACTTTTCTATTATAAATTATATGTTTGAAATATCATATTTTGTACGTATCATGGAATGTGTGATAGATCAATCGCAGAAGCATATGGAACACAACACACCACATTAATCTCATCCCATGTACCATACATGTCATCTTGGAGAGATTTATGCCATGTTACATTGGAAACAATCTCTCTTAAATTATTCCAACTTGTATTTTTTAATACCATGTCACTATATGTATATGATTGACTAGGTCCAAGAAATAGTTAGATCTATTTTAGTAGATCCTGTTTCCCAGAAGGTAGGTTTCTACTTTATGTCAATCACTAGATAATTACTTTCTTCCTGGTATTAAATAATTATAAGACTTATATCTATTCTCTATATGTTACCAAACATATTTCACTTGAAAAAATAATGGTGCTCCTACAAATATCTTGTAGACACATAGAAAAGAATCATCCCTAATGAATATTCTGTGATATTTTTTCATACTTCACTCCAAAATGGATTTATGTAACTTGAAATCATCATTGTAATTATGGGATGTGACCATCCCTTTATGGTTGCGTCAGATAGACACCTTCTATGATTAGTGGTCATAACATCCAATGATCGATAATAAGATCACAGAAATTATCTATGACAGGTAAACTTCTAATGGATTTTGGCATAATGACTTGGTGTAATCAATCGAACTTTATTGGTACCATTCTAGTACCACCCATGTATCATCTAATTTAAATACCCAACATATAATTAAAAATAATAGGACCCTTGCACTTTGATACCAGAAATCCATTATTAAATTTTAATTGACCTTATAAATCTTAGTTAATTTACATATACTTCTTTATTATAGGAATTATTATTGTCAATGAATAATGTATCATCAACCATGGTGAATATAAAACCATCACATTAGGTTTAACCTCTCTACACAGAAAGTGTCTATGGAACATTCATTTTCCACATGCACTTATGGAACTTGTTCCTATGCCAACCATTTGAGCATATTTAGAATTGACTAAACCAAAGTGAAACATACTCCAACTATCAAAAATAGAGATGTTCACTCTCTTATAAAAATTTATTCTATCACTTTTCTACTTATTTTTTATCGTAGGGATTTTTTAATATCATGATAAACTTTTAGGATAATTAATTTAGATTCACTTTGTGTTTTTATTTATGAATGTTACTTTATATCCTAACAAACTCATTATATATCAACACATTTAGTTACGACATAATGGATTTCCATCATACTATAACTGACATGATATCCATTTTTAATGAGTTGGCATATTGTTATGAGATATCACCATTATTTTTTAAGAATATCTTGCAATATAATGGATGCTTCTACAAGTTGCAACATTGATACTTCTTACATCATCACTCTGATGTATAAACTGTTTTTTTAGGAATTTATCAATTCTACATTTTGTTTTCCAATGTTAACCTGTAAGACTCATTATCAATCATCCTTATTGGAATCATACCTCTAGTGTGGATAACATAATGTGTGTTTAGGAATTACTCTACGTTGTATTTTATTGATCGATGAATGTTTGGTCAAGATATTCTTCGGCATGCCAACCCAAAGAATCTTATATCTTATGACCATGCTTATAATTCAATGTCAGATTCCTTAATTACTAATGATGCGTATTTACCACTAGCTTATGCTTAGAATACTTCGTACTCTCTTTCTGAACTAATTCTAAAATCGTTGTGGATTACCTTTATTTCAAAATGTTTCTTTTCCCAAAGTAAATACGTTAATAATACCAAACTTGTTTAGCTATACCTATTCTAAATACCTAACATGGTATATCCTTGAAGTAAACTTTTTGTTTTACTTGAAAAAGAATTATCTTTCCCCAACTGGGTTAATATGTCTTACATTTTATATTCATCGCATATTGTTTATGATTCAAGTATCACTGAACTATTGATTGAGTATGAGACACCACAAACAAGATTTATTCCAGAACATGAAATAATGTATCCTTATGTCCAATGGCCACATGAGATAAATATTTTGGGTATACTCAATAATATTTTGACTTAAATCATTAACATGGAAATTAGAAGTTATGTGTTTCTCATCGGTAACTTAGGAATCACCCTTTCTCAACCACTTAGAGAATACACCTTACCTCTTGTAATGTTTCTATTACTTACATGGTTACTGTTTTTTGATACACATATGTGACAAGAATATTGTATTTAATACCCAACTAGTATGTCAGAAATATTAGTTTCATTTAATGAATTTTCACTAAATAAGAATTGATTACTTATTCGATTCAGTTTATTGCATTAACTTGATTACTATTATTTCACTATAAGTGAAGCAAATAAACTCATGTTTATTACCTATCACTTTGAAGGACATCATGAAGGTTCCTTTGGTGTCTCTATTTCCATTTTCCTTATCTCCATCTCTTTCAATTTGTTCGCCATAAAAATTAAAAATTACCCTGTCTTTAATATTCTTATTAACATGGAAAACCTTATCCAAATGGTAATCACGCATTTACTCTATCCTGTTTATTATTTATTCTTAAATGAATTGGAGTAATTGGTTGAAAAAGATTTAAAAATGGGATATCTTGAAAGTTCATGATTCGCCTTTCATATTTACACATAGCTAGTGTAATCAGCAATGTAATATCATGCTTCACTTTCTCCCCGCAAAATTCTTCAAGATGAGACTACATAAAATATCATCTATCGATTGATGTAGTATCAACAACTAACATTAGACGTTGATGATAACATTATGACATAAAACCCATATGCTTAATACATGAGTCTCTTGTAATCATATTTCTCAACCATGTTTCTTGAGGTTGATTAATAGGTATAGGGACATCAACACCATGAATTTATAGTACGGTGGTATTGTGTGCCAGTGCCTATACAATACATGGAAACTAATGCTGGAAAGGAAATTTAATTTTTTCCAAGATTATCACATTGTATATTTGCCGTATTACATTCCATTCTCTACAAAAATAAAATCTATGAGAGTTTTCTTTTATCTTGATTAATGATTAATAAATTATTTATTAGTTATATAAATCATTAAATATCTCCCACTATTTTATCGAATTATAGAACCCTCTATACTAGAATCGGGAAACTCTGTTTCTTGAGTATTCTAGTGGAAAGGATCCATGAACTTCCCATCATAGTCTACAAGCTTTGGCAACGCCGCTACTTAAAGAGTTCAAGGTATGCATTCGACTGGACAATCGCATTAACCCACAGTTCCTTGATATGTTGAGTGAAGTCCTAACTTCTAAAATCATAAGCAGAATTTTCTCAACACTTTCCTATAAAATTATAACTAGTTAGATTTGGATACTTCTTTGCAGAAAATTTAATTATTTCTACCCACCACCCATATAAGAACTCCCCGGTAGTAAGATGAACCGTCAACTTTGGCTAACCAGCACCCCGAACACTCGGTTCTATTCAAATTCAAACTATGGAAGATAGTTAACGACTTAATATTTCATTGAGGGTTTTTTATATCTTTCTCAATTAATGTAATTCATCTCTATTAATCTTGTTCGTTATATGTTTTGGCGCTCACAACTAAACAGTAATTGAAAAAACATTAATCACTTATTTCTGTATTGTTTTGTTTATTATTTTATGCATTTTCCCGATGTTATAAAATGCATAAAATTATAAAAAAAAGGCATACAAAAAATAAACTCTCTGACAAGTATTGAGCATCTAAAACTGGTTGGTCCATTTAAACTCAATGACCAACCATGACCTAGCGGCAACCTACCTGAGTCGCAGCATGACTCATTATGCAGCTCGCCCCCATCCAGTATATCCAATGCACATATGGATTTCAACTTATCTTGGAGGGGTCCACATCTCATATTGTGTACCACCTCATCTTGGTGGGGTCCATGTCGTGCATCGACTTCAACAAAAAACAACTATACTCATCCAGGTAGGAGGGGCTAGGGGTACAATTAAGAACAGATATATTTGGATGCGTAGGAAATTATACAAATTGACTAAAAATACGATGATGAGTAGACCGTAAAAATAATTAATTATTTGTAATCATCGTACATAATAAAATAAATAAATAAATAAATAAATAAATAAATCAGACAAACATAGTTCGGTCATGTGCCCAAGACCAATCAGTGGGTAAAATAAATGCACAACAAAAATTAAATTATAGTAAATTAAACTACGAGGGTATTTAATTAAATTAAATGAATTGTTTATATTCAAATAATTTGATTATATTCCGTCTACTGTTAATTTAATTTTAATTAGAAAATTACATTAAACAACTATTTTATTCTAAGACCAAAATTAAATTGATTATCTTCAATATTAATATAATTAATTTTTTCACAAAAAATTAATATTTTCATTAATTTAACATAATATTAATTTAAATTAATTAATTGATTTAATTTTAGTTAACTAGAATGGTGGGCTAGAACCTGTTCCCGATCGGACAGATCCACCTTCCACCTTTGTATGGAAGATCCAATACACTAGACCAGGGCAGTGGTGTGTGGAACTCAAGGATACCGGATATGAGGGGAAGCGATGGTGGAGATGCGGCGTCCTCAGGCAATAACACCAGCGGATCTGGAGGACGAGGGTGGTGAAGCGCCAACGAGCGGACGGTGCTGGTGGAGCCTTTCACGAGGGAGGGGGGCTGAATCCTGGTGAGTCCACTTGGAAGGAGGGGTGGCCTTCGAGGGACACTACGTAGGGAGTAGGCTGCCCTGCTGAGTGGCTCCTGTTGTTGCGGGCCCCTACTAGCTTTGTTTTGACTTGGAATGTTGTAATTTTTTTTTAAAAGATCAATTTTATTGACATTATAAACATATTTCTTCCAGCCGATGTGTGTTGTTTTTGTGGAATTCTCCACTCGCTACCGCCCCTTTCACAAATTCTCAAGAGGCTATAATACTAGCCTTGTTATTGTATTATAATAATAATAATTATTTTATTATAATAACAATACGTGTGGAAAATGAATCAGGCCGGAAAAAACTATTATGTCATGAAACTGGTATTCCTCATAAAATCAATACCATTGTTTTCAATTTTAATGCGTTAAAAAACCGTTTTCAGTCATTTTTTTTTTCAGAATGTATGGCAGTCCAATTCATTGGGACTGTTATTGAACTCTCTATTGTAGTTTAAAGAAACTTAATTTTTCTTGGGTTATATAATTAATGTGATCGGTCTGATACCAATTAAAAGTAGTAAGATCGCATCAGAAGCCGGTATGCTGGGAATTTAAAAAAAAATCATTGCTGAAATGACGATACTTGTCGTCTGTGATGATTAGAGCCCTGATACGGTCTAAGGATCTTGCAAGTAATTATTTAAAGAACGATAATAAATCCAAATATGTAACTCGTTTCGAATCAGATCATGCTCGATAGAATCTCTTCACCGGCTTGAACGATCCAAAGACAGTCCCCACTAAATCTTCCACACATGCTCCAAGAATCTATGCACTCTCCGTTCATCAAATTATGGGTGCTAGCATATAGATCTGACGAATCATTCAGCGTCTCGTTGATCACCATGATATGTTGCCTTCGATCTGTCGAAGGCATGCTTGGATATGTGCTCGAATAGTGGATTTCTCTCTCTATATAGTGGGGCTTGATAGAGGCACTCACTTCATTGGAATAAATAGCGCAACGGAAATGAGCCTCAATCCTCCTTTTATAGTGGGAGTCAAAATACCTGGATGGGTTCCCCGACCTGTGAAAATATATCACCCATTAAAGAAGTAATAAATAAATTTATGATGAACTATGTTGCATCATAAATATTATTTATATTTTATGACATATCTATAATTTATATTAAATATATTACGTGGTAAACCCGATTCATTAAATCGACTCGTAATTCCTTCTTAATAATAATATTCGTTCGAATAATATTTTCTTGTATCTCTCTGAATTCTAAATATTTTATTTAATAAATTCAACTAAATTATCCAATACTGGAATAATAATGATTTTTTTTATTTATCGGTTACCGTCAACATGGACAACACTCAAACACTATGGTGGGGGCACCATGTCCGATATACTAATTCAAGTGAATATGAAAGATTCTAGAATATTCTCTTGGGTGCGACCCTCTAGACCCTTATCTCGATAGTAGTGAATAGTATTCATAGACCAAGTGAAAATTCTAGAAACCCATCAAGACCTCTAAATAGATAAGGATAGTCATAGCAACAAAAACTATCATAAGAACATGTACTGTGTAATATAATCTCTTTGTCTTTAAATATCTCATAAATCAGGAGACACACTTATCTCATTGTCCTTCCTTGATTTATTATTTATTGATATAATTGGATGGATATACACTCAAGTACCTTGGCCAAGGACTTACCAAGGTACTACCATCCCGATCAATAATGTCGAAGATAAATTACTTTCTCAACCAAAACGTGAAAAATCCTTTCTTGACCATTCAAGCAATGTCATACCACCAATGAAGCGCCCAATACAAACTACCTCTCTATGATTTCATTATTATGGTTTTTTACATACATCAAACTACGTGATCAAATGTCACACATTGGTAATTATCTCAAGTCCGCAGACTAATACACATGTCTGTAGATATGAACAACCAATGACACCCAAAAATATGTGGTGTTCGTATTGGCAGGTTTGTCCTCACGATCTCACTACTAGAGATCACAATGTGAAAACATCATGAGAAGAAGTCTCAATTCTTATGTGCCACTAACACCTTATAGTCAAACATTAACTATGTCTAGTCAATATGAAGTATCTAGACCACGTGACCTTTATTTAATATTAATTTTATAGTATCTCATGGTTTTCATTATAGTCAGGGATATTATATAACCTTCTAATATGATAATTAATCTATGTAAATTATAAGGTAATCAAATGCACTGTATAGTTGGGTCTAGGATACACACGAATACAACAAATATGCCTTTGACATCAGATATCTCATGATCAACACATGATGCATTGGGTTCCGTTCCTAAAGATTCCACAATGAGATGCCATTTTACGAGGAAAAATAAAGGTTACCAATGTTCTTAGTGTCCATACATGCCAGAGATGCCCAACATAACTACTCTCCCGACCAAAGGATGCTACCCGGTCAAGACCCCTTGGAATATCCACAAGAAGCAGCATAATTAACCAGCATCCAAGAAGAGATGGCTTTGGGAATGAGTTCCATGAACACTACTTAACTCTATGAGGGAGACCCAGACAAGACAACTAGTTCAAAGGAGGAATCCATGGAAGGAGGAACTAACATCACGTCATACTATTTCTATCAATGATAAGGCATAGATGATGAAAGTGATGAAAGTCACCCACCTTTGGAAAGTGGGAATGAGGGGGAACAATTTACAAAGCCAACATGCATCAAACACATGAGGTAGCTGCACCCCAACAAAAGCGTCAAAAACAAAAATAGTGAACCCAATGTGATTATATTCTCCTCAACATGATAAATTGTAGCATTGCAGACATCAGAAAATTTGATGTTCACCAGATCTAGGTATATGGAACAAGGATCCACAATGAAAATAGTGGTCCTGACATGGAACTCACCAGAAATTTGGGCAATTAAATGTTGAGAATTCTAGTTTGTGAATCATTATCATCGTGGATCTCTCTCTCTCCAACCATGGAAGACTGGATGATGCTGGGGAATTGGGCATTGCTTTCCTTTTCCATGTACTGACAATTGAGTCCTCCTTCATTACAATACCCAAGCTACAGGTAACCAAAAAACCAACACCCACAGATATAGGGGTAGGAGAAATGTCAATGTGGAGATCCCACATGACTGCACCTCCACTGTAACGACCCAAAGTTTCATTAATGGAAAATCCCTCTTGATCTAGTTAAATGTCTCTTTATGAAAAATGTTTTTATAAGATGTCAACTTCTTTGGTTTTTTGTTAAGAATTGTGACCTTTGTTAATATAGTCGTTGAACAGTGATCACATCATTAGTATAAATATAGGACCTTAACAAATCCAATTTACTCAGACAAAATAAGCGATGACCTCATCCAGTAGAATTGCCACATACGAAGCCCATTTGTCGGAGCTCGGAAAAGAGGTGGCATCCTTGGGCTTCGCCCTTGACCAAGCCCAAGCTGAGCTTCACCATGTCAAGCTCGAACGGGACCATCTACGGGAAAAGTGGAAGTTGATAGAGATTACCACTCGAGCGATGTTATCCGAGCCGCTCCAAGAGTCTGTCATCATCGCACACCTTACTCTTAGGTCTTATGCGGCTGTTTTAAGGGGTTATGTAACAAATAAGTAGTACTATGTTCATGTACATTATTTTTGTATATAATAATGAATATAATTTCTAGTCATTTTTGATACATTGTAAATATTTTTTAAAAGTACAAATGGTGTTTTTAGTTATTATTTAATTAAGAAATCTATTTTATTAAATTAAGGGATTTTTGAATTAAATAATATTTTAATAAAATAATAATAATATTATTAAATTAATTTTTTATTAAATATAAATGATCTTATAATTTTATGAATGCAATTAAAACTTTTTATTAAGGTTTGAAAGCCATTTTTGTCAAAACCTGTGAATTTTCGATAAATGTCGGTTTTTATTTTAAAAGTGAAAATCAACATATTTAGACATTTTTAAGATAAAATAAATGTCATTTATGGAATCAGGACGTCAAAATTATCCAATGGTGAATTTTTCATAATTTTCTGAGACAGTCGAATTTTTGGGTAAAAATTAAATACCGTTTAAATATATAATGTGTTTTATGACATTATAATGACCCAATGGTGATGTAATAAAATACCATAATCCTTATTTTCGGCCAATATATGTTTTATCATTAAAATAATGTGATTTTGGGTTTGTTTGACTTACTTTTCAAAGCATTAATGGACCCCTCAAGACATATTCAACACTTTGCCTTTTTAAATTAATTTCGATGGGAGTGTGACTCACCTCCACATAAGCAACCTTATTATTTTAAGACGTTCGGATTTGGGCCTTATAAAATATTGTTTTCCTCTTCCCCTTTCTAAAAACCATGGGCAAAAACCATGGGATGGTTTGTGGTTTGGATTAATTTAATGTAAGGGGACCCAAACCTAAATAATAAAGAATTCCCTCACCTTTCCTATATAAACCCACCCAAGCTCTCACTTCCTCCTCACTCAAAGCCCTTGGAGTTCGTCCAACCTCTTCCCTACTCAATCTAGAATCCTCCCAAGGTGCCCCAATCTCCCAAGAAGCCTCTCACAAGCCTCTCTCTAGCCTTTGGAAACACACTTCCAAGTAAGGGTTTTTTTCCTTTCTCATTTTTTGTCAATTTTCTTTAAGTTGTATTGCCCTTTTAATTTCAATTATGAATGTTTGGGTATGGTTTCACACCTCTCCCATACTGCCCTCTTATTTTTTGAATGATGGGAGACCCCTTTCTCTCTCATTAAATTCCTCCCATGTACACTCGTTACTATGCCGAAATTCTGAAAGGAACTTCTCTCTCTTCTTTTACATTCAAGCAATAATTTTGTATCATGAATCTAAATTCCATTACAATTGTTGGGACATGTATCTATATGACCTCCTTACTGTCCATTACATGCAAATATGATGAGGAACCCCTTTCTCTCTCATCAACCATTTTTTTATGAATTCTTATGTCACGTTGTTACGCTGCCGAAATCGCACCGATTTTCTAAGACAATGCCATTGTGTAGTGGATACCATGCCCATTTCTCCATCAAGGGTATCAAACTTTATGCACCTTTACTTATTGATTACAAAGTTTCATGTATGAATTCCACATTCCTTTATCATGGAATAAATGTTTATGTTTTATGAATCCATGTTTTATGATCCATATGGCACACTTATGCATGAAATGAAATGTTTAAGAAGGGTGCGCCCTTATAGCACTCCAATGCATTGGGTAAAGTATTGTATCATGATACATCATGTGAAATGAGTGTTGACTCATGCTAATTCAAGTGAAACAAGGGTTTTACTCATGCTTCATGTGCAATGAGGGTTTACTCATGCTTTATGCGCAATGATCACTGGCTCGTGCTAATTCCATGTTAAGTGTTGTTGCCACATTTCCATGTTATGATTATCATACTTTATCATGCCTTTATGTTCATGTTTCTTTTATTATCTATTGATATTCCTATTGTCTAACATGTATTGTACTCCTCATGTTATTCCATGTGTACTCCCTTACTGGGCTTTATAGCTCACCCTTTTCTTATGCATGTCCCCAGGTTATCCCATGCAATGCTAAGTACGATGGAATGTAGTGGTCATGTAAAAGAAGTTTTCAATAAAGATGTTGTATTTCATGTTTTAAATTTTTATGTAATGATCCTAATCCCCAAAGACACTAAACCTCTTAATCTTCTTTGTTGTATCAAGTGAAGTTTTATGTAATAAATCATGTTTAAGTTGTAATAAAAAGCAGGGTTGTCATATCCACCATGACCCAAGATGAAACCAAAAATATCCAACACCCACACCCAGTCTCACCCTGAGAGATCATTTCTAGGAGGGTGATGGATGCCCGTGTACGATGGTATGAGTGGGATGGGGTCATACCCACTATGGATATGGCCTGCAATGATTTTTAGGATTCTTTACATTGCTGACACCGCCACCCCCAAGGGACACATAGGGATCCACTTCTCCCCACTCCAACAGTGAACTTGTTTTTGATCCTCTCCCTGTAGCGATACCACAACTCTCTCTCCTACACTGAGGAGGTGGGGGATGCTTGAGTCACCCTGGATGTGACTACTGCCCAATAGCCATCAGGGAGTGCTCCCACTAGGCCACATTAACACTGAAACAACCAGTCCTTCTGGCCAATGAATAGGAAGACTATCCCCCTGATCTTCTAGCCCTAGTCATAATGACCTGACGCCAACATCAGGAAGATGATTAGGAAGATTCCTGATAAGGGTCATTATCTTATATTGCTCCAGTGTCCCCTACCACCATCAGTGCATCCCACAATATCACTACAACAGCTAGGCAAGGACCCATCAACACCTGGTTGGGATGGAGACCTCATCTGCCCTACAGGCAGTTTGTGTTGACTATGTTAATTGTTTTCATCACTAGAATCCATTACAGACTTGTCCATGATGATGAGAATCAGTATAAAGGGCCTCCCTATAGAGCTACCAACCAAAGCGGAGGTCCTCCCCACTCTCACAATCAACATGGAGGTCCTCCCCATGTTCCCAACATCAGTCAAACTAGAGGTTGTCCCCACTTCATCGACATTCTGTATGGAGGTACTCCCTATAATTGTGGTTCCCAATATGAAGGTCCTCCCCATTTCATAGACCAGCAACTACAAGGACCTCCTCATGCCAGTACCATATCAAGAATATTCCCTCCCCATATACTGATCAATGAGGAGTTCATCCCATATTCATCAATGATCAATATGATGGTCCACCCCGTGCAACCATTGGCCAACATGGAGGTCCTCCCCATGCCATAGAAAACCAGACTTGAGGTGATCTAAACTACCTTAATGGCCAACTTGGAGGCCCTCACCATATTTCCACCATCCATAGTGGAGTTCCTCCCCTTGCTTTCAACAATCATCATGGAGGTCCTCTTCGTGTTCCCACCAAAAAAGGAAGAGGTCATCTCTGCTATATCAACAACAATAGTGGAGGTCCTCCCCACTCCTACTGCAGTCAAAGAGGAGGCCCCCCTACTCTGATGAAAACTGATACAAGGGACCTCCCCATATCCTAGTGAATCAAGAAGAATGTCCTTCCCGTGATGTCAGCACTAGCATAGAGGACCTCCTCATTCTAAAGAACATCCCTGCCCTAAAGAACAATCATAGGGTTGAAGGATTAACTGCCACAACCGAAAGGAAATTTTTTAGGAAGAACAACTTTTTTTATAGCCCGTTCACTTATCAGATTCTTTGGTAGAATGTGATTCAATGATGGAAACTTCACCCTATCCATCTACATCATAGTCTGGGGCATGATCCTAGTAGGTGAAGTTCATCATCTCATACGATGAGATCCAAAAAAATACCAAATCCCAACATAGGTACATGTTGGTAGAGGAAGATTCGTCTCCCTTCATGGGTCTCACGATGTAGTCATATATGTCATCACCAGTTTAATTCTCTACATCAACTCGAGATTGCAAAGAGTAAATCTAGAGTTTGATAGGTGACGAGAATCTGGTAGACCCACAGATGACTATTGCTACCCTCGCACATAAGGTAGTGGTAAAAAAATAGTTCTACAAGGATATTATTATGTGGTTGGTGTCACCCTCAAGAGATGTACTAGCATGCAGTGGTCATGCATCTCATGTTGAAGATCCTCCATAGGCAGGCCCACCACCGGAAAAATCCATAGTATTGTCACTACTAGTCTCTCCACAACCACCGATTAAAGATTGTCCCAACAAAGATTTGGGACAAATTATGATCAAGGAATCCTGTGGGACACTCTGGATGATGATCAGTTGTCAGTAGTTTTCTGGATGAATGTGGTTCCCAACTTCAATATCAGGGAGTCAGACACCCAGGACCAGGTCATGTGCTTCTGCTAGACATTCTGGATGAAGCTTTTTCTCCTTAGTGACCATCAGTTGGTCTACCCAGGCAGCCATAATCTTTCCGATGACATTGATCAATAGTTCCTCATGGTTTATTTGGCATGACACCTAGTGTCTCAAGACCCTAAGCCACCTGGAAACCACAAGAACCTCCATATTCATCCAATGATTCACGATTCTCTGTAGAATCATCGAAGAGGCATCTATACATGTGCAAAATAGGGGATTCGGATAATACCCTACTCTCCCCTTTAGTACTATCCTGTGAAAACTTGACTTACCCGGTAATATTAAGGATATGGCTCCAAATATAGTTATGGTGACTATGGTTATACCAGATATATATATAGATGGGGACTCTAGAATAGGGTCTAAAAGGAAGAACCCTTCCCCTAGGGTAACATAGTTCTAGATGGAACCTTATATAGGTATCTTCACTCACCCGCAAAGGAAAACAATTGGAATTATGTAACCATCCACATCATTTCACACCTGTATAAATGCCAACAAATGTAAGGAATATATTAGAATCTTAGAGACCTATGATCTATATGATGTTGCACAGAAGACATAGTTCAATCCTAAAATATCCACCTTGCTTCAGTATGTCATGGATTAGAAGATGGTCATCAATGAGCTACTTGTAAAGAAATTCCTAGGTTATGGATCTCATTGATTGAATGTTGTTCCTCCTCCACTGGGGTAGTAGGGGCTACCGCAATCCCATCTTGTCTAGTTTCTCCCCACCGAGCCCAAAAATCTTGCACATCACAACAAGAAAAGGACCATGATTTATATCAAACAACTAGAGTAGGCATTGCTGAATCCACCCAAGCCACATAATAACCATCCTCGGGACCCAGATCAAGCTTCTCCATAGGTCACGCCATGAGATACTAATCCATCCTATCAGGTTGATGATCCTATCAATGCATTGGTGGTCAGGGATCCTCTTCATGATAGGAAAACCTGCTAGGATGATTAGATATCCACTCTCATCGCTCACCGCGAAGCCCTGTAGACATGATAGGTGGAAATCCAATTTCATAGAAATATTTATCTAGCATGGGTGGATGACATGTGTGCACCCCCTAATTTTTAGAATCCTACCTTCACCCCCTTCAATAGGACATGTGATGCATTGTAGTATCTGGCTCACTTCATCTCCTTGTGTGGGACCTTATCCCCTGTAATCATAGAATGAAAATGTGGAGCCTCTAGAATCTACTCAGAAGTCACCATACCTATAAGGATGTGTAAATATATTCTACGGTTTGTCCCCACTCATTGAAACCATGTATTTTAGAATTACCATAGACCACATCTTGAAGTTATACTCCTCAAGAGGCTCTGTTTTCCACTCTCTCAAGGATCAACTTTCAAGATAGGAATTTGACTGATAAGATCAAATATATATATATAGGTATTTAAAAAGAATAAATAAGATGACTCTATACCTAATCATATGGCACAAATCCTACTCCAAACACCGCACTCTGGACTCATCGTTAGGGAAAGAATATGGATAAATGTTTATAAGGTCTTGAACATGATCCTCATCTATTGAATAGTCAGGGTCCCCTGCTAAAGGGAGATCATATCCTGCCTCTTATATTCCCTCATCAATGATGATAGGAACTCTGAATGAAACTCCCTTTGAATGTCATAACCCAACACATATTCCTCCCTTTAGTCACCATGATACAACTTCCACCACTGATGCATATCCCAACAAACATAAATAAATTACAATAAAACACAAAACTCATCCTTTTCATAAATTAGATCAAAAGGAAACATAATATCCTCCAACTAGCACTCTATCTAAAGATCAGAGATTCTCCTCTCATAGTTCTCAAAACTCTTAAACTGAATGGAAAAAAAGGAATTCTTCCATACCACATACTTCTATATCATAGCAATCATCCTACAATCAACAAAATAATCTTATTGAACCTCAACTGCCTGATCTAATCCTAGATGATAATCAAGATCCATTATTAAAAATAATGGAGGATGTTTTAATCCTTGTATCATAGAAATTTATAAAAACATGGTAAATTAAATAATTTTTATCTTCTATTATTACCCCATTCATGAATGAATATAGTCAATTATGATGTATTTACCTCTCATATATATCTCAAACTGAAATAGGTCCACCTCAATTAGCTATTCAATAATTTCATAGTTCATGCACTGGACCATAGGGGGGATAAATTCATATACCCCATCTGATATCCCAAACATTTTTCATATACCAATATCAACTATCAATGTTCCCATACCAACCCATGAAAATTTCCTAGTGCTTGGATCTAAGTTCCATCATATCTCTCAACCAAATACTTTCATACAACTCCATCAAGAATCCTACCTATAAAGATACCCCTCCTGGGATGGAAACGAAGGTAGAGAGATAATGATCCCCGAATCCCACCTCTTGTAGGATATAGTTTGGAGATAAGAACTGAGGGTATAAAAATCTCATGAATGGGAGGAATTAAACTTTTACAATATAGGATTGAGGGATAGAATAAAACCCACAAATAATATATGGTATATAATCTAAAAGTAAACCCCAAACCATCCCACAATCCATGACTAAAGTAAACAGATACAAATACAAATATCCTAAGGAAAAAAATTCCTATAAAATCTCAAAATCAATAAAATAATGTCTAGATCAGTCCCAAAAGTCCTCTCTGAATCCTAAAAAATATTATAAATTCTAGGGGTGAGAATACTAGTTTACTAAATAGGAACATACCCTTAGTCTTAATAAAAAATGTGAAATGAACATACTAATGAACCAATGAATAAAACAATTGAACCCACCCACACCTAAATAGGTCAACTATCCTAACCCAGTCTCTCTCATGGTTCACTGACCAATCACACATCCAATATAGCGATGTAGTATCAAGAATATAAATGAGAAGGGTTCCCCACTATCACTTTCCCAATAATTTTTCACTATCTTGCACCAAAATCAAACGTCTTATTCTCCAATATATTTTATGAATACCATTTCAAATCACATATTTCTCAAATACATGAGGAATATCTCTGATGTGGTCCATGATTCATCCCTACATACCCCACCCTCGAAAGGTCAAGAATAACCTACTTGGATTATTTATTGTCACCCCACATCTCAACACATAACCAAATAAGTAAGGTATTATAAATGTGAAGGACATCATCCTACTTCCATCCTCCTTCCATACATGAACCCCACCACATATCACATCACACACTAGCCTCAACATAACACATCACACCCAAAAATGGTTGGGACATCACATCACATCATACCCAAAATCACATGGACCAAGAAATCTGGGTAATATCTTACACCAATATTTAATGTCATTACTGATTGATGATTGAGGAAGAGGGGGTACCATGCCTTCTATGTCACTATAATATTTGATATTAAGGAAAACAACCAGATCCCAGAACCTCTAAGTGTTGGTGAGATAATCCAACACAGGCGGGTTCATATATAAATAACATAAAAATTAATGATATATATATAATAGAATACCCAACCTATGTGTTCACATGAACTGCTCTAGCACACTCTACATCACAACCACCACACCACACATCAACCATCAAAATCTCCACCACCACTATATGAAATACAACACACAACCACCATAGAAGCCTTAATTTCCAATATCTTTTAAAAATACCACCATTTTAAGTTTAATGAGTACCTACTAACTATCATTTCCTAATCCATTAAATTCTATTCAGTGTATTCATTTAATTTATTCATATAATATATTTAACATACACTAAACTCAAACCCATTTGTATTCATTCATTGCATTACAAATTATTTCACGGTTAGCCTAGAAACTAACACAACCACACCAAAAAATAACTCACACATCTCACATAAATCGTTTCTACAATGCCTCATCAACCAAAAAATCTCACCATAAAAACCATACATCTCATCAACCATATGCCACCACTACTGTACAACATAACTACCAACCATCCACAAACATAAAACCTTACACCACCACAAAATATCACCATTATAAATCTCCACCACTACACACCATAACCACCGAATGACTACCCACATCAAATGTTTGCTGACACATCACCACATTAGACCCCCACACACTACACAACATATAAGGTCACCATTATCACTATAGAATAGCCCGAAACAAACAAGGAAACTAAAAAAGAAAAAACTGAAATTTTAGAAACACATTTTGGCATTAAAAAATTATTTATGGGCTTTATCACTCTAATTAATTATTTAGTATAGTTATTATCAATCCAAAAAAAATTAAATGGAAAAAAATTTATTATCCACATATACATTATTTATCATTTTATTTAGGGTGTGATCAAACAAAGACACATCAAAGGTATCAAAAGATATCATATTTTGTGCAAACATGGATCTCAACTACAATGTTTTTTAGTATTTAAAATCATCATATGAAAACTTATTAATAATGTTATAAATTTTATAAAAATATAGTGATAACTCCCCATCCACATCAATTTTAGGTTTATTAAAATTTATTATATTTATTAATATGACCATTAATATACACCTAAATGAAATAAAAATAATTCAATCACCACAAATAACACAAAAATATGCCATAATGAGGATTCCCTGCCTCAAGGAATTATTTCGGGTTTAACTATACACCACAGGGTGATGGAAAAACAATTTGGAAACCACAACCATAGTAAGAAACCATTTATCAACACGAACTGCATCAATGTATCATTAATATGTATCCCACAATCACCTACAACTAAATCCACATTACTATAATAAAACCCCAATGAAGAATGTAAAAAACAATGGTTAAGGTATAATAACTAACCATGAATCACGGAACTCAACAACTATAACCCTAGGATTGAAGAAAGGCAAGATGTGATCACATGTCTCCCAAAACCTCTAGGGTTCATCCACATAATAAGATATGTTATGTTTGAATGATATGAATAATAAGTAGTAAACACACACTGTAACATCCCAAGTAAGTAAAGAATAATATATTTTCATATCTTTCTCTATTTATGAATTAGATAGTGTTTTAGAGGCTTAAAATGAGAATAAATCCAATCTTAAGCATAGAATACTCTAATATTTCAAAAGATTGTTTTACAGCCTTTTGATGGAGAACCCTTTTTAAATATACTTTTTGAAAATTTTATATGATATATTTGAAAAAATAAAATCCTTCTTTAGAATCAAGAAATAAAAATTTACTGTGTAATTTTTTTTTATTTTTTCGATAAAGTTCATTTTTTAGTTAATAGTGAAAAATGCTGTATTTTAATTCAAAACCTCCTTTTAATCTAATTTATTTATATGGTTATATAATCTTTTTAATTAGGTTTAAATTTTAATTAAAATATATTTTTACCATTTAGTCCAATGGTGGTCATTGGAATTAATTTCACTTTGAAATTGGACATAAACAGGTGTCAATCTTTTAATAGATATTGTTTCTTAAAAACACGCTATTTGTTTTGACAGCGGGAATTAATTATAAATTTAATTAATAAAACTTATATGTTTTGAATTTGGTAAAATGGAAATCATTTTTTAATTTGTAATATCAAATTTAATTTGGATTAATTTTTGGTATTTTTCTAACAAATGTTCATTTTTAAGGAATAGTAAAAAATACTTCATTTTACTTCAAAACTGCTTTTTTCATCTAATTTATTTATATAGTTATATTCTAAATTTAATTGGTTTTAAAGTTTAATTTAATTATTTTGTTATAACTTAATACAATTTTGTTCATTGGAAGTGATTTCACTTTCAAATTGGATGTAAAAACGAGTCTACCTTTTGATAAATTTTACTTTTTAAAACCCGTCTTTGGTTTTGACAACGAGAATTATTTTTAAATTAATTACTTAAATTTATGTGTTTAGAATTTTTTAAAATGGATTCCATATTTAGAATCAGAAGGTCGAAATTATGTAATTAATACTCTTTTGTTTTTGACATGATGAATAGTAATTATAGTAATTATTTTTAATTACAGTGATTAATTAGTAAATCGGGTAAAAAGGGGTAAAACAAATAATGTTATAATAATATAAAATTACCCATACATATGTCTTAATGCTATTTTTTGAGTCATGGCCGACCATGTTATGCATTGTGAAAACTTTGGGACCCCATGTAATCACTTTTGTGTGATAGTGACCTTTTATCATATTATTTTTAAAGAAAGAGAAATATAATAAAAGTATGTAATACCTAAGTAAAAAAATTTTAATTTTGTTTATATAAATTATATCTTTGACTATAAATATCCATTTAAAATCTAAAAAGATTTTATACATCATGGTATTTTATTTAGAATTTTTATACATTAAATAAATAAATTTATTTATGACACAATGATGATGTAGTTATTACCTCATTAATGAAAGATTTAAATATATGATATTATAAGTGTTAAAATAATTTTGTTTTAAAACTTGGGATGATATCCACGAATTTTATAGATAATTATGACATGAAAAATATATTTTAATGCTTTTATTTAGAAGGAATAAAGCTTTTATGCCTTTATCAAAAGTCAATTACCAAATAGTGTCGAAATTGGCATAAGTGAGTTTTTAAAATAAATGTTATTTTATTAAATGGTATAAAAGTCCAGAAAATCTAATATTCTTCCAAATTACATATAATATATTAATAATATCATTGTAAATACAATTATGGGACTATTGGTATTTTAAAGTAATTATTATAACCTTATAGTTTGAAAATAAAAAAAGACGTGGTAAGAATTATTAATTTTAACTAAGGGTTAAAATGAAAGGATAGGGTGAATTATATGACCTACACTTGTCTAAATACTATTGTATGAGTGTATTTATACCCCTTATCCTCTTAACATTTAAATATATCATTTTGGAACCATTCTAATTTGAAAAACATTTTATAATAAATTAATATTTCATGGCTTTCCAAGAGTGCCCCTCCTCCCTCTTATAAAAGGCCCCCACCTCTACCGCCTTAACCACACCTATAAAGCCCTTGGATCTTCCAAACTCTGCTCATATTATCTATAAAAATCCCTCTCTTACTCTTATAATCCTCACTTTGGGCAGAAGTATTTCCAAGGAAGCCTTTGGCTCAAATCAAAAAGAGTTACCCGATTTAGAGGTAATGTCTTCTCTCGAGTTTCTTTCTTTTATTTTACTTCTTCAATCACCACTATCTTATTATTATTTGAATCCAATAATAAAAATAGTATAATCAATATACTAGTATGTTTTTATGAGAAGGATTTTATTTACACATACACACACCTCTGTCTAATGGTTAAAGAACATACTGTTTCTGTGGGTGGCGAATTACTGCCTCATGAAATGATGATTGTTCAATCTTATATTAACACCTTTAATGGTGGAAATTATGATGAAACTATATTTATATATGATATATATGGTATTTATCTTTTCTATATGCTTCTGTATTTTATGTTTAAATCATATCATTATGCTTTTCATGTTGGGTAATTGCGATAATTTCATTTGAGGAAGTGTGGACTACCACCCCTCAAGTGATGTGACTCGTTCATACAATACATGGAATGTATAAAGAATGAAATTAATGAACATATGTGACCTAAATAACATATATATTATACTGGAATTATAATATATATCATTTATTTTTAATTCCATTAATATGACAAAGAAATGAAACTAGCGTTCATGCGTACGTACGGCCTACCGTCTCCATGAACGGTGAATTTCATTTTTTATCTCCAAATGTTATGGAATAGTATAAAATGAAAATATAATGGATATATAAGATATTTAAATAATTAATACTATTTGGGATATGATTTACTTATAACTACATGGACAATTATTTTCAAACAAGTTCATTTTTGACTCATGTACCAAACATCGACAAAAATGTCTGATATGAACTAACATTATAATATAATTATTATAACATGATAATATGTGATATGAATTGAATGATAAAATTTAAATTATGTTCTTAATAAATTATAAATTGACCAAAGATTATTATTCAGGAATATAAAGAAACGAACAAGACAAGTCGGACTTGAGGTAAGGGATCCTACCTCTCTCTTTCTTTTTAAGTACTCTCTTTTATGTAATTTCTTTTAAGATCCTATTTATTATGTTGGGGGATGTTATTTTATATTCCTATTACTGTAATTTTTATGTTAATATGATTAGAGAACCTATTTGATCTCATCAATCCATTTTTGGAAGTTTTATGTGGCGCCGTTAGGCTGCCAAATTTTCGTAAGGGATTTCTTATCTCACTTTTAATTCCGTGATACTTCCATTGGTCACCACTTATTTATGGAATGTGGTGTATTTTGTACTGGAAATTTATATATATTATCATATTTCTATTTATATTCATGGTTTTATGTAATTTATTTGGTGGTTATTATCTTTTGGTCATACGACTCGACTGATTACAACGAGGTAAGGGGTTTTTATCTCACTTTTTATTCCTGTGAGATTCATGCTAAATTTTCCACTATTCCCTTTTTTGTGGTGTATGTACTACCCATAATTTTATTATTTGTGTAATATAATTTAATTTATGGGTATTTACATCTTCATTGTATGATCCTTCTTTCATGGGTAGTATATTTTGAAAGTTACCTAAATCTGTTAGGGAACCTTTCACCCTCCTCTTTTTTTTAAAAGACTTCTTTTTGTTAGGTCTTTTAATTTACATATTCTTATATTGGGATATGTTCTTATATATCCTTATTTCTGTAAATTTTATGTCCAATTGATGAGATTCCATTTTTATCTCTCATCAACTCATTTTCTGAATTTTGAAGTGACGCCGTTAGGCTGTCAAATTTCTGTAAGGGAACTTCTTTACCCAATTTCGATTCTTTGGGTTAAACCTCTACATCTTGATTATGTCAGGATATGACCTCTGATTCTTTTACACTTAATATACACTTATATTGGGTGTATTTATATTTTTCACACATAATTACATAATTGATTTATCCTAAATCTAAGGATACCGACTTTTTAAGGGACTTCGTATCAATCTCATTTTATTGAGGCATCCATTGATTTATACACGACTTCATTTTATACGGCGTATAAAACCCTTTTGACTTTTCATTTAATTCAAAAGGAATCTTTTCTCTATGAAGCGTTTTACTAAAGGACAAAAGGAATGTTTTTGTCTTACATATGTGGCGACAATGACTTCTCCACCGCTGTGACCATTATTGATTGTCGGCTTCCTCTACAAGACATAATGTTTTTTAATGAAAAAAATACCATATTTTAATTTTCATTTATATTGGTATTGAAGATGTTTTTGACATTGTTTTTATTATAACAATGTTTTGTATTGATATCCTATGATTGGAATGTGGAAAATGTTATTTTTACTTTATTAATGTTTTACTTTAAATATGTTTCCTTTAATGGAATAAAATGAATACTATCTTTGATGTAACCACCTTGTTTAAATGTGGAATGTAAAGCATGATTTATGATCTAATTATCTAAAACTCTAAACCTGGAAATATCCTCAATGTGTATTCTTGAAATAACTCAAGAATAAGTAATGTTTAAGGCTGGGTACTTATATTTGGTATCAGAGGTCATTTTAGATAACTTTATAGGTTAGGGTATTCTTTAAGCATAAGTGACATTACCAAAATGGTTAGGATTTCATAAGGAGTCATAGTTTTAGATAAAGTGAACGAGTTTAAGATAACATGAATAATTAGATCTTAGTGTTTACCCTACTCATAAGATATTATATGATGATTCTAATGATATACTAACACTGACCTTTTTTTAGTAAATGGATGGATCTAGCATGCACCAAAGTAACAGTGGATATGAAGAAAACTTTGACGGTTTTCTGAAAGAAAAACTGAATGACATGGGAGCTACAATGAGAACTCTTGTGGTTATTCTCAACCAAAAAACAGGATTCATGATTAACCACTTAAACCTTGGTGACTTCTCTAATGCATCATGTACGAGAGAACCAACTCGATGTGGAAGTTCAGGTAATAATTATAAAGGTAACCATTAGGGTTTATATGATCCTTACTTTTGAGGTAATTATGGGTTACTATATGTTATGATGGAAAATGAAAGGCATGAGATAAACTTGAGGTTAAATTATGTTATGATTATTTTTGAAGATTTTTTCTCTTTTTGGGGAATGTTTTAAGAATTATATAGTTTTGTAAAAAGGACAACATGTAGACCATGTGACAACCCGCCATGTCGGACGAAGCTACAGGAATCGAACCCACAACCAAAGTGAGACTGGGATTTATCACCTACCACTGAACTACGTGAAGTCCCTGGTTAGTATGACTAATTATTTTTAGTTAGATGATCTTATGAATCAAGAATAAGTTGATTTTGGGTTATCTATGGAAATGATTAACCTATCATGGAGGATATGTGATTAGGTTAATTACTTTTCAGTATGAGACTTTAAGAGTAACTGATGTTATTTGGAGATAAATGTTAAGATTTACCTTGGAAGACTATGTGATTAAATCCTTTAGATATTTTGGTTTCAATATTTTTTTGGAGTACTTTAAAGAATTTTATGGATAACTATTTATTGAATGGTCTTTGATGAACTTTGGGTTTTGTTGGACAAATTTTGGAGATTAAGAGTAGTTTTTATTTTTGTAAAAGATTGTAATATTTGGGGATTATCTGATATTGTACTAACCATTTTGGTTTTGGTCTAAAGACATGGAAAAAATATATAGCTCTCTTTTGTGGATTAGGTGATTTTATAGAAGTTGATTATAGCTCTATTAATGTGAACAAGTCATCCTAAATACTCATCTTTTGGAGAAAATACGAGTTTGTGTTAGAAATCTAGTAAGAGATGAAAGTCTACATGACAAGTAAGTATGTTTACTTATGTTTTAGTTAAGACCATAAATAAATACCTCAATGAAAAGTAACTTAAAACAAAAACATTGTCTGTTAACTTTTCCTACTGGGGAATCAGATACCGTTTATCCCATCACAAGTTTGTGATTTTCTAGTGGTTAACTTTCTCCTAGACATGTTTTCTATCACTCTCCATCAGAACTTGATGGTTTGGTTTCTCCTCCATATACATATTTTCATGGAATCCTAGTATCTGTTGTCTCAGGTGACCTTTTTACTTCTCTTTCTTTCTTTTAATGTGATAGTTTTATTGACTCCTTTTCCGATGTGGGGTTTTCAATGATGTTTCCGAGCCCAATTTTAAAATTGCGAGGATGAAATTACCAAAAGGGGGGAAGGATGTAACATCCCAAGTAAGTAAATAATAATATATTTTCACATATTTGTCTATTTATGAATTAGATAGTGATTTAGAGGCTTAAAATGAGAATAAATCCAATCTTAAGCATAGAATACTCTAATAGTTTCAAAAGATTGTTTTACCGCCTTTTGATGGAAAACCATTTTTAAATATACTTTTTGAAAATTTTATATGTTATATTTGACAAAATAAACTCTTTCTTTAGAATCAAGACATCAAAATTTACTTTGTGTAAATTTTTGTTATTTTTTCCATAAAGTTCATTTTTTACTGAATAGTGAAAAATGCAGTATTTTAATTCAAAACCTCCTTTTAATATAATTTATTTATATGGTTAGATTATATTTTTAATTGTGTTTAAAGTGTAATTAAAATATATTTTTACAATTTAATCCAATTGTGGTCATTGGAATTAATTTTACTTTGAAATTGGACATAAACATGTGTCAATCATTTGATAGATATTGTTTCTTAAAAACACGCTATTTGTTTTGACAGCGGGAATTAATTATAAAATTAATTAATGAAAATTCTATGTTTTAAATTTGGTAAAATGGACAGAATTTTTTAATTTGGAATATAAAATTTACTTTGGATTAATTTTTGGTTTTTTTCTGACAAATGTTCATTTTTAAGGAATAGTGAAAAATACTCTATTTTACTTCAAAACTGCTTTTTCATCTAATTTATTTATATAGTTAGATTGTAAATTTAATTGGTTTTAAAGTGTAATTTAGTTATTTTTTTATCACTTAATACAATTTTGTTCATTGTAAGTGAATTCACTTTCAAATTGGATGTACAAACGAGTCTACCTTTTGATAAAGTTTACTTCTTAAAAACCAGTCTTTGGTTTTGACAATGGGAATTATTTTTAAATTAATTACTACAATTTATGTGTTTAAAATTTGGTAAAATAGATTCTATATTTATAATAATAAGGTACAAATTATTTAATTAAGACTATTTTGTTTTTGACATAATGAATAGTAATTACAGTAATTATTTTTAATTACAGTGATTAATTAGTAAATCGGGTAAAAAGGGGTAAACAAAATAATGTTAAAATAATATAAAATTACCCATCCATGTGTCTTAATGATATTTTTTGAGTAATGGGAGACCATGGTATGTATTTTGAAAACTTTGGGACCCCATGGAATCACTTTTGTGTGATAGTGACCTTTTATCATATTATTTGTTTAAAAAGGGAAATATAATAAAAGTATGTAATACCTAAGTAAAACAATTTTAATTTTGTTTATATAAAATATATATTTGAATATAAATATTCATTTTAAAGATAATAATATTTCCTACATCATGGTATTTTAATTTGAATTTTTAGAAATTAAATAAATAAATTTATTTATGACACAATGATGATACAATTATTACCTCATTAATGAAATATTTTAATATATGATATTATAAGTGTTAAAATAATTTTGTTTTGAAACTTGGGATGATATCCACGAATTTTATAGATAATTATGACATGTAAAATATATGGAAATTCTTTTATTTATAAGGAATAAAGCTTTTATGCCTTTATCAAAAGTCAACTACCAAATAGTGTCGAAATTGGCATAAGTGAGTTTTTAAAACAAATGTTATTTTATTAAATGGTATAAAAGTCAAAAAAATCTAATATTCTGAAAAATTAAATATAATATATTACTAATATAATTATTGATACAATTATGTGACTATTGTTATTTTAATGTAATTATTATGACCTTATAATTTGAAAATAAAAAAAGATGTGGTAAGAATTATTAATTTTAACTAAGGGTTAAAATGAAAAGTTAAGGTGAATTATATGAACTCAACTTGTATAAATACTATTGGTTGATTTGATTTCTACCTCTTATCCTCTTATCCTAGAAATATATCATTTTGGAACCATTCTAATTTTAAAAACATTTTATAATAAATTAATATTTCATGACTTTCCAAGAGTGCTCCTCCTCCCTCTTATAAAAGGCGCCCACCTCTACCCCCTTACCCACATCTCTCAAGCCCTTGTTTCGTCCAAACTCTGCTCATATTATCTCTAAAAACCCCTCTCTTACTCCTAGAAGCCTCAATTTGGGTAGAAGTATTTCCAAGGAAGCATTTGGCTCAAATCAAAAAGAGTTCCTGATTTAGAGGTAATGTCTTCTCTCGAGTTTCATTCTTTTATTTTCCTTCTTCAATCACCACTATCTTCTTATTATTTGAATCCCATAATAACACCAGTATCATCAATATACTAGGATTTTGTTATGATAAGGATTTTATTTACACATACACACACCTCCGTCTAATGGTTAAAGAACATACTGTTTCTGTGGGTGACGAATTACTGCCTCATGAAACGATGATTGTTCAATCTTATCTTAACACCTTTCATGGTGGAAATTATGATGGAAATATATTTATATATTATATATATGATATTTATGTTTTCTATATTCTTCTTTATTTTATTTTTAAATCATATCATTATGCTTTTCATGTTGTGTAATTGCGATAATTTCATTTGAGGAAGTGTGGACTACCGCCCATCAAGTGATGAGACTCGTTCATGCAATACATGGAATGTATAAAGAATTAAATTAATGAAATAATGTGACCTATATAAAATATATATTATACTGGAAATATTATATATATATATATATATATATATATATATATATCTCATTTAGTTTTAATTCCATTAATATGACAAAGAAATGAAAGCAACGTTCATGCGTACGTACGGCCTACCGTCTCCATGAACGGTACATTTCATTTTGTATCTACAAATGTTATGGAATAGTATAAAATAAAAATATAATGGATATATATGATATTTAAATAATTAATATTATTCTTTATATGATGTACTTATAACTACATGGACAATTCTTTTCAAACAAGTTCATTTTTGACTCATATACCGAACATCGACAAAAAAGTCTCATATGAACTAACATAATTATCTAATTATTATAACATGATAATATATGATATGAATTGAATAATAAAATGTAAATGACTTTTTTAAGAAATTATAAATTTACCAAAGTTTATTATTCAGGAATATAAATAAACGAACAAGACAAGTCGGACCCGAGGTAAGGGATCCTACCTTTCTCTTTCTTTTTAAGTACTCTCTTTTATTTCATTTATTTTAAGATCTTATTTATTATGTTGGGGGATGTTATTTTATATTCCTATTACTGTAAATTTTATGTTCATATGATGAGAGACCGTATTTGATCTCATCAATCCATATTTAGAAGTTTTAAGTGGCGCCGTTAGGCTGTCAAATTTTCGTAAGGGATTTCTTATCTCACTTTTAATTCCGTGAGATTTCCATTGTTCGCCACTTATTTATGGAATGTGGTGCATTGTGAACTTCAAATTGATATATATTATCATGATTCTATTTATATTCATGGTGGTCTGTAATTAATTTGGTGGTTATTATCTTTTGGTTATACGACTCGATTGATTACAATGAGGTAAGGGGTTTTTTTCTCACTTTTTATTCCCGTGAGATTCATGCTACATTTGCCACTATTTCTTTTTGTGTGGTGTATGTACTTCCAATAATTGTATTATTTCTGTAATATACTTTAATTTATGGGTATTTACATCTTTATTGTATGATCCTTCTATCATGGGGTGTACGTTTCGAAAGTTACCCAAATTTGTAAGGGAACCTTTCACCCTACTCTTTTTTTTTAAAAGACGTATTTTTCTTAGGTATTTTAATTTACGTCTTCTTATGTTGGGATTTGTTCTTATATATCCTTATTACTGTAAATTTTATGTCTAAGTGATGAGATACCCTTTTTATCTCTCATCAACTCATTTTCTAAATTTTAAAGTGACGTCGTTAGGCTGTCAAATTTCTACAAGGGAACTTCTTTACCCAATTTCGATTATTTGGGTTAAACCTCTACTTCTTGATTATGTCGGGATATAACCTATGATTTTTTTACACTTAATATCCACTTATATTGGGTGTATTTATATTTGTCACACATAATTACATAATTGATTTATTCTTAATCTAAAGATACGGTCTTTGTAAGGGACTTCGTCTTAATCTCCTTTTATTGAGGCATCATTTTATTTATACATGACTTCATTTTATACGGCGTATAAAACCCTTTTGAATTTGCATTTCATTCAAAGGGAATATTTTCTCTATGAAGCGTTTTACTAAAGGACAAAAGGAATGTTTTTTTCTTACGTATGTGGCGACAACGACTTCCCCACCGCTGTGACCATTATTGATTGTCGGCTTCCTCTACAAGCCATAATGTTTTTTAAGGAAAAATAAATACCATATTTTACTTTAAATTTATTTTGGTATTGAAAATGGTTTTGATATTGTTTTGATTATAACATTGTTTGTTATTGATATCATGTGATTAGAATGTGGAAAATGTTATTTTTCCTTTATGAATGTTTTATGTGTTACGAATATATTATGGTTCTTGGGAAAAGTTTATGAAATCAGGTGCTTACATGATAAACTAAGGGCGGGTGAGCCCGAGATATCTCTCCAATGCATTGGGTAATGCAAAGGAGTTAAATGCTAAGGTTTATCCGAATAGATTTAGGAAATATACTGTGATGGGTATTCCAAACGTAACCATGAGGGTTACTCCTTACGTAAGAATGTTATGAATGCCTCAAGTTACCTTTATGTCTTATGATTTCTATGAGTTATTCATAAATATTATTATTTCATGAGGTATGTTAAAGTACTTATGTTTTATGAGTAAAGTATGATTCCATTGATTCTTATGTGTACATGGACTAATGTTTTCTTTCCGTATTTTTATATCCCTTACTGAGCTTTTTATGCTCATCCCATGTTTTTGAAATGTTTTTTCACAGGTCAAGGAAAAGGTACATGATGTGATGATAGTTTCGAGGAAGTGCCAAGAAAGAATCCATGTTTTACTTTAAATATGTTTCCTTTTATGGAAAAAATGAATACTATCTTTGATGTAACCACCTTGTTTAAATGTGGAATGTAAAGAATGATTTATGATCTAATTCTCTAAAACTCTAAACCTGAAAAGATCCTCAATGTGTATTCTTGAAATAACTCAATAATAAGTAATGTTTAAGGCTGGGGCCTTAGACACACACACACACATATAGGTTGTATGTCACCTCTATTATATATTGAATTCTATATTCACATCATGAATTCCATAGGGTTAATGGATTACAATCCAAGAATCCATTTCATCTCATGAATTCCTAATATATTTCATTTCGTATGAATATAATGTCACCATAAGATGAATAAACTAACATTATGTATTTTCTATTCTCACTGTGATTCTATTTCACACTTCACACCTCAACCAAACACAAGTTATGAATTTATCATCCTCACATGACTTGAATAACTATATCACAATTTGAATCCTCATTCCAAGTCATAAAACATTTACTACTAGAAAAATGATTCAAATACTCCACCCAACCTCCCCAAACCTCCTCTGAAAAAAATCAAACCACTAGAATTTGAAATATAATGGGATTAAAAGGAATGGACCATTAAACACTATCCATTTATTAAAATATTAAAAATAAACACTGACATTGATACCTAGTGAGATGAACTTATCATTATTTCATAACATTTACATTGGATAAACATTACACATACAAAATAACACACAATTTCGAGAATAGAAGGTTTAATGTATTTGAGGATCAGATATATAAGAGAATTATTTTATGAAAATTTTGATAGATTTTCCAAAATCAATCCACACTAGACTCTAATTTAGACTCCTCATAGATTATAATCGTCTTTATAACTAGGGTAATAGAAATATTAGAAAAATGTGAGATAAAATATTCAATTAATGAAAAAACACATCAATGTTTCATCTTGGGATTGATTATAATCATATAAGAAAAAATTACCAGGGTCGAAATATATTATTAAAAAGAACATGAACTAATAAGAGTTTTTCAAAAGTCATGATAAAAGGATACGTAAGATCAAATGAATAAATATATTCCATAGTAAAAGATTTTGAAACAACAGGATTGGGTCAATGGGAATAATCATAGTTATATAGAAAAAAAAGCATGACACTGAAATATAGAATGACAGTAATTATGGCACAAACATTAGATAAGAAATTTGTGTGAACCAAGATACCTCTATCATGTTCACACAAGTTCATGAGAACATGGATTCCTATATCAAATTTGTTTGCACTGAAATACATTACATAGGAATAGTTGAGTATGATTTAGTAGGTTTTGAGAAAATCTGAGAAAACATAGGATAAGAAAACCTCTCAAATGTCTTATTTTTAAATCCCTACCACTTTATAAATGGATGGTTCTCTTGTTTCTATTGGGTAGGAAACCCTCTTCATGAACACACAAAGTTGCAACAATTCCCTTTATGAGTCCTACGGTGCTTTGTACCCATGAAAAGGATTGATGGTGTACATAACAAGTGATATGGGGACATGTTAATTCAAGGATACCACATTTTCTTTGTGATCCACTTAATATAATCATGAAACCCCTTACCTATAAATACACTGCTCATTCCGCACTTTGTACAATGGTTACCTGACCATTTTACATCCAAATTTCTCTCAATTCGAGAACCTCCTGAGGATCGAGAATTTGACCGAAATAGTTCATAAAATTTACCTCAAATTCCTAAAACCCCCATTAATATGTTATTTAAATCATCCACAACTGGTGTATATTCCATTCATGAAGGCCCAAGACCTTCATGAAGGAAGAAGTACCAATGAGATATTTGAGTATTTTTGAAGCATTTATCCTTTACGAAGCACTCCACTCATGAACCCAGACTCCATACCAAGGAAGGGGCACCCTAATTTTTGAATCTTTTTTTAGTGATCCCCTAGTCTCAAAGAAGCACCAAAGATTTATGAATCACTTATTTGTGAGGCCTTATGATTCATAAACCCCTCTTCGGGACCTCTCCATGATGCCTTCCATCTACTTATACCTTTTTTCAATGGTTGAGTTCCCAAAGCACCCAAATCCATCTAGGATTGGTTCACCTCTACCTCATATCCCTATGTGACTTGTTCCACCTATTCCTATGGCCCAATAAACTTCAAGTTCTTCCATATAGGTCCACATAAATTTAATTATCAATATAGGTATGCTAATGCTTATTTATTTTCAGCATAATCACTCTAAAGTGGACCTCATTATTGAAAGCTCCACCCTATCATCATATAAAATAATTTATAAATCCATGCCTTTTGAAGGTGCATGAGCAGTGGTCATGTAATCCCAAGAGGTGAGGAGTGAGTTCCCCACATCTGATCTGCATGATGTAAAATTACCTAGTCTAAATATCCTCAACAAATGATGTTAAAATGTGGCCTTACCATATTAAAAAAGAATGGGATTCTCCATGTTTGAGTGACATTAGATGGTCTCTACACCACCAATCCTAAAAAGGAACAATATCCTCCACACCTTTAATTAAAATTTCCCCACATTGAATGAAATCCTCGTTGGGAAGCTTCAATGTGTAATCCCCACACTTTATCTCATTGCTGCTTCTTTCATGACACAAGGGCTATATCTCATGCATCTTCTTATTTATCACACCAATAATGAATCATGTGGTCTTAGAGGTCAGTGATGACCATGACATCCACCTCCACTCTAATGGGAATCCTATAGAGTGTAAGAACTAAAAAATGTACTCATCATCCTAGGGATTCTTTCATGCATAGTACCTAACCACATGTTCCATATGGAAATCAGTAATAGGAATATGTTCCATCCTTTTCTGAATTACGTCGTATTTGATTCACAATTAATTGGAATACATAGTAAGCCTCATGGAGGTCCAAACCCAATATTTGTATCCATCCTTATCTCCTCTAGTTCACATCATGGGTAACATCATTCCATTCTCCAGAGTGACCGCACCTTCTCTAGGACCATCTGACAACTCAATGCATATGACCCACACCAGCTCTGACCTGGAGAAATCCTCTTTTGATGGGATGATTCCATGTGTAATCCCTACACTATCCCTCGTTAATTCTCCCTTTACGATGTGATCATCCTTACAACATGACAGTAAACTACATGTATCGGTCCTATCACATGACCATAAACTACGACATTGAACCATGTGGATTTTGATCCCTATCTTCTAAAAAAGGTTTGTAATATTCCTCATTGAGGTTCAAACCCTACTAAAGGTAAACCTTGTTTCCCCTACAAGGGGTTCACCTCCCTATTCCACCTCCAAGTTTGTTCTGATCAACCATCAATGTGTGACATCTTCCATTTATGGGACACACCTCTAGGATTCAATCCCACATGGCATTTTAATCCATCCCCCTTTATAGTGTAACATATTATATTTATAGGATACACCTACTAAATCCTCCCAGAAAGGTAATACTCATCCATTCTCCTTCACAGTGTGACATATTCCCTTTATGGGGGAACACCTCCTAGATCTGACTCTAAAGGTTGTTTTGATCCATTAATCTGTAAAATTCCCATTGCGACATCTTCCCTCCTAGGGATAAACGTCCTTGATATGCCTCCTAGGGGAGTTTTGTTCATTACAATATGTGTACACAAGATGCTAAACTTCTAACCCCAAACACATACCTCATACTAAACATGATATTACTGATGTGAAATCCTTCACTACTACAAATAAGTCTTTTATTAGTGCTAGAAATCGCTTTTAACAGTGCTAGAAAAGCACTGTTAATCGCGGTGAAGATGGGGGGGGGGGGTCCCTTTAACAGTTCTAAAAAAATGCTGATAAACGGGGCCCTTTATCTGCGCTAAAAAAAGTGCTGGTAAAGGTCCCCCCCTTTATAAATGCTATTTTTAGTACTGATAAAGGCCCAATTTATCATCTCTTAATTAACACTGATAAAATGGGCCTTTATCAGCCCTCAAAATAGCACTGATAAACTCTGACTTACCTGTGATGTGCTATTTACTTAACAGCACAACCAGAACCTGCACCTGCACACCTGCACACAAAAAACACCTAAACACAAACAACACATGCACAAAACAACACCTGCACACAAAACAGCTTCACAAAACAACACCTGCACACAAAATACAGAAGAACGAAACAACACACACAAGAGTTTCACAAATAATGCTATATACATTTACTTGAAATAATGAATACAATAAAAACATTTCTATATACATTTCAAATAATGTTTTATATGGTTACAATTACAATTATACAACACACAGTTAAAAACATTAATGTTTCATCCTTTTTGCATATGTGATCCCCTCTCAAAAATTTTCATCCATGGTATTAGTTTCCAAACAAAGCATCTGAAATCAAGAAAAAAAATTACACCTATATAAGAAAACTAATATTATGTTAGAAATACAATAATGAAATAAACTAAACATTAATATAAAAGAATACATTAATAAAATATCAATTTTTAATAAAAATGACACATTTGGAGTTATACCGGTCACACCGTGTGTCGTATTGAGATGGGGTTGATTCCTACATGTCACAAATGAGTCATAGATCATTGTTTAAAAATATTAAAACAATACGAATGGGTTTGGTCGGTTTTGAGTATGTCACTTGTTCTTTTTAGTATGTTAGGACTGAGTACACATCTTATGTTTGGGTGATTTCATCCCCATGCATAGGGGACAGACTAAGTTTCCAAGAATAGCAAATTGATGTTTTAATTTACTCTTTTATAGTTGATTTTATTTCAACCTTAGGTGGCACACTTGGGTGTGATATTTAGCTATTTTGTGGATTTTGATCTTGACCCAGTATGGCAAGGGTGGTTTGATTATGCATCATGATAGGTACTTAGGCTCATATGATGTATTCTTTCTTATGATTTTCTTTGGGAACCTAGATTTATCTAAGAGGGGTTGGACTATTTAATGTGTTAGCAAAGAAGCTAAATAGTGTTTTATTACTTAGCCTCTTTCGGTGGCATTCTACTCAGTCAACCCAAACATATGGTTCTAATGAGATCTATATGTGACTTTATATGCATCTGATATATGGTCCTGACCCTGATAAGGGTATACATAGATGATGATTGGGGGTGAGTTTTTTAAAGTGTCAATAAATAAAATACATAGTGTTTTTGCTGTATAGCCTCTTTAGTGGAATTATACTCAGCTAACCCGAATTGATACATGAGATTTGATGTTTGTCCTTATCATGGGTAGTCAAGGGTCCATGAGGCCAGATTATATGTGATGTCTGACTCTAATGTGGGTAGGTAGGAGGCCACAAGAATAGATGATACTTGATACCTAACCTTGATATGGGTAGGTAAGCGGTCTTAAAACCAGATGTTGTGTGACATGGTGTAGTAAAGGAGTGTAAGTGTGGTGAGATGTGTTACCTATTACAACCTTTTCTATTAGTGATATTTGTACATATACAATGATATATCTATTTGAACATCATGATTGGTATTCAGTGGGATTCCACCTAGATAGTATTCTGTGGAGTGTTGGGAGGGTGGCGATATGGTGCTACTTAAGTGTTCATGGGATGAGGCCCCTGAGAGTTGGGATGAGGCCCCACGAAATTCGGTACAGGCGATAAAGCTATATATGGAACACTTTGGATCATGTATTGATGTGTATCTCAAGGTGATCCTAGTTCGTTTCATATAGGGCATCGATCGGGGATCCGAGGAAGATGATCCCTCTATGGCATGCTTGGATCGAGAGTTCAAGTCTTAGCACCCATCACTATTTCAGAGTGAAGGTGGACCACAAAAAACAAAGATCTTGATAGATTTGGTACAAAAAATCTTTGACCAGCTCAAGACACCCCAGGTCGGAGGGTGAGGCTGGTGACATACATGCTCAAAGGAAATACATAATGCTTTTGGGATGTATAGGTATAGGCAGGAAGACACAAGGGACTATCTCATAAGGATTTTGAGGCTATATTATTCAATAACTTCATCCAGAGACACCAGGTGTAGACAAATCTTATTATTTCATGAACCTCTAGCAGGGGGATACTTCTTTCATGGACTATGCACCAAATTTCACTAACCTTTTGTGATTTTAACCAAATATGGTGGGAGATGACATCACTAGGGTGAAGCGTTTTGAGGATGTCTTGTGACACACAATCAGGGTTCAGGTCAACATCTTTAGACTAACATCATTCTCATAGGCAGTGAGGAGTCTCAGCAGGGCAGTCATGCCAGAGACTCAGGAAGACTTCTGAGGAGTGGGTTTATAGTATTGTTCTTTTAGTGTAGGAATCCAGGGCATGTTCAGACCCAATGTGATAAAGTTCTGAAGTAGTGTCATGTGTGAGACCAGATGATCCATTTAGAGAGCTTCTGTAGGAAGCCTTATCAGATAGGTGGGAGCTAGGGAATAGTGCAGACTTAGGGATCTGAGGTCAGATTGAGAGCAGTACCAGGAGTGGGTAGTTGGGATTTAGCTACACGTGTAGGTATTGTAAAATACAGTAGGATCCAACATTGGGATTAGTGGATAGTGGCTAGTGGAGCTCTGTAGGGAGTCTAGAACTCAGGTAGTAGGGCATCAATCCAGAAGCACACTATCAATCTATTTGGGCCAAAGTAGGGCGATGATCTAATGATAGTTAGTGGTACGTCATGGGTGTGACCACAATTTTATTTCATTTTGGATTTGGCTAGTTTTGGTGCATGAGGTGCATGAGTATTGTTTTTGGACTAACTATAAACTGTTTACTAAGTTTCCATCAATTATGATGTGTGATGTTTATATATATATGAGGTGCATTGGCATCTAGATTCATGTGGGAATCGAAGCGATGCAGATTTATATGTGAGGCGTGTATGCATCTAGGCATTGATGTGATGTAGGTTCTATATGATGTGTGTAGGCACCTAGATTTTGATTGGCATGCATTTGTATATATGATGTCTGTTTATTCGAGCAATTGTTGAGATGCAAGATCTATGAGCATCTGATGAGATGCGGGATTTTATGAGTGTTGTGTATGGAACCAGAATATATGGGCATCTAATGAGATACAAAACTTGATGGGTGTAAAATAAGACATGGGTATTATTTGAGAACTCGATGAAGTGAAAGAATGATGATTCATCATGGGAGGAATTTTGAGTCTAAGGATCATTGGTGGACCATTGAAACATTTGAGTTTTAGGTCAAGAAGTGATTCGGTAGGTAACTCCTAAGGTGGGGAGTGCCTTGAGGGGAGTTGACCTATGACTTAATGACTGGTGTAGACTGGGTTTATTTTGATGAGATGAGTATATGTGGTACCATATCTTGGTAAATATTTATAGCTTGGGGATGAGCTATGTTTAGTTGGTGAGATTTTAATGTCTTGGGTTTTTTTGAGCTGGTCGAAAAATCCTCAACCTGTTTGAATTTTTCTTGTTTGGTGAGCGGGCCATATTTTTTTTTGATATTTGGAACCTAATTACGAGAGTTTGATTGAACTAAGTACTTGTATTTATATGAATTTTAAGGCTCAGAAAGTACCTTGGGGTTTTGGGTGTAGTGGGGCCTGAGAACTCCATTTCAGTAAAGCATGGACAGAGGTGCATAGTTTTGAAAAACCATGCGGTCTCCCAGAAGAAACCATGCTGGCCACCATAGACACTTGACACGGTTTGTAAAACTATATAGGTGGGGGTTAATGGACATTTGAAACCTCTTTAGTTTTTAATAGAGGTTATTCACATGGTTTTCTCATGGTTAGGAAAATATTGCGCCTGACTGTACGTAGTGCGGTGCTTATATAGTGGGAACCATACGGTTGGAATACAGTTATCCAAACTATGCGGCCAAACCATATGGTCCATTAAAAAGTGGAAATTTGTTTCCCTCATTCACCATCTCCTTATTTCCCCTCTATTTTCTCCCATTTACAGTGCACAATAGAGGGATCTCCTCCATCTTCCTTCTCCATAGGCTTTGAGGGAACTACATCATCCAGACTTTGATCTTTGATCCGTTAGTGGATATATATTCATCTCAATAATACCTTTAATTTTCTAGCTTCTCTTTTCTATTTATCTCAACATATGGATTGGTAAATCCATTCAAGCCCTTTTTTCTTATTTTTAGGGCATTCATCTAAAAATACATTTTTCTTCTGATTCAGATCTATTTTGAGGATGATATCAAATGAGTGATCACATACTAGTACAAGGTATGTGGTTTCTAGATATCTCCTTTATTTTTTGACTGTTTTGGGGGTGCATTCATATACATTGTGTGGGTTGTTCGATCGAGAACCTAATTAATTAAATACATGCTTATTAAATTTTTCTAATGATTATATGAGATGCCTATGGGCATGCTCTTGCTCCACTATGATTGGTTAAGCTAGGTAAGAGGTTTCAACTAACTTAAAAAGTTTAGGTCAAGTATAAATTTTAATTAAATCGAATTTTTATATTGGTTATATGATTCCATGGGAATGTAACGGGATTGGCCTTAGGATTGAGGTGGGTGCTGATCATCTAAATTAAGGTGATGTGGTTCATCAGGTGGGGCTTGGATTAGATACTTGGAGTGAAGATGATCACTAGGATGAGGTAACTTGGTCATCGGGATTTGAGGAGATGAAGTTTTCCGGACAAGATCATGGCCCTCGAGACTTGAGATGGTGTTGGACATCATGATTTTAGGGACATGATCATAGGGGAACGAGGTGTCGGATGATGTGGATTAGGTTTTTTGGTGATTTCCCATCATCATTTGTTGTTCGATGCGCTGTTGGAGTCTTTTTAACATAGATATGACTTAGTAGAGGTGTCATTGACCACTTGTTGTGGGTGGATGCCCCCGTAGACTATGTAGTTAGGTGATGGTGTTGACCATCAATACGACACTTGTATTTTGTTTTGTAAAATTAATGTCAATTTTAAATAAAAAGTGACAATTTGAGTCATATCAGTCTCATTGTGCATTGAATTGAAGTTTGATCAATTCCTACAGGTCACAAATGACTTATGGATCGTTTCCCTAAAGTATCAAAACAATCATAATGTGTTTTCTCGTTTTTCAGTATCTCACTTGTTCTTTTTACTAAAAATAATGTCCATTTTAAATAAAAAGAGACACTTTGAGTCATACAGGTTTCATCATGTGTCTTATTAAGGTGGGGTTTATTCCTACACATTTCAAATGACTTATGGATCATCTCGCTAAAGTACCAAAAAAACTGAATGCATTTGCTCGATTTTGAATAGGACAGTTACTCAAATAACAACTATAATGACTTAAACATTTTATACATTGATATCGCATATGAGTAGATTAATATTCCTTACATAAAAAAATAAATTAAAAAAATATATGAAACAATGCATTAATTATATGGACAATGATTTTACTGTGAAAACATCAAGATTACCTCTGTGATTGAGTAAACACAACGTCACTGCTCTTCCTACAAAGACATTCCACATGGATAGAAATCTTCTAAAATAAATGAAACCTAAAAGGAATAATGAAAATCAAATCAACATTTCATTAAATATACATTTTTAAAATATAAATATTTATCATAAAATTACCTTTACATATTTCCATAAGGTTTATTTGGTCCAGATATAGGCTAATAACAAAAAAATGATTCTTTGTGCGCTTTACTACTGTTGGTTAACTACCGCTTAGAATAAAATTTGATCTAAACTTCTGATCCGGTGTCCCTATGATGCTCTCATCCAACTTCATATCTATGATATCATCATTGATCATTGACTTTTCATTCTATTCCTGCACCTATTTACCTTGTAAATGGGTGCAAGAAGAGAAGGAAAAGTGAATTCTGAATGATGATATCATAGAGATGGCGAGGGATGAGAGAATCAAGGGGATGCCGAATCATAAGTTCTTATCAAATGCTATGCTAAGAGTTAGTTAACCAAAAATAGTAAAGAATCCTTAGTTTTTTTATTAAATTTATGAGTGATGCACGACCAATTTTCTTCCAACAAACTACATCAGCATAAACAACATCATAAATGACCAAAATACAGAATATAAATGATCCATTCCATAATAGTTTTGTTCTAGTGCTTTTGGAAACATGGAAACATAAAGAACTAGTTCATAAGAGTCTCTCATTAAGTTATTCTTTATTAAAAAGAAAAATCATTTCTAAAACCATTCTTCACAACCTAATGATATGAAACATAAGAAACAGTGGTCATACATGCTCAATAAGTGTAAACAAGGGAGATATAAATGATCCTATAAGGATAACATAAGTAGTGGGAATTCACTTTCATCCTATTTGTGTACAATCTTCCATCAGGTATGCTGCACATTCATTTTTAAACACATATATATCATCTTGTGAATATCAGTTTTTGCAACAGTCATGGTAGTACTAAAAAAATATAAATACACAAAGTATTAATAAAGATTTTAAATGAACTAGTAATTATTTTCAAAAATACCTCTTATGGGAAGCTAGTTTGTTTATGAAATACAATCTCTTTTATAAATTTAAAAACATAATAAACACATCCCTTTCTGTTTTTTTATTTTGAACACTACAGAAACATCGAAAAAAATAAGTAATTTGTTTTGATATGTGTTTGGATAGTGTAATATTATTTTATATACTAGGATACTTTTCCAGTTGTAGATCTCGTGGGTGTTCTTGTCCTTTGGTCTTGGATTCATTCCATGAATTAGATGATATTGATGCGCCACTCTATCATGACATAATCCTCATTAAAAGATAGTATAAATTATATAACTAGTTTTTTAGTTCTAAAATATTGGATCTAGTGTATTAAAAATTGGCAAACTCCATAATGCGTGGTCGGTTTGTTGGATATCTATGCATTGAATCTAGAAAATAAATATTTGGAGTATCCAAATTGACCGCAATGAGAATCCAATGCTTCCTGAAAACAGAAAAAGGAATAAGTAATGAAAGAAATGAAAATATAGTTTATATGGTTAAATTGTAGAGTTTTACCCCTGCATTGTTGGTATTAAAAAGTGTCTATCATCCGTAATTTTTTTTTCAAATGATTTGAGCAGGGATGACATAGTTGAATCTCTCTCACCAAATGAATCATCAAATGAACCATCATATTAAAGAATATTGGTTGGAAGAACATTTATAATTCACATAATATGATGGAAATTTCTCTTTCCATAGTTGGAAATTTCACTGGGTCTATAACTTTCCTGCATATAGCTTTGAAGAAGAAACAAAGCTTCAGTAATGTATGGTGGAAATTCATGGAAAAAATGAAACATAAAGCTATAGGAATTAGATCTTGCATCAAAACATGGAAGTCATGTGATTTAAGACCCTTTAACTTTAAATCACTCATTGAAACGATGTTCTTGATATTTGATGAACAACCCTCTGAAACCTTTACATCATTCAAGAAGTTTCAAAACTGATATCTCTCATGCCTAGAAAGAGTGTAAGTAGGAGGAATAGATTTTCATTTTTCACCCTTCACTAGTGTCAACCCTTCTCGTATTCCTATCTCAACCATGTCCAACCTAGCCTTAATTTCATCCTATGTTTTTATGGGTGCATTTTTCAACGTACCAATGACAATATCACATACATTTTTTTCAACATGCATAACATCAAGAAAATGTTTGACATACAAACAATTCCAGTATGGTAATTCAAAAAAAACTGATATCTTTTTCTAATCAGTTTTCTTAAGGTTTTTCAAAAATGGTTTACCAAAAGTAGTGTCCACATATTTTACTTTCTAAAGCAATTGATCACATATTAGTGGAGATGGTGTTGTACGTTCTTCTGAACTTCCATCGAATGATGTTATCCAAGATCAGTACTTATGCTATCGGGGTAGAAATCTACAATTTCCTAGAAACACGGTTTTTGATGAATGTTTCAACCTAATTGATTGTGTCCCTTGTTTTAAAATGGGAAACCCTTTAGTTCCTTTAATTATATATCCTAAAAAATTTCCATAATCAGGAAAGTCATTTATCATACCATACAACATAGCTCTCAAAGTGAAATCTTCATTTTTGTAACCATCATACATCGTAACACCTGAATCTCACAATAATTTCAAATACTCGATCAATGGATCCAAATAAACATAAATATCATTACCCGGTTGTTTTGGTCTTGATATAAGAATAGATAACATGATGTATTTTCGTTTCATGCATAACCATGATGGCAATTTATAATTTACCAACATAATCGGTCATGTACAATGAATGCTGATTTGAAAACCAAAAGGATTCACTCCATCTGTAGAAAACACAAGATGAAGGTTTCTCAACTCATTTCTAAATTTAGGATACTCATGATAAATTCTATTCCAATTAGGAGAGTCTATCAGGTGATGTAGTTTCCCATTTGTAATTCTTGTATCTTCATGCCATGTCAATTGTCCTGCAGTCTCTTTAATTCCATATAGGCATCTAAACATTGGAATGATTGGAAAGTAACATAAAACTTTTGTAGGACTGGATTCATCTCTATTGTATTGTGAAGCACCACACATTGGGAATTCTTTAAGTGATCTGTGGTCTTTGTGAAACAATATATAGTCATTTAGGCAGGAGTGTATTCTTTCAGAGATCATACCCATCAAAAGTATTATTCATTTGGAATCCTATGTTCAGTTCAAGAGCTCATTATCTTCTAGGAGAATGTCATTCATGGGAGAAAGTAGTTCCGTAAAACTGGCATCACTCCACCCATTTCATGATTTCAAATTATACAACTTTAGTCCAGCTGAAAATGATATATATTTAGTGCAACCAGCATACAATGGCATCTTTTCACAACTTTTTAACATCTCAAACAATTTTGGGCAATCACAAAGTTCATCTTCAACTATCCTTTTCATTTCCTCAATATGATCTTCATCATCATTCACATTTGTAATCACTTCCTCCACACGATCGTCTTCATTGTTCATGCTTGTAATCATATCAGATGATCCATAAAACATAGTGCTATCCCAGCCACTACCTACATTCGTTTTTTCCCCATGTTTATTCCAACATGTATAACGTTGATCTATTTTGTGATAGATTAGGTGTTCTTATAACTCCCCTGGACTAATTTTTCTTGAATAAAAACAACATAAACACGAACAAAGGATTTGAGAAGTGTCATATGAATGATCTTTTTCAAACTTGATAAACTCTTTCATTCAATCTTCATACTCCTTTGTCAACCAATTTAAATTCTTCTATTATTTATTCATATTCATCCTATTTGATTCCGTAATATTAGTATTTAACAAAATAATTACAAAAAAGATGTTCAACTGGGGTCATCATCCAACTATAATCAATAGAACTAGCTATGGTAAACAATACCCTTACCTCTCCATGAATTAATCAGGACCAAAGTAGACCACACCCATCTTTTCAAACACCTAATCAATGGAACTAGCTATGGGAAGCCCTTACACAAGAATGTTTTAGTATCCCACATGTGATCTATATGCATTGTTGTAAAATGGTTTTCTAGTGTTTCTCTAGAAACATAATATATTGAGTCAAGAACTATGGTACTAAACTAATAGATGGTATGATTTTCAATAGATTTATTGTAGGTGGAAGGATTCATTACATGTGTTTTTATGGTTATTTGACTAGGGTGTCCATAAAGTGTCCTATAGAGTCCTCTAGTGAAGTGGTTTTCTAAGATTCAGTGAAATTGTACTAGTAAAAAAGTGGTGGTGCCATTGAAATGGGTAAGTTTTGGATTGATATTCAATGGGGGAGGAATTGCAACAAGGAAAAAAATGGCATACCAATCATCCCAACAACCACAACACCATACAAACACACAATCATGCTCACAATCGCAACACCATACAAACCAAACAAACACAATTTCAGATTTTAAAAAGCATCCATTATTCAATTTTTTTTGATAATTCAGGGGTTATAACATAAGTTTTCTCATCCTAGGGAATTCATTGATTAGCGAAGTATACATAAATTACCAATTTTAATATTCAAATGTTCAATAGGAACCAACCAACATGAAATTCATTTAGTGTGCAAACAAGGACCACTAATAGTCACAATTTTTAGTAGGTCATTTAGCCTGTACATTTCACAACATAACCATCAATATCAAGTAGTAATAACATGTGAACAAGATGAAACCAATGAGTAAGAGGATAAAACTCACCGCGAAGGGTTCGTTCAGTGCACGATAGAGGTGCGTTCATGGTAGAGGAGAGGCGTGCAACAGAGGAGATTTCCAAATGAAAAGAAAACATAAAATGAGAAATCATATGTTATACCTATCCAAAATAGGTATAATGAGATTTAGGATTGGTACATGTCTGGTTAAACAATTTTATTGATCAATAGTGGGATTTTATTTTCCCTCTATGATATCTACTTCCTGTTTATTTATTTTTTGTATATCTAATATTTTCCCAGATGTTCAAGTTATGAATGGGACATGTCTGGTTTTCAGGGGAAAGATCATTTTTAATTTTCCCTAATTTAGGGGTAAAATATTCCACAATAAATATATCTTTTTTCTTAAGGTATTGTTTCTATCCCTTAGGGATCATGAATGTCTCTTAGGTTAGTGGAAAGTCAGGTCAGTTGTTGGTTAAGATACTGGCCTGGGTCGTATCATTACATTTCCAATTATAATTGGACCATGTCAATTTAAATATAGAATTTGGGGGGGGGGTTAGACACTAATATATTCCCAACACTACTGGAGTTCCTATGGGGTGGGTCCTGATAGTATCATATCTGATAAATCTTTTACAGATTGGACATTAGAGTAGTCATTGCTAAGGATTTCATCATTTGTATGGTAGTAATGTTTGTTGAACCTTGTGTGTGAAGTAGACATCAGAAACTAATAAGTGATTAAAACATATGTTATGACTTAATAACCTATGAAAAAATATATAAGAAATATCTTACAATCCTCATTGAATCTCAATAGGTTTGGTTTCATTCATTATATTGTTACAAGTGATGTGGAATGTGTAAATGATAAGCTTGGGGGGGGGGGGTGAATGATGTGGAGATGTTGGTGGACTTAATCCGAAAAGATCTAAATATAAGGGAGAACAAGACATGCATCATAACACAACACATAGGAAATCTGGGAAAACATGCATCACAACACAACACATAGGGCTATGCCATAATGGGTCCCAAATGAGAATGAACTACAACACAACGGAGATGGCCACACCATAATGGTTCCTGGTAAAAAAACATCTAGAATCCACGTTTATGGTCAATAATGAGATGATATAATATAGGGGAAAGGGACTATGATGCATTTTTCATCACTACACCATAACCTCTAAGCCCTCACACCCCAAATATCATCATCTGATTCAGCCTAAAATAGGTGAAAATGAGAAACCATAAAAATGTAAAAAAATCAGGAATATTAGCTTAACTAAGAGGAACACTGTATGAAAATTAAATAAAACTAAAATAGAAGAAATAAGAGAGGTAAAATTATCCTAGGCTCTCCAATACAAGTGATGAAAGATGAAATATACACTGGGTGAGGGAGAACCACTCAAGAAGAGAGGTGGGGGAGGGTGGCATAGCACATAGGGTTTCTGGATGAGAAAAGGAGAAAAATCGAGTAAAACATAAAAGGTTCAGAGGGGAATTTTTGTTAAACTTCACTTTTTAAGGGGGTTCAAGGTTTTTCCATATGGTTTTCAAAACCATGTGCAAACTATACAGTCTTCACTATCCAGGACACACCATTTTACATGGTTAACGCGCATGGTTTAAGAAATAGTGTGAAAACCATGAAAAATGACTTTAAAATTTATTAATTAATTTTTTATGGTTTTCTAAGGCCCCTCTCATGATTTAAACAAACTGTGTGCCTATGCAAACCAATATTTACTATTGTGGTGCATGGTTATCACTAATCATGTGCAAACCATGCTCCCAAGGATGCTACCCCCATAACCATAATTTTAACTCCTAAATCTTTAGTGACTTGTTTAAGAACCTAAGGAACATCTTGAGACTCAAAAAATATATAAAAAAATTACTTTAAGATGTTCCAACATCCAGGTCCTAGATCCAACCCTCATTTTAAAAAATGGGTTTTCCACTAATTGAAGAAATTTCCATCTCCTCCTGAAAATTCAAATTCTAATATGGATGAGGCATGAAAAACTCTCCACCATTATGCTTATCACACTCGATATGTCTTAGTGATAATACTATTGAATCGCCACTATTTGTTATCTATTTGGAGTTAAATAAACACATTCTATTCCTGAACTCCCAATATGATTTCAAATCATAGCACCCAACAGAAGACACAATGCCACCTGATCCTGAGCCAAGCTCATAACCATCACTGAGATGATGATATGTTACTTACTTAAAATTTCCCCTCTTGAGAAAAGATCATGTCAATGTTTAGTCAATCACCCAGTCTAAGAAACTCCCCACCATAATACTTAACTCCTGAAAGCCAATTTCGATCCATGGTGCCTCCCACCTACAAAAATATATTACCAAAATCCATTTTTATGTTTTTAATTACACACCTAGTTCCACTTATAGTGAAACTTACCCAACCACACAATATAATTACAGTACAATGTCGGTCTTCTCCTTCATTCCCAAATTTCTGAACTCCACAGATACAGCTCCACCATCCAAGTACAACCTAAACACAAATATTTTTCTTGTAAAGTCCCAGATAGCTCTAAAAACTTCCCATCACAAACAATATTAAATAATCAATGCATGTTTCAAATAATTACATATAACATCACATGATTTTATAAGTCAAACATCCTCCACCTGAACTACCTCAAATGGGAAGGCATACACTAACATGTTATCTCACTTTCTAATCCAAATTACTAAATTTGAAGGAATCTAAAAACCTACCAAGAATACAAATCATAGTCTGAACCAAACATCTTATGTCATTTTATAATTAAAACCCTAGATAACCAAATTAAATAATTCTTTACTTCCACAACCAATATTCCATTAAGTACTAGAGCATGATTCATTGCTAGTCGGGGGGAATGTCATGATCATCTTAATATATCATGGTCTAATATGACCCTTGATGTGATTCCACAGTAAAAAAATGACCCAATTAAACTATCCATTATGCTATCACCTAAGAACCAACGTGAAACCAATATAATCCTTCCTATACCATGTCATCTATATCCAAATCAAAATATCCTCTCAGACTCTAATAACCACCAAACAAAAACAACCTCTGGGATTCCAAAAGGTATCCAGATTTTATAAAAAACACATGCGCACCAGCATCCAGTTCTTTCAAAGTGACCCAAAGACTAGTTTTTTACACCAATTACCTTTATAATGTAGAAGAGTAAAAATTAATTACATAAGAGACTCCCTGGGGGGAATCTGTGCGCTGTAGAGGAGGCTGCCGGGATGGTCATCGGATGAGGAGGGCGCACCAGAGTAGGTCACGTTGACAAGGGGAATGTGCAATGAATAGGAGGAGAAGAAGGAAGAGGAGGAGGAGGAGGAGGCTGCGGAGGAGGAGGAGGAGGATGAGTCGGCGACTGGAGGAGGATGAGGAGGAGGAGGAGGCAACAACGACGAAGAAGGATAAAGAGAAGGGTTGTGACAGAGAAAGGGTCACAGTGGAGGAGGAGGAGAAGGCAACGACGATGGAGGAGGAGGAGGGTCATGACAGTGTAGGAGGAGAAGGCAGCAACAACAGAAGAGGACGAGGAGGAGGAGGTGTCACGGTGGAGGAGGGGTTGGCGATGCAGGGTTCAGATTCCGCGAAAGCTTTAAAGGGTACGAGGGAGGAGGAGCCTATTAGGGTCCTTTTATAAAAACCTCTAGAACCTTTATCATCTCTAGTTAAAAGTAATGATAATGGTATGTTTTATTAGTGCTAAAATAAAAATCACAAATAAAACATACCTTTATCTGTGCATTATTATCACTAATAAAGATAGTCCTTTATCAACACTGATAAATATGTATTTTATCAGTGATTTATTAGCGCTGATAAATACAGGACTTTATCTACACTAAAAAAGCACTGATAAAATACCTATTTATTAGTGATAAAATTATAGTGCTGATAAAGGCTCATTTTATCAATTCATTTTTTTTGTTGATAAATATAGGCCTTTATCAGCGCTAAAAAAAATAATGAATATAGGCCTTTATCAGTTCTAAAAAAGAGCTAATAAAGGAATAATTTTAATAATTTATTTATATTCTTATATATTTATTTAAAATGATATATAGGATAAATATATATTTATTTATTAATAATTATAACTATAAATAGTATATATTTATAAATATTGGTATATAATTGTTAATATATATTAATAAAATTATAATTACAAATTAATTTGAAAAGTATTTATATATATCATTAAAAATATAATAATATATATTTATTATTTAAATATATTTAATGTAATATTATAAGTACATTTTTAGAACATATATAGTTCAGATGGGTACCATTATGATTTAATCAATATACCACATCAATGGACAATGAGATGTAATGTATAAATGAACATTCATGCATATGATACATAACATATATGCATGATCAATATATTCATTAACCAAATTCATTTGAAAACACATATGTATTCAATAATTTTAATTATAAATATATATATTAAAAAGTATTATATATTTATAAATAAAATAAATATTTTAAATATAAAAAATATAATAAATACAATGAATTGATCTAATAAGTCTAATAAATCTAATAAATATAATAAATATAATAAATATATTTATTATTTAATTTAATTTATTATACTCTTATAATTATTTAATTATATATAGATATATTTAATTATAATATTAGAAATACTTTTTTTCATTTAAAACATTATATATATATATATTTGAATTATTAAAAAATATATATTAATTATAAACATTTGTTTTTTATTTAATGTATACAAATAAACATTATTTTTGAATATATATGTAATAATTTTATATAAATTAATAATAAAAACTTTTATCAGTGCTAATAATAGCACTGATAAATGTAACCTTTATCAGTGCTAAGAAAAGTGCTGATAAAGGGAACATTTATCAGTACTTTTAGCTAGTGCTGATAAAGGCACACCCCTTTATCAGTGCTTTCTGCTTAACGCTGATAGAAGGAAGCGCTTCCCTTTCCCTGTTTTGTAGTAGTTTGTGGATGATGTATGCTTACGAAATCTGCTACCTCATGAAAAACATGGGATGCCTAAGGTGAATTCCTTGGATTATAGATGCCCTTAGTGCTAGATACCTCTTGATTGAAAAAGGATTCCTTTGGATCCACACCCATGATTCCTCAATGATATTCCCCCATATGAGGAAGAATATATGTGACCAATTTTCCAAGCATCTAGACATGCCATCTATTCCCAACATGACTACTCTCTTAACTGAAGGTTTATTCTCTATCAAGACCCATTGGAATTTCTAGTCAAAGGCAGTGTAATTATTTGACATCTAGAAATAGATGTCACTAGGAACAATGGTGGAAGAGTCAGAAATATAAATGGTGAACACGTCAAGAAAATTTTCTCCTTCAACCATGGGTTTTATCCATAATGGTCATCAGATTAGGGATTGGTGTTAGATGTTGCCAATATTTGGATTCACAAAACAAATGGCGAACCTCACGTGAAACTATTCTCTTAAACATGGGTAATAGTAGTGTTTTATACATTAGTATATTATAATATCACCATATCTAGATATCCAATAACAGGACCCAACAATCAAATAATGGACGTAGTATGGAAGTCACCATAAATGGGGGTAGTTAAACATTTGGCATCTGGTCTATGACATCATCAGTACAAATCTTTCTCTCTAACCATAAAAGATTACATGATAATGGGTAATTGGGAATTTCATTCCATGTAACCCTACAAAAAATCTGAATCTTTCTAATTTGTAGGACCCAAACTATAAAAAATGTTCCACCCAATTTCTATAAATGCATGATAAAGAGAAATGTTAATGTGGAAATCTCACACGACTCCACCTTCACCATGTCTTCTTCCAAGATATCATCCACTAGGAGCCCACACCCCATTTAACCCGTGAATTTCATCTAGAGGAGGGTTATAGACACCATCATATATCAGTATCAATAGGAGGGGGTTATTACCACAAGGGACAAGGATGTCCAAGACCTAGAGAATTCAGCACCACACTGACAATGTTGCCCCCAAGGGTCGTGTAGGGAGCCATTACTCCCCACTTCAATAGTAGAATACATCAGGAGACCATCCTAGGAGAGATCATATGAATCAAAAACCAACGTTGAAGATATGGGGGATGCTTGAGACACCCCAAATACGGCTACAAGCTGGGGCCTGCCAAGAATGGCTCCAATCAGGCCTCGCTAGCTCCAACAACGATTGGTACTCTAGGAAAAAGAACAGATGTACTATACCCCTTATCTTCCATCCCTTTTCTTGACCACCTCGTGTCAAGATCAGGAAGATTCCTAAAATGATTCCTGATAAGGGGTATCATCTTCCACGACTCTAGTGGCCCCCGCCACCACCTGTGCATTCTGCCAGATTCATGTGATAGAGAAGCATGGATCCATCCATGCCCGGTTGGGATTGGGACCAGAACCACCTCACTGCAATGAATAGTTTATTTTTTCAATCATTATAACAACAAAAAACCATTATGGGACAATACGTGATTATGGGTTTCAGTTTGGAGGTCCTCCCCACACTTTCACCAATCCAAGAAGAGGTCATCCCCACTCTCACAACAGATGTTAAGGTCCTCCTCATTATGTTAATGGAACATGCAGAGGTCCTCCCCACTTAGAAAAATAGTAAATATGTCCTCCCCATGCTTCCCTCACATTTCAACATAGAGGCCCTAACTATGTCATGAAAAATCAGTGTGAAATTCTTCCTTGCGTCGTTCCCATCTCAAATGGAGGTTCTCCCAGCTCCATCACCGAACAATGTTGAGGTCCTATGATCTTAATCTCCAATTAGTATAAAGCTCCTCCCCATACTTATACTTCCCATTACGAAGTTCCTCCACATTCTATATCCAAATAGTGTATAGGTCCTCCCAAAACATTCAATTAACAACATGGAATCCATCCTAATGTTTCCACCATATCAAACAGAGGTTCTCCCTACTCCAACAACGATTAGTGCGAAGTTCATCCTCACGGTTCATACCGTTATTATAGATGCCCTCCACATTCCATTACCACCGGTAATCATGTAATTCCTCTCCATGTTGCGACTGACTGAAGAAAAGTTCCTCCCTACATCATTAATAATAATAGTAAATGTCCTTGCCACCAACACAGTAGTCTAAGTAGAAGTACTCCTTGCTCTAAAAACAACTGATACAGAGTCCCTCCTCATATCATAACTAATAAAATTTGAGGTAATCTCAATGCTACCACTCACTAGAAAAAAGGTCATATATATTCCAAAGAACATCCTTGGACTGAAGAACCATCTTGGGGAAGAAGGGTGAACCACTGACACTGAAGTAAAAATTATGAGAAATGCTAGGTCATCATCATCACTTTAACCTCTTAGATTCCAAACTAGAATTAAATTCAATTATGGAACCTTCACCCCAGTCATCAGTGTCAGAGTCTAGGGAAGGATTCCAGTAATTGAAGTTCATCATCCCAAAATGTGAGATCTACAGAATCCACAAATCCCTCGACATGTACATGCATGTGGAGGATTATTTGTCTCCCTTATAGGGAATCATGGTACAACCATATCTATCATCACCAGTTTCCTCTCCACCTCAATCTAAGATCATGGAGAACAATTCTAGAATAAGATATATGATGAGCATCTAGTTGACCCATCGATCATTTCTACTTCCCTTGCAAATGAGGCAGTGGTGAACACCTAGTCCCTTAAGGATCTAATGATGTTGTTGGTACCTCCATCAAGAGATAACCCAAAGTATATCAAACATTCAACTCATGCATTGACTCATCTACCGGCTAGTCAACCACCAAAATGATCCACATTAGTGTCGCCACGTATCTCTTAGCCAGCCTCGATTTAAGTTTGGGCCAACCAATATCATGTCACTATTTTTGAGCAAGAAATACTATGTGAGTCTATGGATGCTGATCAGTCATTAGTTCTATTCTGTCTGAATGATACTTCAGAATTCGATATCCCAGTGTGCATCACAGAGGAACATGTTTCAAACTACCACCAGACTAGCTGGGTGATGCTTCACTAACTCTGTGATCATCAGTTGGTAATCTTAGGAATCCAGGAGAACTTCAATGACAATGATCAGTAGTGCCACATGGTTGAGTTGGTAGCACACCTAGTGGATCAAAAACCTGTGTCACCCTACTACCACCGGACCCACCAACAAATATTCATCGAGATCCTCATAGTGCTCTATAGTATCATGGAAGAGGATTATCCAAACATGTAGATTCATGGGTAGGGAAATTAATTTTCACTTTACTTCATCCATATCCTATGAAATCCATACAAACATGTTGATATTGAGTATTTTCCTCCATGTATCATTATGTTAAATATTGTAGATCTCGAGATATCCAAAGATGGGGGCATTGATATAGGGTTTTACAGAGAAAACTTACCTCCTAGGGTAGCGCAGTACTAGGTATAACCTAATAAAGGTGTTCACTACCTCTAGAAAAGGTAGAAAATTTGTGTTGGAGATCTTGATACATAATTTCCTATTGGTCAGAACACCAATAAGGTAATGGGACCTCTCAATCCCTCTAATCTGTATGATATTGTGTAGAATTCATATCCTGATCCATTGACTACATCCTTTCTCTATAAGGTCAAAAATATGAAAAGGATCATCGATGTGTTCCTTGCTGAGTGGTGCCTTGATTATGGTGCTCCTCGATAGGATCCTATTACCCCTACTTAGGGGTAGCCACATGTCATACTCAACCAGTTTCTCACAGTTGATCAAATTGATCCCGTGCATCCCTATAGTGAATAGGTGGGAGTGTATTGAAAGATACCACAATATGAGTCATTGAATAAATCCGAGCAGTGTGATCACATTCCTTGGGATTGAGATTAATATAATCCATGATATGCTACACCTACCCAATATGTTGATGATCCTATCAAGACACTGGTGGTCATGGACCCTCATAAAGATATGAAACCTCTCCAATGGAATTTGATAACCTCTCACACCAATGTCCATGAAGCCTTTGAAAACAAATAGGTGGAAACAACACTTGACGGAAATCCATACCTTGAATTAATTGATGATATGAAAGCACCCCCATATTTTGGGAATCCCAACTTTTCCCCTTTTAATGGGTTAGGTGACCAACAGTAGCATCTGTCTGAATTTGTCTCATGGTGCATATCTCTATTATAAACCCCAAAGTAGTAGGAGGCTGCCAAGATCTGATGTTTTGTTTAGATATTTTATGGACCTATGTTTATCTGGTATAGCCACTGGACCATTGGCTCTATCCATAATTGGGAATAGCTTAATAGGTAGTTTCTATCCTAGTTTATTTTCACCACATGCAAGACAAGCATTATAAACCACTTATAGTGAAAAAAATATTCTTGATGAGCGTGTCGTATATACTTCACTGCCTACTAGAAATGTATCATATATTCAATCGAAAAGCCACTCACTTTAGAACAGCTAATGATGATGTACATGTGGAGTGTTAAGACTAAGTGAGTCCCTACCCTCATCACTTTGAACTCACTAGGTGGGTTTTGGGATTTCTTTAAAAGTGCACAACATATAGCAGAAGCCTTATAGTAGGCCAAGAAGGCATGTATAATGCCACTCCTAGATCCTGAAAGAAGAACCTACAAGGGAGAAACTATATCTATCATATAGTTAGAGTCCCTAGGGACACTAGAGTTCTTATCCTTTTTCTAGAAGAGCCTCACAAAGTGTAGAAACCTCATCAAAATTTGCCTCACCCAGTGCATAATCAGTAGGAATTTCCTCGCCAAGAGCAACCACCTATATGGGAGAATGTGGCTTCATCCCCTTAGCAGGATCCATACCCTCATTAGGGAAAGTATCCTAGATTTACCTTCACTAACATGAGTAACTAAACCTATAATTTTAAAGATTCACATATTTCTGACTATTTCCTCATTGCCTTGAAATATGGGATATTGAGGCTGCCGGTGTGAAAGAAGCCACATAAAGTGAGAATACTAATCGATCTAAACACTTTCATTATCATAGGATCCTTGTAAACAGCATCTAAAAATTCTATGTATTCAAGTATTTGATTTAGGACCAAATATAAAATGGTATGGTGAAGTTGGGAAACATCTCAACATAGGTGGCACACATCTTTGGAATGTCGGACATGGAAAATGAAGGTGAATGACTGTCAGTTTCCAACCATAAGACTCAAAATTACAATGAATAGTTTTTTTGAAGAGTAGTATCATGAACCCATGGATTCATCTAGGACCACTTATGCTGTCCCAAATCTCCAAAATTCACCTCGCCTACTCCTATTACCGCTTCTACATCCACCTCTCAGAACTCTAATTCATGGAGGAGTAGGAACTAACAGAGAATGGGATAAAAAAGTCTACTTATGGATTCAAATACATCCCATCATATTGGTGATTTCATTTCTCTATAGTTATTAGTCACCTCTAAGGTCAAAAAATCATTAGAATATTACATTGATTATTGCTAGGAGTATTACTCCATGAATATCGTTAAGTTGGTAGGTCCATTCCTGACCCTAGATGATAAGGAGTGATAGGGAAGTCCCCCAAGGGCCTCTAATTAGTGTTGTTGAAGTGGAAGCCAAGGGACAATAAGAATCTATATTTCTTAAGACATTGCTTCAAGAAAATCCAATATTTCCAATGAAACCAGATAACATGTGTTTCGCAGAGCTCAACAAGCACTGTCTTCCTAGCCTACCCTATCAGACACACCGCCATAACTAACCATGATAACTAACCATCCAAAATAGACATAGTTACATAATGATTAGCTGCATCTAGATAAATATTGTTATCAATTCACCGACAATAATCCTATAATGGTTTTGGGTGAGTTAGCTAATGAGTAGTAGGATATTTCCAACATCAGCTAGAATCTAATGGTTCATATAGTAGTGCTAATAGTGCCTCTAACCAAATAATGACACCTTGTAGGAAGAAACATATATCTAGAGTTGAAGTATGATGTTATAAAGAACCTTTATGGTATAACTAAATATATCTCGATTATAGAGAACATATTCCTATAAAAAGAGATGCGTGAGGCCCTCATAGAATACTATAAGATCCCATCCCATTTGAAGAAGAGGTATCTATTGCAGATGCCAACTGTGAATTGGAGTTTGGGAAAGTATAATTCTAATCCATCATTTTATTCTAAAAAGAATATGAGGGATGACTCATGCATAGGGACATCTTCTCTATGTACATGGACAACCAGTTTAATGGTTTGAGATCTATTATTGTATACTCTAAAAAATTTCCCAGATAAATCTCAAACTATCCAAACACTCCACAATCTAGGACTTACTAGAGAAGATTTGAGTCCCTCTGACCTAAAGATTGATGGATATGACTAAACCAAGCAGACACCATGTTACAAAATCTAGTCAGAGACCTAGTTTAGAGGATTGGTAGAAAGTACTGAATTCATGGTTGGATCATAGGATATCTTCTATAAAACATTGATGAGTATCCCCAAGCTCTATATACATGCAGTAGTCCCCTCATCATATCACCAATTCCCCAAGTACTCCCTCAATGGTCGATTAGGAAATCATTAAGTTCATGTGACCCACTTCAACTCATGTGATGCATTATATCTTTATGAAAACTATTACAATATATTGGATATTATGGTTTATAAAAATGAAGTTAAGCATAAAACAATTTCTTCTAGTCAGTGGAAATACATCGATAATGCTTTAATCCTCCCGATTCACCATTTGGAAGCTACAATGCCAAATTTGTGAGTTTTCTTTGTTGTTTCTAAGAAGAAATGACACCTCATCCTTATGTAAAATGAATTTATCAAGATTACATTTTACTCCTAAACAGGTAAAGATTGGGTGATACCAGAAGCCCCTACTCCATGATATCCTGAGATGTTTTTCCACATTGCTACCATTTTACATTATACCCACCTATTTTTCTGATCCTGGTTCAACTGAAAGAAGCTGAACCAGCACCATTTCTTTGATATCAATAATGTACCAAATGGTCAAAGTCCTGATGAGATTTGAATGAGATCCTCTTTCTCTATGTTATCAGAAAAGATAAAGTCCCAAAATTGGAATTCTATATCATCCCAAGCTGGAAATACTAATCCACCAGAATTAGTTAGCCTAGATGAACCATCTCCTCCCACAGATTCCCATGACTCAGACAATGAATAGGATTTGGAAGACTCTCCTCTCACATTTGAAGAGGGTGTCTTCACCATTAATGATGAGTTGGTTTAGGTAAATCTTGGCACTGAGGAAGATCCAATGGAAACACTAATCGGTGTAGCTATGACTCTAGAGGAATAGAATCTTGATGTGGCTTTCATGAAGAATCATCATGATGTATTCATCTAGATAAATGAAGATATGATAAGAATATACCTTCAGGTATCCACCCACCATATAGGACTTCTAGTGATTCATCATGTGTTCGATAAACCTACATGGATGATGAATCCTTATCATGGTGTCATGGTCGAGGTTGAAGTTGATAAGCTTATCAAAGACAACATCATCAAGGGATTCTGGTACCTGAAGTTGATTTCCATCATCGTCCCTATCAGAAATATTAAATGAAATATTATAGTATGTATCGACTTATGAGATCATAACCACCACTATTTGAATTATTATTTTCCCTTCCAGTGATAGAGCTATTGATTGACACCACTGTTAAGTTCCAAGATATCACCTTAATGGATTGCTATTCTAGGAATAATCCGATCCAGATGGCCCCCAAAGAAGATGTGTCTTCTGATTTCAAAGCACCACATGGAACCTTATGCTATTAGGTAATGCATTTTGGTATAAATATTTCTAGACACACTAATTTGTGAGCCACAAAAAACATCTTAAAGAAAATTTTCAAGACACTAGTGGAATTCTATGTGGATGATTTTGTAATAATATCCCATAAGAATCAGAACCATGTCAGATATCTGGAGAACATGAACAGCTTCCTCCACTCCCATCATTTGAAGATGAACCCCTTGAATTATGAATTTTGGGTCACCTTTAGGAAGTTTCAAGGTTTTTTCATTAGATACAAAGTCATCGAGATCTACCTAGAGAAGAGTATGGTAATCAGCCAGATGTCTCCCTTGAGAGACCTAATGTATCCCTGATATATTCAATGAAGCTTAGCCTACATAAGAATATTCATTAAAAATCTGGCTATAAAGTGTAATCCCTTTTCTAGGAACATTGTGAAAGGTACTATCTAGCAATGGGTTGAGGATTTCTATGAAAATTTTTAGGAAATAAAATAGTATATTCTAAAACCATCGGTTTTGATTCCACCCATATTTGGTAATTCTTTGGACATCTATGTAACCTCCTTAGAATGATTCCTTGATGCCCTTTATAACCCATAAGAACAACGAAGGAAGAGATAAATGTTTATACTATATCAATCGCATGATCATTGATTCAAGACCATATACTCCACTATCGAGAATATCTAACTCACATTGGTTTTCATAATGTAGAATTTTTTATAGTATTTCTAGCATCAAAAGATATTACCAATGTTCTATGTGTATCCCCTTAAGTGTATCTTAAACCACAGTATGTTGACTGGATGACTAGTGAACCAGGTAGCAATCCTTCCTCAATTAGACATCAGGTTCATCTCGTAGAATTATATCAAACCCTTAGTGCTGGATGACTTTATAGCCACCCATCCGGATCCTAAAGAGATTCCAATATATGTTGAATTCCTAAATTAGGCCATCATTTCAATAGGCCTGACTATGCCATGTCATAAGATGCATTTTGATGGTGCCTCTTAGATCCCAAATGGTAAAAGGATTGATGAACTCAAGATAAATAGACTAGGCTTGGGTATTGTCTTTATCGCTCCAACATATGCTGTTCTTCCCTACTCTTTACTGTAGTCTGAAGGCTACACCAACAATGAGGAAGAGTATCAGGAACTCATTACTAGTCTCGAGATAGCCCTCAAGATTGATGTCCCTCACCTTCATGTTAAGGTATACTCTAAGTTATTAATAAATAAAATAAATTATTATTACATCCTTAGAAATAATGAACTTGTTCCATTAATGGAGTGAACTCACCAATAGATGGCCTAGTTCCCTTCTCAGTTGGAGGTGACTCATGTTCCCTGATCACTAAATGTTGAAGCCGACACCTTAGCCTATCAATCCAAATCTCTTGAAGAGCCAAACCAAGTTTTCTTATATATTCATGTCAGACATATGAAGGTCATCACCCCCGTCACATAATATAATATAGACATATAGTAGGTAAGCCAACAGAAAACCTGTGCTTCTACATTAAGACACTCGATCCCCACTGTAGTAGAGGAAGCCTTCTATTGAAAAACCCCTTGAATATAGTATCTCCAACATGGATATCTCCTTCCAGATCAAGCCGAATGTGAGTGAATCTATCAGCACTTAGTCAAGTTAGACTTCCATAGTTGTCCTAACCTCAATCACACTCTCTATAGGCGTGGGTTTTATGGAATTATCCTCAGCTGTCTCTAAGGAGACGAGATTCCCTAGGTCATGCATGAAGTTCATGTTAGGTATAATGGTTCCCATCAGGTATGGTTCAAGATCTCCAAAAATAATAGTATTTTGGGATAATTCTAGACCACCATGGTCAATGATATCATCAATTTCACCAAGAGGTTACACAAATGTTAGATCCATGCCAATTTTGTGTCTCGACCACCAGATCCCCTCTATAATACCATGAATTTTTGGCTCATTTCAGTATGGGGGGTTGATGGTGTGGGACCCTATCCATCAGTGAAATATTTCTGGTATAGGTTAATTTGAACCATGAAAAATTTATTCTCCATGTGGGAAGATGTGATTCATATTATGGAATTCATTGCAAGATTAGTGGTCTAATTCATGTTCTCCCATAACATCAATTGATTCAGAGTCACCCACACTATTCTCACTAACAACATCACTAACTTATGTGTGGTTTAGATGTAGAATTTGTATGCTATGTAAATAATCCACTCAAACCATACTTCCCACTATTATGCATAGGAAAATGGAAAGATCAAGGTGTATAAAAAACCATCTCCAACATTCTGTAGAAGATGGTGGGTCAAAACAACAAGATATGGTTAGAAAAGCTCCCCAACACCCTTAGGTCCCATCTGAAAAGAACTCAAAATTCTACCTAGGTGACTCCATATTCCCTAGTGTACAAAAAAAGGTAGTCATACCCCTTGAGATTAAATTACCATCACTATGAATAGTTATATATGAATATAAGACACAAGAAATAATAGATGAACTCTATCTTTCTAAGTTGTAATCCCTCAAAGGGAATAAGATCCAAGCCTTGCACATTCTAGAGGGGCCCTAGAATAAGAAATCCAGAGCATTCAAAAAGAAGGTCATCCTATGCTATTTCCTCAAAAGTGTAATGGTAGTGGCCCATATAATGCTAATGATACCTGGAGAGAATCATCTAATGATTGAATCCAAGTGGGAAGGGATTTAAATTATTCATATGGTTTATTCCAATGGAGTGTACTATTTTATTACCATGGATGGGAGTGCATTAACTCAACCGACACCAATATTCTCAAGAAATACATCACATGAGGAGTTATAATCTTCCTTTAAAAATGATGATAAACTGTATGACACCAATGTCCTAGTTTCATGACATTAAACTATGTAACAATCAGTGTTCTATCCACACTATGATAAACTTAACAACACCTACGTCCTAGTTGCACAATGTTAAACCACACACCCATTATCATAATCACCATAGGAAGTTAAACTATGTTTCCACATCATAGAAATACAATGTTGAACTTTTTGTTTAGTATATTCAACATGAATTTAAGATATATGCAATGTTCCAAGTTTCATTAACTTAATCTAGGAGTATGAGTTCAAGAATCATGAATTTAAACTGTATGCATGTTTTATCTAGAATGTATTGTGTGGTATTGGACCCTATTATCCCTCATTCACATCAGGTTTTCCATAACACCACAAAACACATAACCATTTGAGACATTCCCTCGATATGGATTGAACTCTATGACCATAAAACTAGGATTTAATATCCTCAATGAGCGATGTTAATCTACAAAACTACCCTGAAGAAATTTCAGATGACTCATGATAATTTTGGGAAATTAGAATTCCTTCACCAGAGAGAATTTCTCCTACCAATTTCATCCCTTTCCACACTGTATTAGAGAACTATGCATAGCTTGATTCCCGTTCTTATGGGATACGTAGGTACGCCCAAACATTTTGTCTTCTGGACCAACCACAAAATCATCAACCTTTTGGCACCCATGCCTTAGTTATGGTATATGAATTATGACCAAAAACTATATTCAGTCTGTATCAGGGTGTTTATGTTGTACATGGTCGTCTTTAAATTCATTCATGCTGGGTTATACCTCTCATGTTCCACATAGATACCCTGGATATTGAACTTTTATAGTCCAAGAATTATGAATCTAAATTTTGTACGATTCCTCTTTACAATATTCAGTATGGAACAGGGACTCATAGACACTTATTAGCATTTGGGTTTTTCACCTCGTCACACTACACATACCCATCTTAGAATACCCTTCTCTTTGGTCTGAACTCCATAACCTTAAATTGAGAGCCTATAGTCCAAGAATAACCACATTAAACTATGTTTAAGACTTATTAGGAATGTTTGGGGTGGAATTGGGCCCCCTTGGCCCTCATTCATGTCATGTTTTCCACTCTTCTACACCACCTTACCCTTTTTAAGAAGCCCCTTCCCTATGGTTTGAATTATATGACCATAAAATAGGAACCCACAATCCAGGAAATATAAACTTAAATTGTTTACTACAAGTCCAAGAATCATGACTTTATAATGTATATGGGACCATCCCCAGTAATATTTGGTCAGGAACAAGCCTTATTGGTCCTCATTCACATCTGGTTTTCACTCCTCCATGATACACATGTCCATTTGAGACATCCACCTATGGTATGAGATTTAAGGCCCTAAAAACATATCCATCCTTAGGTCTAGATAAAATGACCTTAAACTGTTTTCAATAGGTCCAAGAATCATGAAATGAAAGAATTTACATCCCATATAGTCTGAGATGTATGAATTTAAACTTCATAGCCTAGTATCCTTAATGGATGACGTTAAACTATGACTCTACCCCAAACAAAATTAGGATGAATATTAATAAGAGATGATTTCTACCCCATCCTCTAAACATGGGATGCCTCACAATAACCATGAGGCACCTCGAATAAAATTTTCATAGAATATCACCCCTTAAATTACCGCCTTAGAGAGTATCACCCCTATTATCAACAGTCTCTTACGCACTGTGTTATAGATTTTTTTTGGATTGATTGACATCATCATGGGATACATAGAAATGCCCAAACTTTTCATCTTCAGGACTATCCAAAAATTCATCATTTTTTTTCTTTTAGCTCCCCTTATAGTCCAGAAATTATAACCTTAAATTTTATGTAGTTCTCTTTAAGGCATGAATTTTCTACACGAGTCTCTATGGCTTCATTTACATTTAGCTTTGCCTATTTCATTTAGTGAATATACCGTGGTATTGGAAATTTCCCTGATAGTTCATGTAGCATGAATTTAAACTGTTTTCCTTGGTCTATCCCATATGATCATAAACAGTGTTCAATGTCCCAATCATATGATGTTAAAATGTGAAATAATCCTCGATCACATGATGTTAAAATTTACCATGCACCATACAAACCCTATGACATTAAAATATATGTTTATCATCCTCATTATATGATATAAAATTTCAAGGAATCCTAGGACCTTGCCTGAGAGCCCCTCTCCCCATTTGATGATAATCTACCAAATCAGTCACATTTTTAGTTTTCACTCAACATCTGAGAAGATCATTAACTAGATGATGGTTTTTATATTTTTTCAGACCAATACTCTCACACCAATGTTATATAATCCATAATAAAATTATTCTGGGAGTGTTGGAATCAACTAGAACATTCCATCTCTCAATTTCCATGATTTTTATGCCTTCTATTTGGATCCTCACCCTCAACCATTTATGATGTGACCCCTATGGGAGTTTTCTCATGGAAGTTTAGCTCACCATCCTATCCCAATGACCCATAATACACTGGACTAAATTACCAGATAGGTTCCATGTTGTGAACATGTTTAGAGGTCCACTGTCATTTATTTTTTCCTATTCTCAGCTAATAGTATAGATGATGTGTTTTTGAACATAGTCAATAGTTATTTTTTACAACCATGCCACTATAATTTTGTTCCATATTTTGGGTATTGTGATTCACACTTCACACTCCTCCTTTTTTTGGTTGAATTCAACACCCTTGGCATCATCCCATTAATGCAGTGGAGCACATTGGAAAAGCATGTTGGTTGTTCCAAGGGTATTGTTATCTAGACACAAACTCTCTTAGCCTATACACTCTTGGTGTTCATTAAATTAAAGAATACCATGAGTTCCATATAATTTTATAGTACTCTCATATGAATAGAAATAACATGGTCGTCCCTTATCTCACACTGGGCATAACCCACATGAGCTTAGATACTTTTTGTTGGTTGTATAAAAAATATGATTTAAGTGAGGCAATAAAGTAGGTAAATATGATTTAGTAGTAAAATTAAGAAAAAATATAGTTTCATGGGGTCATCCGTATATCTAAGCCTCCCAACTAAAAAATATTCTTCTATTGCTTCACATAAGTGGTCGAGAACTCGAGCTCAGTAAGCCTCAGTTGAGTGGCCTCAAAGAACTACTATCATGCTGCCAGGTCTTCCTTATCCCCATATTCATTAGAGAGAACATCATCATCCCTAATATTCTGCTAGTATTTCTCTGACAGGCACTCATCCTTTTCCTTCTTGATCTCAACATCCTTGGTCTCAGATGCCGCCTTTTGAGCCCTCTATCAGTTAGTGATCTCATCTTGAGTAGAAGTATCCACCATGTGTTCTGGTGCAAACCCCTCTAGATGATAAATTTCTTCCTCAACCTTCCAAATTACCTGAGAACCATCAAAAATGTGTTTCCTCTAGACTAGATTGATCTCCAGAAATTATACATGTGCCTGGTCAACAATTAAGTCTAGGAATAATACATGAAGAGTGCTGGAATCCACCCCACCGATCCCTAGACTTACCAAGCTAGGGTGAATAGATCCCACCTATTGTAGTAGTTCAGCTACCTGGATGAGAGCGATGAAATTCCACATGTTCAAACACACCAAGTGACAAACATTTTGGTTATCCTCAACAACCTCTAGGATAGAGTCCTAAAAAATATTCGGGTGGTGTAAGTTAATGAGGAGGAAATATTTTAATATATTCTCAAATGGATCCACTAGGTGTAGGTCTTTGAATGTGAGTGACTAGATAATGGTTTTGTATATAAGTGAATGTGACATGATGATTATCCCATGGAACACTTCCTCTCCACCCTCTCTACCTGTGGCATAATACTCTGCTGAACATTATGGTATAATAGAGGTGGAGGCTGTGGCAAAAAATTCTATCTAATAGCCACCACTATGGAAAATTATAAAGTAATCATGCCTAATGTGGCCTCCTTATTCACCTTATCCTCATATACCATCACTGATTCCTCCATTATAATTTAATCTATAGTAGGCACATCTAGTGGCACCACTACTACAGTTCGAACCATTAAAGGGATTTATTCAAGACCTATTGTGGGACCTATATTGAACACTTCCATTCAGGTCATGGTCTTAGCATTAATCTCTATTCTTTCCTCTATAACAAACCTCACTTCCATGACCTTTCTGATGCTTTCCGCTGGGATGGAAACATCTTATATCTCCACCTCAGCCTTATTCGCATCAAATGTGAGTGTTGGAGCTGTTCATTGGGTTTTCAGAATCATTTGAAGTACCATTCTAAAATATGTAAGTTGAGTATAGGAAGAAGAAGAAATTACTAAAATATTTAGAGGAGTGAATAACTTAATAAAATTGAATACTCCAGTGAAAATATCCTTAAGATTCATGGGTAGTCCCTTAGGAAAAGTCCCCTATGTGGCCGCTTCCTTAGTAACATGCATCTATATTTGGTTGATTATAACTAAAAATTCAAAATGGGTCCCCACACTCAATCCTTAATGGGTTTAGTTTCTGACACCCTCCTTTCCAAGTCCATCTTAGAACTACCCCTTATCCATGCTTGATTCCTATATAAGTGGAAAAAAGGTTTAGAAAATAGTTATAAAGAGAATGTTATATATGAGGTACATATGTTACACCTATTTACCAAGAAATCTATGATTATTCCCCTAATAGGGGATCCTTTATGAGAATTTTATCCACAAGACTCATCAAACTCCTTAGGAGAAGGATCATGCATATCCATTTCAACTGCCGAAAGTTGCAGGGATGGGTCTTTTCTAAAAACACCTTCACCTGGTCTGTTAGTGTGCGTGAAATGACCCAATCCTGAACCAAGTCCACCAAATATAATATTACATATTCCCCTCATCCAAATACATGAGGAAACCATAATTCTAATTTATTATCATGAAGAGACACATCCAGTGTCTTTTATGATGTTCACACATCCCTAAAACATCAAAAAACTGAATGAAGATGTCCTAGTTGTCCCAAGCGTCAAGTAAGAAAGCATTGTTGGGAATTCCCACACAAAATAACCACTTCATGAGAGCTTGGAAGAATGTCCAAGGGACCTCTCTATATAAATCCCCTTCTTGTGTCTGCTTGCCCAAGAGAATTGGGCTAGAAGCTTCTGCTTCTCTTACTGCACTTATTTCCTGTTCAGGCCTATGAACTTTCAGAACCACTACTTATGTCCTACCCACTAGACCAGGTCTACCACCATAACTCCCTCCATCCTCATTTCATCCCCGCCCCCATAGTGGAGGACTCATCCCTTCATTGGCTTAGGTGGCAGGTTGTTTCAGCATAACCTAGGGATATGCACTTTCCTAAAAATTCATGTAGTAATGAGTAAGCCCATACATAGTAGTGGGTGGTGGAATCTCATTTTTCATATTTCCATATTTGCGCATAAACATTCACAATAACTACCTCATCATCGATTGGTGGCACTGATGACGCACATTTGAGTACACCTTTGGGGTCAACCTCTACAGGAACTTGAATTTTCTTGAAAGTTGGTGTGGATTGTATGAATCACAGAATGGAAAATAGTTGACCATTTATACAATTACCACACCTCAAAAGGCCATGAGGTATGATATCTATTCCTTAATCCCAACACCGTAGTTAGTCACTACTCTAGTTATAAGAGAGAATGGGTGGAAAATTAAGTGCTCCAACAACCCGACATTATCTTGAACTTCTATTAGGCCCAACATGAATGGGTGACTCCCTAGTATGTTCACAATTTCCAACTAGAAGTTTTTTATGGGAGGGGAAATGGGGTTCATATACTCATAACCCCCATGTGTGTGATAACCCATCTATACAAGAAATGAATGGGACCACACACACACACACAATGGAATCTTACCTTCACTAATGTGATGATTTAATTTGTAGTGATTTTACAAAATTGGGATAGAAAGGTTGTGATGATGCCCCATCACAAAAATCACTACCATTATGATGGTTCTTTGACACAACCCCATATGCCCATCCCACACTACGATCATCCCCCAACCATTGAGTTCCACGATTAATCACACAACCTGACTATGGGTTGAGCCTCAGTCTTGAAATTTTATCCCCATAACTACCACTATGTCACTTCTATAATCCATGTGTAGGAGCCATCCGTGCCCCACTAGTATCCCCTAGGACATGTGTGTGACCTCTTAGGAAACTTCCTTACTAGATCCTCCCCCTCAGTTGGATCCTCTATTCTTCCATTCAAGAAGTATATAAACTAATTCTTGAAGGGAACATCCCTAATCCATATATTCTCTTCACCGGTGACCTACACTAGGTCCAACAGCTCCATCTCCAAAGCCGGTAGATGTTCTTAGTCCCCCATACATTCTATGTATTGAGAAACTCATCATACATCACCCCAGTATCAGGATGCTATAGATTTGGAGAAGGTAAAATAGGTTGATGTTGGCCTTTTTATGATGTAAATGAAATTTATTGGTCCCCAATGACCATCTTCTTAGCAGCTCTATAATAATATCTTGTATTCGGTAAATGTGGAATAGTGAAGACCATGCTGCTTCATAAATTCCTACCCTCTTTTACTCTACCACAAATTCCTGGCATGATGTGCATACCCAGTAGGCCTAGCCCCCCACATCTATGAAACTATTTCTTTATTTCAAATATCAGCTATCATTTCATTCCTTTGACAGATCCCCCAAACCTTCCTTGAGGATCATATGATACTATGATGATGATTACTTATCCTCTAGGTTTTCCCCACATATTTTTTTGATATGGTTATAGAGGTAGTTAGTCATGATGGGTTCATGGTCATTCTAGATGTGGCTTGTGACAGTCATGTGCCACTTGTACTTTAAGGACCTATCCATAAACATAACTTATTCTAGTATTTTTTAAATAGAATTCATATTCTAGGATATTTTTAGTTTAGAGTTTTAGAGAAATAGGAAAATATCTTACAAAGTAAACCTATACATTACAAGCGAACACTTATGCTTAGTATCCATTTTTCCACACTATAATATTCTTTAAAATAAAACATAATTTTACTTTATGAAAAATCTTCTCAATTATCCCGTTGACCTCATCCTTTTATCTATTCCCCCTTAAACCCTGTAAAAGTCATTTTAAAAACATGGGGTGAGAAAAAAAGATCATTAAGGGATAAAGAAATAAAGGAAACCGTTAGTTCAGTAAAAACATGAAAACTCATATAAAGTTTACCTTTATCATCAAAGTCCTTTTAGAATATAAAATAAAACATTTTAAAATGAAAAATAATCACACATTTTTCTCAAATAAAATCATTAAAACCCATATAATTCATTTAAAATTCCTGTAGGTGACATAGAGCATTGTGTACATAAAATCCTTTCAAAACCCTTTCAATTGGAAAAACCATAAGGATGAGTTCCAATTAAGAAATTATGGGATTAATAAATGATATATGGGCCACCCAAAATTAATCTATAATAGGTTTTCTTAGTGTTATCTGGGACACCCCATGTGAAGCTTTAACATGCTTACCCGATGCTATCTGGGCTAGACCATGTTAAGATATAACCTCCTTTCTCAGTGATATCTGGTCCACCTTATGTATAAGCTATATCAGGATCATCTATTTCCTATAATTCTAAAGTTCCATATCATTAATGAAACACTTTCATCATAAAACCCTTTGAAAAACTCTTTTAATCCCATATGAAAAGCACTCCCATATTAAAATATAATTTTATTTTAAGAACCCAATTTCAATACCAAAAAACACTTTTCATTGAAAATGAATTTTCAATACCAAAATAACCAAAATTATTAATATGATTTTTTATTTAAGGAAAAATAAAATATTTAAAAGTAATATGAATATAAATAATGTCCATGGTGGCGAAAAATACATTATCACCATATAAGATAATAATAGAATAATCTTATTGATGTTTATCAAAAAGTTCCAAATAGAAACACTTAAAAATATTACTTTTTGAAAACAGTTGAATGAAATTCATTATATATAAAAAAATTCCTTTATAATCCTTTTATATCCACATAAAAATATATGTAAAATAATATCAGAAATTTTTACATGGAGAAAAATATTTGATAATTTAATCTTTAAACATTAAAAGTGTCCCGTACTAATTTTTACATATCAAAAATAATATCCATGAAATAATACATTTTAAAAAATATTAAATAACATTAATATAGATAAAATATGGATATGAAAGGTCATAGTACCTGTATATATATGTAATAAAATAATAAAGGTGTATATCATCAACAAATTCCACATTGAAAAGAGATTGTGATGAAATCCATTACCTTGAGTCTGATTCATCACGTATGTTATTTATCTTCCTAAATAATAATTTTTTTTAATTATTTAATTTATTTATAAAATTTTTCATGTTTATTATTACTTTTATATCACTTAATATCATGTTAAAAAAATTACATAATTATTAAATTTCATGTCCGACATTTTGAAAATATTCAGTATTTGAGTCCAAAATGAAATTTGTATGATGTCAAATAGTCAAAGTGGTCATAATTCCATAATCTAAAGAATAATATTTATGAAATAATAATTCGTTTTATACATTAATTATACTTTTAAATACATCCATTAAAAATGTATATGAAAAATGGACTACATTACAATCATAGAGACGCTAAGCTATACATACACATGAGTAACGTTTCGATTTTTCATTGATCATTATGGAAATAAGGTAACTATTATTTTATATTTCAAAATTGATCATAATATAAATAATATCATATTAATAATTTAATTATACTTATATATATATTATCAATGATATGTGTTGACTAAAAATTAATCACATGATTTTGTGTAGGTGATAGTTCACACGTGTACACACAAACGTTGTTATCATTTTTATGTGCATGGAAAATAAGAACAAAATTGATATATTATTCATTTATAATGATAAATATTTCATTAATATCATATATAAACATTAATTATATCATTATAAAAAGTTTTTAGAGATGATAAAAGAAAACAAATTATATTTAAAGACCCAGAATTTCTAGGTAATTTGTTTTAATTAAATGCGAATTTTACAAGGCTGTGAAAATTGACGGCACATGATTCTAAGGCCCAGAGTGCCTAGAATGAATTTCTGAACTTTATTTTGGGTATGTTCAGTAAACTTTCAAGTGGGATTTTATAGCTTTTGATCTGGTGCTCAGAATTGAAATCCGAGGGCACCGTTGAACTCGCAGCGCCGATATTCTCTTAAAGAGACCTTCACTTCGACTGTAGTAGGTCGAGGGTAGAAGTTAGATTTTCACATATTTGTGAAAGAATAAAATAAAAATAAAATTGTGTAGCTTTTATTTTAATTTTTATTTTAAACTCCTTGTGGATGTTTCATAGGTGGGGACCACCTGAACTAAACCTCCCATGAGAGGTTATGGTGGTGGGGACCACATGAACTAACCTCCCAGGAGAGGTTATGGTGGTGGGGACCACCCGAACCTAATCCCTCATTTTGAATCCCTTTAACTCCCCTCTTAAATGTGAGAAACCACTTGGACTTCCTCCAAAATTAACATTTCCAACACTTGTCAAATTAATTGGTCTAATTAATTAAGCCAACATGCCAATCTAATTTTTGTCAACATTATTAATCTACTTAACTTAAATTAATAAGTTGGCTATTCCCACATTTTGGTGGAATTGGGGAAAGGGGTGGAAAAGGGAAATTGGGAAAAAAGATCTACAATGAAGAACACCAACGAAGAACGCTTCATCTTCGACGGATTCTTCTCCAAACTCCGCAAAAGGATCATTGATGAGGAACGTATCCACCGAAGATTGAGGAGACTCCAATGTCACTGACATCCGTCTATCCCCAACGACGTCATTTCCTTCCTCGTGACCTCCGTTGACAAATCAAATGAGGTAGGGGTTATTTTTGAATGATTAAACATCCCATGTTTTTCCCTTCTATACAAAGAGCAGATGTTTGCTTTTTCTGCGGGTTGGGAATAATCAATGCTGGGTGATTTTGGAGTTTTTCATTCTTGATTCAAGTATTATAGCCACTTTCTACCACTCTAATACGGAGAGTGCGGGCCAAAAAAACATGGACCATCCTCTTTGAATTTCTTGTGATTATTTGTGGTGTTCTTCACGATGGAGGTGGTCAGCGAGAAAACATGAAGGGGTATTAGAACGGCAACCGACACCATCACCGACCGCGACAAAGGCGATGGCGCAACAGAGCCACTTCGCGGCCACCACCACCCATGACCCCCACCACCCATGGCCTCAACCCTCCCGGCCGAGCCGCTTCGACCGAGCCGCCTGCAGCCGATCCGCTCTGGCCGAGCCACCCACGACCACACCCTAACAGCACCCCGTGGCCGAGGCGCTCTGGCCGCACCCTCGCGGCACCCCATGGCCGAGCCACTACGGCCGAGCTGCCCACGGCTGTGCCCTCGCGGAACGCCGCGACTGAGCCTCTCCGGCCGAGCCACCCGTGACCTCGCGCCCTCTCGGCACCCCCGCGGCTGAGCCACCCCGCACCCTCGCGGCACCCCCGTGGCCTTCCGGGCCAGACCGAGTAGGTCGGGCCACCTATCAGGCTAGGTCGGTCCGATCGAGTTGGGTCGGACCCAGACCAGATACGACCCTATACTTTAATTGGGCCATAACTTTGGCACCGTATGTTTGATTGACGAACCACCAGCATTGATGGAAACCATGGAGTGAGACAGTCCCTTTGGTATACCCCACTGGAGATTTGGATAATGTTGGGAAATGGTTGGGTTGGATCGAGCACAAATCCAACTGGGCCCTCGAGACTAAAAGACTAATAACTCACAGACTGGGCGTCTGAATGATGCACCGTCTATTGCGTTGAGACCCCTATGACATGGATGTCCTTTAAGATACTTATTTTTGGGACTTCGTGGAAGTTGGAGTATCAAATAGTTTCTTGTGTAGCAGATCCTTCTGGAGATGAGCGAGCATAGTGTGGGAACCCAGTAGCTAGCTGTGACGTGAAGAATGTAGAGAGATCCTGTGTTGGTCAACACGTAGAGTGATCCTGTGTGGGTCAGAACCTAGAGAAATCCTATGTGGATCATCACATAGAGCGATCTTGTGTGGGTTATCACCTAGCGATCCTGTGTGGGTCAGCACCTTGCAATCCTGTGTGGGTCAGCACTTAGCGATCCTATGTGGGTCAACACATTGCGATGCTATGTGGGTCAGCATTTAGCGATCCTGTGTGGGTCATCACCTTGCGATCCTGTGTGGGTCAGCACTTATCAATCCTGTGTGTGTCTACCTCTTACAGAGTAAGATGATTCAGTAGTTACATCTATTCATCTCTACTACTGTACTTAAGTTATACCAGTTGTGAGCTGAGTTCGTACCTATGAGGTACTTTCCTTCGTGGTAATACCTTGGTGGTATTCTTCTGTGTGGTGTACCTGTGTGGTACTTGCCTTTGTGGTTTTCCTTAATTTATGGAACAGTTGAGCTTTGGGATATGGAGTTGGACTCTATATTTTCCTCATGATTGAGATGGGTTTACTTGATAACTTAGGTATATGTATGAGCATATCCCTAAGTAGGGTTATCAGTTGTTTCCTTCATTTCTGGTTTATCCTTTGTGGATTTTGTGATTCCTTGAGGGAATCAGGGTCCCTACTGAGTATTGTTATACTCACCCTTGAACGGGCTATGCCTGCACTTTGTTGTGTTTGGTACAGACGACAGAAAACGCTGACTGAGGACGAGAGTACCAGGACTAGAGGTAGCTCAGAGGTGGAACTTAGATGAGGCGTACCATAGAGACTACCATTCGAGAGCTGTACCTACCCTTCAGGTAGGATCCTTGGCGGGTGATTATAGGAGCTATACCAGTTTAATTGTACTTTCAGTTTCTTGTTCTTTCTAGTTGGGCTTGTATTTGGCCCCTTTTACTTACTGTACTCACTCTGTTTACTATACAGTTTACTTGAGTTCGTATCTTCCTATGTTATGTGTTGTGTGTGTTTATAGGTTATAAAGGAAATGCCTTCCCAGTTTTAGGGAATACGCCTTCAGTGCTAGTCTCCAACCCCTAGCCTATGGAAGGTGGGCTTGAGTTAGTCAAGGAATGGTCCCCGGGGGATGGGTCATAAAAAATTGGTATTAGAGGTTGGTTCTACTGTAGAACATAAGACTCTAATCTTTCTTTTAACAAAAATAGTGTTAAGTCTAGTGAGTGTGATTATTAGTTTAGGAAATTGAGTGTTGGTGTGACGGTCGACATATCCATATACCAAGACCCTGACTTTTGATTTCCGAATCAGTGCATGAAAACACTGATTGTGTGTGTTTTTTTCAAGAGTCTTATTTGTGAACTCTTTGAGTCAGCTCACTAGGTATAACTTATTGACCATGGAAAACCTGTTTATTTTCCGGATGCCTCCCCAAAGACAACCAACTAGGGTTCCGAGAGTTGTACACACTGATAGCCCAATAAGCAACGAGACCTCGATGTAGGGCCCTATTCTAGTAGAGGCACCAATAGAGGGACCTGAGGCACCATTACCCATTGGGCCACTGATGCCACCATCCCCAGCAGTAGAGAGTGCATTCCAATTGATTGCGTTTCATGAGTTACAGTGCCAGAGGCCACCCAGGTTCAGGGGAGAGACAGACCCATAGGCAGCTAAGGATTGGCTAGAGGTTGTGGTGAGAGTCTTCTAACTGGTAGGGGCACCAACCGATCTCATGGTGATCCTTTCCACCAGTCTTCTAATGGAAGCAGCAGGTAGATGGTGGATCTTTTTTTCTATAGGCTCAAGACGAGGTGACGTTTCTCTAGGAAGACTTTGAGAGCCTTTTTCGGGCAGAGTTTTTCCCAGTGACTCTTCATGTAGTGCGCTTTCAGGAGCTACTTCATCTGTAGCAGGGCAGCAGGATTATGGCTCAGTACTCAGTGGGGTTCACTGACCTCTCACGCTACTCCAAAAATATGGTGCAAGACCCATTCTTCAGGGCCCAGACCTTTGAGTAGGGACTCAGGCAGGAGATTAGGGCTTTGATGATCTCACTCAGCATCCCGATGTAGGAGGGGGTGTTAGAGAGAGCCCTCTTAGTGGAGAGTTTTCTTACTAAGCAGTCACTAGTAGCGAGACCCACCACCAGTCGTTTTGTAGTGAATTATTCTATAGGTGGCAGCAGATAGATGTCATAGAGGTCCAAGAGGACCAGAACTATAGGTGGACGACTACATGACTCAGGATCGGTTGTGCGGGGCACCCAAGGCGGATCCAGTCATTCCAGGAGAGGGTAGTGTTACACATGTAGTGGGTAGGGTCACATGGCTCGTGACTGTCCGACCCGCCATACGGATGATCAACAGACGGTCAAAGGACCGCCCAGGCAGAGACAGAGGTTCGACCGAGGAGGTTCGTAGATAGCAGGTGGATGTGGAAGAGGAGCTGGCCGTGCAGCTGGCGGTGGGCGAAGATTCGGGTTGTTACCTCCACCACCACCAGGTGGTCCCCCTTGACCACAGGGAGCAAGAGGACAGGGACGACCTCAGCTCCAAGCAGCTGAGGTCTATGATCAAAACGCTCCGAAGATGATTCGAGGTACGATATGTGTCTACTCCACTATAGTTTCAGTACTTATAGACATAGGTTCTAGTCATTATTTTATTGCCACTACCCTTTTTTGGAGCTCAGAGATTCTGATGGAGCCGTTGGCTCGATTCTTACGGCTAGAGACTCGTAAGGGAGTGGATTTGACAATCACGCACTGGTGCCAGTAGTGTGAGCTTACTCTAGGAGGCGAGAGCTTCGGCTAGGATCTCCCAGTAGCAGCGTTGAGGCCTTATGACATCATCTTGGGTATGGACTAGTTATCTATAGTCAATGCTCAGATATACTATATTAGGTGCAAAGTGCGGTGTGTTCGCACGGATGAGATCAGTTTTACCTTCACCGGTGAGAAGGGAGCCTTTGCAGCGTAGAATGGACTTACCCGGAGGAGAGTGCAGCCGATCACTCATCAGTTGGCCTGCCTGACCCTCAGAGCGGTTGATGTGGAGAGTCCGAGTTATCCTATAGTGGTGGACCAGTACAGGAATGTTTTCCCTGATGATGTTCTGGGTCTACCTCCTCATATAGAGGTGGACTTTTACATTGAATTATACCCTGGGACGACACCAATATCTATACCAGCATATCGGATGGCTTTTGCAGATCTTCGTGAGCTGCGGGTACAACTAGAGGACTTACAGGGGAAGAGATTCATACAATCTAGTGTTTCTCCTTGGGCAGCCTTGATTTTGTTCATCAAGAAGGAAGATGGGAGCTTGAGGCTTTGTGTTGACTATCAGCGCCTAAACTAGGTTATCGTGAAGAACAAGTACCCACTTCCTAGGACTGGTGACCTCTTTGATCAGCTGAAGGGAGCATGATGTTTCTCGAAGATAGACCTCAGATCAGTCTATCACCAGCTCAGAGTACGAGACAAGGATGTGTAGAAGACGAGTTTTAGATGTCTTTACAACCATTATGAGTTCTTCGTTATTCCATTTGGCATAACCAATGCTCTAGAAGGGTTCATGGGACTCATGAACATGATCTTTCAGCCATACCTTGATCGCTTTGTAGTAGTCTTCATCGACGACATTATGATCTACTCAGCTACTGAGGAGGATCATGCCTATCATTTGAGGGTAGTACTGGACACACTCTGAGAGCACCAACTTTATGATAAGATCTCAAAGTGCCATTTCTGGAGATGAGAGGTTCACTTTCTGGGAAATTTTATCTCATAGGTTGGAGTTGTAGTGGATCCAGTGAAGATTGAGGTGGTACTTTATTGGAATCCACCCAGGAGTGTGATGGAGATACAGAGTTTCTTGGGTTTGGCCAGATACTACCAGAGATTTGTGCCAGATTTCTCTAGAGTTGCAGCACCTTTATCAGCATTGAAGAAGAAGGGACAACCCTTTGTGTGGTCGGAGAGATGTCAGCAGGGTTTTCAGGAGCTATGGTAGAGGCTTTCTAGTGCCCCCATCTTGAGGCTTCCAGAGGAGGGCGTAGGTTACATAGTCTAATTTGAAAAATTAGGGACAGGGCATGGATGTGTCCTGATGTAGGATCGATCAGTGATCGCATATGGTTCTTGACAATTGAGACAAAACGAGCAGAACTACGCTACCCATGAACTAGAGTTAGTAGCAGTGGTCTTCGCCTTAAAGATGTGGGGACACTATCTAATGGGCGAGCGTTTTATAGTCTAATTTGATTACAAGATTCTCAGGTATATCTTCTCTCAGAAGTACTTGAACCTGAGACAACGAAATAGGCCTGAGTTCCTCCAGGACTATGACTTCGAGATAGTATATACTCCTAGAAAGGGGAACATTGTAGCAGATGATGCACTCAGCATGAGGTAAGGTATACAGCTGCTAGGCGAGGTGACAGAGTAGCTAGCCGCTTTGCAGATATCCTTTGTGGATTGGGATGGAACAGATTTTCTTCAATCTCTTACAGTCACTCCCCCACTTCTTTAGCGAGTTAGGGAGACGCAGCGTGGAGACGCTGACTGTGAGACACGACGTGCTCAGATATCCACAGGACATGCACCTAATGGATTTTCTGAAGGTGGGGGGCACATCATCCTCTTTAGAGGACGTTCCATGGTACCTGTGTTGCTTCAGGAGGAAGTGTTGAGGGATTTCCACACATCCCCTCTAGTGGTACATCCAGGAGTGGTGAAGATATACTAGGATCCCCAATGACAACACTGGTGGCCGATAATGAAGAAAGCAGTAGCAGAGTTTGTCTCTTGATGCCTCACTTGTCAGCAAGTGAAGGTGAAGCATCAGGTACCAGAAGGCTTGGTTCAGCCTTTAGAGGTCCCAGAGTAGAACTAGGATGTGATATCCATGGACTTTGTGACATGAATTCCATGTACATCCAAGGGACATGACTCGATTTAGGTGATCGTCGACCGACTCATCATGTCAGCCCACTTCCTATCGATCAGAGAGCAGGATTCAGTAGAGATCTTGGGATGCCTCTATGTGCAGGAGATTGTGTGGATACATGGAGTACCCTTGACGATTTTCTCCGATCATGATGCATATTTTAATTCTTGTCTATTAAAGGGGTTGCAGGAGGATTTCGGGACACAAATTCCTTTGAGCACCCCCTTCCATCCTCAGACGGATGACCAGACTGAGCAGACCATTTAGACCCTAGAGGACATGCTGCGTGATTGTGTCTTCGACTTCGGTCATAGCAGGGAGGATCACTTGAACTTGGTAGAGTTTTCATACAACAACAACTATCACTCCACCATTAGGATTCCACCTTCTGAGATGTTGTACGGGCGACCTTGTAGATCACCTTTGTGCTGGACTGACCCAGGGCAGTTAGCACTAGTGGGACCAGAGATGGTACGTACTACTATAGAGAAGGTGTAGATCATCTAGGAGTAGATGATGACTGCACAGAGCAGACAAAAGTCTTATTCTGATAGGAGACAGAGACCTCTGGAGTTCAAGGATGGTGGCTACATCTTTATATGGGTCTCTCCTCGATGAGGTTTTCGGAGATTTGGCCAAGGTGGAAAGTTATCTCTGAGATTTATCGGACATTTTCAGGTCCTTATCAGAGTTGGCGAGGTGGAATACCACTTATCTCCTCCACCTTAGTTGCACTAGGTGCACGACTTCTTCCACGTATCCCAGTTGAGGAGATATGTGCACGAAACTTCTCACATCATCGACCATGGTGAGCTTGACGTCGACGATGGTGCGACTTTTACGAAGTTTCTAGTTGAGATTGAGGATCGACAGGAGCAGTTCCTTCATGTCCGGTAGATACATCTGATGCGTGTTCTTTGGCAGCCTGAGAACCTCCAGGAGAGCACATAGGAGCGGGAGGCTCAGATGCTTGCTCAGTACCCCCACTTGTTTTCCTAGTTTAGTGATTTAGCTTATGGGAACGTAAAGCCCTGAGGTGGGGAGAATGTAAAGACCCAAAATTTCCATGTAATTTTTTTTAATTAAAGTGGAATTTTATGAGTCTATGAAAATTAACGTCGCGTGTTTCTGAGTCCCGGAGTGCCCAGAATGATTTTTTGAACTGTATTTCGGGTACATTCAGTAAATATGCGAGTGAGATTTTCTACCTTCTGAACCAGTGCTCAGAATTGAAATCCGAGGGCACCGTTGAACTAGTAGCACCCGTATTTTCTTAAGGATACCTTCACTTCGACCACAATAGGTCGAGGGTGGATGTTAGCTTTTCACATATTCATGAAAGAATAAAATAAAAAAAAAATTGTGTAGCTTTTATTTTTATTTTTATTTTAAAATCCTTGTAGATGTTTCATAGGTGGAGACCACGTGAACTAAACCTCCCATGAGAGGTTATGGTGGTGGGGACCACCTGAACTAACCTCCCATGAGAGGTTATGGTGGTGGGGACCACCCGAGTCTAAACCCCCATTTTGAATCCCTTGAAATCCCTTCTTAAGTGTGAGAAACATTTTGGACATCCTCCAACATTAACATTGCCATCAGTTGTCAAATTAATTGGGCTAATTAATTAAGCCAACATGCCAATTTAATTTTTTCCAACATTATTAATCTACTTAATTTAAATTAATAAGTTGGCTATTCACTAATTTCAGTGGAATTGGGGAAAGGGGTGGTAAAGGGAAATTGGGAGAAAAGCTCTCCAACGAAGAACGCCAATGAAGAACACTTTATCTTAGATGGATTCTTCTCCAAAATCCGTCGAAGGATCACCGATGAGGACAATATCCACCGATGATCAAGGAGACGCCAATGTCACTGACATCCGTCTATCCCTAACAACATCGTCTCCTTTCTTGCAACCTCCGTCAACAAATCAAATGAGGTAGGGGTTATTTTGGAATGATTAAACATCCCATGTTTTTCCCTTCTAAAAAAAGGGTAGATGTTTTCTTTTTCTATGGGTTGGGAATAATCAATGCTGGGGGATTGTGGAGTTTGAAGTTCTTGATTTAAGCATTATAGCCGCTTTCTACCACTCTAATGTGGAGTGTGCGGGCCAAACAAACATGGCCCATCCTATATCAATTTCTTGTGATGATTTGTGGTGTTCTTCGCGATGGAGGTGGTTGACGACCAACCATGAAGGGGAATGTGAATGGCGGCCGACACCACCGCTAGCCATGATGAAGGTGACAATGCCGCTCCGTAGCCACCACCGCCCGTAGACCCTGCCGTCCGTGGCCTCCGCCCTCCCAGCCGAGCTGCTCGGGCTGAGCCGAACTCAACCATAACCTCACAACACCCCGCGACCGAGCCGCTCCAGCTGAGCCACCGCCGGCCGCGCCCTCGTGGCACCCCATGACCGAGCTTCTCCGGCCGAACCTCCCATGGCCGCGCCCTCATAGTACCTCACGGCCGAGCTGCCCGAGACCGCGCCCTCGCTGCACCCCGCCGCCGAGCCGCCCGCGGCCACGCCCTTGCGACACCCCGTGACTGAGCCACTCCGGCTGAGCCACCCACGACCTTGTGCCCTCATGGGACCCCCACGGCTGAGCTGCCCCATGCCCTCACGGCACCCCTGTGGCCTCGCGACCCTCGCGGCCTACCGGGCCGGACCCCGCAAGCCGGGCCACCCAGTGGGCTGGGCCGGACCCCGCGTTCCGGGCCTCCCAGCGGGCCGAGTAGGAACCAGCGGGTCGGGCCGGGTCGACTTGAACTAGGTCAACCCAGGCTAGGTCGGGCCAGGTCGGTCCGTCTGAGTCGGACCAGACCCGGACTAGACACGACCCTATACTTTACTTGGGCCATAACTTTGGTACTGGACATCCGATTGACAAACCTCCAGTGACGATGAAAACCTTGGAGCGAGACAGTCCCTTTTGTAAACCCCACTATAGATTTGGATAACATTGGAAAATGGTTGGGTTGGATCAAGCACGAATCCAATCGGGCCCTCAGGACTAAAAGGCTAATAACTCAAAGACCGGGCGTCTGAATGACGCACCATCTATTGCGTTGAGACCCCTATGACATGGCGGTACTTTGAGATACTTCTTTTTGGGACTTATTGGCAGTTGGAGTATCGAAAAATAGCTTGTGGAGTGGATCCTCCCGGAGACAAGTAAGCATAGTGCGGGAACCCAGTAGCCGGTTGTGACGTGAAGAATGTAGAGAGATCCTTTATGGGTCAACACTTAGAGCGATTCTATGTGGGTCATCAGCTAGAGCGATCCTATGTGGGTCAACAGTTAAAGAGATTCTATGTGGGTCAACACCTAGGGATCTTATGTGGGTCAGCACCTTGCGATCCTATGTGGGTCAGCACCTTGCGATCATATGTGGGTCAACACCTTGCGATACTGTGTGGGTCAACACTTAGTGATCTTGTATGGGTCAATACCTTGCGATCATGTGTGGGTCAGCACCTAGAAATCCTGTGTGGGTCTTCCTTTTAATAGAGTAAGATGATTCAGTAGTTACATCTAATCATTTCTACTACTGTACATAAGTTGTACCTATTGTGAGCTGAGTTCATACCTGTGAGGTAATTTCCTTCATGGTAATACCTTGGTGGTATTCTTCTTTGTGGCATACCTGTGTGGTACTTGCCTTTGTGGTTTTCCTTCCTTTGTGTAACAGTTGTTCTTTAGTCTATGGAGTTGGACTCTATGTTTTACTCATGATTGAGATAGGTTTACTTGATAACATAGGTATATGTACGGGCATATACCTAAGTAGGTTTATCAGTCGTTTCCTTCCTCTGTGGTTTATCCTTTGTGGATTTTGTGAGACGTTGAGGGTATCGGGGTCCCTACTGTGTATCATTATACTTACCCATGCACGAGATATGCCCTTACTTTATTGTGTTTGGTGCAGACGATGGATAGTGCTGACTGAGGACGAGAGTACTGGGACTAGAGGTAGCTCAGAGGTGGACCTTAGACGAGGCATACCGTAGAGACAACCGTTCAAGAGATGTACCTACCCTTTAGGTAGGATCCTTGGAGGGTGATCGTAGGAGTTGTACCGGTTTACTTGTACTTTCAGTTTCTTGTAGTTACCAGTTGGGCTTGTATTCTGGACCCTTTTACTTACTGTACTCACTTTGTTTACTATATAGTTTACTTGAGTTTGTATCTTGTTGTGTGCTTGGTTGCGTGTGTTTACAGGTTATAAAGTCAATGCCTTCCCAGTTTTATGGAATACACCATTGGTGCTAGTTGCCAGCCCCTATCCTATGGAAGGTGGGATTGGGGTAGTCATGGAATGGGCCATGGGGGATGGGTCATGATATTATATCGGTATGTGGTGGTGATAGTTCACATGTACGCACAAACAATTAATTCATTTCACATTCGATGGAATCAAAAGATGGATTAAGGTGATGATGTGAACATAATAACATATTAGTATGTTGATGATAATTTCGTTATTATCTCATCATGGGTGGAGAATATTTTAATTAAGGGAATAAGAAATAAAATTGAAATACATAATTAAAACAATACCTCTTCTTCATTTGATCTTAATTGATTAACACCTTAACACCTCTAAGGAGGGTGTTATGTTAAAAATAAGGCATCTAAAATGTAGTGAGGGAATAAGGTAATGTATTTGGTAATATATTGTCTGAAACAAAGTGATTTGTAAGTGTGAATAAATTATAATAACTACTGCACTTTTATAAGAAAGGGGAGGGGCACTATTGGAATTTTTCAAAATATTAAATTAATTTAAATTAATTTTCGAGTCTAAATGAATCATGATTTATTTACTTTGAATATATGATTATTTTGGGTACAATAACAGTCATCCAATGAAAATTAGATATTTTTGACTATTTTTTGATAATTATATTTTTGATTTAACCCCTTTAAACTCTTAGCATGATATCATGTAATTTACACTTTGATGTTTAATATAATTACCATAAAATTCAAAATGACCAAAAATGAGTCATTAATGACATATTTAGAATTATAAAATTTAGATGATTTTTTTTATATTTTTAATAAATTTATATCATTTAATAAGATATTATTTATTTTAAAATATCATTAATGTCAATTTTAATACTATTCATCATTTCAATTTTTAAAAAATTCCTAAAAAATTTATATCCTACACAAACTCTATTTAATAATATATAACATGTAAAAGTCATTTATAAATTTAGTTTTTGGCATTAATTATGTAAAATTATATTTATTTTATTATTTTTAATATCATTTATTTGATATTTCTTTTAATTAGACAATTACTACATCATTATTATGCAAGCATTTAATTTAATTATTTTCTCCCTAAATATTAAAAATAAATTACCATCATGTAGATAAAATTTTATCCTCATAAATACTATTTATATTTGAACATATCCATTATATAACCCCATATTAAGAATGTTTCACTTATTAGAAACAAAAATGTGACAAGAACATATTTTCTTTGAATATAATTCTATAAAAGTTTTAAAGTAATCCATTTGGCTCTAAGTGGACATGAAATCTTTCCAAGGAATAATTTTGTTGGAAAAAACTCATACAATGAAATTAGGAAAAGTTTTTGGGTAATTTTGTATTAGTTATAATATAATTTTTACCTTTAATTACCCAATCTACCCTTAACAGTGGTAATAAAAAAATGCTACTAAAGTTACTATTCATAATGTCAAAAAATAAAAGAAACCTATTTACATAACATGTACCTTTTGATTCCAAATATTGAATCGATTTTCCAAATTTTGTGTAGATAATTTGTATAAATTAATAAAAAATTAATCCCATTGATGGAATGGGAAAACATGTTTCTAAAGTTAAAACATTCAAAAGTTCACAATGTTTTAATATAAAATTGCAATGTAAAATTGATTCCAAAGACTTATATTGGATTTAATAATAAAAATTGGATCTAATGATAATTTAAAACACTTTGAATAAATTATTTAACACTATAAATAAATTTGAATAAAAATTAGTTTTCAATTAAAATGCATTTTTCAATATTTATCAAAACATGAAACTTATCAGAAAAATACCAAAAATTAAACCAAAGTAAAATTAGTAATATAATTTTAAAGTAGAATATTAATTTTTAAAATATAACTTATAAATGTTATAAAAACTAGATTTGAAACTGGTGCACCATCAAAAGGCATAAAAAATACCTTTTCTGAAATATAATTCTTTTGTTCATAAAATAGGATTTGTTATTATATAATGTCTATAAATATATTTCTTATATATTTCATTAATATAATCATACAAGAGTGGTTTATTAACTTATTGGTATAAAACACATTTGTACACTTATAAATACTTTTTCAAAAAACACTATCCTTTTATTTTAAAAAGGGTTTCACATTCATTTATAATTAACTAGTTGAGAAATTATATATAAATTTGTAGACCATATTTTCATAATTAAGTTATCGCTGTTCATTCCCTCCATTCTAATGTCTAGTTTAATTATAACATGTAAATAATAATATTTAGTTGTTCATTTATTCTTGATGTGGCATATCATGTACGCTATCGAACATAGTATTTCCTTTTAAAAAATCGAGATGTTACATTATCCTACTTTAAAAAAATGGGTCCTCACAATTTGAATATGGGATGAAAATCTAGGGGGTTTGAATTTTCAAAATACCATTGTTGAAATCCCATATCAGAAAAAGGGTCAATGAAACTTCCACTTTAAAATAATGAAAGGGAAGTACAAAGGTCACATGAGATAACACATACTGGGTTTCAATGAATGAAATCATGGACATGGAAGAAAAAACCCAACATCAAGTTTGGATGCCAATTCATAGAGAACATGTTTATGGGAGAGTTAATAATCACAAAACCATAAATCTATGATGGGTTAAAAGGTCACTGATTTCTTAGTAAGAAAAATAAATGGATAATTTTTTTAAGATCATTTTCATTGAGTTGAGTAATTCCTTTACTTCCTATAATAATAACATAAAGAAATATAATTACTTGAAAATTTTAGTTTCATTCATGAATCAATTTCTACCGAAAACTCATCAATTTTTTTCCAAATGATTTGTATTTATGAGGAATGTTTCACACCTGAAGAACTATAATCAACTTTTGGAAAATCAAATAATCCACAAAAGACTAAATATACATTGCTCATTCATTTATACATTAACCAAAACCAAAATGGTTAGTAAATGATATGATAATTCCTCGAATAGAATAAACCCTATATAACGAAAAACTACCTCAATATCTAAAATTCAATATTAATACCCAAAGATCAAAATATAATATTGGGTAAATATGTTCCCTTAAAATCCTAAAAACTATTTCAACTAAGATTAAAACCCAAAAATAAAAAATTATTGATCTCATTGTTTTACAAGATAAATTGTAATAATTATCTATTAATAACATCAATTACTCATGAATTCTTATACCAAAAAGTAATTTTCCTAATAATATTTATGTATGATATTCATTCCCCTAAATAACCTAAATCCCCATAAATTCATATATTCCTATAAAATATAATTGAAACTTTATTGATACAATAACATCACATAGTATTATATTTACCTTAATCTTATCAGATTCTCTAAATAGAGAACATATTCCAAAACAAAAGTATTAACTTAATCACCAAATCATTTCCTAATCCCAAGGTTATCAATTCAATAAAATATATTTTTGAAAAATAAAATTATTCTTCATCCATTAAATCATTTAACTAATATTAAAAATTCATACCAACTAGGGATTCATGTAGGGAACTATTAGACGATGCATCATTATCACTCTTCAGTTGTGGGTTCAAAAACTCATAGCCTTACCCGATGTGATGGGTTTTAACCCACCCTATTGGTTTTACTTTTTTTAATATTATATAATTATTATAATATTTAAAAATATTATAAATTCTAAAAAATTACCATAAAATGTTTTAACCTTCAAATTTTATCTCATACCTATCATTTTGAATCCAAAAAAGTAATAACTTATAATTAAATCAAAATAAATGTTTCAAAAAAATGATATTATTCACCATAATATCTCATAACATATTTACTAAAAAGGGTTTCTAAGACATTAATCTTAAGATCAACCTTAAAATTTTAAAGCCAAGATGATATCCACAACTCTTAAGAAAACATCCTAATCTCCAATGTTCTCTAAACCATCATTTGATACTAACTTTAAGGACTATGCCTTAAATATAAATTATTAAAGTGTTTTTGAACTAGAATTCATATTCAAGGGTATTTTCATTTTATACTTTTAGAGATTGGGAAAATATATTATAAGGTAATCCCATACTTTACAATTGGACATGTATACTAATTATCCATTGTTTTTCAAAATATAAAATTATTTAAAATAATACTTGATTTATATTTATGTAAAAACTTCACAATTATCCCCTTGACCTTATACTTGTCTATATTCCCACTTAAACCCTGTAAAATATATCTTAAAAACTTGGGGGTAACATAAATATCAGTAAGGGATAATGAAATAAATAAAAATGTTATTTCAATAAAAATGTGAAAAATTATATAAATTTGACCTTTATCATAAATGTTATTTGAAAATATTAAATAAAATTTTTTCACGTGAAAAATAAGTACACATTTTTCTCAGTGAAAATCATTAAAACCTATAGTGTAGACTTCAACTCCTTTAGGTGACTTAGATGAACATATACATAAAACTCTTTCAAAACCCTTTCAATTAGAGTAACCATATGACTGACTTCCAAATAAGCTATTATAGGATTTCCTAAATCTATTTGGGAAAAAACATGTTATTATATAATGGTATTTTACAAATCTATATGGTTGAACCCAGGTTAAACTATAAAGGGCTTACCCGATGCTATCTGAGCCACCCCATGATAAGCTATAATAGGATTTCCCGAAGCTATCTGGGCCACCCCATGTATAAGATATATCAGGATCACCTATTTAATATAATTCTCAAGTATCATATCATTAATAAAACACTTTCATCATAAAAGCCTTTGAAAAATTATTTTAATCCCATATGAAAAACACCACCGTATAAAAATACGATTTTATTTTAAGTACACATTTCCAATACCAAAACACCTTTTTCATTGAAAACCCATTTTCAAAAAAAAACCCCAAAATTTTAAATATGGTTTTTAATTTAAGGAAACATGACATCTTACAATAGAATAATAAAATAAAAAAATGGTTATGGTGGCAGTAAATTCATTTTCACCGTAAATTATACGAATATAACCATCTTTTTATCATTTTTCAAAATGTTCCATGAAAAATCACATAAAAAAATCAATTTTAAAAAACATTGAATGAAATTTTAAACATACATAAAAATTTCTTTATAATCCTTTTATATACATAATTTTTTTTAAAACAATATCAATAATATTGATATGAATAAAATGATTTGATAATTAAATATTTAAACATTCAAAGTGTCTCATGCCACTTTGAATATTTAAATCATAATATACAAGAAATAATAAATTTAATAAAATATTTAAGAAAATTAATATATATAAAATATTTATATGAAATATCATAGTAGTTGTTTATACTCCTAAAAAAATAATAAAGGTTCATATCATCAATAAATTCCCCAATGAAAGGAGATTGAGACGAAATCCCTTACCTTGAGTCTGATTCATCACATTGGTTCTTTATCTTCAATAATAATAAACTTATGTTAATTATTTAAATTATTTATACCATTTTTAAATTTTATTATTCATTTTATATCATGTTATAAAAATTTCTTAAATATACAAGTTCATGTTGGATGTTCTGTACAATATTTGTTATTTGAGTCCAAAATGAACTTGTTAAGATGTCAATAGTCAAAGTATTCATAATTACGTAATTTATAGAATAATATTCATGAAATAATAATCACTTTTATATATTAATTATACTTTTAAATACATCCATTACATATGGATATGAAAAGTGAACTACGTTACAATGATGAATACATTAAGCCGTACATTTTCATGAGTAACGTTTCCATTTTTCATTGATTGTTATGGAAAGAAGGAAAGTATTATTTTATCAGTGTATATTGATCATAATATGATTAATATAATATTAATAATTTAAATATACTTCTATATGTTATTCATGTGATTTGGTGATTAAAAATAAACCACATCGCTTTGTGGAGGTGACAGTTCACACGTACACACGAAGGACGTTATCATTTTTATGTGCATGGAAAGTAAGTATGTAATTTATATATTAGAATTTTATGATTAACATTATGTAATTAATATAATATATAAACATTAATTATATAATTTTAAACATTCTTGAGATACATTAATGGAAAAATAATTATATTGGTTTATGGAGGTGATAGTTCACACGTACACACAAATGATTAATTATTTTCTAATTTGATGGAATCAGAGATGGATTTAGGTTATGATATTAATATAATATTATCTAATAATATTTAGGATATTATATTCATTATATAATCATGGTTTTATATTATTTTAATGAAGTGTAAGAATAAATAAAATAGAAATACACGATTAAAACAATACATCTTCTTCAGATGATCTTCCTTGATTAACACCATAACACCACTAAGGAGGGTGTTCTACCTAAACTAAGGTCTCTATAATGAATATAGTGATTGAATTAAGGTATTTGGAATTATATTGGCTTAAATAATGGGGTTTTAGTGTTAATAAATGATAATAATTAACGCCCTTTTATAATAGAGGGGAGGGGCACTATAAGAATGATTCAAAGTATTAAATTAATATAAATTAAAATTTTAATCCAGATTGATCAAAACTTATTTATTTTTAATAAATGATGATTTTGGGTGGAATAAAATTTTTCCAATTAATATTAGATAAGTTTGGTCTATTTTTTAATCTTTATGTTTTTATTTAACCCCTTTAAACTCTTATTGTGATATCATGTAATTTACACTTTGGGATTAAATAAAATTAATATAAAATAAAAAAACAAATATGATTCATTAAATACATTATTAGATGTATAATAATCATTTATATGAATTTTATATTTTAAATAATTTTATATCATTTTATAAAATATTATTTTTTTAAAATATCATTAATGTCAATTTTGACACTATTCATCATTTGAATTTTTAAAAATATAATAAAAACATGATATCTTAGAAATGTTTTTATTAAACCATCCATAACATTTTAAAGTAATCCATATATTTTTATAGAACTATGTATATAAAATTATATTTATTTTTGTTCTTGTAATATCATTTATTTGATATTTTCTTTAATTAAACAATTACTACATCATCAATGTACAAGTAATTAATTTAACTATTTGTTCACCAAAAATTAAAAATAAATTACTATTATATAGATAATGATTGTATATTTCTAAATAATATTTATCATAGAACACATCACTTATATAACCCTATATTAAAAATGTTTCACTTGTTAAAAAGAAGTGTGAAAAAATTGTCTTTCCATTGAATATAATACTATAAAAGTGTTAAAGTCCTCCAAGTGGATCAAAGTGGAAATAAAATAGTCAAAATAATGGTTTTAGTTGATACACACTCATAAAATTAAATTAAAACAAGTCTTATGGTAATTTTATATTATTTATAAAATTATATTTATCTTTAATTACATGATTTACCCTTAACCGTGGTAATAAAAAATATTACTAAAGCTACCATTCATAATATAAAAAAATAAAAGGGAACTATTTACATAACTTTAACTTTTGATTTAATAATATAGAATCCATTTTATCACATTAAAAATAGTTAATTGGCATAAATTATTAAAAATTAATCCCATTGATGGAATGGGAAAACATCTTTCTAAAGTAAAAATGTTCAAAAGTTCACAAATTTTTTATATCCCATTTCAATGTGAAATTCATTCTAATAAACTAAATTGTATAAAATGATAAAAAATAGATCTAATTACAATTTAAAATAATTATAATATATCATTTATCACTATAAATAAATTTCATTAAAAAGTAGTTTTTAATTAAAAAGTATTCTTTTTTTACTATTCATCAAAATATGAAAATTATCAAAAAAATAGAAAAATTCAACCAAAGTAAATTTTTATACTCATATTTCAAATAATATGTTTATATCTTAAAATATAACTTATAAAAGTGAAAAAAATATACTTAAAACAAGTATTCCATCAGAAGGTAGTAAACATGCCTTTTTGAAAAATTACATCTTTTATTTTTAAAATTGGATTTATTATTATATAATTTATAGAAAATAAATAATATGAATATAAGAAATTAATTTAAATATATTTCACATATATTTAATTAATATAATCCAATAAAAGTGATTTATAAACTTATTAGTATAAAACACACTTGTGAAATTTTAAAATTTGTTTTCATAAAAACATTCCTTTTATTTTAAAAAGGGTTTTATATTAATTTATAATTAATTGGTAAAAGAAATATATATACATGTGTAAACCATGTTTTCATAATTTAGTCAACACTTTTCATTCCCTTCATTCTAATAACTAGTTTAATGGTAACATTTAAATAATAATATTTATTTGTTCCTTAAATCTCAACATGATATATCATGTACACTATCGAGCATAGTGTTTTCTTTTAAAAACTTTCAATGTTATAGGTACTACCCTAGAATTACACTAAAATATTATTTCATCTCATCCCTACTTCTTTAAGGTATGAATACACCATCAATCAGATAAAAGACATAAAGTGGAAGCCTCTTGCAATAATGATATTTCTTCTAAGACTCTAATAGGAGTTCAAGAAGTGATTCATGGTTTGAGTCTCATTAGAAAAAATCCCTCGTCATGATGTTGTTTTCCATCCCTTCCCTCTGAGAAGAATATGTATTGACTTCCTAAGAAGGATTTTGATTCAATACATATGTATTTTGTGAGTATGGTTCCTGAAGGTTATTCATGATGATAATTCATGTAGCCGGTTTGCGGAGCTCTGGGTCTCATTGCTCGCTTCCTGAAGATGTGGTTCATGGTGTATCATTCACTAAGACTAATTAGTGGAGAAACATTCTAGAAGTCTAGTATTATAGAAGATTAATTTTCAGAGGTGTGAATCATATTGAAAATATAGAAATATATATTTTCTTCACATAGATTCAATGCCTTCGAGGGAAACCCCATGATATTTATAGGCACAGGGACGATCGTGTTTTAGGATGGCCTTAATACTAGAGACCATCGAGAACTGGCATCGTTTATGAGCATTGTGAATGAGCTTCGCGAAATGAATTATATTTTTATCATTTGGAAATTCAATCTCATAATCTAACCATCCTTTTTCCTATAGGATCCCATTATGATGTGGGGTGAATTTTTTGGTGCTAAAATACACTCCATGGGAATATTCGAGGAAGACACTATAGGTTTGGAGAAACCCTGAGCCAAAATGTCCAAAAAATCCCTCTTAATGGTGTTCCTTCTGAATCCATGCTACTTTGTGAATGGTTGGTTCTCCTGATGCTCCTATTTAAGAAATATCTTTCATGAACATATGAAGTTGTAACGGTTCCCTCTGTAAGCCTAATAGTACTTCAAAATCATGTAAATGATTGGTGGTGTTCTTCATGAGTCTGACCGAGCTGCACACATTCACGGAGCCCAATATTTATTTTATAACCTCTTCCAAGATTCACAAAAAAACTTTCCTATAAATACCCCACTCATCCCAACCTTTTTATAATTCCTACAAACCATTTTGAATTCTAGATTACTCCCAATTCACAAACCTCCATAAAATCATGAACCCAACCAAAGTGGATCATACAAGGTACCTCGGTTTTGAAAAACCCCCATTTATGTGATCTTGAAATCCTCCACCTCCAGTAGAGTTTCCTTTCACGAAGGTTTGTACCGTTTATAAAGGAAGAATACCCCATGAGGAACTAGAGGCTTCAAAAAGAATTCAGCCTCCGTAAAGCACTCCTCTCTCGAACTAGAACCCCATCCCGAGGTAGGAACACCATGCTTCATGAAGCCTCGTCTTTTGTTAAGACTTATGATTGGCGAAGCCTCTATGTTGTGCCTCTCCATGCTGACTCCCTTTCTCATATACCTCTTCCTAAAGGTTGAGATTCTAAATCCACCACATCTATCTTGGATTGGATCAACATCACTTGAAGTCCCAATGTGACATGTTCCATCTATTCATATGACCCACTCTACATCAAGTGTGGCACAAAACTTCCACTTAAATATTTTTATCATCAAAGTTATGCTAACAGAAGCTACCTCTCACCATATAGATGCTAAGGTTAACCTTAGGATTGAACACTCCTCCCAATTATCATATCCTATAATTTCTAATGACATGCCCCTCCTAGAGGTGCATGATTGGTGGTTATGTCAGCCCAAGGGGTTAGGATTTATTCCTCCATGTCTGAGCTGTATGACATAAAACTGCCTTGTGAAAATATCATCAACACCTGACGTTAAACTATGGACTTACCTTATGAAACATGCATTGAATGATCCATGTGTGGGGGGAAAGGGATGGTCTCTACACTTCCTACCCTCATAAGGAATGATATACTCCTCTCATAAAATTGTATCCTACCCTCATGGAATGGAATCTTCCTCAGGAAGCTTCCACAAAAAATAACCACACCATCTCTCATTAAGGATTGTTCAACGACATGAGCATTATTTCTATTTATTCTTATTTTTTATCAAAATGATCATGAACCACATAGTATTTGAGTCTAGTGTGACAATGGTATACATGTCCACTCCAATAAGAATCCTCTTGAATGTATTCCCTAAAAACTATACTCATCCTCCTCTAGCCTCTTCCATGAATATTCCCTAACCACATGTTCATCACGAGAATATATTTTAGGTACAATACCCAACATATTCTGAAATATGTGTTCTTTGACTCCCAATTCAATGGGATACATAAGAACCCTCCCTGTGGTCCAATCCTGACATTAGTATCAAACCTGATCTCTTCTAGGACACATCCTTGATAGGACCATGCCATTCACATGGGAGAACACACATCTTCTAGTTACATCAGGAAGCACAATGCCTAAGACCCACACCAACTCCAAACAATATAAATTTTCTTGTGAAGGGTTACTTCCATGTGTAAGTTCCACACCATCTATCATTTATTCTACCTTTAAAATATGAGCATCCTTATCGAATGATGTTAAATGGCATGGAACGGTCCTGTTACATGACTTTATAATGAAACATCAAAGTATGTGGGTTTTGATACCTATCTTATAAACAAGGCTTGTAGAATACCTACATGAGGTTCAATCCAATATAAAGGTAAACCTATGTTCCACTCTTCTAGGGGTACACCTCCTTGATAAACCTATCATTGTTTTTTGATAAACATTCATGGTGTAACATCTTATCTTTATGGGTAAACACATCCTGGATCCACTCCCACAAGATTTTATAATACATCTAACTTAATGGCATGACATCTTCCCATTATGGGACACACCTCCCTGATATGATCCCATAGGGAATTATGATCCATCTTACTTCACAATGTGTCATTTTACCTTTATGGGATACACCTTCCCGATCCTCCTCCATAGGAAATTTTGATAAATCCATTGGAAAACATCCAAGTGTGACATCAGCCCTCCTAGGGACACACCACCTTGATCCACCTGAATGGGGAATTTGGATCAATTCACTCAGTTTCTACAAGACATTAAACTTGTGACCCCAAATAGATACCTCATGCCAAACATGAGATGCCTAAGGTGAAATAATTGGAAGATATGCACATATAGAGTCAGAAACCTCATGAAAAATATAGGATTCCAAAGCTGAGAAACTTAGAAGATATACTCCCTTGGAGTTAGAAACCTCGTGTCGACATGGGATTACTTGGGTTACAAAAATAATACGCCTCTATGAGATTTTATCATATGAAGAAGAATACATGAGATTAATTTTCTAGTATTCTAGACATGCCAATGATGCCCAATGTCACTACTCTCCTAATATAATTTTGTTGTCCTGTCAAGACCTTCTAGATTGTCCAGAAAAAATTAGTATAATTAACTAGCATCCACAATGAAATGGAACTGGAAAAAATATCCATAAACATAACATAAATCTTTGATGGAGACCCAGTCTTGGAGATCAGTTCCAAGAATGAATCCATTGAAGGAGGAACTGATATTACATCATCCCATTTTCATCAAGGAGTATACAACACTGTTAAATGTGAAGAAATATTCACACCTTTAGAAAGAGAAAATTTGGGGCAATAATGTATGCCAATGAAAATTAACATGCACATCAGCATGCCTCAGTGAAAGCATTGGAAATAACGTTATCATGTGAAAATTGTGTACAAATCTTTCCACATCATGTTCAGACAAAAAACATGTGAAACTAATCTCACACATCTCATTCATGAAATCAACATGTGAAAAATTCTTCCCACATCCCAATCACTCAAAAATAATTTGAAAAATCATCTCATATCAAGTTAACATAACAATTACTCACCCCTTGTGATATTAATATTTAACCATTATATTGGATGGAAATAAATGAAACCTATCTCAATCATTGATATATATGTGTGTTAATAGAAAAAAACCATTAAACACATCATAATGAACCAATGTAATGAAAAATTAGTTCCATTTCACTTTTAAATGGAAGCATGTAAGTAAATTTTTTATAATTTCATAAATTAAAATCATAAACCCATGGAATATAAATCAGTATCTAATGGTGTTAAAAATGGTCTTTTTAGATATAATTGAATGAATTTTATGATTTATGTACCATATAGTCAATGGGTATATAATTAATTTAATAATTTCCGCATTAAATCAAGTTATGGAATTTAGATGATCACCCATTAATCAAATAAATTGGAAATAAGGTATTAATAAAGGAAATGAGTTGGAAGAAATGTTTTTCTATTCATAATGGATAGTTTAGAAATATAAACATGTCGATAGATCACTATTTTTATAGAATAGAATATTTCATATGAAATGCAGATAAAGAAAATGTGCATAGTATCATTTGAATAATATCATTGAGCAAGAATAAGTTAATTCAGAAGATGTTGATTTATATGAAAAGAACTATTTAGGATCCTTATTGAAATCCATTTGGAAATAAGTAATATTCATTCCATTTTAAAAAATATTTATTGAAAAAATATTTTACAAAACATGGTTGGTTATAATTTATTTTAGAAACTGTGAAACAACAGAGAGAAAGTTACATAGAAAAACACTAAATTCTTGAAATATGGGTTTACATCAAAAAAAAATTAAAATATATTATTTTAAAACAGTGATGAAAATGAAGCATGTAAGAATGTATAATATTTCATCAAAATCTCTTGATAAGAGTAAAAGTATTAGAAGATGGGATTGATCAATTATTGGGGAATAAATGAAGGCATTCAAAAAAAGTATCCAATGAATATGGGTATGGAATGTGGAGGTTCTTGACCAAAATGATGATACCTACTAGATTCCACTTAGAATAATACTTATGTTAAAATACATCTCAAGGGTAAATTGAATTTTTAAGGGATATGTACAAAAACCATAAAAAACCAATGAAAATTATGATGGTTTTTATAAATAATACAAATTTCCCAGATGGATTATCTTTTAAAAACATTCTTAATCTGTGAAAAAAATTGGAAATTAAAACCTTATCAATTGAATAATATTTTAATCATTCCCCTATAATGATAGTTTTAAAAACTGATCATAAGATACTATTAATAATAGTTTATTCCTAATATAAGTTATTTAATTAATATTTTATTAAACATAAAGAATATGGTGCAAAAAATCCAGTCATGTATCTTGGATTTTAAAATGAGGCAAAAAAACCATTATACCCATAATATCCTTTGAAGTAATGAATTTTTTAAAAAAGAACATGATATGGATATTAAAACACCATGAATTATTATTATTATTACTTTTTTGAAAAGAAGGAAAGGTAATATTAATGATGAATATCAGCAGTCATACATAAGAAGAGCCAAGAGGAGAAATTGTCCAGCCATAGCTGGTTGACATCGAAGGGTCCTGAGGCCGCCAGCTGATGGGCCGCAATGTTTCCTTCCCTTTGGGTAAAGGAGAAGGTGCATCAAGAGAAGCCTTGACGCAGCGAGCAGATTCTCTTGATGATGAAGCCAAAGGCATGGAGTCCAGCATCATTGTGGTTAATAGCATTGATAACATAAAATAAGTCAGACTCGATGATGATATCAGCCCATCCACATTACCCAACAAGCATCATTCCTACAAGTATGGCATAGGTCTCAGCAACTACAAGTTCCCAGAAGGCATGATGTGGTTCATATTTTGCTGCAATGATCAGCCCCAGATGATTTCAATCCAGGAGACCGAAATTATAACCTTCCTAATCTTTTTTAATATTATTTTATAATTATCATATTTATGTATATTAGGTAGTTAATTACAAATTTTAATATCTAGTGTGAGTAATATAGTTTTTTAATAATGGCATTATTCTTAATTTTTCTCCCAGTGTTCATCATTACCAAATTATAAAAATTAAAATAATTTATTCTTTATATTAACTTATAGTGTTATAATTTCATTCTTTGAGAGTTTGTATTGTGTTCCTTAATGATGAAATTAATAATTTTATTATTTCTGCGATTTCAATTGAATAGACCTTGGTATCTTAATTAATGAGACTAGTAATAAGGATTTAATTCCATCATTATGATCAAATAATTATTTATAAATATATACCATGTATTATTTGTATTTATTTTCTCATATTTATCCAATATATTATGTTATAAAATTATTCATGTAGGTTGTTAAACTGACCCAAACATGAAAAAACCATAATTAGTTGATTATTATAGTTATGAAAGTGGTTTATTTTCACATAATATAATTATTATAGAATAACAATGATATTATGTATATGTTTATATGGTTTTAAATAACATTTGATGATGTTTTAATTGATAATAAACAACCTAGATGAAAAATTAAATATTTTACTTCATGTAGGTGGTGGTCCGCACAAATGAACACATTTGATTTTTAATCTTCTAATTGGAAAAGGAGAAAGGTGGTTAATGAAAATTTATAAAATATGATAGCATTCAATAAACTGATAATATTTAATTAAACATATAATATTGAGAAAAATATATATTAATGGTAAATATATAGGGGAAATAATGGTAAGTAAAAGTTTGTACATTAATAATTCTTAGTATCCCATAAAGGATTCCTTTGAATGGGAGGAATTAAGGGAAAAACATTTTTCTATAAAATTAATTAAGTCAAATAGAATTAAAATGGAATTAATGAGGACTATCATTCTAGAGTAATTTGGAATTTGGTAGTGTTTTTGAATGGTTTATGAGAAGTTCCTTTTATAACTTGTGAGAATGGTTTTATTTAAATATTTCATATTAATATAAAGAGAGAACATGATTTACATGTAAAGAAGTATATAAAATTGAACATAATGGAGTGGAAATATGGTTTACTCAAGCCAAACCATACACAATCAATTAGAAACATTAATTTAATAGGTCATGTGTTTTACTCTTTTGGGTATCCCATTTTACAATTTTGGATTTTATTGTAATAAATAGTATTTAAAAAAACTTGTCATTACTTATTTCTAAAAATATAATGATCCTCATAACCTAATTTAGACCAATTGACCCCAATTATTAAATCCATTTTATCGAATATAATTTCAATCTATAGTAATTTTTTTATATTATCACATGTAAATAATAAAAAATTATTTTTTAAAAAGTATATTTTATAGATTAAAATGTTGGTGTTGGATAAAATTATTGATGTATTTAATTTTAAAGATATATTTTCACATATTATAACTAAAATTAAATTTATGTGGCCTTAAAAGGTACTAAAAACTGAAATTATAAAAAAATAGATTAAAAGAGTATACCATGAAAAATTCCTTTTATAAGATAATGTTATATATGTTCATAAAATGTTAAAAATTGGTTTTATAAATTCATAATGGTATCTGATGAACTAAATGGATTTTTGGCATTGTTTGAGAAATAATTATGATCCCATTATTCTTGGTGAGTTCAGGTTGTTGTATTTGTTTAAAAAATTTCCAGAGGAACTCATAAATCCGATGGTTCTTCATCAAGTTTTTATGACATCATATACCATGTAAACATGTTTCATGATGCTATAAAGTGTTTTGATATGGATTTAATGTTAGCTGAAGTATATTGGTTTAATTTTGAGTGAATAGTTTTTTCACATTGATGTTTTTATAAAGGGAAGATTCACATATCCATTTATTCTACACATGAAAATTGGTGAAGGGAAATTCACAAAGGAGATTAATGTAGTTGTTTCATTTATATAGGAAACTCCCATAGATGATTCATGCACATAATATAATTCTAAATATGACATAACTAATTTTCAATGTAGTTGAATACTGACTCACATATTTGATATTATATGTATCTAATTCCTATTAAGAATGGCATAGAAATTTTTTCCACATAGCTAATTCAGATTCATTACTCTATATCAATGGTTTTTATTTAGGTCTTCAGAATTACTGTTTTCTTAGTATATTTTAACTATTATGTTGTGTGAATTGTTCTTTTAGAGACCTAGTCATTTTATATTTATTATTACATGTTTTTTAGAAAAAGTATCCCTAAAATATAACCATATGATTAAACGAAAAAGTTTATTTAGATGAATATTTAGATAAAAGACCAACATGAAAGTTAAATTAGACATATTTATTTTAATCTCCAAAATGCTAAATAATTACCATGATACCCTAAAACTAAATAGGATAACCTAGGGAAAACACAAACAAACTTTTTGATCTAAAAATACTATTAAGAGAATTAATATGGTAATGGAGCATAACATGTGTGTTAGAAGGAAAAACATAGAATCATAAAATACAAGGCTCATGAATAGTCATATAGAGGAATAATATAAAGAAACATATAATAATAAGATCATGGAAACATATGAATATGGAACACTATATAACATGACGTAAGCATAATTTAATTAAAACTGCCATGACAACATCACAAGGTAGACAAAGTCCCATCATGGATTATGTTTACTCCCTAATCTGATACATAACACCTCAAGAAACTTAAAAATTACCCAATGAATTAGAGAAATATCCAGTCAAACACATAATTACAAGTATATTCTTATGAGTTCCACAAAATGATATCAATAATTAGTCATCAAAATAAGAATTAACCATAAAATAAATTGGGTTTCATAATCTTTCTCATATCATAATCCTAGGATATTTCAAAAAGAATTCATTTGAGAAATGAACATAATATTTTCATTACCCAATAATGGAAGGTGTAATAATATAGTTATATAATTGAGAGAAATAAATATGTAATTTTGAATAATTAAATAATATTAATAAGAGAGATAAAGTAGTTATAGAAGGAAATTCCATAAACAGAATCAACAGGGTGTTCCTGAGAGATCCGGCGGGTTCTTGGCTAGGCGATGGTCTTCTCACATCGGTGATGATGGAGGCTCCAGAGCCGGTCCCTTCCCCCCCGATGGGGGAGGGATCATCAAAGTTCAGGGATGTAGAGCCTATCTTCCACCCCTTCACAAACCCTAATTTCCTTCCTCCAATTCTGAAAGCCACATTTAGCCCAAAAGTCCCAAATCCTATCAGTGGTTTCCCTAATCTCCATATTTCGAACTCCGAGTTCACGGAAACCTCCGCTCTTCTGGATCTGACCTTGGTTGCTAGATTTAAGCAATAAAGACCGTCAGTAGACTCCTTCGATAGATTTGTCTTCAGTTCATTGGATCTTCAAGAGAGGGCGACAGTGGGACTTATCAACAAACACCACATTATGGTTCGATTCACGTTGAAGAAGGACTGGTTCACGCCCAAATTTACCCAAGAGAAGAAGGGTAGAACGGTCCTTGTAGTGTAGCTTGGGTTGTCGATTCCACAGAGACCTAAGAAGATACCTAAGATACACAACCTAAGGGATGGATTTTTGGCTATGAAGTGGCCAACTTGGATTTGTTTTTAAGTGTTTTGGGAGAAGACTAATAAGCTTAGTTGAGTTCAATTATAATGAAATTGGTTGATCTTAGGGTTACGCTTGGGTGGATTGAATGCATTTTATTTCTTTAGACAAATTTTTTGTTTTATTAATTCTTGATGAAACCATTCTTCAAAATAACACTAACTTCATCATTTTATGGTTAGATACTAACTAAACTCAATTACTAGTCACAAACACACTTATAGAACCAGATTCATGATCTCTTTAAGGTATATGGTCAATTTAGTAATTGGAATTATCTTTTTCAAACACAGTGAAGATGAGGAACGAAAATAATTGAAGAATGGAAGTCTTGAATTATTTAACCAATTAACAACAATTCATGCATTAAATAACATTCAATCCGGCCTTTTAATCTTCCTAAGATCAACCCATTAAAGGGTTAGCCCTCCATTGATGATATGATATCAATGGTGGGCAGAAGACGGCTTACAAGAATCGAATTGAAGAGATTAAAACCGTGGAAATAACGAGCACTCCTCCATGTGTGTGAATGGAATTCACACCTATGTGTGAACTATATCACCAACACACAGAGTTATCACTGTGCTTTTGTGATTTTAGAGACTTAATTATAGAAATTGGAAGAAGAGAAGAGAAGGAATTGGATTAAGAACTTAGAAATACAAAAAGAAACTTACATGGGGAAATGAAAGCATTACAACGAAAATTGAGCATAATAACATTACATGAAAGAAAGTATATGTTCCTCCTCACCACCACTGCCTTAAATAGAAAAATTTGGATCCTTAGGCCGAGCTCCAATAGTCCAAGTCATCCCAATCAATGAGGGCAGGCATAGGTGGTGGAAAGTAGGTGGAGATGAGACTTCTGCACCCTTGATCCGAGATGGCATCCAGCTTGCATCCACTTGACAGATCCGCTTCAAAGACCTTCTAGATGGCAGATTTGTAGTGGTCCATAGAAGACAAAAATGAATCCCCGGATGTCTTATAACATCCTGTAAAATATCATCCCAATTTACTTTGTGGTTCGGGAGATATGGAAGATTCATTGGGTTGACATTCTGGGCCGCAGATTCTGGCCCAGATTCTGATCTTCCATTTGGGCTGCCTTGATCACCATCATGGAGACCGAATTAGCACTTTGGACTGAAGCCTGATTTGTTCCAATGTATGTATTCTATTATCACAAGAAATTCTGGCTTCATTGGTCCATTATTGTGGGACCCACATCCTCAACAGTGGGTTGGTGTCCAATCTTCTTTCACCAGAATTGTCTCCTTTCATCACCAAATATCTTCATGATCCTTTTTGAATCTTTCCTTGCTCCCTGAATGAGAAACATTTAAATTTTAAGTGAAGATACATTTCCAAAAATATAATATTAAAACATGAATAATTACATTCAATAAAATCAGATGAGTCATTGGGCCTAAATTGGTGTACATTAGGCATGAAGTGCACAATTGATGAGAGTGGATGTTTAAAATTAAAATGTACTAACTCAGGCCCATATGACCAAAAATGAACTTTTAATCCCAATAAAATGTAATTATAAAATGTGTTTTTATTGTCTAATCAAGGACCTCATAAACTCATGGTCAAGTTCCCCCCGTATCGTCAATGGACTTCAATTCTTTCTGTTTCAGTGGTCAATCGAGTTTCACATGAATCGCGATCCTACTTCCGCCGCAGTATGAGTTAGTTTTTTAAAACTTCATCTTCGTTTTCAAAATACCTCAGTTATAAGAATTCTTGGAAATCTTGTCGGTAGATTTTTATGCTCGGATAGTCAAACAGAATCGGTCTGTCACCCAGTCAATCTGCGGGTTTGCATAGAAATAGACATGTCTGGACCTCCTTTTGATTATATTTAGATTACAATCGGGGAGGAGTACAGGGTCAAGCAGTGAGTGGTTTATGAGGATTTTCGAGTCTTCTGTTTCTCCTGAATGAGGCTGGGGCACGCATCAGATGTTTGTCGTCGGGAACCTGTAATACTGCTGGACATGAAAATTGGCAACATTTTTTGTTCTGTGTGCAAGCGTACGAGTCATTTGATGGAGGCCTGCCAATGGGGACCTCTAGTTAATCCAATGATGGATGACAGATATAGTGTTGAGGCTTTAGAAAATCGTTCTCCGTTGGCAGGCAGGGGATTTGGACCTCAATCGATGAAGGATGGCCTTAGGGGTGGGCAAAAACACGGCTAAGACGACGGTCAATGGAAATGATAAAATTCTTCTGGTTTGTGAGACATTGGTCTTGGGTCTGTATGTAGCAGGTGAAGAGGTTAGAGATAAAGGAAACTCATTGTAACCAGTGGAGGAGGTGTGAACAATAATGGAGGCAAAGGGAAGCATTGCATCGAGTGTGGAGACTCCCGACACTGGTGTGGTAGCATTCCATGTTAATCTGATGGTGGTGGATGTGTCCAGCAGGATAAAAAGGGATCTGACGAGTTCTTCCAGTCATTGTGAGAAGGATGAAGGTGGAGATCACCAGTTTGAGGATTTTCATGTGGAAGTCCAGAGGAAGGGGGGGTAAATCAATTATGGATCAGACGCTCGATGAAGAGAAGGTGAATCTTTATGGATCGGTGGCCGATAGGACATGGGTGGACAATGTGGACATGAGTAAGGGGAGTCTAGGACTCTATATGGTTAAGACTATTTCAAGAAGAGGTGGGAATGAAGGGGGACTGAGATCGATTGCTTTGAGTAACAGGTTTGAAGGCCTTTCAGAGGATGTTTTGAGTTCGGATTTTGTTATTATAGGTGAGGGAGATGGAGTTAGTGTGACAATTTCCAAAATAAGTGTGCACGGCCATTCCGCTGATGAGGCTCTAAGCCCAAAGAGTTCTAGGGGTCCCAAGAGAAGGAAGAGGAGGAAATACTATTCATTTCTACCTCCTCCTCTTAGGACTTGATCAGCAAAGAAGATGAGTGACAAGATGATGGATATGGTGACTTTGAGACATCGGAGGCCAGGGGAGTAGGATTGTCAGTCCTTGGTTTTGCTTTTAATCTCTGAAGAAGACGTTATAGAACATGTTCTATCGCTCAATTCTACTGAGGAAGAGGCAACTAAAATGATGGGGAGGCCTCTAGAGGTGTCTCTTAGTGAGGAGCAATACTCTTGGATTGAAAAACATGACTCAATTCAGGTAGGGGGTTTCAACCATGGGAAAATCAGTGTTGAGGAGTACATTCAGACTTGGGACCAAATCGTGTCTGTTTTTGAGAAGCGGTTATTAGAAGAAGCAGAATTTAAGTCATCATCATTTACTTGGAAGCTATTTAGGGAGACAGAATCCAGTAATATTAAATTCCTTGTAAGCAACTTAATGTAAGCTGGTTGATTTGGTTGGCGGGCGTGGGTGAATTGGTTGTGTGAGTTTGGTCTCTATGGGTTAAATTTAATTTTTATTTGCAGTTTTGTTTTTCTTATTTTCAGCACACTACTTGGTCTTACTCTGGAAGGGGATTAGAGTATTAAGTCTTCTCGATGAAGGTCCATTGGATTTGGATTCTTGAGAGGGCATGGCTTCGCCATCGGTTCCGTGCTTGTACTTCTGCACGAGACTGCTTGCCGAGGGGTCTGTGTCAGAGAAGATTTATTGTTGGCTCATTTGATGGGTTGGGTCATTTTGATAGTTTGCATTGGTTGTATGTGGTTTGTCACTTTTCCCTTAAAAATTGTTTTATAATAAAAAATTAATTTTCAGTCAGTCCTGAGAGATCCCATAACTTATGATCCATAATAATTATGTACTTTCACATAATGTCATGTGTAATAAAATTAAATTCTTTAATCACATAATTCAGAACCTTTTACATCTATATTTGATTTATTATAATTTTATTATCTCCATTAAAAACTATTTCTATGAGACATAGAGTTAAATTTCACTATTTTGAGGGCATTCATTTTATGTTTCAAAGGTTAGATCGCTTGTGGGTAATTATTAAAGTTCTTTTAAAATGGGAATGTGACAATAGAGTTTAAATTTACAAGAATTAATGTACTTAAAGAGGTATAAATTTTTAAAAATAATAATATTTTTTCTAATATAGGTATGATTACCTTATTGAAAATGGTAATATATTATGATTAGTATATTTTTCCACTTTTACCGACCATTATGAACTAGATTCATTTAATTTAATACATTGGAATTATTTTTATTAAATAATGTAAAGTACCATTTAATATACAATTTTATGTCATTTTAAGTAGTTATAAGTTAATTTCAACCTCACATGAAGGGTTTAATGGGAAATAAAAACTCAACAACCACGAAGGTGGTGGACCAACATATTACAGATGATGTTTTCATTTTTAGAATAAGAGTATAAGTGAATAAAATAGAAGATAGATATTATATTAACATAATAAAATTACTTAATATATATTATATTGGAGTATTATAAAATTTTTAAGGGATTTTTTTGGGGGATAAGGAGGAAGAGAAAAATAAGAGACTCGATTGGGGGAATTATTATCCATTTTGGATACCCTATATTGGGATTACACTTAAGAAATATATGATTGGTCTTTTTATGAGACTAGTAGACCTATGATTCTTGGGAGAGTAAGTTTTAATTTTGGAAACTTCTATATATTAGAATGTATTACTATAAGGGGTTGTGTGGGGGGATACATATATGTGGGAGGGGAATTCTTGAATATTATAATTAGTATATTTTTATTGAGGATCAATACTATAAATATTATTTCTTATTGTCACTATATATTGTAAATGGTTCTCTTGATTTTGAGCTAATGGGTTGTTATATCATAATTGACTCAAAAATAAATGTATAATAGCCTGTAATGTTAAATATTTGATTTCACTATATTTCACTATACACAAAAAATTCAATTAGTTTACAAACAATTAAAAAATTAAACCTAATTATTTTTCAAATTTAAATTCCATAATTGAAATATATGTTATTGAATTAATCCTCTAGTCACATGAAATTTAAAATTTCAATTAAATCACCATTTATTTGAGAAATATCAATTTTTAAATTATGAACAACTTTCAAACCTATGGAAAATTACATATTATCTCATAAAATTATCTTATAATTATAATAAAACATAATATTAATTAATAATTCCATATTATGAAAATATAGTCTCATTTAAATCATTTTTCTATTATAAAAAATCAATTAAAAAATTTATGCTTTAGAAAAATATAAACAACTAATTTATCATTTTTAAAATATATATTCCCTTATATCCTTCAATAAATATATAATACTTTCTTATTATATAATAACGAAATATTATGCTAAATTTCCATATTTAAGGTCAATATTCTAAAGGAAGGGTTATTATTCCCATAGATTGGTTACTATTCCAACGATTAACTTTGTAACTGTCATATGGGTTCCCTATATTATAAAAATACATCATATTTCATGAATTCTTCATTAAATTCTATTTTCTATGAAGCCTATATATATATTTTCATTTTCAATTGGAATATTTCAATACAAATATTATGCATAATTTTTATAGTGTTTCTCATGCATGTGATTATTCCGAGGGATCGATAATATCAAATTTCAAACTACAATTATCTTATTTTTTATTTTTTATACCATTGTAATAATTTAAATTATTATGGACATATTTATTATCTAAATTTAATAAACAATTTAATATAATAAAATGTAGTTGGTTTTATCTTGTTGAGTGATTTCATAATACGAAATTACTAAATGTGACACAATTATAAGAAGTAAAATTTAATTGATATATTTTTTGGGTCACTGCATTCTTCCCCCTTTAGAAATTTAAAACATGAAATTTAATTTAACATAATTAATTGAAAAAAAGTTATGGTTCTTATGATTCATGGATTCCTCAATTTCCCATGTCGCCTCATCTTACTTATGGTTTATCCATAGCACATTGACTAGGGGAGTTTTCTTATTGTGATGAATTTTATCTCTAATGTCTAATATCTTCATGGGATGCACCTCGTAATAATAATTATTCTCTTATTGTACCACATTTGAATTTAGTATAGATGAGGACCTAGTTTTTACATAATTATGAGGGAAACATGGAAAATGACATGTACGTGAGATAAGGTTGGTGGGAGTTTTATTCATTAATATCTGGTTCCTATGGAATCAATAATCTCAAAGTTGATGATGTACTTAAGACGTAACTTTCCATTCTTCCCAAATCTTATGAAACCCTTCAAAATATATATATGGAGGAAAAAATTATTTACGACCTAAGACTCCAAGCCTCTTAAATTATTGGCAACATAATTCTTCTATCTACATTGAGAATAAATGATGTGATGCTGAATAATATTGACCTTTTATACAATGTCCTTATCTATTTAAGTCCTAGGTATCACGTGTTCACCAAATTTATCCTTTTATGAAGGTTTCCTTCATCTCATTACCTAAATGGATTTATATTCTTCCATTTGTATAATTTATTGAAAGATATTACTGTATGAGAACAAGAATATAAACAGATATTTATCTCATCCTCATTTTAATTCCATTGCACATGCTCTCAACATGTCCTCAAGTATCTAGATAGTATGATGATATTAGATATTTATTTTAGGGTGAGAATTTTTATTGATGATCAAATAAATGTACATAGTATATTGGGGACTTTTTCACAACATGGTGGTAAATCTATAATATCAATGAGAGACATTTGATAATGTATTTCCATGATTCCTCACCACTTCTTTGATGTATATCCTTTCATGTTGTCTAAGAGAGAAATTTTATGTACTCACAATTAAGTAAGTAGTCTTTATAAGACAATACACCACAACCCATATAAAATTATTCCATATAAAATACATCATATGGTCAATGAAAAATTCCATGGTGTTTTTTTTCTAATTTCCATATTATTATATTTAATGGCTTCGTCATCCCCATTGATTTATTTCTTTCGGCCTTAATATGATAACATACCAAGAACTTTGATGTGTATTCTATGATCCATATTTTCATATTATCCCACAAGATTTTATCTTTTAGAACATTATAAATATTCATGCTTTGTGGGTTGATTGAGAAGAGTGATTTAGGTGTGTTATTAAACATCTCCTTCATTATCTCATGATATTATGATATACCCTTTTGTGACCCAAATCTTATATATCTTACTTCATCAATTTTTTTTACTTTAGGGATTTCCCATTTTCTATGGATTCCACCATTTCTATATTTCGACACTATAACTTTGATAATCCTTTATCCTCTCTATAAGGTATTCTTGAGTAATCATTTGAGAAAAAAATGACGATGTTCCATACTTTTTTATTCCCGTTACCATCCTTTTCAATTCTATGATGATTTGATCCTTCTCAATTTTCATCATTGATATGGTTGTCAGATCACTTCTACTTAATGCATCTTCATTATTATATACTTTTCCAGGATTGTAGTGAATGGAGTAGTCATAGTATTTGATAATCTATAACCATATTTAAATGCTCATGTTTAGTTCATTTTTGTGAATATATATTTAAGTCTCCTATGACCCATATATAAGTTACAATTCTCCCCATAGATATAATACTACAAAATTTTCAATGTAATGATCACTATAGCCAGCTCTAGATCATGCGTTGGATTTTTATGCTCTATAAAATTCATCTATCTTGAGGTGTAAACTATAACTTTGTCATTTTTCATTAGTAAAAATCCCTTGAACTGATTTTATGAATTTTTGTATACCATGAATCGTTTCTCACTTTTGGATAACATGATGATTGGTATATTGATAAGAATCCTTTTCAATTTCTTGAATATCAAATAGCATTCATCATTCCAAAAAATGTTACTCCATTCTGAGTCGTCATGGGTAGTAGGTTTTAAAATCAAGGAAGATCATAAAAAATAATTGGTAATACCCAGAGAGACCTAGTACACTATAGATATCCATTAAAAATATGGGTATAGGGAAATACTCAGTCAAATATTTCTATAAAGGGTATACAGATATACCATTTCTGGTGATAACATTCCCCAAGAATGAAGCATCCTCCATATAGAAGTTATATTTTAACTTATTTTCACATACCTTCTACACTATCATGGTCTTTAGAATAGTATTAAAATGATCCTCATCCTCCTCCTTCATTTTGGAGTATGTCATAATATTATCTATAAATACTAATTTTTTTTTGTTGAAGTAATCTCTAAAGAATCTAATCATTATGTCCATAAATATTTTGGGATAATTTTTGAGTATAAAGGGAATCTGTTTGAAATCATTGTATCCAAACCATCTTTAAGAGGAATTCAATGGAATATACAACTTATTCTACTTTAATTAGTGAAATCTTGACTAATGGCCCACCAATGAATAATACTAGTCCTCATATAGTTAGTTAAACATGTCATATACCCATGGAAGCATATTATTTTAATTTATTAATATTTTTTTGAGTTCATGATAATCAATATAAAGGTTCATTGAATTATACTTATTCTGGATGAATAAGACAAACATAACAAATGGTTAAGTAATCAGTCATATAAAATTATTTTCATATTATATTCAATCTAATTTTTTAGTTCTTAAAATTCTATTATAGCTAGTTTATAAGGAGTGTTTGACATTTAATGTGATATAAGTATAAGTTCAATTGAGGAAAAAACCTCTATATTAAGAGGATAACTAGAAAATTCTTCAAGGAATACATCAATATAATCCCATAATATAGTCATCTCTTCAAGCATGTCTCTTTCATTAAACTCGATTATTTTTGGTCGATATGATTTACCTTATGGAAAAAGTATCCATTCTTGTGAATAATATTAAAATAGAGATTCATCATCCTCCTTAAACTTTTATAAATTTTGAATATGACTCAAGAATGTATAGAGTTATCTCCATATCTATAAAATTTATGTTGAATTTATACAAGGATTTTCAATCCATGCTCAGTATAGTATATAAATCCACTAAAAGAAATAAAAAATTATTTTTTGGGAGTTTTTGTCCACAAACATTGACTAGGGTGGAGTTATATACTTGGGTTGCAATGATTTCTCCATTTTATCTTCTCATGGATATCTCAACCCCCATGTTTTGAGGTATGTTTTTCATAGTTCTACTAAAGTTTCCATATATGAAATATTTTTTTGATCTAGAATCAATTAGTACATTCACTATTCTTAAATTAATAACTAGTGTTCGAGTCACAACATGTTTTTTGGGATCAACCATCATAGTGATAATTACGTATGTCATTCCTTTCTCTCTATATATTATAGGTTTTTGTATTTGATTTTACTCTAAAACACTTGTATTGGGGAATTAGTTTTCATAATTTATATTTTCCTTATACTTAACACAATATACTACAGGTTGAGTGTTGTACTATTTTTTTTATTCCATCACATTAGTGGGTTTCATTATCTCTTATTAGCTTTGATTAGAATAATTCTCTTATTTTCACATTTAAATAATATCCTTATAACATTCCATGATTCTAAAATAATACAATTTTATTATCTAGTATATGTGACATGTGATGTTTAGTTTATCTTGAAATGCATGCAACATTCATATTAGCTTGCTTTACTCACAACAATGGGTTTCTTGGATATCTTTTGTTACACACAAGAACAAGTTTTACCAAGTACTATTAACATTAATACATAAATTCTAAGTTATATTATATTAGTAAAATAATTAGTTTTGAATATGATTAAATAAATTATGAAAATCTATGGTTTAATTTATTGGTCACCAATTAATTAAAAATGAATACAGAAACCAATTTAAAATAAAAGAAATATTTTTATAAAAAATAATTTTTTTTGTGCCAAAGGAGTTTTATCATAATAAATTAAATTTATTACTATTAGGGTATGATATTAATGAAATTTATATATTATATGTTTGAAAATTAATATTTGTCTAGTATATTTGATATGGATAAGATGAGAACAAATCCCATTTTACGCATAAAAACCGTATTTTTCTAAAGGAACTTTTCCCGCTTTTTAATGGTGAACTTTTCTTAAAAATAATTTTTGGTAATATCATAAATTTTATTTTAAAAAATAAAATTTTTAAATTATAATTTAAAAATTATCTTATGGTGAATGTTTGGTATTTTTCTATGCTGTTTCATTTTTGATGAATATTAAAAAATACTGAATTTTAATTGAAAACTCACATTTCATCTGCATATTTTATTATGTTAAAATATATATTAATTTTTTTATGTAAAAAATCATATATTATTAATATATTAATAAAATTTAGGTCATTATATTCATTTTTATGTTGGATTTAGATATAAAATCTTAGTATTCTTTTGAAAATTTTCATTTTAAAAACTCGCTTTCTTATTGCATTTGAAGGATTAATTTTAAATTAATTTTTCCACACAATTGAATTTAATTTTGAAATATTTATTAAATATTTGGAATAAGAACAATTTATAATTTATAATAATTTCAACATAATTATTTACCATTGTGATTAGTAAAAACAATTAATATTAATTATAATGATTAAGAGAAAAATGAGTTTATGGAGGGACAAAACTTTAAATTGAAGGAGTGGATGAACTTGAAGAATGTATAAAACCCATTTTATATCCATATTTAGCCCTTATACCTTATTATATAGATATTTGTACATTAGTGGAGCCACTTAAAATGAAAAAACATGGTATAACTCAATAAGTTTAAAAAATACAAAGTCTTTCCTCTCCCCTCACTTATAGAAGGCCACCCCCCTTATCCCTTATTTACTACTCTCAAAACATTTGGCTAGAAATAAAACTAACAAAATTACATAAAAAATTTAATACCATAACACTATAGTACTTATTTTTTAATTTAAGAAAACCATTTATGGTTTTAGTGAAAACCTAAAGAGGATACCTGAAGAAGTGGTTATGTTCTTTGAATAGTGTTTTTATTTATTTTTATTTATCCACCTCATTAATTTTATAGAATAACATGAATATATAATAAATTATATATATTATATATACTAATATATTTTCATTTTATGGTTATAACCTATAACATTACACACTTCCATCAAATGGGTTACAAAATCATCGTTCGTGTGTACGGAGGACTACCACCTCTCGAACTGATGTCGTTCATTTTTTCATTACCACCTTTCATGGATGGGAATAATGATGTATTTATAGTTTATATATAATATAAATATTTTATTTTATTATTATTATAGGATTAATATATCACACATTCCTTTATGCTTTCCATTTTTGGGGAACATAATATTGTCGCTCGGGTTTACATCGGACTACCGCCTCGTGAAGTGATGTTCTTCGTTCACACTTTATATGGGATTTATTAAGGATGAGTTTAATAAACATATGAGATATATAAGACATAAAATTGATACTGTAATGATAATATATATATATATATATTATTTATTTTTATTTCATTCAATATGATATAAAATTAGAAATAGCGTCCATGTGTATGTATGGTCTACCGTATCCAAGAATGGTGTATTTCACTTCCTATCACCATTTTTTTAGGATTAATATAAATAAATATATAATGAATATATATGTTATTTAAAAAATTATTTATATTTTTGATTTGATCATATCAAGATTTATATAACAGTAAAAAAATAAGAAGATAAATCATATTTGAAAAACATAGAAATTAACACCAGAAACAGTGAGAATAATGAAAGATTATTTAAAAATGAAAAATAAGATGTTATGAAAGAATAATTTATGATATTGTAAATATTATTTTGTTTATGGTATATGTAAATAACATTATTAAAACCATTATACCTTAGTTTAATTAATTTTAGATCTAAATGAATCATGAGGTAATGTATTAAATCAATTTTCACTAATTATATTAAACTCCAACTCAGTTGATTATATCATGGTAAGATTATTTTTGTAATTACTCTTGATTATATTATGGTGTCTCTCAACTTTTTTTTACATGGATTTATATTTTATAAACATAATATATTCATGTATAAATTTTCAATTAAATGTTATAAGGGTTTATTTCACAATCTCAATCTAATTGAGACTATTTATTATTGAATTTAAATTAAATAAAATCATATTACTATTATTTAATAAAGCTATTAATTTAATTATTTGATGTATATTAATAATATTTTTCAACTGATATTACCATTTTTTCACTCTTTGGTGCTGAAAATTATTGATATTTTATTAATAAAGTCCCACATCATTTCTATATGTGATCGAAAATCCATTTTCTTACAAAAGTATATTTTCTAATTAAAACTTAAAAAATGTTTTCATTAACCATTTAAAAATTATTCATTAAAATAAATATTTACCCATTTTTTCTTTCTATAAAAAATTTAAAATGAATCTTTTTGTCACCTTCCAAAAAGTCACTTTTCTAACCTTTTTACCAGGAAAAAGGAATGTTATTTACACCATATGTGGAACTAACTTCCAACATGAAAATAATTTATTCAAACAATCCATTACAAGCTTACAAGGATATTTTTTAAGATTTATTTAAAAGTTAATTTCAATGGGAATTTTTTTAAAAATGAAAAGTTTATTTTCCTCAAACAATTTTAATAACATTTTTATAGTATTTATATTAAATAGTGAAAACAACCACTTAACATTACTCTAACATGTATATATTTTAATGATATCATACTTAATATGATGCTAAATGGTTTATTAGTAGTTTGACTAGAGATGTAATATTTTCATACAATTCACTTTAATTCGAATGGTCTTTGATTATTGACTGGGGAAAGTATATATATTTATTATTATAGTATTAATATGAATTTTTATGTTAATTGTGAATAAAAACTTTAATTTTAATAATTAATTTAATTTTTTATGTGATGTGTGGGTCCTTCTATATCCCCTCCATGAATTTGTAGGTTTCTTGAGACAAGATAGATATGGTTTTGTCTAAGAATTTTCCATTCATATGATTCTTGGTACATAGCTTTGATGATAGTATATTCTCTACCTGATTCCTTAATAATGTTAGATGTATTTTCATGAATCATCCATTTTAAGTTTTACATATCCATCGTTGTTCATTCCATCATTTTTATTTCTTTTATTGAAATTATATGTGATTATTCACTTCATTAGAATAACAATGGTTAAGATTTATAATCATGTGATTATTCATATGGAATTATTTTATCATCACATATTATTTCCATATTATGGTCAAGTTATTGATTAATGACATTTAGTTACTTACCATTATATATTTATTATGTACATTGATTCATTATTACAGTTTCTATAATTAACCCCTACTAATCATATGATATCCGTGATATTTTCTTCCTTCCCACAAGATATTATGAATTTTATTATGACTTTAATGGAGGGATATAGTATATGGAATAAAGTTATTCTCAAAACAATATTTTGTAATTTGGGTATTCACTTTTAATACAAGAGACATGCACATATCTAGATCTCAAAATACTATTAAAATATTCAGTCCTTTGGGTAATTATTTCCATGTATCTTTTTCCAATGTAAAGGTAGAAGGAATCAGACCTTATCTATTGTGGTCTAGGTAACAACATTTGGTATGAATGGAAGTTTAGTAAAACCTTAAGATCTATATTTAATAAAACATATATTTGAGAACATAACCATAAAGTAAAATTTTAGGATAAGTATATAAGAACATCCTAATGTTTTAGTAAGATAGAGGTTATATGGTTTTTCTTTTCAATACATCATTGTATGTATACTACAAGTGGACATGGTTATGGCATAGATATACCTAGGGGTAATAACTCCCGAAAGGAAAATTGGTCTTGACTTAAGAGTTTACTAGTACCTAACAATATGCCTATCTATGAACCTGGTTTGACACTATAGGGGGATATGCTTCGGATAATTCAAATTTTAAGTAGAAAATATTATAAAGGAATTAAAAATAATTTTATTCCCAAAGAAACCATGTTTATGATTGTGGGATATTCATGTTTAGTCTTTCACTAGTTTTGGGATCATATGTTATGTTTAATAATGTTATAATATAATACAATGTATATCATTTTATAGTAATGGAGCTTAACCAAAAGAATATGAACCGTATAAATCCATATAATCTATACAGGTATTTCCCTCTAGGGTAAGATAATAAAGATGGAGGTGGATCTATAACTATAACTGATCAAATAATAACAATACTAGGGAATCTGAGTCAGTTTAGGATTAATAAACATTCCCATATGGATTATACTAATGATCCACCACACAGTGAAACAATGTTAGACCACTTTATGCATCAACATCCTCTATTAAAAAAGTGGGACTAGAAATCCATTTTTTTCTTAGAGAAGGATAAGTTCCTTAAAGAAGAAATTTCTTAAATTGGAAAGTAGTTAAAGAGATATTTTTTTCATGGAATCATATAACCTCTGAAGAGATACATATCAATGGTGGTTGTTGATTAAAAAAAAGAAGTATTTGGAATAAATAACAAGAATGAAGTTGAAGGATTTGAATGTAATATTATTTGGAAAATATTTACCTCATGAGAAACGAGTGGATATGGAAGGATATTTATTAAGCCTAAGAAATAATTAAGAGTAAAATGTTTCTATGTATGAGTCCCACTTTTCAAGGTTATAAAGGCATGCAGTGGACTATGCACCTTATACAAAGAGAAAGCTTGACTATTTCATTGATGGGATTAACATAATTCTTGAAAGGGAACTTGTATCCCATACATTCTCATCTTATAAGGACATATTATTATGTGATATTTATAAATAGAAATAATTATGAAAGTATTATATATTTTAAGGTATGAATGATAAGATGAGGATAGTAAAGAAAAATTCAAATAAAGGAAATAAGGGAAAGAATGGTTTTCCAACACATGCTACTTTTGGAATGAAACACCTTGTTACATGCTTAAAAAGAAAAATGAGTTTTCTTCAAGTGTTAATTATAATGCCCCAATTATCATTATTTCATGGGAAATAATATATTTTATAATTTTTAAATTCCTCAACTATAAGGATATAGGGAATTATTAAATTGAATACCCCATGTATAAATGGAATATACCTTAGAAGAAGCTAAGGGATCATGGTCAATCTTATATTATTACCACTGATGAAGTAGAATGATTAACATTATTGTATTTTAATTATATAATTATGTTATAATAATATATTAATAAATGATATTATGGTTGCAAAAATAAATAAATGTATAAGGATTTCACAGCTGTAATTCTCATTAAGGATTGGAAAACATATATTTAATGGTATCGATGGATGAAAATGATTCATTAGAAAGTTAAACATCATGTAAAACACTTGATTTAGGGACAGATAACCGTTAACATGTTCTTAATATTTAGATAATTTTTAGGATAAATATATGATCAATGTGGATAAAGTAAATTGGATAGTACTAACTACCTTGGAACTGATTAATGATAAGTTCAATTTAGAAATCTAGTAACCTTCTTTCTAAAGTTATGGATCATAATCTTTTGGAAGGTTCATAAGTATAAACATTTATAAAATTTTTTATTTTCAAATATGGATGAGGTTTTAGAGATTAATTTATTATATTGGATAACTTTTTCTAACCATATTAGTTTTGGAAAATAGTTAGATACAAAAAGAATAATTATCACTCTTTTATGGGCCTTATGATCTGCTAAAAATGAATTTCTTGTTATTCTAGTTTTAATAATAATTTAGGGTTATTAATTATTATTAGTGTAATTTATGAATCATAAATTGATTTAATAACTAAATTATGAAATTTCACTTATGAAATAGAAATACATTGATTTAGTGCATTTACTTATATGATTAGATAGTAAACTAATTCTTCAACCTTAGGAAAAGGCTCTTGAAACAAAAATGTTATCCTATTAACTTCATAACTAATTTATCAGATGTAATTTTAGATCATCATATATTTATTTTTTGGTTCCATCTAATTTACACTGATCATTCACTTGGTTGTGATCAATGACCTAAATAACTCTCTATTGTTATTTGTGATTTTTTCCTAGTCTATATCTTCACATTCCACTGATGTTCTCCTAATCAGAAGTTTAGTTATCTTTTATTCCAAATGACCTTGGTATATCACTTTCAATATTATTAAGAATATTTATCATTAATAATTTAATGTAGTGGGGTTTTCGGTAATGATATTTATAAATATCAAACCATTGATTTCTAAGGTCATGTTAAAATTATGAGAACACAATTTATTTAAGGGGTGGGAATGTAACAGCCAAAAATTATAAAAGAATAAAATTTAATAAAATATAATAAGTTACATAAAACATTGTGTTTATATATAAATGCGCTCAACTCTAATTTTATATTGATTTATATGCAACAATGAGTTTCTTTGATAGAATGTGTTTCACACAAGACTGAGTTTTACTGAATACTATTAATATTATTATTTAGAACAAAAATTATGATATAACCATTAAATTAGAGGTTAGGAATATAATAATTTAACTTATGAAGATATATTTTTAATTAATTGTATATAAATTAATTATAAATGAATATAAAATCTAATTGAATATAATGGAAATGTTTTTATAAAGAAAACTATTTTTATATAGTACTAGAATTTTATCTTAATAAATTAAATTAATTAAGATTAGTGTATTATCTTAATTAAATATATATATATATATATAATATTCCATAATTTGTTTTGAAATTAATCCACTTTATTTGATAGTTCTAAGATAAGAACAAATCTAATTATATACATAAAGAGTTGAATTTTTTTAAAGACAGTTTTTTCACATTTTAATGGTGAACTTGTTTAAAAATATATTATAAAACATTTATAAATTTTAAATTAAAAAAATTAAAATTTTAAATAAAAAATTCAATATTATCTTAACATTATTTTTTCATATTTTTTTAAAGTTTCATTTCTGACCAATACTTAACAACACCGAATTTTAATTGAAAACTAACTTTTCATCTAAAACCCTTATAATGTAAAATAAAATTTTAAATTATTTTTAAAGGAAATTTGATAAATTATGAAAATATTAATCTAATTTATCTCATTGGAATAATTTTTATATTAAATTTAGTAATCTTTTGAACAATTTATCTTTAAAAACTAGCTTTTTTTTCTGTCTGCGAGATTAATTATAAATTAATTTTTCCACTTTTTTGAATTTAATTTGTAAACATGGATTACATATTTTCAATCACAATAATATATAACCCTTAATGTGTTAATATTTATTTTTTTTACCAATTTTATTAGTGAAAATAGCTAAAATTAATTATGATGATTAAGAGAAAAATGAGTTTACCGAGGGACTAAACTTTAATCTTAATGTAAAAAATGGCCAATAAAATTTTCCAATGCCCACAATATTTCCATATTTCTACTTAATACTATCTATTATTGATATTGGTCCACTATTTGATCCAAAAAAAATGAAATAAACATGGTTTCACTCAATGAGTTTCAAAAATACCAAGTGTCTCTTCCCCTCAACTTATAAAAGGTTTTCCCCTCTCCTCCATTCTTCACAACTCTCAAGATATTTTGATCAACAAAAACTTCAAAATTAAGTTCTCTATTTCTATAAACTCATCATATATTCCTTATTTTTTGTATAAATAATAACTTTTAAGGCTTTATTTCAAAACCTAGGAGAATACCCAATGAAGAGGAAATATTCTTCTAAAAGTTTTATTTTATTTTATTTCCTTATCAACCTAATTCAAATTATATTATAAAATTATTATATAATAACATCAATATATTCTATATTATTATATGTAGCTATATTAATGGTATGAACTAAAACATTAAACACTTCTGTAAAATGGGATACAAAATCATCATTCATGTATACAGCGGACTATTGTGTCGCAAACCGATTCCGTTCATTTTTCCATTACCACATTTAAAGGTTAGGAATAATGATATATTTATATTTTATATATAATATATATTTATAATGTTATTATTTATCTGGAATTATTATATCACACATGCCTTCATGCTTTCCATTTTTTGGTAATATGATATCATCGCCCGTGTGTACGACCGACTATAGCCTTGCAAAGCGATGAGATTTTTTCATGATTTACATGGAATGTTTTAAGGATGATTTTAATAAAAAAGTGATATATATGACATAAAATTGATACCATAATGATAATATATATATTATTTATGTTACTTTCTTCCAATATGAACAGAAAATGGAAACAATGTTCATGTATACGTATGACCAATTATCTTCATGAATAATGTATTTCATTTCATATCACCACATATTATATATTAATCTAAATAAATATATACTGAATATATATTATATTTAAATCTTGTTTTACATTCTTGATATGATGAAATATTTATCTACATAATTGTAAACAAATAACAAGTTAAAGCATACTTGAAAAACATAGTGATTAACATTTGAAATAATGAAAATAATGAAAGATTATAATAAAATGGGTGATAAGATGTTATAAAAATATTCATACATCATATTATAAAATAAATATGGCATTTTATAATTTAATAAAATTTTTAAAACTTTTATACTGTAGTCTAAATAATGTTCTATAAAAAGGAAGCATGAGGTAAGTGATTTTTTAATGCAATTTCTACTCATAGGGATATACTACTAATTTTTTGATTATATCATGCTATGATTATATGTGTAATGAATTATTATTTTATTATAGTGTATTTAAATTTTTCTTCTATTTACATTTTATACAAAAAATTGATTCATTTATTAATTCTCATTTCAATGTTATGATCATCTTTAGGGATTATTTCACAATCTCATTATAATCAAGATTGTTTATTATTATTTTTAAAGAAAAATAAATTATATTAATATTTTTTAATAAACCCATTAATTTTATTCTACACTACGTATTCATGATCATTTTTATGTTATATAATCATTTTCCACTCTTTGGTACAATTTTTTTTGAAAAGATGTTTTACTAAAACATGAAATCATTTTTATCATAGGTCAGAAATTAGTTTTCTTAAAAAATGTTTTCTAATAAAATTTTTAAATTTGTTTTATTCAACCTTTCTTAATATGATTTATTAAAAAGTTTTTTTTTTATGATTTTTTTATTTTAATAAATTTATTCAATGAAATTTTATTCTCTCTTTATGAAAAAATTACTTTTATAACATCCATATTATAAAAAGGAGTGATTTTTACAACATGTATAGAATTTCTATCAAACATGATCATAATTCCAATAGAGAATTATTTACATGTTTATGAAGGCATTTTTGAGAAAAATAATTTTAAAAGATATTTTTAAAGAAAAGGATTTAAAAAAATGAAAAGGACATTTTTCTCAAGAATGTTTTTGAAGATATCTTTATTGAATTTATATTCAATAATAACAATAAAAATTTAACCTTACAATAATAGCTATATATTTTAATCATATAATCCTTACTAATTGTCCAATTTTTTATGATCAGTTTGACTGGGGATGTACTATTTTGACACCATTCACATTTCTTTTGATGGTAAATGATTATTGAATGGGGAATGCATTTAAATTACGTATTCTAGTTTTAATATAACTATTTATGTTAATTATCTTTACCCTTTAATTTGATTAATACACTTGATTTCATATGTTATGATAAGGGACCACTATATCCCCTCAATGTATACGTAGGTTTCATGAGAAAAACTTCGCATGGTTTTTTTTGAGACCTTCACATTTATTATATTATGGGCACAATGATTTAAAAATATTATATTCTTGGAATAAATCCTTGACACTACTAGACTTCATGGTATAAAGCCTCAATGGTGAGATTTTGATATACATCACTTTGAAATCCATCATTGGGAATTCCGTTATTGATTTTACATATTCTTTTTCGATTATCTTGAATATCCATGGTTATTTTTTATAATCATGTGATTATTAATATGGAATTATTTCATCACAATTTATTCCTTCCATATTATTCTCATGTTGATGATGAATAGAATGTGTTTTATTTATTTACATTTATATATTTATTATTTTCAATGATTCATTATTGCTTCTGATGTACTTAAACCTGACTGAGAATTAGATCTCACCCTTATTTTCTTTCCTTTCCCTAGGATTATATGAAATTTACTATGAATGTTGTGTAGGGATATTCTAGATATAATAAATTTATTCTATGAAAAAATTATTTTTAAATTTGTGTATTAAATTTTAAGACAAGACTCATATATGTATCCGGTTTACCAAGACTACTAAATTATTCGATCCTTTATGACAATATTTACTTATATATTATGCCAATGTAATGGTTGTAATAATTGGCCCTAAGATGATGGGGTCTAGATTAATACACTCCGTCTTCCATTTTTATAGTTTATGTGATACTTTATTCTATCCTTTTTATATGTTGGGAGTTGGGATTTCATTTCACCATTAGAATTAACCATATACCCTCCAAAATTAATCTCCATTTTATGCTTTTTATCTCCATCCGCATTAAACCACAAAGAGTCACCAATATACATATTATCCAGAAGGAATCAAAAAACAATCTATTCATAGTTTATAAAGTTTTTAATTGCTAAATAATTTCAAATATGTAGATATAAATCACTAATGAAACCATCCACCTTACTATCAGTGGTGATGAGAAAGCTGGAGGAATATCATGAAATCCATTTAATGTTCTCCCCATATGTACTAGTAGACATGTGTTCCATTTTCAATATTTCATGAAACCCCCTCTCCATTTTAATATAGATTGTTCATGAAAAATATTGTTTAAAATATGTTTTATTGAATGCTTCTATTTCCATGGAATGAATTTCCTCATTTGACATCATGTTCTTTATCATTGTCTACCATTGATCAACTTACCCATCAAGATGATAGATAACCAACATGAATTTCTATTATTATGGTAATTGGGGGACATTTTAATATATTCTCAATAGTGTTAATCCATTTTCCCACAATGATGGGATAAATAATCCACTAAATATAAGAGGCCTTTATCACATTAAAAAAATGACCAAAATGTTCTCTTTCTTAGGGGATGTATGGTGTTCTACCTGATTCATGTTTTTATTCATTAGAAGATTCATTTGTGCTAATTCTACATTGAAGTTACCAGTTCTTACTCCCATAATGTTAGGCATATCATTACGAAAATCATCACAATGCTTGTCAAGTTGGGTTTTTACATAGTTATTCCTATTTCATACCATTAACTAAAATATTTATAATAACATAAGGGACAATAATTCTTAAACTAAATATCATATAAAATGGATAACTTTGAACAGGGGAAGTATAACTTATAACTCTACATAAATATTAACTTATGAGTCTCTAGGTTTAAATACATGTTATCCAACGTAAATTCCCTATTAGGTTCTCTATCCTAACAGTCTATTCATTTACATTATAATGGGACATAATGAGTTTGTAAATTTTCTAGAGCATATCCCCTTGGAGTGTCAAACAAGGGGTGAAATATGAAATCTTGGTCATGAACTAGGTGAATAACAAGTTGATAACCAATTCAACATTTTAGGGTTATTACCCCAAGGTACAAATATTCTAGATTCACATCCAATTTTTAATCTTAATATCTGGTTGTGATTTCATGGAATCCATTTATGCTGTACTTCACAAAAATTCCAAGATATTTTTCAATATATAAACATTTATCTACATTTTATACTAATGTATTGTTGAATTTGATACCCAAAAATAACTAGACCATGCCTATAATACTTTCTATAATGAACCTATCCTTCTATAAATATTATTTAATTATTTTTAACATAAATATCAGTTAAATAAAACCAACATTTTAAAAAAGACGATTTTATTTTGAATAATTAGAACATAAAAAAACAAAATGAAACTAAAATGAAACTTCTTTATTTTAATATCCATAATGATATTAAAAATCCCTATAGCTCCAAAAAATTCAAAGGAAAAATTTTAAAATACATAAACAAAAAGGGTGATTTAAAAAGAACATTCAGGGAATAAAAAATGTAATAAAAAATAATATGTGAGTCAGAAGGTATAACATGATATCATAAAATACAAAGATCATGATTAGTCATATGGAGGCATAACATAATGGAACATGGAATCATAAAAAAATGGAAACATAGGAACATGGAAACAATATATTATTTGACATAAAATTAGGTTAAGGATAACTTCCAATACAACCTCACATAGTGCAAAAAGCCCCTATAACACCCTCTTATTTTATGAAATATTATTATTTTTCAAAGAAATTTAATTTCTTTGATAGCTTTCATTACACATAACATTGAGTTTTAACAAAAAAAATATACTATTAGTATTAGTATTTAAACATCACCATTATAACATAGCTATAAAAAATGGAATTATGAATAGGAATAAATACATTTTTAAAATAAAGAATAAAATTTTTAGATAATATATATATATATATATTGATAAATTGGAAATTATTTTTTATTAATTTATTTATATTTTTTGAAAATACATTTTTTCTAAATTATGGTTTTTGTTGTTTTTTGTAAAAAAATAATAAAATTTACTTATAAAAAATTATAAAATTTATCTTAAAAAATTAATTTAATTTTTGAAATATAAATATAAATATTATCTTAGAATAAATTATTTAAAATCATCTAAAAAATTATTTTTTCACTCATTGAAAGATATTTATTTTAATTGAAAACAATGTTTTAAATTAATGAATTTGAAAACATAAATTTTATAATAAATATAATTTAAACTGAAGTTTTCTCAAATATATTAATTTTAATCCAATTATTTTATTCAAATTAATTGTATGTTAAATTTTCAAATAAAACCATTTATTATTTATGAATACTTTTCATTGGAAACCCACTTCTCAAATGCGTCTGCAGGTTTAATTTTAAATTAAATTCAATGAAATATAATTATTTAATTTTCAAAAATTGATTAAATATCTAGAATAAAAGAAATTAAAATTATATAAAAAGTGAAAATTAATTTTTGGTCATAATGAATTGTAAAAATAATAAAAAGAAATTACCATGGTTAAGGGTAAAATGGGTATACCTAGGAGGTTAAACTAAAAAAATAAGGGTTAAAATGACCTAATAACTTTTCCAATTCCAACATATTATCTATATATATAACTTATATAATTGAGGGTTCTATAATGGTTTATTTCAAATCATTTGTTCATTTATAAATAGTGGGTGTAACTTTTTCTTTCCTAAAATTTCATGTTTGTACTCTACCCCATTTATAAAAGGGAACCCCGTCTTCTATCCTCTACACACATAAAAAGAAATTTGGTCTATCTAGAACAATTAAAAATCCATTTCTTAATTCCATAATCACATCTTATAAGACACATATTAATTAAAAAACCATATAAATAATTATTGAGGTGAAAACATAAAAATATTCTCTTAAGAAGTGGTAGTATTCTTAACTAATCATATTTTTTTTATTTCTTCTTACACCTCTATTGGTGTTCAAAATTTTTCCCTGGGATTATTTGAGGAGGAACACATCTATTTGGGATGGATCCCAGCTTAAATGTCCCCAAAATAATCTAAAGTTTCTTCCCTATGAAGAACCTTCATGAAGGTATCTTCTGTACTGTGAATGCATAAGGATCTAACAGGACTCCCATGAGTTTGACACCCCCATCACCACACCTAGGTATTTAATGGAAAGATTCACAAGTCTGATGGATCCACAACATTTCAAAAAGCCTGATTCTATTCATGGTGTACCTCTAAGCATCATGACTCCCCATTACCTATAAATATGAGGCTCAACCCACATCGAAGGTACAAATACCCCAACCATTAGACTTCCAATTTAAAAAAAAATGTGATGCTCTCGAGCATCAAGAACCCATATCCCAAATGAATCACCCATGTCACTAGAGCATCATGAAACTACCCTTCTCATGTTCCTTATTACCTCTACCTATGGTGGGGATGCCTTTTGTGAAGGCTAATTCCCTTCATAGAAGAAGGATCCCCTTTGAGGAATTTGAGGATTTCCTGGGCACTCAGAATTCATGAAGCACCCCCTTTATAGCCCCTACCTTCTTGTTGAGGAAGGATCAATATTCTTTGAAAACTCATTTCCTTCACAAATATCATGTTCTTTACGAAGCACCCAAGCTTTGCTAAGTTATTCTTAGTGAGTCCCCTACTTTGCGACACCCTCTACCGCGTTGAACTCTAGGGCTTAATGTTGTGGTTTATTAGTCCCTCACAATGTTTCCTTGGTTTCGTAGCATTACCACTTTTTTTGGGATAAGTATGCTAATCCTCATTTATTTATGGAAAAATAACACTAACAAGGACCTCATGAGAGATCACTCCTCCACACCCTCATCATCCAACATTTTTGGTTCCTTCCCCTCCCCAAGGGTTGATGGGAAATAATTATTTAATTCAAATGGGAAAGGAGTGTGTTCCCCCCATCTGTGCCACCTGACCTAAAAATTCCTAGCTCTATTTTCCTCAGCACATGACGTTAAAATATAGTCTCACCCCATGAAATTTCCATGGGGTGCCATGCCTTAGGCATTTTCCATGCCCAATCATCTCCATGGGAGTGATGTTTTCCTCACATGAAATTATATTATCCTCACATGGAATGAGATCCTCACTGGTTAGCCTCTACGTGTAATCCCCACATCATCTTTCTCAAAAGCATCTTTCACAACCCAACCGTCTGGTCTATTACTTCTTCTTTTTTCTCACACCGAGCATGAATCATGTGGTATTATAGGTTAGTAGTAACCGTGAAACCTTTCTCCACCATAGTAGGAATCCCTCTTGGAGTAATCCTTAATCTTCATCCCTTCAAGCCAATCCCATATGGAAGCCCCGACATGTCCAATGAGCCACTCCCATGCTGAATCCTTAGCATGTCAAAAGAGATTCCCCTATTCATAAACCCCAACACATGTTCCATTTTGAATCGAATTCATCATTGTTATAAGTTATAATTCCATGTCTAGAACTAAATGTTATTTTATTCCCAACAAACTGGGATATGTAGGAATCACCCATGAGGTTCAAGCCCAAGACCCCTAACAATATGTCTACTCCATCTATTCAACCGTGACACTTCATCTATATCCATCCCGATTCTTACTCCGACCTCCACATACCTATAAAATCACTCCATCTATATGGGATATTCCTACATGTATGCCCCATCCACGCCATCACTACTCCTAGCATCATTCAGGAAGCTAAGCATGCATAATCCCCACACTATTAATCATGAAACCAAGAGAAATTATATTGCAAAGGGAAGATAACCATGTGTAATCCACACACCATACCCTATCAAAGTATGTGGGTTTTGACCCGTGTCATTAAAATAGGTTATGTAGGATACCTCATTGAGGTCTAATCCAAACCATTGGTAAAACTTTGTTCCCCCATCAGGTTCAATCCCAACCAATAATAAACCTTGGTGCTCCCCTCATAGGGATGAACCCTCTCTGATCCACCTATGGAAGTTTCTAGATTATCCTTCATAGAGTGAAAACTTCTCTTTATAAGAAACACCATTCAGAGTCCATCCCCATAGAAATTCTTACCCATCCATCTAGTAAACCTTCCTAGTGTTCCCTCATGGGGATACACTTCGTTGATCCGCCTCCACAGGGAATTATGATCATTCACAATCTATATCCATGAGACGTTAAACTCATGGAATTACCCATGTTAAAAATGGGATGATTGAGGAAAAACTCGAAATACATGCCTCTGGAATAAGATACCCCATGATCAACATGAGATTCCATGGGTTTCACACCCTTGAGAAGAACTCTTTTGGGAACAAAAATAAGTGACCAATGTTCCAGTGTCCAGACATGCTAGCGATTCCCAATGTGACTACTCCCCTGACCGAAGGTTGCTTCCCTTTCAATACCCCTTGTAATGTCTGGATAGAAGAAACATAATTAAATGGAATCCATGAGGATATATCACTGTTAACGAGTTTCAAGAACACATATTAATCTTTTATAGAGACCCAGACTAGTAGAAGAGTTCCAAGGAGGAATCCATGGAGGGAGGAACCAACATAACATCATCCCATTTCAATCATGGAGTAGAAATCCCTGATAATGCGATGAATGATTCCTTCCTTTGGATAGTGGTAATGTGAGGTAACAATGTGATTCTAGTGGATGATAACATAGGAGGAGGATGCACCCTAGTGAAAGTGTTGGTAATAGAAATGGTGAACCCAGTGTGAAACACTTATCCTCAATGTGAGGATTATTAGTTTTCGAGACATCCATAGATAATAATGTCACTGGATCGAGATATTCCACACCCGGTCCAGCCATGAAAATAGTGGTCCTAGCACGGAACTCACCAAATATTAGGGAAGTTAATCATTGTGGATTATGTTCTAATGCATCATCAATGGGGATCTCTCTCTCTAGCCATGGAATATTGGAAAAATCTAGGGAATTGGGTATTGATTTCCTAGTATCTATAATAATATTTGAATCTTATTGCTTTTTAGGACCTAATATATAAGAAATAAATCTATCCCACCCACAGATGTTGGGGTAAAATAAGTAATAATGCATAAACCTTGTACGACTCGTACTTCACCATGGCCATCACCACAACTATGTCTACCGGGTTCCCATTCCCCATATCACCCTCATAAATCATCCATAGAAGGGTGATTGAAACCCTCATATACCGGTGTGACCAGGTGGGAGTCATTCCCACAAGTTTCATGAACTAGTAGGACCTGGCGGATTCTGTGACTAATCGACACCACCTCCCCAAGGGCTACACAGAAAGCCACTACTCCCTACTTCAACAACCAACTACTTTTGGAGGTTCTACTTGGAGAATTAGTATGACTAAATCTCATACTATAAGGAGTTAATGGATCCTCATGTCACTGCAAAAATGACCACCTCTAGGGAGTCGCATAGGAGGGACCCCATAAGGCTTCGTAAGTGCCACCATGACTAGTATCTCAGGCCAAAGCACATGATCTCCACACCCTTGCTCTACCAGCCCTAGTTTGGATAACCCAAAACCAATGTAGGGAACATGATTAGAAGGATTCCTGTCACGGGGAATCATCTTCCATGGCTCCCACATCCCATGCCACCACTGGTTAATTCCACCATATCCCTACCATTGCAGATCATGGAACCATCAGCGCCCAATCGAAATCAAGACCTCAGCCACCTCATAGGCAGTTTGAGATGACTCTGTCAATCATTGGAACCACTGATATCCATCGTGTGTCAAACTGTGATAATGATATCGTGTACAGAGGCCCTCCCCATACCTTCACCATCCAAAGTAGATGTCCTCCTCACTCTCACACCCAACATGGAGGCTCTCCCCATGATCCCAATATCGATCAAGGTTGAGTTCCTCCACAATTTGTCAACCTACAACACAAAGGACCTCCTAATGCCTATTATTCCTAATACAGAGGCCCTCCCATGTTAAAACTTTTCAATTTGAACGCCCTCACTATGCTATCCTTAACTCAATAATAGGTCCTCCCCATAGTAGTGCTGACCAAAGAAAATGTCCTACTCACTTTTCAATGACTAGTACGAAGCTCCTCTCCATAATTCAACCAACCATAGTGTATGTAGTTCCCTGTCCCTCAGCCATTAGTATGGAAGTCCTCCCCATGTCACCATCAGCTCAAGAGGACTTCCTCCCTGCTCTAGCTATAATAAAAATTAATTCCATACCCGATTCCTTAATGATAAGTATGAAGATCACCCTCGTGATATCATTTCCAACCAACATGGATGTCCCCCCATGCTACAGGAAACCAACATGAAGGTCCTCCATAAGTTTCCATCAGCTCAAGCAGAGCTCCTCCTACCTCCAGCACTCACCACTATGAAGTTCCTCCTTGTGCATATAGAAATGAGTACGGTAGTCCTCCTTGTACTCATGTGTCTCAACATGGTATTCCTAATCATATCATGTTTTATATATATGAGGGCCCTCATCCCACGTTATTTCATAAAATTGAGGTCCTCCCTGCTACATCAACAAAAAACCACACAAAGGTCCTACTCATGCCGTCTATAGCTAGAGTTAAGGTCATCCCCACTCCAATAATGAATGATATAGAGGTCCTACCTGTATCTTGAAAAATAAAAGGGGAGGTCCTTCCTATATAATGAACCCATATCACGAAGGCCCTCTTTATGTCAAAAAAGTTCCCTTCCTGGACTAACCATCCTGGGGAAGATGGGAATACCATCGCCACCAAAGGAATAACTCTATGAGATGCTAGGTAATTGTTGATCCCATTTTCTTCTCAAATTCTAAAGTTGAGTTTTAATCAATAACGGAGCCTTCCCCCCAGTATTCTACATCAAAGTTTAGGGTAGGACCCCACAAGTGAGATTTATCATTCAAGATGGTTAAGTTCACAAGATCCACGAATCACTTTGCAGGTATATATAGGACGAGGAAGACTTGGATCTATTTTTGGGACTCACAATATATCTGTTCCTATCATTAGAAACATCATTATATACCTCTACACGAGATCATTGAGAATATTTATTGTATATAATAGACCGTGAGAACCCATTGGATTCACAGATGACCACCAGTACCCTAGAATATGAGGTAGTGGTTGGAACCCCGTCCTACAATGATGTTATGATGTGGTCAGAACCACCTCCGAGAGAAGAGACAATGTATAGTGATCAGTTAGTTCATACAACATTATTTACACTAGAAATTACACTACCATAGTTGGAAAAATCTGTGTCATTTCTAGTTTCTTATCTAGTACTGATCAAAGCCTAGGTAAGCCAAGAGATAGTTCCTATTTATGAGCAGGGAAGCATGTGGGACACTCTCACTACAAGTTAGTCATCCATGATTTTATAGCCAGTTGTAGTTCCCAAAATCGAAATTCTGGGTTCCCTCACCCAAGATTTAGTTACGTGATTTCACCAAACCATTTGGGTGATTTTTTTGCCTTTGTTACCATCAAGTGGTCTATCCAAAGAGTTGAGAGCATTTTGATGACATTGACTAGCAGTGCCACCTGATTGAGTTGGCAGCACTTCCAGTGACCTAAAACACTGCATCACCCACCTACCAATATAACCACCCTCAATGATCCATTAATAGATTCACAATGCTACCCAAAATTATTTAAGAGGAAACTCCTCATGTGAAGATCATGGCATGGGGGAAATACACTGCTCTGCACTTTAGTCCTATCTTGTGATAGCCTGACTTGCCTAGTGACATCGAGGATATGCCTCTAGCTACCATAAAAGTAAACATGGTTTTCCCCAAGATAAACTGATATGGGTAAAACAATGTGGTATTCAATGGAGATAACACACTACCTAGAGAAATGCAACATCTGGTGGACCCACATGTGTCCTTACTCACTGGAAAAGGTAGGACTATGGTCTCAGAAAAACCCTTCATGTCATTGATCATTGGTAAGAACACTAACTAGAGTAAATGAATAGTCATGAACTTTAAAACACATGAATAGTCTAATGAAATACAAGTGATAGAGGCTGATCCATCCATGGCCACATTGATCTAGCAGATCACGAATCAAAGGAGTCAGATTGATGAGATCCTTACTGAGTGCCTTGTAGAGTAGAGACTGGACTATGGTGATCATTGACCCATTCCGATCTGTCCTCTATTGGGGTAGTAGGGAAATCCATAGGTACTTCTCGATCACCTTACTTTGATTGATCTCAACAATCATATGAACCATGATATAGTTAAGACTGGATTCTATGGAAATCGAGTGTGGCATGCACCGCTAAATCTGCCTAAGCATCTTGATTACCCTCCTCAAGATCAATATTTTCCACTAGATTCTCCACCAGTTACTCCACCAGCCTCTCCATGAGCTATTGAGCCTACCTATCATGTTTATGATCCTATCAATGCACGGGTGGTTAGGAATCCTTGTCAAGATAGGAATCCCCACCAAGATGATATGATAGCTACTATCACTACTCACTTAGAAGCCCTCGATATTTGATAAGTAGAAATCCCACCCGATAGAAAGACTTATCCAGCATTGGTGGATGACATGTGAGAAACCCTAGATTTTGGGAATCTTACCTTCATACCCTTCAAAGGGATGGGTGACCCGCTATAGAATTTATCCCACTTCATCTCCAGGTACAAACCTATGTTAGGAACCCCAAAGCAGTAAGAGGCTGACAAACTTAGATGTTTTTTGCAAAAATTGGAAGGACCAACATTCATCTGGTACATCCATATACCCATCAGGTATATTTTTGGTTGGGAGGATCTTTTTAGGTAGTTTCCCTACTATTTTATCTTCATCATGTGCAAGAGTAGTATCTTCAATCTCTTCAAGTGCATGAAATGACTATGCGAATGTGTCACTTTATTTGTTTCAAGGTGGAATGGCCTCACGTATTTTCCTGACATGTCGCTAACCCAAGAGTAGCTATTGATTATTTGTGTGGGGAATGTTAAGGTTGATCTAGAACCCTCTCTAATCACTCAAAATATCCCATGTGGTTTATGATATTTTTCTAACAAGGTTAAGTGCTTAGCAGATGCCTTGCAATAAGCTAAGTAGGCACATCCATTACCTCCTCCATATCCTACAAGATTATCTTCCAAGGTAGAGACTACTTCCATTACATAGATAGAGGCCCCCAATCCAATATATTTGTTACCAACATACCCTCATTCAGAGCCTTACTAAGGGAAACAACATTAGGTCCTGCCTCCGGCTTAAAAATCCCCCAACGCAAAATTAAAAGGTGCCACCCTATAATGCACCATAGGAACCTAGGTGAGAGAATCAGGATTCAGACCATAATCAAGATCCATCCCCTCAGTAGGGCTAGGATTCAAGAGATCCCTTCCTAGATAGGATAAATTAAACATAATCATTCAATGAGGATCATGTTCCCAATTTTTTCTGAAGTTTGATGGAGAATGGAATTCTGAATCTCTTAGAATACAGGAAACCTTTGGAGGATGATATCACTAATTACCCTAACCACTTCCATTATCAAATTATCTTTTGTAATACCATCATGAAATTATATGTGTTTAAGGACTAGATCCAAGACCATGTAGATAAAAATTTGGTCATTTTGGTCCATCCTGCAGTGCAAATGGCATGCATCTCTGTAAAGCCTGATAGGGAAAACAAATGTGAGTGGTAGCATTTCTCTAGCTGTGAAACTCATAAATAGAAAGATAGGTTGGATTTCTATGTATTAGCTCACACTTATGGTGTCTTAAAAGGCCATTTGAATTGGCCTAAACCTCTTGAAGCCATTGCAGATACTCTAGCTACCACCTCTATCTATGTGAAATCCATGTTACAATCTTCTTTCTCTCAGAAGAGTGGGGGATGATAGCATAAGGGAAAGAAAAATCCTCCACCAGTGTTGATATAATCCCACACTCTTGAATATTTCATTCCTCTAGAGATGGGGATCAACCCTAGAATTAATTTAGTATTGGAAGAATCCTATAATGATGACTAGTAGTATGCCTCTATGAATACCTTCAAGATGGTCGATCTTTGCATGATCCCTGATAATGAAGAGTATATGGAGAGTCATCCAAATGTCTATGATCAATGCCATCATCAAAGGATTCAAGGATATGTGAATATTTGGGATACCCATGCCAGCACTTCAAGGCAAGATATACATGCTACAAAGACTAGGCAATGGGTTCAGTGTACAACTAAGAAATCATATCCCTCTCAGCCTATCTTGTCAGATTCGCTACCACTACTGATTGTGCTAATCGACTAGGTGGATCAGCAATAACTACATTGAGATCAGTCACATTTAGTTATGGACATGACTCAGCAATCTCATAGTCATTCGGTAGTGAACTTGTGTACTTAAGCTGATGAGTAACAAGACATTTCGAGAACTATTCAAAATTCACCAGTTTTACCAACAATGACCATCATACCTCCTACCAAAGGGAAACCTCATAATAGATGAGATTTTCCCCGATAATAAAAGTATTATGTGATTAAGCACATCACCAGAATTCCTCTAACACTCTAGATCCTGTATTCCATCCTTTTTTCATAATACATGTGATAATCCCTCACAAAATATTTAAGGATCCCCCTCTAGTTTTAAATAGAGGTAGTGGATGTAGAGGCCTTCCATGTTGTGGAAGTCGAGTGAGAAAAATTCCAGGAGTCATCTCATTTTTAGGAGAACAAGAGGGATCCCCCATACATGGACATATCTTCTCGATGTACATCATAATCCTATTCAATGGTGTGTATGTCCCTTGCTGTTTAGTCTATACAGGTTTCAAGACCAATCTTATCCCCACCCAGATGCTCCAGAAGATAGTATTGACTGAAGTAGATCTGATTCCCTCTGACATAAGGATACGGGGTTATGAAAAGAATGATTAGAAGCCATGTGGAATAATCCACCTGAAGACCCATTTTCGTGGCCTTCTTGGAAGCACTGAGTTCATGGCCATCTCAAAGGATACTATATACAATGCACTGATGGGTAGACCCTGGATCTATATGCATGTAGTAGTTCCCTCCTTGTATCACTAATGCCTCACATACTACCTCAACAGTCAAGTGGGCATGATCTAAAGTGACACATCTCCCTTTGCGTCTTCTGAATCCCACTATATTGATTCTGAATACTATAAGATTAAGGAGAAATGAGTTCAAACAAATGTTTTTGAATACAATACCACTATGTCAGACCTATGGATTGACTTTTATGATTATTTCACCCTATCGATTCACTAGGCCACAAGTCCAGAACTGGGACACTGCTTCGTCATTTCCAAGAGGAGAGGAATATATCTCCCCAAGTATAATAAATTTTGGATGATTACCTCATACTCATACATATGTCAGGCTCAAGTAATACCAAAACCCCTACCCCTATTAGGTATTAGGATGTCCACCCATGGCTGTAATTGTATATCATAATTTTCTATTTTTTCAAGCTAGGTTGAGTAGACAAATATTTAGTCTTCACCATTGCTTTGACATCAATCATGGTCCCCTCAGTTAGAGGCTAGATGTGTAACATCCCAGTTTTGGGTTCCGCCCAGAGGTGCCCCGCACCCTGTTGGTCGCATGGACTCAAGCGCATTTCTCCAAATTCCAAAGGCTACCAACTAGCAGTGAGGGACTTGGGTATGATAGTGGGGAAACTATGCCCTCGTTGGCAGAGTAACACAATAGAAATAAACAAATAATAGTAGCAGATGCAGTAATAATAACATGAAATAGTGAACAACAGAAGACTGAAAGTAGATAAACAACTAGAGCACATATATAAATGATTCATGTCACAAATGTCTAGGAAAGTATCCAAACAAGTCACAATGATGGAATACAATAAAAAACCAAAGTACAAAGGAAATAGCGTAAATATCTCTAGAAGCATAGCAAGCCTCAACTTGGTCCCATGCTCTCCAGCTCCACATAAATCAAGTACCAAAAGTAAAAGGATGCTTTCCTTTATCTACACCTACAATAATATAATCTATTTGGGCCCAAAATCATGACCCAATAGGGTGTGAGATGAATCCCAGTAGACAACCACCCAAATATATGTTCCTAACTGTCAGTGAATATATATGGTAGGCAATATGAAAAATGAATTAATAAACAAGGAATTACTCAAAACTAAAAAATACTACAGTTTGAACTACATTCATTTACATTTATTAAATAAAAAACAAAAAAATATCAAGCAACCCTCTGGGAATTTCTCACAGTCTAACCCCTCTGATTCATCTTAACAAAGACTCTATAAGGAAGCACTCACCGTCAATTCCCCCAGTGGTCTCGTAATGGTAAACTAAAGACACTCTGGGGAATCACTCAACATCTAATTCCCCCTATGGTCTCTCAACATGGAACTACAGACAGTCTGAGGCATCACTCACATCCACCCCCCTATGGTATCGCAACGTGAAAGTATAATAGACACTCTGAGGAAACCATCAGTGTCTATTCCCCCTACGGTCTATCTACACCAGGTTCCTATAGCCCTATGTAAGTCAATCATTCACAAATGATTTCTAGAAACCAATGTAAATCACAATATAATACTTGTATAAATAGCTACAAAGAATATCAAATCATATTAGAAAATATCACTCCATCCTAACCATACTAGGCATGGAAAAAAAGCAGCGTAACATGAAAAACTAGGCCCAACAACGAATATCAGTTAAAAAATAGGAAAACACATCCATATTAAGGTAAATAAACCCTATTCTAAAAAAATATCCCTAAACCAAGCAATCAAGGCATAACATGCATTAAAGGGTTAAATTAACAAAACATAAAATACCCTAAAATAGGGTATTGGGCACTTTTTGCACATATAACTCAAAGAAAAACTTCGGAATGATACAAACCACCTACCTTGATGTTGTACCATCGATATAGTTGAATCCCAGCTTTTCATTTGACCTATAATTCCACATATCTACAAAAAAGTCTAAAAAATTCAACCATGAATATCTCACAAAATAAGAGAAATAAAGGGATGAAGCTCTAGAAGAAGGAAGAACTCACTGTGGCGATTCCAACGCAATCAACGGCGGTTGATTCAGAGAATGAATGGTCGATCGGGGTCTTAGAAAAGTATCGTGATCTTCGGTCACTCCGGGATGAGACGATTTTAGAAGAAGTTCATTCTGTGAATGAGACGTGACCCTAGTTTGATTTAACAATTAAAAATAAAAATACATGGTATGTTTCTGAAGGATACATAGTGTGTATAAGACTTAACTAGATCCTTCCTTAAGCAGCCCTGCCACGTCATCACACTATCATGTATGCGGCCCTGACATGGCCAAACATGGCCTGGATTCGGTGCCCGAGTACATGGCATGTACATGGAGGTACACGATGTGTACTCCTAAAATTTTCATTCTTCCATTTTCCTCAAAACCAACTTGAAAAAAATATTCATACCTGAAATAAGATCTGGGTTCTTACAAACTTCCTCCCTTAAATAAATTCAAACCCAAATTTCCCTAAGAAGGCAACGAATAATAAACATTAAATAGCTCCAGCCACTGCGATCGTACATCGACCTCCCTCTCCTAAGTCTCCTCCTATACTCGCCCGTGCTGTCATAACACCAGTACTGGTGGAACAAATTGGCCATGAAGAACCTTTGCGCTTCGATCAACAATCTGGATAGGATGGTCTTCGAATGAGGCATCCACCTCTAACTCAAATTCTTCAAGTTGAAAGACATGAGACAGGTTCGAGAAGTAACACCACAACTAAGAAACATGGAAAATGTTGTGCATATCTCAGTACCTCTGAGGTAACTAAAATGATAGGAAAACAACCCAACTCTCTCCAAAACCTCAAATGGCACGATGTATCTCGGCGAAATATTACTGGGTTTCCTTATTCTTCTGTTTCCCAACATTGGTGTGACATGTAGAAAAACCTGATCTCCAAACTTGAAATCCAGAGGTCTTCTCCGTTGATCAGCATAAGACTTCTGTCGTGACTATGTATTAGCCATCCTCTTCTGAATCAACTATATCTGCTCCGTGGTCTCTTGGATAAGACAACGTCCCAGTATAGCTACCTCCCATGCCTCAAACCAATGTAGGGGTGATCAGCATGGTCTACCGTAAAAATCCTCATAAGGTTCCATATGAATAGTTTCTTGAAAACTATTATTGTAGGAAAAATCCACCCTAGGTATGTGATTATCCCCAAGACCTCCAAAATCTTGGACGCATGCTCGAAGAATATCCTCCATCACCTATATCGTATGCTCGGACTGGCCATCTGTCTAGGGATGGTAAGCTGTACTTAGAAGTACATATGTACACAAATCCCTCTCTAGTCCCTACCAAACCCAAGAGGTAAAATGGGAATCCCTATCCTAAACTATGGAGTTCAGAACCCCCTGTAAATGTACAATCTCTCAGATGTACAACCTTCCTAACTAATGAACACTGAAGGTATCCTTGATCGGAAAGAAGTGTGCAACCTGCGTGAGTCTGTCAATGACAACCCAAACTGCATCATTCCATTGAGGTGATATCGGTAAGCCAATCACAAAGTCCATTGTGACATCATTTAACTTCCACTTAGTAATGTGTAAATGATACAAAATCCCCACTGTTCACTGATGATCCGCATGCACCTACTAATAGGTGGAAAATCTCATGAAAAAAACTAGTGACATCTCTCTTCATACCTGGCCACCAATACTGACGGTGTAGATCTTTATACATATTGGTGACACCAGGATGAACTGCCCCAACTGAGCAGTGAAAATACCACATCATCTCCTCACGTATGTCTTCTGACACCCATACACATCCATGAAAACATAAGATCTCATCCACACCTATGGTCTATCTAGAAATAGGGTCATATCTTGACACACTCTCCCGTAGAACTAGGCCTTCAACATCTGATAGCTGCCTCATTTTCACTTGATCAAGAAGATTAGAGGTAACTGCTACAGAAGAAAGGAACATCTTTCACTATCTATCATGTACCTCCAAATTCATCTCAAATAATATATCCATAAGCTGACACTCACTACTGGCCTCCTGAACTGCCTATACTTGAGTCCTCCTGCTCAAAGCATCAGCCACTTTGTTTTCTTTTCTAGGCGTATCGACAAGCTCAAAGTCAAAGGACTGAAGGTACTCAACCCACCTTCGCTGTCTCAAATTTTGATCACGCTGAGTGATGATGTACTTGAGACTTTTTTGGTCGGTGAAAACCACAAAATTCTCTCCCAAAAGTTAATGTCTCCAACAACTCAAGGCATGAACAACTGCAGCCAACTCAAGATTGTGAGTTAGGTATTTCCTCTCGTGTGGCCTCAACTACTGAGACCCATACATAATAATTACATCCCCTTGAATAATCACTACTCCTATCCCGATATCTGATGCATCATAGTAAATAGTATAGCTCTTTCCTGGATCTAGAAAAACTAGTATCATTGCTAAAGTAAGCATCCCTTTTAGCTCTTAAAAGGCTGAATCATAGGAATCTGTCCACAAGTACTTCACACCCTTCTTAGTCAGGCCCATCAGTGGTGCAACTATGCATGAAAAGTCTTGTATGAAATGTATGTAGTAACTATCCATCCCTAGAAAACTACATACCTCAATGATGTTCTTCAGCTGATCCTAGGAAACCACAACTCTAACTTTGTATGGATCTACTGATACTTCTGTCTATGAGATAACATGAACTAAGAAGTGAATCTTGTCCATCCAAAAGTGGAATTTTGAAAACATAACATATAAATAATGATATCTTAGTGTACTCAAAACAATCTTAAGATGGGTATCATGGTCGTGTTGAGTGTGAGAGTACACCAAGATATCATCCACGAGGACTACCATGAAAGAATCCAAGTACGGATGGAACACATAATTCATCAATGCCATCAAAACTAAAAGCGTGTTCGTGAGTCCGAACGACATAACAACATACTATTTTAGACCATACATACTCCAAAAGGCTATAAGAGGTATATCTGATGGTCCAACACACAACTGATCATATCCTGAACTCAAGTAAATCTTCAAGAACACCCTGGCTCCCCGAAGTAGATCAAAGAGATCATAAATCCTCAGCAAGGGATATCAGTTCTTGACCATCAACTGGTTCAGCTTCCGATAATCCACAAAACATCTGAGGGTACCCTCCGACTACTTCTCAAAAAGGAAAGGTGAACCACAAGGAGAAGTACTAGGTATGATGAAACCCTTTTCCTATAACTCCTATAAATTTTTCTTGAGCTCCCTTAACTCTGGTGTAGCTATCCTATAAGGAGGAATGGACACCGGTGCCGCTTCTAGAACAAGCTCAATAGAAAAGTCTACCAATTTCTCTAGAGGAAAAACTGAAGTGTTGGAAAGGAATAGAATAAAGAAGGATTTAAAGTTCTTCAAAGAATGGATACACGAAGTGTATAACCCCTACGAAATGTGTTCCATTAACCCTTTACATGGGGGTTTTCTCCTACCAACATTGGTCATGTGACACCCCATATACATAGCATGTTCTCCTTGGACTCGGTATGTAATTGAATCATTTTCCCCTGCCTGAGTTCTTCTACAAGGATAAACCACAGGGTTCTCCTAGGTTATAACTACATGGAGTGCATGTGGCAGACACGATGTGTACTTGAAGGATTTCATGCACCTGTGTCATTGGTCACATGACCGGTTACATGATCCACTCTACATGGTGTGTTCAAGCTGGACACGATGTTTACTACCTGAGTCTCATCCATCCGTGTGGTTAGACACATGGCTTGATACACGATCCACACAACACGATGTGTACTCCAAGTACACGGTGTGTGGCACCAAACATTTCCCAACACCGTGTCTCTGCCCACACATCTATTCATACAGTTAAGGATTACATGGTGTGTACATAAAATACATGACATGTACTTTAGAAAAGTTGTTCCATCCTAAACAGAAGGTTACATGGTGTGTATTCATCAATACACACCGTGTATTCTAGGTTTTTCCAGACATTAAGCCTCAGAAACTACTCTAGAACCCCATAAAAACACTAACAGAAGCATTAAAGTGCCACATTCAGATTTTTTGGGGCCCATACTCCCCACAAATCAAATATTGACATTATATTCATGTACATCACAAGGTATAATAGTGTAATCAATCACAAGATCCACCAATTTATGATGCATGAGGGCCCATAACACCTCCTGGAACAAAGTTTTCCATGCATTCAAAATAAACTTTACATATTATCAATAACCTATCAAAATAGCAGGAATTATATCAAAACATATATCACAAAATCATGCATATCTAGTAAAACATCTATCAAAACATCATGAAATCAGTAATGCACCCTAAATGGCATGGAAAGAATGCATGACATGTGATATCTTGAAAGTGTCTATATGATTCATGAGATGGAATACCCTCATCTCCTCTGGTTGAAACATAAATAGAACCTCAATAATGTCAACAATAACAACAAAAAACATATGAATCAGCCAATGTTGAAATCAAATAAACTGTAATAATTGAAAAAACAAAAAAAAATTCAATATTCGAGGCATATTGGCTTTTCCCTATACATGGGTTAGCTACTCCCGGGAACATCTTATTACCAACTGCCTATTAATTCCTATTCCTTTCTATATTCTCCAAATATTAAGTCAAATAATAAATGAATTACTCTAAAACCACTTTGTAACATCTCAGTTCCAGGTGCCGCCCAAAGGTGACATGTAACTGGTTGGTCAAATGGCCTCAAGCGCATTTCCCTGAATTCCACTGACTAGCAGAGAGGGCCTTGGGTATGATAGTGGGGAATCTATTCCCTCATTGGAAGAGTAACACAATAGAAATAAACAAATAACAGTAGAAAAAGTAGTAATAATAACATGCAATAGTGAACAACAGAAGACCGCAAGTAGATAACCAACTGGAGCACATATATAAATGATGCTTGTCGCATATGTCTAGGAAAGCATCCAAACAAGTCACAATGATGGAATATAGTACAAAACCAAAGTATGATTTAAAACGAGTAAATAACTCCACCAACATCACATTCCTTAGCTTGGTCACATGCTCTCCAAATCCATAGCAATCAAGTACCTGAAGTAGAAGTGCGCTCTACCTTATCTATACCTGCAACAATATAATCTATTTGGGCCCAAAAACATGACCCAAACATGGTGTGAGATGAATCCCAATAGGAAACCACCCAAATATCTGTGCCTAACTATCAGTGAATTTATATGGCATGCAATATGAAAAATGAAGTAATAAACAAGGAAGTACGCAAAAGTAAACAATCCTACAGTTTCAACTACATTCCTTTACATTTATTAAATAAAAAACCAAACAATCTCAAGAAACCCTATGAGAAGTTATCATAGTCTAACTCCTCTAGTTTAGCTTAACAAATACTCTCTAAGGAAGAACTCACCATCAATTACCCCTGTGGTCTCATAATGGTAAACTATAGACACTATGGGGAAGCACTCAAGAACCAATTACTCCTATGGTCTCACAACTTGGAACTAAAAACATCATGAGGGAGCACTCCCATACATCATCCCTATGGTCTTGCAATGTGTACGTATAATAGTCACTATGGGGAAGCACTTAGCATCCATTCCCCCTATGGTCTAACTACACCTGTTTCCCACAGCATTGTGTATGTCAACCGTTCACAAACGATGTCCCACAACCAATGTAAATCAAAATACACTACTTGGATAAATATCTAAAAATCATATCACAACATATCCTATAATATCACTCCATCCTTAAAACACTAGGCATGGAAAGCAAAGCAGCCTAACAGAAAAAATTAGGCCCAATGACCAATATCAGTTAAAACATGGGAAAACACATCCATAACAAGGTAAATTAACCCTATTCTCAAACAAGAGACCTAACTCAAGAAATCAAGTCCTAACAAGAATTGAATGGTTTAGTTTTCTAAACATGAAATACCCTAAACTAGGTTATTGGGAATGTTTTTCACATAAAACTCAATGAAAAACTATATAATGGTACAAACCACCTACCTTGACGTTTTACAATCAATATAGTTGAATCCCAGCCCTTGATTCAGCCTAGAATGCCATAGATCTACAAAAATGTCTAAAATGTTCACCCATGAAAATCTCAGGAAAGAGGAGAAATCAAGGGATGAGGCTCTAGAAGAAAGAAGAACTCACAGTGGCGATTCCAACACCATCGATGGCCGTTGATTTAGAGAACAGTTGGTCGATCAGGGGCTCAGAGAAGAATCATGATATTCGGTCGCTCTTGGACGAGACAACGTTAGAAGAAGTTCTTTATATGAATGAGATGCGACCCCAGTATGAGTTAAAAAATAAAAATAAAAATACACGACATGTTCCCTAAGGATACATGGTGTGTGAAGGCCTTAACCAGATCCCTCCTTAAGCATCCCTACCACACCATCACACAGTCATGCACACGGCCATGACATGTCCATACACGACTTGGACTCGGTGCCAGAGTACACGACGTGTACATGGAGTTACATGGTGTGTACTCCTAAAATTTTCCTTCTTCCCTTTTTCCTAAAAAACAACTTAAAAGCAAGATCCATACCTGAAAGATAATCCGGGTTTTTACAATATGGAATTAGGTTGGCAGCTATCATCATTATGTTTTTAGTAGAGTAGGATTTCCCTAGTGAGGACTCCGTATCCTCACAACAGGGCACTAGTGTTCCATGGGGATTAGTTGGATTAGATGAACCATCTCTTCCCACTGATTCCCCTACCTTAGATGATGAATAATAGTTTTACTATTCTCCTTATACATTTGAATAGGGTGTCTCCACCACTGTTGATGAACTAGTTCAGCTGAATCTTTGCACCAAGACAGATCTAATGACAATGTTGAGCAACGTAGCCATTCCAACTAAGGAACAGTAGCCATACATGGATTTCCTGAAGCAACAACAAGATTTTTTTTCATAAAGATATGGATAAATTCCAGTACTGGACCCTCTGGTATCCTTCCCCCATTTTGGTCTTCCTTAAATCCATCATAGGTTTAAGCAGCCACATAGAAAAATGCACCCCTATAATGGTGTCATCTTTGAGTATGAAGTTGATAAGATCATAAATTTCAACTTCATCAAGGATGTTCAGTATCCCATGTGGTTGGCCAACATCATACCATTCAAGAAGAAGAATGGGTGGATCAATGTCTGTATCAACTTTTGAGATATCAGCCTCCACAGTTCGAAGGATGATTTTCCCCTTACAATGACATAGTTGTTGATGGATTCCATAGCTAGGTTATAGGATCCTCCCTTCATGGATGGGTATTATTGATTCAATCAAATTTTGATGGTTCCAAAAGACAATTATTCCACCCCCTTCAGAGTGACTCAAGGTACCTTTTTCTCTCAGGTAATTCCCTTTGGTTTGAAAAATGCATGAGATACTTATTAGTAAGCCATACACCACATATTTAAACTAATCATCAAGAAATTGGTGGAATGATACATGGAGGATTTAGGGGTCAAATCCCATAAACTTGAAGACCATATAATAGATATTGAGAATATTTTTGGATTCCCCTACTCCCTATTTTTGATGAGGAACCCCCAAAAATGAATATTTTGGTTTACATTTGGAATGTTTATTAGTTTCATTGTTAGATATAGAGGCATCAAGATTGACCTAGATAAGACCAAGTACATCAGTCAAATACATCATCCGACCAGTCATCGAGAGATCCGAGTCTTTCAAGGCCAATTATCTTACATACAATGACTCATTGGGAATATTTCCAGAAAGTGTAATCCATTCTCCAATATCATAAAGAAAAGAGTCATTTACTAGTGGGATAAAGAGTAACAAACTACATTCTAGGATACCAAGTTGTATATTTTACATCCTCTAGTTCAAATACCACCCATATCTAAGAATATGTTGATCCTATACGCAACAACCTTAGAATGATCCGTCAAAAATCTTCTCTCACAAAAAATAATAAGTGGTAGAAAACAGTTTATTATATCTATGTAACATGCTCCTTAACATAGAGTCTAGATACTATCCCATTGAAAAGAGCTTCCTTTCTCTGGTTTTTATAGTGAAGAAGTTTTGGCACTACCAGCAGCATCACAAGATACATATGGTGTCCCATGTGTATCTAATAAATTATATCGATACTCGCCCAATGTTGACCAAACATCTAGCTCATTGTTCAATGATTATTTAGAATTTCACAATCAAATTCTTCACACATGAGGATGTAATGGTCAGGATTTGGTATAATTTCTGGCCATCCATCCATCACCCATAGAGAAGTATATAGATATTGACTTTCTTGACGAGGCCATCCTTTCAATATACTAGTCTATGCTATGTTGGAATATTCATTTCGATGATGCCACATAGAGCCCAACTATAAGAAGGCTTAACGATCCCATACTCAATAGAGTTGGCTTGGGGATTGTCTTCATCAGGTACACATAGGTTGTTCTAATATATTCAGTCCTCATTTCAGAAGTCTACACCAACAATGAGATAGAGTATTAGGATCTCATCACTGGTCTCAATCTAGTTCTTAATATTTATGTTCCCCACCTACATGAGAAAGGGGACTCCGAGCTAGTCATCCAAAAGATCAACGATGACTACATCATTAATAAGATAGAGATTGTGCCCCTATTGAAGCACACTCACATGCTAATGGCCCAATTCCATTCTCAACTAGAGGTAAATCATATTACTTGTTCATAGAATAGTCATTTTTATTTCTTGAAAAGTATAGATGCGTCACTTTTAGAGAATAACTAGGACGACTAATTTATACATGTGGAATACCAGTGGGTTGTCGATTCTTTCATCCCAAGCGACGATGAAAGCCAACAGATAAACCAATTGACCATCGATGTTTCCACAGTGGGACCTACAGATCCCCTTGTAGTGGAAGAAACCTTCGATTGGATGAATCCATTAATTGAGTAGCTCTAACATGACACTCTCCCATAGGACAGAGCCGAAACTAAGAAAATCCATCAGCGCACAACATAGTTCACCCTCTAGAGAGGTCCCAACCATGATTCAAATATGTAAAAACATGGGTTTGATGTAATTCTCCTTTATTTCATTCAAGGAGATGATATTACCATGGTCATACAGAAATTTCATTTCTATTCTTATAGAGCTCATCATGAAAGGTTGATTCTTTCCCACCAGATTTGAAGGTTGGGCTATTTCTGGGCCACCATGGTCCAGGACTGTATGGTGTTCACCAAGAGGTTACATGGGTGTCATATTCATGAAAACTTCATGCATCGACTTCTAGAGCCCCTACATACTACAAATTACTCTTATCCGTTTGAAGTCTGGGGACTCGATGTCGTGGGACTATATCCACCAGCATCAACTCATGAGTGGAGGATCACTTTTTCTGGAATATATTTATTTTCTATGTGGGTAGAAGCAGTTCCTATTTGGGAAGTCAATGACTGATCAATTTTTGAATTCACGAGATCCCACATAATTTATCATATTGACTCCCTCACACTATTCCCATCGACAACAAAACCAACTTCAAGGAATCTGATGTGAATAATTTTTCACCAAGTTCAACATCCATTCCAACCAAACTTCTCACTAACATTCATAGGAAAATGTATAGATTGAGGTGTTTAATAAAACCCTCTCCAAAATTCTACATAAAATTGTAGGTCATAATAAGAAATGTTGATCGTAGAAGCTCCCCAATGATCATTGGGATTATCGGATGATGACACACAATTCCACCTAGGTGAATCCATGTTCTACAGTGTATGAAACCTATGTTGTTTTGCATGCCAATATTCATCTTCCTTCTTGCCGAACAGCTTTCTACGATTAGTAGACGTTAGAAAAAATAGCAGAAGTCCATATAGCCGAACCAGAATCCCTTGAAGATAATTGAATCTGGGTCTTGAATAATCTTGGGAGGAACTAAAACAAGATATCCATAACTTCAAATAAGAAATTTCATCATTGATCCTTCCTTGAAGGGGTGATAGTAATGTCTCTCAGTATGTAGATGATACCTAGAAAGTATCCACCAAAGTTGGATCCCAAATGGGAAGGTCCTTACATCATTCACAAGGTTTATCCCATTGGTGCATATTCTTTGGTCACAATTGATTGAGATAACATTAATCTTATTACCAATTCCAATTTCCAATAAAATACTTCCCATGAAGGATCTACATCATTTTACATCTTTTTAACATGATATTAAACCATGAAACAACGTCTTAGTTTCATGATGATAAAATTGATAAAATTTTATGTCCCAAGAACATGACGTTAAACTGATCACCCAGGTCGAAACATCATGAATTTAAACTATGTATGGGTTATACCTATAATTTGTTTGTGTGGTATATACCCCTAGTGTCTTCTCTCACATTGGGATATAACTTCAACATAATACAGATTCTTCTCAAAACATATTTTATCCTTGAATCCCTATAACACAATACTAAACTATGTTGTGTTTTACAAGTTTCATGATAATAAACAGTGTTCCTTTTTCCCTGAAACATTATATTGAACTGTGATGTAACTTTCTTACCGCATGATGTCAAACTACACATACAAGTCCCATGAACATGACATTAAACTCAGCAATGATGGTATAATATATACAAACTTAAACTAAGAGCTTTTGGTCCATGTAATATTACCTTAAATTATTCCTAATACCATGTTATTTTACCCTAGATTCAATTGGTTTCTACCAATGACGTCTTCTGATTCCCTGGGGGGAGAAACATAAAGTTTTGAGTTCCACACAGACACTTCCCACTTATCATAATTCAAGTATTTCTGGGTTCATATTTCCACTATCTCAAACATCTAGACGGACACCTAATGGTGAGGGTCTCATGCCTTATTTGGACCAACTCAAATCCTATTCCAATGACATAATGTATCTATAGAAAGAAATTATGGATCCTCTGTTTTGAACATGGTAATTAGTCGATTCTGCATTTTCACTCCCCATTATTGACTGATGAAGTTATGGATATTATGTTTTGAAAATGGTCTATAGTGGTCCTACCCATCATTATACCCCTTCTAAATATGTATCTCAAATTTTTGTATTTACATCCTTCCCACCTACCTATGTTCTCGTGGGACTCAACCACCCCTGGTGTCACCCCTTCGTGCAACATCATACTTTGAGTGTGAATATCAGTGTCATTGGGTCATTCTTAACCTATCATTTCTTCACCCTTGTTTTAAGATTCTTTATATGATGGGGAAATCATCACACTACTCCATGTTTCCCATACCGAGCACAAATCATGTGATCTTAGGAGTTTTGGTAGGGCTCCTACCCAAATAGGGGAGTTGCACTAGCCCACAGTCTGAATTATATGACCCTAAAATATGAACCATACAGTCCAAGATATAAAACATTAAATTGTATCATGCTACCATGATTTACTCATATGAGAGAAGGTTTCTTCTAAAACTAGTATTCTACCCTTCTATGTTTTAAGAACTACTTATGGTTTGATTCCCATCCTTATGGGATATATAAGAATGCCCAAACATTTTGCCTCTAGTCCAAGTGATAATTTCAACCTTTTAACTCCTTGGATTGAGTTTATATTAGGAGTATATGGTTTGGTGTGTGGAATCCATGGTCCTCATTAACATCAAGTTATAAAGACTACACCCTATACATCCCTTGGGAACACTCCTCTCCCCATCTTCCTAGTTTCATGATGATAAACTGCTCGACAGTTTCTATCCAAGGAACACGAGATTAAACTATCCCCCCAAGTTTAATAATTATGAATTTAAATTGTATGTGGGATCCTCTTCAGATTGTGTCATGTGGTGTTGAGGCCTCCATGGTCTTTATTCACATCAGGTTTCCTACACCACCATTCTACACATATCCTCTTGAACCCCTTTTTCCCATGGTCCAAACTCTATGAAATTAAACTAAGATCCCATGTTCAAGGTAAAATGACCTCAAACTGTCTTTATTTGGTCCAAGAATTATGACCGTTAACTATGTGTATCCTATATATTCTAAGCATCATGACTCTAAACTGTATCCATGTCTCCTCTAGAATATGTGGTGCAGTGAAAGGCCTCCTTGTCACTCATTCATGTCAGGTTCATCACCTATACATGCTACGTATGTCCACTTGAGAAGCATATCACATGATACTAATTCTATGACCCTAAACTAAGAACCATATAGTCCATGATATATGACTATAAACTATACATCACCATTGTGATGTCCTCGTATGAGATGACATCACTTCTGTCACTAGTATTCTACCCTGCTGTGACTAAGAAATATGTATGGATTGATGCCCATCCTAAAGGGATACATATGAATGCCCAAACATTTTAGCTTTGTGCCTAGTAATATTTCCACCTTTTGGTACCTTATCTTGAGTTTTCTTTATGGAATGTGTGGTGTGGTGTGATCCTATCTGGTCCTCATTCACATCTAGTCACTTTTCCATGCCATACACATTACCTTTGTGATACCTCCCCCAAAATTTACTAACCACATGATAATAAACGGTGTAGAAACCTTAATCCTTATCGGACGATGATAAACCACACGGACTGGTCCGGTCACATGACCTTAAATAATGACATCATCTTCCTGGCCATATGATGAAAAAAAAAATCTTTGTGGTGTTCTTTATTGAAAGGAGATCACTTTCAGTACTGGTCATATACCATGCCACATGTGAAGAATTGCGTACGACTTGATCCTTATCTATGCAGGATATGTATCAATGCCTGCATTTTCTATCCTACTCTATCCACACTAAAGAAATATAATAAATATAATTCTCTCCCTCCCTTTGTATGGGTCATGTCTACATATGGATATTTACCTTTAAGAACAACACAAGGCTTGATTCTCATCCTCATGGGATACATATTGATGCCCAAATAATCAATTATAGGTCCAAATGTGATATTCTATCTCCATCACATCAGTTTATCTTCATCCATACCATATTAAGTTAAACTATACGGAACTCAAGAACTACATTTGGAATGATTTACATCCTCATGTGATATGTAGTGACACCTATACACTTTTTCTTTAGGACTAGAGACAAGGTTATTGAATCTCTAGCCCCTATGGACATAGTATAGTCTAAGAAATAAGACTTTAAACTATATGCGATCTTCTTAAGGAATGCACATGTGGTGTGTGTGGGAATCCTTGGTCATCATTCACATCGGGTTTGTTATTCCACCACATTATGCATATTTCTCTTGGAGTGCCTCCCTTAGGGTCCAAAATCTATGAAATTATACTAATAGTTAACATCCTCAACACATGAACTTAAAATATTATCTGACCCTGAACAAGTTCAGGGTGCCCCATGATAATTATGGGATGCTTCAACTACCTCGCTTGAGATGATTTCCCCTACCAGTGTTGGTATCCTATCATTTTGTGTGTTAATAACTACATAAAACTTGATTCCCATCCTTATGGGATGCATAGAAACACCCATAATTTTTTTTCTTCAGACCCATCCATAGGTTCATTATCCTTTTTTGGCCCCTTTGGCCTCAGTTAGGGTCCAAGCATTGTGACCTTAAACATTAGGTCATTCATTATAGGGTGTGTATGCAGCACATGAGCCTCCATGGCCTCATTCACATTGAGGTTTACCTCCTTCGTGCTATGTTCATACCCTAAGACTGACTTTTTTTTTCTCTCTAGGAAACATGAATTTAAATTGTTTTACATGGACCACAAAATATGAACTTAAACTATTTTTATTCCAGATTATGAATCCCAATATCTAATATATTCAGTACACACTTTGTGTCCACCTTGTTTAGGGTTTTCCATCAACCTTCAAATGAAGATGAACCCCCCAAATAGTGTTAGTATCATGCCTTTTTAGATCAACTCCCATATTGAGCCAATTCTATAGTAGGTATTTGGAAGGAAATGATTAATCCTGTCTTTTGAACTTGGTCATCAGTTGATTTCATATATTTTTCACATCATTCTCAACTAGTATGGTTATGATCCCAGTGTTTTGAACAAGGTCAACAGTTGATCCTTCCTTACCAGTCCTATTTTCACCGAGGCCTTGGAATTCTCAACTTACCTCCTTTTTACATCATTGTATCATTGTGGTATTTCATCATTGGTTTCAACTATAATGTGCACTCCCACATTTCAGATCGACCCCTATACCATTCCATGCTTCCACCACTGAACGTTTCTCAAATGGAATTAAGAGTTTTGGTATGGTGTTTATATATGTGGTTGAGTCTCTCATGATCTTTTGGGTCTATACTCTATGTTCTTAAAATAGGATCCCCATCAGGAAAGTGTGGTGTTTTAGGTTTTCCACTCTGTCACACCACAAATAACCAATTTTGGGATGCTTTCTTTCTGTTTGTTTCCATATATTTGTGTGGTGTGTGTGGGGATCCTTGGTCCTCATTTACATCATGTATTTTTCCTCCATACTGCACAAATACTTTAAATAAATTTCTTAGTCTGTGTAACATTACTTTAAATTATTTCCCAAGGTCCAGGAAGAATAACCCTAAACTATGTGAAACATCCCAATCACATGATGTTAAATCATGGGATGCATCCTGATCACATGAAATTAAATTTTACCATGAATCATATTCACTATATGACATTAAAAAATGTGTTCATCATCCTCACTTGCATGATGTAAAATTGAAAATCATCCCAAGACTATTCTGAGAAGCTTTCTCTCTTGTTGTTAGTCATCTAACTTATTTTTCACATCTTCTACTGTCATTCAGCATCCAAAATGACACTCCCCTAGAATATGGATTTGATATTTTATCATACTAGTAATCTTACGCTGATTTTCTCTATTCCATGGTGGTATAAATATGAGTGTGTTGGAATTAATTCAAACATTCCATCACTCCATTTTCATGATTTTCATGCCCCTTTATTTAGATCGTCATCATCTTACACGTTTGAAGCGACCCTTATGGGAATGGTCTCATGCCACTTTGTGTCACCTACTCTCATAGTCTACCATTCCCAAAGGATTTGGATAGCATTTTGAGATAGGTCCCATGTTTTGAACATGGTTAGTGGTAAACCCTCATTTTTTTGTCCCCATTTTAAACTAAGGGATATGAACATTGTATTTCGAACATGGTCAAAAGTTGTCTTATATCATGAAGATTCTCCCATTATATTCTGAAATTTGGGTAATCGTGATTCACATTTATCATTCCCCTTTATTCAGAAGGATTCAAATGAACCTAGTGATATTCTGGTCATGCATTAATGCTTGTTGGGAGAAGAACATTGGCTGCTATAAGATCCTTGTTCTCTAGTAAAAACCTCTCTCATCCCAAACACTCTGGGAGGTCAATAAACAATAATAGACCCACAGTTTTCGAAGGTTATTTTACAATATTATATAACTTTAATGATTGTGTGGTTGTCCCATGTTTCTCACATTGGGCATGACCCACATGAGCTTAGGTATTATTCATTAGTTGCTTCACAGATATGATTGAAGTGAGGTAATTAAAGCTGGAAAAGAATGTTTCCATGAACACAAAGTTTCAAAGAAGACAAATATTTTTGATAGTATAATGGTAATCCACTTGTCATAGCCTCTCATGAGTTATGGTGGGATAATTTTATGGATCTACCCCTTCAATTTAGTGCTTCATCTCCTCCACCTTTTAGTGCATGGCCTCCATAATATGATGTGGACACCTATGCTCCCTTTCATCATTGTTAGCCATAGGATGGATCTCATCACTCCTGATCTGTTCTTGGTCTAATTCAGCATAAATATCACCCACTTGATGTGAAAACTTTCTCATCTTTTCTCGGGATTCCTCCATCTCGAACATCAATCATATGAAAAGTTTGGATTGAGTGGTAACAAAGGGGGAATGCTCATTCATTTGTTTTTCTAGATGATGGATCTCTTGTTTAGCTTCATGGAGCTACCAGATGTTATAAGACTTATCCTAAAACCAATAAAAATATAGTTGTCGACTGCTTTGCCTCATCTTCTCAGAAATACATTCAAAAATTATTACATGGAGACCTTGACCGTCCTCCCCTCTAATGCATAGACTGCATAACCGGTGGCTAAGTAAACCAATACAACTCACCCACTATTTATCTAGGGTGTTGAAAATGAAAAACTTTTGGAACTTCCATAACCTACATCAGGACATGGGAATATCCTTAACTACATCAGAATCATATTCATCCATCTATTTTAGATCTCTAGGTTTATACTCTAGATACACATCCAAGAGTCGAATGAAAAGATCCCCATCTGGCATTTTTTCAGATGGGTTGGGCTCTATGTCCTGAGGATGGTAATTCTCACTTGACCCCATATCGATGATGTTTTCATTTCCAACCCTGAGTAAAACCCCACCAGTAGCATCAAAAATAGGCACGACTAACCAATCACCAGAGGCCATGGCCTGGTTAGCTTGAGCAGTTGACTCCATGTAGACTAAAACCCCTACTAGAAAAGAGGTCCTATATCCCCCATTCAATCACCATAGTAGAGAACATGATAATACCACCACTGTTTAGACAAAAAACATGTCAATTAACCCGATCGATCAACATTAGATTTGGATATATAAGGAATGAAACATAAGGAAGCCGATTAGTGACACATAATGATCTCCGGTTGTCATAGTTTGAATGTCGGGACATGGCTCCCCATATAAGATTGATGGATATGGGGATTCCAAGGTGGTCACCTTGACTTCATCTTCTCTATTAAAACATATGAACACTAATTCCCAAGGCCTAGGCTCCAGAGCATGTTCCTACGCACTCAAGGGTCCACCCCCATCCCAATTAGTAGGTGTCCATTGAGAATGTTCCTCATACATAAAAAATATTTCATACAAGGAGTATGGGAAAAGCACAAGGAAGTAACAACATATTGGAATGTGTTGAAACTAACCTTGAGGGATTCAGATAATTTGTATGCATAGTCTACACCCTCACCACCCCCTGGGGGATCCCTTCATTGGAATCTTTCCCCAAGATCTATATGAATCATCTGAAAAGGTATAAGACTATTCTATCTCAGGTACTAATAGATTTGGAAGATAGGTTATGTCTATCGGCACCCTCCCTCAACCTTTTAGTGGATAAACAGTGCCCTGGGGATACACCAGCTCCTCCAATTCCATAATGAATTTATCCCCCTCTACAGGAGATGTGATGAATCCGACCTCAGCAGAGCCGATCCCAACCAGATGCATCTCATGCCTGTTCAGATGATCCCACAGAATGTAGGTGTCAAGGAAATGTCTGTTGATATCTGAGGTCTCCCAATCCTTATGGAAAATAATATCTTCAAGAAATCCCACATGGTGTAGTCACTTCCTGGGAGCTTGATCAAGAACCCTATAGAACCCCCTTAGTGGCTCCCTATCCTTCCGAGTCTATTCGGGTGGAAGCACCGAACCTGGTACTGATGCTCTTCTTCATTCATCTCTGGATGGCAAAGGTCCCTGAATTGTTAGCTCCAATCCTATAGCCCTATCACCATGATGTGCACCAATACTACCCCTATAACACCATCTTTCCTCTGTTCGGACTCCACCATGAGGTAAAGGGACCAATACTTCATTGGAATGGATGGTATGAGGCTTCAACATTTCTCCTGGATAGGTATCCTCCTAGATATATGTGTACACATAGACCATCCTATATGTAGCAGTTGATGGAGACAACTCATTCCATATATTTCTATATTCTCACGTGAACATGAGCCATATCTAACTCATCTTTCATATGTGGTATTCATGATGTAATATCATGTATAACTTTGGATTCATCCTTTTTAGGCACCTGAACTTCCTCAGAAATCGATTATGGTTTTATAGTTTTTAAATCAGCTCACATTCCACCCATGACACCAACACTCCACCTTGAAAGGCTAGGAGATATGACCACTCCACTTTGGTTCCCATTCCTTCATTAGTTATTACCCCTATCTGTAGATGGAATGGGTGAAAGGTGAATTGATCTACCAGCCCAACTTTTTTTAGTAGCTCCATCAACCCCATATTGAACAATAATCTTACCTTGAAATTCATAATCACCATCTTAAAGTTCATCTTGTGAGTGGAAAGGGTGTTTGGATACTCATAGCCTCTCATGTGCACCACCACCCATCCATAAAGGAAGTGGAGAAGCCCATACACATGTAATGGATTCTTCCCCTTGGTGATATGATGGAGATATTATACCTCTTCTCTAGAATCAATATCCAAGGTTGACATTATACCCTGTTTCTAGCATCACTACCATGATGAATGTACGTAGCCACACCCACATGTGGTCATCTCTCACCATCATCATCTATTCATATATATGTGATGATATGAACCCATCCAACCTAACTATTGGTTGAGGATTTATCATGATGCTCTACCCTCACAACAACTATTGGATATGCTCTAGGATCCACCAATAAGATCCATCCTTACCTTTATAGGGTCCTCTCAGATAGTTATGGGGCCTATTTAGTAGTTTCTGGACTACATCTCCCCCTAAACAATCTCCTCTACCGGGAAGTTCATAAATTGGGAAAACCACTACTTGAAATTGATGTCCCACATCCCTAGCTTATCCTTGGCTCTACTCGGCACCAGATTCCACAACACCTTTTCTAAATGTTGAATATTCCACAGATCCTCCCATGCATTCTCCATATGGAGGAACCCATCATACATTTCCCCATGAATTTGTATTCTAGAGATACGATGAAGATCCCAGAGGCTGATGCTAAGCTCCCCATGATGAAAGTGACATGTGTTGGTCCTTGATGGCTATCTTCTTTAAATATCTGGCATGATATACCATTGTTTGAAGAAATGGAACTAATATTATCACACCTCTTCATATATAACTTCTTGCCTCAAGTCTTCCCTAAACTCAGTGCAAGATGCACATACACAGTAGGCCCATACCCATTCCTCTATCAATTCTCTACCCTAGTGTAGGTCCCAAACATCTGTACATCCTTTTTCTAGGTCCCCAAGCCCCCTTGAGAGGTGTTTGGTATTGTAGTGGATGTGCCTCATTTTATAATGGTCTCCCATCTATGTTGTCGATATGGTTATAGATAAAATATAATGTGATTATCATGTGATCCTTTTAGTTATGGCCGTTAGTAGCCCTGTGCTACTAGTACCATCTCGATGATCCTCTAAACTAGTAATCCGATTCAACCCTACTCACCGGAGGGATGAATACATCATCCCTCAGACCAAATCCATACAATTAAAATATCTTTCATAAATGATAGTATTTATGAACTTCAAAAAGATGTTCCAGCTACAATTCCTAGTCACAGTGGATCTATACATACTCTCAGATCATAATGTTATTCGCCATGTCTTCCCTCTAGGTATCATCTACAAGGACAACCCAAGAAGATTCTTGAGATTCTAGTAGATCCTAGAATTATATGATTTTATGGTTTGGTTTGGGAATATCACTTGCAATGGCTGTTTGCGAAGCACCACATCACAGATCCTCATGATGCTTTGCAAATATCGTGAAGCAGAAGGAATGATGTGATACCCCGACTCTCTAGAAAGCGTTCACAGAGATGGGGACCAAGGAACCCAGTTCAAAAATGTGTTTTTCAGGGGCAAAAATGCTTTTCAAAATAATATATCACGTGAGATGATTCTTTGAGATCTAGTAAAGGGGGGATTGTGCACCTTTTATAGGCACATGTCCGACTAAACTTCATGGAAGATTCTTCTCCTGTGCACATTGAGGACCCGCCATCATAATTTATCTTTACAACCAACCTTTATTTTTGGAGATTCACCCTTATAATCTGACCCTCTTTTACCTATTGGCTCCCATTATGAGGGAGGGTAATGTCTTGGTTCCAAAATTTATGCACTGGGATTAATTGAGGAGGACCATGGAGATTCAGAATGGAATCCTAGATAAAATGTCAAAAAATACATCCAAAGTCTATGCATCATGAAGCAACTTCATGGAGGTATCTTCTACACCATGATAAGATGAGTATCTGATGGAACTCCCATGAGTTTGACGCCCTTTACGACTGTACCAAGTTATTTTACAGATAGCTTCATGAGTCTGATGAATCCATGACATTTTTGAAAACCTTCTTTACGTCATGGCATTACTATGAGCATTATGACTCCCCATTGCTTATAAATATGATACTCACCCCACCTCAAAGAGATCACTACCCAACCCTTTTGAATTTTAATTTCACAAATCATGAATCTCCTAAGAACAGTGAACCCATACCCCAAAAGAATCTCACAATTTACTGGAGAATCGAGAAAATAACCTTCTCGTGTTCTTCATTACCTCTACATATGGTGGGGATTAATTTCATTAATGTTTATTCCATTCATGGAATAAAGAGTCCCTTCAAGGAATATTAGGTTTAGCGGAGGAATCATTATTCGTAAAGCACCACCTTTCCAGCCCCTACCTTCATGACAATGTTGGATCACCCTGATTTGTGAATCCATTTCCTTCATGAAGCTTATGTTATTCATTAATCATTTGATCTTTGTGAAGATCTTATTAGTGAGGCCCCCTACTTCATGAGACTCTCTTCCATGAAGCCATCCAGGCTTACATGTTGTGATTTATTGGTCCCTCACATGGTTTCCTCTATTGTGTGGAATTACCTCTTTCTTTGTGGAATATGTACACTAATCCCCATTTCCTTTTGGTGTAGGGAACCTAAAGCAGACCTCATGAGTGACCAATTCTCCACACCCGTTCCTTCTGGTATTGCTGGTGCCTTCCCCTCCCCAAAGGGTTTATGTGAAACATTTATGTAACTAAAAGGGATAAAAAGTGAGTTCCCCTCATCACTGCTAAAGGTTGTAAAAATTACTTCCTCCATCATCCTTAGCACATGATGTTGAACTGTATTATCACCTCGTGAAATGACCATGGGGTTCCAAAAATCATGCATTTTCCACTCCCACCCATCTACATGGGATTGGGGTCTTACTCAACTGGAATTAGATCATACTCATATATAATTAGATCCTAATTGGAAATATTCTACTCGTAATCCCCACATCATCACTCAATGATGCATCTTTCACGATGCGACCAAATGGTCTACTACTTACTCTTGTTTCTCGTATTGAGAATGAATCATGTTGGATTATATGTTAGTAGTAATCCTAACACCTTTATCCAACCCCAATGAGCATATTTCCTATTGTAATTTCCAATATCCATCCATTTGGGCCACTCCCATGTGTAATCCACAGCAATCCCAATGGGAATATCCCATGCATAATCCCCAGCATGTCCAATAGGATGCACATATGTGTAATCCCCCACCACATGTAGCATTTTGAATGGGATTCTTCAATGGTATAAGTCCCAAAAATCCATCTAGAATTATGTGGACATTTATTCCCAAACAACTAGGATACAAAGGAAGGATCCCCGAGGTTCAAGCCCGACACCCCTAATAATCCATCCACTCCATCCATTCCACTCCAAAACTTAATCCACATCCATCATGATACTTATCCAAGCTGCCACATACTGGTAAAATACCTCCATTCATATGGGACATTCCTACACCTAAACCCCATCCAAATCATCGTTTCTCCTAGCAACATTCATGATGAAAACCATGCATAATACCCACACCATTCATCATTCAACCAAGGTCAATTATCTTGTGAAGGGTAGAAAACCATGTGTAATACCTACACCATACCATATAGAACTACATGGTTTCTGATCTCTATGTTCTAAATAAGAAACTTAGAATTCATTCTTGAGTCTTAATCCCAAACAATAGTAAACCTGGTTACCCCACCTTGGGTTTAATCCCAACCAATGATAGACATTGGTACCCCTCTCATAGGGGTGAACCCTCTCTGATCCACCTCCATTAGTGTCCATATTAGCCTTCATGGTGTGAAACCTTCTCTTTATGAGACACAATATCCATGGTTCATCTCCATAGGTGTTTTGACCCATCAATCTCTTAAACCTTCCAGGTATTCCCTCATTGGGACGTGCTTCATTAATCCACCTCCATATAGTATTTTGATCATTCTCACTCTATCTCCACAAGACGTTAATCTTGGGGACTACCTCATGTTAACATGGGATGCCTAAAGAAAACCTCAGAATACATTCCTCAGGAAAAAAATACCCCACAATCGATGTGCAATGCCTTGGGTTCGACATCCTTGAGAAGCAATCTTGTGAGGAGGAAAACATATGACCGATATTCCAGCATCTGAACATGACAACGATGCCCAACATGACTACTCACCTGAATGAAGGTTTATTCCCTTTCATGAACCCTTGGAATGTATTTACAGAAGTAGTGTAACTAATCTGCATCCATGAAGATATGACATTGGGAATGAGTTTCAGAAACATGTCTTAATCTATGAGGGAGACCCTGACTAGGTGATGATCTCCAAGGTGGAATCCATGGAGGGAGAAACTGACCTCCAATAATCCCATTTTGATGAAGGAGTAGGCACTTATGAGAATGTTTGGAATTCTAATACCTTTGTAATGTTAGAATATAAGGAAATAATGCGATTCCAACAGATGATAAAATGCGAGGCGAGCTTGTCCCGATGAAAGCATTGGAATCAACCTTCTTAAAATATTCTCTATATACGATTATATAATAAAATATTTATAACAAATATAGTGATATGTTTTTATGGTAATATCATAACCTATATCCATCTCCACTTTCAAAAAATGAGATATAAATCAATCAATCTTGTGTACGGAGGACTACCACATCAAGAACCGATTTAGTTTTTTCCCATCATATCTCCTAATATATTGATATAATTAAGGATTTAAAGTATATTGTAATATTTATTACAAAAAAATAATTCTATAATTATAATATGACATAAAAATTCCTATGTCCCAACCCATTCTAAAATAATATAATCGTTCATCTATATGGGAGACTATCACATCGCAAACCTACGTGAGGTGTTTTTCATTTACTTTTTAAATAGATCGTAATAAGGATAGATGAATATAAAATATATTATATAAATGATATAATAATTATTTTATAAGGGTGAATTATTATTTAACTTTATTTTTTGATCCATTTAAAAATAGAAATAATGTTCCTGCATACATATGTCATACCGTCTTTATAAATGGTGTAATCCATTTTTTTCAAAATATTTCTTTTATGGGTCACTATAAATATGCATAAAATGAATATATGTGATATTTATATCATTATTTTCATAATTTAGTTTATTTAACAATTAAAAAAATACAAAGGAAAAATTTATAAATCCAAAACATATATGGAAAATGAAGCAATTATCACCCAAAATATTAATTTTAATAAACAATTGTCAATAAACTGGTGATAAAAGGTTATAAATAAATCATATATGGTAATATATATATATATATATGAGTATGGTAATATAATATTATTATAATAAATCAATATTTATTATACATTATTTTAAAATGTGTATGAGGTAATTTGGGAATAATGTAAATGGATTTTGAGCCTCTCAGTTATTGTTGGGAGACATATTTCATATATACCACTCATTTGTTTTGTAGAGTATATATTGAAAATTAATTTCATTTATTATTATTATTAAAATTATTGGGATTTAAAAATCAATATAATTTTACCTATTTCATGTGGCTTATGATTTAAAGGATACCAATGAGGTAAGGGTTTTATGTTACATTCTCATTTTTTATTGATATTGTGTATAAATATGCTTCTGATGATGAAATATTACAATATACCATTAAGTAAACTCATTAATTTTATTCTTCTATAGTTATTTATTGATAATTTCTTTTATTTCCCCCTTTAAGAAATAATGTGTACAAAAAATAATTTTTAAGGAAAATTGGATTTAGCTTTCTTTTTAGTAGAAACTATTTTCTCTTCCATGTCCATGATTTCTAAAAAACATTTAAAAATGATTTTAACATTATCAAAATATTTTTAAAATTTATTTTAAAATTTATTTCCATTTTATAAAAAGTTTAAAAATGAAACCATTTCTAATTTAATAAAATGAGGGACTTTTTACATTTTAATGAAAATGTGAAAGAATATTTATTCTAACATTTAAAACATGAAAAATATTTTTAGGTTCCATAACCACTAATGATTTAAAAAAACATTTACATGTATCCAATTTAATTTTAAAAGAAGATATTTTCATTAATGATTTAGGAATTTTTTGATTTTAAAACTGATTAAAAAATGGAAAGGATATTTTCCTCATAAATTTTTGGTAGACCTTTTTATAGAATTTCAATCTATAGTAGACAATAAAATTTTGGTTTACTTATGTTTTACTGAGGATGTGAACCAATAGTACCATCCTTTTTCATTATAAATATGGTTTAGGATTTTAATGAAATTATTCTATGAAATAGTTTTATTTTCTTGGGATATTATATAACGAAATGATGTAATTTATATAAATCCCATTTATTTTCCATGGGTTATATTATAGTGAAATATTTATGCAAATGATTTCTTTTCATGGATTATGATATGATTTATGTTTCATTATCTTAGGGAACACATATATACAGATTTCATTATCTGATGGGTTGTTCTGTTATAAACTATGTATGGTGGTTATGTTATAAGAAATGATGGTTATTATGTTAAAATCAAGGAAAATTGTTATATTATAACTAATGACAAGTGGCTACATTATAAACTGGGAAGAGTGGGCCTATAATTATATATCCCTCCAATTAACATGGTAAATATGGATAAATCATAAGTTAATTATGTAATGTATGAACCTGATTTCATGTTCAAAATGTCATGTGTGGACATGGTTTCATGTCAATGAGTTTTTTTGTGGGCCTAATTTCATATCCTCAACCTAATGAGGGAATATGTTTCAATTTACAATGTAACCATTGTTATATTTTTATGTTTTTTCCTCATTCCCATGTCTATTTCATACTATAATTTCTCATATTCAAGGATTACAATTATGATTCATGAAAAAAATAACATCCATGATTTATGACATGACTCATGTTTATGATCATTGAGAAATTAGGTTTAAACATTCTAATGTAATCATTATGGTATCAAAATATTATGGTTGTCATTTGATTTCATATGTCCTGTAATAGATATCTCCCATGTTTACCCCTACTGATCATTTATGCTCACTGATTCTTATGTTTTCATTATGAAGACCTTGACTACATGTTGAAAGTAGGTTATTTTTATAATTATTACTAAATGGGGTGATCTTTTTGTGTTATTTTGAATATATTTTATTAAATAAGAAGATTGTGTATCTAGTCTCTAATGATATAAAATTGTTATGATGATCATGCATGTAAAAGTGTAAATTGATGAATATTCAAATAAAATAGTACATTATTAATGTATAGGAATCCTCAGACATTATTTTTGGTATAAAAGGAATTGTCTAGTTATACTTTAAAAATTATAACGAGAAAACATTTGTAAGAAATCGTTGGATAATACCATGTATAGGATAAAATCCTAGGTTATGGTAAAGAAATGAGTGTGATTTTCCTAGAAAAAATCCATGTATTTATACTATATGTTGATGTTTATCTAGCATAGTTTTAACTATAGGTAATAAATGAGAAAATAAGACATCATGATTTGGATTGATTAACTAGTTCACAACAACTGGACGTACTACACACGTTGTCTAACAATCTTGGGGTCTATGATTAGGATAATTAACAATTTATTTTAAAACAATTTTCATTTATATGATTATATAATGATCTTGGATGACCTAGGTTAAACCTAATGTGTCATATATTAAAAAGTAAGTTTCACAATTTAGAGATCATATAAATTATTTTTTGGATTATATGGTTTTCCACTAAGATTAGTATTTCTAACACTATGTTTTTTCTTTTTATCAATGGATTGAACCCAAAAAAACTATGTTAACACTTAATGTGATGCAAAATGAAAATTTTTTCCACCTCATTAAGCAAATAATATTGGATTTGGGATGAAATAATATATTTTTATGCTAAATGTTTTTCTCAAACCATAAATCATACTACTCATCTAAATGATCAAACAAGGGAATAGTGTATTATTGAGTATTTTATGAGGCAACTTTGACCATATTTTTGTGGATATTCTATTCCTCTAGTGTATGAACGATATATTTTCACCATTTTGAATATATTTTCTATTCTCCAATACCAAAAACCTGAAATTTCCATCCTAAAAATTTATCATTTTCATGGAGAATAAAATCAATAGTGGATCCTTTTTAAGAATATGAGTTGAGAGAAGGAAATTTACTCCATGTAATTGGATATGTTTATGAGGATATTTCTTAGTAAATAGTGCCATAATATTACATGTAAATAGATTGAGAAGGAATTTATTAAGCTTAAAAAAAGAATAATAAATCTATTGATACCTTTGTATTTAAATTTAAAATACTTATATGTTACTATTTTGGTTTAATCATTAGCCTTGATTGACAAAATTGATCAATTCATAGGTGTCTTGAAACCAACTCTCTTAAAGGTGTTAACTATAAGAGACTTTAGTTTCTATGAAGAAATCATTCCATGTTCAATAAATTTAGAAATGGAAATTTAAATTTTTCACCGCTCCCATGGTTTTGTTAAGAAAAGAAAGACATAGTCGAATGTGATATTTAATAAATAAAATTATAGAAGGAAAACCCAGTCACATACATTCTAGATGTAATATATTGTTACCCTGACTAGGTAACGTTTTCTCTCTCTCTGAATTCCCTCTTTGGAATGAGTTTTTAGGTGTTTCTTTCAGGATTTTATATAATTTTTGGAAGGATTTCACACATGTAACTAGGTTACACAACGTGTAATAGTTTCTAGCTGTAAGCAGCGATAAGGGTTCATGCCAAAAAGGGCTACATGAAATGATGAGGGGCGATATGTCATGGGTTATTTTAAGGTTCTATTTTAATCTGAGGTGATTAATTGTTTTTGAGGTACTTCATCACCGTGGATTTTATAACATTTAAATAAAATACACATTGTGTAATTCCATGAGAAGGGAAGTTTTAGGGTGTCGTTTGGGTTTTGGGTGTCCATTCAGCTGCCTGTTTTCCATTTCTCTCGACCCAAAGTTCCTCTCTGGTGATTTTTGATGACATCACCCCATCTTAATGAATCCATTATACGTTTTATATTCATTGATATTGTGGTGCATCTATCCAGTTGATTGAAATTTATAATTCTTCATTTCCATTGATCGTGGTAGCACATATGGGTTGCATTATCAGATTCATTGGTCTGAAATTGGTGTTTCTTTGTGTCTTCTTCTAGATTAGTTGTGTGATCTCATTCCTAAGGCCATTCATGTACTGGTTATGGTGAAACAGGTGTTAGTTATTGAGTTATGTGGATTTCCTCATTTCCCATGACCCCTTTTTCTAAATTGAATCTATATTGTATTGTGGATTGGATTCTAGTGCATTTTTAGAAATCATTGAGTTTTCATTATTGGTGGATCCTATTGCGGGCATGTGCGACCCAAGAATTGAGGTAGATGGTTCCGTCTATAGCCTATGTTGATGAAACATATTATTCCTACTTTACAAACTTATTTATAAAAGTTATTGGGATGATTATTTTTTATGTGTTGAAAATAGTTTTTAATGAAAAATGGTTTTTTCCTAGTTGATGATAAATGAAAAGGAATAAGTTATATTAAAAACATTAGAATGAATTTTAGAAACGATCACATGGGTATCCTTGGGCACTTTGGTGGAAGGTTTAGATTAAGGCCCTCATCCATTGTTGTGATTTTTGGGAGGTTTTCTCACTGTTATTTCTTCTATTTCCTAGGACCATTGTTCTAGGAAACTGATATTAAATTTCTCAAGGGGGTTTACTTATGGGGTATTCCTCTACTTCCTAGGCCAATATTCTGGGAACCTAATTGTGCTCTGGAATGATTATGGTACGCATAGTCTAATAGTATAACCTATAGTGATCCTTGGTAATGATACTTATGGTTCTATATTTTGTTTATAGTATTTTTTTAGACATGATAATAATTTTTATAAGTGAAAATTATGACATTGAAAAATGTTCTTTGAAATTTATATAACTTATTCTATTTTAGAACTATGAAAAAGTTAAATTTTTACCATGTTTTCTATAAATCTTCTTTACCTATTATCATTACACATTTTTTTAAATGATCATACATTAATATTTATTTAGATACTTGTTATGGAACACCTAGGTGAGAGCCTATTGATCTTATTAGATCACACACAGTGCACCCCTTCGATGGTGAATATAACTTTGTATGTATTCCAATGTAGGGAAATGAAATGCACTTTAGTAAGGTGGTGAGGTTTTTCGTCAGCTAATTTGGGTAGCAAGTTGTGAGATGGTGGGAGATACACACTATCACATTGAGTAGAAATTTGGTTTTGGGTCCTTTGTAGTTGGAATTTTATATTAGAGATTTTTATAATTTTATAGTTTTATTGTTTCTAATTTCTTCTTTCATTTATGGAATATATTTTATATCATTCAGATATTCCTTCTTTCTTTGTGTCAATATATTCCATGTGTTTTTTTCTAGTTGGGAGAAATCATTCCCTTGGGTTTGTTTTTAGATGCCTGAGCACATGTCGCCATCCCATGGGGATCAGGAATGCCCTTTGGGTATGTGATATAATGGTTTGGGTACTGGGTTTAAGGGTAACCCAAGTTGGGTTGTTACAAAGTAATGTTAGAGGAGGTCTCTCCCCAAGAGTCCTTGACATGGGACATCTCTTAGACTGAAGATAGGATTTTCGAGACATGAGAGGTATCTTGAGATGAGTGAATTTCTAGATATTTTCATGATTACCCTCAAGATTCCAAGGGAAGTTAGGATATGTGTCTCTAGTATTGGATTTTGTTTTAAATCTCAGTTTCTACTTATGAGTATTCTAGTTCGAACTGAGATTTATTCCATTTTATGATCATTCTTTTGTTCCGGTGTGTAGTAGTATACCTCCGAGATTTCTTCCATGAGTTACATAGAAGTGTGAAGATAATGATACTTAATATAATCCTCCTATAGTTTATAATCTCATCAAGGCTATAGTACGAGAATTCATGTTGTTGATAAAAATTACCATGAGTTCAGAATGAATTTTTTGAGTTACATTCAGGATTTGGAGGGGTGGGAGATCAGTCTTGAGAATTGTTACATTTGAAGACACCCTTATTTAAATAAATAAATGAACCTCATGAGTTGGAGGATTTGATGGATATTATCAATCAGTTATTTGAATTTATAGAGACAGATTAGAATATCAAGGTGAAGTGTGCAACATTCAGGCTTAAGGCTTCTGGCATGAGATGGTGAGATACAAGTCCAGGTAGACAGACATGTGGACTTTTATTGGAAGTGTTTCAAGACCTTGTTCTTATAGAATTATTTTCCAAAGCCCATGATGTTGGAAAAGTTTCTAGAGTACTTATCTTTGTATCTTTGAGATCTTCGATGGTCAGCGTACACTAATCGGTTTGTTGCGCATCCTAATTTTTCTCCAAACATGGTAAAGAAGGAAATGATATAGGCTTATATGTACATGTAGGGTTTCTAAAATGTTATCAAATCATAGTAATTTTGGTTAAAAGTTTACCTATACGAAGATGGTAGACATGGATATGATGGAAGATATGAACGTTGTTGGAATTTTTGGAATTTCCACCTCTTCTCTTCCATATAGTGGAAACTTCAATGGTGCGCATGGGAAGAAAAGAAGTAGGAGGATCATCATAGGAGTGGTAGAGGTGGGTCTCATTAATGAGCCTCATCTACATCATCTTCTACATATAGTAATGGGCCTCAAAATTTCTATCAGTGTGGAAAAGTTAGACACACGAGACCTTATTTTTCTATGCTCATGGAGACATGAAATTGCCATGGGCACATTGTTCACTTACACAAACTATTTTAGGATATTAAGATGCCTGTTTATGATCAGGGTTCATTGACTCCAAAGGATACTTTAGGGAATTAATATGCTTAGAGGACTAAAGGGATCTAGCCATATGATATAAGAGGGAAGAAATTTCATGTAGTGGATGAGTTTTCAGCAGAGGAAGATGCAGGTCCAGAAACAGTGAGAGGTACTATAGCATCCCGCCTTTTTATCACATAAACTTTCATTACATTTTACAAAACCGAGGATCTTTAAGGTTTAGTGTCCTGGAAACCAGGAACTTAAAACATGAAACAAAAAAAAACATTCTTTTTAAACACTTGAGAGGCTTATCCTTATGTTCATCCTAGGTTCATTACTGCATCTCAAAACCTGGGGACATACATCAAAGGAAAGGGTGAGCAGAATGCCCAGTAAGGAAAACAAGAGAAACATTTTACATGTGAACTTGAGATACTTCAATAAGGTCATGAAAAGAACTTTAAGTCATGAGAAAGAAATCATGAGATATATCATAATAAAAGTAACATTTTTTATAACTTGAAGATGTGGCTACATCATTTAACATAGACAATCATGAACATATCACCAAGGTCCATCCCCAAGGTGTCATTTGAAAATTACCAAGGTTATTCACCAAGGTATCGTGAAAATTGTAATCTCTAGTGGTTACATCATTACCCAATGCATTGGAGCGCTATCAGGGCACACCCTTAAATTTGCCTTTATTATCATGTGAGCCACATATATCATCATAAAACATTTCATAAATAACCCACATAGCATAAAATAATTGGGTTTCATTTCATAATCATAACGTTTTAAAAACTGCTTTAAAGACATGATCTTTACGTCACTTTAAACCCACGAAAAGGTAAAGTGGGTCTCATGTATGTAAATCCCAGAATTTAGAATAGAAAATTTTGGTATATATGTGAATAACCCTTTAGAAGAAAGAGATTTGAGTATTCACTTAATAATATAAAAGAACTTTAGAAAAAGAGAGACATTTTGAGAAGGAAATTCTGCAGCATAACAGCTATGTTATGAGGTTTTAGAAGACATTAAAAAGAGAGGGAAAATGGGTCAAACATTCATAAATGACCCATAAAACAGTAGATGGACAGAATAAGAAGGATACATGATCATGGTAATGAAATTTCAAGGACATACCATTTGAAATGAAAAACATGGAAGGAAGACAAAAATTAGATTTCTCTTATGAAAGTTCGACAGCCTAACAGCGTTACTTAAACTTCAAAAAAAATGATTTGAAAAGATAAAATAGGGTCTCTCATCATGTGAACATAAGAGTTCATTATGATATATATAGAGATAATTCCCCAACATAATTAAAAAGTAACTTGAAAGACTTGACATGAAAGTTGAACTTTGAAAAGAATGAGAAGGGTGAAAGAATCCCCTAAAAAATTCGGCAGCCTAACGACGCCACTTAAAACTTCAAAATACTGAATTGAAGAGATAAAATGGGGTCTCTCATAATATGAACATAAGACTCCAGTATGATAGATATAGAGATCATAACCCAACATAACAAAAAGGAACTTGAAAGAATTGACATGAAAGTAGAACTTCAAAACGAGAAGGGTGAAGAACCACTTAAAAATTCGGCAGCCTAACGACGCCACTTAAAACTTCAAAATAGTGAATTGAAAAGATAAAATGGGGTATCTCATCATATGATCATAAAATATCAGTATGATAAATTTAGAGATCATACCCCAACATAATAAAAAGGAACTTGAAAGAATTGACATGGAAGTAGAACTTCAAAACGAGAAGGGTGAAGAACCACTTAAAAATTCGGCAGCCTAACAGCACCACTTAAAACATCAAAATACTGAATTGAAGAGATCAAATGGGGTCTCTCATCATATGATCATAAAAGATCAGTATGATAAATTTAGAGATCATACCCCAAAATAACAAAAAGGAACTTGAAATACTTTACATGAAAATAGATCTTGAAAAATGAGAAGGGAGAGAGAATCCGTTACAAAAATTTCGGCAGCCTAACGACGCCACTTATAACGTCATAAAACGAAATAATGAGAGTAAGAGGGGATCTCTCATTATATGAACATGAAAAGGGAAGTAAGAGGAGTATATAAGAACATCCTCAAACATAAGAACATGGAGCATAAAAGGAATGACATAAAAGAGATTATTTGAAATGAAAGAGAGAGGTCAGATCCCTTACCTTAAAATGTAACTCTTAAACCTCAAAGGATGGGACCTTGAGGGCTTTGGGGCACCTTGGGAGGACTCATTGGGAGGTAATGAGACCAGAACTTCGTTGGGGAAGAGTGGGGAGTCGAATAGATGAGAGGAGGTCTTGGTATTTATAGGGGAAGTGAGGGGACAAGGCATTAATGTCCAAGGGACACCTCACTAGTGGTTTTGGCAAAACCATGGGCTTTCCCATGGTATTTTCCCATGGTATTGGCAACTTGGGACACCTCATACCTTATCTTACTATTCATAATTCGACCATATTGAATATATACTTAATACATCATTTAATGATGTCATTAAACACTCGTAACTTAAAAACTATATTTTCACTATTCATCGAAAATTCAACCTTCTCAGAGTAATCCCAAAATTTCACCTTAACCAAATATCGATGCTCTAAATACATTTATGAACTCCATTTTATAAAAATAATTTTCTAAATAATTTTAATTTAATTTTTAAATAAAAACACTATTCATCGAAAATTCGTTTTTTTCAGAAAAATCCCCAAAAATTACCATAACATAATATCGATGCTCTGAGTTCAAAAATAAAGTCATTTTTATAAAAATAATTTTCTAATCATTTTTAATTAAATTTTTAATTAAAAAACACTATTCACCTGAAAAAACTAATACATGAATAATAATTTATGAAACCATTATTTAACCATTTTATAGAATCACATTACTTAATCAAGGTGCCTAGATTATTTTAAAATTTTCTTTAAGTGATATTACTAATCCATTTGGTCATATTACTAATCCTAATCATAAAATCACTATTCATAATTTACTATTCATCAAAAATCAAGTTGATCTTATTAGACTCCAAATTTTGTACCGATCATAATTGTAGAAGACCATTTTTTGAAAATCATTATACATTTTTAATTATTTAAGGTTTACATAAACATTTTTAAAATAACCTTTTTCTAAAATTCATCAAAAATATGCATACTATATTTATCCGGTCATTTGAAAATTCATAACTTCATCATAAGAAGGAATCCCAATTTTTATTTAAAACAAAGGATTACACAAGGTAGTTACGGTCTCCTTACATAGCCTCTTATCACACCAGCATAGGACCTAAGTGTAATGTGTGCTAAGGTGAGAGAGTCCAAGGGAGGCTCGTCCAACATTGCCCGAGTAGTAATTTCAATCAGTTTGAACTTCTCGCGAAGGCAATTCCATTCTAGCTTCACATGATGAAGTTCGGCTTGGGTTTGGTCCAGAGCAAAGACCAATGGTGCTACCTCCTTCCCAAGTTCTGTTAGATGGGCTTCGATCGGTCCAAGACTACTAGGTGAGGCCATCGAATCTTCTTTCTATAATAATTAACCAAGATTACTTGTATTTAGAGACAATAATCAAAACATTTTGTTCACAGCGGTCATATTGACCGATGGTCATATAACAGTCAGAACCCAATGGTATCATTTTAATTATAATCATGTTTATCAAATAAAACATTTTTGTTGAGTATAAAAAAAAATAAAATAACACATGAAATTAGGAAAAAATATTTATTCAAAATTTCGGGCCGTTACAGGTACTATCATTGTTGCATCTTCTATAGAGATTTATTTAATTGACACTAGCACCTCCCATTAATTTATATCTACATGTTTTTTTCATATTCCTAAACATATAATGGAACTTATGTCCTTTGTAATGGATTAAGTGACACTCCTTGGTAAGATGAAATAGAATGGGTTTCCGTTTCCTTTTTCATTAATAATAGATAATACAGAGTGGTCTGGGATTTTCTAATTCTTGATCTAGATCTGTATTACATCATCATCAGTATTGATTGCATTATCCCTCATTGAGATGAGGTTTATTGTTATCATCAGTGTGTTTTTATTCTTATTGCCTATGAGATCTCTCGTGTGTTTCAAGGGGAGTAGAACCTGAGGCCCGGTCATGCATGACCTCCCCATCCAGAGCTCCAATGTTTTTTGTCTAATGTTATGATTTGAGAATGATGATGTTTCTTATGTTGTTGATCTTCCTCTTATTGTTCAATAATTTTCTAATGTTTTCCCAACTGACTTCTATAGTCTTCCTCTAGAGAGAGAGATAGAGTTTATGATTGTCCTAGTTTCAAGTACGTATACAATATCAATACCTTCTTATCGTATGGAACCAGTGGTGCTGAAGGAGATTAATATTTAGTTGGACAACCTATTGAAAAAAGGATTTGGTCTCCCTAGTGTTTCACCTTGGGCAGCCCCAATTCTCTATGCCAAGAAGGCAGATCATTCACTTTAATTATATGTGGTCTATTCAAATTTGAACCAGATAATAGTTAAGAACATATATCCTTTTCCTCATGTGGATGATTTGTTTGATCATTTGAAGGGGAAAATGGATTCTAAAGATTGATCTTTGGTAGGGTTATCATCAGCTCAAAGTTCAAGAGTTTGATGTATCAAAGATAGTTTTAGGAGAAGGTATGGAAATTATGAATATATGGTGATGATTTTTGGTCACACTAATGCTCCTGGAGTATTTATGTATTTGATGAATCAGATTTTCCATCAATATATTGACACTTTTAGGGTAGTTTTTGTGGATGATATTATGGTTTACTTGGAATTCGATCATGAGAACGAGCACTATCTAAGTTTGGTTCTATAAATTATGAGAAGTCATCCTTTGTGTAGAATGATTTTCATATATAGATTCTGGATTCAAGAAATGAATTTATTATGGAAATATATTTTTGAACATGACTTATCAGTTGATCCTAAGAAGGTGAAGTATGTCTTGTCATGGACAGAACCGTGGAATATCTCTGAGATATGAAGCTTCCTAAGTCTTTCTGGAAACTATCGATGGTTTTTTAAGTATTTCTATAATATTCTATAACCTTTGACATCTCTTAACAAGAAAGAGGTGAAATTCACATGATATTCTATGTTTTTGTCTTCTTTGGATGAAATGAATCAACGTTTAACATAAGTTCCTAGTCTGATCATTCCTAAGCCCGGTAAGTGGAATGTGATTTTTTGTGATGATTCTGGTGATGGTTTATGATGCATTCTTATGCATGATGACCATGTGGTAGCTTAAAAATATTTTCATCTTTAGACAGATGATAATAATTACCCTACTCACGACTTAGAGCTAGCTACAGTTATGCATGAAATTAAATGTTTGTGGAACTATATTTTTGGGAAAAGGTTCATGCTCTATTATGATCATATGAGTTTTAGTTATATCCTTTCTCAAAAATACTTGAACCTCAAATAGATATGATTTTTATAAAAACTATAGATGTTTGACTTTGATATGAAATACTCCTTAGGGAAGGGGAATGTCATTAAAGATGCACTTAGTAGGAAAGTACCATCACATGCGGTTCTCAAATAAAAGGAGGAGTGGAACCTTATGGGGATTTTAAATCAGTTTCACCTGGATGCTCAGGAGGATGTTTCAGTTATGGTTATAACCAGTATTCAGTTTTCATCATCTCTCCCAGTGTCTATTTTGAAGATTCAGTATCATAATGATGAGTATAATAAAGTTCAAGAAAGACTTTATTGTGGAGAGACTATTTATGGTTGGTCTCTATATTCATATGGTATGCTTCACTTTGGTAAGAAAGTTGTCATCCCATTATCCATGAGGAGTTTAGTCTTGTTTAATTGTCACACCTCCTTGTGGGCCATTCATCCTATCACTAGAAAAATGTATTATGACATGAGACGACAATTTTAGTGGCTGTGTATAAAGAGTGACATTGAAAATTATTTTTTCTAATATTACAGCTTATAATGGATAATGGTAAAGAAATTTAAACCCTTTGGTTTGATTTATCATCTTCTAGTTCTATTTTGGAAATGGGGTGAGGAATCAATCATTTTTTTAATTAGGTTACCACAGACTCCCAGAGGAAGGAATTCTATTTGGGTAATTGTTGATTGGTTGATGAGGTATGCTCATTTCATTATGATCAAGTATACCACTAAGGTTAAATATCTGGGTTATCTATATATGCATGAAATTTTGAGGTTACATGGAATTCCTTTTACCATTATTTAAGATAGGTATCCTAGGTTTACCTCGATGTTATGTATGGGTCTCTAAGAGGTAACATGAACTTCAGTCACATTGAGAACATCTTACCATCCATAGATAGATGGTCAGAGAAAGCATGTGATTCATATCCTAGAAGATATTATTCGTGCCTATGTATTTTATTTTGGTGGATCATGGGATTACCATAGGGTATTGGTTGAGTTGGTTTATAATAAACATTATTAGTTTTCGATCAAAATGGTTCCCTTTGAGTCATTGTATGGTCACCCATTTTTTTCACCTCTTTATTGGGCGAAGGTGGGTGAAGTTGTTTTAGTTGGATATAGTTCGGTCCTGGAGACATCAGTGAATATTAATGATGTACATCAACGTTTGGTTATAGAAAAGAGTTAAAAGAAATCATATGAGGATCAGTGATTCCATCCATTGGAGTTTTCCATTAGTAATTTGTTTTTCTTGAAGGTTTCTCCTCGATTGGGTCACCGCCAGCTTAGGTAATTGGTAAAGTTGGATTTGAGATATGTTGGACCATTTTAGGTCATTAAGCAGCTCAGGAAGGTTTCTTATCGGTTAACATTGGGGATTCATTTGATGGGTATTCATGTTGTTTTCCACATATCTTAGCTCATTATGTATCATCCTAATCCCACTCACATTATGAGTTGGGATGAAATTGTGTTAGAATCATATGTTTTTGTTTTAGAGAAACCAGTTGAGATCATTGAATCTCAAGATAAAGTGTTGGTTGGATTTCAATTTTGTTGGTCAAAGTTCTATGGAAACATGGATCAGATTATCACGAGACATAGGAATGTGAGTTTTTGTTGAGGGAGTAGTGGCCTCATATTTATCAAGGGATTAAATCTTTCACATGACTTACCGGGGATGAAAAGACTTTATATTGGAGAGTTTGTAACATCCTGTTACATTGATAGAGTATGTTTTTTCCTCTCTGAGTTCCCTCTTTGTCATGAAGTTGTTAGGAATTTATTTTTGTATTTTCTATAGGTTATAGAAGGATTTCACGTTATGCAACTTGGCTACATGATGCGTAATGGTTACTGGGTGAAATCTATGAGAAGGGTTCATTCCATAAAGGGTTAGATGACTAGATGAGTGGTTACATGTCATGAGTTATTTTATAGTCAAATTTTAATCCAAGGTGGATGATTTCTCAGCGCATTTGAACATTGTATATTCCACAACATGTAAATGAATTTCATGTCCTATAATTACCTAAGAAGGGAAGTTTTAGTGTGCCATTAGTTTTTTGGGCATCCCTTTAGATTCCTCTTTTCATTTTACCTCAACCCAAAGTTCCTCTCTCGTGATTTTTGGAGAAAACATTCCATCCTAATCAATCAGTTCAAGGTTTGATCTTCATTGTGGTTATGGTGAATCTCTGTGGGTAAGTGATCTTTATGCTTCTTCATTTCCATTTATTTCAGTAATTCCCATGGGTTGCTTTATCAGATTCGTTGGTTTAAAATTTGTGTTTCTTCATGTGTTCTTCTGGATATATTATGCAATCTCATTCTAATGTTCATCCATTGGTTGGTTGTGATGCAATAGGTGTTAATTATTGAGGTATCTAGATTTACTATTTTCCATAGACCCCTTTTTCTAAATTGAATATATCTTGTGATGTTGATTAGACTCTAGGTACTTCTTAGATGTCGTTGAATTTTTATTTTTTGCGGGATACCATTTTGGGAGTGTGCAACCCAAGATTTTAGGTAGGTGGTTCTATCTATTGCCTATGTCGATGAACCTTATTGTTCATGATTTATAAACTAATCTATAAAAGGAAGTGGAATGATTTTTTGTGTGTTGAAAATAGTTTTTAATGAAAAATGGGTTTTCCCTATTTTTGATAAATAAAAATAAAATGAGTATTTTCAAATCATTGAAATGAATTGTGAAAATAAGAACATGATTTACCTTGGGTACTTAGGTGGATGGTTTAGCTTGATGACTTCATATATTGTGTTGATTATTGGGAGGTTTGATCAAGTGTATTTCCTCTGTTTCCTTGACATGTTTTTCTAGGTGACTAATATTGAATTTTTTAGGGGGTTTACTCATGAGGTATTCCTCTACTTCATAGGACCATGTTCTCGAAACCAAAGTCTGCACTTGATTGATTACGGTACGAGTAGGCTTCTAGTACGACCTATAGTGATCCCTATTACTAATACATCTTCTTCTATTTTATATTTGTTATATTTTTTGTTTTAGCCTTGATATGCATGTTTAGTCTTGTAAAATATGATATGGAAAATGTCCTTTGAAATTGATATACCTCCTTTTTTTGAACTTTGAAAAAAGTAAATGTTTACCATCTTTTCTATAAAAATTATTTACTTCTTATCAGGCCATGTTTTATTTTAAATGAGCATATATTAATTGTCATACAATGACATGTTATGGAACACCTAGGTGGGATACAATTGGTCATGTTACCTCACACCCTGTGCACCCCTTCAGTGGTTCCTAGACTTTTTTATGTTTTATAATGGAGGGAAAGGAAAGGCACCGTCGTAAAGTTCTGAGGCTTCATGTCAGCGGAGTTGGGTTGCTAGTGGTGAGATGGTGGGAGTTTTTCCACACTATCACATGGAGTATATATTTTGTTTTGGTTCCATTGCAGTTGGACTTGTCTCTTGGATATTTTGGCTAATTATAAAGTTTTTTTGTTTCTGATTTCTTCTTATAAATTTGGCATATATGTACTATTTTTTCGAAATTCCTTCTCTCTCTGTGTCCATATATTCCATGTGTTTGTTTAGGTTGGGTGGAATTGTGCCCTCTGTTTTTTATTTGATTCATGGGTGCCTAGGGCCATCCCCTGGGGATTGGGAACACCCTTCGATTACGTGATAGAAAGGGCCAGGTTCCAGGGTTGAGGGTAAACCGGATCAAGTCGTTACACTAGAAATATGTGAATAAGAATCATGGTAATTGATGGAGTAGAACTCAGATGTTTTTTTATAAATGTGTGATGGTAATTCATATAGATAATTAATTTCAAAAATTGATAGAGTCCATTGAATGAAATATAGAAAAGGAAGAAATGAACCAATGATCCCCCTATTCTCAAATGATTCAATTGCAAGGATAATTGGTATTATGCCAACATGTAATCAAATATATTGTTTTTTATAATCATTATTAAAAAATATTAATATCAATGAAAAATGGAAATCTCATTTGATCACAAATTTGAAAGTGGGTTTGGATAATGATGTGGTTAATGGTACACTTAGCAACCACTCTAGAACATCTAATGTCTTATTAGACTATAGATCATCCCACTCATTCATATATGAGGAATTTTATAAGGGTATAAATATTCCACATCAATATTTAGATGTTGAATTAGTAGTGGAAACCTATAATGTAATGAGTATCACATCTCATGTATTTGATGCTTCTCCGATTAAATTTTTTGGGAATGTTCTTCCTACAAATATTTTTTTCTCCCACTAACAATTTTTTATTTTTTATTAGGAATGGATTATCAGTATATACAAAGATACCAAATCAGTTTTTGAGGAATATAAATCATGTTTTATATTAAAAATAATCCTATGATATTCTATTAGTATGATTATAGATATAAAATATTTATGGAGATCAAATCCAATGAATATGTTTTGATTCCTATTAAAAATGTGTGTTTATCTAAGATGGTTGGGGAGAAACTCATCATTGATGATATGCCTATTTTTTGGAGATTGTTGATTTATTTCAAGAAACATTTCATAGTATTCTACTGTATCATTTTTTTTAGGTATCAATAGAACCCATGCATGGTGCAATGCATATTTCAAAGACACCATATAGAACAATCCCAATTAACATGTAGAAATTGATAAAGAACACAAGGATAATAATGAAAAAGGATTTATATGGATATACGTGTCACCTTGGTGTGTGATTTCAATTCTTATTAAGAACAAATATGGATCAATGTGACTCTGCAATAATTATCAAGAACTGAAAAAGATCATAATCAATAACAAGTTATCTATACCCCATATTGATGACTTATTTGATCAACTATGCATAGAAAAATAATTTTTCCAAGATTGATCTTCATTACAGATATCATCAATTAAGGGTTATGAAGAAGGATATCCCCAAGAAGGTATTATATAAAAGTTAAGGGAAATATGATTATATAGTTATACCATTTCTTTTTTAATAGTTTCCCCACTATCTTATATGATTTAATGAATAAATTCTTTTGATTTTACCCCAATATATTTTTTTATTCATTATAGATTATATTATCATATATTCAAAGATAAAGGAGGAACATGAAGGCCACCTTAATTGTTTTTAATGATCATGAGGAAGGAAAATTTATATGAAAATATTTCCCAGTGTTAATTTTAGTATTTTTTATTTCATTTTGGGTTTGTTGGGAAAACATCCCTCAAGGTAACATTGTAGTATTTTTCAGTGGATTGTGTTTGTTGAAAAAGTGGGTTTCCAAGGTAAGTTGTGCAGTTCTGAGATGTTTTTGATTGGGAATGTTGAAAAATATCCAAGATGATGGAATGAAATCCATGGAATTGGTAAATAAAATTGTGTACACAAGGTGATGCTATTTCCCAGTGTTTTCCAAATTGTTTGGGTCCAAAATTTGGAGTTTGGCCAAGCTTTTCAAAAAGTGGATTTCCTTGAAGATCTTATAAAAACATGGAAAATGCTTGAATTTTGTGAACATGGGATTTGAAAAAAGTGTTTTTAAAAAGATCAATGAATGTTGATGGTTATCTACACGAATAGCGATGAGAATCACAAATGGCGAAGGTGAGGAGTATTTCGAATGAAACATCATGGTGTCATGAACCTTTTTGATGCCGCGATGGTTTTTGATTGAATGATCCATGATTTTTACAATCATCATGAATGGCAATTTTTTTGGAGCTTTGCGAAAAAGGGGAGCACCACTATAGAATTGAAGAAGCTTCACGAAATGGAGATGATGTGGCCTAGAAGGTTCTAGAATCAGTGGAAGGCCTATAAATAGGCCTCTACCCCCTTCAGAAGAAGCAGTGAGACTTAATGAAAATATTAAAGCTCCATAATCATGAAGGTGTTTTGTTAAGGGTGGTTTGTGAGAGGTAGTTCATGAAGATTATATGTGAATAAGTTTATGAAGGTTGTAAATTCCAACCGAATGTTTTGATTATCAGAAAAGTAGAGGAATTCACAAAGGCTATGTAAGATTTTCTAAAGGAAAGATATTTCAGAAGGCTAGATGAGATTCACATGAGATGTGTTCTTCACAAATCCTAGGTGATCTTTTCTAAAAGTTATGATCTTCGTGAAGGCTATTTGAGATTCACGAAAGAGATCCTCATGAATGTATTGTACATCATGATTTTTTTTAAAAGGGATTTCCTTGTGAACTTTGGTAAATTGGTATTAATCTATTGGATAAAAGTGGGACTTCAATAGAGCATCCATATACAATTGAGGATGTATTAATTAGATATAATTAAGGGACCTCAAAATCCATAAACTATGGGTGAATCCCTTCCAATATTAGTGATCAGAGTAATTAGAAGGTGGTAATCATTCCCACCAGTAGTGAGCCAGAGGAAGAGACATAAGGAGTGACCCTTGGGAATGCTGTGAGTAGACCCAAATCCTTGTAAAGGTAGTGAGCCTGGGCATATAATTAATATATCCTGAACCTTGTAAACAATAGTGCGCTTTAGTGTATTTGGTATATCGACACATTTTGATTGTATAATTTTTGATGTAGCCTAGTGAGGGTGGACCAAGTTAAATTGATCTGTCCCCGTGCATGATTTAATCTCTATTAATATATTGATATGGGAGAAAGAGAGAATTTTGTTTTGTTTAATGATGAAACAAGATCCAAAGGGGTAGTAATTTTAATCTTTAATACCCTGATTCACCCCCCCTCTCAGGGTATTTGACCTAGTTGGTCTAATAATTGGTATCAAATGGAAATATTAAAAGTCAGTGGTTATCTCTCAATAGAAGAAATAGAGGTGTCCAATTAAAAATGAATTAAAATCATCGGCAGAAATAATTTCCAACTATGGAATAATCAGATGAAACATTACCTCTAATCATTAGGAATAGATGTCTTCAAAATAGATATGCATGGAATATCAGCCAATATCAATAGTGGTTCTTTATCAGAAGTTGAATGAAGAGAATTGGATGTGGATTCTAAAGGAATCAATGCTTTAGGGGGATACCTATCCAATTAAATTAATACAAAGGTGATGTCATGTAAAACATCACATGCTAGAAGGGAAAATATATTGAACGTTGTTAAAGGAGATTCAAAGGTCAGAGAGAAAAAGCTACAGGTTTTGTGGAACAAGTATGATGATATGAGAATGAAACCAAATGAATCTGTTGATGAATTCTTGGATTGGGTGAATGTTGTAGTGGAAGACATGCATGGTCTTATAGAATTCATTGATGATATAAATTTTGTTAAGAGTATCTTAAGGAAACATCCACCTTAGTTTAATTTGAATGTTTAAGTATTGGAAGATAAGGATCCAAATGACATAACATTGGATAACATGCATAGAACCCTTGTAGCATATGAAATGGGAAATAATGATAATGATGCTATGGAAAAGGGGAAATAAAAAGAGGTGGAATTCAAGGACATGATAAAGATTTCCACTGATGATGGACAAGAGGATTAAGTGACAGATGATGTGATTTCATTCTTCTCCTCAAATATCCAATGAGGAAAAGGAAAGTTCAAAGGGAAAATTCCACATGCATGATTTTGATGTGGAAAGGTTGAACATATTATAGTAATGTTCCCAAAAAAGTTTTAAGTAGATGAAGAGTATGAACTTGAAATTACCATGAATAATTATTCATCGTATGTGAGAGGGAAGAAAAATTTTCAGAGATATTTTCTTAAAAAGAAGAATACAATTTCAAGAGAATATGATTGTTTGGAGGAATCTGAGGAAGAATTTTTGGAGGACTGCAAGGATGATGAAGCCAATTCCATGGTGGAAGTTGTAAGAAATTCTGTAACAAAAGAAGAAGGAATGAAAAAGGTGAGGTTGAAGGAAGAGTTGAACTTTAGGTTAAACTTGAAGAATTTATTGAGGAAATAGATGTTTGGAGATCCAAAATGAAGAAACCTAACAAAGTGGGTCATGATGCCAAACATTATATGAAGTAGTAGGAAAAAGTGAAGTCTGTGATGAATAAAGAAATTGAAAAATTGATGTCTTTAATTCCAGAATATTTTGATAAGTTTATTGAGTACAAGTTCAAAATTTATAAATTGAAAAGATAACTTGATAGTTTGACTAAAACTGGAAAATATCAAATCAAACATATCAAAGAACTTGAAGAGGAAGTTTTCAGCGTAGGATGGAGAGTTAAGGATCAAGAAAATTTATCGACTCCCAGTACAACATTGGGAAAGATGATCATATAAGAAACTGGAAATATAAAAGTAGACCATAGTGGTCCAGTAGAATAAAAGCAACAATCAAATTAAATTGATAAGGATGGTATGAGGATTGATAAAAAATATAAAGCAGTGACTGTTGAAGTTAGACCAAAAGAAACCACTCCGAGATTGAGGATTGATTTGGGTATGAAGAAAAATTAGATGATTCAGAGGGCTCAAGGGACAAACAGTGATGTTTTATTACCACATATAAGTGTACCCCACATGAGATGTTATTTTTGTAAAAATATGGGATACATAAAAAATTTATGTTCTATAGAAAAAAGGTATTGAAGGATGAAAGACCAATAGAGGTAGTCATATGGAGCTCAATTTTCCAGATCATCATTTGATGGTAACTGTTTCAGGTGTAGAGGATTCAGAAACATGATAAGATATTACTCATCAACTATACAGAGGAATGTTCCTATAAAGACATAATGTGGCCATAAGCACCATCCATATTTATCATCAAATGAGATAAAAATTCAAAATCGATTCACAAATCGATGGGATAAAGGTTTTCCATCATACACTAAGAAAGTTCAAGATTATCAATATCTATTGGGTATGAAGTCAAAGACATGGAGTAAAAAGAAAAGATAATTCAACAACCAGTGGTTGCATTAATTTTCTTTAAGGCATCATATCGCACTAGTATACAGATTATTGATGGTGGATGCACCTCTCATATGATAGTTAATAATGATATGGTGAATAGAATCATTTATGATAAGTAAGGTATCGATAGATTTGGTAATGATGAATTAATGAAGATTGTTGGCTCAGGAAAAGCCAAGTTTGGGGGAAAATACATAATATGTGTTGGTGTCTTAATTATTAAAGGTCTCAGTCACAACTTGCTCACTATTAGTAAACTATATGACTCATGACATTCCATAAAAATTTCAAATAAATTATGTGTCATCAAGAAAAAATATGGTGCTGTTATTTTTCAAGGAAATGATATGAAAGGAAACCTGTATCTTGTGAGTGGAGAAAAAGATATGTTCTTTTTATCCAAGGAAGAAGAAAATAAGTTTTGGCATAAACATATTTCCCACTTGAGCCAATCATCCTTGGAAGTTCTAGTGACATATGATGTTGCTCGAGACCTCTCTAGATTATCACATGATCATACCCATATGTGTGATTCTTGTAAATAAGGGAAGATCATTCGAACGACATATAAGGTAAACGAGAAAAGGTCAAAAAACTTTTTTTGAGTTGGTACATATTGATCTATATGGAAAAATTTCACAAAGGGATAGTGATGGATGGAGATATTATGTTTTCTTCAATGATGATTATCGCAAATGGAATGAGTTTCAATTATCACCCAATAATATGATGTATTCAGTTTAATGAAAACATACTGAAGAGAAGTTGAGAAGATGCTGGTTTGGACAATCCAAAAGATCCAAGCAGATAATGAAACAAATTCACAAATTTCCATGTAGAGGATTATCTCGAGAAACATGGGATCAGGAGTAAATTTTTAATAGTAAGAACACCTCAGTAAAATGGAGTAGTTGAGAGAATAAATATGATTTTTAACTATAGGGCTAGAAAAATGCTCATTGAGAAAGACCTTCCAGAGAAATTTTGCAAAGAAGCAGTGATGATAGTAGTCTACACATTAAATAGAGTGTTACTATATCCAAAGGAATAAAAGACTCTATATGATATATGTTATGTAAATAATACGTCATTGAGGAAATTTCAAATCTTTGTAAGTGAGTGTTTCATTCTCAACAAGGAGAAACACAAGAAGTTTGAATCCCATGGAGATGAAGTGATATTTCTTAGATAATCAAAGAAAATAAAATCATATAATTTCTTCAACAACATGCTAGGAAATATTGTTGAAATACATGATGTAACCATAGTGGAGAATGATTAAAATCTTAAGAAAATACATGATCAGTCTCCGGAGGATAATTATGAAGAAATAACTAGAACAAGAGAAACTCCAGTTATTGAGGATGATTAAAAAGAATACAAAAAATGTTTAGAATGATAGGGATATATAAATATTTGTACCGATACCAATGAGAAGAGATGAAATTTATAGAAAAAACATAATTGATGATTATATAGTGACAATGCAGACAATGGGGATGAAGACTCTATAACAAGCATCATACTTGTCATAGGTTGAGCCTAAATGTTTTGTTTTAGTATGTGGATATGTAAATTGGGTTCAATCTATGCATTAAGATCTTTACCAAATTTAGAAGAATCAAACATGGGGCATTCTATTGAGGAAAATAGATAGGAACGTCATCGGAAAAAATGGGTCTTTTTCAACAAAATTAATGAATATGGGGTTTTGATTCAAAAAAATCAGGACTAGTATGAAAAGGGTACTCCTAGATAGAGGGTATCAATTTTGATGAATCATTTTCACCTATTGAAAGGGTAGTGGAAATTAGATTATTCTTGGCCATAACAGTGCAATGAAAGTTCACGGTTTTCTAGATGTACATCAGGTCAAAATTTCTAAATGGTGTTCTAGAAGAAGAGGTTTATATTGAGTAGACATATTGTTTTTTAATTCATGAAGATGAGAATATAGTTTATCAAATGAAGAAGTGTTTATATGGGTTTAAGAAAGATCCAAGAGAATGATACTCAAGGCTAGATCAGTTTCCAAATATTCTTGGTTTTTAATAATGTGGAGATGATTTTAATATATATGTCAACCATTATTGTAATAAAATGATATTGGTGCTGGTACATGCTGATAAAAAAATATTCAGTGGATTAGATGAAGCACAATTATTTTTTTTCTAAATTCATAAAAAGTGAGTTCGAAATGTCGATTATTAGTGAAATTATGATTTTAATTGGTTTATAGGTAAGGAAAGTAAATAATGAAACATTCATATCTCAATATAAATAGGAAAATTAATCTTTGAGAAGTTTTGGAATGGATAATTCCAAGGAGATAAAAACTCTGGTTGCTACCTGGATGAAACTGTCTTGGGATAATGAAGGCAGAGCAACCAATGTCACATAATATAGGAACATCAATGGAAGTATGTTGCACTTAATAGTGAAATGACTAGATATTGTTTTCTCTACGTGTCAAGAAGCACATAATAAAATTAATCCCATGTTAATCAACATGATTATAGTGAAAATAATACTTCAGTATATCAAGGTAAATGTGTATTTCAGTTTAATAGGAAATGATAATTATTAGTAGGAGTTATTGGGATATACAGATGCAGATTGGTCTAGTTCAGTAGATGATCAAAAATCAAAGTCAGGAGGTTATTTCTATCATGATGGATAGTGTATTTCTTGGATATGTAAGAAACACAATTTCATTTCATTGAGTATCACAGAAGCTGAATATATTCATAGCTTGTCAAGTGTGTACACATTAATTATGGATGAAGCAACAACTTGATGATATGGGAATTAAAGTAAAGTCTTCGATTAGAATCCATTATGATAATTTAAGTTTCGTAAATCTTATCAAAATACAATCCATCACCTCAGGAAAAATCACATTGAAATCAAGTATCATTTTATGAAGGAGAAGGTAGAGTAAGGGATTGTGAAGTTGGAGTATATGTCTATAGAACTATAGGTTACAAATATTCTGACAAAGGCCTTATCCAAAGTGGAATTTGAGAGGCATCAAATAGATCTATGAGTTTAGTTAAATCCCATCACATGAAAAATTATAGATATAGGACCCCCTCTCCCCAAGGTATGGTGTATTTTCCCCCAATGTACAGATATATGTTATTTACCTAGTTGGAAAATTCAAAGGAGTAGCCTTCAGGTTTATGGAAAATGGGGGGAGAAAGTGTGGCTATTCCAAGTGAGAAAATATCTTTGACAAGACACATGGAGAAGCTGAAATGTGGTGTAGTGACAAGACATGAGGAGAAGATGATAAGTGGAGCAATGAGATAGGGGGAGTAGTGAAATAAGGGGAGTATTAAATCTGACAATGCTAAAGGTGATCGATCAATGATTAAATATCACGAATGATAGAATTCATAATGAAAGCAGTTGAGAGGTTTTGGAATGAAGTGATTCATTGATGAACATTTCATAATACTATTATTTTTCATACCGAGCATGTCTCATGTGGGATTTGAGTGTGTGTTGAGTAAATCGCTGATCGCTATCTGAATCACAAGAAGAAAATGGTTGAATAATATGGAAGGAGTTTCAATGGAGAATCAAAATGTATAGAGTATTCAATAAACCCAAATGGGGAGATTGTTGGGAAAAAATACTTCAAGTTAACATTTCAGTATTTTAGGGTTTATTTTTTTTTTGTTGAAAAATTGGGTTTCCATGGTAATTTTTGGAGTGCAATGATGTTTTTGATAATGAATGTTGAAAAAGATCCAAGATGAAGGTATGGATTCCCTGAAAGTGGTATAGAAAAGTGTCTATATAAGGTTTCTCCATTTCAAAGTGTTTTCTAAATTTTTGGGGTCCAAAATTTGAAGTTTATCCAATATTCACAAAAAGTGGATTTCCTTTACGATCTCATCAAAATATGAAAGACATGAATTTCATGAAGATAGGTTTCATGAAGAGTGTTTCACAAAGGATCAATGAATGTTTATGGTGATACTTGTGAAAGGTGAAGAGAATCATGAATGATAAAGGTGGGGAGAATCACGACACCACAAAGGTTTTTGATGCTGTAAAGTTTTTTGATAAAATACTTCTTGATTATGAAAATCATCATGAATGGGAAATTTTTGTGGCACTTCAAGAAAAAGGGGAGTTCCACAACTGAAATGAAGGAGCTTCGTGAAATTGTGATGACATGGCCCAAAATGTTTTGGAATCTGTAGAATTACGACAGATATGTGTCTACCCCTTCAGAAGAAGTAGTGAGAATTTATGAAAATAATAAGGCTCCAGAATTGTGAAGGTCGTTTGTGAAGGGTGGTTCACAAAGGGTGGTTTGTGATTGTGATATGTGAAGAAGTTAAAAAAGATGTAAATTCCAAATGAATGTTCTGAGCATCGCAAAAGTTGATAAATTCATGAAGGATAAGTAAGATTTGAGAGAGGAAGGATCTTAAGGAAGGCTAGTTGAGCTTTGTGAAGGCTAAGTGAGCTTCAAAAAAAGGAAATAGCTTCGAGAAGGCTATTTGAGCTTCAAAAAAGAGGAGCTTCTCAAAGGCAGTGTGCATCACGAAAGCTTTTTAAAAGGGATTTCCCAGTGAATTGTTGTAAATTGGTATTCATCTTTTGGATTAAAGTGGGACTTAAATAGATCATCCATATAAAAATGAGGATGTATTCATTAGAGATAATTAAGGGACTTACATATTCATAAATTGTGGGTGAATCCCTTCCAATACTAGCGAGATAAGGAATAAGAAGATGGTGATTCTTCCCATCAGAAGTGATCCAAAGGAAGAGACATAAGGAGTGACCCTTGGTATTGTAGTGAGAAGACCCTAAATGTTATAAAGGTAGTGTGTGTAGGTATAGAAGTGATCTATCCTGAACCTTGAAAACAACAATGCACTTTACTAGATTTGGTACATCAGTATATTGTTCTGGTATGCACTTTGGACATAGCCCAGTGAGAGTGTATCGAGTAAAATTGTTGTGTCCCATTCATAATTTAATCTCTTTTCATATATTGTTACAAGAGAAAGAGAGAAGTGTCTTTTTTTAATGATGAGACATGTTATGAAGGGGTAGTAATTTTTATATGTTCTACCCCAATTTACCCCCCTCTAAGAGTATTTGACCTATCGGACCTAATAGGGCCATATAATCTAAAGAGTGGTCATATATATGGAACCATTGAAAACTTTAGTTATTAAACATCCACCCAGAGTAACCACTTTGACTAATATCTATAGGTTTATTTGTTTGGAATAATATTATCAATACTTTTTGGATAATTTCTCAGAACTATTTAATCTACTCACTAATTTAACTCAAAATGGATCCAGGTTCCTCTGAACTGATGAATGTGTGGAAGCATTCATGGAATTGAAGAGAAGGTTAGTGAGTGTGTACTAGATTTTTCTGTATTTTTATACATTCATTCCACATAACTAAATTAATTAATTATGTGTTAGTGTTTAAAATAAATTTTATATGGATTTAATTTACTTTGGTGTTAATTTGATGTTAAAATAATAAAATTATTAATTTATTGATTTTATGTTCAATTAATATTTCTATTTATTTTATTTTTTTAACCGTGTTTTTGAATTTATTAATTAATTAATTTATGATTACTATTTAATTTATTCTATTAAAATATTCTAATAACAAAGACAAGTATTTATAATTTAACACTTTAAATAAATTTTATAATTTCTGTAATTTCTTAAATAATTAATCAGATAATTTTTTTTGGTTTTTTTAATTTAAAATAACTATTTTATATTTTATTTTATTAAAATATTTATTTTTGATAAAATTTTATTCAGAAAATAACTTTGTTTTTAATTAAATTTTCAATTACTGAATTTTGTTTTTAAATTGTTAAAATTTAACTATCAATTTAAATTTAATAATAATTATCATTAATTAATTGATTTTATTTTCACTTATTTATTTGCAATGAAGGACATTTATTAAAGGAAAATATTTTGTATTAGAAGTGTACATGTGTAAGGTAACTTGAATAAGGGAGGAAAATTTTAGAATTTCACATTTTTGTTGGTGTACTATAAAAAATAATTTAGGGAAAAGGAAGATAATCTTTTCAAGTCATTTCAAATAAATAAATTCTCATCATAATAGAATTTTCTAAATGATTTATTCAAAGGGGAATCTCTCTAAAATAATTGAGATTGAGAATTTCTTTTTAGTTATGAGTGTAAGATAAAATTCAGTATGTATAATAGTTTATTCTTGTGACTATATCATATTTTATTAAAACATATCTCTTGTGTAAGATAATATATGTTACATAGTTGAACCCAAAACCAATGGTTAAACATATACTGGCGTAACTAAACCAATGAAGCTTTTAGAGTAATATTGAGTTAAAAGGAAGAGTAAAGATGACTGAACCATTGACATATTTCAATTTTACACATGATATATTGAGATCCTAAATGAGAAAAGGGGAATAGAAACCAACTATGAATGTGATACTGGTTGAGAATAAATTTATTTAATTGGAAACACATAGATTAAAATAGATTGATGATGTATTAGTTGATCAAATTTTCTTTAAAGGTTGGATGATTGAAGCTTTATGAAACTGTGAGTCAAAAATTTTGAGATCCAAGCCTGAAAAATATTGATGAACACATTATTTAAACTATGTATTTGAATGAGAGTTAAGCTAGTGTTGATTTATCCCTAGAATCAGGCTCATGAACTGATGATGTCGATGAACCCAGGATAACCATGCGATTGCCTTGATGAGAACATAAAGCTAGGTATGAAGATAATATCACACTAAATAATGAGATAGGGGCCTCCGACATCAAGATATGATGACTGAGCTTCATCATGACCTCTAGTGCTATGTAAGTTTGAGTTTCCACTAATATATTTGTTTCATATCAAACCAAATAATTTATTGAACCCTCTTTCTATGTTGACACCATGATTGTAAAAAAATTCAATGATGATTTTGGTTGATTAAGATTTGAGGTCGAGTGTCTAACTTATTGATTAGAGATGAATCCATGTGTAGGGTAGAAGATGAACTACTCTCTCAAAGTGAAGAACACCTAGTGGTCTATGTTAATATGAGGACATGGTTATCATTAACCAAGTCAAAGCTGATGTGTTGATAAATAAAATCCATGTATGAGGGTTGAGGTCTATTGTGTTATTTTGGAAAATGAAGTCGATTGTGAGGAGTGTCTTAGGATGCCATTGTTACAGATGAACCTAAGATAATCATTTTGAATAATGGTTTGGATAGGATTACATAAGATGACTAAATTATTCTCTATGTTTCATGAGGATTGAGGAAGTCGATTTAATCTATGATTTGAGATTTTCAATATTGATTTTTTTGAACCCAAGGAGAAATTCCACCCATTGTTTTGATTCTATGTTTACTGGTTAAATCTATTGTAGTTTTTTTGGGTCTTGATCATATATTTTTGAAACAATCATATTGTGAAGAGAAAAATGATGTGTCTGATTTAATGATTTAGTGAATATGATGTCTTTATGAAGAATATAGTTATTTAGTTTGAGCAGGGGAGGAATGCTAAAATCTAGCTGTTGAAAAAGCTGCATGATTGTTTGACTTGTGGGAATAAAGGTTCTGAAAATAGGAAATTAATAAAATATATTAAAAATAAATGATTGTTTGTGGAGAATTTAATGAAACATGGTAAGTTTCAGTATCATTTGGTTGATGATTTATACCCAAGTTACATGCACAGTGACAAAAGGAAATAAAAATAGTTTCTTTCCTTTGAAGGTATCCAAAATAGGTGGTGAGTTTTGTTGCTGATGTTCAGTGAGTAAAAGAGGGATGAAACTCAAACAATTCTATATTTCACACATTTTCTCTTTGGAGAGTAGCATATAGTAAGCAAAAAAAATTTCATGACACCAGAGTGGGGTGACAGTGAGAATATGGTGGATATATTTAGTTGAGTTTGAAGAATATCTATTTTTGAGCATTGATATGAGGAACAGACATCAATCAGTTTTCACTAACATGATTAGGTAATTTTATTTTGTTTATACCTTGTAGTTTTCTAATTGTTATTTCATTAAAAGTTTTTATTTTTTCAATCAAATTATAATTTTCTCTGAATTTTAAATTTTTATAGATACAATTGTTATTTGATAATTGTTTTTTCATAATTATGTTCCATTTTTTGTTTCATTTTTTGAGAAATAAATTATCAATTAGACTGTATTTTCTTCTGGCGTGGACTATTAGGTCATTTTGGTTAGGTTTTTTTCTTTGATTAATGTAGTTGAAGCTTCTCAATTCATGATCGAGAATTGTGAACACATAGCTTTGACTCTTTTAAAGTGTTTGGTGATCATTGAATACATTGAGTCGCTGTAAATGAATGATGGTTTAACGTGATATCTTAGTTGATGACCATGACATAATAAAAAAAATTGCAAACCATTTAGAGATTTAATATTATGTTTTTATATTATTTATAGAGTTAATTCATTCAATGAAATTAAGAATGGATGTAGTAGAATCATTTGGGAAGGCCATCCATTATTTTCTGTCATCTCACCACCCTTTCAATCTATTACTTGTTTTATTTTGATAGTTTATATTTATTTTATATTAATTTCATACTTATAAATAACCAAAAAATATTTTAGTTCACAAATAATTACAATAATAATTATCATGATAATGAATCTCCTTAAATACAGTCTTATTAGGAAACAACTATGGTTGATGCTATATTTCAATATTTAGAAGAATAAAAAAAATTAATAGGGTTATAATGATATAAAACCCTCATTTCAATTGTCACCATTTCTAGGGATGATTCAAAATAGTTTAAAAAAAATACAATTTATAATTTGAAAAAAATTTACCAAAAAAGTAATAAGAACATATGGATTTTGACCCATCCATGGTTGAATCTGGTAGATATTTTTCCTATAGTACTCAGAGCCTATTTAAAAAATTAAATGAAAATGAATTTAAAATCATTTTAGATAAAAATAAATAATATATAAATACACTATTCTAGGAAGTTTTATCTAAAAAAGAAAACATTTCTCACATTTTTACCCAAGTTTCATATAAGAGAGCTTCACTACCCTACTTGCGATGAACACATCCAAGAGGTTGAGACTGTACATTATGACCCTTCACTTCCTAATTAAATTTCTTTTTTATGGTTATATGAGAATAATTTGTGTTGAGAACCATTCAATTCATGGATATTTAACTATTTTTCATATTTCTTCTTTAAATCTTCTTAAATCTAATATTTCAACTAAATTCCATTATTTTTACAGTGTATGAAAGGCACCCACTTCACTGGGTGAGGAAAATTTTTCTTTGATTTTGGAATAAATTAATTTTAAAGATGATGTAAAGGAAGAGATGGAGTAAGATATGGGTATAGAGGTAGTCTCTAAGTAAGATCATTTGGAGTTTGAATTATAAGGGGATACTGTCCAAATTTTTGATAAAACAATTTTCTTCCAAAATTTAGTGTTACCCCAATAAGAATTAGATATTATTTGGGAAAATATTCTACTCAGATAAGTAGTATAGGGGGACCCATATATAATTTATCAATCCCCAAATAACAAGATGAACCATAATATTAGGAGTCTGGAAATACTATTTTATTTCAAAGGGGTCCCCTATAATGAAGTGAAGGTGCACGACTAGGTAAAAGAGAGGATGTGGTGGTTTCTACCACACAAGCCACATCCACTAATGAATTGGAGAAGTCAAAAATATTTCCTTATATAGGAAAATAAAAAAGAATCACCTCTTTGGGGGTTTAAGCTAAGATTTCTACTTATATTACTTTATTTCCATTTACTTTCATATTTTTCAATTTCAATATTTTTTTGAATATTATTTATTTTTTTAGAACATATTTGGATATAAGTTTTGTAAAAATAATTCCAATACTCCCCTCCATATGATATGTTCATTAGTTTACCATGATAAATCCTATAGGGGATCTTATCTATCATTTTGAGTGGATATTTTATAATTTCGAAGATCAAAAGAAGCTACAAGATGAAGAATACTAGATTAACTCCCTCAACTATTAAACTATTATTTAATTCTACTTGAGTTGAATTTTATAGGAACTAATTTTAATCTGATTTCAATTTTAGGTTCTTTAAAGTAAACGGGTGGAGCTTGATCAATAAAAATATGGGTTTTATTTGAATATATGAAATGGAGAATAAATCTTATAATTTAACGTGTTTTTAGTTTAAAATTCATCTCACTTTTTTATTTTTTTAAAAAATTATTTTTCTAATACATTTTTACTTAATGTTTTAGAAAATTTTAAATCTGAAAGTCATATTTCATGATGAATTTTGTACTGAAATGTACATGTTTTGACAATAAAATGGACTATTTTTTCATGTGTATTAGTGATGAATAATTTTGTGATTTTCTTGAAATTTTTGTTACTATATTTTTGGAAATTAAATAATATAAAAAAATCATCTTGGAGTATAAATTTTTTAAGTTTTGACCAATAAGTAAACAATTTCCATGCAGTGTGATTTTATTCATTTTTTGTGCATGAAAAATTCATTGAGATTTCTTGTTACCCTTTTGAAACAGGATTTTAATCTTCTTAATTGGTTAAATATATTTTAACATTAAAATAAGATTTCATCAGTTTTATCCCAATATGTTTTATCAATGAATAAAATGATGATATTTAGTGTGGGGGAGGGTATATAGAAACAAAAATCATTGTTTTTTATTTTATTCACAAGAATACGACTACAAGTACAATTTAGTAAAAATAAAATAGGAGTCCTCAATAATCTAAGGGGGTTTCAAATAATGGAGCCCGAGTGAGTCCCCCATGACAATGTTCACAACCTTAAAGGTAATATATCCTAGGATATAGATATAGGTAAAGAACACATCTTATGTTTCAAAGGAATTGAGGAATTTAGTAACTTTGTTCCCCTTACACCAGGTTCGATGTATTTCAAGATTCAACGATATTTTTTAGTCGTTTTAAATTTTCCAAAAATTGAATGTTATTTAGCCACTACAAGGATGATAATTCTATATTACCCCTTGGATGTAGTTGAGTAAAAAAATTAATTTCCATATTGGAATGAGTTTGTTTTTTTGTAAAATATTTATTTGAATGTTATACAATTATGACTTTCTTTGAATATTAGAAATTATATTTAAAATCATAAAGTATGAATTTAAATATATTATAAAATTAAAATCTTAATCCACACTGATCTAATTATTTTACTATTTATGTTTTCATATGAGTTATTTAGAATCCTTTTAATTTACATCATTTTTTCATCCAAACTTCTTTTCTGAATAATTTGATTTCTATTTCATGTGAGTTAGTTCTGTTAGAGGAAATGCGATGTTTCGACACTTGGTTGAATGAAATTTGAATTGAGATTAATCTAAATTCAAATTTTTGGGGTCAATTATTTTTGTAAAACATGTTTCTATTTTTAACTAAAAACAATTAATTTCTTGTGGGTAAATTATATTCCTTATATAATGAAATTTTAGGGTGAAATTATTTTCAAAACCAAATTTTCATGGCAATGAAGTATTTTGAATTAACAATTTATTTTACTTATCTGAATTTTAAAAATTTATTTCTTGAGCACAAAAAAATCATTTTGGGGGATATTGATGTGTCTAAATTTTTATACATTTTTCCAAATAACAACTTTAATTAATTATATCTTAATTGTTAAAATAATTTTCCAATGAGTTACTTTAAATTGTTTTTTTTGTTTTGTTAAAATGATAAAACTATTAATTTAATGGTTTTATGTTTAATTAATGTTTTATTTTATTTTAATTTTGTTTAATATTATTCTAATTAATTAATTAATTAATTAACTAAAATATTTATTTGGTTTATTTAATTTAAATAATTTAGTAATGAGGAAATTTATTTATAATTTCACCCTTTAAATGTGTTTTTAAAATTTCATAATTTAATTAAATAATTATTCAGTCAATTAATTTTTTTTTAATTTTCAAAAATATTAGTGTATATTTTATTTGATCTAAATATTTATTATTGATAATAATTTATCCATAAATGAAAGTTTTTAGTTGAATTTCCATAGAATAATTTTTGTTTATAAAATATTAAAAATAACCCTTAGTTTAAATTTATTAATAATTTATCTTATTTTAATTTATTTTATATTCACTTATTTATTTTCAATACATAAAATTTTTTGATGATAAAAATTTTATATCAGGAATGAATTCACAATAGATAATTCATGGAACGACTGTAGATTTTATAATTTCAATTTATTATTGGAATGATTTATAAGAGAATTTTGGGTAGAAAAATGTAGTTTTTTTTGAATCCATCAGCAATAAATAAATTCCCATTACAAGAAAGGTTTTTAAAGTATTTCATCATAGGGGAGTCTTTGTAAAATAACTAATATAGAGATTTTTTTATGCATATGAGATAAAGGTTACTAAACATAATAAAATTTCTATATGGATGTATCATAATTTATCTAAAAATATATCTTGTGTATGATAATATATTTTATTTATTTTTACCCAAAACAATATTATACACAACCAATAACATAGAAAAACTAGTAAAGCTTGCAGAATAAGATTGAGTCAATATTAGTGAAATGATGATTGAACTTTCAATGTAGCTTGAATTCACATGTGACCTATTGAGACCATGAATGAAAAAAATAAGGATAGTAATCAAATGAGAAATTGAGATCAGTTGAAGAAACTTATAATTGAAGTGGAAACTCACTGTTTAGAGTTGATTGAATATTTTTTAGTTGATCAAATGCTTGAGGCGAGATAAATGTTCAAAGATTATGGAAACTTTGAGTAAATTTTCTTGAGATATGAGAATGAAAAATGTTTAAGAAAACATTGTACCATCTATTTCATTGAATAAAAGAGATGAAACTATTGATATTTCTATTTAACTATGGTGGTCAGAGGATACTGCAAACAGAACCAAGAAACCATAGAATAAGAATGGATCGAATCTTAAATTGGGGAGTTCAATAATGAAAACACCAGAACAAAATACAAATTTGAAGAAAGTAATGATAGAAGAAAATGATCTCAATTATTTAACATGCTTCGGTCCCTTAGGAGACATACTGCACCACAAGAACACTACAGACAAACTTTATTTTTATTAAACTCAACAGAAAAGCAATAAATTCTACAGAAGAAGAAATTCAGTGAGAAGAAGAAGAACAGAAACAAACCAAAGAGGATTTAGAAGTTTCAAAAGCAAAAGATGAATCCAAAAATCTATACTTATAGTGCTAGAGAATAAGTTCGATAGAAGTCTTGATCTCTTCAAGATAAGGCGGGATACAACGTGATCTCTTGGATTGGGTGGTTCCATCTCAAACTCCTCTTTCCAGGTTCCAGGAGCATTCTCTAATTGGTATGCACTTCTTTTGAGGAGTAAAGACGTCACCACCCCCATATAATGACCATGAAGTGAAGATAGGGAGGTCGAGAAGCCTATAAAGAGCTCCATAAAGACAGTGGAAGGAATGGAGGATTAGGGTTTCACCTATAAATCTATGAGTAAAACACCGCTAAGTGGGGGATGAGGGAGTCCAATGATCACCATCTAAAGAGACACTATGTTGGGGAGAAAAAACCACTAACGTCAATTGATAATGTGAATTGAATGCCCAATCTAGAGGGATCCATAAAGCGAGTACTAACTTATTAGCTAAATAAACCAGTAGAGGGTCAAAAAAACCATGAATATACATGGATGGAAAAATCTTGCATAACAGCAATATTGATCGATGATGGGAAAATTAGGTATCCAACAAAAAACAGATTTCTAGCATGTCAAGTGGGATAGTAAAACATTCCAAAAATAGGCGAGCCTAGAAAATAAGACAAAAAAATATAGTGAGCAATTAAATGTTTAATAAAATAAAAAATGAGTTACAAAATCTAAATGGTAGAATAATTAAAAAATAATAATATGAAAAAAATTGATAAAGATAATTTCACAGATTTCTACCTTTTTCAATTAAATTTTCTTGATGTTATTTATCCTATGGTAATAGAATAGAAACATGTTTATCCTATCTAAAAATAACTTAAACTTAGACAAAAGCATATATTTATTCAAACTATAAGTTAGATTAATGTCAATGTGTTTCTTATTGATTAACATGGTTCTTGATTCTACTATATCTCAAATAAAATTTAATATAATATCTATGTTATTATAATTACCATGGAATAACAAATTTTAACATTAATGGATTGATGAATAACTATTAGAATATAAATTAATAATAGAACTATAAATAAAAAGTTCAGAATACATTCCCCTGATCGACAAGGATTATTTAACTACCTCAACTAAGTAATGTATTTAAATTCTGTAGTTGAAAGTGCAACAATAGATTTCATATTGCACTTCCAGGAAATGGAACCTCCAAAATCAGTAAATACATAACCAGTTAAATATTTAAAAGTGTTAACAATTACAATATAGTCATCATCAAAAAAACCACATATAAGTTCAGTAGTGTATACATTTCTACCATAACACAAAGAAATATTATAATTACATGAAATATATATAATGAGACACTTCAGGGAATGAAAATGTGGCATCCCTGGAGTGTCTATGAACCTACTTAGAGTGTAGATAAAAAATTGCAATATCAAGATTAGTTAAATTCATAGAATATATTATACTACCCACTAGGTTAACATATGGATTTTTTAGACATAAATTCAATATCAACTACAATAGTAGGTGTTTGAGTTAGGGAAAATTTAATTTTTTTTTCAAGAGATATTTTAATGGGACTTAAGGATTCGAACATATAGCTCTTCAAAACTTTTAAAACATAAGCATGTTGAGATAGTTAAAGTAATTTTTTTGGTATCTATATTATGATTTCAACACCTAGAATTTTCTTAGAAGCATCTTGGTTCTTCATTTAATTTTTTTTTTCAATTGGGATTAAACATATAATATCAAACTTACATATTTGATTATGATGAGCATTTTAGCAACAAACAATAGCAGATAAATGATGCAGGATTTAGTTTATTTAAAATAAACAGAAGTATTATACAAGATCCTAATAAACTTGTTACCTATAATGAATGAATCAAACTTCATTTCCCACTACCTAGAGGCTTATATCAGGCCATAAAAATATTTATTCCAAATTAAAACATTACTTGGTTTGAATTATGCAGGATAACCATCCATAGGTTTATATAAATCTTTTCATTGAAGTCACTTTGGAGGAAAAAAGTCTTAAAATATGACTTCCCTATATGAAAATCACTATATGCAGTAATGGATAATAAAAGTCTACTAGAGGAATGCTAAAAAATATTGGAAAATACTTTAGAATAATTAATTTCTTCCTTTTCAAGGAATCCCTTTGAAAATAGCCTATAATTAAATTTGGTTTTACTTCCCTCAGTGTTGTCTTCCTTTATTTTAAAGAGCCATTTGGATCCAATTTATTTATTATTAATTGTTTTTTACAACATCCCATGTATGGCTATTCCTTAAGTATTTTATTTCCTCATTCATGGAAATTTACCATTTATTTTAGTATTTTTATTTTAATTCTTTCCTATAAGACTGAGGATCGTCCTTAATTAAATACTAGGCCACATGAAAGGCATATGAATCCATTCGATACTGAATGAATCAAATAGGAGGTCATGGGACCCTCATTTTTCTATCCGAGAACAAATGATAATCCTAATGAGTGGTAGAAGGTTCAGAGTTTGAATCTGATCCTGATCTTGACTTGGAGTTAGCCACATTAGTGGGATAAGGAGGAGGTGGAATAAGATGAACATCAACCTCAAAGTGAGTCGGGGGCTCAACGTCATTTGCCTTATCAAGGCCATGATCACTACTGCCTGGTTCAACAATCTTGGTATTAGAAAAAGATGACTTTGAAATACTACATTCCTACTTATAATACAATTCAGGTATCCCAGTTTATCTACCAAGAGTTTGTATCCTTTTACTCATTCAGTATAACCAAAAAATATAGACTTGAGTGTTCTTGGTTCTAATTTCTCAATCTTGAAATGAGATGTGTCTATAAAACTGAATACTCTTAAGTAGGATTAAGATGTTGTAATTCTAGTCCAATGTTCTTCATGATTTTTGAACTAATATGCAGATGAAAGACATCTATTAGTACGGTAAACAACCGTGCTGGTGGCCTCATCCCAAGAAGATTTGGGGAGTCCTGACCATGAAATCATTCTCTAGAATCATTCTAGAATAGTCCTATTAATCCTATCTAATGGGAAATTCTATTGGGGAGTTTCCTTAATAGTCATATTCCTTTTAATCCATTCATATTCAAAAAAAATAATGTACTCTGTTGGCAGATATCAATCCCGTTGTCTATCCTCATGGATTTAATTTTCTTTTTAGATTGATTTCAAATTCAATATATCAAGATTTTAAAGGATTTCAAATCATTTTATTTATTTTTCAATATTTAAATACAAACTTTTGTGGAGAAATCATTAATGAAAGACATAAAATAGGATCCTCTACCATGAGAGGTGGTCCTTGCTGCCCCCCACAAATCTTAATGGATGTATTCAAGTGAATTGGAAAATTTGAAGGGGACCTATTGAAACTAACCCTTTTAGATTTTTCCATCCCAAAATCATTAAAAATGGAATATTAATTGGTGTGATGTCACTCCACATCCCTTTATTGTTGATTTCCTCTAATCCAATAGATATTAAATGCCATAATCATATATTACATAACTATAATATTGTCAATGTTTATATTGTAATCACTATACAATTGTCTTGAATGGGCCTTCTCATTCAAAAAATATAACCCATTGGTGATATATTCTTTAGGATGGTTCTTGATACTATAGAGATCATGAGACATCCTTCTTCAGGTTTGAAGGTGAATCCCTTTTTATCTATAACCCCTTTAGAGATCATGATTCTTTATAGATTGGGGACCCACCTTACATTGAGTATGGTGATGATGGACTAATAATCTCGATGCATAAGAAAAAATCCTATGTCCTAAAACAAACAGCTCTTATTGTTTCTAAAGAGTACACCCCTTATACTTTTTAAACTAACTCTAAAGACAACTCTTTATAAAGACACATGTGAAATGAAAAACCAGAGCATAAGACCCACCCTTGATTGAGTTTTTGGATAGAATAATTCAATACTTTAGTTGTTTCATAGCCGAAGTCCACTAGAAAATACTTTTTAGTAGGCTATTTGGGTTCTAAATCACTCTTTAGCTTCCTACACCCAGGCATAATGTGCCCAGGTTTACCACCGTGAAAACATGTAACATTTATATCCTTGTATCTAGTCTTAGTTTTGGGTTATTTAGTAATCATACTCTTTCATCTACTGAAATTTTTATTCTTACCTTTAGTTTGAGTTTTTTCCATTGTGAAAAAACTCTTGGAATCACCTTTTATCGTAGGTATAGAATGTAGATCCTTAGATAGAATGGATGATTTAACATATTCTAAAGTTAAAGAGTCTCAACCATACATCATGGTCTCAACAAGTGTGCTATAAATATTGTGAAGGGATTTTAAGAGGATCATTTCTTGATCCTCATCATATATAGAAACATTAATATTGGATAAATATAACATGAATTTATTTAAATAATCTAAATTGGGTTTTACAAAAATACCAATATTCGTTTTAAAAGTAAATATACAATGTTTCTTCTAAAGTCTTCCTACTAAAGAAGCAGTCATGTACACATTTTAATGTTTAAGAAAATTCCTACAATAGTGAACTCATAAGCTACTTCTCTAAGGAAATTATCACCTATGTAAAGTAAACAGGAGCTACGTTCCTTAACAAGTATATCAAGGGGAACTTATTGATATTCTACAGTGGTATAGACAGTTTCATTAATGGTTGTAATAGGTTTCTTGGTCCCACATAGGGAATCAATTTAGCTTTGTTGTATGATCAGTGCTATCATTTTAATTTGGAAATGATTGAAATCATTGTCTCCATTAAATTTATCGATTTTATATTGCATTGTAGAAATATTTATCCTGATGAGTAGATGTCGATTGGTTAGGTAAAAAGTTAGGTATACACCCCCATGAACCAACCAATATCAATGGGTATACATGGACTATGAGATATATAATTTAGAGAATTTCAAATGGGTATAATGGTTTAAATAAAAAATAGAAATATATTAAACAGATATGAATTAAACATGGAATCAAATGAGGAAATAATAATGAAAACTTGAATTAAAAAACTGGAAGAAGTATGTGAAAAGAAAGGCCCCAGTGAGCCATATAGGATCTAATACCACTTATTATGGTCTAAACACATTGAAAATAGAACCAAGCAACCACAATGAAATAAAGGACCGAATATGGAATTATGGAGTTTGATAATGAAAAACCCATAATTGAATAACAGTTGAAAGAGAGTAAATAATTCACTAAATAAAAATGATTATTTAGCATGATTTTGTCCCTTAGGGGATCTACTGAACTACAAGAACACCACACACACATGTTATTTATTAAACTCAAAACCAAAGAATGAATTGATATAGAGGAAGAAATATAGTGAGAAAAAGTAGAACATGAACAAAATGAATAATAAATACAAGTTTCAAAACCAAAAGATGAAACCACAAATCTATACTTATAGTGCTAGACAATAAGCTGTCCAGTAGTCCATATCTCTTCAAGATAGGGATTGATGCATCACAATCTCCTAGATCAGGTGGTTCCATCTCGAACCATCCTTCCATGTTTTCAGGAGTTCTTGCCAATGGAGATGCACTTCTTACAATGGGTAAGGACGCGACCTTCAGCATAGAATGACCACAATGTGAATCTAGTGAGGTCAAACATCCATGATAGAGTTTTAGAAAGAAAGTGGAAGAAATGGAAAGCTAGGGGTTTTCCTATGAAATCTAGATAACAAAACCACTAAAAGGGAGCCAAGGGAACTCAATGATCACCAACTAAAGAAACACCACGTAGGGGAGATTAAATCCCCTAACACTGACAGACGATTCAAACCGAACTCCCAATCTATGAGATCTATGAAGCGAGGCATAACAAATTATCCAAAGAAACCATAATTAGATCAAAACAACTCTGAATACAAATGATGACCAAATCTCAAAGGGAAAAAATGGTGATCTGTGATTGAAAAATAAGGTTTCTAGTAAAACAAACATTTCCATCAAGACAAGTGGGGTAGAAAAATAGAAGATAAATAGGAAGACCCAACATAGGAATCCCAATAAAACATATATCCAGTTGGAAATTAAATGATAAAGAAAATAAAAGCATTAGTTAAAAAATTAAAATAATAGTATGATTAAAACAAATTTAATATGAAATCACAAAATTGGGAAGGCTAAATTCACATGAACTGATCTCAAAAACCGATGAATATGATGAATGCAAGATGACAACAACACTAACCTATTGAGATCCTAAATCTAGATCTGAACCCAAGGATGTCATAGAGAAAGAGCCATGGGATTCCACCATTGATATCTTATGGATGAGCCCGATATTGACCTACAACCCTATGTGAAGCCGAGTCACCCCACAATATTGGTTTCAAATCTCACTGATGAATTTGTTTAATACATTTTCAATGCCACCACTATTGTTGGAAAATAATATACAACCTATTTTGGTTTATTATGATCTAAGTTATACTATCTAATTTATTTATTTGAGATGAATCCAAGTGTAGGGTAGATTATAAACTAATGTCCCAAATTGAAGAACACCTAATGGTCTAAGTGAAGATGAGGAGTTGGTCACCACTGACCAAGTCGTAACTGATGTATTGAGCCATAAAAATCTAATTATGAGGACTAAGATCTTTTGAGATCTATTTGAAGATGTTGTTAATTATGGTTAGTTGCTAATGATTACATTAAGACAGATGCAACCAAGATGACCATGGCCAATATGGGTCCCATGATGATTGTAAAAGATAAATGAATTTTGTGATATGGTTCATGGGGATTTAGGATATTGATTTAATCTAAGATTTGATATTTCCATCCCTGAAGCTTATGAACCCACGGAAAACATATAATTTTTTTGATTATGTTTTTGAAGGTTAAATATGTTTATGTTTTTGGGGGTATTGATCCTCCATTATTTTAGTCATTAGAGAGAGATGAGGAACATGAGGAGTTTGATGTAATTCATTATCTAATACGTGTTGAAGAAGATGATTTTTATTTTGTTTGAGCTAGGGAGGCATGCTGAAATCAAGTTGTTAACAAAGTCAGATGTTTGTTTGACAGGTTGTAAGAAAAGTGTCAGACATAAAAAAATATAAATAACTATAAAAAAAATCAATTATTTTTTTGGATCCATGAATGAAACCTGGATAGTGTTAGTATCAATTGGTAGAGTATTTTTTATATATTAACTTTCACATTGACATAAGGCTAGATAAAAACGTTTTTTTCTTTTGATGGTCACAAAAATAGGACGTTAAATTTGTTTGTGATATTCTGGGAGAATAAATATAATGAATCTCATGAAATTATATATTCTAGGTTATTTTCAATAAAACTAAGCATGGATAGTAAGGAGAATATATTTTAATGAGACCCGAGCTAAGTGACCGATAGTTTAGCCAAGATATCTTTATGTACAATTGAAGAAGATCTGTTTCCAAGCACGATGATGATGATCAAATGCTGACAACGTTTCATGGACATACTCATCTGATATTCTTATGGAAAAACCTTTTGGGTTCATACTAGTGATTTCATTATGACAATTTATAATTTTCTATCAAATTTTAATTTAATCCATATTTCCAATTATTAGATATGTGATTTTGTTTGATAATTATTATTCCTTAAATATTCTTCATTATCCCTTCAATTTGTAGACTGAAAAATTTTCGATTGGTGCATATTTACATTTGGTCATTAATTTTAGGTTAGTTTGGAGATGATTTCATTGCTTGATTAGTGTTTTCTAAGCATCTCCATTCTTGATTGACAATTATGAACACAACGCTTCAACTTTGTCAAAGTGTTTAGTGACTATTGAATACATTGACAATGTCCTGATGAAAGAAGTCTTAAAATAAGATCATAGTTGATGACCTTGAAAAATAGAACATAATGAGATAAAAAATTTAGATATCTCATACTGTGTGTTGATATAATTTATGGAGTGAATGCATTCAATTCAATGAAGAATGGATGAACCAGTAAAATAATTTGGGAAGACCATCAATTTTTTTTCTGTCTTTTTTCCACCAATTCATTATGATTTTTTTTTCTTTTTATATAATTTTTTTCTAGTTTATAATTATTTTATATTCATTTTATCTTTATAAATCCCCAAGAAATACTTTAGTTTGTAAATAATAATAATAATTATTATTATGGCAAAGAAACTCTTTAAATGCAGTCTCATTAAGAGAAAACCTTTTTTATTTCTATACAGTAGTAGTTAGTAGATTAAAATATTTAAGAAGGTTACAATTACATAAAAAATTATCATTTAGGCACCATATCATGATATTATAATATTTAAAATTTAATTTATATCTTATATTGCACACACCACTAAGCTTCAACAAATTTTGATATACTAGTAAACATTTTTATTTTAATAAGACTATAATGAACTAGCAATTATATTGGTGGATTTTAAAATACTTATAAATATTATGAAATATGTATGAATTTCATATTTATTTATTAATAGGATATAAATTAATAAATTTAGTAAAGGTATTTTATTACTCAAATATAGGTTTTTTACAAAAAAAATTATTTTTATTGCTTTCTATGAGAAAATAAATATAATTAAATTTATAAAATTTTTAAAAATATATTTTATAAATAGAGCTTAATTTATTAAATCAAATTATTAAAATTATCTTTATATAAATCTTTGGGATTTTCTTTAAAAATGCTGATTTGCCAGTGAATAGTGAAAATAAGGAATTTTATAGAACTATTATTTAATTTATATTAAAAAGTCCAGTTATTATTTAAAATGATCTCAATGTAATATAATTTCCCTTTAGTAATATATATTCTAATTATATTTATTTTATTCTTACTCTCACCTAATTTTGGAATAATAACATTTTTTGGGGCTTAGAATTCATTTTTAAACAAAACATGTTTCTATTGCATTTTGATGAATTAAATTTAAATTTATTTCTAAAAAATCCGTGTTTTGAAAATTTAAAAATTGATTCCATATTTGAATTAAAGAATTCTAAATTTAGTAAATAGGTAATTTTTTTTGAAAAATATGAATAGTGACCTTGGTAAATCTTTTTACCCTGGTAAAGTATAAGTTATGTAATATAGGTTAAAAATTAAATGATAAAGAGTATAAAATGACCTTAATACTTTCCAAAATCTTATTTAATGAGTAATGTTCACACAAAGATATTGGAAGATCATATATATTACCATTTGTTTCTATTAGGAATTTATTATGATCCATATAATATTTTATTTATAGAAACATCAAAGTTGTCAAATTAATGATTTTAATAACTAAAATAATATTAATATGGTGTTATAAAGAAGGTATATCTGACTATAAATATTCATAAGAAATATAAATTAATTAAATTCATCATGGTATTTTATTTTTTATTTTTATTTTATAAATATTTACCATAAATACTTTCACAACACTGATGGAGTAATTATTTAATTAATGAAAAAACTAAATAAAATATATTAAAAATAATAAAATACATGTCATTTAAAAATTATTTTCATAAGATAATTCTAAAAATGAACTTAATAGATTAGGGTTGTATAAAAATATTTTTTTGAAGTTATCTTTTCATATTTTTTATTAAAGTCAACAAAAGGAATAGTGTCAAAATTTACAGTAATTATATTTTAGGAATATAATATTTTATTTCCTTATTTAAAATACATAAAAAGAATAAATAATCACCAAGGGGATAATAAATGGTAAAATATTTCATACTATATTCATTTATTGGACATTATTTTGAATTAAACTCTATATTATTCTTATTATATTTTAATATTTTTTGAAATTCCAGAATTACCCGTCACTTTCATTATAAAGAGGAACGCCAACCTTTAGTTCTCTAGACCTTTGAGGCATCTACATTTACGAATACATAAAGATTTATCATCAAAACATTCTAATAGAAGATGTGGAGGTGACTTTATTATTCAAAGTCTAATCTTAGTGTCCCTATAAATAGATCTAATGGATGTTTTCCAAATAATAGTTAATTTGTTTTACTGACTCTTTCAATTTTATTTCTTCTTCAACGTCCAAATAATGTGTTGTTTTCACCCAAAAATAATGAATAAATTATAATATATATGGTTATATGTTATTATTATTATTAAACATCTATATTCTACCTTTTATCAATACTAAGAAAAATTAATTCATCACACATGCATACGTATGACTTACCACCTCCACGTATCAATGTAATTCATTTTTTCAACACAAATATAATTGAAAAGTTATGATGATGGAAATAATGAATATATATATGATACTTATGAAATCATATTTATTAATTGAAATTAATATACCATCCTCTCCCATACCAATTAAACAATTTAGAAATGATACCATTGCTTTTGTATACGTATGACTTACTATCTCCACAGATCAATGCGATCCATTTTCTATGTTTAAAATTAATAAATGGTTTTAAAATGAATTTAAAGATTTAATATTATATTTATAACATTAATAAAATTATATATATGTTTTATCTTTATCCTATGAAATATATTCAAAACATTCAAGACAAAATAATCATGAGAAAACAAGATATTTACCACACGAAATAGTGCAAATAATGAAATATTACTAATGAATGTGTGGTAATTTGCTATAACTGGATCATAGAAGATATTATAAATATGAATATGTTTTTAGTATAAATAAATATAAAATTTTAAATAATTATACATGAGTTTTGAAAATGTTTTATGGAATTCAACTTATATATATGTTTTTCTCGTCTCACTTCTACTTCCGTGAGAAAAATTCCATATTCACCACATATTTATTTTTTGTGGTGTATATACTACTTATTTTATATATTATATCACGAATGAACTCTTCATCATGGTAGTTCAAATATATTTTGATGTTATTTATTTCATAGGGCATATTATTGAAGAGAAACCCAATTGTTAAGGGTTAATTCACAATCACATCATTATTTGATATTGTTTATGTTTGTGTACTAGTTTTGGACAATTTTTCTTCCATGTACATGTATTATATAAATTCATTAAAAAATAATTTTAATATTATAAATTTATTTTTAATGAAATTTTTATAACTATTTTCTTTTTATAGTTTGTTTTGAGACAAATCTCTTTGTCATTTATAAATAAGGCACTTTACCACTTTTCTTACAAAAATATGAAACAAATGTGTTTTTAAAATATAAAAAATGAAAGGAATTTATTACCATAATTGTGAATTAAATATTTAACACTTAATTTTATATATATATAAGGTTAATTTTTTAAAAAAGAATTCATTATTACATGCGTAGTTTGTATATTTTGAAATAAATTTTAAAGTAAAAAAATGTTATTTTCCTCACGAAATATTGTTGAAATCTATTTAAAGTATTTTAATCTATGTAAAAACCATTAATTGAATAATTATTGAGAATTTAACTATATAATAACATTAATAATATTTCTATGGATGTTCCATCATCAGTTTTACTTAGAAATAATAGATATTCTGTTTGGATAGTTCTTCTAATACCAACATTTTTTTATTTTTTAAGGGATGTTCATTCAGTTGTATTATTTATGCATATGAGGAATTCATTTGACTTGTAAGAGATGGGAGGGGCCAACTAAAACCACGTGATACATCTAATGGTCCTAGAATAAAAAACATTTCTCCAAATTAGACATGCTTTTGACCATAAATTTAATCTTTCTCGAGGATAGATCATGGCTGTAACTGTCTTGAGGATATATCTTGACTATAACTGTATTGAGGTTATATCTTGATAGTTCATACATTTGGAATTATTAATTCCATCAATATGAATTTACTTATTGATATTTTATGTTATTATTCTATTAGTATAATATCCATGGTTAGTTTTCATTATAATTTGATTATTTATATAATATTAATTGATCATCATGTATTCCATCCATATTATATGCAAGTAATTTATTAAATTGAACATATTTTAGTTAATTAAATTTATATTTTTTTATGCCTTATTTACTCATTTATTTTTATGTATGTTTACCTATATTGAGAATTTGATCTCACCATTTTCTTATGTTTTATTTTCCCCCGGATACCAGGAAGTGTTTTATGATTTATTATGTTGTGTTGTGCTAAGGGGTTAATGGTGTTCAAGAAACAAATTCTTTGTGTATTTTTTAAATGTAATATTAATTTTCAATATGTATCTATTTTCCTAATACTAATAAACTAATAGGTTCTTAAGAATTTTTTTCTTTGTATCTTATGCCAATGTTTTAAAGATAGAATCAGCTCTAGGATACTGGGCTCTGTTTCATTATAGTTCAAATCTATGGAAGTTTAATAGAAAACATGGGAAATAGATTTAAGAAAACATATATTAGGGAACATAACCCTATAGATTACATTTCAAAAGTTAATAATTCATTGATTCAAATTAGGATTGGTTAGAAGTTTTGGTTACTACAATGGGATAATAAGTATAAGGATTATCATAATTTTGATGTCATAAAAACCCATTTTTTGATTTAACTAATGGATTTGGAAGATATTAATTAGGAAATCAGATTTATGACAGTAATAAACTTAGGAATAAATGACTTGAATGTTAATGTTTTATAGAGTATCTAAGGGAATTATCATTAAACAAACAATTTCCATTCAAACATATAATAATATATTTCTTATTTTAATGTTGTTCTTTTCTACAGATTAAAGATCACACATCAAGATAAAAAGTAAAGTATCTCACAAAAGTATCTTATTCCTTACAGATAATTTAATCATAATTATCACATCAAATTATTGTTCAAATGATTTTTAATGTTTTTTCAATATGCAAATCACATTAAGTAAACTACTTAATGTAACACCCAATATTTTTATGAGTAATATTTTGTTTTTATATATCATCAAAGGAATCTTTCACTACACACTTGCTTGGCTTACTTTACACGCAATCGCGACCTTCCTCAATAGCTTGTGTTGTACGCAATACCGAGTTTTAATAAAAAATGATATATTGTTATGAACTAGCCGTTATGAATAGTTTTAACTAATTTTTGAATTTTATAACATTGTTATTCATCTTACACATTTCTAGAACATGTTATAAGAACAAAATAATTTTTTTCGGGTAAAATAAGTATTTTTCAAAAAATGCAGTTTTGCCGCCTTTTGATGGTGCACCCACATTAAATCTAGTTTTTGACATGTTTATAAGTTCAATTTGACAAAATAAAATTATTCTCTGGAATCAAGAAATAAAAATTTACTTTGGATAAATTTTTCATATTATTCTGGTAACTTTCACATTTTAATGAATAGTAAAAACACGCTATATTTTAATTAAATTTTTTTTTTCATCGTAATATCTTATGTGGTTAAATTATAATATTGAATGGTTTTAAAGTATAAATAGAATATATTTTTACCATTTAATATAATGTATGTCATTAGCATTGATTTTACCTTGAATTCATAAGTTAAATCAATTCAATCTTTTGCAATGTTTTAAACAAAAACCCGTTTTTATTCGACAACGGGATTAATTTTAATTTAATTTTTGAAACTTCTGTGTTTTGAATTTTAAAAAATGGATTCCATATTTGGAATCAGTGGGTACAAATTATGTTAATAGGATACTTTTTATTTTTGGGAATTATGAATAGTAATTACAGTAAATTTTATTTACCATAGTTAAAGGTAAATCGGGTAATTAAGGGTAAATATAATATTTTAAAATTACCCTAACAAATGTCAAAATTTTATTGGATGACTAAAAACGACCCATATCACCTAAGGGTTGGATTAGAATCATTTAATGGACATTTGTCCATGAAAATAACTTAATTATTATTAAAACCAAAGAAAGTGACAACATGTCACTCTCTTAAATCTTATAAGTATATTAATTTTAATTTAGTGATAAACTTCATGAAACTTCAAACATGAATAGTCTCCAGAAATTTAATGAAATTATCTACATCATAGGAATTTATTTAGAATTTTTAGGGATTAAATAATTATCATTTATTATGACAGAAAGATGATGCAGTAATTATCTTATTAATGAAATATTGACAGAATTGATGTTATAAATGCCCAAATAAATGTAATTTGAGACTTTTTATGACTTGCACTAATTTTATAGGTTAATATGATATATTAGGGTTGATTTAAGCAACTTGGGGCGAACATATAATTCTGTTATGGCTTTCACAAAAATCATATATCAAATAGTGTCAAAATTGACACAAAATAGTTTTTAAATCAAATATTATATTATTAATTGTTATTTTATTCCTAAAAATCTAAGGTTCGGCCAAATGACTTACATAAGGATATATATATTAACAATAAACAATTTGGGGTTCGTTTGGAATGTTATAGTAAGTGTATTAACTATATAGTGAAAGAAAACAAAAAGACACGGTAAATGTTAAATTATTTAACTTAGAGTTAAATCTAATTGATAAGGTTAAAATAATACCCTAAACTTGTCTAAATCCTATTTTTTGATAGGAATTCGACCCATACCCACTTTATCTTAGAAATAAGACCCTTTGGAACCATTATAAACCGATTTTGACTTTAATATAAAATAATATTTTGAGATATTCCTAAGGTGCCCCTCTCCTCCCTTATAAAAGGGCACCTCCTCCCCCTCCTCCTCACACCAATTTGAGCACTCAAGCTCGGCCAAACCCTGCCATTTTCTCCTCTCCACTTCCCTAGAATAATCCTAGAGGTCCTGGTCTTCTTCAAAGACCAATCTTAGTTCCCTAAGTGGAGGATTCAAAGAGGCGTTCCAAAGAAGAGGTAATATCCGTTACCGATCTTTTCAATTTCTTTATTCTTAAACTTCTTCTCCTTTAGTTGTTTCATGATAAAGTAATAATATCAGTATTAATTACATACTGATATGTTATTATAAATATGAAACAACCCTAATTCACCTTCTATCCATCCTACGGAAAAATGAAATCACCGCGCGTGTGTACGTACGGAATACCGTCTCCACGCCGTGGTGTAATCTATTTTCCACCACCACCTTACAAGGATGGGTATAATGGTGTAATGAGTAACTATTTATGATTATTATAAAGTAATATTGATACTGAAATAATATATATATACTCCAATACAATTCCACGATCATAGGAACGATATCATCACTCGTGCGTACGTACGGAATACCGTCTCCACGATGTGATGCGACTCATTCTACATGATCATCATTACATAGTAATTATATAAATGAATTGAATGAATAAATATGATATATGTTACACTAATACCATTCTGGATATAAGTTATCTATAACCTTAAAAGAAGAATAAGAATTTATTCGGCAAAACACGCATAAGAACAAAAGGCAATAAAGACCCGAGTAACAAGTAACAATGAAATATTACTAACAAGAAGCTAAGAATATGACCATATATGATATCATATCAATATGTATGATTCTGGGATAAGTAAATAACATTATTTAAACCATTATACAGGAGCTTCGGACACGTACAAAGCAAATCGGACCTAAGGTAAGGGAAATATCACAATCTCATTTTTATCCGAGATTGTTTATACTTTGGTATTTACTGGGGTGTATTTTATCATCCACATCCATGTTTACTCAATATGTAATATTATTTCCATCCACATACAATTGTTTAATTCCAATTTTACCCTTCGGTGAGTTTTTAGTAAAGGATATGAAAGGAATCTTTTGTCGTTTTTCGTACGAGGTACTTTTTGACTTTTCCGACAAAAGTACGAAGAATGTTTTTTTTTAACTTATACGACATGAATGGATTTTTAAAACATTATTTCCAAGAAGATTCCTTTAAAAGTTTTCAAGTTTATTTTTAATCAACTTATTTTAGTTTAAAGTTTTATGACATGTTAAGCAAGGAAAAATGTTTTTGAATAAGAAAGGATATTTTCCTCAAGAATGGAGTTCAAGTGTTTTATCAAAATTATTTTCCATCTATGTTGATAAAGGGTTCTGTTTTTATCCCTATTATTACATTGATTTGATCATGTTGTGATGGAATTATTTTTATGAATTCCTTTATCTTGTATGAATTGTTTTATGATGTCATGATGTTTAAGATTCCCATTTGTATTACATGGGTTATGCAATGATGTATAATTTATGATTTTGTGGCACCCATAATAAAGGATTCATTATAAGATGGGTGGAACCAATATCTCCCTCCAATGCATTGGGCAATGATTTTATATCTCATGAGATAGACATGGATGGAACGGTAGGTTATACCGGTTCAGTGAAACAGGACTGGAACGAGGGTGACTCGGTTCAGAAAGGGACTTTTTCCACTAAGATAGTCTTGGAAATGAGTCATGACTAACAAGAAATGATTTTCCATGATTATGTGTGCATGCCACAAAGTTTCAAGTTTTATGTTATGATTATGGGGATCTCATTTTCACTTCTATGATTTGTTCCATGTTAAGATTTTATGATCTCTTTTACAGGTTATGATTTTCAAAAAGATATGATATGATTTTTATTTCCTTTATTTTCCCTTGCTGAGAATTTGAGCGCACCCTTTTATGTTTTCTTTTCCCCAGGTCAGGAAGATGGATATTAAGTAGAGTATTCTAAAAGGGACCCTAGATATGATGAAATAAATGGGAGACTCTGTAGAAGATTTATGAACCAGTTGTTTATGTTTCCCAGTTTCTAAAGACATTATACCTATACAGTCCTTTGTGGTTTTGTCATATGTTGTAATAAGTGTGCTTCAATTTTGAAGTATTAACAATGTATGTAAAGTATGGGTCGTTATAGTTGGTATCAGAGGAAAGGTATAGTCAACCTTTGGAAACTAGGATGTGAAAGCCTCAGTAAGAACCCTAAGGATAAGTCTAAGCATAGAACACAATCTTAGTGTTTTAGAAATGGCCATGAATACACTACGATAAAACCTTAAGTGTGAAATTTTATCCTTGATTATGTGGTTTTCCTATTATAATTAGTGTTTCTCACACTATTCTTCTTGGTTTTAGTCAATGGCTGGAACCCGAAGGAACCGTGTTAATGCGGAATGCGATGGGCAATGCAATGATTGTCCCCCTGAGCAACCAAACGATATGGGAGCTGGAATGAAAAATCTTGTAGCCATGCTCACACAACTTTCTCAAGCTATGAATCATGCAGGACTTCCAAACGAGCAAAGGAAGGAGCAACATTCTGTTGAATCCTTCATGAGGCAGCGTCCACCTTCTTTCAGTGGGTCTACTGATCCATTAGTTGCTGAACAATGGATTAGTACTACTGAAAAGATATTTTCAGTTCCTCAATGTTATGAACATGATAAAGTCATCCTAGCAGTGTATCGTTTGGAAGGATATGCTGATCAATGGTGGAATCTTATTAAGAATACGAGGCAAAGGGATGCAATTGAGTCTATGGAATGGGACGAGTTCGAGAACTTATTTTTCAATAAGTACTTCCCTCGAATTCTCCAAACAAAGATGGAGAATGAGTTTCTTGAACTGAAGCAAAGGGATGATGAATCTCTTGGTACCTATGAAGCAAATTTTACAAGACTTGCAAGGTACGCTTCTGGTATTATTATCCAACCTGAGAGTAAGATCGATCGATTCTTTAGTGGCTTAATACCAAGTCTTCGAAGGGCGTCAGCCATAAGGGACTTCAATAGCTACAAGGAAATCGTTCGATGTGCTCTCAAAGTCGAGATGGGGATTGGAGTAACCCATCAGTCACATGGGTTTGATAAGAAGAGGAAGATGGAATTCAAAGGAAATTCTAAAGAGCACACTGAAAAGAAGATGAACTTTCCCTTATGCTCAAAGTGTGGAAAGAAACATGGAGGGAGTTTTCTTAAAGGGACAAGTAAATGTTTTAAATGTGGAAAGGATGGTCATCGGGCATTTGAATGCCGCGATAATGGGAAGAAGATGTCTAATGATGCAAACAAAGGAAGGGATACACAGAATGAACCTACTACACTTCAATGTTTCAAGTGCAAGGAGATGGGGCATTATGCCAATCAATGCCCAAATCCAAGGGTTGATGATGATGGTCGACGTCAACAAAATCTTAAGGCTAAAGACAAAGGAAAGTCACATGCAATTTCTATCAGCGATGTGGAGTACGATAACGAAGTGGTGAAAGGTACACTTAACATCCACTCTAAAGTAGCAAATGTTTTATTTGATTCTGGATCCACCCACTCTTTTATTTCTGAAAAAGTTTCTAAGGGTATCACCGTACTACCTCAACAATTAGATGTTGAGTTAGCTGTGACAACACCTAATGGCACAACAGTCGCATCAAAAGTTTATAATTCTTCTCCGGTCGAAGTTTGTGGGAAAGTGCTTCCTGCAAATCTTGTGATACTTCCTTTAGTGGAATTTGATGTGATTCTTGGCATGGATTGGCTTTCTCTACATGGATCTCAGATCAATTGCCAAAGAAGGGAAGTCACATTTCATATTCCAGATCAATCTACGATCGTCTATCAATGCAAGGATGAACATAACCTTCCAGTAGAAATTTCTTCCATCTTATGGGTATTGATTCCACTAAATGAAGGTTATTTATCTCAAATGGTTGGTGAGAAACTCACGATTAAGAATATTCCCATTGTACATGAGTTTGATGATGTATTTCCGGAGGAATTACCGGGTCTTCCACCAAATCGTGAAGTTGAGTTTTCAATAGAACTCGTACCGGGCGCTTTGCCAATTTCAAAGACACCTTATAGAATGGCCCCAATTGAGTTGCAAGAATTGAAGAAGCAACTCCAAGAGAATCTTGATAAGGGATTCATACGCCCTAGTGCGTCACCTTGGGGAGCACCTGTTCTATTTGTTAAGAAGAAATATGGATCAATGAGACTCTGCATTGATTATCGAGAACTTAACAAGATCACTATCAAGAACAAATATCCTCTCCCACGCATTGATGACTTATTTGACCAACTACGCGGAGCTCAATACTTTTCCAAGATTGATCTTCGTTCAGGGTATCATCAATTAAGGGTCAAAAGGGAGGATATACCAAAGACGGCTTTCCGTACAAGGTATGGACACTATGAATTTATAGTGATGCCATTTGGTCTTACTAATGCCCCTGCTATCTTCATGGATCTAATGAATAGAGTCTTTAGAGACTATCTTGATCAATTTGTGGTAGTTTTTATAGACGATATTCTTGTCTATTCAAAGAGAAAGGAAGAGAATGAAGATCACTTGAGAATTATATTGAAGACCCTGAGAAAGGAGAAGCTTTATGCCAAATTTACCAAGTGTGAATTTTGGCTTCAAAAAGTTGCATTTTTGGGTCACATAATCTCAAAAGAGGGGATATCTGTGGATCCAGCAAAAACAGAGGTTATCGAAAGATGGTAAAGACCAACAACAATAACTGAGATCCGAAGTTTTCTTGGTTTGGCTGGATATTATCGAAGTTTTGTAAAGGATTTTTCACGATTATCTAATCCACTCACCAAGTTGACTCGGAAAGGAGTTAAGTTTGTTTGGACAGAGGAATGTGAAGAGAATTTCAAGGAGTTGAAAAGAAGGCTATCCAGTGCACCTGTGCTCACACTACCTTGTAGTGGAGAAAGGTTTGTGATCTACAGTGATGCATCCAAGAAGGGATTGGGGTGTGTTCTTATGCAAAACAATATGGTGATAGCTTATGCCTCACAACAGTTGAAAATCCATGAGCAAAATTACCCAACTCATGATTTGGAGTTGGCTGCGGTAATCTTTGCATTAAAGATTTGGAGGCATTACCTTTATGGTGAAAGGTGTGATATTTATACTGATCATAAAAGTTTAAAGTATATTTTCACACAAAAGGAGATGAATATGCGTCAAAGAAGATGGTTGGAGCTGATTAAGGATTACGACTGCTCAATCCATTACCACCCTGGGAAAGCAAACAAGGTGGAAGATGCATTAAGTCGACAAGACCATGCTAGTTTATCCATGATGAGGATCACAAAGGATCCAATATTTATGGATTTACAAAGGATGGATCTTGGAATTATAATGGAAGGGGAAAAATCTTATCTTTCTCAAATGAATGTTCAACCATCTATACATGCGAAGATTAAGGAGGCACAGAAAGAAGATGTCGAGTTACAAAAGAAGGTGAGAAATGTTCCTGAATTCAACCTTGATTGTGATGGGATAATAAAGTTCAGGAATTGGGTTTGTGTTCCTCCCATCCCCGAATTAAAGAAGGAGCTGCTGGATGAGGCTCATAGTTCTTCATTCTCTATTCATCCTGGAAGCACGAAGATGTATAGGGACCTGAAAGAGTACTTCTGGTGGGATGGCATGAAAAGAGATGTTGCTGAATATGTCTCTCGATTCTTGGTTTGTCAACAAGTTAAAGCTGAGAGACAGAAGTCTAAGGGGATGTTACAACCATTACCCATACCCGAATGGAAATGGGAAAACATCACTATGGACTTTGTCACAGGACTTCCTAAAACATCCAAAGGCAATAATGCTATTTGGGTCATAGTTGATCTTCTTACAAAGTCTGCACACTTCATTGCTATTAGAGAGGATTTATCTCTAGATCATCTTTCCAGGATATATGTAAAGGAAGTGGTAAGATTTCATGGAGTACCACTTTCTATTATATCTGATCGGGATCCAAGATTTACCTCGAAGTTCTGGCGAAGTGTTCAGCATACTCTGGATACAGAGTTGAGTTTCAGCACTGATTATCATCCCCAGACAGCCGGTCAGTCTGAGAGAACAATTCAAACCCTAAAAGATATGTTGAGAGCTTGCTCTATGGATTTCAAAGGAGGTTGGGATCAACACCTACCTTTGGTGGAATTTTCTTATAATAATAGCTTTCACTCCAGTATTCAGATGGATCCTTATGAAGCTCTCTATGGAAAGAAATGCAGGACTCCAACTTGCTGGGATGAAGTTGGGGAAAGAAAGATGTTAGGACCTGATCTCATTGATGAAATGGCAGAAAAGGTTAGATCTATTCAACAACACATAAGAGCAGCTCAGAGTCGACAGAAAAGTTATGCCGACAACCGAAGAAAAGACCTAGAGTTTGAAGTGGGTGATAAAGTGTTCTTACGAATATCTCCCTGGAAGAGGGTTATGAGATTTGGATAGAAGGGGAAGTTGAGCCCTAGATATATCGGTCCTTTAGAAATACTGGATCGTGTTGGGAAGGTAGCTTACCGATTGGAGCTTCCACCGAATCTCTCTCAAGTTCACGATGTGTTCCATGTATCTCTCCTGAGAAAGTACATACCTGATCCTTCACATGTACTCAGCTCAGAAGCTGTACCGCTGGAGCAAGATCTTTCTTATGAAGAATAGCCGATAGAGATTCTGGATCGTAGCGAAAAAGTCCTACGAAACAAGACCACTCGCTTGGTGAAAGTTTTATGGAGGAACCACCAACTTGAAGAAGCTACATGGGAGCTTGAGGATATGATGAGGGAGAAGTATCCTCATCTGTTTGTTACAAAGTGACGAATTTCGAGGGCGAAATTATTTTTAAGGGGGGTAGAATGTAACACCTGAGATTTTTATGAGTAATATTTTGTTTTTATATATCATCAAAGGAATCTTTCACTACACACTTTGTTGGCTTACTTTACACGCATTCGCGACCTTCCTCGATAACTTGTGTTGTACGCAATACCGAGTTTTACTAAACAACGATATATTGTTATGAACTAGCCGTTATGAATAGTGTTAACTAAATTTTGAATTTTATAACATTATTATTCATCTTACACAATTCTAGAACATGTTATAAGAACAAAATAATTTTTTTCGGGTAAAATAAGTATTTTTCAAAAAATGCAGTTTTGCCGCCTTTTGATGGCGCACCCACATTAAATCTAGTTTTTGAAATGTTTATAAGTTCAATTTGACAAAATAAAATTATTATTTGGAATCAAGAAATAAAAATTTACTTTGGATAAATTTTTCATATTATTCTGGTAACTTTCACATTTTAATGAATAGTAAAAACACGCTATATTTTAATTAAAAACAATTTTTTTCATCGTAATATCTTATGTTGTTAAATTATAATATTGAATGGTTTTAAAGTATAAATAGAATATATTTTTACCATTTAATATAATGTATGTCATTAGCATTGATTTTACCTTGAATTCATAAGTTAAATCAATTCAATCTTTTGCAATGTTTTAAACAAAAACCCGTTTTTATTCGACAACGAGATTAATTTTAATTTAATTTCTGCAACTTCTGTGTTTTGAATTTTAAAAAATGGATTCCATATTTGGAATCAGTGGGTCCAAATTATGTTAATAGGATACTTTTTATTTTTGAGAATTATGAATAGTAATTACGGTAAATTTTATTTACCATAGTTAAAGGTAAATCGGGTAATTAAGGGTAAATATAATATTTTAAAATTACCCTAACAAATGTAAAAATTCTACTGGATGACTAAAAAACGACCCATATCACCTAAGGGTCGGATTAGAATCATTCAATGGACATTTGTCCATGAAAATAACTTAATTATTATTAAAACCAAAGAAAGTGACAACATGTCACTCTCTTAAATCTTATAAGTATATTAATTTTAATTTAGTGATACACTTCATGAAACTTCGAACATGAATAGTCTCCAGAAAGCTAATGAAATTATCTACATCATAAGAATTTATTTAGAATTTTTAGGGATTAAATAATTATCATTTATTATGACAGAAAGATGATGCAGTAATTCTCTTATTAATGAAATATTGACAGAATTGATGTTATAAAATCCCAAATAAATGTAATTTGAGACTTTTTATGACTTACACTAATTTTCGAGGTTACTATGATATATTAGTGTTGATTTAATCAACATGGTTCGAACATATAATTCTGTTATGACTTTCACAAAAATCATATATCAAATAGTGTCAAAATTGACACAAAATAGTTTTTAAATCAAATATTATATTATTAATTGTTATTTTATTCCTAAAAATCTAAGGTTCGGCCAAATAACTTATATAAGGATATATATATTAATAATAAACAATTTGGGGTTCGTTTGGCATGTTATAGTAAGTGTATTAACCATATAGTGAAAGAAAACAAAAAGACATGGTAAAAGTTAAATTATTTATCTTAGAGTTAAATCTAATTGATAAGGTTAAAATAATACCCTAAACTTGTCTAAATCCTATTGTTTGATAGGATTTCGACCCATACCCACTTTAGCTTCGAAATAAGACCCTTTGGAACCATTATAAACCGATTTTGACTTTAATATAAAATAATATTTTGAGATATTCCTAAGGTGCCCCTCTCCTCCCTTATAAAAGGGCACCTCCTCCCCCTCCTCCTCACACCAATTTGAGCACTCAAGCTCGGCCAACCCCTGCCATTTTCTCCTCTCTACTTCCCTAGAATAATCCTAGAGGTCCTTGTCTTCTTAAAAGACCAATCTTAGTTCCCTAAGTGGAGGATTCAAAGAGGCGTTCCAAAGAAGAGGTAATATCCGTTACTGATCTTTTCAATTTCTTTCTTCTTCAACTTCTTCTCCTTTAGTTGTTTCATGATAAAGTAATAACATCAGTATTACTTAAATACTGATATGTTATTATAAATATGAAACAAACCTAATTCACCTTCTATCCATCCTACGGAAAAATGAAATCACCGCGCGTGCGTACGTACGGAATACCGTCTCCACGCCGTGGTGTAATCTTTTTTCCACCACCACCTTACAAGGATGGGTATAATGGTGTAATGAGTAACTATTTATGATTATTATAAAGTAATATTGATACTGAAATAATATATATATACTCCAATACAATTCCACGATCATAGGAACGATATCATCACTCGTGCGTACGTACAGAATACCATCTCCACGATGTGATGCGACTCGTTCTACATGATCATCATTACATAGTAATTATATAAATGAATTTAATGAATAAATATGATATATGTTACACTAATACCATTATGGATATAAGTTATCTATAAAATTAAAAGAATAATAAGAATTTATTTGGCAAAACACGCATAAGAACAAAAGGCAATAAAGACCCGAGTAACAAGTAACAATGAAATATTACTAACAAGAAGCTAAGAATATGACCATATATGATATAATATCAATATGTATGATTCTGGGATAAGTCAATAACATTATTTAAACCATTATACAGGAGCTTCGGACACATACAAAGCAAATCAGACCTAAGGTAAGGGAAATATCACAATCTCATTTTTATTCGAGATTGTTTATACTTTGGTATTTACTGGGGTGTATTTTATCCTCCACATCCATGTTTACTCAATATGTAATATTATTTCCATCCACATACAATTGTTTAATTCCAATTTTACCCTTCGGTGAGTTTTTAGTAAAGGATATGAAAGGAATCTTTTGTCGTTTTTCGTACGAGGTACTTTTTGACTTTTCCGACAAAAGTACGAAGAATGTTTTTTTTAACTTATACGACATGAATGGATTTTTAAAACATTATTTCCAAGAAGCTTACTTTACAAGTTTTCAAGTTTATTTTTAATCAAATTGTTTTAGTTTAAAGTTTTATGACATGTTAAGTAAGGAAAAAATGTTTTTGAAGAAGAAAGGATATGTTCCTCAAGAATGGAGTTCAAGTGTTTTATCAAAATTATTTTCCATCTAAGTTGATAAAGGGTTCTGTTTTTATCCCTATTATTACATTGATTTGATCATTTTGTGATGGAATTATTTTTATGAATTCCTTTATCTTGTATGAATTGTTTTATGATGTCATGATGTTTAAGATTCCCATTTGTATTACATGGGTTATGCAATGATGTATGATTTATGATTTTGTGGCACACATAAGAAAGGATTCATTATAAGATGGGTGGGACCTATATATCCCTCCAATGAATTGGGTAAAGATTTTATATCTCATGAGATAGACATGGCTGGAATGGTAGGTTATACTGGTTCAGTGAAACAGGACTGGAACGAGGGTGACTCGGTTCAGAAAGGGACTTTGTCCACTAAGATAGTCTTGGCAATGTGTCATGACTAACAAGAAATGATTTTCCATGATTATGTGTGCATGCCACAAAGTTTCAAGTTTTATGTTATGATTATGAGGATCTCATTTTCACTTCTATGATTTGTTCCATGTTAAGATATTATGATCTCTTTTGCAGGTTATGATTTTCAAAAAGATATGATATGATTTTTATTTCCTTTATTTTCCCTTGCTGAGCATTTGAGCTCACCCTTTTATGTTTTCTTTTCCCCAGGTCAGGAAGATGGATATTAAGTAGAATATGCTAAAAGGGACCCTAGATATGATGAAATAAATGGGAGACACTGTAGAAGATTTATGAACCAGTTGTTTATGTTTCCCAGTTTCTAAAGACACTATACCTATACGGTCCTTTGTGGTTTTGTCATATGTTGTAATAAGTGTGCTTCAATTTTGAAGTATTAACAATGTATGTAAAGTATGGGTCGTTATACTTAATCTATCCAATACATTTTAATTCTTATAAAATTTTAATGAATCATAAATTCACTTTTATCTGATTTCAAAATATCAATTTATCTATGTCATTTGGTAAGGTAAATACCATGAAAGAGTTGAATATTTATTTTCTGGATATGTATAATTTGTATAGTAGGATAAAAAAGTTATCAATAGTATAAATAAATATACTGATGTATAAATTTGAGGTATCCATTATATTTTTATGATATAAGTATGAAGGTTTTTGGTTGATATAGATGAATAATAATGATATATCATTGATTTATATAGGGATAAAACAATAATTAATGGGTAAAGGATTATCTAAGATTTTGATTGATAAATGTTTTTATCACTAATATTATGATATATTGTAAATATTATGGGAATCAAAAAACCCCTAAATGATGTCCTATTGTAGGTCTTGTTTACAAAATTTTTAAAAACATCTTATATGGAATCAATAACTTTGAAATTTTTCTTATAGAAATGGATTTGATATTTTGAATACATTAATTTAGTTTTGATAAATTTTTGAATTATATATAACCTTGAACTTTAATATGTGACAAATGGTAATTTTACGAAGTATGTTTTTACTTTTAGAGGAAAAAAGTTTAAATTTAAGGGTAAAATTTAGGGTGTATGATTTCTATTTTAAGTAAATTATGGGTTTTTATATTTTTGGGAATAGAAAATCAAATATATGAGACAAAATTTTAGGTTAAAAAATATCATTACTTTTGAATATACTAATGCTATTTTTTTATAATTTTGTAAGGATTATATTAATATAGTTTTATAAAAAGTATATACAAGAGGTCGAGTGAAAACCTGTCACATCTAGAAAGGATATATAGATTGACCTCACAACTAAAGGGTGACAAGAGTGACTCACCCACCACTAGACTACATGATGTCCTTGTTAGTACAATATAGTTTTTATTTATTTAAATTATATATTATTGATAACTATTAGATTGGAAATTGAATTAGTTATATGTAAATTATGTTATTTCAGAAGATTCTTAGTATTATGAGAACCCTATATAATTAAAGAAACAAAATATTATTTAAAGAATAAAGGGTCTATTATGTTCCGGTGGAATATATCATTTTATTGTGTTTTTATGGTTATTGAGGTAAATTATGGAAATGATTAGCATATCTTGGAAATTATATATATATATATATAATTCAAATATTTGAAGATAAATATTAAATTTATCTTGGTATAATATGTGAACAAGTAATTATAATTTTTGGGTTTCAATCTCTAGGTAGAATATTTTATAATATAGTTAAGGAAACTTTTATTGAATAATCTAAGATGATTTTTTGGTATTATTGTTTAATTTTATTATATTAACTTTTTTCTATTCATATGAAGTTCAATTATTTTTGGGAAATATCTTATCATTTTATACATTTTTGGTTTTGTTTAATACCAAATACAATAGAAATAAATAGTTATTTACTATGGATTTTCAGATCCATTGATTTTTATTATAGAGAATTGAGAATAAAAAATCATACGTATCACTTAAAAAAAAAATGATTTCTTAGTTGAAATTAATCAAAGGTTGAAAATATACTTGTCATGTAAATTTATTTACTTATTTTTTTTACTCTTGGTAGTAATATAATTCCTCAACTCTGGGAAAATGATTTTTTATCAAAAACTATTTCTGTTAATGCATCAAAATTTTACATTTTTGTGATGGTTAACTCTCTAAAGACCAATTTATATATCAATATCCATCAGTTATAGATAGTTATATATCTCTTATATTTTTATTTCCACTAAAAACTAGTTTTATTCTTGTAAGAATCCTAGTTTTGTGGTGACCTTCACATTTTCATTTCCGTCTTTTTAGGAGAATGTCTTATAGATACTTTTAAAGACGATGGTTTCCTATGAATTAATTTCAAATATCAACCATTATTTTAAAAAGCGAAATTTAAAATTTTTAGGAAAGAGTTTATTAATTGTTCGAAGAATGTAACATCCTGATATTTTTAAATATATAAAATTTAGTTAACATATCATGGTGCATGAAACATCGAGCATAAACGAACCATGATATACCATTAAATATTATTATTTTAACATGATCATTATAAAATATCAATTATATTTGAATGTCTGGATAATATTAACAATATTATGGAATATATATTATGTTTATATTTAATTTTTCTTATAAAAACACATAATTTCTAGTAATTTCATTTTATTCCACATTTATATGTTTTTTTTTCAAAAAGTGATTTTAAAATATTTCTACGGGAAAATAAAAATAAATAAGTTTTAACCTTTATAAAATTTATTTGATTATAATAAACTCATTTTTAAAATCATAACTTTCTAATTAACTTCGGGGGAATTTTTGGGAATTTTCTAAAAATATTTATTTTCTAGTGAACAGTGAAAAATACTATATTTTATAAAACTATTATATTATTTGTATTGAAAATTACCTTCATGATTTCAATTTAAGCTCAAATTAACATAGTTACTCTTTATTTTTATGTAATATAATCAATTCATTTTTAATCATTACTATTCTTTATTTTGGTATAAGTACTTTTTTGGGATTAAAATCCATTTTTCGAGATATTTTTTTCACTAGGTTTTTGTGGGATTGATTTTAAATTAATTAATGAAACTTTTTTATTTTAAATTTTGAAAAGTTAATATAATATTTGGATTCAGTATTTATTAATTTAGTAAATTAGTGCCTTTTATTTTTTCCCAATATGTATAGCAATCTTTGTAATTTTCATTATGGCAGTAAAGGATAAATGGGGTAATATAGATTAAAAATAAAAATATCAGGACTATAAAATGACCATAAAATATTACCTAATTTTATTAGTTGAGTAATATTAATCAATATATATGTACAGTTCTGATATATGAAATTTTTTTCTCTTAGTAAGTGATTATGTCCCTTATAATATTCTCTTTAATGAAAAGTAAAAGTTGTCACGTTCATGATTTTAATAACTATAAATTTTTTAGTATGGTTTTATCCAAAAGATATCTTTGACTATAAATACTATTTTGAAAATATAATTTAATTTTATTCATCATGATGATTTATTTTTAATGTTTTTTGAATAAATAATCTCCATAAATTATTTCACAACACTAGTGTAGTAATTACTTAATTAAACAAAATATCAAATAAATAATATAAAAAAATATTAAATAAATATATTTTCAGATAAGTAATGTCATAAAATAATTTAAAATATTTTTTGGACATATTATAGTCGTATTAAAGTAGTTTTGTTATTTTTTATCTTGTTGTATTGACTTTAACGTCAATGTAATGAATATTATTAAAATTGAAAATAATGATATTTTAGGAATATAACTTTTTATTAAATTATATAAAAATCATATAAATATTAAATAAACAAAAATGGTATAAAATAAGGTCTAAATTTTCATCCCATGTGAATTTATAGGAATTTTTGATTAATTTGGCTCTATAATAGTCTCATTATATCTTAATATTTTGGGAAATTCAAAAACTTCCGCTCACATCCATTATAAAAGGGAAACCATTCCCTTAGTTCTATACACCAATATGAGAAATCCTTAATGACCAAACCCTAAATGAATATGATAAAAAATTCCATATACATGTTATGTGGGTTCTGTTCTTTTTAAATAGAAAACCCTAGTACCCCTAAGAAGATATCTAAAGAAAGTTAGCTAAATAGAAGGTAGTAGTGTTTACCCACTAATTAAAGTATATTTTTACATCTACTATGTATTAATGTGTTTTTCCATCTTAAAATAATAAATAATATATAATAAATATACTTATATGTCATTATTATTAGAAAACCATATTCTACATTTTATCAATCTTATGAAAAGCGGAATCCCTGCATATGCGTACATACGACTTATCGTCTCAACATAGTAGTGTAATTCATTTTTCATCACCACTTTACATAGATCGTTCTAATTATGGAAATAATTTACCTATATGATAATTATCACATGATATTGATTAATTAAAATTTTTATACCATCTAATTTCTTACCCATTCATCTATTTATAAATGATATCACCACTCATGTGTATGTATGGCCTACCGTCTCCATGAAGCGATGTGATTGATTTTCTATGAAAACAATTAAATAAAGGTTCCAAAAATTTATTTAATGGTTTAATTTTATATTTATAACACTAATACATTAGTTTATATTTAAGGTCTATATCCTATGCAAGAGAACCAGGAATTTCAAGATAAAACAAAAAAAGTGTAAAACTAAGCAATTAACATATAAAATACTGAAAATAATGGAATATTTCAAATAAACATGAGATACGATGATATAAAATATCATATAATATGTTAAAAATATTAATATGGCTTAATTATAAATTAATAACATTTTTAAAACACCTACACATGATGTTTGGAATCAATTGATGGATGTCGAACTAGAGGTAAGGGTTTCTCATCTGACTTTTACTTTAGGGAGATATATTCTATATTCAACACATATTTTTTTTATTATATATACTACCTATTTGATATAATATATCATGAATATATTTTTAATAATGGTATTTAAAATTTCATTTGATGTAATTTTTTTATTTATATTTTGATTTAAATGATACCCAAGATGTCAGGGTTAATTCAAAATCTCATCATTTTTTGAGAATGTTTATGTTTATGAATCTATTTGGGAATATATATTTTCCTTGTCAAGGAATTATTAAAATTTTTCAAATATTATTTTACTATTGAAAAATTATTTTTTGAAATCATTTTATTTCATTTTGACTTGAAAAAAATTAAAATGAATCTTTCTATTATTTTTTGCACAGGGTACTCTATGAAATTTCTAATAAAAAAATGGAAATAATGTTTTTTAAACCTATAATAAATGAATTGAATTTCCCATTATCATAAATCCTAAACGAATTTAACATTACTTAATATTTTTATAATTTTATTTTGAATGAATATTATTTCCTCATTACGTGCAATGTTTTACGGTTTTAAAAATTATTTTCAAAGTAGAAAGAGTATTTTCCTTAAGAAATATTTCATTATTGTATTTAAAGTATTTTCTTCTATGTCATACTCCAATTTTGAATATTTTTTTGCGGATAAAATATAATAATAAAATTCATCATATTATTTTTGGATGGTTTATGAATAATTTTAATTTGATTGAATTGATATACCATATGACTAGTTCATCCCATATAAACAATTATTGATTTTGTTAATTCATGTCAATTCGGTTGTATTATTTAATAAAATGGGGAATGAATTGGAATTAGTTAGTGTTGTGTGAGGTATACTATATCCCCTAGATGCATTGAAATCTCTCATGATAAAAACCAATTTTACAAACCAGAGAGGTTTCTACCCAGAGATTTAAACTGTTTGGAAGATAGTTCTTGGTAGTAACTGTCTAGTGGATATATATTGACAGTAACTATAATAAGGATGGATCATAATATTTTAGATATACATCATTATGAATTACATCATTATTAATTAATTAATTTATATTCCATTTTATTGTTAGATAATTAGAATATCCATGGATATGTTTAATTATTACGATATTATTTATATGGAATTATTTGATCAAAAATTATTGCTACCATATTATGCTCAGGTAATTTATTAAATAAAATGTTTATCAAATATTTTCATTTGAATTTGTTTTATTTATTACTTACTCATATCTTCCTCTATATGTTTACCCTTACTAATATTTTAAGATCACCCCTTTTTATTTTTCATTTTCCGTCATGATAGGAGGAAGTGTTTTAAGATTGATTATTCATGATTGTGATAAGGGGATAAGGGTGTTCTAAAACCATTTTTTGGATTTTACAGTTGAAATATAATTTGAATTTCATGTATGTATATAGTTTACCGATAATAATAAACTATTAAATCCTTAAGGATGTGATTCCTTGTATCTTATGAAAATGTAATAGTGTAATCATATACTATGGGCTGCTGGGGTTGATGTCTTTACATAGTGAAACTATTCTTATATTAAACTAAATTGTATAATTGTTTTTAATATATATGTATTCATCAAATAATTGATTGAGATGAATTCTCATAATGAACGATATAGTGATATCTTATGCCTCACAACAATTGACGGTTCATTTGAAAAATTTCCCAACTCATTATCTAGAGTCATTTATGGTAATTATTACATTAAAGATATGAATGAATTATATTTATAGAGAAATTTTTAAGATATATACTGATTTTAAAATGATAATTTATATATTCCCAAAAAAATAATTTTAAAATATTTCAAGATAATATGGTTGGAACAGATTAAATATTATGACTAATCAATACATTACCACCCTGGGAAAGTGAACATAATGGTTTATGTTGATTCAAAAATATCGTACTAGCTTATTGAGTATGAATATCATAACAGATTCGATATTTGTGGATTTAAAAAGGATAGAGGTGGAAATATTATTGTAAGAGGATAAATCTTATCTTAATAAAATGAGTGTTCAACCATCTATCCATGTAATGATTAAAAATGTGCAGAAAGAAGAGTTAGAATTAAAGATTATGTTTATATTTTTTTCATATACTTAACCTTGAATATAATAGAAAAATAAGGTTAAGTGATTGTGTATGTTTTCCTTTCATACCATATTTTAAGAGGGAGCTATTAGAGGATGCATATACTTCTTCACTATCTATTTATCATGGAAGGAAAAATATGTATTGTTATTTTAAAGTGTATTTATGATGGGAAAATAGGAAGATATATATTCTAAAACTTTTATATAAATTATTATTATGTTAGAAAGTTAAGGATGATAGAAAAAATTCTAAGGGGGTGTTACCACCATTAACAATTCCAAAATTGGAATGGTTAATCATCACCTTTTATTGTTTCATCAGACACCCTGAAACATTTAAAGGGGACAATTAAATATTGGTTATAGTAGATAACCTTACAATGTGAGCACAATTTAATTATATCAAAGATGTTTCAATATTGGTCATCATTCTACAATATACATTAAGGATTTGTTAATGTTCGATAAAGTACCAAAATATATTGTATCTAAATGTTATCTAATTTTTACTTTGATGTTATGAAGATGTCATCAGGATTCACATTATAGAGTTAAATTTTAGTATGTTGTATCATCCTTAAATATATGGTTAATCTAATAGGACCATTCAAAACCTAGATGATAGTGGATATTTTATTTTTTTATTTGAAAGTTCATTGGGATCAATACCTTCCTCTATTCGAGTTTATTTGAAATAATATTTTCACTAAATAATTCATATGGATATTGATAATGCCCTATATGGAGAGAAATGTAGAACTCCAATGTTTTGGATGAAGTAAGATAAAAAATGTTATTGAGACCTGATCTAGATGATGAAATGGTAGATATTAATATATCTATTTGAAAAACATTTAGGTGTCTTAGATTTTATTGATTTTTTTTGTAAATCATCTATTTGATAAAGTGTAATACTAATATATTTTATAAATAGAATATGTTTGATAGTGTACATGACACGCATTACCGAGCTTGAACGTCATGAAAAATATATGACGGTTATACCATATCCATTAAATTATAGTGTATCAATAACAAAAAATAAGTCATGATATATATATATATATATTTCCCACTCAATATAAATTTATTATAAAATAATCAATCAATTTTTTGTAAAGTAATTTTATTCTTCAAAAATATGATTTCTATAAAAGTAATATACATTATTTTTTATGACAAAATAATATAATTTATTACTATAGCTCTTGGAAAATTTATTAATTGAAATGATATTCGTTTTTTTAAATCATCATGTCAAAATTAACTTAGGGTGATATTTGAGTGATTTTACTAAATTTTGTTTTTCAAAGAATACTTAAAATTAATATTTTATTTGTAAACTGTAATTTATTTTAAATAAATATATTAATTTAAAGGTATAATGATTTTTTAGTAATATTTATATTAAAAAAATTACCCTAAATTTATATTTATGATAAATAATTACAATTGAATTACCTTTATACTGGATTTTAATATAAGTTTATTTTTCGTCTTTAGAACACATTTTTTAGAAACATTTCTTAAAGTGTATAATGTTTATCAATTTTAATTAAATTAAATAACCATTAATGAGTAATGATTTCAAATAAAATAATATATTATTTATTAATCAATTTCAAATTAAATTCGTATAAGTATTATTACTAGTAATAATATTAATTTAATATCATCCTATTCCTAAACAATACATTTCTTAAAAACCTATTTTCTTGTCGGATCAAGGTGTTTTATTTTAAATAAAATCACACAAATTCTATAAATTGAATTTTTTTAATGGAATTAAATAATTTGAATCATAAAATTTTATATTATATAATAATTTCAACTTAATGTTCTTCATAATTAATAGTGAAAACAATAAACATATGTTACCACAATTAAGGTGAAAACAATATTACTAGAGATTAAACTTATACAATAATGGTTAAAATGATCTAAAAACATTTATAAATTCTATTTTATTATCATATATTGATGATAAATCATATAAGTCTTGTGAATATTTCAGTTCATTTCTTTGAGACAAGTTTAAAACATGGATATATGTTTTTATTTTAAAAATATTCAAGTGTGTTATCTCTCATACTTATAAATGACCACCCACTATCATCTCATATTCAAATACTCAAGGAAATTTGGATTATAAAAGAACTGAATAAATACCTTCAAAAATTCCCTCCCCATATCTCATATTGCATATTTTGGTCTTAAACCCTGTCTATGAAGGCGATAGCTATAATACTAAATAGGTGGTCAGAAGAAGAGGTATTGTTCTTAACTTGACATTTTTGTTTTGTTTCTTCTTACAACTTCTTAAAATATTATTCGGACTAGATGATATTATAAAACTAGTATGTAAAATACATTTAGTTTTTATTATATTAACTTCATTACCTAAATTCAACTCCTCTTCCATAAAATGGGAAACAAAACCATAATTTTTGTTTATAGTGGACTACCACCTTTTATTTCGATGTAATTAAATTTCCATCATCGCCTCTGATGGATCTTAAAAATTATGGAATTAATTTTTTTTATATGATAATAAAGATTTATTTAACATTATTAAATAGTAATATATCATTTAATATTTTTATTTTCCATTCATAGAAAAATAATAACTTCATTTATCCATACACGTGGACAACCGCCTCTATGAAGTGATGTGCTTATTTTTTAATCAATGCATCATTATGTATGATATATATGAGAATATTAAATGAAATAATTTTTTTAAATATATTATGTTCATAATTTAAATATAAAAGAATAATTACCTTCATTTAGTAATAATCATTAAAAATTTTAAACATGACTAATGCATACATACATCCTACCATATCCATGATCGTAACATAGTTTATTTTTCATAACCATATGCCATGATTGGTTTTAAAATTTTTATTTTTGTATAAATAAGAATATGTTTTTTTATGATGGATGTTATCTAACAATTACATATTTCTACAATGTAGACATACTGAAGCTGTTTTGAAAATATGGACAGAACGTCCTCATAACACCTGATGTGGAATTTAATGATTAAGTAATTAAATTTGTCACTAAAATAAATGAAATAAATGGATTAAGGATAATTGATTAAACAATTTAATGTTTCTCCTAAAATGAAATATTTTTTATAATTTTATTTTTTATGAGTTAAAGGTCATATATAGAATCTCTAGACTCGAGGTAAGTGTTTCACTTCTCACTTTTATTTCTTTGAGACATATGCCTGATTAAAATATTATTTATATTATGTGGTGTATATAATATAAATGAATGTCTATTTTTATTATTTTCATTAAAATTATTAGGATTCAAAAACCCATATTATGTTCTCTCTATTATGAAAACTTAATCCAAAGACTACTAAAGAATTAAGGGATATCTAATCTCACATTTATTTCTTAGGGACATATGTCATATTAAATAATCATTTATTTTTTGTGTAATATATACTACACATTATTAATGTAATATCATGAATATAAACCATTTAATTATTTTAAAATTTTCATTTCATTTTATTACTTAATTGGTATTATTATTCAAAAGTTACTTTAATTGTAAGGGTTTCTCATATCACTTTTACATTAGTGAGACATATGGGATTTTCACCACTTTTTTATTTTTTAATGTGTATAAAATACTCAATTAAAAACAAATATCATAGATCAATATTGTTTTTATATTTAATTATTATTTAGATTTCATTATTGAATGTGGATTATTATTGAAAAGTTATCAACGTGGTAAAGGCTTTATGTTACAAACAATTTTCTAGGATTTTTTATGTTAATAGTAAATTTGTTTGTAATAATGTGATCTAATTTTATTGAGGCATTGATATTTTATTACACTATGGTTATGAATGTGTTCCTCATGTTTAATTTTTGTTTCCACTCTTAAATATTATAGAAACCATAAAAATGTTATTTGTAAGTGATACAGATCTTGTATCTTATTTCAGACCAAAAATCATTCTAATACATATCTACGTTTCATAATTATTTTTCAATAATATGAATTCATAAATATAATATATATGAAAAAGATATTTTATACGATATTTTGATTTTTTTTAAAATTTTTAAAAAATGATATTTCACAATGTTTTCCAAATAGTTCAATTTGGACTACCTTCACAATATTTTTGAGATTTTTTTTTTATTTTAATGCTTAAAACATGAAAGGGTTTTACAACTATCATGTCTATTATTTTCCTTCACGTTAGTTTATTTATTTCTAATTATTAATTTAATTAAAACTAAGTTCACATTATTTTGTGATTTTTTAGTTTCTAAAAGTGATTTTTAAAGTATATTTTTTTTCATCATGAATTTTTTAATGGATTTTAATCATATTACTATTAATTAATGTGAAAAAACCTTAATGTTACATATGGTCTACTGGGGATATTTTTTAATTATACTTTCCTCATTCTTTATTTTGGGGATCATTTCTTTTTTCTGGGTTAATCATGTTTCAATGATATTTTCACGAAACCGTTTTACTTTCTATGTTTTAATCATATTTAAATGATGGAATCATGAGAATCATCTATTTTTGTAAATATTATTAATGTTATAAAATGAATAATATATGGTTGAATGATTTTTATGTTGAAATTTAATTTCTATGTCCATTTGTTTTTGTTTTGGTTCTTAGAGATGGATTATGAAGGTTTGATACCCATTAAATCTCACATGTGATCCTTATATATCATATACGATGGGTTCCCCTATATAGTGCTATAATGCACTAGGTAATGAATTCAATCGTATAATTATTCCATTTTTAAGGGTTCCATATGTGCTTTATGAAGATAATTTTCCAAGTTACGAGTACATTTTGTTTATACTTTTTAAGGGTTATTAATGATTACTTTAGATACTATTGACATAACATGTTTCATGATTATTGATTCTTATGACTCTTTCCTTTGTAAAAAAACCTATTCTATGTTTTATTATTGATTGCAATGAACCCAGACCATGTAGCACATATTCAGTGGATTCTTTAGGACATTGGTATTCAATATAATGAATTTCATCCCAAAGGACCTAGTAGTATAGAAGTCATGGTAAACTAGATACATACTTGGATATATCATTATATTTGAAAACATATAAAAAACATAGTATTTGCTTTTATTGAATAATTATTTACTATAGAATAACCCTAATTATAATTCAAACACTCATCTTGGAATATATAAATATAAGATAAGTGAGGGGAAAGATTAGATGGTCAGTAAGTGTATGTGTACATTAGAATATAATATAGAATGAATAAAATTGATTGATTAAATGATTATCAAATAATTCCAGAAAAATATAACATGATATAGAAATATTTCCAGAGATATCATGACAAATCAAATAATCACATGGACATTAATAACATATTTTATAATGAAGGAATTCATAATTCCCAACATCTGAAATATAACATTTATTCCCCATGCCAAGACATCAATACCATTATGTACATGTTCCAAGACATCTGGAATAAATGTGTGAGGCCTCATCAAAATAACCATTCTACTTTTTCTCATGATACCTACCGATGTATCAAGGGGATATGTATAAGGACCAAACCTTATAAATTTACATAATCTTGATATAAGTCAATAATTTGACTTTTATTCACATTGAAGATCTTTTAAAGTTTATATTTTTTGATAATTATTCCGTTATTAATTCATATCATCTCCTAATAATTCAAGAGGATACTATCAAAATAGTGCCCAATTATTCCACCAATGAATACCCTTTTAAAAATAAAACATGATTTTTTTTCTTGATATAAATATTCTTAAATTATTAGTTTCTCTTAATCATCCTTATACTGGTGAAATTTTTTTATAAACCTGGGATGTGAATTAAAATCTTCGTAAGGGATACACAAATAAATAAAACTATTATCCTTGATAAAACATGAAAACCAAGAATAAATTATCATAAAGTAATAATTTTCACCTTCATGAAGTAGTGAATATTATTCATCAAATATAAGCTCATTTATTAACCTTTTTTAACCAAATGATTACCATAAAACTCATAGAATGTACACATAACATATAAAAGGTATATTGGGATATAATCATACTTTAATGGAATAACCTTACAGTCAACTTCCACACATATTATTCTTACAAATGGAATAGCCATATGACCGACTTCCATAACCAATGCATTGGAGGTTATAATGTAACCAACCATACTTGTATGATCATGGAACCACCCATACTTGGTTTATCATGTAACCACCCATCTTTGGTTTATCACGTAACCACCCGTCAAATGTCCAAGTAACATTATATAATCATAAAAAATAAACGATTGCAATTATCAACATTTCGCTTATAAAATTTCATTTGTAATCATAAGAAATCATTTCATGACATTGAAATTGTAAATCCCCTTTCAAAAACATTTTATACACCAAAATAAAAAAAAGAAATTTGGGATTTATTTTCCATTTTAAAAACATTAAGGCTTATAGAGGAAGCCAAATATAAAATAATGGTTATGGGGATAGAGAAGTCGTTGTCGCCGCATACATTAAAAAACATTCCTTTTATAATTTAGTAAAATGATTCATATAAAAATATTCCTTTAGAAAACCTTTTAATGAAATTAAATTTCAAAGGGGATAATTATACACCATATAAAATAATGAGGTGTATATTATCGAAATATGCCTAAATGAAAGGGGATTTAGAAGAAGTCCCTTACCTTGAGTCTGACTCATCTCGTACAATAGTTATGTTTGTGAATAATAAAATTAGGATAATTTATACTTTCTTGAGAAACTTTATAAATAATATTATTCTTTTTATATCACTTATTACCATGTTATAAAAATTACATAATTATTTAAGTTCATATCAGACGTTTGGTTATTATTCAGAACTTAAGTTGAAAATGAACTTATTTTGATGTAAATTGTCCATGTGGTCAAAAGTGAATCATCTATATAATTTTATTCAGGATTTAAATATCATATATATCCTTTATATATTTATTTATAATATCCATAATATTTGGAGATAAGAAATGAAATTCACAGTTCATGGGGACGGTAGGGCGTAGGTATGCATGAACACTACTTCCATTTCTTTGTCTTATTAAAAGAATAATAATCAAATGGTATGTATATTATTTTACTAATATTATATTTAAGTCATGTTTTTCTTATATATTTAATAGATCCATCCTTCACATGTTCCATTTATATCAGGAACGATTTATATCACATTGAAGGGAGAGGTTGTCCATATTTTCTCGAACGAAATTATCATATTTACACAACATGGAAAACATAAAGGTATGTTCTAATAAAAAATAAAAAATCATAGGAAAAATATAAATATAATTTATATCATATGTAAAATTGTTTCTATTATAATTTCCAACCTAAGAGGTGTTAGGTAAAAATTGATCAATTACCGTTTCGTGAGGGAGTAGTTCACCGTACATAGAAATAGTATATTCATTACCCATTAAACAAAGGTGTGTGTAAGTGTTGGTTGAAACAATTTCATAAAAACATACCATTATATTTAGGATACTTAAGTTGTTATGTAATCATAGAATAAGAAATTTTTAGTTAGTGGATAATGAAAATGAAACGAAAAATCATGAGAGAAGGTGTTACCTCTTAATCATGTAACTACTTTAATTTATACCAAATGGCTTCCTTGGGAGGATTTATACCCTATGTGGGGATTCTAGGATGATTTTAGGGTTTCTATGAATCATTTTGGGCAGGTATTAGCCAAACAAAAGTGTTATTGAAGTGTGAGTATTAGAAAAGAGAGGGTACCTTTTTATAGGAGATGAAAGGCACACCTTTATAAATTCATAAATTATTAAAATAATATTAAATATTTAGTGGATATTAATTTTACTCATATAGGGAAAATTTCCCATAATTGGAAACTTAATTAACTTTTAGACCTTATCATCATCACTTTGTGATTTGAAAATATATTCTAGTTTTTAAAATTATTTTATAAATTACTATTGTTATAAAACATCAATTATGTCATGTTTTAGAGTATTCATTTTATTGAATTTAAATAAAATCCAAAAAGAGAGATAAATTAGAACCAAGTGATCTAATAGTATTATAAATTTTAATATTCACCTAGAAAAATTGTGTATGATATAAATTAATTTATGTAATATTTATTTTAATATTTATAATATTATTTATTTGATTCCTTCATTAATAAAGAAATCACTGCATAATCATTGTTTCTTAATTAAATTTAAATATTTATGATCTATAAATTATAAATAAAATACCATGATGTTAGAAAGATTTTAATATTTCTAATTAATATTTATAGTATAAGATATAACTTATATAAATCCATATTAAAATTGTTTTATTAAGAAGATTTATGTTTATAACATATTTTCGTTTAATTCTAAATTAATGATATAAGTGTCATAATCACACCCAAGTGTATTTTAAAGGTAAAATATTCGTTATAAGGGTTGTATTGGTCATAAATATATCATAAAATAGGATTAAGACAAGTGTTAGGGTTGTTTTATATTATTATAATATTATTTTTACACTTATTTATCAGATTCCCCTTCAACTGTGGTAAATTAAAATAATTACTAATGTTAATATTCATAAGGTAAAAAATAAAAGGAACATATTTAAATAATTTGGAACTTATTTTTACAAATATGAAATCCATTTTTCTAAATTCAAAATACAGAATTGGTAGAAATTAGTTAATTTTTTTATCCCATTGATGAAATTAGAAAATGGGGTTTTTAAATAAAACCATCCAAAGATTGACATTGTTTATATCGAATTTCAATGTGAAATTACATACAATGACCAAAATAGGATTAAATTATAAAAAAATAATTCAATTACACTTTAAATCAAAAAAAATTATAGCCTAACTACATAAATAAATTGGATGAAAGGTAGTTTTGAATTAAAATGTAGTATTTTTCACTATTCATTAAAAATAAATTTTATCAGAAAAATACCAAAAAATTAACAAAATTAAAATTTTATGTCTAGATTCAAAATAAGAAATTTATCTTGTAATATATATATATATATAAAATCTTTAAAAATGTGAATTTACTATTGTTCCCCATCAAAAGGCGGTAAAACCACATTTTTTGAAAAATACTCCGTTTATTTATAAAATTGAATTTATTCTAATATAATTTATATAAAACATATAAGATGAATTTTAAACATTAAATTTAATAGAATAAATATATATTTAATTAGTAAAATCCAATTAGTGTGATTTTATTATTTTATAAACTCATTTTTCATTCAAATAGTTTCTCAAAAAATCACATCCTTTATATTGAATTGGGTTTTATTTAATTTCTTATTTACATTGGTAATTAATGAATCCATATATAAAAATATTTAAACCATAGTTTCAAAATTTATTTTATCCTTTTAATTCCCACCATTCTAATGGATATGTGATAAATATCATATTAAAAAATAATATTAAGATGTACATTGAAGCTAAATGTGGCGTATCACGTATGATTTCAAACATAGTTTTTCCTTTTAAAAACTCGAGTTGTTACAATATGTTATATTAGGTTCCACCCATCACATAACAATTCTAATGAATTATCCATATTAAATCATAGAATAATAATCATCGTAACCCTTCATATTTAAAAACAATCATATGAATCGTTAAAACTTTTATCAATAAAAAACATAATCATTAAACATCCAATGTAATATAGAGAATGGTATCATAATAAAATATCCCCAGTTAAACTGATCATAAAACAATAGGATAAAATATTAGGATTTAATAATTTCAACATATTCCCAATAGATCAGATGTAAAATGTGGGTTGTTGTTGTTGATGGATAGAAATACCATAAAAATTTCATTAAAAACATTATTGACTAAATTTAATTTTTACATTGAACATTACATACAAGAAAATAATGAATATTGGGGAAAGATTTTGTCATTAAAAAGAATCATATGAGACGGTAATATAAGCTTTATTGAAATTACTATTTATAATGGCGTCAAATTCCATAAATTATGAGTATATTAAATCAAATATTAGTTTCACATTATCATTAAGAAAACAAAAAAGTACCATGATTGGAAAATGATTGGATGTATCCTATTAGTTATTTTAAATGTTAAAATATGGGTAAAAATTTATTTAATAAATAGATATATTATTAATTTGTTTTTTCAAAATTGAGGATGTTGAAAAAAAAATACTTTAAACTAAAGAGAGAAATAATTTCACATTTTCTTTAAAATGTTTCTATATATATTTATGTACCAAAGTAAGGAAAATGGTACAATTACATGATAATTTAATTAATAAGCAATGAGAATAAAATAAATTTCGAATTATGAAAATATATAATGATTACCCTATTTATGGACTAAATAAAAACAATCCTGAATAATGATGAGATTGTGATGTATACACTTAACGTGGGAAACATTTGAGTCATAAAAATAATTAAAGAACTAAAATAGAATGAAATATTAAATAATATTAAATTTATGGTTTTTATGATATAACATATCAAAGCGTTAGTATATATATTACACAAAAGAAATAGGTGGGGAATATTGAATATGTCACATAGAATTAAATGTGAGATGAAAAAGAATTACCTTATGTATGATTTCCTTCATACTTATTTGTTAGTTATTTATAATAAATATATATTTACTATAAATAAATTAAAGAACAATTATCACACATATCATAAGATATTTACTTTATTATAACTTTTTATCACTCATTTATTAACAATTCATCATTAAAAATCATTCTTTTAATTAATAATTGTGTTTCTTTTCAAGTATGTTTTGGTTTAGTAGTTTTATTAATTTTACATAGATAATGGGTTCATTATCTATATAATTTTAATAAATATATGAATATATAATATATTCAATATATATGTATTTAGATAAATCTATACATGTTAGAGATGTAAAAATTAATTACAATGTTCATGGAGATGATAGGTCGTATGTACACATCAATGTTGTATCAATTTTTAAATAGATTTAACGAAAGAATGGTAAATAATATTTAACCTTTATAGAATCATTACTATATCATAAATATCTTCTTTATTTATTAAATGTATCCTTATTACCATTTATTCAAAAATAAAATGAAAAACATTTCACATCGCTTTGTAGAGGGGACAATTCACACATACACATGTGCAATATAATCATTTTTCAATAGATTGGTAGGTAATAATATATTTTTCATATTATAATTTCATAAGTACATTAATTTTATAAATATAAAATATAGATATTAAATAAATTATTAAATGTATCAATGATATGGTGTGATGATAAACGAATTACATCGGTTTGTGTGATGATAGATGACCATACATATGATCAATGATTTTATTTCCAATTTAATGGAATTAGAGATATAAATTAGTTATGAAATCCACATAATAAAATATTAGTATATTTAATATACCTATATTATTATTTCACAATATTTTCAGATGTTTTAAAGAAGTTAGATGATGATATAAAATTAAGGTGCATGGTTAATAACTATACCACTTATTCAGAAAACCTTTTGTTGTTATACATAACACCTTCCAAGAATGTTATTCTGATAATACAAGATAATCTATGTTAGGTTGAATGAATTTAAGGAATGTATTAAGGTAGGTATTTTATTAACCAAATTTCATTGTAAGTGTTAATATGTTTTGAGAGGGGTGGACCTTTATAAGAGTGGGAGAGGATAGAAATGGAATTTTTAAAATGAATAAATTATAACAATGTTTTTAAAAAGACAAAACATAAAAATTGCTATATTTTTATGATTTAAGGTGGAAATATATTCATAAAATAAAAATTAGACATGTGATGTTTTCATTTTAACACTTATCATCTTAGTTTAACACCAAGGTTAATCACCTCTTAATTTAAATGTAGTAATTAATTTTTACTATTTTCACTATTCATTATGAAAATAAATTAAGTTAACCTTATATTATAATATTAATTATTATAATTAAAAATATTTAATACCTTTATTAAAATTAAATTAACATATGTGAAATAATAAAATTTAATATTAATACCACAAGCATGATAAAAACTAGTTTTCTAAGGGAAAACTATTCATAAGTATTAAATGTTTGTATATTAAATATCAACATATAATTTTTTCTAATAACCTAAATTTTATTAATTATAATATGGATAAAAAAATTTTACTTTTAAAAAAATTAAACCAAAATTGAACATCATAAATTATTTAATCATAATCCCATATTTCATTACAAATATGAATTTTTTACTATTCATCAAAAAATTGTTTTTTTAGAATATAAAACAATTTCACTAAAAGATGAAATTTTGAATTAAAAAGTGAATTAAAATTTTCCCAATAAAGTTTCTATAATTGTAAATAATTAATTTTAATATAAGTGCGTGGTGGAACTACATTCTAGAAAATTACTATTTTAAAACATAAAAATGGATTTATTTGTACCTCATGATTATTGAAAGTATATGATGAATGGTAAAAAATATTTTGAATATATAATATCTAAATTTTAATTGAACCATTAAAAATTTTTTGATAATTTTATTTCTTTTGGTAAAAACACTTTGTCAGCTTCAAATTGTTTGTCTGGAAAATATTTATTTTTTACATTCAAATGATTTTCATTTTAATTTATAATAATTTTATAACCCAAAAATTTATTTAATATAGTTTTACGCCATATAATTTTCATAACATATATAAACCTATTCCTACGATCCAATTTAATGAATAGTTGAAAACGTTCATGATTAATTAATATATCATGAATCATTTAAAATCACTATTGTGTGTAATGAAAGATAACACAAAACTAAATTTAAATTAAGAGAAATATATTCTAAAATCCTGGGGTGTTATATTTTATCCCCATTAAATAAATTTATTCATTGAAATGTCAACCAGATCTATATATATATATGTGTGTGTGTGTTTTTGAAATTTGAAAATTCCCTTATTAAGAACCCTAAAGGTAAAAATGGTTTGTAAAATATATTCATAATAAGAGATAATGTTTTGTTTGATTATTATCTAGAATAACACATGACTAGGTTTGAAAGTAGGAAAATAGAAGTGGGAGAATACAAAATGGGCATATAATAGAATAATAAAACCCAATAATTAATAGAGAGGTATAGAGAACAGGGTCTGAAAGATTTTAACCACTAAAAAAAAATTTGTGATTACTTAAAAGACAACCGATTCATCCGAAATTAATGTAATTATTTTTTTCATATACCTTGTTATTGTGTTATTAAGGGAATTATTTAATCTCAAGATAGAGAAAATGAGAACATATAATTACCTTATTTATTTCAATTTCATAAGAATAATAAAATCATTTGGTCATGCATAAATGAATTTATACTTCATCTATTTCTATATGAAATGAAAATGATTTTTTCAGGCATTAAGAACAAAAAAATAATTTCATCTAGGAAATAATAATAATTAAATACCTATGTCCTTAATTATGATAAAAATGATAAAAAAATTTATCCAGTATAGAGAAATATTTTTAAGTTGAAATAACACATTAATCTCTAAAACGTCGTCCAAAACTCAACATATAACATTTTATAAATAGTTAAACTTAAGAACCTTAAAAAATTAATCATTTTATGAATAAGTACAGTAAATTTCTCAAAATAACATAATATTAATCAACAAAATTTTAGAAGGTATCTATTAATTTTCACATTCCAAATTCATGAATACATTGGTTATTTATTGTCTTAAAATTTAGAAATGACCATAATTTCCATAAAACCTCAATGAAAAAATAAATTCTTCCTCATTCCTTAAATGAAGATATATATTAGTAAATTTATAAAATAATCCAAAATAATATAATATCCATAAATAATATCATAAAATACATTTTTTTTCTAATCGTTAATGAGTTCCAATGTCATCAATACTATCAAATTAAATATATCCATATCAATAAACCCCAACTGAATTACATTATATCAATATCTGGACCATATTAAGGGTTATCATTCCATCAATCATATATGATTCAAAAAATATCACCATTTAAATAAATCACTTTTCTAGGTCATCTATACCATTCATAATATTCTTACAACTCTTTAAAATAATACTCCATCAAAATAAACCTCATATATTTCATGATATATATAACATAATTCATGAAATCCAATACACAATCACTTCCATTATTCCCTGTCAATCTTAAATTATTATGTTGGATTTATCATATTACTTCTTAATAGAACCTTCCTTTCATATTTAATTTGTAATTGTATATTGTTGTGCACTGTGTTGCATTTGTTGTCAATAAGGTGTCAAGGATTGAATGGATGACAAAGAGTGTCAATATGTGAATGAAAGAAGATGTGATGGTGATGGTGATGTTGTTAAGAAGGTGTCAAGGATTGAATGGATATGTGAATGACAAAGGAAGTAATGGTGATGGTGATTGTTGGAGAATGACCATGGTACTAAGAAGCATGTCACTTAGGAGAATCACTAAGTGGCATAGGAGGTAATGGTTGAGTCATTCTCCATACTGAATCAGATGATTTTAGAACTGATCTTAAGTTCAAAGAACTTGTATCAAGAAGATACAATGTCACAACATTGTTAGAAGTCCATGCATTGTCTTCACAATGCATGAGGAGATAAAGAAGTGCTATCCACAATTACTAAGTGGATGAGGAATGGAGAAGGGTTCCATTCACAATCACTAAGTGGATGAGGAGAAAAAGGTGAACCATCCACAGCTACTAAATGGACAAAGTGGTTTGAAGAAGACCATGAACTATCTCTTAGTTCATGAGGATTGGAAGATGATCCAACCTCATCTATGATTGGATCAAAGAAGAAAATTAAAGATCAAGGGATTTATGATTAATTGTTGATGAAGATAGTTGAGAGATCCTTGGAAATTACATTCATTAATAAAAGAAGAATAAGAGATGTTGAAGAAGATATATGGAGTTCATAAGAAGAGGAGAAGAAGTATGGTTTGGCATTTTTGTACTTGGTTACTTTGATTCTATAAAAAGTACCAACTATGTACTTTAACAAAAAATAAGCCTAACCAAGGAGGCCAGCCGAGGTCCCTCACCTCAAGCACTTGCGGGACCCGAGGGTCAACCGCGCTCAAGGGAAGTCCTTAAGGCCAAGGCCTCCCCGAGGCATGGTGCGGGCCGTGTGTAAGCCCGCGAGTTCCACACGGTGATGAATCCGTGCAGCATGGGCACTAGGTGTACGCGCCCATGAAGAGGTAGAGTGGGAGCTAGAGTGCGCCTGGAGGAGCAGAGTGGGCGCTAGAGCGCGCCCGCAGGAGAACCGGTGCAGGGGGGGCACCAGAGGGGGGAGAGGAGATTTCTGAACGGTGTTCGGGAGGCGATGGTTGATAAACCGCACATCATTTCAATGTGGGATGAGTTTTTAGAATGCGGAAGAAATCCTGGCCGCTCATCCAATCGCGCATCTGATCACTGTCATCTATCTCATCCGCAGCGCTGGGTTCTAATCTTGTCCGTCCACGTTCATTAAATGTAGATCCAACAGTGCTGGGGTTGTCTTCAACCTCTTACCAGCTGAGGGTCATCCCGCGACACCTCCCGCAAACCAGAGGCACCCGAGTGATGGAGAAGGAGCTCCTGGCCGCCTCTAATGAAGTTAAGGCCTCCGTTGTGTTCGTCTCCCATTCACGAACACATGAATGCATTAAAAGTCGCATGCATGCAGCGAGATAAAGAATTCGAGGGAGCCCGAAGAAAACGAAGTTGCTGAGGGTGCACTTCCCATTTGACGAACAAGGAAAGGCTTTACATGTGTTCGGAAATGCATGAACATGAAGATCATGCGCCATGAAGAAAGCCATGCTGAACAGAGAAGAAAAACATGATTTGAGGAAAATCTTGAAAACCCGAAGTTTTTGGGAAATCAAGATTTATCCCCGCTGAAGATCCGAGGAATCCTTTTCCTATAAAAGAATCCATTTGAGGCCAAATAAGGTTTCTGTTGAGCATTTTTGAAGAAGTCCCACGAAGCTCCTGAGCATCGCGAAGCTTGAACCTCCATGCATCACTTGTGCGGCAGAGCAGCCTGAAGCCACCCGAGGCTTCGAGAGTTCCTTTCGCGCAACCCCTACGCGAAAGAAGTTAGGAGGAGGTCTCCCTGCGCATTCCCCTTGCGCAACAGGGAAGAAGCCGAGGCACGAATTTGCGCGCCCGCTGCCTGCATACCTGCGTAGTAGCAAGTGGCCGCACTGGCGCACCCTCTGTGTCTGCGAACTCACATGGCAGGAGGAAGCCACCATGCTCCCTTTGTGCGGTAGGAAGAAGCTGAGCCGCGCACACTTGTGCGCCTTCTCTGCCCGCTAACTTGCGCGACAGGAGGAAGCTACCATGCTACTTGCGCGGTAGAAGAAGTTGCCGCACCTTGTGCGGTAGAAGAAGGCCGCACCCTGTGCGCCTATTGAACCCAAGCACTCTTGGTGCATAGAAGACCCGTCCTCTCTGGTTTGCACGAAGGAGGAGGATTGTTCACTCTTGTTTTTCACAAAGAAGGAGAACCCGAGGCCTTGTGTTGTCATAAAGAGGAACACAAGGATGAGGCCGAGGCCTTGATAACCCTTGAGAAGAAACCCTCACACATATAATATCCACATACTCATTCGGATTGTCTGTTCACGGGTTAAAGAAGGAGTGTGTGCACAAGTGGAGTGTGTACACATTGAAGAAGAAGATCACACCCTTTGAGTGTGTGTGTGCATAGAAACAAGAAGGCCGAATCCTTAGTGTGTGCACAAGTGAAGGAGGCCATACCTCTTGTGTGTGCCCAAGTGAATGAAGAAGATACATTCATATCCATGCATATATGAATAAGTGAACAAGTGGGTGAACACCTTGAGAAGAAAGAGAGAAGGATAAATTCACACTAAAGAACAACACACAATTTGGTTTGTGTGAAAAAGAATTAAAAAGTGTGACTCGAAGTAGAAGGTGTGTGTGCTAAAATAGTTTACACCCTTTTAAGGGTTTATCACACCAAGAAGAAAAGGGGAGTGCATGCATTCATGCATGCACATGCACATGCAAATAAAGTTCAAATCAGTGTGTGTGCATTTGAGAAGTCAGAGAACAAAGGTTCTTGAAGATATTTTAGATTCCATGCAAGTCATGCATGAAGATTGAGAAGCCATGCAATCGGTGCATGAAGATTTACAGATGCCATGAATTCAGTGCATGAAGTAGGATTGAAGAGTGACTGAATCCAGAATAAAGTTAAAGACATCATTCATTTGAGTTTTCAGTAGTTGAGAAGACCACGAATATTGAGTGGGCATACTCTATGCAGGAACATATTTTCCAATCAAGATTCTTGAAGACAGTGGATGGGTCATTCTTAGAATAAGGAGATAAAGCACGAGCAAAGAAGAGGAGTCCTAGTTACCACCAGTGATCAGAAGAAGTGAGCAAGGCCAGCAGACCTTATCCAAGGCTGTTGAAGACTCTTGGAGAGCTTCCAAAGAAGAAGAGCTACTCGTGTTACTCGAGGATCCAGGAGAAGACCCCCTGTGAGACTCATGGTGGATTAGTCTTTGGTGGAAGCTGAAGCAGGCCAGTGGGACTCTGGTAACACTGTGGGATGCAGTATAAATAACCTCCTGTGGGACTCAGGAGAGATACAATGTAACTCTGTATCGACCATTGTAATTACTAACCGAATTATAGTGGAGAAACCATGTTGGGGCGTTTAACCAACATGGCAAGGACGTTGGCCTTTGTAGCCGAACCTTATAAATCCTTGTGTCCTCTGCATTTACATTTACTTCATCACTCAAGGAAAGGCTGAGAGATACAAGAAGAGTGGATCGAGGAATTAACAAGACATAAAGGTTTAATTGATAAAGAATCAATTAGAAAAAAGTTTAAAAGGATCACTGATTCACCCCCTCCCCCTCTCAGTGATCACACTGATTCGGGCACTTCATATATCCTTGCTGATATTTTTATTGATATTTCCCCATAGGAAATTAACTTCTATAATTACTATACATTCCAAATTTAAAATGTTTTACCATTGATGATGGATATGAGAAACCATTATTATCATTCTTTTAATTAACTGATATTTTCATTTTTCTTTGTAAACTACTTACATTGTTCTATATTTTTATATTAAAAAATATTATTTTTTCCTTTGATACATTCTTTAGGATGATTCGTACAAACATTCATGACATATGGGGAAAATAATACTCTTTCTTATATGGTATCCACCACCTGATACCTAAAAATACTATTTTATTATCTTTTTTTGATTTTCAAAATGTGTTAAGGTGAATGTTCTCAATCATATATCATGATAACTGATTAGGAATAATCACAATATCCTTCACTCTAATCATTATCCTATTTGGTATCTCATTATCATATTGTCTATCCCATTTAACATTGTCCATTTTTCTTCTAGTTCCTAACATTGACTAAAATAAAAATGAAATGTGTGAGTAACATTAAACATTTTTGAGGATACAATAATCTTAAAGAATCAATTTTAGGAGATCTAAGTCATCACAAATTTTTTTAAATCTTTAACATATTAGGTTTTTTCTAGGTTATTCATGGTTATAATATATTCATTTCATTTATTTTGGTTTGAATTTTTTTTAATAATTAAAAAATAATATCTAACAGAAGTGTCAAACCATGTTTAAAGAATGGAAAATTATTGTACACCAGGTGACAATCAAGTCCAATCCCAATGCACAATTTTAAGTGTTATTACATGTAGGTACAACTATACTAGATCCAAATCCACCAGATTTTTGTTGAGAAGGATGTATTTTAAAGAATTCTACATAAAATATACCTTATAAAAAAATTAGGATGTTATCTGATACATAGACTTATCCTAAATGTTATTCATAGAGTGATGTTATCTAATATATTTTTTATAAAATCTAGTTCGAAAGTATTATACTAAAAATAAATTGATACCAACTACAAATTCAACGACTATAGTAGTCAAAATCTAGTGGTTCCTATATTACATTGGTATTATATATATTGTGATACACAATTTTAATAAATCGATATTACATCATTTTTTATGAATAAGTTTAACATTACATAAATACACACCCGAAAATCCAAATAGTTTAGTGCCTTTGGAAACTTGGAAATAGAAACACTACTCCATAAGCAAGCTACATCATCTTCCACTATGTTATTCACAAATGGAACCCTTATTAGATTTATCATACATAATACATGTCTTTGTAACATAAGGTAATAAAATATAATAAATGAATATTTTAGATTCTTAGTAAGGGTATACTAGGGAGATAAGTTATCATAACAGGAACATAAAATAATGAGAACAATATAATTAAATTTTAAAACTATACACTATATATAAAAGATCATAATCAATATTCATGAAAAAATGATTTGTAGTTCATAAGAAATGATTCATAAGGTAATCAAATTACATGATACATTAGAGAGTAATATTTCAATAAGACATGGAATTTGTGGCATTCACATAATCATAGAAAATAATTTTTTTAAGTCCATAATCACTTCTAAGACTATAATAGTGGGAACAATATTTACTAAATATGGGCCACTCTATGTTCTAGACATATATACTGAACCATGTTCACTATATCATCTAGCTTTGTATTAATGAACTATATTCACTTCATTTTCTGGATTTATATTTCTGAAATGGGTTCATTCCCATTTCTAGTTTTTCCTATCTCATGAGATCTAAATCATTACCTAATTCATTAGAAGGAGATATTGGTACAACCTTTTAGATAATGAAAACCATATTTATGTGTTCCAAAATACCATAAAAATTCATCATATAATAACACATTAAATGAAATGGGTATCATAAAATTTTAATCATATCATAACCTTTAGAAAACATATATTTTTCATAATCATTTTATTTTAGCATAAACTGTGAATATAAGTGGGTTTCATAAGCATTTTATCATGGTATACCCCATGGAAGAGAAACACATTTCATAAACCTCATTCCATAAAAATATATACCATGTAGATAATGAATATGAATGATATCCTTGTATCATATCCCTAATAAGTCATAGGTAACACCAGTGAATTTCATAATATAAGGAAAATAATTTTGACATATCATTTAAAATATTTCTTGAGTAAAATATCATTTAATTTTGAAAAATAAAAATTTTAAGATGTAAAAAACTTTGAAAACCGTTTTCATTTAAAATAAACATAAAAATTTATAAATTAAGTGTCAATGTAAATTTTTTTCCTGATTTAATAAAATTATATTCATTCCATAAATATAAAAATGATGATTCCTTTCACATTTATGGTAAAATCCCAAAAGAAATTATTTGGAAAATGACACGATGAATACTTTCAGAACAATTTTTTAGAGTCAAATATTGGTGGAGGCGAATTTATGGGGGCACTGTAGTAGCGCTGTAGTAGGCACTATAGTAGTTCTATAGTAGGTACTGTTCGGTACTGTATCCGCTGGAACAATTCACCCCGATTTGGGATTTATGGCCACAGGTTTGGGCCTACGGGTCTCAAGGGCCTTTGGGCCATCAAAGGCCTTCGGGCCACAGGGCCTTCGGGCCATTGAAGAACAGGAAGTTTCCTAGTTCACACAGAGCAGGCCCCAGAAGAGGATCAAAGAATGAATAGAAGACACTAGAAGTAGAGCTAACCGGATTGGAAGAATGAGAGGGTATGACAACAACCATCTGGACCAGGTACCGTGCAGCTTTGTATGGGGAAATTCTAGCCGATCAGAAATACCGGTGGGGAGCTAAAGGGGATCAATGATGTAGAAGATGGAAAGGGGGTAGTTCTAGTGGGCTGGGCCTATGGGTCATGTAATGGGCATGGAATTCCTTTGGGCCTTTGGGTTATGTATTACGAGTCATGTCAGGCCTTGTGCCTTGGGCCTACGGTTCATGTACGAGTTCCCCTCCAACCCTTAAAAGGGGGATTATATATAATAAAATAAAAAAAGAAGGTCTTTGGGACATTCAGAGTATAGTAGTTTATTAAAATTATTGAGGATTATTTATAGGCAGATCACGAGATTTAATTATTTGAGGCTTTATTAAAAAAAATCCATATAAATGATCTGATTGTAACAAACTATTACCACTTTTTCAACCTTAAATAACAAGCACTATAATAAGCTAAAAATGAACAAAGCTTGGAATATAATTATAATGAATAATTTAATGATATTAAATGTCATAAAGGATTTATAAACACCTATCTATATAACATAGGAGCATAATATAACATATGTCTAGAAGAAGGAAAATTGATACAAAAATCCATTATCAATTTGGTAACTATTGAACCATAAACCCCATAAAAAGTGATTTTATGATTTATATGAAAATGTAAATTATTTTATGTCGAATCATACTGAAATAAATTCATGTGCATTATATATACCAGAAAAACAAATAGTCAGTGAACATGAAATGTGTCTCATGAAAGTATAAGGTGAGACAGAAATCGCTTACATTAAGTCTCGACTTCAATAATACTCATTAAAACCTCATTTATAATAAATATAAGTTTAGGATAAATATATTATAGAGTCATATTCATATATATCCTACCATATATTAATTTAATATGACCTTTTATTTACTTTTTATTAATGATTCAATGTTAAAGTTACTTTTTTAATAACCTCATTGTGTTTCAAATATGTTTTGATTTTTTTGGTTATATTAAATTAATAATGATTAAATAATATAAATATTTATAAGCATGATATAAATAAAATATATATAATCAATATATATATATATACCTATAATAATATATAAAAACATAAATTAAGAATCAAAAACCCAATTCAACGAAATGGTACGCCATACGTACGCATGAAAATTGTTTCCATTTTCTTATTAGACAGAAAGAAAGATAATTTTAGAAAATATTTTTCTTCAATAATAAATTTTATGTAATATATATCAAATATATTTATTAAAAACATCCTTAATAAATTATAGGTAAAGGGTGAACAAATCACTTCTCTTTGTGAGGCGGTAGTCTGCCGTACACACGAACGACATCATCATATTCCCACAAAATGGAATGGATGAGGGTATATGTGATATAAAAATTAAATAATCATAATAAAATATTGAAAATAAAATATATCATACATAAAAAATAAATCTATAATTATCACTATCCTTGATAAGTGATAATGGAAAAAAATAATGACATCGGTTCATGAGGCGACGATCCACCATACACAAGAACAATGCTTTTGTAACCAAATTGGTGGAATTGTGTGTGGTTTTAGATCATAATAATAATGAAAAAACATATAATTATATATAATATATGTAATTCAGTTTATAATAAAAATATAATAAAAATCTAAGGGTATAATCGAAGAAATAATACAAAATTCTCATTGATGAATGTTACCTATTCTTTAGGAATCCTCCTTAGGTTTTCTCTAAAATCATTCCTAGGATAGATTTCTTCATAGGAAAATGATTCTAAGATGATGATATTGATTTTGGAAATTTATTTTGGTAAGGACCGGATTACATAAATAGTTGTGAAGGTGTGATGAAAAGATGAGAGATAATGGGCTTTTATAAGTGGGGGATACGACTCCCTTGGTATTTTTAAAAATTAATAACTTCTCCCATATTTTTACATGAAAAAGGTTCCAAAAAATATAAAAGTATAACCTTAGACATGATATGGTAAAACTATTTCCACAAAATACTTTATATAAGGTTTAAAGGTAAATTAGATAAATATCTTCTTAATTTGACCACCAGATAAACCCATTTATACTTTAATAGTGGTAATTAGTTTTTAGTATTTTCAATATAAATTTTGATAAAAAAATTAAGTTTAAAGTATTATAAATTATTATATTTTAAACATGGGATAAAATTTTATAATCTCAATTAGTATATGTGGAAACAATTAATTAAAAACTAATCTCACATATGTGGTGAGAAAGTGGGTTTCTAACGAGAAAAAGTTCAAAAGTTTACAATGTTTATATATGTAAATTCAATATTAAATTGATTAAAAATAACTTAATTATGTTAATAAATTTATTATGTAACTAATTATACATTAAAACAAATTTAAAATATTATTTAACATTATAAATAAGTTAAATGAAGTGGTAGTTTTTAATTAAATTTTATTAGTTTTAACTATTCATCCAAAAATAATTATTTTTAAAAAAATCCAAAAACATTAACTTATTTTTATTTTGACATTAAAATTTAAAAACTAAACTAAATTTTTTCAAATTAATTTTCTAAAAGTTTCCAAAAAATAATAATATTACTTTTTACAGAAATTCATAAAAAGCAGTTTTTTGAGAAAATATTGTTTTAAAAATAAATAAATGAACTATTGAAAAATTAAGTAAATTTTTTCAATGTTTTTTATATAAAAAATCGTACATAATATTTAAAAATAATTTATCATAAATCATATCACTAAGTTAACAGAAATTTTGTAATGGCTATGTTTAAATAACTATATTACAAATATATCATAGTTTTTTAAAATGTAATGTTGCTTAAAACAAAACATAAGGTAGTGTTTCCTATAGCATATAAAAAAAACATATTACATGTAAAGTAAACCATTAAATAAGTTTAAATTATTCAATAAATATTCATAAAAAATTTGAGTGTTACATTCTACGCCCCTTAAAATAAATTTTATCCTCAAAATTCATCATTCTGATAAAAAAATGGGGATGATTCTACCTCATTTTATCCTATAGTTCCCACATAGCTTAATCAAATTGCTGTTATTTCTACCAAAAATTTACCATATTAGTGGTTTCGTTTCATAGAACATTCACTATTTGATCCATAATATTCACTAGTTTGTCTATATAAGAAAGATCTTGCTATAATGGTATAACCTATGAGTTCAGTTCATGTTAAAGGTCAAGTATATATGTACTCTAGATAGGTACATGAAACAAATCATGCACTTTAGAGAGGTTTAGTGGAAGCACCAAGTTATAGGATACCATTCCCATATAATCAATAATTTCGAAGGGACCAATATATGTAGGGATTAATTTACCTTTCTTCCTGAACCACAAAACCTTTTTTCCATGTAGAAATTATTATAAACACCTTATAAAAAATGTGAAATTATGAATCTCTATAGTTATTATTAGCATAAATTTTCTACTAACTTTGAGTTACCTTGACTTTCTATAGAGTGGCACTAACCATCAGTTCCATTTCATAATTTATCTCATGTCCCAATAGATTTAATTCTCTAACTTCAATCCAAAACATTGGAGATCTACATTTTATTCCATTGAATGTTTCATAAGGATCCATTTGAATTATTGAGTAAAATATATTATTTTAAAAAAACTTAACTTGAGGAATGTGTTTATCCAAACCACATTTGACATCCAATGAATGATACCACAACATATTCTCTTGAGTTTTAATTGTCCTTTCATACTAACCATCTATTTGGGTATGATATTCAATGATGAAGCTGTATTTCATATCAATATCTTACTAAAAACTTCTCAAAAACACTAAAGTTAAAATCATATCCTAATTAAACACAGTGAAATGTGGTACTCCATAAAACTATAAAACTTCCTTAATTTATATCCTAGAAAGGTAATCTAGAGAGATGTATTATCTTATAGAGATGAATTGTAATCACTTAATAAGTAAATCGACTACAACCCATATATCACTATGAATTTTAGATTTTTTGTGGAGTCCAAGAATAAATACATAGTTATTTTATCCCATTTCCATTCTGGCTTGGAAGATAGATAAAACACCCCTTATACGTTTCTCACTTATCCTTAAAATGATGACATACTAAACACAAAGACAAAAACTCCATGATATCTCTCTTCATGCCATCCCACCAGAACTATTATTTAAAATATATATACATATTCATTATTCTAATATGAAAAGAGAATTAAAAAATATTTTCATCCTATAACAACACAATCTTGAATTCTAGAATTCCAGGAAAGCATACATGATTCCCGAAACCTATAATTATGACATGATCAATGTTAAAGTCAAGAACATTTTTAACCTTCTTTTTCAACTCTATGTCTTCCTTCTACATATATTTAATCTTCACTTGGATAAATGGTTGGACATTTAATTGAGTAAGATAATAAATTTCCCCATAATTGAGGATTTCCTGATTTATCCTTTTCAAATTTATTAATATTTGGTATTTTGTGATCCACATCATTGATATTCTAGTGTGATCATTTCAGCTGAAAGCATCTACCACCTTGTTTTATTTCCCAAGTTGATAAGGTATTGAGTAGTCATAATCATTAATCATCACTAACCATATTCTCTGGAGCATGTTTAAATATTTTTTTGTGAATATATATTTTTTTATCAATATATATATATCTCAATTTTTCCATGAATATATTTTTTCCATATCATTAATGAAAAAATTACTGTGAATAATTCAAAACCATGAGTTGGGTAATTTTTCATAGTAATAATTAATTTTTACTAGTCAAAGATATACCCATGCCATTATTTATAAGAACACACCCCAATCCATTATTGGATATTACATAATATATTTGAAAACTTTTTCCACTATAGGGTAACGTAATAATAGTTTCAGTTACTAATATTCTATTTAGTTCCTCAAAATTTTCAACAAATTCATCTATCAAGTGGAACATAGATCCATTAAAATTTATCGTGGTCATAGTATTATATAGTCATGAGAAATTCCCTACAAACCATTGAAAATTTCCAACTGAGCCATGAAAACTATAGATCTCAGTCATTGTGGTTGGTTTGGTCCAACAGTCAATAGCCTATATCTTAGATGGATCAACTAATATACCCTTTTTTGAGATTATATGAACCAAAAAATGAATTCTTTTGAAATAAAAATTCACACATAGAAAATTTGTCATATAATTTCTACTTCTTTAGGTTCTTTAGTAAAATACTGATGTGATATTTATTATCTTCCTATCTATTTGAATAGATAATAATACCTTCTATAAAGACTACCACAAAATGACCAAGGTAATCATTAATAACTTTAATCATTAAATCTATGAAGATAGTTGGCGAATTAATAAGAATAAATGGAATCACTAAATATTCATAATGTCCATACCTTGTATGGAATGTTTTCTTGGGAATATTCTATTTTGTGACCCTCAATTGATACATTCAAGAAAAAAGATCTATATTAGAAAAGTATTGAGCTCCATGAAACTGATCAAACAATTCTTCAATATGGGTAACATGATCATTGCTCTTTATTTTGATGTTGCTTAAATCCTGATGATTAATGTATATTAGAATTTATTCATAATGCTTTTATAAATATAACATGTTCCCCTCAAGGTGAAACACTTATTTGAATGAATATATTGATAAGTATATCTCATAAATGCTTCTTCAATTCCTACAACTCAATCCGAGACATTCTACATGGAGTCTTTAAAATTTGTGTGGTTCCAGTTATGATTTCTATTAATAAATCAATATAATATTTTAGAGGAATTCTAGGACACTATTATAAAAATACAACAAGTAATTCTAGTATAATATTCATATCATCAATTTCATGTTTATCCCCAACCATCTGTGATAAACACCCCTTATAAATGGGAATTAAAACCCATAAAATGGATGCGATCTCTAGCAGAATTTATCACTTATCATCCCATTTATAGAAAATCATGGGTTATATAGGAATATATAATTTTACATACCCTTCTCAAGAATTTATGTATGATTTATATAAATAAAATAAAACCCATGCCTAAAAAAACATAAAATTATACTAGATGAATAATGACACGATTTGCAGGAATCATATTACCACCAATGTCAAAATTAGAGGAATCATAGGATTGATATGAGATAAACATACCATTAAGGGTTTTCATAGAAAATTATACATATAATAATTTGGGGGGAATCTTGATACCCATAGAAAATACATCAGTTATTAAAGAGTTGGTAGATACAAAATCAAATAAGACATTAGTAATTCAAGAATGGATAGTATGTGTACCTTTCACCACACCATTATTATACCCCTCATTAAAATAATGACCACAAGAGATTTCCCTTTATCCATAGAATTAAGAGGTGTTTGACATCAATCATCATCATTGACTATCGAGTATGGGAATTGGTTAGCATTGTTCCCATCTCCTAACACAAGAAGCACTAAAGTCTAGGAGGTGAATTGTGTGTTTCATTCTCACTATTTTTAACATTAACTAACATAATATAAAAACATCAATAATAAATTTATCAAATACATTACCTTCCAAAATTATAATATTTTTTAGTAGATTTAATACAATATCTACTATTATTTTCCCACATTTTCATCATAAAAAAAGGATCACATTATTCTCTACATGGTTCTTAGATCTTCCATTTAAATATATATTTATTATCAATACCATTAGATTGTTAAGTGCCTCCATCCTCCATTTCCAACTTGATAGATAATAGGGAATCCCTTCATATCCGATGAATTATCTTATAGATAATTTCATTAGGAGACTTGGTTTTAATCCAAAAAAAATTTGATTAACCTTACTTTCATGTTGGATGATAATACCAGAAGTGTACATTGAATATATGTATATTTTCCTCATAGGTACCAATGGATTCATTATCCTTTTTATTTTTTGGAAGGAATAAATTCTATATAATTTTATAAAGAATATGAATAATGTACTTATTGAAAAATATATTTTTCTAATAATCCCAATATTTGGAGTCAATTTCATAACGTTTCCTCTGATCCTTGATACGTGTCCAGCATTGATCTGCATCACCTACCAAATGGTAGATAAATGAAATGAATGTTTCATATTAATAACACTATATAATGGAAAATATATTTTCATTTTTATTCATTCCTAGTTTAGAAAATAGTGGATTTGATGACCCAATAAATAAAGGTGGATGTTTCTATCATAAAAGAATAAAAAGAATATTGTTCCCTTAATTGTTCATTTAGATGTCCTGCATGATTCATATCTTGGGAATGTTGTTTGATCATAGTAATAATATTTTTTATTCTAATTATCATAATATTTATATGCTTAGGAGTAAAATAATTTTATTTTCCATCACATTTAGCATTAATGTGGTTCCTTCTAGTTTCAATTGTTGACTAAAAAAATCATAGTGTAAGGAACAATTACCATAACAGGGATCCACATAATCATGAATAACAACTCACATGTGTCTAAATAATTAGACCTTATTCATTAATATATGAAACCTTATGTTTATCCTAATTAATTCATAGTAATATTATATTTAAATCCTACATGATGGCTCTTAATTATTTTGTGAATTTCCGAAGTAAATACCTTGGGAGTGTCAAACCATGTGTACAAAAGGCCCGTTGCCATGCACTAGTTTCCAATCAAGTCTATCTCAATACAATATTTTAAAGGTTGTTTCCATTAGGTACATATATGCTAGAGTCTTATCCAATTTTAGTATCTAGACATGTATGTGTTTCTAGGTGTAAATACACCAACCTTAGAAGCCCCAACATGGTGACTTACATTGTTACATATGTAATATGAATAGAAATCACATCAAAAAGGACCAAATTGTATAGTAGCTTTGGAAAACCGGAAACAAATATAATTTTTACAATAAAACATGAAATTAAATAGAAAATATAAACTCCTTTGTATGTTTCCCTAGTATACTAAATTATCCATTCATATCAAACATAATATACATCATGGTATCTTGTGGAAACTAAAAAATAATAAGGGGGTAAGATCAAATTCTTAGTAAGGCTAAGTAATACAATGTAAGATATCATAAATAAATATAAAAACTAATGGAAGGTGAATAATTAAAAACACACTCCATTAAAACATAATCTTGGGAATAATATGGCTGGAATAAAATATTATTAAATAATATTATAACAACAATCACATGAGAATGATACTTGACCATGAATATTATAATAGAAAAATTAACACATGGATTAGCAATAAATAATCTCAGAATGAGTTTATACATAATGAAGGACATCATAAACAAACCATCACATCCACAACCATTAAGTATACATAAACGGGTAAGATCTAGGCTGAAACATGATCTAGTTTGTCTCATAAGACATACCGATACATAGAGGGGCTATAAAGAGCATCACTCGACACCGATTAACTCTAATTAATTCATAATATGAAAGGCGTGAAACATAATAAACATAAACATTCACATTGAAAATAGAATATGAAATGTAAATAATTTCTCCAATCAGTAAACATATTCATAAATAATCCATTATAATATGAAGAATGGTATAAGAAAAGAACATCCATAGTAAAAATGATCCAAAAAAATTAAGTAAAATAGGGTACATGATTATCATAATAGTTCAATCTCAATTAAGAAAATTATAAAGCAATGAGTGTTGTCATAGTTGAAAATACTATAATAAAATAATTGAAAAATTCCTGAGAGAAGTACCAATTTCAATTTCAAATCCTTTATTAAAAAATTCATGCAATTATAAAAGAAAAAATTTAATTTGAAAATGAAATTTTAAAATTACAAAGGATTAATCAAGGCGCTAAGGCTTCATGAGGTCATGAAAATCCCCTCATTCCATATAATATTAAAAAACATTCGTTTAAAAAACATTTTAAAAAGTATTTTTAAAATAACATGTGAGCATTGACCATATGAATCAATTATTTTCATCAGATGTAAATATATATAAAACAAGTGGAAATAAAAATTAAGATAATCAAAATTCATTTAACACATAATCACAGAATAACATAATAAATGGAGTATAAGTTTAACCCAATACTATAAATTGGTTAAATAATTCCCTAACCACTTTGTTAAATAGTCAAACCTTATGCCTCATAAAATTAATGATCATTAAATGAAACTTTGAACAATATTAAGATAAAGGGAATTATAATATTATATATCAATGGAATGTATGCGTACACTATAGAAGAGAAAAAATAGTGAATACGGAATATCTCACAAAAATAAAAATGAGATGAGAAAACCATTACTATATGTCAAAAAGAATCATGTTCTTGTACTTAATATCTTGGATAAAAAAATTAGATTCATTATTTACTTAATTAATGACCCCTTAAACCTATAATTGATTTATTATAATTTTTTTATGTTCATTTTTGACCATTTTGAAAGGTTATATTGATTAGTTTTTCTATTGTGGGTTATTTCATATTATTGGTTTTGATGATGATTTCTCTTTAATAAAAATATGGAAGTTCATGTAAGATGAGAATAATCCTATATAATTGAAATTAAATTTTATTAATGTAATTATATAAGATTAAATGATATTATATATCATTTTTTTAAATTCTCTACCTTTTTTGGAGTTGTACCAGGCCCAATTAGAGTTACTATTTTTCCTTATATTGAGTATTTTTTTTGGGTTTTACCTTAGGGTGTGTTTTGGTTAATTTTGAGAAAACATAAAATAAATAGGGTTGTTCATGGTTGGTACATGATTTGAGAAAACCATGTTCCCCAACCCTAAAAAATGTACAACCCAGGATAGTGGGGGTTCACATAGTTGGTGAATTTTTTTTCAAATCATGTTCCCTAAAAGAGAAAACCTACACCCCAAAAATAATAGGCACATGTTTAAGGTGCATGGTTCAGGAAAACCATGCACCATTACCTAGGAAACCATGCAGTATTTTTAATGTGGCTATATAAAATGTTTTTAAATCCCTTGAACCCCCAAAATCAACCCATTTCAACCCAACATCATACCCTTATGAATTTTATTATTTCAAATAATTCTATAGTGATTTCAAGGTTTTCTGACCTCCATTCTTTCTAATTCAAAGTTGTGGTCGAATATCTAAAACCCCCCTAGTAAGATGGCCCAAACTCATTTAATTCCCCACTCTTCTCCCATTTCCCCATTTCATTATGGGAATTTGTTCTCTATTGTGATTTGATATATACCTAATATTATATATCAAGATCTAGGATGTATGATCTTGATCTAGATTAGAGGGATATTGACTTATATTATATTGATTTAGGTTTTAGATCAGGATATCCTTCTACCTCATAATGTCACTCAATTTTGGAGATTTTTGTTGGGTGGTTGATAGTATTTATTTAAATGACATGTATTTGATTGAAATATTTCTTTTAGATTCTTAGTAATTGTATTCTTGATTCAATTAATTAACTGAGCGAATTGGTTAATTGAGTATATATGAATTGGAGATTTTGGGAATCATGGATTTAGAGCTAATTAAGTGTTAAATTAGTTATGGGATATGAATATTGTTAGTTTAGAGATTATTAATTATATAATTAATTATGATATGTTGAGATTTGTGATTGAGATAATTAATTGTGGAATTAATTATATGATTTTTGACTTGGGAATATTGATTAATTAAATGAGGTATTATATCATTGATTTATGTACATAATTATTTGGGGAATTAAATTAAGGGGACTTATATGATAAACTAATTGTTTAATTATTAATGAAATTGATATGGATAATTAATTTTTCAATTAATTAAGTGATAAATGGTAATATGGTCATTTAGTTGTGAAATATTTAATGGAAATATCGTTATTATAAAGTGTGACGTGTTAATGGTAACATGGGAATTCAGTTATTAATGGTAATATGGTCATTTAGTTGTGAATTATAGAATGGAAACATGATCATTATAATGTGTATGGTATGAATGGTAACATGATAATTTAGTAGGGAATTACTGAATGATATCATGGACATTCTTTTGTGTAATGTGTTAATGGTAACATGGGAATTCAAGTATTAATTAATTAATGATAACAATGAAAGTATTTTTGAGATATAATTTCACTTGGTAATACCAAAGGCTCCAGCATGAGACATTGTAGGGATTGAGGCATATGTGTCTATGTGAAACTTGGAGTTATGTGGTTAAATAATGATAATTGATAATGTGATAACTTTTTTATATATGCAATGTAATTATTTTATTAATAAAACTACATACACTATTATTTGACTAGATATTTTTTCAGATGTTGTTGGTGGTGCCATACTAAGTGGGACTCACACCATACTCGATATTCCTGGTTAGTACCTGAATAAATATTATTGTTATCTGATAGTTTAAAGGGAAATACCCTATGTTAGATGGATGAGTTGGGTTAAATCATGGATGAGGGTACTAGATGTGGTTTGGGTCCCACTTGAAAGTATTTTGTGTTTATATTTTCATTTTTAATTTTAGGCACTTGACACCTACATTATTATGGAACAATTTCTACTTTAGTTTGATATTGTATTTTATTACATTTATTATCTTGATTTATTGGAATTTTTATTGTTATATATGCTTCTCCTATTGTTTATTATTCTCACTGGTGTATTACTCTCATAAAAGAGGGTTTATTATCCCCATAATCAACTTACAAGACCCTCTCTACTAGTCAATTGCCTCAGGTATATGGGGAGTCATGATTAAGGTATTTTAACCAACTGGCTCGGGGAACCATTGTGTGGAAATTAGAATGGTACATTACAAGGTGGAATTAGAGGCTTGGTTAATCTACTTTTTCTTTTGTATTACTATTTAGGAAAGTAATACAGGAGACTAGTAAGAGTTAGGGATTGGACTTGAGCTCATGCATGGGTGTTTCAAACTCATATATGGGGGAAACCCCAAGTACCCATGGAGGGATTATTGTTAATAATGTTTTTTTGTTATAGTTTACTATTATTTTACCTTGGGTGACACATTGATTGTTTGCTGTGATTATTGATTTTGAGATTTTATGGTATTTGACTGATGCCCCAGCATGGCTTGAGATTTGAGTTTAAATTCATCATTCTTGTAACTTAGGGTTATTTTCACATGCATCATTTTGGTAACAAATAAAAAACATTTTATGGGTTGGTTGTTGAACTTAAACCGTTTTCCATGATTATGAAAATTGAACTATAAATTCTGCCTAACATAAAAATGAGAAATATTCTAAAGTGATACATGATGAGAATAAATGTGTGTCTAAATTAGAATCTTGAAAAATGAGAATGTGTTTACCCATTTTAAGCATTACATAGGTGCATGGTTAAGGGTAGTGTCAAGGACTCAGTTTTGACTGCATGGTAAGGGTTTGTGAAAATAATTTTTGGGGCTTGTTGTGTTTTACTCTTATAAAAAAAGTTGTTTTTATGAATTGCGTAATAAGGTGCATGTTTGGAATTATAGTGAGTATGAATCCAAGACGATGCTTGTTGAGAGGATGATATAAAACATGTATAGGAATGATCCTTCTTTGATGGAACCTAAGTCAGTGATTGTACCTGGTGGGGATACATGAGAGATGTTCTAAGGTAAATTTTCTCACGTCATCAAATTCATGGTATGATACCCAGGGTGGATGGTGAGGAGTATTTCTGATCTGATGAGGGAGTTCAAGTTGAATCACCCTTTTACTTTTACTAGAGAGGGTTCACAGGACGGATCTGTGTTCTAGTTTCATTCCACTGAGACTATACTTGAATACTTGGAGACTCCTATAGAGAGGAGGGTGAATTTGGTTACTTACATGTAGTGAGGATCAACAAATAGTTTGTGAGGCGTTCAGGTCAAGACCTGAAAAGATGAAGTTATGTTATGGAAGGCATTCTTGGAGAAGATCCAAGATCATATATAGCCAGATACATTGAGGTATAAGAGAGAATACGAGTTCATGATGGTTGACTCAGAAGAGTATATCCGAGATAGAATATACTGGATGATTTATAGATTTATAATGCCTTTATCCATTTTCAATAGGGGATGAGACAACTAAAATGATGTGTTTTCAAGATGGGATTAAATGTGATATTAGGTCCCAGGTTAAACTTTTTTAGTAAAATATGTTTCCAAGGTGGTGGATCAGGATCTCATAGTTAAGGGTAACATAAATGAGGCCTCCAACTCAGAACAAATAGTTCCATCTATAATAATAAGAGGTATGACTTATTAGATTATGAATAACCACATCGATAGTGTTAGAAAGAGTAGTGGGAAAGGATTTACCCAGACTAAAGGACCCATTTTATAGGACATTAATGGAGTGATATTTAATCATTATGGTAGGTCAGAACACTTCTGAAGATAGTACCCCTGACCACCAATAGAGTGATGTCATTACAACAATACATGACATCTACAGAGTTTCTACACAACCTAGCAATAGATGTGTAGTGAGGGTATATCTATGTAGGATTAGATTGTGGGATGGGGGTCATCTTCACTATATCAATATGGTTGCCTGAGTTCTACTAGCTGTGGAGGTAGAGGTAGTGGACATGGAGCCTTAGGGAAATAACACCCATACCAGTAGATAAGTGTAGTAAATGTGAGTTACAATAAATCCTAGGGAAGAGGTACAAGATATTCTCACGTGGTGACACTTAAAATTTTCGATAGCGAGGTTATACAATTGATAGTTAGAGGTAAAAATCGTGTATCCTTTACTTTATCAAGTGACTTATTTGAAACCGGTGCCTCTCATTCCTTTATTTATGAAAAACATGTGATCTTTCGAAGAAAGTTGTGGAGTTTGTGAGTGGGGTTTTGACTATAGATAAAACATTAGGAGTATAGTCTAGAGACATCTGCTTTTGTAAGGGGTGATCTCTTGAATTAAGTGAGTAATATTTTATGCGGGACCACAACATCCTATTCATGTTGGGATTCCACATAATTCTGGGTATGGATTGGCTAGTCTTATACAAATCCCACATTGATTGTAACCAGGGGAGAGTAACCTTTACATCTCCTAAGGGTGACAACTACATTCACCTTGGAGAGTGGGATATCCAGGTTGGATGTAAAAGTTCAATAACTAAAAAATTAGGATAGATTATAGGCTAGGATGCTATTATATTACTGGATGATAGAGGTTTAGAGAATGATGTCCACCCACATATAGTAGACCCATTTTATGATGTATTTCTCGAATACTTATTAGGGATTCCACCTGAGAGGAATTTAGAATTCACCATCGAGCCCATGATAGGTAAGATCTAGTTTCCATTCCACCATATAAAATAGAAGAAACATAGATTCAAGAGGTTAAGACTTGGATGTAGGAGTTTAAGGATAAAATATTTATCCATTGGAGTACATTTCCTGGGGGTTCACATTGGTTTTTTGCAAATAAGGCTGAAGGGAGTTTGTGATTATCTATTCATTACCAGATGTTGAACTAGATGACTATAAAGAACTAATATCCCCTTACACGTATCAATAATATGTTTGAAAAGTTGATTAGATCTTGTATATTCTCAAATATTAACTTGAGATCTTGGAATACTCAGTTGAGATTTTAGAAATCATATATTCCAAAGGGATACTTTTAGAAGCGGGTATGAACTGTATGAGTTTTTTATAATGTTGTTCAGGGTGAAGAACACACCAGTAGTGTTTATGGCATCGTTGTATAGAATTATTCATCCATACCTAGATCATTTTGTTGTAGTAATTTTGGATGACATGTTGGTGTACTTTAACACTCTTGATTATCACTCCGAATAACTCGACATAATCCTGAGTATACTGAGAGAGAATCGACTATATATTGAAATATATATGTGTTAGTTTTAGATTGATTACATACACTTATTCCGTTAAATAATCTCAAAGGAAGGTGTGTATCTTGACCTAGAGAAATTACAGGAAGTGGTTTCTTTGGATCATCACAATAACATGTTTGAAATCTGATGCTTTCTAGGGTCAAATGGATATTACAATACAATCTACATGATTTTAACCATTTAAAAGTACCACATTAGAATTTGATGAGGAAATCGATAATTCTTGAATGGTTAGAAGAATGTTATAATGCCTTCTAGGAGGAAAAGAAGCACTTGACATCAAAACCAATCTTGATCCTTCCCTTTCCAGGTGAGGAGTTCATGGTGTATTGTGAATATTCTAGGATTAGACTTAGAGTTATGTTAATGAAAGGGGAATGTGTTTTGGAATATGGGTCTCGATAGATGAGTCCTCATGAATGGAACTACCATACACATGAACTCAAGTTGGATGTAGTGGTTTATTCCTGAAAACATTGGGGACACTATCTTTTGGGTCAAAATTTTAATGTGTACACTAATCACAAGAGATTAAGGTACAACGTTTTTTAGTGATACATTAATCATCGACAATGGAGCTAGGTTAAGTATATGCATTTATTTGATTTTGTGTTTGAATATACACTAGTAATGGAGAACATGTTTCTGATCATTTGAGATGAAAAAATTAGACTTAGGTATCTCATGAGTCTATTAATGAGTGGGAGATGATGGATTTACTGACTGAGATTCACATTGTGGTTTAGGAGATCCATGATCAGATGACTTTGGTATCCATTTCAGTGGATTATACACTTTTGACATAGATCAGGAAAATATAGTATGAGGATCTATAATGTTTTACCTCGAGCGAAAGCCTTGAAGGTGGGGAGTCACCTTCAGATTGGAGTATAGAAGAGGATGAGATTATCTATGTTAAGAATCTAGTTGTTATGTCTATGAGTATGCAAGAGGAGTTTAGGCCTGAATTTCATGCCTAAAAGTGGGAAGTACATCTAAATTTTAAAACCATTACCATTAACTATTCTGACATTTTTGTTGTTCAGGCATGAAAAATTAGATAAAAGGGTTCGTGACACAATATTACACCTATCAACAGGTGAAGTAAAATCATCAATGTCCTGGAGGATTGCTACATCCATTGCCCATTACTGAATTGAATTAGAACAATGTTACCATGGACCTTGTGGTGGGTCTACCAAAGACTCCTCTAAATAATGACTATATTTGGGTTATTTTGGATCGACTGATGAAAGTATCACATTTCTTACCAATATAAGATACTTTCTCAGTAGAGATGTTGGGAGACTTGTATGTATGGGAGATAGTCCATCTACATGGGGTTCCACAGACTATAGTTTTAGATCATGACTCACATTTTAGTTTGTGATTCAGGTTGGGATTGTATAAGGCCCTTGGTACAGAGGTTTTATTGATTACTACATTCCATCCACAAACATATGGGCATCCAGAGCATACTATAAAAGTTCTTGAGGACATTCTTCTAGCATATGTTCTTGAATTTAGTGGGTCATAGGAGAATCACCTAGATTTGGTGGAATTTTCCTACAATAATAGTTATCAGGAAACTATTCAGATAACACCATACGATTCTCTTTATAATAGACCATGTGGATCACCTCTATGTTGGTTGGAGGTAGTTGAGTCAGAATCATTGGGACCGAGTGTCGTGAAGAAGACATCAGAGCTAGTTCAGATGATTTAGAAGCATATGGATACAAATAAATGTTTATAAAAATAATAACCCAATAGATGGATATTAACCCTAGTGTTTATGGAGGGAGGTTGTGTATTCCATCCACTATCACCTAGGTTGGCTCACCACAAATACAGATTCAATGAATGATAGTGCACAAATTTATCAGACTACTTGAGGTTTTTGAGAGAATTGGTCCGGTGGTTTTCTGATTGGATCTCCATAGAAATAAAGTGCTATGAAAGATGTTTTCTATGTATTAAAATTATGAAGGTATAACCCTAAACCTTCTCATGTGATCGATGTAGATTATTTGGATCTAGAGATAGATGTTCCCATAAGGGGAATCTGATATGTGTATTGGATCATAGTGAGAAAGTGTTGCAGGGAAAGACCATGCTGAAATTTTGTGTATTGTGGAAACATGGGAATGAGAAGGAGGAAACATTGGAAATTGGATTAGACATGAGGTATCAATTGTATAATTCTTCTTTCAGAGAATCCTATAGATTATTGGGATTTCATCTCAATGATGAGCTATTATAAGGTGAAGTGATTGTACGATCCTGAAATTTTCTGGAGTTTCCTAGATCTTGTTTAAAGGTACTATTTTATCTAACATTTATTAATTTTAATATTTTTACCTTATGGTGTGTTTGGGTGAATTTTGAGAAAAATTAAAGGAAATAGAGCTATGCACGGATGACACACGTTTAGAGAAAACAGTGTGCCCCAACCTAGCATAATGTGAAACCCTAGACAGTGGGGGTTCACAGAGCTGGTGAACAGTTTCTTAAACCATTCCTCATAAAAGGAGGAACCATGCACCCAAAAAATAATAGTCACCTTGTTAAGATGCACAATTAGGGTAAACCGTGAGCCCCAACCAAGGAAACTATGTATGATTTTTAAAGTCAAAAAATTAGATTTTAATTCCCATGAACCCCCAAAACTCACCCATTTTGACCCAAACTCAAACTATAATTATTTTTGAATATTTTAGAGATTTTGGAGGAATTAAAAGGTTTTTGGATCTCTATTATTCATGGTTTTAATCCCAGATCAATGATATAAGACCCTCCCGATAAGAGAACCCTAACCTATTTGCATTCATACACTTCTCCCATTCTTCCCCTTTTTATGGGAATATTCTCTTTGTTTTGGTTATATCAATACATAATATTTTGAATCTAGATATAGTATGGTATATCTTGATATAGAATAGATAGATCTTGGATTATTTTATTTTTATTTAGGTTTTATATCTAGATCTCCCTTTATGTCCTAGTGCCGCTTGGTTTTGGGGATTTTCATTGGGTAATTGTTTATTGATGAATTGTGGTAGGTTCCCTATAATTCAAATACCATAGTGATGATTTAAATTACACACATGTGATTTAATATGACTATTCGATTCTTATCAATTATGTTCTTGATTTAATTAATTAATTTGGTTAATTGGTCAATTGAGGAGATGTGAATTGAGGATTTTAGGAATCATGGATTTATAGATAATTAAATGTTAAATTAATAATGAGGTATGAATATTATTGATTTAGAGATAATTAAATGTATAATTAATAATGATATTTTTTGATTTTAGATTGAGATAATTAGTTTGGAAATTAATTATAGGATTTTTGAGTTGGGAAAACTGATTATTCAATTGAGGAATTTAATAATAAGTTGAAATAATTAATTAATTGGGGAATTAGTTAAGGGGACTTATATGAAAAATTAATGATGAATTATTAATTAAATTTATATAAATAATTAATTTTTAAATAAATAATGTGATTAATGGTAACATGGTCATTTAATACTTAATTATTGAATAGAAACAGGGTTATTCTAATGTGTGATGTGTGAATGGTAACATGGGAATTCAATTATTAATAGTAACATGGTCATTTAGTTGTGAATTTTAGAATGAATTCATGGTCAATATTTTGTCTACGTTCTTAATGGAAACATGGGAATTTAGTTTTTAATTAAATAATGGGAACATGGTCACTCGATTCTGTAATGTGTGAATGGTAACATCTGAATTCATGTATGAAAAAATTAATGGTAACAATTACATTATTTTTGAAATATAATATCACTTGGGAATAATTCAGTATCTCGCATGATCTGATGTAGGGATTGAGGAATAGGTGTCTATAATAACCTATGATTTATGTGGTTACATAAATATTAATTGATAATGTGATAACTATTTACTTAGGAATTTTTATTATTTTCTTTATAAAACTTCTTGCACTATTATTTGGATAAATATTGTTTTAGACATCATTAGTGGTCGTCCATTGAGTTGTACTGACACCCTGGTCAGGCTGCCTGATCAGTACCTGGATACACTTTAATATTTGAGGACAGTTTAATGGAAAAGTCCCTAGGTTTTATGGCTAAGTAGGGATGGAGTGTAGATGAGGGAACCAGACATGGATTGGGACCTGCTGGGGAGTAGTTAGAGTATGTATTTATAGTTTACATTGCATCCACTTCACACATACATTAGTATGACATGTTTTTTGTTTTAGTTGGATATTATATTGTCTTACATTGGTTATCTTGAGATATTAGTATTGTTTATGGTAATATATGCTTCCATTATTTTTTTATTAGTTCTTCTACTGTATTACTCTAATAAAAGAGGGTATAGTCTCCCCATGATCTCTTATCAGACCGTCATTTCTAGTTGGCAACATCTGGTATACATGGATATGTGAATGAGATCATGTGACCAACTGACTCAGGGAACCAGTATGTGGATCCTGGGACAAGACATTTCAATTTAGTTATATGGTATTAGGATAATTCATTAGACAAAATGTTAATGAAAATGTTTTAATTTGTTTTTTGGGTTTTTACAACCATCATGAACATATATAATTTTATTAAATATTATGTTCATATATTCATTATAGAACATGATATCACTTATAATATGTAAATTAGTACATTATTATACCATAATAATCATTTTATGACCATAATTAAAGGAATTAATGAAAAATGAAAACTTGAAATCCATGACGGTTGTGAATCGACACCTCACAAATGAAATTTTCATTTTGAGAATAAAAGGAGAAGAGAATATACTAGATGATTGATATTCCATTAACATAGTAAAATTCGAACGTGTGTATGATATTGGATTTATAATGCTAATTAAGATAGGGTATGTGAAGGAAGGATACGAAAATGAAAAAAATTTAATGAGAAAGAAGGGTGGGTTTACCTCTTCAGTTTCGTCTCCTTGAGAACCCCCTTGATACACTTGGATATTGTCTTTTGATGAGACCTGTAAGACCAAATCATGGAGAAGAGATTTTAAATAGTAATTAGGTAGAATATAAAAAAGATACAAGGCTTATAAGGTGTGAGGATTTGGTGTTGTGAGTGGTAGTAATTATAGTGTATGATTGGGGTGTTTTTTTATTATTTTATTATATAGATTATTATTTTTGGATATACTATCAATTGTATTGATTTGTTTGAATAAATACAATAAATAAAGAATGTTAATTCTAACTAAAAAGTTCATACCTCATTCCTATATCATTCATGCCTCAATAATTCAATTATTTTATTATAATTTAAAATACCATAAATTATTGAATTTCAGTATTCATAAAAAATTCAATTACTTTAATAAAATATCAAAAATTATCCTAAACCATTTGATGAAGGGTATTTTTCAAAAATAGACTTCATTTTATTAAAATAATTTTCTAAATATTCTAATTTAAAAATTTTAATAGAAATCATCATTAATTTGAAAAATAACGATTTAAAAATCATAACTGATTTAAGACACCTTTATAAATTAATTAAGGTCTCAGAAAATTATCTTAAAATCATAAGATAATAAAATAATAATATATGAATCTATTTTTGGAAAATAAATATTATTTTAAATCATTATTTTAATTATATAATTTTAAATTAACATTTATGGTTCAAAAAAATATCAATACTTAATTTAGTATTTTGAAAACATCTATTTACTTATTCTATGATTTAAATATATTATATTTTCGGTCATAGAGTACTTAAATTTTATTTATAAATTCATGGGTGAGGTTACTATTATATTAAGTGGATTACTATTCCCATTGGTAACATTACTATTCCAATGGTCTTGTTAATATTTATAGTAAATCAAGGTTTTAAACAAGATGTTGTAGCCACATAATCTCTCAAAAGGTTAAATTTATAATAAAAATACCCTACATTATTGGGGTCTTACACTTGGAAACAGATTTCTCTATCCTTTACTATATTCATGTACATTTTCATATTCATTGACTCATCCTTAAAAATTTCCTTACAAATTTCCTTAGGGGTCTCCCTATGGTTTTACCACCCATGTTTCTGAAGGTTATTAAAACATTTTCTTTAATACCAACTATTGTGACATAGTATTTTCCTAAATAGATATTATATCATTTTTGATGAATAATTATTTCATTACATAAATACATTCTTGATAACTATAATAGTTTAGTAGCCATTCAATCTTGGAAACATAATCACTTGTCCACAAGTGATCTATATCGTCTCCCACAATGTTCTTTATTACTATAACCCTTCATGGACTTATCATACATAATATATTTCCTTATAACATGGGGAAAATAAACATAATTACAGATGATCTCAGATTCTCAATAAGTGTAAAAAAGGGAGATATGCAAGAATAACATGAATATAAGTGTATGATAAAATGTGAATAAGATTTTAAAAACCATACCGTAAAAGTAAAGATCATAATAATCAGTCAGAAAATAAAAATTGGAAGTTTATAAGACATAAATCCTGAGGAACTCAAAGAACAAGATCCACGAGAGAATAACGTTGGCATAAGACACTGATTTTTTTGGAATAAACATAAGAAAAGAAAATCATTACTATATTTTTCATTGATCAATACTGAGATCATCATACTAAAAAAATTCCATTACTGAACAAGGTTCACTTCCAATTATAACCCTATATTACTAAACTAGGTTAACTACCCATTCAAGCCCTATATTATAAAACCAGGTTAACTTCCCATTACATCCATCTATTTCTAAACTGTGTTCAATTGTTTTTCTTGTACTATTTATCTCAAGAAATAAAAATATTTACCCAATGCATTAAAGGTAGATATAGGTTACACCCATCACATAATGAAAATCATATTTAAATGTCCACATGATCATAAATATTCATTATATCAAAACCCATGTAATGAAATGATCATCATAAACACCTCATCATATCAAAACTTATAGAAAATAAATAGGTTTATTAATAATTTAATTATGGAATGATGTAAAGAATCGAGTTTCTTTGGGCCATTCCTTTGTGAAAATCCATTGTTTCAGTTTTTCTAAGAGGCAACAACGGCTCGTTTCAAGAGTTTTACCATTGGTAAATCCGGGCGTCGATGCCAACATGTCAGTGCATCAGTAAGGAAGGGGCATCAGTTTCAGTGAGTCATGGGAATCTGTATTGGTGAGTTTGAGATATCATCCTTTGTAGGTTAGGGCATCTGTATGTCAGGGTGTTGGTAGGTTGAGGCGTCAGTAGGTCATCGCTTCAGTAGGTTGAGGTGTTGGTAGGATAGGGCTTCGGTAGGTCAAGGCGTTGGTGTTTGTGACACGAGGCGTCAATAGGTCAGGGTGTCAATGAGTTGAGGGCATCAGTGTCTGTGAGTCTAGGATATTGGTTTTAGGGCATCAACGATTTATGGTGTCAGTGGGTCATTGCATCAGTATCTTAGCATCAGTAACTCACCCATCAGTGACTCATTTCCCGCTTTTCTAGTTTTTCCAAAATTTCCATTTTCACCTTCTAACATCTTATTTGATGTAAATCGAGTTTAAATTCATGATTGGTATTTTGAATATAATTTCAAAGGTTGTTAAGTATATCTTTAATATCTTAATGTTCTAGGTGATTTGAGATACTCGAATCGCGTGATCATGACTAAGATCCCATAATTAATGAATTTTAAAACCATTATTCCTTTAATATAAGATCTGACTCTTCAAAGTTGGGATTTCCCTTCCTGGTGTGTTTTTTGTCCCCTCTTGGTGAGCATGGAGACATCCTCCCTACATGAGTCCTGTGCCTGGGCTAAATCCCCTCCTTATATGTTGTCTTGGAGATCTTTCCTACTGCTCGTGCAATTCCATATTATTTCCACAAAGAGGATATTTGGTCACCTATTGTTTTAGGTTGGAATTATTTTTACACTCCTCTATTTTTGTATAATGAAGTTTGGGTGTACCAATGATTCATCATGAATAAATAATGAACATTTTTCTTAACTAGTAATAAACAAAGGGAATGGAATATGATCAAAAGATAATGGGGTTAATGGAATAAAGATCTAAGAGTAGTTTGATGTAGATCGACTATTTTATTTTGTTATATTTTATTACTTTATTTTTTTTTGGTCTTATGACTTCTGAAAATCATGGATGTTTATGGTCCTTACTTTCATACTAGTGGTGTTCTAGTTGTTTTAGTTATGTTGTTGGATAATTAGGCGTAACATGGTATCTAATTAATCACGTATACTCGGTTTAATGAAATGGAGGACCAAGGGTGAAAACCCTTGTGTGATCACACATATTTATCAAATCTGATTAAATAACAGTGTTTAGCAAATTAAAATATATCCCTTGGGTAGGTTGTAGGTACATGGGTGGAAATAGGAGTTGTCTCTATGAGAAAGGTTTGGTATGTCTGTGCAGTTGGGATGTGGATTAATGGAAGTTGTTATGGGGTTTGTGTGTGGGGATGTGTGGGTGGTGTGTTGGAATCTTAGGTTGAGAGACTGATTGATTTTAGAATGGATTGACTTGTAGGCAGTGGGACTGCCAATGTTTTGTTGTGGCTTTCGAGTGATATTGGGAAGTGGGACTGCACTGTGGTTATGGGCTTGTTGTGTTTTGGGATTAATTCAAGAATTGTTTGGGATGTAGGACTATAGGTTTTTTTTATGAGGGAAGTATTTTACAGTATAACCTTGAATAATGATGGTTGGTAGGAGGTTGGTTATTGTGTGTTTAGTTAATTAGACTCTTCACCCTCTAAGGCGATTACAAATGTTGTGCTTGGTAGTTTCCCTGGGTAGTGATGGAATATATTAGAGTGTACCCTTAATAAATATTGGAAAGTGGTTAAATGAAAAGGGGGTGGGTTTATACGTTGGCATGGATTTTTGAATGGTTGTGCATATAGGGGTAGAAAAATAAGTTGTTCTGGTGGGATGATTGTTTTTTTGGGATCTGTAGGTTGGGTCTGAGTGTTTTCTTACACACACACACACAGATATATATATATATATATATATATATATATATATAAATTGTAGTTCCTAGTTATTTCTATACACACTCCACCCTTGTTGAGAACCATGATCCAAACACCCCCATATCCCGGGTGAGGGTGTCTTTCCTAACATCGCGGTAGGAGGATGGATGGATTGTCCCTACCTTTATTCCTCACACCCTCTTCTGGGTTCTCACTGCTTGAGCATATCTGGGCAGGCTATAATGGATTGAGGCTTACCATAGTCCAAGATTCTTTGGGCACATTTTTTGTGGATGAAGGGATCAGGTTTTTGCGGGCCAGGATTGTTTTCCCTAGTGTCTTTTGAATGAGGCCCAGGTGACTGTGGGCGTGATGTGTGGTGTGGATGTGGCCTAGGTGTTTGCAGGTCGGATTGTGTGTGGTTTGTGACCCAAGTGTCTGTGGGTAGGTTGTATTAGTGGGACTGCATTTGGAAGAGTGGTAGCATCAATACATTAGAAATTAGAAGTGAGTGTTTAACCAGTGGTAATGTGGTTTAGGGTACCCAAATGTTTATGTGATTATAATAATAATTTACTTGATGTTAGTTATTAGGTGAGTGTGCCTTGGTGAGTCTAGGTAGGTTAGTATTCCATGGTAGGTTATTTTAGGTTTTACTATTTTCTTATATGGGAATTAGTATGTTCCCCCAATTGTGCATGGGTGGATTTAGTATTCAATCTGAGTATACTTGTATACTCACCTTAAATTTATAAAACTATTTTTAGGTATCTAGGAGGAATTTGATGACCATGTTGGACTTTACTAGCTCAGGCATTGAGATAGTTGCTGTTAGTGCTTATTCTCATTTATTTTGGTACTTGTTTTAATACTTTGGTTCTACTTTTTTCACAGTTTTGATTTGAACATGATATGGGAATGGTTTTTGGCTTTGCTTTTACCTTTAATTTATTGTTGTTTTGGATTTTACTGTCTTATCTCCTAATCATGTTTTCATTTAAAATGATAATGCCTTCCATTTTTGAGAGAGATTCTTTACCCTTGGTGCTAGTCACCACTCTGGGGCCTATTGAAGGCGGGACTCCGGGGTCATTATCTCTCTTTCATCTTGAAGATGGAAGGGTGTGGAACCTTACTGCCCCTTCCCTCATCTTTAAGAAAGGCGGGTCATGATAGAATTATATTAAAGGATGAGGTTGAGGGGTAGGATGGAGTTTGGAGTTAAGAACAATGATTATTTCATGGGATAGTAGGGAAATGGTGTTAGGAAATCATGGTTCATGAGATAATCCATGGAAGACCGGCTAGGAAATAGGATTTTAGGGCCCCCTGTGATCCAATGAAAGGACTCTGAGATTACCAAATGACCAAGTGAGGCTGCAATGATTGTGGGTTAGAGAACCTAAGAGAGTTACATGCATCACAATGACTTGTGTTCTTATGTGTCTTGGGTATCATGGGAATTTGAATTTAAATAGAGTTAAAATAAATCTTAAAAGGGAATTTTCAATACTACCTGGGCTTAGGATTTCTTTGTTTAATTTTTCAGATATGGAACCCTGATGTCACCCACATGTGGTAGGAGTAGTTGAGGCCCAACAGATTGACTTGGTTGATTAGTGGAGGGCCGATCGAGAGGAGAAGGATGACTAGTGGTTGAAGTCACTAAAAGACTTCCAACAGAAGACTCTGTGAAAGTACGAGGGAATCATATTAGACATAAAGACAGAGAGTTGGTTCGAAGATATGGTGATAGATTTCATCTTTATCCCAGATCACAAAGAGTACTCAGTTCCTTTATTTGTGAGCTAGATGTGGGGAGTAGTGCTTTAGTGATGGACTCTTTACTCCCGGGAGAGGAAGGACACTAATGTTTCATGGGATGACTTTGAGAAGGAGTTTTGGGTGGAATTCCTTTATTCCATGATGCTTTCTGAGATGAGATAGGTTCTACTCTCCCTAAAACAGGGTAGTATGTTAGTAAGAGAATTGGGTATCATGTTCAAGAATCTCCTATGCCTCTCACCAGATCTCTTTTGGGATGAGGTGTCCTGAGCGAGGTGCTTAGAGGGTGAACTCTGACCTTATCTTTAGTATGTTGTCACTCCCTTTACTCTACTAAAATATTTATAGGTTTTGAAGAAGGATGAGGTGGTAGAATGGATTAAATTTATGTGAGGTGTTCTGTGAGAGAGGATCTATCCGAGTTATTCAAAGTTGAAGTCCATTATCAGCAGGTCTACGACATCAGGGCCTTCTAGGATTCAGCCAGTAGGAAGTAGGCCTCAGCAGTTCTAGTTCTGATCTTATGGTGCTTTCCCTTTCCCCTCTGGCCCATGACTGAGGTTCTTTGTCTGTGGAAGATGTGGACATCTTTTAAACTAGTTCCCTATTGAAGTGTTGTAATGTGGGGTGGGAAGGTTCAGTTCCCACATCAGCTGCAGCAGTTTCTGTTTAGGTCGTTCCAGCAGTAGGGGCAGAGAGATCCCACTCCACCGAGGGTAGACAGTTATGGGGGAGGCCGAACTCAGGGATCTCCTTAGGGACATCAACCAGGTTTTGTTTGGAGAGGTGGTCGATAGTAGAGAGGTATAGGAGTTGGGCGTGTGTAGTTATACACCACTATGCTAGCAGTTCCAGTAGGGATGGAGGTATTTCGAGGTATAATCAATCTATTTAATACACTTGCATGTGATTTATTTGATTCAAGAACTTCACACTCCTTTTCCCCCCAGTCTAGCCTATTATCCGGGACTATACATATAGAGACTTCCCATGAACCTAGTGTTGATTACTCCATTTGGAGGTCAGACCAGTTTTTCTGATGTCTTCTGGTGATGTAGAATAATGTTGGGGCCACATTACTCTAGTTTGGATCTTCTTCTACTACATATTTAGCCATATGATGTCATCCTAGGAATTTATTGGTTTTTTCTGTACATATTGTTACCAATTTCTTCCATAGGAATGTTTTGTTTTCAAGCATGGATGGCAAGCGTGCAGTTTTCATCAATGAGCGGTGATGTCAGATGGGTAGTCGGTGTGTGTATCCTATTCTCTCTTTGTCAGCTAAGATGTTAGTGGGATCAAAGAAAATAGTGATTATGGAGGTTCCTAGGGGTTTTCAGAGGGTTCTGAGATATCTTCTTAGAGGAGGTTGTGACCCTACCTTCTTAAAGTGACGTTGAGTTCAAAATAGACTTGCAACCCAGTGCCCATATGATTTCGATGGTTCCCTATCGGATGAAGCCTTCTGAGTTGTGGGAGTTATAGATTTAGGTAGATGACCTAATGAAAAAGGGTTTTATCTGGAATAGTGTGTCACTTTTGGGTGCTCTGGTTTTCTTTTTAAATAATTTGGATGGTGGTCTGAGGCTGCGCATATTCAACCAGAGACGGAACCATGTAATGGTCAAATATCATTACCCTCTTCTGAGAATAGACGATATTTTCGACCTATTAAAGGGTGCAAGTTGGTTCTCTAAAATTTAACTGAGGACTTGATATCACTAGATGAGGGTGAAGGAGGGTGACATCCTAAAGACTACTTTAAGATGAAAGTACGGGAATGTCGAGTTTTTGGTCATGCCCTTTGGCGTTACGAATACACTAGCCATGTTTATGGTGCTCATAAACTCTGTCTTCCGCAAGTGCATAGACTAGTTCAACATTGTGTTCATCGACGACATACTGATCTACTCAAGGTCATAGGAGGAATACACCGAGTACCTAAGAACCATACTGGAGGTCCTCTGATACCACCAAATCTATGTGAAGTTGTCCAAGTAAAAGTTATGGACTTGATAGGTGCACTTACTTGGACTTATGGTGTCTCAATAAGGGATATCAGTGGACCCATAAAAGGATGAAGTAGTTTTTTCTTGGGAAACACCCAAGAATGTGGTCAAGGTTTGCATCTTCTTCGGTCTAACATTATATTAATGAAGGTTTGTACCCAACTTCTCTTGAGTTTCAGATCCATTGAAAGCTTTTACAAGAAAAGGCCAGGCCTTCGTGTGGAGTGAGCAGTGTCAGGAAGCATTCAACTATCTGAAGGGGATGTTGATATGTTCTCCAATGCTTAGGTACCAGAGGAAGGGGTGATGTTCAAGGTGTTCTGTAATGCTTCTATCCTAGTCTTGGGACGTGTTATGATACAACAGTATGGAGTAATATCTTATGGGTGAAGGAAAATATGTCCTCACAAATGTAACTACAAAACCCATGATCTGTAGCTTTCTGCGGTTGAGTTCTCATTGAAGTTGTGGTGGAATTACCTCTTAGGGGAGGTCTTTGTTGTCTTCATTTATTATAAGATCTTGAGGTATATCTTTTCCCAATGAGACATAAACTTATGGTAGTGAAAGTGGATGAAGTTTCTCTTGGACAATGAATTTGAGATCTCTTACACCTCAGGAAAATGGAATGTGGTGGCCGATGCCTTAAGCAAGATGTCACAGAAAGAGGTAGTTAGGGAATCCATAGATTCAAAGAAGTTAATAGAGGAGTTTTCCACTTTGCATCCAAATGCGAGAATGGATAGATGTGGGGACTGTCTATTTCAAATGATAGTGCATTCTTCCTTAATTTAGTAGTTTGAGGAGTCTCAGTGGGGAGACCTAGAGACTAATGTGATGAGTGATCCTTCTTCCTAGGTTAATGCTACAAAGATATGTTCAGAGGATTGTCAGAATCAGATACTGTTCTATGGGAAGTAGTTTTTCAAGTGGCAATACACGAGGGAGTTCTCCTTGAGTTCCATATTTCACCCATGGTGGTGCATTCCAGAGTATCTAGGATATACTGATGCTCGAGGGAATAATTATGGTGGCATGAGGTGAAGTGGGAAGTTGCGATGTTTGTGGCAAGTTGTTAGTGTGTCAGTAGGTGAAGGCCATGCACTGTATTCTTGGAAGTCTGTTTCATACCATAGATGTTACCGAGTGGAAGTGGGATGACATCTCAATGAATTTCATCACAATATTACCCAGGTCTCAAGGAGGATGCAATGATCTTTGGATAATAGTGGACCAGTTGATGAATCTGAATCACTTCTTAGCGATCAATGAGTCGAGCACAGTAGATGCCTTAACATGGAGTTATGTGGACGAGGTGGTGTGGTTTCCTAAAGTTATAAGATCTATCATATCATATCAGGATACATGTTTTACATCATGAGTCTAGAGGGAATTGCAGAATGCCTTTGGCACCCAATTATTCCTTAGCACTACTTTCCTCTCTCAGATGGATGGATAGACAGAGATAACCATCCAGACATTGGATAAAATTATGTGGGCATGTGTTTTAGACTTCGTAGGATCATAGGTAAGACAATTTCCCTGACAATAGCTCTCTTACAATAATAGCTATTACTCTACCATTTTCATGGAACCATTTGAGGCTTTGTACATATGTATGTGTCATTCACCAGTATGCTAGATAGAGGTATGGGAAGCAGTCCTTATTAGATTACAGGTAGTACAAAGAATTATGGAGAAGGTTCATCTTGTTCATGAGAGGATAAAGGCACCACATGACAAACAAAAGTTATATGCTGATCATAGGATGAGGCCTTTGGAGTTCAAGGTTGGGGAACATGTTTTCTTTACGGTTTCCCCTTGATGTGGGAAGCAAAGGTTTGGTAAGGGAAGCAAGCTTTCTCCTAGGTTTATCAGACCTTTTGAGATGTTAGGATGAGTGGGCATGGTGGAATATTATCTGGAATTTCCACCATAGTTGGAGAGTATCCATGACGTCTTCCATGTCTCTCAACTCTGTTGGTATCTACATGATAACTCACACATCATTGATTGGGGAGATTTATATTTTGAGGACGAAGCACCATTTATGGAGTGACTAATAGGAATCAAGGATCACAAGGAGAAGGTGATTCCTAGATGGACCATTACTTTGGTCCGTGTGTTATGGAGGTATGATGGAATCGAGGAGAGTACATGGGAGAGGAAAGAATAGATACTTTCCCAATACCCATAGATTTTCTAAGTGGTGTTTCTATGTTTTACCTATGTGCTTAGTTTTACAATGTAATGCTTGAACTTGTTCATTATCCGATGAGTTATTTACATGTTATCTGAATTCATGTGAAATTTACTAAATGTGGGGAGAAGAGTACCTGATCCCTAATGAAGACATGTTAATGTGGATGCGATTCAACCCATGTGGGTGAGTCAGTGCTACCAAAATCGGATGGTATCGTGACAAGGATAAAGGATCTCCCTAATCAATGTGCCTGGACACTATGAACATTGGTGTTTGTGTGGTTGTTTGGGGGTAGTGGGGTCCTAGTGTGTCTACATTGGTTTAAGAGATAGATGTCAAATAGTTTTTCCAATATTTCAGGGTTTTCAATTCAGTTTTTGAACAACGCAAGGTAATTTGTTCCTGAGAGGTATCTTAAGAGGTGGTTGTTTAGACCTCCCTTATTCTTGGTTAGTTTTGAATTATTGTAGAATATAATAGTTTGAGAGGTATTTGAGGCAATGAAATGGGTTTATCTAGGCCATTCCATAGTAGAAATCTAGTGTTTTAGGTGTTCTGTGAGGAAATAGTGGCCTGTTTAAAGAGTTTTCCAAATTTCAAGTTTTTCTATCCGTAACTAAGGGCATCACCGTCGACATGTCAGTGCCTCAGTGAGTCAGGGGAATAAGAATTAGTGAGTTAGTGGCGATGGAATTAGTGAGTTAGGGGCATCCACCTCAGTATATTAAGGAATCAGTAGGTCCAGGAATCAGTATGTCGATGTGTCAGTAGGTTGGGGTGTTGGTCGGTTGAGGCATCAATAGGATAGAGAATCTGTAGTTCGGGGAATCAGTGACTTAAGGCATCAATAGGTCAGGGAATCAGTGAGTCAAGGGAATCAATGGCTGTGAGTTATTCACATCTGTGTCAGGTCGTGACGAGTCATGGTGTTGATGAGTCATTGTTTTAGTAGCTCAATTTCAGTGACTCACCCATCAGTGACTCATTTTTAGCTTTTCCAGTTTTTCCAAATTTTCTAGTTTCACCCCTATTATGTCTTATTTGATGTAAACAAGTTTAAAGACTTGATTGGGAATTTTTACGGGGATTTCAAAGGTTTTTTAGTATTTATTTAATAGCCTAATGTTCTGGTGGGTTTGAGATAATTGAACCTTGCAATCATGACAACGATCCCACAATTAATGGGTTTAAAATCGTTTTTCCTGTAATATAGGATCTACCTCTTCAAAGTTAGTATATTCCATTCACAAATTGTTATCTATTACCTCTTATTATGCCTAGAAACTTCCTCCATAGACGATTCATGTGCCTATGATAAATCCCCTCCTTCTCAGTTGTCTTGGAGTTCTTTCCTAAAACTTGTGCAATCCCTTGTTCTTGGTGGGAAGAAGGTCTTTGGTCGCTTATTGTTTTATGTTGGGATTATTTCACCTATCTTCTATTTTTGTATCATTTGGGGTGGGCGTACAAAGTTTTCCTCATAAAGAAGAGTTGAATACGTTTTCTTAACATGTAATAAATGACGGGAAGAGAATATGATCAAAATATAACGAGGTCAATGGAATAACAGGCTAAGAGTGGTTTAATGTTGAACTCCTATTTTAATTTTTTATATTTTATTATTTTTTGGTTGTTTTGGCCATATTAATTCAAAAAATCATGGCTGTTGGTGGTCCTTACTTGTGCATTGGTGGTGTTCTGGTTGTTTTTGTTAAGATATTTGACAATTGGCCGTAACATGAAATCTATTTAATCATGTATACCTAGTTAATGAAATGGATACCCAAGGATTAAAACCCCGTTTTAATAGCCCTTATTTATCAAATTTTTTTAAATAACAACATTTACCAAATCTAAATATATATCACTTGATAGGTTTTCCTATGTATTGTATTCTATGGGATTCTAGCGATGTGCAGGTTGTGGGTACATGGGTGGATATAGGAGATTGATATGTGAGAAGGGTGTGGTATATGTGTGCAGTGGGGATGTATATTCATGGATGATTTTATGGGTTTTATGTGTGGGGCTATGTGGGTGGTGTGTTGGAATGTCAGGTTAAGAGAATGATTGATTGTGAAATGGATGGACTTATAGAAAGTGGGGCTGCCTTTGTTGTGTTGTGGTCGTCGAGAGTTGTTGGGAACTGTGACTATAAAGTGGTTATGGGCTTTTTGTGTAGTGGTAGTGCATCAAAACTTTTTTTGGGTAGTAGGGATACATGTTTGGTTATAAGGGAACTATTGGGTGGTATAACCATGAAGAATGATGGTTTCTAGTAGTTTGGTTGCTGTGTATTTAGTTAATCATACTCTTCTCCCTCTAAGGTGGTTGTAGTTGTTTTTTCTTGGTATATTTCCTAGGTGGTTCAAGAATAAATTACAGTGGAACCTTAATAAATAAATGGAAAGTGGTTAAATGAAAAGGGGTGGGGTTTACAATTTGGCATGGCTGGTTGAATGGGTTTTCGTATTGGGGTAGTAGTAAACGTGGATCTGGTGGCCTGGTTGTTTTTTTGGGTATCTATAGGTTAGGGTTGATTGTTTTCTTACATATATATATATATATATACATATAAATTTTTGTTCTTTGTGATTTCTATACACACCCCACACTTTTGGATAACCATGTGCCAAACACCCCCATCTCTTGGGGGATGGTGTCTTTCCCAACATCCTAGTGGAAGGACGGATGGATAGTTACTAACTTTCTTTCTTGAAACCTCTTCCGATTTTTTACCTCTCAAACGTATTTGGGTAGTAAAAAATGGATTAAGTCCTAGAATAGTCTAATATTATTTTGGTAGGATTGTTTTAGATGTGGGGATTAAGTGTTTGCAGGCTAGGATTGTTTTCTGAAGTGTCTTCGGGATGAGGCATAGGTGTCTACGGGAAATATGTGTGTTGTTGTTATGGGATAGTTGTTTGTAGATGGGATTATGTGTGGTTTTAGGACCAAGTGTGTGCGGGAAGGTTGTAGTAGTAGGAATGCATTTGGAAGAGTGGTAGCATCAAGATGTTAACCATTAGAAGTGATAAGTCAACTAGTGGTAAAATGGTGCGAGGTACCCAAATATAGATGTGATTATAATATTACTTTACTTTAATATAGTTATTTGGTGAGTGTTACTTGGTGAGGCTGGGCTGATTATTTTTTATTTAGTTGGTGCTTTTAGGTTTTACTATTTTCTCATAGAGGAATTAATATGTTTCCCTACTTGTTCATGGATGTATTTATTTATCCTGCTGAGTATACTTGTATAATCTCCCCACGTCTGTAAAACTATTTTCAGATTTCTAGGAGGACTATGTGGTCCGTGTTAGACTTTACTAGATCAAGAGTCATGATAGTTGTTGTTACTACTTAGTATCTTTTATTTTGGTACTTGTTTTAGTACTTTAGTTGTACTTTTGTCTCAGTTTACATTTGAACATGTATATGTGAATGGTTTTTGGCTTTGATTTTACCTTTACTTTAGAGTTGTTGGGGATTTTAGTGTCTTATCTACCAATCCATGTTTTCATTAAAAAGTATAATTCATTCCATTTTTGTGTGAGATTATATACCCTTGGTGCTGGTCACCACTCCAGGGCCTATTGAAGGCATGCAGGGTCATTATCTCTCCTTTATATTGAATAAGGAAGGGCGTGACACCTTGCTACCCCTTCCCTCCTTTTGAGGAATGTGGGTCATGAAAACTTACACATGAAAAGAAACTTATTCATAATAATTTTATCATTGTATATCATTTGGAAGATAAAAGGGTTTCATAAACATAATTTCTTCTAAAAATAAACCATTCAGAGACAGAAGAAGAATGGTTTACTTGGGTCATATCTCCAGTAAGGTATAGGTAACACCAATGTATATCATCTTAGATGGAAAATTATTTTAAAAGACCATTTAAAACATTTCCTGAAGGAAAAATCATTTTCATTTAGAAAAAAGGTTTTTTAAAATGAAAAATATTTTGAAAACCTTTTACATTGAAAATAACATTAAAAAATATTAAAGAATTTTCAAAAAACTGATGAATTCATAAAATTATTTTATTGTAGAACACAAAAAATGATGAATTGTATCACATTTTTAGTAAAATAAAAATGGAAAATGTTTGGAAAATGACATTAAAATTCCTTGATTTTTTTGTAAAAACAAATTTTTTTGTAAAAATTCTTTTAGAACTGATAATATAGTAGAGTTTTTTTTAGAAAACATGTTTTTTAAATGAATCAATTTTTTGACAGAAGAGAGAGAAAACGTTGGATTATCATAAACACATTTTTTAGTTATATTATTTATCAAACAGTGGATATATGGTATCCTCAAGTGAAAGTATCATTAATAACTAGAGGATATGAAAATTCATGAAAATTATTGAGATATATATCATGATATTTCATTATTTGAGACTTGTTCATAAATAATCCTCATAAACATTGAGATAACAAAAAACTCTTACCACATTGGTAACCATGAATCATGTGCCCTGTGAAGGAGTAAAATAAAATAGAGATTTAAATTTCATGATAATTAATAAATTCATGATATTATATATCATAGGTGATTTATATACATATAACACCCCAATTCCAGTTTCCCAGAGTTGGTGCATTATTTTATTACTTTTTCATGATTACAAGAAAGTTCTATCCTAAAGGACAAAGTAGTTTAGTAGTTTTGGAAAACAAGTTACATACATAAGTTGAACATTTCAAACTTAAAGGAAATAAAATATGTAAATATAATTGTAATCATCAAAAAATCCTATATTATCCCTCAAATTCATTCATAATATGCTTATTTTCATCTTGAGGAAAAATGAAACATAATAAAGGGGTGATCTAAGATGCTCAACTGGGGTATGTAATACAACATAAGTAATCATAAACATAAACACTGGGCATAGTGAGAAACTAAAAACATATGACATTAAACATATAATTGAGTATAATGTGGAAGGAATAAAAGATAAATGAATAATTATAGAGTAAAACATAACCATGTATACTCTACTAGTCGAATAATCACATGGACTATCACTTACTTGTTTCATAATGAAGGATTTCATAATATCGGACATCATAATCATTCTGTCAAGGCCTCATGCCAAGACCATACATAAACGGGTAAAAACCCAAACTACATTGTCTAATGATACCTACCTATGAATCAAGGTGATATAGATGTCGCCAACCATCACTTAATAAGTCCTATATATTCCTCATTTGAAAATAGTGAAACATAAACAACATAAACATTTGAATTGAAAAACAAGCAAACAAAATTTGAATACATTAACTATTACGCACGAATGGTATCAAATTAGAACATCCACAGTCAAATAGATCATCAACACTTCAACAAAATTTGGTAGATGATATCATAATAGATAGACGTCAATGAATTATAAGATTCAATAATGGATGCAGACATAGATGAAGATAATTTTAAATGAGACCATTGAAAAGTTCATGAGAAAATATTCTTTAAACATTACAAAGTGTCTAATAAAACTTGAAAAATTATAATCATAACCCCTTAGAACATCATGAGAATAAGTATAATATTGATTTGATATATAAAATGGTAGTACATACACCAAATTTAAGGAATAATTGGTAAATAAGGCATATATCTCATAAAATTTAATGGGAGATGAGAAAATCATTTTTTACTTTGAAAAAAAGTGTTCTTTAGTAAAATCATTTTTATTTGTCATAAATAAGATTGAAAACATGTATATACAAAAAAATGAAAAGTTGAGGACATTGAAATTATATTTTAGGCTGAAATTATGTCCCAGTTAAGTGAAATCATGTAATGAGTGTTTTTAAGAATCATTAGAATTAAATCATTTTAGTGCATTTTAGGGGAAATATTAAAGATATTTTAAACCAGAAAGGCATGTTTGATTTCATAAAACCAGAAATTAACAATAAATGTTTTTTCATGATAAATTATTTATTTATAAATATAATTATGGATTATAACATAATATATAGTGAAATTTAAAATGGGTAATAATTTAAGAAGTTACCTTGAATCAGGCATGTTTATCGGGAACAATTGAGAAGGGAACTATTTAAAAAAAATAAAATTCCAACAAAAATAAGATGAAATGATATGAATATATTATTTTTTAACATATAAATATGATATATAAGTAATACAAAACATGAAATTAATATTACATTTGGGTAAAGATTGTGAAAGAATAACCCGATGGAAAAATGAAGATTTGGGTGGAATCCTTTACTAGTTTGTAATCAATCAAAACATTTGATCAAAAATTAATAATCATAACATGATAAATTGAACACCATTAAAATTTATAAATTCATGACCTGTTACACTAATTTTATGTATACACACACCATACATATGAATTAGTGGTGAATAAGGAATATCTCAAAAAATGGAAGTAAGATGAGAAAACCCTTACTACTTTGAAAACAATTGAATCATATGTCTAAAAATTAAAAATAATCAAATAAATAATTTAATAACATTAATATAATAATATTAGTGATTTTATATATCAAATTTCAGTATAAATACACCACATAAAAGAAATAATTTGTGAATAATGAAAATCTCACTGAAATAAAAGTAAGATGAAAAACCGCTTACCTTATGTTTGAACGTGTTCTGAACTTGACCTTAACAAATTAAATAATAAAATTAAATAAATTAAATAATAAATTAAGAATCTTATATACATTTACTTTATTTATTATATTTTTATTATATTCATTTATTGACTTTTGGATGAGTTATAACATACCAATTTATCACTCAGGAGCGTTTGTTTCCTTGGTTTTCATGATCGACATACTTATATATGAGTATAAAAGTTCCTGTGTAATCAATATAATTCACCATAATTGATTTTATAAATTATTAATGAAAATAAATAATTTTAATTGGTCATATATATCATTTGGTAACTTGTTATTAAGACGAATTATTAGATAAGTCATATAGTGATAATTGTTTAGATTATTATAACAGTTATTGATCATAACGAGATAATTTTGTATTATCATTTAGTGTTATGTAAATATGTTACTTAAAGAATTATATATTTTAAAATATACTTCAACTATTAAAATTGTTTCCTGAATGTCTTTCAAGATGAATTTTAATTATGAAACTTCGTCGTCTACGAAGGTTGTAAATTGGCAGCGCCCAGATGATGATTTCATTTACAAAATAAAATAGGGAGATTAAGGAAATTAATAATAGTTATTACATTAACATGATATAATTATAGTATATAGATGATAATTCATTTTTCATGATCAATTAGATAGAGGATGTTAAGATAGAATAACAAAATAATATAACTTGAAATTAAATTAAATGAAAAAGGAAAGGGATTTACCTCTCGAAATAACCTCTTTGAGAACCTCTTTAAGGGAAATGGTTTTGGTATTTTGGAAAGACCAAGGGCTAATGGAAGTGGGGAGGGACTATGTAATAGTATTTTATCATAAAGTTGATAATAATTAAGGCATATAGAAGTGAAGATAAGAGGGATTGAGGGGATATTTTTATCTTGGAGGAGAGGGGTGATTTTTTAATATTGTATTGATTATTTTATTATTTTTCTCAAGAAAAGAAATAATGTTTACTATTGTGACCAAAAATAGTAATAAGTGCATATGGGTTATAACCATGTGTTCTTAAATCATCCATTATTCAAGTAATAATGTATTGATCTTATAATGTATTTATACAGAAAATTACGATAATTTACTATTTAATGTTTTTTAGTGTTTCAGAAAAATCCGAAAAATTCACCCAAATCATTTTTAGATAAGTAGAATTAAAATATGAAATATATTTAATAAAAATAATTTTCTAAATATGTGAAATTTAGTTTTTAAAAAAATCACCATTTACTAAAAAAATACATTGTAAAAACTAAAACTGATTTTATAACAACCTAAAAAATTAACTAAGATCTTATTAAATTATCCTAAAACCATAGGAAAAAAAAATATGTATTTAGGAATCCATTTTATGAAAATGTATTTTATATTAAATCAATTTACTAATTTAAAATTTTAATTAAATATTTATTACTCACAAAAATTCCAACACATAATTATTAGTTTTTTAAATATTCACCCACATTTATAAGGTGCGAAAATTTTATTTATACTTTCATGGGTGAGGTTAAGATTAATAATGGTCAAGTTAATATTTATAAGGATAAAATTACTATCCCTAAGGGTACATTAATATTCATAAGGGTCATATTAATATTCATCAAAAAATTAAGTTGATCTTCTTACACTCTAAAAAACTTATTGATCACAATGGTGTATGTCCGTTTGTCAAAATTAAAATGGCATTTGTAGCAAAATTAGTTTTCATGGAATGGTTATAACTATATTGTGTAAATAATTATAATAAAAATGTGTTTTTCAAAAAGTATCAGTTTTGTGTGCATTATAGGATATACTTATTTTTAAATTTTTGGGGTGTTACAATAAACCTCATGAAACAACATTGTTTAATAACATAACATAAATCTCAAATAAGAAAAATTAATACAAATATCCTTTACAAATTTGGTTAATTTTGAAATATAAACCCCATGGAGAGATATACTAAAATGCATATGTAATTATAAATAATTTTATATATAATGATCATAAAATAAATTAATGGAAGTTTATACATCACATAAAGTATATAGGTGGTGAAAATGACATGTGTCTCATGTAAGTAAAAAGTTAGATGGAAATCCATTACATTAAGTCTTGAATTCTGTTCCACTTGTTCAAAACTTATGTCTAATAAATATGAGTTATTTAAAAATATTTTATAGAGTCATATTAATATATATAATATCATATATTAATTTCTTATGTGATTTTATTACACATTTATAAATGATTCCATATGAAATTTGTGTTTTGGATAATAACAACTTTGTTTTTTGTATATGATTTGATTTGATATATTTTTTGTTATCTAACATTAATAATGATTTTATAATCTCAATAATGATAAAAATGAAATAAATACCATATATAATCAGTAGATATGTATTTTTAATACTCTATAAAATATAGAAATTGGAAAAGAATTAGATTGTTTAAGGAGACAGTTGGTCGTATATACACATGAATGCTGTTTCCATTTTCATATTAGACATTATTAAATAAATTTTTACAATATTTTATAATTAAAAAATATTTTTTACATCATATATATAAGATATTTTTATAAAAACCATTCTTAATACAATCAACGTGATGAATAAACAAGTTACATCACTTTGGGTGGTGGAAGTCTGCCGTTCACATTAATTACATTATCATATTCCCCAAAAAATGGAAACCTTGAATTTATGTGTTAAATAACAAATAAATAAACATAATAAAATGATTAAAATTAAATATATCATATATAATCAATAAATATACCATTATTATCATCCTTTAAAGGTGTAAATTGAAAAACTAATGACATTAGTTCATTAGGAGGTACTCCACCATACACATGAACAATGAGATCTCATCCCATTTTATTGAATTTTATCAGGTTGTAGGTCGTAATTTTAACATAAAAACAAACCATTATATTTAAGACACTGAGTATATTATATAATAATGATATAAAATTAATAGAATGTAGTGGAGAAATAAAAAAAAATCTTGTTGATGAACATCACGTCTTCTACACGTATCCTCATGTGGTTTTCACTAAAAGACATAATTGGATATATTTCTACATAAAATATGGATTTTATGATTAGAGAAGGGAAGTTAGGAATTGATATTTTCTTGTATTGGATATCCCAATGAGGTGTGAATTCATGAAGAAGATATGAGAGGTGGTAGACTTTTATAAGTCATGGAATTGACTTGATTGAAATTTTTGAAATAAAATACAATCTCCCATGTTTTTCACACAGATGAAGGTTCCAAAATAGATCACCAAAGATTCTTAGATATGCTAAAGTCTAAATTTTAATAGGCTTTTTTTTTCATATTTTCATGTATATTGGATCCTTATATTTTTTTAGTTAAACCCCGGTAAACACATTTTTAACTTCATCCATGTAATTTATTTTTATCACATTCACTATTCATTTCAGTCAAATATTAATTTGACCATATTTGAAATTTTAAATTTTGATGAATCTAAATATTGAATCCAATTTTCCAAATTTCTTTGATATAATTTTAAAAATGCAGTTTAATATTAATCGCATGGATGTGATGATAAAGAGCGATTTTAATGAGAAAAAGTAAAAACATTTACGAATTTTTATATATAAATACATTATGAAATTGATTCAATAAAATAAATTGGATTATTATATTTATAATTTACCTAATTATAGTTTATAAAAAAATTTAATATAATTTTTCCTTCTAAATAAATAAAATTAAAATTAAAATTTCATTTTAAATTCAATATTTTCACTATTCATCAGAAAATGAAACTTTGTAGACAAATAAATAAACATTACCATAAAATAAATATGGAATATAGAATTAAAATTATTTTTTTAGCATATTTATTTTAAAAAATTAGAAAAAAATTAATTTTATTATTTTTCACAGAAAGACATAAAAGATGTTATTTTGAGGAAAACGTTTTTCAGAAATAAATAAAAACTCACTGAAGATTCTAACCATATTATTATAAAAAAGACATAAAAATATCCATATTTAAGGTGGGAATAAACGTGGAGTCTATGTGAATCCACCCTAAAAATAAGACAATATTCATATGGTAATGAACAAGTACAATGATAAACATTGATACCTTCACTTGGATTTCCATTGCTTTCTAAAGTATCCGCTACATAATTCCCTTCCTTCCATTTGTGATTCACATTAATACCTACTGTAATGAGATTTATGAACCATTTAAATAAATAAATCATATCCCATGAAAAATTTGTTTTTCCTTGAGTGATCCCAATTTAGATTATTGAATATGATTCCACTTATACCAGAGTAATATTATAGAACCTATATAGAGAAAGACCTTTTTTCATGGCTCTATACTCTTCCACTAATGAACCGCTTGGAACATAGTAAGCATTGAAGCCCATAATCACCAAAAATCTTCTATCCCACAAAAGTCCTCCCCCTTATGTTTCTATAAATATAGGAGCAATCAACATTTATCTTTAACCAAGAGGAAGGTAGGAGCCATTTTACCCATATTCTTTGGTTCCCACTCATCCTTCTCTACATAGATGAAATAGATCTAGGGATAAAACTTATGAGTAGATTCGAAGAAACCCCTCACATGATTATAGTCTCTAGTTTCACAACACATGATTTTACATAAACCTTTAAGAATAGAGGCAGTCTCTTTTTTCCTTATTTGTATTTGTTCATTACCTCCCATAGGACCCAACACACCATAAAAAATAGCATCTTGAAGATCTTGTTGTCTACAACCAGATTGTTCACACCATGAAAAAAATTTCCCATGAATTGAGAATTATAAAATCACGTCCACTTAATCATATCTCTTGTTCTACGAAATTCTATATCCCGATTCCTTAATAAATTTTGAATAAGAATTTCCATATGGATTATTAACTAGAAAAATTGTAGCATCTTCATTAAGATCCCATAGTGATAGATTTCCATTCCATGCTGTTATCAATGGAAATCTCATGGTTTTCAAAACTGCATATAATTTTTTTTTCTTCAATAGAATATCCTTGCACAAAATTTAATACTCTAATCCATAATGCCAAAGATTTATACTTACCATAGTTTGAAGGTCACACATGTTGAAATGTTTATCTGCTGATTTATAAAAGACAATCATATCGGGTTCTTCAGTAATATTGATACTATCATGGACATTTTTTTGAGTTCAAATAACTATATTAAAAATATATCATTAATTTTTTAAATCATATTGTTACATGTAACACAAGCTATGCAACTGTTTCATGTAGAAAAACATATCATGGTATTCCATGTAATGAAATCCATTAAAGAAGTTTAATTTTTTTGAAAAAAAATAATTAATACTTAGGTTTTTACAAGATACAAGGAATCACATCGCAAATTATGGGGTAGTTTAGTAGTCCTGGTAAACTGGATAAATTAAAATATCTCAGATTACATTAGAAAATTTAAAGTAAAAAATAGTATTCTCATTGAGTAAATCAATATTTATTATATAATGACCATGAATATCAATCATAAAACACATGTTGGAAAAGATAAAAACACATAAGGAAGGGATGATTTCCAATGCTTAGTAAAGGCATGCTTATAGTAGAAGTTAGTATAACATGAATGATATGAAAATAATATATGATGATCAAATTAATTCCATAAATATAATCACATAATCTAGAAACATATACCCAGCGTGACAATAAATTAAACAATGACATGGACATCAATAAATAATTTCATAATGGTGGAATGCATAATTCCAAACATCTAAAAAATACCATAAATGCCTCATACCAAGACATATATACCATTAAGGCCTCACTCTAATATATAATATATTAATGTGATAGTCAATGTAAAAATACCCATGAATTTTTCTCTCTGAACATCTTCTACTGGTTTTAGGGGATATGTAATTCTATGCCCCACCCATCACTTAATAACTCCAACGAATTCTTATTATGAATGGGGAGAACATAATAAATGTAAAATTTTATATTAGAATACCAACATACAATATCTTAATAATATCCCATGTTATTTAACATAATTATAATCCATCAAGAGTAATATGGAGAGAATAATCAAAATAGAACATCCCCAGTATAATTGATCACAAACCATCCAAATAAATAATTATGACATAATCATTGAAGCATATTCCCAATAGATCAGAATTAAAATGAGGAATTTTATTATTTATAATTATGAATATAATTAAAATTTAATTAAATAAATTCTTAAAGAGATTTTTTTTTAAATTTAAATAATATCCAAAAAAATCCAGAATATTAGGGAAATAGTTTTCTTTTAAAGGAAACATTTAAAATTTTAATTTAAGCATCAATAAAATGAATATTCATGATGGTGCAAAATTTTGTACATGTTGATTATGTTAAAATAAATAATCCTTTCACAATTTTTTGTAAAATTAAAAAGTAACCTAGTCTCAATGTGACAGTAAGATTCATTTTAAAAACTTTTTTAAAAATCCAAAAATGGGTAAAACATTATTTAATATATAAATTTTAGTGTTTTGAAACCATTTTGTAAGTTATATTTAGAAAAAAGTTATATTAAAGGAAAATGATTTTTAACCAAAGAGAGAAATAAATAATATTTTCTTTTTTTTAGTATTTTTATGTTATGAATATAGAAAACTAAAATTGTTACATGAATATTTTTTTAATATGTAGTGTATAATAAATTATATTGGTTTTAAAATAAAAAAAACAACATTTTCCCATGTGGTGATATAATGAAAAATAAATTTGAAAAAGGATGTGACTATGAAGTAAACCCATACACTTTAGAATATTTTAAAACATTATCCAAAAGGAAAAAATAAAATAAAATGAAATATTAAATACCATTTCTTTAAATATAGTTTGGATATAACATAAATAATGGTTATTATATACACCACTCAAAATAACTAACCAGTGATTAAGCGCATCCCTCACAGAAGTTAAAGTGAGATGACAAACCTTTACCTTGGTTCATATTTCCTTCATACATGTTTGAAATTACTATTTAATAAATATATATTTATTATAATTATTTAAAATTACAATAATTATATAAATCATAACATATATTATCTCTTTATAACTTTTTTTCTCCTACTTATTATCTATTCTTCGTTTCAAATCATAGTTTCATGTAATAACTACTTTGTATTTCAGCTTTGTTTTGTTTTAGTAGTTTTGGTCCTTTCAAATATATCATGGTCATATTATATATATATTTTTAATAAGGATATAAATATTATATATATATATTTATATTATTTATATAAATCCCTAAAGTTTAGATAAAGAAAATTTCATTACACCATTCATGCAGATGGATGGTCGTACGTACAAATTAACACTATTTTCATTATTTAAACAGATGGAACAGAAGAATGATAAATAATATATCACCGTAAAAAAATCATTATTATATAATATATATTATATATATTCATTTTATCTATCCATATTACCATTCCTATAAAAATAAAATGAAAAACACTTCACAATGATTCACGATTGAAGTAGTCCACTCATACACACAAGTGAGGTTATCATTTTCTAATATATTAAAAGGTAAAAAGGTAGATGTGATATTGAAATTTTATTAGTACAATAATTTCATCAATATAATATATATACATTAATTACATCATTACATCCATCCATTGGTGTTGGTTATGAAAAACTAATTACAATATCTCAAGAATTCATAGTCCTCCATATACTGGATTGATAGTTTCGTTTCCAATTTGATGGAATAGGAAATGGATATAAATTATTAAAAAGATAACATACATGTATATTTTTTATACTGGATTTATTATTCTAGAATATTTGGGAAATATTTGAAGGATTTAGTCGAAGAAATAAAAACAATTCGCATTGTTATGAACTACACCTCCTCTATGGAAAACCTATTTTGGATTATACCTAAATACTTCCTAGAATGGGTTTATATTAATAAATAGGAATATATGTGATGGGGATGGAAGTAAGGAATATACTTATTTAGTTTCACTTTTATATTGTAAGTTTGTAGAGATAAGGATAGGGGGTGTCCTTTTATTAGTGGGGGGTATAACACACATTGAATTTTTCAGAAGAATACATTATTCTCTTATTTTTCAGTTTGAACAAGGATCCAAAATGTATCATTACAAAAATTTATATGTTTTAAGGTCTAAATTTGGATATAAAATAGAAATTGTACAATGTTTTAGTAATTTTAACCCTTTTTTAATTTTAACCCTTGGTAAATCTGTTTTAAACATAATCAAAATAATCATTTTTTACTATTTTCACTATTCATTTTGACCAAAAAGTAATTTGAGCTTATTATTTTTTTAATGATTATATATTAATTTTTTAGATCTAAATTCATAAAATGGGACAATTTAGTTTAAAATTAATCCTATAAAAGAAAAAAAAACGGTTTTCAAAAAAAAAATTCTTAATATGTATAAAACTATTTCATATTAAATGTTAACATATAATTGATTCTAGTAAACAATATCAATTATCTATGATATAATTGAAATAATTTCACTTTAAAAATAATATTAAACTAAATGTAAGCTTTTAAATTCTTTAATTGAAAATGGAGTTTTCAATAAAAAATATACTTTTTACTATTCATAGAAAGATTAATCTTTTCAACAAATTATCAAAAAATAACTATAAGAAAATTTTGGAATTCTTATTTAAAAAATTAATTCCATTTTATAAATAAAATTTTAAATAAATTAATTTTATTATATCTATGCAACGACACAATATTTTCAAATAATACAATTTTGAAGCATAAAACTGGATTTTTTCATATCACATGCATAAAATAATAATAGATTAGTAAATAAAATTTAAATTGAATATATAATATATAAATTTAACTAAAATAATTCAATATTAGTGGGTAATTTAATTTATTAATATAAAATAATTTTTTACATATAAAATAATTTTCAGGAAAACACTTTTTTAGATTAAAATGAATTTAATTATTATTTCTAATCAATTAATGTCCAATGAATTCATTTCATGCATGTGGAAAAAACATAATTTACATAATTTATTTAATCCATTTCATACACACCAATTTAACGTATAGGTCAAAACAGTAACATTTTAATTGTACCTTGTGGTTCATTAAAACTCAGTATTCTGTATAAAACAAGATATCAATGAAATTTAAATAATTTTAAAAAAATAAATTCTAAATTATTGGGGTGTAACATTTATGATCTAGGTATTTATGGGTGTGAATATTCTCATTTATTTCTAATGCTCTTTGATTATGTCTTGATACCCTTATACTCTTATAATTCTTATTGATCACAACCAATTGTTAATTTTATGTTTACCCTTACTAAGCATTTGAGATAACCCCTATTATATTTCCTTTTCCATAGGACACCAAGAATGATGTTAAATGAATTATGTATATTAGGTTCTTATATTGATTACTATGACAACTTAATGTGAAATAATAAAATCTGGTTAAGGTTTGAAAAATACAATTTTAATGTCATGTGTATTATTTATATAAGTGTTTCTCAAATTTTAGTAAAAATCTAAACCCAAATAGTCTATGGGTATGTCAGTGATCCAAAATTTCCTATTGTTGATATATTTTTTGGATGAAAAATTTGATTCATTTTTATCAGTATCAAGATATAAATGTATTTATTATTATTTTGGAATTAGATTTGTGAGTGTGAGACTTGAGAAAAAATATTTAGTATCCAAGATTGGTTTAGATAACATTAGATATTATAATGTTTTTATGTTATGTTATCTTAAGATATGTGTCAGATTATGTGTTTAAAATTTTAAGGTTATTTATAAACTTAATTTCATAAAAAATTAATTTTAATATTCAGGTAATGAAATTATAGAGTGACTAATAAAATTTTGTTATATATATATTTTTGTTGAATTATATTTAATGATTTAGTTTAATATTATGTATGCCTTCATATTTCTTGGACATAATTTTAAATTAATCAATAAACATTTGGTTTTGTAAGATCTTTGATGATTAAGAATATTTTTCCTAATTTTCATCATATTTTTAATAATTTTATATTAATTATATTATTCATGTTTTAAAAAAATGATATCCCTTCATAACAAGAAAGTCTGTGGAGTTTGAACCCACAACTGAAGGGTGTGAAGTGTGAAACACCAAACACTATCCTACATGATATAATGGTTAATATGAATTATTTTTTTACATACATGGTTTGGAAGATAATGAATATTTTTATTTTCAAAACATATTTTTTATCTTATAGATAACCATAATATGGAAAATTGATTTGATGAATAGGTGATTAATATCCTTTGAGAAATTTAATTTTTTTTGAAACAATATGATTATGGTAGACTAAAATACATGGAATAATATTTTAGGAATAATGGTTTAATTATATTTTGGAGGAATGTATTATTTTATAATGGTTTTATGTTGATTCATGTTATTTGAGGAAATGATTAGTATATCATGGAGATTATATGATTAGAGCATATACCATTTTTTCATGGGACTTTAAAAGGGATTGGTGTCATTTAGAGATAAATGTTAAATAAGCCTTGGATGAATATGTATTCAGACCATCATGATTTTTGGGTAACAATCACAACTAGGAATATTATGATGAATATCAAGTATAGTTATTTATAGAATGATTTAGTCTGTATTTTGGGTATTTCTATTGAATTTTGGATATAAATGATATGAATGTTTATTTTTTTTGGTAGATATGTTAAATTTTGATAACCATTTTCGTTTTAGTGAATATATAAGTACAAAGGGAATATCTTGTTATCCTCATGATGATTATGCGATCTTTTAGAAGTTGATTTTAGTTCTTGAGGCATGGAACATTTTTATCCAGTACTCATTATTTATAGAAAAAGAATATATTGTGGTAAAAATTGATAAAACCATAAAATTAAACTCATCAAGTAAGTATATGTTCTTATATTTCTTATATATATGGTAACATAATTGCTCAAATCTAGGAAATTAATCATGCATACAAAACGTTTCTTTAATACCATCATCTCTAATGCATTTTGTGATATCTTTTACAACTCTTTGGTTTATGGTTTTTGAATTTTTTAAATTCTCAGGATCATTAAATTTCTAGTGATTACTGATCCCTAACACTCACTATATTTAATTGTGAATTACATTTTTCTTCCATTTCTTTATAATCACTTCCCACAAACTTTCTTCTATTTGGAAATATAGTTCTGCATTAATCTTCATAACAATCAAATCTTTTTTCCCACTTTTCAATATAAAGTTATATTAATCTTATTAATGATTTTTGAAATCAAGAAATTTATTTTCATACTTTAGAAAATTAATTATTGAGGTAAAATAACAGTTTCGGGGGAACAATTTATTAAATAGGTGGAATGTCACACCCTATAATATTAATAGAAAATCATGTTTTATATAATATATGATAAATGAACTATATGAACGTTATATCATAGTTATTAAATTGATTGGTATGAAAAGTATTAATTACAATATTATATATATATATATGTTTTGATATATATAAATTTATTGATAAACTCTTAGTAACTTATTGATCAATTTTTCATAAATTAATTATAAACTTCAAAACTATGTTCTCTTCAAGAAATATTTTGATTTATTTTTTGAGAAAATATAAAAAATAATTTATTAATATTTTTAAAAATTTATTTGATAGAATTAAATTCATTTTTTAAATCATCATATCAAAATTAACATGGGGTTAAATTTATAGATTTTCAGAAAATACAGATTCTTTTATGAATTGTAAAAAATATTTATTTTTGTAAGAAAATAATTTCTTTTCAATAATTTTAGTAATTAATGGTATAATTATTATTTAAATTTTATTTCATGTATAATATTTTATGTGTATTTTTATTTAGTATACTTATTTACTTTTTATGCAGTATTATATTGGATTTTTTCCTATGTTTATTTTTGATTTTAAAAACACATAATTCTTAAAAATGTTTTACCGTTCATAATATTTATCCATTTGAATTAACTAAAATAACCCATAATTAGGAAGTTTTTATATGAAATATATACATTACATATATATATATATATATATGAATTTAAATTCATATAATGATTGTTACTATGCATAAGGATAATATAAGGTCATTTTATGCTTTAAAAATACATATCTTGAAAACCCACATTTTCATTACGTATAGGGGTTCTATAAAAAAATTAATTATTACAAATATGTGAATATAATTTGATAATATTCATTAATTTTTTTTAATAAACATAATTTATATTATATTGAAACTTAAATTTACTTTTTGGTCATAATGAATAGTTAAAATATTTTAAATCATTTACAATGGTTATGGTCAAAATGGGTTAGATGGGAGGATAAAAAATAATATAAGATCTAAAATGAAATAAATATATGTATATATTCTATTCCATTGACATATTTATACTTTATCTCAAATAATGATCTATAATATTCCATTTTGGATATTTTTTTATTTGCAAAATGCAGGTATAACGTTTTCATTTATGAAATTCCAATTGTGTGAACTTCCCTAGTTATAAAAGTCAACCAATCTCCTCTTCACTTCACAACATAAAAGAATTTTCATTTTGACATGTTCTAAAAATATCCATTCATTAATTCCTTTCCTGCATCATAAAGTATTTTATTATCATAATGTTAATCTAATAATTCTTTCGATATAATCCTAATTTGGTTGTATGAAGAAGAGGTATCATTCCTAACCGACATTTTTTTCTTCTTCCTCCATATCATTAAAATTTTCTTCCAACATATCTTTATAATAAAAAAGTATATATTATATACTAATATTGTATTATTTAAATTTAATAACCAAATCCATACCCCCTTTCATCAAATGGGAAACATAATCATCATTGCTGTGTACAACGAACTACTCCCTCACAAACCGATGTAATTATTTTTTCCATCATCACCTCTCACTATTTTTATAATGATAGAATTAATTTTTATATATGATTTTAATGAAATATTTATAATTACTAAAATATAATATATCATTTAATTTTTAACTATCCAATCAATGAAAATTGATAATGTTGTTCATGCCTATGTGTCGACTACCATCTCCACCAAGATATTTGATCCAGTTTTCAACCCCACATCACATGGATTATAAATATAATATTATATAAATAAATAATTTAGTTTTTATTATATTTGTTTCAAAATTTATTGATTAAATAATATTTACATTCTTTATATAATTATTGTTTTCAAATGGAAATGTTACTTATGTGTACATACAACTTACTATCTCCATTATTACACCAATGATTATTTTTTATAACCATATTCTTTGAATTATTTTAAAATTATAATTATTTATGGTTTTTTATTGAGAATATTATTGAACAACGATCTCTTTTTCATTGATCAACACACCAATTGTTTTTGACAATATAGACCGAATGTTCTCAAAATAATTCCGTTGACTTAACTTATTTTTCAATTATATATTTGACTAATATAAATGAAATATATGTATTTAAGATAATGGTGTAATCCAATAAAATTTTATTATTTTTTAAAATAATAAATATATGTTTATTATAAAAGATTTTAATGAAATACATGGAAATAATGGACTCGTGGTAAGGTATTCTTGTCTCACTTTTATTTCTATGACACATATTGGATATAGAGAAAAAACTTATATTTTTTGGTGTATATACTATCCATGATTTTAAAATTTTATTTATTTTAATGACATTAATTGGGATTCACAACTCTATATGAGGTTACCTATTTCATAATGATTTGAGATAAATATTACTTATACGGTAAAGGATTTCTAGTCTCACATTTATTTCTTTGATACATATTCCATATTAAACAATATTTTCTTTCCTATTGTGTATGAACTACCCCATTTTCATGTTGTGTCATGACTATCAATATTCAACTTATATTTAATTTTTCATTTAATGTTATTATTTAAGGAGTCTTACAATTAAAAAGTTACAAAAGTGGTAAGGGATTATCATCTCAGTTTTACCTCCATGATACATATTCCATATTCAGAGAATATTTATATTCTATATTGTATATATTTTATCATTAACATGTAGTATAATTATTATTATTTATTTAAATGATATTTAATGTCTCTTTTTATGTTATTATTTCACGGGTCTTATGATTTAAATGTTACTGAAGTGGAAAAGGATTTCTGTTACAGTCTCATTTCTTTTCTGGATTGTTTGTACTGAAGGTTATTTTGGAGGAAATATTGTGATATCCTTTTCTTTAACAAAGAAAATTTTTATCTCCTAATGTTATGAATGTGTTCCACATGTTTAATTTCCTACTAAAACCTTATTGGTTGAAGAAATATTAATAACATTTTTTGTAACCAATATTAATCTTTTATCATCTGGTAGTTCCAGAATATTTCTCTTCCATATCCAAGGTTTCTAAAATATATTATAAAATGTTCATTTATAAACATGAATTATTTTATATAGCTATTTTTCATGATTATTTATCTTATTTAAAAATGTTTGAAAAAGGAAATTTCTTATTACTTTCCAAACATGTCACTTTTTACTCCATTTACAAAAAGTTTGAAAAAATGATTATTTTAATGTTTACAACATGAATGTTTTTTGATTTCATAATTTTCAATATTTTCCATTAATTTCCGTTATATGATTCCAGGATTATTTTGAATTGAAATTATTTTCATTATATTTTACGATGAATAGTTTTTTTAAAAAATTAAATGTTAAAATAATATTTTTATCACAAAAAATTACACAAATTTTAATGGTATTTAAAAAAATAAACATTAACTTCCCATGATGTTACTAATGGTCTAATAATGATATTTTTAAATGATACCTAACTAATTATTTCTATAAATGGATTATGAATGCTTTAATGAAATTTTTGAAGAACTCATTTCCTTTCTATAGGCAAGTCATGTTTCAAAGAGATTGTCAGGGAACTCATTTCATTTCCATGAGTTAATAATGTTTTGATGATTTTATCATGGAATCCAATTATTTTCCCTAGTTAAAACATGTTATAAATGGATTAGGGTATATTTATATGATATTTTTGATGAGATTAGTATTCGATGTACTTTATTCATATTATACTTTTGGATATTGATTATAAAGGGTTGAGAACTACTATTGTTCACTGGTGATCCTGATATGGATTATATGATGGATGCACCCAAAAAGTTCCCCAATGAATTGGGAATGAAATATTATAATATGGCTTTTCCAATCTTTAATTTTTTGTAAATGTTTTTAATGATTCTATGGAAACAAATTTCCAAGACACCAACACATTTCCTTTATTCTTTCTATGGGATTTAATGATTTATTTTACCATGATTGACATAACATGGCTCCTGATTATTGATTATTATGACTCATTACAATGTTAATTATTTATTCTATGCTTCATGATTGATTATTTAGCTATTTATGGGGTAGACACTGTGAAATGTGTTCCATGAACTTCTCTGAAAAATTAAATATTCAAATCTAACTTAGACTCTATATGCTGAGTTTATGTAGAAATACGTCTTTATGCTAGGAAAATGTGATGAATGGATTTCCACGCGACTCAATAAAAAATTTCATAAAAGGGGCTCAAAAAATTCATAGTGTGACTCTCATTTTTCATGGGGGCCAGTGATAGTAGTGAATGAAGTGGCTTGAAGGTCCGAGACCGTTGTTCGATACTGATCTGGATCAGGTGTACGAGGGGGAATCCCCCACATTGTGGAGTTTTTTTTCGAATGTCCCCCAAAACACAATTGGTTCACAAGGTACCTATAATCCACCCACTTGTATTCCACCAACTTGTGCACCACCCAACTTGAACAACCATCCAACTTCACCCAGGGTCTCATATTTTCCTATAAATAAACCCCTGTGGTCTTCTTTTATAAGGGAAAATTTCACCGAAGACCGATTGATGGTCTGGTTTCTCAAGTGCTTATCTCAAGTCCTTCAAAACCTCTAAGGATTTTTTATAACAACAAAAGAGAGAGAATTAAATGGGGATACTGAGACTTAAGTCAATTCGGTGTTAAAAATTAACAACACTTATGAAACCAGTTCGCCTAACCCCCGAATTTAAGAAGACTAGAAGGACTGCCCTTCCTCAAATCGAAACATGCTCTAATCACTTCTTGGAATACCTATGAATATCATTTATGGTTTGATCCAAGTCTCACCCATGTGTAATTATCCATGTTGTTCACCACCCATGGTGCAACCAATTATCCCAAGCCTTCTTTCAAGGAAACCCCTTGTACGGTTCACCCCTTGCATAGTTTTCCTTAGTTCACCTAACCTTTAATCCCTCTTCGAAGCCACCTTTGGTAGTTCATCTCCTTCCTTGGTTACCTTGTCTGAAAGGGACCAATATGAAACCTCCACCAAGACCTCCTGCTTAAAAAAACCTTTAGGAAAGGAACATATGCCTATCTTCTATTTGGATTTGTATATCTACAGTCAGATGTTTCCAAAACGTTTCCTATAAAAGGGTAGGTATCCTCAGGGTGATTTTTAGATTTGAATATCTATAGTCATGTGGTCCCTTATCTCAGGTATAATGTTCCGAAGTTCCTAGTTTTGGATTTTGGGGATAGGAATTTGTCCTCCCCTTCTTATATTTAAGACCCAAAGCCTCCAATCCCTAGATGGGAATGTAAGGATCACACCTGATAATCACTTTGATAAAGGAAAATCCTCCCTCCTCTCCTAGGACCAATAAATGGGAAACCACCATGGTTTAATCCCATATCCTTTCATTTAGGATGTGGAAGTATTTATCACCTTCACTTCTTCCATACATTGGAATATTGTCTAATGTAATGTGAAGAGAGGGAAGTGCCAAAGCCCCGACCTCTTCTATCGTAGCCCTGACCTCTTCCATCATCAAAGGAGGGAAAGTGTGTGGTTTGTTGAATATTTCAAATCCTTTTGTTTCACACATTGAGCTTGACTAATGTGGGATTAGAGGTCTTTAATGATCACAACACCCATACAATCCACCTAAAGGAATGAACTATAATAACTCTCATTCCCACCAAAACTGGGATACGTATGAAGCATATTCCAAGGCTTGAGGTCCATATCACTTCTTTTCGGAAATGATAAACCATAATTTATTCATTTGGGACTCCTCTAATGTGTAAGCCCCAAAACATATTGAACTACGATATATCTTATTCCTACTTTCACCAAGATATAAAGGAAGCCTAAATAGGGCCCGAGTTCAATGGTCATCATCCTTATGAATAATCCCCAACTTAATCCTCTAATGGCCATAAACCCCTGTGAGAGTTACTAAACTTCGTGGGATTTGATTCCCATCTTAATAAGATACATATGAAGTCTCTCTAAGGCTCAAACCCAACCCCCCAAATCAACATTGTTCATTCTATAACATACTCCAGCAGGGTCTAATTCAACTTGGACACTCATATCCTTTACATGTTCCTTCATAATTTTCATCATAAGACCCACACCAAGCTTTTAATAGGAAAATTTCTCCTAGATATCCTTGAAAAATGCTGTTAAACACTATGGTTAGGTCCCTATAACATGAACTTAAAAGGTATGATGTGTACCATTAAATAGAACCGAACTACGTGGGTTCTGATTCCTTTCATGAGGATACATAGGTACCCCATATATGTGTTCAATCCCAATATCAAAACCACTTATGTATCCTGATATGATTATAAAATCTAAAGTGACCTATGTCTCCCTGGATAATAGTAAAATCTAGAGTAAAATTATATCTCTCGGGATGATGATAGATTCGAAAGTGACATTCGTCTACCTGGATGAGAATAAAATTTAGGGTACCCAACTGAGTAGCTTGAAAACCATCTTCATCGTAATAATGATGAAAGAAATAATAATTAGTATATAAGAGGATACCATTGATGGAAAACCTCGAATTCATATAGATGTCTCCATTAATGAAGAACCTCAGATACATATAGATTATTTTGAATTCCATACATGATAAAAATTGATTTCTAATCTTACGATGAAATACTTCACTTGGGAATTAATAAAGTATTCATGAACATATCTTAAATCCACAATGAGAGTCCCAGAGTTGGAAATAATTTCCTCAAAAGGGTGTGATCATCCCGACCTCCCATTGTCTTGAACAATGTGAGTTATTAAGAGTTGTAACTCAAAATACCTAATGAACACATGCCACTGGAAAGCAGGTCCTTTGGATACAAATTCATTGTGTGTTTTTGATTTTGGAAACAAATCTGTTGGAAACTGTTCAGGAATAGTGATTTTAACCAGAACACACATTCTGAGGGAAACAGATGGGTATGAATAATCTTATGTAATTCTCATTAACTTTGAATTTGTAATCATACCCTTATTCCCTTTTAATGATCACTAATGACATTCAATTTTTAATCCTCATGTGTTCCCTTGAAGAGAATTTATGATCACCCTTATTATGTTTTATTTTCCACAAGTTATCAAGAATTATGTAAAATTAATTATTTCTATAGGGGTTTTATTTGGATTATGATGATGATTAATGTGAAATAAGAAAGCAAGGATATATTGGAAAAATACTATCATTAAGTCATAAATATTATTTATGAAATCTTTTATCCTAATTTTATAAAAATATAAATAAAGAAGGTCTTTGGGTATATAAGTGCTAAAATATTTTCTTTTTTATATGTATTTTTGATGAAAATAGTGTTAATTTTATCAGTAGAATACCATAAATTTATTGATTATATTTTTATCACCGGATCTAGGTGTGTAGTTACAGGGCCATTATATATATTGTCTGCTGTTCGTGAAAATGTGTTTATTTGAATTGCATTGTTGAATTTTGTTATTAGACTCAAGAAAAAGGGAATTATGAGACCTATATATATTCGACCCTTCAAGGTTCATGATTGAGTAGGGATGGTATGTTATCACATAGAGCTTCCACTGAACCTCTCTTATGTTTGTGATGTGTTCCATGTATCTCCCATGTAGAATTATGTACCTGATACATCACATGACCTAAACATAGAGTTCATGCCATAAAATATTGATATTTCTTAATAAGAATAACTAGTAGTAATATTTTCAACTTGATATAAATTTATATGGAACAAGACACCTCATTTCGATAATGTTCCCAGGGGGAATTAGAAATTTGAAGAAGCTACATGGGAACGAGAAGATGTTATGAAGAAAAAGTATCCTCTTTTTCTTATTAATGTGATCTAATTTTGATGGTGACTTAGTTTTAAATGATGTTAAATTTAACATTTGTATGTTTTATGTAATTATTTTTCAAATAAATTTAATTTCCTCAATAACGTTCAGTATACACAACCCTGAGTTTTAAAGAACCATTGCATACAATTAATATTATTATTTAAACATGACCATTATAGCCTAACCATTAAATATAGAGTTATGAATAAGAAAAAACCTATTTTTAAAATTAATTATAAATATTTTATATAAATAAAATATATTAAAAAATAAGTACTTAATTTTTAATAATGTCTTTATATTCTTTGAAAATACATTTGTCATAAAAAAATTAATTTTATTTTTTTATATGAAAACATATTAATAAAAAATATCAAAAATTTAACAAAATTTCTATTTATATATTAACATAATTTCTACAATCATAATTTAATAATTATGTTAGATTTATTTTTTTTATAATTTTCTAAAAAGAATAGATTTTTAATAAATAGAGAATAACACAAATTTCTATTGAAAACCAACTTTTTCGATAATTAAATTTAAAAATTAAATTATAAATAAAAATGTTTTGATAAGTAAAATTATTTATTTTAAATTATTTTAAAAAATAAGTTTTATTTTTATCATTTTTATGTCTATATTTAATATAAAAACTATTATTACATATGACAAATGTTTCTTTTAAAAATGTTATTTTGATGTGTCTGTAGGTTTAATTTTACATTAATTTGTACCAATTCTGTGAATTGAATTTTTAAAAATTGATTTTATATTCTAAATAATAATAATTAAGATTACATAATAAGTTCAGTATTTGTTTTTAGTAATAAATAAAAAAAATAGTAAAAATTAATTACCATGGTTAAGGTAATAATAAGTGTATTGAGGGTTAAATTAAAAAAGATAAGTGTTAAATTGAAATAAAACATTTAAAATTCATAATATATGGCCATATAAAGGCCTTAAATCATATAAGTTTATTTAATTATCCAATTGGAATCCATTTTTCATGTGTAAAATTTAGGATCAAAATAATGATGTAGATGATCAATATACAAGAGGGGGGTGAATTGTATACTTCAAAAATTCCTTTGGAAGCTTTAAAGTTAATAGATAAATTTTTGAAAGAAAGTTTCTTAACCTTAAGGAAATTTTTTTCTTAAGGTTAGCTTTTAAATCATGAAAACTTAGTTTAACAAAGTTAAACAAACATTCACAAAAACTCTTAAATAAACCCTTTCTTAAACTTTACAATCATAAGATAAAAACATAAGAAATATTTTCTTAAAGGAAAGATTCTACCTTAAAGCATATAGAATCTATAATATAATCAGAGTAACGGAATTAAAAAGTATAAGAAATTTATACTTTCTAACTTTAACAAATTCAAGATTACATCATAATTAAAACAACTTCAAATAGAAAGAAAGTAACAATAATATTATTTTATCCTAACGATAAGGTTATCAAGCAACCTTGGATAATGGTTCATTGATTTATACATTCAAGAAAGTTTGTCTTACCAAAACCTAGGTAAGCCCTAAATTAAAAGATCAGTATTTGTCTTGCTATCCTTACAAGCCCTCTATTTAGAAGGAAACCAGAACCTCTGTCTTCCAAACTCGGAAGCCCACAATCATCTCGATCAGAGTCTGCACAAAGAAAGTCTAATTTTTTTTTCACACCTAAACATGTTGTTCACGACACTCGCACGAGGCACTGAGAGTTGTAGGAGCCTCTCTCTCTAGAAACCACCTTACAATCTTTGGTCACTTTTCAATTCATTGTTCATCATTGAAGTTTGATCTTTTAATTTTCCCATTCAAATTAACTTTTACTTATTGGAAAAACTTCCCAATGGTCAAATCTAATCCAATGGTCATATTTTCCTTAAATTTCAGAGGGACCTGGACACATGTCAAACAAAAAACGGTTAGTTGGTAAAAGATTTTACGAAATAATTTCATGTATAAGAAATAATGTTAAGTTTAAGATAAATGTTATGTATAAGAAAACTCATAATCTGATAATAGTGGAGCGATACATTAAACAATTCTAATATTATCAAGAAAACAGATTCTTATGAAAAATTAAATCGGATTTTGAAAAAATGTTTTCACATTTATAATAGAACCGGTGTCAAAAAATAGAATGACATTTGTATCAGATTCAGAATCATAAAACTAAATGACCTTTGTTCTGGATTGGGAATAATAATACAAAATGACATTTGTACTCGATTTAGAGTCATAAAACTGAATGACATTTGTACGTATAACAGAATCAGAATTCTGTAAGTATAAAAAAATGTCAAAACTATAAGTAAAACGAAATAAAAAATTCAGAACTTTCGAAAAAGTGTTGGTTATTTTCAAATCATAAGACCATAAAGAATAGAGAAGTCATAATATATCCTCATTGACTCAACAATATCCTCCTTTTTGGAAATCAAAAACAACTTTGTTAAGGAAGAATATATTGACTTAAGGAAAAACAATTATCTCCCTCTTTGAATGTAAATTAAGATGAATACGATTAAATTACCCTTAGGTTATGTTTCACAAGGATCATATTCTCGATCTTTATCATCTGGTTTTCTTAATTAAGTAAATATCTCCCCCTTAGATAAACATTGCTTCTTAAAGAAACAACCACTTAATAGATTCCCCCACTTTTGAGTCTTCATTAAATTCTTCCCTCAAATAAATTTTCCCCCTTTGTGATATTAAAAAAGGAATAGAGAAGTATAAGATGTACCTATAAGGTTAATAGAATATACATTCGAAAACAAAAGAGAGATATGCATGATAAGTCTTTAGGAAATTTTGTAAATAAAGTTTAGGCTACAACAAAACATCATAATTTAAAAACAAAATATCATCCATCATTCTTCTGCTAAGACAAAATTTTCTTTATCAAACATTTGAGTTTATTTATGTCCTTATGATCTTCTTTAAATATCTCCAAAACAATATCTTGATCCTGATTCTTCTTTTCTAATGACAAGATCCTTTCGTCTTGAGCAACCACCTTTTTCTCTAATTTAGCCCTGACATCCTTTTGAATGCTTACAGATTAGGAAATAGAATTGAGTTGGCTAACTCTCTCAGAAATGGATTCTAAGACTTTTTAAAACTTGGATTCAAAAGTATTGAAAGACCTGTTTGTTTAATCCATAAAGTCACCAAACTTTCTTAGATCCACATTGATGGTTTTGGTGCGGTTAAAGTCATTCTTACAAGTTACCTTCTGATCTTTATAATATATCAAACGATTACTAATGTCTGATTCTTGCTTGACCACCATGTACATATGCATATTATTAGATTAAGTCTTTTGATTCAGGGTCTCTTGCTTCATTTTACTCCAGGAATCTATATTTACAAGAACTAGAATAGTACTGACCAACTTTCATAGAGACCGCTTGACAACGTCATGCTAAGCAACAGCTGAGGATTCAGATTCTGAATCTTCTTTTTCTTTCTGAAATCCTCTTGGAGTTAAGGAATGCTATTTTTCTACCCTTTTGAAAGACTTCGGAGGCATTTTTTTAGATGAGGTAACCAAAACACTCTTGCCTATGACATGATTTTGAACTGGTGTTTGTTCATCTAATACTATGATAACATTTAGATCTCCATGTTCATATTCTCCCCCCTAAAACTATTGTTCTTTAGATCCATCTTGTTTTTCATAATCCTATATTTCTCCCCCTTCATCACATTGATGTTCAAACTCTTCTTACTCTTCTTCTTACATTTACACTTCAACTTCTTCTTAGAACTCTACTTCAATCTGTTGTTCTTCAGAAATGAATTTAGATGTTGAAATCTGAGGAATTCCAATATAATCTTCCACTTCCCTTAAAACATCATCACTTTCTTCTCGAATGATATGGTCTTGCATTTCTTTAATAGGTTCTGATAAATTTTGGACTTTATTAGCTTTCTGGGTTTCCAAAGTGGCAACCGGTTTCTTATGAACAACTTGAGGTTCCTGTACTTATTGGGACTTATTCTCTACATCTTTTAGTAAAGACTGATATAATCAAGCTTCTGATTATTTCTTATTTAACTTATTCTCCTTCTTTTCCTTCTCAATATTTTCATCATGCTTGTTTTTTAAGGCCCTAGCCTCTGTAGATTTTATGCCTTAAGAAGGATCAAATTCCTTTCTGGTAGCTTCCATCTCACTCCATTTTCCACTGTTGCATCAGAATAGGCTTTTGGATTCTTTACAGGAGGAGGTGCTGATACCGGATCAGTGGGAACTGTTTTTGGTAAACATTTTTCTTTTGGTTTTCTTTTCGTGAGCACCAATGTTGAATACTCTAGAACATCATCCTTGTTCTAGACACTCTTTATTTAATAGTATTGGATTTTAGTTAAAACTCTACATTCATCCTCCTATGAGTATCATCGTTGAGCAAAAAAATCTTCAATGGTTTCGAGACTGATCGATATGGGACATTCATCTCTTGAAGGCACATCACAATTACACTAGAGATAATTACCAGATACATAAGTATCTGAGATATGATGGTTCTGCCTTTTACTGCATGGATAGTGGGAAAGATGAACTTAACAAAGTTGATCTTCTTGGCATTGAAATGAAATTATAAAAGAAAGATATCACATATCTTTAAAGTGTCCTTATCCCCTTTCCTATGAATAAGAAATCCTTGCATCCAGAGGGCTACCAGCTGTGATTTGTTGTAAGATTTGTAATCTTTAGATTCTTGACATACTTAAGACCAAGGTAGTATAGATCCTTGTCTTTTTCAAAAGAACATTCCTTTTAGGGAAGTCCGTGAGAGTATAAAATAACTTCTCTTTCATATGGTATCTGGATTATATTTTCTTCCTTCTTATAAGGAACTGTATAAACCTTTTCATAACATTTGAACTTGAACATATCCTTTCCATCGTTTTGATAGAAAATAACTGATTCATAGAATTGTATGATTAGATCGGGGTAAACTGGATCCTGACATTTCCTTTTAGCTACACATACACTTTCCCATATATTAGATCTTATGACCTTAGAAATTAGGGAGTCATAATTTGCAAAGAAATTATGACAAACCAATCTTTTACTAAAGATTGAACAATCCTTTATTTCATTGCTAATCAGAATCTATTCTACTGAGGATTCAGGAGACATTCCGAGTACAAGAAACAAAGGAATCATAATGTTGAATTTGAAGGTAATAGAAGCTCGTCACAAGGATGAAAGAAAAAAAGGTGTGGTGCTCATAAACAAATAACCCCTTGTATAGACAAAATCAACGACCTTTAAGCTTCCAAAAGACAATAAAACGACTGATAATAACCTATTCTGATCTGACAATTGAGAAATATTGTAGGGATTATGAATTCCGAATTTTTGAGATAAGGTATGAAATGAATAAAAAAACTTTTAAAACAAGTTTTTGAAATACCAGCAATTGAAACTAAATAAATAAATTGTAAGAAAATGTTCATTTTGGAATACTCTAAAGAATTTATTGGTATTATAAGAATTCTATTAGAAGTTTTAGATTCCAGGATTTCAATTCCAAGAATTTTAATTCTGAATTTTTTTAAAAGAACTATAAAATTTATTAATGAAAGAATATTTTCTTAGAGAAAGAAAAATTTTCTAAAGGAAGAATAAATTTTATTCTTGAAAAAAAATCATACAGAAAGAATAATAATGACAAAAAAACAACCATATGTACTCCCCCTATAATAAGGAGTAAATTAATGTTAGGAGATGATTTAAAAAAGAAGTTTATATGAATGATTAACTTATAGAGACCATTCTTAGCTTCTGTTTAATGTATTCAAATTTATTGGGAGGTACATGTTTTGTAAACATATCAGCAAGTTGTTCTTGCGTTCTGATGAATTGATGAATAATATATCCTTTAAGTGTGTGGTCCCTAAGAAAGTGATGTCTAGTATCTATGTGCGTTGCACGAGAGTGATGCCTAGGGATTTTACTTAGAGAATTGGCGCTTGTGTCATCACACACTATTTGAGTTTTAGAGAAACTCATACCATAGTTTGTGAGTGTATGTTGCATCCGTAACACTTGAGTACAACAACTTCCAGCTACTACATAATCTACTCCAGCAGTGGAAAGTGCTACAGAATTTTGTTTATTGAAAGACCAAGAAACTAAAGAATCTCCTAAGAAATGACAAGTTCCGAATGTACTCTTCCTATCCATTTTACAACCACCAAAGTCAGCATCCAAATAAATTTTATGTTCAAAAGCATTTCTAGAAGAATAAAATTGACCCAAATCTAAAGTTCCCTTTAAATACCAATTTTTTATTACCTTTAAATGGGATTATTTAGGATTTTCTTGGTATCTTGTACATAATCATAACGAAAACATTAAGTTAGGTCGACTAGCTATTAAGTAAAGTAAACCTCCTATCATTCCTCTATAAGATGTCTGATCCAAAAATTTCCCTACTTCATTAATATCAAGAGTATTAGAGGTTCCAATAGGAGTACTTATACTCTTAGTGTTGTCATACCCAAATTTCCTAAGAATATATTTGATATAATTATGTTGAGATATGTATATTCCTTCTGGTTTTTGAGAAATTTGAAAACCTAGGAAAAAAGATAACTCACCCATCATACTCATCTCAAACTCATATTTCATAATATTCGCAAAGTATTTAGTTAAGTATTGCTGAGTTAATCAGAATATGATTTCATCAACATAAATTTGAACAGTCAAAACATCTTTAGAGACTTTATTAATAAAAAGGGTTGGATCGGTGGTTCCCTTAACATAGATATTTTGAAGAGAAAATCCTTAATGTCTATCATACCAAGCTCTTAGGGCTTGTTTAAGTCCATATAAAGAATTGGTATGTTTATAAGCATGATTATGATATTTTGTATCCTAAAAACCAAGGGTTGAACTAAATAGACCTCCTCCTGTACATAACAATTAAGGAAAGCACACTTTATATTCATTTGGAAAAGTTTGAAGTTAAAGAATGATACAAAGGATAAAATAATATGGATAGATTCAAGTCTTGCTACAGGAGCATAGGTTTCTTCATAGTCTATGCATTCTTGTTGATTGTAGAATTTATAAACTAATCTTACTTTATTTCTAACAATAATTCCATTTGCATCACATTTATTTCTAAAAACACATTTTATCCAATAACAGATGTTTTCTTAGGTTTTTCAACCATGGTCCAAACCCGATTCCTTACAAATTCATTTATTTTATATTGAATAGCCTTTATCCAATCTTCATCACCCAAGGCTTCTTCAGGAGTCATTAGTTCAAATTAAGAAAGAATAAAAACATGTTCGACTTCATTCTTTAAAGAACATCTAGTTCTTACTGGTTGATTAACATCACCTATGATATTATCACTGGGATGATTTATAAGTAACAATAGATTTGGGTTTTTAAAATCTTGATCCTCAACATAGGGTAGAAAATCGTCAAGGGTAAATGTTTCACAAATATTTTCCTAAAACATTTCATCCTCTGAAAGGTATTCTATTAATTGTTGGTGATCAGTTTTAGAAAATATATCAGAAATAAGTTCAGGTTGTTGGAAAACAGAAGAATTAGTTTCATCAAATTTAAAATGTACTATTTCTTCCACAGTACAAGTGTTTTTATTAAAAAATATATTTTCCTTAGAGTTAGTAGAGTATCCTAAAAAAATCCCCTCATCGGATTTGGGTGAAAACTTGTGTAAGTTATCTTTAGTATTCATGATGAATACTTTGCCACCAAAAACCTTGAAGTAAGAAATTTTTGGATTTCAACCTATCCATAACTCATAAGGTGTTGTATTAAGAAAGTGTCTAATTGAAACTCGATTTATAGTATAACTAGCAATACTTACAGATTCATCCCAAAAGTGTTTTTCTATAGAATGTTCACTCAACATGGTTCCAGTTATCTCTTGAAGAAGTCAATTTCTTCTTTCAACAACACTATTCTATTGAGGAGTCCTTGGAGCTGAGAAGTTATGAGTAATGCCTTTTCTACTACAAAAATATTCAAAATCAGATTTTTGAAATTATCCTCCATGATCACTATGAATAGTTATCAATGTTAGTTTTTTCTTGTTATTAACTTGAGCATTAAATATTTGAAAAAAAGAAAAGGATTCATATTTCTTTGCAAGAAAATAGAACCAAGTAAATTTAGTGTAGTCATAAACTAAGAAAAAAATATTATTTTCCTCCAATACTTCTAGTTTGTGATGTACCAAATAAGTCCATGTGCACTAACTATAAGGCATTAGAAGTTGAAAGTTAACTTATAGACTTAAAGCTAGATTTATGTTTCTTTCCATATTGTCAAGGATCATAGACCTTCGAAGAATCAAACCTATGATCTGGTAGATCCTTAACAAGTTCTTTCTTAGAATGTTTACTAATATTCATTCAGTTACAGTGTCCTAGTATTCTATGCTAAAGCAAAGATTGATCTTTGATTTCACTTAGGAAAGGAAGATATTAACTTCTAAGGCCTTCTAGGTTTAAGGTGTACACATTCACATGCCGAAGGGTAGAGAGAATAAACTCATCCTTGGAATTGTGAACTACACATTTATCATTTCTAAAATTCACAAGGTAACCTTCATCACATAATTGTCTTATGAAAATGAGGGTGTGCTTAAGGATTTTTACAAAAAGAACATTTGAAATGTTAACTTTAACAAGAAGAGTAATGTTACTTATACAGACAATTTCTCCTTGAGAGTTATTTCCAAAGGTTACTTTTCCAACATTAGTCTTTAAAATATTTTTGAAATAGTATTTTTTACCAGTCATGTGCGGCAAACATCCACCATCCATGTACCATATGTTGTTGGTACTTCCTTCATTAAGTTGAAAAAGGAAAAGTTAGGTTTTTGGAATACAAACTTGTTTGGATATAAAATTGTTTATAATAAAATATTGGGTATCAACATTTGTTAATAAAATTAAGCTTTATGAAACCCAAGGGATTGAACATTATTTAAAGAAATGTTCTACTACCAATGCCCACCACTTTTACATTTAGTGCAAAAAAAAGTTCTTGGAGGAAAAAATAATTGTTTCCAAAAACTATTTTTTCAGGAGAATAACATAATCCTTGAATTTTACCATGAGGTTGGATTTAAGAGTACATGTTTTCAAAATTTTCTTTACCAGAAGAAAAGTTTTCAAGAAGTTTCTTAAAAGAAAAAATTTCAGAATTCAGTCTCAGCACTAAATTTTTATCCTATGGAATAATAGACTTAGAGTTATGTTTACCAACTAAAACATCTTTTTCTAAAAATAGATTTTAAAGATCATTAGAAATCTTATACATCACGAATTAACATCCTCATTTTTCATAGAATGATTTTCTAAAATATCATTTTTCTTATCAAGATCTTTGGTAAGATCTGAAATTTCTTTTGTGAAAATAAATTATGTATAATTTTATTTTTCAAGATTCTTAGAAACTTTACAATTTCTTATCTCTAGTGACATATAAAATCTAGAAGCATACTCATATGAAGGTAAATTATTATTGTTATCTGATGAAATCGATTCTTTATCTGAAGAAAAATCATTATCAGGAGGATTTTCACTCAAATACATATTGTCTAAGGATTCAATAGTTCATACCTTAGCCATAAGACTATGATTCTGAAATGGATCTCATGATATTAAACCAATATTCTTTTTCTCAGAAGATTAATATTATGAAGAATCATCAATTTAATCTCCACCATTGGCACTCCAAGTGTCATTGGATTTTAAGACTTTCTTATGCTTTGATCTGTAGAGCTTCTTCTTGTTTCTCTTAGAATTCCTGTCCTTCTTGACTCTTTTTTTAAGTAAGGGGCAATCAGGCCTGATATGACCATTTCTTCTACATTCATAGAATTCCACTTCTCCAAATTTAATTTCTTTTCCATATTTCTTCTTGTATCTATATTGAATGTTTTTCTGCCCAACAATCTTGTTTGTCCTTTGAGTAAGATTGGATAACTAACTTCCTGATGCTTCACTTTAACTGAACATAGATTGAATAACAACCTTCTTAGATTTAGATATTGTAACTCTATTAGGAGTCTTGTATTTCGTATGATTTGAAGTAGTTGTAAAAGAAACACTTCCATTACCATTCTTCTTCAAATATTTTCCTCATCTCTTTTTATTTTGGATTGATGTTGAAGAAGGGTTCTAAACAGCTCATCAAGAGAATTCTAAGAAATGTTTCTGTTTTCATCTATAGCTGTCCTCTTGGATTCCCAGTCATTGGGAATGATGTTTATAATCTTGTATAAAAGTGATTCAATATCTAAAAGTTTATCACCCATTGACTATAAGATGTTTAAAATAGTCATGAATCTTTATTGTACCTTATATATGGGTAATCCTTAAGGGAAATAGAAACCATGATACTCAGCTCTGAGCATAGATCTTCTAGTTTTAATGAATTTATAATTTCCAAAGTGAGTTACTTCAAGCTTCTTATAAATACTATTAGTATCTTTATATGATTCAATTTGGCTATATATGTATTTCTAGTGTTGGAACAATGCAAAGTATTTCATACCTTATAATTTGGTTGATATTCATGCTTCTCTTGGTTGGTGAAAGTACTAATTTCTTTGTTAGGAATTTTATATCCTTCAGTAAGCATGAAAAAATTGACCAATCCAGTGTTAATAACAAAGGTCTTCATATGATATCTCCCATATTTTTAATCATTACCATCAAATATTGGTGGTCTAGTAGGATTCTGATTTTCTATCATATCGACATTCATTCCTATCATTCTTAAAGAAAGTCTCTTTCCACAGAATTTTTTTAATAAAAGAAAATTTGTAAATAAGATAAAGATTCCTAAGAAAGGAAAAATAGAAAAATGAAAAACTTGTACAAGGAAAAAATATATGTGAATATAAGTATTTCAGATTCCTCCTCTAATACCAATTTTAGGATCAAAATAATTATGTAGATGCTCAATATACAAGAGGGGGGGGGTGAATTGTATACATTAAAAATTTATTTTGAACATTTAAAGTTAATAGAAAAATTTCTTGATGAATATTTCTTAACCTTAAGTAATTCTATTTCTTAAGGTTATATTTTAAAATTAAGAAAACTTAGTTTAACAAAGTTAATAAAAATTCACAAAACCTCTTAAATAAACCTTTTCTTAAAATTAACAATCTTAAAGAATAAATATTAAGAAATATTTTATTAAAGGAATGATTCTACCTTAATGAGTATAGAATCTGTAATATAATCTGAGTAACAGAATTATAAAGAATAAGAAATCTATACTTTCTAACTTTAACAATGTTAAGATTACAGTGGAATTAAAACAACTTGAAATAGAAAAAAAGTAACAATAAGATTATTTTATCCCAAAGAGTAGGGTATCCATCAACCTTGGATAAAGGTTCCTTGATTTATACTTTCAAGAATGTTTGTCTTACCCAAACCCAAGTCAGACCTCAATCCAAATATCGGTTTCAGTCTTACTATCCATGCAAGCCCTCGATTTAGAAGAAAATCAGAACCTCTATCTACAAAACCCGGAAGCCCACGATCAGCACGATCAAAGTCTGCACAAAGAAAGTATTAAGATGTTGTTTATGCTTGAATTAGTTGTTCACGACATCTGCACAAATCACTGAGAGTTTTAAGAGACTCTCTCTAGAAATAACTTCAAAAACATTGTCGCTTTTCAATTCAATGTTCATCATAGAAGTTTTCTCAGTTACGTTTCCTATTGAAATGAACTTGTATTTATAGGAAAAACTTCCCAACGGTCAACTCCACTCAAATGGTCATATTTCCCTTAAATTTCGGAGGGACCTGGACACGTTTCAAATAGACAATAGTTAGTTTGTAACAGATTGTACGACATCGTTTAATGTATAATAAACAATGTTAAGTTTAAGATAAATGTTAACTTTTAGAAAACATAGAATCCGATAATATTGTGACGATACATTAAAAAACTCTGGAAATATCAAGAAAAGAGATTCTTATGAAAAAGTAAACCAAATTGTGAAAAAATAGTATCACATTTGTAATGGAACCGGTATCATAAAAAAGAATGAAATTTGTACCAGATTCAGAATCATAAAACTGAATGACATTTGTACCGAATTCAAAATCATAAAACATAATTACATTTCTACTAGATTCAGAGATATAAAACTGAATGACATTTCTACAAGATTTAGAATCCAAAAAAAAATGACATTTTTACCAGATCCGGAGTCATAAAACTGGATGACATTTGTGAGTTTAATGAAATGAGAATTCTATAAGTATAAAAGAATGTCAAAACTATAAGTAAAAAAATGGCAAATTCAGAACTTAATAAAAAGTGTTTTTTATTTTCAAAACATAAGACCATAAGGAATTGAGAAGTAATAATATAACATTATTTACTCAACATAAAACATTGATCTAACCTTTGATTTTTAAAAATTCCAAGTTTGTCCTCTCCCCACTTATAAAAGGGCACTCACTCTCCTCTCCTCTTCACACGTACAATTATTTTTTGTTCTTAAAATACCTTAAAAAACACCTTCCTTAAAGATCACCTAATTTCATATTAGAATTATATTGATTAGTAATCCCTCCTAAAATGAATTTATGTACAAACCTAAATAGATTCTCAGAGGAAAATTTGTAATTATTAACTGAGAGTTTTTATTTTATTTCTTCTCCCAACACCAAAAATATTTTTAAAAATGTTGATATGATAAAATCAGTATCTCTAAAATACTCAGATGTTATTATACTAATATCATAAAATATATCCATCTCCTATTCTATGAAATGGAAATGAATCCATTGATCATGCGTATGATGGTCTACCACCTCACGAACTACTATTGTATGTTTTCCATTACTAATTACCACACATTGTTATAATTATGGATTTAACCTTTATATGTGACATTAATCATCTAAAAATAGTTATTTAATTATAATAGAAAATATAAAATCTTATCTTTTAAACTGTTTGAATGTAATAATTTCACTCGTGTGTATGGAAGACTTCTGCCCCATGAACCGATGTGAGGTGTTATTTATTTCAATTATAATTGGATGTTAATATAGGTTAATTTATTGAATATTTAACATATAAATGAAATAATAATTAATATTTATAATTTAATCACTATTTACCTTTATTTAATTCTATACATCAAAAAAATGTAAACATTTTTCCTGGTTACGTATGACTTACCATCTCCATGAAAGATGAAATATATTTTTTCCATATCTAAATTTTATATGTGACTCAAAAAATTTATATAAGGAATATATGTGATATTATTGTTATAATTTAAATTAGTTAGGTTATATTAATATAAAAAATGTTTCTGGAACAAATCTTTCAAAATAAAACATATATGAAAAATGAAACACTTATCACCTGAAATAGTGATTTTAAAAAGCAATTGTTATTAAAAGGGTGAGAAAAAATTATAAATAAATAATATATGGTGTGATATATGTTATTATGGTTTCTAAAATTATTTTTAATAATCCTATAATTATTATAATACAGTTTCGAACATTTCTGATTAAATTTGATACATAATATAAGGAATTTCTAATCTCTCTTTTATTTCTTAGAGACATATTCAATATTCACTAGTCGTTTCTTTTGTGTGCTATATATAATTCTCATTATGGTGTTTTATGATTCTTGTTATGAAATTTATTATAATTTACACATATATATAATGTTATTTCTTTAATGGGTCATATTAATTAAAATTTACCATAGGTGTACATATTTTATGTTACAATCTCATTGTTTATTGATATTGTTTATAATTATTCGTCTAATCATAAAATTGTATAATCAATTTTTTTATGAAACTCAATAAATTTATTATCATATAGTTATTTCTTGAGAATAAAGTTTTTCAAATAATTTTCCACTCATTATGAACTAATGATACCAAATAATCATTTTTAGGGAAAAGAGACTTTATATCACTTTTTAGTCAAAAAACCTTTATCTTCCATGTCGATGTTTTCAATTTTTTTAAAATAATATATTTATGCTTTCCCAATGATTCTTAAATGAAATATTACACCTTTTCACTTATTATAAAATTTTTCAAAATGAATATTCTTTTCATTTTACAAAATGAGGCACTTTTGACTTTTTATAGAAAATGTTAAAGGAATATTTATTTAAATAGTTATAAAATAAATGGTATTTTATTCCTTCATGACTGATCAGTGATTTAAAACATCTCTATTTTGATGGTTATTTTCAATGATAATTATTTCTTTAATGTTTTGGAAATTTTCATATTTTAATAAGTGACTTCAGAATGGAAAGGATATGTCCCTTAATAATATATGGATGATCTTGTAATAAAATTTCAATTCATCAATGAAAAAAAACATTTCATTTATTATATTTTACATGGGATGTTATTCAATGGTATTATACTTATTCTTTCTCTAGGTCATTTATTATTTGGATGACATGATTTTTATGGAACCCATTTCGTCTTAAGAGATACTATATAATGAAATGAAGGTTTGATTACGAAAACAAATTCTTTTTCATGGGTTCTATTACGATGAAATTTTTATGAAAACGATTTACATTTCATGGGTCATGATTTGATGAATATTTAATGAGACTTTGGAACTCATATTTATATATTTACTCATATAAAATGTGGTTTTGTTAAAAAAATAAAGGATGTGTTTATTTTATAACAAGGGTGGTGGTTACATTATAAATAATGATGGTGTTTATGATAAAAATGAGATGGGTGGGCATATAGTTATGTATCCCTCCAATGAATTTTGTAAATATGGATAATGAAGGATTTATTTATGTTATTTTTCAACCTGATTTCTTGTTCATAATGTTATGTGTAGGCCTTGTTTCATGTCCATAATTTTTGATGAGGTCTTGATTTCATGTCCTTAACCTAATAAGTCAACCTATTTTTATTTATACATGTTTTAAATTTTATGAGTTTATGTTTTTTCTATATTCCAATGCGTTTATATGATATCATGTCTCATTATCATTTATTTCCTTTATGATTCATGTCTTATAAAATACTATGATTATTTACATGAGTCATGTATTTGATCATTGACAGATTATGTAGGAACATTGAAATTTATTTTTGTGATCTCATACCCTTTTGATTTTATTATGCATTCATATGATCATTTATTGATATCTCCCATTTTTACATCACTAAGCATCTATGATATCCCTTTCCTTTATTTCCTCTCCCCTGTCAATAAATAATGTTTTAAAGTGTGATATTTTTATAAATACTACTTAATGGGGATACCTTTATGGGATATGTATAAAATATTCCATGAAATTAGATTATTATGAATCTAGTATCCAAATACACTAAATATTATGATCCTTAGTTGTTTATGTATTTAATGTAATGAATATTCATTTAAAAATAATAAATATTTCTTTAGTAAAATCCTAGATCATTGAAAAATTAATATTTCATTCATAATTAATAGATTTATATAATGATTTTTTGATGGATTTAAATGAATATTCCCATAGAATGTAATGTTTTATGAGAATATTGGAAATTTGGAATAATTATTACAATGGATTGAAATTTGGATTTAATTTTTTAGAATATTTTTTAAGATTTTAATAAAAAAAATCAGTTTATGTGTCAATAAGTGAAAAGATCAAGTTATCCCTCAACTAGGTTGGTCCTCTACATAGCGAGCATACTAGGAGGGCCGGCTGACCAATACAACAATGGGAGAGATATATCAAGCTTGTAGGGATTATATTCACATGAGGGAATATTCCTATGTGTCATTTCTCTATATATGATAGATCATGGGTGTATATGCGGGAAAATCCAACATTCACCATGTCGGCTCGAGTGTGTGTGTGGGAACGCTGAGCCCATTCTGGGAGTAGGATTATGAGATGGGGGTACAATAATTTATATTATAAAAACTCATGTAGGGAACCCCCACATTTGATTTTCGAGTAAAAATCATTGGGTACAGTTCATTTTTAAAAAAATGGAATCATTTGGCCTAGTCTATAATGCCAGCATACTCAGACAAATGACAATGCTTCTCCTCTGATGCTCACATCCTTTATCGTCAACCCCCACCATTGATCCACTAAAAAAATACAATACTAATTGAAAAAAAACATACATCAATGAGTTATGAAGTGATTTAGACCCACGACATCGCCTATTAGAAACAAATTACTCTAATGGGTGGAGTCCAACTGTGGTATAATAAATAATAAGAGTTTTTTTGGGACTACCTTTACTAGAAATACTTTTAGTGGTGGAATTACCCTCCTTGAGGTGCGATTTATCTACATATCATTACCAATAATGTAATTTTACTTATGGATAATATAATTGAGATACCATGTATTTCTATTTATTTCTAACATGAAATTGATGAGAAGGTTGGGTTCAATTTCAATAGTTAGAATATTGATTTTGTAGAGATTTCATAAAGAGATGCCACTAAGTTTGGCTCTATTAGCTTCCCAAACTGTGTTCCCAAATTCATAGAAGGCACTGAATCCACTAATCATAAAACCTATGTCCTCAAGGATGATACCACATCCTCTCATATCTCCCTGAGCACATGACCTGCCAACATTTAGTTTAAGCCCTGATGTGGGTGGATTCCACTTGATCCGTCTTCTAGTAAGAACACTATCATCAGGCCTTGAAATATTGAAGTTGAAACTTATATTTTCTAAATAGAGATTTTTTTCATAACTAAAATAATCCAATTCAGTAATCGAAGAATGTACCTAAACCATTATCATGTTGAGAATACTCTAAAACCCTTCCCTATGATTGTTTTTACTTTCCCAAATAATATAAAAATGGAGAGAGAAACCATCCCATGAGTCGTGCAATTAAAAGCTTGAACTTATGAATCTAGGACCCATAAGGTGATGTAATTATATAAATATCCTACTTGTATTTGATGCCCCACCATTTGGTCGACCAATATCCATGAAAAGAGAGGCCAATCGCCATAAAAAAATATCCAAACCAACTCAGTACTGAAATTCTCAAAACACAAGCACCTTGAAACCATAGAAACACAATTTCATTGAACATTATATTCCATAAGATTAGAGTTGTTCCATATCCTCTAAATTATAAATTTCATCTATGATGGAATTTATTTCCACTATAGCTTTTTTACCAATTTTTTGTCTATTGTGTGGGATTAATAATGTTGATGTAATCTTGAGAGTTGAAGGAACTTAGTGCTGAATCCCTAAAAATTAATTTATATTTTTCATATACTATAATGATTCTATTGTGTATGATTTTATTAACCACATTTAGTATGGCCATAATAAAACTTGTATATAGGCTCTCTTGAGAAAACAATATCTCTAGAAATAGAAATCTTAAGAGGATGTGTCACTGTCCAACCTAGTTATATTTCCAATACTTAATATCACTAAATTTGATTACCCACTGCACCATATTTCCCAACCTTATGAGATGATATCCCTTGAATCGTGCCATCAAAGACAACCTAACCAATTTATCTTCTTAGACCCTCCCAACCTCCCCATACATGCTTCTCAAGAAAAATGGACCAAATGAATTTACCTTTGATAATGTTATAGGATGTAAATTCTTACATGGTTGAAACAGAGTCTACCATGCTTCTCATGTTAATCCCCCTCTAGAAAAGGCCCCCTCTAGAAAAGGATGATCAAACCGATTCGATGAAGACTAGTGAAAATTACCCTCCCCTTTTTTCCAAATGAAAAAATTAATTTTTTTTAATTTTGAAAATAATTCCCTTTAGTGTCTTCATCTCCTTGAAAATGTGCATGGTAATTATTGTAATAATACTATTTGATGGTGTGATTCGTCCACCAAACTAGATAAATTTATTTTTATAGTTGAACATATGAGAATTAATACCACTCACCTTATTATAAAACAATAATTTTTAATACATCCATCCAAAATAGGTGTTTTTAAGTGGTCTGATAGAAGAGTCATCTTCTAAATACCCATTATGCGCTAAATAATTCTATAATGGGGATTTGAGAAGGTATTTGGAAGATAAAAACTAGATTTCTCAAATTTAATACATTTACCACTCCAAATTTTGTATATCTACATCATGTAAACCACTTAAGAGATCTATCACTTCCACTAAGGAAAAATAGAATGTCATCCACATACATAAAATAGGACAAAATAAAAGAACTAGTTCTATTTCTAAAATAATGAATAGATCCTTTAGAAAATTTATTATTTGCATTTCTTTATAAAATTTCTTGGGTGATAATAAAGAGGATAGGAGATAAAGGATCACCCTATCACAGTCCTTGAACCAATTTTAAGAAACCAAAACATCTCCCCAAAACTAACACTAAAATCAATGGTTATGAGAAGTACCTGAAAAAAAATAATGGGTCCAGGAATTAAAACCAAGCCTCTCCATGGAATTTGGGATGAACTACAATCCATATGGTCATTTTACTTATACATATTCACCTTTACCATTACATTATAACCAAGTATCTTCCTACTTAAATAATTCACCATCTCCATCTCAATCCCAATGGCCTCTTGAAATCATTATCCCTTAACTAGGATATTTTTATCACAAAAAATAATTTATGGAAGAACATTTAATATCCTCTTACTGATGACAGAGGTGAGAAATTTGTATGATAAATAGGAAAGAAATATTGGTATAAACTGATTCAAGCTTGTTGGATCCTTCACTTTAAGAATAAAAATTAATTTGGAGGTTATAATGGATCCAGTTAAATCTCTACCCGAATATAAATAACATATAGTTCATATGATTACCTTTTTTGGGCCAGTTATGACTGCCCTGAAGCCATGCTTGAAGAAGGGGATTGCACCATCTTCCACTTCCTTCTGTCACTTGCAATAGCCATAAAATTACTTTCAAGCGGTAGATTTGATCTACCAATATTCCAAAGGTAAATATAATATAAAATTGTTAAAATATTATATGTGTTTTACCATTAAGAAATTTTATATGTATTCTACCATTGATCTAGTAGTACATGTGATCTACCATTGATCGAACAATACATCTAGAGGATACCTTCACTACTGTTTCCACTCTTCACCCACTACTACTAGTAGTTTCCACCTATTTTCATCACAAACCCCTATGGGGGCTTCCATGGAAGCTCAGATCAATCTAGAGAACCAAATCCTCTTTCCATAGATTCACCAATGTATAGTTCAAATAGAGGTTAACCACCATGGGAACTGACAAGTGCCTCAAATCCCATGAATAATGATTCCCAACATGAATCACCTAGTGTTTTCTGTTCTATCAAATAGGAGGCTTAGAATGTTTTTAAATTTCCTGATATACTAAATATGATGAAACTTTTATGGGTGGTCAGAGATGTCACAATTCACTATCACTTGATGGTGCATTGTTAAATAAAATGCCAATAATACATGTGTAATGGTATATGTGATCTTCCATCATGATGACAATAGATTCCCAATTATATATGCTACTAAAATCACTTTGTAATTTCATACGATCAGTAGAATTTTAAAATACCTATGAATTTAAAATATAATATCTTTAAAAGACACATTAAACACTCCTAAAGATATATAAATATACAAATGAGTGAGATAAAGTGGTTACCTCTAACAATAAATAAAATAATATTTCACCACTCAAGAGGATCAGAGGATCGAGAGTGAACTATTGTTAAATACTCTATTTTGATTCCTTTTATTTTTTTATTTTTTATTTTCTTATTTTTTTGTAATCAATTTTCTCTCTTTTAATTCAAATTTCCCAATTATCTATTTTATTTTACTATCTATAATTCATTATTTTTTTCAGTCACTATTTACTTCTCATATCTTTCATCATAACCTCTGAGATTCCATAATGAGTGACCAACCCAAGGCTTATACGTAGGGGAGAAATGGGTATACCTAAATTATGGTCTTAAATTTATATTTATATTTATATTTGTGCTGAGAAAGAGTGAATTGTACAAGTGTGGTGATTTAACTTCACGAAATGAAAATAATTATAAATTATATTAATTTATTCAAAATTCTCCCTTCTTTATATTTAATACAACATATTTACATGTTAGAGGTGATATGCTATAGATATGAAACAACATACAATGGAGTCATGTCTTAGAAGGGGTCACACTCTAGATTGAGGTGTAACAAGAACCTTAATTATAAGAGGTGGTGGAATCTAGTTTGATAATGAATTCATCATTTCATAGTTATTAAAATAAAATAATAGTAATAAATGATTGAAATTTTATAATTGGATATCAATATAAATTTAATAAATAATCCGAAATAATGCAAGGAACCCAAATCCAAACCCTAAATGACTATGTACTTTCATTATTATGTTTTCGTTTCATATTAATAAATATTTGAATTTTATATTTATTCAGAAAACTATATAGTTTTTATAAATTAAAAAAAAAATAAAGTAATTATTGTGTGAATATGGAATAGTAATTAGACAATTTTGAAGCTCCTGAAGTGAGAAGGCCCAGATTAGGCATTGAGATACACTAAGAAATAATTATAAATTTTATATTTTTCGACACCATGAAAGGAATTAATCAATAGTATAAGTATTTCTAATGATCCCATAAGTGTTTTTTAAAAACTACATATTTTTCATTGCATAAAAAATAAAAAATAATTTAATTTTCAATGATGTATGAAAACAGAAACATCATTTTTCATTGGAAAATTAATCAGCTATGTGGGACCATGAGTGAGTGCTTCATGATAAAAGTTAGAACCTCCAATAAATATCTAGAAATAACACTTACCTGATCAAGAATAAAAAAATGGACAAGATACTAGATTTTCATTTCATGAACCGATGGACATGGGGAATGAAGTACAAATTGATTATCAAAGATTTTTGGCCACAAGAGAGATACCACTGGATCATCCTACTTTTTCTTAATACATATAAGATGTTGTGAAAAAACATGAGGTATATTAACATCATAAACATTTAAAGAAAAAAATTTAAGTTTAACATAATGGGATAGATTTGATTCATTTTTAGCGGAACAATTTGTTGGAGATTAAGAGGATCTATAAAGATTTTTAACGAGTATAAGGTACAAAATGATCTCTACATTTTTTATAAATATGATATCCATTAAAACTCATCTTGTATCTATCCATAAAAGAGGAAGAATCGACCCAAGTGGTAGAATATGAAGAAAATATGGAGGATCCGGAATAACTACCTCCACGAACTGAATTCCAACATTAAGAGGCTTTACCAACTGATAAAAAGATTACTAAAAAAATACATATATATGATATTTCTTAGTAATATATTTACCTTTATTTTATTCAATATTGATTGATTATTAATTCCCATAGCTATGAATTTTCAAATTCAGACAATATTTTTTTATCCATAAATAAAGATAACGACACAACTCCTGCACTATCAGAGGAAAACATAGATATACGTTATTTTGAGGAACATTAATTCTAAGAATCCCATAATTATTTCTATAAAGATTATCCTAAGGAAAAAAACATATGTTTATCTCATTAAAAGGGATAGTTTTAATTTTAATTTAAACATTCTTCATATTAAATTACCAATTTACTTTCCCTTTGATCTTTCATTCCCTATAGTAAAAATTGATCTAGCACTGAAAGAAATGGAAGGTTGTAGATATTGTACCCAAGGAATATGATGATCCATAATTCATCATATCCTCACCATACAAGATATACCTAATTTTGAATGGTACAGATCTAGTATTCTTTATAAATGGATTATTAATTGACAATAAATATGATGTGAAAGCTAGGTAAATGCACATGTGGTGGTTTAAATATATTTTTCTCCAACCACTGACTAATTATGGTTAATAGCTAGTAAAAGTAATACAAAGGAATTAAAAATCATTGGTCTACATGGAATATTAATCCAAGTCTTGTATTTCAATTTTCATTATAGTATTGATGATTTCAATTTCATTATATGGATTAGTCCAAAATGAATACAATTCCCCATATTCTTTTTTGACCTTAATATGAATTGGTCATTGTGTTTTAATTGATTGATTTAATTTTGTTGGACTATGATGGAAAATTGAATCCCATAAATAATAATGGAGGAAGATTAAAATCCTCATTTTAAAATGGAGTTCACATTATTTTTTATTTTTTAAACTCCCTTTATTTGTTTCTAAACTACATATTTTTAACTTTAAACTAAAAATTTCATACCCATTCTTGAATATACGTTTTACATCACTTTTCTAGGAGAATTGATTTTTTAGAAATCTCATGATTCCATGTCTAAGATTTCATTGAAAATGATATTAATTTTTTTAAATGGATAATTCAATGATTAATGTGAATCATGTATATTAAAATTTGGACTCATGATTTGAGGGAATTAGTTGAGTCTGGTAAATAAAACTTCTTAATCATTTTTCATAACATCAATTTATGAAATTTATGTGAATTTTTTTTTAAATATATGAGTTATCTCCCTAACCATATATCTAATTCCTGATAGTATAAAAATAAAAAGTACTTCCTATATTATCTAGAAAGTATTTTCGGAGTGATTACATGACATGCCACCTACTAGAACATCCATTGAAACTAGTCAAAGCTATGATTGTGAAATACCAAATTTAAAATGATTAAGTAATATTCTGATAGTACCTTATCCATTATACCACCTCAAGATTAATCCGTATTATTGACATAGATACCATGAATGTCCATGTTAATAATGATTCATGTTTAAATCCATTTATTCTATTTCTACCCTACTGATAGTATTTTTCATGATATTTTACTATAAATGTGTGGGGTTTGGGTACATAATGGTAAAATAGATTAAATTAATTATAAGTAAAAAAATTGGGGTGCTTTTTTGAGGGTTTTAATAAAGTTTTATGATTTATTAATTATAATTTATTTTCTACCATTCTTGAAGAAAATGAAGATGATAGGAATGGTTTGTGATTTTAATGAATCAAAAATCACCATTACTAGAACAATTATTTTTATCAACTATGGTTAAGTGGTGTATTTGAGCTTCATTCAAATAATACAATTTTAAAAAATATATTAATAGCTGAAAAATTAGTTTGAAATAAATTAATGTAGATAAAAATTCACGAAGGAGCACATCATTCATTATTCATTAATTTATCATAAATATTACTTTGAGTTTGTATAAAGTGACAGTTATCACAATTTTAAGGGAATAATTTCATTTAACTTTTACATTTTGTGTCATTATTTATATGTTATTAGGAAACCTAATCCTGTATATTTATTTTTTAAAAATTAATTCATTTCAAACTTAAGCCTCAGAGTCATTTTAACCCTTTTTAAAAACATGTCATGATTTTATGTCCATTTTTTATTTACAAAGTGGAGAAAGTCATTATTTTACAATCATATGGATAATGAAAATGTTAGGATGATATTATAAAAAATATACAAATTTTTTTATCATGGGTGGATGGTGAAATGATTTAAAAGTGAGTTAAATCATGATATTTCATGATTTATAATGAATAATCGAGGAACCGGAATGAATGGAAGGAGAACATCCACCATTCTCAAAATGGAAAATGTAAAATTCTTTGATTTATTTATCTTTTGAAAAGTGTTAATTTTAATTAATATTTTATATGGAAAATGAGAATTTTATTCAATATTTATAATTGTGCTATTTATTTACATTAAAATTAAAATATAGGTAAAACTAGTATACTAATGAATTCAATGTAGAGATTTTATACATGAGGAGTATTATAGTCTAAATGTGGTGTAATTTGATAGATTTATATTTCATACATAAATTTAAGACCATTAAAATGATCTATTAATGAATTTAAATGAATAATCACCAGGAATATAATATTTTAAGAGAATATAGAAAATTTTAAAGAAATAATTAAAATGGATTGACATGTTGTTATAAATGTTTTATTTTTAATAAGAATATTTCGTATTAAATTATTTAATTATTTTTAAAAATGTATTTGTAAAAAATACGTCTTGTTTCATGTTCTCCCTCAACTAGGATATCTCTCAACATAGCCATATGACTAGGTGAGCTGGAAAACCTAGCCTATATTGGGATGGACAACTCAATATGGAAAGGATGAGAGCCCCAGGGGGGATTAAGACAAAGTATCATTTGGCCTGCAACGATATCCCGTAGGCGTATAGGTGCTCCAAAGACCTTGGAAAGTGTATTCTCTCTTTCTATGTGGGGGAATATTTGACCGAGTACTATTTAATTTTATAAATAAAGAATCATTGAGACTAGCCTCCACTGGATGAACTCTACGACTGATAACAACACCACTCCTCCCTAATTCAATGCCTTCTCCATTGGCAGTCACTAATGCATTACACAAAAGGACACCATAGTAGCCCATCAAGAGCTCTAACACTAGCTGATGGACCCCTTATACCACTCAAAGCCACCATAGATCACCTATGGCGCCTCACACGACCTCATTTATGTGACTTCAGACTACCCTGAAGCCATGAAAGAATATGATGATACTGCCACCTATCACTCCCCACTACCACCTACAAATGGTGAGAAACTACTTAGAAGTGGTAGATGTGATCTACCTATGTTCCAAAGGTATATGTGATATACCATTGGTCATGTGGTATAAGTGATAAAACATTGAGAAAATGGTATATTTGATGGATTTCTATATTAGTTCCACCAATATAAACCCCCTCACACTACTCTTTTACTCCTAATGTAATCAGGAACCACCATGGTTTCTTCCATGGAAGTTAAAATCGATCTAGAATAATACTTCAACTAGATAAGGAGTCAACAATAGAGTTAAATAGTAGGGGAACCACTATGGTAACAAATATATTCCATGTAGCCCATGATGAATAGTGCACAAATTGAATCACCTAAATTCATTCACTCTAGAATTAATGAGTCCAAGAATGTGGTGAGTTTTCATAAGCTACTGAAGATAATGCTCATTTTATGTATGATAGAATATGACATACTAGAATGCTTCTTGATGGTGCATTAGTATATAATGTACCAATGGTTTATGTGAAAGGGTAGATGTGATCTACTATCATGATAGTGGTAGATTCATAATGGTAGATACTTGGACTATAACTATTGAATTTTATCTCAGTATTAGAATTTCTAAACTATCAGGAATTTAGCCGATTCAATATATAAAAACATTAAAATGTTATATTAATTGTTTGTGATGATATAGAATGATAAAAACTAGTTAGATAAAGAGTATACCTCCCTCTATAAATACTAGGATGTTTAAATATTGAAACGTATCAGTGGATCATAAGTGAACTACTACTGGAAGTCAAGTTTTTCTACTTTTCTTTTTTCATTTATAATATAGTTTATTTTTATGTTATTAATTATTCATATTTTAGTTCACAGTCCCATGTTCTCAATTTTATTACACTATCTCTATCTCTTGATTTATTTATTTCATTATCTTATTCTCATCTATGCCATTATAACCTCTTTCACTTGATAATGAGTGACTAAACCAAGGTTTTTACTCTAAGGATGATTGGGTATCCCAAAATTATATTCTTCAATTCATATTTCTTATTTATGTTTTCTGTTAGAAAGAGTGATGTGAATGAGTATAGTGATTTACAACCATAATAGAGAACTCAAACTCACACATATTAATTAATTTAAATATCTTCCATTACTTATATTGAACACAATATATTCACACAGTGGAGTTGAGATATTTTAGGGTTGAAATGAACACTACTAGAAACTAGACATATACCGAGAGTTTTGTCTAAATCATTCGTATAGGTACCATAAAATGACATTTTACCAACTCTTTGAAAAAACTATTTGTATATATACCCTATATTAACGTTTTTGAAAAAAATATTAGTATAGCTTCAATAAAATATCCCTATAACATTGGTGTTTTCCAAAACGATTGGTACAGGTGATGCATATATCATCGGTTTGGCTAAACCATCGGTATAACCTCTATTTAATTACCCTATACCAATTGTTTTTCCAAAACCATTAGAATAGGTCCCAAAATTACAAATACCTATACCAATAGTTAAGAAAATTGTTAGTATAGGTATTTTAATTTTTTTGAATTATTTTATCAAATAATATAGAATAAGTAAGGAATTAATTCCCATATAATTATATATATATATATATATATATTAATAATAATATTATATTTTAAAAAACATTGTGTCTTAGTGGTTTTTTTGTTGAGATAAAAATTGGAGTTATGGGGATCAAAACTGACTGAGGTTTTTTTAAGTTACATATAACAATGGCTTTCTAAACCATTGGTATAAGTATTTCGTATTTTCCAAATCGAAAGTTTGGAAAATGTTGGTGTAGACCACCTATACCAATAGTTTATAAAAACCATCAGTATTGGTCTATATCAACTCCAAAAAATTCAATGACCACCCAAACTTTTGGTATAGGCTATACCAACATTTTTGGGACCTATGCCAATGGTTCGAAACTATTGGTATATGATTAATTTCCAATAGTGGACATGTGATGGAGTTGGGTCCAGGAAGGTTTCACGCTCTTGATTAAGTTGTTCAATCAACCATGATTATAAGAGGTTTTGGAATGTAGTTTGATTATGAATTCAATGATTCACATTAACTAAAATAAAAGAATTTTAACACAAGAGTGATATTTCAAAATTGGGTTATCAAAATAATTTTTTTAAATAAGCCTGAATATATTAAAGAACACAAATCCAAACCCTAAAGGGCCATATATTTTTTATTATAATTTTTCATTCAATATTAATATATATTTTAATTGTTTTATAAATACAAAAAAATAAATTTTTTAATAAAATAATAATAATAACAATAAAAACAAATAGTTATTGGTTGAATTTGAATTGTTAAGTGAAAAAAATGCGAATCTCCATAAGTGAGATGAACTTGGTTATCCACTGTCTAGTACTAGGAAGACAGTTATGTATTTTCTTTTACCACACCATGTGACTAGAATGCATTAGTTTATATAGTCACATTATATATTTTCTTTACTCATTAATCCACACATATCCTCTCATTAATAAAAGAATTACCCAATGTATTCGAGTACTATTTATACACACCCATTATAACATGTAAATTTTTATGTGTTCCATAAATATAAATAAATCATTTGGAATAATTATAAAAATTACACATGTAAATAAATTGGATTCATAATATTTTCTCATATAACAATCAATGAAGATTTCATAATGAATGTACTTGAGAAATGAACATATAGAATGTATTACTGCAAAATAGATGGGAAAATCCGATATTTGTATTTGTGATATATATGTATAATATATAGAAGCATTATATAACTTTAACTAGAGAGTCAAAGGGTTTTATATAGGGAAAGGCTATAACACAAAGAAAGAGGGTGGTTTAGAGAGATCCTTTACCTTTTGTCCCATGTCCATTTTGAACATAAACTTAATGTGATATAAAATAAAATAAATTTATAGATTTATTAATTAAAAAACGTTTCATCCAATATTTGATTTATTAAAATATAATATTTTTCATTTATAACTATTTTATTGAGAAATAATCTTTATTTCACCATTATGAGGGAATTCATTTCATGAATCCTATGTTAGATCACATGTGAGAAATTATCAAAGTTAATTTCAAATGGTAATAAAACACAATAAGCTCCATGATATGATATTATTATAATTAATGATATAAAAATGGTCCCAAATAACTATATGTGTTCCGATGTTGGGATGATTCACTAATTTAAAATGTTAACAATATATGATTAATTTATTTTTGTGGTTTAACCAACCTTCATGAACTAGTTTGGTTTTATTTATTATTATGGTTATATATTAATTTATGATTTTTATAAAATATATTATATAAATTTTTAATTCATTATCAATAATAATAATTGAATTTAATCCTTCTATGAAGGTTTTAATAGTAAAAGAAAAATCACAATCTTCGAAGGTGGGGAACCAATATAATACTGACAATGTTTCCCTTGTTAGAATATGAGGTGAAGATAATATAATGGATAATAGATATTCAATTAACATAATAAAATTATAGTGTATATATTATACTAAATTAATTATTAGTTGTTTATTGAAATGATTTTGGACTGTGAAGAGGAAGAGAAAAAATAAAAAACATGTTTGCTGGTATAACCATCTTCTTTGGATTTCTCATATTGGGAACCCACTAAAGGCAGAATGGATTGGACATTTTATATGACCGAAAGCTATAGGATGTGGGGGAATGGATGGGTATGGTAATCAGGAATATTCTTTTACATATATATGGATTATAATATTTGAGGACAAGGGGTTCAGAAGGGCCGAACATATATCAGGAGGATAGGGTTTATTTGTATATTATAGTGATTACTTTATTATTTTGTCTCAAAACACTAAATAGTTTTGATTTCTTTACTATATATTGTATATAGTACATATGAGTTTCAAACAATGAGTGATTACATCATCTATCACTCAAAAATTCTTTTATTTAGCATATAATGTTAAAATATGTATTTTATCATGTTTAACTATTCACCAAAAACCCAACTATTTTAGAAAGAAATATAAAAAAATATCAATAATATTATTTCAAATTTTTTATTACAAAAATTAATTTTATTTTATGAAAATAATTTTACAAATATTATAAAAATATTTTTAAAATAATTTCTCATTTATATGAAAATATCAATTTTTAACATTATGAGTAAATTTCGAACCCTTTGAAAAATAACTTATGGCCTTGTAAAATTATCCTCTCATTATAATAATTTTTTATTATTAATTATTCCATTTTATGGAAATAAATTTTCATTTAAATCATTATATTAATTTTAAAATATGTAATTATAATATTTATATTTTAAAAAATTCTGAACACCTAATTTATGAGTTTAAAACACTTATTGAGTTGTAACTTTGTATAATTATATATTAATCTCATTTTATAAGACAATTAGATATTATTTTACTTTTTCATAAGTGCAGTAATTATTCAAAAGGTCTGTTTATTTTTCCAACCATTAGTACACTATTTTAAATTGATAGGTTACTATTTTAAAGGTCATATTATTATTACAGTAGACATATGGGGTCCTTAAATTCTAAAATACATCAAATTTTATTAATTATTCATTAAATTACATTTTTTCTATAATGTCATGTATATTTTTATTTTCAAAATTCATATTTTATTTCCAATAGTCTACTTCATTTCTACAGTGTTTTCCATGAGTGTGATTATTACGGGGGTTCGAGTAGATCCAAATTTATTATTATTATTATTATTTTATTTTATATTTTTTCCCACCATAAAACATGAAATTATTATGGAAATATTTATTCGATAAATTTTATTTTTAATTTAATATAATAAAATATAGATTGTTTAATCATGTTTTTTGTTCTTTATAAAAATTACAAAATATAGAAAAATTATAAGAAGGAAAATCCCGTTAATATATTTTTGAGTTAGTATGGTTTTGAATTTATCCACATTCATAGGCTTTGGTATATAAATCCCTAATAGATATACAGATTTTTAAAATAGTTATGGAGATTATGTGGATTTAATGACAACATGTTATCAATTTCAAAAATTAAATGTAAAGGGAATCTATTGGTGTGTATTTGAGAGATTATAGTAAAATAAACACATAATTAAATTTCATTAAAATTTTTATGTAAGAAAAGACTTAGAAAATTAATATTTAGAGAATCTAAAAAACGTTTCGGAAGTATAGTGTCTCGTATGTAAACCTCAATAAGATTCCTCATTTTTTTATCATTAAAAAAATTAAAATATGGCCAAAATGATCCTTATCATATATTGAAAAATAAATAATAATAAATTTTCATAAAATGTATATAATAAAAAATATATAAAATATATGGAAATTAAATATTTATAACTTTTAAAAATGAAGTTCTAAGTAAAAGGGTTCCTTACAGAGAGTCTGATTCATCATGTACCTTATTTATATTTCTATAAAATTAAATTATATTAATTAACAATATTCCTAATAAAAGTTTTCTTAATTGTTTTTATTTTTATTTCACTTATTACCATGTAATATAATGTTACGTAATTAATTATGTTTATTCCGGTGTTTTGATGATATTTGAATTATATGTTCGAAATTAATTTTGATGGTGGATTATATTAAAAGATGTAATTATTTCAACTTACAACAAATCATAATCATGAAATAATTATAATTTTTATAAAATAAAAATTATTTTAAATCCAATCCTAAATGATGTTTATGAAAAATGAAATATGTCAGGATCATGGAGACGGTAAGCCGTTCGTACGCATAAACAATGTTTCCATTTTTCAATGATCAATTACTAATATTTTATGTAATATGTTATATTTATAGAATCTATATCATTTCATTAATACCATATTATTAATTTAAATATACTTATATATATTATCTATGTTATTTTGTGATGAAATAAAATGGAATCGATTTTTGGAGGTTGCTGTTCACACATACACATGAACAAAATTATAATTTTTTAGTGTAATAAATAAAATGATATAGTTTCTTATTATATTTATAAATACATAACTGATATCATATTTATGTAATTTATGTCACATATATTCACTAACTTAAACCTAATTAAATTCTATGTAAAGCATCAGTGAAAAATGAATCACATTGCTTCACGAGTCAATAGTTCACCATACAAATAAACAACATTATCATATCCCATACAAAAAATAAATTATGAAGGTATATATGTTATCATATTTTTTTAAGTTTTAATATATTTAGAATACCATGTATATACTTTAAATCCATTATTACAACAATCTGTGAGAGGAAATGGTGAATATTGAAATACATCGATTTGTTAAGATGTTGTTTGACTTACAAAAAAATGATGGTTTCTTTCATAACCTGACCCAATGAGGCTTGAGACACAATACCCCAAGAACACCTCCATAGGCTAGGGGCTAGAAACCAGTTCCAAAATGCATGTCAAACATGGGAGGCCTCTACCTATGTAACTCTATACACACACTCGACCATCTCAATGCAGAAGTGCAGTCGTATAATAATAAAAATTTAATAAATCATGAATATAATCATGGATAAAAAAATATCTAGGGAATAAAATAGTAGAAAAGTAAAAAATAAAAGTAAAGGGGTAAAAAACACACCCTACCAGAATTATTTCCCAACCTAAAAAATCTATAAAGTAAATTTGGAGAGAGGCAATCTCCTCATTTCCATTATCTGACCACTATACATTGTTCAATGCATAATGTATCCCATAGATCATACACAAACACCACCGACATGTCCTTTACCATCCTAAAATATTACACTTATAGTAAAATCCCATGAGGGGGTGTGCATATACATACCCAGTAAGAAGCCCCAAAATCCGTAGGGGAGCATTAAGAGACATGATAGGAATAAATAGGGAGTCGAAGGCTCAACCCAAAGCAGGAGAGTAAAAAATCCAATGACATAGATATATATTTATATATATATATATACATATTATCAAACCAAATATACCCAAATTATTGATAAGTGGATCTAAATATAAAAACAAAACAAAGGAACGATTGTCATCAGTTATAGAACTCCAACAATGATAAACATCATCTCATGTTTCTACCCTATAGAAAAAATCCTAGTCAACCACACCTTGTTGTTGTGTCACGTAGTATAAAGGAAAACATATCAAGTTAGGGGACCCTTGACCCAACACAATTGGATGGTTCCACTCAGTAGATAGCAAGAAGTCCCCTGCCATATCCCTGTGGGAGGATTGTACTGATGTAAATAGTAGAGGACCATTTCAAATCCCACCTAAAGATTACACTATAGAAAAAGGTAGAGTAACCATGCCTATAAAAAATAGAGGGTGAAAATATATTTTTCGAGAAACCATACCCATATACAATTGGAGGTTTCAAATAAGATAAGAGATAGAGGACCCATGCCTAGCCTAGAAGGAGGGTGTTACTCTAGTAGTCGAGGACCCATACTCTAACTCTATAAGAGGGTTCCACCCAATGCATAGTTAGGGGAACCATTACCTACTCTAGTAGGAGGGTTCAAATATGAAATTAGATAGAGGAACAATGCCTTATCTTGAAGGAGTTTTCCACTCTATAGATAGGTAGTGGACCTATGCCCTACCCAGTTGGAGGATGCCACTCTAAATCCCCTAGTGATCCTTCATGATCACATCTGTCATCAAGTATCGCTTGAAGAAGTGTCCCAATCAGAAAATATCCCATTGAATGGAAAAATACCTTATGGAAGCTACCATCATGTTCTATACAGAAACACACTAAGTATAGACTATGCAAGAGACGAATATGAGTCCAAAGTAAGGAGATACATGAGGTTGAAGTTTCCAAAAAAAGTAAATAAGGGGTAAATGACATATAAGTGGACCCATAAGTCATGTGGTCCCAATCCATCACCTATACATTTCTCTTCAAATTCAATACTTGTTTTAATGTAGACAAACATGGTGTATAAGGGGACTACATGGCATGTCCGACCCAATTAGGGTTTTACCCTAATTCGATGGCCATGTTTTTGAATCCTCCATGTGTCCATGTACTTTAGCACATTTATTGTGACTATTCATGATTATTACTATGTACTCCTAGAGTAAATTTTTTGTTCCCAGAATGAGGTTTGTATGGAATGTCGTGGCCCGCACTACATGTGATACTTTTCTCACTTGGAACACTAGTCGCAACCAAGGTCATACACACCATGTGTTCTTTGGACTACACAATTCTTAGTTGGGATTTTTCAAGAAATTCAGATTTGAACCCGTGAATCCAGAACTAGTTTTGATCCATTTTAGATCCCCACCATGCCTCTATAAATTAAATAATCGTTCTTAAGTTTGTCATTTCCAATGATCTGGTGGCTGGAAACTAAATTCTGTTTGGTTTGTCACTTCTTGCATGCACCACAAGCAAAAATCATGCATGCCTCCATTGGTTCTGATCATAATAATTGATATAAAATTATTTATCTCTCTTTTCATACCCTTTATTCCATGATTTTCCAAATCATTTTCATACAAGAAACCTATGCGAATCTGGTGGTCAAATCGGGATCGGTCCTACATGGATATATCGAATCTTGGCCCTGTGGTCCAATGATGAATAATGTAAATAATTTGAGGGAGAAATGGAAAAAATAAAAAGGGTTAAAAATTATTTTTCCAAGCATTATTGGATAATAGGTAAAATCAAGATGATTCCGGGAAAGCAAAAAGTCAATAATCCATAAAATTGATACACAAGCACATGTAAGGGCCTATAATTGAAACATATCATAGAAAGGAATGATTAAGACGAATAAATCTAATCAAATGAGGTATAAATCCACAAAAAAGGATTCATACTAGGTGTTTTTATTGTTATTCATCAATTAACGAGCATGAAAATTAGCGATAGGTTTCATTGTGTTCGATGTGCATTGATCTTCTGGGATCTAGAGGCTTGTCAATATCTGAACCCGAATTTCCAATGAGAGGAGGAATAAGTTATTGCAAAACAATCTAATGGTTATGTGGTTAACCCTATAGATCCTTCATAAATGATTGATTCATACATGATAATAGAGTTATGTTAATTAATTAATTAAATTTAATAATTTATTCAACTAAATTATACATCCCATGACTAGTTTTATCTGAATACCATGTGTTGACAGATTTTGGTTTAATCCTACGGTAAATAATGGGTTCGAGACTCAACATTGGTCATAGATATATGATCCATGATTACTTTAAAGATTTTTTTAATTTTATTTAAGAATCTTCACATGTGTAATATAAAATATGATTAATATTTTTATAAATTTTATTCTTGGTACACGGGGCCTCAGAATCACATCTTGTATCTACACATGGATCTAGATATATTTATATAAATATTTAAAATTATTTCAAGAAAAAAAACTTCTCTACATAATTAAATTATAGAAGATTTTAATATTTGAAAAGGAAAACTAACTAAAGATTCTTGGTTGTTGAGCTTAAATCTGGACGACCTGCACCCCAGAGCTCTCTTACATGACCTTGGGATGCAATGGAACACAAACCAACCAGGTGATCTATCCATGTAGATTCATATCCATTTGATCCTTAATCTCCATTGGGTGTCCTGGAAAAGTGGATCAATCCTCAATATCCATCACACTCCAGTCAATCATGTTTGTGGGATCATGGATGTATCTCATCAGTTATAACACATAGAAGACATCGGGACCCATTGTAACCTTGGGGGTAAGGATATTTAGTATGAAATATATCCCTACCTCTTCAAGATATCTAATTTCTAGATGAAAATCAGGGATAAGTTGCCTCCCTGGATGAATCTCCACAATCCTCATTGTGGGGAGACTCTCAAGAAAAATTGGTCTCCCAACTCAAACTCCAAAGGTACATGAGATCGATCTGTATAATATTGCTTCCTTATCAAGGTTGTCCTCATAATATCATGGATGAACTAGAGTTTATCTTTCATCACATGATTCATCTCTATGACCACAAGAGAGGACTACACATTTTCTATCCAGCACAAGAGTTATATGTAGTGTCCCCCTTACCTGGCCTTTAAAGGTTCCATGCTGATATTAGAGTGTTAGCTAATATTTTATTCCAACATCACCACTGGAAAGTGATCATACCATCTATGAAAGAAATACAACTCTCAAGCCCTTAGCATATCCCCTAACACCTGGAAAGTGGGATTTCCATCAATATGGGGGTGGAAATCTGTACTCATCCTCAAATGGGTCCCAAATTTAAATTTCATTCCTCTCCATAACATTGAAGTGAACCACACATCCTAGATATATACAATAGTGTAGGGAATCTCATGAAATATATTGATCTGTCATATGAAAAACTACCCCAAACACCCCATTGAACTACACTCCATAATATAAAAGAAGTTTCATACATCAGGATTAAGTAAAAAATCACCCTGATGGAATAATGTTCCTTCACTATTCAGGGAATCCCAATTAAAAAGTCTATAGATATGCTATCCCATTTCCACTATGGGATCTCAATGGGTTGCCAAAAACTATACATAACCTAGTTCTCTTCCTTCGCCTTCAGATAGGTGAGGCATCAAGAGTTGACCTCAGCCACACTCCATCTAAATTTGGACCACCAAAACTACCATTGTTGGTCTATATACATCTTCCCCACAATGTGATATACATTTAAAGTAAAAATCAAGAACTCTCACATCACATCCTTTTATATTGTTATTGGGACCACCACCCATCCCCTGAAAAGGTTGATATGATTACATCATTCCTAAAATCCCTGGGATAAAAATACTAAGGATATCTGGTCATGAAAAAACTCATAGATGGTGTCTCCAAAGTGGGTATCTCTCATATTATATAGAATCATATGATTCATCTATGGAATCCCACCAGTTTATTACAAAAATTTTCATTTCACTGTAAAAACATAGGATCTTTTCAAGTTTAGTTTCTTAGAAATAAGGTATATAATGCATGAAAAAATAAAACATTATTATAAAAAAATTTAGATATATCTTAATGGGTTCACTCTGGGTTAATTTTACTAAATCTCACATTTGGGGGATATATATAATAGGAAATGAGTGAGCATGAAGTTCAGGAATGTAAGTAAGCAACAAAGACAACTAGTAGAAAATCTTGAGACATATCAATAAGATAATAAGGAATAAATATATGGAATAAGAAATAAAAATATCAAAAAAAAAAATGAATCATAACATGGAGATGTGGCTAACAAATTTAAATGATACATTCAAAAATCATATCACCAATTTTTATCACCATGGTGTTGTAAATAAAAATTAACAAGGTTTTTCACTAAGGTATCATATAACATGTCATCTCTAGAGATTAATTTCTTTACACAATGTATTTAAGCACTATCAAGGTGAACCATTCATATGTCTCAAAATAATGTGATCCATATAGATAATAATAAATCATTTCATTAATAACATTTAGAGAATAAATAACAAGATTCTTTTAAAAAATCGTGGCATACAAAAGAGGTTTATAACAGGATCATTACGTCATTTTAAACCTATGAAAGGATATGTGATTTTCATATATTTTAAACTCATAATTAAAATAAATTTTTAAATCTAGTTTAATACCCAATAAAATTAATGGTTTCGGTATTCAAATAAAAAGGAAAATAGAAATATTCTTGTAAAAATAAAAATGTTTAGAAGACAATTCACCCACATGATGGGTATAAAACATGGTTTTGGAATATTATAAAATGAAAGGTGAGAAAGGTTTTTGGTTAACAAAAGAAAACTCAAACAATAATAGGGTAATAGAAAGTGAAAAAAGGTATTTTCATGGAAATTGTAAGACAAAACAGAAAAGGAATCTTGAATGGAAAATGGAAGTGAAGATTTATGTTACCTTCAAGAGTTGTTCCTAAAACTTGTGGTTGGATCCTTGGGGGATTGAGGACACCTTATATGGTAATAAATTATAGGTAGAATCACTAGAAATATGTGGATTATATATTTTGAGTAAATTAAAATGGATAAATGGGTTGGTATTTAAAAGAGATGTGGAGGAATTGGTAAATAATTTCCAAATTTGTGTCTTGGAAAACTTGTTTTTAGAAAATGAAAAATCATTATCTTAACAAAGGTTTTTGATCATGGTATTGGAAATTTGAGCACAATATTAAGTTAATTTAATTCACTATAATTGAAAATAAATTTCATGTAATTATTTTGTCTTGGAAAAGTAAAGATTCCATAAAGTACTATTTTAAAAATCAATTTTTCTTTTTTTAACATTGGAATGTAACATAATGTTTTAAAAATTATATAAAATATATTAAGATAATTAATACTAAAAAAATAATTTTTTTTCTGTGTATTGTGTTTATGTAATTATTTCACCATTATAACATAAATATGATGTCATAAAATATACCTAAGGCCTAAAACTGTATTTTTTACTATTCATGAAAAAATTAATTATTTTAGGTAATTATAATAAATTTACCCTAAAATAATTTTGATGTGATGATTTCAAAAATAATCTTTAATTTTTTAGAAAATTTATATTAAAACAATATTGTTAGTTTTTAAATATAAAAGTCTGTATTTATTAAAAATTTCTATTTTTGATGCTTAATCAAATTTAAGAAGTTTATAAAATAATTCATTATAATTTATACAATTATTTCATAATTTATTATTAAGAAAATTGTTTTAAATGAATATTTAATTAAAAAAATAAAATTCATAATACCTTTGTTATATATTAAATTTTTATATATTGTATTGAAAAAATAAAAGTATGCTTGTTTGTGTCCAAAAGTAAATTTATCAAATCTATGTAAATTAAAAATATATTTTATAATGAAAAAATATTCATATATGTAATTGATGGAATACAAATTTTATTTATAAAATGGATGTTACACTAAGGTCTATACACATAACCCCTTATTACAAACACGTACACCCTTAGGGTATGGTGTGGACTAGTGGTAGTTTTGTGGGGTTCCATGATAAACTTCACCCAGGTGGTAATCTCCACTAACTTGAATGTCTAATGTAGGATATTTTGTTCATGATTCAATTGTTGAAGATCATCTTGGGATGGGTCAAGGGAGGACCCTAGTGATGATACCTACCTCCCATGTTCTGACAAATGGACTCCAAAAAAAAAACAACTCTACTTGATGAGGTCATCAATTTCCAATTTTTTATCCATTATCTTATGTCATTCATAATTATAAACACTAATTATAATGGTATTATTATCATATATGATATAGTTTCCAATACTCATATTTACCAATGGTCATATAACGGTGGAATCCCAATTGTCACATTTCCCATTATACCATATAAACACCACTTCATTCTTTAACTAAAAATTAACTTCCATTATTTCAATATTATATTTTCATTCAAAATCTGTTGATTTGTTTGAAAATATTTTGTTTTATTTCTATAGAATTTAATGTGGGGTTTTTTATACTTTATTGGGGTTATCCATACTTTCCAATTTTAGATATTCTATTTTATCTCTGTCCAATTATAAATTTTGGGATTTAAATGTATTTCCGAGATTACTGATGTAATGATCTTTATTAATGATATAATTATTTGGTTTCCTCTTAGTATTGTACATGTATGATATTATATAACATGTGATGAGAATTTATTCAATAAAAAATATAATTTAGAAGGTCAAGGTCATTACATTCTTCCCCCTTAAAAAATTTCAACCATGAAATTTCAAATCATTATCTTAGTTTAGAAGAGGAGAGGGTACTTCTATCTCATTATCTCCTATAGTTCCCACATTTCCTATTCATATGTATGGGTCCTCCACAACCCTTTGACAAGGTAATTTGTCTTTTTTGCATAGAACATTGCTCATATGGTCCATGATCTTTATCTTCTTCTCCTTAGAAGAGAGGTCTTGTTTTATTTTTAGCACCAATGAATTCAGTGCATGCTAGCCATCAAGTTTGTACTTCCTCTAGAGAGAAACATGGAATACATCTTGATCATGAGATATATTCAGTGTAAGTTCTAGTCAATAGTATACTAATCTGATGTGATCAAGGATCTCATAGGGGGAAATGAACCTTGGTAAAAGCTTACCTATCTTTCCAAACCTCATCACTTCCTTCCATGGTGATTTCTGAAGGAAAAATTTGTCTCCAACAACAAAATTGAAGTCCCTTTGATGGTTGTTAGAATAGTTCTTATAAATACTCATAGTAGAATTTATATATTTTTTGGATGGAATGAACCTTTTCTATCATCTCTTTCATAATATGAGGCCCATGAAATTTCCTCTCACCAACTTCATCCCAAAAAACATGTGTTCTCAAATGATTTAAATACAGAGGTTCTTATGGGTCCATTTGAATACTAAAATGGAAGATATTGTTGAATGAGAATACCACTAACAGGAGGTGTTTATCCAATACACCTTTTAAATTCTATTTACCATGTTCTAATCATGTAATCAAGTGAATGAATAGTATTTTGAGATTGGCCATCAATTTAGGTGTGATAGTTTCTATGGAAACTCAACTCAGTATTTATAGAATGTCGGATATGTCTCCAAAATTTGAATGTGAACATTAGATCATGATCATGATCTATATATAGTTTCACCCTATGAAAACTCACCACTTCTATTATGAATATATAGGCTACTTGTTAAGAGAGAAATATTTCTATATAGTGATGAAATGGGTAGTCTAAGAGAGATGATCCACTACAACCCATTTCACATTTTATCATTTGGATGTTATTGAGAGAATAGAAATGAATTACATAGTGATATTTTCCCACTCACATGATGATATAGGTAGTGGTTTCAATACCAATTTAGGAGGTTGTCATTCCACCTACCCTTTCTGGCATACTAAGCACCTTGTAGTGTAGTAAAAAATCTCCATTTTTATATTATCCCACCAATAATGATCACGAAGGACCCTATAAAATTTAGTGCTTTTTGGATGTATAGAGAATATAAATCCATGAGATTCATCCATCAACTCATTCTTTTTCTTTATGATAGATAGAACACATAACCATATTAGATATTTCAATCCAACTTCTTCACCAATACTAAACTCCGGAAGCATCAAATTCTTCACAACCTCTATCTTCTTTTGTAAAAAAATGTATTCTCTTTGATATTTCTGAATAATATATAGTAATTATTGTAGATAAATACTTCAGTATATCTTTGATTATATCCCTTAACTTACTATTACTAAGTCCAATTTTACTAGGTCTATAATCAAATGATATCCTTGAATCATCATCATTGCAAGCATAATTGGGTCTTTCATACATAAAGAATCAGTGATATTTTTCCCTCTACAAGGTTATATTAAATTGAACAGTCATAATATTTAATAATTTATAACCATATACTTTGTATCATGTTTAGTAGTTTTTTTGAAAATATAATTCAAACTTTGGAGGTTGTAAATTTATCACATTTATCCCAATAAAAATACTGCAACAATATTTTTAGAGAAAAATAACTATAACTAACCACATTTTATGTATAGGATAATTATTCTAATGAGGCGTTAAATTTTGAGATGCATAAGAAATCACCTTTTCATTTTGGATGAGGATGAACCCAATATCTTTTAAAGATTTATCCCTATAAATAAAAAATCCTTCTCTGATATAGGGAATAGTTAACATAGGTGTAATAACCAATCTCTTCTTCCATTCTTGGAAACATTCTTCAGGATCCTTTTTATAGATAAACCTATCTACTTTTCGAGTAAACATGGTCAGTGGATTAGAATTTTTTTTTTCAAAAGCCCAATATAATATCATGCTTTAACAAGGAAAATTTGAATCTTAGTTACTATTATACAATGATTCCACTTCTATACAGCCCTTGTCTTCATAGGGTCAACTGATATTCTTTTATTGGTAACAGTGTTCCCCAAGAAAGAAACTTATTGTAACAAGAAATATCATTTTATATACCTTCAAAAAACAATCTCCTTCCTCAACTTTCCCAAGATAACCCTCAGAAAATCCTCATCCACCTCACACATTTTGGAGTAAATCAGAATAGCATTGATACAAACTAAAAAAATTAATAAGTTTGTCCTTAAAAACTCTATTCTTTAAATCCTTAAATATAGTATGGGAATTAGTCATGCTAAAGGTAATAACAACAAACTCATAATTCACAAATATAGTTCAAAAGGTAGTATTTTAAATATCTTGTTTCTTCACCCTTAATTAACGATACATAGATCAGACCATAATCTTGGAGAATAATTGATCCCCATGAATATAGTCACATTAATCATCAATTCTTGTGAGAGGGTACTTATTCTTCACTCAGATCTCATTATGTTCTCTATAATCAATGCATAGCATAATTGATCCATCATTATTCTTTAAAAAGAGAATATGTTACCCCAAAGGAGACACAATTTTTCAAATAAATACATTCTCCAAAAGATCTGTAATTGTTTTCGTCAACTACTCTAAATATATATTTTCCATTCAATATGGGGTCTTTGATATCAACTCGGATATTGGTATGAGTTCAGTGCATAACACTACCTCTCTTTATAGGTGACTTTCAGGTAACTATTCAATAGGTACATCAATGTATGCCTGAGTTATAGGGACATTATTAATATTTATAATCTCATTTTCTTCTCCCTATTCTTCGATCATCTACATAAGTAACGTTAAGGGAGGTGATTTTAAGAAATGATTAGGCCATGATATCTCTCATTTAAAAATGTCTATTGGTTGTTCATTCAAGACTAAGGATATTTCATTGATTATGTAACTAATCATAGAATTATAATTACAGATATAGTCCATCCCTAAGAGGGTGTAAAATTCTACCATGGGAAAGACTAATACATTTGATATGAGGTTGTACTCTCAAAAGATAATACTAGAGATTCTTTACAGTTATGATGTTAGGATAATTCTTTTAAGAGTCTTAACCGATAACTCTACTTCTAAAAGATTAGTGATTAATTATATGTTATTTGCAAACATGGATGAAATAATGGAATGTGTAGAAGTATAATCAAACAAATTACTTGATATCATTCAGAGAACAATGAGTGCACCGACCACTAAATCCATCATAGCCTCCACTTCAACCATTATGATAGAAAAATCCCAGCCATACTCACTTGGAATATTATGAGGTTGATGGTGGTTTACCTCCATTATATTCTGATTTGGAATTTTTTTATAAAAGTTACCAAGTAGTCCACACATGAATCATTGAACTTCTAGTTGGGCCTACACCTTCTTCCCTTTGTCGTTAGTGTGTAGAATATTAGGCCTCACATCACTAGGATAGTTTCAAGATATATAGCTATATCTTCCACACTTTTATCACTTTACACTACTAATAAAGAAGTTACCCTAATGATTCTGCCAACATTTTTTGTATATGTGAAGTGTCACATAATTTAATCTACTTCCATGATCGACACTTCTCCCTTAGTATGGATCAATTGATATTTTCTTTTTATATGATCTATTTGACTATTAATTCTTTCCGAGGTCCAATTGAAACCTTCATATAAATTTTCACTATCTCTTTATATCTTTTATAGTCTCAATTTTCTAGATTTATCTTGATATGGGGTCTAATTCCAACAAATAATTTATCAACCCTTCCATTGTGATCCATAACAAAGCTATAGGTGTATAGAGAAAGTCTTGTAATGTTCATTTCATATAATTTCCCCTTTTTTCTTTTATTATACATCAATTCAAGAAAATCATTATCCATTTTTATTCCCATTTAATGAGGAAAGTTTTTTTGATAATTCTTCCCTAGAACTCTTCCTGCTTAATAGTGTTCATATCCCTTCTTGTCTCCATTTTTAATTACTTTCCACTACTGATTAGGTTCACCTTCTAAGAGTTATACTTCCAAGGTGAATTTCTCTTGCTCTGAAAAATGATTTACAGACAATATCATTTCTATAGAGCCTATCTATTATTAAATAATCAATGGGTTGGTATATCCATAGATTATAGGCTGTCGTTGATGCATAAATGACTCAATATAAATTTGTTCACTTTGAGATAAATTCATTCTCTCATATTAGTTCACATTATTTTTCATAACTCAAGTTATTTGATTCATCATCCTCATGAAAATAACCCTTTCCATATTCAATCAGAACACAATCATTTCATCATCATTTTCACTCATCATTTATGCAGTTACTCTAATTTACTTCAATTTTTCAAAGATAAGAAAAACATAGTGAAACATATGTTACTTTTATGAATCTTATAAATGTATTTTATGTCTTAAAACAACATACTAATGACCAAATTTCCAACATTAACCTCTTTCCACCATGCGGCAGATTTCACTACTGAAAGATAAATTATATAGAATAATCTTTCCTAGTAAGAACTTCAAGGAAAATATTTTGTGCTAAACAATCAATTGGGTGCTCTAGGTCTCGCAAAAGGAGTAATCAGATGAAATAATGAATTGAATATATTTCTAATAATATTAACAAAAGTATAGAATAAACAAATATCATACCTCTAATCATCTCGTATGCCACTAGGTCATAAGCCTTCATATCCTACATATGTCAATGTCCCTGACCTCAAGAACCTTGATCCTAATGTGGGCCTCCCAATGGTGGTGGTGAAGGATAACACAATGTCTACAACCACATATATCTATTACTTGTAGTTATAGAACTACTAATATTCCAGCACCTCCTCCCTGGGGCCACTCTAAACTTTCCTAGGATACCCCTAATCATGAAATTATCTATAACGTGGAGGTCCATCTTCTATCTTCCTACACTCCAAAAACATTATGGTCAGGTAGTCGCATTCTATGAGACCTTTCCCTTAAAATGAATAGAACCTGTCCTCTTTTGGATTCCCTGGTCCTTTGTGAAACACCTAACCATGTTCCTGACCCTAGTGTAAAGATGATCTCCTATTCCAAGATCCTATAGATTGGTGCATTCTAGCAAATGTAGATGACCCAACTCTATAATTCCCAATTCTATCTCTAGATTACTATAATACCTCTAAATGGATTATATATATTAGAAATTCTAACTCCAACTACACGTTATTGGTTTGAATCAAGAAGGGTACAACACTGACATAAATATCTGCACATAGTCCTTTCTCAATATTATGTTCTCGAAAGTATCCATCAAGGGTAATGTAAAATGAGTACAATGTAAGGTCTATGAGCCTAAAAGAGTACTCATACACTATCATCCCTCCCTGTTTTAGCTCTAGAAACTATTAAATCCAAAATAAACACAGGAAAGAAGGGTGGTGCTCCTCATGGGATATTTATTCGTAGTCAGGCCATGATAGTGTCAAATCATCATACATCTAGGTAACAAGACTCCACCAACGCCCACCTACTCCATAGAAATTTTTACCTACCAGTACAACCAGCCAAACCTTCAGTGGCCAAATAAGCCTAAAATATCAGACCAATAACTCTTTCCAATCCTCCATTACCTGGGGATCTAGCTCACCACATCACCATAGTAGACTATGGTGTTGGAAATCATGGAGTACGCTTATCCTAAGTGCATCCTAAGCCTGATATGCTTGTATGATATGCTGCTCAATAGGTGACAGGTGCTACAAACAGTCCACTTGGATGAAGAATTTGATGGTATAGACACTTAACCGAGGAATCATCACTCATCTTATCTTTTTCATGATCTAAAATAGAAAACAAATATTGATTTCATCATTTATGAATCTAGAAAATTTTATCATGTGGTTCCATGGAAAGATAGACATTAATATATTCAATAAAGTGATAAATCAAGAAGGAAAGTCAATGAAACCATCATATATGGTGCATGTAATATTGATCCCTATAACCAATTCCTCAGTATTACATGTTGACAACATGATAGTCAATGTTATAAAAATTGGATATTTCTACCACACCAATACTGGATTCCCCATCCTGAAAGACGCACTCGAAAGTATTTGACATTTTGTTCCTAAATCCCAAAAAAACCATTATTAGGGGACTACTCCAAACATATTATTATGGAATTAATTTCTCAAATAATAATATATCACAACCCCAAATAATAAGGGTTGATATGAAACTACCCCGAGACTCTCTTTGTAGACTAGGAGCTAGACACCATCATTGAATGGAATATCTAACAAGGGAGGCCATTTGCTAATGTCCATTTTTTAACACACCTGGAAATCTCATTATAAAATATTAGAGGTGTAATAATAAAAATATAAAAAAATTAGAATATGCCATTCATAAAAAACCTATGTTGTTTAGAAGATTATGATAGTGTAAACGGAAAGTAAAGGGTCAAACTAAGTTCCCAACTAGAACGATGTCCCAACCCTCGAAAACTGAATAGTAAATTATGAGAGACAATAATTTCTAATCTCCATGATCTATCCACTGTAAAAGGTCTAATGCACCAAGTATCCCAAAATACTTTATAATAACCACAGACAAGACCTTTCTCTGCATAAGACAAGAATCATGCAGGAAAATGCCCGGAATGGGTGAATAAAAATATACCAAGTAGGATGCCTCGAATGCTGAATGGGGGGGGGGAGCAGTCAGATAAATTACATGAATAAATAGAGAGTAGAAATCTCAACCCAAGGAAAAAGATATGAAAATATAAAAACATAGAATATATATATACATTCCCAAACTAAATAAACCCATACGATAGATAATGGACCTCCATCTCACAACCCTTCTAAGGAAAGAGTGATGCCAATTCTATAAATCCATCAATGATGCCCAATATCTCATGTTTCTTCCAATGAATAATATTCATTTCAAGACACACCTCACCACTATGATGTAATGTCTGGGGAAAAAATTGATATATAAAGAACCCATTCCCTTGTACAGAAGGAGTGTTCCACTCAGTATACAGCTAGAGGACCCATTACCTATCCCTGTAGGATGGTTCCACTTAAGTTAATGGTAGTGGAACCATGACAATCCAAAATGGAGGGTCCTAATATAGTAAATGGTAGATGACCCTTGAATAGCTTAGCTGGATGGTTCCACTCTAGTATTTGAGTACCCATACCTTAATACCGAAGGAGGGTGCAACTCAGATAGCAGATATATGACCTATTCTAAGCCCTCCTACACGGTTCCACTATCATAATTAATGACCCATACCCTGAGTCTAGGTGCATGGGTAAGGGAACCCTTTCTTATCCCAATTATAGGGAAACAAACTAAAAGTTAATAGAGGACCCATGATTTTCCTCATAGGAGGGTGACACTCATGATATTGGTGGAGGATACAGGCCCAGACCCACTGGAGGTTACCACCTAAATCCCATGGTGTTCATGTGCGATTACTATCTTCGTCGAGATATATATAAAGAGGTGTAACACTCATAAAATCATGAATAATGTCCTAGAATCCACTATAGAGGACACCATCACATTTTATGAAGAAAATCAATCATGATAGGATACTCATGGGCCAAAATCTGAGTCCAGATGAAGAAGACATGATAGGTTGATGTTTCCTAAAAATGGAAGACGGGGTAAAAAAATTTAAGGAGAACTATATTATATATGGTCCCAATAAATATCCTAGAAATTACCCTAATGATACATATATACCTGTAAATATATCCCTACAATGCATGTAAGGGGACTACATAATGTGTCTGATCCACTAGGGCTTCTACCCATGCTCCCTATCCATGTCAGTGTATACTAATCATGTCTGTGTTCTTTAGAAGACGACATATGAATAGACATGACCATGACTATTTACTCTCATAGAAAATTCTAGGTGTATAGAAATAGGGTAACATGGATTTTGGGGGTCCCACATGCTGTGTGATACTTTTATTACCAATAAACATAGCCTCATCTAAGGTCCTACACTCGGTGTGATCTTAAGACTATACGATGTATTGTTATGATTTTTCCAGAAAGTAAAATCTATAACTACACATCAAGATCTAAGTCTGAGTATTTGGATCTCACCTCAAAGACTCAAAAAATCGAAACATATTTCCTATGTTCACTATTTCAAGTCATCTTGTGGTTGAAAATTGATTTTTTTAGTTTTTTGATTCCTGCATGAACCATGCACATTAACCAATAAAGCATTTGTTGTTTTATATCTATATAAAAATTCATTTCCCCATGTTTTATCCCTATTCATCCATGATTTTCATAATTTTTCTTCATACATGAAATCGCCGTGAATCCTATTTTCTGATTAGGCTCACTCCTTCTCATTAATGTTGAATCATGACCCCATGGTCCAATGATGATTGACATGAATATTTTTTGTGATAAAGGAACTATTTTAAGGATTTTACAACAGTTTTCCAAGAATTATTTCCTTATGGATATAATCAGGAGGATCCTGGGTGGTAAAAGAATTGAATAGATTATAAAACCGGTACATAGGAACATGAAAAGACTTATAATTGGCATAGATAATATAAATTAATGATCATGCTCAATTCATTTAATACAATGTGGAAGCAATCAATTTTTTTGAGTCCTTCCAGGTTTTGGATCGGTCATCATAAAAAAAAATGCTATAAAATGAGTGAGAGGAGTCAATGTGTTTTCTACATGTCAATATTCCCATATCCATAGGTTTGTTTCCATCTGAATCAGAATTACCACTGAGGGGAGGAATACGTTTATGCGTAATGATCCTAGGTTTATGAGACTAAACTCAAAGATCATTTATTTTTTTATTTATTATTGAAAATAAAAGTGGGTTAATTATTTAGATCAGTAAATGCAATAATTTAATTAACTAATAAAACCCTCCCATGGACTATTTTATCAGAACACTACATGAAATTATAGTTTAGTTCATACCTAAAGTAAACATCACATTCTAGAATCAACTATGGTCTCTGAATTCTAATATGAGATTTTTGTTATTATTTATATGATTTTGTTTAAGAAACTATTTTCAAGTAATATAAAATATTTTTAATATTTTTATAAAACTAATTTTTGTCACACCAGGCCTAAAAAGTGAATTCAATCTCAACTTCTTGCTCCAACAAATATATGTGATTTCTTTCAAATATATACATGGAAGAAAGGGTTTCTATAGTATCATTTCCCATTATTTTTGATAATAGATGTATTTATTTTATTATATTCACACAATTACCTATATTTATATTTTATAAAATGTTTTTATAATATCACAATAGTTGAATAAGATTTCAAGGATGTGGAAAATGAAATAAAAAAAATTATCAGATAATCCTGAAATAACTACATTAGAAAAAATATATAGGTTTGTACTAAAGTACATCACAGGATGGATTTATGATCAAAATAGGTGATTTAGGTCTTGTAAAGAAAATTAAAAATGGGGAATATGTTGGACATGGAAAATAGAAAATTCTTCTATAGTGTTAATATATGAGAAGAGGAGGTGTACTTTTTTATATTGGGGTGATGTCACACTTGGAATTGTGAGAGAGAAAAATACATAACATTGTTTTTATAATCCTAGAAGGCTTACAAGTTGGCCATTATTGAGGATCATATAGTATATATCCCAAATATGGCTAGAAAATAATATTTATATAATGTTTATGTCATTCTAACCCTTATTTGTGTAGTTTAACCCCTAGAAAACATGTTTGTACAGTAATCGTGATAAAATATTTTAACTATTTTTTTATTAATTGTGGGAAAAAATTATTTTTACCATATTATTAAATATATATTACTTTGATTCAAAATATTGAATCCATATTTCTAAATTAAATTAATTGAAACAGATAAATTTAATTTATAATTAATCATACAAACACAACAAAAAATTGGTTTCTCAAGAGATGTATTTTTGATGAATCAGTAGATTTTATATTAACTCTATGACTAGTAATAATATTTTTAAAAATTTAAATTCATATATATATATATAAACTATTAATTTTATTTACATTATTCCTCATTAGTATTTTTAATTAATTAAAATGAAGTATCATTATGCACATTAAAATGGTTTATAAAAAAACCAATTTTAAACCAGAATATAAATTTATACTAATATCCATGATAAAGATGATTCAAATGTAATTTCGTGTGTTAAATATAACTGATGAATAATTATGTTACTCTAGATAAAATTGAAAACATAATTGAACTTTTTAATTACTTATATTATTGAAATGAAATTACATTTATACAAAAAATAATTATTCTTTACTCTTCACTGAAAACTCAATATTTTATTAAAATAATTCCAATCATTTCATCCCAAGATAATTTTGTAATGATGATTTAAATTTTTTTTAGTTAGTCAAATAAATTTTATGAATTTTTTTAAAAATATTTTAAATATTTTCTCAAGAATAATTATAATAATCATTTTTGAAGAAACCATATTGTTTAAGAAAAAATGACTTTACTACATATTATGTAATTATTAACTAATTTTTTCCAAAAAATTATATTAATTATGAAATTTATTGATATTTTTCATAAATTATAGTATCATATTTATACTTATAATTTAATGGATAGGTTATAATCGTGGTATATCGTTCAGGTCATTATGCTTGATGTTGCATGTTGAAGAAGCTATTGATCGCAATTTTCTTCTTTTAAAATCCATGCGTGTTACATACTCACTATTAAATAAATTTCATCATTACAATTTTATCATTATATCATTAATAAAAGTTTCGAAATTTCTATATACCTTTATTTAAGTCTCACATATTAAAAAATGATAATAAAAAATATTCTTGATAATAGAGAAAAGAAATAAAGAAGGTTATCTAGAATGACACATAATGGGTTTCCAAATAGGTTTATATTGGTGCCATGTTAATATTTAGACATGAAAAAAATGATTAATTTCAAAATAATGATGGAAAGTGATAGAGATCACTGATCATATTAAGGTGAGTGATCATGAGAATGTCAAAATCCACCAAACCATAAACTGAAGAGGTGAGAAAAAGACCAACGTTTCAATGTAAATGAATGTAAAAGGATAAAATTTTTATTTTTAATATCCCTTTCCTAATGTTTAAGAATTACTTACTATATAGAATAATAAAATAAGGAAATATATAAAACTTATAAGTTTATTTTCATCTATTAATAAATTTCTACAATAATGTCATCTTTTTCTCCAAAAAATGAGTATTCTATATAATTTTTTTATTCATTAATCACTAAAATAAACTTTTAAAGGATCTCATAACCATAAATTTATAACAAGATATTCCTTATATCATTATAAATTAACCAAAACCATAATGGTTACCAAAGTGTAAGATGATTCCCAGAATGTATAATAATTCATATGATGAAAGACAACAATAATATCCAATTCCTCATTAATAATATCCCATGTTTTCCTTAGATCATTAGAAAAATAAATTATTTAAAATTAACAAAACTAATCTTCACTAATAATTAAATACCACTAGCATAAGGGAGAGATCATATATTTTTCAAAGATTGATCCAATATATATATCTGAATAACACTAGTCACAATTAAAGTATCACATAAAAAATGAATATGAATTTATCAAACAATCTCTAATATGAACTAATAATTCCCACAAATCTATTGAATTTCCATAAGTACATATTAAAAAAGATAACTCATCATTCAATCCTGAAATAAAATTTTACAATGTTCTTTTTATCATTATCATAAAACCATCCCCAAATGATAAAGCTATTTAGAAATAATATCTCTAATATAATAAACAAATAAATTATTAATCCCATGGTTATCAATACAATAAAAATATTCTCCAAAAATAAACCTATATATTATCCATCAAACCATATGAGTTCAAAAATATGATGTCATAATATCTAGGATATCACATAAGCCACTGGTTGGAACTACACCCCTATCACCCCTCGGTCGTGGGTTCAATCCTTATGGCCTTTCTATGGGATATATATTACCCTTTTTTCAAAAAATATACAAATATAATTATTGCAAAATTTGATGAAATATGGTGAAAATACAAAAAGACAAACAGAATCCTCAAGGATCATATAATCCTTAAATGTTTCTATAGATTTAATCTTATTTACACAAAACAAAAAGGTAAATATTATAAGGACCTGAAAATCCTATGGGATTTCTTTTAATACATGAGATTTTTACGAGTCTGAGAAAGTTTACGGCGCTTGATTCTGAGGTCCGGTGTGCCCTAAATCAATTTATGAAGTTTTTTTCGGGTACGTTCAGTAAACGTACGAGCGAGATACTATAAATTTTTAACCAGTGCTCAGAACTAAAATCCGAGGGCACCATTGAACTCCCAGTGCCAATATTTGCTTAATAATAATTTCACCTTGATGGTAGATGGTCGGGAATGAAAGTTAGTTTTTGGGTTTTTATGAATAAATTAAACAAAAATAATGTTGTAACTTTATTTTTAATTTTAGTTGGTTGAAACCTGTAAGAGGAGGTTGGATGTGGGGGCCACCACACCTTAACCTCCCATAAGAGGTTACGGTGGTGGGGCCAACTCGAGGTCTAAAACCCCTCTTCATGTGGATTAAATGTGGTGGGGACTACCCAAGACCACTTAAACTCTAGAACTCCCCTCATTAATGAGGGGGATCCTCTTGATCTCCTCTGTACATAATGGCACCAACTCACCCCATTTAATAAATTATGCATCATTTTTAATTTCTTGACAATGAAATAATAGATATTATAATCTATTATTTGGCACGTCTATTCACTTTGGTCTTTTAGAGTGGAGAGCTTGGGAGAGGAGTAACTCTCCAATGAAGAACGACCATCGAAGAATGAAGAATGCTTCATTATCCATTGACAGACACCTATTTCATTCTTCAACTGGAACAGGGGAGGAAGCTCCATCCTTGAAGAATGTCGACGACGTCGTCCTCGACTTCTTTATCTTCTTTTCCGATGACAACGAATCAACGTCCACCTTTCTGCGACATCTACAATGAACAATGAACCCGAGGTAGGGGTTCAAGCTTGTTAATTGTTGCATGTTATTCATTTTCCATTGTGGTTTAGAATTAGAAGTTAATTGATATCACCCTAACATGGAAGGTGTAGGCCAAATAAACATGGACCGACCCCTCTGCATTCTTGTGGATTTTTGCGCTAATCGCGGCATGAGACCAAAATGTGAGACTCCCGTGAACGATGCCTGTGGATCGAAAGGAACAACCCGAGGAGAGCGCAAATTCCTCCGAAACGTGAATTGGGCCACTGAAACTCATTCGGTGACCCACGAAAGACTCAACAATGGATGGAGAAACAAACCTCACCACAGGGCTGCAATGTCATAACCGCGCCACCAGAGGAGTGACCCGTGACCGATGGACTGCGGCGGCCGGCGCAAGTCCGACCACGAAGGAAGCTGGCGGCCGAGCCGCCGGGACACCAGGAAGTCGCGGCGCAACTGACGCCGCGCAGTGGTTCGAAGGAGGGTCATGGCCCCTGGCCGTGGCGTTGCAGCAGTAGCTAGCTCGAGCCCAGCCGTGAGGAGGTCCGATGACCTGAGCCGTCGGGTCGCTTGAAGAGGCTTGGCGCAACTGGCGCCTCACGAGAAGCCAACTGGCCGCTCAGCCAACCAAAAACATCTAGACCTCACTGGGTCCCATGTGACAAACTGGCGCCAGCCTAGAGCCGGTTCCACCCACCCGAACGATTAAGCCATTCAGGAGCCATGGGGCACGACATTCCCCCTAGACGCAGCTGGGGCGGACCCCCGTGGGCCGTCCCATTGGACGGGGCGCCCCCTTGGGCTAGGTCAGACCCGTGGATGGGTCAGACCCACAGACCGTGTCGGACTCCAATCCAGACCTGAGTCGGGCCGACTTGGTCTGACTAGGCCAGGCCGGACCCGGATATGTTTGACCCGGTTTCACCTTTTCACCCATAACTTGGGATACAAGTGTCTTATTGACGAACCATCTTTGGTGACGAAAATATTGGATAGAGATGATTCTTTTGGAATACCCAACATGATGTATGGACATAGTTGGTGTACGGTAGGGATGGATTGAACCTAAATACAACTGCGCCCTCGGAATGGAAATGCCGATAACTCTCAGACCGGGTGTCCGATTGACGCATCGTCTGTTGTGTTGTGTTCCTTTTGAAGATATGGAACATCAGGATACATCAAATTGGGATGATTTGGAATTTGATTTATCGACACTTGGATTGAGGAGAGGACCCTCCCGGAATGAAGTGTGCTTTATGGGAACCCTATGGCTGGTTGTGCACTATTGACTGTTCATAGATCATGTGTTGGTCCGACAGTTCTAATGACTATTCCTGGATCTTGTGTTGGTCCGACAGTTATAACTTCTTTTCCTAGATCATGTATTGGTTTGACTGAATAAATGGTTATAGATCATGTGTTGATCCGACAGCTCTAACGACTATTCCTGGATCATGTGTTGGTCTGACAGTTCTAACTTCTATTCCTGGATCATGTGTTGGTCTGACAGAATAGCTTGTCCTAGATCATGTGTTGGTCCGACATCTCTGATGATTCATTAGCTATATCCGATCATCTCTATCTCTCTAAAAAAGTTGTATACCTATGCGAGCTGAGTCAATAACTTGTGTTTTCCTCATGATTGAGATGGATGACCAGATAACATAGGTATATGTATGGGCATATACCTAAGTGGGGTTATCTATTGATTGAAAACATTGTGGTTTATCTTTGTTTTCTTTTATGAGACCTTGAGGGTGTCAGGGTCCCTACTGAGTATCATTATACTCACCCCTCCATGGGCTATGCCCACACGTCGTTGTGTTGGATGCAGATGACAGACAACGCTGATTGAGGCTGAGTACCAGGACTGGACGATACCCAGAGGTGGAACATCCGATGAGTCGGTACACGGAGGAGACTGACAGACATGGAGTGTTGAGGAGGCCATATGTACCTACCCTTCAGGTATGAACCCTAGAGGATGACTGATAGAGCACTGTCGTGGGTGCCCTCAAATGATTAATGAGATTTTGGGGTACTTAGGTGCAGCAGAGTGGCTGACCAAGGTCGTCTCTCAAAGGAGGAAGTAGATTTAAAACAACTTTTTAAAGGTATTATAATAATAAAATAAAAGAGAATAAAAACACTAATTGAAAGGATGGGGGTTGGTTATAGTTTATGAATCTAGAAAAAGTTTGCTGGGAGAATATTGTATTTTATTTTTGTTTTTAGTTTTTGAAATGAAGTTCGATTAAAATGACATAACGAAAAGATGTTTTTTAGACAATATTTAAAAGGCATAATCGATATAACTATACCTATTCTATCATTTATTAATCATTACCATTTAAATTAATATTCACTTAATTATGATCCCTTAATTTGTTAAATCCTGAACCCTACGAGAATTAACTTTACCATGAAGATGAAGTGAATTTAACCTTAGGCTTACTTCGGAATATGCAATCGCAACACCCTGATTTGATTGATGTTATAAGATTAGCTTATGGTCGGTGGTAAATTAAGTCACATAACCACTCTGGAAATGAGGATTAATTGTGTTTAGGGATTGTATTTGAACTCTACAAATTGATCCCGTGTGGTTTTGAATTACCGGTTAAGGCTGCGCTCTCATAGTTCACATAATTCCCGACCTCGCGTGTTTTGTGTTAACTATTTAATTGCTTGCTTAGTTTCATTTAAATTAAAAAATAATTTAATATATGATAATATGTGAATTACAATATCTCATTGATTCAAAATAAATGAATGAATAAGGATAGAGGTCGATCAATTCCTAAAAATAACTACTCTTCCATGGGTGGCGTAATCATCGTAGAAGCATTTTGTATGTGCAAAGGTTTATAATGGGTATAACCCAATAACACTTCTACTCAAGAATTCCAGCCCAAATAGGAATATTAATATAAGAATAAATATAAACAAAACATAAGAAAAGAGAAGGAATAAATGAATAACAAATAAGTTTATTACACAAACAAAATCATTACAACATTAAGGAGAAGAAGAAGGCTTCGTCGAAGGGATCCTTGATTCAAGAGCTACCCTTATTGCAATGGTTCGATAATTGGCGTTTATCCACTTATCATCTTCCCTAAACTTCCCAATTCACTTCCCAACCCCACCAAATGAGAAAAACACCAATTTATAGAGTGGTGGGGAGGCTAGGTTCAAATTGGTTTCAAGTGTGAATGGGGAATCTCGGCCAAATATTTTATTCCAAATTTCACCGCCAATTTTACCTCCACAAATCGTGAATTGACCGGCCTTTCAGAAGGCTTATTTGTTCCAAATCATGTTCCCAAGCATTCCTCAAAATAAGGGCTCAATCCAAGCCTAGATGAAGGCGTTATGGCCGCAATACAGAAGCTTCTCCATTCTGGCGAGTCCAGCCCAACTTTGACTTCATGGCCCATTTGAAACAACCAAATGCACTCTTTAGCTCTGGTGTCATGAATACAAGTTGTATATATTTAAGTTAGAAACACTGTTACAAAATTTCAAATTCAAATAATAAATATAAAAATATTTATCTTTGAAATACTACAGTGAACTATAAAAGGTAAAACTGGAATTTTCATCAAAACATTCAAATGAATGATCTAATCCCAAATACTTTCTAATTAAACATATTTAATACAATGTGAGGAAATTCTATCATTTATTATCAATAAAATATTCAATAAAATAGTGTTTTATCAACTCCCCCACACTTACCCTTTTGCACTCCTAAGAAAAACCTCATATCAAGTAAACATCAATATCAAATCAAAACCAATTTTAAAAAACATATCCTTGAGATCAAACAATTACACACCAAGAAACAAAAGATATCATGCCTCATAAAAAACCATAATTTCAAGTTCTTAATTTATATCATTCAATATATTTCGACTTTATTTATCCTCCCATGCACAAAACACTTACCTCACTTGAATTTTCTCTTATCACACAAATGTAAATTTTTTTGCAATGTCTTTCTCATCTAAACTCATAAAAGGGTCACCATAGGCTTGATAGATTCCTATATCGCTACCCGGTGTGATTCAAGGACATAAGTTTATCATGAGGACTTTTCAGGGTTGTTCTGTGGCTTTTGGTTGGTAGGATTTAGATGTGAAAAATTCTGAGGCTGAATGAGGAGGGCTTGACTCTTTTTGAAGAAAAATTGCATTAATCTAATTTTCACTTAAATATGGTCTTCTCATCAATCCCCATAGTGTCAATTCAGCTCCATCACCATGAAAGGACATGAGAGGTTTACACCATTCATCATTTCAGCATCAAAATTTCAATCTTCTCAAACATGATTTTCTTGAAAGCTCCAGATGGGCACAACTTTCCACTTCAATTAGAAGCTCCAGAAAAGGCACAGCTTCACTTGTCATGAAATCTCCAGAAAAGGCACATCTTTCAATATAAGGACTTTCTTCAGTAGAAAACAAATCTCTTCAGAATTTAATTTTCCACCCAAAGTATCACAGAATGTGGTGGCACAACACAAGATAGATTCCCCCACACTTAAGCTCAACTAGATTATGCAATTTCACTTCAAGAGTTGATTGGATAGGGAAAATTGGCTTGTAATGTAACACCCCAAGCTTCTACGGTATGCTTCTCTTTGAATAATGCGATAGCGTGTGTTGTACGCAACACCGAGTTCTAACAACCAATCAAACTAGCCGTTATGAATAGTAATACCTACTTTTTAAAATTATATATATTTTATATTTCAAAATGGACTTCATTTTTTGGATTCGGAATATCTAATTTAGCCTAAGGTTAAATTTTGGTACTTTTCGGATAACTTTCATATTTTGATGAATAGTGAAAATTACTAAATTTTAATTAAAAACAATTTTTTTAACCAAAATAATTAATAGTGCTAAATTATGAATTTTAGTAGTTTTAAAGTATATTTAGAATATATTTTTACCATTTAATATAATGTTGGTCATTGGACATAATTTGACAATTAAACAGAACATAAACAAGTGTCAATCTTTTGATAGTTATTATCTCTTAAAAACACGCTTTTTGTTTTGACAGCGGGAATTAATTTTAAATTAATTTCTGCCACTTCTGTGTTTTGAATTTAGGAAAATGGATTCCATATTTGGAATCAGGATTTTCAAATTGTGTAAATAGGTAACTTTTATTTTTAGACATTTTGAATAATTACTGCGGTAAATATTTTATTTACCATGGTTAAGGGTAAATCCGGTAAATAAGGGTTAAAAAATAATATTGTAATAATACTAAATTACCCTAAAACGTGTCTTAACCCTATTGGTTGATACATGGTCGACCATGGACATCGTTGGGTTGATTTTGGGACCCCATGGATCCACTTGTAAGTGATAATGACACTTTATTTTAATTAAGATAAAATGAATACAAAAATGACACAAGCATATATCTTTTAGAAAAACAATTGTTACATAGTGTTATATATGTTGGATTTTAGATTATAAATATTCATTAGAAAGATAAAAATATTTCCTACATAATTATATTTTATTTATAATTTTTAGACATTAAATAAGTTACTTTATTTATGACACAATGATGATGCAGTAATTACTATAATAGTGAAAAATTAATATAATTGATATTATAAATACACAAATAAATATAATATGAAACTTTTAATGAATTAAACTAATTTTCTAGGATACTATGATATATTAGGATTGATTTAATTTACTTTTTTCGAAGTAATCAATCTGTTATGAGTTTCACAAAAATCAACTATTGAATAGTGTCAAAATTGACATAAAAGAGTTCTTAAAACAAATATTATATTATTAATTGATATTAAATTCCTAAAAATCTACGATTCGGAAAAGAGACTTATATCGTGATAGGTTCAACATTAATGGACCACTTGGGGGTCTCTTGGATGAATATAGTAAGTTTATTAACCATATTATATAAAAATACAAAGAGACATTGTAAAAGTGAAACAAATTAACTTAGAGTTAATACTTAAAGATAAGGTTAATATAAGTACCCAAACCTGTCTAAATTCTATTGGTTGAGTGTTTTTCGACCTATCCCCACCTTAATCGTTTAATAATCAACTTTGGAGCCATTAGAAACCGAATATTAATTTATTATAAATTAATATTTCTAGCTTTTCCAAAGGTGCCCCTCACCCCTCTTATAAAAGGGCACTTCTCCTTCTCATTTCTTCACACCTTCAAAGCCTTTTGGATCGGCAAAACTCTGCCCAAATACTCTCCCAACTTCCCTCACTACAACCTAGGGGCATTAGTTTGATCAGAAAGCCAACCTAAGGAGCCCTTTTGATCAAATCAAAAGGAAGAACCCGAAGAAGAGGTAATGATTTCACCACCCTTTTCTAAGTTCATTTCTTCTTCCACTTCTTCTTCCTTTGTTGTTACCATTATAAAATAATAACTCCAGTATCATATATATACTGTGATGTTATTATAAATATGGTACAACCATATTCAGTATTCTATCCACCCTTTGAATAACATGTCACCATACGTGCGTACGTACGGCTTATCGTCTCCACGTCGTGGTGTAATTGTTATTCAATATAATATTATTTGGATGGGTATAATAATGATGTGTAACTCATGTAAATAATAAATATAACATGTTAATGATTCTGTATATATGATATACCATCCATTTATATATTATTTTAGTATCAAAATAATGATATTGTCGCTCGTGCGTACGTACGGACTACCGTCTCCACGAACGCGATGAGATTCATTCTCCATCGTATCCATTCAAGTATAATTATCATTTGATGATTTAAAAATGATGTTTAAGGACTTGATATCATTCTGGATATGAATAATATACAACCTATCCTTTACAAAAATGTCTTACGTAACAAAACATATAAAAGAAAACAAGTAAGTTAACAACCAAAACAACGATAATACTAAGATATTATTATAAATCGATATTAAAAGATCATATATGATATAATATTAATGTATATGATTCTTGTATAATTTAGTAACAATTATTTCACCATTATACATGAGGTCAACCTACCCCAACCAAGGAAAAGTACAAGGTAAGGGTTATTTCACAATCTCTTCATTATCCGAGGTTGTTTATATGTAATAATCTACTGGGATTTATTTATCATCCACATCCATGTTTCTTATAAATGTATTTCAAAACATATTTATTATTTACAAGAATATGGTTCAAAGTCATTTATAACCTTGTTTGACTTTTTATAAGAGGTTTATAAAGGAATCTTTCCGTCATTTTCAAAACAAGGTCCTTTTTAACCTTTTCGACAGAATTAAGGTAAGAATGTTTTTTTAACTTATACGGCGAGTGCGGCTATTTTCCACCGTTATAAAATCTTCAAAGCTTCCGTTACAAGCTTATAAGAATATTTTCAAAGAAAATGTTTTATTTTATATGGATCTTAAATGATTTCAAAATAAAAGGAGATATTTATTTAAAAAGAATTTTGATTTCATCTATGTCAACATCCTTTGATGGATTTTAAGATTATTTGAAGTTGATTTATTAAGATACAAAACTTCTATATTGTATTGAAGGTTTTGTGATATGTTTGACTGTGGATGTGCTATTTTTATACCATTCATAGTTTATGGTGAAAGTATTGACATTTCGTATGCTAGTTTTAATACGAATGTTTATGTTATGTTTAAACCTTTTCATATGGGAATGCATTGGACTTAATACGTGACGGGTGGAGCCCGCTATAGCTCCTCGATGCATCGGTAGGTCTCATGAGGCAAAATAGTGTCTTGGCACAAGGACTTGTAAAAATCTTATTTGTAGTCTTGGCACGAGGCCTTGACTATGTGGTTATGATAGTCTGGCATTATGCATTCCAACATTATGAAAGTGGTTATTGATTTTTGGATGTGATTATTCAATTAGTAGAATATCAACGTGAATAAATAAATGGAATTATTTCATTTTATTTATGCCTTAACATGTTGAAAGTTCAAGTTTGAAAGGATTTTGTTTTAGTTATACATTGCCTTAAATGTTTATTCTTATTTATGAAAGTTTCCGCTATATTGTTATCCTTACTGGGCATTTGAGCTCACCCCTTCTCTATGTTATATTTTTCCCAAGAAGTGAAGAAGTAAATTATGAATGACCTGCAGGGATGTTATGTGGGGATATGAGTGTGGATTATGGAGACATTATGTTGTTTTAGTAGTTTTTCATTTTATGATGTAATATAAAACTTCTGAATATATCTAGTGTTTCCAAGGCTACTAAACCAATCGGTCTTTCGAGATTTGATCTTTCTTGTGATCATGCCAATGTTATGTAATAATGCACCGACTCTGAGTAACTAGGGTCGGGGAGTTACATGTAATGTGGCTAACCTAACAGGTTGTTCATGGATTCTAAGGGCCACAAGGATTACATATTCAAGTTAGGCCATTATAAAAAAGGATTCTTTGAAATAGGGGCTTTAATACCAAAACAATTCCTCAATCATTTAAACATAAGTACCTCAAACCCTCTAGTTTTGATAGTAATAGATCAAATTATGGTTAAATAAAGCATGGTTTGGTTGTCTCAAGAAGTGATGTGAATGTAAAGAATATGAAAATAATGGTTCAGAAGCCTCACAGGAATGTGATTTCAAATATAAAGACAGTGAGATGTGGCATGGGATTCAAAATTCAATTTACTTTTCATGAAATTACTAAATATTTGAACTTGAAACAAAGTCATTTCAGCATTCATTTAAGATTGATTTATTGGGATAAATTGTTTCACTCATTGATATGCATTTCAAAATTGTGATGAGAATCATTTCAGCTCAAAAATTTCAAAAACACAAATAAAATTGAAAAATAAACACACAAAATTTGAAAAACACACAATTTTTTTGGGTTTTTGTTTTTTTGAACAGGAAAGAAATTGAAATTACAAAAATATAATGTTCCCTTTTAAAAAAAAATCAAGAAGTTAGGTGAATGTAAAGAATATGAAAATAATGGTTCAGAAGCCTCACATGAAAGTGATTTCAAATATAAAGACAGTGAGATGTGGCATGAGATTCAAAATTCGGTGTAATTTTCATGAATATACTAAATATTTGAACTTGAAACAAAGTCATTTCAGCATTCATTTAAGCTCGGTTTATTGTGATAAATTGATTCACTCATTGATATGAATTTCAAAATTGTGATGAGAATAATTTCAGCTCAAAAATTTCAAAAACACAAAGAAAATTGAAAAATAAACACACAAAATTTGAAAAACGCACAATTGTTTTTTTGGTTATTGTTTTTTGAACAGGAATGCAATTGAAATTACTAAACTAAAAGGTTCCCTCCCCCACACTTAAAATATTACATTGTCCTCAATGTGAACCCATGAGATGATATATGCACATGAAATGCAGAATTTTTAAATAGGACAAATAATATAAAAGTGAAAGGGTTAGGAACATCCTGATGTGCTCAAGTGATGATGGGGTCATGTAGTGTGATAAAATCCACTGCATCAGTAGGAAGTCCCTTAATGTGTCTATTCAAACGTTTCCCATTGAATGTAAAGCTCTTTCCAGTGTCCTCTTGTGTGATCTCCACTGCACCATAAGGAAAAACATTAGTCAAAACATAAGGACCTAACCATCTGGAACACAACTTACCAGGCATCAGCTTTAGTTGTGAACTATAGAGAAGGACTTTCTCTCCAATATGAAACTCCCTTTGTTGGATCATTTTGTCATGAGAAGCTTTTGATCTTTCTTTGTAGAGCCTTGAGTTCTCATATGATGACAGTCAACTATCTTCAAGCTCTTGAATTTGCAACTTCCTTTGGATTATAGCTTGGTCCAAATCCATGTTTCATTTCTTTATAGCCTAATATGCCCGATGCTCAACTTCCACTGGGAGATGACATGATTTCCCAAAAACAATCTGAAATGGGGACATACCAATGGGGGTCTTGTATGCTGTCCTATAAGCCCACAATGCATCATCCAAGCGCTTGCTCCAATCTTTCCTATTTGGCTGCACGGTTTTCCCCAAGATTTGTTTCAACTCACGATTTGAAACCTTAGCCTAGCCATTTCTTTGGGGGTGGTATGGTGTTGATGTTTTGTGTGTCACCCCATACTTTCTAAGGAGGGAATAAAAATTCCTATTACAAAAGTGTGTCCCTTGGTCATGATGATAGCCTTTGGTACTCCAAACCTGCAGAAAATTGGAGCCTTGACAAAATCCACTATAACATGAGATCGTCAGTCCTGGTGGCCTTGGCCTCCACCCATTTACTCACATAATCAACAGAAACCAAAATATACAAAAATCTAAATGAACTAGGAAAAGGACCCATAAAATCGATGCTCCATACATCAAAAATCTCACAGAATAATATGGGTTGTTGGGGCATCTCATGTCTCTTTGAAATGTTCCCAGTGTGTTGGCAATGAGAGCATGACTTACAAAACACATGGGAATCATGGAATAATCTAGGGAAATATAATCCAGAGTCCAAAACCTTCCTAACTGTCCGTTGGAGTCCAAATTGTCCACCACAAGAAAGTGTATGACAAAAATGAAAAACATAATCAAACTCATGATTGGGAACACACCTCCTAATGACTTGGTCACTACACATGCACCATAGGTAAGGATCATCCCAAACATAAAACCTAGACTCACTTTTTACTTTTTGGACATGATGTTTCTTTAAATTTGCAGGGATTTCAGAGGCAACAATGTAGTTCCCTAAATCAGCATACCAAGGATGCATACCTAAGATTGAATAAAGATGCTCATCAGGAAAAGTGTCCCGAAGTGGTACCTAGTCCAAGGTGTCATCCTCTAGTGTGTGAGTAAGCCTACTCATGTGGTCCTCCACCAAATTCTATGACCCCTTCTTGTCTTTATCTCAAGGTCAAACTCTTGAAGAAGGAGCATCCAACAGATATGTCGTGGCTTCGCATCTGGCTTCTTCAAGAGGTACCTCAAAGCTGCATGGTCAAAAAAACAACTACTTTAGAGCCCAATAAATATGAACAAATTTTTTCTAAAGAAAATATGACAACAAGAGACTCTTTTTCTGTGGTTGTGTAGTTTGATTGTGCTGAATCCAGTGTCCTTGATGCATAGGCGATCACATGTGAACGTCCTTCCACCCTCTGAGATAAGACAACTCCAACCACAAAGTTGGAGGCGTCACACATAAGCTCAAATGGAAGGTCCCACCGCGGGGGCTGTATGATTGGTGGAGTGGTCAGAAACTTCTTCAACTCATCAAATGATACCCTACATGAATCATCAAAATTGAAGTCAATATCTTTTTGAAGCAATCGAGATAAGAGTAGAGCGATCTTACTAAAATCTCTGATGAAGCGTCGATAAAATCTAGCATGTCCAAGGAATGATCAAACATCACGCACACATGTAGGATATGGGAGGGATGAAATAATGTCTACCTTATATTTATCAACTTCAATGCCATTTTGTGAGACTATATGACCTAAGACAATTCCCTTTTCGACCATGAAATGACATTTTTCAAAATTTGAGAACAGATTCTTCTCAATACAATGATTCAACACCTTTTCCAAACTAATTAGACATTTATCAAATGAAGACCCATACACTGTAAAATAATCCATAAATACCTCCATGCAGGTCTCAATAAAATCAGAAAAAATACTCACCATGCATCTCTAGAAGGTACCTGGGGCGTTGCAAAGTCCAAATGGCATCCTTCGGTAGGAAAATGGGCCAAAGGGACAGGTGAATGTAGTCTTCTCCTGGTCCTCCGGAGCTATAGGAACCTGAAAATATCCAGAAAATACATCCAAGAAACAATAGTGTGTCTTCCCAGCTAGTCTCTCAAGCATCTGATCAATAAATGGGAGGGGAAATGGTCTTTGTGAGTGGAATGATTTAGTTTCCTATAATCAATACACACAAGCCAGCTATTTTGTACCCTCATTGGAACTAACTCATCTTTCTCATTTTTAACAACAGTAACACCACTTTTCTTAGGCACAACCTGAATTGGACTTACCCATTGAGAATCTGAAATGGGATAGATTATACCAGCCTCGATCAAATTTTCAAATTTTTTTTAACAACCTCCAGAAGGGTTGGATTGAATCTCCTTTGTGTTTGTCTCACTGGTTTAGCCCCATCCTCCAAGAGAATCCTATGCATGCAAATGGAGGGGCCAATACCTGATATGACAGCCAAGGTCCAACCAATTTCCCTAATGTTATCTCTCAAAAGATTCAAAAGTTTTGCATCATGTTCAAAAGAGAGATTGTTAGAAATGATAACAGGTAATCTATAACCACTCAGCAGGTATTCATATTTAAGATTTGGGGGCAATGACTTAAGTTCCAATGTAGGGGGTGATGTATAGATGGAGAAATTGATGCAACAGACATATCTGCACAATGAACATCAGTATCAGAATAAAAATCATCACAATTAGAAAATAATGCATCAAATCCATCAACGTACTCAACAACCATGTCATAATTAGAGTTCACATGATCAAAATCAGAATATGATTCCATTTCAAAATCAAATCATAGAGAGTCTTGTTCCTTAGAAACGGGTGTGTAAGTACTCTTAGACATCAAACTAGAAATAATACTCATAATCTCCCTAAGCATAGGACAATCCAATTCCATGGTGTTTTTACTTGGTGGTTCAAAATGGGAGATAACAAAAGTAGAATGGTCCTCTGAGGGGTACTTCATGGATTCCATGACATTAAATACCACAAATTCATCTGCAAACTCCATGGAAAGTGTACCCTCATTAACATTTATGATAGTTTTTGCAGTTTTGAGGAAGGGCCTAGCTAAGATAATGGGGGCATGAGAACTTACCTGATCATCCTCCATGTTAAGCACATAGAAATCTGCTGGAAAGATCATGTATCTTACCCGGATAAGTACATCCTCAAGAACTCCCACTGGATACGTTGTAGCTCTATTCTCTAACTGAACCACTACTCTTGTTGGCTTCAACTCACCAACCTTTAAAGAAGATAATACAGAGTGAGGCATCACATTTATTGAAGCTCCTAAATCACAAAGAGCATCAGAGAAGTGAAACTCCCCTATGGTACATGGGATGGTGAATGTCCCAAGATACTTGCACTTTGTTGGCATTACTAGGGTTGGTGTAATGAGTGCTGGGACATTCCTTCCAAGGCTGATCCTCTCATTTCCTTTGAGCCCTCTTTGATTGGTACAAAGTTCTTTTAAGAATTTTGCATACCTTGGAATTTTCTTAATGGATTCAAGTAGATGAATGTTGATCTCCACACGCTTGAATGTATCTAAAACCTCCTTTTTCATTGCTTCTTCAACCATTTTCTTGGATTGAACAACCCTATTGGGAAAAGGAAGGGGTTTAGAAGGAACATCATCATTCTTTTTCTTACCTTTATCTTTATCCACAGATTTCTCATCAGTTGGTTTGGAATGAGACTTCTCCGTAGTTGAGGTGAATCCCGGTGGAATGGTAGGTACAGATGTATTGTTCATTTTCTTCCCACTTCTCAATCTAATGGAATTGACATTCCCCTTTGCATTTGGAGTGGGTTGGGAAGGTAGAGTTCCAGAATTCTTACTCAGAAGTTCATGGAGGGCGGTGGCAATCAGGATAATTTGATTCTTCAACTCCCTCTGCTCCGAACTTTGACTCTTCATCTCATTCTGTTGATTAAGAACAATTTGCTTCAAAAGATTATCAGTATTAGAATATACCTTTGGTGGAGGATTCCCTTTTTGCTGACTTGTTGATGTTTGAGCTTCAAATCTCCTTTGGGGTTGTTGGAAACCCTATTGGTAAGGTGGAGGCTACTGGAAGTTTGGTTGAAAAAGGGGCCTTTGTTGTTGTCCAGAGCCATACCTCATGTTCAGTTGATCTTTCCACCCTTGGTTTTATGTTGGAGCAAATGAATCAAACTTCTTTTGGGGATATGGTGGTTGTTTCTGCTGAAATGGTCTCCCTGGGAATACTACTGTGCAATCCTCTGTCTCTTGTAGTTGTGGGAAACAGTCAGTTGGGTGGTTTGTCTCAGTGAAAATTCCACAAGGCCTTGAAGGAGGGGGTAGAGATGTCTTTTGTGCCAAAGAAATTTGCCTCACCATAGTTTTCAATTATTTTAACTTGGTATCAATCAAATGACTCTCAAGATAAGAAGGACTTACCTGATGTACTCCCCTGATATGTGGTATACCTCGATCACCAAATTATTGGGAGTTTTGGGCCATCTTGTCGATCAATGCACGTGCAGCAGCTGGTGCCTTTTCCACCAATGCTTCTCCAGCTTCAGCATCCACCATGCTCCTCTCCATGGGTGTGAGTCCTTCGTAGAAGTATTGTACGAGGAATTCTCACTGATTTGGTGATGCGGACAGCTTGCGCACAACTTCGTGAATCTCTCCCAATACTCATACATTGAATCCCCTTGTTCTTGCTTGATCCCCGAGATGTCATTAAGAATATAAGTTGTCCTTGATGCTCGAGAAAATTTTTGCATGAAAAGACGTTTCAAATCGTTCCAACAAGATACATCTTCGGGTTTTAAATAATACATCCAATCTTTCGTAGCTCCATCAAGTGAGAATGGGAATGATCTTAATTTGATTTGGTCTTCAGATACATTTCTTTGTCTTAAGTTTGAGAAAACCACATTATATTCTTTCAAATGTTTATTGGGATCCTCACCAGAGAGGCCATGAAACTTTGTAAGTAAGTGAATTAACCCATATTTCAGTTCAAAGTCCGATTCGAGATTTTCGTATGCAATACAATTTGGTTCATAGTTAATATCAAGTGCATCCAATTCTTGAATGGTTCTATTAAGTTCATTTCCATTATTTTCATCCATTGGCTCTTCTTTTATGTTTGAATTTTAATAAATTCCAATTACAATGTTTCCAGAAGAGAGGAGTTCACCAACTGGTTGAATATTGAAACTTCCCGTAGACTGAGAGTGTCTGATTCGTGCCCTAAGGCTGCGTTCAATATCTGGGTCAAGATCTAAGAGATCTTCGGGATTAGTTCATGTCATAAATCAAATAAATATGAAAAGAAAGAAAGTGGACCATTTTAAAATAAAAATGAGAAGTTTTAGTTGATGGTCCAAAAAGATGTAGAAGGAAATAAAAGAAGAAGGAAAAAAATCAGATTGGGTAAAGACGGAAGAAAGAAGAGAGGAAGATAATTAAAATGTAAAATAAAATAAATACCTCTAATTGGTTGAAATAATTACTTTCCTCGCCGGAAACAGTTCCAATTTGATAGAGCACTGTCGTGGGCGCCCTCAAATGATTAATGAGATTTTGGGGTACTTAGGTGCTGTAGAGTGGCTGACCAAGGCCGTCTCTCAAAGGAGGAAGTAGATTTAAAACAACTTTTTAAAGGTATTCTAAAAATAAAATAAAAGAGAATAATAACACTACTTGAAAGGATGGGGATTGGTTATATTTTATGAATCTAGAAGAATTTTTCTGGAAGAAGATAGTATTTTTTTTTGTTTTTAGTTTTGAAATGAAGTTCGATTAAAATGACACAACAAAAAGATGTTTTTATACAATATTTAAAAGGTGTAATAGATCTCACTCTACCTCTTAAATCATTTATTAATTATTATCATTTAAATTAATATTCACATAATTATGATCCCTTAAATTTTTAAATCCCGAACCCTACAAGAATTAACTTTACCACGAAGATGAAGTGAATTTAACCTTAGGCTAACTTCGGAACATGCAATCGCAACACCCTGCTTTGATTGATGTTATAATATTAGATTATGGTCGGTGGTAAATTAAGGCACATAACCACTCTGGAAATGAGGATTAATTGAGTTTAGGGATTGTATTTGAACTCTACAAATTGATCCCGTGTGGTTTTGAATTACCGGTTAAGGTTGCGCTCTCACAGTTCACACAATTCCTGACCTCGTGTGTTTTGTGTTAACTATTCAATTGCTTGCTTAGTTTAGTTTCCTATAACCAATACACACACGCCAACAATTTTGTACCCTCATTGGAAATAACTCATATTTTTAATTTTCAACAACAGTAACACAACTTTTCTTAGGCACAACCGGAATTGGACTTACCCACTAAGAATCTGAAATGGGATAGATTATACCTGCCTCGAGCAATTTTTCAACTTCTTTTTTAACAACCTCCAGAAGGGTTGGATTGAGTCTCCTTTGTGGCTGTCTCACTGGTTTATCCCCATCCTCCAAAATAATCCTATGCATGAAAATGGAGGGGCTAATACCTGAAATGTCAGCCAAGGTCCAACCAATTACCCTAATGTTATCTCTCAAAAGATTCAAAAGTTTTTCTTCATGTTCAAAAGAGAGTTTGTAAGAAATGATAACAGGTAATCTATCACCACTCAGCAGGTATGCATATTTAAGATTTGGGGGCAATGGCTTGAGTTCCAGTGTATGGGGGGGTGATGTATAGATGGAGAAATTGATGCAACAGACATATCTACACAATGAACATCAGTATCAGCATAAAAATCATCACAATTAGAAAATAATTCATCAGATCCATCAACATACTCAACAACCATGTCATAATTAGAGTTCACATGATCAAAATCAGAATATGATTCCATTTCAAAATCAAATCTTAGAGAGTCTTGTTCCTTAGAAATGGGTGTGGAAGTACTCTTAGACATCAAACTAGAACCAATACTCATAATCTCCCTAAGCATAGGACAATCAAATTCCATGGTGTTTTTACTTGGTGGTTCAAAATGGGAGATAACAAAAGCATAATGGTCATCTGAGGGGTACTTCATGGATTCCATGACATTAAATACCACAACTTCATCTCCAACCTCCATGGAAAGTGTACCTTCATTGACATTTATGATAGTTTTTGAAGTTTTGAGGAAGGTCCTACCTAAGATAATGCAGGCATGAGAACTTACCTGATCGTCCTCCATGTTAAGCACATAGAAATCTGCTAGAAAGATCATGTCTCTTACCGGGATAAGTACATCCTCAAGAACTCCCACTGGATATGCTGTAGCTCTATTTTCAAACTGCACCACTACTCTTGTTGGCTTAAACTCACCAACCTGCACGGAAGAGAATACAGAGTGAGGCATCACATTTATGGAAGCTCCCAAATCACAAAGAGCATCAGAGAAGTGCAACTCCCCTATGGTACATGGGATGGTGAATGTCCCAGGATCCTTGCACTTTGTTGGAATTGCTAGAGTTGGTGTAATGATTGCTGAGACATTCCTTCCAAGGTTGATCCTCTCATTTCCCTTGATATCTCTTTGATTGGTAAAACGTTCTTTTAAGAATTTTTCATACCTTGGAATTTTCTTAATGGCTTCAAGTAGAGGAATGTTGATCTCCACACGCTTGAATGTATCCAAAACCTACTTTTTCATTGCTTCTTCAGCCATCTTCTTGGTTTGAACAACCCTATTAGGAAAAGGAAGGGGTTTAGAAGGAACATCATCAATCTTTTTCTTACCTTTATCTGTCTCCTTGGATTGCTCATCAGTTGGTTTGGAATGCGGCTTCTCCGGAGTTGAGGTGAATCCCGGTGGAATGGTAGGTACAGATGTATTGTTCATTTGCTTCCCACTTCTCAATTTGATGGCACTGACATTCCCCTTTGGATTTGGAGTGGGATGGGATGGTAGATTTCCAGAATTCTTACTCACAAGTTTATGGAGGGTGGTGGCAATCTGGCTCATTTGAGTCTTCAAATCCCTCAGCTCCAAACTTTGACTCTTCAGCTCATTCTATTAATTAAGAACAATTTTCTTCAAAAGATCATCAGTATTAGAATCTACCTTTGGTGGAGGATTCCTTTGTTGCTGACTTGTTGATTTTTGAGCTTCAAATCTCCTTTGGGGTTGTTGGAAACCTGTTGGTAAGGTGGAGCCTGATGGAAGTTTGGTTGAAAAGGGGGCCTTTGTTGTTGTCCAGAGCCATACCTCATGTTCAGTTGATCTTTCCACCCTTAGTTGTATGTTGGAGAAAATGAATCAAACTTCATTTGGGGATATGGTTGTTGTTTCTGCTGAAATGGTCTCCCTGGGAATACTGCTGCGCAATCCTCTGTCTCTTGTAGTTATGGGAAACCGTCAGTTGGGTGGCTTGTCTCAGTGCAAATGCCACAAGGCCTTGAAGGAGGGGGTAGAGATGTATTTTGTGCCAAAGAAATTTTCCTCACCATAGTTGTCAATTCTTCTAACTTGGTATCAATCAAATGACTCTGAATAGAAGAAGGACTTACCTGATGTACACCCCTGATATGTGGTGTACCTTGATCACCAAATTGTTGGGAGTTTTGGGCCATCTTGTCGTTCAATGAACGTGCGGATGCTGGTGTCTTGTCCACCAATGCTCCTCCTGCTGCAATATACACCATGATCCTCTCCATGGGTGTGTGTCCTTCGTAGAAATATTGGATGAGGAGTTTCTCACTGATTTGGTGATGCGGACAATTTGTGCACAACTTCTTGAATCTCTCCCAATACTCAGACATTGACTCCCCTTGTGCTTGTTTGATCCCTGAGATCTCCTTTCGAATGGATATGGTCCTTGATTGTGGAAAAAATCTTTTCATTAGAAGACGCTTCAAATCATTCCAACATGTTACATCTTCAGGTTGCAAATAATACATCCAATCTTTTGCAGCTCCATCAAGTGAGAATGTGAATTCTCTTAATACTATTTGATCTTCAGATAAATTTCTTGGTTTCAAGGTTGATAAAACCACATTAAATTATTTTAAATGTTTATTGGTATCCTCACCATAGAGGCCATGAAACTTTGGAAGTAAGTGAATTAACTCAGATTTCAGTTCAAAGTCCGATTCAAGATTTGGGTATTCAATACAATTTGGTTGATAGTGAATATCAGGTGCATCCAATTATAGATAGGTTCTATTAAGTTAATTTCCATTATTTTCAGCCATTGGATATTCTTTTATTTTTTAATTTGAATAACTTCCAAATTCCAATGTTTCTAGAAGAGAGGAATTCACCAACTGGTTGAATATTAAAACTTTCCGTAGACTGAGAGTGTCTGATTCGTGCCCTAAGGCTGCGTTCAATCTCCGGGTCAAGATCTAAGAGATCTTAGGGATTATTTCGTGTCATAAATCAAATAAAAATGAAAAGAAATAAAGTGGACCATATTAAAATAAAAATGAGAAGTTTGAGTTGATGGTCCAAAAAGAAGTATAAGGAAATAAAAGAAGAAGGAAAAAAATCAGATTGGGTAAAGATAAAAGAAAGAAGAGAGGAAGATAATTAAAATGTAAAATAAAATAAAGACCTCTAATTGGTTGAAATAATTACTTGCCTCCCTAGAAACCGCTCCAATTTGATAGAGCGCTGTCGTGGTCACCATCAAATGATTAATGCGATTTTGGGGTACTTAGGTGCAGCAAAGTGGCTGACCAAGGTCGTCTCTCAAAGGAGGAACTAGATTTAAAACAACTTTTTAAAGGTATTCTAAAAATAAAATAAAATAGAATAAAAAAACTACTTGAAAGGATTTGGGGTTGGTTATAGTTTATGAATCTATAAGAAGTTTGCTGGAAGAAGATTGTATTTTTTTTGTTTTTTGTTTTGAAATGAAGTTTGATTAAAATGACACAACAAAAATATGTTTTTTAGACAATATTTAAAAAGCATAATCGATCTAACTCTCCCACTTAAATCATTTATTAATAATTATCATTTAAATTAATATTCACTTAATTATGATCCCTTAATTTGTTAAATCCAAAAACCCTACGAGAATTAACTTTACCATGAAGATGAAGTGAATTTAACCTTAGGCTAACTTCAGAACATGCGATCGCAACACCCTGCTTCGATTGATGTTATAAGATTAGGTTATATTCAGTGGTAAATTAAGGCACATAACCACTCTAGAAATGAGGATTAATTGAGTTTAGGGATTTTATTTGAACTCTACAAATTGATCCCGTGTGGTTTTGAATTACCGGTTAAAGTTGCGCTCTCATAGTTCACACAATTCCCGACCTCGCGTGTTTTGTGTTAATTATTCAATTGTTTGCTTAGATTCATTTAAATTAAAAACTCAATTAATGGATCATAATATGTGAATTACAGTAGCTCATTGATTCAAAATAAAATAATGAATAAGGATATAGGTCGACCGATTACTAAAAAGAACTACTCTTCCATTGGTGGCGTAATCATCGTAGAAGCGTTTTGCATGTGCGAAGGTTTATAATGGGTATAAACCAATAACACTTCTACTCAAGAATTCCAGACCAAAGAGGAAGATTAATAGAAGAATAAATTTAAACAAAATAGAAGAAAATATAAGGAATAAAAGAATAACGAAGAAGTTTATTACACAAACAAAATCATTACAACATGAAGGAGAAGAAGAAGGCTTCGTCGAAGAGATCCTTGCATCAAGAGATACCCTTATTGAAATATTTGGATAATTGGAGTTGATCCACCTCTCCTCTGCCCTCAACTTACCAATGCACGTCCCAACCCCACCAAATGAGAAAAACGCCAATTTATAGAGTGGTGGGGAGGCTAGGTTCAAAGTGGTTTCACGTGTGAATGGGGAATCTCGGCCAAATATTTTATTCCAACTTTCACCGCCCATTTTACCTCAACAACGCATGAATTGACCGGCCTTACAGAATACTTTTTTGTGGCAAATCATGTCCCCGAGGTTTCCTCAAAATTTGGACTCAATCCAAGCCCCGATGAAGGCTTGATGGCCGAAATATAGAAGCTTCTCCATTCTGGTGTGTCCAGCCCAACTTTGACTTCATGGCCCATTGTCAACAATCAAATGAACTCTTTAGCTATGGGGTCCTTAATAAAAGTTGTAGAAAATTAAGTTAGGCACACTATTACAAAAGTTACAATTAAAATAATAAATAACAAAATATTTATCGTTGAAATACTACAGTGAGCTATAAAGGGTAAAATTGGAATTTTCATCAAAATATTCAAATGAATGATCTAATCCCAAATAATTTCTAATTAAACATATTTAACACAATTTGAGGAAATTATATCATTTATTATCAATAAAATATTCAATAAAATAGTGTTTTATCAATGACCCAGTAGCTACTTTTCTTTTTTAGTTGTACTTGTTTTTCAGTTGTACTTGCACTTTCCAGTTGGGCTTGTATTTCCGGCCCCTTTACATTTCAGCACTCTTTTGTATAAATCTTTACTAAGCATTTACTTATAGCTCGTACTCTGTGGTGTGTGTGTTCTCAGTTTATAAAGGCAATGAATTCCCAGTTTTAGGGATTTATGCCTTTGGTGCTAGTCTCCAGCCCTTAGCCTACGAAAGGTGGGCTTGGGGTTGTCATGACAGAAGCCCCGGGGAACAGGCCGTGACAAATTGGTATCAGAGGAGTCGTTTCTCATGTAGAACATAAGACTCTAATCTTTCTTTTTTGTGAAGATATAGTGTTTAGAGTACAGAGTGTAGTTTTCATTCCAGGCAGTCCAATGTTGTTGCGGTGGCTGATGTATCCTTACATTACGACCCTGACTTCTGATTTCCAACTCAGTGCATGAAAACCCTGATTGTGTGTATGTTTCAAGAGTTTTATTTGTAATCTCTTTGAGTCAGATCACCAGGTATAACTTATTGACCATGGCGCACCTGTTTCTTTTCAGGATGCATCCACATAGATAGCTAGCCAGGGTTCCGAGAGTTGTGCATACGGGCAGCCCACCGAGCAACGAGGCCTTGGTGTAGGGCCCTATTATAGTGGAGGAACCAATAGTACCACTACCCATTGGGCCACCGATACCACCAGCAATAGCAGCAGAGAGTGAATGCTTCTTGACCGTGTTGCACACGTTATAGTGCCAGAGGCTGCCCTTGTTCAGGGGAGATATGGACCCCAAGGAAGATAAGGATTGTCTTGAGGCTGTGGTGAGAGTCTTCAGACTAGTAGGGACACCAGCAGACCTTATAGTGATACATTCTGTGAGTCTCTTTCAGGAAATAGCAGGAAGATGGTGGATCCTGATTCTCCAGGTACATGATGAGGCGACACTACTCTGGGATGACTTTGAGAGCCTATTTTGGGTGGAGTTTGTCCCAGCCACCCTACGTGCAGTACAGATATAGGAGCTACAACATCTACAGCAGGGTACCATTACGGTGGCTCAGTACTCAGCAGGGTTTACTGACCTCTCGCGTTACTCCATAGATATGGTACAAGACCCATTATTCAGGGCCCATACATTCAAGAAAGGGCTCAGGAGAGAGATCAGAGCATCAATGGTATCCTTGAGTATCCCGACGCAAGCTGGGGTGTTAGAGAGAGCCCTCCTAGTAGAGAGTTTCCTTGCTGAGCAGTCACCAGTAGCGAGACCCAACACGAGTCGACATGCAGTAGAGTCTTCTGCAGATGGTAGTAGACAGATGTCGTAGAGGTCCAAGCACACCAGAATATCCAATGGAAGCCCTCAAGATACAGGTTCAGTTGTGCGGGGTACACGAGATAGAGAAAGTCATGCTAGGAGCAGGTAATGTTACACTTGCGGAGGGCATGGTCACATGGCTCATGACTGTCCAACCCGCCATACTGATGATCAATATAGAGTTGAGGGACTTCCCAGGTAGAGGTAGAGGTTTGATCGAGGCATACCATAGGGAGAAGGTGGAGGTGGCAGAGGATCTTTCCATGCAGCTGGTGGTGGACGATGATTTGATGTATTACCACCACCACCTCCACTAGGAGGTCCACCCCGGACATAGGGAGCAGGTGGAAAGGGGCGAGCTCAGATCAAGGAAGCTGATGCATACGATCATGGTACTCCAGAAATGATTCGAGGTACAATCTGTGTCTACTCCACCTTAGCTACAGTTCTTATAGACCCAGGTGCCATTCACTCTTTCATTGCCACTGCCCTCATTCAGAGCTTAGAGATTCCGACAGAGCCGTTGGCTTTATACTTACGGCTAAAGACTCCTATGGGAGCAGACTCGACGATTATGCACCAGTGCTGGTAGTGTGAGATTACTCTAGGAGGAGAAAGATTCGTCTTGGATCTCTTCATAGCGGCGTTGAGGCCTTATGACGTCATCTTGGGCATGAAATAGTTTTCTATAGTTCGTGCTAAAATTGACTCTATTAGGTGCAATGTGCGGTGTGTTTGCACGGATGGGACTAGTTTCACCTTCACTAGTAAGTAGGGATCCTTTGCAGCACAAGAAGGACTTACTCAGAGGAGGGTCCAACATATCACTCATTAGTTGGCCTGCCTTAACCTTGGAGCAGTTGAAGTGGAGAGTCCGAGTTATCCTGTAGTAGTAGACCAGTATGCGGATGTTTTCCTTGAATATGTTCCAGGACTACCTCTTCATAGAGAGGTGGAATTTTACATTGACCTGTACCCCGGGACAACACCGATATCTACTCCATCATATCGGATGGTTCCCGCTATGCTTCGTGAGCTGCAGACACAGCTGGAGGACTTATAGGGGAAGGGATTCATTCAGACCAGTGTTTCTCCCAGCGCAACCCCGATTCTATTCGCCAAGAAGGCAGAGGGGAGCTTGAGGATTTGTGTTAACAACTGCCACCTGAACCAGGTGACCGTGAAGAACAAGTACCCACTCTTGACGATTGATGACCTCTTTGATCAGTTGAAGGGAGCGCAGTGGTTCTCGAAGATAGACCTCAGATCAGGATATCACCAACTCAGAGTTCGAGACGAGGATGTGCATAATATGGACTTTAGATGTTGGTACGTCCACTACGAGTTCTTGGTTATGCCTTTCGGCGTAACCAGCACTCCAACCGTGTTCATGGGACTCATGAACATGATCCTTCAACCATACCTAAATCGCTTGGTCATAGTCCTCATTGAAGATATACTGATCTACTCAACTACTGACGAGGAGCATACCTACCATTTTCAGGTAGTACTGGACACACTCTGAGAGAACCAACTTTATGATAAGATCTTGAAGTTCTAGTTTTGGATTAGAGAGGTTCACTTCTTGGGACACGTCATCTTGGAGGAAAGAGTTGTAGTGGATCCAGCAAAGATTGAAGAAGTACTTTCTTGGGAGCCACCCAGGAGTGTGACGGAGGTACGAAGTTTCCTGGGATTGGCTGGATACTACTGGAGATTCGTCACCACTATCAGCTTTGAAGAAGAAGGGGAAACCCTTCATGTGGTCGGAGAGATGCCAGAAGAGCTTTTAGGAGATGAGGTAGAGGCTGACTAGTGTCCCCATCTTGAGGCTTCTAGAGGGAGGAGTAGGGTACGTAGTTTACTGCGACACATCAGGGACCAGACTCGGGTGTGTCCTGATGTAGGAACAAGCAGTGATCACGTATGGTTCTCAGCATCTGAGACAACATGAGAATAAATACGCTACCCATGATATATAGTTCGTATTAGTGGTCTTTTCCTTGAAGATGTTGCGACACTATCTGATGGGTGAACGTTTTACTGTGTACTCCGATCACAAGAGTCTCAGGTATATATTCTCTCATAAGGACCTGAACCCGAGACATCAACGTTTTCTTGAGTTCCTCCAGGACTATGACTTCAAGATAGTCTATACTTTTGGGAAGGGGTACGTTGTTGTAGATGCGCTCAACAAGAGATCTTGTATACACCTTCTAGGAGAGGCGACCGAGCAACTTGTTGCCTTACAGATTTCCTTTGTGGATAGAGACAGAGGAGCCTTTCTGTAGTCTCTTACAGTCACTCCCCCACTCCTTTAGTGAGTCAGGGAAGCACAGAATGGGGATGCTAACTACGAGACATGACGTGCTTAGATATCCATAGGGAAGGCACCTGATGGATTTTTTGAAGGTGGGTAGCACGTCATCCTCTTCAGAGAACGTACTATGGTACCCGTGTCACATCAAGAGGAACTGTAAATAGAGTTCCACACGTCCCATCTAGCAGTACATCAGGAGGGACGAAGATGTACCTAGACCTTTGATAATAGAACTGGTGGCCAGGTATGAAGAAGGAAGTAGGGGAGTTTGTCTCTCAATGCCACACTTTCCAGCAAGTGAAGGCGGAGCATCAAGTACCACCAGGCTTGGTTCAGGCTTTAGAGGTCCTGAAGTGGAACTGGGATGGGATATCCATGGTTTTACTGATGGTTCTTCCACATACATCCAGGGGTCATGACTCAATTTGGGTGATCGTTGATCGACATACCAAGTCGACCCACTTCCTACAGACCAGATAGAAGGGTTTAGTGGAGAGCATGGGACACCTCTACGTGCAAGAGATTGTGAATCTACATGGAGTACCTTATTTCATTGTCTCCGATTGTGACAAAAGATTTACTTCCCAGCTATGGAAGATGTTGTAGGAGGCTTTCGGGACACATCTTTGTCTGAACACTACCTTCCATCCTCATATGGGTGGTCAGACTGAGTATACCATTCAGACCCTCAAGGACACAATCGGTGAATGTGTCCTCGACTTTGGGTGCAGTTGAGAGGATCACTTACCTTTGGCGGAGTTTGCATAGAACAACAGTTATCACTCCACCATGGGGATGACACATTTCAACGCATTGTATGGGCGACCTTGCAGATCTACCTTGTGCTGGACAGACCCTGGGGAGTCAGTGCAGGTGGGAACATAGATAGTGTGAGCTACCATGAAGAAGGTTCAGATCATCTAGGAGTGGATGAAGACTGCACAGAGTAGGAATAAGTCATATGATGACAGGATACAAAGGCCTCTAGAGTTTGAGGATGGAGACCACGTCTTTCTACTGGTCTCACCTCGACGAGGCCTATGAAGATTTGGCCGTGGCGACAAGTTATATCTGATATTCATTGGACATTTTCAGGTCCTCATCAGAGTTAGCGATGTGGTTTACTACTTATCTCTTCCACCTCAGTTTCACCAGGTGCACAACGTCTTCCATGTGTCTCAGCTGATGAGATATGTGCATGACCCTTAAAACATCGTCGACCATGGGGATCTCGACGTCGATGATCGGGATACTTTTACAGAGGTTCTAGTGGAGATTGAGGATCCACAAGAGCGGGTCCTATGTGGATGGTCGATACCTCTGGTCCATGTTCTCTAGTAGCACGGGAACCTCCAGGAGAGAAAATGGGAGCGGGAGACTCAGATTCATGCTTAGTACCCCCATTTTTTCCCTTAGTTCGATTTGTAGCTTACGTGGATGTAAATCCCTGAGGTGGGGAGAATGTAAAGAACCGAAAATCCAATGAATTTTTTTGTTTTTATTTTTTTAATACATGGGATTTTTACGATTCCGTGAAAGTTTACAGTGCTTGATTCTGAGGCCTGGTGTGCCCAGAATCAATTTCTGAAGTTTTTTATTCAGGTACGTTCAGTAAACCTACAAGCGAGATTTTATAACTTTTGAACTGGTTCTTGGAATTGAAATCCATGGGCACCGTTGAACTCAAAACACCATTATTTGCTTAAGAATACTTTCACCTCAACGATGGATGGTCGAGAATGAAAGTTAGTTTTTGGGTTTTTGTGAATAAATTAAATAAAAATAAAGTTGTAACTTTATTTTCAATTTTAGTTGGTTGAAACCTCCAAGAGGTGGTTGGAGGTGGGGGCCATCACACCTTAACATCACATGAAAGGTTATGGTGGTGGGGCCCAATCTAGGTATAAAACCCTCTTCATGTGGAGTTAATGTGGTGGGGACCACCTGAGACCACTTAACCTCTAGAACTCCCCTCATTAATGAGGGGGATCCTCTTGATCTCCTCTACACATAATGGTGCCAACACTCTCCATTTAATTAATTATGCCTCATTTTGAATTTCTTGCCAACAAAATAATAGATATTATAATCTATTATTTGGAACGTCTATTCACTTTGGTCTTTTGGAGAGGAGAGCTTGGGAGAAGAAGAACCATCCAATAAAGAACGACCATCGAAGAACAAAGAATGCTTCATTTGACAATGATAGAAACCTTTTTCCTTCTTCAACCGTAACAAGGGAGGAATCTCCATCCTTGAAGAACGCTGACGACATCGTCCTCGACTTCTTCATCTTCTTTCCCGACGACAATGAATCGACATCAGCCTTTATGCACATAGATAACGAAAAATGAACCCGAGGTAGGGGTTCAGGAATGATAATAGTTGCATGTTCTTCGTTTTCCATCGTGGTTTAGAATTTGAAGCCACCAAATAACACCCTAACGTGGAGGGAACGAGCCAAACAAACATGGCCCGAGCCCTCCGCATTCTTGTGGATTTTTGCGCTAATCATGGCATGCGACCGGATTATGCGACTCTCATCAACGATGACTGCGGATTGAAGGAAACGACCTGAGGAGAGAGCGACTTCTTCCAGAATGAGAATCGGGCCATCAGAACTCATCTAGTGACCTGTAGAAAACTCTCCTACGGATGGAGCAACAAACGTCACCATAGGGCGGCGGCGACACAACTGCGTCGCTGGAGGAGTGCCCCGTGAACGATAGACTGCGGCGGTGTAGCGGTGGCCAGCGCATGGACGACCGCGAAAGGAGCCGGTGTCCAGGATGCCAGGACACCGGGAAGGCACAGTTCAACCGCCTTGGTATGGTGGTTCGAAGGAGGGACGCAACCCCTTGATGCTACAGTGCAGCTGCGGCCAGCTCGAGCCCGTCCTCGAGGAGATTTAGCGGCCCGAGCTGCCGGGTCGCCGGAAGAGGCGCGGCACAACCAGCACCATGAGATGAGCCGGCTGGCCGCTCTGCCAGCCCGAAACAGCTGGACCCCACTTGGTCCCGCATGACACACCGGCGCCAGCCTGTCGCTAGTCCCACTTACCCGAATGGCTAAACCGTTCGGGAGTTAGTGGTCGCAACCTTCCCCCCTGAACGCGGCTAGGCCGGACACCCATGGGATGCCGGGCCGGACCCAGCGTGGGCCGGTCCACCCCCTTGGGCCGGTTTGGACCCGCGGACCGGGTCAGACCCGCAGGCTGGACCCAAACCCGTTGGACTTGATTTCTCCTTTTCGCCATAACTTGGGATACGGGTGTCTGATTGATGAACCGCCTATGTCGACAGAAATCTTGGAGCGAGGAAATTCTTTTGGAATACCCCACTTGAGGTTTTGATGTAGTTGGGGTATGGTCGGGATGGATTGAACCTAAATTCAACCGGGCCCTCAGAACAGAAATGACGATAATTCTCAGACCGTGCGTCCGATTGACGCACCGTCTGTCACGTTCTATTCCTTTTGACGAGAAGGAACTTCAAGATACATAAACATGGGAATACGTGGTAGTTGATGTATCAAAACTTGGATTGAAGTTCAGACCCTCCCAGAATCAAGCGTTCTTTGTGGAAACTCTGTGGATTGCTGTGCACTGTTGACTGTTCCTGGATCCTGTGTTGGTCTGACAGTTCGGATGACTGTTCCTGGATCATGTGTTGGTACGATAGTTCTAACTTATGTTCCTGGATCATGTGTTGGTCCAATAGAATATCTGGCCCTGGATCATTTGTTGGTCTGACAGAATAGCTGGTCCTGGATCATGTGTTGGTCCGACAGCTCTGATGATTCAGTGGCTATATCTGATCATCTATATCTCTCTACAAAAGTTGTATACCTATGTGAGCTGAGTCAGTAACTTGTTTTTTACTCATGATTGAGATAAATTACTTGATAACTTAGTTATATTTATGGTAATATACCTAAGTGGGGTTATCATTTGATTTCATACATTTTGGTTTATCCTTATTGGATTTTGTGAGACCTTGAGGGTCACAGGGTCCCTACTGGGTATCATTATACTCACCCCTGCATGGGCTATGCCCGCACCTCAATGTGTTGGATGCAGACAACATACATCGCTGATTGAGGCTGAGTAGAAGGACTGGATGGTACCCAGAGGTGGACCTTACAAAGATTCGGTACAAGGAGGAGACTGACGGACGTGGAGTGATTAGGAGGCCATCTATACCTACCCTTCCAGTAGGAACCCCGGAGGACGACCCAGTAGCTTCTTTTATTTTTCAGTTGTACTTGTTTTTCAGTTCTACTTGCACTTTCCAATTGGGTTTGTATTTCCAACCCCTTTACTTTTCAGCACTCTTTTTTATACAACTTTACTTAGCCTTTACTTCCATTTCATACTCGGTTGTGTGTATGTTTTTTAGTTTATAAAGCAATGCCTGCCTAGTTTTAGGGATTTACACCATTGGTTCTAGTCCCCAGCCCATATCCTATGGAAGGCGGGCTTGGGGTAGTCATGACACGGACCCTGGGGAACAGGTCGTGACAAATCTCACTCAAATGATACTTTTTCATGTTAAACTTAAGTATACATGCTCCTTAAACATCTAAAAAATCCATAAACCTCTCCATACATAAAACATAAAATATGTATTAATTCATTTCAACATAAGATCATCATTAATTATATCACTTCATGATTATTATATAATTTTTTCCCATGAACACATTAATCACACAATATTAATCATAATACATTATAAATGAATATCTATATTATTCATTAATACTTAATCCATAAAAATAAATAAATCATATCCTATGATTCAACAATTTTATATAATTAGACTAGATATAATAATGATCTTTCATATTTCATATGTAAATTCCTCATATTCAACTGTAATGGAATTAGGAATTTGTAATAATTTATCTTTACACTCATATTAATCCCCTTCATGATATTTCCCCCAAGGAAATTGATTTTAATTTTTAATAAAGATACCACATATAAATTATTCAATTGATACATTGGGAATAATTTCATTCCACATCATAGATTTAACTAAAGGCTTTCTTTTTCAATTTATAGATTATTGATTTATTCCCCCATTACAACATACACAGTATCATCTATTTATATTTAAATATTTTTATGGGTTATTATTCCCAAAATCATGACACTTAGGTCATTAAATATTTTTATGTTTCAAGTATTTATAACTTGAAATTTTTTATAACTTCATTATTTTCTTTTTTTGTGTATTTGGATACTCTCTTTGTCTCATGCTTTAAATCATAACCCATTATAGGTAGATAATAACAACCACAATAGTTATCATAATATATCCCATTGTTTTCATTATTTCCAATCATAAAACCACAAAATTTTCACTGAAATCCATTATTAATATGATCCCAACTAAATCAAATCATTTAAATTAAAAATAACTAAAACATTAATATATCAAATAAACCATAATAAACCAGCATATATGGTGCATAAATACTAAGATATCTTTAACCATGACATCCTATATTAATAACATTATTTTTATTTAAATAACCATTGTTGTTTTTACAATACTGATAATTATGGTCATTGCATATTTTTAACTAAGGAACAAATAACATTTTATCCTCTAATGTTACCAAATACTTTCCTCTAATAGCAACTATAAGCACCCATCCTTAAATATCACATATTCTAGTGTATTTAAAATATAATTAATTTTCTATAATGATATTTTAATTTTAGGGGTTTGGATAATTATTTCGTAACTCAAACTCAACCATACCATATATTTACAAAGTTGACACTTCTTATTGGTATCCACTTTTCACATAATGTAAACCTCTAAAATAAGACATGATTTATTTTCATAAAAAATATTCATTACATTCAACATGACTTGATACTTTCTCTTAACCATCCTTAAAACCCATGAAAAAAATATTAAAATAGGGACGAGTAGAATAATATTAGTAAGGGAAATAAAATATAATAATGAAACTCTTTACATCATTAGTTCATATATAATATTCATTTTCAAAGTAATGTTTTCAATCAAAAGAATAATTTTCTATAACAACCCTAATCTTTAATACACACCTAAACATGATTTATTATATAAACATACACTTAAGAAAACTCTAATGATCGAGAGGTCTCTTTTATTGGGAAATTAGGAACATTACATGACAACTTGAGACATAAAATACAACATTTTTTATTGAAAAATTATTTTACATGACCACAACATTCCTACATACATAGCATTGCATGGGATAACCTGAGGACATATATGAGAAAAGGGTGAGTTATAAATCCCAGTAAGGGAGTAATCAAAGAATAAAATTAAGAATACAATACATGTTAGGGAATATGCATATCAATTAAGCATAAGAGAAATGTGAATGTAAAAGCAATATATAGCATAATTATCATAACAATGAGATGTGGAAAGTACATTTAACATGATATTAGCATGATAAAAGGATCATTTCACATTGAGAATCATTAAAACTTCATTTAAATTGAATTTTCATGAGTAAACCCTCATTTTACATGGCGTATCAGGATACTATTCGTCACCCAATGCATTGAAGGATAATCGGGGCGCACACTTCTTAATTATTTCATTTCATGCATAAGTGTGCCACATAGATCATACAACATTGATTCATTAAACATCATAATTTATTCCATGAATAAGAGATGTGAAAAAATGTATGTCCTCAATAAAAAATTACAATTTCCTAAAGGTGAATACCCTTTATATAGAAATGGGTAAGTTATTCACATACACAATGGTTTTGGCATGGGAAAGTTTGGTGTAACTTCGGCACCATAACAAAGTCCAATAGAAATCGTAAAATGGGTTGATGGGAGATAAAGGGTTATTGTATCATTAATATTTTAAATGCATATCAAGGGGTTCATGTAACATAATATCCTGACATATGTAATGTAATTTATATGCGTAACATAAAATAATTGTTAGAATGTAAGTGAAGAGAGAGAAATCCCTTATAAAAATTTGGCTTGGTAACAAGTGTACATTGGAGGAATTAATGAGAGTGATAGGGGTATCTCATCATTCAAACTTAAGGAGGAATGTATAGGAGAGGTTTGAAATTATAACCCAAAATTTTTAAATGAAAAAAAATACATAACAATATAAGGAAACATGGACATAAATAAAGAAGGGAGGAAAGTAAGGATCCCTTACTTGGAAGTGTGATCCCAAAGGATTCGGAGAGGCTTAACATAGGATTATTGGGAACTTGGGGCACCTTTGGTGGATTATAGAGAGATAAGGAAAGATTTTAGTCAAGCTCCAAATAGTTTGAGTGAATATGAATGAGATATTTAGTGGGTTTATATAGGAAAGGAGAGGCAATTCTTTATTATTTAGGGTTTGGACACTACATATTAAACTAATCAATACCACAAAAAATCCAATGGTTTTTGCCTATGTTTTTTTGGAAACGTTGGAGTGAAAAATATTATTTTATAATACCAATGGCCAAAATTATTCAAATATTAGACTTTCTTATGTGGAGGTGAGTCACAATCTCAAGAAAATCATTTTAAAAAGTTAAAATATTTTATATGTCTTAGAGGGAACACTAAGGCACTATAAAATAAATTAAGCAAATATAAAATCACATTATTTTAAATTTAAAATATATATTGGCCAAATATACCTTTTATAGTATTTTATTACATCATTATTGTTTCATTATGATGTCATAAAACACTATATATATTTAAATGGTATTTAATTTTTACCCAAAAATTCTATTGTCTCAGAAAATAATGAAAAATTATGCATTAGATAATTTCAATAACCTGAATAAAAAAAGTATATTCTTTTTATCTAAATAATTTTCTAAATATGTTAATTTTTTACTTTTATAATAAAAATTGACTTTTATTTAAAATTCATGGGTTTTAACAAAACAGCTTTCAAACCATAATAAAAATTACAATAGTATTCATAAAATATTATATGATCATTTCTATTTAATAAAAGTAATTTATTAATAATATTTTATTAAAATATTATTTAATTCAAAAATCCATTAATTTATCAAAATATATTTCTCAATTGAATATTTACTAAAAATACTATATTTTTTCTTTGAATACCATTTACAAAGTAACAATAAAATAAATGTATATTATTTATACAAAATAATGAACATAATCATATTTCTAGGGTCTTTTTACATAACCCCTTATAACACCTGTATAAGACCTAAAATTATGGTGTGTGATGGTGATAGAATCTTGGGGCAGCTCATATAAAATCACTCATGTGGAAATGTTTATCAATTTACACTTCTCCCAAATGAGATTCTATTTAAGATTAATGTGTTGAAGATGTGCTTGGTCTTGGTCAAGAGTGAAGACCCGTGATGCTACCTCCTTTCTGAGAACTAACAAATTTTCTTCGTATGGAGCAATTCTACGGGATGAGGCTATCGTTTCCTTTGTCTGAGCGAATTGGATTTGTTAAAGCCTTATATTTATAATAATCATGTGATCACTGTTTAATGACTATATTAGCAACAATAAAAATTATTATTGGTATTTTAAAATATTAAAACATAAAACCAAGAATGATCATTTGTTTTAGATAACCAGTTTACATAATAATAACTTTAATTAGATCAAGAAGAGTTTTCATTAATAAATTTTTGGGTCGTTACAATCTTCAACCATTAAGAAATTTCACCTTCAAAATTTCCTTTTCCCATACTAAAATAGATTCGGTTAACTCTTCTTTATCACCTCCTATGATTCCTATGTTTCTTCTTCAAACATTTTTTTTCCACAACACCTTGACGAGGGGCATTGTCTTATTTCATAGAACATTTTCTGTACAATCAAATATCTCCACTAGCTTCTATTTATAGGATAGGTCATTCTAAAATGTTACCACCTCTATATTGAGTACATGTGATGGGTTAGGTATGTACTTCCCCAAGAGTGATACGTGGAATACATCATGTACTTGATATAGGTTCGGTGGGAGTTCTAGTCGATATGCCACTACTCAAATGTGATCAAGGATCTCAAAAGGGATGATGCACCTTGGATTAATATTTAACTTTGTCCCAAATCTCACAACTATATTCCATGGTGATATGCAGAGGAATACAATGTCTCCAACATTAAAATCTTGGTATTGTCGACAATTATCATCATATCTCTTTTATCGACTCTAGGAACCTTTAATGTATAGCTGGATGGTCTTGACCTTGTCCACCATTTCTTCGTCCAATTATAGACATTGGAGTTTTTGATCCCCGACCTCATCCCAATCAGCATGGGATTTTCACCTCTTCCGATAAAGGGATTCATAAAGATCCATTTTGATGCTTGAGTGGAAACCATTATTGTAATAGAACTCAATTAGTGAAATATGTTGATCCCATCCTCCTTTGAAGGCCATTGAACATGATCTCAACATGTCCTCAAGTGTTTAGATAGTCCGCTCAGATTGGGCATCAATGTGAGGATGATAAGCCATAGTGATTTTCAGCTCAGTATTTAGATTGTGTTGAAGACTCTTCTAGAACTTATTGTTGAATCTTGGATATCGATCAGATACAATCGATAGTGGTACTCTAGGCTGCCTTACCACATCTTTGATTTATATCCATTCTAGTTGAACAATTTAGAAACTCTCCCAAATTAAAATGAAGTGTGTAGTCTTTTAACATGATCCACAACAACCATGATAACATTGTTTCCTTTGGATGTATTCAATGTTCTAGTGACAAATCCCATCATGATGTTATTCCATTTCCATGTTGGTACGGGTAATGGTTTCATCATCCCCTTAGACTTATGCCTCTCATCCACAACTTACTGACATACTAGACACTTTTATGTATACTCAGTGATCTCTTTATTAATGTTAATCCACCAATAATTATCCCAGAGATCTCAATACATCCTTTTGTTTCCTAGGTTGATGGAGAAATTTGAACTATGTGCATCATGAAAAAGTTATTTCTTTAACTATGGATTTTATAGAACACATAGTCTTGATGAAAATATCACAATTCCTTCTTCATTAACCTTGAACTCAGAGGATTTACCTTTTATGATAGATTCCACTTTCATTTGAATTCTCACATAATCATTTTGAGCATCCTTTGACCTTTACAGATGAGATGGTTGAGAAATCATTTGTGGGGGGATTGATGATGTTCCCTTCATTTTGAATCCAATTTACATCTTTATCGAATCTAATAATATTGGATACTTTTCAATTCTCATAAATGAAAGAGTTGTTGGGTCTATTCTGCTTAGAGAATCCTCAACCTTGTTCGCTTTCTAAGTGGGGTAATGGATTGAGTAGTCAAAATATTTGATCAGCACTAACCATCTTCATTGGAGCATGTTCAACTCTTTCTATGTGAATATATACTTTATTATTTTCTGATCCTTAAATATTTTTTTAATTCTCCCCAAAGAGTTAATTCCACAAAAGTTTCTAAGATAGTATTACTACAACCAACTCTAAATCTTGTGTTAGATAGTTTTTCACATGAACTTTAAATTTCCTCAGTGTATAGAAAATGAATTTTTCATTTTTCATTAACACATAGCCCATTCCCTTCTTCAAATCATCACTGAATACCACAAAAAGTTCTCCACTTGTGGGTAGTGTGAGCATGTGTGTAGTGATAAGACTCATTTTCAACTCATTGAAGCTGTCTTCACATTCATAACTACAATAAAAATTAACTCCCTTCAAAGTTAGATTTGTAAGAGGGTTCTAAAATCATGAAAATTTCTAAAAAATAAATAATTCCATCTAGACCAAGGAAGCTATAGATATATGTCACAGATGTTGGCCTCATCCATCCTTAAATTTCATTTGTCTAGGAGGGATCCAAAGATATCCCATTTCTTGTGATGATATGACACACGAATGAGAATTTCTTCAACCAGAGCTCACACTTTTTATACTTTTAATTCATCATATCCTTTTGGAAGGTATCAAGTATAGTTCTTAGATACTCATCAAGCTCCTCCTTGATTTTGGAGTATATTAGAATATCATCTATAAGTACTACCAGAAATTTTTCATGGTAATATCTAAAGAGTCTATTCATCAATTTCTTGAATATTGTTGGATCATTAGTGAGTTTGAAATGAATTACTAGGATTTCATAGTGATTTTACCTTGTACAAAAAGTAGTCTTGGTGATATCCTCCTTCTTCACAGTTACATGGTAATATCCTGACCGTAGATCTACCTTGGAGAAGTATTTTTCTCTATGTAGCTAATTAAACAAGTTCTCAATTCATGGAAGAGGATACTTGTTCTTTGTTGTGATTTTTTTGAGATCACGATAGTCAATGAAAAGGAGCATTGACCCATCATTCTTATTGACAAAGAGGACTAGTGTACCCCATAGTGAAACACATGGGCATATAAACCCATTATCCAGATTATCCTATAGTTGTTTATTTATATCCTCAAGCTCTAAAACAACCATTCTATATGGATTATTGGATATTGGAACACCCTAGGTATAATATCGATCGATAATTCAACATATCTTATAGGAGGAAGAATATACAATTTCTTGGGAAACACTTCAGTGAATTCACTCATAATGGTAATTTCTTCAAGGATGGTTACTTCCTTAGACTCAATCATTTGAGAAAGATATGTGTTATCACGAGGTAGTAATATCCATTCTTGAGATGATGGTTCTAAAGAAGATTCATCCTCTTTATTGCACTTGTATATAATCAAGGGCCGATTCTCCATATGAAGAGTGACTTCCCTATAACAGAAATTTATAAGGAAACCGAATCCATGCCAAGAATTGCATAAAATTCCACCAGAGGGACTATGGAGAGGTTCTTGAGGAAATTCATTCCAAAAATTATGATAGGGGAAGAGTTATATTCATGGGATGCAATAAGTTTCCCATTTCACTTCTCATAGACATGTCTACATCCATGACTTGTGGAAGTGTTGGGATTATTCTACCAAACTTGCAGGATATAAATGAATGATTAGAACCATAATCAAAACGTAAGTTCACTATTCTTGAATGTATAAGTAGAATACCTATCACCACTTTGTTTATAGGGATCACTTCAGTGGTAGTGATGGAAAAATCACACACTTGCTACATTGGAGGTTGTTGGTTTCCTCCAAAAACCCTTGGTTTAGGGCACTATTTTGAAAAGTTCCATTGTTTTTTGCAGTTGAAGCATTGAACAATGCGTTGAGGGTTGAAAGGGGAATTGTGATCCTCTATCGCAGTAGCTGATTTTTCTTGTCGGCAGTTAATGGCCAGATTCCCTTCTCATACAAACCTAAAGGATTTCCTCACCCCCTTCAGGCAATTTCTGGGGTGGTTCTTTTGGCACCTTTGTCAAGTGGGGTTTTGGAATTTCTTAGCACCGTTGGATTTATCCATCAGACCGCCAGAATTAAAGTCCAGTTTCCACTTCTTTTCCCCATGACACCCCTATGATCTGCTGATATCCATTTCAACTATGGGGGCACATCGAATAATTTTCTCATAGATGTTAAAGTCACCTATCACTGGATAGTTTTGTATTCTAGGTTTTAGACCACCAAAGACGCGGTCAACCTTGAAATTCGGGGCAATGACAAAGCCGGAGGCATATCATGAAAGCCTTGTGATTTTTTCCTTATAATATTTGATGGATTCATTATATTTTTTCTTGAGGTAAAGGAAGTCCCTTTCCATATTAATTTGGAGGGTGAAAGGAAAATATTTATCAAAAATCATTTTATGGAAATCCTTCTATTCCAACGCATCGATCTCTTCCTCAGGATTTTTAATTTTGATCAATGTCTACCATTGATCAGCTTTACCCTCCATACAATAATCATCCAAAAAAAACTTCTCTTGTTTTGAACATTAAAGTATGTAGAAGATATTGTCAATGGATTTAATCCATTGTTCCATGATTGAGGGATCCGATGATCTATTAAAATAATGAGGCATCTTTCTCATGAAGATCTCGATTTCAGATTGTTATTTCTTAGGGGGGGGGGGGTGGAAGTTCATCTTAAACCTTTTTTTATTCAAAAATTGAGTTAAGTAAGAAAGTATCATGACAAAGTATATAATTCACACTCCCATTGAATTGGGAATCTCATTAGAACAATCATCACATTGATCATCACATCAATTGTTAGACCGAGTCCTCCTATTACCAACCATAGTCTAGAATAAAAGGAAAGTTAGGGGTAACACATAAAGAGGAATCCAATGACAAAAAGAGATAACATATAAATTACATTTTATTTTTGAACTTATTAATTTATAGGTTTTATGCTTAAATCTATGTTATCCATGATCTACTTCCAAACATATATTCTTAGGGGTATTTTTTTATTCCATTAAAAACAGTTCATACTATGTTTATGAATTTACCAATGCATATCCCTCATGAGTGTCATAACTAATTAGGAAGAAATGCCAATTTTCGTGCACCAGTTCCATTTCAAGTCCAACTCAAAGTGGTGTTTTTGGGTTTTACTCTAAGATACATCTATGCTAGATCCACCTCTACTTGTTTATATTGAGGCATGGTTGTATTTTCTTTATAAAACACTTACTCTATACTCACCAAAATTGAGGGATATTTTTATTATACTTAGTCTTATCCATATGAATTTCACTTGGTTTTTCTAATCCTAATCCCTAATATAACTAAACTTATCCTTTGATACTAACTATAAAAACCCTTCTCTTTATTACACACCTAAAAATTATTTATTACATAAACTTGAACTTAATAAAACTCTAAGGATCGATAGGTCTAGTGTCTTGGGAAATTAATAAAAAATCACATGACAAATTAAGACATAAAATAAAATATCATTATTGAGAACTTATTTTACATGACCACAACATCCCTCTGTACATAGAATACTTGGGATAACCTGAGGACATACATAAGAAAAGGGTCAGTTATAAAGCCCTTTAAGGGAGTAAACATGACATTAAATTAAGAAAACAATACATGTTAGGAAATAGGCATATTAATGGAGCATAAGAAAGAATGAACAAAAAGGTATGATATAGCATGATTATCATAACATGGAGATGTTGCAACAATATTTAACATGATATTAGTATGAGACAAGGCTCATCACACATGGATCATGAATAAACCCTCATTGTACTTGAATTATCATGATTAAACCCTCATAACACATGAATTATTATGAGAAAACACTCATTTCACATGGTGTATCATGATAATATTCTTTACCCAATGCATTAGAGCACTATCAGGGCACACCCCTCTTAATTAATTAATTTCATGCATAATTGTGCCTCATAGATCATATAACATGGATTCTTTAAACATCATAATTTATTCCAAGAATAATATATGTGAAATAAATAAATGTATGTCCATAATTGAAATGTACCTATGAATAAATTTTAATACACTTGATAGTGAAATGGGTATGGTATTCACTTACACAATGGTTTGGCATGGGAAATTTTGGTGTAACTTCGGCCACATAATGACGTCAATTTGAAATCATAAAATGGGTTATTGAGAGAGAAAAGGGTATCTCATAATTTATACATGAAATAGAAAGGAAGGGGGCTATGGAACATAATATCCGAAAATATGTAATGGAATTTAGATGCATATTGTAAAAGAAGTTCTTGAATGTAATTGAGGTGAAAGAAATACCTTACATAATTTCATCATGGTAATGAGTATACATGAGAGGCATTAATGAGAGATAAAGGGGTATATCATCATTTAAAAATAATAAGGGAATTATAGTGGAGGTGAGAAATCATACACCAACATTTTTAATTGAAAATAAAAGCACGTAACAATATAAAGAAACATGGACATAAATATGGAATGAAGGAATGCAAGGATCCCTTACCTAGAAGTGTGATCCCAAAGGCTTGGGAGAGGATTAAGAGAGGGTTTTGGGAGATTGGGGCACACTGAGAGGATTCTAGAGAGAGATTAGGGAATATTTTGTTTGAGATATAAATGGTTTTAGTGGAGAGGAATGAGATATTGAGTGGGTTTATATAGGAAATGAGAGGGAATTATTTATTATTTAGGTTTTGGACACTACACATTAAAATAATCAAAACCACACAAAATACCATTTTTTCCCATGGGTTTTTCCAAATTGGAGTGGAAAAATCATTTTTTAAGGTTAATGGCCAAACTTATTAAAATATTAAGCTTGATTATATGGAGGTGAGTCACATTCTCAAGAAAATCATTTTAAAAAGTTAAAATATTTTATAAGTCCTCAATGGTCCACTAAGGCATTTTAAAATAAATAAAACAAATATAAAATCACATTATTTTAAACATAAAAAATATATTGGCCGAATATAACTTTTATAGTATTCTATTACACCATTATTGGGTCATTATGATGTCATAAACCACATTATATATTTATATGATATTTAATTTTTACCCAAAAATTTGACTGTCTCAAAAAATTAAGAAAAATTCACCATTAGATAATTTTGACGCCCTGAATCCAAAAAATATTCATTTTATATAAATAATTTATTTAATACGTGAATTTTCTTCTAAAATAAAATCCAAAATTTATCGAAAATTCACGAGTTTTGACAAAAACAGATTTCAAACCTTAATAAAAATTATAATTGTATTCATTAAAAATATAAGATCATTTATATTTAAAAAAACTTAATTAAGTAATAATATTTTATTAAAATATTTATTAATTCAAAAATCTATTAATTTATCAAAATAGATTTCATAATTAAATATTAACTAAAAATAATATTTGGGATTTAAAAACCATTTAAAAAGTAACAATAAAATGATTGTATATTCTTTATATAAAAATAATACACATAGTCATAGTGTTAGCATATTGTTACATAACCCCATATAACACCTGCATAAGGCCTAAGGGTATGGTTTGCAATGGTAAAAGACTCTTAGGGAAGCTCAGATAACATCACTCAAGTGGTAATCTCTATTAACTTCCACTTCTCCCGTAGGAGATTCCATTCAAGCATAAATTGTTGAAGATTAGCATGAGCTTGGTCAAGAGTGAATCCGCATGATGATACCTCCTATCCAAGCTTTGAAAAATGGGCTTTATATGGAGAAATTCTCCTAAATGAGGGCATTGCTTCCATTTTCTGAGTAACTTGGATCTATTAAATCCTTATATTTATAGTAATCATGTGATCACTGTTCGACCACTATATTAGAAATAGTAAAAATTTATAATGGTATTTTAAAATCCAAAACCACAAAACCAAGGAAGTGAATTTTTCTTATATAACCATTTTATATTATAAGAAATTTAATAAGATGAATAAGAATTTTCATTAATAAATGTTTGAGGAATTACATTTTCTTTCATAAGAGATCGCATTTTCTGTGCAAATAATTTTATAAAACTTTTCACAAAAAAATTAATAGAAAAATAAAAATCAAAAAGGATTATTTGAAAACATGATAATCTTATGGAAGATTTTTCAGAATGTTATACTTTTTTCACATAAGATGTAGTTAATACGTTCTGTTGAAAATAATCCCATTACATTACCATTAATTAATCATAGGATTATTATAAAAACCCATATAAAGAATATATAAAAATAGATTTCTTGTGAAATAATTTTTCATACCACTCTTACAAATGGAAGAATCATATAGTGTAATTCCAAACACAATGTGTTGAGGGTAATCATAAACCCACCCATCCTTGGTTTGTAACATATCCACCCGTCATCGGTTCACAATGTAACCGTGATTTATTGGTTCATAACATTGCCAAACAACATTGGTTTTTAATGATACCACCCATCATTATAAATAAATTCAATCGATCCATAAGAAATCATGACACAACAAATTATAAGTTTCAAAATTATAATCTTAAAATATGTATTCCACACATTAGAGAGAATTTTTTGATATTCAAGTATCCATCCCATTTAAATCCCCATAGTCAATAAAAAATATCTAGAAAAATATATATATGATTTTTCTATATAGAAAAGATGAAATATTATATTTCCATAAAGAAATAAAATAATAGATAGGGAAGAAGGAAACATTTATTTCATTGAATATTTTAAAAAATAACATTAGTTTTGTATTTTTTATCAAAATGTTTTATAAAAAACATGTCGAAATATTAAATTTGAAAACATTTAAAATATTGAAAAAAGGGACATAAAATTTCCAATATGATGAATTTATATTAATATAAATAAACACATATAATATTTTCAATAATATGTATATGGAATAGAATGTCTTATAAAATAAAACATTAAATTGTTTTAAAATAATGTTTTTTAACTAAAGAATCTCATATGTAAAACATTGAGGAGGATACTTATTTTCTAAAAAAATTTTACAAAAATTTATACGTGTTATTTAATGAATCTTATAATTCCTTGAAATAAAAATAATTATTTTATTGAAAAAAACATCAAATAATAAAATGATTTAGAAACTAAAATTTTAAAACTTTTTAAAAATAAGGATTTAAGTAAAAGGGAGCATTTAATTGATTCTGATTCATCATGTATTTTCTTTATCTTCCTGAATTAAAAAATTATGAAATTATTTAATTTATTATTTTTTTTATTTTTCTTTTTTTAACTTATAAATATGATAAATATAATTAATTAATTAATTTTCTTTATGTCATATGTTTTTACAATATTTAGATGATATGTCCAAGATGACATCGGTAGGTTTACTATGGTCAAATAGGTCATTAATTTAAAAACTATAGAATAATAATAATGATATAATTTTCATTAATATTAATCGATTTTACTTTTGAAAAAACATAAAATCTGACTATGAAAAATGAGCTATATTACGATCATACTGATGATATTTAAAAAGTAAAAATAAGTATAGTTTTTATTTTCCAGTGATTATTATAAAAATAAGGTATTTACCATATTATCATTATAGAGTTATAACCATATCATAAATACAATATTATTTATTTAAATTTACTTATATATATTATCTATGTTATATTTTGATGAAAATTGTGTTGCATCTCTTCATAGAGGTATCAGTCCACACATATGCACAGATGGTGTTAACATTTTTTAGTGTAAGAAATAAAATAGAATATCATAATGTTATAATGTTATAAATTTTATGAATATGATCACTATGTCTTTTATATCACAAATATTCATTAACATTGTCTTTATAACCTTACAAAGAAAGTGTTAGTGAAAAAAGAATCACATTGATTTATGTGGAGGTAATTCTCCATAAAGATGAGCGACGATATTATATCCCCCATGGAAATGAATCTAAAAAGGTATATGTGATATAATAATTCCATAATAATAATTATATTAAAAATATAATATATAAAATTTAAATATAATGTTACTACATAGTTTAATGGAAGTTATGAAAAATAAATTACGTTGATTCGTGAGGTGGTAGCTCTACGTACACAAGAATAGTGGTTTCATTTCCCATTTGATGAAATAGGATATAGATTTATGTAATTATATTAAAATAATACAATATAAGTATATATGAGGTAATGATTCCATTATATCATCATAATTGATGAATATTTAAAGAGAATAATGAAGAAATAAAATAAAAATCTTGGTTTAGCATGTCACCTCTTCTTTTGAAAACCTCCTTATGTTAGTAAAAAATTAAATCCCATTATGGATTTCTGATAAAACCATGGGATATAGGTATTAGGGAGGTAATTCAAGAATTCATTGTTCTAGGTACTATAAAATCAAAATATTTTGAACACGTGAAAAGGATAAATGAATTTTTGGCCTTTCATAAGTGTGGGAGAGGTCATGATTGTAATTTTTCAAAGGAACAAGTTATACCCATATTTCTCTATAGAGAATACTCTGAAAAACAGAAAATTATTAAAACATATATAATAAAAGGTTTAAATATGGCTATAAATTATATTTGTACATGTTTTTAGGTCATATTAACCCATATCACATTTTAACCTATAGTAAACCTTTTTTACCTTACCTACTGTAAAACAATTATACTCTTTCTATAAATCAGTAATACTGAAAAATTGTGTTGAAATTATTATATGTTATAATATTGGATTTTTAAATTAAATAATAAATTTTAATAATTTAAATTTAAAAAATTTGTATGATATAATTTAAAATTAAACCCATTGAAGTCATAAAATGTTGTTTCCATGATATCTATTTTTTGAGAATAAGACAATTTTATATTACCTCTATGACTATTAATCATCGATATATGAATTTAAATTAATATATATTGATACCTAATCTAATATTTTAATTTAATTAATTCTTCATCTTGTTTTTTCATAATTAATTAATATTGATAAACGTTATGCACTTTCAAATAGTGGTAAAAAATCTTTTTTTAAACCCAGAAATAAATGTATCCTAAAATAAAATATAAATATAATAAAAATGTAATTAAGTTGATTATATAAAAGTAAATATTTTTTATTTAACATTAATTCCTATTCAAAATAGAATAGATCTATTAAACTATTTAATTTGTTGAAAATAATATAATGTTTCTAAAAAATTAGTATTTTTCACTCTTCCTTAAAAAGTCAATATTTTCTATAAAATCCTAAAATTTCATCAAATGTTAATTTTTATTTTACAATTTCAAGAATGAATATAATTTTATGAAATTATTTTTCTTAAATTTCATAAAATCTATTCTACTTTTATCTCAAAAAAATCAATAACTGAAAAATAAAAAATTATTTTTGAAGAAAACATAATTTTGAAGAATAAAAAGACTTTACTAAAAAATAATAAATTAATTTATAATAATTTATATGAAAATAAATTGAGTTGGATATATATATATATATACATATATATTTATGTATTTATTCTGATTCATACAACTAACTAAATGGCTAGGTTATAAATGTCATATATTTCTTGGATCCTGTAAACCCGAATTTGCGTGTCAAATAAGTTATCAAACGTAATTTGATTATTTTAAAATGTCATGGTTATAAATAATAACCAATTTAATACATTTAATAATTTAAATTAGAATATTATCTCAATAATAAATGGGATAAAATTTTACAATACCTTTCTTCAGATCTCACATCGTAAAAACAGTTATTAAAACATCCTCTTTATTGGATAGAAAAGGAAGTATAAAGGTCATTGGGAATAAAAAATAATTGTATTCTAAATTAGATAATATTGGTGGTAAAAGATTATTTATACATGGAATAAATTTATAATTCATAATGAATGATGGAGAGTGATAGAGATCATTTATCAAAATAATGTGAATGATTATGAGAAATTCAACATCGAAAATACCATTAATGAAAGTGTAGTGAAAAAGATTATCATTTGATCAGAAATGAATGTAATAGAATAAAATTTTCCTTTTAAAGATCATTTTCTTTGGATTAGATAATTCTTTATCATCAGTACAGAGAATATAAGTAAAATGATTACTTTTTATGTTCACATGCATCCATTAATCTATACCCACCAGAATCTCAAATTTTTCTAAAATTGATGAGTATTAAATGTGACTTTTCATTCCTAAAGATCTAAAATTAAATTTTATAGGATCAAATAACCATAAACGGATAAAAATACACTCAACCAATATTTATAATTTATATAAAACTAAAAAGGCTACTAAGAAGTAAGATAATCATAAAAATGAATAAACCTTCTTGCGATGAAATACAACATTAATCTACAAGGTGTCAATAGTAACACCCAAAGTTTAGCATAGATAGTTAATTAAAGAACTAGATTCACAATTTTCTAAAATATTACTTACAAAGATCCAAACCCAAAAATAAGTTTTAATGTCTCATACCTAAATAGTATATCATTGAGATATATGATTAATGGATATGTTACTATCATAAAAATGTATATATGAGTAAATTTTACATTTGGATGGCGTCAATAGGATTTCTGGATTTGGATTAGTACAGATGTGTGATTCTGGGTATGACATGAGTATCCGCCTTAGTTTTGGTACGTCAAAGTTGTTGTGTAGGCTTATCCAGATCTTGGATTGGTGGCAGGCTGTGGAGTGTATATATTTGTGGTGGTGTACAGGTTATCTAGCTGGGATTATGGATTGTGGTGGCCTTTGGAAGTGTGTTAGCTGGAGATGGAAGCTAGGGTCCTTTGTTTGGTTGATTTTTTTTTGTTTTTTTCATATCATTTGTAAGGGGATCTTTATCATTGGGCTTTGTTCCAATGGAACATTAAGACAATTATTTATAAGGCTCTATGCCTTTGGTTCTAAAGGCTTGTAATGGGTTCCCCCTAACTAGTTTATAGAAGTTTTCTCTTTCATTTTATTTTTTTAATAAAGGGGATTTCCCCAACCCTTTCAGTAATAATAATAATCATGTACTCAGATTGAAATTTTTTAAAACATAATCTAGTATATAATCTATACCATTAATATTTCAAATCATGTTTTCTAATCATCAACTATAATATAATTTGGAATTTATAAGAATTTATCTATATATTATTATTGATAACATTCAAAAAATTTCATCCAAAGATATTGATTTTCATAATTCCAATACCCCCAAAATTTAAAAAATTCATTTTATAACCTGGAAAAACATTATTCCCATTCATCAAATTAACATAATGCTATATTTTCCAAATAGTATTATTTCTTTATTCCCACATCTATGAAATAAAAAACATCTTATATTTCACCCAATACATTTTCCTATGTGTTTTTCCATATTTTGACACATAGATCGTTGAATCTTGTTTACCTTTGTTGTATTTATCACATGATCATATATGGAAGTCTATTTTGGATTCTTTGGTGCCTTAGGAAAATCACCTATATCCATGTTCTTGATTATAAATCAGAGTTTTGGTTAATAATAAAAACAAGATTTTTCAATATAGCTCTAACTCCATTCAGTTTGTCATTCATACGACCCCCAAATTTTCCATCACATCAATTATTATTTGGTTCATGCTAGATCCGTTTATTTATTATAATAGAAAAAGATAGTGTGAGTGTATCAAAGAATCCACAAGAAACCATTATATCTGGAGGATATAAACTATGATATCCTCAACCATGCCATTATATATTAAACTATTACTATTTTTTCAAAATAAAATTAATCCCCCTTATCTTAATATTCTTTCTGGAAATAGAGGGTTTTAAGCTTAAAATCAAATAAAATTATAAGCTCTAATTTTATGAAAACATTTCATCACATAAAAACTATATGGTCTTAGACAAAAACATTACATAATAAACTGTATATGTACTTGAAATCTCATTCCTTTCAAAAATGTCTTTAATGTTTAGTTTTTTAGATATTTCTTTCATAACTCAAACATATAAAAACCATATATTTACAAAGTGGACACTTTTGATCAGTATTAATTTTTTGAATAATGTAATACATTTTTAACAAAGAAATGATTTATTTACCTGAATAATATTCCTGACTATCAACATGAATTCATACATCCCATTAATAGTCCTTAAAACCAATAATTTTATTTATAAATTATGTATGAACATAGAAAGGTTACTAAGGTACATAATTTAAAATAAATACACCCATACTTCCATAAAGAAATATAAAAAATTCCTTTTAAAAGGAATAATTAGGATTATAATATTAATTTTCATACCCAATACATCTCCTTTTATATGCAAATATTTTCATTAAACTTTTTAGAAGAAAACATAAATGAAAAATAAAACTCACAAAGGTTTCTATTAAAAAATGATAAAATCAGGGATATTTTTTCATAGAGATAATATTTTAAAACTTATAAAGTATTAAAACATTTCTGGTTAAAATAGGATCATTGGTTACCCTTGTAAAAATAATTAGATTACTATAATAACCCATAGAAACAACTGATAAAAAATATATTTTCCTTGGGAAATAATTTTCCATATCAATAACAAAAGGGAATAACGACACAATATACATTCATATAAAAACTAATTAGAGGGATATCATGGATCCACCCATCCCTTGTTTATAATGTTACCACCCTTAATTATTGGATAAAATAACTCGCTTATGTAATGTTCTGAACCCAAACAGCCACCCAAAATGTGCTAAAAGTGTCGGGTTTTACTCCCTTAGGCGCACCTCCTCAAACACCAAAGGCTACCGACTAGCAGCGAGGGTCTGATAGGTATAGTTGGGTGGCCATACCCTCTCAGAGAATAATAATGGTATTGGTTCGAGAAATAATATATAATATGAAGCCGAATCTCAGCTGACTCTAACCAGACCTGCAATGTGAAAGCACATTCAATAATAGATAAACAATGAAAGAAAAGTAGAAACAACATTAGCGGAAGGTAAACACAATAAGATATTGAAACCACTTGTAACAACTTCTAGAATAGACAAGTCATGCATCCATAGAAAGTAAAGATATAAAGGGGCACCAATGGCTAACCAACCAGCGCTACAACAAACAAGGTAAGAATGATGGTACAACAAAGAAAGAAAAAAAGCAACACTAGATAGGAATGATCTCAAGGTTCATACCATATTCATACCACAACAAATACAATCCATCTCATGAAGATGATCTTTTTTCTACATGTAAATCCATAAAATCTACATTCATCCCAAAAGGCCCGTGCAGGGTGTGAGACAAATCTCAATAGGATACCACTCAATGGTGTGTACCTAATATAATTGTCTAAGAAGGAATTCATTTATAAGGAAAGTTGTAAATAGTACGATGCACAAATATACATAAACTACACTTGTGCTTAGAAACCACCATGGAGTATCACCTACTTCATCCAATGTTGGAATCTCTATCATGTACCTGAAACCATGTTCCCCCTAACACCTCATGTCTCAAGTACTAATGTTCAGAAGGCATTCCCAAAAGATTGCGACCCTTCTTGAAAGACCACGCCTACCCATGGCACAACAACTAGAGAAGCAGAGATGCCTGTCCTTAAATAGGAACTGGAGGGACAGGGATGTCATCCCTTAAATCAGAAACCGAAGGGACAATGATGTATTCCCTAAAATATGTAACAATAGGGGAAAATGTGTCTTGCATCAAATCCCTGTGAGCCTCTTCACCCAACCCAGTAGCCTCAACGCTATCCCCTAAAGGCTTCTCACCTTCAACATGGATTCTTATAGAAATAATCCCCAATCCAATTGTACCTAACTACATATATTGGGGCCTCTACCCAATGGGTGTTCCAAACTAACTCATAATAGAGTCTACCTATGTTCACACTACTCAATGTTTCGGGTGAGCAGTCATCACCAAAATAAGTCTCCAATCCACAACATCTCTAACTCCTCATGTCGCTGTGATCATGTCACTCAATTTTGATGGCCTCCCCATCCATGTAACCTCGGCCATGCCCGACCTAACAGTCACACATCCTTAAGATGATGTCCATGACACCCAATACCATGGTCAGTACTACCCAATATAATATAGGCCAAGTTCAACCTGTGATCAATGTCAATCAACAATACCCATGCCATGGCTAACACAACCCGAAGGTTCTAGTATATTCAATATCACACAAAACATATATAAATAATCCAAAGAAAAACATGTAACATGAAAAAAAAAACTAAACAGTTGAATTGAACTAGAGATGTTCCCCCATAAGAATTCTTAACAAGTTTATACTCAGTAGTTTAGTCAAAATAGTTCAATTATACCCATTTTGGCACCCGAAAAAAATTCCCAAATTGAGAAATGATCTATAACTCGGTCTCAATCAAACATAACAAGGTGAGGGAATTTCCAATGGTTCCCCATATGGAATACATTCAATTTAATATAAAGAAATATGCGTCTCCATCAATACACAAAATTTCACTAAAAATAAGGAACCCAAAAATGTCTACAAAAAAACAAAACAAGATATGAACCACCTACCTAAGACTTTTAGATGTAGGCATGTCCGATATAGAGCTTCAATTCGAAGCTGATCTTCGTTGATCTATATTTCAGTCAAATCCCGACAATTATACTCAGATAGAAACTGCAACGTGTGAGGCAAATGATTAAGAACAGAACATAGTGTGTGAGTTTAGCCTCACTAATGAAATCCCATAGCCATCGATGAATTGAAGAACATATTTTAGATGAATAATATAGGATAAGAAACTTTTTTGGCCTCCCGGAGCGTCAAGGTCCAAAAATGGGGAAGAATAATGTATTTCTGCAAAAGAGATGTGAGGCTCTATTATATAAGCGATTAAAATTTAAAGTACAAAACATGTATTTTTGACTAAACTTTGTGTCGTATTGCTATCCATACTCTGACTTAAGAGGAGGCAGCCATATGGCATGGATGTGTCAAAAGAGTAAACATATGGCTATGTTATAGATGGTATGTGGAATAGAGATGCCCGACATGTCAAGTAACACTGCATGCCGTGTAATACGGAAATCATACACACTCACCACACAACATGTACTATTCCAGCACACAACCGGTACATGCCTAACATACACATGGAGTGTACTTTGGAGTACACAACGTGTAATTTGGAAATTTCCAGAACATCCCACATTTTACCAGTTTTCTCAGAAACAAATCAAAATTTCACTAGGTTTGGGATTTTGATGCGTTCTAAAACCCAGAGTTCATATAATCTCCCCACCTTAATTTAGATCATCCCCGAGCTATCAAAAAAGATCTGTAGATGTCACCAAACATATCCATCCTAGTCAAAGCAACCCAGAATACCCTAGTCTCAAAGGTTCTGGCTAAATTCCTCTAGGGGATCCCCACCTTAGAAATTTCCTTACTCGGTCTCAACATGAAAAATCTCAAACCAAGCTAAGGTACAACAAAATATTTCCTTGACCCATGGTCCTCCCATGAGGCATCATCACCCCTGCACCTCATCAGTTATTCTATGTCGTTTTCAACACCCAAATGTATCTCACACTGCATCGGTGTCTGCCTCCATGAGGTCCTACATCCCATGAATGCTAAAAATAAACCCGGGTCCTAGAACCTCAAGTAACCCACATCGTCGATCCCTTGATGCCCATGAAACCTCAAGTAACCCACATCCTTGATGCTCTTGATGCTACACATATCACACATATATATAATTATATTACACACCAAAGATGATGTCAATCCCACTGAATATCATCCTGTTATTCCATATATATCCTTGGCATCATGTCAACCCAAAATAGATATTCCAAAATAGGTCATGGGAAAAAGAAAACAAGGAAGTCACGTCCAAGCTCACTACGTACCTCTAACCATTGTCGGATCACCAGCCTGCTCAGACCCTAAAAGCACCACAACGTGCACCTGACCTAACATGAAGCTGCTTGAAGCTTGTCCTCCCTGTGGTACTACACCAGTCACGAGTCACCAACCACTGACCCCTCTACTAGGTACCAATATCTCTAATATTTTCTCCTCATGTAGATGTAAATCAACTACCCTCTCCTAGAACCAAACCAATACCAACTCTAGATGCTATAGTATGTTCTGGTCCTTGCCTACCGGCTCTCTGAGATGGATGCCTATAGAACCTCTCAAGATGCCCGACCTGTCCACATGTCGGATACTCTCTGGAGGCCTATCGCAATGAGCTTGGACATGCCCTAGTTTTCCAAACATTAAGAGAACCACTGAAGAGTTGTTACGAGGTGGTATAGATGATTCCTTGGCCTAAATGCCCTTCTAGAACTCATCCTGAACTCATTTCATTATATCCAAACCATCACCTAAAGCCATCGTTCAACCTAAGTGAGACCTCTCTTTCTCATCTCCCTCTAATATGAGTGCCTGATTCACTACCTCTAAGAACGAACGGAACCGGAAGATATTTACATGGATCTGAATGGCGTGTTGTAAGCCATCCTTGAAGCACCTCACCCTTTACGAGTCATAGCTTACCATACCTGGTTCTAAGCGAGACAACTCAGTGAATGTTGCGACATATTCCATGACAACCATGTCTCCTATATGAAGGCTCAAAAACTCCCAAGCTCTCTCTTCCCTCTGTGTATCTTGGTAAAAGTTCTTGAAGAACCTGTCCTTGAAGTCATTCCATGACAGTCCTTCGTGTATGTGAGCCTGAACCTCCACATCCGACCAACGCTTCACTGATAATATCTGTATGTACATCTCCATATTGACCCTCCACACTAAAGGCATCTCAAATTGCTAAAAAGTAATCTACAATATCTCTATCCAGTTATCAGCCACCTGTGGACCACCATCACCCTAAAAAAGTAGCGGGTGCTGCGACTGGAACTCCCACATCAGATATGCCATAGAGGGATCAGTACCCTATGAACCTATGTCGATCCCCTGTTAGACTCATATGAGGCTAGATCGAAGCTACTCGTCGAGCCACATGCTGAACACTATCAAACCCGAAAACTGCCCTGTCTACACTGGATCCTGAACCTGATCATGTACCTGATCATATAACTGTGGATCATGCTCTACCTTCCCCTCAGGGTTCTGAACCCGATCATGCTCTTACAACACTATACCATCACATGCCTGATGATCCATTGATTCATTTAGGAGGAACATTCTTAATACCATAAATGGTCATACATACCACACATATAACAATATATAACAATATATATATATATATAACACAGATAGGGAAAGTAGTAAAAGGCCACCCATAACTATTACCCTTACTCTACCCTACTAAAACCATGCACATGGTATCCTGGCCTCATGGCCTCCTCACCCGCCCTCAATAGAGACGAGTATCAAAAGTACCTCGGGCCATGCCCATCTTGACAACCAACGTTGCCTCAAACCGATGACTTAGTCGCCCAATCCTGGTGACCAAAATCACCTCAACCATAGTACTTTTCTGCTCATATAATACCCAAGCCCGAGTCTCCTACCACATGCAATTCACAATATATAAATCATGGTATATTACATTGCAATAAACTATAAATTCAGTCAAGAATGTCACCTATCACATTTCGAAAACATTGAAAGAATTTAATTTGATATTATTCATTTGGTATTGTCACATCAGAAAGCATACGTGCAGTTATGAAATTAAAATACCATAAAATGTGCCTACCAAAAACCAAGTAACAAAGAATTTTCATACCAGGATAAGGTCCAACTCTCCCTTACCGCACTAGGTCAAGGGTCACATATAGAAATTAATAACATCACAAACCAAGTGATCCACCAAGGTTGAAATAATATAAACTGTAATCTGTGCAAAAGAAAAACAAAAATTTCCACCCAAGGTAACTTGATCCATCCCTCATACATAGGGATACCCGCACACATGCGCAAGCTGGAAATCCTGTTCTAATTACAACCTATCTCTAGTTTACCATATCTCTAATAGTAAATAATTATAAATAAAAAGAGAAGTCTCAATCTCATTAGTATCCAGCAAAACACTACTACTAAATCACTATCAATAATCCCTCTGATACTACTTTGTAACTTAATAAACCCGAACAACCACCAAATAGTGCTAAACGGGCCGGGTGTTACTACCTTAGGCGAACTTCCCCAAATGAAAAAGTCTTCCGACTAGCAGTAAGGGTATGATAGTTATAGTGGGGAGGCTATACCCTCTCGGAGGATAATAATGGTATTGGTCCAAGCAATAACATATAACATGCACTGGAAATAAATGTCTTAGTAGAATCGAACTAGACTTGTAGAGATTAAGCACAATAAATAGCAGATAAAAAAATAGAAGAATAGTAGAAACAACAACAGCATAAGGTAAACACAAAATCATGCTAAATAAACTTATAAAAACTACTTGAACAGACAAGTCATGCATCCATAGAATGTTTAGATATAAAGGGATGCCAATGGATAACCAATAGTAGCTATAATAAAAAAGGTAAGAATGTTGGTATAGGAAAAAAAGAAAAAACGTAACTCTTTCTAGGCATGACCTCAAGGTCCATACCATCTCCATGCAATATGTAATACAATCCAGCTCTTCTAGCTGATCATTTTTCTGCACATAAATCCATAAAGTCTACACGAATCCCGAAGGGACTGTATAGGGTGTGAGAATAATCTTAGTAGAATACCAACCATTGGTGGGTACCTAGTATAAGTGTTTAAAAAGGAATGGATTTATAAGGAAGGAAGTAAACTGTGAAAAACACAAATAGACATAAACTCCACTAGTGCTCAGCACCCCCCATAGAGTGTCAACTGCTTCGACCAACAACCGAATCTCTATCATGTAACCCAGAAAAATGTGCCTTCTAACACCCTGTGTCTCATGTACTGAAATCCCTAAGGCACAACCAAAAGTTAGTGACCCTTCTCGAAAGCCTACGCCTTACCATGGCACAAAAATTGGAGGAGCAGTAATGCATGTCCTCAAATATGAATCAGAAGGACAACTGTAACAACCCGAAATTTTGAATAAATTTTGTTTCCAAACGTTTTGTGTTATTTTATTTCATACTCAAAAAAACTATTTCATATAATAAAACGAGTTTCATTAAAATAAGACCATTGGGTTTCTACTGTTATATGAACACTGGTCAATATGATCATTGGAAACTAAATGTTGTGATTATTGTCTATAAATACAAGTGATATTGATTAATTAATATAGACATAAGATTTGATGGCCCCATCTAGTAGTCTCGGGCTGATTTTAGACCATCTTAAGGAACTCGGGAAGGAGTTAGCACCTTTAGGCTTTACTCTGGACCAAAACCAAGCCGATCTTCATCATGTGAAGCTGGAATAGAATCACTTTAGTGAGAAGTTCAAGCTAATAGAAATCACTACTCAGGCAATGTTGGCCAAGCTCATCCAAGATTCTATCACACTAACACACCTTACCCTTAGGTCCTATGCTGGTGTTATAAGGGGTTATGTAACGAGACCGTAAGTACCTCGTGTAGAACATTAATTTAAATAAAAATTGTGATGTCTTCTTATGGTGAAGTTTGGGAATTTTCAATTGTCCGGATAAGTATTGTATGCATGTTATTGATGATTTTTATAAAAAGTATATTTTAAAAATATTTATGTAAACATTAAATAATTAATAATGTGTAATGATTTTTAGAAAATGGTCTTCTACAGTTATTTTGAGTAAGAAATTTAGAGTCTAATAAGATCAACTTATTTTTTGATGAATAGTAAATTATGAATAGTAATTTTACTCTTATGATTAGTAATGTGATCAAATGGATTAAGTAACCTCACTTAAGAAAGTATTAATATAATTTAGGCACCTTGATTAAGTAATGTGATTCAATAAAATATGTAAATAACTCTTCCAGAAAGTATTGTTTAAGTATTAGTTTTTTCAGGTGAATAGTTTTAAAAAAAAATTAAATTAAAAATATTTAGAAAATTATTTTCATAAAATGGAGTTCATTTATGAAATCAGATCATCGATATTTGGTTAAGGTGAATTTTTGGGATTTTTCTGAAACAATTGAATTTTCAGTAAATTGTGTTTTTATTTAAAAATTAAATTAAAATTATTTTGAAAATTATTTTCATAAAATGAAGTTATATTTTAAATCAGGTCATCGATATTTATTTAAGGTGAAATTTTGGGATTTTTCTGAGAAAGTTGAATTTTCGGTGAATAGTGAAAATACAGTTTTTGAGTTTCGGGTGTTTAATGACATCATTAAGGATTTAATAATTATGAAATAATTCTGGTCGACTTATGAATAGTAATATAAGGTTTGAGGTATCTGAATTGGTTAATACCATGGGAAAATATCATGGGAAAGACCTTGGTTTTTCCAATACCATCAATGAGGTGTCCCTTGGCCATTAATGCCTTGTCACCTAACTTCCCCAATAAATACCAAGACATTCTATCATCATTTCCATTCCAAAATCCTCCTCAACTAATTTATGGTCTCCTTAACTCCATATTAATCCTCCCAAGGTGCTCTAAAACCACCCAAGGTCCCAAACATCATGATTTCGAAGTTACTCTTGAAGGTAAGGGATCCTACCTCTCCCCTTCTTTTCATGTATTCTCCTTTATGTAATTAATTTTAAGCTCAATGTTCTTATGTTGGGGAGTTATTTTATATTAATACTACTTTAAATTTCATTTTAATATGATGAGATACACCCTATTTCTCTCATAAATTCTTTTTAATAATGTTTAAGTGGCGCCGTTAGGCTGCCGATTTTTTGAAAGGGATTCTTTCAACCTTCTCGTTTTCATGTTCTGTTTTCATGTAATGTCTTTCAAGTTCTTTTTATTATGTTGGGGTATGATCTCTATATCCATAAAACTATTAATTTATTTTCATATGATTATAGACCCCATTTTATATCATCAATTCATTTTTTAAAGTTTTTAGTGATGCCATTAGGCTGCCGAATTTTCATAAGAGAAATCTTATTTTTTTCTTCCTTCCATGTTTTTCATTTCATATGGTATGTATTTAAAATTTCAATACCATGTTATTAAATCCTTTATATTCAGTCCCTCTACTATTTTATGGATAATTTATGAGTGGGTGACCCATGTCCCCTCTCTTTTCAATATTTTCTAAAACCCTATAGCGTAGCTGTTATGCTGCAGACTTTTCGTCTCAAATTGTCTCTCTCTTTTTCTAAAATTATTTTATTTTATTACGTTAATTCTCAAAGATAATTCTTATATAGGGGTATTCACATATATATCAAAATGTTCTATTTAAATTTTTGGAATTAAATACATGACACATGCTTTCCTTTTTTGTGGGTTTAAAGTGACCAAAAGATCACGTCTTTAAAGCAGTTTTTAAAATGTTATGACTATGAAATGGAACCCATTTATTTTATTCTATATGAGTTATTTAAATAACTATTGATGATGATATTTGTGTCTCACATGATAATAAATACAAATTAAGGGTGCACTATAATTGCTCTGTAATGCATTGGGTAAAGACTTAATCTATATAGATGACCATTTTAATGATTCCTCGGTGACTAACCTTGGTAATTTTTTAATGAAACGTTGGGGGTAAACCATGGTGATATGGAAATTATTTCCTAAATGAAATGTTGTAGCGACATATTCATGTTATGTTCCAAGCTCTTTTCTTTATGATAATCCTATTCTTCCACTTCTCATGCCTTCATGTTTTTATTCAAGTTCTTATTGATATCACAAGTACATTGACTCCCTTTTTTACCCTTACTGGGATTTCTGCTCACCCTTTCCTTTGAATGTTTGTCTCTAGTTTATGAGATGCAGTAATTATATTTAGGATGAACTTATTATTAATCCTTAAAAGTTGTTTATAATAATGTTTTATGTTGTTTTCATGTATTTTTTTCCTGATTTCCAAGACACTAGACTTTAAAGATCCTTTGTTTGTAAAATGTAATGAAAAGTTATGTTATAAAAAGGCGGGATTCTATAGTTGGTATAAAATGATAGTTTAGTTATTTATGGAAATTATGATATGAAAAATTTATGAAGAATCCTATATAAAAGTTTAAATATAGGAAATCATCCTGGTATTTTGGTGAGTATTGATTAAGTGGTTTATCAAAAAAATACATCCCTGTCTGGATTTGAGCAGGTAGAGGTGGCTCTGGCACAGATGTACATAGGGGTAAAACCCAAAAACACCACTTTGAGCTAGTCCCGAATGAGAACTGGTACACGAAAATGGGCCTTGCATCACTCTTGTTTATGACACTCCTGGGGGATATGTTTGGTTAATCGCAATATTTTTATGAATGATTATGAAGGAATTATAGAAAAAAGTAATTTTGTAAGTATGAAGTTTTAAGACATAAAATATTTTAGTTAAAATATTCATAAATAAAATAAGTTTTCTATGAAGGATTTATTATTTTAGAAAATGCCCCCATCGTCTAGGAATACGTTGAATTATTTCTTAATGAGTTATCCGGACCTCTCCCAGAAAGAGAGGTAGAGTTTTCCATTGAACTCGTACCTGGATCTCATATGATGTCAGAGACCCCCTATAAGATGGAAAATGTGGAGTTAGAGGAATTAAGGAATCAAATCCAAGATCTTTTAGAGACTGGGTTTATCCGACCAAGTGTGTCTCCATGGGGAGCACCAGTTCTGTTTGTGAAGAAGAAGGATGGATCGATGCATCTATGCATGGATTATAGAGAACTGAATGGGATCACAATGAAGAACAAATACTCTCTTCTAAGAATTGATGACTTTTTCTACCAACATAATGGGACTCAATTCTTCTCTAAGATTGATCTTTTCTCTGGTTATCATCAATTGAGGGTGAATAATTATGATATTCCAAAAACAGATTTCCAATCAAGATATGGGCATTATGAGTTTGTTGTTATTCCCTTCAGATTGACTAATGCACCTTCTATTTTTATGGATCAAGAATAAGTTGATTTTGGAAACTTATGTTTTATCAAATGGATATCATTTGTATAGGAAAATGATTTGGTGATTAAATTATAAAGGTTATTTTGGACGATGTTTTCTCTTTTAAAGTACTATATGCCTAAGGAAAATAAAATACTACAGGATTTTATTTTTGGAGGAATGGGTGAAATTTTTATTTTGTAAGAATATATGTATTTATTGTGGACATATGGTGATTTGGGTTTTTTCTGGAAAATGATTAACCTAGAATAAGGAATATGTGATTAGGTTAATTACACTTCAGTATGAGACTTTAATAGTAGTTGATGTTATTTGGAGATAAATGTTAAGATTTTTTTTGTGGAAGACTATTTGATTAAATCCTTCTTAGTTTTGGGTTTCAATCTTAGTTTGGATTATTTTGATGAATTTAAAGGAAGATTGTGTATTGAATGTTCTTTCTTGAACTTTGGGTACTATTTGTTGAATTTTGGAGATTAATAGTAGTTTTTTATAAAGGATTATCCTTTTGGGGATTATATGATCTCGTACTAACCATTTTGGTTTTAGTTGATGTCTAAATATAGTGGAAATATATAGATCTCCTTTTGTGGATTATGTGATTATCTAGAAGATGATTGTTGTGCTTTTTAGGTAACCAAGTATTTTTTAATGTTCATCATTTGGAGAAAAGATTATTTTTGGTAGAAACTTATTAAAGGATGAAACTCTACTTGAAGGTAAGTATATTTCCCTATGTTTTTATTCTATGTAGTAAATGAATTCCTCAAAATTATGAAAAGGAATGTAAAAAAAAACGTTGCTGGTTTAAGTTTCCTACTGGGTAATCAAAGACCGTTTAACACATATTAATTTTGTGATCTTCTTGTGGTTAATTTTTTCTTAATCATTTTTTCTATCACTCTCCATCAGAACTTAACCCTTTGTTTTCTCTTCCATACCCATGTTTCCATACATGGAATCCTATTATGGGTTAACATGGGTGACCTTTGTACTTCCCTTTCTTTCTTTTAAAGTAATAGTTTTACTGACTCTTTTTCCGATGTGGCACATTCAACAAAATTTCCAAGCCCAATTTTAAAATTGCGAGGACACAGTTTCTTAGGGGGGGAAGATTGTAACGACTCAAAATTTTGAATAAATTTTTTTTCCTAATTTTGTGTGTTATTTTAGTTTATACTCAACAAAACTATTTCATTTAATAAAATGAGTAAAATTAAAATAAGACCATTGGGTTTTTACTGTTATATAACCATTGGTCAATATGAACATTGGAAACTAAATGTTGCTATTATTGTCTATAAATAAAATTGATCTTGATTAATTAATATAAAAATAAGAATTGATGGCCCCATCCATTAGTCTCGGGCCGATCAAAGCCCATCTGATAGAACTCAGGAAGGAGGTAGCACCTTAGGGCTTTTATCTAGACCAAACCCAAGCCGAAATTCATCATGTAAAGCTGGAAGATAATCACCTTCGCGAGAAGTTCAAGCTGATATAAATAACTACACAGGAAATGTTGGCTGAGCCACCCCAAGATTATATTACCCTAGCACACCTTACTCCTAGTTCCTATGCTGGTGTTATAAGGGGTTATATAATGAGACCATAACTTCCTGGTGTAATCCATTGATTTAAATAAAAATTGTGAAGTCTTCGTATGGTGAAGCTTGTGAATTTTCAAATGTATGGATAAATATTGTATGCATATTATTGATGAACTTTAGAAAAATGATATTTTAAAAATATTTATGTAAACCTTAAATAATTAATAATGTGTAATGATTTCCAAAAAATGGTCTTCTACAGTTATGTTCGGTAAGAAATTTAGATTCTAATAAGATAAACTCTATTTTTGATGAATAATAAATTATGAATAGTGATTTTACAATTATGATTAGTAATGTGATCAAATGGATTAAGTAACCTCACTTAATAAAGTATTAATATAATCTAGGCACCTTGATTAAGTAATGTGATTCAATAAAATAGGTAAATAACTATTCTAGAAAGTACTGGTTAAGTATTAGTTTTTTCAAATAAATAGTATTTTTATATAGAAATTAAATTAAAAATATTTAGATAATTATTTTCATAAAATGGATATCATTTTGGAAATCAGAGCATCGATATTTGGTTACGGTGAAGTTTTGGGATTTTACTGAAACTGTTGAGTTTTCAATGAATAGTGTTATTATTTAAAACATTAATTAAAAATATTTCGAAACTTATTTTCATAAAATGGTGTTCATTTTTGAAATCAGAGCATTGATATTTGGTTAAGGTGAAATTTTGGGATTTTGCTGAGAAAGTTGAATTTTCAGTGAATAGTGAAAATACCGTTTTTGAGTTTCAGGTGTTTGATAACATCATTAAGGATGTAATAATTTTGAAATAATTATTGTCGACTTATTAATAGTAATATAAGGTATGAGGTGTCCCATGTGGCCAATACCATGGGAAAATAACATGTGCAAGCCCTTGGTTTTGCCAATACCACCAATGAGGTGTCTCTTGGCCATTAATCCCTTGTCCCCTCATTTCCCCTATAAATATCAAGCCATACTCTCATCCTTTTCATTCAAAAATCCACCTCAACGAATTTCTGGCCTCTTTACCTCCAAATAAATCCTCCCAAGGTTCCCTCAGGCCTATCAAGGTCCGAAACATCAAGATTTCAAAGTTACTCTTCAAGGTAAGGGATCATACCTCTCCCCTTCTTTTCAAGTATTCTCCTTTATGTCATTTATTTTAAGCTCTATGTTCTTATGTTGGGGATGTTATTTTCTATTCATACTAATTTACTTTTCATGTTCATATTATTAGAGAACCCTCTTTCTCCCATCAATTCATTTTAAGAATGTTTAAGTGGCGCCGTTAGGCTGCCGAATTTTTCTAATGGATTCTTTCACGTTTCTCATTTTCATGTTTTGTTTTCATGTCAACTCTTTCAAGATATTTTTCATTATGTTGGGGTATTATCTCTGTATCCATTATACTATTCTTTTATGTTCATACTATGATAGACCCTATTTGATCTAATCAATTCATTTTTGATGTTTTATGTGACACCATTAGGCTGCCGAATTTTCATAAGAGAAATCTTATTTTTGTCTTCCTTCCATGTTTTTTATTTCATATGGTATGTCTCTAAAATTTCAATACCATGTTCTTAAATCCATTATACTCTATCCCTATAATTTTCTATGGATCATTTATGAGTGGGTGACCCATGTCCCCTCTCTTCTAAAAATTTTCTAAAACCCTGTAACTTAGCCGTTATGCTGCTAAATGTTTGTCTCAAAATGTCTCTCTCTTTTTCTAAAATTCTTTTATTTTATTAAGTTAAAACAAAAAGATTATTATTCTATATGGGTATTCAAATATATATCAAAATGTTCTATTTTATATTCTGGGATTTAAATACATGAGACCCGCTTTCCTTTTCTGTGGGTTCAATGTGACATAAAGATCACGTCTTTAAAGCAGTTTTTAAAATGTTATGACTATGAAATGAAACCCATTTCATTTATGCTATATCGGTTATTTATGAAATGATTTATGATGATATATGTGTCTCACATGATAATAAAGGAAAATTAATGGTCCACCATGATAGCTCTCTAATTTATTGTGTAAAGACATAATCTATAGAGATAACCATTTTAACGATACCTTGGTGAATAACCTTGGTAATATTTTAATGACACCTTGGGGATGGACCTTGATGATACGGAAATGATTGTATAAATGAAATGTTGTAGCCACATATTCATGTTATGTTCCATGTTATTTTATTTATGATATTCCTATTCTTTCATTGCTCATGTCTTCTTGTTTTTAATCATGTTCTTATTGATATCACAAATACATTTACTCCCTTGTTTACCTTTGCTGGGCTTTCTTCTCACCCTTTCCTTTGAATGTATGTCTCCAGGTTATGAGTTGCAGTAATTATACTTAGGATTAACTTATGATGATGCCTTAAAAGTGGTTTAGAAGAATGTTTTATGTTGTTTTCATGTATTATGTTCCTGATTTCCAAGACTGTAAACTTTAAAGATCCTCTGTTTCTAAAATTTAATGAAACGTTATGTTATAACAAGGAGAAATTCTATAACAATGATGTCTTCCCTCAGATTAGTAACTGGAGGGACATCGATTCCTGCCCTCAAATCAGTAACCATAGGGACATTTATGTCTACCCTAAAATCTTGGAGATCCTCTTTTCCCAACCCAATATCCTCAACATTATCCCCTGAAGGATCCTCACCTTCCATGTGGCTTCCTATGGAAAGAAAACCCAAACCAATTGTACCTAACCACATCTATCAGGGGACTCTACCCAATGAGTGGTCTAAACTACCTCATCATAGAGTCTACCTGTGTGGACACTACTCAATGTTCTGGGTGAGTGGTAATCAGTAAAATACGTCTGCAAGCCACAATATCTTTGACACGTCATGTCCCTGCAACCATGTCGGTCATGTCTGATGGCCTTTCCATCTAAGTAACATGGGACATTCCCAACATGATAGTCACATAGCCTAAAGCTGGATGTCCATAAATTCCAATCCCGTGGTCAGTACCACCCAATAAAATCTAGGCCAAGCCCATACTATGATCAGCATCACTCAACAATACTGAGCCCATTCCCTACACAAACCGAAGGTTCCAGCATATGAAATATAACACATCACATATATATAATAAAAAAAATAATTCTAATAGGAAAAAAAATAAACAGTTGAATTCTATTAGCCATGTTATCCCTTAATCATTCTTAACATGTATATACTAAATAGTTTAATCCAAACAGTTCAATTATACCCATTTTTTAACCCCGATCAAAATAACCCAAATGAGAAATAACCTCTACCTCAGCCTCGCTCAGGCATAAAAATGTGAGGGAATTCCCTATAGTGGCGCATATGCCATACAATCAATTTAATATAATGAAACATGGGTCTTGTTCAATACTCGACGTTTTTCTAAAAAGACGTGACCCATAAATGTCTATGAAAGCACAAAAAAAGGTATGCACCACATACATGAGACTCGTAGATGTAGGCACATCTGATATCGTTCCCCAATTCGTAGCCGACCTTCCTAGATCAACGTTTCCATCAAATAAAAAAAATTCTAATCGAATAGAAACACTGACGTGTGAGGCAAAGGATTACAAATTGAACAATATGTGTGGGTTTATCCTCACTGATGCAATCCCGCAGCCACTGATAGATTCAAGAACGAACATCAGATGAAGAATCAATAAGAAGAAACATTTTCAGCCTCCCAGAGCATCATGGTCTGAAAACGGGGAAAGAGAAGGTATTTCTACAAAAGAGATGCAACGCTCTTTCATATAAGAGATTAAAAAAAGTACACGACATATATTTAAGTCTGCATAAAGTGTAGTATCCTTGTCCATACTCCAACTTAAGTGGAGTTAGCCACACGACTTGGAATCAGCCAGCCCGCGTCCCGTGCAATCCTAATATACACACGACATGTAATTTGGAGTACACGGTGTGTAATCTGGAAATTTCCAGAACATCCCAGGTTTTTCCCAGTTACTCAAAAACAAGTCAAATTTTCCAATAGTTTTGGGATTTTTACATGTTCTAAAAACATAGGTTCATACACCTTCCTTGGTTCGTAATATAACAACCCATCCTTGGTTCATAATATTTTTCCCATAATTATAAATAATTAGTATGAATGATAAGATATTTATGACACACAGAACTCTATTATTTTTATCATTATGTATATAAAATATTATTTTAATCAATAATAAAACTTTTTTGGATACAAAAATATCCATCCTATTCAAAAACACGTTTTTAATTACAAAATACCCAGAAAAATAGAATGTGGGGTTTTCTTTATAAAAAATATTAAAGCATATAAATTAATCTAGAAATTAAAAAATGGTTATGGTGGTGGAAGAGTCAATTGCACCATATCGATTGAAATAGAAAATTACGTTTTTCTGTTTACCAAAAAATTCCTCACAATACACAAAAAACATTCATCTAAAAAACAATTGAAAAAAAATCCAAAAGTGACATAAACATTTCAATTTAATTTTATTCTATTAGAATTGATGAACCTTTAAAACAATTTCTAAAATATGGATATGGAATAAATATACATAAAGAAGAAATACTTAAAAAATTTTGAAATATAGTTTTCAATATAAAGTGTCAATTATGTAAAACCATAAATAGATTCTTTATTTTTTTTTAAATTTTTTAAAATAAATTCAATTGTGGTAAAAATGAGCCATATTTACATTAAAATATAAATAATAATATTATTTAATAACATAAAAGAACATATAAGTAATATATTTATAAATTAAATCCTTAATAAAATTTTAAAATGAGGTTTTAAGTAAAAGGATCCTCGACATCAAGTCCGATTCTTCATATACATTCATTGTCGTCTATAATAATAAAATAATCATAGTCATTTAAATGTTATCATCACTTATCATTTTTATTATTACTTTTATTTAGATTATTACCCTATCATATATGTTTACGTAATCAATTAAGTTTACATGATCTGTTTTTATGGTATTTGTCTTATATGTCTTGAATTACTACAATAGGATGACTACGATAAAATAGATCAATATTTATAATTATATATTATAATAATCTGGAAAATGTTTATCATTTTTATATATCAATTAAACCATTAAAATGAACCAGCTATGATTGTCATGAAAAAATGAACTATGTTGCAATCATGTAGATGGTAAGTCATACATATGCATGAGTGAATTTTCAAAATTTCAAAGATCATTATGGAAAGATATTTAGTAATATTTCATCATTGAAAAATTTTAATAATACCATAAATACTATATTATATCTTTAATAATAATTTTATATATCAACCCTTAAATTTGGCGATGAAAAAAATAATCACATCACCGTAGGGTGGTGGTAGTCAACACATGTGGAGGAACAACGTTATCATTTTTTATTAAAATATATAAAGTGAAATATAAACATATAATAAAGATAAATATATATTTAATATCATAATTATATCATTTATATCACATATATTCATTAACATTATACATAATACCTTCTATGTAATGTGTTAGTGAAAAAAGAAACACATTTCTTAATGAGGTGGTAGTTTGTCGTACACACGAGTGATGTTGCCCTTTCTCCAACAGAATGGAATGTAAGAAAAATATGTGACATAATAATTAAAGAGGTATAATTATATTAAAAATATTATACATATAAATTAAATACATCTTTATTACAATACCTGATATGTGGAGATGAAAAATGAATTAAATCATTTCACGAGATGGTAGTCTATCATATAGACGAATGATGGTTTCATTACCAATTTTATGGAAGTAGGGATGGATATAAATTATAAAATTAACATAATATAACATGTTTATATGTTACATAACTATGTTATTCTATAATAAAAATTTATCAAGATTTATAGGAGTTGTAAGAATAAATAACATAAAATTGCGTGGTTAAAAATGATACTTCTTGTTCAGAAAACCACATTAAGTTTATAGAAAAAAATTATTAGTTTTATTTATAATAAATTAATTACATATAGGTTTTGGGTGGATTATTTTGGATTTTATTTGGACAGGTTTTTTCGGATCCAAAAGGCATTGATGGTGTTAATTGGAGAGAAGGTAGGGTGGCACATTATAAGTGGGGTACATGACACCTAGAAGTTTTGAAATGAAAAAGTTATACCCATATTTATATACTGAAAAAAGAATCTAGAATTGGACCATAATGTAAATTTCAACAATATGGGGTATAAATTTGAAAATTAAATAGAATTTATACATGTTCTAGGTTATTGTAACACATTTTTTTAATTAAACTCTATATAAACACGTTTTTAACTTATATGTTGTAAAATAATTCTTATTTTCTTTAACTAATAATTAGAAAAAAAATTAATTTTAACTTTTTATATAAATTAATTTATTATTATTCCAAATATAGAAATAATTTTACAAATTTAATTTAATAAAAGTCGAATAATTTAATTTAAAAATAAACCTGCATACACGAAGAAAAATTATCTTTAAAAAGATATATTTTCAACAATAAGACGAGGTTATATTAAATATATAACTAGTGATAATCATTAAATTAATTTCACTCATTATTTATATATTTATTATCCGATACATTTAATTTAAGTCATTCTTCATTAGGGGTTATTTTAATTAATTAAAATGGAGAATCATTACGCACATTAAAATAGTTTTTAGAAATGAAAATAAAATTTTAAATCCAATAATGAAATTATAATAAATTAATATGATTAAAATTTATTACGTGTATTTAATATAAATAAAAAATAATTATATAAATTAAAATAATTTTCTTATATAAAATGGTACTTTTAAACAAGTAAATTTATATAAAAGATATTACATTTAAAAAATAGTATTTTTCACTATTAAAAAAAATCAATATTTTACAAAAAAACTCATAATTTCATCTTTTGTATGTTTTATTATAATAATTCTATAATACAATTTCATTTTATGATAATATTTTTGTGAATATTCTAAAGGTTAATTATTATATTTTCTGTCAAAAAAATTTAAATTATTTCTAAAAAAACATATTTTTGATAAATATTACAACATTACAAAAATATAAATTATATTTTAGGATGAATTTTTCCGAATATTTATATTTAGTAGAATAAATATATATATATCACACATTACTTAATCATATTCATTCCAATAATTAAATTTTAGGTTTTAATGGGCATATATTTTTTTTTGTCATTTAAGAAATGTGTCTTGTGTTGAATACACTATCAAAAATAATATTATTCTTTCAAAATAATGGGGTGTTTCATAAAAATTGAATAATTGATCATGGATAAGTCTGAGATCATTTTTTTGCATGGGAAATATGATTTTTAAGAGGAAAATCTACATACATATAGAAGAAAATTTGGAAATAATAAAATGGTAGAAAATAAATTTGATGATGATTCCATTACTTAGGAAAATGAAATTGGAAATAATATTCAATACTTTGGGGAGAAAAATAATGATTAAATAATTTCTAGAAATTAATATGAAATTTTAGGGAGATCTCTGATCCCAAAATTTTGGCACGTTAAGATATAAATTATCATACTCTTGAAGAGAGATAAAATAATCACATTTCTTATGAAATGAAAAACATTCCACATTCTCAAAGAAAGTGAAATACTAAATAGATTTTAATTCCATGAGAAATTTTAAATTTTGTAATTATGATGATGTTGGTGACACAAGTGGTTCTGATAATAAAGAATAATATAAAAGGGTTCTTACATTCATTTAAAAAATATTTCATAAGGGAACAAATAAAGAATAAACATACATTGTATTATATATATTATAAATGAAATAGACTTGGACATTATTCAATTAATAATGCAATTAGTAAATTTGATATTATTAATATTATAATCATAAAAGTTTATGAGGAATAAAGTGGTGTAATAATTCCTTTGAATATTCAATGGTTTTGGAAGATTCAAGATATTTAAAAGAACCAAATGAATAAATATGATAAGATAATAAGAGGAAGACGATCATTTCTCATTCAGTGATTCTAATGAAGAGACATAAGAAAATTTTAAAAATTTTATTACTTATATTCATAAGTTAGTTGATTCATCTAATAAAATATCACGATAACATTGGACCATATATTATGAATAGATGATAAATGATAAAAATGAGACTTCTCGTGAGTTAAAAAAATTGTTTATGAAAGTTAATAAGATATTGGTAATAGAAAATAATAATTTTTTTAATGTAATTGGTGTGTTAGAATGAAGGGGGAAAACTATTTTGTGAGAAAATAAATATACTAGATTGAAATATGTGGAAGAAGATAAAATGACCAATTATCATGAAAAAATCTCTTGGAAGGATGAAAATTATGAATTAATCAATGAAAATCTCATCATGGAGATAACTATATGGAAAAGAATAATAAATATTTGAATGGATAGAATAATGTAAACTGACTATATTCTAGTAATATTTTAACATTTTTTTAGTAAAATTAACATCAAAAAAGTATGTTACCAAAACTATTAATGCTAACAATGCAGGTTTAAAAATTATTTATGATCAAATATGTACAAATAAAAATAAAGAGAAATTCCCCACTAGATTAGCTAATGAATGATCAAGATTGAATGAAATGCATATTCCATGACTGAGATGAAATCAGAATTATACAGTTTAATAGATGTGAAATTTTGGATTTTTTTATCACAACTCAAATTTGTTTTAAAAATTATATTTTATGGTTATTTATTGTGTTGTGAAATGTTCAAACATAATGAATATGATTGTTAGTGTAAATTTTCTTTACATAAGAGGATTAATGAACCAAGGGGGTGTATTTTAAATGATAAAAATGAATATTATATAATAATGTGAGAAGATATGGAAACTAAACACATGTTGAAAGCATAATAATGTTATATTTTACTGAATAACTATATGTAATGTGTGATCAAAATGGGCATAATTAGAAGATATACATGAAAATATTATGTAGTCATTAACCTCTCGAAGACAATAGGAAAGTAGTTCAACTTTTAAAGGAAGATAAGTCATTCATTGTTTAATTACTTTTAAAGAAAGTAAGAATACAAAGGCATGGATTATATATTTTTTATAGAGAACCTATTGTAACATAAATTTATATTGTATTATTTCAAATAAATGTCCATCACATTATAAAAGTACATGGCATTAGACTATAATAGTTCAGTGTCTTTGGTAACATGTAACATAATCTTCTAACTTCATGAAAGAAATTCAATCTTTCCCACAAATATATTCTCATTTAATATTCTTACTTTAAACCATTCTTCTTAACCTATAGAAAGGAAACATAAGGGAGTATGAGATAAAATTATTTTTAATGTAAAATAAAGGATATACATAAGAATAAAATAAGAATAAGTGTATGAGGACATAAAAATAAAACTAAAAAGTCATACCATGAAAATCATAGAAAATAAACATCAATCTTGGAATTATATTGTCAGTTCATAATATATGAATCACAAGGGAAAAAATATAATAAGGCATGAATACATTATATAGGAATAATACATTCCATTGTTTTTATTAAAATCAAAATATAAAACAATTCTTTAGAAGTCAAGGCTCATTTCCAAAACTTATGAGGGTACGTTATGTGGGCCACACGTACAATGCAGGGCACACCACAATTATTAGTCACAATCTATTCCTTACAGTGGAATGGGTTTACTCCCCAAAACATTTTAGTATTAAAGTTTCACTCTTAATTAGATTTTATTAGTAATGGTTATCTACTAAGACTACCTTAGTAGTCAAGGTTCACTCCCATGACCATGTTTGTGGAAAAAGTCTTCTACTGATCTGAGTTCACTCACCCTTCTATCCATATCCATTTCATGATATTTTAATCTTTACCCACTGTATTAGAGGGATATATAAGTCCCACTCATCTCATTAGGAAATCATAAATATGTGTGGCACAATATAAGAAAACATTTATCATATCATGACCCATAAAAAGAAATGGGTTTCAAAAAAATCATAGAATAACCCATGAAATAAATTTGGTATCATAAACATTACATCATAACATAACCTATGGAAATGTGATAGGTCTAATAAGAATTTCAACATGAAATAACTGATGAATGGAAGTGGGTTTCACTAGTGTTTTATCAGGGTATAACCCACAGAAGAACAACAGGTTTCATAAACAACTTTTCAATGTAGCCATAAACTATTCTAAGAAGGATTGGGAATGGTTTCGTTAGATAATATCCCTAAGAAAGAATAAACTATATCATATTATGTAATCTTTGATGGAGAAGGATTTTGAAATATCTCATAGATAATTTATTATAGAAAATAACAATTATTTGACAATCATTTTTTACAAAATTAATAATTTTCAAAATACCTTTCTTTGAAAATATCACTGAAAAATTATAAAGGTATATTGAAAACATTTTGAAAATGATATATTTAAAAATAATATTGATAAAAAAGTAACCTTTTATTTTTTTAAAAACCTTTTATTGAAAATATATATGAAATTTGAAATGGAAGATTGAAATAACATGGAAAACATTTTCTTTGAAACTTTCATTGAAAAATTATAAATGAATTTTGAAAATATTATGAAAACAATTTCTTTAATTATATAATTTATAAAGTATAATGTAATATTGAATTTTTTAAAAAATAAAAATATTTCATAATAATTTTCATTCCAAAGTTTCTTAAAATATCATTTAAAAACATATTTAAGAAACATGATTTTTTGATAAAACATATTTTCTACTAAATAAAGAAATAATGTTGTATTTTATTAAAAATAATTTCTTAATTATATTAAATACCGATAAGTGGAAAAAAATTACATTACATGAAGATATCATGGATGAAAAGAGGGGAAACAAATCATGGGAATTATGGAGTTAGGGATCTTAATATTTTATTATAAGAAGCATAATTGTAGACTATCCCATTAAGTGATGTGATTATATGAATAAACTCTTACCACATTAAAAACAATGAATCCTAGTCATGATGAAACAATTAAAGTAAATGAAACATAAAGTATCTTGAAAATAATTATTTTCATTATATATCCTTCTAATGTTTATTATATACACCTCATAAAAGTGTATAAGTGCCAAACATAACATGTGTCTCAAAGAATGAAAATTGAGACAAAATTATCATTTTGATTTTGAATATTTTAAACTATAAACCCCATGAAATTGCAGTAAAAATTTATATTAAAATAACAATATATTTAAGTATAAGTACCATATAATACATTAATGTTTATTATATACACCACACAAAATAAATGAGTGGTGATTATTGCATATGTCTCACAATCATAAAAGTGAGACTGGAAATCCCCTTACTACTTGAGTAATTTTTGAATCACAATCCCCTTGATATAAAAATTAAACTAAAAAAAGGTAATATAATTAAACAAATTTAATTCATGAAGTAAAATGTATTAGTATCATATACACACCGCATAAATGAAATGGGTGGTGGATATGACAGGTATCTCATGAATATAAGAAAGTGAGATGAAATTCCCTTAGCTTCAGTCTTGACTCTCATCATACTTGTTCAAAATTACTGTATAATAATTTTTTTTAGTATACATATATCAGAAATCCATATTCATATATATAATAAAATATATTATTTATGTATTCCTGTATAATACATGTTTATTAACAATTAATTGTGAGTGTTATGTTTTGGTAATATCAGCATTGTTTTTTATACATGTTTTGAATTTTCATTCTTAGTCCTCTTACTTAAATCATGTTTTCATGATTTCTATATTTTAGAAGATAATCTAAATATCATAAATAATAATAATATATGAATTTATAAAAATCTATAAAATATATTAATAGAAAATGATATACACTGTTCATGGAGAGGGTGGGCCGTACCTATTCATTAATGTTGTTTTCTATTTCCTTGTCATATTAAAAGAAGGAAAAGTAAATGATATATATATATATATCATCAAATAAGTAAAATTATTATTATATATATATATATAATATTTTTATTAAACGTATTCGTTATACATTCCATGTAAGGAAATAACCAATTACATTACTTTGAGGAGGTAGTAGTTCATACGTTCACAAACAATGATATTATATTCTCACAAGATGAAATGAATCATGTTCTAAGTTATATGATAAATAAATATGAATAATTAAATCATAAATGTCATAAATATCATATCTAAATAGTAATTTTATCATTATTACCAATCTTTAATGGTTGTAATGGAAGAACGAACAACACCAGTTCGTGAGTTGGTAGTCTTCCATACACACGAATGTTGAGTCTATATCCCATTTAATGTAAGTGTGTGTTAGTGTTGGTAACACCCTTAACATAAAAAAATATTAATTTTTTTGATACTTACTTTATTAAATAATAGTGTTATATAAATAATTTATGAATTGAAGAAAGAAATAAAACAAACGTGCTTGTTGACGGAAGTTACCTCTTCTTTGGGTAACTATTTTTGGTTTGCACCAAGGGTATACTTGGTTGGATTTGTGCCTAGTGTTAGGCCTATAATATTAATATATGAATGTTTTGAGCTTATTTTTTCTATTTTTGGACAATACAAATGTCTTGAGTGGTGTGAATAAGCTAGGGGTGATTTCCCTTTTATAGTCAATGAGGAGTTCTAGTCATGTAAATACAAAAAGGTAAGCACTATTGAGAAAAATACCATACATATTATGCCTCAAATAATTTTTCATTTACGATAAAAGAGGAAAAATAGTATAAAAATGTCTATATAATGGTTTTTGGACATTTTTATAGGTTATTAATTCTTTTAAGGTTAAATTTTAATAACTATGTATACTTATTTTTACAGTAATCACTTTGTTTAATTTTAACTACATTCATAAATATTTTTTGTCCAAAATTAAGTTCAACATACTATAAATTATAAAGTATATTGATTCGAAATATATAATAAAATTTTAGAAATTCTAATCACATTATTTTAATTAATGATTTTAATCCTAGTCCAACAGATGGGACAAGACAACATGACTACAACGTGAAAATGTTCAAAATTATAGAATATATTTATATAACATTTCCAGGTAAAATTTATTCCCAAAACAAAAATTAAATTAATATATTGATAAATTATCCAAAAATTCAATAAAAAAAATTAAACTATTCCTTAACTACATTACTAAATTAGACAAAAATGCATTTGTCGATTAAAATTTAGTGTTTTTCACTTTATTAAAAAATGAAAATTTTTAAAAAAATACCAAAAATGTGTAAAAGGTAATTTTTTATATTACACATTCTAAAATAAAATTTATTTTTCAAAATAAAATTTATCAAATTTACAAAAATTAGTTATAAAATAGCTACTCCATTAAAATATGGTAAAATTACCTTTAAAAAAATACATCTTTATGCATAAAATTAGATTTATTCTTATATATTACCTAGAAAATAGATAAGATGAATATTAAATAGTTCAATAAGTAATATATATATATATAATTAAAATAATTAATCAAATTTTTTTTAATTAATTTATTAAAGTAAAATGTTCTTATTTCATAAAAATAGATTTCTATTAAATGATTCCCTATATTTTCATAGGAGTTTTATTTTCATTTCATGTTAATTATTCATCAAATATTTCAAATTATATACACTTCAAAAGCATATTATCATATATTAATTAATATTATTTATAACCTTAATTCCTATTTTGAGGTGGAAACTATAATATTATTTTAATGATAATATTAATGGAACATTTTAGGTTGGAAAAACTTGGTCATTCATTTCACAAAAGTTATCAGGAACATAAAATTGTGTATAACACAAGACAAAAACAATGTTTCATATACCAAAAGATAATATAAGTGTTGTGTGTCGGTAAACATTATCTTGGTTTTTCATAAAAATAAATAAAATCATGTTTCTTTAATATAACACAAAATATATTTAGTTTTGTGTTAAATGGAAAATATTTAAAGGATTAAATTAATTCAAAAACATAATTTACATAAACTAAGGGTGCAACATTCTACCAGCTTAAATTTTTTTTTGAATTCTAGATTCATCTTGGATATAAAATGTTTAATACTTGAAATTTCTTTTCATAGAAAACCACATCGTAAAAATCAAAACTAAAAATTCCTTTAAAAATGGAATTGAAAAAACATAACATTTAACGAAAGTAATTAATAACTAGGATTCCACAAAAGAGGTCATAGATAGAAAGTGAAAACATGGAAATAGAAGAAAAATCTCACTTTCATGTTTTGATGAAGAGTGATATGGAAAAATGTTTAGGAGAATGTTAACGATCACAAAGAAATTAACTAAAGAGAATCGAAAAGGGTCATTTATATCATAAAAAATGATGATAACTGGATACCATCTTAATTAAATCCCATTTTCGAAAATTTTTATAATTTTCATGGGAAATTATACTTACTTGATTTTAGCAATATCTCACTTTTTTTACCATTGAAAATTTCAAATTGACCTCTTATTCAATGAAATGAAGGTGAATTTTTCATTCCTGAAGCATTAATATATCACGATATCCATAAAGAGAATGATATTTTCTTCCATCTATCTTTATTACAAAAAAAGTGTGTGCACAAATTATCCAATATTCATAAATCATAATATGGTGAGATAATATATTAATATCTAAAACCTCATATAAAGTTTGACATAAACTATTCCATAAATAGTTTACATTATAAAAATTCTAAAAGATAAAAGTCCAAAATAGTACTAATAAGGTCACTAAATTTATCAAAATCATCCAAACATTGATCCCCAAAATATGATAAAGTAGATATTATTTTTCACATAACAAACATATGAATACCTTCATCATGTATTATCTTGAAACAAGGAAATGTCATGAATTACGATAAATGTTTTTTAAAAATATTCCTGTTTCCATATTCCATTGTTTTTTGGATATATTTCATAAATATAAAAATGATATAAACTTTTTTAGTAATAGAATAAACCACTTTTTTCATAAATCATTAATTATATAAAATATAATTAGTACTATCCAATTTAATCTATCCAAACATCATTACCATAACAAGAGAAACAAATCAATGTTTATCTTTCCCTTAGTCATGTGTTTCACATGAATATCAAATTTCCATTAAATTAAATTTATAGTCCATCAAGGACATTCAACATGTTCTTATAAATCCACAATGAAAATCATAAAATGAAAAATCTTTATTTTTTTTCATAATTCATTTAATAAAATATTTGTATCCCATTCCATAAAAACATCAATTATTCGACTTTATCCTTAATCAATTAACAAGGATAAATCATCCTTTTACTTAATGAATATTTTACTTCATATTTCACTTGTAGTCTCATAATTATCAATAATATAACTATTACTCATACCACCTTGTTGATTCTCTTCATAACCATTATACTTAGTATATATATTTCCACAACTCCCATTCAATCCACATTTAATGACTTCAACTATTAATGATGTATTAGTGTGGAAACTATTCTCATTTATTATATAAAAAAAATAATTTTGATTTTTTAGTTACTTGCCTTTTGTCCTTATTTTCCATAGTCAAAAAATATTATTGTTCCCTTAAGAAATTCATTTTTATTCTTTTTTCAACAGTCTCAACATACAAGAAAAATGGATCTTTTTTCCTCTTTAGAATCAATTACCTGAACTCTCAGCAAACTCTTTCCATCTATTATTTTTCTAATTATGAGAGTTTATTAAGGTACAAATTTTTAATCATGTTCTATATAAACTAATTTGGCATTATCACAATATCCATCACTCTAGTGATCATCCCAATTAACTTCATTTTAGAAACAGTGATTTTCACATTCAACGTTAATACAATTCCTTCTTTTTCTCACAATGTAAAAATTTAGAAATCCTATTGTGAGATACACTTATCATATCATAAAACAACCCAATCATGAAAAATAACATATATAATTTCTAAATTATAACACCTTATTTAATCTATGTCACCTAATGTTCATCCTATTTCATTCATAGTCATCTTATAATTAAATCCTTTATGATTTTTCATGAAGTGTTTGAGAATTTCCAAATCATACCCCTCAGGAGTGTTGAACTATTTGTTTATAAAGGCAAGTTGTCATACACCACCTACCAATCAAGTCTTTATCAATATGGTATTTTCAGGGTTGTTACCCCGATGTAAATTTGTACTAGATACACATCCACATATAGTATCAAAATAATGATGTATTTACATGAAACCACTTTCTATATCCTTTTCAAAAAATCCAAGTAATTTTCCTAAACTTTGAGTCATCATTATACTTATCTATCAAGACATCTCTATATATATCCTTATAAATAACCATATATATCTCAGTAATGTTTTATTAACAAATTTATAAAGGTTGGAATAAACATTCCTCTGATATCAACCATAGAGAACCATCCTTAACATAGATATTTCCTAATTTTAGATTATTATTAGTCACATTAAAAAATTACATGCGTATTGACCTTAATTTTTCATTGTATTTGGTAACTTGGAATGTAATCTTCTAACTTAGAGAAAGATCTCAAATTTTTCCCACAATGATCTTCCCATTTAGGACCCCTACTTCAAACTTCTCTTCATAAAATGGAGAAAGGAAAGATACATGAGGGTGAGCTTATATGATCAGTAAGGGTAAATAAATATATTGATAAGCATAAAATAAGTATAAGTGTATGAGGAAATGCACATTAAAATGGAAAATCAAACATTGCATATCAAGGAACATAAAAAAGAATCATGGAATAAGTATTAGCAGTTCAAAAGATATGATCCTAAGGTAATCATAATAATAATCCATGAAAAGATATCATAGTAATAAGACATTTAATTTTGGAAGACACAGAAGAATATAAAATCATTCCCTATATGTTAAGGCTCATTTCTAAAGCACATTATGGAACATCATGGGGCTACACCAACTAGACAGGACATACTACTATCCCCAGTCATATAACTTTCATTATAGTGGAATCTGTTCTCTATTAAACAAATAATAGTAGTCAAGGTCCACTATCAATACTATCTTAGTATTCAATGTTTACTCCCATGTCCATCTTAATAGTCAAGCTACACTCCCATGACCATCATATATGGAAATTTTCTTTACTGAAACAATCTTGTTACCCATTCCATATATGACTACCTCATGATATATAAATCCTTACCAATACATTGGTAGGACATATAGGTCCCACCCATCTCATAATAAATTCTTAATTTCATGTGCCATAATATAATAAAATAACTATCATATCATGGACCATAAAAATGATTTTTTTATAAACAACATATCCTAACCCATGAAATGAATTGGGTATCATAAAAGTTTGATCATATAATAACACATGTAAATGATATAAGTTTTATAATAATTTAATTTTTGAATAACCCTAGAAATAAAGAAGGTTTCACAAGCATTTTATCATGTTATAACCCATGGAAAAGAAAAGAGTTTCATAAAAAAGATTTTTATTTAAACAAAATCCATTCAAAATAAAGAATAAGAACAAACTCCCTGGATCATATAAAAAACAACACTATATTAAAGGATGTCATCATATGTGGATAAGTATTTTTAATGATCACATGGATAATTTCATATAGAATATAACAGTTCTTTGAAAAGTATTTTTTTAATATATTCGACATTTCCAAAATCCTTACATTTGAAAATATCATTGAGAACATATAAAGGAATATTGGAAACGTTTTGAAAAACATATCATTGAAAATATCATTGAATAATTATAATAGAATCTTGAAAACATTTTGAAAACCCTTTTTTTGAATGTACCTTTCAAAAACTTATAAATTAATGTTGAAGATATTTTTCAAGAAGCTTATTTAAAAATACAATTGAAAACTTATAAAGGAATCTTGAAACTTTTTAGAAAACCTTATCATGGAAAATAACACTGAAAAATTATGTAGAAATATTGAAAGAAATTTAAAACTGTTTTGAAACAAAAAACACATTTAATATACTTTTCCATTAGAAAGATATTAAAATATAATTTAAGAACATTTTAGAGGAACTTGGTTTTTGAATAAAACATAATTTTTACTAAATAGATAAATAAATTCATATTTTCACAAAAAACTATTACTTAATATTCTATTATCTCTTGAATAAATCATTCCATTAAAAGTTTTCTTAGGGTAGTATATACACCACATAATAAAATGGGTGGTGAACATGGCATGTATCTCGTGTATATAAATAAGTGACATGAAATTCCATTAACTTAAGTCATAAATCTTTTCATACTTGGTAATACCTCTTGTATAATAGATATAAGTTAATTATAAATTTATCAGGTAACAATAATCATATATGTGATTTACTTATGACTCTATATTACCAATTTATTAACAATTCCATGTTATGGTCATGTTTCAGTAACGACCACTTTGTTTTTTATATGTGTTTTGACCTGTCATTATTTAAACACTTCCATGTATCATGATTTACTTATTTATATAATGCAATACATGATCTAAATATCATATATATTCTATATATATATATATGTATAATTATCTATAAATCATATTCTCATAATATAGAAATAAAAAAGGTATATGTTATATATATTTCCATAAGAATAAAGATATTATAAAAATAATATATATCAAATAAAAATAGTATTTAAGTAACTATATCCAACATTGAATGGTGGTAATGGAAGAATGAATGACATTGGTTCATGATGTAGTATTATTTCATACAAATGAATGATGATTTAGTATCCCATTTGATGAAAGTGTGGATGAGTGTAGGTTATACAATTAACATAAAAACAACCTAGTATATTGATGATACTAAATTTATTATATATGTAAAATCCTAACTATGAGTTTACCTTTGTTATTTTCTTTTCATGGATTTGGGTTTTTAGTTGAGGATTGTATCATGTTAATTTTTAATTTTTTTAATTTTGGAGTTTTCAGGCGAGTTTTTGGCTGGTGTAATGTTTGTGTGCACGATTTGAGGGTTTTTGTGCATCATTTTATGGAAGATGATTTTTTTTGTTTCATTTTCTTCATGCATGGTTATACTTTCATGGATTGAGAGTAGTTTGTGATAAACTATATGAGGTCTAATAACAAATGTGCATCTTGGAGGTTGTTATATGTGGTGTGGCACATGGCTTGCGCATGATTAGAGAAAACCATTCAGAAAGAACACATTGTGTTATGAAATTTTGAACAGATCTGTGGTTCTTTATTTCCACATGGTTTCCCATACCGTTTTTCCAAACCATGTGAGGTTCCCCTACTCTCTAGTATGGGTGGACACAGTTTGGAAAACTATGTAGCCAAAATGTGAGAGTTATTGAGGTCATTAAAAAAAATGAAAATTCAAATTTTATGCCTCCTATGTTTTAACACCAACATAGGATTTACCCCCTTGTTTGAACTGGGAACACAAGGGGTCTCAAAATCTCCCCTCCTTTGGCACACTTTATTCCATGGATGCATCTTCAAGGTTTATAGGTGATTTTAGTTGGTTTTTGTCAATTTTAACTTATTCCTCCAATCATATCATGGTTTTTTGGTATTTACATGGTGATGAATCTCTTGAAAAACCCTAGAGTCTAGGGTTGAGGCCTGGTTTAATTTATTTCATATAAGGGTGTGAAGATTGTTCCCTAGATTAGTTCATCATTATCCAGAATTTTCATTGTGTTCTCAAATTGTTGAGGTAGGTTTCCCATATATTTCATTTCCAGTATATTTCATGTGATATTGTATGTTTATTAATAAATTTAGATTTTGATTTATGTGCTTGTGATGTGTTTCTTATTATTTATGGTGTTTTTATTTTTATGTACTTGGTGGAAATGGTTTTCAAAGTGAATCTTTCTTATGCCTATATATAAATACTATATTTTGTTTTTTTTTAAATTATATTTCGTCATTAAAGATTGATATGGGTAGTTTGGATGGTCTTTAACATTTTATAAGAATTGGTAATTTGGTTTAATTGTGAATTGGGATTTGTGTGTGTGAATTGGTTACTTTAATGGTTTGACACTTATGTGTGGCTTATTGTGTTTGGAGGTAAATAAATCGGTCTTTATTTAAAATATTTTGTGGGAGATTTCAGGGTTACATGAAGAGTGTCACTAGATTTTAGAAAATCTATATGTGTAAGGGGTTGACATGGGGATGTGAAAAAATTATAGTGGTCCTTGAGAATGATACTTCCATTAAACTATGGGTTTTCAAAGGAATCTTCCCCCTTTTCATTTTTCCTTTTTTCTTTCCCTCTTCCTATCCTAGTATGGTTATTTGAGGACAATATTTGTTTCTAAATATTTCAGTTTTCTATAAATGGGGAGTTGGAGAATCAAGAGAATTTTAATGTGCTTTCAAATTTTCTTTCTAGGATTTGGCCCATTTTGAACATTGATGTGTGTTTTATTAACTAAATCAAATAAAGTCATGATTGGGTTTTTTGGTATTGTTTTATGATGTCAACTTATTTTGGGAATATTTTTCATTATATTTTTGGATTTGAAATATTAGTGTCCTAATTGGTATTTTTTTTTATAGTTTTGGGAAAAATTGATTTTTATGCGATATGATGGTCGATTTGTCACTTATAAATGGCTTGGTTTGATATGGGAACCTCTATGGTGGATCCTACGAGGAGTGGGATTTAAAATATGCGGTATATGTAGTCGGTCTAGGAAAGGATGCTGGAGGTGGGGTTTAGTTGAGCCATGCATGAGTGGACCTCCGAATTAACCATTCACAACTATCATGGGAATCTTGGGAAGAATCTATAGGGTCGAGTAGCAGTTTTTTATTAGCCCTGATTTGATGGGTTGGTACACCATGGATTTGTAGAGGCTAGATAGAACATACCACTAGATTAGCTATTTTAGAGTGGTTGTTTAGTTATTTATTATTGAGATTAATCATATACTGGAAGGTGAGTTTGAGTTGAGTACATCAATATATCACTTCTAGAGACATTTAGAAAATACCCATGATTAACTATATTTATGTTCTGCTTAATTTTGTTGCATGATAGATATTAGCATAGTTGGTTTTCACATGTTAGATTAATTTAATTTAATTTTAGTATAACCTATTTGATCTTTCGATATGGGTTTGTAGTTGGATTTTGGTACTAAACTAGGTTAAAAAATATAAAAATATTTTAAAAAAGAATGTCATGGGAGTTTTTTAGAAATGAAATTTTGGGAAACTGTTTTTGTTTATTTAAAGTGATTAAAAGGATATTTTTTAAATATATCTAAAAACTAGTTTTTATAGATTTTTTTAGAGAAAATAAATGTATAGAACCTATATTGACTACCTTTTAAGATGTGTTATAGTCACACCCTACTAATGACACTAAATGTTGGTAGAACTTAACTATTTTGTAGGTTGAAGTTTCTAGTTCAATTATTCCTTTAGAGCTGGTTAGTCTTGTGGTCGGTGGTGACCAAGAGCTCACATAGAGATCTTTTTTTATTTGGATTGGTCTAGGATTCATTTTATATTTTTATATTCTTTTAGTTGTATTTGTATCTGGATCAATTTTTATATTTTTTGATGTTCATTTGTTGGTTTTGTGTGTGTTATATATTAGGTTATTTAATCCTAGTTTTGTGGGTAGAAATCATTCACCTTTTGATTAAAATTGATTCTCAATTCTATTCTCTATCATGGGATGATCATGTATGCATCATGAAACTTGGATCTAATCAAGTCAGGTGTCAGGTTGGATGGAAGCTGGACTTGGTTCATGAAAAAATAGTATCATATTATCCCTTTGTTTTTTGGGGATCAAGTATATTGAAGATTATGATTATTAGTACATAGGAGGTAGGTAAAAGAAGGATATAATGTAACCTTTCTTGTCCTACACCTTGTGTTTCTAAGGGTAATATGCGATATGATCCTATTTCTTTAGTTTTGGTTTTTTGTTTATGGGGAATGAAAATGCGAGATATCTAGTGGCATGTTGGGATATCAGAGTGAGTAATGACCCTTGTGGATTCCAAGTACGAGGTTCAATTTAATCATAATACTTGGTTCTTTCTAGGTGTATGTTCAACTAACTGTGTCTCCAGGTAATGCATGGCCACAAGTTCCTCATTCTGGGAGTTTAGTGTGAGTTTTTTGTTGGTTTGTCTTTGGTTGGTGTGAGTTATTTTTGAAAGAGAAAATGTTATCTATGAAAAAGGGGTTTTAAAAAATAAATTCATTTTTAATTTTAATTTTGTTAGGAATGTGGTTTTTATTAGTTTTATTGGATTTGAAATATATGTTGGTGTTTTAGAATGTGTTCTTCAAAGAAAGGTAGTTTTGGAAATTGGAATGAAATGTAAATTTTTGAAAAAGAAGATTTTGGTTTTGTTTATGACATTTGGCTTATGATCCAAATTCTTTGGAATGGGGCGATCCTTTTTTTGAATTTATTTAATATTGATTTTGGTTCAATGTTTTCTTATGTTCATATTATACCACACAGAATGGTCACCAAGGTTTCTAATGATTATTTTCAAATTTTCATCCCTACCCGAACTCCATGTGGGGTGGTGGACTCGATTTATACATATTTTTTCCAGTTTTTTGTGGTGACTATGGTATATATAGGTCGTGTAATGTATTTAGGACTTTGAGATTGTCTTCATATCATTAGGAACATCTGAATATGTTAGTGCTCATTCTATTTTTGGGTCATTTGAGGGTCCATCTTTGGATCAATGAATGGTGATCGTCCTGGCATAACTAAATGAAGTGATGACATGGGAGGTGTTTACAAGAACTTTTTTTTGCAGAAGGTTTAGTCATGAGGAAGTGATTATGAAGAAGGTGGTGGAGCAGTTGGGTTTACATTAAGGCTAGATAATGGTGAAGGCCTATGTTGATCATTTTAGGGAGCTCGTTTCCATTTTTTAGATATAGCCGCATAAATCAGCAAATATCTCAAATTTTCATTTGAATTTTTCTTACTGAGATCAATTCCTGATTCCTATCATCCGATGAAGTTCAGTTCATGAAATTGGTTGATGAGGCATTTATCATCGAGTTAGTTCCTAAAATGCAGTCATATGTGGTTAATGAACCAATCATTCATGGAGTATGTGAAGGTTTCCCATCATGTGATAGGCGAGTTCTAGGGGATCATATATATAATAAATGTCATCCATTGGTTCAATGCTATAATATTTTAGACGATTCCCTTATATTCTCCTAGGGTGGTCGGTTTAGGTATTCTAGCCATCCTGTTGTAATCTTCCAAAGACATGTTATTAGAGTGTCCATTTGGGTCACCTAGAAATGTTTTTTGGGAATATTTTCAAGAATATTTAGTCTCAGTTTGAGGATTATATTAAATTTATGGAAACTGATTCTTTAAGAAAATAGGGCTATATCAATAGGCCCTAGAGTGAAGCTCTCCATACAGTCAGAATTTTTGTTGTATGGGGGTGTTTGTGACCCACCATTGTCCTAGATGTGGTAGTGGAGAGAATTTAATTTTATCTATTGAATTTTTCTTTTTTTGGTATGTTTATCTTGTTTTAAAAGGATGTATTTTTGTTTTATTTTCTTCTTAACTATGTAGTTGTATTTTGTGGAAGTAGATCATTGAATACTTATCCTTTCTTAAATTGGTTTCAGTTCTTGGTTGTGCTCATTTTGGAAATGTTTAGTGTTTTTGGAATTAATGAAAAATGATTACATTCATTCATGTTTGGGATATATCCTATTTGATTTACCATTTTGTGTGTGATGTTTTCAGTTAATGTTAGGAGTTATTCAGAAGGATAATTCATGGTAGTAGTGTTTAGAGTTTGTGTGTTGATATTATTAGTCTGGTTCTTATGGGGGGAGAACACTCTTTTATTTCATGCAGTTATTTTCGTTGAAGTTTCTACTAGAGGTAGTTGGGTGTGAATTTGTTTTTAAAAGTTTACCCATATGTTTGTGGTTTTATTTAGATTCTTTCGGGTTTGGGATTGAGATTTATCTATCATTTGTCTGGGTGAATTTATGTGGGGAGAATGTTTTTTTGTGGTTGGTATAATTTTATCACTCTATCCTTCAGTTTTCCATTATTTTATTCTTTTATTGTATTTTTTATTTGGGTTGATGTTAGTATTGACTCTCTTATATTTATATTTATATTTTTTTATTTTTCTCGTGCATTTTTAGTGGGTGTACATTTTCAGGGAAAATCATACGACCTAATAATATAGAGGGTGTTTTTGATTCACATTCTTCTTGCATGGTTAGAATTTCACAGCTTTACCAAGGGTTTGGATAAACTGTTTAAGGTTTAGGAGAAATCATATAGCATAAGTGTTGGATTATGGGGCATGTTTGATGACTTCCACACGGTTAGGGAAAAATGTGAGGAAAGCATGCGAGGTATTCTTAAATTTGGGAAAGAGCTGTGGTGCTTGTTTTGCAAATAGTTTCCCAGACCATGGGTTTAAACCATGATGGGTTACCCTCCACACCTATAGGGTGCTCATGTTTGGTACACAGTTTGGAAAAACCTATGGAAAAACTATGTGAGTTTCTCATTCCATAAAAAATTTGAAATTCCAATTTTCCCCTCATGTTTTAACCCTTATTTAGTATTTTTATCCCTTTTTTGACTTAAGCACACCATGAGAGCTCCAAATATTCCCGCTTTTAGACCACTATCATACGTCGATTCATATCTAATATTCTAAGGAATTTTTCTCTTAGTTTTAAACAATTTTTTATTCTCCTCCCCAACTCTAGTGTTTTCTTGGGATTTCCTTGGTGTGATCTCTCATGGCCGAACCCTAGAGTCTATGGATGATTTGTGGTTTTATTTATTTTATGTTAGGATGTAAAGATCAATCCTCGACCTTAGTTATTCTTGATCAGAATGTTTCATGAAATTCACATTTCATTGAGGTAGGTGTTACTATTCATTTCCATTCTAGAAAATTTAATTTTATGTTGCATGTTTATAAATTATTTATTAATGTGTTTCATGTTCTTTTTATGTGTTTTTTAAAATGGAATTTTCATGCATGAAAAATATAGTGAAAATTATTTTTATTGGTTTTTATAAATTAATCCCATATATAAATAGATACAAGGTGACTGATAAAATTTCAGTTTTTATTAAAGATGGATATGGGGGTTCCAGATGTTTTTTTATCATTTCATAAGATTTTGTTACTCAATTTGGTTGTGAATTGGGTGTTGTATTTAGAAAATGGGGAGCTTTATGGTTTGATGCTTATGTGTAGCTTTTTGTGTTTAGTGGGAATGCCAACAGTGTTTATTTAAAATAATTGGGTTCTTTCATGGATGCTTGATGTGTTTCATTAGATGTTGGAATATCTATATTTTTTAGGGGTTCACATTGTGAATGGAAAAAAATTATTATGGCCCTTGAGAATGATGCTTCCCTTAAATTCTGGTTTATCAAAGGCTTCTTCCCCTTTTTCATCTATATTATCTTTCATTCCCTCTTTCGAAATATAGATGGTTCATTTAATCAACTATTTTTCTCATAACAGTTCATTGACTTCTAAATGATGACTTGGTGCTTTAAGGGAATTTTAGTATGGTTTCAAATGTATTTTCTATGATTTGGACTATTTGGAACTATGAGCTGTGTCTATGTAATTAAATAGTGTAATGTCCTACTTAGTATTTTTCATATCTTTGTATGTTTTTAATTTTTTATGAATGATTATAGAATTAGATATGGATTTGAAACAGTAAAGTCCCGATTGGTGTTTTATATTGGTTTGGAAAACAATTAGAATGTTTATGCAATGTGATGACCCATTTAGGACTTTTTTATGACCAGATATGAGATAAGAACCCTATAGGTTAGCCTATGGGGAGTGGCTAATCACATAGGTGGTTTCAGTGGTTGGCCTAGGAAAGCTTGGTTGTAGTGGTTATTAGTTGACCCTTACATTTGAGGTCATCCCCATTCACTATGTTATATTTTCATGGGATTCATGGGAATCATCTATAGGGTGGATTGACTATTTCTTGTTAACCCTAATTAGACGAGTTGGCACCCCTTCTATTTTATTATTCCATGTGGGACGTTACACTAGACAAGCTAGTTTAGAGCATCCATCTAGTCATTAAGTTTTGAGCTTCACTATTTTCTAAAAATTGAGTCTGAGTTGTGTATATTTTGGGATTGGATTTGTTTAAGAAATTCCAATAATTGACTATCTCTATGTTTTGTTTACCTTTTCTTCTAGTTTAATATTAAACTTGTTAGTTTGTTCCTGATTGATTATTTCCTTTAATTTAATCATATCCCTTTCTTTATTCTAATATCAGTTTCTAAATAGCATTTTGATTTAAATTTGGTTTGGAAATGTTAAAAAAATTAAAAGGGATATTTGATTTTTTTTTCAAAAGGGAATTTTGGGAAATCTTTTTTGTCTCTTTAATGTTATTAAAATAATATTATATAAATTTATTTCAAACTAGTGTCTATGTACTATTTTATGAAAACAAATGTATAGAAATTGTAGTGGTTATCTACTAAGTTGTTAAATGATCACACCCTACTTGTTGGCACTCGATATCTTTGTACTTGAACTGTTTTTCATATTCATTTTTTCTAGTTCAGTTGTGCCTTTGTATCTTATTGGTCTTGTGTTTGGTGGTGACCAAGATCTGACATGGATATCGATTTTTTATTAGTTTGGTTTATGTTTTATTTTCTAGTCTCATCTTAGTACAGTTGTAGTTATATCTGGATCATTTTTTATATTTGATGATTTTTAGTTGTTGGTATTTTATTTATGCTCTATTGTGTTATTTTATCATGGTAGTTTGGGTATAAATCATCCACCCTTGGATTAACATTGATGATCGACACTAGTCACTATCCAAGGAGGGTCGAGAACACCTCTTTGGCCTTTTCTCAGTCAGGGATTGCGATTCAAGTCAGATAAAAGCCTAACTTGGTTTATGAAATTATAATCATGTAATAATAATAACATTGGGGTTAGATAAAGAAATAAAACAAATGTTCTTGTTGAAGGATGCTACCTCTTCTTTGGGTAACTGCTTTTGGTTTGGAACAAAGGGCATCCTTGGATGGATTTATTCCCATCATATGGCCTCTATGATGAATTGAGGGATGTTGGGAGATTGTTTTTATAAGGTTTAGATGATCCAAAAAGTATGATATGTGTGAATAAGTGACGGGGTGAGTGCCTTTTTGTGGTGGGGGAGGATGACATTCTTATAAATGCAAAATGGTAAGCACTACTCCGATGTATCTCTTACATAACGTGCCCCTAATAAGGGAACATTTTCATGATGATATAGTAAATGGTAGAAATATACCTATAAAATAGTTTTTGTACATGTTTCAACACTATGTTACCTAGTAAGATAACATTTAACCACTATATAAACTTGTTTTTACATTTATCAGTATAATTAATTTTAACTACTCTCACTAATATGTTTGGTGAAATACTATTTTAAAATTACTATAAATTAAAAATTATTATAATTACAAAAATGGAATTAATTCTTCAAAATTTTAGAAACTAATTGGCTGAAATTAACTTAAAATTAATCCCAGTGTCAGGATGAGACTATATGGTTTTAAAGTGAAAATGTTAAAAAGTTTGAAATATATTTATATCCAGTTTAAATGTGAAGCTGTTCCCAATGATCTGAATTTAATAAATAGATTTATAATTGATCTAAATATAATTTCAAACCTATTAAAAATATTATTTAGCAATATTAATAAACTAGATGAAAATGAAATTCTCAATTAAAACACACTGTTTTACACTGTTCATCAAAAAATGCAACTTTTCAGAAAAAAAAATTAAAATTTTACCCAAATAAAATTTTGATATTGAACATTAAAAAATGAAGTTTATTTATTAAAATAAAAATTATAAATGTTTCAAAAAATAAAAATTATAAAAATTTACTCCAATAAAATTCTGTACAATTACCATTTAGAAAAAATATATATATCTTTATACATACACATGAATCTACTCTTATATACTTTATTAAATAAATATAAGATGAATTTTAATTGGTTGAATGAATAATATATGTATATATAATGTTAAAATAATTTTTCAATAGTGTTTTAAATTATTTCTTGATGTAAAATACGTTTGATTGCATAAATATAGTTTTCTAACAAACAATCTCATATATTTTTTAAAGGAAAATACATTCATTCTAGTTAATTGGTAACAAAATAATTATTCTTATATACATTATTAAATCATATTTTAATATTTTAATTAATACTATTCAAAAATTCCATTCCAATAGATATATGAAAACTATAATAATATTGCAATAATAATATTTGTAGTATATTGTAGTTTCGTCAAACTAGGACTTGTGTGTCACATAGGTTGTTGATGGAACATGGAATTGTGTGTAACAGAATCCAAACATTGTGTTTCATGTATGATAATATAATCTAATTATTCTTTGTAGAGAAAGATTAACCTAGTTTTGTGTACAAATATAACTTGGGTCATTCATATAAAACAAGCTATATTTAGTGTTCTGTGAAATGAAAAAAAATCAAAATGATTAAATTAATATGAATAACATAATTCATAAAAACAATGGGTGTTACATAGTGGGTGTTCCTCCCTCATGACTGATTATGGTAAAATTTTTAATAACACTTAGAAACATGATGTTGATGTAGTAACATTTTGTAATTACTCATCCTTGAAAATAAATGGTCTCAGTGTAGATCATATTGAGAAAAATTATTTGAAATACGAGGATGTAATCTATGATAAATTATAGATACATAACCAGTTATGCATTAGACAAAATTGTGATAATTTTTATGAGGTAACATTCAAATGGAATACATGAGTCATTAAATGAACATGTGATAATTTTTTTTCAAGGAACTATAACTAATGGTTATTTTTTCTTGATTAACGATCATTTCAATACATGTAACATGAGTATTTATGATGAAAACATTATATCGAATAGAGTACATAATATAATTGAAAAATAAATCCTACTTAATATTTCAAAACATAAAATGGTAAGATATTTACCCAAGCTAAAGAGATATCATGATGAAGTCGGCCAAAAATTTTGGAAGGGAAAGACAACTCATAATGCTTACTAGGAGGTGGATAATAATTCAGTTAGATAATTGGAGTTTTTCTACAATGAACTATATGATACCATGAGATTATATTCTATTAGAGGTGATATTAATTTCAATACATTAATATATGAATCTACTATTGTAAATAATGTTCTTTTCTTCAAACGCAGGTATGAGGATATTTGGATGTTCAAAATTCAAAGAAGGAATGTTGAAAAGGGGCATGGTTTTTATACAATAATATTAAGATCTGATAGTGGGAAATAATAAATGATTGGAAATTTTGAAACACATCCTATAAAACAATGAATCATGTATCAGTATAGAACACCCTATAAGCCACAATAGAACGGTGTTATAGACAAGAAGAATATGAGCATCATTGAAATGGGCAGGAAAATGCTGGATGAGAATGTTGTTTTAAAATAATTCTATCAAGAAGATATCAGTATTATGGTTCAAATATAGAATAGTTATATCATGAAAACCAAAACACATTCTAAAACCTTTCCAATGTTGTTATAAAATAATATATTTGAAACTATTTCATGTTCTTTGGTAGTCATTATTATTTCAAAATCAATGAAATTTGAAAGGAATGTTTAATGAAAAGGATAATGATAGATAATTTTTGGGATATTGGTGTAGTAAGAATATATTTAGATTCTGTAATAAGATATTTCATAAATTTTTTGAGTGTCTAGTCTTGGGAATTTATAAAGTCTAGTTAAAAAGAGTCACTGAACTCATGTATGTTTTGAAAACTTAAAAAACATTGAGAGGGTTTATATCTAAATGAATGGAAAAGTTGATGAAATTAGATTAGGAATGTTTAGTTATATATCATAATTCTATAATGATGAAGAAGAAGGTTTGGGTGGTAATATAAATTATTTTTAGAGATCAAATAAACATGTTGAACCAATGAATATCAGTGGGAATCCGAAGGCATCTGTTTAAACCATAGGATGATTGAGATGAGAAAATAAAAAACCTCTATTATCATATATTGAACCCAGACTGTTGAATAAAGATAATGATCATAATTAATGGGTAAAATATAAGAATGAATAACCCAATGAAATTGATAATAACTATTAATATGAATTTTATTAATGACAAAAACATGTTACTGGTAGAAAATGGGGTTTTAAGGGAAAAAGTAATGAGAAAGCTGATGTTATATTAAATTAGACTGGACTTCTTGGAGACTTATATTCTGAAATTTAAGGAATATAAAATTAAGAGAAAATTTCTTTCTGTTCAATATATTATAAAACAAGTATGTTTTTGATAGTATAATCAGATAATAAGCATATAGTTTTCCAAATTTATATAAAGTCTGTAATTCTACATGAGACATTCCCAATGTGGCGACTCTATATGCATGGTATCAATATAAATAGATGGGGTCACAAAAGATTTAAATTAAAATAGTTTTGATGTATTTTAAATAAATAATGAGTTATTCATATCTATGCATTTGGAGTGTGAATCTATATTCTATTTCATACGCTGATGTCAATTTGAGAAGATGACTATAAAAGTCCTAGATCCACATTAGTTGCTATATTATTTGTGTATGATGGTTTTGTTTCTATTAGTATTGTATGATTAAAAGCTCAATGACCCTAATTATAGTTGAGTTAGTCTATTATGTGGATATTCATGTAGTTAGGTAGTATTTATTTATGAAAGATAGAATTGAATTTGCAAGGGTTCATATTCAGAGATTGTGAAAGATTTTATGTGATAATTAGTGTGATACGGTTCTTTCAAAAAAATCCAATTCAAAAATCCATATCTAAAAAAATGAAATTAAACATCATTTTATCAACGATTACATGTGTTCATCTGAATTATAACCGACATATATATTTTTAAAAAATATTGCAAACATCATCCAAAAAGATATTCGACATGAAAATTTACAAGAGTTATGACTAAAATTTCATATTCAATTCCCCATATAATTTATTATATTTTTCTTCAAGATCCACCAAGTTTCTTTGAATTATGTTTTCCAAAGGGGAATAAAAGTTTATGGTAAAAGGCGTTTGTAAGTTATAGTATCTCTGGGTGTTATGTATTTTAAAATATTTCAATTCTAAAGATATACTCTCAATGATGAAAAATCCTAGAAACAACTCATGATGAAAGGACATATGATGAATGTAGTGTGGAAGGTAGTAACCTAGTAAGGCTCATGTCATGATCTTATGTTTTTTTATTCTCATAAGTCTTTATATCCCTTCAATTATGAGCCAAATAGTTCCCCAATGGAGTTAAACTATAGGACTTCAAAGAATTCTCCTTGGAGTTGGTGAAAATAGAAAAACACTAGATCTGAATCAAGAATAAGATTCATCATTGTATTTGAACCTTATAGAAACATGTTTTTTCCTTGATCTTACATTTTTTCAAAATACATTTATTTATATTATTTTTTTTATTTTTAGTGGATTATAATCTAATGATTAAAAGAGGCATATTTTGATTAAAAGTAATTATAAGCAATACCCTCCACATATTTAACCCTTCCTTCTTTAGAGTTAGGGAAGATGATTTTATTAGGAACATTAATTTTTTAAATGTACATATTCACTACTTGGATATATATTTTATCCCTTAATGTTATACCGAGTTCTTAGTAGAGTCATAAATTATATGATTTTAGTAAAACCATTATTTATCACAATTCATTAAAAATAATTATTAAAGTATAATTCAAATATTTAGAAAATGTTAATTTTGACACATTGGATTTAGAAATGATGATCATTCCTAGAAATAATAATTTAAAAAATTATTAAATTTTCTTTTAAATGATTATTAAAAACATTAAAAAAAATTTTTATGGAAAAAATATATTTTTTATGCTACGTATTCTTAATATTATTTCATATTAATTTCTAATTTCATGAATGTGAATATATTAGTTAATCTATATAAAAATATTATGAAAATTTTAAATTTATTTTATTAGGATAAAATATAAAAAAACATAAAAAATGTTCTTAGAAAAATATTACTTTTATTATAAACAATCCTAAACAAATACCATTAATTGGATATTATTTAAGAAAAAATAATTTTACTAATCCATTGATATTGATTTCATTCATTTTATTTTATAAATAGATAATATTATACCTCAATAAAGGTATTTTAAATATCAAACACATAATATATATATATATATATATTAATATGATTTTTTATTTTTCATTAATTATATTTTATTTGATTTACTACTAACAATACACGAATTTTGTAAAAATAATCGATACATGTACCAATAACAATATTTATAGTGAATATATTTAAAAAAAAATATTTATAATGTCCATTTTATGTTCCTATATATGACCATACTAAAATCTTTCATCCCCTTTACACTTATTAAATCTCACATTTCATTTCCCTAGTTATACTTTTATGTCTCAAAATGGTTTTTTTCATGATGTTATTCCTCAATATAGGTTTTTTTTGGATATTGATGATCTACAATGGTGATAATTATCCAATAGATTTTTTTCTATTGATGATTTTATTCTTTTCTATTTATCATTCAGTAATAATTGATATAGTTTTAATGGATGCTGTAATATACTATGTTTAATAATATTTGGTGTGTAATACATAGTTTTGTGTGATTTTTTTGTAATGTTTTACTATGAATGAATAAAGTGTTGTGAGATAAATCCTTATCTTATATGATGTATTTCAAAATATATTTTAAGTCCATATAACAAATAAAAGTTTATAATATTTATAGAATTACTGTTTTTTATAGTACATTTTTCCTAAAAATACTATTTGTTTTATTATCCCACATTAAATAAATTTTTTCCTTAATTTAATTCACCACATATGAATAATTATATCAAAGGGTATCCAAAACATAATCTTTTCATACGATATATATTATAAAGAGATAATTATGTGATATTATAGGGAATTATATGGAACATATGTTTTCATTCATAGACAAAATATATTTAGATTCATAACAATTTATTCCAAAGATTCCTCTATATTTTGGACAAAGGAGTTTCTAGATTCAAACCTTCAATGCATTTGTCTTCAAGATATTGTTTACAACAAAATATTAAATCCTTAGTGGTTATTATAATATCCAGTGAAATTAAATTAATATTTTATATGAATATGAAATCTCAATCCTAAAATTTCTTCTCGAATGAAAGCTTCATTTGAACATATACTACTTTATTTTTTACTATAACAATAATGTATCAACCAATAATTCCTTCTGGTTTTCCTAAGTTTCCCATGATCATTTTTCTATTTTATTATATAATGATATTATAAAATTTTTCTCATATATTCTATAGTAAATTGTAAATATAATTTTATTGATTAATGTATTTCACTCATAACTTACCATCCAGGTGTGTTTTCTTAGAGAATATTATCATTCTCTCAAGTAAATATTGACTTGATACTGAATTTGTACATTTTAGGGTAATTATACCTCAGTGAAATTATTCTACCACCATATCCACATGCCAATATCATGATAGGGATGTAAAATCTATGAGAAACACATGATCTCTACCCAAATATCAATATGTTAACCAATACAAAAACATAACCCTTAGATTATCTTTTGGGTTTAAATAAGGTTCACTTATTCAAATCACTAAAATATTATATATTAACTCAACTACACAAAACTTTAATCTATCCCTTTGAAATTAGGATAATAATTTACTTATCAACTATTAAACTATTATTGAATAATATCATATCCTATAAAGTTATCTAAAACCTGATTTGATTACATGTAAGGCACCCAAGATCCAACAAGAATGATATAGTGCTTAAAACAAATTAATTAAACAATGGATCTAATATAAATTGATATGAACATATCATTATTTTATAACATTTATTTATTATAAACTTTATATATCAGAAATTAAAAAAATTTACTAGAATTGATGGTTAATTGTGTTTGTGGATTAACTACATAAGAAAATTACTTTAGGATACCTATTAACACATCTCCATGATGAGACCACACTTGACTTACCTCTAGAATCCTCAAAAGTTATACTATTTTTTAGAACCTCGGGAATGGAAACAAAAAATATGGGTGGTCACACCTTCTCAGTAAAGGGTGAAACTAAAAAACATATCATCATGTGATTGATCATATGCATATGAGAAACATGAGTGTAAAGTTCCTTACTATAGTAGCCTAAAGTCTATTGTTAATTTATTAAATTGGAACTAGATACAAGAAATCACATCCAAAAAGGCTTAATTGTTTATTAGTCATGAAAAACAAGATATATACTATAATTTAACATTAAATTTAATACTTCAAGTATAATCTAATATTTTCTTTAAGAAAACCCCTATTCTCCTTAGCATATCCATACATATCAGTAATAAAAAACTTCATGAAATCCTACGGAAAATTAAAAACAAGAAAGAGGAGATATCATATTCTTAAGAAGGTTATGATTATATTAGAAGATATCAATAATAATTAAGAATCAAAAATATGGAAAGGTAAACAACTAAAATAGATTCCATTAACATAAACAGAATATAAAAAGAATAAATATTACCAAATAATATTTATATGTAATCAATTGACCCTAAAATTTACCCATTGATATTATAAACTAATCAAATAATCACTTGGAAAATAATAACAGATTTCATAATGATGGAATTCATAATTCCATAAATCAAAAACATACCATCGAGGCATTGGTGAGTACCTCTAAAAATCTAGTGATGGACTTATACCAGGAAATATTAATAAATATATAAAGGCTCAGGGAAAACCCATGATATTTTTTTCATCATACCTACTGATGAATCAATGGGCTATAGTGGGAACCTCTCATAAAATTGTATTTCATATTTATTCCCCACATGATTAAATAATTCAATTGAATTAACATGCATTAATAAGATCAATAACAATTTGTATTGGATTAATTATTCATAAATATTATCAATACATTACCGAGTCAAGATGATCATAAATCCTCAAAATAAATATAAGGAATTGTATCAATATTTTACCCAAAAAAATAAGATTCAATGTAGGATGTTCATATATATTAAAATAAATTATTGATTTTAGTGTAATATTTATTTAATAAAATAGAATCTTGAATTTAAATTTTTTTTAAAATAAAAAATATTTATGAAATAGAGAAATAAGTTTCTTTGAAAGGAACCATGTAAAATTATAATGGAATATTAAAATCCTTGATGTTTCATTACAATGTTATTTTTTTCATTGTATATAATTTAAATATATATTACTTTCACACTTTTTATGAAAATTCAAAAAGTTTCTTTTTAGAAAATGAAATGAAAATTATTTTAAATTTTATTAAAAATAAACATAACTATAATTATGTAATTAAAATTTAATTCGATTTAATTAAGAATATTTTTAAATATATTTCAAGAAAACATCGATAGGGTTGAGAAATATCTTTAACTGATAGTAAAAAATAAACAATCTTGAATAATCATTATATTGTGAAATAAACCCCAACTATTTGGGATTCTTTTGAATACATAGAACCATGAGTGAAATAACATTAAAAGAAACATTAAATTATATTAATAAAAAAAGATTAATGATAAAATATATTAATGGGGTAGTATATATTCCCCAATAATGAAATAAGTGGTGAATATGGTGCATGTCTCATACATGTAAAATTGAGTGAGATGCCCTAATCTCAGGTTTGATTTCCGTAGTACATGTTCAAACCTCATGTAAAATATTTATAGATCTATTATATGTATATATATATATATAAGAACCATAATCATATATATAATACCATATTTGATTTACATATAATTTTTACCTCCTGTTTATTATCAATTTATCATCAAAATCACTATTTTTGGTGGTAACTACTTTGTTTTTGAGTTATGATTTGATTAGGTAGATCCAATATTTATTATTTTATCAGGGTTCCATGATACATAGAATATATATTATTTTATAAATATAATATATATTAAATATATATATATCTTAATATTCATCCATAATGATATAGATTGAAATAATTAATTACACAATTCATGGAGCCTGTAGGTTATACCTATGCATGAACACTTTATTCCCTTTTTGATGGTTGAAAAGAAAAAATAATGAATAATAATTAATATTTTTGGAATATTAGAAATTTCATTAACATAAAATATAAATATTATTTCCATCTTTATACCCATCCATGTAAAGTGGTGGTGATAAACGAATTACACCGCTACATGTAGATGATATGTTAAATGTACACACGAGCAATGATTTTTTACATTAAATAGGATTGAAAAGAGATGAAATATGGTTTCCCATAATCATTATAACAACTCATTATATTTATGGTAATTTAATTATTATCTTATTATGGATTCAACACATGAAGTGGAAGTAGGAGAAGAAATAAACATGAAAGTGTTAGTAATAATGATTACCTCTTCTTTAGTGGACTCACTTTAGATCTATTCTCAAGGAAGCTAATGAATATCCATTGAGGGGAAAATAACCTCTATAATGTTTCTATATATTTTTATAAGAGGAATGGGCATATATTAATTGAGATAGGTTTATCAAAGTGGTGTAAATAAATTATGGAAGAGGTTCCCTTTTATAATTGAGGTGAGGGGAACCTCTAGAATTTATTAATATATTTAATTAAAATATTTTAGTATTTAATTCCAAATGGCTCCAAAATAAACTATTTTAAAGATAAAATGAGGATGATTAGCTATAATCTTATGAAATAAAAAATATACATGTTTTAAATAATTTTATGTCCATATTTTTTGTTTTTAATCCCTCTATAATCCTTTTTAAAATTACCATGACAACATTGTTTTTTAACCAATGAATGTCATGATAATTACTATAACTTGAAAAATAAACAATAAATGGGCGATGGATGATATTATAAAGCATATAATAGTAAAATTTCCAATGAAAGTATTTTTACATACGATATGTAACATAATAAATATTATTTATAATAAAATATATATAATTTCATGTTTTAGAAATATTTATTAATATGTTAATGATTATACCATGAAAAAACATAAGATTCAAGTTTATTTATTATATACCAATAAATTCAGGTTCATCTTAAAAATATTTGGATCAGATTATTTTTATCAGATTATACTTAATTTCACATTTTCAATATCATTTATTTGAACATTCTATTAATTGAATAATTATAGCATTAGCACTGTGTGAGAATTTAAGGTAATTATTTCTGTAACGTCCCAGGTTAATAAAGAATAATAAATTTTCATATTTATTAATATTTGTTATTTAAAAATTAATTTTACTTTAAAGGGGTTTCTATGTTCGATAGCGTACCCGATACGTAATAACGAGTTTCTTTGAAATCTTACGTTGCACTCTAATAATATAATAATATTATTTTAAATGGTAGTTAACACGTAGCCGTTGTATTGGAGGGAATGAATAGAAATAACTAAAATATTATTATATATGTTTGTTAAATGTTTTTACATTTATCAAATAAAATATAAATTCTTAAAATAAGAAAAGAATTCTATTTTAGGCATAGATACTCTAATATTCACTAAAATGTTGATTTATGGAATTTTGATGGAGAACCATATTTAAAAATAGTTTTGTTCAATCTTATACATTCTATTGGACCAAATAAAATCCTTCTTTAGAATCTGGATATCAAAATTTACTTTGTGTATGTTTTTGTTATTTTTCCAATAAAGTTAATTTCTAATGAAAAAGTGAAAACTGTTGTATTTTAATTCAAAATTCATTTTAATATAATTTATTTTTATGATTATATTATCTTATGAATTGGTTTTAAAGTGAAATTTGAATATATTTTTACCATTTAATCGAAATGTGGTCATTGGAATTAATTTCACTTTGAAATTAGTTTTAAACAAGTGTCAATCTTTTGATAGATATTGTTTCTTAAAAACATGTTATTTGTTTTGAAAACATGAATTAATTATTAAATTAATTAATGCAACTTATATGTTTTGAATTTTTTAAAATATACATCATTTTTTAATTTGGAATATCCAATATATCTTAGGGTGAATTTTTGGTATTTTTCTAAAAAACATCAATTTTTTTATGAATAGTAAAACCACTAAGTGGTAGTTAAAAAACTAATTTTTCATTTAAATGAAACTTCACCACTTCTGTGAATTTAATTTCAAAAATCTGACATATATAGTTGTAATTAGTAAGTAAAATGTTGTTAAATGGGATGAAAATAATTTTTTTGTGAATAGAAACTTTTATGTTTTATTAATCGCGATTTAAGGTAATTAGTGTAATTTAAGGTAAAAATAATGTTATAACAATATGAAATCACCTTGAAACGTGTCCTACACTTATTGGATGAGTCATGGCCGACTAATACAATCCATGGTTCAATTTATGGGACCCCATGGATCCACTTGGGTATGATAATGACATTAATACATTTTATTTAAAGTAAAAACAAAAATGTCACAAACATGTATTATTTTACTAAATTTTTTTTACATGGGGTTATATAATTGATATATTTGACTATAAGTATTCATTATAAATCTAAAATTATTTCCTACAACCTGGTAATTGTTTTATAATTTTTATACATCAAATAAATAAAATTATTTATGACACAATGATGATGTAGTGTTTACGTCATTAATGAATGTTTTAAATAAATAAGAAGATAATGTTTAAAATAATATCCAACACTTGTCCAATTCTTATTGGATGATTTTATTTTGAACATGGGAAAACATATATTCTACTTTTATAATTTTTGGACCTTTAGAAACCGAAAATAATTATATAATAAAATAATAGTTTCATGATTTCCAAAAGTGCCCCTCCTCTCCCTTATAAAAAGACCCCACTTCCTACCCATTTATCACACTTCTCAAGACTTTTGGATCATCCAAACTCTACTAAAATAAGCTCCCAATATCCCTCTATTCAACCTAGAAGCCTTACCTTAGGCAGAAATCTCTTCAAGAAGCCCTTTTGGTTCGAACCAAGGGAAGTTACGCGATTTAAAGATAATTTCTTCTCTTATGTTCGTTTGTTTTATTTTGCTTCTCCAACCCCATAAACTATTTTTATTCCTTTATTTTGTAACAAAACCAGTATCTTCAATATACTAGGATTTTTTTTATGAGAATTATTCTAGCTTCACTTACACACACTTCCATCTAATGGGTGAAGAACATACTGTTTCTATGGACGACGAACTACTGCCTCACGGAACGATCATTGTTCAATTATCTTTTACGACCTCTCATGGAGGCCATTAAGATGTAACTGTATTTATATATGATATATATTATGTTTATGGTTTTCCTATTATTCTGTATTTTTCATTTATGGAAAACCTTTATGGTTTCCATTATGGGTAAACGCAATAATTTCATTTTAGGAAGTGCGGACTACCACCCCCTGAAAGTGATTTGAATCGTTAATGCCATATGTGGGATGTATAAAGGATGGAGTTAATAATATTATATATTATATTATACTGGAATTATAATGTACCTCTATATCATAATTGTTTCATTCCATCAAATTCGAAATAGAAATGAAAGCAGCGTTCAAGTGAACGTACAACTTACCGTCTCGATGAACGGTGCATCTCATTTCTTACCTCTAAATGTTATGTACTATTATAAATACATGTATATGCTGGATATATATGATATATATGACATCCAAATACTGAATATCATTCTGGATATAATGAACCTTTTACCACATAAACAACATGTTATTTTAAGAAGGCCATTTTTGACTTAAGTACCAAATATCGAAAAAACAAACATTATTCACTTTAATGATTAAAAAATGGTTATAACATGGAAATAAGTGATATAAAAGGAATAATAAACTTGAAAAAAGGTTCTTAAGCAAGTATAAGTTAAATTTAGTTTATTATTTAGGAGATTAATGAACAATCGAGTCAAGTCAGACACGAGGTAAGAGACTTCTTCTCAATCTCCTTTCATTGAGGCATATTTTGTTTTAATACAAGATTTTCTTTTATACACTTTATAAATACATTAGAATTTTCATTTCATTAAAAGTAAATAATTTTCTACGAAGCATTTTACTAAACAACAAAAAGGAATGTTTCTTCTAACGTATGCGGTGAAAACGACCTTTCCACCGCTGTGAGTATTATTTTATCTTTGGCTTCCTCAACAAGCCGTAATGTTTTTAAAAGAAAATAAATACCATATACTCTATTATGTATTTTGGGATTGAAAATGGTTTTGATAATGAATTTTTTATAGAAATATATAGTTATATATTCTGATTGAAATGTGTAAATTTTTTCTTTTCTTTATATTTGTTTTATGTCTTATAATTTTATAATGGAACTTGGACATTTGACAGGTGGTTACGTGATAAACCAAATGATGGGTGGTTCCGTGAATAATAGGACGGGTGGTTATGTTATAACCTACAATGCATTGGGTATGAAAGTTGGCCATATGTCTATTCCATTTAGTGATATGTGTGGAAGTTTATCATATGGTTTTTCCATTTATGTTTGTTTATGTCCCAAATTTCCTCTATATGTTATGTGTTTTTATATGGGTTTTGTGGTAATAGTTTGGTTACAAAAGGGTAAGTAACAATCTTTTATTCGGTGAAGAGTATTTACTACTTCATAATTGTGAAAATTATTACTTTGATAAAGTATTCATGGTTTACTTGATGTTTTGAAGAAAACTAACAGTTTTACTTCTTTGTGTATCCCGTACTGAGATTTTTATGCTCACCCCAAGTATTTGAAATGTTTTTCATAGGACATAATGTGGAATAGGGTCAAGGATGGGATCAAGGAAAGTCATGCTGTCTTAAACAAGGAACTAGACATGACTTTTTTTTTTCAAGAGTTCATGTTTTGTAAAAAACAAATGGAAACTGTATAGAAGTGTCTACTTTGTAATCTTTTGAGATGTAATAGTTATATCCTAATTCTCTAATTGACTAAACATGAAAAGATCCTCAATTTTAATTATTCATTTAATTCAATATTAAGTAATTTTTTAAGGCCGAGTCCTTATATTTGGTATCAGAGAACGGTTTAGACAACATTAGGAGTTAGAAAATTGTTAAATTCATGTCCACAAATTAATTTATGGTATGATTGAAATGATATATCTTTTAAAGATTTCCATGTTACTTCGCCTAAGATATTTATTTGTTTAGAATTGTTTTCCGCAGAGGAAACATGGTAGCTATGTTGGGACGACATTAGGAGAAAGACAACCTTCCAAATCAGTAACCTGAGATGGTCAGAATCAGAACTGAATAGTTTGTTGCAGTGATGGAACAATTGACTCAGGCTATAAATGGTGTTGGTATCCATGCACGAGATCAGCCAGATCAACCGTAGAAGAACATTTCAGTGGTGGAACATTTAATGAGGCAACATCCCCCATCATTCAGAGGATCATCTTACCCTCTCCTAGGAGAAGGGTGGATTAAAGAACTAGAGTAGATTTTTGATGTCATGGGGTGTTCAGAACATCAAAAGTTTAGTCTTGCTATTTTCGGTTTTGAAGGTAAAGCTGATCAGTGGTGGTCGATGGTGACAAATATCAAGGATATTGATGAGATTGACGATCTTCACAGAGATGAATTCAAATGTATGTTTCTTGAGAAAGATTCTCCTAAGGTGGTTCATATTAGGATGGAAAAACAGTTCCTAGAATTGAGGCAGGAGGATGACTCAGTGGCTACTTATGAAGAAAAGTTCACTCGAATGGCAAGGTATGCTCCAGATTTCATACGAGATGTTGATAATAAAATCAACCATTTTTACTCAGGGTTAAAGCCATCGTATTGAAGGGATTTAGCTTCTCGTGAGTTCAAAAGTTATGAAAAACATGTTCGATGTGCGGAGAAGGTAGAAATGGAGTTTGCTGATGATCAGCTGTTCTTTGACAAACAACATAATAAGCGGTCTAGTTGGCAGGAAAAGGGAAAGAATTCATCAAAGAATACAGGAGGTAAGAAAACCAAATTTCCATCTTGTGAGAAGTGTGGTAAAATGAATCCTTTAGAATCTTTATCCAAGTCTGGAAAGTGCTTTCAGTGTGGTAAGTCTAGTCATATTTCCTGTAACTGTAAGTAAGATGATCAACCAGGCAATGAAAAGCCAACGGTAAGATGTTTTAAGTGTAATAAAATGGGTCATTATGCAAATGAGTGTCAAGAAAAGAACTCAACTGAGGAAATCTTCCAGACTATAAGAATAAGGGGGTGGTGAAATCATTTGCAACTACTTTAGAAGATGTTGGGCCATCAAATGAAGTAGTATATGGTACACCGTTTGTTTGATCAGATTATGCCGATGTGTTGTTTGATTCAGGGTGTACACATTCTTTCATTTCTGATAAGTTTTCTAGTAAATTGGGAATTCCATCTCAAGATATGAATCCTAAACATATGGTAAAAACCCCAGGAGTAAAGGTTGAGACAAAAAGAAATTATAAGAACCTTTCTATCCTTGTGTGCAGAAAGAATCTACCTAAAATCCTTATTGTTTTTCCTCTAGTAGAGTTTGATGTTATTTTGGGCATGGATTGGATTTCTGTTTATCATACTAAGATTGACTGCAGAGCTAAAGAGGTTTCTTTTTAGAAATATTTTCATTTTGTGTACAAGAATGAACCCTTGCATTTGATATCATATTAGGATGTTGAGAAACTAGTAAAAGATGGAAAAGAATGTTACCTTGAACATATTGTTGAAAACAAAGGAACTGTTCAGATTAATGATTTTCCAGTGTTAAATGAGTATCTTGATGTTCTTCATGATTAGTTTCTTGGTATTATACATGATTAGGAAGTTGAATTTACTATTGACTTAGTTCCTGATTCTATACCGATTTCAAAACCCCCTTATCGAATGGCTCAAGTTGAACTTTTACAGTTAAATATGAAATTGCAGGAGTTGTTAGATAAAGGTTTCATTAAATATAGCACATCACCATGGGGTGATCTTATCTTGTTTGTTAAAAATAAATATGGTTCAATGAGACTTTGCATTGATTATTGAGCATTGAATAACATCACTATTAAGAACAAGTATCCTTTGCCTCATATCAATGATTTGTTTGATCAGCTCTAGCGAGCTCAGTATTTTTCGAAGTTTGACTTGAGGTCGGGGTACCATCAGTTGAAAGTAAAAGAAGAAGATGTTCCAAAGACTACGTTTCATAATAGATATGGCCACTATGAATTTGTAGTTATGCATTTTGGGTTAACCAATATACCTGCTGTATTCATGGATCTAATGAATAGAATTTTCTATGAGTTCTTGGATAAGTTTGTGGTCGTGTTCATTGATGATATTTTTGTGTTTTATAAAAGTAAAGAGGAGCATGAAATTAATTTAAGGGTTATATTGCAAACCATAAAAGAAATGAAATTGTATGGAAAATTCCGCAAGTGTGAGTTTTGGTTACAACAAATTTCTTTTATTGGTCACATTGTTTTAAAAAATGGCATAATTGTTGATCCTGTTAAAACAAAAGTTGTTGAGGAATGGCCAAGACCCACAAATATAATCGACATACATAGTTTTCTTGGTTTGGTATGTTATTACCTATGGTTTTTTGAATGTATTTCACGGTTATCTAGTCCAATGACTAAGTTAACTTGAAAAGGTGTTAAGTTCATCTGGACAAAAGAATGTGATAATTGATTTCAGTAATTGAAATGAAGATTGGTGAATGCTCCAGTTTTGGAACTTCCTTCCAGAAATGGTGAGTTTGTTATCTACAATGATGCTTCATTGAAGGGACCTATTGTTTCATTATTAAGAATGATCAGGTAATTTTTTATGCTTCACGTCTGTTGAAAAATCATGAGTTAAATTTCCATACACATGATTTGGAATTAGTTGCTGATGTTTTTTCTCTAACAATTTAGAGGCATCAATTTTATAGAGTAAAGTGTGAGATATATAACAATAAAAAAAGTTCAAAGTATATATTCACTAAAAAATAATTGAACACGAGACAGAGGAGATGAATGTAATTAATCAAGGATTACTATTGTACAATTCGTTACCATCCGAGAAAAGAAAATAAAGTGGATGATGTTTTGAGTCGAAAAAGTAACGCTTCCTTAACCATGATAGGGTTGGAATGAGATTAGTTGGTTTTTGATTTGATAAACTTTGGCATAGATGTTGTTGGTGAAAGAAGTTCTTCTGTTTTTGTTTCAGGTGTCAGTGAGATCATCCCTATCAGACAGAATTAAGCAAGCACAGAAGAAAGACAGTGAGTTGCAGAAAAAGGTAGAGCTAGTTTAGAAGGGTAAATTGCCTGAATTTAACATTGATAATGATTGTGTTTTGAGGTTTTGGAAGAGATTATGTGTGTCTTGTGATTCACAGTTGAAGAATGAGTTGTTATGTGAGGCTCATAGTTCCCCATTTTCTGTTCACCCTGGCAGTACTAAGATGCACAGAGATCTGCGGGAGTATTACTGGTGGGATGGAATGGAAAGTGATATTGCAGATTTTACTGTGAATTGTTTGACTTGTCAGCAGGTTAAATCAGAGCGATAGTCTTTATCGGTGGCAGAGTGGAAATGGGAAAATATATCCATGGACTTCATTTTGGGATTACCAAAGACATCTCGAGGTAATAATGCAATCTGGGATATTGTTGATCGATTGACTAAATCTGCTAATTTCCTTCCTATTAGAGATACATTCTCTCAAGATCAACTTTCTCAGTTTTATGTTAAAGAGATAGTCATGTTACATGGAGTTCCTCTCTCCATTGTATCTGATCGTGATCCCAGGTTTACTTTTAACTTTTGGAAAGGCCATCAAAAGTCGTTGGGTACTGAATTAAATTTTAATACAGATTTTCATCCGCAATCAGATGGGCAGTCAAAATGAACAATTCAGACCATGGAGGATATGTTATGTGCTTGTACAATGGATTACCCGGGAAGTTGGGACTAACATCTTTCTTTGGTTGAATTTTATTATAATAACAGTTTTAATTTGAGTATACAGATGGCTCCATTTGAAGCATTATATGGTAAATGATGTCGAACTCCAGCTTTTTTGGGATGAAGTAGGGGAATGAAAGAAAATTAGACCATAATTGGTAGATGAGATGGTAGAAAAAGTTTAGTTGATTCAAAAGCACATGATACCATCTCAGAGCAGGCAGAAAAGTTATGTGGATAACCGGAGGAAGGATCTATCTTTCGAGGTAGGTGATAATGTTTGTCTCTTTGTTTATCCATGGAAAAGTGTGATGTGTTTTGGTAATAAGAGAAAGATGGGTTTGAGGTTCATTGGACTTTATGAAATCGAGGATAAAGTCGGATCAGTTACATATAGAGTGTAATTACCTCCAAGTTTGTCCCAGGTACACATTGTTTTTCATGTTTTGATGTTGAGAAAGTATATGCCAGATCTATCTCATGTTTTGAGCCTAGAGGTAGTTCAGTTGGAAGAGAATATCTCTTATGAAGAACAAACATTCTAGATTATTGACCAAAGAGAGAAAGTGTTGCGAAATAAGGTAATTTATCAGGTGAAGGTTTTATGGAAAACCCATATGGTTGAAGAGGCAACATGGGAATCTGAAAATGCTATGAGGGATAAATACCCCCACTTATTTTGCTAAGTTTATAAAATTGCGAGGATACAATTCCCCAAAGGGGGGAAGGATGTGACATACCAAGTAAATAAAGAATAATAAATTTTCCTATTTATTAAATTTTTTGAATTAAATGTTAATTTTACTTTAAAGGGTTTCTATGTTCGATAGCGTACCCGATACGCAACAATGAGTTTCTTTGAAATCTTATGTTTCACTCTAATAATATAATATTATTATTTTAAATGGTAGTTAACACGTAGCCATTGTATTGGAAGGAATGAATAGAAATAACTAAAATATTATTATATATGTTTGGTAAATGTTTTTACATTTATCCTGTAAAGGATAAAGGCTTAAAATAAGAATATAATTCAATTTTCGGCATAAATACTCTAATATCCACTAAAAGGTCAATTTGTCGCCTTTTGATGGAGAAAAATCTTTAAAAATAGTTTTGGTTACTCTTATAAATTATATTGGACTAAATAAAATCCTTATTTAGAATCGAGACATCAAAATTTACTTTGTGTATGTTTTTGTTATTTTTCTGATAAAGTTTATTTTTAATGAATAAGTGAAAATGTTGTATTTTAATTCAAAACCTCATTTTAATATAATTTATTTATATGTTTAGATTATATTTTGAATTGGTTTTAATTTTCAATTAGAATATATTTTTTCCTTTTAATCCAATAGTGGTCATTGGAATTAATTTCACTTTGAAATTGGACTTAAACAAGTGTCAATATTTTGAAATATATTGTTTCTTAAAAACATGCTACTTGTTTTGACAATGGGAATTAATTATTATATTAATTAATGCAACTTATATGTTTTGACTTTTTTAAAATATACATAATTTTTTAATTCATAATATCAAATATAGCTTAGGGTGAATTTTTGGTATTTTTCCGAAAAACTTCAGTTTTTGAGGAAAGTGAAACCACTATATGGTAGTTAAAAAACTAATTTTTTGTTTAAATTAAAATTTACCACTTCTATGAATTTAATTTCAAAAATATTACATACATAAATTTCATTATTATGTAAAATTCTGTTAAATGAGATGAAAATAATTTTTTTTGTGAATAGTAACTTTTACGTTTTATTAATCGCGATTAAAGGTAATTAGTGAAAGTTAAGGTAAAAATAATGTTATAATAATATGAAATCACCTTTAACTATGTCTTAAAATTATTTAATGAGTCATGGTCGACCACGAAAATCCATGGGTTAATTTATGGGACCCCATGTAGCCACTTGGGTAAGATAATGACATTAATTCCATTTATTTGAAGTAAAAATAAAAATGTCACAAACATATATAGTTTTACTAAAATTTTTTTACATGGGGTTATATAATTGATATATTTGACTATAAATAATAATTAGAAAACTAAAAAGATTTCCCAAAACATGGTAATTTTTCTTATAATTTTTAGACATCAAATAAATAAAATTATTTATGACACAATGATGATGCAGTGTTTACGTCATTAATGAATGATTTAAATAAATAAGAAAATAATGTTTAAAATAATATCCAACACTTTTCCAATTATTATTGGATTATTTTATTTCGATCATGGGAAACCTTATCTTTGACTTTCATAATTTTTGGTCATTTAGAAACCGAAAATAATTATATAATAAAATAATACTTTCATGCCTTCCAAAAGTGCCCCTCCTCATCCTTATAAAAAGAACCCACTTCCTACCAATTTGTAAAAATTCTCAAGCCCTTTGGATCATCCAAAATCTACTCAAATAATCTCCCAATATCCCTATCGTAATCCTAGAAGCCTTACCTTTTTCATAAATCTCTTCATGAAACCCTTTTGGTTCAAACCAAGGGGAGTTACCCGATTTAAAGATACTGTCTTATCTTATGTTCTTTTGTTTTATTTTGCTTTCCAACCCCCTAAAGAATTTTTATTACTTTACGTTGTAACATAAACAATATCTAAAATATACTAGGATGTTTTTATGATATGTATTCGAGCTACACTTACACACACCTCCATCTAATGGGTGAAGAACATACTGTTTCTGTGGATGGTGAACTACTGCCTCACGAAATGATGATTGTTCAATTATCTCCAACTGCCTCTCATGGTCTCCATGAAGATGTCACTGTATTTATATACGATATATATTATGTTTATGTTTTCCCTATTCTTCTGTATTTGTCATTTATGGGAAACCTTTATGATTTCCATTATCGGTAAACGTGATAATTTCATTTTCGGAAGTGCGGACTACCGCCCCTCAAAGTGATTTGAATCGTTTATGCCATATGTGGGATGTATAAAGGATATAGTTAATAATATTATATATGATATTATACTGGAATTATAATGTAACTCTATATCATAGTGGTTTCATTCCATTAAATGTGAAATATTAACGAAAGTAGCGTTCATGCGTACGTACGACTTACCGTCTCTGTGAATAGTGCATTTCATTTTATACATCTAAATGTTATTTACTATTATAAATACATGTATATGCTGGATATATATGATATATATGATATCAAAATCATGAATATCATTATGGATATAATGAACATTTGACCACATGAACAACATGTAACTGTAAGAAGTCCTTTTTTGACTTAAGTACCAAATATCTACAAAAGGAACCATATTAACTTAAATGATTACATAATGTTTGTAACATGGAAATAAGTGATATAAAAGAAATAATAAACTTGAAAACAGTTCTTAATCAAGTATAAATTAATTGTAGTTTATTATTCAGGATATTAAAGAACGATTGATTCAAGTCGGACACAAGGTAAGGGACTTCGTCTCAATATCCTTTCATTGAGGCATATTTTGTTTTAATACAATACATTCTTTTATACGCTGTATGAACACCTTTGAGTTTTCATTTCATTCAAAGGGAATATTTTTCTATGAAGAGTTTTACTAAATGACAAGAAGTAATGTTTCTTCTAACGCACTTGGTGACAATGACCTTTCCACCGCCGCGAGTATTATTTGATCTTTGGCTTCCTCAACAAGCCGTAATGTTTTTAAAAGAAAATAAATACCATATACTATATTATGTATTTTGGTATTGCAAATGGTTTTGATAATGGATTTTTTATAGAAATATATATATGTTATATATTGTGATTGAAATGTAGAAATATTTTCATTCCTTTATATTTGTTTTATGTCTTATGAATTTATAATGGTAATTTGACATTTTATTGGTTGTTACATGATAAACCAAATGACGGGTGGTGCCGTGAATAACAGGATGAGTGGTTACGTTATATCCTTCATTGCATTGGGTATGGTAGTCGGCCGTATGACTATTCCATTTAGTGATATGTGTGGAAGACAACTGTATGGTTATTCCATTTATGTATTTTTATGTCCCAAGTTACCATTATAAGTTATGTGTTATTTATATGGATTTTATGGTAATATTTTGGTTAAAAAAGGGTAAGTAATGATCTTTTATTCAGTGAAGAGTATTTACTACTTCATAAAGGTGAAAATTATTACTTTGATAAATTATTCATGGTTAACATGATGTTTTGAAGAAAATTAACAGTTTTCCTTCTTTGTGTATCCCTTTTGGAGCTTTTTATGCTCAACCCAAGTTTTTGAAATGTTTTTCATAGGACATAATGTGGAATAGGGTCAAGGATGAGATCAAGGAAATGTCATGCTGTCTTAAACCTGGTACAAGACATGACTTTTTTTTTCAAGAGTTCATGTTTTGTAAAAAAATTGGAAACTATATCGAAGTGTCTACTTTTTAATCTTTTGAGATATAATAGTTATGTCCTAATTCTTTAAAACTCTAAACCTGAAAATATCCTCAATGTGAAATATTCATTTAATTCAATATTAAGTAATGTTTTAAGGATGGGTCCTTCATCCATAAAAATTTAAAATAAATTTCATTTAAAAAGATAAATAATTTATTTTAAAAAAATAATTTTTATAGTTGAGAATACCCTCTCAATAACTTGATATGAAAAATATTATATTTTTTAAAATCAAGGGTGTGACATGTTTGACTTTTCATTAATTAAAATATCATAAATACAATAATCTCATACAAATTTCAATAAAATTACATATAATCAAATCATGAATGAATATTGATGAAATTTGAATATTAAATAATATTAAAGAATGTTTTAGGGTCATTGTTTAGTCATTATTTTATTCTTAACCTTAATTATCAGATTTACCCTTTATTGTGGTTTTAAAAATTACTATTGTAACTACTCATGTTGAGAAAATATAATATGGAGCTATTTAATAAATTTATATCTCATAAATATCACCATTGAATTATTTTTTTAAAATGCATAAGACATTAGTGGTAGAATTTAATATAATATTTAATTGGAGAAACCCAATAGAAACCTATTTTTCAGAAAATAATACTTTTAGGTATTAAAATTTTCTTTTATGAAATTAAACCAAAAAATTGATTCCAATGTAAATAGTTGAATAATAATAATTTAAGAGGGGTTAATTTTTCTTTAAAAATTATGAAAATAAATTTCTAATTTTTAAATTATTGAAATAAAAATATATTTTTTAATAAAAAGATGTATTTTTCATTATTCATTGAAAAGTAAATCTTTTTGAAAAAATATAAAAAATTAATCAAAACAAATATTGATATGACGATTATAGTAATAATTTTTGTTAATAAAATAAAACAAATTTATGTTCAATAACTTTTTTATAATATTTAATCACCGAAAGTTATAAATTTTATTTTTTCTAAGGAAAATCATTTTATGAAGCATAAAATTACATTATTGAGAATTGTGTACTTAGTTAATAAGAATAAATATGTTATTTTTCAATTATTAGGTAATTTATATGTATTTCAGGATTCATTTAATTCCATTCATACACCAATTTTTACTGTTTGGTTATGACAACCATATTTAAATAATATTTCATATTTCATTGAAGCCTGATGTTTTGTGTTGTATACACTATAAAATATAGTATTAATTTAAAATAATAGGTTTTCATGGACTAAAAGCTATCAAAGATATTATTTTTTAAAGGAAACATACCTACAAATATTTGGGACTTAAATTCTCTAACAATCAATAAATTACACCATAGAAATTTGAACTTATAATCGAAAATAAAAGGTTTAAAATTAAAAAAATCATTCTAAAAAGAATTGATATAAAATAGGGTTTATAAAACATACTCTTAATAAGAGATAAAAAGGATAAAATGAAATCCCTCACAAAATAAGGTTTATAAATCAGGTAAATTTGAGATGAACTGAAAATATTGAAATAAAAGAAATAATGAACAAACATATATTAATAGAGAATGATGGAGAACATGGTCATCGGGAGGTTAACCACTATAAAATGATAAATATGTGATGGGGTAAAAGGCCATTGATTTCTTAGTAATAAAAGTAAACATATGACTTCTTTTTACATTGAAGCCTTTTTCCTAACATTGAGTATTTAAGTTACTACATAGATAAAGCACTGAAGAAAATAATTTTACATGATTATTTTGATGTTGTTAACATAATATCATCATTTTGTTGTTCTTTGATTCATTTACATTTAATATCTTACACAAGGTAATAGATCTTAAAATTAATTCTCTATTATTTAAGAACTTTTAATGAATCAAAATATCCATAAATAATTCATTTGGATATTATATATCTAATGAAAACAAAATGGTTAACACATACTATCTAATATGATAAGGTTTTTCTTTTCAAAAAAAAAACAAATATACAAATTTCAACATAATATATTCCATAAGTAGTCAATATTATGTATACTCCAAAATACGTGTTACAAAATTTAAAAAATCAAAAAATTTAGGAATAAGTTCATAAAATTTATACCAATTTATAAATAATTTGATAAAATTAAGTTTATTAAATAAAATATCAGCTCATTGAATATATTCATTAAATACCAAAGTTTCATAAACTCCATCATAGGTAATATAATCCATCAAATTATTTAGAAAATTGAAGATCCACAATTCTATCCCTTAAATATCCATTTATCCATATTATTTCAACTTTAGGAAAATATTAAGGATTATCTTTTCTCTATAATGTGTTTTAAACAAATATCCACTTTCCACTATATCACTTTTCTTGTTAATCAATAACATTTGACATATTCTTTCCAATCCATAAATTAATACTACCGTAGTAAAATCCAAATGTATTTCATGTATCTTATAAATTTAATATCAATGATTAAATTCATCTATTACATATTTCAGGAATCCAAATACTAATAAACTTTTATCATTCAACTTCATCTATAGAAATAACATAAATTTTCCCTTGACATATTATCTTACTCTAAAGTATATTACTTTTATGCTTAGGGAATTAATTTAAATATTTCCCCATATTATTATAGTTGAATAAATGAATATTTTATGTTTTATTCTTTCCCTTTTAATCATGAAAATGGAGGCCGTTATCTCTAAAAATATATCAAACACCCATTCCTATAGATTAGGTACTAAGGTGATTACTTCCATAATTAACACATGTGTGAATTTGTTTCCCTTAGAACTCTTATATATATTTATATATACTATCATGTTCATCTATTAATTCCCTTGTAAGCCACCATAATTGGAGTACTCTTTCACTACAATGATGAAAGTTGATAATATGTCCTAGTTTGATGAGAATGTTTTGGAGACAAGTTCCCTTTGATGGAATGGAAATAATACATCACATATATGGTCAATTTTACTCATTGGATTATTTATATAGTCCTTATAATTATTTTCTAACAATGTACAATTGTATCCATTCATAAAAAAATTTCAGCATCCTTTTGTATCAATAAAAATAATTTTCTCTCTATACCAAATCATTATTCAAGAAGAAAATACTCTTTTAAGAAAATTTCCTTAAAATCATTCCATTCTATAATCTATATTTCTTCCTAATCTTTAGTTTTTTGAATTAATAACCACAATTTACCATCATCACTTTCGAGATAATAAACGACTTGGAAAATATCTTTCCTTTCAATACATCCCAAAGAAAGAAATATCTTCTCTAGTGAACTTATCTATTACTTGGATACAAATGGATTGTTTATCCAATTGAATAGATTATTTTTATTATCTAAAAAGTGGTATTGAATTTTCACACCACATTTTGGATCATTAGGTTTCTACATATAGGCATGTTTATTGATCCGAGCATGCGTGAGTCGCCACAATATAGGTATAAGTTGTTCACCTCTAGCAGCAACTCTAGCTATAATGTCATTTTTTTACCTAGGAGGTAAATCCATATATAGATTTTGTGTATTTATTATGTTTCCAATCCTTATTCTATGTTTCATTTCTATAAACTGAAATGCCTAATATTATATCAATAAATTATTTATCATTATATATGTAATATCCTGACCCTAGAAGCCTAGATCCAATGCATTATTTTAATAAATTGTTATGATTATAAGGAATAAAGTCCCAAAGGACTGATCTGTTTAGCAGTCTTGTAAAATAGATTACATATATAAACTTTACATTACAATTTCTAACATAAAATAGATCATAAATAATCCTTTTATAACTCCATTATTCCCTTTAGCGTAACCCTACATATCAATCATAATAAACTTATTGGGATACTTTGAAAATAAAACATTGGAAAGGGGTGAGATTAATTTCTTAGTAAGGGTAAATAATTTAGAAGAAGTTATAATCTTTTAAGGAAATATGTATAATAAAAACAATAGCCTTTTAAACATAAAATTGAACATAATACACAGAAAAAACAAAACATTACCATAAAAATATGTACATGGATATTCTACTAGACGAACAATCACATGTAATAACTAATTTCATAATGAGGGAATGCCTAACGCCGGGCATCATTAACACATAGTCATGGCCTCATGCCAAGACTAAAAAAGTATTTTTTGTTAAGGCCTTATGACAAGACACAAGTTTGTCTCATGATACCCACTGATGCATCGAGGGGCTATAGCAGGCCCCACCTGTCACTTACCAAGTCCACTGCATTCCTCCTATGAAAATTTTGAAACATAACATAAACATTCAAATTAAAACAAGCCTTGAAAGTTTCAATACTTCAACTATAAACCATGAAGGGTATAAGAATATCATATCCACAATCAGACATATCATAACTCGTTCAATACAATATGAAAGACTGTATTATAATAATTCAACCTCAATCATGAATAATATTCCATAAAGGATGTTGATATAGTTGAAAAGGACCAGTAAAACATTTTGAGAGAAATATCCCTTTTTGTGAAGTATTTAAAATGTCACATGTTTATAAAGGAAGTCATTTAAAATAGATTTTTTAATGAACGTGTCCCATACCACTTTGAAACTTTTGAAATGATGTAATATTTTAAAACAATCATGTCCATATAAATAAATCCTTAAAACTATTTTAAAAACATAGACGTCAATGAAAATGATTTAGAAGAATAATTATTTAAAACATTTAAAATGATGTTTTAGTTAAAGAGTAAATTAAATGAATTATTTTGAAAAAATATTTTATGAAACATGGACATGGATAAGAAATATATTTGAGAAAGTAATTACACATAAACAATCTCAAAAAATGATGAGATTGAGAAATTAACCCTTACATTGCACTTTCCTTTGACCGAGGGTATGTTTAACCTTCTGTATAATGACCATAGTATGTTATTAAATTATACCAAAACAATATTTATATTTATTATATCATAAATGATTCATTTATGACATTATACTACCCATTTAATAATTATTTCCATGTTAAATTTACATTTCAGGTAATAATCTCTTTCTTTATCGTCCATGTTTTAACTTGTTATTCTTGATTGTATCATTTATATCATGATTTAAAAAATTCCATAATATAAAACATGATTTTTATATCATATATATTTATAAAATAATTATGTATAATAGATAGATATATGAAATTGTCAACACCATTTATGGAGACAGTAGGTTGTACTGATATATAAATGCTATTTCTGTTTTCATATTGTATTGAAGAGAAGTATGTAAATAAGATATATGTAAGTAAAATATATATATAAATATATATATATCCAATATCATTATTATTTCATATATTACATACTAATTAATAATATATATTTTTATAATCATCGTTGAATGGTGAACGTTGATATGAATCTCATCGCGTCGTGGAGACAGTAAGTCGTACGTACACACGAGCGATGATATCATTTACTTAATGATTAAAAGGTGTGGAATTTGATGGTATATTAAGTTTATAGAGAATTTTCATGTTAGATTCATTATTTATATACATATTACTCATCATTATATTCATCCAAATAACTTAGTGTTCAATAACAAATTATACCACATCGTGGAGACGGTAAGCTGTACGTACACACGCATTGTGACATTATCATTAATAAGATGGATAGAATAATCAACAATGTTTTACCATATTTATAATAACATTAAAGTATGTATAAGGTACTAGAGTTATTATTTTGGTATGGAAATAACAAAGAGAGAGAAAGTGGAAGAAGAAAAGAACTTTGAAAGAGGTGATAAAATAATTACATCGTCTTGGGGGGTTTTCTTTTGATTTGAGCAAAATGGCTCATTAGGTTGGATTTATTCACAAGGGAAGGATAATATGTTGAAGTGATTGATGTTTTTAGGGTATTTGGTCAGGTTTTGGTCAAGCCAAATGGCTTTAGAGGTGTGATTTTGAGAGAAGGGGAAGTCCCCATTAATAAGAGAGGTTTGGGTCACATTAGGAAAAACTTGATATATATTTTTATTATAAAATAATTTTCGGTTTATAATGGCTCCAAATGATTTTATTTATATACTTAGGTGGTTATTGGTATATATAATCTCAAACAATAGGTTTTAGACAGGTTTAGGTTACCATTTAACCTTATCTTTTATATTTAACTCTCAATTAAATAGTTTAACTGTAATAATGTCTTCTTGTATTTTTATGTTACATGGTTAATAAACTTACTATAAAATGACAATTAAACCCCCAAGTGGTTCACTAATGACATATATATAATTATAAGAGTCTTTTTTATGAACCTTATATTTTTAGGACTATTATATAATTTAATAATATAGTACTTGTTTTAAAAACTCATTTATGCCAACTTTTACACTATTTGGTATTTTGTTTTTGTGAAAGTCATAAAAGTATGGTTACTTCAAAAACTATTAATTTAAGAAACCCTAACATGTCTTATTAAAAATAAAAATTATTTTAATACATCAAATGTTTCAATTTACATTTATTTGGATATTTATAATATCAATTATTTTAATTATTCATTAATAAGGTAATTACTGCATCATCATCGTGTCATAAATAAATATAATTATTTAATGTCTAAAAATTATAAATAAAAGACCATTATGTAGGAAATAATTTTTTATTTCTAATGAATATTTATAATATATTTTAACTTATGAATAACCCAATATTAAAAATGGTTTTGTTATTGAACATTGAATTTAACACTTTTAAATCTTCTTTAAATAAATTAATAATAAATGTCTTAATCTAAACCAAGTGGAACAAACAGATCATATTATTTTTAATAAGGTTGTTTTTGGTCGAAATACACTAATCCAACTGAATTAGGACATGTGTAAGGGTAATTTATAATATCATTTTTAACTTCAATTACCCTCTTTATTTTTAACTGTGGTAAATAAAACTCAAAAGTTACTATTCACCAAAAAATATTTTAATCTTATTGAACCAAATTAAAATTATTGATGTTAGTTTTGTCTCTCATATATTTTAAATTCAATTCACATAAGCAGTAAAATTACGTTATATGAATATTTGCAAATGTGCCTAGAAGGTGGGTAAAAGACGTTAAAAACTTAAATAAAATTTTATATACATAATCTTATAATAAAATGACTCCAATTAATTATATTGAACTAATATTGGTATTATGTATCTTTTTTTATATTAAAATAAATTTAAATAATATAAATAATGTTTTTTAAAAAAAGTTTTTTTTAAAGAAAAACACAATGTTTTTCACTATTCCTCAAAAATTGAAAGTTTTCAGAAAAATACCAAAAATTAACCATAAGATAATTTTTAAATTAAGAATTGAAAAATTAATTCTATTTTTCCAAATTTAAAACATATAAGTAGAAATAAATAATTTAAAATTAATACCGGTTATTGAAAACAAAAAGTGGGGTTTTGAAAAGTAAAAACTATCTAAAGATTAACATGTGTTTATATCAAATTTAAATGTCAAATCACTTATAATGACCTAAATTGTATTAAATGATAAAAATATAATTTAATTCTACTTACAAACCAATCAAATACATAATTTTACACTATAAAGTATTTCGATTAAAAATGTTGTTTTCAATTAAAATATACTATTTTCCACTATTCATCAACATATAAATGTTTTTAGAAAAGTTCAAAAAATTTATCAAAACTAATTTTTTTATGTCCCACTTCTAAATAATAATTTAATTTCATTAAACTGAATATATAAAAATGAAAAATATTTGTTCTAAATAGTGTTCTCCAATAAAAGGCGATAAAATTTCATTTTTTAAAAAATTATTATTTTATCTGAAAAAATGAATTTGTCCTTATATTATGTCTAAGAAACACATAATATGGATTATAAAAATATATGGAGTATATAAAATTCATAATTTAGTTAATACTATTCATCACCACTTTTTGAACAGCTAGTTTGGTAAGTCATTGTGCACTTGAACTTGTTGTTGTGTGTAACAGAAGTTATTGAATTACTTTGAAGAGAAAATGTACTATGAAATATTGGGGTGTTTCATTATACCCTCCTTCAATAAATTGTTTCGCCGCAATTTTAAATTATTGTTTGATAATAAAATGTTAAAAATAGAAAAATACCTTTGGGAAAACCCACATCAAAAATAGGGTGAAACAAATTTAGCCATAATAAGAGGGAAAGGGAAATGAAAAACTAACCACAAAAGTATGATCTCGATTATGAGAACATGGTGGAAATTAAAGACACATAATTGGAGGAAAAATTTAAATATTTATTTGGAGTGATTGATGTCATAATTCAAAAACAAGTGTAAAATTGAGGGCCTCAAAGTCATCAATCTGTGATGATTTAAAATTTCATCGGTTCAACATAACATAAGGTATTAGGATAAATCATTTTTGGTTTTAAGATCCCTTCTACAAATTTTAAGAATTAATTTATTCTTATAATAATATGGAAAAAAATATACTTGACTAGTAGAGTTTCATCCTTCAACTAATTCTAACCTCAAACTAATCTTTCTCTCAAAAAGATAATAGAATTCAAAAATATTCTATTGATCCTAATCGTATAGGGTTCCAAAAATAATGAATTTACAATTCATTTGTGATACTATTTAAAAAAAATACCTTGTACAAACTAGGACATCGCATAGGCTAGTGGTAGGTGATGCACCCTAATCGGCCTTCGATTGCGGGTTCAAGTGTCATGGCCTTGCAGGATGCGACGAGCAATTTCCCGACCTCCAGGTTGTCCTTTTTATAATAATACAAAAATAATATTAAGAAATGTTTTAACCATAAAACTAGTATCCAATGTCAATCTTAATCCATTCCAACCTTTAGACTTATACAAAATATTTCTTTCCAAAGTCACAGTCCAAAATTTATAAGGAAGGTAAATCCGATGAAGATTATTTTGTCCACGTAATAAAATTTGAATACATTCATCATGTATTATTTTATAACTTTATAACACCATCAATTTCCATAAAACAATATTTGTTACATTCATGCTCTCTTATTCCTTATAGAATACTGGATATACTTCATATATCCAAAACTTTTGTAAACTCCAACAATAATGGAATAAATAGACAATTAATTAGTTTAAAATAGTCAAGAATATCGAATATAATTTATCCAAATCAATCATATCTTATTCCAAAATCACTAACTCAATATCAGAACAATATTATAGTTTATCTTTCCTTCAAACATTTATTTTCCAAAAAGTTTAACTTTCTATTGAGTAACTTTTATTTAGAACAATATAATCTCAAATCATCAATGAAATAGTACTGCAGGACAATCCTTATTTATTACCATAATTCATATAACCAGTATATAATTGATACAACACTCAAATGAAAAAAATTCTTTAACAAAAACATAAGAACACTAGTCATTCCTATTAATCTTTTCTAGAATCATAACATGATTATTATCTAATAGCATCATTTGTGGCATACTCTGATGATATGTACATTGATTCGCGTAGTGTCCCAACTCCTTGTAGATGAAGCATTATACATTTGAAAACTTTTTCTTACCCTTTCAATCATGTATTTTGTGTCATTTTCAGAAAAACATATAACAAAATCCCATTCCACTCAAGAATTTACCAAGGTGATTCTTTCCACAATTATCACATGTGGGAAAATACTTCTTTCCTCTCTTCCCTTAATCCATCTTTCTCTCTTCCAGCCTTTTATTCTCCTTCCCACCTTAAAAGCCATAAGACTCAAGGAATTCATTAATTATCTTATTAACACATGATACTATTTATTATTATGATAAGAATATGTGGGATACTATTTCCCTTCTAAATGTTGTCTTAAAACCAGGAAATATATGATCTTTCTTACTCATTGGATCATGCGTATTGTTGAAGTACTGATTCCTTCTACTTGGCACCATTTCTAAACAATGTAATACACTATGTTATTTTATGAATCTCAATTTATAATTAAAAACATGTAAAATACCTAACATAAATTAAAAATATTATTCATATAATTTATATTTATAAAAAAATGTTTTCTTAGAGGAAGTATTTACTCATAAATCATTCATAATGGCTTGTAAAGAAAATGTGAATTATCCTAAGCATATTTCTTAAGAGTTTTATAACCAATAGTGCAGCAAGTCCCATTGTTGTGTACCAGGATACCCCGAGTCAAGCCCGAAACACCTTATTGGAGTTTTCACACCTTGGTAAATCTGTGCCAGAGCCACCTCTACCTGCTCGTATCCAGACGAGGATGTATTTATTGGAAAATACACAAAATATCTAAAATACAAAAATTATAATATGTTCTTCTATACTAAACCTCAAAGTCTTTCTTAGGAAAATGTTATCTTTTCAGAGTTTTTATAAATCTAGTTTCCAAGGTTTGTACTAAACTTACTTTGATACCAACTATAACACCTTGACCCCAGAAGCTCGGAGCTGGTGCATTATTTTAATACATTGGCATGATTACAAGGAATCACGTCCTGAAGAACTGATCTGTTTAGCAGTCTTGGAAAATAGATTACATACATTAAAATTAAATTATAATTTCTAACGTAAAATACATCATAAATAATCCTTTGAGAATGTCCTTATTCTCATTAACTTAACCTTGTATATAAATCATAAGAAAGTGGTGAAATTAGATGCTCTATAAGGGTAAATAATTTAGCAGAAGCTATAAAATTTGAAGAAAAGATGTGTAATAGAAACAACAACCTTATAAACATAAACTTGAACATAATATGGGGAAAATAAATCTAAAATTACCATAAAAATATGCACTTGGATATTCTACTTGTCAAAAAATCACATGTAATTACTAATTTTATAATGAGGGAATGCCTAATGCCAGACTTCATTAACACATAGTCAAGGCCTTGTGCCAAGACTACATATAATGTTTTTTCAAGGTCCTTTGACAAGACACTAGTTTGTCTCATGATACCTACCAATGCATCGAGGTGCTATAGTGGGCCCCACCTGTCACTTACTAAACCCACTGCATTCATCATATGAAAATGTTTAAACATAACATAAAAATTCGTATTATAACTAGCATATGAAATTTAAATAATTCTGCTATAAAACATGAATGGAATAATAATATAACATCTACAGTAAAATATATCATAACTCATTCAATACAATATAGAAGATTGTATTATAATAAATCAACCTCAATGAATAATAATATCTGGTAAAGGATGTTGACATAGTTGAAAATGATCTGTAAATCTTTTTGAGAGAAATATCCTTTTTTGTGAAATCAATTAAAAGTCACACATTTATAAAGAAAGTCATCTAAAATAGATTTTTGAACCAAAGCTTCTTGTACCACTTTGAATGTTTTGAAAGGTAATAAAATTTTAAGATAATCATATCCATATAAATAAATCTTTAAAACTATTTTAAAAACATGGACATTAATGAGAAAGATTTAGAAGAATAAATATTTAAAACATTTAAACTGATGTTTTAGTTAAATATTACCTTAAAATAATCATTTTGAAAAAGTCTTTTAAAAAATATGGACATGGATAACAAATATTTCCCCGAAAATACTTACACGTAAAAAATCTTGGATAATAATGTGATTGAGAAATTAACCCTTACCTTGCACATTCCTTTGGTTGAGGGTATGTTTAACCCCTTTTATAATGACCATAGCATATTATTAAATTAAACCAGAAACATATAAATATTTATTATATCATACATGATTCATTTTTGACTTTATACTATCCATTTTAAAAATTTTCCATGTTAAATTAACATTTCGGGTAATAATCTCTTTCTTTATCGTACATGTTTTAACATGTTATTCCTGATCGTATAATTTAGATACTAATTTATATAATTCCATAATATAAATCATTATTTATATATCCTATATATTTATAATATAAATATGTATAATATATTGATATATGAAATGGAAGACACCACTTATGGAGATGGTAGGTCGTACGTACGCATAAACGCTATTTTCGTTTTCATATCATATTGAACGGAAGTATGTAGATAAGATATTTTTAAGTACACACACACAAATATATATCTTTGTATTATTATTATTTCATATATTACATACTTATTAATAATATATATTTTTATAATCATCATTGAATGATGAACATGGAAATGAATCTCATCGCGTCGTGGAGACGATAAGCCGTACGTACACACGAGCGATGATATCATTTTCATAGTGATTAAATGGTGTGGAATTGGATGGTATATTAATTTTATAGATAATTTAGCATTAATTTTCATTATTTATATACATATTACTCATCATTATATTCATCCAAATAACATATTGTTGAATAAAAAATTACACCACAATGTGGAGATGGTTAGTCGTACGTTCACACACATGGTGACATTATCATTCATAGGATAGATAGAATAATGAATATGGTTTTACTATATTTATAAAAAAGTCACAGTATGTAGAAGGTAATGGAGTTATTATTTTGGTATGGAAATAAAAAATAAAGATAATGTGGAAGAAGAAAATAATTTTGAAAGAGGTTATAAAATACTTACCTCTTCATTGACAGTTTCCTTTGATTGGAACAAAATAGATCCTTATGTTTAATTTATGATCAAGGGAAGGACTCTTTATTGTAGTGAGTGAAGTTGGGAGGATTATTGGGAAGGGGATGGATGAGACAAATATATTTCGAGGTGTGATTATGAGAGAAGGGGATGTACCCATTTATAAGAGAGGTTAGGGTCTCTTTAGGAAAAGCTGGAAATATTATTTTATTATAAAATACTTTTCCCTTTATAATGGATCCAAATGAATTTATTTCAAGACTTAGGTGGTTATGGGTAAAAATAATCTCACCCAATTGGTTTCATACATTTTTAGATTAACATTTTAACCTTATCTTTTATATTTATCTCTTAGTTAAATAGTTTAACTTTTACAACATCTTCTTGTATTTATCTGTTACACTGTTAATAAAATTACTATAAAATTCCAATAGAAACCCAAGTGATTAATTAATGACATATATATCATTCTAATAGTCCTTTGGGTGAAACATTTTTTTAGGACTATTATATAATTTAATAATATAATATTTGTTTTAAAAACACATTTATGGAAATTTTGACATTATTTGGTATTTTGTTTTTGTGAAAGTTATAACATCATGATTAATTAGAAAAAAATTATTTGAATCAAACCTAAAATATATTATTAACATATAAAATTAGTTTAATGCATCAAAATTTTCAATTTACATTTATTTGGGTATTTATAATATCAATTATTTTAATCTTTCATTAATAAGGTAATTACTGCATCATCATTGTGTCATAAATAAATATAGTTATTTAATGTCTAAAAATTACAAATAAAATACCATTATTTAGGAAATATTTTTATATTTATAATGAATATTTGTAATAGAATTTTACTTTTTTATAACCCTATATTAAAAATGATTTAGTTATTAAACTTGAAATTTAACACTTTTAACTCTTCTATAAATAAAATAATAATAAATGTTTTAATATAATCCAAGTTGACAAAAAGGATGAAATTTTCTTCCTACGGTTGGTTTTGGTTGAAATAGACTTATCCAATTGAATTAGGACATGTTTAAGGGTAATTTATTATATCATTGTTTACTTTTATTACCCTATTTACTTTTAACTGTGGTAAATAAAAGTCAAAAGATACAATTCAAAAAAAAAATTTAGCTTATTGAACCACATTTTAATTACTTATGTCAACCAAGTCTCTTCGCTTTTTTGAATTTAATTCACAAAAGTGGTAAAATTACATTTTATGAAAATTTGCAAGTGTCTAGAAGTTGGGTAAAAGACGTTAACACGTTCAATAAAATTTTATATATCTAATCATATTATACAATTACTCCAATGAATTATATTGAACTAATATAGGTATTATGTATCTATTTTCACATTAAAATAAATTTAAATAAAATAAATCATTATTTAAATAAAAATTTGGTTTTAAACAAAAGCATAGTGTTTTTCACTATTCATAAAAAATTAAATGTTTTTGGAAAAATACAAAAAATTCACCCTAAGATAATTTTGATATTCCAAATTCAAAAATGAATTCTATTTTACCAAATTAAAAACATAAAAGTTTAATTAAATAATTTAAAATTAATTCACGTTATCAAAACCAAAAAGCGGGTTTTTAAAAAGAAAAAATTATCAGAAATGTGAATTTACTTATATTGACCTAAGTCATATTAAATGATAAAAATATAGTCTAATTATACTTCCAAATAATTCAAATGCATAATTTATCACTCTAAATTATTTCGATTAAAAAAGTTGTTTTCAATTAAAATTTAGTATTTTTTACTATTCATCAAAATACGAAGGTTATCAGAAAAGTAAAAAAATTATCCAAACTAAATTTTTATGTCCCTCTTCTAAAGAATAATTTAATTTAATTAAATTTAATATATAAAAGTTTAAAATATTTTTTTAAAAAAGGGTTCTCTATTAAAAGGCTATAGAATTTCATTTTTTGAAAAAAATACTTCTTATATCTGAAAAAAATGAATTTCTTCTTAAATTATGTACAAGAAAAACATAATATAGATTCTACAATTATATGGAGTATATAAAATTTAAAATTCAGTTAATATTATTCATAAACTATTTTTGAAAGGTTATTTTGGTAAATCATGGTACGATCGAACTTGGTGTTGCGTGTAGCGCAAGTTATTGAATTACTTTGAAGAGATCACATACTATAAACCTTGGGGTGTTACAATGTGTATTTTCTAAACTAGTGAAACAATTATCACAAATTGGGAAATTTATATATAACTAATCTCAATATAGTAATATAGGATTAATTGATATTATTATCAAATTCTATCACAGGGATAAGTTTTTCACTCAATCATTTCATAAATCCAGTCCTTAAAGATAATACTAAAATTTCTCAGATACCAAATAAAAATACTATAACTCTAGCTTCTATGTGTTAGTGATTACTTTATTAAATTTCCTTAAGATATAAAAAATCATAACCAAAGGATTAAATTATTTAGTATCCTTGAAAAAAATGATACATACTAGAATTTGAAATTTAATTTGAAGACATAAAATCTAATATGATATTTTCTTTGAGGACACTATTATTATCTTTAGTATATCTCTGCATATCAATCATAAAACACTTCTTATCGTCCTAGGTAAAATGAAACATACAAAATAAGTTGGATTAATTTACCAATAAGGGTTTGAATATATGGGAATCCATAATGAATAAATAATAATAATAAATATTTCAAGGTAAATAGCTGAAATAAATTATATTTCCTAAATACCTTTATAATAGTATAATAGGAATAATGGATAATAAATTAAGCCTTATAAAAAACCAGAAGATCTCAAAAGTTATCCATGGATTTTATCAATATAGAATGATCACATGGAAATCAATAACTTATTAAATAATGATGGAATTAATAATGTCGAACATCAGAAACATACCATCCTTGCCTCATCCAAGACACCTTTAAATACTGTCATGTTCTTCTCTATTTGAATATGTATAAATTGGTAAGGGATCATCCAAAACACAAGTTAGTTTTTCTCATGAGACCTAATGATTAATAAAGGTGATATATTAGGACACAACCATAACATATTAAATTTAATAGATTCAATATATGTGTAAATAATACAACTGAAAAAACATTCATTAACTTGATTAATAATCATCCGTATTGAAGGCACAGTCATACAGAATGTGTTTACTTTGCCAGGTTAGACTGATCATTACTCATCCTAAGAAATATTATGAATAGTATCATTAGATTATTTCCTCAACATATTATTGAAAAAATTATTTATTCATATATAAAAATACTTTAATGATATTACTAGAATATTTATAGATAAAATACCCTTTTACTTTGAAAATGATTTTTAAAATCTATAAATTGCATATGTAATGAAGAAATAAATTTCCATTAAAAGGGAATTGTAAAAATTTAAAGGTAATTTCAAATCATTGACTTTATATTATTATTTTTAAAATTATTTTCATGTCTAAAAATATAAAATATCATTCCATTCAAACTTTTTTTATGAAAAGTCAAAGCATACCTTGTTTGGAAGATGATAGGAAAAATACTTTTAATTTTTTTTATAAAACTAAAATATGGGAAAGAATATATTTAAAAAATCATTATAGATTAGTAAAAAAATTTATTTTTTTAGAAAACATGTACATGTATTAGAAATACCCTTAGGCGATACTTAATAATAAAAAATCCCAAATAATATTGTGTTTGTGAAATAAACACTTAATACTCTGGGTTCTATTGAATAGTAAGACCCATGAAATAAATGGCATTAAATTAAGCATAAAATAACAAGGTTAAAATGATATTAAACATATAATATATCCAGTTGGGGTGTAATCACCACAGAACATAATTAATTGGTGAATATAGAATATGTCTCAAAGAAGTAAAAGGGAGGCGAGAAACCCTTACCTCATGTTCAATTTCTATCATATTTGTTCAAACCTCTTATATAATAAATATTAATTTATTATAAATATATTCCATAACAATAATCAAAAATATAATTTCGTATTTTATTTACTTATAATATTTTATATCCAATTGTTTGTCAATTCAATGTGAAAATCATTGTTTTTGGTGGGAACTAGTTTTTTTCTCATGTATGATTGGATTTAGTTGTTTTGAACCTTATACTATTATCATGGTTCAATAATGTCTATAATATTGTTAATTTTATTTATAATATATATATATATATGCTTCCATAAAGATAGACATAGAAAAAATAATTACACCATTTACAGAGATGGTAAGACGCACGTACACATGAACTCTGCTTTCACTTTTTGATGGATGAAAAAAAAAAGATGAATAATAGTTAATATTTTAACAATAATATTTATGTTGTAAATATCATATATAGAGATTATTTCCATCATTATAACAATACAATTAAAGCGGTAAAGAAATAAATTACACCACTATGTTGAGATAGTAAACTGTATGCACAAAGAAGTGATGTTTTCACTTCTCAACTAATGTAAAAGAGATGGAATATGGTTATACCATAATCATAATAACATCTAATTATATTTATATATTTATATTTTTTACTTTAGTGTCGATACAACACATGAATATGAATTAGATGAAGAAATAAACATGAAACTTTTGGAAAAGACGATTACCTCTTCTTCGGTGGACTCCCATTAAGTGTATTCTTTAGGAAACTAAGGATAGTATATTTAGAAGAAAATATCCTATATAATGTTTCTTGGGACGTTTTTTAGATTACTTGTCATATATTTGTTGATATAATTTTCACAAAGTGGTGTAATGAAGTGAAGTAAGAGATTCCCTTTTATAATTGACATGTGGGGAACCTTTGGAATTTCTTCACATAAGAAATTAGAATAAATTAATATTTAATTCTATTTGGATCAAAATTAACTCATTTAAAATATAGGATGAGTATGGGTGTATCAAATCTCATGAAATAAAAATTACAGAAATTTTTACTCTATTTAATCCATATCTTTTTGTTTAACCCCTCATTAACCCTTTTTAATATTAACATGACATGAAGGTTGTTACTCATTAAGGGTCGAGATAATTACTTTAAATGAATAAATTGACTAATAAATGAAAACATATATGACATTATAAACTATATCCTAGTCATAAGGATGACTGTAATATGTTTTTGGATTTTTTTATCATGTAATAAAATATTATTTATTATAAAATATAAATAATGCAATTTTTTGAAAATATTTATTACGTTGAATTTAGTAATATCTACAAAAATAGTAAATTAAAAAAATATTATTATATACTAACCTTGTAATTATAATTTATAAAATTATGGAATCACATTATTTATCTCAATTTATATTACTTTTAATATTTTAAATATCATTTATTTTATTTTTCCATTATAAAATAATTACTACATTAGCGTTGTACAAGAATTTGAGTAAGTTATTTGTTCAATAAGAATTAAAAAAATTACCAAGATGAATATAAAACTTATATATTTCCAATTAATATTTATATTAAAAAAACCCTTATATAAACACATATTTATTATATTATATTTATTATATACAGTAGTTTGTTATGTATGATGTTTCATGAATTAAATACTATAAAGGCCATAATCTCAATAAAATGCCCATAAAAGTCCCTTAAACTGAATATTAAATGATTATAGAAAAAATAGACACAAAAAATAAAATTGACGAAAGTATTTGAGTCATATTCGAGTCTATATCAATTTGTTTTTAAATTTAATTAACCGATTTACCATTAACCACCATAACAAAAATTTCTAGGGTTACTATTCATATTGACCAAAAATAAAAGGGAGCTATTTACAAAATATGTTGAACTTTTATAAAAATATGGAATTAATTTTTGAAAATTAAAAACACAAATGGAGTAGAATTTAATTTATAATTAAACCAAAAAACACAATGAAAAACAGTTTTTCCGAAAAAAATACTTTTTAAATATAATATGTTTTTATTGAAAATTAAACCATAAAATTCATTCAAATATTCCTAAATGGCTGTTAATAATATTATATAACTAATTTTACTTTTAAAACATCTTTAAAAAATTATATTTGTAAATACAGGAAAAACTGTATTTTTATATAAAAATTTCAATTTCACCATTCATTGCAAAATTAAAATTTTTATTAAAATAAAAAACAAGTAACCATAATATAATTTTAATATGATGACACCAATAATAATATTAATTTTTTGACATAATATTTATATATGTTCCAGAAATTTATTTTAATATTTACTCAAAAAAATCAATAAATACAAATTTTGAATAAAACATATTTATGAAGCATAATAATACTTTACATAAAATATAGTACATATATCCTACGAATTAATAAATTATTTTTCATTGAGTCAGTTCTTTATATATATATATTACATAATTTAATTAATACTATTTATACTCCCTAGTTTAATGGCTAGGTTATAATGACCATATTTAAAAAATATTACACAGTTAACTGAAGCTTAATGTTGTTTGTTGTATACACTATTGAACATTGCGTTCTTTAAAAAATTTAAATTTTCTCCCCAAAATATATCAATGAGATTAAATTTATTTAAATATAAACATGACATAAAATAATTGCATGTTACAATGATCATGGGGAAAATGTCTTATTCATAAGGACATTACATAATAAAATATTTTCACTTGTCATTTTTAAAGAATTCCCTACCTGATGATATTATAATGCCCAAACACCCAATCATTGGCCTTCCTGGAATGAATGAGGGACCAAATCCCATAGAAATAAAAAAAATTTCCCCTTCTATGGACCACTAGATATTACATAAACTAAACTAGTGTAGCAATAATTCTCATAAATCCTCATTGCTATGCTAGGAACCCATGTAACATTCATAATGGGGTGTGCCAAATAAACCAAGAAACAATCCATAAATAAATTCTATCATATAAGTCACCCAACTGCCACCACACCGACCTCCTAAAAGAGTTTTACCTTTCCTTAATACAATTATAACATAATTGGAGTCCTAAATCGCGGACATTCCCACTTCTTTTTCAACCAACAAAGAAAATTGACTTAATCCAAGAAGAGGTTTCTAATAAAACAATTTCGAAAGTTCCAATAGGTCATCACCATACTTTCTCACATCAAAACCTTTCTTGAAAACCCACATAAAGAAACTTTCTAGCCAAAAAAGATTTAGAAACAAATTTGGGAAACACCAAACACCATTTTAGATATCACTAATAAATTTAAAAAACAAAATCATGATTTTAGAAATCATAGACCACTTGAAAGAGCTAAAAAGAAATTTAACAAACCCTTTTCATGAATAACTTTACAAATCCAGACTACACATTCATTATTGTTAAGAAAACCACCTCCTTTCACACATAAAAATTATTCTGAAAAATATACATCCCCAATTAACAACCAAGGAAGGTGTGAAAATTATGCAATCAATGAAATCTTGAATTTAATTGAGATATGAAAAGGGGTCCTAACTCAAAATTCTTCCACTTCAACGTTGCATAACCAGGAAGACTCTTGAAGGGTTATGGGAAGCATGATCAACCCCAAGGGACACTAATAAGACAAAATCCAAAAATTTGAACACCCCTATGAATGAAAATCAAACAAGCATGGCTGCTAGTGTAAGATAAAATGAATTAAATGGATTAAATTCAAAGTATAAGAAGAAGTAAGCCCTAAACTTTTGATTCGGGTGAAGAATCACCTAGAAATCCCATTGAATCCCTCTTAGAGGAGCTTGGAGTTTCAAAAAACCCCCATAGAAGGCATCAAGGTTGGGGGAGTTTTAATTGGGGTCCATGGGGAGAACCCACAATTAAAAAGAAAGAAAAACCCCTAAAATATCCACTCTTGGGTAGGATGCATGGTTATCTCACCTGGTTTTACAAAATATGTGAAAAGCATGCAATCTGCCATTGCCTAGTGCCAGATGGGCGTTGAATTTTGGCTACATAGTGTATTAATCCATGCACAAGTCATGCGACCCCCTACACACTTACTACATGGTTAAAATAATTGTGTTCCTTAAGCGCATGACCTGGATAAATTTCCCAAAAATCACCCATTTCACCCAAAACATCATCTAAAAAAGGGGATAAACTACCCCAAAATAATACCATATAAAAAGGTGGAACAAAGAGTGTTAGAAACACATTTTACACACACATACTCTTTATATCATCCCTCTTACACTGTATAAGGCCAAATAACTCCAAAAACATCCAAGAATAAAAAATTAAATTAAGAACACATGAATCACAATATTTAAACCCAAAGAACCTGAAGCCCAAGAAAAAAAATAAGATCTAAAACAAATTTAGAAACAAATGATGGAAATTAATACCCAGGTGTGGAATTTATCCCCACAATTATGCTTTCTACCCCCAGAAACTCCCAACACCTTCCAGTCAATCAATTAAACAATAAGGACTTCCACATCCACATAATCCAACCTATCGAACAATAAACACCCCAAAAATAGCCTAACAAAATTCATGCCTTTGAAAAAAACACAAAAAAGTAGAACCATTTCATGTTAGACAAACATTTGAAATTAAACTGTATCCTCAACATTGGAGGCCATAATGGACTGCCCCCCATTAGGAAAGAACTAACATTGACCAGCATGGTGAAAACTTCATCGAGACCAGTAGTGGTTCTCCTCACCATTAAGAAAAAACTATCTTGAATTGATAAAAAATGTAAACATGGAAATTCCGACATGATCTACTATAAGAAATCCCCCACATGGGCAAAAAAAACCCACCCCAAGGGGAAGAGAGGAAAGGGAAGTTAAAGAAAAACCAATCCAAATGAAAACCAAAACCCAACCGATCCACAATGAGGAACTTTGAAAATTTTAAAAAACTACAACAAGAACTTTTAAGCCATCCACTCCCCAATAGAGGAGATATGAACTAACCCAAAGATCCCCACACCTTTGGAGGTTTACTGACTATGTAAAAAGCATCACCGTAAGAACTATAGATGGTGCACTGATGTTTGAAGCATCTGCTTCCCCATAGTATAGAGATAATAATATCGGATTATCATGAGAATAATTTAATACATACACATGGAATATACCCTCATTTTAAACTAAATAATTTTAGTGTTTCTAAAAGAAAACATGATTCCATTAAAATAGGAGTTCTCAAAGGGGATAAAATCCATTTTTACAACCCAAAGGTAATGAAACCCAATTAAACACAACTGGATACAAATGATACAATTTAAACAAACACCCTGATATAACCACTATAAGTGACCCAAGTGTCCACATGTGTAGAATGGTATTTCATAACTCAGGAACAATGTCTTATTATGAATGTGCTTACCACAATGATGAAATAGAAAGACATTTCTCCCTAAAGATGTGGATGAGAGGTATAAAGGCCCCATCATTCCCTTAACAGTACCACCAGATCCATGATACATTCCATTATTCTTACTATAATCACATTCACCACTTACAGAGACCATAGGAAGATCAGGTTTCCCAATCCCTCCCGCTAGCATAGCTTCAATATGAAAGGCTTGTATCAACACGTAGTAAAATGTTGTTAAATTTATCTCTTACACCTTCAATTGTAGATCAATAGAGAGCCAAGACTCAAAATATCAAGACTTAATGAGATCATTCACAAAATAACTCAGATAATATGGAACTATAATTTCAAAGTGATGATATAACTCCAACATCGATCCAACAACCTACTTCATACACCACATCTCTATCTTCTTCCTCACCTACCTCATTTTATAAAATTATTGTTGGATGAGTGAACACATAAAGAACTCCTAGGTAATGTTTCTTCGAGGTTTTCCTTGAAACACCAACTTCCACAATTTCTAGGTAGGACCTTGGAACATAAAGGTAGAACAATTTAGCTTTAATGACTCAAAAAAACATAAGGAAACAAACGTCTCTCTCAATCCTCTACATACTCTCCTCTTCCTAAAGAGGATCCTCTTGACCAAAAAAGTCAGAAGGGTTCATCTTCTGGAATTCAATAACATAGAATATGGGTTGATCAATTGGAAATTATACTAATGGTGAACCAATAGAAGTTGCATCTTTAGTATCCATGAAATAATTATGGGGGAAGACACTAATAAATAAGAAAACAAACAACTCAATCATGAAAAATTCATCAATAAGAATTTTCAATATCTTACTACCACATAAGAAAAATCATTCCAAAAACACAAGAAAATAAACTACACCACCAATGGTCACTAAAACTGAACAATTTTATTTTTCACATTGAGACACATTTTGAAAAGAATGAACATTTTAATAGAATAGACAATCACCAATTGTAATAATTAAAGCCTCACATATGCACATTCCCATGCCAATCTTGTTACCCATCCACTCACACAACCACCATCTACCCTTTCACACACATCCTAGCATGTGGGTTCTCACATGAATACCAAAGGCCATCCATAACTTCTTTTCTAATTTCAAAATATAACATTCAACCCATGTTTTCATATTTTATGAAATTTGGGCCCTGATCATGGTTATGCTACACAGTTTACCAAACCGTCTGCCAACTGTGCATCCCTTACTAGAAAACATGGGAACCTATATGGTTTGGCTGTATGGTTTAGAAAATTGTGTTCCAAACATGAAATATGGATCTAGCCTAATGTAGTGGCCTCACACAGGCTTCAATCACATTTTTATTAACACTGCATATGACATTTTCCCTCAACTAGAAGCAAATAAAAACTTCTACAGTTACCTGGAGAATGCATCATGGTTATCCCAAACTATATGCTCAATGTGTGCTAATGGAAAACACAAAAAACTCAAATTCTAAATATGAATCACACCAAACATAAAAGGAAAACCGACAAAAAAATGAGTAACAATAAAATCAATCTATCTCATTCAAAACATTTCCACTAATTATAGAAACCTCATTTCCTTAAGAATCGATTAGATAAAATCACCTTTGTTCTTATCTAGAATGAATTTTAAAACTCGTTTCAAAACAAAAATAAATTTTTTGAACAAACCATTTCAAAGAACTATTTATTTAGGTTATAAAAATCCAATATGGTAAAACCATTTTCATTTCACCCCAAAAATCGGTTTAAAAAAACCAACTTTTCCAATCCTTCCATAATGTAAAATATGAAAATAAATTTTCCACTTTCCAAAATAATTTCATTACCACTTTGAATTACACATTTCAAAATTAAAAAACAAGACCATTCAAAATAGTTTTCAGAATTCGGTATGACCAAAAACAACTCACAAGGGGAAACTAGTGACGATGGGTGACTTTCCCATATAGTTGGCGGCCACATTCCAATCATGTCACCACTATGTGGAGTCCTTCGGAACCATATCCTTATCTCCACATGTCTTTCTAGGCACTATGATCTCATGGAGGCCACATTCAAAACTCCCCCATCATTACCTAACACCAAACAATTCACAAGAACCAAATAACACCAATAAACTCAGATGTCATAGGGTATCTTCAGGTTCATAACAATAGAGGGTTCATGACATCCATCGTATTCCAATGCCTCAAGCACCGAAAATCCTAATCCTTCCAACTTGATATGCCCAAATAATAATGGATACTCTAAAAAATTAAGGTCCTCAAAAGATAAGACCTACTCTAAAACCAATTTTTTTACGAACCAACCAAGGTCGACCCTGAACTACTCACTCGAGATGATGTGTTGCAAGGACCAAGAGGCATTCTTAATCCTTTGGTGATGAAAGAAAGAACCATGGCAATCATAGGAGTGACGATGGGAAAAATTTTACCGAATAAAAATAAATAAAAGTAGCATAATAATAAAGGAGAAAACGAAAATAAACATGGTTTTTAAACTTTAGATCATTTAAACTATAAAAAGAATCCAAAAAACTGAAAAATAAGGTTATGCCGGAAAAATAAAACAAAACCCAAAAACCATTTAATCTCCAAGTGACCATGAGTTTCACTCTATAATCAATAACCAACCATCTTTGTGGTGATTGAACCCGAGATGGATCATGAAATAGAAAATAAAAACAAGAAAAGACTATAGGTGTGAGTATTAAAACTCCGTAAGTAGGCCCAAAAATATGTGTTCTCAGTGAATATATTTTAAATTAAAAAACATTTATCTCAGGTTTAAGACACATTGTATAAATATTGTCTTTTACAAAAATTTCACTTGAAATATTTTAAATCACAATCCATTTCCCTCATATTTTTAAAATAGTCTTCCATCTATAAGGGAGAGTTTTGTTCGGAAAAAGGGAAAAAATGGAACAAAATAGAAAAAAAAATTATTCTAAAATGGAAAATGGGAAAATGATTTTTCTTTAAAAATATATTTTTTGAATCCTCTTTAACAAAACTGCACAATGAATATTTACCATGAAAAAACCAAAACCAAGCACAAGGAATATAGTCTCATAGTAAGGGAAATGGGATAATGGTATTATGTTGGAGAAACACTAAAATACCTAGGAACTCATAGGATAACCATAAAATACTACACATGTGACTTATCCCAAAGGCATACCCTACCTGATGACATCATAATGCCTAAATGCCAGATCTTTTCCCAACCAGACCTGACTGAGGGGTCCAATCCCATAGAAATAACAACAAAATATTCCCTACTATGTGCCACTAGCTAGTGTATAAACTAAACTATTATAAAAATCATTCTCATAAATCCTTTTAGTTATTCTAGGTTCCCATGTAACATTCAAAAAAGGGTGAGCCAAATAAACTAATCATCAATCCATAAATACATTCTATCTTATAAGTCACAAAACTAGCACCACCTCATCCTCCTCAACAAGTATCCTATTTCCTTAAAACAATTATCAAACAAGTTGAGTCCCAAACCGAGGACATTACATCATCTTTATCAACCAACAAGTAAAGGGATTTAATTAAAGTAGGGTTTTCCAATAAAACCATTTCTAAAGTGTCAATCAGACCTCACCATACTTTCACATATAAAACATTTTCATAAAAACCCACAAAAATCCACTTTAAAGCCCAAAACAAATTTAGAAACCCATTTGGAAAACACAAATCCCCATTTAAGATATCATAAATAAATTTACAAAACCAAAGAATGCCTTTACAAATCACAATCCACTTGAAAAATCCCACCTGGAAATTTAAAAAACACTTAGAATGCATAACTTTACAAATCCACACTACACATAAAAAAATTAAACAAACCACCTCATTTAACATATAAAAATTGTTTTAAAAATTAAAAATCATTTATTAAACACCATGGAAGGTGTCAAATTAAATAAATCAATGAAATATTGAATTTAAAAGAGTTATGAAAATTGATCCTACCTCAAAATGCTTCAACTTCAATGATTCCAAAATTAGAAGACTCATCAAGGGTTTTGGGAAGAAATATCAACCCCAACGAACCCAAAGAAGTCACAAAAACCCAATTTAAAACAATAATAGGAATGTAAATCATCCATTATTGGGAACTAGGGTTAGAGAATAAGAATAAAATGGAATAAAAGAAAAGGAGATAAAGACGGTAGGTCTAAACATGTGATCTAGGTAAAGAATATTTTATAAATCACCTTGAATCCCAAATGGAAGGTTTTAGAGGTGGAAAAAACCCATGGAAGGTGTTTAGGTCATGTCAGTTTGAATGGAGATCCATCTAGAGAAACACGAATTAATAAGAGGGAAAATACACTAAAATAACCTTCCCCAAGTGGGTTTCATGGTTAGCTCACATAGTTTAGAAACCATGTACAATAGACCACTGTCTATTTTTGGATGGGCTACACACTTTGGCTGTATGGTTTTTTAATTATTCATAAATCATGCAACCCCCTACACACTTATTTCATTGTTAAACTAACAATTTTCCGTAACAATGCTACCTTAAAAAAGTCCCAAAGATTTACCCTTTTCACCCCAAAACTCATCTAACTCAAGGGGATAAACAATACATTAAACTTACCCTATAAAAAGGATCCATAATTAGGTAATAAAACTCATTTTCGAAGAAAACTACTCCTTATACCTTCAATATAAAAATTGAAAAGGACAAATACTACAAAAAATGTCCAAGACTAAAAATTTTAATCAAGAACACATGAAACACCATATTTAAACCGGGAACACATGAAACCCAATATAAAAACTAAGAAAAAAACAATAATATTATGTAAAGGAATGCCCAAATGTGAAAATTCTCCCATACATTATGCTTTCTTCTCCCAAAAATCCACAACACACTATTTAGTTTATCGATAAAATAATAAGGATTTTCACATCCACATAATCCAACCTCTCAAACCGAGAACACCTCCACTATAGTGTAATGGAACACAAACATTTTTCTTGAAACAATTTAAAAAACTAAAACCAATTCATGTTCGACCAAAATCTAAAATTAAACTACTTCCTCTACATGAGAGGACAGAATAGGCTCCCAAACATTAAGAAGGAATTAACACCAATCATCTAAGTAGAAACTTCATTGAGACCCATATTGGGTCTCCCCACCATTATAAACAAACTAGATTGAACTGATAACAAGATCCAACATGGTAATTCTAACATGAGTCTATATTATAACTCTCCCACATGGGCTAAAAACCCTCACCCTAAGGAGAGGAGGGGGGGGGGGGGGGGGAGGAAAGAAACACCAATCCAAATGACTACCAAAACCCAACCGATACACAATGGTAAACTTTCTAAAATATGGAAAACTACAACAAGAACATTAAGATCATCAAATCCCAAATAGAGGAGACAAAAACTGATCCAAATATCCTAACACCTGTGGCGGTTTCCTAACTATGTGAGAAGATTCACTCCAATACCTATGGATGGAGCCCTGATGTTTGAAGAATATTCTTCCTCAAAGCCAGAAACTAACAATATTCTATTATTAAGTGAATAATTTAACATATATAGATATATGAAACCTCTATTTGGATTAAAAGATATTTATAGTTTTAAAAGAAAGAATTATTACATTAAATACGAGTTCTCAAAGGTTTAACATCCATTATTACAAGCCAATGAGATTGAAACACCACAAAACACCACAAGATACAACTGATATGATTGAAATAAATATCCCAAAAGAACAGCAACAAGTGACCTAAGCATCCACAGGTGTGGAAAAATCTTGAAGAAATTGGGAATGATATATTCTTGTGACCATGCTAACCAAAAAGATGAGACATCAAGATATGGCACCCTAAAGAGGTTGATGAGATGTCTGAAGGCCTCTTAACTACCCTACTAGAACCACAAGCTCTCAGATTTTTACTATTATTCATATTGAAATAACCTTCACCACTCCCAAATACCAGAGGAAGATTAGACATATTAATCCCTCCCACTAACACAATGTTTTCACAAAAAGCTTGTCTCACCACATCAAAAAAGTGGGTAAATTTAACTCGATCACCTTTGATTTTAGCTCAAGACGGAACCCAACATCAAAATATCACGCCTTCATATGATCGTTCACAACATAACCCGAGTCATGTTGAACTAGATCTATAATTCAATGGTATAATTACATAAAAAATCCAACACCATACTGAAGACGTCACATCTCCATCTTCTTACTCACCTTAGTCATATTAGAAAAGTACCGCTAGATGAATGGAGTCTTAAAGAACACCCATGTAAGATTTCTCTAAGGTTATCCTTGAGACACCGACATCCACCATTTCCAAGTTTGACTTTCAAGCATAAAGGTAATCAACATTACCTTTAATGACTTTGGAAGCTCAAGGAAACTAAAGTCTCTCTCAATCCCCCACATCCACTCCTCCACCGTGAGAGGATCCTCTTGACCATAAAATAGAGAAGGGTTCAAATTTTTGAATTCAATAACATAGTCTATCAGTTGATCAACTCAATTGTTTGATAATGGTTCACCACCTGAAGCTGCACCTTGGGTATCCATCCAATATTTTTGGGGTTGCACACAAAGAATTAATAAAACAAAGAACTCAATCAAGACCAATCCATCAAAAAGAATTCTCAATCTCCAACCACCATATAGGAAACATCATTCCACACACACATGGAAAAAAACTACACCACTACTGATCACCAAAACATACCAATATTATTTTTTTCTTTAACATACTTTCTGAAATGTAAGAAAATTTTGAAAGTTTAGACAATCACTAATGGTATTCATTAAATCCCCACACATTCACATTATAAGGACAATATGGGCACCAATCGACTCATACCAACCACTATCCACCCTTTCACACACAACATCACATGTGGGTCCTCACAAGAATACCAAAGGCCAACCAAAACTTATTCAATACTTTAAAAATATAAAACTCAACCCGTGTTTTCACATTTTTAGTCATTTGGGCAATGTGCATGTTTTGAATCCATGGTTTACTAAACCATGTTCCAATTGTGAGTCCCTTAATATATATCATGTGAACCTTCATGGCTTGGCTACATGATTTAGAAATCCACATTCCAACCATGCGATATGAATCTGAACCAAAGTAGTGTCCTTCAACATGATTCAAACACATTTTAACAAACCATGTATAGGTTGTGCACCCTCAACCCTAAGAAAAACAATCATATAGTTACCTAGAGCAGGCTGCATGGTTTTCCAAAACTGTGTGCTGACATTGTGCCAAGGTAAAATAACAAAAAACTCAAATTTTAAATATGAATCACGCCAAAATCAAAAGAAAAACCATGAAAAAATAATTGGTCACAATAAAACCAATCCATCTCATTCAAACACATTTCCACTATTTCCAAAAACCTCATTTCCTCAAGAATAATTTGGTTAAAACTCATTACTTTTTATATATAATGAATTTGAGAAGACTTTTAAAACCCAAATTTTGTTTTCCAAACAAACTATTTCAATAAAATTCATGTTTAGGTTATAGAAATCCAATCTCATTAAACCATTTTTGTTTCAACCCAAAAATAATATTAAAAAACCCCACTTTTCTAATCCTTCATTATAGTGAATTATTAAAACCAATTTTCCACTTTCCAAAAACATGTATTACAACATTAAATTATGCTTTTAATAATTTGAAAACAATATCATTCTATAAAATATATTGAATTAGGGAAGACCAAAAACAACTCACAAGTGGAAACTTGTGTCGATGGGTGACTTCACCATATGGTTGGAGGGCATATGCCAATCATGCCACCACCACTGGGAGTCATTTAGAACCATGTCCCTAGCTCAACATCTATTTACAGGCCCTTATATCTCATAGAAGACACTTTCCAAAGTCCGTCTTTATTCCCCAACACCAAACAATTCAAAAAATCCCATGAACACCAAAGAACTAGACATCCCATGGTAACATGAGGTTCAGAAAGATCAAGGGTTCATGACATCCTTCCCATTCTTACACCTCAAGCCCTGCAAATCCTACTCCTTCTACCTTGATATCCCCAAATTAAAATGGGTAATCTATAAATAAGGATCCTCAAAATAGAAGACCTACTCTAATACCATTTTTTGATGAACCAACCTTGTTCAAACCTAAACGAGCCACACAATCTGATCTGTGGAAAGGTATGATAGGGGTTTCCGATCCTCCCGAGCTAGAGGGAATCACCAAGGGCATCATAAGAGGGACAATGGGAACATTTTTTCCTAAAAAAAGAATTTGAATAATAAAAATGAAAAAATAAACATGGTATCCAAACATTACCTCATGTACACTACACCAAAAATTATAAAAAACTGAACAATAATGCTACATCAGAAAACTAAAATATTACCTAATGACCACAAAATCTCCATGTGTCCCTGAGGATCACAATCTAACCTATAACCAACCATCACATAGGAAATTGAACCCTCGTTCAAACCAATAGTAGGAACTAAAAACAAGAAAAGATTATAGGCTTGAGTATTAAAACACAATAGGTAGGCCCAAATAAATCTGTTCCCAATGACTATCCTTTAAATAAATAAACAATGATTTCAGGTTTGAAATACATTATATAAATATTGGTTTTCCCACACTTTTCACTTTAAAGAATTTAAATCACAATTCATTTCCTAATAATTTTAAAATAAATTTCCACTCATGGGGGAGAGTTATCTTCATAGAAAAAATGGAAAAAGGGAACTAGAGAGAAAACATTTATTTTACCAAAAAAACTAAAAGGGGGAAAAACTTATTCATTAAAAAAATATTTCTTGAAACATGTTTAAAAAACCCCAAATTCATAATTTACCACGAAAAAACCAAAACCAAGCATAAGGAATATAGTTTCATAGAAAATGAAATAGGCTAACAGTACTAATGTTAGAAAAACATAAAAATATATTGGAACTCATAGAAGAACCAAAAACATATTATAAATATGACTCATACCGAATTCATTCCCTAACTAATAAAATTATAACACCCAAATGCTCGATCATCACCCTAAATTCCATGACTGAGGGGCCCAATCCCATTGCAATAATAGAAAAATCCCCCTACTATGGGCCTTTAAATAGTACATTAACTAAACTATTTTGGAAATCATTCTTTGATATCCTCATAGTTATGCTAGGTTATAATGTAACATTCAAAAAGTGGTGTTCCAAACTAATAAATAAAAAATCAATAAATACATGCTATCACATAAGTCGCACAACTGGAACCACTCCAGCCTCCTCACGCAGTATTACCATACCTTAAAACAATTTTGAAATAAGTGGAGACGAAAACTGAGTACAATTCCACCACATTATCAACCAATAGGGTAAGTAAATTAATCCTAAAATGGTTTTCCAATAATGTAATTTTGAAATTTTCCAATCCAAACTCACCATACTTTCTCATATAAAACCTCTTTTTGAAGGAAAACAACCAGACACTTTCAAGACCAAAACAATTTAGAAACCCATATTTTAAACACCAACCACTTTTTTAGATACCCAAAATAAATTTACAAATCCAAATCATTCTTTTAGAAATCACAAACCACTTGAAAAATCCAACTGTGCAATTTCACCAATACTTGGGGTCTATAAATTAACAAATCGACACTACAAATTCAAAATTATTAAGAAAAACAACTCATTTCACATATAATTAGTATTCTAAAAATCATACATCCTAAATTACAAACCAAAGATGGTTAAAAAACCAAGAAATCAATGAAATGTTGAATTTAATGGAGATATGCAATGGAATCCTACCTTAAAATGCTTCCACTTCAACAACAACTAACCGGGAAGACTCCTCAAGGGTCCCAGGAAGCAAATATAACCCAAAAAACCCCTAATAAAACAAAAAACTACAATTTAAAATAAACCAAGTCATTCAAATCTCCAATCATGGACAATAGGGTTATAGAAGAAGAAGAAAATCGAAGGAAATAAAATTAGAAGAAGAAGGAAGCCTTAAACTTTTGATCCAGGTGAAGAATCACCAAGATATCACCTTGAATCCCACTTAGAGGACTTGGATGTGTGAAAAACCCACAGGGAAGGTGTATAGGTTAGGGGAGTTATGGAGGATCCATACGGAGAGACCCTGATAAAAATAAGGAAAAAATCCAATAAAATCCTTTCCCAAGCGGGTTGCACGATTACCACGCACGATTTATCAAATAGTTCAAAAACCATGAAATACTCCACTATCTACTATTGTATGCAATGTACAATTTGGTAATATGGTTTGTTAAGCTATGTAAAAATCTTGTGACCCATGAAAAATTACATAATATTTAAACTAACCTTGCTATTTAATTGTGCGACTTGGAAAAGTCTTAAAAAATCACACTTTTTACTAAAAAACTCATCTAACTGAAGGGGATTAACCATCCAAAAAACATAAAGTAGGGAACATAAAAATTTAAATGAATAACATCAGAAACACCATATTTAATCCTAGAACACCATGAAACCAAGCGAAAAATTAAGATTAAAATCAAAATTAGAAACAAAACTATGGAAATTAAAACCTATGAGTGATAATGAAAATCTAATAAAATAACCAACAACTCTAGGTTATAGGATTTGGGGTTTCTATAGATAGTATCATAATATGTTTTGTAGAAATATTTGGAACTAGAATGAGGAAAACATAAATTAGGGAAGATAAACCAATTATAGAATGTCTAGATATGTTAAAAATTATAATAATACCATGATTTGTTAGTAAGTAAGATATTATGTGGTTTTTATTATAAATAAATATATTTCTGAATACTACAGGTTCTTTTAGTTCTGAAACAGTCCAACCAAGTGTTGAAATAGTGTGTTCCTTAGACCCAACTATATAGTGTATTCTTATTATCATATCATGTGTACGGTTATATATACATGGCATATACTTACTATTATAGTGTATATATTTTTTCAAACACTATTTAATCGTACTACCTATATAATAATTATTATATCAAAAAGGTATAACATATCCAATTTAAATAATGAGAACCTTGAGATAATATGAAATCTTAATCAAAGATCATATGGTATAGATACAACATAATTACTGGACAAAGATCATGATATACTCTTAGGTTCTAGGGTCTCATAAGCACTGGTAATTCCTTGTATGACTTTCAAACAACGTGATATATAGTAGCTGAGACCATGAGGACAAACCTACCAATAAGAACACACCATGTTTTTTTGGTGTCATCGGTTCTTCCTATCTATAAACATGTATATTGGTCTCCTAACATGACATATATACCAGTGTGTTTCATTGGATCATGTACATTAATTTCAATGAAAAAATAATTACAATGAAATCAGGGGAAGGTTTATTTTTTAGGTGTCCCATTAGTGGTATGGAATTGGTTGATTGGGCAAGATATAATTTATCGCTTCCAAGTTGAGAATGTAAAATATCTTAGGCATAGTGGATCGGGATGGTATTACTATTATAAATCTTTAGACAAGGAATCTAAGGGTGAATTCATCTAGTAATTTAAAAAATAATAAATTAAGAAAGTATGATTACACAAGTGTGTGTACTTCTTTATAAGACATCTAAAGACAAATAGATTATATTATATTGTGCTTGTTTTTAGGTTGGTTTTAATTTCCCTGAATATTCCTTATCGCTTTAGAGGGCCTTGAAGGGTTTCTAAACACTAATCTGGTTCTATGAATTGTATTCTCTGATATCAAGATAAGGTTCTCGAGGGTTACAAACAGAACGTACCCACGAATATCCTCTATTCTAGTGAATAGGTAAGTAGGACATGGTGGGACCCTCTATAGGGTCTGAGAGTTTTCCATATTTTTGTTCACTGATATATACATTCATTATTATTCATGTAAATAATAATTTTGTTTAATGTATTAAATAACTATTTATATGTGTTATTTAGTGAATAAAATAAATATTATAAGTCGAATGAATACTATTTTAATATTCTTCATTCATTTAGTATTAGATATAATAATGAGTTTAAATAAATGACCAAGGTTTATAGTGTAATATATTTAATATATATTAAAAATATGTGATAAAATATAAATAATATTTAAAACATAGTTTAGTTCATCATAATTTTTATTTATTACTTATTTAGTTGATGTAAAATATATGGATATCGAGGAACCTAATCTGGGGTTTTGAGAATCCACTATAAATTATGTGAGACGAGCTCTATCATAATTAAAATTCACTTTGAATTATTTAGAGACTCTCTCTCCTCTCTGAATTTATATAGACAAAATCTCTCAATTTAAGTGATCATATTTTTTTCATCTCCTTTCATCGAGGGCACATCAATGTGGTGATAATCATGACTCTATAGGCATTGTCGTATCACAACACTAGCACCCTAAGTTTGATGATTAACACTCATGTGAGTTTTTGAAGCATGTGTGGATGGCCTAGAGGGATTATACATTAGTCTATTTTATTAAAAGTCATTGATGATGTGTTATGGAAAAAGAAACATAGATTTAAAAGAGGCACATGTTTAGTTTTAACTTCTATGCTCTGTTTAATTCATGGGAGACCATCATCCTGCAATGAGGCTTAGATCATCTAAGATAACATGTTTTTTCATACCAATGAGAAAAAATTTAAAATCACTAAACCATAAACTTTTTTCGTTTAATAGGTACATTCAATTGGTATTATAGAGACTACATAAATTATTTCAGCAAAGAAAAATTAAGTCACATTAATATTATGTAGATATATTTAAACAATACCTAAAAGATTTGATCATAATGTAATATGAGAATATATGGACTAGTTATGAAAATCCCAAAAAAAATTATTACGTTGAATAAATTACTTATCATGTATTAGAATTTAAAACAATCATGTTTTTTTTCAGCAGAACCCATACTTTCCAATCGGAGAAGGATGAAACGGTTTATTTCATCCAATAGGTTTGACTTTTGACTTAAGAAAAAAATTATATATTATTATGTTTTACTTTATTATTAATGTTTTTAGGCTGTTAAACACTATCTAGACTACGAGACATGGTTTTCTGCATGAAATAGAAAAATTAAAATAGTCACGTGAATTATTTTTAAACAAGTGGGAAAGGTGCGATCCCCGACGGGAATGCAAGAATCACATTAAGGGAATATTTTGGTTCATAAAACTAAAAAAGTGAAATAAAATAGTTTTTTGTCTTAAAAATGTAGAAATAATTGAAAAAAAGATTTAATTGAGAGATGGGTTAGCCCCCTTCATCATGTACTAGCCCTCCTCCATGTTAGTGAGTATCCAAAACTATGCACACCACCTGTCGAGCCACATAGCCAGTCCCCTCTATTGGTGTCCTCTTCATATCCCATATTTTCCCTGGATGATGTGTAACCTGAGATAAGGTACATGTTTTGATCTAGTTGGATCAGATCTATCTAGAAGACTTGCCTGTGTGAGTCTTCCCAACTCAAAACAGGTCTGAATGGACTGTCATGGGCCATAACATCCCTCCTCGGGCTTTGCATGCTCTGATACAGGTCTGCACATGTTTAGTATCACATGTATTGGTCGTATGTAGTTTCTTTGGTGACTAAGATAATCTAAACTAATTAATTTAATTTTAGAAATAAATTTAATTATTTAAAATATTATTTTTGGGTTAAATTATAATTTTTAATACCTTGAAAATTAATTTATTATTGGAATTTAAATACATTAATGAGTTAATTTAATTTTTTGAATTTCAATTAAATTAATAGAATAATGAATTCCATTAAATTATTTGTATTTATATAATTAATTTAATATAATTAATAATCTCATAATTAATTTATTTCACTTTTATTTTTATTACACTTCTATTTTACCTATTGATTGGTCTTTTGAAATTTATCGACTTGTGCAACAACAAATTGTTATTTAATTATTTATAATAGAGTGTGATGATTGTAAATAATTAAGATTGTCTGGATTCATCATTTTTAGTAAAAATGTATAAGGGTATGCACGTGAAAATTTATCTATTGTGTATTGAATCCCTAGTTCCCCTCATCTACATTTGGGTACCCCTGTAATTTTGATGAAGCCGATGTATGATGTGCACCCCATCTGGATGAGTACAGACTATGAAACAGACAATACCAAGTAGAAGAAAAATATAAAAGACTAGTTTACACACTAGACATAGTGGAAAGACACATCATGAGTCCATCTACAACTAAGGTAATCTTTCCCTAAATCAAGGTTTGTCCCTTGAGTTTGAATAGATCAACATGTTTTTATATGCTCAAAACCAATCATATAGTTTTTTTCAATTGTGCATTTTTTATTATTTTATTCATGTTTTTGATTGCAAGAAAACACATAAAATTATAAACAAGAAAAATTAAAAATTAATATAAATGGATTACATTTTTCATGAAATATATAAAACCCTTAATGAAATATTTAGTTGAAAACACATTCTATTGTTTGAATATGAACAGAACCAGGTGTTTAGGGTACTCAGATATCCATAGTTGTGGGTGAATCCTTCTAGTGGGGAGTTCTTATTAGAATTATTCGTTGACATAAATAAATTTAGATTTTATGGATTATCTATATCTAACGTAATATATGTTCAGAGTAAAATTGTTGAGGGAATCGATGTTATGATTCTGAGAAGACAATAATTCACTCATCAGATCAAGGAGCAGTGAGTTAATGCAGTTGGCCAGTAAAAATCCTATATTGATAACTCTAAGTAGTTGGGTATCCATATATTTTAGACTATGATAGGAGGTTCAATGTTCCTTTACACTTGAATAGTCCAACTATAGTGTATTCTGATTCTAGTGCAGAGGGTTCTTAAAATTCAATAAAATAGTGGGATACATTAAATGATTTATGTAATTTATTAATAATGTATAAATCATAAATAATGAAAAATATTAAAATATTTTAGATTATATTTTTGAATAAAATCGATAGAAATACTAAAAAATACACTACAATAAACATGGAATAAGTAAATGTATTAACTATCATGAATTTTAATATGTAGCATAAGAGCTTTCACAATATACAACGATATCATAAATTCATGTTTTTAGTGTCCCAAATACATTTTAGGATTTCTCTTAAAGAGAGGGCCTAAAAATTATTATAGGAGAGTAATTAAAGAAGAATATGATGGTTAGGACATAATTTTATCATGAACGCCCGATGTTAGTTGTGGTTACAATATTAGGACATCGATGATTTCACAAATAGTCTCATGTCTGAGAATATTACTAGGGGAAATTGAAGCGATATATGAGTGAAAGATATTAAAAAAGTTATATATAAATATGAAGGAGTGACCATATTCTTTCAAGACATCCCATTCTCACATATTCTTCAAAAAATTACTAAATAACCATTTTAGTTTACAAAATGAAAATGATGTAATAAAATCTTCATTACGATTTTGGTATGATTATCCAAGTAAATAATATCATAATGATAGTGTAATCATTAATTATTATGGTGATCACATTGAAAAGAAAGGTGAAAATTTCAATGGAAATAGTGACATGAAAGGAAACTTCACAGCGTCCTTGAAATAAATAGGCATTAAATCAGAGGATACTTTCATTGCATAACATAAAATAAAATCTACAGAAGTTAAATGTAATGAATAGAATTGAATGAGAAAATTCCATCTTATTTATTAGTTAATATTCATTAACTATATTTATTATTACTTATATATTTAACAAGTATTAAATAAAATATTTTTACCACAAATGTGTATCAACATATATTAAACATGTATTTATTGAAATATTATATGATGTAATGTGTATTCCCTAAACAATTGAGTGTGGGTGATTACTATGGTAGCGGTGAGAAACACATAACTTCAAATTCCCATTTTAATGATTCAAGTAACAATATTATTTAGTATAACCAAACAATTTACCTCAAATGTTATTTTCACACATGGATACATTATTCCAATTTCATGAATGAATGTTGCTTGTGGGTTTTCTTACTCAACCAATAGTTTTGTTATACATGAATCATAGGTGATACTCGATGACTATAAAATGAGATAATTATATTACCATTTGTGGTAGGAAAATAGTTTTTCAATTAAACAATGTGGATTTCAATGGTATAACCATTTTGGTATTTAGACACTTTTTGAGTTAAATAACTTTGGTATTATCGACATATTTAGTTTTGGTAAAACAAACCTATAGAAATAAAGGTATTCCACAAAGTTTTCAGAATGAGTTCAACTAGAGGGAATGAACTACCTATGATGATAATAAGGAGGATTAATGACTATTATTCTATGTTAACATTGTCATATAAAATGTATTATAGATCAATTCATAATTACATATTTTCATTTAAACATCTGGGTTATAATGAAATTATAATAAGTATAAATGTTTATATAAATATATTCTAGAAATATTCATTATATTTCATGATTCTCTTAAAACATAAATATGATATCTAATAACCATATTCCAAAAATAATGAAAAAAGAATACCATATGATTCATAGTTTGAAAGAGATCCATTATGTCATAATAACATGTGCTAAGTTACAAATTGATTGTTAAGTTATGTAAAATATTGAATCCAAAAAAATATAATGTGAAACTAATGTAATTATCCAAAAACATTATTAGGTTATTATAGATTCCTATGATAGAAAAATTGTAGTCAAGTGATACAATACAATTCGATAAAAGGTTTAACATCTCTATTAGAGAGAGTGGGAGAAATTTTGAATTTTATTTTAGTCAATGCACAAGATTAAAAAATAGTTAACATAGGAACAGGTTCCCCAATATGTGTGAAAAAGGAATGTTCCCAAGATAAAAACTACATATGAATGATGAAACCATGGTGATGGGTTTATATTAACTGTGGTCAGTAATATATTATACGTTGAGAATAATTGTTCTTAAAATTGATTAGTATATGGAAATTAGTTAACTTTGAAAAGAAATATAAAAAATAAAAAATGGATTCCACATATCAATGTGCAAGTGGATTATTATTTGAATACTCTAGTGGGTATTCATGTGATATGATACATGAATGGAAAAAGAGTGGTACTAATAAGGCTTGATTGGTTATTACAAGTAATTATTCCTAAATACATTATAATTTTACATATCATAGATAATTATTTTGATCATTTTATTGAGAATTAGATGTGAAGACCACTAATACTTAATTTTTTATATAAGACATAACTAAAAGGGATAGTGACAATATAAGTTTTTATTAAGGGTTTCATCTTACTAAAATATTGTTCATAATTAAAAGTAATAAATTATATCTTAGATAATTCATTTGGAATAAATATTTTCTATGTTTCTACCAGAAGAGAGTGGGAGAACCACAATTCTATAAGTAAGATTTGTTTGGTTACATATGGAAAATATTTATTGGTCTTACAGTTAAATAATACTTGGATGAAAGTAAATCTCAATTTATTTTCTTAAAGTATAAACTTCAGTTCTAGGGAATTGGACATATTGAGGTACACATAACGATTTCATAGAACTAGCCAATCATACATATATTGTAATGGTAAGAAAAAAATAAAATTTTTAGAAATCTGAGAGATAATTATTACCAAAGTCACCTGGAATAAATATCTCTTAGAATACCAGAAATGGAATAGGTCAAGATTATGGGTTGATTTGAGTTCCTTATGATTCTACAATGGATCAATCACTTATTCCATTATTTTTAAAAAGAATAATATTCTCAAGATATAAACGTTGTTTAGTAAATACTAGTTATATCTTGGATAACTCTATAAGAAATTTTTATAACTATCCAATAGTACTAGAGCAAGTAAAAATGATATATACCTAGTATGTGGAGAGAAATGGATAATAGTTTTGAGGGGATGAAAACTGGTATTCTTTATATCATTGTGATCTAATATCACGATCAGGATGGAATAACGACTGAGACAAGATCATACATTCTAGTGGTAGTCATACCAAAAAATATCGAGTACACTACATATTCAAAGGAAGCTAAGAAGCAATGTATTAAATGCAATGATTTTTCCCTTTCTTGTAATCACACATAGTATGTAAACATTTTATCATTATGATAATTTTATTAATAGTGCTATCCTTGACATCATGTTTGGATAGTGGAGAAAAATATCTATACTTAATATTTTCATTTCTTGAGAATTTTTACTCGATGAGGTGAGGATGCATATAGTTGCCTTTCCATGTGGTGGAAATATGTTAAACCGAACAACTAAATACTTGACTCAGAAAAAATGTGATAATAATCAGGTGAGAGGTAACAATTTTGGTTAGTAAGTTGTCTTTGGTTTAAATGGCAGTTTTCTAATAATGGGTTCCTAATACCCAACTATATATTAATTTTTAATTACCATATCATGTGTACAATTAGGAATAAATGATGTATAATTACCATTAATGTGTCGATATTTTAGAATACACTATTTAATGGTAATGTAAATAGAATAATTTTCATTTGAAAAGGGTATAAATAATCCCATACTTTAATAAGAACCTCATGATATTATAAAATTAATCTTAAATAGAGGTCCTATGATCAAGATACATCATACTGAATAGACATAGTTAATTTATGACTACAAATAACTGGAGACTCATAATCATTCAGACCTCTTCCCATGATGTTCATATGTACTGATATCTAATCATTATAATCATGAGGATAAAACCTCTAATAGGAACACAATTAGATTTTGATGTTATTGGTTGTTCCTATCTACAAATATGTGTATTGTTCTCCTGAATTGAGATCATTACTAGTTTGTGCCAATTGATTATGTACTAATATTGAATGAAAAATTAATAATAATAAAATCATAGTGAGGTAGCTTGTGTTGGGTACGTCATTGGTGGTATGACATTGGAAGAATGATCACGATAGAATTTTTAGCTTCCTAGTTGGGGAAGGTAATATATCTCAGGTCTGGTTGGTTAGGATGGTAGTACCATTTTAATCCCTTATAGAAGGATCGTGATGGTAAATATATATAGTTAGATAAAAAATTAATAATGAAAGAAAGAATATTTACATAATTTTGTGTCCTAGTTTGTGAGATATCTAAAGAAAAAGAGATTATATTACATATTGCATGTTTTTATGTTGGTTATCACTAATATGAATATACCTTATAACCTTTGGTGCATTGAAAGGTTACTAAACCCTAACATTTGTTTGTTAATATTATTTAATTCTACCAAGATGATCATTTAGAGGGTCACACACAATTACATAGTCATGAATATTCCTTATTTCAGCGAATAGGTAAATAGGACATGGTGGGAAACACCACGAGGTCCAAGTGTTGTTCAAGTTATCATCGACAAATAAATTGATTATTATTCATGGAAACAATAATTGGGTTGAATTTATTTAGGAACAGTTTTCATGAGATATTTAGTGAATGTTAGAAATAAAATTATATGATGAAATATTATATTAATATTCTTGGTTACTTCAATATTATGGTTAATTACGAGTCTAGTTAAATGAATTGGGTTTATCATGTAATATATTTATTATATAATATAGTTATCTGATAAAATATAAATAATAATTATAATGTTTTTTATTTATTTATAATAATTATTTATTACTCATTTAGTGAACATTAATTTTATGGGGGCCAGGGAACCCAATCAAGTTATTTAAGCACCCACTATAATTACAAAGAGTGAGGATCTATCATAATGACCATTCACTATGAATTTTCTAGATCAAATCACTCCTCTCCCTATTTCTAGAAATATAATTTCCTGATTGATTTGATCTAATCTATTTAATCTTCATGAATTAATGAATGTTAGTGTGGTGATCTTAAAGACATTGAAGGCATTGTTGCATCACCTCTCCAGCATAGTGAATTTGATAATGGATGCTCCTATATATCTTAAATTCATGTGTGAAAAATATAGAGGGATTATAAGATATATCCTTCAAGAAACAGTTTCCTACAAAAAGTGATGAACTAATGCACAATGATTTTAATGAGGTACACCTTTAGTTTTGATTTTGGTTCTCAATCTGATTCATGAATGATTCTAGGACAATATTGGGTCTCAGATCTCCAAATGAGACATGTTATGTACTTATGGTGATTAATATTTTTAAAATTTCCCACCTAATAACTTTTATTTTTTCCCGTACATTTACCCATGGGTAATTACTGAGAAAAATTGGTATTGGGATTTGATTTGATCATCACCTGATGAATGAAAATGGGTATTATTGTAAAACTTTTTTTGAAACCATTGGGTATATACAAAGAATAATTCAAATTTTTATTATAATCATTAATGAAATATTAGAAAATATTTTTATTATTTAAAGATATTTAAATAGAATCATAATAAGGGATTTTTCAGTCAAAAATCATTGAGGAAATCTTACTAGGGTAAAGATTTGTTTCGAAGTTCCCATTGTGACACATATAGGTTCCCTATTAGTGGAAATTATTATCATACCTAGGATTAGATTTCATATAATCCTTAATATGTATTGGATTCCAAAATATTATTTTAAATTTATTTCAAAGAGAAGGAAATTACGATTCATGATAAAGATGTGTAATTCCTCATCTTTAGAGTGGAGGATTCATCATCTGAGTCATATCTAGATCCACCCCTATAGCACATTTTAATGAGATTCTTGTGGAAGTAGAGTAAAAATAATAATTTGATGGAGAAGGTAATATTAAAATGGAGGATGTGATTATTATAGAGGAATAAATTGTTGAATTTTCATATGAATTAAATAGACACCCATAAGAGTGTGAATTAATTTTTTCTGTTGATTTTGTCCCAGATGCAAGACTTGCATCAAAGAATCCCTATGAAAGGGACACTATGGAATTAGTATCTCTAGAAAAAAACTAGAGGAGTTTTTTGATAAGGGATTCATTCACTCTATTTCTTCACCATGAGGGTCCCATATTTACTTTTTTAGGAAAAATGCAAGATCCTTGAGGTTGTATATTGATTCTAAGGAAATAAATTCCATTATGATAAATAAAAATAATTTCATTCATCATATTGATGACTTATTGGATCAACTTCACATATCTCAATATTTTTCAATGATTTAGCTTCATTTTGGGTATCGTCAATTATGGGAAAAGAAGGAACATATATCAAATATTGTATTCCAGACATGGTATAGACATTATAAGATTAATTTAATTCCACTAGGATTGAATAATACCCAATAAAATTTTATAGATCTAGTTAACAGAGTATTCATATTGTATCATGATTATATTATTGTGGTAGTCATTAATGTTCTATTACTTTATGTTAAAATTGATGAGGACTATGAGAATCATATGAAGATCATTTTGAGACTCTTATAAGAAAGTATTTGTATTAGAATTTTTAAGGGTGAATTTTGTCTTTAGGAAGTTTCATTTAAGGTTGATATTGTCTCAAAGGATAGAATCACATTTTTTCTGTCAAGATGATGGAAGTCAAAGAATTGAATTAAAAAACAACCATAACATAGGTATGTAGTTTCATGGGTTTGGAAGCTTATTATCAGATATTTTTACTAATTTTTTACAAATTGGATAACCAATTCCCCAAGCATACATGCAAAGGGGTTAATTTCATTATGTAAAATGTAATGTGAATATTTTATCAATTAAATGAATAAGATACTGTTTAATGTTCCTATTTTTACTCTACAATCAATAAATGATAGTCTTGTGATATTTTTTGATTTATCATAGAAAATAATTCATTGTGTCCTTATGTAGAATTATAATTTTATTTCATATTCATCAAGGAAATCAAAGACTCTTCAAAATAACTACACATCCAATGATCTTAAGTTTCTTGATGCAATTATTTTTTAGTGATATAGATACATTAGCTGTATTTGAAAATATGTGAGGTATACATAGACTATAAGATCTAAAAATAAATATTTTGAAAAAAATGACCTTAACATGTGGAAAAGTTGATGGATCTAATTACTCAAATATTTTGATTTCTCAATACACTCCCACTAATGGATGTAATATAATGTAGTGGATTAATTCTGAAGGAATGATCTTTGAGTTCGGACCCAAAGGAGTATTAATAGAGAAACTATGTTCATGGATGTAGTAAATATGAATATTGGAATTATTATTGAAAAATAAGCATAAATCATTTTTCAAATGACCGTGAATCCATCTTTGTTGGAAAATATAAAATGTTCCCAATGTGATGATGAAAATTTTCAAAAGAAAATTAACATCATGAGTGGTGGAAAACGTTCACACTTCATTTGTGATGATGGAATTATGAAACATGCATAAAGATTCTGTATTCCATATATATATTAATATAAAAGGGAATTTTTGGGTGATTCTCACAAAATAAATTTATATATACACCACTGCAGTAAAAAAATTTAAGTATTTGAGGGAATATTTATTAAAGGATAACACAAACTTAGAAATTGAGGATTATGTGTCTAAATGTTTTGTTTATCAATAAGTGATTCTTAGGAGATAAAATCTAGGAGGATTAATTAATCATAATCGTATCCCTCTATGGATATGGGATAAAATTACTATGGGCTTTTTCATAGGACTACCAAACACTCCTGGAAGGAATATGTGGGAAATTGTTGATCACTTAACCAAATATTCAAATTTTCCAACTACAGGAGAACAACTACCTCTTGATTTCCTCTTAATTCTATATATTAATAAATTTTTATGATTTTTGATTCCCCAATTTCAATTTAATATAATCATAATCCATGTTTAACATCCAAATTATTAAATATTCTCTATAATGCTCTTGATACTGAGCTATATTTGAGTGTCAACTACCATCCCGAACTGATGATATGTTTGAATGAACTATTAAAATATCACAATACATGTTCATTTTATTCTCAGTTTACTTTCAATGTATATGGGAGCATGTTTTACCAATTTTTAGTTTATATATAACAATCATTTCCATTCAAATATTTAAAACTCATAAAATGAAATAGTTTTTAAAAAGGGATTTCATATAGAAACTTTTTTTTGAGGAAGTTTGTCAAAGGAAACTTGTAGGACAAAAATATTTTAGGGAGAGAATGAGAAAGCTAAACACTATTCAATATGAAGATAAATAATTAAAAATAAAGTAAATTATTTATATCGATATCTGGAGGAATGATTTTCAATTTAAAGAAGGAGATCATGGTTCTTGAATGTATCTCCATAGAAGGGTGTCATAAGGTTCAATAAAAAGGGAAAAGTGAGGCCCATGTACATAAGACCATTTAATATCCAGAAATGAATTCATTGAAGGAATTATCAATTGGAAATACTAATGATTCACTCTAAAGTACATAATCGTTTCTAAATCTCATTATGAACGATGTATATTCCAGTCCTAATACATTTACTCACTGTCGAAGAAATATAATAGGAACATGAACTATCTTACTATGAAAATCCGATCTAGATTATGAATACTATAAAGAAAGTATTGAAAAATTGGATGATCAGAACGGTAATGGAAATTGGTTTAAATCTAAAAATGGATGAATACATGTGGGAACCAATGTATTTTAGGAAAATGAACCACTCTCCTTTGTTTTGATGGGAATATTCGTGAAATTTTTATGATAATGTTTTATGAGGGAAAAATATAATACCTAAGTGAAAATCATAGTATATTAATATACTATTTCAATAAAATTTATAAAAAAATAACATTTTGATATTTTAGAGAAGAAAAATTATTACATGATATTATGAATATTTATTTTTAACTTACTTGGACAAAATAAAACAAGAATAAATTTTGAAGATTTTCCCAAACAAATTAACTTTTATAAAGAACAAAAAACTACAGTACGTAACCTTATCCTATTTTATATAAAATAATGTTTAATAATTTTATATTAAATTTTTTATTGACTATAATATTTAATGAAATAAATTTAAGAACATTTGGAGGGAAATTTATTATTTTTTATAAATGTGTTTACTTTTAAAAATATTTTTTAAATGGAATAATATCCTTACATTTTAATTAATTAATATAATACCTAATGATGAATGAATTTAATGAAATTTATTTATGTTATGGTAAAAAGAATAATTTATATCCATCCAATGATAATTAATAATCAAATATTTTATATAAGGTATTTTATTCGTTGAATGTGAAATTATTGATAAACTATTTTTACATATTTTTTTAAGATTTATTTTAAAATTAAAATTTTCCACTTGTTTAAATGAATATGGTAAAACTTATTCCCTATATAAACCATCATAATTAATATTACACAATAATTTTAATTTAATATTTGTTAAAAAATAATAGTATTAATAGTAACAGTTAGTTACCTTGATTATTGTTAAAACATGTTTACCATGGGATAAAAGTAAAATATATATAATTACCCTAATCTTTGAAATATATTATTAAAAGATTTTGAGCATAATTATCCATCAAATAAAAAATAAATATCTTAAAGTCTAGGGACTTTGGAAGATTATGTACATAAAAGTGGAACAACGAAATAGAATAAAACATCTTTATATTATTATTTCATAAAGAGCACCAAACTACCTTTGAGATCCAAAATCAAAATAGTATAACCTAGGGAATACATTAACCAAAGTAATCAGGATAAAATCCCAATAATGGAGTATATATAGTAATAAAGCATATCACATGGGTTAAAAAGTATAAACTGATTCCATTATTAGGCATGAAACATTAATAAAACTATTGAAACATAACATATATAACATGGGATAATGTATTCATGGCGTCATAAAAATGTGTCAACAATGAACATGACCTAAGAATAATTCATGGATTACTGCCAAAACCATTTCACATGGGGGATAATGTCAAATAAACGAATCAGGTTTACTCCATATCAAAACATGACATCTATTGAGACTAAAAAATACCCATTTCATTGGAGTGCTATTTGGTTTCACCCTTCACAACATGTCCATGAATATGTGTTCTACATGGATAATCAAACATAATGAATAACCATAAGGATTACCCATGGAATGAAATGCAGATCATAATAATTTCTTAAGGTATTAAATATGGGCATATCATAATGGTTACCATGAAAAAAGGGATTTAAATCACACATGGACATTCATAAGGGAAAATAAAAACATATCATGGTAAATTATGTTTTACTAATCTGAAATAAGAAAATTTAGTGTGTTTGAAGGGAAAATATAAAAGATTCTTTAAAGGATAAAAAGACAAAATTGTTTTCACAAAACCAAAAAGAACAAAGATAGGTTTTGATGGTAATAATAGTGATTTTATAAACATATTTGGGGATTATAAACAAATATGTAGTGTATCAGAAATTGGGTAAGAAATTGGGATGTACCCTTTAATTGGGCTTTCTTATTAGGAATAATTCGAAAGGGATACTTATGAAACTTGTTTTCCCTCTAAAAAATAACAATTATCTAGGTAGGTACATATTATTTTAACATATATAAAAACATTATGAGGAGTAAATAATATTTATTAAGAATTTCATTAGGTCAAAGACAGAGAAATCGTAACTCGGAGGAAAAAGGGGAGTTTAGAGATAATCCCTTACTATATATTTAAAAGTTTTATTCACATGTACTAAATTTCATAGATAAAAAAATTAATTAATTAATTAACACATAATTATGCATGTATTTGATATGTTATAAATTTATATATGTTTATTTTTGGTAATTATGATGAGTTACAGAGTTTAATTTCGTTGTTTTGGGGGCCTTCCTTTCATGGGTTTTCAGGATCGGTTCGCCTGTTTTCAAGAATGCGAGTTCATGTAAAATTGGAATAATTATATATTAATGAACTTATATGTTAGAAAAGAAATTAAATAAGTATAAATGATCCTATATATAATTTTTTATAAATATAAAATGATTCATTAGATAAAATGGTAATGATAATCATTTTGAATAATTTTCAGGTTTTTGATCATCACAAACATGTTTTATTTTATTATGAAATATTATTTATATATGTTAGTTCCCAAACATATAAAAGGTTATAAAATACATTTTTCATATTTTTTTCAACCATTATAAAAGATATATGACAATCTTTGAAGGTAGTAAAGTAAAATAAAAATACATCGACCACAACTGTCGTAAATCTGTACATCATGAATGATGTTATCATTTTTAAAATAAAAGGTAGAGGGAATATATTTGAAGATGAATAATTCCATTAACATAATAAAATTATACTATATAAAATATACTAGAGATATAATGTAGCTTTTGGATAGGGAGATGAGGAGAGTCAAAGAAAGAAAAGATATTGAAATCAAATTAAAAGAAAATGGAAGACATTTTACCTCTTGAACTTCTTCTCCTTGAGAACCTATATAGGGTAATTGAATTTTGTTTTTTAAGACCAAAGTCTCATATATTTAGGGGCAGGACTTGGGATAAGAATTGTGCAAAATTTGAAAATTCTTCAATTCTTGGAAGGTCTGAGGAGAAGTGGTTGTGTGGTTTTTTATTTATAGGGGAAGAGGGGTGTTTTTTTATTATTATATAAATTATTATTTTTTATTTAGTCTCAATAATATCAATATATTTAAACCTTATAAATAAATATATAAATTAAATAACTATATTTTGAGATTATGGTCCCTACATAAACTATGACTCATAAAATAGTGTATTTAACTTATAATATTATATAACTTTATTTAATATATTTCACTATTCAGTAAAAATTAGATTATTTTATAAAAAAACCCAAAATTCACTCTAATTATTTTATGATATGTATAATTAAAAAATAAACTTCATTTTATGAAAAAAATTTCTATATATGAGAAATTTATTTTTTAATTAAAATCAACATTTATTTGAAATGTAAAAATTTTAAAATTATAACTAATTTTAAAAAACATTAAAAAATTATTTACATCTTTGTAATAATATTATATAATCCTAATAAAATAAATACAATTTTATGGAAAACAATAATTTAAAATCATTATATTAATTATTAAATTCTTAATATTCATTTTCGTTTCACTAAAATACCACTACTTAATTTATTATTTTTTAAAACTTTATTTACTTATAATATGATATAATGATATCATATATTTTATTTATAAGAAACATAAATTGTATTTGTACATTTATAGGTTAGGAGACTATTCTATTGGCAAGTTTACTATTCATGATGGTCACATTACTATTCCAATTGGAATGTTACAATTCCATCAGTATAGATTTCGTAATTTTTAGAAATATCTCTACTTTCATTAATATTTCATTTATAAAGTTTTTGTAGTGTTATCAATGTTATTTCTTTTAGTTTTATACTATTTGAATTAATTATTATAATGGATTTAAATTAATAGAATTTTGGGTTGTTATATCCTTCCCCTTTGTGAAAATTTACCGTAAAATGTTTTTCTATTATTAGGTGAAATAGGTGTGGGTAATTCTCTTTCATTTCTTCCTCTAGTTCCTATGTTAACTATTCACACTTATGGTTCTGCTATAGTAATTTGAATACGTGATTAGTCTAGTTGTGTAGAACATTATCTCTATGATCGAAGATCTTCACCAGTAACTCCTCGTAAGAGAGATCATTCTCCAACTGTACCACATCTGAATTTAGTAAATCTGAGGGATTTGGTATGTAATTCCTCAAGTGGGATACATGTAATATATCATGTACTTGAGAAATGGTGGTGGAGGTTCTAGTAGATAGACCACAACTCTGATAAGGTCAAGAATCGCGAAGGGGACGATGTACCTAGGACTCAACTTTAGTTTGTTCAAAAATCCCATGATCCACATCCATGGAGATATGAGGAAGAATAACATGTATCAAACCATAAAATTTAGATCCTATTTATGATTGTCAACATAGTTCTTCTGTTCAGTTTGGGATTCCTTATTGTGCTGCTAAATAGTTTTGACCTTTCTTACCATTTTATCGACCATTTCCGGTCAAATCAGCTTTTGTTCACAATCTTCATTCAATAATGCTAGTGTTCTATATTTTTTCCATAAAGGGATTCATATGGATTCATTAGGATGCTCGAGTGGATACTATTGTTATATGAGAAATCTACTATAGGTAGATTTTGGTTCCATCATCCCAATATGTCTATAGAACCATCTCTTTACGTGTATTTTAGTTTCTTGAATACTTCACTGGTATTAGAAATTTGATTTTGGATTAAAATCCATAAAAAAGTTCAAATTAGTGTTTATATAATATTGGTGAATTTTCCAAAACAAGGAGGTAAATCTTAGATATATATTAGATATAATCAATAGTGGTGCTTCATGCAAACTCATAACTTCTTTTATGTATATACATGTAGGAAGGTCAAGTGATAATTCATATTGAAGGTAAATAGAGTGATATATCTTTGGAATAAGATTCACAATGAACCATACCAAATTATATTCTCTATATTTATCTGGAAGTGCAGTGACCAAGTCTATGATGATGTTTTTCAACTTCCATGTTGGTATATGAAATGATTGCATCAACCCCTTATAAATTTTCATTTATGACTTCCCTTTATGACATACCAGGAACATTGATGTTTATTTATCGATCTTATTCTTCATATTATCTCACCAATAGTCATCTCAGATATCACAATACATCTTTGTGCTTCCTAGGTAAATAGAGAAATTTTAGCAATGGGTATCATTTATAACCCTTTTACTTATCTCTGGATTGGATGGTAAAGATACTCATGACACAAATATTATAACTCCTTCCTCATCAATATTGAACTCTGAGTTTTTCCCTTTTCTACAAGATTTCACCTTATTATGAGGCAACCTTAATTGTCTCCATAACTGATTGATGAGTAATAATTTGAGAAAGGATTGATGATGTTCCTTACATAATTATTCTTATTTATAAAATCTCTAAATATAAGATGACTTGATCTATCTAAAATCTCATAATTGAAAAAGATGTTGGATCCTTTCTGTGTAAATAATATGCAACATTATTCGCATTACCATGATGATAGTGTCTTGAGTAGTCACAATCCTTGAGGAGCCCTAACTATATTCATTGGATCAGATTTATCTCCTTATAAGATAATATATATTTTAGGCTCTTGTGATCAGTATATATCTCACACTTCTTCCCATAGTTATTGTTTCTCTATTTTTTCAATGAAAATATCATGAATTCTAACTGCAAATAATTCATGGGATATCTTTTTCCCATGAATTTTTACCAAACTTGAGGTGTTGGATATCACATTATTATTTTTAACCAGTATATATCCTAATCCCATTTTTGAAGGAATGGTAGATACAACTAAGAGTTCCCACTTGTTGGTAGTGTGGGTACTGGTGTAGTGATATGCCTCTTTTTTCAACTCTTTAAAGAAGCCATCACATTCACTAGTATTGAAAAACATTACTCCCTTCTGATTCATCATTGTTAATGTATTTGAAAGTGATGCTATGTTCTTAAAAATTCTCCAATAATACCCTACTAGACCAATTAAACTAACGATCTCTACTATTGATGTTCTTCCACTCCACTCTTCAATTTCCTTTATCCTATAAGGGTCTATAGATATCCCTTTTCTAGTGATAACATGCCCTAAGAATGAAACTTCTCATATCTAGAACTCATATTTACTATAATCTTATTATATATTCTCCCTTTTCAATTTTATTATCAGAGTATTCAAATAATCCATATGTTCCTCATTTCCCCTAGAGTATATCAGAATATAATCAATAAATAATACAATTTTTTTGTTGTATTCTTTCAATAATATATTCATAAATTTTATGAAAATTTATAAATAGTTAGAGAGTTTTAAGTGAATCAATATGAACTCATAGTGACCATACCTCGTTTGAAAGGATGTATTGGGAATATCTTTCTTATTCACCATTTATTGGTGATATCCTGACTAAAGGTCCAACGTAGTGAAATTATTGGTTCCTCATAGCTGATCAAAAAATTAATCTATCAATGGAAGGGGATAATTGTTCTTTAACATTATTTTATTAAGCTCTTGATAAATAATGTAGATGCACATTGATCTGTCCTTATTCCTAGAAAGATGATTAATGCACCCTATTGTGAAGCACTCAGGAGTGTGAAACACTTTCCTAGATTTTTGTGTAACTGCATTTTCAGTTCCTCCGAATCAATGGCGTCCCCTCTATATAAGTCTTCTATATAGACCTAGATTCACGAATAATTTCAACTGAGAAGTCAACATCTTGGTTTAGTGGAAGACTAAGAAATTATTAAGGGATCACATCATTATAGTCCCTCATTATTGGAATTTCTTTAAAAATTATTATCTCTTTTGTCTAAATAATTTGATATAGATATGATTTCTCATAAATAAATAATATCCAAAATCATAATGATGATTAGAAAGGTGATTCATCCCCCACCTTACACTTGTAAAAAATTGAAGGATCCTTCAGGGTGTGATGATTGATAAACCATTCAAAATAATTGATTTTGTATTATATAAATATACGCAATCCATTCCCAATATAAAATCAAAATAATTTAAAGGAAGTATGAAAAGAGTTTATGGGAGGTTCAATCCACAAATATTAACTAGGGTACATTTATATACCATGGATGAAATAATTTCTCAAATTTATGTTCTCATATGTCACTCAAACTCCATATTTCTAGGTGGTGTTTGAATAGTTCAACTAAAATTGAAGGATATGAAATAATTTGCAGAACAAAAATCAAATAATATGGTCTTTATTATTGAAAGAACAACTTGTGTATGTTTCACCACATCATTTTCGGGTTCCACCTTAGCAGTAGTGATATCATATTCCATTTATTAAAGCCTTATAGGTTTTTCATGACGATTAACTCATACAAACAATGACTTTGGGAAATAGCTTGAACAATTTCTAGGCTTGATAAAGTTGAAACACATCACTAAATGCAGAGTGTTGATCTAAAACATCCTTTGATCATCCACATTTATCAGACTCATTATATCCCTTTAGAAATTATTTTCTATATTCCCTCTCTTTTACATTTGAATCATATCTCAGTTCCCTTAAAACTATTCGTAGGATGCTTCTTACCACAATTTAGACATGTGCGATGTTGGGTTTTCCTTCCATCATTGGGTTTATCGATTGATCCTCCCTTGTTAAACACCATTTCCACTTTTTATCTCCATGACCATAAGACCACTGTGTTCTTCCAATCATAATTTCAAACATAAGGGAATAAAAGAAAATCTCTTTATAGTTGTTGAAGTCTTGAATCACCAAAACATTTCATGTACTTGGATTTAGTTTTCTAAATAATAGGACCATAATTATTTTAGTTTTTATGATAAATATGGAGTCCTATCATGCATGTACTGTTATGTTTTCTTCATACAACCTGATATAATTGTTTTCGTTTTACTTTGATCCAAGGAAATCCCTATACTTCATAAGATGGATACTTAAGGGAAATATTTTTGGGAAACCATTTTCATTAAATCATCAAATTCTATTGAACAAATATCCTACTTGTATTTTGTTTTCTTAATCAGTGTCCATCATAGAATGAATTAACCATCAAAATGAAAGAATATTAGAAACAATTCTCTTTTTCTAATCACTGAAGAACAGATAATATCTTATCAATAGAATTAATGCATTTTTCTAGGAGGAGGGGAACAAAATACCCCCTAAACATGGGATGAATCTTTTTAAATAATAATTCAACTAAAAACATGATATTTATTTATAGATGGAGGGAATTCTACAAAATTCATATTATTATTCATAACTTGAGCCAGTTTTTCTATTATTACAATGAAGTTTGGATCTCCCATCCCCCATCAGATTTTTAATTTCATTAGGGAAATCATCACATTTCATTTGACTTTGATTATTGAAATGGGTTCTCATATTTACATACTTTAACAATGAAAAATTACTATTAGGGTTCTTGAGTACTTATTTAAAGAGAATAAAAATAAAATAATGAACATTGTGGGATAAACATGTAAATAGAAATTATAAACTTTCTTATGATTCCCCAACATTCAATCTAAGTTATCGATGTTGATATAATTATCCATAGAGTTCTTACTATTGTTTTTTAGTCATAATATCCAAAATAATTAGAAAATTCTATGATACCAAATATAATTAACCTATCCATTTAAACATATTATAACATTATTTAAATCATAAATATACATCAAATACAAACTAAGGATCATAATGATCAGTGTCGATGGAATGTTAGGTACATAAAATAGAAAACGTGGTACAATAATAAACATATTTATATTAAAATTTTATAAAGATATCCAAACAAACTCTGAACTCTTATATCTACATAGGAGAAACATGGGAGTACATTTAAAAAGTGGATTATTAGAAAATCCTAGTAAGGGAATAAACATAGGAATAAAGCATAGAACATGTGTTAGAAGGAATAACATGATTTCATAAAAAGGAATGAAACATAAATAACCACATGTAAGAATAACATATAAAACATGTGATCATGTAATCATGTAATCATTCTAATTTGTAAACAATGTTTAAAATTACATAAACATGAGTAAAGGCTAACTTCCAAGACGATTTCACATAGTGAACAAATTAGGAAGTTCCCTTTAACTAGGCTTTATTATCTGGAGTAATTGGAAATGGAACCTTAAAAAGCATGTATTTTCACATCAAAGAAAGAATAATTGAGATAGTTACAAATTTTTGGACCATATATAAATAATATTGGAGGATTAAATAAGAATAATTAAGAATTAAATTTGGGTAAACAAGGAAAAATCACAACTTGAAGTAAGAAAATGGGAGTTCAGAGAGAATCACTTACCTTATGTACGATAGTGTTCTATGGTTGTACAAAAAGTCATAAATATTAAAATTAAATACATTAATTAATTAATTCATTGTATATTCTACGTGTAGTTTTTTATAATTTTTTTATGTTCTTTTATGGATATTATCATGAGTCATATAGTTTAATTCAGTCGTTATATTAGCATTCATTTTAGGGATTTCATGATTGATTCACATATATACAAGTAGGAAAGTTCATGTAAATTTTGAATAATTATATAGAATTTAAATAATATGTTACTAATTATAATCCATACGTTTAAATGATCTTATATATAATTTTTAGATATTTTTATGACTCCTTTGATAAAACATTAATGATAACTATTTAGATTAATTTGTAATTTTTTCAATCATTAGGAACTAGTTTTGTTTAATTATTTAAAATTATGTACATATGTTATTTATTGATAATATAATATGTTATAATATAAATTATAAAATATAATTCAACTATTAAAAATGTTTTATGGAAAGACTTTAATTTAGTAAAAAAATTGAAAACACATCATCCATGATGGTGGTAAATCAACACATCATGGAGGATGTTATCATTTTTAGAATAAAAAGATGAGGAAAAAGATTTGATGAAGGGATATTACATTAACAGAACATAATTAAATTATATATAAGATACTAAATTTTTCATTTAAATTTCATACAGGGAGGGGAGGAGATAATTATAATGAAAAGAAATTATAAAAAAATTAAAATAAATTGGAAGAGGAATTTACCTCTTGAACTTCTTCTTCTTGAGAAACTCCTTATATCAATTGGATATGGAATTTTTTTGAGAAACAATTCTCTTGTATGAGTGTGAGGGTATTGTTAAAACATTTGGGTAGAATTTTTATAATGTTCAATGATTGGAAGGTGTGAGTAGAAGTGGAGGTGAGGGGTGGTATTAATAGTGGAGGTGAGGGGTGTTTATTATTATTATTTTAATTATTATATTAATTTTGTTTAATACTAACAATATTGTTGAAAGTTATGAAATATATATTAAATAAAGAACTATATTTTGAGATTATCATGATTACATGATAAATGAATCAATTAATAGTGTATTAATCATATAATTTTATATACCGTAAGTTACTATAATTCTATAACCACCAAAAATTGAACTTTTTTAAAAAAATACCAAAAAAATAACCATAACCATTTTTTGATGTTTATAATTCAAAAATTTAAAAACATTTTAAATATAATTATATTGATATGATAAATTTAATTTTTAATTAACATCATCATTTATTTGAAATATAAATATTTCAAAATGGTAACTGATTTCATAACTCTTTGAAATAAAAATTTATGTCATATAAAATTATCCTATAATAATAAGTCACAAAATTTTAATTTTTGAAACTATATAATGAAAACAATTTTTTAAATCATGATATTAATTATCAAATTTGAAATAAAAATTTCATCTTTAAAAAATACCATAATTAATTTATGATTTTAAAACATTTATTTACTCATTCTGTTATATAATTTTATCATATATTAATTTATAAAATTCCTAAATTTAAAGTATACATTCATAGGTGAGGTTAATATTCTATTTTCCAGTTTACTATTCCAAATGGTCACATTACTATTCCAATGGTCATGTTACTATTCCATCTTTATAAGTTCCTTAATTTATAGAAAAACCACTTATATATTTCATTATTAATTTATAATGTTTTTATTGTGTTTGTAATTTGATTTTATGTGGTTTATACTTTATGACATAATTATAATGAGGGAATTTCCATAGATAGAATTCTAGGTTGGGACAATATAGTGATATTTTTAAAAATTAAAATTGTTAAAATATTATTATATGACCATATTTGGAGCATATACATCCCACCATAGAATATAAGATCATTTGGATACATTTTTTGGGGAATTACATTATCATTTTGGAATATTTTGGTAAATTTGCATGTGATTTCCATTATGTCCCCCTTCCCTACATATAAAAGATCACTCACTCCCCTCACCTATTCAAACCTTTTAAGGCATATATATTGACCAAACCATGATAAAATATCACCCCAAAAATTATAATTCTTTATGTATTGCCAAAAGATAGACCTTATTTTCATTAATAATAGATTCAAATGTTGTTGTTCTATGTGATCTTAATTGTCTCCATTTAGCTCCTTTTTTACTTCATATTTTATCACCTACAATTAAGTCTTAACACTTAAAATATTATAAGAAATGAATATTCCGTATAAATATATTACATTTTTTAATATCACAATGTTTATCCATATCTTTCTCATGTAGTGGGAGACAAAGCTATCACTCATGTGTGCGGTGAACTAACACCACATGATCCAATGTAATTTTTTTCCATATCCAACTCACATGAGTAATCATAAGGATGGAAATAATTAATATATATATGATACGTATTATATGATATTAATAATTTATAATTAATACACCATATAATTCATTTCCTTTTTACCCTTTAAGGGACTGATATCGTCGCTTGTGCGTACATATGACATACCATCTCCATAGAGTGATGAGATTCATTTTCCATGTTCAAATTTCCAGAATGGTCATCGTAATGTAATCAAAGAGTAAATATGATACTTATAACATTAATATCAATTTATAAATGAGAGAACTATATACTATACACAAGATCCTGAAAATTGAGGATAAAAAAATGGGAAAACAAAGAAATTAACACCCAAAACAATGAATATAATGAAATATTATTGAAAATTAAGGTAGTAAAATGTTACAAGAAAAATATATATAATATTATAAATATTAAAATTGTTATTTTTTAAATTATTAACATACATATAACCTTTTTACATGAGGTAAAATCACACTTATGCAAAATAATGTGGAAGGTTATGAATTCCTCCCAAATATAAATTTCATTGAGGCATATTTGTTAATATACACCTATTCACTTTAATATGGTGTATATACTTCACCATTGATGTATTTAGAATGAATAAAGTTTTATTAATGATGGTAAATGATTCGATTAATTTTTATTTTATCAATACATTACAATTCAAATGTTACTAAAGATGTAAGAATATTTTTTTCAATCTCACATTGTTTTGAGATTTATTTAATATTTTTGATGAAATATGATCATTTATACTTTATAAGATGGAATAAATTTCATATCCTAAGGATATTTAAGGAGTTTTCAAATTTTTCTCAACTTTCCCACTCTTTTTTAGTTAAATATAAATGAAAATTATAATTTATAACTTATTATAATTTACTTTAAATCATATATATATATTCCTTCAATCTATTTGTTTTCAATTTTTTTCAAAAAAATACTATTATTTCCACCAATCATATATTATGGAATTTTTTCCTATATATCAATTTTAAAAATGTATTTTATTGAATATTTATATATTTTTCAATGGAATATATTTGATAAAATACCAATAGAAATGTTTTTTAATGTATACGGTGATAATTAATATCCACACCACCATTATAGTTTTATAAAATGTTGCTTATTCCTAATGTTTTAATGTTTTAAAAAATAGAACACCTTTATGAGATATTATTTTAATATTTTTATTAAATTTCATTTATTATGCATAAGGATTTTTTTTCTAAAACCTATATTCCCAATAAAGTGATGTTCACATCCTATAACTTGATTAAATTTTTGATTTATACTTTTCTCTCAAGATAATAACTTTATTGTGAAAATTATTAAATGGAAATGAAATTAATATTCAATATCTATTTTTTTGTATCATGGATTTGATTAATTCCTAAACTTTATGGAATTTGTGAATAGGTGTATACTTTTAAAGTTAGTTGATTAACATGGGAAATATTGATAAATTTGTACTCTTTACTCAATAGATATATTTATTTACAAGGAATACTGATTAATGAATTAAATAAATCATTATATATATGTTAAATAATTTAGACATTCAATGGTTCATGGGTCCTTTAATTATACTGCATATCGATGCATTAGTAGTTGTCATAAGAAAAATAAGTTTTTCTAAATCAAATGGGGTTTTTACCCATGGCATTAAACTTATTTCTAAAAGGTCTTTGTGGTAAATATATCTCCATGTCTAAGATAATGATGTAAAATATTAATCGTCTCCTTCATTGATAATGTATTTATTGCTATCCATGTGATTATTTCATATATATTATACATGGATGATTTTTTTCCTCAATTTTGAAATTAAAAGGTTTGCAAGATAAGTTATCTATCATTACATATTGATTATGCCATATCTAATCATGATAGTCTTTCTATATATTAAACTGGTTGTGTTTATATTTATTTACCTATTCATATTGGTTATGAGATATCTATTAATGTTAGATTTTATTGCATTCAACCCTCATAGAGCATTTAATCTCCCCTTTTTTTATTTCTTTTTTCCAGAATATAATGAAGAATTATTTGAGTGAGTATGAGGATTCTGAATTTTTTCCATTACAATGTTTTATATATTATCTCTGAAGTAAAATGGATATAATTTTGGTATTGTAAAAACCCCATTCCTAATTTCCTGGATTCAGTGACTTACTTCATTACATTTGAATAATAAAAAATGATGTCGTATCTTGAAGGAATGAATAATTTAGTAGCTTTGGAAAAGAAGATTCAAACATTAGTTGAACATTAAAAAATGAAATTATGTAAAACATAGTAACTATATTTTACACACCCATAAACTTCTACATTATCCTTGATTATCTTTCATAATTTACATATTTTCATCCATTGAAAAAATGAACATAAGAAAGGGGTGAGCTCATTTGCTCAGTAAGGGAATGTAATATAGTTGAAGAATAAAAAATAAACCATAAGGAAAGCTGAATATCTAAAAAAACATATTATTAAAACATAAACATGAGCATAATTTGGAAGAAAAGAAAACTGATTAAAGTAATCAATACAAGTGATCATAGAAGAATGAAACTTTACCAGTGATATGATAATAGTTTAATAATAAAGTGTAACATAAAATAATATTCTCATAATGAAGGAATGCATAATAAGGGACATTATAAACATACATGCCATTCCTCTTGCCAAGAAAAATCATAAATGGGCAAATACCCAAACTAGTTTTTCTTATAAGACCTACTGATGTACTGAGGGGATATAATAGGACCTGCTCAATGCTTACCAAGTCCCATTAATTCCTCTTATAAAATGGGTGAAACAGAATCAAAATTGTTTTGTAGTTCCCTGAAACGTGTGTTCTAGTTTTAAGAATCATTCTTCTAGGCGGTTCCCATTAGATTTATTCATGGAATTAGAAATAAGCAATAGTTTTTTATCTAAAAAGGAGTTTCTTTCCAAAGGCAGATGTTTGTTATGTTTGAAATTTATGATACTTAGGAAGGTGCATCGGTCGAGAGGAAGGAATGTCAGAAACATCACACCCTTTTTGGGGGATGTATTGTCTACTCTGGGACTCTCTTAATAAATTTAGGATACATTCATGAATCCTTATTTATTTACCAAGTATAATGTAATTTTCCCTTGGATTTTTCAATCAATTATTAACATGTGTAAAATTTAGAATCATCTGTATGTATTTGAGTTTCTTCATTTGTGGAGATATCCGTATGTATTTGAGGGTCTCCATCAATGGTATCCTTATATGTACTATTTACAAATTATTTTAATCATCGTTATGATGATACTGGTTTTTAAACCACTATGCGGGGCACTCTGGAATTTATTGTCATCTATAATGACGATGGTTAGTTTTGATATTGAGATCGTACCAATGAAATGGGATACCAACGTATCCTTGTGAAAAAAAACAAAACCCTCGTAGTTAGGTGCCAATTAATCAGAGGCATCATACTTTCTATGGTCATGTGATAAGGACCTAAATGTATAGTTAAATGTCATTTGTTAAGGATATCCAAGTGAAAAGTGCTTAATAAAGGTTTGGTGTGGGACTAATTCCAAAGAATCCCAAGGAACATGGAAAGTATATGGGTTTCCAATTAATATTATACCCTGTTGGGAATATGTTCCAAGGAGAATGAGGTTGATTTGAAGTATAGGGTTTGATCCTCATGGATGCCTCCTATGTATCCCATGTGGATTAGAATGGAATCCCATGTAGTTCAATGAGTGTCATAAGAGAGTGTGGTCCTTTGAGATAAATGAGTTTGGGATTAATTCTTGAAAAGGATGCCTTCAGGATTTGGGGGTTTAATTTGGGGCTTATTCTAAAGGAGGATGCCCAGATTAAGGGAATTAGGGTTGAATTTTTAAAGAGGATATCCAATGAGCTCATTCCCTGAGAAGGCTTCCTACGTATCCTAGTTTGAATAAGAATCAGAGTTCTTTTAGTTCATTTGGTTATGAAAATGTTGTAACCATGAAAAATATCTAATCCAACATCAGTCATGCTCAGTGTGAGAAACAATAGGATGTCAACTATTCAACAATGGTACCCACACTTTTCCCCATCCGCTGGTGGAAGAGGGAACACCTACGATGGCCTAGGTGGATGATTTCAAGGTGACCCATGAAGAGGGAGATGCGATGATCCTTCCCTCAATATAGTTTACATTGGACAAGGGTCTAATGAAAGGAAGAAGGGATTAATGATATGGTATTAAACAAGGATAGCTGCCCTAAAATTGATATTGGTAGGGGAGGAAGACTTTTAATTTTCTTGAATGGAAAATCAAGTGTGAATTGTACCTTCCTACTAGAGACATGAGGTTCTGGGTCTTTGAGAAGGGAGTGGTCAAGACCATAACCCTCTTCCAAACCAGGAACTTCCCAACACTATTTCTGGGAGAAAGGTCCATGTGACTGCGGATATAAAAACCCATAGAAACTTTATAAATAGTAACCAATTTGTGAAACATATGTGGGAAACCTATGACTGAAGATAGAAAAACCCAAATATAAGACACATTGATATGCCTTTACCAAAGGTTTTATAAGTCCGGAGGTTTTGGTGGAGGTCTCAACAATATCCATTTCAGACAAGGGATCCAATTAAGAATACTCATTGACATTAATGGATTTAAAGAGTTATTGATGTCTAGTAGACTAAAGAAAGTAGGTGAATCAAATAGGGGCGCCCATGTAGGTACTGGAACACAAGTATGGGTGCCCAAGTAGGCTTGGGTAACTAGATATTCACCTAAACGATGCAATACTTGTATGTTAATACTTGGATAAGACTTGGCTCAAGCCATCAAGAGTATTCATAGGTGATCCAAGAAGTGAGACCATGAAGTTCTTGTTAAAGGAATTGGTAGGGCACAAGTGTTTCTGATTTAAAGAGGTTGGGCATGTTAGGCGAGTAAGTGTTATGGATTTTAAACAGTAAGAGGACTTAAGTCCTATGATCCTCCATGAATTCCTCCACTTTAGGTGTTAAGGGACTACCTTGAATGTTTTCTGAGACTTGAGAGAATCACTAGGGTGACCAAAGAAGCAATTAGGCTTTAGGGAAATTCTCCCGTACAAATAAAGGCCGAAAGGGTCTATTTATAGGCCAAAATAAAACCTTGGGTGAAATGAGATTGGGAGCCGAAGTGACTTGTGCTACCGAATGTGGCACACACATACCTTGCACACCAACAATGTTTTGGCAAGATTAAGGTGACATTTTAAGGACTTATCCAAAATAAATATTTCAATCAGCTCCAGCAAGAGGGAGCACATGTGTTTGAACATAGGTATATTGGGCGCATCGTTAGAGACTTCACCAAATATTTTGTCCTATACTGTGGGGGTTGTGCCCCCACACCCCTGATTGGGATGAATGTTGGGATGTGGTCCCGGCCTTTCGGTCCAGTGTCTTTGCTACCGTCACTGGCCCCCATGAAAAATGAAGTGTTGTACCACAAATATATTTTGAGCCCAATTGAGGAAATTTTGTGAAAAAGTGCATGGAATACATTTCATGGTGTTTACAAACATATGCATTAATATTGATACTAACATATGAAATGTGAATAAATTTCCCCTATTATCAAACATAATAACTAACTCTTCAGAGTAATATGGTGAATAATGTCATGATAACACATACAAAATCAAACTAATAGTAAAGCACTAAATACAATACAGTTTGTTATTTAATAAAAAATTAATCTAAATTAAATATATGAATTAACATGGTTGTTGAAATAGATTAACACAGTCATATAAAATCAGTGAGGAATTCTTGATGGAAATAATCTTTTTTTACGTTGCAAAGAAGAGTTCTTTTGGAAAAATAATTTTTATTAGTGATGATTATTTCTATAAAACAAAAATGTAAAAATATATATTTCCAATACAACATAATTTTTTTAAAAAATAATGGTTTCTTAAAAAATATTTAATATGGTACTTGAAAATGGGTAAGAAAATCAAGGTGTTCCCTTTAATCCGGATTGCATATTGAGAAGAAATGAGAAGGGGATGTAGGGAAAAAAATATAATTTCCCATAAAATATTGATGAAATAATCTGGATATATGATTTTGGAACATATATATATATATATATATATAATTAAAGAAAATAGAATAATTAAATTGTTGTATATCAGAAGAATACATAACCTGAATGAAATTAGATGTTTGGGAAGAAAACACTTACCTTATATCTGAAAGTGTTCTACAGTTGAAATTATTTTCCTAAATATTAGAATTAAATCGATTAATTAATTAATTTAGAACCTTATCAACATTTATTTGATGTATTATAATTTTATTAAGTTCATTTATGGCCTTTTTGATGAGTTATAATATACAATAATCTTTCTTAGGAGCTTTCTTTTCCTTTGGTTTCCCCAATCAGTATACTTGTATATGAGTTTTGATGTTCATGAGGAATATGTATAATTTTCAAGACATAAATTTAAACGATGTTAAGGAAAATATAGAGGTGTAAATGGTTATATATATCATTTTTGTATGTTATGATGATGAACCATTATATTAGAAATTTAGGGACTATTTACATTATTAGGGTGGTTATTGATCATAACAAACTCATTTTCTTTTATTTAAACTATTATGTAAATATATTTCATAAAAAATGGAAAATAGGTTTTAATACGTATATTAGAGTCTATTTTAACCATGAAAATGGTATCACTACCATCCTTTAATATGAAATTGTAGAAAACAAATCTATTGTCCTCGATGGTTGTAAATCGACACCTCATGGAAAATGGTTTCATTTTTAAACTAATGGAGAGTGATAAAGGAGTTTGATATTGGATTATTAAATTAGATTAACAAAATTCCAGTATATGTATGTTAATTTGGTTATCAAACTATTTGGGTTAAGGTAGGTGATGATAGAATAATAAAACAAAACCACTTTGAAATATATTAAAATGGAAAAGGAAGAGGATTTTACCTCTTGACTAATCCTCCTAGAGAACCTCCATAAGGGGTTTGGTTTTTTTATTTTGTTAAGACCAAGTGATATTGGATTTGGGGGAGAGGCAGGGAATTATATTGTGTTGAAATTTGACCAGGATCCATGATTGAAATGTGTGAGGAGAATCAGTGATGAGGGTTGGCATTTATAGTGGAGGAGAGGCCTGATTTCTCAATATTTTATTCATTATTTTATTATTTTGATCAATTCAAGAATTATTATTGATTATTTTTACTAAATAAAAAAATAAGTGAATGTGAGTTAAAACCAAGTGTGCTTACATCATCCAAACAACACATATAAATAAATAAATCTAGTATTTATCATTTATCGAAAATTATCGTATTTTACTATTCAGAAAGAAAACATGTATTTTAGAAAACATTCCAAAAAATTCACCAAAACCATTTATTGATGTGTATAATTAAAAAATGAACTGAATTTTATGAAAATAAATTCCTAAATATGAATAATTTAATTTTTATTTAGAATCATCATTAACTCCAAAAATAGATATTTTAAATCTATAATTCATTTTATAATACTTTGAAAAATTAACTAAGGTCTCATAAGATTATCCTAAAATAATAAGACAATAAAATATTTATTTTTGTATACCTTTTATGAAAATTTATTTTATTTTAAATATTTTTATTATTTATAAAATGGTAATTAAATATTTATGACTTACAAAAATAAAAACAAATAAATATTAATTTGTAAAATATTCACTTACTCATAGTATTATATAATTATATCATACATTAATTTGTAAGATGAATAAATTTTTCTTATACTTTCATGGGTGAGGATTCTATTTATTTGGCTGGTTTACTATTCATAAGGCTCATATTACTATTTAAAAGGGTAAAATTTCTATTCCAAAGGGTCAAGTGGCTATTCACCAAAAAATTAAGTTGAACATATTAGAATCAAAATATTTTACTGACCACAAATGTTTAAAGCTTTTTTTAAATCAATTCAATGTAGTGGAAAAATTACACTTAATGATAATCCATCAAGTGTGGTGGGAAAGAGGGTAAAAAGAATGTTCAAAAGTCCAAAACGTTTTTATATCTAATTTCAAAATAAAAACGATTCAAATTATCTACATTGGATTAAAATATATATATTATTAATATACTATAAATTTAAGAATAAATTATATAAAAAAAATATTTAAGCTCAAAATGAAATTTTTAACAATAATGTAGTGTTTTTCACTATTCATCAAAAATGGAACTTATTTGATAAATTCTATAAATTCACCCTAAAATATTTTTTAAATTACAAATTCAAAAATGATGTTTATTTTATCAAAAATTATAAATTTAATTATAAATACGTTTCCTATATTAGAGACCACTATAAATAATATATTCTAGTAGTTATTACTCTCCATATTACATTGTTTCATGTCTAGGTTATATGTATACGATTTAAATTACTATAACAACAATGTGATGTTTAATATATAAATATTGTTGAATGAATTACATTATATATTAAATTTATTCTTAAATAATTGTGGTGGTACATTATCCCTCCATCAATAAACTGTATCTTCACAATTTTAAAATTCAACTTCAAAAGTTAATGGTTGATACTTGAAAATTCTCTCATGGAAAACGCACATATGAAATAGGGTTAATAAAATATCCCCATAAAAAGAGGTTAAGAGAAATGAGGTATTCATCATAAAATTATGCTTTTGAATGGGATGACATTAGTTGGAAGTGAAGACCTGGACATGATAGAAAAATCTAACTATGAATTAATTATGGAATGTGATAGAGAAATTATTCAGATGAAAGTTTATTACCACAAAACCATAAACTAATATTATGAAAAATTTCACTGATATCATAAAAATTATGATAATAATAGAAAGTTTTTTAAGACTATCTTCAAAGAGTTATAGAATTATTCCACTCTTTAAGAGTATAAATGTACATTTCTATTCCAAAAACATAGGTTGATCCTTTAATTCCACCTTGAACTATCTATACTTCATATCTTGGCATAGGTTGTGTCATTTGGTAAAGAAATACACTAACCTATAAATATACATACAATGATCAACATAAACTACCTAATAAATGGTTAAACATTAAAAAATATTATGATCCAACACATTAGAATAATTTTGAGTGTAGTTAGTACTATCCAATTCACTAAATCAAAATCAATCATCTTTCTATCCAACATCATTGCCTCATCACCAAGAATATTTTAAGGTTTATCATTACCTTAACCATTCCATTTCCAATGTTTAACTTACTACTAAATAATTTTTCTTGGTACAATTCAATATACGACCTCAAATACTTATTGAAATAGTACTATATTACAATCCTTATATATTCTATAATTATTATAACAATTATATCATTGATAAATAATCAACTGACATAATTATTTGAAAAAAAAACACAATAATCATTCTTCTTCCTCCATGGTAGTAGTATAATTATGACCATGATCCATTATCTTTCTTTGGGGTATATTCCATTGACGCATAGGAAATTGATTTATATAGTTTTCCATATCTCCAGTTTTGAAACATTTTATATTATAATTTTATATATATATTTTCAATAATGATCATTGTTTACTTTTTCTCTACACTTAAAGAAAACTCCTTTTCCTCTTAAGAATATAAGAAGGTGTTACCTCCCATATATATCACATATACAAAAATAAATATTTCCATTTTCACGTTAGCCATATTTTTCCTCATGTCATCTCTTTATCATGAATCCATATGAAGAAATAATAATTAGAAAATTATTTAGAATTCATTTTTGAAAATGTAATTTTATCCTCATGCGATTAGAAAATTTTAGAGACTACTTCTCTTTGATAAAAAATATTAAACCCATCGAAGATATGATAATTCTTACTCTTTGGATATTATGCATTGATATAGTTCCCAATAATCATGGTAGGATCCACATATAAACAATGACATACACTAGATTATATCATAACATTATAAAACATATCATATAATCCTAAAACTAGTGAAATAAATAATGTAAAATTTTTAAAAAAGTTTAATGTGATTTCATAATAATAAACACATTTTCTTCGGGGAAATATTTTCTATTAAACCATTTATAAAATATTGTAAAGAAAATGTGAATTTTTGTAAGCATATCCCTCTGGATTTTCAAACGAGGTGTGCTGTAAAGACCATTTTTGTGTACTATGATTCCCCGAGTTAGACCTAGGAGACCTTTTCAGAGTTTTTACCCCTAGATATATCTATTCCAGAACCACGTCCACTTGTAGTATACATGAATGGATGCATTTCTTGTAAGATACATATAGTCAGTACCTTAAAAAAATTCTAGGATGTTCATATATTTTTATTTTCTATGTCTAACATAGGTTTATTTTCACTAATATATGTTATATAAATCTAGTTTCTAAGGTTTCTACTAAACTTCTTCTGATACCAACAGTAAAGACCCTAACCCATGTTTCTCAGAGTCACTAACTTAATTCATTACATTGGCTTAATAAACAAGAATTTCATATCCTAATGGAATGAATAGTTAGTATCTTTGGAAATTAAAAGTAAAACACAAGTTTTTCAATACAAAATTAAATGAATTAAAACATAGTAACTATATTGGAAACACCCATAATATTATAGATTATCCTTGCATGTTATTCATATTATAATTTTTCACAATCTACGGAGAAATAATCATAATAAATTAGGGATATTAGATTCTCAGTAAGGGTAATTAATATAATGGAATCATAAAAATAAACAATATGTCAAGTAGAATAACTCAAAACATTTATTATTAAAACAAAAACATCAACATAATATGGTTGGAATGAGAACTGATTAAATAAACCCATATAAGTTTTTATAATAGAATGAAACTTAAACATGGATATTCTAGAAGTAGAATAATCTCGTTGAATGTAAATTACTAATACAAAAAGGTGAAAATTCATAACTGGGAATATCATAAACATACCGTCAATGCCTCATTCCAAGACCATACATAAACAGGTAATAACCAAACCAGTCTGTCTCATGAGACCTACCGTTGCACTGAGGAGATATAGGAGGCCCCACCCAACACTTTCTAATTATAATTCATTTCTCATATAAAAAGTTTATAATCATAATCAATATATAAATTCATATTGAAAATAAATAATGAAATGTAAATTACTAACCCAATGAGTAAACATAATCACTAACCATTCGGAGGAATATGGTGAATGATATCAAGATAGCACATCCATAGTCATAGTAATCATCAACGATTAAATAAAATATGGCTGTTGATATCATAAAATATTATTCCCAATTAAAAATAAGTATCAATAGTGGTGTTTAAATAGATGAAGATACTCTTATAAAATTATTGATGAATTCTTGAGAGAAAAACTCCTTTTTCACACAAAAAAGAATAATTATTTTTGAAAAATAATTTATATTTGACATGAATTTTCATAGAAAAAAAATGAACAAATATATATTTCATAAAAATATTTGTTATTTCTGAAAAATAATGGTTTTTTATAATCTATTAGATATCGTACTTGAAAATGGGTAAGAAATCAAGACGTTCCCTTTAATTGGACTTAATATCGAGACGAAAGGATAAGGGAACCTTGAAAAACATTTATTATCCCATTAATGACTGATGAAATGATCTGGAAATGTATTATTAGAATATATATATATATAAATATATAAAAATAAAGAGTTAAATTGGTGTATATATAGAGAACAATTAACCAAAATGGAAATTAGGGTTTGGGAAGAAAACCCCTACCTTATATCTTAATGTGTTCTTCACTTGACCTTTTATGTCATGGATAATAAAAATAAATCCATTAATTAATTAATTAAAAATATTATATACATGTATTTTATTTAATATAACATTATTAAGTTCATTTTTGGACTTTTTTATGATTTACAAGATTCAATTTTATTTCTTGGGAGCATTCATTTCCATGGTTTTCATTATCAATATACCTCTATATTAGAATAGAAGTTCATGCAGAATGGGTGAAATTATATAGAATTGAATTAATAATAATTTCATGAAAATATAGAAGTTTAAATGTTTATATATATAATTTGGTTATGGTATGGGTGTAAATCATTAGGTAAGATGTTTAGTGATAATCTTTTACATTATTACAATGATAATTGATAATAACGAACACATTTTGTTTTATCATTTAGTATTATGTAAAAATGTTACATAAAGAAAAAAATAACACATTAATAGATATCTAATAGTATGTTTTGTTTCCAGAAAAAGGGTTTTAGTACCATCATTAATTCATAAATTGAAGAAAAAAATAGGTCATCCATGAAGGTTGTAAATCGGTACCTCACAGACAATGATTTCATTTTCAAAATAAGAGAGAGAGAGAGATTGAAGTTTGATTGTGGATTATTCCATTAGAATAAACCAATTAAAATATATTTAAGGTAATGGGGTTATCATAATTTTTTTATTTGGGGTGGTGTGGACAGAATAAAAAAAATAAAAGAAAATGGAAAGAATTTAAAAGGAAAAGGTTGAGGATTTTACCTCTTGAATACTTTTCCTTGAGAACCAACTTAAGGGGATTAGTTTTGGTGTTTTTTATGAACAACTGATTATCAACATGGGTGAGAGGATTTGAAATAATATTGGTTAGAAATTTTACAAGGCTCAAATCTAGTAAGGTATAAGAAGAAGGGGTGGTGAGGGGTTGTATTGATCGCAGAGGAGAGAGGTGATTTCCCATTATTTTATTCATTATTTTATTATTTTTCAGAAGACAAGTAATAGTTTTGATTATTGTGACTAAGTAAAGTAATAAGTACATGTGATTTTTGAACCAAGTGTGCTTACATCAGGAAAACATAACCTATGACTCAATAAATAATTATATATCAGTAATCGAAAATTATCATATTTTACTATTGACTAAAAAATAAAGTATTTTAGAAAAATCACATAAAATAACCATAACCATTTATTAAAGTGTAGAATTAAAAAATAAACTCAATTTTATGAAAAAATATTTTTAAATAATTTTAAATTTTATTTTTAATTAAAACCATAATTTACTCAAAAAATATAGATTTTAAACCTATAACTTATTTTATAACGCTTTCAAAAATTAACTAAGGTCCCATAAAATTATCCTAAAATAACAAGGTAATAAAATTTGGATTTACTAATACCATTTATGAAAATTAATTTTCTTTTAAATTTATTTTTTACATTTATTTTTTAGTTTTAAAATTATAATTAAATATTTATTACTTACAAAAATCCCAAAACTTAAATATTTATTTCTAAATTATTCACAAACATATACTGTGATATAATTATATTATAAATTCTTTTAGACGATTAATAAATTTTATTTATACTTTCATTGGTTATTTTACTATTTGTTTGGCTGGTTTACTATTTATATTGTTTATATTACTATTCATAAGTGTAAAATTACTATTCCAAAGCATCAAGGCACTATTCATCAAAAACATTAGTTGATACTACCAAACAATAAATGTCATTCGAATCAAAACAATGTACATCGTTTTTTGAAAATAAATTCGATGAAGCAAAAAAAATAGGTTTAATGCTAATCTCACAGGTGTGGCGAGATGGCATGTAAAATGAACTTTCAAAACTTCAATACGTTTTTATATCTAATTTCAATATAAAAATGATTCCAACGATCTAAATTATATTAATATATTTATAATTGATATATTATAACATTAAGAATCAATTTAAAATATAATTTTTTTTGGAAATAAAAATATATGTTTGAACTACAATGTAGTATGTTTCAATATTCTTCAAAAAATTAAAATTCTTTGAAAAATACTAAAAATTCACCATAAAAATTTGTTTACAGTCCAATTACGAAAATGATTTTTATTTTACGAAAAATTATACCTGTCATTATAAATATTTTTCATTTATGTGAGACCATTATACACAAAAATTAATATTTGTTATTATATTCATATTACTATTTTTAACATATATGTTATAATTGTCCAGTTTAAATAATTACAAAAATAAATTGATGTTTTTTAGAGGCTCAATGATGCGTGAATTACATTATATATTGAATTTATTTTTAAATACTTTGGGTGTTTCATGTATCTATTTCTCCATGAAAACTAAATAAATAGGAATTTTATTTTTACCCTATATATATATGCTACTATAATAAAATAATCGTAGCCTTTAGGATACCATTGTTGGGGATATTACAGATGTCACGGTGGGTAATACAAAATATATCTAGAAATTATATTCCTGAAAAACAACCCAAACCATAATTCATTAATTACACAGAAATCATTAATATCATATACAATTAAACAATCATAATAATCTATATATGAAATTTATTCATGTATATAAAATTTTATAATATTTATTTATTATTATACTATTAATTTATATTAGTGAGTAGTTTTCTATTATCAAAATTGGGTATCTGTAATCTAGTTTTGTATTAGTGGTGCTATTTTCCATTCTTATCCCAATATTATTCATTATAATATCATATAATGTACTATAATAGATGTTTCAAAATTATATAAAATGATAAAATTTCATTCAATATGATTATGGTTTATGATCCTTAATGTTGAAATCATTGATGATCATGTTTAGTTGATTTTTAACAAACATATATTCGTATCAAAATTAATTGTTTCAAAATTAATTTTTCGTGTGGTGTATTTTTAATTGTTAAAATTTTGTTTTTCGATATAGATGTGTTTATGAATATATGTGGAACTATCCTAGATTTTGTAATGATAGTATGTTTTATGGAATTTATTCATAATAATCATAAAATAATAATATTCTCATATATAAATTGATGAATTTTAAATATGACTTTTAATTTCTTCATGATAACATAATTTCTTTTATAATCATTTTCAATGTAAAAACACATAAAAATATTAAATATATGAAAAAAATTTAAAAATGTGTTTAAATTGTAGGAAAATAGTTTTTGACAAATTTGAGACATGTAGGATGGAACGTCATGCCAATATTATGTGAACTCTAGTTGAAATGAATGTATTGTTTTTTAATAAAAGTGTTTTCTAGACTAAAAACATGAGTGTAATGATAAAATCATAAAAAATAAAATTTTATTATCATTATGTCATAGGGTGACTATAAATGATTTATTTTTAACATATAAGAATAAACATTATGGAAATAAAAGAAATGGTGTAGTTATGTTATTGGATATGTGTTTTAGATCCAATAGTTCTCTAAAATGTGTAATGAGTAGTCAACATTAATAAAATTTTATGATATTCTATGTTGTTTTAATAATATTTTATTCGTATAATTTATCATGCGTAGTAATTCATTGAATTTAAATCTAACATGTTGTTTTATAGAATTTTATAAAAGTGGTTGTCCAATTTTGGAATATTTTCTATGTTAAAAACATGTACCAAGTGTTCAAAACCAAAGAAGATTATTGTATTATGACATTAAATTAGTTATAAATTATCCAATATATGTTGTATTAAAAAAGGGGAAATGTAATTTTTATTTAAAAATATTTCAATAACATGAAAATAATAGTCAAAACATATAAAAAAAGTAGATGATGTCATATTTTCATGAAATAAAATAATGAATTTTAATTATTTTTTGACATCTAGTAATAAATAATCAATCTAATAGATTGTTTTTGAGAATTTTTAAAATTAAAATTTTTAGATCTTAAATTGTTTGAAAATACTTATGAAATTGTAAAAAATAATTAAAAGAGAATACATTGTCATTAAATTGTAGGGGAATTATCATCACATTATTTTGGACATTTAGGAATGAATTGAATTTAAATCTCATATACATTTCAATTGGAATGAATAAATATGATTTTAATCACAAAAATATACATTATGGTCAAAAAACGAAACAAATGGTTAAAACTAAGTGTTGGTGGAGGTAATTTGTTATGTGAGGGAATCCTTAGGAAATAACATAAATCAATTTTTATTTTATAAATATAATCCATTTTTAGGTTTATAGGTAACCCATAGAGTAATTTTCCAATTCAATCCACACCACCTAAAATAGACAACTAAAGAAATAAGAAACTGAAAATCAAAAAAGCCACACTAAATATTTGAGTTAGGAGAATCATACATATGTTGGAAATATAGGTTCATTATGTAAACAAATATATGATGCTATCATTTTCATCAATAATAATATTCTACGTTATCCCAAACCCTAAAATAGTGATCCATGGAGAACGGAATAGGGTCCTATTAATTAGAACCCTTATCTATAATACAATAAATTTCATGATTTATTATATATTTATACACTTAATAATGCCCAGAAGGACTGTGCAGAATAATGTATTTAGTATATTAGTTACATGACATAATGACACAAAATAAGGGTGCAACATCATTGTTTATAAATTTTAAAACAAGCACATCTATTCCATGGAACATCTAAAATAGAATTGGATAACCTTTGGAAGTACATAAGAATTGAGTGAGCTGTAAAGAACAGTACGATAATAATAAAATAATAATATAATGAATGTAATACAAGTGATTTGGTAGGAATATGAACAAGAAAGAAAATGGGTGATAATCATCAACCCAAACACAAAAGCATCATATAAAATGATAACATGAAGGAAATATAGGAATGTTTCATGAACATAAAACATGAGAAAATAAATATTAGTCAATGATAAATGCCAAGAAAACAACCATGGTATTCTTTGTATAACCTCACATGAACCATATTGATAATAAAATTAGCTTGGTATATATATTTTTTGGCTTACCCATCACATTCATTTTATATACCAGTATAATTGTTCAATATAGATCATATAACACATGTTGTATTTCGTTACTTTTAAAACTATATTTAAAGAGTGTAGGTTACATACCATGAAATACCAAATCAATGAAACACATGTTTATATATTTGAATACCCTTGAGTGAAAATGATGACATGTATTCACTATAAAAATGATTGGCATATAAAATCCCAGGATAATGTCTGAAACATAACACGTTTACATAATGGATTGTAGATGGGGGATGAAAGTGAAAGGAGTGTCAAATCAATTACAAATCAAAAAGAAAACGAGAGAGACATGTAAAAATTTATCCCAATTTGAAAAATTATAACTAAAGAAGAATAATTTAATGAGGTTGAATATATAAATGGAATAATGAGAGTATCCCTCACCGTGAGAGGGATCTTCTAAAAGAATAGTAGAAAATTCATAAGAGCATTGTTTCTTTAGAAGAGATTTTGAGAATATAGGGTGTAATAATATTATGTTCAAAGGGTGGTGAGTGAAAATGAATGGAAGGTTTGGTGGGTTTCAATATAAAAACATAGGAAAATTATTTATTAATGTATAAACATTGGTTTTGGGACCCATATCATAAATTAATTCAAACCACAATCCATCCCATGATTTTTGTAGTAACCCAATACTTGTAAATGATATTTGATTTTTAAAATAATTGATTATATTATATAGTTTTATAAACCAGTAAAACAAATATATACTAAAAACACATTTTTTAATTATATAAAATAATTACATTTGTAAAACATTTGACACATTAAAATTATAAATATTAAAAGGGGAAAAAATAAAAATTTGAAAGAATACAATGGGAATATTTGGATCAGTCTGACTAGCTAAAATCATCCCTCGCATGAAAAACATTGATGTAATGGTACATATCATTAAAAACAAATCTATATAATATTAAAAGGAAATTTAAAACCTTTATATTAATTTATTTGAATAATGAATAAGTATTTATATGAGGTATTATAATGGTCTGAATAGTAATATGACCATCAAGAATAGTATCCTGACCATTAGGAATAATTGAGCCAACAATTGGAAAGATTATTTAACATCAAAATAATTTTTTGATATAAATAATATTTATCATGATTAATTTATGTATATATATATATATTATAATACTAAAAAATAAATAATAGGGTTAAAAAATCAAAGAGAATATAAGAAAAGTTTAATAATATGTATTTTAAATTAGTTTATAAAAATAATAATTTTGGTTTTAAAATTTAAAATTAAATAGAATAGAAAATTATTTTCAAAAATTAAATATCAATTTTGAAATCTCTATTTCAAAAGTGTTATTTTCTATATTTTTTTGAAATACTTTAATTTTTAGGTGATGAGTAAAAATATAATTTTCATATTATCATTGTATATTGAATTAAATAACTTATGATGAAATAATTATCTAAATATTTCTAGAAAATTAGAATCCAAAAACACATATTTAATTTAATATAAAATACTTTAAAATGTAACAAAAATGTTTTGCAACCAATTCAACTACATTCCAAATCCTACGGTTAAAATTATTCCATGCTTTTTTTCATTTTTCTCCATTCCTTTTTAATAATATAAGTGAACTAGGATTGTAATGTGATTTAAATTTAAAAAACCATTCTATTGTATTTATATATGAATTATATTTCCAAAAACTATGTATTAAATATATTACATTTTATTGAGTATTTTATTCATTATTTTATTAAAAAATAACCCTCTCCTAAAGTATACATAACCCATCTCCCTCCCATGGGAAACCAAATCTCACTGACTATCCAATTTATATGATATATCCATATACCCTCTCTTAAAACTATTATAATTCATATGGATTTTCATCAACCATCCAAATCCTTGAATTAATGGAGTTTTCAAATGTAGAGAATAAGAAATGTCTAAAAGATGGTAATTTATAGGGAAATCTTCCACCTATTCTCATCTCAGCTATCTCTTTTTCTTCAACACCTTCAAAAAAATGTTATTAGGATAACTAAGTGGTATTTTAAAAAAATATTAATTATTTTAACCAATCTCATTTATTATATTTATGACATATTAAATTTTCATGATTCTCATTCCCATACTTATGGAAATGTCCAGTTAATGGTCAGTTCATTTCCAATGATGATATTTCTCATTCATTTACAATCACCAACAATATTGTGGGTTATAAAAAATTATTTTTGACAATGAAATATATGTATTTTATGATTCTTTTGATGCACCAAAATTTGTGTAATAATAAAATTATTATACAATCCATAACAAAAATGAAAAATAACAACAAGGCATATCTTATATAATTAAAGACATGTGACTGTTGTTTTAGTAGTTGGAGTTTAAAATCAGATGACCATTGGTGTTTTATTAAATGTATATAGTTTAAAGATATTTTCTTGTAAAATAAAAATATAAAATTTATATTGTTTAAATAAGAAGTACAGTTTAAAATAACAATTTTATTCTTTCTAAATTATTAATAAGTAGAATATTCTAATATATTAATACAACTAATTTTTAACTTGTTTTCCAAATGTGATACATATATATAAATATATATATGCCTATGTAAAAAATATTTGAGTTATAATTATACAAAACTAATACTATAAACTTATATATGACATTGAGAATTATTGCATTGAAATATTTCAATGCCATTACTTATGCGAAGTAATATTGAATCTATTATATGAATAATTACACGAGTTTTATAGACTTTTTAAAATATGATCTCTACTTTTTATAAATCTTGATTAGATTAATGTTAAAAAAACAATATTATCATTTTGAATTTTGTTTAATAAAATTAGAAAAAAATAATTTAACTAATTTAATAGAATGATTAAAATTATACATATGAACATTCAACCAAAATTATTATTAATTTGAATCATATAATATTAACATTTGTTTTAACAAGTTTCAAAATTACTAATATTTTGTACAAATTATGATAATTACTATTTTGATAACACATTTTCAATTTTCAATTATTAACTAAATATATAATAACATTAAAATTATATAATATAAAATATATAAATATATGTTTTATAAAAGAAGTTATTAATAATGACATCTACTATTAATAGATTATTAGATGATTTTATTGGCTTTCTAGTTTAATATATATAAAATTTTGACTTATTTAAAAGTTAATTTACTAATTGAGATATAATAATAATAGATTAATAAAATAACTAAAAAAAGAGAAGGAATCTTGTAATCGTATTTCAGGACCCGAGTTAGGGTATTGTGGTGTCGACCAAGGGTTTCAGCGGGGTTGTCTTCACGGGGGGCATGTCACGATTGGGTTCTTCCGGGGAAGTTGAGATGAGGTCTGTGTAGTCGCGCCATGACCGAAGTTGAAGGTAGGGTAGTGGTTTAGAAAAAATAGTCTGAGCACCAGCAAGGAGTCTCTACTCCGTTCTGGTTTCGGAAGCCAATTAGAAATACCCATGTCCAGGGGGATTTCTGTTTTCTTAAACCTAAATAAGTAGGTTTTGTTTTATTGATTATGTGTTCAAATCTTCCTTCTCCATAATGATAAGATTTCAAACATGTTCTTATTTTCATCTTTTTTCATTATGAGCTGTGGCTGTTGTGGTCCTTTTGTTAATTACATTTTTTTCATTTGGTCTTCGGGTCTAGTTCCGAGGGTCCAGTTTCTTCTTCAATCTACTTGGTTGGCATGTGATTTTATTGTTTTAGATATTTGATTTGTTTCAACTCGGGTGTTTGTCTTTCTTTGGGCTACGAATAGCGGATGTTGATCTTGGTATGTGTATTTGTTTATCAATTTTTTTTGTTCTGGGTATAATTTATACGCTATTTTTGTTGTGCTCCTGCTCTAAACCGTATCTTAGCCAAACCTATTTTAAATATATATATATATATTCACTATAATTCTTTCAAAAAGAGATATATATATATATATATAAATACTATATAGACAATGATGTAGAGTCTTTAAATCGACTGTGTTACTGCTCTCCTTTTTGATTCTTCACTCTAATGAGGTCCTTCATACGCAATTGGGGTCCTGGCATACCCAACCTAAGAACTAAACCTCCTTATTGGTGAATCTGTGTGTCACAAAAGGAAATTAGCATATCGTGTAAGGGTTTTAAATTTTCCTTGTCATGTTTTTTTGAGTGTATATACAAATATATATTCACAAATGTTTGTTTATAACTTTGCGGTTTGGTTTAAAAGTTCTTCTATGCCAAACCTGGGCCTTCGGGTTTTCAAGTTCAAGTGGTATAGTGGATGTAAGGGATTTCATTTTCTATAGTTTTAAATTATTCTTATAATGCTAAGGGATTAATTTTTATTAATAGAAAATTAAATTCTCTTAATATGTTCATATATATGTATATGAAATTTGTTTTTATAATATATAAAGTAAGGGTGCCCTAAAAATTATTTTAGATTCATGGTTTTTATTAAATTATGGAAGGGATGTTTATTTATTTATTTTTGTCAAAGTTGAACTCTATATTTTCAGGTTCTACATAAGGGTTCAATACACTTTGTCTTCCTTTTTAAAACTAGAATATACACTAGTATGTATTATATATATACATTCATATTGTTTCTTTAAACCCAGTTTAAAATCTGCTATGTGTTGATTTAAAATGATGTTTTAGAATATGATGGGTGGAAATTATTTTCAATTATAGTATTTGATTGTAAACTTGATGACTATTTTTTTGAAAGCGATGTAAGTGGGTGCGACATATACATATTTTATACATATACATATATATGGTTATGTTTTTGCACCTATAATTTTCAACCATAATCTGAATTAACATGGCCTAAAACAAACATGAGTGGTTAAAGTATGTTTTTGATATGCTTAATTAAATTCTCATGAATGTATGAATTACATAAAAAAAATTTCCACTACAAATCTGTTGGCCTTATATGTTATGAAGCTTAAGGCATGGATATTTATTAATACATGACCGTTTATCAGCACATGCTTGTGTACAAATGACATTTTTCATAAATTAAAATTATTCTTTTTAAACTATAAATAATCATTTACATGAATCAAGGATTTTGAAAATTAAGTGACTATAATTTTTTGTGGTAACCCCATCCATTCATTACATGTGTGTTTAAAATTAATATCACATGCGCAATGAATGTTTACTAGTTTTTGTATGTCATTGGGAAATTATTATCTAAATAATAACTCACATATTATTATTTAGTCCAATGTAATTTCCATTTATCAGTGCATGAATTGAGCATGAATAATATTATGATTGCAGAAACATGTATTTAAATGCATTGATATTTTATGGAAGAGTTGTAAAGTTATTAATTTATGTGATAAATCAACAATTTATTATTTATTTATCAATTATGATAATTTACGAAATAAAAATTTAATTAATCAAGGTGATATGGGACACCTTGAATAATATGAAATGATAAAATTAAATATTCATAGTGGTATGGGACATTTTGAATATACGAATGTAATTAACTCGGTATAACCAGTTGGGGACCGGTTAATGAAAGCCCCTCGATGCATCGATAGTTCTCATGAGACAATCAGGTCATGGCATGAGACCATTATATTTTTAGAGTCATTACACGAGGTCCTGACACGATCTGATATTATATGTTTCTTCATTATTCTTATGATACTTATTTAACCAAGTGGATATTCGACTAGTAGAATATCCATGTTTAAGAGCCAATACTTATTAGTATTAGAAAAAGTAAAAGCTTATGGCATGATGTTTATTTGGCACTCAATTATTTTAGTAACTAGTGTATGTTTCACATTATTAGTGTATGAAATTGAAGTTATTACCTCTATGTGCAACTCTGATTATGTATCACTCTTAGTTATTATATTTATAATTTAATTTTATTACATATTAATTATTTAGACTATCTTTTACATGTTACTCTTAATTATCATTCTTCTCATTGAATCATGTTACCTTATAATTCTATTAGTATGCTTTTAATTGTTCACTTTTATTTATTAGAAAATTTTTATGATATGTTACATGTGTTACAAAATTTTAGAATTAAACTTTTTTATGAAAAGATTTAAAATAATGTTTTCAAATGTTGTATTAGAATATTATGTTATTTTAAATCCCCTTACTTGGAATTTGTATGCTCGCCCTATGTTTTTGAAAAAACAATCTGGTGAAAAATGTTAGTAGAAGAAGCGTTTTAGAAGTAGCTGGTTTCCCAGAATCTAAATCGAATTTGACCCTCTATATGGGACATGATGTGTAATTTATTAGTGCATGTTTTTGGTGAAATATTTCACATCATGTTATGAAGGCACCGACTCTGGTCATTCTGGGGATGGGGCCTCATAGTTGGTATCAGAGGATTTAGTTTAGATAACTCTGGAAAACAAAAATGGAACAAATTTTTTAAGCATTACAAAGAATGATGTTTTCACAATTTTCAAATGGAAAACGAAAATATGTGTCTATTTTCTCTTCCAACAGAAGTATTAGAGACCATAGTGGGAAAATAATGTGTAGAACACTTCGAGACTTTTGAAAATATTATTTTATCATGCAAAACCCTCTACCATGTATATAATAATCCTCATGTACTCCAACTACCCCGAGGAGTAGGCTTCGTCAGTTATCTCTTGATGAACGCTCAATTCCCATTCTATAAATGAAAAGTGAAATACTTTGAGGGTATATTTAAATGTTTTACCCCAGACAATAGTTTCTATTCTCTTGAGGACTTTGAGGAGGCTTCACAAGGGGGTGACCTCTGGGAAATATATCTATGTTAAATTGTGACATATGGTCTCTGTGGCCAAGTTATATAATTTTATGTCCTTGAGAACAAGACTACCCATTTATATTGCTGACATCAAGTTCATAATGATGTTGCTCAACATGATTCCTAACAAGATTCTCTCAATCTAAATTCTTGATTTCCACAGACGGTTGATCCTAGTTGCACAAGTTTTATTTGGACTAAGGAGATAGAAGAATTTAGAACCACTTTGGGGATCCATTTGTTTGAGAACTGTGGAAATCCCCAATAAGAGTGGAATCAATGAAGAGTCATCTTAGAGGATGTCAAGAAATCCATTATGGTGTTTTGTGAGAGGGAGCAAGAGATTACGTAATTTCATAAGTTTTATAAATCATGTCTAAATTAATGATGTTTTACTCTCAGTTTAATATGATTTTATATAAAACAATGACTCTTCTTAAACTAGAATTTCCATACTAAAGGATAAATTATTAAAAATTCTTAGAAAAAATACATTATTTCCACAACCAATATTTCATCTCTTCATATCGAACTGTTAAAGACTATACTCATCAAGACGTGCTCCGAGAAGTACCAGCCCTATGCCAACATACATCTGACCTGTAAACAACTCCATCGGGTGTCGAACCTCCCAAAAATTCTCCATCATTACCAAGGAAGAAATCTTGTCTACTACCGTATAGAAATCATATAGTTTGTAGTGTATAGGAAAATATTGAAGTTTCATGAAGTTATTTTACTATGTTTCACTTTGGCTGATAACTACCGAGATATAGGTAAATTTCTAGAATCTACTTTGGATGGTGACCATTGAGAGGCCTACCTATTCCTAGTCCTCAGTTTTAGTATGTATAGGGAACTCTACGACATCAATATTTTCAAGAACGTCATGGTTCGTGGGACTTATAAGGGTTCAGTACACTCTGAAATTTCCGACCTCCATACTTCTTGTGCCTCTTTATGGAAGGTTGAGTGCTTAAGGCACAGGTTAGAACCTATATTTTCATAGTGTGTTTGGGCCAAGAAAATCTAGTAGCTGAATACTACCTGAGGAATCCACGTAAAGTTGTCAGCACCCTTCCATCGGTGGTGTTCCCGGTAAAGGAACATAGGGAGTGATGTGTGTCAGGTTTTACTAGTGTGACGTGTACGAATATTTTAGAATTCCGATGACACCGTTCTTTGAATGTGGGATATTATGATGCCCCAAAACTTGTTTAATAATAATATTATGGTGTAATCCAAAATAAACTTGCAAAATATAAACAAAGAATTTCATATTTAATTAAAGATATGTGACTGTTGTTTTTGGTGTAAGAGTTTAAAATCATATGACCATTAGTTTTTTATTAAATGGATATAGTTTAAAGACAATTTCTTTTAAAATAAAAAATAGAAAATTTATATTGTTTAAATTAGAATTACAGTTTAAAATAACTATTTTATTCTTTCTGAATTATTAATTAATAGAATATTTGAATATATGAATACAAATAATTTGTTACTTGTTTTCCAAATATGATATATATATATATATATACATATATATATATGCATATGTAAATAGGATTTGAGTAATAATTATATAAAACCAATACTATAATTTTATATATGACATTGAGAATTATTTCATTGAAATATTTTAATGCCATTAATTATGGGAACTAATATTGAATCTATTATATGAATAATTATATCATTTTTATATATTTTCAAAAATAGGATGTATACTTATTTTAAATCTTGATTACATTATTGTTTAAAAAACATTATTAACATTTTGGATTATGTTTAATAAAATTATAAAAAAATAATTCAACTAATTTAATAGAATGACTAAAATTTTACATTTGAACATTCAACAAAAAATATTTTTAATTTGAATCATATCATAGTAGCATTTGTTTTAACAAGCTTAAAAATTACAAATATTTTGTACAAATTATGATAATTATTATTTTGATAACACATTTTCAATTGTCAATTATAAATAAAATTTATAATAACATTAAAATTATATAATATAAAATATATAAATATCTATTTATAAAAGAATTTGTTGATAATTACTTTTACTTTTAATAGATTATTAGATAATTATAGTGGTTTATTAGTTTAATATATATAACTTTTTGATTTCGTTGAAAGTTAAGATAATAATTGAGATATAATAATAATAGATTATTTAAAAAAAAGAGAAGGAATCTCGTATTGGGATTTGAGGACCCGAGTTAGGGTATCGCGTCGTCGACCAAGGGTTTCGACAGTGTTGTCTTCACGGGGGATGTGTCGTGATGGTGTTCTTCCTAGGAAGTCGAGCAGAGGTCTATGTAGTCACGCCCGGGCCAGAGTCGAAGGCAGGGTGGTGGTCTGGGATGAGCAGACTGAGCACCGGTGAGGTGTCTGTGCACCGTTCGGGTATTCAAAGCCAATCGTAAAAATCCAAATCCAAGGGAATTTCAGTTTTCTTCAAACTAAACAAGAATGTTTGATTTTATTGATTAGGCATTCGAATCTTCCGTCACCATAACGTGTTGATTTCAAGCCTGTACCAATTTTCATCTATTTTCATTGTTCGCTTTGGCAGTTGTGGTCATTTTGTTAATTACCTTTTTTCCATTGGTCTCTGTGTCTAGTACCGAGGGTTCCATTTCTTCTTCAATGTACTCGGTAGGCATGCGGTTTTATTGTTTTCGATATCCAATTTGTTTTAACTTGGGTGTTTTTCTTTCTTTGGACTATGAATAGAGAATGTTGAGCTCAGCGTGTGTATTGTTTTTATCATTTCCTCTATTATGGTTATTTAATTTTGAATCCATCCAATGTCTCCTTGGGATGAAACTGCTTTATAGATTGTTGTAATAAAAAATTTTATCTTGTTGTTTTGGTCCGGATATAATTTATATGCTATTTTTGTTGTGCTTCTGCTCTAAACCGAATCTTATCCAAACCTGTTATATATATATATATATTCACTATACTTCTTTCAAAAAGATATATATATATAAATACTATATAGAAAATGAAACAGAGTCTTTAAATCAACTATGTTACTTCTCTCCATATCGGATCTTCACTCTAATGAGTTCCTGCACATGCAATCAGGGTTCTTGCATACCCAACCTGAGCACTACACCTCCTTATTGGTGAATCTGAGTCTCGCCATAGGGAAATTAGCTTATCATGTAAGGGTTTTAAATTTTCCATTTCCAGTTTTGTTAGAGTATATTCACATATATATTCATAAAAGTATGTTTATAACATTTCGGTTTGGTTTAAAAGTTCATCAGTGCCAAACCGGGTCCTTCAGGTTTTCGAGTTCAAGTGGTATAATGGATGTAAGGGTTTTCATTTGCTTATGTTATGAGTTACTCTTATGATGCTAAGGGTTGAAGTTTTATTAAACAAATTAAATTTATTTTAAGATTTTCACATATATATATTTGACTTTAGTTTTCAGAATATATTGAGTAAGGATGCACTAACAATAATTTTAGATTCATGGTTTTTGTTAAATTATTAAAGAGAAGTTTATTTATTTGTTTGTTTCAAAGATGAACTCTATATTTTCAAGTACTACGTAAGGGTTCAATACACTTCATCTTCCTTTTTCAGACATGAGTACACACTAGTATATATTATATATATACATTCCTATAGTTTTATTCCACTTTGTTTTAAATCTACCAAGTGGGATTTACATTGATGTTTTAGATTGTGATGGGTGGAAGTTATATTCAATTACTATATTTGATTGTAAACTCAGTTACTATTTGTTTCAAAGATATGTATGTGGGTGCGACATATACATATTATTTATATATAAATATATATGGTTAAGTGTATATAGCTATAAGTTTAAACCATAATCCAAATTAACATGGCCCAAAACAAATATCGGTGGTTAAAGTATGTTTTTTATTTGTTTAATTAAATTCAGATGAATGTACGCATGACATAGAACACATGTCTCACTACAAATCAATTGGCCTTATAAACTATGAAGCATAAGGAATGTCTATTTATTAAGACATGACCGTTTATCAACACATGCTTGTTTATAAATGACATCTGTCTTAATTTAAAATTAGTCATTTTAATCTATAATTATTCATTTCCATGAATCATGGATTTTGAAAATAAAGGAACTATCATTTTATGTGGTAACCCCATCCATTCATTACTTGTGTGTTTAAAATTAATATCAATGCACCAAGAATGTTTACTTGTTTATTCATGTCATTGAGAAAATTATTATGTAAATAGTAACTGACATATTATGATTTAGTCCATTGTTATTTCCATTTATTAGCCCAGGAATTGAGCGTGAATAATATCCTGAAGTCATAAACATGTATTTCAATGCATTGAATGTTAATGGAATGGTTGTAAAGATATTAATTTATGTGATAAATCAACAATTTATTATTTATTTATCAATTATGATAATTTATGGAATAATTATTCAATTATTCAAGGTGGTATGGGACACCTTGAATAATATGAAATGAGAAAATTAAATATTCAATGTGATATGGGAGATTTTGAATATACGACCCTTTGTGGCATATGAGGAATGTAATAGACTTGGTATAATGGGTTATGGATCATTTAATGAAATCCCCTCGATGCATCGATAACTCTAATGAGACAATCAAGTCATGGTATAAGGCTATTGTCAATTTAGAGTCTTGACACAAGGTCTTGACAGGGCTTGATATTATACGCTTCCTCATTTTGCTTATGATAATTAATTAACCATGTTGGTATTCTAATAGTAGAATATCCATGGTGAAGAGCCAGTACTTATGAGTATCAGAAAAAGTAAATGCTTAAGGCATGACATTTATTTGACACTCAGTGATTTTAGTAACCAGTGTATGTTTTACAGTAGTAGTGTATGAAATTTAAATTATTACCTTTATGCGCAACTTTTATTATATATCACTCTTAGTTATTAAATTTATACTTAAATTTTCATACATCTTATATATTAAGAATTTATTTTAGTTGTTTCTTTGAATGATCATGATTATAATTGAATCATGTTCCCTAATAATTCTATTAGTATTATTTTAATCGTGCACTTTTATTTCCTAGAAAATTGTTATGATATGTTACATGTGTTACAACATTTCTTAAGAAAAATGTTTTCTGAATAGAATTTGACCCTCAAAATGAAACATGATGTGTAATTTATCAGTGCATGTTTTTGGCGAAAAAGTGCACATCACATTATGAAGGCACCATCTTCGGGAATTTTGGGGCTAGGTCCTCACAATTCTAGAATTAAATATACAAATAAATTAGTAACCTAGAACAAAATTGTGAAATAAATTAAAAATTAAGAAATTTTCAGAAAAAAAGAAATTAAAATTATTAAATAAAAACAAAAGGACATAAGAAATATGAGATTATTTTTATTATTAAAAATTATTCACATAAATTAATATAATTAAATTCTATTTCATTTTTTTATTAAATTTTGATTATTATCCAGGAGGTAGAAACACGACGAAAAAAGCAGGATTGAAGGAAATGTGAATATCAAAGCAATATCCCTTGTTTTGGGATATACATCTTTCATGTAATTTTTATTATGGATATTCCTCTAATTATACTTAATAAAAATTTCACTATTTCTAATTTTTCTTTTGGGTGATACATTTTTGTACCTTGATTTATAATCTAAATTCAATGATTTTCCAAAAATACTTGTAATGACCAATCCTCTAGGGACAGTGCCGTGAAAACCCCAAGCCTGCTTACCATAGACCAAGTGCTGGAAACATTCATCGAAAGGTGTATTCCCTAAAACTGAGAAGGCATTGTATTTATAACCAGTCAGCACACACAACCAAGCACACAGCAAGGTACAAACACAAGTAAAATTTACAGTAAAAGAGTGTGAACAATAAGAAAAAATGGTCTAGAATACAAGCCCTATAGGAAAGAACAATAGGACTGAAAAGTAAAATTTAGCTGAAACAGCTCCTGTGAACTCTCACAAAGGATCCTACCTGAAGGTTAGGTATAGCTAAACGGCAGTCTCTGCGGTACGCCACGTCTAATTTCCTCCTCTGAGCTACCTCCAGACCTAGTACTCTCATCCTTAGTCAGTGTTTTCCGTCATCTACACCAAACACAATAAGGCGTAGGTGTAGCCCATGCAAGGGTGAGTACAATGATACTCAGTAGGGACCCCAAGACCCTCAAAGGTCTCACAAACCCAAAAAGGATAAACCACAAATCATGAAACCATCTAACATGACTACTTAGGTATATGCCCATACATATACCTAAGTTATCAAGTATACCCATCTCATTCTTGAGATAACAAAAGGTCCAAATCAATAGCCTAAAGCTCAAATGTTCATTGAAAGAAGTAATACCACAAAGGTAACACCACAAAAGTAAGTACAACAAAGGCAATTCCACACAAAATAATACCACAAAGTTATAACCACGAAGGTAAGTACCAAAAAGGTACGTTACACAACAGATTACCACAAAGTTAAGAACCAGATCACACTAGGTATAACTTAGGTACAATAGTAGAGATGATTAGATGTTACTACTGAATCATCATACTCTATTAAGAGGCAGACCCATGTAGGATCCTAAAACATCATACCCACGTGGGATCCTAAATTATCAAACCCACATAAGAACCTATTACATCATCAGACCCACATAGGATCCTAGTATAGTAGACACATGAAGGATCCTAGAGTAGTCCCGCATGGATTCCTATAGCGGATCCAAGTGAGACTCTCGAACATAGACCCAAAATGGATCCATAGAACACACCCACAAAGGATCCATTTCTCATGTTACATCCAGGTAAAGGGTTCCCACCCTAAGCTCGCATGATTCCGGAAGGTCCACTCCTAATTCACGGGTCGATACTTCAACTGCCACGAAGTCCCATGAAGAATTATCTTAAAGAACCACCACATAAAAGGGGTCTCAATTCAACATACGATGCGTCAATCTGATGCCCGGTCTGTAAGTTATTGGCCTTTTTGTCCCTAGGGCCCAGTTGGATTTGTGTCCGATCCAAACCTGTCATACCCCAACATAATCCAAAACTCAATTCGGGTATACAAAAATAACCATCTTAATCCATGGTTTTCGGCACTGTAGATGGTACGTCAAATGGATGTTTGAAGCTCATGATATGGATGATAGTGTGAAATTGGGGAGAAGTTGGTCCGCATCTGGTCTGACCCGGTTGGACCGACCCGGCCCAACCCGGCCTAGGCCGACCCGATCTAGTTCGGGTCGCCTCGGCCCACTGGGCGGCCTGCGGTGCGGTAGCCAGTGGTGCGACGTCCGATGGTCGGCCCCAGCTAGCCGGATGGCCAGCCTCTCTTACTCACGGTGCGGTCGCATGTCGTTCCATCTTCGGGGGCTGACATCGGCCCGGCCGTGCTTCGCCTGGCTGCTGCAACACAAGGCTGTAACTCTTCTCCACCGGGCGGCGCTATCACGCGCCGTCGTTCCCTTCGTGCAGCCGGCCGGAGTGTCGGCTGCCACCATTTCTCTGCCGCGGCCGATAGGGCACATCTCTTATGTGGTGGTACGGTTGAGCCGCTGTCGTCTTCGCGGCCAGCCCTGGTGCCGACCGCCGCTCCAGAGTCCCACCGGTGCTGACCACCGGCACCAGTCGCCGTCCTCCTCCATCACAAAGAACAGATCAAAAACCAAAAAGGATTGCAGAGAGGTCATTCCATGTTCGTTAGGCCTGCCCCCTCCACGTTAGAGCGGTAGCAAGCGACTCCAGGGGAAAGGTTCAACATTAAAGAAAATTTATGAAGGTAAAAAAAAATTTCACCCCATCCTCGATGTTTCGTTGATGTCAGTGAGGAGGAGTCGAGAGGTAGAAGATGAAGTCATTGAAGAACATCAGCATTCGTTGCCCCTGAAAGGTGCTTCTGATCCGGTCTCGGTTTCGATTCCTCATTGTTCGTTGGAGAAAGTTCTTCCTTGGTGAGACGTTCTTTGTTGGAGAGGGAAAAGTTTCTCCAAAATTATCTAAGGCTTTTCCAACACTTTTTCCAATGATTTTCCCCCAACCCAATAAATTAATTTCCTACTTATTAACATAATGTTGGCCATTAACTATGATGACATTGACATAATTAGTTTAGAGGAATCCTAAAGTCACCCCTCTCATTAAAGAGGGAGTTCAAGATTTGGATGGTCCCCACCTTTAAGGATTCAAATTATGGTGGTTTCGTAGCTTAGGTGGTCCCCAACACTGCACAATCAAAAGTGAGGTTAAAAATAAAATAAAAGTTATTCTTTATTTTTTTATTTCCACCAAAAACACGAAAAATAACTTTCACCTCAACCAAATGCAGTCTAATTTAAGACCTTCTTAAGTAAATACCAGCGTTGCAAGTTTACCGGTGTCCTCAGATTTCAATTCTGAGCACCAGTTCAAAAGTTACAAAAACCCACATTCATATTTACTGAACGTACTTGAAAAAATGTTCAGAAAACATTTCGGGCACCCCAGACCTTGGAATCACGAGCCATCAATTTTCACGGACTCATAAACTTCCAATATAATTAAAAACATTACTTGGATTTTTGGGTATTTACTATACTTTTATTTACAAAACACATATTTTACAACTATTGAGTTGTTTCCAAATCATCCAAGAATGATAATTCTTATACCAATTGTGTTTTCAATTTTTTATTTATGAACCCCTATTTTATTAATTAAAACATTATTTATAAAATCCATATAAACCCTATTTTATTCCCTTTGGTATATCATGACTAAAATTATTATACATTCTATGTGTCATGCATTATTATTTAAATATTATAGTGTAACAGGTTTTCTCATAATTATATTACCCACTAATATATTGTTTTATGTGATTTATATCATGAGATTATGTGAAACCTGAATGAACATGATTCTATATTTGGTCAAAATGATGATGTTATGATTATGCACATAGGTTATGCATGAACATAATGCTATCTTTGTTCACAACTATATGTGGTATTTTAGAACTACAACAAGATATTTAATTATTTTTAATATTCACAATTACATTACATTATCTATTTATTCACTCGTAATTATGATGATCATATTATGATTATGATATGATCATTATTTTTATTCACACACATTTTATAATTATTTTTTCCATTATTTATTTTCTTATAGTTATTTTTTCTTACCCAATCTATTATGGTATATCCTCATTTGATTACATATACAAAGGATAACTTGATATTTTGGAAGGATAAATAAGAATGATTATAAATTGTTTGTATGTTTTATTATGAAAAATTGATCTATGATCATAATTTTACCAAGAAACTAAACTGTTAGATCCTAGATTTATAGCACTATTATATTGTTTATTTTAAACATGATATAATAATCGCATAAGAACATATATGGTCACTATATTTTGTATCATTGTGATTCTTTAGTTAATTTGGTAAGAATTCATGGAAAACATTAATAATATATATATATATATATATATATCTATTCATAGGTAAAACATCATTCAAGAATAATTTTTTAAAAAATAAAAACATATGTATAAATTAATATATTCATTTATATGTAATTTTGAAAAATAATAAATTATTTATTCATTATTTTTTGAATTTTGTTTTTGGACGTTTTTTATTTTAAAAAATGGAGGGAACCACTGATAAATACACCAACAATCCATGTGAGGGAAAATGATTTTTTTTTCAAAACATCCAAATTCAATGGAAGGTGGAGTTAAAAAAATTATGATGATTCTTACCCAGTCATTGTTGGCTATGAATAAGAAACCAAACCATGTAGAATGTGTTCTATAACACAAGATGGAGGAACTGAATATTGAGTAATTTATGTGGTAACAACCACTATCCATTAGTGGTTCTTATGATCCACTTGTTATAGAATAATGGGTTAACTAAATAGAGAATATATTTCGTTTTATCTATTGTTATGATAAGGAAAATGTGAATCTAACCATATATCATATAGATTAAGAATTTTGTTAATGTAGGTTGTTGATAGAGAACACCAATCAAAAGGATCAAATGGAATATATGGAGTGGAAATACATTAATAAAATATTTTATAAAAACAAATTAATTTATACTCATTGAATAAATATAGAAATAGAATAATTTGAGTTGAATCCAGAGTAATTTGAGTCTATCATTGAATTTGTTGGAAGAATGACACGATATAGAAGTTATTTATTGGTCTTTGTTTTCACCAATGATAGAAAACTTTATAGATTCAATATTGTATTAAAACCACACAATAGAAAAGATATAAATATCCTCAACTTCAAAAGTTTTGAAGATGTGGTTTGATGTGATATCAAAGTCGATATAGAGTTCAAATATTGGTCATTTGGACATGGGGAGAAGAAGAGAAGAATAAATTTTAAAGATAGTGTGTTAAATCACAAAAAGCTAAGAGGATAAAACCACCCACATTGTAATAATATGGGAGGAAGAACATTGGTAATTTCTTCAAATGGAGATAGAAATTATTCATGTGTGGGAGAGAAGACCAATTTCTGGTTTTTCCAATGGGACACAGAAATTATTTTATTAATGTATTTCTACCGCATATCTTCCATTTGATCCTTTTGACTGGTGTTCTCTATCAACACCCGACATTGGTCAAATTCTCTATCTATATGATATATGGTCAGATTCAAATTATATTTATAATTCCAAATTCAACCTCTATCTTAATAATAACATCTATATACCCACCCCGCATGATACCCATTTAAGAGAGACAAAGAGATCCCTTCTTGGAATAAGAGACAATAGACACTTCTTTGTTGCACTAATGTAGGGTGTGCAAATGCAGCAGGAAGAGCCTCCAGGGAAAACATAGTCCCTAGGCTAAAACATAGTTGCACGAATCATCGGTATGGGGGGAGAAAGATTCATGAAGTCTCAAATCCAGATAAATGGGAAGTGCACACGAAAGAGAAGATATCTTCTTTAGAAACTATAGATCCTAAATAAATCAGAGAAATAGTTTTTAAAATCCATTAAAGGAGGATCTTGACCAAGACCATGTTGTTTGTTAGTCTCTGGCAGATTCCCTATTTTAGAGTATAAATTTGATTCTAAACGGCTCGAAAAACCATTAAATATGGTATTAAACTCAATTTACGTCAATGTAAATGTTAAATGGGAGAAACTGTTGGAAGTTAGAAACATTGTTCCGGAATCACCGTTGGAATGGCCTACCATGGGAAGAGTCACCATTAGACGACTCACCACTGGATTAGCTACCATTGGACGAATCACTATTGGACAAGCTATAGTTGTGAGTAACCATAGAATGTCACCATTGTGACACACCGTCATGACTCACCGACAATTACTCACTGTGATGGCACAACATTGTGAGTCACCATCAAAAATCTACATCGTGGCATACCGTTAAAAGGTCAGCATTGTGACTCACCATCGCAACTCACTTTTAGTGACCTACCATCTGTGACTTTCCATTAAAGAACTTGAAAAACTAGATATTTTGTAAGGTGTTGAAATATGTGACTGTGACCTCCCAGAAGACTTCAATCACTAGATTTTCACAATTTAATGGACCCAGGAAGTCTGAGACATTACATTATATACCTATCCATCTCTTTCCAACCTCAATAATTCTAGACAAAAACCAAAAGTAAAATAGGGGTCTTAATAAACACCCCACAAGATACATCTCTGGGATCTTACTATACTTGAAATACCACTACCAACACCAAAGTTCGACGATAAAACACGGTTTTTTGTTTGAAAGTTGGATAGAAACCTCAGAATCCAAGAACAAACCCTCTGACATATGCTAACCCAACTGACTTGAAGATATCCCACACTAGCACAAAAACCATGCCACCCCAAACACATGAATTGGAGAATTCCATTTTCCCTGTCAGATACTATTTGAGCTGGGTGGCACTAACTCTCCTGCATGGGTTTATTCACATCCCAGTTAATGCCTCTCGATAAGGAATCTGGTCCTCCACTTTTCACATGTCAAGAAATCATCACACATTTCACCACTCACATGTCATCCCAAGGGAAAATAGATCATTTTGGCAAACAAGGTTCAAAAATTAAAATTCAAAACAAAATAAAACAAGTCAAAACTCAAAAAAACTCTGGGTACTGGGCAAGAATATGTGTTTCTCATTCCCAAGTACTCTCCTCCATGTCACTATTCCTCCACAACATGAGTACCAATGGGGTTGTTTTCCCAAGAAACACCTTCACCCAATGATCCTAGATCTCTACTATCCACTCCATGTATGTCACATCATATTTGATATCCAAATCTCCCCATTCAAAGACATGGGAGTCATCACGAAGATATCAAAGAATTTGAGAGGCTTAAAAGATGGCATAGATCTTATCCAATTGAAGTGGAAACACAAACTGTTATGCCACCTCATCAACTCACCCCAATATTAGGAAGGGTCCAACAAAACTGGGATAAATCATACTGCCTCTTCCAATAATTAACTACCCACAACGAAGGGAATCCTGTAAGAACATGTGGTCCCCAACCTCTAACTCCAAGGGACACCACCAGCGATCGGTATATGACTTCTGCAAGTTCTGTTCCACTTACATTACCTGATGAACAAGATGAATATTTTTTTCGTGCTCTTCAGTACCTTAGGATGAAAAAAAACGGTCTTACCAGCCTATTTCCATCACAAAGGTGAATGAAAAAGTCCTCTATATAGTGCTTCAAACGGATCCATTCCAATGGAAGAGTGATAGGAATTAATTCAAGAAAACACAATAAAGAGAAAGTGTCATACCCAATATCTTCCAATGTACAAGGTGTATGCTCACAACATATACTCCAACATCTGGAAATTCTATTCTATATCTCATCTATCTAAAAGTAGAAGGTAGTGGAGATGCATAACTGAGTTCCAAAAGCATGATGAAATCCCAACCAAACTCGTGAGTTAAAACATGTATCTTGATCTAAGACAATGGATCTCAAAACTCCATGTAGTAACAACAGCTAATACATATTCCTCTTTTCCAAGGAATCCATTATGCCCGACTCCTTGATCGCTATGAAGTGGGAAACCTTTGTCGGTCAATCGATTACAGCCCAGATAGCATCATAGCCTCCCTAAAAACAAGATAATCCTATGAAAAAAATCCATTTATATGTAATCCCACTTCCACTGGGGGACATATAATGGATGAAAAAAAAACAACCAAGAACATGGTGCATAACCGTCCCTAGATAGCACAATAAGCATTACTCTATAAACTCTGCCACTTCCCAATTCATCCTAGGCCACTAAAACTAGATCTTCCAGACCCAATAAATTTTAAAATATCATGGGTGTTCCAAAAAAGGTGATTTATGAAACTCACAAAGAACTCCCCTATGAATTTACACAAGAAAAAACAACTTCCCACAGAACAAAATCTATTTTTCACCATCCTCTCACCATCCCTATAGATTATCACCATGGACAATGTGATTTCACATCACCTCTACTTATGAGTCTCATCACTAAGACTCCTAAACATGCGACATATAAGATTGTACCATCATCTGAAATAAACATCCTCTACCGATGTCCACCCTTGCATCTAAGCAGAAGGGTTCTCACTCTTCCATTGCCTCGAAAGTGTACAATGATTCTAAAAAAACTCCATTTTTGACTTCTTACTCAAATGATCATCCACTAAATTCCCCTTTATTGAAGTTTATGGGATCTCAAGATCATTGTCCTAAAGAAACTCCATCCACCTCCACTATGAAATGTTTATGTCTCACTGGGGAGAGATATAAATCAAACTCTTATGAACTCTAAAGTCCATGAAATGGCCCATAACGAGGTAATGCCATAAAAAATCAGAAAACCATGACTGCTACTAGCTCCAGATAATGGGTGGCATAATTACATTCATGGGGACATAACTACCTAGAGCCTTAAGAGACCACTTTCCATTTCTGCATCAAGATGCATCCCAATCCTAGACTGGAAGAATCATAAAGTACCTCAAACATCACCCCTTCCTTTAGAAACTGGATCACTGGAGCACTAACAAACTTCTCCTTCAGAGAGTCAAACACTACCTATCACTTCCTGCCCCAAAACAAATCCTGGTCTCTTTCTGGTCAGAGCTATCAAGGAAGTTAAAAAGCTAGAAAAATCAGGAAAAAACCTTTGATAATAGCCCAAAAGACCGAGAAAATTATCCACTTCTACCTCATTCATGGGTACTTCCCAAGAAAAAACTACTCAAATCATTGATGAGTCCACTCTTACAACCTGTTAAGACACCACATGTCCAAATAAATTTACCTCTTGTGTCCAGAACATGCACTTGGATAGATTTCCATAGATCTTATGTCATAGACGGACTTGAAAGGAAGTCATGTGATGTTTGACATGCTACTCCTATGACTTCTGGTAGATCATGATGTAATAAATGAATACAACGATGAACTATTATGAGAACTCATGAAATACAAGGTTCATAATCCCCATGAACAAGGATGGTGAGTTCCTAACACTGAACGACATTACTATAATCTCAAAGTTCACATACCTGCATTTGAAATTACTCTTTAGGATATAACCCTCATTCTGCCTAAAATGGTGATATCCTAACCACATATTGATCTTAGAAAAACATCCTACCCCTATCTACTGGTCGAAAAGTAATCTATCATTGGAATGGGGAATAGTTCTAGACCATCATTTGATTCAACCTCTGGTTTTCTATGCATAACCCCAGACCTCCATCCTCCTTTTCTGAAAATAACACTGGATAACCCCATGAAGACACACTGGGTTGGATAAATCCCTTCATCATCAGGTCATCAATCTGAATCCTCAACTATTGTAACTCATAATTTTATATCTGATAATGATCCACAGAAATTATAAAATCACTGAACTATATGTCTATCCTAAAATAAACATCACATAGTTTTTTTAGAGTCACAACCACCTTATAGAAAACAAACAAGAATTTCTAAACTACTATGTGAGCCTCAACCATCTCATTGTCCACTGTTTCCACTGATAGCTCAACCAACAAAGTTAAAAATGAGATCTGCACACCGACTGCCCACATGAGAACTCTGATATCCAAAGAAAGACACGTGATATTAATCAACATATAAAAACATTAATATTATCTAGAAATAGTCGACAAAATAACACGCATAATACAACCATTCAATGATAATAATGAAATCATATGTTTGAATCTGTAGAAGGAAGAGACCCCCATGGGGATAATGTGACCCCATCATCCGTCTATATCCTCGGAACACATAAAAAAAGCTTATCTGACCTCTGGTTAGAATTCTTAACACTAGGTGTACATGAAGCCTCTCTAAATCTAGTCCTAGAGCAAGGGCTATAACATGTTCTACATAGGAGTGTGAATCTCCTAAGTCAAACGAATCTCAAGAAAGGGTACTAAAATAATAGATTATACCTCAAAAAATATATGTTCCTACTGGAACCACTGCTTCTATTGCATGAAGGTGACTACTCCAAGCTCCTATAACCTTATGCTGATAACATCCTACATGACCATGTATTGGATAAGGTAACCCAGGTAAACCCTAAGGTCAGCCTCTACCTTCTCTACCTTCACTCAGTGGAGCATGATATTTCTATCCCTAATACTGAAATGGCCTTGTTGGGAACTACTGTTGAGGCTGGAGTTAAACAAGACCACCTCCACCATACTAATATCGAATAACTACTGGTAACTAGTTCTGAATATGTCCACAGACTCCATAGACGAAACACCTCGATCCAATGTGCGCAGAAATGGCATGAGGAGTATATGTTCGAAAAACAACTTCTGAAGACGAAGCCCCACTAGTCGAAACCTCAAAGTCCCCTGCACCTAAGACCAATTAATGGTAACCCTAAATTTCAAAGAACCCTCTATCTCCCCTATTGCGATACACCTCCTCATGAGTGTATCTGCTCAAACAATTCTATTTTCTTCTAAACCACCCACTACACTGTTAACATAATGGGAGTAACTGCGTACTAGATTGAAGGATGAAGTCCCTCCTCTAGGTTTCTTTGCTAAGACTCCTCATCTAGAATGAGATCCATGGAAAAAATGAGGATATACATGAACTTAATTCCTAGATAACGTACCAATATACTCCCATGTGAGTGGGATAGTAACTCCTGCCTCTTCTCAGCCTTTATGGTAGATTAAAGGAATTATGCTTGTAACTCCTTCTCAAAATCAACCCATGAAATGTTAGCCTCCTTCCTCTCCCCTAGGTATAGAATCCACCATTGATGTGTAGATCCTCACATCTATCTCACTAAAAAAAGAACCTAGTACTTTGTCGGAGCCCAGATCAAACTAAAGGTGATATCAAGATCCTCAAGCCAGCTCTCCATATCCATGTCTGAAATGCTACCCTTTTTCTTTCCCAAGGTATGCCACTAGAAAGAATATAACATTATCTACCACCATTTTTCCTCCACTACTTGATCAAACCTCCCCCAATCAACCAAAGAATCCTTCTAAGCCTCATCTTCCCAAGCCACACTCATATGATGACCGGGTTCCTTAGATAAAAATGGAAAACAAAGAATTCCCTAGCTTGAGTACTATGGAATTTTCATCGACATTCATTGTGAAAGATTTGCATCATTTCATTATCCATTTCAAATTCCACAAAACAACCCAATTTAGTCAAGAAGTTATGTCATTATGATGCATGTACAGTTCCTAGGGTCTCAACCCTGAAAACGGTATAGCCTCACTTGGTCATTTCGGTAGACCTAGAGTCCCTGAATTGGACCACGGGGGACCTAAAATCTCATGTCGTAGTTGATTTTCATTGGCCTATGTCACACATAAATGTCAATTTACACTGTTTCCCTACCAACCCCTACAATTTTCTTGGTGCCTAAAACCAAACATTATCCTATATCTCAATCATCACCACTTATACCATTCTATCATAACCCCTCCCTCTAAGGATGCTGATCCTAGGCTGGAAATGAAGAAATGAAGATAATGACCCACGATTCCCACTTTCAGTAGGCTCTGGGGTGGAAACCAACACCAAGGGTATAAAAATATGACTAAATGAGAGGCATTTCCATTATTAAATAAATATGATCGGGAGATAAGATGGGTCATCCCCAAAAAAACTCCATGATATATATATAATAATGAAAAAATCAATCATCATTAATGTTAGAAACAAAACTGTTACAAATACAATGAGAAATCCAAATTAAATACGAAAATAAAGCTATGTAGCGACAAAGAAACAATCCCAAAGTCCGAGCCAGTAAGGTCCAATACGACTCACATAATCCCCATGAACAGGGTGTTCCATTAGTATCTCTATTCATTCGTTGTGGTTTTCGTGGATGATATTCTTATATAATCTTCCTCGTATGAGAAGCACGAACATCACTTGAAGATCGTTCTGGGCACTTTGCAGGATCACCGCCACTATGAAATTTTCTCTTTTCTAGGACCAGTCTCATCCTATCTGACAAAAAGTAGAATAAGAGCCAGTCCCTGTCCTAGATCCTGGATAGCCCGAACCATAGCCTTGACTAGTCGGTGATCAATTTGTGTGGGATAACTCTCCCCATCTTCCTCTCGTGGGCACATAGGAGCTTTTCGAGGAGGAATGTTGCTACAAAATGCAACAGTCACAAAAAATAGTCAACACCACAATTCTGAAAATTTTAATCAAATACATCAAATATAAATAATCTGAAAACTTTACAGTAATAAAAAAACTACTCCACCCCCTCTTGATGAACACATGTTGTCTGCATCCTACATGTCTCACCTAAAAGTGAAGTCAATCAAACAATTTCAATGTCCAAAATTGACTCAAGGTACACCACAAGAGGTGTGGGCTATGCACCTTACTTCAATAAAAAACCCCAAGCCCCAACAGTCCTATCTCTAGTCTATCCTGACTCATCCCAAAATAGTAATATAACCCTAAAACATTGGAATCCTCTAATACCATTGTTTCACGAACCGAATCTAGCTACCACAAATACAATCACCGAATCCAGACCATGACAAGGCCCGATTGTAGTTCCCTATCCCCATGGGCGGGAACAAGTTCTTGGGTATCAATTAATTTTATTTGGGAATGATTTACATGAGTATGAAAGCATACATCATAAAAAACAATCAATAATAAGAACTTATAATTTCAATTCCAAACAAAACTTAAGAAAAATCCCGATATGAATACATGGTTTTAAAAAAAGCGGAAGAGGTCCAAATAATAATAAAAATAGTAGCAAGTCATCCAAAATGACTCCACATTACAAGGGGTCATCACCCCCAAGCCATATCCACTACACCATATCGCAGGAGGGGTCTAACAACCCGAACAACCTTCACCCAAGGCATTTCCTTTTCCTCAGTCAAACGTTACCAAGTCTATTTACCCCCAAGGTGTGTAAAAAGGGGGTGAGCCTTATCCCAACAGAATAACACCTAAATATTTTAAAGATTATTCAATACTAGGTGAAAAATAAATCAAAATTAATATTTAAATAAAAGTGGTGATAAATTCAAAGAAAAGAAACTTTCGATTGAAAATAGTTATCAAACTAAATCTTCCAAAATGTTGAAACTTTTAAATAAGAAAATTTAGATACAATAATTCACATAAAAACACAGCCTAAGAAAAGGATAAATTCCACAAATACAATGATCACCAAAATCGGGAACACCCCAATGCAACTAGATATTATCAGGCCCAATGTACTTCATACCTCAGATAAAAGTAACCATGTCATAAATCCTTTCCAGTGCATGAGATACTAGTAGGAAACATACCCATAACCATGTGGTCCCAAAAATCATCCATATAGTTTATTTAGAGTTTTTGTTATATATTTTATCAGTGAAATTGGGAAAAAACCCATCCGGATCACTAGTCGTACAAGTACATATCCATCCACCGAGGTACCCTAGTTTCCCCTATGTTCTCAAACAATTTCAATATACTAAACACATATATTTGCATATAAAACACCATTACCAGTCACAAACACACAGAAAAGTATCTATACACTCTTTATACCACTTAAAAAACAAAAAAAAAACATTTTGTTTTTCAATAAAATAACTTCTCAAAATATCACATTGTTTTGCACAAAACAATCCTTGAAATCCCCACTTTTTACACCATGTGTAAACATACACGCAACCAAAATATAAATGGAAGCCCAATACCATTCATTGAATCCACAAAAATCAATTTTTGGGCAACCCATTGTCTGAGAAAGTTTATGGGCATATTTTTAATCAAATAATGATTATTTTTTACTGTTTTTCAATAATAAACCCCATGTATTTTCTTGTTTTATTGAAATAATGGGTAATTTTAATTTTATGATGAAAATGAGAAAATTTTAGAAAATTGCATAATTCTGGAGTTTGGACAGATTTTGACCACACAGGTATTTGTCATTTCATAAAAAATATAATTCCAAATTTAGTGATTCGTTTTTTGTTAGAACACTAATTTTATTTCCTTAATCTTTTTCTGCTAGACCAGGAGTTGATTCGGCCGTCCAAAGGGCATAAAAAAACCAATGACATTTATGATTTTTATGGGCGGACAACATATACCCCACCACCGTAATAGAACCACAACTCGGCCTAAACACATCCAATTGAGGTTCTTCCACCTAGGATAGCACTAGGAGAGATAGGGTCAGCTCTTAAAATTTGTTTATGGAGTTTTGAAGTCATTAATTCTGTCGTTGAATATTATTCTTTTGGAGGAACCTTCCTGGAAGCTTCATCCTGATAAAAAACCACAAATGAAAAATTCCTACCTCATTCATCCGTTGTTCAATGGAGTTTCAAGTTTGAGGGTGAACGTCCAACACATTTATGAACAACAATGAAGAAGAGGTCCACACATGAATCTTACATTTAATGGGCCAAAAACATGAAAATTTGTGGATGACAGAATTCTACCTATAAAAGGGGAGGAGCTCCTACTTCTCAAAGTATTCCTTCACATCCCATTACAGCCAACGACAAGCATCCAAGAGAAATAGAACATCCTTCTACCTCTTATTAATTTATCATTACTTCCTCTAGGTTTATTTTTTATTTGAATTCGATATCCCCACCTTTCATGGAGGGTTAGAATACGTTGTGATTGGGTGAAGGGAAGGAGGACCCCATTTTGCAATGATTGAGTTTCTGAAGTTTTATTCAAAGGAATTATTTTATTTTAAATGAATGGTTTTCAATTTAGTTTATTTTTGAATTTAAATTAAATACTATAGAATTTTTATTGATTCTTAAATATTAAATTTCATTTATTTAAATATTATTCTAAAATTTGTTGATCTATTCATTTTTACACCGATTGGTTAATCTATGATGAAAATCAACTAAGGGAGTGATTTGGTGATTGCTGAATCCCATGGAGAAATTACTATAGATTATTTTAATTATTTAGGGAAATAAATACTAGATTTTGTATTTTCTATGTAATTAGTATTTTTACATTAAGAATTCTAAAATTTGATAAATAATAAAATCAAAGGTGAAATAAAGAAACAATTATTATTCAATTCACTTAACTATTTTTCCTATAACCAAAGGGTTCTAATTTTTTTTAAAAAATATGATGACATTACAAATGGGAAAACCCAACCTAAATCCAATCACTTCCCTATTATATTTAATTCACCATCCTTTTTAAGAAAACCACTTCCTTTCTTAAATAATTCAAACATGTTATTTTTTATGTGACACCAAGATTAAAACACTGCTCCTTGGATAACGAAATTCTGGTTACCATTCATACTACACCTTTAAGGGAATTTAATTGTTTTTTCCACACCATAGAACAAGCTTGTGTCAAAATTGGCACTGTTTTTGGGGAGTAAGTGTAAATCAACATGACCAGGACCTCAAATGATGACTACTTGATTTCAACTTTGAGATAGAAAGAACAGTGTTTTCTAGGATTAAGAATCTAAATCATGAAATAATTTTTGAAGAAATAAGTTTTTAAGACTCAAGTGTCCAGTCATAACCACCAATAATTGAAAAAAACCCAACATAACCCTTGAGGGACCTATGCGACCTGCAATTACCTAACCAACAGAACCAGTTAAACATGCCTGAAAAACCAAATGATTTTTAGTTACAAGTAAACCTGATTCCCTTTCTACATAAATTTCATGGCCTTTCAGGTGAGGATCCCAATCATCACATTCAATAATTCAGCCACGTGTGTTCAAGATTCAAACCAATAAGAGTATAGGATAAGTAAGTGAAGTGGAAAACATTTCTTTTTTCACTTGTTGGAAAAGTTAAGGAGTGGTTGTATACCTTAAAACCTAGATAAATCCAAGATTGGGATGATCTTCTACAAAATTTCATGCAATGTTTCTTCCCAACCTCCCAGAGTACAACAATCATAAATGAGATATATTCTATTCGACAAGCTACCGGTGAGACCCTTTTTGAATATTGGGAATGATTCAAGAAGCATAGTGTGAGCTACCCACACTAAGAAATGGAGGGGCACCACATCCATGTCTTTTTCTAACAAGGAATCCTAGAAAACAATAGGAAGCTTTTGGATGCATCCTCTAGAAGATCATTGATTGAAAAATTACCTGGAGAATCCCAAATTTTGATTGATAAGATTACCCAAAATTTAAAACAATTCGGGAAAAGAAGCACTGGTATATGAGGGATGCCTGAGGTAAGAACATCTGACTCATCACCTCTTCTTACAACACAAATTAAAGAACTAACAATCCTTGAGATGCAAATGGCCACCAAGAAGGTGAATGAGAATCCATCACCACCTCAGGTATATGGGTTATGTTCATCACCAAATCAATACATTGATCGATGTGATGAGACACAAGATACACAAATCTATGCAATTTCATTACAGCAAAGGCAATTCCCACAAAATCAATAATGGAGAGAAGATCAAACCCAATAAGGATATGGAGGACAACAAAAACAGGCCAGACCACCATTTCAAGAGTAATTTTAGAACTATACACTGTACAAGTAGACCTTCCAACAACAAAAATCATTTCAACGACCACCTTTCCAATGAAAGAATTTTTAACAAACTTTTACAAGATCTGAGAAGAAATTCCAAGAAACAGAGATTGAAGAGTTGAAAAAGACAGTGAAAAATTTGGACAAAAAGTGTGACAACCATATGGATCTTCTAACCAAGAATCAAGGTAAACTCCCATCCTAAACTATCCCAAATCCAAAATAGAATTTTAGTGTAATCACGAATCTAATTGGTAAAGATATTCCACCACCTGAGCCAAGTATGTTGGATGATTCCAAACAAAAATTTTAAGAGAAACTCATCCACCCCAAGAAGAAGGGAGAAACACAACTTTAAATGCAATAAGGAGAGAAAAGTGGATACCAGGTATCATTCTCTTCTACACTAACTCAATCATCCAAGATAGAAGAAGGAAAAATTCCAAGGGAGATACATGGAACCTTCTTAAAAGTAGAAATCAACATTCCCTTGCTCGCGGAAATCCCCCAAATACAAAAATATGAAACGTTTATGAAGGAAATATGAACCATGAAAAAGAAGCACGATGAAGATGAAAAAAATCAGTTTTGGAAAGTGTGTCACAACTGTTTCCACCCCACCTTTACCTAAAAAATGTGATGATCCAGGGACATTCTCTATTCCCTGTACAATGGGTTCTTTATATTTTTCTAATGCTTTGTATGACCTTGTTGTATCCATAAATGTAATGTCTAATTCTCTCTTTTTGACTTTGAATATAGGTGAGCAGAAGCCCATAAGATTGGTTATCCAACTCCCAAATATATCCACTATTTTTGCAGTTGGAGTTGTGGAAGATGTGCTTGTAAGAGTTAGAAAACTCATTTTTCCAGCAGACATTTTCATACTCACCATGGAAGAGGACAATACACCAAGACATTCACCCATAATTTTGGGAAGACCATTCCTAAAAATGGGGAAAACAGTCATGAATGTGCAAAAAGGAACCATGGACCATGGATCTAGGAGACACAAAGGTGAACTTCAATATCCTTGACTCAAAAAGAATCTCATCAAGCAACCATTCCCTAATTATAATTTCCTAGGGATAAGGTAGTGACCCCATCGATGATTCAGGTATGCTTCATGAATTCTTAGCTTTAAAAGATCAAACAATAGTAGGAGAGAAGACTCAAAATTTTAAAAATTCTAAAATCGCCTCTAAATTCTTTGATAATTTATTGGAAGAAACTAATATGACACCTTCTGTTAAGGGAATCCAAGATTTTGATGTAGGAGAAGTGAATTCATTGTCATCCAGAGAACAACCACCAATTCATGAAATAAAACCTCTTCCAAGTGATTTGTAATATGTATATCTATTGGAGGGAGGAAAATTACCTATGATCATTCCCAATAATCTATCTAGGACCTAGGAGAAAACACTAATTGAAATTCTAAAAATAAATTCACAAGCCATAGGATGGAGTCTATGGGATATAGCCTTGATCAAACCCACGGTCTGCTCATGTAAAATCTTTTTAGAAGAAGACTCTCATCCTATTAGGCTGCCTAGAGGAGAATAAACCCCACCATCATGGAATTTGTGAAAAAAAATCTGAAAAGTTGTTGGCGGATGATATAATATAACCAATTTCTGACCCACAATGGGTTAGCCCTATTCACATTGTTCTAAAGAAAATTGGTTTCACCATTGTGGAGAATGATAAAAATGAATTAATCCACATGAGTGTCTAGAATAGTTGGAGGGTATGAAATGATTGTAGAAGACTAAACCAAGTCACCTAGAACGATCATTTCCCAATTCCATTCATTGATCACATGTTAGAAAGACTAGAAGGTAGAACACATTGCAGATTTTTTGGATGGATTTTCTGGATATTTTCTTGTTCTTGTTTCCCCAGAAGACCAAGAGAAGACAACCTTAACCTGTCCTTTCGAACCCTTTTCATACAATAGGATTCCTTTCAGATTGTACAATGCCCCAGGTACATTTCAGAGATGTATGGTAAGCATTTTCTCTGATCACATAAGATACTGCATGGAGGTATTTCTCGAAGACTTTACTGTTTTTGGTAATTCATTTGATCATTTCTTGAGAAACCTTGAAAAAGTTTTGAATACATGTATAGAGAAAAATTTGGGTTCAAAGACTTAAAAGTGACACTTTATGGATGAAAAAGGAATTTTTCTAGGACATATAATTTCTCAAAAGAGCATTGAAGTGGATAAATCTAAAATTGAAGTGATAAATTATTTTCCATACCCCACCTGTGTGAGACAAATCAGTTCATTTCTTGGGAATGTGGGATTTTATAGGAGATTCATAAAATATTTTAGTAAGATTTATCTTCCACTCTCATAATTTATATTGAAAGAGGCTGAATTCGTTTTTAATGATAATTTCAAGAAGGAATTTGATGAGCTAAAACCGAAGTTGATGACCCCACTGGTAATGCAGCCCCCAAATTGGGAACATCCATTTGGGATCCTTTATGATACATCAAATCAAATTATTGGAGTAGTTATTTCCCAAAGAATTGAAGGAAAACTCCAATTCATAGAATATGATTCAAGAAAACAGAATTCTACTCAAGTAAACTACACAACAACTAAAAAAGAGTTTCTATCTGTTGACTTTGTATTAGATAAATTTAGGTCATATTTACTTGGAACAAAAGTAGTGGTATTTTCTAACCATGCAACACTCAGGTATTTGATTTATAAGGATGATGCCAAACCAAGACGGGTGAGATGGATACTCCTCTTGCAAGAGGTCAATCTAGAGATTAATGAAAAAAGGGATCTTAGAACCAATTGGTGATCACTTCAGCAGGCTTACCAACACTACTGAAATAGGAATTCTAGAGCTAAACCCACTCAATGATCACATACCTAGGGAGTAGCTCTATATCATAGAAGATGAAGTTCCATGTTATGAAAACATAGACAATTATCTGACTACATCTCAGATACCTTCTTCCCTTAACTCCAAAAAAAAACATAAACATAATGCTGAATCAAGGTTCTATATCTGGGAGGATCCCTTTATCTGGAAAATTTGCAATGACCAAGTCATAATAAGATGTCTCCCTGCATGTGATGTAGAATCTATTTTTCAATTTTTTCATACACATCTATTGTAGGACATTTTGGACCTCAAATAACTTCTAAGAAAGTCTTGTAATATAGAACATATTTCCCTACAATGTTTGGAGATGCTCCTGATTTCTATAAGAAAGTTGAAAAATGTCAATTTTCTGGAAACTCTTTAAAACGGAATGAAATGCCCCAAAACCCATAATTTTTTGTGAAATATTTGATGTTTGGGGAATATATTTTATGTAACTATTCCCCATGACTTTTGCAAAGTCATATATTATACTTGTTATTTTTTTTTCATGAAATCGGTGGATGCAAAAGCCACTAAAAATGCTGATTCCAAAGTGGTGTGTGATTTTTTCGGGGAAACCATTTTTTTGCAGGTTTGGTGTACCAAGAGCCATCATTAGGGACCAAGGACACATTTTTGCTATCGAATAATGGAGGATATTCTGAGGATGTATAAGGTGCATCACAAAACATCTATAACATATCATCCCCAAACAAATGGTCAAGATGAAGTATCAAACTCTTAGGTTAATTTTTTTTTGGAGAAAATAGTCAAACCAAACCAAAAAGATTGGAGCCAAAGGATTGAAGACACATTATGGGCATACTAGAAAGTAGAGAATATGACCATTGGTATGAGCCCTTATTGGTTGATTTATGAAAAACACTGTCTCATACCATTTCAATTGGAGAACCAAGCATATTGGGTTGTGAAAAAGGTGAATATGGATTTGGAGAGTTCTGGGAAAGAGAGAAAACTACAGTTTCAGGAGCTAGAAGAAATCTGGAGAGAATCATTTTAAAATTACAGAATTTATAAAGAAAGATCCAGCGTGTCACGTGAAAAACTGATTCAACCAAAAACCATTAAACCTGGAGGACAAGTTCTAATCTACAATTCTAGATTGAAGTTAATTCTAGTTAAGATTCATTCTAAGTGGTAAGGACATTTAATTGTTACTAATGTATATCCTTTTGGTTCCATTCAGGTTGAAGAAAGAAGAAGGAAACCCATTCAATGCAAATGGTCAATTTTTGAAGAAGTTATATGGAATTTTACCTCAGGAATTGGTGGAGGAGGTCAATATTCTCCAACCAATCTACTGATTTCTCTTCAAGAGGTGAGGTCGAGCCAACAAATTAACTAAAGGTGCTACTGGGAGGAAACCCGAGTTTCACTATTTTCTTTGGATTTTAGAATAATTTACCTTTTACATCACCCATTTGAGCGATAATGGAATGGTTCTTACACTGGTATGAGTGGTATTAATTTTTCATGAACCATCATGGAAGGAAACCACAAGAAATACCCAAGAAGTAGAGAAAGATGCTAAAAGATTTTTGTCAAATGGGAGTTCACCTTTTCTGATTATCATTTAATATTCTTTCATTTTTTTCATTAAAATCATGTTTTGGGCTTTAAAGGTGAAATTTCATGCCCACACATGAATTCATGTTTTACTCAACTTATCTAGGAGACATGAGTTTCTTTGGAATCCAATGATTCCATGTTTTAGATTTCAATGTTTATATGATTAAATGATTGAAATGAAGAATTGAAGTTTTAAAATGATGCATGGATTTTGAAATAATGACTTATGATTTGAATGAATTAATTGATTCATGTAAATAAAATTTCCCTACGATCTTTCATGGTTTGAATTTCTGAAATTTATATGAATTGATTTTTTATTATTAGTCATGCATTGATTGATTGTCCAATTTTATATTTCTCATTACTGAGAGGATTTCTAGACCATGTAATTCCAATTTATACTTGAGCATATTTCTTCAGTGATCTTGGGACATGTAACCTACCATAACTTTTATTCTAACATGCTGAAGTAATGAATGTGCAAAGCCACATTTAATATGATTGAGGGATCATTTGAAAAGATACCTTTTCTTAAAATACGACTTTTATATCAATCATTATCTCAGATCATAGAGACCATGAATGACCTTTATTGGGATGAGCTATGTTTCAAGCCATATTTATCCATTCCTACTATGCTCTTGGTATTTGCCTAATGTTTTATAGTTGATGTGTGGGGGGTAAAGGGAATCATGGTGGACCAGATGATACACATTTAAAGGAAGATGTGTGGGGGTGTTATTTTGGGAATTGTATAAGGTTGTGGAATCATTCATTATACTCGATTGTTTTCCCCACTTGAATTGAAAAAAATGACAAAAATGCCAAAAAGATCCAACAAAATTGAAAAATGGGTTGTGATTTGGGAAAACCAAAAATCACCATTTTCAAGACCGACAATCTTCTGATCATTTTCTATTAGGTGATGGATTTGAGGTTTTATCTTATGATAATATTTGAAAAAAAATAAAAAGTTAAAAAAAAATTCAAAAAAAAATTCAAGAGGGTGCAAAAATCATTCATTATACATACTTTTATCATGACATTACTTTGAGTTTTGGGAAATGGGTGTTGCTACATTGAAGGGGAGAATTTCATTACACTTTTATTTTTGATATCATACACTGTAATTAAGATATTAGCCTCCTCATGGAGCCTTAATTTTTAAAGAATCAAATCCTACCAACCTTAAGCCTCAGAGTCATTTGAAGCTTTATTTCAAGTCCTCATGATTTTATGTGTCTTTTGTCTTTACAAAGTGGAGAATGTTGTTCATTTACGGGACCATGGATAAGGAGCATGTTCTCATGATATGATTATAAATCTACTTGAATTTTATCATGAGTTATGAGAGAAAAGAATAAAAAGGGAGGTAAATCATGACTTGAAATGTTTAATTATAAAGAATCAACGAGCTTGAATAAATGAAAGGATAAGTTCAATCAATTTTCAAAGGGGAAATGTACAATATTTGAATTATTTGTTTCTTTGAAAAATGGAAAATTAAATTGATATTTTATGTAGATTTTTGAATGTTTGATTTCAAATTGAAAATTGTTTGAATATATTTAATTGAAATTTGAATATTGGTAACATTGGTGTCCTATGATTTTCATGTTGTGATTTTATTCTTGAGGACAAGCATGGTTTAAGTGTGGGGGTATTTGACAGAGCAAATTTATGTGCATATTTTCCATCAAATGATGTGTATTTTTTACTTTTTTTCAATGATAAACCTAATGTATTTACTTGTTTTATTAAAATATTTGGTAATTTCAATTTTATGATGAAAATGATAAAAATTGAGAAAGGTGCATAATTCAGGATTTTGGACAGATTTTGACCAAAAGGGTTTTTTTTCATTTAGTAAAAAAATACTTCCAATTATAGTGAATATTTTCATTTAGAAGCGTGATTTTATTTCCTTAAACATTTTATTCTAGACCAGGAGCTGATTCGGTGATCTAAAGGGCATAAAAATCAATGAAGTTTATGATTTTTCCGCGCGGACAATGTGGACACCACCAAAGTAATGGAACCAAAACTCAGCCTAAACATATCCAATTGAGGTGCTTCTACCTAGGATAGCAAGAATACAGATATGGGAAGATCGAAAACAAATTTTAGGGTGTTTTGATGTGATTAAGTCTGCTGTTGAATGTTATTCTATTGGAGGAACCTTCCTTTAATCTTCATCCAGAAAAAAAAACCACTAATGAAAAATTCCTTCCTCATTCAAACGGTGTCCAAAGAAGCTAAAATATTGAGGGTGAATGGAAATTGCATCTATATAAAACATCAAATAAGGGGTGCACACGTTAATTGACCATTTATTGGGACAAAAACATACAAAGTTTCGGGGGACAAAATTCTACCTATAAAAGGAGCAGAGCTCCTACCTCTCAAATAATTCATTTATATACCATTCCAGAAAGAGAAAAGCATCAAAGAGGGGGAGAATGTCCTCCTACTTGCTCTTCATTCACAATTCCTTCCACCATGTTTATTTTTTATTTTAATTCGATGACCCACCTTGTATGGAGGGGTAGAATACTTTATGGTTAGTAGAAGGAAAGGGGGACACCATTTTGTGATGTTAGAGTTTCTGAAGTTTTATTCAAAAGAATTATTTTCTTTTAAATGAATGATTTTATATTTAATTTGTTTTTGAATTTAAAGTAAATATGATTTTATGTTGATTTATTATTAAATATTAAATTTCTGTTATTTAAATATAATTCTACCCTTGCTTTATCTATTCATTTTTACACCTATTGGTTAATCTATGAAGAAAATATACTAAGCGAGTGATTTGGGGATTGCTAAATCTCATGGAGAAATTAAGATAGATTAATTTAATTATTTAGGGAAATAAATACCAGATTTCGTATTTCCTAAGTAATTAATATTAGTACATTAAGATGTTTACACTTTGATAAATAATAAAATCAAAGGTGAAATGAAGAAACAATTGTTATTCAGTTTACTTAATTATTTTTCCAAAAACCAAAGGGTTCAAATTTCATAAAAACTATGATGAAATCACAAATGGGAAAAACCCAACATAAATCCAATTTCTTCCCCCTCATATTAAATTCACAATCCTTTTTAAAAAAACCTCTTGCTTTCTTAAATCATTCAAACTTGTTATTTATTAGATGACACCAAGATTAAAACATAGCCTCTTGGAGAATGAATATCTGGTTACCATTTATAATATACCCTTAGGTGGATTTAATTGTTTTTTCCACCACTCACAACAAGCGTGTGTCACCCGTATAATCCATGAAGTGATATCTTTTTAAAACCTCTATTTTCACCGAAACATGGATATAAAAAAATCATGTGTTTCACAAAAACCATTAAAAAAAGTTTTCAAAGAAACTATAAAATGAGATGAAAATTCAAAACATTATTTTAAGACCTGATACACTTCAATAAAATCAACTATGTAATTATTGGGTAGCTCAAAATGAACCAAAAAAATATTTCTATGAAAAACCAACAATTTCAAATAAAAGTGGAACATAAAATTCATTTTCATTACAAATACCAATAAAACAAATTTATTGAGAAATGATCAAATGATATAATCATGAAATTACTATAAACACCACACGCTATGTCACAAGAATCTCATACACGATGGAATCACCTACCAAAAGTGTCAAAAACCTCAAATCCTTTTCTGAAAGTTCAACTGCACCACAAAGGAGTTAAAACAGACCTAAAACCAGAATTTCATACCATGAGACATAAGAAAAAACCATAGTCTTGAAACCCTACATTCTGGACATTTGGAAAATCTAGAACAAGGGGAGAAGTCCAAATAAAATGGGAGCATGAAGGAAGGAAACTCACTTACATGAGGGATCTTGAAGAAATCTCACACAATACACAAGAATCTAAAATTCCAGACTTGAAAAAATGAATGTTAGGTTCGAACAAGGATGAGGAGTTCATGTAGGAACAATAATGGGGGGAAAGCGTGAGAAATGAAGGAGTTATAATGGAAACAAATTACCTCATTAAAATATGGACGATTTGAGAATGTTTGAGAAGAATTTCCCCAATACCCGATGGAAATGAGATCCAAATAGGGATAGGAGAAGATGGGGCCACGCCTAGAAATTTTTTCTTCGATTGGAAGATGGAATCACCGAAAAAGAGAAAAAATAAATAATTTATTAAATAAAAAAATTTGTTTTTCAAACTGCAAATGGGCTTCTAGGCTGGTCCAATTCCTTTAATAAAATCACAAATCTACTCTGATTATGGATTCCTAAAGGGTTCAAATTATTATGGTGGTGTTATTAGGTGATGTTAAGACATTTTGGAAGGTTAATGTTGGAAAAATATTGAATATTAAATAGTTATAGAAGAAACAAAGTTGGTATTTAAATCTGGCAGTGGGCTCACAGTTTTGCCTAAATCATGAGAACTCACCCATTCATTTAAAAATGCATGGGAAACCACCAAAAAAGTAATAATCAAAATTAAATAAAAAAAGATATAAAATAAGTCGTTCATGTGACAATTCTCCCCCCATGAATGACTTTATGCCTTAGAATTTCAACCTAAATCTTGATTAGAAAAAAAGAATGGGTACTCTTCCTAAATCCATGACTATTGTTCCTATATCTCATGTGTATCACTGCCATGCTACCAACAAATCCGGACTAGTGGAATAGACATCCATTGAAGCACATTCTCTTGGGAGTCGACTATTTGCACTGGCCACTCAAAAAAGGGCCAGTGAGGCTCTATCTCCACTTATTACCTACTTTGAACATGGGAAAGATCTGGGTTTTATTTCTTCAATCGGGAGACATGGAAGACGTCATGGATATATGTCAACTGGGAACAGAAATCCAACATGTATGAAACCTTTAAAATACGTTTGGTGATCTCAAAAGGTCCAAAATACTATGACGTTAGCTTCCCTTGATTTTCTAGTCGAGGATGGCTAAGATGAGGGGGCACCTTTAGGAATACCCTATCACCCATAGAAAACTCTAAGTCTCGATGCCTCTGGTCTCCATATGATTTATAGAGACTATAATCTATCAATAAATTATTCCTGATCAATTTTAACTTCTTAGAAGTCTCCCGCACCAGGCTCAGCCCCAGCAGTGAGGTCTCACCTACCTCAGCCCAACAAAGGGGGGACTGACAAGTCCAACTATAGAGCACCTCAAAAGGATGCATTTGAATCGAGGATTGGTAACAGTTATTATAACAAAACTCATCCAATCCTATATGGCTATCCCAAGAACCTCAAAAGTCCATGACACATGAATAGATCTTTTCCTCTAAAATCTGATTTACCCACTTTGTCTGAAAATCTGTCTAAGGGTGGTATGACATGCTCATCTTAATCTAAGACCCCAAGGACTTCTGATGTCCTTCCTAGAACCTAGAAGTGAATCATGGGTCTCTATTAGAGACAAATACTAATGACATGCCATGGAGTGTCACAACCTTTTGAAGATAAAAATGGCCCAACTCGTCCACTTTAGCTATATCTCTGATCAGAATGAAGTGGGCTTATTTTTTCAGATGATCAATCACCACCCAAATGGAATTCTTACCCCATGGTGTACAAGGCAAGCCAAAAATTCAGTCCATGGAAACCACTTCCCACCTCCAGGTAGGAATGGGTAATGGATAGAGAAAAATAGAGGGCCTCTGATGCTCTGGTTTCACCTACTAGAATATGTAGCATCTCGACATAAAGTCTTCTATGTCTCGTCACATACCTATCCACCAGAACTGTCGTCTCACATTACAATACATCTTGATGGATCTTGAATGGATAACTCACTGAGATGGGTGGATATATTCCATCACCATCTTCTATAGAGATAATGACACTACTGAACGGATCATGAAGCACATGATGCCCTTGAGAGATGACAAACAATCTGAGGAATTCTCCCCACCATGATGAAACTCCTCAACTGCTAACAAATCTCATCACTAGGTTGTTCCTATTGAATAAACTCCAAGAGAGAAGGAGTAAACGGAATGTTCACCAAGAAGACACCTCCATTTTTATCCTTCATCTCCAGATGCATCAGATCAAGGAGTCCCATCATAGTCCAATCATCACTGGACTTCCTCAAAGCCTGCAGTAGAACTCTTCTTCTCAAGGTGTCGGCCACCACATTACCCTTGCCTGGGGAATAGACAATGTCAAAGTCAAACCCCTTCATGTACTCAATCTAGAGATGATTACTCATCTCTAGGTCCTTCTAAAAGAAGATATTTGCTGAGTTTTTATGATCCAATAATACCACAATCGCCTCTCCAAAGTGGCAGTGAATCCATGTCTTCAAAGCATGCATAGCCGGTTCCTACTCCAAGCCGTGGGTTGGGTAATTATTTTCATGTGGTCAGAGATGGAGTGAGCCATATGCCACCACATGACCATCTTGCATAAGGACGCACCCAAGAACCACACATGAATCATCACAATTGACCACATACTACTTCCTAGCCTTAGGAAAAAATAGCATAGGGGTGGTAGTCAACATATGATTCAGTTCTAAAAAGGATCCCTAACATTATAGGCCCCATACAAACATCACCCCTCTCTGAGTGAGGGTGGTCATCGGTGAAGCAAGATAAGAGAAGTCCCAAACGAATTGACTGTAATAACCATCCACGCCAAGGAAACTCCTAATCTTGAACACATTATTCGGTTTCTCCCAGGAAATTACCGCACTGATATTTACAAGATCCACTAAGACCCCTTTCTTAGAGATCACATGCCGCAATAATCTCACTTCCCTAATCTAGAATGTGCACTTTGATAACTTTTCATAGAGGTCGTGATCTCAAAAAGTGACCAGAACGATCATCAAGTGATGTTCGTGTTCCTCCTCAGAGAAATAGTATACAAGAATATCATCCATAGACACCACAATGAAGAAATAAAGATACTGATTGAAAAACCTCTTCATGACTTCCATAAATACCATTGGAGAATTGGTCAATCTGAAGGGCATGAACAAGTACTCGAAGTGGTCATACCTGCTACGAAAGGTTGTCTTTGTGATATCTACCTCTTTCACCCTAAGTTTGTGGTATCCCAAATGTAGGTCTATTTTTGATAACCACTTTTCCCCCTTCAACTAATCAAACTAATCATTTCTTCTTGGAAAATGATATTTTTTCTAAATTTTTACCTTATTCAGCTTCCGATAATCAATGCACAACCTGAGGGATCCATCCAGATTTTTTGTGAACAACACTAGAGTTCCCCAAGGAGAGACGGTTGGGAGAATGAATCAATTGGATTCCAAGTCATCCAGCTATATCTTCATTTCCCTAATCTTTGTAGGGGCCATGTGATATGTGGAATGAGATATCATCTATGTTCTCAACGCTAGATCAATCGAAAAATCCACATCCTACACTGGGGGAAAACCTGAAAAATCATCCAAGAATACCTCAAGAAACTAGTTCAATACATGAGGTAGTTCAACTTCAGTAGATAAACCATCGTCATATAGTGATAGTGATGATAAATAAAAGATAAGACTTCCCAACTTTGGGAGTGGAGGTCTTGCAAGACCAAACCGCGGATCCCATTCTCCATGAAAAACCTAACAACTCCCATCAGGTGTCATGAAACTCACTCGTCGTCAGTAGAAATCGATGTGTTCCTAGAAGTGTAATAGAAAATCCATTTCATGTATCATGTAAAAAAGATTCATATCAATCACTAAGAGTTCCCACTCAATCGTAATCCCTGACATGGAGAGCGCACACGGCGGGCACCTGAGACCCTGCCTCCTCCTTTCCCAACGACATCACCAACTCCATCGCAACAGAAAACAACTCGGTTGGTAAATTAAGAGTGTACAAAAAAAATGCATAAATGAAAAAAATAGAGGCACCAGTATCAAAAAAATCTACAACTACAGAAGCTGCGATTAAAACGGTACCTCGAACCGTCGACAGTCTCGTCTCTGATCCTGCTGGTGCCTAATCCACAAGATGGTGATGTCTGATATCTGCCTAAGGATGACTGCTAGTTTATGGTTGTGTGCTGAACTGGATCTATCCATAAGATAACCCATCCATTCCACCAAAACCACTAAAATGAGACCCTCCAGTCATCGGCGACTCGGACAGTTCTGGCACTCCTCTAGAAGCCACTGACCCTGCGCCACTCGGAAGAAGACGTGCCACTACGCACAAGCGTTGCAAATTCCCCATACCTCCACACTGGTAAAAAGGACTCAGAGGAAGTGAGCATTCTGGTTGGATGTTCCCTAGTTTCCCACACTGGTGGAACATGAATGATCTTTTATTAGAAGCCACAATCAAAAACTTCCTGAAGGAGTGGCCAGAACTACCACCATCCTTCCTCACATATTCCTCCTTCTTTCTTTTCTTTTTGGAAGAGCTTCAACAAACCAAAACTAATACTAATCAAGAGAAACCAACCTTAAATTTCTATTAAATCTCCACCATGCACACCTCTCTATGACCTTAGCATATGTCCTTAGCTTAAGCAGGAACACCTGGGAGTATATCCCTAGTCGAAATACTTTCTCAGACCTCTAGGCCTTTGCTTGCTCATTAGAGACAATTTTATGAGCATACTGAACCAATTCATCGAATATTTGGAATAATCCATCATATATAGATTCCCATAAACAAGATCCATGAACTCTTAGGACCTCTCATATTCCAAGACATCATGAAAATAATGCTTATTAAAGGCAACCATGAAATCATTCCAACGCATCTGCTCATTCTTCCCAATCTGAAGTACTGATTCTCACCACCATTGGTTAGGACCCTAAAACACAAAGTAGGAACACTTAACCTAGAGCTCCTCGGGTGTATCCAATAACTCGAACATGCACTCGATCTTCTCAAGCCATTCCTCTACTTCATGGGGTTCAATGTTTCCTTTGAAGGTGGGAGGCTTTTTTTTTCAGGAACTCATCAGCCTTGTCCTTTCTAGGACCAGTATCATCCTTTATTAGAAGAGATGGAATAGGATCTGGTTAAAATCCTAGAGCTTGTACTGCTCAGGAAATGACCATGGCTAGCCTCTGATCAATTGGTGTGGGAGAAGACACTCCAGCTTCCTCCCATGGCCACATGGGAGCTTTCTGGGGAGGCATGTTGCTAAAACATGTCACAGTCAAAAAATACAATATTCAATACCAAAATTATGAAACATTAAATAAAATACATCAAATATAAATAGTCTAAACACATTAAATTAATAAAATAATGAACGACTCCACCACCACCTGATGTCCACGTGTGGTCTGCAGCCCACACGTCTCACGAGGAAGTGAAGTCAATCAACCAATTCAACGTCCCCTGGTGACTCAAGGTACACCATGAGAGGTGCAGTCTAGTAACACTAATCTTAACCAAAACCTTGATCCATAATAGTCATATATCATGTCTATCTCGACTCATCGCAAAATATTAATATAACCCAATAACATTGGCCTCCTCTAATACCATTTTGTCACACATGGGATCTAGTTGCCACTAATACCAGCACCAAATCCAGCCCATGACAAGGACCGAAGGGAATTCCTAATCCCCATGGTCTAGAAACAGTTCTAGGTTATTAATAAATTAGTGTTCAGAATGATTTACCTGAGTATGAATGCCTAAAGCCTTAAAAACACTCAATAATAAGAATCTGAAATTTCCATGCCAAACAAGACATATGCTAAATCCATAACTGAATAAATGGTTTTAAACAATGTAAAAGAGGTCCAAATAATTATAAAAATGGAAACAAGTCAACCAAAATGACTCCACATGACAAGGGGCCGTCACCCCCAACCTTCTCCACAACACCACACCGTATGAGGGGTCTAACAACACAAACAACCTTCCCCCGAGGCTTGGCATTTCCCCGAGTCAATCATAACCATTTCTACATGCACCCAAGGGGTTTAAGTAGGGTGTTAGACTAATCCCAATAGGATACTATCCAAATATTACAAATAGTATGTAATACATGGAAAAAATGTAGTAGTTTTAATATGTAAAGAAAATAAGTGATAAATTCCAAGAAATGAATCATTAAATTGAAAACAGTTTTGAAACTAAAACATTCAGAATGTTAATAAAATTAACTATGAAAATTTAGCTACTTAAATTCACATCCAAACACACCCTAACACAAGGGTGGATACCAAAAATCCAATGATCACCAAAACTGGGAACACCCCTAGGCTACTAGATAGTCTCAGTCCCTATGTACCTCATACCTCGGTAAAAAGTAACCATGTCACAAACCTTTTACCATGAACGAGACACTATTAGGGAACATACCAATAACCTAGTGGTCCCTAAACACCATCCATATAGATTAGTTAGAGTTTTTATTATCCATTTTCATAGTGAAAGATGGATAAAATGCATATGGGTCACGACCAGTACTAGTACATATCCGCCCACCTAGGTACCTAGGTTTCCCCTTTGTGCTCAAAAAATTTCAGCATACTAAACACATATATTTTAATATTAAAACACCAATACTGGTCAAACACAAACAATACAGTATCTATAAAATATTTATACCACTCAAAACACACACAAAAACATTTTGATTTTCAATAAAACAACTTCTCAAAATCTTAGATTGTTTTTCACCCAAAACTCCTTGAAATCACCACATTGCACACCATGTGTGTACTTACAAGAAACCAAAACTAAAATGACATCCCAAACCATTAAATGAAACCATAAAATCAGTCTTAGGAATCCCTATATTATCCACAAAGTGATATCTTTATAAAACCTCCATTTTCACACAAACATGGCACTTAAAAATTCATGTGTTTCACAAACACCATTAAAATAAGTTTTTGAATCAACTTAAAAATGAGATTAACATTAAAAATATTTTTATAATCCCTAATACACTTAAATAAAATCAACTAAGTAATTATAGGCTAGCCCCAAATGAACCAACAAGAGATTTCTATGAAAAACCCCCAATTTCACATAAAAGTGGAACGTAAAATTCATTTGCATTACAAACACCAATAAAACCAATTTATGTAGAAAAATAAAATTATATAAACATTCAAATACCATAAAATAGTTATAGAAGTCACAAGGATTGCATACACAATGTAATCACCTACCAAAAGTGTAAAAATCCTCAAATCATTGTGAGAAAGTACAAATGCACCACCTCTGCACCCCAATGGAGTTAAAACAGACCTAAAACAAGAATTTTAGACCATGAGACATAATATGAAACCATATTTCCTAAACCCTACTTTACGTACATTAGGAACATCAATAATAAGGGATGAAATCCTAAGAAAATGGGAGCAAGAAGGAAGGAAACTCACTTACTTGAGGGATTTTGAAGACATATCACACAATACACCAGTAGCTGAAATTCCAAACAACCAAAAATGATAGTGAGGATAGAAAAAGGATGAGGAGTTCATGTAGGAACTGGAATAGGAAAAAAGTGAAAAATGAAGGAGTTATGGAGGAAACAAATTACCACTTCAAAATCTGGATGATTTGAGAATGTTTGAGAATCGTTTCCCAAATCAGCGATGGAAATGAGCTCTAAAGAGGGAAACGAGAACCTAGGGTCACACATAGGGATTTTGGATTCGAGTGGGAGGTGGAATCACTGAAGAAGAGTAAAACCTGATTATTTTATTAAATAAACAAAAGTATTTTTTAAAACATGAAATGGGATTCAAGGCTGGCCCAATTCCATAAATATGAACCCAAATCCAACATGATCATGGATTCTTAAATGGTATAAATTAATATGGTGGTGTTAATAGGCTATGGGAGGAAATTTTGGATGTGAAATGAGTGAAATATATTGAAAAATGAAAGATTTATAAATGAAACAAAATTGGTTTTTAAATCTGTAAATCAGCTCACGGTTTGGCCCAAATCATGACAACACACCCATTCCTGCAAAAATGGAGGGGAAACCCCAAAACAAGAAAATAATGGAAATTAAATGAAAAATAAATTTAAAATAAGACATGAATGTGACATAATAATTACGAGATAACCAAATACACTCATGCACAAGTGATAGAAGTATACTAATTCTCTCGTGAGAAAACAATGGAACCCAACTACACATAACTAGGTATTCTAACCATGCCATCCTCACCAATGAAAACTCACCATGTAACTCAAGTCAAGTAAAGTAATATTGTAATCACAATGATGATATGGTTTCCCTGAACAAATTCCCACTACTTTATCCAGTCATTCCTAAATGATAACATCCCCACATGCCCAACTCTTTAAAAGAACCACATCACAACCCTCCCGAACACACCTGGGCCCCACAAACCACAAATAATCCCATCACCTGGGCACCGAGCCACAACACATCTCAAACACAAACACCTTGGCTACAACCAGATGACATCCTACCAGTACACACATGGGGTCTCACAAACCACACTACATCCCACCCGCAAACACTTGGGCCACTAACCCTATCATATCCCGAAAACACCTGTGAAAGAATATTATATCTCATACTATAGATACTAAGAAAATAACAACTCATATCATCCTAGAGACACATGGGAAAGCACAAATCGACCACTAACACTTGGGCCTCAAAAACCACAGTCCACCTAAGACATCTTGGGCTACCTGCGCCTGGAAGAAGGAGCAATGAAGAGCAGGTGACCAGCCATCCATACTCCCATTTGGATGTCTGGGAAAGACATCATCCCCCATTTTGATGGGGGTGTTCGTAACATAGTTCTCAACTAAGGTAGGGTGAGTATATAAAAATAAAATATAAATACATGTACACATAGATATAATACCGAACACTATTTCCAACCTATGGGTTCTCAAACAAGCAACTATCTCATAATACCGCCTTTGCTGCTACCTCTAAATGCACCACCACATGACAAGAGACAAACAACAATCATACCCCGATATAATTCATTTAAACCATAATAATTTGTTATTAATTATTCATTAATTCATTCCATCACTACATTGGAAACTATTAGGCACACCACATAACGAGACACATAGAGAAAGTCACATAGAGGATGAATATCCTTGGTAAATTAACCCAATAAACATTATTCTCCATTTTACAGCCATTTATTCTATAAAATACTGATATCAAGATATGGGAAAGATTTATATAGGTTATTAATTAGAGAAGCACCCTTGAAAACCACCACCATCATCATTATTCATTTTCCTCCCACCCAAACTATCATCTTAATAGATAAACTCCCAACTCAATGCCACACCCAAAAACACATCTCTTCATAACTACGACAAACCAAATATAGCCCCACCATGCAACCACAACCACCCATTTCACCCCACACAAAAACCCTTTGAAAACCACACATAACAAAAATAACATAACTTATTTAGATTTAACAAAGGGGGTTGTTACTCAATTCTAATTCTTAAATTGATGGTGTGATCAAAGAAACCATAAGATCTTATGGAATCTATCTAATTTACCAAATAAATAAGGTTAATAAGATTCAAATATATAATGTCACTCAATAGAAGATCAAAAACATGAATTCATAGGCCATCACAGGTGTGAAAACAAGAACCCCCAATGACAATGATATTTTTTGGGTAGTAAGACTATACAAATCATAATAACTATGAATGGAATATAAAAGAAAATTTCATTACTTTTCCACAACCCACTATTTATTTATTTAAATATGATTAAATTATTTATAAAAATATGAATTCAAATTCCATAACAAGGAGAACATCCATCTACTCACCCTGCATGATACACAATTAAGAGAGAAGCATGGATCAGTACCTGGAAGAAGAGAAAGTATGAACTTCCTGGTTTCATTAAAGCATTGGGGTGCACATGTAGTTGGAAGATACTCTTTGGAAAACATGTTCCAAAGGATACATTATAATTTCATGATGCATAAGGGGGAGAAAGGTTTGGGGTGTCTCACACCGAGAGTAATGGGTAGTGCAAAGGGGAGAGAAGATCTCAGATTTAGAAATTCCAGATCCTAAATCCATGGGAGATACAATTTTTAAGATACATTAAAGGTAGATCTTTAGGAAAAACATGTTGTTTGGATGTCAAAAGAATATTCATGATTTTAGATGATATATACGATTTGTAATAGACCAAAAACCATTAAATATGTTATTAAACTCATTTTACTTCCTAGAAAACATTAAAGGGAAAAAACATTAGGATGCTGGAAACATTGGTCATGACTAAACGTCAGAATAAAATACCATTGGATGAGTCACCATTGGATGACTCAACGATGGATTAGCTACTATTAAACTCCTCACCACTGGATGAGCTACCATTCAGTGAGCGACCACTGTGACTCACCGTCGTGACTCACCGCCATTGACTCACAACCATCGACTCACCATTGCGAATCACCATCACGACACACCATCATGACTCAACATTTTCACTCACCATTAATGAATCACCATCAACACTCATAGTCGTGACTCACTGGAAATGACCTACCATTAGCGACCTACCATTAAAGAACTTGAAAAATTATAAATTTTAAAAAGTTTGAAATCAGTTACTGTGACCTATAAGAACACTTCAACCACTATATTTTCACAATGTAATAGACCAGAAAGGTATGAGACATTGTAATAAAAGAAATAAACATCAATGACGATAGTTTCATTAATTTTTGAATGAAATTTTTTTCCCACAACTCCTCATATAATGAAATAACTATTGGTTAATTCACATAGATCATCTCTCTCCATCTATCCAGAAATTACTAAGACGTACCATGATGTTCGAGAAAATATTTGGTTTGAATAAGAAGATTATTTATTATATATCAAGAGGCTAGGTATTTCAAAATGTCAAAGTAATTTTCATAAGTCCATATGGATGATTTATCTGTTGCCTATACCCATATCTAAATGCGATAACATAAAAATGTTCTTTGTCATTGGTCTCTTGATGAATTTTAAAGGAAATAATGAAATATGGGTTATTGTGGATCAACTAACCAATACATATCACATAAATATAATCCAGGAAGATTTATCACATGAGAAAAATTCCATTATATATGTAAAGAAGTAGTAACAAAGCATGGGGTGTGCCTACCAATCATCTCTAACCGTGATCTAATGATAAATTATAAATTCTGGAGATTTTTACACCAATATTTGACTACTTAATTTAATTTATGTATGTGTTATCACCCAAAAAAATGATGTAATGTATGAAAGAAATATATATACACACAGAGAAATTATTACAACTTGTCAAGTAGAATTTAAATGAGGATGAGATAATCATCTCCTAATAGTTTAGTTCTCATACAAAAGAAACTTCTACTTGAGTATTCAAACAAATCCATGTGAGGATCTCTATGAGAAGTCATGTAGAAATTCAAATTGTTCAAATGATGTTGGAGAAAAAAATATACTTAGTCAGGGACTTGTGTGGGAGATGATATAGAAAGTTTTAGCAATGAAAAATTATGTAAAATCATTTCATAGTCAATAGAAGAGATGTGATAATAGCCATCGAAGGGATTTGGATTTTTTATGATGGATAAAATGTTATCCTTTGAATATCAACAAGTGATAGATTCATATTGTTTAAAAAAATGGAATATTATACCTAGGTAAATTATACCCTTTTAGATCTTTTAACACATAAGATAATTGGTCTATCAAATTGCACTTCAACCTAGTATGGACAATGTTCATAATTTATTCCATGTATCTCTCCAGATAAAGTACAAACCTAACTCTTCAAGTGTACTAAACCCAGATGTGGTACAACATGCGAATGGTATCTCATATAAGGGGAAACATTTGATGATATTGGATTATGGAGACAAAGATATATGAAATTAGACTACTCACACTATCAATGTGTTGTGGATGAACCATAAGTATGAAGAGGAAATAAGGGAACTAGAGGAAACCATGAAATTTTTAGTACCCTAATCTATTATAAGCTATGTATATGATTTTAAATATCAAGGACTTGATTTAAAAATAAGGGATAATGTAAATAACTCAAAATAATAAATGATATTTATTTCTTGATGTAAATTTGTGGAATATTATATAATATTAAAAACATAAAATATATAGAGAAACCAACAACAGATTATTTCACTAATGAAAACCATTAAATTAGAAAAAAAATAACCCATAAAAATTATAAATATTAAAATGTTAAAAAATATTATTTATAAAAATGACGATGTAAAAATATAAATCCCCACGATCAATTAGAATCATCCATCCATCATAGAACACAAATTAATTGAAACCAAAATTTAGAACACCAATTTATATTATAAAAAATTGAAATGAAAAATATCAAGAGGAAATGAGGTGAATAATGAATGGATGGACGAATAGTTTTTTATATAAGGGAATGTCTCTATTAGAATAGTAATGGGAATTTTAGAATAGTTACCTGACCTTAAAGAATCATAACATGATTGTGGTGAATAAGTAACATGGTCGTTAGAATAATAATTTAGCCTCAAAATAACAAAATTAGATATAAATAATATTTTTTCATGACTATGTCATGTAAATATAACTATTATAATGAAAAAATTATATATCATGATTAAATAATTTAAATAATATATATGAACATTTTAAAAAAATCGATTTTTATGTTTTAAAAAAAATCAAAATTTTTAAATTAAAAATTAAAATTAAATATGTTTTGAAAATAATTTTATAATAGAAATATAATTTTTTAAAAACTCACATTGAAATTTCTCAATTTAGTTTTTTTGAAATACCTCTAATTTTAGGTTAATGTTAAAAAATAAATTTTCTTACATAGTCAATGTATCTTGAATTACATTAATCATGATTTAATAAGGGAATAATAATTTATAGAAATTTAGAATTGAAAAATAGATATTTTATTTCATAAATGATACATTATAAAAAAATAAACATGGTTCCAAACAATAAAAATTTATTTCGGAAGACAAAAGTCAAAAGTTTTCCATGAAACCAGCTATTCATTTTTCCAATTTCCATTTTAATAAACTAAGTGAATTCGAATAATAATGTAGTTTAAAATCCAAAAACAATTATATTATATTTATAAATAATTTATATTGTCAAAAAACCCATATTACATGTTTTAACTTTGATATATTATTTAATTCTAAAAATTCCTCTCCCTAGATGTATAATACAACACCAAGTAAAAAAACTTCTCCCTAACGTTCCAAAGAAAAATATCTTCCAAAATCATCTCTCTTAATCCTATTATAATTCATATAGATATTATGGATCCATCAAACTCAACTAATGAAAGTATTTTATTATTTTAGAGAACAAGAATCCTTAAGGAGAGGGAAATCGCTGACCAATTCATTAACTCATTCCCAAATCCCATTTCTATTTTAATCCACCCCATTCAACAATAAATTGTATATGGATAATTAAAATGTTTTTTAGAATTATATAAATTATTTTAACCTACTAAAATCATTATATTTATGAAATATTTCATTTTAATACATCCCATTTCCACTCTTTAGACAACATCATGTTAACAGTTGGTTTAAAACTAATGAAGACATTTCCAATTCATTTATTTTCACTAAAACAAAGGCTATATATAATAACTTATTTATTCAAAATAAATATATAAATATATTTATTTTAATCTTATGTAATTAATTCCACTTATGTATAAATGACCATGAAGAAAATAATATAATTATTGAAAACTGGAAATTTTTAAGTATTGCTTGATATCAGAATACTACAACATCAACAGTGCAAAAAAAATTATATTCCAATGTTTTATATTTAATAAATATTAAATTAAAAACGATTTTGAAAATTAAATTAAAATGTTTTAAGAAACCTATTTTTATTATCTAGTAGTCAAGAAGTGAAAAAATATAACATGTTTTATGTTAAGTGGATTCTCAAGAGCAACTCCCCTTTTTGGGTGATCCCTATTTTACATAATTTTAAGCATGTATATTCTATAAGGTTTAATAAAAATAAACTCAATATTATTAACTTTTGTTTCATGTATATACATGTTTCCTCCACAATTTATAATTCAAATACTTTAATTTTTCGAAAAATAAATTTCTTTTTAAAACACATGCTTTACTCACCGTGTGTTTTTTGTAATTCACTCAAGAATGATGATGTTCATACCAATTACTTTTTAACATATTCAATTAATAACCACATTTTTATTCATTAAATCATTCTTTCTTAAATCATTATAAAACCCATTAAATTACATAGGATATTTCTTGACTACAATTGTTATATGTTTTATGTGGAATACATGTTGATGTAAATATTAAGATGTGATGGGTGGGTATAAAATTATATGGCTCTCTGATTCATTGGGTAATATTTTGTATCTCATGAAATTATTTAAACTATTCATGGACAAGATATAATATTTTCTGAAAAATAATGATTTTAGGATTTATGCCCATAGGGGTTTGTAAAAATGAAGCTAGCTTTAATTGCAAATATGTGTGGTATTTGGCCACTATTAAATAATGTTTAATTTCTATGAATATACCACATTCTATGACTTTATCTATTTTTTCCTCTTTATTATTATGATTATACTATGCTTATGGCATGATGATTATTATTATTCTCACCCATGTTATATTGGTTCATATCCCTTATTGATCCTCATACTAGGATTTTAGCTCAACCATATCATCGATGTATATCATTTTGTTATTACATGTTCAAAGAAGAATGTGAAACTTAAAAAGTATAAAGATGAAGTATTTAAATAATTATTTATAAATTTTTATGTATATGTGATGTATGAAACTAATTTTCCAAATACCCTAAACCTTCAAATACATGACTTATAACACTATTATGTTATTTATCTTAAAAATGATGTACTTTTTATATAAGAAAAATTATTTTAGCTATGGTTTGATTCCAATGGTTTCTTCCAAAGGGGTGAGGATTCCATTATTTTATAATATAATTAATTTAACTCATTAATATAATATCTTTGGGGATGTGGAAGTCAGTCATGTTTATAAAGAATTGATAATAAATCATTTTAATATAATATAGATTTTGGAAGATACAAAAGGTGAATATAAATTAGTAAAAGTACAAAAAGGTAATGTATTTTAAATGGAAAAAAATCTTTTTTCTATGTATAATATTTAGATTATTTATTACGTCACTTTTACTGTTATATTATTTAATAATAGATGTTGTATATTTTTATCGTATTTATTTTTTACCTTAAAAATATAATATATTTGAAAATTATAAAAAATTAACCACCAGATGGTATAAACATTATAATTGTAAAATTGGAGTTTAATTTATCCAAATAAATAGATTAATTTTATAATTTAATCCTTTCAGTCAAAATCCTCATTTAATGAAATATATTGGTATTTTCTAGAATATCATTTTTACGACCCTTATAAAAAGTATATATTACATTATAATATTATTTTAACATTTAAATATAATTAAATATTATTTAACAATAATATTTTGTTACATTGAAATTTATTTTGAAAAATCATAAATTTATCAAAAAGAGAGACTATATTGAAACTATGTATTTCCAAAAAATACAGTTGATGTTTCTTCAAATAATAATATATATTTTTTATAATCATTTTGTATTCAGTTATAATGTAAAAAATATAAGATGTAAATAATAATTAATTTATTAGGAATACAAAATATTCTAATGCATACTATTATGGTTTAATTCATAACAACTTATTACACTAGGGTATTCTATAAGAGTAATCAATTTGATGGTGAGATTTTCTTATAGTGGTTTAGAATGCATATTTGGGGTTATTATATTAATGAGTTTGAGCTTATCCTATAAGTAATTTTTATCATTTTTTAATATCATATTTGGATCAGTCAGGGGAAAATCCCAATGATTTTATCTTCCTCGGATGCTTCAATTAATGGGATTCGTAGGTTATGATCCACTAAGTCGAGGTCATCACTACTTCAATCATTTTCCATTGGACATTATGATAACAATTAATGTAGAAATATTAAGGTTCATTGTACAATGTATATAATATAAATGGACATATTGTTTAATGGTATTTTAAATAAAATACATTATTGAGGTCAATAATAACCAATGTTGGGTATCTAGTTTCTTAAAAAACATTACTGAATAAGGTATGTATTCATTCAATGTGGAATAAAATGATTGATTGTAACATTCCTCATGCCTCAAACACATTACACGTGATATTTTCATTTTATAAAAGAAAATAGGTAACGAAACTTATATTTCATTATCGCTTACAATTCCATTATTTCTTCATCAAATGATTTTTCAACACAACACTTTGACCATGTGAGTTATTAGTTTCCACGGAACATTGTCCCAATGATCTCAGATCATCCCCTGATACTCTTCATATGATAGATCATTCTCATTTGATATCACCTTTTCATTCAGTACATGTGTGTGGTTTGGTGTGTAATTTCTAATGAGTGATATGTGAAACACATCATGTTCTTGATATAGGTGAGGTGGGAGTGCAAGTTTATTTTCCAATGCTCTAATGTGATCAAGGATATCAAAGGAGTCGATGTATCTATGAACAATATTTAACTTCTACCAAAACCAAATGAAATTATATCATGGCTATATATGAAGGAATACCCAATATTTGACCTCAAAATATAGGTTTCATCAATGATTATCTATGTAACATTTCTGATATATTTTTGTGGAATTTGTATGCCTCTAAATTCTTTAAATAATATTTTTCATATGTTAGATAATATAAGAACTCATTATCTTTTACTATTTAAAGTAATACGAAGAGGTCAGATTCCAACACCTCTTCCCATACAATACATCATTAGAATCCATTATAATAATAGGAAGAAAACTATTATTGTATGATAAATACACTTTTGGAAGGTGTTGATACCAACATCCATGAAAATCCATTGATCCTGACATCAGTATATCCTCCATAGTTTGAATGGTATTCTAAGTATGAACACCAATTTAAGGGTGATAAGTAGTATTAAAAACCATCAATTTATCCAATGCGTGATGAGGGCTTGTTCGGAACCTTGAGGTAATCCTAAGATATCTATTAGAAGAAAGAGTGGAACATCAAAGTTTCTTTCCACATATCATATATATATATATATATTGATTAGTTAGTTGAGAATAAAATCATCATTGATAGAAATGAAATTATCTGAGTATGTAAGGTGATAAAATTCCCCTGAATGTGTTATTTCCTTTAGGTTTCCTATGATGAAATCCTTGGTTATTTTTTTACAATTTATAAAATGGTATTTGTAATTGATTTGTCACAACCATACACTTATTTCATTTATCATCGACTAATTTGAATACTAAGCATTGGGATACAAATTCCACTAGAAACCTCTTAATTTTATCCCACCAAATATTTTTAATCTAATATATATACATTATAGTGCTTCTTGGATAAATGGAGAATGATGATCTATCCACACCTTTCATAATTTTCTTTTTCAACTCTCAGTTTGATGGGACACATTTCCAAGTTCCACAGCTTGTTTGTTCATATTTTGAAAAGCATAACTCTGGAATATTATCTAGTATTTTCTATTTCACATCATCATCTATATGAGACTCCATTATCCTTTAATAAATATATGATTGACAATTTATTTGAGATTGGTAGGATTATGGTCTTTTTCTTTTTCCTATATTCATCTATTCTATGTCCAAGAATGTTGGATACCTTTCAATTCTCATCATGGATAGGGTTGTAGGATCCTTTCATCTCAATGAATATAAAACTTTTTTCTATCATATTATTGTAATCTATTAGATAATTATAATCCTTGATCGGATTTAACAACCTTCATTTGAATATATTATGCTCTTTTTGGTCGAAAATATAGTTGGAACTTTTATAATCTACATATAATTTGTACTTTTCTCCTAGATATAGTTTCTACAAATATTCAATGTGAAGATTACTACAACCAATTTTATATTATGAATTGGACAGTTCTTCTCATATATTTTCAATTTTAGGTATTCATACAGTATCAATTTTTTTATCTTTCCTGAGTATGTGACCCAATCAATTTTGATACACATCACTATATTCCAAAAATCCTTCCTCAATAGTTGGTATTTTTAGTATAGGTACATGGATTAATGTTTATATTATAACATTAAATCAATATTTTAATTTATTAGTCTAGAAAAATATAACTCATTTTTTAGTTGACATGGATATCGGGCATGAAAATAAATAGAATGATCTAAAAAATCAGATATAGTTCCTAATCAATCCAAGAATGGATTTGAATTCCATCATAGATATTGGTCCTATCCCTCCTTTAATTGATTCAGTGTTTAATGGATCCATAGATATCCCTTTTCATTGGATAACATTCACTAGAAAACACAATTTCTCTATCTAGAAGATTCATTTACTACAAATTTAAAATAACATTTAATTTCATAAATTATTTAGAACATAATTGAAATTCCCTCTCTTATTTGTCCTTTATTTTGGAGTAGATATTATTATCATCAATAGATACTGCCAAATAATTGTCAAGGTAAACCATAAAGACTCTATTCATTATGTCAGTGAATATTAACAAATAATTAGTTAGTCCAAATGGAATAAATATTAATTCATACTTCCCATACAATGAAAAAAAGCCGTCTTGTTGATATCCTCCATCCTCAAAATTACATGATAATATATTAAATTAAGATCCAACTTAGTGAAGTATTGGTATCCAAATAGATAATATAACATGTTATAAGTCCATTTAATAGGATACTTTTTCATTATCTTCATATTTTTGATCTCATAATAATAAATGTAGTGGCCCATTCACCTATTATTATTCTTGATGAAGATGACCAAGGCACCCCACGATGAAGTAACATGGAATATAAAAGTTTTATCCATATTCTTCTATAGTTTCTTCTTCTTATCCTCATTTTAATTGTTGGATAATTTTTATCGAGTCTTGGATATTGTAAAGTCACTTGGTATAAGCTTGGTTGAGAACTCAACCTTAATATATGTATAAAGAAGAGGAAATTATTTTGAAAACACATATGTGTTTTCCCTCACAATGGTCATGTTTTAAAGGATGATATTTTCATTAGTCTCATTAGCTTGAAAATGTTAAAATTTTTCATAAGTTAATAATATATATACATTAGACGATTATTCCGAAATTGATTCAACCTAAAATTTCCACATCTACAGATCCTGAGGGAAATTTTTGATAGGGACAGAGATTTACATTTGTCCGCACTTTTTATTTGATAAATATAAGGAAATCCAATCTATTCATAAAATTTTCTCAAATTAAACAAATAATTTTATCACAAGGATCACTAGGAAGCTCAATCTATATATTAGATTGTGGAAGAGTTATATAGATGCGATGAAATAATTGACCCATTAAACTTCTTCACTGATAACTCTCCATACATATTTTAATGTGATTGTCTTGTTCTGGTTTTCGGCCAAGAAACGCCCAATGGCTTCATATCCAATGAATGATGGACCTGATTTCCAAAGGCAGGTGTTCTCCAGATAGTCTGACCAGGGACTCTTATAAACTCATATTGGTCGAGAGGATGGGAAGTTGGGCTCATCACACCCTTTTTTGGGGGAATTATTGCCTGTTCCAAGACTCTCTTATAGATTTAAGATGTATTCATATGTTCGCGAATCTTTGGTTTATACCCAAACATTGTATCCACAGATTCAACCCTGGTGGGCAATGGTCAACTGGATGCAGGGGTTCAGAATCATATATTCCTGAGGTCTACCATCCCTCGTTGGATTAATGACCCCGAAGGGTTGGAACTCAATTGAGGCAACACTAGGAGTGTTGTGGTGAACCGATATGGAGATGATCGGATCGACCGACCGTTGGGATTGAACCTCAGGGAGGCTTCCTACATACCCTGCTTAGGAAGCAGAGATCAAAGTCCACGTATTTTGGATATATATTTTAATGCCATGCTGGACGAGGGTAGAACTCGACGCGAAGAAACGACTGAGTGGTGGGATTGAACCTCGTGGAGGCTTGCTACGTACCCTGCCTAGGAGGCAGGGATCAAAGTCTACGTAGTTCGCTTAGGGTTGGGGATTACACTCAGGGGCATCCCATTGGAGGATGTCATGGTCGATGATTACTATAAGCACACGTGATTCATGCTTGGTGTGGGAAACAAGAGGCAGCAGAGATTAGAGGATCGCGCCGCGAAAGGTGCTTCTATGATAAGTGAAGTGGGGCTTACACATGAAGGCGGACCAGGGTGATAGATTTGGGCTTACACTCTGAGGAGGTCCAGAAGGTTATAGATTGGGGCTTACTCTATGAGGAGGCCCAGAAGGTTGGGGCTTACTCCAGATGGATGCTCGGGTACTGCTAAGGAGCGGCACTGGTGAATGGGGCTTACACAAGGAAGCTTCCCAGGTGACTTCCTCATGTCTTACCATGAGGACATCCCAACCCATTGGTGGGTTGAGGAATATAATGGGGCTAACACCTATGCGCAAGTGCACAAGTAGGATAACACCAAGGGTGTTAGAATCAGTCCAAACAAAGGGAGATGAAAAGTGTGAATCACATGCCCAACATTCGGAATGCAGTGAAGGTGGCATGACGATGGAGGATAACTATTAACTATGTTCGAAACACAACATCCATATCGCGTTAGCCAGAAATGGGGACGAACAAATGAGGGTCAACTGCTAACCATATTCTAAAAATAGGACCTATCTCGAAGTGTTTTCCAATGTCTTCTGGGGCATTGGCTCAGGACGGTAGGTGAGCCGATGCGGCATGATTCCAGGACATTAGGGTGTCCCTTCAGACATGAAAGAGTATGAAGATCCGAATGAAGGACACATAAAGCATGGGGTGGAGTGATGGAATGTTTAAATGGATTCCATCACCCATGAAGTTATGCCACTGTAAACGTAGCGTAAGGCATCTCTTGCATGAAGCAAGAGGCATCCAATTATTGAATGAAAGGGAATGGTACAGTTAATAGTCATGTAGAGAGGACTATTTTTGTATAGTTTAACATCATATGGATAGGGAGATATCCATACAGTTTAACGTCATGTGGTCAGGATGACTAGGTAGGAGTGACCTAGCAATGGTTGTTGTGGGACTTATGCAATGGAGGCCCTTTTTGGACGAACCTATCAAAAGGAGGTAGAAAATGGGGTTGTAGGAGAGTCATGAAGAGTATCTCGACTAATGGACTGTATAGGACATATGATGGAATGTCATAAGGGTGCAGTGGAAAACACTATTGACCCTGCCCAAATAGTTCATGGTGCGACTCTCCATTTTTCATGGGGGTCAGTGACGGTAGCGAAGGGACCGGCCTGGAGGAGCTGGCTGCGAGGTTCTGGCTACGAGGGATTGGCCATGGAGGAGATTTCCATGAAGGACTAGCCACGAGGGAGCCTTATGTGGTTTGCGGTTTAGTTGTCCGTGAAGGGAGTCCGCGGAGGAGCTGGCCGTGATAGAGCAAGGCGCGATGGACTAGGCCACGAAGGAAGCTGTCTGTGAAGGATGATTTCCGCGGAGGAGGCAGTACACAAAGGAGGTTGCCCATGGATGAGATGGACGTCTGCGAAGGGTGTCTGCAAAGGTGCTGGCACCCGTCCTACTTCATGCCCGCGGAGTGGTTCCGCCTCCATTTCGCGAACGACACTGGTCCGCAGAAGGGGTGGCCGTAGAGGGACTATCCGCGAAGGAAATGGCCGATATGGACTGGCCGCAGAGGAGATGGCCGCATGTGGTTCACAGACTGGTTTCTCCTCTCCACGGAAGAGTTCATCCGCAGACGATATGCAGTCCATGCATGGTCGCAGACCGTTGGGAGAGATTTATTTTGCGTCTCCCCAAAGGTTTTCACCCATCCTTCCTCCCTCTTCTTTTGGTGCCCCTCGGTGAATATTTATTGAGCCGCAAATAGGATGGGAACACGACCTTTGAGGAATCCCATGAAGGAATCCCCAGCCGCGGTCGACTCAGTCAACCAGCGATTTTTGGAACCGAGATCCGCGGAATTGCTCTGTGGCCATGCACTACATCGCCTTTATTCCGCGAAGGACGAGGTTCGCAGTCACATATGGATTCCGTCTATATTTCGCGAACGAAGAGGTTCGCTGAGGGGGTGGCTCGCGGTGGTGGACCGGCCTGACACCCATCCTGCTTCACTCCCGCGGTGGGTCTCCACCACCATTTCACGAACGAAGATCGTATGCGGAATTGCGGGAGGGCAGTCTGCCGAACCGGCCACGTGCTATTGCTGGGAGCCGGTTCATGGACGGGTTCGGTCCTTTTCCAAGTCTTGGGGTAATCAGATTTTCCCCTTGAGAAATTTTCAGGACCCTACAAATGCCCCCTATCGGAATGGGGTCCGATTGGAATGAAGGGGAGGCTATTCCGATATAGAGTGGTCCTGAAAATCGATGAGTGATTGGACAATGCTCTAAATTTTTCCTGAGCCAAGGTACTCAGCGAGAATTGTTTGACTATTGCTAAGATTTTATAGGAAAACCCCACAAACATTTTGTCTTTTATTTTAATGCCATAATTTTTCCTTGGCCCATTCGGTATAGACCCAGCGGGTATAACCTGGCTTTTTCTTAGGTCGCCCTTTTCTGGTTTTCAGCCTACCTGGCTTTATGCCTCTTTCTTCTATGAGCGGTTGAAAGTCCCGTCGACAAGACTATCATTACTGATGTTTTAGGTTGAACTGATCTGACCAAATATGGTGGGAAGAGGGCCCCAATGGGATTCAACTGATTAAAGGATGTCTTAAAACCCTTCAGATGCACGTGGGTGAGAAACATGTTTGAATTTGAGCGGCATACAGGGCATGTCTCAAGGAATGGGAGCCATGTCAGTATATAGAGCTAGGAAGATCATTGCCTAAGAAGAACTTGCCTTTGGTAAATTTGCCAGGGGGAAATCAATATGGAAAGCCGCTGAGGGCATGGTATTCATAGTCATACAAAGGTTTCCTTAAGTAAAAAACTTATCCATTTCTGATGGCCAGGGGACTTCATGGAAGTCTGGATTATGGAAACCGCGATGGGTGGCATGGAAAGAAATGAAAACCACCAGGGGTGGCTTATAAGAGGAGTGTGACATCTAAAAGGGTTTTGGGAACATCCGTACTAATCAGGAGCGTGGTCCGGAGACCACCCCCTATGCATTTAGTTAGCGTAAGGGATGATCGAGGCTTGATGTAGTTTAGAGTCATGCAGCTGGGACATCATCTGAAATGGAACGACTTATCCTGGTTATTGATAATCTCATCAATGACGTTCCACCGAATTCAGGTAGGATTCTGAAAGAGGTTGGTAATATGTAGCTCAGAGGGTTTCCGAATCCCGGGATAGAAATGGGGGCTTAGAGGCCAAGAGGCATATGGAGAGAAGCATTGCCTAAGGGAAACATTCCTTTGGTAGACTAGCCATGGGAAATCAATATGCAGAGCTGCTGAGAGCATGGTATGAATAGTCATACAAATGTTTCCTTAAGTCAAAGACTACCCACTTCCTATAGCAGAGCAACTTCAGGGATGTTGAGATTTGGAACCACCAGGGGTGGTTTATGAGAGTTCAGCTTTTTCTTGAGTACAGATGATGGTTCATGATGAGAGGGTGCCATAATATGGGGGAATTATCTAGACTAAAATTACTGAGAATGGGTGAAGTAATTATTTCTCACACTGGTGTGAGGCGGTGGTTCGTGCAGGTCTGACCCGTGCACTGCAAGACAGAAAAAATCCTATGTTCCTTACTGAACCCATGATGGGTTCAGCCGTGCAGTTTAACGTCATGTGGTAAAGACAGGGATATCTTTAAAGGTGGATGTGCAGTTTAACATCATGCGGCGAGGATGGGGGGAATTTTTGAAGGTTGCTATGCAGTTTAACGTCATGCAGCGAGGATGGTGACATTTGTGCAAATGTTTCTCTTCATCAGAATGTAACTGGGCTTGAATACCTAAACATTCCCCAGGCATGGAAGGGGGTTGATTGGTGTAAATCATGGTTCCAGGGATTCTTGGATCATGAGAGGTGATATGGGGGCTCTGAGGCCGGTAAGAGTACGGAGCTAGGAAGAGCATCGCCTGGGGAAATCTTGCCTTCGATGGACGACCCAGGGGATATCATTATGTAGAGCCGTTGGGGGGCATGGTATTCATAGTCGTACAAAGTTGTCCACAGGTCGATAACTTTACACTTCCGATGGCACTGAGTGGTCATGGGGATCCGCGATTGTCTGGCCCACGAAGTCTGTAATCTGGTGAGGAATGCCTGGACATGTTAGGGATATTCTTCCCTGGAAGCTATTACAGCTTAAAGAGCCCCCTGCACTGATTTATCTTGCTCACGAGGGTGTGCCTTCATTCCATGCAGTTTAATGTCGTGTGGTAAGGACGAGGTACTTCTAGTTTACCGGTCATAGAGCTTAGAGCATTGGGTGACTATTGCTGCAGTCACTCAAAGGATAACTGAGTCAACATGTTCTGATATAATTAGAACAAGGCGGGGGATGAAGGTTGTAAACCACAACTTTGAGCTTTCCTGGATCAGGAGGTATGGTGTGGGGGCTCTGAGGCCAGTAGGCGTGTGGAGCTAGGAGAAGTACCGCCCGAAGAAATCTTACCTTTGATGGACGTGCCAGGGGCTATCAAAATGCAGATCCACTGAGGGCATGGTATGCATAGTCGTACAAAGGAGTCCATGGGTCGATGACTTTCCACTTCCGATGGCCATGAATGATTATGAAAATCCACGATTTCTCACAGTGGAGAGTTCAGCACATGGGGATATTGGTGTCCATGTATTCAAGAAACATCTTCACCACAATGTTCTGTTGAGTCAAAGTAGCCTAGTCCTGGCATGATGTTTGTTGATGCAGGTCGCTATGTGAACCACTGGTGAACACAAAAGCTATCCAGATAGGGAAACCCTAGCAACATCCGAATAGGAAAAGGGGAATGAACTTGTAAACCACTTCCCCATAATCTTCTGGATCAAGAGGTATGGTATGGGGGCTCTGAGGCCGGTAAGCGTACGGAGCTAGGAATAGTGTCGCCGGTTGAAATATTTCCATTGGTAGACGAGCTAGGGCCTATCAATATGCAGAGCCGCTGAGGGCATGGTATGCATAGGTGTAGAAGTGTATCCACGGGTCGATGAATTTCCACTTCCGATGTCCATGAGTGGTTATGAAAATCCATAATTATCCGGGCCATGGAGTCTGATGTATGCAAAGGATGTATCCAAATGTGCAAGGAGTATCTCCATCTCGTATCTCCATGTGTCCTGGGCGGATCACGACTATGTCCATGAAGTTTAACGCCATGCGGTGAGGAAAAACTCCATGCAGTTTAACTTCATGCGGTAAGGAAAAAGGTGAACCAATGTGAAAGAAAAAAGGGGGTCTGTGCAGTTTAACATCGTGCAGTGGGGATAACTTATGTGCAGTTTAACGTCATGCAGTAAGGACGAAGATATACACCCCATGCAGGTCTGGTCCATAAACAGGGGAAGGGGCATTTAACATCATTGTCTGTGCAGTTTAACGTCCTGTGGTAAAGACGAGAAGTGCTCCCCGTGTCGGTCTGGTTCACACACAAGGGGAAAGGGTATTTTTTTGAAGCGGCTGGGCCAGGATAGGGAATCCCGACATCGCTACATATCCTGCAAGGGAAGGAATCAAGCCATACGTAGTTCTGTGAAAGATGGTACACCCCGTTAAGGTCTGGTCTATACACAGGTAAAACATGAATTTTTTTTTGTTTTTTTTGTTTTTTTTGAAGTGGCTGGGCAAAGATAGAGAATCCCGGCGTCACTACGTATCCTGCAGGGGCAGGAATCAAGACATACGTAGTTCTATGAAATCTGTGCAGTTTAACATCGTGCGGTGAGGACGCGGTCTATACATTTTAACGTCTTGTGGTTAGGATGAGGGGGAATTATTAGTTTCTGTGCAGTTTAACGTCATACGGTGAGGACGATGTGCTTGGTAGTTTAGTGTCATACAGCTCGGACGATGAGTACACCTCGTGCAGGTCTGGTCCATACATGAGGGGGAGGGTCATTCTTCACTCTTTTTATCTGTGCAGTTTAGCATCATGCGGTAAGGACAGACTCCATGCAGTTTAACGTCATGCTGTGCGGACGTGAATACATACCGTGCAAGTCTGGTCTGTATATGGGGGAATGGGCATTTTGTTTTGTTTTTTTTCTTTCTTTTTTTGAGGTGGCTGAGCCAGGTTGTAGAATTCTGGTGTCACTACGTATCATGTGAGGGCAGGAATCAAGCCTCACATAGTTCTCGGAAAGGAAATACACCTAGTGTAGGTCTGGTCCGTACACAGGGGAAGAGGGTGTTTTTAAGTCACCTTGTCCGTCCAGTTTAACGTCATGCGGTGAGGACGGGCTCCATGCAGTTTATCGTCATGCAGTGAGGACGTAATACTCTTAGTTTAAGGTTATAGAGTTTGGACCATTGTGTGCTTGGAAGTTTAACGTCATGCAGCTCATATGAGAAGTTCTCTGTCTCTATGAGAAATACTTATTCCGGAATCTCGCATTGGTAGGAGCCGTGTTGGATTGACCATCCATGGAGATCAGGAAATACGCTCCGTCGGAATAAACCTTGTGTACAACATATGGTCCTTCCCACTTGGGCTCCAATATTGGGGGATTTTTCCAGGTATCATTGGGTTCCGGAGGACCAGCACTAATTCTACTTCCAAGAATGACCGGATGTGGACCTTTTTGTTGAAGGCTCGTGCGATCCGGTTATGGTACACATCTAGGTGGTGCAGAGTGTGCAACCGCTTCTCTTCTAGCTGTTCCAATTCACCTAGCCGCTTTTTTGATTAATCAACATCGAATAATCGATCACATATGGAAACGAGGAGTGAGGGAAGTTGGATTTCAATAGGAAGGACCGACTCCGTGCCGTACACCAATGAGTATGATGTAGACCAAGTAGCAGTGCAGATTGTAGTTCGATAAGCCCACAATGCATGGAGGAGTTTATCCGACCATGACTTCTTGTCTCTATCCACCATTTTCTAGAGGATTTTGGACAAGGCCTTGTTGAATGATTCTATCTGCCCACTGGCCGCTGCATGGTAGCAGGATGAGTAGTTAGCCTTGATACCATACTCGTGGTATAGATTTTCCAACTCAACAGAGAAAACATTGGTGACGTTGTCTATCAGTATAGTATGAGGGACACCAAATCTGGTGATGATATTGGTTTTCATGAAGATGACAATATTTCTTGCCCCGACTTCCTTGAGGGGTATGGCTTCTGCCCATTTGGAAAAGAAGTCGGTCACCGTGAGGATATACTTCATCTGTTTGGTCCTGGTGGGAGGATATGGTCCCACGACGTCCATCCCCTAGACGGAAAATGTCCAGGAGTACTTAGATTGATGAAGTAACTTCGGGGGCTGGTGTATGAAGTTGGCATAAATCTGGCATGAGTGGAATTTCATCGTAAAATGATCGCAGTCCCTTGACACTATGGGCCAGTAGTACCCAAGCCTTTGAACCTGATGGGAAAGCTTGGTCCCTGGTTGATGTGCTCCACATGATCATGCATGTACTTCAGTCATGACGACAACGGTTTATTCTCCATCAATGCATCTAAGGAGAAATCCATCGAGGCCTTGTTTGTAGAGGACCTCTTGCTGACCCGCACTGCTATATATGACAAAATTTATTTTCCTTCTCCGTACTTTCTCTCGTTCAACCCTTCCTGAAGGAAGTTATCCCCGTTGAAGGTAGTTTGTGATGGGGGTCATCCAGCTGGTAGCAGGAGCATATGGATCGGGGAAAGGACTGACTTCATGGATCTCTTCCATCTTAGACTGAACAAATGGTAATACCATTCGACTGTGAGGAATGCTGGTGACCATTTCATCCCGATCTAGGTCGGCTAGGGCTATGGCCGCATTGGCTAATGCATCAGCCTGAGCGTTCTAGGACCGGGGAATATAACTCAATGTTAGTTCTGTTGAGAACTCAACCATTAGCCCTAAGACATGGTCAAACAAGGGGTTCAACTCCTCATTTTTAATAGCATATTCACAGTTGACTTGCTTGATGACCAGCTCCGAGTTACCTTTTACCTTAAGGTGTTGTACTTGTGCCTGGAGTGAGAGATCCATGCCTCCAATGAGGGGATTGATATTCTGAGTCATTGTTTGTACATCCCTCTGAAATGAGGAAGGAATATGGAAAAACTGCCTTTTCTAGGGACATGAGTATTATCCCTAGACCCATATTATTGAATCAGGGATCCTCCATCCTCCTCCCGGTGGGGCTTCGGGATGCACCGTCAAAGTACATTTCCCATGCTAGGACCTCCTCTTGAACCAAGAAGATATCTTCATCAGGTAGTTCAGTGTCCGGTGCAGCGGTCCTAGTTGATGGGTGCTCTACCAGAAATTCTGCTAATACCTGGACCTTGATGGCTTTTTGCGGCATGAACCGAATGTCGAATTGTTGCAGGATGACCGCCCATAGGGATAGGCATCCGGTTAGCATCGGGCGACTGAGGATGTACTTGATCGGGTTACTCCGCGAGATCAAATGGAACTCATGATGCTGCAGATAATGTCGCAGCTTTTGAACCGCAAAGTCCAAGGCCAAACAACTCTTCTCAATATTTGAGTATCATGTCTCAGCATCAATCATGGTTCAACAGAGGTAATAGAGACTGTTTTCACTGCCGGTGTCGTTCTTCTGTGTGAGGAAGGCTCCCAATGACCATTCTAGGGCCGTCACATATAGAATGATAGGCCTTCCTTCGACCGGGGGCATGAGCACCGGTTGGATTAAGAGGTACTTCTTCAAGTTTTCGAACACCTATTGGCAGTCGTCCATCCATTGGTACGTCACCCCCTTCTTCATCAACCTAGTGAAGGGAAAACATTTGCCTGCCAGGATGGCTATGAACCGCCTAATATTGGTTAGGTGTCCTTGGAATCCCCTCAACTTAGTAAGATTTTGAGGAGGTGGTAGGCTCAGGATAGCCTTCGTCTTCTCAGGGTCGACTTCGATTCCATGATGGCACACGACGAAGACAAGGAACTTCGCTGAGGTAACCCCAATGGCGCATTTCAAGGGGTTCATCTTCAAAATATGCGGCCAGAGCTTGTTGAAGATGGTCCCAAGGTCCGACAGGTGATACGAGCGCTGTCTGGACTTGACTACTAGGTCATCCACGTAACATTCAACAAATTTACCCAGGAACGACTTAAAGATCCGATGCATGGCACACTGATACGTGGTTCCAGCATTCTTGAGACCAAAGGGCATGGCCCTGTAACAGAATATCCCTTGAGGGGCCCTGAAGGTAGTGGCTTCTTCTTCTTCTCAGGCCATCCTCATTTGATTATATCCGGAATAGCCATCCATGAAGGTTAGAGCCTCATACCCGGCCGTTGCATCAATTAACAACTCGGTGATTGGATCTGGGAAGTCATCTTTCAGACAAAGACGATTTAGGTCTCTGAAGTCAATGCAGATGCGGATTTTTCTGTTCTTTTTCTTCACAGGGAAAATGTTGTCCAACCAAATGGGGTACTAGACCTCCCTGATGAATCCTTCTTTAATGATATTATCAACTTCAGCCTCTATCTTGGCAGCATGTGAGGGGTGTGTCCTTATAGCGGCCTGTTTGTAGCCCCGATGGTCTTATAGAAGACCCAGGTGATGCATCGCTACCTCAGGATCAAGTCCTAGAATTTCCTTGTAATTCCATGCAAAGACATATCGATGTTTCCTTAGTAAGGAGGTATATACCACGTGTTCCTCATGAGACATGGTCATGCTAATGAGAGTGGGCCTCGGGTCTTCTTTGGTACCCAGCTTTATTTCCCTGAGCTCATCCACAGTGGTGGAGATACCCTCCTCAAATGCGGGAGGTTAATCTCTGAGATATTCCCCCTCTTCTTTTCCCAAGTCCTCATCTTCTTGATCTGACGAGGAGAGAGTTTCCGGTCTAATCCTTCAAGGGTTTGAGGGAGAGGCATCGTGGGCATCCCTGCTTGAGTATTCATCCCCAAATCGAGGGTTGGTAGACGTTCCCGCATTGTCGTACTCGACCATCATGGCTGAAGTCATGAGGACATCTGAATGTGCGTCTGGACTTGAACAACCACTCTCAACACAGTTGATGGGTATGACATAATCTTCGCCAAGCTTCCTGAGGGGGTCGTCGTGGACCATTTCCAGGCCATTCGGAGTGGGGATCCAGTCAACACCAGCGATCAAAGGCTTCTTCTTATTTTTCTCATTGAACCTGGCATCGATGTAATGTGGCTCGGAGAGCTCGAATGGGGCCTTGTAGGCATGAAACATCCCTCTTTGTCAGTTGATGGAGTACTTTATTCACTGGTGGTGGGATGAAGGAACGACCATGTGATTATGAATCCATGGCCTTCCCAACAAGGAATTGAATGTCGGGCTTTGCCGGACCACCAGGAATTCTATGTAGGCTACCAGGTCACCAAAATGGGACTTTAGCTTAATTTGTCTCATTGGTTTCTGCTCACTCTTGTCGTAACCTAACAAAGTTGTGGCTGAGGAAATTAGATCGTCTTCACTGTAGCCCAACTTACGGAGTGTCTACAGGGGAAAGAGGTTTACTCTAGAGCCATTGTCTATAAAGACTTTTCGGATCTCAATACCATTCAGTGTGTCAGACACATATAGCAGTCTAATTAGTCCTTGCATGATGGCATCTTCGTCCTGATCGGTGAAGGAAATCACTGTATTCCATTCAGCTGGGCTAGTCTCTTTCCGGTATATTTCGGCGGTAGCTACCTCGGCTAGGAATTTATGGGGGATGATCAAAGATTCTATAAGTGCCTCTCTCAGGTCGTCTAACAAACTCAGGGCATCCAGGATTGACAAATTGGATGGAACGGACGCTAGCTGCTTAAGGATTTCGTATTTTTGGTCCAGCGGTTGACGCTTCTCCATTGGCGGGAGAATCTTAGCGGGTGCTTAAGAGCTGGAGAATTTGACAAGGAGGGACCGACCGCGGGGACATATGTCGATGGTGTTCCTGCATTCTGAGGACTTAGCCCGACCGGTCTATTTGTGCGCACTAGGCGACCAGATACTTGCTCCTCCTCTGGTGGGCATCACAGAACAATAGGGCCAGAGTGGCTGATTGTATGAGTAGAGGGGCATTCCCTCTCTTACTGAGTCCGCTGAAGGGCTCTCCCACGGGTTTTTGTGGTATTGATGGCCTGGGCCGGAGTCCAACCGTAGGGTTGGTTTCGGTCGCGGCTACGTCTCCCCTGCCTCTGCAATTCCTCCTCTCAGATCCTCGAGCAGGAAACCCGGGTTCGTAATCATACCCTTCGTTAGGGAATTATTTCATGATATGGACAACGTTGATAGAACCGAAGATTGAATCTTCATCCTCTAATAGGTCAACCTGGTTGGTTGTCTCTGATGGTGCCGTTTGGTGGGTCGGTACCCGTGGCGCCAAATTCCTGGGCATAATGTCTCCCAGGGTCGGGATTAAATTTGGCCCTGTCGCGGACTGATCCTCTCTTGATTGCTTCCTCCATTGACTCCCATCAGATAATCAGCTTGTGGAGGGTTGTGAGTCCGATTTTGTAGGCTCTGTAGCTTCAGGGTCTACTGGTGGCAATACTGGCTGCTGTAGTTGAGCTCAGAGTATGCCCTAGGCTCAGTTGATAGTCATCCGAGTCATCCAGTTGTCAAATTTATGCCCCTTCTTTCTGGTGACTTTCTACCACCCCTCCTATTTGTCGAAGTCGGTGGTAGAGATACATGCCACATGTGTCGGTGGTGGTCCCAGATTTACTTTTCCAGAATCTACCATCCTCTGCAGAGGTATTTGAAGACGAAGCATTCACGGATACTATTCCAGAACATCCGATGGTAGGGGCAGTAATCTGGCCTGTCATCATGACTGACTTCTTCAGGTTTCCTTGGCTCTGGGAGGCGGATCAAGTTGCAGTTCATGGCAGTGATGAAGTAGCCGCGAACTTGATCATCTCGGAACGCGTATACTATTTGTCTTTGTTCCAAAAAATTGTTCTTCTGTGGTCCTCTCTGATTGTCCCGTTTAGGCGGAGGTGGCCACTGATATACAGGGGGCCCTTAATGATTTGGTGGAGGCCTAAGAGGTGGAGTGGGCACAGGGGCTCGCTTGAGTGTGACAGTAGACGCTTCAGTTGAATGGATATTTTCGCAGGATCCTATGAGGCTATTCGGGACATTGAATTAGTCCGCTGTAGGGAGTCCTCAATTCTCTGGGCAATGGCCGAGAGATGGTGGAAGCCAGTGGTGCACTCCACCGGTATGAGTGGTGTTCGCAGCTCATCTCTAAGGTTATCGATGCATATGGCTAGCATCTCATCTTGGGGAATTGTCATGTTCATAGAATAGGTCAGACCTTTCCATCTGGCGATGAAATCTGACACCCTCTCGTTCTCCATCTGCTTGCAGTTCATGAGATCGCTGACCGTTGTTTTAGGCAGCGTTGAGCTGAAATAGAACAATAACTGCTACCGGAGGTCCTCCTACCTCTTTATCGACTGGGCCGGCAGACTCATATACCAGACGAAGGCGGATCCTTGCATGGTCCGTATGAAGCATCTGAGTTTCACTGTTTCTTGCTGTTCTGGGGTCCCCATAATAGGGTCACAATAGGATGCGTAGTGCATAAAATGCTTCTCCGGATAGCCTGATCTAATGAGGATGGGGAATACAGGGCTCCCAAAATTGGGTGGAGGTGGTGTGTTGGTCACCCGATCTGGGTAGGGCTTCTGCTCTGGTTGTATCAGAGCGCGTCGACCTTCCATCACTTCCAATCCAGCTATTAATGCCTCGATGGTATTGGTGAGTCCCTGGTTTACATCCTATTGGGCCTCGTCCTAGGCAAGCGTAGCCCGAGGCATTGCCTGAGGATTCGTATTGGCCGGAACCAAGGGTGCATATTCCGTTTGGGGTACCCTCAGAGGGTTTGGGTGCACTTTCTCCAGTTGCCTCCTAATTGGAGGGAAATCCTGGAATTCATCTTCCACGTTTCGGTAGACGGACGAACCAGGCGCCTCATTGGGAAGGAGTCCTGATCGTGCTTCGTTTCCCGGGGAAAGCCTTAGCCTATGAGGTGCACTTGCTGGGAGTACATGACGTAGCTCTTCATGGGACACACTTTCAATAAGGCGGTTCCTCTTGATCAGCTCGGTGTTAAGCCACCTCAATTCTCCCATCTCTTCTTCCGGTCGAGAAAACCTCTCTTCGAGCGTGAGTGGAACGTTTTTATCGAGGGAAGGGGACGGGTTAAGGGTTAACATTCATTTGTTCTTGTCCTTTTTGGAAGCTCGCAGGGTTGGTGGAGGGAGGTTGGCTGAAGGGGTGTCCATATTTAAAGTGGCCCTCTGGTTTCGAGTGTGCACACCTGGGGGTTCATTTTGAGTCACAACCTGACCAGAACCGTCATATCCCGATCCATTCGGATTTGCATTTTCTCTGGTGTCACCTACAGGGTTAGCCTCTAGGATGTTGATGAATTCATATTACGGGGTGGAGGGGATGTCATCTTCCAAATAGGAAGAGGATCTCTTGAGTCATTGGCTGGCCTTCCCTTTTATGACTTGGGATTGCCATCAGAATTCTTGATGAAGAGTGATGCAGAGAGTTCTTTGATGCTGTAACATCCCAACTAAGTGATGAATAATAGTTATTTTTATCTATGTCTACTAATGAATTATATAGTGTTTTAGAGGCTTAAAATGGGAATAAATCCAATCTTAAGCATGGAATACACTAATATTTTTAAAAGATTGTTTTTCTGCCTTTTGATGGAAAACCATTTTTAATTAAACTTTTGACAATTTTATAAGCACTATTTGTCAAAATAAACTTATTATTTATTATTGGGACATTGAAATTTACATAGGATAATTTTTTGGTATTTTTCCATTAAAGTTTATTTTTTAATGAATAGTGAAAAATACTGCATTTTACATCAAAACTGCTTTTTAATCTAATTTAATTATATGGTAAGATTATCTTTTTAATTGATTTTAAAGTGTAAATAGAATATAGTTTTATAATTTAATCCAATAGTTGTTGTTGGAATTAATTTCACTTTGAAATTGGACTTAAATTAGTGTCAATCTTTTGATACATATTGTTTCATAAAAACACGCTATTTGCTCTAACAGCGGGAATTAATTATTAAATTAATTAATTTAACTAATATGTTTTTAATTTTGTAAAACAGACATCATTTTTGAATTCGGAATATCAAATATATCTTAGGGTGATGTTTTGGTATTTTTCTGAAAAACATCAGTTTTGATGAATAGTGAAACCACTAACTGGTACTTAAAAACTGATTTTTCGTTTAAATGAAATTTTACCACCTCTGTGTTTTGAATTTCAAAAATTTGACATACATGGTTGTCATTAAGAATTAAAATGTGGTTCAATGGGATTAAAATAATTTTTTGGTGAATAGTAACTTTTATGTTTTTAATAGCGATTATAGGTAATTAGTGCAATTTAAGAAACAAAATGATATTATAATAAAATGAAAATACCTAGACACGTGTCCTACACTTATTGGATGTGTCATGGACGACCAAGACAACCCATGGGTATATTTTTTGTACCCCATGGAGCCAGTTGGGTAAGATAAACACATTAATGCTTTTTATTTAATGTAAAAGTAAAAATGACACAAACATGAGATGTTTTACTAAACCAATTTTAAATGGGGTTATACAAGTCATATTTGTGACTATAAATATTAATTATAAAGATAAAAAGATTTCCTACATCATAGTAGTTTTGTTATAATTTTTAGACATTATATAAATAAAATTATTTTTGACACCATGATGATGCAGCGATGGCCTCATTATTTAACGATTTAAATAAAATGAAAAGATAATGTAGAATCTAAGCTCTAAACATGTCCAATACCTATTGGATGGGAGGATTTAGAACTAATATCACCTTATCCTCGAAATATATAATTTTGGGACCTTTTAAATCCGAAAATCATTTTATAATAAAGTATCCTTTTGTAACATTCCAAGAGTGCCCCTCCTCTCCTCTTATAAAAGACCCCCACCTCTACCACCTTACCCACACATCCAAAACCTTTGGCTCGGCCAACCCCTGACCATTGTTTCTCTACACATCCCTCTATAACTCTTAGAAGCCTCACATTGGGCAGAAGTCTTCCCAAGGAAGCCTTTGAGCTCAAATCAAAAAGCGTTACCCGATTTAAAGGTAGTGTCTTCTCTTGTGTTCTTATGTTTTATTTTGCTTCTCCAACCCTCTAAACTCTTTTTATTCCTTTATTTTGTAACCAAAACACTATCTTCAATATACTAGGATGTTTTTATAAGAAGGATTCGAGCTAAACTTACGCACACCTACATCTAATGGTTAAATAACATACTGTTTCGGTGGATGGCGAATTTCTGTCTCACGAAATGATGATTGTTCAATATTATTTTAACACCTTAAAAGGTGGCCATTAATATGAAACTATATTAATATATGATACATAATATTTTTATTTTTTACTTAAGATTCTGTATTTTTCATTTATGGAATACCTTTATGGTTTCCACTATGGGTAAAGGAGATATCTTCATTTTAGGAAGTGCGGACTACCGCCCCCTCAAAGTTATTTGATTCGTTAATGCAATATGTTGGACGTATAAAAGATTTAATTAATGATATTATATATTATATTATAATGGAATTATAATATACCTTTATATCATTATGATTCCATTCCATAAAATACGAAATAGAAATGAAAGTAGCGTTCATGCGTACGTACGACTTACCGTCTCCATGAACGGTGCATTTCATTTCTTACCTCTAAATGTTATGTAATATTATAAATGCATGTATATACTGGATATATATGATATATATGATATCTAAATCATGAATATAATGCTGTATAAAATGGATACATTAATAACATGTAATTATAAAGAGTTTATTTTTGACTCAAGTACCAATGATCGTTAAAACGACCGTTATTAACTTAAATAATTACATAGTGTTCATGACATGGTAATAAGTGATGAAAAAGGAATAATGAACTTGTAAAAGGTTCTTAAACAAGTTGAAATTAACTCAAGTTTATTATTCTGGATGTTAAAGAATGATCGAGTCAAGTCGGACTCGAGGTATGGGACTTCGTCTCAATCTCCTTTCATTGAGGCATATTTTGTTTTATACACAACCTTCTTTTATACGATGTATAAACCCCTTTTACTTTTACGTTTATCCAAAAGGAATATTTTTTTATACGAAGAGTTTTACTAAACGACAAATGGGAATTTTTTTGTCATACGTATGCGGTGACAACGACTTCTCCGCCGCCGTGACCATTATTTGAGTTTCGGCTTCCTCTACAGGCCATACATTTTTTTTAAAAAGAAAAAAATAAATACCCTATTTTACTTTTCATTTATTTTGGTATTGAAAATTGTTTTCATAATGTTTTTATATCAATGTGTTGTATTGATATATTGTGATTGAAAAGTGGAAATGTTTTGTTTCCTTTATGCATGTTTTATGTGATACGATTATGTTATGGTTCTTGGGCATTATTATGAAGACGGGTGGTTTCGTTATAAACTAAGGTCGGGTGAGCCCGATATAGCTCTCCAATGAATTGGGTAATGCAAAGGAGATAAACGTTAAGGTTTCTCCAAAGAGATTTAGGAAATATACTGTGATGGGTATTCCAAACGTAACCAAGAGGGTTACTCCGTACGTAAGAATGTTATGAATGCCTCAAGTTACCTTTTTGTCTTATTATTTCTATGATTTATTCATGATTTTATGAGTTATGTTAAAGTGCTTATGTTTTATGGGTAATTTATGATTTCACTTTTATGTATATATGTACTCATGTTTCCATTCCATATTTTTATATCCCTTACTGAGCTTTTTTATTCTCATCCCAAGTTTTTGAAATTTTTTTCACAGGTCAAGGGAAAGGTACATGATATGATGATAGTGTCAAGGAAGTGTCAATAAAGAATCCATGTTTTATTTTAAATATGTTTCCATTGATGGTAAAAATGAATACTATCTTTTATGTAACCACTTTCTTTAAATGTGGAATGTAATGCATGTTTTATGATCTAATTCTCTAAAACTCTTAACCTGAAAAGATCCTCAACGTGTATTCTTGATGTAACTCAAGAATAAGTAATTTTTAAGGCTGGGGCTTTATAGTTGGTATCAATGGTCTGTTTAGATAACTTTAGGAGTCAGAATTCTATTAAATGATTATCCAAAAATATTTTTTTATGGTCAAATTGAAATGATATAGCATTTGAAGATTTCCATGTTGCTACATCTAAGACATGTTTGTTCAGAATGGTTTTCTGCAGATGAAACAGGGAAGTAGTGCTAAGAAGGCATACAGAAGGAAATAACCTTCGGAATCAGCATCCTGAGAAGGCCAAAATTTGAACGGAACAGTTTGATGTAGTAATGGTGCGGTTGACTCAAGCGATAAATGGTGGTGGTATCCATGCACGAGATCAACCAGATCAACCGTAGAGGAACATGTCAGTGGTGGAACATTTCATGAGGCAACATCCCCCATCATTTAGAGGATCATCTGACCCTGTTCTAGTTGAAGGATGGATTAAATCACTGGAGAATATTTTTGATGTCATGGGGTGTTCAGACAATCAAAAGGTCAGTCTTGCTATTTACCGTTTGGAGGGTGAGGTAGATCAGTGGTGGTTGATGGTTAAATATATCAGGGACACTGATGAGATTCATTCTCTCGACTGGGATGAATTCAAAGGTATGTTTTGTTGAGAAGTATTTTCCTAAGACTGTTCGACTCAGGATGGAAAAACAATTCTTGGAATTGAGGCAAGAGGAAGACTCAGTGGCTGCCTATGAAGAGAGGTTCACTCGATTGGAAAGGTATGCTCCAAAAATTATCCGAGACCTTGATAGTAAAATCAATCATTTTTACTCAGGATTAAAGCCAAAATATCGAAGGGCATTGGATTCTCATGAGTTCAAAAGTTATGAAAAGCCTATTTGATGTGATGAGAAGGTGGAAATGGAGTTTTCCGATGATCAAGAGTTCTATAACAACCAGCAGAAGAAGAGACCAAGGTGGCCGGAGAAATGAAAGAATTCTTTAAAAATATCTGACGGTAAGAAAACTAAGTTTCCAGTTTGTGATAAATGTGGTAAAAGGTATGTTGGGGAATGTCTTATGAATTCTGGAAAGGGTACCGATGCGGTAAGATGTGACATAAGGCTCGTGATTGCACTGAAAAAGATCAGGGTGAAGGTATGACCAAATTTTATTTATAGTTAGTGAAAACTTTTAAGTGCAATGAGATGGGTCACTATGAAAAAGAGTGTCCGAAAAAGAGCTCGAGTGATGGGAAGCATTTAGACTACAAGCAGAAAGGGGTGGTGAAATCCTTTTCAACTACTTCAGAAGATTTCAGGCCATCAAATAAAGTGGTATCAGGTACTTTGTTTGTTTTTTCAGATTATGCCAGTGTGTTGTTTGATTCGGGGTCTACACATTCTTTCATCTCTAAAAACTTTTTTTAGTAAAATGGGAATACCATCTCAAGAAATGACTCCTGAACTTTTGGTAAAAACACCTGGGGGAAATGTTGAGGTAAAAAGAATTTATAAGAATCTTCCTATCCTTATCCGTGGAAAGAACCTACTTGCAAACCTTATTGTTTTAACTCAAGTAGAGTTTGATGTTATCCTGGGTATGGATTGGCTCTCTATTTACCATGCTAAGATTGATTGTAGAGATAAATTAGTTTCTTTTTAGAAAGACTTTCAGTTTGTGTACAAGAATGAGCCCTTACTGTTGATAACATTTCAAGAGGCTGAGAAACATGTAAAAGATGGAAATAAATGTTACGTTGCACACATCATTGACAACAAAGGAAAGGTTCATATTAATGATGTGCTAGTGGTAAATGAGTATCCTGATGTTTTTGCTGATGAGTTTCCTGGAATAATACCTGATCGGGAAGTTGAATTTACGGTTGACTTAGTTCCTGATGATAAGCCAATTTCAAAACCCCCTTATAGAATGGCTCAAATTGAACTTTGAGAGTTGAAGGAGAAATTTCAAGATTTATTAGAGAATGGTTTCATTTGACCTAGTACATCTCCATGGGGTGCTCATGTTTTATTTGTTAAAAATAAAGGTGGTTCTATGAGACATTGTATTTGTTATAGAGCCTTGAATAACATCACTGTTAAGAACAAATATCCTTTTCCTCATATCGATGATTTGTTTGATCAGCTCTAGGGAGCTCAGTATTTTTCAAAGATTGACCTGATATCGGGTTACCATAAGTTGAAGGTAAAGGAAGCATATATTCTGAAGACCGCGTTCCATACAAGATATGGCCATAATGAATTTGTAGTAATTCCTTTTGGGCTAACCAATTCACCTGCTGTATTCATGGACTTAATGAATATAATTTTCCATGAGTTCTTGGATAAGTTTTTGGTTGTTTTCATTGATGATATTTTGGTTTTTTCTAAAAGTAAAGAAGAGCATGAAAGATATTTAAGGGTTATTTTTCAAACCTTGAAAGAAAATAAATTGAATGGGAAATTCAGCAAGTGTGAGTTTTGGTTGCAAAAAATTTCTTTCCTTGGTCATATTGTTTCTAAATATGGGATAACTGTCGATCCTGCAAAAACAAAGGTTGTTGAAGAATGACCAAGACCCACAAATGTAAATGAGATTCGTAGCTTCCTTAGTTGGGCAGGCTATTACCGAAGGTTTGTTAGAAATTTTTCCCGGTTATCTAGCCTAATGACTAAGCTAACTCAGAAGGGTGTTAAGTGTATCTGGACAAAAGAATGTGATGACTGTTTTCAGGAGTTGAAAAGAAGATTGGTGAACGCTCCAGTTTTGGAACTACCTTCCAGGAATGGGGAGTTTGTTATCTACAACGATGCTTCATTGAAAGGACATGGTTGTGTCCTAATGCAGAATGATCAGGTAATTGCTTATGCTTCACGTCTGTTGAAAACTCATGAGGTAAATTATCCTACACACGATTTGGAATTAGCTACTGTTGTTTTCGCTTTAAAAATTTGGAGGCATCATTTTATGGAGTAAAGTGTGAAATATGTACCGATCAAAAAAGTTTAAAGTATATATTCACTCAGAAAGAATTAAACATGAGAAAGAGGAGATGTCTATAATTAATCATGGATTATGATTGTACAATTCATTACCATCTGGGAAAAGAAAATAATGTGGTTGATGCTTTGAGTCGAAAGAGTAATGCTTCATTAACAATGTTGCGTTTGGAACGTGATCCCTTGGTTAATGATTTTATGAACTTTGTCATAGAAGTTGTTGGTGCCAGATGTCCTTATGTTTTGTTTCAGGTATCAGTAAAATCTTCTCTATCAGACAGAATCAATCAAGTATAGAAGCAAGACAGTGAGTTGCAGAAAAAGGTAGAGCTGGTTCAGAAATATAAGTTGCCTAAATTCAACATTGATAATGATTGTGTTTTGATATTTGGGAAGAGATTGTGTGTGCCTTGTGATTTACAGTTTAAGAGAGAGTTGTTATGTGAAGCTCATAGTTCTCTGTTTTCAGTTCATCCAGGCAGTACTAAGATGTATAAATATCTTCGGGAGTATTACTGGTGGGATGGAATGAAAAGGGATATTGCTAATTTTACTGTGAAGTGTTTGACTTGTCAACATGTAAAAGTAGAGCGGCAGTTACCGAAAGGGATGCTTCAGCATTTACCAGTGCCAGAGTGGAAATGGGAAAATATATCTATGGACTTCGTTGTGGGATTGCCGAAGACACCTCGAGGTAATAATGCAATCTGGGTTATTGTTGATCGCTTGACTAAATCTGCTCATTTCCTTGCTATACGAGATACTTTTTCCCTAGATCAACTGTCCCATGTGTATCTTAAACAGATAGTCAGGTTACATGGACTTCTTCTCTCCATTGTATCTGATTGTGTTCCCAGGTTCACTTATAACTTTTGGAAAGGCCTTCAGAAGTCGTTTGACCCTGAATTACATTTTAGTACAGCTTTTCATCCTCAATACGATGGGACGTCATAACAAACAATTCAGACTTTGAAGGATATACTACGTGCTTGTTCGATGGATTATCAGGGAAGTTGGGACCAACATGTTTCTTTGGTTGAGTTTTCTTATAATAACAGTTTTCATTCCAGTATACAGATGGCACCATTTTAGGCGTTATATGGGAAGCAGTGTTGAACTCCAGCTTTCTGGGATGAACTGGGTGAAAGGAAGCTGATGTGACCAGAATTGGTAGAAGATTTTGAAGAAAAAGTTCACTTGATTCAGAAACACATGAGAACAACATAGAGCAGACAGAAGAGTTATGCGGTTAACTGGAGGAAAGATCTATCTTTCGAGGTAGGTGATCATGTTTTTCTCAAAGTCTCTCCATGGAAAAGTGTGCTGCGATTTGGTAAGAAAGGAAAGCTGAGTCCAAGATTCATTAGACCATATGAAACTCTAGAGAGAGTTGGATCAGTTGCTTACCGAGTGGCTTTACCTCTGAGTTTATCTCAGGTACACAATGTTTTTCATGTTTCAATGTTATGGAAGTACATGCTAGATCCATCTAATGTTTTGAGTCCAGAGGTAGTTCAACTGGAAGAGAAACTATCTAATGAGGAACAACCGGTCCAGATTCTTGACCACAGGGAGAAAGTGTTACGGAATAAGGTGATTCATTAGGTAAGGGTTTTGTGGAAAAACCACATGATTGAAGAGGCAACATGGGAATCTGAAAATGCAATGAGGGCTAAATACCCCCACTTATTCGATAAGTAAATAAATTGCAGGGACGAAATTTTCTAAAGGGGGGAAGGATGTAACATCCCAAGTAAGTGATGAATAATATATATTTTTATCTATGTCTACTAATGAATTAGATAGTGTTTTAGAGGCTTAAAATGAGAATAAATCGAATCTTAAGCATGGAATACACTAATATTTTTAAAAGATTGTTTTACTGCCTTTTGATGGAAAATCATTTTTAAATAAAACTTTTGACTATTTTATAAGCTCTATTTGTCAAAATAATAATATTATTTATTATTGGGACATTGAAATTTACATAGGATAATTTTTTGGTATTTTGCCGATAAAGTTCATTTTTTAATGAATAGTGAAAAATACTTCATTTTACATCCAAACTGCTTTTTCATCTAATTTAATTATATGGTTATATTACCTTTTTAATTGGTTTTAAAGTGTAAATAGAATATATTTTTACCATTTAATCCAATAGTGGTCATTGGAATTAATTTCACATTGAAATTGGACTTAAACCAGTGTCAATCTTTTGATACTTATTATTTCATAAAACACGCTATTTGCTCTGACAGCCGGAATTAATTATTAAATTAATTAATGTAACTTATATGTATTAAATTTTTTAAAATAAAAATCATTTTTGAATTTGTAATATCAAATATAGCTTAGGGTTATGTTTTGGTATTTTTTCTGAAAAACTTCAATTTTTGATGAATAGTGAAACCACTAAGTGGTACTTAAAAAACTGATTTTTCGTTTAAATGAAATTTTCCACCTCTGTGCTTTGAATTTCAAAAATCCAACATACATGGTTGTCCTTAAGAAGTAAAATGTGGTTCAATGGGATTAAAATAATTTTTTGGTGAATAGTAACTTTTAAGTTCTTAATCGCGATTAGAGGTAATTAGTGCAATTTAAGGAACAAAATGATATTATAATAAAATGAAAATACCTAGACACATGTCCTACCCTTATTGGATTTTCATGGCCGACCAAGACAACCCATGGGTCGTTTTGGGGGACCCCATTGAGCCACTTGGGTAAGATAAAGACATTAATGTTTTTATTTAATTTAAAAGTAAAAATGACACAAACATGAGTTGTTTTAATTAACCAACTTATAAATGGGGTTATACAACTCATATTTGTGACTATAAATATTAATTAGAAAGATAAAAAGATTTCATACATCATAGTACTTTTGTTATAATTTTTAGACATTAAATAAATTAAATTATTTATGAAACCATGATGATGCAGTGATGACCTCATTATTTAACAATTTAAATAAAATGAAACGATAATGTAAAATCTAAGACCTACACATATCAAAAACCTATTAGATGGGTGGATTTAGAACTATGATCACCTTATCCTAGAATTATATATTTTTGGGACCTTTTAAATCTGAAAAGCATTTTATAATAATGTATCCTTTTGTAACTTTCCAAGACTGCCCCTCCTCTCCTCTTATAAAAGGCCCCCACCTCTACCACCTTACCCACACATCAAAAGACTTTGGATCGGCCAAAACCTGACCATTTTGTCTCTCCACATCCCTCTCTAACTCTTAGAATCTTCACTTTGGGCAGAAGTCGTCCCAAGGAATCCTTTGAGCTCAAATCAAAAAGAGTTACCCGATTTAAAGGTAGTGTCTTCTCTTGGGTTCTTATGTTTTATTTTTCTTCTCCAACCCTCTAAAATCTTTTTATTCCTTTATTCTGTAAAAAACCAGTATATTAAATATACTAGTATGTTTTTATAAGAATGATTCAAGCTACACTTACACACACCTACATCTAATGGTTAAAGAACATAATGTTTCCGTGGATGGCGAATTTCTGACTCACGAAACGATGATTGTTCAATATTCTTTTAACACCTTCAAAGGTGGCAATTAAGATGAAACTATATTTATATATGATATATAATATGTTTATGTTTTACATAGGTTTCTTTATTTTTCATTTATGGCATACCTTTATGGTTTCCATTATGGGTAAACGTGATATCTTCATTTTAGGAAGTGCGGACTACCGCCCCCTCAAAGTGATTTGATTCATTAATGCCATATGTGGGACGTATAAAGGATGTAATTAATGATATTATATATGATATTATACTGTAATTATAATATACCTTTATATCATTATGATTCCATTCCATAAAATACGAAAAACAAATGAATGTAGCGTTAATGCGTACATACGACTTACTGTCTTCATGAACGGTGCATTTCATTTCTTACCTGTAAATGTTATGAAATATTATAAATGCATGTATATACTAGATATATATGATATATATGATCTCTAAATCATGAATATAACTCAGGATATAATGGATAATGAACAACTTGTAATTATAAAGAGTTTATTTTTGACTCAAGTACCAATGATCGTTAAAACGACCATTATTAACTTTAATAATTACATAGTGTTCATGACATGGTAATAAGTGATATAAAAGGAATAATGAACTTGAAAAAGGTTCTTAAGAAATTAGAAATTAACTCAAGTTTATTATTCAGGACGTTAAAGAATGATCGAGTCATGTCAGACCCGAGGTATGGGACTTCGTCTCAATCTCCTTTCATTGAGGAATATTTTGTTTTATACACAACCTTCTTTTATACGGTGTATAAACCCCTTTTACTTTTACGTTTATCTAAAAGGAATCTTTTTTATACGAAGGGTTTTACTAAACGTCAAAAGGGAATGTTTTTTTCGTACGTATGCGGCGACAACGACTTCTCCACCGCCGTGACCATTATTTGAGTTTCGGCCCCTCTACAAGCCTTACATTTTTTTAAAAAAGAAAACATAAATACCCTGTTTTACTTTTCTTTTGTTTTGGTATTGAAAATGGTTTTCATAATGTTTTTATATCAATGTGTTGTATTGATATCTTGTGATTGAAAAGTGGAAATGTTATGTTTCCTTTATGCATGTTTTATGTGATACGATTATGTTATGGTTCTTGGGTATTATTATGAAGACGGGTGGTTCGTGATAAATTAAGGGAGGGTGAGCCCGATATAGCTGTCCAAAGCATTGGGTAATGCAAAGGAGTTAAACGTTAAGGTTTCTCTAAAGAGATTTAGGAAATATATTGTGATGGGTATTCCAAATGTAACCAAGAGGGTTACTCCATACGTAAGAATGTTATGAATGCCTCAAGTTACCTTTACGTCTTATGATTTCTATGATTTATTCATGATTTGATGAGGTATGTTAATGTGCTTATGTTTTATGGGTAAAGTATCATTTCATTCTTATGTATATATGTACTCATGTTTCCTTTCCATATTTTTATATCCCTTGCTGAGCTTTTTATGCTCATCCCAAGTTTTTGAAATGTTTTTCACAGTTCAAGTGAAAGGTAAATGATATTATGATAGTGTCAAGGAAGTTTCAAGAATGAATCCATGTTTTATTTTAAATATGTTTTCGTTGATGGGAAAAAATGAATACTATCTTTTATGTAACCACTTTGTTTAAATGTGGAATGTAATGCATGTTTTATGATCTAATTGTCTAAAACTCTAAACCTAAAAAGATCCTCAATGTGTATTCTTAAAGTAACTCAAGAATAAATAATGTTTAAGGATGGGGCCTTATAGATACGACCTTACGGTGAACCTTCCTCTTAGGGGGTATGATGATTCGAATGACGTGATAGGACGAGAACCTCTACTTCTGATTGTACTCCCTCGACGAGAGAATACTGATTCTCATGGGGAAGATTGTTGTTGATGGGGAAATAATGCCCCCAGCACTGAGGGCTGGGGATGGCTCTGTTCCCTGGACGGTGAGTCTCTTCCCGGTTTTACTGGTCTTATGGGGGAATTTGTTTTTGAAAATGACCCCAGCCCTGCAGGCTGGGGTTGAACCTGGATTTTGGCAGTAGCTGCGGCTATCGCGACCTGCCTGATCTCAGGTGCCCCCATCTGGGGGTGAACCGGACCTGGTACCAAATTCATATATGGATCAGTCCCTTTTGGGGAGGCAGGAAGGGATTGTTGATTAGCCTCTCTTAGGCGAGAGGCCTGTCGTATGCTCTCAGTGGCCTGATTCAGGAGTTTCTGAATGGCTCGTTCCCGCCGGGCCTAACGCTTTTGGGAATTTTTTCAAGGCCCAACTCTGTCGGGTGTGTTGCCTTTCCTGAATAGGGGGTACACCCGATTGCCGTCTCGACGTGACGACGTTACATGATACCATGCCGAATGGGTTTTTATGGGTGGGGAGCGGAGTGAAATGAAGAGATCCATGTCCCCCCATCCCCTGATATGGACTCCCGTCGGAGCATCACCGATGAGGCGGCGCAATTCGTGCAGTGCACGGAGGCAAGCTGCCTCTATATTCCCTTTGCGCCTCTCGGGGCGTTGTCGTTGTGTCAGGGAAAGGGCCTCCAGGTCGATGTGACGCAGGAGGTCCCCTACCATCTTGACATGGTCTACATACCCTTCATAGGGCAGGAGCTTGTCTTCATCCGGCGGAGGGTCGTCCATATATTATAGCAGATGTTGTGGATGCATTCTTCCGAAAACACTCTGGGTATGTCATACTGAGAGGTGGTCGTGGGCCAAAACATGATTGGTATATCATTCATGGCCAGTAATTTCCTGAGGTGTAGCATATTGGCATACTCCTCCACCTGTGATTCTTCTACCTGGTCAGCCCAGCTGAGGCGCCCACTGCTAGTGTGATCAGAGGTGGTGGGACCGGTAGGTGCTAAAACATTTTGTAAGCGATTATGAGGTGGTTCAAAAGATGAACGTGGCCCAGACCGTCTCCTGATCGAAGAAGGGCGTCATTAGCGACAAGCTGGGAATCTGACATGCTTGATCCCCTCCTTCTGAGTGCCTCAGCATACGAGGGATTTTCGGTGCTTGATTCAGTAGGTGGAGGACCTTCCTGTCGATATAACATGTCATCGCGGGGAGGACCTTCACAATGACAGCCATAATGGCGAGGACTACCATTACTACCCTATGCTTCACTGCATAGAGGAATTTTGTAGCGCACACCCTGGGGAGGACCTCCAAGGCATGTTGCAGCAAGGGGAGGACCTTCTAGCTGCGTGGCACTATTACGGGGAGGACCTTCGCAACAACTGCCATCGTGGTAAGGATGACCATCATGGATTGATTTTCGGAACGCATCTTGGGGAGGACCTTCAGGACACACCGCGATGAGGGGAGGACCTTCTTGTTGCTTGGGGCCATTGCGGGGAGGACCTTCGCAATGGCGGATGTGGTGGCGAGGACTACCATCACAGCTGTGGAAATGGAGAGGAGTACCATTATTTCTTCCGTAGGGAGAATATCTGTGGGATACATCCTGGGGAGGGCCTCCAGAATCTACCACAATGAGGGGAGGACATTCTCATTGCTCAACGTCTCTATAGGGAGGACCTCCGTTATCAGGGTGTCGAGGACTACCACCGTGGCCTGATGCCTGGCTGCGTGGTGTTCCGTGGCAGCGTAACCCCTGGGGAGGATCTTCAGGGAATACCACGACAAGGGAAGGGCCTTCTTGTCGTTATGATATGTCAATACGAGGAGGACTTCTGTAGTTGAGACTATGATAGTGAGGACTACCATCATAATTTGTGGTCCCACTGAATGGAGAGTGATTGCAGTGCATTCCCCAGTGAGGACCTTCTGGGTGGACCGTAGAAAGTGGAGGACCTTCTTGTTGCTCGATCTTCTGGTCAGATGGAGGTTTTCCGTGACTCGCATCAAGAGAGAATCTCTCGTGACCGATTGTTATATGCATGCGGAGGAGGCCCCATCGGGTGCTCTGGGGAGGACCTTCAGAGCTGCTAGTAGCGACATTGCGGGGAGGACCTTCACAACTGTTAATGCCACTCCCATAATATGGTAATGTGTGGGTAGGGTTTTCAGCCTTTGACATCTGCTTAGTGGCGTTGGGAACCCCAGATTCCAGCAGAGCGGATTCATGAACCCGTTCTTTATTTTCCGGCTGCCTTCGGCGCATTCGGGGCGCTCTTTTATAGGCAGCGGGGACCATCTGCTGTTGAAAATGACCTTCACTTTTGGGTCCCTGTCTAATTGGGTTCCGTGACGTTGTCGGGATACGACGACAAACATCTTGACTTTTAGCAGGGATATATGCCTGCTCTGAAGCATCCACTGTGATGGACAGGTGTCCCCCAGTTGGAACGAGTGAAGCTGCTCGATCCAGTTGCCTTTGCATCGCGGAATATAGCTGGCGACCCTCCTAGGCTGAAGCATGGATGCAGATCTGATCCGAGGCAGCTATCTCATCTTTTAGATGAGTTTCCTCAATTGGGGAGACGGGCTCACGGGCCTGAGTCCTTGTTGTTTCCACCGAGGCAATTACATTCTGCCAAGTCTGCAAGACATGATCTGGGATCGATACCTGCTCCTCCATCATTGTCAGGATATGTAGAGAGACGTATTTGGATGGAATTGGTATGAAGTCCCATTCTAGTATCAGAGTAGGAATATCCTGCTTTGGTCCTCCAGTGGTCAGTCGGTACTGACAATTTCCCTGTGTCGGAGCAGGTGGACGAATCTTCCCCTGTACTGGGATACGCCGGTTTCTCTCTCCTTTTGCCACCACATCGGGGTGGCAGACTTACTTGCATCCACAGGGAGCTGGCCCTGCATATATTGGTTTCCCATTATATTGAGTCGGTGACCTTTGTTGGTGGGGAGACATGCCCGCCTATAATTTTACGCCACATCTGGGTGGTGGGCTTTGTTGATTTCCACCGTATCAGGAGGGCGGGCATCTGAAGAAACTTCCTGGAGCTGGTCCTGTAGGTGCCGGGTCGCCACCACGTCAAGCTAGTGGGCTTCACAACCCTAGACAGGGAGAGGTGCCTGCCTGGTATGTGCCATCTTGCGTGAGCGACGAGCTTGATGGGGCTCGACAGGGATGCGCGCCGGCTCGTATGATGCTGCAATGTCTGGATGACAAGCTTGAGAGGAGCGAACAGGTGTAGGGGCCTCTTCGTGGTACGTCTCCATGGCTGCGTAGTGTTGCTTCTCCTCATGGACCAGGGTGATGACCGGTCTCCGATTGTACGTCTTCCGCCCTTGTCGGGCGGTCCGAGGGGCCGGAGCTCGGGGAGCATGGGCCTGAATTCTCGTGGTGACATCCTCCTCGGTGCGAGGATATCGGGTCGTGGCGTGACCACGACGACGAATTTCAGCAGGGGCCTTGGAGCGGAACCCCCGTTCGACATGGATGATGTCCTCAACATCGACCTCATCCGCCTCCCTAAGGTAAGGGAGGTACGAATTGTCCCGTTCCAGGGATAAGATCCCGAAACGATTGGAGATAACGACGGGGGATGTTTGGGTCCGCCTTTGCATTCATTGCTGGGCAGGCGACTGGCGAACCTTGACGGATTGGAGGGAATTCATGGCCTCCTCCACCATTGGGAGAGTACCATTTACGTGGTACTCTCGGATCAGAGCATCCAAAACCCAGCGTTGAAGACACTGGGTAGGTGACGGGGTCCTCCGTTGTTGAGAAGGCCTCATCCTTGTGTCATTGGATGCACACACTTGTGAGTTCCTTTGTGATTCCATTAGATCGAAGGGAGTTCTGAAAGTAGTGCCTTTATTGTCCCTCCTTGTGAGTAAAAGGGGGCTTAGGGTGGGATTAGGTTAAATTTGTCATGTTTGGTTAAAGATTCACACCAGGTTCACCATTTTTTGTCTCGTTCTGGTTTTCGGCCGAAAAACGCCTAACGACTCCATATCCAATGATTGATGGACATGCTTTCCAAAGGTAGGCGTTCACCTGATGGTCTAACCAGTGAATCTTAAGAACTCACATTGGTTGAGAGGATGGGAAGTCGGGCTCATCACACCATTTTTGGGTGGAATTATTGCCTGTTTCGGGACTCTCTTATATATTTAAGACGTATTCATAGGTTCGCAAATCTCTATTTTATACCCAAACAAAGTATCCATGGATTCAACCCTAGTGGGAAACGGTCAACTGGAGGTAGGGGTTTGGAATCATTTATGCCCGAGGTTTACTATCCCTTGTTGGATTAATGACCCTGAAGGGTTGGAACTCAGTTGAGGTAGCACTAGGAGTGGCGTGGTGAACCGATGTGGAGATGATCAGATCAACCGGCCGTTGGGCTTGAACCTCAGGGAGGCTTCCTACATACCCTGATTAGGAAGCAGGGATCAAAGTACACATAGTTCGGATATACAGTTTAACATCATGTTGGATGAGGGTAGAACTCGACGCGAAGAAATGACCGAGTGGTGGGATTGAACCTCGTGGAGGCTTCCTACATATCCTGCCTAGGAGGTAGGGACCAAAGTCCACGTAGTTTGCTTAGGCTTGGGGCTTACGCTCTGGGGCAGCCCATAGGAGGATTTCATGGTCAATGCTTACTCTAATCCCACGTGAGTCATTCTCAGTGTGAGAAACAAGAGGCAGTAGGAACCATAGGATCATGTCACGAAAGGTGCGTCCGTGAGAAGCGGAGTGGGGATTAAGCATGAAGGTGGCCGAGGGTGATGGATTGGGGATTAAAATATGAGGAGGCCCAGTAGATGATGGATTGGGTATTACACTCTGAGGATGCCTAGAAGGTTGGGGATTACTCTGAGATGGACGCCCGGGGCGACAAAGCCCATCGAGAGAGGGAAAGGGGGTGCCCATGTTCCCTTCTCCTCTCTTGTAGTGCACGAGGGGTTCAGTCTGATGGATATTTTACCATCTTCAAGGAACCAATAACAAGTGGAGGGGTAGAAAAGGTATTACCAAGCTCAGACTCCACATTACCGTGGGAATGTGAACCCAGTAATTCTTTGGGAATCTTCTCAAGGGTCGGGGAAACCCCTTTACCCCTGTTTACCCTGGGTATCTGAACTCAAAATGGCGCCCTGATGCGCCTAAAAGTTATACCATGCAGATCTGGTGGCTATGGTGGAGGCCTCGGCTCGGGGCCGGTGAATAGGTCAATGAGGGAGTCACAGAGGACCTGGCTAGATCAGAAAGATTTTACCTGGCTCTGGAAATGAGAACACTGAAGTATTCAGCTAGCCACAGAGAGGTATGGGTGATGGCGCCCTTCGAGTGGGGAAGTGCCATGCGGCTGGAGAATCCATCCGCGAACCAAGGTGGTCTGTGGACTGATTGAATTCCCGCAAACCAGGGTGGTTCGTGGCTTCAGGTTCAATCCACAAACCAGGGTGGTTTGCGGCTTCGAGTTCAATCCGCAAACCAGGGTGGTTCGTGGCTTCGGGTTCAATCCACGAACCAGGGTGGTTCACAGCTTCGAGTTCAATCCACAATTGAGGTTGGTTCATGGCTTCGGGTTCAATCTGCGAACCAGGGTTGTTCGCGGAGGACCCCGGGGGGGGGGGGGGGGGCAGTGCTGGCCAAGGGTGGCGCCAATCGGAGGCTCGCCGGTCAGGGCTTCGCATGCAGAGGAAGGTGCTCCGTGGTGCGATGGATGGGAAAAGAGGCATAAACTCCCTGGTCCATGAGGAAGTCATCCGCGGAGGTGGGTATGGTTTGCGGTTCTCTTTTTTGTTATTTAGGGTTCGTGGTTCACCAAATTATTATGCGTTTTCCAAATCCTTATTAATTCATATACCTGCTATGGTTCGCGGATGAGAATTTCACTATTTGTGAAATCCGAAGCCTTCCTTCAACCAATTTCCTTCTGAATCTCCAATCCCTCTGAATCTAATTCCAGTTCTCTGATCTTCTTCTTCTTTTCCCCTTGGTCTCCTTTTATAGAGTGGGGAAAGTAATAAATCTATGACCACACGATATGTTTTGCGGATGCCCATAACCAAATACCAGGTTCACAACTGACTTGGTCAATCCACGATTCTTGGTGGGTATTGTTCACTCCCCTCCTCCGCGAGGCAAACTCAGGGAGTGCTCTGTGGCTGCGGAGGGTTCCGCCTACATTCCATGAATGACAGCAGGTGCGGCTTGAACCAGTCGTCGCGGTCCGCATTTGGGTCGGTTCGTGACGGTGAGCCGAACTGGTGATCATCCTACCTCGCGACCGCGGAGGCTCTCCGCCTGTATTTCTCGAATGACAATGGTTCATGGAGGGGGTGCCTTACGGTGTCTGGCCATGTTGCACTTCCATGGACCGGATCACGGACCAGTCCTTTTTGTGTCTCTTCTTTGATTATTTTCCCCAATTCTTTTAGGGGACTTGGGTAAAAATTCCTTTGCGGATTTTCAGGACCCTACAGTGATGTTTCATTAATTATACTAAACTATCATTATATAGAAAGATTCATATATCTATAACTGAATGGTAAGTTCAATATACTTTGAATTATAACTATTATACCTCTTACCACTTCATTTTTAGTATCCACATCAACGGTTGAGATGTTATAAGCTCAACCATTCTCTCTAGTCTTGTGAGTTTTTATTGTCAGTTTTTATTAACCAACATTAAATTAGTGAATTTATATATAGATTACTAGTTTATTATATGTAAAACAATGGAAAATAAGTACAATGAGTACTAGAGAATTAAAATCTTCCATTACATTGGTGGGTTTCTCCCATCATAAATTGTTTCCTAGTGCGTTCTTCCAACACCAAAATAATTTCCTTCTCCGCTCCCTGAAATTTCCAATATTCTTTTTCTATCACTTTTTACAAGTTAGATGTTAGAAATTAATTCCCCCATGATATTTTTTCATTTAAATATTATTATTAAAACACATTACCCACTTTTTATCTCTAGAATAATGAGAACATTGAAATTCAATGATCTTCATTTAAACTTTTAGGACATATTGATAATTTATTTATAGGTTTCAATTTCTCAAATGGATAAAGATATTTAAAGACTCATAATTATCCCACAATAGATGTGGTAAACATTAATTTATGGGGTAATTAAAAATCCATATTTGAATTATGAAATTCCTGTGAGGCTCCTTGGAGTCCATAAATGGATTTATCATTCTTTTTCTTGAGTTTGTGGAGGTACATCTAGTTTTTTATTCACATAGTGTATAGAATATATGCATCAAATATTTTTTTTTGAAATATTTTCTACTCTATATATTATATTTCTACCTTAAGATTCAAATTTTTTGATCAATTTACAGTATTGATCAGCTTCTCCTACTATAATATAAATAGCTGGTATGACTTCATCCTACAATGATAATTGGAGGATGAAAAATATCATATCAGGGTTTTTGATCCATTATTTCACAATTATGGGATCATAATTTCCAATAAATCTTAGATTATTTTTTCAAACAATGGATTCAATTGAATCATTCACTTTCATATGGGGAATATTGTACTCTTACCAATTCAGGTTTCTGTTCAAAACATGAGTGAATTGTGAAATTATTTTTATGATTTATTCTTTTACATTACCCATTATGTTAGGCATCTAGTTTGGACCTTCAAAACATATCCCAACACATTAGTTTCTCAATCGTTTCCATCCATTTTGTCTCTTTTATTATAATAAAGGGGACATTATGGATGATTATTTTTAAACTATGAAACACATAAATGAGAAAACATGATCATTAAAGGAAGAACCCATAAATGGAATATATTAAAAAACCTATGGATTTATAGGATTAAATCTATTTTATCCATGATATGTTTCCTAATATAAAATATTATGGGAATTTTCCCTTCAAAATGGTCCATAATTACTATGTGAATAAAGAAACAAAAAACCGCTTGGGAGTGTCAAATAAGGTGTGTATAATGATCTAATCATGACGTATATGGAAATTATATTTCTTGTAAGGAATACTTTATACATTACAAAAATATATTCCCAAATATTGTATTAGTTTAGTGTCTTTGGAAACATGTAACATACTCTTATGAATTGGGGAAAGATTATCAAAATCTCCTATAAAGATATTCCCCTTGTGTTTTCCTACCTAAAACCATTATTTATATCCTGGGGAAAGGAAAACATAAAAATGGTGATCTCAAGTGCTCAGTAATGGTAAACATGGATAAAATAAAATAAACCATATAAATAATAATATTAAAAAAGAACATAACGTTTAAATATTAAACTATTGTGTGATGAAATAAATATTGGCAGTATGAAAGGCTTAGATCTTGAAGAAACATTAAACATTATATACTAGAATTGGTATAAAACATGGAATTGTGGGATAAAATAAGCATATAATTTGATTTACATAGTATCCAGGGAATTGTTTCCAAGACCAACAAAGTGGACAAAGTACCTTACTGAACTAGGTTTACTTCCTGATTCATGCTCAAATTTACCAAAGAGAAGAAGGTAGAATGGTCCTTGTAGTCTAGCTTGGGCTGTCGATTCCTCAGAGACCTAAGAAGAAATATATAGACACACACATTATATGGAATGTTTTTGGATTTGAAGTGGACAACTTGGGTTGATTTTACATGGGTTTAAAGGATAACTAATATATTGGTGTTAATTCAATTTAAAATAATTAGTCGATCCTAGGATATCGCTTGGGCTGGATTGGATGAATTCCTTTTTTTAATGATTTCAATTTCTTATATTTGAGATGGGTTCATTTAATAATATCAAATAACATCATCACTTACTGTTTTAATACATACACCCTTTAATACTTATCACCTATAAACTTGAAGGATCAAAGTCTTGAGCACCTCAAGGTAAAAGTTTTTATTATCACTTCAAGTGTGTGGCCTTAAATTTAACAAGAATGAATGAGTTTAAAGATGTTGAAACAAAATTCTCAATTAAAAAAAGTGATTAGAAATTAATGGATTAATAAATAACATCCAAACCATCCCCTTGCTACTCCCTTGGATCAACCCTTAAAATATTTACCCCTCCATTGATTATATGGTGTCAATAAAAGAGGAATGTAGACTCATGAGGGAGGAATTAGAGAAGTAAAAAAATAATAAAAAGAAAGCAATCACTCCACCGTTGTGTGAATAATATCACATGGTATGGTGTGAATAAATTGACACCTCAAGGAAACGAGATCAAAGTGATAAGAAGAAAAAAAGAATAAGAGGAAAGGACAAAATTTTATTAAGAACTAAGGTGATTCGAACAACATACATGAGAAAGAAGAATGCTACAAAGCCAAATCGACATAATAACATTACAATGAAAACAAAGCTCCAAAGATGATAAAATCTTCCACCACCACTGCCTTAAATAGAAATTCTTTGATACTTGGGTCATGAATCCAGAATTTCAAAGCATCCCACATGATTATGGTAGGCCTAGGGTGATGGAAAGCTTGTGGAACTTGGACTTTTCAACTCTTGGCCTGAGGTGGTAGCCAACTTGCCACCACCGAAGAGATGAGTTGAAAGGACCTTCTAGATGGCCCAATTAGAGTGGGCCATATTAGAAGAAAATGGAGAACCTTATATCTACTAACCTCATGTAAAATGTGGGCCGATTTGGAGTTGTGAATCGGGAGTTATGTACGATTTGGTGGGATACTATTCTAGGCCGCAGATTCTGGCCCAGATTTTTATTCCTTATTTGGTCCACCTTAATTTCCATTATGGATGCCGAATTAGCACTAGCTCAAGAATAAATATTTGTTCCCCTATATTTACTCTATAATCCCACGAAATTGGGAATTGTATGGGTTTATATTGTGGGTCCCACATTCTCATCAGTGGGCTGGAGTCCAATCTGGATTTTCAAGAATTGCTTGCATGAAATCCAATTTTCGTGGATTTCAAATGTCAATCTTCCAACATTGCACAAGAATGAATTATTACAAATATATTTATAAACCCGAAAAATATGTATTAAAATCAAATCAAGATCATTGGGTATTTAGATTGATGTTAAAAAATGTACCACATAATAGTGCATTTTAAGAATGAATTACACTCATAATGTGAAATGATGTTCAAAGTATAAAATGCACTAAAATGGAATTTATAAATAAAAAAGGATATGAATATTATATATATATTAACATTGAATATTATCCTCATTTAGTGGATAATCACACCCCAACTTAAATTTTACTAGTCCCATGGAAAATATATCTCAAAAATATGAAATTCGAATTCTATTTTCCAAAAACATTGTAATACACAATCATGAAACCCATAAAAATATTTTAATACCAGATAGTTTCATAAGAAGATCCCAATCCCAATCCCAATCCTTTTTTCAAATTCATCGCCATATTTCATCCAATATCAATTAAGAGTGATGATGTGTTGTGCATCGCATTAGACATGAGAGTTCATCTTTATTCAAGAGGGAAATGATGGAAGCGCTAGGTTGAAGCACATTTTAATATTAAGATGAGTTTAAATTTTTTTTATTGTATTGTATTTTTTTTTTGTTTTTTTTCAATTTTTCCATTATAATTTATATTGAAATCAAAAGAGTCAACCCCTGTTGCAAGACTTTTCCGATGGCTGCAAGGCATAAAGACCTTAGGGCACCAAGTAAATCCCACATACTCAGGCATCATCTCAAGTTAACTCAGTCAAAAAAAATTCCAATTACTAAAAATAGGGATACAATTACTAACTCTGGGCCAGAAAACTGTGGAATCACGATCCCCAAGCACCGAAATCCACTCATTAGGTCATTTCATTGCTCTACGCGCAAATTAATTGTTTTTTTTATTTTTTATTGAATACTCATATTAAAACTAAAATGATCACCAAACCTATGATACTTATTTGGGGGACCCCATGAACTCAATCTAATACCCCACTATCCAAAGGACTTGCATTGTGATATTTCTTTTTTATTTGGATGAAAATATAAACCAAGAAATATCACATTGGACAGCCACACTAGCCAAAATCTATGCTCATGAAATTGCACAGGGATTAAAATCAGAATCGGGGAATGCTAAATTATATGATATTCAGTTTCAATGTGTGCAATGTGTATTACCATTTTCAATGTTTAAGGATTTTTTCCTTCCATTTACACACATTTTTTTTCAAGTCATTCATTTTTTCTACACAATAGATTTTTTTTATCTCCCCCCACAACTTAAAATAACATTTTCCCCAGAGATTAATGAAAAGAAAATTTAGATGGGGGTAGAGGTAGAGAATGAGAGTTCAAAAATGAAATTGAAAATGAGGATCATGGAATGAAGTCACCTAGTTGTTGAAGTTGAAATTTTTGCTGGTCCCTTTTAATCCCTTGATCTCGATGTCACTATGAGAATTCCCTAGTGGAAAAAATAAAATCAAACAAATGAAAAAAACAAAACTATATATATATTTATATATAATAAAGAAATTAAAATATAAGTATATATAAAAAAATTATAGAATAAAGAAGCATTAAAAGTTGTAGGTCAGTGGTAAGAGCGCGCCCCTATCCACCTTTGGTCCAGGGTTCGATTCCCCTCGTCTTCGCCGGTTGTGACGGGGTTTGACCCATGACCTATGACGTTTATTTATTTTTATTTATTGATATATATATATTTTATTTTTATTTAAACCTATAAACACATAAAAATAAAATGAACTGATGATACATTGTCATCTATTTAAATTTCTGGGTAAGGTATTATTCAAGGATCACACCCGGTGACACAGATGAATATGGTGCTCCCCTTTCATACCCATCCATACTCAAAATAGAATAACAGGTCAAGAGTATATATTTTTTTATTTTTTTTAAATAAAAAATTATTAATTAATCCTATTTCAAAAAATAAAGATGATTCCTAAAAAAATTGGAAGCATGAAAACCACGGGTTAGCTCCGATGTAGAGCTTTTGTTTAATGTCCTTAGCCTGACATGGAACCTAAATCTATCAATTTTTTCCTGGTTCATATGTTGGTTCAGTTAACTCAACCTTTATTTCTTATTTATTTAATGATTTAATGAATGGTTTTAACCTATGACCATTAACCTTGAAAATGTGATCACTTGTGGGATATTGAACCTCTACTGCCCATGGTGTACACATGATTCACTATGAAATGACCTGACCATCCAGACCATAACTTTCCCGAGTGTAAATGATGTTTTGAACAATACAAGAGCAGGAATTTTCTCAGTTAAATTTTTTTTAATGTTTGATATTCTAAGATTGGTAGGATTTAACTCTAGCATTATTTATCCTTGAATTTTTATAAACCTCCATCCTTAGTTCCTCATGTTCATTGAGATCTAATTTCCATTTTGTTCCGGCCAATGAGAGGTAATAATTTATTTTTATAATTGCCCAAAAATCCTTATGCTAAATTTAAACAGGTAAATGGCATGATTTTCGATAAACCAACTTATATGGTGACATTCCTAGGATGGTTTTGTATGATGTACAATATGCCCAAAGAGCATCCAAGAGTTTATCGAACCAATCATTCCTAGAAGGATTGATAGTTTTTTCAAGAATATTATTAATCTCCCTGTTTTCTAACTCATCTTGACCATTGGTTTGAGGATGGTACGTAGTGAAATATTTAGGAGAAATCCCATACTTAGACATGAGTGAATATAATGGACGGTTGTAGAAATAGGTTCCTCGATCAGTGATTATAGCCCTAGGAATTCCAAATCGAGAAAATATGTGCGCTTTTAGAAATTTGATCATAACATGATGGTAATTAGACTTGGTGGGAATGGATTCAACCCTTTTCGGGACATAATCAACAGCTAAGAGGATGTAGAGGTATCCCCTAGAGTTTGGGAAGGGACCCATGGAATCGATTCCCCAGCACTCACATATTTCAATAACTAAAATGGGAGTGAGTGTAATTTGATTCATGGTTGTGATTGCCCCTACTATTTGACACTTATGACAGCTTTGAAAAAATGTGTAGGAGTACCTTGAGATGGTGGGCCAGAAGAGACTACATTATATAATCTTAGCAGATGTTTTCTTAGAGGAAACATGACCTCCACATGACTCACTATGACAAAATTTAAGGATGTACTCTTGTTCAGATTTTGGGACACACCTTCTAATGGCTTGGTCAGGACAGAATGTATAGAGGTATGGATCATCAAACACATAGTTTCTAACATCAGAAAGGAATTTCCTTCAATCTGAGTCCCATAATAATTTTTGAATGACTCATGTTACTAAGAAATTGGCTACGTCGACATACCAAGGGCAGTCACTCACATAGTATAGGTGTTCCTTAGGAAATGAATCAGAAACAGAAAGGTGATTTGAGTTTTCATTGAATTCCATCCTAGAGAGGTGATCAACTACAAAATTTTCAACGCCCTTTTTATCCGTGATTGCGAGGTCAAATTCGTGTAAGAAGTGGACCCATCTAATTAGTCTAGCTTTAGCATCTTGTTTTTGGAAGAGGTATTTTAGTGCAGAATGGTCAGTGAACACAGTGATAGGGGATCCTATGAGGTAGGACCTAAACTTATCTAAAGGAAACACAATAACAAGTAACTCCTTTTCTCTAGTGGTGTAGTTGATTTGGGACTCATTTAATGATTTTCTTGCATAAGCAATGACATAATATGTTTTATCACAACGTTGTCCTAACACAAATCCTACAACAAAGACACTGGACTCACACATAAGTTCAAAAGGAAGATTCCAATTTGGATATTTCATTATAGGTGGAGAGGTGAGTGAGGATTTGAGGGTTGAGAATGAACCTTCACATCTTTCTGTCCTAACAATTGGAGCATCCTTTACTAGGAGAGCGCATAGGGGATGGGTGACTGAACTGAAGTCCTTGATGAATCATCTATAGAAACCAGCATGTCATAATAAACACCTTACTTCCTTGATATTTTTGGGTGATGGAAGGTGAAAAATGATTTCAACCTTGGATTTATCAACTTGAACCCCCTTACCTGAGACCAGATGGCCTAGAACTAGTCCCTCTTTAACCATGAAATGGAATTTTTCCAAGTTTAGGACCAGATTATTTTCTTCTCATCTTAAAAAGACTATCTCTACATTCCTTAGATATCCCTAAAATGTATCCCCAAACATAGAGAAGTAATAAAAGAAGACATCATGAAAATCCCCTACCATGTCTGAGAATATTCCCATCATGCACCGCTGGAAGGTTCCAGGGGCATTGCATAACCCTAAGGGCATGCATTTGAAGGCAAAGGTGCCTAATGGACAGGTGGATGTAGTCTTCCCTTGATCCTCTAGGGATACCTCAATCTGATTGTACCCCAAGTACCCATCTAGGAAATAGTAGATGGCATGGCATGCCACTCTCTAAAGGACATGGTCAGTGAATGGTAAGGAGAAATGATCCTTCATGGTAAATGATTTTAGCTTATTATACTCTATGCATACTCTCCCACCACTACTCACCCTTTTTGGAAGAATCTCTCCATCCTCACTGGTTATCATTGTGATTCCAGCCTTCTTGGGCACCACTTGTATTGGGCTGACCCACTCACTCTCAGATATGGGATATATGATACCAGCTTTTTACAATTTCAGAAGTTCCTTCCTTACTACCTCCTTGAGACTAGGATTGAGTCGTCGTTGAGTTTGATGACATGTCTTTGAATCAGATTCCAGAACAGTCCTATGAGTCCCGATAAGTGGTCTAATACCAGGAATATTAGACAGGGTCCAGCCAATGGATTTATTATGTTTCCTAAGGACATCTAGAAGCATTATCTCATTAATAGCTTTAATAGAGAAGGAAATGACAATAGGATGTGTTTGATTGTCCCTTAGGAAGGCATACTTGAGTGAAGCAGGAAGTTCCTTTAATTCAAGATCAGGTTGGTTCAAAATTTAAGCTGAATATTGGGACATTGGATAAAGATCAATTTTGTTTCCTAGAGTTTTATATAGGATTTATTCCCCACATATTGAAGTTTCAGCTACTAGATTGGCTTGATCAGATTTAGGGAAGGATGTTGGAGTGGCCTCCTTGAAGGTGGTTTCCTGAAATGTTTCACTGATTGTTGGACCTAAGACTTTATCATAAGATTATTTTGAAAATGATTCAATCCAAGGAGATAAACATCCTTCATGTGAACAAAGGAAATCAATCTCATCCTGACATAAACATCCATCAAATATTCATTTATGTTCTACGGATTCATTATCAATGATTCCAATCATGTTTACTTCACGAATGTCCTCGACATACCCTATTTGTGAGCTTGCATTAATGATGTTGAAGTCTAGACTCATGTTTCCAAAGGTGATGGTCATGTTCCCATTTCGGACTCAGATAATAGAGTTGATTGTTCAAATTAAATTATGACCAAGAATAATTAGGGTTTGTTCCTTATTTCCTAAGTTTGGATGGTTGTCAAGGATATTGAAGTCAGTGGGGTAGATAAAGATTTCAACCTTTACCAAAACGTAATTTAAAATCTATAGAGACCCTATGCTTAACGTACAAGGACATTACATTACTTTTTCGGAATACTTATTACATAACAAAAACACACACACAAGGACCGTAATAGTTTAGTGTCTTTGGAAACTCGGAACGTAATCTTCTAATCATGGTGAAAGATCTTCAACATCTCCCATAAAGATCTTCTCATTTTTTTCTTACCTAAAACCTTTCTTTATGTCCTGGGGAAAAGAAATCATAAAAGGGTGAGCTCAAATGCTCAGTAAGGGTAAACAAAAGAAAAATCAATCACATCATATCCATAAGAATATAACATTTTGGATATCTTAACCTGCAAAAGAGATCATAATATCATAACATGGGATAAATCATAGTAGTGAAATGAAATCCCAATAATCATAACCTAAAACATGAAACTTTGTGGCATACACACATAATCATAGAGAATCATTTCTTATTAGTCAAGACTCATTGGCAAGACTATCTTAGTGGACAAAGTCCCTTTCTGAACCGAGTTCACTCCTCGTTTCAGTCCTGTTTCACTGAAACGGTATAACATAACGTTCTAGCCATGTCTATCTCATGAGATATAAAATATTTACCCAATGCATTGGAGGGAGATATAGGTCCCACCCATCTCATAATGATACCATTCTTATGTGTGCTAGAAAATCATAAACCATACATCATAGCATAACCCATGTAATAAAAATGGGACTCATAAACATCGTGACATCATTAAACAATTCATATAATATAAAGGAATTCATAAATATAATTCCATCACAACATAATCAAATCAATGTAATAATAGGGATAGAAACAAAACCCTTTATTATCTTATATGGAAAATAATTTTGATAAAACACTTGAACTCCATTCTTCAGGAAAATATCCTTTCTACTTCAAAAACACTTTTCCTTTCTTAACATGTCATAAAATTCTAAACTAAAAGAAGTTGATTAAAAATAAACTTGAAAACTTTTAAAGGAAGCTTCTTGTAAATAATGTTTTAAAAATCCATTCATTCCGTATAAGTTAAAAAAACATTCTTCGTACTTTTGTCGGAAAAGTCAAAAAGTACCTCGTACGAAAAATGACAAAAGATTCCTTTCATATCTTTTACTAAAAACTCACCAAAGGGTAAAATAGGATTTAAACAATTGTAGGTGAATGGAAATAATATTACATATTGAGGAAACATGGATGTGGATGATAAAATACACCCCAGTAAATACTAAATTATAAACAATCTAGGATAAAAATGAGATTGTGATATTTCCCTTACCTTATGTCCGATATGCTTTGTACGTTTCCGAACCTACTGTATAATGATTTAAATAATGTCATTAACTTATTAAATAATCATATTCATTGTTATTATATCATATATGGTTCACTTATGAGTTTATATTACCCTTTCTTTTGTAAATTCCATGTTAAAGAAGCGTCTTGGGTAAAATTGTTTCATTTATCGTAGGTGTTTGGACTTGTTGTTCTTGACATTATTATCATGATTTACTTACTTCCAGAATATAAAACATGATTTATATATCATATATATTCAGTATATATATATATATATATAAAATAGATAGATAAATGAAATGAAACACACCGTTCATGGAGACGGTAGTCCGTACGTACACATGAACGCTGTTTTCCTTTCCTTATTGTCTTGAATGGAAGTAATTAGATGACAGAAATATATATATATACATAAATCCAGTAGATTTAACATGTAATATATTTCATTATTATTCATTATATATACTTTATAATCATTCATGAATGGTTAATGTGGATAATGAATCTCATCGCGTCATGGAGACGGTAGTCCGTACGTACGCACGAGCGATGATATCGTTATCATGATCGTGAACTTGTGTTGATGTGTATGTATACTATTTCAGTATCAATATCACTTTATAATAATCATATATAGTTACTAATTACACCATTATACCCATCCAATTAAGGTGGTGGCGGAAAATAGATTACACCACGGCGTGGAGACGGTATTCCGTACGTACACACGCGCGGTGATTTCCTTTTTCCGTAGGATGGATAGAAGGTTAATTAGAGTTGTTTCATATTTATAATAACATATCAGTATATAAGAAATACTGATGTTATTACTTTATCATGAAACAACTAAAGAAGAATAAGTTGAAGAAGAAAGAAATTGAAAAAGATTGGTAATGGATATTACCTCTTTTTGACGCGCCTTCACTTAACCTCCTCTTAAAGAACTAAGGATGGTCTTTGAAGAAGACCAGGACCTCTAGGATGATACTAGGGAAGTGGAGAAGAGATTTTAGCAGGGGTTCTATGAGCTTTAATGCTCAAATTGGTGTGAGGAGGAGAGGGAGGAGGTGCCCTTTTATAAGGGAGGAGTGGGGCACCTTAGGAAAATCTCAAAATATTATTTTATATTTAAGGTGAAATTCGGTTTATAATGGTTCCAAATGGTCTTATTTCGAAGCTAAAGTGGGGATGGGTCGAAATCATCTAATCCAATTGGATTTAGAAATGTTTAGGTTATTATTGTAACCTTATCAATTAGATTTAACTCTAAGTTAAATAATTTAACTTTTACCGTGTCTTTTTGTTTTCTTACATTATATGGTTAATAAACTTACTATATCAATCCAAAAGAACCCCAAGTTGTATATTATTAATATATATAATCTTATCTAAGTCATTTGGCCGAACCTTAGATTTTAAGGAATAAAATAACAATTAATAATATAATATTTGTTTTAAAAACTAATTTATGTCAATTTTGACACTATTTGGTACATGATTTTTATGAAATTAATAACAGAATGATAAGTTCTAACCAAGTTACTTAAATCAACAATGACATGTCATATTAACCTAGAAAATTATTTTAAGTCATAAAAAGTCTCAAATTACATTTTTTGGGCATTTATAACATCAATTATGTCAATATTTCATTAATAAGACAATTACTGAATCATCTTTGTGTCATAATAAATGATAATTATTTAATCCCTAATAATTCTAAATAAATTCCTATGATGTCTATAATTGTATTATATTTCTGGAGACTATTCATGTTCGAAGTTTCATGAAGTTTATCACTAGATTAGAATTATTATACTTATAAGATTTGAGAAAGTGACATGTTGTCACATTCATTGGTTTTAATAATAATTAAATTATTTTCATTGATAAAATTTAATTAAATGAATCTAATCCAACCGTTAGGTGATATGGATCGACTTTTAGTCATCCAATAGGATTTTTACATTTGTTAGGGTAATTTTAAAATATTATATTTACCCTTAATTACCTGATTTACCTTTAACTATGGTAAATAAAATTTACCGTAGTTACTATTCATAATTCCCCAAAATAAAAAGTAGCTTATTAACATAATTTGGATCCATTGATTCCAAATATGGATCCATTTTTCCAAATTCAATACACAAAAGTTTCATAAATTAAATTAAAATTAATTCCGTTGTCGAAAGAAAACGGGTTTTTCTTTAAAACATTGCGAAAGATTGAATTGATTTAACCTACGAATTTAAAGTAAAATCAATGATAATGACATACATTATTTTAAATGGTAAAAATATATTATGTTTATACTTTAAAACCATTCAATATTATAATTTAACCACATAAGATATTACGATGAAAAAAAGTTGTTTTTAATTAAAATATAGCGTGTTTTTACTATTCATTAAAATATGAATGTTATCGGAAAAATATCAAAACTTTATCTAATGTAAATTTTTATATCCTGATTCAAAAGAAGAATTTTATTTTGTCAAATTGAACTTATAAACATGTCAAAAACTAGATTTAATGTGGGTGCGCCATCAAAAGGCGGCAAAACTGCATTTTTTGAAAAATACTTATTTTACCCGAAAAATTTATTTTGTTCTTATACCATGTTGTAGAAATGTGTAAGATGAATAAAAATGTTATAAAATTCGAAATTTAGTTAACACTATTCATAACGGCTAGTTCATAACAATATTAAAATAATATATCATTTTTTAGTAAAACCCAATATTGCGTACAACACACACTATCGAGGAAGGTCGCGATTGCGTGTAATGAAAGCCAAGTCAGGGTTGCGTGTTGCGCAAGAATCCTTCGTTGTTTCATATAATATAATCCAACCATATTTCATTTATATATATAATATATATATATATATACTCAATGTTGCGTAGAATAACTATTATCAAAATTGTGTGTAACATGATCCAAGAATAGTGTTGCGTATACTGCAAGCTAATACGGTGTTGCATATAGCGCAAGGTAATCTTGGTGTAGAATACAACACAAGACATTAATGAAATTAAAAGAATATTTTTCATAAAATCTCGGGGTGTTACATTCTACCCCCCTTAAAATGATTTTCTCCCTCGAAATTCGTCAGGGTTATAAATGGTTTACTTTTCGAATGTTTCTTTAATAGAAACCCACATCGTAAAAAGGAATACCAAAACCAATCTTTAAAAACAAAAGAATGAAACATAACGGTTACCCAAATAAACTAATCACTGGGTTTCCACATAGGTGAAAATATGGATATGGAAGATAAATCTAACCATCATGTTCTGATGGAGAGTGGTAGAGAACATGGATATGGAAAAGCCAGCAATCACAAAGCCATAAATTTGTGACGATCTAGGGTACCATCTGATTCATCGGATATAAAGGCACTAGGACAACATTTTTGGTTTTCAAGATCATTTCCCTAAATTTGATGATTTAGAATTAGAATAAATACTTACTTTATTTTGGTACAATCTCACTGTTTTTCATGCCTTGAACAATTTCCACTTCATCTCTTAAATAAATGAAGTTGAATTTGTTATTCGTGAAGTGTTAGCAGATCAAGTGATAGAATGACGGGTCATTCCATCTGTCTCAAACAAAAGGTTAGAAACAATTATATACATAAGTCGATCTATAGTGAGATTAATCATATATGGTTCCTAAAATGGACTTATACTACATATATCATACTTCTTAATATAATAAAACTAGTTTCTACTAAACAGGGACTTCCTGTAGGCCAGTGGTAGGCGATAAAGGCTAGTCGCACTTCAGTTGTGGGTTCGATTCCCATAGCGTTGTCCGACGTGATGAGCTGTCACCCGTCCTGCAGGTTGTCCTTTTTCTAAAACTACATTACTATAAAATCCCATCAGTAATATCGAAAAAAGTTCTATACTTAAAAAATACTTAGCTTATGTCCAAAATAATCCATTCCAATATTTAGTCTTATCTAAAATACTTCGGTCCAAGCTCATAGTATAAAGAAAACAATTACTTGAAATTTCATCAACCAAGCATGTGAATACCATCATTTATCCCACATATATATATATATTGTTGGTCACATTCCAATCATGTGAATACCTTAATCATGTATTCTCTTGAAAAAATGAATACCCATTGAACCATAGTGAAAACATGAATGCAGTTAAAAGTTAACACTTTCCACATACCAAAATCCTAAAAATTCTATATACTCAAACCATGATATCCCTTATTCCTTATATCAATCATGATCTCATGAATACTGTTAAACATTTCATTTTCTCGTTTTCCCTTCATTATGCGTATATCATCTACATTCCAAAAATATCTGAATAACCTTTCATGGATACTGGTACCATTAATCATAAACTTTCAAAACTCAAGGAAAAACAACAGTGTAACAATCCTTAGATGTCTCTTTATTCCATAGTACCATGAGATTACTTATACAACATTACACATGATAAGCATGTAATCATTCCACTACATTCTTAATCCATTGACCGAGCTTCAACAATTCTTTCATCTCACATATCATTTGTAGTCTCCTCATCATCATCAACATAAATACTACCCATACGACCATACTGATTCTCTTCATGAGACTTTCCCTTAGGGAATTGGTTTGCATAATGCCTGTACATTCCATATTTAAAACATTTAAACATTGTTGATGTCATAGCCATACCATTATCCTCATCCCTGGTGTTAACTGAACCTTTTCCTTTTCACTTACTGGCTTTGTGTCCTTCTTTTCCACACCCAAAGCATCTTCCAGTTCCTTTGAAACATTCTCCTTGATGCCTCTTCCCACATGATTTACTTAAGGGAAATTGAATTTTCTTTCCTCTATGATCATCATGAAACTCCATCTTTCTATTATTATCTGAGTCAGGAAACTTACCAAATTTTACTTTATTGATCATATTATGAGATTGCTGATTCGGCATAATAATTATGTTTGGACTTCCAAATCCCATTTCATTTGGTTGCTCATGAGGAATATCATTCCATTGTCCATAATATCCTCCATTATCGTGAATCATCTTGTTTCCAACCATTTTATAAAACCCAAAAAGAATAGTGTTAGAGGAAAAAATCATAATTAAGGGGGAGTAACTTCAATATCTAACATCTTAGGTTAAATTCTAAGATCATTACCATAGTTCTAGGACTATATCCTATACGTATACTTATCCTTAGGGACATCTCTAGACATAACTTAGAAATATCTTTAGGGATCTCACTAACTTTCTCACATCCTAGTTTCCAAAGGTTGACTAAACCTTTCCTCTGATACAAACTGTAGAGACCCGAAGCTTAACGTACAAGGACATTACATTAATTTTGCGGAATACTTATTACAAAAAAAAACACACACACAAGGACCGTAATAGTTTAGTGTCTTTGGAAACTCAGAACGTAATCTTCTAATCATGGTGAAAGATCTTCAACATCTCCCATAATGATCTTCCCATTTTTTTCTTACCTAAAACCTTTCTTTATATCCTGGGGAAAAGAAAACATAAAAGGGTGAGCTCAAATGCTCAGTAAGGGTAAACAAAAGAAAAATCAATCACATCATATCCATAAGAACATAACATTTTGGAAATCTTAACCTGCAAAAGAGATCATAATATTATAAAATGGGATAAATCATAATAGTGAAATGAAATCCCAATAATCATAACATAAAACATGAAACTTTTTGGCATACACACATAATCATAGAGAATCATTTCTTATTAATCAAGACTCATTGCCAAGACTATATTAGTGGACAAAGTCCCTTTCTGAACTGAGTTCACTCCTCGTTTCAGTCCTGTTTCACTGAACCGGTATAACTTACCGTTCCAGCCATGTCTATCTCATGAGATATAAAATCTTTAACCAATGCATTGGAGGGAGATATAGGTCCCACCCATCTCATAATGATACCATTCTTATGTGTGCCAGAAAATCATAAACCATACATCATAGCATAACCCATGTAATAAAAATGGGAATCTTAAACATTGTGACATCATAAAACAATTCATATAATATAAAGGAATTCATAAAAATAATTCCATTACAACATAATAAAATCAATGTAATAATAGGGATAGAAACAAAAACCTTTATTATCTTAGATGGAAAATAATTTTGATAAAACACTTGAACTCCATTCTTGAGAAAAATATCCTTTCTACTTCAAAAACACTTTTACATTCTTAACATTTCATAAAATTATAAACTAAAATAAGTTTATTAAAAATAAACTTGAAAAACTTTAAAGGAATCTTCTTGGAAATAATGTTTTAAAAATCCATTCATGCCGTATAATTTAAAAAACATTCTTCGTACTTTTGTCGGAAAAGTCAAAAATTACCTCGTACGAAAAATGACAAAAGATTCCTTTCATATCTTTTACTAAAAACTCACCGAAGGGTAAAATAGGATTTAAAAAATTGTAGGTGAATAGAAATAATATTACATATTTAGGAAACATGGATGTGGATGATAAAATACACCCCAGTAAATACTAAAGTATAAACAATCTCAGATAAAAATGAGATTGTGATATTTCCCTTACCTTATGTCTGATATGCTTTGTACGTATCCGAACCTCTTGTATAATGATTTAAATAATGTCATTAACTTATTACAGAATCATATTCATTGTTATTATATCATATATGGTTCACTTATGACTTTATATTACCCGTTCTTTTGTAAATTCCATGTTAGAGAAGCATTTTGGGTAAAATCGTTTCATTTATCGTAGGTGTTTGGACTTGTTGTTCTTGAGATTATTATCCTTATTTACTTACTTAAAGAATATAAAACATGATTGATATAGAATATATATTCAGTATATATATATATATATAATAGATAGATAAATGAAATGAAACACACCGTTCATGGAGACGGTAGTCCGTACGTACACATGAACGATGTTTTCCTTTCCTTATTGTCTTCAATGGAAGTAAGTAGATGACATACATATATATATATATATATATATAAATCCAGTAGATTTAACATGTCATATATTTCATTATTATTCATTATATATACTTTATAATCATTCATGAATGGTTAATGTGGATAATGAATCTCATCGCATCGTGGAGACGGTAGTCCGTACGTACGCACGAGCGATGATATCATTCTCATGATCGTGAACTTGTGTTGAAGTGTATGTATACTATTTAAGTATCAATATCACTTTATAATAATCATATATAGTTACTCATTACACCATTATACCCATCCAATTAAGGTGTTGGCGGAAAATAGATTACACCACGGCGTGGAGACGGTATTCCGTACGTACACACGCGTGGTGATTTCCTTTTTCCGTAGGATGGATAGAAGGTTAATTAGAGTTATTTCATATTTATAATAACATATCAGTATATAATAAATACTGATGTTATTACTTTATCATTAAACAACTAAAGAAGACGATGTTGAAGAAGAAAGAAATTGAAAAAGATTGGTAATGGATATTACCTCTTTTTGACGCGCCTTCACTTAACCTCCACTTAAAGAACTAAGGATGGTCTTTGAAGAAGACCAGGACCTCTAGGATGATACTAGGTAAGTGTAGAATAGATTTTGGCAGGGGTTTCTGAGCTTGAAATCTCAAATTGGTGTGAGGAGGAGAGGGACGAGGTGCCCTTTTATAAGGGAGGAGAGGGGCACCTTAGGAAAATCTCAAAATATTATTTTATATTTAAGGTCAAATTCGGTTTATAATGGTTCCAAAGGGTCTTATTTCGAATCTAAAGTGGGGATGGGTCGAAATACTCTCATCCAATAGGATTTAGACAAGTTTAGGTTATTATTTTAACCTTATCAGTTATATTTAACTCTAAGTTAAATAATTTAACTTTTACCGTGTCTTTTTGTTTTCTTACACTATATGGTTAATAAACATACTATATCAAGCCAAAAGAACCCCAGGATGTTTATTATTAATATATATAATCTTATATAAGTCATTTTTCCGAAACTTTTATTTTTAGGAATAAAATAACAATTAATAATATAATATTTTTTTAAAAAACTAATTTATGTCAATTTTGACACTATTTGGTACATGATTTTTATGAAATTCATAACAGAATGATACGTTCGAACCAAGTTACTTATATCAACAATACCATGTCATATTAACCTATAAAATTAGTGTATGTCATAAAAAGTCTCAAATTACATTTATTTGGGCATTTATAACATCAATTATGTCAATATTTCATTAATAAGACAAGTACTACATCATCTTTGTGTCAAATTAAATGATAATTATTTAATCTCTAAAAATTCAAAATAAATTACTATGATGTATATAATGTTATTATATTTCTGGAGACTATTCATTCTATAAGTTTCATGAATTTTATCACTAGATTAAAATTATTATACTTATAATATTTAGGAAAGTGACATGTTGTCGCATTCTTTGGTTTTAATAATAACTAAATTATTTTCATTGATAAAATTTAATTAAATGAATCCAATCCGACCCTTAGGTGATATGAGTCGACTTTTAGTCATTCAATAGGATTTTGACATTTTTTAGGGTAATTTTAAAATATTATATTTACCCTTAATTACCCGATTTACCTTTAACTATGGTAAATAAAATTTACCGTAGTTACTATTCATAATTCCCAAAAATAAAAAGTAGGTTATTAACATAATTTGGATCCACTGATTCCAAATATGGAATCCATTTTTCCAAATTCAATACACAAAAGTTGCAGAAATTAAATTAAAATTAATCCCGTTGTCGAAAGAAAACAGGTTTTTCTTTAAAACATTGCAAAAGATTGAATTGATTTAACCAACGAATTCAAGGTAAAATCAATGGTAATGACATACATTATATTAAATGGTAAAAATATATTCTATTTATAATTTAAAACCAATCAATATTATAATTTATCCACATAAGATATTATGAGGAAAAAAAGTTCTTTTTAATTAAAATATAGCGTGTTTTTACTATTCATTAAAATATGAAAGTTATCAGAAAAATATCAAAACTTTATCTAATGTAAATTTTTATATCCTGATTCAAAATAATAATTTTATTTTGTCAAATTGAACTTATAAACATGTCAAAAACTAGATTTAATGTGGGTGCGCCATCAAAAGGTGGCAAAACTGCATTTTTTGAAAAATACTTATTTTACCCAAAAAATTTATTTTGTTCTTATACCATGTTCTAGAAATGTGTAAGATGAATAATAATGTTATAAAATTAAAAATTTAGTTAACACTATTCATAACGGCTAGTTCATAACAATATTATAATAATATATCGTTGTTTAGTAAAACCCATTATTGCGTACAACACACACTATCGAGGAAGGTCGCGATTGCGTGTAATGCAAGCCAAGTCCGGGTTGCATGTTGCGCAAATATCCTTCATTGTTTCATATAACAGAATACAACCATATTTCATTTATACATTGAATATATATATATATATATATACTCAATGTTGCGTAGAATAACTATTATCAAAATTGTGTGTAACACGATCCAAGAATAGTGTTGCGTATACTGCAAGCTAATACGGTGTTGCGTATAGCGCAAGGTAATCTTGGTGTAAAATACAACACAAGACATTAATGAAATTAAAAGAATATTTTTCATAAAATCTCGGGGTGTTACAAAATCCCCTTTAGAACCCTAATTCTATGATCAGCAAGTGGAAGTGTGACAGATGTGGGTTGGAGCTCTTCTAGGCTTAATTATAAGTACACATCATATGGGATGAGATTGACACTAGCACCTATGTCACACATGGCCTTGACAACTTTGATTTCTCATAGTTCAACATTGATGTAAGGGCGACCCGGGTCATTCAACATAGGAGGAATGGTCCATTGAATGGTGGTACTCACATTTTCAGCCAAAAGGACTTGGTTTTTATGTGAACATTTTCTTTTAAAAGTGCACAAGTACTTAACGTACTTTGTGTAGTAAGATATGGTTTTGATTGCTTCGAGAAGGTGAATGTTCGACATGACTTGTGAGAAGATTTCCCTCAATGTTTTACTCAATTCAGTCTCGGTTTTCCCCCTCATGCGTTTAGGAAATGGTGCAGGTTGTGGGGTTGTTTGTTGAAGAGTTGTTTCTTCAACAATGTTATCATGTTTTTCTATTTGATCATTTGGTTTCTTTGAATTTTCATCCAAGTTTGAATGTTCAGATGGGTTCTAAATTAGTTGTTCAGGTTTCTCAATTGATTTCCCACATCTTAAAACAGTTACAACCATTAGTTATTCCTAAAATGTTTGAGTACAACTTGACTCTCCCCTTAAATTTGACTATGGTACCGCCTAAGTAGGAATGGGTGCCCTGCCAGTTTTGATGGATTGAGTTTCTTGTTTAATGTAAGAGGATTCTGAGTTCATTTTGTCTATTTTTTTGCACAGTTGTTCGATTATGCTTTGTGGAACAATTTGGGTTGGTGCTTGATAATATTGGTTTATCCCAGGGGGATATTTTGGAGGTGGGATGGTTTGTTGAAAATGGACTGGAGGCTGTTGGTATTGGATAAGTTGTCTTTGTAACTGGTTATGAGTTTGGTAGTTTTGATGGGGGTAAGGATTTTGTTCCTGTGGATGGCTAGGTTGTTCTTTATCTTTCCACAGGAAGCCTGGGTGGTCATTATACCTTGTGTTAAAGTTGTTTTTGGTATTGAGCCTTTTGAAAGCTCAAACCATTTACTTCTTTTCGGGGTACTCCAAAAAGAACATACTTGATGGATGGAATGGTTGGGATGTTTTCTGTCTTGTGGTCACGTTTGTCCCAAATTGTGGAAACAGGGGCAACAGTTTGGATTTCATGGACTTTCATAAGTTCTATTTCTTCAACCTTTTTAGATAGTGTTGTGAGTTTATCCATAATGAAGTTATATTCTCTAAGAGTATGAATTCCAGTAGTTATTTTTGGATTTTATGAATAATGTGAAGTTCCCCATGTTTGGTTTTGTTTCGCAAAGATTTCTAGATACTCGTAAGCATCATACGGGGCTTTGTTTTTAAATGTTCCATCACACATTATGTCAATGATTTGTTTTTTCCCCAGACCCAACCCTTCATAGAAATTTCTCACTTGTTCAGGAATAGTTTAACCATGGTATGGAACCATGTTTAGAGTGCCTTTGAACCTCTCCCATGTTTCGTAGAATGACTCTCCCTCTTTTAAATTTTTTTGGATGCTCTTTTTAAGTGCAATAGTTTTGTGGTGGGGAAAGTATTTTTTGTAGAATTCTCTTTGTAGTTGGTCCCATGATTTGATGGATACTGGTCTCAAATGTTTTAGCCAATTTTTTTCTCGATCCTTTAAAGAGAATGTAAATAGCCTCATCTTAGATGATTCTAGTTGATGTGGGGGACACATGGTTTCTACAATGTCATTGAACTCCTTAAAGTGAAGGTAGGGCATCTCAGACTCCATTCCAAGGAATACTGGAAGGTGGTTTAAGACATGGGATTTAAATATGTAGTTGTAATATCCTATAGAATTGTGTCTAAATCATGAGTGGGAATTAGTCTAGGTAGGTGTGAGGTAGTCATTCATGGTTTTATCGACCGCATTCCCCAAGTTTGGGGCTGCCTAATTTGGATTCCCATTTTCGTTTCCACTCAGGTTTATGAGTTGGTTTCATTGAATAACGTCCATTTAAATAGGATCTATTTTGGACTCTAGAGTATTAGGAAGATTATGATCTAATAGAAAGAGTTCCCTTGGTGTACTTGACTCCCAAACCCTAGGACTATCCACCCTAACTAGACGGTTTTATTGATCACGAGTGTAGGCGGACATGCATGAAAAGAAAAAAACAAAAAAGCGACAAGTTAAGAGATCTTGGGTGAGAATAGAAGAAATGGAGGATAATAGAATGGGTGTTAAGATGACTTACTTGGGTCCCTGAAAACGGCGCCAAAATTTTATTCACACTCAAATTTACCCAAGAGAAGAAGGTAGAATGGTCCTTGTAGTCTAGCTTGGGTTGTCGATTCCTCAGAGACCTAAGAAGCAATCTATAGACACACACATTCTATGGACTATTTCTGGCTATGAAGAGGCCAAATTGGGTTTATTTTAGATGGGTTTAAAGGATAACTAATAAATTTAAGTGAATTCAATTTAAAATAATGAGTTGATACTAGGTTATCACTTGGGGTGGATTGGATGAATTCCTTTTTAATGATTTGAATTTATTATATTTGATAGGGGTTCATTTTAGAAGATTGAACAACATAATCACTTACTAGTTTAATACCTAACCCCTTTAATACTAATCACCTATACACTTGAAGGATCAATGTTTTGATCACTTCAGGGTAAAGGTTCATATTAGTACTTGAAGTGTGTGGCCTTAAATTCAACAAGGATGAAGGAGTTTAATGATCTTCAAACAAAATTCTCAATTAAAAGAAGTGATTAGAAATTAATAGAGTGAGAAATAACATCCAATCCTGACCCTTTCTACTACATTGGATCATACTATAAAAAACTTATCCCTCTATTTATTCTATGGTGTCATTTGAAGTAGAAAGTATACTCATGAGGGAGGAATTGGAGAAGTAAAAAAACAATAAAAAGAATGCAATCACTCCACCATTGTGTGAAGAATATCCCACGGCATGGTCTGAATAAATTCACACCTTATGGAAAAGATATGAAAGTGATAAGAAGAAAAATATAATAAAAAGAAAGAAAAATTTATTATTAAAAACTAAGGCGATTTGAACAACTTACATGAGAAAGAAGAACATTAAAAAGCCAAATCGACATAATTACATTACAATGAAAACAATGATACAAGGATGATAAACTCATAAACCACCACTGCCTTAAATAAGAATTTTGGGTGCCTTGGGTTGACCATAAAATAGTACAATGCACCCGACATGATTATGGTAGGCCTATGGTGGTGGAAATGTTTTGGAACTTGGAATTTTCTACTCTTGACCTGAGGTGGAAGCCATCCCAAAACCACCGAATAGATGCATTGAAATTACCTTATAGATGGTCAAATTATTGTGGTCCATAGAAGAAGACAATGGATATCCGGATGTCTCCTAACCTCCTGGAAACCTTCGGCCCATTTGGCATTGTGAAGCGGGAGTTATATCCGATTTAGTGGGTTAATATTATGGGCCGCAGATTCTAGCCTAGATTTTTATATTCTAATTGGGGAACCTTAATTGACATCATGGAAGCCAAATTAGCACTTGATTTTTCATATTTATTTGTTCATCTATATGTCTTCTAGCATCCCACGAATTTTGGGCTTCATTGGGTTTGTATTGTGTGTCCCACATTCTAATCAGTGGGCCAATGTCCAATTTTCCTTCTGCAGAATTGTTTGCATGAAATCTCATTTTGGTGGTCTTCCAATTTGAATCTTCCAAAAATTCACATGTAATAATTTTTCCCAATATAATTATAAACCCGGAAATTAAACATTAAAATAAAATCAAGATCTTTGGGTATTTTAAACGATGTTCAAAAATGTACCGCATAATAGTGCATTTTAAGAAGGAATTACAATCATAATGTGAAATGATGTTCAAAGTATAAAATTCACTAAAATTGTGTTTATTAATAATAAAGGAAATGAATATTATATATATTAACATTGAATATTAGCCTCATTTAGTGGATACTCAGTTTCCATTCAAGAAATGTATTACTAAACTGACATTACTGCCTGTTCCAACCTAGTATTACCGAAAAGGATTTCCTTTTCATTCAAATCATGTCTATCTCAGGAGATATAAATCTTTATCCAATGAATTAGAGGTATATTTAAGTCCCACCCTTCTCATAATGAAATATTTCCTATATTTGGCACAAAAAAAATCATTCATCACAACATAACCCATGAAATAAAATTGGTTTTTAAACAACATTCAATCATAAAATAATACATATAAAATAAAATTCCATAATTAACCCAATAAAATCATGATAATAATAGGGATAAAAAACTAAAACTATTTAATGAGGGTACTCTTAGATAGAAAATAATTTTTACAAAACACTTGATCTTAATTATTTGGGAAAATATCCTTTCTTCTTCAAAAAAATATTTTCTTTTCTCAAAATGCCATACAATTTTAAATGAGAAGAATTGTTTGAAAATAAACATGAAATAGTGTAGAGGAAGTATCATGGAAATATGGTTTCATGAAACTGTAAAAATGAATTCATGCCAAATATGTTAAAAAAACATTCCCTCAAACTTTTATTGGATAAGTCAAAAATTACCTCAAATCGAATAAAGACAAAAGATTATTTTCATTAAGTTTACTAAAAATTTATCAACTGGTGAAATTAAGATTAAATTTTTTTAGAAGAATATAAAAAATATTACATAATTAGTAAAAATGGATGTTTATGATAAATATTCCCAGTAAATACTTACGTTTAAACAATCTTAGATAAAAATGAGATTGCAAAATTATCCCTTATGATAAATTTGATTTATTCCGTATGAGTTTGAAATTCAAATATAGTGTGTTTAAACATATTATTAACTTGTAATATAACCATAATAATATTTATTATAACTAATATGATTCACTTATGACTTTATATTACCAGTTTATTTATCAATTCCATGTTAAAGCAACATTTTGTGTAATAATCATTTTATTTATCATACGTGTTCTGACTTGTTATTCTAGATCCTATTACACAGATCATGATTTACTTACTTGGAGATTCTAAAACATGATTTATATATCATAAATATTTAGTATAGATTTATATATATATATATATATATATATATATATATATAATATAGATAAATTAAATTTAATACACCGTTCACGGAGGCGGTAGGCCGTACATATGCATGAATGTTGTTTCCTTTTTCTTATTTAATTGAATGGAAGAAAGTAAATGACACACACACATATATATGTATATATAAATAAATACAATAGAATTATTATTTGATATATTTCATTATTATTTATTATATATACTATATAATCATTCTTGAATGGTTAATGTGGAGATTGAATCTCATCGCATCGTGGAGACGGTAATCTATTCATACACACTATCAACGATATCATTCACTTAATGGTTAAATGGTATGGAATTGGATGGTATATAAATTATAAATAACATTTATAATATAATATTAATTATTTACATCCATTATACGCATCATTATACTGATCCAAATAAATTATTGTTGAGTGAAAAATTACACAGCGATGTGGAGATGGTAAATAATACGTACACACACATGGTGGTATTGTTATTAGTTGGATGGATAAAAAGAGATATAAGATTGTACCATAATTATAATAACATATCCTAATGTAGAATATATTGGATTTATTACATTAGTATGATAAAAACATAAGAATAAGTAGAAGAAGAAAATAATTTTGAAAGAGATGATAAAACAATTACCTCTTCTTCGAGTATCTCCTTTTGATTTACACAAAAGGTATCGCTAGGATGCCTTTTGACCAAAGTGTGGACTATATGAGGAATTTGGGGATTTTTTTTCTTATTTTAGTAGATTTTGGATGATCCAAAGGGCTTTAAAGGCATGAGTAGGTGGGTAGAGGTGGTGGACTTTTATAAGAGAGAGGAGGGGCACTTAATAAAATCTTGAAATATTAATTCATTATAAATTCATTTTTTGTTTATAATGGTCCCGAAATAATTTATTTCAAATATAAGATGAGTATTGATCTACGTATTCTTAACCAATAAAATTTATACATGTTTTGAATTTATTTTAAACCTCATCATTTTGATTTATCTTAATTTTAGTCAATTTTATTTTATTTTTGGTAATAATATTATAAATATTTAATGTTTATAAATATTTACTTATGTGTTTTCAATTATATATAATTATATAATTCATGAAATTTTAGACTATATAATGTTCACTTTTTAGTTTTTAAATATTTTTGAGATTTTTAAATAATATAACAATATGTTATTTTTATAAAATATCTATAGTGTCAATTTTGACACTTCATTTATTTGAATTTAAATAAAATACAAAGAGAAGATATATTTAAAAAAAATTTAAAATACTCCTTACATGTCATAGTCACCTATAAAATTTCTGGAGAACATTAATTAGTTTATGTTATATTTATTTTAATATTTTCAAAACCATTTATATGATTTTTCAATTAATAATGTAATTTCTACATCACTATTGTTTCATCATTAATGGTAAATATTTAGTCTCTAAAAATTATAAATAAATTCATATGATGTAAATAATTTAATTATATTTCTCGATATTATTTTTTCTATTTTATGTTTTTTTGTCACTGTATTCAAATTTTTATACTTATTAGATATAAGAGAGTGAGATGTTGTCACATTCTTTTGTTTTGATTATAATTACATCAATTTAATGGAAAAAAGTAGATTATATGAAACAATTATGGCCATTAACTGATATTGGAAGAATTTAATTCATTTAATTATCTTTTGGAAGGTGTTCGAGTAATTTTATAATCTTTATCATGTTGTTTGTTACTCTAATTTACCCAATTTTTCATTAACTGTGGTAAATAAAAATTACCATAGTCACTATTTATAATATCCTGAAAATAAAATTAACTTATTAAAATATTTTGGAACCACTAATTAAAAATAATATATCGATTTTTCAAAACTCAAAACACATAAGTTTCATTAATTAATTGAAAATTAATTCCCGTTTTCAAAAACAAAAATGTTGATTTTTGACGAAGTAAAAACTATCAAATGATTGACAAGTTTTTATGTCCAATTGAAATGTGAAATTAATTCCAATGAAAAGCATTGTATTAAATAATAAAAACATAATCTAATTAAAATTTTAAACCAATTAAAAATGTAATTATATTATATTAATAAATTAGATGAAAAATTATTTTTGAATTAAAATGTAGTATTTTTCACAATTCATTAATATATGCATTTTTTAAAAAAAATCCCAAGAATTCAATGAAAGGAAATTTTGATGTCTTTTTCCCAAATAATATGTTTATTTTATCAAACATAATTTTCAAAAGTGGTAGAAACTAGATTTAAAATTGTTGTGCCATCAAAAGGCGGCAAAACAATATTTTTGGAATAATACTTCTTTTATCAAAAAAATTGAATTTTTTATTATATCTTGTTTTATAAAATACAAAATATGAATGTTAGTATTATATAAATTCAAAATTTGGTTAATACTACTATAATATTTAGTTTATATCATATTAAATAACAATATTTTTATAATATATTGTTATTTTTTAAAACTCGATATTGCATACCACGCAAGCTATCGAGGAAGGTCGCTCTTGCGTGTAATGAAAGAGAAGTCCGTGTTGAATTTTGTGAAATCCTCCTTCGGTGTTTGGTATAAAATAATCCAAAAATAGTATTTTATACATTGAAAAAGAACTTATACTCAGTATTTCATGGAATGAATTCGATCAAAAGAACTTTAAATTGTGTGTAACACAAGCCAAGTATTGTTTGCATATATCATAGTCAAGTATGGTGTTGCATATAGTTCATGGTAATCTTGGTGTAGCATACAACAAAAGAAATCAACGAAATTAAAAATAATATATTTCCTAAACTCTTGGGGTGTTATATAATACAACCCTTAAAATAAATTTCACCCTCAAAATTCATCAAGGTTATAAAAGATTTAATAATTTAAAAATTCTTTCTTATAAACCCACATCTTAAATAGAAATACTAAAAAAACATTTTAATATTGAATGTTAGAAACATAAAAATTAACCAAAGTAACTCACCACCGGGTTTCCTCATAGTATAACAAAGTTGTGAAGTGAAAACATGGATATGAATGAAAAAAATATGACCATCATGTTCTGATGGAGAGTGATAGAGATAAAGGATATAAAAAAGATAACAATAAAAAATACATAAATCTGTGATGATTTATGGGACCATTTGATTCATTGGATAATAAGGTATTTTGATAAAATTTTGGGTTTTTAATATCCACTCCATAATGTTTAAGAACATGAGAAGAAATACTGACTTTATTTTAGTATAATATTAATGTTGGTCAAGCCATGAACAATTTCAACTTCATATCTAATTAAATGAAATAAATATAAATTTTTAATTCCTAATGAATTTGTAGAACTTGTGGTCAATAAATTTATTGACAGGTCATTCCATCATTCTTTATCAAAAAAAAAAAAGGTTATCACAGGTTTTCAAATATACATAAGTTCATCTATGGTGAAATTAATCTTATATGGTTAAACAATTGACTTATGATTCATATATAACACCACTTAATTAAAATAAATATTATTTATATATAACAGGGACTTCCTATAGGCTAGTGGTAGGTGATAAAGGTATGTCGCACTTCGGTTGTGGGTTCGATTCCTGCAGCCTTGTCCATCGTGCAGGGTTATTTCCCAACCCACATGATTTAATTTTTTGAAAAATATATTATTTTATCATTCCAAAAATAATATTCAAATTTTATTTTTAGCATGAAACAATATGATATGTTGTCCAACATAATCCATTCCAACCATTAGGGTTATCCAAATTACTTATATCCCAACATACTGTACAAAAAAACAATTACAAGAAAGGTCATATAACTAGAATATGAAAACCTTCATTTATCCCTCACATATCATAAGATATATATTCTTGGCCACATTAAAAAATTTGAATGTATTCGTCAGGCATTCTATTGATTCACGGTAACAAAATAAATTACCATATATCACTTTTGAAAACATGCATGTTTCCTTATTCCAAAACATATTGGATATATTACTTAAGTCCCAAATAGTTGTATACTTCATCCCTGATAGCATAACCCTCTTATCAATAACTCCATTATTAGTTCATGAGAAACTAGGATCATCTAATTTGCTCATTCAAATCTAACATATCTTTATCCAAACATCATTATCTTAAAATAAGGGACATGTTAAAGGTTATATTTCCCTTAATCATGTGTTCTACAAGTATATCACCTTACCCTTAAATCAATTTTGTGATCCTTAGAACTATTCAATATATACTTTTTAATCCTTAATGAAAAAATAATACTGAATGAACTTATATATTTCATGATTCATATAACATAATCTTTGAATCCCGAAACATATACACCATAATCATCCAAATTTATTCTAAAACCATTACTCAAGATCCATCATTTTCATCTTTCTTAAATTATAAATCATGTATTAAGGGCTATCAAACTCAATATTCTTAGGTTTAATGTAATAAATACTTAAATAACATCACATAAAATGGTTAACTACATTCTATGTAGTTCTGGTAATTGACTAAGACCAGAATAAAAAGTGTGAGAAATACATATTAGAGATTCGGATCACATAGTAAGGAAAATTACGTATAATATTTCAATCTGCAATATCTTCGGTTTGACCCTAGATCAGTCATGATTAAAAAAAACCCTAGGATTTTATCCATTACATGACATACCCATAGGACATCCCTAGATATATTATTATAAATATCTCTGGGTATCTCACTAAATTTTTAACATTCTAGTTCTTAAATTTTGACTAAACCTTCACTCTAATACAAACTCTAATGACCCATGCTTGACGTAAATAAAAATTTCATTTTTTACATAATGTGTAATACATTACAAAAATAGTTTCCCAAATACCATATATGTTTAGGATGATTAAAAGCGTAGAACAAACTCTTTTAACTTGGTGGAAGATCTTTAACATCTCCCATAATGATATTCCCATTTTTTCCTTCCTAAAACCATTATTTATATCATGGGAAAATGAAAACATAAAAATGGTTAGGAGAAATGCCCATTATTCATAACCATAGAGAACATAAAACAAACCATATACATATTAATGTAAAAAACATGAACATAATGTTTAAATTTCATGATCGTGAGTCATGAATTAAATCATTTGAATATGTAAGGTATAGTTCATAAATGAACATAAACCATGATAAAATATCATTGGCATAAAACGTGGAATTATGGAAAACAAATAAGAAAATGACATGATTTGAAAATTATTCAAGGAATTATTATAAATACCATTATAGTGTACAATGATTAATACTGAACTGGGTTTACATGTCGTTCTAGCCATGTTTTACTGAAATTGGTTTACTTTCCATTCTAGCCCTGTATTACTGAACTAGATTTAATTTCCATTCTATTGATGCCTATCTCATGAGATATAAATCTTTTCCCAATAAATATTATGGAGATATATGTCCCAACCATCTCATAATTAAATCATTTTTACATGTTCAATAAAAAAACATAAATATTTCATTATAACATAACCCAATAAATAAAATGGATTTCTTAAACATCATTCCATCGTAACATAATCCATATAAAATATAATTCCATCATCAACACAATAATATAATATTCATAATGAGTATAGAAACATAACCCTATTTAAAGAGCCTCATTTTAGATGGAAAATAATTTTGACAAAACAATATAACATAATTCTTAAGGAAAATATACTTTCTTCTGTGAAAAAATGTTTTCTTTTCTCAAAATGACTTGAAATTTTAAACGAATGTAATATAGATGAAAATAAATTGAAAATAATATAGATTAATCTTAATGTAAAAAAGGTGTCATGAAAACATAAAAATCCATTCAATCCATATAAGTTAAAAAACATTTTCCCATACTTTTACCAAAAAAGAAAAAAATGACCTTAAATCGAATAACGACAAAATATTACATTTATACCACTACAAAAATCACCAATGGATAAAATTAACATTAAAAATGGTATAATAATATAAATAATATTAAATAGTTATGAAACATGGATTTGGATGATATATATACCCTAGTAAATACTTATAAACAATCTCAGATAAAAATGAGATTGGAAAATTATCCCTTACCTTAAATCTAATTCCTTCCGTATGAGTTAGGAACTCTTGTATAGTGGGTGTAAATATATTATTAACTTTCAACATATCCATAATAATATTTATTATATCATATATGATTCATGTTTGACTTTATATTACCCATTTCTTTATCAATTCCAGGTTAAAGCAACGTTTTGGCTAATAATCATTTTATTTGTCGTACCTGTTTTGACTTGTTATTCTTGATATTTTTACATAGATCGTGATTTAAATACTTAAAAATGTAAAAAAAAAATTTATATAACATAAATATTTTTTATATAAATATATATAATAGATAGATAAATAAAATGGAATACACTATTCATGGAGATAGTAGGTCGTACGTATGTATGAACGATATTTCCATTTTTTATTGAATTGAATGGAAGAAAGTAAATAAAAAATATATGTATATACATTAATATAGAAAAATTAGCATGTAAAATATTTAATTCTTTGTTATTATATATACTTTATAATCATTCTTGAATGGTTAACGTGGAGAATGAATCTCATCGCGTTGTGGAGACGGTAAGCCTTATGTATGAATGAGAGATGATATAAGGCCCCAGCCTTAAACCTTACTTAATAAAGAGTTATTACAAGATTACACATTGAGGATCTCTTCAGGTTTAGAGTTAAAGGGAATTATATCATAAAACATGCATTAAATTTCACATTTAAACAAAGTGGTTACATAAAATATAGTATTCATTTTCCCATTAATGGAAACATATTTAAAATAAAACATGGATTCTTTCTTGACACTTCCTTGACACTATCATCATATCATATACCAATCCCTTGACCTGTACAAACATTCCAAAAAACTTGGGATGAGCATAAAAATCTCAGTAAGGGTTATAAAAAGTATGGAAAGGAAACATGAGTTCATATATACATAAGAATGAAATCATACTTTACCCATAAAACATAAGCAATTTAACATACCTCATAAAATCATGAATAAATCATAGAAATCAGAAGACATAAAGGTAACTTGAGGCATTCATAACATTCTTACGTAGGGAGTAACCCTCTTGGTTAAGTTTGGAATACCCATAACAGTTTATTACCTAAATCTCTTCGGAGAAACCTTAACGTTTAACTCCTTCGCGTTACCCAATGCATTGGAGAGCTATATCGTGCTCACCCGCCCTTAGTTTATCACGGAAACCACCCGTTTTCATAATAATGCCCAAGAACCATAACATAATCATAACACATAAATTAATCATAAAGGAAATAAAACATTCCCACATTACAATAACAATATAACATTTTAAGATATTGAAATAATGGATCCATTCTATAAACTATTTTCAAAACAATTTAAAACATTTAATAAAGAGATTTTTAAATAAAAGTGTCCCATACCACATTGAATATTTTAAAATTTTAAAACATTAATATCCATACAAATAAATCCTTAAAACCATTTTGAAAACATGGATATTAATGATAAATATTTATAAGATTAAATCATTAAAACAGTTAAAATGATATTTTAGTTAAAGGGGTTTTTAACAAAATTAGAGACACATGCATACAATACTTGAGGAATAAAATTTAATAAAAAATTTATAATATCATGAGAATAAATGAATTCATGATATAATATTCCAAATGACAGTATATACACCATATAAGAGTGAATTGGTGCATAACAACAGTGAAGTCTCAATGGAAATGTAAATTGAGATGAAATCCATTATAAAGATGGTATCATTAAATTAAGGATAAATCAATCTCATAATTATGTGCGAAAAATATAAATACACCCAATATAAGTGGATATTAAGTGTAAAATAATCAAAGGTCATTCACACATATTCAAAGGATGACATATTCAATAAATACATGTTGAACCCAAAGAAATCGAAATTGGGTTAAGAAGTTCCCTTGACGTCCTAACGACGTCACATCAAATTTTAGAAAAAGGGTTGATGAGAGAGATAAAGGGTATCTCATCACTTGGAAATAAAATTTACGGAAATAAGGATATATAAGAACATATCCCCACATAATAAGATAAAAGTTAAAAGACATAACAATAAAAGTCTTTTAAAAAGAGGAGGGTGAAAGGTTCCCTTACCAATTTGGGTAACTATCGAAACGTACTCCCCACGAAAGGACTGTACAAAATTTATGTAAATACTCATAATCGAAAGTATGTTACAAAAAGAGTAGAATAATTTACAGTACATACACCACTCAAAAGGAAATATTGGCAAATGTAGTGTGAATCTCAGGAAAACACAAAGTGAGATAAAAAGCCCCTTACGAAATTTTGGCAGCTAACGACACCAATTGAATCTTTCAAAATGGAGTGATGAGAGAAAATAGGGTCTCTCATCATATGAACATAAAAAGTACAGTAATAGTAATATAAAATAACATCCCAATCATAAGAAGGATGCGATTAAATAGAATGACATAAAAGAGTGTACTTAAAAAGAAAGAGAGGGGTAGGATCCCTTACCTCGGGTCCGACTTGACCTGATCGTTCTTTAACCTCATGAATAATAAACTTGAGTTAATTTCTACTTTCTTAAGAACCTTTTCCAAGTTCATTATTCCTTTTATGTCTCTTACTACCATGCTATGAACACTGTGAAATTTTTTTAAGTTAATAATGGTCGTTTTGTAGATCATTGCTACTTGAGTCAAAAATAAACTCTTTATAATTACAAGTTGCTCATGTGGTAAAATATATATTATATACAGAATTATATTCATTATGTAGATATCATATATATCCATTATATACATGCATTTATAATGTTACATAACATTCAGAGGTAAGAAATGAAATGCACCGTTCATGGAGACAGTAAGCCGTACGTACGCATGAACGCTACTTCCATTTATATTTCTTATTTAATGGAATTAAAACATAATGTTACATAATAGTAATATAATTCCATTATGGTATCATATATAATATCATTAACTTTATCCTTTAGACGTACCACATATCGTGTTAACGAATCAAATCACTTTGAGGGGGCGGTAGTCCGCAGTTCCTAAAATGAAGATATCGCATTTAACCATAATGAAAACCATAAAGGGTGACCCAAAAGAAAAATACAGAAGATTAAGTAAAACATAAACATATTATATATCGTATATAAATATAGTTTCATCTTAATGGCCACATTTTAAGGTGTTATAAGAATATTGAACAATCATCGTTTCGTGAGGTAGAAATTCTCCATCCACGGAAACAGTATGCTCTTTAACCATTAGATGAAGGTGTGTGTATGTGTAGCTGTAATACATCTTATAACAACATCATATTATATTGAATATAATGGTGTTGTTACAATATAAATGAATAAAAAGAGTTTAGGGGGTTGGAGAAGCAAAATAAAACAAAAGAACACAAGTTAAGTCATTACCTTAAAAGCGGGTATCTCTCTTTGATTTGACCTCAAAGGCTTCCTTGGGAAGACTTCTGCCCAAAGTGAGGCTTCTAGGAGTAAGAAAGGTATGTGAAGAGACACAAAGAGTAGTGGTTGGCTGAGAAAAAGGCTTGAGAGGTGTGGGTAAGGTGGTTGAGGTGGGGGCCTTTTATAAGAGGAGAGGAGGGGTACGCTTGGAAATTTACAAAATGATACTTTATTATAAAATGATTTTCAGATTCAAAAGGTCCCAAAATTGTAAATTTCTAGGATAAGGTGATAAGGGTTCGAAATCCACCCATCCAATAGGTTTTTGACAAGTTTAGGTCTTATATTTTACATTATATTTTCATTTTATTTAAATCGTTAAATAATGAGGTAATCGCTGCATCATCATTGTGTCATAAATAATTTAATTTATTTAATATCTAAAAATTATAAAAAAACTACTATGATGTAGGAAATATTTATATATTTATAATGATTATTTATAGTCAAAAATATGACTTTTATAACCCCATTAAAAATTATTTTAGTAAAATAACTAATGTTTGTGTTATTTTTACTTTTACTTTAAATAAAAGAAATTAATGTCTTTATCGTACCCAAGTGGCTCCATGGGGTCCCAAAAATCTACCCATGGGTTTTCTTGGTCGGCCATGACACATAAAATAAGGATATGACATGTTTCTAGGTCATTTCATATTATTAAAACATTATTTTTACCTTAAATTACACTAATTACCTCTAATCGCAATTAAAAACTTAAAAGTTACTATTCACCAAAAAATTATTTTAATCCCATTGAACCAAATTCTACATCCTAATGATAACCATGTATGATGGATTTTTGAAATTCAAATCACATAAGTGGAAAAGTTTCATTTAAATGAAAAATCAGTTTTTAAACTACCACTTAGTGGTTTCACTATTAATAAAAAATTGATGTTTTTCAGAAAAATACAAAACATTCACCCTAAGCTATATTTGATATTCAAAATTAAATAATGATGTCTATTTTAAAAAATTCAAAACATATATGTTGCATTAATTATTTTAATAATTAATTTCCCCTGTCAAAACAAATAGCGTGTTTTTAAGAAACAATATCTATTAAAAGATTGACACTAGTTTAAGTCCAATTTCAATGTGAAATTAATTCCAATGGCCACCATTAGATTAAATGGTAAAAATATATTCTAAATAAACTATAATATAAATTAAAAATATAATCTATCCATATAAATAAATCAGATTAAAAGGAGGTTTCGAATTAAAATGCATCATTTTCAATAAAAATGATCTTTATCGGAAAAATAACAAAATTTTACACAAAGTATATTTTGATGTCCAGATTCTAAAGAAGGATTTTATTTTTTCAAACACAACATATAAAATTTTCAAAAGTATAATTAAAAAGGGTTCTCCATCAAAAGGCGGTTAATTGAACTTTTAAAGAATATTAGAAGATTTATGCTTAAAATTGGATTCATTTGCATTTTAAGTCTCTAAAATTTATTGGATAAAAGTAAAAATATTTGACCAACATATATAATAATTTTGTAGATAGTACCGTTCATTCCCGCCATTATAACGGCTAGGCGTTAACTATCATTTAAAATAATATTATTTTATTATTAGAGTGTAACGTAAGATTTCAAAGGAACTCATTGATGCGTATTGGGTACGCCCTCGAGCATAACATTCCCTTTAAAGTAATATTAATATTTTATTCAAAAATATGGATAAATATGAAAATGACATATTCTATATTTACCCGGGGTGTTACATCCTTCCCATCTTTTGGGAATTGTGTCCTCGCAATTTTAAAGTTGGTCTTGGAAGCTTCATTGAAAATCCCACATCGGTACAAGAGTCAGTAAAACATTCACTTTAAAAGAATGGGAGAGACGTACAAATGTCACCTAAGTTAACCCATACTAGGATTCCAAGTATGAAAATATGTATATGGAGGAGAAAACAAAGGGTCATGTTCTGATGGAGGGTGATAGTAAGCATGTCTAGGAGAAAGTTAACAAAAAGAAAATCACAAACTTGTGATGGGTTAAACAGTATTTGATTCCCCAGTAGGAAAAATTAAAAGAAAACATTTTTTTAAGTTACATTTCATTGAAGAATTTATTTATGAGATTAACTAAAACATTAGGAAGCATACTTAATTGTCATGTTGACTTTCAAATTTTACTAGATTTCTTACTCGAACTCATATTTTCTCCAAAAGGTGAGTATTTAGGATGACTTGTTCACATTAAGAGAGCTATAATCAACTTCTAGAGAATCACCTAATACACAAAAGAGAACTATATACTTCCCATGTCTTTACACCTTAACCAAAACTAAAACCAAAAAGGATAGTATGAGATCAGATAATACCCAAAAAGGATAATCCTTTATATAAAACAAATCTATTCTTAATCTCCTAAATTTGTCAAAAAAAAACCCAAAGTTCAACAAAGACCATTCAATAAACATTTATCCACAAAATTATAAAAGTTAAAACAAACTAAAATTGAAACCCAAAATGTATTAACCAGTAATTGCCTCAAATTCAAGGATCATATAAACCCAAAGGGTTCTTTATAACTACATCCAAAAAATAAAGGATAATTATTCCTTGAATAAATTTTTTATATATCAAACATCAGGGTTACTATAAAAAGTCTTCTAATGTTACCCCATCATCAAAAGAGACTTAATACATCTAAGAATTTCACCATCCTAAAATCTACCATAACTCTTGAATCCCTTATATGATGACTTCTTACTCATTCAAAATTCTTCATGATCTATTAGCCATTCCTTTTCAACTTATTCTGAAATACTTCTTTTCTACAAACAAAATCATGAATCATATCCTAAGATTTCAATAATAGGAAAGAATATGTTAAGAAATAATCCATACCTTTCATTATTCATTGTCAGTTTCTTCATCCTCGATCAGAATGGCATTAGGTATTGGTAAATGAATATTTGTACGATCTTGGTGACCCCATTCCCGAAACATCTTTGTAGGACATGTGTTTGCATAATGACCATGCCTACCACATTTAAAACATTCAATTGATCCTTTAGAAAGAACTTCATTCCCTTTCCTAGAGTCAACTAGATGCTTCCTTTTTCCATCGAAGGTTCTTGCTTTATGACCTTCATTTCCACACCTATAGAATATTTCTGTCCCTTTGAAACATTTTCTTATGTGTTTCTTTCCACATATTTGACACATAAGTTTTTGACTATACATACCTTTATGATTATTACCTGAACTTCTGTAGGGATTTTTTCTCGCATATACGATGCCTTATAAAAATCACTAAGGTTCCAGTGTTCAATCATGACTCCAGATAGTTGGTTAAGGATTACCATAAGAGTTCTCATTGAACTCCCATATCATTCAGTTGTTCTTTCATAAAACCGTCACAGTTTTCTTCAAATCCATTTTTTACTTTGGTGCATGCTAAATCTAGCCATTCCATAAAACCAAAAAGGTCAGTGTGAGTATATCAGTAAAATCATCAAATAAAAAAAGGAAGATAAACACCAAGATATACTTATCCAAGTTATCTCAAACTCATTCTAACTTTCAAAAAAAAAACTATTACTCTATCTAATATACTAACCATTGTGGTTATACAAAACTTGCCACTTTTTCTTAAACAACACTCTAACCTCTAATGTTATCTAAACCGACCTCTGATACCAACTATAAATCCCCAGACTTAAAATTTACTTAATCTTGAGTTATTACAAGATTACACATTGCGGATCTTTTCAGGTTTAGAGTTTTAGTGAATTAGATCATAAAACATTCATTACATTCCACATTTAAAAAAAGTGGTTACATAAAAGATAGTATTCATTTTCCCATCAATAGAAACATATTTAAAATAAAACATGGATTCTTTTTTGAAATTCCTTGACTCAATCATCATATCATGTACCAATCCCTTTACCTGTGAAAACATTTCAAAAAATTGGGATGACCATAAAAATCACAGTAAGGGTTAAAAAAAGTATGGAAAGGAAACATGAGTACATATATATATAATAATGAAATCATACTTTACCCATAAAACATAAGCACTTTAACATACCTCATAAAATCATGAATAAATCATAGAAATCATAAGACATAAAGGTAACTTGAGGCATTCATAACATTCTTACGTTGGGAGTAACCCTCTTGGTTACGTTTGGAATACCCATCACAGTATATTCCCTAAATCTCTTTGGAGAAACCTTAATGTTTAACTCCTTCGCGTTACCCAATACATTGGAGAGCTATAAATGGCTCACTCGCCCTTAGTTTATCACGGAACCAACCGTCTTCATAACAATTCCCAAGAAACATAACATAATCATAGCACATCACTTAAACCTAAAGGAAAGATAACATTACCACATTGCATTAACAATATAACATTTTAAGATATTGAAATAATGAATCCATTCTAAAAACTATTTTCAAAACCATTTAAAACATTTAATAAAGAGATTTTTAAATCAAAGTGTCACATACCACATTTAAGTTTTTATCATTTTAAACCATTAATATCCATATAAATAAATCCTTAAAACCATTTTGAAAACATGGATATTAATGATAAATATTCATAAGATCAATTCATTAAAATATTTAAAGCGATATTTTAGTTAAAGGGTTTTTAACAAAATGAGAGACACTTGAATACAATACTTGAGGATAACATTTAATCAAATATTTATAATATCATGAGAATAAGGGGATTCATGATATAATATTACAAATGACAGTATATACACCATATAATAGTGAATTGGTGCATAACAACAATGAAGTATCAATGGAAATGTAAATTGAGATGAAATCCATTATAAAGATGGTATCGTTAGATTAAGGATAAATCAATCTCATAATTATTTGCGACAAATATAAATACACCCAATAAAAGTGGATATTAAGTATAAAATAATCAAAGGTTATTCACACATACTCAAAGGATGACATATTCAATAATTACATGTTGAACCCAATGAAATCGAAATTGGGTTAAGAAGTTCCCTTGACATCCTAACGGTGTCACATCAAATTTTAGAAAAAGGGTTTATGAGAGAGATAAAGGGTATCTCATCACTGGGAAATAAAATTTACGGTAATAATGATATATAATAACAAATTCCTACATAATAATATGAAAATTAAAATACATAACAAAAGAAGCCTTTTAAAAAGAGGAGGGTGAAAGGTTCCCTTACCGATTTGGGTAACTATCGAAATGTACTCCCCATGAAAGAAGTACTATAAAAAATTGATGTAAATACTAATAAATGAAAGTATGTTACAAAAATTTTATAATAATGGATAGTACATACACCACTCAAAAGGAAATATTCGCAAATGTAACATGAATCTCACGAAAACACAAAGTGAGATAAAAAGCCCATTACGAAATTTCGACAGCCTAACGGTGCCAATTTAATCATCCAAAATGGATTGATGAGAGAAAATAGGGTCTCTCATAATATGAACATAAAAATTACAGTATGATTAATATAAAAGAACATCCCAATCATAAGAAATATGAGCTTAAAAGGAATGACATAAAATAGTGTACTTATAAGAAAGAGAGGGGTAGAATCCCTTACCTCGGGTCCGACTTGACTCGATCGTTCTTTAACCTCCTGAATAATAAACATGAGTAAATTTCTACTTTCTTAAGAAACGTTTCCAATTTCATTATTCCTTTTATATCTCTTACTACCATGCTATGAACACTTTGAAAATTTTTTAAGTTAATAATGGTCGTTTTGTAGATCATTGCTACTTGAGTCAAAAATAAACTCTTTATAATTACAAGTTGTTCATGTGGTAAAATATATATTATATCGAGAATTATATTAATTATGTATATATCACATATATAATATATATCCATTATATAAATGCATTTATAATATTACATAACATTCAGAGGTAAGAAATGAAATGCACCGTTCATGGAGACGGTAAGCCGTACGTACGCATGAACACTACTTCCATTTCTATTTCTTATTTAATGAAATTAAAACATAATGATAGATAATAGTAATATAGTTACAGTATGTTATCATATATAGTATCATTAATGTTATCCTTTATATGTACCATTATGGTGTTAACGAATCAAATCACTTTGAGAGGGCTGTAGTCCGCACTTCCTAAAATGAAGATATCACATTTACCCATAATGTAAATCATAAAGGTATACCAAAAATGAAAAATACAGAAGCTTAAGTAAAACCTAAAAATATTATATATCATATATAAATATAGTGTCATCTTAATGTCCAACTTTTAAGGTGTTAGAAGAATATTGAACAATCATCGTTTCGTGATGCAGAAATTCGCCATCCACGGAAACATTATGCTCTTTAACCATTAGATGACGGTGTGTGTAAGTGTAGATCGAATCCTTATTATAAAAACGTCCTAGTATATTGAATATACTGGTGTAATTACAAAGTAAATGAATAAAAATTGTTTAGGGGGTTGGCGAAGCAAAATAGAACAAAATAACACAAGTGAAGACATTACCTTAAAATCAGGTATCTCTCTTTGATTTGAGATCAAAGGCTTCCTTGGAAAGACTTCTTCCGAAAGTGAGGCATATAAGAGTAAGAGAGGGATGTGGAGAGACAAAAGGAGCAGGGGTTGGACGAGCCAAAGGTTTGATAGGTGTGGGTAAGGTGGTAGAGGTGGGGGCCTTTTATAATAGGAGAGGAGGGGCACTCTTGGAAAGTTACAAAAGGTTACTTTATTATAAATTGATTTTCGGATTTAAAAGGTCCCGAAATTATAACTTCTGAGGATAAGGTGATAATGGTTCTAAGTACACAAATCCAATAGGTTTTTGACAAGTTTAGGTCTTAGATTTTACATTATATTTTCATTTTATTTAAATCGTTAAATAATGAGGTAATCACTGCATCATGATGGTGTCATAAATAACTTAATTTATTTAATACTTAAAAATTATAAAAAAACTACTATGATGTAGGAAATCGTTTTATATTTCTAATAAATATTTATAGTCAAATATATGACATGTATAACCCCATTTAAAATTTTGTTAAGTAAAACAACTCATGTTTGTAACATTTTTACTTTTACTTTAAATAAAAGGCATTAGTGTCTTTATCTTACCCAAGTTGCTCCATGGGGTCCCAAAAATCGACCCATGGGTTTTCTTGGTCGGACATGACACATACAATAAGGGTAGGACATATTTCTAGGTCATTTCATATTATTAAAACATTATTTTTACCTTAAATTACACTAATTACCTCTAATCGCGATTAAAAACATAAAAGTTACTATTCACCAAATAATTATTTTAATCCCATTAAACCAAATTTTACATCCTAATGACAACCATGTATGTTGTATTTTTGAAATTCAATTCACCGAAGTGGAAAAGTTTCATTTAAACGAAAAATCAGTTTTTAAACTACCACTTAGTGGTTTCACTATTAATCGAAAAGTGAAGTTTTTCAGAAAAATTCCAAAAATTCATCCTAAGATATATTTGATATTCCGAATTCAATAATGATGTCTATTTTAAGAAATTAAAATCATATATGTTGCATTAATTAATTTAATAATTAATTCCCTCTGTCAAAACAAATAGCGTGTTTTTGAGAAACAATATCTATTAAAAGATTGACACAAGTTTAAGTCCAATTTCAAAGTGAAATTAATTCCAATGACCACCATTAGATTAAATGGTAAAAATATATTCTAAATACACTTTAATCTAAATTAAAAATATAATCTATCCAGATAAATAAATCAAATTAAAAGGAGGTTTTGAATTAAAATGCCACATTTTCAATAAAAATGATCTTTATCAGAAAAATAACAAAATTTTACCCAAAGTAAATTTTGATGTCCAGATTCTAAAGAAGGATTTTATTTTGTCAAACACAACATATAAAATTGTCAAAAGTATATTTAAAAATGGTTCTCCATCAAAAGGCGGTTAATCGACCTTTTAAAGAATATTAGAATATTTATGCTTAAAATTGGATTCATTTGCATTTTAAGCCTCTAACATTTATTGGATAAAAGTAAAAATATTTCACAAACATATATTATCATTTTGTAGTTAGTTCTGTTCATTCCCGTCATTATAATGGCTAGGCATTAACTACCTTTTAAAATAATATTATTTTATTATTAGAGTGTAACGTAAGATTTCTAAGAAACTCGTTGTTGCATATTGGGTACGCCCTCGAGCATAGAATTCCCTTTAAAGTAATATTAATATTTTATTAAAAAATATGGATATATATGAAAATGTTATATTCTTTATTTACCTAGGGTGTTACAAATGATATCATTCACTTAATGTTTAAATGGTATGTAATTTTATGGTATATTAATTATAAAAAATATTTATCATGTTATATTTATGATTTAAATACATTATACAAATCATTATACCCATCAAAATAAAAAATTGTTGAATGAGAAATTATTGCACAATGTGGAAAAAGTATGTTGTAAGAACACACACATGATGATATTGTTATTCATAGGATGGATAAAAGGAGGTATATGTTTGTCCCATAATTATTATAACATCTCATATTGTGTAATATACTAGATTTATTACTTTACTATGAGAACAATATAAGAAGAGTTAGTAGAAGAAGAAAAGAATTTTAAAATAGGTGATAAAACAATTTCCTCTTTTTCAAGTATCTTATTTTGATTTGCACAAAAGGCTTCCATATGATGGATTTACACAAAAATTGTGGCCTCTATATGGAATTTATGGATGTTAGGAGCATAGTTTAGAGGAGTTTGGATGATCCAATGGGCTTGAAATGGGTGTGTATGTGGGCAGAGTTGGTGGCCTTTTATAAGAGGGAGGAGGGTCACATTAGGAATGTATTGAAATATTAATTAATTATAAAATTATTTTCGGTTTATAATAGTCAAAAACTAATTTATTTAGAATATAAAAACTGTATGGGTTGAAATACTCTCAACCAATGAAAGTTAAACATGTTTTAGGTTTATTTTCAGCCTTATCATTTGGATTTATCCTTATTTAATCTAGTTAACTTTAGTAGTGGTAATAATATACTAAATATTAAATGGATACAAATATTTTCTTATGTGTAGTCATTTTTCCATAATTGGTTACATTATGAAATTTTCGACCATATAATTATCACTTTGTAATTTTTAAATATATTTTTTTATTTTTAAATAATTAAATAATATGTAATTTTTATAAAATATCATTAGGGTCGATTTTTACACTATTCATTTATTTGACTTTAAATAAAATCCATAGAGAAGATAAATTCGAACTAAAATATTTAATATCCTAATAACATGTAATAGGCTCCCAGAAAATTTTTGTAGAACATTAATTAGTTAATATGATATTTATTATAATATTTTAAAAGAAATTATTCAATATTTTTATCAATAAAATAATTTCTTCATCAATTTTGTTTCATCGTTAATGGTAATTTTTTAGTATCTAAAAGTTCTATAAAAAAACACAAGATGTAGAAAAATTCATTGTATTTCTTAATAATATTTATATTTATTGTTTTATGAAGTTTATCACTATATTAAAATTATTATACTTATAAGATATAATAGAGTGACATGTTGTCACTTTCTTTTATTTTAATTATAATTACATATCATTCAATGTTTAAAGTTAACTAATTGAATCAATTCTGACCATTATTTTATATTTTTTAAATTTTATTATCTTTATCATATTATTTGTTACCCTAATATACACGACTTACTTTTAACCGTGGTAAATATAAATTACCGTAGTTACAATTCATAATATCAAAAAATTAAAAGTAACCCATTAACAAAAATTTTACCCATTGATTCAAAATATGGAATTCATTTTTAAAACTTTTAAACATAGAAGTTGCATTAATTAATTTAATATTAATTTTCATTGTCAAAACCAAAAAGCAGGTATTTAAGAAATAAAATCTATCAAAATACTTACAATTATTTATATCAAATTTAAATGTGAAATTATTTACAATGATAAAAATTGGATTAAATGATAAAAATATAATCCAATTAAAATTAGAAAATTATTAAAAATATAATCTAACTTTATAAATAAACTAGATTAAAAGAAAATTTTGAATTAAAATACAGTATTGTTCACTATTCATTAAAATATGAATTTCATTAGAAATCTACCAAAAATTAAACCAAAGTAAATTTTTATGTCCTTATTCTAAATAATATTTTTATTTTATCCAATAGAATACATTAATGTGTAAAAAAGTAGATTTAAATTTGGTATCCCATCAAAAGGGTACAAAACTAAATTTTTTGAATAATATTTCTTTTATCCGAAAAATTGAATTTATTCTTATATCATGTTCTACAAAAAACATAATATTAATCTTAATGTTATATAAAATTAAAATTTTGGTTAATATAGTTCATAACGCCTAGTTTATATCCCATTAAATAATATTATTTTAATAATATATCATTGTTTAGTGATACTCGGTATTACGTATAACGCATGCTGTTGAGGAAGGTTGCACTTGGGTGTAATGCAGGAAATGTCAGTGTATATTTTATTGAAATCATAATTTGGTTTTGAATATAACATAATCAAAAAAAATTTCTTTTATAAATTGAACAAAGTTGTTACTTAGTGTTGCGTGAAATGAATTCTATCAAAAGGACATGAAATATTTTTTAGCACAAGCCAAGTATAGTGTTTCATATAAGACAATCTAACACAGTGTTGTACATAGTGAAATCTAATATTGGTGTAGCGTATAACATAGTAAGTCAATGAAATTAAAAAGAATCTATCTTATAAAATTTCAGCATGTTATAGTGTGCATCAAGGATCTATGTCATGCACTAGGTACAGATAAAATCCAACTCAATGCACCAGTTTGTGGTTATTACGCCAAGGTACAATTTTGTTAGATCGAAATCAATGTGAAGTACCCAAAAATGATTCATTTTCGTGGAAACTAAAGACTACACAAATTAGCTAAATTATGGGATAGTACCCTCTATGTATTATTATTTTTAAAAATTTCACTAGATTTTCCTAATCCTACACTGAAAAATAACTACACATTCCTTTGATAACAACTATGAAAACCCATATATTTAATACATTCTATTTCTTGATTTATTACAGAAGTAGACACTTAATAAATCCCCATAAGATAATGAGACGTACTGTCTATGGGAAATTATATAAATGAATAAATAACTAAAAAACAAGGGTACAACCACATTATTCAAAAGCAACAAATCATCCCCTTATATTCCTTGGATCTTATAAAACTACAAGGGATTACATCAGGATGTATACAATAAATGGGAGAGATATAAATCCCAGTATTGGAATAATAAATTCCAAACATGATAAAAGTAATACATGTGATTCAATATGCATATAAATGAGATATAAAAGGTGTATGAATCATACACCGAAATATACAATACTGCTATGTGATGATAACATCCAGGAAAAATAGGAATTTGGAACCAAAATAAAACAAGGAATCACAATAATTTTTGATGTATAATATCCAAGACAACATAATATATTGTTATTTGGATAAACTCATGTTCATAACCCATGGGATCTCATGAGATAAAAATATTACCCAATGAATTGGATGGGTATATAATTTTGTCCCACCCATCACATTCATATCATTTTCATGTTTAGGTGTTCCAGATAGATCATGATTCACTAGGATTTACAACATAAATTTTATCGAAAAAATTATAGAGTGTGGGTTACATACCTAAAATTATATATTAAATTAAGGTTATATATAACAAGGTGAATACCACTCATAATAAATGGGAATTGTTATTCACTATCAAAATTCTTGGCATGAAATATCGCTGGACTATTTCAGCAACATAACATGTGTACATGAAGGTTTATGGAAGGAGTGAATGAAATTGGAAGGGTTATATCAATATAAATGAATCATATGTAAGTTAATAGAGTTGTTTAAAAATATATCCTAACATGAACAATTATAAATAGAAATTTATGATATATAGAAGGTTCTGGAATAAAAAAGGGAAGGAATGGACCCTTACCTTGAGTGGGAACTTATGAACCATTGGAAGTATATAATAATAGTGACCCAATCCTTTTACAAATATCATTAAATGATGTTAAGTAGAATAAAAATTCATATTATATTATAAGGATCCTTAAATCTAGTGTCTTGGAAGACTAGGTACTTAAAACTGAAAACATGTGGCTAAATAAAACATTTATTTATTTAATATTAGTAAATAACTCATAAGATTCATTGTGATCATACATATTCATAGGATAAACTGGGGATAACATGAACAAATTGATAAGCTAAAAAGGCTAGTAAGTGAATAAACATAAGAATAATACTTTAGAAAATGGGTTTGATGGCATGTCATACTGATTTAAAAAGGCATGGAACATATAGTATCATGGAGTATAAACAGAGTATAATATAGACATGGATTCATAATAATGTTAAAGCAATATAAAACATGAATTTAACATGATTCATGTCTCTTCTCAGATATATTATTACAAGTCAAGGTTAACCACTAAGACTGTTGCACATGGTATCACAAGTTATGGCTAACAACCAATACCATTACACAGAACGTATTATGAGACTCAACATTACCCAATGCATTCGAGTGATATCTGAAAGCATCCATCTAAACATTTTCATGAATATGCTTTCCACTTATAAAATAATACATAATCAATCATACATAATCCTAAGGGTACCCATTGAATGTAATGGTTATCATAATCATGTTATAATGCATAATAAATGGGTTTATCATACAAGTGTCCATGAACTAAAGTAATTAAAACATAAATGGAAATTAATAAGGGAAAATAGTTACATATTATCGTATGTGATGTCTAACATAATTTATACCCTGTGATAAGAGTATTTAAGAAATTTTAGCATTAAAAAACTGTAGTACTTTTTTAAGGATAATATTAAAGGGAATTTGAAAGACAAAAGGGAATAATCATTAATATAAAAATAGTAGTTATCCAAAAGGTACTCATAATAAAAAAATAATTATTAAAAAAAATGGTGTCTTAAAACATATGATAGGGTGCACTTGAAATTGTGTAAGATTTCGAGAAGTTCACTTAAAACGGGTTTTCTTATCAGGAAATATTGAGGAGGGAATCATTTAAAAACATGTTTATCCCCAAAAGAGAATGATGAATGGATATTGAAACATTAGATTTCCAAATATACATAGCCTTAATAATATGTTCCTAAAAAATAATAGAAAACATCATTTGGGGAGAAATAAAGATAGATCAACCCAAAGGAATAAAGGATGTTCGGGTAGAATCCCTTTCCTTAAGTCCAATGGTGTTCTTCAATTGATCTTAATGTCCTAGATAAACAAATTACTTTCATTAATTAATATTTTCATAACCTATTATATATTAAGTCGATTAATTATAACATTTTTTATCTCATTGATGGCCTTTTTGATGGGTTAAGGGGTTCTATTTCATCCTTTGAGAGAATTTGTTTCCTTGGTTTTCATGATTTGTTTACTTATATAAATGTAAGGATAAACATGTAAGATGAGAATGGTTGTCCATAATTTAATATGTTTGTTATTAATAAAAATAAAAAATACTAAAAGGTTATAAAATCCACATTTTTTAATTTTAGTGAAGATGAATCATTATATAAAACTTTAATGATAACTATTTTGGTTAGTGGGGATTTTTTTATCATAACAAACACATTTTTCTTTATAGATTAATATCATGTGTAAAAAAGATTCCAAAACAATACATTAGACATAACACATATATTATAGTTTTTTCAACAATAAAAATGGTTTCATGAAAATAATTTATGATAGTAAATGAAATTTGAAACCCGTCTTCCCTGAATGTGACAAATTAACACATCTTGGATGATGTTGTCATTTCCAGTATAAAAGGTGGGGAATGGAGAGATGATGATGAATTATTCCACTATTATAACAATATTAAAATACATATAGGTTAATATAGTTATAATAACATTTTTAGGAAAGTATGTGAGGAAATAAAAAATTAATAAAGGGACTTGAAGGAAATTAAAATAAATAAATTGAGGAATTTACGTCTTGAATATATCTTCCGTGAAAACCTATTTTGGGGAGAGGATTTGATATTTTTAAGAGACCATGGGATTTTTTAAGTCGGATATTCTATTATCGAGATATTTGAGTATAATTCGGTCTTGGAATAAGGTTTTGGTGGTTTTAGGAGAGGAGGTAAAGATAGGTGGTATTTATAGTTGAAGAGAGGGGTTTCCCGTTATTTTAATCTCTAGTTTAACATTTTTTCTCAAGTCTATGAATAGGCTTGATTATAATTACCAAAAATATTAAATAGGTCATTTTAGTTCGAAATATTGGTTCTTAGATCAGCCATCACTCATTGAATAATGTATTTACCTCTAATGTATATATACTGTAAATTACCGTATTGACTATTTATATAAAATTCATGTATTTCACAAAAATATGAAAAAATCACCCAATTTTTTTCAATTTGTAGAATCCGAAAATTAATTACATTTTATGAGAATAATTTTAGAAATTTGGTAAATTTAGTTTTTAATTAAAATCATAATTTACAAGAAAAATAAAACATTAAAATTAAAACTGCTTTTCTGACACTTTGAAAAATTACTTAAGGTCTCATAAAATTATCCTATAATCATATGAAATCAAAAATATAATTTATGAATAAATTTTATTAAAATAAATATTCTTTTTAAATGACTAAATAATTCATGAAATTTTAATTAAATATTTATGACTTATAAAAATTCCCACACTATGATATAATTATGCTAAATTTTTACTTATAAGATGGATAAATATTATTTATAATTTCATTGGTAAGGTTACTTATTCATTTGGACAATTTAATATTCTTAAGGGTCATATTTCTATTCATAAGGGTAGCAGTACTATTCATATGGTTCAGTTACTATTCACAAGAAATTAAATTTTCACTCTCATACACCAAATATCTTACTGATTGCAACTATGTATGTCATATTTCCAATATTAAAATCACAGAAGTGAAAATATTATGTTTAAATGTCACATAGTAATTAGTAGATCATTTTTTTTGATTTTATGTGATTATATGACGTAATTATAAGAAGGGAATTTCTATTGATTAAACATTGGGCTGTTAACTTCTTGCACCCTTATGAAATTTCACCCTCGAAATTTAATTTTCAATTCTATGATGTAAATAGGTGTGGATACATTTCCATCATTTCCACCTCTAGTTCCAATGTTTCCTCTTCATATTTTTTGTTCTGCTATAGTACTTTGACCAAGTTACTAGTCATTTTTCATAGAACTTTATCTCTATGATCCAAGATCTTCACTAGATGCTTCTCCTAAAAAGATCATTCTCCAACTATACCACCTCTGAAGATAGTACAAGTTAAGGATATTTTATGTACTTACTTAAGAGAGATACATGGAAGACATCATGTACTTTAGACATGGTTGGTGGAAATTCTAGTTAATAGGACACAACTCTAACACGATAAAGAATCTCGAAGGGGCCAATGTACCTGTGACTTAACATTATGTTCTTCCCAAAACTCACGACCTTCTTAAATGGAGATATGTAGAGGAATAACATGTGTCAAACATTAAACTGAAGGTATCATTGATGATTTTTTTCACAACTTTTTTGTCGACATTGGGCTTCTTTTATGTGTTGATGAATAATTTTCACATTCTCCACATTCTCTTTGACTATTTTCGATCATAACAGCTTACGCTCACCGACTTTGTCGCAACACACTAGTGATCTGCACCTTTTCCCATAAAGTGCTTCATATTTTGTCATTCAGATGATAAAGAAGAAACTATTGTTCTAAGAGAATTTAACCGGTGGAAGGTGTTGGTCCCACCCTCCTTTGAAGTCCACAGAACATTCTCTCAACCTATATTATAATGTCTAAATATTTTTCTTATATTTTCAATTAGTTTTAAAATGATAGGCCGTACTGAAGTTCAGTTCAATGATTATGATTATACTGGAAACTTTTCCAAAACATTGAGGTGAATCTCATATCTCAAGCATATAGAATCGATCGTGGTATTCCATGCGTCCTTACCACTTATTGGATGTATATCCATGCAAGTTGATTCAATGAAAATTCCTCTTAAATTGCATTAATGTGGGCTGTCTTTTTAATAGGATCCACAATGACCCATATAGAATTTTTTCCTCGGGATGTCCTTGGAATTACAGTGAAAAACTCCATGGTAATGTTCTCTCACTTCCCTGTTGGTATAGATAATGGGGGAATCATCCCATTATAATTTTTTCTTTCATCTTTCACTTGTTGACACACCAGGCACATTGAGGTATACTCAAAATTATCCTTCTTCGTATTTTCCCCCAATAAGTTCTCTCAGATATCTGAATAAATCTTTGTGCTCCATGGGTGTATAGAAAAGGTTCAGAAATAGTCATCAATCAAAATATATTTGATTGCCTTTGGATTGGATGGTACAGAAAATTATGACCCAAATCTTACAACTTCTTCATCATCAATCTTGAAATAATAGGATTTCCCATTTCTGATAGCTTCCATGCTTTTCTGAATTTCCACATCATTTCATTGAGCATCCTATATTTTCACTATGAAAGATGTTTTAGAATAACTTGAGAAAGGATTCATGAGTTTCCAACCTTAATGACTCAGTTGATGATCCTTTCCATCACAGAGTCTAATGACTGAAAAAGGGAAATATCTTATTCCAATGTGATTCATCCTTCGAAGAAACATCAAAAATCGATAAAGGCATGAAGAAGGATTTCTTCCCACTTGGGTCGTGAAAGTTTCTTCCTGGTCATACAAGTATACTTGCGGGCCTCATAGTGTTCATGCAGGTGACTTGCGTTCCCTCTTTTATTCTCTCTCGGGGTCTTCAGTGGCCTATAAATACCCCCAGTGGGCCCCCCATTTAATGACGGAAAAATTCCAAAAACTTGGATTTTATCTCCCGGCACACTAGTCTTTTATCGAATCTTCTGAACACATCTATGGTAATTTCTTACCTAGAACGGAACCTCTAAAGAGGTGAAGTAAGGCCTAAGTATTGATGTTCACCAACACCTGTGCGCCTAGGTGTTTAACCCTTAAGGGAAATGAACACACTTACGCGCTACCTTACCCCTTCACCATAACTTGTGCGCCACCCCTTTGGAAGCCTTTAGGGATAATACTAAGTTCTTGAGCCAAGTCTCGCACAAGTACTACCCCATGGGTTGACCATCGAACAAGTAACCATGTGTCGTGCAGGTATACCTGCGCGACAAGTACTTGCGTGCCTCTCTCTTTTTGGGTGCCCCTCCTCCCTATTCACTTCTTTTATGCCTATCCACCTCTCATATTCAAGATTCGGCCTTCAAAATCCTCTTTAAAGACATTTCCTTTAGCATGGTTCCCTTTTTGTCTCTTTATCTGAAAATAATTCTGCAGAACATCTCTCAAAACCTAGTGATTTACATATCTTTATGTCAGTAAGTTTAGATATTTCATTCATTCAACCTCATCCTTTAGGATGAGAGGATCTTTAACCAGGGCCTCCTTTTTAGGAGTAATCCCCATTTCAAATTCTCCTATTCATGGGCCTCCTTTTCAGGAGTAAGACCCAGTCTTCATTCTCTTAATTTGGGCATCCTTTTTAAGAGTAATCCCCAAGTCCGCTGACCTGGTCATCCTCATTAAGAGTAAGCTCCAATAAGAAATTCCCAAATTTGGGAATCCTTTTAGGACTAAGCCTCAGTTTTCATAATTCTACTTTATCTTGGGCCTCCTTCTTAGGAATAAGCCCCAGTCATAATTTATCTTAACCGATCTTAATTTACTTTTGATTTGGGCTTCCTTCTCTGGAGTAAAATCCAATCATATGTCCCTTCTAATTTGGGCATCCTTCTCAGGAGTAAGCCCAATGTTAAGTATCCAAATCTCCATAAAGCACCTATACCTTTATAGACCTTATTCCCAGGTTTCTTCCCTGAAGTAAATCCTAATCTTCATCTATTTAGGCATTCAATCATACATAAGCCCCACATAATTTCTTATAATGGCATAATTTTCAGGTTTTACCAATACCTCTTTTTTCTCACATCAAGCATGACTCACCTGTGCTTAGAGCGTAAAAGTAATCATGACACCTATCTTTGAGACATCAATCATACATAGACCTCATACTTATTTACTCTAACTATGTGGGTTCTGATTCCTTTTCTAAAACAAAGGATACATAGGTATCCTATCTGTGGGTATGATCCCAATTTTGAAATAATCTATGTCCTTCTGAATGACAATAAACATCAAGTGCCCCACTAAGTGGCTTTAAAACCAGTATGGTTATCATAATGATGAAGAAATTTATATATCATGTGTTGAAGGATACCATTGACTAAGAATCTTTAAACAAATACAGATGATTCTCTATCGATGAAGAACCTCAAATACATATAAAAGATTCTCTAAATCTCATACATACTAATCATTGATTATCAGATGTAAAGGAAAGCTCATTTTCATACTTGGTAACTTAATAAGGATTCACGAAAACAACTTAAATCTATAAAGAGAGTCATGCAGTAGACAATAATTCCCCTAAAAAAGGTGTGATGAGTCTGAACTCCCATCCTCTCGACCAACGAAAATTCTTAAGCCTCATATGTCTACGACTAATGAGAACCTACCTTTGGGAAGTAGGTCCAAATGGATATAGAATTATTGGATGTTTCCGGTTCTACGAAAAAACCTGTTAGAAACTCCTTGGAATATTTGAACCTTAAATCAATGAGGTCATCCCCATTTCCAGAGGAAATAAAAAATAGTGAACCTGACGTGAAGAGATTAACCAAGTTAAAATAATGTTTTATCTATTTGTTAGACCCCTATTTAAACTCAATGAGAGGGCCAAAAAGAAAATCAATAACATATGTGCCTATCCAAAAGATATAGTGGTCGGACTTATCAGGATTACATCTATTATATCAAACATGCACTTTTTTCCAAGATCTTCTTCATTACAGAAATGGCTTCTATTAAGTTCACACTTGTGAATATATCTGCTATGAATACCTCTGATGTGAATGCCTCTACTGCTACTCCTGCTCGATCATAGTCCACTCTGAGGACGATATCACCTACTCAGCATCTTCAACGCTGGGTATCAAGTATGAAGGTTAAGGAATACCATCAAAATAGTACTATTACGACTCTGGAGGCTGCTTGACAAGCCCTCCAAGTCCATAATTCGCCCTGGTCATCCGGGCAGTGACGACTAGTGATCAAGAAGTAGGTGGTGAAAACCACCGTATCCAACCGTTTCAGGTCATTATCCCTAGAACACAATCACTTCCCTCCCATATTATGTGGAGGTGAATGAGCAGGTCCCTAAAGGCTTTAATTCAAAGAGACAGGATTCCTTACCAAGGTTTCCCATCAACAATCGCAGCCAGACTCGTGCAGTAGTGCACCCTAAACATGATGAGGGTGTCGCCTTCAGAGGTTTAGCTCAGGTCCCTCATACCCAAGCATACAATATGAACTGATAGAGGTGAAATCCGGTCAATAGTGAGCAGGTTCTAATCTCTTCCATCTCTAGAGAATTCCACCTACATAACTTGGTGGAAAGTAATGAGCGGGAACACACACCCGTCCTTTTTATTTCCGATGTCTAGAATACTCATCTAGAAGCAACACGCCAATCCATCCAAAAAATTCCGGCGATGTACTATTGAGAGGAACATACACCTATTTATAAATCATCAGTTAGTCAGCAGGCTCGTATGACTACATACGTTGGATCCTTCCAACCCAATGTGTTGACAACTGGTATACAGGCACATACACCTGCTTACACTCATCAATCCTGCCAGCAACCTCATCTGTCAGTATTTAAGGAAGCTCGTCAACCACATTCAGCAGAGTGAAATCAGTAGGAATATACACCTGCTAGTATTGATCAATCCTACCAATAGTATCGTTTGATAGCACATGGAGAATTCGGTCGGAAAGCTCTGATGACAAACAGGTGGCCGACTCACCTCTCTGCCCCCATACATGAGTACTGTCAGAATTCACTAGCAGGAAAAGGAGGACAGGAGCAGGAATACACACCTACTACACGTACAGAATGGATGTATATCCCCGTTTCTGCAGCTAATATCACCAAGCATATTCTGTCAATGGTGAAATAGAAGAAGCAAATCCCTGCTCATATTCTGGATGCCTGTCAGGATATTATAACAGATTTGGTAGCATCATAGTGAAATAAATAAAAATATATCCCTACTAGTGGAGTGACACATCAACAGTTCACTTCGGAACAGACACACACCTCTGTTCTAGTCCAAGAGGGTTGTGGGACACACTCCCCCATATCATACGAAAAACTAATTCAGGCACATACACCTGATTTGAGTGGAGATAATCAGCCTAACCCAATCATGTATACTGATCAGGCACATACACCTGCCCATAATGACCACTTTCATCAACAAGTGGTTCCCAAATTGAGTAAGAAGGAGTCTAAAAAGAAGACCCACCCATCATAGTAAAGAAATAAAGTTCCAATATTTAATAAGGCCTTGCTCGATTCTGGAGTTCTTGAAGCCTTCAGACAATTACCTGTTGGAATTCAAGATTCCACTCCCTCATTTACCAATAGTGGGAACATTAATTTTGAAGGTTTTCATCAGACACATCCCCATGAAGGATTACTTCATGACAATTCGGTTGATCTTGAAGTTTCATCTTCAAATGAGAGCCACAAGAACCCTCTGTGCGGTCAGAAGTCCAAGGAGAAAAATGTTTCATCCCTTTGCTGTAACCCACCATGGTGGTCCTACCCATTATGATGAATTTTGCTGTGAAAGTCCTCTCTGTAGTTATAATGAACATTGCCTGGAAAATGCTCCAATGGATAATGTAGTGACGAGAAAGCCCTCCTATCTTGAGGCACATGAGAATGTGAATCCATTCATGTCTGATTCTTCATCATTAGCAGGTAAAATACTTTCTCAATTAGAAGATAGACCGAGATGTAGGTCATTCTTTGAACCACCCATGGGTTGTTCATCTTCTAATTTCATTAGTGAATTCCTTACCAATCTTGTTGAATCCGATGTAGTAACAAGGAAGAACAAACTCTGGTCTAATCAGGTATAAGAATCTTCATTGAATTATAAAGATGAAGTACTGAAAATTGGAAAACAACTAGTGAAAGGTGAAGTTCCAGCCATGTTTTGGCCTTCAGCTGACTCTCAGTATGACATTCTAGAGATGTTTATGGAAGATGGAATTTAGGATATTCGTCCTAACATATGGAAAACTATTTTTCAGTTGAAAAAGAATGTATTAGATTATGATGAATATGAAAATAATGTCCAGATAATATAAGGGTTACAATGCCAAATTGGTTTGGCATCTCTCTCAGTTTCCCGATATCCGACAGCAGAAAAGCAGCAGGGAGCACGTCAGCATTCATGCCTTGGTGCACTATGATGATTGTACCAGATAATTAACAATGACCCATCTGGTATTAATATCAGGGGATGGGGTGTTCATGGAGAACTACATTTCACTGTGCTCTCCAGTCAGCAAAGCCCACCGAAAATGGTCTCATGCAATGTTATTACCCATGGCTGGCCATAGTCAATTGGATTTGTTTGTAATCAAAGGCATGCCCATGAACATGCTTCAACTAGTTCTTTTCAAAATCAAGCATATAGAGAAAAAGTTGTTGAATTACTCCTACATCAAGAAAACAAGAATATTGAACAAGCCTTTTATTTGGAGCAATCACATCATCACATGACAGAAGTGTCAGAAATCATCCAACCTTCATTTGAGCCGGGTGACAAAAGTGGATGCAGGTTGATGCATCCAGCCAATTTCCGGACTAAAGTCTGCAATATGAAGAGTGATTTTAAGAAAGTCTCAGATATTACATGTTAAGAACCACCCCAACTTGGTATACTGGGGACTCTTTTAACCCAACCCTCAGAATCAACAAATAGGATTCGAGGAGTTGAGCACGAACAGTAGGAACAACGCTAGTCCACTAGATTGGGGACTTTTTCAAATCCTCAATTTCATCCTCAGAGAAATTCAGTCTTCTCTCAATTAGGGAATAATCCCATGAGAAAAGAACATCCAAATTATCAGGGGATTCAATCCAAATTATGGTTCTTCAAGAAGTTCCTGAAGGATAAAATCGACAAAAGGAAATGTCTCATCAGAGACATTGAAAAAGACATTATCGTAGAAATGCCGATAGAAGGGATGCAATGAATTATGCATCAATTAATGTCATCAACACCGTTGTTGCTGATCCACCAGATGAGGCTCACTGAAATTGATCAGATAAAGATATTCCTTCTAAAGAGGTTGTACGCGCAGACACAAATGAAGAAGGTGTGCGTACACGAAATCAAAGGCTTACCCAAAATTTGGGGGTTCCTTCAAAAAACCGTCTTCCCCCTATCTGAAAGGGATCCAACAAGGGGAATGGAAAGAATCAGGTTACATACCCTTCCTCTGTAGAAGGCCAATCGCTCTCACTAGAGCAAGGATTTGAACAACATGAGGAATAAATGAAGGAATTGAGGAGGATGAATGCAAAACTACTTCAGGGTAATCTTCCTCCTAAGTGTGCTAGAGTCAGTCAGCCGCGGGGATTTGTTGTAGCTATTGAGATGGATCAAGAATATCCTCTTATATCAGTACACCATCATAGGACTAATTCTATGGGTCAGGTGCAACAACAATCGGCGTAGTTACCGTCAGTTGCAGTAACAGCCACCACATCTATCGATGCTCCAGTCAGTGCACCTGTTCAGGCACATCTAGCTCAACTGGATGTTTCTCAAAATTTAATAGGTACTATTGAGTCATTAATAGCTCATTTAGAAGCTATGGAGTGAGAGCGTGCTCAAATTCAACAATAAAAGTGAGCTTACCCCAAATGTGTTGATGCAATTCCTCCCCCATCAAATTTTGCAAGTACCACATTCCCAATATTTAATGGTATGGGAGACCTAGAGCAACACATAACACATTTTGTTTCTCGTTGTGATCCTATGATGGGAAACCCTCAAAAAACAGGTAGTATTTAAGCTCAGGTGTTTTGTACAGTCATTACAAGGGCCTGCTTTTTTCTGGTACACAAGCTTGCAATCCTGGTCAATTACTAGGTGGGAGGATATCCGTCAATGATTCCTTCTTCAATTCTGCTCAACATTGCAAAAAACAATAGTTTTTTTATCTTAAAAAATGTAAGAAAAGGGAGAATGAAAGGGTTTCAGATTTCATTTCTCACTGGAATGGATTAACATATTCCCTCATCTTAGCCCTTACTCAAGAAGAATTGTTCCCAATCTGTGTGGAAAGTTTTCCTGATGAATTGCGCACGCCGTTGATCCCTGTGAAATACATAGGAGGGTTTTGAGACCTTACTTCAATTTCCCAACAGAATGAAGATTCTCTTATGAATACTAAGGATAGAACTCGTGTAATTACATCAGCTCGAGGAAGGAGAATGGGTAAGGCAGATACTGCTACAGTTATGCTTAAACAAGCACCTGTACCTGCTTCTACTTCAAAACTGTCATCTTTCCGAAGGGCTCCACCTTCTGAGCGTCAACAACAGAGGCCATTTCGTCAAGATGAGAAAATATATCAAAGATGAAAACAATTTGAGGATATTAAGAGGAAATTTTACTCTTTCCGAAATGAACAAGTTCTTGGTTACTTCAGTTCGGCTTTGGAAAATAATTTGGTTCAATTGCCGAGGCCCAAAAGGCCGAACAAGGAAAGAGATGAAGACCATCCCAATTAATGCCCATTTCATTAGATGTTGGGGTATCAAATTCAGGAGTGTTTTGTCTTCAAATACCTCCTGCAAAAAATGTTTGGCTCAGGACAAGTCAAATTGAAAGGTTTTTCAGCTCAGGTAGCATGTGTTACTGCTACAAATCCAGAGGAAGAAGGCGAGTGGAAAGAAGTTAAAAGACAAAATGCGCAGATGTTTGATGATTGGATGGTCAAGAAAAATGATCAATCAAAATCATGCCATTTTGTGAACGCAATTGAATAATCCAATTGTGTTTTATTCTAGGAATTCCACAACAAAACCCTCTTCATTAGAGGGAAAATCCTAAAAGAAATGGCATAATTAAAAGGAATAAGAGCAATAAGAAGAAGATGAGAGCACGTCAAAGACCAAGTTGTCTTTCACTCTGGAAAATTTTATGCCATCTACTTCATAACCATGGGCACTGCCCCATCAAACGGAACAACCTAAATTGGCTAATCAGGAAGAGTCTTCATCAGATGAAGAGTTGATCTTTGGTTCTGTTAATATGATTTATTTAACAGATCCTTATTCCAGTCACAGTCTCAATTTTGATGAGACTGAGTTCCCTATATATAACAGAGGAATCAGAGGGAGTTCTAGAGGTCTGGGATATAGAGGAAGACGTGGATATCCCAGAAGCCACTATTCCAATTCTACTACTACTAGAACTGTGTATGCAGTAGAAACTCGTGGTAGAGCCCTTTAGCGAGCTCATCAAGAACAACAAAATTCTTCCACCAATAGCAGATTTAGTCCTAGTATAGTTATTATGGAAGATCAATTGGAGTTTACACCTTCATCCTCACAGCAGGAAAATTGACCTAATTGGTTTAATCTTCCAAAGCCAGGAGTATTGCCACCTCCTACCCCGATACAATAATCTTCTACTTCCAAGGCATCAACTTCTAAGGCACTTACGAAACCACATGTTCTTGTTGGGAAACACATACCTTTGGATCAAAAGTATGATGTATTGAAACACCTGGCCCATGTACTGGCCATGTTATCAATTCTAGATGCCTTGAATTTATCAAAGGATCTTCGGGAGGCCCTCATCGAGGCTTTGTCAAGTCCTCAGGAGTTTGAAAGTGAAATTACTGCAGCTGAAGTCTACCATGCCGGGAATAATCCTGCAGAATTCCATGTAGTGATATCTTTCACTGATGAAGATGGAGATGATGTCGTGCATGGACATATTAGACTTTTGTACTTATCAGTAAAGGTCAATGGTGTAGACATTCGAAGATATTTCATTGATAATGGTTCAAGAGTCAACCTCATCCCCATTCGTACACTTCTTCGATTAGGCCTAAAAAAATCTGATTTATCTCCTTCTACTTTGATGTTGCAAGGGTATGATAGAAATGAACAAGAACCACTGGGCGAGATTACACTTAGAACTCAGTTTGGAGATCTTGTATCCAATTCATATTTCATGGTTGTTTATCACAATATAGCCTTAAACATATTTCTTGGAAGACCTTGGATACATAAATATGAGACTATACCTTCATCATACAATAAATTTCTCAAATATTGTTTTGATGGTCAAATTGGGACATTTTATGGTGATAAAGCCCCATTCAAGACATGTGAATCTCAATACATTGAGGCAGAATTCTATCACATAAAGGGAAAGGAGAAATCCACAACAAGAGAGGTTACAAAGTTTAATGCTCCATTTGGTTCGGAAAAGATTCCAATAAATCAATTTACACATGTGAGTACAGATTATGTGTCGCCTATCAGTCAAATTTACAAGATAGACCCAAATCAAAATACTCTTATGGAAACTTCCATAATGTCAATTATGACAATCAAGGCCGAAAGCATGGGTGAAATTGGTGATTCACCAAACAATGATGAAAGCTCAAATGCGGATGTCCTCATTTCATCTTCTGAAATCTAGAAAATCAATACTTCGCTAACCAAATGAGAAGAATTTATAGCAATGCTAGGGGTGAATGATGATGTCGATTTTCAATACATCATCTCCTCTTTATTACCCAAGGAAGGAACTTCCTCGTTAATCAGGTCAGAAATGGAAGCCTCTTCTTCAAGATGTTCAAATTTTAACGTCTCTTCTGATCATGGAAATTCTGCTTCATCATCTATTATGCAAGTAAATAGAAAAGAAATAACACATGTTTAAGGAGAAGAACAAGATCCCAGAGATTCTATTCCAGAATTTGAAGAGGGTATCTCTACAATTGTGGATGAACTCAGATAAATAAATTTGGGTACAAAATAAGATCCACACCCCACTTTAATTAGTGCGGCCATGACTCTTGGAGAGCAGGAAATGTATTTTTCATTTTTGATGCAAAATCGAGATATATTAGCTTGGAACTATACAAAGATGCCAGGTCTTGATCCTAATGTTGATACTCATCGTTTGGGTCTGTCAGAAGACCATTGAGGATTCAAGCAAGCCGCAAGAAGAGCACACCCAACGTATGCTTCCAAAATTGAAGGTGAAGTGGATAAGCTTATCAAAGCTAACTACATTAGAGAAGTTCAATATACCAAATGGTTGGCTAATGTTGTCCATGTGATAAAGAAGAGCGGACAAATTAGAGTTTGTATTGATTTCAGAGATCTTAATCGGCATTGTCCTAAGGATGATTTTCCAGTTCTAATTATAGATGTTTTAATTGATGCAATAGCTATATATGAAGCACTTTACTTCATGGATGGATATTCTGAGTATAATCAAATCTGAATGGCTCTAGAAGATGAGGAATCTATAGCCTTCAGATCCACTCAGGGTATGTTTTTCTATAGGGTAATGCCCTTTGGCCTAAATAATCTAGGTGCAACATATCAGTGTGCCATGCATCAAATCTTCAAATCCTTTTTAGGGAATTTTGTTGAATGTTATGTGGAAGATTTCATGGTTAAATCCAGGAAACTTTATAATCACTTTTCTGATTTGGAAGTCATATTCCACAATCTTCAACAACACAATTTTAAGATGAACCCCTTAAAATGTGCTTTTGGGGTAACCTCAGGAACATTTCTCGGCTTTTTTGTATTCCATCGTCGTATCGAAGTCGATCTAGAGGAGAAAAATTCAATCCTTGGTATGTCACCTCTTCTAAATTTGAATGAATTGAGAGGACTTCTAGGACACTTATCATATATTTGGCGTTTCATCACCAATTTGGAAGGAAAAAGTTTACCCTTCACCAAATTTATGAAGAAGGGAGTCACTTACCATAGGATTGAATAATGTTAAGAAGCATTCAATATTCTCAAGAAGTATCTCTTGATTCCACTGGTATTAATGCCACATGTTGAAGGAATACAACTTATCCTCTATGTGACAGCTTTAGAGTGGTCATTGGGTGCCTTTCTTGCTCCAACAATGCTGCTAGGAATGAAAACAACCTCTACTATCTCATTCAGAATATGCTTGAACCAGAAACCTGATATTAAAATAATGAGAAGTGCTGCCTAGCATTGATCTTTTCAATTCAGAAGTTGAGAAACTACCTGCAACATCACGAGGTCCAATTGGTATCTCGCAATCACCTTCTCGAATTCATCCTTAGTTGTCCAATGCTTATAGGACGCCTGGAAAAGTGGGAAGTTATTTTGCAGCAATTTAATATTCTGTATGTCTCTAAAAAGGAAATAAAGTGACAAACCCTGGCTGATTTCCTTGCTGAACATCCTTCAATAGAAGATAAATATTTAGATATTGAACTTCCTGATGAGGAAGCCTTTTCTATTCAAGATAGTCTTCAAACATGGGAAATGTATTTTGATGGAGCTTCTAGAAGTCCAACAGGGATGAAAATGGAAGATCCTAAATTCATCAATGTTGGGTTAGGAATTGTACTTATTTCCCCAGAAAAGGCATTGCTACCCAATTCCTTCTCATTGTTGGGAGGTGGTACAAACAATGAAGCGGAATACCAAGCTCTCATAGCAGGCTACTAGTTGGAGCTTCAAGAAAAAGTGAATCACTTAAAGGTGAAATGTAATTCAGACCTGGTAATCAAACTAGTCAATGGGGATTTTGCCAGCATAAAAGAAGAACTAATCCCTTTGTATGATTATGTCATATATTTAATGGAGGAATTTACAATGGAACCGACATTTTCTTATATCCCGCGATCACAAAATGCCCAAGCTGATGCACTGGATAATATAGCCACTGCTCTGGCAGATCCAAATCGGGACGAGACAACCATAAGTATTTCCCACCTTTGTACAATTTCACCTTATGTTCAAACCAAAATAGAGGAAATCAAGGAAATTAGTCCCATCTCTGAACCATATGTTCATACTACAGGATGTATGAAACCTATCAGGGAATACATTCAAAATGTAAGACTTCCACCTGATAGAGCTGAGAAAGAACAAGTTCGGAGACGTGTGGTCAATTTTACTCTTTATGATAACCCTGATCACCTAGAGAAAATTTTCTACCAAAGAGGTTTTGATGGAGTTCTCTTTAGATGCATTGATGGTGAAGAGACAGTGGATGTCATGAAAGAAGTCCATGCAGGATTATGTGGTCCCCATCAGTCTAGACATAGACTATCTAATCAAATTCAATGGATTGGATACTTTTGGCCTTCAATGATACAAGATTGTGTTGATTTCACAAAGAAGTTTCATTCTTTCCAGGTATGTGCCAACTTCATTCATCAACCCCCATAGTTTCTTCATACAACTAAATAATCGTAGCCATTTTACACATGGGGAATGTATATAGTGGGACCTTATCCTTCGGTTACAGCAAAGGAGTTTAAGTATAGTCTTACTACTACTGACTTCTTTTCCAAATTGGCATAAACAATACCTCTCAAAGAAGTTAGTTATAAAATCATTGTTAGCTTCATCAATTTTAACATCATTACCATATTTGGTATCCCTTATACCATATTGACGGACAATGGCACCAACTTATGTTCATCCGAGGTGAGGAAGTTGTATAAAAAAATACAACATCAAATCTAATCATTCATCTCAGTATCATGCAGTGGCCAATTGCCAGATAGAAGCCTTAAACAAGAATCTTTCAAACATACTAAAAAAGATGGTGGATAATGATAAGAAATCATGGCCCGATAAACTCTTTCATGCTTTATGGACTTATCGGACCACCACCCGCACTGCAATGTAGTCAGCTCTATATTCACTATTATATGGAATGGAAGCAGTCATTCCCATTGAAGATCAATTAACTTCGCTCATGGTTGCCATTTGTGATCAGTCATCTATAGATGAACAATCTCAAAAGCAATTGGATGAATTCGAACGATTATATGAGAAAATATTATGCACCCTGCATCATGTGGAAGTATATCATAATCGAATAGCACGAGCTTTCAACAAAAAAGTTCATCTTCATTCCTTCAATCAGGGAGAATTGGTATTGGTTCTCAGAACTCCAATGATACTGGGAATGAAACCTCCCAAGCTTGAACCAAAATTGGAAGGACATTACTCAATACATAAGGTCTACTCCAATGGAGCTTATTCATTAATCTCAATGGATGGAGAAATCATCACTACTCCAACCAATTCCATATTTCTAAAGATATATTTTGTATAAACACAAAATACATCAGTTACGGTCCATGCATATGACCTTAAACTATTTTCATCATTTTCATCCAACATGACGTTAAACTGTGTTGTCCTTGATGCAAGACTTTAAACTGCATAGTCCCTTATGTCCAGCAAGACGTTAAACTGCACTATTACCAGTCCATGCATACGACCTTAAACTATTTGCACTAATGTCCAACATGATGTAAAATTGTGCCTTATTTTGTCCTTACTGCATGACATTAAACTGCACAGACCCCCTTTTATCCAACATGACATTATACTGTATTGTCCCTATCATCCTAGCTACATGACGCAAAACTGTAAAGAAGTCCCTTAATACATCCTACATGACGTTAAACTGTATTTTTCCCCTATTACATGACAATAAACTATGCAACACCAATAGTCCTCATAGTTAGACTTTAAACTACATAGTCCCTTCATATATCCTACCTGACATTAAACTGTGTATCATTAGGGTTGTTGCAACATCTTGTTTCTCACACCGAGTATGACTCACATGAGCTTAGAGTAAACTTCAACCATAACACCCTCTCTGGGCCACTAATCAAGTGTAAGTCCCAACACCATTTTTAGGTCGTTGTTCTCAAAAATAACTTGATCACCAATTCATTCGTCAATGGAACTACGCAGACATTGATCCTTTACTTCTAGGATGGGTACATTGGCAACCTCCCAAGGTTCAATCCCAAAACCAATCTATTCACATCGGTTCACCTCAATCTCATATGATGTTGATTCGTGAAGCAAACCCCAGAAAAAATATTTTTACATTGGTTCACCACGGTCCATCCATATGACCTTATACTATTCACACTTTTGTCCTGTATGATAATAAACTACAACATTCTTTGACACCCTCACCTGAGAGGGAGTCATTATATACATTTATCTTTAATCATGTTATATTCCAAATACTACGTGCATAAATATCAATTCCTGAACCTTTTATCTTGGGTTAACCCATCATTGCACTAAAGTCCCCTTTCACCCTTCACATGTACAAACCAAATCTATACAGAGGGTATTTCAAGAACTATGTGCGTCTTGATTCCCACCCTTATGGGATACGTAGGAAAGTTCAAGTGTCCCTTAACCCAGCCCCATGTCTTTGGGACTAACCCCAAATTCTACTTTCAGTCCCCTAGCTAAAGAGTCTCTGTGAAAACACACAATGTGTATTCATTATTATGGTCTGAGCTCTATGACCCTAAAATATGATTTCCTACACTATCGTCCCACATGACGTTAAAATTTATTTCAAGAACTATGTATGGCTTGATTCCCATCTTTATGGGATACGTAGTGAATTCCAACAATTCAATACAGGACCCAATCACAACATGATTATGGTTAGTATTGGTCTGTGTATCTATACATGCATTGTACAATGACCATTTTTATGTTTCATACTCCTAACCTTAAATACTTCCAGATCCCCATAACCATTTTCTTGAATTCTGGTCACAAAAATGTTTGATTCCCGAGTGTTTTTTTTCTTGACTATGCAGCACGTGCCCTTAAGAGGCCTTGCAAAAACAGTCTACATAACGGACCTGTCAGCCAAAAGATACTATTATTTGACAATGCATCCAATGACCTTAGGCGGCCCTGCATAATTGAACCCCCTAATGGGTTTTTTAAATAATGGTAACTTCATTCTTGGGAAGAAAACCTCTTTTGTCATTAGTTGTCTTAACAACAATAGGTAGGGATCTACAAAAATAGCCATCCTTAATATATTTGTCTCATACTCTTTTTCATGATATGAAAGTATTCTAGTCTATGGTTTATATTTTATCTTCCCTAAATTTGGGTCAGACCATCGTAGGAGTGACATTCATCCAGTTCTTAGACAATCTTGTTTGGAAATATCCTCTCCATATTCAAATACCTCTCTCCATACAGAAAAATCTATGCCTTGTAAATTTTAAATCTCCATTAACTTCCACTGGCTTTTTAGCAGTAGAAAAGTAAATTTCTAAGAGTTATTTTTCCTGAATATGTAGCACATGCCCTTTGGTGGCCTTGCAGAAGTATTCTACATAGCGAACCTTCCAGCCAAAAGATACTATTATTTGACTATTCAGACAATGCCCTTAGGTGGCCCTGCATAATTCAACCCCCTAACAGGTTTGTTAAATAATGGTAACTTCATTCATGGGAACTACTTCTTTTAATGCCTTTTAGCCCTTTTTCTTGTCATCCCTCAGATTCAAAATTTCTTAAGTCATAGTTTATATATTTTCCCTCATACTTGATTGTGGTAATATGTTTTCAGACAAATTTTCAAAGAATTGAGTAAATTTTAATTCATTCGATCAAAGATATTTCGGCCTTAAACATTAGCCTTTTTATATCCGACGTGCATGACTTTAAACATCCCACAAAAGACAATGTAAATCTAAACAAAATCCACATACCAGCTCACTAAACATACATTTCGTATGATTGAAGTAAAATTGAGAAATTAAAAGATTCAATGTTTGTATGGTTATTTATAATAATCCTAGAAAAAATAAAAATATGCTAACTAGTCCGATTGGCTTAGGTAAAAAAATTAAAGCAGGTAGAAAAAGAAATCATGAACAAATGATTGAAGATGAAATTGTTTATCATTTGATGCACAAAAGTTATAAGGAAATCCATAGAATAGAGTCTCTTCTCTTTTCCAAAGAATTACAAAAGGCTGTCAACATAAATCTTAATTTGATTTACAGCATCCCGAGCTTCATCAACAGCCACTTGATGCTCATGCACTCGACCAACTTCACTACTTCCAGCTTGATGGAGTGATTTATTAGCATCTGTGATGGCTTTCATACAATTCGTTTGAGCTCCTTCCAGTGAATTATTAAGTTGGTCAAGTTCCCCAGTAACAGCATCTAACTGTTGCTGAAGGAGCATCTTTTCTAAAACATTCTCCGTGATCTTATTATTCAACTCCTTCAACTTTGTAGCATGATTAGCCTCAGCTCGGGATACCGCAGCCTCAAATTTGCTGACATTGGATGACAACCTTACTTTGGTCAAATCATGATGGTACTTCTGCTCATGCTCCCATTTTATGATGACTTGTTTTACCACGACATGGTTCTTTTGATATCCAAAAATACCAAGTCCCAAGTTGACAAACATGGATGACAGTTGGGGAATCTTTGATGACAACTCTTCTAAAGGCACTTCAGATATGATATTCCATATGTTCTGCCATGCCTTGCATCGTGAAAATTGGAGCACATTTTGTATCTCCGGGTCTGACACAACATCACTGTCATAGGGGGGAATATAATCCAGGATTAATGCACTTAGGTAAGTGCCTTGTTCTGCTCCTCCCCCCTAACCCGTGTTTCTTCGCTTTCTATTTCCGTGGGGGAGAAAGATGTGGCTTCACCTCTCGATCTAACCACTGAAATTGATGGCCCTACATAATCAATTGAAAGTATGGTTAGTTTCAAAGGATAAGAAAAGTTGACTGTATGTCTTGTAAATCATGTACATTCACAAAAATTGTTATCTCTTACCCAACGGTAGATCAGTAACATGAAAAGGCTCCTCCCCATTTTTCCTAGCTTCAACAGGATTTTCAAGACGAGTTTCAGGAAGCTCTCCTAGGTTAAGCTACACTTGAGATAATGTCTCTTCAATAGTAGGGTTTTCTGTACCCCCTTCAGGAATTGGAAGTTCAGTAGCTTTCTCAGATAGAACTTCACATTTAAACAGATCATGATTAGAGATGTAATAATAAGTTATTTTTAATAGAACTAAAGATAACACTCACGTCCATAATCTTCTAAATTACATGGTAATTTAACATGATCTAAAAAAAATTCAAAAGATGAGCCAAGTTCCATCATTTCATCCAATGTAATCTCAGAATCTTGGTTAATCTCACAAGTGAGATCATTCGATATGTCTTCTTGGCGACTTTCAACTTATAGCATCTGACCCTGGACAGCTTCTTCAGTTCAAATTGTGGCTTCAGTTGCAATGGCCGCCAAAAGCTATAGTGCAGGGGTCGAACCTAAAGTATCACAAAATGGAAGTTAGTTGATGTTTCATTCAACATTTTATGAAGCATTGTTAGCTTAATAGAAGAAGGGTCTTTTCCTCTTTCAACAGCAGTAGGAGGGATACTGGGAACAGACGTTGGCTTTTCTCCAGGAGCAGCCAAGTCACCCTGAACTTGTGATTGTTCACCAGCACCCTCTGTGGTCCCCAATGGAGGGTCATTCCTCTCCCTCAGAGGGGAAATTGAAGAATCCCCTGCAAAACCAAGAAGTATGAGTAACGTTTTCATGTGTTAAGACTCATGATTATTTGAAGGACTTACCACTACTGATGAAGCGTTTAATTGTGGACTTCTTCCTTAGATGCCTTTGTCTCTTTGGTTTTTTTGGAGTGTCGACAGTCTCCTTTATAGGTACATGAATTGGAGAATGGAAAGCCATGTCCAACTCCTCATCCATGGCTTGGTGTCTTGGAGATATCTTTCCTGACTCACGAGGAGATTCATTAACCCCAATGGCAGTACCACCAGGGCTATATTGTGGTGAAGGAATAGAAGAGAATAATTTCCATGAGTAACAAAGCTTTAACTAGAATCAAGTTACAAAGAAAATAAGGAAAGAGACTTACCTCTTCAGGGGCCACATAATTGTGCCACTCTTCATCTCCGGAACCTCCAGTCCCCTCAGTGGCACCATGATCTATCATTTCTTTCACTCACTTGGTGACAGGAATGGAAGCATTAATGGCATATATGAGAATTTCCATCTCTCTGATGTAAGCCCACACTTCACCGGGGTTATCCATGTAACGAATATTTGTAGAAGCCAGAAGATTCCTTATTCTAGGGAGGTGTAACCCCTCATACAAATCTATCAAGGTAGTTTCAGCACCGCAACATAAACTCTGCCATGTCTGGACAACCTCTGGTCATAGATATTCAGTTTTTGTACCAGAAGGCTGTGAGTAAGGCCCTACAATCTTGGACTTCAGCTTCTTCCCAACTCCTGCAACTACTAATAGAGCATAAGAAAATAATACTTTTGCTCTATAAAGTAATGATGATTAAAGTTCCCTAATGAAGTAACTCACTAGGAGTTTATGGAGTTGGTCTTTTGATTATGACAGGAGGATTATATTGGGAACAATGCCGCATTGTCGCATGTTGTGCCTCATCATCCCCATATTGGGAATCTGACAAGTCGACTCTAGGTGAAGAACCCGGCGATTAAACTCTATGTGGTGTAGAAGAATCGCCTTCTAGATGAAGGGTTTCTTTGTATAAGGTTCTTTTCCTTTTCCCCACTAGATAAACCGGGTGATTCAACACCCCTCCAGTGTATAATTCTATCCAATTCTCACCATACCATGTAGTTAAATTACTCCCCGCTTTATTAACTGGTAGATCAAACAATGCCACGGTCTTCTCCCTAGATATCAGAAACCATAGTTGTCAAACAACCATCAGATGTTGATCTGACCTGACATGCATAGGGGGAGATACAACTGTTTGTTTCAAACACTTGAATTTACGTGAAAATCTGTATGGAACATAGGCCTCGTGTATAATCTCTCCTTCAATCCTGGTAGCAAGTACAACATCTCTGTAGGCCAGTATATATGCCCTCAATTCCAGACTAGTTGTTCCATCATCAACAAACCGCCTAGTTGTGGGATTTCTATAAGGAAAGAAATTTAATTCCTTATACATGCTCAGCCTCACCTTCATGTCATAGGAATTGAGAGATAGCAGAGAAATTCCAGAGAATGCTTGCACTGATGGCTTGAAAGAACCTCCAGAAATCTGTACTTCATTCTGTACATTATACATCTGGAAGTGAGTGGTGATCTATCCCCACAAAACTTGGAATTGTCCCACTATTGTCAAAGGATACTTACCCATGAAGACATAGAGTAAGAGTCTATGAATCTTTTCTAAAATGGGGGTAACCAACAAAACCATTTTTCGCTCATCCATCTTGGCTGAAACAACGAAGGTCCTTGGCCTGACGCCTCCCTTCGAGTCCCTAACTGGAAAAAGATAAACACTGAGCCACAAGGCCAAGAATACCACCAGAAGAGTCTTTTTTTTAGGATTATCTGATTCACTTTGTATCCCCACTTCTCAAATTCTCTTTCTTTTAGAGTCGGGAAGAATATTCCAGGAGAACCCCTCTTTTATATTTTCGGGCATGTGGTAGGATGAGTAAATGTGTGCCCCTTATCCTTGGGCCCCTTCCACTTTAGTCCCTTATCCTACGACTCCTTATCTTACTTCTTTGTAAGAAACAAATTCATCCACTACTCTGGATGAATATCCTTTCTAGAATGAGTTAAGGAGGTCGCTGAACTCTTGAGCTTGGGAAATATTTTCAATAATTCCGGAGCCAAAGTCGCGGTCTTGTCTGAATTATTCCAAGTATTCTTGGGGGGATAAATTCATTATACATGTCTCCTAGAATTGGAGCTCCCGAGATCTTGTGGACATCCCACAGACTGATGCCTACTTCTCCATGATTCTGTTGGAATGAATTGGTTTCTGGGCTCTAGCGGCTGATTATCTCCGGCACAATGTCATCATTCCTGTAATCATATGTTTGCCCAGCCCAGATGGCTTTATAATTGCAGCTACTTTTAAATCCTCGACAAACTCTACGCAGGTTTGTCGTACCCACTATGCCCACATCCAAGTTGGCTTCACACCTCCTCCAGGACGAAAGTCCCACCTCTTCTTCCTGCCTTTGGATTGATCCATCTGAGAATTTCGGAAGATTGAGGGATTACAATGTGGTTGCAGCTCAGGCTTGTGAGGTTTCAGATATGAGGTACATGGGATATGATGCATTATGTAGGCATTCTCCATGGTTCTAGTATTTAAAATTCTCCTGCACCTGAGATATTTGCAGAACCAAAATTGGTGTAATTCTGAAACCAAAAATTTGGGAGATAGTTCTTTGCCTTTTGAATAGTGACATCTCGCAGATGACCATATCCACACAAAGGTAGATAAATACTCTGCGGGAAGTCAAGATGATACTTCTTCAGGTACTTGGCCAAATATAGAAGAATGATATCGTAGATAGTATAATAATCATGGCCAATGATGCTCATCATGTCTTCAATTTTCTTTCTAGCCAGTTCATCAGCAGTTCCGATTCTTCTAGGATCCATTGAATTTGCACAAAGGTTGAATTATTAACTCTTATGTGAGTTGATTTTTCATAAAATTTGTGAAAAAAAATGAAAAAATGGCTAAGGAATTATGGTGAGAAAGTCCCAAAGTTGGCACACAAGTATTAGTGTGTCTCATAAGTTGGGGTGAACCGGTATCACCGCGCAAGTCCAAATACCTCTACAGCAGCGTGACTCAAAAAGAACAACAGAAAACTGAGTAACTTGAACGGAGAAGGAAACTTACGAGGCGAGAGTTCGAAAGTTTGAAATCTAGGCACTTTTCATGAGGAATGACCACATATATATAGGCAAGGCCACACCCCTGTGTGCCAAAGCCTGCGCGGATCAACCTTTCACACCACCATCTGTGCGGTTCACCCTTTCGCGCCACCATTTTCACGCTCAACACTTGCACGCCGCATGTTCCTTGGCTTTCTTCTTTACCTTAGAGTCACATCCTCATTTCTTTTGGATCCAACTCTGAGTGGGGACTTTTGATGACGCTCCGTTTCTTCACAAAGTCTAATGACTGAAAAAAAGAATTACCTTATTCCAAAGTGATTCATCCTTTGAAGAAACATAAAGAATTGACAAAGGCATGAAGAAGGATTTCACCCCACTTGGGTTGCGCAAGTTTTCTCATGGTCACGCAAGTATACTTCTGTGCCTCATAATGGTCATGTAGGTGACTTGCACACCCACTTTGATTCTCACTCGGGGTCTTTAGCAGCCTATAAATACCCCTGGTGGGCCCCCCATTTTACAATTGAAAAAATTCCAGAAACTCAGATTCGAGCTCATGGCACCCTAGTCTTTTCTTGAAGCTTATGAACACTTATAAGGTAATTTCATACCTAGAACGGAAGTTTTAAAGAGGAGAAACAAGGCCTATGTGTTGAAGTTCACCAACACCTGCATGCCTTGTTGTTTAACCATTAAGGGAAATGAACACACTTGCGCACCGCCTTACCCCTTCACCAGAACTTGTGCGCCACCCCTTTGGAAGTCTTTAGGGATAATACTAAGGGCTTGATCCAAGTCTCGCCCAAGTACTACCCCATGGGTTGACCTTCATGAAAGTACACATGTGTCGCGCAGGTATACCTGTGCGACCAGTACTTGCGCGCCCACGCAGGACTTGCACACCTCTATCTTTTTTGGTGCCCCTCCTGCATATTCACCTATCATATGCCTATCCACCTATCCTATTCAAGAATTAGCCTTCAAAACCCTCTTTAAAGCCTTTTCCTTCGGCATGGTTCCCTTGTTGGCTTCCTTATCTGAAAGGAATTCTGTAGAACATCTCTCAAAACCTAGTGATTTACATATCCTTATGTCACTAAGGTTGGATATTTCATTCATTAAACCTCATTCTTTAGGATGGCAGGATCTTTAACATGTGCCTCCATTTCAGGAGTTATCCCCAGTCCAAATTCTCCTATTCATGGGCATCCATTTCAGGAGTAAACCCCAGTCCAAATTCTCCAATTCATGGTCCTCCTTTTCAGAAGTAAGACCTAGTCTTCATTCTCTGAATTTGGGCATCCTCCTTAGGAGTAATCCCAAAGTCCCCTAACCGGGGAATCCTCCATAGGAGTAAGCTCTAGCCATAAATTCCCAAATTTGGGCATCCTCCTTAAGAGTAAGCCCCAGTATTCATAATTCCCCTTTAACCTAGCCCTCCTTCTCAGGAATAATCCCCTGTCATTATTTCTCTTAACCAGTCTTAATTTACCTTTGATTTGGGCTTTCTTCTCAAGAGTAAAACCCAATCATAAGTCCCTTCTAATTTGGGCATCCTTCTCAGGAGTAAGCCCTATTTTATTTATACAAATCCCCATAAAGAAAATATACCTTTATAGACCTTGTTCCTTGGTTTCTTCCCTGATGTAAATCATAATCTTCATATATTTTGGTAGTCAATCATACATAATCCCCACATAATTTTTTATGATGCCATAATTTTCAGGTTTTACCAATACCTCTTGTTTATCACACCGAGCATGACTCACGTGAGCTTAGAGCGTAAAAGTAATTATGACACCTTTCTTTGAGCCATCAGTCATACATAGACCTCATACTTCTTTACTCGAACTACGTGGGTTATGATTCCTTTTCTAAAACAAAGGATATGTAGGTAGACCATCTGTGGGTACGATCTAAATTCTGAAATAATCTATGTCCCTCTGAATTACAATAAACATCAAGTGCCTCACTGAGTTTCTTTAAAACCAGTATGGTTATCATAATGACCAAGATATTTCTATATCATGTGTCGAAGGATACCATTGACTATGAATCTATAAAAAAATACATATGATTCTTTATTGATGAAGAACCTTGAATACATATAAAATATTCTCTAAATCTCCTACATACAAATCATTGATTTTCAGATGTAAAGGAATGATCATTTTCATACTTGGTAACTTAATAAGGATTCGCGAACATAAATCAAATCTATAAAGAGAGTCCTGGAGTAGAAAATAATTCCCCTAAAAAATGTGTGATGAGTCCGACCTCCCATCCTCTCCACCAATGAAAATTCTTAAGCCTCATCAGACTATGACTAATGAGCACCTACCTTCGGAAAGTAGGTCCAAACAGATATAGAATCATTGGATGTTTCTGGTTCTATGAAAAAACCCGTTAGAAACTGTTTGAAATGTTTGAACCTTAAATCATTGAGGTCGTCCCCATTTATAGAGGAATCATATTCCCATGTCCATCCTCTCAAAATCTAAGAAGATTGGATTTTTTTAAATTCTCATCATTGGAAAATATTTAGTTCATTTCTAATTAGAGAATCTTCCACCTTATTTTCCTTTCTAGGATGGTAGTGTATTGGGAATTAATAATCTTTGATGAAATATAACCATATTTTATGGTGCATATCAATCTATTTCTATGTGAATATATATTTGAGACTCTTGTGATCAGTATATATCTCACACTTCTCCCTATAGAATTAATGCCGCCAAATATTTTACTCAATGATCACATTCGCCAACGCCAGATCATGTGTGTGAAACTTTTACGCATGGAGTTTTAGTTTCCTTGAGGTGTAGGATATCACATTATCATTTTTATCAGTACACATCCTAGGCATTTTTTTTGAAGCATTACTATACACCACAAATAGTTCTCCACTTGTTGGGAGTTCTAGTACTAGCTTATTGATAAGCCACTTTTTGAGCTCCATTATGTTTTCCTCACATTCTTTAGTCAAAAAAAAAAATTCCTCACTTTCATTTCATCTTTGTAATTGGGTTTGAAAATCATGATATGGTCTTCAAAAATTGTTTATAATACCTTGATAGACCCCAAAATCAACATATCTCTATTATATATGTTTTCATGGGCAACTATTCAATCACCTTTGGCTTGGAAGGGTCTATAGATGTCCCTTTTATGGTGATAGAATTCACTAATAATGATAATTACCCCATCTAGAAATCACATTAACTGTACTTTGAAGAATGTATCTCCCTTCACAAAGTGACCAACCCAGTACTCAAATGCTCCTCATGTTCCTCACTTCTCTAAGAATAAATAAAATTATCATCGATAATGTCTTCTAAATGTTTTCCCAGGTAATCTATCAGGACTGTATTCTTTAAATCCATGAATATTTCTTGAGAATTAGTGAGTCTGAGGGTAATCTCTATGAACTCAATGTGTCCATAATTCATTCGAAAGGTAGTTTTGGGAATATATTCATTCCTCACCTTTAATTGGTGATATAATGATAGGAGGTCCACCTTAGGGAAATAATTATCTGCATGAAGCTGATCAATGAAGTCATCAATATAAGGAAGTGGATACTTTTCTTTATCACGATTTTATTGATCTCACTATAATCAATGAATAGTAACATTTAACCATCCTTATTGTTAACAAATAAGAATGGTGGACCCCCATGGGGAACCACTGTGGAATATAAAACCCTTTTCTAAGTTCTTCTATAACTTCTTATTCATCTCTTCAATCTCATCAGTGTCTATTCTGTAATGCCCCTACCCCAGTTACCCAGAGTTGGTGCATTATTACATAATATTGGCATAATAAAAAAATATCAAGTCTTGAAAGAACGATTAGTTTAGTAACCTTTCAAACACTAGATATATTAATAATGTTTACATTATATCAATAAGTGAAAAACCACAAAAAACATATTGTCTTTATATCCCCTCATACAATCCCTATAGGTCATTCCTAAAATACTTCTTCAAATCCTAGGAAAAATAAAACATTGAAAGGGGTGAGCTCAGATGCTCAGTAAGGATAACAATATAGAAGAATCTTTCATAAATAAACATACACATTTAAGGTAATGAATAACTAAAACAAAAGCCTTTTAAACTTGAAATTCAGAATAATATGGCAAGGATAAAATGAAATAATGCCATTTACTTATTCACATGTATATTCTACTAGTCAAATAATCACATGCAATATCAATAACCACTTTCATAATGACGGAATGAATAATTCCACACTATCATCACCATGTAGCCAAGGCCTTGTGCCAAGACTACAAATAAGAGTTCTTCAAATCCTCGTCCCAAGAACCTAGATTGTCTCATGAGACCTACCGATGCATCGAAGAGCTATAGCGGGCTCCACCCATCACTTACTAAGTCCAATGCATTCCTCATATGAAATGTTTGAAACATAACATAAACATTCATATTAAAACTGTCATACGAAATGTCAATACTTTATCCACAAACCACGAATGGTATAAAAATAGCACATCCACAGTTAAACACAACTCATTCAATACAATATGGAAGATTTTATTGTATCATATTATCCTCAATTGAGAATAATGAAGGATATTGACATAGATTAAAATAATCATCAATCTATTGAGAGAAATATCCCCTTTTTTCTTGAAAACATTTAAAAATCACACTATTTGTCAAGAATACATTTATTATATATTTTTGAATCAAAGTGTCCCATAACACTTTGAAACATTTAATAGAATTTTGATTTTAATACTTTAATGTCAATATAAATAAATCCTTAAAACCATTTTTAAAACATGGACATTAATGAGAAAGATTTAGAATAATAAATCATTAAAACATTTTAAAATAATATTTTAGTTAGAGTTCATAACCAAAAGAGAGACACTTGAATAAAAATAATTGAGGTAATAAAAACATTGTAATATCATGAGAATAAAGGGATTCATGATATACTATGTCAGAGTACATTATATACACCATATAAAAGTGATTTGGTGTATAACAACAAAGGAGTATCAATGGAATGTAATTTGAGATGAAACTTCATATAAAGATCATATCCTTTGATTAAGGATAAATCCACGACATAATTATGTGTGACAAATATAAATACACTCAATATGATTGGATATTTAGTGTAAATCAATCAGTTGACATTCACACGTATTTTTGTAAAAACAACACCAATGAATTGGATATTTAACTCAACAAATGGAGATTGAGTTAAAATTAATCTTATCAAGTTCAAATCGATGACTTGAGAATTTATCAATGGAATGATTATGTGTATCAAAAGCATATCCACAAAAAGGGGAGTGAACATTAGACATAATAAAATGAATAGTGATTCCACACATAATCTTGGAGTAAAATTATCAATGAAGTATGCCTAAAGCTGAATGAGTGGAAATTGAATTTTCATATTCCCTTATCGATTAAGTAACTTATGAAACATACACCCATAAAATAAGGATCACACAATGATGATGTAAATATCCATAAATTAATTTATATTACACAATGAATACAATCATGGGTAGTACACACACCACATGCAATAAATAAGTGGTGAACAATGGAAATATCACGGAATTAAAACTCAGATAAGAAACCAGTTACTTTTTACATTTTCCTTGGTTAACGGTAGGTTAACCTCCTATATAATGGTGAAATAAATGTTATTGAATTATAAAAAATTCATTTACATTAATATTATATCATATATGATCTTTTACCATTGATTTGTTAATAATATCTTAGTATTATTGTCGTTTCAGGTGTTAACATATTCATTTTCCTTTATATTATTTGTTATGCAAGCCGTATTTCTCATGGATGGGATGTATCTTATTCATATCTAGAATGATATCATGTCTCTAAAAGTTATTTTTATTCATCAAATGAATTTTAGTTTTGAATGGATACGATGGGGAATGAATCTCATCGCGTTCGTGGAGACGGTAGTCCGTACGTACGCACGAGCGACACTATCATTCTTTTGATATTAAAATAATTTATAATTGGATGGTATATCATATATAAAGAATCATTATCATGTTATATTTATTATTTACATTAATTACACATCATTATTATACCCATCCAAATAATAATATATTGAATAACAATTACACCATGTCGTGGAGACGGCAAGCCCTACGTACGCACGTATAGTGAAATGTCATTCAAAGGATAGATAGAATACTGAATATTGTTGTACCATATTTATAATAATATCACATTATATAGGAGATACTGGATGTATTATTTTAGAATGGGAATAACAAAGGAAGAAGAAGTTGATGAAGAAATGAACTTGAAAAAGGGTGGTGAAAACATTACCTATTCTTCGGGGTCTTCCTTTTGATTTGATCAAAAGGGCTCATAAGGTTGGATTTTTAATCAAAATAGGGCATCTTAGTTGAATTTAGGGACGTTAAGAGAGTATTTGGTCAGGGTTTGTCTGAACCAAAAGGCATTGAATCTGTGAATTAGTGAGAAGGGGGAGTGCCCTTTTAAAAGAGGGGTAAGGGGTACCTTTGGAAAAGCTAGAAATATTGTTTTATAATAAATTCATATTCAGTTTATAATGGCTCAAAAGTATATTATTTAAAAGTTAAGGTGGGAATGGGTCGAAAAACATTCATTCAATAGAATTTAGACAGGTTTGGGTCATTATATTAACCATATGTTTTAGTTTTAACTCTTAGTTAATTAGTTTGAATCTTACCATGTCACTTTGTATTTTTATATTATATAGTTAATAAACATACTATATACCTCCAATAGACCCCCCAAGTGGTCCATTAATGATAAAATATGATTATATAAGTCTCTTGGCCGAACCTTAGATTTTTAGGAATTTAATATCAATTAAGAATATAATATTTGTTTTAAATTGTCTTTTATGTGAATTTTGACACTATTCAATAATTGATTTTCGTTAAAGTCTTCACAACTTTATTAATAAAACCCATATTCAGTTACTAAATCCTATAATTCTATATTAAGTTATAAAATTCTTGTATGTCATCAAAACTTTCAAATTATATAAAATTTAACATTTATAATACCAATTATTTGATTCATTCATTTATAAGGAAAATACTGCTTCATTATTATGTCATAAATAATATTAATTATTAAATCTATAAAAATTATAAATAAAATACCATTATGTATGAAATCGTTTTAGCTTTCTAATGAATATTTATAGTCGAAAATCCAACATATATAACCCTATGTAAAAATTGTTTTACTAAAAGATATATGCTTATGTCATTTTTGTATTTATTTTAACTTAATTAATATAAAGTGTCATTATCACTTACAAGTGGCTCCATGGGGTCCCACAATCTACCCAAATATGCCCATGGTCGGAAATGTATCAAAAAAATGTTAGGACACGTTTTAGAGTAATTTATTATTATTATAATATTAATTGTTTACCCTTATTTACCGGATTTACCCTTTAACCATGGTAAGTAAAATATTTACCAAAGTAATTATTCAAAATATCTAAAAATAAAAGTTACCTATTTACACAATTTGGACAGCCTGATTCCAAATATGGAATCCATTTTTCCCATTTTAAAACACATAAGTGGATGAAATTAATTTAAAATTAATTTCCATTGTTAAAATAAAAAGCGTTTTTTAAGAGATAATAACTATCAAAAGATTGACACTTGTTCATGTCTGGTTTAACTGTGAAATTATGTCAAATGATCAAAATTGTATTAAATGGTAAACCTATATTCTAAATATAATTTAAAACCACTCAAAATCATAATTTTTCACTATTTATTATTTTGATTAATAATGTTGTTTTTAATTAATATTTAGTAATTTTAACTATTTATCAAAATATAAAAGTTATACAAAAAGTACCAAAATTTCACCCTAGTCTAATTTCGATATTATGAATCTAAAAATAAAGTCCATTTTGAAATATAAAATGTATAAAATTTAAAAAATTTGGTATTAATATTCATAACGGCTAGTTTGATTGGTTGTGGTGTGTTAGAATCTCGAAGTTGGGTATAATGCAAGCCATTGCATTATTCAAAGGGAAATGTTTCATGGAATCTTGGGGTGTTACATTCTCTCCTCCTTAAATAAATTGCATCCTCTAAATTTTTAAAATTGGGCTTGAGAATATAATGGAAAGTCCCACATCGGAAAAAGAGTCAATAAAACTATCACTTTAAAAGAAAGAAAGAGAAGCATAAAGGTCACCCAAGATAACCCATACTAGGATTCCATGTAGCAAAACATGGATATTGACGATAAACTAAGTGTCATGTTCTGATGGGGAGAGATAGAAAACATGATCAGGAGAAAGTTAACAATAATAAAACCACAAACTTGTGTTTTGAAAAATGGTCATTAGTCTCTCAATAGGAAAAGTAAACAAACAACATTTTTTGTTTTGAGTTACATTTCATAACGATGAGGAATTCATTTATGATATTGACTAATAACATAAAGATATATATACTTACTTTTTAAGTAGAGTTTCATTCTTAAATAAATTTCTACCACTAACTCAATTGTTTTTTGAACAATGAGTATTCAAGAAGACTTGGTCACACTGGAAGAGCTTCTATAGAATAACATGATCCACGTTGGATAAACAATATATATTTACCTTGTCTTTAGAGATTAATCAAAACCAAAATGGTTAGTATAAGATCTTATGATCCCCCAAATGGATATTCCATTAGAGAAAATCAACACTAATCTTAATTTCTAAAATTAAACCAGCAATACCCCAAAGCTAAATAAATACCATTCAATAATCAATTGTCCTTAAAATACTCTAATATAATCTAAAATAATATTGAAAGCCAAAACATAGAAGAATTTGGTTATGTAGTCTTCCACGTTAAATTGTATCTTCAAATGACATCAACTACTCTTAAAGTCACATACTTAAAAGTGATTAACCTAATCACATATTCTCTATTATTGGTTGATCATTTCCATAAATAACCCAAATTACTATAAATCCACAATAAAAACATAGATAAAAATCCACCATTACTCTTCAAATGAAATCTCATTGAATTCTATTTTTCTTGGGCATATAGTGTTCCCAACAAAGCGAACATATTCCAAAATACCATTCATCACATAATCACCAAATCATTTTCTTTATACTAAGGGTATTAATTTGATAAGACATAAGATCCAAAATAAACTTATTATTGATCAATAAATTCATTAAAATAAAAATAATTGTCACACTAACCAGGGACGTCACGTAGTCCAGTGGTAGACAATAAACCCCAATCACACTTTGGCTGTGGGTTCGATTCCCACATCTTTGTCCGACGCGACGGTTTGTCACACGTTCTGCGTGTTATCATTTTTAAAAAACTATATTTTATACCATTACCAAAATGAGTTAAATTCCTCAAAATAACCATAACATAATTTAACCACAAATGTTATCTCATACCATGCATTTTCATCCCAAATTATAATAACTTGTAATCGACTCAAACCCAATGATCATATAAAACCAAATGGTTATTTATAACTATATCCACAAGAGAAAATATAATTATTCCTCAAATATCATTCTCACATGGAAAACTGCAGGGTTAAAAATACAAGAGAAAATTATTCCAAAGTAAACCCATCAACAAGGAGAACTAATACTTTTTAAACATTTCTCCAACCATTTATTTCCACATAGCTTTTTCTTTGACCAAGAAAATATCCTATTGAATAGGGCATTCACTCGGGTAATGTCCAAGTCCCCTACATTTACGGAAAATGACTGTAAATGGATTCTTGAGACCATTTTTATCTTCTTACATAGTACTCGTCATTTTTCTTCGGTAATTATTCACTTTATGTCCTTACTTCCCGCGCGTAATGCATTTATTTGTCCCATTGAGACACTTTCTCAGGTGTCTCCTTCCACATTTCTTACATGATGGAAATTTGGGATTCTTTTCTTCATGGTATCCATTGTTGGAGCTCTTATCATTCATCACCTTTCTATTCCTTGTCGAGTCTGGGAGTTGGTTAATATATATGTTGTTTATCATATTTTTTGAAAACTGATTTGGCATGAACACGATATCTTTCACCCCTATCAACACTCCATTTTGTTGCTCATTTCCACCACCATTCCCACCTTGTACATCATTCTCAAAGTTACTAGGACTTACTTTGAATCCATCCATTGACTAAAACCAGAAAGCATTGTGTGTGTAATAGTAGTCATAAAATCATTTAAAGAATATTATGTCACCATATTCTCAATTTGAAACAAATTTGGATTAACCAAGTTCATTTACTCTAATATTATATATAATAATTCAAATCGGTTTGTAAATAAAATGTAAATTATCCTAAGCATATCCCCCGGGAGTGTCGTAACCAAGAGTGCAGCAAGACCCATTGTCGTTCACCAGTTCCCGTTCGAGTCTAGCTCAAAGCAGTGTATTCGGGTTTTACCCCTAGGTACAGCTGTGCCAGAGCCGCCTCTACCTGCTCGTATCTAGAACGAGATGTATTTCTTAGAAAACTCATAATATCTCTAAAATACCAAAATTCTGGGAAGTTCTTCTATACTAATCCTTAAAGTCCATCTTAGGTCTATGTGCTCTAATTAGAGTATATCTAAATCTTGCTTCCAAGGTTTGTACCAAACATCATTTAATACTAACTGTAACACCCCGGCCCCAGTTACCCAGAGTCGGTGCATTATTACATAACAATGGCATGATCACAGAAGATCAAGTCTTGAATGATTGAGTAGTTTAGTAGGCTTGGAAACACTAGATATATTCATAAAGTTTACATTACATCAATAAGTGAAAAAACACAACAACATATTGTCTTCATATCCCCTCATACTATCCTTGTAGGTCATTCATAAAATACTTCTTCACATCATGGGAAAAATAAAACATTGAAAGGGGTAAGCTCAGATGCTCAATAAGGATAACAATATAGCGGAAACTTTCATAAATATACATAAATATTTAAGGCAATGAATAACTAAAACAAACACCTTTTTAACATGAAATTCAGAATAATATGTCAAGGATAAAATGAAATAATTCCATTTACTTATTAACATTGATATTCGACTAGTCGAATAATAAAATTCAATATCAATAACCACTTTCATAATGACGGAAGGCATAATGCCAGAATATCATCACAACGTAGCCAAGGCCTCATGCCAAGACTACAAATAAGATTTTGTCAAGGCCTCGTGCCAAGACACTATTTTTTCTCATGAGACCTACCAATGCATCGAGGAGCTATACCGAGCTCAACCCATCACTTAAAAGTCCAATGAATTCCTCATTTAAAAAGTTTGAAACATAACATAAACATTCCTATTAAAACTACCATACGAAATGTCAATACTTTATCCACATACCATGAACGGTATAAAAATAGCACATCCGTAGTTAAACATAATTCATTCAATACAATATGGAAGATTGTATTATATCAAATAACCTCAATCGAGAATAATGAAGGATATTGACATAGATTAAGATAATCATCAAACTATTGAGAGAAATATCCCCTTTTTTCTTGAAAACATTTAAAAATCACACTATTTGTCAAGAAGACATTTAAAATAGATTTTTGAATAAATGTGTCCTATACCACTTTGATATGTTTAAAAGGAAATTTGATTTGAAAACTTTAATGTCCATATAAATAAATCCTTAAAACCTTTTTTAAAACATTGACATTAATGAGAAACATTTAGAATAATAACTCTTTAAAACATTTTAAAATGATATTTTAGTTAGAGTTCCTACCCAACTGAGAGAGACTTGAATACAAATAATTGAGGTAATAAAAACATTGTAATATCATGTGAATAATGGTATTCATGATATACTATGTCAAAGTACATTATATACACCATATAAAAGTGATTTGGTGTATAACAACAAAGGAGTATCAATGGAATGTAATTTGAGATGAAACTTATTATAATGATCATATCCTTAGGTTAAGGATAAATCAATGACATAATTATGTGTGAAAAATATTAATACACTCAATATTATTGGATATTTAGTGTAAATCAATCATATGACATTCACACATATTCTAGTAAAAACAACACCAATGAATTGTATATTTAACTCAACAAATGGAGATTGAGTTAAAATTACTCTTACCAAGTTCAAATCGATGACTTGAGAATTTATCAATGGAGTGATTATGTGTATCAAAAGAATATCCATAGAAATGGAAGTGGAAATTATGACACAATAAAATGAATAGTGATTCCACACATAATCTTGGAGTAAAATAATCAATGAAGTATGCCTAAAGCCAAATAAGTGGAAATTGAAATTTCAAATTCCCTTATCGATTAGGTAACTTACGAAACATACACCCATGAAAGAAGGATCACACAATGATGATGTAAATATCCAATAATTAAATTATATTACACAATTAATACAATCATGGGCTGTACACACACCACATGCAATAAATAAGTGGTGAACAATGGAAATCTCAGGGAATTAAAAGTGTGATAAGAAACCCCTTACTTTGTACATTTTACTTGGTTGATGGTAGGTTAACCTCCTGTATAATGGTGAAATAATTTTTATTGAATGATAAAAATACCATTTTAATTAACATGATATCATATATGATTGTTTAACATTGATTTGTTAATAATATCTTAGTATTATCGTCGTTTCGGGTGTTAAATGATTCGTTTTCCTTTATATTATTTTTTATGCGAGCCGTATTTATCATGGATGGGATGTATCTTATTCATATCCAGAATTATATCATGTATCTAAAAATTATTTTTATTCATAAAATGAAATTTAGTCTTGAATGGATACGATGGGGAATGAATCTCATCGCGTTCGTGGAGACGGTTGTCCATACGTACGCATGAGTGACAATATAATTCTTTTGATATTAAAATAACATATAATTGGATGGTATATCTTATATAAAGAATAATTATCATGTTATATTTATTATTTACATGAATTACACATCATTATTATACCCATCCAAATAATAATATATTGAATGACAATTACACCACGACGTGGAGATGGTAATTCGTACGTAAGCACATATGGTGACATGTCATTCAAAGGATGGATAGAATAATGAATATGGTTGTACAATATTTATAATAATATCACAGTATATAGGAGATACTGTATTTATTATTTTAGAATTGGAATACCAAAGAAATAAGAAGTTGATGAAGAAATGAACCTGAAAAGGGGTGGTGAAAACATTACCTCTTCTTCGGGGTCTTCCTTTTGATTTGATCAAAAGGGCTCCTAAGGTTGGAATTCTGATCAAAATAAGGCCTCTAGGTTGAATTAATGGATGTTTAGAGAGTATTTGGGTTGAGGTCAGCCGAACCAAAAGGATTTGAATGTGTGAATTAGTGAGAAGGGGGAGTGCCCTTTTATAAGAGGGGTAAAGGGCACCTTTGGAAAAGCTAGAAATATTATTTTATTATAAAGTAATATTCAGTTTATAATGGCTCAAAAGTGGATTATTTAATGGTTAATGTGGGTATGGGTCTAAAACCAATCATCCAATAGAATTTAGACAGGTTTGGGTCATTATATTAACCTTATTGTTTAGTTTTAACTCTTAGTTAATTAGTTTGACACTTACCATGTCACTTTTTATTTTTATATTATATAGTTAATAAACACACTATATACCTCCAAGAGACCCCAAAGTGGTCCATTATTGATAAAAATATCATGATATAAGTCTCTGGGATGAACCTTATATTTTTAGGAAATTAATATCAATTAATAATATAATATTTGTTTTAAAAACTATTTTATGTGAATTTTGACACTATTCAATAATTGATTTCTGTTAAAGTCTTAAAAACTTTATTAATTCGAACAAAATTAACTTAATAATTACTATAATGTCATATTATGTAATAAAATTCATTTATGTCATCACAAATTTCAAATTATATTAATTTTAACATTTATAATACCAATTATTTGATTCATTCATTAATAAGAAAAATTCTGCATCATTATTGTGTCAAAAATAATATTAATTATTGAATGTCTAAAAATTATAAATAAAATACCATTATGTATAAAATCATTTTATCTTTCTAGTGAATATTTATAGTCGAAAATCCAACATACATAACCCTTTGAAAATTGTTTTTTTCTAAAAGACATATGCTTATGTCATTTTTGTATTTATTTTAACTTAATTAATATAAAGTGTCATTATCACTTACAAGTGGATCCATGGGGTCCCAAAATCGACCCAAATATGCCCATGGTCATAAATGTATCACCCAATAAGGTTAGTAAATGTTTTAGGTTAATTTATTGTTATTATAATATTATTTTTTACCCTTATTTACCGGATTTCCCCTTTAACCATGGTAAATAAAATAATTACCGAAGTAATTATTCAAATTGTATAAAAATAAAAGTTACCTATTTAAAAATTTGGACATCCGGATTCAAAATATGGAATCCATTTTTCCAATTTCAAAACACAAAAGTTGCAGAAATTAATTTAAAATTAATTCCCGTTGTTAAAACAAAAGCGTGTTTTTAAGAGATAATGACTATCAAAATATTGACACTTTTTCATGTCCGGTTTAATTGTGAAATTATGTCAAATGGACAAAATTGTATTAAATGGTAAAAATATATTCTAAATATAATTTAAAACCACTAAAAGTTATAATTAATTACTATTGATTATTTCGATTAAAAAAGTTGTTTTTAATTAACATTTAGTTATTATCACTATTAATCAAAATATGAAAGTTTTCCAAAAAGTACCAAAATTTCACCCTAGGCTAATTTCAATATTAGGAATCCAAAAATGAAGTAAATTTTGAAAGATAAATTGTATAAAATTTAAAAAATTAGGTATCACTATTAATAACGGCTAGTTTGATTGGTTGTGGTGTGTTAGAATCTTGAAGTTGCATACAATGCAAGCCATTGCATTATTCAAAGGGAAATGTTCTATGGAAGCTTGGGGTGTTACATATTCTATAAGGTGTCTTTTATAGATCCAAATATCTAGGAGTATGTTCAATTGATGACTCAATATCTCAATAAGGAGGGAGACCAGACAATTATTTGGGAAATACATCTGTGTAATCCATCATGATGGCCATGTCTTCGAGAATGATTCTCCCATTTTTCTAAATCATTTTAGCCAGATATTCCTACTAATAAGGCATAAATATTCACAATTTAGACAATGATTCTAATGTATATTAATCTTCCTCCTTACACTTGTAATTAATTGGAGGATGCTTCGGGATGTAATGAGTAATATCCCTTTCCTAATAGTTGATGTTGGATTTGTGTAAAGATATACCATTCATGCCCAAGATAATAGAGAACTCCAATAAAGGATGTATGATGAGATTTTATGGGATTTTCATTCCACAAACATTACTGGGGAAGAGTTATATACCTTTGATACCATAATTTCCCCATTTTCTTTTCTTGTAGATAACACAATCTCAAAAATTTTAGGCCTTGTTTGAATAGTTCTACTAAATATGAAATATATAAAAGAATGTGTAGAACTTGAATCAATTGTTATGATCTCTATTCTTGAATAAATAACTATAATTCCTTTTACAAAATCCTTTTCTGGATCCACCTCATTAGTATAGATAGAATAAGCCCTCCATTTTTCATTGGAGGTTATGGTTGATTTCCTTTGACAACCCCTGGTTAAGTGAAATTATTCACATAATTTCCATACTCCTAACAGTTATAACATTGCACTATAGGATGAGCATTGATCTGAACCCTCATTTTTCTTCCACATTAGTGTGATTCTTCATATCCATAAAATTGTTTTTAGATATATATCACATTCTTCATCATTTGAAGAAATTCATGGTTCCATTTAGATATTTCCCAAGATGATTATTACCAAAATATTTACATGTGGAATGTTTGATCTTTTATCCACCATGAGATTTATTTTCAGAACCACCCATTTCAAAATCTATTTTCATGTTTTTCTCACCTAGAAAAGGATACCATTGAGAGTCTCTGATCTCCATTTCATCCATTAGGGAACAAAATAAAATATAAACGTAACCTCTAAAGTCATCAATCTCCAACACTTTTTCACAGACTCATCTTCAGTCCACTAAATAAGAGATACACATTTCTTTCAGTGTTCATGACAAAGCAAGAGGCGTGACTTTAATGCCTTGTGAAGTTTTCTTTATACACCATGATGGACACATCTTCCTTCTACTTAAGTCAGAGGAACTCTCTTTCTATCTTGAGATATATGCTTCTGGGAAAATATTTATTGAAAACCATTTTCTTGATTTCCTCCAAATCCATGGAATTAGTTTCATCCTAGGACTTCACAGTCTTGATCATTTTCCACAACTGACCATCTTCCACATCAAAACAATTGGCCTCAAGCACAAACTTTTCTTATTCTAAGAACTGGGTGGTAGATAATATCTTTTTGATGGATTTAATCCACGGTTCTACAAGGAATGGATCATAAGATCAACTAAACATGAGAGTCCTTTTCTACATGAAGGATTCAATGAAAAATTTATCTTTCCATGTTGGAGGAGAGCATTCCAAATGATTCATGTCAATATTCCTAACTTGAGCCAGCTGACGAAGTAGTGCAATAAATTTTGGAGCACACATTCCCACTATAAGAGGCATATCATTAGAAAAATCATCACATTGCCTATCACATTTATTATTGGTAGAAATTATTCTTTTTTCCTTCTATTAAGTATGAAAAATAACATAAAGTTAGTGGTATTAAATACAAAAATAATAAGCATAAAAAAGAAAATTTTAAATATAAAAGGATAAACTCTTAATGGAAAAGAATATCCTAACTTGTGATTCCCAACGATTAAATGTAGGTTACCCATGATATGTTTCCTCACATTTATTGTTATGAGATTATGTTTTTTTTCCCTTTAAAATGGTTCGTACTAATCTTATGAATTTACTAAAGAAAATCCCCAGGGAGTATCAACCTAGGAGATAAATATGGCCCATTATTGTGCACTAGTTCCCATTAGGATATAGTTCATAATAGTGTTTTTTGGTTTTACCCCTAGATAAATTTGTGCCAAATATTCCTCCTCGTGTTTTTATCCATACAGGTATGTATTTTCGTGATAATCCACTTAATCTATACTGATTAAAATTTAGGGATGTTTTCTTAAACTTAGTCTCATCTATAAGTTCCTAACTAAATTGATATATTCCTTTTCTCCATAAAACAACTATAACATCCTCTGATACCAACTATAGAGACCCAATACTTTTACAAATATCATTACATGATTTTAAGCATAATAAAACACCATATTACTATCCAAGGATTGTGAAGTCTAGTGTCTTTGAAAAATAGGTACATTAAACTGAAAACATGGTACTAAATAAAAAATTTCATTATATAATATTAATAAAGATGTCATCAATTCCATTATTCTCATACATCGTTATAGGATAACCTTGGGATAACATGAAAAAAGTGATGAGTTAAAAATTCCAGTAATGGAATAATCATAATAATAATGCTTTATCACATGTGTTAGAAGGCATGAAATAATGATATAAAAAGGCATGTAACATATGAAATAATGAAATGTAAACATGGGATAATATAAACATGGATTCATAGTAATGTGGAAGAAACATAAAACACTACTTTTGCACAAGTCAAGGCTTGTTTCACAAAGAGGAGAAAAAGTCAAGGTTAACCACCATGAATATTGCACATTGTAGCATGAGTCAAGGATAAATGCCAATAACATTGCACAAAAAATCTCTTGGACTCAATATTACCTAATGCATTAGAGTACTATATTGGGGAACCATTCTTAATATGTTCAAGAATCTTCCTTCCTCTTATAGAATCATACATAATCAATCACACATAATAATAAGGGTATCCATGGATAGTAATGGGTATCATAATCTTGTTCTAAAGAAAAATAAATGGGCGTATCATACATGTGTCCACAAAAGAGAGGAATTAAAAAAATATATAGGAATTCATAACGTAAACTATTAAAATATATTGGTAGTTTATTTCAAACATAATTGATACCTTGTAAGAAGTGTATTTAAGATATTTATCCTTAAAACATTTTAGTGTGGTTTAAAGGAAAATAATAAAGAGAATTTAAAACAGAAAAGGGAATAATATTTTATATAAAACCATATGTGAACCAAGATTGTTTTCATAATAAAAATTCCTAATTGTTTTTAAAAAACAATTGTTTCTTGAAATCGATGATAGAGTGCACATGAAATTGGGAGAGAATTCTGGATGTTCCCTTAAAACAGTTTTTCTTATCGAGAAGTATTGAGGAGGGAATCATTTAAAGTAATGTATATCCTAGAAAGATAATGATGAATGGATCTTGGTACATGATTTTGGATCATATAGAAAACATTCAGAAGAATTATATAAAAATAATAGATAACTTTTTTTGGTGAGAAATAATGACAGAACCACTCGAATGAATAATGGAGGTTCGGGTATAATCCCTTACCTTAAGTCTAATGGTGTCATTTAATTGATCTTAATATCCTAGATACCCAAATTAAATTAATTAATTAATATGTATATAACCATTTTAGATTTTAATGACTAATTATAACCTTATTTATTTCATTCGTTACCTTTTTGACTTGTTAAGTGGTTTAATTTCATCATTTGAGAGCATTTGTTTCCTTGAGATTCATGATTGGTTTACTTATATACATGTAAGGATAAAATTATAAGATGAAAATGGTTTTCCATTATTGAATTTTAATTTTATTAATGAACATATAAAATATTATATGGTTATAAAATCCATTTGGTTATTTTTAGAGAAGATGACTCATTATATAAAACTTTAATTATAACAATTTTGGTTAATTAGCAGTTTTTTGATCACAACGAACACATTTTTCTTTATAGATTAATGTCACAAGTAGAAAAGATTCCAGATACATATATAAGACATAAATCATATATTATACTTTGGTTCAACCATAAAAATTGTTTCATTACCAGAATGTTTTATGGTAAATGAAATTGAAAACCCGTCATCCTTGAATTTGACAAATTAACACATTCCAGATTGTGTTTTCATTTCCAGTATAAAAGGAAGGGAAATGAGATAGGGTGATGAATTATTCCATTTTTATAACAACATTATAGTACATTTATATTACTATAGTCATCATAAAAATTTTATGATAGGAGTTTAGGAAAGAAAAATAAATAAAGAAACATGAAAAACATTAAAAGAAATGAAAAGCAGAATTTACCTCTTGAATATATGTTCATTGAGAACCTATTTAAGTGAGTGGATGCATTCTTTTGAAGAGACCAAGGTCTTATGGACATGTAAGAGGGTATTAGGGGGATATTTGATAAGAATTTCTAATAGGCACAGGTTTTGGGATGTGTGAGGATAGGATGTAAAGAGTGGTTGTATTATATTAGAGGATCTGAGGGGTTTCCAATTATTTTAATCATTAGTTTAATATTTTGCTCCAGACAACGAATAGTATTGACCATTTTGACCAAAAATATTAAAGAGAGCATGTGAGTTTGAACCATTGATTCTTACATCATCCATGGATCATTAAATATTGTATTTCGCTCATAATGTATATATAATGTAAATTACGATATTTACTATTCATAAAAAATTCAGGTATTTTAGATAAATCTCAAAAATTATCACTAACCAATTTTAAAGTGTAGAATCAAAAAAAAAATAAGTTTGTTTTATGAAAATATTTTTATAAATATGAGAAATATAATTTTCAATTATAATCATAATTTACTTGAAAATTAAATTTTTTGAATTTAAACTACTTTTCTAACACTTTCAAAAATTACGTAAGGTCTCATAAAATTATCCCATAATCATAAGACATCAAAATAATAATTTATCAATAAATTTTATGAAAATAAAATTCTTTTAAAATCAATTAATTATATATAAATGTTTTATTAATTATTTATGACTTAAAAAATTCTAACACAATAATATAATTATATCATACTATCCTTTATGAGATGGGAAAATTTTATTTATACATCCATTGGTAAGGTTACGTTTTCACTTTCCCGATTTACTATTAATAAGGGCCATGTTACTATTCATAAGGGTAATATTACTATTCATAAGGGTATGTTATTATTCACCAAATATTAAATTTCTACTATCAGTTTCCAAACATCTTACTGATTTCTACCGTGTATGTTAGATTTTTGAAATTCAAATAAAAAACTGACAATATTATGTTTAAAGGTGAAATAGTACTTAGTAGTTCAGTGTGTTTTGAATTCTTGTGATTATAAGAAATAATAATAAGAATGGAATTTCCATTGACTAAATTGTGGGTCGTTATAATTATTATGAGTATTAGGGAACCTTTTGAGGGATTAGATAGGGTAGAGAAGAGTTAATTTGTGCTCAAGTGGTTTCGAGTGCGGTTTAATGGGAGGATGTGTGTGTTTGTATAGTCTAAGAAAGGATAATTCTTTAGTAATTTTAGAACATAGTTTTTGGATTCTATATAATTAATTAATATGAACCAAAACCAATACAATGTTTTCTCCCATGGATTATACCAAAGAAAATTGGATTTCATTTTTTTCAAGAATATAAGTCACTAAAATAATACCTTTTCTTTTTTTGAAAGTGAGTCTTATTTATAAAAGTTTAATTTTTAAACACGAAAATGTAATATAGGGTTTGGAGGGTTCATTAATGGTTCCAAAATTGAATAAAATAATATTATAAAATTATTTTTAATGGAAAAAATGTTGTACATTGATACAATGTATAATAGTTATCAAATTACTTCAGGGATTTAATGGTTTCATAATACAATTCTTATATAAATACGTTATTTAATTGTGATCGAAAATATAAACTTCTTTTAAAATTATGATAAATTCATTTCTGGAAAATTTTGACATGTCTATTTTAAATATATAAATATATATTATACACCTAAATATCAAAATTTTATAATATACACTTTTCAAATAATATCTTCTTTTATTGAAAAATATAGGTTTCATTACAGTAAATTCTTTATAAACAAAATAAAAATTACTTTTTACATTTTAAAATTATTTTAACCTTGATATTTAAATAAATAATATTTTAATATAATATTTATTTAAAACAGGTTTTTTATATATTATTTATTTCATGAAAAAAGTGATTCTTTATAGAATCTATATTCTTACCAAAATACAATTTGTGTTTCATAACACCATATTTTATATTTTACCAAAATCATTATTTAATAATTTTTATTGTAATAATAAAGGGGATAAATATAATCATAATTTTATTAAAAATATAATATATAAACATCCATGTGTTGACTTTCTAGATACATAACCTCCTATTACACTAGTATATGCTCTATTATTAAGTTGTGTGTGTAACACCACGACCAAAGTTACCCAGAGTCAGTGCATTATTACATAAAATTGAAATGATTAAATGTAACGCCCCGACCCCAGTTACCCAGAGTCGGTGCATTATTACATAACATTGGCATGATCACAAGAAAGATCAAATCTCTAAAGACCGATCGGTTTAGTAGCCTTGGAAACACTAGATATATTCATAAGTTTTACATTACATCATAAAATAAAAAACTACTACAACAACATAATGTTTCCACAGTCCACACTATAATCCCCTCATAATATCCCTGCAGGTCATTCATAACTTACATCTTCACATCCTGGAAAAAATAAAACATAGAAAAGGGGTGAGCTCAAATGCCCAGTAAGGATAACAATATAGCGGAACATTCAAAAATAAGCATAAACATTTAAGGTAATGAATTACTAAAACAAAAGCCTTTTAAACTTGAACTTCAACATAGTATGGGAAAAGTAAAATGAAATAATTACATTTACTTGTTCACATGGATATTCTACTAATCGAATAATCACATGCAATATCAATAACCACTTTCATAATGTTGGAATGCATAATGCAAGACTATCATAACCACATAGCCAAGGCCTCGTGCCAAGACTACAAATAAGATTTTGCCAAGGCCTTGTGCCAAGACACTAGTTTGTCTAATGAGACCTACCGATGCATCGAGGAGCTATAGCGGGCTCCGCCCGTCACATATTAAGTCCAATGCATTCCCATATGAAAAGGTTTTAACATAACATAAACATTCGTATTAAAACTAGCATACGAAATGTCAATAATTTCACCATAAACTATGAATGGTATAAAAATAGCACATCCACAGTCAAATTTATCACAAAACCTTCAATACAATATAGATGTTTTGTATCATAATAAATCAACTTCAAATAAGCGTAAAATCCGTCAAAGGATGTTGACATAGATGAAATCAAAACACTTTTTAGAGAAATATCTCTTTCTATTTTTGAAATCATTTAAGAGCCATATAAAATAAAACATTTTCTTGAAAATATTCTTATAAGCTTGTAAGGGAAGCTTTGACGATTTTATAACGGCGGAAAATAACCGCACCCGTCGTATAAAAAAACATTCTTATCTTAATTCTGTCGAAAAGGTTAAAAAGCACCTTGTTTGGAAAACGACGGAAAGATTCCCTTATAAACCTCTTATAAAAAGACAAACAAGGGTATAAATGACTTTAACCCATATTCTATTAAATATTAAAAATGTTTTGAAATACATTTTGAAGAAACATGGACGTGGATGATAATGAGGTCCCAGTAGATAATTATGTATAAACAACCTCGGATAATGAAGAGATTGCGAAATAAATCCTTACCTTGTACTTTTCCTTTGTTGGGGTAGGTTAACCTCCTGTATAATGGTGAAATAATTGTTATTAAATTATACAAGAATCATATAAATTAATATGATATCATATATGATCTTTTAACATTGCTTTATTAATAATATCTTAGTATTATCGTCGTTTCAAGTGATAATCGATTCGTTCTTCTTAAATGTTTGGTTACGTAAGACATGTTTGTAATGGATAGATTATATCTTATTCTTAATAAGAATGATATTAACATTATTTTTAACCCTAAAATGAGAATAATACTTGAATGCATACGATGGAGAATGAATCTCATCGCGTTCGTGGAGACGGTAGTCCGTACATACGCACGAATGCTATTTCCATTTAATTTTTATTTTAAAAGATTCGAATCCAAATGATACATAGGTATATTACTATTCCAGTATAATATAATATTTTATATATGTTACTTAATTTCATTAACATCATCCTTTATACGTTCCATGTGTGGTATGAACGAGTCATATCATTTTAAGGGGGAGGTAGTCCGCACTTCCTCAAATGAAATTATCGTATGTATATACAACATGAAACGAATAATGATATGAAATAAAATGGAATTACAGAAGCTTATATATAAAATATATATCATTAATATCATATTTAATTACAGTGCCATCATAATGGCCACCATGAGAGGCGGTAAGATGTATTTGAACAATCATCGTTTCGTGAGGCGTTAGTTTGCCATCCACAGAAACATTATGTTCATCATCCATTAGATGGAGTTGTGTGTATGTGTAGTTTGAATCCTTCTTATAACAACATCCTAGTATATTGTGTATACTGGTGTTGTTACAAAAGAAAGGAAATAAAAATAGTTTGGGGGTTGGAGAAGCAAAATAAATGAAAATAATTTAAGAGAAATCGTTACCTTTAATTTAGGTAACTCACTTTGGTTGGAACCAAAGGACTTCTTGAAATGCTTTCTTCTTAAGGGGAAGCTTCAAGGAGGAGGAGAGGGATGTGGGGAGCTTATTTGGGCAGGGTTTGGACGAGCCAAGTGTCTTGATAGGTGTGAGTAATGAGTAGAAGTGGTCTCCTTTTATAAGGGAGAGGAGGGGCTCTTTAGGAAAGAGTGAAAGTATTACTTTATAATATAATTATAATCGGTTTATAATGGTCCACAAATCATTGAGGTAGAATATAGGATGACTAATATTCTAAATAACATCAACCAATAATAATTGGACAGGTTTTAGATAATATTTTAATCATTATAATCTTATTTATTTAAATGATTTATTAATGAGGTAAACATTGCATCATTATTGTGTCATTAATAATTTAACTTATTTGATGTCTAAAAATTATAAATAAAATATCATTATGTAGTAAATCTTTTTATCTTTCTAATGAATATTTATAATATAAAATCCAACATGTATAACCCTATGTAAGAATTGTTCTTCTAAAAGATGTAAGCTTATGCCATTTTTATTTTTATTTTAACTTTATTAATATAATGTGTCCCTACCACATACAAGTGGCTCTAAGGGGTCCCCAAATCGACCCAAGGATGCCCATGGTCGGGTATGTGTCCACCAATAAGGTTAGGACAAGTTTTAGGATAATTTGGTATTATTATAATATTATTTTTTAACCCTTATTTACCGGATTTACCTTTTAACCATGGTAAATAAAATATTTACCGCAGTAATTATTCAAAATGTGTAAAAATAAAAGTTACCTATTTACATAAATTGGACATACTGATTCCAAATATTTAATCCATTTTTCCAAATTCAAAACACAGAAGTGGCAGAAATTAATTTAAAATTAATTCCCGTTGTTAAAATAAAAAGCGTGTTTTTAAGAGATAATATCTATCAAAAGATTGACACTTGTTTATGTTTGATTTATTTGTGAAATTATGTCCAATGAAAAACATTAAATTAAATGGTAAAAATATATTCTAAATATAATTTAAAACCACTCAAATTCATAATTTATCAATATTAATTATTTTGATTAAAAAAGTTGTTTTTAAATAAAAATTTAGTAATTTTCACTATTCATCAAAATATAAAAGTTATCCGAAAAGTACCAAAATATCACCCTAGGCTAATTTCAATATTCCGAATCCAAAAATTAAGTCCATTTTTAAATATAAAATATATATGATTTCAAAAAGTAGGTATAATATTCACAACGGCTAGTTTAATTAGTTGTGGTGTGTGTTAGAACTCGAGGTTGCGTACAACACACGCTATCGCATTATTCGAAGGGAAACGTATCGTGGATGCTTGGGGTGTTACATTCTCCCCTCCTTCAAATAATTGCGTCCTTGCAATTACTAGGGTATTACTGCATAAAAAGACTCGGGTGGTTCTTCATCATAAGTTCCTCGGGTTCCCACGTTGCCTCTTCCATCTTATGGTTTCTCCACAAAACTTTTACCAGACGCGTCGTCCGGTTTCTCAGTACTTGTTCTCTCGTATCAAGAATCATGACGGGCTCTTTGCAATAAGACAGATCGGGTTCCAGTTCTAATTCTTCATAGGTGAGTACATGCATTGGGTCAGGCATGTATTTCCTCAACAGAGATACGTGGAACACATCGTGAACTTTGGAGAGACTTGGCGGCATTGCCAATCGGTAAGCTACAACCCCAATTCGTTCTAGAATTTCGAAAGGTCCGATGTACCTGGGACTCAATTTACCTTTCTTACCAAAACGTATGACTCCCTTCCACGGAGATACCTTTAGAAAAACATGATCACCAACTTGAAATTCCAAATCCTTCCTTCGATTATCGGCATAGCTCTTCTTCCTACTTTGAGCTGCTTTGATGTGATTTTGGATTAACTTCACCTTTTCCACCGTTTCCTCCACCAGTTCTAGTCCTAAAAGTTTTGTTTCACCAACCTCATCCCAACAGGTTTGTGTACGACATCTCTTTCCATATAACGCTTCATATGGTGCCATCTGAATACTCGAATGGAAGCTATTGTTATAGGAAAATTCTACCTGTGGTAAATATTGATCCCACATACCCTGAAAGTCAAGTGAGAAAGATCTCAACATGTCTTCTAGGGTTTGAATAGTCCGTTCTGATTGTCCATCTGTCTGAGGGTGGTAAGCAGTGCTCAAATAAAGTTCAGTATCTAGAGATTTCTGAAGACTTTTCCAAAATCTTGAAGTAAAACGGGGATCAAGATCAGAAACAATCGATAGGGGTACTCCATGAAGTCTCACAACTTCATTAATGTATAGTCTTGCTAGACGTTCCAGGGGTAGATCTTCCTTTATAGCAAGAAAATGTGCTGACTTGGTAAGACGATCAACAATAACCCATATTGCATCGTTTCTTCTAGGAGTCTTTGGTAGCCCCATGACAAAGTCCATCGTAATATTGTCCCATTTCCACTCCGGTATGGGAAGAGGTTGCATGACTCCTCCAGGTTGTTGCCTTCCAGCTTTCACTTGTTGACAAACCATACATCTTGACACAAAATCAGCAATCTCTCTCTTCATGTTGTCCCACCAAAAATGTTCCTTCAAATCTCTATACATTTTGGTGCACCCAGGGTGTATAGAGAAATTGGAACTATGATCATCATCCACCAATTCCCTTTTTAGATCAGTTAAATAGGGAACACAAAGTCTCTTCCTGAATTTCAAAATCCCATCTTCATACACAAAGTCTCTCAATCTCCCATCATTAACAGATTTAATCTTCTTCTGAAATTCTTCATCATCGGTCTGAGAACTCTTAATCCTTTCTAGTAAATATGGTTTGGCAACCATTTGAAAAAGCATTGATGTCTCACCTTCCCTGGTTATTCCCATGTCCATCTTCACTAGATCCATGAAAATTGGATACCTTTCAATTCTCATCATGTTCAAAACTCCATGGTCTTTTCTGCTCAAAGCATCTTCCACCTTGTTTGCTTCCCCGGGTGGTAGTGTATCGTGCAATCATAATCCTTGAGTAATTCAAGCCATCTCCTTTGCCTCATGTTGAGTTCTTTTTGTGAGAAAATATACTTCAAACTCTTGTGATCAGTATAAATCTCACATTTTTCACCATAGAGGTAGTGTCTCCATATCTTCAAAGAAAAGATCACAGCTGCTAACTCAAGATCATGAGTAGGATAGTTTTGTTCATGAATTTTCAACTGTCGTGATGCATAGGCAATAACTCTATCATTCTTCATAAGGACACAACCAAGTCCTTTCTTTGATGCATCACTATAAATAACGAACCCATAATTACCCGATGGTAGAGTCAATATAGGAGCATTGACTAATCTTCTCTTCAGTTCTTCGAAACATTCTTCACACTCTTTTGTCCAAACGAATTTAACCCCTTTACGTGTGAGCTTCGTTAATGGGATAGCCAATCGGGCAAAATTCTGGACGAAACGTCGATAATAACCTGCCAAACCAATAAAACTACGTACCTCAGTTATACTCGTAGGTGCTGGCCATTCTTGGATTGCCTTGGTCTTAGAAGGATCAACATAGATTCCATCTTTAGAGACAATATGGCCAAGAAAAGAAATATCCTGAAGCCAGAATTCACACTTGCTAAACTTCCCATATAATTCATGCCTCCTCAGAGTCTTCAAGATAACGCGCAAGTGATTTTCATGATCTTCGTAGGTTTTAGAGTATACCAAGATATCATCAATAAATACCACAAAATATTCATCGAGATACTCCTTGAAAACTCTATTAATCAGATCCATGAATACAGAGGGTGCATTAGTCAATCCAAACGGCATTACGGTAAACTCGTAATGCTCGTACCTGGTTAGAAATGCTGTCTTCGAAATGTCTTCCTTCTTCACACACAACTGATGGTATCCTGATCGAAGGTCAATCTTTGAAAAGTATTGAGCTCCATGCAGTTGGTCAAATAAATCATCAATACGAGGTAGGGGATACTTGTTCTTTATCGTTATAGCATTGATCTCCCTGTAGTCGATACATAACCTCATAGATCCATCTTTCTTTTTAACAAAACGAAATGGGGCTCCCCATGGAGAAACACTAGGGTTAATAAATCCCTTATTAATCAATTCCTCTAGTTGTTTCTTTAGTTCGACTAATTCTACAGTGGCCATTCTATAAGGGGTCTTCGATATAGGCCTTGATCCAGGAGTCAAATCAATGGAAAACTCAACTTCTCGTTCTGGAGGATGTCCAGGTAAATCTTCCGGAAATACATCTACAAATTCTTTCACAATAGGTACATCCTCTATTTGAACATTCCTTTCCTCACCGACAATTATTTCATTCTCTTCCTCCCCAATAATTGAATTAAGTTGAGCTACTGGGGGTGGATCTAAATAAGAATTAGGTGGTGACGATTCTGATCTAAAAATAAGGTGTTCCTTATCATTATCATCAAGAATCGTAACCTCTTTCTTCTTACAAAAAATCTTCACATCATAGTCTGAAAGCCAGTCCATACTGAGGATTATATCAAACTCAATCATAGGTATGACGATGAGATCAGCAGATAAAGAAAATTTATGTGCTCTAATGGGGACTGATTCACAAAACTTTGTTGCAACGATACTTCCCTTAGGAGTTTTAACTGACAACTCCCTTATTTAATCAAATTGGAAATATCTAATTTTCTTAGAAAACTGGGAAGATATGAAACAATGCGACGATCCAGAGACAAATAATGCATTTGCTAAACTTGAGGAAACCATTAAATTACCTGCCACCACGTCTTTCGGAGCTTCTACCTCAGCAGTAGTGATAGCATAAGCCTGGCCTTGATCCCTTGGCCTTTTCTGAGGTAAGTTCTCCTGAAGCTTAGGAAATTCATTTGCATAATGCCCCATCTCCTTGCAATTGTAGCACTGAACGTTGGTAGCTTCCTTCTTGCCCTTGCAATCACGAGCATGGTGGCCTTTTTCACCACACTTGTAACAGACTCCCATTCCCTTCAAGCAAGTACCAGGGTGTTTCTACCCGCATTTACCATAGGATGGATATTCAACCTTTCCATTCTTCCCCTTATTTCCATTCCCAGATTGATCAGCAGGTCTCTTCTTCTCTTGCTTTACTTTAAAGTCATAAGACTTAGAGAATTCCTTTTCGGTCTTGATAGCACATGAGACAATGTCTTCGTACGATGGAAAGGATTGTGAGACTAATGCTCGACGGAGAAATGGTTTTAACCCATCAAAGAAACGATCAATATTACTTCTTGGGTTGCGTATATAATCACCAGCGTACCTCGCTAACCTTGTAAAGTTATCCTCATACTTTGTGACATTCTCATCCTCCTTTTTTCTCAGACTCAGAAATTGCCTTTCCATATCTGCTCGATGGTCGCGAGGAAAGTATTTTTCTAAAAACAGATCCTTGAGCTCCCTCCATTCCATATTTGATACTTCATCATCTTCCTTCGTATTTTGATTCAATGACCACCATTGATCAGCATCTCCAGTGAGGCGGTAAACTGCCATGATAACTTTTTCCCTTTCACTGCTCCCCAAAGCCAGAAATATTTTCTCTAGGGAAAATATCCATTGCTCAGCTACTAATGGATTTGTACTCCCATTGAACGTTGGTGGTTTTTTCATCATGAATCGATCTAACATTGATCCTCCACGCTGCGGATCAGGGTGCTCCATACGGGTAAGGTTATTATTCATAACCTGAGTAAGTTGTCCAAGTATGGTGATTAGATGATCGGCACTAGTTGCATCACCAGCTCCACTATAATTATCTTGAGTAGGAGGGAAATCCCTACATAGAGTGCGTGCATTGATACGGTTTCCATTACTTCCACTAGGCGCCATTTCTAAACGATGGCATAAACTAGATCAGTTTATGAATCAAAATACATAATCCCATACTTATAAAACACTTAACATAAATTGAACTATTTATGGATATAATCCATAGTCATAAAAATGTCTCCTTTGAGGATGTATATACTCATAAACCCTTCATCATTATTTGTAAAGAAAATGAGAGTTATCCTAAGCATATCCCCCGGGAGTGTCGTAACCAAGAGTGCAGCAAGGCCCGTTGTCGTGCACCAGTTCCTGTTCGAGTCTAGCTCAAAGCGTTGTTTTTGGGTTTTACCAATAGGTACATCTGTGCCAGAGCCGCCTCTACCTGCTCGTATCCAGACAGGGATGTATTGCTCGGAAAACTCACAAAATCTCTACAATACCAAAATTCTAGGAAGTTCTTCTATACTAATCCTCAAAGTTCATCTAAGGTCTACGTGCTCTAATCAGAGTTTATCTAAATCTAGCTTCCAAGGTTTGTACTAAACTTCCTCTGATACCAACTGTAACGCCCCGACCCCAGTTACCCAGAGTCGGTGCATTATTACATAACATTGGCATGATCACAAGAAAGATCAAATCTTGAAAGACCGATTGGTTTAGTAGTCTTGGAAACACTAGATATATTCATAAGTTTTACATTACATCATAAAATGAAAAACTACTACAACAACATAAGGTTTCCATAGTCCACACTATAATCCCCTCATAATATCCCTGCAGGTCATTCATAACTTACATCTTCACATCCTGGGAAAAATAAAACATTGAAAAGGGGTGAGCTCAAATGCCCAGTAAGGATAACAATATAGCGGAACATTCAAAAATAAGAATAAACATTTAAGTCAATGAATAACTAAAACAAAAGCCTTTTAAACTTGGACTTCAACATAGTATGGAAAAATTAAAATGAAATAATTCCATTTACATGTTCACATGGATATTCTACTGATCGAATAATCACATGCAATATCAATAACCACTTTCATAATGTTGGAATGCATAATACCAGACTATCATAACCACATAGCCAAGGCCTCATCCCAAGACTACAAATAAGATTTTGCCAAGGCCTTGTTCCAAGACACTAGTTTGTCTCATGAGACCTACCGATGCATCGAGGAGCTATAGCGGGCTCCACCCGTCACATATTAAGTCCAATGCATTCCCATATGAAAAGGTTTAAACATAACATAAACATTCGTATTAAAACTAGCATATGAAATGTCAATAATTTCACCATAAACTATGAATGGTATAAAAATAGCACATCCACAGTCAAATATATCACAAAACCTTCAATACAATATAGATGTTTTGTATCATAATAAATCAACTTCAAATAAGCGTAAAATCCGTCAAAGGATGTTGACATAGATGAAATCAAAACACTTTTTAGAGAAATATCTCTATCTATTTTTGAAATCATTTAAGAGCCATATAAAATAAAACATTTTCTTGAAAATATTCTTATAAGCTTGTAAGGGAAGCTTTGACGATTTTTTAACGGCGGAAAATAACCGCACCCGCCGTATAAAAAGCATTCTTATCTTAATTCTGTCGAAAAGGTTAAAAAGCACCTTGTTTGGAAAACGACGGAAAGATTCCCTTATAAACCTCTTATAAAAATTCAGAAAAGGGTATAAATGACTTTAACCCATATTCTTTTAAATATTAAAAATGTTTTGAAATACATTTTGAAAAACATGGATGTGGATGATAACGAGGTCCCAGTAGATAATTATGTATAAACAACCTCGGATAATGAAGAGATTGCGAAATAAATCCTTACCTTGTACTTTTCCTTTGTTGGGGTAGGTTAACCTCCTGTATAATGGTGAAATAATTGTTATTAAATTATACAAGAATCATATACATTAATATTATATCATATATGATCTTTTAACATTGCTTTATTAATAATATCTTAGTATTATCATCGTTTCGGGTGATAATCGATTCGTTCTTCTTAAATGTTTGGTCACGTAAGACATGTTTGTAATGGATAGATTATATCTTATTCATAATCAGAATGATATTAACATTATTTTTAACCCTAAAATGAGAATAAGACTTTAAGGGATACGATGGAGAATGAATCTCATCGCGTTCATGGAGACGGTAGTCCGTACATACGCACGAACGCTACTTCCATTTAATTTTTATTTTAAAAGAATCAAATTCAAATGATACATAGGTATATTACTATTCCAGTATAATATAATATTTTATATATGTTACTTAAGTTCATTAACACCATCCTTTATACGTTCCATGTGTGGTATGAACGAGTCATATCATTTTAAGGGGGCGGTAGTCCACACTTCTTCAAATGAAATTATCGTATGTATATACAACATGAAACGAATAATGATATGAAATAAAATGGAATTACAGAAGCTTATATATAAAATATATATCATTAATATCATATTTAATTACAGTGCCATCATAATGGCCTCCATGAGAGGCAGTAAGATGTATTTGAACAATCATCGTTTCGTGAGGCGTTAGTTTTCCATCCACAGAAACATTATGTTCATCATCCATTAGATGGAGTTGTGTGTATGTGTAGTTTGAATCATTCTTATAACAACATCCTAGTATATTGTGGATACTTGTGTTGTTACAAAAGAAAGGAAATAAAAAGAGTTTGGGGGTTGGAGAAGCAAAATAATTGAAAATAATTTAAGAGAAATCGTTACCTTTAATTTAGGTAACTCACTTTGGTTGGAACCAAAGGACTTCTTGAAATGCTTTCTGCCTAAGGGGAAGCTTCAAGGAGGAGGAGAGGGATGTGGGGAGATTATTTGGGCAGGGTTTGGACGAGCCAAGTGGCTTGAGGGGTGTGAGGAATGAGTAGAAGTGGTCTCCTTTTATAAGGGAGAGGAGGGGCTCTTTAGGAAAGAGTGAAAGTATTACTTTATAATATAATTATATTCGGTTTATAATGGTCCAAAAATCATTGAGGTCGAAGATAAGATGACTCGTATTCTAAATAACATCAACCAATAAGAATTGGACAGGTTTTAGATAATATTTTAATCATTATAATCTTATTTATTTAAATGATTTATTAATGAGGTAAACATTGAATCATTATTGTGTCATTAATAATTTAACTTATTGGATATCTAAAAATTATAAATAAAATATCATTATGTAGGAAATATTTTTAGATTTCTAATGAATATTTATAATCGAAAATCCAACATGTATAACCCTATGTAAAAATTGTTCTTCTAAAAGATGTAAGCTTATGCCATTTTTATTTTTATTTTAAGTTTATTAATATAATGTGTCCCTACCACATACAAGTGGCTCTAAGGGGTCCCCAAATCGACCCAAGGATGCCCATGGTCGGGTATGTGTCCACCAATAAGGTTAGGACACGTTTTAGGGTAATTTCATATTATTATAATATTATTTTTTAACCCTTATTTACCGGATTTACCTTTTAACCATGGTAAATAAAATATTTACCGCAGTAATTATTCAAAATGTGTAAAAATACAAGTTACCTATTTATATAATTTGGACATACTGATTCCAAATATGTAATCCATTTTTCCAAATTCAAAACACAGAAGTGGCAGAAATTAATTTAAAATTAATTCCCGTTGTTAAAATAAAAAGCGTGTTTTTAAGAGATAATAACTATCAAAAGATTGACACTTGTTTATGTCTGATTTATTTGTAAAATTATGTCCAATGACAAACATTAAATTAAATGGTAAAAATATATTCTAAATATACTTTAAAACCACTCAAATTCATAATTTATCAATATTAATTATTTTGATTAAAAAAGTTGTTTTTAATTAAAATTTAGTAATTTTCACTATTCATCAAAATATAAAAGTTATCCGAAAAGTACCAAAATTTCACCCTAGGCTAATTTCAATATTCCGAATCCAAAAATGACATCCATTTTGAAATATAAAATATATATGATTTCAAAAAGTAGGTATTACTATTCACAACGGCTTGTTTAATTAGTTGTGGTGTGTGTTAGAACTCGAGGTTGCGTACAACACACGCTATCGCATTATTCGATGGGAAACGTACCGTGGAAGCTTGGGGTGTTACATTAAAAGTAATCAAGTCCCAAAGGATTGATCAGTTTAGGAGTCTAGGAAAATAGATTACATACATGAAGTTCTACATTATGACTGGAAAAGGAAAACAACTGTAATTTATTCCATTAGAAACGTCGAATCCTCCTAGCTTATGCCTGCAAGTCACTCACAAATAACTTATTCCTATCTTGGGAAAATAAAACATAAGAAAGGTGTGTGGTCAGATGCTCAGTAAGGGTAAATAATTAGCAGAATTTATAAACATTTAAGGCAATATGTGTAATAAAACAACAGCCTTTTAAATATAAACTTGAACATAATATGGAAAAAATTAATCAAAAACTACCATATAAACATGCACATGGATATTCTAGTAGTATAATAATAACACATAATAAATAATTTCATAATGAGGGAATGTATATTACCAGACTTCAATTTCTGTGTCAAGGCCTCGTTCCAGGACCTATTAACTAACTGTAACCAGACCCAAACCCAGAGAGCCTCTGTAACCGAACTCCAACACGGAGAGCCTCTGTAACCGGACTCAAACCCGGAGAGCCTCTCTAACCGGTATCCAACCCAGAGAGTCTGATTTAACCAGACCCTAACCCAGAGGGCTTACTTTTATCGGTCCCCAAACTATAACATACTAGTCCAATACGTTCATCATAAGAAAAGGTTGAAATATAATATAAACATTCGTATTAAAACTAACATATGAAATGTCAATACTTTATCCATAAATCATGAATGATATAAAAATAACATATCCACAGTCAAACATATCACAAAACATTCAATACAATATGAATGATTCATATCATAATTAATCAACTTCAAATAAGTTTAAAATCCATTAAAAGATGTTGACATAGATGAAAATGACCAGTAAAGTGATTTGAGAGAAATGTACCCTTCTCATTAAATCATTTAAAATTCTCACAATTTATAAAGGTAGTCATTTAAAAGGAATTTTTGAATAAATTTGTCCCATAAAATTTTGAAACTTTTTAAAAGAATCATCATTTCCAAACATTCATGTCCATATAAATAAATCGTTAAAATCGTTTTGAAAACACAGACATTAATTAAAATGGTTTAGAAAGATAAATATTTAAATCATTTAAAATTATGATCTAGTTAAATAGACCCGATATTAAAATATTCCTTTTGAAATAAATTTTATAAAATATGGGTATCTATGATATGTATGTCCCAAAAAATGCTTAGACAAGAACAATCTCAAATAATAATGAGATTGAGAAAATAACCCTTACCTAGTAGTAATAAATCGAGTCGTATGAACAATAGTCAGTAAAAAACAAATGAATCACATTAATATCATTAATATAAAGGTAATCATGATAATATATATAAAATGGAAGTACACAATACACTATATTCAATAAATAAGTGGTGAACAATGGAAATCTCACAGAATTAAAAGTGAGAAGAAACCCCTTACCATGTGTCAGACTTGAATTGCTCATATGTTCCTTGTTCTTATTGAATAATAAACATAAGTTAATTTATAATTGATTAAGAATAATTTATATTTTATTATTCCATTTATATCACTTATTATGTTGCTATAACAATTAGTTAATTATTTGAGTTTATATCAAACATTTTGTCGATGTTCGGTACTTGAGCAAAAAATGAACTGGTTATAATTATAAATTGTGCATGTTGTAAAAATTCCATTATCTATAGAATGATATTAATAATTTAGATTTAATATATAATATATATGTCTAGTATATATATGTAACTATAACAGTATATAACTTTTGCAGATAAGAAATGAAATGCACCGTTCATGGAGACGGTAAGCCGTACGTATGCTTGAATGCTACTTTCATTTCTATTTTGTATTTTATTGAAATTAAAACATAATGATACATAGTTATATTATAATTCCAGTATTATATCATATATAATATAACTAACTCCATAATTTATACATCCCAAATAAGTCATTAACGAGTCATATCACTTTGAGGGGGCAGTAGTCCGGACTTCCTCAAATGAAATAATAGTGTTTTAACCATAATAGAAACCATAATGGTATGGTATAAATAGAGAATAAAGAAGGTCAAATAAAATATAAACAATAAATATATATATCATATATAAATATAGTTCCATATTAATGGCCAAAATGAAAGGTGGTAGCATATAATCGAACAATCCTCGTTTCATAAGGCGTTAGTTTTCCCACCACATAAATAGTATGTTCTCCACCCATTAGATAGAGGTGTGAGTAAGTGTAGTTAACATATTTCTTATAAAAACATCATAATATATTTAAGATACTGGTGTTTTCATAAAAGAAAATAAATAAATTATTTTATGGGGTTGGAGAAGAAAAATAAAACAAAATAAAAGAAAATAATTTAAGAGAAACAGTTACCTTTAATTTGGATAACTTTTCTTTGGTTTGAACCAAAATGACTTTTTAAAGTGACTTATGCCAAAGGTACGGCTTCTGGGTGTAATATAGGGATCTTTAGAGCTTATTTGAGAAGTGGTTGTATGAGCCAAGCGGATTTAGATGTGCATGGAATGAGTTAGAACTGGTGTCCTTTTATAAGAGGGAGGAGGGGCTCTTTTGGAAAGTGAGAATATATTATTTTATGATATAGTGATATTCAGATTATTTTGGTCCAAAACTAATTAAAGTTGAATATAGGATGACTCATGGTCAAAATAAAGTAGTCCAATAAAAATAGGATAGGTTTTTGATATAGTTTTAATATTAATAATCTTATTTATCTAAATCATTTATTAATGAGGTAAGTACTACATCATTATTGCGTCATAAATAATTTAATTTATTTGATGTCTAAAAATTACAAAACAAATCCCATAATTTATGAAATAATTTTATATTTCCATTGAATATTTATAGTAAAAAATATAGCTTATATAACCCCCTGTAAAAATTGATTTACTAAAAGATATTTGTTTATGTCATTTTTGCCTTTATGTTAATCAAAATAAATCATCATTATCATTCATAAATCGATCCATGGGGTCCTAAAATCGACCCAAGGATTCTCATGTTCATACATGACTCATCCAATAATGTTAGGACAACTGTTAATGTAATATTGTATTATTATAATATTCTTTTTACCTTGAATTACCCTATTTATCTTTAACCACAGTAAATAAAAGTCAAAAGTTACTATACACCAAAAAATATTTTCATCTTATTAAACCACATTTAACTTACTGAGGATAACTGTGTCTCTTGGATTTTTGAAATTCAACTGACAAAAATGGTAAAATTATGTTTTATGCAAATTTGCAAATTCTCCTAGAAGGTGGGTAAAAGATGATAACAAGTTCAATGAAATTTTTGTATATCTAAAATTATTATAAAATGACTCCAATGAGTTATATTTAACTTATATAGGTATTATGTATCTATTTTTATGGATAATAAATTTAAATAAAATAAATAATTATTTAAATAAAAAGTCAGTTTTAACCAATAACTTAGTGTTTTTACTATTCATCAAAAATTGAATGTTTTCAGAAAAATACCAATATTTCTTCCCAGGCTAATTTTGATATTCTAAATTCCAAAATTAAGAATATTTTTCAAAATTCAAAACATATAAGTTTCATTTATTAATTTAAAATTAATTCCCATTTTCAAAACCAAAAGGCGTGTTTTTAAGAAATAATTACTATCAAAAGATTGATACTTATTTATTTTCAATTTCAAAGTCAAGTTATTTACAATGAATAAACATGGATTAAATGGTAAAAATATAATCTATTTATACTTCCAAACAATTAAAATTTATAATTTAACACTACAAATTATATTGATTAAACAAGTTGTTTTCAGTTCAAATATCGTATTTTTCCATATTCACCCAAAAATGAATGTTTTTATAAAAACACCAAAAATATATTGAAAATAAATTCTTATGTCCTGATTCTAAATAAGAAGTTTATTTTTTCAAATTTAATATATAAAAGTTTCAAATATTGGATTTAAAAAGAGTTCTCCATTAAAAGGCGTTAAAATTTCATTTTTAAAAAAATACTTCTTTTATCTTAAAAAAATGATTTTTTCATTATATCTAAGAAACTCATAATATGGATTCTAAAATTATATTTTATTATATAATGTTCAAAATTTACATAATACTATTCATAACCTCTTTTGAACAGCTAGTTCGGTAAGTTGTGGTGCATTTGAACTTAGTGTTGTGTGTAGTGAAAGTTATTGAATTACTTTGAAAAAAATAACGTACTATGAAATCTTTGGGTGTTAAAGTGTGATGGTGAGATTTTCTTGGGGTGGTTTGGTTAAAATTGTTTTGATAGTAATTTCTATTACTATGACATTATCATATAAATATTTTTCCTTATGAAATAGCAGTTTAAATTTTGATTGGACTTTATCCAGGGGAAATCATAGGGATATTATATATCTTAGATTCTTTGAAAAATGGGATTCATAGGTCACAATCCATCTAGTTGAGGTATTCACTCCTTATGTCTATGTCAATTGAAATTTAAAATTGACATTCATCATCTAATTCAGGTGTTCTCTAAACGATGGATATATTATCAATGGTGGTGTTTTATAATGGTATTTTAAATCTAATATACTATAACTATCTAAAATATAGAAATAATTGTGTGTGTCTTCTATAAGAATATTTCTTGTTAAGGAATATATTTATTCAAAAGGGAATAAATGTTTAGTTAATTAAATATTATATGAAAATAACATCAATTTGTCAGAGATACTATTTCGATGATTCATTATTAAGGCTCTATGATTCACTTCCAAATTTCAATTTTTGTGTCATATGATGTAACATTTAACTCAAATTAAATTTACTTATTTAAATTTTCATATTATCCTTACAAATTTATTATTGTTTTAATAATTCATTCATTGAATTGGGTTTGAAATGAGAAGCTCTCATAGACTTCCTTGGGATATATGAACTTTAATATAGTCTCTACTCTTAAAAAGTGTTTAATAATTGAATTGGTAATCATTGGATTGGTAAAGATGGAATAATACTTAATATATGTTTCTATTTCCCTTGGATTCGTAGTTAATCTGACCGATTCAATAAATTTATTTTTTTATTTTCTTATACTAATGATAAAATATTATACTAATTTAAACTCTACATCTTTATTTGATGAAACCTAAGATTAAACTTCATTCTCTATATAATTTTTTGAGGTCCATTCAATTCCCATAATAAGTGAATAATCTAGTGTCAATAATTTTTTTTAAGAGTCTATAGAACGCACCTCCTCGCCTATAACATTAATTTTCCTTTTATCAATACAATATTATTTTCCAACCAACTTCATTTGCAATATCATATAAAGTATTAACTGTGTAGTTTTATTAGTTATATGACTCACTAAAAAAGGGTAGATATGATAAATTTTACATGTACACTATAGTGACTTACCTTTAGATAGGATTAGATCAACTTACTTAGAAGGGTATATATATATATATGGTACTGAGGGTACAATTACATTAAACACACACACACCACACACACATGTCATAAATTAAGGCTATAGGCTACCCAAGGGATATCCCACCCATCATGTATTATTTATTTAGTACATGACCCATATCCTTATTGAGGATGAATCACATTACATGGATTATATGCCAAATGAAAATGAAATCCTATTACCTTCCCTTGAAGGCCCAAATTATTTTCCCAAAGGCCCTTTGGTGAAACGTTTGGGTTATTGTACCCATACATCTAAAGAACATTCTATAGTGACATCCCACTATATTTCCCGTTATTATTTCCAACACTGCTAAAGTGTCTTATGTGTTAAAATCCCTCCATTGCTATAGCACCACTATATTGATTCCACAGTATTGCTACAGTTCTGCTACAATACCTGCACCTAATGGGTTTTGAACCCCAACCTCAATGTATTATTACTGGGTTCTTTCCAAAAATCCTAACAACAACTACATTTAAAGGGTGTATCTCCCAATGTTTTGTTAACAATACTTTAGTAACTATATTGATATACTAAACAAGATGAAAAACTCAAAAATTCACTGATTCTCAGGTAAAATTACTCTTCATTGATGAATATTCATGCAGACATAGACCTAGTGTGGAACCAACAAGCTTACTTGATGGATGAACCTATAAATATCTCCTTCCATGATAGCCTTTATTTCTTCCAAATAATATGGGCAGGTTTGGAAAACTATATATTCCAAGATGTTCACCCTATGAAGCCTTTAAATTCAATCCATGATACCTATAATGGGGATGAATTGAGTTAAAATTTACAAAATATATATCCCCAATATATTAATGAAATTTGATCTCATTTATTCTACTTCTAGATCTACAGACTCCTATGATATTAGGATAAGGGATAGCCTTTCCTAGGGAAATGAGAGTATAGGATGATATTGTATATAAATATAAGATGTTGAAAATTATTTTATCCTCTATCTACCTCAAACCATATAAATTAAAGATGGGGAGGATGTAAAATATTTTTTATATATACCTTCAATAGAATAGGATGGATTATGATATAATTTTTCTGATCAAAGTATAGAAAAAATTGATAGTGTTACCAATGTATTATAGCAAAGTATAAATTTAAAAGTTAATGGAACACTAGAAATCGAAACCTAGATAACCATTATGGTTAGGACATAGTTAATTTTATAATCAAACATAATATAAATAATGTGATAATAAAATTATAGTATAGATATTGGGTTCCCATACCAAGCTAGTTTGATCATTTATTTATAAAAAAAGAATGGAGGATATCTCATGGATTAAGTAGACAGATGATTGCATAATACATCAAATCACATTCTCCATTTGGGTTCTTTTGAGGGAGTTAAAATGAAATCAATGAAAAAAAACCTAACCTAAAAGGTTTAATATAGTAAAAGGGATTCATAATGGAGATCCAACAGAAATACCAGGTTCAATAATTGACATTGAAGAACACTGAGGCCCTTTGGAGTTACAATGATGATAGTGAATATCGAGAGATTTTCAACGGTCATATAAAGAATGAAACTGCTTCTAAAACACCTCTAATCTAATCACCTATAAACACTATGAATATATTATTATTTTTTTATATTATAATAAATAATGTGTTAAAGGAAGTGAAAATAAAAAACTATACAAATATATTTTCACAAAAAGAACAATGATAGAAATATAAAAGCATGCTTCAAAAACAAAGTGAAACAAATAAATCATTAAAGTAAATATTTAATTATGTACATGAATTTAACATGACTTGACATTATAGAAACAAAAACAATTAATCCTTTATATTATTTATGAAATAAAATGGGAATAAATTTTATAATTTTGAATAATAATTAAAATTATAATTTAAAAATATTAGATAATTTACCCAGTATATAGTCAATGATCAACAAATGGATGTGACCAAACTCATCCTAAGGACCTAGAAAATGCTATGATACTAAATAGACTCACTAAAAAAAATATTACATATATTGGAAATAATATAACTATGATATTCAGATAAATCAAATAAAAAATTAATCCCATATTTATCTAGGATTCATTACTATTTAGATTCTTATAGCTTATAAAGGTAGTGTTCATTCAAAAAACCAGTTAGTTGATCAACTATTTCGTTATGATACTCAAAATATCAAACTCACATATTTCCAAAAAGTTATTTCAACATAGAATTTCATATTTTATATTGAATGTATAGAGAATATAGAGTTAGATCATGATGGTTGCGTCCCAACATAAATTCCTTTCCTTTCCCGTTCTCAGACAATTTACATTTTATGAATCAATCCCAATTTAAAATATTTAAGTCACTCAAGGAAATAATAGTCATATATATATATTAACATATACCCAATATTCTATATATAGGATTGCAAAAAATATTGATATGGTAAATTTAATCTTACTCTTAATGAAAAATGTTAATCATTTATATGAATCATAATGGAAAATATATAATACCAAGTAAATGAAAACATTCCAAATAGTATTGGATGAAATATAAAAACAATTCTTACATTTAAATAAACATAATAAATAAACATTATGAAAATATTATTTCAATGTTTTATTGGTAACTACTCTATTAATATTTGATATGTGTTTTTATAAATTTTGATTTTTTAATAGAGTTTTAAATATTTCATAGTTGGGTTTGAGATACAAAGTATTGGGCATTAATATATTTTATGAAATATAGGTGTGATACAAAGGATTTCATAGTAATTTACTGGAACATGTTAGGTTGAATTATCATGTATTCTTGATTTATTTGGTTGTAAGACCTATAATATTGGAGAATAATCCCATGAAACAAGCATCCAAATCAAGAAGTCGGGTTTTTGTAATATTATTTTCATTACAACCACTATTTATCCTCTTTAAAACATCATTGGATACCATAACTCTAACATAGATGACATAAATGTACGTAATAGAAAAATTAAGGATTATACATCTATGAATGTTTAATTACTCCATAATGATTATATTATCATAATGAAATCATGGATTTGATCATAATGATCTCATATGTTCATTAATATTTACATTTCTCTCATTTAATTTCATTTAGTATGTTTAGATTAATCAGGTTACATTCTATCTAGGTCATGATAAATATAGATATCAGATTATGAATAGAAGAATCAGTACATACAATTCTTATTTCATGATATTGTTGTGTTAGATGGTTTCTACTGAAATAGAACATAATGTTTTAGGATTATTATGTATTCATCATATATAGTAGGTTATAACTCCCTATTTCTTAATTTATTATATTTTATTATTATGTTATTGATTTTATTTTAGAAATTTTTTCTTTATGTTATACTTATCGTAAAATATAATAAAATTTATTTTAGAAAATAGATTCTATATTGTTTGGTAAGTTTTGTAATTTAGGGGAACATTTTCATAAACCATGAGACATGGTTTTAAAAAAGGGATTTCAAGAAGATGGATTTCTGTGTCATAAATTGATTAACTTTAAAAATCATGGTTCTGATTTTTTTGGTAAAACATATTTTCTGTTAAGTAAAATAATGAGGTTAATTAATTTATTTAGATTTAAGTAATGTCTAAGAAGTATTGGATATAGATGGATGGATTTGGAAGTAGGGATATATTGGATGTGGAATCTTAAATGTTTAAATTTGGGGAAGGCTTTGAAATTATATGAAACAAAAATGTGTGATGATCTATAATGGGTGTGTCTAAAACCATATTCCAATGTTTTATTTATTAAATTTTATATTTATTAGTTATTAATTTAATATAATTGTTCAATTATTTTGTGGATTAAAAAATGTAATCTTATTTTTATCTGAAATAAAATGTTTTATAATTTTAATCTTCTAATTTGTTTCTAATGTTATAGGTTATGAACTATTTTTAAAAATTTTCAACTTATTTTAAAGTGATTTACTTATATGATTTCAATTAGATCTTCTATTTAATTTTCTGGTGATGACATGGTTAAATAATTTTGTGTATTTACATACTCTGAATCACCTATAAATTTCAATCATTATGTATACGTATTATATCATGATTAAATTAAATTTTATTTTTCAATTATCAAGGCAATGAATCCTATGATCTTAGTTAATGGAGGGGATGATGATTTTTGGGAGTGTGTTATAGGAATAGGTAGGAAATCCATTTTCGATATTTATTTTCTACATAGTTGATCATGTCATATTAGGTTTGTGTTAATTTTTACCTTAGCACTCTCTTTTGTTTTCAGTTTTCATTAAATGGTAATTTAATGATTTTTATGGACTTTAAATGAATTTTATATATTTTTCCACTAATTGGTGATTATGGAATTCAATTATAGAAATGTAATGGTCTGGGAATGGGCCTTGGGAGTCCAAAATCCAATTTCATAGTTATCAAAAAATGGTATTAGGGAAGTTTTTATGATTTTTTATTAAGCTGTTAGGTGTTGAATCCACTATTTTATAAACTAAAGAAGTTCCTATAAAAAGAAATATCTGACCTGTCAATGATTATACATGAGTTTCCAAATAGTTCATGTTTGACATTTGATAAGAAAAATACCTTTTAGTATGTTGGTCATGTATTCCCAACAATTATCTAAAACTATATTGGTTGGGATGGGAAAAATGTTTGTACATCATTCTATGAATGTTTTGTGATGAAATTAAGGTACATTATATTTAGAAATAAGGGGAGTGATCCTCTTCATGGGAGAGATGTTGAAATATGGAGAGTGTTTCTGAAATCATCAACATTTGGTTTCATGCAAAGATGTTTTTGGGATGGGAAAAAATAAAGAGTATCCAATGGAAGGGAATACTAATTCATTATTCTAGGAGAAGAACACTTCTGTAATTATAGTGATGTTGACGTGAATGAAGATAAAAGATGTTTGGAGAGGATCAAATAATATGTGTAGTTTTTTGTACAAAAAATATGTAAATAGGGGTTTGTTACATACATTATTGGGGAATTTTTTTTAACAGAGGGATAAATTTAATGATGAAAATTGGATAATGAACTTAGATAGGTTTTATTTCGTAAAAGATATTATAATTTCTATCCCAACAAACTGAAGTTAAGGAAATCAAGAGAGTTTCTAAAAACAGTGAAGAGGATCATGAAAAACTATTTAACAGTAAACATTTTTTATAATGGATGCATGATATAATGGAGTTGATCCTAATGTTCATTATCAAAGATTTCATTTTGGAGATGAAACACTGTCCAAACGTATTATCAAGTCGGATTATGCTCGATTTACCTAATTATGTGGTGATGGTAAAAATTGATGTTTTAAATATGGTCTAGAAATGTATATGAAGGGTATAAATGCAATTATTTTAGGTTTAGCGTGTAGTGGAAGAACATTTTGTACATTCAAACCTATACTATTTTTTATAATTTAGGAAATATGTGTGTTGTACTAAATATAAATATAGAATTATTTTACAAAAAATCTTTTAGGGAATGTGTGAAGCCAAAAAGATGTCATGTTGTACCAATCATCAAATGAAATAGGAAATAAAAAAAATCCCATTCCATAAACGTTTTAGAATATTATTATTCATCACCCTATGTAAATTTAATGTGATATTGGATACTTCAACTTATAGATCATCCTTGATGACATCCTAGAAGTGTTAGGCCCTACTATCTTAGTTCAGGATTTACTCCTCCAAATTTATTTTCCCCTTATGGATTTCATGTTAAAATATCTATTCCTATATGTTGATGAAATTATATTTCCCATCCTTAATATCAAAATAATGTAATTTTTTTTTAAAATCTATCATAACATACATTTAGATCATTTATCCTGAATGATTCCCCCAATATGTCTTTGTTTAGATAAAGATGATGCTTCAAGGTACTTTCTGTATCATCAATCATCAATTATTTTATCCTTATAGACATCATAAACGTCTTCATATTAAATAAAATTATTAGGATAATACATCCAATAGTCTAGAATCTTATTAAACTCTTTACTAACATACTAAATGTCACCAAAAATAGGTAATTCTTTCTCCACTAAAAATTCATTTTCATGATATGCACCCGTATCAGGAACTAATGAATTCATTTTTTTCTCTTCGATTTTGTGTTTTGGATTAAAAAAGGATCTATTTTCCACGTGTTTTGGTAAACATGAGTAATATATCTATGGTAATCATTTTATATGTTTACTAACTAGATAATATTTTATATCGAAGACTCTTTTCTTCTCATATTCCTTGAACTAGACACAGATACCACTATGATAAGGTAATCATACTCCCTAGCTAAAGAAGATTTGGAATATACATAATTTCCCCTCAGCTCTTATCTGATGATGACCTTGGATGATACCTTCATCCTTTTACCCTTGGGGATAAATTTATTTTATACATCTGGATCGGTAAAACCCTCCCCAGATTTATTTAAATAATTAAATATATATTGGGGATGAATTTAGGAAGGGGATCCCAAGGCATAAAAACATATTTCAATATGTAATCTCTTACATCTTAACCATATAGTATTTGGGGACTCAATTCCCCCATTCTAGTGGCAAAATAATAAGTTGAAATACTATGGGAGTAACCAACTATTACTAATGCTGACCTAAATAATTATGTGGGTGTTGAGTCAACATTTGTTCTGGTATTGAAGACATAGTTTAAAAAAAACACTTTCATACCCTTCAAAACCATTACTATAATTTACTAATTGATGATTGATTGAAACTATAGAAACTGGCCTTTGCCCAACCTCTTCTATGAATAGTGCAGTTGGCTTGAAAAGTTCCAAGTCATGAGTTAAACAGTAATATTTTTATGATATCCTTAGTTTAGTTCAGGGAGGCCGCAGGCCCATACTAGGATATGGGAAACCAAAATTACCTTCATCACCTTGAATCCAATATGGGGGACCGTCACGAGGCTCATATTTCACCCTATGATTGCAGATAGACGGATCATACCCCAGATGATAACATGATGAATAGTTTTCAAACTATGACTCAAATATTACATGTTGATTCCAATAAAGCTTTCCTTCAATCTCAATGCAATTGAAATCGATGAGAATCTTGGATACATCTACTTCAACATAAATCCATGGATAAACCTAGTGTTATATAGGATGAAGAGGTTATCAGATCATGAGAAATGAACAACAATGTTTCCAATAAATAGTATAATCTGATAATATTTAAGTAGAATAGGTATCCTTGGAAGAGAAATGCAAATCCCTATGAGAGGAGGATCCCATTTCATGCATATATTGAATGGGAAATGGAAATTGGAAAAATAGAATCTAGATAATCATGAGGATTAGTTAAAAATTATGATATCATTTCATCCTCATTCCCAAAATGAATAAAAAAAGGACTCCAATATATAATCCCTTCAATCACCTATTCACATAAAACCATTGAATGGAAATTGTAACCTATTGAAGTCATCCCCTAACGGGAGAACCTTTTTGAAATAAGAAACCAAGAATATATTCGACAGAGATGAAGAATTCATGAATTCCAATGTAGAAATCAGATGCCTTGGAACAAAATCTTCAAACATTCAAACATTATGGAGTATATCAATATAAGTAAAAGAGGAGAGAAGATAAGGGTTTTTGAAGAGGAAAATTGCAGCTGCCAAAGGATTTAGGTTGAACCCATCACCACCCCCCTGTGGGAGGTGATATCATTCCACACACACTATTTTCAATGTATATAAGGTAGTGTTTACTCGTAAAGGAATATATGATCTATACATAATTAATATCATCACAAAACAAGGTTTGAAATTGAATACTATAGGACTTGTAAAATTATAAAAACAATAACATGAGGATTATCACATTTAATTTATAATTAATCAACAAGTAGATCTAGGAATACCTGAACTAGAGTTTTTTTCTACATTGATAATCTGATTGAGTTGATATATTTATAGTGTAATTAAAATGATGTATCTAAGTGATAAATGCACATAGCAGTGATACACGCATTCAATACAATCATTGAACGTCTCTACAGAATCATTGTATACTAGAATAGTCAATCCTGATCGCTTGTGTTGTTTGTGGATGATCACAATAGAACACTCTATGAGGGAGAATATTTATTAGTATTCTCCTGATGGAATGATAGTGGTGCAGGAGATATATACCTCTATATATTGAGAACACTATCTTGGGTTTTTATGTATTCATTATATCTAATGTATGTAATGATTCTATCTTAGGAAAGAGATATAAATATATTTATATATTAATAAAAATATAGTGTCCCTTATTTATATATAATCCCCCTTAATGATTCATTAATTCTGAGTTAGAAAAATGTCTTAATTACAATATAATTATTATTCACTTTTCATATGCATCACCTAAGAATATAAAAATATATTTTATATCACTTCCAATAAGACAACTACACTTGACCTGCTTATCCTCATTGACATTTACCAAACTATGAATAATTAAAATATATTTAATAAATTAATTAACTCATTAGTTTTCAATAACTATAATAAATAACCATTTTCAAACCCTCATAAGAAAATATTCATTATTATTTAACGCAAATGCACTTCCAAATAAAATATGATTAAATCATAGTGACCAACCAAGCCTACATAATTATTACACCAAAATCGGGAATTATATTTTTTATGACTCATAAATTCAACACTGAATTTTATAGAGCTTCTATAAACTATTAGTATGTGTAACCCATTCTCTTTTTCTTAGTTAAAATAGGAAAAACCCCCAAATTTTTAAGGTTATAATCATGAAACACACCAATTCTCATATAGATTATGATGTCAATGTTTCAGTGAAAACAATATCCTATGAAAAATTAATGTGTAATATAATCCCATTATCAAAAATATCTCTAATAAAAATGGTTATATATTGATCTCATCAACCTATATTCGTGATACCTCTTTCCTTGGATATGTGAAAAGGAAGATATTCACATAACACCATATTTTTGGTTACATACATGTAGTTGTGTTCCCATTAACATGAATGAGATATTGAATTTTGTTGAGGGATAGAATGGATAATTACTTTCTCACATTATCCATTAATGAAATATCACTCATGACACATCCAACATATCCTATATCACTATGAGTATATGTTATGAATATTTGAATCATTAAATTAAATAACATGACATATAAATTTAAATAATGATATTTTTAATGTCTAAGGATTAGTAAATAATTCTATAGATAAGAACACTTAATTAACCATATAAATATGGATTGCATACTGGTGGGTATTATTCTTATAATCTCTTTCTATAGAGATTACCATGGTGTCTCGCCACTAGAGGGAGCCTTAATGTCAAATTATTCAACACTGAAATTAGCCTTTATCATTTGTTTCTAGTAAAACAATATCATCTAGCTATAAGATATAAAAATTCCTGAATATTTTGGGGGCACCACCAGGTTCACGTCATAGTGGGGAACTTCTATGACCTTCAACTATGAAATATATTCATAGGAAATTATATTATATTATATAATACATAGGAAAAATCATGTTGTTATAAAAAACTAGATTAATATTCATGAAAATGAATACATGAAATTATTATGTACATAGATATTCGTTTTATTGAACCAAATCCAATTGACTCTCACATACAGTAGATTTGACTGCTAAATCCTTTCAATCCACTAGATCTCACATGGTAAAATTTTCAATTATTATATTTATCATTAATTAAAGAGTTTCACACATTTTACTTGATGGGTACTCTATGCACACCAACTTCACCTCATTATGAAAATTATAAAAAGATAAAAATATTATAATGTTTATTATTTTTGATTTTATGATACCATGTCTCTTTGGATGTATCCACCACTATAGTATTATAAACCATATTTGTTATAGGGTCTTGACATCTGGGAAAAAATCATGATCTTGGAAAATGTTGTGATTCAAACATGCTTCATTGGTTGTAGAGAAATCTATAATATACTCAAACGCCTCTATAGAACTGAAAATAATTAGATACCTTAGGCACTTCCAAATCACATGTCCTCTATTAAGATATTTAATTTATCTTTAATATGAATTAAAATATTTTTGATCTATATATAATCAATTATCATTATAACCCCTAATGACAGGTTGTTCCTCTACTCCATAAACCAAGAACATTTTATTTATTCTCATTAGGTATATAAGGATTGTCTTTAGAAAAGACCAGTATTTTCCACCATGTAAAAATTTCCAACCACGATCCAAGCAGACGAAATATCAATACTTGTACACATCATTCCATATATGATATATCCTATAGGTAAATCATATATTACACAATCTATATCTTTCCATTTTTTTCAAGGGATATGTCTTCTTGTAAATATACATACCATGTGACATTAAAACAAATACTTCCTTGGATTGTTCCACACCAAAACTCTTTAGTATATCCTAAATTTATATATATAGACATAATCCAAGAAGCCTTTTTTATCTATCATTAATCGTATTGATCTCATGAATTTACACTACTTCTCTTAATTCCTTCATGGAAAATCCCATTCTATACCTATCATTAACATCTTGTATGGATGATATCTCAACTGTAGTTAGTAATATGTGATAAACATATACTATTATTAAAATGAATGTAATACCACCTCACCTCTTGTAAAAACATAGAACACATTCATTATTATTTTAAAAAAATTATTTTATAGATTCTTAGAACTGAATATCACCTGACCTAAATTGTTTATCTTCTCTATAAATGGATCTATTCAACTTTCATTCCATTTAGAATCACCTGAAGTCAAAAACCCTTCTCAGTGTTGTATATATAAAACATTATAAAGGTTCCCATTATGAATATTATTTTTTACATCAATATATGTATTCTCATAGTCATCAAATACTTCTATAAATTGTAAAATTATGATGTATTTAAACATGGAATTTGGGGAATAGTTTTCATCATAGTCAATAAATTGATATTTCTTAAAACCATTATGTAGTAGCTATACTTTTTAGGTATTTAGACTACCTTAAATGATTAAATTTCACTTAAACACTTATTTACACCAACACAGATCTACATCAACTGGAAAATCACTCATAACCAGACATTCTTCTAATACATGGAATCTATCTGAAAATTCATGTCCTCTTAGAATCATATACCTTATGATAACCCCATTTACTCTCTCTATAATGAATTTTATATTTTATTAACCAATAGTGAGTGACCATCTTCTTGGATTAAAAAATCATATCATCATTGTTCTCTATACTATTTAGTTTTCCTATATAGTACTTGTTTTTAGGAACCAATTATTCTATAATGAAAGAAGGAGTCATTTATTATACCAACTATAGTGTATCATTTGCATCATCTTCTTGGAAGTAAAATATTATCCCACTATCATTATTTAGGATCTGTTCCCTATAAAAAAATATTCCTTCCTATAAACTATATCATTTTAATCCATGGTATAAAATAAGAAGTAACACCTAGTTTCCTTGGTATAACCTATTACAATACAATTTAAACCACTGGATATCAGTTTTTGGTTTAATTTCGACTCCAAATACACCTTAATCCCATCCATGAATTTTTTATAATATGATTTTCTTTCCACTCTATAACTCAAAGGGAATATATATTCCACTTTATTTGGTACTCATTTTAGTATTTTATGTTAATGTGTGTAATGAATATATCTAAAAGGATAATTTAAGGCTTTAATGAAACCTTATCTTGTTAATTAAGGTACAATTACTCAATTTAATAACACCATTCCATTGATGATTATAAGGTGTAGTGATTTTATGAAAATTGTTGTACAAATAATATAATTTTGATAATTATTTGGTAAGTATGTCTTCTACATAGACCTAGTAAATGTTTTTTATCTTATTACCATGATAATTATCAAAATCTTTACTGAACTCTTTGGACTTCTAAATAGACTAGTAATTAAACCTCATCATGTAGATGTAACCATACATGAATATGTTATGAGTAAAATTCATGATTTTAAGAGTATATGTAACCATCTTGATTCAGCTTCATCAAAAGGTTCTCATTCATATGACTGAGATAGTGATTCTACAACTTCATGTGAAATGTGTCACATAAAATTGAGTCATTATTAAAACATGACATTTGTTTTTAATATTTTAATATGTAAATACCATTTTTCACCTATACCATTCTATAACATGTGATATCATTATAAAATTAGAAAATTATACTTTGAACACTAAAAATAAATACATCCATATCTAGATAATAATCAAATATAATATTTATAGTAATATTATAAATATAAATAAAGTTCATTAAAACCAATATTTTCCATGTTTTAAATGTTTAGGATGTACTTTCCAATGACTAGAGATGCTATCCTCACCACATTTTAACTAATTAGATACACTTGGCTTCTAGAAACCTTTCAATTTATACATAGTTTCATATATTAGATACAAATTTGAGAAACACTTGTGGAATATAATTATAAACTTGTAGATGTAGAAATATAAAATGTCATAGTGAGCACATAAGTAGCTTCTATATTTTTAAATTAGGTACATTTCCTATTACTATGACATTTCATACCACATGAAAAAACAGACCATGTTTGGCTTCTTGGATTCAAATAGATATTCTTCTTCTTGGAAGGATGGTTATTTGGAGGCCTAGAAATTTAATAAAGCGTGAGATTCATTTTCATGTTATTTTATTACTAATTACCCATAAGACCCATTGGTTTCTCACTCTCCATGTATTTATTAACATGGTGTATAAGTGAATGATGTTATAGAAGAGTCTTCTCACAATTTACTATATTATAATTGACAATTAAATAAGATAAGGTTTTATGTAGTGATAAATAATGATATATGTGCACCAATCATTGACTATCTTAAAACCAAATATTTAAAAAATAATAGTTTTAAAAATAAAAATGAATAAATGTGTCGACGCTGATGCCAAGTATTTAACCATACACATAAAGAGTCAATTAAAAGGATTGTATATTTATAAATCAATATGGTGAAAATCATGGGTTAAAACCATGATCAAGAATTTACTGATAATATGTAGGAAGTACATAAGGAGTTTAAATACTAAAAACAATGACAAACCACTGCCACGTAACAAGACATTCTAATGTTTCTAGAAATATATAAAAGAGAGATCATATTTTTAATTCAGATTGGTTACATCCCCTTTATATCACATAGAGTATCCCCTTCTATGTTTTGGGATTTTCCATAACATATCATCATTATCATTGTGTCAAAGATTTCATTTATTAGGGTAGGATACTCAAGAGTCATAGGATCCTTCCCTCTATCCAGTCTTGAGACCACCCACAAAGCCCTCTAGTCAGAACTACTCCCTACCTTGGTAGCCTCAACTCCTATGGATTTCTATCACCACCGAAATCCCCAATAGCACTAGGAAATTCATCATTGAATACCACCTTAATATTTATTCTATTAAAATTTTCATGAAGACTAATAGAGAAAAAAATATTCATCCTCCATAACATATCCCTTAATGCTAACATATGATATTTGATTCACATATACATAATAATAAGTTTCGTCTACTGCTTTACCCATAGTGTGAATAACTATCGCATCTTGGGATCATGTAGATTCATTAGTAACACTATAAATAAAATTTAAAGTTGAACCAGTAGTGTTCAGGAATTTTAAAAACATTCTAATAGAACATAGGTCAATACCAAAATAGGCCCATATTTTAGGAGCCTCCCAATAACATATAGTAGGATATGAATAGGATGATATAAGAATTACAGGGGGTTGAAGTGCATTATTCCTAGTCACTAATACCTACTTAAAAGCATCATTAGAAGTGAAAATATGATCTTATTCCATATTAAATGTTGGGTCTATCTGATTTCATTCCAATATTTTGAAGTAGAAGGCTGAAAAACAAGGGTTGTATAACCCTTGTTGAAGTCTTGAGCAGAGGTTGAAACTACCATAGTAGTGGGAGGGATGTTTTCATTCATTTATTTCTTCTTTTCAGTAGTGTTTGAGGGTTCTCCATCTAGTGAGTTAGTCACCAAAACATTCAGTGTTATATATGCTTGACTATCTTTTCTAAATATATTATAATAAGACTTAGATTCTATAGGATCGAGATTTTTTAGTTGAGAGGATGAAAGAGTATATATATCAATAGACTTTATACCTTTTATAGTAGAGGAGTACATGTATTGGTTATCTTGATCTTCTATAGAATTCTAAAATTTAGATGCATCCTCAAAATGTAACTCAAAAATAGCATTCTCATTAATTCACATAATAGTAGATAACTGGGGGAGTCCAATTGTTTATGATAATATAATTGTTCATCCCAACAATATCAGTGTTGTTCCCTTTTAGATCACATTCTTCTTGAACATCATTGTTCATTTCCATTTTTAGCATACGGTTAGGTTCATGCTGCCCACCATCTAATTGAGTATCACACTCATGACATGGAAGAGAAGAATCTAGACATCCATGTTTTATGAAGACATAGTTAGAGTCTTCATCAGTTAAATATAATACATTGATTGGATTTCTACTAAAACTATTAGCTTGTTGGAATTTCATCCCACATGGGTTACAAACAATCCTTCTTCTACATATATCAACGTATGCCCAATATTGTGGGAGCCCATAAACAATCTGGAACTTTTTCATAGACAATAGTTATGATAAACTAGAAATCATAAGAAGAAAGAAAATTTATTTTATTCAAAGGAGAGGAAATTTCATCCTCTATAAGAAAATGATAAAAGGGACCATGTCTTTCACTATCTATCTCCTTATTCATCTTAATTGGATCACAAACAGATAAGGTATTTCCCCTTGATATCTACACTTTCCATAGAATCCATATTAAACCATTAATTCATATCCAAATATGGTAAATATAGTTATTTACATTAAATTGATTTAATGAGGGATCCAAGCCCAATATCTTGAGGAAAACGGGCTCCATATTTACTAGACCAAACGCCCATTTTGGGATGTCATATCTAGTTTGGAAAAATGTTATTAAAAAATATCTTCCCCAAGGATAAAATATTCCAACCATAATAACCCAATATTTCAAGAAGATTCTTCCTAAGTATAGATTGAATATATTTTTTTCTTTGGAATTAAATTATAGTAGTATGATGATATAGTGCTTGCAATACATTACCCTTTGTGAAATAATGGCCCGTCTAGCTTCCCAAAAGTTAGTTTCACCCATATTCAATATTTTTTGGGGTGAAAATTTACCACACCAAATGATTTTTTAAAGATATCGTTGATTCATAATATATGAATCACCAAATAATGCCCATTATATGAATTTAGGGGATATAGACCCAAACTCATTATCTCCAGTGAAGTCTTCTGTAGGCGCAATAGTCATCAGACATGCTATCCCAACCAAAAACATACCGTAAGAGTAATTTTTTACTTTATAGATAACTACATGATTCTTTAGGATCAGAGAAGCACTTCACCTTCAATATTCCCTTCCAATATGAATCAAAATCAGAGGGTTTAATAGATTTGTGATTCTAAACTGCATCTCTAAAAGAACCCCTTAGGCCATGAGCTTGGCCCTTTAAAACACCCTTCTCTCCCTAAACCAACCCCACAAACAAAGAAGCATGTGATTCCTACTAATACTTCTTTAGATCATATAAGAGAGATTCCATAGAGACCCTTGTATTATATAATGACATTATATCACCACTAAGTTGTGGGAGTGCATCGACCATTATAAATTCAAATCCTCATACTTCATGAATGTGAGAACAGAAGATATAAAAATTCGCACCCTCATATTCCATTACAATATCACTAGAAAGAGTGCATATAATTAATCATGGGATATTAATTGTTTTATATAAAATTTTCAAGAAGTGTGATACTTTATCCTCAATAATCTATTTAGAATAATACTCATGAAGTTAAGTTTCAAGTATGTATAATTTACTTCATGGTGTAGTAAATTGTTTTAGCACCTATACCTCATGTTGAAATTACTAAAGGTGAAAAATAAATCCTTGTATACTATGGATTTTGTATATATTTTAAATATTATTCGATAAATAAATTTAATATAATGAAATATAGTTAAATTGTTCTTCATTAATATGAAATCATATAAATTAAATTGAATTTTACTAAATTTTCTTTGTCTCCCACTATTTTTAAAAAGACAATTTTCATAACCATCATTTTTTTAATATCTTATTCAAAATATATTCAAGTATAAATTCCCCATATTACACTTCTCATAACCCATACGTGGGAATGAAAATTTAATTGAAGGGTTTATGGTATGTGTAACTCACCAACTGCATTAACTCACAATTATAGGATCTATTGAGTAGACTTCCCAATCCTAAAATCTTGGATAAATATTTCTTCAACCCTTTACCCTCAATTACACCATGTTCTATATAATAGGTCAACCCTTGATTAGAAACATGTTGACATACCCCCAAAATAAAAGGTTAATAATTCTTCGACAATTGAATGAACCATGAATTGAGAAAGTCATCCAATTTGAACTATTGATTAGATTTTCACATAAGTAAGAGAGGGCTATAGCAACATAATACTATAGTAGATGGACCTTTACCCATATATATCAAATATAATTTTTATCTTATCATATGAATTTTTTAAAATAAGTTTATTTTACTTAGTTGAGTAATGATGTTGGGTAAAATTTATATAAAATATCGTATGATTTTATTTTATCTTTTTTTCTTGTCAGTTCTTTTATTCTACGATTCTGTAGCATCCAAAAACCTAAATAATCAACATTAAAATTGATATAAATAAAATATAAGTGGAGTGATATTTATATTTTATAATTTTTAGTTTATATAATGGATAATAAAATAACCCCGACCCTAGGAAGAAATTCCATGAACCATAGATTGCATAATGATATAGTATTACCCCTCATCTCTTATTTATCAACTCGATTAGTGTCACCTTATCTCCATGATTCAAACCACCTATCCTCTCTTAGGACCTCCATCCTTATATAAGCTTCCACTTATTTTTAGGTGAGGGGATTTTATAGATTGGATATGAGTTTTAAATAAAAACTATAGAAACACTGGATCTTACATCATAAGAATATGGGTAAGGGTCAAACACCATCATTTATATTTTAATATAAAAAAATTAATCAGTTAAAAATCACATTTATAGATCTTGTCAAATCACATGATCATCTACAGAACAAGGAATGAACATATATTTTCAATCTATCTATCAATTACATCAATTGATTAGTTCTTTAATTTTAAAATAAATTAATTAATCCCATTAATTGAATCTATCATAATAAAATAACTGAATCTATAAAATTCCATGACTAAAAATTTCAAATAATAATTATTCAAAAAGTAAGAGAGTACAAAATTTAACTTATAGGAAATTACCTTTAATGGTTAAAGATTATCATTATTATCCGTGTTCTTATGTATTCCCTTAGTATTTAACAAAATGTTCATGATAAATAATTATATATCATTTCAAACAAATTACCCATGAAAAAATGTAATTTAAACAAATGTGATTACTTTGATGCATGCAGTTATTACTATATGTAAATACCACACACAACATATAGTTTTATAATTTAACATGGAATTTTATTTAATATATATTCAAAAATCCTATTACATGGAGTTCATTATGAATTAAATGTCACAAAAAACTAGTGGATTAGACTAATTATATAATTATTTTTCATCTGTATATAAAATGAAGAACATTATCTATATCATAATACATGAAATGATTTAGGTTACATGAATTTTTCCATCTTCTATATGTGTTTACAACATATGCCTATGGAATGGGTATGAATCCATTTTGACGACATAAATGAGGTAAATGATGTGTAATACTCATAAATGATATATGGCCTAAATTATGCATAGTTTACCATTATCTGTGTCATGTAGTAGATATATGACCTGATTTCATCCCCATGTTTACACCATACGAACACGATTACTACCCATCATGTATGTGAGTCACATGATGTATAATTCTTAGGAATACATACATTCTAGTACACATATATGTATATCGTTTTTATCAGATCTAATAGAATATCATCATCTTGATCTTTTAACCATGGGTTATGGATGATATATACATGATTACATGTAGTGTATATAATTATATGGTGTGTAAACATGTGATATATGACCGAAATTATTAGAATCATGAGATGGATGTTTTGGATGTTCCTTCAACTTTATTTAGCATGATTATTCATTATTTTGGTGATAATAAATTAAGGGAGAATAATATTTTGTTATAATTATATTAAAAATAGATATAAAGTAAAATAACGTGACATAAAATACCATTATGTTAACTATTAATCAATAATTATAAATTAACTATGTAACATCTTTACTAACACATTTTGGATCTGGGTATGGTGGTAGCACCGGTTGGGAATGTTGAAAATTGATTTTCATCATAATTTATGAATAACATGGGATATACATCATGAACATGTAATTATTTCCTTATTAATCATATGATTAAATCAACCTAATCATACTTTCATTGAATCATAGTATCCAAGTATATAATATCTCAATAATTTACCAATAAATACACCAAAATCTCTGAACATCATTTTAGAATGATTAGTTACCACCATAGTTGATCATGATCACTTGTATTATTCGGGGTTGATCATCAAATAATGCATTTCAGGGGTAAACAATTCTTGGTGTTCCCTGAATATCATGACTGTGTAGCACGACATGGCATACTCAAGATATATAGAATAGAGAATATGGTTTAAGATATAATTTATTTATCTATTGTGCACATAAAATATCACTATGGTTGGATATACGAATATATATATATATATATATATATATATATTAAAGAATTTTTGGGGTTACCTATTTCCATATAATCTCCCTTACCAATTCCCTACTTCCTTGTGAAACTTGTGTCATTATAATAATATAATTATGATTTCCTTGTTATGATCATCACCTAATAATAAATAAATATCATTTATATCATTTCCAGTCTGACCATTAATATTGGTATTCATATCCTCTTTTACATCTTCCAAACCTCAAACATAAACTATTTATTTAATAAATAAATAAAACGTCATTATTTTTTTGAAAATAAAAAAATATTATATTCAAAAATCTTGAAAATAAATATTTAATTATATTAAATTATATATTTTTTTGAATACCATGTGATTATATATTGCTGATAATCCAAAAAATTATAATTAATGACCGAAAAAGAAGGAAAAATATTTATACAAACTTATTATATTCATCATTTAATTTAATTGGGTTTTTAGATATAAAACATGTGTGACTCTCTGGTCCTATTTTTCAATATAAATATGAATATATATCTAAATATAAAGGATAGATTGTAGAATATTCAAAGGAACCAAAATTTAACAATGTTAATATACAAATGATATTAAACCACATATGAACAATTACTTCTTAATAGAATCCCTTTATCATCTAATATCTAATCAAGAAGGTTTTTCCCATGTGACATAATTCTATGGGCGTGATGACACTTTATTAGATTATATATAAATGAAATAGGCCATAGAATACAATTTACATGGATTTATCTTGAAATTTATATACCCATAAAATGGTTGATACATCAACTTGTGTCAAGGGAAAGATGGGATAAATCTTTTTGCACATTATACATTAATGAAATACCACTAGTGATGTACCAAATATATCGTACTTCAAAAAAAACATATGTTTTCATGGTTATCAATAATCAATCAATGTATGGGAATTATGGAATTCATCCATTATAATTTTAATGTCTAAGGATCAATACTCACATCATCTGTAAAAAAAGTAAAATGAAAGATCTAAATTCAGATTTTCTAATACTTGGGATTGTACACATAATCTATTACTTTGGATATAACTATTGGTGAAAACCAGGAGACTATTCCCCACATTCCTATAATCCTTCACCCATGATAGATTGTATAATTAGTGTCATTTAATGAAATATTACCCATCTATAACACATATAAATTCATGAATAAGGTCATGGAACATTCAACATATCATTATAGAGGGTAATTATTATGACCATTTAGTGTGGCATGTATTCATATGACATTGTCACGTATTATATCATCTAGAGGAACAATAATTCTGTGATAATAAAATTTAGTAATATTCATGAAAAAGGCAATATGTTATTATCATGAAATTAAATGTTGGTTTCGGCCAATGACCACGACAAATATTCCCAAGACTGTGGGATGTAAGAATATTTTTGGTAGACATGAGAGGAAGCACAATGATTCTTAGTAGAGATCTAGTAGAATGAAATAAATTAATTTTCTTATATATCTATATATAAGAAAACTAATGTGGTAAAAAAATGGACACCTAATACACTATAAGTGTTACTATCATTATTAACCTTAGGTGTTTAATAAATTTTAGAAGAATGAAAATCTTTTGTAGATTTAGAATTTTCCTTCTCAGGTAATTAGTTTCAGATGTTCCAATAAATCAAAGGGTTCAAGGATTTATACGGATAAATCAAACAAAAATAAAGTATAATATCACTTTTTAAATGGTAGAAAATTTTTCATGGTCCGAATTAGATGAGTTGAGGGTTTTATTTACTAAAAATCATGCACTTTTGGAGTCTATAGAAATACTAACACCAGTAATAGGAACAATTCATATTTCTTATCTTAGTATATATACTATGTTTGGTATTTGGTCATCCCAATCATTTATATCTACAAAAGTATTATAATAACATACCTTATTATGGGGAATCAAAATAAATGTAATCTTATGGCTATAATGTATTATAATGGAAACCACATATTGTTTCTATAGTTTCTCACATATTTACTAATGTCACTATATTATTTTGTTATCAATATATACATACAAATTAGTGATGGTGGATTGTAGAATATGTTTTTGAAATTTGTTAGAACAGAAGATAAATAAAACATTGAAAATTCATATAGATATTGGTTAGTATATCATCTTGGACTAGGACTTCCACATATTATACTATCATAGTATTTGAAATGATGAATACTAAATCTATATATTATTCAAATATATCAGAAATCCAACTAAATAAATTTATTTATTATTTCCAAAATAACTCAAAATATTTTTGTGGAAACCTAGAAAAATTAAACCCATAAATCAAATCAATAACTATCATTGAAAATAAACAAATGTACAACTTTTTTAGAAATCAAGATAGCAAGAACATACCCAATATTTTCATGATATGTTCTCAATATCTAACTGTTGGTTAGATTGAACAATGTCTTAAATTTAATATGATTAAAAATCTAAAACTTCATGGTTGTTGATATTCTTAAATATTATAAGTTCCTTTTTCCCATACACACATAGACACACATAACATAATGATCAAACCAATATATGAAATCATCACCAGGTCCCTAATGAAAAATATCATGCTAAGCTACACCTGTGGGATTCTAAAATTAGATTTTGTATCATTTTCCTTTAAAATTTAATCATTTAAACCCTTGAAAAATATTTTATCAAAAAAATTTCATTTCATTAAAAACATTTGGGGGATGAAGGATTATAGAGGGATATTTTCACTAAGTTGCTGGGGAGTTCTACTTCTACAACCACATGTGAAATTGTATATTATGATAAAGCATAATGTAAGAATCCATTTATATCATAATCAATTTCTTATATATATATAAATGCCTAATTATTGGTATGTCGACCATGAATAATTTAAGGTTTATAGTAGATGGAATAAAATTAAGTATAAATAAATGTGTTAAATAACAATGGAAACTTAACTAAATTGATAGTAACAACCAAAATACAAATCAATGTCTACATAGTGAAAAAAGATAAATGATTAAAATAACCATTCAAGGAAGAATCACCTAGAGAAATAATTTTTTCTCAGTCTCTATAGCCTCTATTGTACTTATCCCTTCAATTAATATGTGTGTTCCGTTTTAATAGTAATGGGAAAATTTTATCATTAATAAAACCCTAAACCTGATTTCAAATCCACTAAGAATATCCTCTTCGATGATATTATAATATAGGAATGTTTTATTTTTAATATATTTTAAATTATAATTTTTTGGTGTAAAAAAGAACCACCAAAACATAACATCCTTTTATATATAACCAAAATCCACTATATGGGTAACTCTATTTTAATTAAAAAATGACCATGGTGAAACTCTCTTCTAAAAACTGAAATGAAATATTCTTCTTTTAAAATCTGTAATGTTTTACATCACCATCTCAATATCCCAAAAACTCAATCTTAGTTCAATGTATCCTTTCTTCCTTGTAACATGGTAATGGAATGGACATCATACTATGTCATATCCTAGAATAGAACCTTTTCTTTAGACACTGCCGTATTTAGGTTCTCCATGACATAGAACACTTGTATTCTACATCCACAGAAAGAATATGTGAAGAATTATCCATCTTCTTTGACTATGATCCCATAAGATAACTCTTGTTGTCTGCATATTAATTTAAACTAAAATTCCTTCCATTCATTAAATAATTATGTTCCATGTTACAAGATCTTCATAGAAATATGAAAATCTTTGTAGATAGTCCTTATATTGATCCATGAATACTTACAATGATTTAGTTTTAGAACATTATATTGGTTTCTATACAACCCATACAAAGCTAATAATGGTGAAATATGATTCTTATAAATCATATTCCTTTTAATTTAGATATTAATTTTTTTTAACAAAGTTATAACTAATGTCATTTGGAAGAAAAATCCTATATTACCACAAATAAAATATGAAAATGATATCATAATTCCATAGTTGTTCCATTCATATTATGTCCATGGTGAAAATAATTAACCACAACACTTACATACATTTTCATACCACATTCATTATTTATCTACAACAAAAACATGAACTACAAACTGTAGTTATCACAACATTTTTTTCTGTTTCTTCACGCTGCATTGGTGGAAAATAAATTATCTACATCACATTAGATTACGTAACAATATCTAAACATATTATAGTTATAAAAATTATCTGAGAAACCTTACATGGTTATCATAGGATTATCTGGATTGATTATTAACATTGTTGTGTTGTCTTAGGGGTTCTCAATGGCCTGGGTGCGTTACAGGATTCTGAAGGGATGCAAGGAGTAGCGGTGAGTTTTTTTTTCAAAGGTGGATCACAAGAATATGTATGGTGTTTTACCAAATGATGAATAATAATCTTTTAAATCATTTTTTTTTCATCAGATTGTAGAATGGGACTATTCCACTTAAATATTTATTTTTCAACATTAGCAGCTCTATTGGTTTCCCTAGAGTCACCAGCTGAGGTTCTCTTAATCACCAAAAATGTGGGAAGCGTCATATCTTGATACACTCACATGTATTTACTAGTCTAGAAAATATACACATTGGTGTATTATTTTATCATATTGACATTGTACCATATCAAATCCCTATGGTTGAGTTCATTTTTCTTGAAAGTACAATCAATTATTATCCAATAATAACTATCTAGGTGTTTGATTCATTTTTACATAATTTTAATACTATTTTTCAAAAATAATATTTTACCCATACATTCTAATGTTTATATTTTATCGTAATAGACTACATATAATTTCATAAAAACCAAAAAATTCATTAAAAATTCAATAATATATATTTTCCTACCATTTTTATTACATTTTTTATAATTATATAGAAATTGAATTTAAACCAACATAACTAATTAATAATATATATATATATATATATTAGACTCATAAAACACCCCAATAAATAAAAAATTTCTAATATTTAAAAAAACATCACCATCTATTCAACAAAGTATTTAAAAATTAGAAAGGGTTATATTCAAAATTATAAATATCCTAAAATAAGGATATAGCTGAAGATTTTTCAGAACACATACAAAAATCATAAAATAATAAGTGTAAAATCATGGTTAAATTAAAATTTTAAATTGAATATATTCTAGTACCTTCCTATCACATAATTATATATCTTTATGATATAAATGAAAATTATTAATCACCACAAGGAAATTTTAGTTCACTCATCAATAGAGAATGTTTGATATATAGTTATTCCCAATATCCAGTATGATCCCTCTATCTGTAGGATTTAAATCTACCAAAAATAATTCATTATAATTGAATTAAAGGATTTATGAGAAACATTCATTCAAGGATAATTTAATCTAAATAAAAAGGTTATTGGATAACAATGTAAATGATTAAATCCATTGTCATGAAAATGGAGAGTAAAATTCTTCATGTATAATACCTAACATTCAATTAAATTTCAAAAATATGTTCTGCTCCTTGAACTGCTCATCAAAATAAAACATCCCTAGTTTCTTCTCATCTTCAGAAGTAAGGTTCAAATTTACACATACGAAATAGAAAAGAAAATAATTTTCTTTTCTATCGTGATCTTTTTTCTATCTTCATTTCTTTGTGTAATATTTTTAAGGAAACGTTCCCCCACACTTGAATATAAAACAAACTAACACTAAAATTCCGAATATCAATATCCACATGAATAAAATCGAGAAAGAATTATAATAGTTTTGGCAATTTTATTTTATAATCCAATGTATCCCACATGAACACAATTTATTCATTTCTTATTCCATTTATATTACAAATTATATATCTTATTTAAAAATGTATTGGATACAATATAAGATCCAACGCATAATTTGTTTTGACTTTTCTCCAAATAATATAGAGAGTTGAATTATTACTTTAATTAAAGGAATTTATTTTCTCCATGAAAATAAAAAACTACAGTTTTTAATCAAATATAATTCATCATGCATTTTAAATATGAAAATAATGTTTTGAAGGATAATTTTTCATTAATTGTTACTTACTATTAAGTTAATCATTTATTTCTATTGGTTTCATTATGGATCAATTGTAAGGTGGGTATAAAGGTCAAATAGAATTAAAAATAAACAATCAAAAATGAAAATAAATTTAATGAAATTAAAAATCATTATATTTCTATTATAAAGAAAGAAATTTCTAGTAGTAGAACACATCTTGAGTTCTATATAAAATACGTTTATTGAAATGAAAATGTAAAAATAGGATTACAATACTATCGATAATGAGTATTAATACTACATTGGAAATCATCTCTAAACATAAACAATAATAATTATTCTAATAAATGAGTGATTTTAGGAATTAGGGTAAGAATTTAATTTAAATCAAGAATCATTTTTTGAAAACACAATATTTGAATAAGAGGTTAACATAAATAAATACTCACCTATATTATTTACATTAATGGGTGTGGTAATTGAAAATTTTCGATCGATAAATAAATATTTATTAATTATTGATATATCCTATAGTAGATGAAGAGATAAATCCAAATATATGGTATCTAATTATTTATCTCATGTTTAAACTGAAACGTTTCTGTAGTGTTTAATGAATGTGAGGGTGGTGTATGAAAATTTATAAAATTAAATGAGAAAAATAATTTCTAAAAAATAATATATAGAAATAAACATTATCACTTATAATATATTCTTCATGTCTTGATCTATAGATCAGTAGATTACCATCGATGTTCTTTCGATTTAGGTTCTTTTTATTCCATTCATTTAAATTATTATTCTTTCATTACTCATAAATCATTACAATATGCATATACATGATGATGAATCATATAAAAGTTAGAATTATATTCTATTAGTGTATAAATATATAATATATTCAACATCAATATCATTGAATCATTCTATAACAAAAATTAATATTTAAATTTATACTGTGTTCTAATATAGTCATAAAAATTCTTGTTGTGTCTTCAAATAGATTTATTTTAGGTTATTAAGCTTTAATAATACATTTATTGTCACATTATTAGAGTATTAAAAGTATTACATCACATAGATTGAGAAATTAGTTTTAGTTATAATAATATGGTTTTATATTTATCCAATTTTCCAAAAAATGTATCTCTTGAAATTAGGTTTTTGTTTTCTCTTTATACTGAATATAATTAAGTAATAAACTAATAATTTCAAATCAGACAATATATTAAAGAATTTTAAATCAAAATATTATTTCTTACTTTTCTCTTGAAATTTTGGAATAATTTTTTGAATTCCCATTAAATCATCATTCTCTAATTTTGAGGAATCTCTAGTCATGAATTTTTCATCTTTATCCTTTAAATTCATCCCATACACTAAAAATTTCTCAATAAATTGTGTTATGATCAATTAAATATCAGCATCCATCTAAAAAAATTCAATTATGGGAAATTATTTTTCATTGAAATTTTCATCTTGATCAAATAATTTTTCTTCCAACACTCCTCAATGGTTTTCTACAATTTTATGTTTTCTAAATGGGTTGTCTAAATATCACTATGTTATGTTTCCTCTTCACTATGTTTTTGAGGTGATTCATCATCAATGGGTATAGAAATGTCATGGTATTTCTCCTCCATCACGATTTTTATACCTTCTTCTCCTTGAACACTTTTATGAGTCTATATATTTTGTTCATTATTTCATATTTATTAGGTGTTGGGGTTATATTTTCTATGAAAATATTATAATTCTCATCAAAATCTTCTTCTAAAACATTATATATGTTTTCTTCTAAAAGTGTTAAAAACTGAATAGAAATTTCAATAGCCTTCTCTTATAGTTTAGATTTTAGAGGGCCTTTTCCTTTAGAAACATCATTAAAGTCATGATCCTGCTCAGTTTATTATCTTGTAACATCATTAAATCTAGTTTATACATTGTATTTTGACTGGTTTTTATCTCCACCATCATTTAAATGATGATATTTATCATGGTTCTCTCCTAAAATTCTATGTGTGTTAATGGGAGTCCCATTCTTCTTCTACTTATATAAATTTAATGATTTGAACACATATTTTTTGATTTTCCTCATCATTATCAACTATAATAATTTCAAAAAGCATTACTTCATCATGTATATTAAGACCCGCCTTCACCAAGATGTGGAAAAGGATAGATAACTACCATACCCTTCCTTCTTCAAGATGAAGGAGAGATAATGACCACAAAGTACTTCCTTCAATCGGCACTGGAGTGGTGACTAGAACCAAGGGTATAGAATCTCACATAAAAAATAGAAGGAATTAACCTTATTATTTTAATTGGATCAAGAGATAAGATGGTAAATCCCAAACAACTCCAAAAAACTGAAATGAAAAGAAAATCCAAAGATCCACTCCCATATGCATGTTCAAAATAAACTGATACAAGGTACCAGAAAATTCCAATGAAGGTGCCAAATGAAATAAAATCAACAGAAACTCTTAAAGCCTAAGATATTAAAGTCCAGAATGGTCTTTAAGGTCTTCTTGGAAACCAAAAAGCAGTTTTATAAACGTAGCGTGAGTATACAGATATACCGAGTAGCGAAAACCAAAATCCCTCATGCACAAGTGGGAAGGAATTTTAATGCCCAGTGAGGAGAAAAGGAGATATCCAATTAACCAAGAAAGGAAACTATCCACCCAGCCTCACCATGGTACACTCCAAAAATAACACATATTAGGTAAATTTATAGTAATATAGCATCAATATTAGGGAACCCCGCACCACTTTCTCACTGGTTATTTAGGAAATCCTAGAGGTCAGACCTCTACTACAAGTATCACTCCAGTCCCACTGCCGCCCCACCAACAACCTTATAGGCAATCATGACACATCCCAACAACACAAACTTGGTCCGCCACAACCACTATGATTCCCGAATACACATTGGACAAAACAACCATTGTCACGCCCGAAGACACCTCAACCTCATCCCAAAGAATCTTGGGAAACAAATCTACCCGCACACACCGAGTCCAACCACCAAAACAATCCCTTCCTGAAGATTCCTGGGCCAAAATATATCATAGGCCGTCAAATCCTACCTGAAGAGTCATGGGATTCCTAGGAGATGGATTATAATGGAGATAATAACCAGCGACTCATAACATTGTTAGAAAAACACTCTCCCCCATGAGATAGGGATGTTCAAAATGGAGTGATAAACATGGGTGGGGTGAGAATAATAAAAAAAGAACTAAATTTATACATATAATTAAACAAACCCTCATCCCAAACTAAGGGTTCTGAAATAGTAAACCACCCCATACACAACCAGAGCAAAACCACCCTCATTGCTATCTTGAAATGCACAAACACACAACAACCACAACCAGAGAACATCCCATTTCTAGAAAAAAATATCCTAGTGTACCCTTTCTTGATATCATGTTCAAGTGATTCCATATAAAATATTATTTCACTACCATGGAGCTATCATGCATAACTATAATCTAATACATCAACTAATGAAAAACAACCAAGAAACAATTTAGGGACTCACACCCGGTTCTCTTGTAAAGTCACAACAACAAAAGGGATCCATGGAATTCATAAAAGTGTTGTAATGAAACCCAAACCCAACAAATGGACTCACATGGATGCAAATACACAACCAAAAATTGAACAAAATGAGATCCCATCTCCATCTGCATCACCCCGCAAGCATCATGCCAAAAAACCATGTGTATTAGCAGAATAGGGAAAGAGAGTTTTCAGATTTAACCGCACCATTTATCATGTTCCTCCTTTCCTTTTGGTTAACCGGGGTGATCACACAAGGATTCTTATTCATTGTGCATCCATTTTATCAACCAACTTTATGTGATTAACTAGTTTTTATTATATATCCATTAAATTACATGATTATCCAGAAAAATAGTGGATTATTAATGCACAAGAAAAGCCCACCAACGAACACAATTTTCAGTGGTTATAAACCCATACAATTCACAACATAAAAATGGAGATAAAAAAAATACAACAACGTCATCATCAAACACAATCCTCCATTCTTTAGATTACATCTATTCTCTTTGTTAAGGTTTGGTTTCATCCATGTCCCAAGGGAATCATTGTCAAACCTTCCCCGCATGATACACAATAAAGATAGATGAAGGAAGCACCTTACCTAGATTATCAAGGATCAATGTTTTATACTCACATCAAGAACTGAGAATGTGTGACATGCAGTAAAGAAAAACTTGATGGCTTCATTCTTGAACCAGAAGGGTTCCTGCACAGTTGCATGATTCGTCTTCAGAGTAAGTCTCTAGGGTGTAAATAGTGAATGTAAAAGAATTATGAAGAGATTATCATAGATTTAAAAAAAGTCAGATCCTAAAATCAGGGAGATGATTTTGAAGTACATAAAAGTAAGATAGTAGCTCAAACATGTGGTTGGGAAGTTTAATACATTGGGATTAATTGATATTTAATCATTCTATTCACAAAATGGTGGAGATAAGAGCTGTGACAGAATAGATTTCCATTAAATTGAGAAAAACTCTTAACAAGGTTGAAAATTTAAAACACCAAAATGGTGTGACACTTTGAAAAAAAGCCACATGTTTTGGCTAATCAAGGGTCATCCGACTATTGGGGGATTAAAACATCTTTTACTAGATTTAAATGGATTTTAAAGGGGTATTAAAACACTTTTATGTCAAAAGATACGTTACTTGGGAAAAAACGGAAGGTCCTTGAAAAACAGGAATAGAATCCCTGTTTGGTGGGTTACCGTCACCCTGGCACAGTTTCCCTAGCACCATCTCCCTGACACCGATGATGATTGGTGCTATGGTTGAATAATCAGTGACATCGATGCTGATCGCTTCCACCGATGCCCGTTGGTGCCACCGTTGCTGATAGGTGCCACCAACCCTCATTGATGCCACCGTTCATTCAATCCAAAAATATGGAAAACATCTTAATGAGTCACTTATGATTCCCATGATACCGCAAACACTGGAATTTGGAAAAGTAATGGACCAAGAGGGACCAGGCTATTACATGAAATACATCTCAAACTATTATCCCCCTTGAGAATTCAAGAGTAAGGACAAAGAAACAAGGGGGGTCCAAACAATAACCTTACAGGATACCTATCAGGGAAAAACCACCCTAGAGATGTTCAAAAGTTGGAACAAGACTCTATATCTTGGAACACCTCCCCCCATCTATCTCTGGAACAACTATGGATATACTTCCTCTGTTCTCCCCCGAGAAGTCACACAAACATAGAGAGGCCACACCATCCAGATAGATGGGTAGGGAGTCCCTTCTTCCATGTCATGATAAAATCCTCTTTGGGTGGCACTAACTTTCCCACATGGGTTTAATCACATACACCTTAATTCATCTTGACTAGGGACCAGGTCGTCCACACCCCATAGTGAGGACTTTTCTACACATTCTGAGGAAGGAAAAGAACCTATCGTATGGATAACAAGGTTAATAACTACATCACAGTCATGTACAAAACACAACACAAAACAAGACTTAAAACAATAATGGCTAATGGACATGCATCTGTGCCTCCTTTTCATAGGTTCTCTCCTCAAGGGAACCATGCCACCACAACATATGATCAATGGGAATGGTTCTTACACAAATCACCTTCTCCTCATGATCCTCGATCGCTACTGGTCTCTCCATGAATATTGTATCTTCATCAATATCTATCTCTCCCAAGGCGAGGATGTGAAAGTCATCGATAGATTCCAAAAAAGATGTGACACATTGGATAAATTGTGGACCCTTTGTAGATGTGGTGGTATAACTAGCTGATAATCCACTTCTCCAACCCACAAAAACACCTTGAATGGCCCTAAAAACATGGGAGAAAGATTACTCCCCCTTCCGAAATTCCGCTTCCCATGCCGAGGGGAGACCTTTATATACATGTGGTCCCCAGCCTCGAATTCCAAGGGTATCATCCCGTGATCAGAATATGACTTCTACTAGTCCTGAGCATCTTCATCCTCTCACACACAAGCTGAACCTTATCTATCGTGCTATGCACTACCTCAGGGCCATGAACACCTGCTTCCCAAACCTCGGTATAGCATACGGGAGAACAACAAAACCTTCTATAAAAGGTTTCGAACGGAGACATGCCAATGGTAGAGTGGTAGATATTGTTGTAGGAAAACATTCCCAGTGGAAAGTGTTGCACCCATGATCCTCACAAGTCCATAATGCATTCCAATAGCATATCCTCCAACATCTAGATGGTCCTCTTAGTCTGCTCATACATATAATGTTGGAAAGAGGTTCTAAAGCGTAGCTGGGTGCCAAAAGCATACTGAAACTCCCTCTAGAATCGTGAGATAAACCGTGCATCCCGGTCTGAGACTATGGACCTCAGAACTCCATGAAACCACACATCCTAATACACATACCTATGTGTTAAGGAATCAACCACACTCAACTCCTTGATTGCTAGGAAGTGAGTTGATTTTTCATCCAATATTCCACTACTCAGATAGCATCATATCCTACATCAACCCTCGGTTATCTTGTGATGAAATCCATCGAGGTATTATCCCACATCCACTCGGGGGAATCTAAAGGCAGTAATACAATCCCTGGGATTTGGTGTTTATCCTTCACCTACTGACTCACGAGGCACTTTTCCACAAACTCTGCCACTGCTCGCTTCACTCTGGGCCACGAAAACTAAGCTCTCAAGCCCCATTACATCCCGGAATTTCTTGGGTGTACTACCAGGGGTGATTTATGGAACCCACCGAGAAATATCTCCGGCATCATATCTAGGGAAAAATATACATGTGGAAAATCCTCTGATTCAGACCATATTCTGACCATCCTTCCGGAGCATTGCCCTACCTAACGCAATAATGCATCACTTCAGCCTCTAGGGCTGAAAATAGAGACTATTACCCCTACTATACCAAGGAATACTTCATCTTAATCTAGAATAGATGACCTCTACCATCCTCCACTTTTTCATTTTAGTGTAAGTCCACCAAGTCCTCCATTAATTTCCAAAAATCTGCTGACTCCCAAACCACATCCCTTTGTGAATTACTATTCAATGTATTTCCCACCACATTACCCTTTCCTGAGGTGTAGGATATCTGGAAGATGTAGTCCTAAGGAATCTCCATCCACCTATGTTGTTTCATGTTCATGTCACGCTCGAAGAAGAAATACCACAAGGTCTTGTGATATATGAAGACCAAAAAGTGTTCCCTATTGAGTTAATGCCACAACATCTTTAGGGAGGAAACAACCGCTACAAGATCCAGGTCATGGGTGGAATAGTTACGTTCATGAGGAAGTAACTTTTAAGAACCATAAGAGATCAATCCCCACTACTACATCAAGCACAAACCCCATGACTAGATCAAAAGCATCACAAAATACTTCAAATGCTACCCCTTTCTCTAGAAACATCAATACTGGGGAACTGAACATTTTCCCATTTAGATAACTGATGGATGACTAGTACTGCTCACTCCAAAATAAAACCTTGTATTTCTTGTTCAAGGCTGTCAAAGGTGCCACAAATCAATAGAAGATGGGAACAAACCACAAGTAGTAACCTACTAGGCCTATGAAACATTGAACCTATGCCACGTTCTTGGGTGATACCCATGAAACAAAAACTACAACCTTTGATGAATCTACCCATATTCCATGTTGGGTCTTTATGTGTCCAAGGAAGTGCACCTATAATGTCCATAAAATCCACTTGGACAACTTCCCATATAGCTGGTGGTGTGGGAGCCCCTCAAAAAGTATCAACAGATGCTCAATGTGATCCTCCTCTGATCATTATTATATCAGTATGTCATCAATAAACATGAATAATAAACAGTCAAGATATTTAGGGAAAATGGAGTTCTCGATCCCCATGTAAATGGATGGTGCGTTCGTAGCGCTGAACAACCTGACAACACACTCAAATTTCACATATATGCATTTGAAAGTAGTCATCATGATGTCACCCTATTTCACCCTCAACTGGTGTAACCCAGACCGTAGGTCGATCATAGAGAACCAACCTGACCCCTTTAACTAGTCAAAATGGTCGTCAATCCTTAGGAGGGGGTAACAGTTCTTTACTATCACCTTATTCATCCTTTAGTAATCTCTACACAGACTGAGACCACCACATGACATCATCATGTACAAGACTGTAACACCACATAGTGATGACCTCAGTCATATAAAACCCTTATTCATTAGGTAATCAACAAGAATCTTTAACTCCCACAACTCAAAAGGCATCATCCGATTGGGATCCATCAAAATTAGACGGGCACCAGGTTGTATGTTTATCCCGAACTCAACATCACGTCAAGGGGGTAGGGTCACAAACTCTTCTGGGAATAATTCCATAAACTCACTAACGATCCATTGGAATTATACCATATTTTAGTCTACTGGTTCCAATGATAAATCATCTAGAATAGAAAGAAGGGGCTCCACACATCGGCTTCCCTCCCTTCAACCACGCTCGCTGAAGAAAGCAACACGATGTCTACCCATATCTGAGAACACAGCCCTTCCCCAAATGCAGTCTATAACAGAACACATAGTAAAAAACTATTAGATTCCTAAAATGAAATCATATGGATACATTTTTAGAAATATAAGGTCCCCATTGGACTAATATAGCCCTGACATCAGTCTGCATCCTCGAAAAACATAAGTCGGGTACATCTATCCTTCGACCGACATACTCAATTCTAGGGGAACGGGAAGTCACTATGTGTCTAGAACCCGAGCATGGAATAGAATGGGTGTAATGAAGGAGTCTGAAGCTCTATAATCAAAAAAGGAAGAATAAAGAGTACAAAACAAGCTGATCGTACCTCGAACGACCTCTGATCGTGCTGGAGCTACTTCCTCTACGACATACAACTGCCCCTGCCCACCTCCTTTGGCCCTCATATATTGGACACCTCCATGAATATGCCCTGGTTCATTTCCTTGTGGAGCGCAATAAATTTGGAATCCTCTTGCAATGATTTCTCTCAGATGAGCGGGAGGTCGTTGTCACTACTACTGCTGCTAAAATGGTCTGGCTGGAAACTGATGCTACTGATGTAGGTGCTAAACTTGCCCAGCTCCAATGTACTGCACTAGGTACGGACACTGATTCTTAAGATTTCCTCTATTTACACAAATAATGTACCTCGTTACAAGGATTATAGAGTAATGGTGATGATTGGGAGATTAAAACTAGAACTGCTGAGGTCTTCTCCCCTTCAGTCGAAACCAGGGAGGCCCGGATGATGGAGGCCTATTGCTATAATCCTTCCTCTTACATGAGATCAACTTCACCCCTCTCACGAAACACCTCCCAGCATGGGAATCCTCTCAACCACTTCATCCTTTCTTGTACCTCCAAGTTTCCTAGTAGAGTCAAGGGAGTAACAATGTACTATAGGGGAAGTTGGAATGCCTCCTCTAACCGCCTTGCCCATGATTCCTCATCCAGGAAATGGTTTGGAGAGAAACTAGATATATCCTTGATTGTGGAAGAGAGGAATTCCGCCAAAAACTCCCTATCGATGTCGGTCCACAAAACCTCATCTTCCTTCTTCTCCCCAAGATAGAGCATTTATCACTGATGTGATTCTCCCTACATCTTTCTAACAGCCCGAGGAACTCGTTACTCAGCCAAATCCTGGTTCAAGATGAAATCTATCACCAAATCATTGATCCAGCTTTCTTTCTCCTTTTCTAATACCCTGACCTCATAATTCATTAGGGTCTACCACTGAAAGGCACGAAGCATCTTCTTCCACCTGTCATCCTCTTCCACTCGATCAGCCCTCTGGTGATTAGTGAAATCTATCTCCTAGGAATTAATCGACCCCACTACTCATGGAAGTATTCATGGTACCATAACTACAAGGAAAACTCGGAATGATTAATCCTAAGTAGTGTAAAATATTTATTTTAAATTTTTCACCAAATTTTTATTCATTATTAATTCCCTAGAACACTGAAAACACATAAGAACACAAGTAATCATGATGCCTGTACCTTGCCTATGGCCTCTACCCAGAAATTACTATAGCCTCACTTGATCATTTAGTAGGCATAGATTTCTTTCGTCAGATCACGGGGGCCCCTAAAATCCTGTGTCTTATTCGGTCATCCCTAGCCTATTTCATGCACCATGATTTACTAACACTATTTCCATACCATCCAATGAAATTATCACTATGCCTAACCCCAAACACCATCCTATCTCTCAACCATCACCACAGATACCATTATATCACGAACCGCCTTCACCAAGATGAGGAAAGGGACAAAAAACTGCTAGACCCTTCCTTCTTCAAGTAGAAGGATATATAATGATCCGCGAGTCCCACCTTTAATATGCCTCATAGTGTAGACTAGAAGCAAATGTATATAATCTCACATAAAAAATGGAAGGCCTTACCCTTTTTATTTTAATAGGATCGGGAGATAAGATAATAAATCCCAATAAACTCCAAAAACTAAATGTAAAAGTGAAGACAGAGATCCACTCCCATATTCATGTTCAAAATTAACTGATACAAGGTACACAAAAATTCCAAGGAAGGTACCGAGTGAATGAAAAGAAGCAAAAACTCCCGAAGTTTGTGCTGGTAATGTCTGGAACGGTCCTCAAGGTCCTCTTGGAAACATTATAGTAGTTTTATATACGTAGGGTGAGTATACTATTAAACTCATTAGGTAAAACCAAAATCTCTCTTGCACAAATGGGGAGGCATTCTAATGCCTCGTGAGAAAAAATAGAGATAACCAAAGAATCTAGAAGGGAAACTATCCACCCAGTCTCACAATGGAACACTCCCCATATAACGATAGTCATGTAAAGTAACAGTAATAGCACATCAATATTTGGGTACCCACACCGCTTTCCCACTATTTATTTAGGACACCATACTCATCAGACATCCCCCACGAGTCTCACTATAATCCCACTACCATCCAAACATCAACCTTATGGGCCATCACCGCACATCCCACCCACTCACATTGGGGCCACCATTACCACTACCACACCTGAAGACACATAGGCCTGAACATCCATTGTCATGACCAATGACACCTGGGCCTCATCCCGAAGGCACTTGGGAAACAAACATGCCCACACACACATGGGGAAACCACCACAATACACCCCTGCCCAATGTTTCAGGGTCCATAAAATACCTTTGGCCATCACAACCTGCCTGAAGTGTCTTCGGATACATGGGACAGGGAGATGAAAGGTGAAAATAACCATCCCCTCATAAGAATGTTGGAAAAAACACACTCCCCCATGAAATGGGGGTGTTCAACATGTAGTGATCAACAATGTTGGAGTGTGAATTTGAAACACAAGAAATAAATTTAAACATATATTTAAAAATACACTCATCCAATCCTAAGGGTTATAAAACAAGAAACCATCCTATACACAAGTAGAGCACAACTACCCTCGTCACTATCCCTACATGCATGAATACACAACATCCACAACTAGAGCACAACCCATTTGCAGAAAACAATCCCCTAATGTACTAGTTCCCATTATCATGTTCAAGTGATTCCATTTAAAATATTCCTTCACTACTAATAAACTAACAGTCATAGCCACAATCCAACACAACAACTGAAGGAAAAAACCCAAGCATCAATTTCAGTATTCACACCCGGTTCTATTGTAAGGTCACAACAACAAAGGGATATGTGATATCTCTCTAAGTACTAGAACCAAACCAAGCCACAACATATCTCCCCAGATGGCCTAAAATCGATAACCAATAACTGAACAATAGGAGATCCCATCCCCATCCATGTCAACCCGTAAGAATCAAGAAGAACAACCATGTGTATTTGCAGAACAGAGAAAGGGAGTTTTCCGATTTAACAACACCATTTATCAAGTTAATTCTTTCAATTTGGTTATCTAGGGTGATGAAACAAGGATTATTAATCATTGGTCATCCATTCTATCAACCGACATTATGTGATTTACTATTTTCCATGTTAGATCCATTAAATTACAATATTATCCATAAAAATAGATGTTTTTTAGTGCGTAAGAAAAGACCACCAACATGCACTATTTTTTGTGGGCAAAAGCCCATACAATCTCCAACATAAAAATGAAGATAAAATAAATACAACAACATCATCATCAAACACACCCCTTCATTTTTAGATTATGTTTATACTCTTTGTTAAGGATTGGTTTCGTATACATCCTGAGGGAAGAATTAACATACCCCCTCCGTTATACAAAATAAAGAGAGACTATGGAAGAACCCTACTTGGATGATCAAGGATTGATGTTTTATTCTCACATCAAGAATTGAGGATGCACGACATGTATGAAAGTAAAACTCAAAATCTTCAAGGATGATCAAGAAGGGATCTAGCACGAGAGCACGATTTGACTCCGGAGTAACTCTCTAGGGAGTACATAGAGAATGGAAAAGTATAATGAAGAGATGATGTTTGATTATGAAAAATACATAACCTAAAATCTAGGAGAATATTTCAAAGTACATAAAAGTCAAATCGTGGATATACCACATTGTTGGGTGGTTTCATACATTGGGATTAATTGAGATTTAACGATTCTCCTTAGAGATAGTGGAGATAACAGTTGCAAGTTAATAGATTTCAATTAAATGGAGAAATTCCTGTAATATGGGAAAACTATAAAACATGACAAAGGTGTGACACCAAGGAAAAAGGCCACATATTTTGGTAACGCAAGGGTCGCCCAACTATTAGGGGTATAAAAATCTTTTACTGGATTTAAATTGATTTGAACTGGGTATTAAAACAATTTTATTTCAAAAGATACATTACTGGGGAAAATGGGATGGTCTACGAAAAACAGAGAAGGACTCACCATTAGGTGAGTCCCATTGCCCTGGCACCGTCACCCTGGAACCGATGCAGATTAGTGCGATGGGAAACCCATTGGTTCCACCGACACTCATCAGTGCCATCGATGCAGATCAGTTCCACTGATGCCCATCAGTGACATCGACACCCATCAGTGGCCCTGATGCTGATCGGTTCAACCGATGCCCATCAGTGACACAGACCACCGATTCCCAGAGGTGCCACTAACGCCCCTCGATTCCATTGACACCCATCAGTGCCAATGGCGCCCAACGGTGCCAGTGATTCTCATCGGTGCCATTGTTCGTTCAATATTTAAATTTGGAAAACTCATTAATAAGTCACAGATGGTCCCCAGGACTCCCCAAATAGCAGAATTTGGAAATGTAATGGACCAGGAGGGTCCGAACCATTACAATGATCGTGAGGGTCCTTTTTCCTAAAAAATTCAATGTCCTCCCAAATATCTTCCTCGACCACTACAAATTTCAGTTCCTCAACCATTATGGTTGAGGTAAAAATGGTAATTATAAAAGAAATTTCATCATATTGATGTGAAAAATGTTCCTCTATATTGAGTAAATAAGAAAGTCCAAAAATAGCTTCCTTCTCCATGAACTTATCATCATTATAGAATCATAGTTATATGATTGGAAGCTTAAAAATATTTTCCTTGGTAATATGTTGGTAGGTTCATTATCTAAAAAATAATCTTCTAATTACATGAATTAAATATCTTAATCCAATTTCAACTTTTTAACTTATCTATTTCAAGTGTTGTATTTAAAATCAGATTATTTCCACTTATCCTTCACCATTTATTCTATAATATTCATCATGTTTTGTTCTTATTATTATTTCTTATATAAGAGTGATGATGAGACTCATTTAACTTCATTGTATATTGTTGTTTGAACATCATTAATCTCCTATATCACAATTTATTTAATATTCTATATTGTAATAGTTACCAACAAGTTAGTCATAATTGATTATAAAAGATTAACATATTTTTTCAAGTTATAGAAATAATATTACTATTATTCGGGAGTCTCAGAATAATACTCGATCTTTTTATCATGGTTTTAATTTTACCGTCCATATTTAGTAGTGAATTCCAAATCATAGATCATAAAAACATATCATGGTTTCCATTGTTGAGGAATTTAAATATTTCATACTTAGTGGAAGAGTAGTAGAATACCTAAAACTACATGGTAATTATGATTACTGAATGTTACCTCATAGTATTATTGAGTAAGGAATATCCACCATTGGTGATGGAATTCACCATACTAGGATGAATATGAATTTATCCATACCATGGCCTATTTTGAACAACATATTGAATTATGTTCCGCCCTAGAGGTCAGATCATTCGGGAAATTTGTTTACACATGTGTTACTGTGTTACTGTTGTTAAAATAGTAATCCATCCTATAAAAAATGTTAATAAATGGTTAATTAAAAGGAAAATATAAAAAAACATAACTTATAATAAGATCAGGAAATAGAAATGTTGGGGGAATTTTCATGCCCAAATCAATAGGTTCTGAATCATTGATTGTTTCCTTTGTTCCACAACAACTACACTAAAACCATGATATTAGGTAGTGATACATTTACATATAGTGGGTTACCAAATTTTAGAATATATATTATTCTTAATATCACAAAAGTTAAAATTGTAATAAAGTGAAATTGTAGGGAAAATACCATAAGGAAAAATTAATCTTATTGACACTATCTTAAAGAACTTTTGGGCCTTCATAATTTAGTTAAATATTTATAGAATAAAAAAATTATAATTAATGACTAGTAAATAGTAAATAACTAATTAACATTTTGATTAGAATAAATGATGGGAGATGAAAGTGTCAATATATGGATTGTATTTTCTGTTGAACAAATAAATATTTCCCTTGGATTTAATCTAATATACAATTGCAAGTATCCTAAGGGTGACTAGTTTTACCTCCCATAATATACTATAACTACCAATCAATGCTAATTTCTATCATAATTTTATCAATAACAAATCTAAATGAATTAAATTTACTCTCTAAAGTTATTGGAAATGTTAAGTTAGTTATATCTCCCACACTAACCTCTGCTACATTGTTTTTATTCCATAACCATCATCACTATTTATAGGAAATTATGGGGTAGAATGACATATAGTAAAAATTAAATATAATTAATAATAATATATGACTATAAAAGAAGATCTCCAGTAATGGATTACACATCCCCTTCAATCATAAACACTCTCCTCTATAAGATTGTCCACAAAAGATTGACTAGTTATTCCACCATAAATGTCCTTAGTAACAAAATATAGGGAATATAATAAACTATAAATAACTATATTTATTAACTAATAGATCATACATGTATTGATATAATCTATGAAAATATGTATCCTCTAATACAAAGTAAAAAATTATAATGAATAAAAAAGAAGCTATCTAAATAGAAGCACCAGAAAAATGATGTTACTCTCATTATTTTTATCCTATATTATAATGATCTATTTCATTCAAGTTTATATTCAAATTTTATTGTCACGTCCCATCCTCGGGGCCCGTGTCGTGACTACCCCAAGCCCACCTTCGATGGGCCAGGGGCTGGCGACTTGCACCAAAGGCATAAATCCTGATAACTGAGAAGGCATTACCTTTATAAAAGAAAACAAACACCACATAGTACAAGAGGAAGTAAAAAACTAAGTACAAAAGAAAGTAATGAAAAGTAAATGGGCCAGAATACAAACCCAACTGAAAGTACAGCTACAGCTGAACAAAAGTACAACAGAAAAGGACAAACAACTGGAAGAAAGGAAGTAGCTCCTGGGTTGCCCTCCTCGGATCCTACCTGAGGGTAGGTACAGATAGCGCAGCTCCTGGATCATCCACAACGCTCTCTCCCATCAACCTCCTCCGTGTGTCATCTCGTCGTGAAGTCCACCTACGGATACTGACTCATCGTGTGGTCCACCTCCAGGTACTGACTCGTCGTGTGGTCCACCTCCTTGTACCTTCCAGTCCTCGAACACTCGGCCTCCGTCAACACTGCCCGTCATCTGCAACCAACACAACGAGGTGCGGGCATAGCCCGTGTAGGGGTGAGTATAAAAACACTCAGTAGGGACCCCGAGCCCCTCAAGGTCTTAGTAAAACCAACATGGATAACCACAAGAAGATCTCAACAGAGAACCTCTACTTAGATATATGCCCATACGTATACCTAAGTTGTCAAGTAACCCATCTCAATCATGAGGAAACACAATGATTATGAAAACAACGGATAACCACTACCTAGGTATATTCCCATACATATACCTAAGTTATCAAGTGACCCATTTCAATCAAGAGGTAAACACAAAGGTCAATGACTCAGGTCAAACCAGGATTCTCATTATCAAAACTGTAACTGCTGAAGAGCCCCGTCTCTGGAGTGTAAAGTGGTCCTGTCACGACTCCGAGGTACTGCTCACTAACCTAAGACTGCTGAGGTACTCCTTCTGTCGAGTTCTGCGAGCCAGCCACCCAAACACAATAGTGCTTCCCGCCGGGTTATGCCACCCACACATAGTAGTGCACACCCCCTAATAGCCTGCAGAGGTGCTCTCCGGACGTGTACCGCGGGTTCGCACTCTCACACAGGCAGTGATCCATCCTCCATGGGTCTGCACACAAACAAAGTAGTGCTCCGTCCACTAGGATAGTCGACTCACCCCAAGTCGAGTCGGTCAAGTAGTCATCAGGTCTCAGTCGGCTACACGGTCTCCGTACTCCACATGCTCATATTTGGGAGGGTCCGCTCCACGAGCTACAAGTCGATACTCTAAGTATCTCAAAGTTCCACGAAGAAGTATATCAATGGACTGCCTCTTCACAGGGTCTCAACGCAGCAGACGACGCGTCAAACGGACGCCCAGTCTGTGAGTTACTAGCCTTTTCGTCCCTGAGGCCCGGTTGGATTCGTGTGCGAACCCACCCGGCCGTATCTCAACTATACCACGAACTCTCATAGGGTATACTCATAGGGACCGTTTCTCCACGTGATCACCAACACCACTGACGGTACGTCAAACGGACGTCCAGTCTGAAAGTTATCAGCTTTTCCATTTTAGGGGCCCGGTTGGATTTTGGGTACAATCCAAACCGGCCATACTCCAACTGCATCCAAAACTCAGGAGAAGTATGCCAAAAGTTCTGTCTCATTAGGAGGAATTCAATGAGAGATAAAGCACGTCAATCAGACGCCCAGTCTGTGAGTCATTGGCCTTTTCGTTCCAGGGGCCCTGTTGGTTTCGTGAGCAAACCAACCCGACCACACTCCGACGGCATCCAAACCTCAAGCGGAGTAAGCCAAATGTTCCGTCTCATCAAGAGGAACCCAACAAAGTCGACGGCATGTCAATCGGACGTTCGGATCTCACGATATAAGTGTTTCTGCTCCGAGGGTCCCGTTGGTATCGTATCCGAACCAACCCGGCCGAACCCAAAGTTCTCAGAAACCTTGAGTGTAATATACCAAAACGACCACCTCGATCCAAGGGTCTCATCGCAACTGACAGTGCGTCCATCGGAGGTCCGTAGCCCATGTTATGGGCATTTGAACAGAAAAAATCTGAAATGGGGGGTCTGGGCCCGGCCCAACCCCCCCCCCCCCGGGTCGGCCCAAAACGGGTCGACCCGGCCCGGATCTGGGTCCGGCCCTTCAGGGCGAGGTGCGGCGCGGCCCGGGCGGTCCGGTCTGGCCACGCGGCGCGCTGGCGCACAGTCCTGGAGGCTCGTCCGAACCGGCCGAGCGTTGAGAGACGGGGGGGGGGGGGGGGGGTGCTGCCCCCCACTTGCATCACTAACCGCGGCCCCACGTGGGGCCGCCCCTTGCCACCGGACGCGGCCAAGCGCTGCATCCCACCTCTCCGGTCCTGTGCGGCTGCGTGCCGCGGTGGCTCTTCCCGGCGGCACGCCGGGTGCCGCCGTCTACTGGTGGCCGGCTTGCACCGGCCGCCGGCACCACCGTGCCGGCGAGGCGCGCCGGCGGAGTCTTCCGCGGACCACAGGACGTGCTCCGGTGGTCCATTTTTCTCACCGCTTTCGCCAACGGTCCTCCCGGGACCTGACCTTTATTGCGGCGGCTTGAAACGACTTCACGGACCGCCTCAACATCGTCCATCGATCCGCACTTCGACAAAAAACTATGGGGTCTTCAAATCGCCTCCACGGCCCCGACTCCGCCCGCAGTTTCGTTTGGCCTCAACGGCGCGGCGCGACAGCGCCCCACTTCTTCGCCATGTTCTTTCTCATTTCCGTGCGGTGCAACGGCACCGCGCTGCCTTTCACTTGCCGCAACAAATTTAATCAAACAATGGCGGGAGGAGGGTCGGCCGTGTTCGTGCGGTCCGACCTCCTCCCGTCATAATAATAACGAGCGGCCCAATTGAAACCAAGAAAGGCGACAGATGAGATCACGATCAACAATAAAAATAAACCCCCACAACTTTCCACAACAAAATATTCCCAACCCGCAAGTAAAACGTTCGCGGATCATCTAGATATTAATTTGATCCACGTTCTTTGTTTTCTTTAGAATGAAAGAATCAAGGGAATAAAATTGTTCTCAAAATAATTCCCTACCTCAACGTTGTCGTCAAATGAGAGTTCGTCGCAGAATTAACCGTCACAGAAGAAGAGGATCGTTGCGGAAGAGAAGGATCGTCGTGGAAGAAACGTCGCGGAAGGAGCGTCGTTGATTTCTGAGGATTTGGCGTTCTTCGTCAGAGATCGGTGCGTTCTTCGCGTTCTTCGCATTCTTCGTCAAAGAAGAACGCTTTCCTCCAAATCCGCTCCACGTAACAAGTTTCAACCGAAATAAAATAAGAACAACCTTATTTTATTAACGCACAATTCATCCTTTTAAATTCAAAAAGAAGCAATCAATTCATTGAATTAATTTCAACGATTTAAACACCCAAATTAATGACGCGTTTCTTAACCAGAATAAATGCACGGTTTGACTTCATTAAAAGGGGGGTGCAAGTGCATTACATAAGAAGAAAAGAAACGGTGGCTCGTGTGGGTCTCACCTCACAAAATATCCTACCAAGTGGTTATGATATTGTGGGTCCCACGTCATCCACATAACATAGGTTAAGTGACTTAAATAAAATAAAAAGATCAGTTGCACCACTTTTATTTTATTCCATAACTTAACCCCAAAAATAGAAACCACACCCAAGAAAACACAACTCCGGAAAAGGTGTTTCTAAGAAATTAATGGCACTGTGATTCCATCGGTGCCTTCGGATTTTGATTCTAAGAACCATTTCAAAAGTTAGAAAAACCCTCTCACTCGTTCACTAAACTTACCCGAGCTAAACTTCGGAAATTAATTCCAGGCACACCGGGCCTTAGAATCAGGCGCTGTTAGAAACCGCGTTTTTGTAAAATCCCAAAGAAAATTTAGAAAAAACAAGATTCCCTTCAATTTTTACGGGTCTTTACATTAATCCCACCTCAGGGCTTACATCCTTCTAAATCTTTAACACAAACTTGGGTCACAAAAGCGGTACTGAGCATGCATCTGAGCCATCCGCTCCCATGTGCTTACCTGGAGGTTCTTGTACTGCCAAAGAAAATGCACTCGAGGAATCGACCATCATTGTAGGATCTGCTCCTGTAGATCCTCGATCCCCACTGGAACCTCCGTGAAAGTCACCCCATCGCCATTGTCCAGCTCCCCATGGTCGATGATATACGAAGGGTCAAGCACGTATATCCTCAATTGAGATACGTGGAAATCATCGTGCACCAGGTGCAACTGAGGTGGATGGGTCAAGCGGTAAACCACCACGCCTACCCAGCTGAGGACCTAAGAAGGTCTACTGAACCTCAGAGATAACTTGCCACCTTGGCCACATCTCCGTAAACCTCGTCGAGGTGAGACCCGCATAAGGACGTGATCGTCATCCTCGAACTCTAGAGGTCTCCAATTCCTGTTAGAACTGAAAATCAAAATGATTGCTGCCACAAGGGTAAGGTTGAACAAATCAAGAGTGATCAGTCACACCCTCCTGTGAATGAGTTTATCCTATGCTGGCTGGGGTTTCCTTTTCGCAGACCATGGAAAACCCATCCTGATGTCATAGTTAAACCACAACCTTTTTGTCTAATACCGTCAGTTTGTGTATGAACTGTGATTGCCCATTCCCTACTCAAACCAACATCGTAAGGCCTCGACGCTGCCACCGAGAGATTACAACCGAAACTCTCTCCTCGAGGGTCTAACCACACCGTCGGCGTAAGTGTGATTATCGAGTATCCTCCCAAGGTGTCTCCTTACGCGAGGGTCAAGTCCACGGCTTACCGTAAACTCTAGGTCAGGGACAAGATTCATGTAAGGAAGGAATGATTCATATCAATGTCTATTAATATGGTAGCTAGTAGTGGACACAGACTGTCCCTTGAATCATTCTTAGAACCATTGGATCACTCTCCCTGACCACATGAATCTACTCTCTTCCCCTTCCCTCCAACTCCCTGAGCCTGGTGGGGAAAACTAAGGCGGGTGGTTGTAGCATGTTAAAATGTACACCACCTCATGTTGGTCTCCTAGCTCTGCCACCACGTCTTCTGCTTCACAGAATCATCTCTCCTTAAAGCTTTTTCTTCTTGAAAAATTTAACATGCCCGAGTCTCTAAGACTAGCACCGGTTTCCTGTTTCTTACTGCACTGTGCAGTCTTCATCCACCCCTGGATGATCTGCACCTTATTTGCCTACGATCTGAAAGAGCTGCTAAAACTTCTCCTTTGCCGAAAAGAGAAACTCAGTATCATCCCCTGGATGAACCATGCCCATTGCCTAATATAGTCAATCCTAACATGAATTATGTATTCATGCCATGGATGACTTCGTAAGGCCTCGACGTTACTACCAAGATATCCAAGTGTCACTCTCGCCTCCAAGGGTCGATTCACACTATCGGCATCAGGGTGAGGTCACTGGGTCTCCACCAGTAGAAATCTCGAACATGAGGGTCAAGTCAACAGTTTTAACCGGGACCGCTTAGTATCAACCAAAAAAAGGACAGGAAAGAAAATATCACAAATATAAGTGTCTTTTTATTATTACAGCTCAAAGTACAAAGACACGAATACAATAACAACATGGAACTAGAAGTACAAGGGACGTATCCACTAGTTCCGCTCCTGTCCAGCTACTCCTGGAGCTCTACTGCCTTGTCCACTGCTCGGCTGTTGCTAAAGCACCCGCCGCTACTTCTGCCTCGGTGGCTACTCCAAAGCCTGCAGATCAACTGTACGAGGAGTCGGATAGTCACATGCCAGGTGACCCATCCCGCTGCATTCATAACACTTCATGCTCCTCCTACGGCTAGCTCTGGTCCTCTTGGACCTCTGCATCATCTATATACTTCCCACAGATGACTCGGCTGCTGATAGAAAATCCTGAGGCAAAGGCAGCAGCTCCTGAACACGCTCGGGGTGTAGAGCTACTGGCACAAACTCCACCCTGAAGAAGGTCACGAATTCTTCCCATGTGAAGGTCATCCCGTCACAAAACTGGAACAAGTGGCTTCACGACCTGCCTGCTGCTGCCTAAAGAAGGCTGGCAGCAAAGATCACTATGAAGTCTGCTGGCATCCCCACTAGCCTGAAGACTCCCACCACAGCCTCCCGCGAATCCTCAGCCACCTGCGGGTCCATATCTCCCCGGAGCTAGGTGGCCTCTAGCGCTGGAACTCGTGCAGCGTGCTCAAGTGGCATGCATCGCCTACTGCTGGGGCTGGTGGTATCGGTGGCCCAAAGTATGGTAGTACCGCTGGTGCCTCAACTGCAAGAGGGCCCTGTACCGAAGACTCGTCACTCGGCAGGCTATCAGTACACATATCCCTATGGGATCTAGCTGGTCGTCCGTGAAAAGGCATCATGAAAGAAACAACGTGACACAGTCAAACGAATTATACCCTGTGAGCTGACCTAGTTTGAGCTGAATTTTAAAAACTTCTGGAAACACACACGCAATCAGTGTTTTAATACACAAAGCCGGAAATCAGTTTTCAGGGTCCTGGTGTATGGATACGTCATCCACCCGCACCAAAACTGGACTCCGTGGACTGAAAACCACACTCGGTACTCTTAACACTATCGCTTCACAGAAATAAAAATATCACAGTTATAAGTTCTGCGGTAAAACCTCCCTCTGATACCAATTTGTCACGACCCATCCTCAGGGCCCGTGTCGTGACTACCCCAAACCCTCCTTCCATAGGCCAGGGGCTGGCGACTAGCACCAAAGGCGTAAATCCTGATAACTGAGAAGGAATTGCCTTTATAAAGGCAAACAAACACCACAGAGTACAGGCGGAAGTAAAACACTAAGTACAAAAGAAAGTGCTGAAAAGTAAATTGGCCAGAATACAAACCCAACTGAAAGTACAGCTACAACTGAACAAAAGTACAAAAGAAAAGGACAAACAGCTAGAAGAAAAGAATCAGCTCATGGGTCGTCCTCCTCAGATCCTACCTGAAGGGTAGGTACAGATAGCACAGCTCTTGGATCGTCCACAATGCTCTCGCCCGTCAACCTCCTCCGTGTGTCGTCTCGTCGTGAAGTCCACCTCCAAATACTAACTCGTCGTGTGGTCCACCTTAGGGTACTGACTCATCGTGTGGTCCACCTCCTTGTACCTTCCAGTCCTCGAACACTCATCCTTCGTTAGCACTACAAGTCGTCTACAACCAACACAACAAGGTGCGGGCATATCCCGTGAAGGGGTGAGTATAACGATACTCAGTAGGGACCCTGAGACCCTCAATGTCTCACTAAAAACAACATGGATAACCACAAGAAGATCTCAACAGAGAACCTCTACTCAGGTATATGCCCATACATTTACCTAAGTTATCAAGTAACCCATCTCAATCAGGAGGAAACACAAAGATTATCAAAACAACGGATAACCACTACCCAGGTATATTCCCATACATATACCTAAGTTATCAAGTGACCCATCTCATTCAAGAGGTAAACACAATGGTCAAGGACTCAGCTCAAACTAGGATTTTCATTATCAAAACCATAACTGTTGAAGAGCCCCGTATCTGGAGTGTACAGTGGTCCTGTCATGTCTCCGAGGTACTGCTCACTAACCTAAGACTGCTGAGGTACTCCTCCTGTCGAGTACCGCGGGCCAGCCACCCAAACACATTAGTGCTTCCTGTCGGGGTTTTCCACCCAAACACAGTAGTGCACACCCCTAATAGCCTACAGAGGTACTCTCCGGATGAGTACCGTGGGTCTGCACTGTCACACAGGTAGTGCTCTGTCCGCCATAGGTATGCACCCAAACAAAGTAGTGCTCCGTCCACTGGGCTAGTCGACTCACCCCAAGTCGAGTCGGTCAAGCAGTCGTCAGGTCTCATCCGGCTACACGGTCTCCAGACTCCACATGCTCATCTCTGGGAGGGTCCGCTCCATGAGCTATAGGTCGATACTCCAAGTATCTCAACGTTCCAGGAAGAAGTATCTCAAATGACCGCCTCGTCATAGGGGTCTCAACGCAACAGACGGCACGTCAAACGGACACCCGGTCTGTGAGTTACTAGCCTTTTCGTCCCCGGGTCCCGGTTGGTTTCTTGTGTGAACCAACCCAGCCGTATCTCAACTCTACCAAGAACTCTCATAGGGTATACTCATAGGGACCGTTTCTCCACGTGATCACCAATGCCGTTGACGGTTCATCAAATGGACATCCAGTCTGAAAAGTTATCATCTTTTCCGTTCAAGGGGCCCTGTTGGATTTCGGGTACTATCCAACCCGGCCATACTCCAACTGCATCCAAAACTCAGGAGAATTATTTCAAAAGTTCCGTCTCATCAAGATGAATTCAACGAGACAAACGGCGCGTCAATCGGATGTCCGGTCTGTGAGTTATTGTCTTTTTCGTTCCAGGGGGCTGGTTGGTTTTGTGAGCGAACCAACCCAACGGCACTCTAACGGTGTCCAAACCTCGAGCGGAGTAAGCCAAAAGTTCCGTGTCATCAAGAGGAAACCAACAAAGTCAACGTCACGTCAATCGGACGTCCGGAGATCAAGATATAAGCGTTTCCGCTCTGAGGGCCCGGTTGGTTTCGTATCCGAACCAACCCAGCTGAACCCAAAGTTCTCCAAAACCTTAAATGTAATACTAAAAAACGACTGCCTCGATCCAAGGGTCGCATCGCAACTGACGATGCGTCGATCGAAGGTCCATAGCCCATGTTATGGGCGTTTGAACGGAAACAATCCGAAAAGGGGGGTCTGGGCCTAGCCCGCCCCGCCCAACCCCCCCTGGGGCGGCCCGGGTCCAGGTCCAGCCCTTCAGGGCATGGCCCGGGCGGTCCGGTCTGGCCGCGTGGTGCGCTGGCGCACCGGTCTGGCCGCGTGGTGTGCTGGCGCACCGGTCTGGAGGCACAACCGAACCGGCCGAGCGTTGAGACGCGGGGGGGGGGGGGGGGGGGGCTCTGCCCCCACTTGCTTCGCTAACCGCGTGGGGCCGCCCCATGCCATCGGACGCAGCCGAGTGCTGCGTCCCACCTCTCAGGTCCCGCGCGGTCACTGGACGAGCGGCCTGCCGCCGCAGCTTCAGCCACGATGGGTCTTCCCTGCGGCACGCCGGGTGCCGCCGTCTCCTTGCGGCCGGCCGGCACCACCGTGACGGCGTGGCGTGCCGGCGGCGTCTTCTGCGGACCACCGGACACGCTCTGGTGGTCCGTTTTGCTCGCCGCTTTCGCCAAAGGTCCTCCCAGGACCCGACCTTTACTGCGGCGGCTTCAAATGCCTTTGCGGACTGCTTCACCATCGTTCATCGATCCACACTTCGACAAAAAACTGCGGGGTCTTCAAATCTCCTCCACGACCCTGACTTCGCCCGCGGTTTCATTCGGCCTCAACGGCGTGGTGTGACGGCGCCATGCTTATTCGCCACGTTTTTTCTTGTTTCCGCGCGGTGCAATGGCACTGCGCTGCCTTTCACGTGCCGCAAAAAATTCAAACAAACAAGGGGGGAGGAGGGTTGGCCTTGTTAGTGCAGTCCGACCTCCTCCCGTTATAATAATAATTGGCGGCCCAATTGAAACCAAGAAAGGCGGCAGATGAGATCACGATCAACAATAAAAATAAACCCCCACAACTTTCCACAAAAAATATTCCCAAACCGCAAGGAAAACGTTTGCGGATCAACTAGATAATAAGTTGATCCGTGTTCTTTGTTTTCTTTAGAATGAAAGAATCAAGGGAATAAAATCATTCTCAAAATAATTCCCTACCTCAACGTTGTCGTCGAACGAGAGTTCATCGCGGAATTAACCGTCGCGGAAGAAGATGATCTTCGTGGAAGAGAAAGATCATCGCAAAAGAAATGTCGCGGAAAGAGCGTCGTTGATTTCCGAGGATTTGGCGTTCTTCGTCGGAAATCGGTGCGTTCTTCGCGTTCTTCGTCGAAGAAGAACGCTTTCCTCCAAATCCTCTCCATGCAACAAGTTCCAACCGAAATAAAATAAGAATAGTCTTATTTTATTAACACACAAGTCTACCTTTGAAATTCAAAAAGAAGCAATCAATTCAATGAATTAATTTTAACGATTTAACCGCCCAAATTAATGAGGCGTTTCTTAACCAGAATAAACACATGGTTTGACTTCATTAAAAGGGGGGTGCGAGTGCATTACTTACGAAGAAAAGAAACGGTGACTCGTGTGTGTCCCACCTCACAAAATATCCTACCAACTGGGTAGGATATTGTGGGTCCCACGTCATCCACTTAACATAGGTTAAGCGACTTAAATAAAATAAAAGAACAGTTGCACCACTTTTATTTTATTCCATAACTTAACCCCAAAAATAAAAACCACACCCGAGCAAACACAACTCTGGAAAAGGGGATTCTATGCAATTACCGGCGCTGTGATTCCATCAGTGCCTTCGGATTTCGATTCTGGGCACCAGTTCAAAATTTAGAAAAACCCACTGCTCGTTCACTGAACGTACCCAAGATAAACATCGGAAATTAATTCCGGGCACACCGAGCCTCAGAATCAGGCGACGTCAGAAACTACGTTGTTGTGAAATCTCAAAGAAAATTTAGAAAAAAAATCCCTTGAATTGTTATGGGTATTTACATTTATTCATTAGGGAAAATCCATTAACTGATAATCATATAAAATATAAATATAATACATAAAATATTATTATCTTTAACAATATAAAATTAAATATACATTTTCATTTAATATATATATATTATAATTTTTATTATGATACCAAAGTACTAAGATGTTTCTTTTTCATATGTACAACATAATTATTAACCCTAGGTACCTCTAAGATGAAAAAAATGAAAATGGTGAAAAAAATAATCATAAAAAAACTAAAATAACCTCATTATAAAATATCTAATTATTTGAAATAACTTCTCATTGTCCTATAATCATGGATCTATTTTTATCTATGGTTTTTTCCTCACCACATGGATTTAAATAGATGACTCATTGTGACCCAACCTACTATATAACTGAATCCCCAGCTACTACTATTTTTAAAGTCTCAAATGTGTTGAAAAAATACACGTTTTATCAAATTAAACTATGAAAATAATTATTCTTATTCTCAAAATAGAGGTAAAAATACACCATTCCATGATATTTTTATGTTGAAAGTCATCTTTAAATTAACTAAAACTCTATGCTATTACACCTCATGATCATCTTATAGATTCTTCAACCATTGCAGACCTTTTCCTCAATTACTACATTGGACCATTATACAGCCTCACTATTGGAATTCTACTTAGGTTTATCCTTTACCTTTATACAACAATACTATGGTGAGGTACAGATATTCAATTCCATAGTATCTAATATTTAAATCTTCCTTTGTCCATAAATGACAATACAGAAAAATAATGAAATTTGTCTTCTTCTTCATCTACCAGAAATGGATGGGACGATACTTTTAAGTTATAGTCCTTTTCAATTCCATATCCATAGAAAAAATATGGCACCATAGCGTTGGTATCTTATAGAAGACCATCTTTATTATTTATCCTTAGTATATCAATGAACTATAATAAAAATTAACCTGATCTATATTATTCTTATATTCACAACATGAGTGTAATTTTCCTTCTCATAATCACAGTGGATTCCTTAAGATTCTCTCAATAACCCCTGATGTTTATAATCACTTAATAAACCTCACATTTTTATTCAATCCTTATCTTATGTGATCCGAATCCATGTAATTAGTCACATTATTGGGGTTTATTTGTAATATAAGAATGTGGAGTCACATTAAGAATTTTATAATTTTTTATGAGAATCATGGTCTATGGTTCACATTCTAATTAGTGGTGTTTCATTAAATTATTAATATTTACCATTATAAAATATTCAAAAAACAAAATAGAGGAGGTGGTTGATGAAATTTCATAAATAGTTATTTTTTGGAAGTATTAGCATTATTGGTTTCCATAAGTCCACCACTTGGGAAAATCCTTGTCATCACCTCCCTTGAATCAAACCACATCTATTGACACAATCTCACACCATAATTTTCCTAGATCACTGCAAATATAATATATTCCTCTATCCTATTCATTTCATGCCATAACCTAGACCTTTGGTTGAGCTCATCTATCTAGTTAGAACTATGAAATTTGCTCTTATAGTTATTGTCTTAGTGATAGAATAATTGTTTCATCATCAGTCTTCTATTTTTATCAAAAATTTTGTTTCATGGCACGAAATTTTAAATTTCAAGTGTTTATGGAGGATTATTGTTTTTATTACCAAAAAACTCAATATTTATTTAATATTATATAATATTAATTTTTTTACCACTAATAATTAAAATAATCATAATTTGAAAAAATAGAATTTATATCATGAAAATTAATAAGGAATATATAAATATATATTAGATCGAATATTAGTCAATTCAGTGGAATCAAGAGAAATTTATAATGTTCCATGATGTATAAAATCATAAAGCATGGAAAAAATAGATTGATGCTCAAGGGGGAAAGGATCTGGGATGAGAGAGGCAAGACTTCCTCTCTCAATGTTTTGGCGCATCTAGGGTTCGACGTGGTGATTGCGGCACCGTCTGGTGCGGAACTTCTTCCTGGGGGTCGGTTTGAGGGATACAGACATGCTGCAGCGAGGGGTGGTTTGAGCGGCGCGAGTTTGGGTGCATCCAGACCCACGGTGGGGCTTCCTGATTCAGATGACGGTGTTAATGCAGTGATGGTCACCGATGCGGATGGCATGCGTTGCGTGGCAGCTATGCCGTCTAGTGATGTGGGAGTGGCAGCGACCATTGCGGATGATGCAAGTGGCAGGCCAACGTCCGGTGCTGCGACGATGAATCGTTAGGGCAGAGACGATGCCCGAAGTAAGACGGCGTTGCCTAGTGTGGGAGGTATGACTATTCCGTAGTTTAAACATAGTAGACCGGACCAAATCCATGGATTGATGGCAGTGGATGTGCCTACTCTTGTTGTTGGCAACATGCGGCCTTCGCTGATGGTGGCTGGGAAGGATTTGGTAGCAGCTGAGTGCCCAAATCAAGAGGCCAAGAAATTTGATCTAAGTAAACGATATTTCTCACAGGCTAAAGACATTTCTTCGAAGTGAATGGTTAACAAAGGTGAAACTGCTCAAGTGACAGCTAGTAGAGAATCAATTCTTGACAGGTTCAAAATTTGTGAACACTTCATAATTTCTAGGCTTGTTCTTCCCGCTAAAGGAAAGCCTTGGAATCTTATTGATTTAGTTTAGAAGATGACCTATGTATGTGTTTTTTCAAGATGGAGGTGCATTCCCTTAGGTCATGGTTATTTTTATATCACGGTTCCATCAGAGGAGCTAAAGAAAAGGGCTTGGGGGACTGGCTCAATCACCTTAAGTACATGTATATTATGCTTTAAAGAGTGGGATTTTCACTTTAATCCTTTCACTATTTAAAAAACCAAAGCTCATGTCTGGATCAAGATTATTGGCCTTAATTGGATATTGTGGAATCCTAAAATCTTATTTGATATTTCATCTTCTGTGGGGATCCCAATCAAGATGGATAATAATATTGAGAACGTCAGATTTGGTCATTATGTTAGAGTTCTGGTAGAGGTTGATTTGAGCACTAACTTGATATATAATGTTGTTTTGTCAGCACTTTATGATGATATTCCTCTAAAGGTGGAATATGAACGACATAATGACTTTTTTCCAGTGTGCCAAATGATTGGTCATGTCAAGGATAAATTCCACATGTTTGTGGTTTGCTTGTTTTTTCTCATACAAAGGGCACCCAAAAACTACTTTTTGAATGAAATCAAGGATGTAGTTGTCACAAAATAAGGCGTACCCAATTGGTGTCACAGAACCCACTATTGAAAAAGGCGATGTGTGGACTAGAGATGGTGCGACCAAGGAGTTGACACAAGAGACTCATAGGTCAGGGGATATGGACCCAAATTTTTAAGAGGATGAGGGCTATCTTGTGCCATCGATGCAAAAATATGATCAGGCAATTGAAGAGCAAAAAAATATGTGTGATGGTGAAATCTAAAGGATTCATGTGGAAATCAATAAATTAAGGGAAACCAATGGGATCCCTGGAAGGTGGGAGGACATCGAGGATGATTCCCTTAAAAAACTGTCATATATTCCGGTATTATTCAAAGTGAAATGTGTTGTTGTGGATGATGAAGGCATTCAACCTATTTCTCCTATGAAAGTGAGGCAGAGGAAAGACTATTCCTATCTCAAGACAACTATGGTCACTAGGTCTCATGGTCCCTTAGATGACTCTGATTGGTATGATGATTATGATGATGTGTGTCATTTTGAGTATGACTTTTGATGTTTTCTTGTTTATTTTGGCATGAGGGCATGATTCTTGTATGACCCCTTCCATCTCATTCCTGTACATCTTTTTTTTTATTTTAATTAGAGGGATCTACCTGAATATTCCTTCTAGATTGATTCTAAAATCCTGAACCCCTCATCATCTTGGAAGCAATTATCATAGGAATACCACCCACTTTCTAATATCAGACCTCATCCAACAATGCTATGTTGAATGTATCCAAAAATATTGAGTAGAAAATACAACACAACCTATATCAAATATGGAAACACTATTCTATATAGAGGTTCCTTTTTGGATTATAGAATTTTAGAGTCTTAGATGATTATGTGACACATTTTATTCAACCAAATAAATAAAGAGAAGTAGTTGTTTAAAGTGATATGTTTCAAAAACCTCAATCCAATAAAAAATCTTATGTTTATTAAAAACATAATCTTATATGAATACATTAGGGGAAATAATATGGTCATAAATATTGTTATAAAATCATATGGATAGTAAAAAACTAATATCATCCATAATAATATGATAATTTATGGGTTTTAAAAGGTGAATGGAAGATACGAAAACATATCTATAATCAATTATTGGTGGGTTGTTGTTTATATAGAATTAATAGGATCACTCAAGAAGGGAGAAATTGTATCCATTTAAGGAACTAAAATATATTAACAAATAATATATCAAGTCTTATTCAAGAATAAAATGGATCATGATATGGAGAGATACCAATAGGAGAAAAATAGAATGGTTTGCTTAAACTAATCTAGAAACTCATCACTGATTATTGTTAGTCAGGGAAACTAAGGATAAGAACTCGCACTACTAAAAATGTATAGAAACTATTATATAACCAAATTAACAATTAAAATCAAATATATATTAATCAATTTGAGGTAAATATGAACAAATAATCCATGTGATAAATATATAAGAGATGTTCAAAACAAATAATCAGTGTATACTGATTAAAAAATCACCTCAATGATGACTTTAATATATAGATAGAAATATATAATAAATACATATATAAACACCATTACAATAATTGATCTCAAACACCTAATCACTCATAAAAAATGGAAATAACCTTTCATGTGATAGATTTTATCATGGTGGTATAGTGTAAAGAGAATACAATTCCATACACAAATAACCATAACCACTCAAAAAAGAACAAATTCTATATCTCTTAGATATATTTTCCATCCTATAATCAATTTTGGGTTTTTATACAAATAAAGGACTAATCATATGTTCCTTACATATGTATTAGGATCTTTTTAGGACCTTATAATTCCTAATTAATTCACACTTCCCATGATCACATTCAATAATATAAGTATAGGGATCTCGTGACATTTTTATTATTCATTACTGTAGAACATGATTTAGTTATAAATTTTGTATTATGATTCCCTTGGTATACCATTGAATACTTGAAATACACATATAACATTCATCAATACAATTATTTTCAGAAATGTTTCTTCCTTTCATTCTTATGTATTATTTTTTTTATTTCTACTTTTATATTCTAGATTTTTTAGAAATATTATCATAAACGATTGGGTATGAATAAGATTATGTATAGATTTTCTTCATAATGCAGAGTTAGCCTTTTATTTGATTTCTAATATAATCATTTTTTTCAATGTACATGGAATAAGAAGTTTTAAATTATCATTTGAATATAATGAAACTGATATTCGATTATGTTTAGTCCTCATAAGTCTAATATTTAAGGAATCAATATAATGGCATGGAAAAAATAATTTTTATTGATATAATTATATAACTTTATTATATTACAAATCCCCTTCATAAAATTGGAATAATATGATTATTTTAGGTACTTTATGATTAAAATTTTCAAACAAAACACGAATAAAATAATAATTTTATCATCTGTTGGGTTAACATGTGAATAGTATTGAATTATGTTCACTACACTGAGTGAACACACTAACTAAATTAGTTGTATCATACCTGGAATTGATGTTCCTCTGTTATGTTATACTTGGAATCATATTTCATACCAAATTTTGTGAAATTATCTTCAGACATTTCATGAGTTTTTTTACCCAAATATATTAATTCATATAGTTTCTTTTATTTATAAATTCAATTAGAAACATTCCTATAATTATTATAGATTTTTTTCATAATTTAGATTGGATACATGAAAATGATTGAATCAAGAATTCCCATGAGGTCTAGAGTATAAATGATGTATCTATTTCAACCTCTTAATTATAGAATAATGTTGTATTTCCTATATAATGTTATTTCCAAAAAAATAGTTCTTGATATCATCTTGATTTTATCAATGTTTTTTTCTCCTAAATATATATACTCTTTTAACTATAATATAAATTCATAAACTGTAAACTTCATTAGGAGATATTTCCATTAACTATGTTTTTTCCTTTAACTATGTTTAATATATATACTCTTATAAGTGTGATATATATAATCTTCTAACTATGATATATAATCATGAATTGTAAACATCATTAGGTGATGTTTTCTTTAAATATGTTTTGATTATTGGTTATATCTACATTTTAGATTTATTGATTCATTTTATTTCTATAATTTATTCATTCTATGAAGTTAACAATTCATGAGGAATTGAGAAAACATTTTTAATATTAATGAAATTATTTTCAATTTCCAAAAAATCCTTACATAAATTTAATATATAAATGGGAGTGAATAAATTGAAATAAGAAAACATAAAATATAAAAAATTAATTATTCTAATCTACAATGTATGGTTTATTTATTGAACATATGGAAAAGATAGAATTATAAAAGTACCAAAGTAATATTTAAAACACAAAACAATAGTGGGGAAACATTTTATAGTAATTTTTATCCAATTATTGTCATTACTCATCAAAATTATCTTTTAAATTTTAACTATATGATCGATTTATTTCATTACTAGTTTTAATATCCAATATTCTTATTTAAACATACTATCTTGAAAAAAAATCCCTCATGACATAAAATATTTTTTTATAATTTTTTGTCAATATCTGAACTCATAAAAGGGGAATGATATATTTTTTATCTACTATATCTAGATAAAAAATTATGGAACTAAATTAATTATAAGAACATTGAAATATATTTTTATGTAAAAAGTTTATTTTTAATCATTTGAAAAATAATTGTTAAATAATGAGGTTTGTATCTTTACATAGTAATAGACGCAGTTTTTAGATTATTCATCTAATAGGTTTTCTTACATAACCTCATATATTGATAATTTTATCAAATATATATGGTTATTAAAAGATATTTATAGTTTTATAGTTTTTTAGATGTAAAAGGTATTTCATATCTCTTATTTCAATTTAGATATTTCTCTTAATCATATTAATCCTTCATTATTCCTTGGATATTGGGAGGAATATTTTAATTTTAATTAAATGGTATGAAATACTCTCCCTAAAAAGTGAAGCCAAATTTTTCATCCTTATAAGAAAATTGATATTCTTTTTTACCTTCTATAATACAAATTCCTCCAAAAAACATGATTTAATCATTAATCATTGATTTAATTTTGATTAGGATGATTAGAGAATGTTTGATATAAATTAGATCCAAATAAGGATTAATAAGCATTTTATTTGAAAATAAAAAGGTAAAATTTATAGGGTGGTTTCAGAGATACCATTATAATAAAAGAGGATTCAAAAATAAAATTCAGAAATACTTTTTAACCAAATTTTAATTTAGTACATTTTGATAGAGAGTAAAAACAAATTATATTGATTAAAACATGGCTTAAGACACTGAAATAATAAAAAACCACACCATAATGTGTGTTGGAAATCCATCAAAGAGTCTGAAAAAATGACAAAGGAAATCCATAAGAATGAAAAGGGGGAAAATACGTGAAGAAAAATCATGATTTTCCAAGGCATGAGTTTTTTGTCACATTAGTCTAGCCAAAACTCTATTAACGCAAATCCTACAAGTGTGCCCCCATATGTCTCACAACCCACTTGCACACCCCCATATGTCACGTAGCCTACTTGCATGCCCATCCCCTTTTCACCCAGGGTCCAATATTTTCCTATAAAAAGACCCTTGGGGCCCTCATTGGTAAAAAAGAATATCCGTGAAGCCCAATTGCTTCTCTGGTCATCCTAGTACTTCGCCTCAGTCTTCTGAAACATTTAAGGTAGTTCTTAAACACCTTGAGAAGATGATTTAAGAGAGGATCATAAATTTAAGTCCTTTAGTGTTTGAAAAACACAACATTTGCGCGCCTAAAGGGGTTAGCCTCCCTAAGTCAGAAATACTTGTGTGCCACCTATTCATTCTACAGGAACATGAGTGCCCAACATCTAGGACCACCTATGAATACTCTTTAAGGCTTGAGCAAGGTATCTTCCAAGTATTAACACAAAGTTTGTTCGTCTCTTATGTCAACATCAGGCCACCCAAGACTACTTGTGCGCCCATACTTTCATGCCCTTCTCCACTTGGGCACCCCTATTTGATTTTCTTACTCTCTACAGTCTATAATCCATCAATTCTTCCTCAACGAAATTCATGGAAATGATTCTTATTCATTGGATCTATTGTATAGAAGGTATTATATTGAGACCTCCACCAAAACCTACTGACTTATTAAACCATTGGGAATGGAACATCTGCGTGTCTCCTTTTTGGGGTTGTATTTCCATAGTCAGAGGTTTCCAAAATTTGATTCCCAATGGGGTTAGGATTCATGGAGTGTTTGTGGGTTTTTATATCAACAGTCACTTGGACCTTTATCCTAGAAATTGTGTTGGGAAGTTCCCAGTTTGGAGGAGGGTTTGGGTCCCGACCTCTCCCTTCTCAAAGAGATGACCCAAAACCTCAGGTATTTGGTAGGGAAGGTATGGTTCATACTTGATTTTCCATGGAAATATTGAAGAAGTCTCCCTCCCCTACCAAGATCAATTTTATGGCATCCATCCTGGTCTAATATTCTAACAATCATCCCTTCATCCTTTCATTTTACCCTTGTCTATTGCGAATAGAACAGAAGGAATGCTCTTCGCCTCTCCTTCTTCCCTCTTCACCTCACCCTCCTCCATGATTGATGCACCCTCTTCCACAAGAGGAGGAGGAAAATTTTGAAAGTGTGAATGCCTTTACTGAATCTTTGACATCCTATTGTTTCTCACACCATGCATGAATCAAATGGGATGAGAGATTTTTCATATTCACAACATTTACTCCATTGAATGAACTATGAGAACTCTGATTCCTGTTCAAAACAGGGTACGTAGGAAGCCCTTTTAGGGCTCGAGCTCACTGGATATCCTTTTTATGAATCTAACCCTACTTCCCTTAATCTGGGCAACTTCCTTAGGAATAATCACAAAATTGAACCCCCAAATCACCAAGGCATCCTTTTTAGGAAGTAATCCCAAACTGAGTTCTCTCAAAATACCATACTCTCCTATGAGACTTATCAAACTATGTGGGATTTGATTCTCATCCACAAAGGATATGTATGAATTCTCCATGAGTTTCACACCCAACACTTCAAATCAACCCTGTTCTCCTTGGGTCTTTTTCCCAACAAAGGTCAAATATTACTTGGAAACTCATATACTTTCCATGTTCCTTGGGCTGCTTCAACATACGTCCCACACCGAACCTTAACTAAGAATATTTTTCATAGATGTCCATAAAACAAGACATTAAACTTTATGACTAGATCCTTATCACATGGATTTAAATGTATGAGGTGTCCCATTCAATGGCACTAAACTACGAGGGTTCGGATTCCTTTTACAATGATATGAAGGTAGCCCATTTTATGGGCATGATCCCAAGATCAAACGAAACCCTCATATCCATTTATGACAATAAATTCTTGAGTTCCCCAATGAGTGTCTTAAAAACAAGTATCATCATAATGATGATTAAAACAATATTGAAATATTATATTAGAGGATACCATTGATGGATAATCTCTAATACATATAGATATATCAATTAATGAAGAACCTTTAATTCATAATGATGATTCCAAATTTTACACATGTTACTAAGTGATTGCAAAAACCAAGGGAAACATATTCCATACATGGTGAATTAATAAGGATTCATGAAAATATATAAAATTTATAAAGAGAGACCCAAAGTAGACAATAATTCCCCACCAAAATGGTGTGATGTGTCTAGCCACCCATCCTTTTGACCAATGTACGTTCCTATGTATCGTAAAGTTTAAACATAATGAATGACTTCCTTTAGAAAGAAGGTACTTTTTTTGAATATAGAAATGATGGAAGTTTCCAGTTCGATAAATAAATCCAAAGGAACCCTTCTAGAAGCAGTGATTCTTAAAACTAGAATACACATTTCAAGGAACTATGAAACAAAAATGGTGAACCCGACAGGAATCCTTAACCATGTTAAATATGTTACCCACCTATTAGGTCCCTATAATTGATAAAGGAAGTCCAGAAAAAGGAATAAATCACGCATGTATCCATATGAAAGGATGTTTCTTTAATGGAGTTTTTTTCATCATGTGTTTCTTAGAACTCTCATCACTCAAAAATGGATTTGTTCAAAACAACATCTATGAACTTCCCAACCTCAGATCAATTTGTATCCCCATCCACAGGAAGGATTTCATCACCAACCCCACATCTACAATGATGAGTCTCTAACATGCTGGTAATGGAGTACCGTTATCATGGTACAATTCTAACTTTGGAGGCTGCCTATCATGCCATCCAGGTCAATAACAATCCTCGGTCATCTGGCCAAAGATGTCCGATGATCAAGAAGAAAACGATGCCAACTACCATCGTCATCCATTTCCAGTCTTTATCCCTAAAACAGAACAATCAATCCCTCCAATACTAAAGGTAGGTGGATCAAGATTTCAGTCAAGGCCTCAATTCAAAAATGCAGAAGACCTTTCTGTTGACACCCAATTGAAATAACCTCCAGAATCATGCCATAGTGAACCCCCAACATGATGGGGGTGTTTCCTTTGGATGCTTAGACCAAGTCTCTCAGACTAGGGAATTAATGAAAAACTGATGAGGACAACGTCCGGTCAATTGGGGGCAAGTTATTATCTATACCCCTTTCAGAGAATCCAATAAACCTAACTTGTTGAAAAAAAAATGAAAGAGAACATACTCTCGTCCATCCTAATTTTGATACCCAGCAGACGTTTCTAGAAGCAACCCATCAATACCACTAGAAAAACTAGGTGGAGTACAGTGAATAGGTATATACACCTGATTACAATTTATCAACCAGTTAGCAGGCTTGTTTGACTGTATTTAAAGAAGCTCGTTATTCATACATTATGGGAAACAACCAACATGCACATACTCCTACTAATGTTCATCAAATCAGCCAACAATCTCTTTTGGCAGCAACCAAAGAAGTCCGTAGGAAAGATCCAATGACAAATTTGGGGCAGACCCAACTCTCTACCCCATACATCAGTACTATCAATATCCATTGACAAGAAAAGGAGGATAGGAGCGGACACATACACCTACACCAAATATAGAATGAATTTATATTCTCGTTCCATTTGTTAAATTCAAAAAACATATATTATCAATGTTGAAAGGGAAGACTCACATCCCTGCCAATATTTTGGAAGCATTCCAGGATATTATAACAACCACTTTAGCAGTACGGGGGAAACATACACATAATTTTGTCTCCACACAAGGGAGGACCCATCAACATGCTACCCCGGAGGAGATTCATAACTCTGTTTCAATCAAGGAGTTTTACGGGGAATACTCCCCCATATCATACGGACCACAAGATCAGGAACATGAAACCTTTCTAATTAGAGATAATCAGTCTGTTCCAGTAACCACTCCAAGGAATGCACATAAACCTTCCCATGATGAACACTTTTCCCAGCACGTTTCCCCAACAACGTATAACATAACATATTAGAAGAATTTTCTTGAAGAACTGTTGGAAAATTAAGTGTGAAGCCAGTATTTGGATCCTCTTAATTTTGGAGTTCTTGATGCCCTCCGTCATTTATCTATTGTAGCTCAAGATCATACCCTCTCATTACAATATTATGGGAGTGGTAGTAGTAATTCTGAAGTTCCTCATCGGACACCTCATCATGAAGACTTGCTTCATTAAAATTCTATCAATATAGAGTGTCTATCTCTAGATGAGAGACACAAAAACCCTCTGTGTGGCTAGAAGACCAAGGATAAAGAAGATTTATCCCTTGATGTAATCCATCATGGTGATCCTCCCCATGATGTCATTTAGTTCCAATGTCCTCTCTGTAGTATAATTTCTTATTGGAAAAACAATTATATAATTGACAATATAGTGAAGATAAATCCATACTATCTTGAGGCAATTGAAAACACAAGGCCAGTCATATCTGATGCATTTTCATTGATAGGCGAAACACTTTCTCAACTAGAATACATCTTAAGGGAATGGTCATTCTTTTAACCTCCCTTGGGTCTTTTTTCTTCTAATAAAGAGAATCCAATTTGGTTAGACCATGTGGAGAAACCTCTAGTGAATGATGTTGAAGATGTGTTAAACATGGGGAAACTATTAGCTAAGGGATAAGTACCAATCATGTTCTAGCCATTGGAAAATTCTCATTATAACATTCCAGAATTGATTATAAAGGATTGTATTCCTAATATCCACCTAAATTATGGAAGAATCTTCATCATTTAAAAACTAAAATATTACCATATGATGAACATCAAAACCATGTAAAGGTAATAAAAGGGTTACAATGTCAAATTGACATGGTGTCTCTCTCGGTTTCCCAATATACAAATGTTAAAAAACAGAATAGAATCTATCAGTGTGCATGTCTCATTTCTCTAAAGAGGCTATGCCAGTTAATTTTTGATTCCCCGTCAAGTGTTCCGATCAGAGGATGGGGTGCACATAGAGAATTTCATTTCACTACACTACAAAATCAGAAAAGTCCACAAAAATATGTCTCATGAAATGTTATTTCCCACGGTTGGACACAATCAATATATTTTGTATGTAATCAAATGTATGCTCAAGAAGAGTCTTAAACCAGCTCTCATCAGTGTGATGCCCAAAGAAAAGAAGTGGTTGAGTTAATTTTACATCAAGTATATGAGAATATTGAGTTGGAATCCTGCATAGAGGATGTATAGGGTCAGAGAATGCAAATGTCTAAAGTTGCAAAGTGATCTTCTGAAAAATGTGATTTTAGTGGCTATTGGATTATGCACTCACCTATGGTCCGAACCAAAATTTGCATAATCAAAAGAGTAATTGCACAAATTTCCGCCATAACAGTTCAAGAATCACCCCAGCTTGCAAGGTTGGTGGATCATTTAACTCAACCTTAAAATTCATTAAACATTGTTCAATGATCTGAAGAAGAAGAATAAGAACAACCCCAGCCTACAGGACTGGGGTATTTTTCACATCTGCAATCACCTCTTCAATGGAAGTATGTTTTCTTTCGATTAGGGAAGAAGCCACGAGGAAAGTGTAAAACTGAACTATCCAAGTATTCCCATCGAGTTACTGTCCCTAAAACACTTCCAGGGGATATATAATATTGGAGAACAAATTCTAATGGAAGATACAGATGGAGAATAACATACAAAAATACTGATAGAATGTCATTGATGCATTATATATCAGTGAATGTCATTAACACCACTTCATAAGATCTTACAGAAAATGGGTCCAGTTCAAGGGAATTTTAAGATGATGTTTTTTCCATAATATGGTAAAAAACAAGGCAAGTGAAGAAGGAGTACGTACCTGAAATTAATGGCATACCTAGAATCTAGGTATGCCTTCAAATAACCAAATCACACCCCTCTAGAAGTCATCTAACAAGGGGGAAGGCAAAATTCCTATTGCATATCACTTTTCAATTGGAGATGTTTAATATCTTTTGCATTTAATGCAGATTTTTATAGCAAGAAGATGAAATGATGGTGTTGAAAAGACTCAATACAAAGTTACTTTGAAGAAGTATTTCTGCTAGACGTACTCCCTAGGTAGTTCCTCAACTTAAAAATCTTGTAGGATTCCCTCATAAATGTAGATTTGTACTGACTAAAAATGTGGATAATTAATTCCCTCCACTGGGTACACAATCTTGGTAGCATCAGATACATCACAATAGTCCTGTTCCCTTGGGTTATCTATGGAAAATATCAGCATCACCATCAATGGTTTGGCTAGTTGTTACACCAAATCATGCTCTAGTTGCTATATTTATATAGGTTCTAGCTCAATCAGATGTTCCCCAAATGTTTATGAACACAATTGGGGCATTAAAAACTCGATTAGAAGCTATGGAAGAACGACATGCACCAGTTCAGCCGGAAAAAAGAGCTTAGCCTGAATGGGTGGATGCAATTCCTCCCCCATCAACAACAAGAAGCAGTAAAGCTTAGGTGTTTTGAGATATCATTACATGGACCAGCTTTTGTCTGGTATACAGGTTTACAATCTTGATCAATTACTTTATGGGAAGATCTGTGTCAGAAAATCCTTCTTCAATTTAGCTCAACCCTACCAAAGATGACATTTTTTGATATTACCAATTGTAAACAAAGGGAAAATAAAAATTTTTCAGATTTAATTTCGTGATGGAAAGGATAAACATATTCCTTAATTCTAAAAATCCCCCATGAAGAGTTTGTTCTAATCTGTGTGGAGAATCTGCTTGATGAGTTACACACACCATTGATCCCTGTGAATTATATAGGAGGGTTTTGAGACCTTACTTCAATCACTCAACAGATAGAAGATTCTATTATAGAAACTAATGCTAAAAATCATGTAATTCCATCATATATAGGGAGGATGATAGGAAAGTAAGAAGCTTCTATAGTTACAATCAAGGAGGCATATAAAACTACTTCTACATCAAGAATATCATTATACCGAAGAGATCCGCCTACTAAGCATTAGAAACAATGACCAACTCATCTAGATGATCAAAGAGTTTAAAGGAGGAAATAGTTTGAGGAATTAAACAACAAAGTTATTCTTTATGAAATGAACAAGTTCCTGGTTACTTCATCTCTTCTTTGGAAAGAAATTTGGTTTGGTTGACAAGGTAGAAGAATCCAAATAAATAAAAAGATAAAGATCATCGATATTATTGTCCCTTTCACCAGATGTTGGGATATCCCATCCCTGAGGGTTTTGTTTTTAAGGGCCTCCTACAAAAGATGGTAGACTCTAGATGAGAAAAACAGAAAATTTCATCAGCTCAAGTAGTATCTGTTACTACTACCGATCTAGAGGAAGAGGGTGAATGACAGGAAGTCAAAAGTAAAAATGTGCAGAAATATGATGATTGGATGATCAACAAAATGATCAACCAGATTCTTTCCATTTTAAAAACATAGTTGAAACAATAGATTGTGTCTTCTTCCACATTCACCACAGCAAAAAAATCTCCATCAAAAGCACATTCCTCGAAGAAGCAGAGTGATCATAAGGACAAAGAGCCGTTAGAAGAAGATGAGAATATGTTAAAGACAATGTTTTCCTTAACCTTTGAAAACCTCATGCCATATGTTTCCAAAGAATGGAAAATTCCCCACCAAATGAAACAACCTAAATTAATATGTCAAGAAAAATATTCATCAGATAAAGAGTTGATCTTTGGTTTAGTCAACATTATCCATTTAACAGATCTTTATGCCAATTGTGATTTTGATTATAATGATCTGGAATTCCTTGCACCTAATTGTCGAACTAGAGGAAGATTCCAAGGTCGAGGATATAAGGGAAGACATGGGAATTCTAGAAACCACCATTTTAACTATACCCCACTCGAACCATATATGCAGCAGAAACTCATGGAAGATCCCATCTGCGGGCTCACCAAGAACAAGGTGTTTCTTCCAAATAATACATGTTAGGTTCTAACACAATTATTTTGGAAGACTGATTAGTGGATACACCATCTTCTTCTAAATAGGTGAATAGACCTATTCAGTATAATCTACCGAATACAAGAGTATTTTCAGCTTATAATCCAACATAGAATACAGCTACATCAGAAGCATCAATACCGAAAGAACCTACAAAACAATATTTACGTGCTGGGAAACGCACACCTTTGGACCAAAAGTATGATTTATTGAAACAATGGGCCTAGGTACTAGCAATGTTATCTATTCTGGACGCTTTGAATCTGTTAAAATATCTTCGATTGGCACCAATTGAGGCTTTGTGAAGTCCTCAAGAGTTTGAAACCGAAGTTTCTACTACTGAGGTTTACCGTATAGAGAATGAATCTATAGAATTCCATGCATTAATATATTTTACAGATGAAGATAAATATGATGTTGTACATAGACATATCATAACCTTGTATTTTTCTGGCAAGATCAACAACATAAACATCTAATGAGCCTTCATTGATAATGGCTCTGGAGTCAACCTCATTCCTATTCATACACTTCGTCAATTGGGCCTGAAAAATCTGATCTATCTCCTCCCACTTTAATGTTGAAAGGATATGGCGAGAATGAGAATGAACCTCAGGGTGATATTACACTCTGAAATCTGTTTTTAAACCTTATGTGTAATTCAGATTTCATGGTTGTTCTTCAGGATACATCCTTCAATATTCTGTTTGAGAGACATTGGTTGCATCAACATGCAGCCATACATTCATCATACCACAAATGTCTTAATTAATATTTTCAATGATAAAATCAAAACATTATATGGTGATAAGGCTCCATTCAAAACATGTGACTCTCAATACATTGTGGCGGAGTTTTATCACAAAAAAGGAACGAAGTCCAGGATATAGGATATAACCAAAGTTAATGGTCCAAATGGATTGGAAAAGATCCCAAAAAAATCCATTCATACATTTGAGTACAAATTTTGTGATACACATCAATCAAATTGAAATAGTAAAAAAAATCCATGAACATGTCCAATAACTTCCATAATGTCAATTGTGGAAATTGAGCCTAATAGCATTTGAGAAACCATTGATCCCCCATGCAGTGATGGAAGCTTAAATGGAGATATCTTCATTTCATCCACTGAACTACAACAAGCATATAATTGTTCAATCAGAATAAAATAAATTGTGGAAATTATAGTGGAAGAAAAATATGCTGATTCTCAATCCATCATCTCCACTTTATTACCCCGGGAAGACCCTTCGTCCTCAGTAGGGTCAAATTTGGTGGCCTCTTCTTCAGGATGTTCAAATACTGACTCCTCCTCTAACTCTGAGAGTCTTTCTTGGACATATACTATTCATGTAGAAAAAGAAGAGGTCACACATAATGAATAAGAAGAGGAAGATCTCAGGGATGCTCCTCCATCATTTGAGGAAGGTGTTCCTACCACTATGGATGAGATCAGAGAAATAAATCTGGTTACAGATGATGATACACGCCCCACTCTAATTAGTGCGGCCATAACCTCTAAATAGAAATAGGTGTATACTTAATTTCTAAAGAAACATCAAGATATATTTTCTTTGAATTATACAGAAATTATAGGGCTCAATCCTGATGTACCACCCTTTATTTGGGTTTGCCATAAGAACATCGTGGATTCAAGCAAGCAGTAAGAAGAACACACCCAACTCGTGCCTCTAAAATTGAAGATGAATTTGATAAGATTATAAAGACTAACTTTTTTAGGGAAGTTCAATATACCAAATAGCTAGCCAAAATTGTCCATGTGAAAATGTCGAATAGAAAATTTTGAGTCTGCATTGATTTCAGAGATCCTAAGCAGCATTGTCCTAAAGATGATTTTCCAATTCTGATTACAGAGCTTTTATTTGATGAAATAGCTAGATATGAATCTATTTATTTCTTTGATGTATTATATGGGTATAATAAAATCTATATAGACCCATATGATGATGAATATACAACTTTTAGAGCACCTCAAGGTGTGTTTTTCTATCGGGTAACACCCTTTGGCTAAAAGAATGCATGTGCAACATATCAACGTGGCATGCATCATATCTTCAAAATGTTCTGAGGGATGTTTGTTGAATGTTACGTGGATGACGTGGTGGTCAAATACATACAACGTTACAATCAATTGGAAGATTTTGAGACCATATTTCATAAACTTCGGCAACACAGGATGAAGATAAACCCCCTGAAATGTGCTTTTGGGGTAAACTTAGGAATGTTCCTTGGCTTTGTTGTATTCCATTGTGGTTTCAATGTTGAACATGAGAAAACAAAATCTTTCTTTGGTAAGTCACCTCCTCAAAATTTGAAAAAATTAAGAAGAATCCAAGGACACATGGCCCATATTCGGCAATTTATCACCAATTTGGCAGGAAAATGTTTACCCTCCACTAGATTAATGAAGAAGGGAGTCTCTCATCAGTGGATAAAAGACTGCCAAGAATCATTTGATACTCTCAAGAAATATTTCATGAGTGAACCTTTATTAATGGCGCCTATTGAAGGAATACCACATATTCCCTACATGACAAATTTAGGGAAATCACTATCTGCCTTCCTTTCCCAAAAGAATGATGATGGGAATGAAAATAGTCTTTAATAATCTTTGTTGAACTATACATGATACGGAAACATGATACATAAGTATTAAAAAGTGATTCCTAGCATTAATATTTCCAATTCATAAATTGAAGCATTACCTGAAAAATCATGAGGTCTAATTGATTTCTCGCAATAACCCACTCAAATTTATCCTCTGTCTTCCTATGCTTACTGGGAATCTGCCATAGTGGGGGGTTATTTTTCAATATTTTGATATCCATTTTGTTACTGAAAATTCAAGAAAATGACAAGATATTTTTGATTTCTTGTTAAGAATCCATCTACTGAAGATACATCATTAAATTATGAACTTCCTGATGTAGAAGTGTTCTCTATTCAGGATAATTTCCAAACATGGGAAATGTACTTTGACGGGGCTTCTAGAAGTCCTATAGGGAAGAGAATGTAAAACCCTAAACTCAACAAATTGGGGTTAGAAAGTGTCCTAATTTCCCCAAAAAGGAAGTATTACCTTATTCTGTTCTACTTTCGGATGGTGGTACCAACAATGAGGCAGAATATCAAACTCTTATTGCAAGTTTTGAATTGCCACTTCTGGTGCAAGTGAATAACATAAAATTGATAGGTGATTTAGAATTGGTAACTAAGAAAATAAATATATAATATTCTATCATAAAAGTATTGTTAATCGCTTTATGTGATTATGTCAGAAGGTTAATGGCTAAATTTCCATCAAATATGACATTTTCTTATGTCTTGCAATCAAAACATTCCCAATAAGATGCATTAGATAATGGAGCTACAACCTTGGAAGATCCAAATCAAGATGAGATAGTCATTAGCTTAGTCCATCTTCATGTGGTCTCATCTTTTGTTCAAACAAGAATGGAGGAAATTAATGGAATTTGCCCTATTTCTGAGCCATATGGTCATACCACGAGATGGAGAACATCCATCTTGGAATATCTTTAATAAGGGATACTTACACTAAATAGGGCTGAAAAAGAACAGATCTGATGAAAAGCGGCCAATTTTACTCTTTATGATAGTCTAGATTACCAAAATATCCTCTAAAAGTGAGGATTTTATGGAATCCTCTTAATATGTATTGATGGAGAAAAGACTGCAGCTATCATGATAGAAGTTCATTCAGGACAGTGTGGTGCCCAACAGTCTGGGCACAAATTCACTGACCAGATTCGAAGGCTTGGATAATTTTGGCCTTTAATGATGTAGGATTGTACATATTTTAATAAACAATTTTGTCCTTTCCAAGTGCATTCCAATATCATTCATCAACCCCTAGAGTTTCTACAAATAGCTAAATACACTTGGCAATTTTCCACATGGGGAATGGATGAGGTAGGACCTTATTCTCCAGCCACAACGAAGCAGTTCAAGTATATCCTTACTCTTACCGACTTCTTCTCTAAATGGGTTGAGGCAATACCTCTCAAAGAATTAGGAGCCATAAGCCTAGTTAGATTTATCATAACTAATATCATCACATGATTTGGTGTCCCTCATAAAATTTTGATGGACAATGGCACCAACTTTTGACATGCTGAGGTAATAAAGTTGTATTAGAAATAGAATATTAATGAAACCATTCATCTTACTATCATGCGAGGGCAATGGAAAAATAGAGGCTTTCAACAAGACCCTATCAAATATACTCTAGAATTTAGTGGATAAAGATAAGAAATTATGGGTGGATAAACTTTTAAATGCTTTATGGGCTTATCAGACTACTACCCATACTACCACCCTAACAACTCCTAATTCATTGGTATATTGAACCGATGCTGTTTTTTCAATTGAAATGCAATTTCCTTCACTCAGAGTAACAATCTATGATCAAATATATATAGATGGGAGGTCTTAGAATGGGTTCAAAGAACTAGAACGATTAGATTATAAAATATTTCATACATTGGATCATTCAAAAGTCTATTAGAACAGAGTAGCATGAGATTTTAACAAGAATGTTTGCCTCCATTCATTTCATTAAGGAGAATTAGTGTTGGTCCTTAGGACTCCTATGATACTAGGTAAGAAACATCCAAACCTTCAGCCAACGTGGGAAGGACCTTATTCCATACATAACGTCTTTTCAAATAGAGAATATTCTTTAATCTCAATAGATGTAGAGCTTATTACAACTCCAACCAATGAGAGATTCTTAAAGAAATAATTTGTGTAGTTAAACACACAATCCTCATTGCAATACATAAAACTGCATAGTACAATGTCCTTACTGTATGAAAAAAACAACACAGCCCCTGTGTCCTCACTGCAAGACTTAAAACTGCACAGCCCTCATGTCCTCACTACCAGATTGAAAACTACACAGTACAACGTCCTAGTTGCAAGGCATTAAACTTAATAACAACCATAAGTGTCCATGATTCCTGACATTAAAATTCATAGCATCATTCGTCCTCACTGCAAGACTTAAAACTGCACAGTACATTGTCTTTATTGCAAGACTAAAAATGGCACAACCCATATGTCCTCATAGTAAGACTTAAAACATCACAACCCTCAAGTCCTCAGTGCAAGATTGAAAACAGCACAATACAACGTCCTATTTTCAAGATAGTATACTTCATAACTACCATAAACATCTATGTTTCATGACGTTTAAATGCATAACATCATTTTTCCTCACTGTAAGACTTTAAACTGAACAATACAATGTCCTTGCTGCAAGACATTAAACTTAACTACCCCCATGTGCTAGTCACAAGACATTAAACTACATAACACCCATAAGCGACCATGCAACATGACATTTAAATTCATAGGTTCTTCGCCCATATCACATGACGTTAAAGTGAATGAAATCATTTGTAAAATGAACAATTTATATATTTGATGTTAAAAACTTCCATAAACTAACATCATTGACATCATTGCTACTCCTTAGTGGCACCTGAGTCCCACTCTTTCCTATGAATGAGTCAGATCTGAAAGGAGTCCTTATTTCATGAACTATGTATCTCTTGATTATCATTTTCAAAGATATACATAGAGATTCCTATATCTCAAATTTTAGGCCCAACCATAATTACAAAATCTTATAATTTTTTATCCTCCTGTATATGAATTAGATCTATATAGAAAATTTCTTTAAGATATTTTATTTGGTATTTATACCATTTTATGTATTATGATTAACCATTCTCTTAGAACGTGTCAAAGCCACCGATATTCATGACAAACTCAATTGGCATGAAGAATTATTGATTAAGGAACTACGTAAGGCTTGATTATCATCTATTTGAGATACGTAGAGATTCATAGATCTTCAATCATGGGACCAACTGCGATAAAAAACCCTTATTCATTGTATAAGAATCAAACCTGCATAGGGGATGTTTTATGAACTATGTATGACTTGATTTTTTCCCCAGTAAGACACATTGTCACATTTGGGATTTATCCTTTAATCCAGTTACAATATGTATTTCGTTTCACATCGGTTATTCATTATCCTTACCACATGATGTTAAACATCATGGAAAACTAACACCCATATTCTTCACTTGTGTAAAATTTTCATTGTAAAAGAAACCCTTACTGATCCATGTTTCTCCAACCGAGCATAGCTCACGTGGGCTTAGAAATTGGGTAAAAGGCTACATTTTTTAAACAATTTTTTTAATTTCTTATTGGGTTATAAATTTCCTAACCTAATTAATTAAAACAGTATAGTAAAATTTCCTCATTGCATGACTTAAAACTGCACATCACAATATTAATTAAGCGGAAACAAATAAATTCTCCATTTCACATATAAGTAAAATCTTTGTAAAGGATGTCAAACTCACGACTAATATTGATTCAAATATTTCTCATGTGCATTGAAAAAATGCCCATCCATATTTCATTCTATTTATCTTGAATATTTTCAGATCCTCAAAATTTTCTTACAGTTTCTTGTTAAAATTTTCTAATATTTAAGAACTCTTTTTCTTAACTATTCAATATGTTCCCTTAGGTGTCCTTGCATTAGATTCTTACATAATAGGCTTGTAATCCAAAATATGCCACTATATGTCTATCCAGCATTTTCCCTAGTTGTCCCTGCATAATACAGCCCCCATAACAGGTTTGTCAAATAAAGGTAACTTAATTCTTGATTAAAGTATCTTTGTTGCCTTAAAACTTTGATGACAATATGCAAGAATATGTATTTTAAAACAGTCATTCAGTATACTTGTGCCATTATCTTTATCTTGATCTGAATGTTTCAAGACGATGGTTTACACATTTACCTCACCATGCATTCAATTCAATACGATATAACATTGGAATAAATTAGGCACATATACTATAATGTTTCCATTTCAGTTCCTAGTTGTATGACCTAAAACTATAAACATCATAAATTTTATGTTTGGATCAGACCTTCGTAGAGGTAATATTCCTATGATTCTTTGGAAACTTTAGTTGGAAATACCCTTTCTATATCCAGGTACCTTTCTCTATAAACCAAATTACGTGCTTCAAAAAATATGAATCCCTATAAACTTTCTTCGGTTTTCAGCAGAAGAATGTGATATTTTTTAGATCTCATTTTCTTGACTATGCAGCATGTTCCCTTAGGCGGCCTTGCAAAAGCTACCTACATAACTGGTCTGTCAGTAAAAAGATACCATATTTGGCTATGCATCATATGGACTAATTGGCCCTACACAATACAACAACTATAATAGGGTTTTCATGTAATGGAAACTTTGTTATTGGAAAAGAATTTAATTAATGATTTTATCCCTTTTCCTATATCATTATTCGGGTCCTGAAATTTCGAAATCATAGTTAACAAATTTCCCTTGCATACCGGAATATGATAATACATTTCCAGAAAAATTATTAAAAAATTGGGAGAGATTCATACCTTTGGCCAGATCTAAATACCTTAAATTAAATCCACTCAATGTCCTCACTGCATGACATAAAACTGCACAGTACCAATGTCTTCACTACATGAATTAAAAATGCACAGTACCAATTTCTTCACTCCATAGCTTAAAACTGCACAGTACCAATGTCCTCATTACATGACTTAAATTGCATTGTATGATATTAGAAATTCCCCTTTCTGATAAATCTTAAACATTACTCATACACAAAATTTTTATAGAAATGGGTTTCCTATCCATGAAATATGTCACTGTAAAATATCCATTTCATTCTTAAAATTATTTTCCTTGTTAAAACCACCCAACGTGGTTATAAGTGACCCAAATATTATTTTCCCCTATGTATCTACCATAAAATGTTAAATTCCTAAAGAACTATTTTTCATGATTATGCAGCACGTACCCTTAGGTGGCCTTGCATAAGTCGCCTCCATAATAGGCATATCTGTCAAAAGATTCCACTATTTGGTTATGCAACATATGCCCCAGTTGCCCATGCATAATACAACCCCCATAACGGGTTTTTCAAAATAATGGTATCTTCATTCTTGGAGTTGAATCCCCTTATATTGATAGATGTTTTAGATATGAAGACCATAAAAATCATGACTCAAGATTCCCCTTTGAAATATTTAAAGATTATTAAAGAAATTCTTAGCCACAGAGTCTTGTTTGGGATCTAATTTCAAAACTTATTGTCAAATCTATTCGCCCCTAAATACTAGACCTTTATTGTCTAACATGCATGAATTTAAACTACTAAGCGATTTGATACACACCAGATTGAGAACCTGTGAAAGGAAATATAAATAAAAGTCGAGTCCCAGCTCACTAAAGATACTTTTTTGAATGGTTTATGTAATATTGAGAAATAAAAATTCAAGAGACGCAATGTTTGTGGGGTTGTCCATATAACCCTAGAAAAATAAAACTATGCTTACTGGGCCCAATTTCCTATATAAAACAAAATCATTTTGCAAAATTAAAACAAACACACATATGATTGGAAACAAAATACTTTTCATTCATGAAAATTTTCACAGATGAAAATTTAAAAATTGGAGTCTCTCTCTTGTCAAAAAAATTAGAAATTATAAAAGGCTTTCTATATAATTCCTCATTTGTTTGACAGCCTCCTGAGCCCCATCAGCTGCCTGTTGATAATCTTTTATTTGTCCAGCCTCACTCTCTTTAGCATGATGATGTACTTCTCTAGCATATGCAATGGATTTTGAACCATCCTTAGAGAATTATCCAAATGAGCTATGAAGCTGGTCAAGCTCCCCTATAATGATATCCAACTCATATTGGAGTCACAGCTGTTGAACAATCTTTTCTTTAATTATCTTCTTCAGTTCATTCAACTTTGCAGTATGATTACATTCAGCATAGGACAATTCTTCTTGTGACTCTTCAATATTGATTGATAGTTGGGTTTTTATCAATTATTGTCGAATTTTTTGCTCTTGCTCCCTCCTACGAATAATCTATTTCACCGTAGTATGAATTTCACGGTATTCAAAACCGCCAACTTCTAGCGTGATAAACAGAGATGATAGTGGTGGAAATATTGAAGGTAGTTCCTCAAGGGTCAACTCAAATATTATCTTCCAGATGTTTTTCCATGCTTTGCGATGAGCAAGACGAAGAGCCTTCTGCAGTACTGGGTCCGATTCAGAAAGACTGTGATAAGGAGGGGTATATTCTAGGACTAATTATTATAAAGAAGTTCCCTATTCTATTCCTTCTTAAACAATGGTTTCTCCACCTTCCAATGTTTTTTGGGTTGATATAGAGGCTTCACCTCTATACCAAGCCATATATGTTGATATCCCTATATGGTAAATCAAGAATTATGGTTTTTTATATATTTAAGAGATGACAATGTAAATGAAATAACAATATCAGTATCTACAACCTAACAGTAGGTCAACAGCTTGAGAAGAATCCTCCCCAATGTTCTCAGTTTCATAAATTTTGTTTCATGTCTCATGATGAGGAGTGCTATCTTTAATATTCTCGGGATTTTCAGAGTGAATCTTAGGAAGACTTACTATATCAATATCCACAGGAGACAATCTCTTAGTACTGTTAGGATTGATATTAACATCATCACTTCCTTAATGTACCATTGTGGAATCAGTTTTTTAGATTGAAAAGTATATTTCAACCAACCGTGGTTAACAAGTTAATTGTAAGAAGATTAATATGATGAATAATGAGAAGTCACGCCCAGTTGATTCTATAAAAGGAACTAAAAAATCTTCTTATGAATTTTATACATTAAAAAGTTCTAATAATTATTCAAAATACATGCCAAGGGTCATCATTTAATCCATGGATATCTCAAATCCCATGTTAGTCTCACACATGGGGGCACCTATCGTGTTTACTTCACAACCTTCATTCGGAAACCATTGACCTTGAGAAGCTTCTTCAGAAACAATTGTGGGGTCAATGTCAGTTGTTTCAAGATGTTTTGGTACACGTGATGAACCCAAAAGTATCATATAATAGAAGTTAGATATTGTTAAATTTGATTCCTTGTGATGTATAATTGATTTACCATAAGCCTCCTCTCCTCTGATAGTAGGAATCAGAGAAGTGCTGGGAACAGATATTGGTTCCTTTGGCTTCAATGCCTCTTCAGGAACCACATGATTTGAATGAATTTTTTATTTCTCAGTGGATCATTCTATGGTTCCTTGAATCTTATTCATAGTTTCTTGAAAATTATAAACAAAATAAGCCCCTATAATATTAATAAACGTTTAAGCACGTTTTCATGAATAACGACTAAAATTCATGATTATGAGGGAGACATACCACTACTAAAAAAGCACTTAACCATGGCCTAAAATCGTTGGTGTTTTTACTTATTCACCTTTTTAGGAGGCCTTGCATCATTATCTATAAAGATAGGTATTAGAGATTCCAAAACCCTCTCCATTTCCTCTTCCATGGCCTATTGGCCCGAAGATACTTCTCCCGATTCACGAGGTGATACGGTTGGTCCAAGAGCAGTGCCTCCAGGGATATAATGTGGTGAAGGAAGTTCAGTTGTATTTATTTTACACAACTTCATGTTAAGATAATATTTCTCCTAAGTAATAATTCATTGACTAAATTTCAAATTTCAAAATATAAGAGAATGCGAGAGAAAATAAATTTGCATCCTCATGATCTACAAAGTCACACCAATCTTCATCTAATGAAGGATTAATCTCTTCGGTGGTACCAAGATATTTCATTTTCTTTACCCTCTAAGTGGTATTAATTGATTCATCATTGGAATATATGATCATTTATAGCTCTCACAAAAAGTTCCTCACATGATAGGGATTATCCTTATAAATATTGTCAGAATAAACCTGAAAATTCCATACTCCAAGAACATGCAGTCCATCGCACAGATCTATCCCCATGGTTTCAGCATAATAGTACATATTTTTCCATGTTCGGATAGCCTCTAGTCACATATATTTAGAATTTATTTCCAAGGGATGTGAGGAGGATCCTACAACCTTGGACTTGAGTTTCTTCCTAGCACCCACAGTCTTCCATGAGGGATTAGAAAATGTAACTCTCTGCTCTTTTGAATTATGACGACCAGATCACCTTGATACGACTTCACTAGGAATTGGCGGAGTGTCACTCTTAATTATGAAAGGATGGTAATATTTGGAACAATGTTTCTTCAGTTAATTTAAAGCATCGTCACCTCCACCCTCTAATTCTTTAATTTTGGCCTCCGATAATAAATAATTATCTTACAAATGACATGCTTCCTTCCTACTACTTCTCTTTATCCCCACTCAAATTATGGCATGATTTCATACCCCTTTAGGGTTAGATACAACCCATTTTTCAGCATACCAGATAGTCAATCTGCTTACTGCATCTTCCACATGTAAGTTAAATAATTCCCTGATATTTTACGCATATGTCAACAACCATAGTTGTCTGAAAACCATTGGGTTATGCTCTAATTTTACATGCATAGAAATGGATACCATATAATGTTTTAGAAATTTGAATTTATGCACAAATCTATAAGGAGCATAGGTCTCACATATTATTTCTCCATCGATTCTAGTGGCCAACAACCATATCTGAAAGCTAGAAAATATGCCGTAAATTACCAAATGGTCATACCATCATCAACGAATCTCCATATAGGTGGTTTCCCACAAGGAATGAAATAGAACTCCTAGGCAGAATAATTCTATCCTTGATGTCATAGGAATTCAAAGATGAGGGTGAAATACCAGAAAAGGACAGAACATATGGTCGGAAAGAACATCCAAAAACCTGTACTCCACTTTGTACAACATAAGTTTCAAGGTGAGTATAAATCCATTCCCACAACACTTGAAATGTTCCTGCTATTATAAAGGGAGACATTCCTTTGTAAATATGCAGCAAACTCATATGAATCATGTCCAAAACAAGAGTACCCAACCATACCATCATTTTCCCCAACATCTTAGCTGCAATAACAATGGTTCTCGACCCCACACCTCCTTTGTAGTGTCAGACTGGCTATAAATACACCTTTAGCCACATGTCCATGAAACCATCCAGATGTGTCTTTGCAAGAATTTTTTGGTTGATTTCAAATACCCATTTATCAAATTCTCCTTTCTCCAATGTTGACTAAAAAGTATCAGGACTGACCCTCTTCTCTACCCATGGACAGCTAGCTGGAAGGGTGTAAGTGGGACACTTTTCCATCTTCTTTATTAAAAATATTTCCATCCATTCCTCTAGATGAATATCCCTCTGGGTACAAGTTTCCATGGTGATTGAATTCTTGAGTTTGTTAAATATTTTTATCAACTCACTAACCAAATATGGTGTCTTCTCTGAGTCATTCCATGTCACCTTGGGAGGAATAAACTCATCATACTTGTCTCCAAGGATTGGAGTTCTAGAAATCTGGTAAATGTCCCACAAGCGGATACCTACCTATCCATATGTTAAATGGAAGGAATTATTCTTTGTGATCCATCAACATAATAATTGCAAGATGAAATCATCATTCCTATACACATAGTTTTTCCCAACCTAGAAATCCTCAAAAATCATGATGACTCTCAAATCATCTGCAAATTCTACCCATGTCCTTTGCACTCAGTATGACCACATCCATGTGGGTTGTACACCTCTTTCTGGGAATAAGTCCCAAATTTTCTTCAAACCCTTGGACTGATCTATCTAAGAACCTCGAAAGATAGTTGAATAACAGTGTGGCTATATCTCGGTTGTATGTGCATTCAAATATGGAACACACGGGCTATGATGCATAATATTTTCTTTCTCTACTGACCTGGCATTAAAGAATAGGCCCCTAATAGAATCATTGGTTGATGAGAATTTGGTATAATCCTGAAACCAAGAATGTGGGACATATTCTTTGGATCTGGAATATTAGCATCTTGTAAATGGTTATACCTATACAAAGGAATGTTGGTGCGTCAGGGAAAATTGAAATGATACTTCTTCAAAAAAAAATCTATACCTCGAAGGGTGGTTTCGCAAATGTTAATGTAATCATAACCAAAAAAATTCATCATGTAATCAATCCTATTGCTGGAATTATCATCAGAAGTTCCAATTATTTTGGGAGCCATTGAACTTAAAAAAATGATAGAAAGCATCTATTAACTTAAGATCTTATTTTTGGTGTTTTAAAAAAAATTGGCAAAGGCGTTAAGGTGCAGAAGTTTAAACATGGATCAAAATTATAAGTCAGCGTGCAAGTATTGCAACCCAATTATAGCACACAACAAAAAAATGTACAGAAGAAGTGTTGAGAAATAGAAGTTCCTAGATAGAAGAAGAATCACACACCAAGAGCTGAAAATGCAGAAGTTTCAATACTTTTCGAGGAAGTGAATCTGTTATATATAAGTGACTCATTTCACCCTTAGCACCAAAAATCTTATGCTCTATAAACTTGCACTCCCATGTCTACTTGAGTTCCAATACTTGTGTGGCGCAGTGCTCTTTTATTTCCCCTTCATTACATTAACTTAGTTCATGATACACTTTTCATTTCGGATCCAATTTTGAGGGGAGGATTTTTTGACACTCTATTCCATCAAATACACAAAAATTGACAAAGGGAATCCATTAGAAAGAAAATGGGGGAAAATACATGAGGAATAAATCATGATTTTCAAAGGAATGGGTTTTTGGTTTCCTTAGTCTAGCCAAAACTCTGTCGGCATAAAGCCTACTTTGACGCCCCCATAAGTAACGCAACCCACTTAAGTTCCCCCATATGTTGCGTAACCTACTTGTGTGCCCATCCCCGTTTTTCCTAGGATCCAATATTTTCCTATAAATAGACCCTTGGGCCCCTCATTTGTATGGAAGAATTTCCTTGAAGCCCAATTTCTGCTCTGGTCAACCTATTACATCACCCAGTCTTCTGAAACATTCAAGGTAGTTCTTCAACAACTTGAGCAGAGGATTTAAGGGAGGATCATTGGACTTATGTCTTTTTAGTGTTTGAAATCCATAACACCTGCATACCGAAAGCGCCCATCCTCCATAAGATAGAAATAATTGTTCACCGCTTATTCCTTCTACAAGAACTTGAGTGCACCACTTCTTGGACAACCTATGAATACTCTTTAAGGCTTGAGAAAGGTCTCACCCCAGCATAGACACATGGGTTGTTCATCACGTAAGTGAAAATCAGGTCTCTCAGGCCTACTTGCATTCCCATACTTGCACACGCTTCTTTACTTGGGTACCCTTATTTGGTTCACTTTCTCTCTTCAGTCAATAAGCCATCAAGCCTTCTTCAAATACATTCATGAAAAGACTTCTTCTTTATTAGATATCTTTTCTGAAATGGATTCTATTGAGACATCCACAAAAACCTCATGACTTATCAAACCATTGAGAAAGGTACATCAAAGTGTCTCCTATTTGGGTTTGTATTTATAGAGACCTAGGTTTCCCACATTTGTGTCAAATTTGGGTTATGATTCACGGAGTGTATGTGGGTTTGTATATCCACAGTCAAATGGACCATTCTCCGAGAAACAGTTTTGGGAAGTTCCCAGTTTGGAGTTGGGTTTGGGTCCCAACCTCACCCTTCTCATAGAGACGACCTGAAACCTTAGGACCTGTTAGGGAAGGTACAATTTACAATTTCTTTTCCATGCAAGTATAGTAGAAATATCCATCCCCTACTAGGATCAAATTTTAGGGATGTCATCCTGTTGTAAGGCCCATGCATTCATCCATTTTTTCCTTTCATTGGACCCTTGTCCAATGTGAAGATAACAATGGGAAGGCACATTTCCTTTCCCTCTTCCCTCATCTCCTCGCCCTCCTCCAAGGTCGATGCACCATATTCCACTAGTGGAGGGTGAATTGTTTTGAAAGAGTGAATGCCTTTGTTTAATCTTTGAAATCCTCTTGTTTCTCACACCAGGCATGACTCTTGTGGCTTATAAATTTTTCATAGTCACAACATTTACATAATTGAATAAATACTAGAACTCTGATCCATGTTCAAACTCGGATATGTAGGAGGACCTTTCAAGTCCCGACCTCATTGGATATCCTCATCAGGAATCTAACCGTAATTCCCTTCATTTGAACATCCTCCTTATGAATAAGACCCAAATTAAACCCACAAATCACAATGGAATCCTTTTCAAGAAGTAAGACCTAACTAATTTCACTCAAAGAACCATAATCTCCCATGAGACTTATTGAACTATGTGAGCTTTGATTCTCCTCCACATGGGATACATAGTAAGCCTTCATTATGTTCACACCCAACACTTCAAATCAACCATGTTCTCATTGGGCCTTATTCCCAACGGGGTCTAATATTAATTTGAAACCCATATCCTTTCCTTGTTCCTTGGGCCTCTTCAACATAAGTTCCACACAAAACCTCGAGTAAGCTTCTTTCACTTAGATTCCCATACAACACGAAATTAAACTATACAACTATTTCCTTATCACATGACCTTAAATGGTATGATGTGTCCTATTCAGTGGCACATAACTACGAGGGTTTTATTCCTTTTACAAGGATGCATAGGTAGCCAATTTTTTTGGAACGATCCCATGATCAAACCAAACCCTCATCTCCCAAGATGAAAATAACTTCCAGAGTGACCTCCTGAGTGGCTTAAAAACCAGTATCATCATAATGATTATTAAAAGAATCTTGAAATAGTATATTAGAGGACACCATTTATTTAGAACATCGAATACATATAGATATTCCCATTAATGAAGAACCTTGAATAAATATTGATTATTCTAAAATTTACAAATATTAATAAGTGATTGAAAATTACAAGGGAAACATATGAAATACTTGCTGAATTAATAAGGATTCAGGAAAATATCTTAATCCTATAAAGAGTGTCCCAAATTAGAAAATAATTCCCCCCAAATGTGTGTGATGAGTCCGACCTACCATCCTCTCATCCAATGTACGTTCCTTAGTATCGTAGAGTTTTAACTTATTGACTGCATATCTTAGGAAAGAAAGTTCTTTTTTTGATAAAGAACTATTGGATGTTTCCGGTTCCATAAATAAATCAAATGGAAACCGCCTGGTAGTAGTTATTTTTAAAACTATATTACACATTTCAAGGAACAAAAAAATAATGGGCTATTATAAGTAGGATACATTTTAATTTTTAATGTTTTTATCATAATGTTGGATAATTATTAAGAATTTATGCTTGGATAAAAATTTTAAATGTTACAACACCACTGGTTAATGTTTTTAGATATAGATGAAGGATTTGGCAGCACCTATTATTCTTGAATTAATATTGGGATATGGGATGGAGTAATCTAATGTGTTAGTAGAAATGAGACTGCAGACCCTATATAAGTTTTTTATGTGTTAGAGTAGGTTGTGGAATGAGGATTAGGATTTTTTTCGGACTATTGGGTTATATTTTTATAATTGTTTTGTTTCATATATGAATTTTCTAATTATTGATGGTATGTATATTAATAGAAGGTATAAAAGGAAATTATTGTGTTCTTGGGGGGTTATAGAATCTTTAGTATATTTCCAATAATTTAAAAAAAAATATAAAAATATATATATATATATATATATATATCATAAAAAATTATATACATAGAATAAAAGGTTTCAGACTTAGTATGATCGGTATGATACTTAGATAGATATGTTGTCAATGTAAAATGAATTTTTATAAAATTAGAATAAAAGGTTCTAAACATAGTATGAAAGGATTCAAAATTTATATAAAATATTCTAGGCTTATTATAAATGGTTCCAAAGAAAGTTTGAATGGGAATATACATTATATTAAAGATTTTAGAGAAACTATGAAATATTTTAATCTTTTCCTAAATTTTCATGGAATTACTCATAATGGTCTTGAATTAAGTACAAAAAGTTCTAGGTCCAAGAGGTTTCCAATTTATCAAAAATGTATAGTTGTTCAAGAATTTAAAAAATATTAAATAATGATTTAATGTCTCATTTTAAATGGTATTTTTGTTATTTCATTACATATATATGATGAAAAATCAATAAAAGATATGTTTTCCCCCACGTAATATCAATGTTATATATATCTCTTTTTAGATTAGATTAAATAAATAGTCCATTTAGGTGACAAATAATATTTTTTTAACAATTAGTGTCCATCCTATCAATAACTCTCATATTAATTCATAGACTTATATGGAGTGATAAAATTTATCTATACTCCACGATATTGTTAAAATAATTTATTTATATAAAATTTATCTTTTGAATCATGTATTATTTCAATTTTACGAAATTTGAATGTATATCTAACACCTTATATGGATTATTCTCATTTTTTCTAACTCTTATTCTTGTGGTGATATTTTGAAATTGGGATAATGACTTTGGCCATGATTCCACTAAATAGAGGTTGAATAAAAGTGAAACTAAGGGGATTTTTCTCAGTTTTGTAAAGGGATATCAAGAGGATAATCACACTAGGTTACATATGAATTCATATATATTTGTCATTCCATGATTTTTTTGGTATTTTTAGTGTTTTCGGTAAATCCTATTATCTAAATGGAAGAATATGCTTGGGATTTTATGTACTAGATTTTACAATGTGTACTTAGGGTAGTGAAAACCCCTTTTCAAGATGATTTATGCATAGAAAAAAATTATTGGTAAATCTAATGATTATTCAAAAAAATTAATTGAAGGAATACTTTCTATGTTTTTTGGTTTTATGTACTAATTTTGTAAAGATATTATATGAATAATTGGTATGAATTTTTATTATATAAGGACTCAAGATTAAGGGTGGTGGATTGTTTCTATTTAAAAAGTTTAGTTGATTATAAATGAGTTTTATAAAAGGAAATAATATCATGAAAAAAGTATATGGTCCCATGAACAGCTCCTAAAAGAAATTATATTTTTATATGTAATTTTATATTTTGTGTAACTACATATGGCTGATTTATTATTAATTAAATAAATTATTTTTAAGGAAATGTGGATAAAATATTGTGTCAACGAAAATGACATAACCTTGAAACCATCAGATTCATTAATCAATGATGGTTAAGTGAATGATGAAAAATACATGTTACATGATACATGATATCAATTAGTGCTATAAATTATATTAAATGGATTTACATAGTGTATATGGATATGTGTCTTAGATTCCGTAAGTAACTACTAGTGATGAATTTGGACGTTTTACCAATTGGTTTCCCATGTAGGACCACATGGTGCCTTATACCGAGAGAGTAAATTGATGAGTCAGTAGAGAAAGTGTCTTACCCCAATTGTACATGAGCACAAGAATTGGTATACCCTTGGTAGTATTTAGGAATATGTTTTGTGTGCTATATATCACCCAAGAATTCCTTCATTGTGTTTGATTATAATTTTTTCATCTCGCCAACTAATACAAATGTGGGATTTCAATTAGGGAATTTGAGTCCTTGGTATGATAATAGGGATGTTGAGGACGTAATTCCCTTTTTGTGACTGATTGGCATGATAATTGGAAATGAGATAGAGGATCCCCTTTATGGTCTATGGGTCTTGGTGGATACCCCAATGTGACATTAACCCTGGAATAGGATAGTTCATGACTATAGGTCTCAATGACCCTAGGATCTACCATAAAACCCAGTGTGATCTTAGTATGGGTTTAGTGGAAATTATAGGGCATGTTCTATTTAGTCCAACTTTGGTAATTTGTCATTAATTCATGCTGATGTAAAAAACTTAAGACTATTTTTATATTAATGCGATATTCTTAATGGGATTCTATTCCATGAATAATTATTAAAAGTTATAATTGATATAGGTTATTGGTACAAATAGACACCCTACAAATAATAGTTAAATGTAATAAATTAGAGGGGTATTAGGGGAATAAAACAAATATTAGTAAATGAAATTAATTTTGTGATGGTCAATTTGGATACACCCCTCCTCCAAAACAATTATATATTTGGGATTCGAATGATATCTATAAGGATGTAAAATTTATTCTTGATGATTATGGAATGGTTAGGATACTTATTTGGAATATGTGATTATGACATACTTATAAGGGATGAAAATGGTACTTCTTATAAGCCTATAATTACTCATGATTACTATGGGATTCCAAAGGTAACTCATAGGATCTAGTGAATAAACCTCATATTTTATGAGATAGATGGGATGGACTCACTTCCACTATATTAATTAAATTGGTATGTGATATGTATGGTTGTAATTGAATCCCCCTAATAATAAATGAAATAACAAATAATATTTAATGGGGGTCAAAATACACCGTATAATGAATGAATTCTGCGTATATATATATATATATGATTTGAGTGGCATGCTCATTCCTTAATGTGATGATATAATATTATTAATATATTATGGTGTGTTTTTTAGAAAACCTTTCATATAATTATAGAACATGCGCAGAGACTGTTCAATACTTTTCAAAGAGTATTTGATCGATCGAGTTGGCACCTTAATACAAGATTATCAATAAGATATATTTTTTATAATTTTGAATTGTATGTTATATTTTGATAATAACACAAGTTATTGAAATATGTTTTCTATTTATATTATGGACCACATTGGTAGTTCCCTATTGAATTGTAATGACACCATACTGCGAAATCCATAGAACATGGGTATATGGGAATGCATCTTTTTTATAGGATCACATAGTGAATAGGCCTATTTTTGTGGGATGGAATGGGATAAAATTGACATTTTTTATATAAAAAAATGTGGTTGGGATTGGGGATAAAATTAGAAGTAGATTAATTTTTTTATTTTTTATATTTACAATATTTTTTTTAAGATAATCAATTGTTATGTCTTTTTATTTACCTCTATATTACATTTTTATGTAATGATTCATGTTAATTAGTTTACATGTTATGATTATGCTTTTTCATGATACTTAGTTATTTACACTGCACTTTTTCACATTAATAAAAGGGTATGGTATGCCCATTGAATCACTATTGACCCTTTCTTCGAGTAAGAAACACTATAATATATGGATTCTTCCTAGAGGTAGCGTTGAAACACGGGTACATACATTGGTTTGTGGTCTTTGGTTAAGGATTCAATAATGTTTTATTATAGCACCTTATTAATTATTTACTCAATTTAAAGATATAGTATATAGTTCTTTAGAATGTTTTTGTTTTTTAGATATAGTTTTATAGGTTCTTTACAAACACCTTTTATGATGGCATTTTCATGTGACTAGGGATATGTAATTCTTTGTACTTTGTTTTACATTTAATATTCAGAAATTCATTAAATATTATGTTTCTTCTGTGATTTTTATATTGTTTTTATTTCTTAGACTATTGTAAAGTGGCTTATGTAAATTATACATTCAATGAACATATGATTCACATCACATTTGTGATCTTGCATGTGACTGATATCATAAATGATGTTGGTTTAATTTTTTAACGTTTAAAAAAATGATGTGGAATTTTCCTATATAACATGTTCGAACTACTAGAAAAAATGGTTATATCCATGATATTTTAGTCCTGTTAGTGATGATTTTTTGTAATATATTTAACCTCATAAATGTAGGTAACTTATTAAAATGTTGGAAATTATGTTAGAGTTTCTTTTTCCATATTCAGCCTCTGATATTAGATATAGAGCGAACATACTAGGGTTATATCCATTGTCAATGCGTTAAATAGCTATTGGTTGTGGGGTCTATGATCTATAGTGATGAATAAAATTATGGCAATGTATATAAGTTGGGGATTGGTTGTCAAACCATAGTTTTAATATACTCTTGAAAGAGGTTGGGCATTATAGCAACGGTCATCCCCGAACCTGGAAAGAGGTTTGACCACAACCCCACATTCTGAGATATAATTATAATAAAAATAATAATAATAATAATAAATATTTTTAATTTTTTTATTTATATATATTCATAATTATATTTTTCAGTAATATTTACCGGGAATTGTATATAATTAGGTTGACTAGGTTTTGAAACATCCCAAATATAATTTAAATGTAAATATTTATTGTAGTAATGGGAAGGGTTCCATGGATACAGGTGAGATGTGGTTTTTTGAGTATAGAAGTTATTTTAACCATGGGAGGGTCTCTATTTATAACCCTAAGATATATTCCTATGATAATAGCCTCCACATGTGGATGGGATATAGCCATGTTTGTTGATCATGTTTACGAAATATATTTCTAGTAGTGTTGTGGAATTGAACTCATCTAAACTATTTTTTTTATTCATGATAAGTTATCTAGATCTTTTTGTGGAATATTATATGATCATAACTATGTATTCTATTTGTGTATAAAATATATATTGACCATTAGTGGATGGATATAGTGATTTAATAAGGTGATACTACTTATTGAAAAAATGTGTTCTGTAATTTAATGTTTCATAAAATCACTATATGGTATCCCAAATATATGTTTTTTTGGAATTATAATTAACCTAGCCATCTCAATATTGTTTTAATCAAAATTAACCATCATTGGAAGATTACATTATATATATAACTAAGATTGGAGCCCTTGAGATCATATAATTGTATACAGATTCTCAATGAGTATTATAGACATGGACTAGGATATTTACTTGGTATATAATATATTATATGTATATTAGAACCTTGGAGTGGGAGTTACCACTTTATTTCCATTGTGATATTGAATATTGAAAGAAGGGATGCTTCTCATCCACTCTAGAAATATCAGTTTTGATTTATGTACTAGGCATGATAGCTTACTACCTCTAATATGTGGCTGAGGATATTTGTGAGAAAACCAATATAAATGAACATTATAATTATTTATTATTATTATTTTGTTGATTTGTGGTATTCCATGGTAAATATTTTTAGGGTTTCACCAAGAACATCGATTTTCATAGAGATGAGAATATTGGGTAAATGTTCTTGATTATGAGAAAAAAAACATTTGATCTACTACTAATTTTATGGAATTGGTATAAAGATTCATTAGGACTTCATGATAAAATAAAATTTAGGTTCATTGTTAACAAGGTTTTTTAAATTGTAATGAGATCTATGATTCGTAGTCCATATGATTTTGGGTGCGCTTACTAATTAGTTTGTGTATCATAATCATAGAGGGTTGGATCGAGGATGGATATAGTGGGTATAATATTTTATTTTTTAGTGATGTCTGAGTGGTGGGTGATCATCCAATTAGCTATAGAGATGAAATTACTTGAGATTATTTGTTATAAATAATCATTCTAGTTTCCTTTAGAAATATCAGATCCACATACAGTGATCATGGATACATATTCTGGTGCTTGACACATAGATTCATGATATGGGACTTAAGATAGTTAATGTTTTATGATATTGTATGGTGTCACCATGGTGTTCTCCAACATTGGTACAAATTATTTTTGATATTGGAAAAAATTGAGCACCTTTATAAATTAATACTTGGGTAGTGACATGTATTGTGTGTGAATGGTTTTATAAGTTGGTTTCACGTGATATGGATCTTTTAGCATATATTTTTAAATGGCTAGATTGGACATGGTTGAACAGAGTTTTGATGAGAAAATGAAATTTCACCTCTTTGATAACAATGAAACCTTGGATTGAAAATTTCTTGGGTTAACCGAAAATATATTTATAGATCTAAAGGAGTGACATGAATTTAATATTGTAATTTCTCAATGTTTCACTAGAGGATTCATTCAAGGATTATTTTATAGAGTTCAGTAAACCATTGGTAATTTAAGTGTGTCTGACATGATTGAGTTGTTAGTAGTATATATTGGGAGCAGTGTGATAATATTACAAACCAAGAGGTGGATATGGTTATGGTGTTGGTTTTTGGATGAAAATAATCAGGTTTTTTCTGTAAAATGGGAAATACCTAGATGGTGGTATTAATCAATGGAAATTTATATAGGATAATACATGTGGTTATTCCTTATTGTTTGGATTAAAATAATGGTTGATAGGTAAGAATGGGTGAAATTTTCAGGAAGAATAATAATGGGAAGACCATGTATATATAAATATTGGTACCGATTGGTTGCATGTTTACATGATCAATAAGGAAAGGAGTTGTGATTTGAATATTATATTGGGAGTATGATGGTAAAACTATATACGAATAAGACAGTGAATGCCCAAATATGACACTAAGGGCATGGTAGATTTTTGTATACCATTGACCTCCAATAATAATGTTATATATTCATAAATTATCAATTCATGAAAAATAGTAGAAGTGGGGCATAATTTCATAATTTTTATTAATAATATATTACATGATATGTGCATTGGATAAATTTTATACAATGGACTTAGTTTGGGTGTGGTATTTCAATTACCTTATATGGTGTGCAATATGATATTGACATCATGCATCAAGTCTCAGTGATATTGATATTTCAAAACAAATGAATTTTAAGACTTAATATTGATAAAAACTATTTTTGTGGAGGTTTTTGAATAACAAATTCCTTTATCAATTAATAAATCAGAGGATTTTGAATTTTTGAGTTCTTAATCCTCAAGAGGGGGATGTATCAAAAAATGGGGACATAATTTGGATACTAAGAGTTAGAATACATTTGGATAATTTTTTCGGTTATGGTTATAGGCTTACGTAATTTTTTATATTCTCCATGGAATGTGAAGATGTTGATAAATGTAATGAACAATGTGTGTAGAGATAAGATTTTGTACCTAATATATTTTTTATAAGTGCCATTATAGGATGAGTAATGTTCCTTTGGATACGGATTGGTATCATGGGTTTTAATTCTTATAATTTTTCTTAAATGTTATTCTAGTATGAATCTACTATTTTTATAATGGAATGGATATGATTGGAAGGGATAAAATAAATTTCAGGAGTAAATTGTGTTTTTGGGAACATCATTATATTTTTTAAAATTTATAAAATGGTGAAATATTATGAATTATTATAGACATAATATTAATTTTAAAGGAATTAGTATAGAAGGTTTTGAACATATAATTAATGCTTTTTTACTTAGTATTAAAGGTTTGGAATCTAAAATTAGAGGTGCCAGACATAGTATGAAATTTTTTAGACTCAATTTGAAAAGTTATCGATATAGTATAGATGGATATAAACATAGTATAAAAGACAAATTATTTTTTATAAAATGGTTTTAACATAGTATGAATGTATATAGTCTCAAAATGGCATGTTATATATCCAGTATAAATGTTTTCTTGGTTTATTTTGAAAGGTTCTTGACATAGTATGAATGTTATAGACTATGTTTCAAATATATTGGAGTGCTAGAGTTTGTCAAATTTTATAATATTAAAAATATTTCATGAATATCTAAAATATTAAGGAAATAGTTAAAAACAAAATTAAAATGGGATATTTAGTGTTTCATAAATTGTACATGAAAAAATCATATATAATAGATCCCTCTCTCATCTCTTCATCTCAATGTATGATGTTATCAATTTCTTAATGGATTCAAGTACTGTTCGATGAAACTAATTGATAAAATAAATCTATATACTTTGATTCATACTATATATTTTTATTAAGTTATTTCCAAGTATTATTCTAATTTTGAAAATTTATTCAATCTTTATTTGTATTTTTTATGAATATATGATTTATAATTGTTTCGTGTTGTAATAAAGTGTATTTTTAACTAAATAAAATATTAACATAAAAATTCAAATTCACATTGATTTTTCTTTATTTTATTCTCCCCATTATCTATAATATATCTTGTGGTACAAACTAGGGATTTTCAAATGATTCGACTAGATTTTATTAGAATTATTGAGAAATAAAAGTATTTTTATACTCTTATAATGTAAGATAATATGAGGGTAATCACTCTACAATTCCAATTTATTAGAATAGGTATGTCACTACCATGAATTTATTTATCATTTTTTGAATTTTTAGTGAAATTATTTCATCAAATCTAATAAAAAATTACATGTTTTATAAAGTATAAGTTTCAAAATGTAAAAGGGTGGTGTTCACCCCTTTAATTATGATTTATGATATGAAATATTTCTTCTAAGAAATATCTTCTTTACAACCTAAAAATTAAATAATGGATTATTTTCCAGTTTTTTATTCAGATTAATATATTAATAATTTATCTTTTCGATTAATTATGGTGTATTTTGATGTGTAAGGGCCTTAGGTTGATGGGTGATGGACAGTTAGACATATAAAATCTTATGTGTGAGGGGTCATGATTATTGTAGAGGAGATAATTATATGAACTAGGTTAGTGGTGCCATTGTATTCTTAGCAAGTTAATTAATGTTTTATTTACTAGTAATTTTATATAATTTTTCACTATGTATGGTGTTTCTTATTTAATGTTGAAATTTTATAGTCAACAAATGTGGAAAACATGAAGTGTTAAGGGCCATGATTTGACCTAAACCTTAGTTGATGCCTCAATAGCCAATAGTATGGGGAGTGATTCAAAATATTTGGTACATTATGCATAAACCCCCTAAGAGTAATAAATTAAATGAAATATAATGACATAAAGGACATCCACTGGTGACATTTTTTCCCTGAGTAGAGATGAGTGAAGAATAAGGACTATTAGACTATGGTTAGGTCATATCAAAACGTTTGGTAACATATACACATTGGGAAAATTTTCTATAGGTCATACTGTGTGATTTCCCCCACATGTTTATGAACACCAGGTTGGGTATTAACTGGGAATGATTTATATATATATTAGGAATGAGGGAAACAACCCTTGATAACCTTATTAGGATTTGATGAGCATTATTCCATCACCCTAGACTAATGCCTAATTTTTATTTTATACATGTTCTTTTACTCATTGATATGATTATTCAAATGGCGGGGAATGATATTTATTCTAGATAATTGGTTTACTCAAGATATGATAATTTGATAGGGGATCCCATTTTTGGGGCAAAATAAATTGTATTTCTTAGAGGACCATGATGGTATTTTTTGGGTTAAATTAACCCTTGATAATGTTACTATATAATATTAGGAATCGTTGTTCTCATATGACATCACAAAAATAGAAGATTGATTGTGTGACCCTAGTTTCCATATAGTGGCAATGATACTTCATGTGATTAAGAGGTTGACCAAGGTCATGTGTGACAGTTTTGACCAGATAGACTACACTGATTATATATATATATATGTTGGTTAATTTATATTTATTTATTTATTAGATATTATATTTAAAATTTATTTCCCCTAATACATGTTAAATTTAATAATTATAATGGACCGGTTAGATGTATTACACACCCCCTCGTTAATAAATTAAATTAATAAATGATATGGCTAGGTGGGATTCACTATCCCAAATATAATATATATATATATATATATATATATTTATGATTCATTGGATAAATACATGGATATTATAATTATGACTGATTACTATGAGATTCCTGATATACTTCTTAGGATCTGATATTTACGACCGATGACTATGAGTTTTCTAGGATACCTGAGAGGATATAGTGAAAAAACTAGATACTATAAGAGATGGATGAGAGTGACACAATTCACATAATAGTAATTTGATGGGAAATTATAGGTATGTTAGGGTCACACTACTTGGATACTAAATGAATTTATAAATGTTATAGATGATTGAGACACACTACGACAAATAATAATTGATATGTATGTTTGTGCCCATATATATATATAAAATTATCCATGTTAAATGTCCATCCACTTGAGTGATCATATTTATTTATTATGATATTATATGTGTATGTTTACATGAGTCCTAGAATTGTTATATGACATATTTAGAGACTCTCAGACACTGATAAATATAGTTATGATATATCCAAGGTGTCACATCTAGAAATATGAATCGATATTAATAATTTTAATATTCATTATCGTTGTAGTTTTTTATTTTAACCATTTCACATGTGTATAATCATTTTTTGGTTATCATAAAGAAATTGGGGTTGATTCGAAATTTTTTTTACTCACACATTGAATTAGTAGCCATGTCAATTTTCTTCTTGATAATACGACATTGTTCACTAGTTTAATATGGTCATAAGAATGATGTTTCATCATCAAATTGGATAGATCGAATGGGGTCTGATGTTTGAGATGTGTTATGAAACTAGGATGGTAGAAATTCCTCATATATTTTATGAAGTTATGATTTCTAATATTGTATATTCTTACTAGGTTACCAGTTTATGGTGTTGTTATAGGCTTCTACATTAAATTTTCCTATAGAAAATTTTATATTTATTAGTATATAGTATTCTAATCAATAATAATCATGATAATTGGTTATTTAAAACCATATTTTCCACTCTAATATAAGGGTATTGTCTTCCCATGTTAAATAGATAGTCCCTAACTACTAATTTTCAACATCATTCATCTGGTAAGGCAATACAAAGCTCATTTGGCACCTCTGATCTGGACACTAGTGTGTATTCTTGATCCAGTGATGTTATAATAATAATTAATTTTCCACAAGTAACATCCAAAGTTAGAAATACTTTAGAGAAGTGTGATATTAATGTTGTAATGTATCTAATGATAATAGTTTCAATAATTAGAGGATTGTTTTTTAATGAATCAAAATTTTAATTTGGAAAAAATTTCATTTTATAATTTATTTATGATGGGTTACAAAATGTAATAAATTTATCACCAATAATATATATGAATACCTACATGGGAAATACAATATTATAACCTAGATAGTATTTCATTATAAATACAATTTTAAAAGAAAATTTATTTTATTCAACCATCTCTTTCTTAATATTTTTTTAATATGATCCAAACATTATTTTTCTTCATCTACTAGATCCATAGTGTGGTGCACATATGGCTCTTAATTTTCCTTTCCTGCATGTCTTGAAGACATTGAAATTACACTTTTATTTTCACTATAATAATTAAATGAAATTTGAAATAAAATTATTTATATATTATCTAAATATATAATGTCCTTTAATTTTGGAAAATATATTCTCTAGATATTATGATCAAATGTGAACCATCCCATGTAATAAGACCTCATCATTAAATCATATATAAGAAAAATAGATTATTAATTTTAAACCATCTCCTTGACAATGACACCAATATTTTGATCCACTGTGATGTTGGGAAGCAAAAAATAATTTTAATACTAAAGATAAAATATATTAAATTGGAAAACTGAAATTATTTTTAAATAAGTTCAGATGTTAATTCATTTGATTTGGTGAATCTGTTATAAGTATATATAAACTAATTTTTTTAGGCGGATTGAAATTTTTTTTGTTAGCATTCTGATGAAATTTAGAGAATGAAAACTAGGTAAAAAATTAGCACACTGATAATGGATTGATCCAAGGGGTTGGATTCCAAAATATTGTACCACGTTAGTCTATTCTATTTCCTAAACTCAATCAACATATTCATAACTGGGGTGGTTCAATATCTGGTACTTATCATATTAGGTTTTTTTATATTTCTTGTATCATCCTTAGAACTCCCAATCAAGATCTATGGACATAGAAGTAATTAATAATGAGGAATCTTCCTTCGATAGGTGTTCCAGTAATTATATTTTAATAAATGATCCTTTATTAATATTCAATCACATTTATGGTTATTCAATTAGTGGGATATAATAATGAAAACCGAAGAATAAATTATATTTTATAATATCACATTTGATAATATTCATATACAAATACATAACTCGACACACTGAATACATAACTTAGAAAATAGAAAGTGGTTATAAAGATGTATAGAAAGTCAATATTAAATAATTATCACCCCCACATAATAAATTACTAAAGATCATGTTATCTTTATCTGTGATGGATTTTATCTATGGTGGTTATTCTCTCGATCGATTGCTGCATAATAAAAAATTTAGAAAATGATGCTCTTCAACAAGTTTTTATCACCTTAACTTGTTTCTTTATCCTACGTTCAGTTACTATGATGACCCTATATGTTTATGAATGATCATATATTACATCTCTGAATATTATAATATTTATTGTACATGGTATTATCTTTTATGTGCCAATATTGCATAGAAAACATTAATCTCTATCTCTAATGGATAATGTACTCTCAGTGAAGTTGGAAATTATTTGACTTCATTTAGTCAAATGATATTTTTTCAGAGAACCACCAATCCCACAAAGCAGCATATAATATATATTTATCCATCATTAAATCAATTTTTATTGTTTACCAGCTATCCTTAATTAATTCAATATTTGTTATTTAATATCATAAAGAAGATTCCTAAATTGCATGATTATAAAGGATAATACAGTGAGTATATTTTCAATTACCAGTTTGAATTTCTAAAATTTCATACATTCCAATTAATTTTTTTAAATCTATTTTAATTATCTATGAAAATGGAATTTTAAATGTTAATATTTATAAAGAATATAATGTTAAAGTCAATTTAATAATTCCCCTCCATTGACATTACATTACATTTGCGGAATACTTAGTATATATCAAAAACACACACACAAGGATCGTATTAGTTTAGTGTCTTTGGAAACTCAGAATATAATCTTCTAATCCTTGTGAAAGATCTTCAACATCTCCCATAAAGATCTTCCTTTTTTTTATACCTAAAACCTTTCTTTATATCCTGGGGAAAAAAACATAAAAGGGTGATCTCAAATTCTCAGTAAGGGTAAACAAAAGAAATATAAATCAAATCATATACATAAGCACATAACTTTTGGAAATGTAAACCTGCAAAAGAGATCATAATTTCATAACATGGGGTAAATCATGGCAGTGAAATGTAATCACAATAATCATAACATAAAATATGAAACTTTGTGGAATTCACACATTATCATAGAGAATCATTTCTTGTTAGTCAAGACTCATTGCCAAGACTATCTTAGTGGACAAAGTCCCTTTCGGAACCGAGTCACCCTCGTTTCAGTCCTGTTTCACTGAACCAGTATAACCTACTGTTCCAGCCATGTCTATATCATGAGATATAAAATCTTTAACCAATGCATTGGAGGGACATATAGGTCCCACCCATCTCTTAATTATACCATTCTTATGGGTGCCACAAAATCATAAACCATGCATCATAACATAACCCTTGTAATAAAAATGGGAATCATAAACATCATGACATCATAAAAAAATTCATATAAGATAAAGAAATTCATAAAAATATAATTCCATCACAACATAATCAAATCAATGTAATAATAGGGATAGAAACACAACCCTTTATTATCTTATATGGAAAATAATTTTGATAAAACACTTGAACTCCATTCTTGAGGAAAATATCCTTTAAACTTCAAAAATATTTTTCCTTTCTTAAGATGTCATACAAATTTAAACTAAAAGAAGTTGATTAAAAATAAACATGAAAAATTGTAAAGGAAGCTTCTTGGAAATAATGTTTTAAAAATCCATTCATGCTGTATATGTTAAAAAAACATTCTTCTCGTACTTTTGTCGGAAAGTCAAAAAGTACCTCGTACGAAAAACGACAAAAGATTCCTTTCATATCTTTTACTAAAAACTCACTGAAGGGTAAAATTGGATTTAAACAATTATAGGTGGATGGAAATAATATTACATATTTAGGAAACATGGATGTGGATGATAAAATACACCCCAGTAAATACTAAAGTATAAACAATCTCGGATAAAAAAAATGAGATTGTGATATTTCCCTTACCTTAGGTCCGATTTGCTTTGTAAGTGTCCGAAACTCCTGTATAATGATGTAAATAATGTCATTGACTTATTAAAGAATCATATTCATTGTTATTATATCATATATGGTTCACTTATGACTTTATATTACCCATTCTTTTGTAAGTTCATGTTAAAGTAGCGTTTTGGGTAAAATCGTCTCATTTGTCATTCGTGTTTTAACTTGTAATTATTCATATGATTACATAGATCATTATTACATAATTATAGAATATAAAACATGATTTATATATAATATATATTACGAATATACATATATACAATGGATTGATAAATGGAAAGAAGTACACCGTTCATGGAGACGGTAGGCCGTACGTACGCGTGAACACTGTTTTATTTTCGTTATTGAATTGAGTGGAATTAAGTAGATGACATACATATATATACACACATAAATCCAGTATCTTTATAATTTCATATATTTCATTATTATTTCTTATATATACTTTATAATCATTCTTAAATGGTTAACATGGAGAATGAATTTCATCACGTCGTGGAGACGGTAGTCCGTACGTATGCACGAGCGATGATATCATTTCCATAATTATTGAATTGAATTGGAGTGGATGATACAATATATCAGAATCAATATGATGTTCTAATAAATATGTATAGTTATTCTTTACACCATTATACCCATCCATGTAAGGTGGTGGTGGAAAATAGATTAAACCACGGCGTGGAGACCGTATTCCGTACGCACGCACGCGCGGTGATTTCTTTTTCAGTAGGATGGATAGATGGTGAAATAGGGTTGTTTCATACTTATAATAACATATCAATATATGAGTGATACTGATGTTATTACTTCATAATGAAACAAACTAATAAGAAGAAGTGGAAGAATAAAGAAAGATGAAAGAATCGGTAATGGACATTACCTGTTCTTTGAAGTGCTTCTTTGAGACCTCCTTTTAGGGCACTAAAATGGGTCTTTGAAGAATACCAGAACCTCTAGGATGATACTAGGGAAGTGGAGAAGAGATTTGTTCAGGGTTTGGCCGAGCTTGAATGCTAAAATTGGTGTGAGGAGGAGAGGGAGGAGGTTCCCTTTTATAAGGGAGGAGAGGGGCACCTTTGGAATAACTAATAATATTATTTTATTATAAAGTCAAGTTCGGTTTTAAATAGCTCCAAATAGATTTATTTCGTGGATAAGGTGGATATGGGTCTAAATCCTCTCATCCAATAGAATTTAGACAAGTTTAGGTTCCTAATTTAACCTTATCCTTTAGATTTAACATTAAGTTAAATAATTTTACTTTTACCGTGTCTTCTTGTGTTCTTACACTATAAGGTTAATAAACTTACTATAAGAAGCCAAAAGAACCCCAAGTTGTTTATTATTAATATATATAACCTTATATAAGTAATTTTTTCGAACCTTAGATTTTTAGGAATAAAATAAAAATTAATAATATAATATTTGTTTTAAAAACTATTTTATGTCAATTTTGACACTATTTAGTAATTGATTTTTTTGAAAATTATAACAGAATGATAAGTTCGAAAAGAGTAAATTACATAAATACTAACATGTTATATTAACCTAGAAAATTAGTTGAATTCATAAAAAGTCTCAAAATATATTTATTTGGGTATTTATAACATCAATTATGTCAATATTCCATTAATATGATAATTACTACATCATCGTTGTGTCATAAATAAATAAATTTATTTATTGTCTAAAAATTAAAAATAAAATACCATTATGTAGGAAATCTTCTTAGCTTTCTAATTAATATTTATAGTCGAATTTAGCTGTTGTATATCCCCATATTAAAAATGTTTTAGTAAATAAACTTTGATTTTTACTCTTTTAACCCTTCTTTAAATAAATTAATAATAAATGTCCCAATCTAATCCAGGTGGGCCTAAATGGTCATGTTTTATTCCTAAGTTTGTTTTTGGTCGAATTAAACTTGTCCAATAGAATTAAGACATGTGTTAGGGTAATAATAATATCATTTCTACCCTTAATTACCCTATTTACTTTTAATCGTGGTAAAAAAAGTAAAAAGTTATTATTCACCAAAAAATTATTTTCATCTCATTGAACCACATTTTACATACTGACATCAACTGTGTCTCTCAGATTTTTGAAATTCCACTCACAGAAGTGGTAAAATTAAGTTTTATGAACAATTCAGTTTTTTTTAACTACCACTTAGTGGTTTCACTATTCATAAAAAAATGAAAGTTTTCAGAAAATAAAAAAAATTTGGCCTAAGCTATATTTGATATTATGAACGCAAAAATGATTTCTATTTTACCAAATTCAATACATATCAGTTGCATTAATTAATTTAAAAATTAATTCCCGTCGTCAAAACAAATAGTGTGTTCTTAAGAGATAATAACTATCAAAAGATTGACACTTGTTTATGTCTGGTTTAAATGTGAAATTACATCCAATGACCAACATTGTATTAAATTGTAAAAATATATTCTAAATATACTTTAAAACCACTCAAATTAATAATTTATCACTATTAATTATTTCGATTGAAAAAGTTTTTTTAAATTAAAATTTAGTAATTTTCACTATTCATCAAAATATGAAAGTTATCCGAAAATCACCAAAATTTCACCCTAAGCTAATTTCGATATTACGAATCCAAAAATGAATTCCATTTTGAAAAATAAAATTTACAAAATTTCAAAAAGTGGTTATTACTATTCATAACTGCTAGTTTTAATAATATTTTAATAGCATGTTGTTGTTTAGTGAAACTCGTTATTGCGTACTACACACGCTATCGAGGAAGGTCGTGATTGCTTGTAATACAAGGCAAGTCAAGGATGTGTGTTGTGCAAGCTCCTTTTGGTGTAGCGTACAACACAAGACATTAGTGAAATTAAAAAGAATATTTTTCATAAAATCTTGGGCTGTTACATTCTACCCCCCTTAAAATGAATTTCGCCCTCGAAATTCATCGGGGTTATAAATGGTTTACTATTCGAAAGTTTATATAATAGAAACTCACATCGTAAAAAGGAATACCAAAACCAATCTTTAAAAATGAAAGTATGAAACATAACGGTTACCCAAATAAACTAATCACTGGGTTACCACATACGTGAAAATATGGATATGGAAGAAAAATCTACCCATCATGTTCTGATGGAGAGTGGTAGAGAACATGGCTATGGGAAATCCAACAATCACAAATCCATAAATTTGTGATGATCTAAGGTACCATCTGATTAACCATATATAAGAGCATTATGACAACATTTTTGGTTTTCAAGATCGTTTCCCTAAAGTTGAAGAATTTGAATTAGAATAAATACTTACTTTATTTTGGTACAATCTCATTGTTGTTCGTGCATTGAACAATTTCCACTTCATCTCTTAAATAAATGAAGTTGAATTTGTTATTCGTGAAGTGTTAGCAGATCATGTGATAGAATGACGGGTCATTCCATCTCTCTCAAACAAAAGGTTAGCAAAAGTTATTAAATATACATAAGTCATTTTATAGTGGGATTAATCATATATGATTCTTAAAATAGACTTATACTTCATATATCATACTTCTTAATATAATAAAACTAGTTTCTACTAAACAGGGACTTCCTGTAGGCCAGTGGTAGGCGATAATGGCCAGTCGCACTTCGGTTGTGGGTTCGATTCCCACAGCCTTGTCCGACGCGATGGGCCGTCGCCCGTCCTGAAGGTTGTCCTTTTTCTAAAGCTATATTACTATAACATCCCATCAAAAATATCGAAAAACGTTTTATCCTAACTTATGTCCAACATAATCCATTCTAATCTTTAGGCTTATCTAAAATACTTCAGTCCAAGCTCATAGTATAAAGAAAATGATTACTTGAAATGTCACAGAATAATCACGTGAATGCCATCATTTATCCCCCATATATCATAAGATATATCTTGCTGGTCAAATTACAAACATTTGAATACCTTAATCATGTATTCTCTTGAAGAATGAATACCCATTGAACCTTAGTGAAAACAAGAATGCAGTTAAAAGTTAACACTTTCCACATACCAAAATCCTCAAAATTCTATATACTCAAACCATGATATCACTTAGTCCTTATATCAATCATGAGCTCATGAATACTGTCTAACATTTCATTTTCTACATATCCCTTCATTATGCGCATATCATCTATATTCCAAAAATATGTAATATCCTTTAATGGATACTGGTACCATAAATCATGCACTTTCAAAACTCAAGGAAAGACAACAGTGTAACAATCCTTAGATGTCTCTTTATTCCATAGTACCATGAGATTACTTATACAACATTACACTTGATAAACATGTAATCATTCTACTACATTCTTAAACCATTGACCGAGCTTCAACAATTCTTTCATCTCACATCTCATTTGTAGTCTCTTCATCATCATCAACATAAATAGTACCGATACGACCATACTGATTCTCTTTATGAGGCTTTACCTTAGGGAATTGGTTTGCATAATGCCCGTACATTCCACATTTAAAACATTTTACCGTTGTTAATGTCGTAGCAATACCATTATCCTCATCACTGGTGTTAACTGAACCTTTTATTTTTCACTTACTGGCTTTGTGTCCTTCTTTTCCACACCCAAAGCATCTTCCAGTTCCATTGAAACATTCTCCTTGATGCCTCTTCCCACATGATTTACATAGGGGAAATTGAACTTTCTTTCCTCTATGATCATCATGAAACTCCATCTTTCGCTTATTAGTCGAGTCAGGAAACTTACCAAATTTTACTTTATTGATCATATTAGGAGATTGCTGATTCGGCATAATAATGATGTTTGGACTTCCAAATACCATTTCATTTGGTTTCTCATGAAAAATATCATTCCATTGTCCATCATATCCTCCATTATCGTGAATCACCTTGTTTCCAGCCATTTTCTAAAACCCATAAAGAATAGTGTTAGAGGAAAAAATCATAATAAAGGGGGAGTAACTTCAATATCTAACATCTTAGGTTAAATTATAAGATCATTACCATAGTTCTAGGACTATCCTATATGTATACTTATCCTTAGGGACATCCCTAGACAAACCTTAGAAATATCTCTAGGGATCTCACTAACGTTCTCACATCCTAGTTTCCAAAGGTTGACTAAACCTTCCTCTGATACCAACTGTAGAGACCCGAAGCTTCACGTACATTGACATTACATTACATTTGCGGAAAACTTAGTACATAACAAAAACACACACATAAGGATAGTATTAGTTTAGTGTCTTTGGAAACTCAGAATATAATCTTCTAATCCTGGTGAAAGATCTTCAACATCTCCCATAAAGATCTTCCTTTTTTTATACCTAAAACCATTCTTTATATCCTGGGGAAAAGAAAACATAAAAGGGTGAGCTCAAATTCTCAGTAAGGGTAAACAAAAGAAATATCAATCACATCATATACATAAGCAAATAACTTTTGGAAATATTAACATGCAAAATAGATCATAATTTCATAACATGGGGTAAATCATGGCAGTGAAATGTAATCACAATAATCATAACATAAAACATGAAACTTTGTGGAATTCACACATAATCATAGAGAATAATTTCTTGTTAGTCAAGACTCATTGCCAAGACTATCTTAGTGGACAAAGTCCCTTTCTAAACCGAGTCACCCTCATTTCAGTCCTGTTTCACTGAACCGGTATAACCTACCGTTCCAGCCATGTCTATCTCATGAGATATAAAATCTCTAACCAATGCATTAGAGGGAGATATAGGTCCCACCCATCCCTTAATGATACCAGTCTTATGTGTGCCACAAAATCATAAACCATGCATCATAGCATAACCCTTGTAATAAAAATGGGAATCATAAACATCATGACATCATAAAACAATTCATATAAGATAAAGGAATTCATAAAAATATAATTCCATCACAACATAATCAAATCAATGTAATAATAGGGATAGAAACAGAACCCTTTATTATCTTAGATGGAAAATAATTTTGATAAAACACTTGAACTCCATTCTTGAGGAAAACATCCTTTCTACTTCAAAAACATTTTTCCTTTCATAACATGTCATACAATTTTAAACTAAAAGAAGTTGATTAAAAATAAACATGAAAACTTGTAAAGGAAGCTTCTTGGAAATAATGTTTTAAAAATCCATTCATGCTGTATAAGTTAAAAAAAACATTCTTCTCGTACTTTTGTCATAAAGTCAAAAAGTACCTCGTACGAAAAACGACAAAAGATTCCTTTAATATATTTTACTAAAAACTCACCGAAGGGTAAAATTGGATTTAAACAATTTTAGGTGGATGGAAATAATATTACATATTCAGGAAACATGGATGTGGATGATAAAATACACCCCAGTAAATACTAAAGTATAAACAATCTCAGATAAAAAAAATGAGATTGTGATATTTCCCATACCTTAGGTCCGATTTTCTTCGTAAGTGTCCGAACCACCTATATAATGATTTAAATAATGTCATTGACTTATTAAAGAATCACATTAATTTTTATTATATCATATATGGTTCACTTATGACTTTATATTACCCGTTCTTTTGTAAGTTAATGTTAAAGTAGCGTTTTGGGTAAAATCGTCTCATTTGTCGTTCGTGTTTTAACTTGTAATTATTCATATGATTACATAGATCATTATTACATAATTATATAATATAAAACATGATTTATATATAATATATATTCCTAATATACATACATAAAATGGATCGATAAATGGAAAGAAATACACCGTTCATGGAGACGGTAGGTCGTACGTACGCATGAACGCTGTTTTCTTTTCATTATTGAATTGAGTGGAATTAAGTAGATGACATACATATATATACACATAAATACATTAGCTTTATAATGTCATATATTTCATTATTATTGCTTATATATACTTTATAATCATCCTTAAATGGTTAACATGGAGAATGAATCTCATCGCGTCGTGCAGACGGTAGTCCGTACGTACGCCCGAGCGATGATATCATTTCCATAATTATTGAATTGAATTGGAGTGGATGATACAATATATCAGAATCAATATGATGTTCTAATAACTATGTATATTTATTCTTTACACCATTATACCCATCCATGTAAGGTGGTGGTGGAAAATTGATTACACCACGGCGTGGAGACGGTATTCCGTATGTACGCACGCGCATTGATTTCTTTTTTAGTAGGATGGATAGACGGTGAAATAGGGTTGTTTCATACTTATAATAACATATTAGTATATGAGTGATACTGATGTTATTACTTCATAATGAAACAACTTAAGAAGAAGAAGTGGAAGAAGAAATAAAGATGAAAGAATTGGTAACGGACATTACCTCTTCTTTGAAGTGCTTCTTTGAGACCTCCTTTTAGGGCACTAAAATGGGTCTTTGAAGAAGACCAGAAGCTCTAGGATGATACTAGGGAAGTGGAGAAGAGATTTTTTCAGGGGTTTCCGATTTTGAATGCTCAAATTGGTGTGAGGAGGAGAGGGAGGAGGTTCCCTTTTATAAGGGAGGAGAGGGGCACATTTGGAATAACTAAAAATATTATTTTATTATAAAGTAAAGTTCTGTTTTAAATAGCTCCAAATTGATTTATTTCGTGGCTAAGGTGGGGATGGGTAGAAATCCTCTCATCCAATAGAAATTAGACAAGTTTCGGTTCCTATTTTTACCTTATCATTTAGATTTAACATTAAGTTAAATAAAGTTACTTTTACAGTGTCTTCTTGTTTTCTTACACTAGAAGGTTAATAAACTTACTATAAGAAGCAAAAAGAACCCCAAGTTGTTTATTATTAATATATATAACCTTATCTAAGTCATTTGTCCGTACCTTATATTTTTAGGAATAAAATAACAATTAATAATATAATATGTGTTTTAAAAACTATTTTATGTCAATTTTGACACTATTTAGTAATTGATTTTTGTGAAAATCATAACAGAATGATAAGTTCGAAAAGAGTTAATTAAATCAATACTAACATGTCATATTAACCTAGAAAATTAGTGGAATTCATAAAAAGTCTCAGATAATATTTATTTGGGTATTTATAACATCAATTATGTCAATATTTCATTAATAAGATAATTACTGCATCATCGTTTTGTCATAAATAAATAAAATTATTTAATGTCTAAAAATTAAAAATGAAATACCATTATGTAGGAAATCTTTTTATCTTTCTAATTAATATTTATAGTCGAATTTATCTTATGTATAACCCCATATTAAAAATGTTTTAGTAAATAAACTTTGATTTAAACTCTTTTAACCCTTCTTTAAATAAATTAATAATAAATGTCCTAATCTAATCCAAGTGGGCATAAATGGTCATATTTTATTCCTAAGTTTGTTTTAGGTCGAATTAAACTTTTCCAATAGAATTAGGACATGTGTTAGGGTAATAATAATATCATTTCTACCCTTAATTACCCTATTTACTTTTAATCGTGGTAAAAAAAGTAAAAAGTTACTATTCACAAAAAAATTATTTTCATCTCATTGAACTACATTTTACTTGCTGACATCAACTGTGTCTCTCATATTTTTGAAATTCCACTCACAGAAGTGGTAAAATTAAGTTTTATGAACAATTCAGTTTTTTTATCTACCACTTAGTGGTTTCACTATTCATCAAAAATTGAAAGTTTTTAGAAAAATACAAAAAATTAGGCCTAAGCTATATTTGATATTATGAACACAAAAATGATTTCTATTTTACCAAATTCAATACATATCAGTTGCATTAATTAATTTAAAAATTAATTCCTGTCATCAAAACAAATAGTGTGTTCTTAAGAGATAATAACTATTAAAAGATTGACATTTGTTTATGTCTGGTTTAAATGTGAAATTACATCCAATGACAAACATTGTATTAAATTGTAAAAATATATTCTAAATATACTTTAAAACCACTCAAATTAATAATTTATAACTATTAATTATTTCGATTGAAAAATTTGTTTTTAATTAAAATTTAGTAAGTTTCACTATTCATCAAAATATTAAAGTTATCCAAAAATCACAAAAATTTCACCCTAAGCTAATTTCGATATTACGAATCCAAAAATGAATTCCATTTTGAAAAATAAAATTTAAAAAATTTCAAAAAGTGGTTATTACTATTCATAACGGCTAGTTTTAATAATATTTTAATAGCATATTGTTGTTTAGTAAAACTCGTTATTGCGTACTACACACGCTATCGAGGAAGGTCGTGATTGCGTGTAATGCAAGGCAAGTCAAGGATGCGTGTTGTGCAAGATCCTTTTGGTGTATCGTACAACACAAGACATTAGTGAAATTAAAAAGAATATTTTTCATAAAATCTTGGGCTGTTACATCATTGAATATCAAAGAAGTGGTGTCTTGTAATCAACCTAATAATTAAAATAAGATTTATAATTTCCACAAATTGAAATGTTACTAATGAACCATTATTTAAGACCATTAAATGTTAGTGTCTCCAATAATCAAGTTGACTAAAAAAGTTAGGATGATTGGTTCATTTGTTAATTATGAGATGAATTCTAACCAGATATAGAAATCGTATAATTCTAGAACAATATTTTTTTCCATGTATGATGAAACTGATTAATATTACACTGATCTATCTAGATATATTTTTGAGTGTAAAAATATGTATGTCGATATTATGGTTATGTAAAAATAATGGAAATTAATACCCTGTGGGAATAACTACCAAATTAATTAAATGTATTTCTTAGTCATCCTTAAACCATTGTAGATATGCATTAATTTCATATTTGGAAAATGGTTTATTATGTATTAAATGATAAATTTGAGTATCATTTCTTTGCTTATTCTGAATTTGATATAAGGTAATAGATATTGTTAGAGTACCTTTAAACCATTAATTTTGAGAATCCTTTAACATTTGGTAAAGTAAATATTATAGAAGATTCTTTTATTTTGGAAGATGATGTTGTGATCGAATATGGGGTGTAGTAGTAGCTGATGGGATTGAAAGAAAGTTTACATTTTGAGGATCATAAAGAGGTAATTATTAAGAAGTCAAAATGAATTAATATTTATTTTGTGATTTTTTTGATGTACATGATCAATGTTTTCTCCACAGTTACCAAACCAAGGTGTTACACACCTTAAGTGATTCTTCCCTTAAGCTACATAATTCCAATTAGAGTTAAGGGACATTATATAACTTGATGTTAAAATATTACATCATGTATATACTTAAACTAAATAGAGTGGAAGTAATAAAAAATATCCATCAACATAAAATTACAATATAGAGTTGACAACATAGTTACCTTCCATATAATACTATATTTAAAAAACAAGTTGTATCCTAATGAACAGTGGTATTTTCCAAAAAATATAAAATCATAAAATACAACTCCATTGGAAATACAATATATAGTGTATTATGAAAATATATAGAAGAAAAGTTTTCTGTCAAAGTGGTTTTGATTCCTTTTCTTGTCCCATATCCCGAATCTAATAATGATCCACTAGCTGACCCATCCTAATATATAGGGACATTTCCCTTATTGGGGTAATGAAATAAAATGTTTTATCATCAACCAATATACATGATCTATGTTAGAGTACAAAATTATTCAACCAACAATTATTTCCTTGAAGAGTCTTTTGAGTATAAATTAATTCTTGATATAAAGTAAAATTAATGAAAAAATAAAAAATAAATCATTATAGAGATCACTATCACCAAATAATGTGCGGCTATACCTACATATATTAGTTCTATAATGGTATGATATGACCAAGGTTTAACTATTCCTTATGGTTGAATGACATATACCACCTCAAATGATTATAATTAATAATGATATATTTCTATTGAACATTAATAGTTCCATAACACTATCACTATAAAATATACATTGTGCACCATGCCAAACAATTTCAATCGATAATAATTAATCATCCATCATTAGTCCCAAATAAATAGAATATGATAAATTTCATATGAGAAAGATATAAAAAATCCCAGATTGATGACACACTAACTAGTCTCTTTAGAGGTGAATTGTATATCACTAATACACATCTTAGATAAGTGGATGATATTAAATCATCACAAGTATTTATGTCGATCATGCATCACTAAGATAACCATCATATATAGATAACTATATCTCTAAGTAAGAGAAAGCTAATATTTTATATTATGTATCTCCAAGATAAACTCTAATAACCCCATTAACCTTGGTTCCAAATTCCCATACCAATGAATACATTTGTGTCACATGTGAGTAGAAACTCACAATGCTATCTGGTCTGCCACCTCAATCCTTAAAAGTTGATATAATGTACTAGTAAAAAATATATTTCTATGTTCATGGATCACTAAACAATTATAATTCTATAAAATCTTATTTAAAATCCCATTCATGAGGTCTGACATCATAACTATTCACACCATGAAACCCTTCCAAAAATAGGTGATCAAATTCATTTTTATTACACTACCTTACATTTCACCATATAAATCAATTAGTGACAATAATTTTATAGGAGTAATACATTAATTTATTGCAGTTCTCTCATGATCTGGTGAAATCAACGAAACACACCAACAATATGTCCACTAACACCGAAACAATATATTCTAGTTTTTAATTTATTTAAGGATGGTAGTTACTAAAACCTAAATATCTGTAATTTTATGTAATTAATCCCAAAATAACCATGTAAATAAATTTTAATTAATATAAATAGTTATTTGATACACTTATTAATGAATTATGATATCCTTTACATATATCAGGCCCAAATCATTGATGGAAAAGTTCACTAAGATCAATACGAAATGGGAGACCTTCATCAGAAACTCCTCGATTGAAAATATGACATCATTTTCATGTGACAACCATGGTAAGATATTTAATAATACCACAATCACATAATCACACTTCAAATCAACAATGTGGGGTGATTTAAATTTATAATTGTAAACATATGTGTTTCCTTCTCCAAAAAATAAATAAATCATCATAAAACATACCATGATCTACCCTTCTTTATATCGGGATACAAATACTATCTCTAAATATCATGAAACATATTTATAATCCCCAAGTGAATAGATCTTATAAATACATTAAAATATTAAATCATCTCCTAGAAACCAATTATATAGACTATCATATGACCACAAACATAAATAAGATCATCAATTGCATTGACTAAAAAGGTTGTGAATCCCATTGAAATATTTTTTTTCTCATATATAGGTAGTCGAATACATATAATATAATTTCCATCACTCTCTCTAGGAGTGAGGATAGAATATTCCGAAATATTAGGGTTTTTCTACCTTGATAATATAGAACATAAATGTGGACCACTTGAATGGTTCTCATCATCTTCAACTCTTTGTTATCCACTAGTACCACTTTTAATAGAGACATCTAACTCAAATCATCAATAAAAATGTTCCCCATGATTTAGTCGAAATATATTTATAAATTTGAACATAGTGGATAATCCACACACCACCTCAACAGAAGATTCTGCAACCTTTAAATAACGATATACCTCAGTCACATACAGTATGTATAAATCATATAACTCTCTATATATCTAATAAGTAGGGATTCCAATGTCACAACATTTATTATACTTATAATAACTCTCGATTATTCATTTGGTAGTTTCACTCATAAAACCTCTGTCACAAAAAACCATAAATAACCACTCACTCACCTTACATTATAACTATTATTAGACCAACTATTAAAATATCACAATAGAATTTTCAAATCTTACTCAACCAGGGTATGGTCAATATCGACATACATGACAACATAATTCATAGCCATTTAGAACACTATCATGTGAATTATTTTATATAATTTTATTCCCCTCCTTATTCAAGGTAATAATTAAAATTCAATAGTGAGATAATTCCCAGACAAAACCTTAGAAGATACAATATAATCCAAAGAAGCATAGAAACTTGAAGATGACATTGTGAATCTCACAAGATACCATGAAATAAACCTTCACTGGTTTTACTGATATGTATGCCTTAGATATATCATTATATAAGAAGCACACCTTCCTGTTCAAAAACAAATAGCTTAGGATCTTTTAATACATTCAATTCTCTCTCAGTGTACTCAAAATAATCTCTAAATATTGAGAACGATCCTCAAATGTCTTCTAGAATAGTAAAATATTAATAAATAAAATAACCATCAAGAAATAGAATTAAGAATAAATTACCCGCTTAATAATGGGAGTGAATATTTCTACCACATTTTTTTAATCATAATGACATCATAAAATACTCATACAGATCTCACATACTCTTAATATAAGTACATTGAATAACATAGGGACTTACTCGTAACTAGAGAAATGATTACATCAAGTCAATCTAAATAAACTAATGAAAAATCTCATATAATACAACAATATATTATTTTCTATAGAGGAAAACAATTATTAAACAGCAAAATGTTCCTTTTTTTGTAATCAATAGACAACTAAAATGATCTATCTTACCTCATAGTGAATAACATATGATCAAAGGGGGGATCTGATAAAGATAAAAAACACATTGCCTTCCAAATTTTATACTTGATCCTTAATCTCCCTAGGATCCATATGATTTTTCATATATGGTAGAATAAATATTAGATATGTAACAAGAATAACCACCATCACAAACTCTAAATCACTCTTAGGGTGGAACATGATAAGTCCTTAGGAAACTTAACATTTATGATATAAATAATAGGAGGAACGATCAACCACACCATTTCCATATCTCATAATTAAACTCTCTCTAAATAAGATATAATTTCCCAATCATAGATTTTCCTGACTTTAATGACCTACCTAATCATCCCAATCATTGATGTAGGTAAAACAGTCACCGTCTATAGAGGTGACAATAATACTCAATGATAGAAGATGAATATTTCTCATTAACAAGTAAATTTTTTCATCTTGATGATCACATAAAAACCATAAATCTATAAAAAATAAATATATTTGAATAATATACCCTCTAATAAATTTAATTAACTCTAAAGAGATTTGTATGATTTGTAACCATGCTCGAGAGTGTGTATTAATAGAAAACACTCCACATAAATACTCTAAAAAAATCCTTATATAACTGACTAGATATGATGGTAAGAGTATGTGTGGAATGAAAATTTATAGTATTACAAAAACTAGGGGCCTTAAATTAGATTTTAAACCTTGAACTATATAGGAATACCAACCTTTCACGGTATGATTCTATACATTGGAATGAACTTGTTTTATTCTTTGAACCTTATCACTTTTCACATAAATACCCTATGTGAAAACATCCTACTGGTTTTATTACCCGTAACACAATGAATAATGACCGAAACGTCCATAGGATCCCTAAGTAATTTACTATTGTTACATCATTTTCCATAATCCAAACCTATAGGATTGATAATATAAATTTTTACCAGTAAACCATGGTGTGGTTCTAAAATACTACTATAAGTTCCCTGTCTACCTAAAAACACTCTTAATTTTATCTATCCATGTGAAGACAAATATGGACCTATTGTTTATAGTGATAACAATGGATGAAGGATCTTCCACTCATAGGATGAGATGAACCCCCAACCTAGCTGCCCATAATATCTATTATTTGGAGAGATTCCTCAAAAAATCACATTCATTTTCCCTATGATCAACTACTATCCCAAATAGAGGAAGTGTGTTTCTCAAGTGATATACCAATATCGAAGCTTTACGTTGTAATTAGAGAATGATTCACAACATCTATAATGGATTAAACAAAATGGCATTCACCAGGGATCGAATAAAATACATTAGTAAATCCTCATATTATCAAATCATATTAGTATCATCACATTCCTGTACATGTGTTTATGAAAGTAAATTAATAACCTAGGATACATGATATATCATTGACAACCCCCATAATATATGCGTGAACATACCAGACCTCTCATCCATTTGAGCCTTGAAAAATATGATATTAGAAAATAATCAATGAAATTACATCTAGAAAATACAAACATGTTGGTATTCATAAACAATAATGTTTTCCTAGTTATTTTTTGTTCCATTATTAATCTAGGTGACAAAAATGACTATCCTCTCTAGGGATGTTTCTTTATTATCAAATAAAATATACATAGTATTTACAAAAAACATGAAATCATTAGGTATACACTCACTCAAAAAGAGTCTTGGATTCTGTACTGATAACTCATTAGTCAGATTAGACATGGGTGGTCAGGATTTTATTTCTCAATGTATAATAAACAATAAGAAGTAATAAAAAGACTCATTAAGAATCCATTTAATTGTGGAGATGGGATCATAGGTGGATCTAGATATAATATTTTTAGATCAGGTTTATCCCCAACCTCCATATACTAATAGAATGTTTTTATGACAGTATATATATATAATTTGAATTGAATGAAAAGGATCATAGTTCTCACATGGGTTTAAATATCACAGTTTGGTGTAAGAAATAATAGACACACACAACTCCACCTTATAAAAAGATATAATATTCTTGGTATATAAAAACCAATTATTGAGTGTATTCCAAAGTATTGACTCTTATGATATGTATAATAACATAATGGCCACAAAGCAATTATATTATATAAATTTAATAACCTATAATTAGGGGTATATCATGTTTTGTCCCACTAAAAAGTCATATTAGATTGAGAAATATAATTTGACATTAACACTAAAAATTACACAACCCAAAATCATATCTTTAATATAAGTAAAGAACAACCTTATAAATTTCACGTAACATTCAAATGAAAAACCATATATTTAATGAATTCCTATTACTACTAAGGGAATAGTATGAAATTAGAAATAAATTAATCCATAACTGTAAATCATCATTCTTAGCATAATAAAAACAACTATTATAGTCAAAAGTAAAACAAAACTGTCTGTCCCATGTAAACAATGACATACATTATACATGGTTTAGCGAATATTAACTGGAATATATATATGAAGCACTAAATACATGTTATCACATATCCCTAAAATCCAAGTTGGTAAGATGAAAGAAAAATGACATTGATAAAAATTCACAAATATTGTAATCTAGTTCACCACTACCACCACCTAATAAGGATACTATATATATCATTAGATCATTTTTATATTCAAGAGGCTATTTATTTATTGAATTTTTACACATACTACACATGGAAATAATATACCCTCATGTAAATAAACTTATAAAACACAAAAATGCAATAATAATGAAAAATTATCATAAAAAATTGAATATAGTATAAAATACTATCAAATGATAGCCAATAGTAATTATCAAACACATTTAAGGTCATATTTGTAATATCAATGGATTTTAAAGTATATTTCCTTTAAATATGATTAATCTCATTGATAGCTTCTAGGTTTCACATCCACAATTTTAAAAAACCATAAAATTGTATATAATTATAACCAAGTAGTTAAATTAAAAATTTTGAAAAGAAATAATTAAATAATATAATTTTTTTGGTAATAAAATATATAAAATAAATTCATTGGCTATCAATTTATTATAAATGATAAAAATAAAATAAAGTTAAAAAATTTCTTTAAAAAATTTATTTTTATACACACAATCTGTTTTTATATTAATATATTACATTAATCATTTTTAGAGAATGATTTTAATGGAATTAAAATATTTTATATATTAATTAAAATGTTCTAACATTCATATATATAACTTTTTTTGTGAGTCATGTAATAATAAACCATATTTTATGCTAATATGCGTTATTTTTCTAAAAAGTTGTATTTTTTGTGTTTCCTATATTTTTTTTTATTTTTTTTTACAATTTTTAGAAAATGTATTTGAAAAAAATGAAATTTTTAAAAATAACCTTTTCAAAATTATCATATATTGAATACTTGATTGTTTTCCAAATGGGATATTTTTTCAATGAATAGTGATAAATATTGAAGTCTTTATTATAAATTAATTTATCATATACAATATTTACAATGTTAGATTTGTCATAAAATTTCTTACAAAAATAAATGTCTGTATAATTATATTATATTAAATCTAAAAAAAGTTAATTTTAATCAATTATATTTTCAGTTATGATATAAATTCATTTTATAATTTTTAACAATTTTCCTTTTGAAAACAACTTCTCCATCATGTATCAGAGTTTATATTTATATTAAATTATACCTCTTATATGTATTGAATTTGAAAAAATGTATTACATATATGGAATAAGAATAATTAATATTTAATTATATTATTGAAATAATTTTTTTCACAGTGAATACTAAAATTACTAAACAAATAAATATTAAGGTTAATGTTTAAATATGTTTACTGGGGGTGATATTAAAATAATAGGAGATAAAATAACCAAAATACTTGTATAATGAATATTTTATGGATATAATTTTTAAATATATTATCTATGGATATATAATTATCCATGTTTTACCCTTCTGTAATGTGAAAAATGGTTGTGAGATTTTTTCTTTTTAAAGAAATTCAAAGTGTGTCTTCTCCCCCCCTTTTAGAGGTCTACAACATTACATTTCTCCATGAAAATTACAAATACCTTTGGATCATATATGATATGACTGAATACCAACCTTAAATACCTTAACATTTCCTCTATCAACTATTTTGATCATAAAACAATTTTAGGAAGGCATACAGTATATACCCAAAGACGTTCTCCATAGAAGAGTTTTAGTTTTTAATAACGAGCCTTTATTTTATTTCTTCACCTACCACCTTCAAATATTCACGAAAAATGATAAAATAAGAAATAAATTATATTAAAAATAATGTGTAAATATTAATTTAATTTTGTACGATATATTTATCATCTCATTCATTAAATGGGAGACGTAGTCATCGATTGTGTGTACGGTGGACTACCGCCTCATCAATCAATATAATTATTTTTCCATCACCAAATCTAATAGTTAGATAAACCGATGGATTTAATTTTTATATATAATATTTATGACATAATTAAACTTATTTCATTATAAATACATATCATTTTAGATACCTACCAATCAGTTGGAAAATTATAATGTCACTCGTGTATACAAGTTGACTACCACCTGTACATAGAGATGTGATACATTTTTCATTTTAGTTTTTCATAGAACATAATTAAGATAAATTTAATAATTATATTTTATTAATTTTATATAGTAATTATTTTTTAATGGTGAAATATGTTTCACCTTTGTTTCATTCCATCTGTTATAAACATGGATTTACGGTTCATAAATATATACGAAATAACATCTCCTTGAATAGAATAATTAATTATTTCTATGTAAAATTTATAGATTAATATAAATATATATAAAATGAAAATATATTATTTTTATATAATAATTTAAATTCCTAATATTATGTTACCATTATCAAATTATTATGAATGAAAATGTTGAACTAAAAAAAACGTGAAAAATAAAATAGTTAGCATCCAGGATTGTGTTTCAATAAAAACATACTAATTAATCGGTGATACATATTTATATGTAAAAAATATAGGGTGTGATATATATATATATATATATATATATATTAGAATATGTTATTGGGATATATTTATATAAAATATAAATTCATTATATATTAAGTTTGAACATGTATGAAAGAAAACATACCTGAGATAATGTTTACTCATGTCACTTTTACTTATCTGAGAAATATTCCCTATTCACCAATTATTTATTTTTTGTTTTCTGAATACTACCCATTTGATATTTTATATGATTAAACCATTTATATTCATGGTATATAATGTTTTATTTTATTTTATTTCTCTCTATTAGGTTATCATTAAAAATATTCCAAAAGGTAAGGGTTTATTTCACAAACTCATCATTATTTGTGATCGATTATGTTTATGTGACACTGGGGAAATAATTAACTAATTTTAAATTGAAAACAATATATTTTATTCTAATAATAATATTCATGAAATTTCCATGTATTAATAATTTTTTTCCTTCTTTGGGACTTAAAAATATTAAAAATATATTCCTAAGAAAAGTAATCATTTTTTCAATCTTCAGCAAAATGATACGTTTCTTACATATCCTGGTTTTCTAAAAACAACTTGATTTTTTTGTATTATCAAATTCATTTATAAATGAATTTTTTTATGGATAATTATTTAAAAAATGTTTTAAACTTAATCTTTGTATCTTTTTCCCAAAAAAATCCATTTTAATTTTTACAAAAAATTTAATAGAATATTTTATTTATCGTACTCTACGTTTATAAATTTTAAGTAGATTATTACAAATAATTATACTGAATCTTCTATTAAATTTTTAAAAGTTTCCTTTTAAATAAAATTTTAAATAATATTATTCAAATTTATTGTTTTATAAAATTATTTTCAGAGTTAAAACAAATTTTTTTTAGGAATATTTCTAATGATATTTTATGACCAGTTTGACTAGATATGCACTATTTTTTTTAATTATCTATATTGCATTCGATGGGTTATGATTATGATTACTGATCGTGGAAATTTTTAACATTGTTATATTAAAAAATTTATATATCATTTTAATTAATTTTAAATAATTAGAACATTTTACTTATTAACTTATTTGAAGGTATTGCAATTAGCCTTTGAGGCATTGTTAATACTCATGGGACAATCTATCTATTGAATTTGAATGATTATTCTAGCCTTTTTGAAAAAATGTCTTGTAATTAGGATTTGATGGTACATTTATGATGTTATTAATTATACATACCATTATTATTATGTTATTTATTGATCTATGTGTTATTATTTGATTAATTGAAATATCTATAGATATGTTTGAATGTCATGTGATTATACATATAGAATTTTGTAATCATAATTTATTCCTTCAATTTTCCTCATCATATCTATTTTACAGATTTAATTTCAAGTGTTTTAGATATTTACCATTCCAAATTGAATATCCATTATTTATTCCTGATATATTATATTGTATGCATACCCTTACAGAGCAACAGATATCATCCCTCTCTTATGTTTCATTTCCCAGGACTCTATGAATTATATTGTGATTGTTATTTAGGGATAATATATTGGTAATAATGGTGGAATCCTTGAAAATACTATATTGTATTATGTAATTTCAATTTTTATATCTATTTCATGTTTGTATCTTGTTTATGGTGAATACTAATCTATTATTCCCTTCATGATATGATTACTTGTATATAGTTCAAACATAATAATTTAACCTCTAACTCTAGGATACAACGGTAGGAGTAATTACAGTTTGTATCAAATAAAGTTTATTATAAACCTTGTGAAATACGTTTGAAAATGGATTAGAGGATATTCCCCTATGACTACCTTTGTGGATATATATATTTATTTAATAACATCCTATAGATTTTGAATGTAAAAATTATGTTGATTTCCTAGAATTACATTTATTTCGAGAAAATACATGTGGATGTGGATATAGAGAGTTTTTATATTGGGTTAATTACTCTAAAAAGGACATAGTAGGATTTTTCTCAATAATCACCCAATTCATGATCACGAGACATTATACACTCTAGGTTTTACACTCCATGTGGATAGGCTAATATTAACACCCATGTTCTTTATAATATATTTTGATGTATGTAAAAATATATATTTTTTTTATTTTTAATCATTCCCCAGGAGACCATGACTATAATTATGATATTAATATTCCATAAAATTATCAATTTATGTTTACTTTTTCACTTGTTTTGGGATTATACAAAATGTTTCATAATTTTATAATCTATACTTGTATATACTATTTTTTAGAAATTAAGAATAGTTGAAACACTATAAACCCTATCAATGAACGTAATATATGTATGGATTTCCCAATAGGGAAATTTAATGATGTTAGAGCTATTGATATAACTAGAAATGATGATATTATTACCATATTAGAGATTATATATCATGTTAAGACTAATAACCTTTCCCATATAGAGTATCCTTATAACCCATAATAAGAAATAAGAATGTTAGACCCCTTCATGCATTAATAACATTTATTCATTATGTGGAATACAATTATATTTTTAATTGAGGAATGTATGAGTTCTTTAGAGATACTATTTCTTACATTAAAATAACATGAATGGTTTATGGTTTTCATGGAATTTTATCATCTCTCAGGGAATGAAAATAAATGGTTGTCATTGATTCAAAAAAACAATTATGGTAATTATGAAATATATAACATGTAATGGAATTATTTTATGGAACATTTCTTCAAAATACATCTTTATCCTAAACAATGAGAAAATATTTATAGAAAATTAATGAGTCTTATTTAAAAGGAATTGTAAATTGATTCAATTTATGTAGCTAATTTTATATAGTTAGAATGGTATTTTTTGGACAACATATGGGTATGATTGACAGTTTTTTAATGGGATAAAGGAAATAAATCAAAGGTCACGGGCCTTCCAAACATTCTCATCATATGATGATATAGTTTACTATGATTTAAATAAATAGGATTAATTTGAAAATACATATTTATTTGATGTAATTTATGAAAAGGAGATGAAAAAAGAGTAAAAAATAGACAAGTGGAATAATGTAAAGAATTATTTTCACACATGTGATTATTGAGGCAAGAAACTCCATGGTATATTCATGAGGTTAATGGGAGTCTGCTTAATGTGTTGAGATAATGGATATCAGTTACATGAATGTTTGGTTAATAATAATATCTATAATGTTCAATGTTTAAACATTAATGATATGGGGAACTGCACAAATGAATCTCCCTAGAATCAATAGAGTATACCTCAAAATAACATAAGGGATCTAGTGTAAAATTATGATGTTACTACAACTATATTGGAATGGCCAACAATTTTTTTTATTATTTGGATTAAACAGTTGTGTAATATTTATAATAATATTAATGAATATAAGTATTTTATAACAGTATGTTTTATTTAATTTTTTGAATGAATATATTTAAGGGTACTAATAGACATGAAAAGTTATTCAGTAGAAAGTGGAAATTTTTTGGAAACACATGATTAAGTGAATATAACACTTATTACATTCCCAATGTTGAGATAATAATGATAATGATATATTTATGGGATAGTACTAGAGACCTTAAAATAAATTAGAGATTTTATGTTTTTTGATAAATGTGATAGAGTGTATTGATTTTTTTATTTATTTTTAGGATATGATTTTTAATATGAGATTTCATTTTTTGAAACATTATTGTTTTCATTAAGGTGTTATGGTGATAGATTTATTCACATATTTGGTATGTATAATTAAGACCTACATTATGTTTTTTGTGAAATAAAATTTTATATGGATTTCAGAAATTTGGTGACGTTAAATCTATTTTGTTTGGGATTTGTTCTTTTGGCCAGATATATTTTAGTGAAGTCTTAAGGGTAAAAATTTGTTAAATGAATTAAGTTAAACATTATGGTTATTATTGAGTTTTATTGATTATTTTTTTATTAGATAATTTGTTTTTAAAAATTTGTTTTAATAAAATATCTATATATATGAGTACTGAATTTTCATTCTTTGGTAGATCTAATAACATATTAAAAGATAATTTTTATTCTTCATGAATAAAAATTATTCATCCGAGATATTCATTTCATAGATTATGAAATTTACTGAAAATCGATCATTGGAAAAAAAAAATTTGAAATCATTCTTATGAAATAAGATAATATAAAAATATATATTTTCTGGTGTGCTATATACTAATTATAATGGAATCCATAAACATAAAGAAAAGGATCATGAATAAAAATATTTATCATATTACCCACATATAAAATTTCCAAATGGTATTTCAACCAACTATATATTTATTGTTCAGTGGTCAACAATATTATATAGATCATTCATTTTATTATAGTCATTAATCTCTATCACTCTCCACAATTATTTATTCATTTCTCCCATGTCTACATTTTCACTTACCTCTAATTATTTCCAAATTGGAAACTGATTTATGTGTTATTTATGATAACAATCATACATCCATTTCTCGCTAGTCAAGGGGATGTTTTTTTAACCCTATTATGATATGGGTTGTTTGAAAATGTAATTTCAGATGAAAAACCCTTGATTTCAAAACACACATTCAAATTCACAGGATTTAATTTATTAATCAAGGGGATAATGTAACACCGATATATTTTGAATTATGTTTCTTTTAAATAAATTTTATATCTTCTATAGCTTTCGGTTCACACAACAATAAGAATAAATGAATTTTAGAATAGTAAATAGATATAACACATTTTTTAAATTGGTGCATATGTAGAGGACTACGAAAATTATGAAAACTATATGATTTTCACATTTATAATACTAATTCATTAGTTATCCATTTATTATAAATGAAAAAAATCATTTTATTGTAATGTAAGTGTTTTTATGAAAAACTACTTCATTGCACACAATGTGTTTTTATCTTAATATATTTAATTAAAAATTATTTTTGAATGATCATAATGAAATTTATATAACATCTATATTTAATACATTATTTATTCATTCATGTAATATTTCTTTATGCATGATTCATGAATATAATATTTTTTCATTTTAACCCACATCTTAAAAAAAGCAGTTTCATCATATCAACCATGCTTATTATAAAAATAATTTTTTCCACTAGCGAAAAATATTTTAAAATTTTAACATAATATTTTAAATATTAATTTTAAGATTATATTGAATCTATTTTTTTGATAATTTTAAAAAAAGGATTTTTCTTCAATGAATAGTGAAAAAACAAATATTTATTAGAAAAAAGCCTTGCCATTTAAACAATTCATGAAGATAAATTTTCTAATGTTGCTTGAGAACTAAAATTTCTACCATTATATTATATGTATTCCAATTTAGGATATTTTTATCAACTATAGGTTAAATTTTTATATGAAGATGTTTTATACTTTGGATCATTTTACTTTTGGAAAACCAAGTTTTCTTCACAACCGCAGGTTTAAATTTAAATTAAATTATGTCACATATATGAAATTTTTTTATGTATGAATTACATATTTTTAATCAAAATAATTAATATTATATAAAAATTTAAATATAATTTATTGTCATAATTAATTGAAGAAATGGGAAAACATTACTACAGGTAAGGATAAAACACATTTATTGTATGGCAATCTAAAAATATATGGTTAACAATTACCTACAAATTTGTATTATTATTATTATATCGATGTATTTAAACATTATAACATTTAATTATGGATAAGGATCCATTTTTGTTCTTTTTGGAATGTGAAAAATGTTTGTGTAATTTAGTCATTTCTAAACTATATGGTTGTCATCTCCCCCTCAAATAAAATGCCACAACCACTACTCTACTATTAAAAAATCAAAATAACACTGGTAAATACATTAAAAATTAAAATTAATTCCTTAAATACCTCCCCATATCCTATATTTTATATTTTTTTATAAAACAATTCTTTGAAGAAGTTATGTATAAACCTAAAAATGTTCTATGAAGAAAAGGTATTTTTCTTAAAAATTAATATTCATTTAACTTATTCGTATTATTCATTAGAACACTATTAAACTATTATTAAATAATCCCAATTTTATTTCCAATAAAATTTTATTTTATTATTTTAACTTCAGAACCTATTTAATTATTATCTTTCACCAAATGGAAAGAAAACAGTCGATCTTGTGTACGGTGGACTACCCCCTTGAGAATTGATGTAATTCATTTTTAATTAACATCTCTTATAGATGGATATAATGAGGAATTTAATTTTTGTAAATGTAATTGAATAAATTATTGTACTTTTGGAATTATAGTTACACATATTTCTTATTACCTTTAGATATGTTGGGAAATTATAACATCACTCATGTGTACATGTGTACCACCACATCCACATAGTGATGTGAAATTTCATTCATATTATTTTTACATATATATTAATATATATAGATTAAATGAATATTTATAATTTATGTGATATAGTAATTATTATACAGACATGAAATATCTTTTAAATTTCTTTCATTTTATTGTTTTAAGAAATGAAAATAGTCTTCTGATGTATGTATCGTATACCATCTCCATTAAAGGTGTAATTCGTTTTTTATACATAAAAAACATTATTATAAATACATATAAAATGAAAATATAATATATTTATAACATTATTAGTATTACAGTGATAATTTAACCATTATGAATGTATTAGGATCAAAACTACCAAACCAAAACATACATAAAAAAGAAAGTAGTTATCACATGAGATAGTGTATTATTAAATAATTTTTAATAAATATGTGATAAGTAGTTATAAGTGAATAATATATTGTTATATATATATAATTATTGTTATTTAATTTATGTTTGATAAAAATTTATTTGTTATATATGATGTTTGAAAACATAAAAAAGAAAATAAAACCATATGTTTGGGTTTCTCACCTCACATTTAATTATGTGAGACACATTCCATATTTAGCTATTATTTATTTTTTATGGTGTATATAATACACCATTTATATGTTTTATAGTGAATTAATTTATATGAATGGTATTTTAATTTTCATTTTAAATTATTTCTTTTATCGGGATTATGATACAAATTATCCAAAGTGTAGGGATTTATTTCAAAATATAATATAAGTTCGATATGGATTATATTTATGTAACTATTGGGGAAATAATTATATATTTCTATCACAAAAAATATATTTTATTATCCATTTATTATTCATGAAATTTTCATTTAATAATAAAATTTCCATATATTTTTTACTTAAAAATATTTAGAATTTTTTTTATGAATAGATGACATCATTTCTCTCTTCAGTAGAAAAGCCAATTTCTGAAAATATGCATATTTTCTGAATTTTTTTTATTTTATTAACAATATACAATTATTTCATTAAAATAATTTTTTACAATGTATTGGATTTTATAAAATAATTAAAAGTAATTAGCTGTTTATTTTCTAGAAAAGGATCATTTTGACTTTTTTATTTTAAAATTTTAAAGGAATATTTATTTTAATGTACTTAATATGTAAACAATTTCTGAACTCCATGACCACTTTTTGATTTCAAGAATAATTTACATGGCCAAAAGGTTATTTAAAAAAAATTCCCAAATAATTTGGATAAGATGTTGTTTTTAATATCGATTTTCAAAATGAAGAATTTATTTTCATCAAGAATATTTTAATGAAGGTTTATTTTATTTCTATTCATAAAGGAAAAAAAGACATACATTTCATATCATATAAAATATATATGATATAATTATTACATCTCTATTTTTCTTCAATATGGTTTATGATAAGTGTAACTAGGTATGCTGTAATGATACCATCATAAATATTTTTCCAGATAGTTTATTTTCATTCTGACAAGATATTCTAAAATTATATTGTCTTTATTATTCACCGAGATGGTTTATATTTCGTTTGACTATATGTGTATTATTTTAATACAAATCCTCATATTTATATGGATAGTAAATAATTATAATTATTAGATGGTTAATGTATTATATTTTTATTTTATAGTTTTTCAATTTGAATGTTTATTTTTATTATACTTATAAACATTAATTTCAAAAATTTGTTGGACTTAGTAAGTTATGGGAGGATCCTGCTATATCCCCTTGATGCATCATTATGAATCATGAGATAAAGGTTCTTGGTTATTTCTCTGATTCCATAACCATTTATATATGATTTCTTTGAAGGAGGCATTGATGGTATGTTCATGATGTCTAGAATTAAGCATAACCTCTTTATGGTATTAGTGGTTGATGTCTATGGGATTTTTAGATTATGTATAATTTCTGTATAAATGTTTCAAGAACATTATATTTTTAATATAGAAGTAATTGATCATCATTTATTCCTATCATATTATTCTTCATGATCAATTTAATGATTTAATGTAATGTGTTTCATTAATTTACCTTTTCATATTGATTATGAATTATTTAATAATGATAGATTATATTGTATGAATATACTTGTTAATAATTAAATCTCACCACATTCTATTTTTTACTTTCCACAGGCTTCCAAGAGATGTATAATTATTGATATATAAGGTTATTCTTAATTGAATAATTGGGTTCTCAAGTAAAATACTGTATTACATATTATTTTTACAATTATATAGTGCGATTAAAGTATGTATATATTTTACCAAGACTGTTATACTATCACATCATTCAAGATTGTATTCCTTATATATAGTGAGAATATAATAATTTAACAACTTAATCTAGTCTACAATTGTCGGGGTGTCTACAATACTAGAATATTTTTTATGAAAGACACTTCCTATAATTATAATTTCGATAATCCCATGGGATTATATTATTAAATATGATATAAATGTAAATAAAATATAAAATATCATAAAAAATGGTGCTTAATCCGTACCTAGTCCCTTTGCATGACTCCATACAAGATCCACTAACTTTTCCATCCAATGATTTAGGGACCACTTTAATTTCTTTTTCATCGACCATGATGTATTCTTGGGAATCATGTCACTTGAGTAATGTGTGAGTAAATATATATAGGCCACCACATGTTTTCAACATACAAATCATGGAATATGTCGGAGTATTCTCAACATTAAGTGGTAAATAATTAATAAATTTTTTTTAACCCCATGGGGTTCTCCTACCGAAGAATGTGTGACAATTATATTACACCCTACGGTTTTACAGAACTTTTTTTGAAAAAATTACAATTTAAATCTTCTAATGCAGAGAGTAAAAAAAAAATTCTACTCTAAACCAACTTGTCTAACATTACACATAACACCAACCTTTCATACATTACACGCAACACTGAGTTGGTGTATGATACACGCAACATTGAGTCAGTGTACGATACCCACAACACTGAGTTGTTGTATAATACTCGCAACACTATGTTTCTAAAAAAATCATCTTATTTTTTAAATAATATTATCATAACCTATCCACTATAATTATTTTTATAAATAATAATAACTAATTATCCATTTTTTTCTACAATTTGTTTATATAAATAAAACATATTTATAATGAAAGATCTTATTTTTGGAAAAGAACTTTTATGACCAAAAATACTTTTTTACTGTAATTATACTGGAATTAATTTTATACACTTTTAGAAAATTAATTTGATAAAATAAACCTACTTTTTTAATTTAAAATTTCAAAATTATCTTTGGGTGAAATTTTGGTATTTTCCTGAGAAACTTCATTTTTGGTTGAATAATGAGAAATACCGGTTTTTATTTAAAAATATTTTTAATTCAATTACATTATAAGGATAAAATATATTTTATATGATTTAAAACATTAATTATTTAATATTTTTATCATGTTAACCAATTTTTTTCACTAGAACCATTTCCACATTTAAATTGGACATAATGTCTTAACAAAATTTTGATACTTTTTACTTAAAAACCCTAATCTTCTTCCTGACAGTGGGATAATTTTTAAAATTAATTTCGGCTATTTCTATGATTAAAATTTGAATAAATGTATTCTATATTTGGATTATTATTAATTTATAATTTCTACTAATCTCAACTTTATTTTTTATAAAAATTATTAGTGAAGGTGACTAAAATTAATTACATCAGTTAAGAGAAAATTTATGTTAATAAAGCACACAACCTTAAATTTTGGACCCAAAACGAACTAGACACATGTACAACACCCATTGGCATTCCATATTTCAATATATCATCAATTTTATTAACCTAGGTCCATTATTGTATCCACATGAACCATTAAAAATGTGGTTGGAATTCTCTCTTCAAATATTTACCAGAGGACCACTCCTACTCCACTATAAAATGCCACCACTTCTATCCAATACTCACACCTCTCAAAACATTTATGTTCTTCCATGATCAACCCAATGATCCCCCCAAATATACTCTGTTAGACCTTTAAGCCTCCCTTTGGTTAGAAAACTTCTCATGGAATCCTTTTGGCATAAACCAAAAGAAGTTACCTGATTAAGAAGTAACATCTTCTCTCAAAATCATTTCCTTTATTTTCCTTCTTCACCAACTCCACACTTCTAATTCCATTTTTTTGACTAAAATAGTATCCCAAATATAATATGAATTTTTATGAAAACAATTCTATCTATGATCACACACACCCATCGAATTGATATCGAACATACTATTTCTGGATTTGGAGAACTACTAACTCCTAAAATGATGAATGTTTTTTTTCATCTACCACCTATCTTGGTGTCAATTATGATGGAAACTATATTTGAATATGTAATATATTATCTTCATTAATTATTTAATCTTCTTTATTCCTTTAAAAACATCTCTTCACTTTCCATTTTGGTGTTAATATGATTATCTCATTTGAGGGAGTCCAGACTACTTCCCCCTCAAAGCAATGTGATTCATTCACACACCACCTGGAATGTATTAAGGATTAGTTTAGAGAACTTATATGATATATTTGATATATTTATAATAATTTAATAATGATATATATATATATATATATATTATTTATACATACTTGTCACAAACTGAATCTTATCGCCACTAATACTGACACCAAATCCCACCCCTGACAAGGACTTGATGGAGTTCTCTATCCCCACAGGCCGGTGCAATTGCGTGAGTATCAATACATTTTGTTTGGGAAAGATTTACCTGAGTATGAAAGCATAAGACATTAAAAAAAATATATGTATCTAAAATTTTCAGGCCAAACAAGCCTTAATAGAAACCAGATTTGAATACAGGTTTTAAATAAGTAAAATAGGTCCAAACATAAATAAAAATAGCATAAAATCATCCAAAAAGAAACCACATGACAAGGTGTCATCACCCCCTGAGCTGTCTCCACAACACTGCACCATAAGAGGGGACTAACAACCTGAACGGCCTCCACCCGAGGCATTACCTTTACATGTGTCAAATAGGACAAAGTCTACTTAATCCCAAGGGGTTTATGTTGGGTGTGGGTCCATGCCTAATAATACACAATCCAAATATTCCAATTAATATGCAATACAATATGGATAATCACTGAGTTTTAATATGTAAGGAAAAGCGGTGATAAATTTCCAGAAATGCAACTTTCAATTGTAAACAGTTCTCAAAATAAAAGATTCAGAATGTTAACACATTTGAATAAGACATGTTACCTACTATAATTTACATCCAAACATACCATAGGTCAATGTTAAATACCACAAATCCAATGATCTAAAAAAATGGGAACACCCCTAGGCACTAGATTTTTTCTAACCCCATATACCTCGTACCTCAGTGTAAAATATCCATGTCCAAATCATTTCCCAAGAATGAGCCACTAGTATAGATCATACCTATAACATAGGGTTACCCAATCAACATCCATATTGTATTTTTAGTTTTTTAGTTATCCAATTTTCTTAGTAAAACAGGGACAAAACCCATCCGGATCACGAGCGTACTAGTACATATCCACCATCCTAGGAACTTAGGCTTCCCCCTTTGGGGCAAAACAATTTTAGCATGCTACATACATACCATTTCATATAAAAACACCACTATGGGTTACATAAAAAAATTATAGTAGCTATACACACTTTACACCCCTTAAAAGACACAATAAAACATTTTTATTTTTTAATAAAACAACTTCTCAAAATCTTGCACTGTTTTCCAACCAAAACTCCTTGAAATCCCCACTTTTCATGCCATGGGAACACTTATAAGTCCAAAAACAAAACATGACACCCAATAAATTTAAATGAAACTAAAAAATCAGTTATAGGGTATCCCCATATTTACGAAGAAGTGCTATCTTTGTGAAACCACCATTTTCACACAAACATGGCACTTAAAATTCATATTCATCACAAGCACCATTAATTTTTTTTGGAAACAACCAAAAGAGATAAAAATTAAAAACATGATTTTCATACATTATATATTTCAATAAAATCAACAAATTAGTTATTGGGAAGCCCCAAATGAACCAATAAATAATATCTATGAAAACACCCCAATTTCATATAAAAACAGAACTTAAACTTCATTTTCATTAAAAATACCATGAAAACCAATTTCTGAACCAATAATCAAATTAGATAAACATGTAAATTTTATAAACATAGGACGCTAAGTCACAAGGATTTCATAAACATGGAATCACCTACCAAAATTGTCTAAACATTGAATCTTTTATGTGAAAATTCAATCACACCACCACCACACCTTAAGGAAGGTATATCGAGCATAGAATCAAAATATTTGACCTATATAACCAAAAATAAAACCCTATGTTCGAAACCCTACACTTTTCTCATTTGGAAAATCAGGGAAATTAGAAGAAACTTCATGAAAAGGGGAAGAACAAAGAGGGAGAAACACTTATCTGAGATTGGGATAAGTTATTCCACCAAACCCCCTTCAAAATGGAGTTCCAATGATGGTTTGAGAGGCTTTGAGGGATTCCATGGCTATTAGGTTAGATGTTGGTAAAACATGGTCTACCTAGGGTATGACTCAGGAAATTAAAGAAGTCATTTAACATTTTTTAATGATATGGACAAGGGCACACGGTTTGTGTGCACAGTTTGGTAAATCGTGCACCTAAATCGTGCACCCTCCTTTCTCCCCTCAAACCATCTAAAAAAGCCACCAACATTTGCATGGGATTAGGGGGGAAATATCAGGTAATGTTAGGATAAAAATATATGAAATATTTTTAACTTTAATGATGAAAATTGGTGTGACAATCCCCCCCATGAAAACCTTCCCTCCCAGAAAGTGGACTAGAGGCTTGATCGGAAAACAAGAATGGGTACTCATCCTGAACCACTGACTATCACTCCCATATCTAATGTGTATCACTTACATTCTTCCAATAATCCTAGACTATCATAGTACACTTCCCTCGAAGCACCTTCTATTGGGAGTCCTCTATTTTCACTAGCCACTAAAAAACTGACAAGTTTGGCTCTATCTCTAGTTCATCCCAGCTCAGCACATCTGAAAGAACTATGTTTTATTTATTCAACTAGGAGACATGGATGACTTCTTGGATTTATGTCAACTGAGAAGGTACGTCTAACCTATAATACACCTTTCCAGTATGCTCATTGATCTTGAAAGGGCCAACATATCGCGACATCAGCTTCCCATTCTTCCCCAATAGACGATGGCCCATAAGAGGGGCCACTTTCATGAATACCCTGTCATTACCAAAAAACACTAGATCTTGAAATCGCCATTCAGTATTAGATTTATGAAAACTCTAAACTGTTAAAAAGAATTTCCTATTCAATTTGACCTTTTTAGAAGTCTCTTTTACAAGGCTCGACCCCAACAGTGAAGTATCACCTACCTCAGCCCAACACAGGTGGCACTGATAAGGCTGACCATAGAGTGCCTCAAAAGAAGCCATTTGATTCAATGATTTTTATCTGTTGTTATAAGAAAAATCAACCAATCCCGAGTGGCTATCCTAGGAACCTCTAAAGTCCAAAACACATGCGTGGAGCAATTCCTCCATAATCTGATATTCCCACTCTGTCTAATGATCCATTTGAGGATAGTATGCCATGATCTTCAAAATCTAAGACCACAAGGCCTTCTTAAGGCCTTCCTGAAACCATGATGTGATATGGGGGTCTCTATCTAAGATGACTGCTGATGGTACACCATGGATCCTTACCACCTTCCGAAGATACAAATGGCCCAACTCCTCCACTTTAGTAGTATATTTAATCAGAATGATGTGGGATGATTTGGTCTAATAATCAATCACCACCCTAATAGAATTCTTACCTATAGGTGTATGAGGCAATTCATCAATGATGTACATGAAAACCTCGTCCCACTTTCAGGTAGGAATGGGTAATGGTTTTAGAAAACCGAAGGGACTTTGATGCTCAGATTTCACCTATTGGCATGTGTAGCATCTCAACACAAAGTCTAGGATGTCTCATCACATTCCAGGTAACCAGAACTACCGATGAACATCATAATACATCTTTGTGGAACCCGGATGGAAAACCCACTGTGATTGGTGTCTATTCTCTGTAACCAACTTTCATAGAGATAACTACACTACTGAACAACCCTTGAAACACAAGATCCTCTTGGGAGATGATAACCAATGTGTGGATGTCTCCCCATAATTAAGAAAATACTTTGACCACTGAAAACTATCATCATTAGGCTGATCCCGCTAAATTAAATCCACCAGAGATGGATTCCACTAAAAGATCCCCAAGAACACAACCCTATTTTTTTACTGGGTATCCACATGCATCTGAGCAAAGATCCCCATAAATGTCCACTCATCACAGGACTTCCTAAAATCCTAGACTGGAACACTTCTTCTCAATTTAACGGTCACCACATTACCCTTTCCTTGGGTATAGACAATGTCAATGTTGAACCCTTGCAAGTACTCGATCTAGCAACATTGCCTCAAATTGAGGTTCTTCTATGAGAAAATATTGGCCATGATTTTGTGATCAAATAAGACCAAAAACTTCTCCCCAAATTGGTTGTGAGGCCAACTATTCAAATCTTTCATCACAGATACTGACTCTAAGTAATGGTTTGGGTAATAATTTTCTTGTGGTTGGAGTTGAAAATATCCATACACCACCATGTGAACATCCTGCATAAGCACGCCCGCAAGACCCATACGTAAACCATAAAAATAGACCACATATCACTTACCAGCCTCAGGAAGAATCATCACATGGGTGGTTTTCAAATAGCACTTTGGATCCATGAAGGATACCTGACATTCTTGGCCCCATAAAAAATTCACCCCTTTCCGTGTGAGCACGGTCCTCAGTGAATCAAGCTGATAGAAATCCCTAACGAAATGCCTATACAAAAAATCAAGGCCAAGGAAACTCCTGATCTTGAACAAATTCTTTGGTTTCTACCATGAAATTATTTCACTGATCACCTCAGTGTCCACTAAAACCCCCTTCCCCGAGATCCCATGCCCCAGTAATTTCACTTCCTGGATCCAGATTGTGCATTTGTACAAATTTTCATATAGGTTATGCTCTCACAATGTGCCTATAATGATCCATATGTGATCATCATGTTCCTCCTCAGATCCAAAAATATAGGATGTCATCCACAAAAATGACAAAAAATGAATCGAGAAACTAATAGAACACACTATTCATGAGTTCCATAAAGTCCACAAGAGAATTGGTCAATCCAAACGGCATGACCAAGTACTCTAAGCAGTCGTACCAGCTTTGGAAGGTTGACTTTGGGATATCTGCCTCTTTCACCTTGATTTGATTAATTAGATCATTGAAAACCACCTTGCCCCCATAAACTGATCAAATAAGTCATCTATACAGGGAACATGATATTTGTTATTGATTATTACCTTAATCAAATTTCAGTAGTCAATGCTCAACCGGAAGGATCCGTTAGCCTTTTTTGTGAACAATATAGGAGAGATTCTTGGGCGAATGAATCCTTTGGATTCTAAGCTATCCAACTGTATCTGGAGTTACCTCAGCTTGGTAGGGGCCATTAAATATAAGGGAAGAGATATTGGTTGTGTTCACGACACTAAATCAATCAAGAACTCAACATCCTGCTATTGGGGAAAGCTGAAAAATCATCCAGAGTTACCTCTAGAAACTAATTCATTACATTAGGGAGTGAACCTTCAGGTGAAAGACCATAATCTTCAAGTGCGAGCGACGATAAATGGAAGATAAGATTTCCCAACTCTAGGAGTGGAGGTCCTGCATGACCTAACTGAGGATCCCATTCTCCACAAAAAACCTGATGAATCCCATCTGGTTCCATGAAACTCACTCTCCGCTTATAGCAATCAATGTGTTCTTGGATGTATACAAGCCAATCCTTGACAATTATCATGTCAAACAGATCCATATCTAGGTCCAAGAGATCCCACTCCATCTCAACCCCTGACATAGAAATCACACCCGATAGGCACCTAAGACCCTACTCCTTTTTTCCCAGCAGTGTCACCAACTCCATCGCAAATGACATAAAATCAGTTGGAAACTTTAGAGTGTCCAAAAATGGGCAGAAATGAATGAAACATAGGAACTAGTATCCAAAATAGTTGTAGCTATAGAATATGGATTAAAATGTTACCTCGAACTATCAAAAGTCCCAGCTCAGATTATGCTTTTGCATGTTCTACTACATGGAGATGTCAAGTCTCTTCCTAAGGACAACTGGTAGTCCATGAATGCACCCTAAACTGGATCTTTCCATAAGATTCCATAGCCCTACCAACATTACCAACAAATCGGGATCCTCCCATCCTTGATGTCTCTGACTGAGCTAGAACTCCCTTTGAAGCCACACACCCTACCCCACTCGGATGTGGATGTTCCACCCCATAGAAACACTACAAGTGAACCAATCCTCCACATTAATAACAAGGATTTGAAAGAAGTGGGCATGCTACTCGGATGTGCCCTGACCTCCCACACTGGTGGCACACGACCGATCTTGCTTCAGAATCCATAGATGAAAATTACCTAGACGAGTGGCCTAAAGTACCACATATATTCTTGACCATATCCTCCGGCTACCTTTTCTTCTTTGAAGAGCTGCCACATCCCACTATATATACTAACCTAGAGAAAACATCTCTCCCTTTTCATTCAATCTCAACCATACATGTTAGGTCAGCCACCTCTTCATAATTCCTTATCTTAAACAAGAAAACCTTGGAGTATATCTCGGGTCTTAAGCCTTTATAGAACCTATAGGCCTTAACATACTCATTAGAGAAGATTTTAGGAGCATAACAAACTAGCTCAGTGAAATAGTGTGTGTACTTCATCATAGAGAGATCTCCATGAAAAAGATCCATGAACTCTTGGTACCTAGCACATGCCAAGACCTCAGGGCAGTACAGCTCATTGAAGACAATCATGAAATCTCCACAGTTCATTTTCTCATTCTTCCTAGTTTGATGTACCAACTACCAAAACTTACGACTGATACCCTCCAATAGTAAGGAGGCACATTTCACCCAAAGCACTTTGAGTGTATACAAGAACTCAAACATGTGCTTGATCATCTTGAGCCATTCCTCTGCTACATGGGGTTTTATGCTACCTCAGAAATAGGAGGCTTATTTTTCAGTAACACATGGGACTTTTCCTTTCTAGGACTAGTCTCATTCTCTCAAACATGAGATGAATAAGATATTGACCATGTCCTAGTGTTTGGACAGCCCAAACCACAACCTCTACTGGACTCTGATCAAGCGGTGTGGGAGAACTCTATCATGTTTTCGCTAGTGGGTGCACGAGAGATTTCTTGGGAGACATGTTGCTATGAAATAAAACAGTCACAAAACAAGTATCGAATACCAAAATTCCTAAAATTTTAATCAAATACATAAATTATAAATAATCTAATGAAATTATAGTAATAAAAGAAACAACTACTCCACCCCCTCCCAATGTCCACGTGTGGTCTGCAGCCCACACCTCTCACCTCGATGTGAAGTCAATCAGACAATTCCAATGTCCCCTAGTGCCTCATGGTTTTCCATGAGAAGTGTAGGCCAGACACCATACTCACATCCAAAACGCTTATCCCCATCATTCATATCTTATGTATATCCCGACACATCCCAAAATAATAATATAAATAAAAAACATTAGACTCATTTGATACAATTTTGTCACGAACTTAATATAGTCACCACTAATAATAGCATCAAATCCAGACCATCACAAGTCCCAAAGGGATTTCCCAATCCCCATGTTCTGACACAAGTTCTCAGGTTTCAATAAATTTGGTTTGGTAATAATTTACCTAAGTGTGAAAGCATAAAACATTAAAAACAATCAATAATATGAATCAGTAATTTTCATGCCAAACAAGACTTAATAGAAACCAGAACTGAATACATGGTTCTAAATAAATAAATATTGGTCCAAAACAAAATAAAAATAGTATAAAATAAGTCACAAAGACTCTACATGACAAGGGGTTGTCACCCCCGATCCGTCTCCACAACACTACACCATAGGAGGGGACTAACAACCCGAACCACCTCCACTTGAGGCTTTTCCTTTACCTATGTCAAATATAACCAATTATAATTAATACCAAGGAAAGTAAGTAGGATTTGATCCATAGAACAATAGGATACCACCCATATATTCCAAATAATATACAATACAAGGTGAAAAAACACGCAGTTTTAGTATGTTAGGAAAATGGGCGACAAATTCCAAGAAATAAAACATTCAATTGTAAAATGTTTTCAAAATAAAACATTCATAATGTTAAATATTTTGAATAATAAAATTTATCTACTGTATTTTAAATCCAAACACACCCTAAGACAAGGGTAAATACCACAAATCCAATAAGCACCAAAACCAGGAACACCCCATGGCACTCGATAATCTCGGGCCCTATGTACCACATACCTCTCTGTGAAATATCCACGGAAAAATTCTTTCTAGTGCATGATCCACTAGTATGGAACATATACATAACCTATTAGTCCCCAATTATCACACATATAGTTTTTTAGTTTTTTTGTTATCCATGTTTCTCAATGAAATATGGACAAAACCCATCCTGATCACTAGCGTACTAGCACATATCTTCCCACCTAGGTTCCCTTGCTTCCATGTTTATACTCAAACAATTACAGAATTCTAAATACATCAAATTTTATATAAGAACACCAATACTGGTCATATAAAAATAATACAGTATCTATACACACTTTATTCAATGTAAAACACGCAATAAAACATTTTGATTTTTCAATAAAACAACTTCTGAAAATATCGCATTGTTTTACAACAAAAACTCATTGAAATCACCACATTGCACAATATGTGCACAATTATATTTCACAAAAACAAAACTTTCCTATAAATACCTTTAAATGAAACCAAAAAATCTATTATAGGACATCCCCATATGAAACATGGAGTGATATCTTTGAAAAACCTCCATTTTCACACAAACATGGCACATAGAGTTCATATGCTTCACAAACACCATTGAAACAATATTTTTCAACAAAAACCAATGGAGATAAACATTAGAAACATTATTTTCAGTATTAATAAATTTCAATATATTCAACTAACTAGTTATTGGGCATACCCAAATGAACCAATGAAATATTTCTATAAAAAACCCCCAATTACACTAAAAATTGGCACTTAAACATCATTTTCATTAATTATACATAGAAATTTTTTTACACCAATTATCAAATAAGATAAAAATGAAAATATTATAAATATATCAAGAAAATTCACAGGTATTTCATATAAATGGACTCACCTAACAAAATTGTTAACACTTGGAATCCTTTGTCCAAAAATTCAATCGCACCACCGTTGCACCTCAATGAATATAGATCAAGACTAAAATAAAAGTATTGGACCAATAAAACCCAATTTTAAACCCTAGGTTCAAAACACAACCATTTTATCATTTTTTAATAGATGGAAATTGGAAGAAACTTCAGGAAAAGGGGAGAAACTAAGAGGGAGAAACACTTACTTGACATTGTGAGATGTTGCCCCACCAAATCCCCCTTCAGAATGGAGTTCCAATCAGGGTTTGAGAGGATATGAGGGATGAAATGGTAGTTAGGTTCTAATTGGGGATGTAAAGGTTGAACAAATATAAATTTTTAGAGGGAAAAGATGTCATTTAACATTTTTTTAATTATCTCGACATGGGACCACCGTTTGTGTGCATGGTTTCAAAAACTATGCACCTGAATTGTGCCCCCTCATTTCACACATCAAAACATCTCTAAAAGACACCAAATATTTTGAGTGATTATCATGTACCTAGGGGGAATTTTAGGATATATATATATATATATAATAAATATATGTAACATTATTGAAGAACATGGGTGTGACAATTCTCCCCACCATGAAAACCTTTTGTCTCGAAAAGTCGACTAGGGGATTGATCGGAAAACAAGAATGGGTAGTCATCCTCATCCCATGAATTATGCTCCAAGGTCTCATGTTTATCACTATCATGATGCCAACAAACCTAGACCATCGTAATAGACTTACCTCAAAGAACCTTCTCTTGTGAGTCTACTATTTTCACTGACCGCTCAAAAACTGGCAGGTCAGGATCTGTTTATCATTCCTCTCAACTCAGCACAAGGGACAGATCCAGGTTTTATTTCATCAACATGGATACATGGAAGACTTCAAGGATTGATTTTAACTGAGACGGTCAGGCCAACCTATAATCCACCTTGACAATATGCTCAGCTTTATCAAAAGGGTCGATATATCGCGATGTCTGCTTCCCTTGCTTCCCTAATCGACGATGGCCCAGACGAGGGGAAACATTCAATAATACCCTGTCACCCAAAGAAAAATCTAGGTATCAATGCCTCCGATAATTATAATATTTATAATGTCTCCGAGTTGTCAAAAAGTGATGCCTAATTAATTTGAGCTTCTCTTAAGTCTCCTACACAAGGCTCAGCCCCAACAGTGAAGTCTCACATACCTCAGCCGAACAGAGGAGGGACCAACATGGATAACCATAGAGAGCCTCAAAAGGATACATTCAAATCGAGTATTTGTATCTATTGTTATATTAACACTCAACCAATCCCAAATGGCTATCCGAGGAACCTCCAAAGTCTAGAAACCATGTGCGAAGCATGTCATCCAAATCTGATTCTCCCGCTCTGTATGACCATTGGTTTGAGGATGGCATGCTATTTTCACCCTAATTTGTGACCCTAAGACCTTATGATGTCCTCCCCAAAACCAATCAGTGAAACTAGGGTCTCTATATAAGACGAGTTCTAGCAGCACACCATGGAATCTTACCATCTCTCGAAGAGACAAACGGCCCAAGTCATCTACTTTAGCTGTATCTTTGATTGGAATGTAGTGGGATGATATGGTCAGATAATCAATCACCACCCAAATTGAATTATTACCCTGAGGTGTAAGAGGGAACCAAAAAATTATGTACATGTCACCCATAAATACCATGTCAAAAGAATTAAGAAACTGAAGGAACAACCTATTCATGAGTACCATAATGACCGCCAAAGCATTGGAAAATCTCAAGGGAATGACCAAATACTAGAAGTGGCCGCACTTGTTTCGGAAGGTTTTCTTTGGGATATCCTTCTCTTTTTCCCATAGTTGATGATAGCCTAAATTCATGTTGATATTTTAAAACCACTATTCCCCCTTCAACTGATTGAACAATTCATCTATTCGGGGAAAGGGATATTTGTTCTTTATTTTTACCTTACTCAATTTCCAGTAGTCAATACACAACCGGAGGGATCCATAATCCTTTTTTCATGAAAAACACAGGAATGGTCCAAAAAGAGACACTCAAGCGAATAAATCCTTTGGATTATATGTTTTACAGCTTTATCATTAACTACCTCCTCTCGGTGGGGGCCATGCGATATGAGGGAAGAGATATCGGTTGTGTTCTAGGTGCCAGATCAATCGAGAACTCCAAATCATATTTTGGGGGAAAACCTGAAAAATAATATAGAAATACGTCCAAAAGATCATTAACTACATGAGGTAGTGATCTTTTTATGTAAATACCATAATCCTTTATCATGAGTGATGATAACAGGAAGATAAAACTTCCAAACTCTTGGAGTGGAGGTCCTGCGTGACCCGACCGAGGATCCCCTTGTCCTCAAAAAACCTGAAGACTCCCATTAGGTGCCCTGAAAATCACTTGTCTCCTGTGATAATCAACATGTGCTTGAAAGTGTACTATAAAATCCATGTCATGTATCATATCAAAAAGATACATATCTAGAACCAAGAGTTCCCACTCCATATGAACCCCTGACATGAAAAGCACACACGACGGGCACCTCAAAACCTACTTCTTTTTCTTTCCCAATGACATCACCAAATTGATAAGAAAAGACATAAATGTGGTTAATAAATGAATCATTTCCACAAAATGAGTAACAATTACTGAAACAGAGGCTTCAATATCAAAAAGAGAAGCATATATAGAAGATGAAATCATAATTGTACCTTGAACTGTCGATGGTCCCATATCTGATCCTACTGGTGCCTGATCCACTGCATCGAGATGTCTGGTCTCTACATGCAGATGACCGCTTGTCCGTTGATGTTCCCAAAACTATAGCTTTCCACAAGGTGACCCATCCCTACAACAATGACCATTAAATTGAGTTCCCCCAGTCCTAGGCAACTCCGACTGAGCTGGAACTCCCTTTGAAGCCACTAATCCTACCATACTCTAATGTGGATGTGCCACCCCGTAAAAGCATTACAAGTGACCCAAACCCCCACATTGAAAATAGGGCTTCACAGGAATTGGAAATTCTGGTTAAATGTGCCCCGGCCTCACACACTGGTGGAACACAACCGATCTCACATCAGAAGCCACAGATGAAAACTGCATGGAAACGTGGCATGAACTACCACCTACCATCTTCACCTGATCCTCCGACTTTATTTTCATTTCTGAGGAGATGACACTAACCACTAATGATACAGACCAAGAGAAACTATCCCTTCCATTTCAATCAATCTCCACCATACACGCCCGGTCGAACACCTCAGCATATGTCCTCATCTTAAATAATAAAACATGGGAGTATATCTATAATCGCAAGCCTTTCTCAAATGTCTGGGACTTAGCCTTCTCCTTAGAGATGAATTCAGGAGAATAATGAACCAGATCAGTGAAAAAATTGGAATACTCCATCACAAAGAGATCAACCGGAATAAGATTCATGAACTCTCAGTACCAGGCATATTCTAAGACCTCAGGGTAGTACTAATCATTGAAGACATCCTTGAAATCTCCCTGATGCATCTTCTCATTATTCCTAGTTTGAAGTATGGATTCCATCCACTTGAAGCTGGGACCCTCCAATATAAAGGCGGAACATTTCACCCTAAGCTCCTCAGCTATATCCAATAACTCTAACATTCTCCCAATATTCTCAACCCATTCATCTGCTTCCTAGGGTTCTATGCAACCTATGAAGGTAGGAGGCTTGTTTTTTAGTAACTCCTAGCCTTTTCCCTTTATAGGACCAGTCTCATATTCTCTATCAATAGCTAGAACATGATCTAGTCCTTGTCCTAGTGCTTGGATATCCCAATCCACATCCTCTACTAGCCTCTGATCTAGAGGTATGGGATAACTCTCTCTGGCTTCCTCCCATGGGTTCATGGGAGCTTTTCGAGGAGTCATGTTGCTAAAAAAATCAATAGTAAAAAAAACAATAGTAAATACCAAAATACTGAAAATTTTCATAAAATACATCAAATATAAATAATCTAAACACATTATAGAAATAAAAGAAATAATAACTCCCCTCTTCTCGACGTCCACATGTGGTCTGCAGCCCACACGTGTCACCTAGAAGTGAAGTTAATGAGACAATTCCAACGTCCCTACTGACTCAAGGTATTACATTAGAGGTTCTGGGTAGGCACCCTACTATCAATAACTTAAGGGGTTTCCTTATCCCCAAGGTATGTAACATGTTCCCAAGTGTCAATTAATTTTTTTTGGGAACGATTTACCTGAGTATGAAAGCATTAAACAATAAAAATAATAAATAATACGAATCTGAAATTCTCATGCCAAACCAGCCTTAATAGAAACCAGATATGAATACATGGTTTTAAATAAAGTACAAGAGGTCCAAACATAAATAAAAATAGAATAAAATAAGCCATAATGACTCCACATGACAAGGGGTCCTCACCCCTAATCCATCTCCATAACACCACACCATATGAGGGGACTAACAACCTGAACCACCTCCACCTGAGGCTTTTCCTTTACTTGTTTAAAAAAAATAAATTATAAATACTTCCAATGTTTTTAATTAGGTTTTTAGAACCATAAAAATAGGATACCACCCAAATATTCCAATGTGTATGTAATGCAATGTGAAGAATAACATAGTTTTAATATGTAATGAAAAGCAGTGATAAATTCAAAGAAATGAAACTTTCAATTGTAAAAAAAATTCAAAAAATCATTAATAATGTTAACAAATTTTAATGAAACATTTTAGCTACTTTAATGTACATCCAATCACACCATATGACAAGGGTAAATAACAAAAACCCAATGAGCACCGAAAACGGGAACACCCTTATGCCCTAGATAATCTCGGGCCCCATGTACCTCGTACCTTGTTGTAAAATATCCATGTCACAATCCTTTCCAATGCAAACTCCTCTAGTAAAGAACATAAATAGAACATAGTGGTCCAAAATCATAATCCATATAGTTTTTTTATTGTTTTCGATATCCAGTTTTTCTCCGTGAAACTAGGACAAAACCCATTCAGATCACTAGCGTACTAGTACATATCCACCCACCTACGTACCTGGGCATCCCTTTTTATGATAAAACAATTTCAGCATGATAAATACATCCAATTTAATATAAAAACACCACTAATGGTCACATGAAAACAATAAAGTTGATATATAGTCTTTATACCACTTAAAACACACAATAGAATATTTTTATTTTTCAATAATACAACTTCTCAAAATCACGCATTGTTTTGCACCCAGAACTCCTTGAAATCCACACATTTATCACTATGTGCACACTTATAAGTCACAAAAAGGCTTCACAATAACATTCAATTAAACCAATAAATTATTTATTGGGAACCTGAATAGGAACCAGGAAGTGACATCTTTGTAAAACCACCATTAGCACACAAACACGAAACTTAATGTTCATATTCTTCACAAAAACCACTAAAACGAATATTCATAGTAACAAAAAATTATACATCTTAAAAATTTGATTTTATGCCCTAATAAATTTCAATAAAATAAACTCTATATTTATTAGGCATCCTCAAATGAACTAATAAAATATTTCTATTAAAAACCCCCAACATTACCTAAAAATGGCACTTAAACTGCATTTGCTTTACAAATACCACTAAAACCTATTATTTTCACCAATAATCAAATTATATAAACATTAAAATATTATAAAAAACGAAATCTAAGTCACATGGTTTTCATAAACATGGAATCACCTACAAAAATTGTTAAAAAATTGAATCTTTTGTGCGAAAATTCAATTGCACCACTACCGGACCTCAAGGAAGGTAGATCGAGCCTAAAATCAAAAGCTTTGACCATGATAACCCAAAATTAAACCATATATTCAAAACCCTAAACTCTTGTAATTTGGAACAATAATTAAATTTGAATAAACTTCCTGAAAATGGGAGGAACTAAGAGGGAGAAACACTTACATGATATTGTGATAAGTTCCTCCACCAAACCCCCCTTCAAAATGTAGTTTTGATAGGAGTTTCAGAGGAATTAAGGGCTACCATGGTGGTTAGGTTCGAAGTGTGGAATAAAGGTGCGATCTGGGATAAAAAATCGAAGGTAAAATAATTCATTGAAATTTTTTAATGATCTGTATGTGGGCACATGGTTTGTGTACACAGTTTGGAAAACCATGCACCTAAACCAGGAATCCTCCTTTCTCCCCTCAATACTTCTCCAAAAGCCACAAAAACTTTGGGGGGATTAGAGGAGACATAGGGAGAATGTTAGGATAAAAATATATGAAATATAATTACATTTATAGAAGATCATAGGAGAGAAAATATGTCCTTTACTAAAAAGGTTTAGTAGAATATTTAATATGGAAACAACATTCAGGTGTACGCACAACTTTTCGTCTCCGTAAATAGTGTATTCCACTTCATAATACTTTGTTACATAGATTGTTATAATAAAAATATATTTTAGATACCTGATATTTATATAAAGGTTTTAATTTTTTGAACATGATATAAGTATAAGGACTGAAGATATAAGAAATTAAGACACATGTGAAGAATGAAGAAAATTTTACCTGAAGTAAAACTTAAACATTTTTTTGTTCATAAGATGATAATATAAGATCGTAATAAAACCATATATGGTATTATGAATACTAATATGATTATTTAATATATTTATAATAAACATATATTTAATATACATGACACTTGTACGAGTACGGAGAGATTCCAGACACAAGGTAAGAGGATTTCATCTCACCTTCAATTTTTGTGAGGTACAAGCTATGTTCTCCCCTATTTATTTTTTGATGGTGTATGTAATAAAAATAATTGTATTCTATGAAACGTTTATATAAATATAAGGTAATTCAAGTTATTTTTTTATCCTTCATTTACGGGGTTCATCTTTCAAAAGTTACCAAATCGGCAAAACAGTTTTGTCTCAATTTTCCTTTATTGAGATTGATGTCTTGTTATGCTTTTAGACTCTTTTTTGAGGTCTATTTACATACATTTTACATTATAGTTCATGAATATACATATTTTAATTATATATTAATCATCATGTAAATTTTATTTTCTTACATGGAGTGTATGATCCTAAGATTCCCTGTTATAAGAGCTTATTGAGACAATCTCATCACTTTTCGAGATTGTTTATGTATATTCTTTATTTGAGGAAATATTATGATCCATCTCAAAAGGGTATTCATGAGTTTCCTTATCCTATGTTTACTCAATATATAATCATTTGTAAATCACATTTTTACAGTCATTTGTAATTGATATAATGTTTTTATGTAAGACTGCACCGTCTCTCTCTTCAGTCAAAAATCTATTGTATTCTGAAAGCATGTTTTCAAAAACGTTTTTCAAAAATGATTTAATAATATACATGATGATAATTTTCAAGGAAAGAGGATTTTGATTTTCTTTTATTATTTTCACATCTTCCTTTATATATATTCAAATCTATTTTCAAATAAAATTGTTTTAGAAAGGTTTTGTGTTATAAAAATTATTTTTCATAGAAGAAATGATAGTTTCCTCATCAAATGTTTCAAAAATATATTTCAAATTTAATTTCCACCGAGGATAAAATACATTGGTGTTACTCATTCCTTTATGGGTAAATTATTCAATGTTTTCATTCATATACTTTTTCTGAATGGTATATGTTTTTATGGATTGACTTTTATGAAGCCCATTTCTCTTTCACTGGTTATATGATTATGATACCCACTTCTTTTCATGGGGTAGATTATGATTCAATGTTTATGAAACCTATAAATTTACATAGGTTATGATATGTTTAAATGTTTGTAATAGCCATTTCATTTAATGGGTTATGATATGTTTATTTATGATCTTGTGGCACATGAATGAATGATTTAATTATGTGATGGGTGGGACCTATATATCCCTCCAATGCATTAGTTAACGTTTTATATCTCATGAGAAAAACTAAGATGCTCTTAGGAGAGAACATTGTCTATGATGATGGCCATGGGTGTGAACCATGACTACTAATATCATATGTAGAGTGAACTCATCCTAATATGATGGCCATGTGAGTTAACCATGACTACTATGATGGTATGGGGAGTGAACCCATACTACTAAGATTATCCTGGTAGTGATGCCTTGACAACTTTGGAAATCATTATATGCTTATGTGATTTACACAATCCAATGTTTTATTCCTACATTATGCTTTCATGGTTTATTCTCATTATATCATAGTGATTCATGTCTTATGAACTTCCAATCAATATTCCATGATCTCTATTACAGTGTTTTATATATCGGTTTTGATCTTATTTTTAGGATAACATTCTCAAACCCTTATGCTCATGTTTATGCTTACATGTATCCCGTTTTACCGTTAATGACCATTCGAGCTCCCCGATTTTTTGTTTTACTTCTCCTAGGTTATGATGATATTTAATATGTTTTATATGTCTAAGAAGGGTTCTAGTCAAGAAGAACGTAGGGGGAGATGATGCAGCTCACATATTTACCTGTGTTTATCTTTCTATGTGTCCAAAGGCATTATACCAACTAAAGTCTTTGGGCATCATTTTTTATAATGTTCAAGTATTCTGCAAATTTTATGTAATGATAATGTTTTGAATATTGAGGATATCTATAGTTTGTATCAGAGAAAATGTATATTTAAACATTAGATACTAGTATGATAAAACATTTGTGAGAACCTTAAGGACATGTATAAGGATAATTATAGGGATGATTTAATATATAAAAAATGACCTGGAATTTTGGTGAAATATAGAGTGGTTGGTTTCCAAGTAATACATTATGTCATAAATAATAAAATTGGATATGGATATGAAATACATTTTCCTAAGGGTAACAACTCGGACAAGATGTTTTGGGCTTGACTTGGGGTAATCTGGTACACAACAGCGGGCCTTAATGTACATTTGGTTTGACACTTCCAGGTGATGTGATTTTGGAATTCACACACTCTTAATGAAATATTATGAAGGATTTAAATATGATTTGGTTATTATTAACCTAGGATATACCTAAGGATCCATTTATTAATGGATGTTTCATATGTTACACATCCTAAAAGTTATTTTTCATGATTATGTGGTTCCTCATTATGATAACTATTTCTTACTATATGCTTTTGGTTTTAGTCAATGGATGGAACCTAAAAACCCAAATTAATGGAAATTTTGAGGGATAGTGAAACAATATTCTTCATAAACAAACAAATTAACTGAGATATGGAATAAAAAACCTTGTTGCTATTCTCCGAGAACTTTCTCAAGCTATGAATCATGGTGGACTTACAAATGAGAAAAGGGGGGAACAACATTCTATTGATTCTTTCACGAGGTAACGTCCACCTTATTTTAGAGGGTCTCCAGATCCAATTGTTTATGAATAATAAATTTTTTCCAATAAAAAGATATTCTTCATTCATCAGTTTTAGGAGTATGATAAAGTCATTCAAGTTGTTCATCTGTAAGATGAAGAAGCAGATAAGTGTTGGATTCTAATCTAGAATATGAGCTAGGTTCATGATATTGAATCCATTGTTTGGGATGTGTTTAAGAACATATTTTTCAATAATTACATTCCTTGAATTCTTCATATCAATATGTAGAAAGTGTTCCTTGAGTATAATAAAGGGTATGATGAGTCTATTGGTACCTACATGGCTAATTTAATGAGACTTGTGAGGTAAGCTTTAGGAATTATCATCCAACCCAAATGTAAAGTCAATAGGTTCTTCGTTGTCTTAAAGATAACTCTCACAAGGGTTTTGGACATAAGATACAATAGTATCTATGAATGTATTTTTCATTGTGCAATCATGGATGAAATGGAGGATTGATTAATGTACCAATATCATTATTTTGGAATGAAGAGGAATATTAATTTTAAATGATGCTCCATAATCCATGTAGAAATTAAAATAACATTATATTATTCTCTAATTGTGGGAAGTGGAAGAGTGGAAATTTCTGTAATGGTTATAATAATTTTTTTAAGTGTATAAAGGATTTCCATCAGGGAATTAATTCTTTAGCTTATGTGAAGAAGTTGGATCAAAATGATAATTGTGAAAAATTCGCATAGAATGCACCTCCCATGATTTATTGCTACAAGTTTAAGGAGAATTCAAATTATGATAACAACTGCCGAAACCCAAGGGTTACTGATGATGATAAAAATTACTAACCTCTGAAGGTTAGGGATAAGAGGAAATCTCATGCAATCCCTGTATATGACGAGGGATTCAATAAAGATGTGATGAAAGGCACACATACCATCTGCTCTTGAACTGTTAATGACATATTTGATTCTGGATCTACCCACTCGTTCACTTCTAATTAATTTTATAAGGGTTTTAGGATTCCTCCAAAACAATTAGAGGTTGAGTTAGTAGTGAAAACCCCTAATGTTATGATTATGGAATCTCAATTCTTTGATTCTTCTCTTTTTGATGTTTTTTGGAATTTTCTTCATATAAATATTATCATTCTTCATTTGGTCTAATTTTATATCATTATAGGCATGTATTGAATTTATCAATATATATCCAACATAAACTTTTAAAGTATTTTAAGTTATTTTTGATATTTAGAAACCTTATATAATCATCCTTTAATGTGATGATATGTATGAACTTTCGATGGATATTACAACTACTGTATGGGTTTAATTACCATTCAAAAGGGTGGTCAATCTCAAATAGTTGGGTGGATGTTTGACATCGATGATATTATTGTTGGTTTGGATTTTGTGGATTTACTTCAAAAAAAGTATCCTAGTCTTTCACCTAAATGGGACGTTGAGTTCTCAGTTGAAATTATACATGGTTCCACAAAATCATCAAATACTCCTTATAGAATGGCCCCAATTTAGTTGGAGGAATTGAAGAGGAAACTACAAGAAAACCCTAATTAGGGATTCATTTGGAAATGTGTTTCACCATGGGGTTCATAGGTTATTTTTGTTGAATAAGAAATATGGATCAATGTGACTCTGCATTAGTTATCAGGAGTTTAAAAAGATCACAATCAAGGAGAAGTATCCTCATACTCATATTGATGACTTGTATGATCAATTGTGTAGAGCTCAATACTTTTCCAAGATTGACCATCATTCCATAAATGATCAATTTAGGGTCAAGAATGAGGATATATCCAAGATGGATTTCCATAAAAGGTATGGTCACTATGAATATATAGTGGTGCCTTTTGGTCATACTAATTCCCCTTCTCTATACAAGGATTTAATGAATATAGTCATTAGATGATACCTTGATATATTTTTTGTAGTCTTTATATATGATATTATCATATATTAAAAGTGTAAGGAAGACTAGGAAGATCACTTTACAATTTTTTTGAAGACCCTACAGAAGGATACATTATAATAAAAATTTACAAAGAGTTAATTTTGGATTCAAAAGGTTTCATTTTTTGGGAAACATAATCTCAATAAATGGTATAGCAGTATATCCATCAGTGACGGAGGATATTGAACGTTGGACTATACCAATCATAGTGTCTGAGATCTGTAGATTTCATGGTTTATCTATATATTATTAATAGTTTTTGGACCATTTCTTTGGAATATCTAATCTTATGAGTAAGTTAACTCTGAAGGCTGTTATGTTACTTTGGAAATATGAATGTTAGGAAAATTTCATGGAACTGAAAATAAGGTTAGTGAGTGAACCTATTCTTACATTAAACTATTGTGGAGAATGGTTTTTAATTTATAGTTATGAATCTAAGAAGGTATTGGGATGTGTTATTATAAAAAATAACATGGTTATAGCCTATGAAACATGACAATTAATGGTTCATGGGAAAAATTAACCAAATCATGATTTGGAGTTAACATCAGAAATTTTTTCATTAAAGATAGAGATGATTTATCTTTATTGGAAAAATTTAGATATATATTCCAATCATAAATGTTTGAAATATGTATACACACATAAGGTGTTGAACATGTTACAAAAAATATGGTTAGATTTAATAATAGATTATGACTGCTCAATAGATTACCACCCTATGAAAGCAAACAAGGTATCCAATGCTCTGAGTTGAAAAGATCATTCTATCTTATATATGATGAGGATCACAAAAGATCTAACATTTCTATATTTTTACAGGTTAGATATAAAAATACTAAAGGAAAGTAAAAAGTCTTATCTTTCTCAAATGATTTTTCAACCCTATATCCTTGTGATGATTAAGGAGTCACATAATGAAGATGAAGAACTATAAAAGAAGGTTAGAAATTTTCCTTAGCTTATCCTTGATCGGGATGGAAAGATAAGGTTCATGAACTGTGTATGTGTTCCTTCCATGCAATATTTTAATTAAGATCTATTTGAGGAAGCTCATAGTTATTAATTATTTTTTTCATCCTATAAGTATGAAGATGTATAGGGAAATAAAATAATACTTATGGTTGAATGAAATGAAGAAGGATATCATAGAGTTAATAACTCGGTGACCACTATGACATCATGTTTAGGATGAAAGACAAAAGTTTAAAAGGATGTTGCATCCATTACCCATACTAAAATAGAAATGGAAGAACATCACTATGGATTTGGTCATTTTACTACCCAAAACATATAAAGGGTTTAATGATATATGGGTGGTTATTGATCTCCTTAACAAGTCAGCACACTTCATTTCTATTAGAAAATATTTCTCTCCTGACTAGCTTTCCAGAATGTACATTAATGAAGTGGTACGGTTTTATGGAGTACTGTATTCTATAATATCAGATTGGGATATAAGGATTACTTCAATGTTGTGGAGAATTATTACGAAAGCACATGTTACAGAATATAGTTTCAACACTTCTTATTATCCTCAAATGAATGGCTATTCTAAAAGAACAATTCAAACCCAAGAGAATATGTTGAGATCTTGTTCTCAAGATTTCAAAGTTGTTTGTGATCAACACCATCCTAAAGATTTTTTCATAAAATAATATATTTCACTCAATTATTCATATGTCACCTTATGAATCCCGCTATGGAAAAAATTTAGATCTCTAATGTGTTGGGATAAGGTGTGAGAAATAAATCTATTAGGACCTGTGATTGCTGAAAAAATGAGTAAGAAGGTTAGAACTGTTCAACAATATATCAAGGAAACTCAAGGAAGACATAAATGTTATGATTATAACCATCAGTGTGATCTAGAATTTGATTTTGGTGAAATAATGTTTCTATGAATCTCACCCTGGAATAATATTATGAGATTCTGAAAGAAATATAAATTAATCCATAGATATATCATCCCCTTTAAAATTCATGATTATATTGGGACAGTATTGTATCACTTGGAACTTTTTTCAAATTTCACTCAAGTCCATAATGTGTTCCATGTATCGATCCTAAGTAAGTAAAAATCTTACCTTTCACATGTACTAAAATTAGAGGTTATACCATGGGGGAAATATTTTTTTTTACAAATAGAAACATATTGGAATTCTGGATCGATCCAAGAAAGTTCTATGAAACAAGACCACTCACATGGTCAAGGGTTTGTAGAGAAATAACTCATTAGATGAATTTACATGGTAGCTTGAAGATATTATAATTTATATGTATCCTCATTTGTTTTTACCTATGTAATAAATTTTGAGGGTGAAATTCAATTTATGGGTGGTAGAATGTAACACCCTAAGTTTTTATGGACATTTTTTTTAATAAATTTAAATTTTCATCTTGCGGTGCACTACGTAAATGATTCATTTCAACCTAAACCAAAATTTGATAAATTAAATGAAATATTTAATTGTCATATGATACACACAACACTGATTCAGTTAACGATACACACAATACTGATTCAGCATACGATATAAGCTATATTGGGATAGCGTACAATACACACAAAACATAGTTTCTAAAAAACATAATTTTATATTTCCAATAATCTAATCATCACATAGAAATTAAAGATATTCATATAAATATTAATAAATAATTTTCAAATCATTTATAAATTAAATTATATTAATGAAGAAATTTATAATGAAAGATATGATTTTTGGTAAAGTCTTTCTTTTTCTAAAAATACAGTTTCTAATGTACTTATAGTAATTTTAATTTTAGATAAATTTAAAAAATTTAATTTGATAAACTAAAAATCATTTTTTAATTTAAAATTTCAAAATTTTCTTATGGTGAACGTTTTTCATTTTTCTAAGAAACATCATTTCTAAATAAATATTGAAAAATTCCGGTTTTTATTTGAGAACTTCTTTTTTACATTAATATATTTATAAAGTTAAAATATATTTTAATTTGATTTCAAATTATAATTTGATAATATTTTTATTATGTAATAGAATTTTGATATTTTATACATTTCTAAATTTAAATTGGACTTAAAGACTTAACAAACAGTTGATCTTTTTTACTATAAAAACTATTAGTGTCATCCTTATATGGGGATTATTTTTAAATTAATTTAATCCAATTTTGGGACAATAATTTGGTAAAATTGATTCCAAATTTCAAATAAGAATAATTTATACAATCTAATATTTTAAATTTTTTTTTATATACAATATTATTGAAGTTCATTAAATTTAATTACATCGTTTAAGAGAAATATTAGGTTAATAAAATACTAAACGATAAATGTAAGAATCAACTGACCAAGAAACATGTAATAACCCCATTTGTGTCCATATTTTGAGCCTATCATCAATTTATTGACTTATTTACATGGTTGGATCCTTTTTCAACATGAAAAACATGGGTTAAATTCTCTCTCTAAATGTTTATAAGAGTTCCCCTCCACCTCCACTATAAATAGTGACCACCTCTACCCATTCCACACACATCTCAAACCATTTATGTTTGGATGAGATCTACCCAATTAGCCCCCCAAAAATTATCCCTTTTACCTTGAATATTCACTTTTTTCATAAATAATCTCAAGGAATCCTTTTGGTATAATCAAAAAGAAGATACCCAATTAAGAGATAACATATTCTCTTAAGCTCCTTTCCTTTATTTTCCTTCTTCGCCCCCACCGCTCTCATTATTATATTATTCTGTGAAAAAAGTATCATAAATATTCCAGTAATTTTTTATGAAAATATTTATACCTACACTTGTAAAAAACTCCATCTAATGGATATAGAACATATTGTTTATGTGTAAAGTGAACTATTGTCTCAAGAAATGTTGATTTTTAATTTTTTCATTTACCACCAATCATGGAAGACATTAAGATGAAAAATCAACTTATATATGTAATATATTATATTTATTTTGTATTTAATCTTCAGTATTACTTCTAAGACACACATATATTTACTTTCCATTTGGTGTTAATATAATAATCTAATCTGAGGAAGTGCGGACTGCCGCCCATTCAAAGCGACGTGATTCATTCACAGACTACATGGAATGCACTAAAGATGAGTTTAGTTAACTTATATGATATACAATATATATTCATGATTCTGTAATAATGATATTTATTTATATATACATACATATGTATACATATTTCTTTTACACACATTCTTTCAATACGAAAATAAAGACGGAAACAATGTTTCTACATAAGTATAACTTTCCCTATCTATGAACTGTGTATCTAAATTCATAATTCTATGTTTTTGTACCTTATTATAATAAAAATATAAGGAATATACCTAATACTTATATCCTAGTTTATACTATAGAATCAGGATAAATGTATATGGACCAATGATATAACAAATTAAGGCACATGCAATGAAAAAAAGATAATTTTACCAGAAGGGAGACTTTGACATAGGATCGTTAACTAGTGGATAATATTAGGTCATAATAAAACCATATAGGATATTATGTATATGAATATTTTTTTAAAATATTTATAATATATTTATATTTATTATACCAGAATCTTCTATGAGTTCAAGGAGATTCAAGACATATGGTAAGGGGATTTCATCTCATATTTAATTTCTGTGAGATACAAGCTATGTTCTCCAATATTAACTTTTGTGTGGTGTATGTAATGACCATGATTTTATTCTATTTTTATTTTAATTAAATTTAGTGGTATTCACATCACCATTTTATGATCCTTCTTTCATGGGGTTTTCCTTTGAAAAGTTACCGAATTGGTAAAACCGTTTGTCTCAATTTTCCTTTTTTAGATCTATCTTTTGTTGTACAACTATAATATTTTCCGAGGTGTATATAATTCCATTTAGCTTGTTATATCACTAATATATTAAATTAAATTATATATTAAGATTCATGGAAATTTAATTTTCCCACACAGAGTGTGTGATCCCATGTTACCAAGATAAAAGAGCTTATTGAGACAATATCATCACTTTTTGAGACTGTTTTTGTTTATCCTTTATTTGATGAAGTTTTACACTACATATAACAATAATATTCATTAAATCACTTATCCAATGTTTTTTAAAAATATAATCATGTTTTAGAACCATTTTTACACTATTTAGTACTTTTGATAATGTTTTTATGTTAAATCTAATTGTCTCTCTCTTTGGTCAAAAATCTATTGTATTCAGAAACCATGTTTTCAAGAAAACATTCAAAAATTATTTCAATAGTTCCTTGAAAGTAATTTCCGATGAAAAAGGATTTTGAGAAGGATTTATTATTTTCAATGTTTTCCTTTATATTTTTCGAGAGATATTTTTAATGAAAAAAGTTCTATGTTATATAAATTATTTCTCAATGAAGAAAGGTTATTATCCTCATGAAATTCTTTTCAAATATCTTACAAAATTATTTCTTATCTAAGATATAATATTTTGGTGTTACTCATGGATTTATGTGAAAATTATTTAGTGTTTTAATTCATATTATTTATCTAAATGGATTATTTTTTATGGAATGGTTTTTATTATGCTCGGTTCTCTTTCACTGGTTATATTCTTTTGAATCCAACTTATTTTAATGGGTTAGCTTATGATTAAAATATTTTGAAACCTGTAACTTTCCAAAGGTTTTGATATGTTATCATTTTTATGATACCCATTTGATTTTATGGGTTATGATTGGTTTATTTATGATCTTGTTGCACATGAATGTACGATTTGATTACATGGCGGGTGTGGCCTATATCACCCTCCAATGGATTGGTTAAAGATTTATATCTCATGAGATAATCTTATGTGGTATTTGGAGTGAAAATTGACTACTATGATGACCATGATAGTGGGCCATGACTACTAAGATTGTATGAGGTGTGAACAGAAGCTACTATGATGTACATGGTGGTAAACCATGACTATTATGATGTTATGGGGAGTGAAACCATACTACTATGATGTTTTTTACAACAATTACTTGGCTACTATAGAAATCATTATATGATTATGTGTTTTCCACAATCCCATATTTTATTCCAACATTTTTCTTTCATGGATTATTCTCTTTATTTTATAATGATTCATGTCTTGAACTTCGTATATTTATGTTTTGATCTCAATTGTGATTTTTGATATGCATGGTATGATCTATGTTTTTCATGGTAAAATTATCAATACCTAATTCTTGTGTTTACACTTTCATATCTCCCTTGTTTACCCATACCGAGCAGTTGATCTCACCCATTTTATGTTTCCTTTCTCCTATGTTATGATCATATGTACTATTTTATATATGTCTATGATGGGTACTAGTTAAAAAACCTTAGTGGGAGATGATGTTGCTCACATATATACTAGTTTTTATGTTTTCATGATTCCAAAGGCACTATACCAACTACGGGCTTTGAGCATCTATTTGTATAATGTTTATGTATTCCACAAAAGTTATGTAATGTTAATTAGTTGAAAATTGAGGGTTAATATAATTCATGCTTCATTGTCATCCAAAATGGCTTATTATACTATTTTTATTAATATTCATCAAGGGAAAATAGTGTATCACTCCAACAATGATAATAAAAATTAATGACCTATATCCATATATAATCACATGGAAATTAAACTGTCACTATAAAATATACTTCTAGAATCATTTATCACTATCAAAATCTATATTAGATAATGATCCACCACCGATATGAATTAAATAAATACTAGAAATAATCAAATGAATAGTAGATCACCAATTATATTAAGATGATATACTAAAAATCCACATCAAATTTAGTATTTATGAAACTAAAACACATATCAGTGAGGTGTCCAAAATACGATCATCCTATGTATTAGTGTGCACAATGAACCATTAATACAACATCCAATGATTTATGATTCATTAACAATACCATCCAAGATATGGGTAAATTTCCAATCATATCACGTCAAAATTAATTAATAAAATAATGGTATTAATTGTTAAGTGGATGTTAAAGCTCAAAAACAAGTCCCTAAGTGGATAATGTACCTATGGAGTAGTGTCACTAGTAGTTTATTCTCCATAAATATAAATCCTCAGGTGGAAAATATATAAATAATGAAATATACGAATAGAAAAAAGTTACATTATTTCAAAAACCTTATAATATATTGTGTACTAGTATCCTCATTTTTGTGGATGAGATAGCCCACTTAGTAAGGGTGGAAACGGTAACACCAACAAATATCCCTCAATATATGAGGACTGACCACATACGAAAACATTCATCATAATAATTATTTTATAATTTAAAACCCATAATAATAACTAATATATAATTTTATATAAATATATAGAAAATAAAATTATGAAACACATGATGTATTACATTGTATAACCATTAACATGATCAAATTCCTATTCCGTATCCTTATAATCCAAATCCATGTATAATCTCAAGTAAACCGTCTCCAAGGAATACAATATGACACCAAAATAGGCTATACGAGATACTAATAAATCAAAGGAACATTTTCTTTCTATAAAAGCATTGTTTTACATTTCAATTCAAATTTGAATTGGTCATCAGTGACCAATTTTATTAATTTACAAATCACACAAAAAAAAAGAAATAAAATATTATTCATAACTCCAAATATAAGAATATAAACAATCCTAAATAATTTTAGTCTATGGAATAAATAGAAAATTTTCATTTATCAAATTTCATATAAAACTTGTTATGAAAAAATTCAAATAAAAGTAAGTAATTTGATACTTGGGATTACCAGGGTTTTCCTCATTGAAAACAATAATCTAATTTGACCAAAAATTTATGGAAGTAATAAATATATAAAATTATCTATATTTATAAATATCCATATCAATATTGAGAAATAAAAATATATATAATATGAGTCTTAAAATTTTCAGTGACAACATCCTATGGTAGTTAGGATCCATACTAGACACTAAAGAAAATGAATTCAGATGTTGGGGTGGAGAAAAGTAGAATAGATCTATGTAAGGTGTGATAATTTGTGAGGAAATGAGAATTAATATCTAAATTTAAAAATAATCAATTCAATAAAATTATTACTATAAATATTTAAATAAAACAAACCTAGTGAAAAGATGGTGCCTGAATGAATGATAGTGGTACCTAATAAAAATCATATGATGTCTTCATGGTTATCGACAACTAGTGCCCCAACTATTGTCACTTCCCCCTCTCGAATCTATATTGGGTACCTAGAACAAATCCATTGGGTACCTTTTATCATCTATCAATGTAATGATGTCTTGATACATAGAATGTTCTACCAAATATTCCCATTAATTCCTAAAAAACTCCTCCAATTATCATTATTAAATAAAATAGACATGGTATATAGAATTTTATATTTAAATCATACCCCATGAATATGTGCGGGGTTATATTTACTGACCTTGAAATATAAGAAAAATAAAATCGACGATGAATGATAGTGGAATTTTGATGCCTTAAACAATGGTGGGGGGGGGGCTGAAATGATGGTTGATAATGGTGGAGTCGATGAGCTATTTTTAAGGGATTGGGAATTATTTTAAGCTTGAAGAATGATTTATTATTTACATTCAATAAATCTTGTTGAATAGTTTCTCCTTGTATGGAAAATATATATCATTATAGTAGAAAAAGGATTTTATTGGTAGGGATGGAGAGGGATGTTTTTATTATTCATCCTACTTTTTGAATTGAAAATAGATTAATATCTATTATTAGCGTCCTATTTTAATTTTATTATGATTTCATATTACAATATGGAAATGGGAAGACATTATTATATATTTTGTTCTTAGTTTCCCTATATCACTATGAAAGCAGGATGCGATATGAGTAATTATTCGTTGACACATGAATTCAATAAGATTCATGTACACTCATCATATTTTATCAATAGATGATCTATATATGTTATATATGAATAATGTGACCAATATATATGGAGTACCTTAATTATTCATTTCAGTTGTAGATTCTTTATTTATATAAAAAAATTATATAGAGTTAATAGATGAATAGATTCTCAACTAAAATAAGTATGTTATATTTCCCTCAAAACATTGGAATATGGAACATACTATAATGATATTGTTTGAAATGAATCATTCATGTGTACTATATTTAGGGGTATCATGGGTGGATCATGTTGTCTAGGAGGAGTTTATATAAAACAATAGTAACCATGTATTGATTCAAATGGCTCTATTTCAAGAATTATATGGGTGAATCTGAAAGAAACCATTATATTTGAATGAATTGGGAGATGGATCTCTTTTGTGATATATATTTGGGAATGTATTAATGTATTGCTTTCATGTGACATGGAATAAAATAGTGAAATATAAAATGTGGTAAAAATTACACATACACCATCATTAACACTCATTTGCAGTTGTGATTGATGGTTAAGTATTCATGAATGTTTTTACATGGACATAATATAAATTTATTTGGATTTAATTTAATTTGAAACATGAATATGTTTAAAATATCCAAATTTTCTAGTGATTTGGTGATTTGGTAATACATTTGGACTTATGAAAAAATATGTTATTGTTCACAATGTGTTTTATGTGTCTTAACTAAGTATTTAATATCCAATTTAGTCAGATATTATTTTTTAGGATGTTATGGATTCAGAACTATGTTATGAATTTATGGAATGGGTTGTATAATTTTTTATTAGGAAAATAATTTGATTTCGGTGTATTTGTTTGAAGGTGTAATAGAAACATGGACATAATCCTCAGTCAATAAGGAAAAGTGAAGGTGAGATATAGAGAAATGGTAATTTTTGTTCAAGGATTAGGAATCCCACTAACCATTAGGGGGTGAGCCATTTGATGATTGGAAAATTGTTATGTATCTAGTCTAATCAATTAGAAATACATTTATTTTTAGTTTTTTATCTTGGATTATTTGAGAAATAATAAGGATTTTATAGGGTCATTGGTCTTGTGGACTAGAAATCATGACCATGAAATCCTTATGTGAGAAGATATTAGGAGTTTCAGGTTTATTATTATTTCTACATGATCGTGAATAAATATCATTTATTAAAGGTTCAACTAGAAGTGAGTCACACATGATTGGTCTATGGTCCCAGGGACCATGCAGGATGACTATACATTCAGTACTGTTTTATAAAACGGGTCTATTGAAATATAAATTTAACACTGATAAATATTATTTATATCCCTAACAATGATACCACATCTATAATTCTTATTGATTTTTAATAAATCTATGAAGATAGAATTTAAATCTATTTTTTGGGGATGAGTGATTAGATGGAATGTTGAATGGAAATGGTTCTAAATGCTTCTTCTAGAAGAATATGTTTAGACACCATCAATGAATAAACCCTTATTTGTGATACTTTTTTAACTAATCTTAAAGTAAAATATAGGTGAAATTTTCTTAAAAGTACTTCTTAAAACATCTTATATAATGGGAGATAAATCAATTATTCAAATTGGGATATTTAAGGAATAAAACTAAAATGTTAAAGCTAGATAAAATATAATTATTTATTTTAATAATTTTATATCATTCTGGAAGTCCTCTAATAGGATGGATAAAATTTCCACTAATTTTATTTAAATTAGGAATTTTGATACATGTTATAACTATTGATACCTCTTAATCATATGTGTAATTTTAAACATCATAAGTCGAAAATACTAATTCTTAAATAAAAAATTTGTGTTTAGAGGGTCTAATTGTAACTTTGGAATAATAAAAAAACATTAATAGAGTAAAATTTATCTTCTAAAGAGTCAAATACAAGTTCATAAGTGTAATTTATGAGTTTTTAAGAATAATAGAATTCTTAAAAATACAATGTATTTCAATAGAGTAACAAGGGTGTTTAGAAAATTATATAAATCATGATATTTTGAATAATTTTATATTTTTAAAAATATATAAATTTCATCAAAATAAAAATTAAATTAAAATAAAATTAATCGAAGGGATTCTCAGGCCATATTATTTATGGATTCTAAAACCAACATCATTCAAATGGATTATGATCTGATATTTTGTGATGAGAACTATTCAATGCAATAATGAGGGGATCTATAGGGAAATGATGTATAAATAAAGAAAAAAATTGATTCTTTTCAAATGATATTATGGGCATATCATTAATAAAATATTTTCCTTTAACAGTTCTAGAAAAATCCTTTATCATCAATAAAAAAGATATGATAATATAAGAGCATGTAAAATCCGGAATGTTTTATTAGTGCTAAAAAATCTCTATTAAAGGGCACCTTTAACAGTTCTAAAAAAATCATTTTTAAAAAGGTCATTTAACAACACTTCATTTATTAATGATAAATCTTTCACTAGTAAAGGGTATATAAATTTATTTAATTAGAACTCCCCCACCCCTTTTATCTGTGCTTCCCTATCCTCTTTATCAATGTTATATCCTCCCCTGTCTACCCCGACATGTAGCATGTTTTGAACCCTATACCTTTATCAAATACTTCGAAGCCTTTTCTACTCCTCTAAATTGTTTTGTTTAACATTTTATGATATATTTATATATTTATATATATTTAATTTAATTTTATCTATATATTTATATATATGTTTATATATTAATAAATATATTTTTTGTGTAAATTGTTTTAAATTTTATTATTATAGAATTAAATTTTTATGTGTGAACATTGTTCCCCTCGGAATTCGGGGATGACCTCCTTGAATGAAGGTTCAAACATTCCAATCAGTTTCTAACGGGTTTGTTCGTAGAAACAGAAACATCCAATGATTCCATATCTATTTGGACCTACATTCCAAAGGTAGGTGCTCATTAGTTTGTGGACTGATGAGGATTAGGAATTTGCATTCACCGAGAGGATGGGAGGTCGGACTCATCACACCTTTTGAGGGGATTTATTGTCTAATCCGGGACTGTCTTTATAGATTTAAGTTATGTTCATGAATCCTTATTACATTACCAAGTATAAAATGAGCATTCATTTAGATCTGACAATCAATGATCGATATGTAGGAAATTTAGAGAATATTTTATATGTATTTGAGGTTCTTCATTGATAGAGAATCATATGTATTTGTTAGAGATTCTTAGTCAATGATATACTTTGATACGTAAAAGTCTCTTGGTCATTATGATGACCAAGCTGGTTTTAAAGCCACTTAGTGGGGCACTTGAATTTTATTGTCATTCAGAAGGACATGGATTATTTCAGAGTTGGGATCGAAGCCGCAGATGGGCTACCTACATATCCTTTGTTTAGAAAAGGAATCAAAACCCACGTAGTTCGAGTAAGTGAGTAGGATGTTTATGATTGATGGATCAAAGAAGGATGTCATAATTAATTTTACACTCTAAGCTCACATGGGTCATGCTCGGTGTGAGAAACAAGAGGTATTGGTAAAAATCCTATAATTGTGCCATGAAATATGCAATCATAAGAAATAAGGTGGGACTTATGTATGTATGACTGCCCAGATAAATTAAGATTTGGATTTACTTCAGGGAAGAAATCCAGGAACAGGGTTCATAAAGGTATATGTGCTTCATGGAGATTTGAATACTCTAACATGGGGCTTACTCCTGAAAAGGAGGCCCAAATTAAGAGAGGACATATGATTGGGTTTTTCCTCCTGAGAAGGAATCCCAGATCAAAGGCAAATTAGGACTGGTTGAGAGGAATTAAGACTGGGGATTACTTCAGAAAGAGGTGGCCCAGGTTAATGATGTTATGGTTGGGGATTACTCCTGAGGAGGATGCCCAAATTAGGGGACTGGGGCTTACTCATGAAAAGGAGGCCCAGGTTAAGAGAATTATGGTTGGGGCTTACTCCTAAGGAGAATGACCAGATTTAATGAGTTCTCTCATTTTAAAGGATGAGGTTGAATGAATGAAATCTCAATATTTAGTGACATAATGATGTGTAAATCACTAGGTTTTGAGAGATATTCCATAGAATTCCTTTCAGATAAGGAAGTAAAATCAAGAAATCATTCCATAAATGGCATTGAAGAGTTTCTTGAAGATTGAATCTTGAATAGGAGAGGTGGAATGGCCTAAGAGGCGTGAAATGGGTAAGAAGGGAACCCAAAAATGTAGGGGCATGAAAGTCTTGGAAGGCGCGTAGGTACAGTGTTGGCGCACAAGTTCTAGTCGCGCAGGTATACCTACAAGACACATGGGTACTTGCGCAACGGTTAACCAGCAGGGTACTAATTGAGAAACTGTTGGTTAAAGCCTTTAGAATCCTCTTGAGGTTCTTTCAGAAGAGTTGCACGCAAGTTCTATTGAAGGAGTTAGACGGCGCGCAAGTGTGGCCATTTCCCTTAAGGGATGGACACTTAAGCGCGCAAGTGTTGATGTGTTTCAGCACTTATGCCTTACTTCCCCTCTTTAGATCTTCTTTTCTAGGTAAGAAATTACCTTAGAAGTGTTTCAGAAGCTTTGAGAAGGGACTAGGGCAACAGGAGCTCAAATCTGAGGTTCTGAAAAAAAATTCCTCCTCTGAAAGGGGGCCCACACTGTCTATTTATAGGATGAAGAAGACCTGGGCGGTTATCATTTAGGGCGCGTTGTGTCCCTTGCGTGACCATTAGGCATCGCACAAGTGGACTTGCGCGATAGTGATGGAACCAATGCAACCTATCTGCCTTTGAAGCCTTGTTCATGCCTTTGTTGATTTTTGATGTTTTCTTCAAAGGATGAATCAATTTCTGCTAAGTCATTTCCCTTTACATTCCTTTGGACATTGTGACAAAAAAGGAGCGTCAAAAAAAGTCCCCCCTCCGAGTTGGATTTGAAAGAAATTAGGATGTGACTCTGAGGAAGAGAAGAAAACCAAAGGAAATGTGGCACGCAAGTTTTTCAGTGGGCAACACTTGGTGTGCAGGTTTGAGTCGCGCATGGATGGAGCGCATTGGGTGTAGGCACACAGATGGGACACCTAGCCTATAAATACGTGGTCATTTTCCGCGTATAACATCTGATTCTGGATTCTCGATCTCTCACCGCGCATGTCACCTTCGCCGCACAAGTCTCTCGTTTTCCGCTGTTTCTTCGCTGTTGCACTACTATCAAGGTATTAGGACTTGCGAGGTGATACTTGCACGACATAAACCTGCGAGGCACACAAACACTTGCGCGACACATCCATACATTCATGACTTAATGCCTTAGCCATTTTTCTGAAATTCCTTCACAAATTTTATGAAAAATCAAGTTACTTATAACTTAATTTATTCAACTTTTGTGAAGAATCAATGGCTCTTAGACTTGGAATAGTTGATGAACTGGCTAGCAAGCAGATTTATGATATGATGAACATCATTGGCCAGGATTATTATACCGTCAAAGATAGAACTCTTTCGGATTTGGCTAAGTATTTGAAGAAATGTCATCATGACTTCCCCCAAATCTTTTATTTTCCTTTGTATGGCTACAGTCATCAGCGAGAAGTTTCTATTCCATAAGCAAAGTAATATCTCCCATTTTTGTGGTTTCAGAATTACACCAACTTTGCTTTAGCAAATATTTTAGGTGGAGGAGTATTTCTAGATACTGGAATAGTGGAGAAGGCCCATATGATGCATCATAGCCCTTGTAAGTTAGATCAAAAAGATCATACGCCTGAGCTGCAACCACATTGTCATCCTTCAATCTTCCAAAATGCTTAGATAGATCAATCCAAAGGCAGGAAGAAAAGTTGGTACTTCCGTCTTGGGGGAGGCGTGAAGCCAACTTGGATGTGGGAAAACTAGGTGCAAAAAACCTGGGCAGAGTTTGTCGAGGATCTGAAAGGGGTGGCGATATACGAAGAGGTCTCGGTTGGGAAAACATATGTTTACAGACATGATAAATTCGTACCAGAGATACTCAGCCACTGGAGTCCAGCAACTAATTCTTTCCATCTGACTCATGGAGAAGTAGCCATCAGTCTGTGAGATGTCCAAAAGATCTCAGGGGCTCCAATTTTGGTTGAAATGTATGATGAATTCATTCCACCCAAGGTGACTTGGAATGATTTAGAGAAGACTCCTGCTTTACCTCGAGAATTATTTAAGATCTTCCACATGCACAAAAGTTTAAAGAGCTCATTAACTCATTCTAGAAATGATATTCATCCGGAGGAATGGATGGATATATTTCTTATTGAGAAGAAAGAGAGGGACCCAAAGGAGAAGGAGACGAAAGAAAAAGGATCCAAAAAAATAAATCCAAGGATAAGAGGCCCAAACGTCCTACCACCTGCCCAAAACCTGAGAAGAGGGGTGATATTGGCACATTTTGGCCAACTCTAGAAGAAGGAGAGTTCAAGAAGTGGGGATATGAGGTGAATCAAAGGATCCCAAAGAAGACTCATCTGGCGGTCTTATTGGCAATGTGTCTCAGCATTTATCTCTTTCCAGTTAGGGATTCGAAGGGAGGCGTCAGGCCAGGGACCTTTGTCATTGCGGTAATGTTGGCTGAGGGAAAAATGGTTGTGTTGGCTACCCCCATTGTAGCAAAGATTCATAGGAGTTTACTTCATGTTTTCATAGGTAAATATCCTTTAAGAATAGTGGGACCACTCTAAGTTTTATGGGGATGGATTTCCACTCACATTAAGACTTACAATGTACAGAATAGATAAAAAATTCCTGGAAGTTCTTTCAGGCCGTTAGTGCAAGAATTATCTGGAGTTTCTCCATTAGATGTTAATGGCTATGAAATGAAAGTGAGGCTGAGCATGTTTAAGGAATTCAACTTTTTTCCCTATAGAAATCCTCTAACCAGGCGGTTTGTCGATAATGGAACAACCCATTTGTATTTGAGGGCATACATGCTAGTTTGCAGGGATGGTGTGTTGGTTGCTTGGATTGATGGAGAAATTATGTGTGCGGCCTATTCTCCATATATATTTGCACATCAATTCAAATGTCTTCAACAGATTGTTGTATCTCCTCTAGTACATGTCAGGTTAGAGAAACATTGGATGGTTTCTCGGCAACTATGGCTGCTGACATCAAGGGAGAAGAATGGGGAAGTATTTGATCTACCAGTTAAAAAAGCGGCACATAATTTGACTACATATTATACCAAACACTGGATAGTATCATACCCCAAAGGGGTGCTGAATCACCCAGTTTATCAAGTGGGTAAAAGGAAGAGGACTGTAGAGAAGGAAACCCTTCCTCATGAAGGTGATGCTTCCCCAACTGAAGCTAATTCGGCAGATTCCTCCGCTAGAACTGATTCACCAGATTCCCATGATGGGGATGACGAGGCACAACTAGTGGAAAAGAGGTTTTGTGCCCGATATAATCCTCCATCCAGAATTAAAAGACTCACTCCATCAACTCCTGGTGAGTTACTTCATTGTGGTAATTTAATCACTGCCACTTTATAGAGAAATAAGTCTAATTTTGTTATTCTCTATCTGTAGTTGTAGGAGCTGGGAAGAAATTGAAGTCAAAGATTGTAGGACCTTCCTTGCAGCCTTCATTTCTAAGACCAGAGGCTGTCTAGTTATGGCAGAGTTTATACTATGGTATTGAGACCGCCTAGCTGGATTTGTGTGAGGGCCGAAAACTTCCTGGAATAGGGAATCTTATGGCTTCTACAAATATCCAATATAAGGATAACCCCATTGAAGTGCGGGATTACATCAGAGAGTTGGAAATGCTCATATATGCCACAGATGTGTCTGTTCCTGTCACCAGGAAGTTGAAGGAAATGATTGATTGTGGCGCCACTAAGGGGGTTGGTGGTTCTGGAGATGAGGTGTGTCATGTGTATGTGGTCCTGAAGATGTAAGTTCTCTTTATTTATTTTCTTTGCAACTTGATTCCAGTCAAAGCTTTGTTACTTAAGGAAGTTATTTTCTTCATCTTGCAGCTTGAAAAGAAAGGAACTGAGGTTACTTCGCCAGAGTATAGCCATGGTGGTACTGCCATCGGGGCTGCTGCTGATTCTCCTCACGAACCAGGCGAGATATCTCTAGGACAGCAGGCCATGAATGTGGTGTTGGACATAGCCTTCCATTCTCCAATCCAAGTGCCAATAAGGGAGTCTTCTGATACTTCCAAAAAACCAGATAAGCAAAGGCAATGAAGGAGGAAGTCCACAGCTAAATGCTTCATTAGTAGCGGTAATTCCTTCAGGTAATCATGCGTCTATAGCCATGACCACACGATTAATCATATTTCTGGGGATTGAAGGTGCTTCTTCAATTTCCCCCCTGAGGGAAAGAACTAATCCTTTTTCAAAGACCATGGAGGGTGCTGTGGAATAATCACAGATCCAAGCTCACTTGGCTGCTCCTAGAGAAGAGCTAGCATCTATTTGTAGTATCCATCATGCTGCTTTTGCAAGAAGAGGAGAACCTGTTTCTAATGAGTCAACAATTCTTCATAAAAAATGTTGAACGAAACAACGACTGACTTCCATTCTATGATACTTCAGGTTTAACTCCTTCATTAGAGCTTCTGGCGACTTTTGCAACTAATACTATGATTTTACCCGAAGATTTTGTCCAAGGTCAGGGGATGCAGGATGTAAGTCTTCAATAAGACACATCAAATTCTCCCACAGGTGAGACTAACCAGGATTATGAAATATCATTGGATGAAATGATGAATCATGGAATGTGTTTCGAAGAATTTTATGATCATGCTAAGTTGTCATGCGATTTAGAAGACCTTGGCATGAGTGTTATCCTTCGCCCAGTAAATTTTCATATAATTTACACTTCTAATCACAACTGAAAATAATATGCAGTTCCATCCATATAAGCTGCGGAACTGCCAACTCCTGAAGAGGGTGTGGACATTGATGTTAACCCTACCATTGCAAAAACATTAGCTCAAGTAGAGCTAAACCTAGTAAACCCTCCTGAGACCCATCTTGAAGATCCTATTGAGACTGGGAAAGATGGGGAGGAGTCTTCTTAGGTTGCTGATCCACCGTCAGGGAAGGGATAACAATATTTGTGATTGTACTTAATTTTCAAGACAATCAGTTCTTTTGTTATCCTTTGAAGCTAACCATAGATTTCAATAAATCACACAGGGCCATCAACTGTAGTGGCTAGATCTAGAGGTGAGACCTCAGCCTCTTCCCCAATAGGAATTGAAAGCAAAGAAGCACAGGTCAGGGGGGAAGGAGCAGAACAGGGCACTTCTTTAAATGCATTAATCCTAGATTACTTGCCTCCTTGTGAAGATGATATTGAATCAGACCCAGAGGTTCTTAAAGTGTTCAGCTTTTCACAACGCAAGTCATGGAATAACATATGGAAAATCATATCTGAGGTGCCTTTAGAAGAGCTATCATCGAAGATCCCACGATTGTCATCCCAGTTTTTCATGCCAGGACTTGGCGGTTTTGGATATGAAAAGATCCTTGTCGTGGTGAAGCATGTAATTTTCAGGAGGGAGCAGGAGCAAAAGTGTCACGAAGATCTGATCAGGGTTAAACTTTCAGTTAACATCGGTGAATTTGAGGCTGCGGTATCCCGAGATGAAGCTGATTATGCTGCCTAGATGAAGGAGCTGAAGCATAAAATCAAAGAAAAAGTCATCCAGCTGGTTCAGCTCTAGCAATAGATAGATTCTGTTACTGGGGAACTTGATCAGATTAATAATTCACTGGAGGGAACTCAAACGAATGGTATGAAATCCATTGCAGATGCCAAGAAGGCACTCCATCAAGCTGAGAAGAGTGAAGCCGGTCGAGTGCACGAGCTTCAAGTAGCTACTGATGAAGCTCGGGATGTTGTACATCAAGTTAAGAATTATGCTGAAAGCCTTTTGTAATTCTTGAAAAAAGAGAAGAGACTCTAGTCTGTGGATGTCCTTCTAACTCTTGTGCATCAATGAGAAATCACTTTTATCTTCAATCATTTGTACCTGCATTATTTTTCTACATGATTTAGATTTTACATAAGCCAATGGGCCTAGTAAGCATAGTTTGATTTTTACTAGGATAAATGTAAATAACCCTACAAACTTTGAACCTTTTAATTTCTCAATGTTACCTAAATCTTACAAAATGTATGTTTAGTGAGCTGGAACTTGACTTTTATTCAGGGTTCCTTTTTCATTTGTGGTAAGTTTAAAGTCATACACGTCGGACATAAAAAGGTCAATGTTTTTTGTTGAAATAGCTTTGACCGAAATGGATTGGAATTGACTCAATTCCTTGACACATCATCTAAAAACATATTGTCATACTCAAGTATGAGGGAAAATATGTAAACTATAACTTAAGAATATTTGAACCTGAGGAATGATATGAAAAAGATCTAAAAGGAATTAGAAGTAGTAGTTTCAAATAATGAAGTTACCATTATTTAACAAACCCATTTGGGGATTGAATTATGCAGGGACACCTAAGGGCATTGGCTGCATAGTCAAATATATAGTATCTTTTGGGTAACAAGTCTATTATGTAGAATGTTTATGCAAGGCTGCCTATGGGCACGTGCTCCATAGTCAGGCAAAAGAACTCTCAGAAATTTACTTTCCTAGGGCTAAAAGCCAGTGAAAGTTTATGGAGATTCAAATCTTCCAAAGTATAGAGTTTGATGTATGAAAAGAGGTACTTGAATATGGAGAAGATATTTTCCAAAAGTATTATCAAAGAAATGGATGGATATTACTCCTATGAAGGTCTGACCCAAACATAGGGAAGGAGAATATAAACCATAGACTTGATTACTTTCAGATCATGAAAAAGGATATGGGATAAATATGTTAAGGATGGCTATTTTTTTCAGATCCCTACAAACTGTCATTTAAGACCAATAAAGAAAAAAGATGATTTCTTCCCAAGAATGAAGTTAACATTATTTAAAAAACCCATTATGGGGTTGAATTATGCAGGGCCACCTATGGGCATTGGCTGCATAGAAAAATAATAATATCTTTTGGATGACAAGTCTGTTTTGTAGACTGTTTATGCAAGGCCGCCTAGGGGCATGTGCCGCATAGTCAGGCAAAAGAACTCTCCGAAGTTTGACATTTTTGTGACTAGTAGTCAAGAAAAGGTCTATGAAGTTCAGAAAATATTTAATGTTAGTATTATGACACATAAATATGGGTATTGTTCAAATTATACAGAGATACACAGATCAATGCTAACCATAATCATGTTGTGGCTGGGTCCTGAATGGAAATGTTGGACTTCACTATGTATCCCATAAGGATGGGAATCAGGCCATATGTAGTTCTTAAACTACAGTTTAACGTCGTGCGAGACATAAGGGCTAAAGATATTAGTTTAGGGTCTTAGAGCTTGGACCATTTTAAGAAATACATAGTGTTTATTTTCATGGGGACTTTTCAGCCATGGGAATGAAAGTTGAATTTTGGGTTAGGCCCAAAAACTTGGGGCTGGATTCCAGGGACACTCGAACATTCCTACGTATCCCATAAGGATGGGAATCAAGCCCACGTAGTTCTAGAAATACCCTCTGTACAAATTTGGTTCGTACATGTGAAGGGTGTAAGGGGACTTTAGTACAATGATGGTTTAACCCAAGATAAAAGGTTTATGCATTGCCATGTATGCACATAGTCTTTTAAATGAAACATGATTGAAAAATCAATGTAAATAATGGTTCCCTCTCTGGTGAGGGTATCAAAGAATATTGTAGTTTATTGTCATACTGGACAAAAGTGTTGTATAGTTTAACATCGTATAAAAAGGACAAAAATGAACCAATGTAAAGATATTGATTCTAGGGGAGGTTTCACAAATCAACATCATATGAGATGGAGGTACACCGATGTGAAGATATTGATTTTGGGCTTGAACCTGGGGAGGTTTCCTACGTACCCAGCCTAGAGGAAAAGGACCAAAGTCCGCGTAGTTAAATTAAAGAATGAATTAATGATCAAGTTGTTCTTGGGGACAATGACCTAAAAAACGATGTTGTTGGGACTTACACATGGTTAGTAGCCCAAAGAGAGTGTTATGGTTGAGGTTTTCTCTATGATCACATGAGTCATACTCGGTGTGAGAAACAAGAGGTAACAAAAATCTTAACGATGCATAGTTTAATGTCATGTAGGACATATAAAGGGACTTTGCAGTTTAAAGTCTTGCAGTTAGGACTATTGGTGCTGCACATTTTATTGCCATGTAGCAGGGAAAAAGTACAGTTTAATGTCATGTAGGACATATCATGGACTTTCTGTATATTTTAGCGTCATGTAGTTAGGACGATGGGGACAATATAGTTTAACGTCATGTTGGATGAAAGGGGGACTGTGCAGTTTAATTTTAGGCAGTGAGGACAAAAGCGTACACCATTTAATGTCATGCTGGACGAAAAAGGGATGATATAGTTTAGCGTCATTTTGGATGAAAGTGCAAATAGTTTAAGGTCATATGAATGGACTGTGGATGGTGCAGTTTAATGTCATGCTGGACGGTGGTGTAGTTTAAGGTCTTATAGGACCTTTGATGAATATTTAGTTTAACATATTTCAGGATGTAAGGGACTTTTATATAGTTTAGAGTCATGTAGATAGGACGTCACAGTTTAACGTCTTGCTGGACTTAAGGGACTTTCAAATTGTTTAGGGTCATATGCATGGACCTTTGATGATGCAGTTTAAGGTCATATATGACCTAGTTGCAGTTTAAGGTCATACAGGACCTAGTTACAGTTTAAGGTCATACTGGACCATTGATGTAGTTTAAGGTCATACTGGACCTAGTTGCAGTTTAGGGTCATACTGGACCATTGATGTAGTTTAAGGTCATACAGGACCTAGTTGCAGTTTAATGTCATACTGGACCAATGATTTAGTTTAAGGTCATATAGGACCTAGTTGCAGTTTAAGGTCATACTGGACCATGATGATATATTTTGTGTTTATACAAAATACTTCTTCAAAAATATAGCATTGGTTGGATTAGTGATTAGTTCTCCATCTATCGAGATTAATGAATAATCTCCATTGGAGTAGACCCTATGTATTGAGCAAGGTCCTTCCCATTTTGGCTCAATCTTGGGAGGTTTCTTTCCTAGTATCATTGGAGTTCTGAGAACTAATACCAATTCTCCCTGAGTGAATGGATGAAGATGAACTTTTTTGTTAAAATCTCGTGATATTCGATTCTGATAGACTTCCAAGTGGTGCAAAGTGCACAATCTTTTCTCATATAACCATTATAATTCATTAAATCTCTTTTGATATTGTTAATATGCAGATGATTGATCAAAAATGGAAACTCTGAGCAAGGTTGGTTGAACTTTAATGGGCAAGACTGCTTCCATTCCATATACCAATGAATATGGAGTTGAACGAGTTGTAGTGCGGGTGGTAGTCTGATAAGCCCATAAATCATGAAAGAGTTTATCATGACATGATTTCTTATCTTTATCCACCATCTTTTGTAGTATATTTGATAGAGTCTTGTTGAAAGCTTCTATCTGGCCATTGGCCGCTGCATGAAACTGAGATGAATGGTTGGATTTGATGTTGTATTCTTGATACAACTTCTTCACCTTGAATGAACAGAAATTGGTTCCATTGTCCCTAAATATGGTATGAGGGACACCAAATTTGGTAATGGTGTTAGACTTGATAAAGCTAACAACACATTTAGAACTGACTTCCTTGAGAGGTATTGCCTCTGCCCATTTGGAAAAGAAGTCAGTAGCAGTAAGAATGTACTTAAACTGCTTGGTCGTATCTGAAGGGTAAGGTCCCACCACATCCTTTCCCCATGTGGCAAATGACCAAGAGTATTTATCTGTATGATGAAACATTGGAGGTTGATGAATGATGTTTGCATGTACTTGGCATGAATGACACTTCTTCGTGAAACCAACACAATCTTTTATCATTAAAGGTCAAAAGTATCCAAGCCATCGAATCTGATGAGATAGTCTATGTCCAGACTGGGGGGCACCACATACTCCTGCATGCACTTCTTTCATGACAGCCATTGTCTCTTCACCATCGGTGCATCTGAAGAGAACTCCATAAAACCCACGTTTGTATAGAACTTTCTCTAGGTTATCTGGGCTATCATAAAGGGTAAAATTGACCACACGTTGCCAGATTTGTTCTTTCTCGGCTCTATCAGGTGGAAATGTTCCATTTTGAAGGTATTCCCTGATAGGTGAAATCCATATTGTAGTATGACCATATGGTTCAGGAATGGGACTAATTTCATTAATTTCCTCTTTTCTGATTCGATCATAATGTCAAATTTTAAGACGGTGGGAAACACTGATGGTTGTCTCATCCCGATTTGGATCTGCTAGAGCTGTGGCTATATTAGCGAGTGCATCAGCTTGAGCATTTTGTGATCTTGGGACATAAAAAATGTCGGTTTCAAAGGGAATTTCACCATTAACTCTCTGATTTAAACATACAAAGGTATTAGTTCTTCTTTTCTGAAGGCATAATACCCATTGACTTGATTGATTACCAGATATGAATCAATTTTCACCTTTAAGTGATCACTTGTGCTTGAAGCGCTAATTCCAAACCTATGATGAGAGCTTGGTATTCTGCTTCATTATTGGTACCAACTTCCCACAATATGAAGAAATAAGGTGACACTGCCTTTTCTGGAGAAATGAGCACAATTCCTAAGCCAAATTTGTTGAATTTATGATTTTCCATTTTCCTCCCTGTTGGACTTCTAGAAGCACCATCAAAATAAATTTCCCATGCTTGAGGACTTTCTTGAATAGAGAAGACTTCCTCATCAAAGAGTTCAATATCTGAAGATGTGTCTTCTACTGAAGGGTGTTCAGCCAGGAAATTAGACAGATTTTGGCCCTTTATCGCATTTTTAGACACATACTGAATGTCGAATTGCTGCAAAATAACTGCCCACCTTGCCAGACGTCCTGTAAGCATTGGACGACTAAGGATGAATTTCATCGGGTTATTGCGAGATACAAATTGGACCTCGTGATGTTGCAGGTAGTGTCTCAACTCTTGAACTACATAGATTAATGCCAGGAAGCACTTCTCAATACTTGAATACCGGGTTACTACTTCAAGAATAGTTCGATTGAGATAGTAGAGGCTGTTTTCATTCCCAGCATCATTCTTTTGAGCAAGAAAGGCACACAATGATCGCTCTAGATCTGTCACGTAGAGGATAAGTGGTCTTCCTTCAACAGGTGGCATGCGTACCGGTGGACTCAAGAGGTATTTCTTGAGAATACCAAATGCTTCTTGACATTCTTCAGTCTACTGGTAAGTAACTCCCTTCTTCATCAATTTGGTGAAGGGTAAACTTTTTCCTGCCAAATTGGCGATGAAATACCGAATATAGTCTAAGTGTCCTTGAAGTCCTCTTAATTATTTCAAATTTTGGGGAGGTGACATACCAAGGATTGAATTGGTATTTTCAGGATTGACTTCAATACCATGATGGCATACAACAAAGCTGAGAAATTTTAATGAGGTTACCCCAAAAGCACATTTTAAGGGGTTCATCTTCAAATTATGTTGTCGAAGATTGCAGAATATGAATTCCAAATCAGCCAAGTGATTAGAACGTTGTTTGGATTTAAACACCAAATCATCTACATATCATTCAACAAACTTCCCTAAGAAGGGTTTGGAGATATGGTGTATGGTACACTGATATGTTGCACCTACATTCTTTAAGCCAAAGGGAATTACTCGGGAGCAAAACACACCCTGAGGGGCTTTGTAGGATTTGGATTCCTCGTCTTCTAGGGCCATTCGGATCTGATTATATCCAAAATATCCATCCATGAAGGAAAGTGCTTCATATCCAGATGTTGCATCAATTAAAAGTTCTGTAATCGGAACTGGGAAATCATCCTTGGGACAATGCCGATTAAGATCTCTGAAATCGATGCAAACTCTAATTTGTACGTTCTTCCTCTTTACAGGGACAATATTAGACAACCACTTGGGATACTGAACTTCTCTGACGAAGTTATCTTTGATAAACTTATCCACTTCAGCTTCAATTTTGGAAGCATAAGTTGGGTGTGTTCTTCTCACAGCTTGCTTAAATCCTCTATGTTCTTCTGGTAATCCCAAATGATGAGTAGCAACATCAGGATCAAGCCCGAGCATATCTGTATAGTTCCAAGAAAATATATCTCTATTTTTCTTTGGAAAATAAATATACATATCTTTGGCTTCAAGAGTCATTGCCGCACTGATTAAAGTGGGGCATGGATCTTTTTTTGTACCTAGATTTATTTCTCTGAGTTCATCCACAGTGGTAGAGATACCCTCTTCAAATTCTTGAGGAGAATCTCTGAGATCTTCCTCTTCTTCTTCATCATGTATTATTTCTTCCATTTCTACTTGCATAGTAGATGATAAAGCAGAATTTTCATGATCAGAAGAGATGTCAAAATTTGCACATCTTGAAGAAGAAGTTTCTATTTCCGACCCGATTGATGATGAAGGGTCTTCTAGGGGTAATAAAGAGGAGATGATGGATTGAGAATCGACATAATTGTTCACCTCTGTTGTAGATATAACTTATTATATACTAATTGGAAATGTATAGACTTGTTGGTTTTCAGCAGATGAAATGAAGACGTCACCATTTGTGCTTTAATTACTGCTTGGTGGGTTACCAATTTCTCCCATGTTGTCTGGCTCAATTGCCATAACTGACATTATGGATCTTTCCATAAGAGTATTTTGATTTGGGTCTATCGTGTCAATTTTACTGATAGGCAACACATAATCTGTACTCACATGTGTAAATGGATTTATTGGAATCTTCTCCAAACCATATGGAGCATTAACTTTGGTAATCTCCTTTTTTGTGGGTTTCTCCCTACCCTTTATGTGATAGAATTCGGCCTCAATGTATTTAGACTCACATGTCTTGAACGGGGCCTTATCACCATACAATGTACCAAATTGACCATCGAAAAAATATTTGAGACATTGATTGTTTGATGAAGGGATAACCGCATGTTGATGTAGCCAGGGTCTTCCAAGCAAGATGTTGAAGGCTGATTCTTGATCAACAACCATGAAATCTAAATTGGATACAAGATCTCCAAACTGAGTTCTGAGTGTAACTTCGCCCAGTGGTTCTTGTTCATTTTTATCATATCCTTGTAACATCATGGTAGAAGGAGATAAATCAGATTCTGTGAGGCCCAATCGACGAACTGTACGAATGGGCATGAGGTTGACTCCTGAACCATTGTCAATGAAATCTCTTTGAACGTCTACGCCATTGAACTTGCCAGATAAGTACAAAGGTCTAATATATCCATGCACAACATCATCTTCCTCTTCATTAGTAAAAGATATTATTTCATGGAATTCTGCAGGATTATTCTCTATGTGATAGACTTCAGCTGCAAAAATTCTAGTTTCAAACTCCAGAGGACTTGACAAAGCCTTGATGAGTGCTTCCCGAAGATCTTTTGAAAGATTCAGAGCATCCAGAATTGATAACATGGTTGGTATATGGGCCATGTATTTTAATATATCATAATTTTGATCCAGAGGTCTGCGTTTCACAACAGGAATATGTGGTTTAGTAGGTACCTTGGAAGCAGATGATTTGGAAGTTGATGCATCATGTACTAGGATAAGAGTTGACAATATTCCTGGATTTGGATGATTAGACTGATTAGATCCATTTACTTGTTGAGAGGAAGAATATGGAACCTTAAACTGGTCTTCCAAAATACCTATGTCAGAACTGAATTTTCTATTGGTAGAAGAACTTGCTTGTTCTTGCTGAGCTCGTTGAAGGGATCTACCATGAGTTTCTGATGCGTACAAAGTTCTAGCAGGGGTAGAATTGGAATAGTGGCTTCTGAATGATCCACGTCTTCCCCTGTATCCTGAACCTCTAGAACTTCCTCTGATTCCATTGTTTGATACAGAGAATTTAGGCTCATCGAAATCGAAACTGTGACTGGCATATGGATCTGTTAATTGAATCATACTAACAGAACTGAAGATTAACTCTTTGTCTATTGAAGACTCTACCTGATTAGCCTATTTAAGTTGTTCTGTTTGGTGGGGCGGTGCCCGTGGCTTTGAAGTAGATGGCATGAAGTCTTCCAGAGTCAAAGACAATTTAGGCTTTGACACATACTTATCTTCTTCTGATTTTTTTCTTTCTTTTAGTCATGCCATTTCTTTGAGGACTTTCCCTCTGATGAAGATGGTTTTTCCTCAACATTCATTGGAGAATACAAAATCGGTTTTTTAATTGTGTTCACAAAATATCATGGGTTTGGTTGATTGTCTTTCTGACCATCCAATCATCATACTTCTATGAATTTTTACTTTTGACTTCATTCCATTCTACTTCCTCCTCTAGAACTATAGTAGTAACACATGCTACCTGAGCTGAAGAACCTTTCAGTTTGACTTGTCTCGAGTCAACCATCATTTGAAGGAGGTATTTGAAGACAAAACACTCATGGATGGGATGCCCCAACATTTGATGAAAGGGGAAATATTTGGGATGTTCATCATCTCCTTCCTTGTTTGGCCTTTTAGGACTTGGAAATTGAACCAGATTATTTTCCAGAGTCAAAATGAAGTAACTAGGAACTTGTTCATTTTGGAAAGAGTATGTTTTTCTATTGAAATCCTCAAATTGTTTTCGTCTTTGATCTATTTGATCATCTGGATGAAACGGCCTTTGTTGTTGGCGCTCAGGAGGTGGAGCCCTTCGAGAAGACGAAGGTTTTGAAGTAGAAATAGGTACAGGTGTTTGTTTAAGCATAACTGTAGCAGTTTCTGCTTTACCTATTTTCCTTCCTGGAGCGGATGGAATTACACAAGATTTAGCCTTAGCCTGTATAAGGGAATCTTCAATATGCTGAGCGATTGAAGTAAGGTCTTGAAACACTCCAGTGTATTTCACAGGGATCAATGACGTGTGTAACTCATCACACAAATTTTCCACATAGATTGCCAACAATTATTCTTGAGGGAGTGCTAATATTAGGGAATATGTTAATCCCTTCCAGCGAGAAATGAAATCTGAGATCCTTTCATTCTCCCTTTTCTTTCAGTTTGTAAGATCAAAAACTATTGTCTTTGGTAAAGAAGAGCGGAACTAAAGAAAGAATTGTGGACGAAGATCTTCCCATCTAGTAATTGACCGGGATTGCAAGCTTGTATACAAGACAAAGGGTGGTCCTTGCATTGTCTGTACGAAGCATCTGAGTTTTACTTCTTCTTTCTACTCCAGATCTCCCATTATAGGATCACAAAAAGACACATAATGCGTCAAACGCTATTCAGGGTCGCATTATCCATTGAAAATAAAGAAATACAGGGTTTCCAAAACTGGATAGAGGAGAGATTCAATCTACCCATTCAGGGTAAACATTCTTTTCTGGATGAACCTGCGCATGTTTGCCTTCCATAGTTTATAACCGAGCTGTTAATGACTCAATAGTAGTTATTAACTTTTTAGAAACATACGGTTGAACGTGGACATGGGTAGGTGCAATGACTATAGCTTGGACAGATGTGGTAGTTGGTGCTGCAACTGATGGTAGAACTGCCAACTGTTGTTGCACTTGAACCATAAGATTTGACCTGTGAGGGTGTACTAATAAAGGAGGATATCCTTGATCCATCTCAGTAGATGCAACAAATTCCTTTGGCTGACTGACTCCAGCTTAAGAAGAAGACTACTCTGAAGTAGTTCTGCATTCAACCTTCTTAATTCCTTCATTTTTTCCTCCTGTTGTGAAAACCTTTTCTCTAGTTAGAGTGATTGGCCTTCTCCAGAGGAAGTTTATGTAACCTGATTCTTTCCCCTCCCTTTGTTGGATCCTTTTCGGAGAGGGGGAAGTGGGTTACTCAAAGGATTACCTAGGATCTGAGTAACCCTTTGATTTTGTATACGCACACCTTCTTCATTTGTGTCAGTGCGTACATCTTCTTGAGCAGGATCCTTTTCATCTGAGTCCCTTGAGTGAGCCTCATCTGGTGGATCAGCAACAACGACATTGATGAAATTCATTGATGCATAACGCATCGCATCCCTTCTATCAGCATTTCTATGATATTGTCTTCTTCCATGTCATTTATGAGACATTAACTTTTGTTGATTCGATCCCTCAAGAACTTCTTGACGAACCGTAATTTTAAGGGAATCTCCTGATAATATGGCTCTTCGTTCCTCTTGAGGCTTCTTCCACAATAGAGAAAAGACCAACTTTCTCAGAGGAGGGGATTGATGATTTGAAAAAGTCCCCAGTCCAGTGGATTGGGGCTGTTCCTGCTATTCCCGCTCAACTCCTGAAATCCTATTTGTTGATTCTGAGGGTTGGTTTAAAAGAGTCCCCAGTCTGGCGAGCTGGGGTGGCTCTTGACATGCTATATCTGAAAATTTCATAAAATCTCTCCTGATCTTGTGAACCTTAGTCCGGAAATCTACTGGATGCATTAATCTGTATCCAATTTTATCACCTGGTTCAAAATACTGTTAGATGATTTCCGACGCTTCTGTCACTTGATGATGTGCTTGCTCCATAGGAGAGGCATGTTAAATATTCTCATTTTCTTGATTTAAGAGAAATTCAACAACTTGTAATTTGTATTCTTGATTTTGAGAGGAACTAGTTGAGGCCTGTTCTTGATCAAGATTTTGATTAAAAACAAATCCCATTGACTGTGGCCGACCATGGGAAATAACATTGCATGAGATCATTTTCGGCGGGCTTTGCTGACTGGAGAGAACTGTGAAATGTAGTTCTCCATGAACACCCCATCCTCTGACACAAATACCAAATGGGGCATTGGCAATTAACTGACGCAATCTTCTTAGTGCACTAACTCATGAATGTTGAAGGGCTCTCTGCTGATTTTCAGCCTTCGGATATCGAGAGACTGATAGAGATGCAAAATCAATCTGACGTTTTAACCCTTCTATTATCTTAAGATGATTTTCATATTCGTCATATAGTAATACTTTCTTTTTCAACTGACAAATAGTTTTCCATATGTTGATACGAATATCATTAATTCAATCTTCCATCAACACTTCTGGAATGTCATACTGAGAGTCACCCAGAGGCCAAAACATGACTGGAACTTCATCTTTCGCCAGTTGTTTTCTCATGTTCAGCATTTCCTCTTTATCATTTGATAAAGATTCGTCTACCTGATTTGACCAGAGTTGGTGTTTCCTTGTTGCTTCATCAGATTTAACAAGATTGGTAGAGAAATAATTGATCAAACTAGGAGATAAATGACTTAGGGGTGTTTCGAAGAATGCCCTACACCTTGTGCTATCTTCTGATTGAGAAAGTATTTCACCTGCTAGTGATGAAGCATCATACATGACTGGTTTCGAATTTTCAAGTTCCTCAAGATAAGAGGGCTTTCTTGGCACTACATTTTCCACTGGAGAATTTTCCGGGAAATGTGCATCACTACTGAGGAGAGGTCTTTCACAGCGAAATTCATCATCATGGGGAGGACCACCATAGTGGGTTACAACAAAAGATGAGATCTCTTGCTCCTTGGTCTTCTGACCACACAGAGGGTTCCTGTGGCTCTCATCTGAAGATGAAACTTCGAGATCGACCGAATTGTCATGAAGCAGTACTTCATGAGGAAGTGTCTGTTGAAGACCTTCAGAATTAATGTTCCCACTATTGGTAAATGAGGGAGTAGAATCTTGAATTTCAACAGATAACTATCTGAGGGCTTCATGAACTCCCGCATTGAGCAAGGCCTTGTTACAGATTGGATCTTGATCTCCTGACTGTGCTGGGAAGGTATTTTTCTTAGACACCTTCTTACTCGCCTTGGAAACAACTTGTTGACAAATGTGGCTGCTCTGAGTAGGTGTATGTGCCTGATCAGGAAAGATGGCCAGGTTAGGCTGACGATCTCCACTCAAATCAGGTGTATCTTCCTGACTTGGTTGTCCGTATGATATTGGGGAGAATGCCCCACAACCCTCTTGGATTGGAACAAATGTGTGTGTCTGTTCCGGAGTGAACTTTTGATGTGTCACTCCACTGGTAGGGATAGATTTATGTGTCTTTCCATGAGATGCTGCTGAAGCTGTTATAATATCTTATCAAACATCCAGAATATGAGCAGGGATTTTCTTCTTCTCTTTCACCATTGATAAAATATGCTTGGTGACTTCAGCTACTGAAACGGGGATATATGTCCATTCTGTTCTTGGAGTAGGTGTATGTGCCTTCTCCTATCCTCCTTTTCCTATCAGTGAATCCTAACAGTACTCAATTGTGGGGGAAGAGAGTTGAGTCTACCTCCTGTTTTTCATCGGAGCTTTCCGACTGACTTCTCCGAATGCTACCAAGCTAGACTGTTGGTAGGCTTGATTAATACTAGCAGGTGTATGTGCCTATTTATTGAACTTCGCCGAACGTTGTTGACGAGATCCATCATATGTAGTCAGAAGAGCCTGCTGACTAGGTAATGATGTATAAATAGGTGTATGTTCCTGTCTATAATACTCCGCCGGAATTTCCTAACGGGAATTGGCGTGCTGCTGCCAGACGAGTCTTCTGGACAGCAGAATTAAAATGGAAAGGTGTGTGTGCCCGCTCGTTGCTTGACACCAAGTTAGGTTGGTGGACTTCTTCGGAGATGACAGAGATGAGAACCTGCTCACTGTTAACTGGATTTCGCCTCTGGCGATTCGCCGTGCCTGCTCGGGTTCGAGGAACCTGAGCCAAACGCCTAGAGTCAGTAACCTCATCATGTTGAGGGCACACTGCCGCACGATTCTGGAGGCGATTGTTGGTGGGAGCCCTCGGGAAGGACTCTTGTCTACTTGAATTAAGGCCATGAGGGACCTGCTCATTCATCTCCTCAGAATAAGGGAGCGAATGGTGATTTCATTTCGGGGATAACGACCCGAAACAGTTGGAGATGGTATTCAGCACCGCCTGCTTCTTGATCACTGGTCGTCGTTGTCCAGACAACCGGTGTGAGTTGTTCACTTAGAGGGCTTGTCGGGAAGCCTCCAAAGTTGGGATGGTACCATGTTGATGGTACTCCTTATCCAACGCATTTGATATCCAGCGTTAAAGACGCTGAGTAGGTGATGTCATCCTTAGAGCGGATGATGATCCAGCAGGAGTAGCAGCAGTGGAATTTGCAGCAACAATATTCACAGGTGTGAACTTGTAAGCAGCCATTCTGGAAATGTAAAAGATCTTGGAAAAGAGTTCATGTTTCATATAACAGACGTAATCAAGATAAAATCAGCCACTACATCTTTTGGATGATCACATATGTCAATGATTTTTTTGTTGGCCCTCTAATTGAGTTTTAAATAGGGGCCTAACATATAGTTAAAACATCATTTTAACATGGTTAAAGATTCACGTCGGGTTCACCATTTTTGTTCCACTCAGAATTCGGGGATGACCTCCTTGATTGAAGGTTAAAACATTCCAATCGGTTTATAACGGGTTTGTTTGTAGAACCGAAAACATACAATGATTCCACGTCCATTTGGACATACTTTCCAAAGGTAGGTTCTCATTATTTTGTGGACTGATGTTCCTTAGGAATATGCATTGGTTGAGAGGATGGGAGGTCAGACTCATCACACCTTTTTGAGAGGAATTATTGTCTACTCTGGGACTCTCTTTATAGATTTATGTTATGTTCGTGAATCTTTATTACATTACCATGTATAAAATGAACTTTCCTTTAGATCTGACAATAACTGATCGATATGTAGGAAATTTAGAAAATCTTTTATATGTATTCTAGGTTCTTCATTGATAGAGAATCATCTATATTTGTTAGAGATTCTTATTCAATGGTATCCTTTGATACATAAGCGTCTCTTGGTCATTATGACGACCATGATGGTTTTAAAGCCACTCAGTGGGGCACTTGAATTTTATTGTCATTTAGAAGGACATGGATTATTTCATATTTGGGATCGAACCTGCAGATGGGCTACCTACGTATCCTTTGTTTAGAAAAGGAATCAGTACCCACGTAATTCAAGTAAGAGAGTATGATTTTTATGATTGATGGCCCAAAGAAGGATGTCATAATTACTTTTACACTCTAAGCTAATTTGAGTCATCCTCGGTGTGAGAAATAAGAGGTATTGGTAAAAATCAAACAATTGTGCCATGAAAGATGTAATCATAAGAAATAAGGTGGGACTTATGTATGTATGACTACCCAGATAAATGAAGATTTGGATTTACATCAGAGAAGAAAAACAGGAACAGGGTCCATAAAGTTATATGTGCTTTACGGAGATTTTAATACTCTAACATGGGGCTTACACCTGAAAAGGAGGCCCAAATTAGGAGAGGACTTATGATTGGGTTTTTACTCCTGTGAAGGAATCCCAGATCAAAGGTAAATTAGGAATGGTTAAGAGGAATTAAGACTAGGTCTTACTTATGAATGAGGAGTCCCATGTTAATGATGTTATGCTTGGGGCTTACTTCTGAGGAGGATGCCCAAGTTAGGGGACTGGGGATTACTCTTGAAAAGGAGGCCCAAGTTAAGGGAATTATGGTTGGGGATTACTCATAAGGAGGATGCCTAGGTTTAATGAGTTCTCTAATCTTAAAGGATGAGTTTTAATGAACGAAATCTCAATCTGTAGTGACATAAAGATGTGTAAGTCACTAGGTTTTGAGAGATATTCCACATAATTCCTTTCAGATAAGGAATTAAAACCATGAAATCATTCCATAAATGGAATTGAATATTGTCTTGAATACTGAATCATGAATAGGATAGGTGGAATGTCTTAAGAGGGGTGAAATGGGTAAGAAGGGCACCCAAAAAGGCAGGGGCGTGCAAGTCCTAGCAGGCACGCAGGTACTGCGTGGGCGCACAAGTTCTGGTCGCACAGGTATACCTGTGCGACACATGGGTACTTGCGCGACGGTTATCCAGCAGGGTAATACTTGAGAGACTCTTGGTTAATTCCTTTAGAATCCTATTGAGGTTCTTCCATAAGAGTGGCGCGCAAGTTCTATTGAAGGAGTTAGGCGGCGCACAAGTGTGGCCATTTCCCTTAAGGGATGGCCACTTAGGCATGCAAGTGTTGATGATTTTGAACACTTAGGCCTTCCTTCCCCTCTTTAGATCTTCCGTTCTAGGTATGAAAGTACCATAGAAGTGTTTCGGAAGCTTTGAGAAGGGACTAGGGTTCCAAGAGCTCAAATCTGAGTTTCTAAAAAAATTCTTCCTTTGAATGGGGGGCCCACAAGGTCTATTTATAGGCTGAAGAAGACCCGGGCGATTATCCTTTAGGGCGCATAAGTCACTTGCGCGGCCATTAGGTGTCACACAAGTGGACTTGCGCGACAGTGATGGAACTTGCACAACTTATGTGCTTTTAAAGCCTTGTTCATTCCTTTGTCGATTTTTTATGTTTTCTTCAAAGGATGAATCAATTTGTGCTATGTCATTTCCCATTACATTCCTTTGGACTCTGTGACGAAAAAGGAGTGTCAACAAACATATAAAAATTATGTATATATTGTTATATATTTTATTATAAATAATATTAAATTATGAAAAATTATAATATTTAAAATCCATAATATCTATATGAATGTAAGACCTAATAATAAATTTAGTTCCCATTGAAAAAGGGAAAAAAGACCCTCACAACTGAGACTTCGAATCCATCGAAAGATAAATATTTTGGGTAGCCCGACTAAAAAACTCAGTTTTGGTGGCCTTATAGGTCATTTTTTCCCTTGAAATAATAGTGATTGGGTCCCCAATAATGATGTGGTAGAGCTCATCACTAGCTTCAATTTGATATGTGGTAGAGCCCAAACAGACACCTGAATATAAATTTGTGACCTTTTGAACTTTGAGTTATGTTTTCAACTTATTTGATATCTTTTATTATTATTTATTGAATTGTTCTATCTTCAAAATGATATTAAATGACTATTACATCATAATAATAAGAAAACTATTATTGAAAAATATTTTTATAGATATTTTAGAATCGATTTTCCCTAAGTATCTTATATATTAAGTGTAAATTCCTATTTACCTTATCCAAAAGACATTTATACAAGATATATATTATATATATATCTATATAAATATATTTAAATATTTAAATATTTTTTTAATGAAATATAATAATTTTTTTCAAGTCTACTTTTCTAAGAGCTTGTAATAAAAGCACTAATAAAGGGTGGGGACTTTATCAATCTTATAAAAATACTGATAACCCCCTGTTTATCATAACTTTTTTACAGGAAGTAATAAATGTCCAAATTGCTCAACTCTTGAAAATAAGTATTGATAAAGGCCCCCCTTTAACAGCACTAAAAATCACTATTAAATATCATCTTTAACATTACTTTTTTTTTGCACTGACATTGGGCATCTTTAAGATCATTTTTAGCTGGCATTGTTAGTTCCCTAACACTGGATAAACCCAGTTTTATTGTAGTGTTTAATTTTATAGATGATGATGTGATATTTTAAAATTCATAGAGAAGGGGAATTTAAATTTTGTATTGAATGGTGGATTTAAAAAATTGGTTGTTAAATAAAAATTGGAAATATATACTATTTATGAATATTGAATTAATTATGACAATAAATAATGGTCTCTCCAAATTCAAATTTTAGATGTAATTTTTCTTATATGAGAATATATCAGAACTTTAAGAAATAGAAACATTTTTTTGTATGAGAAAATCTAGAATGTGGTGAACGCATTAACAATTGTATCATGGGTAGATAATGATACCTAAGACACAATCCATTCAAGGTGGGGAAGAACAATTGTGAATGATCATTTGATGATTCTATGATGATTAAGATCATTAATGATCAGAATGAGACTGATTGAAAATAATACTATTTCATGATTACTAAAATATCAATAGGAAATAATTAAATCACATGGATGAATCAATTTATAAATTTATGAAAACCCAAAATACACCAAATATGAAAAATTATTATAGTGGTAATATTGGGTTGATCCCATAAGGACATGTTATAGTACTACATTATTAAAATTAATTTGACTTAAAAATATTAAAAAGGAAATAAAGTTTCTAGACTAAATTATATTTGGATTGATTGAGTGGGGGAGTAAAAAATTAAAAAATGGTACCAAGTATTGTGTGTCTAAGTTCCTTCAGTAGTTAATAGGGAAGATTACATTTTTAAAAATCATCATCATAATCATGTATAAACTCCCCCTTAACCTTTTTTATTATTATCTGCCTTAATAATTCTCATTATCATGAGGAAACATAATTTAGTTAATTTTTTAAATAATTGACGAAAACCATTTATTAATATAAAAAACCCAGTTCCTGAAATGTTAATTTATGATATAAATGAATTTAATAAATTCATCATAAGTTTCCTCCTTTCATGGGTATAATGTTCATGAACTCAAATTTAAAATTCATATTGAGTAAATAAAATTATATATAAAAACATAATAATTAAAGATGATAAATAGAACAATTAACCAATAAATCCACCTTCATCATTTCAATTGTAACAAAAGAAAGGATTTCCATTCATTTTAATCCTGTCAAAGAGCGTAAAATAATGAACGAAATAAAGCGCATTAAGAAGAATGGAATATGGGAATTTGGAGCCCATCCATATATATAGTCATCTAGTCTCATCCCATATATATTTTGATAATCAATATCTTGTCCCTTATATTTATTAGAATCATACCCCTAAGGATGAGTCTTTTCAATTCTCTAAAAATAAATATTTTTGAAATTAAAAATATATTAATATATACCTTTTATGTTTTCTCATTTCAGAATTGATGTGATTCCAAATCATTCACCATGGCCACAGTTCGCTCCCTCTACCCATCAGTGATTCACTACATTTGTATTACCATATATTCCCACATTTCAATTATATGAGGAGTTCCTTAATTAATAGGAAATATTTTCTCCTCGATCAAAATAGGATGATTTGATATCAGTTCTTCCTTCCATGGATTCCCCCTAGGACCTCATCACCATGTTCAGGTCTCCTTAAAAAATTTAAATCATGTTAATAAAACTCATTATTGATTCCATCCGGAAGTGAAAACAAGTTAATTACATTGATTCTCTATTGACAGGGAAGAAAACTTTTGTTAGGTGAGGTATTAGCATTGGGCACATTGGGAATTTATGGACATCCGGTTGATTTAACACATGTAAATTCTTATTATTTTGTAGGAAAATTCACTTGTGAGTCATCTTAGACACATAACCCCAAGCAAACCATGTCGATCACAAGGTAATTGACATCAAGTGGTTATGAATTATGACTATTTTTATCTCAATAATCCTATGAGTGTGGTATAGGGTACATATTCTTGATTAGGTATTGATTTTAACATGTTTTTGGGATGGGAAGAGGGTTAATGTCTTTTGGAGCCAAAGGATGTCACAAGCTTAACATCCATTGTGAATAAATCGTGTATTATACCTATAGTAGGGATGATTTCACACAATGGATGATGGAGTGTTTCACTAATAGGGGGATAAATTTACATTGATATGAGTTAGTGTGTTCCCCCAAGGGGGATGATTTCACACTATGATGGTAGAGTGCATCCACATAAAAAGGATTATTTCCCAATATGATTTTTTGGTTCGTATTGATATTTATGGATGGATCTTACATACCCTAATTGATATAATGGTATCATAACTCATGCAGTTTGATTCCAAGGATTAATTTCATGTGATTGGAAGGCTCAATGTATTTAAACATCATGTGGTAGGGACACTCGTTTCATGGAAAGTCTTTTTTTGAGGAATGGTGTGGGGATTATCCATAGTATCTACCTATAATTGGGGTTTGATCTGAGGCATTGATTTTTATCACATGTGTATGGAGAAAAGTGTGGGGAATATGTATGTATATTTTATATTGGGTGATTCATCACAGGGTGAAGAAGGATGTTGTGATGCATACATGTGGAAGCTTCCTAGGCATGGAGTTTCATCCGATAGTGGGGGAGGGGGAAGGTGGAATCCTATGATGATTGTTCATGGCGAATCCTAAATTCATTGAACATGTTAAGTCTACAGTTTTATACCATGTGGTGAGGAAATTGTTGAACTGTTTCATTTTATTTAACTAAGACATATGGATCATAACTTTAATGTATTGTAGATTATAGGTAGATGAGGGTTACACCTTGAGGAGAAATATGTCATGTGGGTGTGGTGGATTCATCACAATGAGTCCCCACCGTGTGAGTTGAATATTTTCCCATAAATATTCATCCTATAGGTATTATATGACCACCAATAATGAACCTATGGGTGAGATATTGTGTTGAAACATCCATAGAAGAGTGTAAATAAGGAATTACAATGTTAGGGTACCTATTCATAGCATAGATAGGAATTAGGGTATGTATTCATCGAAGAAACGTGTAGGGTTAAGGATCATAAAACACATGGAGGGAAGTTAGAGGACATAGGAGTGGGTGGTACTGGCCACACTGGGTCCTGGAGTACTATTGAAGTATTCCAGAATTGGTATGGAGTCCATAGGAACTGAAAGTTCACAAAAGGCTATCAGTTTATGGGAATCCATATAAAAATTATGGGAGAGTGGTATTCACAAAGGTTGTGTCTTCATGATGGGAAATGGTTTAATGGATGTCATTGGTCTTGTAAAGATGTATTGTTATCTTAAGAGAGTGATCCAACCTTGGAGAATGTATTGGTTCCCATGGGGTTTTGTTTTGACAGAAAATATTAATCTCATGAATCCCCAAGTATCTCAATGACTTTTCTTTTTATGTGAATGCCCTTAAAATTCATGAAGTTTTTCTCCACCATTTTTTTTGGTTCTCAAAAACCCATGAGATTCATCTTCATGAAATATGGATACATTAGAAAATCCATATCCCATCTCACTTGTGAATCTTTGAAGTATTTTGAACTCATAGATTTTCAAAGAATCTGAAATGTAACATCCCCCAGAAGTATGATACAACACTCTTGTTGATATTAGGGAACCTTCTCATCTGGTGTATAAAATAATTGGATTTTCAATAGGGTGTCAACTTCACAGATGAATGTGCATGGCAATTCTAAGAATTCAATTTATTCAATGAGTTTTTGAGAGATCAGAAGTGTGTCCCTATTTATGAAGCTGCATTGGAAAAATGATTAAACATGTACCTCCAATTGGTAATCATTCTATAACTACTGAGTAGGTGGTCACCAGGGACCAACACCTTCAATATACAACATGGGGAGGTCTTCATCATCATATGTGATCATTACCAAATTTCTAGCATACCAATTCCAAGGTAAATATATGATTCATTCATACTTGAATATATTTTCTAGTAGGACCATGAATAGATATGATCTATCAAGAGGGAACTTCTATGCTTTGTAAAAAGCTAGAGAAATAAAAAATATATAGGTGAAGGAAAAACCATTAATGCAATTTATTAGGTACCCTATATACAAAATAGTAGATAGGATACTCAGTAGGCTATGTTAATTCCCCAGGTTTTTTCAGTAAGGTAATGATCGATCCTATTAGATGATTTATGATGTGATACTATGGAATATTTGCAGTTATAGAGTCAATACCAAGGATCTCATTGTCGGGATGTTGGGGTTTATCACCAAACTGACATATGGATTCATGCGACTAGTGAGGGATGCACATATGGGGGTGAATATGAAAATCATTAATAGGGTTACAATTTTGGAAATGGGGCAAGCTATCAACATGGATATCACATTATTGATGAAGTAATACATGGTGATTCAACACATAAGACAATGGAAGACTCTTTTACACATGTATGGGACCATAAAATTTCTATATGGTTGGGTTACTTCACACATGGGGGGATAGGAATATTATAACCCCATATCCCCTCCCAACACAAACATCCTACCATAAATTATGAATGTCAACAAGAGTATCCCAATCAAACCAGTATTAGTGGATGTTCTGGAGAGTGTTGGGTTAGCGCACCACTTAATTTCCCACCCATTCCTACTTCATAATACAATGGTGATTGATGTGGTTCATGTAACATCGGGAAATCGTCATACCTCATAGTATTTCAAGGTTGGTTAAAGGTGGAGAGGGTGAAATTCAAGGTAATCTATGAATCATATTCCCCCCCATAGGATCTTGAGGATGTTTTAATGCCTCTATTAACTGACCATGAAGGAATAAAAAGTTGTGTGTTAGGAGAACCATACCTCTATTCTCAGATAGATCTAGACCTATTTTAACACATGAATATATAAAATGACAAAATGTTCTACCAACCTCTACTACTATATATTATCTCACCCTTGATAATTTTCTAATCTAGGTGACCAGATAATCTATGGATATGTTATGGTTATGAAATAATCCTAGCAACAAAGAAGGGGATCCATAACCATAGGGTCAAGAAAAAGTGGTGGTTTGGAAATTCCATAGATGTAGGGTTGGTCCAAATAGTATATTTTTGGATGATGGAAAGATGGAATCATCTGGTCCAACACCAATGGAGGATGCATGTGGTGGATCCAAAACATGCTCGATTCCTTGAGGTCAGTAGTTTTGGGAGGAATGATCACCATATAAGATAGTCTTGATGGAATTCATAAAATTTATAATAAAACTTTATGCTGGGGGATTTCACTATTGATGTTGGGATCCTTGATTCCTGTGAGAGATAAAGGATATCCTAACAAATCAAATCTTACAATGGGATGTGGAAAAATCTTAAAATGGATAGAATATTAATCACTAGGTTGGGTCAGCCAGTGCTGGATTCCACAATCCCCATCTCTGGAAATGAAATATATAATAGATCTATAAGACCCTTTCCTCCCTCTAATTACCTTTTACCCCCTAACCAGCTAGGTGAAAGTGTTTCTAAGCATGAAATGTCATTAATATCAATTTATAATCATGTTATCTACACGTGTGAATCTTCTATAGGGTTCATAAGAAGATTCATGGGGAAGTGACTCACACCATGACTCTTCCATGGATGTGGTTCCTAGAATTGACTAGGTACATCTAATATTAACATATTCCCAAGGTATAAATGAAATATTTTAAATTAATCCTAAATACCATTTCACTCATTCCATAATTAGTAATCATGGAGGAGGGGGAATTTTGGGATAAACCTTAGGTATGGACCAATGGAGACACAACCATTGAAAGGGATTGCGTGGGGACACTCTTTAATTTTAAGGCCATGGGAAGCAAAACATTTCCTAAAGTGGATCCTATGTCTAAGGTGATGTCTCATTGGGGTATTCCAACACTATGATGATTTTCTTTGAAACATCATGAGTTTTTCAATAGACTAGACAATTCATATAATAATATACTCCATTCACCATTTTCATTCATTATTTTCATTATTCATCTAACATACTCATTCATAAATGGGTTTTCATGAAATTTTTGGGTCTCATCTACCTGCATCAACATCTGAGTCAGTGGTGCCTAAAATAATTTCCCAGACCACATGTGGAATTCACTCAATAAACATGGTTGGGGAGTCCATGTTGGTCAAACCAACAATGAAGGTGTTATAAGTGGTGACTAATATGACCCTGTATTCAACGAAGGGGGTCTGGAGCATTCCCACAAAGGGCCTAACTAATGTGGATTTAGTGGATATGCCTACTATATAAGAACAAAAATGTTGACTTCTAGAGCTAAAGCCTCTCCATGGGATGTAAAAATCACGATTTCATTTGAAACAATTCTATGAGGGATGTGATTTTTCAGAATGTTCCCTTAGTGGCAGAAAATGGATATAAGGCCTCAACGAAGGTGGTTGAGTAAGCTAAGATGGTTACATCTTCATTGGACATATGATAAGATGTAGTGGGGCTCCCATTGGAGATAAGAGGGATATTGAGTATTCATTTCCAATGTAAATAGTTATCATCCCACTTTAGGTCATTTCATTGGATGAACTGATCACTGATTATATGGATTTCATTCCATTATACAGTCTTACAACACTTTAGAACATCGAGGAATAATTATTAGAGGTCATCGAGGAGAACTGAGTCATTTTTCACAAGGTTGGGATGTTTTTGTTGAATATCATTGCATGCACCCTAATGGTTGACCTACCAAACCAGATGGAATGTCTCCACATTGGTGAGGTAAGACTAGGGACTGGTGAGGTTGACACTAGTAGCCTCCACACAGAAGCTCAAGAATTTATCATCATCTATGACTCTACGGAGTGTTAGATGTTTGATATTTTCAAGAACTAACATAAAGTCAGGGGTTCTAAGGATCATAATATAGATAGTAATGATATTTTCCATTTATTAGGAATCGAGTTGGAGCACATATTCATTGTAACTACTCAACCATAGATCATTGGTCAAGAAATACCATAACTGGTGGAAGCTAAGGAAAAGTAAATGGAGGTGGTATCGCTGGTGGATGAGTCAGAGAAAAGTAGAACTAGATGTATAGATGTTCTAATGATGTCTATCATATGTAAATTTAAGGGTCAGATGATCTGGATGAGTGGATGTAGAATCTAGACACAACATAGTAAATCCTAGTAATGATTTATCACTTAATTTCCTGGGTTGGAAAATTGGGGGATGGTATCACTCTCATGATAATGTATTGGATACAATTTTGGATGATCCTTCTAAACATTTTATAGTTTGATTTGAATTCTTTTACGACTTGATTTTTTTTCTTATATCTACATCTCAATCACATAAACAATCCAAAAAAGTGTGCATCCTTAAGACTACATGGTTCATGCTCAGTGTGGGAAACAATGTATAAAGGGTTTATTTCCTATTTTTAGGAGAGTATTAATACTTCGGGTATTAGGTTGTATGTTGACCACCTGGAGTGTCTTGAAATAGAATATCTATATGGAACGTGATACACTATAAATAATGGTATTCATTCTCAATTATCCCTGACACATTAATGGGTTAATCCAAAGGGTGGTTAATTCTAACCAAACAAAGGGGTGAGGAGAAGAATTAAATACGGTTCCTATGATTTGGAACATTAAGGGGTTCATATTAAAATGTTGGATAATTATTGACCATGTTTGAAACATGTCATCCATTATTATTATTTTGTGGAAGGGGGAAAATTTTGAGGTTCAACTGGTAATGAAATTTAAAACATGAGACCTATTTGAAAACATCATCAGAAATATTTTATGTCTAGTGCCCATGACTTTATATGAGACAATGTATCATATAACAATGAAATAAATGTGGGGGAGAGATATGTAGGCATGAAGCATTGATATGAAGTGATAGAATGATCGAATGGAGTTCAACACTCTTGGAATTACACCAGCATGGAATTGAACACATTGGGATGGCATATATTTCTGAAAAAATGCCAGACACATCTTCCAATGGGAGATTTGTCATAGATGTCTACCAATCATTGAAGAACATGAACTATATGATAGCTGACCAATATTTTCATAGGGAAGGGGATTCTCTAGATATGGCCTACAATTCTCTATAGTTTAACTTCATTTAATGTGGTTGATGGATGTGTATTTTTAGCATCATATGGTTCGGATGACGGATTATTATGTCAAACTTTATTTTATTGGAAAATTTGATCACATAGTATAATGTCAAGTGATTGGGATGTTTCAACCAACATGAAGACACATTTCTACCCATAGGTGGTGGGGTCTTAGTAGGGTATCACAAGGGGGGTACTCACTATAGGGTCTTTGAATTCAAAAGGATGTTATGATTTGGATATACTATTTTCAAGAAACAACAGGTTCATAGAGCGTAATAGGGGTTTTTACTAGGTCTATAGTGGATTAAATCAAGAATTATACCATTTTATTTTATTCATATTACATTTTCCAAATTCAATAGAGTGTCCTAGAATGGGATTCAAACTCATAGTTAGGATTATCTTATGATATTTCAACCTTCTAGCATTTATGCCTATTGGCATTCGTAGTTTAATGTCACACTAGTCTGACAATGTTACTAAAAAATCATTAGGATTGTAATGCTCATACCATAGGGTTTTATTCCTCAAAGGTGATGTGTATTTAATGGTCAAGAGATAAAATATTGTGAATGACGATACTAGGAGGCCTTCCCCCATATAACACACAATAGTTGACTTTCAAATGGATTTCGATTGTGATTCATGGACCTGGTCTCTTAGTTTAAGGTCTCATATTTTAGATGATTTGAAAATTGTTCAATTTCATAATTCATGGACCAAAGGGATCAATTTTTTGATGGAATATGAATGGTATCAATGGGAGGTTATCTGATGTGAAATGAGGGTCATAGGAGGACACCTGATTCCATATAAAACATCTCTGAGAAAATATTTCATGTAGTTTAAGGCTGTGATGCTTAGACCTGAGGGAGTATAAAAAAAAGACATGTGTATCATGATGTGATGAACCTAAAATTAATTAAGAGTCAGGAGGCAAAATTCCACACAAAAAATTCCAAGGATGACTGACACATTGTTTAAATTCATGATTTTTTCAATTGGGACCCAAGTTTAAGGTCATTGTAATTGAAACATGGGCTTTTAGTTTATGATCATAGAGGTCGGACTAGAAGTTCCACTTATTTTCCTGGACCACAATGAATATGTAATAACCTAATGTGAATGGAGGTACATGGGATGACTTATAACATAAAAAAAGAAGGGTAATGATGAAAATTGATTGATGTCACTCTGATAAAAGTGTGTCTCTTAGTTTAGGGTCATAGATATTGGAAAATGGGGGAACATTTCTATATCAACCATGCTTAAATGAAAAAACCCCAAACTATTAAGCCCATAAAATCCATGATTGATGTGGGAATCAATGAGAGTTATGGGGTTCCCATTGAATTTATAGGAGAACACAATTAGGGAGATTGTTACTAGAAAATACCATAAGGGAAACCGTAAATTTAAACTCACATATTTTAAATAAGGGTTCACCTACGAGCAAAGAAAAACTATTGATCATGTTTGAGACATTGTTTCTGTATCCACATAAGTTTAGGATGAGGTGAATAATATTGGATTGACCATTCATTTATTTCAAAATATGAGAAATGTTTTTTGTTACGAGTGATCATATTAGGTGTATACATAAAATGGTAGGTGAGCTTGTATAGCATTGGAAATTTTTGTTAGGGATCCTATTTAGATATGGAGTAAAAAAATTATATAAATTAAAGAATGTGTGAAGTGGGAAAGTGGTAATAGGGAATGTGGAAGAGAAAATATTAGGTTCCCTAGGAGCAATTCAGACATGCCCTCACATGTGAAAGATGAACAAGAATGTATATGAGAATCATGCCTGGGCTTGAGGGGAAAGACCCTAAAATGAGTCGATGATAGATCTAGGCCTAGGATTGAATTTCCAGTGTCACTATATATACCATGAGAATATAAATCATTCCTTACCCATTTTTGGGAAGTAGTGTGACAGGGGACTGGCATTGGATGGGTGAAATCATCTCTGGTTAGGATACCAAACCATCTAATACTATGAGGCATTATTGAATTATACAGGGTAATGTATTTTTTCATACCTTACATATCATATCATGAATCTCAATTTCATGTGGGGTAATTCATCAGTTTAACATTTTGTGTTGAGGTTGTCTATTTGGTTCATCTTATATCAAATGAGGAATCCTGATTTCAGGTAGGGTAAGGATACAACTAAAGGTCATATATTGTGGATGTCAGGAATTTCAATTTATTTTCCTACAACTTGTATTTTGGTCACAATTAATTTTAGTTCATTGATCTTGGAATAACATGATAGATGGTTGTCTATGGACATAGATAATAGATCCAAGGGGGGAATGAGTGTCCCAGTGAATCATTTGTAAACTAGAAGAGTGTTAACTTGACATGAAAGGAGGTAAGATGAGTCCCTCTATCACAAAAAATCATCAAACCATACCCTGTGTCAACATCATGATGTTGGTAATCACTATGTATCACATAAGGATATAAATCAATCCACATGTAGTTCTAGAAAGCAGTTTGTTTGGAGTCCAAAGATGGGGTGAACTCCTATCTAGATAGGATATCTTAATATTTCATATTATGTGGCATCCCAATTTGGATGGGGTAAAAAAATTTGGTCATCCCATTCATATCATATGAGGAATCTTAGATTTAGAGGGGGTCAGATCTTTGTTTCATGCCACACATATCGTATGAGGCCTCATAGTTCATTATGCGGTAAGGATATTTTTATACATTGTGTGCTGAGGATGTTGGCGGGGCTTGGGGATTGAGTTTCATATTCATTATTTCCTCATGTTAGATCATGAGGAAATATTGGCCCACTAATGGGGAAAGGAGTATTATTGGGGAATATACTCAATGTGGATCCCCATAATGAACTTTTGGGTCATTGAAACCATGGTTAATGATTTTTTCAGATAATTTTTTGTTGGTCCAAAATAATGGATGTCTTTGGGGTAACTATGTGTCCTACATGATTGAGAATAAATCCACACATAGTTTTGGAGTGTGGCGGGTGAATTTTCTTACTGAAATAAAATGGATAATGCAAACCATGCAAATTAGTGATGAATTCACATATTCCTAGTCCATATGTCTTGAAATAGATCTCATAGTTTATCTTTATATGGTTTGTCCATGAAATCCATGTTCATTGTAATAGAGTTTGGATACTAGGGGCTAGTTTCTCGAGTATATTTGGGTGGCATCCAAGAGTTCAAACTCTACATTAAAGGAATTATGTTAGATAGACACCATATGAAGTAATAATGGATCAAGATACACACAGATTAACAACCTATTTCTAGGAAAAATGTAAATTAGAAATTATTATAAGGAAATGATACATGGATAGGGGGTGGATTGTCTACAGAGTATTTGTGTGACATGGAAAATCTAGAACCTGATGTGAAATGAGGGAATGAAGACCCATGTACCAAATAAATTCCTTAAAAATAAAACATATATTAAGGACATAATTATTAGACAGTAAATGGCTTTAAAGGGACAAATTTTTGTTATTTTGTAGGTGGGATAGATGATAGGATGTATATGAATCACTATGTAAAATATGAAAATGTGAATCAAGCCAAACGTAGATCTAGAAAATAGTGTAGTAGAATACCAACAATAGATGTTGGAGAAACCCTCTCTGAAGAAGGTTTTGAGGAATCCCATGGTTATCATTGGGAATATAATACTTATGACATGGGTTAAATATTATGTTTAACATCATGTAATAAGGAAATCCACCTTTTTGGTCACCCAACATTTTTTATATGGGTAATATTTATGTTTTTTCATAGGGTAATATTGTAGATTAACATCGTGCACTAAGGAAGATATGAGTTTGGATTATCTTATATCATATATGAAATCTTGGTTCTATAGAGGGTAACGTCGTAGTTTTATGTCATTTTATAAGGACGTATAGCATTTTCAGTTTAAAGACGTACAACTAGAACTATGGTTGTGGCTTGTTTAAATTCCTAGAGCATAGACTGTAGGGGTTGAAGATAGTTTAAGATCATATTTCTTGGACCATGAATTCTAATTTTCGATCATTGAGTTTTTACCATGTTTTCCAAAATTTATGGTCACCTAGAATTGATTGTATGACTCTTGATAGTTTATATATGTAGACCTAAAACCAATAATAAATAATTTAAGGTCAGAATTCAAAGACCATGGGTCTCCACACAAGAATAGCTACTTGAGAAACCTAACATTGACGGGAGCTGTGATATTCTCCCTTTACATGGTTATTAAAGAGTATTTTCCAGTGGAATAGAACTTTTTGGAAACGTATAGTCTTTTAAACATGGTTTATGCCTACCACATCTTTTGTAGGGGTGTCAATGGAATTATGAGAGCTAGTTACTTATCCCCCCCTAGAGGAAGGACCATAGGATAAAATTTCTATTAAAATATCCCACAATCCTATGAAGGAACCAGTTTGGGAAATGACAAGCATTGAGAGCATGGTGGAGGGATTGTTGAATCGGGATTGGGGAAATTATAATCAAATTACTTCTTTTTATCCATTTATTAATCTGAAAAATTTGGATATAAATTCACTTATAATCTTTTTCAAGTTTTATTGATGTTTGTGAATGAATTAAAAGATGTAACATGATAATTTTACAAGGTCCACTAATAAAGAATGGTCTCTAGTCCATGAAATTGTATCGAAATAATCAAACCACACAATCACTATTAAATAATACTTTAATCCTTACTTCAGTAAGATGTGAGGAACCATTCACAAGATATTTATTATGATCATAAACCAAGGAAAATTTTAGATCACCTTAATGGATATTTATAGTAACTCTAAATAATTTATTATCCATATTGATAAGGTTATTTCTAACACCAATAAATTCTTCCATATGTAGAGTATACTTTTTTGTTATAGTTCTTCTATGTTTATCAACTATCCTCTTCTTCTCTTCTTTACTTACATAATAGTAGAAAAGAAACATTCTTATTCTTCTTCAAAATAGAAATTCATAAGCTATTGATTCTTAATCTTTAATCATTCACAACAATATGAAGTTGTTGTGGACTAATAGACACAACATACTTCCTGACCCAAATGTTAATCAACTGAATATAGATTGGTCATTCAGTTCCTCTTTTGTATCTTATCATTGAAACATAATAATATGGTATATGATATAATTTTATTGATCTATTTCTTCTTCAGTGAAAAAAAAACATCACCAGGTCTACTTCTTTCAATCACTAGAGAGTCAAAAAATTATTTTTCAATTAACAAAATATTGAAAGGTCTCATTATCTTAGCATCATCAAAAAATTAATGGATGGAATAATATTCCTCTAAATATAGATTGTCCAATATCATCTTCTTAAAAACACACTTATATCAAATTATGTAGTAGTGTTGAATTTTATTTCTTTGATACACAAAAACAACAAATGATGGTATTCGTTATTCTTAGGGATACTGAATATTTATGACATTATATTAAACCTACACTAAAATTATCATAAATAAATACTTGAATAGATTATATTCTCATTTCAAATTTAAGGCTTGATTCATAATATGTGAAACCCTTTCACATTCATCAATTTATTTTTACTATATGTTCTATCATAATTTTTTTTCAATTATCTCAGTTAATCTTATGTATTCACATAATATTGAAACAATTCTTTAACTAGTCACCTTCTTTGTTACTTCATACACACATGGATATATATATACATTCTTTTTCTATATACACTTACTCATTGCATTTTGGCTGATATGTTTTTCTCTAAATTTTTAGTAAGTCTATTTCATGATCCTATTATGCATTTACATTGACATATAAAATAAATGCATTGCCTATCCCATGAAGGTGTTTATAACATAAATTATTATTCCTTCACACAGACTAGAAGGCTACATAAGACCTTATTTTCATGAAAAAAGTGAGATAATGAACTCAATGGATCATGGAATCATTTATTCACACACAAAAAGTTATTTAGGGAACTTTTTCATTGTGGTTCTATTAATTTGTGGTCAACACATTTATAAGGATAGAGTTTCTCAATCATGTTTTCATAAGAACACTCCGTGATATTTAATTAATTATATATTGGTTCGGGGAACAAATATTTCACTGTGAAGATCTATGAGGGTGAATATAAAGTAGTCATATGTATATGGATATTCTTCACATAGGATTTTAATGATTCTAATTTGTGCACCCAAACTGATTCATGCGACCCCCGGATTCAAAAATCCCAGAGGGTCGGCATTTAACCATGGATTATTCATATAAAAGGATACATAGATACACTCTCTTTTTTTTATAAATAGGTGAGTTATGAATATAATACCCAAGAGGTATAATATTGATTGTCCATGGAGATTTTTTATACATAGGTAGGAGTAAATATCTCTTCCTCAATCAATCATCGTCTGAATCATGATTTTTATTCCTAGTCAATCAGGGATTTAAATTCCTATGTTTCTCATATTTTAATTCCTAAAACATAGTTTAAGTAATTTTTCATACCACATTGACTCACATTTAATAGAATATGCAATATTTATTCATGATAGAGTATATCTTCCTAGAAGAATCATGTTACTTTTTTGGATGAATATTATACATTTATAATGGATTCAAAAATCAAAATATACCACTATCTTTTTATTCATCAAAATGACCGTCATTAAACTCCTCTTTTCAGGAAAAGCATAGACTGTATTTAAATCGACCTAAGGATCATTATTTCTTGATTTGATCACCAAATTTTATATTCAGGAAAGTTTTCATTTATTGTTGTTGCTAGTAATTGTAGATCTAGAGTTGAGGACATCTCATTTTGGGAGGTATAGGAAGACTTTGAATAGGTAGGTTTATCATTGGATCACCTTGGATCAGATAGAAAATTAGTTCTATATTTTTTTAATCATGAGAAAATTAAACCGTAATAATTAATCCCACATTTATCCCCACCAATTTTAGGTGATTACATTTATATTTTAACATTACATCTACCTATCAATACATAATCAATGCCAGCACATGGATACATAGCAATCATCATGCCTACATAGGTCATGCAACACGGGGTCTCTGGATTCTTCCCAACATGCATCAAGACCATTCTATTTTCACTATATATTGTTTACTCCATTTTCCTTATACATTGGATCTCATAGATCATATCCTAACTATATTGAACATCTACATGAATCTATGATTTCCAAAATGTGAGATGGCTCCCTAGTCAGTAGAGCCTTCTCCCCATATATGTTGTTGAGAATGACTCCTTAGGTGGAGATTGTTACCAAATATTTTCCAACACATAGATCAATATTATATGTGAAATATTCTGTAAACTCAAAAAATATATATTAATTTAAATTGTCTCTTTTAAATACATTCAGGTACACCTTCTTCCCTCCTGAAAAATGAAATTGTTCATGGCCTTCTATTTCATTATTTAACCCTTCTCCAGAAAATTTAATTGTTTCATTTAGAAATAAAAAATATATAGAACTCTTCATTTTTAAAATTATTCTTCTTCACATCTTATTCATTATGATAAAACAATTTCACCATTGACACAAGTTCTTGGAACTAATAACTACTTCAACAATCGTAAGAGCTACTTGGTGAATTTTTCAAGAATGAAATCAAATGTAGTTTAGGTGTTCCATAAAAATTATCCATGCATAATCTTTGAATGTAAAATTCATTATCATATGTGACATCAAACATCAAGACTTGAGGCTTTCATCCAATCTCAATTAACATTGGAACTTCTTCATCATATTTAGAGTTATTAGATATTCCTTCCTCATTGATCACCAATGACATCCAATGATATTAATTTATAAAAAATATAATACATTCATAATTTTGGATCTTTAATCCCCACCTTTGAATTTGTGGGGAAAACATTTAATGTTATTTCCAAATGAATATGAAAATATTTGGATTTCTTCTTTCTCTCTTAATTATATTTCCATGGATTCATTTAAATTTCATACCATATTATTGATATGAAATAAAAATTATCATGGTAATAGGGTATGATTACATACTGAAGTAATTTCTATCCATCATTTATCCTTAGGAATACTTGATACATTCTCTATGTGGAAGGAAATATGATTTTATTTAAGAAAAAAAACTCATCCCATTCCTACATGTCTTGATACCTCATGAATTGAAAACACATATAATTATCATAAAGGACTATTACCTTGAATTATTGGATACAGATAATAAATTTGATATGAAACATTTGACAACTATCCACTAGAAACTCTTTACCTCACTTTAAAAAATATATCAAAAAGATACAATTGTAATAGAAATGAAAAGAAACAAGGGGGAACTTAAAAATTCTATATTCCACTGATTAATTATACTCCCCCCAAGATTTTTTTATTTGTGATAATCCATGAAAAAAATTTAATAAAATATATAACATTTTCAATGATATGGTCATCAAGAAAGTTTCAAAATAATTAAATTTCATAACAGTTGAAATGATTGGTCTAGAAGTTTACTCAACTTTCCTAATTTGCCTCCCCCTTATTGGAAACACTTATCAACATATTTTTAATGGTAAATCCCTTTCATAATTAATTTTAGGATGTTCCGATTTTGATAATATACCAAAATAGATATCTAAATTGTGGCTGTAAAAATTGTAAATTTTCACAACCAATGGTGATCTTCTTCAATATATTATGGTCCATATATAATATATTATTTCAACCATGGATGATATATTTTTCCCCTTGTTTCAAATTATATAACAGAGGAGTATTTAACTTCATCATAGATGATAATATATCAAATTTATATTTGAATATCAGTGTGGGAATCATTCAATAATGGTGAATTCTTCATCTTTGCTATCAAGAATTGATATTTCTCACTAGTTCTTAGGTTTTACACATATTGAATTTCATTAACTTTATTTCCATACTTTATAAGAAAATATACAATAACTTTTTTTATGTGAATAAGGTGGGTCCTTATTTCTTCATCAATTGAAAAAAAAATGAGATGTTCTATTAAACCATGATTCTCCATTTATAGTAGTATTTATGTGTGTACAAATGAACATATACTATAATTTATGTTAGGGTAATATAGATCTCTTCAAATTCTATTATTATTTTGTTATACATTTTTTCTTCTAAAATTCCTCATGGATGATGCATTATTAACTTAAATAATACATACTTAATATTCTAATAGAATGGTTGAACAACCATTTGAAATATTACCAAATTTTCTACATATCTTACATAAAACTCTGTTAACACAACATTTTCCTTTTTTAGAAAACTCTTGGACACTATGTCATCATAATTTGGGGTTTTTTACTTTCCTTTTTCATTGATCTTAACTTTTCCATCTTCTATTTTCCATATTCCTCCTAAATCATTTAGAGTGATAAATAACAAGTCTTTAAGAATTTGGGATGCACTTTTTCATCATCCACAAGGGTTATTTGGAGCGCTATTATTATTATTTTCCCTTTTGGAGGAAATTATTTTTATCAACATCTTGGATTTGGAATCAATATTACACTCAATGTTTTTACGGGAAGTATTACTGGGAGAATTTTTGTTCAAAAAAGTCTATTGGTTTCATCTCAAGGTAGATTCTTTATTCTCAACCAGCTTATGTGGTCTTATTTTATTATAATGATTGGATACATGTTGATTTATCAATTTACTAGAATTGTTACCACAACAATTTTATGCATCAAAAATATTTTAATTCTTTAAAACCTATTAGAGATATTCTTCTAAATCAGTGTATGTTTATTCTCTATCTTTAGATTATTACCCCTTGAAATGTGCTTCTTATATGTATTTTCATTTAAATGATTATACCAACAATATAATTCACAATTCTTGAATGATATTCAACATCGACATTGAAAAATCAAAATTAATTTTCCTATTTCTTCTTTAGAATGTTTTTTCATTTTCTTCATTGATTTTTGTGCTATTTGGGGGGAACCCACATAAATAACATTTTTCTTATCCACCGTGGTCAGGATGGTATGCTAATTATTACCTTTATTCATTTATAAATGTTCAGAATTTGTTTTCTATCCTATAATAATTATGGAAATTGATTTTGAAATATTATTATAAGATAATATTGATGATACCTTTTTTATCACCTTCTTGTGGTAGTTTTAGAATGATTTTTGATCTTTTTATCACTTGTTGGAGGTACATTGAATATAGAATATTCTATTGATCATTGATTTCCAAAAACAAAATTATCCTTCTTTTTTGATATATAAATACATTTCTTCTCGATATTGGAAAAACGAACACCCAAATATAGAAATTTCATATTGAAAATGATTTTTTGATATACAATCAAAATCATATTCTCCCCACATGATTTCTTCATTGTTTAAATTTCATCCCCATGGATTATAAATTAGTTTTGAAACAATTAATCTATTTCATTGGGATTCCTGAAAATTTCTACCAATTTTTTATTCTCGAAACAAATGTTCTTTTCCATTTTCACTCTAAGTGCATTGTTCTTTTCATCCAGAGGATCTTTTTTCGAAACATCAATGAGTTATTTTGAGGAACATCCTGAAAGTTAACTATTTAATTGTAAATATTCTCTAACCTATCTATAGATATTCATACATTTTGAAATATTATATTGTAGGTTTTGATCTATATCCAAACATTATGACATCTTCTATTTCAATACATTCCCTACAGTATATTATTCTTCTTTTCTGTAAGTGATTTATTCCTTCATAAATTTATAGACAACAAAAACATTGGAGACTATTTCTATAGGAACACCTGGAATATATATCTTTATATAAAGAAGTAAACATCATTGGAAATTTTAGATTGATCATCACCAATTATGATAGAACCTTTTCCAGGTACAAATGATTCAAATTAACTTACACATACCACAGGATCTCTTGAGGTATTATGTTTTTCATTTTCCATGGTGATAACATAATCCACTTACTCATTAAATTCCAAGCCTAATATATATTATTTATTATCAAGTCATGGATAACTAAATAATACATATTCTTTTCATTAGAGGGACTTATTAATCACCATTATATTTTCATTCCATTACCTATTCAATATGGTCTTGGTTATATATTCCTCTTACGTATCATGTTCAAATTACTTATACACCAGTTTTATCATGTACACCAAATGTTTCTGCAATCCTTTCCCATATTATTTCTCATCATCATCTTTAGTTTTATGGATTTATTAATTTCACATTATCCTTGTATATTTGTAGATGTGTTGGTATCTTGCTGAAATGATCAGATTCCAATTCAACATCATTATCAATTGGATTGATTACATTATAGTTAGCCATTGGTTATACTCAAATGAATGTATCATCAATATATTCATTGAAATATGATTCATATTTGGTAACTTCATTGAATTCTTCAACATATATTTCCATCTTCTACATAACTTTTAATCCCTCATTGAATGCGACTTACATTTTTTAGATTGCCATCTCATCTGAAAACAGTCGTCCTTTTAGACCATTCATTGGAGTTCTCCCACATCTGTGGGCACTCTAGATCTTCCTATTATGTGATTAAATTTTCTTCAATATGATTAGATTTTGAATCGACATTCAGATTTTGGTATTAATCAATTATTAATTTTAAACACACTACCATAAAAAACCAATCGTTTGAAAGAGTTTCAAAATAAAAATAATGGAATATCTAGACTAAAATTATAAGAAAGAAAATTTGGAGGGAAAGTTTTTGTGTCAGGTTATTATATAATATAATCCTATTTCATTATACATTAATAGGATTCCTAAAATTCATATTCCTGGTGAGTTTTTGTATCCCCAACTATCTTAGTTAGTTTAATATTTATATGAACATGATTTTTTTGTAAAATTGCACAAATGTAGTAAAGTATTGGTATATAAATGACTGAACCCGAGGACATGTTAAGGAATATCTATTAATTAAATACTAAGTCCAATGAAATTGTTAAGATAAAATAATAAATACCAATTAACCATAATATGTTGTGTGATGTGTTTAGATTGAACCTGAAATTGTGATGTATTGGTTTAGGAAATTATTAAAACAAAATACTAATGATTGAAATAAAATTACTAAAATAAAATCATACTAATTCCATTAGTCCAAATAGATACTCTCCACTCCCTTAGTTTTTATTTAAAAAAAACCAACATACATTAGCTAAATAAGTGATGGACACCAAAACCATATTTAATAATAGAATAAAAAGTAAAAAATATTGTTTTCTATGTGATCCTATCACTCCAAAATTAAATATAAAAAAATATAACACACTCTCACAATGGAAATGGTTATACTCAATTAAATAATGTGATATATACTACAATACCTAAATACTAAAACTAAAATCATGAATTAAAAAATAAGAAGATAAAATTGAAAGTTATGATGAATGATAATTCATTAAGAAAGATAATAATTTGAACTATATCCTTAAATCCATACACCATTCACATAAACCCCAAATTAAAAAAATATATTCTCAAATTCGGGCCAAGATATTAAAGGAAAAATAAAACACTATCCTATGAATCATAAGATAACTCTTATATAGACTCACTCCTCTAAAGTCCCCTATATTAAATACAATTCATTTTCTTTGATGTGGAATTTTAAATTTTATTCAATTACCCATATGAGATATCTCCACTTATCGTTGAATATTCTTATACTCCCCATTCACTTAAAATGAGTCATCAAAGGATCATATATTTGATTCATCTTAAACTCATGTGGATATATGGTTTAATATCTATATTTTCTCCAAATAAAAATATTTGAAGAATTAGGATGGTATAGAGGTGGACCTTAAATTCTATGGTTTTAAATATGAGCACCATGTTATAGCCTCATTTCTCCATCAATTTTCTGAGTGTTTCTTGTCCAATCTATTCTACTGACCCATGGGATTTAATTACATGATGATTCCATAACTATTTTAGTACCTCAAATACAAAAAAACCAACCATCCTTCTTGACTATATAGTACTGATATAATATATCTATTAGTGAAAAACAACTATAGCCTTTATCATTTGAAGAAATTCATTTTACTATTATCCATGACCAAGATCCCCATGAGTGTTTCCTTCCACATGTTATTGTTCCTCTTATTATTTTATCAAATGTGGGACATGAACAAGGAAACCACACATTGTAACCATATTTAGTTCACAATTACGTTTCACATATTAATGATGATATCCCTAATCATTGGAATAGAGAACATCATTTACTTCTCATCTTCATTCATCATGGGTTTTTTCCTACCATGGGATGATACATATAATTTCGGATGATTAATTTTCAAATCAACCTCACCATGACATATCACACATCTAGAATCTTCTTTTGGTGGATATTTCCTCATAGGAAAACACTTCTGTACCAAAGATCTATCTTTTATTGTGTAGTGGAGTCAATTTCATTCTATAATTATTTCATGGGATTCAATTCCTTGAAAGAATTATCAAAGAAGCATAAAAGGTTATATATAACTGACATTTAGATTACGGTATTCCAAAGTATGTATCAAGGTGACATTGATCTTCAAGGTAGGAAACAGTTTGTACTATAGTGATGTAGTATGGTTGTCCAATGATGTTTTAAGGTAATTGAGGTAGTAGGTGGATTTGGTTTCAATCTAATCCAAGAGCACATGAAGAAGTGTGAAATAATGAAATTTGAAATAGTTAAATAGTAATGTGAAAATTGGATTCCAACATCATTAATGTAATTATATGATATTGTTCTTATCAATAAGGATGTGGAATCCCCATCATATAATCCTGGTTTGGGTAATGGATCTCAGTACATCAATCATAAATTTCACAAACCCATTCCTATATACATGAGCCCATTGGGTCTTGACACCCAAATACATGTTGATAAATTATCTTATATCTCCTGTGTGTTGAACCGTGATATGAATTGTCTTATTATTCCTTTATAGGATCTCCCCCCTTTATTCATGTATCATTAAGCTACTTTTTACCCCTTTAAAACAATTTTTTCTTTATAGAAATATTTACATTATCTCTTATTTATTTCCATTTTTGAAAATTCATATTAAAATATAAATATACATACATTAATAAATCAATTAATAACTCTGGTATATTCATTTTAGAATCATTGAAATTATAAATTTAAAATTTTAATAAAATTCTGCTTAAAATGAAGATAAAAATGATAAAATAATGATGTTCTTGAATAATGATATGGTGACTTAATCTCTGATTTAACAAATATGAGGAGGAATGTTATATCACATGGTTATAATTAAATGATGAGCTGAAAAGAGTCATTTCTTATTGGTTTCAAAACTATATAGTAGGTTCTGGGAGGTAACAAATTTTATAGTGGGATCTTAGAAATGGTTTCTTAATTGGAATCTTTGTTGATTGGTTCAGGGTTTCCCATAGTGTAATCACTTATAATTATAGTTGAAAATATTTCATTGAGGAGAGTAGCCAATATTGGAAAGGAGTTGGACTTTAAGGTCAATCATGGTAAATCCGTATGTGTTTCTCTTTAAATATTTCTTTGTAATATGATTTGAGGAAAATTTAATTAAATATTTAGAAGATTAGGAAATTAATGAACCCATGTCGTATAATTAAATATGAATAAATTTGTAATATTTTACCATTGATTCACCCAGCACCCATCGCAGTGGTTCTGAAACGAAGATACATTCTTTGAGCATTATCAATGATATTCTATGTTCTATCTAAATATATAATATATTTTTTAGTATTGGGAATTTTTAGTCTATATATTGTTAGAAGGATATTATATTTCATGGTGTTAGTAATCTATATTAGTGAAATAAATTTTATCTAGTCTTCAGTAAATTGTACTAAAATTATGATATTCTATAATAGTGTTATTTCTATGTTTTGATGATATTTATCATATTTCCCTTCAAAATAAGAAATATTTAATTTTATGGAAAACTATAATATATCATATTATATATCTTTTAAAAAATGGTTTATCTAAAGAACATGAAACCCAAAATATCCCATGAAATTTATAGTAATTAATGTAGTGTTTCTGAAGGAAATTTTAATGTCACATTAGAAACATTTATCATATAATGGAATAAAATTATGTATATAAAAATTACTAATGATGAAAGAATCAATTAATATTTAATTAAATTAATTAAATTGGTTATTATTATTCAAGTGTTTTCTGGAAATAAGGATGATTTTATAATTATATAAAAGGAAAAATTTCTTGTTTAGATTGTTAAATTAATTTTATCATTAAAAGATAAATAAAAACATTATTTATAAAAACTACCTAATATTCTCATTATGTATGTTATTGTAAATCCACAATCATTCAGGACGAATAAAGATGATCAGATAGATGTTGAGGCAATGATAAAGGGTCTGGAAAAAGATGAAGTAGTAATTGAATCATTTAATTTTGATATTGTGGTAGATTATAAATTTTTAAATAATGTTTCTTCTATTTTAAAAAACTATTAACTAGATAAATATTAATGAAAATTGAAAATAAACCTATATGTTACAATTATATTGAAATTGGAAATTTTGAAAATAATTTTCCATGGAAGAAGGATACATAATCTTAATTAGATGAGGAATATGAGAAACCCAAAAACCAAAATTGGTAAATAATAGGAATATGAGTTCTATGAGTAAAGGAAGGTTTTTAAAGAGAAATAAAGAACCAGTTGAATCCTTAAATACCCAACCAGAAGAATAAGAAACTTTTATGGATGATGTGGATAGAGGTTATGATACATATAGTAATGAGGATGATAATGGAGAGATAAAACAACTTGAATATAAGATAAATAATGATTTTGAATCATATATAGTAATAAAATACGAATCCCTAGAATGATAGGAGAAATTAATTAATGAAAATAATGAAGGTAGTTTATTAAAAATAAAATTATATCATGAAAGAAGCAAAACAATTTATAATAATAAATATGTAAAAACTGAGTAAAATAGGAAAAGTTAATATTCGGATAGATCATGAAGAGGAATTAGTTATAAAAGAGAAAGAATTATTTATGAAATAATCAATTTAAATTTGATCCAAAAATGATTTTAAAAAAATTGATAAATGATTCACCATGACATTTTAGCTTAAGGGTACAAGTTATCCTAATAGTGATAAGGGGGGTATATACATTAAGCTATTTATTTCCTAAATAAATATATTGGAAAAATAATTATACCTAACAATTTAGGTTTTATGTTAATTCTGAATCTCTACATGTATTACCCTGAAATACTAAAATATAAATATCGTATTCAATTGTATCTATGAATCACAACACCTAGAATATTGGAGAAGATAATATATGTAGACATTACAATATATTTAATAAATTAATTAAATTAAATATTTTATATATATATTTCATTGCATTAAACATTGAGTTTACTTGTGTTACATATAACAATGACTTTCTTTGATAACTTGATTTACACACATGACCGAGTATTACTTAATACTAATAATATTATTATTTAAAATGAAAATATATATCATAAATTAAAAATAGGTAGTTAGAAATTTTTCTAAATAAATTATGAAAATATATGGTTACCAATTAATTATAAATGAAAATAAACACCAATTGAATATAAATTAAACGTTTTTATAAAAAACAGTATTTTAGGTGATAAAAGGTGTTTTATCATAATAAATTAATTTGATAAATGTTATTGAAATATATTAAGGAAATTTAAATATTATATTTTTAATATATTTTTTGAAATTAATCCAATATATTTAATAGTCATAGGATATGAACAAATAAAATTTATTCATTAGAAGATGATATTTCCAAAAGAATTTTTTCCAACTTTAAATGGTGCCCATGTTTTAAAGACAAATTTTGAAAATTTTAAAAATTTTATTTCAGAATAAAAAAAATATGAATAATATTTTCAATATATTCAATGGTTGAATTATTGGTATTTTTCTTATAAGTTATATTTTTTTATTAATAGTGAAAATTTATGAATTTTTTTGAAAACTGAATTATCATCTAAATAATTTATAACTTTAAATTATATTATAAGTTTATTTTAATTAATTTTTGATAATATATATATATTTATATTAATACAATTTATATTAATAAAATAATATTTATATTTAATTTTGATATAAAATATAAGTATACTTTTGAATGTTTCTTCTTTAAAAACATGTTTTCTCCTCTTATTTATAGGATTCAATTTAAATTGATTTTATTCCAATTATGCAAATTAAATTAGGAAAAATTTATTCTATATATTGAATCATCGTAACTCATAATTTATAATATGTTGAACTTAATTTTATTTCCAAAATTATTAGTTATATCATTAAAATGTGCTCATGCTAATTATATAAAAAACGATTCTATTAGTGGGAAAAACATTATATGAAAGGGGAAATGACCTAGATAATTTTAAAAATCCCATTTTATGAAAATATTTCCACCTTATACCATCTATTGACAATTTTTTTGAGTTATTTGAGAAATTGTAAATGAAAAAAATATAGATGAAATTTCTTCTTTAAAAAATTTATTAGTTTTCCACTCACCCCACTTCTAACAGGAATCCCACTCTCCCTTATTTTAACAATTCTCAAACCAATTTGGTTAGAAAAAACCAATACAAAAAAAAACCCCATATAAATTCCATCATCCTATAATACATTTCTACTATAAATCAAACTTAGGAAGGAATTAGTGAAAACCTAATAAGGATACTCGCATTAGAGGTAATGTTTTTCTAAAAGTGTTTCTATTTTTTCCTTATGCACCTCATAGAATTATTTTTAATTCATCATTATATAATAACAATAGTATATTATCTATAAATATATGTTTTTAAGATATATATATGACTTAAAACTCTATACACTTCCATCAATTGAGTTACAAAATCACCATTTATCTGTACAGCAGACTACAACCTCCTAAACAGATGTCATTCATTTTTCTATTGACACTTATAAAGGTTAGTAATAATTATGGATATAGTTTTTATTAATTATATTTATTATATATATGTATTAATTATACTTTTTTATTATTTAATAGCACATTCTATGAAAATTTCCATTTTTTGATATGTTAACATCGTTCGTGTGTATAAGGGACTACGACTTAGTAAAGTAATGTGATTCATTCATGCTATACATGTAATGTACTAAGGATGCATTTTATAAAATTAAATGATATATATTAAAAAATAATTATACTAATTAATATATATATATATATATATATATTATTTCATTCATTCCAAATGATAAGAAAATTGAAACAACGTTCTCGCCTATGTACGACCTACCATCTCCATGAACAATGCATTTCATTTACTATCAGAGAATTTTATGGATTAATATAAATAAGTATATAATTAATATGTGTGATATTTAAATCAGTGATTAAATAATTTATACAATGAATCCATGATATTTTTAATATAGTAAGATAATAATATAAACAATACACGAAAAACATGGCGATTAAGAACAGAAATAATGAAAATAATAAAATATTATTAAAAATGAGTGATAATATGTTATTAAAGGATAAGGTATGATATTATAAATAGTAATATAGTTATAGCATAAATTAATAACATGGTTAAAACCCTTATATGGGGGGATAAATATAATTAAACAAAAATGAAGAATAAGGTAAGAGATTTCATCGTAATTTAAATACCATTGAGTCTTATCAGTTATTATGAACCAATTCAATTTTGTTTGATCTATATAATACCCATTTGATAGGTAATATCATGGTAAATTAATTATTCATTGTAATATTATGTTTCAATTTGAATTATTTCATCCAAAGGGATTTGAATTGAACTTTAACAAGTGATAAAAGTTATTGTGTAATCTCAATTTATTTTTTAATTGTTCGCAATCATTTTCAATAATCCCATACTTGTAATAATTTAACAATAGTCCTTTAATTTTTTGTTAATGTCTATAATATTGTATTATGTATATTATTATTTCCTAAATTTTATATCATTTTTATATAAGTTGAATACTTTTAATGTTATTTTGTACGTATAGGGAAATATAGATAAATCTATATTCTTTACACAAAAGATATTTCCAGATAAAAACCATTATAAAATGGAATATTAGATATTATAGTAATGAATTTGAACTTAATACAAGGGTAGGTACTGGTTAATGATAGACCCTTGACCAGTCGATAATCTGATGAGATAAATCATTTCACTAAATCAGATGGGTTTTTACCCAATAGGTTTACAAAATCTTGCGAATAAATCTAGATAGTAATGGTTCCATGTACCTCGGAAACATGGATTCTAATAACCAATATTACATGCATTCAAGTTTCAATTATTCTTATCCACGATATTTTCAATATGAAAAGATTTATTCATGCATTTCATTCGAATCTTATTGATTAAATGGAATGTGTTTTAAATTATTATCTATACTAGGATGATTATACTTTATAAAGTTATATAAAATTAATGTGTGTTTAATTATTCAAATCTATATGTTTATTTTCCCTTATCTAATTATTTAATTAATTTTTTTGAGGTATGTACCTTTACATATTCATTATTTCTTATTTTTTATTTAGGTAAAATAAGTATTTATATATTTACCTATACATATTGGCTTTTTATAATTGATTTATGATAGCTACTGTTGTACATAACTCTTACTAATATTTTGAGCGCTCCATTTTTTTCCTTTCCCAAGGTTATAAAGACAATATGTTTATATGATTTTCAAGGGTGAAATTTATTAGGTTCTTTTATTTATTATGTTTTATTTTCATTCCCCTATGTAATATAGGTATCGGTTACGTATCAACTTTTAAAAAATTGTTAATGGATGATCCTTTAGGATTAAAATATTGTATCGAGGAAAATGTAATAAATTAAGGCATTGGTTTTAGGATACTAAATTTTGGGATGTAATAGTTGGTATCAGCAAACTTTTATTATAAATCATTGGAACTAGATTTAGGAAAATATTAATTCGTGAAGACAAACAAAATAAAGTCATTGAGAATATATATAGAATAATGTCATAAATTTTGGTATGTTAGATATTATGTTGGTATTACTAGAAATAAATCCACATCTTGGTAAAGCATGTGGACATGGTTCTAGCACATATTTATAAATGGATAATTACACTACAAATAGAAACTTGATCATATCCTTATACATGAAAATGGGTTTTAAAACTCATCTGGGTTGACACAGTGGTGGATACGCTAATGATAATTATCATTTTCATTACAAATTATTATGAAGTATTTTAATGTAACTTTATCCAAAAAAAATAAATGTTTTCAATTTGAGGATAAAAAATGCATATATTATTAATATATATTAATTGTTTTGGTATAATTAAATTTATAGCAGGTTAATTATTATATGAGATAATCCATTTAATTCCATAGTTTAGAAATGGAACATATAAGGAATAAAGGTATCAATATTCATTCCCAATATAGATGTTACCATGACGAGGAAGTCATTATATCTTGTATTAGAACATAGAAATTTAAGGATATATTATGGAAGCTTAATCTAGGTATGAAAAATAAAATTTCCCAAATGGTAAGACATATTCTAGAGTGATGTTATCCTATTATAGAATTATTTACAGATATAAATCCCCTATAATTTAGTGACATTACTAAAATAATTATATTGGATCAATAGATAAGGTCTCTTGAGGAGTTATTTATGTCCTTTGGATGTGGTGAAAAGTTAATGGTTACACATGCGGTATATTACATCATAGTCGATGTTGGTCAATGCTGGTCATTGATCCTTATTATTTGGTATAAAGAATAAATATATCCCATTAAATAGAAATCATATAAGGATGTATTCATTGATAAATATTTCCTTAATGAGCCACAAATTCAGATGAATATAATGTTCATTAGTTGAACTAAAAATCGGGAATAAATTATTATATAGTACGCATATACCTTTAAAAGGTTATATAGGCATGTTATGGATTTTATATGTAACATGTAATGACATATTTACCATTTCATTTATGGGTTTATGAAAAGTATATGAAGGTCACTAGTCTCGAAATATTTTTAAGAATAGGATGGATAATATTAATGAGTTATCATGATAAATAATGGATTATAAATGTCATATTGATTCAATAGGAAGAATGAGAAGAATAAAATGGAATAACAAATAATGGATAAAGAGATGAATGTAAAGAAGTATTTTCTCACATGTGATAATAGTGTAAGGAATAAAAATGGTATAATCTTGAAGGTATTGGTAGTTGGTTAAATGTGCTGTTAAAAGGGACACTAGAAAAAATGGAAAGGGAAAAAAAGAAAAGTATTGATATGTTATTCACACACTTTAATAATACAGGAAACTATACAAAATTATTCCCCATGAATCAATTTAACATACCTCAAAAGAATTAATGGGACCGAGGTAAATCTTATGCTATTGATACTTAAAAAGTGGAATGATTACTTTTCATATATATATTTGTATCCACATAAAATATTGTAAAAGTATTTTCATGAATATATTCTCATCAAAATATTTATGAAATATATAATGAATGTATTATAATATTTTTTTCATTAAGTATTTAAAGGCATAAATTGAGTGGTACCGATGAATAAGAAAAATGATTCAGTATTAAGATAATGATTTTGGATAAACATATGATAGAGGGAAGATAATTCTTAATTTGTACCTGATGTGTAGATAATGGTTTTTGTATAAATATGTGACTTATATGTATATTGTAAATTGGGTAGTACTGCATACCTTAGAGATTATTAATTATTTATTAAAAAATTGGTTTATTCCATTGTTGATGGAGTTTAAAACAATTATTTAATTTAAGGAATATTTAAAATAATATATTCTATTACTTAAGATATAAGGAATAATGAATTTGTTCAATAATTTTTTAGAGTCATTAACATGTTTCATGAAAATACATGGTTAAGGTTTTCAGATGCTTAGTATTTTATGATTTAGAGCTACTTCATGTAGTTTGGAATAATGATTCAACAATACAAGGATTTAATAATTAGTTAAAATATGTTAATCACTGATTATATATATATTAACACTTTATTTAAAGAAATTTTTTCCACTACTTTGATTTGAATTTCAAAAAATGTACTTCTATAGTGGCAATCGGTACGCTATTTGGAGTCTGATAGAACTAAGTTGATTTTTTTGTAAATAGTAACATAAACTTATGAATTTAAATATGAATATTAATATGAGCCTTAATAATAGTAAATCAAGTCATAATTTTATTGTCTTATGGGTATAAGATAACTTGATATTGATTATTTTTTTCAAGGTTATATAAAATCATATATTGTTTCGAAATTATTATTATTTAGAATAAAATGTAATTTTATTTGAAAATATCTTATTCATATTTATAAAATTATTTTCTAAAAATAGAGTTCATTTTTTAATTATACTCATCAAAAAATTGTAATGGTATTTTTTGGGATTTTTCTTAGATAGTTGAATATTTGGGGAATAGTAAAAAATACAGTTTTATGATTTTTGGTGATTAATGACATCATTATGATTTAATAATGATTTAAACATTCTGGTAGATGCTTGAGGATTAAAATATGATATGAGGTGTCACATGTGGCTAATAAAATGGCAAAAAACCATTGGAATGCCCATGGTTTTTCAAATACCACTAATGAGGTGTCCATTGAAATAAATTAAAAACACCCCCACTTTCACTATAAATACCACCCTCACACCCCCTATTTCTCTAACACCTCTCAATCTTATAAATTTCTCTAAATTCATCTAAATACACTTATAAAGTCCCTTACCCACGTCCATGACCTACTGGCCTCTGCAAAAGGACAAAATCAAAGGCCTTAACGAGGATCTTAAGAGAAGAGATCAACATGTAAAAATCTTCTTGCATTTTTTGTGTTTTCTATTAAAGTAATTTTCTTTTCATATAATCCATTATCCTACCCTTATCAAAGAGTAATGAAATCCAATGAATCTTATATATTAAGGATAACATCATGTTTTTGGAATAATCCTTCAATTTACATCTTCCCCTCATTCAATTATTCTAAAAATAAAAACATCATCCATGATGTGTCGATTTACCAAAATCGTGGAATATATGATTTCAATATCCATTACATCCTTCAAAATTGGTTATAAAACTATGCTAATGGTTGAAACAGTTTCTAACATGTATGATATATACTCTTTCATTTTTTGGTGATGACATATATACATAATATTATGTTGTATAATGAAATTAGTTCTTGATTATCCAAGAACCGTGAAAATGATCTCAATATATATCATTAAGGGCTTATATAATGATTCTTCCTCATCCCATATAACCAATTTTATTTGAGTAATCATTTATTATATTGGATACATATTAATACCATTTCATTCCACTTCTTGAGTATCTCTTCCATTCGATGATGAAATACATTACCAACCAACCTTAGAAATCAAGTAAAGAACTCACCCAAAACAATATAATGAACAAAATATTATTATTTAATGGGTGGAATGATGTTATAAAAATTTAATATAAGGAATTATAAAAATAAATACGTTTATGTAAAATATTAATAACATGATTTTAACGATTATACCAATGGTTGAAAGATGTTTTATGTAAGAATAAACTGAGGTTAAGGAATTTGTATCCCAGTTTCCATTCATTGGGTTAACATTCTATTTCAGTAATTATGTGGTACTAAGATAATTTGGGAAATAAATTTCATTCATATAATGTTTTATTATGTGTATTTATTTTTTATACACATAATTCTATCTTTATATCAATTTTTTAAAATGTATATGATATTTGTGTGGTATTTTTTGTTTGAAAATTCTCTATTAAAATTATATTTTTAAAAATGAAAAGAAAAGTTTTTTTTCACATATTTCATATTATATGATTATGTTCTTTTTCATAGGAATTTTTTATAATTAAGCATGGAACATAATTCTCATTTCAGTGCTTTGGGAATGTGTATATTGGAGTTTAGCCATATGGTTACTCCAAGTGTAACTGCGATGGTAACAATATAAGGTAGTCCAGAGGGTTAAATTGTGAGGTAGCTGTGAGGGTAACAAATCATAAGGTATTCATTAGGGTTACAAAATTAAGAATGTAATTTCCAAAGATATACTTATTCAATATTTATGTTTTCTATGATTTATGTAAATATTATGTTTCACAAAGTAAGTATATGATTTTTTATGGGTGAGAAATATGTCTTTGGGAAGATGATTTCATATATTTATAAGTATTAATAGACTAATGGTTTCATTCATCATTTTTATATCCCTTAATGAAATATTTAAGCTCATAACATGTTTATTAATTATTTCCATAGGTCATAAGGATGTGTAAAAAAATAAGGAAGTCAATTTAACTTTAATGAATATTTTTCAAAGAAATCATGTTGTTGTTTTGTGTTTTAAATTTTCTTTTTTTAAAGAAATGGATAGTTTTTAAATTGTAGCCACATTATATGATTTTGGGTTGATATGTAAGAGTTATTTATTATGTTTCTAAAAATTTAAACCAAAAGGATCCTTCAAAATGTAAAGAAGTGATATCTAGTTGAAATAACTAGAATATTTATTGCTTAAGGTTGGGGCCTTATAGTTGGTATTTGAGCGCGATTTAAATAACTTTAATAGTTTGTATGATGTTAACAAAATAAAATAAATTATTTTACCTTGTGTTTTTTTTAAAAAGGACTATAGTATTAATATTACCATGTTTCTTCATCTATGATATGTTTGTATAGAATGGTTTTTCATATAAGAAATGGGGAAGCTGAATTTGGAAGGAACCGAGAGGTTGATATCTTTTTGAATCCACAAATGGAAATGTAAGGAATTATAACCAAACAGTTTGTGACAAAAATATATATATTTACATGAAAATAAATGGTGGTGTAATCCATTCAAGATAACAACCATAACTTCCAAAAAGGAACATGACGATGGTGAAAGATTTTATGAGGAAACACCCAACTTCTTTTAGAGGACCTTATGACCCAGTAGCAGTTAAAGGATGGATGATATCACTTGAACATATATTATATGTTATGTGATGTTCATATAAGAAAACTTTAAGTCCTTCAATTTATCATTTTGATGGTGGAGCAGATCTGTTGTGGTCAATGGTTATAAATATCTGGGATAGAGAGAAGATTTATTCCTTAGTGTGGGATGAATTTGAAAGTATTTTCCTTCAAAAATATTTTTCAAATATGTTTAATCATAGGATGGAGAAGAAATTACTTTAATTGAATCACAAAGAAGAGTATTTAGTGGGCTGGTATGAAACGAACATCATTTGACTGGTGAGGCTTGATCTAAATCTTATTCTGTAACATCAATGAAAAATTGACAATTTTTAGCCAGTATTGAGGCTAATATATCGAAGGTCATTAGATTCCCATGAGTTAAAATGTAATAAGAAACTTTTTTGATGTGAATAGAGGGTAGAAATAGTGTTTTTGATGACTACATGTACCTTGAAATCAAACAAAAGTGGTTCTAGATAGACACCGATGGATAAGAATAATTCAAAAATATTTGATGGTAAGAATGTTTAGTATCTAGGTTGTGAAAAGTGTGGTGAAAAGCACCATGGGGAATGCCTTACCAAGACTAGGAAGTGTTTTTATGTGGTATGTTTAGACATATGTCCTAAGATTCTAATGAAAATGATCCTAAGACCAATCCAGATAAAAAAATTAAAGTGTTTCAAATGTTATGAGATGGGTCATTATTAAAATATCTTCCCAAAGAATGATATGAATGTTGGAAATCAGCTAGACTATAAGAAGAAAAGTGTATTGAGAAACTTTTCAACTAAGTTAATAGATTTCCATCCATCCAATGAATTGGTATCAGTTTCATTGTTTGTTTAATCATATTTTTATATAGTCTTATTTGATACGGGGACCACACATTAATTCATTTCTGAGAAATTTTGTAGTAAATTTGAAATTTCACTAGAAGAAAAGAGATTAGAACTTATGGTTAGAACACTAGGGTAAATGTTACAACAAAATAGAATTTTATGAATATTCATATTGTTATCCATGGAAAGTCATTACCTTCAAAACGTTTTTCCCCATAGTAGCGACTTATATCATTATGGGTATATATTGGATTTTTATTTATCATGATAAGATTAATTGTAGAGATAAACAATTTGGTTTTCATAAAGAGTTCCATTTTGTACACAAGAAGGAACCCATACAATTGATAACATATGTGGAAGCTAAGAATCTTATGAAAGATTTTAAAAAATTTTATCTTTCTCATTTTGATAAAAACAAGTTAACTTTTCAGATTAATGAAGTGCTAGTGATAAATGAATATCATGATGTGTTGACTGATGAGTTAACCAGTGTCATACATGATTAAGAAGATAAATTTTCTATTGAATTGGTTCTTGATGTGGAGCCATTTTTAAAACACCATTATTGAATAGATAAAATGGAAATTTTAGAGTTGAAAAAGCAGTTGCCGATATTATTAGATAAAGCCTTCATCTGACAAAGCACTTCATCTTGGAGTGCTCATGTCTTGTTTGTTAAGAATAAATATGGTTCAATGTAACTTTGCTTTGATTATAGAGATTTTAATAACATTACTGTTAAAAATAATTATCTTTTTACTCGTATCGATGATTTTTTTTATCAGCATCACAGAGCATAGAATTTTTTTTGTCGTTGACCTCAGGTCAGGGTACCATCAATTGAAAGTAATGTAAGATGAAATACCACAAAATATATTCCATACTATATATGGGAATTTTGAATTTATTTTCATGTCATTTGGGTTAACTAATGAAAATGTTGTATTCATCGATCTTATGAATTGAATATTTCATGAGTTCTTGAATAATTACATGGTTTTGTTTATTAATGATATTATTGTATTTTATAAAAGTAAAAAAGAGCATGAATAAAATTTAAGGGATGTTTTAAAAACCTTAAATGAAAACAAACTATATTTAAAATTTAGCAAGTGTTAATTTTGGTTTCAACAGATTTATTTTTTTTGGGAATATTGTATATAAGGATGGAATAATAGTTGATGTTTCAAAAAAACCGGTTGATGAATGGATAAAAAATAATAATTTTATATAGATTCTTAGTTTTCTAGGATTATCAAGATATTACGGATGTCTTGTTAAAAAAATTGTATGATTATCTAGACCGCTAACTAAGTTAACCCGAAAATGGTTTAAATTTCTTTAGAAATAATAATGTGATGTTTATTTTCAGGAACTGATGAAGAGATTGGTGAATGCTCCAATTTTAGCCATGCCTTCTAGAAATGGTGAGTTTTCCATCTACATTGACTCTTCATTGAACTAGATTGGTTGTGTTCTAATGGATATTGATTAGATAATTGCTTATACATCAAGACACTTAAAACCTCATTAGTTATATTATCCGACACATGAATTGGAATTAGCAGCTGTTGATTTTTTCATTGAATATTTGGAGGAATCATTTATATAGATCCAAATGAGATATATATACCAACTATAATAGTATGAAGTATATATTCAAACATAAGAAACTAAACATGAGGCGAAGAAGATGTCTTGTTGTGATAAAGGATTATGATTTCATGATAAATTTCCATATGGGGATAGAAAACAATGTGGAATATGCCTTGAGTCAAAAACATCAAGAATCATTAACTATCTTACAGCTAGAATAAAACCCATTGATCAATTATTTAATGAAATTTAGCTTGTATGTCATTGGTGCAAGAAATTATGTTCTTTTGTTTTAGGTTTCAGTGCAGTCATCATTGTTTGATAGAATTTATCAAGCACAAAAGGCAGATGAGGAGATATAGAAAAGGTATAATTGGTTAAAATGGGGATGTTTATAGAACATAAAATTTATAATGATTGTGTTTTTATATTTGGAAAAATATTGTGTGTTCCTGGTCATTCTCATTTGAGTAAATAGTTGTCGTGAAAAAATCATAGTTCTCCATTTTTAGTTCATCATATTAGAACAAAGATGTATAGAGACCTTCAAAAGTATTACCAGTGGGATGAATTAAAAAGAGATATTGCATATTTTACCATGAAATGTTTGACCAGTCAATAGGTTAAATAATAGAATATGTTACTAAAGGGGATGATTCATCATTTACCAGTTATATAGTGGAAATAAGAAAATATATATATGGACTTCATTGTGGGACTACAAAAGACTTCTTGAGGTAACTATGTAATCTCGGTTATTATTGATCAACTAATTAAATATTCTAATTTTATTCATATTCGAGATACTATAAAATTGGACCAACTTTATCGACCATATCTCAAAGATATTGTCAGGTTACATAGAGTTCCTCTTTCCATTGTATCTAATTGTGATCTCAGGTTCACTCTTATCTTTTGTAAAGGCCTTCAGAAGTCATTAAGAATATAATTAAATTTTAGGGAATCTCTTCATCCTAAATCAGACTGATAGTCAAACTGAATGATTCAAACTTTGGAAGATATGATTTGATCATGATCAAAGGATTACCATGAATTTTGGAATCCACATATTTATTTCGAGGATTTTTATTATAATAATAGTTTTCATTCATGTATAGAGATGGAACCTTTCGTGGAATTATATGGGAAGTGATGTCAAACTCAAACATTTTGTGATAAAGTCAAGGAAAGGAAGTTAATGAGGCCAGAATTTGTAGAAGAAGTGGCTGAGAAATTAATGATGATCCAACAAAAAATGAGGATAACTCAAATAATGCATAAAATTTATGTAAATAACGTGATGAAAGGCTTTTCTTTGAGTTAGATGATCATGTTTTTCATAGACTATCACAATGGAAAAGTGTTATGTGATTTATTAAGAAAGGAAAGCCAAGTCCATGATTCGTTGAAACCTATGATATTTAGGGGAATGTTGGTCCAGTCGCCTAATGAGTAGATTTTCCTCTGGTTTTATTTTAGGTACCCAATGTGTTTCATGTTTTGATGTTGGGAATGAATGTTCCAGATTCGTCTCATGTTTAATGCCCAAAAAACGTTCAGCTAGAAGAGAAAATTTATAGAGTGGAGAAACCTATTTCGATCCTTGATCAAAGAGAAAAAGTATTTCAGAATAAGGTAATCAACAAGGTAATGGTTTTTTTGGATAACCCACATGGTTGAAGAAGCAACACGATAATATGAAAATTCTATTAGGGAAAGATACCCTCACTTGTTTAATAATTAAATAAAATTACGAGGATGAAATTTTTAGATGTTGGTGAGAATGTAACACCCCATGGTTTTAAAAATAAATTGAAATTCATGAATCACTGATTTATTCATACTGAAACTTTGTTTAAATATAATTTTTCTACTTCAATGATTTCAACATTGAAAAACAGGCATCTACGTTTGCGATCAGTATGTTATTTGGAGTCTGATCGAACCAACTTGATTTTTTTATGAATAGTAACATACCCTTATGAATATTAATATGGATAATAATATGTTCTATATGAATAGTAAATTATATTATTATTTTATTTTCATATGGTTATAATATTATTAGAACTTGACTAATTTTTCATGTCGATATAAAAGCAGTTATAGTTTTAAAATTGATAATTTTTTAATAAAATAAGATTCTATATAACAATTAAATTAATACTATTTTGAATTTTTTTTCAATATATGGAGTTCATTTTGGAATTCTACACGTTGAAAATGTCTAGGGGGTGTGTTTGTTCTTTTTCTGTGACAGTTCAATATTTAGTAAATCATAAAAAAACAGTTTTAAATTTGTGATTGTTTAATGACATCATAATGATGTAATAATGAGGTAATCATTCTGGTAGACAAACGAGGAACAAAATATGATATGAGGTGTCCTATGTTGCCAATACCATGTGAAAAAACCATAGTAAGGCCCAAGGTTTTGCAAATACCACTAATGAAGTGTCCTTTGAAATTAATTAAAAACTCTCCCACTTTAACTATAAGTACCGCCCTCACCCCCACCAACCTTGTTTCTCTCACACCTATCAAGCTTTGATAAATGTCTAAATTATGACAAATATATTTCCCAAGGATCTTCCCCACATCAATGACCTACTTGCCTAACGAAAATGACAAAATCATGGTCCTTGAGTAGGATCTTAAGAATAAGAGATCAAGAGGTAGTAATCCTTTTCCATTTTCTTGGGTTTTCTTTTCAATTTATTTTCATTTCACATTCTTCGTTTTAATACCCTTATATAATAGTCATTCAAGATCCATTATCATGTATATTCTGGATTCTATCATGCTCCTTAAAAGATTCATCAATTAACTTTTATCCTCTTCCTCTTATTCTAAAAATAAAAAACACCATCAGTGATGTTCCGATATACCAAAATAATTGAAAATGAGTTTTAAATTTCCATTACATCCATCAAAACTGGTTATTAAAGAATTTTAATTGTTTAAAAGTTTCTAATGTGTATGATATATCATGATTCATGTTCCGTAGTTGACATATATACATAATAGTCTATTATATAATGAAACTTGTTCGTGATTATAAAGGAACCACCAAAATGATCAAAATGGATATCACTAATGATTTATCTAATGATTAATCCTCCCAAAATATTAAAAAAATAACTTATGTCATAATTTAATATTAATTAAAAATATTAATTCCATTTTATTAAACTATTAGTTTTTTTCTTCTATTTGACATAGAAATCATTTATGAACCAACCATGGAAATAATGTAAACAACACACTTGAAACAATGGAACGAATAAAATATTATTAATTAATTGATGGAACGATGCTATAAAATGGTCATATAATGTGTTATAAACATAAATAACTTTTTTAAGATATTAATAACACTATTATATCCATTATATAGAAGGTTTATACATATTTTATGTAAGAACAATCCGAGGTAATGGAATTCTAAACCAAGTTTCCATTCTTTGGGTTAAACATCTATTTCATTAATTATATGTTACTAAGATAATTTGGGTAATGAATTTAATTCATATTATATTTTATTATCGTTATTTATATTTGTTAAACATATTCTGTTCATTTTATTAGTTCTAGCTTAAATAATATGATATTTTAATGTCATATTTCTTTAAAAATTCTATTTTGAAATTCTATCTTACAAATTCAAGAGAAATATTTTTTATGAAATTATTCATGTTTTATGACTATGTTCTAGTTCATGTGAATTATTTATAATGAATTGTGGGACCTATATGTCACGACCCGTCCTTGGGGCCCGTGCTGGGACTACCCCAAGCCAACATTCCATAGGCTAGGGGTAGGCGACTAGCACCATAGGTGTAAATCCCTATAAAAAGGGAAGGCATAGCCTTTATAAAAGGAAACAAACACCACATAGTATAAGCGGAAGAAACAGTAAGTACAAAAGAATGTACTAAAAAGTAAATGGGCCAGAATAAAAACACAACTGAAAAGTAAACCTTTAACTGAATGAAAGTACAATAGCTGGAATGTGCGAGCTGATCCTAGATCGTCCTCCAGGTTCCCACCTGATGGGTAGGTACAGATGGACACCTCAGCTCTCCATGTCTATCTGCCACCTTCGGGTACTATCTCATCATTAAGTCCACCTCCGAGTACTGACTCGCCATGAGTTCCACCTCCAGGTACTGACTCGTCCTGACGTCCACTTCTACGTACTGACTTGTCGTGAAGTCCACCTCCAAGTACAGTCCCGCTCCTCAAGCCTCAACCACGATCAGCGCTGTCCGTCGTCTACAACCAACACAATGTAGTGCGGGCATAGACTTTGTAGGGGTGAGTATATGCTTCTCAGTAGGGACCCTGAGACCCCTGAAGGTCTCCCAAAATCCACAAAGGATAAACCATAGAAAAGATACAAAACACAATGTATCAACTGTCTCCACATAGCTATATGCCCATACATATAGCTAAGTCATCAATTCCTGTTCTGCTCCAACTCAGGAGCCCAAGTGCAACCTAGTCCATATAGGAAACCATAACTCAATCCACACAAGAAAGGAAAACCTAGTCCACATAGGAAAGCACAACCCAATCCACACAGGAAAGCACATCCCAGTCCACACTGGAAAGCACAACCCAGTCCACAAAGGAATGCATGTCAATCACATCAATTATAATGATTGAAAGTCAAGACTCAGCTCACATAGGTATATAACATTTGTAAAGAAAAAGAGATGATCATATGTAGTTACTAATTCATCTACCTAGGACCCGCGTTGGATACTAGACCAGCTAAGCTGTCGGACCCACGTAGGATACTAGTTCAGCTACTCTGTCGGACCCACATAGGATACTACAATAGAGGTCAATACCGTCAGACCCAAACAGGATACAAGAACAGTAGTCGTCACTGCCGAACCCATGGTGGATTCCAATACGGTTGTCATTATCATCAGACCCACAAAGGATTCGAGTACGAAAGTCTTTACCGTCGAACCCATGGAGGATTCCAGTACGGTAGTCTTCACCATTGAACCCACAAAGGTTTCCAGTACAAATGTCTTTACCGTCGAACCCACGGAGGATTCCAGAATGGATGTCATTGCAATCGAAGCCATCTCAAGGGTTCCCGCACATAGCATGCTCGATTCCCAGAGGGTCCACTACACGAACAAAGGGGGTCGAAACATCAACTGACACATAGTCCAGAGTTGATGTATCCCAAAGTTCCGTCTCATCAATAGGAACTCAACGCGACAGACGGCGCGTCAATCGGACGCCCGGTCTGAGAGTTATTGGCCTTTTCGTCCCAGGGGCCCGGTTGGTTTTTAAGTCAAAACCAACCCGACCATAACCCAACTGCATCCAAAGCTCGAGCGGATTAAGCCAAAAGGTTTGTCTCACTTAGAGGAAACCAACAAGATCGACGACATGTCAATCGGACGTCCGGAGCTCAAGTTATAAGCATTTCCACTCCGAAGGCCCGATTGGTTTCGTGTTCGAACCAACCAGGCCATACCCAAAGTTCTCTGAATCCTTGAGTGTAATATTCTGAAACTACCGTCTCGATCCAAGGATCGCATCACAACTAATGGTGTGTCGATCGGAGGTCTGTAGAGCATGTTACGGGAATTTGAAGAAGCTGTTCGATTTTAGGGGGTTTTGGGCCCGGACAAACCCAGCCCAAGACCCCCTAGGTAGGCCCGAACCAGGTCGACCCAAACCGGGTCCAGGTCTGGCCAATCAGAGCATGGCCCGGCCCGGCTGGCGCGGCCCAGCCCAGCTGGCGCGCACTGGCCCGGCTCGGCGAGGGTGCTGCGCGCCGCGTGAGCGTGGAAAGGGGAGAACTGCCACCCCCTTCGAACCAGACGGCGGACCCGTGGGGGGTCCACCCTGCTGCGTTGACTGGGGGTTCAAAACCCAGGTTTTCCAGATCTGGTCAGCCGTAATGGGCGGCCAGTGTGCCGCGCAGGACCAGCCGGTCCCGCCTCTTGAGCACCGGCGGCCGGCGGCTCCGGCCGCCCTCCCCTGCTCCGCCGCGGCCCAAGGCCACGGCCTTGGTCCGACCGGCGCGGCACGGAGGCACCATGCCCCTCCGCTGCCACCCCTCTCTGGCCGCAGCCTGACTCCGGCCGTGGCTTTTTTCGGCCTCAACGGGGTGGCATGACGGCACTGCGCTTCTTCGCTGCGCCCCTCCTTGTTTCTGTGTGGTGTCGTTGCACCGCACCGCCTTCATTCGAGCCGCAACGAATACGACAACAAAGGGGAAGGAGGATCGGCCGTGTTCGGGAGGTCAGACCTCCTCTCGTTAAATTGATAACAGTCAACCCAAATATTTAATGAAGAATTCAAGGAATAATCACTTCATAAAAACACACCCCTACCTCGAGAAGGCGTTCTTCAACGTTGCGGGGGACGGCGTCTCGGTAGACGATGTCGCGGTAGACGGCGTCGGGGTAGACAACATCATGGTAGACAGGCGTCGTTCCGTCAACGTCGGGAAGGGTGAATCCAAGGGTGGCATTGGCGTTCTTCGTTCTTCATTGGATGAAGAGGAAAACTCTCCAAGTGGTGGGCACCGTGCTTCGCTGCTAGTGTTCCACCGCTTGAAGAAGTCGTCCAAAACTCCTCCCCCTAGCCTCCTTTAAATAGGAGTGGTGGGTTTGTCATTGGAACGCAAGTCATAAATGGGGGATTTATGACATATGGCCCCACTCAATTAATCCATTTCGGTGGAACATTAAAAATAGAGGAAGGATCCTCATTAATTAAACACGTTGGCATTTTATTAAAGAGAGGGAGGATGGTTCCTCATAAACTTGAGGGGTTGATAAGTATTAAAGAGGGAGAGGGTGTTTAATGGGGTGTTAGGAAATTTAAGGAGGTGGGGGCTCATGTGGGACCCACCTCAATTCCTCACAACTTCCTTTCCCATAACTCATAAACCACTAGTGTCATAATAGAAATATAATTGTAAATCAATTATATTTTTACTCCTCACATTTTTTACATATCATCCCGAGAAAACGAAACTCCATAAAAAGTCTTCCTAAGTGATTACCGGCGTTTCGGTTTCATCGGTGCCCTCAGATTTCAATTCCGAGCACCGGATCAAAAGTTAGAAAACCCACTCGTTCGTTCACTAAATGTACCCGAGCTAAACTTTGGAAAATTATTCCAGGCACACCGGGCCTCAGAATGAGGCACCGTCAGCAACTGCGTACACGTAAAATTCCAAAGAAAATTAAGAAAAAATTTCCCTTAAAATTTATGTGTCTTTACATTACACCCAACTCCGGGCTTTACGTCCACGTAAAGATACATATCAAACTAGGGAAACAAAAGAGGGTACTGAGAATGCATCTGAGCCTCCCACACCCAAGTGCTCTCCTGGAGGTTCCCGTGTTGCCACATGAGGATCATTAGAGGATTTAGCCGTCCATGTAGGACCTACTCCTGTCGACCCTCGATCTCCACTGGGACCTCCGTAAAAGTCACCCCATCATCAAGGATATGAGTCAGGTCACACATGTATCTCCTCAGCTGAGATACGTGGAAGTCGTCATGCACCTGGTGCAACTGAGGTGGATGGGTCAAGTGGTAAACCACGTCGCCTACCCTGTTGAGGACCTAGAAGATTCTGATGAAGCGCGGAGATAACTTTCCACCTCGGCCAAATCTCCGTAATCCACGTCGAGGTGAGACCCATAAGAAAATGTGGTCACCATCCTCGAACTCTAGTGGCCTCCACCTCCTGTCAGCCTACGATTTCTGTTGGCACTGAGCTGTCTTCATCTGCTCTTGGATGACTTGAACCTCCTCTGGTCCTACAAGAGCTTCTATGATTTCTTCTTTGCCGATAAGAGAAACCCAGACTCATCCCATGGATGAAACACATTCTTCTCCTAATACAGTCAATCCAGACATGGATTATACTAATCCATACAAAGGATGACGTCATAAGTCTTCGATGCTACTACCAAGATATCCAACCATTACTCTCGCCTCAAAGGGTTGAGTCACACTATCAGCATCAGTGTGTGGTCACTGGGTCTCCTCCAGTAGGTATCTCAAAAGTGAGGGTCAAGTCAACAGTTTTAAATCAGAACCTCTTAGTATCAACTACATAAAAAGGACAGGGACACAACGTCACAGGAACATTGTCTTTTATTACTGTAGCTCAAGGTACAAAGACACAAAACATCCACAAACAAAACATCAACAAGGCCAGAAGCAATATGAAAAAAAGTCTCCATGACGGGAGCTAGTCCCGCTACTGTCCATCAGCTCCCGGAGCTCCATGGTCGTAAGCCTCAGCTTCCTAAAGGTGAGATCTCCCCTGTCCACCAATTCCATGCAGTCGGGGTGGTCTTCCTAGTGGTGGTGGTGGTAGGGCCTCAAAGCGTCGCACCCCAACCACTGCTCGGCCAGCTCCTCTTCCTCGTCTGCCTGCTCCCTGCCGACCGCCATGGTCGAACCTCTACCTGGGAGGTCCCTCTACCGCATGTTGTTCATCTGCAGGATGAGTCGGGCAGTCTCGAGCCATGTGGCCCTGCCCGCCACATGCATAGAATTTCTTGTTCCTCGTATAGCTGGCTCTGTTCCGAGTGCCTCGCACAACCGAACCTATTTACATAGATTCCTCATCTGATGGTCTAACCCACTTGGTCTTCTACGTCATCTAGCTACTGCGTTCTGTAGAAGACTCTGCTGTGGGTCGTCCTACGGAGGGTCTCACCACTGGTAACTGATCATTGAGAAAACATTCCACTATAAGGGCTCTCTCCAGCACCTCTTCCTGCGTCAGGATGTTGAGGGAGATCATCGAAGCCCTGATCTCATGCCTTAGTCCCTGCTCGAAGGCCCAGGCCCGGAAGAATGGGTCTCGTACCATGTTTGTCGAAATGCACGAGAGATCAGTAAATCTCACTGAGTACTGGGCTACCGTCATGCTGCCCGGCTGCAGATGTAGTATCTCTTGAATGCACACCACACAGAGGGTGGCTGGGACGAATGCCGAGCGGAAGAGGCTCTCAATGTCCGACAAAAGGATAGATTCCACGTCGTGAACCTAGAGCATCAGGATCCACCATCTACCTGCTTACACATGCATCATACTTGCCGCAAGGATCACCATGAGGTCAGCCGGTGTCCCTACTAATCTGAAAACTCGTACAACAGCCTCCATCCAATCCTGGGCTGCCTGAGTGTCCGTCTCCCCATGGAACCTGGGCGATCTCTGACGATGAAACTCGTGCAGTGCACTAAGGCGACATGCACTCTCAGCGGCTAGGGATGGTCTTATCGGTGGCCCGGCTGGTAGAGGTACCGCCGGTGCCTCCACTGTAATAGGGCCCCGCACCGAGGCCTCATCGCTCGGTGGGATATCGTCTCACACAAAGCTCTAAACCCTAGATGGCTTCCATCGTAGGGCCATCCTGAAAAGAGACAGGTGTGCCATGGTCAAACAGTATATCTGGTGAGCTGACACAAATTAATCAAAAAGAAAACTATTGAAACACACATGCAATAAATGTTTTCGTGCACTGAGTCGGAAATCAGAAGTCAGGGTCCTAGTGCATGGATATGTCGGTCGCCGCACCAACACTAGACTCTATGGACTGAGAACCATACTCAATACCCTTAACACTATTGCTTCACATAGAATTAAGATCAGAGTCCTGAGTTATGTGGTAGAACCGAACTCCTCTAATACCAATTTGTCACGACCCATCCTCGGGGCCCATTCCGTGACTACCACAACTCTCCTTCCATAGGCCAGGTGCTGGCGACTAGCACCAAAGACGTAAATCCTGATAAAAAGGGAAGGAATTGCCTTTATAAAATTAAACAAACACCATATAGTATAAGAGGAAGAAACAATATGTACAAAATAAAGTGCTGAAAAGTAAATGGGCCAAAATACAAACACAACTGAAAAGTAAAGCTACAACTGAATGAAAGTACAACAGCTGGAAGGTGTCAAGCTGCTCCTAGATTGTCCTTGGTGTTCCCACCTGAAGGGTAGGTACAGATGGACACCTCAGCTCTCCACGTCTGTCTGTCACCTCCGGGTACCATCTCGTCGTGAAGTCCACCTCCGGGTATTGACTCGTCATGAGGTCCACCTCCAGGCACTGACTCGTCATGAGGTCCACCTCCAGGTACTGACTCGTCGTGAAGTCCACCTACAGGTAAAATCCCACTCATCAAGCCTCAACAACGATCAGCACTGTCCGTCGTCTGTAACCAACACAACGTAGTGCGGTCATAGACCGTGCAAGGGTGAGTATACGCTACACGGTAGGGACCCCAAGAGCCCGTAAGGTCTCCCGAAACCCAAAAAGGATAAACCATAGAAAATATAAAAAACACGAAGTATCAACCATCTCCACATAGGTATATGCCCATACATATACATATGTCATCAATTACAGTTCAACTCCAACTCACGAGCCCAAGTGAAACCCAGTCCACACAGGAAAGCATAACTCAATCCACACAAGAAAGTACAACCCAATCCACACAAGAAAGCACAACCTAGTCCACACAGGAAAGCACATCCCAGTCCACACAGGAAAGAACAACCCAGTCCACATAGGAATGAAAGTTAATAACATCAATTATAATGAATGAAAGTTAAGCCTCAGCTCATATAGGTATACATCTTTTGTAAAACAAAAGAGATGATCATATGTAGTTACTGATTCATCTATCTAGGACACATGTAGGATACTACACCATCTAATATGTCAGACCCACATAGGATACTAGTCCAGCTACTCTGTCGGACCCACATAGGATACCGCAATAGTGGTCAATACTATCGGTCCCACGTAGGATACAAGTACAGTATTCGTCACCGCCGAACCCACGGAGGATTCCCGGACGGCTGTCATGATCGTCGAACCAACGGAGGATTCCAGTACGAAAGTCATCACTATCGAACCCATGGAGGATTCCAGTATGGATGTCCTCACCGCCAAACCCACATAGGATTCCAGTACAATAGTCTTTACCATCGAACCCAAGGAGGATGCCAGTACGGAAGTCTTTGCACTCGCAGCCAGCTCTTGGGTTCCCGCACACAACATGATCGATTCTGGGAGGGTCCGCTCCATGAGACAAGGGGGGTCGATACATCAACTGACACATAGTCCGGAGTTGATGTATACCAAAGTTCCGTCTCGTCAATAGGAACTCAATGCGACAGACGACACGTCAATCAGACGCCCGGTCTGAGAGTTGTTGGCTTTTTCGTCCCAGGGGCCCGGTTGGTTTTTAATTCAAAACCAACCCGACCATACTCCAAATTCATGCAAACCTCAAGCGGAGTAATCCAAAAGGTTCTTCTCACTGAGAGGAAACCAACAAGTTTGACGACACGTCAATCGGATGTCCGGAGTTCAAGTTATAAGTGTTTCCACTCCGAAGGCCCGATTGGTTCCATGCTCGAACCAACCCGTCCATACCCAAAGTTCTCTGAAACCTTCAGTGTAATATACCTAAATGACCCTCTCGATCCAAGGATCGCATCACAACTGATGTTGTGCTAATCGGAGGTATGTAACCCATGTTACAGGCATTTGAACGAAGCTGTCCGATTTTAGGGGGTTTTTAGCACGGACCGACCCGGCCCAGGACCCCTTGGGTCGGCCCGAACCAGGTCCGGGTCCAGCCCATCAGGGCGCAGCCCGGTCCTTCTGGTAGGGCTCGGCCTAGTGGGCGCGGCGTGGCCAGCCCGACTCGGCGCATCCGTTCCGACCGACCACGATCGGTCGGCCCGACAAGGGCGCCGCGTGCCGCGTGAGCGCGGAAGGTGGGGAACCACAACCCCCTTCGTGTTGAGTCAATAATGTTTTCTTTATGACATTTACATTCCTTCTTGTTTTGAAAATCACAAACACCTTATCTTTAAGGAAAATTTCTTTTATAAGGAAAATTGTTGTTATAAGGAAAATCGTTTTTATAAGGAAAATTTCTTTTATAAGGAAAATTGCTTTTATAAAGAAAAATCGCTTTTATAAGGAAACTTAATCTTATAATATTTTCATTATCTATATCCATATTTTTCTTAAGTATAAGAATCAGATTCATTTCTATATTCTTGTAATCATTTAAAACTTCGATATGAAGCATTCTGTTTTAGGCTCCGAATTCTGGATGAGAACTGTAATGAAGTTCCACTCCGAATTCTGGATACGAACTCTAATGAAGTTCCACTCCGAATTATTGATACGAACTCTCATTAAGTTCGACACCGAAATCTAATAACGAATTCTGATTACAAATTCTCATTACGAATTCTGATGACGAATTGTCATATCGAATTCATATTCCGAATTCACCTATTAAACAGAATCTGATCATCTTTGCTTTATACCTGTGAATTTATTTTAGACTCGGAATATTATTTATGGTTAGACTCCGAATTTCATTTTTCTTACACTTTTATAATTTGCCTACTCTTTGATATTATGCTTACACTCCGAACCTTCACTCTGAATCTTCACTCCGAACATTTTAAGTTAGTCTTGAAACGATGTCATACTTTCTGTTATACATGTTTTGTTACAAAATGATGTTGTCTATTCCGTTATAAACTAACCGTCAGTTAAGTTACACTTGTACAGGTCCCTCCTATTTTTAAGGAATATTTGAACGTTGGAAAGGAGGTTGACCTTGCCTATAAATAGGAGCTCATTTGAAAGAGGTCAAAACTGATTTTTGATACATGTTCTTCGACATTGTTCACACATGCTGTTGAAGTGATTTCTAGAGAGAGAGTATCTTATTAACTGTCAGAGTTTTGTGCGACTCCGAATTTTGGTGATTACATTCGAGAACTTCCGGTGATAGGCAGACAGAGGTGCCGACTAAATTAAAGTTCAAGGGCTTCCTTACTGAGGAAGACAGAGGTACCATCTACCTTGAAGTTGAGGGCTTGCGGGGATAGCAAGACAGAGATTACGATATTCGTATCGAGGGCTTACCCTGGTGTGGGTAAGACAGACTTGATTGAATGTATAAATAAAGGGACCATTATCCAAGGTTGTTGGATACCCTTCTCTTTGGGTTAAAAGACTTATATCTTGTTACTTGTAGTTTTACAACTTGTTTGTTTCCGCTGCATATTGTATTGTAAGGAAAGTATAACTTTCTTATACTTCCTTACTTGTACTCTGTTCCATTTAAATTCTATACGCTTTAAGGTAGAATCTCATATTGTAATCTTTAATAAAGTTTCAATTTCCGGATCCATATTTCCGGAAACTACTTTCAGAATCTCTTTCCAATTTTAAGCAAGTACATATAACATGAGGTTTATAACTTCATTCCTTATTCCAAGTTCTTAATTGGTGGTAGAGGTGTTGTAAATTTGATTAGTTTAACTCTGTTAAACTTAGATATTTCTTTTTCTAAGGAAAACATAGTTATTCATAACTAAATTTAAAGGTTCCAAAGGAATTTTTAAAGTATACAATTCACCCCCCCATCTTGTATATTGAGCATCTGCATCATTATTTCGATCCTACACTTCAAACCAGGCAGCAGACTCATGGGGGGACCGCCCTGCTTCTTTGACAGGGGCATCAAACCACCAGTTTTAAGGATCTGGCCGGCTGTAACGACCGGCCAGTAGTCCGCGCAGGACCAACCTGTCTCGCCTCCTAAGCACCGATGGCTGGCAGCTCCAGCCGCCCTCCCCTGCTACGCCACGACCAGAGGTCGCGGCCTTGGTCCGATGGTCACAGTACGACGGCGCAGCGCCCCTCCGCCACGGCCCACCTCCGGCCGCGGCTTCTTTCAGCCTTAACGGCGTGGCGCGACAACTCCTCTGTTCTTCACAGCGTCCCTCCTTATTTCCACGCGGTGTCGTTGCACCGCGCTGAATTTATTTGAGCCGCAACGAATACGAATACAAAGGGGGTGGATGATCGGCCGTGTTCGAGTGGTCCGACCTCCTCCCGTTAAATTGATAACAGGAGGCCCAAATATTTGACAAAAAATGCAAGGAATAATCACTTCATAAAAAACACACCGCTACCTCGAAGAAGGCGTTTGTCAGCGTCGTGGCAGATGGCACCACGACAGACGACATCGCGGCAGACGGCGTCGCGTCAGAAGGCGTCGCGGCAGACGGTGTTGCAGCAGACGGCAGTGCGGCAGACGGCGGCGCGGTAGACGGGCGTCATTCTGTCAACGTCGGGAAGGATGAATCTGAGGGTGGCGTCAACATTCCTCATTCTTCTTTGGAGGAAGTGAAAAAAATTCCAAGTGTTGGGGGTTGTGCTTCGCTGCTAGCGTTCCGACGCTTGAAGAAGCCGTCCAGAACTCCTCGCCCTAGCCTCCTTTAAATATGATTGGTGGGTTTGTCGTTGGAACACAAGTCATAAATGGGGGATTTATGACATAGGGCCCCACTCAATTAATCTGCTGCGGTGGAACATTAAAAAGAGAGGAAGGATCCTCATTAATTAAACACGTTGGCATTTAATTAAAGAGTGGAAGGAAGGTTCCTCATAAACTTGAGGGGTTGACATGTATTAAAGAGGGAGACGATGTTTAATGGGGTGTTAGGAAATTTAAGGAGGTGGGGGCTCATGTGGGCCCCACCCCACTTCCTCCCAACTTCCTTTCCCATAACTCCAAAACCACTCTTGGCGTAATAAAAATATAACTATAAAACAACTATATTTTTATTCATCACATTTTTAACATATCATCCCGAGCAAATACAAATCCAGAAAAAGTCTTCCTAAGCGATTACTGATGTTGTGGTTTCATCGGTGCCCTCAGATTTCAATTCTGAGCACCGGCTCAAAAGTTAGAAAACCTGCTCATTCGTTCACTGAGCTTACCTGAGCTAAACTTCGGAAAATTATTCTGGGCACACCAGGTATCGGAATCCGGCGCCGTCAGAAACTGCGTACTCGAAAATTACAAATGCAAATTATGAAAAACTTTCCCTTGAAATTTATGGGTCTTTACACTATATCACAATTATATTAATTTGTTATGTGTTTTTAGTTGTTCAACCATATGGTTTCTCTATGTGTAACTAGGATGGTTACACCACACGGTATCTGTGAGGGTTACATTGTAACATCGATGTGAGAGTTTCAAATCTTAAGGTAGTAATCGGGGTTCAAAATTAAGTAAGTAATGTCCAAATACACCATTATTCTCCATTTATATTTTCTATGAGTTTTTGATATCCCATGATTCACAAAGTAAGTATATGATTCTTTTTGGGTGAGAATTATGTCTTTGTGAAAATGATTTCATTTGTTATTAACTATTCATGGACTAATAGTTTCTCTTATTATTTTTATATCACTTACTAATCTCTTTATGACCATCCTATGTTTTTAAATTATTTACAATCGTTATAAGCATGTGTAATAGAAATAAAGAAGACGTGTTATATTTTATTAATATTTTTCAACGAAATCATTTTGTTTTTTAGTTTTTTAGATTTTATGTTTCTGAATAAATGGTTACTATTTTAATAGGTCCCACTTTGTATTGTTCTATGTAGATATGTTTTATTTATGTACTAAAATTCTTATAATATAAACCAAAAATAACTTAGGGAATATAATAAAGTGAAATATCGTTGAAATAACTAGAATATGTAATGTTTTTGGTTGGGGCCTCATAAATGATGAGTTCATTTTTTAAATTCAGCGAACATATCATGTTTTTATCTTGATATTTTGGAAGGGACATAACATTAACCATTTATGAAACAATTTGAGTTTATCTTTTTGTGATGTTTTAATGATTAAGTTACTAGTCCACATTATGAGGATTTATATACTTACCATATTTTTTTGTAAAATAGTTTGACTTGGAAATAATTATCTCTCCTTTATTGATATTATGATCCTTTAAAATTTAATTATTGTTCTTTAGGCATAAAAATTTCCTTCCATGGGCCATTAATTTCTTGGAGTAAGGGATAAATTATAAAATGATCAAATCATAACCAATTGTTGAAATTGTTATTATAAAATAGTAATGTATCATGTAAGTATATTTCCATACATTCATAAAGAGATAAATAAGTCCTAAAATCTAGGAAAAATGGGTTTTTGAAAAAAAAAATTATGTCCTATTATAATTACTTTTTTATGATATCAATGATTTTTCACAAATATTTTCTATGAATTTTTTTTGTTAAATTTCTCATGAATTTGTTTTCGATATATATTCCTTAGTATTTATGTTTTATTTTTCTCTTCCATGTCTATTTTCTATTTCCAACATATGTTTTCCTATATGTAACAATAGTTCTTTGATTATTCCAGATGTCCTATGATAATAATTTTATATTTTAGTAAAAGGATCCATTAATAAACCTTTTAGAATTTATATTTTTTATAAAAGTTAAGCTTTAAATATCAATCCTTGTATTGATGAGATAATGTTTAAATTGTAATGATGAAGTTTTTTTAATATAGGGAGAATGTGACACCATGAAATTTAAAAATATGATTATTTTATTCAATAGTGTGTATGAAATGAAACACCATGTGTATATGGGAATAATATATTCCAAGGATCTTCAATATATATTATATTATAAATAAATCCAATCAATGATATAACATAAAATTAAAGTATTGTGGATTTATCTTGTGTTACCCACAATGACAACATTCTCTGATTACTTTCATTACATGCAAAACCACATTTTACATAATACTATTAATAATATTGGTTAGAATAGAAATTATCCCCTAGCTATTAAATTTTTGGTTATGAATAATATTATTTAAAATATTAAAATTTATAGTTGAATTAATTTGTTATTATTAATTAGAAAATAAAATATTATCAAATTGAATATAAATAAATGTTTTTATAAAAAATAATTTTCAGTATAAAAATGTTTTTATCCAAATAAGTTAAATTAATTATAATTATTAAAATATAATATTGATAATTTAATAATATAAATTCTTTATTTTTTTCATATTTAGTCAATTGATTTTTTAGGCATATTGTAAACCCAAATCTAATTTTAATTATAAAAATTTGTATTTTTCTAAATGCAATTTTTAAAACATCTAATGGCACACTAAATTTAAAAAAAAATTAATTTTATAGATTTTATTTGGAAAAATAATATTCCTTTATAACAATTTAATATTAATATTATCATAGAGTTAGTTTTTGGTTTTTTTGGGATAAGTTTCATTTTTTGAAGAATAGTAAAAATTTCTGAATTTTAATTCAAAACTAACAAATGGTTTTAAATAATTTATAATGAAGAATTATATTTTAATTCATTTAAAAGTAAAATTTGACCATTTATACATATATTAACCTAATTTATGTCATTATATATTTTTATCATGAATATGGATATAAAAACATAGTAAATTGTTAAATATTTCCACTTTAAAAAGCAGCTTTCTCATCCAGTTGGTGGGATTAAATTTAAATTAATTATTGTAATATTCATTAATTTTAATTTATTTTTTAAATGATTTCATATTTTAATCATAATAATTTATAATAAATAATATTTACATATTAATTATCTTCAAAATTATTATTGAAATTAGTAAAATTTAATTAAACTTATTAATTGAAAAACAAGTTTACCAACAAAATAAACATTTAATATAAGGGTATAAATAACCTATAGAATTATCCAACTCCCTATTAATGGAAGTATTAATACTTTGTCACTTAATGGATATAGTTTGGTGAAATTTTATATCCAATTGTCTTGGAGAAAATGTGGGTGGAATTCCCACATTAAAACATTTACAACTTTTCCACTCACCCAACATATAAATGGACTCCCTCTCCCCCACATAATGACACCTCTAAAACATCTTTTTTTAATCCAAATACTACCCAAATAACTTCCAAAATTCCTTACCATAATTATATATTCCTTATATATAGAATAAAGTTTACTTAATAAGGTAGTAGTGTGATCATAATGATGATACCTGAAAAAGATGTATTGTTTTTCTAAAAGCATTTTTATTTTATTCCTTTGCCACCACCTTCAACTATTATTATATCATGGTTATATGAAAAAAATAGTATCCTAAATTTATTTAGGATTTTTTATGATAATGGTAATGACTAAAACTATACACATTTCAATAATTTTGTTAGTAAATCAATATTCGTGATCACGGAGAATTTCCACCTCGTGAATCGATGTCATACATTTTTTCCATTAAAACATATCATGCTTGTTAAAATGGTATACATACTGATTATTTATGATATTTTTAAAAATTATGATGTATTTATTCCTATTTGTTTATTATATAAAACATATCTTCATGGTTTCCATTTTTTGGGAATAAAGTAACATCGTTCATTTGAATGGGGGAATACCACCTCATGAAGTGATTTGATTCATTCAAGATTTATTATATGATTAATATTATTATTGCCTTCAACATATACCATTTTTACATATTATTTATACATTGGACATTATTTTATATATTTGTGAAAATTTTGATAAATTTTCATTCTCTACAAAATAGGGATATTTGATGACAAAGAACATTATTAAATCGATTATTTAATATATGTTCAATGGTTTTGAAATAAAGATATTGGGTGGGGACCATTTTATGATATGGTCATTGCATTATTAGTCTCATTAGAAGAACCAATTGGAGAAATATAACGGGAATTCAAACAATAGTTTTAAACTTTCTTGACAGTAGATTTAGAGGATAAAGATTCCATGTACATTGAAATCATGGCATCAAATAATATTTCATTGACTAAATTCATAATTTAGATATTATTATCCAATATATTTTGAATATGAAAAAATATGTGGATCCATTCCATTCTATGTTTTTTGATTAAATATCATGTGTGTTTAGTTATTTACCATTCTATGTCGATTGTTCCTTATCCAGTTATTTAAAAGGAATTTGTGTTAAATTATTTACTGTGAAATATTTATTATCCCATATATATTAATTTAAATTTCATGTATTATTAGTATATAAATTTCCATATTTATTATGGTTTATCTAGTTATTTATGTTTCATGTGTTTTATGTTATTTATCATTCTGCATTAATTATTAATTAATGATTCAAGATATCTTTTATTGTACTAAACCATTACTGAGAATTATATCTCACCCTTATTTTGTCCCCTTTCGTGAGTTTAGGAAGAATATATTTTTGAATGATTTTTCAAGGATTAATTTTATTATCCTTTGTTATATATTTTATTTTCATTTTACTAATATAAAATGAGTATCAAGTATATATCTTGTTTTTCAAAATTTCCAAATTGAATGATACTTTTGTATTTTAAATATATATATTTTACAAAGTAATAAATTAAGTCACCACCTATGGGATACTGGTTTCAATGTCATTATAGTTTAGAATAATAAGACAAGTGATATATATTAGAAAATATAAAAGATATATAGGAATATGTTGAGAAAATCCTTGGCCCTTGGAAATGTGATTTTTATTTTGTAGAAGTAAAAAAACAATTGTATTATAGATATATATTTTTTTATTTTGTAAGTGAAAAGCTCTAAATATTTTACCACTATTATATGGAATTAAATCATATTAACTACTCCTGTTAATTTAATATGTTTATCAATGGAATATTGATTAATGAAAGAGAAGTTATGTTAATGAAATTAGATGTTTTTACTATAAAAATAAATCCATATCTGTAAATTCATAAATTCATCAACACAAAAAATTAGGATTCTTATAAAAAAACATTATGTTTTAATAGGAAATTAATAAATTAGGAGAATATATGATTATTATACATTTAGATGTTCAATATGGCGAAAAAAAATTAAATTTAGAATAATAATGATGGAATATCATTTTGTGTTCAGGATGCTATTAAACAATGTGAAAGAACTACTTATGTCAGGAATGTTAAGAAATAATTCATAAAAATTTATTCATATTAGTATGAATCAACTAGAAAATATACAATTATAAGATAAGTGATAATGATAGAGGTAAGATTATATGTTTTTAATAAGATTTGAAATTTATTATGGGGACCTATAAAATTTTAAAAATATAAAATTAATATATTTTTTGAAAGGTTTGTTTATGAGATACATCGAATGAAAGACGATGTGAAAATTCATCCAACATAAGAAACATTTATGAAAATTATTATGTAACCACATGATAAATAATGTCACTAGATGAATGAGGTGTGTAAAACTACTCCCTCCAAGAAAAAATTCAAATATAAAAAAATATCATGAAAACTATTATGGATCATAATAGGAAAAGAGACATGTAATGACTGATAATTTGTTTCTAATTAAATTTCTTTCAAATTATTTATTAAATACATATTTAGTAATGTAGTATTATATAAACAACATGAAACAGTTGATAAAACTAATAAAAAAATTATATGCCGACATTAAAATTACATTTATGGAATAAATATAGGTATAATATTTTAATGTTTTACAAGGGTATAGAAAATTGAAAATATGATAACTATAATATAAATATTTAGGTCTACTTGATCCCCAAAATTTTTTAAACATTTAAAAAATATTGAAATATAATATAATATTAGTAATTGTTTATTACTTTTTAGAATGATATTATATATAACCATGAGAGAAAATAAAACTAGATGATCAATGAATTAAATATGAAGTGTATATAGAATTTATGGAACCCTTATGACCATTAAAAATTTAAATATTTTCGAAGTAACCTAATAGTTGGAAAAGTAATATGGCCATTAATAATATTAACCTAAAACATATATTAGTAACCTAACATATGTAATTATAAAAACATAATTAGTTATCTTATAAATTGAAAATTTAAAAAATTTATGTAAGGTTAAAAAAATTAATGATATAAAAAGAATTAGGATTTTTGTATAACACGTTTGTACTATTTAAATTTTTAGGGAAAACATTAATTTTTCAAGAGGATATTTTCATTCATATAATGGGTTTGTAATCTACATCTAATATTTTTAAGAATGATAATATAATTTTATGATACCATAACTAATATTTAAAAGGGATTTAAAAGTCATCATAATATAAAAATAATTCAAATAAACTAGTAATTTTTTTAAAAAAATTATATTTCATTTACCTAAAAAATAATCTTACTTAAATTTATTCCATTTTTTAAAATCTCAATTATGAAAATGGAAAGGGTGATTTTTTTTTTTTTTCAAAAATATATTAATTTTTTTGCGAATAATAAAATATTGAAAATATAGTATTTTGAATTATTGGTTAATTAAATGAATTAATGAGACATTAATAATGTAATAAATGATTAGTTTTCTATAGAACAGACAAATTACTATATTTAGTAATAAAACTTTACTATTTATTGTTTCTAAAAAAATAATCTAATGAATATTATATTAAAAAGAACCCATATCCTCCCCTTGTAAAAACAACCATCACCAAAAATTATCCACACACATTATATGACTCAAAGATACCCTAATCCATTACAATTTAACTCCACAAAACACCTCTCAATTGTTAAATAGTTATAGTCTTAACAAAATACTATTCCATGAATCATTATTAGGTGGTTTAAGAGTAGACTTCCAAAGGAGAATGTAAAACTCTTCCTTCTGATTTTTAAAAACTTTTTCTCTCCATCTCATAATCATTTTCAATATGTTATGAAATAATGACTCCAATATCATTAATATAATGTAATATCATTTTATCTAATTGGTTATCAATAATAAAACCACTTTTCATTTCATACTAAAATGGAGATGTTGTTTCCAATTAGGTCGGTCCCCTATCTCCATAAACATCTTACTAGGTTTCCCACACTACCTTTATGGATAAACTAAATTAATTTGTTATCGTATAAAATGATACAAATATGTAGATTTCATTTTCTTTCACATTATATATTTGATATATATCCATAATATAAATGTAAACCCAATAAGTCATTCGAGTTAGAAAAACCACATAAATGATCTAACCGTAAATAAATAAAACCTATATCCTATAAATCAGGCATATTTTTTAATAACACTAGTTACTAAAAACCTGTTGATATTTATAAACACGTTAACTAAATATTATTTCACTACCAATATGATGGAACCATTATATATGAACACTAAAAAATGGTTAAAAATAACTTCAACATTAGAAATAATAAAGGAAATACATCTGGATAGAAGAAATAAAATTGATATCTCAATTGAATTACTATAAAAAGATATGAAATAATGATGAAAAATAAATTAATTTGAAAATAATCCAAATCATGTATTTAATAAATCTATCTTGATTTTTTTAGGCTAATTGAATGGGTATAATGAAATAGAAACTGAGGCAATAAAACTCTCTAAACCACCCTTTTCACATTAGGTTATGAATTTTTTTCTCTACATCTTTTTTCTATTCATATTTTTAATTAAAACTATATATATATTTTATATATTTACCTTTAATATTAACCTAATGTGTCGTTAATTTCAATATTGGTTAAATGAATTCTTTTTAAGTTCCCTTCCGAAAACTTTTTTAAGTAAACCATCTTTTTATGAAATTTCCATTTAATATGCCATGTTATAAACCACTACAGAAAATTTGTTTCATCTTCGTTTTTATTGAAATTTCTCATTATTTTATAGCGAATCTTATTACTTTACTTCTATTTTCATGAAGAATATATCACTGTTACGATCATTAAATATTCTATAATGTTTTTTAAATACTCGAAAACAATATTCTATTACGAAATTACACTGTTCACTTCCCAAAGAAATTTTATTTAAATATTCACTATATTTGAGAAATTTTCTTATTTATCAAAATATTAACACCCAAAATTTTGTAATTCTTTATTTTATATTTATTATTTATTTGATATACATTGATTATGATTTGAGGCAAGATTATGTAAATAATTTCTTTCAAAGGGTTTTTCTAACGATTATACCTTATGTTTTGTTTCCTTAAATAGAAAACATTTACATGTACATTTCATGATGGGTGGACACAAATAGTCAATCAACACATTGTGTAATTTTTATATCGCTTGTGATGTTATGTGTAGGATTATGAACTAAATCTAACCTATTATGAGACTCTATTTACCATGTTATGATGTCTCAGTAGTGATCCTTCACTTATGATTACGGTGTCAATTGTTATGATATTTCCAAATCCATGTGATTCCATGATTATTTGATTCTATATTATTTATTTAATGAATTCAAAGGATATTTCATATTCTATATCAATTATGATATAATGTTATGGAATTTAACTTATATTCTATGCTCATTTACAATGCTTCTTCAATTAATAGGTTTCAAATTTCACCCATTTTATATGTGTTAGCCAAGTTATCATATAATTTTTTTGAAAATGATACATATTTAATTTCTCAATACAGATATGAAAATAATTATTTTTTATTTTACTTTCAATTTCATGTTCTATGTACTTAGATTTCTAATGACACCAAGCCACTAGAAATTTGGAATTTTTAACTAGATATTTGTTCAAATATAATTTAATTATATATATATGACTTGGAGCTCAGCAGTTTATATCATATAAATAATTATATATCATTAAATATTATATAATAAATACATTAGTAAACACCATAGGTATAACTCAAATAATATGAAAATATCCTGAAATTTGGATAAACTATTGAAAATGTGGGTCTTGTGTTATGAAATCCCTATCTAGATACTACATGTGGATATGGCTCTGGAAGAGATATACCTAGGGGTAACAACCCTCAAAGGGATCATTGGGTACTAACATGACCATTACCAGATGAATTCTTAGGAGGCCTTATTGTACACCTAGTTTGATTATTCTACGGGATATACTTGGGTACATTCACAAAATCATTAAAAAGAATTAATAAGGACATTAAATGAATATATGAAGAAACTATAGATTAAAAAACAAAAATCTTACAGACTCATATGTTTAGATATTGTTTATGTTATATCATTTATAGTCATAGTTTCCTAGATTATTTCCTTATTAGATTAAGTAATCTTATCCATAATTTTTACTTTATTTTAGTTATTTCTATGAAATATTTAGAATCATTCAACTAAACATTATGATAGGAAATGTCATTATTTCCATATCAAATACCTACTAATTTTTGTACGTGGATGTAAGAAATTCATGGTTGTACTAGATCAACTTATTGAATATAAGAATAATATCTTGAATAATATTGAACACCCTCTTTATCCTATAAAATATCATGTTGCTAATGTTTTTTTAGTAATAATGGCCACATATTTTTAGAAGATCTTATGATCCCACATCCTGGAATAATATATTATATCCATTGAGAAGATATACTTTCTCCATCAAATGTATAGATAAGATAATGTTGTACTGGTCATTTATTTATTATTGGGAGAATTCAATCCTTAGTGGAAACTAATCATGACCCCAAACCCCATATTGTTAATCATATCCACATAATGGAATAGATTAAAGAAAATATTATTCAAAAATATTTTCCTGAACTCTCCAATATAAAATGAACATACATTTTCATGGACTGAAGAATATCAAAGATTACACTGTCACGTATTATGGGGGAAGCATTATATGGATTGTATAATATACCTCCAACTTTTTAATCAACAACGAATGTAATGAGGAACACCAAATTAGTGGATTAAATCTGTTTTAATGAAAATATTTGGCGATCTAGGACATTAACAGATATGAAGATATTTTTTTTTGTTTTTTTCATTATATTTGATATGCATAGTGTTGATTTTAAGTGGAATCGAGAGTTTTGAGTTAAAAAAGAGAAAAAAGAGTTCAAATAGGGTAGACTGATGAAAACTTCTCATGGTGGGATGAAAAACCAATTAAAAATGATTCCATAGTGAGGGAATAAGAATATTACAAACGGAGTCATGTGAACGTATAAAATATTCATGTGTGGAAAAGAGTGGATTCGAGGTAATCATTTTCTTTGGGATATAAATAATCCCACTAATGTAATGGATGAAAAGAAGATTCTGAGCATCCCACTTCAATTATTTTAGGTTATCATACTAATAACATACAAATTATTAATATAATTTACATTAAGTTAATTTTTATTATTCTTGATTTAGTGTAGCCGGCGTATATTGTAATAGACATATCGATCAGAGTCCAATGAGCCCATTGAAGCCAGTTGTAAATATAGTTAAATGAAGAACATCCCTAAAATAATACATGTTCATTTTTAATGTTTTATGTCTAGTTTATTATTTTTAATATATTTATTGATTTAATATTATCTTTAAACTCAATGGATGGATGAACTACTAAACCAATAATCATGTCCAATTTACCTTAGTTTCCATGATTAAAAATTGACGATTTAGTTGCAAATAAATAAACATACCTATCTGAATATTTTTAGACTTCACATCATTTTGTGTTATAGGTTCCACACAGAACCCTAACATCACATGTTCATAAATACATTAATAGGTTTAGTCTATCATCGTGGAACCCACTGGGTCCCCTCAACCTCAATATAGTGGATTCACCTCACATGGGTCTTCAATCCCATTCATGGTCTTCGGCCAACACCAAATGCAATTGGGCATCACATTCCATGCCATCGTCAATAGTTTATATCAACCTCACTGGATACACAATGTCTTTATATAGAGGAATCATTCAGGGGATGCCACACAATCCATATTGACCTCAAAGATCATTTTTGGTTAATTTTCTCATCCAATAATATCCAGATCATCCAACAGTATATCTATCAATGAATGTTCAAGTACATAAAATCTCAATGAACTCATTCGTTACCTATTTGAGGTTTGGAGACCACTAGGTGTCATATTTGTCCCTCCATCAACCATTGGATGGAGACATTACTATAAAACGCAATGGTTGTTCATGTCCCTTGGTTTCCATCCATTATAATTTACTTCTTTAATTAAATTTAAACCTATCATCATAAAATAATAGTCTATGGGGTCACCCCTTTGGGCATCCCATCTATCTACATAAATTCATATAAAATCTTAAATTCGAAAGGTCCTGTATGTGATAAGGCATAACATTATCTAAAGGAGTTTACTATATTTCTATAGTCTGGTATAATCTTTGATGGCCCATCAAAGCAAGTGGAAGCACAAACATCCATCACCCATCATTGATAATACAAAACTAATTCTAATTCATCCACATTAATAATTTGTAACACATTATAATTATGTAATTATATAATTTTATTATAAATATATTTCTAAAAATCATCGGTTTACCCCATCACACTAAAACTATGATCTATAGGGTGATATCCAATCTTTGCACCCCCCCCAAAATATAGGAAATGAAAAAAATAATTGTTAACATCATTGATTTGGTAGTCCAATAAATCAATTAGTGGGAAACCCTATGAAAATTACAAATGATGATGTACCAAAATGTAATGATGATAAAAAAATTATAGATATCTTCATAAATTCTTTTCAAACCAGGTTGAGTGCGCACTCCACTAAAATTTTGAAGATTCACTATTCTACTTGGAAATCTACAATTGGACCTAAAGACAAACTATAAATTAGGGAAAATTACTTGATGATAATCGTATAAGGGCTACCGGAGTAACCTACCCACAAATTCCTTATAATGGCCACAAATATCACCTTAAACTAATAGAAACTAAGAAAGGTGAAGGTTTGGTTGACACCCTCCCTATGCAGATCACACATATGATGGAGAAATAAAAGACATCTCCCCTTTTTATTTAAAAAAATGAGGCCAGAATCATTCTTTGGTTCACACCTTTCCTGACACCATGATACCTTAGGATAACCTCTCAAGGACCCATTTGATGTCATAAATCTTCAAATTCATACCTTCTGACACCATGTTATGTTCAGAATCACTTTTCATACGATTAAAGTCATGTTGAAGTTAATTTCTATATCATGAACCAATAATTCCTTTTCCAATTCTTGAACAAACCCTCGGTCCATCAACCAAAATATAAACCACTTCAAAAAAATACAAAGGGTTTTATGAATTCTAGGAACCTTGTTTGGATATCTAGACATCAAAATCAACCATCCAACAAATCAAAAAATTTATTTTCCACTATTATTTCGAAACATATAGAGATAGTTTATTAAAATATAAAATGAGTTTGGCCTTAACATATTCATTTTTTTAGAAATAATACATTGTGATAATAGTTTCTTGGGGTGGTGAGTGTCCAATATTGTGATTCCCATGTGAAAATTGAGATGGGTATGACTTGGATCCCTCTTACCTCCCAAAAATAATCATAGGTTGTATCACCATGCTCTGGGGAATAACATAAAAATGAGTGGAAATAATCAAGGGATCTATTATTCCCCTATTGATATCTCATTAAATTATATTGGTTAGAATGATTACTTCCATCTTGCATTGTAAAATAAGTTTATTGACTACCCATATATATATCACCTTCATTATATATTGGGGGAGTGAGTTCTTGTAATCCTTAGGAGGAGCGGGTTCCATAACCTTGGCATAAGTGTGAAGGATATATTTATGTGGATGTCTAAACATAGTAACAGAATAAGTGATATTCCCTATATCCCCATGCATATTCAGAGTGGTAGTGAAAAACACCATAAACATTTAACTTATGATTCTATATAGTCGAACATATAAAATTAAACTAAGTATATCATGTGCACTATTGATGTTTTATAGAATACTTCATCTACTCACTACTGATAAGTAAGGTATTCATATAATCCATATATAACATATAGATCCTCATCTTGTAGTTGTTGGTTATAAAGTTTAAACTAATGAATAAAAATCTACAACAAATAGAAATAATCTTACCATCTTTGTGTCACACACACCAATAGATCAACATAATTTCCATGCCTTATGTCTTGGGCCCCCCAAATCTTGGGTATTTGATCAAACGAGGTTACACCTTTACAAAATCTAATTTATTTGTTACCTAATAGATTTTCTAGATTCCATTTACATATTCTGATCTAATATAAAACTGAAGGGGGGTTACTATATAGATTGAGTGGATCATATCATACTACAGGAAAATGACCATTTTGCGGTGATTATTTTAGGATATGGTAGTGGTTTAAACCTTCTCCTTATTAATCTTTAGTGGTTTCAAAAAACCACACCTAAATTGTGTTTCAGTGTACAATATGCTGCGATTTCCTCAATTTAGCGGCGGTTTATAGTAACTGTCATATTGGATCCATTTAGCAACGGGTTTTTATGGTTTTAGCAGTGGTTCTAATAGATAATATAAAAAATAAATTTTCCAAGAAAACTGCATCTCAAACCAAGAAAACTGATTCAAAATAATAAAGGAACATGAAAACAGTGTAGAGGTGGTTTTAACTGCCACTAAATTATTGTATCTAGTGGTGGTTTTAACTGTCGTAGATAGAAAAATATTGAAATTGTAGCAGTGGTTAAAAGTGATGCTAAATATAATAAATTTATTTCATAGTGGTTTAAACCACTGCTAAAGAAAGATTTACCAAGAAATGGCAACTGATTCTGCAGGCCCAGTAGAGTTCTCAGAAAAAAACCATCCAATTTGACATTCACATACATCCCACAATCAAAAAAATACCAGGAGACAAACATTTTTATAAAAATCACATGATAGATAAATGAATAATAGCTTTATAATGAGTTGGCCACAAAAAGATTATTTTATGTACATGAAGATTCACTTTTGGATATAGTGGTTTCACAATCAGGGATATCAGTTGATATTGAGTATGTTGATGTAATTGTGTATCACTCATAACTGAGGAATTTAATCGACAGATGATGTTTTATTGAGTTTTATGGGAATTAACGGATAATAATTTTGGTGATATCTCACTTAGCATTTCTAATGACCATAGTTAACAAGAATAGATTCATGTTTAACTGTACATACTAGTGTGAGGAAATTTCCATAGTGTTGAAGAAGTGGTTTTTGTTAGCTTTGATCCTAAGAATTCCTGAGCCTAAGGTTGGACATGTTGTGAAATGTAAGGAATCTGGTTATGTCTTATGATATGTTATGATTTAGAGTGATAAATTAGTCACTTTGGGATTCATCAGCTTTTAACCCACAAGATTAAATACTCTATTTCTGTATTTTAGTTTGTTGTTGTGGTCCATGCTTTGAAATTATCATGACAGAACTTATTGGGAAAAATATTTTTTGGGTAATTTTTCACCTGGAGTGCATGTAATATTTTCTCACTACATGGGCCTAATATTTATTAGATGAATTTCATAGAGTACATGTATAATTTTGAAATTGATAAATTGTAATCAACTAGAAATGGAAATATAGTGGTAAATTATTTGGGCAAAAAAATGTAAGATATAGGAGAAAATGTTTATTTAGAAGAATAGAAGATATTTCCTTCACTAAAAGACTATTTTTTTGGTGTAGTTGTGGTTTTTGGGGAAGCAATATGGTCATCCTTAGAGAAAATGTGTTTATTGGTTAAAAAATTTAAGAAATGTGAGAATATTATTCTGGAATGTATCAAGATGTGTGATAGGTTTGAATAATGTGAATCTATTTCCGAATTGAATTTTGATATAAATGGAGTGTTTATAGTTTTTAGCATGTTAATGGTCACATATTCCATGAGATACGAGTTTATGAGATCCTATAATGCATTGTAGTGGGATGTTCACCCAGGGTCAACCATGATTTATATTAATGAAAAGTGGATGTTCTCGTGGCCCTCCCTAGTAAGATACATTGAAGGTATTGTTTCCCATTGATTTACTTGTCCAAGTGTTATCCTTGAGTATCATTGTTGGTAGTTGAAGTGGAATGTTCACCCAAGGCCGACCTGTTGTACCTCATAGATTTGGAATTATAATAGAAGTCTATGAGTTGATAGTTGAAATTATGTATAAATGTATATCCTCGTATCGATGAGCAGTCAAGAAGGATGATCCAAACCATATAAGACATGATTCATGATTTTATTATATATTTTATCGACTAGATTCATCTTTTATAGAGAAAAAAATTATGGTAGAGTAATACAATCAACTGTTCAACAAATAATTATAAATTCTACTTTTAATGAAGTGGACAGTCCCTCTACCTTAATAGGATAAAGACACCTAAGTCTTCAATGGATATTTTCAAATTCTTATCAAAACTATTTTAAATAATAGGAAATCATAATTAAGAGTTATCACATGCCATCTATAAAACATGAGAAGATAATAATATAATATTTTAAGAATGAAGGGATATCCACTAAAAACAAGTTGAAGGGAGATACAAAACAAGATATTACCAAGAAAATCAATAAGAAGGTTGACCGATCATCTTTGGTTAACAATCCTAATGAATTTAGGAAAGATTAATCATAAAAATTGATTCATGACAATAATGAATCAACATATATAGTGTATACCACATTCCATAAATCAAAACATAAAAGGAAACAATAAAAAACAATAAAATACATAAAAGGAAACATGAGAAATCAAGAAACTTTTAGGTCATGAAAATGTTTTGTGGAAACTATAAGCCACAAATGATACATATAAAACCGACTATTACCATATTTTTCTAAAATTTCAACAATACAACTAATCACGGTCCAATGATAAACACTGCCCGTCACCCTCTCCACCTCCATCTCTACTTCCAGCTACCACCTGTAAGAACATTATATTGAAAATTAAATCCTGTTTTATATTTATATTTAAACTTAAAACTAATAATTGTTTTCAAGCTAAATTATATTTGAATTTTTTTGATTTACCTGCTCACCACCAGTCATTGAAATATCACTGGGGGTATATCCAGTCGTAGTCGAATATAAATCAATAAACTCTTTCTAAAAAGCATATATATGAGCCCCTGGTCTTGAACTGTGTTTCTTAGAGAAAAAATCTCTCTCTGGGTGTCTTGGGGTATGGATTGACTAAAACTAAGAGTATATGCAACTACAATCCTCGGTGGCATAAAAAAGACCTCAGATAGTACAGGTACCGAACTCATCCCACACACATTACCATGTTGTTGTTTCTCGAGGACATTAGCAACTGTGTCATCTAGGTAGATTGAGTATGAATGAATAGCATTGGAATCCCATAATTCTTTAATTTTCACATATAAATTATATATCAGTCATATTATAAGAAATATATATTAATATAGTGGATACTTATAGTAATTTATCATAATTAAAAATTAGTTCGTACCCAAAATTCTTTGGTAGGATCATTAAAAAAACATTCATTCATTTTTTTTGTGAACATTCAACCAAACATCGGTTTGGGATGCTTGGTTCCCTAAAATCTGTGACTGAATTTAAAAAAAATAAATCAACAATTTAATATACTAAACAAATAATATTTTCTTATAAATATTAAAACTAATGAAAATATTACTAGAGACGATAAGCTTCTAGAATAAATCTTTGACCCCACATTGTAAGGGATGATGTTCTTAGCACGACTTGATGCATTCTTTCTTGAATGCTGCAGAAATATATAAAATAAAATTTAATAGTAATGTTTTCAATGTCATATCCTCTTCATATACATGTTTAAATTTAAAACAATACTAATATAGTAATATATATTTAAATAACATATGCTTCTCATCACGATGTCTGTCAAAAAAGAAAATTACATTGATCTTTGGGTACCCCATCGGGTAGCTTGCCATACATCTGTGGGGTGGTCAATGATGAATCGTTGACATAGCCCCACAATCTCTATTTAATGTCTTTCAATTTTTTACAATATTTTTCAATGTCCACTTTCATGATATAACATTAGTAACCCTAATGTGGAAAAACATCTATACAAAAAATTTATTTTGAAGATATTAATAACATGACATTAAATTACCCCATAATGTATTAAAATTACCTTTATTTGGAAATCAAAAACATCATTTTTTCATCTTTCACCCATATGCCTCCAATCGTCATAGGAAATAGGAAGGGAAACGGGATTCGTGGCTAGCTAGGCTAAAATCATTCCAAGTAATCAAGTTTCATCATCTGTAGGGACCCCATATGAATCAAATGGGACAATTATCTTCTCTCCAGTCAAATTTAGTAAATATGAAATTTTTATATGTTTCTCCACACATGAATTGTTTCCTTCTTTCATAAACAAATAGTTAGTATAAATTAAGTGAAATAAATGCTTTCATATTAATATTTGTACTTATAAAATTCTCCCTCTAGTATCCCCACGAATAACTAGAAGTGATGGGTCTCTCCCCCAATACTAAGGCCTCTGATGGGGGAGGAAACAACTGACCTACTGAAGGAAAACTCAAAGTAGTTGTGAGATATGGTGCATGGGGAAAGAGGATGGTGGCTCAAATGCTAGAGGGAGGGAGACATATGGATCTTCATCTGTCACAGTGTTTGATGAAATCGTATATCGCTTCATCCATTTCATTCCTGTCATTTAATCATATAAAATTATGTTTAGAACATATATTAAAAAAATTATGTAAAAACGATTAAAAATGATAATAGATGAACAATAATAAAAATCCATATATATATAACAATGATAATTAATGATTTCACAAATGAAATAAGTGGTTGCTAAATTAATGAAATACTATACATAAAATAATTTCATCTTTCAATCATGTTAGTTTCCTGATCCATTACTTCTTCCACTTCATTCATCCTTGTAAGAATAATATGTTCAGTATCATGATGGACAAATAATTATGCTTTTTATTATTGATGAGATTCAATGTTAGAGATCAAATCTCCCACATCATCACACTTATCATTCAATTTTATTTGTCTTACATGAGCAACTAAACTCCACCCTTCATCCATGACATCATTCACATAATATACAATTTTTTTTGCGAGGATAAGATATATTGATCATTCAGTTCATGATCACCAACATCCATCTAGCAAGAAAAGTTCAAATAAGTAAATTTCAAGGAATCTCTTTTAATGACTCTGATAATATCGACCCATTTCATTTGAATAAAACAACTAAAAAATTCCTATGGTAGTTTAATTTAATAATATTAGTCATATTTCCATAGTAGCTCACTTATGAAAATGTAAACATCCCAGAATTATGTGTTTTGAAACCCTTTTCTCGATCGATAGTACAAAATTTAAAACCATTCACATTGTAAGTGTCAAACATTATAAAATGTTTTAGAGTACCTCAAGAATGAAACAAAAAATCTTCTGAAAACTCTGCTCAAGTATTTGTTTTCCTGATTTAAAGAAAGAAATTTACATTATTATAATTCCAAAATATATGTGTTAATCTTATATTCATATTTATTGAAATATTTATAAACATACACATTGTGAATACCATTTTACATGCTCTTTATTAACAAATTTTGCTATATATTTCCAATTTGTGTTCGAACTCTCATTCATCTCTTTTTTGTATCCGCAACTCTTCAATAAATGGATATGAAATTTCACTATTCATCATCACAAATCTATATTCATGTAATAATTTCATTTTTTCCAATGTAACATATGATGTCCCCCCTAACTGATCGACCAATAACATTAAATATTTTTTATTTACCATTTATTTGAGATTGAGTATAATTGTTTTCAACAAGTCCAACATATTTAAATCGGGTCTGAATATCATCCATGTATCTAGAACAAATGGTAAGACACTTCTCTTCCAAATAGACTTCAATAATAGAGCCTTCTGGTTGAGCTTTATTTCACACGTATGATTTCAAATACCCGAGATATATGTGAAATAAAATAGAAAAACATAATTATGCATTTAATTAAGTGCCAAAAAACATTTACATAACAAAAAAACATATAAATAAAGTACCACTAAATTGGATACATCCATCGATATTGAATGGGGCCTCCTAATTTAGCTTTATCAACCAAATGTAGAGTTAAATTCATTATGACAGTAAAAAATGATAGAGGAAAGATCATCTCCATTGCACAAAGTGTCAATAAAACCCTCTCCTGAAGGATGTCAAGCTAAAATGGATGTAGAGGTTTCTCACATTGTTTTCTGAAAAATGTGCAGAATTGGAGTACAACTACAGTAATGTTTTGAGGTAATAATATACACAATGCCAATGGTAGTAACTGCTATAACAAAATATGGTAATCGTGACTTTTCAATACATGTAACGTATGATTCTAAAAGTTAACACACCTCGATATGTCACTTTAATACCCATAATATAATTTCAAATGCTTTAAAATTTGAAGGAATGTATCTTTATACCTATTTTTCATTACAAAAATTGTCAAAGCATACTTTTCATTATCATCTGGCCAGAGATAATGTTTTATGTTCATTACATGTAATTCATTCCAAGCATTGAGATGATCATTAATCTTTCCATTCTCATTAAGAAATTTGAAGACCAAATTTTCAAAAACATTCTTCTCAATATGCATCACATCAGGATTATGCCATAACAAATTAAATTCCCAAAACAGAAGTTTGAAGTATATACATTTTTACTTATATTATTGTGTTCTGATTAAACTTGACGATTCATTTAGAACCTGTTTCCCACTATCATTCAAATGATGAACCTTACCATATTCTTTTTCAACATTTCCGTGATGTGTCAATATTTCAGAACTAGTTAATATCTTGGGAGGTCATGTATGAACAATAAAACTCGTAAATTTTGATCTGTTCATACAATATCTTTGAGATGCATTGAGAAAACTTTGAGGTCAAGAGAAGAACCATTTTTACTTTGAGGTTTCCACTTGGGCTCCAAAAAAAAGTTACAAAAAGGAAAATCTAAACTCATGTATGTGTTCAAATAAGATAAATTCTCTAACCCAGGGAAGTCATTAATGGTCCACATTAATGAAGTATGGATTTTGAACATTGTTTTTGAAGAATCATCAAATGTATCTATACTATTACTCTTTAACTCTGGTAATTCATAAATTAAAGGCTCATAGTTTACATAAAAATCATTTTCTTTAATTTTTTTCTATGAATAATAAACAAAATATTTAAATAAGTTTGTTTCTTACATATCCACAAAGGCAGATTATAAGGGATCAAACCAACTGGAAAATGAAATAACTGGTACTCAAATTCCCAATGGTGTTGAATCCATCGACATCCAATCCCAATCTACCATTCCATTGATCAGTTGAGAAATCTAGATGAAATGAATAAAATTTCTTCCATGATTGAGAATTTTGTGGATGCCACATTAACACGTCATTTTTATTTTCTATAGAATGCCACTTCATGTGTTTTCTGGTTTTCGATGACATTAATAATCATTGAAATCTAGGATTTAAAGGAGATTAACTGAAAACCATTTCAATTGAGTTCCTTTTCGTCTTTTTCATGGTAGTATGTTGAATTATACTTCCAACATCACCCATTGACTGCCATCAAGAAGAAGAACATTTTTTGCAATCTAGTCTACTAGAATCCTCTTGTTAATAAAGTATACAATCATTGGAAAACACGTGATTTTTGGTATAATTAAAAATAATCCTGTTAAAAACTATTTTAATATCATAAAAATGGATGGGGATGTTTTCTTCTAGAAATGCATCACACAAAAATTCCAATATCATTGAAATTTCATTATTTTTAATTCCATATAGACATTTGATATGGTACAACTTCAGCAAAAAAGAACGTTTTTAATATTTCAAACATCAAATATACAACTCTTGATTTCCATTGTCAACTATAACATAAAACATATTTTCCTTAGTGATGTTTTATCTTTATATTTGTCTACATATAATCAAGAGAATGATCCTCTTATATGTTACAATCTTGATCTATTTTTCCTACCATTTTAAAAACATCACTTGTCATGTTTCTATTTTTATCACCCTCATCTGGTTGTTCTCATACCTTTTTATGTTGATGGTGGTGTCTTACAGTGCTGAATTCACTATTTATATGTTTTTTTATTTCATTTTCCAGTGTCAATGAAGTTGGGAGCTCATTCTGTGGATTGAAATCTATATTGACCCTTTCTATAATGTTTGATTCTTCATGCCAAATCCCCCACAAATATTGACAAGGGAATTTCTTCAATATTAAATGTTCAAAAAATTCTTCTACCTTCAACAATATTCTATATTTACATTTAGAACATGGACATATTATTCTCCATTCAATTTATAGAATGGAAACATCAAAATCTAAAAAGTCCTCTAAACCCTTAACATACTGAGGTGTGTTCCTCGAGAATGTGATCCAACTTTTATCCATGTATATCTCAATGTTCTTAAACAACATTAAAAAAATTAAACACATAACTTTTACTAAATATGGAAATAGATTCACTTATACTAGTTAAAAAAATATAGATATGTTAGATACTGATTCCTTATATGAATACATATGGTAAATAATGAACCCACCCACTAGAAAACCATATCATGTAAATTATAAAGATCAATAAAATTAGAGGATAAGAAGGATCCCATAACTATAGTTTTTTGTATCTCGTGCTACACCAAAAAAGATGGACAAACTGATGATTTCATAACTTTGATATCACTAGGGTAAGGGCTTTATAAATCGTATAATAATTGAATATAATTTAGGAATATGAAATAGAAAGGAAGTCTTACCTTAAACATGACTTAGTAATTTAAAAAATACATAGGGAACCATGATGTAGAACATGCAGTGAATCATCTGGTGAAAGGATACATATCTAGGTTAGATGAATCCAAGTATCAAAGAAAGTGGGAGAACATATTAAATATAACATTTCAATTTCCATTTAATTTTTTTTCAATTATATTAAGTGATAGAACCTATTAAATCCAATGTATTATGGAATTCATATAAAATATTCAATTCCCTGAAAATAGACAATAGGGGTAGTATGAAATATTGTGCATATTAATAATTATTGGATACTTTTTATCTTATTGTGGGCCTTGAATTAGAATTCAAAGAGTTGGATATAGTCTGGGGCTAAGAATTTTAGTACATGTGGGGTATCATGGTGAAGTGTTGTGGGTAGTAACATGTTCTTACACATGAATGCGATTAAATTTTTCATATATGGGGTTGATCATGAAACATAAATGGGGGTGGAAACATATTTTGGACCTTTGTCAAAAAGAAATTATAGTTGTCCATGTGATGTTTCATTTTAGTAACTATGTAGATAGGTATGTATAACCTAAAACCGGGACAATTACATGTTTGAGATGATCTTCATAGATGATTAATGTAAATATATTTTCCCATCACCAGGATTAAAAATATGAAAAAATTTATATATCCTATCTGACATGCATCTGGGGAGACTCTATATAAGTATAGAGATATGTTCAAAAAATATGTGTACTAGTTATCCTCATCAAATTTTTGAAGAGAACCATTTCATTATGTTATCATAAATATACCTATTAGAAAATTATATAAAAATTTTATATGCCTCATAAGTAGTCACCTTGATAATAAAAACACACACAAATTCCAAAGGGTTTTTTGAAAAGATTAATAAAAAATAATAACAATTTGGCACAATATGTACTCTCATAAGATGAATTCATGAGGTAATTACTTTTGATTAATCATCTTTACATGAAACTAAACTTGAGGAGTTAATCATTTTGTAGATATATATAGATCTGAATCATGTCCTTGAACAGAAAACACATGAGGTATACATTTTATGATCATATTCTAGCAATTTCAGTAAATAATTTATTGATGTTTAGGGCACATAATGTTGTACAGTAACATTTCAGCCACAGAATTTCTAAAAAAACATGGAATCGAGTGAAACTAACCATTTATATTATGGATCTAGAAATTATCATATCTAGGATATCCCACCCTACCAAAATCAATTATCAATCCAACCCCCATTCCAATAACAAAACCAATAGTTCCAACACTCACCACCATTTCCAAAACACTATAAATATATTTACAACCAATCTGAACAACAACCCTCTCCCCTATAAAATAAAACCTATGGTCATTCTTCCAAAAGGGTAAAAAATATGATTCAATGAAAAAAATACATAGATGGAAGATCATCGGATTGAATTTAAATAGATAATAAAAATGTTTAAAGAAATGTCCAAAAACACATGAAATATTCTAACAAAAAAAGTGCCAATACTCTGTGAGGAGCGCTGAGGGGCAGTGAGAAGTGTCGAGTGGTGGAACAGGTCTGGACCTACAAGGGGGGGTGATCTAGGGCTTCGGGTGGTCAGTGTTGATGGGCGGCAAGCCACACTGAGGGGCAGTGAGGCGCGCTGAGGGGAGGTAAGCTAGGGCTTCAGGGGTCACATGGGGGGGGGGAGGGCGTCTGATAGGGGTCAGGGGAGGAGTGCAGTGTGGAGACTATAAAATACAAATAGTTTTTCTAGAGGTTTTATTAAATCACCACTAAATCCTTTATAAAAAAATAGAAGTGGTTTAGTAAAACGCTGCTAAAAAACAACCGCACAAGGATATTTATGTTGTAGTGACACCCCAAAACAAATTTAGATATCCATTATTTTCATCCAATAATGAAATATAATACCTAGTAAATTATCATTCACAATTTTTGATAAATTGATAGTTTACAATTTTTATATAAAATTTTCATGATATCCACAACTACAATTTCTAAAAAATATGTAGTTCACTTCAGAGAGATTGTTAACATGATGTTGTGCCTAGAAGACTACATGTAGTGAACCAAGGAAAAATATCATCATCCACCTATCCAACATATGTGAATGTTTTGGAAATATTATATTAATGTACTCATATAGGATGTTACCCATAAACAAATTTGTCTCTAGGATTCCCTATATAAAAAACACCATTGTGTTTATCAATTTTGATATATATTGCCATGGATCTCATCATAATCAATTGTTATGATCCTTGAAATATATATGATAAAGGTATAATCCATTATTAATGCGTATATTCTTTTCTACAACATTAATTCCTTGTAAAATAATCCTCAAAATCTAATAAAATGTTAGAACCTAATAAAGTTAATACAAATAATATTATAAATTATTTATCCTAACACATGTTTCAATGAAACATTATCTATGATTTATTCTTATTTAAGAATTATTTATATATGATAGTCTATAAGGGAGTGTTGTAATTGGTCTAACCTCATCCACATTTCACATGTATCTTATCCCCCCGGATGATAATGAATATATAATAGAATAATAATAGGTTTCATATAAAATTGAACAATATTTAAAAAATTGATATCATAAAAAGTGTACTTCTCGACCACATTAGATAAACCATATGTGATAAAATTTATTAGCATAATCCAAAAGAAAAAAATACCTTTAAATGATTTATTTTAATTTATATTATATTTAAACTCGAGTTAAAAAAAATAGGAGTTGAAATAATAATAAATTGTTCATTATTATTCCAAGGTTATTCAACACTCTATGGAATTTCATGCCTGGACCCCAGGGAGAAGTTATATGCTCTATAAATCATTAAATGTTTGGTCTCATGAGGAGATGAAATTCTACTCTATCAAAATTATCAAAGCATTCAAAAACAATGATGAGTATTTTAATTAGGCATTTGAACCAAATCCCAAAACAAATCCATTGAAAACACATTCAATTATGGGCAACACATCATCTAAGAATACATTTATTTTAGGGTTTCATCCCTGATAAATTATAAATATTAATGATATAAGTTGAAAAGAAATTATATAGGATCAATAGGTGGAACAACCAGAAAGATAAACTCCCAGTGATACATAACCACCCACTTGTTTTATTGATTATTTCACTATGAACAAACTAACCAACCAATCACATAATTACATTGATTTAATCGATTTAATTTTTCCTCCAAACCTATACACTTTGTACATATAATCAGATATTGATTCCTTGTAAATAGTACTATATTCTTGATATGAATGTATGATGTGATCAAACACCTTTTCATTATCCTAAATCAAAATTAATGCAATTACAATCTTTAATTGTTTAAAAAACAATGTGATACGTTAACTAATGTATGGAAAACAATATATTGTTTGATAAATAATTGGATACTTCTATAGTGAGAATATATAGAAAAAATTAATAATAATATGATAATTTTGATATGCTTGATCCACCAAAAACACCACACTCACACATAAAGGTTTTGAAATAAAACATAATATTAATAATGCAATATGAATTTACATGATGAAAGTATATATAAACATGAATGAAAGAATATGTGAATTATGAATTAATCGAATTAAATGTATTTATAGTATTTATAAAATCCATATAAATGTTACATATTTTACCATTGGAATAGTAATATGGTCTTTGGACTAGTAATATGATCTTTGAATAATAACCTGACCATTGGAATAGAAATCTGAATGTTGGAATATTAAACTAACAATTAGAATAGAAACCTCACCTATGGAAATGTAAGGTAGTATTTAGATGTCATATGAATTCTAAATTTAACATATTTAAACCATAGTAAGGAAAATAAATTTTTTAAAATGATAAAATAATTGATTTTATGTTTAAAAAACATTAAATCTTTAATCACAATTTTATAATAAATATGAGGATATAAAAAATATTATTCAGATAAATGGATTTATAAATAATGTTTTTGTTTTACAATAATTATAAGAAGATTTTATGATACCATCATTAATTTTTAAAAGGGTTGTAAAATAGATAATGAAATTATTTTCTTTATTTTTTAAATAGATTCTTATTTTAGTGATAAATTTAATTTATCAGTTTTTTAATTTTTTTTAACAAAATGGATTCCCCATTTTAAATCTACATGTCAAGAAAAATATTTTTTTGAATTATTTAGATTTTTAAAATATAGGAGATTTCTTAGAGGATAGTGAAATATTCTAATTTATGGTATTTAATGTTATAAACTAAATAAAATAATTATTTAGTCATGGATGATGTAAGAACACATTACTCTCAAATAACATTTAATAGTCAATATATATAAATATTATAATCAAAATTATTAAAAGTTTGCATCCAAAATAATAAACTAAATAATATAATAATAAAAACACCCCTCTCTCCACCTTATAAATTACATCCCTCACAACCCCTTCTCCTCACATCGTATAAGAATTGATACATGAAAAATATCTAAAAAACCATATCTTACCCAACCTCACCAGTTCCAAGTTCTTTTGGTTTCACAAAATTTCCAATTCCATGTTCTATAAGGCGTCCTTCAAAGCGGTTATATTAAAGAGGATAAATTTTCAAACTACATATTTTAATTTCCTCCCCTCTTATACATTTTTATCACCTTATTCCACCATAAAAGAATAAAAACTCAAGTACTAGGTATATACTATAATTTTATATTTCTAATGTAATATCATATATCCATCCCTTTTCCCATCTCATCTTATTCAATAAACCAAAATCGTTATAGAAATTATGGTAGTTAACCATCTCTATGGATATCGTGTTTTCTTTTTTTCCATTACCACCTCCAAGGATGGTCAGAACGATGTTATTTTTATTAAATCATATTTAAATGAGCATATTAATTATAATCTAATGTTTTATAACTAATATAAAAACATATTACTAAAAATGTTCATGATGGTTGGTCAAACCACCAAAATGAATAATTCACATGATGATAATGTTTATACTAAATGGAAAATCAACACATTGGAAAACAAAATGATTTACTGTTCTATTTAAACATATTGACGTTAATTAATTCTATTTTATTTAACTTATGTTTTTTTATTTCCATTTAGAATAAATTCCATAATTACAAACAAGTGAACCAACATTGAAACTGTGAAACAAAGGCTCCCTGGGAAAAGAAATTAAACTATACAACTCATATAAATGGTAATAAATGAACTTAATAAAATTATAATACATATATTATAGATGGAAAAGTCTATCAATTAGGTAATTAATTAGTCTAATTTGATTATATGTTTCATTTAGTGAATTTATAGCTTATATTCGTACATAAGGCAACAGAACTCTCCGAACCTCCAGAATTCCATTGCATAAAGATTTTTCGATATTTTTAAAAATATACCACTTCATTATTATTATATATTTTCCCCATTCTCTGTAAATATTTTCTACACATATATATCTAGCATAATTCTTGTTTCTTGGATGGGAAATACATGTTTTTAAAATATTCTCTTCTCAATTCCTCTCGACAAGAAAACAAGATTAAAAGGAACTTCTTCCTTTATTACAAATTTTAAAGTATAATCCATATACAGTATTAAGGTAAAATTATTTTTAAAAAAATTATCATGAAAAAAATTAATTATTGTAATGTTTTATTGAAAAGATTATTTTTTATCATCTTAAGGACTGTTTAATATTTTCCCTTAAACCCCACTTTAGTTTCACATTTATAAAGGTACCTAAACACTATTTTCATTATTTTCATTTAGTTTGACATCCTTATTCATGATTTACTATTATTTTTAACTTTATTTCATTCCAATAATTATTTAATCCCGTATTTCATGGATACAATTATGATACAAACATTGGTTATTCCATATGACATGATTATGAATCAAATATCTTTCCATGGGTCACCATAATGTCTATTATTTATGTTTTCTTTTATTCTATGGGAAACATATGTATGTACATGAAATAATAGTTTAAAAATTATATATTTCCCATATGTTGGGATTTTTTCCCTCATGAGACCTTATTAATGGGATTACAGATTAATCCTAATCCAGTATGGAAATTCTCCACAATGTTATATCATTTTTGCACATAGCTATGACTCATGTTTAGGTTATGATATATGTTTATTCTACATTAAAATATTGAAATTATTATATGAATCCATGTTTTATATTATATAACTTTATATGTTTATTTTTTATCCATTAATTTCATATTATCATTTTATACCTTTTAATTCATGTGATACGATTTATTTCCATATTATTTCCCTTACCAGGTTTTTAGCTTACCCCTTTTGTATATGTACTTATTTGGATATCCTATTCAATTATAGGAGCTCAAATAGGGATATGAGATTACTATGAATGTTAATAAAATGATTTTTTTAGTTTTATACTTTGTAATTATGTACCAAGTCTTCTAAAGACATTCGAAAATTCAATCATTTGTATTTCTTTTATATATAATAATTCTTAATATCATGTAATAATGTGTTTAATATGATAGGGTAACAATAGTAGGTATCAAATAAAATTCATGTTATTTTTTTTATTAGGGAAATAATATTTATTTTGATCATTATTGATAACTCCATACCCCATTATAACATATATTGAAACTTTGTGAATCATAATTTAGGATATTCATTTTATTTATTTTTTATCCCTGTATGTTCATAGTTTCCTTTTTATATTCACATAATCTAATTATTCCACACCCAAAAATTTTATTTTAAATTTTCAGTTAATTTAGAATGATAGGAGAACTCGTTCTAACAACCCATGTGATAGGAAATTTGATGATTATCATACTGATATGCAAGAACCTTATGGGAATTGGATATCAAAAACATTAATACAATACTGTCTCAACTAGATGATGAAATAAAAAATAACTAGCATCAGGTTAAACCCCATCCTTCTCTTGAGAAAGATAAATTCATGGTTGATTCTTGTATATGAAAAAGGCCTCCAATATTTAGATGATATTTTTGTCCTCTCATAACGAAACAATGGATTAAATACATTGAGAGAATATCATATATCTTCCAATGCTTAGAACAAGATAAATTCATATTGTTGGTCTTCCATTTTATAGGGAAACTGATTATCGGTAGACTCTTATAAATAACACAATGTATGAAGAATAAATTTATTACATAGAATGGAATGGATTATAAAAAATAAGTTTCAATAAATATTTTCAGAAAACTCTCAATCAAGTTATATAAAGAGATTTATTTATACTAAATTAAAAGGAAGATGAGACTATCACTATGTATGAGGTGAAAAGTACATGACTTTAATGATACAAATAATTAATTCTCATGAACACTAAATGGTAGGTGGATCCATAATTTAGTGGATGAAGGTCGAGTCTAAGAAAATCCTTTATGATTAGATCCTTTGATATTTATGAGTATATTTTTCCCCTTTAAGATGAGATTTATATTAGAGACTCGCAGTGGTCGCATGTAGGAGAAGATAAAAAAGACTAAAATTGAGATTAATATGGTAGGATCAACAAATGATTCTGATGGAGGCTACAAAACCAAACATCCTATGTTTCAAATGTAAAGGAATAAGGATCCCTAGAACTTTCAAAAGTGAATTGGTGAATCCAAACGTATAAAAAAGGAGGAAAACATGATAATAATTTCTTAAGGGAGATAAAGAAGCCCTATAACATGTATGCATAATATATGGTATAAATCAACACATAATCTGTAGAACAGTGTTTCCACTGCATGGAACATTTGAATTTTGAAATCCAAAGTCCTAATCCAAGGGTTGTGAGAGGCAATCATTGAAAACATCGTCACTACTAGCACATAAGGGAATATTTTACCACTAATGTTGGGGTGGATTCTGAATGTAATGTGGTGAAATGTATCCTAGTAATTCATTTATGAAAAACATATATATTATATTATTTTGGTTCTATACATTCTTTTATATCCTAGAAAATTAGTAGAACTATTCATACACCACCTCCAAATATGGAGGTTATGTTATCCATGAGAATATAAAACGGTTAAATTATTGTATCTATAGTATATAACTCATCCACAATCAATTTTTGTGGACTAAAACTCCTATAAAATCTAGTCATAATTCCTCTGGTGGACTTTGATTCTATATTTTTCATGTATTATTTATCTTTATATGAATATAACATCAACTATCAAGAAAGGGATATAACTCTTCACATCTCTTACCATCCTCAAATTCTATTTAACTTTAAGGATGATGATGGATGTCCATTTGAATATCCTTATCAAGAATGTATGCAATTTCATTATGAGGAAAAAAATATTTCTCAAATATTTAGATAAATAAAAGGATAATGCTTTATTACATGCCCATTATGAGGGACTACACAGATGTTTTCCCTATATAGTATTCCATTCTTCCTCCTGGATGATATTTAGAGTTTTCAATTGAACATATAACTAGATATCTTCCCAAATTAAATAATACTTATAGGATGGAAAAAAATTATTTGGAAGATCTGAAGAAGCTATTACAAAAGAATCTAGACTGGGGTTTCAAAAACTTGGGTGCTTCACTATAGGGTTTGTCAGTCCTCTTCCCGAGGAAGAAAGATGGGTGAATGATACTTTGTATTTATAGTTTTGAGCCTAAAATATCTTGAAAAAGAAATTTATCATCCTCCAAAGATATGTGACTTGTTTGATCATCGACATGGATCCATGTAATTCTGTAATGTAGGCATTATGATAGGATAATACTAATTAAATCTAAAGATATAAGGTATTCACAAGACTATATTTCAAAAGAGGTTTGACCACAATGATTTCATAGAGATTTTATTAATACACAATAATTATATATTAATCTTCATTGACTTAATTAATTATTTATTTTGAGATTACATTCATTTTTTTGGTAGTCTGTATATATAATATTCTCATATACAATAAGAGAAAGGAGGAACTAGAATAGAATATGAATACTATGAATAACACTTTGACTATGGATAAAATATATCAAAAATGTTATAAATGTGTTTTTCTATAGACTATTTATAATTCATGGGGAATTATATAACAAAAAACATAATATATGTTGACCCTTCTAAGATAAAGGAATGTGAGGAGTGGTCTGGACATACATATGTAATAGAGATCCAAGAGATTCCTTAAAAAATATTGGTATTACCAATGATTCGAGATTAACATCTAGTTGTTTCCAACCACACTAATCAAGATGAATCATGAGGGATTAAAGATTTTTAGGAACAATTAAAGTGAATAGTTCTTCCAAGAGGTGAAAAGTGTCTTCTCACTGCACCATTACTTACACTACCCACATGTGGGAAAATATACATGGTATTCAATGATGTGTAAAAAAGGATAAGGATATGTACTAATGTAAAATGATAAAATGATATCCAATTCCACATGGTTGATGAAAATTCATGAGAAAACCAATCTCATGAATGATCTAAAATTGTCGACCGTGATCATCATATTGAAAATCAGGACACATTATCTGTATGTGGAGAATTATTAGATATATGCTGATCATAAGGGAATAAATACTATTTTCACATAGAAGGGGATTAAAATGCACCGAAAACTATATCTAGATATCATCAAGGATTATGACTGTTCAATCCACAACCATCCCAGTAATGTAAATAATGTTTAAGATTATCTAATTTGAAAGAATGATACAACATTACCAATGATAAGAATTGAGAAGGATACAATATTTTAGTACTTTCTATGGATTGATGTTAGAATCATAATAAAAGGAACATCATAATACAATTCTAAAATTACTAACCAACAATACCTTTTAAATATGTTAAAGCATTATCATATAGATGACATGGAAATTCAGAAGAAGGAGGAAAAATCCAAAAATGGGAATTCCTTGGAGATAGAAATTTATTAACAAGGATTGATAAGAATAGGGTTACAAATATTTCCTCCACAAAATTTGGAGATAAGGAAATATCTTCTCAATTGTGAACATAGATCAACCAAATCCGCCCACCTTGGGATCATGAATATTTATTGATATATCAATGAGCATAATTTTTTGGACAATACAATGAAAGAGATCACTGGATATAAATCAAAGTCATTGGTATTTCATAATGTTAATAATGAAAGGAAAATTTTTGAGGGGACATTGAAACCATTTACCATAACTACATGGAAATAGGAAAACATCACCATAGATGTTTTGACTAGAATTCCAAAGACATCCAGAGGAAATGATGTAATATGGGTTGTTGTCAACTATCATGAAAAGGAAAGTCACTATGTCTTAATTATCGAGTACTAATCAATCAATCAAATAGTGTGGATATAAATTAGAGAAGTGGTAATACTACATGGTGTACAATTATTGATTATATCTAATCAGAATATGTGATTTACTTAAATGTTATAAAAATTTCTCTAAAATGCCATGAGAACTGATATGAACATCATTATAGTTTATCACCCCTTGACTGATAGTCAGTCTATGTAAAATATTTTGGAATTGGATGATATTTTGAGAGCGTGGTCAGTGGAACTCAAAGTAGGAGGAGACCAATATTATCCATAGCTTGAGAACATTAAAAAAATAGTTTCCAAAAAAACAATCCAAATGCATCAATATGTAGAGATTTATAGTAAAACATAAAACTCTTGTATATTGGGATGATATAAATGAACTCATGATTTTGGGATCTGAAATAGTAAACGTAAAGGTAAAGGAGGAAAAGACCATTTAATAGAACATCAAGGATCCAAAATGTCAAATGAAGAGCTATGGAGATAATCCTTGATTTTCTATATGATTTGAGTTTAGAGATCTGTTATACCTCTATATATCATCATGGAACACAATTCTATGATTTTGGAAGAAGGGAATTAAATTTCCATAGTACATTAACCCCTTTGATATTCTTCATCATGTTGGATATGCGACCTATCGACTAGAACATCCACTAACCATGTCTGAAGTACATGATGTCTTCCACATATCTCTATTTTGGATGTACATAGTAGGTCCATCACAAATACTACATTATAAGGTGGTGTTGCTGGAAAGTGATCTCTATTATGAGGAGTAACCAGTGAAGATCTTAGACCATGGAGATAATGTTATACACAAAAAGATAACTCACATTGACTATTGACTATTATGGAACCATAAATATAAAGAGGTGAAATGAGACTTAATGGAATATTTGATGGATGAGTATCCTCACCTTTTTCACATTATTATGCAAAATAAAATTTTGACGGTTAAGTTTCATAAGGGGGAAGATTGTACCGACACCGAATTTTATCAGTGGAATCTCTTATCTTATAATCAGGCTAAGGCACAAACATTACAAAAATAAATAAACAAACCATTATTCATATAAATAAATAATGATAAATCAGTCATCATGTGAACTAATAAAAATTCAAAATGATATATTTGAAAATTATTATAAAATTATAGAATAAGAATAGGATAATTTAGAGTTTATCGATCCAACAGAATGGCCACACACAAAAACTATGTTGTAGAAAGAAAAAATAATTTTAATAACAAAATACTTATTTTTGACGTGAAATTATATATAAAAATTACAATAAGGACCTGGTATTTTCATACATAGATATAATAACATTTTTTATAAATATTTAATACAATACACAAAATCAATATTGAGGTCCATAATAGTTTAGTGCCTTAGGAAACCTGGTTTGCAATAATCTAGTATGGGGAATTATCTTCAATGTTTCCAAAAATTTAATCCCCCGTTAGCATCCCAACATCAAACCTTTCTTCATAAACTGGGGAAAGAAAACATAAGAAGTGCAGTATAACTATATGTGTAAACAAAATAGATATATATGTTTATCATTAAAAGACGGGTTTGAATACATGAGAATAATATTAGAAAATAATACACAACATATAAAGGATAATAATGATGTTTCAGGGAATAAAAATTAGTATTCATAACCAAAAAGCACAATATAATAAAATAACTTGAGCTGTGAGAGTATAACAATTGCATAAGACAAGGAATTTGTGGAATACACATAAGTTTAGAAAATCATATTTCAATGAGACCAACCAAGTAATTAAAAACATGTTAGGCTTTGGATAATCACACTTGTACCTTATTCAGGATTTAGATTAATTATGATGTACCCACTTTATTTCTATTAGGAATACATCCCATGTAACCTCTTGTTGTGGACATAGGATTACCTCATTTTTACCCTATTGTTGCGGGATTGGGATGATGACTCATGTACCCTTTGAGATCATATAACATTTATTATTTGAAAATTAATTGGAGGAAGATATAGTAACCACTCCTCATAAAATGAAATCATATATATATATATATATATATATGTTTACAAGATCATGAATCATTTATCACATCAGAAATCTTGAAAATAAATTGTTTTTATAAACATTTCATCATAGAATATCTCATTGAAAAGTAATAGTATTAATAAAATAATTCCATCAAGATATTATCAATTTGAAGAAATAATATGAATGGTAACGTTGGATCATATCCAAAGTATGACATGTGTAATACCAATTAATTTTATCTTACATGTAAAATAATTTTGAAAGTTCTATTTAAAATATTTCATGAAGAATATATCAATTCCTCATTGAAAAAGGATTCTTAATGATAAATAATTTAGCAATAATTTTTCCTTAAAAAAGACCATGAAAACTTATAATGGAATATTTAAAATACTTTTAAACATCTTTGAAATAATTTTCCTTGTAATTTATTAATGGATCATTTAAAATTATTTTTAAAACATTTTTAGATAACATGGGTTTTGAATAAAACAAATTTAAACATAAGAGAGAAAACAATTTCTTGAAACAAACAATATTATGAGATAAAGAAGATTCATGAAAAAACATGTCAAAGAGTGGTATATAAACATCATAAAAGAATATAGGTGCATGATATAACATGTTTCTAAAGGTAGTCAAATTGATACAAAATTTCATTACTGATTTTATAACATTGGAACACTCAACTCTGAGAAACGGACATCCTCAAATACATATGTAAATACCCATAAATTTATGTTTAGGGATCATAGGTTAAATTAATGGAAATTATAGGAAAAAATGAGTTTTGAAAATGGAATAAGTCTCATAGAAATCAATTTGATAATATAAATCCCCTTTCCTATAGACATACTTTCTTCGTATATGTTTGAACATCGTCCTCTTCGGGAATATTCTAATGGTTTGAACCAAAGGAATTTTTTTTCAACTTCATTCAAAGGTAGGGATTATTGGATACATTTTTGGACTTAGTCGGATATTTTGATAGGGGATGGACAAACCAAATAGGTTTTCAAATGTGTGGAAAAGATAATAAGATGTTCCCCTTTATAATATATGTGAGGAGAACCTTTCAAATTTCTCGAAAGATTAATTTATTATAAATTCAATAATCACCCAAATACCTCAAAAGGAAAATTTATTAGAATTTAAGATATGATATTTTTCTTATTATTGGAAAAATATATAATGTAGAAAATGTTTTTCTGTTAAATTAAACCTTATCATTTTGAATATCCCTTTGTTAGCCTATTTTATTTTTAACTATAGTAACACAATTTTCAACATTAAAATGGGGTAATTTTTACATATAAAGTGTCATCTAAACCGTGAATGGATACTTTATTTATTTTAGACCATATATAATTCACTTTTCCATATTTAATAATTTTATTATTTTACAATATATTAATAGTATATTATTTTCAGAAATATCCTTCCTATCTATTTTGACTGTATTAATTACTTTGAAACCATAAAAATAAAAAAAAAAGATATATTAGAACCAAATATTCAAATACACCATAAATATATTATGTTTATATATAATGTTCAAGGATAACCATAATTAATTCAAATTATATTTTATATAATATTTTTAATATCATTTATGTTGGTTTCATTAATTGAATAATTGATGCATCATCATTTTGTAATTATTTAATATATATATCTTCAATAAAAATAAAAAATAATTTAATCGAATTAATATAAATATTTTATATTTCCAAATAATATTTATGGTCAAAGATATATTCTAGATGACCGCATATTAAAAATGTTAAACTTATTAAAAACATTAGTGTGACATGCTTGACTTTTCATAACATAAAATATAATGTGGGTATTAATGTCATAAATATGGATCCAAGTGTTTATTAATTTTTATCATGGATGATTTTGGTAGAATAATACTCTTCCAATAAAATTAGTACAATTGTTTTGGTCGTTTTATAACATTTATAATATTATATTTATTCTTACTCACCTGATTTACGCTTAACCGTGGTAACACAATAACATTGACAAAAAATAAAAGGGACCAATTTAGTAAACTTTTAGTTTTTTATTGAAGATATTGACTCAAATTTTCAATATTAGAAACACAAAAGAGGACAACTTGTTTTACCATAATCCCATAAATGGGGTGAAAAAACTGGGGTATAAAGTGTAAATGTTCAAATGATTGAATTTTTTTTATATCCAAATTTAATATGAAAAGTATTTCAATGACATAAATTGGATTAATATATTTATAATTTATCATATTTTCTGTTAAAACCAATTTTGAATATAATTTTACATTATAAGTTATTTATATGAAAATTCAGTTTTCAATTAAAGTGCACTATTTTTCACTATTCATTAAAAAATGAATCTTACTAAACCGATATTGAAAAATAAAAAAAATGAAATCCAATATTCAAAAATGATGTTTATTTTTCAAATAAATTATTTAAAAGTTTCATAAGTTAGTTTTAAATCAAGTTATCTATTAAATGGTGATAAAACTACTTATTAGAGAAAACCAATTGGGAAGATCAAAATATGTTTTATCTCTATATAATGTACAAAAAAACATAGGATGAATGAGGATCCTCTAATTTAATATATATATATATATATATATATCACTAATATAATCCAAAAAGGATGATTTTTTAATTTTTTGGTATAAAACACACTTGTGGGCATTTAAATAGTATTTGTTGAACAAGATTTCCTATTATTTTCAAAAGTGTATAATTTAAATTTATAATTAATTGGTTACCAAATAAATAATTTTTTAAATTAGGGTAATGATATATTAATAATAATGTTAATATTTTTCATTTACATGATTCTAACATCTATGTAGTAAGTTTTCTTAAAATAATTATAATACTAATATGTTGTCTCGTATAAACATGATATTACATTTAACACAAGATATAATGGTGTTTCATATATTCCAAGATTAAATCTTTGTATCGTATAAAAAAATATAACATGGTGCATCATGAAATTATATAAATAATAATAAATTTAATTTATTTTGAAATAAATTCATAAAAACATTAAGTGTTAAATTTTAACCCCTTAAAACTTATTTATCCGTCAAAATTTTTCACACTAATATAAAAAAATGATGACACTTATACCTCATCATAGCCTCTGGTTCCCCCATAAATTATTCCAAATAATGGTTTCTCAAAAAAAAATTGACTAGCTGATTGTTCTTTTTTCATAGAACAACCACTATACGATCTAGAATTTCAACTCGTTGTTCCACATAAGAATCTCATTCTCCGGCGGTATTCCCTCTAAGTTTTGTACATGTGAATAGTCAAGTATGTACATACCCAGGAGAGATACATGTAATAAATAATAATCATGAGATAAGATTAGAGGATACATCCATTGATAGGCCATCATCCTGATAATGTCATTTATTTGAAGAAATGTTGTCACGACCCCCTCCCCAAAAAGTGTTCCCCTCCTGGGCCAGTAATGTGAGAAGGGAGATAATGACCCCCAAGTCCCGCCTCCTGTAGGCCCTGGGATGGTGACTAGCACCAATGGTATAATAAACACACAAATGGGAGGCATTACCCTCTAAGCGAACACATGCAGAAGAGAGAGATAAGATAGACACCAACAAACCCCAAATCAGTACTGATATATAAAAGAAAACCCATGTGCCCATATGTAATGTCATCTAAAACAACTATAACTAAAAGGGGAAAAGTGCAAGTACCCAAAATAATGTTAAAACAACAGAAACCACAAGCCCGAATAGCTCCTGCAACCACAAGCCAGTAGAAAACAGCTTGATCTCCAACCTACTCCATGTGACCTAAAAACCAGTTTATATATACATAGGGTGAGTATAACAGTGTACTCAGTAGGATCCTCCCCAAAGCCACACATGAAAATTTAATGAAGGCATGCTAAAGCACATTGAACAACAAGTGAAACTAACTTGTCATATAAAGAAGTTCACTAAGTTCCCAACCTCACCATGGATACTCTCACCATGAATGCATTCAAGAATATATCATATAATAAAGAATATCAAGGATACCCGGCTACTACTTCCCCATTGGTTTGTCACTTTTCCCCAATGTCGCACGTCCTAAGCATCTCCTCCAAAAATCCTTGCCCGCAGACACCTGGGAGAAGCATCTCTACATTCACCTCATTCAACAAAACCACCACGTTCATGTATGAAAAGTAATTGGGAAGTTTATAAGAGCCCCCATAGCCCGCATAATGTGTATCATGTGTGGGGTATTATACGTCAAGCCATTATGTCCCATACACCGAGTAAGGATCCTCAAGCCATCACAGCCTATACATGTTACACCTATAGTAGTCCATAGGAAACTATATCCAGAATATGTATTTGTGAATAACCACAAGCCATTACCACATTCAACACACATATATGGGAAAAACAAACCGATGTGATTGCCATAACAAGTAACTACCAAGAGAAGAGAGTGGGACCAAAGGGGGTATTCAGCCACTCATCCTCCCACCAGAATGTTGTGGAAAACACACCCCCCATGGCTCAGAATCCACAAGGTGTCAGTTTCCCTTACTAACATGGTGTATTAGCATAGAGAAACATAAAACATATAGAGTATAATATATCTAACAAACACACTATGGTAATAACATAGTCTTAAACTCAACTATGGATAATATCTCTCAGACACCAGGATGCCACTTCTAAGACTAGGTATCCTTTATACACAACAATTTAAAGAACTTTATTTGATTACTTCATTCCCTTTTTATCAGTTCCACTTTACATTAATTAATTCTTTTACCATTAATTAACCATGAACAATTCCACATTAAACCTCATCAGTATCTCACCCAAAGTCCTCTGTCCCTTTAAAAATTAAAACCTCATCATTATGTTCCAGAAGATCCAAGCCTAGGGGTTAACATCATTTATTCAATTATGCATAACAGAATTACTTTCCCATATTCCCAAGTATTCTAGAAAAACATTATATGCTACTACACACAAGGGGGATCAACACGGTGAGTAGATGTACTACCCGTCGAGTATTTTCCACCTATATCATGAGCGTACACCCATACTCTCTAGAGAAACTAAACAAAGAAAGCATGCGGAAAACCCCATGCATCTTCTTCTCGTTCAGAAGAAGGGTAAGCATGAACAGCTGCCTTGAGCTGCAGGGAAAAGTAAAGTAGATAATCAACAAATAAGAACGAGAAAGAATCCAACAATCACATCTATCCCGTTCCATCATTCCTGGTGTCCTCCCCGACAAGCACATGCATAAACCGATGCATCTCACTATTCTAGGCATCATCTGCTTCCACAACCAAATAGGTCTCCCTTCCCCAACATATCACAATAGCCATCCACGCTCACATGACAACACAAGCAGTAGGGAAACAAACATTTAGACAATTGGTCTATTGGACCTTTAACAATAAAGAGGGTAACTCTGAACCCTTTAAGGAATTATCAAGAAATCAATTCTTTAATACATCTTTAATTAACTTATTTATTATTCATAGGTTCCAAATTTGGAAAACCTAATCAGTAAGCTATCAAAAATAATTAAACATGTATAACGCACCAATTTGATTAACATCAAATTACAACAAGGAGAACCAGATTAATTTACAAGCCTCTTTAACTTTTAACCAAAAAATTATCAATTAATTACTGTTTACGTTCATTTCCAATTTCCATGAAGAAAAAAATCATAATAAATTAAGCATATATATCACACTATCTAGAAAAAAAGGGGCTATATTATACGATCAATATCAATTTATTTATATGATTGAAATATGTGTTATGTCAATTCATTTTCCATCCATTGGCGTAAAACAATCTAATAATAAAGTTTCATGTAAAGGAAAAGAGAATCAATTAATCCCCTACCTCAAACGGTTCTTGACATTATTTATATGAGAATAGTCAACACAACAGATTAAGATCGCCTCCTTTTGTGAAAACTGCATCCCCCCGATGATGCCACGGTACGACTGCACCAACCAAACCCAAGAAAACTCCATTATAATCATGGAGCTCACATGCTATAATATGGAAAGGAGAAATAGGAGAAGATGAATCCCAAAAGAAGGACGATAAAACATAGATTATATAGAAGTTTGATCAATACAACTTGGTTGCATAAAAATAGAGTGAAACCAATCGAAGGAGGAAAGTTTGATTATGCCAATCCTATGAGAAGGAATGGGATGTTCGAGCGTGTCACAACCAAGAACAAGGAGAAATAATTAGCGTGGAAGATATCCCATACCTTTAGATGATTTAACAGAATGACGGTTTAAGATACACTTAATTTCCCATTAAAAAAGGATCACATTAAACCACGCGGTTTGGCCAAGTAAAAATATTCTGAGCCATATGGATAATTAATATATGTGTTATGGCCTTTGAATCATCCTTATAGTCATTAAAACAAGGATTTAAATGCATTTTACATCAAAGGAAATGTTAACGGGGTTAAACTGTTGGAAGCTGGAAACACTGTTCATGAACCTCACTATTCTAGAAACACTGTTCATAAGCCACACCATTCTAGAAACACTGTTCATAAACCTCACCATTCTGGTAACACTATTCATAAACCTCACCATTGGAACCTCACAGTTCTAGAAAAACTATTCATGAACCTCACCATTGGAACCTCAATGTTCTGGAAACACTGTTCATGAACCTCACCGTTGGAACCTCACTATTCTAAAAGAACTATTCATGAACCTCACTGTTGGAACCTCACCATTCTGGAAACATTGTACATGAACCTCTCCATTAGATCCTCACCGTTATGGAAACACTATTCATGAAACTTCATATTGGGACCTCACTTTTTAGAAACATTGTTTATAAACCTCACCATTAGAACCTCACAGTTCTAGAAACACTATTCATGAACCCCACCGTTGAAACCTCACCGTTCTTGAAACACTATTCATGAACCTCACCATTGGAACCTCACTATTGCACTATTCACAAAAGGTTAATGTTGACACTGTTAACCTATGGTTACCATTGGACTATTCAAAGAAGGTTAATGTTGACACTGTTCACCTAAGGTTACCATTTCACTATTCACCTAAGGTTACCATTGCACTGTTCACAATGGACTACCATTGGAACTATTCACCTAAGGTTACTGATGCAATGTTCACAACAGTATACCATTGGAACTGTTCTCCGAGGGTCACTGATTCTACACTTCATAGAAAGGGAAACAAAATTGGAAAAGTGTTGGGGATAAGTCACTTTGACCTCTCAGGACTCCTCAAACACAATATTTTCATAAAGGAGTGGACCGGAGAGGTCTGAGACATTACATCTGATACCTCTCGAAACATTATTATCCTCAAGAATTCAAAACCCACATATAGTTAAAACAAAACGATGTCTGAACAAAAAACCATTGAGATACCTCTCAAAAGAGAGCAATCCACCAAAGAAAAAAAGGGATCCATCACATAAACATGAATGTTTTATAACCACGATGGTTACATCGATACATGAAAAGAGTTGAATATCAAACAACTCTTCGTACTAAGCAGGTATATGTTACTCACGTTCCCATGCAATCTTCTCCATGCCACCATGTCACCACAAGACAAGAATCAAGGGGATAGAACTCCCATGTAACACCTTCTCCTTGTGGTCTTGGATCTCCATAGGTCTCTCTTAAAAGTTTTCATCATCATAAACATCGATCAATCCCCAATCGATGATGTGAGAGTCATCATGAAGATAATGACAGAACTGTGATACATGGAAAGCATCATGTATCTGACTCATCAGTGGGGGAAGTGTTACTCGATAAGACACATCTCCAACACGAGCTAACACCTCGAAAGTCCCAACAAAACGGGGAGAAAGCTTACTCACAAGACTAAACCATCGCTTCCCACGATGGGGAGTCACATTCAGAAACACATGATCCCAAAAATTAAAATCTACGGGTCTCCTCCTTTGATCAGAATATGATTTCTAACGTTCTTGTGCTGTCTTCATCCTCTCACAAATCACCTGAACCATCTTTGTTGTATTATGCATTTGTTCTGGTCTGAAAATTGCTGACTCTCTGACCCGAGTCCCGCACAATAGAGAACAGAAAGGTCGTCCATTCAAGATTTCAAATGGCGACATACTGATGGTGGTGTGAAAACTATTATTGTAAGAGAACTCCACCAAAGGTAAGTTCCTCGTCCACGAACCTCCAAAATCCAAGACACAAGAGCGTAACATGTATTCTAGAGTCTTGATGGTTCGCTATGTTTGACCGTCCATTTGAGGAAGAAAATTAGTTCTAAGTAATAGTTGAGAACTGAAATCATGTTGAAGAACTCTCCATTCCCTGGAGGTAAAAGGAGGCTCTCTATCAGAAATGATTTTCCTAGGGACTCCATGAAGTCTCACCACCTTCTCTAGATACTTCATTGACAAAACATACACTGATCTCGACTACTTGATTGCTATAAAGTGGTCCGATTTTGTTAAATGATCCACTACCACCTGAATAGCATCATGTCCCCCTGGAGATCGAGGTAAACTAGTAACAAAGTCCAAAGATATGTCCTCCCACTTCCACTAAGTAATCTTTAATTGCTCGAGAAAACCACTAGGAACATAGTGTTCAGCCTTCACCTTCTGGTAGACCAATCATCAAGAAACAAACTCCGAAACCAAATGCTTTAGCCCCAGCCACCAAAAATGGCTCCTAAAGGCTCGGAACATTTTTTTCATGCCAGGATGTACCGCTAAAGGTGAACTATGAAACTCAATGAGAAACATTTCGCACATCGTCAAAGGTACAGAAAGCCCTCTGTGATACAACACTCGGTGTTATTCATCCTCTATACCTAGACCTCTAGAACCCCCAACTGGGACTCTTCCACCTTATGCATCAAGGATGACTATACTGTCATTTGAAAAAGACAACATCTATACCCAAATTCTCTCATATCAAGATGTAAGGCTGATATCTCTTCCATTACTCTCTAGGAATCACCGGATTCACTCACAACATCACTATGTGACTTTCGAATCAGCACATCTGTTACAACATTCCCTTTTCTAGATGTATATGATATTTCAATGATTTATTCCTAAATGAACTTCATCCACCAACATTTTCGCAAGTTCAAGTCATGCTAGGAGAAAACCACAAAGCAATCACCAATGAGGTAATGTCTCCACAACTTTTGAGAAAACAATACGAATTCCAACTCAAGATCATGGGTGGAAAAGTTGTGTTCATGGGGACACAACTTCCAAGACCAATAAGAAAAAATTGACTCTGCTGCATCAGAACACAGCCTAACCCCAGATGTGAAGCATCGTAGAAAACATCAAACTGAAATCCCTCTACTGGAAGACAATGAACGGGAGAACTTACTAACTTTTCCATTAGATACTCAAGTGATTCATGACAATAATAAGTCCATATTAATTCCTTATCTTTCCTGTCAAAGCTATCAGAGGATTCACAACTGTTGAGAAATCAGCTACGAACCTCTTGTAGTAGCATGTAAGACCTTGGAAACTTCGTGCCTCAGACACTGTCTTGGGGCTGGCCAAGACACAACCGCTTCTATATTTAATGGATATATATCAAATCCCTATTAATCCAAAACATTCCCCATGAAATGGACTTCTCGAGCCCCAAAATCACACGTAAAAAACATCCCAAACCGCTGATGTTGACAAATAACTCCCAAAACTGCGTGTTGATGCTCTGCATGCTCCTCTTTATAAATTGAGTATACAAGGATGGCATCGATGAAAACTACAAAGAAATTGTCCAAGTAATCACAAACCACAGTGTTCATCAATCCCATGAACACAGATGGATCATTCATCACACCGAACGACATTACAACGAACTCATAATGCCCATGATGACAATAGGAAGCAGTCTTTAGGATATCCTCATCCTTCACACACATCTGATGATATCTTGACCGCAAGTCAATTTTTTAAAACCAACTTTCACCCTTATGTTGATCAATTAAATAATAAATCCATGGAAGAGGATAGAGATTCATTATTGTCACTTTTTCCAAGTGATGATAATCGACACACAACTACAAACAGTTGTCAGCCTTCTTCATGAACAAAACTGGTGCACCCCACGGTGACACACTCGGCCGAAAGAAACCACATTGTAAAATACCATCAACCGGTATATGTAGCTCTCATAACTCAGAAGGGTCCATCCTATATGGAGACATAGAGATAAGATACATTCCAGGTTTTAGCTAGATCCCAAACTCGATCTCTCATCGAGGGGGTAATGCAACAACCTCTTCTAGAAAGACATCAGGGTACTCATCTACAACCCTAGAAAACTCCAACTGTTGAACCACTGAAGAACTCTACAACATCTTATCCTTCGTGAATGATAATGATGAAACGCACCTATGACCCATCTGAGGATCTCGGTCACCAACAAACACCCCCAACTCTCCATCCGCATCAATGAAAACGACCTTCTCCCTGAAGCAATCCACAATAGCCTACACCGAATACAACCAATTCATGCCAAGTATGACATCATATGGTAATATTCATCAACATTGGAAATATCACAAAGGGTGGTGTTTTCCCAACACTATCTCACATTCACTTTATACTACAATCAAGTCAGCTTGACCTCCAACTGACGTAGTCAACGCTAAGGGCACTATAAGACTCTCTACCTCAAGTATGAAAGCATGGAATAGGGTAGGAGATATAAAAGAGTATGTCACTCTTGAATAAAACAAGGCATACATCAAGGTAGAAAACAAGAAAAGGGTACCTCGAATGAAGTTTGCCTCTCCTGGAGCTGGAAACTCTAGAGCCTGAAGCTGACCATGATCTCCTCCATGGCCTCTCTGACCCTAATGACGACCTCCACCATGGTCGTGCTATAATATCTGAGGACAGGGAGTGTCATGGGGTTGTCCTATTTCTGACCCATATAACCTCTTCTGATCTAACTTTGGGGAACATGCTGCTACTACCTCAGCTGGAACATCCTCAACAGAGGAACTTGGAGCATAGCACGTTGTGCACAAGAATTTATCTGAAAGGTTGGGTACTACCACTTCTGATGACCATGACCACCACAATAAAAACAACCACCTGATCCCTTGGTATGTGCTTGAGAGTTGCTGCCTCTTGAGAAAAGAGATGTGAAGGGATGGGACATACCCCCGGCTAAACGGAAATACTTCTGCCCTGAATACCAGGAATCCCGGACCCCAACATTGCTTCGTAGGGAATCCTAAATATTCCCCTATCATGATGATCCGATCCTGGACAAAGTCCCCTCAAAAACCTATGCCCTCTCCGGCACCTCAAAATATGTTTTTAGCATAAATGGGGTAACCTGATGCTAGATCTATGGATGAAAATCCTCCTTGAAATGCATCGCCATAGCCTCCTCATTTGGCAGCAAGTCCGAAGCATATCATTAAATCTTCCTGAAATGGATTCCAAACTCTTGAACACTGGAGCTCCCCTGTCGAAGGTTATGATGTTCCTAGTGACTAGATGCCTTCACAATTGAAGAAAGAAACTAGACTCTAAACATGTCTATGAACTCCTCCCATGAGATCACAGACTCCTCACGATTCATGAGGAACTAGAACCACCACTTCCTCACTTCTCTACGCAGCATCATCACAACCAAGGACACCTAGTGATAATTCTGAACATGGATCCAACTGAAGAATTTATCGACCTCCTTCAACCAGTCTTTTGTGACTACATATGAAACGAAGCCCTCGTAATTCTACAAACTCTGGCACTAAAACTCTTGGAGTGACTTCCTCCATGTGTCGTGACCGTCAACCTCTACCCTATGGTGATATGCTAGAATATCCTGCTGGACATTTTCTGCACAAACCTGAGAAGGGCGTCGACCTGGAGCCATACATGTAAAATAAAAGACCGTTAGGGCTCTAAAACCTGGAATATGGAAGACTCAATATTAATTAATTAATTTTTTTCTTTCATTGATTTTAGGATAACCTATCCCAAGGTCTACCCATTCAATCACAGGCACAAAGAATAATGATTCATGATCCTTTCCTTAGACTCTACCCTGCAACTAGTGTCACCTTATTTAGTAGACATTATAAACTTAAAGGTTTGTACATCAGATCATAGGGGGACCTAAATGCCTATGTCTCATCTGGTCTCCTATGTTTACATCACTTTCCAGTCATGAATGACATTGTTTCCCTACCAACCAATGCAACCTCAGCTATTCCAAACTTCAAACTCCATCCTATCTCTCAACCACCCTCTGATGCCACACTGTCATGACCCCATCCCCACAAAGTGTACCCCTCCTAGGCTGGAAATGTTAGAATGGAGATAATGAACCTCAAGGCCCACCTCTAGTAGTTATCGGGTTGGTGACTTGCACCAAGGGTAAAGTAAACACACAAATGGGAGAAATTACCCTCTAAGAGAAACCATGCGGAAGAGAGAAAAAACATAGACACCAACCAACTACAACTCAGAGCTGATATATAAAATAAAACCCAAGTGCACACATGTAATGTCATGCAAAAGTACTACTAATCGAAGGGGAAAACTACAGGTACCCAAAAGAAAGTAAAAACTACTAGAACCCCAATCCCAAACAGCTCCTGCAACCCTAGGCTAGTAGAAACTAGCTTGATATCTAACCTGCTCTAATTGACCTAAAAAAAATTTATATATACAGAGGATGAGTATAAAAATATACTTAGTAGGATCCACCCCGAAGCCTCTCGTGAAAAAGTAATGGAAGCATGCAAAAGCACAGTAAACAAAAAGTGAAACTAACTCATCATATAAACAGGTATACTATGTTCAAAACCTCACCATGGATACTCTCACAATGTAATGAAAACAAGAATATATCATATAATAAAGAATATCAAGGGTACCATACAAATACTTCCCCAATGGTTTCCCGCTATTCCCTAACGTCGCATGTCCTAAGCATCTCTCTCAAAAAATTCTTGCCCACATACACTTGGGTGAAGCACCACAACATGAACCTCATGCAACCAAACCACCACATACACTAATGAAAAGTAACCGGGTAATTTCTAGGAGACACCACAACCCGCATAACAAGTATCATACGTCGGGTATTATACCTCAGGCCATTACATCCCATACACTGAGTAAGGACACTCAAGCCATCACAGCCTATACATGTTACACCTATAGTAGTCCATAGGAAACTATATCCAGAATATATGTGTGTGAATAACCAAAAGACATTACATCCCTCTACACACATATACAGAGGAAACTAACCATTATGCCTACCAGAACAAGTAACTACCAATATACGAGAGCGAGGCCAAAGGGGGTAGTCATCCATTCATCATCCCACCGGAATGATGGGGAAAACACACCCCCCTAGGGCTCAAAATCCCTGGGGTGTCAGTTTCCCTTACTGAGAGGGTGGAGTAGCGTATAGAAACACAAAAACTACAGAATATTCTATATCTCACAACCACACTATGTGCTTAACCTAGTCTTAGACTCAACTACAACTAACGTCTCTCAAAAAATGGGCTGCCACTTCTAAGACTAGGTATCCTATAAACACAAAAACATTTTAAGAGATTTATTAGATTACTTAATTCCCATTTTACCAGTTACACTTTAAGTTAATTATTTATTTAAACATTATTTAACCATTAACAATTCCACATTAATTTCATTATCATCACAACCAAAGTCCATTGTCCCTTTAAAAATTACAACCTCATCATTATGTTACAAAAACTCAAACCCCAAGGGACAACATCATTTATTCAATTATTCATTGCAGAATTACATTCCCTTATTCCCAGGCATTCTAGAAAAACATTATATGCTACTCAAAATAGGGGGGCTCAACATGGTGAGTAGATGTACTACACATAGTGTCTTTTCCGCCTATATTAAGAGTGTAGACTCATCCTCCCTTGAGAATAAAAACACGCAATGCACGTGGCATACCCCATGCATCTTTGCCTCTTTCTGAAGAAGGGTAAGAAAGACCAATTTCCTTGAGTAGTGGGGAAAAGTAAAGAAGATTATCAACCAATAAGAATGAGCATGCTTCCAACAATCACATCCATCCTGTTCCATAATTCCTGGTGTCCTCCCTGACACCCACATGCATAAACCGATGCATCTCACCACTTTAGGTGTCCTCTGCTACCACAACCAAATATGACTCCATACCCCCAGATATCACAACATCCATCCATGCTCATATCACAACTCAAGCAACCGGGAAACAAACATTTTAACAATTGGTCTCCTGGCCCTTTAACAACCAAGAGGGTAACTCATAACCCTTCAAGGAATTATAAAACAATATGTTCTTTAATCCATCATGAATTAATCGATTTATTATTAATAGGTTTCAAATTCGGGATACCTAATAAGTAAGCTATCAAAAATAATTAAACATTCTTACTACGCCAATTTGATTAACATCATACAACAACAAGGAGAACCAGATTAATTTATATGACTCTTTATCTTTTAACCATAAAATTATCAACTAATTTTTATGTACATTCATTACCAATTTCCAATGAGAATGAACAGCTAAACAATGTAAGCATAGATGTCGCACTATCTAGAAAAACAGGAGGCAATAACAAATGATCGATATCAATTTATTTATCCGATTAAAATATTTATTATGTCACATATATTTTCATCCAGTGGGATAAAACATGCTAATGTTACAATTGCACGTAAAGGAAGAGAGAAGCAACGAATCCTCAACCTCAAATGGTTTTGAAATTATTTATATGAGAACAGTCCACACAATGGATTATGATCACCTCCTCTCACGACAACTGCATCCACCCGAGGATGCCATGGTACGACCGCAGCAATCGAACCCAAGAAATCTCCACTAGAAGCATGGATATCACATGCTATAATATGGAAATGAGAAAAAGGAGAAGACGAACCCCAAAAGAATGATGATAAAACATACCTTATATTGAAGATTGATTGATACAACTTGGTTGCATTAAAATAGAGCGGAACCAATCCGAGGAAGAAAGATTGATTATGCCTCTCCTATGAGAAGGAATGGGGTGTTCGAGCGTCTCACACTCAAGAATAGGGAGAATAATTAGGGAGGAATATATCCCATCCCTTTATAAGATTTAACGGAGTGAAGGTTTAAGATACACTTAATTTCCAATTAAAGGATGATCATATTAAACCAAGTGGTTTGACCAAGTAAAAACAACCCGATCCTTAGGGATAATTAATATAGGAGTTATGACCTCTGAATTGGCCTTAGAGTTGTTAAAAGAAGGATGTAAATTCATTTTACATTAAAGGAAAGGTTAATGGGGTGAAACTATTGGAAGCGGGAAAAACTATTCATGAACCTCACTGATCTTGAAACACTGTTCATGAACATCACTGTTGAAACCTTATTGTTTTGGAAACACTGTTCATGAAGCTAACCGTTCTGGAAACACTATTCATAAACCTAACTATTCTAGAAACATTGTTCATGAACATCACAGTTAGAACCTCACTATTTTGGAAACACTGTTCATGAACATCACCGTTGGAACCTCACTATTCTAGAAACACTATTCATGAACCTCACCATTGGAACCTCACTGTTCTAGAATGACTATTCATGAACCTTGTAGTTTGAACATCACCGTTCTGGAAAAACTATTCATGAACCGCGCTGTTGGAACCTCACTATTCTGGAAACACTATCAATGAACCTCACCCTTGGAACCTCACTATTCTAGAAACACTGTTCATGAACCTCGCCATTGGAACCTCACTGTTCTGGAAACATTGTTCATGAACCTCACCATTGGAGCCACACCATTTCACTATTCACATAAGGTTTATGTTGACACTATTCAATTAAAGTTACCATTGCACTATTCAAAAAAGGTTGATGTTGACACTGTTCACGTAAGGTTACCATTGAACTATTCACCTAAGGTTACTGTTGCACTGATAACAATGTTATACCATTGGAAGTATTCACCTATGGTTACTGATGGAATGTTCACAATTTTATACCGTTGGAACTGTTCATAGAATGTCACCATTGCACTGTTCACTACCGTATACCGTTGGAACTATTCACCAAGGGTCACCAATGCTACTGTTCATAGAAATGGGAAAAATTGGAAAAGTGTTGGGGATAAGTCACCTTGACCACCCTGGACACCTCAAACACCATAATTTCTCAAAGGAATGGAATGGAGAGGTCTAGGACATTACAAATGTGCTTCCTTGCAATTTGAAATTGAACTTCGATAAACAATGTTGGATGTTTGAAAACTCTTTTTTGGGAAACATAAATCATAAACAAGGTCAAATAAAAATCCTCATGAAAATTGGGTATTTAAAATGATAATATTAACACATAACTAGGATTTTTATTAGGATACAATTAGGGTAAAGTGAAAACATGGATATTGATGAAAATTCAAAATTGTATGTTCTTATGAATAATGGTCGAAAATATAATCAATATAAAGTTAATGACAATAAAACTGAAAAATATGTTATAAAAAAGTAATTTATATCATCATAAATGATGATAATAGAGAATAAAAATTTAAACAATAATTTGAGATGAAATACTTACTTGATTTCACTAAATAAGTATAATCTCAAACATCGGTCGTGCTTTTATTGACCAATGTTTTATTTATAAATCCAATAGAAATTATTAAAATTCTATTAATTATATAACTATTTAATCAAAGGTATATAACACGACAAAAATTAATTAATTATATATTTACTTATCGTCCTAATAGAAATCATAAGCATAGGTTACTAAAGACACATAAATATTTATATGGTAATGTAATACATTAATCACTAAAGAATCATAAAAAGTTAAATATAAAAAATTTCATAAACTACTACCCATATAAAATATCAATAAATAATACAATAAAATTGAGTAGTGAATTTATCTAAACTCCCAAAATCAACTTACCATTTTCCCCCAAAAATTTGGTCGTAACTCATTATTGTGACACACCGAGCATGTGAAGACCATTATCGTGCATTCTACTAAAATTTTGTAATGACCTTAACTACCGTAAAACCATAGTGAAAATTCTTTATTTAAAAAATTAAATATGTCCTCAAACAATAAATACATAAACTCAATAAAATAAATCCTTAAACAATCTTGTAATCATATTATTAACCATTTATTTGGTAATCAATACTCATCACATTATTTAATCACAATAAAACAAAACATTATAATATTATTATCCCCATATCATGACAATATGAAAGTTTATATTTCTGTTAATTATTAAATACAATAATAAATTAACTTCTACAATATTTTTCACGATTCCCAATGCATAAAAACTCAATCATTACACTTTTTTCCTAAAATTTATCCAATATTATTCATTTTATTCCTTAACACTTATAGTATATCATATTTTATTCATAGTTTCTTCATCATAAAAAATATAACCATTACTCATATAACCATTAAGATTCTCTTCACAAGATTTACTATTGGATAATAGATTGTGTATAATACATGTACATTCAATATTCAAAATATTCATAGTAATTGATTCCATACATACACTATTATCCTCATTTATTGAATTAACTAACCATTTCTTTCTCAATTACATGATTTATGTCCTTCTTTTGCAAACCCAGATAATATTCTTGTCCATTGAATCATTATCCTTGATTCCTCTTACCATATGATATACAAGAGGTAAATTGAAAATTTATTACATTTTGGTCACTATGAAACTGCCTATTGGTATTATTAGCTGGGTTGGGAAATCTATCAAGGGTGATATTTTTTATCATATTAAAATATCATTGATTATGAATAATAACAATGTTCCTCCTTCCAACTCCCATTTAATTTTTTTTCTCAGGAAGAAGATTATTTAATTTTTCAATAAATTCCCCATTAACATGAATCCTACTGGTTCTAGGCATTGTATAAAACCAAAATAGAATTTTCTGAGAACCCCTAATAATACTTGGAAAACAATATAATCAAGTATGATTACTTTCAATATATGATAACTTTTGTTTAATAAATAGTAATTCAAGTTCATTTCCAAATTCATGGATTATAACATATATAAAGACTTATCCTCTAGGATCATACAAATTTTTTTCATCCTAGTTTTCAATGGTCTACTAAACCATTACTATAATACTAAATATCATGACCCACTCTTATCATTAATAGATATTACATATTTTTAAATGGATAATCATTACATTAAAAAAATACATGCCCAAGGACATTAATATTATTGTGCCTTTGGAAAAATGGAACATGTACTTCTAATCTCTTGAAATATCATCATTATTTCCCAGAAATATCATACCCATTAGTATATCTACATAAATATTTTCATCATATCATGGGGAATGGAAACATAATAAAGTGTAACTCATATTACTAGTAAGAGTAAACATAATAAATATATAAGTATAACATGAATTAAGTGGTATGAAAACATGAGAAATACATTTTAAAAGCATACCCTCTATTTCAAAGATCATATGAATGTATCATGGAATAAATATTGGTAGATTGTAAGATATATATCTTAAGATAATCATAGAAAATGATCGATGAGAGTTTAATCGCGGTATAAGACATGGAAGTTATGTAATATACATATGTTTAGGATACCAACCATGATATTAATATAATGTTATGCTTAAGTTAATCACTTGTATGCCTATTTTGGGATAGAGATGAATTCTAATGTACCCTCTTGGTTTTCTCCTAGGATGACCTCACATGTACCTTCTTGTTTTTCTATTAGAATGACCTACCTCATACCATATTGTTATTTTCAACAATCAAAAGTCTTTCAACCTTCTTGATGGCTCTATTTTCACTAGGCCCTCTCAAAATGCTCTCTTGTCTAGGTTTTCATAACTAGCACCCACGATCGATGTAACTGCTTTATCCTTCTTCCTGATGATTACATGGTTGTGGTTTTCCCTTCGGTTCTTTCTTATTTATATGGTATTGTTTCTTCTTATCTGTGTCGAATTTTCATTGATGTAATTCACATTGGATGTCTTTTATTACTTCACGTATCGTCTTGACCTTATATTCCCTCTAATTGGTAAGTCTTATCTATAGTAAATGCCATCGGCCTTCTTGGTTTTTCCTTGGATTGGAAGAAACCACTCAGTAACAGATTCTGTTCTATGACTTTTTAGGTTTCATATATGGTGTTTTCTTCTATATTGGGGGTGTTCCTTATAGGCCAAATGAGAATTGGTTTTTCTCCCTTTGTTCAGTGCTGTACAGGTGGCTCCGTCAAATTATGTCCCTCTACTAGGGAATGGGCATCTGTGTCCTTGCAGGATTCATTCATTCAATTGAGTTTTATTATCTATGATTATCTTATGAATGTTTGATGGCTTTTAATATGGTTTTTCTAGTTTTTTGGTGGTGGTGATGTATTTTGGATCATGTCTCATCATTGATTAGTTTTTTTATTATCATTGATGGTTTGAAATATTTTTGATATATGACAGTCGAATTGGGTTAGCCTCTTGTACTTCTGGTGGTCTTTTTCTCTTCTCCTTGATTCTAGTTCATTTTAGTGGAGATTCAGTTAGGGAAGATGGTATTATATAATTTGAAGAAGCTTCAAGGTGAGGATATTGGGCTTCTCAGGATTCTATAAATGTTATGGTCATGATTGGTTGACTATTCTCGAGTGATTGAGGTTTGAATTTTGAAATAGCATTTAGTTAGTATTTTTCATCTATATTTTTATGTTGAACTTGTTTTATTGGTGGTATTGGGTTTGTGTGGGTTCTCACTTAACCATTAAATATTTATTTTTCTAAAATATCCTTAAATAATAGACTCTAGGGTATGTACCCTCTTGTTGCGGGCATAGGGTTACCACATTTGTACCATCTTGTTGTAGTCTAAGGATGACCACCCATGTACCTATATAGATTATAGAACATTTATAATTACCAAATTCATTTGAGAGAGATAAAGGTCCGACCCATCACAAAATTAAATTATTCATATATATATATATCAGAAGATAATATGTAATGGACCGGGTTCTTGGGGGTCCATTACTTAGTGAAAATCTGATGTTGAGTGTTCTGGGTAGTCTGGGAGAGTTATCGAGGCTTATCGGTGAAGTTTGACCCCTAATGGTAGGCCTATCGGTAGCCTTAGCCTACCGGTAGTAGGCCTAACGATAGCTCGGTCTACCGGTAGCTCAGCCTACTGATAGCTCGGCCTACCGTTAGCTCGGTCTACCGGTAACCGTAGCCTACCTGTAGCTCAGCCTACCGGTAGCTCGATCTACTGGTAGCCACGGCCTACGGGTAGCTCAACCAACTGGTAGCTTAGCCTACCGGTAGCTCGGCCTACCGGTATCTCGGTCTACTGGTAGCCGCAGCCTACTGGTAGCTCGGCCTACCGATAGTTCGGCATACCAGTAGCTCGGCCTACTAGTAGCTGCAGCCTACCAGTAGCTCGGCTAACCAGTGGACCTAGTCTAACCCCCACGGGTTTTCCAGTAGCGCCTTCTTTGGCACAAATTAGATTTTAAACCCTATTTTAGCCCCTTTAAATCCCATTAATGCCCATTAATGGCGTTTAATTAAGTGTTTTACGAGGTACCCTCGTGTGTGTCGGTTTAAACCGACCCTAAATGCGGGGACCCTTTAATGACGTGTGGGGCCGCGTAGTCAACCCATGACCCATGCTCCTTACGTTGTTTCGCGTTCCTATCTCTGTATCGCAACCGTCCCCAACCCTTATAAACCAAAGGGTTCTCCATGGGTTTCATTTTCTCAGCCACCCTATGATCGATCCGTCTTCTCATCCTTGAGTACTGAGGTCACACCCCTGCAATTTTCGCATCCGCTATTCCTCGCCCGTGAATAGAATCTTCGATCGCTGATCGATCAAATAGGGTTTCACCTTCGTCTCTCGTTTCTGTGTATATTGTGGGGTGGGTATTCTACTGCTTCTTTATAATTGGATAAACCAAACATCAATGAAGATAATAAACGAATTCTAAAGAATGAAGGGGAGGGGTGTGACCGATGCTGCTGCTCTGTTTTTCTCCTCTTTCATGATTAATGATTTCTGATTTATACGGGCTTATGCCTACTGAAAATCATGGCTGTTGGTGGTCTTTCATTGTGTACAAATAAAACCCTACATTTTGTATTGGTCTTTCAAAGGAAATTGGTTAATTGGTTGAAGGAAATTGGTTAATTACATATATTTTTCTAAATAAATTGAAACCCCTAGGATCAATCCTTTTCTATGATAACCCCGGTTAAAGTAAAGTGGAACTAGAATCACGGATTGTGTAAAATCTTGTAAATTTGTAAATACCGACATGGGCCTACTTTGTGTTGGCAGAAGTTGGTTGGTTTTTTTTCTTTCAGGGCCGATTGCGGGGTGATGTGGGTGGGAATGGGATCCCCTGTTGTTATGGTTTCGATGGTTGTGAATTTGAGGTCGTGTGGTTATGTGTTTATATCACAAATTGGGGTGGGATCCTCTGCTATTGAGAAACCGTTGGCTCCTAGATTTTAGGGACAGGGCTGTATCTTGGGGTTTTCTTTGGTTCCGGTACATCAAGGGATCTCCCTTATCCCTTTGTTGTTGTGACTTTGAAATGAAACCGGGTGTGAATACTTAAATTGTTGTTGGGTGTATTCTTTCCTTGGCTTGTGATTATGCTTACTAGTTGCCCAAGTAGGTGCAGAAACTCATTTAAACATTATTACTGAACATGACATCAAGGATGGGATGAATGGGTTTTGGTTTGGTGCGAGTTGTGACTTGGACACAAGTGCTGAGTGTGTTATTTAGGCTAGCTGAAGAAAACCCAATATTGGGTGAGTTCTTGTCACCTATACATATACATGTAGTTTTTGTGATTCTAATTCATGCCCCACCCAAGTTGAGAACTTAGTGCCGAACACCCCCATTTCATGGGAGGGTGTTTTTTCTAACACTTCTATTAGTGGATGGTTATTAGCTCCTTTCTGCTCCCTTTACCGGATAGCCCAAGTATCTTCGGGTAGGATATTATGGCATGTGGTCCATTATTAGCCCAATAATCTTTGGGTAGGTTAGTGTAGTGGTTGGCCTAGGTGTTTGTGGGAAGGTGGCTTCCCAAGTGTCTTCGGGATGAGGCCCAGGTGTCTTCGGGCGTGGCGGTGGTTGTTCTGGCCTAGGTGTTTGCAGGCGTGGTTACATGTGACAGTTATGGCTGAGGTGTTTGCGGGCAGGGTTTGGCAGTGGGACTATGTGAGGATGTGGCCCAGGTGTGTGCAGGCGGTGTGAGGCTGTGAGACTGCGGTGAGAATGGCGGGATTGGTCTGATGCGTAGGATGTCTTCAATAACCAGAGGGAAAGTAGCGCGGGGTACCCAAACATCGATGTGATGTTACTATACATTACATGACTTGTGTTATTTGGGGAGTGTGCTTTGGTGAGGCTTGGGTGGTTAGTTTTTCTTGCTAGGTGCTTGGTTATTTCTTTTCTCACAGGGCAATAGTATGGCTCCACACTTGTGCACGAGAGCTTTTGGTTTCTCCCTACTGAGTATACTTGTATGCTCACCCCACATATATAAAACTGCTTTCAGGTCTCTAGGAGGTCTTCAGGGATCGTGTTGGGCCGTACTAGCTCAGACCTTGTGACAGATCATTGTCGTTGATGTTGTTCTTTCTTTTGGGACTTTGCCTTGTAGTCTCCTTATACATTGTGGATTTTACTTATGTAACATGCATTGGGGATAGTTCTTGGTTTTACTATTTACTTTCAGTCTTGGTGTTGTGGGATTCACTATCTTATCTCCCAATACTATTAAAAGGGAAAAGGGTAATGCCTTCCATTGAGTGTGTGTTCTTATTCCCTTGGCGTTGGTCTCCACTCCGGGACCAATTGAATGTGGGTTTCAGGGGTCATTATCTCTCCTTCAACTTAAAGAAAGAAGGGCATGGAAATCTACAGACCCTTCCCTCCTTTTGGTGAAGGTGGGTCATGACAGAATGGAATCAAAAGCTGAGATTGAGGGATAGGATAGATTCTGGAGTTAAACATAGTGAAGATTGCATGGGATGTTAGGGTGACAGTGTTGGGTGACCTTGGTGCGTGAATTAGGACAGGGAAGACCGGCTAGGACACGAGATTTTAGGGCCCCCGTGATCCGATGAAAGGAATCTAGACCTACCTAATGACCGAGTGAGGCCACGCTGATTGCAGGTTAGAGACCCTAGGAAAGGTATATGCATAATAATGACTTCTGTTCTCATGTCTCTGGGGTGCTTTGGGAATAATAAATAAATAAGAACTTTAAGAAGTTCTATGAACAATATTCTGAACAACTTGGTCTTAGGCATTCCTTGTTTACCTTGCAGCTATGGCTCCCGGGAGATGACCACGAGTTGTACGGGTGATCGAGGCCTAGGAGGTTGACTTGGCCGATCAGCAGAGGGATGATCGAGAGGAGGAGGATGACCAGTGATAGAAGATGATTTGAGTCTTCCAGCGATAGACCCTCAAGAAGTATGAGGGAAGCCCCTCTAACATGAAGATGGAGAGATGGCTAGAAGAGCTGGTGATAACTTTCGGCCTGATTCGAGCTCCTCCTGAGTACTGGGTTCCTCTGGCCGTAAGCCAGATGCGGGGAGCAGCGCATCAGTGGTGGAAGCTTTACCTGGGAGAGAGGAGAGAGACTGAGGAGGCATGGGCTGATTTTGTGAAGGAGTTTTGGGCAGAATTCATCTCTTCTACGATGAAGGTAGAAAATAGGCAGGAGATACTCTCCCTCCATCAGGGGAGTATGTCGGTAAGGGAGCTGGGGATCAAGTTCAAGGATCTTCTCCTCTTTTCTCCAGATCTCTATCCATATGAGGAGTCTCGGGGGAGACGTTTAGAGGAGGCGCTCTAACCGTCCCTCCAGTACACTGTTACCCCCTTCACCATGCCGACATACTTGGAGGTCCAGAAGAAGGCAGAGGTGGTGAAGAGGATGCACACACTGGGCATTGTGTCATGGGAGGGGATTCAGCTAGGCCTGTCAAAGGGAAAGGCTTTCAGCACTAGAACACTAACATCTAGACCCTCTCAGTTCCGACCAGTAGGGAGCAAGCCACAACAGTTCCAGTATCAGTCCCCCAATCCTCTCCTGTTCCCTTCGGGCATAGGACCGAGGTGCTTCATCTATGGGAGCCATGGACATATCTGGAATCAGTTCCCGGACCGAGTTTAGTATGGTAGTGGCAGACAGGCTCAGCACCCGCCTCAGCAGCAGCTTCCAGCTGGGCCCTTCTAGCATCAGCAGCAGGGGAAGTGAGCTCCCACTCCTATGAGGACAGACGTTGCAAGGTGAGGCCGACCTCAGGGCGCTCCTCAGAGACCTCAACCAGGGCGTGGTCGGGGAGGCGACCGACAAACAAGGGGTAGAGGAGCTGGGTGTGGTCAGTTTCACACCATGGAGCCAGTAGTTCCAGCAGGACTAGAGGTTGTTCGAGGTACGATCAATTTGTTTAGTACCCTTGCTTACGCCTTGTTTGATACTGGAGATTCGCACTCCTTTGTGGCACCCAGTCTATCCTGTAGTCTAGGACTAGACTCAGAGAAACTCCCAGTGCCCTTGGTGTTGAGAACACTAGTCGGAAGGTCAGACCGACTTTTTATTTGTTTGTAGAGGATGCAAACTGATGATAGGGCCACATCATTCAGTCAGGGATCTACTACTGCTACAGATACAACCATACGATGTCATCCTAGGCACCGACTGGCTATTCTATGTGTGTACTGTCATCTACTTCTTCTGATGAAGGGTTGTGTTCTCGGAATTGGGTGGTCGGCGTGTTACTTTCACCGGTGAGCGGAGCACTTAGAAGGGTAGTAGGCGAGAGGAACCCCTCCTATCCTTGTTAGCCGAGCAGTCAGTAGAGTCAGTGGATGCTGAGATGGTGGAAGTACCAGGGATCGTCATTGTGTTTATGGACCTCTTTCATGAGGAGGTAATGACTCTACCCCCTCGACGTGATATTATGTTTGGGATAGACTTGCAGCCTAGTGCTCATTCGATTTCGATGGCTCCTTACCGGATGGAACCTTCGGAGCTACGGGTGTTGCGGATTCAGATTGTCGATCTAATGAAGAGGGGTTATGTTCGACCAAGTGCGTCACCATGGGGTGCTCTAGTCTTGTTCGCAATGAATGCAGATGGTGGTCTCAGGTTGTGCATAGACTACAAGAGGATGAATCAGGTAAAGATCAAGAATCGCCACCCTATTCTGATGATAGACGATCTCTTTAACCAGGTGAAAGGGGAAAGATGGTTCTCGTAGATGGAACTACGGTCTGGATATCACCAGTTGAGGGTGAAGGATGGAGACATCTCGAAGATGGCCTGCAGGTGAAGATATGGGCACATCATGTTTGTAGTCATGCCTTTCAGTGTTACGAATGCCTCGACTGTGTTCATGGGGCTTATGAACACTGTCTTTCGAGAGTACCTTGATCGGTTTGTAGTCGTGTTCATCAATGACATCCTGATCTATTCAAGATCAGAGTAGGACCATGCGGTGCACCTGAGGATGGTTTTGGAGGTCCTCCGACAACATCATCTCTATGGGAAGTTGTCTAAATGCATGTTCTAGATGGAAGAAGGGCACTTCCTTGGGCACGTAGTGTCCGAGAAGGGGGTAGTGGTGGACCCATCAAAGGTTGAGGCAGTTGTTTCTTGGGAAACACCTAATAATGTGGTAGAGGTACGCAGTTTCCTTGGGTATCAGGTTACTATCGGAGGTTCCTACCCATCTTCTCCCGAGTTGCAACCCCTTTGACAACCTTGAACAAGAAGGACCCGGTTTTCATGGGAGTGAGCAGTGCGAGGCAGCCTTCAACTATCTAAAGGAGATGTTGGTTAGTGCACCAGTGCTGAGACTAACAGAAGAAGGGGCATCGTATGAGGTGTTCTGTTATGCTTCAGGGAAAGGCCTCATATGTGTGTCGATGCAGCGACAAGGGGTGATAACTTATGGGTCTAGCAAGCTATGCCATCATGAGAGTAATTATTCCACCCACGACATGGAGCTTGTAGTGGTCATTTTTCTCTAAAGTTATGGTGGCATTACGTCATCGGAGAATGTTTTGTGGTCTTCACAGATCACAAAAGCTTGAAGTATATCTTCTCCCATCGGGACCTAAACATGCAACATCGAAGGTGGATGAAGTTCATCCCGGATTACGACTTCTATATTTCTTACACCTCATGGAAAGGAAATGTGGTGACTGATACCTTGAGGAGGAAGTCGCAGAAGGATGCGGTCTGAGAGTCAGCAGATGCCTGGAAGGCAATGGAGGAGTTGGCTTCCTTGCACCTGGATGGGAGGATGGATAGCGGTAGGGGTTGCCTATATCAGATGACAGTGCAGTCATCTCTGTTTCAGTAAGTGGAGGAGTCTCAATGGGGACACCTGGAGTGTGAAGTGATTCATGACCGAGATGACTAGAGCAATGCTCCACAAGGATGGACGGAGGATGGTCAGAACCGGATGCTTTTCTTGGGAAAGCTGTTTGTTCCATAGGCGATGCGCGGCAAGGTTCTTAGTGAGTTCCACAACTCACCCCTAGCGGTGCACCCAGGAGTTTCCAAGGTGTTCCAGGGTTTGAAGAGACAGGTTTGGTGGCCCGGAGTAAAGTGAGCAGTGGCAGAGTTTGTTGTCAAGTGCCTAGTGTGTCAGCAGGTGAAGGCTAAACACTGAGCTCCAGGCGGCCTGCGGCAGTCTCTAGATGTCCCTGAGTGGAAGTGGGAGGAAATATAGATGGAGTTCGTCACAAGACTACCCAAGGTTCAAGGGGGATACGATACAATCTGGGTATTAGTGGATAGGTTGATGAAATCGACTGACATTTTGGCGATTAAGGAGTCTAGTGCAGTGGATGCTTTGGCACGAAGGTATGTGGATGATGTGGTGAGGTTTACTGGATTTCTGAGGTCCATAGTCTCGGATAGGGATGCACGGTTTACCTCACGAGTCTAGAGAGGATTGCAGCATGCTTTTGGCATCCATCGACATCTTAGCACTGCTTTCCATCCTCAGATAGATGGACAGACAGAGCGCACCATCCAGACATTTGAGGATATTCTACGAGGACATGTTCTGGACTCAGGAGGATCATGGGTGTGACACTTACCTTTGATAAAGTTTTCCTACAATAATAGCTATAACTAAACCATTGGTATGTCCCCATTTGAAGCCTTATATGGGAGGCCAAGCCGCTGACCTGTGTGTTGGACCATAGTCGGAGAGGTGGGCATCCATGGCCCGGAGGTGGTGCAGAGCATGACGGAGTAGGTTCAGCTTATACGGGAAAGGATGAAGGCAACCCAGGACCAACAGAAGTCGTATGCTGATACCATGAGAACGCCCTTGGAGTTTGAGGTTGGAGACCACATGTTCTTGATGGTCTTCCCTCGGTGTGGACAACAGAGGTTCGACAAGGGGAGTAAGGTTTCTCTCAGGTTCATCAGACCCTTCTAGGTGTTTCGGCGGGTCAGCGAAGTGGGTTATCAGCTAGAGTTACCACCGCCACTTCTGAGGGTACATGACTTCTTCCATGTGTCCCAGCTCCATCGGTATTTGCACGATGATTCACATGTCCTCGACTGGGGAGAGCTAGACATCGAGGACGACGTGAATTTTATGGAAAGACCAGTGGTGACCGAGGATCGTGAGGAGAAGGTGCTTCGTGGGCACACCATTCCCTTGGTTCATGTGTTATGAAGACATGGTGGGCTTGAGGAGAGTACGTGGGAGAGGGAAGAACAGATGCGTGCCCAGTACCCAGAGTGGTTTTGAGTTTTGTACTGCTCTATTTATACTTGTTGTGGTGGAGCATTTTAGCTTGATTACTATGAAATATGTGGTTTTTCCTTCCACTGAATGTGTGTGAAAAGTCCTGGTTATGGGGAGGGGATAACCCGACCCCTAATCAAGATGCATTAAGGTGGATGCGATTAAACCCGTGCGGGTGAGTCAGTGCCACCCAAAGTGGATAATATCATGTCATGGGGGAAGAGACTCCCCAACCCACATGACTGGGTAGTTTGACATGGTGTTTTGCTTGGTTCTTAACAGGGTGGTTTTTTTAGTTAACAATGGGGTTCACTCTTGAAGCGTATCTTTCAAGGTTGGTTTTCAGACCCTCTCTTTCCTTGGGTTGTTTTGATTCTCGACGGCATAAATAGTTTGAGAGTTATCTGATGTAAGGGCCTGGGTTCTTAGAGGTCCATTACTTAGTGAAAATATGATGTTTAGTGTTTTGGGTAGTCTGGGAATGTTATCGAGGCTTCTCGGTGATGTTTGACCCCTAACGGTAGGCCTACAGGTATCCTTTGGCTACCGGTAGCAGGCCTAACGGTAGCTCGGTCTACCAGTAGCTCAGCCTACTGATAGCTCGACATACCGGTAGCTCGACCTACCAGTAGCTCGGCCTACCGGTAGCTCGGTCTACCGGTATCCGCAGCCTACCAGTAGCTCGCCCAACTGGTAGCTCGGCCTACCTATTGCTCGGTCTACCGGTAGGCGCAGTCTATCGGTAGCTCGTTCTACCGGTTGCCACAGCCTGCCTATAGCTCGGCCTACCGGTAGCTCGGCCTACCGGTAGCTCGGTCTATCGTTAGCCACAGCCTACTGGTAGCCCTATCTACGGGTAGCCGCAACCTAATGGTAGCTTGGCCTACCGGTAGCTCAGTCTACCGGTAGCTCAGCCTACGGGTAGCCGCAGCCTACCGGTAGCTCAGATAACCGGTGGACCTAGTCTTACCCCCACAGGTATTCCAGTAGCGCCTCCATTGGCTCAAATTAGATTTTAGTCCCAGTTTTGACCCCCCTTCAAAGCCCATTAATGCCCATTAATGGCTTTTAATTAAGTGTTTGATGAGGTACCCTCATGTGCATCAATTTAAACCGACCCTAAATGCGGGGACCCTTTAATGACGTGTGGGACCGTGTGGTCAACCCACGACCCCCGATCCTTACACGGTTTCGCATTCCTATCTCCATATCTCAATTGTCCCCGGCCCTTATAAACCATAGGGTTCTCCATGGGTTTTTTTTCTCTGCCACCCTACGATCGATCCGTCTACTTGTCCTTGAGTATCCGAGGTCACACCCCTGCAATTTCCACATCCGCTGTTCCTCGCCAATGAATAGAATCTTCGATCACTGATCAATCAAGTAGGGTTTCTCCTTTGTCTGTCCTTTCTGTGTGTTTTTAGGGTGGGTACGCTACTTCTTCTGTAGAATTGGATGAACCAAACTTTAATGAAGATAATAAACGGATTCTAAAGAATGAAGGGGAGGGGTGTGACCGATGTTGTTGCTCTGTTTTTCTCCTCTTTCTTGATTAATGATTTCTGATTTGTACGGGATTACGCCTACTGAAAATCATGGTCATTAGTGGTATTTCATTGTGCACATATAAACCCTTACTTGTTCTGTTGGTCGTGCAAAGAAAATTGGTTAATTGGTTAAAGGAAATTGGTTAATTACGTATATTTGGCTAAATAAATTGAAACAACCAGGATCAATCCTTTTCTGTGATAAACTCGGTTAAAGTAAAGAGGAATTGGAATCATGGAGTGTGTTAAATCGTTTAAATATGTAAATACATTCATGTGTGATGTGGGTGGGAATGGGATCCCCTGTTGTTATGGTTTCGCTGGATGTGGATTTGAGGTCGTGTGATTACGTGTTTATATCACGAATTGGGGTGGGATCCACTATTGTTGAGAAACCGTTGGCTCCTGGATTTTGGGGACGTGGCTGTATCATGGGGTTTTATTTGGTTCAAGTACTTCGAGGGATCTCCCTTATCCCTTTTTTGTTGTGACTTCGAAATGAAACCGGGTGTGAATGCTTAAATTTCTGTTGGGTGTATTATTTCCTTGGCTTGTGATTATGCTTCCTAGTTTCCCATGTAGGTGATGAAAATCATTTAAAAATTATTACTGAACATGAAAACAAGGATGGGATGAATGGGTTTTGGTTTGGTGCGAGTTGTGACTTGGACACAGGTGCTGAGTGTGTTCTTTAGGCTGGCTAAAGAAAAACCTAGACTGGGTGAGTGCTTGTTACCTATACATATACATGTAGTCTTTTTGTTTCTAATTCACACCCCACCCATGTTGATCACTTAGTGCTGAACACCACCATTTCATGGGGAGGGTGTTTTTACCAACACTTCTATTAGTGGCTGGTTATTATCACCTTTTTGCTCCCTTTCCCGGATAGCCCAAGTATCTTCAGGTAGGTTGTGATGGTCTGAGGTCCATTATTATCCCATGATTCTTCACCCAGGGTATTGTGGTGTTTGGAATAGGTGTGTGCATGAAAGTGGTTTCCCAAATGTCTTTGGGATGAGGCCCAAGTGTCTTCGGGTGTGGAGGTGGTTGTTCTGGACTTGGTGTTTGCAGGCATGGTTACATGTGATAGCTGTGGCCCAGGTGTTTTCGGGAAGGGTTAGGCAGTGGGACTGCATGAAGATGTGTCCCAGGTGTGTGCGGGCGGGGTGAGGCAGTGGGACTGCGGTGATAATGGCAGGATTGGTCCAATGCGTATGATGACTTCAATAACTGGAGGTAAAGTGGCACGAGGTACCCAAACATCGATGTGCTATTTGTATACATTACTTGACTTGCGTTACTTGGGGAGTGTGCTTTGATGAGGATTGGGTGGTTAGTTTTCCTTGCTAGGTGCTTGGTTTTCTACTTTCTCACATGGCATTAGTATGCATCCCATCTTGTGCATGAGAGCTTTTTGTTTTTTCCTAATGAGTATACTTTTATGCTCACCCCACCTATATAATACTACTTTCAGGTTTCCAGGAGGACTTCAGGGATCATGATGGGCCGTACTAGCTCAGACCATGTGACAGATCATTCCAGTTTATGTTGTTCTTTCTTTTGGTACTTTTCCTTGTAGTCTCTTTATACATTGTGGATTTTAATTTTGTAACATGAATTGGGGATGGTTCTTGGTGTGACTTTTTTTACTTTCAGTCTTGGTGTTGTGGGATTCACTATCTTATCTCCTGATCCTATTAAAATAAAAAATGGTAATTCCTTCCATTTAGTGTGTGATCTTATGTCCTTGGCGCTGGTTTCCACTCTGGGACCTATTGAAGGTGGGTTCCATGGGTCATTATCTCTCCTTAAACTTAAAGAAGGAAGGGCCTGGAAATTTACAGACCCTTCCGTACTTTTAGTGAAGGCGGATCGTGACATAAAAATCATTAACCACATCCGAAATAATGACAATTAGTGGTTTTCATAAACATTTCATCATAGTGTATCTCATTTAAAATTAACGAGATTCGTTAATATCATTCCATAAAATGACAAACCATTAAGAGAAATAATATGTATGGACCCCTTGAAATATATCTCTAATAATTCAATATTAACACCATCAGATTTCATCTTAGAGGAACATAATTTTCAAGTATCTTTTCTAAAACACTTCAGGAGGAAAATATACTCTTAGTATTGTTTTTTAATCAAGAAACAATTACCAAAAAAATTAATTAAAATAAACCTGAATAATTATAAAAGAATTATTGAAAAAAACAAACATCTTTTAAGTCATTTTTCTTTAATATTATTGAATGTCCATTTAAACAAAATCAATTTTTTAGAAAACATGGGTTTTGAATAAAAAAACCTTCAATTAAAGAGAGAATAATATTAAATAAAACATATAATATTAGGAAAATAATGATATTCATTATAAAAAAATTCAATGGGTAGTACATTAACCTCGTAAAAAATATTGGTACATAACTTAACATCTGTATAAATGAATGAATATTGAGGCAAAAGTACTTTACCAAATTGTTACCTTTTGAACTATAAAACCTATCAAAGAGACATCGTAAAATTTAAATGTAAATTCCCCAAATTTTAAGGATAATGTTCATAGATTAAAATAATATGAATTATATAAAACAAAAAAACTAATATTGTTTACGGAATATGTATCACATAAATAAAATTTAGTCTAGAAAACCCCTTACTATAAGCCTTAACTTCTTTAATCCATATTCAATCCTTCTCTACATTGGATATCACCTTTTTATTTGAAAAAAAGGACATCATTAGTCAGACTTATAAAAACATTAAGGTTTATAGAATTAATTTAGTGAAGTTGGGAGAATATTTGGAAAGGGTTTGGTAGAAACAAATATGTTTTGATGTGTGAATAAAAGATAAGAAGTGGTGCCCTTTTGTAATTTAGGTGGGGGAACATTTTGAAATTTCTCAAAATATTGATTTATTATAAATTAAATCTCAATCCCAATAACCCTAAATTTATGTTTATTTGAATATAATATGATATAACATTGTAATATAATTAACTAGTAGGTTTTTTACATTTTTTGTTTTATTTTATACATTATCATTTTGATTAACTATTAATTAACATATTTTAATTTTAACTCTTATTACTCATTTTTTAATATTGAAAGGTTATCATTTTAACATATAAAGCTTCAATAAGACCAAAAATGGAAAATTTTCTATATTTATTTCTATATATAAACTTATTTTTCTTTATTTTATGTTTATTATTTTTTGAGAATTTAAAGAAATATTATTTTCATTAACCGTCATTATTGTCTATTTAAACACTATTCATTACTTTGAATTAATGAAATTTAGTACAAGATGATATATTATAAAAAAAATCATTAAATACAACCCTAATATGTCATATTCATATATTCAAGTCATATAACGGCTAATTAATTAAATTTTAATTGCATATAATTTTTTTAATATTATTTATTTGATTGTTTTATTAATTAAATAATAACATCATCATCAATGTGTAATAATTTAATGTACTTATTTCCTTAGTAATTTTTTTATAAAATAACCATGAGGAATATAAATATTTTATATTTCAAAACACTATTAATTGTATAATATATCTTCAATATGAACACAAATTAAAGATTATTTTCTTATTAAAAACATGAGTTTAACCTGATTGTGGTTTCTTAAATTAAAATTCTATAAGGATATTGAAGTCATATCTATGACTTAAATAGGTCATAAATTATACATATTTATTATTTGGGTACACAATTAATCATAATATAAAATTATGAAAAGTACCTAGGTAATTTTATAAAATTTATAATATTATTTTTAACCATAATTATCGGATTTTCCCGTAATCTTTTTAATTAAATTACAATGTTTATAATTCATATTTTCTAAAAATAAAAGTTTAATATTTTATAAATTTTTCATTTTTGATCCCAATTATGGAATATTATTTTCAAAACTAAAAAAATAAAATTGAAAAAAATAAATTAAAAAACTAATTTCAGTGAGGGGGAAAAAGTAGGATATTAAAGTGAAAATGTTCAAAAATTGTAAATTTTTGTATATCCTTGTTTAAGATAAGAAATATTAAAATGGACTAAATTGTATAAATAGATTTCTAATGGATCTAACATTACATTAAAACCAATTTAAAATATAATTTATCATTTTTAATTTTTTGGACGTGAAGTTAGTTTTATATTAAAATGCATAATTTTTATCTATTTATCAAAAAATCATACTTTTCTGAAAAATACAAAAAACTTATAAAATTTAAAATTTTGTATCCCATTTTAAAAAATCAAGTTTATTTGGTCAAATAAAATTTATTTGTGTATCAAAATAGTGTTTTAAAATATTTTTTATATTAAAAGGTGATAAAACTATTTTTTAGATGAAAAAAGTGTTTAAGCATAAGAATTCATTTATTTTTATATCATTTCAAGAAACACATATGATGGATTTTTAAAATTATATTTAATATATATATATATATATATATCATTAACATAATCTAAAAAAATTTATTTGTTTATTTTATTATTATTAAACAAACTTGTGTGTATTTAAATAGTTGTTTAGAAATAGATGTTTTTATTTTTGAAGGGGTATTATTTACAATTATAATTAATTTTTCACCAATTAATACATGATATATACATGTTTAAATCCTATTTACAAATTTTACCTAGTCTTTTTCATACCATACATTCTAACAAATAGGTTATAATTATTTTTTTTAAATAATTATTATAATAAAATTTTGTTTCATAGAAACTCTCTTTTTTTTTAAAAAAACAATCTAATATTCAGTTTCATGTAGAACAAGATTAAATTTTTTATAGTATGTTCAAAAAAATGGTGTAGAGTGAAATGCAAGACATCAAATAAATCTAATTTATTAGGAAAAATAACCAAAAAAAACTTTCGACTTTACACTAATAGAAAGAACAAGGGTATGAATAATTAATGGAATAAGGCGAATTTATAAGAATTAGTAGTCCCATATTACTGTTATTGATATGATAATTAGAATAGAAATCAGATTTTTGCAAGAGTAACTATACCATTTAAATAGTAATCTGACTATTGGAATATTAATATGGCCATTTGAATAGTAATATTACCATTATAATAGTAACCCCACCAATGGAAATGTAAAATAATATTTAAGTATCATATAAAATGAAAAATAAATGTATATATCCCAGTTATAAGAAAATAATGTTTTTAAAAATGTTAAATTAAGTGTATGTATTTCTATAAAATATAAATCCATTAATCTCACATTTATGAAAAATATAGTAATTTGAAATAAATTTTATTTACATAAAATCGATTTATAAATATTTATTATGTTGTATGTTAAAGAAAAATCTATTTAATGAGACTATAATTATTTTTTTCAAATTGTTATAAAATCAATTATAATGAGAAAATATTTATTTTTTGAATAAATCACGATTTTATTGTTAAATTATATTTATCAAATGTAGAAAATTATTTGAATAAAATCATTTTCTTTTTTTATTTCTACATATCAACAAATGTTTACAGTGAATTTCTGGGATTTTTCTTAAATGGGCGAATTTTGGGTGAATAGTGAAATAAATTAAATTATGGTATTTTACATTATATGCCATGAACGTGAATTATTGAGTCAAAATTGTAGTACGAATTCATTATTTAAAACTAACACAAATTAGTTAATTATACAGTCATTATAATCAAAACTACTGATATTATTTACATAAAATACTAAACTAATGACTATACCCCTCTCCTCTACATAGAAACACTACCTTCATAGCCCCTTCCCATCACACATTATATGCCTTGAAGAATTCCAAGTCTCTTCCAAACCTCTCATACATTATCTTGTATATATTTTAATTTTTTATTTATAATGGATTATATTTTTTCCCTTCCCTTAACTCACATCCTTTTCTTAAATTAAATTAAACCATTATCCAAATTTTGAATGTTAACCATCAATGTGGATAATGAGTTCTCACGTTTGATTACCATATTCAATGAAGCTCTGTTACTATTGTTATAGAAAAAATATATTTTAATAAGTACATTGTAAATTATATCCTATTATGGAACTAATATATATACATGAAATTAAATAAAATGAAACAAGGTTTCGATGGTCGGTAAGACCACCTAAAGGGAATTATCACACAATGATAATGTTTTTAATCAAACAAACATCAACATGCTAGAAAAATGTCATATTGTACAATTATGTATTATATAATTACATTAATCAAATATCATTTTACTTATATAGTTTTATTTCTATTTTAAAATAACTTCCCAAATTATACCCAAATGAACTGACCATGAAACCCTAAAAATAATGCTCACAAACCAAAACAATTGATAATTATATCTCACCCAATAGGACATAAATGAAATTAATAAAATTATGGTAAATAATGTATAGATAAAAAATGTTTTAATTTTGATAATTAATTAATCATATTTGATTATATAAGACATTACGTGAAAGTGCTGAAAACATTAATAGATAACATAAGGGATATATCTAAATCACCATAATTCATTTGGGTAAGTCTTTGTCTCCGTTATCCTCAATCAATCAATTTATTATTCTTATATAATTTTCCCATTTTTTGTATATATATTGAAAACATATATATTTTTATTAATTAAACTTTTTTATTGGAAATACATTTTCTAAAAATGATCAATTCTCAATTACTCTTGATAAGAAACTTTAATTAAATGTTACTTCTTTATTACTTACCTATTTTCAATTAAAATCCATAAAACATTTTAAGAAAACAATTTTTTTCTAAATTCATCCATTTTATAATGAAGAAATAATATATTTAATTAATATTTATACGGAAGTAATTAGTCATTTATCCTCTTTAAGGACTCCAAAATCTTTTCACATAAACCGTACTAAAATAACATGTTTCTAAAGTTACCTAAACACTAATTTCATCTTTCCAATTAAGTTGTCAATCATTATTCATGATCTATTTTTATTTATAATTTAATATTTTTGAATAATTATTTATTCCCTTATTTAAAGGATACCATTATGATTCACCCTTTTGTTATGTCTTATGACATTATTCGGAAACCAATTTCATTCCAAGGGTAACCCTTTTGTTTATTCCTTATGTTAGATTTATTTATGTTCCAAACATATGCATGTACGTGTTATGATGGATGCACCAAGATATTTTTCCAATTAATTGTTAAATATTTTTCCTCATGAGATTTTTTATATGGGATTATAGAGTAAACCTAATCCATTATGGGACTCTGTCCAACATGTGATATCATCTTGGAAATAGACATGACTCGTGTTTATGTCTAGATATATGTTGTTTCCATATTCATAGATTTACATTATTAAATGATTCCATGTTAAATATGTTCTTACTATATATTTTCATTCATGGTATATTACATATATGTTCTCATTTAATGCCTTATCACTCATGTTCTATGTTTATTTTCTTTTTTATTCCCATATTGGGTTTTTATCTCACCACATATTTCTGTGTATTTCAAACGTTATCTGATGTAGTCATAGAATCTCAAATGATGTTATAAGACCATTATAAATTATAATAAAAATACTTCCAATTCATGTTTCTTGATTTTATGTTCCTTGTCTTTCAGAGGCGCTAGAGTATTTGATTGTTTGAATTGGATGGAGAATAATTCTTAGAATCATGTAACAATATGTATAGAAGTCTAGGTTCTCTATAGTGACCAATATTTATATAAAATAATTGATCCAAAACAATATATACAAATATTATGATCATTAACCATCTAAGTATAATATCCAATGGTGTTGAATGATTAAGAATAATCCCATTGTGATAATCCAGGTGATGATTTAGTTTAACGAACTAGTTCAAAATACCAATACTAGGGTTGAATCTAAAGAAACAACCTTTAATTACATTCTATTGATACCATGTCAAACTACCCACGATTAACATATATATAAAATACATCATTTATAATGAATATTAATTACCCTATACCAATACACGCCGAAAGATAATATTTTAAGTTCCTTTGTTAACATGGAAACAAAAACATTTTTCATTAAGTGAGAAACATTGTCTCCCACTATGTTCTTTATAATGAAAACCCTTATTAGACACATCTTATATGATAGATATTTTAATAACATTGGGAAAGTTAACATAATAAATGGTGATATCATATTCTACGAAAGGGTAACAAAGGGATATATTTTTGCGTAACATGAACATAAGGTTCTGAGAACCTGAGAATAATATTTCGAAAATCATACCCTACTTATCAAAGATCATATTCATGAGTTTTGGAATAATTATTTTAATTTCATAATACATGAATCATAACATTATAAAAGAGCATAGGACATGATAATATAAAATTGTCTTAAGACATGAATTTCTTGCATACACATGACTATTGAAATCATTCCCATGTTATTCCGGGCTCACTCCCTTTTTCATCATAGACGATAAAGATACTTATAGTACTGAGTTAAATCCTCATTCTAGATCTGTGTTATTATACTGAGTTCACTCATTGTTCCAGACCTATCATACTATATTGGTTTCAATCTATGTCTTATTCATATATATCTCATGAGATATATACATCTTTAATTAATTTTTTGAGAAATATATAATTCTAACCAATCCTGTAATGATAACCATATTTATGTATTAAAAATGATCATATACATTCATCGTATCATAACACATGAAATGAAATTGGTATCATAAAATTTTCAATATATCATAACCTCTGTAAAAGTGACATATTTCAAAATCATTCCATCCTAGCATAAAATGTGAAATTAAGCCTGAGTAATAATCATATAACCCAAGTAATATTAATATGTTTCCTAAGTGTATAACCTTTATAAGAGAATATGGTTTCATAAGAATATAACATGTGTAAAGGAAACATGTTTCAAAAATCAATTCAATTAAAAAATAAAGCATTCAGTGAAAGAATATGTATGGTACGCTTAGATCATATCCCCAGAAAGGCATGAGTGACACCAATGTGTATTCATAGATGGAAAATAATTTTAAAAGATCATTTAATACCAATCTTGATGAAAATATCCTTTCCCAATTGGAAAAAACATTATAATACATATAACATTTTTTAAATCATTTTATTTGAATCTGACACTAAAAAATTACAATGGAATATTTGAAGCAATTATTTTTCATGTTGTCAAAATATTTTATTAATGATCTAGAAAAAATTGGTGATTCCTTTAACATTTACATTAAAATAAAAATAGCCATTATTTAGAAAAAGGCATGAATATTCCTTTAAAAAAAATACCAAATTTAATGATGGGTAAAAATTCAGTTTATAGTCACAACAGAGTAACAAAAATATTTTGAAAAACATTTTTATCAAACATGGTTTTTTAGAAGAAATATATTTCATCCTAAGGTGGAAAATAAAATCATTTGATCATAAATACATTTTATGAATTATTGTTTCTAAAAAAGGGTTTAAAATTAGTACAATCACTTGAATATAACATCAATAACCATAAGAGAATAAAATTCATTATTATTATTAAGATAATAATAATATTATTTTATCATTTGTATCATATTCATAATCATTCTTTATAAATTATGAGATTCTATCATAAAATTTTTAACAAATTGGTAAACATGAATCATAAGCTACATAAAGGGACAATATAAAATGTATCCTAAAATATCATGAGTACAGATAAATTCACGATATTACAAGTTAACAGTTATTTATATACAATGCACAAAATAATTTACATATATATCATAACAAATGTCTCAAAGATGGAAAATTGATGCAAAAATCCATTATCGATTTGCAAACATTTGAACAAAATATCACATGAAATATAGATCAAAAATGGTAATTAAAATAGAAATATATAATTTTATAAGAATAATAAATTAAATTCATTGGTAGAATATACACAATAAATATTCAGTGGTGGTAAATATATAATTTTTCTTTTATAAAATAGAAAGATACCATAATCCATTAGATTAAGTCTTGAGTTCCTTCTAACTCATTACAACCTCCTTCATAATAAAAATATGTTTATTGTAAATCTATTACATATTAATATTCCTATATCTCAAACTATTTTTTATTAATAACCTTAATTAACCATTTTTTATCAATTCATTGTTAAAGTATCATTTTTTATAATAAATACATTGTTTTCTATTTTTGTTTTTTGTTTTTTATATTAGTGGTCATATAGATTTAATCTATATTTCCTCATCTATATTAAGATAACCATGATATTAATATAATATATATTCAGAATATATGTATTTATGATAGTCTATAAAATATATAAATAATAAATGAAACACATATTTCATGGATGCAGTAGGCCGTACATACACATGAATTTTATTTCTAGTTTTTTATTTGATAAAAATAAATAAAATAATATGAGATATTATATTTCAAAAGTAGTTTTCATGTCATATATATCACATATTTTTTTAACACATCTTTAATACATTTTATGAAATGTGTAAATTAATCACATAGCTTCATGAGGAGGTAGTCTATCATACATGCTAACAATTTTATAATATTCTCAAAAATTGGAAACCAAAAATATATGTGGGATATAAAAATTATATATTCAAAATAACCTCATAAAAAACAATTAAAATAACCTATAAAAAGTGTTTACAACATTATTATTATCCTTTATATTTGGTAATGGAAAAATAAATGCTATCATTTCATAAGGTGGTGGTCCACCTTATATATGACTGATGATTTTGTAACAAATTTAATGAATTTGTGTGTGGTTTTTAGTCGTACACTTAAATAATATAATTATATCAGTTTATCTAAGATATATAGGATATTATATAATGAGGATATTGGATTAAGAGAAGCTAGAGGATAATGGAGAAATCATAAATTAGTGATACGAAGGAAAACCTAGAGCTCAATTTTGGAGATGTCACATTGTATTAAAGTCAATATGAACATGTGGGTCATAGTGAGTTTTTTCAAATAGTGGATAATTCCAATTTTAGGGGAATTGAATTTGATTTTGGTGTTTCCCCATAAAATAATATTGTTGAGGTTGTTATGTCTTATGCCTACCTATCCTTTTCTAGCATTAAGATACATTTTTCGGGGAGATTTATCCAAAAAGGGTGAATTGAACATGTATCAGCCAACTAAGATGTCATAGAATAGTGGGTATGACTTCGAAAATTTCCCATTATTTCATGATTCCATGACTTGAAGAGGGAAAAAATTTGGAAGTTTCATGAGCCCATCTGAAGGATGGAGGAATTATTGTGCTTTGTTGAATGTAAAATTACTGACATAAGATGTTGTTACAACCATGTGGTGTTCACTTATTATTGATGAAAAAGGCGGGCTTAGAGAGTGGGTGAAATATCCCTAAAACCTAGATTTCTTCAAATCTAGGAATGGGATAGGAATTTTGATCCCAATAATGTAAGGAACAAGTTTTCTCAAATATGGAATCGTATTTTAATGATTAGTTGGATCTACTGTAATTAAATTATTTTCTATAATATAGAATCATTAGTTGTAATTCTCTTCATGTTAGAAACGCAAACTGATAATCCAAGGTTTGCACACTATGCTATAATATTGGTGGAGGTAGATATTTCCAACAACATGGTAGAAAATATGGTTCTCACCACAAGATATAGTTATATTATTATTGATATTAAATATTAAAGGAATCCCAAAAACCACTAATTTTATGTTTTTTTGGACATTTGGACTCTGAATGAAAAGGGTTGTTGAATGTAGATTTTGAAAATATAAAAGATATGATATGATTATCTATAAGAACTGAAAAGATAATGATAATTTACCTCTTGAATCCCAGTGTAATGGGGCAACACCCTAAAGTATAAATGTCAATAATAATGATTTATTCCATTACCTAGACATTGGACAACCTTAGACCTTGGAACCAGAGGTAGGAAGTTCCAAATTTTCAGTAATTAAATTCATTTAAAACATTGATATTTAGATTTGTACACATAATAATCTTTTTTCCCACAAAAGTATTCTATAATAATGTTCATATTGTTATACAAAATCCTATTAGAGATATATCCATTAATTTGAACATATTTCCAGTAACACAAGCGTCAGAGGTTCACTGTCCTGATGATGTGCTAGAAAAAGAGGTCTACATGGTTAATGGCCTATCCCTTGAAATATTTTGGGATCTCATTGAAGTCTCTACTATATATGTTGGTCAGGTCACTCTAACACATGAAATAGATTCCCCAGGAATGGATAATGATGTAAATGGGACTCTACCTAGGTCAGTGGCTACTCAAAAAAGGCATCATGAATTCTATCATATCCCTCTCAATAACACCTCATGGTGATAATGAAATGACTTCTGTTCTATATGTACATATTTTTCACGGTCATATGGTGACACACATTGGTGGATCCCTGATTTCTATGCCTGGTTCATAGGGAATGGTAATAAATGATGTTTTTAAGGTGTATCCATATTATGAAGGGAATATACCTGAACATCCACATGTTCTTGATAAAGTACTCACTCCACATATAAAGCATAAAACAAACAATGACCTGGAGGGGGATTCTCAAAGGTAACAACATCAAAGTCTACTAAGTGGATTGTCTCCATATAAATTCACAATGAACATGGGAAATTATAAAACAAATTCACACCCTAGAGTGTTGTTTTCTAGTTTGATGGATTTGAACACAAGTATATACTTGAGAAAACTATGAATACTTCTATCCAGGACAATGATGCAAATCATGTTCTCACTGAAAACATCAAGGACTCTGGAAAATGAATTATCTCAGAATTATCTGAGAATAATGTCAAAATAATGAAATGAATAGTCTAGGTGAATATAGAAAAAAATAAGGCCCCCTAAAAGGGTAAAATCCCATAAAAATTTAATATATTCTATTATAATGTTCAATTTATAGGGAATCCCCTAATTAAAAAAGCGATTAGAAATTTCATTGTATATTGAAAACCTTTTCTTATTGACATTTTTGACCCAAAACATTTATTTGAAAATTGGAAGGAATTTAAGTGGGATTATCTTGGATACATGTTTTTGTCACACAACTCTCATTAAGACAATACTGATCATATGTGGTTCTTAAGGCATGAAACCATCCACATTAATTCATTATGTAGAAAGTCTCAATGAATTATTATATCTTACATAATCGATGATTATGAAATATCAATCTCGTTTTTGTATTCTTCTAATTCCTAAATCAGAAGAAGGGAATTATGGGAGGATTTCAAAGCAACTTCTTGGAGGATGGATTAAAATGGGTGATTCTTAGAGACTTAAAGACTATTTGGAAACATAAAGATAAAATTGCATATAATTTTAACTACACTAGCTCTTTTAATTCTCTTATTTAATTAATCATTGTAGTATTTTTGATGTCCCAGTTGCAGTATATGACTTCACATGATGTAGATACACATAGACTGTTAAGCCACCATAAAAACACAATAGATGTTTCTTTCAAATCTATGATCAAAGTAATTCCCATTGGATATCAGGATTCAGAGTCCCCATACATATCTCAAATTACATCATTATAATTTTGTATACCAACACACACTTAACAATGTCAACTCATTTTCCATTTTTTTTACAATGGATGACTTTGGATTCCTAGATTCAAGGAAATTTTTCTAGATGATTGGAAAATAGAGCCTATTGGGATTCTATTTCAGAAGACGGTTGAGAAATTAAAAATTTTTCAAAAAAACATATCAAGGAGTTGAGTAAAATATCATTTTCAAAACATGTTATTGTCATTAGGGTTGCTGAAGAAGAGCTAGCTTCCACTCCAACTAGGAACCATTGTTAAATTACTCCATCTAGATAGGATATAAAGACCCATCACAAGCTCAATGGTCTATTAATGATCAACAAGAGGATGAAAAGAATCACATGAATGTTAAATGTATAATATACAGAGACATAAATTCTAAATTCTTCCATAGACTTTTTAAATAGAGGAGATAATTAGCAAGGGATAATGTAATCAAAATTAACGGTCAATAGTATAAATCTAAAAATGAGATTTATCATTCACTTATGGGTCATTTATTGAGCTTATACTATGATTATGTGTAGGTAAACACACACAAAATTCATTATTAAATATGTCCCTTCATCTAGGGTCATAATAATCAATCTATTATCATTCCTCCACTCAAAGAGTGAATCAATGAAACTTTTTTATTTTCAGGATATGGATATTTCTCCAAGTTTTTATGGGTTTGAAAATAAATGTTTAATGATTTAGAAGGATGTTTTATATGATTATATTTCTCAGGAAATCGAGGAATTCTTCACTCATTACTATATTCCATGTGGGATGAATTGTATAAAATTTTCATAACCCCCATGATGGAAATTGATCTTGATATTCAGAATTTCATTCCAATAGAACAAAGGAAATAAATTTTTAATCTCATTATTATAATAATTATGAATATGAAGGGAGGAAGCATTAGTGACATGATCACCAAAAATTATTTTGGCTTTGTTCATGGAATAATCATTCAAAATTTTCTTTTCAAAACCTCAGAGAGTGCCAAACTAATAAAGAAAGAGATAAATGAAGGAAACTTTGAACATAAAATTGAAATATACATTGCATTTGACACATTAAAATTGGGATTACTTTTTGATTTTCATAAATGGTATGGGTTATACAATGTGATTATCAAGATGATCAACACCATTCTTCGTTCATCATGGTTGTCCATTATTATAAATGGGACCACCAATAGGATTATTTCACTGCACTAGTGGTGTGAGAGAAGGTAACCCGCTCACTAGAATTTTATTTTCCATTACTTAAGATTAAATAAGCATATGTATCAATGAATTTTCTCATATTGGAATCTATAATAAAATAAGAGAGTATAAAAGAAGACATTTATCACTCACATTTTCTCTATTCTAATGAAATTGTTTTTCATGGACATGATTATAAGTGGAAAATATCATTTATAAAGGTTATTTCAACACATTATGAAGAGGTGGATATAAATAAAATTTTCTATGATCAATCCATAGTTGTCTTTGGTAATGTAATACTGGCTGGTAAGTAAAATGGGATAACTAGACATCTTGTGTTGAAAATGGGATCTATACCTTTTCAGTATCTTGGTGTCTCCTTATTTTTGGGAAAGGTAAAAAGAAAATACCTGGAAGGAATATACTCTGGTATAATTAACTAACTTTCTATCTATAAATGGAAGACCATGTCTCTAGTTGGGAGGGTGTGTATTATTAGTTTATTGATCATATCTATGTTTGTATACTTCTTTTCACTATGTAAATGTCCTAGAGGTCTTATCAAATGGCTTCAAAGCATCATAAAATTTTTATATAGATAGGTTCCACCAATGGAAGGTAGATGGTCATTGTTTCCTGGAAATAATAAACCAAGACAGTTTAATTGGGGGGTCTTGGTGTCAAGGATCTCAAGATATTTAAGGATGATGTTATTTGGAAGTTCACATTGGGTTTGATTTTCATAGATGTTTCTTGGAAATTCTTAACAAAAAAATTTAAGGGGAGTCTACTAAATGTATAAAAACCCTATATTGCATAATATTTTTTGGAATCTCTCAATCAATGTTTTTATGAAAATGATTTATGATGCAATGTGTCTGGTGATTAGGACCACCAATCTTAATTGATGGAATATAACATGGATTGAAAGAACTATCTAGGAAAGAATAAATTTTCATCCTAAGGAAATTCATTTCTCCGTTGATGATTTTTCGGAACTTTACACTTTTGACAGTATGGTTCCCTCCAATTTTAACTTGAAATTTAATCCTACACATTCATAGACTGTAATACTATAATATGGTAGCATAATAGGATTGGCTAGTTTAACATCAATGAGTACTATCAGTTGGAATGTGGGGGCTCTTATCATTCAGTAGCTTGGCTCATTAAATTGAATACATAGTTAAATCAACAATCTATATTTATTCTAATATAGAGTATATGTAAATATAAAGTTCCTACACATGATCAACTTAAGCAGGTTGCAATTTAGAATGTTTCAACATTCCATTTTTTTATGTGAGTAGAGGAAAATGCACACATTTGGTTTGAGTAGTGTGATTTTTTTATAAAACTATGGGATTGCATAGGCATTCTATTAAAACTATAAATTGAAACAAATATAGTGGCCCATGATGCACTTTATTGGTTTTCCAATGCTATATATAGTGAACAGGTTCAAAATCACTTTTTGTTAGAAATTATAGAATTTCTCTCAGCCATATGGATTGTTTGTAATGTCACATTATTTTGAAATGAGTAGTACTGTATATAGATTGAGATTACATCACATAATAGATAGGCTTATGCTACCTTGATGTTGGAAATATGTGACATAAGTAATAGAATATTTGATATGAAATGCCAATGGAATCATGGTGTTTCTGTTTAACTAAAGAAGCCGAAAGAAATCAAATATATTCATTGGATACATCCTATAATCCCATGTATCAAAGTGAATGTTTATGTAGTCTCTACTGGTATTATAGGACCATCAGTATGTGGTGGTGTTTTCTATATTAATTATGTCTTTGGTAAAGGATAATTTTATCATTACGCTCATGTTATGTTAGCCTATGAAGATGAATTATCATTTATGATTTATGCCTTCAGGTATGTTTTCATAATTAATTAAAACCTGTTATGGATTGAGTCATGTTATCCACATACGGTACATGCCTTGAAAACCAGAACATGTAATATTCCATGGGGAGTACAACCTCATTATATTTCCTTCCTTATTAAGGTATCTCAAGTCAATCTATTAATCATAGATGAATATAGGGAGGTAAATTAAGGGGAAGATGATTTTTCAGTGAATGAAGTCATAAAGATGAATATGATGTAGTATTTTAAGAAAAAAATTATTATGTTCCAATGGTGGAGAAAGATGTGTTTGGTTTCATGTAATCTCAATTTTTGTAATACTCCCTTGTATTCTTGACCCATCTTCCTCATTTTTAATAATTTTCTTAGTAAAAATTTTGACAGGATCCTAGAATTTTGGGTATCATCAAGATATGATATTAATTAAATGGGATTGAGGAATATATAAAACAAGAAATATATGTTGATGAATGTTTTATTATCTTTAGGTGTATACTTTTTTTTCACAAAATCCCTCATTTGGTTGACTTTATTTCCAAATAAATCATCTAGTATGAGATCAGGGATGTGTATAAATAATTTAGGTATGTTTTAGTCAAGAACATAGTGATTGATAGGTGTTCCACTGACATTTTAACCATGTCATGTGGATCCATTAATGAAAAAATATAGATCCTATAAGGGATAAGTTAAATATATTTCCATAAAATGGGTGTTGGAAAACTTCCAAGGTAATTTTACTCATTACTATTAATGTTTAGTCCCTTGGTTATCTTATTTTTCTCTTAATATCCATGACTAATTTAAACTATTTTTACTAATAAAATTGGAGTAAAATTATGTAGACATATTAGAAAATATAAATTATTATTATTCTAATTATGGAGTAAATTTTTCAACATAAATTTTCATATGTGGTATAAATTAATTTTAAATTTATTCCCCGAGATGGGACAAGGCAATGGTTTTTTAAAGTGAAAATGTTTAAAAGATTGAAATGTTTTTATATCTAATTTCAATGAAATAAACTGTATTTATTAATATATAATTAAACAAATTTATATTTAAAAACATTTTGAAATAAAATTTTATGGTATAATAAAATTCAATGGAAATGTAGATTTCATTTAATATTTAGTATTTTTTACTATTCATTTAAAAATGAATTATTTAAAAATAGTCTAAAAAATATACCACAAAATATTTTTAAGGTTAGTAACTAAAAAAGAAATTTAATTTTATAGAAAAAATTCTAAATGTTTCAAAAATTAATTTTATTATTGTTCACATAAATATATAAAATTAGTACTTTGGAGAAAATACTATTTTCAAAACATATAAATATTTTCCCAAAAAATACATATTTTATTATCAATATATTTTTTTATATAAAATCTAAAAAATAATATTTAAAAAATCATTATTACTATCTATATTACTATTTTTAATTTATAGGTTATAATAATCATGTTTAAATAATTATAATAAGTAAATGTTATTTCATAGAAACCTAATGTTCCGTGTAACACAAAATAAGCAGGTGTTGCATATAGTTAAATATTAACTTGGTGTTTCAAATAGGACAAGCTTAAGATTGTGTCACATATAATATAATCACTCAAAGAAAATTAATTTATTCAAAAAAATCACGAAAAATCAACATGTAATTTTCTACCCCCCCAATAAAATCCACCCTCAAAATTAATGAATCTCATAAAAATCAGGACACTTATACCGAATCATATCCTAAATTTTGCATATAGCCTCTACAAACTGGTGGTTTTTTAACAAACAATTATCCAGTTGAGTGGCCTTGGACTTCAGAATATTCCCAACATGATGCATATTCTCAACTGGTTGTTCCTAAATAGAATGATCTGTCACCAGCAGTATGAAATCTAATTTGAGTTCATTTGAATGATCATTTATGTAATTTTTAAGAGATATATGTGGAAAAAATCATGGAAGTGGGATAATATTATTAGAATCTCAACGTGATAGGGCTTCATCCTGATATAATAAAGAACTACAAAGTGATATATAAACCTAGGGATTAGATTCACTTTCATCAGGAATCCTGTAACCTTATTTCATGGATAAATCCAAAGAAACACATTTCCATTATTTTCAAATTATAGATCACACTGATAGTTATCAGCACAACTTTTATAATTAATCTGAGCTACCTCTCTATGACCTTGAATGGTTCAAACCTTCTTGTCCATTTCTTTAGTAATCTAATTTTCTAATTTTTTAATTTATCAAAAATTATTTAAGTATTACAGAGGTAACAGTTTCTTTCCATTTAGGACTTTATAAGAAGACATAAGAATTCAAAATTGAGGTCTATTATTGTACAAAACAATATCTAGAAGAAGGTTTGATCCATGAAAACATTTAAATATAATGACCGGTATCTCAAAATATTCTCTATGGATTGAATTTTTCTTCCACGGTAACAAAATTTTTGAGGTTGATACGATGTTCTAAAACACAACTCCATAAAAGTTCCTACTAAAGGCTTTTCTAGAACATTGTGGTAAAGCTTGTATCCTGGTCAGATACTATAGAATCTGGTACTCTGTGAAATGTAAAAATTTTGTTAATTTCCATACAGGAAAGACATTCTAGAGAGAAGTCTTCTATGGTACTGATAAAGTGTAATTACATACTAAGGAAATCAACTAAAACCCAAATAACATTATGACTTTTAAATGTTTTTCAGAATCAAATTAACAAATAAATAGAGTTCTTCTCCCATTTCCATTCTGGAATGGGTAATTGATGCAACATCCCATTATATTTTTTCTTCTTACCTTAGCTTATTCAAATTGCATGCACCGAGATATAAACTATAAAATATATCTATTCCGAATGATCCTCTATAATTATTCTTACACATATATATATATACATCATTGAATTTCCTGGATGAATATATAATGAAGAAGTATGGTCTTCCCCTAATATCTCCTTCTTAAATTCTTAAATATAATAAATGTATTAACGGTTATAAAACTATATCAATCCATCATGATCAATATTAATCTTAGGAATATTTTTATCCTTCTTCATTATCACTACATATTCCTTATATTCCTCTTTAATAGTCAATTGGAATAATGCTTGAACATTAAATTGAGTATGGAATGATTTCCACCCTTCATTCAGGATTTCCATGTCGATATTTTTTAAATCTATACATATTGGATCTTTTATGATCCTCATCATGGATAATCTATCATGATCCGTTTAAATCAATGCACCGACCACCTCGTCTACTTTCCCAGGAGTTAATGTATCATGTAGTCATAATCTTTAAACATTTCAAAATGTATTATTTAGAGTATGTTTTAATACAATGTACATATTTAATTTCAACAATTATGATCATTAAATATACCACACTATTCATAATAATGATAAATCTTCCATATCATTTAAGAAAAATTAACTAAAGATAACTCTAAATCATTTGTTGTGTAATTTTACTCATGTATCTGTAATTGTTTTGAGGAATAATCTATAAAATTTTCGTTTTGAATAAGGAACCAAACCAATCCCTTTTTAAATTTGTCACTATAGATTATAAACCCTCCTTCACTTCATGGTAATGTAATCATGGTGTGATGACTAATCATCTCTTCAATTCCATGAATGTTTCCTCGCATTATTTCATCCTGAGGACCTTTTCTCCCATCCAAGTTAACATTGAAATTAGACTAGATGCTCATTTCAAACTATCCAATAAAGTTCAATAATATCAAGTCAAACCATGGAAACTATGAATCTCAATCACTAAAATTTTCCTTGGACCACAATTAGTAGTCCTTATATTTATTGGATCTACTAATATACCCTCTCTTGAGATTATATAAATAAATAAGAAACCTTTTTCTAAAAAAATTAAACTTTTTTAAAATTTTCATGTTGTTTAACTTATATTATTTTCTTTATTATAATTATCATGTGGATTTCATTATATTAATTTATATTTTAATAGGTGAGAATATCATCTATAAAGACTACCACAGACTAATTAAGGTAATATCTAAGGACTCTATTGATTAAATTCATGAATATAGAAATTAAATTAGTAAGACTAAAAGGAATCATTAAATAATCATAGTTTCCCAACATTGTATTGAATTTTTTATTGGGTATAACCACTACCATGATGCTGAATTGATGATATCTAGAATGATGTTCAATCTGGGAAAATAATTGAGCTCTTCACAGTTGATCAAAAATGTAATAAATACTAGTAAGTGGATACATTTTCTTAATTTTGATATTTGTGAACACAAAATAATATTGGTAGAGTTATATTGATCCATTTTTTCAAAAACAATATTTTCACCCCAACTTGACAATGTTAGCTAAATAAATCCCCAGTCAATGTTTTCATGGATTTTCTTTATTAATCACTGCAACTCAAATAGACTCATTCTATAGGGTGTCTTTGAAATTGGTGTGGAACAAGGTTTTGTTTATATTTCGAACTCAACTTTTAATTTTCATGGAAGGATATGAATAACTTCATGAAAGACATCAAAAAATTCCTGAAAAATAAGAATAAAAAAGATGTCATGTTTCTCCACAACCAAATTCGAAAAACAGCCCTTCTAAAAAAGAATTAAGACCCATACATTGGATGTGATATCCATTGAAAGATCATATATATTTTTACAATGATAAAATATAATTTTTTGGGTTTGGAATATCAATATTAATTTCCTTTAATAAATAATTTATTTTTTATTTATGTAGATAATAAAATCCATGATTAGAACGACAACAAATTCAACGAGAGGAATAATAAAAATATTTTTGGGAGGCACAATCCCACTAAAGATAACTTGTGAGGAATTATATACTTGGTATTTGATCATCATAATATTATATTTTTCTATCTATTTTATCATCTAATAATTTGTGTGGTATATTTATATCCTCATAAAAAATATTCACTGTGAATTTTTTGGTAAATCTACAGTAAAAAAATGATATTAGCTGTTATATAGTGGATGGTTAGTGTACATTTTCCAAATTTCATTATTTAAACTCCCATAAAAAATAGTTATCATATGATATTTCTTCATTCCCACTTCTTAATATATTTTTGACATCGATCATTATCATTAACCCTCATTTTTGGGCATTGGAAAGAATAATTTCAATTCTCCTTACAAATGAATCAATGAAGCAGGGGAGGTTAATCCAATCCAGTGCTCTCTCTATCTCTCTATTCACATTTTTTTAACTTATTTGATTCACTTAGACAATCCATTTCCAATTACCTTACCTTCCACACTAAAAACTTTTAGTAGTGACCTTAATAAAATTTCGTCTATTCTTTTTCCAACACATTGAGATAAATGGAAAATATCATCTTCTTCTCTCTATGGGGTTTAGATGTTCCTTTAAATTCCCTCCTCCTTTTTTTCAAACCAATAAGATTTATATATAATTGTAACCAATATTAACACCTTCATAGAACAACAAAGAATCTATTCATAGATACTGAAGTCTCTTATTTATAACACCCATAAATGACTTGGTTTTAATCCACTGATGAATCGATCAACCATACATTCAGGATGGATGATAATACCAGAAGCATAACTCACAAGTCTAATATAATTATACTCATAGGTACCAATATATTATTCATCCCTTTCTAAACACAAATAACTAATTTTCTATCTCTATATGAAGAAATGAGGAAGGAACATATTTTAAAATAAATTTGTTAACTTTTCTCAATCGAACGAGTTAATTTCATGTTGTTTCCTTGTATTATTCATAATATCACACTATTGATCTACTTTACCTTAAAAACATTATACATCCAATGTGAATTTCTCTTGTTCTGAAATCTATAAAATGAAAAATATATTTCAATGTTGGAGATCCATTGTTCAGAAACTAATGTATAAAAATAACTACTAAATGAATGTGGGAGTTGCATCATGAATGATTCAACATAATTTGGTTCCCCCAATTTTTCATTTGAATGTCTAGAAAGATTCTTAGATTCAGAAATACGATTGAACATAGTAATGATATTTTTCTTTCCATCTCCTATAAATTTTTAATTTTTAGGTGGATAATCATTGAATTTTTTATCACACTTATTATTAATATGATCACATGAGGTTCTATCTATTTATTGAAACTAAAAATTTTAGTGTAATAAATAATAATCATAGTTGTAAAATATAAAATCATTAAAAATAACTCATAAGAATACCAAATATTGACACATTATTTTTTAATTTATGATACCATTAGTCCATCCTTAGTCCTTCATGGTCCTAATCTATTTAAATAAATTAATATGGTTCATAAATAGTTTTTGAATTCCAAAATAATATCACCCAGGACTGTCAAAGATGGTGTGAATTAAAGTCCAACATCTTTTACTACATACTAGTTCATTCTTGGTCAATATGGTGTTTTTATAGGTATTTCACCTAGATACATCTGCAGAATATCCACAAAAAATTGTATTATATAGATAGGGATATATTTATAGGAAACCACTCACTTTATCCTTTACACGAATTTAAATACATATAAATATATTTTGAATCACCTTAGACTAATCCTTAATGTTCCCTTAGTGATCTGACTAAGGTTTTCTTATTATAGTTTCCAAATTTTAATTAAATCTTTTATCTGATACCTACAATAGTGAACCTTCCTTAACATACATAGACATTAAATAATTCTTTTTGAATATTTTTTCATTACAAAAACAAATTTCCAATGACCATGTTAGTTTATTTCCTTTGATAACATGGAATGATAAACACTATTACACAAGTGACCTACATCATGTCCTACTACATTCATCATAACTAGAGCCCCTCTTAATGAAATAATATACAGTACATATTTTCATATCACGGGGAAAGGTAACATAAAAGAGGGTAAAATATGATGCTCAGTAAGGGTAAACAGGGATATATGTATGAATAATATGAATATAAGGGCCTGATAACATGAGAATAATTTTTTAAAACCATAACCTTCATATTAAAGAAAATAACTATGAGTCGTGGAATAAAAAATGTCACTATATAAGACATAAATCATAATGGGATCGAATAATATGTCCCAAGGGAACAAAACATTGGAAGAAGAATTGAATTTTGTTTTCTTAAATATAAGTATATAAAATCACTTCCATATTCATCAGGGCTCACTTTTATAACCATCATAGAAAACATTGTCCATTACTATACCATGTTCACTCCTTGTTCCAGTCCTATGTAACTGTATAGAATTCATTACTTCTATCCATCATAGAATTATTATATTTGGTTCACTCCTCATTCCATCCATGTCTACCTCATGAGATATATAAATAATTACCTAATGAATGAGAGTGATATATATTTCAAACGCTTAAAATAATGAAAACCATATTCATGTGTCCAATAAGATCTTAAAAATTCATCATATCATAACCCGGAAATAAAAATGGGCATCATAAATCTTTCCACAAATGTTTACCTATATAAACAATATATGTTTCATAGAGACTCCATCAATTCACATCCCATGAAAAGAAGTGGGTTCCATGAAAATATAAAACATTGAATATAAACTAGTTTATAAGAATGTAACTCATGGAAGAGAAACTATTTTTATAAGCATATAATTTTTAGAAGAAAAACAAGTTTCCTAAATATCCACCCATCCAATAATAAACCACTGAGATAAATAATATGAATGGTAGACATTGATCTAAACCCCAGTAAGGCTTTATTATCATTAACAGGTCATATTAGATGTAAAATAATATTAAATGATCATTTAAATCATTTCATAAAAAATATATAAACATTTAAAACAATTTTTAAATTAAAAAACAATTCTAGAACCTTTTTTCAAAATAAATTTGAAAACATATAAATTAATATTAAAATAAATTATTGGTTATGACATTAGAAAATTCTTATCATGTTGTACATCAAAAAATGAATGTTCTTGTATCATTTATTCTAAAATCATAACTGAAATTGTTTTGAAAATAACATGAAGATTGCATTCAAAACCAATTAAAAAGTCTAAAATTGAAAAAAAATGTATTTTAAATTTAATATTATAGTAACTAAAAATTAAAATAATTTTTATAAAAACATTTATTTCAAATAATATAGATTTCCAATGACAATTGGAAATAAATTCAGGATTTAATAAAAACAATTTATTAATTATGTTATCTAAACAATGGTGGATATATGTTAAAATTACTAGAGAATATCATTAATTACTAGAGTATAATAGATTTTGTTAAATATATTTATAGATATATCATACTATGTTATCATTGTAAGAACAAATAAATTATAATCCCAATAAATTATGAGATTGTAACATAAAATTATTATAACTTTGGTAACCTTGAATAGTAATCACCATGAAGGAATGATATAAAATGGAACATAAAATATCATGAGGATATATAACTTCACTATATTATATAAAAATGGTTATGTATATAAACATCATGAAATTATATTAGTGCATATCATAACATACATCTCAAAGAAGATAAATGGAGAAAACAATCCTTTGCTGATTAGGTAAATTTTGAACTATATACACCTTGAATGGGAGATCAAAAAATATTATTTTTAAATTGGACTAAATTTTATTATAAGAATCATAAATAAAATTAATTTTCATTATATACACCACATATACTAAAGATGTTATGAATAGAGAATGTGTCCTATATAAAATAAATGTTATATTGGAATCTCATACCTCAAGTCTTGAATTCCATTGTACAAGTTCAAACATCTTATGTAATAGATATAATTTTATTATAAATATATTAAATATTCCTATTTACATTTAAAATACCATATATTATTTCTTATGACATTTTATTACCTATTTATTAACAATTCCATGATAAATTTACATTTTGGGTTATTACTACTTCGTTTCTCCTATAGGTTTTCATTTTTCAATTTATTTTATTTTATATTGATAATGATTTAACAATATACCAAATGAAATAAATGAAATAAATATCATATATATTCTATATATATATGTGTATTTATAATAATAAATATAATAAAAATTACGAATTGAAATGCACTGTTCATAGAGATGATGGGTCGTACGTATGGATGAAAGTTGTTTACATTTTTTATTGAGCGAAGGAAAAAAATTAATTTTGAAATTATCATTAAAACAAAATATTGAGTTCATATATATCTCAAATATTTATTAAACAAATCCATGAAAAATTCCAAATAATGAATGAATCACATAGCTTTAAGAGATGATATTCTTCCGTAGGCATGGATGACGTTAGCGTATTACCTAAAAATGGAAAGCATGATTTTATGTGTGAAATAAGAATTACATAATTATAATAACGTCCTATAAATCAGAAATATCATATATAAACATTTTGTAAATCATTATTACCAACCTTGATAAGTGGTTAAGGAAAAATGAAAAATGTCAGTTTGTAATGTAGTTGTCTTCCACACACACGAATGATTATTTAGTAACACATTTGACTGGTGTTTTTGTGGTTTTAATTCATACCCTTACCATTGATACATATAATTATATTTATTATAAATGATATATTCTAAAATTGTGATATAATGATAATTTATGTGGCTTGAGGAATTAATAAAACAAAAAGGTTTGTTAATGAACATTACCTATTCTTTGAGTATCTCCATCTGTTTTTCACCAAAATCCATTCATGGATGACTCTGTGCCCAATGTAATGATTCTAGGATGCGTTTATGGAATTTACAATTTATTTGGTTCATATTTCAATGATAAAAAGGGTCTTGATGGTTATTAATAGACGAGAATAGTTGGTAACATTTTATAAGGTAGGATAGTGGAAGACATATATGTTTTTGAAATAGATATTTTCACCCATGTTTTTCACAAGTCATGTTGATATAATAATATTCCAATATCTATAAAATATGTGATAAGGTATAAATACATCCATAAAAGTGGTTTTGGTAATGTTTATAGGCCATATTATTCCTTAATATTAATGTTTAGTCTCTTACTAAACTCATATTTCTCATAATTACTGTGATTATTTTTAGCTATTTTTAATAATCATTGATGTGAAAAGGTAAATGAAACTTATAATAATATATAAATTATAATTATTCAAAATATGGTATCATTTTTTCTAAAATAAATGTAAAAAAGTGACATATATTAATTTAATATTTAATAAAGCAGAGGGGATGAGATATTTGGTTTTTAAACATAGATTGTCCAAATGATTGAAATATTTGTGTATCAAATTTCATGTTGAAATAGATTACAATAAATTAAATTTGATTTATTTTTATATATTTTAACTAATTTTAATTTAATAGAAATTTAAAATATAATATTATTTTATAAATAAATTAAAGTAAAATGAAATTTTAATTAAAAAATCAGAATTTTTTTCTATTCATCCAAATAGCATGTTTTAGAAAAATCCGAAAAGATAAACCTAAGATAATTTTGGAAATTTAAATTTAAAAATGATGTTTAGTTATCATATTAAATTTTAACAATTGTAAAAAATTAATTTTATTTTTATTTTTTACAAAACGATATAAAAATAGGTTCTTTTCAGAAAATATAATTTTCAAAACAAATATTGTCTTTATGAAAAATTATTTATTTTATTATTAATATTCTTCAATATATAAAACCATTATAAATAATAATTAAAAAAATTATAACTATTAATATCACTTATGTTTAAATTATAGGTTATTATGTTTGTATTTAAATAATTATAATAATAAACCTTCTTTCATAGAAACTCAGTGTTGAGTGTAACAAATGTTAAGATGATGTGATTTGACGGGGAATATTAACATGTTGTTGCATAATTAAAAATATTATGTTGGTGTACTATAAAATTAATGACAAAAAAAATAATGTTTTTTCAAAAAACACATTCCTAAAAAATCAATATGCTACCCCATGGATACACTTAGATACCATCATCCTTTTTTCATATCATTAGTGCCTGAAATAGTCCATTAATAGTTGAGTAGTTATTCTCTCTAGTAATTTTCCTCTTTTATCTAATTAAAGACTCACTACATTGAATTTAAAAATTATAATAGAAATTTAAAGAAACCCAAACCATGGAAGGACAACTTATTAATGGGGCTAATGATGAAATATATACTATGAATATTCAAGAGATGATTTTCCCAGTTGTTTTCAACTACCAATTCCTGATATTTAAGAAACCATCCCAGATCTTGGAAGAAACATTATTATTATTTGTAAATATTGTGCTTCAAAATTATCAGCATCACATGTGAGGTAAAATCTTATTTTTAATGTGGATAAAACTTTCCTATAGTGCATCAATATATTTTCTATATAATCACAAATATGCATCATGAATGTATATACTAGAGGGAATGGGTGATTGATTAATTTTGATTTGGACCATGAAATTTTAACACGATTGGAAAATAGTATAGGATTATAATATAAAGACTATGGATACTGACCTCGACCAATATGGTGTCATCCTAGATAGAGGATTATAGGGTTGTATTTGGTTATTATACGCTAATACATGAAGATTATTCCACTCGAAACATTTATGATACTAATGAATTGAGGTACCACATGATTCAATAAATTTCAGAAGATTAAGAGTTTAATAAATTCACACATAACATTGAATAAGTGGTTTTAACTTTTGTTGATGAGTTGAGATGGATAAGCCATAGTTTAAGGGAAAACCTGATACCAAGATTGATGAAATTAGTTATATACCCATTGTAAAATGAGTACTACATTGTTATAATATAGTAAATTTTTTATTTAATTACATGGTATTAAAATTGAACACTAATGATTCATCCTCAAGTGTTCATTCATCATTTTATTCTTTCTAAAATAATCCTTGAATACAAGCATGAAACAATAAGGATACACACCCCTCATTTTTTCATGGTAGATGGTTAATTTGATAATTTAATCAAATAAAAATTCTATTTGGAGGTATAGTATCACATGCGGTTATCAAAAATCATCAATTTCATAAAAATTAACAGGACTATCTTGGGTTGTGTAGATATAAACAATCACAACCATTATTATTAGATGGAAAACATCCTCATTATTTTGGAAAAAATTTATACAATTAAAATAATATATTTAGTCCCTCTTATTTATGGATGGCTATTTCGGTTGTAATCGAATTCAAATGACCCCAGGAGATTAATAGGATACTACATTATAGGATTCAAGGGAATGAAGTATTATCAAGTTGTTTCATTCATCTTGAAGAACAATGTAGATTATTATCAGTACTCTATGTATAATATCTTATATTTATTTTATAATTTATAGGAATTGTTATTTATCCAATGAATTGTAAGTCTATCATAGAAATATCTCCTCAAAAACAATTTCATGAGTGGGGAAGTTTACAATAGTGTATGTATTTCAAATGGTTTATCATCACCAACTAGGTAAGTAAATTTTAGTATTTCTCATGGTTGATGGATAAAAATTCCCCTTCTGTGTGGGGTCAAAAAATCTAAAGTAATTTCAACAATATCAAGATGTTTTTTTAAATCTATATATCTCTATTTCACATGTGCAAGTAAGATCCATTATTATATTTTTTACGGCTTTTGAGTGATCTCTCATTGCCATCTTCTCCTAAAAACAAAATCATAAATTGAATAGTCTCTAATACAAAATTTAATTAATGATAGTTATTAATGATTAATTTTACCCCATTGAAAAGTATAGTTTTTATTTATTTTTTATCATCTCTATGCTGGACCATTATCTACAACATCCTGAGCTTCAATTGATCTTTTACACTGACCCACTAGAATTATATTCCTAATTTCCAAATGTTGACAAGATAATTATCATGGTGTGTAGTAATACTAAATTGACCCTTGAGAAACATGACATAAATAATATACTAATCTAATTATGTCAATAATATATCAAAAAATAGTCATATAAACTTTGTAAAGAAATTTTTAGTGTTTTTGAAAATCACTACATGATCTTCTTATTTTATAATTCTTACGAATATTTCTGTATAATAGTTCTACTCTAAGACCCTTCTTAGAAATATAAAATTATATCATAATATTCATATGTTGGATAATAGGAAAATATGAAATTTTTGAGCTCAAATAGTTATTAGGGTATGTGAAATTTCATATAGGAGATCCTATCATGAGAGCAACATGAGAAAACCATCATCATACCATTATTATGTTTATAAAAAATTAATATATTCAATCCATCATATGGGTGAACATCATATTTAGACTAGGTTTTGAATATATAGTCTACTACATTTTTTTATTTACACCAAACAACCACCTACTAGGTCGAGTTAAAAAACACGAAATTAAGAACTAAGCATTGGGAGAAAATTGGATACACTAAGGATCCTTTATCAAAAAAGACACCATTATCCTAACTCTAATAAAATTATAAATAGTAATAATGAAAGCATGAATACTTGGGTTATACAATGATTCATTCCCCTATTAGATTACATATGTTATTTACATATGATCATGATTATTATAGATAAAAATATAGAAGAACATTCTATAGACATTATATAATAAAATGAATTGGAGGAATAATTATACAAGTATTTATTAAACATTCATAAAATTAATAGAATGTCAAAGAACAAATTAATCTAAACAAAATTAAAACTATAATGTTTAAAATATAAATATATATGATATATATTTGTATATGAAAATGTCTTTCCAAATTTCACTCCAAAATATTCATCTAAATTTCTAAATATTGTGGATATAATAAATTAATGAATTGGGGAACTTAGTCTTGATGAATTTTTTTTATACATCACTCCTATACCAACCCAAAAAAATATTACATTATTTTTTAATGATTGAATTCATTTATTGGAAAGAAATTTTAGAATTGATTACTTAATGTTATATTATGTGTATTTTATATATATAGTTTCCTATCCGTAAATGGACTTGAAATAGGTAGAATATATTATGTTCATAGCTTTTGAAAATAATCCATGGCTTGTTTTTTATATGCATGTCAATTTTCAACTCATTTTGGATATTAATATGTGACATGGCGGCCCATGTTAATAATTATCTATATATGGGAACATATTCAGAGGCGTTCCTTTTGAACATGATTTTCACCTCAAATTGTTTTATTTAGATATGGTTACTATTGAATGAAATGAGGACCAATGAATGTATAATCTTAAAAAAAGATTTTCTTAACATGGATAAGTGTATATAATGTTGTAGTTGAAATAAAAAATTGACTAAAAATAATTATAATTATAAAATTATCCTTCAAAATTAATCTCAAAATACATATGAAAACATAAAATGTAACAACTTTCTATAAAATTACTTTAAGTGGGGATTAGAAAATTTCAATTCTCTGTAAAGTTATAAAAAATATTTACTCTACAAATCCACCACACATTAAAAAATCTAGTGGGAAATCATATATAAAATTGTGAAAATAAACATCCCAAATAATATTTTTAAACATTAATTATATTATAAAAGGAAAATTTCATTCCTTCTACTTGGATCAAAATTCCCTGACACAAAAATAATATTACGAATTCATTCATTCTTAGGTTATTACTCATGGTCTTATCATACCACCCCCATCGTAAATGTTTCTCTCTTCACCCAAGGAATATTTTTATTGAGTTTTTAAAATTACCAATACATTTTTTTCTCCATAATCGTGATATCCACCTATTATGTCCACTTCATAGAACAAAAAATGTTCTAATACGTCATATATTACATGGTTCTCATTGAGGTTGAGGGATGTAATGTTTTTGAATGTAAAAAGATTTGAGGAGGAATACTTATTGTAAGGATTTTAAGTGATCTAAATACCTGAAAATAATTTTCCCATGAATTATGTACTCCTCAATCTAATAAAAAATGATTAACTTCCAAACACATCAGTCTATAATTTGGTAGTCTATGAAAGGAAATTTAAAGTTAAATTATAGATTTGTTAATTCTTTTTCAGGACTTTTATAATTGTATCATCTTGAATTTTGATATTTAATTTCCCTTGAAAATAATATTTTTTAGAAAAAAAGAATATATTTATCAATATAATGTATTGATGAACTCCTGATGCATCTTTGTAATAAAATTTGATTCACTCATCCTTATTCCCATCTTGAAATTTATTCTATCAATACGTTAAAAACAAGGGGAAATTTTTTCATTTTAGGTCAAAACAATACAACAACAATGAAATGTAAAACTCATCATTTAGCTCCCCAGTACATTAGTTTGAAAATCGTTAGGAATATAAATTCTAGAAAAAATTGGATATGGATAAATTTATAATAATATGTCTTACTGAAAATGTTTTTCATTGTTCCTATGGGATTAATAATAGAAATATATAATGGTATTGATAAAATAATAATATAATATCCAAATGGATTTCAATGTGGTGATTTTATCATAATATTAAAATTATAAGAATTATAATGGGAAAGAAAGAGTATATTTCATTCAATACAATGAAATAGGATTCAACAAATAAACTATTAGAACTGATTCACATGGATGTTTTTAAACCATATATTATTTTTTGTCGAAATAGAAAACATTGTGCTTATATTACTGATCAAAAAAAATTCAAGATAAATGTGTGTATATTTAATTTATAACAAATCTAAAAATCCCTCCTATTGTTTAAAATATGAAAAATACAATAGAAAATATTAGTTGGCATTCCCTAAAATAACTTGAGAAGTGATTAAAAATAATAATTTTAGAATCAATACTTTGAATCATTATATTCAAAATATGGTTATAATCATGTTTCCTCCAAACACCAAACACCTTATCTAATTGAGGTTTTTGAAATAATAAATATAACTCTTTGGGAAATATTTCAGACTATGCATAGTGAATATGACTACCTATCAAATTATTGGTTGAATCAGTAAATAAAATATTATATTTAATTCTTAACATTTTTATAATACCAATAAAAAATAATTACACAAATTATCTAGTTAATGGTATAACACCAAATTATAATTAAATTAGTTTTCTTATATAAAATATGTTTTATGAACAAAAAAAGAAGTTATAAAAATATTCATATAAGAGTTGAGATGGAATTATTTAGGAAATTTATTTTCTCCAAAATAATATATTGTTTTTAAAAAATAATAGAAATTTTTGGAAGAGAATTTATATGTCATATTTTATGATACATATCCATATAAACCTAAACCTACTGTATAATTCCTTAAGGATAAAATGTTTGTTGAGTCAATAAGGAAACCTTATTGACTCAACGGTCTCCCCCTTTTTGTAAAGCACAAACATCCTTATGAGAATGAAAATATGTACTTAGAAAATATTTTTATAGAATTTAAAAAAAACATATCTCCCTTATCATATGGGAAAAGATGAATTCGACTAACTCCCTCTAAGGCTTTTGAACATTAAGGATATTATTCTACATTTTCGGAATTAGTTTTTTCATTATCGTGAGTATGGAAATATCTATAATGAAAACTCCCACATGGTGATGGACAAGTGTGTCACACTTGAGGATGATTTCATGAATTTCATCATTAACAACAATTCCCTACAAAAGGCCATGTAATAAAATTATTGGTTGGTCAAATAATACAGTAGATGATTTGAGAGATCTTTATGAGTTCCAAGATGGTGCCAAGGAGGATTTTTTACATTGAAGATGGTAGGATAAAGATCTTAGAACCAGTTTTGAAGAGAAGTTCACTTTAGAACAAAATTATCAGATTCAAGAAATGAAGGATCTGAATGGGAAATTGTATTCTATTTCCCAATGTTGGAAGAGAGAAAGAGATCTTCAGATTGTGATAGAAGAAAAGCTTGTCAAGTTGGAAGTAGTCATTAAGGCTCAGGAAGCAACTCTAAAATCTCAGGAAGAAAGAATCATGGCATTAGAGAATAACGCTGAGGATCAAGATCAACATCTTAAGAGAGAAAAGGAAGATCATAAAGAGATCAAAACGCATACAACTATAGTTAATAAGTTGATGCCGAAGGAAAAGGAAGTATAACTTTGTTTCAATCCGATATTTTGTTGTAATTTTCTTCCTTGTACAAATTCTTTCTAATCATAATTAAATTTTTTGTGTCTTGTCTTTTGGATGTGTTGTACTAGACTTTAAGGTACCATAATTTATTTTTCATTCCCTCAAATTCTTTTTGAAAATCACAAAGGGGGAGAAAGGAAAAATAATACTAAGTAAAAAAGAAATATCCCTATGTATCTCAGGGGGAGTTTTCATTATAGGGATTTTTGTAGTCAAGATAATGAAAATTCTCATTCCGAAAATCTAGAATATGATCCTTAGTGTTACAAAGCCTAAGGGGATGTTATTTATATTAATCATTACCCATATGATAAGGTAGATAAGTTTTTTTTTAAAATTAAAGAAAAATATTTTCTATGTCCTTATTTTCTTTTTCGTAAGGATGATTGTGATTTTCAAAATGAGGGAGATTGTTGAGTCAATAAATCTTCCATATGGATTTTCCATTCCTTCATGTTTGGAGAGATTGTTGAGTCAATAATGTTCCCTTATGACTTTACCAATCATCAGGTTTTGAAAATCACAAACACCTTATCTCAAGGAAAATTTCATTTTTCCCTATGTTTTACTTTCATAAGGAAAAATTTCCATCCCCAAGGAAATTTATCCTTACTATGTTTTTCATTGTTCAATATATTTTCTAAGTTTAAAATATAGTTTCATATCTAAACCTTATAATCATATAATAATTAGATAAAGAGCATTCTTTTTTCAGGATCTGAATTCTAACTCCGAGTTCTCTGAATTCAGACTCCGAACTATTATGAGTACAGACTCTGAGTTCTCTGAATTGAGACTCCAAACACTTCTGAGTTCTAACTCCAAGTTTTCAGAATTCAAACTCCGAACTCTTCTGAGTTCTAACTCCAATTTTTTAGAATTTAGACTCCGAACTCTTTTAAGATCTGACTACGAGTTCTCTAAATTCAGACTCCAAAATCATATGAGTTTTGACTCTGAGTTCTATGAATTTAGACTCCGAACTCTTATAAGTTATGAATCTAAATTATAAAGAATTCAGACTCCAAACTTTGTAAGTCTTGACTTTGAATCCTCATGAATTCTGACTCCGAACTTTGTATGTTCTGATTCCGAATTCTCATGAACTCTGACTCCAAAATTTGTAATATTAGGTTCCGAATTCTTATGAATCCAGATTCGTAGTTTTCTAGAAATTTTGACTCCATAATTCTATAAAATTTAGGTTCTGAATTCCTTAGAAAACAGAATCCAAATATCCCTGTATTATATACATAGATTTTTTTTGTGTTTAGACTCCAAACATTTATTTTCTTACATTCTGAATATTTCATTTTTTTTATGTAACCAGATTTTTTTAAACTTATTTTATTCTATAAATGGATTTTGTGAATTCAGTTACTAACTAACCATTTTTTGAGTGACACATGTACAGGTCCCTCTAACATTCACGAAAAAATATGATAGTTGGAGGAGGGAGCCAACCATTGAGAAGATTCCAATAAATAGGAGCTCATTTGAAATATCTCACAATGAACTTTTGAACTGTTCTATGAATCTAGAGATTACATGCTGTTGGAGTGATCTCTAGAGAGATAGTCTCATGCTTGGTGTGTACTAAACATCTTGTTAATATTTTCATCGTGCGACTTCAAATGTTGTTGATTACATTTGAGGGCTTTCAGGGATAGGAATACAAAGGTTCTTACTACCTTGAAGTTGAGGGCTTCCTTGCTAAGGAAGACAGAGGTGTTGACTACCTTAAAGTTGAGGGCTTACGGTGATAGAAAGATAGACGCCAATCCTTGTATCAAGGGCATACCTTGGTGTGGGTAAGACAGACTTTCTTGAATTTATAAATCAAGGGACCTTTATCAATGGTTTTTGGATACCCTTATCTTTGGGTTAAAATATTTATAACTTGTTAATTGTTCTGTTTCAAGTTTTCTGCTACATTTTTGAATGTACAAAAAAGTATAACTATCTTATACTTCCTTATACATGTAATCTTATTTAGTAAGAATATATATGATTTAATGTAGAATCTTTATCTTGGTAAATGATTGTTATGTTGCCTTTCTGGAACCATCTTTCTGGAGTTGATTTCTCGGAATCACATTTCCAGAATCAAGCAATTTTTTTGAACTAGAAGTTTTTTGAATTTTTCATAGTTTAACATTGTTAAACATTACCATATTTAAAAGTTCCAAAGTAATTTTTAAAAGTGTAGAATTCACCACCCCCCCCCCCTCTTGTATATTGTGCATCGTACGATGCTATAATTAGTATCTTCATTCATTATTTCAGTCCAACAATGTCAAATCTGAAAATCAATGATTCCTATAAACCTAGTGAACTAGAAATTATTTTACTAGAAAAAGCACCCAACCAAGAGCATATTGACCAATATGATCTGAAAAATTATGGGAAGAACCATTTATTTCATTTCCTAATACATTTAGGAAACATAGTTATTCTGAATTACATGATGTGGTTGGTTATCAAGACAATTGAACTCAAACCCAATGTTTTCTTAGAAACAATGTTGAATATAAATTATTATTTTCTCATTTTAGAAAAAATAAAATTAATGATTTAATAAATTTTTAATAATGGGAAATAGTGATGACATAGGAATTAAATTAGTTTTAAAGAGATAATTTCAATGAACTAAATGAAATTTCTAATGACTTCCCTACTATATGCACTAAAAGTTTATATAGGTACAAGTTTGATGAATCTATAAATATATTTAAAAACAAGTCAATATTGATTTCATAATGATATTTTTAAGAGTAATTAATATTTTATGAAGATACCATGCCTCCATTATCTATAAATTAATCCATTAGAACATTACATACTAATGTAGATCATCTTAATTTCACATTATATCAAATACATATCCCTAGTGGATTATTAAATGGTTATATTAATGAGGATTTTTTTAAAAAAAACCCATGATTTGAAAATCCTTATTTACCAAATCATTTTTTAAACATTAAAATATAATTATGGTTTAAAACAATCTATGAAATCTTTGAATGATATGCTCAATTATTTTCTAATTTCAAATGGATTTTTCAGATATATATATTTTATTATATAAAATTAATCCAAAGAACATCATAATTTTTTTTTTAAAATATATATTGATGGTATGATAATAAATTAAACAAAAAATCATTTTCGAAAAAAATTTCATAATTTATCAAAAACATATTTGAAATGATATTAACAATTTAGTTAAAATTCAGCAACATATTTATGGTTTTTTTAGAAAAATCATGGTGTTTTTTAAAATAACATTAAATAATCAAATGAAATTTTAAATATTTTTGGATTGGATAGTATAAAATTGAATAATTCTCAAATGAGTATAAGATGAAAACTTGATTTGGATGAAACTTTGAAACCAATTTATCAAACTTCTTATAGAGGTTCGATTGAGAGTTTACTATATGTAATTTATATAGAGACTGAAGTTATTTTTAGATTGTGAATGTGTGATCAATATAAACCATTCACAATATAATATTATCTAAATTTTTATAAAAATAATTATAATACCTTAAAATTACAACCAATTTCTAACTACGCTACACTAGAGGAAATTCGTTTAAATTATTGAGTTATTCTAATACAAATAATGGTGGTCATAGGTTATATATAAAAATAACCTCTTGAACATGTTAATTTTTGTGAACCTCTATCGCTTTAAGGTGTACTAAAACAAAAATTACACTATCCACTTTTGAAGCTAAGTAAATAGTTTTTGGAATATTCCATGAGAAATTCTTTGGATGAAGCGCACTTTACTATAATATGGTTACCAATTTAGTCATCTTCTAATAAATTTTGATAAAAAGGTTTTTAAATAGTTAATGAAAAATTTATCACATTACATGTTAAAATAAATTGATATAAAAACATAAAAATTGATATATTTATTTAAAAAATGATATATCACACTTGAGTTCTTTTTTATTGAACATCAACTTGTTGATATTTTCACAATGACTTTGAACATTGAGACACTATATTATACAAGAAATGAATTTGGAATGATTAATTAATCCTAATTTTTAAATATATTTTCTCTTTGGATCTATAGTATTTTTTCATAGAAGTTACATATTTACATAAAGAACAAAGTATTGTGAATATTATTAATACTTTATTACATGATATCATAATATCAAAATTTCAGGTGATTAATTTTTCATGTGATAGTTCTAGATTCAATAGTATCTCATATTTCCATAAAAAATGTTCATGTAGTAGGTCAAGATATTTTTATATGAAAATGTATTGTGAAGCTTTTGATCTTTTACTCAACCATTTATTAATTTCCAAATTTTTAATTTTCATTATATATTTCGTTTAATTTATCACTCTTTAGTATATATCAGTACCAAAAATATTAAAAACATGTAAAATTGCGATTTAAATGGATACCTCTATCTCAATATATAAAAATAATGACCTCATGAAATAATACCTAATGAACCCATCATATCTAACTAAAAATGGTATAGTTTAAGAATAATTTAGATTTTTATTATTTTGATATCATTGATATTCAATGAATTGGAAAAAGGGCTCGAGTTCATCTACAAGGCCTCACAACTACAATATTTTATATTTTTCAATGTTACCAGAAAATGGTATTGATACTTCATGGGAAGGTAAAATGAGTCTTTAGTATCGACCACTATAGAAATAAGGTTCCAAATTATTGTTTTATTAAAAAAACAATCCATATTATCCAATGTTAATAAATATTTATATAGAAATATTTATTTCTAATAATGATATAATTTGTACGTCCTGAAAACCCTTTTCAATTGAGATGTTCTTTTATTTTCATCCACAAAATAGGCAATGTTTTTAAAATTTCCACATAATGGTGACATTGAGGATTTCAAGAGTGATTATCCCATTGGTTATGGGACTTATGAGTACGAAAAAACATGTTTTTGGTAACATGATATGGAATCACTTAAATACTCATAGGAATTGATGTAAATAAAAATATATAGGTAAATAATCAAGTTCATTCCGCAGTATATTTATACTATGGTGGGGGGTTTAGCATTCTAACTCCTTAATATTTGAATATTTTATATTTTTGAATAAGGGAGTGAAGGTCAATAGGATTTGGTATTTGATGAGGCACATGGTGGAAGTTTCAAAAACAACAACTCATTTTAATTCCTCAGTATATAATAATATTATCTCATATTGTTCAGATTTAAAATAACATGTTCAAAATTGAAAGGAAAATTGAATATCATATGTATGGATATGAATAATCCAAACTATGTTCATTGTAATGAAGAATAATTAAAATTCATGTAAGTATTAATAGTCTTGTCACCAATATAATCATTTTGAAAAATATAACCCTTATAAAAATATCATGAGACAAAATAATATAAATTAAAATGATTTGGATCCTTAAAAATGAATATGTATTATAATGAAGAAAATTCTGATATGAAAAGGTATGAGGCTACAAATGTGGCTGTAAAAGATATGAGTAGTTCTAGGCCTAGATCTGGAAATTTCTCCATATATAAAAAGGTTTATTTTTATGTATATAGAATCCCAATTATATTCGTTGGGGGAATGATTCTTGACCATCATGATCATATGGATGTTTCTCCTCTTTCATCTACACTAAGTGATGGTGAAAATAATTTTTCATGTGGACCTATTATCTCTCCAAATTGATTATCATACCAAGAAGAATATGTCAGTTCTATCGATGAGGTTACTAATCTGTCATCAGATAACTCATTTGGATACATTTTCTCATAGTACAATGATCAAGACTCTTGTTATATGTTTCTACCCGATGATAATGTAAATTAAGTTAGTGAGGATTTGGATGATTCTAGGTGAAAATGGACTGTAATATTAAAAAATAATATGGGGGAGTAATCTGTCATTGATACAATATTTTTCAAAGTATAGAAGTCAGCAATAATATTCATTGGAATTGATCATTCTAAATCTAAGGAGGATATTAATGATCATCGTGGAGGTATTCAACCTAGTAATTGTGGACTTGACTATCTATTTTCATGATTTATTCCTTTTTCCCTCAATGTATCGAATTTATTTTGTTAATATAACAGTTCATGAAGAATTGATTGATAATCCAGCATGAAAAACTAGTATATCTTAGGAAACAATGTTAAAACAAATAGTAATAAAAAGTTCTTAATTATTATTTGGTAATTTAACTATAATAAACTATGATGTCAAAAATACTAGGTTAATAAAAGCAGAAAAACTTGTAGAATATTCAATGTATAATGAAACAATGAACATTAATTAAGATCCAATATTGCATTTCTAAAATAATCCAGTGATAAGACTTTTAGTAGATGATGTGAAATTTGTTGATAGTTCATCCCCTTCAACACAAGTACTATGATCCACTCTTTCTCTTACTTCTTCTGATAGTACTAATGTTGATTTATGTGAATTCATGGATGATTTGGTAACTATAATTAAATAATTATTTATGTTATTTATAATTTTAATGTAACCTTCCAAAAAATAAGAAATATCTTAGTGTGTTATTCTGGATGTCTCCCATGTCCAACGTAAAATATTTTTGAAGATTTAACAAATAAATCAATTGATTCAATGTTTTAGAGTTCAGGTGGTATCTAATGAAACAAAATTGTATAATGTGATTATTAAACAAGATAAAATATATCTCAATTACATGGTATATTCCTCTTCATCCAATAAACCTCCACCTCCTCCAACTATAACTTCCCATATTACTGTTAATGATGCATTGTTAAGTTTTAATGTTTACGAATAAATTAAATATATATTAGAGGATCATTAAAAGAGATATTTAATGAATATTTATGGTTTTAAAAATAATTCTTCTAGGACCAATGAGATGGTTCTAAGTGATGAGAAGTAGGATGGGACTGTTAAACAATTTATACGAAATTCAATTGATAAATATTTTAGCTTTATATTCAAAAAAATATAATTTCAATACCATGATTAGATCCCCAATCCTTGACATTTGGATTCCTCTAATGAACAATGATTTTCCAATATCTAATTAATATGTTAAAAAAATTTCACTAAATTTTGAAATATTTATTATATAGTACACCCTTTTCCATATTATGGAGCAGGTATCCATAGCCCTGAATGACATCACTCAACCGGGGGAACCTTATTCGTACAATGATCACACTACTATAGTTTCAAATTAATATTTCCATAAAAATCCAACCTATACCCCTACTATTCCAATTTTTATATTATTTATGTGTCTCCTTTTACCATTAATCGAGTACAAGCTACTCAGAACCATTCAACATAATGATATACTATTAGTCATTCCGTATTTAGTGCTTTAATTTCATTATTTTTCTTTCATTTATAATGATAACATTTTTTAAATTTTTTATAATTACAAAAATGGGGAGAAATAAATATGGAATTTAATTGAGTAAGTTACTGATCAATTATTATTTGGTTAATTTTTCTTTGGTTTATTTTCAACTATGGAAATTTCATTATTTACAATCAAATTAACCATTTCATGATATGTAGTGATCATAAAATATGATGGTTTATGTATTCATCCATTCATTTTTTTATCTCAAATCATTTTATTTTATTATTAAGGAGTTAAATGTAGTAATGGAAAAACTATTTTTTCTAGACAATATATGAAAATTTGATAAGTATGGAAGCTATAACGTGCTATATAAAGATAGTCCATGATGATATTATACCTATTGTAAGAAATAACTATGATAGATATATGAAACTATTTAATGGTTTGAGATACCACTACATATATCAAAGCAAATATATGAACAACACAGTAAACTACAACAAACAAGTAAGATATTTTTACGTGATGAATCCATGACATGAAGAATTTCTACTGACAACATATTATAAATTAGTGAGCAAAAGTAAAGAATAAGATTACATAGGATAAATAAGTGAAAACATTATAAGTTTGGAGGAACATCACATATGAATATTTCTATTTCGATCAACCCTGTCATGAATAAAAAATATCATATAATGTATTGAGATACCCTTAATGTACTAACATAAGGATAAATTGACCACAAGATGATCCATCCACTAATCGTGGTTGATAAAATTACCATGCATAAATTATTGTATTTCAATGACTTTATTTGGATTTTAATGAGATCCTTGAGTGTACTTAGTTATTTTTAATCCATTAATTATATTGTTTTAATTTATATTTTTTTATTATAGTCCTCTTCATATTAAAATAATAATCTCTAATGCATTTGTTTATCTTGTGGTATATATTGTGATTCTTATATGATTCATTTCATACTCTGCCACAACACTATATTTTCTAAGAAAATGTAATAAATAATAAGAAAATATTAAAAAAAATTAACATTTTATTTTGATATCACTAAATAATAAAATTATGTGTAGATATTTACTGGTCAAATAAAATCTATAGAATATTGATATGCTTCATGACTCCCAAAAATCATATCTCTCGGTATTTTTTATAGTATGAGTGTTTCTTTTACTTTCCTATATATCCATTGAAAACTACTCTTTTACTATTATAGGGATAAATTTAATTCTATTATCTCTAATTATTTATTTATATTATCCAAAAAATGAAATATGAAAGAGGTTTAGTAAAGTAAAGAATTCCATGTGAGTAATTTTTTTTAACTTGGACCAGGTTTTATTTTTTGTAAGAAGAATGGTGCCAAGAATTGGTCACCAAATTCATGCCCCCAAAGGAGTTTTTTAAATGAAATAAAAAAAATACAATCAATAGGTGTAAAAAATGTACACCAATAATGGATTAAATGGAAATCAGTCATTGTTTTAAAATAGTAAAAAATGAACAAATTATAAGAGACAGACCCGAGTCACCCTAATGTTGATCAAATGTCCATAAGTAAAAGGTTTGGCGCTGCACAAAAAGTCCTGTTGGCGCCAAAAATATGGCCCGAAAGGAAGGAACGAAAAAGACAGCCGGCATGCTGCATCGCGAAGCACAGCCGCGAAGCACAGCCGCGAAGCCCCTCCGCGAAGCGCCCCAGCCCTGGCGGCGCCGCGAAGCACCAGAGGCGGTGATCCTCCGCGAGCGCGTTTGACGTTCGCGAGCCGCCGCGAAGCACCAGAGGCGGTGATCCTCCGCGAGCGCGTTTGACGTTCGCGAGCCGCCGCGAAGCACCAGAGGCGGTGATCCTCCGCGAGCGCGTTTGACGTTCGCGAGCCGCCGCGAAGCACCAGAGGCGGTGATCCTCCGCGAGCGCGTTTGACGTTCGCGAGCCGCCGCGAAGCACCAGAGGCGGTGATCCTCCGCGAGCGCGTTTGACGTTCGCGAGCGCGCCGCGAAGCTCAAGAGGCGGCGCGCAAGCCCTGCATCGCGGCGCCCCTTCCCTATAAATACTCGACTCCCCCTGAGTCCCGGAGACGGACAATCCGACCTTTCGGCTTCTCCTCTCCCGAATCGCGAAGCAAGCTTTGCCCCGGGAATCATGAGCTCCGCGAGGTATTTCTACTTCGCGAGACGACTCTGATTTGTTTCGTTCTGAGCCCCTCTTCCGAGAGGGATGCCCTTCGCGAAGCCCAAGGGCGTTCGCAAAGGAAGGGGATTCCCAAGGGAACCCGGGCAGCCGCGGAGCACTCGTGCTTCGCGAAACACCCAACCCATGCTAGTAATCCCTATGCCAAGGCAGGATAACTATGCATCGCGAAGCACTTTGCTTGGCAGGACCCTGCTTCGCGAACCACTCCTTCGCGAGGCAGTGCTCCGCGAACACTGTTCCACTTCGCGAAGCACCTCCCACTTCCACCTATGCCCCATGCTAAGGCCAAGGCACCCCACTTCGCAAAGCACACTCCTCTGCTTAGCGATTCCTCCTTCCGTGCGACCCTCCAGGTTTGCACGATGTGATTTCAAAGTCCCATGGACAACACCTCCCGTAGCGTTGCTTCGCCCAATGCTCCTTCGCATAGGCACGCTAACGGCTATTGCTTCTTCGCATAGCCACGCTAACGTGGACCCCTCGATGATTCCTCCCACGACCCCCTTTTACCATGGCCTTACCGACACCTTCCCTTCCCCAAGGACCAGAGGGTACCGGTTATGTAAGCCCTAGGGGTGTGGAGTGAACCCACCTCGTCCGAGCTGCAGGACGTTAAACTGCCAAGCACCACGTCCTCAACACATGACGTTAAACTGTGACCCAACCTCGTCTCCCTCACGAAGGGTTTCCCCACGTCGAACATTTTTTACACCGCTCGTCTCCACGGGAATGGAACTCTTCCGCACATGGAATGAGATCCTCCTTGTCGAAGTGGTGTATGTTCGCAGGGGAAGGGTCGCCTCAGAGCGTAAATCCCTAACCTTTGGTACGGATGATTGCACCCGTGCATCTCGGTACTTCCCCACTACCAAGGTCAGTGGAGGACGTGATAGGGAACGAGGCACCTCCCATCGCCGGACCAAGGTCCATCTTCCCCGCGCTTCATCGCGCCATGGGCCTCCATCCTGGAGTAAGCCCCAACACCATGGGCCGCTCAACGCGTAAGCCCCATTTCGCTTCTCACGGACGCACCCTTCGCGACGTGATCGTCAGGTCCTTGCAACCTCTTGTTTCTCACACCGATCATGACTCACGTGGGCTTAGAGTGAGCACCGACCCTGACAAACCATTTGAACTACGAGGTCTTTGATCCATGTCAAGGCATGGTACGTAGGAAGCCTCCACGAGGTTCAAGCCCACCATCAGTGGACCAAGGTCTACTCCCCATTTGAACTACGAGGTCTTTGATCCATGTCAAGGCATGGTACGTAGGAAGCCTCCACGAGGTTCAAGCCCACCATCAGTGGACCAAGGTCTACTCCCCATTTGAACTACGAGGTCTTTGATCCATGTCAAGGCATGGTACGTAGGAAGCCTCCACGAGGTTCAAGCCCACCATCAGTGGACCAAGGTCTACTCCCCATTTGAACTACGAGGTCTTTGATCCATGTCAAGGCATGGTACGTAGGAAGCCTCCACGAGGTTCAAGCCCACCATCAGTGGACCAAGGTCTACTCCCAATTTGAACTACGAGGTCTTTGATCCATGTCAAGGCATGGTACGTAGGAAGCCTCCACGAGGTTCAAGCCCACCATCAGTGGACCAAGGTCTACTCCCCATTTGAACTACGAGGTCTTTGATCCATGTCAAGGCATGGTACGTAGGAAGCCTCCACGAGGTTCAAGCCCACCATCAGTGGACCAAGGTCTACTCCCCATCCGAACTACGAGGACTTTGATCCGTGTCAAGGCATGGTACGTAGGAAGCCTCCACGAGGTTCAAGCCCACCATCAGTGGACCAAGGTCTGCTTTCACGTCGGTTTACCGACAAACTCCCCATTTGAACTACGAGGTCTTTGATCCATGTCAAGGCATGGTACGTAGGAAGCCTCCACGAGGTTCAAGCCCACCCGTCTTTCACGTCGGGTTTCACCCCCGTCCAGCACGACGTTAAACTGCACCCCGGTCCAGTGGTAAGCCATTGCGACTCACCATTTGAACTACGAGGTCTTTGATCCATGTCAAGGCATGGTACGTAGGAAGCCTCCACGAGGTTCAAGCCCAACAATAGTGGATCAAGGTCCCTCACTTATGTCGGCTCACCGACACCCACCACCCGTCGTTTATTCACGTCAGGGTTCATTACCGTCCCGCATGACGTTAAACTGTATCATTTGAACTGCGAGGACTTTGATCCATGTCAAGGCATGGTACGCAGGAATCCTCCCAGAGGTTCAAGCCCAACCCCCACCGGACCAAGGTCCACCCTCATGTAGGTACGCTGACGATGCCCATCGGACCAAGGTCCACCATCACGTCGGTTTACCGGCACCATCCCGAACTACGCGGACTTTGATTCCCTGCCACGGGGATACGTAGGAAGCCCCTTTAAGGCTCAAGCCCAACTTCATCGTCACCACCCCTGCGATGGTCCCATTCCATTCTCAACCGTCTCCGCGAGACGTTAAATTCGCGACCTACCTCGTGGTAAACACGAGATGCCTGAGGAAAACCTCGGATGGAACGCCTTTGGCGTAACCGTCTTTGCTAGACGTTAATCTTGCAAACATACCCTGTGTTGAACACGGGAAGCTGAGGAAAACCTCAGGTACGTGTCTATGACATGTAACCCCCCGCGCTCGATGTGGGATGCCTCGGGTTTCCACGCCCTTGAGAAGCCTCGTGATCGAGGATAACAGACAGACATGCCAGGTACCCCAGCATCCAGACACGCTACCGATGCCTCGAACGTGATTACTCCCCTGACCGAAGGTAGCTGCCCTGACTGGACCCTTTGGAATGTCCCGACAGAAGCAGCGTAATTAACCGGTGTCCATGACAATATGGCACTGGGAAGAGTTTCACGAACTACGTATTAAATCTATAAGGGAGACCCGGACTAGGTGACGAGTTCTGAGGAGGAATCCACAGGAGGAAGAACCGACATCCCATCATCCCGTTTCGATCAAGGAGCAGACGTACCTGAACAAGGAACGAATGCCGCCCGCCTTTGGAAAGCGGGAATGCGGGGCAACGAAGCCGCGCGTCCCCCTCCTCCGCGGACGGATGCGCGCGCGCCCCGGCGAAAGCGTCGGAAACAGAAATGGTGAACCCGACGTGAAATTCTTCTCCTCAGCATGGAGATTAGTAGCGTTCGAGACACCGGTAGATTGACGTGTCACCGGATCCAGGTATCCGGTGCCTGGCCCCGCCAAGCAAATGGCGGGCCTATCGTGGAACTCACCAGAAGTCGGGGTAGTAGAACGTGGGGCGCTCCGCTCTGCAGCGTGTTGGCGTGGATCCTTCTCACAGACATGGGGATGGAAGAATGCTGGGGCACTGGCTGTCAATCACTTTCCTCTCAGTACTGATGAGTTGATCCCTTCGTTTGTCAGGAATCAGGTTGCTATGCGGTCACCATCCGCTCCTCGCCCGCGCAGGGGCAGGGGCGACACCACTACGACCACCCCACATGGCGCCACTACCGCCACGATGGCTGGCACGTCGCGGGAGGCGGGACGTCCACGTCCCCTTTCCCCATCAGAGGTCATCCAACGAAGGGTGATCAACAGCCTCGTGCGCAGGTATGAGGAACAAGGGGTCATCCCGACCAGGGATATGGCCCGTTTGGACCTGGAGGCTTCCAGGCCCCGCCGTCAACGCCGCCCTAACAGGCCGCGCAGGGAGCCCCCGCTCCCCACCCAGACATTCAATCGTTTCGGGAGCCTATCCCCGGAACGCCTTGACGACTCTTCGCCTTATGCTGAAGCGGCAGGTGCGGTCCGGCTCAGCCCGCTCAGGGCCCCGACCCAGGAATCCCAGGCGAGAGCTCCCGTCCGGCCACGTCAGCGCCGCCGTCCGGCCCCGCAGGAAGAACAGGTAGACTACGTCCCTGCACCACCTGCACCGGCCCGCCTGACCCGACGTCAGCGCCGGGCCCGGGCTGAGGACGCTCGCCTAGCCGCGTCCACGTCGACAGCTACAGTGGCCCGAGCCACCGCCGACGTACATTATGAAGCCCCCGCCTACATTGAGCAGGGGCACCCCTTCGCCCAACCAGGATCGAGACCCCAACCGCCCTGCGGGCAGGTCGGGTTGACTCTTCGGGTTGCAGGCCCAAGTAGTGATCGCCGCGAGTTAACCCGCGGTGATGCCACCCCGTACGGAGGTCCTCCCCGTACCACCACTCCACAGAGCGTGGGCCTTCCCCGCTCCGAGGTTCGTCGTGGAGGCATGCTTCATGCCGCCCCCATCCTACAGGAAGACCTGCCCCGGGGCAGTGATGCTCAGCGCGGAAACACTTCCCGCGCCCGCGGTACAGGGTATGAAGTCCGTCCTTCTGAAGGCATTATCCATCCGGTCCTTCGACGTGGGGGTCCCCCCTACGTCCTCTCTGCGACTGACGAAGGTCCTCCTCGCCCCAGCAATTTGAGGAGTGAAGGTCAGCCTCGCTCCACTCGCATCGACCGTGGAGGCCTTCCCCATGCTCCTGCCGGTTCCAACAGAGGCCCCGCCCACGTGGGTACTGTTCATGGAGGTCCTCCCCATGTACCCTTTGATATTTGCCCTGGTTCCCCTCGCACCCCGGCTGTCTCAAGTGGGGGCCCTCTCCGCCACGTCGCTAGCGCCGCCCCAGAGCTGCCTGATAGGGGTCAACCCTGTCCCGAAGAGCCACCCAGGGGCAGAAGAGCGGGTCGTCGCCGCCACGGGAAGAATCTTGGGAAGGCCCAGGGGGGGATCAAACCTGCCCGCTTCTCCGATTCGGAAGCGGAATGCGATTCAGCGATGGAACCTTCTCCCAGCTCCTCCGTATCAAGGACTGGGGCAGGAACCAGACGCGTCAGCCTCGTTCTCCCCGAATTTGAGGTCCATCGGATTCCCGTCTCTCTCCGCAGGTACATCCAGGAGGAAGAAATCCTGGGAATTCCGCAGGTTTCGACCGCGCAGTCACCGCCACCGTCGCCCGAAGCGCCCTCTTCCTCTACCCGGGATCCCAAGGAGCTGTTTTGGGGGTCAACGGTGGTAGAGCCACGACATGACCGGACACCGGTAACGGCGATTCCCGTACCCGAAGTAGCGGCTATTAGCCCGTCCTATCGTGACGTTGTGGTCAGGTCACCTTGCTCTTCAGAGGAAGGCCCAGAGTACGGTGGCCAGTCTGCTCGCTTGCCGTATTCTCCGCCGCCGAGTTTGCTATCCCAGAGGTCCGCCTCGGTGCCGCTACCGGTCCCTCAGCCACCCCCGGTTGATGAGTGGGGAAATGTAGGGCCGAGCTCTGAGGATGAAACCAGGAGCTTCTGGAGTATTCTTGCAGCGGACTATTTCCCAGAGAAGTTCTGGCCCGCGGCAGCATTGAATTTCCGCATACCCGAGTCGCATACCCCTGAAGAAGTAGGATGCCTTTGTCGGACCCTGTGGGCGACGCACTTCCGCCTCCGTTGGGAACGGGTAGTGTACCCCAGGAGTCGGGAGCACTTCGAGGAGATTGGCAAACAGTGCCGCCTGATTGATGCAGCGGTGCTCCTTGTGGCCCAGCACCCCGAGTCGCCCGGTCATCAGGGTGCCCTCCAACGAAGATGCGTTCAGAGTTTCAAGGCACTCCGCAAGATTGTCAGGGAAGCTACCCCCCATGTGCAAGTCCGTGGTTGGGGACGCTATGCCGCCCTCCTCTTCAACCCTATTCTACGACAGCCTGATTCGCTATGCGACATTGAGGATATGCCCTCAAGAGGGGTCACAGTCCACATGGCCGACGTTGTGGATAAGGAAGATGAGCTTGAGTTCCTTGATGGGGACTTACCACCCGAGTGCGTACCGCCACTACTCGACCCATCAGGGAGAGTCACCCGTCATCAAAGGAACCTGCTAGGCCTCCCTGTACCCACCGAGTCACTGGCGCTCGGTCGAAGCACTGGCAAGGGTAAGGAGCACGTCGGAATAGCCAAGCACTCCGACCCGTCCGCCTCCGTGCAGAAAACGGACGAAGATCCTGAGAAAGCCACGTTGCGCCAGCAGCTTGCTGAACAGAAGAGGTTGGTCGACGAACTCTTGGCTGAGCGCGCTGCAGAGCGACGACCCGACTACGGTAATCCCAGGCCGGGACAGCAGGGGCAGGAACAATTTCCCCCTGGTGAGATGCCTCCGGGCAACCCTGATCATGCTACTGCCGCAGACAGGGTGGAAGCCGGAACGTACGGCAAGAGGGCGCGATACGTCTCGCCAAACCCCCCTGAGCGATGGGGCAATCTGAAGAATCCAATCCGGGTTCCCCCAGTCGCCCAACAGGTCATTCAGCCAGTTGACCCGCGGGCAGCAGAAGCCGTCTACCGCGTTGAAGAACCTGGCAATGCGCTTGTGGTTAGGGATCCCCGTCAAGACAGGGACCCCACCCGGAGGACCTTATTGCGGCACTCACAGCCCGCCTCGAGGCGTTGGAGACACGGCAGGTGGCGGTCCCACCCGATGGCAAGCCTTATCCCGCGTGGGTGGATGATATGCCCGCGCCTCCGGGTTTTGGGAACCCCACTTTCTCGCCTTTTAACGGGACAGGGGACCCACCCCAGCACTTGGCTCATTTCTCTTCCAGGTGTGGCCCCATGTTGGGGACCCCGGCTCAGCAAGAAGCCGCTAAGCTCCGATGTTTTGTACAGACGTTGGAAGGTCCGGCATTCGTCTGGTACAGCCAGCTCCCCATCGGATCAGTGACCGGCTGGGAAGACCTTCGCCGGCAGTTCTTGTACCAGTTCAGCTCCACCACGCGGAAGACCAGCATCGCGGACCTCTTTAAGTGCAAACAGAGGCCTGATGAGCGGGTTGCGGACTTCATCGCCCGGTGGAAAGGACTTACGTATTCTCTCGATATGCCACTGACTCAGGAGCAATTACTGACGATGTGTGTGGGGAACGTAAAGACAGAGCTGGTACCCTCCCTGATTACCCAGAATTACCCTGGGGGGTTCAGAGATTTCTCGGATAAGGCCCAGCGCCTCGAAGAGGCCCTGCAACAGGCTAGTCAGGCACGTTTGCTGCCCCCAATGATCCCAGCCAGGAGGGCCGCCAGGGCTGAACCCGCCGCAGTGGCTCAAATAGAAGCCCCGAGGCAGCTGGAATTGCTACCGGCGGTACCACCCCCGCAACCCCGCAGAGGTCCTCCACCTCAAGCACAGGCTCCTGCTCAGCAGCGACCGCCTCAGAACCGACAGGTTCCCCCGCGCAACGCGCCACCGCCACCTAGGCGAGACAACCAGGCGCCGCCCCCTCGGCAGGCCCCTCCGGTCCCTCGACAGGATCAGGCCCCCAGGGCTCCTTACCCGGAAAGAAAATACCATACCTATTCGTTCAACGAAAATCAGGTCCCTGGTTACTTCCGAAGTGCTCTGGAGCAAGGGATTGTGCGTCTGCCTGAGTGCAGGAGACCGGCAGAGGCGCATCTCACTGATCACCCCAACTACTGCCCTTATCATCGGATCCTGGGGCACACCCTCAAGCGATGCTATGTGTTTAAAGACTGGCTTCAGGACCAGGTCAACAACAACATAGTCAAGCTGGACCCAGCGCCAGCTCAGGTGGCAGGCGTCTTTGCAGGATCAGAAATCGGCAGTGACAGCGAGGGTGAGTGGCAGCAGGTCCCTAGCCGCGGGTCCCAGAAATACGACAACTGGATGGCTCGAAAAACTGTCATCCGTGCCCAGGGTATCATCCGGGCACGCCTGAAGTAGCCGGAACCTTCAGAAGAAACAGCCGGTGCCTCAGCATCGTCCTCGCAATCGACCTCTACCCAAAAGGGCAAGCAGCGACGACGTAAGAAGAAGCAACGTGCACCGCCAGTGCCGTCGTCATCCCGCACTCTTGGCGACTTTATGCCTCCTGAAATGGGCATTCCCCCCAGAATCCGCCCAACGGTGGATGACTCTTTGAGTGATAGTCAAGGGTACGCTTCGGTTAACACCGTGGAGCTGGTAAAGCCCTATATGACCCCCGATGAGGGGGAACCCCAGGCAGACCGCCCCAATGTTTCCAGCCGACGTCAACGTCGGCGGAATCGCAATTGCGCCGGTCACCGAGGTGTGTCAGCAGGCACTTGTGACCAAGCCGTGCACGCTACCGAGACGAGGCAGCAGGCTCAGCGCAGATCTCAGCACGCGCAGACCCATTCAGCACCCTCGGCTCTACCTCCACCGCCATTCGTGTTGCTGGATCAGGGAGAGCCGCCTCGTTCGTATCACAGCCAGTCTCGCCCGGCGACGGGCCAGCTCCCGCTGTTCAACCTTAGCCCGGCGACTACTCCCCAGGCTTCTACTAGCAGGCAGCAGGATGTACCCAGTGCTAGCCGACCGCCAGTTCAGCCAGCAGGACCCGCTATGCCTCCAAATGCCGAAAAACCCCCTGTAAGCAGAGGTGCGCGTTTGGCACGCAAGTATGATGTCCTAAAGCACTTAGCCGGCATTCCGGCGAGGCTTTCCATCCTTGAGGCCCTGCGCTTGTCATCCGAGATGCGCGAGGAACTTGCCGAGGCCCTAAGGAGCCCCCTCCAGTTCGAGACGGAAGTGGCAGCCGCGGAGGCCTTCCATACCGAGACGATTGAAAACGCCGAATGTCAGGCGGTTATCTCGTTCTCTGGTGAAGACGAAGACCCTCCTATACAGGGGCACATTCGCCCACTGTATGTCACTGGCCACTTTAACGGTGTGGAAGTCCGTCGCTGCCTCGTTGACACGGGTTCTGGAATCAATCTAATTCCGACCCGGACGTTGCGAAAACTGGGTTTGTCTGAAGGTGATTTGACTCCCTCTGACCTCAGGATTCAGGGGTACGACAGGACAGAGCAAACCCCGGTCGGCAAGATCCGCCTGAAGACCCAGTTCGGTGGCTTAATTGCCAGCACCGAGTTCATGGTTGTTTCTCAGGACACCGCCTACAACGCACTGATGGGTAGGCCATGGCTCCATCTGCATGCTGCGGTCCCCTCATCGTATCACCAGTGCCTTAAGTACTCGCTCAACGGTCGAGTAGGCGTGATCCAAGGAGACGCGTCCCCCTTTGCTTCTTGTGAGGCCCGCTATCTGGATGCGGGTTATTACAAAAGCAAAGACAAGCAGATCCTGGTCAGCGAGGATGAGCCTGCTCCAATCACAAGTGATCCCTGGGCAAGCATGGACGACGCCTACATCCTCCCGATCCACCGGTTGGAGGCCACGACCCCCGACATGGGACAATGTTTTGTTGTTTCGGGTACGCAAGGAAGGCATGTTCCCGCGTCCAAGCGACGGCGGACAATCACCTCGTACTCCTACACCAACCAGGCTCGGGTCATCCCGGAATCTCCTACCCCTGTACGGTACCGGGATGTCAGGCTCATGACAACAGCGGTGCGCCATACGTGTCTATTTCGCCGGGATGGAATCAACCGACTCGGGCCGACACGTCACCACTGCTTTGATATCGTCAAGCGTGGCCCCTTAGGCCGAAGGCCGGATGGGATAGGGTCAAATGCATTCATTGCTATGGTCTCCACGACGAGTGAGTCTCCTGATGTGATGACTGCTGCTGCCCAAGCCGGCACCAGCTGCCCCTCGGGTTTTGAGAGCCCAGAAGCACCTTCCGTCACGGAAAGTTTCCCCCCGGCTGGGGAGGAAGACTTGGAGGATGCTCCCCCAGCCTTTGAAGAAGGCGTCTCTACCACGGTTGATGAGCTGGTACAGGTGAACCTTGGCAGCAAGGCAGATCCAAGACCCACATTGATCAGTGCGGCCATGTCCCTCGAGGAGCGACAGCAGTATGTAGACTTCCTCAAACAGCACCGCGATGTGTTTGCCTGGAGTTACGATGAGATGCCAGGACTGGATCCCCAAGTGGCCGTCCACCGTCTGGGCCTCCCGGTAAAACATCGTGGGTTTAAGCAGCCTCCCAGGAAAATGCACCCTTCCCATGGTGCTATGGTTGAGGCTGAATTTGATAAGATAATCAAGGCAAACTTCGTCAAAGAGGTCCAGTACCCCAAATGGCTCGCCAACATTGTGCCAGTCAGGAAGAAGAATGGGCAGATTAGAGTCTGCATCGACTTCCGCGATCTCAATCGCCACTGCCCAAAGGATGACTTCCCACTTCCAGTGACGGAGCTGTTGATTGACGCCACGGCCGGGTTCCAAGCCCTCTATTTTATGGACGGATATTCCGGGTATAACCAGATCCGGATGGCCCCCGAAGATGAGGAGTCCACTGCCTTCAGGGCTCCCCAGGGTACCTTTTGCTACCGGGTAATGCCATTCGGTTTGAAAATGCAGGTGCCACTTATCAGAGGGCTATGCATCGCATATTCAAACCGATCCTCGGGACATTGGTGGAATGCTACGTGGATGACCTTGTAGTCAAATCATATCAGCGCCAGGACCATCTCAAAGACCTTGAGAAAGTGTTCGGTTTCCTCCGTTCCCGTCACCTGAAGATGAACCCGCTGAAGTGTGCCTTCGGGTCACCTCCGGGAAGTTTCTGGGCTTTGTTGTCAGATACCGAGGTATCGAGATCGACCCGGAGAAGATCAAGGCCATCAGCCAAATGCCTCCCCCGAGCAACATTCGGGAGCTTCGAGGCCTGCAAGGCCACTTAGCCTATATACGCCGATTCATTGCGAATCTGGCCGGCAAGTGTAAGCCCTTTTCTCGGCTCATGAAGAAAGGCGCTGCCTACGAATGGGATGAGGAGTGTCGGATCGCCTTCGAGGAAATCAAGCAGTACCTGCTCCAACCTCCGGTCTTGATGCCACCCGTCTCTGGAAAGCCGCTGGTCCTTTACGTGACCGCCCTGGAAAGATCCCTCGGCGCGCTGCTCGCCCAGAAGAATAACGAGGGCACTGAGAACAGTCTCTACTATCTCAGTCGCATGCTTCTCGATACGGAGGTCAGATATTCCCTTATCGAAAAGAGCTGCCTTGCGCTCGTCTTCGCCGTGCAGAAGTTGCGACACTACCTGCAACACCACGAGGTGCAATTGATCTCTCGGGTGGATCCGCTGAAGTACATCCTGAACCGCCCCATGCTGACTGGCCGACTAGCGCGGTGGGCAGTAATTCTCCAGCAGTTTGACATCAGGTTTGTGCCTCAGAAGGCCGTCAAGGGACAGGCATTGGCAGACTTTTTAGCTGCCCATCCAACCTCCGCGGATCAATCCCTGGACCTGGATTTCCCCGATGAGACGATTCTCTCGGTCGATCACGCTGTCCCGTGTTGGCAAATGCATTTCGACGGCGCCTCCCGGAGCCCCACCGGTAGAAGGCTCAACGACCCCAAGCTCAACAGAGTGGGTCTGGGTATTGTTTTCATTACCCCGACGCAAGCCGTCCTGCCGTACTCCTTCCTGCTGTCAGAAGGGTTGTACGAACAACGAGGCAGAGTACCAAGCTCTCATCACCGGCCTCGAGTTGGCCCTCGAGATCCATGTACCCCATCTACATGTGAAAGGAGATTCTGAGCTGGTAATCAAACAGGTTAATGGCGACTACGTCGTCAGGAAGCCAGAGCTTGCACCGTTGCTGGAGTACACCCTCCTCCTGATGGCCCAGTTCTCTTCTCGACCAGAGGTTACCCATGTCCCGCGGTCGCAGAACGGCCAAGCGGACGCCCTAGCTGGCTTAGCCGCATCGCTCGCAGAACCCGAGCAAGATGATTTGGTCATACACGTGGCCCACCGGAGAGTCATTGCTCCCGTCACCCAAGAGGACCGTGATAGCCTGCGGGTAAGTCATCTCACCGCCGGACCCTCCGTATCGGAAGTCCCGGGTTCGTCGGATGCAGTGGTTGAAACGACCCCCGATTGGAGAGCACCTTTTGTCGAGTATCTCCAAAATGGTCAGCTCCCGGACAACCGGGCCGAGCGCGAGCGAATTCGACGCCGCGCGCTTCAATTTACCCTCCAGAGTGGCCCCAGTCTTGAGCAGACCCTCTATAAACGGAGTTTTGATGGTGTCCTCCTCCGTTGCATCCAAGGAGTAGAGATACCTCACGTTATGCAAGAGGTTCACGCCGGTTCCTGTGGCGCCCATCAAGCTGGGCCGAAGCTGTCCCATCAAATCCGGAGGCTAGGGTACTTCTGGCCCTCCATGATCCACGATTGTATTGGATACGCCAAGAGATGCCACGCGTGCCAAGTGCACGCCAACTTCTTGCATCGGCCGCCAGAACCCCTCCACCCCACCAAGTACTCTTGGCCATTTGCGGTATGGGGACTCGATGTAGTGGGACCGTACCCGCCGGCAACAGCCCGCCAGTGTAGGTTCATCCTGACTGCTACAGATTTCTTCTCCAAGTGGGCAGAAGCAGTTCCGCTCAAAGAGGTCAAGGCCCGTTCCGTCGTTGACTTTGTGAGCTCCAACATCATCCACCGGTTTGGGGTCCCTCACGCCGTCCTCACTGACAACGACACCAACTTCCGAGCAGCTGAATTGAAGAAATTGTACGCTAAGTACGACATCCGGTCAAACCATACCTCCCGCTACCACGCACAGGCAAATGGACAGATCGAGGCGTTCAACAAGACCCTCTCTAACATTCTGCAGAAGATGGTTGGTCAGAACAAGAAAAGTTGGCCGGACAAGCTCCCCAACGCCCTCTAGGCTTACCGGACGACGACTCGCAACTCTACCCAGGTGACCCCATATTCCCTGGTGTATGGAGCTGAGGCCGTCCTACCCATCGAGATCCAGCTGCCGTCGCTACGCACGGCCGTTTATGATCACCAGACATTAGATGAGGTAGCCGAGATCCGTCTAGCTGAGCTAGAAGCACTGGACGAGAACCGGCTTCGTGCCCTGCACAATCTGGAAAGGCATCAGGACAAGATGGCAAGAGCTTTTGACAAGAAGGTTCGTCTCCGCTCTTTTCTACAGGGTGACCTGGTGCTGGCCCTGCGAGCGCCAATGATTCCCGGAAGGAAGCCGCCCAAGTTAGAACCCAAATGGGAAGGGCCCTATATCATCCATAAGGTTTACCCCAATGGAGCTTACTCCTTGGTGACCACAGATGGAGAGCGTGTAACCCCTCCCACCAATGCCAGATTCCTCAAGCGATACTTCGCCTAGGGCACAAGATGGTCCCGCATGACCCTAAACTGCGAGACGGTCCCGCATGACCCTAAACTGCGACTTGGTCCCGCATGACCCTAAACTGCGAGACGGTCCCGCATGACCCTAAACTGCGACTTGGTCCCGCATGACCCTAAACTGCGAGACGGTCCCGCATGACCCTAAACTGCGACTTGGTCCCGCATGACCCTAAACTGCGAGACGGTCCCGCATGACCCTAAACTGCGACTTGGTCCCGCATGACCTTAAACTGTATCTCCGTCCTCACTGCAAGACGTTAAACTGCAAGTCAGTCAGTTCTTCCTGACCGAGGCTTCGCCTCAGGCCCCTCGGCCTCTTTGGGCCCCTGGCCCCGTCTCCACCGAGGTCTGGCCCCAGGCCCCCCTCGTTTCTCTCCGACTTACCCTCTTACGGGATTGTACGGTACAGTGCAGGACTACGTTCTCACGTTGAGATCATGACCATGCCGCACACGTCCCCGAACGAGATACCCCTCGTCCCGCATGACGTTAAACTGCATGTCAAGAACTACGTACGGCTTGATTCTCATCTTTATGGGATACGTAGGAACGCTCGGACGCCTCGTCTTGAGCCCAACCCCAAGCTTCTCTCTTCCACTATTCCCCCTGGGAATGGTCTCCTTGGAGGATCTTTGTGTAGCAGGGCGTCGGCCTTCTTGGCCCCGCTCATGCAACCCCACTCACGCAAAGATTGTAAAGGTCGCACCATGCGCCCGCTCCGTTCTTCTACCCTCCCACGTCCTTACCGCATGACGCTAAACTGCATGGCCTTCAAGAACTACGTATGGCTTGATTCTCATCCTTATGAGATACGTAGGAACGCCCAGACATTTCGTCTGTTGGCCCAGCCCAAAAGCCGAAATCTTCCCCTCGGGTTAAGACACGGCAGGGCGCACATTTTTTGCCCCGGCCCATGTCGAGCAAGCCTCGACCCGGCTGCACGTCCCCCCCTGGAGGTGTTTGCCCCTTTCATGGATGGATTCACACCCGGAGGGACCCCCCAAGAACGGCCTGGATACAAAGCCCAAGGGCTCTCCTACCGATACGGGCCAACGCCCCCGAGGGTTTCTCAAGCAACAAATTGAAACAAGTCCCGCGTTGCCAATTTAGTCAGCGGTCGACCCTCAATTGTTGCCCCCATGCGGGTCACCATAGGAACGCTGTGTTTCGACTGTGGTCAACAGTGATTCATTCTGCCCCATCCTGAGGTGATAAACTTCCCCCAGGTGGTGCTAGTGATCGGGACCACAGCCCACAATTCCTCACCCGGAGCGTACGGTGTGGTGTGGGACTACGTCCTCATTTACGTCGGGATCATGTACCATGCCGTACAACTCCCCTTACGAGGCTCAGCCTCAGGCCCCTTGGCCTCCTTGGGCCCCTGGCCCCCCGTCCTCATGTAAGACGTTAAACTACAAACCGGTCAGGCCCTCCTGACCGAGGCTCAGCCTCAGGGCCCCTCGGCCTTTCTAGGCCGCGGCCCAGGACCTATCTTATAGGATTGTACGGTATGGTGTAGGACTACGTCCTCATTCACGTCGGTTTTTCGCCATACTATACACCTTGCTCAGGAGTATATTACTCCCCACCCAAGTCCCGCATGACGTTAAACTGCACTTCAATAACTACGTGTGGCTTGATTCCCATCATAATGGGATACGTAGGACCACCTGGATGTCCAAAATCCGGGTCCAGCCCCATCTCTCGGGAATCCTCATCCCATCTTGGCCCCTTGGCCCATCCTTCCTCCATGAAGAGATCATATGGTGCGGTGTGGGATTATGTCCTCATCTACGAGGATCTTGTAGTGACCACGCCATGTTTCCCGCACCACCGAGCTGTTTCGTCGATCCCTTTTTCGGCTGTTCACCAATGTGCTTAAGAGTACTCTGGTTCATTACCTGGAATGCCAAGCTTTACTCGGACACGTCCGCACCCGCTTTCCAGGCTTTGCGTATCCCCGCATCAGGGCTTTCACCATTTTCCACACCCGGAGGGACCCCCAAGTACGGCCTGGATACAAAAGCCCAAGGGCTCTCCTACCGATACGGGCCAACGCCCCCCGGGGTTTCGGATGACAAATCGATAAAATCCCGCGTTGCGAATATGGTCAGCGGTCGATGCTCGTTTGCTGCTCCCACCTCAGGCTAACGCGATACAGACGCTGTGTTTCCTTCAAGGATAACAGTTTTCCTCTGTCGTCACGCCAACCCATTAAGCCCAAATGCCGGGTACACAATTCACACCCTTCATCACTTCATCGTGTCCAAGTAGAATTTCGGGACTCTTGGTACTTTTTTCCCCCGTGCACGTCTGCACGTTTGAGGAACAAGCTACATCAAAGGTGTCCTTCGGAACTCTCTGCTGACTCCCCTTTAATGGATGCCCCAAGTGTTGCAATGAGGGTCCCCCCCTTGTTTCCCACACCGAGTTTATCTCACGTGGGCTTAGGGATTGGGTTGACCTCTGTGCTTACTTGGGAGTTGTCACCATCCACGGTCCGAGCTCTAAGACCATAAACTAAGACTCTCATCTGGAACTACGTTCGAGGCCCCTTGCCCCCGAGTCCAGCTTGAGTTCAGCGAATTTATCTCTCTAATCCTGCCTTCAGGACCCTGATCACGGGACTGCGTGGCGCAGTGTGGGACTACGTCCTCGTTCACGTCAGGTACGCAATAGCTGCACTACGCACGCCCCATTCTGAGGTTCAGTCCTCCTGTCCCCTGTCCTGCATGACATTAAAAGGCACCCTTCAGAACTACGTGTGGCTTGATTCCCATCCTAATGGGATACGTAGGACCACCTGGATGTTCAAGATTCGGGTCCAGCCCCACCTCTGGGAGATATCCTGATTTCCCGGTCACCTAGACCACTTGGTCCATCCCTCTCCAGCGGGGGGTGCGTAGGTATGATACGAGGTTGTGGGCATCATGCCCCCCCTTCCCCTGGGAATCTGCCATCTCTCGATCACCCTCAAGGTTGAGTCCCTTGGCTCCCCGCAGTGGTTCACCATGTATTAAGAGTACTCTGGTCTAGGACCAAGAGTGTCAGATTCAACTTGGTCAAGTTCCTTCCACTTGCCAAGCTTCGTGTTCCCATCTATTCGGACTTTCATCATCTTTCACACCCGGAGGGACCCCCAAGTACGGCCTGGAAACTACGCCCAAGGGCTCTCCTACCGATACGGGCCAACGCCCTCCAGGGTTTCAGACAACAAATCGATAAAATCCCGCGTTGCGAATATGGTCAGCGGTCGATGCTCGTTTTGTTAGTCCTCATTTCAGGCTAACGCGACAGGATGCTGTGTTGCGAACATGGTCAGCAGTAATCCTCTGTCGTCACGCCAGCCCCTTCAGTCCTTGAATGTTGGTTGCATGATTCACATCATTTTCCACCCCATCATGTCCAGGTGGAATCTCGACACTTTTGGCGCTATCCCTCAGTGCACCTTTGCATGTTAGGGGGACAAAGCTGCAATCTGGCGTCCTTCGGGACTCCCTGGTCCGAGCTCTAAGACCATAAACTAAGACCCATTCGGGACTACGTTCAAATTCCCATCCTCATGGGACACGTAGGACCGCCCAGACGCCCTGTCTCTGGGTACAACCCATTCAGGAAGCCAGTCTCTCTCCCTGTTTCACCTCCGGATGGCGTACGATTTGATGTGGGATCATGTCTCTGTCAAATGTGTTTTATAAACACTGCGCACATTTCCCGCCTAGCATCGTCTCTGCTACGTCTGCGCCGCGTGACGATAAAATGCATGCTTGGTCCTATCATACGACCCTAAACTGTGACATTATCGTCCTGGCCGCACGACGAAAAACGGCACCGCATTATGGTGACCTCGCTGTAGAGGACATCACGTTGGGTACTGGCCACGCGCCATGCCATTTGTCAACGCCCATCACGGCTTGATTCTTGTGGCGACATCACGACCTACAGTTCTAGGCCTGTCGCTTCACAAAAAAAAAACCATTCACCTCGAAGAACAAACAAGATACATCAAATTCCGCTTCTTTTAGTGCAAGGGCCACGTCCGCACTTCCCCTTTCCCCTGGCACTGGTACCTTACCCTGTCACCTTCCAGAACTACGTACGGCTTGATTCTCATCCTTATGAGATACGTAGGAGCGCCCGGGTACTTCCCCGCGGGTCCAGCCTAACCCTTGAGTTCGGTCCCTCGACTCGAGCTCATTCACGTCAGGTTGTGATGTCATGCGTCCCCTGATCCCCTTTTTCCAATCCATGGTCCGAAGTCTATGACCATAAACTAAGATCTCCCCAAGGGAAAGGAATCTGCTCCCTCTCTCTAATACGTTTCGTTGACGTATTCAGATGTGTTTTGACAAAAAGCCCGAAGCATGGGATTTTCACAGGGACATTCCCCTCATCCCATGACCAAGCTTCGTGAGCTCACTATTTGGATCCTCATCCTCTTCCACATCCAAAAGGACCCTCGGACGACGTGGATACTAAGCTTAAGGGCTCTCCATGAATGCTGGACCTAAGGGCCCTACAATCGTTTCGGGCCAACGTCCCTGCGGATAATCGACAACATTTGTGACACGGTCCCGTGTTTCGAATACGGTCAACGGTCGACCCTCATTTGTTTGTCCCCATTTCAGGCTAACGCGATAGGATGCTGTGTTGCGAATATGGCCAGCAGTAGTCCTCCATCGCCACGCCGTCACCATCGTGATCCGAATCTCGAGCGTCATGATTCACACATTTCCACTCCCTCATGTTCAAGTGGAACTCCACCATACTCGGCTCTTTCTCTTCGCGCATCTAGATGCGCTGAATGATCATGTTAGTGTCATTGGGCCGGTAGTCACCGAGCATCCCTTTACCCTCGCCTGCCCCTCTCTGCATCGGGAAATTCCCACCACTACTGCTTGTTTCCCACACCGAGCACGACTCACGTGGGCTTAGTAGTTTTGGCTGGATGTGTACCAACACAGTCAGGCTGCTCCTCGTCCTGCATGACGTTAAACTGCACCTTCAGAACTACGTATGGCTTGATTCCCATCGTCATGGGATACGTAGAGACACCCAGGCATTTCACCTAGGGTCCAGCCCCAGGAATCGCAAAATCCTATTCCTCCTCATTTCCAGCCCTCGCCAGAGAGGCCCTATCTGGAAGAAAGAATGATCTGTGATCAGGCCGATGCGCCCATCTGGCGTACACCCACCATGGTGGTGTAACTACTGAAGTGTTGGATTCTGTTTGAACAAACCATCACTCCATATTCCACGCTTTGCGTGCCCCTTATTCGGACCCTCGTCTTCTTTCATGTCTGGAAGGACCCCCTAACAGTAAGGATGTCTGACCTATGGTCCACCAACTGTCCTGGGCCAACGTCCCGAAAGATTAATCGACAACAAATTGATAAAATCCCGCGTTGCGAATATGGTCAGCGGTCGATGCTCACTTGTTGTCCCCGTTTCAGGCTAACGCAGTAAGGATACCGTTTCTCCGCCACGGCTAACGGTTGTCCTTTATTGTCACGCCGCCTCCATAGCGTTCCGAATTTGGGCATCGTGATTCACACTCCCCATTTTCATCTGTTTGAACTGATTTCAGCGCCCCTGGCGTTGCCCTGTCCGTGCATAAGAGCACGTCGAAGAGACAGTGGTTCGGCTATCCTGGAAATTCCTCCTCCGATCAAGCCTTCCCCATCTTTCGGGAATCTGGACTGGTTTGAGAGAATTGTCGTCAAACGTCCCGCAAACATTGCAGGGATGTAACAAGGCAATTCAACAGTGGATATTGTGCGTACTACGGAACTCAAAACAAAGGAGAAAGAAAGAGTTGAAGCACAAAAGTGTTAATAAAAGTTTCTTCGGGTTCGCTACAATACTCGGGGGTTGACTTCCCCCATGGACGGGTTGACTCCGTCAAAAGAGCGTTGCAGCTCCGCCACCCGTTGACTTGCGGCGTCTAAAGCCTGTTGCCGCTGATTCAACTCCCGCTCCTCTTCAGCAGCGGCGGGGCGTAATCCGTCAACCCTGGCCCGGGCCCTTCCCACCTCGGCCTGGACGACAGCCATCCTTCCAGAGGTTTGCCCCATATGTTCCTCAGCCTCCGCTAGCTGAGCCTTCAAGTGTGAGACCAGCTCAGACTGCGCATTGAGAGTGGCTGAAAGCTCGTTGGCCCGGATCTGCATCTGTTGGGCCTCGCCTTCAGCCTCCTGGAGCTTCCTAATGTTGGTCGCCTTCCTCCGCTGCCATCCCACGCTCAGCCCACGATCATGCTCCCGGATCTTCTCAGCCATGAGGTCTCGGATGAGCGCGTGAGGGCGTTGGGCATCCACTCCCCCGGCACATAGCTCGCGCAACCGCGAACGGAGTCTATCCATTTCGGTCAGCCATTGCGCTTGGGGAGTGTCCCTGATGAAGCGCGTGATCAGCTTCCACGACCGGCGACGGACTATGCTGCTGTCTTCCTCGTCAGAGGCCGTTTCGTCCCAATCCGCGTGGTCGGCAGGCTCGTACGCAGGATATGCCTGCAGAAATTCCTCAGCGGGATCCGCATCTGGTGTTGAGTCTGGTACGACGCCTGACGCCGGCGCAGGCACGGCGGGACTGGGACTGACCGGTTGATCCTCTTCCTCAGAGTCCACCTCGATGACTTCAGGTATGGCCCTACTGGTGGTCCCACCAGTGATGGTGTGCGCCGCAGCTTGAGGAGGTGAAGGGACTATCGACACCATCACCGGCATGCCCCTGGGAGGAACGCCGCCAGACATCCCAACCAGCCTCGCCGCAGCAGCCCACGCCAGTCGGAGAACTGTATGACAGAAAGAGACATAAAAGTTAGTCGACATGGCCCACGTGTGGCGACGAAGAGACCGGTGGAGGAGACTTACGAAGATTGACCTCCGAGCGCTGCTCCCGGACCGGTACCGATGGGACTCCAAGACGAGGCCCCCCGTATACTGTTGGAAGGCCCGGAGAGTCTGGAGGAGCCACCTCAAACCCCCCGGTTCCACCAGGTGCAGAACTGGACGCAGCCATAGGCGCGGGTTCTGAAGGCCCCGCATCGTCACCCGCCGAGGAGCGAGAACGAGGCCTACGAACAAGTTCCTCCTGCACGACCCAAACATTGGTGAGAAGTCCGTATGGATTCAACAACAGATCGTAAGAAGAGAGGTTCGGAATGCTACCTCGAGAGCCTCCGCGGAGTCATCGGATTCTGAGCTTCGGCCTCCGACCTCGCCCTCCTCCAACGGGCTCCCTCCTCCCGCCTCATCCTCCCGAGAAGAGCCCCCTGATTCCTCCGGCAAGGGGAAGCGCTCCCTCAGGTCGGCAGCCGATAGCTGTGGAGGGACCGTCTGATTCAACAGTACCCTCACCCGGTCTGTCATCGGGCGAGGAACACCGCTGGAGTGGACGTAATCCTCCAGCTCATTCAAGTATTGCTCCGCCTCCGCCGGAGACGCCATGAATCCAGCCCGAACTGGGCCTATGCCCGGCAGTCTCATCCCGAGGCGATTCAGGTGATCCCACATCTCGGTTGGGCTGAGAAATTGCCGGTTGACATCCCAAATGTCCCAAGCTTCCGGAAAGATGGCATTTTCTGCCATGTCGACGTGACGCAGCCGCTTCCCCGGAGCCTGAGCGGATACCCGACGGAATCCCCTCGGTGGCCGCCCCTCCGGATGACCCTGCTCTTCCGGAACCACCGGATCCGCCGCTGCTGCCCTACCTTCAGCCGGTGCGGGCCTCTCTGCCACGGCAGCCCCGCTGCCGCGGGCGGCCCTAGCTGCCCTCCGACCCCGGCCTCGAGATAAAGGAGGCCCACCGTCACCTACCCGGATCGTTGGCTGCTTCAGCATCTCCCCGGGATAAGCAGCCTCCCAGCTGATGGCGTACTCCTTCACCAAGCCGAAGGCGGCGGTGGATGGAGGCAGTGTGATCTGCATCTTCCCATCCTCACGCGTGAACATGAGCCACAACTGCCTCATCACGCACGGGTGCTCCTCGTGACGCACCTCCCAGTATACCTGCGGGGTCAGCCGCTGGAGGCACCGGAACTGCCTCGCGAAACGATGCGGGGTGTACGATTCACAGATTGGCTCACGATCTATCCGAGCCACCAAAACGCCACCTCGGAAGGCCAGGAGGTAAGCCCGATGCTCTTCCGTTCCCCGTCCATCATCGGCAAGCCTTCCCGTCGGCAGTGGAAAGGGATGAAAGTTGAACTCGTCCGCCCTCCACACCCTATTCAGCACCATCGGAACGGCCAGTTTAAATGGGAAGCTCCCAGCTGCGTTCAGGATGGAAGGGCGAAAGTTTGATCCCGGCGGCGAAATGGGGTTTGGATACTCGTAAATCCCCCTGATGTGCGCCGCGATCCACCCATACAGGAGGTGGAAGAGCCCGCATATTCTTAGCGGCTTCTTGCTCTCGCTGATACGTCGCAGCAATCTGTATAGCTTGGCGAGCATCGGGATCCCCAGGTTGATCCGCTGCCCCATGGCCAGCATCGACGCCATGATGAACGAGCTGGGCCGTACCCCCATGCTTGTATCTCTCACTGGTAGGATCCACCCACATATGAGGGCCGCGATGAACGCCGCCAGCCTAACTATTGGCTGTTGTTCGGTGCTGACGCTGAAGCCCCAAGTCTTCCATTGGCTGTCCTCCAAAACCCGCCAATACGAGTGCCCCTTACCCCGCTGGGCTGCCCTCGGACAAGTCCGAGGCCTTGGAGGGAACTCTCGATTCTCTGGAAAGTTCAGGAAGCATTTGAACCATCTTCTGAAGTGGACGTCCCTCACTGCTTCCTTGTCATCCGCGGGGACAAACGCCATCAGCGCTGACGCCAGTCGCGGCATTTGCTCCGCATCTTCCCACACACTGATGACGGGGAGGAACTCGTCGTACATGGCCCCCAAGACCGGGACCCCAGAAACCTGGTGGACATCCCACAGGCTGATGCCCACCTCCCCGTGATGCAGATGAAAAGTGTTGGTCCTGGACGACCATCTACTCAGCAGTTCCGGCATCAGCTGCTTTGGCTGGTAAATGTGGAACTGGGAGGCCCATGCCGCCTCGTACAATCCCACTCTCCTCAGCTCAGCCTCGAACTCCTCGCATGAGGCGCCTACCCAGTAGGCCCAGGCCCAGTCGTCGGTAAAATTGCCGCCCTGGCGCAGGTCCCACTCATCAGACCATCCCTTCGTCGGATCCTGCAGAGCCGCCTTCAGCATGGTGCGGTAGAGAGGAGGGGACGTCTCCGGTTGCAGTGGCCTCCCGTCAATGTCGTTCACATGATTGTAGAGACAATCGGCGGTGACGGGTGTCAAATCCTCCTGTGCATGGCCATCGGCCGCCCTGAACCATTGGCGCTGGCATGGTGTGCTCCTGAACCAGCAAGCTGGTTCATCCCTTCCCGCCTCAGGGATGAAGACGTCATCCCTCAGCCCAAAGCCGTACAACGGCAGTTTTTTGCACTGTGGATAATCCCTCTGGCCTTCCGACAGCAGATCTGTCAAGGAAGTGTGGTTCGAGTGGTTCCGGACCATTTCCCCCAAGCCCGGGCGGTTGGCCATCTCATCCCGGCGAGCAGCATCTGCAAGCACTTCCCGCACAGCTTCTTGATGAGCCATGTTAACTCTGGCCCTCGGAAAAGGATTCTTCCGGATGAATCGCGAAGCTCGGTCGCGAAGCTCGGTCGCGAAGATGGATTGCGAAGATCGGTCGCGTGATCAAACCGCGAAGTCCGGCCAAGGCAGGCACGCAAAGATTCGCTTGGCGCGGACGCAGAGTCAGAGACTCGCGGTTCGCCGCGAAGCTCGATTCGCGGAGAGCTGTCGCGGAGTACGCGGAGCTTCGCGAAACCGAGAGCGCAAGAAGACAAGGAAGGCGCGTAAAGACAAAAGAGGGCGGACCACCTATTTATAGACGCCGACCCCGGAGCATCGCGGCGCGCCTCGCCCGCGCGGAGCATCGCGGCGCGTCCGGATCTGCGGCCCCGACGAGCATCGCGGGCCTCCTTCGCGATGCCGCATCGCGAACCACCGACAGTTTTGGCGATCTTCCCTCAGACTTCGACCCTTCACCCTCCGCGGCTCCAAGTCTGAGGGGGGGCATTTGTTGGCGCCAAAAATATGGCCCGAAAGGAAGGAACGAAAAAGACAGCCGGCATGCTGCATCGCGAAGCACAGCCGCGAAGCACAGCCGCGAAGCCCCTCCGCGAAGCGCCCCAGCCCTGGCGGCGCCGCGAAGCACCAGAGGCGGTGATCCTCCGCGAGCGCGTTTGACGTTCGCGAGCCGCCGCGAAGCACCAGAGGCGGTGATCCTCCGCGAGCGCGTTTGACGTTCGCGAGCCGCCGCGAAGCACCAGAGGCGGTGATCCTCCGCGAGCGCGTTTGACGTTCGCGAGCCGCCGCGAAGCACCAGAGGCGGTGATCCTCCGCGAGCGCGTTTGACGTTCGCGAGCGCGCCGCGAAGCTCAAGAGGCGGCGCGCAAGCCCTGCATCGCGGCGCCCCTTCCCTATAAATACTCGACTCCCCCTGAGTCCCGGAGACGGACAATCCGACCTTTCGGCTTCTCCTCTCCCGAATCGCGAAGCAAGCTTTGCCCCGGGAATCATGAGCTCCGCGAGGTATTTCTACTTCGCGAGACGACTCTGATTTGTTTCGTTCTGAGCCCCTCTTCCGAGAGGGATGCCCTTCGCGAAGCCCAAGGGCGTTCGCAAAGGAAGGGGATTCCCAAGGGAACCCGGGCAGCCGCGGAGCACTCGTGCTTCGCGAAACACCCAACCCATGCTAGTAATCCCTATGCCAAGGCAGGATAACTATGCATCGCGAAGCACTTTGCTTGGCAGGACCCTGCTTCGCGAACCACTCCTTCGCGAGGCAGTGCTCCGCGAACACTGTTCCACTTCGCGAAGCACCTCCCACTTCCACCTATGCCCCATGCTAAGGCCAAGGCACCCCACTTCGCAAAGCACACTCCTCTGCTTAGCGATTCCTCCTTCCGTGCGACCCTCCAGGTTTGCACGATGTGATTTCAAAGTCCCATGGACAACACCTCCCGTAGCGTTGCTTCGCCCAATGCTCCTTCGCATAGGCACGCTAACGGCTATTGCTTCTTCGCATAGCCACGCTAACGTGGACCCCTCGATGATTCCTCCCGCGACCCCCTTTTACCATGGCCTTACCGACACCTTCCCTTCCCCAAGGACCAGAGGGTACCGGTTATGTAAGCCCTAGGGGTGTGGAGTGAACCCACCTCGTCCGAGCTGCAGGACGTTAAACTGCCAAGCACCACGTCCTCAACACATGACGTTAAACTGTGACCCAACCTCGTCTCCCTCACGAAGGGTTTCCCCACGTCGAACATTTTTTACACCGCTCGTCTCCACGGGAATGGAACTCTTCCGCACATGGAATGAGATCCTCCTTGTCGAAGTGGTGTATGTTCGCAGGGGAAGGGTCGCCTCAGAGCGTAAATCCCTAACCTTTGGTACGGATGATTGCACCCGTGCATCTCGGTACTTCCCCACTACCAAGGTCAGTGGAGGACGTGATAGGGAACGAGGCACCTCCCATCGCCGGACCAAGGTCCATCTTCCCCGCGCTTCATCGCGCCATGGGCCTCCATCCTGGAGTAAGCCCCAACACCATGGGCCGCTCAACGCGTAAGCCCCATTTCGCTTCTCACGGACGCACCCTTCGCGACGTGATCGTCAGGTCCTTGCAACCTCTTGTTTCTCACACCGAGCATGACTCACGTGGGCTTAGAGTGAGCACCGACCCTGACAAACCATTTGAACTACGAGGTCTTTGATCCATGTCAAGGCATGGTACGTAGGAAGCCTCCACGAGGTTCAAGCCCACCATCAGTGGACCAAGGTCTACTCCCCATTTGAACTACGAGGTCTTTGATCCATGTCAAGGCATGGTACGTAGGAACCCTCCACGAGGTTCAAGCCCACCATCAGTGGACCAAGGTCTACTCCCCATTTGAACTACGAGGTCTTTGATCCATGTCAAGGCATGGTACGTAGGAAGCCTCCACGAGGTTCAAGCCCACCATCAGTGGACCAAGGTCTACTCCCCATTTGAACTACGAGGTCTTTGATCCATGTCAAGGCATGGTACGTAGGAAGCCTCCACGAGGTTCAAGCCCACCATCAGTGGACCAAGGTCTACTCCCAATTTGAACTACGAGGTCTTTGATCCATGTCAAGGCATGGTACGTAGGAAGCCTCCACGAGGTTCAAGCCCACCATCAGTGGACCAAGGTCTACTCCCCATTTGAACTACGAGGTCTTTGATCCATGTCAAGGCATGGTACGTAGGAAGCCTCCACGAGGTTCAAGCCCACCATCAGTGGACCAAGGTCTACTCCCCATCCGAACTACGAGGACTTTGATCCGTGTCAAGGCATGGTACGTAGGAAGCCTCCACGAGGTTCAAGCCCACCATCAGTGGACCAAGGTCTGCTTTCACGTCGGTTTACCGACAAACTCCCCATTTGAACTACGAGGTCTTTGATCCATGTCAAGGCATGGTACGTAGGAAGCCTCCACGAGGTTCAAGCCCACCCGTCTTTCACGTCGGGTTTCACCCCCATCCAGCACGACGTTAAACTGCACCCCGGTCCAGTGGTAAGCCATTGCGACTCACCATTTGAACTACGAGGTCTTTGATCCATGTCAAGGCATGGTACGTAGGAAGCCTCCACGAGGTTCAAGCCCAACAATAGTGGATCAAGGTCCCTCACTTATGTCGGCTCACCGACACCCACCACCCGTCGTTTATTCACGTCAGGGTTCATTACCGTCCCGCATGACGTTAAACTGTATCATTTGAACTGCGAGGACTTTGATCCATGTCAAGGCATGGTACGCAGGAATCCTCCCAGAGGTTCAAGCCCAACCCCCACCGGACCAAGGTCCACCCTCATGTAGGTACGCTGACGATGCCCATCGGACCAAGGTCCACCATCACGTCGGTTTACCGGCACCATCCCGAACTACGCGGACTTTGATTCCCTGCCACGGGGATACGTAGGAAGCCCCTTTAAGGCTCAAGCCCAACTTCGTCGTCACCACCCCTGTGATGGTCCCATTCCATTCTCAACCGTCTCCGCGAGACGTTAAATTCGCGACCTGCCTCGTGGTAAACACGAGATGCCTGAGGAAAACCTCGGATGGAACGCCTTTGGCGTAACCGTCTTTGCTAGACGTTAATCTTGCAAACATACCCTGTGTTGAACACGGGAAGCTGAGGAAAACCTCAGGTACGTGTCTATGACATGTAACCCCCCGCGCTCGATGTGGGATGCCTCGGGTTTCCACGCCCTTGAGAAGCCTCGTGATCGAGGATAACAGACAGACATGCCAGGTACCCCAGCATCCAGACACGCTACCGATGCCTCGAACGTGATTACTCCCCTGACCGAAGGTAGCTGCCCTGACTGGACCCTTTGGAATGTCCCGACAGAAGCAGCGTAATTAACCGGTGTCCATGACAATATGGCACTGGGAAGAGTTTCACGAACTACGTATTAAATCTATAAGGGAGACCCGGACTAGGTGACGAGTTCTGAGGAGGAATCCACAGGAGGAAGAACCGACATCCCATCATCCCGTTTCGATCAAGGAGCAGACGTACCTGAACAAGGAACGAATGCCGCCCGCCTTTGGAAAGCGGGAATGCGGGGCAACGAAGCCGCGCGTCCCCCTCCTCCGCGGACGGATGCGCGCGCGCCCCGGCGAAAGCGTCGGAAACAAGTCCCACTAAATCATTTACCCATGTCAGAAAGAATTTATAAAATCTATCAAAACGAATATCTATGCAAAACCATGAATATTTTAATCTAAAGCTATCAGAAAAATACACAAAGCATCAAACTACAAACAAAAAAGTACTTTGATAACAATAAGAACAAAATCACCAAGTGGCACACATTGAAGTTACCCAATCAGACAACCACTATAAAACTCTTCAGCATTCCCAAAAAAATATAATAAAGATAATCCAACCATAATTCATACAATCCAACCATATACAACTAAAATCTAGATTTTCCACATAGAAGAAAAACCATTACCCCAGTAGAAAATGTCATTGAACGGAAATAGGTACCACCATGTAGACCAAACAGAGAAATTGTGTAACTGAAAACCCATTCCAAAGGAATGTCCAAAAAATGAAATTAGGATATCTCTTGTAGTATTCCACTATTATCATAAACATTCTCTTTGTGATTTCAAGATATTTATCCTCAGATATTTCTTTATTACTATACATTTGGTGTGTAATTTTATCTTGATCATCCATTCAAGCATCAACTTCCTCCCCCAAATTCTCGTCAATCAAGTAACCTTTTCTGAAAAAATGGTACTTGTTTCAGTCATCAACATTATATTCAATCTCCCTAACCACATTTGGATATACTTCCATAGTTTGTGTTGTTGAACATTCAATGATGACAATCTTATTGGCTTCTAAATATATTTTAACAATTGTTCTTTCAATAATAGAGTAGTCCATATGCTTCTTCATTTTTTTAGAGTTTGGGTTAATGAAACCCTCATCATCTACCATTTGTCTTTTCCTTTCCTAGATCTTTATTTATGATTTTATTACTTCATTTTAATGGATTGTTCCTTAACCTCCTAAGGAGAGTCCATGAAATTATAGAGTTTTTCTTGGGTGTCATGGACCCAAGGTGATTCTTCATTTAATCCACCTAAATGGTGGAGACATTAGAACCAATTTATATGGGAACAATGGAATATACATCATAGAACACTCCCTTATTTAAAAAATAATGATATTTATGTTTTAGAGGCTATCCAGGTAATTCGAAAAACATCGTGTTCTCATCAGTCTTAATCTCACCAGGGTGGATTCCCTCAGCAGAAGTTCTAGTAGGACCAGACTGGAAAGCCATGATTTCATCTAAGAGATGATTCATTTGTTCCTTCTATCAATAAAAAACATTCCTAACCACAATACATGATAGAGGAGCTCAATATTCAATGAATGATCATGTTTAAGACACGATTGACAGTAAATGGGTATTTTTTCAAAGATTAGGTCCTGCAAATAAACGAGAATCGCCATTAATTTTCCATTTTAACTAAATAAATTACATGATGATTCTTGTTGAATGGTAGTGATTCATGGAGAATACATAATTTGTGTATAAAAACAATAAAAAATTTTAAAAATATTTATATAATTTTAATTCCAAATTATATTTCTATTTCACATTAGGATTTATTTAATCTAGAAATTATCTTTTATGTAGTTTAATTATTCATGTTGTGATATTATTTGAGAAGCTAAAACATCTCAAACAATAACATTCATAGTTATTCCATTAATCAACATCATGTTATATCATTATCATCATGTTTTAGTAAAAAAATTAATGGAACATTAATCCTCAAATAGATATTACCATTTAAAATGACAAAAAATCGTTTTTGATGTATCTAATATGTCATAGTGTGGATGAATCCTAGGATTTCACAATACATTATGAATTTACTAGACTAATACATAAGTTATGATGTTTCATTTTCTCTCATGGATTAAAATTTTCTTAATATACACAACTAAAATAATATATTTCTCTAGTCATCTTAATTCAAATCCATGCATGTCCACATACTTCATGATTATTCACATGAATCACTACTGAAAATAAAAATTAAACATTACTCCCTAAGGTGTGATTGTTGGAGTTTGTTCCCTAGAAAAAACTTATATGTACATTATGATAACCTATATTGATAGTTTTTAATAAAAACGAACTTCTTATAACGTCATTATTGTTCTTATGGGTTACAAATTAAGTGATAATGTACTAAATGTTTCTTTCACACTAAATGGTCATAGTAGTTCCCTTCTATGATGAGATTGATGAAGCTCAACAAAACAATTCATAAATAATTATTCTATAACTGGATGATATCATTTTAGAGACACAAACGAAACTGTATATCGAGGTAGGATACTCATAAGGATTTTTTGGCGCCTTCCCATGTTGTACGGTCATAGTAATATCCAATATGATTTTACGAGAATGAGGCCATCCAGTAGGAGTTCAATATTTATATGTGGTATTGGCTGTTCCTATCCACAGACAGGTATATTGATCCTAATACTTTATGATTAATATTAATGCGATTTAAGAGTCTCGTACATTATTGTATTGATGAGTACATGAACAACATATTTTTACAATGTGGTATGATCTGTTGGGTGCAGCCAAGGTAATATTGCTTTAATGAATAATGTGTGAAATTATGTGTCCCTTATGTTATTTAATGTAAAATGATATATCATTCACTTTGATGCTAAAGATATACCCTAAGGGGACCCATGGCCATAGTATCCTTTAGGAAACATCAATTTCAAAAAGGTCTAATAAAGAAAAATCAAGAACATATGTTGAAGGTATTGGAATGCATCCAGATTAATTAGAGATTTCATGATAAAGGGACTATATTACACATTATCCAAATGTTTGTGGTATTATGACTTTTTGTAATTAACATCATCTCTATGGGGGCCATGGTGTATTTCTAGATTTAATGACCCCAACATTTATCAATATAATTTCTCCCTTATTGTAGTTATATCATAATCCCATATAAAAACATTAGACCATACTAAAAAAATTATAACTAATGAAATAATGAAATAATAAGTATTTCTAGATGTTAAGGATCTAAAACTGATGAAATAGTAACTTCACCATAGGAATAGTAATATGACCCTTATGAATAGTAAATTAGCCAAATGAATAGTATCACCACCCATTAAAGTATAAATAAAATTTAGGCATCTTATAAGTGAAAATATTATATAATTATATCATTTTGTAAGAAAATATTTTAAAATTTATAAATTAGGTGTTTTTATTTCTATGTCACAAGTGTTTAATTTCCATTTAATAATTAATTTAATAATATAAAAGATAAAATATTTTCATAAAATGTATTCATGAATTAATATTTTGGTGTCTTATGATTTTAAGATGATTTTATGAGACCTTAAGAAATTCTCAGTGTTATAAAATCAGTAACAATTTCATAATCTATATTTTCCATGTAAATAATGATTCTTCCTAAAAAACAAATCAATCATATTTTGAACATTGTTATGAAAAAAATAGAGTTCATTTTTTAATTCGACACCTCAAAAAACAGTTTGGGTGAATTAGTTATTTTTCCGAAATACTTGAATTTTTGATGAATAGTAAAATATGATAATTTTTTAAAATGCTAAATACATGAATTTTTATTCAATGATAATGTAAGGGTAATGTAGTAACCTTAATCTCAAACAATTATTAATTAGTTTAATATATTTATAAAAAATTCTCTAACTATTCATAGTCTGGAATCAAGATAATAAACTAATTAATATAACAGTGAGAAAACACCTCTCTACTCCACTATAAATTACACCCTCACCCTCTCTTATCCTCACACATATAATGGTTTACTCCATTAAGAAAATCTCACCAATACTCTTACTGTATCCCTCCACCATATCTAGGATATCTTTGTCTCTTCAAAAGACCAAAAACCATTCCCTAAGGAAGTTCTCATAGAGTGGATATTTAAGAGGTAAAATCCTCTTCATTTTTCTTTTAATTTCTTTTCAATTTCTTTTCTTTTATTATCTTCTCCCCACCTAACCATATCCAAATGTCATGATATCTATAATATGATTGACATAATGTGAATATATCATTCTAATGTAATCTGTAACGCCCTGACCCCAGTTACCCAGAGTCGGTGCATTATTTTAATACATTGGCATGATTACAAGGAATCAAGTCCCAAAGGACTGATTAGTTTAGTAGTCTTGGAAAATAGATTACATACATGAATGTTACATTACACTTCATAACATAAAAAACAACATAAATAATCCTTTATGAATTCCATTATTCCCTTGTCTTATCCCCACATATCAATCACAATATACTTCTTGGAATCCTGGGAAAAATAAAACATAGAAAGGGGTGAGCTCAAACGCTCTGTAAGGGTATGCAATACAGTAGATACTTCCATAAATAAGCATAAACATTTAAGGCAATTTATAACTAAAACAAAAGTATTTTAAACTTAAAATTCATTATAGTATGGCAAAAATAAAATTAAATAATTCCATTTACTTATTCACAATGATATTATAATAATCGAATAATCACATGCAATATCAATAACCACTTTCATAATGATGATATGCATAATGCCAGACTATCATAACCATATAGTCCAGGCCTCATGCCAAGAATACAAATAAGATTTTGTCAAGGCCTTGTGCCAAGACAGTAGTTTGTCTTATGAGACCTACTGATTCATCAAGGATCTATAGCGGGATCCACCCGTCACTTACTAAGTCCAATGCATTCCCATATGAAAAGGCTTAAACATAACATAAACATTCATATTAAAACTAGCATACGAAATGTCAATACCTTCTCCATAAACCATGAATGATATAAAATTAACACATCCACAGTAAAACATATCACAAAACCTTCAATATAATACAAATGTTTTGTATCATAATAAATCAACTTCAAATAAGCATAAAATCCATCAAAGGATGTTGAAATAGATGAAATCAAAACTATTTGAGAGAAATATCTCTTTTCTCCAAATCATTGAAAAGTGACACATTTATAAAGGAAGAAATTTAAAAGAGATTTTTGAATCAAAGTGTCTCATACCACATTCAAACTTTTGAAAAGAAATATCATTTCAATACATTCATGTCTATATAAATAAATCTTTAATATCATTTTGAAAACATGGACATTAATAAAAAATATTAAGAAAGATAAATCTTTAAAACATTTAAAATTATGATCTTGATAAAGAGTACCTTTCACAAATTCTTAAACTATTCATTTTGAAATCATTTAAGAGTCACATAATTATAAAATAAAACATTTACTTTGAAAATATTTTTATAATCTTGTAAGGGAAGCTTCAGCAATTTTATAATGGTGGAAAATAACGGCACCCTCCGTATAAGTTTAAAAAGACATCCTTACCTTAAATTTGTCGAAAAGGTTAAAAATTAACTTGTTTAGAAAATGACAGAAATATTCCTTTAAAAACACATAAGGGTATAAATTACTTTAACCCCTTATCTAGTAAATATTGAAAATGTTTTTAAATACATTTTTAAGGAACATGGATGTGGATGATAAAGAGATCCCAGTAGATAATTACGTATAGACAACCTCGGATAATGAAGAGATTGTGAAATAAACCCTTACCTTGTACATTTACTTAGTTGGGGGTAGGTTAAAATCATGTATAATGGTGAAATAATTGTTATGAAATTATACAAGAATCATATACATTAATATGATATCATATATGATCTTTTAACATTGCTTTGTTAATAATATCTAAGTATTATCGTCGTTTCGGGTGTTAATTTACTCGTTTTATTTTATATGTTTTATATGTAAGCCGTGGTTGTCATGGATAGCTTGTATCTTATTAATATAAAGAATTATATCATGTCCTTAAAAAAAAATTTAAATCATCAAATGATAATTATACTTGAATGGATACGATGAAGAATGAATCTAATTGTGTTCGTGGAGACGGTAGTCCGTACTTACGCATTAGCGACAATATCATTATTTTGATATTAAAATAATATATAATTGGATGGTATATCATATATACAGAATAATTATCATGTTATATTTATTATTTACATTAATTAAAAATCATTATTATACCCATCCAAATAATAATATATTGAATAACAATTACACCACAAACGTGGAGACGGTAAGCCGTACGTACGCACGTATGGTGACATGCCATTCAAAGGATGGATAGAATACTGAATATGGTTGTACCATATTTATAATAACATCACAGTATATCTAAGATATTGGAGTTATTATTTTATAATGGTAATAACAAAGAAAGAAGAAGTGGAAGAAGAAAGGAACTTGAAAAAGGGTGGTGAAAACATTACCTCTTCTTCAGGAACTTTCTTTTGATTTGATCAAAAGGGGTCCTCAGGTTGACTTTTTGAGTAAAGTAAGGCCTCTACGATTACGTGAGGGAAGTTGAGAGAGTATTTTGGCAGGGTTTGGGTGAACCAAAAGGCTTTTAATGTGTGAATTAATGAGAAGGGGGAGTGACCTTTTATAAGAAGGGTGAGGGGCACCTTTGGAAAAGCGTGAAATATTATTTTATAATAAATTCATATTCGGTTTCTAATGGCTCCAAAGTTGATTATTTAATGTTTAAGGTGGGTATGGGTCGAAAACAACTCAACCAATAGGATTTATACAGTTTTGGGTCACTATATTAACCTTATCTTTAAGTATTAACTCTTTGTTAATTAGTTTCACTTTTACAATGTGTCTTTATATTTTTATATTATATGGTTAATAAACTTACTATATACATCCCAGATACCCCCAAGTGGTCCATTAATGATACTAATATCATGATATAAGTCTCCTGGCCGAACCGTAGTTTTTTAGGAATTGAATATCAATTAATTGTAAAATATTTCTTTTAAAAACTCTTTTATGTCAATTTTGACACTATTCAATAATTGATTTTTGTGAAACTCATAAAAAATGAATACTTAGAAAACTGTTAATTAATTCAATACTAACATGTCATATTAACCTATAAAATTAATTTAATTCATAAAAAGTCTCAAATTATATTTATTTGGAAATTTATAATATCAATTATTTTAATGTTTCACTATTATGGTAATTACTGCATCATCATTGTGTCATAAGTAAATTAAATTATTTAATGGATAAAAATTATAATTAAAATATAATTATGTAGGAATTATTTTTATCTTTCTAATGAATATTTATAGTCTAAAATCCAACTTATATATCCCTATGTAAAAATTGTTTTTCTAAACAATATATGCTTATGACATTTTTGTATTTATTTTAACATAATTAATATAAAGTTTCATTATCACTTACAAGTGGCTCCATGGGGTCCAAAAATCGACCCAAAGATGCCCATGTCCGGAAATGTATCATCCAATAAGGTTAGGAAACGTTTTAGCGTAATTTGTTATTATTATAATATTATTTTTTAACCCATATTTACCGGATTTACCCTTTAACCATGGTAAATAAAATATTTACCGAAGTAATTATTCAAAATGTCTAAAAACAAAAGTTAAATATATAAACAATTTGAACATCTTGATTACAAATATGGAATCCATATTTCCAAATTCAAAACACAGAAGTGGCAGATATTAATTTAAAATTAATTCTCATTGTTAAAACAAAAAGCGTGTTTTTATGAAATAATATCTATCAAAAGATTGACAATTGTTTATGTCCGGTTTAATTGTAAAATTATGTACAATGACCAAAATTGTATTAAATGGTAAAAATATAATATAAATATACTTTAAAAGTACTCAAATTCATAATTTATCAATATAAATTATTTGGATTAAAAAAGTTGTTTTTAATTAAAATTTAGTAATTTTCACTATTCATCAAAATATAAATGTTATCCGAAAAGTTCCAAAATTTCACCCTAGGATAAATTTGATATTAAGAATCCAAAAATGAAGTTAATTTTGAGAGATAAAATTTATAAAATTTTAAAAAGTAGGTATTACTATTCATTATGACTAGTTTGATTGGTTGTAGTGTGTGTTAGAACTCGAAGTTGCGTACAACACACGCTACTGTATTATTCAAAGGGAAGCGTACCGAGGAAGATTGGGGTGTAAATTTTTGATGTCCCCATTCTAAATAATATATTTATTTAGCCAAATAAATGTTTAAAATATTGTATTTAAAAAGGGTTCACTGTTAATATTGGTAAAAGTGCATTTTTGAAAAATACTTCTTTTATCTGAAAAAAAAATGAATTTGTTATTACATTATGTCTAAGAAACTCATCATATGGATTCAAAAATTACAAGGATTATATAAAGATTAAAATTTAGATAATACTATTCATGACATCTTTTGAACAGTTTGTTTGGAAATTCATGGTGCGCTTGAACTCGGTGTTACGTGTAGTGCAAGTTATTGAATTGTTTTGAAAATGTACATACTATGAAATCTTGGGGTGTTACATTCTTCCCTCCTTAAATAAATTGAATCCTCACAATTTGATATTATTCTTAGGAAATAAAGGTTGAAGATAGATAATATCTCTGTGGGAAAACCCACATCGAAAATTTGGTTAATAAAATTTAGTCTTAATAAGAGGAAAAGAGAAATGAAAGGGTCACCACCAAATGATGATCTCGATTAAGAGAACATTGGTGGAAGTTAGAGACATATAATTGGAGGAAAAATGTAAACATTCATAGTTGGTGATTGAGGTCATTAATCTTAAACAAGTTTAAAATTGAGGTCCATAAATTCAGTAATCTTTGAGGATTTAAAATGCCATCGGTTCAACAAAATATAAGGTATTAGGATAACACATTTTTTGGTTTTAAGATCCCTTAAACAAAGTATAAGAATTAATTTATTCATAGAATAATATGAGAAGAAAAATATTAACATGAAAAGTAGATTTCCATATTTTATCTAAGTTCTACCAAAAACTCATCTTTTACTCTAAAATATAATAGAACTTTAAAATAATATTATATTTATCTTATTCGTATAGGGTTAAAAAAATGAATTTATAATTCATCTAGAAGAACCATTAGAAAAAATGACATTATTCAATCTAGGAAATCACGTGGGTCAGTGGTAGTTGATACACCCTTTTCACCCTTCGGTTGTGGGTTCAAGTCTCGCGGCCTTGCCGGACACGACGGGTTGCCGCCCGACCTCCGGGTTGTCCTTTTATGGAAATCCAAAATAATCCAAACTAGATCTATCCAAAATACTTCAGTCGAAAATTTATAAGGAAGGTAAACATGATGAAGATCCTTTTTTCCATGTAATAACATGCGAACACCTTCATCGTGTATTCTTTTAAAACACTGCAATATCCTGAATTGCAATAAAACCTTATTGATTACATTCATGATCCCTTATTCCTTAAAGAATAAGAGATATACTCCTTCAATCCAAAAATTTTGTAAACCCTAACAATGATGGAATATTCAAATCATTAATCGGTTTCAAGGTAGTCAAGAATATCAAATATAATTTACCCAAATCAACCATATCTTATTCCAAAATAAGTACCTCGACATTAGGACCATATTAATGTTTATCTTTCCTTCAACCATGTAATTTCCAAAAAGTTTAACTTTCTGTAGAGTCACATTTCTTAGTACCATAAAATCTCAAATCCTCAATGAAATAATACTGCAGTACAATCCTCATATACTCCATAATTATTATAACAAGTACATTGTTGATACAACACTTAAATAAAATAATCAACATAATAAATCTAATAATTCCTCTGCATCTGTGGTAGTATCATAACCTGATTATTATCCAATACCATCATTTGCGGCATAGTCTGATGATAGGTTCGCATAGTGTCCAAACTCCTTACAAATGAAGCATTGTACATTTGAAACCAGTTTCTTACCCTTGTAGTCACGTACTTGGTGCCCTTTTTCCTACACACTTATAGCAAACTCCCATTCCATTCTGGAAAGTTCCAGGGTGTTTCTTCCCACAGTTTTCACATATGGGGAAATTATTCTTTTCCCTCTTCCCTTTATCCATCTTTCTCTCTTCCATCCTTTTCTTCTTTTTCTTCCCTTTAATGTCATAGGACTCAGTAAAATCTTTAGTTATCTTATCCACACATGATACTATTTCTTCATATAATGATAATACGTGGGAGACTATTTCCTTTATAAATGATGGCTTAATACCATGAAAGATACGATCCTTCTTACTCTTTGGATCATACTTATTACTGGAGATCACATTCCTTATACTGGGCGCTATTTCTATACAATAGCATAAACTAGGTCAGTTAATGAATTGCAATGAGTAATTCCAAACTTGTAAAATACATAATGCAAATTGAAAAGTTTATGGATATAATCCATAATCATAAATTTTTTTATTTGAGTAAGTATATACTCATGAGACCTTAATAATGGTTTTTAAAGAAAATCAGAATTATCCTAAGCATATCCCCCAGGAGTGTCGTAACCAATATTGCGGTAAGGCCCATTGTCGTTCACCAGTTCCCGTTCGAGTCTAGCTCAAAGAGGTGTTTTCGGGTAGTACCCCTAGTTACATCTGTGCCAGAGCTGCCTATACCTGCTCGTATCCAGACAGGGATATATTGATCGGAAAACTCACAAAATCTCAACAATAAAAAAATTCTAGGAAGTTCTTCTATACTAATCCTCAAATTCTATCTTAGGGATATATGTTCTAATCAGAGTTTATCTAAATCTAGTTTCCATGGTTATTGCTAAACTTCCTCTGATACCAACTATTTTGCCCCGACCCCATTTACCTAGAGTCGGTGCATTATTTTAATACATTAGAATGATTACAAGGAGTCATGTCCCAAAGGACCGATTAGTTTATAAGTCTTGGAAAATAGATTACATACATGAATGTTACATTATACTTCATAACATACAAAACAACGTAAATAATATTTTATGAATGCCATTATTACCTTGTCGTAACCCTGTATATCAATCACAATATACTTCTTAGAATCCTAGGAAAAATATAACATAGAAAGGGGTGAGCTCAAACTCTCCATAAGGGTAAGCAATACAGTGGAAACTTTCATAAATAAGCATAAACATTTAAGTCAATGTATAACTAAAACAAAAGCCTTTTAAACATAAGATTCAACATAGTATGGAAAAAATAATATGATATAATGACATTTAATTATTCACATTGATATTCTACTAATCAAATAATCACATGCAATATCAATAACCACTTTCATAATTATGGAATGCATAATTCCAGAATATCATAACCACATAGCCAAGGCCCTGTGCCAAGACTACTAATAAGATATTGTCAAGGCCTTGTGTCAAGACACTAGTTTGTCTCATGAGACCTACCGATGCATCGAGGAGCTATAGCAGGCTCCACCTGTCACTTACTATGTCTAATGCATTCCCATATGAAAAGGATTAAACATAAGATAAACATTCGTATTAAAACTAGCATAAAAAATTTCAATAATTTCTCCATAAACCATGAATGGTAGAAAAATAATACACCCACAGTAAAACATATCACAAAACCTTCAATACAATACAAAATTTGTGTATCATAATAAATCAACTTCAAATAAGCTTAAAATCCATCAAAGGATGTTGACATAGATGAAATCAAAACTATTTGAGAGAAATATCACTTTTCTCGAAATCATTGAAAAGTCACACATTTATAAAGGAAATAATTTAAAAGAGTTTTTTGAATCAAAGTGTCCCATACCACTTTAAAACTTTTGAAAAAAAAATAACATTTCAAAACATTCATTCCAATATAAATAAATCCTTAAAATAATTTTGAAAACATGGACATTAATGAAAAAGATTTAGAAAGATAAATCTTTAAAACATTTAAAATTATGATCTTGATAAGGAGTACCTTGCACAAATTCTTAAAATATTAATTTTGAAATAATTTAAGTTTCACATAATTATAAAATAAAACATTTAATTTGAAAATATTCTTCTAAGCTTGCATGGGAAGCTTCAGAGATTTTTTAATGGCGGAAAATAACCGAACCCGCTGTATATGTTTAAAAAGACATTCTTTCCTTAAATTTATCGAAAAGGTTAAAAAGTACCTTGTTTGGAAAATGATAGAAATATTCCTTTAAAAACACATAAGGTTATAAATGACTTTAACCAATTGTCTAGGAAATAGTGAAAATGTTTTTAAATACATTATTATGGAACATGGTTGTGGATGATAAAGAGATCCCAGTATATAATTACATATAAACAACCTCGGATAATGAAGAGATTGTGAAATAAACGCTTACCTTGTACTTTTCTTTGAATAGAGGTAGGTTAACCTCCTTTATAATGGTGAAATAATTGTTATTAAATTATAAAAGAATAATATAAATTAATATGATATCATATATGATCTTTTAACATTGCTTTGTTAATAATATCTTAGTATTATCATCGTTTCAGGTGTTAACTTACTCGTTTTCTTTTATATGTTTTGTTACATAAGTCATGGTTCACATGGATAAGTTGTATGTTATTCATATCCAGAATGATATCAAGTCCTTAAACATTATTTTTAAATCATCAAATGAAAATTATACTTGAATCGATACGATGGAAAATGAATCTAATCACGTTTGTTGAGACGGTAGTCCGTACGTACGCACGAGCAACAATATCATTCTTTTGATATTAAAATAATATATAATTGGTTGGTATATAATATATACAGAATACTTATCATGTTATATTTATTATTTACATGAATTTCAAATCATTATTATACCCATCCAAATAATAATATTTTGAATAACAAATTACACCGCGACGTGGAGACGGTAAGCCGTACGTACGCACGTATGGTGACATGTCATTCAAAGGATGAATAGAATACTGAATATGGTTGTACCATTTTTATAATAACATCACATTATATATAAGATACTGGATTTATTATTTTATAATGGTAATAACAATGAAAGAAGAATTGGAAGAAGAATGGAACTTGAAAAAAGGTGGTGAAAACATTACCTCTTCTTCAGGTTCTTCCTTTTTATTTGATCAAAAGGGATCCTTAGGTTGGCTTTATGACTAAATGAAGGCCTATAGGATGAAGTTAGGTATGTTGAGAGAGTATTGGGGTAGGTTTTGGACGATCCAAAACGATTTGAAGGTGTGAATTAATGAGAAGGGGGAGTGCCCTTTTATTAGAGGGGAGAGAGGTACCTTTGGAGAAGCTAGAAATATTATTTTATAATAAATTAATATTCGGTTTGTAATGTCTAAAAAGTGGATTATTTAACGTTTAAGGTGGGTATGGGTCGAAAACAACTCAACCAATATTATTTAGATAGATTTGGTTCACTATATTAACCTTATCTTTAAGTATTAACTCATAGTTAATTAGTTTCACTTTTACAATGTCTCTTTATATTTTTATATTATATGGTTAATAAACTTACTATATACATCCAAAAGACCTCCAAGTGGTCCCTTAATTATACAAATCTCATGATATAAGTCTCTTGGACAATACTTATATTTTTAGGAATTGAATATCAATTAATAATATAATATTTGTTTTAAAAACTCTTTTATGTCAATTTTGACACTATTCAATAATTGATTTTTGTGAAACTCATAACAGAATTATTACTTAGACAAAGGTTAATTAAGACACTCTTAACATGTCATATTAACCTATAAAATTATTTAAATTCATAAAAAGTCTCAAGTTATATTTATTTCGGTATTTATAATATCAATTATTTTAATTGTTTACTATTATGGTATTTACTGCATCATCGTTTTGTCATAAATAAATTAGATTATTTATTGTCGAAAAATTATAATTAAAGTATAATTATGTATAAAATATTTTTATCTTTCTAATGAATATTTATAGTCAAAAAGACAACATATATATCCCTATGAAAAAAGTGTTTTTCTAAAAGATATATGCTTATGTCATTTTTGTATTTATTTTAACTTAATTAATATAAAGTGTCATTATCATTTCCAAGTGGCTCCATGGGGTCCACAAATAGACCCAAAGATTTCCATGGTCGAACATGTATCAACCAATAATGTTAGGACATGTTTTAGGGTAATTTGTTATTACTATAATATTTTTTTGACCCTTATTTACCGGATTTACCCTTTATCCATGGTAAATAAAATATTTACTGAAGTAATTATTTAAAATGTCTAAAAATAAAAGTTAACTATTTACACAATTTTAACATACTGATTCAAAATATGGAATCCAATTTACCAAATTCAAAACACCGAAGTGGCAGAAATTAATTTAAAATTAATTCTCGTTGTTAAAACAAAACACATGTTTTTAAGAGATAATAACTATCAAAAGATTGACACTTTGTTATGTCCGGTTTAATTGTAAAATTATGTAAAATTACCAACATTTTATTAAATGGTAAAAATATATTCTATATATACTTAAAAACCACTCAAATTCATAATTTATCAATATAAATTATTTCTATTAAAAAATTTGTTTTTAATTAAAATTTAGTAATTTTCACTATTCATCAAAATATAAATGTTATCGGAAAAGTTCCAAAATTTCACCCTAGGATAAATTCGATATTCCGAATCCAAAAATGAAGTCCATTTTGAGAGATAAAATTTATAAAATTTTAAAAATTAGGTATTACTATTCATTACGGCTAATTTGATTGGTTGTAGTGTGTGTTAGAACTCGAAGTTGCGTAAAACACACGATACTGTATTATTCAAAGGGAAACATACCGAGGAAGCTTAGGATGTATATTTTTGATGTATCCATTCTAAAGAATATATTTATTTACTCAAATAAAATTTTAAAATATTGGATTTAAAAAGGGTTCACTGTTAATGTTGGTAAAAGTGCATTTTTGAAAAATACTTCTTTTATCTTAAAGAAAATGAATTTGTTATTAAATTATGTCTAAGAAACTCATAATATGGATTCTAAAATTATAATGATTATATAAAGTTTAAAATTTAGTAAATACTTTTCATAACCTCTTCTGAACAGCTTGTTTGGTAAGTCATGGTGCGCTTGAACTCGGTGTTACGTGTAGTGCAAGATATTGAATTGTTTTGAAGAAGTACGTACTATGAAATCTTGGGGTGTTACATAATCTCCATCATTAAACTCCTCACTCCCCATCTTTTATTATAAAAATGAAATCATTTCCAATGATGTGTCAATTTAGCGACATTAAGTGTGATGCACTACCATTTTTCATTAACAACTTCAAAGCTATTAATAAAACATTAAATTTATAAAAAACATATTAATGGGTATTTTATAACCCTTCTTATGTGTTTCAACTAACATATATACATTATACTAATTGATTATATAAAATTAATCGAAAACCACCAAATTTTACCAAAAACTATCATCATTAATTTTGACCTAATTAGTCATCCACATTAAATATATTAAAATTATTTATAAGACCAATGAAAATTATGGAATTTAATTAATAAAATATAATAACAATTCTTTATAATTATCCGTATTTTTTATGAACTTCCAATCATATATACTAGTGGAACGATCAAGAAAACCATGAAAATGAATGCTCCCAAATGATGAAATTAAACTCTATAACTAATCCAAAATCCCATAAATGAACATAATAAAACCATAATGAATCAAATAAATGCATAAAAGTTTATTTATTGGTAAATCAATTAATCTAATCTTATTATATAAGAAATTATTGTGAAATAAGCTTTCATACATAAGGTAATGGGAATTCTCGAACCCAACTCCCCTTCTTTGGGTTTCCCTGCATTCACCCCATTTCCAAAATGGTTATTCCATAAAAAAATCATCATCATTATAATATATTTTATGGGATTTAAATGTCTTATACCCATGTTTATGATAAACACAATGTTTTTTAAAATATCTCTTCTTTCAAAAAAACAGACCTTTTACTTCTTAAGATTGTTTCGTCTTCACTCAAGATTGATGATTAATATATCATGTAAGTAATTACCTCTTTGATTGGAGATCCCAATGTTTATGAATGTATTATTACGAAATGAATCCCATTCCTTACCATGTTTTTTATGTTCAATATTGATATATGTTCAATGTGGCATGTTTGATAATGTAAATGTTATGATGTGATGGGTGGACCTGGAATTATATAGAGATATGTAATTGATATGATGTGACTGGAGCACACTAAATTATATATCGGTCCAATTTCTGAGAATAATGAAGAAAATCATGATATAAAGTGAAATATTCATGAACATGATACTATCTTTTTTCAAAACTATGGGTGAATGTTGCGACCTAATATATGATGTTTCATTGTTATGTATTTCCACACTTAAAGACATTTCTTAATTCATCCTCTCATGTTATAACCCTATTTCTATGTGATGACGATAATTATTATGCTCGCCCCATGTTATATTGGTTAATTTCATAATCTATCATCTTATAAGGATTTTATCTCACCTATTTTTGATGTATATCCTAAGGTCATTACTTTTACTAAGGAGAATTGAAGGGCCAATAAGAAGCTAGATAATAAGAAATTAAATAATTGTTTATATTTTATTTTTTAAATGATATGTTTGGTCCTAGTTTTCCCAAGACACCAATCCTTTGGATCCTATATGTGTTATGATTTTATGGTGTTTGGATTTAAAATTATCTAATATAACATGTATGAAAATCAGGGTCCCTGTAGTTGGTATCCAAGGACTTTTTAGTTAATTTAGGAATTATGATTATATAACCTTAGTTAAAATCCTTAGTTTGAGACTATGTATATTGGAGAACCATAGAATTTTTGTTTTATAAAATCCTAGACATAAAGATCTCACATTATATGCCATTAGGCATACATTTTCAAATTAATATATTATTTATTTATTAGTTAATGTCATAGGTTTTTCTCTAACCATTTATATTTTGGAAAATTGTAGGATCAAAGAATAAATAGGCTAAAAACCCATGTGAGGGATAGTGCAGTAATTTCCCGAATGAAATCCCTATTTTTTTGTGTGGTGGAGTTCATAATTTCATAGAAATTCTTACCCATCTATCTCAGGTTATCATTAACTCATCCCATTATATATGTTCAATTTATCCGCTGTTATTAGTGGGAGGAGTTTATGATAATGTTTTGTAATAATCATTTACCTCAAACCATTTGAATAAACACAGAGAGAGACTTCATAGAGCTGAATAAAAAGGAAGGTGAATATGTTAGGACCTAAGAGGGAAATTTCACAAGTCATGAAAGGTACACTTCATGTTTTTTTATCCACAATGGTATTAAAATTGAAAGATTATCTAGTCGGTTAAAACCACACCTTCAAAATACTCTTTATGTTTTGGACATTGGGAGTTATGAAATAGTTTTTTGATGTTCTCTCATAATGTAGGTTGAATTTAGATAATAGTAAAATGACTATGGATATAAGAAATGTAATATGGAGTCTCAATCTAGAGAATATAATGATAAATGTGGAAATAAAACTCAACCACCCACATATCAAAAATGTGGGATGAAGCATCATGGGAACTGCTTGAAAGGGATATCAAAATGCTTCATGCATGGGAGAGAAGGACCACAAGATAGTTAATATCCAAATAAATAAGGAAATAAGAAGATGTGGTGGTGGAATGGTGAGTAACACCCATGTTCCAATGATACAATAGTATAGAGAAATAGAAATATGCATGCTATTACACTAAACCTTGATTCCTTGAGGGTAATCAGTGTCATCAACCACCAAATCCAATGGAGGAAAAGTTTATGTCATCACTACTATTGACTTTGAGAATGTAAATGAAGTCGTACAAGGTACACTTCCTTTTAACTCAATAATGGGAAAAGTATTACTAGGCTCGGGTTCTCTGAATTACTTTATATATTTTATGTTTTTTAGAACTATTGACTCGAAGCCTTGAAACATTGTTGTAGATACGATTTAAAAAAACTCCAGGTTGTGCAATCATTGTGACCCAAGTGCTGGAATATTCTCGTATTGGAATATGTTGGAAGATTTATTTAGATAATCTCATAATATTTCCCTTGGTGGAATTAAAATATATTTTAGAGATATATTGGCTCTTGTTATATAGACAACATATCAACTGTTGGGAAAAGGAAGCATGTTTTCATATTCTGAATCATCTTATTCTCCTTTACAAATGTAAGGATGATCATGAACCTCCTTTTAAAAATCATTCAATGTTGTGTGTATTGACTCCTTTTAAATAATCATAACAAACTAAAATGTTTTAGTCAATGGAATTCATAAACCTAGGGAAAATTCGTATTATGATTGAATATAGTGATTTATTTCCAAAAGAGTTACCTAGAATCACCATAGAATGTGAAGTACATATCTCAATAGAACTCATGCCCGTATCTAATCCTATATCAAAGTGTTTCTATGGGATGGCTCATATCAAAATAGAGGAGTTAAGGAATAAGCTGCAAGAGTATTTAAAAAAGGGTTGACACACCCTAGAACATCACTTTGGGGTGCGCCAGTTCTCTTTGTCAGGAAGAAGGACAGATAAATGTGGATGTGTATAGATTATCATGAACTGAACATGATCAAAATAAATAAAAGGTATCATATTACAAGGATTGATGTCTTGTTTGATTAGTTATGTGTATATCAGTACTTCTTAAAGGTGGTTCTTCATTATGGATATAATCAGCTAAAGGTGAAGATGGTATATATTTATAAGACTACCTACCATACAAGGTAAAGGCAGTAGTTGTTTATTCCCTTTATAAATAATTCCGCTGAAATCTTCATGGGTTTAATGAATATAGTGTTTAGACATTACCACAAAAATTTTATGGTAGTATTTATTAATTATATTCCCATCTACTCCAAGTGCAAGGTGGACCATAAAGAGAATCTGAGGCTAGTGTTTGAGACATTACGGAAAGAGAATATGTACGCCAAGTTCCGAAAGTGTGACTTTTGGATGTAGTAAGTCACATTCTTAGGAAATGTGACCTTAAGTGTGTAAATTTCTATATATTGTTCAAAAAAAGGAAACTGAGAAATTTCCAAATCCCTATTGTGTCACAAAAATTCATATCTTTCTTGGCATAGTAGGGTTCTATCAATTTTTTGTGACAAATTTCTCATGAATTTCAAGACTACTAACTAATTCAGTATGGAAAGGGGTAAAGTATGTATGGAAGGAAGAATCTGAGGAAACCATCAAGGAGATAAATAAAAGGATGATTACTGAACCTATACTCACATTATCAAAAAAGTGGAGAATGTATTGTGTTATATAGTGATGCTTCCAAGAAAACCTTCAGTTTTTTACTTATGAAAAAAAATAATGTGAAAGTGTATGCCTCAAGTCAATTGAAGATCCATGAGTAGATTTACTCAACACATGATCTTGAGCTAGAAGCTATGATTTTTACCATGATAATTTGGGAATACTACCTCAATGTTGATAAGTATGACAAATATACTGACCAAAAGAGCCTAATGTGTATATTAACACAAAAGAAGATACACATGTGTTAAAGGAGATGGGTACAGAAAATCAAAGGCTATGATTTCTCTATTCGCTATCATCATGGCATGACAAACATTGTAGTTGAAGTTCTAAACAGAAAACAACCTACTACTCAATTAATGTTTTGGATTGAGATAGACCATATCTTCATGGATATGAAAAAGATGGGTTTTGATATCATAACAGTATGGAATACATCCTTCCTTTCCGAAATCATTTCCCAACTATCTATACAAGAGAAGATTAAGGAGGCACAATGGGATGATCAAGAATTACAAAAAATGGATAATGTAGTGAAGGAAGGGAAGCTTCAAGACTTCCATATCAATGATGACAATGTGATTAATTTTTTATTGAGGCTTTTTGTTCCTTAATAACTTGAGATAAAGATGGATCTGTTGGAAAATTCTCATATCTCAACAATCTCAATCTATCCTAGGAGTACCAAGATGTACCAAAATTTCTGAGAAAACTTATGGTGGGAAAACATGAAGAAATATATAGTTGAGTATATATGATGGTGTTTGATATGTCATCTTTTTTATCAAGAGTGATAGAAGTCCAAATGGATGATAAAACCAATTCCTACACACATGTGGAAATAGTAGAATATCACCATGGACATTGAAATGGGTCTTCTAAAGACATCCATTGAAAATAATGTGATATGGGTTGGTGTGGACCAACTCACCAAGGCTGCCCACTTTATCACTATTTAGGAAGATCTCTATCTTGAATAGATTTCTAAGATATAGGTTATAGAAGTGGTGAGACTTCATGAAGTTCCATTATTGATTTTCTCTGATCATGATCCTAGGTTGACATCTAAATTGTGAAGGAGTCATCAACATGCTTGGAGTGTTGAATTAATTTTCATCACAACCTATCACCCCCAAATTGAAGGCCAATCTAAAAATAATATTCCGACACTCGAAGATATTATATGATCATACTCATTAGAATTATAAGGTGGATGATATTAGAATCTCCCTTTGGTTGTGTTCTCATAAAACAATAGATTCCACTAGAGTATTCTGATGGATCAATATGAAACTCTGTATGGAAAGTGTTATAGAACTATATATTTTTTGGATGAAGTTGATGAAAAGAAATTACATGGATTTGATCTTCTATAGTAAATAATAAAGAAGGTTCAATCCATCCAGCAATATATCCAAGCTTTTCAGAGTCAGAAAAAGAGATATGCTGACAACTGTTGAAGGGACATGGAGGTTGATGTTAGAGATAAAAGCTTCCGTCAAATATTACAATGGAAGAGGATCCTATTGTTCTAAAAAAAGAGAAGATATGCCTAAGGTACATTGGCACATTTGGGATCCTAGATCGCATAGAATATGTGGCCTATCACCTTTCACATACACCAAATATTTCACATTTTCTTGATTTGTTCAACATATCACTTAGGATGTTGTACATACAAGATCCCCAACATGTACTAAACTCAAATGTGGTACAGTTGAAAGATGATATCTATTATGGGGAGCAGCCGAAAAAATATCTAGATAGGAGAGATAAGGTTATATGCAATAGGACAACCCACCTTATCATATTGTTTTGGATAATCGATAAGTATGAAAAAGCCACAAGGGAACCAGAGTAAGTAATTAAGGAGATGTACCCTAACAAGTTTATGTAAATACAAAATTTGGGGGAAAAAGTTATAAAGAGGTTAAGAATGTAATGACCCAAACTTTTTTCAATAGAATTTCTACCTTCAAATAGTAGTTTCATACTCACATATAACAAATTATAGACAATAAAAAAAATTATAAATGTGGAATTAATTAAATAGGAAGTATTTATAGAAGTTAGTGAACCGATACTGAAGAAATAGTAACTTGACCTTTGAAATAGAAATATGAACCTTGTGAATAGTAATCGAGAGGAATTAATAGTATCATCACATATGAAAGTATAAAAACATTTGATGAATCTTATTATTGAAAATATGATACAATTCTATAATTGTATAAGTAAATAATTTAAAAATTATTAAATAAATTGATATATTTTTGTATGTTAAATATTTAATTATCATTTTAAAATTAACTTAAAAATATAAAAGAAAAAAAATTAAATAAAACTTATTCATGAATATATTATTTAATGTATTATTATTTTATGATAATGTTATGAGACCTTAAGTAATGTATAAATGTGTTATAAGATCAGTTATAAATTTAAAATATGTATTTTACAGGTAAATAATGATTTTAATTAAAAATTAAATTAATCATATTTAGAAAATTAGTTTCAAAAAAAAATATTTTATTCTTGAATGTTACACATAAATAAATGGATTTGGTGGTTTTTTTTGGTAATTTTATGATAAAATCTAATTTTTATGAATAATAAAATATGATAATTTTCAATAAATTCTAAATACTTGATTTTTTATGTTTTTTATTTATGTAAGGATAATGTATGAAATTTAATAATTTTATATTTTATTTAACAATGTGAATAAATTTAATTCCCTCACATGGTTTAAAATTTTATCATTTTTCTTGATCTCAAATATTCTATCACCAGTTATTCAAGAGAATATAATGTTTTTAAAATATTTAATAAATAATAATTTTCTATTTAGTGAATAAAATATTTATTTATTTATTATTAGAAAATCAAGTGATGCTTTTTTAATAAATAAATAGAAATTATTCCAAGCCCAATAAATATTGACGAGGAATGGAAGACCGAGTTTAATGCTCTAGTGAGAAGTAATAAATATTGAATATAATTTGATTAAATTATATCTAATTTAATTATCATGTTAAGAGAATGTCGATAAATAAAAATATTATTTGTGTTATTAATATTTAACAAGGTATTCTGAATTCATTACATAAATAATAACGGGAACTTGTCCAATTATTTATTTATAACCTTAGCGATATATAAACCCAATCATATTATTTTCTCATATAGATAATTCATTTTATCGGTTGTGCACAATAGATTTGGGGAATCTTAAAAAGCCTAATAGATCTCCCTTACCCACAAAATCTCCCATTAAAAAAGATAAATCACCATCCACCACCAACTCTCATGTAACGGGAGATCCAAAAAATTAATTTAGAAGTAGTTCTCAAGGTGATCCTAGGTAGATGATGCAAGTGATAGGATATGTCGTTCTAGCACCTTGATATTCCAACAATGACATTTAGAGATTCATGGAAAACATTTTAATCACCCATATAGGTAATCTTCTTTGATTTTTATAATGAAGCAACCATAAAACACATACCTATTTTCAGCTACATCAATGACAAATTAATTCAAACAAGGTAATTCTTTAATTGATTTAATTAATTATAAAAAATATTTGATGTTCCTCTCTATGGTTCTATCATTCTGTCACTTTTCTAAATTATTTGTTTCAATTCAATCTATTTTCATGTTTTGCCTTGTGTAAATTAAATATTGATCATCGAAAATGAAAAAAAAATCAATGTTTGGAATGACCCATCACAGGTGTCAACTACACCTGAAACCTGTAGTGATATTCTCCCGATTTTTATATTTTATCAATCATCAACTGAATTTCCACTTATTAACCTCAGGTTTCACCATCCATGATTTCTCACCATAAATATGTTAGGATGAATCTACCCATTTACTATGTCTTCTTATATATCCTAGCAGTTACCTTCCCCCGTTGATAAAAAAATTTAATTGGGTATCTCCATTTCATGATCTTAATTTCTATTGCTGTCTAGAGTATTATATGTAGAAATAAGGATCGATGGCCCCGTTCTCTCTTGGGAGACGCGGTCCCATCATTCTAGGGTTTCTTGGTTTCATTGAGGTGGCGATGGCGGCGATTCATCCAGTTTCTCATCATGTGACACAGCAGATGCGGATCCTCTTCGCGCGACATTGCAGACGTGGTGTGATGTCCATCGACTATAACTCCCCTCCTTCGTGTGGCTTCATCTGGATCCTCTGCACACTGCTATCCGCAGGACCTCCATCCCTCACATACCCGCCACTGTGAGGCCGTTGTCATCACTTAGACTCTCCTAGACTCTATCGCGTGTGGCCGAGATCTTTTTCAGCAAAGCAACCCAACATATAGTCGGAATTTCTGTCAGCAAAACAACACCCATCGCGATGCGGTGTTTCAGATCATTAGATACTGACCTTTCCGGTGTTTTTATTGACGGTATGTTTTATGTGTTGGGGCTTGATTCTTTGTTGTTTCGATTTTGTTCTTGTGCTGCATCCCCTTCCTACACGGGTTCCTAGTGTTTTTGAGGTAGAGGCATTATTTGTTTTCCAATTTTAGTACACATATGTGGATGGAAGATGCTGGAATGCTTGGTACCGATGATGTCCTCTCTTCATCAGTTCTGATTTTTGGCTTTCTTTGGGGTCGGAACAGGCAGGGTTAACGTCTTCTCCAAGGTCAATATGAGGTCATAGAAGGTGACCTTAGGAACACTCGGTGATTGAGAAAATTTCTCACATGTTCTCCCATATTTTTCTATATGGTCCTTTGAGGTTTTGTTTTTCTGTTCTAGGGACTGAAAACTTCATTTTATGATTCTTCTCTGCCCTTTTGGCCTTTCCCATTGCACTCACCCCCACTTTGGGATAGTTTTGAGGTTTCATTGGAAAAATGGGATGGTGTTGGAGGATCTAATGATGAAGTTTCTGATCACGGAGGATCTTGAGTTTGGTTCTCACATAGCCACAAAGTGTTGTCTCGCATGTTTTTGTGGTGTTTTTTTATGGTTTTTGTCCTGATAGGATTCTTTTCCAATCCCGTTAATGGTTAATTTTCATGATACGTTGGTTCTCACTTAGCCTCAAAGTGATTTGTATGGTGGGTTCTCACTTAACCAAAAAGTTTTTAAAAAATGAATTTTCTGTCAGTCAAGAGTATTCCATTGTTATAAAAAATAACTAAATAGTACATATCACATTTTCGTAGACTATATAAGTCAAATATGGAAATAAAATGTATAAATTTATTTCAATTTATAATATTTATTAATTAATATTATATATTCAATCATAATTATAATTTCTTTGTATATAAGAAAAATGATATCTTATTATAACAACCAAAAATAAATACCATAGAAGTATACCATTATAAATAATAAATACATAGTAGGTTTTATACATCTACTATTAGGGGTGTGTGGTTGAACACCAAGGTTCTGCTAAATGATTTTTAAATTATGGTGTGACAAAACAATTTGTGATGATGTTAGCCACATGTGGTATTATACCCACATGATCTAGCTTGATAATTTCTTACTCTCACTTCACGTAATACAATTTTTCATTTATATCAATATGATTTGTCTATAAATTTTTACCTTATTCATGGTAATCTCTCTAACACCATGTTTTTCATAGTTTAATGCCAAGTGCCACTTCACCCCCTCTACATGACAATCCATTTTCTATCTCATTGAATCTAGTTGTGTATACTATTTTTTGAAAAAATATAATTTAATTTAAAATCATTTAAAGACCTACCCTCTTTATTGTTAATCCACCCTATAAACATGATTTCATAGAAAACTCCCAACCCAATAATAGATTTTCAACCACTAATATCTTCGTACCAATCAATATTTCGGTGGGCATAAAATTATTTATCATTCTCAACAAAGTATGGAAAACTTTAATCATGTGTCACATTAATGTGAATCATTAGCTACTTAAATAAAAAAATATCCCCAATAGACTAAATTTAATGTTGAAATCAATTCATATGTAATATAATCTATATGTTCTTATTGTTGTATGATAGAGTAAGATTCTAGTCGTTCTTAAGTTGAGTTCATGATCAACTAATTTTTCTATGAAATGTTTTCCATGTTTTTTTATAACCATAATTGGTGTCATAACTAGCTTAATATCATGGATCATGGACCTCTATAGAATCTCAATTTCATATTAATCTTAGAAAAAAAATTAAAAATATTTTTTATTATTAACTTTCAACCTATGAAAAAATGTGAACTCTCTCATAACAAATTGTTAAAACATCATGACCATAAAATTCATAAAATCCTCCACCAAATTCTATATATACCCTAAAAATTGATAATCTACTGAAATAACCATAAAATAGTTTCTTTTCTTATTTCACATAAATATTCTGATTATGTCACCCAATATTCAATGAAGATTCTTAAAATAATTATTTAGATAAGCATACTAGGACCAAGGGTGCATTTATCATTAAATATAATTCCTACTTCATCCATCATAAAATTTAGTCATCATCACAAATTGAAAAACCCACATCATGTTTATGTAAAATTATTTCTTGATAACTCCATTTATGAATGGTGTTTTGAAATCCAATGGATAAGATAAAAATTTTATTGGATTAATCATAGTTAGAATAAAAAGTATCCAATAAATTATTACGATAGTTGTGAATATTTATTCCACATCCATTCTTTCCAATATTGTATAGATATTTCACACTAATCCTACCTTGTTTTAGATCCGTATTCCATTATCATGTTGATTATTTCTTATGAAATAATTTATTCTTATAATATTATGATCCATTGGCCTATCTATGGGAGACCTGGTCTGATTTCTTCTCAATTATTTCTATTTATTCATTCATTTACCTCACTCATTATTTATTATATACCACTTATTCAAATGAGGTCATTTTAACTTCAGATAATTTTTAATGTTCTCCATAGTTCTCATCCATTTAGTTTTTTTAGAGAAATATTATCACAAATGATATATAAATCATCACTATTATCTTCTATTATATTATACGGAGTAACTAGTTCACTATTTTAAGAATCATATCCATTTATTTAATCAAAATATTAATCATTATAACTTGATAGATAATGTACACTACACTTATCTATATCTAGTTCTAATTCTTTGGCATAAACTACACATAGATCAATTATTCTAGATTTTTTCCATATTTATTTTCTACACTTTTTATATCATTTCTCCCTAATAAAATGTTTATCCACTAATTGGGAAAAATATTGTCTTTTTACTTAAATTTATAAACTAAAAATATCCTTTTATCCTCTATATCTCTATAGTTTCTTTGGTTTCATTCCCTATTCAAAATATAACATTTATTACTAACCATTTTAAATTACCTTAATAATTATTTATTTGTTTTAAAAATGTATTATGGGGTCATCTTTTCTTTATGGTTCAGAAAATCTTGTATTTTTTTATATTTCTACTAGAATGAACTCTTTCAAAGGTGTCTATATATTCCACATTAAATTATAATTTTTATCTACTCATTCACTATTCAATTTCACTATTTCACTTCTCCATTTTGTTTTAATGTTATCATTAACATTTAATCATTATTTATACTATTATTATATTTTATATTTTATTCATCATGAGTTGTATAGATCATTCAATTATCAGACCAAAGATTATTGATCATTCTCTAAGATTCATTTTAACATATCCTCTAAAACAATTTGATATCGTTGATAATTTTATTTATTTCTTGTAGAAATTTGAAACATATAATTATAATATCGGAATAAAAAAATATAATTAACTATTTCTAAAAAAATATTTTGAGAATCTTCTTAGCTCAATACACGTTAGTGAGATTCATATCTAGTATATTTTTAGTGTAACACCACCTAAACATAAAAATAAATATAACTTCTAATGAACATAACACCGAGTCTCTATAAAATAAAACTCTTTGATATTATAATAATTATCACAATATAGTTATAATGTACAATGAAACATATTTTTTATACTTCTATGATTTCAATTTTGAAAATGAAACATACACCATTGCGATCAGTATGTTTTTTAGAGTCTAATTGGTTTAACATAAATTTTTAGTCAATAGTAACATGACCCTTATGAATACTAATATAACCATATGAAGAGTAATGTTTCACTTATTATTAGTTACTTGACCCATATGAATAGTAACTTCACCCATGAAAGTATAAATTAAATGTAGGCTCTATATAAATGAGAGTGAATATTTTAATAATTAATAATTAAGAGTTGGTATTCTTGGGAGTAATAAATATTTAATTATAATTTTAAATTATTAAACTAATTTAAAATAAAATTCATTTTCATAAAATTTATTCCAAAATAAATATTTTTTCCTATTATTTGAGGATTATTTAACAAGATATTAGTTAATTGTTTTGGATGGTATAAAAACAGTTTTAGTTTTAAAAACTATATTTATCAAGTAAATGATGATTTTTATAAAAAACTAAAATTTCCCATATTTATAAAATTATTACGATAAAATTTATTTCATATTTTGATTCTATATGTTAAAAATTGGTTTGGAAGAAATTTTTGGACTTTTCCGAAACACTTGAATTTTTGTGAATAGTAAAATATACTAATTTACAATATAAATACAATATAAGATAAATGAACTATTCCTAGCACCATGGATGATGTAAGCACACTTGGTTAAGACTAACATGCACTTATTACTATTTTTCACAATAAAAAACATTATTTCTTTTCTTGATCAACATAATGAAATATCAACTAAGATAGTCAAAAATCACCCCTCTCCCCCACTATAAAAAGAACCCCTAAATCCCGCTTCTCTTAATTATTTTAAGACATGAATCTTTTCAAAATACTACCCAAGTACAATTACCTTGTCCCTCCACATGTTTTGGATCACTTTTTATTTACAAAAGACCAAAAACCGTTCCATTAAGGATGATCTCAATGAGGTTATTTCATGAGGTAAACCCTCTTCATTTTTCATTTAATGTCATTTCAATTTATCTTCTTTTCTTATTATCTACTAATATTCTATATCCAATTTTTCACGGTAATTCCAATAACATATATAAAATATAGTTATATAATTTTAATTTTATAAAAATTACCAATATCCTTACTCTCCCTCTTTTATTAAATTAAGGATATCATCATTTGGGAGGTCCCAATTTATAACCTTTACGGACAATAATGTTTCGTTCTTAAAATTAATCTTTAATGCAATTTATGACACCATTTAAACAGTTTATATATTTTTTAAAATATATAATATTACCATTTTTATGTTTTGTACATAAAATATTTACGAAATACTAAATGGTAAGACAAAATGAGATTGTTATCATCAATAACTACCATAATAATCTAAAAAATTATCACTAAATGACATATATAATGATTAATCCTCATAAAATGTAACCAAATGATATATATATATATAACCATTTAAATCTATTTATTTTCATTAATAGTATATAAATGAAATTCTATTGAATTGCATCCAATCGTCAGGAACTATTATGCTCATATACAAGTATTTTGATCATGAAAACCAATTAAACAAATTCACACGGGCAATAAATTTCAATGTTATAACTCATCAAAATCCAATAAGTAAACATAAAAAAATTATAATAATTAATATAAATGTATATAATGTTCTTAATAATTAATTAATTAACATAATTTTATTATCTGAGAAGTTGATGTCAAGTTAAAAACATTTTCATACATAAGGTAAGTGGTTTCTCATCTAACTTTAATTTATGTGATATTTGCATTATACACCGCTTATTTATTTTATATAGTGTATGTATACTAAATTTTGATATATAATATCATTAATATAATTATATTCATGGAATTAAATTATTCATTGAATTATTGTCAATTTTTTGACAGATGATTTAATTGTTTACTAAGAAATAGGGGTTTTCTCATCTACCCTCCATTTTTGTGAGATATTCTTTATTCCCAACTATTTCATGGGTACGGTGTATGTATAATACCCATTGATGTAACCTATCCTTAATATATTTATTTTAGTTATATTAAATGTTTTATTTTTTGAAAATTAATTTTGGGGAAATGTTTTGATTGATTACAAACAAGTAAGGTATTCCACCTAAACCATTATTATTCCATCAGGTAAATTTTCACTATCATTTCCCCAATGTAATGTTAGTTTATTTTTTTCTGATTATATATCTGGTTTATATGTTTTGAAATAATATATTCTGTAATTTTGATATTTATTTTATTGTAATTTCATGCTATAAAATGGTTCCCTTCTAAATTATTCGCGATATACAAGCCTGATTCCCAGGAACTTCTCAAAATCATACCAATTTTCTAGTGAAAAATTATAATATGTTTTATGAAATAATTATGTTTCTAAAATAACTCATTTTATCATGAAAAAACTATCTATGCTAATTTCTATTTTTATTAAATCAAACATGCCTTTCCGCTTTAGAATCTCTTTAATATTTCCCTTAAACTGTGCGGAAATGTTTATTTCTAAAGATTCTTGAAAAATATTTTTTCATGACATTACATCAGCGAGAATTCATTTATGAATCAAATATAATTTAAATATAATTCCCTTTTCATTTTTGGGATATAATTTTTTACAATATGATTTTACGACAAATTCAAATGATTTTCCTAAAGAACTAAACTTTATGAAGTAAAAACGGATTTTTATCGTCGTTATTTAACTTTTATGAGATATATGCATTGTTTACCACTTATTCATTTCATGTGGGGTACGTACATACATTTGATAAATCATATAAATAGTCTCCTTAGTTTCTTAATATTCTAAGGGATTTTTATTTGAATGTTTCAAAGTGGAATGGGACACAATGGAATGTTTAAATAATATTTACTCATGAACTTTTAAAAGGTATCATTTAAAAGTATGTTCATACTTGTTAACATTATTTGTTGAAATCATGTAATTAATTCAATAATATCTCTTGCCATATCATATACCATTATTTTTTGAAGTGATGATGATCACTTGAACTGTTTGTGTGCTTATTTGATAACATTTATGGGTTATAGTAAAATTATTCTCATTTCATATGCTAGTGTTTCAATAAAAATGTTTAAGTTGTTTTTGTTTCAAAAATTTTATATGTGGAATGTATTGGACTTAGTATGTTATAGGTGGGGCCTGCTATAGCCCCATTATGTATTAGAAAGTTTCTTGAGTCATGCTAGTTTGGGGTTTTATCCGTTTATGTATGGTCTTGATATGATGCCTTGATAGAGTGATTAAAATGGAAATCACTGTACATTCCCTAATTATGAAATGCGTAAGTGATAATCCATGTAATTTTTCGACTAATAGAATATCAATGGTTATGTTTTATAATGGAATTTTTCATTCAATATTTATTCAACCTAAATTATGCTCAAATATATGTTTAAAGAAATATGTTTTAAGTTTCTCACCATACCTAGTGTTTATGTTTATTATTACTTAGGTTTTATTACTTACCCTTACTGAGCATCATATCTAATCCATTTATGATTTTTTATTTTCCCCCAAGATATATTGAAGTATATTTTGAATGAATTTTATGGATAATCTAGAATTTTTGGATGTATACAATGAAATTTACATATTGTATTTCCTTTCAAGTTGAAATGTTTAACTTTTGTATGTATCTCATTTTCAAAAACTAATAAACTACTCAGTCCTTCATTACAACATTCATGTAATTATAACAAAGTAATAAAATAATTCACCAACTATTTCCAATGGGATTCATGGAATTACAGTTTGTATTAGAGGAAGTTTATTAGAATCCTTGGAATAATATATTTAGAAAACATAGACTAGTGAAAAAATCGTAATATGGACTCTGAGGATAAGAATACATGAATATATAATAATTTTTAAAAGAATAGGTTTTGTGAATCTACTTAGAAATTACATATGTGTCTGGATACAGGAAGGGGACATTGTTCTGAAAAATATGTATCTAGGAGTAAAAACTCCTACAAGGTGTTCCGAGCTTGACTCGGGGTACCCTATAACATGACAATGGGCCTCACTGCGCTCCTGATTTTACACTCCTGGGCGATATGCTTTAGATAATTCACATTTTCATTACAAACCATTATTATGGATTTAAATATACGATGAAATGAATAACCTAGATAAAAAATAAGTAGTTTTGGGTTGAAAATATGTTTTCATTATATTATATAAATGATTATGCATTTTCTCACTATTACTAGTGTTACTCACAAAATGATTTCTAGTTTTAGTCAATGGATGGATATCTAGTGAGTTATGTTAGCATTAATCATGATGGACAAGGTGGTGGTTATAATAAACCAAATCAGATTTTGATAGGAGTGAAATATATCATATTCATGCCTAATCATTTTCCCCAAAATATTATTAAAAAGTTATACCTTAACCAACACACAAACGAAACAAAGAAGAGAGGAATGGATTTTTTCTAAGTGCTATGATATTGGAGACAATGGAGAAAAGAAGGCTCCACTACTAGCATGCATGAAATATTGAAGGACATACCTTGGAAAGTGTCTCAAAGGAATATAAAATGATTTTATGTGTGGGAAGGAAGGACATAAAACAAATAATTATTGAGGGGAATTGAAAAATACACCGGAAGGAAATAAAAATGATCCTAAGAATCCATTTATAATTATTCTTCATAAATGTTAGGGTCCTAGGAATTACCCGATTCAATTCCCAAATAGATTGGATAACCTATTGAACAAGGAAAACCATATTTTTAAATGATTGTATGGTGTTTTTTTATTTATTTAGCCTATTTGGAAAATCCTAATTAAAATAGTCTTCAGTAATTGACCTTGTTTTAAGGAAGTCTCTAATGTTTATTTTAGAAGATATATGGTTTTAGGAGAGCGAAATCCCACATGTTAGGTGACAACTCACTATTTTTAGTATGGTCATAGTGCTTGAACCAACAACTAAAGGGAAATAAGGGTGAAGTGCCTACCAATATACAATGTGATTTCCTAGTTATCATTACTACTGTTTTTCTAAAAACAACTAATGGATAAATGATATTTTGATTTAGAGACTTTTTTATCATGTAGATAATTTTTGGATTTGAAAATGATTTCACAGTTGAGTGATTAATATTATTTTGGAATACATACACAATTTTGGGAATCAAATAAGGCTTCAGTAAATAAAATATTATTAGGAATAAAAGTTTAATTGTATTTTCGAGTAAAATATTACTTATTATGGACATATGGTGATCTAGTTTATTTTTTGATGTGAATATAATATCTTGTAAATTATGTGATAGTGGAAATTAAATATTTTTTATAATGGATTAAGAGTTATTGATATCAATTGGACTATAATATGGAAAAATTATTTTGATTTGTGGTTCATAGTAGAGAATTATTATTTGTAGAATGATAGCTATTTTCAATATGATCTATGTAGAACCTTGAGTATTACATTTTATTTTTTGAGAATAAATATGTTTTCTTCATATAAAGGTTTATTATTTTGGGGGAATTATCCTATCTTATCCTAAACAATTGGGATTTGGTTCATAAATAAATACATCAATAATAGATAATTATACTTTTGAGGGATTAGTGATCTGTAGAAGATAATTTGACTTCTTCAGGCATGAAAACTTTATCTTGAGAATTCATTACCAGGTATAGGGAATGTTGTGAAAATAGATCTAAGGACAACAAAAGGATGATATTGCTCTTATGACATACAAAGTAATCCAATAAGTTTTATTTATTATGTTCTTATATATATAATAAAGTAATCTCTCAATTTGAGGAAAACTGTTTTGTAACATAAGCATTATCCATTTAGTTTTATTTCTAAGAAATCAAGGGTTTTTTAACCAATCACAAGTTTTAAAGCTTTGTGATGGCTAACATTCTATTGACCATGTTCTATATCAGACTCTATCAAACAAGGAGGTTTAAAAATTTGTTCTTGTAAATATATTTACTTTTTTACTAATGTTACATTATTAAAATGCTTGGTTTTATAGTAACATATGCATTTTACTCCCCCTCTTATTAAGATTATATTTTATTAACCCTATTTTTGATGTCTGGTTCTATCAAAAAAAAATTTCAATTATCAACCTTTAACTATTAGAGTGAAATTTTAAATTGCGAGAATGCAAATTATTATCGGAGGGGAGAATGTAACACCCAAAGAACATAAAAATAAATATATCCTCTATTGCACACACACTGAGTCTCTATGAAAAAACACTTTTTTATTATAATTATTTACACAAGATAGTTATTATCTAACCATTAAACTTAATTTTTCTACTTCTATGATTTGAATTAAAAAAACAGACATAGACCATTGTGATTAGTATGTTTTTTAGATTATAATAGGATCAAAATAATTTTTTGTGAATAGCAACATGGCCCTTATTAAAAGTAATATATCTTTAAGAGTGGTAACGTTACCCTTATCAAAATTAACTTGACACTTATAAAAAGTAAAATCACCCATGAAGGTATTAAATTTTATTGTTACACCTTATAAATGAGATTAAAATTTTAAAATGTTAATAATTATGTGTGGGTATTTTTGTGTGAAACATTATGTAATTACGATTTTAAAATAAAATATTTATATAAAATAATATTCATCCTTATAAAATTTATTCATAAATGAATATTTTTTTCCTATGATTTTTGGATAATTTAAATATATATTAGATAATCTTTAAGGATTTTATAAATTTAGTTTTAGTTTTAAATATTGTTTTTTTCAAGAAATTGATAATTTTTTTATAAATTAAATGTCACATATTTAGAAAAATATTTTGATAAGATTGTGTCTATTTTTTCTACAAATAGAAAATTTTATGGGCGGAATTGTTGGGATTTTTCTAAAACATATAAATTTTGGTGAATAGTAGAATACGGTAAATTATATATAAATACAATGTTCCTTTTATCATAAATGATTTAAACACACTTGGTTTGAACTAGAATGAACTTATTACTATTTTTTCACAGGTATCTACACTATTTCATTTCATTAGAAAAATAAAAAAAATGATTGTGATATAAAAAAATCACCATACTACTCTACTATAAAAACATCCCCTTGCTCCCACATCTCTTCATTCTTCTAATCCTTGTGGATTCATAGAGTTATACTCAAATACTCTTACATATTCCCTCCCCATTTTTATGATCCTCTGGTCATTCCCAAATACTAAAATCCTTTACCTTAAAAAGGTTATTTAAAGAGGTAAATCCTCTTCATTTTTCATTTAATTTCTTTTCAATTTATATATTTTTTCTTATTCAATCTTAATCTCCTCCTTAATATTTATAATGACAACTCGTGTATCATCTATATACATGAATTACATCTTGTTAATTTAATAAAAATTATCAATCCCTTTAATCTACTGATTTTTTATATAAATGAAATCATTATTCTAGAGGTTCCAATTTACAACATTAGTGGATGACGAAGTTTCGTTCTTCAAATCCTTCTTCAAAGATACTCATGAAACCATTTTAATGTTTGATATAGATTCTAAAATCTACTATATAAAATGTTCATTAATTATAATATTGACATAATACTAAATTATTAAACAAAATTATTTGTTTCTGATTAATAACTGCCATAATCATATAAACGATTATCACTAAATGATTTATCTAATGATTCATCCTTATAACATGTATCCAAAGTTTATATATAACCATTTAAACTCTTTTATTTTCATTAATAATATATAAATTAAATTCTAGAGAATTATATTCATTCCAAATGATCTTCTATTCACATATACAAGTATGTCGATCATGAAAACAAAGGAAGAAAACACTCCTGAAGGATAAATTTTCTTATTATGACTCATCCAAAATTCCATAAAAGAATATAATAAAATTATAATAAATTAAATACATGTATATATGGTTATTAATTAATTAATGGATATAATTTTACTATACAGGATGTTAAGGTCATGTGCAGAACACATTCGAAGAAAAGGTAAGGGATTTCTTATATCATTTTTATATTTGTGAGATTTCCATTAATCACAACTTTTTTCCTGTATGTGGTGACTGAGTAATGAAATTTTATATATAATATCATTAATATATTATTATTAATGGTATTAAATTATTCCATTAATGATAGTTTATTTTTGTAAATGCGATTCAATTGACTACAAAGTACTAAGGGTTTTCTCAGCTCACTTCTATTTTTTGTGAGATATTCTTTATTCACCATTATTTAATATGTAAGGTGTATGTATACATCCCATTTATGTAACATATCATGAATATATTTATTTTAATGGTATTAAATGTATAATTTTATGATTATTAATTGTGGGTCATATGTTTCGATTGATTATTAACTAGTAAGGGATTTCACCTATACCATCATTTTTCCATCAGGTTATTCTTTCACTATCCTTACTCGGAATTATCATTTTTTCATTTTGTGTAATAATAATATATAAATAGTTTCTATGTTCAAAAATAATATATTTAGATCATTTAATATTTATTTTATTGGAATTTTATTTAATAAAATCGTTCCCTTCTCAATCATTCCTGATAAACAAGCCAAATTCAAGGGAACCTCTGTAATTCAAACCCATATTCATGTGGAAAATATAATATGTTATAAGAAATAATTATATATCTAAAATACTAATTTTATCATTAAAACACATATTTATTCATTTCTGGTTTTATGAAATCAAACATGGCTTTTCGATTTAAAATCTCATTAATATTTCCTTTAAAACACACTAAAATGTTTTATATCTGACATTTCATAAAAACACTTCTTACAAAATTTCACTTCAATGGGAAATAATTTATGATTAAAATATAATTTCAATCTACTTAAATTTAATTTATTATTGATATAAATATTTATAATCTTATTTAATGAATAATTAAAATGATTTTCCAAAATAACTCTTCTTTCCAAAGTTAAAAGGATTTTTCATGTCCCACATTAACTTTTTTTAGATATATTCCATGGTAAGAGGTTATTCCTTGCATGCGGTGTATTTAATTCCCATCGATATATCATATCATGAGTCTCTTTTTTCTCTTAGTATTAAAAAGTATTATGATTTAAATATGTCAAAGTGGTATGAGACACATTGGAATGTTTAAATAATATTTCCTCATGAACATTTCAATGGTCTTGTTTAATAGTATCATTATCTATATCAACATTCAATAATGAAATATTATAATTCATTGAGTTATATCTCATATGATATCATCTACCAAAATGTTTTTGATGGTTTGATGATTAGTTTGAATATCAATGTGTTAATTTGATACCATTCATGGGTCATAGTTAAAGTTGTCACATTTCATAAGCTAGTTTTAAATATGAATGTTTATGTTTCACCAATTTTATATGAGGAATTTTTATTAATTAGTAAGTTATGGGTGGGACAACTATAGACCATTGATTTCTCAGTATGTCTCATTAGACAGTGTAGTTTTTATTTTTTCCAAATTATGTATAGTCTTGGAACGAGAACTTGATAGAATGATTATGATGTATGGAGTTATGAATAGCCTCATTATTAAATAATTAAATAATATTCCACATGATTATTAGACTTGTATAATATCCATGGTTATGTTCTATTATTCAATTACTCATTCAACTTTTATTTCGGGTGTATTATGCTCAATTATATTTTTAAATTCATTCTTTTTTAGTTTCTCACGAAGCGTAGTGTTTATGTTTATTATTACATCTACTGAATAACTTACCCTTAGTAAGCATCAAATACCACGTCTTTATTATGATTTATTTTTCTCCAGGATGTGAAGAATTAAATTATGAATTAATTACTAGTATAATCTAGTAGTTGTGGATGTTTACAATGAAATTTATATATTATATTTCCTTTCATGTTTTAATGTTTCAACTTCTGTATGTACCTTTTTTTCAAAACCACTAAAGTACATGGTAATTCAAGATTAAACCTTCTTTTAATCATTAAAATATAACTAAATAATGCACTAGTACTAGGAAACTGGGCTTCATGTATTATATTTGGTATCAGGATAATTTTACTATAATCCATGGAAAACTATATTTTGAAAATATAGACCAGCTAACAAAACCCTCAGATTGACTTAAAGGATAATAATAAAAGAACATCCCTTAATTTTGGAAAGGAATAAGTTATAAAAATATTGTTATAAAATAAAACCTTATTTTGATACTATAAGTGGATGTGGTTCTAGCATAGATATACCTAGGAGTGACTACTATAACAGGAGATTTGATTTTAACTCTGGGTAACCACGTACACTACAGCAGGACTTACTATGCACTTGGTTTGACACTGCAGATAGTTATGCTGAGGATAATTCAGCATTTCAATAAGAACCATTATTTTGTATTTGAATATATAATGAAAATGAATAACCTAGTTTAATGATAAGGTGTTTTAGGTTGAAAACAACTTTTCATGATATTGTATAAATGAATATACATTTTATCACTATTAAAATTGTTACTCACACAATGATTTATAGTTTTCATCAATGGATAGAATCTAATTGACTCATGTTAACATTGAACACAATTGAAAAGGTGTTAGCGATGAGGAACCAAATGGGATGTTAATAGGAGTAAATGATATCATGTTTATGCCTAATCAGTTTTCTTAAAATATTATTAACAACACATACCTTAACAAACTCCCAAACCCACCAAAGAAGAGAATAAAGGGGTTTTCAAAGAGCTCTAGTAGTGGAGACCATAGAAAAAATAAGGCTCGACTACTAGCGTGATAGAAATGTGGAAGGATACACCCAATAAATTTTCTAAAAGGAATGGAGAAATGATTAATGTGTGGGATATAAGGACATAAAGGAGAGAATTGTCTTGAGAAAATGAAGCATTCAATGGAGTAAAATAAAATCGATCCTATGAATCCATTTGTAGTTATTTGCATTATATTTAAAGGATATAGGAATAACCCAAGTTAATGACCTATTATATTGGATAATATATACACCTAGGAAGGTATTATGTGGAATTAAATGTATCAAGTTTTTCATTATTTAGGTTGTATGGAAAATCCTAGATAAAACAGTTCATAGTAATTGACATTATTTCAAGGACATCTATCATATTTATTTTGGAAGAGATATGATTTGAGAAAAAAGAAGATCCTGCATCTTGGGTGGTAACCCATTGTGTTCAGTAAGGTTATAGTGTTTGAACCCCTAACAGAAGAGAGGAAAGGGTGAAGTGTCTACAACTTGCATACGTGGAGTCTGAGTTTTCATGACTATTATTTTAGTTAAAACATCTAATGGAAAAAATTTATTTCGATTTATGGGACTTTTTTATCAAATATAAAACATTGTGATTTGAAAATTAATTCTTGGGTAAGTGATAAATGTTATTTCTCAAGACATTAACAATTTTGGGAATCCTATACGAATTTAGGAAATAGTATTTTGATGAATAAATGTTGAATTTTATTTTAGAGTCAAGTGTGATTTTTTTGGACATTTGGTGATATGGGTTATTTATAGAAATGGATATAATATCTTCGTGATTATGTGATAGTTGAAATTAATTATTTGTTATAAGAGATTATGATTTATCAATGTCATTTGGAAGACTATATGGAAAAAATAATTTTATTTTTGGGACATAGTCAAGAATTTTTTTTAAAGAATCATAGTAATTCAAAAAATATCAATGATAATCCATGATATTTACATTTTAATTTTGGAGATTAAAGATTTTTTTCATCATATTCCTGTTTATTATTTTTGGGAAATTATCTTATCTTATCCTTACTGTTTTAGATTCTCTTGATGGATAAAGACAAGCGGAAATGATAATTATACTTATGATGGATCTGTGATCTATAGAAGTTAACACAAATTCTTTAGACATGAAAAAATAATCAGGATCATTCATTACTGGGCATAGGGAATGAATTGAAAACATATCAAACCACAACCAAAATATGACATTATTCTTACAACATGGAAAGTAAATAAGTATGTTTAACTTCTCAAGTGTTTATCTAGATAGTAATCTAATCCCTCAATTTGAGGAAAATGATTTTGTAACAAAAACATTTTCCATATAGGTTCTTTAAAATAAATCATGGTTATTTAAACTAGTCCGAAGATTTTTGGCCTTTTGATGATTAACATTATAATGAACATATTCTATAACACCCTCCATTAGATCAAGACAGTTATATTATTCTTCGATGAACATATTTTCACATAATAATAATTATACCCTATTCGAATGTATAGTTTTGTAGTGACCTATTGATTTTCCTCTCCCTCTTACGAAGAGGATAATTTATTAAACATATAATGAACACAAAAATGATTAGATACGAAAAAAACATTTTATTATTATTATTATTGGCACAATATAAATATAACCAATCCATGAACCATAATACTGATACATTCAGGATTTAAATTTCAAAAAATTGAAAATCACTATTATGATTAGTATGTTTATTTCGAGTCTAATATGATCAACTTAATTTTTTTTTGAATAGTAACATCACCCTTATAAATAGTAATGTACCTATATCAATAGTAATTTTTCCCTTATGAATATTAAATTGACCCTTATGTATAGTAACCTCACCCATGAAAGTATAAATATATTTTAGACATCTTATAAATGAGTGTTGATATTTTAAAAATTAATAATTAAGTGTCACCATTTTTGTGAGTAATAAAAATATAATCACGGTTTTAATTTAATTAATTTATTAAAAATAAAATTATTTTTCGTAAAATTTATTGCTAAATAAATATTTTTTTCCTATGATTTTAGGATATTTTAATAAGATCATAGTAAAATTTTCAGTATGTTAAAAAAGAAGTTTTAGTTAAAAAACTGTATTTTCCAAGTAAATGATAATTTAAAAAAAAATAAATTTCACATATTTAGAAAATTATTTTTATAAAATGGATTCCATTTTTGAATTTTACATGTCGAAATATGGTTCGGGTGAATTTTTATAAACTTTCCGAGACACTTTAAATTTTGGTGAATAGTTAAAATAGTAATTTACGGTATAAATACATTTGGAGACAAATACACAATTACTAGCTTCATGGATGCTGTGAGCACACATGGTTTGAACTAAAATTCCCTTATAACTATTGTTTCACTATAATAAATACAATTTCTTTTCTTGAGAATACTAATAAAATACTGAATATGATATTCAAAAATCACCCCTCTCATCCACTATAAAATCAAACCCTCACTCCCTCTTATTTTCACTCATATAAGCTTTTAAGCTTCTCAATTTTCTACCCAAATACTCTTTCTTAATACCTACCCATGTTCAGGATCCCTTGTTCTTTCCATAGATCGAAACCCTTTCTCTTGGGGACGTTCTCAAGGTGGTTATTTCTAGAGGTAAATCCTCATCCATTTTCATTTAATTAAATTTCAATGTATCTTCTTTTCTTATTATCTCCCAACATAATATGTACAATTTATCATGGTAACTCCAATATAATATATATATTGTAATTATATCTGGTAAATTTAATAACCATTATCATTCTCCTCACTCTCGCTCTTTTATTTTATTGATGAAACCATCGTCCATGAGGTTCCAATCTACAACCTTCGTTGATGAAGAAGTTTCAGTCTTCAAATTATTCTTCAAAGATATTAATGAAACCATTTTAATTGATGATAATTATTGTTAAATATGTAATATAACCCATTTATATTTCTTTAAGTAACATTTTTACATAATAAAAAATGAAAAAACAAAATGAGTTGGCTATGATCAATATCTGCCATAATAATCTAAATCATTGTCACTAAATGACTTCTCTAATGTTACATCCTCATACCAAGTAACAAAATGATATATATAACCACTTACACTTATTTATGTTCATTTAAAATATATAAGTTCAATTTTTGAAAATTATATCCATTCTACATGAACTTCTATACTCATATACAAGTATTTCGATCATGAAAATCAAGGAAACAAACGCACCCAATTGATAAATTTGTATGTTATAACTCATAAAAATGGCCATAAATAGACATAAAAAATTAAAATAATTCATATATATTTATATAAGGTTATTAATTAATTAATTATTAATTATAATTTTATTATCCATGATTTTAAGGTCAAGTGTAGTACACGTTCGGACATAAGAAAAAGGGTTTCTCATCATACTTTTATTTCTAGGAGATTTCCATTATTTTCCACTAATTTATTATAAGTGGATTATATATACTACAATTATATATATAATATCATGAATATCTTTATATTGATTGTATTAAATAATTAATTATATGACTATTAAGTTTTTGTCATATGATTCAGTTGATTAAAAAGTAGTAATGGATTTCTCATATCAATCCCATTTTTGTGAGATATTCCCCATTCACAACTATTTATTGTGTATGGTGTATGTATACATCCCATTTATGTAACATATCATGAATATATTTGTTTTAATTTTATTTGATGTGTCATTTGATGATTATTAATTTTGGGTCATATGTTTATATTGATTACAAAATTGTATGGGATTCTACCCGAACCTTCATTTTCCATCTGTTTAATCATTCAATATCCTTACCACAATTTAATGTTATTTTAATTTTATAGAGTAAATATATATCATTTTTATATGTTACAAAATCATATATTCAAATCATTCCCTCTTTATTTTAGGAAAATTTTATGTTTTAAAATGGTTCCCTTCTAAATTCTCCCCGATAAACAAGCCCGAGTCGGTGAAAATTATCGAATTCTTACACATTTCCAAATGCAATAAATAATCTGTTATAAGCCATAGTTATATATCTCAAATCACTCATATTATCATGAAAAAAAATTATTTTTTCATTTGTGGTTTTATGAAATAAAATAGGCCTCTTTCATTAAAATATCTTTAATATTTCCCATAAACCACACTAATTTTTTTTCTTTCTAATGTATATTAAAATCTATTTTTAAAATATTTCACTTTAGTGGGACATCAATTAATTCTAAAATATCATTTTAATGTCCTTCCATTTTATTTTTTTGGGGATATAAATGTTTACAATGTGATTTTATGACAAATTCGAATGACATTCCAAAATATATATTCTTTATAAAGTAAAAAAATGATTTTTACATCTCACATTAACTTTTATGATATATATTACTTTTTCACCACTAATTAAATACATGTGGTTTCTGTACTACCCATTGATATATCATATCAAGAGTCTCCATATTCTCCTAATATTCTAATAGATTGTTATTTTAATGTTTAAAAGTGGTATTGGAATCTTTGGAATGTTTAAAGAATATTACCTCATAAACTTTTCAATAGTCTAATTTGAAACAATATACATATATTCCATAATTATTTGTTGTAATCCTATAATTTCTTGAGTTATATCTCTTATGATAGCATCTACCATGTGTAGTGAATGTTTGATAATCAGTTTGACTGTGGATGTGCTAATTTGATAACATGAATGGGTTATAGTTAATGAATTAACATTTTATGGGCTTGTTTATCAATATGAATGTTTATGTTTTATATGTTTCACCATTCTTATATGTGGAATCTATTGGACTTAGTAGGTGATAGATGGGGTCCTTTGAACCCCAATATGAATTGGTAGGTCTCATGAGACAAACATGTTTGGGGTTTTACCCCTATATTTATGTTGTTGGCACGAGGCCTTAATAGAATGTTTATGATGTCCAAAAATATGATTTATCTCATTATGAAACACGTAAGTGATATTACATGGGATTATTCAAATAGTATAACATCCACGGTTATGTTTGATTATGGAATTACTCATTCATCTTTTCTTCCTATAATATTATTCTCATGTATATGTTGAATGGAATGTGGTTTTAGTTTCTCAGAATGCCTAGTGTTTATGTTTATGATTACTTCTACTATATTAATTACACTTTTTGAGCATCTGATCTCAACCCTTTATTGGTTTTTATTTTTTCCCAGGACATGAAGGAGTATAATATGAATGAATTGTAGGGATAATGTAGGAGTTTTGGATGTTTACATTGAAATTTATATATTTTATTTCCTTTCAAGTTATAATGTCGAATTTGTGTATGTATCTTCAAATCCAAAACTACTATACAAACCAGTCCTTTAGGATAAGAAATTCTTGAAATCATGCCAAAGTAAGAAAACAATTCACCGATTTTGGGAAACTGTGCTCTAGGAGTTACAGTTAGTCCTCTTCTACTTTGTCCAGTGGTTACATCCCGCTAATTTTTACCTTACATAGGATTTACAATCCTTCTCCCAATTACATCTCACATACAAAATATCATTTGAAACCTTCCTATTGTAAAAATGGTTCATTATTTATTAATATATATTTTGAATCAATTAATTCTAAAGATTTTTCTATTCCATTGTATTGAAAAAAAATCTTTATGTTAAATAAATATAAGTTTTCATTCACTCTTGATCCCTTAATCTGAGAGTCTCAAGATATTCAATTTAGAAGGAAACCATTCGATTATAATGTTACCAAAACTTGGGAGTTATGGAATTTACTATCACATAAGATGTTTTTTTGAATACTATTAATTTTAATAACGTTTTTATTCATTAGATAATCTATATTTTCAATTTTTATTACTACTTCATTTATTTTTTACTCTTTTCCATTAAAAAACTAATTTCCCTAATGAAATTTAATTTAAGATTATCTAGGATATCTTTAATTACCATTTTTTATGATAAAAACACTCCTTTAAGGATAATAGTATTGTTACTTAGAGTTTTTGAGAGATAAATATCAACCCAAATATCCTTCTCATCGTATATATTCAATTTCATGGAAATGCATAGATGAGTTTAGAAACATGGTGGCTAACCCTTACTATCATTATTTTAAGATAGTGGATCAAACTTCACTTCCTTTAATGGATATAAATTATTTATCAAGGGAATTCTATATCTTTGTTCTACAAACTGTCAACTTTTAATTCCAATATAGTAAGTTTGGATTCCCTATTTATAGATATTAATTACACTGTGAAACAAATTATATCAATTATAAAAATTTTCATATTTGAAAAATTTAATTTATATGTTGGACATTTTCACATAATTGTTTTGCTACCCTCGATAGAATTACCTCCTTGAGATATTTACTCTTGCATGAACAGTTTCATTATTTTACTAAGAAATCAATAGAATTGGAATTTCATCAATGGTGAAAAATTCATTTCTCTCCCTATATATTTTCATCATTGTATTACCATATTAACTATTGGGTAAACCTTAATATTAATATGTTTTAAAAACATTATTATTTCCATTATAATATACAACCCCTTCTTTCTTTTGATGTTATAGCTTCAAATTTATGACCACAACATCCCATATATGGTAGATTATTTTGATTCCCCATCATTTAAATAGTTATCTTACCTATTTGTTCCCTTTATATCATATCTATATTTAATACCTTTTGAAAATGAAACTATTCATCATCAAAATTGTATTTCACTCTTGTTGTCTTCTTCTTTAATATGGAAATGACTTCTTCTCTAGGTGATTTAACTCTCACCTTCTATCATCTATATATATTAATGATCATTAATCATTTTTTCATATTTTTCAATTTATATATTGAAATTTATTACCCCATTATATGTGTTCATTAAATCCCCAATATTGTACAATATATTCTCTAAATTAATCATCTATGATCCAAGTTGATCAATATAATCTATTTTTTTTCATCATACCACCTATTTTAAATTTTTCTTACATTGAATGTCATATTTTCCAATAAATCCTTTGATTTATATTCATTGATCAATAAATCCGTCATTTTTTCTTTCCTTTACATATTTTGTTCTATTTTTATCAATTTTCTCTATCATAAAATCTTTTAAATTTAAAAACATGGATTCTTATCATCTATAAAACCCCATTTAATAACTACTTCCTATTTGATTAATATTTGTTTATACTAGAATATCCTTCTAGATAAAAACTCCCATTAAAAGTTATGTTTTAGGTAAAAGTTTAATTATTTTATGGATTTCACATCATCTATAGATCAATTGTATACCATCCATGGGAAAATTTCAAAATAATTTATAACATTTTATAAAATAAATAATGGAAATGGTAGTGTTTCTTCATACATTAAATTTCCTCTCCTGAATATTCATCTTAACAGTTATAGAAATTAATCATTTTTATCTTCCACGTTACTCAATGTTTCATGATTATCCAAATAATCAATGGTATTGAATGAATACACAATGGAAAAGTTTCATGATGTGATTCCTAGTTTCAAAAATATTTTTTATGAAACTCTCATACTATGAAGATTATCAAGAGTCATATAAGTGAGACCATTTTACTTAGGATCCAACACATAAGTGTTATACAATAGTATAGATATAATAATAGTAATTTCCTATATATCTACATCTTTCACATAATCCCTAAGTACATGTATATATCCCATAAGACCAATATGTTATTGAAGAAGAATTCAATAGTATCATTTCGTTTTATCCCCAATTCATTAAAAAAATTATCACTATCAAATCAGCTTACTAAACCTTGTCATCGCCTTTACTAAAATGTGCCAATTTTTCTAGTATAGATTTTGTTTATGTGTGTTCCACCAAATTCATATAGATTTAGTATTAAAAAAATTATTAAATAAAATTTTGTTCCTTTCATCAGCTTCAAATATTTTCACATCATGTTCAGCCATTAAAAATCTGGTCACATTATTCTTCTATATTTCCAGATATTCTATAATGAGGACATCAATTATACGATATATTAAGAGTGATATCATTTGATTCTTCCATATCTAAATACTATAACGAGTGGATTAGGTGACTCAATATTCATTCACTACACTTTACATTTGTATAAATATTTCACTGATAAATTAATCCTGAATGAACTATTTTATGATACCACATTTTTCACCTACAAGTCTAAGAAATCCTTATGTGAGCTAAGTTAGGATGTTCCATTATTCTGTTATTCCCTTGGGATATTATTGTCATATTAAAAATAACAACTCAAACATTTCAATATTTGAATGATCATATGATATTCAGATGTATAATTTTAAATAAACATAGGTCAATTTACATGTTTCACGATAAGGGGATATTCCAAGGATGATACGTCGATTATGTATCGAAGTACTAAGGGGTAAAAATATTTAACATAAGATTTATAATTACATTGGAATGAAACATTGTTATTCTCAGGTAACTAACACTTCATTTAATTTATTATCAATCCTATATGACAATTATTTAAATAGGAATGTCATATGATGGTAACTTATAAATATTCTCTATAAAATAATAACATTAGTCCACTGATGATATCATATTTGTGCTTTATTTATTCCTTCAATTCATTACCTTAAATGCTATTCATTATTATTTATGTTGTCTCTCTTATTTTAATTTATGTGAAGCCATATTAATCAACACAATACAATCAATCAATGTCCACCAAAATATATATTAAATCCAAATATTGGATTATTAAAAAATTTAATCTCCACCATAGTTGTTTTAATGAGTACTAAATTGAATTCAAGAAACCATCCGACTAACTAGAAAATATCACATCACTATGTTTTACTTAAATCTCCCCATTCCAGTAATCCCCATCTGGAAAACTACCTCTCATTGTTATTTCTCAGTTTCTCTAATAACATACTTCAACTACCATATGAATAATGATGTGATATAATGCATCATATTTCATAAGAAATTTCTATTATAAAATATAAAACTATTAAAGAATCACGACCCTTTGAAATTTCTATTAAAATATGTTGCTACATTGTACCTTCATTACGTGTTAAAGTTTTTCATATAATTTTTGCATTGTCTAGTGTTTCATCAATTGAACAATTTGGGAAGAAAAATTAGTAATATATTAAAAATTCATGAGACATATATTAACCTTCACATTTGAACCCATAATTCTCATGGCATGGTACTAAATTCAAGGTGTTATCATCCTTTAATAGATAGAACAAATAAAAATAACCTAACATTCACAGAATAATGGATTATATTTTCTATTTTATATATTGACACTCTAGTCATGGTCCAACCATTTATTTCATAGCCAAAAATGTTCTTGTAATATCCTAAACATAAAAATATTTCTCCAGAAATCTATCTCAAATTTAAGTAACTTTAAATACATCAAGCTTCCATACGTGACTCATAATTTTCAAAAAAACATATGTACACCTAAAGGGTGGAAAATTCTCCTTATTTTTTATTTTTATGTTAATTAATCAAAGAAATACCTAATATAAATTTAAAATATCTCCAACTATGAAATCTCCCTCTAAATATGTAGCACCAAAAACCATCATTCATGGATCTCAGGCTCATAATCATATACATCACATAATATATTTGATACGAAGTTTATATAATTTGATATAACAACCCCATAATTAAATCACATAATCATAATATATAATTATATACATTCCTAATACCTTTTAGGTTTTTAGCTATTGAATATAAGAAAAAATAAAAAACCAATAAATATTGCACCTTTCTCATCAATTGGACATTTTCCCCCCTATATGTGAAACTACTTTGTAAATTTTAATCCTAAAAAATCTCCAACAAATTATACCAAAAAAACAGTTTATTAGACATATCATGTGTTATATATTTCATCATATGCTAGGGAAATTGAAACATAAGAAGAGGTGATCTCAAATTTATTTCTAACGGAAATTATAAACAATAACAATAAAATATTATAAGTGTGTATAAGATGATCATATATTATATGAAAAAAATAAATAATCCATAGTAATTTCACAATATAAAGAAACTGAATCCATAATATATCATGTTTGATATATAAATAAATTAATTCATGGATAATAATAATTTATTCATTAGTGGTGAATTCATAATTCCATATAACTGATTCCTTGCTGTAATCCATGAAATCATGATCATTGGTATTATTATCTTAGGATCAAGGCCCCTTTTTAGGAAATACTCCTTTTTTAATCAAAAACCAAAATACCCAAGATAGGTTTTTCTCTTGAGTATGATTGATGCATTAAGAGACTATATAATATTGAGCCCCACCAATAACTTATTTTGTTTCAATTTACAAAACATATAAAAAAATAAATACACTATAAAAGAGATAAAAAAATTTCTAACAATCTATAGTTATCCTTATTCAATTATCAAGTATTCATATAGTCAATATTTCCCCGATCATTAAAGAAAATATATTTCTATGTAATCATATCTCAAACTAAAACCATATTCTCTAATGGTATATACTTAAATAAAAAATTTCCCAATCAATCAATGTATGCATATCTTCTTGAATTCCCTTAAAATGTAGTGAAAATTATGATATTTTAATTAGTAATTCATTGCATAAAAAAATAATTCCTATAACAGAATGGTTATCTTGAAAGAAATTATTGTGATGGAATCCCATATGTAAATCCCCCATAAGAAAATAGTATTTTAGGATTTAGAAATTAATCCATGCAAAATATATATATCATAAAAACGAAGCATGTGTTGAAAAGAAGTCATATCATATTGAAACAAAACTGAGATGAAACTAATCATATGATAATGGAAATATAAGTGTTAAAATAAAATTGGACCAACACTATGCAATTAAAATAAAATAAAGTGATATATATTTATTTTACAAGAATGAAATATGATACTAATTATCAGATATAAAAGTATATATAATTTCAAATTTCAATCATATTTCTTGGAATTCCAAATAGAGATAAGTATGACATAGGATATTAGAAAAAATAAAAAAAATATTGAATCAAATTGTAATGGAAATTTAAATAACATGAATAATGACATGATAATTATATAAAATATGATTATTTCAATAAATACACAATAAAAAAACATGTTGTATAATATGAAATTTATCTCATGGGGGTAATAATTCACACATGAAATCCTTATCATGTATATAATCATTGATATAAAAATCATTTGATAGAAAGGTTATAAGTAGGAATTGTAAATCCCCAAAAATGAACTAGAAAATACATTAAATATTTATCCTTTATTAGCATAAATGAAACTTGTAAGAGTTGAGTTGAATAATTTTTTTTACTCAATAGATGAAAATTGAGTAAAAATATACCCTTACCATATATCTTTGATTGGAAAAATGTACTCTAACCCTAGTATAAAAAACATAAATATCATAATAAACTATTTGAAAGAAATTATCATATCCATAAAATTTTATAAATATCATATATATTTATTTTCTATAGATAATTTAGTTTTTTATTATCTATTTCTGATATTGGATGTTACCAACCATGATCATTTTGAACATGGTACACAATAGAAATGTTGGCATTCATTATTATCTTAAATATAATAATTTTATGATAATAAAACTATAGGAATTGGTATTTTTAAAAATTTTAAATAGTTTTAATTTAATTCATTGTTTTTACCAATCTTTAAAAATGAAAATGGTGATGAGCATGATCTGTAATTTTTTAACGAACAAATGTTGGCATCATAATTATTAACTTTAATATTAATTTTATCATCTGAACAGAAAAATAAAATATTAATTTTTCACTTTATTACATATATTAGTAATTATGTTATCATATTTATCCAGATATTATTTTATAGTATTGTTCATGTTGGTGGTTTGACAGACACAAACACGATCAAAACTAAATTAATGGATGGTTAAGATTATGTATGTCATTTGTTTTAGAATAATATCATTATTCTAAAATCATAATTGATATTTTTAAATACCTATAAGGTTATAAATCTTATTTTAAGAGATTTTAATAAATTATAAAATTCACTAGATGCAAAATATGATAAGTTCCATAATAGAGGTGGTAGTCCCCACAACGTGAATTAAAGGTTTAAATTTCTTAGGTAATTTGATGGAGAAAATATGGATTAAAATTCTTCTCTTAATAATCATGGATATATAATATATAAAAAATATATTCTTTAGTTTCATATTAGTAATCAAAAAATGTTATTGGTTTTGAAAAATGGAATTCATCGCGTCATAGAGGAGGTAGTTCGCAGAACACTGGAGTGATGTTTTAAGATTTACAATATGAAAAATAATAAACTGTAAATAATTATTAAAATAGAAAAATAAAATTGAGTATCAAAAATACAGAATTAAATATATAATATTTTAAAATTATATTTGGTAATGTAATAATGATAGTAAAAGAAGTTAGAAAAAAATAACTCATGTTTAGGACTTGGAAAATCCATTAGAAGACTCCATGGAGATTTATGTCTAATTTTTTTTAATGTGGCTAAATTATGATGGAAGAAGATATTTATTCTGGTGAAATGAAACAATGGGGTCTTAAGTGGAAACATAGTTTTGGGATTGTTCTTGAAGGGATTTTTAGAGGAACTATTTATAGGAGGTGAGAATGTGATTTTTTGTTGATATTTCAACATAATATTTAGAGAGAACATATTTCACATGACATGGAGACACAAAAATTTAAAATAAATAATTTTAGATGAGATAATATCAGTAATATATTATATATTCATTTTCACATATTCTATAAATATGTTTTTAAACACATTAATTCTATAATTTACACTATTATAATTTTGAATTCTTCCGTGGAAACCTGTTTTTAGATAAATATATAATTTTTATGCCTAAAAATAAAATGTGAAATTTTAGATAATTTGGCCCTAATCATTCCAAATGTGATATATAATTGAATATTTATAATTTATATTTTCTAATTAAAATGATATATAACATTAACAGATGTATTATGTAAAATATTTTTTTTTGATAAAGTGTATTCTTAAGATTAAATTTTATACATAATATTAAATTTCTCATATTTCAATTATTCTAATGATGTAAAATTTTTAATTAAAAAACAAATAAGTTTTATCTATCTTTCAAATAAATAAAATATGTAATTTTAAAAATATAATTTTCAATTTTATGAAATCACCTAAATAATTGTTTTTTGGAAAATAATAATTAAGATATTGAAATGTTAAATATAGGTTTTATAATATCCAAATATTTTTTCAAAATGTAAAATTTTAATCCTTAAATACATATTTAATCCATTAAAATGTCTTATGAACACCTATGTCTTTCGTATGTAATAAATATTTCATCAAATTTATAATTTTTATAAAAAAATCCAATATTTACCTAAATATCAACTATTTTTGAAAATTAACAAAAACTAATATTAAGATATTGTTGAAAAAATTTATCTAAAAATGGTTTTTACTTTTTCAAATTTAAACGCAAAAAAATTAGAAAATTATCTTTTAAATAAAATTCAACAATTTAATGAAAATTAAATTTTAAAAATATTATTATCTATTCAAATTCATATCTCTAATTAATTACTAAAAATTTGGTGTTAATATATTATTACTATCAATAATATATTTTATAAAAAATATATTTGTTATCAAAAAATAAACATAAAATTTTTTATAATGATTTCATATAAAATAATATATTGATATAATTAGTTATTTAACATAATAATGGAATTTTTTAACCATACCTTAGTGTTAATAATGAATTATATTTTTTTCTAAATTTTATTGAAAATTAGGCTAAATATATCTTTGCCCTATAATTCTATGGCTACATTTTAGCAGTTATTTAAATTCCAACTATTCATTTTGGTTCTATGTTGTGTTTGAAAAAATCTATTGAACACATTATGTATTAATGGTAAATATGTATTATTATAATTATTAAGGTGTTATGTTTTTCCCCCAATAAATAATTTTAGTTCCAAAATATTTACTATGACACACTAATAATAATAATTAATAGTATATAAAAGATACTAATAACTCATAACATATTTTAAATTTTTTCCTAGATAAATATCATAGGTGCGACAATGGAAAACAATATTTTCCATTCATCTTGTTAACTAATTTCATTAAATTTTGTGAAAAAATTATTTATATGTACTCTCCTTTTACACACATGTTGTATCTTATACGTACATTGAGATATTCATCTTGTTGATTCTTACCACAGTGTTCAAATGAATGAAATTGAATCTTATTTCATTAGACATAACAATCACCTAAAAATACACGAAACTCCATCCTTATCATCATTTGTTCAATCAGGATTTCAAATATATTGATATTCATAATCATCATTTTGTGATAAATGGTTTCACATAATCATATAATTTTTCAATTTATTTTTTATTCAATTAGGATTCTCATTAGGACAATCTCTACAATGTTAATGGTATTTAATGTTAATATTTTTCATTATGATTCATCCCTTACTAAAACCTAAAGGATTTATCATAACGAATGATCACCATAATTGAATTATTTTATGATAATAACGTGAATATTTCAATATTCTAATTAATTACTCTTCATTAAAATTATATTATCATTTATTTTACATAAAATAATATTAGTTCAACCTATGATTTTTTTGGTTGGGTTATCAAGTATTTCATAACCTAATACCAAAAATATGCTTCCCAAATTACCATGAAATTTCATAAAATATTATAATCTTAAAAAAAATTAAAAAAAATTGCCTCAAAATACAAATTGTCCTTGATCCATGAAAGTACTTATCAATCAATAAATAGCGTGACTTTTTAATATCTATGATTCAATCCATGTTATCCATGGTCATTTCTCTATTTGTTTTTCAAACATAAGTGAATTAAAATTCCACATGAAGTATTTTAATGAACACATGATAAACCAAAGCATATCGCTCAAGAGTGTCTTTCTAGGTGTGTAGTCTTTGGCCCACTCGACATTCACCAGAGTAAATATTGAGTCAAAACTCAACCAACATTATTCATAGTGATTAACCCATGGAGAATCTTTGATACAACCACACTATCCTGAAAATATAGCGATATTGAATAAATTGGTATGAGATTACAAACCAAAAACATTTCGTATATTAAGGATGTTTTATTACACATAAAATAACCCATTGTCTTATCCCTTGGTATTTCACTTGAATTATATAATCTTAATCCAAAAAATATTTAATATTACCTCGACTAACCTAAAAGGATATTTATATCATTGAAATTTTGATCAAAGATAATATATCACCCCTTAAATAACCCAAAATAATATACAATCCTCTAAATTAATCTAAATCCTACACTTATTCCAACTATATCACCACAAACCTGCACTCCCACATTAAGTGCTCACAAACATAAATAGTATATACAAATTTTCATACCAAAACTATGTTCGTATTCATAATTATCCCATAATTAAATGAAATAAATGAAATATTTCATTAAAAACATTCCCAATATTTTTTGGTTTAGATATTTAGATAGTTAGGGAAAATAATAAACTACAACATCCCATGAAGTTCTTATCTGGTGAGTTTTTTCCACTATATAAGAAACTTCTTTATCCTATGTAATAATTTAAAATCCCCTCTAATTTCTCCTTGGAAACTATTATGTTATATATATATGAAGTTCCATACATTTATTTATAACCATGATAATGGAAACATAATAATGGGTGACATTATTTAATCATTAAGGGTAAACATAAGTGTTATGAATCATTTATCATACATGAGAATATGATAATAATAAATAATGGGGAAAAATAGATAATTGAAAATAATTATATAATAAAATGAAACTAAATTTATAATATATCATGGTTGGAATATTGAAAAATATGAATTAAGGATCATTAACCCTATGATCGTATCATTAAGGATCCATTGACATATTTAGTTCTTGTAAGAAATACAAAAACAATCTCATGCTAGTTTTTTTCATGAGACCGATTGATGTATTGAGGGAATTTATAATAGAAATCCTAACCCATAACTTATTTGAGCACAATAAATTTACTGTATGTAGTAATAGATAAATAATAAAATACACAAAAACATTTCTTATTAATCAATAAACATTCATACTCAAGTGACTAGTATAAAAATTGCCAATATTTAATAAATCAATTTACGGAATATCTTTCAATATAATAATCACTCAAACAAACACTATTTTTAGTAATAGTGTATATTATAGTTAATAAAAACCATGATCAATTGATGTATTGATATATAACAAAATTTCATACAAACTATGTAATCATAAATATTTTATTAATAGAGGAAACAAATTTCTGTAAAAGTCATTCATACACAATATGGTGATTTGGAAAGGTAAATGTTCTGATGGAATTCTACAATTTCAATCCCCCATCAAAACTAATTTGGTGGGATTATTAATGTAATCCACTGCAAATATAAACTTGAAAAATGGAAACATTATGTAAATAAAAATATTATCTTAAGGAAACAAAACTAAGATAAAATCACCCTTATGATTTTGGTAATGTAACAGTAAAAATAACATGATAGGGATAACATTAATTTAAAAAATAATGAAATAATTAATATTCATTATACTTGAATTAAATATGGTTGTTAATAAACCATATAAAAACTATTGTCCACAACGTCAAACATGTCTCATGGAATTGAAAATTGATATTTGTAATGTCACTAACTATGTTTTGATTCAATCCAATCTGACAGCCAACCTGGCTCGAGACAAGACCCAAGTGGCATTTTCAATCCCCTAGGCTAGATAGTAGAATCAGGAAATAGATTAATCATTTTGGGGAAAATATAACCCAATAAAAATAGGATGAAATAATTATAACAAATCATGCAACATGAACTAAGATAACTCATCAATGATAAATACATAAATATGGTTTGGTTATAACTACAGCTAAAAAAGTAACTAAAAAAACTAAACCCAAACCTGAAACTGACCATATCTCTATGTGACCTCCTAGTAAACACAAATCACAATACCAACCTACTGTAATTGAAATTTTAAAACACAATCCTGAAAACAATAAACCAACCTGGGTCTACTGATGTCGAGTGGTTCAAGTATGGTGTAAACATAATTTTTTCAGTAGGTAATCACAATTGAATCAATATATTTCATTTACTTAAATATTCCAAAATTATATATTGAAAATATTTTTAGTGAAAATTTGTTTTTTATCATTTTAAGTTAAAATAAATAAATTTTCTTGAAAATATACACTTTAAAATAATAATCAGATTCCCTTTTTTAAAATATTCCACCACTTCAAACCCCGGTAGAAATACTAAAAACCAATATAAGGATACAAAAAATGTCACAAAAATAATTGACAAAACAGAAATAAAAAAAATGTATGTGTAGAAAAATAAAAATAAATAAAAATATAAAAAAAGTTTAGTAGAATAAAAATAAGAATAAGCATATAGTAATCACGGGCATTTCCAAAACATATCTTGATAAAATCCCCATACATACTCATTTCATACTTTCTATCTATAATATGGTGAATATCAATGGTCAATAACTAACTAGATTCTCTAAACTAGCCTCACCAGTGGCACAACACACCTGATCTCTCAATAGATCTTAGGGGTACAAACCAATATATTCAGGGTCGATAAGAAACTATCACTCTACCCTCTATATGATGACCTAGAATCCCATGATAAAAATAATTGGGTAATTAAAGGGTCCTTGAAATCATTGAATAAAACAATAACCAACAGATTATATCACTCTTTCTTATACAAAACAAGTATACAACCTATGTGTTGTCCCTCTCCTCAAGTAAATTACCATAAAGGTTTCAATAAAATAATGAATCATCGAAGGTTCCAACCCGACCTATACATCACATGAGTTTCTAAACCCAATTTCTAAATGATAGGAGATACTATAAACACCTTATAATTTAAAAATCTAAAATCATTTCCATCTCATTCCCAAATATATGGTAAATCATACCACATCAAGGAAAGTTCTAAACATGAATCTATGTTATTTCATTACCAAAATATGACTTAAAGGTTCCATATCAGCCAAACCTTAGGAATAAAATTTAAAAAAATTATTTAAGATCATTTAGTTGCCAAATATCTATATAATAATTTTCATGGAAGAATGATAAGGATGAAATAAAATAAGAGGGAAATGTATTTTGAAATACAAGTATTAAGGTGATATTTTCTTAAAAATCCATCATAATTTTTGTTCCAATCTCTATGTTCACCCCATTTAAATATCAATATGACTACATCCAATGAAACAGACAAGGTAAACCTTAAAAATACCACATGACCCAGTTACGGAGTCTCCAAAAGCATTATAACCAATCACACCAAATCCTCACACAAGAAAAAAACCATTAAAGGCACCAAAATAATGACAAAAAATTCCAAATAAAAGAAAACCAAATTACATGATCTATCCAATTCCAAGCATAATCCAAAACACCTAATTTATTCCTTAATATCCATGTGGTATTTTTTAAAAAACATTGTATACATATAAATATTGGAATAATTTATGAAGTCCATTGGAAAAAAAATTCATCAAGTTACCAACGCAAAACCACCACTAAAATTCATATCTACAAATCACCATCATGAGAAACACAATTATAAACAATTTATAAACACATAAGAATAAAAATATAACACTTTGGGATGGAAATTTATGTAAACATGCACCTCAATAATGTGCATATATAATGATAATATTAAAGGAGGAAGAATAAGTCTCAAGATTAAATATACACACCTTAACATAAATGGAACACAAGAAACACATAAAACCTAGGCTATAGGGTTTAAAAAATAGAGATCCAACCTATGTAAAACTAAGAAACCAAGATTGGTAGGAGAATAGCAAAAGAAATTGAAAAAAATCAAATGGAAACTCGCTTATGAACCTTGTGGAAACCCCAAGGGGTGAAGAAGAAGAAAGGTAAAGGGGTTTGGGACCCCCAAAGTATGTCCAAATTAATAAAGAAGGGGAAATTTCATGACCCAACCCATACCGTGGATCAAGCCACAACTTCCCCAAGCCTGAATCCATAGGCCAGGGGCTGGCAACAAGCGCCTAAGGCATAACAAACTATGGATTTCCTTTTCCTAATAACATGCACACACATGTAAGCCAATAAATGAAAATTATAGATAAAAAGGAAAAAAGATTCTAAACTTCTATAAAAAGGACACCAAACTTATTTTCATCGACCGTTAAATAGTAAAAATATAGTAAGTAAACTAAAAGGTAAAAAGTGGAAAAATACACGCCCAAACAGAAAAGTCTCACAACCTTGTAACATTTGAAAAAGTAAAACATATGTGAGAGTCCTGCTCCTAAATCCCAAGCTATGACCACTGCACATGGTCCAAACTTCTTGTATCCCTAAGATCCTCTAAAGTCAAGATCAACATTTCCATCATCTGTAAGGGAACACCATGTGCGGTCAAATCCCAACTAAGGGTGAGTTTAATAATACATAGTATTAATCCTCAAAGGATCAAAGGAAAAGTAAGATAGGTACTGTATTGGGGAAAATTAGATAGAACAAGGTATCGTAAAGGATTCTATCTCAATCCAACAAAGGAGTAAAGTAATATCTTCCAAACATAAAGAGATGGAAATGGAGAGATGAAGAACATATTATTGAGTGTTTTCTACAAATAGTTGAAGAGTATACATTTCCAACCATGAGAATATAGACACTAAAATCATGTAGAAAACCACGCACATCTTTGACTCTCCTAGAAGGAGAGTAATAAAAACACAATGAGTGGGTACTTGAAATAAGAAATATATACATTCTCAGTAAATAAACCCAAACAAGAGAGTAAGTAAATATCTATCCCAAAAACTCAACCCTGTAAAATAGAGTATACAAAAGTTCCAAAAGTAACCACCATCAATGACCATAATCCCACACATTTTCCATGAACTACAAGAAAAATAGGCCCAATCATCTCACTTTAACACTATCTGCTTTGGGTGGGTATGTCACGTGTTCACAATTTAAGGTTGCGTCACAAGGATGCCTCTTTTTGGGAAAATCATCCTTCATTCTTGAGAGTCCAAATTCATGGAAAATCATGTCTAATCACTTTTTTTCACATCCGAGTGATCATGTCACAATGTTGAGGATCCATGCCCAGTCCTACTAGAGGATTCCACTCATCATCAATTATCGATGATGTAGTACATATAGGGGGATCATTACCAGAAAGTCGACGGGAGGCCCACTGTCCAGCCCCTATGGATGGTACTTCCCAGAAAATGTCGTCAATGGGTCTCACTACCTATCCCTTTTGGAGGGATGACCAGAACATCAATTGGGGACCACTTCCCATCCCATCTGAAGGTAAACCCAAAAAATATATGGCCATCCATATGGAATGGTACCTCTCAGAAAATTATCGAGGAACATTGGGCATCCCTGCTAGATCGTACCTTGTGGAAAGTGTCGAGGTACACTGGTCATCCCTAATAGATGGTACGTCTCTGAAAAACCATTCTATAGTTATCAAGTTTCATCCTGGAAAGGCTTCACACACATTTCATCTAGCATCATAACTCGTAATCCATGAAGGAGTTCCCCATCGTGTTATATGCAAAAAAACACTCATGATAGGCTACTAGAATGCCAAAATTTGATATTGTAAAATGGAGATACAAAAGATAGAATATTCCTAAATTGGTGCACGATTCATGTGGGGGCCACACGATGTGTGTCCCCACATCATCTCTTGGCCATGTACCTATCCTTTCTCCGGTAATAAACTGCGAACAAGTACCCTTAGGCCTGTCACCTAACTCCTATATCACATGAAACACCTAATCAATATTCTGATGACATCACGATGCTCGTCATTGATCTTGAGGGCCAAAAGTGTAATTAAACTAGGAAAACATCTCAAACAGCTCATGAACATTGGATTGCATCACTTCATACATCTTCTCTAATCTCACAATTGTCTGTGTTGACCCAAGACATGGATTCTCTTCAAAAACATCAAATGGATCTTCCAACGATACTTCATCCATGCTTCCACAATTAACAAGATCACGAAAAAGGCTTCGTGCATCAAAATGGATCCCACCATTGTGGTCCTCATAGAGAAACAAACAAAATCAACTACTCATTCACAATAAAAGGATGTCCAATTGAAAAGTTGTATGTATACGCATTGCACTCAAAAGGATCCTCATAGAGACCACACCTCAGTCTCAAAGAAATCTATATGGATCATTCCATTTAAATCCTCTTAGAAAACTCATGGGTTTTACTATATGATCATCTAAAATGGATACCGAGTGAAAAAGACACATTTTACCACAAAACAAGCAAACTAGACCACATGGTCCCGCACCTCGATTATGTTTTGAAATAATTTAAGAGTAGTCTCAAAAGGTCGGCCTAAACTCCAGGTCCATATAACCTAGAATGTACCTTCAAATAGACTCCGGATATAGGTTCTACATTTGAATGGAGGTAGCGTGAATAATAATAATAATTAAATTATTATTAATAAAGCGAGTGCTTCACACCACCTACCTTTAGAATTGAAATTAAAATTTCATAAACCGTCTTCCATGGTCTAACTCAACTCAAGAATATTATTGCTGCATATGGGCCATGAATCAAAGGATCGTATCAAAAGATACAACTATTTAAAGTTTCTGAGCCCAAAATACGACCGACCCTTCTCAAAATCAGGTTAGCCCAACCCAAACCATCTAAAACCTTATGTCTTGGATAGCCCAGTGCACTGTTCAATGGCCCGCCTATTGACATAGACCTGCCCTTGTTTCTAGTCCTCCTTGTCACTTCTACATTGGGACATGACTAGCATGACCTGGGTCTCTATCTCCTGGGTTCACGAGGCATGACACTGCCTCGATCCTCCAGATAGCAAACCACTAGTCTGATGTCGTAGCACACCGGCCCACTCCACCCCCGCTATCCCAGTGTCATCATCCCACTGAGCCACAACCCTAGTCGCCCACATCCTCCTCCTCTACACCCTGCTCTCCAGCCACTAACCTGCCTTTCAGCATTGTCCTGCTCTGTGTCCTGCCACTGCCTAGGGCCACCGCTGACGGTTCATCTCTGGTGGCCCCTTACGTGTGCCATCATGATCATACCAGGGGACATAAAATTATATCAAGCCCGTTTTTGGTAATTTCAAAATTATATATTCATACCCATGGGCTTCACTCAACAATCTATTGTAGTTTTGATGTTCCCATACTTAAATGAAGATAAACCCAAATAACGGGTGTATAACACAGTTTCGTAGTTTCATGAAACCTATGTTATATATTTATGAATCGCTGTTTCTAGGCATTTTCCATTGGATATAATCATGGAACTGGAATCTTCCAACAGTTATTTATCCAAAAGAGTACCTACTTTCAAAATGCTGGTGTTCGTTGAGTTTTTAACTTTACGAAACTTAAGAATGTTCATGGGTCGATAAAATGGGAGGTTGGACTCATCACACCCTTTTTGGGGGGAATTATTATTTACTCTAGGACTCTCATTGTAAAATTAAAATATTTTTATGAATCCTTATTAATTCCCTATATATATAATAAGTATCCCTTGTAATTTTCAATCACTTATTAACATGTGTAAAATTTTAGAATCATCAGTATTCATTCAAGGTTCTTAATCAATGGAAACATATGTATGAATTCGAGGTTTTCCATTGATGGTATCCTCTAATATACCTATTAGAGAATTTTTTAATCATCATTATGATGATACTGGTTTTCAAGACACTTAGTGGGGCACTCTGGGATTTATATTCATCTAGGGAGACAAAAGTTTGTTTTAATCTTAAGATCGTGCTCATAAAATGAGCTACCTACGTATCCTTGTGAAAGGAATCAGAACCCTCATAGTTTGGTGCTGCTTAGTAGGACACGTCATAACTTTTAAGTACATGTGATAATGACATCTAAGAGGAAGGTTCTTAGTTGAAACTTAATGTGGGACTTATGATAAAGTTGCCCGAGGAACATGGAAATGATATGAGTTTCTAGGTAGGGTCAAACCCTATTGGGAATATGGCCCAAGGAGAACAAGGTGGATTTGAAGTGTTTGGATTGAACCTCCAGGAGGCTTCCTACATATCCCATATGGATAGGAATCAAATCCCACGTAGTTCAATGAATTTTGGTGTTACTTCGTAAAAAGGAATATCAGTTATTTGTAGATTGAATTTGGGGCTTATTTCATAAGGAGGATGCCAAAATTGGGGGAATTTTGGTTGGATTTCTGAAGAGGATATCCAATGAGCTCAGGCACTGAATGTGCTTCCTATGTATCCTAATTTGAACAGGAACCAGAGTTCTTGTAGATCCTTGGTTGATTGTTTGTGCACATGTTGTAACCATCACGTATCTCTAACCCCATGTGAGTCATGCTCGGTGTGAGAAACAATATAATGTGAAATATTCAACAATGACACTTTTCACATTAATTTTTTTCTTCCATGTTGATGGAAGAGGGTGTGTCGACCATGGAAGAGGGTGAGGCGATGAACATTCCCTATGTTCTATTTACATTGTACAAGGGTCCAATGTAAGTAAGAAGGTGTGAAGGTGAGAGGCTTATACCCTGATGGCTACCCTAAAATTGGTTCTGGTAAGGGAGGGAGACATCCCTATACTTTCATGGAATAGAAAGTGTGTAGTGGACCTTACCTACTAGAGACCTGAGGTTTTGGGACTCCTTTTGGAGAGGGGTGAGGCTGGTAACCAACCCTCCTCCAAACTGGGAACTTCCCAAAACTATTTCTGGGAGAAAGGTCCATCTGACTATGGATATACAAACCCAAAAACATCCAATGAATCCTAAACCCATAGTGAAACTAATTTGGGAAACCTATGACTGTTGAAATACAAACCCAAATAGGAGACACACTTTTGTTCCTTTCCCAAAGGGTTGAGAAGTAAGGAGGTTTTAGTGGAGGCTTCAACTTATTCCCTTCCAGATATGGGAACCAATGAAGGATATACCCTTCCATGAATGAATTTTAAAAGTGGTTACTTGATCTAGTTTTTTAGTTAATTCATGCAATTAAGATGTGTACGTACCCCGTGTTGCTTGTATCGTGCAAGTACACCGCGTAGCTATGGCGCGCAGGTGTACCGCGCAGCTATGGCACGCAAGAGTACTGCACAGCTATGTCGTACAGGTGTACCGTGAAGGTAAGGATAATGACTAAAGAATGTGAAGAACATAAAAAAATGCTTATTAAATTTAATTATATCTCATATCCTATTTTATAGAGCTACCTAAGACAATTTGAGGGATCTAGGGGAACTAGCAATGCAATGGGAGCTTTAGAGAGACATTCACTTTTTTTAGTCCAGAAATGTGGAGCCCAAGGTCTCTATTTATAGGTATGGATGGGCCCGATCGAAGGAATGTTTACCTCAAAGGTACTTCGCGCTGCTCTGACGCACATGTGCTCCATGTAGGGACATAAAACATCTTATGGTATAGAGGTCAGCCGCGTAGGGCGGCCACGTAGCTCGGTCGCTTAGCTTGGTAAGTCTATATCATCGTGTACCACTTTGGGAGTATTATTGATTTTCTGTTGTACTCTATGAATATTTCTTTGGGATTTGAAATATCCAAAAGTTTTCTATATTTTTGGTTACTTTCTCATGTAGTGTCAACAAAATCCCCCCATAGGGATTGGATCCGAAACATACAAAGAGGGTCTTGTCGTGGGGTGAATGTCTGGGAAAAAGATAAGGATAGATTACTGAATAGAACAGTTTTGTCGCACAAGTACTTCGTGTAGGTATTTCGTGAAAGTATGACACGTAGTCGTGACATGTAGGTCTTCTATTGCCTATAAGTTGGTCTCAACCATTCATAATTTTTTCTTCAACTCTGCTTTCTCCAAAATTTAGAGCTCTCGTTGCGTAGCTCATTCGCCCAGCTGCATCGCATTGTGCCCTTGCAAAACTCTCTTTACATTTCCTCAATTTAAACTTATTTACACAATAGAGCTACACAAAATGACTTCTACGATGGATTTTCACTAGGATCCTTGTCAAAGGCCCTATGTGATTGACCTCGTTAAAGGATCTTGTCAAAGGAGCTTGTCGAAGGACCTACACGAATAATGTTTTTTGCCAAAAATATTCACATTCTTATTTAAAATCTAACATGGATGTTTGGTAATTCTTTTTACAGGAAAGAATGACGCATTTGATTCCCCATACCCAAGAAGCTAAGGGTAGCCAAAATGAAATGATGAAGATCATCCGGTCAGACTATTATGACATTGTTGAGAGTACTCCTCTTGGGCTATGGAAGGGTCTAATTCCGTACTAGTGTGACTATCCACAAAGTCCTTACCCCTGTATAGGCATGGGCTTTTTCAAGACGCACATGTACCATCTATTAAAAAGTACATTCCAAGGAACTGGTTTCTTCAGTATTCCAACTGTAACTACATGAATATTAGTGCAATGGGGTTCTAATACAACAAGCCATGGCCCTATTAGTTTCATCCTTCATCATAGTGGTTGCACTCCCGATATTAAAGATCATGTTGTAGATCCAAGACCACATTGTTATGATTCCACTTTTTAGGCTTCTCAAACAGATCAATCTAATGGTTGGAAAGGATATTAGGACCTTCATTCTGGCAGGGGTGTAAAACCCAAGTAGATGTGGGCATTCTGGGTACGTCGGACATGTGCAGAATTCAGAAAAGTGTTATCAGACATTCATATTTACAAAGCTGTCTGGATGGGGAAAACTTATGTTTACATAAATGAATTCATTCTTGAAATAATGATCTGATGGAGTCCACAAATAAATTCCTTTCATTTGATGTATAGTGAAGTTGGTACTAGTCTCTCAGACATTTACCAAATAACTATAATTCCCATTCTTAGGAAAATGTATGATGAATTCATCCCGCATGCTACAATATGTGGTGACTTTATGATAACACCACCGCTAGGCAATGAATTACTTAAGATAGTGTAGAATTTATCCAAGGATAAGAATTATATCCATGCTAGAGTTTTTATGGATACCTTCTTAGAACCAACAATAGAGAAAGGTCCATCCTGTGGACATCCTACTGTTTTTCCTTCTGTAGATAACCGAGGCAGTTTAGGCACATATTGGCTTACACTAGAAATAGCCAATTAAAGGCATTGGGGTTATAAATTCAAACCTAGTATTGATGAAAATGTATGCTTAGCTTCCTTACTTGTTATATGGATAAGTGTTTATTTGCTTCTAGTCCATGAATACGGTGATTGTGTAAGATCAGAGACTTTTTTCATTGTAGCTAAATTGGTAGAGGGGAAGTATATTTGGAAATCAATACATGTATTAGCACGGATTTACCATCTCTTGTCGTATTTATACCTTGGGAAGGATATATTTAGGATTGCAGGGCCATTCCAAGTCTTGTGGGGGAGTATTGCACCACACTTTTCATCATAATCTATGCTTAATTCTGCTAGAGTTCCCAATGGTCGATACAATAAATTTTTTCAGAATGTTTCCAGAATTCATCCCCTGGGATTAAGACCTGACGTGGTGCTAAAGGCATATAATTTCTCAGTGGAATTTACCTTATTTCCTCTGGGTGACCCACCGACTGGAACATTTATTGATGATGGTAATAAAAAGAATTATTAGTTGAGATCTTATATGATGACATTTTGGGATGGCGTATTATCAACCAGGATTAATGGTGAAATTATCTACAAGGCTTATGTCTCCTATTGGTTTTCTCATCAGTTCATATGTCTTCAACAATCAAGAAATTTTCCACCCACATATGTCAGACATGAGAAGTCGAAAATGGTAGCACAAAAATCATAGATTCTAATATCTTTAGAGGTATCCAAATTTTCAATTACATTACCTCCACCAGATGCATCGATCGGATTGGAAGCTGGGTATGCCAAATCTTAGGTGTCTTCATATCCCAAGGGGCTCTGAAAAAAGAATATATCGAGTGGAAGCTACAATGACTGCTGCACGTGGAAATCGTGGCAGGAAATCCAAGGCCAAAGATGATACAGAAGTGTCAGATGTTTCAGAGCCCTCAGAACATCTTCGTAGGAAGTACACTAGGAAGGACAATGCTAGAGAAGCAATACCTCCAATGCCAAGTCGATCCAGTTGCCGCCATCAAACATCGGTCCCTAATCCATCTATTGAATATTATGAATAATGGAGGCCAGAATTATTTCCCAATCAGAATGTGAACTTTCCCTACCATATTCAACCATACCAAGATTTAATTATGTGTGACTTTCATCCATTCATTATTGGGAACATATAACCCGTGATCTTAGGGATTCATGGGCATTCCTCTAGCATGGCATTCAAATACCAGATATTGGTGACATCAAGGGACCTTCTGATTGTAATCTGTAAAATAACTTGGATGAAGCACAAAAGTATATTGCGGAGCTAGAGATTTTTTATATGAACCTTATGAAAAAATACCAGCCTCTAAATGAGTATCTCATATGATGGGTTTAGGAGTCCTTGAAGGGGTAATTGTTGACTCTAAGGAGGAGTGGGATATTTATGTTAGTCGTAAGAATGTATTTTCCTTTTTTCTGTCATCTTTTCTTTATGATTTATCATAATTAATCATGATGAAAATATATTTATGCAGCTTGAATGTAGAGAAGCAAGATCAATGCCAATTCTCAAATCACCTATGTATGGTCCTGTAGGCTCTCCTATCAATGAAACAAATGATCCTACCAGGTCGCCAAAAAATTCTCCAGGAGAAAGAATCATGACTGGGGTAATGGAGACAGATAATCCTCAACCATTACCACATGTGTCTAATGCTAGGATAACTGTTTCTGTTAGGTCCACAAGGATGAGTAACCTGAGAGGGGGAGTGAATTGGGATATGACTAATTTAAAATTAAAGCATGTAATGATATTGTTTCTTTGTTAAGAAAAACACCCTTCTCTTACTTTCCCATTGCATAATTTCAATAGAAAGTAAAGAATGAATAGGACACAACAATTTTTACTTGGTTCACTGCTAAGGGCTATGTCTAAGGAGCATACACCGATAGGTTGTCGATCATACCAAATTCCACTAAGCATCAGTAGCTGTGGACTACAAGGTTCGGACACAGTCACTTTGTCCCAGGCTCACTACCTTTACAAATTTTAGGGTCATCTCACTGCTTTCCCAAGGGTCACTCCATGTTTCTCTCTCTCTGGCTCACTACCGGTGGAGAGGATCTACCTCTTCCTCTTCCTTTTCTCACTGCTCTGGAAGGAATACACTCACAGTTTATAGACTTGTAGGTCTCTTCATTTTCATGAAAGAATGCATCTTATTATGTATGTAGATGCTCTTTTGAAGTCCAACTTTCATTCGTAGTTGAATCTCACTTTTCACTGAAGGTATCGGGAAAACTTCCAGCTTCCACGTAGCCCAAAAACACTTCTGAGGAATCAACCCTTACATGGTGTGGAAGTCTAACCCGACGCACAAGTATCGGCATGCATGTCACAACTCGTGTGCATTTCCACCTCAATCACCGTCACGACACAACCTTCTTTGACTCCAAACCTGTGCGACTCACTTCGTTTTACACCCAAACCAATATTGGCATGCAAAAACCAACTGTTGAGAAACTTCATACACTAGCGTGAAAATCCAACTGCATGACCACACACCACTTGCTCGACTTCTACACCTGCGCAGCAGGAGCTCTGATTTTTCTAATTGTTGAACTCCGTTGAAAATAAGGAGGGTTGGTCTTGTATTTATAGGCATTTGAACAACCTATTTGATGGCATGAAAGTCTCCCCTCGACACACAAGTCTCGACGCGCAGGTCTCTTCCCCTACAAGTCACCTGCACAACCCTCTTTCCTTTTCCATATTTCGAAGATCTGATCTTGAAAAACATTTGGTGTGCAAGTTTCTTCTACTTCAAGTCAACGGCGCGTAGGTCTCCTTGCCAAAAACAATTTTATCTTTTTTTCAATTTTCAAGCCCAAAAATTTGGCAAACACTATAAAATGGAACCACCTTGTATCTATTATTTTTGTACCACCTCTAGATCATCCATTCCATTGTTGACGTTCTTGAATCAAACATGGATCGTTGACCACAGCTCTTGAAATCGACATTCCACCTTGAAATCCACTTTGTCAACAAAATTGTATGTCATGGTTTTCTTTTTCAACAATCATAGCCCAGATGTCCGCATTGTCAACAAACACAATCACCCCAAAAATGATTCAATGATAACATGAGGGATTTTTTCCCAACAATCTCCCCATTTGGTTTTGATGACAACTCTTCCATAAATAGATATATTGTTAACTCTTAAACCACCATTCGCCTATTGAGATTCTAATAGTGATCAAGGATTTACTCAACACACACTCTATGCCCACATGAGCAATGCTCGGCATGAGAAACAAGAGTAAATGAAAAGATCATTGATGAATCACTTCAACTCTGACACCCACTATTGACACCAAACTAATACCAATTTTTTTGGAATACCAATTGTTGGAAATATTCTTACTGAATTCCAACACTACCCTTCTGCACCACTCTTCTACTTTTATCATAATCCTCAGCTATCGTGATATCTAGTCTTTGATCAATCAATTCTAGCATTGTCAGATTTAATACTCTCCCCCTTTTTCATTGCTCCCCCTATCTCACTGCTTCACTTGCAAGCTTCTCCCCGTATCTATCATGATTTCTCAGCTTGCCACACTGTCTCACCATTGATCAATCACTACTTTATCCCCCTTTTTCAACAAACCCAAATGTCACTCATTTTTAGTATGTAATAGAGTAGAGAAAACATATCATCACATTAGGGAAAAAACACATCATACATCGGGGAGAGGGGGTGGTCCCACTTCCCCACTTTTTTATGTGTGGTGAGTTGACTAAACTCCTAGAGCCAGTAGATGCATTTTAAATGCTTCTTTGGGTAAGGCGTTTGTCAGAATATATGAATCCTGTAGCTATGTAGGAACATACTCCAACTTCACATTCTCTTTCTCTACCTTATCCTTGATGAAATGATATTTGATCTCAATATGCTTCATCCTAGAGTGAAGAACTAGATTTTTTCCCAAATTGATTGAACTTGAGTTATCACACATGAGTTCAATTGGAGACATTAATTTAACTCCCATATCTTCAAACTGTTGCTTCATCCACAATAACTGTGCACATGCATGAGTGGACTCAATATTCTCATCTTTCGCAGTGGTCAAATAAATTCAATCTTGCTTCTTGCTTAACCAAGAAATAAAAAATCCACCAAGATAGCATGCACCCCCTGACATTGATTTTCTGTCATATGCTGATCCGGCCCAATCTGCATATGTGTAACCTAATAACACTGATTGAGATTTTTCATTATACATCAAACCAAAATCCATGGTGCCTTTAATATACCGAAGTATTTTTTTCACTGCAAGAATGTGGATTTCCTTGGGATGACTCTAATATCTCACTGCTTGGCATGTGGAGAAAACAATGTCAGGCCTTGTTGCGGTCAAGTATAGAAAACATCCAATAATTTGCCTGTATTATGTGATATTAACTGCCTTTCCATCCTCATCTTTTGATAATTTCATCCAGGTAGCAACCAGAATCTTCATCTCCTTGGAATTATCCATTCCAAACCTTCTTAGAACCTCCTTGGCATATTTGGATTGAGAAATGAAAGTTTCATTACTTCATTGTGTCACCTATAAACCAAGAGAAAATGTTAGATCTCCAATCATTGACATTTCAAACTCATTTTTCATGAATTTGGAAAACTACTTGCACTGAGCTCCATCTGATCCGCCAAATATTATGTCATCGACATAAAACAACACCATCATCCTTGGATTACTGTTGTTGCTGAAATAGATATTGTAATCAACTCCCCCATGCTGGAAACCAAGCTTCTTCAAGTACTGATCAAGCCTTGATTACCATGCTCTTGGTTCTTCTTTCAGTCAATACAACGCCTTCTTCAGCCTGCAAACTTTTTTCTCATCCTAATGAATGAGAAAACCATCTAGCTTCTCAATATAAAACTCCTCTTTAAGAACACCATTCAAGAATAAGGATTTGAAATCCATCTAAAACACTTTGAACTTTCTTTGCACTACTATGGCCAAAAATAATCTGATTGTCTCCAGCCTTGCAACCAGTGAAAATGCCTCATCAATATCTATTCCCTCTATCTAGTAGTATCCCTTTCACCCTAGCCGTGCTTTGTTACAAATCAATGTTCCATCTCCATTCATCTTATTGCGATAGACCCGTTTAGTCCTGATGACATTGTAGTATGCTGGCCTCGAAACAATCTCTCATGTCTGGTTCTTCTCAATATGATCAAGCTCTTCATTCATTACCTAAATCCATTTTTCATCTTCAGCTGTATCAGAAAAAAATTTCGGCTCCACCTGAGACAAAAACGATGTTTGCTGTAATGATTCCATTCTTGAAGTCTGAACTGGAGATGTCTGATCACCAATGATATTCTGCATATCAATTTCAGCTCGAATCATTGGCTTCCATGCAGACACAGTCTTGACACATTCTTGTCCATCATTAGTATCTTCTTCTGAGTCAGCATCTGCCACTTCTGCTCCCCCTGTGTTGCTTACCTCATCATCACATTCATCTAGAAACTATTCACTGGGTCGATGAGTATTCTGTTCATTTTCAACTATAGTGACATCATTGCTCTCAACAATTTTTCCCAGAGTTTTGGTGAAACATTTATATTCTTTTTGTTTCCCTGAGTAGCCAATGAATATCCCCTAATATCCTCGTGACTCAATCATCCTGTTATTTTCTTTGTTTAGAATAAAGAACTTACACCCAATGATTCGAAATTATGTTAGCATTGGCTTCTTTCCGTGCCACATTTTATTCAGAGTATTCCCTTCCTTAGGACACAACAGAGACCTGTTTGAAATATAGACCGATGTCAAAATTGATTCCTTCCAAAATTTCTCTGGTAGGTCCTTTTGAATAAGCATCGTTCTGGACATGTTGTTGATTATCCTATTTCTCCTCTCAAACACTCCATTTTGTTGGGTAGTTCTCACTGATAAAACTTGATTCCTTATTCCGTGTTTCTCGAGATTATTTTCGACTTGACAGTTTGTGAATTCTGTACCGTTACTAGTACGAAAATTTAGAATTTTCTTCCCAACTATCCTTTCTGATTCCCTCCTATACTGCTTTATACAACTGAACACCTCTGTCTTATGGGTAATGAAAAATACCCAGGTCATTCTTCTATAATCATCACTGAAAAGAACATAGTACATTTTCCCATTTATAGCTCATGGTGAGATAGGTCCACATACATCTGCATGCACCAATTAGAGCACTCTGGTTGATTTATGTTCCATTGGTTTATATGTCTTTCTGATGATATTCCCTTGTTGGAATGTATCGCACGTATGAGTGCGATCATGCGATAGTTTCGGAAGGACTCTGGCAGCATCACACTTTACCAGATCTTCCATGGATGGTTGGCATAGATGACCAAGCCGCTTATTCCACAACTGGTTTTCTTCCTCTCTAGATAAAAGGCGTGTATCTTCTTCCCCAACAACAAGGTAAAGATTTCCCTTTGTCCTTTTCCCTGTAGAACAATTTCTCCATCCTTTCCTTTCACAAAACACATCTTCTTGGTTAATTGGATAGAGTTCCCAGAGTCACATAGTTGACTGACACTAAGAATGTTATGACTAAGACCATATACTACCAAGATATCAGCCAGTCTCATTTCTTTGCCCCCAAACATGGATTTTCCTGAGCTAACAATCTTCAGGCCTTCATCATTTCCAAATTTGAAAATTCCTACTTTGTCATATTTCATGCTTGTAAGAAGATCCTTATTAACTATCATGTTAGATGAGAACCCACTATCAAGGATCCATACACCAGAGTGATCTAATGACTTAAGGGAAATTTCTGCCACCACAGCCTTCTCATTTTTCATCTTCTTGGTCCATACATTTTCATTCACACTGGGCATAGATTGAGACTTCTGTTCTTTCTCAGAGAATGATGGACCAAATTCATCTTGCAAAGCCGCAAATCTATTCTATATTTTTAACTCACCTGATAGTTTATTGATCTACCTCTTGCAAGAGTTTTTATTCTTCTTAGGAACATTTCTCTGAATGGGCGAAGTGTAGTACCTAGCTAGGTTCCCAAATCCTCTGCACCAAAAATAGTGTCCTTCAAAATATGTTCTGGAAAACCATTCTCTGTTTGGCTGCCACCTATGTTCTTGTTCCCTTCAATATCTCTTGGAAATGGAACACACATACTATGAATGTTCCATATTCCCACAACAATAACACCTGATATAAGGTGCATTCCATCGTGTTACTTTAGCAAAATGAATTTACCCTTGGGATCTCTGAATATTCTGATTCTTCTTTGTGCCCATATCAACCTTCAATCTCATGACGAGTGCTTACGGTCTGACATCAATTTCCACGGATATTTGCTTCTGATAAAGCCCTGAATCAGCCTTACCATTTGAGCTCAATTGTTTCTTCTTTCCTGCTGAACTACTAGGCTCCTCTTTCATCTCTTCTGTCATCAGAATGAGACGATTTCCCAAGAATGTATTGGGAATCAAGGGTTTTACCCGGTCTTTAACATTCCTCTGCAGACCGACAACTTCTTCACCAAGCTCTTTGATACGATTGATGTGATCTGTCACTTTTCTATTCAAGCCATCTATCTCCATTTTCTGTTCTTCAATCTTGAGCTTACACTCACTAATGGATTCAGAGTTCTCTATTGTTGATGACTTGAGTTTTTCAATTTCTTCCAACAACTCATACCTCTCTTCTTCCTACTATTACATATAGAGTTTGGCATCACGGACAACTTTATTGGATTTCTTTATTTTGTCTCTCCAAACATCTATCTCCTCAAGAGATGGATCCAACTCAGCTTCCATATCAACTCTTCCTTCAACTTCTTCTTCTTCTTCTCTAGCGTCAGTTTCTTCCCTTTCCTGTGAACTACCGACGACCGCCACCATACCATTTTCCCCTCGATCTTTGTAGTTCTCTATTTCCTCAACCCATTTATCCTTAGACTCATCTGAACTATCTGTTTCTTGTGAAATATGATTCTTATTCTAGAAGAAATTTCTCTTGAACTACTTCTTCCCTTTCACATAGGCTGAAGATTTATTCTTGGGAATTTCAACCTCATCATCATCATTTTATTCATGAAACTTTTTGGGGAATCTTGTTGTGAGATATCCAACCAATCCACATCTAAAGCATGCGAGAAGTATTTTCCCTTCAAACATTCATTTTCCTCATTGAAGATTTGAGGATAGGAATGACATTACCTCATCTGTCTCTTTTTCTTCCTGAGTGTCTTCAATGGTGGGATTTTTCAAGGCCTTGAATGCCACTTCTTGGGATTTCCCCTTTTCCATTGCATCATTATCATCATTTCTCATTTCATATGCAATAAGAGTGCTATGTAGGTTATCCAAAGTCATATCTTTTGGATATTTATCTTCTAGCACTGAAACATTCGAATTGAACTGAGGTGGAAGTTTCATCAAGATGTGCTTCACAATTTTTCTGTCTTCAATAACTTCTCCAAGACCTTTCATGTCTTCCACTAAATCATTTACCCTATCGAAGAATGCATCAACAAACGCATTTGGGTTCATTCTCAAATATTCATAATTTTTCCACAACACTTACAGCTTTTCCGCTCTGACCTTTGAATCCCCTTCATATATATTCAATAACTTTACCCACATGGCATGTGATATTTTTCAAGACATCACCTTTATATATATGGGATTGGATAGGGCACCCCGTAAGGCATTGATTGCTTTGGCATCAACATCTAACTCTCTACACTCATCTTTTGATAATGCACCAAAGTTGATGTCTACTATTATACCATGCATTGCTGTTGTGAGTACATCCATTCCCAAAGATCGAAAGCAGTGTTGCATCCAATTATTCCATAGCTGAAAATTGTTCCTATCGAAGATAGGAATTCCTTTATGATTAGTGACCTCCAATGAGAGAATAACTAATATCAACCTTTCCCTTTGAAACCAATTGTTAGGTCCACAAGGATGAGTACCCTGAGAGGGGGGGTGAATCAGGGTAAGAATAATTTAATATTAAAGCCGGTTCTGATCTTGTTTCACTGTTAAGAAAAACACTCTTCTCTCTCTTTCTGGTTGCAGAATATAAACAAAAAGTAAAGCATGCACAGGACACAACAATTTTTACTTGCTTCACCGCTAAGGGCTATGTCCAAGGAGCATAGGCCAACAGGTTGTCTCTCCTACCAAATTCCACTAAACATCACTACCTGTGGACTACAAGGTTCGGGCACAATCACTCTGTCCCAGGCTTACTACATTTACAATGTTTAGGGTCAGCTCACTGCTTTCCCAAGGGTCACTCCCAGTTTCTCTCTCTCTGGCTCACTGCTGGTGGAGAGGATCACCTTCTTCCTCTTCCTTTTCTCACTACTCTGGATGGAATCCACTAACAATTTATAGACTTTTAGTTCTCTTCATTTTCATGAAAGAATTCATCTTCCACTATATGTAGATGCTCTGTTGAATTCCATCTTTAACCCGTAGATGAATCTCACTTTGCACCGAAGGTATCGGGAAAACTTCCAGCTTCCACGCAGCCCGAAAACACTGTTGGGGAATCATCCCTTACTTGGCGCACAAGTCAAACCGGGGGCGTAAGTATCGGCATGCATGTCACAACTGGAGCGCAGGTCCACCTCAGTCACCTGCGCGACCCAACCTTCTTCGACTCTAAACCTGCACGACTCAATTCCTTTTACGCCCAAACCAACATTGGCGCGCAACAACCAACTGGCGCGCAACTTCAAACACTGGCATGAAAATACACTTGTACAACCACACATCACTTGCGCAACTTCCACACCTGCGCGATGGGAGCTCTGATTTTTCTAAGTGTTAAAATCCTTTGAAAATGAGGAGGGGTGGTCTTGTATTTATTGTCATTTGAACACCCTGCATGGTGGCACACAAGTCTCTCCTCGGTGCACATGTCTCGGCGTGCAGGTCTCTACCCATGCATGTCACCTAATCGACCCTCTTTCCTTTTCCATATTTTGAAGATCTGATATTGGAAAACATTTGGCATGCATGTTTTTCTACATCAAGTCAACGGCGCGTAGGTCTCTTTGCCAAAACCACTTTTCTCTTTTTTCGATTTTTATGTCCAAAAAATTGGCAATCACTGGAAAACAGTCGCACATTGTATCTGTTATTTTTTTTTACCTCCTCCAGATCATCCATTCCTTTTTTGACATTCTTGAATCAAACATGGATTGTTGACCACAGCTCTGGAACACGAAATTCCACCATAAAATCCCCTTTTCAACAAAATTGTATGCCATGGTTTGCTTTATCTACAATCACAGCACATATGTCTACATTGTCACCAAACACAATCAGCTCATAAATGATTCAATGATACCTTGAGGGATATTTTCCCAATAGTTTCAATCTCTCCCCATGAATTTGAACAAAAACTCAAGAGACCAATGCGATTGATTCGAAGCATTCTCTAAAGAAGTAGGTGTTTATATGATCCAAAGGGCATAAAAATTGCTAAATATATTCTGGTAACCATGTTTTATCCTATTGTTGGATCTATATCTCTCTCTAATCTCAATGGATTAATAGATGATGCATCAAGACCAGAAAAAGAATCCCCCAAGGAAACCCAGGTTCATTCTTAACAAATCTTCAATTTTAGTAGATAAATCATCAAAATATTTAGCTATACAAGCTTCTATCTCTGTTGAGAGATATGAAAGCCATGGTATGATTAAATAAATTCCCCAATTAATTTTTTCAAAGGATCTAGAATATAATCAACACTGATATTCCTATTGCTTCAAAAGAAAGTAATGAAGATCTAGGGAAATCTAAAACCAATGTTGATGTTAACCCAAACCCGAAATGATCTGATGCTGGTATATCAATTGAAGAGTCAATGGAAAAAAATGTCATCGGATCCAATTTGGTAATCAAACATCATTTTTTGGATACTTTAAATGGTGAGGCTGCTGTAATATTTTCGGACTTATACACTAAAATGAGGGACACCCTTAATCTGAATATTGATATTACAGGTTCCTTAAAAGAGTTTGGGGATTCTCATGAGGAATTTCAAGGACATAAGTCCCTATTCTTGAATTTTCCATACATAATTTTTCTTAAACATGATTTTTTAGACCAAAACTCACCTTATGTGTCTTTATCTGTAGAAAATGTCGCAAAGAATATTTAGGAATAAGGTGTTCCAATTTATCCTTCTTCTTGGGCTAGAGAAATACCTACAGAGGATCCTTCATCACGAAATGATCAAGAGCATTCAAATGTTATAACTGAGAAAATTCAGGGAAATTCCCCTTCTCAAGAAACACATGCTCAAAATAATGGAGCTGAGAATAGAGGGTACAAATCCAATCAAGTTGATGAATTGTTATTGGATAAATATAATCAGCTGTTTGAATCATTTTTGCTTCCTATATTTGAAAATAATAATGATCTTGATTTCTCAATTATGGATATCATCTCCTAGATCAGAAGGAGAAACTTCAAATGTCCCAAGAGAAGCAGAACAAGGAAGCTCTTTAAGCAACCTATTTCCAGAGTACATTTTTCCTCATGGTAGTGACTCATATTTAGACTTAGATATGATATATTCTCTTGGTATGACATTCAATAAGACATGGTAGAATATCTAGAGAACAATTTATGTAAAGCCTTTTGATGAATTGTCATTCCATTTTTCAAAACTCCCAACATTATTCTTCATATTGGGATTTGAAAGATTTAATTATCGGCTTGTCTATGATGCCATGAAAGAGACTATTCACCGACGGGATCAGGAGCACAAGCTGTGATAGGATTTTCAGGAGGCTAAAAGACGCATCAATATTGAGAACTTTCAAGATGTAGTAATTGTGGAGGAGGAAAATCATAATAAGAAATCACTCAAGAATATATAACAAATCAAAGAATCCATAAAGGAGTTGTTATCACTTCAACAACAACTAGATGCGATTCATAACAAGATTGAGAAATTTAATCAAAAATTAGGAGAAACCTAATTATAGGGTATAAATTCCATTTCAACTGCTAAGAAATCACTTCATTAGGCAGAGGAGGCTGGAGTTTTTCATCTATCTCAACTTCAGTAAGAAGTTGATAGAGTTCATGAAGTGGTCCAACAAATGAAAAGTAATGTTGAGAGTTTATTTTGAAACATGATATAGAGGCTCCATTTTTTGGATGGCCCTTTATTTTCATATGAATGACTGAATTTTGTTTTTCAATCATAAAAATCCCCATTCCTATCATTTTATGATTGCAATATGTAAAGTAAATAATGATAATGATTCCTTTACGTTAAAAATTCAATATTATAATAAGAATTATGTGCTCAAAAATTTTCCTATTAAGCCAAGGGACCTTATAATCATAATGTCACTATATCTAGGGTTATATGGATAACCCCACAAATTTTGAATCTTTTGACCTCCTTCTTTTTTATTGCTCAATATTACCTAAATCGTACAAAAAATGTATATTTAGTGATCTTGGAATCAACTTTTATTTAGAGTACCCTTTGGAGGTTCTCAATCTAATGAGTACTGAGTCTTTTGTAGTTGGAAATTTAGAGTCATGCATGTTGGACTATAAAGAGATAATATTTATGGTCAAAAATAACTTTGAAAATAAATTTTGAAATTAGATCCCAAACAAAAAACTGTGGCTAGTAATTTCTTTAATATTCTCTAAATATTTCCAAGCGGAATATTGAGTAATGATTTTTTATAGTCACCAAATATAAAACATGTATCAACATAAGGGGTGTCATTCTTAGGAATGACATTACCATTATTTTACAAACCTTTATTGGGGTCGTGTTATGCAAGGTCAAAAGGAGCATATGTTGCATAGCCAAATAGTGGTATCTTTTGACTGAAATGCCTATTATGCAGGCAAATTATTCTAGGACGCCTAAGGGAACATGCTACATACTCAAGCAAATGCATTCTTTAGGATTTTAACATTTTATACTGATAGATTGAGGGAAATAATATTTGGGTGACTTAAGACCATAGTAGGTGGTTTTGCCAAGTAAATTAATTTTAAGAATGAAAAAGGGTTATTTAGACCAACATAGGTCATTAATAGGAAACCCATTTTTTTAAAAAAAATATAGTGTATGATTTATGGTTAAAAAATTATCAGAAAAAGAAAATTTATGATATACTACAATGCAGTTTTAATTCATGCAATTAGAACATTGTGTGGCTCTAATTTAAGGTCATTAGCTCTGACCAAAATTATAAAACTCTCCCAATTTCTTGATAATTGGTTTGGAAATATCCTATCATATTCAGGTATGAAAGGGAAAATTGTATACTATGAATTTTTAATTTCCGAAACCGAGTAATGGTATGGGAAAAGGGCTTGATGCATTAGAGGAAGTCTCTTCTAGGAATAAGGTTACCAATACTCGAGAAACCCAGTATAGGAGTTGTATTATGTAGGTCCAACTGGGGAATATGTTTCATAGCCAAATAGTTGTAGCTTTTGACTGATATACCTATTATGTAGGCAACTTATGCAAGGCTGCCTAAGGGCATGTGCTACACAGTTAGGTAAAAGAGATCTTAGAAGTATGAAGTTTTATTGATAAAAGTCGATGACATTTTATGGAGATTTAGATTTTATGAGGCATAGAGTGTAGATTATAGAGAAAGGTACCTGAATATGGAAAGGGTATTTCCTTCCAAGAGTGTCCAAATAATTGAAAGAATAATACTTTTATGAAGATATGACCCAAATATTAAAGATATGGTGTCATTAGTTTTAGGTCATACAACTAGAACCTTTAATGGAAACAATATATGATATGTGGCCAAGTGATTTCAAGGCTATTCCATAGTGCATCAAACACATGGTGAAGGAAATGTTTAAACCATGGTCTTGAAGAATTTTAGATTGGGAGAAAGATGATGGGACAAGTGTACTTTAATGACTATTTTAAAAGATAGATTCTTATATATTGTCATCGTTGTTTGAAGGGGTAAAAGATAATATAACCAAGAACGAAGTTACCATTATTTTAAAAACCCATTATGGGGGCTATATTATGCATGGAAAACTGGGGAACATGCTTCATAGCCAAATAATAGAATCTTTTGGCTGACAGGCCTCTTATGTAGGCAACATATGCAAAACCGCCTAATAGCACATGTTGCATAATCAGGCAAAAGTGCTCTTTAAATATTTGAAACATTGTCACCAGAAACTGTAAGGAAGATTATGAAGAACTAGAAATATTCAAGATTAAGAGTGTGAAATGTGGAAGGAGGTATTTGTTTGACAAACATGAGAGAAGTTTGAATCAATATTGTTTAGAGTTTTATGTACTTTACATAGATCTGACTCATATGCAAAACAAAGACTTTATTTGTATACCTTGAATGAATATTGTGATGTGCAGTTTTATGTTATGCAGTGAGGACATTATACGATGTAGTTTTAAGTCATGCAGAAAGGAAATTATTGACCCCTTAAGAAATTAAAACACCATATATAAAGAATCCATTTACTTAATTTCTAATCCCACATGATCTATGCTCGGTGTGAGAAATAAGGAGAAGTAAGTGTATCTTTTATAATGAAAAGGTGATGAAAATGAAGAATAGGGGTATTAGATTTTCATTTAGTGTAATGTCATGTGGTAAGGACAATAATGAAATTATATGAAAGGAAAGACATATTGTAACTGGATTAAGGGATAAAACTCAATTTTCACTATATGTCTTTCTGGGAAATGAATCAAGTCATACATTGTTTTTAAAACATTCCTTATACTGATTTGATTTTTATAGAAGAAATAAAGGTGTTCTTTATTATGGTTGGACCCAAGATTGGAGATCTAGGAATCTCTACATATCTCAAAATAGATGATAATCAATCCATATGTAGTTCTATAAACAATCATTCCTCGCATTATGTTTGACATGAGGAATGGGGCCTTTTGATACATTATGCGAGAACGATAAATATTAAGACATGAAATGTTATAAGGACCAAATCATATAACTAAATGAAACACTCTTTATAGATATGATTCATATACAGAGGGAGAAAAGAAAAAATGAAAATTGTTTGATTGTGGTCGGGCCTAGAATTGGTGATTCAGGCATCTCTATGTATCTCATTGAAAATGGGAATCAAGCCATAATTAGTTCTTAAAACTTGGTCTCTATGATGTTCTAACTCCAAGATAGGAAAGAGAGGGACTCATGTACTACTAAGAATTAGTGATCACGTCATTGGCATTTTCTTATGGAAACTTCTAACATTAAATAGAGAAAACATTAGTTGTACATATGATGTCATTCAATTTATCATCATGCAACAAGGTAGAAGATACTACACACTTTAACTTCATGCAGCATGGAAACTTATAGTTTTTATGCAGTTTAATGTTCTGCAACTATGACATTGTATGTATTGTAGTTTTATGTACTGCAGCAAATACATGGTACTATGCAGTTTAAAGTCTTACAGGGAGGGATAATGGGTATAAATACACAAAGTATTTCATAAAAAATCTCACATTGGTTGGAAATGTATTGAGCTATCCATCCATTAAGATTAATTTATAGGCTCCATTGGAATAGACCTTATGTATGGAACAAGTTCCTTCCCATTCTGGTTCATGTTTTGGAGGATTCTTTCCTGGTATCATTGGAGTCCTAAAGACCAATACCAATTATCTATGGAAGAATGAATGAAGTTGAACTTTCTTATTAAAATATCATGCAATTATATTGTGATATACTTCTAGATGATGCAATGTATGCAATATTTTCTCATATAATCATTTCAAATCATTAAAAAAATTTTGAGATCTTTCATATGTAGGAAACTTATCACATATTGCAAATCTAAGTGAAGAAAATTGTATTTTAATTGGCAAACCCGCTTTCATTTCATATACCAATTAATAAGGATTTTCTTGGGTAGCAATACGGGTAGTTGTCTAATAAGCCCATTAAACAATAAAATGTTTATTAGGCCATGATTTATTATCTTTATCCACCATATTCTAGAGTATATTTCCTAGGGTTTTGTTAAAAGCCTTTATCTGTCCATTGGTTGCTGCATGATAGTGAGATGAATGGTTGGATTTGATATTATATTCCTAATATAACTTTTTTACTTAAGCAGAACCAAAATTGGTTCCATTGTCAGTCAAAATAGAATGAGGGATGCCAAATCTGGTGATGATGTTTGTTTTGACAAAACTAACAATGATTTTGTCTCCTAATTCATTCATAGGTATTTCCTTAGCACAGTTAGAGAATAAATAAGCAGTAGTGATAATATACTTGAACTGCTTAGCTGTGGATGGAGGATAAGGCACTACTACATCAATTCCCCATGTCGAAAATGGCAATAATTATTGAGATATATGAAGAAACTCTGGGGGTTGATGAATGATATTGGTATGCACTTGACAGGGATGAAATTTTTTAGTGAAGTCTGTAAAATTTTTTGTTATTGGGGGAAACAAATACACAATCCTTCGGATCTGATTGGAGAGTTTGTTCCCAGATTGGTGGGCACCACAGGCTCCTGAATGAACTTCATTCCTCACAGTTGTGGTCTCTTATCCATCAATACATATGAAGATAATTCCATCAAAGCCTCTCTTGTGAAGGATCTTTTGGTGATCTTCAGTATCATATAGAGTAAAATTAGTCTCTCATCGGCGGATCTGCTCTTCTCAACCCTATTTGGTTGAAGTAACCCATTTTTAAGATATTCTATGATGGATTTTCTCCATCATGTTGTATGACCATATGGTTCTGAAATAGGGAAAATTTCATTAATTTCCACCATTTTGGTTTGATCAAAAGGCAATACCACATGACGATGGGTTATACTTATAACGGTCTCATCCCGATTGGGATCTTCCATGGTTGTAGCTGCATTAGCGGGTGAATATTCATAGGAATTGTGTGATCATATGTCATATGAAAATGTCGGCCCTGAGAGAAATTTAGCCATTAACTCTCTGATGTAATCACAGAAAGGGATTAACTCTTCATTTTTGATAGAATATTCTCCATTTATTTGTTTTATTACCAATTTTGAATCACCTTTTACCTCACCTGAACAGCCAACTCTGAACCTGCGATGAGAGCTTGATATTTTGCTTCATTTTTGGTACCACCTTCCGATAATAGGAACAAATAAGGAAGTTGATGCACCCGATTTTTGTATAAGTTTTCATATATATTATCGAAAATAAAAACATGTTTTCAAAAAATATTTTTTTTTCGTGAACATATTTATTGATTTTGGTGGCTATGTTTACTTCCAGGAGCTTTCTGGCTAAAATACATAAATCAAGGGAAGCCTTTGAAAATTTTGAAACTACACGGCATGTACTTTTTATACTTGCCATGTACATACAGACAGGGACACGGACCGAAGGAGGGAATACACGCCCATTTCACCAGGCAGACACTACACGCCATGTGGGGCAGCATTACATGCCATGTACTACATTCTAGAAGCAGTTGTTGCCGAGAAGATTCTACACGCCCATGTGGCTGTTGACGGAGACACGGCGTGTTCCATTTTTACACGTCGTGTCTATTATTGTAGAAGGAGATTCTAGCCAAAGTTTTATACTACACGTCGTGTATGGTGGCACTACACGCTGTGTACCCTCAACTACCAGGCGGAGCCGTGTTCAAATGTCAAAGTCGGCATGTTAGACCTCCTACCCGTGGAGAAATTGGCTCCAAGGTGCGTTGACGAAAAGTACACGACATGTACTTTCTATACACGCCGTGTACTATATTTTTCTATAAAAAGAGGCCTTGGACTTCGGATTCTGAGAGTTTGAAACCATTAGAAGGGAGAGAATCTCTGCTACTACCACTCCAAAATCCACTGAGGTGTCGTCGTTCCATCGTTCTGCCTTTAAAAACCTTACCTCAATGATTACATGATGAATCCGTCAGATATCACGTGTGTCGTTTCTCTCCTACTTTCTATGTGTAACTAAATCCCTCATGTTGGGGCTGTGGATGAATGGATCGTAATTTGTGTGCTATTTTATATAGTTGTGTTTGGTCATTGTAAATATTCTTACCCTTCATAATTCACTATCAAATATAACTGAGAAAGCTAGACCAAGGGAAGAATTCTCAGTGATACAAAAGAATAGTAACGGTGAAAACATCCATGACCATTGGAAAGATTTCACCGATTCAAATAATGGACTGAACCAAATTATGAATTGAGAAACACTGACTACAGGACCAAGGAGTCAATTTTTCAATTCCATACAAGGGGAACCGGGCCAAGGAAATCATGTGACAAAAGGGAATCCAGAATGATGAATTATCATGAACAACACAACCATTTAAGAAATCTTCATAAAAACTCCATGATCACCACAACCCCAATACGTCTTTTCTTCCCGTTTTAAACTCTTTAAATTCACTTGTGGTTTTCTTTAAATCTGTTAATCATTTCATCAATGTAAAACAATATAATTTTAATCCAAAAAAAAATCAAACCAATCAACTCTAAATTCTACATACTTCACTTAATTAAGTATTAACTGAATTGAATTCACGCACACCATAGTTCCCTGTGGATCAACCCCGAACATATGCTATATGAATGTTTTAAGAATGGGTAATTAATTTGGGACGCATATAACTTCACCCATAACGATAAGCGAGAGTAAATTTGGGCACTGTTGCTGGGGAAATCTTTGGTTTTAGGTATAATATTTAAATTGTGTTAATAATTGATTTATGTGAAAATAAAAATAAAAAATTATCAAAAATCTAGTTTCTAATCCCATTTCAAATTTTCTCTTTTACTTTTCCCTTGTTATTACTGGTATTTGTGTTGTGATTGTGCATAAGAATAATGTTCATGAATAAACTCCCTACATGGTCTTGGAGCGCTGATTCATAAGAACTACTTCTGCATGACCCGAAGATCGAACAAACCCTGCTTCGTCGTCAGCATGCACTAAAAGAAACTCACAACCACCAACCCTCTACCATGGTGAACACAAAGGAGGGAGCACCAGTGGATGCTACGACTGAGCATCAGTACCAAGATCAGAATCCTCCCACTACTGGTTTACCGGAGCATGTTCCTTGAGATTTTGAGGAATTTATCCTGAGTGATTACCAACGGCCGCCACAGAAACCTCCTCCGGCATACGACCAACTACAACAACCGCATCAACTCTTCCAATAGCCTTATTTTTCCCCTCAGGAGCAGGGGCATCTACAACCTCCACCCCCTCAGCAGCCACCTCCAAGACGTACTCTTATGGAGTACGGTCTTCCTTCAATCCACGGAGCTGATACGGGCATCGTCCGTCCTCCGGTCCAGGCCCAGCACTTTGAGATCAAGCCTGCAATAATGCAGCTGATCCAGAACACCGTCAAATTTGGAGGTCTACCTAGTAAAGATCCGAACGCTCATCTCTCCAACTTTCTGGAGATCTGTGACACATTTCATTACCATGGCATGTCTGAGGATGCCATTCGTCTTCCCCTATTTCCCTTCTCTCTACGGGACAAGGATAAAGACATGATTAAGGGGTTGCCACAACGATCTATCCCCACCTAGGAGGAGCTATCCCATGCGTTTTTGTCCAAATACTTCCCACCATCGAAGAAGGTCATGCTACAGAACGATATAAAAACTTATAGCGGCACGAATCCGAGTCGTTATATGAGTCCTGGGAACGTTTCAATGAGATGATACGAAAATGCCGACACCACGGAGTCCCACTATGGATTCAAGTCTAGACCTTCTACAAAGGACTTACAACAAATACCACGTCTGTGGTGGATGTTGCTACTGGAGGTATGGTGATGCATAAATCCCCCGAAGAGCTATTTGAACTACTGGAAGACATGTCAGCCAACAGCTTCCAGTGGCACTCTGAGCGGGGGACTCAAAAGAGAGGTATGCACAGTATTGACGCTACCATTATGTTTGCTGCTCAGTTGGACACTGTGTCGATGAAAACCGACACATTGAATCTCAAAGGAGCATCTCAAGTTCTAGCGGCGAAGCATCCAGCATGTGGCGACTATTGTGATAACCACATAATGGGAGAATTCCCAGGTTTGACTAGAGTCCCTTCGACGAGTGAGGTGAGTTATGTTTCCAAAAATCGAGGGTCCAACCAGTACCAGTAGTACCAGAACCCGACATGGCAAGATCAACAGAATTTTGGTTGGGGCCAACAACAACAGAATCCTCCGCCCCAGCGACCGCCCAACTACAACCAACCTCCATACCAGAACCAATACCAAATGCCACAACAACCCCAGCAGGGTCCTTATTAGAAATAAGGTTATCAGAACCCTCGCCCACAGTAGCCAAGACAACCACCTCCTCTACCGTCTCAACAACCACCTCAGTAGGAGAACACCTCAACGTTAGCGGATCTGGTGAAAAATTCATATCAACTTTTGAGACTCAGTTCCAAAATCAAGAAGCTTCGATTCGAGACCTGGAGAATCAGATTGGCCAGCTGGAAAATCAACTCTCAGGAACGCAGCCCAGTACACTACCAGGAAACACATAGAAGAACTCGAGGGAGGAGGCCCATTCCATCATGCTCCGGAGTGGAAAGGAGCTCCAATAGAACCAATCAGCACAGCCAAGTTCATCCACACCCACCGTTAATGAAAAAGGTACCAATACCGACCCCTCCTCATCCAAAAACCCACAGAATGAGGTTTGACAGAATAAAGGAAAAGAGTTTGTTAAACCTTTTGAACCCACCTTACCCTTTTTGGAGATATTGAAGCAGAGGAAGCTGGACCACTAGTTCAACAAATTCATAGATGTATTCAAAAAGCTACATATAAATATTCCATTTGCAAAGGCGCTGACACGGATTCCCACCTATGCCAAATTTATGTAGGAAATACTCTCTAATAGTAGAAAAATGGAGGATATGGGCACCATTTCCCTCACCATGGAGTGTTCTGCAGTCGTCCAGCATTCAATTCCTCCCAAACTCCATGATCCATGTATTTTCACCATTCCTTGTACTATTGGATCCTGTGAGTTTGGGAAGGCCCTCTGTGACTTAGGGGCCATCGTGAACCTCATGCCCCTCTATGTTTTCAAGAATCTGGGACTCAACGAGAACAAGCCTACCCGTGAATCCCTTAAACTTGCTGATTGATCCATCAAACATCTGAAGGGACTACTGGAGGACGTACTGGTCAAGGTGGGTAGGCTGATCCTCCCTGCTGATTTCATCATCCTCAACATGGGGGATGACCAGGAAGCACCTCTTATACTTGGAAGGCCTTTTTTGGGAATTGGGAAGGTACTAATCTATGTGCAACAAGGAGAGCTTATTTTTAGGGTAGGGGATGAAAGAGTTTCCTACAACATCCTCATGGTCATCAAACATGATTCCTTGTCAGAGCATGAGGACTTTTATGCAGTGTCCACCATGGATAACCATTTTAGCGAAAAAGGGGATGATCTGGTATGTTCTTTTACATCAAATAATTTAACTATTCTAGATATTCTATTAGATGAAGTGCCAGAAGACTTGCAATTCTTAGAAGGTCAGGGTGGCCACTATTGGCAGCGTGCAGTTGTTCATGATAGTTTGGAACAGGATAAGGTGCAAAAACTTGTGCCTTGGATTTTAAAGGTGCCTGAACTCGAACTGAAGCCTCTTCCATCTTCCCTCATGTATGGGAATTTAGGACCCAATCAAACTTTTCCTTTTATACTTAACGCAGAACTGTCACCAGAGCAGTAAGATGAACTTCTGCAGGTTCTCAAATAGTGGAAGAATGCTATTGGGTGGACAGTTGCTGATCTGAAGGGCATCAGCCCTACCATTTACACTCACAAGGTGATACTTGAAGAAGTTTCCAAGTAATCTCGGCAACCACAACGACGCTTGAATCCTCCCATGAAGGAAGATGTAAAAAAGAGGTGATCAAATTATTATATGCAGGCATCATCTATCCCATATCAGATAGTCCGTGGGTGAGTCCCCTCTAAGTGGTACCCAAAAAGGGGGGTATCACTATGATTTCAAATTGAAAGAATGAGCTCATCCCTACATGCACTATTACAGGCTGGCGAGTCTGTGTGGATTAGCAGAAGCTAAACGATGCCACAAGAAAGGATCATTTCCCCTTTCTATTCATGGATCAAATGCTATAGAGACTAGTAGGACACAACTTCTATTTTTTCCTCGACAGTTTTTCCGGCTACAACCAAATCTACATTGCTATAGAGGATCAGAAAAAAATCACATTCACTTGCCCCTACGACACATATGCTTATTGAAGGATGTCTTTCGGCATGTGCAATTCCCCCGCCACCTTCAAACACTGTTTGATGGCCATCTTCCATGACATGGCGGAATGAATCCTGGAGGTATTCAGGGATGATTTTTCTGTTTACGGAAAATCATTCACCATTTATTTACGGAACCTAGAGCTAGTGTTGGAACGATGTGAGCACACTAACCTAGTCTTGAACTGGGAAAAGTGTCATTTCATGGTGCAAAGTGGCATAGTCATTGGCTACAGAATTTCTAAAAAGGGGATAAAGGTGGACCCGGTGAAGATCGAATTCATTTCACAACTACCTATACCGACTTCCATCCACGCCATCTCCAACTTCCTGGGGAATACAGGTTTTTATAGGCAGTTTGTCTGCGACTTCTCAAAAATATCCTAGACCCTCACCAATCTTCTAACCAAGGATGCCATATTTGAGTTCGATGAGACATGTGTCAGATATTTTGATCATCTAAAGTAGTGCCTGGTAGAAGCTCCAGTTATGATTTATCCGAACTGGGAGGAACAATTTGAGGTGATGTGCGATGCGAGCGACTATGCAGTGCGAGCCGTCTTGGGCCAGTGACTTGACTGGATTTTTTGACCTCTCTATTATGCCAGCAGAACACTCAATGAGGCACAGATCAATGACACCACCACAGAAAAGGAGATTCTTGTAGTGGTTTTTGAATTTGATAGGTTTCGTTCATACTTAGTGTTGTCTAAAGTTATTGTTTATACTAACCACACAACACTAAAGTACCTACTGAAAAAGAAATATGTGAAGCCCCGATTAATCAGCTGGGTAATCCTACTACAAGAATTCAATGTGGAGATCCAAGATAAGAAAGGGAGTGAGAACTTCATTGTTGACCACCTCTCCCGCCTTTAGCTACCTCATTTGGAGAAGGAAGAAGATCGGGAGATCAGGGAGGATTTTCCAGATGAGCACCTCTTTTTGATCAAGAAACACCTAGACCATGGTATACAGATATCGGTAATTTTCTGGTTACAGGTGTCCTTCACCCCGACCTCTCCTTCCAGCAAAGGAAAAGATTTTTCTCTGATGTGAAAAAGTACTTATGGTAGGATCCTCTTCTATTCTGTTCCTGTGCAGATGGAGTGATCCGTTGTTGCATCCCAGAGAATGAAGTTCACGGTGTCCTCAAGTTCTGTCACGCCACACCAGTAGGAGGACATCATGGGCTGGACCGTACCACAGCTAAGATCATGCAGTCTGGATTTTTCTGGCCCACCATTCATAGAGATGCTCAGGCCTTTGTTTCCTGTTGTGATCGGTTCCAGAGGACCAGTAATATGGGACGTAGAGCCGAGATGCCCTAGAACCCCATCCTGAAGGTCAATATTTTTGACATCTGGGGCATAGATTTCATGGGTCCCTTTCCCCCATCTTTTGGGAACACTTACATCCTGTTCTGCATCGACTACGTCTCCAAGTGGGTGGAATCCACTGCTACAACACGCTACACAACCAAGTTAGTCATGAATTTCTTAATGAAAAATATTTTTAGCAGGTTTGGGGATCCATGAGTACTGATCAGCGATAGAGGAACCCACTTCGACAACACACTGATGAGAGGAATACTGTCAATGTATGGAGTAAAGCATCAGATGGGGACACCATATCATCCCTAGTCTAGTGGATAGATAGAGCTCTCCAACCGTGAGCTCAAGCAGATCCTGGAGAAAACAGTGAACACTTCGCAGAAGGACTGGTCCAAAAAAGATAGATGATGCCTTGTGGGAATATCATACTGCTTTCAAAACACCACTGGGAATGTCCCCATTCCGCCTCATCTATGGAAAGCCCTGCCATCGGCCAGTGGAATAGGAACACAAAGCCTACTGGGCCGTCAAAGACATAAATTTTGATCTGAAGGCAGCTGAAGAGAAATGGATGTTCCAACTGTAGGAACAAGATGAAATCAGATTAGAGACGTAAGAGAACTCCAAGCTGTAAAAGGAGAAGAAAAGATCCATTCATGATTGGATGATTTCACAAAAATCATTCCAACCCGGTGATCAGGTACTTCTCTTTAATTCTCATCTTTACTTATTACCTGGGAAGTTAAAGTCATGATGGTCCGGACCATTCCATGTTGTACGTGTATTCCATCATGGAGGTGTAGAAATTTCTATAGAATAATTTCAACCATTCAAGGTAAATGGGTAGCAGTTGAAAGCTTACCATCCTACAGACAACACGGTGGGAACGTTGTCCACCATACAGCTCAAGTAAGCAATGTAAGAAGGTCAATCCAATGACCTAAAACAAAGGCACTTCCAGTGAGGCAACCTAGAGGTTACACGCCGTGTCCCTCATTATATACATGTTGTGTACATATCTTTTGAATTTATAATCTTAATATTATAAATCTATAGAATAACAAATAAATAACCAGGGATGAAGCTGGTGCCGATGGTAAAGTCACTGGAGTTTATTCAAGCCTTCCCCGGTTCAAATCCTCCTTACCTACCTTCGACACGAGGTTCATCCTTTTATTTACACGATGTGTGTGGTATTTTCCATATATATATATATGTGTGTGTGTGTGTGTGTGTTTAAATATAATAAAACCCATGATGTGGATGGGCTGGTTGGCTAGAATCGTAACCCGATTCCAAAAGACTCGGGTTCAAATCCAGACAACGGTCCCATTTCCATCATTTATTCTTTTAATAAAACCACACGGCGTGCATTTTGATATACACCGTGTGTGCCATAATTTTTCAATTTAAATTAAAAACATTTTTAAAATAAGAAATAACATGCAGGTGAAGTTGGGGGATTGGCAACGTCTCAGCACCAGGTTCAAAAGGCTAGGGTTCGAATCACGCTAATCTCCCCACTTCATCCCCATCCCTTCCTAAATAAAAACCACACGCCGTGCATTTCGTTCTTTCTGTGTGTATTGGAAGTATAGAATAAATATATATATATATAATAAATATGAATAGTAGAACAACCTTTGCTCTAGTGGTTGAGGGCTTCCATTCGGAACGGCCGATCACCGGTTCGAATCCCGCCCCAAGCACCAGACCAAAGGATATACTACTCTTTTTCTAAATTTAAATTACACGGTGTGTATTCCCCAATATACATCATGTATAGGTTTATTTGTAATAGAATATATAGATATATCTATTTTATTTTAATTATTTCTAATAATTATTATATAGTTTACTATAATTATTATATATTTATATATGTTGTAAAAAAATTGGAATACATGGCGTGTAGTCCAAACATACACGTTGTGTACCTTACCTATATAGGCCGCGGGCCACCCAGCTTCAGCCCATGTTGCGCGGCCTCACCATTTCCTCCTCTCTTCTCGTTTAATTCTCCCAAACGCCACCTGTAACCCCTTTTCTCAGATCTCTCGATTCATGGAATTTCAGGTTCTGATTCTTCTTGCATTTTGATCCTTGATCAGGATACGTCGTTCTACACCCTCTATTTTAAATTTTTAGACTCGTTTAGGTTTTTTTTCGGATCGGTCGACCGTTCGGCTTCCGCCCGTACACGGCCACGAAATGAAGAACACACGTTGTGTTCTTTTGTACATGGCCACACACAAAATATTTTGAAATTTGAATATACACGGTGTTTATGTTCGGTACACAACGTGTCCTTTTCCTCGTCTTGCCCGAGTACTCCTTTACACATGGCCCGACACACCCTTTTCACATACACGGCATGTGTGTTTGTTACACAACATGTATATCATTTCCTTTGGCTCCTCTATGTGTGTGGTATATAACACGGCCTCTCACCCCATGTTCCCAAACACGACGTGTATGTTCGGTACATGCCGTGTCTTTTATTTCTTTCGGCCGACCCATGTCTCGTCCCCTACATGGCCATATAACTCGAGTAATAGACATGCCGTGTTGTTATACTACATGGCGTGTAGTTTATTTTTCATTGAACTGATAAAAACATGGTCGTGTCATTTGTAACACACGACCACCTACACTTTGAGTGAGCACGATGTGTATGTTCGGTACACGCCGTATACCTTTACATGGTCTATTTTTCACTCTCGGCGTGTCTATCCAGAGAACACGAGATACTCTATATTTTTCACTACACGCCATGTACTCTGGAGTACACACCGTGTACTTTTATTTTCTAGTTTTCTCAAATTTTCTTTGTTTTGTTTTGTTTTCTTTTTCGTTTTGTTTTGTTTTGTTTTACTATTCTTTCTATTTCAGGATATGGTAGATCACGATCCTTCTCGGGGGAAGCGGCCGGCCTCCGCCACTGAGGGAGAGAGGGCTAGCTATCGCCGGATCCGACTCCGACCTCATACACAGTCGGACCCAGACGCTCCGGTCTTCGAGCTCCCTCCTTTGTCTATTCTTCCACCACTCACTCCCTTAGCAGAGGCTGGGCCTACTCCTTCTGTACCTCCACCTTCCGGCACAAAGCTTCCGAGAACCACAATTTCTGCTGCACCAGCTGCCACTATCCCTATTTTGTCGTCATTAGGAGCCGGTCCCTCTTTGAGCACACCTTCCACCGAGCCACCCTCCACTTCAGCAGATCCACCCACAGAGCCAGCCACTACTACTGCACCAACACCTGGGCCGGGACCTGCATGTGCTCCCTATACATGCATGGTATTCCAGGTCACCGACCTCCCATATGACAGGGTTACAGACTTCTCAAGTCGGCCAATACCGTTGATTGGCCGATACATCGACAGAATCATTACACAACAACTAGGTATTTGGGAGGACTTGGAGGAGCTTCTTGGGAACACCCCACTCATAGATATTTTCTAGGTCAATGCTCATGTTTTTTGTGATTTATTTTTGGAGTTCACGGCCTCGTTTGAGTTTGATGGAGCGGAGTACCGGGAGACACCTGGTGATACGGTGCCCATGGTATGGTTATGGCTAGGCGGCCGACGTTTCTATCTCACCATGACCGAGTTTGGTCAAGGGTGCGGCTTATACCTCCATCCCATCACCCCACCTCATGTTTCTACCCTATCCTGGCCTAATCGCTCTGAGATTGTCTCTATCTGGTGGGAGATCACTAGGCCTAACCACCGGTACTCCCACACTTCTCAGAAGAGAACTCTTATCACTGACCCCCTCATCCGCTTTGCCCACCGGTGCATCAGCGCCATCCTTTTCCCCCTCCATGAGGATATGGGGGTCATGACCAGCCGTGACATGGAGCTCCTTACATGTGTCATCCAGAACGACTACCCGAACCATCCATATAACTCTGCCTCCTATTTCCACTCCATGTTTACCAGCCGTCAGGGCAACCTGAATGGCAGGGATTACACTACTCATCTCACCCACCACCTTGGGGTATTCGAGCCATCTTTACCTCATGACCTGTTAGGTTCACCCTAGCGGATGGACTTTCTCATTATCATTCGCATGGGAATGGTCCAGAAGCAGGGGGTGCCTACATCCTTGGACTGGATCGCCCCCTGCCACCCGCTGACCCTCCTGCCCTAACTGCTGACCCTGAACCACCTTCCCCACCCCCTCCAGCTTCCCCACCTCACCCACATCCTACTAGCCCCGCTTCTTCTATCCTTCCTTCTTCTGCCCCATCCCCCATCCCACCTACCCCCACACTCTCGGTCGATCTTGCCCTTTCCCACCGCCTAGCCGTGATGGAGCAGGTCTTGGGTCACTTCGACAGCCAGCAAGATCATATTGCACAACAGTTGGATCATATCATCGGCTTCTAGGACACCATTGTGCAACATTTGATCTATCTCAACAGCCACCAGGACCGCATGGAGTTGTTGTTGGTGGATATTGCTCAGCATCATGGTTTTCTGCCACCTTTGCCACCTGTCTCTGCGTCCGCTGCTGGACCTTCTGTTGCTGCTCCACCTCCCTCTCCTGCACAGGCCACAGATTCCGTTCTTCTGTCTTCGGTGGGCCCTACTACTACTCCTCCTGAAGCCACCACTTCTGCCAGTCCAGGGCCAGCTATTGAGCTTCCTTCATTGAGTCTCGCACCTAAGGCTTCTACTTCTCCATCTACCTTTCATAGTGCAGAATCGAAGCCTCCCACATCCACTACTCTTGAACCATCTCTGCCGGCTTGTTTTGTATAGGATGTCGCCTCCCCTAAGGCCACCCCATGATAGTGACATTTTTCTTTATCTTATATATCTCTTTTGTCATTTTATGTGCTGTGATGTTATGGTTGTTTGCACTTTTCTTTTTTCACGACAGTCATAGGTATCATAGAGCACCTTGGGCATCACTTTTCACGAGGGGAGTATTTTTCCATTTTTATTTTCTTCCTTTTTGGATTTACTTCTTCCACTACTTTCCCTCATTTTATCCACCATATCTCACCCTTTCCCACCCTTTTCCTTAGTATTGAACTTGGTGGACCATGTGCAGTATTAAGTGTGGAGAAGCATCTATCTCTTTCACCTTAGTCTTTTCCCTTGATCTAATCTAGGATACATCATTATTATATAATATATTCGAAAATTTAAAGTAATTTTGGTTAATCATTCTTATAAATTCTAGCGTTATTTAGTAGGTACTTTTTGAGGTTTGCATGCTTATTTTGATTCTTATGTGTTTTAAAATGATTGATGATATAGTTTTAATTGAAACTATTAATCCTTGATTAATTACATTGATTAGGATAATCATTTATATGCATGTAATGACATGATTGTCCCTTTATTATTTTTCCACTCCTGAGAGGTATTCCAAACCGTTTTTCGTATTTATTTTCTAATACCCTATTTCTTGAGAGATTCTTAGGATATGCATCACTACCATAATTTTAAAGTTTTTCTTTTCAAAACATGAAGACTTTTTGAATTTCTTTAAAATCATTGAGGCATTAAATTGTTTCAACCCCTTTATCTTGAGAACTATGCTACATTTAATCATCGTTAAGCCCATAGAATCCATGAACAACCTTTATAGGAAGCCACGTTACAAGCCTATTTCCCTTCCTACCCTATTTCTTTTTGAACTTTGCATGATTATTCATTTTTGAGCATTAAAGAAGGATTTGGCAATACATGGAATATTTTTGTACACAACCATAAAATAAAGTGTGGGAGGGGTTCCTCTTGACTATTTAGGGTGGAAAGGGTTCCAAACAATTATTCGTTGTTTTCATAAGTGTTTCCCTTACGTTTTTCATAAAAAAAAATAAAAAAAAATCCAAAGAGAAGGGAACCTTGTGCTCATTTCAGAACCCTTCTTGACTAACGGAAAAGGTGGTGATTACAACAACATTCGACTGAGCATGAGAAGGAATCATTTTCATTGAACTTTATTTTGAATATCATGAACTGTTGTTTAAAGGAATTAGATTTCTTTTTTCATGCCTAGGAATTTATTTTTCATCTAAACCTACCAACCCTAATCCACAGAGACATCTGAACCTTATTGATAAATCACTCATGATTATTGTAATTCAATTTCTCCGGAAGTAGAGAATAAGGCATTTGGAAAACCAATAGATATAGTGTATATATATTTGATTGAGCATAACTATGAATAAAAATATCATGAGTGTGGAGTGTGATTTTAACTGGTAATGTAAATCATCAAGTGGCATGCTTAATTTATTTTTGAAAGGATGAAAAATGTGTTGAAAAAGGATGAGAGTAGTTAAGTGAATTATATACGAGGCATGATTTTAATATATTATGAATTGAATTTGTGTGTGACTTTTATAATTTTCCTCACTAACTTTATCATTTTTATTTTTGATTAATTGAATGCCTTCCTTTTAAAAATATAGGCTCTTTTAATTAGATGTTGAGATTTTCTTGAGGGCATGAAAACGACTAAGTGAGGGGGAATTTGATGCACCCGATTTGTGTATACATTTTCATATATATTATTGCAAATAAAAACATGTTTCAGAAAATATCTGTTGTTTCATGAAAATATTCTTTGATTTTGGTGATTTTGTTTACTTTTAAGAGCATTCTGGATAAAATAAATAAATCAAGGTAAGTCTATGAAAATTTTGAAACTACATTGTGTGTATTTTTTATACACGCGATTTACATCCAGACAGGTACACAGACCAAAAGAGGGAGTACACGCCCATTTCACTAGGTAGATGTTACACGCCATGTGGGGCGGCATTACATGTCGTGTACTACATTCTAGAAGCGGTTGTTGGTGAGAAGAGTCTACACGCCCATGTGGCCGTTGACAGAGACACGACGTGTTCCATTTTTACATGTCGTGTGTGCTATTCTAGAAGGGGTTTCTGGACAAAGTTTTATAATACACGCCGTGTATGGTGGTTCTACATGCCGTGTACCCTCAACTACCAGGCAGCGCCATGTTCAAAAGTCAAAGTCTGCGTGTTAGGCTGCCTACCCGTGGAGAAATTGGCGCCAAGGCACGTTGACGAAACATACACGGCGTGTAATTTCTATACACGTCGTGTACTTTATTTTTCTATAAACAGAGGCCTTGGCCTATGGATTTTGATAGTTCAAAACCATTGTAAGGGAGAGAAGCTCTGCTACTACCATTCCCAAAGCCACTGAGGTGTCGTCGTTTCACAGTTCCGCCTTCTGAAACCTTACCTCAATGCTTACATGATGAATCTGTTAGGTATAATGTGTGTCGTTTCTCTCCTGATTTATATGTGTAACTAAACCCCTCATGTTGGGACTATGGATGAAAGGATCATAATTTGTGTGCTACTTTATATAGTTTTGTTTGCTCTTTGTAAATATTCTTACTCTTCTTAATTTACAATCAAATATAACTTAGAAATTCTGAGCCGGACCATGTTAATAATTCTCAATGATTCAAAAGAGAACTAACGGTGAAAACATCCATGAGCATTGGAAATATTTCACCGATTCAAATAATGGACTGAACCAAATTATGAATTGAGAAACACTGACTACCAGACCAAGGAGTCAATTTCTTCAATTCCAAACAAGTGGAACCAGACCAAAATGATCTTATGATAAAAGGGAATCCATAATGATGAATTATCATGAACAACACAACCATTTAAGAGATATCTATAAAAACTCCATGATCACCACAACCCTAATATGTATTTTCTTCTAGTTTTAAACTCTTTAAATTCAATCGTTGTTTTCATTAAAACTGTGAATCTTTTCTTCAACGTAATACAATATAGTTTTAATCCAAAACCAAAATCAAACCAATCAACTATAAATTATGTATACATCACCTAATTAAGTATTAACTCAATTGAATTCACGCATGCCAATGTTCCTTGTGGATCGACCCTGAACTTATGTTAGACTAATGTTTTAAGAATGGGTAATTAATTTTAGATGCATATAACTTCAGACATAACTACAAGTGAGACTAGAAATACTACATTTTCTAGGTAAATAAGGACTATTCCTAATCCATTCTTGTTGAGTTTATGATTTTACAATATCTTCCCTATTGGACTTCTATATGCACTATCAAAATACATTTCCCATGTTTGGGATTTATCTTGAATAGAGAAGACCTCTTCATCTATAAATTTAGTATTAAACGATGTGTCTTCCATAGATGGGTGCTTAGCAAGGAAATTAGTCTGAGCATGGCCATTTATTTCCTTTTGAGAAGAAAACTGGATATCAAACTGTTGCGAAATAGCTTCCCACCATGCTAGACATCCTGTAAGCATAAAACAAATGAGGATAAATTTGAGCGGTTTATTACGAGATACCAATTTGACCTCATTATCTTACGAGTAATGTCTCAATTTCTAAATAGTAAATATTAATGCCATGCATCACTTCTCAATACTTTAATACTGAGTTTCTACATCAACCATAGTGCGACTTAGATAATAAAGGCTATTTTCATTTCCAGCATCATTCTTTTGGGTGAAGAAGTCACATAGTGATCACTATAAAGTTGTCTCATAGAGAATGGGTGGTCTTGCTTCAATAGGTGGCATCAATACTGGTGGAATCAAGAGATATTTCTTTAGTATATCAAATTCTTCTTGGTAATCCTTAGTCCATTGATAAGTGACTACTCTCTTCATTAATCTGGTAAAAGGTAAACATTTCCCTACCAAATTGGTGATAAAGTGCCGAATATAGGCCAAGTGTCCTTGAATTCCTCTAAATTATTTCAAATTTCAAGGAGGTGACACACCAAGGATTGATTTTGTTTTCTCAGGATCGACTTTGATACCATGATGGTGTAAAAAAAAGCCATGTAATTATCTTGAGGTTACTCTGAAATCACATTTTTAGGGGTTCATCTTCAAATTTTATTGCCGAAGTTTGTGAAATATGGTTTCTAAATCTACAAAGTGATTGGACAATTGTTTGGGTTTGACTACCAAATGATCCACATAAAATTCATCAAATTTCCCTAAGAAGGGATTGAAGATATGGTGCATGGCACGTTGGTATGTCGTTCCTGCATTCTTTAAGCCAAAGGTCATTACCCGATAGCAAAAAACACCTTGAGGAGCTCTAAAGGATGACGATTCTTCATCCTCTGGGGCCATTGGACTTTGATTATACCCAGAATATCCATCCAGATGGAAAGAGCTTCATAGCCATCCGTTGCATCAATTAGATGTTCTGTAATCAGGACTATATAATCATCTAAAGGAAAATGCTAGTTGAGATCTCTGAAATCAATGCAGACTCTAATTTTCCCATTCTTCTTTTTCACTAGGAAAATATTGGCCTTCCATTTGGGATACTGAACTTTCCTGTCAAAATTAACCTTTATAAGCTTATCAACTTCAGCTTCAATTTTAGAGGCCTGAGTTGGGTGTGTTCTCCTTGTAGCTTTCTTGAAACCACAATGTTCTTCGGGAAAACCCAAATGATGGGTGGCTACATCTGGATAAAGACATTGAATTTAGTTTTAATTCAAGGAAAATATATCTCAATTTTTTTTATAAATAATGTATAAACCTCTTGCTCTTCATTGGTCATGGCCACATTAATTAAGTTGGGGCGTTGATCTTCCCATGTACCTATATTTATTTCACTGAGTTCATCTACGATGGTAGAAACACCTTCTTCAAATTCTAGAGGAGCATCCCTGAGATCTTCCTCTTCTTCTTCATTATGTGTTACCTCTTCTATTTAAATTTTCATGGTAGATTAAAAGTAAAAATTCCCAATTTTAGGGAAGGAGTCAGTATTTGAACATCTCGAAGAAGAAGCAACCAAATCTGACCCTACTGACGATGAAGGGTCTTCCTGTGGTAAAGAGGGATTGATGGATTTAGAATCAACAACTTTGTCACCCTATAATATTGTAACAATTTCTCCTATTCTAATTGATGAAGTAGAGGCTCGTTGAAGTTTAGTAGATAAAATAAAAACATATACATTGAATCTTCCATCATTGAATGGTGTATCCATAATTTCTCCCATGTTATCAGGCTCAATTACCGCAATTGACATTATGATAATTATTGAATGAGTGCATGGATTGGGTTTTACCCCTTCCAAATGATTGATGGGTAACACATAATCTTTACTCAAATGCATGAATGGATTTTCCCGAATCTTTTCCTGTCCATTTAGAGCATTAACTCTAGTTATCTCCTTGGTCATGGACTTTGTTCCTTTTGTGTGATAAAACTCAGCCTCAATGTATTGAGATTCACATATTTTTAATGGAGCCTTATCACCATAAAATGTTCTGATTTGACCATTGAAATAGTATTTCATACATTGGTGTTATGATGAAGGTATGGCTGCATGTTGATGCAACCAATGCCTTCCAAGAAGAATATTGAATGTTGTGTCCTAACCAACAACCCTGAAATCTGAATTAGACACAAGATCATCAAACTAAGTTCTGAGTGTCATTTCGCCCAAAGGTTCTTTTTCATTCTTGTCATATCCTTGCAACATTAAAGTTGAAGGAGATAAGTCAGATTCAGTCATGCCCAGTCGACGAAGTGTATGAATGTGAATGAGGTTGACCCTGGAACCATTATAAATGAATTCTCGTTAGATATCCATGTCATTGACCTTACTAGACAGATACAAGGGTCTGATGTGTCCATATACCACATGGTCTTCATCTTCATCTCTAAAATATATAACTGCATGACATTTTGCAGAATCAATCTCTATACAGTAAACCTCAACAGCAGCACTTTCTTTTTCAAATTCATTAGGACTTAACAAGGCCTCAATGAGGTCTTCTCAAATATATTTTGACAGATTAAAAGTATCCAAAATTGAGAACATGTCCAGTAATTGGTCCAATTGTTTCAAGGCATCGAAATTTTGGTCCAATGGTCTTCATTTCCCAGTATGGAGATGTGGTTTTGCAGGTTCTTTGGAAGGTGTCGCTTCTATTCTTAATGTATTCTGTGTTGAAAAAAAAGTGGTAAATACCACTGACTTTGGTAAATTAGACTAACTAATTCAATTCATCTACTGAGAAGAATATCGTGTAGCTTATAATAGGTCCCCCCGAATAATTGTTCAATAACTAGACTTATTTTTCTTGGAAGAAACTCCTTGTTCATGTTGAGGTCGCAAAAGGGATCTTTCACAGGTTTTTACCTTCTATATGGTTTGAGGAGGGATAGAGTTAAAATTATGCTTTCTATAATTCCCACATCTTACCCTATATCCTCGACCTTGGCTTCATCCTCTAGTTTCCCAATTACGAAAGAGGAATTCTGGCTCAATAAAATGAGAATCACCATTGGCATAAGGATTTGTTAAATGGATAACATTAATAGAACCAAGGATCGATTCTTTTTCTAATGAGGATTTTGCCGGACATATTACTTCTGGCTATACCGTTCGGCGGGGCGTTGCCCATAATTTTGAAACAGATGTCGTAAAATCTGCCAGGGTTAAGGAAAACTTTGGCCTTGATGTAAGCTCTTCTTTTTCTAACTTCTCTTTATCCTTATGTCCATTTTCATTCTTTGAGGAACGACCTTTTGATGAAGATGGTTTTGTTAAGGGATGAGTGGTAGGAGACCCAATTGGTTGTTTCCATTATGTTTGTAAAATAACATGAGTCCAGTTGATCGTTTTCCAGATCATCTAGTCATCATGTTTTACAACATTTTTAATTTTATCCTCATTCTATTCTCCCTCTTCCAATGGATTAGTGGCCATAACACATACTACATGAGCTGATGAACATTTCAATTTCACTTTCCCAAAGTCTACCAACTATTGAAAAAGGTCTTTGAAAACAAATCAATCCTAAATGGGGTGTCCCAACACCTAATGAAAGGGAAAATAATTCTGAGGATCTTCATATCCATCTTTACATGGCTTCCTCGGCCATGGAAACTGAACCAAATTGTTTTCTAAGGCTGAGATGAAGTAGGTAGGAACTTTCCCATTCCTGAAAGAATAGTTTTTATTCTTTAATTCCTCAAACTGTTTCTACCTTTGATCTCTTTGATCATATTGATGAGGTGGGCGTTTCTGCTGATGCTGAAGAAGCAGAGCCCTTCGATATGATGATGTTGTTGAAGTAGAAGAAGTTATAGGTGGCTATTTGAGTGTAACTGTAGTATCTTCTACCTTTCCAATTCTCATTCCAATATCCGATTTAATTACTAGAGTTTTAGCCTTAGTTTCTATAATAGTGTCTTCTTTCGGATGAGCTATTGAAGTAAGGTCTCGAAACCCTCCTGTGTATTTCACAAGGATCAATGGTGTGGGTAATTCATCATGCAGAATTGCCACAAATATTCTCAGTAACTCTTCTTAAGGTAGTGATAATCTTAAGGAATATGTTAATCCCTTCCAGCGATCAATGAAATATGAAACTCTTTCATTTTATTGTTTTTTTCAATTGTTAAGATCAAAAACTGTCATCTTTAGTAATGTTGAGCTAAATTGGAGAATAAATTTCTGACAGAGATCTTCCCACCTAGTAATCGATCAAGAATGTAAACTTGTATAGTAGAAAAAATATGGTTCATATAATGACTGCACAAAAACCCTATGCTGAACTGTCTCTTGTTGTTGAGAGGTTCACATCATAGGATGAAAAAGAGAAACAAATTTTGTTATGTGTTGTTCCGGATCACCCAAACCATAAAAAATTTGGAATGGGGAATTCACAAAATTTGGCGAGGGAAGAATTTCATACACCCATTCAGGGTATGATCTCTTTTCTGGATGAACTGGTGCACGTAGTTCCACCATGGCTTCGAAAAAAGTTGTTAATTCCTCAATTGTATTCATAAGTATTTGGGGAATATTCGGATGAGCTATATTAAGTGCAGGTATTGCAACTAGAACTTAATCTGGTGCAATGACTAGTAAGACCACTGATGGAGGTGTTGATATCTGTCTTGGATAACCCACGGAAATAGGTCTATCAGGATGTATATGATCCTTTCTTGATTGTGTACGCAATGTACGGAATTCATTATCTGCATCTATAGTTACTACAAATCCCCTTTTCTGAGGAGCTCCTACAAGATTTTCATGTTGAGGATTTGTCTGGGGAGTACGTATAGCAGAAATGTTGTTTCAAAGAAACTCTATATTGATTCTTTTCAACTCCTTCATTTCCTCTTCTTTCTGTGAAAATATCTCTTCAAGTGAAAGAGATTGACTCTCTCCTTTGGAAAACTGAGGTGTAATCTGACTTGTTTTCTATACCCTTATTAGATGTATTTTGGAGGGGGATAGTTATTTTAATGAATACATAGATTATAGGTATGCCTAGGATTTTGGGTATGCGCACCTTCCTCATTTTCCTCAGTGTGTACCATATTGTCGACATGAACTTTGTCTTCTGATTCCCCTGAAATGGAATTATTTTCTGGAGGATCTTCTGCAATGGTATTGATAATATTCACTGATTCATAATGTATTGATTTCATTCTGTTAGTGTTTCTGGTAGATCATCTCCCTTTTTGACATTAAAAAAACTCAATTCTCCTATATGAAAAATTACTTATAAAAGTTTGGAGGACAGTAACATGAAGGGAATCATTGGATAGTTTAGTTGTACGCTTTCCTTGTGGCTTCTTTCTTAATCGAGAGAAAACTGACTTCTGTTGAGTAGGGGATTGTAGATGTGAAAAAAGCCCCCATCCTTGTAGTCTGGGGATGATCATGATATTCTTCATCAAATAATTGAACATTGTTTATTGAATTTTAAGGTTAAATTAAATGAACCCCCATCCTGGAAAGATGGGGTTATTCTTGAACTTCTAAAGCTGAAATTCGTAAAACTGCTAATCTGATTTTGCATATTTGGGTTCAAACATTAGCTGGGTGCATCATCTGACAATCACATAAATCACCAGTTTTAGAAGATCTATGTTTTATTTCATACATTTTCATCCTCTGACATCTGACATCCTCTAAACAGGACAACTTCTCAAGCTTCACAAGGGCATGATGTAGAAGTATCTCAACAACTTCCTTTCTTTGGGCATGATTCTGATAAGAACTTGTTGAGGCCTGTTCTTGAGCGTACATTTGATTACATACAAAACCTATTTATTGTGCCCAAACGTGGTAAATAACATTGAATGATACCAATTATGGCGGACTTTGTTGATTTGTGAGTGTAGGGGAATGCGATTCTCCATATGAACCTCATCCTCTGATGCGAAAAATAGATGGGGAATCAGAAATTAAATGGTGTAGCCTCTTTAGAGCATTGATACATGCACACTGAAGGGTTGTATGTTGATTTCCAACACTTGGATGTTGGGGAACTAAAAGAGATGACATTTCAATTTGGACTGGTAACCCTTTTATTACCTTTATATAATTTTGGTATTCATAATAAGGTAATAATATAGTTTTCAAATGAAAAAGTGTTTTCCATAAGTTGAGATGAATGTCAGGAATGCAATATTCTGTCATAAATTCTGTAGTATCAAACTGATAATTTGATGAAGGCTAGAACATGACAAGAATTTCTCCATTAGCTAATTGTTTCCTCATGTGTAACATGTCTTAATAATTTTTCACTAGAGGTTTCCACAGTTGGTCTGACCAAAGTGGATGCTCTGCATCAAGAAGATAAATGACCCAAGGGAGGTTTGGAGAATAATTATTCCCTTATGAGGTCTTCTGATTGAGAAAGTGTTTCACCCATCAATGATAAGGCATCAGACATTACTGGCCTTGTGTTTTCAAGTGCCTCGATATTGGAGGTCATTCTTGTTGTTACATTGTCAATTATGGGATTATTTTGACACTGCGAAATAATATTGCGTAGAGGACTTTCTTAGTGAATGACATTAGGGTAGGATCACCATGATGGATTATATGAAGGGATAAATATTCTTTCTCCTTGGTCTTCTGGCCACATGGAGGGTTGTCATGGCTCTCATCCAAAGATAGACACTATGGATTGACCGAAATTTTTTGAAGCAAGCCTTCATGATGAAGTGTCCTGTGAGAAACTTAAGAATTACAACTACCACTCCAAAAATTTGGTAATGAGAGGGTAGGATCTTGAGGACCAATAAATAAATGTCCAAGGGATTCAAGAACTCTAGAATTAAGCGGAGATAAATCACATCTTGACTTCTCATTTTCCAATATTATTTGGTAAGATTTACTTTTAGATGTTCTATTATACTTAGTTGGGGCCACCTGATATGAGAATTTGTTATAATGTGCAAGTGTATCTACCTTCCTTTAAATAGGTTTCGGAAAAAACTGATTAACTCTAATTGGAAAGGGTGTATGTTCCCAATCTTATTGTCTGTATGATATGGGGGAAAATGCCCCATGACCCTCCTGGAATGGAACAGAGGTATGTAACTTCTCTTAGATGACATACTGATGTGTCGTCCCATGTGTGGGGACAGATTTTTAGGTTTTTTCCTCTGATACAGCCAAAGTAGTAAAAATATCATGGCATGCTTCTAGAGTATGGTAATGGATATGCATCATCCCTTTCACCATTGATAAGATGTGTTTGGTGACTTCAGTGTCTGGAACTGGAATATATATCCATTCCATATCTGGAGTAGGTGTATGTGCATTCTCTTGTCCTCCTTTTCCAGTCAATGGATATTGACAGTACTGACGCATGGGGGAAGAGATTTGGTTCCGCCACAAATTTTTCATTGGATCTTTTCGACTGAGATCTCTAGGTGCTACCAAACGAGACTGTTGGTAGGCTTGATGAACATTGGCAAGTGTATGTGCCTACTAGCTATTTTCCATCATGTATTGATGATGGGATTCCTTCAATACTGGAAGAAGATACTGCGGACAGAATGGGTGATTGTAAATAAGTGGATGTTTATGTTTACCAGTTTCCACCATATTAGATTTGCGGGCCTCATTAAATGCAGTCAGACGATCCTGATGGCTGATAACTCGCGGTTCGTCTTGCATGCCTGAGTCTGAGAGACCTAGTCCAAACATCCAGATTCAACACCCCCATCAAGTTATGGATACAATACCCCATGACTTTGGTGGTGATTTCTAGTGGGAGTCCTAAGGAAGGACTCTTGAAATCTTTAATTGAGGCCTTGAGTGACCTCTTGATCCACCTCTCTATAGTATGGGTGAGATTGATTGTAGCGTTCCGAGTATAAAGAACAAAAGCGGTTGGATATAGTGGTTGGCACTATTTTCTTCTTGATCATTAGTCGTTGTTGGCCAGATGATTGAGGATTATTATTGACCTAGAGGGCCTGTCAAGCAACCTACAAAGTCGGGATTGTACCATGCTAGTGATATTCCTTCACCAGCACATTAGAGACCCAGGGTTGAAGAAACTGAGTGGGTGATAACGTCCTTCCCATGGATGGAGATCCAGCTTGGGCAGTAGTTAGGAAGTTCACAGATGTTGTCTTGGAGAAAGTCATTCTTTGGTTTGAAGGGAGTTCTATGGATGACTGAGAACAATAACATACATTATTAAAGAAACGTCTTTTCATATGGATACAATCATGATTAATTCCTTTTTCTATCCTTCCTTTATCAATTGATAGGGGCCTAACATGTGGGTAACATTATTAACTTGTTTAAGGATTCACGTTGGGTACACCATTTTTGGTTTCGTAGTTCCTTGAAATAGGTGTTCTAGATTTAAGAATCACTATTTCTAGGCAGTTTCCATTGGATTTATTCATCGAACCAAAAACATCCAACTATTCTTTATCCAAAAGGGGACCTTCTTTCCAAAGGCAGGTGTTCGTTATGTTTTGAACTTTACGAAACTCATGAATGTGCATTGGTCGAGAGGATGGGTGGTCGGACACATCACACCCTTTTTGGGGGGAAATTATTGTCTACTCTGGGACTCTCTTTGTAAAATAAAAATATTTTCATGTACCTTTATTAATTCACCAAGTATATCATATGTATCCCTTGTAATTTTGAATCACTTATTAACATGTGTAAAATTTTAGAATCATTAGTATGCATTCAAGGTTCCTCATCAATGGAAAAATATGTATGTATTCGATGTTTTCCATCAATGGTATCCTCTAATATACCAATAAGAGATTCTTTTAGTCATCATTATGATGATACTAATCTTTAAGCCACTCAGTGGGGCACTCTGGAATTTATTTTCATCTAAGGAGATGAAAGTTTGTTTTGAGCTTGGGATCATGCTCCTAAAATGAGCTAACTACATATCCCTGTGAATTTAATCATAACCCTCATATTTCAGTGCCTATTAGTATGGCACATCATACCTTGTAAGGTCATGTGATAAGGACCTCTATGTGGAAGGTGCTTAGTTGAACCATAGTTTTGGACATATGCTGATGAAACCCGAGGATCTTGGAATGGATATGAGTTTCCAAGTAGGGTCAGACCCTATTGGGAATATGGCCCATGGAGAATGGGGTTGATTTTAAGTGTTGTGAATGAACCTCAAGGAGGATTCCTATGTATCCTATATGGATAGGAATCAAAGACCGTGTAGTTAGATGATTTTTGGTCATAAATCCTAAAAAGGATGACTCAAATATTTTAGGATTTAAATTGGGGCTTAGTTTCTAAGGAGGATGCCCAAATCGGGGGAATTAGTGTTGGATTCTTGAGAAGGATATCCAATAAGCTCGGGATCTGAAAGAGCTTCCTATGTATCCTAATTTGAACAGGAATCATAGTTCTCATAGTTATTTGGTTGAGTTTTTGTGCACATTTTGTCACCATCATGTATCTATAAGACCACGTGAGTCATGCTCGATGTGAGAAACAAGAGAATGTGAAGGATTCAACAATGACACTTTACACATTAAAATTTTTCCTCCATTGAGATGGAAGAGGGTGTGTCGACTGGGGAAGAGGGCGAGGCGACAAACCTTCCATCTGTTCTATTTACATTGGACAAGGGTCCAATGTAATGAAGAAGGGGTGCATGTGAAGGGATTATACCAAGATGGCTGCCTTGAAATTGGTTCTAGTAAGGGAGGGTGACTTCTCCTGTACTTGAGTGGAATATCAAGTGTAAAGTGTACCTTCCCTAACTGACACATGACATTCTGTGTTTCCTTTTTGATTAGGGCACGGCCGGTAACCAACCCTCCTCCAAACTGGGAAATTCCCAACACTGTTTCTCGGAGAAAGGTCCATGTGACTACGGATATATAAACCCACAAACATCCCATGAATCCTAACCCCATTGTGAAACCAATGTGGGAAACCTATGACTGTGGAAATACAAACCCAAATAGGAGACATGATGATGTGTATTTCCCAAAGGTTTGATATGTAAGGAGGCGTCTATGGAGGCTTCAACTTTGTCCCTTTTAGATAAGGGAACCATGGAAGGAGATACCCTTCCATGAATGGCTTCTAAAAGAGGGTACATTATCAAGTCGTGTAGGTAATTTGAACAATTATGCCGCATAGGTACCCCGTGTTGCTTGTATCATAGAGGTATACCGCGTAGCTATGTCGCATAGGTATACCGCGCAGCTATGGCGCACTGGTGTACCGCGCAGGTGTACCGTGATGGTAAGGATGATGACTGAAGAATGTGAAGAACTTCAAAAAAAGTTTATCCCATTTAATCATCTCTCCTCTTGTGGTTTAAAGAGACACCTAAGACAATTTTAGTGATCTATGTGAAAGAGCTACTCAATGGGAGCTTCAGATAGTCTTTCAATTTTTTTATTCTATAAATGTGGATCCCAAGGGATATATTTATAGGCACAGATGGTCCCAGTTAAAAAGATGTTTCCCGCTTAGGTACTTCACATAGCTCCACTGCGCAGGTGCTCCGTCTAGGGACATAAAACATCTTCTGGCATGGAGGTTAGCCGTATAGGGCGGCTGCATATCTCTGTGAAGATACATCGTCATGAAGTGCTTTGGGAGTATTATTGATTTTCCTTTGTACTCTTTTAATCTTTCTTTGGGATTTAAAATATCCAAATGTTATCTTTATTTTGGGTTACTTTCTCAAGTATTGTCGACAAACCCAACAAACAAAAGTGATTTTCAAGGATGATTGATGGCTATGTAAGTGAGGCCATCGAAAGAGATGATAAAATGAAGAAACAAATGAAAAATGAATGGTATATAATTAAAATATTTAATTGGAACTTAAATGTAGAATAACTCCTTCTTCGATCCATTTGTTTATCATTTCTGATGCAATTATTGGGATCCAGCTTCGATCATCTGAAGTTATAGTGATGATCATTCTATGATCCAACAAAGAAAAGTGAAGAACATATATGAACATAAAATTATGGTAAGATATATATAGGATATATGATAGATGAAAAAATAGGGCAAAACCTAAACTCTTAAACATCTATTAATAGAAGTTCCGCTCAGTGCAAAATCTGAAATTCCTTCACCCCCTCTTTTTATGGTGCGCCTCGATAAAACACCCAATTCTGAACTCAATGGTAATTTTAGATTTCAAATCCAAATCCCCACTCTAATTTTATTTTATTTTTTTAATGATAAAATAATTAATTTCAATTATTTTATTTAAGGTTTTTCCCCTGGGTGGAATTTCTCATAGAAGCCTCGCACCGAAATAATTTATGCCACATATAGGGTGAACAACATGTTCTGGACTCAACTGTGCCTCATATTTCATATCCAAGCTACCATTTAAGAGATATTTCATTTTCCAACTCATGGATTTTACAAAAAAAATTAATATTTTTATATAACTTATTCCAAGAAAATCGGGACTCAAAATTAAAAATTGTCTCAACACCTAGCTCTAGAAATATATGTATAAATATTCCAATGTCTTTTAAGGTAAAACATTGGCCTCTACATCATTCCCTCCAATATTTTCTTCCATGAAAATAAATACTAGGGGAAAAAATCAGGATACTTAGCTCACACTTCGATCTCTCGATCCCATGAAAACCTACACATTTCTAAGATGGAATAACATGCGAACCAAATGGATGGTTCTTATTTATATAGATTTATCTTATCGATTAAATGAATATAAACATGCATGTATCTCCTTTACTATGATCTTTAGAAGGCTTCGTGTGCCCACTACAACTATTAGTGGTATGGAAAGGTAGAAGGCAACCTCACCATCTCTTTTCACGGTCGTAGAAGGATCTAAAAAACATGCAGGATAGTTTACTTCACCAACTAAACCTATACATCTCATGTTGCACATAGAATCACAACTTTTCCCTAGAATAGGTTCTCGTGATTCCCTCCATAAGAATATATATCTGGTGAAAAAAAGTAAATATTGTCATGCATGCATTCATAGTTGAGACACCACAACTGAGACACTCTTTCATAATCGATAAGCAAAGGAATCAACACCATCGACCAAAATATATATATACCCTCCTACTCTACCTGGGTCAGCTATAGAGAAGCTAAATGATATGAAACATCCCACACTAGGAGAACCTGGGACATCCTGCTATGGGCATCAACTATAATGCTGCCTCATTCCAGACTATAAACTACCTCAAAGTCATAGTCCTGTAAAAATTTCAACCAGCGTCGCTGCCTTAGGATCATTTCTCTTTGGGTGATGATGCACCTGAGACACTGGTGATCTCAAAAACCCTCAAATCACACTCCATGAACATAGAGCCTCTACATTCTCATGGTTAAGGATACCAATTTACTCTAAAGAGATTGAGTCACGTATTTTAATTCATGGGGTCTCCATCACCTCGACCTATACTTGGTAACTACTATATCAAGGTTGAAGTTGAGCATGAAAGGTGACAATGAATATGTCAGGTGAGTAAACTCATACAACCATAAGAGGCTAGAAATGAAAATCACATGGCCTACCTCATGCGTCTTTCCCCATCTTGGAAGAAGAGGAATCCTCGAAATAGGCACTATTCTGATCACAACAGTAGAATATCATGCCAGAAGTTTGAAGCAGGACAAACTCCACTGGAAATGTCAGGACCTATTCCAACACCCCACTGAAAAACTCTACACTCAATTCATAATTCATAGGTATTCATCCACAAAACCTCAATCATATCCACTTTGTGCTGCATTGAATCATCATTATGGGTTTTATGAGTCACAAAAATGCATCTTGGTGGGGGAAGGACCCCTCTTCCCCATTCATTAAATGATACATTGAAAAACATCGATGGAGGGTTACACAGATTCCCAGCATCAACATGGTAAAACCTCATGCAAGAAACTGAGATTAAATATTACATCACATAGTGTCTAGAAAGTTCAACTTTAAAAATAACAAATGACCAATGGTGTACCTCTTATCGTCTCATGCTATGCCAAAATACAAACATCCAATGCTTGTGGTTTTCAATGAACCTAGATTCCAGCTTCCTGAGCCTGATGTGGGATGACTGGTGGCGGTAGAATGACCTCGTAACATCATCCCCCACCTCCATCTCCTCCTGATATTCTATCAGCACCAACTCCCTTGGAACCTCCCCGATCATGGTGTTGTTTACACTGTTGTGGTCCACCTACTACATGTATGGTGTAATCATCACATCATGTTAGGAAGTCTTGTGTTATTTGACCTCGCCTATCACAATCATAACATCAACCCTATCCAAGAAAAGTTGGTTCCCATGTCCAATCATGAGAAGAACAGATAAATTCAGATCCTATTTTTTCTCATCTATTAGCTACTAAAAACATGTCAACTCTGTTGCGCTCACTCCCACTAAAAGTTATATGGAGTCCCTCTGATAGAAAGATCTGCAACAACATCTCCTACTCTAGCACCCAGGTATAGGTGGGGATGGATAAGGTTACTAGATAGCATAGATATCATTATGGGGTCCCTTATCAAACATTCATTATTGGAAGTAACCATTATAGATCATATCCATAGAGTAGTGTGCAAGGACTCTGAACCCAGCTGCATATTTAGTCACCATCATTCCTCTCTAATACAACTGTAGGAGCTCCTTAAGTCAAACAGAGTGCAAGAAGGAGGGTATAACACCTCATGAAATAGCTGTTGGAAGTCTTCCCATAATAGTGTCGACTTGTCATGTATCTTGGTAACCAAGCCCCGCCAATACCCAGCTACTCCAGGGAAAATGTAGGCTACCAAAGCCACTATATGATCTGTTGATGTCCGAAAAATCCTAAAGAGGTGAACCATCAACACTATCCAAACTTCTATTGTTTGAGGGTCTTTATCACCATGGAATATCAATAGTCTCTGGCACTGAACACATGGAGTGAACTAAGAATGCACACTTCCTCAACCTACTCTATTGGGTATGTCTACTAATTAACATGTGGGGGTGCTTCTGCCTACCCATCTGGAGAAAGGGGCTTGCATGATGGGTCCTAAACTGAGGCCTTGTTGCTTATAGGGTCATCCTCACGAACAAGAGCTAATATTCGAGAAATTTTTTATAGTGGATACATCCTGATTGTTATAAAGGAGTAAATCAGTCAGATTCGAATATATATATATCACCAATAAATAGGAGATTACTCAATATATACAATAAAAGAATCAATCCTATATGATCTATGTACCACTTAATCCTACAACAAATCTCTTAGCATTCTTAGTCAAAAAGTGGCAATCAGGGTCCTGGTGAATGGATACGTCAGTCGCCCTCACCATCACTTGTCTCCCAGGCCTGTGAGCCACTCTCAATGAACATCAACATTTTTTTCCCAAAGTCCAACCATGACCTTTTTAGAAACACATCAGAACAACGTCCCAATGGTCGAAGCATAATTTGATACCACTTTGTCATGACCCGACCTGTACTGCGGCTCGAGTGTAACTAACCCTAACCTGCCTCCATAGGCCTGGGGTTGGTCACTAACACCGAAGGAACAAAAATGGTGGAGGGGGATTTTCTTAAGAACATGTACACACACAAACCAAATAAATGAAAAATTGTAGAGGAAAAGGGAAAAAATATACAAAAATTCTATAAAACGGAGACAAAACACATATGCAACAACATCCAAATAGTATAAGTATAGGATGTAAACTAAAATGTAAAAGGTGAAAAAAATACATGCACAACCAGAAAATCAGAACAACCTGGCCACATGTGAAAAAGAAAAATAGTTGGGAGAGTCGTTCTCCTGAATACCAAGATACGACCACCACACTCGGTCTAAGATCCAGTATCCCTAAGCTACTCTGAAGTCATGATCAATCTGTCAATTGTCTTGAAGGGAATACAAAGTGCAAGAAAATACTATTTAGTATTAGTATAAAAATACTCAGTAGGAATCCACAAAGGCTCAAGGTCGTATTAAGATAGGTATTTTATAGGGGAGAAGTCGATAGAACAATGTACGGTAAATGATAGTAGCTTAAACCATCGAAGGAGTGAAGTAATCCCGTCCAAACATAAGTTGCTAGAAACAGTGACAATATGAACATGTCATGAAGTATTCTTTCCATATAGTATGAGAGTAGACTCATCTAACCATGAGATGCTAGACATAGAAACCATGTGGCATACCCTGTGGGTCTTCACCTCTCCTGTAAGTAGAAAAACCAAAACCAAAGGACTGGGTATTGGTAATATGATATATATATATATGCTGAGCAAAGAAACCAAAACAATAGAGTAAGGGTATCACTATCCCACAAGCTCAGCCCATGAAAAAAGAGTAGCCAACAACTATATAAGTAACCACCATTGATGTCCATCATCCTACACATCTACCCAAAACTGCATGTTAAAGGGGCTTACTCACTGCACCTTGATACTGTCCGCTTTGGGTGGGTTTCTCTCACCCACATAGTTTTAGGTCACGTCACAAGGACGCATCTTGCTGGGAAAAGAACCACTCTTTCTTGAGAGACCAAATTCAGGTCATTGTATATCTTATCATGATGCTGCAGAATCGAGATATTGTGTCATAAAGTCGAGGATCCATGCCCAGCCCTACTGGAGGATTCCACTCCTCATCAGGTATGTGTTCCCTAGTATTCCAGGGGTCATAACTCGAAAGTCAATGGGGGGGGGGCTCTTCCACGACCTATTAGAGGGTACTGCCTAAAAAGAGTTTTCGATGGGTCCCACTACCGAGCACTGCTAGATATAAGTCTGTAATAACCATTGGGGACCACTACCCAGTCCAACTGGAGGTATACCCAGAACATCTTTGGCCATCCTAGCAAGATGGTACCTCTTGGAAGATCATTGAGGAACACTGGCCTTCCCTGTTGGATGGTAAGTCTCAGAAAGAACTAAGGAATATTTTTGACCCCTACTGGATGGTACTTCTTGGAAAAACCCTATTGCAGGCATCAGGTGTCACCCTGGCTAGGTTTCACTCCCAGAACATCTCACATCATAACGTTTATTCCACTATAGAGGGAATCATCATGTCCTAACCGAAATAATACTTAGTATGGGCTACTTACATTCCAAAACCAGATTCTGAAAAAAATAATAAATGAGATATAGATGATTCTTAATGTGGTGCATGATGCATGTATGGCCCACACGATGTATGACCCCACCTCATCACCCATTCATGTACCTAAAAATTATAGTGTACTAAACTACGAACTAGTATCCCTGGGTGGGTCGACTTAACCCTAGATTACATAAAACAACTATTAAAATGGATGAAGAGCACACGGAACTCATCGTTGATTGAGAGGGCCAAAAGCATAATTACACTGGAACACCTCCTCAAACAACTTAAGAAAATTTGACTATATCTCTTTATAAATTTACTCCACTCATACATGATTCAATGTTGACCCAATCTATAGGTTCTCATCAAACCTGTCAAAAGAATCTTCTACTGATTCTCCTTTAATGTTTCCACATTTAATGAGATCATGAAAAATAATTTGTGTGTCCAAACAGATCACACCATTGCAATCCTTGAAGAAAAACATGCATGATCTACTACTCATTCACCCCAAATGAATATTAGATGGAAATTTTGTATGATGATGCATTTCACTCAAAAGGCATCTCGTGTAAACTATGCCTCAGTCCTAAAACATGTTATATGGATCACTACACTAAAAGTTTCTCAAAACAAACACATGGGTTTGTCTTCTGAATCATCCAAAATGGATACCCAGTGAAAATGTTTCATTCCACCACAAAACATAATAACCTGCCCCTATGGTGTCTGTGACTCGATTATAGTTTGAACAACCAGAATTAGTCTCAAAAAGTCCTCCTAAACTCCAGGGTTATAGGGCCTTTGATGGACCATCATTCAAATATTGGATGTAGGTTCTACTTCTGAAAGTAGGTACCATAAATAATAATAATTAAATTATTATAATTAAATTGAGTGCTTCACTCCACCCACAATCGGGCTTGAAATTTAAATTTCAAAAACCACCTAAAATGATATAGCTCAACTAATGAATTGTGTTTTAGTAAATTCACATGAATGGAAGGACCATATCAATAGATATGGGAAGTTAAAGTGTTTGCGCCCAAAACAGGGCTGACCAAGCCCAATTCGGTCGGACCCTTCTGCTTAGGTTGCCCCACTTAGTCCAGCCCGACCTAGTTTACTGTAGACCACTCTTGACCCATGTGGCCTGTGGCCTACCCTAGGACACTGAATCACCATTGTGTTCATTCCTTAATACCTCTCCCGCTTCTACACATGACCCGCATAACACGGTTCTGTCACCATTGGTCATGAGCAGTGACCTTGCCTCGATCCTCCTCCCAGCACACTACCAGTATAATTTCATAGAGCACCTTCCAAAATCACCCCCCACCACACCCCCTACCATTCTGGTATTTCCGTCTTACCGAGCCACATGCCCAGCCACCCAGCATGACAACCTCTTCACCCACCTAGCCATGTGTCGGCCCCGCTCACCACATTGGCCTGATCTATGTCCGACCCCCGCATCGGTCCACTGACGGCCATATCTAGTGATTATTATCTGATGACCCCTTCCGCCAACCACCGTGATCTCACAAGGGGTCCAAAAATTATTTCAAACCCGATTTCATGAAGCTCGGAATGATATCTTAACAGCCATGGGATTTTCTTAATAAACTGTTGGAGTTTTGATGTGCCCACAACTAATAGTGATATACCCATAGAACGGGCGAAGAAAATGACCAATGAATGTGATTTTCAAAAATTATTGATGGACATCTTAGTGCATCCACCAATGGGGATAATCCAATGAAGAATAAAAATGAGAAATAGACGATATTTAATTAAAAACATGAATCCACACTTAAAAGTAGATGAATTGATACCTCGATTGGTCTGTTTTTTGCTCCCAATGCAATTGTTGTGCACCTATTTAATTCATTGAAGTTCTAGTGAAGATCATTCCTCGATCCAATGAAGAATAGTGAGAAAAATTGATTAATGTTTATAGAGAGAGTGTAGAGATGAGAGAGACCAGATTACATCCAACCCTTAAACACATAAACATATATTTATTGAATTTATCCTCTGCACAGAATATGGAATTCCCATAACCCTTCTTCTTGTGTCACGGCTATGAAAAACGCAGCATTATGAACTCAATAGTGGTATCATATTTCCTTGTCGAGTCCATGTTCCAATACTATTTGATTTATTGTTCATGATAAAATAATTAATTTCAATTATTTTATTTTCAATTTTTCCCCTGGGTGACTTTTCTCACAGATGCCCCATGCCGACAAATGTTAATTCCTGCCTAGATTAAATGGCAGTTTTTGGACTCAACAGTATCCTCATATTTCCGAGCCAATCTATAATTTAATAGATATCCCATTTTTGAATCGTTCATAGTATAAAAACACTAATTTTTTTGGTATAATTTATTCTGGGAACACTGGCCCTTGAAATTGCACATTTTCTCAGCTCCTAGCACTGGAAATATATGTAGAAATATTCCAAAGTCATAGAATGAGAAAATTGGGTCTCTAAAAGAAACCAGATATGTGGTTTAATTAGTTTATGTAAATCTTAAAATTACATGTTTTAAGAAAACTTCGCAAGTCAAACGGTTTAGATGCATTGCTTTACAAATCGTTCACACCCTATTGGAAGTAGAAGGACACCCACACATGCCAGCCGAATAGTATGGAAAAAATTTCAACACTCATAAAAAATGGATCTATAAAATGATATAGCCTCCCCACAAACTTTCCACGTAGATTATCTTAACCATGAAAAATATATGTGCCTTACCTCATACACACTAATGGTCTGAACAGTTTTTCTTATCCCTCACACGGTATCAATAAAACTGTGGTCAAACCATGCATAGGATCAAAACCCACCAGAAATTTTGAACTCATAACAATTTACCCAAAACTCCACCCTAGAATAAAAAAAATCCCAAATCATGAAAATAACAATATTTGGTGAAGAAAAATTAGTCTGTGAAAATTCTCACCCTCGATGAAAAATGTCTACACCCAGAAAGTAACCAAAATGAATGAGAACCAAAACTCCAACCCAAAACTAAATGAAGTGAAATGAAACCATGAACCTCTATATAAAATTTCAACTCCACAAGTAACCCCTGGAAAAATCTATGATAAAAAACACAATGAGGATATTGGCAGTGCAATGAAAAAGGTCACCCCTCTATAAGGAACACATGATCTCTGACCAAAAGCATAACCACCGAGATCTCCCAAACCAAACAAAAGATCCCATTTCATAAGTGAAAACTATGAAAGTAGCTTGAACTAATCAATGAACCAACCTATGATCCAACATTTACACAAGATACAATTATCTCCAATGTGATCACCATCCAAAATATAAACAAATTCCATGAGAAGGAAAACCATTTAATGATTCATCACTATGAGTAACAACCATTCAAACTACATTAAAAATATACCACCATACTACATGAAAGATGATGCCCTAAATATTTCCCAAAAATGTAAGGATCAATAAAAAAAATGGGTGATCTTAAATTGTCTCCACTAAGACATCCGAGACTAATGTTGGGCCAAGTTTCCCTACATCCCTGGTGATTACTGATTTTTAGAAGAGAATCAATATGGGGCCAATATCTAGACCCCATATGTCTTGAAGAATCTATTACATTAATGTCAGAAGTTGAAATCCTCCACTTGAGAGTTCATATTCTATAAAGTTTTCTTTAAGAACATCCCCAGATGAGCCAGGAAAGAGAATTGATTGAAATACTTCATAGGATCATGGAAATATGGATTCAAATGACTGAACCAACCACAATAGAAGAACACTAGAAAAAAAATGGAAAAAGTGAATCTAGGATTGATAGAGGAGAACCATCAGGGATAAGTTACTCTATCCCACTACTCTCGCCAGATGGGAATCCATAACAAGCACTATGTTAAACTGGTAAATTATCCTCCAATAACAACACCCAATGAATCAAACCTTACATAAATGCATCATCCATAAGCTTCATGAATATAACATCACCAAATGAGAGAACTGTCTCTATAATCTTTGGCCGAAGACACTAGAAAAATACAAAAGATGATAACTAATACTATAATATTATATTAAGATTAAAATATATCAACTCTTTGAAATAGAAAACATAGTCCTTCACCATCTATTGACCCTATTGAAAACCCAATTGATAATAAAATTACCTTTCCATTACATCCACAAATATTAACCATCACATGAAAGTGGTTTCAAACACTCCCAGGGCATCCCAACATGTAATGATAATGGGAAAATAACCTTACACTGATCTAATGTTTTCCCTTCCAATGAACCTAAAATAGTTATCACTCTCACATCTTCAAGTATTCCAAATAACTTGAAGATAAATTCCACTTCCCCAATCCCCTTTATTGAATATAACAATCCTTGGTCACCATAGAATATATGAAATAGCTTAGGATAAATTGATTCTTCCACCACACATAAATTTTGGGAAAGGATAATAATTATAAGAAACTTTCTAGACTCGGTACAGACCTTTCGGGAAAGTATAATCAAAATAACATGAAGAAACCAAATGGAATAAACCTCATCTCAAAAATAAACCAAAATTCCAACCCAAACCAAAACACCATTCTCATAAACCAAAATTCACAAAATAAGAAAAAAATACTCCTTCAAAAACCATAATATCCACACCAAAATTTCAAACCACATTAAATTCCATATAAAGTTTCCAAATACCCCAGTCACATTAAAAATCATTTTAAAAGAAAAAGTACACATTACAAAATGAAGACATGTTCCCAAAAATCATTTTAAATTCCAAATAGGTTTCCCCAAAACCATTTTCTAATGCCTAAATACACTCACACTTATTGAAATCAAACCAAATGATGACTCACATAAAACATCAAGAATGAGTAACTAGTGTCCATGTATAAATTCAAAACATGATTTTGAAAACTATTACTCAAGCTTGAAAAGAACACTAAGAGAATCCTAAATCATGAATTCAGGAATCACATGGTACACAACTCCATGTAATCCTTTTTATTACACTAGATCACCCCCCTTTTCATTCCCCATCCATATAAACAAAAATAAGACTCAATCCCCTGAATACTCCAAGAAATTCATGGATCAGAATGAGGAAGAGTTTTTAATTCTCTTCCCTGACTCACCTCCCATTTTCGGATAATACTAATCTCCAAAATTCTTGATTCCCCAAAAAAGGGTTTAGTCTAATACCATTTCATCGTGTCCCAGTTCAGGCTTCTATCCAACCTAACACCTTAACCATCCTGAGACAAGAACCAAGATTTATTCTTGATCCTCCTAATATGTTAACTAGCACTGGGAAATAGATTCATCATATAGGCAATGTTTTATCCCAATTACATCTGGGATAAAAAAATAACATAGAAAAAAACATGATCAAAGATAACTAAAAAATAAATAGATAAACAATGTCTAACTAAAACTACAACTAAAAAAATAATAGATAAAAATAAAACAAAAACCAAACCAAAATAAGAACAAATCTTCACATAACCTCATAATAACCAAGTAGGATCATGAATATTCTAAAAGGTGGAAATCAAATTACCCAAAAACATGGAAAAGGATTGAACCGGTCCACGTACCGGCTTCCAGCAACAGTACGCGGCGGGTTCGGCGAACCGCCCTCCCACGGATGATGTCGTTCGTGAAATGGGGGCAGAGCGCCTATGCGGGCGCGAACCAGGAAGACAACCTGACATCAGGCTGGTCGACCTCCGCGAGCCACCCCTTCTGCAGACCAATGTCATTAGTGAGACAAAAGCATAGAGGTATGCGACCATGGAGCAATCCCGTGAATCTCGGTTCCAAGAATCCCTGGTTGACTGATTCATTCGCAGATGGGGATTCCTTCACGGGCTTATGCAAAAAGTGTCATGTGCCCATCGATATATCCTCTTAGTGACTCTATAAATAGACACCAAGGGGCACCAAAAATGCATAGAGGAAGGATGGGTGAAATCCCATGGGGTGACGCTTGACAAATCGCTCCCAGAAGTAATGTTCCGCGACCATCCGCGGACCCCATATCATTTGTGGATGAACTCTTTCACATAGAGGAGAAACCAAACCGCGAACCACATGTGGCCATATCCATCATGGCCAACCCCTATGTGGACTAGTGTCATTAACGAATGGAGGCGAGAACCCCTCCATGGGCGCGATGTAGGACGGGCGCAATCCCATTTTCAGACGCCCTTCGCAGCCATCTCATCCATGGACACCCGTCGCGGTCAGCCTCCATCGCGGTGATTTACTTCATGGAAATATCATCTGCGGACACCCTTCACGGACGGCCATCCACTCCGCGACCATCCTTCATGGACAGCCTCCTTTGCGGAGTAGTCCATCGTAGCATGCTCCCATGCAGCCTGCTCCTCCGTGGACACCCTTCACGGACAACCAAACCACAAAGCACTTGCGGCCAGCCATTAGCGGCCTTTTCCTTTGTGGAAATCCTAGGCGGCCAGCTTCTACGCGGCCCGCCTCCTTCACGGACAATGCCCATGTGACGAACCCCATGCACTCTCTGGTCCCTTTGCTACCGTCACTGACCCCCATGAAAACTGGAGAGTTTCACCAAGAACATTTCGAGCCGGGTCCACAGTATTTTACATCTCACCCTTTCGCTACCCCAACATTCGTCCTATACATGTCATGAGTCGAGATACTCCTCATTACTCTCCTATAACCCCATTACCTAGCTCATTTTTCTAGGTTTATCCAGAAAGGACCTCCCTTGCGTAAGTCCCACACCCACCATTTCTAGGTCTCTCCTACCTAGTCGTCCAGACCACATGGTGTTAAACTGCATAGCCCTCATCTTATCCATATGACGTTAAACTATATGGAATCAGTCCTCTCTACATGACTATAAACTGTAGCATTCCCAATCACTCAATAATTGGATGCCTCTTGCTCCATGCAAGAGATTCCTTATGGTCCAAGAATAAGATGCCTCATTCCATGTTTACAATGACATAATTTCAATAGCGTTGGATTCTATACAAACATTCCATCACTACGCCTCATGCTTTGTGTGGCCTTCATTTGGATCATTATCCACTTCCATATACAAAGGGACCCTAATGGCCTGGTCACATGCCGCAACGGATCACCTACCGTCCTTGGTCAATGACCTAGATGAATTTTGACAACACTTTGAGTTAGGTTCTATGTTTCGAATACAGTCAGTAGTCAACCATCATTTGATTATCCCCATTTCAGGCTAAAGAGATATGGTTTCTGTTTTTGAAACACGGTCAACAGCTATCCTCTATCTCAATGCCACCCCCATTGCATTCCGAATGTCAGGCATGTAATTCAAACTTTTCATCTCCCTTTGTTCGGACTGATTCGAACACCCTTGGCATTATCCCGCTTGTGCACTTGCGCATAGGCGTTTTCCCCCATTATATTCCTCAACCCACCAATGGGTTGGGATGCCCTCATGACCAGACATGAGGAAGACACCTCGGGCCTCCATCCTGGAGTAAGTCCCAATCCCCATTCCTCTGGGCATCCATCTTGTAGAAAGTCCCGACTTTTTGGGCCACCCCCACACGTATGCCCCATCGCACTTCCCACAGACGCACCTATCATGACGTGATCTTCTGGTCCCTGGTGCCTCTTTTTTCTCACACCGAGCTTGACTCACGTGGGCTTAGAGTAAGAATCGACCATGACATACTCTCCTCGGCTACCTCAGAGTGTAAGCCCCACCCCCATGCGAACTACGAGGACTTTGATCTATGTCAAGGCATGGTACGTATGAATCCTCCATGAGGTTCAAGCCCACTACCAATCGGACCCCCGATTTAGCCATACCTCAGTTCTCCAATACCATGCCAATCCGAAATACATGGACATTGATTCCCCACCACAGGGATACATAGGAAGCCTCTAAGAGGTTCACACCTGGTCAACATCGGACCCCCAGGTCCACATTCATGTCAGTTCTCCGACAATCTCATCTGAACTATGTGTACTTTGATCCCTATCTCCTAGGCAGGGTAAGTAGGAAGCCTCCCTGAGGTTCAATCCCAACACTCGGTCAATCCGACCATCTTTACGTTGGTTCACTGCACCAACCCTTGGCAGCCTGGACTGTAAGCCCCATACCACACCGAAGTACGTAAGGGATACGTAGGAAGCCCATATCACAGGTTCGATCCAGATTCTCAAGTCATTATCTGTCCCCCTTGGATGACAATAAACTCCAGAGTTCCTGGTTACGAGGATTTAAACTAGTGTCGTCCCAGTGAGTCCAGACTCTCTAAGGTCATTAATCCAACGAGGGATGGTAAACCTCGGAAATAAATGATTCTGAACCCCTGCGTCTAGTTGACCATTTCCAACCAGGAGTAATCCATGGATACTATTATTGGGTATAAACCAAATATTTACGAACATATGAATACGTATTAAATCTATAAGGGAGTCCCATAACAGGAAATATCCCACCCCCCTAAAATGGTGCGATGACCCTGACATCCCATCCTCTCAACCAATGTGAGTTCTTAAGCATCACTGGTCAAACCACACAGCGAACGCCTGCCTTTGGAAAGCAGGTCCACATATTACTGTATATGGAACCATTGGGCATTTCGAGGTGATAACGGTGCACCCGATATGAACGTTTAAGTAGAACCCAATATTCTTAAATCAACTGTCGGGTAGCACACGTTTCTCCCCCACGACCTCGTCGTGTTCCACGAGACAAACCATAAACCGTATGACCCAACAATCTCCAAATATAATCCCAAACTACAAATGAGAACCTACAAAACATCTCAAGTATATTGATGCCAAATTTCATAAGAATGGTGTGAGCATAAGAAGCATGGTAGGTAATCAAATATTATACATACATATCTTTTCCAAAAATAGTATAAAAAACTAGATTGAAAATACATTTAGTGAAAATAGGGTTTTAAAAAATATGTAGAGCTAACAAAACTTTTATTAAAAATATCCTTTTATAAAAATGTTTTTCTTTAGTTTTTCAAAAAAGATTTCAACTTCAAATTAGAGGTTAAAAAATAAAAATAAATAGAAGAATCCAAAAAACGTGATCATAATATATTCCATAAAATGAAATAAGTAGTATAGTGGATGAAAAATTAAATGTAAAAAATAATGTAACCAAGGTACTTCAGAATACAAATAGGAACATACATATAATAATCATGGGAGTTTCCTAAAACTATCTAGATAAAATCCCTTCATGCAATATTTTTGGAATAACTTGTTGGCATATGGTGAATCTCAATAGTTAATAATGAAATTGATGCTCTAAACTAGCCTCACAAGTGTCACAACCCACCGAAAGGTGTTGTGGAGAAGTTGGAGAGGATACTCAATTTATTTCTGTGGAATTCTAATCAAACGGAGTGCTACCACATGGAATCATGGAATCGAATAAAAAAACTGGTCTCGTAAGGGGTTGTGGGTCTCCAGGATATTAAAGAAGCCATATTGGGAATGCAAGGTCAGTTAGTGTTGGAGATTCAGGTTGGGGAGTCTCTATGGGTGAAATTATTCAGTGCTCGTTTTGGTCGAGCTCTTGGCTATCACGGTTCTCATTCCTCGGACCTGGAACACTTCATGTTTTCTCACCTAGAGTGTCATGAAAGACACACATGATGGATCTTCTATAAAGGGGATATCAACTTCTAGGATTTAAATTAGTCAGGCGAGAATCTGTTCTTTCCAGTCTGACCCTCTCTGAATATTACCATTAATGAAGCTAAGGAACACTATGGCCTCATCCAAGAGATGCTGAAACCTACTCAGATAGAGGATTTTGAAAGTGTTGTCAAGAACAATACCACTGATAAATGTTGTTTCAGCAGGTCGAGTTCGTTCAGGATTAACTTGTGTGATTATAGGGGTCTTATCCATGACATTTCTATTTCAGATGACATACCTCTGGTGGCCTGGTGCACTAAAATACCTACTAGTATGAATTTCCTAATTTGGTGAATCAAAAATAGTGCAATTCCAAATGATAATAATATCTGAAAGAAAGGGAATCTCAATGGAATCTCGATGCTTTTTCTGTGAGAGTCAGAAGTTGGAGACAATGATTTACTAATTTTTTAGAGCTCCTAGGATGTGCATCTTTGGTCATTCTTCTCCCCTAACCCATGCATGGATGGAAACCCTTTCTCCTTGCATGGTTTCTTGGCCTCTTAGTTTAATGGATTTAAAATCAGAATCATGGATCGCAAGGTGCGAATCATTATCTTATCCTCGATATGCTGGACTATATGGGAGGCCCTCAACCATGTCTGTCTTGGCTCCAGGCGCTCGTTATTATTCATGAAGATGTTGTCACGGTCCCTCATTGTTGTGTTGGTATCAATTCTGATGGGGGGCCAAACTTCTATCATGATCGACAATCTCATTAGAGCTCATAGAACTCAAAATAGGGTATGTGGATAGTAGGTTTAATCAGAGCATCCTACTAATGGTCTCCAACTCAATGTGGACGGTTTTTCCTCAGAAGAAATCATGAGGGGAGACAGAGGTCTGAGGGACTTCAGGGGCTCTGTTCGACTTGGATTCAGTGCCTTTTATGATACTGGAAACTCGCTCGGTGTGGAAGTTTGTGCACTTCTTTCAGGTTTGAGGGTTTTTATATGGATGGGCTTCCAGGTGACAGAGAGTGAATCAGATTCTGATGTTCTTGTAAAGTCTATTCAAGGGAGTCATTGTATGCCTTGGGAGTTGAACTGCCTTATTCGTAGATGCTTTTTGGAAACAAACTATGGGAATATGATACATCATAGCTGGAGGGAGATGAAATTCACTGTAGATGTGGTGGCTCGCATGTATAGAACGGAAGAGGATCTGGTAGTTTACAATAGTCTGGACTCGCTCCCTATTGAGTGTAAGAGTATTGTCCAAGGGGATGCCCTTTCCCTTCATCATTTTTTTCCTCCTTGAGGGTGGTAGGGTTCTTGTTCTATTTTTTTCTTCTAAATCCAATAAAAATCATCTGTCACTTGACCCTCTAAATGGAGCCCATGAATCTCATATTAATAGTGTTAGGGTTAGTTCCCTAGAAAATATTGTGTGCACATTATGAAACATGTATTCAGAGTTTATAATATTAAGAAACTTCTTACCATATCATGATTGTTCTTTTCTTTAACATTGCATGAGATAATGTACCTAGAGTAGTTGATGCACTAAAAGGTCATACCACTTCCCAACTATGATGAGAACTAAAAACTGATATGACACAAATCTTCAATATTTGTTCTATAGGATGATGATATAATATTAAGGACACAAATGATATGGGGTATCATGGGTGGAGACTAATATGACTTTGAGGTAGCTTATTATATTTTATTCCCTTGGTAAAATCTAGTAGTATATTTTTAAAATAGTACTTTCCAATATGAAATAAATATTTATTTGTTTCATTGGATGTTCATGAATTCATTAATGTTTATTTGAATATAGATTTTGATATTATTAATAATCCTTACTATGATCCATGTACATTGATGTATTGGTCAAAAATGTGATGAAAAATATTTGTGCCAAGGTAAGACACATTTCGTACATCATTAATAATATTTCATTAATAACTAATGCATGAAAGGATTTTTCCCTTCTATATATTAACAGAAGTTAATGTCCAAATACTTTTAATGGAACTTGATATTCCCAAAATAAATCCATGTCTATGGTGGTCTATAGGAATGTTCTATTTTTGAAAATACAAAAAACAAATTTAGCATATAGGTTGATGGCACTGACATGCTACCTCTTTGATTTGAGATATTTTCATTATGAAATTATGTTAAATATTAAGAACCCATATAATGTATAATTTAATTTCAACATTAAATAATTTTTCTATATGTACAATGGTGTATTGCTAGATGATAACCTTGTATATTTGAATGCATCGCCTAATGCTACTAAGAAATAGTCCTAGAGGGATACACATTATGTGTATCCATAATCTCAGTTAAATAATATTTTATTATATTTTATTAAATAGGTTGAATAAATATTATTTCCATAATGGGTTTAATAATTATTCATTTTCATGATCACATGTATCCTATAACCAATTATTTGAGGGAATATAATGAGGGTTGAATATTTAATAAGTATTCATTTTTTAATTATTGAGTATAATATTTATTTATTTATAGAAAATAATGAAATACTATTTATTTAATAAATAAAGAGACATTATTCAAGGTCTGGTGAATATAATGGATTAACGATGGCCAAAGAGTTTAGCTCCGGTGAAAATAATAAATATTGAATATTATTTGTTCAAATAATCTTTTTAATTTTCTAGTAATGTGAATGTCAAGAAATATTAATACAATTATTATTATTTTTCATGGGGTTTTCTCTAGGATTAAATAAATAATTAATGGTCCTCGTGAAATTATTTTATTTTAACCTTAGAGATATATAAATGTAGTAATGCCCGTTTCTTAAGATGGAAAATAATTTTTCTCGGTTATGCATGAAATAATTAGATAATTTTCTTAAGGCCATGAAAACTCTCTTATACAAGATTTCTCTCATTAATTGAGAGAAATATTTATCCTATAGAATAAAGAAGTTCTTTAGAATCGATTATTGTATTGATAAAAGTCAGATTCTGTAAGCTCAAAGATCTATCATGGTAGCACCTAGAGATTCCTTTGGAAACCTCTATAGATTTGTGGAACAAGTATAGATCACTACATGAGGGAATATTCACTTTATTCCTATAATGCAACAATGGTGCATCAAAGATCTATTTCAAAATACATCAATCATTAACGAATTTCATGAAGATAATTCATATTTAATTAATTTAACCATAGAACATATGTGATAATTCTATATCTTTGGTTTCAATTTGATTCATGTTGTATGCCTTATTTTAGTTAGTTCTATTGAAAACGACATTTATCATTAGGTATATTTAGATTAATCATTGAACACTGAAAAATTAAAAGTTGTGCACCACCCATTTCATGCTTCTGGTGTTCCCAAAGCCTATAAGTGGAATAATAACAATCATATAATTATTTATAATTATTTAAAAACCGTTTTTGACTTATTCATTTTAATTTAGTTTTTAAATTCATGTTTTATCATTATTTTAATCCAAATAGTTAGATCTATTTCTTCCTCCTTCATATCTCATATATTTAATCAGTATGATTAATTTAATGAATGAAATAAAATTTAATTTCTCATCCATATGTGCTATGGGTTGTAGCCGGATAACACAAGAGTACACATAGGGTAGTTTTGGTTAATGCATCAGGAATTAATTCATCAATTAATTCAAACCATTTGCATTGATTATATGTAGTGCATTAAATACATTACACCACATGTTGATTAGACAAGGGTGGCACATGGTAAATAAGAGTACAAGCCATGTATCCCACGTACATGGTGTGTAGTCACTTTTGAGTAGCATATGGGCTATGTATGACCATACACGGCCTACCTGACTGGTGACCATGTAATTCAAAGACCACACAACATGTATCCAATTGTAAATGTTGTGTACAACCTTTTCTCGAGGTATTATTTACACATTAAGCCCCAAGATGCATACCTTATAATTTTGGTGAGAGATTTACATGCCGTATATCTTGGATTCACACATCGTGTAATTATACCAAATTATTTAGATTTAGAATTTATTAGTAATATTATGTAACCATGACACTAGTTTCCTTCTTGTTGTCATTAATTTGATAAGACACACCATGAGATAGGTTTTAATATATATATATATATATATATATATATATAAACAATTTTAATTAAAATCTTTGTAGTGATTGGATCTGCATATCATGTATGAATCATCTTAAAGTTGTTACTCTATGTGCATTAAGTAATGACACATTACAGAGAAATCATGTAATTCATGTAATCATTAAGTGGAAACTAAATGTCTTGAATGTACCTAATAAGTAATGTATGTTATAGGTCACAATGATTAAAAAATTACATGAGTATAATGAATTTTGTATAGATTCAGACTAGTATTCAGTGAATTTCCTCCACGGTACATTTATGTACGCATATAATTATAAATAAATAAATTTGATATTTTTTTAAAAAAATAATTGATTATAATATCAAGAAAATTTTGAAGGGAATTAAGATAAAATAATTGATTAATTAAATATGATAATTAATTTATTTGAGTGTGAATTATCTTAAATAAGAATAATTATGAATTTAATGCTAGTTTTATTAAATGTGAAAATATTTTTAGGCATGTGGATGATCATTAACAAATACTATACCTTTCTATGAGATTGTCTTCACATTAATTTATCATTAAATGATAATTTTAGCATGCATTCCTTCTCTCCTCTTATTATGTAGGGATTTCATGCCTATGTATTCTTTTATATATACCCTTTTACCCTCTATTAAATGTGACTAAAAGCATATATTTGGATGGAGAACCATTGATAGAGGAGTCTATTTCTGTTCAGAGCTAGGACGAAACAATTCCCAAAGAGATACATTGGTGTAAAGGTTCAACGTTTTAACATGAAACTGAAATGGTTCGAGGTGGTTTTTCATATTTCATTAGGTAGTTAATCAAAATCTAGTAAAAGATCATTCTCACAATGATTTATTATTTTATTTCTATCAATTACATATTTATTTTATTATATATGTTTTGACACGATCACAAAAAAAATTAATTTAACAGGCATGTAAAATAAAACTGAAATAAATTGGCTTTTGCATAAATAATTTATAAGGCATGGTTAATCACATAAGTAAATACATTTAATATTAAAAATCAGATAATAAATTTAATATTTTCTAATTTATGTATGATGGATAAAATACCTCTAATATATATATATATATATATATATATATTATTTCGAAATAGCCTTCCACTAATTTTTTTAATCGAACCATACTCCAACGTGATTAACTAAGAAATGATGGGATGATTTCAATTATCGGGAAATTTTACCTTGAAGTTCTGGGTTAACATAACTCATATGACATAAAATTTTATCTTCCAGAGAAGAATTTGGTTTTTCTAAGAGGAAAAGGGTTCATGAAATCTAAATTAATGGTTTTAGGATTGTGAAGTCCACTCAACATATTAAGAAACTATTAATTTAATATATTTTTAAAGTCTAATGCCTACCTAAAACCATTTAGGTTTCTTGACCAACCAAATTTGTGTCAATGAGAAGGGGTTTATGGATTATTTCTACAATAATTTCCAAGAAATATGATATTCTAAATCCAATGGCGAGGTCTATTAGGTTTCAATAAAATAGTGGGAGACTTATAAATTTAATATTTATATAATTTTATAAATTTTATCATATCGTGTACTAAAATTATACTCATTGTACTTGTAAAAAACATTAAAATTACTTCAAACATATTTCTTGTATCTTTAATTTATACGGATAACCTTTTCACTAAAAAATATTCCATGAGTTTCAAAGGTTCTTACGCCTTATACTTCCCCATTAAAGTAAATTCTATGTGTTGAAACATCTTTCTCTAGTTACTCCAAGTAGTGAGGCAAGTGATGAATAGTTATCTCTATATGAGAATCATTTGGTAGATTCTATAGATGTTTAGTGCTTCACAATGTCATTTATGACCTAAGATATTTTGAAGAACCAGGTGGAAATGGATGCATATAGCATGATGTCTCACCATAAGGATAACTATCAAGAAAAGGTGATACAAGATAGGTACGAGATCTATAAATCTTTGATTACATCTAATGTTTGTGAGTATGCACCAAATGGGACTCTTGTAATCAATATTATTGTCTAAATTTAATGTTTAGACATCTTAGTTATTAAATTTCTAGATGAGTTTCTTATAGATTTTGTAATTTCATCACTTCCCAATACCTTCTTTTGTTTTATTGTCAATTCCAAAATGGACAATAATGAGAAGAGTCTCTTGGAAATTCTTACTTTGATTTTCCAAGTGGGTTTGGACATCGGGGGTGATAAACTTATTCTCCATATGATTAATAAAAAATTATGAACAATGAAAAGGGTCCCAAGACCTATAAAGTATCTAAAGGTCCCAAGCACAGTCCTTTTAGGAATAGGATGATCCAGATGTAGTGGAAGGAAAAGTACGTAATATGTTTTTCTTGTGAAATTTAGAAAAATGGAAGTGGAACTACACCCATAATAAAATATATTCTAATGTTGTTTTCATTATCAATTGTAGTATTTCTCTATATACACATTGGGTATTATATATAACTTTTGGTGCTCACTTATTTATCCAAATAAAGGAACCGAGTAGATTACCAGATATTTCTAGGGGATAGGTGGATTTGAGAGATAGTAATAGTGTGAGGATTGATGATTTATCCATTTTTGACTAGACCATTTTCTTAACAACAAGAATGATTTTGGTTTTGATATATTTTTATTATGTACTTATTGTTATGATGAACAAAACATGTGTATCATACAAAGATGCAGATGTTTTTATTATCATGTTTTGAAATAAAAGTTATTTCTTTTATAAGGATAACATATTTTATGTTATGGAACATTTAAATAATTGTATTTATGTTTTAACTTATGAAAACCAAGTGTTGTAAATTGATAATGAATCATGTTCACATGACTTACATAACACCCAAATTTTGTTTCACCATCTTGGTCATGTAAATTGGAAGCATTTGAGAGGGACCTTTCAAGATTGTTATTTATATTCTTCTAATAAAAAAACAATTTAAAAATATTTCATTCTTATTTACAAGAAATACAATGAAAAACCACCATTTTTTGGACAAGGTTATAAGGACACAAATATTATAGTATTGGTACACAGTGATGTGTGTGGACCATTTATAGTAAATCCTAGAGGTGGATATTCTTACCTCATTACTTTTACTAATTAAATGAATTGATATGGATATATATACCTAATGTGGTATAAGTCTGAGTCATTTGATAAATTCAAGTATTTAATAATGAATTAGAGAATAAACATGGAATTAAGATAATGAACATTTTATCTGATCAAGTAGGTGAATATCTTAATAAAGAGATCATCAACTTTTTCTAGGAGTTCAGGATTCTATATCAACTCAATCCAAATACACCCCACAATGTAATGGTCTTAGTGAAATGCAGAATTATACCTTTTTAAACATGGTATAGTCGATAATGAGTCAAAAAAAATCATTATTATTTTGGGGATATTCATAACAAACTCTTTCATACACATTAAACCCCATACCTACTAAAGTGGAATGTTGAATTCCCTTTGAGTTATGGAGTGAAAAGAAACCTATTTTTTCGCATACATATGCATGTGGTTTTAAGGAATTTGTTATGTCCTTTGAAGGAAACAAACAATAAGCCTAGGGAACACTTTATATCTTTATAGGATATCTCATGAAAACAATGTGATACTACCTATACAACCCCTCAAACAAGATTGTGACTATCTCTAGAAAAAGAATCTTTCTTGAGATAGAGGACATGGTCAAAAAGGATAGTGGGAGTGAGATTGACTTATATGTTGTTGATGCTAAAGATACAGAACATTTGGTATTGGAACAGATTCCATAGGTCCCTATAGATGTATTAGTTCCTAAAACACATGTAATGTGTAGGAGAATAAGAGAGTTTAAAGAGATGTAGAGATATATTATTGAAGTCACCAAAGATTTTGTCTAATTATTGGTTGAAAATAATGAACATATCTCCTATAATGAGAGATATATAAAGTTGCAACATGGAATGAATCCATGAATTCTAAAATAGATTCCATGGATTATAACCATGTTTGGGTTTTGTTAAATTCATTAGTTGATGTAATTCCCATTGGATGAAAATGTGTATTCAATAGGAAAATAGACATGGTAGGTACTGTGAATACCTATAAATGAGGATAGTAGATAAAATGATAAAAAGTTTACAAGGAATTGACTAAAATGAAAACTAAGCACCAGTTTCTTTGTTTAAATCAATTAGAATTCTACTTTCTATATAATCTTACCATTTATTTGATATTTGGAAGATGGATGGAAAAATATTATTCCTCAATGGGAACCTTCATGGGGATGTCACTAGGACCCAACCATAAGGTATTGTGACTCCAGGTGATGCCAAAAGGATTTTCAAGTTACAAAAATTCATTTATGGATTGAGAAATGAATCCAAGTCATGGAAAATTAGATTCGATAAATCAATTTTATAATTTTTTTTCATTAAGAATGAATTTTATCCATGTGTTTATGATAGGTTTAGTGGGAATGTTGTTGTTTTCTGAGTAGTATATGTTGATTACATATTACATATGGGAAATGACATAACAATCATACATTATGTTAAGGACTGGTTAAATAAATGTATCTCCATTAAGAACAAGGGTTATTGAGCCTATAATCAATGGATCAAGATCAATCATGGTAGATACCAAAGGGTGAATGGACTAAGTCAAAGTACATATTTTGACCAGATATTATGGATATTTTGTATAGAATAATCCAATAGGGGATTGATTCCACTTTCACATGGTTTACGTATTTGTAAGAATATATTCTCTCAAACAAAACCTAAGAAAGATGGAATAATAAAGAACTCATATTCTTTAGTTATGGGATCAATAATGTATATAATTATATGTACTAGATTTGATGTTGCTTGTTTATTGATCATTTTAGTAGATATTAATAAGATCTTGGAGAAAAAAATTTAACTTTTGTTAAGGATATATTTATCTATCTGATAATAAGTAAGTATATGTTCCAAGTGTGTGGGGGAGATGTGGAACTAGTCATCAAATTTTATATTAATGTTAGTTTTCAGATAGATAATAATGATCTAAAGTCACTATCCGGATATTATTATATGTCTTAGTGGATTATATGTGTGTTGGGAGAGTTCAATGTAACAATTTTTTGTTGATTCTATAGTGGAGTCCGAGTATATAGCAGCTTATGATGTATCCATGGAATCCATTTGGATGTGAAATTTTTATAGAATTGTGATATGGTACCTAGAAAAAAATATCCAATCAAATTTTATAATGAATATACTACAGTGGTGGCTCTTGAAAAATATCCATTATCACACCAATGGAGAAAACACATACACTAGAATTATCACCTCGTGGGGGATTTTTATCAAATGGGTAATGTTTCAGTGAATATAGTACCGATTGAAGACAATGTGTTGTACCCCTAGACTAAAGAGATATCTCCACATAATCATGAGTATCTTGTGATAGCTAGTGGAATAAAGGTTCGTAGTAGTTTGATCTAGTTCAAGTGGGATTCCATTTGCGTTTGTAATGTAGACCCATCTTATTTTTACTTTATGATTTCATTTATTCATAGTTATGAATATTAAAGAATATGTTTTCACACCATGATTACTATTCAATATAATATAGTATATGATAATGACCCTAGAGTATTTATCTCACTAAAATGTCATAGTAGTTCCCCACTATGATGGGAACCTGAAACTGTTATGACTATATTATTAAATATATATTTTATAGGTGGATGAAATCATTTTAGGGACACAAATGATACAAGCTCACCAGCGTGGAGAGTCATAGGTCTTTGAGGAACCTTCTAATGGTGTATTCCCAAGGTAGTATGCAATAGGATATGATGATTACATGACCCGCCAATAGGAAAGAAACATTTATATGTGTCATTGATTGTTTCAATATATGGACATTTGTATTGGTCCTTAGTATTTAATATTATTATTAATGAGTATTTGGGGTCACACACTTGGGTTTATTTGTGAAAAACCATGGTGACCGATGTTTGCAGTGAGATAGGATACATTGGGTGTGTCGTGAGTAAGATTGTATTAATGAATAGCAAGAGAAAGTATTTATGCCTTCTGTTCATTCATAGAAGTTAATAAAATTGTCCCTCTATTGAAGGGATATATTTTAAATAAATACATAGATATGGTGTTCAATAAGCATGTTCTATTTTCAAAATGTCAAGGAAGGATACATCGAACACATAGGTGGATGGCACTGGCATGCAACCCGCATGATTTGAGATATTGTGATAAAGGGAGTCCATTACCCATTAGTGGTCAGTGTGATGTATTATGACATTTTGGAATTAAATTCATTCACTATGGGTACCTTGGTTTGTTTCTAGATTTTAACCTTGGACTTCAGGATTCATCGCATAAGGCCACTGATAAAGAGGCCTAGAGGGTCACAGACTAAGTGTATCCTGAATCCTGGTTAAATAAAATATTATTATTTATTATTTAAAAGGTTTAATAAATTTTTTCCCTAAACATGTTTTAAAAATTATTCTTGTTTTATTGATCTCATTTACTCTATCACAAATAATTTGAGAGAATATAATGTGACTATAATATTTAATAAATATCTATTATCTATTTAGTGAATATCATTTTTATTTATTTATTGGTAAATAAAGAATTGATATTTATTTAATAAATAAATAAAACATACTCATTGTCTGAAAAATAATATGGAGGAATGATTAACTGAGATTTTAGGTTGGGGGAAAACAAAATAAATATTTTATATTATATGATTAAATAATATTTAATTTAAATTCTCAAGTTAAGCACATGTTGATATATAATATTATTATTATTATTTTACATGGGGTTTTCTCTAGGATTAAATAAATAATTAAGCGGACTTATAAAATTATTTTAATTTAAACCTAACAATATATAAACCCATATATTTTATTTTCATAAGTGGGAAATTAATTTGTTTGGCTTATGAATAACAAAATTGGAGAATTTTATAAAACCCTTGAGATCTCTCATATCTGAGACCATACTGAAGAAAAAAGAAAAATATTCCTCCACAAAATCCAAGAGAATACATTTGAATTAATTCTTGTAAATATGAAAGGTAGACATTGAAAGTTCAAGGATTTGTCGTGTTAGCACCCGAAGATTCCTTTGGCGATGTATGGACATTCATGGAACACACGTGGAGCACCGCTAGATGTAATCTGCACTTGATTCCTATAATATAATTATGGTATATCACATATCTCTTACTGGATCCATTAATTAATAACCAATTCCATCAAGGTAATTCTTATATAATTACATTAATTATAAATAATATGTTATGATCCTCTCTCTTTGGTTTTGGCACGATTCATGTTGTTTGTATTATATGATTTAATTCCATTAATGATGAATTTAATCATCATGTAGATATCATATTGATAATTTAACATGAAAAATATGAAATTAGGCCACCTCCCATCACATGCTTTCACTATACTCAAAACCTATAAATAGTACTTGGAGAATGTGGAGGTCCTCATATGGGTGGAAAGAACAACTAAACCATAGATGACACCATGATTTCTTAGCCCAGACTCTGACACCATATATGCAATGACCCTCTATTAAAAAGGACTACCAACAAGGTTCCCATTACATAATGAATCATAATATTTCAATCTAGGACTAAAAATCACATGAGTTTATAAATCCAATTTTTAAATACAAAATATTATAAATTAGTACTTATCATTTATAAGTAAACTATCATTTTGAAACAATTTCAATAGCCATGGTAAATCATACCAAATTATTGGAAATCTCTAAATGGGACTCTATGTCAGTTAGTTACCGAAAAAATCCAATCAAGGTACCAAACATGATGAACTTATAACACCCTGATATTTTGTGAAATATTTATTTTCAAACTAATTTAATCTTGTTGATCATTTTAATTTTATGAAACACTAAAAACAATTATTTTATATAAATTGAAGCACTATGTTGGATTGAATTATACAAAATTCAATGTTAATAATGCACTTCATGAAAAATTGTTTTTATATTCATCTATATGGAACACACGGTAGGACTACATTTCATACAAGACTGACTTTCTTTGATGTCTTATGTAACAAAAAATACCGAGTGTTATTGAACAATAATATATTATTAGTAAAATATACAATGATATATTACCTATCCATTCTATTATATTTTAAAATATTCAAAACTAAGATATGCTTTTAGAAATAATTAATTAATTTGTTAAGAATATTTAGAAATGAATATAATAACCAATTGAATATAAATGGATAATTTTTTTTTTAGAAAACTATTATTAAGATCAAAACGTTTTTTTAATCCCAATAAATTATAATAATTAATATTATTAAGTAATTTTAATGTAATATATTTATTATATATCCAAATAAATATTTTTTATAATCATCTAATATATTTTATATGAATAAAATAATAATAAGCCCTATTTAACACGTAAAACACAATATTTTAATTAAGGTAGTTTTACTTTCTTTTAATGGAGAATCTATTTTAAATAAAATTTTTGTAACTTTTATATATTTAATATTTCAAAATAAACATCATATTTTTAATTGGAACATAAAAATTTTTAGATGATACCTTTTTGTTATTTTACTGTAAGGTTTCATTTTTTTAATGAGTAGTTAAATATACTGGATTTTAATTTAAAACTAAATTTTCATATAATTTATTTATAAGGATATATTATATATTAAATTGGTTTAAATAACTAATTATATACTATTTTTATCAATAAATCCAATTTATTTCATTATAATAATATTCTTTTTGAAACAGAATATAAAATCATAGAAATCTTTTGAAAACATTTTCATTAAAAACCCACATTGTCGACCTAACTGTGGGATATAATTTAAATTAATTTCTGTCTCTTCTAAATATGTAATTTAGAAAAATTTATTCCATATTTATAATTATAATAATTTATAATTTATAATAAGTTCAACTTAATTTTGAAAAAATTGATTGGTGAATGTAATTAAAATTCATTACAATATTTAAGGTTAAATTTAGCTTCATAAGGGACTAAACCACAACCATAATGCCCAAAATGACATATAAACTTGTAAAAAATCCGTATTATGGCCATATATCTACCCTATAGTTCCTTTAATTGACATGGGACCATTATTGGATACTTGATTAATAAAAAAACATGGGCGGGGGTTCTTTTTTTGAAAATATTAAAAGAGTGCCACTCTTTCTCCATTATAAAAGGCCACCTCTCCTCCCACTCCGTCACACGACTCAAGATAACAAAAATTCAACCAAAATCTGAAAATATAGATCTCCAAAGTCCATATTTTATAAATATATGCCTCCTTTGGTCTGAATTCCTTCTATGGAAGCCCTTTCGTACAGACAAAAAGGAGTTACCCGATTAAGAGGTAACACCCTCCATCAAACTCATTTCTTTTATATTCATTCTCCGTACTCTAAAATATTATTACTCCATAACTATAAATCAAAAAGTATCCTAAATATACTAGGATTTTATTTATTCTAAATATTAAACCTAAACATACACACACTTCAGACTAATGGGTAACGAATATACTATTTATCTGTATGACGAACAACCATCTCACTAAATGATGATTGTTCATTTTTTATTTTCCACCTCTCATGGTTGAAATTGTGATAGACATAATTTTTATATATTTTATCTAAAATATTTATTATTTATTTAACATTATTTAAATTTTTCACAACACATATCATTATACCTTCCACTTTTTCTTAATATGATAATTTCATTTGAGAAAGTTTGGACTACCGCCCTCTCAAAGAAATGTGATATATTCATACACTACATGGAATGTCTTAAATATGGGTTTTCAGAATATATATGATATATATGATAAAATAAATCTAATTTAATATTTATATATGGGTGTTTATTTTACATTAAATCATTCAACAAGATAATTAAACGGAAATTTCATTCCTGCATATGTATAGCCTACCGTATCCATATATGGTGTATTCTATTTTATACTTCTATATTATATAAATTATTATGATAAAAATATATTGAATATAAATTATATTTAATAATCATTTAATATCTTGAAATCATGATATAAATATAAGAACCAAATATATAACAAATTAATACATATGAAAAAAATAAAACGGATATTTCCCAAAGTGAATCCTTAACATAGAATTATAAACCGTAAGGTAATATAAAGTCGTAATCAAAGTATTTACGCTATTATAAGTAAGAATATTTTTATGTGATAAATTTATAAAAAAAAAATTATTTATTATACTGTGGTTTTGAATAATTACAGAGAGGGTCAAGACAGAAGGTAAGGGGATTTCTTATAATTTTTTTTTTCTGTGAGATACATTTTTTCTTCAGCACCCATTCATTTTAAGTGGTGTATATATTACACAAGAATATATTATATTATTATTATTATTATTATATTTATTGGTAATTAAATATCCATTCTATGATCTTACCTTAATTGGTTTTATGTTTCAAATGTTACCAAATCAGTAAAATAATTTTGTCTAAAATTTCCTTCATTGAGACTCATATTTTGTTATGCACGTAAATTAGTTTTTAGGTTTCTATACTTATATTTTACATGATATATCAAGAATAAACATTACTGAAATGATATTTAAACCCTCCTTTAATTTCATTTTCTTAATTGGATATTATTATCACAACTTACCAATATGTAATAGTTTATTGAAACAATCTCATCACTTTCCAAGAATGTTTATGTTTATGATTCCTTTGAAGAAATATGATAAAAAGTTTCTCAACAACATTCATGAATTTTCTTCTCGTCTATTTATTAATGTTATATTCATGTATTGGTACTTTTTTTATACTCTTTGGTAAAAATGGTAATTAAGAATGTGTTTTTAAAAATTCCAGACATTACCCTCTCTTCGGTCGGAAATACACGTTTCTTCAAAACCATGTTTTCTAAAATGTGTTTCCAATAATATTATACCATTATCATATAATCTATAAAATACATTTTACACTTTCTTATTTTACCAATATCTTTAATGATGTATTCTTTTTATTTTTTAAAAGGGGGTTTTATTTACCTTTTTACCCTTCAAAGAGAATATTATTTCGAAATTGTACGACATGTATAGATTTACCCACTTTCATATCATTGATGATTCCTTTTCATTATTAAACTAATAATTTTCAAAAAAAAAATTAAAATTAATTTTCAATGAAACGGGTTTCAAAACATTATCACGATTATTTCATATGATTTCATTTAAAAAATTTTCCAAAACAAATTAATGGATTATTTAAATTTTAATGTATTTTTATTATTTAGGGTCTTTAAAATGTATTGATGCTTATTATATATGTTTTCAAGGAATATGTTTTTCAATGTTATTTCAATTATTATTTATATGTTTTGAACTTAATTCCATGAAAATTATTTTCATATGGTTTTATGTATTAAAATTACCTTTTCAAATAAGAAATGATATTTTTATTCAAGAAATATTTTTGAAATATATTTCCAAATTAATTTCCATCTAATATTACATCTATTGATGTTACTGATTCCTTTCTAGGAAATCATCAAAAAATTTCATTAATATTCTCTCTCAGAATGGGTGATGCTTAATATTAGGGTTCTTATGAAACCCGTTTCACTTTCATAGGTTATTTGTTTATGAAACCCATTTCTGCTTCATGGGTTATTTGTTTATGAATTATTTTTTCTTTCATAGGTTTTTTTTCAAATAATTTATTATGAAACTTATACATTTTATATAGTTTATAATATTATTACATGTTTATGATACCCATTTCATTTCATGGGTGATTATAAATTTTTTTATGATTTTTTTGAACATGTATGTATTATTTATTTATGAGATTGGTGGGACATATATCTCCCTCTAATGCATTGTTTAATGTTAAATTATTTATGAGCTCAAAGGGTACATGGGAGGAAATTCCAAGGCAAAAATAAGAGGTAAAACAGTAGGAAATACCAAGCTCGTAATAAGAGGGTAAATGAGAGGACATACCAAGCCTGAAATATGAGGGTAAATGGAAGTACATCTCCAGCCTATAATAAGAGGGTGCATGAGAGTACATTCCATGCCCAAAACAACAGGGTACAGTGGAGGTAATATGACGCCTAATGTAGGTAAATGAGTGATTAAACAAAGACAATCATGTCATAAAGGCCTTGGTAGGCCACCTTGGCATATGGTTTTTATATGTGTTTTCCATAATTCCATGTTTTATACCTATTTTAGGCTTTCATGGATTATATTCATTATTTGAAAATGATTCATTTATTGTGAACTTATAATCTTTATTATGGTCTCTAATATTCTATGTGTAATCGTTAAATTTTAGGATCAAATTCGAAACCATTTTTTCAATTAATTCATAGGAATTTCCTTTATTTACCCTTACTGAGCATCTAATATCACCCCTTTATTATGTTTCATTTCCCCATATTATGATGAAATGTTTTAGGTATAATTACTAACAGTGGAGATCATTTTCAGAGATTTTGAAGATTTTTCACCAAGATATATCACCATGTATCCAGGTTTCCAAAGACACAAAAATATTATGGTCCTCAACCACATTCAAATAAAATGATATAATATCCTTGTATATTAAGAATGGGTTCCTATAGTTGGTATTAGATTAATGGTTAAGTAAACCATTGTAATCTAGTATGAGAGAACATTAGTGAGATCACTAGGTATATATCTATGGATATTTCTTGGGATTTTTTTGAGGAAAATATAAGGATTGTTTAACATTTAGGAAAATGTCCTGGAATTTTGTTAAAGGATATAGTAACTGCTTTCCTAGATAGACATCCTTGTTTGAATACTACTTGTTGATGTGGCTCTCGAACAGATGTACCTATGTGTACAACTATGGAATGATGTTCTAGTTCTGACTTGGGGTAATCTATTACACGACAATGGGCCTTACTACATACCTGTTTTAACACGCTAGGGGAACATGCTTTTGGAATTCTGAAAACTCTTCACAACCCGTAATGAATGATTTAAATGTTATTTGGAAATGGGTAACATAGGATAAACCAAGGGTTTCATATATTTAAGAATGTGGAATGATTTAGACATGCTATAAGTTATACTTTTCATAGTTATGTGGTTTTCTACAATGATATGTAATTATCACACTATGATTATAGTTGTTGTCAATGGTGGGAACTACAAGGAAATATATTAACATTTAATGTTATGGAAGAATTTCTGATGTAAATTCAATTGGGATGATCACTAGAGTGAAAGATTTTGTGATCCTGCCTATTCATTTTTCAAGGAACGTGATCAACAATTTATACCTTAACTAGCTCTCAGACTCACCAAATAAGATATGGAATGAGTTTGATTAGATTTTAGGTAATAGAGACCAAGGAGGAATGGAGATTCAGATTTATTTGGTCCAATGAGGTAGAAATAATCACATGAGTAAATGTATTATTGGAACAATAAGATGTTTTGACTGTGAAAAATAAGGACACAAAGCAAATGAAGACAAGGAAAATGAAGAGTTCGGTTAATGATATTGATGAGAATATTGAACATGGTAAGTCTTCATTGAAGGGTAAGTGTTTTATGTGTAGAATAAGTGGTCATTATGCAACTCAATGTCCCAAGATAAATTATCCTAAAGAGAACCAGCATGGTGTTGTGAGTAATGGTTACATTTTAAATGATAACGAGATGATAAATGAAATTTGAAAGGAAATAGGTTTTGTGTAATTGGATGAGGTATCCTTGTTAATAGAATAATTATGATGTGGAATAATAATTTTTTATGTATTTTCATCAAATAAATATGTTAAATAAATTCTAAAATATATAAGGATTTTCATGTTTATATTTTTTTCTTAAGATTTACAAGATAATGTTGAATGGATTTGATGAAATAGAAATGTGATTTAATATCAAGATTATTTCCATGTAAAATTAATGATTGATGGAATGATAAATGTTAATATGTTCCTTATGTTACGACGAATTTTTTGGATAAATATATGATGACAATATATAAATTCGATGGTGGTAAGGGCTTATTGACAAGTTGTTTATGATATAATGGATAAAGTTTACAACTTATTATATTTATGTAATATATCTAGTAATCTATGGAATAAGGAAGCATTCATGTTTTCTAGAATTATTTATAGTAATTCAAGATATTACATTCATTCAAGAGAATACATGATGAATGTATTCACATGTTTTGAATCTGATAACCAAGAGATACTTTTTGATATACCATAGAATCAATGTTAATTTGATTTTGTGACTATATTTCTAATTTGTTATGTTTATATCATTCAAAGGTGTCATAGGGTTAAAAATTCATGAAATGTTTAATTAAATCTTTAGAGAACGTATTAATGCATTTAGTATGTATAGAAAGCCTTGGTTAAATGGATAATTAGTGATTAGCCTTATTTTAAGGATGTATATATTTTCTATTTTGAAGAATAAATTTGTGTGTTTTTATAAAAAGATATCATGTATGTTGGGAGACAACCATTCATGTCCCGGAAGGCCATAGGTCTTGAACCCCTGACCGAAGGATGATAATGGTATCACGCTTACCACTAGACTATGTGATGTCCAGGTTAATGTGTAATTACATTTGATAATTATTAATGATGAACCAGTAGGATTACTTTTTATGTTTAAATATTAATATCTTGAACATATTGATTTTTAAGAGTGGTTAATAAAAAATATTTAAAATTTTCATTCTTTTTTTATGCTTATGTGCCTCTGAAAGTTTATTTTAGTTATTCCAGCATCAAATTTAATTTCAAGAAATCCATTTCATGATGTAATTGATGAATTTGAGATTGATAAAAGCCCAACAAATGAGTGATATTTTGTTTATATAAATATATAAAGTAATCATATTTACTTATATTAGTGGTCAAAGTTTTTTTCATAATTAAGAAAATGATTAAAAAATGTTGTCCAAATACCTTAATTTTTATTGAGCTAATGAAATTTCAAATCGTCACATATTTATGACTTTGATGCCCTCAACATTTCATTTATAATTCAATTATTTGTGATATATGACCTCAATCACTCCAAATAAATATGTTCCTCTTTTTCATTTAAGTCCATATTTTCACTTTCCACCAATGTACCCACATGTATCAACCAAGTTATGAGTTTCCTTGGTTAACTATCATGTTTCCAACATTCCTTTTTTAAAAGGTTGTTTTAGTGTTAATTTTTATGATATGAGTTTATATGGAAGAAAGAATCATGTATTAAACCATAGATAAACTAGATGAATTTCAAGGGAACCATTCATTTTATTGGGGGTAAAATACCACAAATTGATATTTTTGTGAAATATTTTTTTCAACTTAATTTAATATTTTTTATATTTTTAATTTCACACAACATTGAAAATAGATATTTTGTATATATTGGAGCACTAATTTCGATTTCCTTTTATGAATTTCCATGCTAATATTGCACTACACATAATATAATGGTTATATTCATATATATGTAACACTAAGGTAAGATTATGTTTCACATAAGACTGAATTTCCACGATGTCTTGTGTAACAAACAAGACTGAGTGTTTTTGAACAATAATATATTATTAAAAATATATATAATGTAATATAATGTAACAATTAAATTATATTTAAGGAATATTTTTAACTAACTTCTTGTTTTCAAAAAATATAAAATGAAATAATAATTTAAAAATTATTTAGAAATAAATATATGAACCAATTGAATATAAATATAGTCTTTCCATAGAAAACTATTACTATGATAAAAGAGTTTTTTTAATCAGAATAAAATAAATTAATTAAATTTTATAACATAAATTTTCTTTAATATATATTATATATTTCATTGTAAATGTTTTTTATAATCATACAATAGATTTTATTAACATAATATAAGAATAAAAAAATTTATCACAAAAATCCAATATTTTTATTAAGGTAGTTTAATCGACTTTTAATAAAGAATCCATTTTAATTCCAATTTTTTGAACATTTATAAATTTAGTAAGTAAAAGTAAACATCATATTTTGAATATAAAAACAATAGTTTGTTTAGGATAAAATTTTGGTATTTTTCTATAAGGTTTAATTTTTAATGAGTGGTTTAAAATATTTAATTTTAATTCAAAACTACTTTTTTATATAATTTATTTATATGGATAAATTATAATTTGAATTGTTTTAAGTGTTTATTTTGATAATATTTATATATATAAATCAAATTTAGGATATTTTAATCAAATTTAATTTAAAATTGAATATAAAAATATAGACTACATCTATTTTTGTTTACTTTAAAAAACCGCATTGTGGACTCGACTATGGGATTAAATTTAAATTAATATCTACCACTTCAGTGTTTAGAGTGTGAAAAAAAAATCCATTTTTTAAATATGAATAATTTATTCTATCTAATATGGTCAACTTATTTTTTTTCAAAAAAAAGGTTTTTTGAAAGTACTAAAATATAATTACAATTATTAAAGTTAAATAAGCTTAATAAGCGACTAAACCATAGACTTAAGGCCCAAAATGACCTATAAATTTATCCAAAATAAATTAGTTTTCCATATTGTGACCCTACCCTCCCTTGGATCATCGTTTACCATTTTTGGATCCACATTAAATGAAACAAAACATGGGTGGGGTTCCTTTCTTTAAAATTATTACAAGAGTGCCACTCTTCTTCCATTATTAAAGGCCTCCTCTCCTCCTACTTCCTCACACATCTCTAGAAACATTGGATGGAAAAAAATATGACAAAATAGCTTCCCAAAATCTATAACTTCCTACATGAATCTTCATTTGGTCATAAATCCATCCATGTAATCCCTTTGGTGAAAACCAAAATGAGTGACCCGATTTAGACGCAACACACTCGATCAAACTCCTTTCTTTTATATTCTTTCTATACTCCCACAAATATTTTTATTCCATGATTTTATAACAGAACCAGTATCCTACATATAAATTTTTTTTAATTATAGGTATTAAACCTACACTTATACACACATCCATCTAATTTTTAATGACCATATTGTTTATGTGTGTGGCGGACTACCATATCACTAAATGATGATTGTTCATTTTTCTTTTATCACATCTTATAGTAGACATTATGATAGAAAACTTGATTATATATGTTAAATATAATATCAATAATGTATTTAATATTATTTAATTATTTATAAACACATATTTTTATACTTTTTATTTAGAGTGAATGAGATAATTGTTCTTTAGAATGTGTGGAATACCTCCCCCTCAAAACGGTGTGATTCATTCATAAACTACATGGAATGCATTAAGTGCATGTATTGTGAATATATATGATATAATAAATCTAATATAATAATGATATATATATATATATATATATATTTATATCTATGTGTGTGTGTGTTTGTTTGAGTGTTTGTGTTTGTCTTTTACTTTCTATCTTTTAACACAACTATTAAAAATAAATTCAATTCATACATACGTACATTCTACCATCTCCATGAATGGTGTTTTTTGTTTCATACATCTATATACAACTGATTAATATAATAAAAATATAATCAATATAAATAATATTTAAATCACGGTTTAAATTATGTAATTAATTATATAAATATAAGGACAAAAGATATAAAATATTATGAAACATGTGAAAAACAAAGCAGATATTACAAGAAGTGAAACCCTAATGTATAATTTTTAACATACGGGTAATATAAAGACATAATCAAACCATTTATGGTATTATAGTAAGAATATTAATTTTTGAAATATTTATAATAAATTTATATTTATTATACTAGAGGTTTGAATATGAATGATAACAGTCAAGACCCAATGTTTGGAGATTTCATCTCACTTTTTTATTTTGGAGACATGCATTCTTTATTCTCCAACCATTCATTTTGTTTGCTATATATACTACCCAGGATAGTATTATATGATTATTATTACTATATTTATGGATAATTACATATCCATTCTATGATATTTCCTTTATTATTATTAATTTTCAAAAGATTCCAAATTGGTAAAATAGTTTTGTTTCAATTTTTCTTTATTGAGATTCATGGACGGTTATGGACCTAAACTAGTTTTAAGGTTTATGTATTTATATTTTACATGATATATCATGAATAGCCTTATTTTAATTATATTATAAGATTATTGTAATTTTCATTTCTTATATGGAGACAATGATCCAATGTTACCAAGTGATTGGAGTTTATTTAATCAATCTCATCGCTTTTCAAGATATTTTATGTTTATGCATCCTTTGATACAATATTATAACCCATATCTCAATAACATTAATGACTATTATTATTCCTTATTTAGTCATGACATGTTCAATTATTGGTACCATTTTTCTACTCTTTCGTATATGAGATAGTTAAAAATATGTTTTTAAGAAAGCCTTACCTTAAACACCCTTCGGTCACTCGCTAATCTTTTTTTTCATTTTCAAATGGCCGGTTTAAGGATCTCTGGTACCCAATAGATAATTCACCACACATGCCATCACACTACCCACCATACATCCAACTTCAAATTTTAAAATCCAAAAACCAAATCACTATCCACGTGCCTCAGCATTGAGCTGTGAGCCAATAAACAAATGTCACTATCATTGCAGGTCACCAGAGAGAGCAGTGGACCTTACCGTCACTGGAGCGTCCTCTTCAGATTTAACGACCACCTTCATAGCGTCCCACCAGAGATTCAAACTGCCATCATCGGTGACCGTCATACCATCTCCGTAGAAGGAAACCACCGTCAAGACCGAAAGCAGAGCACAAAACTTCCCGCCATTCCAAAGAATCAACAGACCCTTGGCACTGGGCCATCGGAGAAAAAAGGGGCTACGAATCCCATCTAAAAACATAGCAAAACGAAACCAGATCCAAAACATGAAATAAACACAATATACGATATAATAATAAAGGGAAATAGAACCCACAACTTCTGATCTGGGTAAACCAACACCAGATCGCTCGATTCACAAAACCAAAGCATCTCAAGAAAGACAAAGACCACCAATAAAAAACCAGTAGAAGAGAACCAAATCAGGGAAACCCGTCTTTGTCAAAGATTTAACCACATAAGAAAAAGGAAAAACACCAACTCTCTCACCAGATAGCCGAAATCCTACAGACTGCAGAAGTATGAACCTTCTTGCGAACTTGCTCCGCTCTACCAAAGGATCCCTATCCGTTTGTGCAGGAATCGAGCAAAGGTTAGGCCAGAAATAAAGCAACACCGTCTGTGGAACCACCAAAACCACTGCAGATGAGAAAACCAACCCATTGTAATTTATTTGATTTTTAATTTTCATTATTAAGAAGATAATTTTACTGATTTTTTTAAAGAATAATTTTCAATAAAATTGTCTTTTAAATATTTTTATGTTTCTTTCATAGGTTTTTTACTAAATCATTATTCAAATATTTTTGGATCATTATTGATAAATTTTAAACATATTTTAAAAGAAAATGGTTTTAAAAATGTGTTAAAAAATATATTATATGTTTTAAAAGAAAAATATTTTTAAAAATATTTTATGTCATATTGAAAACAAATTCATGGTATTTCTATGAAAATTATTTTCAAATGGTTTTATGTATAAAAAAATCAATTAAGAAAGGATAGTTTTATCAAGAAATGTTTTTGAGAGATACTTCAAATTTATTTTCCATCTAATATGGAATTTTTTGATATTACTCATGAATCCCATTGAATTTATCTAAAGGTTATATTAAAATTCTCTACCTGAAAGGGTTGTTCTTGATGTCATGGTCTTTATGAAACCCATTTTACTTTCTTGTGTTATATGTTTATGAAACATATTTCTCATACATGGAATATATTTTTTCAAAATCCATTTTTATTTAACGATTTATAAATTTGATGAAATAATTTTGTAACTATTATCTTTTTTAAATGTTATGATACGATTACCTGTTTTTTGTATCCATTTTATTTCAAGGATGATGATATAATTTTTTATGATATGGTGGCACAAGTATGTATGATTTCATTATGAGATGGGAGGGACATATAACTCCCACCAATGAATTGGGTATTGATATATGTTTAATGGGATAAAAGGATAAATTGGAGGACATACCAAGCCTAAAATAATAGTGTAAATTGGAGGACATTTCATTCCCAAAATAAGAGGGTAAACATGAGGACATTCCAAGCTCGAAGCATTAGAGTACAATGAAGAGCATCACAAGCCCAAAACAAGACGTTACCTAAGATTAAATCTGAAGACCAAAACAAGTGGATACATGGGTAGAAATCCAAAGACCTAAGTAGGTACATGGGTGATTAAACAAATCCTACCATGTTATAAAGGCCTTGGTATACCACATTGAAACGTTGTTTTTATATGTGTTTTCCATAATTCAATGTTTTATTCCCGTGTTATTCTTTCATGGATTATGTTCATTATGTACTTGTGTTTAATTTATTATAAATATCCAATCATTATTATGGTCTCTATTATATAATGAATAATCTTAAAATGTTTTTATCATGTTCAATTCCCTTTTGTTCAAGTTATGCTTACACATTTCGATTATTTACACATAGTGAGTATCAAAGCTCAGCCCTTTCCTAGGTTTCCATTAACTATGTTATGAAGAAAGGTTTTATTTATAATTACTAAAGAGGTAGATTTTTATTGTAGATTTTTAAGATCTCTCATGATGTTTGAAGATTTTGTTTTCATGTCCCCAAAGACACTAAACTATTATGGTCATCAGGCATTTATTTTTGCAATTTACTGAATATTCATCTAAATTGATGTTATATAGAAGTATTTTATGATAAGGTTACTTTATAACATTTTGAATAATGTTACAAAACCTCAATTGGAATATTTTAGGAGTTAAGGATCCATTTATAAACCATTTTAAGGGGGAGGATTAATTATAAAAAAATAAGAGGGAAAACTTTTTCTAAAAACTATGCATTACATTGAACGTTCCATGGAAGGCCAACACTTTTTTTTCCTATCTACATGTGCACCACATTAATATATATATATTCCCAAATAAATTGACACAACCATGGTAAACTATAAAAATAACAAGAAACCAATTTAAAGAGTCTCTAGACAAATTGCAACCAATCAATCCAAATCATCACACAAGCACAAAACCAAGAAAATGAACCAAAAAGTGTACTCTAATATCAATATATAAGTGAATGAAATACCAAGAAATTACTAAGTGCAATCAATTATAAATACCCAATTTCCTCATTAAAGTCCAAGAGGTATTTTATCATTAACATTGTATACATATATGTGTGTGTTTGTGTTGGAATAATTTATAAAATCCTTAAAAACCAATTTCTCACCAAATTAAAAATACAAATCCACCACTACAAATTATAATAATATGAAAAAATAAATATAAAAAAAATCATAAACTATTTTGAAACAACCAAGTATAAAAATGTAATATTTTGGTAATATAATGGATGGAAACACCAACATCAATGATGTACGGAAGTAACAATACTCTCATAGGAGGAAGATCAAGGATCATAAATAAATATTCACATCATAAAATCAATTTTAAAAATACACACTTAAACCATATCCTCTAGGATTTAGAAAATAGAGACCAAACCCAAGTAAAACCAATAAACAACTAGATATAGGATATGAGGGGTTGAAATTCACCAAAAATCTAATGTAAACTCACTTATGAACCTTGAGGCAGAAATAATGGATGAGTAACTGATGGAAGGGTGTTTGGAAGCCCCTATGCATATACATGTTCGAAATGGGGGGGGGGGGTCCATAAATTTGTTTTATATAGGGGTGGTCAGTAATTAAATTTATTATTTTTATAAAACATTGAACGTAGCATGGTTTGGCCAAATAGTTTTCCTAACTTTCCACCAACCGTGTGCAGCCTACTAAAATATGATGCACACCCATATGGTCCGAACACATGGTTTGTGAAACCAAGTTAAAATCAGGAAATTGGTTCTATAAAACAATAGTTAATCAACTGATTCATTTCTCATGTTTTCTCCTAATAGTCCGTAGGTCAGGTGCCTTACCACAGAGACACCTACATGCAAAATAGTTTTTCCTAGCCCTCACACTGTTTGGTGGAAACCATTATCAAACAATTTATAACACCAAAAACCACCCTAAAACTATGAAATTAAAAATATTTTACCAGGAACTTGACAGAACTTCAAAAAAATATCCAACATCAAGAAAATAATTATATAAGGTAAATACATTTCCAGGGTGTGACAATTAGTGGACCAACCTTAATATGTGAGGGTAAAAGGTCAAATGTTATTACCCATTTTAACAAGATGAACATTTGTTTTCAATCTCCAACATAATTATAATTCTAGAGTTATGAATTATTTTTCTATGGTTATAATCAAGATGGGTGACCTTCTAGAAATTTTTCTAATATGTGTGTGACCGAGTACATAACACACTTAAATAGCTTGTACAGGATTATGGTGAAAATTCATTAATCTGTTAAGGGGAATCAAAGGGAAATATCCTAAATTGTGATTGGAATTAATACAAGGTATTAATAGAGACCCATGGATTCATTCGACTTGGTTCAGGGTGAAGGGAACCTCAGGTCATGAAAAATGGTATAAAATCCAATAATCGTCTAGAATTGTTGTGTCACTACCTAGGATAGGTCAGTGGGGTCTAAAATGACTATTGTATGATCTTTATCATGAACATTAAAGGGATAAATGTTACTACCCATGTCAAAGAGGTGTAGTTTTAATTTCATGATATTTCTAAATTATAACTCAATAGTTAGGCATGCTTGGCCGGGAGGAGTGAACAAGATGGGGGGACATTCTAAGAATTTTACCAAGGTGTGTGTGAGTGAGGAAAAAACACAATGAGTGTAAATGGGTTGTCCTATGGGGAAAGTCCTTAGTCTGATAAGAGATCTAAGAGGGTAATACTATGTGGGGAGCTCAGATAGAAACCAAGGTATTATAGGATTCCCATGGGATCATATTACTTGGTTCATGTCCTAGGGATGTATGGGTCATGAAAAGTAATACTTAGGTCTAAAGAAACATTCAAATCAACCCCCATGAAGGAGGCTGTTGTAATATAATGTGGTGGAGAGTGTAACACCACAAAAAATTGATATTTGAAAGGATAAATGATAATAAACATGTTAATAATGTCCACATTTCTATTTAGGATCCTACCAGATTAGAATAATACAGTTAACTATTATAGGCATAGTGTAGTGATCTTGATGGGTGACCTTCTAGGAATTTTCCCATAGTGTGTAAGACTAAGAAAAAACACACTAAAATAATAGGTTTTGGTATATTGGGAATATAATTAGTCTGATATGTTTCCCTAGAGGGTAATATCACATGGTGTGGTCAGATAGTATCCAATCTATTACAACTTACCAATGGGGTCAGATGAGTATGTTCAGGGGTCAAGGATAGTTGGGTCATGATATGTAACACTTTCAACTAATGAAATAGTCAAATCAAAACCCATTTAATGAAATAATTCCTACTAATAATTTAAATACCATTAATAATGATATGAAAATAATACAAATACCAATATAAAAAATAGAAACATGTTTATAATAATAAATATGTCTCATAGGGTTTAAAATTTATATAATAACCACTTTCAAGTTGTAAAAGTCATCATGGTATGAATTGGATAACAATGTGGTTATAAAGATGAGTATTAGTACCCAATAAATGAACTATTAAATAAAATAAAAAGTTTTCATTATTTAGAATAAATTATAATTGGGATAATAAATTAAAACAATAATTTTTTTAACATAATTGAAAAAAATTAGTTAGAAAAAACCCTTAAAATATTTCCCCCCTTATTCAAACACACTCTAAAATCCTATAAAAATAAGTATATTAATATAATATTTTAGAACCATAATAATGTATAAAAGTTTGTAAATATCAATTATAAAAATTCTTTATATCCATATTAGTTAGTTGTTATATATTTTTGATAATGGCGGTGAGTAATTATGATAGTTTTGAATTAGTTTAATAATAGTGGTGTTGTTATTTATTATTTTCTATAAGATCATAATTACAAAAATTATAAATTATTTGATTTTTTTATATTTATTTACAAATTTTAAATTTCATTCTTAAGATATGATGATTACTTCCCCTAATGATGAAATGTATGTTAGGAATGCTTTGGTGTTTTTTAATGAAAACACAATGGTAACATAAATAATGATTTTAATATTAATTTTATCATTTAATATTGAAAATAAAATATTTATTTTAATATATATCATATAATAATTTTATTTTATTTCCCATATTCATCATTGATATTGTTAAAAAATATTTTTCATGTTTATCGTTAAATGGATACATATATGAACCTCCAAAAATTAATCAGTTATTTTTTTTATGAAAGAATTGTATTTTATAAAAACATCAATATTAGAAAAGAATAATTTAACTATTTATATACATTAAAGGGTTTGAATCATATTTTAATATATATAAATTAGTATTAATATAACTATAATACAAATGACATATGTTACTTGGTGGAGGTAGTGGTCCACACAATGCACGACTAATGTTTTTATGTCTTACTGAATGAATGGGAAATAATGTGGAATATAATTTTATTGTATAATTCATATGTAATTTTCAATTTCAACCTTATAATCATTGAGAAGAGGTGGTGCCAAAAAATATAGGTCATCGCCTCAAGGCTTCCACAGTCTACACAATTTACGAATGTCATATTTTATTTTTAGTAATTGAAAAGGAGAATGGTGGATAAAACTTCTTCCCTTTTCATAATTACATTAATTATACAAAAAATAATAGATTAATTATATATTATTTATAAAAAATAGATTAGTTTAAATAAAAATGAAAATAAATAATGTTATAAAAAATAATTACCCTTGTTGAGGACGTGAGATTTCACTTGGTAAGGTCCTTGGAAAGAGAGGTATTAGAAAAATAAAATTCAAGAAAAGGATTTATGAAATGAAGAAGAAGAATATGGTATTTTAAAATGGAATTAGTTACAATAGGATGGAATCTTTTGATAGTGTTCATAAAGGGTTGTTTATATTCCCCTTTTATAAGTGCTGAGAATTGATTCTAATAAATATTTAAAACTAATATAAAGAGGGAAAATGTTTAAAATGTCACGAAGAGATAAAATGTAAAAAATGGATTGCTAGATGAGATAAGGACTTGTATCCCTCAAACAATCATCTTTACATAATTCATAACAAGGTTTTTAAATCATTTACTATTAGAATTTTTTTATTTTCATAATTTCTTATTTTACCATGGTAACAAGTTTTGTTCCAATGAAAATAATTTTTCGGAATAAAAATAACATAAAACATTATATATATTATATATATAACAATTAAATAATCGATGTCCATTTTTAGATAAAATTTATATATTTAGCAAAAAATCAACAACATCAGCAAATTTAATGGGTAAATACACATTTTTTTGAAAAAGTAACATTTCAAGATTAAACATTATTTGTAGGATAAAAATATCTTTTTATTATATTTTAAAAATATAAATAAGTTTATTATAATAAAAAATAAATGTTTTTTTCTATTTTAAATAAATAAAATACCAAATTTTAAAAAAATATTTTATAAATACAATAAAATATTAAGAAAACTATCTTATATTGGAAAATAATAATTATGTTAATAAAATGTTAATCATTTGTTTTATAAACTTATTTTAGTATTTTAAATGCATCGTTTTTTCATATAAATATGTATTTTAGAAATTAAAATATTTGATTAATTTCTTATTCTTTCTTCTAATATGAAAAATTAAAAAAGTATAGTTTTAGTGAAAATTGTATTTTCCATTATTTAAATAAAAATAAAATATTTCAACATTCAAAAAATAACATATTAACAGAATACTATCATGCTGTTTCAAAATATAATCATTAATATTCCAAACTCAAATTATAAAAGTTGAGTATTTATCTTTTAAATAAAAAATAAAATAATAAAAATGATTTCATATTTAAATTACTATTTAAAAAATATAATTATTTATAATAATATTTCTTATGCGTTTTTAACAAAAATGGACTTCAAATATAATTTCTAGTGGTAATTTATTTTAAGCATAGTAGATATAGATTCACAAAAAATAAATAAAATAATTTTTTTAGAAATGATACATTTCAAAATATATATATGTCATAAAAGTTAATTAGATAAACTAAATTTATTTTACATCAATTAATTTGTATTTATGATTAATATTAATTTTATTTCGTTTTATATTCCATACATATATTTTTACACATCATTTGTATGGAAATAATTTAATGGTTATATTGTGTTGAACAGTTCAATTTGGTTTGGTGTTTTGTTGGAAGTAATATGTTGATCACGTTAGGATTTAATAGAAAATAAATATAATTGAAATTACCTGGGACTTATTTTATCACCCAATAAATAAATTACATCCTCCCAGTTTTAATAACAAAACAATCATAAAATTAGTAAAAGGTATTTAAAATACTGTACAAACTCATGATATTTTGTTCAAATTAGGTGTCTACCATAATACCTTAGGTATGACCAAGAATAAATTATATTCTGTTTATAAGGATAATAAATATTTTCCATTAAAAAAATAAAAGTTACTTTCCTCCTCTTAACATATGAAAATTCTTCCAATACCATTGAGACTTTCCCCATGGCGGTTCTTACCACAATTTTTTACATTATAGAAATTTAATATTAATAAATTATTATATGAACACCTAAAATCCAAGAGACTCCATCCATTTCTTATTTTCTATTATTAATTAAACATTTATTATGTTCTTAATCATAATTATTGATAATTGTTTTGGTATACCAACATGATTTTTCACTTCGGTTCTTATCACGTTAGTTTTCTCATTCCAAAAATCTTAAAATTTTCTTTGATATACTTTATTAAGATTATTTCTTCAGTATTAATCCATTATTATAATCAAAAGGAGGTAAAATTAGTGACAAACTCAACAATTAAATTTTTTTGATATAATTCTAAGAAAATTCCCCTATTAATGGTCTTACTCTTCAAAATTATTACTTTAACTTTCACTTCCATATAAATAATACTTGGATCAATGTAGGTATATTGGTTTTCTGTTATCTCATATTCTATAAAATAATACCCATCATAAATTTTCCAAATTACTAAGAAAAATATTAAAATATTCTAAACCCAAAAATCATTGAAATCTATGTCCTTGAAATCACTCTTACCATTAATCCATTAAATAAAATATCAATAAAAATAAACCATCACTTATGAATCTCTATGTTTTAGTGTATGTTATCCATGATAATTTTATTATAAGGATATCAAACATAAATATATTTAAATCCCATAATATTATTCATAAAATTAATATGATTAAAAAAATTATATTCTAAGGGTGAGTCTAACCAGTTGTTCAGTTATTGGACCATTCATCACAGACTGGTGTAATTATTGATTTAATTCTACACTAGGTTTTTATGGGTGTTTAACCATATGTTATTCATTTTGTAGTCAAATAAACAATATGGTTCTAGAAAAGTATTTTATTTCCATGTGACCAAAAAATACATACTTTTATAAAATTATGGATGTTTTCTAATAATTAGACATATCCCATATACATATACTAAAAAATTTAACTAAATTTCTCTTATCCTAATCCCAAACATATTCAATATTACCTCAAATAACCTAAATTATTATCTATCCAATTAAAATTATGATCAACCTTATTTTATCAACACATAAATTATAGAGAACTGGTCATCTCATACAAAATAATAAATATTATTAGATAAATATACAATACATAACATTACAATCCAAATAATAATATAAAACATTTAGTATCTATGGAAACAAGGATACATAAACAACATATTAATAATATAAAAACATCATATCCCACGATGTTATTCCTAACTATCACCCCTTTTATTTGTTTCTCACCAAAAACCCTTTTTGTAGCCTATGTAAAATAATACATAAAAAATGGATAAACCAGATACATAAAAAGGGTAAATAAGGTAGATATTAATGATCATTTAAATATAACTTGAGCATAAATGGTGTATAAATATGGTATAAAAATTTAAAAATATTTCTTATCAATTCTGATATTATAAACATTATTAATGGAATAAAGAGAATAATTTCATAAGACATGAATCATATAATAAACAAAGAAAAAAACCATAAGAACATTACCCAGGGAAAATATTATTCCATTAATGATTTTCATATGTGTGGTATATTCATATTAAAACTAATATTATATAAATTTTACCCACAAATAGATAAATAAAATTCTAGTATTGTTCTAACATCCCATTTACCAGATTTATTCTTTGAATAAACCCATGTATACCCTCTTTCAGGCTTGAGAAAAACTCTCGTGTACCCACTTTTGGCATTGGGATAACCTCTAGTTTACCCAATTTTAATCATGGGAAAACCAATGGTGTACCCACTTTCAATCATTTTAAAACCAAACATGTACCCTTTAAGATCATAATACATTAAAATTTACAAAATCAATTAGTGGTCTTATGTTTTTTAGACCATCAACTCAATTAATCAAAAATCTATTCATATATATTCCACAAGATAATAAAGAAATACATAATAACATAACCCATGGAGAATAAAATATATTTCATTAATAAATCATCATTAATAACTTATAACATATTTGGAATTAGAGAATTATGATTCCATAGATTTATATCCATATTAATTCCTAAGAAACATTAGAAGTTGTCTTCATAGATGAAAAATTTCATTAAAAGATCACTGGAGCACTACCTAAGGAAAATATGCATTTCAAATTTAAATAACATAATAAAATCTAAAAATATTTCCAAAATAATAATGAAATAAATTTATTTGAAAGGAACCCAAAAAAAAATTTATGTAATATTCAATGCATGCATTGGTCATGAAGGAAAAAACTTCTACTCAAGTCATGTATGTTAAAAGAAATATTCCATTAAAATGTTTAGTTAAAACTAAAAATTACGACATTCATAAATTGGAAAAAATACTTATAAACAATTATTTAAAAATTATATAATGGGTACAAAGATCATCAATCAATTATAGGATAATATAATTATATTTTTTTATCAAATTTTAAGAAAACATGGATGTGGAAGAAAAATGTTTTCTGGGGAAGACAAAAATAATATAATTTTTTGAAAAAAAACATTCTTTCATCATCATGAGTAAATAAAATGAGTAAAATTATTCAAAACATTTATTATAAACAAAAAATATGGGATAATAAGACAAAATATATTTTTTTAGGAAAGTATCGTACAATTCATGTATAAACATGCACAATAAAAAAGATAATGAAAAATAGAACACTAACAATAGAGTTAACAATAAAATATATATATTATGAAGGTGTGAAACGTTTATGAATATGTATAACACCATAATTGGCATTATAATAATCATTGAATAAATTATATTTATTTTATATACACTATTTAAAAGAAAAAAGTAGTGAATATGGCATGTTTCTCAATGAAATAAAAGAGAGAGAAAAATCATTTTCCTTAACTTCCATTTGCCTTGAATGTGAGATAAAATCTAGTTAAATAAATTCAAATGTATAAAATATATACAAAATAATAATTTAAACGATATTAATATCCAATATTATCCACTTATAAGGTTTTATCACCTATTTGATAATAATTCCTTAATAAAATCATAATTTTCAGGTTTTACATATTTTTTATCTTAGGAACATCAGTTGTGTAGTTTCAGTCCATGCATATTTATCACGACTCAATAATATATTTAATTTAAACTATGATATAAATATAATAAAAAATTTATATTTATATATTCATCCATTAATGGTAGATATAGAAACATGAATAACACTATTTGTGGAGATAGTTTTTCGTACATACCCTTGAATATTCTTTTCACTTTTTCGAAGGTGGAAGAAAATAATAGTAAATGTTATTTCACATTAATATGACCATTATTATAACATATATCATTTATATCCATAAAATAAATCGTTATTAAAAACTATTTAAATACAAAATCACAAACAAATTTTATCAATTTGTAGATGTGGAAGTCCACACATATGAACTAGTGAAGTTTTGATTTTTGAGAGAATTCCAAATTAAGAATCTTGGTATTATATTATAATTACAATTAATTATTTTATAAATAATAAATATAAATTTTTAATTCATCATAACAACCACACATCAATGATAAAAAATAAAAATTATTTTTATCACTATGTTGAGGTCATAGTCCATACGTACCCAGGTGTGACACATTCGCTTCCCATTTAAATGAAAAAAAGTGGATAATGGGGATTTCATTATCATAATAACATTTAAGTATACAGAGAATACTAGATATATTATTTCCGTATGAATACCATATATTTATATTTGGTATAGTAACGAATAAGTTGAAATAGTTTGGGTAAGATGATTATGTCTCCTTTAGATTCCCTCTTTTAGATCACTTCTTAAAGTCCCATGGAAAAGTGTTTTTATGAAGTCCATAACATGATATCAATAGATACAGTATTTTAGAAGATAATTGAGTTGGTTTGGTGAATATATATGGCTCAATGATGCATAATGAAAAGATATGAGAGGTTTCTTTTTATAAGGGATAGAAATTACATAATTGTAATTACTAAAAGGATTAATATATTATTATGAAAATATCCTAAAAAATGAAAATGGAATGAAATTTGAAGAAAAGTAGTATAATTTTGAAATATACTGATAAATTGAAATTTATATAGGTTTTGGTGTCATTTTTTAACTCTTAATTTGGTTTAACCCCTTTGTTTACCAATTTTATCCTTACTTGTGGTCGTAGATTTCTGTATCCTAAATGGTCAAATTATTCCTTATAAGTTAAAAATTATCTCAATAATGTTTATGGGGTGATTTTTTTTAAATATTTTATCCTACATATTCCCTTCCAATGTTTTGTTTTAAAATATTTTATAATATATCATTTTTCGTAAAATATCATTAATGTGCTTTTTTACACTCTTCTTTTATATTGACATTAAATTAATCATGGTAGTTACAGAATTAATATTTAAATTTCGTATACATCCCTCACATGATAAAATTTTTCTATAAATTTTTTTAAATGTAATAATTTTCCCAAATTATACTACTGATAATATTTTAAAAATAATTTATTTTATTTTTCTATTAATTTCATAAATATTGTGTTGGCATTTAAAATGAATTTAATATAAATATTCAATCACTAAAATTTATAACTGAAATAACATGATTAAAAATAAACTATTCCCTTAGAAAAAAATGTACCCTATTTTTTCCATAGGACACAATTTTCCAGATAGTAATGTCATGACAATGACGTGATGAAATTTTTTATAAAATAATATATATATCATTATCCAAATATAATTCCTTGAAATTACATATTTTTTAAATTGGGTTTTCTATGGTAAAATATATTCCCTTAAATTAAATAAGGTAAATTATAATGATGATTTTGAGATCTTATCTTTAATTATGTTTTACTCATTTTAACACTACCAAGGTGATAAATAATCATAATTTTTATCATTAATAATGTACAACAAAAAAATAAACCTATAAATTAAATTTTAACCCACCAAATTTCATATATAGTGTAAATATTTAAAGATTAAGTCTATATAACTAGTGGATATAAATTTTAATATAAATGAAAAAAATCCAACGAAAAACATCTGTTATTAAAAAGTGTGTTTTTGAACTTAAAAATTAAATCCTATAAAACTTTAGGAATATGGAGGATTCAAACGAAATTAATTGGAATATTCTATATAAAATGAATCATATCAATCTTTAATAAAAATTACAAAATATTATGTAACTTTTATGTTATTTTAATTAATGAAAATAAAAGGTCATTTTTTGGAAAATAAGCATTTTTCACTATTCAATGAAAAATATATCTTGTGAGAAAAATACAAAACATTTACCCTATGTTAATTCTTATATGATAATTTTAAAAAAAATTATTTAATAAAATACTCTTTTTAAAATTGGTATAAATTAATTATAATTTCCCTTAAAAATATATAATAAAACCAATTTTTGAATAAAATTCCTTCTTGAATGGTAAAATGAAATTACTAAAAATTGAGTTCCTATTTATTATGAATTATTATAAAATTTTATATTAAGTTGGAACATAGTAAATATATTTTCCAATCTAGTTTTCTATATTAAGACTTACCAATTCAAAGACAAATTCAGAATGGTCACATTTAAATAACAATATGTTTATAATGTATCTCAATACTAAAAACATTGTGTTTTTTGCATCACAAGGTATCAAGAATGTAATTATTTTAAACTATAATTTTTGGTTGTAACATTCTCCCAACTCTACTAAATTAATTTTTTATAACATGTTTTACTCATCCATCAATGGTTTAATATTTTGAAATTCCATTAATAAAACTGGAGATCTTATAAATGGATAAAAACGTATTTTAAAAATGGGATGTTGGATACATAAGTTTTACTAGAAATAGAATGTATTCCTGTTCCCAGAAAAGGATTATATTTTAGGGAAGTTAAAATATGGTCTTGAAATTTAACTTTTAATTATGTATGTGTACAATGGGGGGAAGATCAAGGGGGTCTAAAATTGTGAAGCCCATGGATATAACCACTTATAATGGAAATACAATCAAGAAGAAGAGAGTAAAAAGTAATAAAGCAAGTATAGAAAATACCTAGATAACACTACAAGCCAAAAAATATGCTTCTCATTTCTCCTCATCCCAAATGCGAAGAAGAGTAGTGTGATCTTTAATAATTTCATTGTATTAGTGTATGTGTTAAATAATTGACCATGGAACCTTGATCCGATGCTATATAGAGTGAAATATTATCACTGAGTTAGTATTCGCATGATAAATTTTGATATTATTTCCACAAACTATCTTCAACCAATACCTCTAGGCATAAGAATCCACCATTAAAGATTCCCCAAGACCATATTCTTTACTATGTCTTGGAATAAGCAACCATCCTGGACTGTGAACCAATTCTCCCACATACATAAAACTGTTAAAACACAACCCATCAACATTAATGTTGAATCCACTAGATAAAAGATCCCATAGAATCCATTTTCCAGGTATGACCCCACTATATCTGATATAGGAATCCCCACCCCCTTTCATTATATTCTGGATAGAATAAGCAGACAGTAAACATATTAGAATAGGTGTCATCTCGAACAACAAGAGACGTGATCTGGAGGCCAAAATCCTGCAATATGTAATTCTACCCTTTTGGTGTTCTCAGTTCCATGCCTACTAAAAACCCCATTGACTCGATAATAGGAAGGGATACATATCCCATTGTTAAGGGTATTTATCACTGGTGTTTCTTAGACAATTATTGTGGAAGGACTCACCATTCTGGATTCTATTCATAACTCCAGAGAAATATCCTAGGTTTTTCCACATGTAGGTATCCCATTAACCTTCATAAAATAAATTATAGATAGACTACTATTATGGGTTTATGAAATATATTCATTTTTTATCCATTTGAATGCCATTTTTTACAAATCTGATATTCAGTTTGAATAACTGTATTACGAAACCTCCAAAATTAGAAATTATACTTAGTAAGAAACTATTTAGAGTAAATAATTTATCCCAAAGACTCATGAGTTGATGGCACATGAAACACACTATTATGCTACTTGGGTAAAAACAACAGTAATTGAATCCATGAAAAAACAAATATTGCCCTCTTCGTTGATGTGAATAATCATGTAAACATCTCTTTCTAGTCACTAATAATTTCACTAATAAATAAGGGATTTGAACTTTCCTTCAAGATGGAAATATTTGGAGGTAGATGTTATTAATGACCACAAAATGATAAATCTATGATGGGTTAAAAGACCAGTGAATAATTATAAGTGAATGGAAAATAACGGAATTTTTATTTCAAGATAATGTTTTTATTTTTTGAGTGATTGTATTACAATCAATATAGAGATAACATGAGAATAAAATTTTTGATTTATTTTTATTCAATAATCAAATTTTCATCCATTGGGTTTTCATTAAATATCCATTTCATCTCTTACTTCAATAAATGAATATTTAATATGATTTTTTTCTTTCTTCAAGAACAAAAATTATCTGTCATAGATTTTAAGATCCATAAAATATTGATTATTGATTCCTTGTTCTCTAGTTTTATTAAAAAATCAAGTTGATTGCACAAGTTATCCAATAAGGATAAATAATGTACATTATTATCTAAAACCTCAATAATAACACCCATGGTTAAACTTAATCCATTCCATAAGTAGTTAACTTTATGAATCCTCTATTTGACCCACTAGGTTAAATACCTTGGGAGGGGGTGAATCTGGGAATGAAAAAATAAAACAATGTCCCCTTCGGATCTTATGTCATTATTAAACAAAATTGGCCTCTATCACTTTCATATTAAAATGTAAGAATAGAAATTAAAGAATACATGAGATACATCAGTTTTACATCATTCACCCTCACTACAATACCGCAATGGTGCATACAATGGCAATTTGTTGATGTACCAATTCTACTAAAAGAGAACTACAATTTACAATTTTCATAGAAAAATCACTATCCCTCTTCTTTTATAAACATTCAAAATTTCAAAGCTCATTGGTCTCTCAACTAAAGTGTGTTTACTTATTATTGATAATATACACGGTTAATTTCTTGAACTACTATTTTTAATGTTGATTTATTATATCATTGAGTTCCACTTTATTACACATGATGAAAAACCCTTTACCATAGAATTAATGAAAAAATTAAATGAGCCGCGTAACCTTTTGTTCCCTTACATGAAACTTTATAAATGCGTGCACAACATTTTCCTTTGTCACAAAAACAAAGTGTGCACAACTTTTATTTTTTTCACAAGAATCTTCTTATGCGAAACTCTGTTCTTACACACAACTCCATTTTTGCACAATTCATACACAATTCAAATCCCTACTTTTCTCTAATGGTTGATCTTCTCGGATGAGGGGGTTAAAGGTTATTTATAGGCATTTACAAACCTATGAAAAATATTCTCTCTAATCGATTTCATTGTGAATAATATTTTCTTGATCATGGAAGTCCTAATTTTATGTTTCTTTAGATGTTTAAGTCTCTTTCATACAAACCTCATCTTTCTCAAAAATTCAAATATTTCATATGCTTTTTTACATTGCCATATCTTTATTAAGTAATCCAAAAACATTTCTTACACACAAAATTCCAAACCACCATCAATCTTACATGATACTTTCTTTTCCAAAAACAGTTTTTCTCCATTCTCCAATTTTAGACCCTAAAAATATTGAATAAACTTGGAAATGGTTCAACCTTGTATACAATATTTTTTTTCTGCCTCCAAAGAATACATTCCTTTGCCTTGGATAATTATCACAATATCTTATAAAAAATGTCTCTATAAATCCACAATATATCATGGAAGGCCTATTTATCCACAAACACAATCAAACCAAAAAATACATCAATTTTACCTTAAAGGATTTTTTTTCCAACATAATTCAAAATATATCCAACCATACTCCAAAATGAGAAATATGAAATTTTTTATCACATATATTTCTTCCATATCAAGTTCATTTTTAACATTTATTCCCATAAAACAAGATGCACCTCATAATGTCATATACCAAATATGTGAATAAATTTTTTCCCCTAAGACATGCTAATGAAATAAATCATAATAAAACATTAAGGAAAACATATATGCTTCCAAAAAACTCACTCTATAGTTATTATTTAAATAATTACACATATTATTGAATATATTACAAAAATCTAAAAATTCAAATAACATCATCGAGGATGACTAAAATCAAATTTCCATAAAATCACTAACTAATTTCAAGGTTACCAACTCTATTACACTTAATAAATTTCGTTAATATCTATGTCTTATACAAAAATTATAAAGTCAACATCAAACGCATATTAAGGGTTATATTTCCCTTAATCATGTATTATATGAAAATACCTCCTTTTAAATCACATTTCTTGGTTATTAGTACCAATAAAAATATATTCTCAAATATTTAATGTAAAACTATTGTGGAATAATATTATAGATTTTAATGATTTATATAAAACAATATCCATGATATAACCAAATAACATTGATACAATAAATTTTCATCATAAATATTAAATTCTAATACATACACACATCAATCGTTTAACATCGTAGCTTTTAATAGAGTATGTCATTTCCTAGTATAATATTATATTAAGTATTATAACTAATGTTTTATCATCCCAAAATTCGTAAGGTAACAAAACCTTTCTCTAATACCACCTATAGTGAACTATTATTTTATTACGTAAATATTTAATTTTTTAGATAAATATAGAACACAAAAACTTTAATTCCATGCCAAATTCATGATGTTTTAGTTTTGTTATAAACATGAATACATAAAAACCATTTCATAAGGGATTTACATCATCTCCCACTATGTTCTAGATAACAAAAACCATCTTTGAAATATCATACATCCAAAAAATTCATAACCTCAGGAAATGAAAATATAATACATGGTAAAATCATATCATTTTAAAGGTAAAAATGTATATATTATTGATTATTTAAATACAACAATATAAAAAATGGAATGATTATGTGATATTGACCTTTTAATGTCATGCATATTAATTCATTTATCATATCCATGATTTATACCATAAATATAATAATTTTATAATACATGAATTATAATGGAATCAAAAACAATTATCCATGATAACATAACATTAGCATAATATTATGTTATAAGATATTGGGAAAATTTTGAAACATTCATAATCAAATAAATAGTATTTCAAGGCTACCTGTCAAGATATTCATAACTTATTAGTATTTAGCTAACAGCCAATGTACTTAATTTGGGATTGGGATAACCTCATGTGTCCTCTATTTATGGATTGGGATAACCTCCCACCAACCATTTAATCTTATAAATAATTAATAATTACCCAATTCATTTAATGGTTATATAATTCTTGAACCAAAAACCATATAATCGTAAATCCATTCATGTGTATGCCTAAAATATCATAAATAAATTCATCAAAACAATACCCATGGAAAATAAGAAGGGTTTCATAGATATTTCATCACCATAACCATAAACCATTTAGATACAGATTGAATATTTTATCATTGAAGGATTTACCTAGAGAATCTAATGTGACGTCAATGTATGATATGATAGATGAAAAATTACTTCTAATTTTACTTGTATATTTCTGGAGAAAATACCATTTTTATTTTTAAATATAAAATTAAAATCTAAAAATTTTTACCTAGTTATATAAAAAAATATTATTATAAAATAAAAATGGAGAGAAATAATTTATTCATCATTTCATATAGTTTTCATGATGGATGGAAATTCATTTCATGTCTTGTATGATAAAACAAATATTACTTTCACATTTTTTGTAAAAAGTATAAGGTACCTTGTTCTAGAAATGCTTAGAAGAATTTTTTAAACCATTTTTTAAGAGTAAAAAATGGCTACAACTAAATTTTAACAATCCTATAATAACATTAAAATAATTTTGATGACATTTTTAAAAAACTTAAATTGGTTGAAAAAAGGATTTTTGACAGAATGGAGAAAAATGTTTTTCCCTTGAAAATATTCTTTTGGTATATTGATTAATTAATGTGGGGAAAATAAAATTAAAACATGTGTTACAAATAAATAATAAGATGAAAATAAATCTAAATTTATTTAGTTTCAAAAGATCATATAATTTATTTAAATGTAAATTTAATTATATAAATTCCCCATTATAATGATGATTAATCTTAATTACCTAAAAACATTGGAAACTATTGAATAAATTAATAAAGAAATAAATACTCTTATATGGATATGTGTATACCAATAATTTTATTCATGTCGATCAAAAAATACATTAATTGATAGTAAAAATCCTCCATAATATAAAAAATTTGTGAATATGGTATGCGTCTCATAGAAATAAAAGTAAGATTAAAATATCTTTCCAAAAGTTCCAGTTACATAAAAAGAGCTATAAATTATTATATTATAAATTTAAATTTATAATAATTCAATAACAAATAATTTTATTACATATAATATCATATATTATACACTTATAACATTTCAAAATCTTTTTATAAATAATCACTTGTAAAAATTATCATTCTCATGTGTTAATTGTTTCATTCTTCCTTATAATTTGAGTTTTGTAGTCCTTTTCCTTGTACATTTTTCATGTTTCCATCATATATAGAAATTTTATTATGATATAAATATAATATAAATTCATTATATATATTTATATTAATCCTTAAAAATAATACATATAAAAATTAATTACACCATTAATAGAGATGATAGGTCTTACTTATGCATGATTGTTGTCTTCACTTTTTGACTGAAGGAAAAAAATAATGTTAAATAACAATTCAACTGTGTAAAATAATTATTATATAATTTAAATCAATTATATTAATTTAATTTATCCGTATTTTCATCAATGTAAACTAAAAATGAAAACCAATCACATAGCTTGATGGGGGTGGTTGTCCACACATACACACTAGCGACATTATCATTTTCGAGAACATGGGAAAACTAATTACCATCCATAAAATACAGTGATTGAAAATGTATTGAATCTTTCTATATATGTCATATTACACATGTAGTCTTGAAGAATAAATTCTCATCCCATATGATTGAAAATAAGCTGTATAATTTTTTTTTCAATGATCATGATAACATATTAGAAAATTGAGTATAATGATTTTACTATTTTTTGTTGAATACCGTAGATTTAGAGGATATTGTTGATGAAATAATTGAAATAGGTTTTTTATGATGAATAATAATCCTTATGCTATAATCATTTATAAACATTCCTAAAAACACTATAAATGGGTTTTCAAGAATATATGATCTTGAAATACATGTATAAGGATGTTGAGAAGAGAATTGTTTGGGTTTTGGCCTTACTAGATGACTCAATGTCATGTTAAGTGAAGAGGGATGGGGTGTATATTTATAAGGGATGGAAAGTTCACATGAAATTAATAAAAATATTAAAATATAATTAATTAATTCTCAAAAAAAAATTATTCCAAATGGATATAAATCTTATAAAAAATTGGTTAAGGTCAAAATATCTTTATCCACAAAAATTCATATAGAAATAATCATAAGACAAAAATCTGTTACCTAATGGTCCACGCTAATCAGAATTACCCTAAAATCCTATATAATAAATTTAAATTTCAATATATTAAATTACATATTCATATAAAAACTTATAGCATCATATAGGATCTATTTAATACATTTACCAACCCATTTATGCGTAATAAATTCTTGAAATCATATTTTCTGTTTGTCAAATATATTTTTTTCAGGAGATTTTTTTATCTATAGTAATGGTTATTGTACATTGATAATGGTTCCATCATATATATAATTTTAATCAAGATACAAATAATATATATATATATATATATATTAAATTTAGATGAATCTTTAATAGTAGAGATAGATAAATTAGTAGCAGCTTGCATGGAGATGGTATGTCGAACAAACAAATAAAAGTTTTTTGATTATTTTTCAACGGATGGAATTAAATAAAATTGAATAAGAATTTAAATTTATAGAATAATTATAATATCATATATATAAAATATACTCATAAAATTTGTCCATATTACCCTCCATGCAAATCTAAAATGAAAAAATAATCACATCTCCTCTTGGAGATAGTATTCCACACGCATGAACAGCCAATGTTATCATTTTCAAGTGGAGTGGAAGATAGGAATTTATACATGAGATTTTAATTATAGACTCATAATTATGTCATTAATTTTAGAAACCATTTTTTCAATTTAATACATAAAAATATATAAATTAATATTTTCATAGCCTTGTGTTGAGACGATGTGCGATTTAGTGGCCTGATGTTCTTGGAATTAATTTTATAATAATATTAAATATATTTTATATCACACAAACAAACACACAAAAGTTTTTATAAGAAATTGGAAAACAATTTTATGATATCTTATATCAATAACCGCAGTCCAATGTAGATTCCAAAATGTGATATTTACCCTATGTGTGGCCTAAAGATAGTGACCATGAGATATTCAGATAAATATGTCATTAATAGGTAACATAAGTGCGTTAGTTTATTTATTTATTTATTTAATTCATTAAGTTGACTCAATAAATTTCCTATATAAATATGTTGCTATGTAAAATCTTCAGGGTTAGCCACATAATACTGCAACCAATGAGAGTCGGAATCCTATGGTGTTCATTGGAATATTGAGATCAGAGAAAAATTAGCCTCCAGATCCAGGTGAATCTAATCACATTGAATGCAACAGATATTATAAATAATTAAAAAATACATTCTTCACAAAATAATGTTCTAATATCAAGGAACGAGTTGTCATTTTTTGTTTCCACCACTTATGAATAATGTTCTGACTCAGGTTGGGGCCTGTCAGACGTAGGAATATTTCTACATATAAATAAAGAGCTAGGATCTGAGATGGTGTGCGATTCCATGGCCTGATGTGACCATAATTAATTTTATGAAAGTTTTATGTATTTTTATACTATACATATGTAAGAAATTTTTTATCTCTTAAATATTAGCTTATATCATAAATCAATTTCCATAGTTTTATCTGGATCATGTCTCTTACCCTAGGCGGGGTATAAGTTTTGTTGGTGTGGGCCTACTGTAGAAAATCTTATCGAGGGAGTTTCCATAAATAAATTAAATTATTTTTATGGATTTTTTATCTAATAACTCTAGAATGGTGTTCTAAATCTATTTTATGAGAAAATGGTTAAGTCAGGAATGCGGTATTTACCTTAAGTGTGACATAATCTTTATCGACATCGAATTTTGGGTCAAAGGTAACTCAGGCTGGGATGGTAAGTGGATATTTTTTTTAATAAAAATAAAAATAAATATCTATTATCTCAACTACATCCACCCTCCCCCCTGTGTTCATGAGGATTCGAAACCCCCCACTCCCATTGATGAATGAACCATGGAGTAGCCTCTAGTATCCATTTTGGGAAATGAACATTGCTGGATCAAGAATCATCTCATCTCGGGCATCATTCTACAACCAAATATAAATTGTTTTTTCCTGCAATGTAGCTGGTTTGAGTTTTATACTTGTTTCCATAATTTTTTATTTGAAGTAGTAAACACCCTTCGATTTGAGCTTATAGAAGTATAGATCGGGATCTGAGTATACCAGATCTAAATTCTTATTTGAATTTGGATCATTAGGGTTCTCTCCAATAGTCTATGGAAGGTTTTCCAGCTGGTGGAAACTCCGGATGTTGTCTAGAAATCTACAGTGGCGGTCTGGTTTTGGGTGGCAGCAATGTTCTAGAGATAAGGCAGCAGCATCATTGTGAGGATGGAGGAGGGATGATGGCAACGACGGTCGGGCCAACCAAAGTGGGTCGACCCCTGTGTGGGTGGACCAGCCAGTGTGGGTGTGTCCTTCCAGAATATGTTGGGGATATTTAAACCCGAGTAAACTAAAAACCCAGTGTCCAATTTTCGAGCCATATATGGAGAAATGACTCTCAAATCAAGAATACCCCTTTGAGTCTAGTTTGGGAATTTAAATAACCGTTCTCCTAGTCTGAGATGACAAAACATTGAAATAATTATAATATTTTATTATTATTCAAATTGACCCCATGTAACTTTTGCACGGAGCATCTGATTGACAAGGTATCTGTGGCACTATGACCCTAATGGTGAGGAAGATGTTTCTTTAAAACATTCAGGTGATTAATCTGAAATTGGAGTGTGAGGCCTATGGGGCCCATTTTTGGTTGTTTTCGGTAAATAATTCCATTTTATCCAGTTTCCTTTTTCATGCAATTAAATATCATGTCATGTGTGTTTTTACATGTAGAATGAAATGGTGGCCTCGGTTTGATCCAAGGATTTGTAGAGTGAGGTGATGTTGTTGGTTGTGTGGGTTAGCTATGATTAGGCCAATAGTAGTTGAGTGAACTCCCATGGTTTGTTCATTTGAGTGTTCGTGTGGCATTACAGCCCCTGTACAATTTTGTTAACCCCTCAATAGGATGAGTTCAGATTGATTTATATCATCCCTCCTGTGAGGCTGAGGTAGGATCTTCTTGCTTTAATTCCATATATTTGGTTCTTTAAATCGCTCTGACCACTTATATAGGGGTGATAATCCCATATCTAGCAAGACATTCCTATAGTGTTTTGTGGTATTGTTTGGTTTATAATCCCCCATGAAATGGGAGATGATATTTGGGTTGTGGTATCATCAGTTGTACAACCCCCTACTCAATGTATGGTTTCCGTAGGGTTTCTAGTATTATCGGTATGATCCCTTACTTCCCAAGTTAAACTAGATGGGGTTTTCAGTATCATTGTAACTATATGTACACTTGTGATAATTCTCTATATGGGAGATTTGATCTTTAGAATGTCAGATAATGTCATAGTTTCCACCAAAAAATCACGGGAGTGATCCCCTATCTGATAGATCTTTGAGTTGCTGGACTGGGTTCTAGTATCCCCTATCAGACACTATGAGTGATACCCTATTCGAGGAGTTTATTGTTTCCACTGATATTCAGCTTGGCCTTCTTATACACGATAACTGGTAAGCATATTCTCTCAGATATACCATTGTAGTGGGAATAATGATACCCAATGTAGTGTATCTTTTAGATGAGAGTTATTTTGGATGAATCCCCTTTTTAGAGTGTCATTTCTATGATTTTCAATACATCCTCATGTAAGAACCAGTTGTTGGTGATGTGGACCGAACCTCGTGAGGCTTAGTGCCTTAGAAAAGTATATTTAGTGTTCTTTTGGGTGGTTTCTATGTTTCATTATTGTGTTTTCACTTCTTCGATATTACACCCTTGGAATGAGTTTACTAGTCATAATTAGCTGAGAATGGTCACAAGATAGAGTTCTTCTCCCATTTGGGTTCCCTTTGCCTAGGATGAGCGGGTAGATTCCTTTCAGTTTCTCTTTTTCATTTTTGGTTTTTGGGTTTCCTACTGTGTATCATTACACTCACCCCTACATGGGAGTTTCCTGTGCATGTTTTGTGTCTTTTGAAAACTACAAGCCTTTTGACTGACTTCTAGGGGGACCCAAGGAAGGTGGAGTATACCAAGAGTGACAGACTGAGTAATTGAATCCTAGCTGAGGAGTTTTCCAGCAATGTTTTTGACAGATATTCTCTCCATCTGAGTAGTTTGGATTCTTTTGCCTTTTTCTTTTGTTTGGCCTTGTATTTTCCATTTTTGTACTTTTTTTGTACACTAGATAGGACAGTTGTATGAATCCATTTATTTTTAATTCTAATTATCTCTACATTATTTCATGAATGAATATATTGACTGTGTGTGAACTGGTTGAAAGTCTAAAGAATCCCATGGGTGTGATAGCCTACTTGGCAATTGTCTCTAGCCCATGACCTATCGGAGGTGGGCTTGGGGAGCCACGATTTCTTCTCAGTTTGGTTGGGTCTTGATAGAGTGGTATCAGAGGTGGTCAGTTCCACATTGGAACCACATTCATGAGCTTGGTTTGGGATGTATGTTGATAGTGTTAAAGTGTTTCAAGTTTAGATTTCAGGCTAGGAACTCCGGTGTTGTTTCGGCGGCCGACGTATCCATTCACCAGGACTCTGATATATTTTCTTTTAACTTGGGATGTTAATACCATGAGCATATAGAAATAATTGTATGTGCATCATATAGTACTAGGTTTTGGTTTTTCCTTTCCTTCTTGAGTTAACTCCTCAGATATACTCTTTGAGCATGGTATGTATTGATTGTATTTTAGGATCTCTCCATGATGACAACTAACAATGGTTCTATGTCTGGATTTTAGTGATGATCTGCCTCGAGGTGTGTTATTGGTATAGGGCATGGGTTCTGAGGTTGGTCCTCCATGTGGTCCTCCAGATGATCCACCACATATCGAGTAGCAGGTTGTACCAGTAGTTCATGAAAAGGATGTCCAAAGTCTGAGTACACATCACAATTTCTAGAGGCAGTGACCTCTGAGGATCTAGGGTGACCCAGATCCCTAGGTAGTTGATGAATTTCATGACGCAGTCACCCAATATTTCTACATTGTGAGGAAATATCCTGATTAGATATTGGTACTAGCAGTGATCTATTTTCATGGTTCAGTAGGGAACTAGCCATGTCTTGTTACACAAACCCAAAATGAGGATATTCTAACTTGGGTTGAGTTTGAGAAGATCTTCTAGGAGGATTTTTATACATCCACTCTAAGGTATGTGGAGATATATGAGTTTATACAACATCTATGGGAGAGAAGGACTATGTCGGAGTACTCATCGAGGTTCACAGACCTCTCACATTACTACCTCAATATGGTTTCAGTGTTGTTCTTCTAATAATGGACTTTTGAGCTGGGCTTGCATCGGGTGATTAGTGTGTCAGTAGTGCGGTTGTGAATTTCCACATAAGCTGGAGTGTTGTAGAAGGCCTTGGTGTTGGATAGATTTCTAGATGAGTAGACTATAACTGTTAGGGATGGAAACATAGGATCTGTAACCTTGATAGCATGTTTGTTAGCTAGTAGTCTACCAAAGTTTTAGGAGTCCAGACATGCATGACGTTTTAGTAGGCCACACCAAAACAAGTGATCCATGTATCAAGGCTCTCAAGGATCTCATGCCAGTTTTGGTCTTCCCTTGGAGAGGAGGTGTTATTCTTGTAATGGACGTGGACATATTTCTATAGTTTTTCAGACCCTTCATGCTTTTGATAGGGAGATGGTTGATGAACCACCTTGGTAGAGGCAGTGTTTTGAGCACAGAGGACCACAGGATTGTGGATTTGTTGGAGGAGAAGGAGCAGTAGTTTTTTGTGGAATATGGTAATGGTTTTCACCACCATTATCCATAAGTGGTTCATTCCTAGCTCAGAGAGCAGGAGGATGTGGATAGGGACAACTGTAGGCCAAAGAGGCCATTAGCCCAGAGGCTATATTGATGGATTGAGGTATTCCCTTTGCCATTTCTACTTTCTCTAGCAGTTTTGATAGACAATGTTAGGTGGTACTCTTTCCATACCATTTCATGATCATAGTTTGTTTAGGGATTCGGAAAGAACCTATTTCTGTGTTTTTTGGTTTCTCTTTGAATGAAAAAAATTAAGGATTCTTCCCCAAACAATACATGTATTTGTGACTCAATATAAAACTGTGCGGGCGAGTCAGTTCCACCCAACGCAGATAGTATTGCAGTTTCGTGAATGAGACCATCAAATTTGTGTGTTTAGGGTAGGGTGGTGTTTTCAATGTTTTGTGAAATGGGCCTAGAAATACCTAAGGTGTGTGTTTGGTAATCCTTGTCTTTTTCATTTTTACCTGCGTGTGTTTGGATTCATCTTATTACGCTTGTCATGTGAGGAAGTCGTGGTGCGGTTTAACATGGCTTTGAAGTCAAAATAACGAGGGGCTCTTTCCCCATTATGAAATGTTCTTGAAATGAAATCCAAAACCCTGATGGGTGAGTTAGTGTTGCACATAGAGAATAGTATTGAGGTGTACTGGATGAGTTCCTCTGAATTGTGTGTTTGGAGTATATTTGTTGGTCTCTGTATTAGGTAAGTGAGGTGGCTTACCACTAGATCCTATGACTATATGACACCAAGTTCTTGGTGTTTCCCACCTATCATAGCTGAGGATACATATTCCATGGTGCACAATTTTGACCTAGGATGAGTTGGACTTAGGTTTGTTATCCCTTGTGTTTCTTATAGGTGAGTGCTTTTGGGAAACATGAGAACCCTTGTTGGTTTCTTTTTGTGATTTTGGTGAACTCTGTGTCATGGGAGACCCACTTGAGAGTTCTGTTTTGTTCCATTATTCCAAGGTTTTGGATTTTCAGTAATGAAAATCCATTATGTGGGAAGGATGTATCTTCTAAGGTATGGATTTGTCAAAATTTGGAATGTTACTACATATAATTCCAAATCTAGGTTCTGAGATGCCATGTGATTCTGTGGCCCCGCACTCCCAGAATAAATTTTATGAAAATATTATGTATTTGTATAAAATAAACATGGTGGAAATGAGTTATCTATTAAATGGTGGATATGATAATAAATTTGAGTCCAAAAATGTATCTGGGGCATGTAATTTACCCTAGATGGTGTATATGTTTTGTCGGTGTGGCCTGTTGAAGATAACACTATTGAGGTTATTTCCAAAAATAAGATAAATTTATTTATTTTGGATATTGTAAAAAATAACTACTGAATAGATTCTCGAATCAAATTTATGAGCTCGTGGTTGAGTCAATAATTCTGGTTACATTAGGCATGACATAATCTTCTTCAACATCATGTTTTAGGTTGAAAGTGTGTCGGACTGGGATGCTAAGTGGATATTTGTTTTAATAAAATTTAAAACAAATATCCATCATCTTCTCCCCCTCTCCTTGGTGTGCACGTAGAGTCACAACCCCCTCTCCCTTCTATGAACGAACTAATACGGAGCTATCGACATCCATTTTCGACACCAGTCATTGCTAGATTGAAAATCAGCACGTCTAAGGCTCGTTATCCACCTAAATATTTAGGGATTCTCCATCATGGCGTGCTTCATTATTTTTAATAATTCTTCCCTCATTTTTAATCTGAATCATCAAAAAACCTTCAAATTGAGGATATAGTAGTTGAGATCAGGATCCATGGATCCTAGATCAGGTTTCAGATTTGAATTTTAGAGCATAGTGGTGCCTTTAATGGTTTGAAAAAGGTTTTAAATGAGTGGTGACTCTTGAAGTGGTCTGGCCGTGGGTGGAGGAAACAATATTGTTGTATGGTTGAGGATTAGTAGTGACGATCATGGCAGCCCATAGGAAACACAATGGCACAGTGCACCGGTGCCGCAGTGGGTCGGCCATCTATGGCGGGCTACTGGTGGCAGTGCTTGGGCCAGACAAGGTGGTGGCGAACCGACTAGTGTGGGGTTGTCTAGTCAAGAATGGGCCAAAGGTTCTTTAAACCCCCGTAAAATGAATACTGAGTGTCCTATTTGGGATCCTTCTATAGTGACATGAATCTCGCATCTATACAAACCCTTTGAGGCTGGTTTGTGAATTTAAATAATTGTGTTCATGTCATTGAGTCACAAAATGTTGAAATAATAATAATATTTTATTATTATTCAACTTCGACCCTCCATAAATTCTTCGTAGAGCGTCCAATTGACACACCATCAGTGGAGTTAGTACCCCAATGATAAGGCAAGAGTCTCTAGATAAATATCAGGTTCTTAATCTGAAATTGGGGTATAGGCTCCACAAGGCCCATTTTGGGGAGTTTTGTGGTGATTAAGGCCCTTTTCACAAGTTTTCTATTTCAGGAAAGTATATAGCCTATCATGCATGTTTTTAGATGTAGAATGAAATTGTGTCCTCAGTTTGGGCCATGGAGGTGTGGAGTGAGGTGATGTTGCAGGTTTCTTGGGTTAACAATGTTTGGACCAACAGCGGTTGAGTGAAATCCCTTAGTTCATTCCTATGAGGGTTCTTGTGGAATTATAACCCACGTACTGGTTTTTGATCCCCTAAATAAGATGTGTTCAGATAGAGTTTTAGTATCCCTCTAGTGAGATCGAGGTAAGATCTTCTAGAATCTCTTCCCTATAACTAGTTTTTGGTATCGCTATGAACACTTAATCATGGGCGGTGATCCCCTATCAAGCAGAACATCCCTATAGGTTTTTGTTGAATCATTGGGCATGTGACCCCCTATGCAGCAAGAAATGATAGTATAGTCACGGTATCATTAGTTATTTGATCCTTTACTCAGTGTGTGGTTTTAGTGGGGTATGTGGTTTCATTAGTATGATAATCTACTTCATGAGTTAAACCATATATGGTTTTTGGCATCATCGTGACAACCTATAAACGGGTAATGATCCTCTATCTGGGGGATTTGGGATGTTGAATGGAAGACCGGGTTATAGTATCCCTCAGTGCATATTGGGAGTGATCCCCAATTTGATAGATCATTGAGATACTGGAGTGGGTTCTAGTATCCCATAGTGGACCCTAAGAGTGATCCCCTAACATATGAGTTTTTTGTTTCTGCATATTTTCATCATGTTGTTCTTATCGGTGATATCTAGAGAGCATGTTCTCTCAGATGTACCTTTTGAGATGGAGGTGTGAGACCCGATGGATTGTATCATGAAGACGGGAGTTATAGGGTATGACCCCCATTTTTTAGTGTGATTTCGGTGGTTTTCATTAGATCCTCATGTAAGAACCTGTTTCTCATGAAGAGGTCGAAACGTCATGAGACGTGGTGCCCGAGACGAGTATATCTGGTGTTCAATCTGAGTGATTTTTATGTTTCCTTGCAGTGTTTTCACTTATTTGATGACACACCCTTTGGTATGAGATGACTAGTCCTATTTAGCCTAGGATGTTATCGAGATTTAGTTTCTCTCCCATTTGGGTTTCCTTTGGCGAGGATGAGTAGACTCAGGACTGTTAGTTTCTACTTTTGTTTTGGGGTTTTCGGGGAGCCTACTGAGTATATTTTTAATAACCCCATCATGGGATTTTTCCCGTACATGTTTTGTGTATTTGGTAGACCAAATTCCTTTTTATGGAGTTTGAGGGGGGGCCTAGGGGAGGTGGAGATTAGTGATTTTGAACGACCAAGGTGCCTGAGCATTGATGAGGTGTTTTCTGGTGGTGTTTTTGACAACAATGCTCTATATCTCAGCAGGTTGGATGCCTTTTCAATTTTCTTTTGGTGGGCCATATATTTTCCCTTTTTTAACATCTGTAGTACTCTAGTAGGGATAGTTGTTGGCATTAATTTCATTTTAGTTTTTTTATCTCTACACTATTTCATAGTGGTGTATGTAGGTTGTGTGTTTACAAGTTGACAGTCTAAGGCCTCCCATGTGTGTGATAGCCTACTCGGCCCGGGTTTCCAGCCCCTAACCTATTGGAGTAGGTCTTGGGGAATCATGGATCGAGCCAAGTTGGTTTGGTTTGTGACAATTAGAATGTGGAACAAGAATAATTTCTTTTAATTGATCTTAATTTAATTTGATCTTTTGCATGAACTTGTGTATCTGGTTCCAATTTTTCAGTCCAATTTATCAGCATTGTTGTATTTTTATGGCCCATGATATCCCCATAATATATTCATTGGAAAATAACACTTGAAAAAAAAATTCAATTGGATAATTTTTCTTTTCCACCATAATTCTACATGATCATTACCATTATCCAACATGGACCACGTTTTGATATTTTTGGGAAAGATCGAGCACTATCATACCCACAGTTTGATGATAGATTTGCATGATATGAACAAATCATATAATAGAGGACATATCGGGAGGATTTTTGTGTTTTGGATGACTTCACCATTTTTTGAGAATCTTCTCTGTCTATGAGATGTACCTTAAGTGGTGGCATCTTGTGTAGGCATTATGCGAGTGAATTACAAATCTGTGTTCTAGCCAACAGACGAATGGAAACTATATCTAGATGTTATTATAACTGGTTTCAGGAAAACCCTTGGAGTGATTTGACCTGGAAAATGAGAATATGGAATATATGGAGAAGATCTAACTTTCTGTGAAAATCTTGACTACACAGCTTTTACATAGATGAACACACGACTTATAGTAACCCACCTAAAGTGGATAGGGTTTCATGATGACTTAAATATCACAGTCCTTATGGGACCCCACATTCCATGTGACTCTGTACAAGAGTCCCGACATTTACTCTGGGATTATGCGTACATAGTCATGTATAGTCACATGGCCAGGGCACCCATGTGCGGCCCAAAGGACACAGGAATGTCCAGAAGAACACATCTCATTCCCAAGTGGTCTAGAAATGTCATGTAGTCCCCTTAAATAATGTGTAAGACTATATGGGAAAATATTCCATGTTCTAGAGAGGATATGGATATGTAGATAAATGGGACAACACACCTCGTGGGTCCTCTATATTCCATATACATTCTTTTAAGGAAATGTCTTCCTCTTGTATCTCCATCATTTTGTCTCGGAATGTTTCCTCTGAGTAGCCTTTCATTGTTTTTATATATAGGTAATGGTGATGGACATAATTCTAGTTTTTGAGATATGAAATGAATTTTTCAAGGAATTCCTCTCCTTTAAGAGATGATCAACTCCTTCAGTGATCGGGAAGTATCATTAGAGAGATTATAGTGGCACCCTATTATAGGGACATGGAATGGGTCCTCAATATACCATCAGATGTACACCCTATTGTGGTATCAAGGTATGGGTCCTCAACCATTAGAGTGTTACCCTCATTGTATAATAGGTAATGGGTCCTTTATCTATCTTCATAGATTCACCCTCATGAAATTATAGGAAAAGTGTCCTCTTACATCAAAGTGGAACCTTCCTACAGGTATGGACCATGTCTCCTCTATCTACAATTTGAGTGGAACCCTCTTGTAGTGTCAATTCATGGGTCCTCTACTATTAGAGTGGAATCCTCTTATTGGGTTATGAAATGAAAAATATGACTACTATTATAGTTTCTCCCTCCTACTAAGTTAGGGTAAGGGTCCTCTACCATCAGAGTGTCACAATCCAGCAGAGTCTGTACATGGGTATTATACCCTCAAAGTGGAACCATATTTCAGAGTCAAGTCATGGGTCTTCTACATACATAGTGGGACCCTCATGTAGTGTCAATTAATGGGTCATATTCTTAGATATTGTGTCCTCTATAATTTTTTTGGTATAGGCTAGGTGTGGATCTATATAGATACTTCTTCGGATAGACACATGAGTTGTTTATCATCATTGATGGGACTATTATAATTGATGAAAAACTCTTTTACTATGATGGCCCATGATATATGGATCCCATGTCTATGTCATATGGGATTATACTATGATCATATATTTATCATTTTATTGGTTTTTTATTATATCATTCTATGTGTTGATATTTTTTACTTCTATCATGTCTTTAAATACCCCTTCATCTTTCGGGTAATGCTACTATGTATGTATATACTCACCCCTACATGGTATTTTCCCACACTTGTCATTTTGTATGCAAAAAAATGATATATTTATGGAAATTACTAGAAAGAATAGTTATACCCTAGTTTATTTGAATAGGTATGGTGGTTGGATCGAGAATATTTTGAGTTGGGTTTGCTAAGAATCCAATTTTCCTATTTTTATCATGTTGGGTGTCACTCTAGTTGTTAGTGTACACTTCCACATTTCTTTTCATATTATGTTATCACACTCTTGAATTAACTAATGGTTTGACATTCATGGTTTATTACCTAATGTCTTATATTTTATTATTTTTACTCTACACTTCTTCATGGAGATGATTTGGTTAGTGTATTATGGTACATTATCCAAATGACTCCCATATTAGTAATGTGTTTCAGGTCTTGTCACCATCCCCGTGCTAATGGAGGTGGGCTTTGGATAATTGTGGATTGTATCTCCACTAGTTAAGTAGGATATGGCTGGTCAATTAATGACCTAAATAAACCATATAAACATTTATATCATCATAATATCCAACCCTGAACGTTTGATATATAAAATAAATTATATCTATATATAGAGGTAGTAGTCCCAACATACACATGACAGATACTTTTACTTCACATCTGATGTAAAAGACAGTGGATAATCATATTTTCAAGATCATAATATTATTTCCATAAATTGATGATACAAAATATATTATTTAATGATCAATACAATATATTTTTAGGAAGTAGAATAATAATCAAATTGATAGAGCTCGGGTAAGACAATTTCACCTTCTTTGGTTAGCCTCTTATAAATCCATTCTGGAGGACCAATGGAAATTTTTTTAAAGGGGAACATCACCTTAAATTCATGGAAATAAAAGTGGAAAATATAATTTTGAAGGATTTTATAAGGAAATATGGTTCAATTAAGTTCAAAGAAAATAGTGAAATGGTGAAATTCTATAATGGAAGGAAAAGGAACACATAAAATTATAGAAAATATTAAAATATGATTAAGTAATTCTTAAGAAAAATGCTTCAAAACTTCATTATATTATAATAAAAATAGTTTAAGGTTTATATATGATTTTGAAGTGAAATTTATAAAAACAATTTCATGTTAAACCTTATATTTATGTTTTACCCCTTTGTTAAATGATTTTATACATAACTCAAGTAATATATTTTTAAATCATAAGAGTTTTTAATTGTAAATATAAGATAAAAATTAGGTTACAAATGTAAAGGGGTGAGGTTTTAGAAAATTTCCCATTCATATATACCTTTTTAATTTTTTTATTATTTATAATTTATTTAATAAAATATAATTTTTCAAAAAATATTATTAATTTAATTTCTGAAACAATTTATTTAAATTCACATAAAAGTCATCCTGATAGTCATGGAAATAAAATGTAAACCTTTCAAAGATACCTGAAAAGATATATTTATCTAAATAATTCATGTAACATTGTGATGATGTCAAATTGTGTCACATTTAATTTTTTTGAAATCATTTTTTGTATTAATTGAATAAATACTAGTCAGTGTTGCATATTTATTTATGGTAATTATTCTATAAGAATACTACTAATAAATTATCATGATAAAAAAATTATTTCTTCCATAATATTAAGATATATAAAAAATGTTATATTCTTGTTATCCTTGTGGAAATATTATAATTACATTAAATTCAGGATATTGACATTTTGGAATTTTCTATACTTAAAATATCACAATTCCCATTATTTATTTATAATGGATCAAAAAACCAATATATTCACATTCGAGATATTTATTTTCAATATGTTCTATACAATGAAATGAGTTATATTTTTGGAATACATTTGAGATGTTATATCATGTTTTTAGTCTAGGTTTTTTCATTTTAGCCTTATAGAATTGATAAATGTTATCACTATTACTATCATATTGTCATAAAAAATTGAACAATTTACAAATTTAGAACTCATAATTCCAATTATGGTATCCATATTTCAAGAATAAAATAAAATAAGTGGTTGAAATCATTATTAATATAAATTTATAAAATGTAATGAATTTTTTTATTACAATTGCATTTTTATGTACAAGAATTTACTTATATAAAAATCAGGAATATTACTAATTTGTGTGGATTTAACTAGAATATTGTAAAACAATTAGTTCATATATCACTTGAATAATGAATCCAAAATTAAATAGAACATTTTATATACATGATTTATTAAAAATAAATGAATTTATCTGAAATATATATTTTTCAACTATTCAGTGAAAAACCTATCATTTCAAAAAAAATCAAAAAAAAAATTAAAAGAATTGATATAATGAATTTGAAAATGTATTTATTTTTTTAAAAAATATTTCTTAACGTTGATCTTGTTAATTATAATTGTCATGTACAAAATGAAATAATTTTTTTTGAATAAAATGTCATATGATTGCTAAATTGACATTACTAAAAACTGACTATGTATTTACTAAGAAATAATCAATTAATTTTTATTAAGTAGAAAAAATTCACATTTATTTTATTATGTGGTTAATCATATTCAGAGCCACAATTTCAATGACTATGTTGTAATGGTCACATTTAAATAATAGTATTTTAATAATATAAATCGATTATTTTAAACCCTGGTTTTTCATGTTAAGGTAGATATCGAGCTTGTTATTCATTTAAAATATATTTTTGAGGTGTTATGTAAATTACCCTCAATAAAAATCCAAACCACTATAGTTATCTAAACTATTCTTTGATACAAAATATAGTTTTCCAGACCCACACTCCCAGATCTAGTGCTCATAAACACATACTATATAAACTATTATTCACACCAACTATAGATTCCTAGATACAATTATATAATAATTAAATGACTTAAATAAAATAATTCATGCATACATTTGTATCTACTGTAAGGATTATAGATTTTTATAATTATGAAAATCATTGAATAATAAATCCCAAATCATCCTCATCTAATTGAATTTTTTTTACTATATAAGAAACTACTTATGCCATATGAAATCATCAACACCTCCCATTGATTCTCCACATTAGCTATTCTGTTAGACAAATCATGTGTAATATATGTTTCATAAACTAAGGAAATGAATACATAAGAAGGTGAGAGATAAAACGATCAGTAAAGGTAAACATAATTTATAACAATCAAATATCATAAGTGAGAAAAGGATGAGCATAAATTACATTCCTTGAATAGATAATAAAAAATAACTCTACAGTATAATGAAACATATAGATTAACATATCATGAATAAAATACTAATAATAAAACACAAAGATTATAGTAACTAGTTCCTTTGTATGGAAATGAATAAGCTATGATAGCTAATTCACCGACCTAAAATAGGACATCAAGATCATAGAAACCCAAATAATACCATCAAAGCAATACATCTACGAAATATTTTGTTATATGAAGGATTAAAATAAAATACATGTGGTATTTTGTTTCCTGAGACCAAAAGACACATCAATGGCCAATATAACACCATTCCCAACCTTCTGCTTCATTAAATCCAATTCATCCAATATAAAAAATAATTGATAAACTAAAAAATACATAACCAGTATTCCTATGTTTTCAATAATCATCTTTACTGATGTAACAAGTATTCAATGTTTCAAAATTTCTCTAATAAATAAGTAGAATCACGATTAATTTAGTCCATTTTCAAGATGACACTATATGGAGTAATGATATATAGTTAACCCAATAGATTCCCACAATCAATAGATGTGTGGATATCTACATATATTCACTTAAATAATGTAATGAAAACATGATGTTCAAAGTTGAAAGGCATTTGTTGAAAATTCATTCTAATAAAAAAAGTGTGATTTGGAAATGCAAATGTAGTGATATATTGACAAATGTTTAATATCCAAGAGAAAAATAGAAGGTGTTGATTTATAATGTAATCCATGGAAAATATTTTCAAAATAATTGAGATGAAAACCCTCTTATGGTTAAGGTATCATAAGATTCAAAAGATAATTAGAGGAATATAATGAAATTAAACTATACTGAAATTCAATACAGGAAAAGGGGGTTTTGCAACGGTTCATTTACAACGGGAGGATGAACCATCGCAAAATGTTTGTCACCGAATAATATTTGTGATTGGAATGGGGACCCGTTGAAAATAGTTGGTTTAAAAAGGTATTAAGGATGAGGAATAAGTTCCCGTCATAAAAGTTTTTGGTGGGTGATGTGCAGCAAAACTGTGGAATGTTATTTGCGTCAGTTGTTTACACCCGTCATAGACTGTATCTGTTGTTTAAAACGTTTTGTGATGGGAGTACCCTCCTGTCGCAAATAGTATAAAGGCTAGAGCTTAATTGTGATAGGACCTATCGCAAATAGTTTCATTTTACCACCGACACAATTAATATGTGGGGAAACATTAGCGATGGGTCTCATCACAAATTAGCTAACCTATATATATACCCCCTCCATTTCTCGCATTTCACTCTTTTCTCAACTCCCCACTTATTCTCTGCTCTCATATTTTTCTCTCCAGTTTTCACAAAGTTTCATATTTTCCAGTTGAACAATTTTCAACGTTTGAATCCAATGAAAGATTCAATTTAGAGGTATTGAGTAATTTTTTTTTCAATTATTTTATTTTTGTTTAGTAATATTATTAATAAAATTGTAATAAATTGTAAAAATTAGTAAAAGTTATTAATAATTAGTAATAATTATTAATAAATGGTATTAATTAATATTAAATAGATATAAGAAGAAATAATCAGTATTAAATAGTATTAATTTTAAATAAATTGTAGTAATTGCTAATAAAGAGTATTAATTAGTAAGAAATAGTACTAATTAGTAACAAATAGTACTAATTTTTAATAAATAGTAGATATTGGAAATAAATAGTTATAATTAGTAATAAATAGTAATAATTAGTAATAAATAAAAACAAATAGTAATAATTAGTAATAGATATTAGTAACGAAGAATAATTAGTAAGATTTAGTAAAATTAGTACTAATTAGTAATAATTAGTAATAATTAAAAATAATTACTAAAAGTTAGTAAAACATAGTAAAAATTAATAATAATTATTAACAAATAGTAATAATTAGTAATTAATAGTAATAAATAGTAATAACCTGTAGTAATTTGTAATAACTAGTAGTAAGTAGTTTTAAATAGTAATAATTAGTAAAAAATAGTTAAAAATATTAAAAAATAGTAATATTTTGTTATAATTAATAATAAATAGTAATTTTTTTAATAATTCGTAAAAAATAGAAATAATTAGTAATAAATATTAATATATAGTAATAATCAATAACAAATAGTTGTAGTTTCTAATAAATTGTAGTAATTAATAATAAATAGTAACAATTTAAAACAAAAAACTAATAATTAGTTTTAATTAGCATTGATTAGTATCAATTATTAGTAAATTGTAATAAATTGTAATAAGTATTAATAATTGTAATTAATATAAACAAAAATTGAAAAAAATAGTAATGAATTGTAATAAATAGTTATAAATACTAATAATTGGTAATAAATATTAATTAATTGAAATAATTGGTAATAAACATTTATAATTAGTAATAATTATTAATTAATAGTAATAAATAGTAATTATCAATAATAAATAGTAATAATTTGTATTAAATTGTAATAATTAGTAATAATAAGTAGTAATTAGTAATAAATAGTAATAAATAGTAATATTTACAAATAAATAGTAGTAATTTTTGATAAATAGTAGTAATTAAAAATAATGAAAAATAATTAGTAATAATTTGCAATAAATTGTAATAACAAGTTAAAAATAGTTATAAATATTAATTACTATTAATTAATAGTTTGAAATTGTAGAAAATATTAATAAATATTAACAAATAGTAACAAGTAGTACTAAATATTAATTTATAGTAATTAATAGTAGTAAATAATTATAAATAGTAATAAAATCTCACAATTAGTAATTACTAGTAATTATTAGTAATCATTAGTTAAAATTAATAACTAATAGTATTAAATAGTTATAATTAAAAAAATTTGTATTAATTATTAATAAATAGTATTAATTAATTATAATTAAGATTGATTAGTAATGATTAGTAATGATTAGTAATAAATATTAATAATTTGTTATAATTTTTAATAAATAGTAATAATTAGTTATAAAAAGTAATAAATTCTAATAAATATTAATAAATATTAATAAATAGAAATGAGTAGTAATTAATAGTAATTAATAATAAAAAATAGTAATAAATAATAATAAACATGATGAAATAGTAATTAATAATAATTAATAATAATAAGTAGTAATAATTAGTAACAAAAAGTAATAAACTGTAATAAACTATAATAATTTTCAATGATTAGTAATATTTAGTAATTAAAGTTGATAAATAGAAATAAATAGTAATAAATACTAATAAAATTTAATAATTAGAAATATATAGTAATAAATAATTACAATTTGTAATAATTACTAATAAATAGTAAGAAACATTAATAAATAGCATTAACTGGTGATTAATAGTACTAATTAGTAACAAATAGTATTACTTAGTTATAAATACTAAAAATTAGGAATAATTAGTAATATTTATTAATAAATAGTAATAATTTGTTACAAATAGTAATAAAAAGTAATAATTAGTAATAATTAGTAATAAATAATAATATACAGACATAAATATTATTTAAATATAGTAATTGCAATAAATTGTATTAAACAGAAATAAATAATATTAAATAATATTAAATATTAATTAATAAAAATTAATTGTAATAATTAGTAAAAATTAGAAATAAGTAGTAATAATAATTTATAAAAAGTAATAATTTTAATAAAAAAATAAAAAATAGTAATAATTTGTAATAATTAGTAATAAAAAGTAATAATTAGTAATGCATATTATAAATTAGTAATAATTTGATATAATTAATAATAATTTGAAATAATTATTAATAAAAAATAATTAGTAATAAATTTTAATAAATTTTAATAATATGTAATAATTTTTAATAATAAGTAATAATTTGTAATAATTAATAATAATTAGTTATAATTAGTAATAATCAATAATAATTATTAATAATTCATAAATATTAGTAAAAACTAGCAAAAATTAATAATAATTAGTAATAATTAGTAATAATTAGTAATAATTAGTAATAATTAATAATAAATAGTAATAAATGATAATAAATGTTATCAATTAGTAATTAGTATTAGTAATTATAAATAATTAGTAAAATTTAGTACTACATAGAAATAAATAATATTAAATAGTAATAAATTGCAATAATTAGTAACTTGTAATAAGAGGTAATAAATAGTAATAACTAGTAATAATTATTAATATCTATTAATAATATGTAATAAATAGTAAAAAAATAAAAACCAATTGTAAAAAGGAGTAACAAGTAGTAATCAATTTTAATAAAAAATTAATTATTTTTATATATTTTTAGAATAATATGAAGAAATGATGTTTAAAATAGTGTTTATTATATAATCTTGATTGGATAAATCATCACTAGAATCTAAACCGTTCTCGTATAAATATTTTAAATATTGAGGGTGTTTAATCATTTTTATCATTCGCATCATCAAAACCATATGTTGTTTAAGAAGGGATTAATAAGTGTCTATGCAAAAAATGTGAGCTAAGGATGCTGAAACATTTGACAATGATGGGGGTCATCTATTGTGATTTGGGTTTAAAAAAGATTATGTTTTTTAGAATTAACATGGTGAACACAACTCACATGAAAATACTATTAATTTAATTCCAAATCCATCACAATTTCAGAATTTTTTATGTGATGTGGTTGGTCGTATTTTTGATAAATTGAAAATCATGATGATATTGATTCAACATTCGAGTTGGAACTATCCCAATTTTATGAGTTGTTGAGATATGATAAGGATTATGTACACTCTAATATAAAGATAAGTAAATTTGAAGCACTTTCAAAATTTATGGATATTAAATCAGATAATAGAATGTCAAATAGTTGTTTTGATCAAATATTCTCTTTGGATAAAGTACCTTAACCTGAAGGAAATGTGTTACCGAAAAATTTCAATTAGAGAAATATTCTTATTCATAATTTGGTACTTATTTATCCAAAGATTCATTCATGTTAAAATTATTTCATTTTATATTAGGATGAAAATTATTCCTTGGTTATCTGTTCAATTTGTGGAGAATCAAGATAAAAATCGGCTCAAATAGGGAATTCTGGATCGAATCCTATAAAATCGTTCATGTATTTTCCACTAAAACCTAGATTGAAAATTTTATTTAGGTCTTGAAACATTATGTCATTGATTTCAAGAAAATACCCAATATTTCAACCACTAAAGGCTTAAAAAATCACACTTATGTTGATTCATGGAAACATTTTGACCATTTAAATCCTTCTTTTGCATTAGATGCTTGAAATATTTGAATGAGTTTTTTTACTGGTGGTTTATGTCCATTTGGTTTAAAAGTCAATTTTCATATTGGACCATCTTTATAACTCCATAAAAATTACCACCATGGATTATGGTGAATTTACAATATTTATTTTTACCATATTAATTCAAGGACATCTGAAAAATAATATTGAATTTTATTTGAAACCATTGATTGATGAGATAACATTATTATTGGGTAATGGTCTCATTTCATATGATGTTATTGTATATGTTTTTTATGAATGCAGCATTGATGTGTACAATTCATAACTACTCAGTATATGACATGTTATCTGGCTAGAGTACACATGGTCCAAAATCATTTTTTTACTACATGAGAGACAAAAAAGCATTTATGCATGTTAATGGGAGAAAACCATGTTTCTATGAATTTCATCCAAAAATTATTTCTACTGAAAATCAATTTTAAAGAACACATATCATTTCAGAAATGGTAAAATTGTAATAGATGAACCTCTAACAGTGATCATATATATTGAGTTTAAATACATTGTCTCTTAATCACCTCTCATTACCTTTGGATTGACTATAAACCATTGCAAAATAGATGGCTTTGGGAAACAACACAATTTGGTAAAAATGAGAATTTATTGGGATCTCCTATATTGGTCTATCAAATGTCAGATGTTGTGAATACTTATAATAACAATTTTGATAATATATTCTATACAGTATTGGACACAAATGAAAATATAAAGGAAAAATTATATCTTGCCCAAATTTCCAAGAAACCAGAACTTGAACAGATTGAAAATGAATGATACTAGAATTTAATGAAACCAAAATCCGCCTATATAGTTTTTAATGAAAAAATTTTCATTATTTTTTCAGTGGATTATATATTTGATTCTTTTAGATGGTTATGTTTCTAGTTTGTCTAGGTGTGTCCTAAATGGTCGTATTAATGGATTAAAAATTCATGAATTCCTTGTTATAATTGAAATACTTCTACTGATTGGAATTAAGTGTTTGTTGAATTCTATTATTTGGGATGTGCAAAGAGAAATACCATATTTTTCCAAGATATTTGTTTGGTTATAATAGTCTACAATGTGAAAAGTAGACAGTAAGAATATGTTGTTTTAATTTTATGTATACTGGAAAAAATATTCCCACCATATATTTGTTTCAATGAAACATTTTGTATTTAATTTTATGCATGACGAAAAATGTGTAGGTCTGGTACTATTTTGATGGATGTTCCAATTCATGATATGAATGAATAAATTTAAAAAAGGTGCATAACAAAGTATCAGTTGAAGGACCAATTGCACAAGCTTATTTATAGGAGGAAATTTCATTTTTATGCTCTCATTATTTTCAATCTGAATACCCCTAAAAAATAATCACTTGGTCTGTAATAAGGGAAATTCTAGAAATGAAATGAACAATCATTTATCTCCTTTTAATGAGAATTAACTTTGATTTGATGAAGTTTATGATTAATGGATTTTAGATGATGAACATTATATGACTCGTACATTTGTTCTGCTCAATTGTGATGAAGTGAAACCATTTATACTGTGAGAGATCTTATTACTTATTCTATAATTTTTTATTATAAGTTACAATTAATTTATTTTTAGAGTATATGATAATCATATCATGAAATAGTTTATAAGAGTTACAACAACTTCTTTTCAAGAACATCGAAAAAAATCCTTTCATACTGGTTTCAAAAATTTGAAAAATAAAATTTTTATTATTTAACATATAAAATCTATTTATAAATTTTTATATTGATATTTTTTCTTTATATTTTCAAGTATCTAAACATGATTATAAAATTGATAATAAAAATTTTTTATTGAGTATCCCACCATAAAAATGGATAAATATTATAATGTATATGTGGTGAATGGATTTTGATTTCATAAAAATTCATATGGGGAATAAAAACCAATGAATAATGGTGTTTTATTGAGAGTATCTCATCATAGAGAAAGTGAAGTTGACTTTTACATCATGCTGGAAGAATTAATTGAACTATGTTATCTAGGAAAATATTTTGTAATGGTGTTTAAATATCATTTGTTAGATACTAAGAGAGTCTTGTGTGTTCATATGCTCCATGGAATCATTGATATTAAATATAAAATCATCTTTATATTAAATCAAAAATATTTGTTGGCTTATTAGGCACACCAAATTTATTAGGAAAATTATTGTGCTACTTCTGGAGAGTATATTGATTAGGGGATCATACTAAAAATGAAATCTCAAAAAAAATAGTTTATCCGAAAAGAATGTGATTCTGATGAATTGAATGGAATTTAAATTTATGAAGAGACTACTCTAAATCCATATATTCCATGATGAGACATAAATTTTGATGATGAAACCCTGTAGTTGTGGTTTGATGGTGGTTAGGAATTTATTGATGTAACAAAGGAATTTTAAATGGAAGTATATGATGAAACTGAATCTCTTATAGATGTTGATAATACTAAGGTGGAATGTAATGATATTAACATTATCATATAAAAATATAAAGATGGAGATAAAAATTAACATAGTTAAATACTTGTTATAATCATATATAAAATTTATCTATATATAATAGTTATTTTCAAATATATTTTTATAAATAATCAAATTGTGTTTCAGATGAAATTTTATCTATATTGTGAGTTAGAGGGGGTTGATCTACCTAGTGATGAGCATGATGTTGCATCATCTGACCCTCTGACTGTTGGAGGTTCAGTGACAACTTAGAGTGCTCATTGGCTCACAAGATTGATGATTCCTAACCCAATCCCTGTATTATTTCTGTAACCTGAATTTGATCCAAACATGTGGATGTATATCCAGTAGTGTGTTTTAGGTAGTTTTCATTATTTATCATTAATTTATTTATATAATTTTTTTTGAATATTTATTCTATTTTTTCCCAACAATTTACCTGTAGAAGTTGGATGGGGAATTGATGTATTGTGGAATTATTTATGTGGAGTATCAGTTACCTGGGATTAGATTCCCATTTATTTTCAACACCGTATGTTATGTTATTGGGTGGTATGTAAATAAATATTAGTTATTTTGAAATGTATTTTATTAATAAGTGTATATTATTAATTATTTGTAGGTTTTATTGTATCATGTTGATGAGGACATGTGGGACTATATCATGGAGTCATGAGAAGGCTTTATACATGACTTTCTCTCACTTTTTTACAATCAGATGAGGACAACAATGCAGAATGTGGGAGTCACTGATTTGGGTCAGTCTTGTTGTGACCACCGACAAGATAACATCTCATCTAATGTTTGGGATTCATTAGGTTCATATTGGCTAAGAGATACTATTTAAATGAGAGTAGTGTTAGGATGATAGAACCTAGGGAGACAAGAGGTGACACATCGAGATGGTAGTCATAATATAAGTATGCATCATCAACATTTGGGAAGAAATATTTTTAAAAATTTATATAACATTATATTTAAACTATTTATTTAATACTCCTATAGGAGTTCTAACAACTTGATATTATGGGGTTTGACAGTTATAAGAGGATGTATCGTGATCCTATCACTATGGAGGTTAGAGGTTCTCTCCAGTGTCATATTTAGGTCTGTATAATTTCTTTTTAAGTTAAAAATATATAGAAATTAATATTTTTACTATTTCAATTTTAAATTGTAATTAAAGTATTCATATGAGGTAGAAATTACTTAGACATAAGATAATAGTCATCCGAGACCAAGGTTCAGACCTCTAGTTTAGTAGGATTTGTTTATTCAACAAGGATGCATGAAACATAGTATGCCTTCGAGAAATCCTCAGTGTTTTCTATTGGATCTTAATTGACACCTAAGAGTTATTATGGTAGGACTCGGATGTTGGCGTGCATCTCCAGAGGTGCCTATTGAGATTCATAATCATCTGTTGGACAATATAAGGAGCAACTGTGAGCATAGGGTGAGCCAATAAAAACCATCCTTAGGGTGTATGAAGAGCTTTATCAATAGAAACAACATCATCTAGAGAAGATATGTTGATAGAAGTAGTAGTAGAATGAGTAGAAAACAGAAAACATTTTACATCTAACTAATGGTTTAGGGACAGAGTTCCCTCAAACATCTCCTCCAGAGGTCTCTCCCCTTATATGATTTATATACTTTTTCTGATAAATATAAGAATGTAATTTTTTGTAATATTTTTTATTAATCCATATGTTAAAATTTTTGTATAGTGTTTTTTTATATTGTTGTGAATATCGTGTTTATTATGATTTTATGATTTTATGATTTTATGATTTTTTAATATTTTATGATTTATTTAATATTTTCATTATTTTATTATTTATTTGTTATTTTTGTTGTCTTATTATTTATTATTTTTATTATTATAATTATTTTTGGAAAAACTGTGTTTTTATTAATTTATTAATTTATTATTTTATAATTTAAGATATATTTTTATTAATTTTATTTTTTGTAGTTTTTTTTATTTAAATAATTTTTATTCTAAAATTTTTAATATATATTTATTAATTTTATTACTTATTATTTTTAATTTTCCTAATATTTTATTATTATTATTTTTTATCTTATTAACTTTTATCAATATTATGTTTCTATGTTTATCTATTATGGGTTATAAATCCCATAAAAATTTCATATTTGTGATGGGCCCATCGCAAAAACATATTTTCGACGACCCTTTACAGAATTTATTTTTTAAAAACCTGATTAAACTATTTATGATTCCATTTTCTACAATGGGTCATTTGGGAAATGACCCTATCTCAAATTACCCACCATAAATGATTCAATTAAAATTTGTGGTTAAACTAGATAATTACACCTGATGAAAATATTTATGTTAATAGACTATATAAAATAGACAATGTTTCCCAATATCAAACATGTCTCATTGAGTTGAAAATTGGGGTAAGCAATAATTACGAGTTTAGAACCAAGAAAATTAAAACCCATTGAACGATAAGAAATTAAATGGTACAATAAATAACATGAATAATTAAGGGTCATGATAAAAAATATTAAATGGTTATTATATTTACCATAAAAAATAATGATGTCTAATAAAAAATATTTATCTTTGGGTGGAAATTGAGAAAAGAAACCCCTTTTAATAAATTTAATGATTGAGGTAAATATAATTTGATAATGAGGTTCTATGTTTTAAATGTAAAACTCAATAATTAAATGAGTAAATACCATACATGGTATTCATTTTTTATAATAAATAAAAAATAGAATAATGAGTTTCAATAAGAATGTTTTTAACTCAATTGAAACAAGTGTGTTAGCATAAACCATTACCTTATTTCCCCACTTAGTCGAATACAATCTATACTCTGATAGAAAAAATAAAATAATATAATATAATAGTGTATTACCATATGAATTTATAAAAAATTAATATAAAAAATTTATAACTATTATCTACATGTATATAAGTTACAAATTATGTATTCTTGATATCAGCTACGAGTTAAATTGGAATTCTTGAGATAGTTTCCAAATAACGATGGCTATCTTCATTCATATCCATAATGTCATCACTACCATATCATAAAATGTATTTTAATTGATGTATTTTAATTATTTTAAATTTTATTCATTATATGGGTTTTTTGGTTACTATCAATAAATATTAATATGAAGAAGAACATGATTCTGTGATTTTTAAGGAACAAATGTATGTATCTTAATTGAGGAGTTTAAAATTAATGTCACCACTAGTGAACTAAAATAAAATCTTTATATTCTTATCTATACAGTATATTATCATTAATTATTTTTTCAATTTCATCAATCATATTTAGTTATATCAAATTAAAATTTGGTTTTTAGACCCGTCTAAACATGAACATGCGATAATTAGTCAATCATTATATTACAATATTGGTTTAATTTTGAATAATATCATTATTATAGAGAAATAATTACATTTCAATGATATTTTTACATGTTGAATCATTTCTTAAAATTTTTATGTATCAAAAAATGAAACTATATGAAAAATGAGATGTGTGACTTCATTGAGGTGGTAGCCCACACAATGCAAGTTAACCATTTTTATTTCTCAATGATTGAGAGGGAAATATGGTGTATTATCATTTTTATATTAATAGTAATAATTAATGTTTATATTTTACAATTATTCATAAATTCAAATTATATAATCACCAAAGATAGTAGGTTGTGAAAAAAAAGAGTTGTCTCTTCATTGAGGCGGTAGTTTGCAAAACTCACAAATCATTTTTTTTACCTTTCATAATGAAAAATTAAAAAGTTTATCCTTATTACTATAAAATACTAATGTTAAATACAAAAAAATACATATTTAATTATTTAGGGAATATAAACCTAGATTTTGGTAAGAAATAACAAAAAAAATTATGTTTGGAAAAGAGTTATGATGTTAAGGACTTCGGTATTCCCATAGAAGAATCTCTGAAAATAGAGGTCATAGGTCTATCCATTGTGATTATAGGCTCAAGGAAATGGAATAATATTCTAGGTAATATATTAAAAAATATATTTTTAACTGGAAACTAGATTTTTGAAGTGGTTTTGAATGGGTCGTGAGAGGCCTATATTATAATTTCTAGTAATGGCACTTTTTTCATATTTAAACATAATTTAATGATGGAACAAGATTCACAAGTCATGAAGAATAAAAAATGTAAAATAAATGAATGAATGGTGAAATAAATTTGATCATTCTTAAACCATTACTTTTCATATATATTTTAATCTTGTTTTTATGTCCATTAATCAAGGAATGTTCACATTCAACATTTTTTGTTTTACCACATTAACTAGTTTTTTCGAAAAATATCATGTTTTTGGGATAAAAATAAAATAAAATCTATTAGATAATTTTTTTCCCTTACTTAAAAAAATTAATAAATTTTATGAGATAAAATTTATTTTGTTATAAATAATCAACATTATCATGAGCACATGTAACATGTAAAAATCTATTTTTTTCATAAAGCTTATTTTTAAGAATTATGTTGTTTTATTGGTTCATAAAATCATTTTAATTTAATTTTGTGATATATATATCGATATTATAAATTAAACAAAAAATATTATACATTCATATTATTATATTACATAAGAACCTAGCATAAAAAATTACATATTCTTGAGTTTTCAGTTATTATTTCACATTCATTGATTCTTGAAGAACATTTAGGTCTACAGTTTTAGATAATTAGACTAACACAGTTAAATAATAAATCAACATATTAAAAATTTGATACTTATAATCAATATTGATTTTTCTTATAATAAAAAATATTTAAAATGAAACATGTTTTCTCTTAATAGAATATATTCCAGACATTCATCTTGATTTCTTCTCTCTTCCTACTCATCCTAAAACCATATAAAAAACATTTGAAAAAAATGAGCAAATAAAATCCAATTTGGGATTTATATAAATAAATATATTATTATAGTTAAATAATAAAAACCCATGAAATGTTAATCTTTTTACAAAATATTTATTGAGCACATAAAAAATCATATGGACATCAGAAAATCGCTTTTTCTAAAATATAACCATTAAAACCAATAGAAAAAATATAAACACTTATGGGGATCATAGAAAATTATATTCCTAACCCATTATTACATGTTACAGAAATAAATAGAAAAAAAATTAATTCAATTTCACAAACATCGTGAGTTCGCTCCCTCCTTTCCTTTAATGACAATGAAAATTACCCAATGCATTTCAAAACTATATCAAACTCTCTCATAGAATAAGTTGTATCGTGGTCACCCATAATATAAAATTTATTGAGATAAATAAATATCATATCCAATCCTAAAGTAATATATCATCAATATAATAAGTTAATCATTTAAATTTTGATCATAATTCCTCTGATATTATCTATTTAACCCATATGAAAAGCAATTTCGGATATTGAAATACGCCTTCATTTTTAATCCCAATTGGTTAAAAAAATATAAAAAATACTCAAATCAAAAATAAAAAAGGTTTTAAAAGAAAAAAATTATTCTAATAGAATTCCAAAATTGAAGCAATGTCGTGATGGAGGAACAGTAAGTCAACTATATGTATTAAACGAGAATAATAATTATGAAGTTAGTCAATAATATCAAGACAATGGATATGAAATATAGGAAAAAGATTAACTTTTATTAAATTTTTATGAAAGTTAAAGGATATATAAAATGTAATTTTAAATTCATATTAATTTCATAATTATTATTTTTGTATTTGTTTTACCAAAGTTTATATAGTCACAAAAATTATTATGTTCACATTGGACGTTTTTTGATTCTCCAATTTATAACCTCCAAACAAAATTAGTGAATTGAATTTCGTCAAAGGTGTTATGTTTATATTATCTATATAATCATAAAGATGTTATATTTTTCATATTAATACATTAAATATATTTTTATAATCAACCATGTTTTTTTGTAATGGAAAATTAATTATGTTGCAACATGAAAACTATAATTAGTATATATGCATTAGTAATATTTCCATTTTTCAACAATCATAGGGGAAAATTGTAAAAATAATCTTTAATTATATAATGGATTAAATATAAAAAATATAATATTATTTCTTTAAATTCAATTAAATATACCATCCCTATTTAGAGGTGATGAAAAATATAATACAACATTTCTTTAGGTGGTAGTCTGCACGTCTGCACGAGCGATGTTTTTATTTTTCATTCAATTTTAAAAAAAATAATATAATTTGTTTAAATTAAAAAATGGAATTCATATAATATTGATAATTTTTAAAAAAATTCTCTTTATTATGACATTTTATAAGACTTGGTGAAGATGAAATTAATTCATTTTCTCAGTGAGATAGTAGTCTGCACATAAACAAAAAATATGTTTTAATTTTATATGGATATATAAATTGATAAAAAAGTATTTCCCCATAAATACAATGATATATTAATATAAATTATAAAATTTTGATATTATATTATAATGTTTAATATATGTTAATGGAAGTAAAAGAAGAAAAAACAACAATGTTAAGAACTATACATCTTCATCGAAAACCCACCATAGGTTTATACATAAATAAGTCCAATGATGATATTATGATTAAACAATATTATATAATAAATGAGTAGGGATGTCAAGAAGGGATATTGGAAGGCATTTTTTAGGAAATAATATATTAATGTATGGAGATGAGAGGATAAGAGGTTTCTTTATATAAATTAGGGAGAGGAGACACGTCAAATTTTTAAGATGATTATTTCTAATGCTTTTTTCGGGGTGCACATATCCGTCTGTTTGAGGATGATGAAGACACATTGACTATTTACCCACATTCCCTCTTTTCAAACATTGGCCGCATCCATCGCTTATTTAGAGACTTTTTCTCCTTGATCTAAATAGGATGATGGGGTGTCGGTTCTTCCTTCCATAGATTCCTCCTCAGAACTCTTCACCTAGTCTGAGACACCCTTATAGATTTAAGATGTTGTTCGGGAAGCTATTACCAGTGTAATATCTTCATATACAACAGTTAATTACACTACTTATGTCAGGGCATTACAAGGTGTCCGGTCAGGGCGATAACCTTCGGTCTGGGGAGTAGTCATATTGGACATCACTGGCGTGTTTGGACACTGGAACACTAGCGCGTATGGGATTCTTCCCCTTATTATAGGGCTTCTCTAGGCTGAAGAAGCCCATGGAATTCCACGTTGAATGTAGGGAATTATATTCCATAGGCATATATTTGTGGTTTTCTAGAGCGTCCGATGTTTAACACAGGGTTTGCCACAGGTTTAACGTCTAGTAGAGATGGATTAGACTAATCTGAACACTGATGTTGGGGATAACACATGGATAGCTAACAGACTGTTGTCAAAGAAAATGGCGAATTAGGGGGAATGATCCCATTAATATGTGGCAGCCTGGGTAAGAATCAAGATGAATGTTGGATGGTTAAGTGAAATGGGTGGATAATGAGATGGAGTCGACTTGAGGATAACGGTGATATTGGGCTTGAGTCTCGAAGAGACCTCCTACGTATCCTTGTGGCAGGGAATCAAATTCCTTGTAGTTCACGTTGCAACAACTTACCGTCTAATGGGAGTCACAATGACCAACCACTGGATTAGGTCACAACGGCATACTGCTGTTTTGGGTCATAATGACTTACCACTAGATTGGGTTCACAATGGATTACCACTGGATTGGGTCCCAACGGCTTATCGCTGGATGGGGTCACAACGGCTTACTTCTGGATGGGGTAACAACGGTTTCCGCTGGATGGGGTTACAACATCTTGTCGTTGGATGGGGTCACAACGGCTTATGTTGGATGGGGTCATAATGGATTTCCAATAGATGGGGTTACAACGGCTTCCGCTGGATGGGGTTGAACCTCAGTTAGGCTTCCTACGTACCTTATCTAGGATACAAGGATCAAAGCCCACATATTTTGGAATGGTGGATACAATTTAACATTGTGCAGGATGAAAAGGGGTCATGCAGTTTGATGTCGTTGGGGATAAAGGTGGTCCAACATGAAGGTGGGGTTGGAACCAATAGGGTTTTGGGATTGAACCTCAGGGAGGCTTCTTCCGTACCATGACTTGGAAGGGATCAAAGTCCTCGTAATTCGGGATGGATTTGGTGAACTGATGTGAAGATGGTTTAGACCAATGGTTGTTGATATTGAACCTATAAGAGACTTCCTATGTACCTTGCCTTGGCAAGGATCAAAGACCTCATAGTTCAGGATGGTGTGGGAACCAACGTAAAGATGGTCGGGAGCAATATTTGTTGGGGTTGAACCTCAGGGAGGCTTCCTACATACCATGCCTTGTAAAGGATCAAAGACCTTGTAGTTCGGGATGGGTTTGGTGAACCGATGTGAAGATGGTTGGTACCAATAGTTGTTGGGATTGAACCTCAGGGAGGCTTCCTACGTACCTTGTCTTGGAAAGGAAAAAATACCTCATCGTTCGGCATAGTGTGGGAACCAATGTGAAGATGGTCGGGACCAATGGTTGTTGGGATTGAACCTCAGGGGGGGGCTTCCTACATACCTTTCCTTAGAAAGGAACAAAGATATCGTAGTTCAGGAGTGGGTTATGTGGATTACACTCAAGGCTTGCCAGAAAGGATGTCATGGTCAATTATTGCTCTAAACCCAAATGAGTCATGCTCGGTGTGAGAAACAAGATGTAGCAAACACATGAAGATCACGTCATGGAAGATGCATCAATGGGAAGTAGAGTTGGGTGATGCATACTTAGCAGCCCAAAAAAGAAGTAGGGTCTTATGCATGGTCCGGAACCCAAAGATGAAACAATATTTTATGCTTGGTAAGGGGCCCAGGGAGGTGTAGATTGGGACTTACTCCATGATGGAGTCCCGGGTGGTGATAAAGCCCAGCGGGAGACAGATTTGGCACCCTGGAAGAGAAGAGGAGCAGGGGTGTCGTGACCATCCCTGAGAGGTAGAGATTTGGACTTACTCTAGGATGGAGGCCCAGGTGGTGAAAAATCCTAACATAAGAGAGATTTTTCACTTTGGAAGAGAGGAGGAGAAGGGGTGTTACCTCTCACAATAAGAGCTAGGGGCTTACACAAGGGTGGTATCCTTTTCCCCATGGATAGAGGTTGCTCTGATAAAGTGGATGTCATTCCATGTGGGGAATTATATCACTATTGTGGAGAGTAGTGGGCATAGAGAATATCCGAGATGGGGCACCCCGCATGCATAGCATGGGGAGATTCCATAGTTTAACATCATGTGTTGAGGACAATGGTGCTTGGTAGTTTAACATCCTTCATCTCGGTCGAGGTGGGTTCTCTCCACAACCCGAGGACTAACCTATTTGATACCCACCTACCCTTGAAGGAAGGAAGGCATCAACAATTCCATGGTCGGGGTGAGGTATGGAGCTAACCATTGGGGGGTCCATGATAGAGTGGCCATCAGAATAATCAATAGTAGTTAGCGTTCCTATCCGAAGAATAATGAGGCAACACAACACAATGGAAAGCATCGCCCAAGGGACATTGAAATTGCTCCATGAAAACCTAAGGGTCCACATAAGAAGAGTGTGTGTGATGCATGAGGGTTGCATATAAGAGAGTCTCAGACAGGGTGCCTCAAGGTGAGGGCATCACATGGAGCGCACATAAGAGAATGGCCCGGGGAAAGATAAAAGGTCTACACACAAGATGAAAGGATTGGCCGCAAGACGTAGGGGTTTCACACAAGAGGGAAAGGTTGAGTGCAATATGGACGGGTTGCGCACAAGATGGATGGGTTTCCCACAAGAGGAATAGGTTTCACGCAAGATAGAAGTGTTGTGCGCCAGACGGTCTGGTTGTGCGCAAGACGAACAGGTTGAGAGCAATGGTGCCTAACATAGAGGTAAGGTGCACACAAAAGGGGTTCCCTCAAATGAAAATGACTTTGGAAAATATGAAGGTCAAGCCAAAGAGGGAACACCCGAAGGATCCCCCTCTGGGGACTTGTTTCACAAAATCCAATACCTTAAGGCCATTAGGTTTCTCGTGTGGTCACAAAAGATGGGGTTTTCATGTAGCAGAGTGTCACTTCATCTTTTGTAACCATCACTAAAGGGTGGGGATAATGTTTGTTTAATATCTGGAGTCCTCAAAGTGGAACCAAAGAGCCTGGTGTTCAAACTCCTGATGGACATTGGATTGTGTACGCAAAGGATGCGGGTACACAAACACCCATTTGACACCACCTTGTGCGTGGAAAGGAGGTCGTGTGCGCAAACTCCCATTTGACATCGTCTTGTGCACATAAACGTGGTAGGCCATGAAAATTCCCATTTGATGTCTCCTTGGGTGCGGAAATGGGGTTGGGTGTGGAAATTCGTGGAGGACGGTGCTTTGGGTGCAGAATGTGGGGTCTGTGTGCAAGAGTTTTCATGCTGCAAGGCCTCTTTCATGGGCCCAGCCTATCTTGCATGTGCACGTCTCCTGGGCCCCAAACATTCATCTTTTTCTTCCTGGATTCATTAGTTTCTCTTTTATCCACCTGATGTATCCCTTCTCTGAATTTCGGAGTCAACAAATGACCCCCCCCCCCATAATTGAGGCTGAAAGGGATCCCAAAGGTCAGATTCTGAGGGTATGCAGGAAAAGGGGAAACCTCTTCGGGGGTGAAAAAAAGAAATTTGCACAGGCAAACTGGTTGAAAATGCGCGAAAGGTGAACCAGCGAATTAAAAATAGGATGATCCCCCCTAGGCCCAAAGTTGAACTTTTCCGTGCGACAACCATTTTTCTCTCATGCGTGAAAATAGTCCTGATCCACGTGTAAGTTTCCGTGATCGTCTCCGGTTTTTCATGCCATCAATATTTCTCCATGCCTGTCGACATTTTTTCACGTCACCACCGCTTTTTCATAGCGAATCTTCTTTCTTTCACGCTGATCCCTTCAGATTTCTAAAAAAGGATTCTCAACAGACCAATGCTAAGAAGGAAGTTTCCCCTACCGCAAGAAGAACCCAAATGATCACGAACCCTCATATCCTTTGTGTGTAGAGGTTTGTGTATGATAACAAATTTATTTTAGGCATTCTTACACAGGCTCAAAAGGATTACGTCTCGAGTGGTAGCCTAACGCTATGGAACTTCAGTCTTCTGGTAGAGGTGATGACGCCCGTTTTCGATATGGACACAATGTAGTCATGGGTGACGTGCAAGGATAGTCTTCCACAATTCGACATTACCAACAACGACCATCCTTCTTGGGAAACACATAACATAGCCATCTATGTCCTAAATCCGAAGATCAGGATGGTTGTTGGAAGTGATCCAGTCCCTGAGGAATCTACCGCTATTTATGCATGTACTTTTAAAAGCGTCATTACTGATGAGATGAAGAGATGGCATTAGTAGGATTTAAGATCTAGGGGGAATGTTACCATGGAATGGGCATGGGAGTACTGGGTAAGTTAGACATGCATGGAATTCAGGCCGAATTTGTGGTCCATTGGGCTTTTGAGGCCGTTTTTACATCCCAATTCCACTTATAATGACATCAGGACTTGGTAGTAGAGTTGTCCAGTCATTGGTCGCCTGATACCAACAACTTCCACCTCTACCATGGGGAGGTGGTCATCAGCCTGTGCGATGTCCACTATATCGGAAGAATCCCTTTAAAGGGATATCAGTAGGACGAGTTCCTCCAAATGGAGAATGTCTGGGGGATAGGACACACACCATATTCCTGTCATGGAACCTACTGGAGTTGGTCAATGAGGAGATTAAAATAAAATATATCCTAAAGGAAATATCCTATTCATGTTGGTTTAGCCTCTTCTTGACTGAGGATATGTCCGTGAAGATGCTAGGCCGAGGGAAGCAATGCATGAACACATATCATAGGGGAAAGGCAGGATCATATTGGATGATTCTATAGATAGAAGAGTACCGATAACGGGGCTTTGGAATTAATGAAGGTCAAGACCCGAATGTGCGGTATGTTGGGTTCCTTACCGCATTCTTGAGGAGATGGTTGTTTCCTGTGAGGGACATGAGGATGGGAGTCCGGCCATGGACATTAGTGATGGATGGGATTATGGAGGTAATGAACAAGGTTAACCTAGGGGTGCCAGTGTTGGCTAGGCTGTACAGTATTCTTGGGCGCATCTTGAGGGGAAGTACACCTAAGAGGATATGCGGGCCATTCCAGATTCTCAACGGCTAGGTCGCAGCCCACTGTGGTTGGTATGACTACTCGAATGCAATTTTCCCCTAATAACAGTATTCGGAGATCCCTTTTGACATCGCTGGAATATTCCCGTTAACACTCAGAGATTAAGGAATCAAGCTAAAGATTTTTAGGCACTCCCACTTCGACTTCCACCCATTTCGAACCCTGGTCTCCCCAAATGTAAATGATGGGAAGGGGTCCACTAGAGCAGAGGGAGTACCTGCAGAGAAACCAGGGCAGTGTGTTGGTGGCACATATTGATGGAAAAATCTTCAGTGAACCGTATGTGCCGACCAAGTTTGCAAGGAAATTTGGGTTCATGTAGCAGATTCCAAAGAAAGTATACACGGAGGATCGGGAAGAGCGGCATCCCTGAATTCTCTTCCAGTTGCGGCTTATGTTCAAAATGGAATGCTTGGGAGAAATCATCACTCTTCCCCCCACCGATGTCAGTTCGGGACGGTCAATAGAGTATTCTGAACACTAGAAGAGAACGTATCCCAAGGAAATTCTATGGAAACACATCTGGTAGATCAAGTCAGCTAGTGTAGAGCCCGAAGAGTAGGAAGGTAGACAACATGTTGTGGGGTAAGTGAGGTAATGAACGAGTCTGGCAGCTAGCACAGCGTAGGTTGGTCCTTTATCGGTAGGGGCAGCATAGGCCGAGAACATTCCTCCACCCTCCGGGGAAGGGTGGTCTCGTGCACATCCTCGTGGTCCGACTAGGGAACCCCCAGGAATGCAACTCAGGTACCTCCTAACACCGTCTACTAATGCTATCTTTCCTTCTCTGTGGTCTTCATAGAGAACACTGCGACAGTACATACCTATCGAAGAGTTGTGGTGGAGGTTGATACGCATCGGCCTCAATCTTCCAGACATAGGGCACATCCAGATATTAGATAGGGTAAACAGTCATCATCAGCATGCATACCTGACATCCATGGATATGTACGCATACCAGTGGGGTGGTATGAAGAACCACATCTCCTAGTGAAAGTAATGCTTGGCTAGGATCATGACCTAGAGAGGCTTCCATCCAAGGATTAAAGTGTAGAGGTAGGATAAGAAGAAGAAGAAGAGGAATATGAAGAAGAAGGACCTGAATAAGTGGACCGAATTAAAGGTCTTGGTGGCGAGGGTCCTTCGTAAGCTCCCACTCACCAGCGGAGTTCCCGGGAGAGTGGTAAAATCATCGGCTCTGATGCAGAACTGGCAGAGCAGCTTGACGTATGGTTTAAACATTATATCGGCCTTTTTATTTTCATAGTCTCGATCGGTCAACCAAACCCTATCCTATTCAAGGACACATGGGTGAGGGTCCCTAGGAAGACATGCCCACTGAGGGCGCAGGTATGACTATGGAGACTAGGGAGAAACCTCAGGGGCTAGTCCTCGGGACCAGGTGTAGTGGGGCGCCGATTTCAGATGGATTAGGCGACAATGATTCATAATGAGAGTCCCCTTCCATCCCCACTATTCAAGAGGAGCCGATGCCAGTGATCAAGTTGAAAAGTGTTGAAGGATCCCCTGTGGCTTCGGCCCCTTCATTGACACAAGCATTGGAAACCACCGCACATGGCTCCCATAAGTCATTTCACATTGGTTTTCCTATTTTTTGGATAATTTAACTATCCAAGATACTAATTCTTGATGCAGTGATCACAATGTTAGAGGCATGACAACTCGTAGATTATGGGACATCTGCAGGAGCGGGATGGGAAGCGACCACGTCGGCCCTTACAGAAGAAACCATTCTAGGCGGCCCTACCCTGGAACTCGATGATTTGGAGATTGAAATGAGGGATGGTAATGCTACCAGGATGGAGCTCCAGCCTGACGAGAGCCATGTCGCTGACGAGGTGGAGGTTCTCGAAAGAGACCCTACCACTAAACTCTTCACCACATTCCTTGAATACAGGCATGTGGACCCTGAATAAATTTTCTATACAGACTCAGATACTACTGAAGAGAGCCATATGACACAGTTCAAGGCATGGAAGTGCATCAGACACATTCTCAGCCAACCACAGGCAGAATGGCTAAGCCAGATAGGGACACTCCGCACCTGGTTACGCTTTTGCTGTGCTGGAGGGGTAGACACTTGCCATTATCATGTAATGATTTGTGATTACATTGAGGAGAAGATACAGGAATACAACCGATGTTTAGACATTGTCTGGGACTGGGAGGATTCAAATAATTCTGAGGCCTTCTTAGAGGCGGAGAAGGAGGTCAAATGGCTTGAGGAGAAAACAATGGAATGTGAGGAATTAATTTCAATCCAATCTATGATCATTGAGAAATTGAAGGCCCCAATTGCAGATGCTCAAAAAGAAATATCATAGGTGAATCACCAAATGATTGGGATCCAGACTAAACAATCACAGGCACAGGCTAGGGCTAAAGAATTCCACCCCGCTGCTGCTGTAAAAGAGAACGATCCCAATGAAAGGGAAGCAATGCTGGAGGCCACAAGTTGGAAGGTGGTAGTATTGGAGCATTCCATCCATAATGTCGATCCTTAAGGGCTCTGTTTTGGTCGACCTCTTAAACGCGTCCTTCTTTATTACCTACAGCTCCGAATTGTATGCATGAACAGACTACATGCTTGTTTATTTTAATTCATTTCGACCACAATCCCCGAGTATATAGCGATCTTCTCCTAAGCTGATGATGGTCGCGCCATATGTGAGAAAAAAGGGAATGTCACGTTATTATTCCATTTGAATGTGGGAGTGACAACCATTCTTCAGACACTCAAGGTAGAAATGACTTGAGGTAGCTCGGAACAGCAGAGCTATCACTTCCCCATGATGATCTAGTGCACGAGCGGGGTAATGCTAGGGGAATTGGAATTAATATAAACATAAGGGGGGTAGTGTGAATCATGATACCCCAGATTCAGAACACTATATGGGTGGCATGACAATGATGGATAACTGTTGACCACATTCGAAACACCATATCCTTATTGTGTTAGCATGAAATGTAGATAATAAATGAGGGATGGACATTGAACACATTCGAAACATGGGGCCTGACTCAAAATGCTACCCATTAGTCTTCTAGAACATTGCCCCTGGATATTAGGCATGCCTTGGGCTGAGCATCTATAATTTTGGGGGGTTATTTTAGACAAGAATGAGGACGAGGGTCAGAATAAAGGGCCTGTAAAGCATGGAGTCTGGGTTGTTCGAATATAGTACAACATTCTTGAAATCACGCCACCATGGTGGAGACACATTATGTGGGAGTATTTGTCTGATCATGGATCAAACATACTTCTGAACATGACCTCTCTTTTATGGAATTGAAATGATCTATAGTTTTACATCATACCAATATGGACAATCGACAAATAGTTTCACATCATATAGTGAGGACGATGTGCATAGTTTAAAGGTCATACGATGTAGACCAAGATTAACAATTTAAAGTCATGGTACATGGAGAGTAGAATCCTATTTTATGGTCATAGTGACTAGGTCGTGATCAGGGCTGAGGGGCCATGAGGGTTAATGACCCTAGGCAGGGCCTGAGGTGAAATTCTTGGGAATTCGCTATGTATCTCATAAGAAGGAGATTCAAGCCAAACGTAGTTCTTAAGCATGGTGTGGTAAGAGGACAACACTGATAGGGTAAATCTTTTCTAGCTAGGGATCTAGTGTGTCGTATGACTAACACAGGGCATCGTGAACTTATTCAGGGTAGAATCATAGTTTAGTGTCAAGCACTGAGGTCATATGAACTTGTTCTGTTTAACGTCAATGATTTGCTGAAGGGTGAATGGGAAGATCCTAGGAAGGGAGTATGTGGTTCGGTAGGTATAAACCCTACCTGAATGAAGACATAAGGAGTCTTCACCACACCATGTATCCGCAATGCAAAGGGACAAAAATATAAAGTTCGGATGGGCCCAAAGCAAGGAGCATGGACGTTCTTACATACCCCATTAGGATGAGAATAAATCCATACATAGTTTTTATGGAAAAATTTAACATCATGTGTGACGATGAAATGCATTTTTGGCATGGTTGCGCGAGTACACATCCTACCAGAACTACTAAGCCCACGTGAGTCATGTTCGATGTGGGAAACAAGGAGTAGTGATGGGACATTTCTGGCACAAGAAGCCACATGATAGGGGTGGTGGGATGCTAGGTGAGTGACTCCCCAATGATGTTGAACCGCTTATATAACTTTCTTAGATGTACGGAGGAGTAAAGCCGAATATGTTGGGATTCCTCTTGAATATAAAAATCTGGACATATGTGAATCATGATGATCGATATCTTAACCATAATGATGGTGTCATGACGATAGGGGATAACTGTTGACCATGTTCGAAACAAAGTCTCCATATCGCGTTAGCCTGTAATGGGGACAAACAAATGAGGGTCTACCGTTGACCATGTTCGAAACAAAGGACCTGTCGCAAATGTCGTCTGAGGTCCTCAAGGGTGTTGGCCCATGATGGTAGGTAAGTTGTAGCACACCAATAATTTTATGGTATGTTTCTCTTAAATACACTATATTCATTAGATAGCCTATATTTCATGAATCACTGATCCCCTTTGGAATAAAACATGGTTACTTATAGGAGATAGCCATAACTTATCCACTAAACATAAATTTACCAGCTCTGTGATTTGAATTTTGAATATCTGACATACATGGTTGCATTCAGGGTGATATTTAGAGTCTGATAGAATTAACTTAATTTTCGGTGAATAGTAACTTACCATTATGAATAGTAACCTACCCTTATGAATAGTATCTTACCCTTTTGAAAATAAATATGACTCGTAAAAATGTTATGAATACCCTTGAACGTATAAATTAATTTAGATTCCTTAAAAATGATGATGAATGTTTTAAGTGTTTATATAATTCAATTAAATAATTATTTAATTAAATATTTAATTATTCATATTTATAAAAAATTTTTTTGAAAAATGGACTTCATTTTATGATTTTACACATCGTAAAATGGATATGGTGAATTTTTTGGATTTTTCTAAAATACTTTATTTTTTTATGAATAGTGGCATACCATAAATTTCAAAATTAAGATAAATACACCAATTATGGAGTCATGTGTGATGTTCTGATGATGTAATTCCACTCAGTTCGGTATGACATGATAAAATTACTATTCTTGGTCATGGAATACTCACTATTACTTTTCTTGAGGATAAATAATAAAATTAATGAGTTTTTTATTAATAAATCCCATCTCTCCTCCACTATAAAAACCCCCTCACACCCCCTTCCATTAACTCCTCTCAAGCCTTGTTCCTTCTCCAAATTCGGTCCAAATACCTTGCCAACCTCCTACCCTACGTCCAGGAAGCTTTGGTCTCATAAAAAGACCAAAACCACTCCCCTTAAGAGGTTCTCAAAGGAGGAAGTCTCAAAAGGTAAATTCCTCTTTCAAATCCCTTCTTTTCTTTTATGTTCTTTTATTTTTGTTTCTTTTCTCACCTCCCTTCACCAAAATAGTATGATAAATCCAGAAACATACATGTAATGGAATGTTTTCATGATAATGGTATATATTCCATTATCTTTTCTCCTTTCCCCACTTTTATTTGAAAGAAATGAAAGCACCGTTTGAGATGTGCTAATTTAGAACATGAAAGGACAACAGTTTATCGATTTCTATTATAATATTTAATTCTGGTCAAGAAACCATTTTTTTGTGGTTGAACCAGATTATTATGTAATATATCCTATTTTTAGTTATGTAAAACTTTTGTACACATGGTATTATGTTATAAACCAAAACATGTTCATCGCAATCAAACCCACAGATTAACCAAAACAGTTTTCACTAAGGTTGTATATATATAATTTGATTTCAATATAAGTAACCGAAATTAAATTTCAAACCATGTAATATCTTGGATGCTCACTAATAGAGTATAAATTCATTTATGTACAACCACATCCATCTTATATATTTATCCGAACATGAATATAAATGAACCAATCATTTAAAACCAAGTAAACAAACAAGCCCGAACAATGAAATTGAAACTTATAACCAATCAAAAAGGCATAGAATGAACTAAAAAGGATTATAATAAATATTTACATATTAAAAAGGTTCTAGACTTATGAATTAATAATCCTACTTTGTTTATTCAGGTATTTAATAACAATTCAGGAACACCTTCAATCATAAGGTAAGGGATTACTTAACTCAATTTTCATTCTTTGAGTTAAACATCTATTTCATTTGTTATATTTTTTCAAGAATATGAGGGAATGGACTATTATTGTTTTATTCTGTATATCCACTGTTATTTTTGTCACACATAATTATTTCATTGATTTTTTCCCAATCTAATGATACGTTTTTAGTAAGGGTTCCTCTCTCTCACTTTTATTCAAGATTCCACCCTATCTTGTGTGCTTTTGTTTTAAATTTCTAATGATGGGGTATGTTTTCTCATATCCCCCATACTGCCCTTATTATATATAAATCATTGGATAACCTTTTATCTCTCATTAATCCCTCTCAATAACACTTGTTACCATGCCAAAATGTTTGTAAGAGGTTTTCTCATCTCACCTTCAATTCTGTGTGATTTTCATTATTTTCCTCTTATTTCTTATTTGTGGTATAGGTGTACTACCATTTGACATATTTTATGATGGTTCTTATTATATTAATTGTATTCTGTGACTATTTTGGTGGTTATTAACATTTTTCATATGACTCAATTATATACAACACGGTAACAAGCTTTGTCGCAATTTTGACATCATTGTGGCTTGCTTATTAATTGTGCACCTACTCTTTCTTATGTGGTGTACCTAATACCCATTTGATATAACTTTTCAATTGAAATTATATTCCATTTAAATATCCATATTCTCATATCATGGATATTATTATTTTCTATGCCATATACCATTTTACATACGGTATTTATTTTGAATGTTGTTTTGACTGTGGAAATGTTGATGAATCTGTATCCTCTATTCTATACGGATAAAGTAAATACATATTTCTCTTGTATTGAATCTATTTATAAATAATTCTAGGATTTAGTGGTGTGTGGGGCCCACTAAATCCCCTCGATGCATCGATAGGTCTCATGAGACAAAACTGTTTTGCGACAGACCCTTTGAGTGTGTTTCCAAAAATCAGACGGGTTTCTACCCATAGAACTAAACCGTTTTTACGGTATTATGGTTCTTGCTCCATATACATGACATGCAATTAATAATAATTCTATTTATTCATTATCTTTTATTATTATTATACATGAGGTTTTCACTATGACAAAATCTATGAATGAAGTTTCATTCGTAGGTTATTAATGGCATTGATTGTTCTTTATTCACTATGTCATTCTGATTATATCAGATTGATTATGATTCACTTATTATTATACTCATGCTTCCACTATTTTTTACCCTTACTGATCGTTTGAGCTCACCCCTTTCATTGTTTACCTTAAATAATTTATGAAGAGGAGGTCATTTATTGAGTGATTGTGGATGCAGTTTTTGTTTTTCATTATGTATTATTTCTTGTAACAGTATCCAATGTAATTTATCTTAAATCGATGTATCTAGTTTCATAAAGACTACTAAACTGATCGTTCCTTTGGGATTTTCATTCCTTCTAACCATTCCAGTATCACAAGTAATGCATCGGCTCTATCCTAGTGAGGTCGGGGTGTTACAGTTCGTATCAGAGGAAGTTTAGTAGGAAACTTGGAAACTAGAGAAGGAAATATATAGTAGGCAACATAGCCCAAATGTAGAATTTTAGGATAAACTTACAAGAACCTCCTGGTACTTTTGTAACGAATAGAGTATGTAGATATTTCAAGCAATACATACCTCTCTAGATACAAGCAGGTAGAGGCGGCTCTGGCACAGATGTATCTAGGGGTAAAACCCGAAAACACCGCTTTGAGCTAGACTCGAATGGGAACGGGTACACAAAAACGGGCCTTGATGAACTCTTGGTTATGACACTCATAGGGGATAAACTTAGGATAATTCATATTTTCTTTTCAAGCCATTATGAAGGAGTTTAATGTAAATTTTACCTTAGAAAAATCATGTTTATAAGATTAGCTATGCATATAATTTAAATCTATGTTGAGTGATTTTCTATTTAAGATTCATAAACTAATATAGTTTTCCCCATTTTTTAGAAATGGTGTATAATGGAAGAAGGGTAATAAATACTCATGGTCAAGTTAGGGATCTCCCTACTGAGTAAGTCAACATAGTCAATGTTGGAGCAGATCAGATCATGACTATATGGGGACAACATACTCATGTTGTAACGAATAACCATTCCACACCTGTGTTGGACCGTTTCATGCGGCAGAAGCCCCCATCTTTCATTGGGACTACTAATACAGTTGTATCTGAGCTGTCGATCAAGTCACCTGAAAATATATTCATGGAATTAATATTCAATAAAAATGAGAAGGTGGTGCTGGGAGTATATTGTCTAAAGGGTGACACTGACCAATGGGGGTCCCTGATTCAGAACACCATGGAGGAAGAAGAAATTGAATATATGGAGTGGAGGACTTTTAAGAGAATATTATTTGAAAAATATTTCCCTCGGGATGAACATACTTAAATGAAGAGGAAATTCCTTAGATTAAAACAAAGGGAAGAAGACAGTGTTGTAGATTATGAGGAGACTTTTACATGGTTGGCCAAGTTTGCCATAGATTATGTATGTGACTCGGCAGACAAGATTGATCATTTATTTGAAGGTCATATGACATGTCTTAAAAGGGCACTGGATTCTCAAATATTTTCATCCTATGATGGAATTGTATCAAGTGCCATCAAAATAGAGAGGTAATTTTCTAGATCAAATCGTTTAAATGGAAACCAAGATAAGAATCGGAACTCGGATAACAAAGGAAAAGGAGAAGCACCAAAGAAGAGCAAGGGAACGAATAGTGTCCCATTATGTGATAAATGTGGAAAGAATCATCTTGGGAAATGCTTAAAATGCATGGGAGTCTGCTATAACTACCTAGAAAAGGGTTATCGATCTGATGAATTCAAGGGGAAGAAACAATTCAATGATGTTCAATGCTAAAATTGCAGAGATATGGGACACTGTGCAAATGAGTGACCAAAACTCCAAGGAAACATGACTCAGAAAATTCCAAGAGATCAAGGGAGAGCTTATGAGATTAAAACTGCGAAGTTCAAAGTTCCTAATGATGTGGTGGAAGGTACTTTAATTGTTTCCTCAAACTTATCCAACACCTTATTTGATTTTGGGTCATCACATTCATTTATATCTTCTATGTTTGCCAAGAAAATTAGATATGTCCAATTTGATTTAATAAAGGAGTTTTCATTCAAAACTCCCGGGGGATGTATCATTGAAACAAAGTCATGTCGACTAGTCCCCCTCCAGTCACCAAAACGTGCTTTAGTTTCTAACCTTTTCATCATACCAATGACTAAATTTGAAATAATTATTGGTGTGGATTGGCTGTCAAATTATGATGTGAAGATTTATTGTAAGAATAAAGAAGTTACAATTTTGGAAAATGGTGTAGAATCCCTTGTCTTTAGGGCAGAAACATAACCACCTAATTCTTATCGAGAACCACCCCCAGTAGCTCTACTGAATTCAATACATGGAGAGGAATATAAACAAACATCTATGGGTGAGGAAACAAATATTCAAATTGAAGACGTGCACAATTTTCTAGAGTACATTGATGTATTTCCAGAGGATTTACCTAGACATCCTCTAGAGAGGAAAGTTGTGTTCTCTATTGATTTAATTCCTGGTGTGAGACCTATATCAAAGACCCCCTATTGAATTTTCACTATGGAGTTAGTGAAGCTAAAGAAACAACGAGAGGATTTGAGTGACAAAGGATTTATTCGACCTAGTGTTTCTCTGTGGGGAGCCTCGGTCCTGTTTTGCAAGAAGAAAGACGGATCCATGAGGCTATGCATTGATTATAAGAAAATCAATGCTATTATAATAAATAATAAATATCATCTGCCTCAGATTGATGATTTATTTGATCAACTCCACGTAGCCCAATACTTTTTAAAGATTGACCTTTGGTCCAGATATCATTAGCTATGTGTGAGGAAGGAAGATATTCCTAAGGAAACATTTAGAACCAGGTATGGGCATTACGAGTTTACGGTGATGCCCTTTTGACTGGCTAATTCACCCTCTGTTTTCATGGATTTAATGAATAGTGCTTTTAAGGAATATCTTGATAACTTTGTTATGATTATCATATATGATATCTTGGTATACTCAAAAATCTATAGAGACCATGAGAATCACATGCAGATTATTCTGGAAACTCTTAGAAGAAATGAATTATATGGGAAGTTTAGCAAGTGAAAATTCCTGCTTCAATCAGTTTCTTTTATAGGACATGTTGTCTCTAAGGATGGAATCCTAGTTGATCCTTTGAAGACAATGGAAATCCATGATTGGCCCATGCCAATACACATAACCGAGGTACGCAGTTTTATTGGCTTAGCTAGTAACTATCGACATTTTGTTCAGAATTTTTCCCAACTGGCTAACCCGCTATCCAAGCTCACGCGTAAAGGAGTTAATTTTGGGTGGATAAAAGAGTGTACAAAAATTTTCAATGAATTTAAAAAAAGATTGTTCAATGCCTTAATTTTGACTCTTCCATCTGGAAGTGATTGATTTGTGATATACAGTGATGCATCAAAGAATGGGATGGGTTGAGTCCTTATGAAAAATGATAAATTTATTGCTTATGAATCAAGATAGTTGAAGAATCATGAGAAAAATTATCCAACTGATGATGTTGAGCTAGCAGCCGTAATATTTGCTCTGAAAATATGGAGGCATTATCTCTACGGAGAGAGATATGAGATCTATACAGACCACAATAGTTTGAAATACATTTTCATACAAAATAACTCAACATGAGGCAAATAAGATGACTTGATTTACTAAAAGATTACTATTTTCAATACTCTACCACCCAGGAAAGGCGGATAATGTTGCAGATGCATTAAGCAGGAAAGATCATGGCCTTCTAACTCAAATGAGGATCAAAAGAGATGCTATATTCATGGATCCAATTAAGATGGATATGAGAATTTCTAAGGAAGGGGAAACATATTTTCTCTTTAAAATGAATGCTAAACCATCTTTATTAGAGAAAATAAAAAGATATCAATCTGATGATAAGAATCTACACAAGAAAATTAATGCTATCAAGGATGGAAGGCTGGCTGACTTCATGTATGAAGAAGGAGTTCTGAAATTTGGGAAGAGGTTATGTGTTCCATCAGTACCTGAGCTAAAAAGAGAACTATTAGACGATGCCCATAGCTCAAATATTTCTATACACCCGGGTATCACCAAGATGTACAGAGATCTGAAGGAATATTTCTGGAGGGATAATATGAAGTGGGAAATTGCTGACTATGTGTCAAGGTTTCTAGTATGACAACAAGTGAAGGCAGAGAGACCACATCCCAAATGAGTGAAGCAACCTCTTCCTATTCTAATGTGGAAGTGGGATTACCTTACGATGGATTTTATCACCGGACTACCGAGGACACCTAGAAGGAATGATGCAATATGGGTAATTGTTGATTTTTTCACAAAATCAGTACATTTCATTCCTATACGAGAGGATTTTCCACTCGAGTGCCTGGAAATAGGGTATATTAATGAAGTTTTTAGACTTCATCATGCACCTGTATCAATTGTATCCGATCGAGATCTCCGGTTTACATCAATATTCGGGAAAAGTTGCCAAAAATATTTGAATACTGAGCTTTGTATGAGTAGTGCTTATCACCCACAAACTTATGGATAGTCTAAAAGGAATAATCAAACTTTAGAAGACATGCTAAGGTCATTCTCTATTGACTTCCATGGTATGTGGGTTCAATACTTACCTTTGGTGGAATTTTCCTACAATAATAGTTTCCATTCAAGTATTCAAATGGCTCCATATGAATCATTATATGGAAAGAGGTGTTGAACTCCAACTTGTTGGGACGAAGTTGGTGAGAGTAAACTTATAGGGCATGAACATATTGAAGAGACCACGACAAATGTGAAGAGTATTCAAGCCCATATTAATGCATCCCAAAGTATGCAGATGAGTTATGCTGACAATTGGAGAATGGATTTGGAATTCCAAGTGGGAGATCATGTGTTTCTAAAAGTATCTCCATGGAAGGGTGTCCTAAGGTTTGGTAAGAAAGAGAAAATGAGCCCCAGGTACATCGGGCCATTTGAAATTCTGGAATGAATTGGAGCTGTAGCTTACCATCTAGCGATGCCGCCAAATCTCTCTAGAGTTCATGATGTGTTTCACAATTCGTTGTTATAGAAATACATGCCAGACCCAACGCATGTTCTCACATTAGAAGAAACTGAACTGGAACCTGATTTTTCATATTTTGAAATGTTTATTGTGGTTCTTGACATAAGGGAACAGGTATTTAGAAATCCGAAAACTCTCCTAGTGAAGGTTCTTTAGAGAAACTAGAATATGGAAGAAAAACATGGGAACCTGAGGATGTTTTGAAAAAGAATCACCCTCCTCTTTTTGGTGGGATTTCTACATAAAAATTTCGAGGATGAAATTTCCAAAGGCGTGAATAATGTAGCACCCCAAAGATATTATGGTATGTTTCTCTTAAATACACTCTATTCATTAGGTAGCCTATATTTCATGAATCACTGAGCCCCTTTGGAACATAACATGGTTACTTATAGTAGATAGCCATAACATAGCCACTAAACCTAAATTTACCAGCTCTGTGATTTGAATTTTGAAAATCTGACAAACATGGTTGTGTTCAGGGTGATAATTAGAGTCTGATAGAATTAACTTAATTTTCGGTGAATAGTAACCTACACTTATGAATAGTAACCTACCCTTATGAATAGTATCCTACCCTTATGAATAGTGACATACCCTTATGAATAGTAACATACCCTTATGAATATAAATATGACTCTTAAGAATGGTCTCAATACCCTTGAACATATAAATTAATTTAGATGCCTTAAAAATCAAGATAAATATTTTAAGTGTTTATATATTTTAATTAAATAATGATTTAATTAAATATTTAATTAATCATATTTAGAAAATTATTTTTTAAAAATGTACTTCATTTTTGGATTCTACACGTCGAGAAATGGTTACGGTGAATTTTTGGGATTTTTCTAAAATACTTGAATATTTGATGAATAGTGACATACCATAAATTGCAAAATTAAGATAAATACACTAACTATATATTCATTTGTGATGTTATGTAGATGTAAGACCACTTGGTTTGGTATAACATGATAAAATTACTATTCTTGGTCATGGAATACTCACTATTCCTTTTCTTGAGGAGAAATAATAAATTAATGAGTTTTATATTAAGAAATACCCTCTCTCCACCACTATAAAAACCCCCTCTCACCCCCCTTCCATTCACTCCTCTCAAGCCTTGTGACTTCTCCAAATTCTGTCCAAATTCATTCCAAACCTCCTCCCCCACGTCTAGAAAGCTTTGGTCTCATAAAAAGTCCAAAACCTCTCCCCTTAAGAGTTTCTCAAAGGAGGAAGTCTCAAGAGGTAAATTCATCTTTCAAATCCCTTCTTTTCTTTTATGTTCATTTATTTTTGTTTCTTTTCTCACCTACCTTCACCAAAATAGAATGATAAATCTAGAAACATACATGTAATGTAATTTTTTCTTGCTAATGGTATATATTCCATTATCTTCTCTCCTTTCCCCACTTTTATTTGAATGAAATGAAAGCACCATTTGAGAAGTGCTAATTTAGCACATTCAAGGACAATAGTTTATCGATTTCTATTATAATATTTAATTATGGTCATGAAACCATTTGTATTATGGTTGAACCAGATTATTATGTAATATATCATATTTTTAGTTCTGTAATACTTTCGTACACATGGTATTAAGTTATAATGCAAATGATGTTCATCAAAATCAAACCCACCGATTAACCAAAACGGTTATCAGTAAGGTTATATATATAAAAATTTGATTTCAATCTATGTAACCAAAATTAAATTTAAAACCGTGTAATCTCATGGATGTTCACTAATTGTTTATAACATAATTTCTGGAAAACCACATCCATATTATATATTTATCTGAACTTGAATATAAGTGAACCAATCATTTAAAACTAAGTAAAAAAACAAGCCCAAATAATGAAATTGAACCTTATAACCAATCAAAAAGGCTTAGAATGAACTAAAAAGGATTATAATAAATAATTTAAATATAAAATAAGTTCTTTAATATTTAATTAATAATCCTAATTTGTTTATTCAGGACTTTAATAACATGTCAAGAACACCTTCAAGCATAAGGTAAGTGATTACTTCACTCAATTTTCAATCTTTGAGTTAAACATCTGTTTTATTTGTTAACTTTTTTCAAAAATATGTTTGAATGGCCTATTATTGTTTTACTCTATATATCCACTTTTATTGTGTTTTTTTATGTTTGTGACAAATAATTATTTCATTGATTTTCCTTAATCTAATGATACGTTTTTGGTAAGGGATCCTCTCTCTCACTTTTATGAAAAATCCACCCTATCTTTTGTGCTTTTGTTTTTAATTTCTAATGATGGTGTATGTTTTCTCAAATACCCATACTTCCCTTATGATATATAAATCATTATATAACCTTTTATCTCTCATTAATCCCTTGCAAGAACACTCGTTACCATGCCAAAAAGTTTGTTAGAGCTTCTCTTATCTCACCTTCAATTCCGTTGGATTTTCGCTGTTCGCATCTTATTTCATATATGTGGTATAGGTTTACTACCATTTGACATATGTAATCGTGGTTATAATTTTATTAATTGAATTATGTTACTCTTTTGGTGGTTATTAACTTTTTAAATATGACTCAATTGAATACAATACAGTAACAAGCTTTCTCGAAATTTTCACTTCTTTCAGACTTGCTAAGTAATTGTGCACCTACTCTTTCTTTTGCGGTGTACCTACTGCCCATTTGATATCACTTTTCAATTGAAATTATATTCCATTTAAATATCCAAATTATCATATCATGGATATTATTATTTTCTAATCCATATACCATTTAACATACGTTATTTATTTTGAATGTTGTTTCGACCGTTGAAATGTTGATGAACTCGTATCCTCTATTCTATAGAGATAATGTTAATACATATTGCCCTTGTATTGAATCTTTTTATAAATAAATATTGGATTTAGAGGTGGGTGGGGCCCACTACAGCCCCTCGATGCATCAGTAGGTGTCGTGAGACAAAACATTTTGGCGACAGACCCTTCGAGTTTGTTTCCAAAAATCAGACAGGTTTCTACCCATAGAACTAAACCGTTTTACGGTATTATGGTTCATGTGCCCGATATATGACGTGAAATTAATAATCATTCTCTTTATTCATTATCAGTTATTATTATTATCCAAGATGTTTTCACTATGACAAAATATATGGATGCAGTTTCATTCTCAGGTTATTGATGGCTTTAGTTATTCCTTTATTCACTATGCCATTTTGATTATATCAGATTGATTATGGTTCCCTTATTATTGTACTCATTCATCCGCTATTGGTTACCCGTACTGAGCATTTGAGCTCACCCATTTCATTGTTTACCTTCAATAGGTTATGAAGAGGACATTTATTGAGTACTTGTGGATGTCGTTTTTGTTTTTCATTATGTATTGTATCTTGTAACCTTATCAAATGTAATTTATTTTAAATAAATGTATCTAGTTTCTTCAAGACTACTTAACTGATCATTCCTTTGGGATTTTCATTCCATCTAACCATTCCAATATCACATGTAATGCACCGGCTCCAACCTAGTGGGGTCGGGGTGTTACATAAGCCAGGGTGGCATGAGACCAGGATGTAAAGGGGGTCCCTCTAGACATTTAATAGGATGGAGATACAAATGATGGGCTCAAGAATCTTTGACATGTAAAGAGGGAATGTCCCTTTGAAAATTCCACACTTCGGACACTACCACAATTTATCTGAGTACGATAGTAAGATGTATCATGTAGAGGGAGTTGAGTCCCCCTCCATGGACAAAAGTCCTGAGTTTCCATGATTCCATCATAATGGTCATGGGATGAGCCATTAAGGGGGATTGATTAAATGTACTATGTGCAGGGTGGCGAAGTGGCCAAACATGATACACAGTTACCATATGGAGACCTTTGTTTAGGGTCATAAAACTTAGACCAGGTGGTGAAAATACATGGTAGGCACATGGTGTGGCTTTTTCAAAACCCGACGTGAATGAGAACCCATGAGGTACTCGCCACACAATATGTTCCTGAAAGAGTTCTGGCCAAGGGGCCGAAAGAGGCGGGACATGATATTGGATTCCAGGTGCAGGACTTAGAGACAATGATTCTGGTCATTCCTATATATCCCTTAAGGATGGGAATCAAGTCATACGTAGTTCTGGAAGAGATCTTAGATTAAGGTCTTTGAGCATGGACAAAGGAGAAGCGGAATCTTCCCAAGTATGTGTGGACCTCCCCAATCCCTAAGCCCACATGAGTCAAAATTAGTGTGGGAAACAGGGTATGAAGTGGTTTTTTCAATGCCTAGAATTCATGCCAAAGGGAAGTCGGCACGGAGCCCCGAATGATGCCTTTATCATGGATTTTTCCCTCCTAACATGAAAATGTGAACAGAGAGATAGTGTCTAGATTGTTGAAATTCCATTAGGACATGATGGTGTGTAAAATAATGTGAATCATGTAACCAACATGCAAGGCTTGAAGGGATGGAGTGAAGATGAGGATAACTATTGACCATGTTCAAAACCCAACATCTATATCGTGTAACCTTAAATGGGAACAACAAATGAGCATAGACCGTGGACCATATTCTCATCGTGGGACTTATATAGATTTTTTTTATGAAACCCTCAAGGATGTTGGCCCATAATGGCAGGAGATCCCTTAATCCTAGCATCCATGGAATTTGGGAGTCCCTTCAGGTGTGAAAGATAATGGAATACCAAATGAAGAGGAACACGAAACCTAAAAAGTGGGTGAAAGCAAGTCCATGTAGAATCTAACACTCTGGGTTCTGGGCTAGAGTACTCATGGGCCAATTGGTGAATCACCGAAGAGGGCTGAGGGATCCAACTTAATGGAAGCCAACTCAACGAGATGAAAGTAGGGAAAGGGATCGAAGGCCGCTCAGGAGAGAGATAGAGGTATGTGGAATGGTTGTGATAAACCTGACATGAATGGGGACATGAACCCATACCACAATGTATACCCCTCTTCTGGAAGAACACGGTCCAAGTTGCCAAAATGATAGGGAGTATTCTTTATGATGGTGATGGACCTGAAGACCAGACATTCAGGATGTCCTACGTATCCCATGAGGATGGGAATCAATCCACACATAGTTTTTGGAAAGATGATGATGCTAATAAGAGAAAGATACCACAACGAGGGGTGTTTTTGGCATGTCAAGTAACCTGACATGAATGAGGACACAATACCGCACCACACCGTACAACCCTAGTTGAGAACTTTGGCCAGGGGCCCAAAAAGGCCAAGAGGCCTAAGGCTAGGCCATGGACAGAATGTCCTGGCCAGCTTGAAATTTAATGTCTTACTATAAGGATAATGGTAGGGGTATGGTATCTCATATGGGGATGTGTACTGCATGGCGAGAAACCCAATGTGAATGAGGACATAGTCCCACACCGCACCGTATACCCCTAAGTGATAACGTGGGCCAGGGGACCAAAAAGGCCAAGGGGTCTGAGGCTGGGCCATGGACAGAATGTCATGGCTAGCCTGTAGTTTAACATCTTGTAGTGAGGATGATGGTGATCTTAGTCTAAAGTCATAGAACTCGGACCATATATTCCTAGTTTAATGTCATGTGTGTGGAACAGAGAGGGAGAATCATCATGATTATGGAAGGCCACAAAGCGGCAGCAATGATAGAGGATAACTTTTTACGAGGTTCGCAACACATTATCCAACCTTGTGTTACAAGAATTTGGGGCATGCAACTGAGAATCAATCATTTTCGACATTCACAACATGGGAAATGTATCAATTTTTTGCTCGAAATTCTCAAGGGAGTGAGCCCGTAACGGTAGGAGAGCCCTTGGGTGGAGCATTTATGCCATTCGGGGGGCCTTTAGGATATAGAGGGTGACATAAACAAAAATTATGGGTCATGCAAAGCATTGCAGGACATGTTCTCACAGGAAAAATGATAAATGAAGGGAGGAATGTCTCAGGGGGATATGTGTGGCATGTAAAAAATCCCAATGTAAATGTGGACGTGATTCCATACCGCACCACACAATCCTAAATGAGAACTTGGTCCAGGGGCCCAAAAGGGTGCAAAGGACCTGGGGATGAGCATCCCAACCAATTGTAGCCATATGACCTCTCATGCGAGCATTTCCTTCACAACTCCTAAGGCCACATGGGCAATTATCTATGTGGGAAAAAGGAGTAGGATTAGGCCTTACCCATCACATAAGGGTTTGACAGCTATAATTACACTCCTGCTCGAAGCAGACCAAGATTTGGAGAGACGGTGGGGAAGAATGAACAACTAAACTACATGTTTGGGACATATGGGGGTGGTGGAAATGACCAAAGATAGATTTTGACCATATTTGAAACATAGTATCTATATCATGTGACACGAAATGGGAACAAAAAATTAGCATCGACCGTTGACCATATTCGCAATGCGGGACTTGTATCTATGTTTTTTCTTAAACCCTTGAGGGAGTTGGATCGAAATTATAGGAGAGCCCCTGGGCTATGTATCCTTATCATTCGGGGGCTCCTTTGGACGTGAAAGATAATGGGGACCCAAATAATGGGGTGTGTGGAACATGATTTCACCCGTTAAATTTAAAATAAATTTGGATAGCACGAGTGAAAATGATCTTCTCGAAGGAGAGATAAATGGTACAGTCATGATGAACATGACGCGGTTGAGGGAAAAGACCTATGCCACACTATTTATTTCGTCCCAATGGAAGGCCACGATGTTTTTGGGCTGGTCCTACGGATGAAATGTCTAGGTTGTCCTATGTATCCCATGAGAATGGGAATCAAGCCACACATAGTTCTGAAAAGGCCATGAATTTTAACATAATGTGTTAAGGACGTGGGAGGATTAGAATAATAAATAAGGGCAGATGGTGAAATCATCATAATCCTAACATGGGTGGGGCCAAATAATCCTACATGATGGCATTTGAGATCCCACAAAAGAACCATGACCAGGAGGGGATAGTCAAAGAGAAAACTAGGGTTGGACTCAATACGAGGTGTCTAAGCGTTCCTACGTATCCCATGAGGATGGGAATCAATCCATGCATAGTTATTAAGATGCAGTTTAACATCATGCAGGACGATGCACTGTTTAAGGTAATGGTGGACCGTAGAGTATAAAGTCATGCAGGACCTTCATGCAGTTTAGGGTCATACGGGATCATCTAGTTTATGTTATTGGAGGACCATATAGTTTATGGTCATGTGGACTATAGGTCTCAAGAAAATTATGGCTTGAGGAACTTGGCATTGGTGGGAGGAGTTATATTCTCACCATCCATTGTAACTAGTGAGTACGCACCATTGAAGTAAACCTTGTAAATGATGTAAGGTCCTTCCCATTTGGGTTCCAACATGGGTGGTTTTCTTACAGGTTTCAATGGTTCCCACAAGGCCAACACCAAGTCACCCTATAAGAAAGAGCGGAGGTGAACATTCTTTTTGAAAGATCTAGCTATCTTGTTCTGATGACTTTCTCAATTATGTAGGGCATGAAGCCAGTTCTTGTCAAGCTCTTCCAACTATCCAAAAGGATTTCAACTACTTTATCTGGAACTTTATGGTAATAGACAGCTATATGTAGTGATGGAAATTGAATCTCGATGGGAAAGGAATCCTCCTTTCTATACACCAGTAAATATGGGGTCACCTGGGTGGAATTACGAGTCGTCATCTGATAAACCAGAGGGCATTGTGAAGCTTGTCTGGTCAACTCTTATTATTCTGACCAACAATTTTCTACAGAATGTTAGAGGGTGTTTTTTTGAATGCGTTGATCTATCCATTTCTTGTGAATGATAGCGGGAGGTATGGTTAGAATAGATGTTGTACTTAGCGTACAATTTCTTTAACTCAGCTGCTCGGAAATTCATGACGTTATCAGTGAGGATGACGTGAGGGACTCCAAATCAGTAGATTATATTGGAACTCACAAGGTCAATTATGGATCGTTCCTTGGCCTAATTGAGTGGGACTGCCTCCGCCCACTTCGAGAAGTAATATATATCCATCAGGATGAATCTACACTGGTGAGCTATCGTCGATGGATATGGTCACACTACATCATGTCCCCATACCACAAATTGTCAATAGTACATGGTGGAGTGGAGAGGCTCTGGAGGCTGATGCATAATGTTATCATGAATTTGGAATGCGTGGAATCTCTTGGAGAACTCGATGCAATCATGGATCATGGAGAGACAAAAGTACCCTATACTCTGGATCTAGTGGGATAGTTTTGGCCTGATCTGATGATCCCCGTAGGAAATGGTATGAACCTATTACATGACCTTAAAAATCTAGACTCCTTGAATTCAATAGAGGAGAAACCCGTCAAAATCACACTTGTAGAGGATCTGCCCATGGCCAGGGCCATCCTGGAGGGTGAACTGCAATGCGCAGCATCAAATTCACTCACGCCCAGCCCGATCAGCTAGGAGATTACCATTTTGGAGATACTCAACATAGGGGGCTCTCAAGTCGAGAGTCACTTCGATCACCACTTATAGGGGACCCAGGGGTTCTGTCATGGAGGCCCTAGTGGTAAGGTAGCTTACTCGAGGTTCGTTGTTGTCATCGGGGTGACAGGAGAAATAACTCTCCAATGTGCCCCATGGATAATTAGATCAACCTGCTCAGGCTCCACAAGTGATGCAGCCATACTAGCTACGACATCCTCCTGACCGTTCTAAGATAAAGGGACATGGATAACTTCCATCTGAGATGGGAACATGGCCATTATCTATATATTGCACTCCAACAGTGGTATGAGCTCTAGATTTCTAATGACGTAGTCACCGTTGATCTGTTTGATGACTAGTTTAGAGTCCCCTTTCACATGAAAATACGGAACGTCAATATTGAGATCTATATTGAGGTCAATGATGAGAGAGTGATACTTTGCTTCATTGTGGGTGTAGCCTTATGACTACAAGAATGAGTATGGCATAATGTCTTATGTCGGGGTAATGAAGATGATACCCATGCCTACTATGTTGAGCATGGGGTCATTTAACCTTATGTCGGTGGGGATCTGAGAAGCGCCATCAATGTGCATTTACCATCACAGTGTGGCTTGGTCTACCAAGAGAATCACCTCATCGGGGAAATCAAGATCCATGGATAGGTTAGCAGGAGCCAGGTGGGAAACAAGGAAGTCATCCAATGTTTTCCCCATAATAGCTTTCCGAGGGAGAAACCTGATATCTATCTTCTAGGGAATCACTACCCATCGAGCTAGATGACCTATCAACATGGCGTGGTTCGAGATTTACTTTAGTTGGACTACTCGGGACACCAGTTGAACCTCATGGTGTTATAAGTAATGTTGCAACTTCTATATAGTGAATACCAGTGCAAGGTATAACTTTTTGATGGTGGAGTATCTGGTCTCCATATCGAGGAGCATGCGGTTGAGGTATTAAATGATGTTCCCCATCCCTTCATTATTCTTCAGGGAGAGAAGGGTGCCGAGAGATCATTCCAGGGTGGTAACATAAAGGACCATTGGATTTCCAGAGACGGGTGGAATTAAGACTGGAGGCTGGAGTAGATACTGCTTGATCTCCTTAAAAGCTTTCTGACACTGGTCATCCTACACATAGACGGTTCCCTTATTCATGAACCGAGAAAAGGGCTTACACATGTTGGACAAATTCACAATGAATCAGCATATGTAGGCTAAGTGGCCTTGGAAGCCTCAAATATCCTCAATGTTGCTCGAAGGAGACATCTGGCTAATGTACTTGATCTTCTATAGGTCGATCTCAATGCCCCTGTATCTGACAATGATGCTGAGAAACTTTCCAGAGGTGACCCCGAAGGCACACTTCAATGGATTCATCTTCAGGTGATGGGAACAGAGGAAGCCAACACATTCTCAAGGTCTTGGAGATGGTCCTAAAATTAGTGAGATTTCACCACCAGATCGTCCACAAAGCATTGCACCAATGTCCCAAGGATCAGCTTAAATATGCGATGCATATCCCACTGGTATATGGCACCTGAATTATTTAAACTGAAGTGCATGACTTGGTCACAAAAAGTACCTTGTGGTTCCCTGAAGGTAGCGAGTGCCTCTTCCTCAGGGACCATTCGGATATGGCGGTACCTGTAGTACCCATCCAAGATGAAGAGGGCTTGGAATCCAGTTGTAGCATCAATCAACAACTTCATAACAGGAAGGGGGACATCATTCTTTAGAAAATGACGGTTGAGATCTCGAAAGTCGATACAAACCCTGATCTATCCTTTCTTCTTCCTTACTGGCACAATTTTGTCTAGAAATTTGGGGTATTAAACCTCCTTGATGAAATTGGCTCTGATGTTCTTATCTACTTCTGCCTCAACTAGGGAACCGTGAGATTGGTGTGTCTTTCTTGGACGTTGCTTTGTGTCACGATTATTTGTCGAGAGACTAAGGCGGTGGATGGATACCTGAGGATCTTATTCTAGAATCACGTCATAACTCCATGAGAACACATAATGTTGTTGTATCAGGAAGTCTATGTACTACGGTTTCTCCTCAAGGGGCATGGCGGCATGGATCAATGTGTGTTTCAGGTCTGCCTTACTTCTGAGGTTCACCTATACCAACTCGTCGATTATGGAAGAGATGCCCACTTCAAAGGTGGGAGATAAATCTTCCAAATCCTATTCTCCACTTATGTAGGAGGGATCCTCGGCAGGAGGAATTGAATCTGAGTTGGAAGATACTGACGAGAGGCCGATGCCAGCCTGAGGGGTAGGGGTCACTACATCAGAGGACTCCTATACTATCACAACCATAGCGATGAAGTATGTCGATACAATCCCATCTAGCCTTCAGCCTAAGGGGCCATGCTTGATGATTTCAATGTAATAGTGGCGGGGTGGCTTTAACTGGTTAATTATGGCCTGGAAGAACAAACAAGTATGGTGTATTGTCAACGCCATGGGGTGGACATCTCAATACCTTTTGGGATTTGGAGGTTCTAGGATCACATATGCCCATTTGGTATAGAAGTATGAGGTGACCTTCCGGCATTACTTTGGCCTCGGAATGTGTTACCCCCTCATTACAAAAACAATGCAGCATTGTCCCATGTCAAGGGTCATAGCCTCCAATCAGTGGATTGGAAACACGTAGGTGTCATCTAGATCTATCCACAGGTCAGTCACAACCGCGGCATGCTCGAACTCATTAGTCTAAATCTACTAGTCCTTTCTCTTTTACTGGTTGGAATCCAGGTAGCAGGCCTCACAAGTGGAAAAGGGAGATGTATCACCTTGAATCATTACCACTAGACCATTAAGGGAGTAGTTGAGGCACTTGTGACATGATAAGGGAACCTCTGTGCAGGTGGAGTCATGACCTTCCCATCAACGCATTGTAGGCGGTGTCCTGGGAGACTACAATAAATTTTTTGCTGGTAACTGTGCCACCAAATTGGGTCTTCAAGTGGATCTTACCGACAGTTGTTTGTTTTGTCCTGTCATAACCTTGGATTCTTAGGTCAGAGGGACTCAAATAATCTTCAGACAATCCCATCATTCGTAGTGTCTGAGTCATGATTACGTTAATTCTAGAGCCTATGTCGACAAGACATCGACAAACCTCCATTCCATTGAACAGGCTGGTGATGTAAGTGGGAGAATGCCCCCCTATATGAGAGAGCCTTAATCTTCTCAAGAGAAGATGATAATAGACTCCCATTCAGCCTTCTCGGCCGCTTCAGCATGAAAGGATTTTTCCCCTCATACTTCTCTCTCAAACTAGAGGGGTATTCTTAATGTCTCAGTGAGGGCACCACGCATAACTGACGATAGGCGAAGGGCCTCAAGGATGGAGAGACTTTCTAGAATAATGGTAATATGTTTATGAACATCGTACATACACTCTAAGAGCGAACTTCTACTTTTAGGAGGTCGCTCTATGATAGGAGGTATGGTGGGCCCTGCCGAATGGACCGGCAGCTGACTGATACTGGGAACATACTGCTACACACTATTCAAGGCCTACAGAGTGGCCAACAGATGTGGGCCAGACGACTATGATCGGCCTGTAGTAGGGTGTGACTGGTCATGACACGGTCGGGGTGGCTCTACCGATCCAACAATACGAATAGTGGAAAAAGTGGGCCAGGTTCCACCAGATGAGAAGATTGTGCATGATGAGATCTACGCTGAGCCTATTGACTAGTTTCGGTAGCATGCCTAGCCTCTCAGGAAGTGCTGACCGAGGCACTATGATGGCCCATATAGACACTGCTCCGTCGACGCTGGCGACAGTTGGGAATGTTGGGAGGATCCACCTGACGCTCCTCATCGTCAAGAATCGTGTAGGGATTTACGAGATCAATGGTGTTAACCGAGGCGTACCCTTGACCGTCATTCGAAGATTCGTCCCCTATTGGATAGATTCTGGGAGGGATTTCAATCTATAAGGGCATGAAGTCGCCGAGAATATAGGATGATGATGGCATCGGTGGGGGACTTTTTTTACCCTTATGCCGCCTCTGTTTTCTCTTCTGGTTGGAGGCCTACTGAGACGATGATGTAGAAGTGGTGGTTGTAGCTTCTAAAGGCATTGGCCATTTCTGGCATGCTTGGATGACACCATGGGCCCAGGAGATTATTTTTCGAACCATCAAGTCATCATACTTCTGGGATCTGTGACTGGAAACCTGATGCCACTCACCCTCACTATCACTACTGCTCTATGGACTCACGAAGACGCTAGCCACCTGTGCCGGAGCCAGCCCTAAACAGACTATATTTTTATCTACCTTGTCTTGAAGCCGGTATTTGAACACATAGAACTTCTTGAGAGTGTGCCCCAGGATCCGGTGGTAGGGAATTAATTAGGGTGATCAGTGAGGTTTTCCACTTCCGGCCTTCTACACTCAGGAAAACGTAGAATACCCTGCTCCAAGGCAGTACAGATGTAACCGGGGACCTGTGCCTCATTGAATGAGTAGGTCTAGTTTCTCCTTTCTATAAAGGGGGACCTTGGATCTTGACCCTAACGAGGGGATGGAGGATCATTCCGATGAGGTGGAGCTTGGCTACCTTGCCTGGTCGGTGGTGACGCATTGCGCGGTGGAACCTGCTGATTCTAAGGTCTGTGCTAGTGGGTTGGTGGCAGCGCCTGTGACAGAGGGCCTCTGCGAGGCTGTGGAGGTGGCTCAACTGGAAACAACTCTAGTCTCATGAGGGCCTCTATTTGGACCACTAAGGCAGGCTCATCCCTGGAGGCGCTTCTCATGTTGATCGCAGGAGGTGACAGATATGCCTTCTTGGCTTCCTATAAGTCCTCCTCAAGGCATTGGGCCTTATCATGGAAGTCTTAGAATCCCCCGGGATAGTTCTGGGTGATCAGAGACGGGAGTATCTCCTCCTTGAAATGCTCTATGCACATTTTCAACAATTTCTCATGATTCAATAGCATGTCAGGGGAATATGTGAGTCCTTTCCACCAGGAGAAAAAGTCCGCAACACACTCATCATTCCTCTGCTTGCACTTGAGGAGGGTTGCGATACTCATTTTCTGCAGTGTGGAGATGAACTAGTAATGGACTTTCCTATGGAGGTCCTCCCAGCCGGTCACTGATCCAATGGGGAGATAGTTATACCAGAAAAATGTATGGCCTTCGAATGACTGCACAAAACACCGGAATTTTGTGGCTTCCTACTACGCTGGAGTTCCCAACATGGTGCCACACCTTGAGGAGATGTGGTAAAGGTGATGTGGTGATTCCCATGTCCTATTTAAGGGGGAAATGAGGGTTTCCTGAAACCCGGGGGTGCTGGCATCTCATCCACCCAAGCTAGATAATGCTTGCCATCAGGCGGGAGTGCCACCTGTCACATCTCTAATTCCTCGAGATGGGCAATGAGTGCCACTATTCGATCATCTGGGTGGGGGTTCCTGTCATGATGGCGATCCCTAACTACCAGTGCTTTGGTGGGTTCTTCAACGTGATAATGTGGCCTAGAGTCTTGTGGAGCAGCTGGTGGAATGATCTGTGAGGTAGTAGGGGGAATACGAGATGGATCATGAGAATTGTCATGTCGTTCAAGAGGATTGAGCGAGAAATATCGCACCCTCTTTCCATATGTTCCATCCTCAACCCTTCCTGAATGGGAAATATGGGCAGGGTCAGCTGGAGGTAATTCGCCAAGGGGAAGTTGTGCCTACCCCTGCTGCCCCTGCCTATGATCACCATAGTCCAGCTGTCCCTCTATAGTGCATTCAGCATGGAGGTTGTAGAATACCTTCTTCTGTTAGGTGAGTTGCTGATGCAACATGGCTTTCTCAGGGTCTTCCTCCACCTTCTGCACCAAGCAAGATGGGTCGGAGGGCATGAAATCTCCAAGAAGATCCTTTCCCTTGTTCTGATTCTAGGTGAGGACTAGTACTTCGATGGAAAAAACAAGACCATGTATATTCATCAGCTAATGAGTAATACATCCTGATGGATCCAAGAAGTGTTAAGATCCCTCGGGGGTAAGGACCTCTCTAAGAAGCTCTAGCACATTCTCACCCTCTAATAGGACTTCCATGTAAACCGAAACTCTGCATGGAGGCATATCCTCAATGTTGCCTAAAAAATTGGGGTGTCTCTGGATGAGACTGAAAAGGAGTGCAGTGTACTACCCCCAGCCGTGGATCTGTACGTGGTGAGAATCCTCTTGGATAATCCTTCTGAGTTCCCTAATGCTCTTAACGCAATGTTGTTGGAGGGCCCCATGGCAACCTGGTAACTCGGGGCACTAGTCCACCGAGAGTGCGGCCAAATCAACCAGACGAAATTGTTTGCCAATGTCTTCAAAATACACTTAACCCTTTGGATAAGCCACTCCTTGATGTTGAAGATGTAAATGAGTTCCCCCAGGGTCTGGAGGAAACACTCAACTTCCTCTTGGGCGAGGGATTCCGACACACAAGAATTTAGCACTGAAAACAGCCAAAACATCTCAGGGAAGTCGTCTGCTACAAGGATATCTCATAGGCTCCTAGGCTCGGATTTAGGGTATGGCCCTTCATTTTACCACTCATCAGTCGGAGGCGGCTGGGGAATGGGTAGCTGTACCGAAACAGACCCCTGGGACAGTAGGCTATACGGTGGAGAGTATGGCGAGTCAGCTGACAGACTTTCACATTTTGGTCTATCCTCCGAAGAGTGAAGTGACTTGGCCATGATGTCGTAGTAAGATGAGCTAAAGACTGTTTTTTCTGGTGTGGGGATGGTGATGGTTCGTACTACTGTTCATCCACCATTGGTCCACAGAATAGCTCTTCATGATCTCGAGTTGATGTAGAGATTTCTTTTGGCGATGGTGGTGGAAATTGCATGGTCGTAACCTATGGAGTTTCCAAATTCTCATCCCCTTGGAAATACCTATGGAGGGAGGTAGGAATCTAATAGACCTTACATTCTGGGAGTACTAGGCTGATGCGCCTTGTTTCTGCCATAGGCCTTGACACTAAGGATCTAGGAAAGGTTTCCATCACTGAGTCGCATTAGGGTTTAGAATCGAAGAAGAAAACTGGTTTAACCACGGTCTGAATCTTCTCATCGTTCCTTTTATGGTGGTGGAAACCCGCCCTACTTCCCCAGGATGGTTCTTCAGGACTTGGCAGATTTTCAGAATGAGGTGGTCCTTCGGCCTTACTGGTGTTGGGGAAGAGGGGTATTCCTCTTGAGCAAGCTGTGGTGTGATGAGAACGTGGACAGATATCAAAGGGGATATAGTGAGGACCATAATGGGAAGGTCTGGAGGGGGTAGGACCTCCACCCAAGCCCATAGGAGCATGGGTGGTACCACCTTTCTTGTTTCCCCTGATGAAATTAGTTCGAGGAAGGTCCTCGTACTGGTTGAGTTGAACACAGGTAGTGCCTCTATACTAGGTGATGGTTAAGCGAGGGTGGCCTTCACCCATCTGGTTACTGAGGCGAGGAGGAACTTCACCAGCTGCTATAAGATAATGGGGAGGGTTTCCACACTAAAGATTGACCGGATGTGCAACATCCCTACACCTGCGGTCTGTTGCTGGTGGGATGACTCCATACTCGATGTAATGATCACGAGAGAGGCTTCCACGATGGGTGTCACCATCATGGGGAGGTCCCTCATCCAGAGTAAAGGTAACATGAGGCAGACCTCCAAGACAATCTTGGAAGCAGGGAAGACCTGCATTCCCCATGGTGGTGGTACGGGGAGGGCCTCCGTACTGGCAGTGGCCATTACCTGCACCACCGGCTAAGAGAGTCGACCCAGCCTACCCGTGAGGTAGTAGGGGCCTCGACCCAGGATGGGTATACACATCCCCTTTCTCATTATACACAAGGGGTTGATGATATACGTCAGTGGTGGCCCAAGCCATAGTAGTCGCTGATTTTGATGCCCCTTGGCAGGTGTCTTTCTCGGCTTGTGCCCGAAACTGGCGTTTAGTCAACCGGACCAGGTCAAACAATAAAGTAACGTTTCTTACCTGCTCCTCGACTTGTGGGACGGAATGGCGGGGCTAGTGTGGATTAGTGGGAGCCCTCCTTGGTGGCCCCTGAATCAGGATCCCGACCGGGCTGGCCCAAACATCCCCAACCTCATCAGCGTAGGGGAGAGATTTATTGAGGAGTTCTGGGGAGAGGCTCTAGAAATGATTATACTTTTGAGTGGGACGAATTGGCTCTCTGCACAGCCCTTGGGTTCGGTAGTTGTGATGAGGTGCAGACGCCTCTAGATCTTAGCATGCCATATCCCTTGTCGGGATAATCCCCTCCTCCTCGTATCGGTGCATGAGGTCGTTGATCACTCTCTGCTGAATGACATCAAATAGCGAGATGGAGCATGGGTGCCCAAAATTTTTAGGTGTGGAGATTGTTGCTGAAGTAGTGGAGATGCACGAGACTGCTGCGTTGGCATTTCCCCTGTCCCCTGCATCTGTGGGCGGGTGGTGATCGAATTCCTATAGCATCTTTGTTCCTAAAAAGCTGGAAGATTAACCAATTCATGTTGAAAGGAAAGGAATCGATGACCAGTGCCCCAATGCCTTTCCATATTCTATGGCTGGTATGGTATATCCATGTTGACAATGTCATAGAATGGGATGTCCAATGTTTTGACTGCCCCAAGTTTTGGTGAGTTTTGCGCCAAACCCGCTATTTGCAAGGAGGGACCCATCACAGGATAGCTAGATCAGGTTACACACTAATCCACTAATATCTCAAATGATAATAATCTCCATATTGAGGAGAAAATATTCACGTCAGGATCACCATTTCTGTTTCTGATGATTTCACTGGGGTGAGTGCATCCGTCTGTTCGAGGATGACGAAGACATTCTGACTCTTGCCCCACATTACCACTTTCCAAAGGCTGAAGGCATCCACCACTTATTCAGGGAAGTGTTATCCTTGATCTAAATGGGATGAAGGAGTGTTAGTTCTTCTTTTAACATATTTCTCTCCAGATAACATCACCTAGTCCGGGTCTTCCTTTTAGATTTAAGACGTTGTTCGTGAAACTCTTCCCAGTGTCATAGCTTCATGAACATTAGTTAATAAGACTACTTCTATCATGACATTCCAAGGGGTCTGGGCAGGGCAGTAACCTTCAGTTGGGGGAGTAGTCACGTTGGACATCATTGGCATGTCGAGATGCTGGAACACTGGCGCGTTTGGGCTTCTCCCCCTTATTATAGGGCTTATCGAGGGTGCGGAAGCCTGAGGAATGCCACGTATAATGTGGGGAATTATATTCCACAGGCATATATCTGGGGTTTTTCCTCAGATTATTCTGTTCTACCCAAGGAATTCTATATGATTAACCTCTAGTGGAGATGAATCAGACTGATTGGAACAGTGATGTTGAGGATAATGCGTGGTTAGCTACCTGACTATTGTCAAAGGGAATGGAGAATGAGGTGGAATGATCCCATGGGTATGTGGCGGCCCAGATGGATGGTTAAGTGAAATGGGTAGAGAATGAGATGGATTCGATTCGAGGATGATGGGGATGTTGGGCTTCAGTCTTGAAGAGACCTCCTACATATCCCTGTGGCAGGGAATCAAAGTCCTTATAGTTCACCTGCGAACATCTTACTATTGAATCGGGGTCTCAACGGCCTACCACTGGATTAGATCGCATTATCTTACCGCGGGATTGGGAGACAATGGCTTACCACAGGATTGGGGTCACAATGGCTTACCACTAGATTGGGTCACAATGGCTTATCGTTGGATGGGGTCACAACATCTTACCGCAATATGGGGTCACAACGGCTTACCACTGGATGGGTCACAACGGCTTGCCACTGGATGGGGTCACAATAGCTTCCAGCTGGATGGGTCACAATGGCTTCCATTGGATGGGGTCACAATGGATTTCCACTGAATGGGGATGAACCTCAGGGAGGATTCATACATACCTTATCCAAGAGCCAATGGTCTAAACAAGTGTAGTATAGAATGGTGTATGCAGTTGAACATCGTGTAGGACGAAAAGGTAGCATACAGTTTGATGTCCTGTGGGACGAAGGTGGTCTGACGTGATGGGGGGAGGGAACCAATAGGGTGTTCGGATTGACCCTTATAGAGGCTTTCTACGTACCTTACCTTGGAAGGGATCAAAGTCCTTGTAGTTCTGGATGGGTTTGATGAACTGATGTGAAGACGTTTGGGACCAATGGTTATTGGCTTGAACATCAGGGAGGCTTCCTTCATACCATGCCTTGGCAAGGATCTAAGACCTCTTAGTTCAGGATGGTGAGGGAACCGACACAAAGATGGTCGAGACCAACGGTTGTTGGGAATGAACCTCAGGGAGGCTTCCTATATTACTTTCCTTGGAACGAATCAAATACATTGTATTTCGGGTTGGGTTTGGTGAACTGATGTGAAGATGGTCGAGACCAATGGTTGTTGGTCTTGAACCTTAGGGAGGCTTCCTACTTACCTTTCCTTGTCGAGGATCAAAGACCTCATAGTTTGGGATGGTGTGGGAACCTACGAAAAGATGGTTGGCACGAATGGTTGTTGGGCTTGAACCTCTAAGAGGCTTCCTACGTCCCTTGCCTTGGTAAGGATCAAAGCCCTCGTAGTTCTGGAGTTGGTAATGTTCTATCGTCCCGGATCCCGGTGCAACACAACGGGTACCCCAAACTCAGTTGGTCACATGACCTCAAGTTCATTTCCGCAAATTCCAAAGGCTTCCGACTAGTAGTGAGGACCTAGGACTGATAGTGGGGAAACTATGACCTCATTTGTCAATGTGTGGCGCAGCGGAAAAAAATATAAACATACAAAAGAGGAAGAAGTAACAATAATGGAAAATGGAACCGAAGTAAAGGATAACCAATAATCATATATATGACGATGAAACATGTCTCTAATTCTAAGAAAGAAGCCAAAACAGATACTCTTCAATCTAATACAATACAACAAAACGATACTAAGGTAGTACAATAGGAACTAAGAAGCATCGCAAGTCTAAGCTCGGTCCCATACTCTCCTACTCCTCTGCAATAATCATGTACCTTTGTAGGGTCCCCTACCCCTATCAATACCTACAAAAATATAATCTGTTTGGGTCCAAGATATGACCCAAACAAGGTGGGAGAAATAAATCCCAGTAGGCAACCACCAATGGCTCGTGCCCAAATGTCAGTGAAAATGTGCAACAGCTGTGTTAAATAATGAAATGCAGTAAACTAGGATTACCCAAAACTAAACATTCTTACCAATTATATTTCCACTCTAATAATTATTTTACAATTCAAATATAATTGAATTAGGAGTTTTCCTGAGACTCAGCCTCGACCGAAAAACTTCTATACAGTTCCATAGTAGAAACCTCATCAGGATATCTAACAGGTAAAAAATAATAATAGTATGATGCATGTGATTTATCTTGGCAGATACAACATAAGAAATTACCACAGTGAATATTCAAAGTAAACATTGTCCTTGGACAAGCAAATCCTTACCCTTAGGTAATCAGAATCGAAACCCTTAGGTGATTTCCCTCTGGCATAACGAATATTACCCTCAAGCATATGAGATACTTCCCTCAATCGTGGATGATAATACCCTCAGGAATATGAAACATTTCCCATAGGCTAAACAAACACTGCCCTCAGGGATAAGAAATGTTTCCATCAACCTAATAAAACTCTTTCCCTTTGGCTAAACAGAACGTTGACCTCAGGTTAAATAGAAGAAAAGCAAGTAATCGGGCTGAGCCCAATGCATAAGAATAAAATTTATATATGTTTCCTCTCACAAAAACTCAAAACATGTTACAATCACAGAATACCAATGAGTATCCTGGAAAAAAAGATAAACAAGGGAATCGCACCCTCGGGGTGGTCCTGGATCCAAGCAACGATTCCAAGTAGAAATTTATATATAATTATAAGATAAACTATGTAATTATAGGTATCTACACAGTCAAGGCCTCAACCACACGAAAACCCGAACAAGGGCGTGTGGTACAGCGGTACCCAAAATAAACTCGACAATTGGAAATAAACACAAGAACACCTACCTCGATCTCCTCTGATCGATATACGTGAAAATATCCTCCGGAAACAACCAAGAATGATGTAGATTTGTGATGAATGATTACCCATTCAAACCTAAATAACATACATTAGGGAATGAATTGGTAGGAGAGGATCAGGAAGAGAGAATATCTCACCCTCGTTGTTCAAACGAGATCGACGACGGAGGAATCAGAGTCCCAGTGTGTGATTGTGGAACTCCTCTATGTTCGGGCCTCCTCTCCTATAGCTTACATCGAGTTCTATGTCTCCTCTGCCAAATGAGGAGGATACTTCATGTTTTTAACGAAAAAAATAACTACATGGTGTGTACTATCAAGTAAACGGCGTGTACTTCCCATTTTTCAATTGTTCCTCTAGCGGCCACTTTCCACAGTGTCACTGTTCATCTGCTGACTTGGTTACATGACATGTATTACTAAGTACATGGCGTGTACTATCATTTCGCTGATGGCCAATCCAACCACCTTACTTTTCAACTGCTGACAGATTACATGAAGTGTGTTACTAAGTACACGGTGTGTAGTTATTTTTTACACCCTTAATCACAGGCAAGACTACAAACCCTATATTCTCATCCCACACTTCCAAAGTACATAGTTTGTATGCAGACGTACGAGGTGTATTCCCATAAATTTTGGGATTTTTCCTTATATTCCTTGTTTTCACAAAAACAGTTAAGGAAAAAATGAAAATAAGAAACCCAAACCTCAAGAATAAGAACCAGGTTCTTACAAACATCCCCCTTAATAAAATTCGTCCCTAAATTTCCCTTCCAATGGTGGTCAAGATAAAACTGGGAACAACTCTGGCCATAGAGCACGTACGTCAGTCTCCTACTCCCAGGTTTCATCCTGCACTCGGCCATGCTGCAATTGCACCCGTGTGAGAGGATCTGACCGGCCTTGAAGAACCTTCGTTCTCCTATCAACAATGAGAATTGGATGCTCCTCAAAGGATTCATCAACCTGAAGTTTAACCTCCTTGGGCTGAAAGACGTGACACATGTCGGGGTGATAACGGCGCAGATGAGATATGTGGAAGACGTCGTGCAAGGTCTGGTTCCTCTGTGGTAACTGAAATCGATAGGAAACTCTCTCGACTCTCTCTAGAGTCTCAAATGGCCCTAAATACCTCAGTAAAATTTTACCCTATCTCTTAATCCTCTTATGTCCCAACCTAAATGAAACATGCAAGAAAACCTGATCCCCGACCACGAAGTCCAAGGGTCATCCACACCGATCAACATAAGATTTTTGACAAGACTGTGTTGTATCCATCCACTTCTGAATCAACTAGACCTTCCCTGATGTCTCCTACATGAGATGTGGTCCTAATAATGATGTCTCACCTTCCTCCAACCAGCACAAGGTTGATTGGCATAGCGTACCATACAAATCCTCATAAGGTTCAATCTCAATAGTTTCTTGTAAACTATTATTGTATGAAAACTCAACCAGGGGTCTCTGTTTCTCCCAAGAGCCCCCAAAGTCCAGGACGCATGCACGCTGCATATCCTCTAGAACCTGTATTGTACACTCTGACTGGCTATCGTTCTGAGGTTGGTAAGGTGTGCTCAGAAGCAGCTGTGTACCCAGTGCCCTTTAAAAACTCTGCCAGAAATGAGACGTAAAATGGGCATCCCTATCTGAAACGATAGAATGAGGGAATACATGAAGATATACTACCTCTCAGATATAAAACATCTCGAGCTCATCAACATTTAAGGTCTCCTTTATCAGAAAAAAAGTGTGCTACCTTTGTAAGTATGTCTACAACAACCCATACGACATCACTGCATCGAGGGGACCTTGGCCACCCGGTCATGAAGTCCATTGTGACATCATCCCATTTCCACTCCGGAATGGGTAAATATTTGTAATAGTCTAACTGGCCTCTGATCCTCCACCTTCACCTTCTGATAGGTGGAACATTTCGTAACAAAACTAACTACCTCTATTTTCATACCTGGCCACCAATAATGACGTCTCAAGTCATAGTACATTTTGGTAACTCCAGGACGCACTGCCCAAGCTGAAGCTTTATATTCCTGCATTAACAGCTCATGTATATCCCATGGAACCCACACTCGTACATAGAAATGTAGTACACCATCATCGCATATCATCCAACCAGGAGGAGGGTTCTCAATTTCCATCGACTCCCATAGAACTAGGCCTCCCGAATCTGATTGTTGTCTCATCCTCACTCTATCTGTTAGGGTATAATTCACTACTAAGGATGAAATATATGCTCACCCCTGACTATATTGAACCTCCAAATGAATCTTAGAGAACAAAGACATATGTTTCCACTCACCACTAGCCCACTGCACTGCCTGTAATTGATTCCTCCAACTCAGGGCATCAGCTGCTACGTTACCTTTACCAGGTGTATAGGAAAGCTCAATGTCGAAGTACTGAAGGTATTCAACCCACCTTCACTATCTCAAGTTCAGGTCACACTGGGTAAATATGTATTTAAGTTTCTTTGGTCTGTAAACACCCCAAAATGTTCTCCAAAGAGATAATTTCTCGAACAGCGTAACACATCAACAACTCCAGCCAACTCAAGATAATGCATCGGTTAATTCCTCTCATGTGGCCTCAACTGCAGAGACTCGTATAGAGCTACTCGATCGCCCTGCATCAGCACTGCTCCCGGATCAATACCTGATGCATCACAGTAAACTATATAGCTCTTTCCTTTCAATGTAAGTATAAGGACTGGTGCTGATGTCAACGGTCCCTTTATCTCCAGACCAAAAGAACCTCATACCCTTATATGTCAAACCCGTCAACAGTGATGCTAAGCGAAGGAAGTCCTATATAAAGAACCTGTAGTAACCAGACAACCCCAAAAAATTATGTATTTCATACACGTTCTTTGTATGCTCCCAGGAAACTTGTAACAACCCGAGATTTTATGAAAACTATTCTTTTTAATTTTATTAATGTATTGTGTTGTACGCTACACCAAAAGGAGCTTGCACAACACGCATCCTTGACTTGCCTTGCATTACACGCAATCACAACCTTCCTTGATAGCGTGTGTAGTACGCAATACTGAGTTTCACGAAATATTATTAAAACTAGCCGTTATGAATAGTAATAACCACTTTTTAAATTTTAGAAAAATTAGCTCTCAAAATGGACTTCATTTTTGGATTCGGAGTATCGAATTTTGCCTAAGGTGAAATTTTGGTACTTTTCGGATAACTTTCATATTCTGATGAATAGTGAAAATTACTAATTTTCTAAAGGAAATAATAAATAGTGATAAATTATTAATTTGAGTGGTTTTAAAGTATATTTGGAGTATATTTTTACAATTTAATACAATGTTGGTCATTGGTTGTAATTTCACATTTAAACCAGACATAATCAAGTGTCAATCTTTTGATATATATTGTTTCCTAAAAACACGCTATTTATTTTAACAGCGGGATTTAATTATAAAATTAATTAATGAAAATTCTATGTTATGAATTTGGTAAAATATATTTCATTTTTGAATTCGGAATATGAAATATATCTTAGGATTAAATTTTGGCATTGTTCTGAAAAACATCAATTTTTGATGAATAGTGAAACTACTAAGTGGTAGTTAAAAAACTGAATTTTTCATAAAACTTAATTTTACCACTTCTGTGAATGGAATTTCAAAAATCCGAGAGACACGGTTGATGTCAGTAAGTAAAATGTGGTTCAATGAGATGAAAATAATTTTTGGTGAATAGTAACTTTTTACTTTTATTTACCACGGTTAAAAGTAAATAGGGTAATTAAGGGTAAAAATGATATTAATATTACCCTAACACATGTCCTAATTATATTGGACAAGTTTATCTCAACCAAAAACAACCTTAAGTGTAAAATATTATCATTTAGTCCCACTTGGATTAGATTTGGACATTTATTATTATTTAATTCAAAGAAGAGTTAAAAGAGTTAAAATCAATGTTTATTTACTAAAACATTTTTAATATGGGGATATGCATAAGATAAATTCGACTATAAATATTCATTAGAAAGATAAAACGATTTCCTACATAATGGTATTTTATTTGTAATTTTTTAGACATTAAATAATTTAATTTATTTATTACACAACGATGATGCAGTAATTACCCTTTTAAGGAAATATTAACATAATTGATGTTATAAATGCTCAAATGAATGTAATTTGATACTTTTTATGAATTACACTAATTTTATAGCTTACTATGATATATTAGTGTTTATTTAATCAACTTGGTTCGAACATATAATTCTGTTATGACTTTCACAAAAATCATATATCAAATAGTGTCAAAATTGACACAAAATAGTTTTTAGATAAAATATTATATTATTAATTGTTATTGTATTCCTAAAAATCTAAGGTTCGGCCAAATGACTTATATAAGGATATATATATTAATAATAAACAATTTGGGGTTCTTTTGACATGTTATAGTAAGTTTATTAACCATATAGTGAAAGAAAACAAAAAGACACGGTAAAAGTTAAATTATTTAACTTAGAGTTAAATCTAATTGATAAGGATAAAATAATACCCTAAACTTGTTTAAATCTTATTGGTTGATATTATTTCGACCCATCCACACTTTAGCTTCGAAATAAGACCCTTCGGAACCATTATAAACCGATTTTGACTTTAATATAAAATAATATTTTGAGATATTCCTAAGGTGCCCCTCTCCTCCCTTATAAAAGGACACCTCCTCCCCCTCCTCCTCACACCAATTTGAGCACTCAAGCTCGGCTAACCCCTGCCAAAATCTCTTCTCCACTTCCCTAGAAACATCCTAGAGTTTCTGGTCTTCCTCAAAGACCAATTTTAGTGCCCTAAGAGGAGGTCTCAAAGAGGCGCTTCAAAGAAGAGGTAATTACCGTTACCAACTCTTTCATCTTTATTTCTTCTTCCACTTCTTCTTCTTAGGTTGTTTCATTATGAAGTAATAACATCAGTATCACTCATATACTTATATGTTATTATAAGTATGAAACAACCCTATTTCACCATCTATCCATCCTACGGAAAAAGAAATCACTGCGCGTGCGTACTTACGGAATACAGTCTCCACGCCGTGGTGTAATCTATTTTCCACCACCACCTTACATGGATGGGTATAATGGTGTAAATAATAACTATAAATAGTTTTTACAACATCATATTGATTATGATATATTGTATAATCCACTCCAATTCAATTCAATATTTATGGAAATGATATCATCGCTCGTGCGTACGTACGGACTACCGTCTCCACGACGCGATGAGATTCATTCTCCATGTTAACCATTTAAGAATGATTATAAAGTATATATAAGAAATAATAATGAAATATATGAAATTATAAAGATACTAGATTTATGTATATATATATATATGTATGTCATCTACTTACTTCCATTCAAGACAATAAGGAAAGGAAAACAGCGTTCATGCGTACGTACGGACTACCGTCTCCATGAACGGTGTTTTTCATTTCATTTATCTATCTATTATATATATATATACTGAATATATATGATATATAAATCATATTTTATATTCTGGAAGTAAGTAAATCATGATATAAGTAATAATAATGTCAATAACAACAATTCAAAACACCTACGATAAATGAAACGATTTTACCCAAAATGCTTCTTTAACATGGAATTTACAAAAGAACGGGTAATATAATGTCATAAGTGAACCATATATGATATCATAACAATGAATATGATTCTGTAATAACTCAATGACATTATTTAAATCATTATACAGGAGGTTCGGACACATACGAAGCAAATCGGACCTAAGGTAAGGGAAATATCACAATCTCATTTTTATCCGAGATTGTTTATTCGTAAGTATTTACTGGGGTGTATTTTATCATCCACATCCATGTTTCATCAAAATGTAATATTATTTCAATTCACCTAAAATTGTTTAAATCCATTTTTTCCCTTCGGTGAGTTTTTAGTAATATGTATGAAAGGAATCTTTTGTCGTTTTTCGTACGAGGTACTTTTTGACTTTTCCGACAAAAGTACGAAGAATGTTTTTTTAACTTATACGGCACGAATGGATTTTTAAAACATTATTTCCAAGAAGATTCCTTTACAAGTTTTCAAGTTTATTTTTAATCAACTTATTTTATTTTAAAGTCGTATGACATGTTATGAAAGGAAAAATGTTTTTGAAGAAGAAAGGATATTTTCCTCAAGAATGGAGTTCAAGTGTTTTATCAAAATTATTTTACATATAAGATAATAAAGGGTTATGTTTTTATCCCTATTATTACATTGATTTGATTATTTTGTGATGGAATTATATTTTTATGAATTCCTTTATCTTATATGAATTGTTTTATGATTCCATGTTGTTTAAGAATTCCATTTTTATTACATGGGTTACACTATGATGTATGGTTTACGATTATGTGGCACACATAAGAAAGGATTCATTATAAGAAGGGTGGGACCTATATCTACCTCCAATGCATTGGGTAAAGATTTTATATCTCATGAGATAGACATGGATGAAATGGTAGGTTATACCGGTACAGTGAAACAGGACTGAAACGAGGGTTACTCGATTCAGAAAGGGACTTTGTCCACTAAGATAGTCTTGGCAATGAGTCTTGACTAACAATAAATGATTCTCTATGATTATGTGTGTATGCCACAAAGTTTCATGTTTTAAGTTATGATTATTGGGATTTCATTTCACTACTATGATTTATCCCATGTTATGAAATTATGCTCTCTTTTTCAGGTTAAGATTTCCAAAAGTTATGTTCTTATGAATATGATGTGATTGATTTTTCTTTTATATACCCTTACTGAGCATTTGAGCTCACCCTTTTATGTTTTATTTTCCCCAGGATATAAAGAAAGGTTTTAGGTAAAAAAAAGGGAAGATCTTTATGGGAGATATTGAAGATCTTTCACCACGATTAGAAGATTACGTTCCGAGTTTCCAAAGACACTAAACTATTACGATCCTTGTGTGTGTGTTTTTGTTAAGTATTCTACAAAAGTAATGTAATGTCCATGTACGTCAAGCTTCGGGTCGTTATAGTTGGTATCAGAGGAAAATTTTAGTCAACCTTTGGAAACTAGGATGCGAAAACGTTAGTGAGATCCCTAGAGATATTTCTACAGTATGTCTAGGGATGTCCCTAAGGTTAAGTATACGTATAGGTTATAGTACTAGAACTACGCTAACGATCATAGAATTTAACCTAAGATGTTAGATATTGAAGGTAATCCCCTTTTATTATGTTGTTTTCCCTAGCATTATTTTTGCCTCTCACACTATTCTTTTTGGGTTTTAGAAAATGGCTGGAAACAAGGTGATTCACGATAATGGAGGATATGATGGACAATGGAATGATATTCTTCATGAGCAACCAAATGAAATGGGATTTGGAAGTCCAAACATCATTATTATGCCGAATCAACAATCTCATAATATGATCAATAATGTAAAATTTGGTAAGTTTCCTGACTCGGCTAATAAGAGAAAGATGGAGTTTCATGATGATCATAGATTAAAGAAAGTTCAATTTCCCTTATGTAAATCATGTGGGAAGAGGCATAAAGGAGAATGTTTCAATGGAATTGGAAGATGATTTGGGTGTGGAAAAGAAGGACACAAAGCCAGTAAGTGCAAAGGAAAAGGTTCAGTTAACACTAGGGATGAGGATAATGGTATTGCTACGACATCAACAATGGTTAAATGTTTTAAATGTGGAATGTACGTGCATTATGCAAACCAATTCCCTAAGGGAAAGTCTCATGAAGATAATCAGTATGTTCGTATTGGAAGTATTTATGTGGATGATGATGAAGAGACTACAAATGATATGTGAGATGAAAGAATTGTTGAAGCTCGGTCAATGGTTTAGGAATGTAGTGGAATGATTACATGTTTATCATGTGTAATGTTGTATAAGTAATCTCATGATACTATGGAATAAATAGACATGTAAGGATTGTTACACTATTGTCTGATTAATGTTACCAGTATCCATGAAAGGTTATTCAGATATTTTTGGAATGTAGATGATATGCGCATAATGAAGGGATAAAGAGAAAATTATATGTTTGATAGTATTCATGAGCTCATGACTGATATAAGGAGAAGGTTATATCATGGTTTGAGTATATAGAATTTTTGGATTTTGGTATGTGGAAAGAGTTAACTTTTGACAGCATTCATGTTTTCACTAAGGTTTAATGGGTATTCTTTTTTTTCAAGAGAATACATCATTAAGGTATTCACATGATTGGAATGTGACCAACAAGATATATGGGGGATAAATGATGGTATTCACATGCTTGGTTGACGACATTTCAAGTAATCATTTTCTTTATACTATGAGCTTGGACCGAAGTATTTTAGATAAGGATAAAGATTGTAATGGATTATGTTAAACATAAGTTAGTATTATTTAAGTATAGAACTTTTTTTTATATTATTTATGTGATGTTATAGTAATTTAGTTTTAGGAAAAGGACAACCTGCAGGACGGGCGACAACCCATCGCTTCAGACAAGGCTGTGGGAATCGAACCCACAACCGAAGTGCGACTGGCCTTTATCTCCTACCACTGACCTACAGGAAGTTCCTGTTTAGTAGAAACTAGTTTTATTATATTAATCAGTATGATATGTGAATTATAAAGTCCATTTTAGGAACCATATATGATTAATCTCACTATAGATCGACTTATGTATATAATTTTGCTAACCTTTAGTTTGAGACAGATGGAATGACCTGTCATTCTATCACATGATCTGCTAACACTTCACAAATAACAAATTCAACTTCATTTATTTAAGATATGAAGTGGAAATTGTTAAAGGCACGAACAATAGTGAGATTGTACCAAAATAAAGTAAGTATTTATTCTAATTCAAATTCTTTAACTTTAGGGAAACGATCTTGAAAACCAAAAATGTTGTCCTAGTGATCTTATATCTGAGGAATCAGATGGTACCTTAGATCATCACAAATTTATGGATTTGTGAATGCTGGCTTTTCCATAGCCATGTTCTCTACCACTCTCCATCAGAACATGATGGTTAGATTTCTCTTCCATATCCATATTTTCACCTATGTGGAAACCCAGTGATTAGTTTATTTGGGTAACCGTTACGTTTCTTACTTTTGTTTTTAATGATTTGTTTTGATATTCCTTTTTACGATGTGGGTTTCTATTAAAGAATCTTTCGAATAGTAAACCATTATAACCCCGACGAATTTCGAGGGAGAAATTCATTTTAAGGGGGGTAGAATGTAACAACCCGAGATTTTATGAAAACTATTCTTTTTAATTTTATTAATGTATTGTGTTGTACGCTACACCAAAAGGAGCTTGCACAACACGCATCCTTGACTTGCCTTGCATTACACGCAATCACAACATTCCTTGATAGCATGTGTAGTACGCAATACTGAGTTTCACGAAATATTATTAAAACTAGCCGTTATGAATAGTAATAACAACTTTTTAATTTTTAGAAAATTTAGCTCTCAAAATGGACTTCATTTTTGTATTTGGAGTATCGAATTTAGCCTAAGGTGAAATTTTGGTACTTTTCGGATAACTTTCATATTCTGATGAATAGTGAAAATTACTACTTTTTAATCGAAATAATTAATAGTGATAAATTATTAATTTGAGTGGTTTTAAAGTATATTTAGAATATATTTTTTCAATTTAAGACAATGTTGGTCATTGGTTGTAATTTCACATTTAAACCAGACATAATAAAGTGTCAATCTTTTGATATATATTGTTTCCTAAAAACACGCTATTTATTTTAACAGCGGGATTTAATTATAAAATTAATTAATTCAAATTCTATGTTATGAATTTGGTAAAATAGATTTCATTTTTGAATTCGTAATATGAAATATAGCTTAGGATGAAATTTTGGCATTGTTCTGAAAAACATCAATTTTTGATGAATAGTGAAACTACTAAGTGGTAGTTAAAAAACTGAATTTTTCATAAAACATAATTTTACCGCTTCTGTGAATGGAATTTCAAAAATACGAGAGACACAGTTGATGTCAGTAAGGAAAATGTGGTTCAATGAGATGAAAATAATTTTTGGTGAATAGTAACTTTTTACTTTTATTTACCACGGTTAAAAGTAAATAGGGTAATTAAGGGTAAAAATGATATTAATATTACCCTAACACATGTCCTAATTCTATTGGACAAGTGTATCTCAACCAAAAACAACCTTAAGTGTAAAATATTATCATTTAGTCCCACTTGGATTAGATTAGGACATTTATTATTATTTAATTCAAAGAAGAGTTAAAAGAGTTAAAATCAAAGTTTATTTACTAAAACATTTTTAATATGGGGTTATAAATAAGATAAATTCGACTATAAATATTCAGTATAAATCTAAAAATCTTTCCTACATAATTTTATTTTATTTGTAATTTTTTAGACATTAAATAATTTAATTTATTTATGACACAACGATGATGTAGTAATTACCCTTTTAAGGAAATATTAACATAATTGATGTTATAAATGATCAAATGAATATAATTTGAGACTTTTTATGAATTACACTAATTTTCTAGGTTACTATGATATATTAGTGTTGATTTAATCAACTTTGTTCGAACATATAATTCTGTTATGACTTTCACAGAAATCATATATCAAATTGGGTCAAAATTGACACAAAATAGTTTTTAAATAAAATATTATATTATTAATTGTTATTTTATTCCTAAAAATCTAAGGTTCGGCTAAATGACTTAGATAAGGATATATATATTAATAATAAACAATTTGGGGTTCTTTTGGCATGTTATAGTAAGTGTATTAGCCATATAGTGAAAGAAAACAAAAAGACACGGTAAAAGTTAAATTATTTAACTTAGAGTTAAATCTAATTGATAAGGTTAAAATAATACCCTAAAATTGTCTAAATCTTATTTGTTGATAGTATTTCGACCCATCCCCACTTTAGCTTCAAAATAAGACCCTTTGGAACCATTATAAACCGATTTTGACTTTAAAATAAAATAATATTTTGAGATATTCCTAAGGTGCCCCTCTCCTCCCTTATAAAAAGACACCTCCTCCCCCTCTTCCTCACACCAATTTGAGAACTCAAGCTCGGCCAACCCCTGCCAAAATCTCTTCTCCACTTCCCTAGCAACATCCTAGAGGTTCTGGTATTCCTCAAAGACCAATTTTTGTGCCCTAAGAGGAGGTCTCAAAGAGGCGCTTCAAAGAAGAGGTAATTACCGTTACCAATTCTTTCATCTTTATTTCTTCTTCCACTTCTTCTTCTTAGGTTGTTTCATTATGAAGTAATAACATCAGTATAAATCATATACTGATATGTTATTATAAGTATGAAACAACCCTATTTCACCATCTATCCATCCTACGGAAAAAGAAATCACCGCGCGTGCGTACGTACTGAATACCGTCTCCACACCATGGTGTAATCTATTTTCCACCACCACCTTACAAGGATGGGTATAATGGTGTAAAGAATAACTATAAATAGTTTTTACAAAATCATATTGATTCTGATATATTGTATAATCCACTCCAATTCAATTCAATATTTTTGGAAATGATATCATCGCTCGTGCGTACGTACGGACTACCGTCTCCACGACGCGATGAGATTCATTTTCCATGTTAACCATTTAAGAATGATTATAAAGTATATATAAGAAATAATAATGAAATATATGAAATTATAAATCTACTGGATTTATGTATATATATATATATGTATTTCATCTACTTACTTCCATTCAAGACAATAAGGAAAGGAAAACAGCGTTCATGCGTACGTACGGACTACCGTCTCCATGAACGGTGTTTTTCATTTCATTTATCTATCTATTATATATATATATATACTGAATATATATGATATATAAATCATATTTTATATTCTGGAAGTAAGTAAATCATGATATAAGTTATAATAATGTCAATAACAACAATTCAAAACACCTACGATAAATGAAACGATTTTACCCAAAACGCTTCTTTAACATGGAATTTACAAAATAACGGGTAATATAATGTCATAAGTGAACCATATATGATATCATAACAATAATTATGATTATTTAATAAGTCAATGACATTATTTAAATCATTATACAAGAGGTTCGGACACATACGAAGCAAATCAGACCTAAGGTAAGGGAAATATCACAATCTCATTTTTATCCGAGATTGTTTATTCGTAAGTATTTACTGGGGGTGTATTTTATCATCCACATCCATGTTTCATCAAAATGTAATATTATTTCCATCCACCTACAATTGTTTAAATCCATTTTTACACTTTGGTGAGTTTTTAGTAATATGTATGAAAGGAATCTTTTGTCGTTTTTCATACGAGGTACTTTTTGACTTTTCCGACAAAAGTATGAAGAATGTTTTTTTAAACTTATAAGGCATGAATGGATTTTTAAAAAATTATATCCAAGAATCTTCATTTACAAGTTTTCAAGTTTATTTTTAATCAAATTCTTTTATTTTAAAGTCGTATGAGATGTTATGAAAGGAAAAATGTTTTTGAAGAAGAAAGGATATTTTCCTCAAGAATGGAGTTCAAGTGTTTTATCAAAATTATTTTACATCTAAGATAATAAAGGGTTATGTTTTTATCCATATTATTACATTGATTTGATTATTTTGTGATGGAATTATATTTTTATGAATTCCTTTATCTTATATGAATTGTTTTATGATGACATGTTGTTTAAGAATTCCATTTTTATTACATGGGTTACGCTATGATGTATGGTTTACGATTATGTGGAACACATAAGAAAGGATTCATTATAAGATGGGTGGGACCAATATCTCCCTCCAATGCATTGGGTAAAGATTTTATATCTCATGAGATAGACATGGCTGAAATGGTAGGTTATACCGGTACAGTGAAACAGGACTGAAACGAGGGTTACTCGATTCAGAAAGGGACTTTGTCCACTAAGATAGTCTTGGAAATGAGTCTTGACTAACAAGAAATGATTCTCTATGATTATGTGTGTATGCCACAAGGTTTCATGTTTTATGTTATGATTATTGGGATTTCATTTCACTACTATGATTTATCCCATGTTATGAAATTATGCTCTCTTTTGCAGGTTAAGATTTCCAAAAGTTATGTTCTTATGAATATGATGTGATTGATTTTTCTTTTGTATACCCTTACTGAGCATTTGAGCTCACCCTTTTATGTTTTCTTTTCCCTAGGATATAAAGAATGGTTTTAGGTAAAAAAAGGGAAGATCTTTATGGGAGATATTGAAGATCTTTCACCATGATTAGAAGATTACGTTCCGAGTTTCCAAAGACACTAAACTATTATGATCTATGTGTGTGTGTTTTTGTTAAGTATTCCGCAAAAGTAATGTAATGTCCATGTACGTCAAGCTTCGGGTCGTTATAAAACTACCACTCTCACTTTCTCTAGGTCTACCGCAACTCCTACTTCTAAGATAATATGACCCATGAAGTGAATCTGGTCCATCCAAAATTGTCCCTTTAATAGATTAGCATATAATTTATCCTCTCTCAGTTTACTCAGTACGATCTCAAGATAGTTCTCATGGTCATGTCGAGTGTGATAGTACACCAAGATATCATACATGGAGACTACCAAAAAAATTCCAGATATTGGTGGAACACAAGATTCATCAGAGCCATAAAAACTGATGGTGTGTTTGTGAGTCCGAACGGCATGACCAAGTACTCATATAGATCATATCTACTCCGAAAGGATGTAAGGGGTATGTATGACAGTCTATCGTGCAACTGATGATATCCAGATCTCAATTCAATATTTGAGAACACTCATACTCTTTGAAGTTGATAAAAAAGATCATCAATTCATGGCAAGGGATATTGGTTCTTGACCGTTATCTGGTTCAACTTCTAATAATCCACACAGAGTCTAAGGGTACCATCCGCCTTCTTCGCAAATAGGACAAGTGAACCCTATGGAGAAGTACTGGGTCAAATGAAACCCTTTTCATGCAACTCCCCCAACTACCTCTTGAGCTCCTGCAACTCTAGTGTAGCCATCCTGTATGGAGGAATGTATATCAGTGCCACTCCTGGAACAATCTCAATGGAGAAATCCACCTCTCCCTCCAGATTTAGACCTGAAATGTCGTCCAGGAAGGCATCCCTGAAATGATTAACCATAGGAGGGTAATTCTTCTGATATGATGCTTGGTCATACAGATATAAACATTCAATCTGGGCTATTGTTACCCCATTCCCACGATGCTCAAGTCCAGCTCGGCTCACCTGGACATCCCATTGGCCGTTTTATAGAAATTCTCTACCCTCTAGTGACGTGAAACTCACCCTACGATGATAGAAATCCACCAGGGATTGAATGGGTACCAACCAGTCCATTCTGATAATGAAATCATAGGCTTTAATATCTAAGACATAGAGGTCCCATAGAAAGTGTCACCAACCAACCTTTAGGGGCACTCCCTACATTGATGCACACCTGCCATTATAGTTCCCCACAGAGTGTCTAGAATCATGATATCAGAAGAAAAATAATCACATAGCACAAGGCTCTCCACAATGGGCACATATATAATGGTATTTGTAACACCAATAACAAAAAATACCCAAGATTAGACATAAGAAACTAGAATAGTACCTCTGACAGTGGAAGTTCTAGGATACTACTTTTGTTGGGTCTGTTGCACTGTATATGACTACCCAGTGCCACGCCCCTGCGACATAGCCTGGCTACGCGGACCTGACCCACCATGTTATCTCAAAGACCTTGGTGTCTAGCTACCACGACCACAACCACCACCTCGGCCTGATCCTCCTGACGTATTCCAATTCCCTGACTCGTAATAAGCTTCTGGCCCTATTCCTGCATGCAGAGTCTGCACAGAACCCCACTCACTAGCCACTAGTGGAAACACCCTGCAGAAACACTGAATATAACCCATATTGCCGCAATCTCGGCACTCCACTAGGTGATGGGGACAATGAGGTCTCTTGTTCCCCTCTTTTACACAATGGTAACTCATCACCTGGCCACATAATGAATTATTCTGTCTAGTACAGCCACTATGAGAGAAATCAATCTGCCTCTTCCTCTTCCTAGTAAATATAGTACTAAAGACCGGTGTTGAACCACCATGGTCTACACCACTAGCTTCTCACAGCTTCCACTCAGTAATTAGCACCTGGTTCACAATTGTATGCACTGTAGGAAACCGAAAAACATTCACTGGTGCTCAAATGCCATATTAAATACCCTCCTCGAATAGTCTAGCCATTAAATTCTCCTCACCAACCAGAACAGGTGAAAAATATTTTAGCTTTGTAAAGTGGGAAGAATAGTCCATCACTAATATAGAGCCCTACTGCAGATTAATGAACCCTCGAGCTCGATCTTCCCGTAGAGTCTCTAGGATGAAAAATAAATAGAAGAAAACCTGAAAATATTTCCATTCAATGTCTCTGTGATGATTAGTCTAGGTGGTAACATCCCACCATGTGTTGGCGGAATCACGCAGCATGTAAGTAGCGAGCTTGACCCTCCTCCTAGGAGGCATCTCCAAATGTCGAAGATCATCTTCATAGAACCCAGTAATGAATCTGTAGCATGTGGTCCGCTATCCCCTAAAAATGTAGTCGGCTGTTGCTGCTAAAACATACATGTCAACTCTACCATAGATTTGGCAACTAGAGGTGCACCCTATAAGGTCTAAATAAACCACATGAAGCCTTCACGGAACTATGCATCCGTGCCTGCGTCCGGTATAACATCTAGCACTGCATCTGGAACTGTGAGAGGATCCATCGATAGCATGTGGCCTACCATCTCTAGAGTATAATCATCGCCACTGTCTTGGTGAACAACTCATGGTTGTATCAGCGGCATGAATCTACAAGGTCAAACACACACCTTAGATTAAGACCATCAAGGACCAAGAACTGGAAACGTAACAAGGGAACAGGAGAAATAAAACAAGCATGTTTTACAAAACAAGACTACACAGCCTGTTCCCTTTAGTATTTTACATGGGCATGTACTTCTGTAAGAACTGGTCATGTAACACCCGAAACACACAGTGTGTTTTCCTTACACATGGTGTGTACATGAATTTTCTTCCCCTGCCCGAGTCATTCTACACGGATAAGCCACACAGCTCTCCTTTGAGTGAGACTACTTGGTGTGTATAAGGTCTACACAGTGTGTACTAGACCAGCTTCACCGACCTATGTTTTTCCTGACTTGTCTGGGTACACAGTTCACACTACATGGTGTGTTCAGATGGACATGACATGTATGTCTTATATTCCAACTGCCCATGTTGTTAGTGACATAGCCGGCTACTCGACTGACACTACACAATGTGTTACACCTGTACACGGCATGTAAACCACCCTGTTTCCCCAGCCACAGGGCCAAGTCCACACGGTCTCTCACCGGTCAGGACTACATGGCCTGTCCCAATGGTACACGGCGTGTACTAGATAAGCATTACCGACCCGTGTTGTTCAAGACACGACGAGATAAACGGCTCACAGTACATGACGTATTCCACAAGGACATGGAATGTACTTGAAAAGGAAAAACTGACCAGTGTTCTTAACCACACAGCCGGATTCCATGATTAAACTACATGGCATGTTCATAATTGTCACAGCATGTATAAGCTAAGATTTATCTTCCCATGTTGTTAGTCACACAGGCGAACACAGGATCAACAGGACACGACGTGTACAACCAGTACACGGTGTGTTCTCAGTAAAAACTAGATGACCCATGTCCTCTCCCACATGGTGGGTTACACAGACTTATATTACATGGCGTGTACATATAAGTACACTGCATGTACTTAAAAAAATTTCATCTTTTCCCGAACAGAAGAGTATACAACGTTTGTTCAAAACTAAACGGTGTGTATTCTAGTTTTTTCCAGACAGTAAGCCTTAGAAACTAATCTAGAGTCCCTTATTTATTTAATTCGAGCATTTTTATTCCAAATTACGATTTTTGGGGGCCCATACTCCCCGCAAACCAATGTTTAGTACCTGACCTTTCACATTATAGTACCAAAACACAACAAAAGTTGGATCCTGATCTGCTAAATTCTGGTCCAAGAGGGCCTATATTTCTCAGTAACCAAAGTTTAGCATCCATTCACCCAACCGTAACATAATCCAAATACCTATCAATAGTAGGCATATCTATCAAGGTACATGTCAAAAAAACAATCATTTTCTAGAACGACATCTATCACAACAACATGCAATTTTTAATGCTCCTACATGGCATGGAAACATTGCATGGAATGTTATTCTAACATGTTCCTAAATGATGCATGAGATGACATACCCTCATCTCATCAGGTTTCAAATAAATAGAACCAATGAATAAAAATATAAACATCACACCAGAAGTGCATCAGCCAATGGTGAAAATCAAATCAACTGTAATAATCATAAATTGAAAATCACAATTTAATTCGAGGCAATATGGACTTTACTTGTACACGAGGTAGCTACTCCCGGGCACAATTTATTACCGAATCCCTTAACAGTATATCTAGTTCTGTTGTTTCCAAATAATAAAATAACCCAGAGAAAAGAAACCCCTCTGATACCACTTTGTAACGTCCCTCATCCGGGTTCCACACAACGGGTTCCCCGAACCCAGTTGGTCCCATGACCTCAAGAGAATTTCTCCAAATGCCAGAGGCTTCCGACTAGCAGTGAAGGACGATGACTGATAGTGGGGAAACTATGCCCTCATTTTTCAAAGTTTAGTGTAGCATAAAAAATATAAAAATTCAAAGTAGAAAGCAGTAACAATAATGGACAACAGAACTGAATTAAAAGATAACAAATAATCATATATATATAATGATGAAACATGTCTCTAATTCTAAGAAAGCATCCAAATAGGATACACTGCAATCCAATACAATACCGCAAAACAAAACCAAGGTAGTACAATAGGAAATCAGCAACATCACAAGCCTATGCTCAGTCCCATGCTCTCCTACTCCTCTACAAAAATCATATACCTATGCAGGGTCCCTTGACCCTATTGAAACCCGCAGCAATATAATTTGTTTAGGCCCAAGACATGACCCAAACAGGGTGTGAGAAATAAATCCCAGTAGGCTACCACCAAAGGAATGTTCCCAACTGTCAGTGAAAATGTGCAACAGTAGTGTGCAATAATGAAATGCAGTAAACTAGGATGTAATCAAAAGTAGACATTCCTACCAGTTATATTTCCTTTTTAATAATTATTTAACAATTCAAATATAATAGAATTATGAGTTTTCCCGAGACTCAGCCTCAGCCGAGAATCTTCTATACAGTGCCACATTAGAAACCACAATAGGTTATCTAATTGGTTAAAGATAATAACAATACCAAGCATGTGCTTTAGCTTGGCAGGCACAACATAAGAAATCACCACAGTGAATATTCAAAGTAAACATAGTCTTCATACATTCAAATCCTTACCCTCAGGTAATCAGAATCAAAACCCTCTGGTGATTTCCCTTAGGCATAATGAATATTACCCTTAGGCATATGAGATATTTGTCTCAGGGACAGAATCTATTGTCCTTAGGAATATGAAACATTGCCCGCATGCTAAACAAACACTTCCCTCGGGCTAATCAAACTCTTGCACTGAGGCTATAAAAAACATTTCTCTTATGATAAACTGAATAAAAGAAAGTAATCGGGCTGACCCAACACATAAGCAATCAATTTATATTTGTTTCCTCTCAGGAAAACTCAAAAAATGCAACAAACACGGCATACCCATGGGTATCCTGGCCAAACTATTAAACAAGGTAACTGCACCATCAGGGTGGCCCTAGATAAAAGAAAAGATCCCAAAAAGTAGTTTTTTACATAATCCTAAGTTTACCTATGAAATTCTAGGTTTCTAAATATTCAAGGCCTCAGCCACATGACACCCCGATCATGGTAACATGGTAAAACGGTACACAAAATCAACTCGACAGTTGGAAATAAACACAAGACCACCTACCTCAATCTCCACCGATTGATATACGTGAAAGGCGCCTCCCAAAACAACTATGAATGACATAGATCCGAGATGATCTACTACCGGTTCATACATAAATAACATTCCTCAGGGAATGAATTGGAAGGACAGGTTCATGAAGAGAGAAGATCTCACCCTTGTGGTTTAAACGAGATCGATAGCAAAGGAATCAGAGTCCCTGTGTGGGATTGGAAGCTCCTCCATGTTCTGACCTACTCTGTCATGGCTCCCATCGAGTTCTATGCCTCCTATGCCGAATGAGGAGGATAATACCTATTTTTAATGAAAAAACATAGCTACACAGTGTGTACTCTCAAGTAAAAGGTGTGTACGTTCAATGTTTTACTGTGATGCATCAGGTATCGAGTTGGGAGCTATGCTTATGCATGGAGATGGAGTCGTCCCGTACGAGTCTTGGCAGTTAAGTTCTCATGAGAGGATTTATCTAACGCCTGATCTGGATTTGGAAGCGATTGTTAATGCCCTATGCATCTAGAGACATTATCTTCTGGGAGAGAACTTTATGGTTTCTACCAACCACAAGAGTCTCAATTACATCTTCACTCAGCGTGATCATAATTTGAGACAATGAAGGTGGGTTGAGTACCTTTAGTCTTTTGACATTGAGATTGCCTACACGCTAGGGAAAGGAAACACAGTGGTTGATGCGTTGAGCAGGAGAACTCAGATAACTGCTGTTCGGGAGCCAATAATGAGTGTAAGATTGTGGATTTGTTCTCTGGGATGAATTTGGAGGTACACGATAGACAGGTGCATACTTTTCTATCTTTTGTAGCTGTTACCTCTACACTTCTTGATCGGGTACGAATGAGGCAGCTATCAAACTCTAAATGCCTATTTCTAAGGGAGAGTGTGTCAGGAGAGGACCCTATTCCTATATGGTACATAAGTGAGGATGAGATATTCAATTTCCAGTGGCGCATATGGGTGCAGCAGACTTACGTGAGGAGCTGATGCTGGAATTTCATTCCTCAGTTTGGGTAGTTCATCCTAGAATCACCAAGATGTATCGTGATCAACATCGTCGATATTGGTGGCCAGGTATCAAGATAGATTTCATTGGTTTTTTCATGAGGTTTTACACTTTTTAGTAGTTGAAGACGGAGCATCAGTGACCATCATGGCTTTTACAACAGTTTCCCATTCCCTATTGGAAGTGGAGTGATGTCGTGATGGGCTTCGTGACTGATTTACAAAGGTCACATCGAGGGAATGACACAGTTTGGGTCATCATCGACAAACTCAAAAAGGATTCTCACTTCTTGCTGATCAAAGAGGCCTTCAGTGTTGATGAGTTAGGACGATTGTACATCCAATAGATTTTACGTCTGCATTGGGTTACACACTCCATTGTTTCTGAATATGATGCATTTTTTACATCTTCGGTCTGGAAGGGGATTCACAAGGCTTTGGGAAAAAAGGTACTTTTGAGTACAGCATACCATCCCCAGATAGATGGTCAGTCTGAGCGTCTGATTCAGGTGCTTGAGGATATGCTCCGAGAATGCATTCTAGATTTTGGTGGTTCTTGGGAGAAGCATATACCTCTTTTTGAGTTTTCCTACAATAATAGTTTTCAAGAGACTATTCAGATGGCACCTTATGAGGCTTTGTACGGTAGGCCATTCCGATCACCTTTACGTTGGTTGGAGGCAGGAGAGGAAGCTTTGTTGGTACCTCATCTTGGTTAGGAAACCATAGAGAAAATAGAGTTGATTTGGAATAGGATGGATATGACACAGTCTCATCAAAAGTATTATGTTGATCAGTGGAGACAACCTCTGGAGTTCGAGGTTGGGGATTAAGTTTTCCTGTGTGTCACACCGAGGATGGTACACTAGAGGATTATGAGACAAGGAAAGCTTTCACTGAGGTACGTCAGGCCGTTTGAGTTATTGGAGATAGTTGGGTCGGTTTCCTATCATTTTATGTTACATCAGAGGTACCGAGCTACGCATTACGTCTTCCATGTTTCTCAACTACAACATTAATTTTCAGACTTGTATCTTGCCTTTGTTTCTGACGCTTTCACCGGGGCGCGCACGTCCATCTGCTTGAGTGCGACAGGCATGGATTTTGTTACCCCAAGTTCCCACTTTCCAAAGGCAGGCAGCATTTGCTCCTTGTTCAGGGATGTTTTCTCATAGATCGAAATGGGATGATGGTATATCGGTTCTTCCTTCCATAGATTCCTCCTAAAAACTCATCACTTAGTCAGGGTCTCCCTCATAGATTTAATATGTTTTTCGTGAAACTCTTCCTGGCGCCATATCTTCATGGACACTAGTTAATTACACTGCTTATGTCAGGACATTCCAAGGGGTCCAGTCCGGGTAGAAACCTTCGGTTAGGGGAGTGGTCATGCTGGGGAATCAATAACGCATCTGGACGCTGGGGATTGATGTGTCTCTCTTTTGTCCCATATTATATGGCTTCTCGAGGGTGTAAAAGTTTGATGAATCCCACATCGAACTTGGGGAATCATATTCCATACTCATGTATCTGAGGTTTTCCTCAGCTTCCTGTGTTTAACATGGGGTATACTGCAAGTTTAACGTCCAGCGGAGATGGATCAGACTGATCAGAATATTGATTATAGTGGATCAGATAGAGGAATCCCCCGGAGGGATCACCGATATTGGGGCCAACACGTGGGTGGATTCTCGAATTTTGTGGAGGGAATGAGGTGGCATGATATCACTGGGATGTGGAAGCCCGGGTAAGGATCAGGATGGACAATGGTTTTGGGCTTGAGCCCTGAATAGACTTCCTACTTACCATGCCTTGACCTGGATCAAAGACCTCATAGTTCGGGTGTATAGTTTAACGGCATGCGGGACGAGGGTGAACCGACGTGAATGAGGTCAAAATGATAGGGTGGAGGGCTTGAACTTTGTGAGGCATCCTATGTACCATGCATTGACCTAGATCAACGACCACGTAGTTCAGATTTACTGTTTAACGTCATGCGGGTTGGGGGTGAACCGACATGAATGATGTCAGAATGACCGAGTGGTGGGCATGAACCTCATGAGGCTTCTTACGTACCTTGTCTTAGAAAGGATCAAAGACCATGTTGTTCATAATGGAGTGTCAGAGAACCGACATGAATAAGGACCTTGGTCCAGCTGGATGTTGGGATTGAACCTCATGGAGGCTTCCTACGTACCTCGCCTTAGCATGGATCAAAGACCATGTAGTTTAGAATGGTGCGGGTCGAAGAACCGACGTGAATATGGATCGGGGGTCCGATGGGTGTTGGTCTTGAACCTCGTGAGGTTTCCTATGTACCATGCCTTGACATGGATTTAAGTCCACATAGTTTGGGAATGTGTGTCAGAGAACCGACGTGAATAAGGACCTTGGTCCAGGTGGATGTTGGGCTTGAACCATTGGGAGGCTTCCTACGTACCTCTCCTTAGCAAGGATTAAAGACCATATATTTATGAATGGTGTGTCAGATAACTGACGTGAATAATGTCAGAACGACTGGGTGGTGGGATTGAACCTCATGAGGCTTCCTACGTACCATGCCTTGACATGGTTCAAAGAACATGTAGTTCAAAATAGTGGTGTTGGGCTTACACTCTAGGCTGCCTATGGTGTTGGTGAACCGACGTTAATGATGGTTATAATGACAAGGTGGTGGTATTGAACCTCGTGGAGGCTTCCTACGTACCATTCCTTGACATGGATCAAATTCCCCTTAGTTTAGATTTACAGTTTAACATCATGCGGGACGGGGGTGAACCAACGTAAATGAGGTCGGAATGACCATGTGGTGGGCTTGAACATCGTGAGGCATACTACGTACCATGCCTTAGCAAGGATCAAAGACCACATAGTTTAGATTTACAGTTTAGCATCATGAAGGATGGGGGTGTTTTCCTGGTCGATGCTTACTCTAAGCCCACGTGAGTCATTCCTGTTGTGAGAAACAAGAGGCAGCAGAGACCTAATGATCATGTCATGAAAGGTGCGTCCGTGGGATGTGGAGTGGGGATTACGTGTGGAGTGGACCATGGTGCTGAGAATTACTCCATGGTAGAGGCCCGAGGGCAATAAAGCGCCACTGGAGGGGGACTTGGGACAGAAGAAAGGAGGAGCCTCGTTGCATATCACACCCTCTGCTAGACTTGGCACTGAGGAAGTGAGGTGGAGCAGGGGTGATGCCTCCTACAAGAAAACCTAGCGGCTTACACCAAGATGGATGTCCTTCCCTGCAGACAAACTACACTCCCTGAAAGATGATATCGTCCCCTTTGGAGACCAGGGGGCATGGAGAATGCCCAAGGTGGGGGACCCTGCGTGCGGGTCACGAGGAAAAGTCACAGTATAATGTCATGTGTTGAGGACGATGGCGCTTGGTAGTTTAACATCCGTTAGTTCGGAAGAGGTGGGTTTGTTTCGCACCCCTAGAAAATACATAACCGGTACCCTATGCTCCTTGTGGGAGGTAAGGCATCGGCAAGGCCGTGGCGAAGGGGGGTCGCAGAGCGAACCATCGAGGGGTCCACATTAGCATGGCTATGCAAAGAAGCAATAGCCATTAGCCTTTCTATGAGAAAAATCACTATGAGAAGCAACAAAATGGGCAGTATCGTCCAGGGGATATTGAATTCACATCGTGCAAACCTGGAGGGTCGGACGGGAAAAGGATTTTCCAAGCAGAGGGGTCCATAGGCAGGGGCCTTGTGGAGCTCTGTTTCTCTGTGTGGTGGGGGGCACATGCGAAGGGGTGTGCTTCTCGAAGTGGGGTGCCTTAGCCTTATTATTGGGTGGAGTTGAAAATGGGAGGTTCTTCGCAAAGTGGAAAGGCATTCACGGAGCACATCCTTGCTGAGCAATGGTGCCTCACGAAGTAGGATGTTGGGAAGCAAAGTGCTTCCCGAAGTACAGTGATCCTTCCTTAGAAAATGGATCATGTGTACATGAAGGGTGTTTTGCGAAGAATAAATGATCCGTGACAACCTGGGTCCCCTTGGGGATCCCCTTCCATCGCGAAATCCCTTAGGCTTTGTGAAAGGTATCCCTCTCGGAATAGGGGATCAAAACAAGAAAATGGGGAGGAACTTTGTGAAGTAGAAGTGTCTCACCCAACTCATGGTTCACTGAGCGGAAGAGTGCTTCGCAATTTGAGAGATGAGAAGCCGAAAGGTCAGATTTCCCATCCGAAGAGATCAGGGGGAGCTCTGTATTTATAGGAAAGAGGCACCACGGAACGGAGCTAACACTACGTGAAGAGGGGCTCGGTGGATTCACGGTGTGCTCGCTAACATCAAATGGGTCTGTGGAGCGTCCCTCCTCCTTCGCTTCACAGCGGGTTCGAAAACATCAAATGCGTTCACGGAGCCTCCCACGTCCTTCTCATTGAGTCAGGTTTATGAACGTCAAATGCATTTCTAGAGCCTCCCACCTTCTTTGCTTCGCGGCGGCCGCGGTGCAGGGGGACTCCACGACGGGGCTTCGCGAGGCAGCATGTGGGGCTGTCTTGGGGCCACTTCCTTGTGCCACATTTTACTGCCATAAAATTCTCAACTCAGACATGGTGACGTGGAGGGATCAAGGGGTGATGTCTAACTGAAATTTCCAAAATCCTCACCTATTTCACGATGCTGACTCGCAAAGATGGCTCGTGAGGCGGATAGGGGTCACGTGGGCCGGGCGCTCTAGGAAACTCCATGCGGACTGGACGCGCCACAAATCTCTGAAGGTCGTCACCAATAAATAGGGGTCCTACCATATCTTTTTTCCTTTCCCTTCTCTGTGATATTGTATTCTTGTGCTCTTGATTCGTGAAGCTCTGCGTACTCCGATAGTGATCTTTGTGAATTAGGTCTTCGCGGCGCACATCGAGTCTTTGACTCCGCGGTTTCATTACGTGATCCAGCTTTGAACATTGAGGCAGCACTTCCACGAACAGTCTTCACGAGTGTCCTTCGTGAACTCACTTCACAAACGATCTTCACAAACCAGTAATGAAAATATGCATGTTCTAGAACTGAATGGCCCACCAAGAAGCTGCCCAGGGGGTCCTTACGGATGCCACCCGAAGGGACGAAATGGAAAACATTATGTTTCTAGGAGAGCTGGTCCAGAGCCACTTGGACCATAGTTCATTGGTGGAGCTGCTACTAGAGAGCCATAAGAACTACCCACTATGTAGTAGGTTGCCTTTTTAGGGCTTCAGGCTAAGGGATGACATCTTCATCCCTGCAGTGGATCGGGATGAGCCAGCTTACTGGTTCTCGAGCACGCCGTGTCAGCACTGATGGTTCAGGGCGCTCGACGGTCATGCCCGGGAGGAATTCATGCCTTTCATCGCTGACTACCTATACAATCATCTAAAAAATGTCGAATGGAGGGCGTTGCAGCTATAGACGCCCCCTCCACTGTACCGAACCATCATTAAGGCGGTGTTGGGGAACTCGAAGAAGGCGTGGCCCGAGGAATGGGACCTGCGCCAGGGTGGAAACTTTTCAGATGATTGGGCTTGGTCCTACTGGGTAGGTGCCTCATGTAAGGAGTTCAGTGAAGATATGACGAGAGTGGGCCTGTATGAGGCAGCTTGGGCTTCCTAGTTCCATATCTACCAGCCGAAGCAGTTAATGCTAGAGATGTTGAGCCGGTGGTCACCGGGGACCAATATCTTTCACATGCATCACAGGGAGGTCGGCATCAGCCTATGGGATGTGAATTAGATCACAGGGGTCCTAATACTGTGGGAGATGTAAGTCTAATTACTCCTAGCCAGGGGTGTGTGGGGGGTTCTGGTGTAGATGTCGCGTCTGGTGATGGCATTGATGGAGCTCATGCTCGGGGTGGATAAGGAGGCTATGAGGGATGTCCACTTCAAGAACCGGTTAAAGAATTTCTTGAACTTCCCAGAAAACAAGATGTTCCCGGCGAGGCCTCAAACTTTCTCGAAGGGTTCCTAGAGTAAGGAAAACTCATACTGGCGTCTATTGGAGAATAACCAGTTGAAGACCTGGGGGTTCAGTGACAGCACTGAACAACGAAAAATAGTCAGGCTGGTGGCGTTCATCACAACCCTCATCTATTGTTGGATCCTGGTAGTGAGGGTTACAAACATTAGAGTGCAGCCAATCACTTTTCTCATGGCATCCACTTTGGTGATAAGACGGTGAGTCAACCTGGGGATCCCGATGCTCGCCAAGTTGTACAAAATGTTGTGGCACATCAGCGAGGGGAAAAGGCCACATAGGGTATTAGGGCCATTCCACCTCCTGTACAGGTGGATGGCGGTGCACATCAGGGTGATCTAAGAGTATCCGAACCCCATCTCACCTCCGGGGTCGAACTTTTTTTCCTAAATCATGAATTTCATGGGGATATTTATGACCAAGATGATCACACCATCGGTTCTAAACCAGGTGTGAAGGGTGGAGGAATTAAATTTCCACCCGTTCCCATTACCAACAGGGGCCTTCAGAGATGATGGAAAGGGAATGGAAGAGCACTGATCCTACCTACTGGCCTTTTGTGGTGGATTCCTGGTGGCCAGGGAGGACCGCGAGTGTATCTTCTAGTCATACACCCCACACTGGTTTTCCCGGAAATTCTGGTTCCTATAGTGACTGACCCCGCAGGTCTGTCTGCGGGTGCGCTATGAGTACCACCGTATGTGATGAGGCAGATGTGGCTCATGTTCACATGAGAATATGGGATGATGCAGAATGTATTTCCTCCGCTGACCACCGTCCTTGGGCTGATAAAATAATACGCCCAGAGCTGGGAGGCAGCCTTCCCAGGGGAGATGTTGAAGCATCCATCAGTCTTGGTTGGCGAGGGTAAGCTTCCTCGATCTCAGTGCCGATGCTGGAAGGCGACAAGGGAATCCCATATAGGTGGGGCTTCTGTAGTGGTGGTGCCCACACCAGTTTAGGAGGGATTAGTAGCAGCGGATCCGGCATCGGCAGTGGAGCCGGTGGTCCTAAGAGAACAGAGTCATCCAGAGGGGTGGCCACTGAGGGAATTCTGTAGGATTTCTATGGAGGCCCCAGGGAAATGGCTACGCAACATTGACCAGACAGATAATGATGTATTCCCGATGGCCTGGGACATCTGGGAAGTTAACAGAAAATTCCTTGGCCCATCCAAATTATGGCATCACCTTAACCACCTCGGGATGGAATTTCCGGGGATTGGACCAATTAGAGCTGGCTTCGTAGTGTCCCAGGAAAAGGAGGAGTAATACATAGCTGATCTGGAGGATTTCATCCATTCATAGGGTGCCCTGTACCCGATGATAGGCCAAGTCAGGGTGTTGTTGGGTTGTACGGTCCCTCCGCAGCTGTTAGCTACTGATATGAGGGATCGCTTCCCCCTACCGGACGAAGCATATGAGTCCTGCTAGGGAGACGAGGCTGGTAGGGAGAGTCTTTCGGAGGAGGGTGAAGTTGGAGACCAGTCCTCAGATCATGAAGATTTCACAAAGGCTCTCGATGTAAAATCCCAAGATCCTTCTTCAGAGTCTACCCTTAGGTTACTCTGGATTCTTTATCAGTGTATGTACTGTGCTGGAGGACCTTGTTCATAGACCCCGTTCTTACCCATTAGTGGGTACCGATGCGGGACCTTCAGTATCCACACACTTGGATACATCAACATCTGTGTCTGGCGGGGCTGGGATAGTTGAGGAGGATCCCCTGGAGTCTCCAGACCTACCACCCATATACGGGGGGGGGGGGGGGGGTATCTCGGGGTTACAATGACATTAGCCCAAGAGAGAGACTAGGTATTTGACCTCTATTAGACCTCTCCACTGCATTCACAACTTCCATACCCTGACCATGCTAACTGATATCTGCATCCCCTTCTTGGAATGTACATTCTTTTAATTGGTCTGGGCCGCTGTGGTGAAGTTGGTGGGGGCTTCTGGTAGCGCCCTTCCCAGGGGCATGCCGATGTTCGTGGAGGTGAACTTCCAACCTGACCAAACTGAAGCACTTATGATCTCCGGAGGGGGTGCCAGTGGGACTGATTCTAAGATTATCGAGGTGGGATCCGATGATGAGGATCAACCAAATGATTCAGACCCCACCATGCCCGATCCGACGCCAGACGTGGACCTGTCCGAGGAGTTCCTAGGGAATTCCCTGCATATGAGCCCACCAATCGCACTGACTGGGATGAGACAACCTCTGATGAGGAGGGAAGCAAAATAGTATGTCACCGATAGTGGATGATGATCACATGCTTTATTAATCACACCCCAAGAGCTATGGTTGAACGAGATGGACAGACTTTGCTCGCGACTGCGTGAACTGTGCGTTGGGGGAGTGGATTTGCGATGTCCTCACATGATCATTCGATATCTTACAGCAGAAAGGATTCATGAGTACGACCATGTCCTTGGAGTGCATTGGAAGTGGAGGAAGGCGATAAACATCAAGAGGCTTCAGAATGATGAAGACGAGGTCCAGCGGCTGCAGGATTGGGCTAACGAGCACCTGACCTCCCTCAATGAATAATCTAAGCTAATATAATGATTAAAGAACCAAATGACATAAGTCGAAGAGGGATTGACGCAAGATTCTGGGGAGATGAGCGCCATTCAAGACGATATGGAGTGGGCCCAGATTGCGGCCAACGAATTGTGCCCTCTCGCCGCCAAGGAGGAGCGGGAGGTGAACAACTGGAAACATCTCTTGGACGGCACTAGCTAGAGGGTGTTGGAGCTGCAACGTTTCTTCGATGAGGTCAATCCATTCATGGGGGGATTCTACCCCTAGGTGTTGTAATGATTACAAAACCTCAAACATACTTTCTTTCTTTGATTGTTTGAATGTCGTATCATGCATGAGTTTATTTGTTTACATTGGTTTATTGAACCCTTATGATGTTCATGGAGCATCCAACGACTATTCTGTAAGCCCATGTGGGTCAAGCCCAATGTGAGAAACAAGGGATGGAAACCTCATCGCCCCATCCCAAAGTAGGAGTGCAAACCAGGCTTCGGGCATCTAGGGATTGGACAACGGGTCTGGATTTTCGGGAAATGGGAGAGACATGGCTGGAGAATGATGTTCTCAGAACAACTGAATTACTGTTTTTCCAGTGTACTCTTGTGCATGAACGGTGTAATGCTAGGGGTGTAGAAATCGATCCGAACATATGATCATTGGAAGTGTGAATCACGATACCCAGGATTCAGAACATTGTGGGGGTGGCGTGACAATAATGAATAACTATTGACCGCATTCGAAACACAATATTCTTATTGTATTAGCCTGGAGTGGGGATAGAAAATGAGGGTCAACCATTGAACATGTTAGAAACATGGGACCTGTCACCAATACTATCATTTAGCCTTCCGAAACGTTGGCCCAGGACAGTAGGCGGGCCATAGGTCGAGCATCCATAGTATTAGGGGGTCCCTCCAGACATGAAAGAGGACGAGGGTCCAAATAAGAGTCACAAAAAGTGAGCAATGTGGAGTGAGGGTTTGTTCGAATAGAATCCAACACTTCTGAAATTATGCCACCATGGTGGAATCACAATAGATGGATGCATCGGTTTGATCATGGATCATTAATTCGTTCAGAAAGGGCCTCACTGATGAGGGGGGTTGTCACTTCCCAATGTCATCGTGGGGCATCCAGAACTTATTCAGGGAAAAAATGCAGTTAAATGGTTCCCCACGAGAGGTCAGGCCAGGAGGCTAGAAGTGGAAAGGAACAAGATATTATGATTCCTGGGGTTGGACCCTACGATAAATATCGTGGTGTATCTATGTATCCTATAAGGATGCGAATCATTCCATACGTAGTTATATAAGTACAGTTTAACATCATGCGGGACGATGAGAATCCTGGATGCGCCAGTGTACATCCTACCAAAACTACTAAGCCCACGTGGGTCGTGCTTGATGTGGGAAACAATAAGTAGTAGTGGGAATTTCTTGACACAGGAATGGACATTTTAGGGATAAGGGATGCTTAGTGAATGTTGTCCCAATGATGCTAACTAGTCCATGTAGTGAACTTAGATGCACGAAGAGATAAAACTGAGTATGTCAGAATTCCACTTGAACATGAGGAAGTGGAAATGTGTGAATCATGATTCTCGACATCCGGATCACAATGATGTCAGCATGAACATGGGGGATAACTGTTGACCGTGGTGGAAGCGCAACATCCATATCGCATTATCGTGGAATGGGGATAGACAATTGAGGTTCAACCGCTGACCATGTTCGAAACACAGGACCTATCACAAATTTTGTCAGAGATCCTTAGGGGTGTTGGCCCAAGACGGTAGGTGAGCTAATGCGGCATGAGACCAGGATGTTAGGGGGTCCCTTCAGATGTGAAAGATGATGAGGATCTAAATAGAGAAATCATGAATCTTGGACATGGAACGAGGGGGGTGTCTCCATGAAAATCTGACACTTCAGGCTCTTTGTCAAACACATCTAAATATGGCAACAAGACATATTAGATAGAGGGGGTTGATCCCCTTCCCATAGGTAGGTGTTATTTTAGGGTCATAGAACTCGGACCATAGATGGTAGGAATCATGTGAGTAATGTAGTGGGGTAAATACAAATACATGATGTGAATGGGAACTGGGTGTTCCGACCACCACGTGTTCCTCAGAGAGTTTATTAGGTCGAGGGTCTGGAAACGATAGTTGGGATAGGCCTGAGGCAAAGTGAACATGCATCCCTACATACCCCATGAGGATGGGGATCAAGCTGTATGTAGTTCTTGAGGTGGAACGGTAGGGTACAAGTGCTAGGGAAAAAGGGGTGTGCTGATGTGGCCCTCATGCCAAGAGGAGTGGTATTTGATAAATCTTGTTTTTCCTTTAAGGTGAGTGGTTTTTTTTGTGAAGCAACATGACTAGTATAGCAGGCATTGGCGTTGCCACAAAAATCAAGCCGTATACAGGCGTTACAAAATGGTATGGTAAATGACTGATACCCAATGTTATGTCCTCTATGATGAGCTCATCACAATGCAGTACTATTTTTTTCATCGTGAGGCCAGGACGATAATTTCACAGTTTAGGGTTATGTGATAAGACCAAGCATGAATTTTAATCTCGTGCAGCGCAGATGTAGAAGACATGATGCTAGGTGGAGAATGTGTATGGTGCAATAAAAAATCCTCGACGTGAATGGGGACATAATCCCATACCACACCGTATGCAATTCTGAGAGGGGAACCTCAGGCCAAGGGGCCTACATAGAGTTAAGAGGTCAAAGGGGGAGGAGAGACTAGCTCCCGAATGAGATGGGCCTGAAAACGAGATGTTCGGGTGGTCCTACGTATCACATAAGAATGGTAATCAATCCATACATTGTTCTTGACAAGATCTTAGTTTATGGTCTTAGAGATCAGACCATAGATGGAGCGAAAACCTTATAAGTAAGTGTAGACCTCAACCTTATCCCTAAGCCTACATGAGTTGAAATTGATGTGGGAAACAAGGGAGGAAGATGTTTTTTGGAATACCTGGAATGCACGCCAAAGATAAATTGGTGCAGGGCCCCGAATGATGTCCCTATCACGGCTTTGGTCCTCTTAACGTGCTGATGGGAACTGAGGAATAGTTTCAATAGTCTCGAAGAACTACTTGGACACGAGAAGGTGGAGAAGGATGTGAATCATGTAACCAACATTGTGGGCTTAATGGGGTTGTTGTTGTGATGGAGGATAATTGTTGACCATGTTTGAAACATAGTATCCATATCACGTAATCCTGGTGGGAACAAAAAACAAGCATCGACTACTGACCATATTCGCAATGCGGGATTTGTATCAATTTTTTTCTGAAACCCTTAGTGGTATTGGACCATAACATTAGGAGATCCCTTATGCGTGGAATCCATGCCGTTTTTGGGGGTCCCTTCGGGTGTGAAAGGTGATGAAAGCCCTGATGAAGGGGAACACAAAGCCTGAAAAGTGGGTTGAAACACGTCTGAGCAGAGTCCGACATTCCAGGTACTAAACAAGAGTACCCGTAGGCACATTGATGAACCTCCAAAGATGGTCAACGAGGATTCTTGGGAGGGAGAGTTACATGGTTTGGTCGTTACAAGCCCGACGTGAATGAGTACATAATCCCATGGCACACCATATACTCCCCTCTCCAGGGAAGGGTAGGCTATGGGGCCATGGTGAAATGGAGATTTCCTAGATATGAGGCTGGACCTGAAGTCTAGAAATTCAGGTGGTCCTATATATCCCATAAGTATGGGAATCAAGCCACACGTAGTTCTGGAAGACACTCAGGGGTAAGATACCTCAACTTGGGGGTGTACGACATGAAGAGTAACCCGACATGTATTAGGACATAATCCCACACCACGCCGTACATTCCCTTAAGAGAGAACCTGGGCCGGGTGCCCGAGAAGGCCATAGGGCCTGAGGCTGGGCCTCGATCAGGAAGGCCTGACCAACTTGCAGTTTAACATCTCACAGTGAGGACGAGGACCGGGGGACCGAGAAGGCCAAGGGGCCAGAGGCTGGGCCTCAGTCAGGAAAGCCTGACCTACTTGTAGTTTAACGTCTTGCAGTGAGGACGAGGAGGATAAGATGTCTCATCCAGGGATGTGTGCGGAACAATGAGTAACTCGACGTGAATGAGGACATAATCCCATACCACACCGCACAATCCCATAAGAGAGAACCTAGGACGGGGGTCCTAGAAGGCCAAGAGGCCTGATATTTGAAACTGCCCAGAGGGAGTTCATCACTTGGTGATACAGTGTGGCATAATGTACCACTACACTCGATGTTCAGGACATCTTGGGGTGTCCCTAATGGTCCAGGACAGCTGTTGACCATGTTCGAAACACAGCTTCCCTATAGTGACATGAAATGGGAGAAACAAAAGAGCATCGAACACTGACCATATTCAAAACGCAGGACTTGTATCATCTTGTTGCTTGACATCCTTGAGGGCATTGGCCCGAAGTGGAAAGAGATCCCTTAGTCGTTGCATCTATACCATTCAGTGGACCATACGGACAGGGAAGGTGATGGAATCCAAGTCAAGGAGTGGGTGAAGCATAGCTGTATCCATCTCAAAAAGAGGCCAACATCTCCATGGAGCGGGACGTACAACTAAATTGAGATTAGATCGACTTGAATTGGGGAAAACATTCACCCTTTCCATACATCTTGACCAGGGGGATGATTCTGGCATTTGGGTTGGGCCAATAGATGAAATGTCAGGGCGTTTCTACGTATCCTATGAAGATGGGAATCAAGACATATGTAGCTTCTAAAGGCCATATAGTTTAAGGTCTTGTATTGAGGATGTGGGAGGATAGAATAATGAGAGTGGGAAAATGGTGCGACCATTATAACCATTTTATGAGTGGGGTTGAGGAAGCCAATATCATGCAAGGATCCTCCGAGAGAACTATACCCAGGGGGGATAGTCGAAGAGAAGAGTTTGGGGTTGTGCTCAAAACGAAGAGTCTGAGTGTTCCTACATATCCCATAAGTATGGGAATCAAGCCCCACGTAGTTCTCAGGATGTAGTTTAATGTCATGCAGGATGATGCACTGTTCAAAGTCATGCAGGACTGGACAGTTTAAGGTCATGCGGGACCATCGTCATGTTTAGGGTCTTGCGGGACCATCCAGTTTAAGGTCGTGTGGGACCATCGTGCAGTTTTGGGTCATGCAGGACCATCCAGTTTAAGGTCGTGCAGGACCAACGTGCAGTTTAGGGTCATGCGGGACCATTGTGCCGTATAGGGTCATTGGGGACCATCGCGTAGTTTAGGGTCATGCAGGACCATCTAGTTTAAGGTCGTGCAGGACCATGGGGCTCATGCAAAGTATTAATTGAGTAATTTGGCATTAGTGGGAGGATTCATATGCTCACCATCCATGGTCACCAATTAGTATGCTCAATTGGGGTAAACCATGTGGACTATGTAAGGTCCTGCCCATTTGGGATCCAACTTGTGGGGTTTCCTACCGGGGATCATTAGTGATCGGAGGGCCAATACTAGGTCACTTTGTAGAAAAGAGTGGAGGCGAACCTTCTTGTTGATGGATCTATCCATCTTGATCTGGTGCCTTTCCAGATTGTTCAGGGCACAGAGCCTAATCTCATCAAGTGCTTCTAATTCATCTAGACAGATATCAGATTACATATCTAGCATATGCCGGTCATAGACTGTAGTGCCTAATGAAGGCAACTGGATCTCGATAGGCAGGATGACCTCTGCTCTGTACACTAGGGAATATAGGGTTACTTGGTTGGAATTGTGAGTCGTCATCCAATAGGCCTAGAGGGTGTTGGGGAGTTTGTCCGGCCTACTCTTCTTGTTCTGACAAACCATTTTCTGCTTGATGTTAGAGAGGGTTTTGTTGAACGCCTCGATCTTCCCATTTTCCTATGCGTGATAGCGGGAGGTATAGTTTGATCAGATATTATACTTCGCATACAATATTTTCAGCTCAGCTGCTTGGATGTTGGTGCAGTTATCTGTGATGACAGTGTGAGGGACTCCAAACCACTGGATGATATTGGAGCTCACGAAGTCAACGATGGAATGGGGCTTGACCTCCTTGCGTGGAACTACCTCTTCCCACTTGGAAAAGAAATCAGTGTTGGTTAGGATGAACTAGCATTGGCGAGCTCTTGTCGGTGGATATGGTCTCATGACATCGAGTCCCCGAACCGAAAATGGCCAAGAGTAGATGGTGGAGTGGAGAGGTTCTGGCAGCCGATGTAGAAAGTTATCATGAACTTGACATGCATGACATCTCTTGGAAAATTTTATACAATCATGGATCATAGAGGGCCAAAAGTACCCCAGTCTTCGGATTTTATGGGACAGTTTCGGCCCCGCCTAGTGGGCACCAAAGGAACCGTCATGAACCTCTTGCATGACCTATGGAATCTCAAATCCATGGATGCAACAGATGAAGAAACCATTGAAACTGCGCTTATAGAGGATCTGCTCAAGACTGTGACAACTTTGGAGGGTAAACTACATCGCGTGGTGTCTAATTCGCTCATGTTCGACCAGATTAGCCGAGACACAACCATTTTGGAGATACTCGACAAAAGGGGATCTCAAGTTGGGAGTCGCATCAACCAATACATCTAAAGGGCCTAACGGTCCTGAAGTGGAGGATTCTGCGGTAAGATTGCTTACTCGCAGGCCATTGTCATCCTCTGGGTTGATGGGGGCAATGACTCTCCGGTGGGCCATATGTATAATCATATTATCTAGCTCGGGCTCTGCAAGTGATGTGGCTAAGCTGGCCAAAGTGTCTTCTCATCCATTATATGACCAAGGGACATGGGTAACCTCTGCTCGAGAAGTTAACTAGACCATTATATGGAGGGTGCGCTCCAATAATTGTGTGAGCTCTAGCTTCTTGACAACGTAGTCTCCATTGACTTTCATGATGACTAGATCTGAATCCCCTTTCACATGAAAATAGGGCACATCCATCTCGAGGGCCATCTCGAGACCAGTAATGAGAGCCTGACACACTGCCTCATTATTGGTACAATCTTCTGACAAAATGAATGAGTACGATAGGATGGATCGCACCGGGGAGATGAAGATAATGCCCAGGCCTACTCTGTTGAGCCTACGATCATTGAGCCTCAAACCTGTAGGGCTTCGGGAGGAACCATCCAAATGAATTATCCAACATGCAATGACTTGATATACCAAGAGGATTGCTTCATCGAGATAGTCCATGTCCAGGGACTGGTCTGCGAAGGTTGGATGTGGATCTAGAAAATCCACCAATGCCTTCAAATTTATAGACTTCTGAAGCACACACCTGATGTCGAACTACTGGAGGATCACTTCCCACCGTGCTAGATAGCCATTCAACATGGGACGGTTCCGAATATACTTCAACAGGTCTACACGAGAGACCATTCGTACCTCATGGTGATGTAGGTAATGTGGAAACTTCTACACAACAAATATGAGCGCAAGGAAGCTCTCCTCGATGGGGGAGTATCTGGTCTCTGTATCGAGAAGCATGCATCAGAGTTATTGGAGGCTATTATCTGTCCCCTCATTGTTTTTTTGGGCGAGAAGTTCCCCGATAGATCAATAGAGGGTAGAGAAATTGAGGATCAGTGGATTTCTGGAGACGGGTGGCATTTTGACCGTAGGCTGGAGCAGATACTGCTTGATTTCCTTGAAGGTGACCTGGCACTCTTTGTCCCATTCATAGGAAGGTCCTCTATTCATCATCTAATAAAAGGTCTTACACTTTCTAGCTAGATTCGTAATTAATCGGAATATGTAGGCTAAGTGGCCTTTAAAACCTCGAAGCTCTCGAATATTGCTCAGGGGAGGCATCTGGCTATTGGACATGATCTTCTCTGGGTCGATCTCGATGCCTCGGTACGTGACAACAAAGCCAAAAAAAATCCCAAAGGCGACCCCGAAGGCACAATCCAACGGGTTCATCTTCAAGTGGCGGGAATGGAGGAAGCCTAAGACTTTCTCAAGGTCCTTGAGATGGTCCTAGAACTGGTGATATTTTAACACCAGATCATCCACATAACACTCCACCAACATCCTAAGGATCGGTTTGAATAAGCGATGCATGGCCCGCTGATAAGTGGCACCTTCATTCTTCAGGACGAAGTTAATAACATCATAATAGAAAGTTCTCTAAGGTTCTCTGAAAGCAGTATAATCCTCATCCTCGGGGGCCATTCAGATTTGATTATATCTAGAGTAACCGTCCTTAAAAGATATGGCTTGGAACCCAGCCGTAGTGTCGATCAACAATTCTGTCACCGGAAAGGGAAAACCATCCTTCAACCAGTGGCAGTTGATATCTTGGATGTCGATGTAGACTCTGATCTGTCTGTTATTCTTCCTGACTGGAACGATGTTGGATAGACACTTGGAGTAATGGAACTCTTTGAAAAAGTTGTCTTTTATGATCTTGTTAACTTTGGCCTCAACCATGGCACCATGAGATGGGTGCATCTTTCTGGGAGGTTGCTAGAACCTGCGATTGTTTGTCGGGAGACCGAGGCGGTGGACAGATACCTGCGGATATAGTCCGGGAATCGCATTGTAACTCCAGGAGAACACATCACAGTGCTATTTATGGATGTCCACATACTGCTGCTACTCCTTGAAGAACATGGCGGCACTGATCAATGTGGGTCTCAGATCTGCCTCGCTACCATGTATCACTTGTACCAGGTCATCAACCATGGAAGAGATGCCTTCTTCAAAGGATGGGGGAGCATCCTACAAATCGTCTTTTTCGCTTGCGGAGGATGGATTACCAGTGGGTGAGGCTTCCCCATGATTAGAGGAACCTGACGGGAGGCTGGTACTAGCCTGGACAAAAGTGGACAACATATCTGGAGATTCACAAACCGCTGAGACCATGGCGATGAAGGCAATCAATCCAATCCCATCTAGCCTCCGGCCCAAGGGGCCACACATGATGACATAAAAGCAATAGTGGTGCATTTTCTTAATCTAGTTAATTCTAGCCTGGCTAAATAGACAGGTATGACGTACTTCCGTCACCATGGGTTGGACATCCCGGTACTATACGGAGGTAGAAGGTTCTGGGATTACCTGAGCCTGGTTTGTGTAAGAGTGCGAGGTGACTTTCTGTCATCGCTTGGACTTCGGAACATGACTTCCTCTTATACCAAAGACAAAAAAGCATTGCCCCATGTCAGGGTTTCTGGCCTCTAATCGATGGATTGGGAAGACGTAGGCGTCATCCAGACCTACCCAGGGGTCACTTGTGACTTGGCCGGGCTCAACCTCACTAACCAAAATCTGTTTATCCTTGCTCTTGTAATAGTCAGCGTCAATATAATGGGTTTCACAAGAGGCGAAAGGAGATGCATCACCTTGTATTACGCCTACTCAACCATTAAGGGTGTACTTGAGGCATTGGTGACATGATGAGGGGACCACCACGTATAGGTGGAGCCATGGCATGCCTATAAATGCATTGTACGCGGTGTCCTGGGAGACAACCATGAATTCGGTGTTGCAAACTAGGCCACCAAATAGAGTCTTAAAAGGGATCTTGTCGACCAGGGTCTATTATTTCCTATCATATCCCTGGATCCTTAAATTGGAGGGAGTCAGGTCATCCTCAAATAGGCCCAACATTCGCAGCGTACACGTCAGGATAAGGTTGACCCCGGAGCTGGTGTCAATGAGACAACAGCAAACCTCAACGTTGTTGAATTAGCTGATGATGTACAGCGGGTGAATGTGCCCCTATATGGGAGAGCACTCATCTTCTCCTAAGAAAAAAATGATGGCCTGGCATTTGGCAGTCTCAACTGATTCAGCGTGAAAGGCTTATGCAGCTGCTACATCCATCTCAAACTGAAGGAGGCTCTTTAAAGCCTCAACAAGGGCCTCACGCATGTTTGACGACATAAGGTGGTATTCAAGGATGTAAGGCCTTGATGGGATGTCAACAAGATGCTTGAGAACATCATACTTTCGTGACAGATGTGAACTTCTACTTACAGGAGGCTGCTCGGTTATTGGAGGCATGGCTGGCCCTTGTTGGCTAGATCGGTGGCTAGCGGGTACTGGGCACGTTCTGCTGTTCACTAGTCAAATCCTAAAGAGTAGCTACTAGATAAGGTCCAGAAAACTGAGGTTTACCCTTAGAGGGGAGAATCTAGTCACAGTGCAGGCAATGCGGCTCTGCCTAATCCAGTAGCACAAACAATGGTGAAGGCGGTTCTGACGACATCAGATAAAGGGGCTGCGCGTGCTGAGCTCTGTACTGGGCCTACTATCTGGTCTCAGTGGCATGCACATCCTGGCTAGAGGTGCTTACTGATGTGACTCGATGACCCATATAGTCACGGCTCTACTGATGCTGACGTTGGCTGGGGACATTAGGGAGGTCCTCCTAGTGTTCCCACCATCGGGAGTCATATAGGGGTTTACCAACTCAATGGTATTAACTGAAGGGTACCCTTGATTGTCACATGATGAATCTTCCACCAGTGGGTGGATTCTTGGAGGGATCCCCATCTCAGAGGGCATGAAGTCACCAATATTGTGGGATGGCTATGGAATTGGTGAGGCATGTTGTTTCTTCTTCTGTCGCCGATGCTTGCTCTTTTGGGAAGAGGTCGGCTAAGATGATGATGCTGAAGTGGTGGCCAAAGATTCTGAAGGCTCTAACTAATTCAGGCATGCATGGATAATACCATGAGTATGAGCGGCCAATTTACAGGCCATCCAATCATTGTACTTCTGGTATAAATGACTGAGAACCTGATGCCACTCACTTTCATCGTCGCTACCACTTTCTGACCTCACAAAGATACATGCCATGAATGCTGGGGCCAGGCCCAGCCTGACTATGTTGTTATTGACTTGGTCTTGGAGCCAGTCCTTAAACACATATCACTGCTTATGGGTGTTCCCCACTGAGGATAGGGGCAGTAGTTGGGGCGATAGATGAGATCCGCCTCTGTCGGCCTTCTACACTCAGGCAAGCGTACAATCTCCTGCTCTATGGCACTACAGAAGTAACCGGGGACCTGATTCTCACTGAACAAGTAAGTCTAGTGTCTTCATTCCAGATAGGGATCCCTTGGAGCCTAGCCTTGATGTGGAGCCGGAGGGGCTTGATGAGGAGGTGGACCCTGATTGTCCCGATTGGGCGGTGGTAGGGCAATACACGAAGGCGCTTTCCAATTCTGAGGACGCTGCGGAGCCGGAGGCTGTGCCTGAGGTGGAGAGCCTCTACGAGGCTGCGGTTCCGGTGCTACTAGTAGCAATTATAGCTGCCTTGGGGCCTCAATATGGGCCACCGTGGTGGGCTCCGCTCTAGAATCTATCCTTGCTGGGATTGTAGGGGGAAACAGATGCATATTTCTGGCATATTGTAGATCTTCCTCAAGGCGTTGTGCCTCATTCGAGACGTCTCAGAACCCTTCGGGATAATTCTGAGTAATAAGGGAAGGAACCGGTTCTATCTTGACATTCCCTATTCACATTGTCAGTAATATCTCTTGAGTCAGTGGCATGTTAATGGAGTATGTGAGCCCCTTCCACCGAGCGATGAAGTCTGCGACCCGCTCATCAGGCATTTGTTTTCTCTTGAAGAAGTCTGCAATGCTGGTCTTCCGGCTGGTAGAGCTGAACTGGTAGAGGAACTACCTGTGAAGGTCCTCCCAGCATGTCACAGATCTGATGGGGATCTGTTTGTACCAGACGAATGCTGGCCCTTCCCGCATCTGAACAAAACAGCGGAGCTTGGCGGCCTCTAGCTGTGCTCAGGTCCCTAATATAGGCTCACACCTTGAGTTAAAGTGGTCCAGATGTTGTGGAGGGTCCCCTGTCCCATTAAAGGAGGAGAAGGTGGGATTATCTAAACCAAGAGGCATCGGCATATCATCCACCTAGGCCGGGTATGGCTTGCCATCTAGTGGGATTGCCACCTGTCGCGTTTCCAATGACTCGAGAAGGGAAACGAGTGCCACCATAGGACCATCCAGGTGGGGTACCTATCTTGACAGGGATCCCTAATTATGAGTGTGTTGCTGGGATCTTCGACATAGTAGATGGGTTCAGCGGCTCGTGGAGTGACTGGTGGGACGGCCTACGGGGCAGCTGGGGGAACCCGGGCCGGATTCCTCAGATTGTCGCGCTGTTCTGGAGGGTTCGGCGAGACATACTGCACCCTCTTTCCATGAGTTCCAGATTCAGCCCTGTCAGCTGGAGCATTATGATCAGGGTTGGTCAGAGGAATCTCAATAGAGGTAAGTTGTTCCTGCCCATGCTGCCCCTACCTAGGATCACCATAGTCGGGTTTTTGCTCTACCGCGTGTTTAGCAATGATTTTTTCGACCAACCTCTTTTGCTTCGCAAGTTGCTAGCGCAACATGGCCTTCTCAGGGTCCTCCTCCGTCTTTTGTACCGAGGCATATGGGTCGGAGTTCTCTAAAACTCCGACATGAGCTTTTCCCATAACGGCATCCCGACTGAGTACCGACGCCTCGGTGGGCGTAGAGAGACCTAGGAGGTTCCCCTACGGATGATTAATCATCCATGATGGGTGCAACAGTGGTGTAACACCATTAGTGGGTAAGTATCCATCTAGAAACTCCAGCTCGTCCTCCGTTTCCACGACGCCTGCCATGTAGACCGTGACCCTTCCTGGGGACATGTCATCAATATCGCATAGCGAGTCGGGCTTCCGTCGGATAGGGCTGAAGATGAGGGCAACATAATTCCCCCAGCCATTGAATTGCACGTGGGGGGTTTCTTCCCTGATGATTTTGAAGAGTACCTAGATAATTTGAATGCATTGCTACTGGGGGGCCTCACGAAGGCCTTGTTACTCGGGGTGCTGGGCCACAGGGAGTGCGACAAGATCGACTAGATGGCACTTCTCACTGATGTCTTCAAAATGCTATTGGCTCCTTGGATATACAACGCACAGATGATAGAGACTGAAATGCATCGCTCATAGGGTGAAGTGGAGACACTCAACTTCCTCTGGGGTGAGGGACTCGGGTATGCAGAAATCCCGTGCCGCTGCGGGCCATAAATTATTAGGGAAGTGGTCCACTGTAAGAATGCTCAAAAATCTCCTTGAATAAAATTCAGGGTGTGTCCCTTGAATGCCCCAATCGCCAACTAGGGGTGGCTGAGGAACTGGCAGCAGTACTGAGGCATACTGTTGGGATGGGTGGTTGGCCGATGGGGAATATGGCGAACAGGCTAACTAGCCACTGATTCTTGGGTTTTCCTCTAAAGAGTGGGGCGGCCTAGATTCTACGTCGCGGTAAGAGGGGCTGACGGCCGCCGTTCATGGCTCAGGGTCCAGGGCTACTGGTAGTGGATCACACTACTTCTTTCCTGCCATTGATCCCCAAAATAGATCTCTGTGATCTCTTGTGGAGGTAGAAAGTGCTTCTAACACTGATGGTGGTGACTGCACGACCGTAACCTGCGGGGTTAACATATTTTCATCTTCCTAGATAAACATGCGTAGGGAAGTAAGAATCATATGGACCTCGCACTCTGGGTGCACCAGGATGATGCGCCTCATCCCTGCCCCGAAACTTTACTCGGATGAGCGAGAGGAGGGTTCCTGTGCTGAGTCGCACTCCGCTTCAGAGTCTGAGAAGCGGAATGGTTTGATCTTTGTCCGGACCTTCCCAAGATTTTTCTTGCGGCGATTAAGAGCTTCCCTCCTACCCCTGGGTGGCTCCTCAGGACAGGGCTAATTTCCGACATGTGGTCCTTTGGCCACACTGGTGCGAGAGGGGAGATGATTTCCACTTAAGACAGCCGAGGTGCGAGGAGCACTGGAAAAATGTCAAAGCGGACATGGGGATGACCTCTAAGAACATCACTGAAGAATGGAAAACCTCCACTGGAACCGATGGAAGCATGGGGAGGACCTCCATGCTTGGTGCGAGTGGAGCGAGGCTGGCCTTCACCCCTCTGGTTGGCGGGGCAAGGAGGACCTTTTCTAGCTGTGAAGAGGACGTAGGGAGGATCCTCACATTGGATAGGGACCGGATGGGTAAATTATCTGTGTCAACGGTCAAGGGCAGGAGGAAGGCTCCATACCCGGAGTTATGGGCATGGGAGAGTCCTCTGTAACAAACATCACTGCCGCAGGGATGACCTTCATTCAGATTGGGGGTAGCACGGGGCATACCTCCTTGTAAAAACTTGATGCGGGGTAGACCCATGCTCTCGGTGGTAGTGGTACGTGGAGGACCTCTATACGGGGTGGCATCGCCGCAGGTTGGTTCACTGCAACCACCGCCCGTGCCTGCAACCCGGAGAGTCGACCCAACTTACCCATGGGGTGGTTGGGGCCTCGAACCCGGATGGGAGTATAATCACCCCTGCTCAGTGTGTGCAGGGAAATGATGATATGCATCATTGGTGGCTCGGGCCATAGTAGCCGTCAATGTTGACGCCCCTTGGCAGGCCTCCTCAGCTCGTGACCAATTTTGGTGTCGGGTCAGACGAGCCGGTCCTGGTATTGCAGGCGCATAGCCTACCTACTCCTCTGGCAAGGTCGGGTAGTGGTTTTGATGTGGCTGGGTGGGGGGCGTTGCTGGGAGCCCCTGGACTGAGACTCTGACCGGGCTGAGCCGGATGGCGCCCACCTCATCAGCGTAAGGCAGGGAGTCGTCAAAGCTCTCCGGGGACTGGCTCCCTAAATGATTCAATGTTGGGGTGGGGAGCAGTGGATACATGCACGGCCCTCAGGGGAGGCATTGATGGCAGGGCCGAGACACCCCTAGGTTTATGCGGGCCATATCCCAGGTTGGGATTATGCCCTCCTCCTCGTAATGACATAACAGTTCGTTAATCACCCTTCATTGGATGACATCCGATGGGGAGATGGTGTGTGGGAAACCGACAGTCATGGACGTAGACGTCGTTACTAAAGCAGTTGAGCCACACAGAGCGTCTATGCTGGCATTTCCCCTTCACCTGCGTAGGCTGATGGGCGGTGATCACATTCCCATGTCAGCAACCTGATTCCTGGAAGTAGGGAGATTAACTAATTAACACTACTAGGAAAAGAAATCACAAACTAGTTCCCCAGTGCCATTCCATCTTTCGTGGTCGATAAAAGGGATCCATGCTGACAACGTCGTAGAACGGGATGCCCAACATTCTACTATCCCAACTTCTAGTTAGTTTCCTGGCAGGCCCTCTATTTGCTTGGCGGGACCCAACGCAGGATAACTGGATCCAGTGACACGTCAACCCATGGATGCCCCAAGAGTTACTAATCTCCATATTGATGAGAATATTATTCATGTCGAGTTCACAATTTCTATTTCTGATGATTTCACCGGGGTGCAAACGTCCATCTTCTTGAGTGCGACAAGCACGAATTTTATTACCCCATGTTCCCGCCTTCCACAGGCGGGCGGCATTCGCTCCTTGTTCAGGGACGTTTGCTCCTTGATCGAAACAGGATGATGGGATGTTAGATCTGCCATCCATGGTTTCCTCCTCAGAACTCATAATCTAGTCCGAGTCACCCTCATATATTTAATACATTTTTCTTGAAACTCTTCCTGGCGCCATATCTTCAAGGACACCAGTTAATTGCACTGCTTCTCTCGGGACATTCCAAGGGTTTGGGTCAGGGAAACAACATCGGTTAGGGGATTAGTCACGATGTGGCATCACTGATGTGTCTGTATGCTAGGGATTAGTGTGTCTCTCTTTTGTCCCTTATTATAGGGCTTCTCGAGGGCATGGAAGCCTGATGCATCCCACATCGAACGCGGGGGATCATATGCCATAATGCTTGTATCTGAGGTTTTCCTCAAATTTTTGTGTTTAACAAGGGGTATTCCACAAGTTTAACATCCAGTGGAGATGGATCATACTGATTGAAACACTGATTATAGTTGATCAGATGGCAGAATCCCCAGGAGGGAACACCGATATTGGGGCCAGCATGTGGGCGGCTTCTCGAATGCTGTGGAGGGGAATGAGGTGGCACGATCTCACCGGGATATGGAGGCGCAGGTATGGATCAGTATGGATTATGGTTTTGGGCTTGAGCCTCAAAAAAACTTCCTATGTACCAGGCCTTGACATGGATCAATGTATTCATAGTTCGGGTATACAGTAAAATGTCATGCGAGACGAGGGTGAACCGACGTGAATGAGGTCAAAATGACCGGGTGGCAGGCCTGAACCACATGATACTTCCTACGTACAATTCCTTGACACGGATCAATGATCACATAGTTCAGATGTACAGTTTAACATTATGAGGGACAGGGGTGAACCGATGTGAATGAGTTCGGAATGACCAGGTGGTGGGATTGAACCTTTTGAGGCCTCCTACATACCATGCCTTACCAAGGAACAAAGAACACATAGTTCAGAATGGTTTGTTGGAGAACCAATGTGAATAAGGACCTTTTTCCAGGTGGATGTTGGGCTTGAACCTCAGGGAGGCTTCCTACGTACCTCACCTTAGCAAGGATCAAAGACCACGTAGTTCAGTATGGTGCGTGTCGGCGAACCGACATGAAGATGGACCGGGGTTCTGATGGGTGTTGGGCTTGAAACTCATGAGGTTTCCTATGTACCATGACTTGACATGGATCAAAGTCCACATAGTTCGGGATGTTGTGTCAGATAGCCGATGTGAATAAGGACCTTGGTCCATGTGGATGTTAGGCTTGAACCTCAGGGAGGCTTCCTAAGTACCTCGCCTTAGCAAGGATCAAAGAACACGTAGTTCAGAGTGGTGTGTCGGAGAACCGACGTGATTATGGTTGGAACGACCAGGTGGTGGGATTGAACCTTCTGAGGAATTCTACGTACATTTCCTTGATATGGAGCAAAGACCATGTAATTCAGAATGGTGGTGTGGGGCTTACACACTAGGCTACCCCGGGTGTTGGTGAACCGATATGAATAATGGTCGGAATGACCGGGTGGTTGTCTTGAACCTCGTCGAGGCTTCCTACGTACCATGCCTTGATAGGGATCAATGTCCCCGTAGTTCAAATTTATGGTTCAACTTCATGTGGGATGGGGGTGAACCGAAGTGAATGAGGTCGGAAAAACAGGGTGGTGGGTTTGAACCTCATGAGGCTTCCTACGTACCATGCCTTAGAAAGGATCAAAATACCACGTAGTTCAGATGTACAGTTTAACATCATGCGGGTTGGAGGTGTTGTCATGGTCGATTATTACTCTAATCCCACGTGAGTCGTGCTCACTGTGAGAAACAAGAGGCAGTAGAGACCTGACGATCACATCACGAAAGGTGCATCCGTGGGATGTGGAGTAGGGTTTACGCGTCGAGTGGCCCATGGTGCTGGTACTTACTCCATGATGAAGGCTTGAGGGAAACAAAGCACATTGGGAGGGGTAATTGGGACTAAAGAAAGTAGGGGCCCTGTTCCCTATCACACCCTCCGCTGGACTTGGCACCGAGGAAGTGAGGAGGAGCAGGGGTGATGCCTCCTGCAATAAAATATAGGGGCTTACACCCAGGTGGCTTCCCTTCCCCGTGGACAAAATCTACTCCAAGAAGAAGAATATCATCCCCTGTAGAGACCAGGGGACATGGAGAATGCCCAAGACGGGGGACCCTGCGTGAGGGGCATGGGGAGAAGTCACAGTTTATGTCATGTCTCGAGGATGATGGTGCTTTGCAGTTTAACGTCCTAGAGCTCGAACATGGTGGGTTAGTTACGCACCCCTAGGACTTTCATAACCAGTACCCTCTGCTTCATGTGGGAGGGAAGGCATTGACAAGTCCATGGCGAAGGGGGGTCGTAGAGCGAACCATCGAGGGGTCTGCGTTAGCGTGGCTATTTGAAGAATAAATAGGCATTGGCATGCTTATGCAAAGAAGCACTAGGTGAATAAACGAAATGGGCGGTATCGTCCAGGGGGCTTTGAAATCATATCGTGCAAACCTGGAGGGTCACATGGGAAAAGGATTTTCCAAGTATAGGGGTCCATAGGCAAGGGCCTTGTGGAGCTCTGTTGCTCTGCGTGGTGTGGGGAACTTGCGATGTGGTGTGCTTCACGATGTGGGGTGCCTTATCCTTAGCATGGGGCGGAGGTGCAAATGAGAGGTGCTTTGAAAAGTGGAAAGGCATTCGAAGAGCAAATACTCACGGAGAAAATGTGCCTCGCGAAGTAGGATGCCGGGAAGCGATGTGCTTCACAAAGTACAATGATCCTGCCTTAGAAAATGGATCAAGTGTACATGAAGGGTGTTTCGGGAACCATAAATGCTCCACAACAATCCAGGTCCCCTTTGGGATCCCCTTCCATCGCGAAATCCCTTAGGATTCACAAAAAGCATCCTTCTCAGAAGATGGTATCAAAATGAGACAATGGGGAGGAATTTCGCAAAGTAGAAGTACCTCACGCAACTCATGGTTCACCAAGCGGAAGAGTGCATCGCAATTCATGAGATGAGAAGACGAAAGGTCGGATTGTCCATCTAGAGATCTCAAGGGGAGCTTGGTATTTATAGGTTAGAGGCACCATGGAACTAAGCTCACACGACGTGAAGAGGGGCTCGGTGGCTTTGTGGCGTGCTCGCGAATGTCAGATTGGTGCATGGAGCTTCCCGCCTCCTTCGCTTCATGGCGGGTTCGTGAATGTCAAATGCATTCGTGGAGCCTCCCACCTACTTCTCTTTGAGGTGGGTTCATGAACTTCAAATGCTTTCGCAGAGCCTCCCACCTTCTTTGCTTTGCAGTGGCCACGGTTATGCGGGACTCCACGAAGGGGCTTTGTGAGGCAGTCCGTGGGGCCATCTTAGGGCCACTTCTTCGTACCAAATTTTGGCACCAATAGCCTTCCAACCCGAGGAAGTCGAGTTGGAGGTGGATGCATCTTTTGAGGAGCATCCTATCAATATTTTCTATCATAGTATGAAGGTTTTTTGTGGCTGGTCTATTCCTTTTGTAAGAGTACTATGACAGTAGGGACGAGTACATGACGAGACTTGGGAGAGGGAGACAGACGTACGATCACAGTGGCCGGAGTTGTTTGGGTCTTCTTCTTCAATGTCACACTAGAGAAAATAAGGGATGAATTTCTTTAAGGGGGGAAGTTTGTAAGAACCCATATCTTCTTTTCAATTATGTGTTTCCTTTTTCAGGATGTTTTGAGAAAAGTGGAGTTTCTGAACATTTTTGAAGTACACGTCTTGCACTTTATGAGTACACGCCCTGTACTTCATTACCATAGGAGGCCATATGATGGAAATATCATGGACACACACACGATCATGTGGGGTGACATAGAGGTTGCATAAAGTGGAGTACAAAAAAGGAAAGTACACACCGTGTACTTCAAAAGTACATGACATGTATTTTTTCCCATTAAAAGCACCGAGGTCGCGTCTGACGGATTGAACCATCTTCTTCTTGGCTTTCTTCATCCGAGAGAACCCGCACGTCCGTAGATCTTTGATGAACTCTGAAGACTACGCCTATCCTCCAAATTGAACTCTTTCAGTTTGGTTGGATCACATCAGTGAGTTATCCTTTCTTCTATTGCATCATTTCCCAATTCCTCCTCTTTTACATGTTATCATGGGTTGAACTTATTATGTGTTATCATAGATATAATATGTTCTAACGAGATTCAAGCTTTGAGGATCATGTAAATTGATATCCTAACCCCGAGGTGGGTGTTTTCTGCCTTTATGTAGAAATTCATTGAGTTTTATGTGCACATTTTCCCAATACCCTTAAACAGCGTGTTGCGTGTTTACCATTTTAGCCCTATTGTTTGCCTTCTATGATTGTATGCATGAGTAGATGTTATTGTTTGTGAATAGGGAAATTTTTCGGTGCTTTGGATGTAATTCCCATGAATTCTTTGCCTCTATTTTAACGTTGGGTCTTGTTTTCCTGTTAGGATGTTGTTTCCTATCCATGCCTACTATTATAGGATGGTGTGCCTATTCTTCTGTTATGTTGTTATGTTGTATAATTCTAGCAATGTAGTTTTGGGGGTTTACTTTTCCCGTTACGTGATGCAATGCTTCTTTGACTTACAGAGGTCTGTGAGAAACTAGTGTATAGACCATATTGAGAATTGATGTTGAGGGATTCTCCATAGTGTCTTTATAATTACGATGTGAGACCACAGGGGGAATTGATGTTGAGTGCTTCCCCAGAGTATTTGTAGTTCCTCTACGTGGTCCACATGGGGAATTGGCATTGATTGATTCCCCATAGAACCTTTATTACAATATGAGACTATAGGGGTAATTGATAGTGAGTGATTCCTCATAGAGTCTATACTTTAGCTGAACCAGAGGGGTGACTCTGTGTGTGCTGCCCATAGGGTAGCTTGTACTTGATAGGTAGGACTAGAGGGGATAGGCTGTGGGTACATCCCAAAGGGTTACCTGTTTTGTTATCTGTTTTTCTGTTGTGTGATATGTGGTGTTATGAATGCTTAAGTTGTGGATTGTTTACTTCTTAGTGCATTCCTATTTACTGATTTCTGTACTTTTACCTTCCATATACTCACGAACTGTTAGGCACAGATCTTCAGGTGGTTGCATACCGGGATTTAGTCCCACACCCATTTTGGGACCAAACATATTATATTGTTTCAGGTATAGATAAGGTCAATCACCCTTCTACTTCAAGTTCTTGACTTTCTGAGGATTTAGAGAGCGTGGGTTCAAGATATGGATTGCGATTCTGAGGAGTTTATCTTCTTTCTTTTCCACTTTGGTTTAGCAATGTAGTATTCCAACATTGTGACTTGTTTGGGTGTTTTTCTAGACATATATATCATGAATAATTTTTATATATGTGTTATCCAGTTTATACTTTCATTATTTTGTTGTTACTGCTGTATGATATTATTACTGCATCTGATATTGTGTGTTTTTTACTTCTACTGTGTACTCTACCAATTAGGGCATAGTTTCTCCACAATCTCACTTGAGGCCCTCGATGCTAGTCGAAAACCTCTAGCATTTAGAGAGATGCGCTTGAGGCCATGTGACTAACCGGGTACGGGGTGCCTCTGGGTGGATTCTTGAACTGGGATGTTACAATGTGGAAAAAGGAAAAGAAGAAGCCTGTACCCAATGAATAAGAACCGGGTTCTAACATATGGGGGTTACACTCTAGGCTGGCCAAAAAGGATGTCATGGTCGATGCTTGTTCTAAGACCACATGAGTCATGCTCAGTGTGATAAATAAGAGGCAGCAAATACCTGATGAAAACGTCGCATTAGGTGAGTCTGTGGGTAGTAGAGTGGGGCTGATACTTAGTTAGCGGCCCAAAAGGAAACAAGGGATTACACATGGTCTGCAGCCTAAAGAGGATATATGGGATTATGCATGGTTAGCATCCCTTGGAGGAGGAGATTGGGACATACTCTAGGATTGAGGCCTGGGTGGTGACAAAGCCTAGCGGAAGAATGATTTGGCAGCCAGAAAGAGTGGAGGAGCAGGGGTGTGGTTATAAGCCTTGGGAGGTGGAGATTGGGACTTACTCCACGATGGAGGCCCAGGTGGTGAAAAATCCCAACGGGAGATGGATTTGGCACCCAGGAAGAGAGGAGGAGCAGGGGTGATACCTCCTACAAGAAGATATAGGGGAATACACTGCGGTGGTTTCCCTTTCCCCTCTAATAGACACTGATCCGATAAAGAGGATGTCATTCCATGTGAGGAATGATCTCACTCCCGTGGAGACCAGTGGCCGTAGAGAATGTCTGAGATAGGGCACCCTGCATGCAAGGAACAATGTGAGGCCACATATTAACATCATGGGCTGAAGATGATCGTGCTTTGATGTTTGTGTCATGCTGCTCGGACGAGGTAGGTTCTCTCCACACACCTAGGACTTACATAACCAATACCCGCTCACCCTTGAGGGAAGGAAGGAATCAGAAATGCCGTGATAGGGGGAGTTATAGAGCCAACCATTGGGGGGGTCCACATTAGCATGACCATGCAAATAAGTAATAGCTGTTAGCATTCCTATTAGATGAAGCATGAGGAAAAGAAACATAATTGAAAGCATCACCCAAGGGACTTCGAAATTGCTCCATGAAAACCTGAGGGGCAACACAAGAAGAGAGCGTGTGACGCCGGTGGGTTGCACATAAGAGAGGGTCGGACAGGGTGCCTCAAGGTGAGGGCAGCACATGGAGCGCGCGTAAGAGAATGGGCCGGGGAAATATAGGAGGTCTACGCACAAGATGCAAGGATTTCATGCAAGATTAAGGGGTTGCATGCAATAGAGAAACATTTTGCGTAAGAAGGACGGGTTGCGCACAAGGGGGATGTGTTTCACAAAATATAGAAGGGTTGAGTGCAAGAAGGACAGCTTGTGCGTATGATGGACTAGTTGCGCACATGGGCGCCTAACGCAGAGGGAAGGTGCACGAAAAAGGGGATCCCTTGAACGCAAGTAACTTGGGATGAAAATGAAGATCAGGCCCAAGAGGTCCCACCCGAAGGATCCCCCTCAAGTGACCTGGCGCACAAAATCTAGTACTTGAATTCCGTGGGGTTTTTCACATGGTCGCAGAAGATGGGGTTTTCGCACACCAGAGCGTTGCTTCGTCTTTTGTTACCATTCTTGAAGGGTGGGGATATGTTTTGTTTTAAATATGGAGTCCTCTGAGTGGTGTGCAGGATCCTGGTGCACAAACTCCCATCAGATGTTGGCTTGTGCGTGCAAAGGGTGTCAGGCGTGCAAAAGCCCGTTTGATGTCGCCTTGTGTGGGGAAAGGGGGGTTGGGCGTGAAAATTCCCATTTTATGTCATGTTATGCACAGAAATAGGGTCGGCTACACAAACGCACATTTCATATCTCCTTGGGCGCAGAAATGGGGTCGGGCATAGAAATTCGTGGTGGACGGTGCTTTGGGCATCGAAATGGGGGTGGGCACGCAAGAGTTTGTGTGTTGAAAGGCCTCTTTTTCACACCCACCTCCCGAGCCCTGAAATATCCTCGTTTTCTTCTTGGATTCATTCATTACTCTTTTATCTGCCTAATGCGGCCCTTCTCTGAATTTTGACAACAACAATGATTAAAATATATTAATGTATTACTCATGAAGAATAGAATAAATGTACCATAATAAATTATAATATAATATATTTTAAAAAATTCACTATAAAAAAAGATTAAATATGGTTTTTCGTCACATTAACCCTTTTTATTTTAGTTTTAACCCTTTTGACCGGATTTTTGTCTTATCATTGTAAATGAATTTTTTACCAAGGTTACTATTTGTGATGAAATAAATGGATGTTTCATCATTAATGTTTTTATAAAATTTAATTAAAAATATGAATTGAATTTTATCATATTATATTTGAAAATGAGGAAAAAATTATGTTTTAAATAAATCCACAAAACAGAAAAAGAATTATTTTCTAGATAATTTATTTTTAATTATAAATAATTTTACCAAAAATCAAATGAAATTTTGATTCAAATGATATTTACTCGATAATGGTTAATCTAAATAATCTTATAAAATTTTTAATCAAATAAAAAATATAATATTACCATGTTATTATATGAAAAAAGACAGTTTTCTTCAGAATTTGTAAAAAACGACCTTTGTAGGAAATTAAAAAAAATACAACATAATTTTACAAGATTATATAATAATTATATCATTGAAATAAAATTAAAATTCTAAAATCTATAAATTATTTTGTTAAATAAAAAAATACTATACTTGTAAAAAATTTATAATGATTATAATGATTTCCATTTTGATTAAAAAATTCATTTAATCATTATAATGAATATAACATTACAAAATATAATTCATGTATATTAATAAGGAATAAAATTGATTTCTATTCAAAAGACATGAGTTGTTACATTGTTCCCTCCTTTTATAAATTATATCCTCACCATTTCATTTATAATTTAAACTAGTGGAGATAATTTTCCTTCATCTCATTTTTTCCCCATTTTTATTATTCAACAATATGGTATACCAAATATCATTTACCTAACAAATAAAATCATTCCACAACACCTTCTCATTGCAATAAAGAATCTAAAATAGTTTTCACTCATACGAATTATTCTCTTCCAATTATACTACATCAGGGATCAATACATGGGAAGCATCTGACACAAGATTTTATGGTAATAAAAATGGAAACACACAATGCACGAGTAATAAACATGAATGCAAGGACATGGGGTATATGAATAATCCAAATTTATCCAAAATTTAACCTTATTCAATAGAAAACAGACTTAAATTTACTATTCTACCAAAATTCATACCTTCTTTCAACATAGTAATTTTGTTGAAAATATTTTTCCAACACCAAATTAAATTTCTTTACACTGTTTATCTGTATAAATAATTTTCATATTCTTTGTTTCTCTTATATTCTTCTGAATGAAATATTCCTTTTCAGTCATCTCAAATTCCAACTCTAATATTAATAAATTCATTTCCCCTTCTTCAACATCTAAAGAAAGATTCTAAAAAAGTTGGAAATTATGATTCTATATCAACCTTTTAACTTTTTGATTTCCAACCCTGACAATAACATTAATGTGGAAGGACTTTTAACATCACATTTACTAAATTTTTTTGGTAAAATTATTTTTTATTGAAATTTAATATTAATTTTTATTCAAACTAACATTAAATTGTTTTTTGGTCATGTATATTATTATTAAAATAGACATGAGAATATTGAAAAAACATTTAACATCAGTTTTTAATTAAAATCCCATCAAAGTATTTTTTTTATTTTAACTTTAGATGTAAATTTGTTTTCAAAACCAAATATTAAAACTATTATAGTTGTATTTATTAACATTATTTGGATATATAACTAGCTTTAAAAAAACATTTCATCTCACGGAGAATGAATTTAATTTTTTCATAGTGCCCTTTCTACATTTCCAATTACCCGCTAAAATATATTATTTTAGGTTACGCTATTTAGAAAATATTATTTATTTTCTTACTCTCCATAATTATTTATTTACAATATACTATTCTCAAGATACTTGAAATTCAACTAGTTCATTATTTATTGAATTTATAATTGCACTTATAATCAATATCCCACTACTTAATTTGGTTATTAATAGTTTCATCTATCGGTATACTTGTTAATGATTATTTTTTTTGATAATGGATAAATCCTCAAATTGAGTTTAAAGTAAAAATATTTTATATTATATTTGTTGAAGGGAAAATAAAATTCTATTCAAACCACAAATTCTAATCCATGATGATTCATTCCCACCACCACAAATTTAATTCTGCTAGTTTATGCATTAGGCATAAAATTAAATTAGAAAAATTATATTCTTTTTCTATATTTATTTTGGATTTTATAATTTTTTGATTTATTGAACTTTTATTTTCATCCATGATTGCCCAATCTATATTATTAGTATTTAAGTTGATGTTTTATATTCCATTTTATATATTTTTTAAGTTATTAAAATTTTATATTTCATCTATATTGTATAATAGTTGATGTCAATAATTATTATTGAAATATTTATACATAATTGTAGATTTTTCATTTTAGATATGAGATAAAACTGATGTAAAAAGTAATCTTATAGTTCATTAAAAAAAGATTAATACAAAAATGGATCTCTGAAGTCTGTATGTGGTATTTTTTAAGTCAGTTATGAGAAAAACCCATGTAAACAAATTTACATTTTACAAAAAAAATAATGTTATCATTCGTTTTATCCCACAACATTAAAAAATATACTTACAAAGTAACTTAAATTTATGTATCCAATATAAGAGATGATAAAAACCCAAAAAAATAGACTTAAAACCCCATTTATTACTAGTTCATACAATTCTTTAAAACTAGTGATTCGTAAGTTTCAATATGTATACAAGAACAAAAAATGTAATTATGAGAAAACTAAACTAATAAAATAACATGAGCTAATATAACCAAGTAATACAATCAATGGTCTTTAATCATGGCTTCCAAATCCTAAACCACCCTTTGTGACTGTCAATTAGATTTTGGATTATATGTTGACATGAAAATTGATTCAATACCCAATGGATTTTGATGTAAATTATAAAAATTAAAAGTAAACCTAGGATCGTAGTTAAATACCATTGAGAGGGGAGATTTATATAATCATACTATCTATTTATGATAGTATATATATGGTTGATCTAAATAAATTTTATATAGAATAGCAATGGAATGTGAATATTTTTTCAATCAATAATTTTTAACCCAAATTAGATTATTACCCAATGATTTATTTCCCAATCCCACCACACAATCCATTGATATAATTTCCATTTTAACCTCTATAATCAAATTGGATGATTCAACCCTCTCGATAATTGTCATTAAACTTTAATCTTTGGAGAATTATGGAATTCCATTGTAATATCAAAATTTTATTTCTTAATTATCTCCCATTATAAATAATATTAATATTCTATAAACATATTAAAATTGAAAGGATGAAAATAATAGGGATAGTTATGAGCATCACCCATCTAGTCCTTTTTCCAATGAGAGATAGCTGGAACAGAAAACCTTTTTGCATATTTCGAAAAACATCATTCACAATGTTAATTTTTTGAGTATTTTTTTTTCAAGTTATACCTTTCTATAAAAATCATAGTACTTATAAAAATCTTTCATAATTAAGTATTACAAGGGTAAATATACTCACACCTAAAAAATAAGGAATGTTCATATATGTATGATTTCTAGGAAAATATTCATGAAGTCATTTACAAATGGATTATGATCCAATCAAATCATGGTAAATGACTTATTATAAATTTGACTCAAACCATAAGTTAAATTGTTTACATTCGCTGTATAGTAATTGATTATACAATAAGAATACATTTTTAGTATGATATATATTTAATTCCTTATGTTTAAAAAATTCTATATCAATATTATTGTACCTCATAGTTTAAAAAATTAATGATAATGAACACATTAATTTGTTTATAAATTATTTTTATTGGTTTTATTTTATATCTACAATTATTGTGGATTTATAATTGAAACAATGAAACTATACGTAATACCACATAAAAATGTGTTCAAATGGAACATTTCAATGTGTTCTGTAGTAGGATGCACCAGTTAGCCATTATTATGATAAGAGATTTAGAAAAAATCATTATATAGAACCTCTATAACTATTGAACAATGATCAGATAGTCAGTAGATCTCATAAGTTAGCTGGTGGAATAAATAAGTGTTATGATAACTCCAAGTAGGCCACCAACAACTCGGTGGTGGCTAATGGGTATCCGATGGAATCCATGCTGACTATTTATGTATGTGTTAATGGTGGTCAAAATGTTCTTGATCTTCACTTAATGTTTTCAAATGAACATTGATGACCCTATAATTATATATAGATAGATTAAAGAAAAATAGACTATTTGATCATCATATAATAGAGTACACGTCGAATAAAATGATCATCAATATCCAACAACATGTCATTCATTAAAATATTCAATGTTACATCATTTTTAATCATTTCAAAATGAATATCAAATTTACCATTAATCATAGTAACTGTGCTCATTAATGTGAAACCAAAAAATTCAAGATATTCAATTTATTTTATAAAGTTCTATTAAATCTCTCTATGCTATTATATCTATATTCACTGTTTCTTTCTACTTATAGAGCCTTTGTTCTTCATTGTATAACCCCTCAGCACCCTATCTCTCTCAATTGTAATATTACTCTCTTTATATACATTTTCTACTTATTATATTTTAGTGAGAGTAGAAATTAAATTGTAGTAGGTTGGTCAAAAATGAAAAGCCATATCCTTTCTCCCTATTTCTCATCAATGTTGTCTTCTTTCTATATTCAAATGAAATGGATTTGTTGTTTGGTTATCATATCAGGTGAAAACCCCCAATTCATGGTTTCTTACATTCATGATTTGTAATTGAGGGAATTATTTGATTATTGATTTCCATTAAAACCAATCGGTTATATACCCTCTAAATCCTTCTTGAGAGGAGGATATAGAGGTGATATTTTTTCTTGTATTATCAAATTTTGTTATCAAAGTGTTCTTTTTCTACTGTGATCTTCATTTTAATTTATGTATCTATTTATATTATTTGTGTTATATTAATTTATACTACACTATAATTTAATATAATCAAATCATTGTAATATATCAAAATATATTTTATATAATCAATATAATTATCACATTTATTTTTTAAAAATAAAATTCACCCTCACATTTTCCATTTCTCTGATGCAATATTTGGCATCATAGGTTCAATTTGAATTTATTTCAAAATCCATATTTGAGAAAATAATAATTCCCAAATTCCAATATTTGTTATCATATGGTATTTTTTTATTTAAAAATATTTTTCTCATTATTTGTTTTAGATTTTTGAATCTTAACCAATTATAAATGTTCAATTTTATGATGACATCAACTTCTTATACAAATTTACCAATGTTTTATCATTAAAATTTATCACATTGGAAAAATAATATGTCTAATTTCATGGTATTATTAGTTATCCCATTTTAATAAAGGTAATTCATTAGTATTTTCAAAAAAAAAATAATTTAAAGAAAAGGATCGCAAAGTTATTAACAACAATATACTTAATAAAATATCTATAAAATCTAAACATTGTGATTTACATCAAAATGACCCTAGACGTATATCTAATTCCAGCACAACCAAAAAAATTTATATTTTATGAGAAGTTACTCACAATGTAAATAATAGAGTTAAGGATACATGAACGGATATATATCATCAATATATCAATATTTTTTCTATACATGAAAATGATTCTATTACTAGAATGTGTACATGTTTCATTATTATTTACAATAGCAGAAAATATATCGATGATGAATTATCCAAATATATACCCATAAAAAAAATATTTGAGGTATTACCTTGTTTATAGGATCAAAATATCAGGACGATACAAGATTCCAAAGTAAAAAAAATGGTGGATGATCAACTCATATGATCCTTAATGAAATATGAGATAATGATTAAATTCTAAGAAGTTAAATAGGAAATTGAGGTTAAGAAACACAACAAGGAAATTGATTTTAATGAAATCAATGATGATGATTCTTCCAAAAGTGAAAATAATGATAAAAAATAACATAAATAACATTTTAAATAGGTAAAAAACATATAATTCAGAATAAATCAATTGAATATTCCAAACCAAAATATTATATTGATGTTTATATCAAAACTAGTTATGAATGAAACAATATGGGTGATATAAGACAAAAATTCCTAAATAAAACAAAGGAGGTTAAAAAATAATATGGATGGTATAAAATACATAAAACTGAATACATTTCATGCTTGCTATAATCCAATGGACCCTTCTTCTTAAAGAGGATCATTTCTTAAATTCCCCATTTCACCTATAGAGGAATGTAATAGGGCTAGTACTATAATGACTAACTCTTCATCAAATTATTCATCTCTATTTTCTTGGGTTAACTATTCTAGCCCCCTTACCAATGAGGATATAAAACATTATTATGAATAACAAGTAGAAAGTTTCATAAATCATCACTCTCATTACAAATAATAATTAGAAACCTAAAAATGTTTAGAATAAAAATGATATCATCTTATGTCAAACGTAATATTTATTTATAAAATTAAAAAATCAACCGAATATTGATGTTTTTAAAAATAAAATCAAGGATCTCAAATGTTCTATTTATTAATTCCTCTAATTTAAAAAGTATTAATAATATCCTTATTTCACATTTTCTTAAATGTATTAATCATTATTATTTTAAACTAATAATGAATGTCATAAAAAACCTCTTCTGTGAATGGTGCCTCTAAAAAAATAATTAAAACTATTATCATATATACATGAATGTTATATATATGTGTGTTAGAATAACCAAATATATGGATTTCTTAAATATATCTATATTTATTATAATCTTTATTAAAAATATAAATAAGTTGGGGTCCCTAATTCCTTAATAGACAACGTTTGGGGAACTAAATCTATTTCTACATAGAAATCATCTATTTAAAAAATTGTTAAACCCTTAATAATACAATAATGAAAATGTCATTGATATAATTTCTGACACAACTATTGAGGTTCACCACCTCATGTTTCATCATGAAAATGGAATTACAATGTTACCCATCATTCCCACTTTCCAAAGGTTTCCAACTTCCATCACATTCACTGCATTGTCATCTCCTTGATCAAAACAGGATGATGTGGTTTTAGTTATTCCTTGCATATATTTATCCTTTGAACCTGTCACCTTATCCTGGTCTCCATCAATGATTTAGATGTGTTCGTGAAACTCATTCCGGGTGTCATCTCTTTGTGGACACAGGTTATTTACGTTGCTTATATTTGGATATTCCAAGGGGTCTTGATAGGGAAGAAACCATCATTAAAGAGAGTAGTGATGATGGGAATCACTGGCATGTTTGGAAGATGTAACATTTGAGACATATATTATTTCTCAGAGGAGGGTCTCTCATGGAGGCATCTCGGGCACGAAACCCAGGTAAGCGCTTGTTGAGGAAGGGGTATGTGATGCCAAATAAAAATATTCTATGGATTTCCTCATGCATCCCCTATTTAACATGAGGTATTAGATTGTTTCCATATGTTTAATGTCTTCTGGAGATGGAGTAGTACTAATCATAATTTTTTGTGGAGGTATATCTGAGAGGGGTATCTCTCGGAGGGATTAATTGGAAGTTATACCGATGGATGGATCAGAATTCCATATGAAGATGGATTGAGGGAGCTGTGTCCCATAAAAAATGACACCCTACCATGAAGGTTTATCTGTATAACAATTGTGGAGGATCATTTTTGATGCTCCTTTCCATCATAGAGTCTAACGAATTGAAAAAGGAAATACCTTGAACCCAAAGTGATTCATCCTTTGAAGAAACATAAAAAAAATTGACAAAGGAATGAACAAAGATTCAGTTTCACTTGGGTCGCACAAGTTCCACCAAGGTCACACAAGTATACCTGTGTTCCAGATTATGGTCATGTAGGTGACTTGTGCGCCCTAATTGATTTTCGACTGGGGTCTTCACCAGCCTATAAATACCCCCGGTGGGCCCCCATTTGGCGGAGGAAAAGTTCCAGAAACACATATTTGATCTCCCAGTTCCCTAGTCTCTTCTCGAAGCTTACGAACACTTCTAAGGAAATTTCTTACCTAGAACGGAATATCTAAAGAGGGGGAGTAGGGACTATGTGTTGAAACTCATCAAAACATGCGCACCTAAGTGGCCAGCCCTTAAGGGAAATGACCATACTTGTACACCGCCTTACCCCTTCAACAGAACTTGCGCGCCACTCTTCTGGAAGCCCCTAGGGATAATACTAAGGGATTGAGAAAAGCCTCTCCCAAGTATTACCTTAAGGGTTTACTGTCGCATAGGTACCCATGTGTCGTGCACATACACCTGTGCGACCAGGACTTGCGCGCCCACACAGGACTTGTGCGCCCACGCAAGACTTGTGTGCCCATCTCTTTTTGGGTTCCCTTCCTTCCCATTTAACATCTTTTTTGATTATCCAACTATCCTATTCAAGATTCATCCTTCAAAACACTCCTTAAAGACATTTTTTCGGCATGGCTCCCTTGTCAGTTTCCTTATCTGAAAGGAATTATGTGGAACATCTCTCAAAACCTAGTGATTTACACATCTTTATGTCACTAAGGTTAGATATTTCATTCGTTCAAACTCATCCTTTAAGATGAGATAATCCTTAACCTGGACCTCCTTTTCAGGAGTAAGCCCCAGTCCAAGTTCTCATTAATTTGGGAATCCTCCTTAGGAGTAATACCCAAGTCCCCAAATTTGGGAATCCTCCTTAGGAGTAAGACCCAGTCATAATTTCCCAAATCTGGGCTTCCTTATTAGGAGTAAGCCCCAGTCTCAAAGATCCAAAATCTGGGCATCCTCCTCAAGAGTAAGCCCCAACCATAATTCCCTTAACCTGGTCCTCCTCCTTAAGAATATGCCCCAGTCTCAAAATCTAAAAATGTGGGCATCCTCCTTAGGAGTATTCCCCAAGTCCCTTAATTCGAAAATTTCCATTAACCTGGGCCTCCTCCTTAAGAGTAAGCCCGAGTCTTCAACTTCCTTTAACCTGGGCCTCTTTCTCAGTAGTAAGCTCCAATCTAAATTTCTCTTAATTAGTCTTAATTTACTTCTTATCTGGGCTTCCTTCTCAGAAATAAAACCCAATCATAAGTCCCTCCTAATTTGGGAATCTTCCTCAAGAGTAAGCCCCATGTTATAGTATGAAAATCTCCATAAAAGCACATATACATTTATGGACCCTGTTCCCAAACATCTTCTTTGAAATAAGTCTCGATCTCTATCTATTTGGGTAGTCAAACATACATAAGCCCCACATTATTTCTTATGATTGCATCTTTCATGGCACAATTTTCTGGTTTTACCAATACATCTTGTTTCTCACACCGAGCATGACTCACGTGAGCTTAGAGCGTAAAAGTAATTATGACATCTTTCTTTGAGCCATCCAACATATATAAACATCATACTCCGTTACTCGAATTACGTGGGTTTTGATTCCTTTTCTAAAAAAGGATATGTAGGTAGCTCATCTGCGGGTACGATACCAACTCTGAAATAGTCCATGTCCATCTAAATGACAATAAACTTCAAGTGCCCCACTGAGTGGATTTAAAACCCGTATGGTTATCATAATGACCAAGAGACTTTTATATAATGTATTAAAGGATACCATTGACTAAGAATCTATAACAAATATAGATGATTCCCTATCGACGAATAACCTCAAATACATATAAAAGATTCTCTAAATTTCCTACATATCAATCATTGATTGTCAGATCTAAAGGAAAGCTCATTTTTTACTTGGTCATTTAATAAGGATTCACGAACATAAATTAAATCTACAAAGAGTGTCCCGGAATAGAAAATAATTCCCCTCAAAATGGGGTGAAGAGTCCGACCTCCCTTCCTCTCAACCAATGCAAATTCTTATGTCTCATCGGTCCATAGCTAATGAGCACCTACCTTTGGAAAGTAGGTCCAAATGGATATAGAATCATTAGATGTTTCTGGTTCTATGAACAAAACCATTAGAAACCGCTTGGAATGTTTTAACCATAAACAAGAAAATTCATCCCCATTTCCAGAGGAAACAAAAAATGGTGAACCTGACGTGAATCATTAACCAAGTTGAAACGATGTTTTACCTATTTGTTATTCCCCTATTTAAACTCAATGAGAGGGCCAACAAAACAATCAATAACATATGCTCTTTTCTAAAAGATGTAGTGGCCAGATTTTTCTTGATTACGTCTATTATATCAAACATGCACTCTTTTCCAAGATCTTCTACATTACAGAAATGGATTCTCTTAATTTCACACTCGTGAATACTTCTGCTATGAATACTTCTGATGTGAATGACTCTGCTGCTACTCCTGCTAGATCGTCGTTTACTCTAAGGACGACATCACCTACTCAGCATCTTCAACACTGGGTATCAAATGTGATGGTTAAGGATTACCATCAAAACATAACTATTCCGACTCTGGACGCTGCTCGACAAGCCCTCCATGTCAATAATTCACCCTGGTTGTCCAGACATCGATGACCAATGATCAAGAATCAGGTTGTTCCAACCACCGTCTCCAACTGTATCAGGTCATTATCTACAGAACACAATCACAATTCCCTTCCATATTTCGAGGAGGTGGATGAGAAGGTCCTTCATGGCCTTAATTCAAGGATACAAGAGTCCTTCCCGAGGGCTCCCATCAATAATCGGTTCCAGACTCATGCGGCAGTGCACCCTCAACATGATGAGGGTATCATCTCTAGGCATTCAGCTCAGGTTCCTCGAACCCGAGCAGGAAAGACGTACCACTAGAGGTGAAATCTGATCAACAGTGAGCAGGTTCTCATCTATTTCATCTCTGGAGAAGTGCCCCAACCTAACTAGGTGGCAAGAAACGAGCGGGCACACACACCCGTCCGTTTTAATTACGTTGTCCAGCAGAATCATCTGGTAGTAGCATGCCAATCCCGCCAGGCAATTCCAGTGGAGTACTATAGACATGAACATACAGCTGTTTATAAATCATCAGCTAGTCAGTAGGCTTTTCTGACTACATATGATGGTTCCCACCAACCCAATGTGTTGACAACTGGTAAACAGGCACATACAGATGCTTACACTCATTAATCCTTCCAGCAGCCTCGTCCGTCAGTTTTGAAGGAAGCTCATCAACCACGTTCGGCGGAGTGCAATCAGTAGGCACATACACCTACCAGTATTGATCAAGCCTACCAATAGTCTCGTTTTGTTTCATTTGAAGAAGTCAGTCGGAAAACTCCAACGACAAACAGGAGGCAGACTCACCTCTCTGCCCCCACACCTGAGTACTGTCAGGATTCACTGATAGGAAAAAGAGGACATGAGAAGAACAAACACCTACTACATGCATGGAATGGACGTATATCCCCGTTCTAGAAGCTGCTGTCACCATGAAAATTATGTCAATGGTGAAAGAGTAGATGAAAATCCTTGCTCATATTCTGGATGCTTTCCAGGATATTATAACAGCTTCATCAGCATCACGGGGAAAGACACACAAATCAATCCCTACCAGTGGAGTGAAAATCAACATATCACTTCGGAACAGACACAAAACCAGGTTCTAGTCCAAGTGGGTTTTGGGGTGTACTCACCCATATCATACGGACAACCAAGTCAGGAACATACACCTTCTTTGAATGGAGATAATCAGCCTAACCTGATAATTTCTCTTGAGAAAGCACATACATTTTCCTATAATGACCACTTTCTTCAACAAGTGTTTCCTAAATTGAGTAAGAAAGAATCTATGAAGAAGACCCTCCAAACATAGTCAAGAAATTAAGAGACAATTTTTAATAAGGCCTTGCTCGATGTTGGAGTTCTGGAATCCCTTAGAGAATTATTTGTTGGAATTCAAGATTCTACTCCCCCATTTCACAATAGTGGGAACATTAATTCTGAAGGTCTTCATCATACACTTTCTCATGAAGGCTTGCTGCATGAAATTTCGGTCGATCTCGAAGTTTTGTCTTTAGATAAGAGCCACAGGAACCCTCTGTGTGGCCAGAAGACCAAAGAGCAAAATGTTTCATCATTTTCTATAACCCACAATGGTGGTCCTCCCCATGATTATGGATTTAGCTGTGAAAGTCCTCTCCACAGTAGTAATTCACATTGCCTGTAAAATGCTCTAATGGACAATGTAGTGACGAGAAAGCCCTCTTATCTTGAGGTACTTGCAAATGTGAAGCTAGTCATGTATGATGCTTTACCTCTAGCAGGTGAAATAATTTCTCAATCAGATGATAGCCCGGGGTGTAGGTCGTTCTCCGAACCACCTTTGGGTCATTAATCTTCTAGTTTTATTAGTGAATTATCTGCCGATCTTGTTGAATCTGATGAAGCAACAAATAAGCACCAAATCTGGTCTAATTAGTTAGAAGAATCTTTATTAAATGATAAAGGGGATGTACTGGATATGAGAAAATAGCTAGAAAAAGGTGAAGTGCCAGTCATGTTTTGGCCTTCGGCTGACTCTCAGTATGACATTATAGAGATATTGACGGAAGATGGAATTCATTATATTTGTCTCAACATATGGAAAACTTTTTGTCAATTTAATAATAAAATATTATCTTATGATGAATATGAAAATCATTTCATGATAATAGAAGGGTTACAACACCAAATTGACTAGGAATCTCTCTCAGTTTCTCGATATCTAAAGGCTTAAAAGAAGAAGAGAGACCTTCAGCGTTCATGCCTTGGCACACTAAGAAGATTGCACCAGTTAATTGCCAATGCCCCATCTGGTATTCATATCAGGGGATGGGGTCTTCATGGAGCACTACATTTCAATGTACTCTCCATTCAGCAAAGACCGCCGATAATGGTCTCATGCAATGTTATTTTCCATGGCCGACCATAGTCAATTGGCTTTGTTTTTAATCAAAGGCTTTCCCAAGAGCATGCCTCAACTAGTTCTTCTCAAAATCAAGCACAAAGAGTATAGGTGTTTGAATTACTCCTGCATCAAGCAAATTATAATATTGAACAGGCCTCTCGTTTGGAGCATGCACATCATCATGTGACGGAAGTGTCAGAAATCATCCAAAAATCTTTTGAGTCGGGTGATAAAAGTGGATGAAGGTTGATGCATCCAGCCAATTTCTGGACTAAAGTCCACAACATCAAGAGAGATTTCAAGAACATCTCAGATATAGCATGACAAAAACCACCCCAGCTTTCCAGACTGGGGACTCTTTTATCCCAACCATCAGAATCAACAAATGGGATTAGAGGAGTTGAGCAGGAAAAGCAGGAACAACCACAATCCACCGGACTGGGGACTTTTTCAAATCCTCAATCTCTTCCTCAGAGAAAGTCAGTCTTCTATAGATTAGGGAAGAATCCCCAGGTGGAACAATGAACCTATTTATTAAGAGATTCCCTCCAAATTATGATTCGTCAAGAAGTTCCTGATTGATAAAATCGACAAAAGGAAATGTCTCATTAGGGACATGGAAGAAGACAATATCGCAGAAAGGCCGATAGAAAAGATGTAATGCATTATGCATAAATTAATGTTATCAATGCTGTTGTTGCTGATCAACCAGATGAGGCTCACTCAGAGGGATCATATGAAGAGATTCTTACTCCAGAAGTTGTATGCACAGACACAAATGAAGAAGGTGCGCATACACGAAATCAAAGGCTTACCCAGAATCTGGGTGTTCCTTCAAGTAACCCTCTTCCACCTATCCCAAAGAGATCCATCAAGGGGAAAGAAAATAATTAGGTTACATACCCTTCCTCTGGAGAAGGCCAATCGCTCTCACATGAGCAAAGATGTGCACAACAAGAGGAAGAAATGAAAAAATTGAGGAGGATGAATGCAGAACAACTTCAGGGTAGTCTTACTCCTATGGCTGCTGGAGTCAGTCAGCCAAGGGAATTTTTTGCAGCTACTGAGATGGATCAAGAATATCCTCCTCTACCAGTACACCCTCATAGGACAAATCCTACGGGTCAGGTCCAACAAGAATCGGCGATGCTACCATCGGTTGTAGTACCAGCCACCACATCTATCCAAGCTCCAGTCATTGCACCTATTCTGGTCCATGATCAACGAGATGTTTCTCAAAAGTTATTAACTACTATTGAGTCATTAACAACACGGTTGGAAGCTATGGAGGGAAATCATTTTCAAATTCAACCAGAAATGAGAGCTTACCCAGAATGGGCTGATGCAATTCCTCCCCCATCAAATTTTGCAAGTACCACATTCCCAATCATTAATGGTTCGGGAGACCCAGAGCAACACAAAACACAAATTGTTTCTCGTTGTGATCCTATGGTGGGAACCCCTTAGAAACAGGAAGTAGTTAATATTAGGGGTTTTGTACAGTCCTTACAAGGTCCTGCTTTTGTCTGGTACACAATCTTGCAATCCCGGTCAATTACAGAATGGGACGATCTTCGTCAACTATTTCTTCTTCAATTCAGCTCAACATTTCTAAAGAAAACAATTTATTATTGTAAAAACTGTAAGAAAAGGGAGAATGAAAGGGTTTCAGATTTCATTTCTCACTGGAAGAGATTAACATATTCCCTGATCTTAGCACTCCCTCAAGAAGAACTGTTTCCAATCTGTGTGGAAAATCTGTGTGATGAGTTGTGCACACCATTGAGCCCTATAAAATACAGAGGAGGGTTTTGAGACCTTATTTCAATCTCTCAATAGATTGAATATTATTTTATTAAGACTAAGGATAAAACTCGTGTAATCCCATCAGCTCCAGTAAGGAGAATGGGTAAAGCAGAGACTACTACAGTTATTCATAAACAATAACCTGTACCTGCTTCTACATCCAAACCTTCATCTTATCGAAGGGCTCCTCCTCCAGAGCGTCAACAACAGAGGCCGTTTCATCAAGATAATCAAAGCGATCAAAGATGAAAACAATTTGAGGACTTGAAAACAAATTTTTACTCTTTCCAAAATGATCAAGTTCCTTTCTACTTCATTTTGGCTCTGGAAAATAATTTGGTTCAATTACCAAGGCCTGAAATCCCAAACAATAAAGGTGATGAAGACCGTCCAAACTATATCACCTTTTATTAGATATTGGGGCATCCCATTCAGGATTGTTTTGTCTTCAATGGCCTCCTTTAGAAAATGGTCGACTCAGTACAAGTCAAATTGAAAGGTTTTTCAGCTCAGGTATCATGTTTTAATGCAACAAATCCAGAGGAAGAAGGTGAGTGACAGGAAGTCAAAAACAAAAATGCGCAGAAATATAATGATTGGATGATCAGAAAAACGATCAACCGAACTGTTTCCATTTTTGCGAACACAATTGAATAAACCAATTGTGTCTTCTGCTATGAATTCCATAACAAAACCCTCTTCATCAGAGGGAAAATCCTGAAAGAAAAAACATAATTCAAAGAAAGAGGAACAATCAGAAGAAGATGAATATGTGTCAAAGCCCAAGTTATATTTGACTCTGGTAGATTCTATGCCATATACTTCGATGACACGAGCACCGTCCCAAAAAATGGCACAGCCTAAATTGGCTAGTCAGGCAGAGTCTTCATCAGATGAAGAGTTAATCTTCAGTTCTGTTAACATGATTCACTTAACAGATCTTTATGCCAGTCACATGTTCAATTTTGATGAGCTTGAGTTCCCTGTATCAAACAGAGGAATCAGAGGGAGTTCCAGAGGTCTGGGATACAGAGGAAGAAGTAGACATCCCAAAATCCACTATTATAATTCTACCCCTGCTAGAACTGTGTATGCGGTAGAAACTCATGGTAGAGCCCTTCAACGCGCTCAACAAGAACAAGAAAGTTCTTCCACACAAGGCAGATTCAGTCCTGGCATAGTTATTCTGGAGGATCGGTTGGGAGTAACACCTTCTTCCTATTAGCCAGTAAATAGACCTAGTCGGTCTAATCTTCCAATGCCAGGATTATTACCAAATCCTATCTCGATACAAGATGAATCAACTTCCAAATCATCAACTTTCAAGGCACCTGCTAAACCATATGTTCCTATTGGAAAACATAGACCTTTGGATCAAAAGTATGATGTATTGAAAAACCTGGCCCATGTACCGGCCAAGTTATCAATTTTGGATGCCTTGAATTTATCAAAGGATCTTCGGGAGGCCTTCATTGAGGCTTTGTAAAGTCCTCAGGAGTTTGAACCTAAAATTGCTACAGCTGAAGCCTACCATGTAGAGAATAATCCTGCAGAATGCCATGTAGTAATATCTTACACAGATGAAGATGATGATGATGTCGTGCATGGACATATTAGAACATGGTACTTATCTGGAAAGGTCAATGGTGTAGACATCCTAAGATATTTTATTGATAATGGTTCAGGAGTCAACCTTATCCCCATTCGTACACTTCGTCAATTGGGCATCACAGAATCTAATTTCTCTCCTTCTACTATGATGTTACAAGGATATGATAAAAATGAACAAGAACCACTGGGTGAGATTACACTCAGAACACAATTTGGAGATATTGTATCTAATTCAGATTTCATGGTTGTTGATCAAGACTCAGACTTCAACATCTTGCTTGGAAGACCCTGGCTACATCAACATGCGGATATCCCTTCATCATACCATCAATGTCTCAAATATTGTTTTGATGGTCATGTTGGGACATTTTATGGTGATAAGGCCTCATTCAAGACATGTGAATCTCAATACATTGAGGCGGAATTATATCAAATGAAGGGAAAGGAGAAATCCATAATAAGGGAGATTACCAATGTTAATTCTCCATATGGTTTGGAAAAGATTCCAATAAATAAATTTACACATGCGAGTATAGATTATGTGTTTCCTATCAGTCAAATTGACAGGATAGACCCAAATCCAAATAATCTTATGGAAACTTCCATAATGTCAATTATGGCAATCAAGCCAGACAGCATGGGAGAAATTGGTGATTCACTAAGCAATGATGGAAGCTCAAATGGGGATATCTTAATTTAATCTACTGAAATCCAAAAAATCTAAACTTCACCAACCAGGCCAGAAGATGTTATTTCAATGATAGAGGTGAACGATGATGTTGATTCTCAATCCATCATCATCTCTTTATTACCCAGGGAAGACCCTTCATCATAAATCGGGTCGGAAATGGAAGCTTCTTCTTCATGATGTTCAAATTTTAACATCTCTCCTGATCATGGAAATTCTAATTCATCATCTACTATGAAAGTAGAAATAGAAGAAATAACACGTATTGAAGAAGAAGAGGAAGATCTCAGTGATGCTCCTCCTGCATTTCAAGAGGGTATCTCTACTACTATGGATGAACCCAGAGAAATTAATCTCGGTAAAAAAGAAGATCCACGCCCCACATTAATTAGTGAGACCATGAATCTTGAAGAGAAAGAGATGTATGTTTCATTTTTAAAGAAAAATAGAGATATATTTGCCTGGATATATACAGAGATTCCTGGGCTTGATCCTGATGTTGCTACTCATCGTTTGGGTTTGCCAAAAAAATATCGAGGATTCAAGCAAGCCGCAAGAAGAACACACCCAACTTATGCTCCAAAAATTGAGGCTGAAGTGGATAATCTTATCAAAGATAACTTCGTCAAAGAAGTTCAATATCCAAAATGGTTGTCCAATATTGTCCTTGTGAATAAAAAGAACATGAAAATTAGAGTTTGCATTGATTTCAGAGAACTTAATCAGCATTGTCCTAAGGATGATTTTCCAGTTCCGATCACAGAACTCTTAATTGATGAAATAGCTAATTATGAAGCACTTTCCTTAAGGTATGGATATTCTAGGTATAATCAAATCTGAATGGCTCTAAAAGATAAAGAATCTACAACCTTCAGAGTCTCTCAGGATGTGTTTTTCTATTGGGTAATACCCTTTGTCCTTATGAATATAGGTGAAACATATCAGTGTGCCATGCATTTCATCATCAAATATTTTTTAGGGAAGTTTTTTGAAAGTTATGTGGACTATTTGGTGGTTAAATCCAGGCAACATTTTAATCACTTGGCTGATTTGGAAATCATATTCCACAAACATTGACAACATAATTTGAAGACGATCCCCTTAAAATGTTCTTTTGGGGTAACCTCAGGAAAATTTCTCAGCTTTTTTGTACACCATCATGGTATCGAAGTCGATCCTAAGAAGACAAAGTCAATCCTTGGTATGTCACATCCTCGAAATTTGAAATAATTGAGAGGGATTCAAGTACATGTGGCCTATATTCGGCGTTTCATCGCCAATTTGGCAGGAAAAAGTTTACCCTTCACCAAATTGATGAATAATGGAGTCACTTACCGGTGGACTGATGAATGTCAAGAATCATTCGATATTCGCAAGAAGTATCTCTTGAGTCCACCGGTATTAATGCCACATGTTGAAGGAAGAACACTTATCCTCTGTTTGACAGCTTTAGAGCGATCATTGGGTGCCTTTCTTGCTCAGAAGAATGATGCTAGGAATGATAACAGCCTCTACTATCTCAGTCGGACTATGCATAAAGTATAATGTGATACTGAAGTATTTAGAAATGCTACCTAGAATTAATCTTTGTATTTCAGAAGTTGAGACATTACCTGCAACATCCCGAGGTCCAATTCGTATCTCGCAATAACCCGCTCAAATTGATCCTTAGTCGTCCAATGCTTACATGACATCTGGGAAGGTGGGAAGTTATTTTGCAGCAATTTGATATTCAGTATGTGTCTCAAAAGGCAATAAAAGGCCAATATCTGGCTGATTTCCTTTCTGAACGCCCTTCAGTAGAAGATACATCTCTAGATATTGAACTCCCTGATGAGGAATTCTTCATTATACAAAATAGTCTACAAACATGGGATATGTACTTTGATGTTGCATCCAGAAGTCCAATAGGAAGGAAAATGGAAAATCCAAAATTCAACAATGATGGGTTAGGAAATTTGCTCATTTCTCTAGAAAAGGCAGTGTTACCCTATTCTTTCTCATTGTTGGGAGGTGGTACAAATAATGAAGCAGAATACCAAGCTCTCATCATGGGCTTGGAGTTGGCGCTTCAAGCACAAGTGAATCACTTAAAGGTGAAAGGAGATTCAGACCAAGTAATCAAACAAGTCAATGGGGATTATGCCATCAGAAAAGAAGAACTAATCCATTTTTATGATTACGTCAGAGAGTTAATGGTAGAATTTCCTACAGAACTGACATTTTTTTATGTCTCGCGATCACTTAGTGCCCAATCTGATGCACTAGCATAATACCCACAGCTTTGGAAGATCCAAATCAGGACAAGACAAGCATCATTATTCCCCAACATCGTACAATTTCACCTTATGTTCAAACCAGAACAGAGGAAATCAATGAAATTAGTCCCATTCCTGAACCATATGGTAATACTACAGGATGGGTGACACCTATCATGGAATACCTTAAAAATGGAACACTTCCACCTGATAGAGCCGGGAAAGAACAAATCTGGCGACGTGTGGTCAATTTTACTCTTTATGATAGCCCAGATCACCTAGAGAAACTTCTTTACAAGTGTGGATTTGATGGAGTTTTCTTCAGATGCATTGATGGTGAAGAGACAATGGCTCTCATGAAAGAAGGGCATACAGGGTTCTATGGTGCCCACTGTCCTGGACATAGACTGTCTGATCAAATTCGAAGGCTTTGATACTTTTGTCCATCAATGATTCAAGATTTTTTTTGATTTCACAAAGAAGTGTCATTCATTCCAAGTACATGCCAACTTTAATTATCAACCCCCAGAGTTTCTTCATACAGCTAAATACTCGTGGCCATTTTCCACATGGGGAATGGATGTAGGGGGACCTTACCCTTCAGCTATAGCCAAGCAGTTTAAGTATATTATTACTTCTACTGAATTCTTTTCTAAATGGGAAGAGGCAATACCTCTTAATAATGTTAGATATAAAAGAATTGTTAGCTTCATCATGTCTAACATAATTTCCCGATTTTGTGTCCCTCATACCATATTGACAAACAATGGCACCAACTTCTATTCATCTGAGGTGAAGAAGTTGTATCAAGAATACAACATCAACTCTAATCATTCATCTCGGTACCATGCAGCGGCCAATGGCAGATAGAAGCCTTAAACTAGATTCTTTTAATCATACTGCAAAAGATGGTGGATAAAGATAAGAAATCCTGGACTAATAAACTTTTTCATGCTTTATGGGATTATCAGACAACCACCCGCACTGCAACTCGGTCAACTCCATATTCACTAGTATATGGAATGGAAGAAGACTTTCCCATTGAAGTTAAATTACCTTCGCTCAGATTAGCCATTTGTGATCAGTCATCTACAGATGAAGAATCTCAAAAATGATTGGATGAATTGGAATCGTTAAATGAGAAAGGATTGTGCACCCAACATCACTTATAATTCTATCGGAATCGAATAGCACGAGCTTTAAAAAAAAGATCATCTTCGTTCATTCATTCAGGGATAATTGGTATTGTTTCTCCAAACTCCAATGATACAATGAAAGAAACCTCCCCAGCTGGAACCAAAATGGGAAGGAAATTACTCAATACATAATGTCTACACCAATATAGCTTATTATTTAATTTCAATGGATGGAGAACTCATCACTACTCCAACCAATGGAATATTTCTGAAGAAGTATTTTTTATAAAAAAAATACATCAGCTTTGGTCCAAGAATATGACCTTAAACTATTTTCATTTCTGTCATCCAACATGTGGTTAAACTATGTTGTCCTAGCTGCAAGACTTTAAACCGTATAGTCCCTAATGTCCAGCAAGACATTAAACTTCACCATTACAGTCCATGCATATGACCTTAAACTATTCCCACCATCATCCAACATGACTTTAAACTGTGAAAATTTTCCTAATAAGTCCAACATGAAGTTAAACTGTGTCCTCTTTTGTCCTTACTACATGACATTAAACTGAACAGTCCCCATTTCATCCAACATGACGTTAATCTGTATTGTCCCCATCATCTTAGCTATAGGATGCTAAACTATACAACACCCTTATTGTCCAACATGATGTTAAACTGTATCCCTTTAATGTATCCTACATGACGTTAAACTGTATTTTTTCCATGTTACATGACACTAAAATGTGCAACACCAATAGTCCTCACTACAAGTCTTTAAACTGCATAATCCCTTCATATGTCCTACACGACATTAAACTGTGCATCATTAGGGTTGTTGATACCTCTTTTTTATCACACCGAGTATGACTCACGTGAGGTTAGAGTAAACTTTAACCATAACACCCTCTCTGGGACGCTAACCATGTGTAAGTCCCAACACCATTGTTTAGGTCGTTGTCCTCAAGAACAACTTGATCACTTATTCATTTTTTAATTGAATTACGTAGACTTTGATCCTTGTATTTTGGGATGGGTATGTAGGAAACCACCCGAGGTTCAAGACGAAAACCAATCTCTTCACATTGGTTCACCTCCATCTCATACGATGTTGATTCATGAAACCGCCCCCAAAATCAATATCATTACATTGGTTCACCTTTGTCCATGCTATATGACGTTAAACTGTACATCACTTTTGTCATGTACGACAATAAACTACAACAGTATTTGATACCCTCACCTGAGAGGGAATCATTATTTACATTCATTTCCAATCATGTTATATTTCAAGACTACGTGCATACATGGAAAAGCCTGAATCTTTTATCTTGGGTCAAACCATCATTGCTCTAAAGTACCATTTCACCCTTAACTTGTACGAACCAAATCAGTACAACGGGTATTTCTAGAACTACGTGGGCCTGATTACCATCCTTATAGGATATGTAGGAATGTTTGAGTGTCCCTCAAATTCAACCCCATGTCTTTTGGGCTTAACCCCCAATTCCACTTTCAGTCCCTTGGCTGAATAGTCCTTGTACAAACAGACACTATGTTTTTCTTATAATAGTCCGAGTTCTATGACCCTAAACTAAGATCTCTTACACTTTTGTCCCACATGACGTTAAATTTTATTTCAAGAACTACGTATGGCTTGATTCCCATATTTGTGGGATATATAGTGATGTCCAACATTTCAATTCAGGACCCAGCCACAATGTGATTATGGTTAGGATTGTTCTTTGTATCTTTACATACATTGAACAATACCTATTTTTTGTGTGTCATAATCCTATCCTTAAATATTTTCAGATATTCATAACCCTTTTCTCAACCTTTGGTCACAAAATGTCCAATTTTTTAGAGTTCTATTGCCTGACTATGCAGCACGAGTCCTTAGGCGGCCTTGTATAAATAGTCTACATAATGGTCCTGTCAGCCAAATGATACAATTATTTGACTATGAAGCCAATTCCCTTAGGTGGCCCTGCATTATTCAACCCCCTAACGGGTTTGTTAAATAATGGTAACTTCATTCTTGGGAAGAAAACCACTTTTTCCTTATTTGTCTTAATGACAATTTGTAGGGATCTGCAAAAATAGCCATCCTTAACATATTTTTCCCATATCATTTTTCATGATCTAAAAGTATTCAAGTCTATCGTTTATATTTCTCATCCCTATGGTTGGGTCAGACCTTCATAAGAGTGACATTCATCCATTTCATAGACAATATTTTTTGGAAATATCTTCTCCATATTCAAGTACCTCTCTCCATATAGCAAACTCTATGCTTTAGAAAAGTAGAATCTACATAAAATTTCACTATATTTTTATCAATAGAAAAGTAAATTTCTGAGAGATCTTTTTCCAGACTATGCAGCATGTGCCCTTAGGCGGCCTTGCAAAATTAATCTACGTAATGGACATATCAGCCGAAAGATGATATTACTTGACTATGCAGCCAATGCCCTTAGGTGGCCCTGCATAATTCAACCCCCTAACGGGTTTGTTAAATAATGGTAACTTCATTCATGGGAACTACTTCTTATATTTCCTTTTAGACCTTTTCATATCATTCCTCAGATTTAAAAGTTCTTAAGTCATAATTTACATATTTTCCCTCATACTTGAGTGTGGTAATATGTTTTCCGATAAATTTTCAAGGAATTGAGTCAATTGTAATCCATTCGATCAAAAATATTTCGACCATAAACATTATCATTTTTATGTCCGACGTGCATGACATTAAACTGCCCATAAAAGACAAGGTAACTTTGAATAAAAGTCATGTTCCAGCTCACTAAACATACACCCTATATGATTTTAGCTAATATTGAGCAATAAAAAGTTTCAAAAATTTTTAGGGTTATTTATAATAATCCTATAAAAAATCAAACTATGCTTACTAGGCCCATTGGCTTAGGTAAAAATATAAAGCTGGTATCAAAAGAATGCCGGAAAAAATGATTAATGATGAAAGTTTTTTTCATTGATGTACAAGAGTTAGATGGACATCCACAGACAGAAGTCTCTTCTCCTTTTTAGGAATTACAAAAGGCTTTCAACATATCTCTACATTTGATTTACGGAATCCCAAGATTCATCAGCAGTCACCTGGAATTCATTCATTCAACTAGATATAATAAGAGATACAATGATACCAGCTCTTCTTGAAACAATTGTACAATGATGATCTTGAGTGTAGTTAGAGAAAATTCTTTGCTGATTAAACAGTAACTCTGTTTCTATCCAAGAGACTTGGAAGATGGATACATGGATAAGTGAATGGAGAATTGGAAGTAATGATCCATTTTGAGAGAGTATTATTTTCAGATATGGTTCTATATCTCCACCAACCAGTAGCGGAAAACATTTCAGACCATCTGTTTACCATTTTGACATCTGCAAGGAAATGGCATGGAAGAAAAATTTTAATGTTCACACCATTGTTGTTGTTCTTAATGCACAACATAACTGAAATAGAGGAGTAACAATGCAGTTTCATCTTAGGTAGATAGTTATTTTCATATGGAACATTGAATCCTTGTAGATGACCATGACCATATAGAGGCCAATAGATGCTCTGTGAGAAATTAAGATGATATTTATTCAAGTACTTATCCAAATCTGGGAGAGTGTTGTCGCAAATATCATAGTAATCATGGACAAAAATGTTCATCATGTCATCAATCTTCTTTCTAACCAGTTCATCAGTCGTTCTAATACTTTTAGGAGCCATTGAATCTGCACAAAGGTCGAATAATTAACTCATAAGTGGGTTTATTTTTCATAAAATTTGTGAAGAAATTTGGAAAAAATGGATAAGGCAATAAGGCGCGCAAGTGCAATTTTGGCACGCGAGTGAAATTTTGGTGCGCAAGTGTTACTATGTCATGAAGGTGATGACGCACAGGTATCACTACACAGGTCAAAATACCTCTGCTGCAGCGCGGCATGAATAGAAGCAATGAACCATGGAAATCAGCAACCTACACGCCGAGAGCAACCTGGGCGCCGAGAGCAACCTACGCGGTGAGAGCTCTAACTGTTCAAAATAGGGAGCTTTGCGCAAGAATGGATGCATATTTATAAGCCAAGCCGCACCCCTGTGTGTCGAGGCCTGCACGCCAGTATCCGCGCACTCAAAATTTGTGCGGCGCATGTTCCATTGTTTTCTTCTTTACCTCAGAGTTCCATCCTCACTTCCTTCGGATCCAACTCAGAGGGGGGACTTTTTTTAACGCTCCTTTCCATCACAGAGTCCAATGAATTGAAAAAGTAAATACCTTGAACCCAAAGTGATTCATCCTTTGAAGAAACATCAAAAAATTGACAAAGGAATGAACAAAGATTTAGTTGGATTTGGGTAATGAAAATTCTACTAAGGTCATGCAAGTATACCTGTGCACCACATTATGGTCACGCAGTTGACTTGCGCGCACTAATTGATCTTTGCTTGGGGTCTTCACCAGCCTATAAATAAACCCAGTGGGCCCCCAATCTGGGGAGGAAAAATTCCAAAAACTCAGATTTGAGCTCCCAATGCCCTAGTCTCTTCTCGAAGATTCCAAAAACTCTTAAGGTAATTTTTTTACCTAGAACGAAAGATCTAAAGAGGGGCAGTAAGGACTAAGTTTTGAAACTCATCAACACTTGCGTGCATAAGTGGCCAGCCCTTAAGGGAAATGGCTATACATGCGTGCCGCCTTACCCCTTCAACAGAACTTGTGCGCCACTCTTCTGGAAGCCCCTAGGTATAATACTAAGGGCTTGATCCAAGACATGCCGAAGTATTACCTTATGGGCTGACAATCGTGCAAGTACCCATGTGTCGCGTAGGTACACCCGTGTGACCAGGACATGCACGCCCTCGTAGGACATGTGTGCCCCTCTCTTTTTGGGTGCCCTTCCTTCCCATTTCACCGCTTTTTTTATTATCCGCCTTTCTTATTCAAGATTTAGCCATCAAAACCCTCTTTAAAGCCTTTTTCTTCGACATGGCTCCCTTGTTGGTTTCCTTATCTGAATGTAATTATATGGAATATCTCTCAAAACCTAGTGATTCACACATATTTATGTCACTAAGGTTATAGATTTCATTCATTCAACCTCATCCATTAAGATGAAATAATCATTATCCTTGGCCTCCTTTTCAGGAGAAATCCCCAGTCCAAGTTCTCATTAATTTGGGAATCCTCTTTAGGAGTAAGCCCCAAGTCCCTAAATTTTGGAATCATCCTTAGAAGTAATCCCCAGTCATAATTTCCCAAATCTGGGCTTCCTTTTTAGGAGTAAGCCCCTGTCTCAAGGTTCCAAAATCTTGGCATCCTCCTCATGAGTAATCCCCAACCATAATTCCATTAACCTGGGCCTCCTCCTTAGGAGTAAGCCCCGGTCTCAAAATCAACAAATGTGGGCATCCTCCTTAGGAGTAAGCCCAAAGTCCCTTAATTCTAAAATTCCCTTAACCAGGGCCTCCTCCTTAGGAGTAAGCCCCAATCTTCAAATTCCTTTAACCTGGTCCTCCTTCTCAGGAGTAACCCCCCTTCTTAATTTCTATTAATTAGTATTAATTTACATCTGATATGGGGTTCCTTCTTAAGAATAAAACCCAATAATAAGTCCCTCCTAATTCGGGCATCTTACTCAGGAGTAAACCCCATGTTAGAGTATCCAAATCTCCATAAAAGAACATATACCTTTATGGACCAAATTCCCGGAATTCTTCTTTGAAATAAGTCTCGATCTCTATCTATTTGGGTAGTCATACATACATAAGCCCCACATCATTTCTTATGATTGCATCTTTTGTGGTACAATTTATCTGGTTTTACCAATACCTCTTTTTTCTCACACCAAGCATGACTCACGTGAGCTTAGAGCATAAAAGAAATTATGAAATCTTTATTTGAGCCATCAATCATATATAAACATCATACTCCCTTACTCGAACTACTTGGGTTCTGATTTCTTTTCTAAACAAGGATACATAGGTATCCCATCTACGGGTACGATCCCAACTCTGAAATAATTCATGTCCTTCTGAATGACAATAAACTTCAAGTGCCCCACTGAGTGGCTTTAAAACCAGTATGGTCATCATAATGACCAAGAGACTTTTATATAATGAATTAAAGGATACCGTTGACTAAGAAACTCTAACAAATACAAATGATTCTCTATCGATGAAGAACCTCGAATAGATATAAAAGATTCTCTAAATTTCCGACATATCAATCATTGATTGTCAGATCTAAAGGAAAGCTCATTTTATACTTTGTAATTTAATAAGTATTCACGAACATAACTTAAATCTATAAAGAGAGTCCCGAAATATACAACAGTTCCCTTCAAAATGGTGTGATGAGTCCGACCTCCCATCCTCTCGACCAATGCAAATTCTAAAGTCTCATCGGTCCATAACTAATGAGCACCTACCTTCGGAAAGTAAGTCCAAATGGATATAGAATCATTGGATGTTTCCGGTTCTATGAAAAAACCCGTTAGAAACCACTTGGAATGTTTGAACCTTAAACAAACAAGGTCATCCCCATTTCTAGAGGAAAAAATCATGGAGATTAACCCCTACGATGGTGACACCAAGGTTTTCCATTTGATTGGATTGAACTTCAAAGAGGAATCCTGCGTACCATGTTTAGAAGAAAATGATCAAAAACTATATAGTGAAATGGGATGTTGTGTGTCTTATCAATGGGAGTTGCACGTCCCAGGAGGATTACTATTTGTTGGATCATAGGGATTTCATGGCCCTTACATGTGGGAGCTACCGAATTGCTACTCTGGGAAGAAATGGTGTGGATGTAGATTAATTGTATGAACAAACTAGGTGGTTTTCATGATTATAACAGGATGTGAGTACTCGAGTTAAAATTAGGATGGATTATGGAAATATTAGATGGAATGGATGGAGTGGATGGATTTTTGGGGGTATTGGGTTTTAACCTCTATGTGGTTTTCTATGTATCATATTTTGTTGAGAATCAAAGTTCATGTCGTTTTGAAATGGTGTTGGTGAATGGATTAGGACACCCTATAGAGGTAGATCTGGGATATGTGTATCATACTGGGATGATGTCAAATCATGAACCATTAGTTTGGATTGAACCTCAAGGAGGAGTTATATGTACCCTTCCAAAGAGGTAGGGATCAAAACCCCCAAAATTTGATAAGGGGTCTTTGAGATTATAACTAATGAGGTGGCCCATCATGGTCGAGTATAATGGTTGGGGATTACACATAGAAGCTTCCTGAATGGGATGAGGATTTTTGGGGCTTACACATATGTAGGGGACACATTGGATGAGACATATTGGGACTCACACATATGACTGGAACATCAGGAGATGAATACTAGTGATTACCCCCAAAGGGCTCCCTTTATGGGGAATATATGGATGTTGTGGCTGCTAATAACCTCTAAAACCATGTTAGTCATGCTTGGTGTGATAAATATGAGGAATTAGTGGACTTGGCACTCGTTCCATGAATGATGCACCAACAAGTGATAGTGTGTGGCTTACACATTGAATATTTATGAGGTGCACATCATTATATATGAGTTATATCTCATTATGTGTAAGGAAGATCTAAATCCATGTTAGTTATACATAGATCATCCTATACAAGGTGTGCAGGGTGATTACATGTGTTATAGTTTTTAGGCTCACATGGATACAATGTCCAAAGGGGGAGTGATAAACTATTTATAGAAAAGGATTCATAGAAGAATCCATTTCCCAGCCCCTCTCTGAGCCTCATTCCTAGGGGTGGAAGGGAGGATCAAAGGTGATGCCTCCTGTAAGATACCCAATGATCTTACTCTAGGATGGAATCCCAGTAGAACCTCATTACTTGAAAGTGGATTCATATCATTTTATTCCATGTGAATATTATTTCAGTCCATGTCACTCATACATGGGACATTCTACATTTTCTTCAAATATAGACACCACAGTTTAACATCATGCCTGAATGGCTCGAAGGCCTTCTTTTAATTTTTATTATAGATAATCCCCCTTTTAATGGTTGAAGGGGAACCCGTACATGACCCATAGGCCCAAGGCACAAGGCCCGACATGACCCGAAATACATGACCTGAAGGCCCAGAGGCATACCATGCCCATTACATGACCCGTAGTCCCATCCGACTAGAACTTTCCCTCCCTAGAGTCTTGCATCATTGATCTCTTTAGCTCCCCACCTTGCTTTGCTGATCGGCTAGAATTTCCCCATACACAGATGCATGGTGCCTGGTCCCGATGGCCCCTGCCAAACCCTCTCATTCTTCCAATCCGGTTAGCTCTGTATCTTGTGGCTGCTACTCCTATTTCTCTGATCCTTTTCTGGGACTTGTTCTGTGTGAACTCGGCTACTCCATGGAATACCTATTCCGAAGGCCTTGTTGCCCGAAGACCTTTGATGACCTGAAGGCCCTAGAGACCTGTAGGCCCAAACTGATGGCCTGAAGGCCCAAATCGAGTGAATTGTTCTAGCTACTATAGTACCGAATAATAACTGCTATAGTGATTGCTACAGTACTACTATAGTAACCAGATATTTCCCTCCACCCGATTTTGAACCCGGGTCTCTTGGATGCCAAGCAGGAGCCCTTACCACTGGGGTACGGGCTCGTTGGCCAAAGATTAACATCATGTGTTGTGGATATTTGATGTTATGCAGTTTTATGTAATTAAACTTCATAGTGGGGGACTCAATCCTCATCCCAAGGGATTACATAACCATTTCTCATCAACTCTTTGGAGGAGGTGGATTTAGAAATTCATGGTTTTAATGTTGTGGAGGAGTGATCACTCATGAGGTCCATGTTAGTGATCCAATATGGATAAGATAGATGCATTAGAGTCCATATGTTGAAAATAAAAATTGGAATATAAATCATGGGCATCACTTGAAGATGAGTGGGAAATAGGAAATGGTTTCACAGGTCTCATAAGGACAAAAGGTGCAGCTAAACCAATTATGGATATATGGGGAGGCTTGGTGTAGTCTACCTTCATGGAGATATATTAGGATAAGGGAGGAAAATGGAGAGGCCTAGGCTGCAGGATTTGAAAAGAAATGGGTCACACGAAAATGTGATTCTTGCTTCTTAGCTGATTCATGGTGGATAGGAGCATCACGAAGCTAGAGTCTTTGTGAAACATGGTTACCCTACCTTCGTACAATTTCCAATCCCAAGAAAGGAGTTCTTCATGAAGGATGAATTCTTTGAGATTCCTCATACACCCCTACGGTTATTCCACCTCCTCAATGTGCATATTTCGTTACTAAAAGAATCCCCACCTTAGGTGTAGGTATATACGAATATGTTAAAATGGGTTTTGTGATGCTATGATATGATGGTTGATCCATCATTGGTTGGTTCATGATGTTCATGGTGCGTTGCGATTCAAGAGAGATATTTAAGTCAAATGATCTGGAAGTCATCCATTAAATTCATAATGAGTTAGGTAAACATAGGAAAAGTGTCTCATGATGCTCAGATCTGGTTCATGGAGAAAATTGTACTTTACAAAATACTATGGCCACATTGAAATCATAGAGCATATCATCCACCATTTTAATAGTCACTAATCATCATTGGAATCATGTAAAAATTTATTAGGTATTTTCATGCATGCAGAGGGTGAGGGGTCTTCACAAAGGGGCTTCACAGAGCAGACCCATAAGATTGATTTTGGGTCCATTCGGTCTCTGAATCACATTTGAATGACTACGTTAATCCCTCATGCAATCTCTATGTATATATATATATATATAAACAAAGGACCCAACCCCTCTGAATGGGAGTTGGCAGGAAAATAAAGGTCTTGTTTTGTGGGCGATTCACTAAATATTTAGACAATCTTCTCCCATTCACGATGGTATTTCACAGTGATCTCTTAATATGGTGTCCTATGAAGATCTCTGGCCCGAAGGCCATCATGAAGCCATGGTGGCTGTATTCCAAAAAATATCATGGTTGCGGGGCCTCCATGTCACAAGAATTGTTTGATGAATGGTCTTATTTCTCTAATTTCATGATGATCTTTAACATCATGATCCTTTCTCCATGAAGGAATTTTTTGTAAACTGGTCACCCTGTTTTCTCTGAAAATGTAGCATTGTGAATTAGACATCCAAATCTAGTATTCCCTGAACTCCTCAACATGAACTATTAATTTTAACTTTGATCTCTCTTAGATTATCATTTTGAATAATCTACATGAATGACCTCTATGAAAAACATTTGAAAAAAAACAATTTCCAATATTCCATAGCTGCTCAAGAAGATTCTTCGGAATTTCTTGCTGAGGATTCTTGATGAAGTTAAATGGAAAACAACATCTTGATTGAGGAATATGATCTAAGAACCACATATCACAAATCATTTCTTGGGATAGTTTTATTTGGTTATAAAGAGTAAACTTTGTAAAAATGATATAATTGTATGGATTTGTTTTGAGATATGATGTCTTTATACTACTAGACAAAAGAAAAAAACCTACTTATTGGTTCAAAGGAAAACAAGGACATTACTAGTGTAATAGGGCTGCTGATGGAAATATATAGAAGGATAACTCACCCAGCACATCTGTCTATCTCTATAACAACATTAAAAATTTGGATGAGATGAATCTGGGGGTGATGCATCACCACCTCTATACAAAACAATCAAAAAAGAGGGATCGTAAATTATAGAGAAATGATGGAATGAAATCTGGGATTTGTGACAAGGTGGAAAATTTATAGATGAATTTTCATGGGCCTATTGGGTCTATGCTTCCTACACTATGTTTGAGGCAGATCTGAAATGGGTAGGCCTCTACAATGTTCCATGGGATTCTCAGGTCAATATATTCCTACCATGGGAGAATATTCCAGATTTGTTGAGTAGATAATCTCTAGGGGCCGACACATTCCATCTGTATAATTAGGAGGTCTCCATAAGCATTTGGGACCTTCATCAGATTTATAGAATCCTAATTATGTGGAAGTATAAAATGGATTTATCCTTGTATAAAATGTATTGGATGATCTGGAATAGATGATACTGTTGGAGAAGTTTCTCTTGGCTCTCTTGTGGGGAATTGAAAAAAATAATCCAGGGATGAGGGACATCCACATCAAGTGGTGGTTTGATTTTTCTTTAACTTCTGGGTAGAGGAGCCCACCATGAGTGTATAACCTATGAGGAAACTACTGTCAAGGCCACACAACAATCTGAGATGAATCCATCGAGGCAAGGATGGATCTTACTACATGATTCTAGAAGTGATCTGATGGTAGATTTTGTGGTAGAACATCAAAACTAAGCCTCAACCCACATCCAGTTTGGCCAAATTCATTAAAGTTATAATATGTGGGCGGATGCTTCTGGAAATGGATGTGTGCATGGTGGTGCATCTAAGAACCTTCATAATGGTAGAACTACTAGTGATGGGGAAATTTTTCAACATCAGAACCACATTGTTGGAAAAGATATAAAAGTTACTTTGGACCATCAGGGAGGGAGAGATGATGTCGTGTGTTTTTGGGCCTTAAAACTTTCTATATAGCTAGGTAGCCATGTACATGATAGGATTCAATTATCCAAACCACATATACACTCCTATGAACAAATTCTTGTTGGTGATTTTGAAAATCAGAAAGAGTTTCCCATTAAATATGGGCATGTCGAAGTCTTTGATCAAGGTTGTGCTAGTGGATCAACAAACCATCCACCCATATTCTTTTTTATGGGATTGGTGACTACATATGGAATAGAGACCATGGAATAATGATCATATTTCAGGCCCTTCCGCAGCAGGGTGTTGGTGGAAAGAGTTGACTATAAACCATTATATGAATCATAAATCACACATTAGTTTGCAAGGGAATTCAGGTCCCTATAGTGTTTTACCCCAAATTTTTACTCAGATATTCATCATGAGAGGCATCCTTCAGTGATGAGGAAATATTGGATTATATTCACATGGGGGGATTAGAATATGTGCAATGAACTACCACCATCCACCACTGTGTTTGGGGTTATCCATAAATATTCAAAGATATGTTCAGCCACATTCTTGGGGAAAATTCTATGGCAATAGACCATATGGTCCAATGAATGGGTGATCCCACTAACATGGGATCGAGGCTAGGAAATAAATAGAGAATGTCATGGTGGTAGAGTTGGTCAATGAGGTAGGTATGTAGTGAAGGGTCCTGTGGCCCATGGGACCAAGAAAACAAGGGGAAGTGAAGGAATATAAGTAGTGTAACTATGACCTACACTCTTGGGGAAGTAAACACAAGAGGAATGGAAGAACTGAGATGAAGGGGAGTCATCTAGGAAATTATGTGGGGAATTTACACTACCTCTTGATATGCAGTTGTACAGTGTAGACATTCCTAAGGATGTTTTCATTCCAGAAGATTTGCACAACTGGGATGTCTACATGAAATTATTCTACATCAATGGGATGTGAGAAAATATCAATAGGTTCAGGATGCACCATTCTCATATCATTAATGAAAAATATAGTTTTTTCAAGTCTTTGTAAAAGGGGGAACAATATGTGATTGAGGTAGCAGACCTAGTGCATTCGCAGGGCATTGTACATCTAATGAATGACCAAGTAAATGCACTATTGGATCATACATACCCTCTCCCACAACTTTCAATATCTGATTTTTCCATCCACAATCCCTTTCTATATGGATTGAATTGATATTTAAGGGAGGATACAAATGTAAGGATCCCTTAGGATGATGGTGAGATCACAACCTCTGTGGAGGAATTCACTAAAATTTTCAGAATAATATTCAACTCATTTTACAATGTCACATTTTACCTCACATTTTATCAGGATTCCCCAACTAAAATATGGTTCATTGAGGAGGATCTTGCACAAGGGCCCCACAAATGGGGATATAGGCACAATAATTCATGGGGAAGATCACACTTTGGGGCTTGTGCTTGAGGTAGAATCATTTGTGAGGCCGAACAGAGTTTGGGAGGTTAATGTAGCCACCCAAAAATCCTAATAAATACCAAGCACCCTTGGGGATGCATTACCTAGAAATACAATTGTGGATACCTGGGAGATCGTTCTACCGGTGTTCAAATTTTGTAATTCACACATATCTGTAGAGTCATACTGGTCATTTACTGATCCCAAAAAAATCTGTTAAGATATTTATTGGTAGTATAATGTGCTATACTATCATAAATAGATAGACGATATAAGGGTCATTATCTGTTAGGGAAACCTATTAATGTGGAGGTGGGAATTTGAGCAGACTATGCCCTGACCTCTGTTGAAAACTCAGTTATAGCAGCAAGTGATTTCAATAGTGGGGTAGAACTTGGGGCTGTCAGGGACTAAAATATCAATGTTGGATCATGTAAGGATATCAAACCAACTAACATGGATCCTAGATAATATGATAATATATCAGAGGAGGATCAAATGAATGAACTTCATTCTTCATTCTCAGAGTATGATCCCTCAGACCCTGAATAATTGGAAGAATTTGACACTGATGTGGTCAAATAAAATCCTCTCATCTGATGTGGTTTAGGTAGTTCCATCCCAAATTTAATTTCCTAGACCCTAGAGAAACATTTGGTGGGATGTTTGACATCCATTAAACTTTGGATTTGAAACCTATGTGCCGGTGGGTTGGATGCTCAAGATCCTCAAGTTCTGGACTATGATTATCTTGAGAAAATGTTGTAGGAAGGAAGCCAAAAATTGAATTCCATGAGGAATTATGAAGTCAATGATAGCATAATAAATCTCCCATAGGTTAATATGGAGACCATATAGTTGGAAGAACCAATTAAGAAGTGTTCCTAAATCATCATTTCTTAGTTAGAACATGTCATACAACTCAAGGGCCAGCTGGAAGAGGCCCAAGAGAAAATAAGGCTAGCATCACGACATATGGTTGTTTTATAGGATGAGTGGGACCATGAAGAGATCAGCGACTACCAGCTCTTTCTAAAACCTATTGAATAGGTAAATACACTCAATATGTGGTGACTATCTATAACGACCCAAAATTTACATACATTGTTAATACTTTAAAATTGAAGCACAATTATTACAACATATGACAAAACCACAAAGGACCGTATAGGTATAGTGTCTTTAGAAACTGGTAATCATAAAAAATTGGTTCATAAATCTTCTACAGTGTCTCCCATTTATTTCATCATATCTAGGGTCCCTTTTAGCATATTCTACTTAATATCCATCTTACTGACCTGGGGAAAAGAAAACATAAAAGGGTGAGCTCAAATGCTCAGCAAGGGCAAATAAAGGAAATAAAAATCATATCATATCTTTTTGAAAATCATAACCTGCAAAAGAGATCATAATATCTTAACATGGAATAAATCATAGAAGTTAAAATGAGATCCCCATAATCATAACATGAAACTTGAATCTTTGTGGCATGCACACATAATCATGGAAAATCATTTCTTGTTAGTCATGACTCATTGCCAAGACTATCTTAGTAGACAGAGTCCCTTTCTGAACCGAGTCACCCTCGTTCCAGTCCTGTTTCACTGAACTGGTACAACCTACCGTTCCAGCCCTGTCTATCTCATGAGATATAAAATCTTTACCCAATGCATTGGAGGGAGATATAGGTCCCACCCATCTTATAATGAATCATTTCTTATGTGTGCCACATAATCATAAACCATACATCATAGCGTAACCCATGTAATAAAAATGGAATTCATAAACAACATGACATCATAAAACAATTCATATAAGATAAAGGAATTCATAAAAATATTTCCATCACAACATAATCAAATCCATGTAATAATAGGGATAAAAACAGAACCCTTTTATTATCTTAGATGGAAAATAATTTTGATAAAATACTTGAACTCCATTCTTGAGGAAAATATCCTTTCTACTTCAAAAACATTTTTCCTTTCATAACATGTCATACGACTTTAAAATAAAATAAGTTGATTAAAAATAAACTTGAAAACTTCTAAAGGAATCTTCTTGGAAATAATTTTTTTAAAATCCATTCATGCCGTATAAGTTAAAAAAACATTCTTCGTACTTTTGTCGGAAAAGTCAAAAAGTACCTCGTATGAAAAAACGACAAAATATTCCTTTCATATTCTTTACTAAAAACTCACCAAAGGGTAAAATTGGATTTAAACTATTGTAAGTGGATGGAAACAATATTACATATTGAGGGAACATGGATGTGGATGATAAAATACACCCCAGTAAATGCCAAAGTATAAACAATCTCGGATAAAAATGAGATTGTGATATTTCCCTTACCTTAGGTCCGATTTGCTTTGTACGTGTCCTAAGCTCCTGTATAATGGTTTAAATAATGTTATTGACTTATTACAGAATCATACATATTGATATGATATCATATATGGCCATATTCTTAGCTTCTTGTTAGTAATATTTCATTGTTACTTGTTACCCGGGTCCTTATGGCCTTTTGTTATTATGCGTGTTTTGCCGAATAAATTATTATTCTTCATTTAAGGTTATAGATAACTTATATCCATAATGGTATAAGTGTAACATATATCATATTTATTCATTCAATTCATTTATATAATTACTATGTAATGATGATCATGTAGAACGAGTCGCATCACATCGTGGAGACGGTATTCCGTACGTACGCACGAGTGATGATATCGTTCCTATGATCGTGGAACTGTATTGGAGTATATATATATTATTTCAGTATCAATATTACTTTATAATAATCATAAATAGTTACTCATTACACCATTATACCCATCCTTGTAAGGTGATGGTGGAAAATAGATTACACCACGGCGTGGAGACGGTATTCCGTACGTACGCACGCGCGATGATTTCATTTTTCCGTAGGATGGATAGAAGGTGAATTAGGGTTGTTTCATATTTATAATAACATATAAGTATGTAAGTAATACTGATGTTATTAGTTTATCATGAAACAACTAAATAAGAAGAAGTTTAAGAAGAAAGAAATTGAAAAGATCGGTAATGGATATTACCTCTTCTTTGGAACGCCTCTATGAATCCTCCACTTAGGGAACTAAGATTGGTCTTTGAAGAATACCAGGACATCTAGGATTATTATAGGGAAGTGGAGAAGAGAAAATGTCAGGGTTTTGCCGAGCTTGAGTGCTCAAATTGGTGTGAGGAGGAGGGGGAGGAGGTGCCCTTTTATAAGGGAGGAGAGGGGCACCTTAGGAATATCTCAAAATATTATTTTATATTAAAGTAAAAATCGGTTTATAATGGTTCCAAAGGGTCTTATTTCGAAGATAAAGTGGTGATGGGTCGACAGCCTCTCAACAAATAGGATTTAGACAAGTTTGGGGTATTATTGTAAACTTATCAATTAGATTTAACTCTAAGTTAAATAATTTAACTTTTACCGTGTCTTTTTGTTTTCTTTCACTATATGGTTAATACACTTACTATAACATGCCAAACGAACCCCAAATTGTTTATTATTAATATATATATCTGTATCTAAGTCATTTGGCCTAACCTTAGATTTTTATGAATAAAATAACAATTAGTAATATAATATTTGATTTAAAAACTATTTTGTGTCAATTTTGACACTATTTCATATATGATTTTTGTGAAAGTCATAACAGAATTATATGTTCGAAACAAGTTGATTAAAGCAACACTAATATATCATAGTAACCTAGAAAATTAGTGTAATTCATAAAAAGTCTCAAATTACATTTATTTTGGTGTTTATAACATCAATTATGTCAATATTTCATTAATAAGATAATTACTGCATCATCATTGTGTCATAAATAAATTAAATTATTTAATGTCTAAAAATTACAAATAAAATACCATTATGTAGAAAATCTTTATATCGTTCTAATGAATATTTATTTTCGAATTTATCTTATGTATAACCCCATATTAAAAATGATTTACTTATTAAACTTTGATTTTAACTATTTTAACCCTTCTTTAAATAAATTAATAACAAATGTCCTAATCTAACCTAAGTGGGACTAAATGGTCATATTTTATTCCTAAGTTTGTTTTTGGTCTAATTAAACTTATCCAATAGAATTAGTACATGTGTTAGGGTAATAGTAATATCATATTTACCCCTATTTACTATTAACCGCGGTAAAAAAAGTAAAACATTACTATTCACCAAAAAATTATTTTTATCTCATTGAACCACATTTACTTATTGATATCAAACGTGTCTGTCGGATTTTCGAAATTCCATTTACAGAAGCGGTAAAATTAAGTTTTTTGCAAAAATTCAGTTTTTAACCTACCACTTAGTGGTTTCACTATTCATCAAAAATTGAAAGTTTTCAGAAAAATACCAAAATTTCACCCTAGGCTAATTTCGGTATTCCGAATCCAAAAATGAAGTCCATTTTGAAAAATAAAATTTATAAAATTTCAAAAACCGGTTATTACTATTCATAACGGCTAGTTTTAATAATATTTTAATAGCATATCGTTGTTTAGTGAAACTCGGTATTGCGTACGACGCAAGCTATCGAGGAAGGTCGTGATTGCGTGGAAAGTAAGCCAAGCAAGTGTGTAGTGAAATATTCCTTTGATGATATATAAAAACAAAATATTACTCATAAAAATCTCAGGTGTTACATTCTACCCCCCTTAAAAAGAATTACGCCCTCGAAATTCGTCACTTTGTAAAAAATAGATGAGGATACCTGTCCCTCATCAAATCCTCAAGCTCCCAAGTAGCTTCTTCTAATTGGTGGTTCCTCCATAAAACTTTCACCAAGAGAGTGGTCTTGTTTCGTAGGACTTTTTCGCTACGATCCAGAATCTCTATCGGCTGTTCTTCATAAGAAAGATCTTGCTCCAGTGGTACAACTTTGGAGCTGAGTACATGTGAAGTATCTGGTATGTACTTTCTCAGGAGAGATACATGGAACACATCGTGAACTTGAGAGAGATTCGGTGGAAGCGCCAATCGGTAAGCTACCTTCCCAACACGATCCAGTATTTCGAAAGGACCGATATATCTAGGGCTCAACTTCCCCTTCTTTCCAAATCTCATAACCCTCTTCCAGGGAGATATTCGTAAGAACACTTTATCACCCACTTCAAACTCTAGGTCTTTTCTTCGGTTGTCGGAATAACTTTTCTGTCGACTCTGAGCTGATATTATGTGTTGTTGAATAGATCTGACCTTTTCTTCCATTTCATCAATGAGATCAGGTCCTAATAGCTTTCTTTCCCCAACTTCATCCAAGCAAGTTGGAGTGCTGCATTTCTTTCCATAGAGAGCTTCATAAAGAGCAATCTGAATACTGGAGTGAAAGCTATTATTATAAGAAAATTCCACCAATGTTAGGTGTTGATCCCAACCTCCTTTGAAATCCATAGAGCAAGCTCTCAACATATCTTCTAGGGTTTGAATTGTTCTCTCAGACTGACCCTCTGTCTGGGGATGATAAGCAGTGCTGAAACTCAACTCTGTATCCAGAGTATGCTGAAGACTTCGCCAGAACTTCGAGGTAAATCTCGGATCCCGATCAGATATAATAGAAAGTGGTACTCCATGCAATCTTACCACTTCCTTTACATATATCATGGCAAGCAGATCTAGAGAGAAATACTCTGTAATAGCAATGAAGTGTGCAGACTTTGTAAGACGATCAACTATGACCCAAATAGAATTATTGCCTTTGGATGTTTTAGGAAGTCCTGTGACAAAGTCCATAGTGATGTTTTCCCATTTCCATTCGGGTATGGGTAATGGTTGTAACATCCCCTTAGACTTCTGTCTCTCAGCTTTAACTTGTTGACAAACCAAGCATCGAGAGACATATTCAGCAACATCTCTTTTCATGCCATCCCACCAGAAGAACTCTTTCAGGTCCCTATACATCTTCGTGCTTCCAGGATGAATAGAGAATGATGAACTATGAGCCTCATCCAGCAGCTCCTTCGTTAATTCGGGGATGGGAGGAACACAAACCCGATTCCTGAACTTTATTATCCCATCACAATCAAGGTTGAATTCAGGAACATTTCTCACCTTCTTTTGTAACTCGACATCTTCTTTTTCTACCTCTTTAATCTTTACATGTATAGATGGTTGAACATTCATTTGAGAAAGATAAGATTGTCCCCTTCCATTATAATTCCAAGATCCATCCTTTGTAAATCCATAAATATTGGATCTTTTGTGATCCTCATCATCGATAAACTAGCATGGTCTTGTCGACTTAATGCATCTGCCACCTTGTTTGCTTTCCCAGGGTGGTAATGGATTGAGCATTCGTAATCCTTAATCAGCTCCAACCATCTTCTTTGACGCATATTCAACTCCTTTTGTGTGAAAATATACTTTAAACTTTTATGATCAGTATAAATATCACACCTTTCACCATAAAGGTAATGCCTCCAAATCTTTAATGCAAATATTACCGCAGCCAACTCCAAATCATGTGTTGGGTAATTTTGCTCATGGATTTTCAACTGTCGTGAGGCATAAGCTATCACCATATCATTTTACGTAATAACACACCCCAATCCCTTCTTGGATGCATCACTGTAGATCACAAACCTTTCTCCACTACAAGGCAGTGTGAGCACAGGTGCACTGGATAACCTTCTTTTCAACTCCTTGAAATTCTCTTCACATTCCTCTGTTCAAACAAACTTAACTCCTTTCCGAGTCAACTTGGTGAGTGGATTAGATAATCGTGAAAAATATTTTACCAAATGTCGATAGTATCCAGCCAAACCAATAAAACTTCGGATCTCAGTTACTGTTGTTGGTCTTGACCATCTTTCGATAACCTCTGTTTTTGCTGGATCCACAGATATCCCCTCTTTTGAGATTATGTGACCCAAAAATGCAACTTTTTGAAGCCAAAATTCACACTTGGTAAATTTGGCATAAAGCTTCTCCTTTCTCAGGGTCATCAATATAATTCTCAAGTGATCTTCATGCTCTTCCTTTATCTTTGAATAGACAAGAATATCGTCTATAAAGACTACCACAAATTGATCAAGATAGTCTCTAAAGACTCTATTCATTAGATCCATGAAGATAGCAGGGGCATTAGTAAGACCAAATGGCATCACTATAAATGCATAGTGTCCATACCTTGTACGAAAATCCGTCTTTGGTATATCCTCCCTTTTGAACCATAATTGATGATACACTGAACGAAGATCAATCTTGGAAAAGTATTGAGCTCCGCGTAGTTGGTCAAATAAGTCATCAATGCGTGAAAGAGGATATTTGTTCTTGATAGTGATCTTGATAAGTTCTCGGTAATCAATGCAGAGTCTCATTGATCCATCTTTCTTCTTAAAAAATAGAACAGGTGCTCCCCAAGGTGACACACTAGGGCGTATGACTCCCTTATCAAGATTCTCTTGTAGTTGCTTCTTCAATTCCTGCAACTCAATTGGGGCCATTCTATATGGTGTCTTTGAAATTGGAAAAGCACCCGGTACGAGTTCTATTGAAAACTCAACTTCACGATTTGGTGGAAGACCCGGTAATTCCTCCGGAAAGACATCATCAAACTCCCGTACAATGGGCATATTCTTAATCGTGACTTTCTCACCAACCATTTGAGATAAATAACCTTCATTTAGTGGAATCAATACCCATAAGATGGAAGAAATTTCCACTGGGAGGTTATGTTCATCCTTGCATTGATAGAAGATCATAGATTGATCTGGAATATGAAATGTGACTTCCCTTCTTTGGCAATTGATATGAGCTCCATGTAGAGAAATCCAATCCATGCCAAGAATCACATCAAATTCCACTAAAGGAAGGATCAAAAGATTTGCAGGAATCAATTTCCCACAAACTTCGATCGGAGAAGAATTATAAACTTTTGATGCGACTGTTGTGCCATTAGGTGTTGTCACAGCTAACTCAACATCTAATTGTTGAGGTAATACGATGATACCCTTAGAAATTTTTTCAGAAATAAAAGAGTGGGTGGATACAGAATCAAATAAAACATTTTCTACTTTAGAGTGGATGGTAAGTGTACCTTTCACCACTTCGTTATCATACTCCACATCGCTGATAGAAATTTCATGTGACTTTACTTTGCCTTTAGCCTTAAGATTTTGTTGACGTTGACCATCATCATCAACCCTTGGATTTGGGCATTGATTGGCATAATTCCCCATCTCCTTGCACTTGAAAAATTGAAGTGTAGTAGGTTCATTCTGTGTATCCCTTACTTTGTTTGCATCATTAGACATCTTCTTCTCATTATCGCGCCATTCAAATGCCCGATGACCTTCCTTTCCACATTTAAAACATTTACATGTCCCTTTAAGACAACTCCCTCCATGTTTCTTTCCACACCTTGAGCATAAGGGAAAGCTCATCTTCTTTTCAGTGTGCTCTTTATATTTTCCTTTGAATTCCATATTCCTCTTCTTATCAAACCCATGTGACTGATGGGTTACTCCAATATCCATCTCGACTTTGAGAGCACATCGAACAATTTCCTTGTAGCTATTGAAGTCCCTTATGGCTAACGCCCTTCGAAGACTTGGTTTTAAGCCACTAAAGAATTGATCGATCTTACTCTCAGGTTGGATAATAATACCAGAAGTGTACCTTGCAAGTCTTGTAAAATTTTCTTCATAGGTACCAACAGATTCATCATCCCTTTGCTTCAGTTCAAGAAACTCTTTCTCCATCTTTGTTCGGAGAATACGGGGGAAGTACTTATTGAAAAATAAGTTCTTGAACTCGTCCCATTCCATAGAATCAATTTCATCCCTTTGCTTCATATTCTTAATAAGATTCCACCATTGATCAGCATCTCCTTCCAAACGATACACTACTAGGATGACTTTATCATGTTCAGAACATTGAAGAACTGAAAATATCTTTTCAGTAGTACTAATCCATTGTTCAGCAACTAATGGATCAGTAGACCCGCTGAAAGAAGGTGGACGCTGCCTCATGAAGGATTCAACAGAATGTTGCTCCTTCCTTTGTTCGTTTGGAAGTCCTACATGATTCATAGCTTGAGAAAGTTGTGTGAGCATGGCTACAAGATTTTTCATTCCAGCTCCCATATCGTTTGGTTTCTCAGGGGGAAAATCATTTCATTGCCCATCGCATTCCGCATTAACACGGTTCCTTCGGGTTCCAGCCATTGACTAAAACCAAGAAGAATAGTGTGAGAAACACTAATTATAATAGGAAAACCACATAATCAAGGATAAAATTTCACACTTAAGGTCTTATCCTAGGGTATTCATGGCCATTTCTAAAACACTAAGATTGTGTTCTATGCTTATACTTATCCTTACGGTTCTTACTAAGGCTTTCACATCCTAGTTTCCAATGGTTGACTATACCTTTCCTCTGATACCAACTATAACGACCCATACTTTACATACATTGTTAATACTTCAAAATTGAAGCACACTTATTACAACATATGAAAAAACCACAAAGGACCGTATAGGTATAGTGTCTTTAGAAACTAGGAAACATAAACAACTGGTTCATAAATCTTCTACAGTGTCTCCCATTTATTTCATCATATCTAGGGTCCCTTTTAGCATATTCTACTTAATATCCATCTTCCTGACCTGGGGAAAAGAAAACATAAAAGGGTGAGCTCAAATGCTCAGCAAGGGCAAATAAAGAAAATAAAAATCATATCATATCTTTTTGAAAATCATAACCTGCAAAAGAGATCATAATATCTTAACATGGAATAAATCATAGAAGTGAAAATGAGATCCCCATAATCATAACATGAAACTTGAAACTTTGTGGCATGCACACATAATCATGGAAAATAATTTCTTGTTAGTCTTGACTCATTGCCAAGACTATCTTAGTGGATAGAGTCCCTTTCTGAACCGAGTCACCCTTGTTCCAGTCCTGTTTCACTGAACCGGTATAACCTACCGTTCCAGCCCTGTCTATCTCATGAGATATAAAATCTTTACCCAATGCATTGGAGGGAGATATAGGTCCCACCCATCTTATAATGAATCCTTTCTTATGTGTGCCACATAATCATAAACCATACATCATAGCGTAACCCATGTAATAAAAATGGAATTCTTAAACAACATGACATCATAAAACAATTCATATAAGATAAAGGAATTCATAAAAATATTTCCATCACAACATAATCAAATCCATGTAATAATAGGGATAATAACAGAACCCTTTTATTATCTTAGATGGAAAATAATTTTGATAAAATACTTGAACTCCATTCTTGAGGAAAATATCCTTTCTACTTCAAAAACATTTTTCCTTTCATAACATGTCATACGACTTTAAAATAAAATAAGTTGATTAAAAATAAACTTGAAAACTTGTAAAGGAAGCTTCTTGGAAATAATTTTTTAAAAATCCATTCATGCCGTATAAGTTAAAAAAACATTCTTCGTACTTTTGTTGGAAAAGTCAAAAAGTACCTCGTACGAAAAAAAGACAAAATATTCCTTTCATATTCTTTACTAAAAACTCACCAAAGGGTAAAATTGGATTTAAACTATTGTAAGTGGATGGAAACAATATTACATATTTAGGGAACATGGATGTGGATGATAAAATACACCCCAGTAAATGCGAAAGTATAAACAATCTCGGATACAAATGAGATTGCGATATTTCCCTTACCTTAGGTCCGATTTGCTTTGTACATGTCCGAAGCTCATGTATAATGGTTTAAATAATTTTATTTACTTATTCCAGAATCATACATATTGATATCATATCATATATGGTCATATTATTAGCTTCTTGTTAGTAATATTTCATTGTTACTTGTTACCTGGGTCCTTATTGCCTTTTGTTCTTATGCGTGTTTTGCCGAATAAATTCTTATTATTATTTTAAGGTTATAAATACCTTATATCCAGAATGGTATTAGTGTAACATATATCATATTTATTCATTCAATTCATTTATATAATTACTATGTAATTATGATCATGTAGAACGAGTCACATCACATCGTGGAGACGGTATTCCGTACGTACGCACGAGTGATGATATCGTTACTATGATCGTGGAACTTTATTAGAGTATATATATATTATTTAAGTATCAATATTACTTTATAATAATCATAAATATTTACTCATTACACCATTATACCCATCCTTGTAAGGTGATGGTGGAAAATAGATTACACCACGGCGTGGAGACGGTATTCCGTACGTACGCACGCGTGGTGATTTCATTTTTCCATAGGATGGATAGAAGGTGAATTAGGGTTGTTTCATATTTATAATAACATATAAGTATGTATGTAATACCAATGTTATTACTTTATCATGAAAAAACTAAAGAAGAATAAGTTTAAGAAGAAAGAAATTGAAAAGATCGGTAATGGATATTACCTCTTCTTTGGAACGCCTCTTTGAATCCTCCACATAGGGAACTAAGATTGGTCTTTGAAGAAGACCAGGACCTCTAGGATTATTCTAGGGATGTGGAGAAGATAAAATGTCAGGGTTTGGCCGAGCTTGAGTGCTCAAATTGGTGTGAGGAGGAGGGGTAGGAGGTGCCCTTTTATAAGGGAGGAGAGGGGCACCTTAGGAATATCTCAAAATATTATTTTATATTAAAGTCAAAATCGGTTTATAATGGTTTCAAAGGGTCTTATATCAAAGCTAAAGTGGGGATGAGTCGAAATCCTATCAACCAATAGGATTTAGACAAGTTCAGGGTATTATTTTAACCTTATCAATTAGATTTAACTCTAAGTTAAATAATTTAACTTTTAACGTGTCTTTTTGTTTTCTTTCACTATATGGTTAATACAGTTAATATAACATGCCAAACGAACCCCAAATTGTTTATTATTAATATATATATCCTTATCTAAGTCATTTTTCCGATCCTTAGATTTTTAGGAATAAAATAACAATTAGTAATATAATATTTGATTTAAAAACTATTTTGTGTCAATTTTGACACTATTTGATATATGATTTTTTTGAAAGTCATAACAGAATTATATGTTCAATACAAGTTCATTAAATCAACACTAATATATCATAGTAACCTAAATTTTTTTTTGGAATTCATAAAAAGTCTCAAATTACATTTATTTTGGTGTTTATAACATCAATTATGTCAATATTTCATTAATAAGATAATTACTGCATCATCATTGTGTCATAAATAAATAAAATTATTTAATCACTAAAAATTACAAATAAATTACCATTATGTAGGAAATCGTTTTAGATTTCTAATGAATATTTATAGTCGAATTTATATTATGTATAACCCCATATTAAAATGATTTACTTATTAAAATTTGATTTTATCTATTTTAACCCTTCTTTAAATAAATTAATAATAAATGTCCTAATCTAACCTAAGTGGTCCTAAATGGTCATATTTTATTCCTAAGTTTGTTTTTGGTCGAATTAAACTTATCCAACAGAATTAGGACATGTGTTAGGGTAATAGTAATATCATATCTACCCCTATTTACTATTAACTGCGGAAAAAAAGTAAAAAGTTACTATTCACCAAAAAAATTATTTTTATCTCATTGAACCACATTTTACTTACTGATATCAACCGTTTCTGTCGGATTTTTGAAATTCCATTCACAGAAGCGGTAAAATTAAGTTTTATACAAAAAATTCAGTTTTTAACCTACCACTTAGTGGTTTCACAATTCATAAAAAATTGAAAGTTTTCAGAAAAATACCAAAATTTCACCTAGGCTAATTTCGGTATTCCGAATCCAAAAATGAAGTCCATTTTGAAAAATAAAATTTATAAAATTTCAAAAACTGGTTATTACTATTCATAACGGCTAGTTTTAATAATATTTTAATAGAATATCATTGTTTAATGAAACTCGGTATTGCGTACGACGCAAGCTATTGAGGAAGGTCGTGATTGCGTGTAAAGTAAGCCAATCAAGTGTGTAGTGAAAGATTCCTTAGATGATATATATAAACAAAATATTACTCATAAAAATCTCGGGTGTTACACTATCTATAGAATTCACACACCAAAAGTTATCAGATCTAGAATAACCAATTTCCACATATGTGGAAATATTATGCTATATAATTTCCAAACATAGTTAATTAGTATTCTATTCCTATAGATTGATTTCATTTTTATGGAATTCATAAATCAATAACACTTTATGATGGGTGAACCCATTTAGTGATCCAATTATTTGGGTAAATATTTTGTCTCGTGAGACATCATTTTAAGGATTAGGGAGTAAGAAAAATTTATTACAGGACTTTGTACCCCATGTGATATTGTGTAAGAAGTTTTCCTTGACTGGTGTTTCATTAATGATATATATTTATATTTCATTTACTATGATTTAATGATCTTAATAAAACTTGTTATTTGGGTTATTCTTCCATAATATTTCTGTTGACCCTTCTCTTTTATGGTATCATGTTATACTTTTGACACAGTAGTTATGCTTATTCTTTATGTTTGTTCCCTTTCTAGGATTTTTAGCACAAACCTTCCTTTTATATATTCCCCGTATTATCCTATGTAGATTTGGGATCTTAAAATTATTAGGGATCTCATTGTGGAGAATATTTTAAGGATTTCATGGTTTAATGTTTTATTTAATGTATCATGAACCTAGTCATCCAATGACACTATGCCTCACAACCTTTGGGGTTGTACTTGTTGATATTTATTTTTAAATATCATGTAATTATTTTATTAAAAGGATTGGGTCTCTATATTTTGAATTAGATTGAGGTTATGTTTTTTGGATTAATATTTAATATATCAAAGTGAAATAACAAAGGAAAATATTAAACATTGGAATAAATTACAAAATTTTGGTAAAGTATAGAGTAAGTGGTTTCCAAGAAAATACATCACTGTTAGGATACTACAAGTTGATGTGGCTTAAAAAGAGTTGTACATAGGGGTAATAATACAAAAATGTTCACTATGTTAGACATGATCATCACAGGGTTCACACCAATAGTCATTTATACACCCCATGTTTTACACATCTACGTGATATGATTTATAAAATCAGAAAACTCATTATGAATCAGTATGAAGGAAATGAAATAATTATAATGTTATAAAACTAAATTGGAAGCATTTTGAAGGATAAACTTTATTTTAACCTAGATACTCATAATTAATCATAAAATTATCATTTATAATTTATTCATCTAAATATTATTAGTATCCACTTTTTATGTTAATATATTATAATCTTGTTTTGTTTTATTTTCAGTTAATGGATTGAAATAGTATAAGTCAGGCTAACAACTAACATGAAAGGAAATGTAATTATTTTCCAAATGATATTCTTAAAAAAATATATGTGTGAGATGAGAAAATCAGGGAAATAAAATATCAAATAGCTCATGTTATGAATAATAACCTTAGTCAGACAGAAAAAATCCTCCTCTTAAGAATGAAATGTGGTGTTTGAGTCGTTTATGTGACAAATACCTCCTAAACATAATGGACCTTCAGATAACCTCTCTGTAGAATAATAGATTAAATATATTGAGTAGATATCATATTCCCCCTTATGTTTAGAGATATATAAATTTTTTTTGGCCATTTATCACATTGAGGGAGAAGCCAATCAATGGTTGAAACGAATCAAGAACACAAATCCCACATACGATATTGACTGTATAGAATAGTAATAAGCCATGGAAATATTTTTCAACAAATAGATTACCAAAAATTACAATATATAAATGGATAGGGGGATCCTCAGTCTATATAAATAATAAGATGAATCCATCAAACCATTTGAGGAAAACATTCCAAGGATTTCATGGTATGCCTTCGACTTTTTGTCTACAATTAAAGGTAGGAAGACCATATCTTTAGTAGGATAACATCAATTATATGAAAATAATTTGATATTTCAGATTTTGATAGCTAAGAGAAGATATTATAATGTGCCCTAAATGATGATATGGATAATGGAGAGTGTCATTTGTATCATGGGACTGGATGAAAAAAAACATAAAATAATGTTTTCTTTAGAAGTATAAATATAAATATCCAATGGAGGAATGAAAAACCCACGTCCCACATGTCAAAATTGTTGGAATATGTATCTTGGGAACTCTATGATGGGTACTAGGAGATTCATTTACTATGGAAAAGAGGGGAATCAGGTTAATCTCTACTAAGGGTAAACGAATAAACCCACCAATGAAAAAGAAGAAACAAAAGGTTTAGATTAATACTGATCCTATATTGTTGTTTTTTAATTATAAGAAACATGGGAAATATGTAATAAAATTATATAAAAATTGTTTTCAGAGAAAATCAATGGAAAAAACTTCCATGGAATAAATAGAAAGGAAGAGAATATATTATCACTAATATTGAGGTGGATCCTAAAGATTATGTGGGGACATGTGCGATAGTCATTCATTCTTAATTATAAAACATTCTATTTTTTTGGTTCTACACATTCCTTCATATCTTACAAGTTTAGTTAACCTATTCAAGAAACAGCTAAAAAAATACTGGTTGGCCTATTTATGAGAAACTAAGACGGATAAATTATTACATCCTATGTATATGACCCCTCTAGAAGATAATTATTGAGGACTTAATGTTCCATAAAATTTTATCTTACATCATTTAGTGTAGGTTTACAATATATAGGGAATGAATTAGATTTCATTATATAAAAAAACCATCAACTAGTAATAGTTGTATGTCACTCCCCATATACCAAGTCATCATTAGGTTCTATACCAGTGTAAGAAGGTTCATGAATTTCCCCTAGAATATTTTTTTCATGGATTGATATTATTTCCTAATGAAAAATAATATCCATCCCAAACAATTTGAAAAAGGAGATAATTATGCTTGAATACAGTCCCATACTGAGGGATTATACTTATGTATCCTCTTGAGGAGTTTTCTGTACTACCTCCCAAAAATGTGGTTGAGTGATAAATTAACATATACTTGTATATCATCCCATATCAATGTCATTATAAAACTTCCACTATTGAGTTATAAGTTTTAAAAATAAGTTAAAATAGTATATGGAAAATGGTTTTATATGTATGAGTGTTTCACGATGAGGTGTTCCAGTCCACTTTATCAAGGAGGATAATGGGTCAATTCTCCATTCCTTTATTAATATTAAATTAATAAAATCATGATAAAGAACAAGTATCCCCAACCATAGATAAAGGTTTTTCCGTCAACTACATTGTTCATTTTATTAACCTAAGTTGAACTTCAGTTAGGGTATTACCAATTAAGGGTGAATAAGGGAGATATTCAAAAACCCACCTTTTGAACAGTGTATCCACAATAAGAGCTTATATTGAGGCCTTTCAGACTCACCAATGCTCTATTATTATTTATATAATTAATAAATATGGTCTTTTGGGATTATCTCAACAAATATTATTTTTAGTATCTATAGATGATATTCTGATTTATTATAAAAGAAATATAGAGCATGAGTTGCATTTGAATACTATGATAATGGTGTTGAGAATAGGGAACTTATATGAATAGAATAGTTACTATGAGTTATGGATGAAGGATTTTTCATTATTAGAAAATTTAGTCACTGGAATGGTGATATCTTTGGACCATTATATAATAAAGGAAATTTAGGACTCGTATAGAAATACATATATAACGAAGATCTTGAGTTCTATCAAAATATAATGGTATTATCAATAATTTCTAAGAAACGTATCATGGTTTTCAAACCCAATACAAAATATAACATGTACATTAGAAAAGTTTTAATGGATTAGGGAATGTAAATAGTTTGTTAAGGAGTTGAAAAAGAGGCATTTCACTACACCAGACTAAACACTTCCCTCATGTGGGGAACTTTTTATTGTATAAATTGATCTTTAATGATAGGATTTGGATATGTAATGATGAAAAATGATAAATTTATATCCAATTATTCAAGATATGTGATATTTTATAAGTATAACTATCATATACATGATCTGGAGACAATCCCAATGATATTTTTATTTTAAATCTAGCAGCAATATATCTATTTAGAAATGTGTGAAATATATATGGTTCGTACAGAAAATAATATGTTCCATACAAATTGTTAGAGGTGATCGAGGAATTTTTCTACAAATTAAAATAATATCTTGTATGAAAAACAATTTTATAGGTTCACTAAGTAGAATAGATCTAGGAATATTATCAATGTTGAGAATTTAGAAGGATCTTTTTTTTAGAATGGAAAATGATGGACATGAGAATCCTGAAGGATAAGACATAATCAATAATTTCTAAAATTATTTCTCAACAATCCCTTATAGTGAAGTTAATGAATTAATAAATATAATATATTTTCATTTATAAGAAGTTTGAATCAATAAGAAAAGGGAAATACTTAGTGTTTAAAATTTATGAAGAAGTTTTTGTAAGATTTAGGATATTAATATATAAGTCATTAGATCCTAAGAAATACATGGAACTATTGAATTATGCATATAGCTCGTCCTTATCCATCCACCAAGGTATCATAAATATTTTTCAAGTTTTCTAAGAACACTATTGGGTGGAACATATAAAAATGATGATCATGGAATATATTTAAAAGATTCGAGTATGTCCGCAAGTTAATAATAAAAGGAAAATGTTTAAGAGGATGATGAAACATTACCAAATACTATATGGAAATTGGAAAATATCACCAAGGAATATGTTACTATTATTATAAATACATCAATAATAAATTATGAGATAAGGTTTTTGGTGGATCATATTAAAAAGACTGCACACTTCAGTGCAGTTTAAGAGGACTTCTAACTCGATCAATTTTCAAGGATATACATCAGGGTGGTAGTGAGGATGTATGTGAAAAAACTATCAATTATATCTAATAATGATTCAATATTTACCTCCATGTATGAAAGTATCATACATCATTCTCTAAATAATTATTTAAACATTATTATGGGTTATCACCCACAAACTAGTGGAAAATATGAGGGAACAACTAAAACATTAGAATATATTTTTAGAGCCTGATTGATGGACTTCAAAAGTTTATGAGATCATCATATTCCATTGTTCATGTTCTCTTACAATAATAGCTTTTACTCGATCATTTAAATGGCTCCATATGAATCTTTTTATCAGAAGAGATGTAGAATATCAGTGTGCCGAGATGAATTTTTTGAATTAATGCTTTTTAGAATAGAAATTATTGGGGAGATGGAGAAGAAGGTTAATACCACAAAGAAACACATTAGGACTGCTCAATGTTGATATAAGTTATATGATATCAATTTTTGATGATACATAAATTTTTAGGTTGGAGATAAATTGTTTCCCCACATATCTCCCATGAATATATTCTTGAAATTTCATTGGAAAGGATATCTAAGCCTCATGTTAATCTTTCCCTTTGATATTCCTAATTGCATCAGAACTGTGGGTTAAAACTACCTCTCTAACAACCCTTCCTTAGGTAAATGACATATTCCATGTATCCCTCTTGATTTATTACATAATATATGTCTCGCATTTATTGAAGTTAGATATGGTACAATTGGAACATTGTGTCTCTTTGGAGGAGTAAGTAGTGAAGATCTTACACTTTAGAGATAACATTTTACCCAACAACACTAATCACCTAGACAAATTACTATTGTGGAACCACAAATGAAAAGAGTCAACCAGGTATTTAGAGGAAGGCATAATGTAAAACTACCCTCTCTTATTTTCACCTATTTATGTAATATGAAAATTTTTTATGTCCAAATTTTGTAAAGGGGGGAAAATATAGCACGCCATTATTCAAAATAGAAAGCTATGTTTGGTAGCTTATATTATATATGACATCAGATTATAATGAACCTAAATATAATGTTAATATTTTTTTTTGAACATTACCATTATAAAAAATTCATTACTCTTAGTGGTATGAATATGAGTGGCCAAATTTTGAAAATTAAGTATATGGGTTTTATAAGAATAATATATACTGATAAATAAAAACATAATTTATTCTTGTGTTTATATACTTTGAAAATAAGTTTTCTCAAAAAATTATTTTTATTTAGTTTGTTGAAAAAATAATAAAATTAATTTTTTCCATTAATAGAAAATAAATTTTGAAAAACTAATTTCATTTTTGGAATCAATATTTCAAAATTATCATAATATTAGTTTTTTTATTTTCCAAAAATGATTAATTTTTCAATGAATATTAACAAATGGAGATTTTTATTAGAACCCTCCTTTATTTTAAAACAATATTTGCAAAGATAAATCTTGTTTTAAAGTATATTAAAAATAAGATTAGTTCAAATATAATCTTATTAGTCCAATTTGAATCATTTGAGTCAATTTTATGCTAAATATTCATATATACATTTTTTATACTTTTGTAATCATTTTCAGAAAATGATATTTTCATCACTTCTTCATGTTTAGTTTAAAATTAAATTATAAAACATGGGAATTGAATTTGTAATAATGGATTCTATATTTGGAATAATCATAATTATTATTTATTTATTTTAACATCAATATTCATCATAATTAATAGTTAAACTAATAAAAAAATAATTAATGAAATTAAGGTTAAAATGGGTTCACCGAGGCCTAAAATAAAACATTAATGGGTAAAATAACCAAACAAAAAGTCCAATTACTTTTTTTGGAACAATATTAACATTAACTAATCTAATGTTTTATAATTATCTATTTCAAATCATTGGATTATGTGTAAATTATGGGTATGAGATTTTTCAAACAATTCAAGTGTTTCCACCCACCCAGTTATAAAAAAGAACCCCCTTTCTATCCCATTCACATATAAAAACCATCATTATTCAACCAATAACATCTTAAATACCTTCCTTACTTCCATCCCCATGTCTTAGAATGATTTTTTAACATAAAGCTAATCAAGAGAGACATTAAATATAATCATAACACGGTGGTATGAAGAAGAGTTATCATTGATAACCAAGCATTGTTGTTTTATTTCTTCTTACACATCCTTAAAATCATACTGAATCATTATGAAATTGTAACATAGTTATATCCCATATAATGGGATGTTATTCTATTAATTTCATAACCTACATCCATGTAATCTTATATTAAAATAGAAATGAATCCTTTGCTTGTCTGTACGGTAGACTGTCGCCTCACAAACCGATGTAATTATTTTTTCCATCATCACCTTTAATGGATTTTTCTGACGATGATTTTAACATTTATATATATTATATTAATTAAATATTTATAAATCATATACATTTATATATCATATTCTTTCATACATTACCATCGATTAAAAAAGGATAATGTTGTTCGTGTGTACGATGGACTATTGCCTCATTAAGCGATCAAATTCATTTTTTATTGCTAGATCACATAGATAAAATATTGGTTTCTAAAATTATATAGAGCACAAAACCTTAGGGGTTAATATTTTCTGTTGTGAAATTGTTTCCCTACATTACTGCTTTCCAAATGTGGGTGAGTTTCATCAATTTCATCGATGATGCCTACAACTTGATCAAAACAAGATGACGGGATTTCAGTTCTGTATTCCATGGATTCCTCCTTAGAACTAGTATCCTAGTTCAGGTCACCCTGATAGAGTTAATTAATGTTCATTGAAATAATTTCTGGATTCATATATTTTAGGACACCTTTTTATTACATTTCCTTTTTCTGGACATTCCAATGGGTCTTGATTGGAAATTAACTTTTGGTTAGGAGAGTACTCAGGATGGAAATTGTTGTCATATAGAGATGTTATGTACCTTTTTCACCAATATACCATCTCATTGGAGAGAATATCCTGGAGGGATCATAGGTGTGGAACCCAAGGAACAACTTGTTTATCATAAGGTATCAAATTCTTTAGGCCTCTATCTTCCATGGAATTTATTATAATGCCCTGACCCTAGAATCCTGGAATGGGAGCATTATTTTATTACAGTAACATGATTAGAAGGGATAAAATCTTGAATGAACATTATGTTCAGTTGTATGGGAAATAAAAATTACATAAATGATACCCATAATACCTTTGGAAATTGGAAACAAGAACATCATACATAATATAAATAACTAAACAACATCTTTGAACACTTACTCAAATATTTCATCATCATAACCTGGGGAAAAGAAACATAATAAGGGTGAGCTAAAATGATTAGTAAGGTAAAGTATAGTGAAATAATTAATGAATAAATGGGATAAATAAACATATAAAGGTAACTTACTTATAAAACATTCCATTAAAATAACTATATAAGGAAAATTCAATATATTGAGGTAAGAAGTTGAAATACATTACATTAAATCAATGAACTAAAATTTAATATATCCATAGGTATGTCGATGAAAAATCTCATTGATGAATAAGTTATAAAACTAAATTCAGGAAATTCATAATTATTGGGAAACATTTTTAATAGGTACATGGAACTATTAAGTTCAATACTTATCCAATGATAGTTTAGATATCGTGTAAAAATCCTTCTATTTTGGCCAACTGCTTCATCTCATGAGACTACTAATGCCTCAAGGTTGTATCTATAAGCATTCCCAACCATGTTATACCTATCCAAATAATTATTAATACCACATAATCAACATAAATACTAAAAAATATTCTTCATAATATATATGTATTGAATGAAGGTTATAGGTTTATCAATTATTCCTCAGTTAGTCCAATAAATATCCAAGTAAACACTGTGTATAAAATGATATACGGTTTAGGAAATAATAATATCCATCCTATGGAAATATGCATATTCAAGGGGATATAAATTGGAATAATTATTACCATAAATATATTCTTTCAATATAATGTTTGAAATCACAAAATGAGGTGATATTTCAAAGATAATCACCGAGAACATACTTTTGGAGAAAAATCATTAAACATTCCAAAGTGACCCATGCGTCCATGAAACATTTAAATATTAATCCCCATGATGTAATAATTTTAAATGAAACACATAATATCATGATATTAAGTAAAATCATTATATAACATATTAAAAGGAAATATATACACCAAATTAAATTGAATTGGTTTATAATGACTAATAAGTCTCAATGGAATGTAAATTGAGACAAAATTCTCTTACCTTGACCGTGTTTTTCTTGTATGGTATTTATCTTTCATTATAATGGTTTAAAATATGTTAAAAACTTATAATATGACCATAATCATGTTTATAATATTATATATCATCATCTTATGATGTCTTATTACCCATTTGTAAACAATATTTCATTATTTTCCCTAGTTTATGTGTTAATTACTTATTTTTATCATGTATATTATGAATTTTTATTTGGTTTTAATATTAAATGTATCATGATTTCATTAGATTCATAATTTAATTAGTTATTTAATTATAATATATATTAATTACATATTTTATTATAATAATCTATAATGTTTGGAGATATGAAATGAAATGCACCGTTCATGGATACGGTAGGTCATACGTACGCATGAATGCTACATTCATTTATTGTTGTAACAAACGAATTAAAAGTAAATGATATATGTATATTATAATTATAGTTTCATATCTACATTATATATTATACATAGTTTTATTAAAACATTCATTTATAATTTTCAGGTATCCCATCAACGAGACACATCACATTGAGGGGGCATAGTCCACACATTCTCGAATGAAATTATTGTATTTACAATACATGGAAATATAAGTACCCAACCTTAAACATTGCATAATGTTGAATATAAAAAATAATTCATATTGATTATCTTTTCAGGTTTATAATTTTATATAATTAGGGCATAACTATTACATTAAATCTCAAAAATTACAAAGTAGACACTTCTACCCTGTTTCCATTTTTTTCATAAAATAAAAACTTTTGAAAAAAAGGGTCATGTCTAGTTCCATGTTTTAGACAGCATGACTTTTCCATGAACCCATCATTGACCCTATTCATCTTTAATTCTAGTGAAAATCATTTCAAAACTTGTGATGAGCATAAAATCCTCAATAAGTGTTATAAAATAAAGAAATAAAACACTAGTCCATCAAAACATAAGATTTTTAACACACCTCATAAAATCATAATATTTATGAAACCCACATAGTATTCAAAAATCATAAAGCTAACATTGGGAAACTAAAAAATAAATAAGTTGTAGCTATCATAGCTACGTAAGGAGTTACAATTGGAATAACCATCATTGTATATTCACTAAATCTATTAGGAGAAACATTAACATTTACCTCAGTCACATTACCCAATGCATTGGAGAGCTATCTCAGGCTCACCCACCCATTGTTTATCACGAAACCGTCTGTATAGATAAATAATGCCCAATAAAAATAAAGTATTCATAAAACATAAGACAAGAATGAAGGAAAAATAACATTTCCACATTGCAATCACAATATATTATTTCAATATATGGACATAATCAATGCTTTACCAAACCAATTTCAAAATCATTTAAAACATTTAATAAATAGATTTTTGAATCAAAGTTTCCCACATGACATTGAATATTTTGAATGAAATTTTAATTTCAAAACATTCACATCCATATAAATAAATTCAAAGATCCATTTTTAAAAAATGGACATTAATGAAAAATATTTATATGAATAAATATTTAAAACATTTTAAATGATATTTTAGTTAAAGAGTTCCTAACCAAATGGGAGATGGTTGAATAAAAATAATTGTGGAATAATATGTAATCCAAACATTATAATATCATGAGAATAAAGTTATTCATGATATAATATTCCAAAACATAGTATATTCACCATATTAATTTTAATTGGTGCATAACCAAAAAGAATTCTCAATGGAATGTAAATTGAGACAAAATCCATTATAAAGACGATATACCTAGATTAAGTACAAATAAATTACATAATTATGTGTGAAAAATATAAATACAATCAATATGATTGGATATCCAGTGTAAATCAATACGATAACATTCACACATGTAATTTTAAAAACAAAACCAATGACTTTAATGTTTAACTCAATGAATGTAAACTGAGTTAAGATTACCCTCATCAAGTTCATATCAATGTATTGAGAATATATAAATGGAGTTATTATGTGTATAAAAAGTATATCCACACAAGGGGGAGTGTAAATTACTACCTAAATAAATAAATTGGGATTCGACACATAATCATGGAATAAAATAATCAATGAAGTATGTGTAAAACCCAATGAGTTGAAATTGAGGTTTGAAATTCCCTTACCGATTTGGTAACTTATGATACATTCACCCCATGAAAAAAGGATCAGAAAAATATGATTTAAATAAAAATAAATTAAATTACATTATACAAAGAATACAATCATGATCGGTTCATACACCAAAAAAGGAAATAGTGGAAAATATAACAGGAATCTCACCTAAATAAAAAGTGAGATGAAAACCCATTACCTCCTGTCTGGCTTGTCGTGTTTGTTACTTTATATTTTATAATAAAAGACTAGATTTAATTTATAATTTCTTAATAACATTTTTCTATATTATTATTCCTTTTATATCCTTTATTACCTTGATAGAACAATTATTTAATTACTTGAGTTCATATCAGACATTTTATCGATGTTCGGAATTGTGTAAAAAAAATTAACTTGTTATAATTAAAAATTGTCCATGTGGTCAAAATTTAATTATATCCAGAATTATATTCATGATTTGGATATAATAAATACCATATATATCAAGTATATATGTATTTATAATATTCCATAACAGTTTGACATAAGAAATGAAATGCACCGTTCATGGAGACGGTAAGCCGTACGTCGGCATGAACGCTTCTTTAATTATTTGAATTTTTAAAGGAATGAAAAATAAATGATACATTGGTATATTATAATTCTATTATAATATATATGTTATATATTATACATATGTTCATAAATTCCATCCTCTATATGGTCCATGTATATCATGAACGAGTCATATCAATTTTAGGGGGCGGTAGTCCGCACTTCCTCGAATGAAATTATCCTATTTACAAGTTATGGACAGACTAAAGCTTATGTAAATTGAAAAACACAGAATAATAGAGATAAAATAAATATCATAAATATATTTTATAATTAATTTTCATAATAATTTCCACCATAATAGATTGTAGGAGATGATTGAGCAATAATCGTTTCGTGAGCCAGTAGTTCACTGTCCAAAGAAACAGTATGTTCTAAGTCCATTAGAAGGAGGTTTTGGTAGTGTAGTTAAAATAATACTCATAAAATAATCCTATTATATTTAATTTACTGGTGTTTTTATAAAATAAAGGAATAAAGAGAGTTTAGGGGGTTGGAGAAGTAAAATAAAAGAAAAGAACTAAAGAGATGATGTTACCTTTAAATCTGGAATCTCTCTTTGGATTAATCCAAAATAATTACATAGATTGCCTTATTCATAGGGAAAGGATTCTAGGAGTAATATAAGGATGTATGGAGCTTAATTTAGAAGATTTTGGATGATTCAAGTGGCTTGAAAGGTGTGAGAAAGGGTTAGAGGTGGTGTCCTTTTATAAGGGGGAGATGAGGCACTTTAGGATAGTTTGAATGTATTATTTTATTATAAACTAATTTTCAATTTAAAACGGCCCAAAACATATTAAATTAAAATATAATATGACTCATGTTTGAAATAAAATAATCCAATATGAAATGGATAGGTCTGAGATATTTGTTTAATTCTAATAATCTTATTTATTTAAATCATTCATTAATAAGGTAAACACTACATCGTCATTGTCTCGCAAATAATTTTATTTATTTTCTGTCTATGAAGTTTAAATAAAATACCAAATGTAGGAAATATTTTTAGATTTAAAATTATTATTTATAATCAAATAGATAACTTATATAACCCCATATAAAAATTTATTTACTAAAAGATAGATGTTTAAGTCATTATTGTCTTTACTTTAAATTAATTAATATAAAGTTTCATTATCACTCCGATGTGGCTCCATGGGGTCCCGAAATAAAACAAATGATACCCATGTTTGTAAATTCATAATCCCAGATGATTAAGACACGTTTTAGGGTAATTTATTATTATTATAATACTAAATGTTACCCTTATTTACCAAATTTAACCTTAAACCATGGTAAATAAAATATTTACTGAAGTTAATATTCATAATGTCTAAAATAAAAGTTACCTATTAACATAGTTTGTACCTTATAATAATGAATATGGAATCCATTTTTTTGTATTTAAAGCACAAAAGTGGCAGAAACTAATTTAAAATTAATTCATGTGTTTAAAACTAAAAGCGTGTTTTTAAGAAATAAAATATTGACATTAGTTTATGTCCAATTTGAAAGTGAAATTATTTTAGTTGAACAATATTTTATTTAATGGTGAAAATATATTCCAATTACACTTTCAAAAAAATTCAAAAGATAATATAACCATATAAATAAATTAGACTGAAATGTGGTTTTCAATTAAAATATAGTAATTGCACTATTCAGTAAAAAAAGAACTTTTTCAGAAAAATACCTGAATTTCATCCAAAGTAAATTTTGATGTCCCTATTTAAAATAAAAATTTAATTTTTCTAATTATTACAGATAATGCTTTAAAAACTATATTTAATAAGGGCATTCCATCAAAAGGTAGTAAGATGACCTTTTAAAGAATATTAGAGTTTTTATGCTTAAAATCCGATTCTTTCTTATTTTAGCCTCAAATATTTTTTGGATAAATATAAAAACATTTATCAAACATGTATAATCATATTTTATTTAGTTATATTAATTTCATCCAATAAAAAGGATATGCGTTAACTTCAATTTTAAATAATAATAATATTAAATTATTTTTCTGTATAACTCAACGTTGTGTGCAACATAAGATTTCAAAGAAACTCATTGTTGCGTGTTGAGTATGATACTAATAATTTCACCCCCATTAATGTAAAATTAATATTAAATTCACAAATTATATTAAATAAATAAAATTTCATATTTTTTATTTACCTGGGATGTTACATCCTTCCCCCATTTTGGGAATTGGGTGCTCGCAATTTAAAAATTGGGCTCAAAAACATCATTAAAAGTCCCACATCGAAAAATATTCAATAAAAATATCTCTTTAAAAGAAATAAAAAGATGTAAAAAGGTCACCTAAGATAACACATTCTAATATTCCATGTAGAAAAACATGGATATGGAAGAGAAACTAACCATCATGTTCTGATGGAGAGTGATAGGAAACATGATTAAAAGAAAGTTAACCACTAGAAAACCACAAACTTGTGATAGGTTATACAGTCTTTGGTTCCCCAATATGAAAAGTAAATAGACAATGTTTTTGTTTTATGTTTCATTTAGTAAATATGGGTAATTTATTTATGAGATTAAATAAGGACAGAAGGAAATATACTTACTTTTCACGTAGATTTGCATCCCTTAATAAATTTCTTCCTCAGACTTATCTTTTCTCTAAATGATGAGTATTCATGATGTCATGGTCACACCTAAAGTGATATAATAAACTTCTAGAGAATCACATAATCCAAAAAATAACTAAACATTTCCCTTTTCTTTAGACATTATCCAAAACAAAAATCATTGGTACAAGATAAGATAATCTATAGAAATGATAATCCTTTATAAAAAGAAAGACTATTCTTAATCACCAAAATTGGACAAAAAAATACACAAAGTTCAAAAAAACATTCAATAAACAACTATTTTTGAAATTCATCAAATTAATTCAAACTAAGATTGAAACCCAAAATCCAGAAGGATTTGATCACATAATCCTCGACGATAAATCTTAACATTTATCTCTAATAAAATCGACTACTCTTAAAGTATCATACTGAAGTGTAATTAACCTAATCACATATTATCTATGATAGTTTCATAATTTTCTTAAATAACCTAAATTTCCATATGTCCACATTAAAAACATAGATTCTTCCAAAATAAAATTTCAACTATTACTCAACAAATGAGATAACAAAGTATTCAATTTCCGATAAGCATATAATGTTCCATAAGAGAAAAATATTCTAAAATAACCTTTATAATTTAATCACCAAATAGTTTTCTTATACTAAGGATATCCATTTGATAAAACATATGTTCCCAAAATCTAATTACCCTTGATCTATAAACTCATTAAACTAAAATAATAATTCATACTACCTTGGGACTTCACATAGTCCAGTGGTATTCGATAAATCACAATTGCACTGTGGTTCTGGGTTCAATTCCCGTAGCTATGTCCGACACGATGGGTTATCCCATTTTCTATGTGCTGTCCTTTTTAAAAAACTATTTAATATTATAATATTCCCAAAATTGAGATAAATTCCTCAAAAAATAACCACAACATTTTTTAACCCCAAAGGTTTTCCTATACCTTTCATTTTCATTCCAATACATTAAGACCAAGACATATTAATTCATGAAGCCTTATATATATTTTCCTTTTTTTATTTCACTTCCATATGATAAAATAAAACTATTACTAATAGAAATAACATCATACCTTGATCATGGTGTCCATATGGATTCATCTCCATCTTGTTCATGTAGGTAGAAGGTCCAAGCATTGCAACAATGATTTAGAATCCTTCAAAATCATTTTATTCCTACATCCAAATACCTCTTATACAACTTTGGCATATGGGTGTTCACAGAAAAATAGTTTTGGAAAATAATCATGTATGACATATAACTTCAAAATAGCTGATAAAACATGATTTTTATAAAACAGTCCGACCAAGTTTGAGTTGAAACATTCAATCAATGGTCATTTTAAAATACCATATCGATGTTCTGAGAGTATATATTGTAAAAGAAAGTATAAATATGTTGTGAAAAGATCTCATTCTTCAACAACCTTTTCAAAATCATAATATGCTTTAAAATCTAATTTTAAGGTAAAATATTTGAATATACCTTGATAATATTTACCTTTCTTGAAAATATGAGAATGTTGCAAAAAAAATTATTTGTTTTAATACAACTCAACATCCAAAATGATATCGAGGTATAGTAGAGGTGTTGGATATCTCAAATAACTAATTTCTAGTGAGTTCTATGTTAGAAAAAGTTTAACAATAATCTGAACATGACTTGGCAATAATTATTGCAAGCATGTCATGAGGAAGAATTAGGATTGTCATTTAAGATCCTCCTCCTTCCATTTGTATCCGAGATTCCTTGATCTGAAAAAATTATAAAACAATGATTTCACTAAAATAATAGACATAGGTACTAACTACGTGTTTAATGGAAAATCCCAATCCCTAAAGTTGTCTAAACTAACCACTGATACCAATTATAAGGACGCAGCCTTAAAACATTACATAATCGTGAATTAAATGAGTAATTCACATTGAGAATATTTTCAGGTTTATAGTTTTACAGAATTATTCCATAACTATTACATTGCATCTAAAAAATTACAAAGTATACACATCTACTAAGTTTTCATTTTTTCATAAAATAAAAACTCTTGAAAAAGGATTCATTTCTAGTTCCATGTTTTAGACATCATGAATTTTCCATGATCCCATCCTTGACACTATTCATCTTTCAGTCCTGTGAAAAACATTTGAAAACATGGTATGAGCATAAAAAGCTCAGTAAGGGTTATAAAATAAATAAAGAAAACATTACCCTATAAAAACAGAAGCCTTTTAACATACTCATGAAAACATAATCTTTATGAGTAACACATAGTAATCACAAATCATAGTGGTAACATGTGGAACCCATAACATACTTATGTAGTCACTTTTATTGATATGTAGTGAGTTACATTTGGAATACCAATCACAATATATTTCATTAATCTCTTAGGATAAACATTAATATTTACCTCTGTCATGTTACACAATGCATTTGAGAGGTATATCAGACTCACCGATCCTAGGTTTATCACGATAACACCCATATATGTAAACAATGACCAATAACAATAACATATTCATAACACATAAAACAATAATAAAGGAAAAATAAATTTTTTTCATTGAAATAAATATATATCATTTCATGATATTGACATAATCAATGCTTTATCAATGCCTTATCAAAACCATTTAAAACATTTGAAAAAGATATTATTAAATAAAATTCTCCCATAAAAATTTGAAGATGTGTAAAGAAATTTTAATTTCAAAACTATCAAGTCCATATAAATACATCCATAAAACCATTTTTAAAACATGGACATTAATGAGAAAGATTTAGAAGAATAAATCTTTAAAACATTTTAAACAATATTTTTGTTAATGAGTTCCTAACCAAATGAACGATGGTTGAATACAAGTAATTAAGGAATAACATATAGTAAAAACTTTATAATATAATGAGAATAATGGTATTTAAGATATAATATGTCAAAGGATATTATATACACAATATTAAATTGAATTGGTGCCTAACAACAATGAGGTCTCAATGGAATGTATATTATGATGAAAACCATTATAAAGATGGTATCCTTGGATAAAAGATAAATATATTACATAATTATGTGTGAAAAATATAAATACACTTAATATGATTAGATATTCAGTTTAAATCAATAATATGACATTCACAAATGTTTTTCCAGAAACAAAAGCAATGTGGTGGATGTTTAGCTCAATGAATGGAAATTGAGCTAAAATTACCCTTATCAAGTTCACATCAATGACTTGAGAATTTATCAATGGAGTTATTAACTTTATCAAAAGTATAACCAATAAAAGGGGAGTGTAAATTAATACATAAATAAATAAATAGTGATCTGACACATATTCTTGGAGTAAAATAATCAATGAAGTATGTGTAAAACCCAATGAGTGGAAATTGAAGTTTTGGAATTCCCTTACTGATTTGGTAGCTTACGAAACACACACCCCATGAAAAAGAATGATAAAATGATGACTTAAATACCCATAAATTAAATTATATTATACACATACTACAATAATTATCAGTACATACATCAAACAAAAGGAAATAGTGGCAAATATAACATGAATCTCACAGGAATAAAAAGTTGGATGAAAACCCCTTACCTCGTGTCAGATTTTTCTCGTTGGTTCATTGTTATTCTTTAATAATAAACATAAGTTAATTTACAATTGATTAAGAAACTACTTCATGTTTATTATTAATTTTATATAACTTATTACCTTTCTATAACAATAAGTTAATTACTATATTTCATATCATAAATTTTATCGACGTTCGGAACATGAGTAAAAAATTGAACGTGTTATAATTACAAATTTTTCATGTGGTCAAAAGTACATTATATCGAGAATTATATTAATTATTTAGATAAAATATATATCATATATATCCATTATATATTTATTTAGAATATTCCATGACATTTGGATATAAGAAATGAAATGCACCATTCATGGAGACGGTAAGAATTACGTACGCATGAACACTACTTTTATTTTTTTCATTTTTAATGGAATGAAAACTAAACAATACATAGTTATATTATAATTCCATTATAATATATATTTTATATATTTTTAATAGGTTCATATATTCCATCCTATATATTTTCCAAGTGTATCATGAATGATTCATATCACTTTGAGGGGGCAGTAGTCCGCAATTCCTTAAATGAAATTGTCGTATTTACCTGTTATAGAAATCATAAAACTTTTCTATAAATTGAAAAATATAGAATAAAATAGATAAAATAAATATCATAAATATCATATATAATTACATTATCATCATAATATCTACCATAATAGGTGGTATGAGAATATTGAACAATCATCATTTCGTGAGAAAGTAGTTCATCGTCCACAAAAGCAGTATGTTCTAAGTCCATTTGATGGAGGTGTGTGGAAGTGTTGTTTGAATAATCCTTATAAAAAAACCTAGTATATTTATCATATAGGTGACGTTATAAAATAACAGAATAAAGATATTTTAGGGGGTTTTAGAAGTAAAATAAAACAAGAAATCTGAAGAGAAGATGTTACCTTTAAATAGGGTATCTCCCTTTGGTTTAAACAAAATGGTTTAGTTGAATTGGCTTCCCTATGGGAATTCTTCTATGATGAATATAGAAATTTGGGGAGATTAATTGGGCTGAGTTTTGAAGATCCAATGGGCTTGAGAAGTGTGAGAAATGGGACAGAGGTCGTGACCTCTTATAAGTGGGTGGAGGGGCTCTTTAAGAAAGTTTGAATGTATTATTTTATTATAAATATATATTCTATTTTAAAAGGTCATGAACTTATTAAATTAGAATATAAAATGACTCATGTTCGAAATAAAATCATCTAATAATAATTGGATAAGTTTTGTCATTTTTTTTATAATCTTATTTATTTAAATCATTCATTAATAAGGTAAACACAACATCGTCATTATCTCATAAATAATTTTATTTATTTATTGTCTAAAAATTATAAATAAAATACCATGATATAGGATTTTTTTATATTTCAAATGAATATTTATAACTGAAGAGATAAGATATATAACTTATTGTAAAAATTTATTTTCTAAAAGATATAGGTTTATTTCCTTTGTCTTTACTTTAAATTAATTAATATAAAGTGTTATTATCACTCCCAAGAGACTCCATGGGGTCCCATAATTGACCCAAGGATTATCATGGTGGGACATGTATCAACCAAAAAGATTAAGACATATGTTAAGATACCTATTTATAGAATTTGGACCTCTTGTAAAAATATGGAATTGATTTTTCTTAATTTATAACATAGAATTGGAAGAAATTAATTTAAAATTAATTCCCATCGTCAAAACAAAAAAGTGTGGTTTTATGATATAATAACTCTTAAAAGATTGAAACTTTTTTGTGTCCAATTTCAATCTAAAATTACTTCCAATGAAAAAACATGGATTAAATGGTAAAAATATAATCTAATTACACTTTAAAAAATTGAAAAAATTTATTCTAACTATATAAATAATTTTGATTAAAATGTAGTTTTTAATTAAATTACAGTATTTTGGACTATTCATTAGAAAATAACTTTATCATAAAAATAATAAAATTTCATCTAATGTAAATTTTTATATCCCTATTTTAAATAAGAATTTTATTTTGTCAAATATGACATATAAAAGTGACAAAAAATTATAATTAAAAATGGTCTCCATCAAAAGGCTGTAAAATGACCTTTTAAAGAACATTAGAGTATTTAAGCTTCAAATCAGATTATTTATTATTTTTAGCCCCTAAAATTTGTCTCATAATGGTAAAAACATTTAACATAGATATATAATCATATTTAACTTGTTCTGTTTATTTCTACCAATACAACGGCTATGCATTAACTACCATTTAAAATAATAATAATATCGTATTATTTTTTGGAGTAACTCAATGTTGTGTTAAGCATAATATTTAAAATAAACATATTGTTGTGTTTTGAGTATTCTATTCGACAAAGCATTCCCTTTATATTAATATTAATATTTTATTAAAAATATTAATAAATATGAATATGTCATATTTTTTATTTACCTGGGAAGTAAAAATAAATCATATATATATGATTTAAATAAAAATTTCGTAATCATAAAGAAATTATAAATATAATTTATATCATATATAAATATAGTTTCCATCATAATGGCCATTAGGAGAGGTGCTAAAGGAAAAATGAACAATCATCATTTCGTGAGTCAGTAGTAGGTCGTACATAGAAACTGAATGTTCGATACCCATTAGATGAAGGTGTGTGTAATTTTAGGATGAAATAATTTCTTAAAAAATCCTCATATATTTTTGACCTTATTATTTTCATGAAATCATGAAATAATAAGAGAATAGCGCGTGGAGAAGAAAATGGACGAAAATCGATTGTTGGAAAATGGTACCTTGAAATCAGGTAACTCATGTTGGTTTATAACAAAGGGATTCATTGGAAGGATTTAATCCAAATAAGAGATAGAAAGGTACATGTGAGGGATGTTTGGAAGTAATTTAGTAAAATATTTTCTGATCCTTATAAGTGGTTTGATAGGGTTGAGGAATGTGGAGATGTGGTGGCCTTCTATAGTGGAGGAGGAGTGGCACACTGGTAATATTTTGACAATGGAATTATTCCCACGTTTTCAGGATGAAAGTGATTCCAATAATGGATCCAGTTAGAGAAAATAGAGGATTGGTTCAAAATATTTCCATCCAAATTTTTTTTACAAGTTTATAGGTCATTTTGGGACTTAAGGTTATTTTTTAACCCCTTATTAATCTTAATTTAACCTTAATCGTTGTAATTAATTTTATTCACATTCAGTAATATTTTTGGTCTAATACCAATTTGAAAAATTATACATTATAAATTATTATTATTACAAATTTGGAATAAATTTTTCCAAATTCTAATCACAGAAGTGGTACAAATTATATTACAAAACATCCGGCTAGTAGGACAACAATGCAGGTTATTAAATTAAAAACATCCAAATGTTTGATATGTTTTGTAGTCAATTTCAATGTGAAATTGATTATAATGACCTAAATTGAATTAATTGAAAATAATATGATCTAATTAAAATATAAATAATGTCTAAAACATAATTCAATCATATAAATAAAATATATAAAAAAGGTGTTTTTAACAAAAATTCAGTATTTCTCATTATTTATTAAAAAATGAAACTTAACCAAAAAATACAAAAAATTCAACCTAAGTTAATTTTATGTTTCCGTTATAGATATAAACATTATTTTTATATATTTCATTTATAAAATAGTAAAAATTTGATTTAAAATGGGTTATCTACAAACAGGTGGTAGTAATACCTTAATAAAAATACTGTATTTTAGGTATAAAATTGTGTTTGTTTTTATCTTAAGAAAATAAAATATGTTTGATGAATATAAAAATTATTTTATTCAATATAATATATATATATCACATTCATAAAACATAATAATTTTCATTAATTTAATTTATTATGGTAAACAACTTTTTGAGAAGAAAAATAATAATAATTTCCTTTATATGAAATCAATTTTCATATCTGTTTCTGATTAATACATAAAAAATGAATCCATTTATATTTTTGAAAACATTATATTCTCATAATTTAGTCAACCCTTTACATAACATCTAATTTGACCACTAGTTTATATCTTATTATAATAATATCTTAATAATATATTATTGTTGGGTGAAACTCAATCTTGAATATAACGCAAGCCGTTGAAAAAACTCGTTGTTTCATGTAACATATGCTAAATCATTGTTGAATACATTAAAATATTCAAAAATATTAAATTATTTTAAATTAGTAAATAAATTTAAAATTATGGGGATATTATATTCATTTTAATTCTTTTTGTTGTGTGTCATACACACTATCTAATATAAGGTTCTTATGTTATATTATTGTGGTGTTATATTATCCCCAACATAAAAAAGTTATTCCCTATAAATTTCATGTTAATTATAGAAATATAGGTATTTAAACTAAAATATTTTTTTTAAATACCAACATTATAAAAGGTTTAATATCACATATTATCAATAAGAGAGAAAGGAAAGAATAATAATCACATAACTAAGTTCTGTAGTATTAGAACGTGGGTGGGAAATGGAAACATGGATACAGAGGAATAATCTAACAATAATGTTATGATAGAGAGTCATATAGAACATTTCTAAGTTAAAGCTCAATATCACAAGGACATAAATCTTCAATGATATAATGGGACATTTGATTTAACAAAAATAATGGTACTAGGAAAACATCATTTTTCAAAATAATTTTTGTTATATTTATGTAATTCATTAAATCTATTATAAAATATACATTTCTATAACATAATATTTCCCATTGATTATTCCTTGAACTATCTCTACTTCTTATCTTAGAATAGGATGCATCATATGGTGAAGTAATACATTAACCTCTAAAATCATATACAATGATCACCTATTTCATAAGCGTTTAAAATTTATAAGATATTTTGATTTAATTTTTTTGAAAAATGGTTACTCAATTTCCAAATGAAATCATCATTATCCTTTAATCAACATGAAGTAGCCCTAAATTTTCACATTCCATAATTGTGAATAACATCGTAATGTATCCTCATGAAATATATAAATAACTAAAATTACAATAAATCCGTATTAGAAACATGAATTATTCCATACCCATTAAGTAATACACATGTTATTGGATATAGTATTTAATTCCAAAAGTGTTTTAAACTCTATCAGGGAAAACATATACCACTTTTTGACAAGTCGTTAATCAGTTCCAAGGTTGTCAACACCTTTCCAAATCAGTCATTTCTTCATCATTATCTCAACATCAAGAATATAATAAGGGTTTTCATCCCCTCAATCACGGGTTTTATAAAAATTTTAACCTTTTAGATAATAATTTTTATTGTTACCATTCAGAATACGATCTGAAATCCTTAATGAAAATGTATTGGAGTATAATCCTAATATATTCTTTTTTTATAACCAGTACGTAGATTATAAAATATTTAAATAGAATAATTCATGAATTATAATATTAATCATTCATCTTCATCTTTAGAAGTATCATAACATGATCATTATCTAATTTCACCATTTGGGGTATATTCCTTTGATGCTTGATACATTAATTTTCATAGTGTCCCATATCTTTGAAGTTGAATCAGTGTAAATTGGAAAACTGTTTCTTAACCTTGAAATCACAAGTTTGGTGTCCTTTATATCCAAACATGTAAAAAACTCACATTCATTTTAACTAAGTATACATGTTATTATTTCCAAAATTATAACATTGGGGAAAGTACTTCATTCCCTTCTTCTAATAAACTTTTTTGGCTCAATCACCCTCTTATTCTCTTAATTCCCTTTAAATCCATAGGAGTTAGATAATTTTTTACCACTCTCATTATAAAATGATATTATTTACTCATATTATGAGAATACATGGGAAACTACTTACCTTATAAATATTGTCTTAAGACCATAAAATATATGGTCCTTCATACTCATTAGATCTCATGCATTTGTGGAGTTCTCAGTCCTTCTACTAGGAACCATTTCTAAACAATTTCTTATACCAGATTAACTCCTAAATTTAGGATAATTTTAAAAATCTAAATATTTTATATCCCATAACATAAATTTATGCATCTTAAATTGTAGAATCATATGCATTGGTTACTTTACAGGAATCCTTAGACATAAATACTTCAAAATGGTTTGTGAGTAAAATGTGAATTATCATAGGTATATCCCCTAGACTATCAAACTAGCTGCACAGTAAGACCTATTTTTGTGTATTAGGTTACACCTACTCCGGCCCATGACACCTTTTTAGAGTTATTACTCATAAGTACATCTATTATACAACTAGAACCACTTGTAATAACTATATTGGGATGTATTGTTTGGAATACCCACTTAATAACTACCTTATAAAAATTCTAGGATATACTTTTATAATTATAACAAATTTATATCTTAGGTTTTTAGTCCCTAATATATGTTTTTTAAATCTACTTTATGATGTTTCTGCAAAACATTCTATGATACCAACTGTAATGCCTCGACCCTAGAAGCCCATATCCAGTGCATTATTTTATTATATTGGCATGATTACAAGGAATCAAATCTTGAAATGAAATTCAATTTAAAAGTCTTGTAAAGAATTTTAACATACATAATACCCATAATTCTCTTTTAAATATGAAATAATAACATGATACATAATAAATATAAATAAACAACATCTTTGATTTCTTATTCAAACATTTCTTCTTCATAACATGAGGAAAAGAAACATAGTATGGGTGAGATCAAATGCCCAGTTAAGGAAAGTAAAGAAGAATAAATAATGGATCAATGAGAATAAATCATCACATAAAGTTATATAACTGATAACACAGTCCATACAATTAATTAAATAAGAAAAATTCAAGGTTTCAAGGTAAAAAATTGAAACACATTCCATTTTATAGATGAACTAAAAATTAAATGCAACCATAGATATGTCGATACAAAATATCATTGATGAATATAAAATGAAAATAAATGATGAAAATTATTAATTATTAGAATGTATGTTTCCATCTATATGGAACCATTACCGTCAATATATTTCATAAGACATTTTATCTATCAGGTAAAAACCCATCTATTTTTTCTATATATTTCATTTCAAGAGACTAACGATGCATTGAGGGGATATCTATAACTGGGAGGCACCCATTTCATTTATATCCTAATAATTCCTTATATATCATAATAAATTTAAATAATAAACAATAATCCTCATCAAATGTTATTATTGAACAAAGGACATGATTTTATCAATTATCCCCTAGTTAATCCAAAAATTATCAATGTGAACACTACATGTAGAATTATATATGGTTTAGGAAATAATAATATATATTATATGAAAATATGGATATTAAGGAAACATTATATGGAAAAATAATTACCATAATGTGATAGTTTAATTATAAAGTTATTAATAACAAAAAGTATCTAGATTTGTAAGATAATCCTTAAGAAAATTCTTCAAGAGAATAATCGTTAAACTTTTTAATGTGTCCCATACCACTTTGAAACATTTAAATCATAATCCACATGATGTAATAATATAAAAATGAAACATATAAACTACTGTGATTAAGTATATTCATGACATTACATATTAAAATGAACTATATACCCCAAATAAAATTGTATTTGTGCATAATAACATGTCTGAATGGAATGTAAATTAAGACAAACTTTCATTACATTGTAGTATTTGTACTCTTTTATAGTGGTTTCAAATATGTTAATAAATTATAACATAACCATAATATTTTTAATAATATTATATATCATTTTTTAATAAATTATTACAACATATTTTTAACAATCATTAATTATTCCCTCTATTTTGTCTGTTAATTGCATTGTTTTATGAAGTAGGTTTTGACTTCGTATTTATTTTTTATATTACATATATCATGATGAAATAGTATCCATAATTTAAAAAATTATTTAATTTTCATATATATTCATTACATATGTATTTATAATAATCTATTATGTTTGGAGATAAGAAATGAGAAGCACCATTCATGGAGATGATAGGCTGTACATACACATGTTTGCTACATTCATTTATAGGTTTTATTAAAATAATTAAAAGAAAATGATATACGTACATAAAAAATATATTATAATATCTCTAATATATATGTTACATAGATTTATTAATACCATTATTTATACATTCCACGAATGGAATAAACAAGTTAGATCGCTTTGATGGGGTGGTAGTCCACACATCCTCAAACAATATTATTGTATTAACACTAGATGGAAATCATAAAGTTATAGTCTTAGTAAAAATTATAGAAGCTTAAAGAAATTATAAATATTATATATATCACATATAAATATATTTCTCATCATAATGGCCAACATGGGTAGTGGAAAAGGAAAAATGAAAAATTATCGTTTTATGAGGTTTTAGTTCACCTCACAGAGAAATAGTTTGTTAATTACCCATTAGATGGAGTTTTGAGTTAGTGTAGGTATAAATCATAACATAAAAACATACTGGTATATTTATGATACTGGTTTTTTCATTTAATAATGGAATGAGAAGTGTATAAAGAGGGGAGAAGCCCATAAAAGAAAATAGATCATTGGAAAATGTTACATTAAATCAGGTGACTCCTTTTTTATACCAAATGGATTAATTAGAAGGCTTTATTACCAAATATAGGCTCCATACGAAGCTAAGTGGGTTTAGATGTGTGAGCAATGGGGATAAGTGGTGGTTAGTTGAAGAGGATGAGGAGTGGAACTCTTGTAATATTTTTACAATGGGATTCTATCCACATTTTTCATGTTTCATGTGGATCCCATAATAGACCATGTTATTTAAAAAAATGTATAGCATTGAGATATTTCCATAAAATAGATTTTTTACAAGTTTATATGTTGTTTATGGAATTAAGGTTAATTTTTAGTTCCTTAGTATGCTTAATTTAATCTTAATCATTGTAATTTATTTTAATCACATTCATTTATATTTTTGGTAAAAACTCATTGACATTATTATAAATTCTAAAATTATTCTTATTAATATTATTGAATCCATTTTTTGCATATTCTAATCATATAAGTGGAAGAAATAAATTTAAAAATCATCCTAGGGGCGGGATGAAAACACAAGTTTAAAAGCAATGAGCTCCAAATGATTGATATGCTTTTGTAGTCAACTTAAAATTGAAATTGATTATAATGACCTAAACTGCAGAAATTGATAAAAATATCATCTGATTTAACATTAAGAAAAATCTAAAACGAAATTAAATCTTATAAATTAATTAGATGAAAAAGAACTTTTGAATAGAAATTCAATATTTTTCACTATTTAATAATAAATGAAACATCACTAAAAATATATCAATACACCCTTAGAAATATTTTATGTTTATTTTCTATATATAATGTTTATTTTGACATATTTCATTTATAAATGATTCAAAAATTTGATTTAATTTCGGTTCTCCACTAAAAAGAGGAAAAAATACCTTAATAAAAATATAGTATTTTATGAATAAAATATGGTTTGTTTTTATCATAAAATTTTTAAATATTTTGGATGAATATCAAAAATATTTTATTTAATATATATATATATATATATATATCATAATAATATCACTCAAAATTGAAATTAATTTAATTTTTATGGTAAAAATGTTTTGTGAGCATATAAATAATGATATTTTCTTTTATATTAAATCGGTTTTCATATTAATTTACAATTAATTCATTTAACTTTTGTGTAAACAATATATTTTCATAAGATAGAAATCCCTTTTCATAAATATTATTTTGACTTCTGGGTTATATCTTTTTATAATAATATCTTAATAACATATTATTGTTTGGTGACACTACGTTTTGTGTGTAACACAAGCCATTGAAGAAACTCATTGTTTCAAGTAACATACTCTAACTAATTTTTGTGTACATTGAAAGCTATATAAATATTGAATTTATTTATAATAGTAAATATATTATAAATTATTGGGATATTATATTCTTTTTCACGCTTGGTGTTGTGTTTCACACACAATATCGAATACATGGTTTTTACATTAGAATTTTGGGGAGTTACATTTAACTTAGGCATCCCATGTTTATTATGAGGTAGCTATATCCATAAGGTCATATCTTCCAAGGAATTCACCTCAGGAATTATATGTTTCTCATGAGGTATCTATGCTGAGTCATGAGTCCAATGAATTTTGGAGAATGAGTGTATTGATGAGAACTCCCCATGGAGGTGGATCAAGGATGTGCACCCCTAGGAGGAAGAAAATAGAAGTTTTACAACTGTATGGATCATAACACCTAGGGGAGGTGGTTCCATGATGTGTTTTCTATAATGGGGATATGTCACAATCGAAAGGTGAATCCCTCGGAAGGAGAACCGTGATGGTTTTTCAGTCGATGGACCATAATGCTTTGTGGTGGCCGATCAAGGAGGTGTGTTCCATAAAGGGAATATGTCTCACTATGAAGGTGGATTGCAAAAACCATATTGTTGGACCATGGAGGTTCATCCTTATGAGGCAGCACCTATATTTCCTATTGGTTAGGATTGAAATTTGTTGATTCATCTTACATACCCTTTTGAGAGGATAAGTATCTAAACCCACGTAGTTAGATGTCACATTTTAAGGTCATGTGATAGGAATGGTCTATGTTGTTTAACATCATGTAGTAATGATGATCATGACTTAAAGCGTTCACCGGTGATGGATGATGTAAGGATTCCACATGTAATAGTCATTTCACAAGAGGATTTCACATGGTTGGATGGAGTGGGGGCTTATTCATTGAGCTTCCATTCACAAGAGGTCTGATCTTGGATGGAGTTTTTGTGTGTCCAATGCATTGAGATGATCATGGGACCTAGAAGATATGTGGTCTCCCAGGTGGGTGACATGATCTTACCAAGTATGGTGTCTCAAAGAGACTATTATGGATGTGAATGTTGGTTTTTAGACCTCTGGTATGATTCAAACATATCCCAGTTAATTTATAAAAAAATCCTCGATATTTCAGAATGGATAGGGATTAATCTTGAGGAGGATGATCATGGAAGTGGAGCATGTGGTTTGGGATTACATGGCCCTTTGGATGAGTGTTGTTGGGGTTACACATATGAATAGATTATAGGTTGAATGTGGTTTGTAATTACTCATAGGATGGGTTCATATGGTTATCATGATTTGGGATTACAACTAAAGTGGTTGTCTATAGATTGATTGTATAGAGTTCATGGTTGATACTAACCTCTAGGCCCACATGAGTAATCCTCAATGTAAGAAACAATTAGATTAAGTAATACTTATTCGGTTGTCACAACTAATGTGCCAACGAGAGATGGTGTGGGGATTATGTGTATAAGCTACCCAAGGATGATTTCCTTCCATTTAAAGAGGATCTCATTCTATTTGAGGAGGATCTCACTCCCTATGGTGGCAGGTGGTTTAGACTCCACCCTATGACACCCACACAAGGAGAATCCTATGTTTAATGAACAACGTAGTTACATAGTTTAATATTTTGTGTTTAGTATATTTCTACTAGGATGTTTTACATCATGTAGCATGGATGTGGGGGAATCACATTATACACCTTAGGAATATAAAACCACCACACATTCACCTTTGGGAGGGTCATGAATTTAGCAATGAAAGGCTACAATGGTATGTATTAGTGGTCAATCACAATTTCAACATTTGAATAACTATGATGGGAAGAAAAATGTATTGGAATACCTGTAATTAGAAGAAAACTTTATAGAAACACAAGAACTACATACATAGTGGGCATCTCATGGGGGACCATGAAATTAGCTTGCACTATTATTTAGGGTTGTGAGCATATAGTGCATGAAAGGCTAGAGTTTTCATGAAAATGGTGCTCAGACATGGTGATTTTACATAAGGGTAATCCATTGAGCATAAAATATTGGTTTCTGAAAGATTTGGTGTTTTCATGAAAGCTCGAGGGGGTGTGCAACTAGGGCCTTTGAGCACACCTAATATGGTTTGAAAATGGATGTCTGAGGATTACAAAATTGTGGACCCATTTAAGGGTGGAATCAAAGGGCTGTGATGAAATATTTTCTAACAAGTGGTTTCCAGGTGTTCAATATTTCATAGTAGATCAAACTTATGCTCAACAGAGTAACCCATTACCATTTCAAGGATCACCCTGATGAAGGGTATCAACTTCTATTTTTAGATGAAATGCTCATCAATGGGCCTATATGATTTCATACATGGAAGGAAATTTTTCACATCAGCTATGGCGCATAAGTGTATTTCACATGGATTGGTTACTTGTGTGTAAACATGAAATCTTATGTATGAAAACATTGGTTGTTCGAGTCACCTTTTCGGGAGGGATGATAAATGACACAATCTCTTCTAAACAAGACTCATGTGTGTAGATTCTGATCTTCCATGAATAGACTGAATCTTATGTTCTCCTTCCATTGTGTTCTTGGAATGTTGTATCGAGTTGGATAATTTCATCTATCAACCCAAAGATATTCATTTGTGTATTTAGGTGGAAAGTTTGTTCCAACCAATGTCCCTTATTGGAATTGGTGTTCAAAGGTGACTAGATGGTTGAGTTCCAAGGGAAATGAAAAGTAAAGGGATGATTTCCCATGGGTGTAGGAAAAATACATTATACAGTGTGTAAAGAACATCCATTTGATGAATACTAGGTATAGAACTATAAATAAAAAGTCGGTCATTGTATATTACATTTTACTTTCTGCACGATAAACTACTGTGATATCATGCATGTATTTTTGCCCCATTTTTTCATGAAAAATCAACTCATGACTCTTTCTTTATCATGGAATCCACTTTTTAATAAATTTCACATTGTGATAATACCGGTACTTTTAATGTATTATTTCATACTTACGTGCAAAATATCCTCTTATGCATCGAACCATAAATATTTCACAGACATTAGTTTACCTCTCATACTCAATGGAAATGGTTGATCAACTGAATCCCTTCGAGAATGAATCCATTGACTACACATAGATCTTTCTTATCTAATTGTAAACTATTTAAAACCATTGAAAATTAGTTGATAATAAATTCAATTCATACAAAAAGTGGGATCTTGAATCTCTATTTTTGTATTTTATGTCAATACCTTCCATGTTCATTCAAAATGAATGTGTCAATATGTTTAACTATTAACTTCTCTCTCCCCCTTACATTTCAAATATTCATTTCACTTTCCCTCCCCCATATTGGAATGATATGCAATGTTCATGGAATAAATGGAATCAACTCTTGCTTTAGTAATACATCATCTATCATTTCACTCCATGTATACTTGATTTAGTCTTAGTGTAGGGAATAAGGGTATTTTATTTAGACAAAAATGTTTTTTATTACAAACTTATCTTTATAGCCTAAGAATTGAGAACCCATATATTTGTTTTTATGTATTTTTCACTTTAATTCTAGGATGGAATTGGTAAATGTGAGATGAATACGTTTAATAACAATCAATTAAAACTCATAGACTCACTTCAAAAAATGGATAAAAAATGTAACACCCCAAGATTTCATAGTATGTACTTCTTCAAAACAATTCAATAACTTGCACTACACGTAACACCGAGTTCAAGCGCACCATGAATTACCAAATAAGCTGTATAAAAGAGGTTATGAATAGTATTAACAAAATTTTAAACTTTATATAATCCTTATAATTTTAGAATCCATATGATGAGTTCTTAGACATAATGTAAATACAAATTCATTTTTTCAGAAAAAAGAAGTATTTTTCAAAAATGCACTTTTACCAACATTAACAGTGAAACCTTTTTAAAACCAATTTTTTAAACTTTTATTTGACTAAATAAATATATTATTTATAATGGGTAAATCAAAAATTTACACCCCAAGCTTCCTAGGTAAGTTCCCCTTTGAATAATACAGTAGCATGTGTTGTACGCAACTTTGAGTTCTAACACACCCTACAACCAATCAAACTAGCCGTAATGAATAACATTACCTACTTTTTAAAATTTTATAAACTTTATATTTCAAAATGGACTTCATTTTTGGATTTGGAATATTTAATTTATCCTAGGGTGAAATTTTGAAACTTTTCGGATAACATTTATAATTTGATGAATAGTGAAAATCACTAAATTTTAATTAAAAACAACTTTTTTAATCGAAATACTTTATATTGATAAATTATGAATTTGAGTGGCTTTAAATTATATTTATAATATATTTTTACCATTTAATACAATGTTGGTCATTGTACATAATTTGACAACTAAAACAGACATAAACAACTGTCAATCTTTTGATAGTTATTATCTCTTAAAAACACGCTTTTTGTTTTAACAACATGAATTAATTTTAAATTAATTTCTGACACTTCTATATTTTGAATTTGGAAAAATGGATTCCAAATTTGGAATCAGGATGTTCACATTGTGTAAATAGGTATCTTTTATTTTTATACATTTTGAATAATTACTTCGTTAAATATTTTATTTACCATGGTTAAAGGGTAAATCCGGTAAATAAGGGCTAAAAAATATTATAATAATAACAAATTACCATAAAACATATCATAACCTTATTTTCTGATACATGTCCGACCATAGGCATCTTTGGGTCGATTTTTGAATTCCATGGAGCCACTTGTAAGTGATAATGACACTTTATATTAATTAAGATAAAATAAAAACAAAAATGACTTAAGCATATATCTTTTAGGAAAAAAAATTTTAAATAAGGATATATATGTTAGATTGTCAACTATAAATATTCATTAGAAAGATAAATGTATTTAATACATAATTATATTTTAATTATAATTTTTTGACCTTAAATAATTTAATTTATTTATGACACAATGATGATGTAGTAATTACTGTAATAGTGAAAAATTAAACTAATTGATATTATAAATACCCAAATTAATATAATTTGAGCCTTTTTATTAATTACACTAATTTTATAGGTTCATATGACATGTCAGTATTGACGTAATTAACGTTGTTCGAAGTAATCATTCTGTTATGATTTTCACAAAAATCAATTATTGAATAGTGTCAAAATTGACATAAAAGAGTTTTTAAAACAAATAATATATTATTAATTGATATTAAATTCCTAAAAATCTAAGGTTCAGAAAAGAGACTTATATCATGATATGTGTATCATTAATAGACCACATGGGGGTCTCTTGGATGTATATAGTATGTTTATTAACCATATAATATAAAAATATAAAGAGACATTGTAAAAGTGAAACTAATTAACTAAGAGTTAATACATAAATATAAGGATAATATAATGACCCAAACCTGTTTAAATCCTATTTTTTGAGTTTTGTTTCAACCCATAACCACCTTAACCAATAAATAATCCACTTTTGAGCCATTATAAATCGAATATGAATTTATTATAAAAAATTATTTCTAGCATTTCCAAAGGTGCCCCTCACCCCTCTTTTAAATGGGAACTCCCCCTTCTCATTAATTCACACCGTAAAAGCCTTTTGGTTCGGCCAAACCCTGCAAAACTACTCTCTCAACTTCCCTAAATTAATCCTAGAGGCCTTCCTTTAGTCATAAAGCCAACCTAATGAGCCCTTTTGATCAAATCAAAAGGAAGAACCTGAAGAAGAGGTAATGTTTTCACCACCCTTTTTCATGTTCCTTTCTTCTTCCACTTCTTCGTTATTTGTTATTACCATTCTAAAATAATAACTACAGTATCGTATATATAGTGTGATGTTATTATAAATATGGTAAAACCATATTCATTATTATATCCATCCTTTGAATGACATGTCACCATACGTGCGTACGCACGGCTTACCGTCTCCACGTCGTGGTGTAATTGTTATTCAATATATTATTATTTGGATGGGTATAATAATGATTTTTAATTCATGTAAATAATAAATATAACATGATAATTATTCTTTATATATGATATAACATCCAATTATATATTATTTTAATATCAAAAGAATGATATTGTCGCTTGTGCGTACGTACGGACTACCGTCTCCACGAACGCGATTAGATTCATTCTCCATCGTATCCATTCAAGTATAATTATCATTTGATGATTTAAAAATAATGATTAAGGACATGATTTCATTATGGATATGAATAAGATAACTCCTATCCATGACAACCACTAAATATGTAACAAAATGTATATAAGAAAATGAGTAAGTTAACAGCTGAAACGACGATGATACTAAGATACTATTATCAATGCAATGTTAAAAGATCATATATGATATCATATTAATGTATATGATTCATTTAAAATTTACTAACAATTATTTCACCATTATACAGGAGGTTAACCTACCGCCAACCAAGGAAAAGTACAAGGTAAGTGTTTATTTCGCAATCTCTTCATTATCCGAGGTTCTTTATACGTAATTATCTAATGGGATTTATTTATCATCCACATCCATGTTCCTTAAAAATGAATTTAAAAACATTTTCACTATTTACTAGACAATGGTTTAAAGTCATTTATACCCTTATTTGTTTTTAATGTAATATTTCCGTCGTTTTCCAAACAAGGTGCTTTTTAACCTTTTCGACAAATTTAAGGTAAGAATGTATTTTTAAAGTTATACGGAAGGTGCGGTTATTTTCCACTGTTATAAAATCGCTGAAGCTTCCCTTACAAGCTTATAAGAATATTTTCAAAGTAAATGTTTTATTATATAATTATGTGACTCTTAAATTATTTCAAAATGAATATTTTAAGAATTTGTGAAAGGTACTCTTTATCAAGATCATAATTTTAAATGTTTTAAAGATTTATCTTTCTAAATCATTTTAATTATTGTCAATGTTTTCAAAATAATTTTAAGGATTTATTTATATATACATGAATGTTTTGAAAAGATATTTCTTTTCAAAAGTTTCAAAGTGGTATGGGACATTTTGATTCAGAAATCTCTTCTAAATTACTTGTTTTATAAATGTGTGACTTTTCAATGATTTCGAGAAAATAGATATTTCTCTCAAATAGTTTTCATTTCATCTATGTCAATATCCTTTGATGGATTTTAAGCTTATTTGAAGTTGATTTATTATGATACAAAACTTTTGTATTGAATTGAAGGTTTTGTGATATGTTTTACTATGGATGTGTTATTTTTATACCATTCATGGTTTATGGAGAAAGTATTGACATTTCATATGCTAGTTTTAATATGAATGTTTATGTTATGTTTAAACCTTTTCATATGGGAATACATTGGACATAGTAAGTGATGGGTGGAGCCCACTATAGCTCCTTGATGCATCGGTAGGTCTAATGAGACAAACTAGTTTCTTGGCATAAGGCCTTGAAAAAATCTTATTTTTAGTCTTGGCACGAGGCCCTCGCTATGTGGTTATGACAGTCTAACATTACGCATTCCATCATTATGAAAGTGGTTATTGATATTGCATGTGATTATTCGATTATTAGAATATCCATGTGAATAATTAAATGGAATTATTTCATTTTATTTTTGTCGTACTATGTTGAAGTTTATGTTTAAAAGGCTATTGTTTTAGTTATACATTGCCTTAAATGTTTATTCTTATTTATGAAAGTCTCGGCTGTATTTCTTACCCTTACGGAGTGTTTGAGCTCACCCCTTTCTATGTTTTATTTTTCTCAGGATTCCAAGAAGTATATTGTGATTGATATGAAGGGTTAAGACAAGGGAATAATGGCATTCATAAAGGAAAATTTATGTTTTTTGTATGTTATGAAGTGTAATTTAACATTAATGTATGTAATCTATTTTCCAAGACTGCTAAACTAATCGGTCCTTTGGGACTTGATTCCTTGTAATCATGCCAATGTATTAAAATAAAGCACCGACTCTGGGTAACTGGGGTCGGGGAGTTACAATTGGTATCAGAGGATGTTTAGCAATAAACTTGGAAACTATATTTAGATAAACTTTTATTAGAGAACATATCCCTAAGATATACTTTGAGGATTAGTATAGAAGAACTTTCTAGAATTTTGGTATTGTAGAGATTTTGTTAGTTTTCTGATAAATACATCCCTGTTTGGATACGAGTAGGTAGAGGCGGCTCTGGCACAAATGTACCTACGGGTAAAACCCGAAAACACCGCTTTGATCTAGACTCGAACAGGAACTGGTGCATGACAACGGGCCTTGCTGCACTCTTGGTTACGACACTCCTGGGGGATATGCTTAGGATAATTCTCATTTTCCTTACAAACCATTATGAAGGGTTCATGAGTATATAATTACTCAAAGAAACCATTTTTATGATTATGGATTATATCCATAAAATATTCAATTTACGTTAGGTATTTTACAAGTTCGGAATTATTCATTAAAATTCATAAACTAACCTAATTTATGATATTATATAGAAATGGCACCCAGTAGAAGGAATGTGAACACCAGTAATACGTATGATCCAAAGAGTAATAAGGATCATATCTTTCATGGTATTAAGCCATAATTTAGAAGGGAAATAGTCTCCCAGGTATTATCATCATATGAAGAAATAGTATCATGTGTGGATAAGATAACTAAATAGTTTACTGAGTCCTATCTCTTTGAAGGGAAGCAAAAGAAGAAAAGGATGGAAGAGAGAAATGTGGATAAAGGGAAGAGGGAAAAGAAGAGTTTCCCCATATGTTATAATTGTGGGAAGAAACACCCTAGAACTTGCCTGAAAGGAATGAGAGTTTGTTATAAGTGTGTAGGAAAAAGGGCACCAAGTACGTGACTGCAAGGGTAAGAAAACAGATTCAAATGTACAATGCTTCCTTTTCTAGGAGTTTGGACACTATGTGAACCTATCATCAGACTATGCCACATATGATTATATTAGATAATAATCATGTTATGCTACTACCACAGATAAAGAGGAATGATTAGAGTTCTTATTTTGATTATGTCATTTGAGTGTTGTATCGGCAATGTACTTGTTATAATAATTATGGAGTATATAAGGATTGTACTGCTGTACTATTTCATTGAGGATTTGAGATTTTATGGTACTAAAAAAAGTGAATCTACAGCAAGTAAAACTTTTTGGAAATTACATCATTGAAGGAAAAAAACCTTAATATGGTCATAATGTTGAGGTACTTATTTTGGAATAAGATATGGTTGATTTGGGTAAATTATATTGGATATTCTTGACTACCTTGAAACTGATTAATGATTTGTATATTCCATCATTGTTGGGGTTTACAACATTTTTGTATTCAAGGTGTATATCTATTATTCTTTAAGGAATAAGCGATCATGAATGTAATCAATAAGGTTTTATGGTAATTCAAGGTGTTGTAGTGTTTTAAAAGAGTACATGATGTAGGTGTTCACATGTCATTACGCAGAAAAAAGGATATTAATTGTGTTTACCTTCCTTATAAATTTGGGACTGAAGTATTTTGGATAGTTCTAGTTTGGATTATTTTGGATTTCCATAAAAGGACAACCTAGAGGTTGGGCGGCAACTCGTCGCATCCGGAAAGGCCGCGAGACTTGAACACACAACCGAAGGGCGACAAGGGTGTATAACCTACAACTGACCCACGTGATGTCCTGGATTGAATAATGTCATTTTTTCTAATGGTTCTTCTAGATGAATTATAAATTCATTTTTTAACACTATATGAATAAGATAAAGAGAATATTATTTTTAAGTTCTATTATCTTTTAGAGTGAAAGATGAGTTTGTGGTAGAACTTAGTTAAAAGATGGAACTCTACTTTTCAAGTATATATTTTGCTTCTCCTCTTATTCTATGATGAAATTAATTCTTATACATTATTGAAGGGATCTTAAATCCAAAAATGTGTTATCCTAATACCTTATGTTATGTTGACCGATGGCATTTTAAATCCTCATAGATTACTGAGTTTGAGGACCTCAATTTTAAACATGTTTAAGATTGATGACCTAAATCACCTCCTATAAATATTTATTTTTCCCCCCCAATTATATGTCTCTAATTTCCACCAATGTTCTCCTAATCTAGATCATCATTTGATGGTGACCCTTTCAATTCTCTTTTCCTCTTATTAAGACAAATTTTATTAACCATGTGTCCGATGTGGGTATTCCCACAAAGATATTTTCTATTTTCAACCATTATTTTCAAAGAAGAACATCAAATTGAGAGGACGCAATTTATTGAAGGAGGGAATAATGTAACACCCCAAGATTTCATAGTATGTACTTTTTCAAAACAATTCAATAACTTGCACTACACGTAACACCGAGTTCAAGCACACCATGACTTACCAAACAAGCTGTTCAAAAGAGGTTATGAATAGTATTAACTAAATTTTAAACTTTATATAATCCTTATAATTTTAGAATCCATATTATGAGTTTCTTAGACATAATGTAATAACAAATTCATTTTTTTCATATAAAAGAAGTATTTTTAAAAAATGCACGTTTACCAACATTAACAGTGAATGCTTTTTAAATCTAATATGTTAAAATTTTATTTGAATAAATAAATATATTCTTTATAATTGGGACGTCCAAAATCTACACCCCAAGATTCCTAGGTATGATTCCCTTTGAATATTACAGTAGCGTGTCTTGTACGCAACTTCGAGTTCTAACACACACTACAACCAATCAAACTAGCTGTAATGAATAGTAATACCTATTTTTTAAAATTTTATAAATTTTATCTCTAAAAATGGAATTCATTTTTGTATTTGGAATATATAATTTAGCCTATGGTGAAATTATGGAACTTTTTGGATAAAATTTATATTTTGATGAATAGTGAAAATTACTAAATTTTAATTAAAAACAACTTTTTTATTAAAAATTATTTATATTGATAAATATGAATTTTAGTGGTTTTAAAGTATATTTAGAATATATGTTTACCATTTAATACAATTTTGGTCATTGTACATAATTTTATAATTAAACCGGACAAAAACAACTGTCAATCTTTTGATAGTTATTATCTCTTAAAAACACGCTTTTTTTTAACAACGGAAATTAATTTTATATTAATTTTTGCCACTTCTGTGTTTTGAATAAGGAAAAATGGATTCCTTATTTGGAATCAAGATGTTCAAATTGTGTAAATTGGTAATTTTTATTTTTAAAAATATTGAATAATTACTTCGGTAAATATTTTATTTACTATGGTTAAAGGGTAAATCCGGTAAATAAGAGTTAAAAAATAATATTATAATAATAACAAATTACCCTAAAATGTGTCCTAACCTTATTGGTTGATACATGTCCAACCATGGGTATCTTTGGGTCTATTTTTGGACCCCATGGAGCCACTTGTAAGTGATAATGAAACTTTATATTAATTAAGTTAAAATAAATACAAAAATGACATAAGCATATATCTATTAGTAAAATAATTTTTACATAGGGATATATGTGTTGGATTTTCGACTAGAAATATTAATTATGAATCTAAAAAGCTTTCATACATAATTATATTTTAATTATAATTTTTAGTCATTAAATAAGTTAATCTATTTATGACACAATGATGATGTAGTAATTAACATAATAGTGAAAAATTAAAATAATTGATATTATAAATACCCAAATAAAAATAATTTGAGACTTTTAATGAATTAAACTAATTTTATAGGATAATATGATATGTTAGGATTTACTTAATTAACTTTTTTCGAAGTAATAATTCTGTTATAAGTTTCAAAAAAATCAATTATTTAATAGTGTCAAAATTAACATAAAAGAGTTTTTAAAACAAATATGATATTATTAATTGATATTCAATTACTAAAAATCTACGGTTCGGCCAAAATACTTATATAATGATAGGTGTATCATTAATGGACCACTTGGTGGTCTCTTAGATGTATATAGTATGTTTATTAACCATATAATATAAAAATATAAAGAGACATTGTTAAAGTGAAAGTAATTAACTAAGAGTTAATACATAAAGATAAGGCTAATATAGTGACACAAACCTTTCTAAATCCTATTGGATGAGTTTTTTTAGACCCATACCCACCTGAAACTTTAAATAATCCTTTTTTGAGCCATTAGGAACCGAATATTAATTTATTATAAAATAATATTTCTCGCTTTTCCAAAGGTGCCCCTCACCCCTCTTATAAAAGGGCACTCCCCCTTCTCATTAATTCACACATTCTAAGCCTTTTGGTTCAGCCAACCCCTTACCAAATACTCTCTAAACATCACTCAATTCATCCTAGAGGCCTTACATTAGTCATAAAGACAACCTAAGGATCCCTTTGATCAAATCAAAAGGATGAACCCGAAGAAGAGGTAATGTTTTCACCACCCTTTTCATGTTCCTTTCTTCTTCCACTTCTTATTTCTTTGTTATTACCATTATAAAATAATAACTCCAGTATCTTATATATAATTTGATGTTATTATAAATATGGTACAACCATATTCAGTGTTCTATCCATCCTTTGAATTACATGTCACCATACGTGCGTACGTACGGCTTACCGTCTCCACGTCGTGGTGTAATTTTTATTCAATATATTATTATTTGGATGGGTATAATAATGATTTTTAATTCATTTAAATCATGAATATAACATGATAATTATACTTTATATATGATATAGTACCCAATTATATATTATTTTAATATCAAAAGAATGATATTGTCGCTCGTGCGTATGTACGGACTACCATCTCCACGAACGTGATTAGATTCATTCTCCATAGTATCCATTCAAGTATAATTATCATTTTATGATTTAAAAATAATGTTCAAGGACATGATATAATTCTGGATATGAGTAAGACACAACCTAAGCATTATAACCACGACTTACATAACAAAAGATATAAAATAAAATGAGTAAGTTAACACCTGAAATGACGATAATACTAAGATATTATTAACCAAGCAATGTTAAAAGATCATATAGGATATCATATTAATGTATATGATTATTGTATAATTTAATAACAATTATTTCTCCACTATAAAAGAGGTTAACCTACCCCCATCCAAGGAAAAGTACAAGGTAAGGGTTTATTTCACAATCTCTTCATTATCCGAGGTTGTTTATAAGTAATTATCTACATGGATCTATTTATCATCCACATCCATGTTCATTAAAATTGTATTTAAAAACATTTTCACTATTTACTAGACAATGGGTTAAAGTCACTTATACCTTTATGTGTTTGTAAAAGAATATTTCCGTCGTTTTCCAAACAAGGTACTTTTTAACCTTTTCGGCAAATCTAAGGTAAAAATGTCTTTTTAAACTTATATGGTGGGTGCGGTTATTTTCCGCCGTTATAAAATAGCTGAAGCTTCCCTTACAAGATTATAAGAATATTTTGAAATTAAATGCCTTATTGTATAATTATGTGACTCTTAAATGATTTCAAAATGAATATTTTAAGAATTTTTGAAAGGTACTCTTTATCAAGATCATAATTGTAAATGTTTTAAAGATTTATCATTCTAAATCTTTTTAATTAATGTCCATGTTTTCAAAATGATTTTAAGGATTTATTTATATAGAAATGAATGATTTGAAATGATATTCCTTTTCAAAAGTTTCAATGTGGTATGGGAAACTTTGATTCAAAAATATCTTTTAAATTACTTCCTTTATAAATGTGTGTCTTTTCAATGATTTCGAGAAAAAAGATATTTCTCTCAAATAGTTTTCATTTCATCTCTGCCAACATCCTTTTATGGATATTAAGCTTATTTTATGTTGATTTATTATGATACAAAACTTTTTTATTGTTTTGAAGGTTTTTTGATATGTTTTACTGTCAATGTGTTATTTTTATACCATTCATGGTTTATGGGGAAATTATTGACATTTACTATGAAAGTTTTAATATTAATGTTTATGTTATGTTTAAACCTTTTCATATGGGAATGCATTGGACTTAGTAAGTGATGGGTGGTCTATAGCTTCTTGAAGCACCGATAGGTCTCATGAGGCAAACTAGTGACTTGGCATAAGGCCTTGACAAAATCTTATTTGTATTCTTGGAACAAGGCCTTGACTATGTGGTTATGATAGTATTGAATTATGCATTCCATCATTATGAAAGTGGTTATTGATATTGCATGTGATTATTTGATTAGTAGAATATCCATGTGAATAAGTAAATGTCATTATTTCATTTTATTTTTGCCATACTATGTGGAAGTTTAAGATTAAAAGGATTTTGTTTTAGTTATACATTTCCTTAAATGTTTATGATAATTTATGAAAGTTTCCACTGTATTTCTTACCCTTACGGAGCGTTTGAGCTCACCCCTTTCTATGTTTTATTTTTCCCAGGATTCCAAGACGTATATTGTGATTGATATGCAGGGTTAAGACAAGGGAATAATGGCATTCATAAAGATTATTTATGTTGTTTTGTATGTTATGAAGTGTAATGTATCATTCGTGTATGTAATATATTTTCCAAGACTACTAAACTAATCGGTCCATTGGGACTTGATTCCTTGTAATCATTCAAATGTATTAAAATAATGCACCGACTCTAGGTAACTGGGGTCGGGGTGTTACAGAAAATATTCATGTGAAATAGGCAGGATAAGTGACCATGGGGAATATCACTCTTCTTATGTCAATGAATAATTAAATTGACCCCCATTGTAAAAAAAATTCTATTTGTAAAAAAGATTGTGAGATTAAGATACATGCCTTTGTTAATGAAGTTATCTTTAAACGTCATAAAAAATAATCAGATTTGATACTAATTGAAAAAATAATTAATGTTAGATTATTCGTTTGCCTCCCCCTCTAGGAAAACTTTTCTCATTATCTTCATAATGGTTAATCTCATTAAGAATTGATATCAATAAATTATAGTATGGAGAATACACCAAAATGGGTCTTCAATATTCTAAAATTCATTATTAGACAACATTCACAGCTTCACCAAGGATGATCTTTTGAAACCCATGGTCTACATAATATCATGAAATAAGATCGAACCATGATGGAATCCACTTTATCCTAGATACCAATAATTTGAAATCACTTTATTCAACTAAATAAAGGATGATAATCCATTATATTTTTATTTAAATATCATTTTTGGAATCATTCAGGGAAGGTTAATTCTTCATATTTTTAATAAAAAATTAAAAGCACTCATTATTTATTTTGTTATACCACATTGAATGTGATTAACATTCAATTAGAAGCATTATAATCACAAATAAAATAAAAAGTTATTTATGGGAATGAGGTTTATCCTCCTTGATTCATTAATATGAACAACAATGTTGAGATGTTTTTATCAATGATGTTTCTCCACATGATCCTGTCTTCATGTTATGACATTTGAACATCTTTTCTAATTTATTTTGAAGCAACATAGAGCACATCACATTTTATTCTTCTTTGTGTGTAGATTTTTTCTTCTTAACATCCATCATGGGTTATACATTAATACTCCTCTTGAGGACAACTTATTATCCAGGTAGTAATTTTAAACAACCCTTTTCAATGTGACCAAATTTATTGCATCTCTCAGATAGAAGTTCCTTAACACTATAGTTTCCTTTTATTAAAAACTCCTCATACAATTTGTCTTTATCATCAAGAATCTTCTATTTCATTATTTATACTAGATTTTTCTTGTGAATCATCCATTTTTATCATTATTTTCAAATATTCAGTCTATATTAATAATATATCATTAGAAACAGTGGGTGAAAGATTGGATCATCCACATGTGTTCATCTGAGTGTCATCCCTCTTAGTTGATCTTTTGGATGCACCACACTTCAAATTAATGGATACTAAATCCATTGTTTTATCATATTTCCTTGTTGTAATATTCTTGGAAGAATTTGTTTTCACATTTTTTAATTTATTCCAATGTTTTCTTCTTCATACCATGTTAGATTTTGTGATCTTCATTTCTTATCATCTTTGGATAAATGTTGAGAAGAGTATATAACAACCTTGAGGCCACTAAAATTTCATATATAATATATTTTATGAAGCATTCCAAATTTATTTATAGTATACAGATTATTCTAGAATTATGGATGTTTTTTTATTCTATAGATTTATACCCCTTGATATGGGCATACGTTATGCATTAACATTTTTAGGATTGTACCAACAATTTAATTCATAGTTCCCAAATCTATTGCATCACCAACATTGACCCACAAGTCATGATTTTTGAATATATTCGATATGAAATTGTAAGGTACTATTCATCATTGGTTTTGTTCTTTCATGGGTAACACCTTCCAAATTCTTCTTCGTTTCCACCATATGAATGGATGTAGTTATATTATCACCTATATTTATACATCCCTATTTACAATTTGTCTTCCAACATACACAATTTATGGAAATAGATTTAGAAAAATTTGTACAAGATGGGTAATATTGTACCGTTTCCTTATTAGATTATTGTGATAAATAAATAAATGAAGTCACGGTATTCTTCTCATGAGTTAGAGTTTTTTGATATTTGCAGCCTCTAATTAACATTGAGTACCAATAGAAACTATTTCCTTATTCTGTGAAGACTCAACATGTGACATCTCAAGATTGTCCAACTAGCCTTCCAATTCCAGAATTTTCACATTGAGGATGATATTTTTTGTTTTCAATCAAAATAATCTTATATTCACACATCTTATTTATTCATTCAAATTCATATTCATGCCGCTTAAATTTTTTCTATGTCAAATTTTCTTGTTCATCGATCTTCTTGGATATTTCTTCTGATTGTAAACCATGGTTATTATTACTATTTTTCAATTTATCTTCAATTAAATTGATCTTTTATTTTCGAACATTTTTCTTCACTCATTCTCTTCAACTTCTTTGAGCCATTTTTAGGAACTTATCCCATGATCCCAATTTTTTTCTTCAAATGACCGAACATTCCAGAGTGCTTTATACATTCAATTTTTTTTCATGCAATCCCTTATCCAAAACACCAGTTTCTTATTTACGTTGGGTGATCTCTTCCTGCATACATTGAAATAATCTACAAAAAATGGATGTGATTTCTTTAGGAATATCACACAGAATAACTCTTAACCTGTCAACTGATAATTCTTGAGAAGATTTATATTAATAATCATCACCACTTATGCAAGAATTTTCATCTTGAGGAATGGTTTCATGTGTGATAACACATACCTTTTGATAACTAGAGGTAGGAAGGTTATACATATTATCGGTGGAAACATTAGTCAGCTTCTCATTACCTTCTATGTATGCTATTTCTTCATTTTCAACAAGTCATGGAGAAATATATACTTACACTTCTTTATAATGAAGGGAATTCCTCTTCAACATTCTGTTCTCTATCCTTTCCAAAATCTCATTGACTAGATAGATATTGAATTCTATTCAAAGGTAACAGAATCTTCACCAAAACTACACTCATTATTGACTCTGGAATGAAACTCTTGCCTTCATAAGAGAATATCTTCACTATATAGAACCTCATAGATGTGTACCAGACTCTAAAACTAATTGAGAGGACTAGTTTGAGATATTCCTAATAGTAGGGGTGAATCCGGGTTGTTTTATTTTTAAAAAAAATTCAACTATTTTATCCCTTTCTCTCTTTTACCTATTAATATCTCAATTCTCTTATTCTACTCTCCCTATGGCATGTACGAATATTAAATTAGTAATGAAAAGAACATGATGTTTTTATAAGGATAACTATTAAATAAGTGTAACAAGTCGTTTTAATAGTTGGAAATAATCTTGAAAATATTATATAATAGAATGAAATCATTTTGTGTGGATTATAATGAGTATTATATGACCTTATAATCTTCTATCACTATGTAAAAAATCTAATAGTGCGTGTTTCACAACACTTGGTTGGATATTTATATCGCCTCTTAAGATAGTCCTTTTTATAGCACTTAGATGGATCTTTTTAATGCGTCCCAAGATAGTCCTATCACTATTGATAACAGTTTATAACACATATAATGTCTTCCAAATGTTCTGTCTTGTATGATGTCACAGTTTTACTTTGTTTTCCCTCTCATCACTTGTAACTTTCATAGAACTATGCATGTCACTATTCTTACTGATTCATAGAACTAAACTAAAATATTTGAAATCCTATTCTTCTATCAGTCCTAATAATATAAATGTGGTAGAAAAATGAAATAAATTCTCTATGACACAAATTATAATCATACAATATCAACTTATTCACAAGATCTTCTTCTCTTGTTTTCTATTTCTTCTTCAGTAAAAACCGACTACACCGAGATCAATTATTCTTCTTCTTATGAGAATCACTATAATCCTTTTTTATTACTAAATCAATGAAGATCAGCTGAAATTGCAATCATCACAATTCATATGGCATGAATAACTAAATATTGATTGACCGATCTCTTCTTCCTTGGTGAAGATTAGATTTTAGTTTCACGTCTAGTTCTTCTTCAAATAATCAAACTATTTCTATTTTCTCTTCTCTATATGTTTTTTATCAACTAGGTGGACAAATAGTATCACTCTTTAAAACATTGTGGGGGTATTATACCCTAGAACAGGTTCACATAAACAAGATATTCAAAACTATTGTTCGTAAATCTCCCTCATTAAGATCACTACCTTCGCAGAACAAACTACCTTTATGAATCTAACTGAGTTAGCATGAAACATACCATCATCATGAATCACACATTAATTGGATGAATTTTCATCAATAAATACTTTAGAAGACTTTTTGTGATGCTCACTATCTTATAGAAGCCAGCTTCGTGGAACTCTTATACCATTGTTAAATAAGTTAAATCTTGTATTTTCTCTATTATTTATGAAACAATGAAGTGGGGTTCACCTCATATTTATAGTCTCTCCCATTCATGATTCTGCACTACCACTTGTTTCATTTTTCAGATCACTCCAAAATATCTTTGTGGCACTCCTCCATTCGTGATGCACTATTGATATTTTTATTTGTTGCGAAGATAGTTATCGAACCATCTCATGCTCAGGATTCTCCACATATAGGAATTATAGATATTTGCTTCATCATTTATAATTCTCCACCATTTCATTCTAGATTATCCCTATCTCATGAAGATCTAGGGAAATTCACCATTCATGATTTTTATTATAATCATGAATATCACCATCAAAACCATCATTCAATCATGATCCTCCATTCATGAAAATAAATCTTCATGAAATTCAGTAACCTTGCATATTTTCACAATTCCTTCAAGGAAATAAAATTTTAGTGATTCTTGCCATCCTCTAAATTTTGGACCCCAAGAATGTCATAAAAACTGGGAGATGACACCACTTTTAAATTCTATTTTGGTAACACCAATCGAATTTATTCATAGTCAACTGATTTCATCGTGAAATTCATCAATCATGATATATAACCTTTGATTGATCAACTTCAGCTGCATCAGATTTACCAATGAATGTATTTCAACATCCCTACCATATAATAATATCTTTCCTTCGAATAAAACATGAATAATATTGGAAACATTTTCCCCCCCATTCATTCATAAGGATTACATCACAATTTTTCCAAAGATCATGTGATATTTTTGAAATACAAAATAGTGAAGAATCATCATATTTTTCTAGGATAATTATTCAACCCTGAAATCCAATGTCAACCAATTAATGCATAACAATTCTCCATTAATCACCTTGATACTCAATGTCATCGAAACATTCAAAAGTTTCATAGGATATCAATAAATTAGGCATTCATCCAAGATCCATTAAATATGGAACTACTTCTTTATATTGACTACATATATATATTCTTATCTCACTACCCAGTATTGAACACAAACAATTAGTAGAAAAACAATTCAATCCCTTCACAGAGTGGGCTCTTCACATATGAGGAATTATTTCCACCCACATAGAGAATATATCCATCTCAGTTAAAATGAACCACCATTGGGGTGATGTTACTGGTTGGTATGTTCCTAATACATCGAGGTCCTATACTATAAAAGACAAGAATACTTGTTAGTGTGGAGGTTCTTTGATAGTAGATGAACATAGTGTGTATAAATCTAGCATGTGTGAAAACTCTTGGTTTACTCAATGCAGATGTGGACCATGGTGGGATAGAGGTATCCCATCTTTAAAATCCTATGGGGTAGCTTCAATCACTTCTGATGAGAACCATAAGACCTGGAATTAACTTCATTCATGAACTAGGGAATCTCAACTCATTGTTTGAAATGGAGGATAATCTCATCAGACCTACACTCATAGAGTGTTTTCCCAATATTAGGACCACTTTGGTGGGCAAACTGTGTTTTAGGTCGTCAAATCCTTTCATTCTCGGTTCAGTATTCTATTAGAGATCTGTTATAGAGATAATCAAAAAGGGGTTTTCTAATAGTATATTTCAACTACTTTTGTGGGGGGGGGGGGGTAAGGGTCATGTTTTAGAGGGACATTCATCCAACAAGATTACCTACTAGCTGTCATCATCATCTTGGATGAATGGAATGACGACCCTCTAATGTGACACATGAATGAACAGGTCATCCTGGCCAGGCACTACATGTGAGGAATCTATACTGGATGTGTTTTCGAATCAAACATTTTACGAACAAGGGAAATGAGTTGAATTCAGATGAGGAGGTAATTGTGCCATAAACCAGTGAGTGTGCTTGATCAAGGGCATGATTTTGAGATTCCTTATAATGAAATCACCATAGATATTATTTATGACTAACTTAGAGTCTCCCATTACATTTATGTGGGGAAAATAAAACTCGATAGCTTTCTCAAGAATAGTAATGATAGCCTGATACTCTACCTTTTTGTTGGTCCAACCATCTAACAATAAGAAATAGTTGGGAAGAACAACCTGTACAAGTGTGATGAAGATGATCCTCATGCCTACTAATTTGATACTTGGATCATTGAGATTTATATCAGTTGGTATTTAGGAAGCACAAAAAATATAAATTTATAGTTTGTAATAGCCTGGTCCATTGAAAGGATTGCATCATATGATAAATTCACATATAGAGGAAAATCATCAAGAGTCTTATGGGTGGCGTGAAATTCTTCCAATGCATGAACCTTGTGGTATTTTTGTGGATAGGACCAAATGAAGAATAATTAAAGGATCAGTTATCAACAGGAAATTTATCCTTTCAACATGTTGTGATTTATGTTATACATTTCAGGCTCTACAAGGTACACCAGACTTATCTCATGATGTTGAAGATAATTAAAAATTCATCCTTGTGAAAACATGTACAAGGAAGTTCTTATCGATTAGAGAGGATCTAGTATCTATATATAAGAGCATCCAAAATATATAGTATAATATTTTCTATCATTCATAAATATCTTTTTGGGTTAAAAGGGAACCAATATATCATTCTAGGGAGGTCACGTAGAGGACCAATTGATTCTCGATGATGGGTGGAATCAATATCTGAGGTTGTATCTAATTCTGTTTTTTCTCAAACTAAGCCTATAAATCATCATCCCACTACTAGATATTAAATATAATCATGATGTTATAAAATGTATTTCACTTGTTATAAATATTATCAATTAACTAGAATATGTAAGCTAAGAGGCCATGATGGCCTCAGAGCTCCCATAGGCTGCTCTGAAGAGGCATCTAGCTGACGGCCTGGATCTTCTCTTTGTTGATCTTGGTGCCTCTATATATGAAGATGAAACTGACAAAATATTATAGGTAACCCTAAAGGAATACTTCATGGGGTTCATATTCAAATATCATGAGGAGGGGAAGCCAAACACCTTCTCGAGATATCTATGATGGTCCTAACACTAGATGCATATGAACAACATGTTTTTCATGTAGCATTATACTAGTCTACTGAGGGTCAGATTGATGATGTGGTGCATGGATTGCTGATAAGTGGATCCTTCATTCTTCAGACCAACAGGTGTTGGATGATAGCTGAAGGTCCCTTGTGGCACTATCAATGTGGTAGACTGCACATCTTTGGGGTCATCTAGATATGGTTGTACCCAAAATAACCATCAATGAATGAGATAGTCTGGAACCTAGGTGTGGAATTGATCATAGCTCTTTCACTAGAAGGGGAAAATCATCCTTCAATAAATGGTGGCTGAGGTCTCGGAAGTTGACAGAAACTCAGATATTTCCAGTACTCTTCTTCATTGGGATGATGATTTCTATCCACTTTTGGTACTGATCTTCAATAATGAGGTTATCTTTGATAATATTATCTACCATGGAACCCTAATAAAGGTAAATTTTATTTGGAGACTTCATGATCCCATGATGAATCACTGGGAGACCAAGATGGTGGATATAGATATGAGGATCTTGTCTAGGTATCTCATCATTCTCTATTAAAACAAATCCTGAATCTACTTTAGAAAATTCTTGTATTTCATTTCATAATCTAGAGGCATTGTTTCACTGATCAATGTTGGACTTGGATCTACCTTAGTGTCAAAATCCACTTAAATGAACACATTGATAGTGGTGGGGATACCATATTCTAATTTGTAAAGATCATATTCCAAATCTTCTTTATTGTATGAGAATGAGAAATCAGTAATATGAGATAGTTCATTAATGAAGACTGATTTTGGGGGAACACTAGTGCCAACTTTGGTGGATGGAGAATCCTCACTGAGGAACTCTACCCCCACTAAGACCATGGTGACAGATGGTGTTATTCTAATCCCATCGGGCCTTTAATAGTGGGATCTATTCTTGATATCAATTCAAAGGTGGTGGGTTATATTATTTCGGTTCATCCTATCTCGTTGAAACATGATGGTATAACATAAAATATTAGTCACCAGGTGAACATCATGATAACTCATAGGGGTAGGTATTTGTGGATTCACATGAGCAGTCCTCATGTTTTATTATTTTGTAATTATACAACATTCCATTAAATTTGGGATGTGAATCCCTTACCTGTCAAAAATAACTAATTACTTTACCAAGATTGGTTTCGTGGATTCCAAAATGGGAATTGTGTTGATGAAAGTGAAATCCAATTATGTCTATAGACTAGATACAGTGGTTATGTGATGAACCTCATGGGTCTAAACCACCTTTTGATTGATATTTTATCTTTCAACATCTAGATAGAGAGATTCACATGAGTCAAAAAGAGATAAATCACATTGGGTCGCTTCTAATAAAACATTATAGGAGTACTTGAGTCATTTGTGGATTGGGGAGGGAACTGTTGCATGCAGATATAGATATGGAATACCCATCAATGCCTTATAAGTAGTATCATATGAGACAACCATGAAATAACAGCTTACTACAAAGCAACCATACTTTGTATTCGATAAAATGCTACAATGCGGTATCAATTTAATCCCTTTATAACATTAGATTTTTAGGTTAGAGGTACTCAAATATTCTTTAGTCAGTCCTATATTGCAGAATTTATGGTCCATGATGAGGTTGATCTTGAAACCTACATCGAATTGAATGTTATAGATCTACATGCCATTAAAATGACATGGGATGTAAAATGGTTGAATGAACCCCATCACAAGGGATAGTTCATCTTCTTAGGATAATGAAATGATTGCTTGGAATTATGCTTACTTGGACTCCTCTACATAGAAGGACTATGTGTTCCCTACACCTGCTTTGAACTAGAGGGGGATTTTTTATAAGGCCCCAGCCTTTAACATTACTTATTCTTGAGTTACTTCAAGAATACATGTTGAGGATCTTTTCAGGTTTAGAGTTTTAGAGAATTAGATCATAAAACATGCATTACATTCCACATTTAAACAAAGTGGTTACATAAAAGATAGTATTCATTTTTCCCATCAAGGGAAACATATTTAAAATAAAACATGGATTCCTTCTTGACACTTCCTTGACACTATCATCATATCATGTACCTTTCTCTTGACCTGTGAAAAACATTTCAAAAACATGGGATGAGCATAAAAAGATCAGTAAGGGGTATAAAAATATGGAAAGAAAACATGAGTACATATATACATAAGAGTGAAATCATACTTTACCCATAAAACATAAGCACTTTAACATACCTCATCAAATCATGAATAAATTAAAGAAATCATAAGCAAAAAAAGGCAACTTGAGGCATTCATAACATTCTTACATAGGGAGGACCCCTCTTGGATACATTTGGAATACCCATCACAGTGTATTCCCTAAATCTCTTCATAGAAACTTTAACGTTTAACTCCTTCACGTTACCCAATGCATTGGAGAGCTATATCGGGCTCACCCGCCCTTAGTTTATCATGGAACCACCCATCTTCATAATAATGCCCAAGAACCATAACATAATCGTATCACATAAAACATGCATAAAGGAAACATAACATTTCCACTTTTCAATCACAAGATATCAATAAAACACATTGATATAAAAACATTATGAAAACCATTTTCAATACCAAAATAATAGAAAAGTAAAACATGGTATTTATTTTTTCTTTTTTTTAAAAATTTATGGCTTGTAGAGGAAGCTGAAACTAAAATAATGGTCACGGTGACGGAGAAGACGTTGTCACCGCATACGTACGACAAAAACATTCCCTTTTGTACTTTAGTAGAAAGATTCATATAAAAAAAAGATTCCTTTTGGATAAATGTAAAAGTCAAAGGGATTTATACACCGTATAAAAGAAGGTTGTGTATAAAACAAAATATGCCTCAATGAAAGGAGATTGAGACAAAGTCCCATACCTCGAGTCCGAGTTGCCTCGATCGTTCTTTAACGTCCTGAAGAATAAACTTGACTTAATTTATACTTTCTTAAGAACCTTTTTCAAGTTCATTATTCCTTTTATATCACTTATTACCATGTCATGAACACTATGTAATTATTTAAGTTAATAACGGTCGTTTTAACGATCATTGGTACTTGAGTCAAAAATAAACTCTTTATAATTACAAGTTGTTCATGTATCCATTATATCGAGAGTTATATTCATGATTTAGATATCATATATGTCATATATATCCAGTATATACATGCATTTATAATATTACATAACATTTAGAGGTAAGAAATGAAATGCGCCGTTCATGGAGACGGTAATCCGTACGTACGCATGAACGCTATTTTCATTTCTATTTCATATTTTATGGAATGGAATCATAATGATATAAAGGTTTATTATAATTACAGTATAATATCATATATAATATCATTAATTACATCCTTTATATGTCCCACATATGGCATTAACGAATCAAATCACTTTGAGGGGGAGGTAGTCCACACTTCCTAAAATGAAGATATCGCGTTTACCCATAATGGAACCCATAAAGGAATGCCATAAATGAAAAATAAAGAACCTTAACTAAAAAATAAACATATTATATATCATATATAAATATAGTGTCATCTTAATGGCCACCTTTGAAGGTGTTAAAAAAATATTGAACAATCATCATTTCGTGAGGCAGAAATTCTCCATCCACAGAAACGGTATGTTCTTTAACCATTAGATGTAGGTGTCTGTAAGTGTAGATTGAATCCTTATTATAACAATATCCTAGAATATTGAAGATACTGGTGTTTTTACAAATGAAAGGAATAAAAACAGTTTAGATGGATGGAGGAGCAAAATAAAACATAAGAACACAAGACAAGACACTACCTTTAAATCGGGTAACTCTTTTTGATTTGAGCTCAATGGATTCCTTGGGAAGACTTATGCCCAAAGTGAGGATTCTAAGAGTTATAGAGGTATGTGTAGAGAAAAAATGGGCAGGTTTTGGCCAATTCAAATGCTTTGGATGTGTGGGTAAGGTGGTAGAGGTGGGGGCCTTTTATAAGAGGAGAGGAGGGGCACTCTTGGAAAGTAAAGAAATGTTACTTTATTTTAAAATGAGTTTTAGATTTAAAAGGTCCCACATTTATATAATTAGAGTATAAGGTAATAAGGGTTCGAAATATACCTATACAATAGGTTTTTGAGAAGTGTAGGTCTTAGAGTTACATTGTCTTTTCATTTTATTTAAATCGTTAAATAATGAGGTAATCGCTGCATCATCATGATTTCATAAATAATTTAATTTATATAATGTCTTCAAATTATAAAACAAATAATATGATGTAAGAAATACATTTATCTTTCTAATGAATATTTATAGGCAAAACTTTGACATGTATAACCCCATTTAAAAATTGTTTTAGTAAAACAACTCATGTTTGTGTCATTTTTACTTTAACATTAAATAAAAAATATATTAATGTCATTTTCCTTCCAAAGTGCCTCCATGGGGTCCCCAAGTTGACCCATGGATTGTCTCGGATGGCCATGACACATCCAATAAAGGTAGGAAATGTGTCATGTTCATTTCATATTATTAAAACATTATTCTTACCTTAAATTACACTAATTACATTTAATCGCAATTAAAAACTTAAACGTTACTATTCACCAAAAAACTTATTTTAATCCCATTGAACCACATTTTACTTCTTAATGACAACCATGTATGTAGGATTTTTGAAATTCAAAACACATAGGTGGTAAAATTTCATTTAAATGAAAAATCAGTTTTTTAAGTACCACTTAGTGGTTTCACTATTCATCAAAAATTGAAGTTTTTCAGAAAAATACCAAAACATCACCCTAAGATATATTTGATATTCAGAATTCAAAAAAGATGTATATTTTTCAAAATTCAAAACATATAAGTTACATTAATTAATTTAATAATTAATTCTGGTTGTCTGAGCAAATAGCGTGTTTTTATGAAACAATAAGTATCAAAAGATTGACACTAGTTTAAGTACAATTTCAAAGTGAAATTAATTCCAACGACCACTATTGAATTCAATGGTAAAAATATTTTCAAATTTAACTTTAAAACCAATTAAAAATATAATCTAATCACATAAACAAATTAGATTAAAAAGATGTTTTGAATTAAAATACAACATTTTTCACTTTTCATTTAAAAAATGAACTTTATCGGAAGAATACCAAAAATTTACCCAAAGTAAATCTCAGTGTCCCAATCATAAAGAATAAGTTTATTTCGACAAATATAGCTTATAAAATTGTCAAAAGTTTGATTTAAAAATGGTTTTCCCTCAAAAGGCAGCAAAACAATCTTTTAAAAATATTAATGTATTCTATGCTTATGATTGGATTTATTCTCGTTTTAAGCATCTAAAACACTATATAATTCATAAATAGACATAGATAAAAATATCTTTTATTCATTAATTACTTGGGATGTTACATGCTTCCCCCATTTATAAAATTGTGTCCCTTCAATTTATTTACTTATCGAATAAGTTGGGGTATTTATCCCTCATTGCATTTTTAGATTCCCATGTTGTCTCTTCAACCATATGGTTTTTCCAAAAAACCTTTACCTGATGAATCACCTTATTCAGTAACACATGCTCCCTGTGGTTAAGAATCTGGACCGGTTGTTCCTCAAAAGATAGGTTCTCTTCCAGCTGAACTACCTCTGGACTCAAAACATGAGATGGATCTGGGATATTATTTCTGAACATCGAAACATGAAAAACATTGTGTACTTGAGATAAACTCGGAGGTAAATCCACTCGGTATGCAACTGATCCAAATATCTCTAGAATTTCATATGGTCCAATGAACCTTGGACTCAGCTTTCCTTTCATACCAAATTGCATCACACTTTTCCATGGTGATACTTTGAGAAAAACATGATCACCTACCTCAAAAGAGAGATCCTTCCTCCTATTGTCCGCAAAACTCTTCTTCCTGCTCTGAGCTGTTCTCATGTGTTTCTGTATCAGCTGAACTTTTTCTGCCATCTCTTCTACCAATTCTGGTCCCATCAACTTCCTTTCACCCACATCATCCCAGAAAGCTGGAGTTCGACACCGCTTCCCATATAATGCCTCAAATAGTGACATCTATATATTGGAATGAAAACTGTTATTATATAAAAATTCAACCAACGAAAGATGTTGGTCCCAACTTCCCTGATAATCCATCGAACAAGAAAGTAGCATATCTTCTAAAGTCTGAATTGTTCGTTCTGACTCCCAATCTGTTTGAGGATGAAAAGCTGTACTAAAATTTAATTCAGTACCCAACGACTTGTGATGGCCTTTCCAAAAGTTAGAAGTAAACCTGGGATCACGGTCAGATACATTGGAGAGAGGAACTCCATGTAACCTGACTATCTATTTAAGATACAAATGGTAAAGTTGATCTAGGGAAAAATTATCTCTTATAGCAAGGAAATGAGCAGATTTAGTCAAGAGATCAACAATAACCCAGATTGCATTTTTACCTCGAGGTGTCTTCGGCAATCCCACAATGAAGTCCATGGATATATTTTCCCATTTCCACTCTGGCACTGGTAAAGGCTGAAGCATCCCTTTCGGTAACTGCCGCTCTTCTTTTACCTGTTTACAATTCAAACACTTCAAAGTAAAATTTGCAATATCCCTTTTCATTCCATCCCACTAGTAATACTCTCGAAGATCTTTATACATCTTTGTACTTCCTGGATGAACTGAAAACAGAGAACTATGAGCTTCACATAACAACTCACTCTTAAAATGTAAATCACAAGGCAGGCACAATCTCTTCCCAAATCTAAAAACACAATCATTATCAATGTTGAATTCCAGAAACTTACCTTTCTGATCCAGCTCTGCCTTTTTCTACAACTCACTGTCTTGCTTCTGTGTTTGCTTGATTCTGTCTGATAGAGAAGATTTCACTGATACCTGAAACAAAATAGAAGGAAATATGGAACCAACAACTTATATTCCAATGTTTATCAAATCCTTAACCAAGGGATCACGTTCCAAACGCAACATTGTTAATGAAGCATTACTCTTTCGACTCAAAGCATCAGCCAATTTATCTGCTTTTCCAGGATGGTAATGAATTGTACAATCATAATCCTTGATTAATTCTAGACATCTCCTCTGTCTCATGTTTAATTCTTTCTGAGTGAATATATAATTTAAACTTTTGTGATTGGTATATATTTCACACATTACTCCATAAAAATGATGCCTCCAAATTTTTAAAGCAAAAACAACGGTAGCTAATTTCAAATCATGTGTAGGATAATTTACCTCATGATTTTTCAATAGACGTGAAGCATAAGCAATTACCTGATTATTCTGCATTAGTACACAACCAAGTCCTTTCAATGAAGCATCACTGTAGATAACAAACTCCCCATTCCTGGAAGGTAGTTCCAAAACTGGAGCATTCACCAATCTTCGTTTCAACTCTTGAAAACAATCATCAAATTATTTTTTCCAGATAAACTTAACACCCTTCCGGGTTAGCTTAGTCAATGGACTAGATAACCAGGAATATTTTCTAATAAACCTTCGGTAATAGCCTGCCAAACCAAGGAAGCTACGAATCTTAGTTACATTTGTGGGTCTTGGCCATTCATCAAAAACCTTTGTTTTTACAGGATCGACAGTTATCTCATCTTTAGAAACAATATGACCAAGGAAAGAAATTTGTTGCAACCAAAACTCACGCTTTCTGAATTTCCCATACAGTTTATCTTCTTTTAAGGTTTTCAAAATAACCCTTAAATGCCTTTCATGCTCTTATTTACTTTTAGAAAACACCAAAATATCATCAATGAAAACAACCACAAACTTATCCAAGAACTCATGGAAACTTCTACTCATTAAGTCCATGAATACAGCAGGTGCATTGGTTAACCCAAAAAGCATTACTACAAATTCATAATGGCCATATCTTGTATGGAACACGGTCTTTGGAATATCTGCTTCCTTTAACTTCAACAGATGGTACCCTGATCTCAGGTCAATCTTTGAAAAATACTGAGCTCCCTGGAGCTGATCAAACAAATCATCGAAATGAGGCAAAGTATATTTGTTCTTAATAGTGATGTTATTCAAGGATCTATAATCAATGCAAAGCCTCAAAGAACCATCTTTTTTTTAACAAATAAAACAGGAGCACCCCATGGTGATGTGCTAGGTCGAATGAAACCTTTCTCTAATAAATCTTGAAATTGCTACTTCAACTCTAAAAGTTCAATTTGACCCATTAGATAAGGGGGTTTTGAAATTGGCTTAGCATCAGGAACTAAGTCAACAGTAAATTCAACTTCCCAATCTGGTATTATTCAAGGAAACTCATCAGGAAAAACATCAGGATACTCATTTACCACTGGCACATCATTAATCTAAACATTTCATTTTTTTTCAACGATGTGTGGAAGGTAACATTCATTTCCATCTTTTACAAGTTTCTCAGCCTCTTGATATGTTATCAACAGTAAGGGTTCATTCTTGTACACAAACATAAATTCTTTCTAAAAATAAACTTATTTAGCTCTACAGTCAATCTTAGCATGGTAAATAGAGAGCTAATCGATACCAAGGATAACATCAAACTCTACTAGAGGTAAAACAATAAGGTTTGCAAGTAGGTTTTTTCCACGGATAAGGATAGGAAGATTCTTATAAATTCTTTTTGCCTCAACATTTCCCCCATGTGTTTTTACCAAAAGTTTAGGATTCATTTATTGAGATGGTATTCTCATTTTACTAGAAACGTTTTCATAGATGAAAGAATGTGTAGACCCCGAATCAAACAACACACTGACATAATCTGAAAAAACAAACAAAGTACCTGATACCACATCATTTGATGGCCCGAAATCTGCTGAAGTAGTTGCAAAGGATTTCACCACCCCTTTCTTCTTGTAGTCTAACAGCTTCCCATCACTCGAGCTCTTTGTCGGACACTCGTTTTCATAGTGACCCATCTCATTGCATTTAAAACATTTCACTAACTGTAAATCAAATTTGGTCTTACCTTCACCCTGATATTTTTCAGTGAAATCACGAGACTTATGTCCCATCTTACTACATCGGTAGCACTTTCTAGAATTCAGAAGACATTCCCCAGCATGCCTTTTACCATATTTATCACAAACTGAAAACTTAGTTTTCTTACCGTCAGAACTTTTTGAAGAATTCTTTCATTTCTCCTGCCACCTCGGTCACTTCTTCTGCTGGATGTTATGGAACACTTGATCATCGGAAAACTCTATTTACACCTTCTCAGCACATCGAACAAGCTTTTCATAACTTTTGAACTCACGAGAATCCAATGCCCTTCGTTATTTTGGCTTTAATCCTGAGTAAAAACGATTGATTTTACTATCATGGTCTTGGATAAAGATTGGAGCATACCTTTCAAATAGAGTGAACCACTCTTCAGAGGTAGCCAATGAGTCTTCTTCTTGCCTCAATTACAAGAGTTGTTTTTCCATCATAAGTCGAACAGCCTTAGGAAAATACTTCTCAAGAAACATACCATTGAATTCATCCCAGTCGAGAGCATCAATCTCATCAGCGTCCCTGATATTTTTAAACATCGACCACCACTAATCTGCCTCACCCTCCAAATAGTAAATAGAAAGACTAACCTTTTGATTGTCTGAACACCCCATGACATCGAAAATCTACTCCAGTGCATTAATCCACCCTTCAGCTAGCACAGGGTTAAATGATCCACTGAATTATGGGGGATGTTGCCTCGTGAAATGTTCCACCACTAACATGTTCCTCTGCGGTTGATCGGGATGATCTCATGCATGGATACCACCACCATTTATCGCTTGAGTCAATTGCACCATTACTGCAACAAACTATTCAGTTCCAATTCCAACCATCTCAGGATGCTGATTCAGAAGGTTATTTCCTTCTGTATGCCTTCCTAGAACTACTTTCCTATTTCTTCTATGGAAAACCATTATGAACAAACATATCTTAGATGAAGCAACATTTAAAAATTCAAATTCTACATCATTTCAATTTGACCATAAAAAAAATATTTTTGGATAATCATTTAACAGAATTCTAACTCCTAAAGTAATCTAAACCAACCTTTGATACCAACTATAAGGCCCCAGCCTTAAACATTACTTATTATTGATTTACTTCAAGAATACACGTTGAGGATCTTTTCAGGTTTAGAGTTTTAGTGAATTAGATCATAAAACATGCATTACATTCCACATTTAAACAAAGTAGTTACATAAAAGATAGTATTCATTTTTTCCATCAACGGAAACATATTTAAAATCAAACATGGATTCCTTCTTGACACTTCCTTGACACTATCATCATATCATGTACCTTTCCCTTGACTTGTGAAAAATATTTCAAAAACTTGGGATGAGCATAAAAATCTCAGTAAGGGATATAAAAATATCGTAATGAAACATGAGTACATATATACATAAGAGTGAAACCATACTTTACCCATAAAACATAAGCACTTTAACATACCTCATCAAATCATGAATAAATCATAGAAATCATATGACATAATGAAAACTTGAGGCATTCATAAAATTCTTATGTAGGGAGTAACCCTCATGGTTACGTTTGGAATAACCATCACAGTATATTCCCTAAATCTATTTGGAGAAACCTTAACATTTAACTCCTTCGCGTTACCCAATGCATTGGAGAGCTATATCGGGCTCACCCACCCTTAGATTATCACAGAACCACCCATCTTTATAATAATTCCCAAGAACCATAACATAATCGTATCACATAAAACATGTATAAAGGAAACATAAAATTTCCACTTTTCAATCACAAGATATCAATACAACACATTGATATAAAAACATTATAAAAACCATTTTAAATACCAAAATAAAATAAAAGTAAAATAGGGTATTTATTTTTTCTTTTTTAAAAAAATGTATGGGTTGTAGAGGAAGAAGAAACTCAAATAATGGTCACGGCGGCGAAGAAGTCGTTGTCGCCGCATACGTACAACAAAAACATTCCCTTTTATCGTTTAGTAACACGTTTCATATAAAAAAAGATTCCTTTTGGATAAATGTAAAAGTCAATGGGGTTTATACACCATATAAAAGAAGGTTGTGTATAAAACAAAATATGCCTCAATGAAAGGAGATTGAGACGAAGTCCCATACCTCGGGTCCGACTAGACTCGATCGTTCTTTAACGTCCTGAATAAAAAACATGAGATAATTTCTACTTTCTTAAGAACCTTTTTCAAGTTCATTATTCCTTTTATATCACTTATTACCATGTCATGAACACTATGTCATTATTTAAGTTAATAACGGTAGTTTTAACGATCATTGGTACTTGAGTCAAAAATAAAATGTTTATAATTACAAGTTGTTCATGTATCAATTATATCCTGTGTTATATTCATGATTTACATATCATATATATCATATATATCTAGTATATACATGCATTTATAATATTACATAACATTTAGAGGTAAGAAATGAAATGCACCATTCATGGAGATGGTAAGTCGTATGTACGCATGAACGCTACTTTCATTTCTATTTCGTATTTTATGGAATGGAATAATAATGATATAAAAGTATATTATAATTCCAGTATAATATCATATATAATATCATTAATTACATCCTTTATACATCCCACATATGGCATTAATGAATCAAATCACTTTGAGGGGGTGGTAGTCCGCACTTCCTAAAATGAAGATATCGCGTTTACCCATAATGGAAACCATAAAGGTTTGCCATAAATGAAAAATACATAAGATTAAGTAAAACAAAAACATATTATATATCATATATAAATATAGTGTCATATTAATGGCCACATTTTAAGGTGTTAAAAGAATATTGAACAATCATCGTTTTGTGAGGCAGAAATTCGCCATCCACAGAAACAGTATGTTCTTTAACCATTATATGTAGGTGTGTGTAAGTGTAGCTCGAATACTTCTTATAAAAACATCATAGTATATTGAAGATACTGGATTCGTTACAATAGAAAGGAATAAAAAGAGTTTATAGGGTTGGAGAAGCAAAATAAAACATAAGAACACAAGAGAAGACACTACCTTTAAATCGGGTAACTCTTTTTGATTTGAGCTCAAAGGCTTCCTTGGGAAGGCATATGCCCAAAGTGAGGCTTCTAAGAGTTATATAGGGATGTGTAGAGACAAAATGGGCAGGGGTTTCTGAGCCAATTCTTTGGATGTGTGGGTAAGGTGGTAGAGGTGGGGCCTTTTATAAGGGGAGAAGAGGGGCACTCTTGGAAGGTAAAGAAATGTTACATTATTTAAAAATTAGTTTCGGATTTAAAAGGTCCCAAATTGATATAATTAGAGGATAAGGTGATAAGGGTTAGAAATATACCTATACAATAGGTTTTTGACAAGTGTAGGTAGTAGATGTTACATTATCTTTTAATTTTATTTAAATCGTTAAATAATGAGGTAATCGCTGCATCATCATGATGTCATAAATAATTTACTTTATTTAATGTCTAAAAATTATAAAAAAAATACTATGATGTAGGAAATATTTTTATATTTATAATTAATATTTATAGTAAAAAAAAATGACTTGTATAACCTCATATAAAAATTGTTTGAGTAAAACAACTCATGTTTGTGTCATTTTTACATTAACATTAAATAAAAAGATATTAATGTCATCTTCCTTCCAATGTGGCTCCATGTGGTCCACAAGTTGACCCATGGACTGTCAAGGTCGGCCATGACACATCCAATAGTGGTAGGACATGTTTCAAGTTCATTTAATATTATTAAAACATTATTCTTACCTTAAATTACACTAATTATCTCTAATCGCGATTAAAAACTTAAAAGTTACTATTCACCAAAAAATTATTTTAATCCCATTGAACCACATATTACATATTAATGAAAACCATTTATGTTGGAATTTTGAAATTCAAAACATAGAGACGGAAAAATTTCATTTAAACGACAAATCTGTTTTTTAAGTACCACTTAGTGGTTTCACTATTCATCAAAAATTGAAGTTTTCCAGAAAAATACCAAAACGTCACCCTAAGCTATATTTGATATTCCGAATTCAAAATTGATGTCTATTGTGAAAAATTCAAAAAATATAAGTTACATAAATTAATTTAATAATTAATTCCCGATATCTGAGCAAATAGCGTGTTTTATGAAAAAATAAGTATCCAATGATTGACTCTAGTTTAAGTCCAATTTCAAAGTGAAATTAATTCCAATGACCACTATTGGATTAAACGGTAAAAATATATTCTAATTTAACTTTAAAACCAATTAAAAAGATAATTTAATCATATAAACAAATTAGATTAAAAAGAGGTTTTGAATTAAAATACAACATTTTTCAGTATTCATTAAAAAAATGAACTTTATAAGAAAAATACCAAACAATTTACCCAAAGTAAATTTCAATGTCCCAATCATAAAGAATAAGTTTATTTCAACAAATAGAGCTTATAAAATTGTCAAAATATTTATTTAAAAATGGTTTTCCATCAAAAGGCAGTAAAATAATCTTTTAAAAATATTAGTGCATTCTATGCTTAAGATTGGATTTATTCTCATTTTAAGCCTCTAAAACACTATCTAATTCATAAATAGACATAGATAAAAATATCTATTATTCATTACTTAATTGGTATGTTACATTTTTAATGACTCTAAGAGGGAATCATGTACCTCTTTTTATAGGAGGATTTACTCAAGGACCATGATATTGGTAATTATAATGATGAGGTGCTTCAACATATCACACTCCATTATGAGATGCACATTTCTTCCCATAGGGGTCACACTTTGGAAGGAGGCACAACAAGAACTTCTAGATAAAACACTAGAATCTATATGGACTAGAAATTTCTTGAGGATCATCATTTTACTCTCCCAAAACCACTAATATCTTACCATTGACTGATTAATTCATGGATATATCAAAACACAACTAATCATGGTGTTTATTTTGCTACTCTTCTCGGGTAGTTAGCATGGTCATCTTTGGTGGCATGTCTAATTTAGTGGGATAGGAGGATAGTTCTTTCTTAGTCCTTTAAAAAATATATTTTATCGTCTTATCAGAATTCATGGATTGCCTTAAATCCCCATCCCAAGAATTTTGGAAATTTTCATTCCCGAAAATTATTCTTTGATTCATCGAATAAAGGCACTTTAGGAATTTATAGATAATTCCTCATTTTCATGGACCGTGAAAGGATCTGCTAACTTGGTAGTGTTCACATATGCATACTCATTATTATAAACATAGGGGTATTCCAATGTTGGGATAACCGTTGAGTTATACCAAAATTTGGAGGTAAGAATTCATTGAGTGTATAAGATGGATTTAGAATATTTGAATGAATTTTCAATAACGTGCACCATCAGTACCTATTTCTCTGAGATGAAGGAGACTGCGATGTAGATGTGGAAGATTCATTTGGGTAACACATGGTGACTTCAGAAGTATTGTGCTAGCCTAAGAAGGCAATGATGAAATCAAGGGTGTGATAGATTGAATTTTTGGCAATCAAGTCATCAAATGGCTGATTATCATAGTTGGAAACTTGTTTCCAATTTCCTTAATTGTTGCTATTAATCACTGCAGAGATGTGTTCCACTTATGCTGAGACATTTCCCAAGTTGAGAAAACCATTTCCCACTTGGTATTGGATCCAATATTAAAACACATAGAACTATTTAACGGTATATCCATGGATCTTGTGGTAAATTTAGTGGTTAGGGAAATCAGTACGCTAAGCTTGAATGGTATTCCAGCACTATGGAAGCTTTATAATCCATTTCCAATAGCATTGAGTATGTTGTTAATAATATTAGAATATTTTAAATAATAGGTTTTGTTCCTCATATCCATGAAAGGGAACTATGGGATCCAAACCTTGATGGGGGTTGGATTTTTGTGAGGGGTAGGAGCCACTTTCTCTCACTGAGCTGGATGTACTTGTCAGGGTGGTGCCTACCCATTTTTTACTATGTGAGGATAAGCTTGAAGACAATGGTTCACTCAGTGAGGAACTACTAGTAAATGGGATAACATTAGTGGCTGTAGGGCCTCAAACTGTATGGAAGCGGTAGTCTCCTCCCTACCCATTATTCTTGTAGGAGCTGTTATAAGTAATGGATGGGTATACTTGTCCTACTACAAGGATTCATCTAGGCGTTCGGCCTTATCAGGTAAATCTCAAAACACATATAAAATGTTTTGATTTTTGAGGTTAGGGAATAGCTCTGTGTTGATGTTCCCCACAAACATCATCAACAGTTCATCTTGGATCCAGATAATATCTATTGATTATATGTTTCCCTTATATTTGGTGAGGAAGTATTTAATGTTCCAATCATGATGTTTCTTTCATTTTATTAGGACACAGTGATTTTCTTATGCATATTATAGATGAAATTGTCAGGTAATATCCTTTGAATATCTTCCAAACTAGTAGAACCTTGTGGGTAACTAGTTGTAGTAGAAGGATTTAGGCCCTTCCAATTTTCAAAAAAAAAACAGAGTTTGGAGGCATACTACTGATCCGGAGTTCCCAACATAAGCATTCTCATTGATGTGAAGTTGAACAAATACTGCAACAGGTTTCTCAACCCATTAAAAGGAGTGATGATGGGGTTTCCAAAATCTAGGGGTTGTCACATGTCATATAACCATGCTAGGTATGGATATCCATTAGGAGGGATTGCCACATGTCATGTCTCCAAATAATTATAGAGGGAAGTGAGAGAAACAATCTAATCACCATGTTGGGGGTTCATATCTTTACGAGGAACCTTAACCACTAATGCATTGAGAGTCTCATAAAATCAGTAGATAGTCTCTACAGCTCATGGAGTGGCTCAATTAGTGTCTGAAGGAAGATTACCATGTTTCTCAGTTGATTTTGTGACTCATGTCACAGTTCTTTTCCATACACTCCCACCTCTGATCTTTAGGGATGTGCGGGATGACCAAAAACAACTTGGAGAAATTGGATGAGGAGGATTTCAAGTTTTTTCTAAGTAGGAACATGATTTAATAGAGGAGGTCAATAATCCAAGTTTCACTCAGCAAGGAGCTCATCATTGATCTCTTTTGGATCAATGCCCTGCTAGATAACAGTGAAAATTTTGAAATTAACCACTATCTTCTATGTAATAATAGATGGATATAAGGTCTTAAGAGGTCACTTTACCTTTTTTTTAATATAATCAGAAATACATGATGTAGAGGGATTCTCGAGGCCAAGAACCAACATTTTCTGGTGGGAACGAACTCCTGTATGAGGGTCAATATAATGAAATACAACACTATATTGAGGGTTTTATCTGTCTGATTCTATGCCAGTTCCCACAATATTTGATATCTTAGGAACAATCATATTTACAATAATGATATGTGGAGGAAAATCATCAACATCAACTGGTAAGTATGATTTTCATAGTATATGGCCAAACACAAGCACTGTATATTATTTATAGCCCCAGATATACATGTGTGTAGATGCATCTTCATTGATGATTATGAAAAAAAAAATGAGTCTCTCAATAAATCTCTATTGATGGGTCTTGTGGTATTTAAATATTTTATTGTTCTGAGGTATTGGGAGTGATTCCAACTCCAACATGAGTAATTGGTGGCCAACGTCGTGAAAGTGCTCTTAGATTTATTGGTATACCAACTAATGATCACAGATATGATGAAGTGTCACCCAAATAGTCAAATAGAATCATGTAATATGGTACCTAGGGACAGACTCTAGAATATCATTTTTGGATGTTTATACTAATAATTAATTTGTGACTAGAATCTCCAATCAGATTTCCCACTCAAGTGAAAGGCCCTATACTTTGTTGGCCCAAGTATTGGTTGGTGCTTTCAAATAGATTTGTGGAACCACTATTATGGATCAGTGTGGCAGTTGGTTAGAAAGGGGAGGAGGAACTAAATGATTCAATTGTTCACTATATTCTATGTCATCTATCGAGGATAGTACCAACTATATCATCATGTCCGTATAAGACTATGTTTTCACCATGGCCTCATGTGTGATGTCAGAAGAGCTCCTTTGTAGGCCAACTAGATGCTCATCATCTATCAAATTCCCCAATAATTCATTGTGATCATAAGTAGAGATGGATAGGTAAATTGATGATAATAAATATTCTTGTACAATGAGCCCATCAAAGGGAGGAAAAGCTTCCCCCACATGTATGTACCTATGGATGGATTGAGGGATTGTATTAATCTCACCACCCGATATTAAAAAAAATCATATATCAGGATCTTACCCCAGACTATGATAGTAAACACTTGGGTGAATGTCCCATCATTGGACTGAATGGACCGCATACCGAAATTTTTATTGATTTTTGGATTAGCCCCCTTTTAAGGATAAAGGGGGGGGGGGGGTCGGAACCAAGACTTCAAAGACATCAAGACATTAACAAAGTACGAGAAAAAAAGGGTTGCAACCTAGAAAAACTACAAAGAAGTACTTCAAAACAGCATCAAAAACATTAAGGCATGACTCCACCAAAGCACGGCTGATCAAAAAATTGTCTCGTGCATGAATGAATGAGCCCGGTTCTGATGGCAATACCATACCCTCAAAATCAACCAAATCCAAAAAGTCATGCATGGTGGAGACGACTAGCTCTATCCTCATCTGAAGAAAAAACATGTAGATTGTCTTGGTTCCTCAAAAATCCAATTTCACCTTCAGAAACAATCAACCAGTGACAATCCAGATTACCAGTAGACACAAACATACTTGCAGATCCACAACACCACCAAAAACAACCAAACAAACAAAGTCCCAACAGCATGAAAAAAAACTAAATCAAAAGCTAGATGAAAATTACAGCAGCACCAACTCGCAATGCCTCCCCCCTCAAAGCCAGAGGAACCGACCCCAAGAACACCTGTAGTGATAGAGCCGACAACAAGCTAGTACAAATATACGCCGAGATCTCAGAGCCAGAAATCATGTCAGAGCCGTCGATGAGAATAGCCGATCCACTGACGATGAGCACACTGGAGCCAAGGCAGACCCCAAAGCTAGAAACAAGCCACAAACGTCACCAAAACCACCAGATCTGACACCACTGAGATAGATCCCAAATCCAGACCACCCAAAGATGATGCACGCTGACGCCTAGCTGAAAACTTGAAGCAGGAACGCCAAGGCCACCGCAGCTCGAACCGGAGCCGAGGAGAGAACTCGAAGTCGTAAGGCGCAACCGAGCTGGGAAAAAGCCTGGACCATTCAGATCTAGCACCCAATGACCTCCACTATGGTTGTTGATAAAGTAGAGAGGACCTCTGATTTGGGAGGTGGAAAAATGGGGAGGACCTCCGTGATGACCTTTTCAAAATACATGGGGAGGACCCCCATAATAATGTGATAAATCAAGAGGAGTACCATTTAATTAATTGATTCCAAAGTGGGTAGGACCTCCTCCTGAGCTAGTGAAGACATGGGGTGGGCCTCTACATTGAATTTTGATGGAATGGGTGGGGGAACTCTCCTGTAGTTCGATGTGTCATTTGAAGGACCTCTATGTTAGAAATCATATGTATGGGGAGGACCTCTGTACCGATTGGAAATGAAGAGAGGAGGAACTATTCTTTTATTAGTGGGAACATTGGGTGGGAATCCTTGTTGGTTGTCGATGAAGCAAGGATGACATATTCATTGATTAGTGTTGATGTAGGGAGGACAACCACTCGATCTTGGAATGGGATGGGGAGGAACATAACATTGATTGACGTTTTCATTGGGAGGATCTATTTGTTTACTAGTTGTGACATGGGGAGGGCCTCCATTTTTTATGGAGTTGGCTGCATTGGGAGGAACTCCATACTAGCTATCGATGTGGGGTTGAACATCACATGAACTGGGAATGACCTTAGGATGTCCTTCATGTTGATGGTGAGAGTGGGGTGGACAACCTCTTGGGTTGGTGATGGCATGGGGAAGACCCCTACACTAAAGTCAATATCACTATTGTCTTGTAATGTTTTTTTGGTGGTTTAAGCAATTGAAAAAATGAACATCTCCTACCTAAGGGGAAATTGAGGTCTCGATCCCAATTGGAGATGGAAGAATCCCATCACATCTACTTTATACATCTAATGGAATTAACTAGTTTTGTTTGGGGCCATTGGACCATGGAATATAGTGCCACTTTTTGGGAATTATCTTGGGAATGTACATGATATTGAAATTGGGTGTTCTGTTGTAACATCCCAGGTAAATAAAGAGCATTAATTTTTCATATTTATTAATATTTGTGAATAAAAAATTATTATTACTTTAAAGGGAATGCTATTCTTGATGGCGTCCCCAATACGCAACAACAAGTTTCTTTGAAATCTTACGTTGCACTCTAATAATAAATTAATATTATTTTAAATTGTAGTAAAAGCCTAGCCGTTGTAATGGTGGGAATGAACAGAACTAACTAAAAATGATTATATATATATTTCAAATAGTTTTACTTTTTTACAATAAATGTTAGAGGATTAAAATGCGAATGAATCCAATTTTAAGCATAAATATTCTAATATTCTTTAAAAGGTCAATTAACCACCTTTTGATGGGGAACCCTTTTTAAATCCTCATTTTGACAATTTTATTTGTTATATTGGACCATGTAAAATCCTTATTTAGAATATGGACATCAAAATTTACTTTCTGTAAATTTTTGTTATTTTTCCGATAAAGATCATTTTTAGTGAAAATGTTGTATTTTAATTCAAAACCACCTTTTAATCAGATTTATTTATATGGATATATTATCTTTTTAATTAGTTTTAAAGTGTAGTTAGAATATATTTTTACCATTTAATCCAATGGTGGTCATTGGAGTTAATTTCACTTTGAAATTGGACTTAAACTAGTGTCAATCTTTTGATATATTTTGTTTCTTAAAAACAAGCTATTTGTTTTGACAACGAGAACTAATTATTAAATTTTTTAATGAAACTTATATGTTTTTAATTTTTTAAAATAGACATCATTTTTGAATTAGGAATATCAAATATATCTTAGGGTTATTTTTTGGTATTTTCCTGAAAAACTTCAATTTTTGATGAATAGTGAAACCACTAAGTGGTAATAAAAAAACTGATTTTTCATTTAAATAAAATTTTACCACCTATGTGATTTGAATTTCAGTAATCTGACATACATGGTTGTTATTTGGATGTAAAATTTGGTTCAATGGGATGAAAATAAGTTTTGGTGAATAGTAACTTTTATGTTTTATTAATCGCGATTAAAGGTAATTAGTGTTATTTAATGTAAAGATAATGTTATAATAATATGAAATGACCGTGAAACATGTTATAACCTTATTGGATGAGTCATGGAAGACCAAGAAAATCCAGGGGTCAACTTGGGGTCCCATGGAGCCACTTGGGTAAGAAAATGACATTAATTACTTTTTATTTAAAGTTAAAATAAAAATGTCACAAACATGTATTGTTTTACAAAAAAAAAATTCATGGGGTTATACAAGTAATATTCTTTAACTATAAATAGACATTGGAAATTTAAAAATATTTCCTACATCATAGTATTTTTTTATAATTTTTAGACATTAAATAAATTAATTTATTTATGACACCATGATGATTCAGTGATTTCCTCATTAATGAACGATTTAAATAAAATGAAAAGATAATGTAAAACCTAAGAAATACACTTGTCAAAAAATTATTGGATGGGTGAATTTCGAACCCTTATCACCATATCATTGAAATATATCTTTTTTGGACCTTTAAAATCTGAAAAGCATTTTAAAATAAAGTGACATTTCATGACTTTCCAAGAGTGCCCCTCCTCCCTCTTATAAAAGGCCCCCACCTATACCCCCTTACACAAACCTCTCAAGCCTTTGATCGACCAAAATCTTCTCCGTTTATCTCTCCACATCTCTCTCCTCATCCTAGAATCATTACTTTAGGCAGAAATCTCTTCAAGAAACCCTTTTGGTTTAATCTAAAGGGAGTTACCCGATTTAAAGGTAATGTTTTCTCTTATGTTCTTTTGTTTTATTTTGCTTCTCCAACCCCCTAAACTCTTTTTATTCCTTTATTTTGTTACAAAAACAGTATCTTAAATATACTAGGATGTTTTTATGAGAAGTATTTGAGCTACACTTACACACACTTCCGTCTAATGTTTATAGAACATACTATTTCTGTGGATGGCGAATTTCTACCTCACGAAATGATGATTGTTTAATTTTCTTCTAACAACATTCATGGTGGCCATTAAGATGTCACTATAATTATATATGATATATATTATGTTTATATTTTCTATATGATTCTGTCTTTTTCATTTATGTCATGCCTTTATGGTTTCCATTATGGGTAAACGCGATATCTTCATTTTAGGAAGTGCGGACGACCACCCCCTCAAGTGATGTGACTCGTTCATGCATTACATGGAATGTATAAAGAATTAAATTAATGAACTTATGTGACCTATATAACATATATATTATACTGTAATTATAATATATATATATCTCTCTCATTTAGTTTTAATTCCATTAATATGACAAAGAAATGAAAGTAGTGTTCATGCGTACGTACGACCTACTGTCTTCATGAACGGTGTATTTCAATTTTTTATCTCCAAATGTTATGGAATAGTATAAAATGAATATATACTGGATATATATGATATTTAAATCATTAAAACTATTCTGGAGATGATGTACCTATAACTACATGGAAAATTCTTTTCCAACCAGTTCAATTTTGACTCATCTACCGAACATCGAAAAAAATGTCTGATATGAACTCACATTATTAACCAATTATTATAAAATTATAATATGTGATATGAATTGAGTAATAATATTTAAATGATTTCCTTAAGAAATTATAAATTGACCAAAGTTTTTTATTCAGGAATATAATGAAACGAACAAGACAAGTTGGACTTGAGGTAAGGGATCCTAACTTTCTCTTTCTTTTTAAGTACTCTCTTTTAAGTCATTCTTTTTAGGATCATCATTATTATGTTAGGGGATGTTATTTTATGTAAATATTACTGTAATTTTTATTTTAATATGATGATAGACCCTATTTCATCTCATGAAACCATTTGTTGATGTTTTAAGTGGCGTTGTTAGGCTGCCAAGTTTTCGTATGGGATTTTTCATCTCACTTTTATTCCCGTGAGATTTATGCTACATTTTCCACCATTTCCTTTGAGTGGTGTATTTAATGCCCATTATTATAATCTTTATGAAATATAATTTCATTTATGGGTATGTACATCTACATTGGATGACCCTTCTTCCATGGGGTGTACGTTTCGAAAGCTACCTAAATCGGTAAGGGGACCTTTCACCATCCTCTTCTTTAAAAAGGCTTCTTTTTGTTATGTCGTTTAATTTAAATATTATTATTTTGGGATATGTTCTCATATATCCTTATTTCTATAAATTTAATATACAAGTGATGAGATACCCTTTTTATCTCTCATAAACTAATTTTCTGAATTTTTAAGTGACGTCGTTTGGATGTTGAATTTTTGCAAGGGTACTTATTAACCCAATTTTGATTCTTTGGGTTAAACTTGTACTCCTTGAATATGTCATTCTATGAATATCTGTGAATGAACTCTGATTTTTTTATACATAATATCCACTTATATTTGGGGTATTATTTTTTCACACATAATTATGTAATTGATTTATCCTTAATCAATGGATGCCAACTTTGTAAGGGACTTCATCTCAATATTCCTTCATTGAGGCATATTTTGTTCTAATACAATAATTTGTTTTATACGTTGTATAAAACACCTTTGACTTTTCATTTCATTCAAAGGGAATCTCTTTCTACGAAGTGTTTTACTAAATGACAAAAAGGAATGTTTATTTTAACGTACGCGGTGACAACGACCTTTTCCTCCACCGTGAGTATTATTTGGTCTTTGGCTTCCTCAACAAGCTGTAATGTTTTTTGAAATGAAATAAATACCATATAATCTTTTATGTATTTTGGTATTGAAAATGGTTTTGATAATGTATTTTTTATGTCAATATATTTAAGTGATATATTGTGATTGAAATGTTGAAATTTTTTCTTTCCATTATATTTGTTTTATGTCTTATGATTTTATAATGGTACATGGACATTTGAAGGGTGGTTACGTGATAAACCATATGATGGGTGGTTCCATGAATACCAGGACGGGTGGTTACGTTATAACCTCCAATGCATTGGGTATGGATGTCGGCTGAATGGCTATTCCCTGTAGTGATATGTGTGGAAGTCTACCGTATGGTTATTCCATTTAAGTATGTTTATGTCCCAAGTTACCTTTATATGTTATGTGTTCTTTATATGGGTTTATGGTAATATTTTAGTTACAAAGGATATGTAGTGATATTTTATTTAGAGAAGAGTATTTACTACTTCGTAAAGGTTAAAAGTATTACTTTGATAAAGTATTCATGGTTTACTTTTTTTTTTGAAAAACTAACAGTTTTCCTTCTGTGTGTATCCTTTACTGGGATTTTTTTCCTCATCCTATGTTTTTGAAATTCTTTCCACAATACTTAAAGTCCAATAGGTTCAAGGATGGGATTAAGAAAAGACATGCTATCTAAAACATGGAACTAGACATGTTTCTTTTAAAGATTTATTATTTTATGGGAACTTAGTAGAAGTATCTACTTTGTAATCTTTAGAAATGTAATAGTTATGTCCTAATTATCTAAAAATCTGAACCTAAAAATATCGTCTATGTGAATTTTTCATTTAATTCAATATTAAGTAATGGTTTAAGGCAGCGTCCTTATAGTTGGTATCAAAGGCCAGTTTATACAACTTTAGGGATTATGAGTTTTATTTAGACACATGTTTAGTCCCTATATCTATTATTTTAGTTAAATCCTTTTTTATAACTTTTTTTCAGGTCAATTAAAATCGGATACAAATGGAAGGAGGAGGATCTCAAACGAAATTCCATTCTCTTCCTAAGGACTTGCTTGCAATAATTATTGCAAAGTCATGCTTGGATGATTGTGAAAATGTTTCTCGAAAAAAACTAACTTTCAAGTAGTGGTTTGAGATATCAAACACCTCAACTATACCTCGTTGTCATCCTGGATCATTAGTAGTATTTAGACAAATACTATTTTCACAATATTCTCATATTTTTAAGAAAGGTAAATTTTATCAAAGCATTTTCAAATATTTTACCTTTTCACAAGATTTCGAAGCATATTATGATTTTAAAAAAGGTGCTGAAGAAGGATACCCTTGTGCAACCTATTTATATCTTTTTTTACAATATAGTCTCTCAGCACATACCTATGGTATGTTAAAAGGACCATTAATTGAAATTTTCAACTCAAAATCGGTCCGATTATTTTATAGAAATCATGTTTTATCATATGTTTTGAAATTATATGTAATACATGATTATTTTCCAAAACTATTTTTCTGTGAACACCCATATGACCCATGTTGTACAAGGTGTATTTGGATGGAAGAAGTAAATGATTTTGAAGGATCTCTAAATCATTGTTGCAATTCATGGACCATCTACCTATGTGAATAGGATGACGATGAAACTAAATGGACACCACGATCAAGGTATGATGTTCTTCTTTTTTGGGAATCGTTTTATTTTATCTTATAGTGGTGAAATAAGACTTAAAGAATTAAGATGTTGAGATCGTAATGAATTTGGATGAAAATGAGAGGTATAAGGAAACCGTTGAGGTTAAAACATGTTAGGGTTATTTTTGGAGTTTTATAAAAATGACAACCCATGGGATGGGTGACAACCTGTCACATCTGGTAAGGCCGTAGGAATCAAACCTACAACTGAAGAGTGACATGGGCGCATTGCCTACCACTGGACTACATGATGTCCCTGGTTATTATGACTTATTCTTTTTAGTTAGATGATTTTATGAATCATGAATAAGTTTATTTTGGTTTATCTAGGAAAATATTAACCTATCATAGAGGATATAAGATTAAGTTAATTAATTTTCTATATGAGACTTTAAGACCAACTGATGTTATTTGGAGATAAATGTTAATTTGTACCTTGGAAGACTATGTGACTAAATACTTCAAATATTTGGGTTTCAATATTAGTTTAGTTTACTTTGAAGAATTTTACGGACAAATTTTTTATCGAATGGTCTTTGTTGAACTTTGGGTTTTGTTGGAAACATTTTAGAGATTAAGAATAGATTTTATTTTTATAAAGGATTATCCTTTTGTGGATTATCTGATCTTGTTATAATAATTTTGGTTTTGGTAAGGGTCTAATGAAATGGGAAATATATATTTCTCTTTTGTGGAATAGGTGATTCTATATAAGATGATTATAGCGCTCTTAATGTGAACAAGTCATCCTAAATACTCATCTTTTAGAGAAAATATGAGTTTGTGTAAGAAATAGAGTAAGAGATGAAAGTCTACATGACAAGTAAGTATTTTTCCTTATGATTTAGTTAAGGTCGTAAATAAATTCCTTAATGTAAAGTAACTTAAAACATAAAATTTTGTCTGTTAACGTTTCCTACTGGGAAATCAAATACCTTTTAACCCATCAAAAGTTTGTGATTTTCTTGTGGTTAACTTTCTCCTAATCATGTTTTCTATCACTCTCCATCAGAACATGACCCTTTGTTTTTTTCTTCCATATCCATGTTTTCATGGAATCCTAGTACATGTTGTCTCGGGTGACCTTATTCATTTCTTTATTTCTTTTACAATTATAGTTTAATTTACTCATTTTCCGATGTGGGGCTTTCAATGAAGTTTCCAAGCCCAATTTTAAAATTGCGAGGACACAATTCCCAAAAGGGAGGAAGGATGTAACATCCTAGGTAAATAAAGAGTATTAACATTTCATATTTAATAATATTTTTTAATAAAATATTAATATTATTTTAAAGGGAATGCTATGCTCGATGGCGTACCCAATACGCATCAACGAGTTTCTTTGAAATCTTACGTTGCACACTAATAATAAAATAGTATTATTTTAAATTGTAGTTAACACTTAACCATTGTAATGGCGGGAATGAACAGAACTAACTAAAAAATGATTATATATGTTTGTCAAATATTTTTACTTTTTTACAATAAATGTAAGAGGATTAAAATGCGAATGAATCCAATTTTAAGCGTAAATATTCTAATATTCTTTAAAAGGATGATTAACCGCCTTTTGATAGAGATCCATTTTTAAATCCACTTTTAGAAAATTTTATATGTTATTTCAGAACAAATAAAATCCTTCTTTAGAATCTGGACATCAAAATTTACTTTGTGTACATTTTTGTTATTTTTCCGATAAAGATTAGTTTGAGTGAAAATGTTGTATTTTAATTCAAATCTTTCTTTTAATATGATTTATTTATATTGATAGATAATATTTTTAATTGGGTTTAAAGTTTAGTTAGAATATATTTTAACCATTTAATGAAATGGTGGTCATTACAATTAATTTCACTTTAAAATTGGACTTAAACTAGTGTCAATCTTTTGATATATTTTGTCTCTCAAAAACACGCTATTTGTTTTCACAACGAGAAATAATTATTAAATTGATTAATGAAACTTATATGTTTGTAATTGTGTAAAATATACATCATTTTTGAATTCAGAATATCAAATATAGCTTAGGATGAATCTTTGGTATTTTTTTGAAAAATATCAATTTATGATGAATAGTGAAACCACTAAGTGGTAGTTAAAAAACTGATTTTTCATTTGGATGAAATTTTACCACCTCTGTGATTTGAATTTCAAAATTCCTACATACATGGTTGTCATTTGGATATAAAATTTGGTTCAATGGGATGAAAATAATTTTTGGTGAATAGTAACGTTTATGTTTTATTAATCGCGATTAAAGGTAATTAGTGTAATTTAATGTAATGATAATGATATAATAATATGAAATGATCTTGAAAGATGTCCTACCCTTATTGGATGAGTCATGGCCAACTACGAAAATCCATGGGTAGACTTGGGGACCCCATGGAGCCACTTGGGGTAAGAAAATGACATTAATAACTTTTTATTTAAAGTTAAGATAAAAATGTCACAAACATGTATTATTTTACTAAAACAATGTTTACATGGGGTTATAAAAGTCATCATTTTTTACTATAAATATTCACTAGAAATTTAAAAATATTTCCTACATCATAGTATTTTTATATATTTTTTTGACGTTAAATAAAATAATTTATTTGTGACACCATGATGATGCAGCGATTACCTCATTAATGATTGATTTAAATAAAACAAAAAGATAATGTAAAATATAAGACATAAACTTGTAAAAATCCTATTTTATGGGTGGTTTTCGAACCCTTATCACCTTATCCTTGAAATATATCTTTTTGGGACCTTTAAAATCCCAAAAGCATTTTAAAATAAAGTGACATTTCATGACTTTCAAAGAGTGCCCGTCCTCCCTCTTATAAAAGGCCCCCACCTCTACCCCCTTACACACACCTCTCAAGCATTTGGCTCGACCAAACTCTCCTCATTTTATCTCTCCACATACCACTCCTAATCCTAGAAACCTTACCTTAAACAGAAATTTCTTCAAGAAACCCTTTTGGTTCAATCCAGAGGGAGTTACCATATTTAAAGTTAATGTTTTCTCTTCTGTTCTTTTGTTTTATATAGCTTCTCCAACCCCCTAAACTCTTTTTATTCCATTATTTTGTAACAAAACCAGTATCTTAAATATAATAGGATGTTTTTATGAGAATTATTCTAGCTACACTTACACACACCTCCGTCTAATGTTTAAAAAACAAAATGTTTCTGTGGATGGCGAATTTCTGCCTCACGAAATGATGATTGTTCAATTTTTTTCAAACACCTTTCATGGTGGCCATTAAGATGTCAATAAATTTATATATGATATATATTATGTTTATGTTTTCCATATGCTTCGGTATTTTTCAATTATGGAATACCTTTATGGTTTGCACTATGGGTAAACGCAATATCTACATTTTAGGAAGTGTAGACTACCGCCCCCTAAAGCGACGTGACTCGTTCATGTAATAAATGGAATGTATAAAGAATGGAATTAATGAAATTATGTGACCTATATAACATATATATTATACTGGAATTATATATAAATATATATATATATATATATATATATATACATATCTCATTTAGTTTTAATTCCATTAATATGACAAAGAAATGAAAGTATCGTTCATGCGTACATACAGCCTACCGTCTCCATGAACGGTGCATTTCATTTTTTTATCTCCAAATGTTATGTAATAGTATAAAATGAATATATAATAGATATATATTATATTTAAATCATTAATACTATTCTGGAGATGATGTACCAATAACTACATGGAAATTGATTTTCCAACCAGTTCAATTTTGACACATGTACCAAACATCTACAAAAACGTCCAATATGAACTCACATTATTAACCAATTATTATAACATTATAATATGTGATATTAAATGAGTAATAATATTTAAATTAGGTCCTAAAAAAATATAAATTGACCAATGATTATTATTCATGAATATAAAGAAACGAACATGACAAGTCGGACGTGAGGTAAGGGATCATACCTCTCTATTTCTTTTTAAGTACTCTCTTTTATGTCATTAATTTTATGCTCATATTTATTATGATAGGGTATGTTATTTAATGTCCCTATTACTTTAATTTTTATGTTGGTATGATTATATACCCTATTCAATCTCATCAAACCATTTGTGGATGTTTTAAGTGGCGCTGTTAGGTTGCCGAGTTTTTATAAGGGATTTTTCATCTCAGTTGTATTCCTATCAGATTTATGCTACATTTGCCACCATTTCCATTGAGTGGTGTACTTACTGCCCATTATTATACTCTTTGTTGAATATAATTTCATTTATGTTTATGTAAACCTTCATTGTATGACCCTTCTTCCATGGGGTGTACGTTTCGAAAGTTGCCCAAATCGGTAAGGGTACCTTTCAACCTCCTCTTCTTTAAAAGGAATTATTTTTGTTATTTATTTTAATTTACATATTCATATGTTGGGATATGTTCTCATATATCCTTATTTCTGTAAATTTAATTTACAAGTGATTAGATACCCTTTTTATCTCTCATAAACTCATTTTATGAATTTTTAAGTGACGTCGTTAGGCTGTCGAATTTTTGCAAGGGAACTTCTAAACCCAATTTTGATTCTTTGGGTTAAACTTGTACTCCATGAATATGTCGTTCTACGAATATGTGTGAATTACTTCGGATTGTTTTAAACTTAATATCCACTTATATATGGTGTATTATTTTTTCACACATAATTATGTCATTGATTTATCTTTTATCAAAGGATACCGACTATGTAAGGGACTCCGTCTCAAAATCCATTCATTTAGGCATATTTTGTTCTAATACAAGACTTTATTTTATAAGCTCTATAAAACAACTTTGACTTTTCATTTCATTCAATTTTAATGTATTTCTACAAAGTGTTTTACTAAATGAAAAAAAGGAATGATTATTTTAACGTACGCGGTGACAACGACCTTTTCCGCCACCGTGAGTATTATTTGGTCTTTGGCTTCCTCAACAAGCCGTAATGTTTTTTAAAATGAAATAAATACCATATAATCATTTATGTATTTTTGTATTGAAAATGTTTTAGATATTGTATTTGTTATGTCAATATATTTAAATGATATATTGTGATTAAAATGTGGAAATGTTTTCTTTCCATTATAATTGTTTTATGTCTTATGATTTTATAATCGTACTTGGACATTTGACGGGTGGTTATGTGATAAACCGTATGACGGGTGGTGCCATGAATACCAGGATGGGTGGTTATGTTATAACCACCAATTCATTGGGTATGGAAGTTTTCCAAATGGCTATTCCATGTAGTGATATGTATGGAAGTCGACCGTATGGTTATTCAATTTAAGTATGTTTATGTCCCAAGTTACCTTTTTATGTTATGTGTTCTTTGTAGGGTCTATAGTAATACTTTTGTTAGAAAGGATAAGTAGTGATCTTTTGTTCAGTGAAGAGTATTTACTACTTCGTAAAGGTGAAAAGTATTACTTTGATAAAGTATTCATGGTTTACTTGTTGTTTTGAAAAACTAACAGTTTTTCTTATTTGTGTATCCTTTACTAGGATTTTTTTCTCATCCAATGTTTTTGATATGCATTCTATGTGACTTAAAGTTTAATAGGGTAAAGGATGGGATCAAGGAAAGACATACTATCTAAAACATGTAACTAGACATCTTTCTTTTTAAGAGTTTTTAATTTATGGGAACTTAGTAGAAATTTCTACTTTTTAATCTTTTGAGATGTAATAGTTATGTCCTAAATCTCTAAAACTATAAACATGAAAAGATACAATATGTGAATTATTCATTTAATTAAATATTAAGTAATATTTAAAGGTCAGTTCCTTATATCTATACATGGGATATAAGAGTGGGGTTATAGTCCCTTGGTTCTACTTCCTTGATAACTGGTCATTATTGGCACTGATAAGACCCGGTGGGAGCCCTCAATGATGGTTCATGGAAGGTAGTCACAACTGGAGTGACCTAGGCACTCCCCTCCTCCTTGATGTAGGGGATTGAATCATTGAACCAGTCTAGAGAGAGGTTCCCAAAGTGTTTAACTATTGTACTGGGGAGTAGTGGCTCGCTATGTGGAACTTAGGGGAAGTGGTCTCAGATGAGCATTGAAGCCTCCAAGTACTTCCAGGCCATGTCCCTTATGGAAATAATTCAATCCTTCTCATACCAATGTATAAGGGTGTACAACAACCTCCTCTAGATGATATCATAGTGTAATATAGGTAATGGGAACCCAGTATTTGTTTCCCAAAATGAGGTTGTAGTGGTGGTGGAGACATGCAGGATTTGCACATAAACACTTCTCCTTCCCCTGATTCTATGGGCATTGTGTGACTAGTTTCTTGAAGCTTGGGCCCTAAAAAGAAGAAGGATTCAGCTAGCAGTATGGATATAAGGAATGAAATTTCCAATGCCTCCGCATTATCCAGTATTCCATTGTCAAGGAGATAGATATGTGTTGATGATGTCGTATACTGGAATGCCCGTCATTTTATTTCCCCGTGTTTTAGTATCTTCCATGACAAGACCATTGTTTTCCTAGTGGGACTTAGAGCTGGATATCTAGATGTAGTGAAATTATAATATGATGATGCCTAAAATGGTATTATTCCCCATTTTATGAAGAAAAGATTTATTCTAGGTTCACCATTTGTATTTTGAACACTTTTTCTGAGGCACCCTTCATCACGTGTTAATGTGAACTAGTGAGATATTGATTTCCCACATCCCCTATATCCAAATGTGGGAAAATTTCATCACTAAATTTGATGATTTTTCTCCTTATTGAAATGAGATAATGGTATGTTGGGTCCTCATTACATATATTCCTCCATGGAACTCTTCGCTTTTTCCAGGTCTCCCTCAAAGAGTTAGTCATGTTCGTGGAACTCATTCTTCGTGCCATAAATTTTTGGATCCTGTTTAATTATACTACATAATATAGAAATTATATGGATTCTGAATAGGGAAAAACCTTATTTTAGAGGATTAGTCATGTTGAGCATTATTTGAATGGATAGATTCTAGGAACATCGTTATCTTGTATTATTCCTCATATTAGGGAATCTCATAGAGGCATATTAGGTGAAGAACCCAAGGAATATCTTGTACATCATGAGGAATCTAAATCCAGAGGAATCTATCTTCCAAGTCATTAACCTTAGATATCCCATGTTTATCATTTGGTAACTTACTCCATTTGTTTATATCATCCTTGTCATTCACCTCAGTCATCCGATGTTTTTCATGAGGTGTAAATTTGATGTCACAAGGTTAACAACTTGTTGGGATGGAGTGGATTAAACATAATTCCACATGGAGGTGGATCTAGGAGGTCCATTCCTAGGATTGAGAACTAGATGTTTTACAGACGGATATATTAGAATACCTTGCGGTGGATCATCTTGCTGGTGAGTTCTAGAAACAAAAAATATTTCATCATGAAGGTGCATCCCTAGGAGGGAGCATCGTAATGGTTTACCAGTGGATTGTTCATAATGCTTTGTGTATGAGGATTTAGAAGGGGTGTCCCATAATAGGAATATTTCACACCATGAAGGTTGATCAGAACACCCCTGGAGCTAGATCTGGGAGGTGCATACCTAGGAGGAAGCACGTAGGTTTACAATTGGTCAGGATTGATCCATGTAGAGGTGTCATACATACCATCTTTTGAGGGAAGGGATCAAAATCCATATTTTCTTATTCTGTAGTTTATGGTCACATGAAACGACTAGTCTATGAAGTTAATATACATGTGGTAAGGATGCTTGTGTCAAAAATAGTGAACTGATGAGGTATGGTATCGGTATTATGCATCGAATCTCCCCTTTACTAGAGGATTTCCATTGTTTAGATTTAGTGGGTCTTAAAAATGGTGATTCCATTCAGAAGAGGATTTCTCTTGGATGGATTTTGTGTCGGGATTATGCAATGACATTCCTGAGTGACCAATAGGAGATGTAGTCTCCTAGGCGAGTGACATGATCCTACCGAGTTTGGATTCCATAAGAAACATGGATGGATATGGATATTGGGTTTTAGACATTAGGGAGGCTTTCTATATATCCCAATTAATTGGGAATGTCACATATGTTGAGTGTGGTTTGGGATTACATATTAGAACTTCACATATAGTGACATTGGTTTAGTATTATGCATAGTTTAATCCCATTTGATGAATGTGTTTGTTTATTACACCTGAAGAGGAGTCTCATAGAGTGAATGGGTTGATTTCCTAGTTGCTAATAACCTCTAAGAATACAGAAGACGTGCTCGGTCTAGGAAACAAAAGGAAGTAGTAAATCTGACGCTCATGTCGAGAAATATGCACTGACAAGAGATAGTGTGGGGATTATATATAGAAGCTTCCCAATGAGTATTCAATTCCATATGGTGAGGATATTATTCCATGGGGGAGTATATCATTCCCTTTAATGTTAGGTAATGTGGACAGAATCCCATCCCACTCACATATGGAGCATGCCAAGATTATTATATAGGGTAATGACATTATTTATTGCTATTTGTGGAGGATGTTGGTACTAATTAGTTTTACATAATGTAACTTGGATGTGGTGGACACACTCCTTAGCCCTTGGGATTACATAACCACCACTCATGCACATTTGGGTTAGGTATGACTTTATAAATTCCAAGGTATAATGGTGTAGATGAATACTCAATCATGAGGTCCACATTAGCTTTTTTTTCTTAGAAGAAAAAGGCATTAGAATGATTATTATGTGAAGAAAAATATATGGAAACACTTTTATTAGAGGCATATGGGGAATCTACTAAGCCACCATGAAATGGATGAACACATGTCTATATGGCTTCATACAAGAGGTGAAAACAATGTTGGTATTTTTTCAAAAATGGTTCTCATACATTATTCATGGAAACAAGGGTAAGCCATTTAGATTAAACAAAGGGGTGCATACAAAATTGGAGGTTTGTGTGCAAGGATAAGTGGGCATGCAATAGGATCATATGTGAACACCTTGATTATTTTAAAAAATATTGCTTAAGGATTACACAACTATGGGCCCAGTCAAGGATGGACCCCAAGGTAACCTATAATGTATTATTTTATACATGTAGAATTATATAATTTCATATTGTTTTGGAAGATTAGTCTTACATGTAGCTGAGATAAGTTTCTACTTCTGGAGGATCACCTCAATGATGGGTGGTAAACTTCTATTTTTTGCCTAAATTTTGAATGATTGGAATAGATGATTTTGATAATTCAAGATACCTTCCACAAAAAATCACCCTTTTTCCATGTCATTCTTCAATGGAAGGCTATGTTTGATGTTTCCTTTTCTGTGTCAGTGTTTTCTGCATGGATATGTTCCTTTTGTAGAAAGGCAATAGCTTGTACGTTAGGTCCTTTTCTATTCGAGTGTCCTTTGTAGAAGGGATTAGAAATGATGTTACATTTTGAACAAAAAATCAAGCATGTAAATTATAATTTTTTACACATAGACTGAAACTTGTGTGTTACATCCTTTGTGTTCTGAAAATTTTTCATCTAGTCAGATAAGGGCTTCAGTTTTTTTAATGGTGGTTATGCGCCCCTTAAAGAGAAATTTTAGTGCCCAAAATCTGTTTGTGTATTTAAAAATAAATATATTATTTATACTATAATGATAATTATAGAAACATAAAATAATAGTTACAATATTTCTATTATTGTTTTAAAAAAAATAAAATGGTACAGATTCATATGTATGACATATCATTTACAGGATTATAACGTAGTAAAAATTTCATAACCATCATTCTTAATGGGGTTTAAAAGTATAATTGATTTATAAAAATGATAATTTCATCATGATTATTATTACAAATATTATCAAATAACTATCTCATTGAACATATTTTCCTTTCCAAAGTGACGTTGGACATATGATCGGAAGATCCCCAAAACATCTACCATGAAGCTAAATGACTATATAATTGAATATAATATGATAATAAAAAATAAATGGAATAATAAACATGAAAAGTGTCCTAAAAATAGTAAATAAATAACATATTCTTATTATCAAGGAATATATATAAAATACGTGAAAATTAGTCTTGAGGTAAGGTATCTCTCTAAACTACCATTTTTTGGGATATGATCATTTTATCCCTAACTAAAATTATCCTCTCATTAATATTTTAGAATACATATAAATCTTGTATATATATAAATAACATAAATACCTATATTATTATTTATTCTATTTATGTGGAAATACATTCCTTCTTTTCATTTCTCAATTTCCTTAATAATTAAATTTCATTTGATTGTGATGTGATGCATGATTATGCAACCCACTTCTTCATAAGGGTAATACTTATATTTTGATTTTTTATTTAATTCAGTTTTTCAAAAATTAATCAATATCATATTATGATGCTTTGACTGAAAAGGTACTCCAATGCATTGGGTAACGTTGTAGTCTCATTAAATTTCATATATGTGATTAGGGAGTAAACAGAATCCAATATGAGACTTTCTAAACCATATGATATTGTATAGGAAGTTATCCTTGACTCATTTTTTTATCATGTCATGTGTTTCTTCAACATTTCCTATGACTATATTATCCTATAATACCGTATTATGTATATTACTCTCCCATGTGATTATTGTTGAGCCTTCTATTTGGGGATATCATGTTATAATTTTGTCTCACATGTTATGTTTCCTTGTCTTGTTTATTCCCTAACAGGGTATTTTAGATCACCCTTTTATTATTGGTATTCCATAGGCTATCCTATGTAGTTTTAGGATATCAAATCCATATAGGATCTCAATATGAAGAATAAAATAAGTAAATCATATTTTTTCCTTTTGAATTATTATCAAAATAGTCTCCCAAATACACTAGGAAACACGATCATTTGAGTTTTATTTGTTGGATATTTATTTTTAAAATTCATTTAATAATATGATTAAAATTATTGGGTCACAATAATTTTTCCCAATGAGTGCATTAGTGAGGAAAATATACACTGAAATAGAATTTTTTGGCATGTTGGGATATTAATTAGATTAATAGGTAACATCATTAGGTAATTGCATAGGGTGTTCTTTGAAAGGTAAGAAAAGGTATTACAAAAGACTCATGCAGTAAGATGATCATGTTCATGGGATAATAAATATTTGGTCATGATAAATGGTATTTATTGCAATGCCCATCTAGAAATGAATTAAAACTAACTATGTTTGGTGACTGGGGACCATAATTTGGACGTTGTTATTTAAAGGGGGTAGATTGTGAAACCCAATGAAATGAGAGGATTAAAAGGATAAATGATAATGACCATCTCAATAAGGTGAAAATTTCTTCTTGAGAGACTACATGACTATAAATTAATATTTAAGTGTGCATATATTTTGGTGGTGTCAGGATGGATGGCCCAATAAAATTTCCTCAAGATGTGTGTGAGTGAAAATCACTCAAAGAGAACATGTATTAGCCTATGGGGATAGTTATTAGTCTAATATGTGAAAATAGTTGGTAATAACCTATGCTGTCTTGGTAAAGGAATCAAATGTATTAAAAGTAACTCATTAGGTCATATGACCTAGATCATGGCATGGTAAATTTTACATCATGATAATACTTGAGAACCTCCAATAAGTTTAACAACATTGAACATCACAATGTGTTCCACCAATCCCACATGTTTTTATATGGCCAGGTAAAATTACAGTCCCAATTTTATATTATCCATGTGGACCATGATCATTCATTTTTCTCAGAAAATCCACTGTTTTCTATTTTCACTTTCATTATCTCTTACATTTCAATGTATATCTCCATCTCATTCTTTATATAGATTTTAGTTGCATACCACACAATCAAAATTGGGTCTCACTAAAATGTACCCCATTTTTTATAAGATCATGGCATGGTGTAGTATCCACTATATCATTATTCACTCTTATTTTACTACAAAATTGAAATATTCTTTAAAATGTTTCATGAATGATTAAAATTCATCCAAAACTATAAAAATCATGAGTTGAATATATTTACCAAATCTGAAATCCTTCAATTCCATATTCAAAAATCATTATGTTTCTCATTTTTAATTATTTAATCCTATTTTTTAACCTTAAATGATAATCTTCTATAACCATACATTTTCCGAATGTTGAATATAATTACATTAATAACTATACTACTAAATATTCTAATCTATAGAGTTATATCATTCTTATATTCTTAATTTAATAATAAATATTCTAAAGATAATCCTTCCATAGTGGAAGCTTTATCATTTTTCAATCACATAATATTTTGATAAAACATGCTTCCTCTATTATATTGTGTTCAAATTATTTGCAAGATAATATTAATATTTTTAAAAATAGAAATATTATCTTCATAAAATTATATAAACAATAACAAGGATGTAACATATAAAATCCATCTTATTTTTCAAATAATTGCATAATATCCAAATAATACATTCTTCTAAGACCTTATTTCGGTACATTTGGGAAACTAAACCATTTAAAATAATTATAATCTCCCAAATCCATAAATGTTTTTGAAAAAAAAATTTCCTAGAAAAAATTTATTTCCACTTAAGAATTAACGGGGGTTAACATTCTCTTGACCAAGGAAGCTATTATCTAAATACAAACATATCCGCTAAAATAATTATCTCTATATATAATGTGAATTTTTTATAATATTTTTTTGTAACATAAAGGCTTCAATATAAATGTAACATGTAAATATAATATAGTCCAAATAATATTTTCACAATTATAGAAAATAGAATGACCAATTTTAATGAATAAATCACATTCCATTATTCAATTTCTTTTAGTGGGTCATATGTCATTCAACAAAAAATGTCTACAAATTTCATATATATAATCAATTTCAGGCACCAAAATTAATAAATTTCATACAAGAAGTTAAATTTTATCTTATTTAAACACATCTTAAGATTGATTAGTAGCATACCCTCCATCCCTAAATTATACTAACCATAAATATCATATAAGAAATATATTAATGAATGAAGGTATGTATACTATGTTATAAACTATTTGTAATGAAAAATTACATCAATTGTAAACCAACATATATATTACTATATTTATGAAATTATTTATAACATAATTTAATGTATGAGACACTATATTTCACCACTCATCGTCTCATTATTTTTGATTACATCATATAATTATTTTTACTCATTTTAATATTAACATATAATCAAAACGCAATATAAATTATCATTATCATTGAAAATGAATAAATTAATTTCATAATTTTAGTAGATCTTACTATTACATTATTAATTTAATACACACAACATACATGAATAAATTATAAATAGATATTACATTCACTATAAATCTATTATATATTATCATTATGTTTCGAGAGATTTTGATTTCTCAATATCAAATCCAAAGGCTTATTTCATCATCTCTCAATTTTCAAAAATGTGAAGCCATGGAATGGGAGGTAAGGGATTGGGGAAGGGTGGAGACAAACATTACTGAATGGTGCTATACAATAATATATATAGAATCAAGAATCCAAAAATTTAGTGACTTTCCAGGAGATGTGGTTTCAAGAGAATCAGTGGTATCATCTACAAGGGGACTCGTGATATCCTAAAGACATCCCTATATTAAATTATCTATGATTTTTGGACTTATAAAAACACACCAAGATCCAAGGTACTACCACTGTGGATATTTTTTATTCCCTAAAGAGGTAGTGCAGTACCCTGTATGGTTTCATCAACGAATTTTTTCCACATTAGGGGATTCTTTCTTGATGGATTCTAATATGTTGTATTTCACCATTTTTTCATATGATCCGATATTTTTATGGAAAATAATTCTTGTTGTCGAAAACTGGATTAAATTTTCTTATTTTTGTTAGTTATTCTATGTTCCCATTTCTATTTTTCTAAAAGAAATGTCTTTCCCATGGTCAAGGTCCTTTCGAATTGAATTATAACTGAAAAATACCTTCTTATTGGTCTTACTAAAAAGAATTATCTTTTGATAATAGGATGTATTTCAAGTGGTATGACCTTAGTTATTCCATTATTTCTCACAATCCTAATCAAGTTGTTGTAAAATACATCTAGTATTTCGATCATGATATAATCTCTCTAAAATGATTTTGTCATGATCATAATTTAATAACTATTTTTGGGTGGATGAATAGTATGGACATCCCTGTTATGTTTTCTATGATTTTAACTATTATATAAGAATAAGGGTTCTATGGATAGGTCTGTAATTTTGTCTGACAACATGGGACAAAGATGTGTAATTATTAGTGACTTTAACACTGTCTTAAGGAAAGAGGAGAAGATTGGGAATAACTTCAGAAGGATGGTAGCTAAGGAATTTTCTACTTGTATTGATAAAATTTGGTCGCATTGAGGTTCACATAATTGGAGAAGATTGTACTTGGAATAGGTACACCATTAATATAAGATATAAAATTTAATTGAATATATGTTTTGTATATATGAATTTGAGTAATGAGCCTATTGATATCCTGGATATGACAATATGTAAGCCTCATTCAGATCACACTCCTATTCTGATGTATATTTATATCAATAATTCAAGGACAACTCACTTACCTTTAAATTTTAATAATTCTTTCCTTGTGATATCTTGATAGAGGTAATTCTTCATTGAAGCATAAAAGTTTGATTTCATTGGTAGTACACTACACATCATTTCCATATAACATAGGGGTTGAAAAGAAAGACTTAATAATGCAATGAATATTCTTTCTCTAACATTGGTCTTGACATTAAAATTATAAAACTCATCATGTTTAGTGTCAAAGGGTTAACCAGAATTTGGAGTTTCCTTCAAGGTATGATATTAATGCCCTTTACAAATTTGATAACTTCCTGTCATTTAAGAATAATCTTTTCCAATTCCAATTCTACATCTGGTTGTTGAAGGAGGGTGACCAGAATTCGTGGTTTTTCAATTTTATGTATAGGGAGAGGAAATGAAAAAAGATGGATCGCTACACTAGATATTAATAGGGAGATGTTTACCTCTATGAAAAAAATTTCTACTATTGTGAGACGATATACTTAGGATGTCTATATTCACAAAAGGGATGATAATATCCAAACACTAATAATAAATACAACTCCTAGTGTTTATAAACTCCAAAATATAAATCTTACTCAACCACCTAGTGAGAAGGAAATTATAGAATATCACTTTTCTCTAATCATTGACATTGTTGTAGGACCGGATGTTTTTTCTAATAAATTATTCATCTTCTTCTCAGTCATTGATCACATTGGGATTTATAATTCAATTTTATAATTCTTTAATCATTCATATATTACATATGGAGTGAATATAAGTTTTATTATTCTGATTCTAAAAAAGGACAACTCACTTGATATCAAGTATTTGAGACCTATGGCTACTGAGAATTTAATTCCAAAGGAGACTAGTAAGATCACAGATACTAGATTGGGTGGTATTTAAAATGGATTCATTATAAATAATCTTATTGGGTTTGTACATGGATGAAACATTCCAAATTTTCTTTACATTATATAAGATAGTGTTAACATCATGATAAATAAGCTGAAGACTAGGAATATGTATCTTAATAATGATATTTGTTGGGCAAAAATCCCTCAAGGTGTCATTGAAGCATTTTTGAGGTGATTGTGTTTGTTGACAAAGTGGACCTCTGAGTAGTGATTGTTGAAAAAGCAAAACAATGAAATACAAATTTGTTGACAAAGAGGATTTCTTGGTGGAATGTCGAGTTCAAGAGCTGAGGTCAATGATCCATGTTTGATTCAAGAACGTCGATAAAAGGAATGGATGATCTGGAAGCGGTACAAAAGAACAGATACAAGGTGGCGCCGTTTTCCAGTGTTTGCCAAATTTTTGGGCCTAAAAATCAGCAAATGAAGAAAAGTGTTTTTGGAAAAGGGACTTGCACGCCGAGGATTTGGAGAATAGGAAACTTGCGCGCCATATGTTTTTCAAGATCAGAAGATCAAAATATGGAAAAGGAAGTAGGTTCGCGCAAGTTTGGGAGTTGGTCGCGCAAGTGTCTAAAAGGAGAGAAGACTTGCGCGCCGAGACTGGGTCGCGCAGGTGACTTGCGCGCCGTCGTGCAGGGTGGTCAATTTGCCTATAAATACTGGACCACCCCTCCTCATTTTCTACCGGAGTTCAACTCAGAGCTCCCGTCGCGCAGGTGTGGTGGTCGCGCAAGTGGTGTGTGTGGTCGCGCAGGTGGGACTTGCGCGCCAGAGGTTGAAGTTGTGCACCGGTGTTAGAAGTTGCGCGCCAGTTGGAATTTGCGCGCCAATATTGGTTTGGGCGTAAAAGTAAGAGAGTCGCGCAAGTTTGGAGTTGAGGAAGCCTGAGTCACGCAAGTGTCTGAGGAGGACTTGCGCGCCCGTTGTGACTTGCGCGCCGATACTTTCGCGCCGAGATTGACTTGTGCGCCAAGTAAGGTTTGTTCCAGCAGTGGTTTCGGGCTGCGTGGAAGCTGGAAGTTTGCTCGATACCATCAGTGCAAAGAGATATTCATCTACGGGTGAAAGTTGTACTTCAACAGAGCATCTACACACAGAGGAAGATGCATTCATTCATGCAAATGAAGAGACCTACATGTCTATAAACTATGAGTGGATTCCTTCCAAAGCAGTGAGCTTAAGAAGAGGAAGAAGGTGATCCTCTACACCAGCAGTGAGCCAGAGAGAGAGAAATAGGGAGTGACCCTTGGGAAAGCAGTGAGCTGACCCTAAACATTGTAAAGGCAGTGATCCTGGGCATAGAAGTGATCTGGCCCGAACCTTGTAATCCACAGCTAGTGAAGATTTGTGGAATTTGGTACGACCAGCAACCTGTCGGCGTATGCTCCTTGGATGTAGCCCTTAGCGGTGAACCAAGTAAAATTGATGTGTCCTGTGCCTTCTTTACTTTCTATTTATATCGTGCAGTAGGAAAAAGAGAGAAGAGTGTTTTACTTAACAGCGAAACAAGATCAGAACGGGAATTAATTTTTAATTAGCCATACCCTGATTCACCCCCCCCCCCCTCTCAGGGTATCCTGCCTAGTGGACCTAACAAGTGGTATCAGAGCGAGAGGTTTACAGTTGTTCTTCTCTCAAATGGAGGTCACTAATCATAGAGGGATTCCGATCTTCGACGGATGTAATTTTCAGGTATGGAAGAATCGAATGCAACACTATTTCAGATCGTTGGGAATGAATGTGTTTTTAGCAGCTATGCATGGTATCACAGCTGATATTACTAGTGGTGCATTATCAGAAGCAGAGCATAAAGAGTTGGATGCTGATTCTAAAGAAATCAATGCCTTAGGGGGAGCCCTTTCCAATCCCATATATACAAAGGTGATGTCATGAAAAACGTCACATGCCTTGTGGGAAAAGCTCTTGAATATTTATGATGGGGATACAAAAGTCAGAGAGGCAAAGCTGCAAGTGGTGTGGAACAAGTATGAAGATCTCAGAATGAACCCGAATGAGTCTGTTGATGCATTCTTTGACAGGGTAAATGATGTGGGAGAAGACATGCGGGGTCTTGGTGAGATTATCGAAGACATTAAAATAGTAAAGCGCATCTTGAGAAAGCTTCCACCTCGGTTCAATCCAAAAGTTTCTGTTTTGGAAGATAAAGATCTGAAAGAGATGACATTGGATAACCTACACAGCACTCTTGTTGCATATGAAATGAGAAATGATGACAGCGATGCTGTGGAAAAGGGTAAATCCAAAGAGGTGGCATTTAAGGCCATGAAGAGGCTCACTATTGAAGATTATCGGGAGGAAGAAGAGTCAGATGAGGTGATGTCATTCCTTTCTTCAAATCTGCAAAGAGGAAAAGGAATGTTTAAAGGGAAACTTCCACTAGCATGCTTCCGATGCGGAAAGGTTGGTCATCTTGCTGCAAGATGCCCCAAAAAGTTGCAAGAAGAAAGTGATGAAGATGAAGTTGAGATTCCCATGAAAAAATCTTCAGCCTATGTGAAAGGGAAGAAGCCGTTCAAGAGAAATTTCTTTAAGAAGAATAATCTACTTTCACAAGAAATAGACAGTTCAGCTGAGTCTGAGAGTGAAGAAGTTGAAGAGATAGAAAACTGCAAAGATCGTGGACAAAATGCGATGGTGGATGTTTCTAGTAGTGCTCTAGAAAAGAAAGAAACTGAAACTAATAAAGAAGAAGAAGAAATTGAAGGGAGAGTTGACATGGAAGCTGAATTAGAAGCATCTCTTGAAGAGATAGATTTTTGGCGAGCAAAAACAAAGAAAGCCAACAAGATAGTACATGATGCCAAACTCTACATGCAACAACAAGAAGAAGAGAAGTCTGAGCTTGAGAAAGAAATTGAAAATCTTAAATCTTCCAGGCCAGAGCGCACAGAAAATGGTGATGAGCATAAGCTCAAGATTGAAGAGCAGAAAAGGGAGATCGATTGCTTGAGTCGAAAAGTGAAAGATCACGTCAAGCATATTGAAGATCTTGAATAGGAAGTTGTTGGTCTGCGGAGAAAAGTTAAAGACCAGGAAAAACCATTGAATCCCAACACATTCTTGGGAAATCAGGTCGTTACGAAGACTGAAAAGAAGAATGAAGAGCCTAGTAGTTCAGTAGAAAAGAAGCAGAAATTGACCTCAAATGTTAAGGCTGAGTCATGGCTTAATCAGAAACAAAAATCTGTGGCAGCTGAAGTTAGACCGCAAGCACCGGTCCCGAGATTGAAAGTGGATTTGAGCACAAAGTAGAATCATAATACTCAGAGATCCCAAGGAGAAACTCATAGTGCTGAAGTAACACGTAGAAATGCACCTTATATCAGGTGTTATTGTTGTGGAATGATGGGGAATTAACAGTATGTGTGTTCCATATCCAAGAGATATAGAAGGGAACAACAACAGAGATGGCAGCCAAACAGAGGACGATTTTCTCAAACATATTTTGAAGGAAACTGTTTTTTGTGTGGAGGATTTGGACACATGGATAGGTATTGCACTTCGACCATTCAGAGAAATGTGCCAAAGCAGAATCAGGATGTTTGCAAGCAGCCAATCAATGAACCAACAAGTGAGTTAAAAATTCAGAACAGATTTTATGCTCTACAAGATGAAGTTGGTCCATCATACTCTGAGAAAGAACAGAAGTCTCAATCTATTCTGAGTATGAAAGAAAAAGTATGGATCAAGAAGAAGAAAAATGAGAAGGCTTTGGTGGCGGAGATTTCCCTTAAAGCATCAGATCGATCTGGTATTTGGATCCTTGATAGTGGTTGCACATCCCACATGACGGGTAATAAGGATCTTGTTTCAGGCATCAAATATGACAAAGAAGGAGTTGTCAAATTTGGAAATGATGAAGGCCTGAAGATTGTTGGCTCAGGGAAAGCCAAGTTTGGGGGCAAAGAAATGAGAAATGCTGATGTCTTGGTGGTAGAGGGTCTCAGTCATAATTTTCTTAGCATCAGTCAACTATGCGACTCTAGGCACTCTATCCTATTTACCAAGAAGATGGGTATTGTTAAAGGAAAACATGGAATAGTCATTCTACAGGGAAAACGAACAAAGGGGAATCTTTACCTGGTAGGTAGTGAAGAAGATTAATTATTTTTATCCAGAGAAGAAGAAAATCAGCTGTGGCATAAGCGACTTGGTCATCTATGTCAACCATCTATGGAAGATCTGGTAAAGTGTGATGCTGCTAGAGACCTTCCCAAACTATCATGTGATCGCACTCATACATGTGATGCTTGTCAACAAGGGAAGATCATCAGGAATACATACAGGCCAAAGGAACAAAAAGAAATCGGAGTGCTCGAATTGGTGCATACTGATGTATGTGGACCAATCTCACCACGAGCTATAGATGGGAAAAGGTACTATGTTCATTTCATTGATGACTATAGCAGAATGGACTGGGTATTCATCATTACCCATAAGACAGAGGTGTTCAGTTGCATAAAGCAGTACAGGAGGGAATCAGAAAAGATGCTTGGGTAGAAAATTCTGAAGTTTCGTACTGATAACGGTACGGAATTTACAAACAGTCAAGTTAAAAACTATCACGAGAAACATGGGATAAGGCATCAAGTTTCATCAGTAAGAACTCCCCAACAAAATGGAGTGGTTGAAAGGAGAAACTGGATCATCAAAAACATGGACAGAACAATGCTTATTGATAAGGACCTACCAGAAAAATTTTGGAAGGAAGCAGTTTTGACATCGGTCTATGTTTCAAACAGGTCCCTGTTATGTCCGAAGCAAGGGAAGACTCCGTATGAACTGTGGTACGGAAAGAAGCCAACTTTGAAATACTTTCTAATCTTTGGAAGTAAGTGTTTCATTCTCAACAAAGAACATCATAGGAAGTTTGAGGCACAAGGAGATGAAGGGATATTCCTTGGCTATTCAGGGAAAAGAAAGCATATAAATGTTTCAATAAGAGGCTGGGAAAATTTTTTGAGAGCAATGATGTCACTATAGTCGAAAATGAACAGACTGCTCAACGACCCAGTGAATAGTTTCTGGATGAAAGTGATGACGAAGTAAGCAACACAGGGGGAGCAGAAGCTGCAGAGGCTGACTCAGAAGAAGATACTGATGATGAACAAGAAAGTGTCAAGTCTATATCTGCAAGGAAGCCAAAGAGTCGAGCTGAAATTGATAGGCAAAATATCATTGGTGACCAGACAACACCAATTCAGACTCGAAGAATGAATTCATTACAGTAGACATCGTTTTTATCTCAGGTGGAGCCGAAATGTTTTTCCGATGCAGCTGAAGATGAAAACTGGGTTCAAGCTATGAATGAAGAGATTGATCAGATTGAGAAGAACCAGACGTGGGAGATTGTTTCGAGACCAGCAGGCAAGAATGTCATTGGGAATAAATGGGTCTATCGCAACAAAATGAATGAAGATGGAAATGTGATTCGAAACAAAGCACGACTAGTGTGCAAGGGGTACTCTCAGATCGAAGGAATAGATGTTGATGAGACATTTGCACCAGTTACAAGGCTGGAGACAATTAGATTATTCTTGGACATAGCAGTACAAAGAAAGAATAAAGTGTTCCAGATGGATGTCAAATCCGCGTTCTTGAATGGGGTTCTGGAAGAAGAGGTGTACATTGAGCAGCCAGATGGTTTTCTCATTCATGAGTATGAGAAAAAAGTTTTCAAGCTGAAGAAGGCATTGTATGGGCTAAAACAAGCACCAAGGGCATGGTACTCAAGGCTTGATCAATACTTGAAGAAGCTTGGTTTACAGCGTGGAGGAATTGATTACAACCTCTATTTCAGCAATGAATGTAATCAAAGGATGATGGTGTTGGTTTATGTTGATGACATCATATTTGGCGGATCAGATGAAGCTCAGTGCAGACAGTTTTCGGAATTCATGAAAAATGAGTTTGAAATGTCAATGATTGGAGAGCTAACATTTTTCCTTGTTCTACAGGTGACACAAGGAAGGAATGGAACATTCATTTCTCAATCTAAATATGCCAAGGAGGTCCTGAGAAGGTTTAGAATGGAAAATTCCAAGGATATGAAGACTCCGGTTGCCACCTGAATGAAACTATCAAATGATGAAGATGGAAAGATAGTTAATATCACAAAATATAGACAAATTATTGGAAGTTTGTTGTACTTGACTGCAACAAGGCCTGATATTGTTTTTGCCACATGCCAAGCAGTGAGATATCAAAGAAATCCCAAAGAAAGCCACATTCTTGCAGTAAAAAGAATACTTCGGTATATCAAGGGCACGGTAGACTTCGTCTTGATATACAACGACAAATCTCAGATAGAGTTATTGGGATATACTGATGCAGACTGGGCCGGTTCAGCGGATGACAGGAAATCAACATCTGGAGGTGCATTTTATCTTGGCGGACTATGTATTGCTTGGTTAAGCAAGAAGCAGGATTGCATTTCATTAAGCACCGCAGAAGCTGAGTATATTGCGGCCACTCAAGCATACACACAATTATTGTGGATGAAGCAGCAGCTTGAAGATATGGGAGTTGAAGTGAAGTCTCCAATCGGAATCCAGTGCGATAACTCAAGTGCTATAAATCTCAGCAAAAATCCCGTCCATCACTCTAGGACAAAGCACATTGAGATAAAGTATCATTTTATCAAGGATAAATTTGAGCAGGGGATTGTGAAGTTGGAGTATGTGCCTACAGAGCTACAGGTTGCAGACATTCTAACAAAGGCCTTACCCAAGGAAGCTTTTGAGAGGCATCGACTGGCTCTGGGAGTTCAGTCGACTCCCCGCACTTAACAGCGTGTGGATGTGTAACACCCACCCTCTCCCCGAGGTATGATGTATTTTTCCCTAATATGCTGATATGTGTTCTCTACTATGTTACAGACTACAAAGGAGTGTCCTTTGGGTTCGTTGACAAAGGGGGAGAAAAAGTGTTTGTTAATGGAGGATAAAATAGTGATTGTTCAAGGGGGAGACAGTGTGGAGATTTGATAAATCATAATTGATATGGGGAGAAGCTGATAGGTGGAGCAGCCAGAAAGGGGGAGCAATGAGAAAGGGGGAGTGTATTAAATCTGACGATGCTAGAAGTGATCGATCAAAGAATAGATATCACGACAACTGAGGATCGTGATAAAAGCAGAAGAGTGGTGTTGGAAAGTGGTAAGACTATTTTCAAACCAATCATTGGTCTTCCAACAAATCCATCAACAATTGGTATTGGTTTAGTACAAATTGGTATCAGTTTGGTGTCAACAGTGGATGTCAGAGATAAAGTGATTCATTTATGAACTTTTCATTTACTATTGTTTCTCACGCTGAGCATTGCTCATGTGGGCTTAGAGTATGTGTTGAGTAAATCCTTTATTGCTATCAGAATCACAATGAGGCGAATGAAGGCTAAAGAATCAACGACATATCTTTGTTTTGGAAGAGTTGTCAACAAACCCAAAGGGGGAGACTTGTTGGGCAAAAATCCCTCAAGGTGACATTGAAGCATTTTTGAGGTCATTGTGTTTGTTGACAAAGTGGACATCTGAGTAGTGATTGTTGAAAAAGCAAAACAATGAAATACAAATTTGTTGAAAAAGAGGATTTCATGGTGGAATGTCGAGTTCAAGAGCTGAGGTCAACGATCCATGTTTGATTCAAGAACGTCGATAAAAGGAATGGATGATCTGGAGGCGGTACAAAAGAACAGATACAAGGTGGCGCCGTTTTCCAGTGTTTGCCAAATTTTTTGGCCTAAAAATCAGCAAATGAAGAAAAGTGTTTTTGGCAAAGGGACTTGCGCGCCGAGGATTTGGAGAATAGGAAACTTGCGCTCCATATGTTTTTCAAGATCAGAAGATCAAAATATGGCAAAGGAAGTAGGTTCGCGCAAGTTTGGGAGTTGGTCGCGCAAGTGTCTAAAAGGAGAGAAGACTTGCGCGCCGAGACTGGGTCACGCAGGTGACTTGCGCGTCGTCATGCAGGGTGGTCAATTTGCCTATAAATACTGGACCACCCCTCCTCATTTTCTACCGGAGTTCAACTCAGAGCTCCCGTCGCGCATGTGTGGTGGTCGCGCAAGTGGTGTGTGTGGTCGCGCAGGTGGGACTTGCGCGCCAGAGGTTGAAGTTGTGCGCCGGTGTTAGAAGTTGCGCGCCAGTTGGCAGTTGCGCGCCAATATTGGTTTGGGCGTAAAAGTAAGAGAGTCGCGCAAGTTTAGAGTTGAGGAAGCTTGAGTCGCGCAAGTGTCTGAGGAGGACTTGCGCGCCCGTTGTGACTTGCGCGCCGATACTTACGCGCCAAGTAAAGTTTGTTCCGGCAGTGTTTTCGGGCTGTGTGGAAGCTGGAAGTTTGCTCGATACCTTCGGTGCAAAGAGATATTCATCTACGGGTGAAAGTTGTACTTCAACAGAGCATCTACACATAGAGGAAGATGCATTCATTCATGCAAATGAAGAGACCTACAGGTCTATAAACTGTGAGTGGATTCCTTCCAAGAGCAGTGAGCTTAGGAAGAGGAAGAAGGTGATCCTATCCACCGGTATTGAGCCAGAGAGAGAGAAACAGGGAGGGACCCTTGGGAAAGCAGTGAGCTGACCGTAAACATTGTAAAGTCATTGAGCCTGGGCATAGAAGTGATCTAGCCCGAACCTTGTAATCCACAGCTAGTGAAGATTAGTGGAATTTGGTACGACCGAAAACCTGTCAGCGTATGCTCCTTGGACGTAGCCCTTAGCGGTGAACCAAGTAAAATTGTTATGTCCTGTACTTGCTTTACATTCTGTTTATATCGTGCAGCAGGAAAAAGAGAGAAGAGTGTTTTTCTTAACAGCGAAACAAGATCAGAACGGGCATTAATTTTTAAATACCCTGATTCACCCCCCTCTTAGGGTATCCAGCCTAGTGTACCTAACAATATTTAAAAGGATTTTTATTCAATAAAATCGAGTTTAACTTTTTTACATTATGATAATATATGTGTTTTCCAATGGTTGTGTGAATTTATCAAATTTCATATTGAATACTATCACGCATTCTATGATTATAAATGGGTAACCAAGTGATTTTTTTAGTGCTTCAAAAGGGTAAGATAGGTTGATTCACTATCTAGTCTACTAATTACTATTTTTGAGTATTAAATGTGTATATATCTCAAAGATCTTGTTAATGTTGTCTAATATCATCAAATAATGGTTGGAAGATCACATTTTTTACCCTCACATCATTTTTATGCTAATGATATTCTTATATTTGGAAAGCCAAATAAAATCAAAATCTCCTATATTATAGATATTTTTGGGCATTAAGAGGAAGTTTCGAGTCAAGTGATTAATTGGAGTAAATAATCTATGATTTTTGGATAAGGGGTGCCATAGAAAAAAAAATCAGTTTCAAGGAATCATGGGTATAGGAAAGGGTCCATTCCCTTTAATTATCCTTGTATAACCCTCTTTTGGAGTAAAGGTAAAATGTGTCATATAAAGATAATCTACTCCATAATAATTAATCAAATGGAAAAATGGAAATGTAAAATCATATCTCAATAAGGGAGTGTATTCATTTTAAACTTTTTGATCACTTATATGGTTTTTATGCCTTCTACTCATATATATTACATGTAACTCTTATTAAGTAGCAACATATTTTTATTCATATTTTTTTCATTGACTAGTTCTATTCATAATAAGAAACCTATAACAGTTGCATGGAATGATTATGTCAAACCTGTGGATATGGGAGGAATGGGACTAAAGGATCTTAGGCTCTTCAATGAAACCCTTATAAAAACATTCACGAGGAATCTTCTTACTTCTATTGAATATTCATAAGAATTTCAATCTCATAGATTTTTTAATAAACTCCAAAATGGATATTCATTGTATACCCCACCAGTTATTTGGATAGTTATCAAGAATTTCTATAATGGTAATTATCAATGCTCAAAATGGAAGGACTCCTAAAAATCCCTTCTTAGCTTCTAGACATCTACTTGGATTTATAGGGCCATTGTAGATGATGTGGAAAATATTTAAAACATTTAATCTCTCCTAATATTTAACATGTAGAGAAATTTATGTGTATATATGATGTTGAAAAATAATTTGATATTTGAGTTTGATATTTATGAAGATACCGATATGGAAATACTCATTCAGAAACCATGTTTAACTATAGTCTTTAATACGAGGGACAGGTAAAGATTCAACTGGGATGGTCAAATTGTAATTCCTTCTTGTGTATCTAGAAATAGAAATCCCATTATTCCACCAACTGATTATCTGTTACTCATGAGAATTTTGTGGGAGAGACAAACTTTATACTATCTTATTCAACATGTAGGAAAAAGGCTTGAATATTTATGTAATCATAGTATGAGTGAAGATGAATCCATTGATCATATAATTTCCTATTACTCATTCTCATATAGGTTCTTGAATTATGTACTTAACATCTTTGACTATAGGCATTCTCTTGGGAATTTCATGCAGCTTATGACATCCATAATTTGAGAAGGTTACATCTACTAGGTATAGGAATTATTATTGTCTACATCAACCACTACGGTTTTATTCAAACGGAAGTTGAGGAATACATGGGAATTGTATAATTATGTTTTCAAATTACATGTCGAATCTAGTATAATAAAAAAGGGATTTATGATTTCATCTAAGATAAAAATTGGAAGAATGAAGAATGAGTTCTTTGATCTTGTTATTTTGAAATCTCGTAGTGTCAATGGCATGATCAAAAACCCATTGGTGTCTAAATATGATTGATGGATACCACTAGTTTTAGAATTGATAATGGTCAATGTGAATAGGGGTGGAATCAGGTGCACCGAGACCTTCTGGTTATGGTGGTATCTTTTTCACCTATCAGGGCTTAATTAATGGTTGTTATTATCACTTTATTGGGAGTGTACATGTGACTGAATTTGATTTTTGGTCCATGGTCATAGTGGTTAGCTATGTGGTTCATCATTGTTGAAGAACCCAATGGATAGAATATTATTCAATTACGGTTGTTGATATCTATAGATGTCATTCCCGGAATGTCCCATGAATGATTTTTTCATCTTGGATTTATTTTATTCATCTTCTAGATCATATTCATATTGATTTTACATATGTACAAAGTGAATAAAATTATGTATTTGATTCCCTATATAAATAAGGAATTATAGAGAAAAGTTCTAGATGGTCCTTTACGGTACCTGATTTTTTTCATGATCTGGTTGAAGAATATGGAAGTGGTGATGTGTGTACATGACTTTTTAAACCCCCTTGTAATGCACTTTATTCTAATTTTTTTTAATAAATTTCATTAAGATTAGGATTTTTTACCTCCTAAATTTTTTGACTATGATAATATTAACAATAACCATTAAATCTAGTCACTTGTATATCTAATAAAAATATAATTTACCTAATAATATTACTTTTTTGTGTTAATGGTTTATTAAATATATTCCCTAATCCCTATAGCCACTCAAAAAATCTGTTTATCCCCCCTCTTAAAGATTTCCCAAATATATTTTAATTTAACATTTTGAGGGTTTTTAATTAATGTGATTGTGGTTCCTTATCAGAGTATTAGAAGAAATATTAATATTGTAAAACTAACTATCTTAAAAAATTCTATAAAATTTAACTTTTTTAACGATAAATTTTTTAATAACTAATATTCCTTCAAAATAATAGATTTCTCAATTTAATCTACCTCTATTTTTGAGTTCATCTTGATTCATTATTTGAAACTCATCCAAATAACATATCCATTACAAAGTCAAAACATGAATCATAACTGAGATTTCATATCATTCTTATGGATTTCAAAAATAAAATTACCGTAACCCATTAAAATGATGACATCCTTACCTCCAAATACCACGACAATTTCCTTAAAAAATAATATATAGATAAATAATATTTGATCCATAACAATATTTGATTTCTATATTCATGTTATGCTCATTGTATAATAGAAATTAGGTCGATTTGAGAACATAAAAGACCTAATTGAACCTATGGTCGATGCAAAAAAAAAACTTAAAAAAAATTTCTTTCTAACTAATTATAAGGGAATTCGGTACTCATAAGAATCATTCTATGAATCAATACAAATTTTCTAATATTATAATTAAATTTATCCCTATTAAACCAATTTACCACTTCACTGATATATGTGGGTATATATATATATATTTATATATATATATATATTATCTCACACAAAGAAACCTATTTCACAAATCTATATAGATATTTACATCCTATATATTGTACACTTGAACAATTTAATTCACTTTTATGTATTTTTAAAACCATTCCTTTATAGAATGTAAATTTGGGACATTAACATTGAAGTGGTTTATTCCATCCACATACCCCACCTGAAAGAAAAAAAATCTCCATTTATCCACTTATAGGCATAAGATATATCTATTTTTATGATAAAATAATAATTTTTTACTATATAATTAAAATATAAATTTAACTCAAGTATGAATGATTCAATCTATAAGGAACCATTTAAAATTCACAAGATGATATACTCATTTAGAAAATGAAATCCTATAGGATATACCACCTAAAATACCTAGAAAAATTCTTTTTATTAATCATTATTTTAAATCCATTTGATATATTTCATAACTATAATGATCTTCTACAAAAATAAATATCCATGTTGAATTTATCATTGAAATAAGATGAAATAAATCATCATAGTAAATACATTGAATTTTAATATATCTTTTTTTACAAACAAGTAAGTTTTCTATGTAGTCACTATAAAATAAATTTATTTTTCTTATAGAAAATAAAGTTTCCTCCTACATGTCCAATCCATTAAGTTTATTCTACCATGATCCAATATTTAATAGTGTACTTTATGTCCTCCTCAATTATCACATACCCTAACCATTTATTTGAGTTTTTTCACTCAATATAATCATATTAGGTAATTTGTTAATCATCAATTAAAATTACATTATCATCATTTTCAAAAAGATAACCATATCTCTTAGGATGTAGATTAATATTTATATACGTTTGAGTCCCTTGTATATCTTGACTCAACTCATTATATACAACCCTTTTATGTAATATTCTCACTTTCATATCATGGACAAGTCATGATTATTTGTTTGAGAAAAATCTTATTTCAATTTACCTTCTACAAAATCATTCAATCATGTGAACCATCTTAAGGATAAACCATCATGAGTCACAAACATTTTATGTTCAATATGATTATAAAAATAATATTCATTTATTTCCATGGGATAACCAATAACCTTTCAAATATGGAGATGTCTGTTGAACACTAACATGGTGTAAAACTATTATATCACTAATACAACCATAACCTCCATAATATAATTGGTAAACTAATCCATTAGTAGAAAAGTAATTATTCAAGTCTCTATATAATATATTTATTTCATTGTTAATTAATAATATATAAAACATTATCATGGTAGTTTATCATCCTGGAGGATACGAAGATCAGTGGTGGTTATTGATCCATAACACCATCGAGATAGAAAAATAAATATTATGGTTTGGATGAAATTAATAGAGGAGTTTCTATGAAAATATCTTTACAGATGAGTTATAATCTGATATGGAGAGGCAATTCTTCAATAAAATAAATATTGAAGGTGAAATATAGTTTTATATTTAGATAAAAAATCATTGTTAGAAAAACTTATGGTGGTTAGGTTTGTAATACAAGGATAAAGATTTATCATTCTTTTGATGGGATAAATTTTATCATTTAAATATTATTAGGGTCTTTTACATTTTAAATATATTAATTTATAATATCAATTACATCAACATTGATAAAAAAATTCTCCATGTATTATTTATTCCATGGAAAGAGGGAAATAATGGGGATCTGAGAACATTGGAAAAGGAAATATGGACAAAGTTAATGTGTAAAGAATGTAATTTCAAAAACCTAATAATTATGGAATGAAAAATTATAGAACATAAATCATTATAATAGTAGTTTTGTTATGTGATGAGAGAAATTTCATCAAGATCATAATTGAAAGGGAATGAACGAAGATGCTAATTTAAATTTATTCGGCTATATAGATGTGGAATGTATTCATATGAATGAAGAATGTGTCAAAAAAATATAGCTTATAAATTCAAAAGGGAGTGACGACATGTTTATGCAATAAAAATATGTATGATTAATGTTCCTAATTATATATCATAAGTTTTGTCGATCATATTATCAAATTTATCCAATTATTTATTTGATTCTGGATCTTCACCATAATTTATATTTCTTTTTTTGTATTAAAATTATATGTTTCTATATAACCTTATGAAATGAGTTTTTAAAAAATAATTCTTGTAAAATATATTATTGAATTAAGAAAAAATCATTCATTCCATATTAAGACACATAACCTTACCTTATTTCAAATCATGGTTATTATACTTATGGTTTAATTTCATATAATTCATAGTGTGGATTTTATTTCAAATCATCAAATAAATAATTATTTATTAAATAATAATATTTTAATTTGTGTTAGATCCCTAACCCAAATTTCTGGATCTGGGGAAAAAATATAAACAGTATATTTCTAGTTATGATATTAATTTATTTAAATTAATATTTTCTATAAAAAACACAAAAGAGGAAAAATAAATATCAGACCACTTAAACTCCTGAGGTCATTCTATGTTTCTATTTTTAATTAATTAATAAAAAATAAAAAAAACGTGTATTCATAAACAATTATTTAAAAGCAGTAAACATCATCCCATATAAAATTACACACACCTGAAACATTTTCTAAAAGTGAAAATTTATTATCATTAATCATTACGTGTGTAAAAATTAGACACTGGAAGGGTAAGTTCAGAAACATAATAATGGTAAACATAATAATTAATAAATCAATGTCATTAGTGAGAATATTATGATCGTAAGGATATGATGACATAATAAAATTGAAAATACATAACATAAGGGAATTTATTCGAATAAATACCTAGATAGTTAATTATGAAACATATATGAATCTTTAACTAAGGAAAGATTCATCATGGTAAAAACTCATCAATCATGTGATGTCAATTATAATTAAAGTTATAAGTAAAAACCCATATAAAGAATAATGAAAATGTGTATTTATCTTGAAACCTTATCTTTCTAAACCATATTAAACTTCTAGAATAAATAACTAGATCCTAGTTTGATTTATAGGAGAAACACTCTGATATACTTACTCCTTCTTTCAATTAAATACAGTGAACATTACCCAATATATTGAAGACGTGCAATTGGTCTCACACTTTGAAGTGACCAGATCAGTGTGAATCACTGAGAGGGGGAGGGGGTGAATCAGTGGTCCCTTAAAACTTTTTACTAATTGATTCTTATCAATTAAACATCTATGGCTTGTTAAGGCCTCGATCCACTCTTCTTATGTCTCTCAACCTTTCCCGGATAATGCAGTAATGAAAAGGCACATGACACAAGGATTTACAAGGTTCGGCACCAAAGGCATACATCCTTGCCATGCTCTCCCAGCATGGATTCTCCCATTATAACTTGTTAGAATTACAATGGTCGATACAGCTTCCCACCGTATCTCTCCTGAGTCCCACAGGAGGGTCTTTATACTGCGTCCCACAGTGTTACCAGAGTCCCACTGGCCTGCTCCAGAATCCCACTGAAGACTTCTTCTCCCTGAGTCACACAGGGTCTTCTCCTGGCTCCTCGAGTCGCACAAGTAGCTCTTCTTCACTTTATGTTCTTCAAGTATCCTCAGCAGCCTGGGATAAAAGCTGCTGGCCTTGCTCTGTACCTCTGATCACTTGTGATGATCAGGTCTTCTCGTCTTGCTCAGGATTTATCTCCTTCTTCTAAGGATGACCTGGCCTCTCTCCAAATACTGAATACTCAGACAACTGATATCTTAAACTTCAGTCTGGTCCAGTCTCACTTCACTTCAACATCATGCACTTAATGCATGGCAACTCTTCATCTTCATGCACTGATAGCATGGCCTTCTCAATTTCTTCAAGATCCTCTGGTCTTGGTCAACTCCAATGCACACAAGCAGATTTGAACTTTGATTACGTGCGCATGTGCATGCATGCATGCATGCACTCTCCTCTTTCTCCTCTTCGTGCAATAAACCCTCAAAGGGTATATTCTCTTTGAGCACACACCTTCTCACTCCTTCACACATTTAATTCCTTTTGATTACACACACATAAATGTGTGTTATACTTTGTGTGAGTATCCTTTTCTTCTTCTTCTAAGTGTGTACACACTTCACTTAGTGCACACACATAGGTTCGGCCTTCACTTGTTTTGCACACACAATTTATTCTTCATTTTTCACACACTTAAGCTTGGCCTTTCACTTCTTCTTGCACACACACAAACTATTCTTTGTTCTTCAAAGTGTGCACACACAAGGCACTAAAGGCCTCGGGTCTTCCTCTTGTTTTGCACACACACAAATGTGGTGGCCTTCCACCTTTGCACACCCACTGCCCGTAGGGTGTTCTCCCAAGTGGCACACACACAAGGTGCACTCCACTTGGCACACAAGCACAAGTCTTGGCCTCGGGTCTTCTCCTGCCTCAAAGGAGGCGCGCAAGTCCTCAAGGTACACAAGGGTCGCGCAAACACCTCCTGCCGCGCAAGTCCGCGGGCAGAGAAGGATGCAACCTCGGGCGCGCAAGGATGCGGCCACGGGTCTTCCTGTCGCGCAAGGAAGGCGCACATGGGTCTTCTCCTCTTCTTCTTTCGCGCAAGGAGTGCGCAAAAGGATCCTTACGGAGCAAGGGGTGCTCTGGGCTTCACTGCCGCGCAGGGTGCTGCGCGGGGCTTCGACTTCGTGAGGCACAAAGTGCTTCTCATGGGACTTCTCTCTAATATTCAAAGGATCTTCAAGCTACACCTAGAGCATGGGCTCTCCTTTTATAGGCAGAGAATCCTCAGAACATCCTCGTGGGATATAAATTCAAACTCCCGAATATCTCGGGTTTTCTAGATTTCCAAAATCTTGTTTCTCCTCTGTTTCACGCGGCTTAACTCATTTTTAATTTCCTTTTTCATTCCTCCTTGTGCAAGCGATTTAGAACGCATGCACGGCCTCTGTTTTGGCCATCCCATGCAAAACACAAACACCCCATGGCCTCGGCAACTTCGTTTTGCCTCGGCCTTTTTCAAAATCCTCATTACCTTGCATGCATGCTTATTTTATTGCATGGTTAGGTTCAGTTGGGCCAGACGATCACAATGGTGGCTTTAGCTTGATCGGAGGTGGCTGGGAGCTCAAATTCTGTCGTCGGGAGGTGCCTGGTTCGAAGGTGGACTCGCGGGAGACTTCGGACGAGCTCGGGGTTGAAGACGGTCTCACAGCCGTTGGATCGGTGATTCAATTGATCTCAGACGGCCTGGATCAGATCATCTTGCCACGGATCAGATTTGCGGCTGAGATCTGGCGCGCGATCAATCGTGCGGCCAGGATCGCTCCCGCGGAAAAATTCCGCATCCCACATCGAATCCTCACCCGGTTTTCTCGCGGCTTATCAACTAAGCGCTGCCGAGAAGCGCTCAGTTGAACTTCTCCCCTCCCGGTGCCGCCCCGCACCGGGTTCTCTCTGCGGGCGCGCTCTGCGCCCACTCTGCTCCCTGCGGGCGTGCCACTGGCGCCCACTATGCTTCCTCGGGTGCGCGGGCTTCGCCACCGCGTGCCCTCGAGGGCTTATACACGGCCCCTGCCGCCTTGTGCTTGCACCATGGGATCCCCCATGGGCGTGGCACCTTAGGCCCACAAGTGCCTTGGGGTTGAACCCGTGGGCTGGCCTTGGCTGGCAATATTTTTTGGCAAAGGCATGAATAAGACTTTTTCAAATACAAAGTTCTCCTATGAGTATAAGCCAAATGCCACGTCCACCTCAAAGCCATTCTTTATTTATTCCCTTCTCTTCTTCATTATAATTCCTCAAATCTCCTCAACATATACTCATTACGTAGGAGTGAATTCTTGATGTTTCTTCATCAACTGAGCTCTTGAATCACAGCAAATCTCCAATGAGCTTCATTGATCAAATCAGAGATCAATTGGATCAACTTCATGTTCACATGCACTAAGTGATAGTGCATGGACTTCATTAATGCACATCATCCACTTAGTAGTTGTGGATGGAACTCCTTTCAACTCCTCATGCATTATGAAGACAATGCATGGTCTTCTAATCATGTTGTGACTTCGTATCATCAGGATACAAGTTCTTTGAACTTAATGAGCAGCTCAACAATCGTCAGATTTCACTAGAGAATGTTTCAACCACATATCCTATGCCACTTAGTGAATCTCCTAAGTGACATGCATCTTAGTACTATGGCCATTCTCTCTTCATCACCAACACCATCACAACCTTTGTCATTCACATCTTGCCATTCCTTGACTTCCATTCATTCCAAGACAACTTCATGCCTCATTGACAACAAATGCAACACAGTGCACTTCAATCTCCCCCTTTGTACTTGTTGTCAATACACCACTTCAGCACATATGAATGGGTCAATATGTGTGCCAATATTTTCTCCCCCTTATTGGCAATCAAATGCAAAGGTGTGGTGTGGTTCACTTTCAAAAATATCTTCCTCCCTTTGAATATCATCTTCTTGAAAAATCACTAGGAGAGGGATGATGCCACATGTTCTCTTTAGCAAAGAACCTTTAGTAAATCAACTCTAAGTCTACTTGGGCTAACCCGGTGTAGAAAACAAGAGTGATGTAACCAAGGAACTCAATGCTGTCCACATTCACTGTAAACATGTGAGATCATGCTTAGGGGTTGAATTTTTTCAGATATTCAATGAATTGTTGAATCCTGCACATACTTCACAAAAGACATTAGAATGTTCAGGTGCAAAGATAAAGCTCCCCCTTTCATCTACTTTCTCAAGATGATATTAATTTCAGAACATCATCTTCTCCAGATTGGCTCCCCCTCAAGGGGTGCACTCCATTCTGTCCAAACCATCCTCCAGTTGAGAATGATCATCATCTTCAATTCCCTGCAATGTCAGCACATGTAAATACCAATAGTATATGGGAATAAGATGGAACCTCCTTGGTTCATCAATGTGAACGACAAGGTTGAGAAGATTCTCTCAACCGAGATGTCCCATTTTCACCAGTCTTCACACATGCACATTTGATCTTCATTGATGATTGTGCTGGTGTGGTTCTCAAAACATCTTCATGTGAAATCTTCTTCTTCCCTTTTGCCTTAGCAATTGCCAGAACTTCATCTTCAGCTCTTTGCAGATCTTTGGCATGTTGCAACTGATTTGGCCATATGACTAGTAAGTCACTTGGAAGTGTGGCCTCAGTTCTGGATATTCCAGATGGTTCCTTTGATGCTTTCAAGCTACCTTTCTTAGGCAACTTGTTTTCAATCAATCCCTTCTGCTTCTTCTGGATTGATTGTCTTTTTGAGTCCAGTCTGCTTCTATTCAGTTCCATGGCTTGTTCACAAAGATCCATGGTATGACCTTTCTTTCCACAGTAGAAGCATGTTTTCTTGGTGGTCCTTCTGGATGCATCACCCTTCTTGGATTTAGACTCCAAGGACTTCTCTTCATTCTTCAAACTCTTCTTGGGAGCATCTTCCACTTTCTTCTGCTTGCTTCCCAAGGAATCTCTTTTAGCCAGGTTCAGTGATCTTCTCTTCATTCCAGCTTTGGATACAGTTGGAGATTGACATGTATCATTCTTTTGACCACTTTTGCAGCCATCCCAGATGTTGTCAAGCAATCCAAATCTGTTAGCAGTAAACAGATGTCTCTGGACCTGTGGATGTTGCTTCCTTCCTTCTGGCTTGCTCCCCCTTGGCATGGGCTTCCTTTGTGCTTTGACATTTAGTGGATTGTACCAACAATCCTTTGCACAGTGCCCATACATATTAAAACACCAACATTGACCCACAAATCTTGACTTCTTCAGTCCTTCTGATTTTAGGGTACTTTTCTGGAGCTGCTGTGTTGTTTCAGGAGAGCTCTGCTTCTTCATTTTCTTCATCCATACTTGTTTGGATTCATTCTTCCATCCTACACTTTTAGTAGAAACACTTTTAGAAGAATGAGTAAAAGATGGTATGGATGGTACCTTCTTTTTAGAAGTTTTTTCCCTTTTATTAGAGGATGTCTTTCTTTTAGAATCATCCTTCTCAAAGCTCACTTGAGTTGCAACATTTCTACTTTCAGCTGACTGGGAGGATTCAGCTTTGGGTGATTGCAGATTTTTCAATATCACCTCTAGTTCTAAGCATTTCATGTTAAGGGATTTCTTCTCATCCTCAACAGTTCTTAGCTTTCCTTCCCAATTCTCCACCAGTTGTTTCATCTGGTCTTCATGCACCTTCTTCAATTCCTGCAATGAATTGTCCAGCTCCTTCACCAATTTGACATTTTCTTCAAGTTGAGCATCTCTGACATTCATTGAAACTTTGTGCCTCTTTTCCAGTGCATGGAAAACATCTTTGACCATTATGTTAAAGAATTCTTTCTCAGAAAGACTTCTTTTCAATTCTTCAATAGTGTCTTCATATCTTTCATTACAAAGCGATACTGTTTCATCTTTAGCCTTCACCAGCTTTCTGAGAGTGTTGGTTATGCCAACCCTTTTAGCCAATTGATCTTCCATTGCATTGGCTTCTTCTTCTAACTGTGATTTTTCTTCATGAAGATCATGGATGCCTGTAGCTATACACTTTGCTACTTCCTTGGGGACTGTCTTCTGAAGATATTCGATTGCACTTTGAAGATCTTTCATTGTTCCAACTTCATCACAGCTAGAGCAGGCTTCATCAGAAGAATGATAAAAGGAATTGTCATCTGATGTGACTTTCACATTTCTTTCCATAGAAGGAGTTTCTCTGATTGCAACAACCTTCTTCCTCATCTTCTTTGCCTGTTTCTTCATTCTGTTTTTCAGAGTCTTGGCAGATATCTCCATTTGAGGCTGTTCTTTCATTTCCTCAAATCTGCACTCCATATAGACTCCCTTGGATCTTTTAGAGGCAACCTCCCTCTGATACCAATTGAAGTGCCCAGATCAGTGTCAATCACTGAGAGGGGGAGGGGGTGAATCAGTGATCCCTTAAAACTTTTTACTAATTGATTCTTATCAATTAAACCTCTATGGATTTTTAAGTCCTCGATCCACTCTTCTTATGTCTCTCAACCTTTCCCGGATAATGCAGTAATGAAAAGGCACAGGACACAAGGATTTACAAGGTTCGGCACCAAAGGCCTACATCCTTGCCATGCTCTCCCAGCATGGATTCTCCCATTATAACTTGTTAGAATTACAATGGTCGATACAGCTTCCCACCGTATCTCTCCTGAGTCCCACAGGAGAGTCTTTATACTGCGTCCCACAGTGTTACCAGAGTCCCACTGGCCTGCTCCAGAATCCCACTGAAGACTTCTTCTCCCTGAGTCCCACAGGGTCTTCTCCTGGCTCCTCGTGTCGCACGAGTAGCTCTTCTTCACTTTAAGTTCTTCAAGTATCCTCAGCAGCCTGGGATAAAAGCTGCTGGCCTTGCTCTGTACCTCTGATCACTTGTGATGATCAGGTCTTCTCGTCTTGCTCAGGATTTATCACCTTCTTCTAAGGATGACCTGGCCTCTCTCCAAATACTGAATACTCAGACAACTGATATCTTAAACTTCAGTCTAGTCCAGTCTCACTTCACTTCAACATCATTCACTTAATGCATGGCAACTCTTAATCTTCATGCACTGATAGCATGGCCTTCTCAATTTCATCATGATCCTCTGGTCTTGGTCAACTCAAATGCACACAAGCAGATTTGAACTTTGATTACGTGTGCATGTGCATGCATGCATGCATGAACTCTCCTCTTTCTCCTCTTGGTGCAATAAACCCTCAAAGGGTATATTCTCTTTGAGCACACACCTTCTCACTCCTTCACACATTTAATTCCTTTTGATTACACACACATAAATGTGTGTTATACTTTGTGTGAGTATCCTCTTCTTCTTCTTCTAAGTGTGTACACACTTCACTTAGTGCACACACATAGGTTCGGCCTTCACTTGTTTTGCACACACAATTTATTCTTCATTTTTCACACACTTAAGCTTGGCCTTTCACTTCTTCTTGCACACACACAAACTATTCTTTGTTCTTCAAAGTGTGCACACACAAGGCACTAAAGGCCTCGGGTCTTCCTCTTGTTTTCCACACACACAAATGTGGTGGCCTTCCACCTTTGCACACCCACTGCCCGTAGGGTGTTCTCCCAAGTGGCACACACACAAGGTGCACTCCTTCACTTGGCACACAAGCACAAGTCTTGGCCTCGGGTCTTCTCCTGCCTCAAAGAGGCGCACCAGTCCTCAAGGTACACAAGGGTCGCGCAAACACCTCATGCCGCGCAAGTCCGCGTGCAGAGAAGGATGAAACCTCGGGCGCGGAAGGATGCGGCCACGGGTCATCCTGTCGCGCAAGGAAGGCGCACAGGGGTCTTCTCCTCTTCTTCTTTCGCGCAAGGAGTGCGCAAAAGGAACCTTACGGAGCAAGGGGTGCTCCGGGCTTCACTGTCGCGCAGGGTGCTGCGCGGGGCTTCTACTTCGCGAGGCACAAAGTGATTCTCACGGGACTTCTCTCTAATATTCAAAGGATCAGCAAGCTACACCGAGAGCATGGGCTCTCCTTTTATAGACAGAGAATCCTCAAAACATCCTCGTGGGATATAAATTCAAACTCCCGAATATCTTGGGTTTTCAAGATTTCCAAAATCTTGTTTCTCCTCTGTTTCACTCGGCTTAACTCATTTTTAATTTCCTTTTTCATTCCTCCTCGTGCATGCGATTTAGAACGCATGCACGGCCTCTGTTTTGGCCATACCATGCAAAACACAAACACCTCATGGCCTCGGCAACTTCGTTTTGCCTCGGCCTTTTTCGAAATCCTCATTACCTTGCATGCATGCTTATTTTATTGCATGGTTAGGTTCAGTTGGGCCAGACGATCACAATGGTGGCTTTAGCTTGATCGGAGGTGGCCGGGAGCTCAAATTCTGTCGTCGGGAGGTGCCTGGTTCGAAGGTGGACTCGCGGGAGACTTCGGACGAGCTCGGGGTTGAAGACGGTCTCGCAGCCGTTGGATCGGCGATTCAATTGATCTCGGACGGCCTGGATCAGATCATCTCGCCGCGGATCAGATGTGCGGCTGAGATCTGGCACGCGATCGTTCGTGCGGCCAGGATCGCTCCCGCGGAAAAATTCCGCATCCCACATCGAATCCTCACCCGGTTTTCTCGCGGCTTATCAACTAAGCGCTGCCGAGAAGCGCTCATTTGAACTTATCCCCTCCCGGTGCCTCCCCGCACCGGGTTCTCTCTGCGGGCGCGCTCTGCGCCCACTCTGCTCCCTGCGGGCGCGCCACTGGCGCCCACTATGCTTCCTCGGGTGCGTGGGCTTCGCCACCGCGTGCCCTCGGGGGCTTATACACGGCCCTTGTCGCCATGTTCTTGCACCATGGGATCCCCCATGGGCGTGGCGACTTAGGCCCACAAGTGCCTTGGGGTTGAACCCGTGGGCTGGCCTTGGCTGGCCATATTTTTTGGCAAAGGAATGAATAAGACTTTGTCAAATACAATGTTCTCCTATGAGTATAAGCCAAATGCCACTTCCACCTCAAATCCATTCTTTATTTCTTCCCTTCTCTTCTTCATTATAATTCCTCAAATCTCCTCAACATATACTCATTACTTAGGAGTGAATTCTTGAAGGTTCTTCATCAACTGAGCTCTTGAATCACAGCAAATCTCCAATGAGCTTCATTAATCAAATCAGAGATCAATTGGATCATCTTCATGTTCACATGCACTAAGTGATAGTGCATGGACTTCATTAATGCACATCATCCACTTAGTAGTTGTGGATGGAACTCCTTTCAACTCAGCATGCATTGTGAAGACAATGCATGGTCTTCTAATCATGTTGTGACTTTGTATCATCAGGATACAAGTTCTTTGAACTTAAAGAGCAGCTCAACAATCGTCAGATTTCACTAGAGAATGTTTCAACCACATCTCCTCTGCCACTTAGTGAATATCCTAAGTGACATGCATCTTAGTACTATGGCCATTCTCTCTTCATCACCAACACCATCACAACCTTTGTCATTCACATCTTGACATTCCTTGACTTCCATTCATTCCAAGACAACGTCATGCCTCATTGACAACAAATGCAACACAGTGCACTTCACACTTCATATAATATATATCAGGATCACCAATTTCTTAGGATTTTAATAAGGAAAACCCATCATATAAATATATTAGGATCACTTATTCTTCATTAATAATTTCCAAGTACCATTTATGAATAAAATTTTAGAACCCACCACTTTTCAATCGTAATAATATTCAATGTTCACTCATAGTTAGATTTACCCATTGAAAATAAATTGGATCCATGAATATAAAATAATATATTTTGAGAAAAAATAATAATTGTATCACTACAACATATCATAATTTTATTTTATGAAACTTCAAGGGTTACTGATGTTTATGAATGGAAATTCAATTAAAAATCCTTAAATAATTCTTATAGAAAATAGACATTCCACTTCGAAATTCACTATTTCAAGGTAAAAATTTATTAAATTTTTTTAAAAAATTATTCCATAGAAAATGACCATATAAAATTATAATGTAATATTAAAATAAAATAATAGGTATGATTGTGGGAAATTTTTTTAATGTTTTAAACATTAAAAATAAACATTATTTTCAAATATTTTGTAAGGGGTGTCAAAAGTGGCCCATTTGAAAAAATTTAAGAAAAATCTTTTATATCCTTTTAAAAGAAGTTAAATGATCATTTAAAATAACTATAAGAAATAACTTTTGTTTGGGGAATAATAAAAGTGAAATCATTTCATGAAACATGGATACTGAAAATAATGTTCCTCGATCAAAAAGAAGGTACGATATCAGTATCACATAAAAGAAACATTCATGATTATTTTCTAATAACTAAAGTAGTAAATTGAAATTATCATGAAATATATTCATAACCAGATTATAATAAATGTTATGTAGTTCAAGATAATAATATATTTTTATTTCCTATAATATATCCTTCATTGTAAAAAATCTTGAAAAGAATGAATATTCTGGCCTAAATCCTTTACCACATTGGTAACATTTGAATAAAAAATTAACGAAATAAAGAGAATGATATGGATATATATATAACATAAATATAATTAATTTATCTTCAAAAATAAATTCTTGAAGAATTCTTAAAACCAAACTTCGGATTCATAGTGTATGATCTCAATAATGTCTCAATAAAAAGGGATTGCGACAAAGAAAACCCTTACAAAGAGAATAACATTGAATTTAAAATTAATCAATAAATTTATTCACTATAAAAGATTTAAATACTCATAAAAATATTAAATGTGGAATTAGTCTATTTACAGATAAATTCACTCATAGTCATGGAAAAATATATTCATTAAAGTAGTGTTATAACCCAAAAATAGGGAATTTAGTTAAGAACTCCTTTACGACATAGTGACTTTCAAGTCAATTTACCTTGGATTAAATAATTAAAATTGATATCTAAATTACATATAGTAAGAAGGAGTCATTATATATCATTTTCATGGGGATTTATATGCACTATATAAAAGAAAATAGGTTTCTGATAATAAAAAGATTCCAATGGAAGTAAATTAAGATGAAATCCCTTACATAAAGTCCTTAATTTATATGTTTTCCCTTTAAATACATTATTATAAACTCATAAAAAAGTTATTTATTATGAATATTTTACACTTTGAGTAATATAACTTTAATCCATTTATTCCATTTATTTTAATGACATAGTTAATTTGTTATTCTGTTAACTCCACATTAGTTACATTGAGAATGTTTTGGTCTATAATTTCAAAACAACGTTGGTGTGTGAAAAATGGTCAAAAGGTGACATTGTCCCACCATCATAATAATAATATCCATGATATATTTATAATTTTTATATATAAATTATACATTTATATCGAATATTAAATATATTTATGAAATATGAACTCTGTTTCAATCATGAAGACGATAGACCATACATATGCATCAGTAACATATACGTTTTAAAATGAACCTTATAAAAAGATGGTAAGTATAATATTATATTTCCAAAATGATCATAATATTGCTAATAAAATATTTTTTATTAAAATACACTTATATATATCATCCATGTTATTTGGTAATAAAAAATGAATTACATCACTCCATGGTGGTGGTGGTCCACACTTACGTGTGAATGGAATTATTATTATTCATTTTATTGAAATTTATGAAAATAGAGGTTATATTATTTCTCCTAAATTAAATTAAATATATCATTAAAAATAGATGCAATAGGTGGAAATGGAATACTACTTAAATTTTTCTATGAGGAGGTAGTCCCCCATACACAATAATGATGAATTCCAATCACATTTAATGTTGGTTAAATATGGGTATAATTTATTTCCATAATATAAAAACATTTTAACATATTTAAAATAAAAATTTGATTATATAATCATTGATAATAAATATTTCATTTATAAGGTTGAATAAATAAATCAAAAAACAATTTACTAAGAGCTATACCTATTCATCAAGAAACCTCCTTTTCCTTATAACTTAAATACTCTATGGTTGGTATTATACCCAAAATAAAACATCTAGGAAATATATCAGGATGTTAGGAATGGAATTATATTGCTCATGGATGAAAAAATAGTTATTTATTTGTCATGAAATGAGAAAAAGTGGTTCCCATTTACAAGGTATGGGATGGGGATGCCTGGACTTTCATAAAAAATTAAATTATTATAAATTATTTTGATGTATAAATGGATAAAAATGGATAATATTAAAATACAAAATTATCAATATTATTTATTATTATCTAATAATAATGTTGGTTTTGGAGCAATTCCATTAATTTGAATTTTAAAATTACAAGGAAACAATTGAATTAGAATTAAATTCCTCAAATCCTATATAATATTTAATTTGTATCAGAAAAATATAATCATAGAATGATTCATTCAAATTGTATATTTTTTAAAAATAAATATCAATTATTTTATTTCTATGTTAATTGAGTAGTTACTACATCTATATTGAGTAATATTTTCAGTCAAAATATTCATACCTAAAAATTAAAAAAAAATCCATTATAAAAAATTGTTAATGTTTCAAATTTTAATTTATAACAAAACAAATATTTTATTTATCACTAGGTTAAAATATTTTATATTTATTAAGAGCAAGACTGTGAAAATTTTGGCATTATATTTATTATAGTATTATAAAGTTCAAAATAATATCTAAATGGAATCAAAACACCATATATTAGAATTTTTGATGCTTATTAATGATATATACCCTTCAATAAAATTAATTCAAGTGGCAGGGTTATTGTTTACTATTTATCATTTTATCTATAAAGTTAATTACCCATTCTACCATTTACCATTGTAAAAAAATTAATATAGTTACTATTCATAATGAAAAAAGGGTCTATCTAATAGAATTTGGTCATACTGATTTTTAATAATGAATTTATTTTTTCAATAATGAATTCACAGTATTTTCACAATGAACAGTAATATTAAATTGACAAATCGTGTTGAAAATATTTTTTATTAAAAATTCTTTTTTCAAGTGTAAAATGTTTTATACTAAATAATAGTGCAAAATTCATTTATTACTAACTAATTTTACTAGTATTAATAAAAATAAACTAATTAATAATACAAAATATAATTTTATTTGTCAAAAACTTTAATATAAAATACAATTTAAAAAATATATTTTTCACCATTCATTGAAAATAAAAAATTTCAAAAAAATATAAAAGATTCACCATAACCTTATTTTGATATTTTTATTTCAAATATGAATTTAATTTTATAAAATATATTTTATAAATTTTCCAAAATTTAATTATATTATTATCTCTAAAAATAAAATACAAAAACATTTGGAAAAAAATGTATCTTTGAAGAATAAAATGGATTTTAAAAAAATGGATGATTATTTATCAGGAATTAATCAATATATTTTTAATTATTAGAAAAATTATATATTACAAAAAATATTTAATATTATCCATACTCACTAATTTAATAACTAATTTATAATTGTCATATTTAAATTGTAAAATTTTTCAGTTAATTTGATGTTGGTGTTTAATGTTGTACACTTCATCCAACATTATTTCATTCTTTTAAAAATATCTTGAAATTAAATTATACCTATAGAAATATTGTTTTTTCCTTAAAATATGTTTAAATATATTTACAATTTTTAGGGATCAAATCTTTGAGATGACACATGTTTTCGAGGCCATGTGGGCACAGAATAAATTTTATGAAAAATATTAAATATATTCCACAGATTGTTTTTAATAAATAGTGGAATATCTCCTAAAAAGAGTAAAAAATAAATAATATTAAACCATAGATGATTCTAAATATCAGGATGTTACCTAGAAATGACCTATGGTTGGTTAGCATATGACATTAGGTAAATGTGGCCGTTTGTTAGTCCGTTTAATGAAAATAAAGATATATTAATTTATTTTGAATTAAATGACCTGAACATTTTTTACTCTATAAATATGATGCTAAGGGGAATATCCATTGTTAGAAACATAACTTGGGATCATTGAGAGGAGGTTATATTACCCTTCGTTGTTGAATCATGGTTGGACAATGATCGATGACCAATCAAGGTGAATCGCGGTGTAACCAAGGAAATCGGTCTTTTTTATATTTAACCACTGTGTTCTTCACCCAAGAGTGATCCAATCATTAATAGGTCATGTATTCTATTTTATTTTCACACATTTGAATTATTTTTGATTGTATTAGTTTATCTATTTTTATTTTTGTAAATTTTCAATCCTTCCTAGGATCATGGGAATTGAAATAAAATATTAATTCGATTTATTATATCTGAAGGAAATGATCCTCAGACTAGATTTCCATGATTGAAAATGCTGGATGAGAATGTTTTCCTAGTTATGTTTATAACCTTTTTTCTTGATCTTTTCACCAATTTTTCTTTATGTTCTTCATCATTGGCTTATATGGTCATCGTTTGACTTTGTCAAGCAGTTTCAAGAATGATTGAACCCCAGATTTAACGAAATAGTGAGAAAGATGATTGAGATGTTGAATTGTTGATGTATTGTGATATGTTAAAGGATATGGGTGATGATTCAAGTGAATATAGTATATCTAATTGATCGGAAAGCTACAGGTGATCACAACAGGCGCAATATCCTAGTGAAATATATTTGAATCCCAGATTTTTAGCCACTGGAGCCTGTAAATCAATGAATAGAGATAAAACATGCATAGAAAGACATAAATGTGGTATATCAGTTGTGATTCATGGAATAAATGTTTGAATAATAGGAAAGATGACAACATGTGAAGGAAACTATAGTTCTATAAAAATATTGACTACAAAAAATGTATATGGATGAATAGATTTTGTATAGTACAGTTTCTATGATGGTCAAGGTTTCATGATGGAGTTAAATGTGAAACACAATGTTTAATGAAAACATTCAATATAAGATATATATATATCTATCTTAGTCTGTATAGGGGGTACCGTTCAATGAGCCCATGAGAACCAAAACATCGTGTATGTCAACAGGTATGTTGTGTATATTAGAAAGTACACATGTTAAAAAATGTGTAAAATGATGAGTATATGTAATCCCACCTTTTTATAACATAAACTTTCATTACATTACACAAAACTGAGGATCCTTATGGTTTAGTGTCTTGGAAACCAGGAACATAATACATGAAAACAACATAAAACATTCTTCTTAAACACTTGAAAGGCTTATCTGTAAGTTAATCCTAGGTTCATTACCGCATCTCATAACCTAGGGACATACATCAAAATAAAGGGTGAGCAGAAGACCCAGTAAGGGAAACAAGGGAAATATTTAACATGTGAACTTGAGATACATCAACTATGTCATGAAAAAAGAACTTTAAGGCATGAGAAATAAATCATGTGGAATATCATAATAGAAATATAATTTTTCATAACTTTAAGATGTGGCTATGTAATTTAACATAGACAATCATGAACATATCACCAAGTTCCATCCCCAAGGTGTCATTTTAAAATTACCAAGGTTATTCACCAAGATATCGTGAAATTTGTAATCTCTAGTGGTTACATCATTACCCAATGCATTGGAGCTCTGTCAAGGCTCACCCTTAAATTTTTCATTTATTATCATGTGATCCAAATATATCATCCTCAACATTTTATAAATAACCCATATAGCATAAAATAAATGGGTTTCATTTCATAATCATAACCTTTTTAAAAAAAACTGCTTTTAAGACATGAAAATAGATCTTGAAAATGAGAAGGGTGAAAGAATCCCTTAAAAATTCAGCAGCCTAACGGCGCCACTTAAACATCAACAAAAATGAATTGATGAGATCAAATATGGTCTCTCATCATATGAAAATAAAAGATCATTATGATATATTTCGAGATCATACCCCAACATAATAAAAAGGAACATGAAAGACTTGACATGAAAATATATCTTGAAAACGAGAAGGGTCAAAGAATCTCAAAAAATTCGACAGCCTAACGTCGTCACTTTAAACATCAAAATACTGAATTGAAGAGATAAAATGGGGTATCTCATCATATGATCATAAAAGATCAGTAAGATAGATATAGAGATCATACCCCAACATAATAAAAAGTGAATTGAAATACTTTACATGAAAATAGATCTTGAAAAATGAGAAGGGAGAAAGAACCCGTTAAAAAAAAATTCGGCAGCCTAACGGCGCCACTTAAAACTTCATAAAACGAAATAATCATAGTAAGAGGGGATCTCTCATTATATGAAAATGAAAAGGGCAGTATGAAGAGTATAAAATAACATACTTTAACATAATAACATGGAGCATAAAAGAAATGACATAAAAGAGATTACTTGAAAAGAAAGAGAGAGGACGGATCCCTTACCTTAAAACGTAACTATTAAAACTCAAAGGTTTGGACCTTGAGAGGACTGGGGGAACCATGGGAGGACTCCTTGGGAGGTAATGAGACCATAACTTTGTTGGGGGAGAGTCGAGAGTCGAATGGATGAGAGGATGGCTTGGTATTTATAGGGAAAGTGAGGGGACAAGACATTAATGACCAAGGGACACCTCATTAGTGGTTTTGGAAAAACCATGGGCTTTCCCATGGTATTGGCCACTTGGGACACCTCATACCTTATATTAATATTCATAAGGTGACCATATTGATTAAATACTTAATACATCATTTAATGATGTCATTAAACACCCATAACTTAAAAACTGTATTTTCACTATTCATCAAAAATTCAACTTTCTCAGAAAAATCCCAAAATTTCACCTTAACCAAATATCAATGCTCTGATTTCAAAAATGAATTCCATTTTATAAAAATAATTTTCTAAATATTTTTAATTTAATTTTTAAATAAATACACTATTCATCGAAAATTCATTTTTTTCAGAAAAAACCCCAAAAATTACCTTCACATAATATCGATGCTCTGAGTTCAAAAAGGAAGTCCATTTTATAAAAATAATTTTATAAATATTTGTAATTAAATTTTTAATTAAAAAACACTATTCACCTGAAAAAATCTAATACTTGACTAATAATTTATGAAACAGTTATTTAACCATTTTATTGAATCACATTACATAATCAAGGTGCCTAGATTATATTAATACTTTATTTAAGTGAGAATACCAATCCATTTGTTCACATTACTAATCCTAAGCATAAATTCACTATTCATAATTTACTATTCATCAAAAATCAAGTTGATCTTATTAGACTCTAAATTTCGTACTAGACATAAATGTAGAAGACCATTTTTTGAATATCAATACACGTTTTTAATTATTTATGGTTTACATAAACTTTTTTTAAAAAATCCTTTTTCTAAAATTCCTCAAAAATATTCATACTATATTTATCCGGTCATTTAAAAATTCATAAACTTCATCATAAGAAGAAATCCCAATTTTTATTTAAAACAAAGTATTACACAAGGCAGTTACTGTCTCCTTATATAGCCCCTTATCACACTAGGATAGGAACTAAGTGTAAGATGTGCTAAGGTGAGAGAATCTGAGGGAGGCTCGTCCAACATCGCACGAGTAGTAATTTGTATCAGTTTGAACTTTTCGCGAAGGCGATTCCGTTCTAGCTTCACACGATGAAGTTTGGCTTGGGTTTGGTCCAGATCAAAGCCCAGTGGTGCTACCTCTTTCCCATGTTCTGTTAGATGGGCTTCGATCGGTCCAAGACTACTGGGTGAGGCCATCGAATCTTCTTTCTATATTAATTAACCAGGATTACTTGTATTTAGAGACAATAATCAAAACGTTTAGTTTCCAGTGGTCATATTGACCAATGGTCATATAACAGTCAAAACCGAACGGTCTCATTTTAATTATACTCATGTTATCAAATGAAATAGTTTTGTTGAGTATGAAAAATAAAATAACACACAAAATTAGGAAAGAAGATTTATTTAAAATTTTGGGTCGTTACAATCTTCCCCCCTTTAGAAATTGCGTCCTCGCAATTTTTAAATTGTGTTTTGAAATTTCATTGAAAGTCCCACATCGGAAAAGAGTCAGAAACACTATACTTTAAAAGATATAAAGGGAAGTACAAAGGTCACTCGAGTTAACCCATACTAGGATTCCATGGAGGAAAACATGGATATGGAAGAAAAAACATTGGTCAAGTTCTGGGGGAGAGTGATAGAAAACATGATTAGGAGAATGTTGACTGTGAGAAAATGCCAAACATATGATGTGTGTAAATGGTCTTTGATTACCTAGTAAGAAACGTAAACTGAAAAAAAATTTGTTTTATGTTTCTTTTAATAATTTTGAGGAATTCATTTACTACATAGAACAAAAACATAAGGAAATATACCAACCTTCAAGTAGAGTTTCATCCTTTAATAAGTTTCTACCAAAACTAATATTTTCTCCAAATGATGAGCATTCAAAACAACTTGGTCTCATCAAAACACAAGATTCATCTTCTAGAGAATCACATAATCCACAAAAGATTAACTATCTATTTCTTCGATCTTTAAAAATTATCCCAAAAACAGAAAGGGTAAGGTAAAACAACTCTTCAAAATGAAATAATCCCATGTGAATGGAAAGTACTTTTAAATATTCAAAGTTCCATGGTACTACCCAAAGTTCATCATAGACCATTCCATAAATAACGGTCCTTAAAATTCCTCAAAATAAACCAAACTATGATTGATACCCAAATACAGGAAGGATTTGATAACATAGTCTTCCAAGGTAGACTTTATCATTAATCTCCAAACAACATCAACAACCCCTAAAATCTTATAACAAAACTAACTAACCTAAACATATTTACCCTAAGATAGGTTAATCATTTCCGTAAGTAACCTATAATACCATAAGTTCACCTTAAATTAATCGATTCTTCAAAATATTAGTCAACCATACTCCTTAATGAAAATACCGTAGTAATCTATTTACCTCGATCATATAGGGTCCCCAAAATAGTGAACGTCTTCCAAAATAATAATCATCTTTTAATCCCCTAATCATCTCTGTCATATTAATATGGAAATCATCGCATTTCATATCACATTGGTTATTGGGACATGTTCTTCCATTTCCCTCCATTAACTAAGAAGCGAAATTACAATTAGGGGCTTAAATACTTAGCCAATAATCATGAAAAGGAACTTAAATCATATAAGGATAACTTGTAGAAGAAAAGTATACCCTAACTTGTGATCCATTAGGTTTCAAACTAGGTTATCCGTGATCGTATATTCTTATGTGAATCATTATTTTATTTTATCTTTGTTCCTTTAATAATGGTTCATACTAAGCTTATGAATTTACCAAACCATATCCCTCGGGAGTGTCGTAACCAAGAGTGCAGCAAGGCCCATTATCGTGTACCAGTTCTCATTCGAGTCTAGCTCAAAGTGGTGTTTTCGGTTTTTACCCCTATGTACATCTGTGCCAGTGCCACCTCTACCTGCTCGTATCCAGACAGGGATATATTTTCTTAGAATCCCCTTACTCAATACTCACCAAAATACCAGGAAGATTTATTATATTTAAACTTCTATATAGGGTTATTCCTAGAGTTTTCATATCCTAATTTACACAAATAAATAAACTGTCATTTGATACCAACTATGGAATCCTGCCTTTTTATAACATAAACTTTCATTACATTACACAAAACTGAGGATCTTTATGGTTTAGTGTCTTGGATACCAGGAACATAATACATGAAAACAACATAAAACATTCTTCTTAAACACTTGAAAATATTCTCCTTAAGTTCATCCTAGGTTCATTACTGCATCTCATAACCTGGGGACATACATCAAAAGAAAGTGTGAGTAGAAGTCCCAGTAAGGGGAACAAGGGAAACATTTAACATGTGAACTTGAGATACATCAACTATGTCATGAAAAAGAACTTTAAGGCATGAGAAAGAAATCATGTTGCATATCATAATAAAAATAAAATTTTTCATAACTTTAAGATGTGACTAAATCATTTAACATAGAAAATCATGAACATATCACCAAGGTCCATCCCCAAGGTGTCATTTTAAAATTACTAAGGTTATTCACCAAGATATCGTGAAAATTGTAATCTCAAGTTGTTACATCATTACCCAATGCATTGGAGCGCTATCAAGGTGCACCCTTAAATTTTCATTTATTATAATGTGAGCCACATATATCATCATAAATATTTTATAAATAACCCATATAGCATAAAATAAATGGGTTTCATTTCATAATCATAACCTTTCTAAAAAAAACTGCTTTTATGACATGATCTTTATGTCACTTTAAACCCACAGAAAAAGGAAAGAGGGTTTCATGTATATAAATCCCAGAATTTAAAATAAAACATTTTGATATATATGTGAATAAAACTATAGAATAAATAGCTTTGAGTATTCACTTAATAACATAAAATAATTTTGAGAAAAAGAGAGAGACATATTTAGACGAAAATTCTGCAGCATAACGACTATGTTACAGGGTTTTAGAAAACATTGAAAAGAGAGGGGACATTGGTAAACCACTCATGAATGATCCATAAAAATATTAGAGGGACAAAATATAAATTATATGAGTCATGGTAATGAAATTTTAAGGACATACCATTTGAAATGAAGAACATGAAAGGAAGACAAAAATAAGATTTCTCTTATGAATATTCGGCAGCCTAACGGCGTCACTTAAACTTCAACAAAAATGAATTGATGAGATCAAATAGGGTCTCTCATAATAATAAAATAAAAGATCAGTATGATAGATTTAGATATCATAACCCAACAAAATAAAAATGAACGTGAAATACTTGACATGAAAATAGATCTTGAAAACGAGAAGGGTGAAAGAATCCCTTAAAAATTCACCAGCCTAACGGCGCCACTTAAACATCAACAAAAATGAATTGATGAGATCAAATAGGTTCTCTCGTCATATGAACATAAAATATCATTATTATATATTTATATATCATACCACAACATAATAAAAAGGAACATGAAATACTTGACATGAAAATATATCTTGAAAACGAGAAGGGTGAAAGAATCCCTTAAAATTCGGCAGCCTAACGACGTCACATAAAACTTCAAAATACTGAATTGAAGAGATAAAATGGGGCCACTAATAATATGATAATAAAAGATCAGTATAGATATAGAGATCATACCCCAACATAAAAAAAAGGGACTTGAAATACTTTACATGAAAATAGATCTTGAAAAAATGAGAAGGGAGAAAAAATCTGTTACAAAAATTTCGGCAGCCTAACGGCGCCACTTAAAACATCATAAAACGAAATAATGATAGTAAGAGGGGATCTCTCATTATATTAAAATGAAAAGGTCAGTAAGAGGAGTATAAAATAAAATCCTTTAACATAAGAACGTGGATAATAAAAGAAATGACATAAAAGAGATTACCTGAAAAGAAAGAGAGAGGTCGGATCCCTTACCTTAAAATGTAACTCTTAAAAAACAAAGGTTTGGACCTTAAGAGGCTTGGGGGAACCTTGTGAGGACTCCTTGGGAGATAATGAGACCAGAACTTCGTTGGGGGAGAGTGGGGAGTCGAATGGATGAGAGTATGGCTTGGTATTTATAGGGAAAGTGAGGGGACAAGACATTAATGGCCAAAGGACACCTCATTATGGGTTTTGGCAAAACCATGGGCTTGCCCATGGTATTTGCCCATGGTATTGGTCACTTGGGGCACCTCATGCCTTATATTAATATTCATAACTCATAAATATTGATTAAATACTTAATACATCATTTAATGATGTCATTAAATACCAGTAACTTAAAAACTGTATTTTAACTATTCATCGAAAATTCAACTTTCTCAAAAAAATCCCAAAATTTCACCTTAACCAAATATCAATGCTCTGATTTCAAAAATGAACTCCATTTTATTAAAATAATTTTCTAAATATTTTTAATTTAATTTTTAAATAAATACATTATTCATCGAAAATTCGTTTTTTCATAAAAAACCCCAAAAATTACTTTAACATAATATCGATGCTCTGAGTTCAAAAATGAAGTACATTTTATAAAACTAATTTTCTAAAAAAATTTATAATTTAAAAACACTATTCACCTGAAAAAAACTAATACTTGACTAATAATTTATGAAACCATTATTTAACCATTTTATTGAATCACATTACTTAATCAAGGTACCTAGATTATATTAATACTTTATTTAAGTGTGATTACTAATCCATTTGTTCAAATTACTAATCCTAAGCATAAAATCACTATTCATAATTTACTATTCATCAAAAATCAAGTTGATCTTATTAGACTCTAAATTTCGTACTAGACATAATTGTAGAAGACCATTTTTGGAATATCATTACACATTTTTAATTATTTAAGGTTTACATTAACTTTTTAAAAAAAATGCTTTTTCTAAAATTCATCAAAAATATTCATACTATATTTATCCGGTCATTTGAAAATTCATAAACTTCATCATAAGAAGAAATCCCAATTTTTATTTAAAACAAAGGATTACACAAGGCAGTTATGGTCTCCTTACATAGCCCCTTATCACACTAGCATAGGACCTAAGTGTAAGATGTGCTAAGGTGAGAGAATATGAGGGAGGCTCAGCCAACATCGCACGAGTAGTAATTTCTATCAGTTTGAACTTTTTGTGAAGGTGATCCCGTTCTAGCTTCACACAATGAAGTTCAGCTTGGGTTTGGTCCAGATCAAAGCCCAGTGGTGCTACCTCCTTCCCAAGTTCTGTTATATGGGCTTCGATCTATCCAAGACTACTAGGTGAGGCCATCGAATCTTCTTTCTATATTAATTAACCAGGATTACTTGTATTCAGAGACAATAATCAAAACGTTTTGTTTCTAATGGTCATATTGACCAATGGTCATATAACAGTCAAAACCCAACGGTCTCATTTTAATTATACTCATGTTATCAAATGAAATAGTTTTGTTGAGTATGAAAAATAAAATAACACACAAAATTAGGAAACAAGATTTATTCAAAATTTTGGGTCGTTACAGAGTACCTGACTGACTCGAACATATAATGTTTTATGAGTGTTGGGCCATATTATAACATGTGGAAATTATATATGAACACAATCCAAAAGGTCTCTAGAATTCCTAGGAGAATACGGTTAAGGCCACGGTGGCTAAGACACACCTAGTAGTTCCCCTACATTCTATGTAAAACTACATGGGCAGTGATTCATGTACTTGGGAGGAAATATCTAGGAAGAAGAAGTGGGGACACACTCTTTTTTGACCCCCTTATATGAAATGCAATTCCTTTTTTAGGAAAATTATACCTATCATATCTCATTTCATTGGACATTGACTTTTTATCATGGATAGCCTATCCGAACACTTTTTCCACATAGAATGTGATGCTGGACTTATTGTTTTCTTTTGAGGTACATTGAATGATGTTTGGAGAATGATCAATATTTAATATATGTTTAATGATAATAGTGTTCGGAAAATGATCGTCTGAGTGTAACCCTCCTACTGGGATATGGAATGGGTCCTCTTTCTATAGAGTGGTACACCCCTAATATACTTGGTAGTGCGTCTTCTCTCTATTACATATTGTAACCCTCCGAATGGGATGGTGCATGGGTCCTCTATCTACTTAGTTGTAACCCTTGAATGATTGGGGTGAGGGACCTCTATTTGCCTATAGAGTGGAACCCTCCTGATGAGATATCACATGGTTTCTCTATCTATTGAGTGGTAAACCACTTGAGGGATAGGGAATGGGTCCTATATCTATACACAAAGTGGAAACTTCCTTCTCATAAAAGGAATTGGTTTTATATCTACTAAGTGGTACCGCCATATGAACTAGGGAATGATTCCTCTATAATTCTACTAATTGGAACCCTATTATCATAATAGGGAGTGAGTAGACTATCTATAGATTCTACAACCTTGACGTTGTAGCACAGTGGTGAGATTTTGATTAACATGGTTACTTCTTCAAACAGACATGTGACATGAAGGGAATCAATGATGAACCTTTAAAACTATTTACAGACTCTTATATTAGTTTGAGTTGTGAGATGGAGATCCCATTTATTTCTCTTCTTGGATTCTTACAATAGTATGTATTCCTATTGATTGGATTTTAACACTTTCCCTCGGTTGAGCTCTCTACATATATCATGTCTCCTATTTCTCCTATTTTGGATATTTGAGGTTTTATACTGGGCATGTATATACTCACCCCTATATTAGATTTTATTACATGTGTAATGTATAATACCCATAATGTATAGGTCAGTGGATATTAAATAGAGCATAGGGATACCTTAGAGAATTTGACCATTTATAGTGGTCAAAGCATGGTGTTTTTTAGAAAAGATATCTCTTCATTTACATTATAGATATTTTCATGTTGGGATATTTTTTTGGGTTGGTTGTGTATTTGTCCTCTTTCATTTTAGTTCACTCGGTCACACTTTTTTATTACCTAGATATTGACTCATACATTATGGATACTCTATATGATTCTATATTTTATCTTTATTCCTTGTAGTTATTTGTGAATATTGTTTGGTGAATGTGTAAAGGTACATTAGGAAAATGAATCCCCATTTTGTTATGTATTTTGGGACTAGTTTCTAGCCATTGACCTAGAGAGGTGGGCATTGTGTTGTTATATCATAACCTGTCCTTGCATGGTGGGCCTCGGTGGGTTGGTTTGTGATAAATTGATATCAATGGTGGTTTGAACACATGATAATATTTAGAGTTTTGTGCCTTTATGATATTTTTCTATGAAATTAAGTACTTGTGGTCAAGGTGTCTCGACTATGGCTTTGACGTATGTGAACCCATTTTTGGTGAGATGTCCAATGTATCCTTTCTAAATTACTATGACTACATACTTATTGACTTGGAATACCAAAAAATAGGCACATGAATCATATAGGATTTATTCCTTTGACTATCCTCCTTGTGTCATCTCCCCATATATATTCTCATCATACCATGGTTTGTCTTGACTAAATTTTCATAACTCTTTTGTGGAGACAGAAAACCATTTTACCAATTCATGATAATGATGGAAATCTAATTAGTTATGAGGCCCATGTTTGGAGGTCAGCATGTAATATATTTCCTCAAGGAAGGGAATTAGCATCACATACTCTTATCGAGTAATAGATTAATTTAGTAGAGTATGCTGAGAATACCTAAGGCCTTAGAACACTCCTCCATTTCCCGCACTAGTTTTCACTGAGGTTTCATAGTGAGCTAGATCCCCATGCTGCAGGGGATCAGATTCAGTTGGTGGAATGAGTTTTTAGACATGTGTGAACTGTGACCGATCAGATGGTTTTTTGGAATCCATATTTTTTCATGGAGATGTTAGTCACTGGTGGATCCTAATAAAGCATATTCATGATTATTATACACTCTCATGGGCTAGATTCCTGAATCTATTTATTGAGGAGTATTTTCCACATTCATATACTCATTCTATATTCAGGTTATTTTAGAGCTACAATAAGGAGGGATGATAGTTTCTATGTATGTTTTAAGGTTCACTAACCTTATGAGATAATCCATGAATATGATTATGTAGGGATATTTATGGGTGAGAAATTTTTATAAGGGTCTCTACATAGATATCCATTCTAGTGGTGTAACCATGTGCATTCCCACAATTGTTGAAGTGTTAGTGTGGGAACTAGTGATAGAGAGATTACTATTTGAGGGGAACTATATAGATTGATTAGTTATTAGGAATAATAGGGTTGAGTCATCTATAGTAGCTAGTAGGTGACACTTGGAAGAATCTCATCACAAGAGATCTCATCATGACTACACTCTTGAACGTGTTCATGCAGGATAGAGACCACACATTGGACTTGGTTAGTTCAGAGAGGAGTGATGTTACACATGTCACAGTAATCGCCATATGTTATATTATTGGTTAACCTTGTGTGATGAGGTGGGATGACAGATAGCTGATGGACCATCACATCAAAGGCATCTCCGTGATCATGGTTATGCAAGCCATGGAAAGTGATGCCCCTAGGGAGGTGAATATAGAGGATGAGCATGTAGGCCACCCTTGGAAGGATATTATGGGGTTCAAATATATTATGATCTCCTTCCACCACTACTACCACTTTCAGGCCAATGGTAGGATCTGAGGAAAGTGATTTGGGTCCTGGGTAACTGTAGGTAATAGAGGCTCATGACCCGAATATTTATGAGGTGATTAGTGGTATGTACTATGTTTAATATACTCTTGATTATGTATTAGTAGACATCAATGAAATTCATATCTTTATTTCTTTACACCAGGTGGGAGAGAAGGGTTTTCAAGTAGAGACATTATCCCATCATCCTTTCCTAATATTTATACATCAACTTCTTCTTTAATATTGATTATATACCAATAAATTAGGATATCTCCTGGTGGAGAGAGTTTATTTTTGGAACACTTGGTCATTATTAAGAGACCATATTATTTCATCTTGGGTATGGATGAGTTTTCCATGGTTCGATCAAAAATTTACAATTACCAAAATGACGAAGATATGTTCCGATTGATGGGAAAATATTCTCCATTGATTCTGAGAGTGATCTCAATGTGGAGTGATTTTTTCTTTTAAGTAGGAAGGAATAACAAATCACACATAAATTAGAGTGTATATCCCTTGGAGTAGTGGTATCATTAGGAATGTATATTCTTTTATTCATGGAGAATTATGTGGACGTATTCTCTAAGGAGATTCTAAGCCTACCTCTAACATGTGATAATATGTTTTTAATCGACTTCCACCACATTAATACTTCAATATATTTTATAAAAAATTGGATCACCCCTAACAAACAATGGTAGATAAGGATATAGGTCAATGATCTTTGAGAGTGGGTTCTTATAATACATAGTTTGTTTACCTAGGAATCTCTAGTATCGTTTGTTAAATGTAGTGATAGGAGATTGATGTATTGTGTTGATTATCATTGATTGATTTAGGTTATGATGTAGAAAAAGTAACACTTACCAAGTATTAGAGAACTCTTTGATCAGTTTCTAGGTGTTATATAGTTCTCAATGATTGATATCTGGTCCAACTACCACTAGTTGAGAGTCAATGAGGTTGATATTCTAACAATCAAATTCTGATTTTGTTATGGACACTATGATTTCTTGGTGATCCCTTTTGGTTTAAGGAATTCCCCTTTTGTGTTTATATATTTTATGAAATGGATCTTCCATCCATACATGCACTGGTATGTAGTTTTCTTCATTGTTGATATACTCATATCCTCTTAGTATGAGTATAATAATGTAGATAACATGAAAATTTTCCTTGACATACATCAGGAGAACCAAATTTATAGTAAGATATGAAATTTTTAATTCTCGATCAATATGGTTAAAATTCCGGGGATGTTATTTCTGATCATGGATTAGATGTGGATTGGGTGAGGAATAATGCAATGAATTCTTAAGATCCATCTAATGGTATATCATTGTTGAATAGTTTTACTGGATTGGTGGGTTATTACATTAGGTTTCAAGAAGAATTATCTAGGATTGAATCCCATTTGACAACCCTTACACAAAATGGTAAGCCATTATATGGACTGAGAGATTCTAAATTTCCTTTTAAGTGATGAGGTTAAGGCTGATGAGAACTCCTATATTTATACTAACATACGACGTCCTATAGAAAGATGTATATGTCGATGCCTTTGGAGGTGGTCTCAGCTATATGTTGATGTAGTGGTTGACAGTGATCATATGTGGGTCGATGTAGTTGAGACCCCCTGATAATTACTATGCTTCTCATTTTATAGAGTTTGTAACGGTTCCCTTCACTATGAGGATTCCAAGGAACTCTCTCCTAGAAATCAGAGTCTCCAATACTTCTTCATATAAAGAGACTAAATCTTGAGATAGAGACACCGATTGGAGTTCCTACAGGATTATGAATTTGATGAAGTATAAACTCATGGGAATGACAAAATTGTATAAGATTCCCCTAGTAAGAAGTCTCATTCTCATATGGTGGATAACAAATTTAATAAGATAGATTCCTAGAATCAAGACCTAGTAGAGGAAGAAGAAGGTGTTTTTTTCCTTCAATTTATTATTTTTAATCATATTCTTTCATAGTGTGTGATGGAGTCTCAATTGTGAAACATTGACTATGGCGTCTCGCAAGATCTATTTTCATATAGAAATTTACTTGATGGGATTTATGAATGAGTGAATCATGTTATCCTTTTCTGGGGAAGGATAGTGGTTCTGACCGAATGTGAGAGGAAGTCATGAGGGAGCATCACACTTTTAATTTATCTTTACATTCCATTTCAGGTAAGATGTATAGGGTCCATCGATGGTAGTTTTGGTGGGATAGGATGAGGTGGAAAATTGATGAGTTTTTCTCTCAGTGCCTCACATATCAGTAGGTGTAGGATGGGAACCATGTAATGAAATTTTTGTTGTAGATTCTTATGATCTCTGAGGGTATGTGGGATATAATATCCAAGGACATTTTTATAGGGCTTCGGTAGACAGTGAGAGGACGTTATGCCATCTGGGTGATAGTTGGACAACTTACAAAGTCAAAGCACTTCCTTATTATAAATAAATAGAGTTTGGAGGAGAGTTTGGGGATGTTATACATTTGAAATATTTTGAAACTTCATGGGGTTCCCCCAATGTTTTTATATGATTATGATGTGTTGTTCACATCATAGTTGTGAAGAGGTGTGTAAGAGGAATTCAGGACCCATATGTGGATGAGTACATATTTTCACCCCCAGACAGATGAGAATACTGAACCCAATATCCAACTATTGGAGGATATGTTAAAGAACATACATTTTTAACTTTGGCAGTAGTAATGAGGATCAATTAATATAAGTGGATTAGTATTTAAATAATATCTATCACTTGATTTTTTAAATTTCACATTTTCAGGCACAAATGGGAGACCCTGAATGACCACATAATTCTATGATGAGATCGGGGGGGCAACTATTTTCATTCTAGATATTGTATAGGGGAAGATACATAATTTATAGTATATCCTTATGTGGATGAGGAAATCCTTGTGAAAGAAGAAGTCTTTTGCATATTGGCATTGTAGGAATCCAGTGTTTGAGAATGGATACAACGTTTTCCTGATAGTCTCCTTATTATTAGGATTATAGAGATTCAAATAGAGATTAAAATTATCCATAAGGTTCATCAAAACATTATAGATATTTCGAAGCACTAGAAAGGTTTCATACTGCATAAACTTACAACCATAGTAGGATCAGGGGCATGGCATCTTCTATTTGTCATATCTGAGTTGATATCTGCATGATCCTTTGTAATTTATTGAATGAGGCCTACTGAAGATTGAGGACAGATCTCCTTCTATTGATAACCTTGTGGAAATCAAGGATCTATAAAATATGATCTTCTGTGGATAGACTATCCCCTTGGTTCATGTGTTATGCCTGTATGGGAGCATATCGGTGAGCTCCAGAGAGTGGGAGAGCCAGATGCAAGCACAGTATCCCATTCTTATTTATTTATTTTTCAATGATGAACATCATGTAGGATGTTATAATTTAGTAACCATATGTTTACTTGTCAATTTTTTAAATATATGAATAATTATTTTTATATCCAGGTTCTATGATGGCGTGTGATTCCAAGGCCTTGTGAACAATAAATTATTTTTATAAAAACATTAAATATCATGCATGCTTAGTTTTTTGGAAATAATTTTATATCTCCAAAACAGTGTATCAATTCAAAAATATGAGAGAACTTCTGAATCTAGAGTGTGGGATTTACTTTAGGTGGAACATAAGGTTGGTAGGTAGAGGACATCTAATACAACCATGTTTTGGAAAGTGAGTTTACTTCAAATAAATAATTTATTTATTTATTTTAAATCATATGAACTGAAATGTTTTTCCTATATAAATATCATGTTATGAAATATCTCTAGGGTTATCTTTATTACCCATGGATCATTATGTGGTGTTTCTACCACCCTTTCTTGGTGAATCATGATCAGATGATGACCACCAATAAGATCAATGTGTATCGAAGAACAACGAATGTAATGGGTCTTTTATATCATTGGTGACTGAGTAATTCATTTTAGGATTATCCAGTCTCAAGTTATGGATTGTATTTTTTATATTTTCAACCTTTTTAATTTATAAATCATTCATTAATTTATATAAATTTATATTTGGTGTTTACCAAACCATCACATGAGCATGTGCATGGAACTAAATTACTCGTTCTAATTATTAAATATGTATGAAATTTTTCATAGCTCGGATTTACATTATTGAAATATTTATCTTAGAACACATGGAAAATGAGGTTTATAAGCATTTTTATGTGATTTTCCCCATCCTTATTCAGGTTCATCATTATTGGATTGTGGGGTAGTGGTATAAAATTTCTAGGTGGGTTTGAGTGTGATTGAACCCCCGGTTTCATAGTGGTTGTGTGAGCGGTGATCAATATGTAAATGTTCTGACTGATCAGGATACGTTGTGAGATTTGGGAGATGATTCCTATATATTGAGGATCTATAATTGAACCTAAGGATATTATAGTCATTAAGAGGTGATACGACATTCGGTGGGCTAATTAGATTCTTGATTTCTGAAAACTAAATCCTGGAAATTGATGACCACTGAGGGAATGAGATTGAAAGGAAATAAATTTAAGACGAATGGCATGATTCATAGTGGAAACAATGGTGGTGGACGTGTGATTATGATTCATGGAGGATAATTTAGTTCTATGAATATTCCTACTACACAATGTGTTCATGGATGAACACACATCATACAATTAATTTTCTATGAAGGCAAGGGTTTTGTGATCAAGTTAAATATGACATGTCATATGCAGTGACCAAAAATTTTGTAACCTCACTCTTCCAAGATCATTGTGTATATTGAGTATGTTGAAAAAATCCCATATGGACCCACACACCGTGTATCACAAGAGATATTCAATGTACTTCAGAAAGTACTAGTGATTGGGTAGGTGGCACACACCTTGTGTAGCATGACGCAATCACACTATGAGTTCTTAGGAGAATACCATGTACTAACACATTTCTAGTGTACATTGAAATATCTCAAATGACAAAGAAATGTTTAGGATAACACCATTTAGCCTCATGTGGTAAAAAAACAGCATGTAGTACCCCTACGCACTATGTAGTATTACATGGATGGAGAAGTATGTAATAGAGAAGAAATGACTGGGAAATAGATAGGGTCCACAAACTTTTTCAACCCCATTACATGCCATGTTCTTCCTCAATAAGGAAACCTATACCTCTCATATATCCTTTATTTATACTTGTAAAATTTTCCAATGAGTTCCCTATATTTAATTTTTTCAACATAGTACCTATTAGTGGACTTCATATTGAATTTTGATATATGATGTGAGATATTATGAGTGTGACAGTTCTTTTACAATACCATAATTGTGGTAGTGATCAGACATGATCATTTAAATGAAACTATATTATTGGTAAAAGTAATGGGTCCTATATCTACTGATTGGTACCACATGATGCACTATGAAATGGTCCCTCTTCCTATCGACATATTTGAACCCTCCTTGTGGGTCAAATCATGGGTCCTCTATCGATTGAACAGTACACTCATGAAGAAAAAGGTCATGGATTCTCTATCTATCTTAAGATTGTATCCCTCCTACTAAGATACAAAAGAGTTATTCTATCTACTAAGTGGTAACCCGGAACATACTAGGGTGTGGTTCCACTATTTTTCTATAGAGTAGAACCCTCCAACTGGGGCATGGAATGTGTCCTCTTACTACTTAGTGGTACCCCCAAAAAGACTAGGGATTGGGCCCTATATCTATCTACTAAGGGGGTCCCTACTATCTATCTAGATACACCAAACCATTGACTATGAACTACAATAAAAATATTGTGATTCATATGCTTACATATTCAGATAGACATGTGAGATTTTGGGAATACATAATGGATCTTTGAAACTCTTTAAATACTCTTTTCCAAGGACAATCTATGATATTCATATCCACATTGAATCTCATCTGGGTTTACTATATGAGCTTAAATTACTATTGATTGGATTTTCTCTATTTTGTGAGTTTAGCTATGTACATCTAGTAGGTCTCATATTTCACCCCTTCATTTTTTAGGGTGTCCTATAGGGTATATATTTACTCACCCATTCATGGGATTTTTTCACACTTGTCGTGTCTTATAAAGACGACTAATATGAAAATAGTGACTACAGATAAAATTGGGATACCATAATGCATTATACCACATACGGTGGTTGGGGGTTGAAGATTTGTAGTCTGGTTATCATCATTTACTTTATAGATATTTTCATTTTAGGGCATCTGTTCTATATATAGATTATTTTTACCCATTAATTTTTCATTACCCAATTGGACACATTTTTATTATGTAGAGATTGTTTCATACATGATTTTCACCGAATTAATTTATTTATTTTATTATTATTATGATCCCTATGTACTTATGCATAAATATGGTTGGTAGCATGATTACATGTACTTTAATAAAATATCTCTTATTTTAGTTATTCTTTTAGGTTCTGGTTTACATCCTTTATCCTACGGATGAGAGCATCAGTAGTTGCAGCTTGTTCTTATGCGAGCCTAGTGAGGCCTGGTGGGTAAGGTCATGGAAGTCCCCGATTTAAAAAAATGATTCCTTGGAAATTTAACTAAATCTCGATTACCTGGGGTTTCCCTCTTGAAGAAGCCTTTTTTTAATTTCGACATCTTAAAATTATTAATAAAATATCTTATTGGAAAGATAGAAAGGGAAATAATATAGTTATCTCAAATAATACATACTTGGTTTCCAAATAGTGTTACATTAGTGGGATGTGAAGTATTGAAAAATAATGAAATTAATAGTTTCAAATTGAATATGGTGAGTAATTAAGATACTTTATCACAAAATAGTGAATGAACTTTAATGGTTTATCTTTTAAAATACCATAATCCAAATCGGAGTGAAAATAAAAACCGATTCATTATAGAAGAAATAATTATGAAAACATTATTCTCAAGACACTTTTCATTGTGTTAAGGAATTACATTAGCATCTGGACTAAGCAAAAAAATGAAATATTCTTATATGACAACTATAATATCATTCTTACAATACTATGCAATATAATATCATCATTTGATGAAGTGATAAGTGTTAAATATTTTTTTTGACTGAGGTAATAGAAAAAACGTATAATAGATCACATAATTCCACATAATGATAAAATATTACTCTTCATATCATAAAACATTAACCGAAACCAATATATATAGAATATGTTATGATAATTCCAAAAATTAATAAACCTTTATACATATAAATAATATATTAATTTACAAAAATCATCATTGATACTTAATTTTCAAACTAAATCATTATAAAAATAATTATCCATAAAATTATTCAAATTATTATTGATGACGAATATGACCAAAAAATAAAAAATATTTGATAAAATATTTTCCCAATAAAAATTTAACAATTTTATCCATATAACATTAGACTTCCATAAATTCATATACCAAAAATGTATATTCTCTAATCTTATAATCTCTAAAATATAATAATCATTTCCATAAATAACATTAATTACCAAATATCTACAATATGATTCTTCCAAAAGATAATTCATACATTATTTCACTAAAAATGACTATAATATTCTTTTAGCCATGATTTCATAGAGTTATCCAAAATAGTTAACTTATACCTTAGACACATAGTCACCAAATCAGTTTTTAATTTTATGACTTGGTATCTCATAACATACCTTATTGTAGTAACCCATAATCACCTCAATATTAATGATATTCTAAACCATAAACGTCACCAATACTATTAATCATATTTTCAAATTATTAAATTAATTAATCAATAAATAATACAATACATTAAACCTAAAATTTACATATAGTATAACCGAATATAAAGTCTCAAAAAATGCCATTAATCTAAATTTACATACTTAAAATATCAAAAGGGTTATCTATGAATTTTAAGTAATGATAAATATTAATCTTTTCACCCCGTCATGGAATCCATAATTATTCATATTATCTCACTTAAAAACATTATAATCTCCGAATTTATCAAAAACCTCCTCTAATACTAACCATAAGAGCCCGAAATAAGAACTACCGTATCCAATGCTAAAAATAAAAAAGATTACATTTATTGATTTGATACCCATATATGTGACCATGTTTTTTCAATCAAAAACAATAAACATCAAAACTACACATTGGATCCCTTAAAAATCAAAGGAACTTTTAGGTTTTGTTTTTTTAAAAATATAGGTAATAATCATGGGTACTTTGAATCCTAAAAAATTGGTTCATAAATATCTACATCATCTCTTATTAAATTATAAAAACATAAACAAATTAGTCCCAATTCATTTATGATAACTCTTCATAACCATGGGAAAAGATTAAGGTAAGAAGTTAAGTCTCAAATGCTGACTAAGGGTAAAAATAAACATTAAAATTTAAAATTATTCAATGATAATAAGTTGAACATAAGGGTATGATGAGATAATAAAATTTCATTAGAATAACATAAAATAAATCAGAACCCTAAATACATAGTTCATCAATCATGAAACATGGAATGGCTTTTAATCAATGTAAAGAGTCATTTTAATCAATAATTATGCATTATTTGTTGTCAATTGTTATCAAAGGAATAACAGAAACCCCATAACATGCAGAATGAAAAAATGTTTCTATCTCAACAAATTATCTTCATTTCCTTTTTTATACATGTGACAAAAATAACTAGAGCCCTATTAAATCCATAGTAAAAACACCGTGTGATCTCCCTCTTAATTCGCTGTAAACAAAAAAACACTACCCAAAGCATTTAGAGTTATAATGGCACTTACCCTTCGTATAATTTGTATCAAGATAACATGTTTATCATGAGATATAATGGTGCTCAAACAAACATACATTCTGTTTTAGAATAACATTTTCATTGTCAATAATTTCCATGTACCATTCATGAATAAAACAATTAAAATCCTTCACATTTTAATCACACTAATAATTAATATTAATTCATAGATTGATTTACCTATTTAAATGAAATAGATTCCATGAAAATATCATATTCCATCTAGGGAATGAATAAATACAAAATCATTACAAAATATACCTCGTGGAGTATTCCTAAAAGCAGTGCTTTTTATGTTGATGAATATAAATAATAATAAAATATCATTATTAAATTGTTTAGTAAGATACACATTAAAATTTGTAAATCACTTTTTAAAAGTAAACATTTTCAAAATATTTATAAATAAATTTATTGAAAATAATATTGGAAACGTAAAAATTAAGCATTAAATTATTTTCAGATTATAGGTATGTAAGATAATGATTCTATATCTAAAATATTTTGATTTAATAGTATCACTAAAAAACATTATTCGTGATATTTCTTTAACCAATAATGGAGGGAATGGAAGCTAACATGAACAAATAATTTAAAATAGTGTCTAAAGAAAGTGATATAGATAAATAATATAATATCAGATGATTTCATCAAAAATTACTTTCAACATAAATAGCCTCAAAACAAAATTATATTATAACATAAATCCTTTAATGGATTATTAAATTTTTGATCAATAGGTATTGAAATAAATAGTATGATATGTGTCTATAAATATAATGAATTTAAAAATTTAATAATACAAATTTCAATTATTAGGTATGAAGTACCACAAAAAAGAAATCATTTTTCATGACATGAATAATGCCACAGGAAAATAATATTGAGGGAAATAAACCCTTGAAAATATCATAACATTTAATTGAGAATTGATCAAGGAATTAATTATGTGTAATAAATGTAATTCCACAAAAAAAGTTTAAATTGTTATTAAAACAATTTATAGATAAATTAACTCATAATCATGTCCCAATAGTTTCAATAAATATGAGTTATAACCCAAAAAATTAAAATTTAGTTAAGAAAACTTTTACAACTTTGAAATATTCATTTTAAATCCCCAAGGAATAAATAATTAAAATTGGAACAAAAAATAACATTAATTAATAAGGATTAGTTATATAGCTTATTAAAAGTTTAGTATATATAACATATATAAAAAATGTTAATAATAATAAAAAAATTAATCAATGATTGAAGATTGAGATGAAATACCTTACCTCAAGCCGAGACATTCCATATATGTACTTAAACTCCTCTATAATAAACACATTTTAAATTTGTTATTTTGCAAATAAATTTTACAACATTAATAATTTATTTTTAATCCATTAATTTTATTTATTATGATGATATGGTTAATTACTTATGTCCATGTCAGGTTTATATATAACTTTCGGTCTATAATTTCAAAATAGCTTTGATGTGTTAACCATAGTCAAATATGGTCATTGTCCCATAATATCCAAAATTATAATATGTTAATAATATAAATTTTTATACATAATTTTAATTTTACAATCAACAATGAAATATGGTTATGAAAAATGAACTACATTACAATTATGGAGACAGTAAGACATACATTTTCATGAGTAACGTTCCATTTTTCAATGATCATTATAGAAAGATTGTAAGTTTTATTTTATTCACATGTAATGATCATAATATCATAAATACCATATTAATTATTTTAAAAAACATATATATATTTTTCATGTGATGTGGTGATGCTAAAAAAATCAACATCGCTTCATGGAGGTGGTAGTATACATGTATGCTCAGACGACATTATCATTTATCAATCTATTGAAATATTTGAAAATATATTAAATATAATTTCTCAAAAATAAAAAATATTTTATTATTATCATATATATACATTAAATTCATAATTATAACCAGTTTTGAGAGGTTTTAGTGGAAAACAAATTATATCTGTCGATAAGGCGATAGTCTGCCATACCCATTAATGATGAATTCCATTACAATTTTATAGTGTTTAGAGAGGGATATAAATTATTACTTTAATATAATAACATATTAGTATATTTTAGATAATAATTTTATTATATAATCATAATTTAGGAATATTTGAATTATATAGATGGATATAAAAAACAAAAATATCCGGTTATGAACTATACCTCTTCTTAAAACAACCTCATTTTCTTTACACCTTAAGCCCTCAAAGATTGGTATTATTGTCAAACAACGACCTATAAAAGGTGGGTACGGATTAATGTAAAGGATTTATATATGTATTGGAACAACCAAATAGTTATTTATGTGTGAATATTTTAAAAATGTTGTTTCATTTTATAGGAGAGGTGATAAACACTCTTGGAATTTATTTAAATATTAAATTTATTTAAATTATTTTGATATCCAAATGGATAAAAAATGCCATTATTCAAAGATAAGATTAGTATGATTCACAATAATATTATAAAATAATTTTTTATGAGGTTTCTAATACATTTTTATTCTGGTCATTTTTTCTTAACCCTTTATTAACCCTTGGAACAATAACGTTGATGTTTTGTTGTTTTACTCTGAAGGGTTAAATATACTCACTAATAATGGAAAAATAGAAAATAAATAAACCATTTTTGTTTTCATAAAAATTATCTCAATAACAGGTCTTAGTAAATTTATTTATAAATTTTAAATAATTTAAAAAATAGTATTTATTATAAAATATCATTTATTTCGATTTCAAAATTGTTCCTTTAATTTGAATTTTAAAACAACATGGAAAAAATAGAATTAAAATACACTGCATGAAAACATCTACAATATAGAATTTTTCCTAAAAATCAAGTTAAAATTATTAAATAAAATAATAATATTATATGCATTTTTAAAATCATTTAATTCATTTTCCTATTAACTAAATACTTTATACTTCAATGTTGTCTAAGCTTTTAAAATATTTATTTATACACTAATAGTTAAAAACTACTATGATAATAAATAATAATTTATATTTCAAGGAAATATTTTTTTAAAAATTATACTCAATGTTTATCCCTATGTTAAAATATATTACAAATATTAAAAGAAAAAATGTAATATTTTTTTCTATATATTCACTTCAAAATTATAAATCTCAAAAAAAATCCAAAATAGAACAATAAGCAATTTTTTTACTTTTTTATGAATATGGATGAGATATTAATCATCAAATAATTTTAACTCATGTTTTGGTGTATTTTTTTCCATATTATTTTCCTTTGAACATTAATTATTATATTTACCCTTTTCGTGGTAACAAAATTTACTAAAGTTATTATTCCCATTGTACAAAAAATGGACCTATTTAAATAATTTGAAGCTACTAATTACAAATATGGAATCCATTTTTCATTATTAAATTTAAAATAATGTTTAAATTTGATTGAACATTAAACTGACCAAATCCATTGATTTTCTATTATAAACTATTTATATTTTAAATTTAATTAAAGAAATCATTCAAAATCCCATAATGGGATTAATTTAAATCAAAAGGACCTAATTATTAATCAATGATGTAATCAAAATTTTAAATATATTTAAAATGAAATATAGTTTTCAATGAAAACATGTACTCTTCACTATTCATTGGGAAATAAAACATTTCAAAAAAAAATCTACAAATTTCAAAATAATCTATTTTTACTTTCATGATTATAAAATGAATTTAATTTTATAAATTAATTTATATATGATATATATAAATTAATTATATTATTCACTAACAATAATAAATAGAAATCATTTTTTTTTTGAGGAGTGTATTTAAAGAAAGTAATCAATATATTTTAATTTATTATATTATTTATATATATTTAAAAACATAATTATTCCTATTCATACCCTCCAAATTTAAATATAAGTTATAAAATTATTATTTAAATTAAAAAAATTCACGGTTCATTTAAACATGGTCTTGCATAACATACACGTTATTAAACAAAATATCATTATTTTAAAATATTGGGATATTATGATTGTTGATAGAGATAATAAATTCCATGTCATCAGAGGGGATAACATATCATCTAAATTATATATGAATCTACCCAAAATATATATCCTTGGTGAAATTGTTAGATAATATGAGATGACACAATATATTTATGGTATATGTATCCTAATAATAGAGGGTATACATTTTATGAAGAAATTTATTGATGAGTTTATTGAGAAACTAAATGTAAATTAACTATAGAATGAATTTTTGGTTATAATTAATTTCATACCTTATGAAAAAAATATCAATGACTCCACACATGATGGACATACTATAATTTCTTGAAATGGATAAGCAACTTGAAGAGTTATTTGATAATTGATTTATATTCCTTAGTGTTTCACCATCGGGATCCCATGGTATTTTTTTTAAAAGGAATGAAGTTTTTTAATGTTTTTAATTGATTATAAGGAAATAAATTCCTTTATAATAATGAAAAAAATATATCATTCTATTTATTTATACCGCATTTGTTAAAATTCAATTATTTCAATATTTAATAAAAAAATTATATTCATCATGGGTACCGTAAACTTCTTGTATGAGTCATTTATTATATATTCTTAAGAATCATAATGAATTTTAGTTATATGTGAAATTTAGAAAATGGAAAATATATTTTCTAAGGGTTTCTTTTCTTTTAAATATACCCTCGAAAGATTGAATTTCATTTTATATTTCAAATACAAATGATGTGATAGAACATAAAATGCAAATGAATTTAAAAAAGGTATATATTTTTCATTTATTATATGGTTACTATTGATGAATTATTAAAAACATTTGATTAGTTAACATGTTTTCCAAGTTGACACATAGAGGGGTTAATTTCATATCGTCAAAAGAATATAATTAATGTTTTTAATTATTAAATATGAGATTGGTCAATGAATTGATGTTTAATTTACCATCAGAGTGGGAAATACTTTTGATATATATTTATTCATAAAATAAATAATGTGTATTTGACTTTATATAAAATGATAAAAAAACTTTCATTGTATCAATGTAATTATTGATTCATGAAAAGAATTATCCAACCTAGGTTCTTGAGTTCGTAGTCTTAATATTTTCATTGATGGTATAAAGGAAATACCTTTTTGTGAATGTTGTGAAATATATTCAAGTCACAAAAGTAAAAAATACATCTTCTCAAGAAAAGTGATCAACATAAGGAAAGTTTGATGGTTCTAACTACTGATGAATTTTAATTCCCAAAAATACCACTCTTGGATGTAATGTAAGGTGGATGATGAATTTATTAAGAAATATCACTATTTTTTACCTATATTTTGAATTTAAATGATCCAATATTGATGGATTTAGTAATTCTATATATTGAAATCATTATGGAATGGGAAATATCTCATATATTCTAACTGATTTCCAAACCATCGATATTAAAGAAAATAAACTGTTTTAATCTTGATTATAAGAATATAAAAAGACAAAAAAAATCATGTATGTTTGGAAGTTGGTAGAATTCATCAATTAATATTGTATTTTAAATTTTATTAATAGGCCATTTTACACAAATATTCCTTAGAAAAATAGATTTATTAAAGGAAAATCATTGGTCAAATTTATCAATACACCATTTTATAACATAAATGTATTTGGATTTGAAGGAAAATATTTTGTGATATAGAATTAAATTTTAAATTGAAGACTATGTATCAAATATTTGGCATGTGAATAATTAAAATAAGAGAGATTAAATCCTAAATGACTCACGAAAACTCATCCTATTTCTTTTTGTAAATTTGATTATATCACAATGAATATTTCAACATGATTTTTAAATGCTCCTTGAAATAATGATAACATAAGGGTTATTGTTGATCTAATAACAAATTCCACACATTTGCTAACTATATCATATTATATACCTCTTAATCATCTCACATGAATTTATATTACTGATATTGCAATTCTCCTTGGGGTATATATTATAATTGCATCAGATCACTATGCCTGATTTATATCAGAATTCGGGGAGAGTCTTTTTAAGGCTCTCAACCCTGAGTAATGTTTTTACACTACCTATAATAGTCAAAATGATTAAAAGTATGAATGGAATATTTAGACATTAGAAGTTATGTTATGGTAGAGCTCGATTTAGTTCCAAGGTATATGGAATCAATATTTACCTTTGGTAGAATTTTTAAATCAAAAAATATTTTATTTAAGAATTCAAGTACACCCATAAGATTTATTGTACAAAATGTTTTTCTTATACCAATATGTTTGGATAACATTTTTTAAATGATTATTTAAGGAAATGATCTTGTTGAGGAGAAAATGATGAATGTGAATACTATTTACAATCACATTAAGGTAAGCCAGAGTAGGAAAGATATATGTGGAAATAAATGAAGGAAGGATTTAAAATTTCGATTTGAGGATCATGTTTTCATGAAGTCATGTCCATCAGAAGGGGTTATATGGTTTTGAAATAAATGAAAACTATTTCTGAGTAACATAATTCCTTTTTTAATTATAGCATGAATATGAGTTGTAGCTTACCATTGTGTGATTCCCCTAGCCTCTCTAAATCACATGATTTCTTCCATATATACTTATTTAATTTGTACATAATATATCCAATGTATCTTCTCAGCTATGATTAAATATTAATGTAACATAATTTATCTTACACTGGAGAAAATATATATCTTTATAATATAAGAGAAAACGTTTTGTAGATTTAATCATCTCCTTCGGTAAAGGTATTATGAAGAAATGATAATTTAAAATAGGAAATGTGGGGACTTCAAGAAGTTTCTATGAATAAAAAATAACATATTCTAATGATTTTATATCATATCAATTTTAAATATGATATTTTTAATGACAGAGTGGTGTCATTCTGGCCGAAGTGTCACTTTTAGAGGCCCAAATTATTTTACCCACTCTCACAACTTGTATAGTGTATGTATGGGGTCTATCGACAAGAAAAGATTAAATTATTTTGTACATTAAGATGTGATAAATTAAATTAACTTTTGATGAATTTAGAGTTTATATTTTATTTTTTTGAAGGTTGTTTTAGAGGGTAAACTAATTAACTCTTCAATTTCATTAATTCTTTACTTTAAAACAATAAAAATTGATAAATTTAATTTTATCAATTAATGGAAAAAATGTGTCAGGGTGTGATTGATTATGAATATCATCAAAGATTCATTACATTATCATGTTGTTTTGTTCAAAATATCTCACATAACTAAGATTTACATGTAATGGAACTTCCAAGGCTTGGTGGTTACCGATTAGGTTAATTAAAATCAATTTTTTCGTATAAGAAATGGTTTTTAAACAAAATATATGGAGGAAACCAAATTTAAATTATGATTAATGAACCCAATGGTGATAAGATGCCACATTTAAATTCCTCTCTAGATCCCTAGAAATTCTGTTCTTAATCTGGTACAATGATTCTTGAAATAAGAAGAAATGAAACTTAGGGGAATTATGAGAGAAAAATAGAACTGAAATAATAATTATAATTGTATTAGATTCCGAACAAATCTCAATTAACCACAACCCCAACACATAAAAGTTATTATAATCTAAATGAATAAATGAAAAGAAAAAAAGATTTTGGTACCTAATGTGTTCATTACAGTTGATAATGAAATTTCAAAATAAAACAAACCACAAGTTCATTAATACATAAATTGACTATAACGGGTTTCAATCTCTCTCCCTTGAGGATAGATATCTATTGGATAATGATCCCCCACCAAAATATATTAGACTCCATTAACTGTTTATCCCAAACTATCCAAGGGTGGTTATGGGTCCAAATCTAGGGTCAAAAGGTAGTTTGAAGGAGGAGACATAATTTAGGTGGTTTCCAATTGACTTATGTATAGTTATGGTAAACTATTAGTATAATCATCCATATATAATTATTATGTTTTTTTCTTCATGAAATGAGGTGCATGGTTTCCTTGGCCAGTCCACATTAATTTGAAACAGTGTGGAGACCGTGAGATAAGCCATTAACTCCAAACCAGCAAACCCAAAATTTTATCCTAGAGGATATAAATGGATTATAAAACTATTTTGAGACCATTAATGAAGTTTTTTCTCAAGTCATCTTACTTATCACGGTCATTAGGGTTGGGGTGCTCGGTTTGGGTGACTCAGTAGTAACTGTGCCCCATGGAAAAAGGGCCCAAAATCCTCTGATTTCCATCTGAATTTCCTAGTTCGTGCCAAATCATCTTATCCATTCCTTTTAATATAATGTTTCATATATCAAAAGATTAATAGGTTTTAAAATAAAAAAACATCACAAAACCCATTTTTAATGTGCATAAAAAATATAAATGTTGTATGCACATAAGTGTATCAAACTCCCCTATACATGATCGATTGTATTTCTTCAAACAAATTTCTAGTCAATAATCTCAAAGGAGTAACCAAATAAATATATAGGAATTTCGCAGGTTAGATCTGCTAAATGTATAAAATTTTGGATGAATGATTATTGATGTACACACATGCATTATTTGTGACTCACCAATTTTTATGTTAGCCAACAAAGCAAGATTAATTCAAAACTGCCAAATATTCATTCCAAAATCATTCTTATTTAAAACTATTATTTTCCACATTCATTAAATGAATGTTCCAACATCCATTTCCATATCATAATACACTTAAGTAGGTTATGAAAATACTTCTTCATCACCAAATGACAGGCTATCACTTTTATAGGTCATACAAACTCATTGACTTATTGCTTCTAAAAAATGATGAAAGGTCATCCACCAATTTGGGTATGCCTTTTCATATATTGAATTGTTTTAATTGGGATGAGATACTACAATTGATATTGAGGCTCAATTTCTAGATCATAACATGATGATTTAAGAGGTAATGTAAAAAATACGTGATATTAATACCACATAATAACCACTAGTGTGGAATCAATAATTTTAATCTTCACTTCTCTTTAGGAATAAATTTATTTCCATTCAAGTGTGTTTTTTAATTTAAACTACACAATGTAATTTTTTTAATTATATCTGAATTAATATCTAAAGGTTTCTCTTCATGTTTTATAATTCTTATTCATTTAAAAAATGTTCTTATCTGTACGAAAATATGAGGAATTTAAAAAAAAATTATCCAATATTCATTTTTATTTTTTGGATATACATATTTGGTGCATAAAACATTGCTTTATAAAAATAATAATGAAAACATTTCATCCTAGGGAATGTTAAGGAAATGAACAAATAGGGTGCAAATGTGGTGACATAAGTGTGTGCCACATGCACGTATAAAATTGAGGATGGTCCCCCATTAATGTGGTAAGGTGGAGAAGGGTGGGAAATCAAATTGTATGCAATGGGACGAAGAATGAAGGAATTTAAAGAAAGTGTGAATTAGAACAAAAGAACATCCTTAAATAGATATGGATGAAAGATCGTCAACTAGTTTTTCAGGGGCCGCCAAGCGGAAGAGTGTCCTCTTGTTGAAATAACAACCCATGTTTTTTATTGATAATGAAACCATAACAAGTGATGAAATAATAGTGCACTTGTAATAGTGTAATGAGAAAAAGGAGCACACAATCACACCATTGATGACAAATAATGGAACATCCATAAAAAATTAATGTTCAGAAACAAAGTAACAAATAATTAATTAGAAACATCAAAATATATAAGGAAATCAATCCCAATATATGGAGGGATAAAATATATATGGATCTTGGAACTATGTGACGGCTTCTACACCCATGAGGAATATTTTGTGGCTAGATTAGAGTCCATCCCTTTGGTAGGAGGTTCTATTGGAGGATGCATTATATCTGGGTTAGAGGAGGAAGCCCTATATATGTGGTTAGAAGTGGGATGGTTTTAAAAAGTGGTGGTAGAGGTTGGGGGATAAAAATTATCCCAGTTAATTCATGTAATATGGAGTAGACTAGACTTAACCAGCTATTCAAATAAGGAATACATATCTTACTTCCTCTTCCAGGTGAGATCGGGTTCACTAAATATGGTTCCCTGCTTGTGTGGGTACGTTAGATATGGTTGTGGAGGTATAGAGGTCAGAGGTGTAGGGGTGGGTGGTCCTCATCATGGTGGAAGAGTAGGGGGAGACATTAGTGTGGGGTGAGGTGGGTTAGGGTTTAGCATGTACTTATGCATTATAGACACTAAACCTATAGTGTCTACCTTCAAATAATATCTTCCTCATGCAAAAGACTATGTTGAGATCAAAATTAAGGGCTATTTTAATCTCAAGGAAGGTGTCCTTATTATATTCAATTTCAAGGAATCCATTTAAGAGCGTTATTAAATTCCCAAAAAAATGTCTGTCTTATGATTGAAAAAATTATTTTGAAGGTACCTTATAAATATGGAGTTGATTTTGATAGGGGTGCTGGTAATCTAGAATGTAAAATTAACAAATCTCAAAGTCTGACATTATCTTTCACTAGCCGACCAGGCTGTGAAGAAATTTTTAATGATTTAGTGTTAAATATGATAGATTCGGTTACGTATCCTGGAGTAATTGGCTCTATATGGGACAGAGATTCCACCATTCTAGGCAACAATATCCTAGAATATTCTATCATCCATAAGATACAATTCATAGGACACCTCAACTTACTCAATGCTATGAACATAGCCTTTATCATATACTCTAAAAAATGTAGCAAATTCACTTAACTGAAAGCTATAGTGACTATTAATTATGCATAATGCGGAATCTCCTTCATCCCTTCTTAGAAGTATCTTATCATAATATACATTTTTATCCCAACACTTGATGGCTATTGAAAACTCCAACACTGGTTCCTTAAAGGTGGGACGGTGAACAACAAGTTTCGTACCCAGTTTCCCTCGGGAAATCAGTTACAACAGCTTCTCTAAAATACCCAAGGCCTCAAGATTTTGTCATGAGAAGTGGAAATGGGTATTAACCTCATGATTGAATAAAACATAGTAGTGTTTTCTCCGCCATTATGATGAATATTTGGAGGGGAACAAGGGTGTTGGTGGTTCACAGAGCATAAACACATTTTTATGAGGTAACGAGGTGTTGATTTTTTGTCCTTCATGTAGTTGATTTCAACACACTAAAATTGAACACTTTATAAAAATAGTAGATAAAAAATTGATTTATTAATATGAAACCCCTAAATAAACTATTTGAACCCATAATGCTAGATATTAATTATATGTAAAATTGGGTTTTTGAAAAAATGTTTGTGTGAGTGTGTGGTGTGAGGTTTTTGCAAGAATGTGTTTGAAAAAGATTGAATAAAAAATATTATTTAAAATAAATCGAAAATAGAGGTGGTAGAAATCATGGAAGACCTGTCCTTGGAGAAGGAGGATAGGGGATGAAGTCAAGAATGAAGGAGAAAAAGAAGTATTGGAGAGAAGAGAAATTTCTTTAATAGAATATCTAGTGGAAAAAAGAAGAAGAAATGGATTGGTGTTTTCATGAAAGGAAGATTTAGAGGAAGTGTACGGTTGGTAGGGAGAAATGGTACAATATTTGGGTATTTTATAATTGGTGAAAAGATTTGATGGTTTTAATATTTTTGGTATTCTAAAAGGCATCATGGTTTCTTGGGTGGTTTTATAGGGTTTAATAAACCTTACGGTAACCATATGTATGGTAAATCGAATAAGTCTCCATTGCGCATGATTTTTTAAAATGTGAGAAAACCATTCATATGTATATGTCATGTTTTTTTGAATTTCCCCCATATGAGTGAAATGAAACCCTTTAAAAATCAATGATCTGTTCCCCAATTAAATCGAAAGATGATTTAAGATTTCCATAGGATTTTTATGTTAAGAATAATAAATATTCATTAATATATATATATCACTTTGAAAGATTACTATTACTAAAAGGAATTTTTGTTTAAAAAAACACAAACATGATCTCTTAAGAAAATACAGACAAACAATTATATGGAAAGAATTTTGAAATGTCAGGTTACCTCCCATTCAGTGCTATGTTTATTATCTGGAGATCAATATACATAGTAATCCTATTAATATTATTACATGGTAGAGACCATTCCCACAATGTCATACATTTGTATGTATGGTTTGAGGTGTTAAACGTTCACCTTGAATGTTTTTCCATCTTCTCCAGAAACATCCATTGCACCATGGTGGAAATATTTGACCACTTTGAATTTTCATGACCACCGTTACATCATCATTCTTAGAATAAATTGTAGCCATGAGTTGAATAGTAATACATGATCATCAGTCTGGAAGGTTTTCAAAGAAACTAGGTGTTTATGAACCACTTTCATCTTCTCTTTGTAATGATTGAAATTTTAATATACTTTCAACTTAATTTCCTTGAGCCCATTCAATTATAACATCTATTTCTCTTATGCGGATTTCAAATAATAATTCAATTATTTGATCTCCAAATATTCCTTATGCTTTAATTCCACTGGTAAATGATAGGGCTTCCCATTGACCAACAAAATGGGTGGATGCTAAATGGAGTTTTAAAGAAGTTCTGTAAGACAGTAGAGCAATTTATTGCTTCATACACCACTCCATTCTTGATGCTACCACTATATTTCCCATAAGTTGTTTATGTTCAATATTAGAAAATCGCATTGTCCACTAGACTGGTTGTGTTATGGTGTCCCTAGGTTGAACTTCACATTGAATTTCATTAGAACACTCCTCATCGTGGAATTATCAAAATGTGTCCCCTATCACTGATGACAACCCAGGGAACACTGAACTGGCAGAATATGTTCTTTTTCAAAAAATTGATGAAACAATTCGTTCTATTGTGGGTTGTGGTCAAGGATTCTACCCATTTAGAAACAAATCCACACATACCAAATTTAATGGGTTCCTGTACAATGGTTGAAACATCACCATGAATGTTATACCAAACATGTCAAATATTTGACTTAATGAATGGGGTGTTAAAGCATCTCATATCTTCACTCTATATTTCATGTCTTATAGCAATTACCACACCACATAACAATGTTATATGCATCCTTATGCATGGTTGGATATAAAAATCAAGATAGTAAGATCTAATCTATTTTGTGGTACATCCCGTGGTTGCCTCAAGAAGAAGATAAAGGATAACATTATAGAATTCCATTAATTTCATCCCTGTACAAGCATGATCAAATGATTTTATCTCTACATGAATGAAAGAGAAGTGGATATTTCTTTAAATATTTATTCACTTCATACATAAAATGTATTCTTTACTAGTAAGAAATCTTTGGATGAATCACTCATGTGACCAAATAATTCTCAATGTAAATGAACCATGGACGGGGTGCATCATCTACAAACCATATGTGTTCATCTGAAATTATTCCTTGATTTCCTTGTATTCTTCCCATTCTATATAAGAAAATTCCATGTATGAGAGATGATCAAAAACCAAATATTCACTTCCCTTTTTAAAGACAATTTCCAAATCAAATTCTTAGAGAAGAAGAACCCAATAGATAAACTATCTCTCTTCATTTTTCTTGTTTAAGAGGTACGTGAGTGTTGTATTATCTATATAAATAATGAATTTGGAGAACACAAATTATTATCTAAATATATCAAAGGAAAATAATTCATGAAACTTTTTCTTTGAGGTAGTGTAATTTAGTTGGGTTGCATTCAAGGAATAGATGTCATATTAAATAGGATGAAAAATTAGATCAAGCAGGTGGAAAAGAACTTCTCCCACTCTATAATCACTAGCATATCACATAAGCTCAAACTTCTTATTCAAATTTGGTGTAATCATGATCCAAGCTTCCACCAATATTTATTTCCAAAGTTGAAATGACTAAAAAAGGCTTCATTGAATTAAATCATAGAATCCTTTGATAGAATATTACTTAATGGCCAATCTACCTTAAACAATTCATGGATGAATGGTATATTGAATCTTGTAGACCAATGAATGATCTGTTTTTATGGACATAATTAAGAATGGGATTGTTTTATATTAAATCAATCATTATGGGATCTACCACTATCCCTTTCTCAAATATGAGGTGGCCCAAGAAAATACCATTATAAACAATAAAATTTTATTTCTCCCAATTCAAAACTGAATTTCTTTTCTTGAACCATTATAAAACCATTTTCTGGTGTTTGAAACATGTTTCAACTAACTTCCCATAATTGAAGAAGTCATCCATGAAACATTATAGAATTTTCTCATCCATGTCATTGATTGTAGATAGCTTGCAATCCTGAATGGTGGATGGTTTCTAAAAATAATACTAAATGACATAAAAATTTAGGAAAATGTTCTGTAAAGGAATAATAAGGTACACTTCTCTTGATCTTTTGGGGAAATAAATATCTCGCTATCTCTAGAATAACCATCTAAAAAGTAGTAGAACACATTCCTTGCTAAATTCTCCAACATCTGATCAATGAATTTTAGGAGAAATTATTCCATCCTTGTGGCATCATTATGTTTCCAATAATATACATGAACCCTTTATCAAATAATAGCATAAGTCTGAATCAAACCATTTTTCTCATTTGAAATCACAGTTATACTCCCAATGTTTTGGCCCCAATTTCAATAGACTGCCCTTTTGACCTTCAGATATTGGGTATATAATACCTATATCTAGTAGCTTGATCAATTAACTCTTCACAACCTCCTTTAATGTGTAATTTAATCTTTACTAAAATTTTCAACATGGTTTGACACCCTCTTATAAAAGTATATTTTGGTTACAAATAGTTGTGATGATTCTTTTAAGGTCATATACCATCCAACGAAGAAGTTACTTCCTCTTTTTGAGAACCCGTAAAAGTGTTTCCTCTTTCTATTGGGTGAGGGATTCATTTAGAATAATTGGAAGTGTATCCTTGTCACCCAAATACACATACATTGTGTATAATAGAAGAGTCTTAATTTCAAGTAGTGAAGCCTTAAGAACCAAAGGAGTGATAAGATCAACTCCTTCTCTTTTAAAACATTTTGGAAGTACAGCTCGCAACCAAAAGTGAAAATCCTAGATGAAAATATGCAATAGATCTTCATTTCCTTATTCAGGTTTGATTTCTACTTAATCAAACTCATTGATAGAGGACAGATAACACAAGTCAATTTATTTACAATTACCATAATCATCCATCACGTATAGGGTGAAAAAATCCACCCTTCCATAATTGAATCTTGTTTAACATATTTGAGGATGTTATAAGATACTCTTTCATCTCCCACTTGAAATATTTACTCCCTTGATGAACATAGATCAACACTTTACCTGTAGCTAGAATGGGTTCCCCTAAAATCAGTGAAACTTCTACATCTTCCTCCCTTTTGTGGATAATATAGTCAGATAGAATAATTAACATCCCAACCATCAACATCACATCTTCAAGAATCCCCTTTAATTATTTTATTGAATGATCATAAAGATGTTGTGCTACAACACTATGCTTCAATCCATTCATTCCAAACATCATGAATACTATAAAACACATCAAATGTACACTATCCCCTAAGTCATATAGGGACTTCCAAAACTCACAAGATCTTATGGTGCAAGGTATAGAGACGTTTCAATGATATTGGAGATTTGGAGGGATTAAATGTTTTACCACCATAGAGAATTCCTTATTGAGATGGATAAGACCCAAATACTTAATTTTCTATTCTATGGAAAGAATCTACTTCATGAACTTTGTGAATGTGGGAACTTGAGTCAATTACTCCTATAATTTTATATTAACCTAGAGATTTTTTAAAACAATGATGAGTTTTCAAAATTATGTGTCCAACTTTTGTTGCTTCATACATTCTAGAAAGGGTGAGCTGGGTTCATAAGGCTTGACCACTACCTTTGAATTATCATTCATGGTTTCATTCAATTTGGATGTCTATTTTTGTGGGGAGATATCTTATGTTTTAGATTCATTTTCATTATAAGGATCATATTTATTTTTACATTTATCTTCATCTCCCCCTTTCTTCTTAGACACTTGTGGCGATAACTCCTTCCAGCTTCTTAAGGTAACTACATTTTCTTCCTCCGGTGGATTGTTTTTAGATTTTAATGGAAATATAATTGGTTTTCTTTTATATATTTTATTTTATAACTTTCCAATTTTATTTTCAATGCTTTGAATGGGTACCTCCTTGTTATAGAATGTTTTTTCTATAGTTTTTATAAATTTATACCTAATTTCCACCAACATTGGTTTTTTTTCTTGTAGAGGTTATTCCAGAATTCCATGTTCTTATGGTGGTTGATGATTAAGTTTTTCTAGATGAGGATTTCAGTACCTTTTATGTTCATACAATCCTTAATGATATTTATTCCCATATTTTTATATCAAAAAATGATTTTCTATTATTTATATCCAAAACCGAGAGGATTATGGGATCCTGGATTAGGATTTTTCTATTTTTTACCCCCAACTATATTTTTCATTGTCTTTAAATGTAGGGTTCTAGTATTGAGGTTACATATTCAGACCTCATTTCTGAGAGAAATAACATACTTCACTTGTCAAATGGGAGACACAAAATCTGGGACATTCACCGATGATGTTATTTCCCCCACATTAAATGAAATATGGGTGATTTAATGTTTGAACCTGAGACAATTTTTTTCGACTTCATGCATCAATATAATTTGATATAACATTAATTTGAGAATGAATTATTTTAGTGGAATCAATGTTTTTCATGCCTCTATTTTGAGTTTTCCACTCATAATCCCATTGAATATTATTGGTGGACATGCCTTCCAAAATTTCAAAGGGTTATTTCAATATATTTTATCATTACATTCCCTCCAGAAGCAACATCCACTGGGAATTTGGTGTTCATCATGATTCATCCATAAAATGTTTCAACTTCCATCCTTAAAGGGATCCCATGATGTAGAAATTTCCCAAAATAATTCTTGAAATGTTCTAATGACCCATACAAATACTCTGATTCATGCTTCTGAAAATTATGATTCTAATTTCAAAACATCATAATCATGGAGGGAGTAAATTATTTGAAAATATAGGCATGATCAAATTCCTCTCATGTGATAATGAATCATTAGGGTAACCCATTAATCCAATATTTTTCATTTTCACTTAATGAGAATGGAAATAAATTGAGTTAAATTTCATTCTCTTACACGCCATTGTAAAGGAATATATCTCATATCTATATAGAATTTAAAATATGAGAAATGGAGGCCTCCACTATAAATCCCCCAGACTAGATTGTATTATGAATGAGTTTCATAATAGTCATTTTTATCTCCAAGTGTTGGGCCTGTACTGGTGGCCTAAACATGCATGCATCCACTACACAGATTGATGGAAATATTTACTCCATAAGAGTGCAGTGTTGAGGCTCTTGTTTTTTAGGAGGTATATTCATATACTAATACTATTGGGAAATGTAGTTCATTTTATTCAGAGGCATATTCGGTAGCTATCCTGGTGGAAGGTACTACTACGATTGTTTATGACTATACCCCAATAGAAATTGAACCAAAAGTCATTGAAGGTTTTGGCGAACATATTCCATAATGTGGGATGGTAGAAGCTAGTTCGATTCAACATCAATAGGGAGTTTTTTATGATTTCTATCAAGTATATACTAATTTCAGAAACCATGGATAGAATCTAGTTCTTCCCCTTCCAAATTTTCCTAGGGAGCGTTCTGCTTGTGTTCTCTAATAAGTTCTTGAAATCACCTTCATATTATTATTTCAATTTTAGGATCGAATGAAAGCTTTTTTACTAAATTGGAACTATTTAAATGAGTAATTAATCAACTCATTAACCTATGGTCCAACACAACACCAAAAATCACACAAAGTAGAAAAAATGGATAACAAAAAATAACCAAAAAATAGAAATGGGATTATGAGTCTAATTTTCATAATTTTCTAATTTTTTCACTTAAGTATTTCTAAAATAATTTAATAAAGCACTCTTTAATTTCACTAGGGAAATGGTGCCATAATTTTGTGTTGTTTGGGAAAAAGTGTTACTTTTGGAGTCCTAAATTGATTTACCAACTCTCACAATTGGTATAATGTATGTATGAGGTCACTCCATAAGGAGGAATTAATGTATTTTATACCATAAGTCATGATTAATTAATTGAATGTTTTTTAATTTAGATTCAATATTTTAGGGTTGTGAAGGTTGTCCTAGATATTCAAATGGGTAACATATAAAATTCTTTAATAGTTTACATTAAAATAAGAAAAAGCTCTAAAACTATTTTAAATATTTTATGGAAGTAATGTGTCAGGGATGTGGGTGATTATTAAGATATTTGAAAATATATTATCATATAATGTTGTGTTGTTCATAATAACTCACATCTATGGTATTCAAATGTTACAAATCTCCCTTTTCCAAGTTAGTTCTAATTATGATATTTATTTATTTTTTTCTTGGTCTGAGTAATGGTTTTTTAACTTATTAAAGAAAACCCATTTAAGAGATGATGAGTGCACCCAAGGTTCATGAGATTCGTCATCAAAGTTCCCCCAAATATTCCTATAAACTCTATCTTAATCTAATATGGAATACACAACAAGACAAATAGAGGAAACGTAGGGGGAATATGAGAGATAAAACTGAAATAACTCAAGGATAATAAGTGGATACTATTACAGAAAACTCTCTAATACTAAAACTTCAAAAGCAAAAAATGGATTACTAAATCATTGAATAAGTTATTAAAAGAATTATTTTGATACCTGAAGTTTTTATTACATCAAATAATTAAATATCAAATACTAAGAAACAACAATAGAATTCCTCCAAGAATTTCCTACAATGGGTTTGAAGTACTCCCCCTTAAATATGAATGCATCCGGATGATGAACCCCCTTTAAATAATTCCATCCAACATTAATTGGTAGTCCCAATAATCAATGTCTGGATAGGGGTTCCAATCCCTAGACAAATTGAAGTTAGGAGGGGTAGATTGAATGTATGTGGCGGCCTTTTAACTTTAGTATAGTTTGGGAACATGGTTATTTTATCCTACACAAACCTTGCTTAAGGTTATGTCATGGTGAAATGAGGCACCAAATTTCTTGTGCTGAACCACATGGATTTCAAACCATGTTGAGATCATGTGGTAATACACTATATCTATTCTAGCAAACCTTGCATGGTTTCCTTGAGGATCCTCACGGTTTAGCATACCATGAAGAGACTGTCAGGTAGGTTTTGTCTAAATTCTTATTGCTAAGCATGATCATCTTGGTTAGGCTACTCAGTTTGGGTGATTCAAAAGTAATCGTGAACCATAGAAATAATTTCTAAAAGCCTCTGATCTCTATATGAATTGCTCGGTTTATGAAAAATCTTCATTCCCATCCCTTGATGACTAAATTACATATATCAATACATGTTTAGGATGTAATATCATGAAATTCATTGAAAATCTCATTTTTAATATGCATAAAATAATGGAAATGTCATATTCACATAAGTGTATCAGAGAGTAATGTGACATAATAACATTAATTATACTAATCTTTTAATTCAAAAGAATATATTGAAAAAAGTACATACCTTTATTCAATAATCTAACTTAAACATAAATTATTTAATTTTATAAATTTAAATTCATAAAATTAATTTCATTCAAGAATTTTTCATCTTAGAATTACATTATCAGGATTTTTTTGACTTTTTAAAGAAAATTTTGAATAGTGAAATCTACTGATTTTAAAAAAACAATCATTTTTATGAAATTATAATGATATTAGTCTGATTTAGGGAATAAAAATATTTTTTGATATAATAAATGTATGTTATATATGTAATTAAATTCATAAAAAAATATAATCTTGAACTTCTAGATATATGCATAATATTATCAAAATAATATTAATTTTTCGATAAAATAAAAATGTTTTTTCTTCTCTTTTAATCAAGTATTTAAAATTTTCTTTTATATTTTGTATTTGTTTTAAAGAAAATTTTGTATCATTTTTTTGTAACATATTCTTATTAATTCCACTCAAATCAGCATCGTAATATATCTTTTTGAAAAAATTATTTCTATATTTAAAATTAATATTTTTCTAAAAATGAATTAAAATATGTTTTTAAGACGGAAATTTAAATAAAATTACACTACATCAAAAATTTTAATTTTTTAACTGATTTTCATATTTAAAATCAGAATAATTAATATTTTTTAATAAGATAAATTTAATTTTAGTACATAATTAATATTAAAAATAATACAAACTTGTTTACCATGGTTAGGTTTTGAACAGGTTTACCGAAGGGATTAAACAATAAGATAAGGGAAAAAATGACACATAAAATTAGATAAATATTATTGGTTAAATTTATATAAACCTTATATAATATTTCATACTATTCCATTTTCATTTTTTCACATTTAAAATAAATTGGTATTATATTATTTAAATCCTTTATTTGATTCCATGTGTGTCCCCCCCCCCCCACACTTATAAAAAGGAACCACATATACTCCCTTATTTAAAAACATTGAACACTATATATTGGAAAATACCAACCCAAAACCCTACTATAATCCTTTAATTAATTTTCAAGCTTTTTTTATTCTCATAAAACTATATTAAGAAGGATTAATTAGTAAGACAAATGAGGCCTGTCAAAGAAGAGGGAATCATTTTACCTGGATCATAGAATGTTTTTTATTATTAAACTTCCTATAAATAAACATAATATATACTAACTGTAATAATTAATTTATCATAAATATATTGATATGATATTATGATTATAGTAAACCAACTTTTCACCTCATTTCCATCCACTGAAACATGAAAATATCCCTCGGATCTACGGACAACATACTGTATCAACATAACAGTGTAATTTTTGTTCTGTAGAAGGATTGTGTTGTTGGTAGTAAAGATATAACTACCCACTATATATGATATTAATTATATAATTATTATCCTATAAATAAAATATATCATTTACATTCTTACCCATTTAACCATTAAAATGATTATGTTGCTCGTTTGTAGGTTTGAAAAACCACCTCCAAGAAGTGATGTGATACATTTTTCATGTATTCCATTAATAAAGGATTATAAGAATGTGTATTTTTAGTATATAAAATTTTTATTTCATTATTATCATTTTTAATATTATGTAACCAATATCAATTTTAGAGGACACAATTTCTAATATGAAGCATACATGAAAATAATGTAGTTAACAAAAAAAATAATGATGATAACGAAAGTTTATTAAGGATTGGGTGATAATATAATATAAGCTAACCATTCATGATATTATAATTATGAATACAATTATGGTATTTATTTATAAAAAAAATTAAATTTATTACGAATTTAGTTAAAAATAGTTATGATGTAAATCAAGCTTGAGGTAATGGTTTATTTAACAATATCATCATTATTCATGATTTCATATATTTAAGGTTTCATTAGATGGTGTAATATGATATTTATATCATAGAACCCATATATTATTTACTTCAGTATTTAGTTTTTGAAATTAATATTTTCCTTTCATTTTCCATCGACCTAAATAGTCAAAATATTCAAATAATATTTTTATGGAGAACTAATATTTTTTCCCTTTTTTCAGGAATTTTTTTCTGTCATTACCATATTTTATTTCAAATGTTTTTGATAATGTTTTATCTATTATATAATTATTTTTAAAGTTATTATTACCCATTATCTACTTTTGATAAATATTTATTCAAGGAATATTCATATCATTTTCTGAATGATTCACTTTTTACTAATGGTCTAAACATAGTCTTTATTTTGAAGATTAATACCTAAGTAGCTTTTCATATCATAAAAAATATTATTTTCTAGGATGATTCTTTTAAAATTTTACATGGTTCTTTTTATTGGAACATTTCCCTATTATTCCCAAAAAAATATATTTTAAATAATTTATTTTTAAATGAAAGCTAAATTTTCCCCAAGAAATGTTCCGTTGATATTTTAAAATTATTTTCTTATATTTTAGCATCATTTTATGACTATAATTATTTATTATGGATATACCCAATTGATATCATCCACCATTTTACTTTATATAGACTATGAACTAGTTTTTTTATTTATTAACTAGGGAATATATTAAGATTTAATTTATTTTATTTCAACGTATATATTAATTATTTGTCAAATTATTATTCATTTCATTTATACGATGAATACAATAGACTTTGTATTTAATGGGATGGGGTTATTATACCCCCTTAATGGATCAGTATATCTCAGGAGAAAAAATATTTTTGATATTTTTAGTACTCCTTACAAATTTATGTATTATTTCTTGAACTTAGGTCTTGATGGTAAGATTACGATGTATGACAATATCCATTCAATCATTATGAAAACAATAATTATTATCCATGTGATTATTTATGTTTTTATGTTATCCATGTACAAATCCACCTTTTATTATATTCGTTATATATAATATTTCATTATTGATTTTTCCATATTATTTGGGGATTATTTAATCTATGATAGCTTATGTTGTCTTATTTCCCTTATTAATCATGAAATCTCACCATTTATTATATTTTCCTTTTCGCTGGATACTAATTAGGGATCTATAAAGGATTTTAATGATTTAATAGATTAAGAATAAATTCTCAAAACAGAATTATGTGGTATTACATGTTTTATATGAAATATGAGAATCGTATATGTATCTAGACTCTTATGACAACAAAACCATTCATCCCTTCATGATTGAAAGAATAATGTCATTTGATAATATATTAAATTAGACAACTAATCCTATTTATTGTAGTCTAGTTCTTATATTGGGTATCAAATGATGTTTATTATAATCCGTTAAAACTACATTTAGGGAAAAACAATTGAGAACATAACATTATGACATACTCTAAGGATGTGTCTATGTATAGGATAATATCATAATGTTTTTTTAATGTGGTGATTCTGTGTTTTTCCTATTAAATAAATGACTTCCTAGATACTGGAATTTGGATGTTGTTCTATAATATATGCACCTATTGTGAATAACCCTAAAACTTATGGATTGGGTATTAACTATATATTCACTATTTTACAATGAGTTGACCTAATCCTTTACATGAGTCTAGAAAATACCAAGAGATGTGATTGGGTTGGTTCACATGATTTTTACAATCCATTTTCAATTATTCAAAAATTATTTTATTATTTAAATATATTCTCAAAGATATGAAGTTTCTGATTATTAGATTAGCTATATAAAATTTTAAATATGTTAAATGATACACAAGATTTGAAGTTATGAACTATGATTCCAAATCCAAAATATTATGAGCTAATTTAGAATATTCCATTATTAGAAATATAATCTAGTGGAATAAATGGAAACAATATCAATGAAAACAAATCAATGTCAGGATTTACATCATGGAAATACAATAATGTTAGATCTAGAGTTGGAACTGAATAAATTATAACTATATTGAGGTATCTAACATAGGTTATGACCAATAACCATTCATATATACAATATCCAGCAGATATGACAATCCATATCTTAATACAAATTAATTCAGGATTTATTACATAAAGGTAAACATAATACAGTCCCAAAAGATCGTGAAACATATTTTCATTATAAAATTACGAACATACAAAAATGGATGTCTAAGTAGAACAAAATATTTTAAAACTCTATATAATGCCCTTAAAATTAAATTACACTACAATGACTTAATTTGATAACCTTGGGATATACATAAGAAAGTGGAAAATTGTAAATCCCAGTAAGGGAAAATCAAGGAATACTTTTATGTAAATAAGTACATGTGTGTAAAGAGGAATATAAAGGTAACATCAGAGGGGTAAGAATCATAAACATGAAAATTGAAACATGATATAAGACGATTACATAAAATAAACATTGGAATGTTTTAAAAATATAAAACATTCCATTGTAAACATAATTAAATGATAACTCTAGAGACATTATAATATAGTGTTCTTAGAATAACCTCTCATGAACTATACTTGGTACACCATGAGATGAAAACATTTACCGAAGAATCAAAGTTCTATATAATTATTGCCACAACTATCACATTGAGATCATTTACATGAATAAGTGTGTCACATAGATCAAATAACATTTAGATAACTTTCATCACGTTTAATCTCATGATTAAAGAGTGTGGGTTTAAAACATTAAAGTACCCAATCAATAAAGTATTTTTACATCTAGGTGAAACACATGGTTATAAAGTAGGATGTGTATTCACTATATAAATATTTGTAATGAAAACTAATAGCACGATTTTGGTAGCATAATGGGTTCAGATAATGGTTTGAGAGAGGATTTAATGAATGTAAATGATGATCTCTCATTATATGTAACTATATGTAAAGTAAATGGACATGTAAAAACAAATTATAATATCAATAATTTCAAATCAAAAGTCTTAGTACTATGAAATATTCTAATATAAAAAGGAATAAGAGATGATCCCTTTCCTTGAGAGGGGGCTTCTAAAACCTGAGAGAAGATATTGTTTTTAGGAACACCATAGGATGGATTTAGATCAGGAGAGGGAGAGAAAAATCATGATCAATGGGTTCTTATTTATGATGAGTGGGATTATGGTTTTTTTACAGATAATAAGGGGGAATTATTTATTAATTTCTCAACAACGGTTTTTAACTCTATATCATAAAATAATTAAAAAAACCATACCATGGTTTTTTAAATGGTTTATGCCACAAAAAAGTGGGTTTAAATATTTTATATTTATAAGACAAAAAACCCATTAAAATAATACCCTTAGTGTTGTGGAAGTGGGATATGTCAAAAAAGAATAACTTTTAAAACCATAAAATATAATATAGGTTTTAGAGGGGTAAATAAGGGTTTACAAAAGTAATCAAATAACATAAAAGAAACGTTTTTAAGGGGAAACATAATTTTGTTCATGGATACTCTTCTTATGATTTAATACATGACTTTGGGTATTTAATGATATCACATTAAATAGTGTATTTTTATACTATATTTAAATAGTTTACTAGAAATTTTATTATCTTAAAAAATTAGGGAAAATATAAACATTAGACAAATTCAACATATTGACTTCAAAAATAAAAAAATTATAAAAAAAATTTAATATAAATTATTCTTTATAATTCTATAAAACATAACTATTTCTACAAAAATACTTTTTTTACAACGATAACTATCTTCGTGCTCTTAAATTTTACATCATAAAATTCTATTTTCATTTATATTTAAAAAAATATTATTTAATAAGTATATTTTATTCGAATAAAATTTATTTCAAATAAATCTCAAATTTGAAAAAATCTGTATTTTTTGAAATAATAAATTTCCCAGTAATATAATTAGAGTTTCATCGTATCAAATTATAATATTTTTCAAAATCATAATTTAATCATTTAGTATGTAATTAAAAAAAATTATTATAATAATTATTTTATCAAAAGATAAATATTATAATACATATAGTTTGGAATGTATATATATATATATAATCACTTATTACACCACTATACACCATTATGGTAAGGTGTGTGCTGATGAGACTATCATGGAGTGGTTTGGAATTCATGGTTTAGGACATGATCTCAATTAGCATGAAAAAATCTAATAAGTAGTTTTCCACGTGATTTAGTTGTTGAATCTCAATTTGGGTTTTTTAAGGGAAAAATATATTGACTCCATCTCTCATAGAGGCATTGATATTTGGGATTCATAGTGTAAAATCATAGAGGTCTAGGCCATAACTTCTTTTGTATGTGTCAATTGGACTTTACCATATCTCTTAATATACTTGCTCTAAAATTCACTATTCAATGTCTATAATATCAATGGTTAATATTAAAAATGTCCTTTAAAAAACAATCTATATTTAATAAGAGAAAAAAAATAACTAAGGTAGTTTACAAGTTTTCAATATCCACATTACATAATAAGTAATTTACTAATTTAAAAATGTAATTTCCAATTTAAATGTTTTGGTCATTACATTCTCCTCCCTTAAAAAATTTCACCTAAAAATTTTCATTTTATGTAATCAAATAGATTAGGGTAATTATGATTCATTACCTCTCTAGGTTCTCACATTTCTTCCTCTAACTGGTGGTTCTTCCACAACACTTTGACCATCTGAGTTTTCATGTTTCATTGATCCTTGTATTTATAAGCTAAAATCTACAACAGTTTCCCCTCATACTAAATACCATTCTCTATTGGTAACCCCTTTCGATACAGTTCATTTGAGGTGTTTGGTATGTACTTTTTAAGTAGTTATATGTAGAACACATCATTTACATAAGGAATGTTATGTGTATGTTCTATTTGATAGGAAATAGATCTAATGAATTCATAGATCTCAAATGGTATAATATATCTGGGACAAAATTTTACATTCTAACCAAACCACATGCCTTTGTTCCTTAGAAATAAATATAGGGATACCTTATCTCCAACCAAAAAAATAGGATCATTTTCAATTATTGTTTTCATGTCATTTTTTACATTTTACATATTTCATATGATGTTAAATGGTTTGAATCTTCTCTTCAATACCTTAAATAATATCATGTCCTATATTTTTTCACTCTCTAACTTCATCCAAAAATATTACAGTCTTCCACATATTCCAATACAAAGCCTTGAAAGGGTACATTTTAATAAAATAGTGTAAACAATTGTTATATTAGAATCCCACTATAGGAATTTACAAATCTCAAAATCCTTAGAAAACTTTTGAAATTGATCTATGCACATCCTCTATATTTTCAATGGTTCTCTGAGACTAACAATCCACATGTGGGTGATATGTAGTAATTAAACACAACAATATATCCAATCCTTGCTGAAGGATTATCAGAAACTGCAAGGTAAAAATATAATCTTAAACAGATACAACAGAGAGTGGTACTCAATATAGTCTTTCCACTTTAAAAATTATATCATTGTGAGTGTGTCGATAGATAAATCTTCCACGATAGTGATGAATGGTGTTTACATTATAAGATGATCCACTACAACATATGGTGAGTTATTACATTTATATTCCTTGGGGAGTCCTATGAAGAAATTCAAGGTTGCGTTTTCCTATTGCCATAAGAGTATGGGAAATGGTTTCATCATACCCTTTGAATTTTACCATTTATTATTGAATTTTTGGAATATAATTAATAGAAATAAAAATTCTAAAATATCCCACTTTACATTATCCTATAAATATATTTGGATTTTATCTTTATTCAAATCAGTTCTTCGTATATTTATAGAGAAGTATGAGTTTTGAAAATAATCCCAAATATCTCTCATTATTTCTAGTTTTGAGGTGACTCATATCTTTGTTATTAACCTTATAACACTATCATTAGAATTTTTGAACAATAAAATATTCATTTTTATCTGTATAACTTCATCAATTTTTTTCTTACTTGGTCCTATCAATAATAGATAGTAAATTTGTTATTATTCAATGCTAAGATGGGGATAGTTTTATTATTCCCTTTGGCATCCTTTTCATGTCCAAGAATATTGGATCTTTTTAAATAATCACTATGAATAGGGTTGTGGGTTCTTTTTTACTATGAGAATATGCCACATTTCATGTCATCCTGTTATGGTAATGGATTAAAAATAATAATAATTTATAAGTTGGTTCAACCATCATTGGAGCATATTAATATAACTTTGTGTGACTATATATGTAAGGATTTTATTATTGTAAATTTGTCACACTTCACCATATAGAAATAATACCGCTATATATTCAATGTGAATATCACAACATTACATCCTATATCATTCATTGTGTAGTTGTTCGAATGGATATTGTATTGGTGGGACACATAGACTATAAATTTTTCATCTTGAATGAGTACACAACTCATACCCTTTTAGGATTCATAATTATAGATCAAAAATCATTTCCCACATAGTGGGTAATGTGAGCATAGTTTAAATCCTCAGAATCTTATTTAGACCTTTAAATTTCCCTTCATAATCATCATACTAGAGAAACATTACTCTATTCTGAGTTATCATGGTTTGTATACTTTAAAATAATGATATTTTTCTGACAAATCAATGATAGTACACAGTAAATTAAATGTTATTGTGGACTTCAATAGTATATGTTGGTCTGAGCCATTTATCAATTACCTTGGGTTTTAAAGGACCCTTGTGTGTACCTTTAGAGGTTATCAAATTCCCCAATAATTATAATTTCACCATCCATAACCCACATTTACATTAATTTTCATAAAAGTTTACTTTCTTTAGGGTATTAAGTATTTAAATTATATTTTTCTCATGTTCCTCCTTTATTTTATAGTACATAAGATTATAATCTATAAATACTACAAAAAACGTGTTAAGGTAACCATAAATACTATATTCATCAAGCCCTAAAGATAGTTAGTGAATTAATGAGTCTAGAGGGAATAAAAATAAATTAATATTTACCATAACTTTCTCCAAATTAATACTTGGGCATATAATTCTTATTTACATTTACATTATATTATCCCCACTTAAGATCCCCCCTTGGATAATTATTGGGATCCATGTAGCTGATAAAACAGGTCACAAATATATGGAAGAGGATACCTGTTATTTTTCATTTTATTATTAATCCCAGAATAGTAAATGAAAAAGAAAATTGAAACATCCATATTCTTAATTAATAGGATGATTTCACCCTCACATTTAATCACTTTTTAAAATAATCCTTTTATTCATAATCCGTTGTAATTTCTTCTTCAACCATTCAGGTTTAATGGTGTTCATTATATATGTATATTTTATATTTGAAATTATTTGGGTATAATTTAGATTGAAAAATAAACCTTTCATCTTGGTGGAAGAACATGAAAATATTTGTTAATAACATGAGTGAAATACTATATAATAATAATGTTTTCAAGGATTAACACCTTTTTAGTTTGAATCATTTGAACAAGATACACTTGCTCATAATAAAATAATATATTTTATTGTGATAATGATATTGAAGTAGATTCATCATCCTCCCTTCACTTTGGTAGAATATGAGGTTAATTTTTAAGATGGAATTTATTTCTTTCTCTTTTCAATTTAGTTTGATTTACATTTGGAAATACATTACATTTTCAAAATAGAATCAATGTCTATAAAAGGGAGAATTATAACATTTTCTAGGAATTTAAACCCATAAATTTTGATAGGGGTGAGTTATGTTATATGGATCTAATAATTTTATCATTTTCCATATTCACTGTTAGATCTAGTTTTATATTTTTAAATTGTATTTGAATAGTTATACTATGATTCTATAATATCCTAGCCCGGGAGACATAGAACTGATGCCTCGAGCCATCAGACCACATAACATCATGTGTAACTCCTTGTATTTAGTGGATTCTAATGAGTAACAGGGTTATAAGATGGTATTTTGAGGAGATTATACATCCATATTAGACATCACAATATGAATATAAATATCCATTATTCAAATACATCAGATTATATATAAAGAATATATAATAGTAGATAATGGACTATAATGAAATCAAATTCTATAATGTTCTAAACATCCATGAAATATATACATCAATAGTCACCCACTGGGACAATCCAATATAAAAATTGACATCTAAAAATAATTACGCCAGGGACAAAAAAACAGATGCTACCCTCATCCAATCTACTGACACCATCTGATTGATCCATCCCAACCATGAAAATCAAAACACATGACCCAACCCAATCATGTTCCTATAACAAACATGTGTGATATTCTTAGGTAAACATGTGAAGAGGAGGATTGAATAGAATGTGAGTATAACCCTGATGGCCACCACCTATGGTTTCTAAAGAAAATACTATTTTATGAAACATTATTTGTAGATAATCTATTAGATAAATAAACATTATAGGATGAAATTCACCTCAATGGGTGTGAAGCAATCTACCTTTTAATCCATGGCCCTCAGTTTCTGAAGAGACCCACAGACCACCAAACATACATTGACCCAATCCAATAATTTAGCTCATATACCCATGATACAAATCTCATGATCGAACATTTCTAATCTCAACCTTGTTTCAACAAAAAAAACTACCCTATTATAATCCTCAATCTAGAAATAAGACCCACTAAAACATTATTAGTATCAACTCAGACTTCCATGACCTACACTCTAATCATAAATTATAACATCAGTTCCCTAACCATAATCCCACAAATATTATAAATAAAATAAGTTGGTTCATAGAAAATAATTCTGGAACCAGTCGAGAGATGAGGAGAATTAGTCCAACATCTACCATCAATCAAGAGCATCATTCTAGTTCCCATCAACATATGTTGGGCATTAATCTTCTACCCAACCCACCTAGTATAACTGAATACCTAGAGCCTCAATATATATCATAATTCATAGTCACTAAAGGATCATATAATTACCAAAACCATAGTTCAGGGACCATCATTCCATCACCTAAACCATAGTTCTCAATGTACTAGTCTGATACCTATTCCATAGTGTAATACCCATTAGTGGAGAATCACTGCAACACCTAAACTATATATAATTTTTCAACCAATATAGTAAATATCATTCTCCAAAAAACAATAAAAACCCAAAAAATTGTTCGTTTTAAACATTATCATTTACCAAGGTTCCTTTAGACCCTCAAAACCAAGATGGATCCAAATCCGTTATTTCCATCAAATGATCAAGAGAGCCACCCTTAAATATAAAAAGAGGTAAAATATATGGAATTATAATCAATGTTTAAGTTAATTAAAAACCCCATTATTATAACCACACCTATAGGTTTTCAATCCATTTAAAAATAAATATATATTTTCAAAACATTTCGTTCCCCCATTGACACTTAAAATTACGTTAAAATCCAATGTTCGTTGTTAAAACCATTTCAAAGTCCCCATAGGAATTTCATAAAAACATAACACATGAAATAACCTGTTTTATCTCCTTTTAATCAATAAACTATTTATTACCATGTTCTAACCATTGCCTATTTAACTATTTAATCAACCCATCCAACGATCATAATCAGGTTATTCTCATAACTCAACTTCTTTACCCTTTATCACCCCATATTACCAATACCAAAAATTTCACACCCAATGGGAGGCCATAATTTCATCCGTATAAACATTAATAGATCTAATATAATGCATGGAGAGAATATGGTATGAATTTCCTGATCAACCCCACTAAATTAAACCAAATGAATTAAACACACCAAACATTTGATTTAAGTCTTGTACCACATACACATGTAAATAAATAAAATATACTATGTTAAATCTCTTAGACCTAGTACCTCATGAATAAATATTTTCATAACCTTTTCAATGTCTGAAAACCTTACCAAGTCTAATCCAGGTCTCAACCAAACTTCTCATCTTCCAATCATTCTATTTTAAACCAATCAATCTCTAATTTCACTCCAAGAATCATAAATTAATTAAATATAACTACTATAATTAATTATTTTTACAAAACAAAACATAGAATAATTCCCTAAAAATCAATGGGTGTTTACCTCATATCAAAACTCTATGAAAAATCCATGTATGGTCTACAATGATGTCCTAAAACCATTCTCATAAAAACACCTAGGAGATCATTTCATTACAATAATTAATTAACGTAAATTAATACAGAATGCCTATGAAGATTCACCATGAACACATAAATTATAATAATGTTACACAATTATGTGTATATGTCATCTCTAGATCTCATCTATATAAGACAACCAAAAACCCAATGATAAATATATGATTCCACCATGATACTGTGGAATTTTCAACTAAACCTAAACCACAGAACCCCAAAATTGGCAATGAATAAGTAAAAGGGAAAATGAAGTTAGTAGTGGAGAATAACTCTGAGAAAAATACAAATAAACACCAAGAACATACCCCAAATTGATGTTTTATATACGGATTAATCGGTTTGGAAAACCCCGTGTTCTGGCACATAAAATATGTGAAAATGGGGGTGAAGTGGATTAAAACACTAAGGGGGTAATTTATTAAAATTTCATATTTAATGAGTGTTTGGGAAACCTCATGGTTTGGTTTAATGAATATCCAAACCATATACTAACCTTGTACCCCAAATATCTAACAACCCATGAAAAACATGGTTAGGATGTATTGTTAGACAAAGGGTTCACCAACCACATAAAAAGCACTACCCCCCTCAACAATAAGGTTCATAGATTTTCTAAAACCAAGAAGAAAACAAATTCTATGAATCAACATATCCCAATCCTCACAAAAGTTTTCCTTGGAATCATATATTTTAACCACATACCGTTATATAACAATGAATCCTAGTTGCGCGTAGTTTAAAATAAAATGAAAAAACCCTTATCATCAAGATGGCTCATGGATTCCCCTAAATTGTGGACACAAAACCTTAAAACCTAGATATAAAACACTTATTCTATTAATTATTAATATGAATACTCTGATGCTTATCTAGACATGAATTCTACAACATGATAATCATTCCTCGTATCAAAAAAGACACTTTTAATCATTCGAAATATAAAAATTCTATACTTATTGTTATTGAAAATTTTTACCCATCATGTAAATGAAAAAATTTATTTATCAAATTTCCAACTCATCAATAAAACAGTTCTTACAACCACCCCACCATAATAATTTTAATTCCCAAGAAGTATTGATGTTCATTCATCCACACCAGCCAACTTACATAAATCACTAGTAATATAATACATCATCTTTTATGTAGCACACTTGGTTTTAGGTATGAATACTTTCTATATTCTTCTTTATGTTTTAAAGTTCATGGGATGAGTTGATAAGAGGTTGGGAGAGTTTGGAATGGTTTTAGATAGGTTTGGAGGATTTCATTAGGGAGCATAGTTTTAGCATGGTTAGGGGGAAACCGTGCGGGTTCTCTAGAAAACCATGTAGGAGGAGACAATAGCCTTCGCACAGCCTACCCATGATTTGTCAAACTGTGCGAGCAAACCGTGTGGACCCCCCCGCCTCTCGAGGAAGTAGCGTGTGCATGGTTAGCATACGGTTTGTCAAATCGTGCGGTATAACCGAGAAGCCACATAAAAATAGGTTTTTCAAACCCAGGTTTACACAAACCATTCCCACTCGAGCCTCTCTTGGGATTTGGGGTCTCAGGGGTTGAAGGTGATATCCTATGGAATCTGGAATTGTTTTGAAGAGTTTTCTTGGTGTATTGAAGGTGGTTTCTCCCAGGTAAGTATCTCCTCTTAGGTTCTTTGTTTTTTTCTCTAGATCTACATCTCCCCTCTCCCGGTTTTATAGATCTACACATGTTGTGTGAAGATCTTGAGTTTTGGATTCCTTGTATGTTAATTTTAAGGCTTTTGGATGTTAGAGAAGGAGATCTTGAGAGGTTTTGGTGGTTCGTTCACCGGTTTTGGGGAGTAGTTGCTTGTGGGTCAATTTCTCGGGAACCCGAAAGGTAGGTGGCTTCTCTCTTGACTTCACAAGGTTAGAACCAGTGGTTTTGTTTACAATTAATTATCTTTGTAGGAAAATAATTTTGATATTGATGTGCGAAATCTTTTGGAAACCCATTCGTTGATGATTTGGGTGTTTTTGAAGTAAATGGGTTATTGTTGCAAAAAGGGGGTTGTTGTGTCAGTTTAAAATGTTGATTTTGAAATATTTGGAGGTTAATTATAAAAAAATGTTTTGTGAAAAATGGTTTTCAATAATAGTGTTGTTTTATTTGAAGTGTGGTTTGACATGAAAAATGGTTTGAGGGTGTATTCAATAGATGCATGATTTATTGAGGTAACTTGACATGTTAGCATTGGAATGTTGTTCGAAATAATTTGTTAAATTGATATTGGAAATTGTTGGGTTGTATGATATTGGTAATTGTGGATGGAAATGTTGTGGGGATTTTGTTAATGGGAGTGAAGTCCCACACCAGTGTTGGGAGGGAAACGGGTGCGAAGTCCCACACATGTTATGGGCCTGAAGTCCCACACTATGAAGAAAACGAGTTGGCTGTGAATGTATCGCCGTTAAAGTAACACCATGATCTAGTGAATGGTATTTGTTGTGTGACATATTGGGTGTATAATTGTGATATATATGTGGTCTTACAAAAAGGGAATTGGTAATGGCTTGTTTTTTTCCTTGGGTATTGTTCGGGACACACCACTAGCTGAAAATGGGGTGAACGAGGTGGGTGGAAATCCAACCCTAATGGTTTCTTCATTTTGTGTAGCTTTGCAAAGATGGATTTTATTTGTGAAAATGTGAACTTGTGAAATGACTTATAGTATGATTATTTGGCTTCCCCTGGGTATACACGGTTGGGTGAGATGGCTTGTAAGGGAGTGTTTAGCTTATGGTAATGGATGCACTTGTGATTGTTTTATATAAATTGATTTATATAAATGGGATAATGGTTTTATCCTAGTGGCATGTGTAGGGCAGTCATTTGGGGAAAAACTACTAAGTAGTTGTACTCACCCCCTTCTTTGGTACTTCGGTGTCTCTAAAGATGTCGTGTACCGGGATACCGGTAAAGGTAAGACATCTCCTTTCTAGTGGTTCGGGGTGATGCTTGTGATGTGCTGGTGGAGCTTGGAGCTTGGATCATGGTACGGAGTTGTGGTGGTGTCATGGATCATGGTATTTTGTTGTTTAGTCTTTCACATAGTACTCTGATATCATGTTGGAATATATTTGTTTGTGGTTGTATTATAGAACAGCATGGTTTTCTTGTGGGAATATCCGCTTGAATGTTTTGTTGACATTCATCATATAGTGGTTGTAGTGTTGGTTTGGTTGGTTTTTTCTTAAGGGAAAGTCATTCTGCAATTTGTTCTTGATGCCCTCATCATTTATTGCCAACCTTTGGCACCTTGGGAACGTCGCATAAGGCCATGTAATCCTTCACCACCTCCTCAAATCAATGAGGTAGGGGAAGGGTGTTACAAGTTGTATCATGTTGTTTGGACCATTACAGTAGATTCTGGGATTTGGAATTGACATTAATTGTGGTACATTCCTTGAGTCAGAATGGTAGAAAGGTGTAGGATTGTCAGAACATGGAATGTATTTAATAAAATGACGTAGCTAACCCTTTTCTGCTGAACATCAATTTACTAAGGATTTGGGTACATAAGTGTTTTGGAGTCACTTATAGGCATTAGAAATATCATTTTCGTTGGTTTATCCAATGAGATGTGTCTGTAATATATGGTAGAAATTACTTCCCTCTAGGATGTGTGTTTCATTGGGCATAATGATTTATTATCTGAATTGAGAAATGGTTTTTCAAATGTGTGAAATTGTAATGTAAATAAATTTTGTTTTCTTGAAAATTGTTATGTTTTCAAAAATGGTGAAACATGGAAAATGTGTAAAGGTGGAAAGCCTCATTGTGATAGTGTCATGTAATGCGATTTGAAATGGGAATTATTGATTTCTAAAGATGTGAGACTCATGGATGTTGGTTTTCTGTTTATAGAAATGGAAACAGGTAGACACCATCGAGGCCAATCGGAGGAAGCCACCGAAAATGTGCATCCACCTGAGCCCCAGGTGAACCAGTAGTTGGACCAAAGCATCGTTCATTATTTTCAAACAGTTTAGTCAGGACTGCAATTAGATACACCAATTACGATATCTATCATGGTCCTAAATCCAAGCAATGGAAGCACGATTTTCATCATGAGAGGAGGTGTGAACTCTACAACTGAGAGAAAGAACATTACAGAATCCTTTCATCAACGACATAGAGTACATCAAAATTGGACCACTATATTTTTAAAACATACTTCAAGAATCAAGTGTAATCCAGGATGCTTTCAGTGTGATTCTGTAGGCCACCTGAAATAGGATTTTAAAGCACAACCTAGAGAATGTCATAACTATAAGAATATGGGGAATCTTTAGTGGTATTGCCGTAATGATCCGAGATTGGGTTTTTGTGATAGTTCTCTATAAGGGATCTTTCTGCTAGGAAATAAAGAGCAGAGCATGGAAAGCAGAAATCAGTTTGGATCTGAGAAAGTTGTATTGGATGATAAAACGGGACCATCCACAGTGTGAGGTACAGTTCTTTTAAATTACATGTTGGTGAAAGAATTATTTGGTACGATACTTCCCATTATTTTCTTTCTTCTCATGCTGTTATTTTACTGGGTTTAACTCTAGGGATGATGCCTTCATTTTTGAAATTTCAAACTCCTCTGGGTCAACGAGAGTGTCGATCCTTCTTGTGTAGATCTTTTTGTATCGTTGTGGAGAGGATGTGCTAATGTATAATTTCTCAGTGCTTGAGATGGATGGGTATGATGTAATATTGGGAATGTATTGGCTGGTAGAGTTTAAGGCCAAAATCGACTGTAATGCATGAACATTGGCTTTTACGACACACGATGGTGTTAGATATCGCATTAGAGGAGAGAGGCATGAATGTTAGGTTGCAACGGGTTTGTTGGCACCAATAGTGGGAAAGTTATTGTATCAGTTGGCGGTGTTGTCGTTGGAATCAGTAGAGGGTGTTGAGCAGAGTGTTCTTCAGGCATTGGTGGATCCGTTCATGAATGTTTTTCCCAAATAATTCTCTGGGTTAACTCCCATAAGACAAGTGAAGTTTACAGTTGATCTCCTTCTAGGGACCAGTCCTACCTCAATTTCGTATTATTGGATGGAACCATGTGAATTGAGGGAATTGAAAGTCTAGTAGGAAAAGTTATAAAAAAAAGGGTTTATCCGGCCTATCACGTCTCTGTGGGAAGCGCTGGTGTTGTTTGTGAAAAAGGAGGATTGAACATAGATGCTCTGTGTTGATTATCATACACTTAACCATGTTATAATAATGAACATGTATCCACTTTCATGAATTAATGACCTGTTCGACTAGTTGAGGGGAGCCTAGTGGTTCTCCAAGATCGACCTGAGGTTGGGATATCATCAATTGCGAGTGAGGAAGGACGATATTCCTAAAATAGCTTTCTGAAGTAGTTATGGCCATTATGAATATGTGGTTATGCCCTTTGTTCTAATGAATGCGCCAACGGTATTCATGGAATTGATGAATTGGATATTTTATAGATATCTTGTTTCATTTGTAGTGGTGTTTTTAAATGATATTCTGGTGTATTCTGAGACAAGGGTGGAGCATGAGAACCACTTGGAAACAGTTCTAGGGATCTTGAGGGATCAATGGTTGTATTACGAATTTTCAATGATTGGCTTTTGGATACAGGAAGTCCATTTTTTGGGCCAGGTGATTTCTGGAAAGAGGAATTTCAGTGGATCCAAAATAGATACAGGCTACTATCATGTGGAAATCGCCAAATAATGTTTTAAGGTACGGAGTTTCCTCAGCCTAGCTGGGTATTATCAACATTTTGTTTGTGATTTTTCACATTTGGCTTCACGGATGAGAGCTCTGATAAGAAAGAATGTTCCATTCTAGTGGAATGAATAGTGTCAGCACTGTTTCGAACAGCTAAAGGGTCACCTTACATCAGCACCATTCTTGGTTTTTACAGAACCATGAAGAGGGTATCTGGTGTATTGCGATGCATCAGAATCAGGGTTGGGTTGCGTTCTCATGTAATGGAATCATGTTGTTGCGTAAGGATCACGGTATTTGAGGGTACATGAGAAGAACTACCCATTTATGATTTGGAATTGGCAGTAGTGGTCATTTATTTGAAAGTGTGGCATCATTATCTCCTCAGTGAGAAATTCAAAATATATAAAGATCATAAGATATTGAAGAACATTTTCTCAAAAACTGATTTGGAATTGAGGAAAATGATATGGATGGAATATCTCCAGATGTTTGATTTTGACTTGATGTACACACTGGGTATGCGAAATTTGGTGGCAGATGCATTAAGTAGTAAATCATATGCTAAGGTGGTGAAACAGGCATCGGACTAGGGGCAGTTGATGTTGGTTATTGCAGAAAATTGGTTGGAATGTGAGGACCTGGGGGATACAACAGTATTCTTTCTGGTCTTGTTGATTCCTGACTTGGTGGCACTGGTTAAAGAGGCACAAATATCTGATTCTGAGTGTGTGACTGTGAGGTTAAAAATAAATGGTGGGGAGACCATTGAGGGTTGGAAACTGAATGGAGATTCAGTTTTTTGTTTTCATAATTTGATGGTTATACCAATTTCTTTTCAGGATGATATTCTCGGGATGTATCATCATTCCTAGTAGGTTGTTCATCCTGGAATTCATAAAATTTATAAAGGGTTGAATGCATAGTTTTGGTGGGATGGTATGAAAAGAAGTGTGGCTGAGTTGGTTTCAAGATGGTTGACTTGACAACAATTTGAGGCTGAGCATCAGAGGACAGCAAGAATGTTTCAGTATTTACCAACCCCTATTTCGAATTGGGAGGACATTGAGATGGATTTTTCCATAGGTCTCCCAAGAAAAGTTAGAAATCACGATGCCATTTGGGTGACAGTGGATCAGATAACAAAGTCATCCAATTTCACCTCGATTCGTGAATCTCATATGATGGAGGATTTGTCCAAAATCTATATTCAGGAAGTGTTAAAGAGGCATGGTGTTCTAGTTTTGATTGTATCAGATAGAGATCTGAGGTTTACATTTTGTTTTGCTAAATCCTTGAAGCAATCCCTTGGCACACAGTTGACTATGAGCACGACATATCACCCTCAAATGGATGGTCAATCCGAGAGGATGATAAAAACATTGGATGATATGTTGCGGGCCTGTGTCATTCATTTTGTTGGCTTGAGGGAGGATCCCTTGTCATTAGTTGAGTTCTCATACAATAAAAGTTATCTTTCATCCATACATATGGATCCATTTGAAGCATTGTATGGGTGTCCATGTCATTCTCCACAATGTTGGGTGGAAACCGGTGAGTCCTCAATTATTGGAACATGCCTTTTCTAGGATACTATGGAGAAGATCAAATTAATCAGTAAGAGAATATAGATATCTTGGAGTCGTCAGAAATCATATGCGGATCATCGTCGATGGTCATTGTCATTCTAGGTGAGTGATCATGTTTTCTTGAAGATCTCTCCTAGGTTGGGACATCATCGGTTTGGGAAGCAGGGAAATTATGTCCAAGTTATAATGGACCTTTTGAGATTCTTAAGCGGGTTGGTGAGGTGGCTTATCATTTGGATTTTCCACCTAGGTTTAGGGCAGTGCACAATGTGTTTCATGCGTCTTAGTTGAAAAAGTATCAGCCAGATCTGGTCCAAGTTATTTTATGGGATCACATTGAGATAGAGCTTGATGCTTTGATGGTGCACGTACAGTGCATGTTGTGGATAAGAAAGCTAAAGTCTTGCGGGATAAAATAATTGGTCTGGTTCAGGTTTTGTGTAAGCATTATTGGATCTAAGAGGAGATTTGGGAGTGGGAGAAAAAGATGGTCGAGCAATGGCCCAAGCTCTTTCGACAAAAGGTGGGTTTACTACTTTCCGAGGACGGAATGTACAATCGTGGGGAGAATGTAGCACCCCCTGTTTGAGGTATATAGAATTTTTTATGCTTATTTATGTGTTATTGTGAATGGGATGAGTTGAGAAGGGGTTGGGAGAAGTTGGAATGGTTTTGGATAAGTTTGGAGGCTTTTCTTATGGAGAAAATTTTGATCACAGTTAGGGGAAACCGTGCGGGTTCTCTAAGAAACAGTGTAGGGGGAGACAGTAGCCTTCAGACGGCCTACACACGGTTAGCCAAACCAAGAAAGGAAACCATGTGAAACCTTCCTCTCGAGGCAGTAGAATGCGCCGGGTTAGAGCATGGTTTTTCAAACTGTGCGATCTAACCATGCGACCACATAAAAATAGGGGTTTTAAACAGAGGTTCACTCTGTCTTGCCTCATTCCTCTCCAAACCCTCTCCCACTCGAGCCTCACTAAGTATTTTGGGTTCTCAGGTGTTCAATGGGATCTCCTGCATATTTTGGAATCATTTTTAAGAGTATTCTTGGTGGATTGAAGGTGGTTTCTCTGTGGTTAGTCTCTCCTCTTGGGTTCTTTGTGTTTTTCTCTAGATCTACATCTCCCTCTCCCTCAGATTTCTATATCTACACACATTGTTTGTAGATATAGGGTTTATATTTCCTTAGATGTTAATTTTAAGGCTTGTGGATTTTAGGAAAGGAGATCTAGAGAGCTTTTTGTGGTGAGTTTGCCAGTTTTGTGGAGTAGTTGCTTGTGGGTTGATTTCTCAGGAACCCTAAAGGTTATTGGCTTCTCTCTCGACTCCACTTAATTAAAAATAGTGGTTTTGGTGACAATTAATTTTCTTTTCTTGAAAATAACTGTGATATTGATGTCTGAAACATGTTTTAAACCCATTCGATGATGATTTTGGGGGTTTTTGAAATAAATGGGTTATTGTTGCAAAACGGGTTGTTGTGTGATTTGATAATATTGATTTTGAAATCCTTGGTGGTTGATTATAAATTTTTTTTTTGAAAGATGGGTTTCAATAAAAGTGTTGTTTTATGGAAGTGTGGGTCGACATGGAAAATGGTTTGAGGGTGTATTCAATAAATGCGTGATTTATTGAGGTAGCATGAAATGTTAGCACTGGAATGTTGTTCGAAATAATTGGTTAAATTGGTATTGGAAAATTTTGGGTTGTATTATGTTGGTAATTATGGATTAAATTGTTGTGGGGAGTTTGGTAATGGGCGTGAAGTCCCACACCAGTGATGGGAGGGTGATGGGAGTGAAGTCCCACACTATGAAGGAAATTAGTTGGATGTGAATGTATCACCGTTAAAGTAACACCATTATCGAGTGAATGGTATTGATTGTGTGACATATTGGGTGTATGATTGTGATATTTATGTGCTATTGCAAAAATGGAATGGGTAAGGACTTGTTTGTTTGTCTTCCTTGGGTATTGGTTGGGAAGCACCACTAACTGAAAATTGGGTGAACGAGGTTGATAGAATTCCCACCATTATGGTTCCATTGTTGTGTGTTTCTTTGCATAGATGGAATTTGTTGTGAAAATGTTAATTGGTGAAATGGCTTATATCTTGATTGTTTGGCATCCCCTGGGTTTACATAGTTGGGTGAGATAGCTTGGTAAGGGTGTGTTTGGCTTATGGTAACTGATTAAATTGTGATTATTTTATATAAATATCTTTATATAAATGTGGTAAAGGTTTTATCCTAGTGGTGTGTGTAGGGAATTCATTTGGGGAAAACCTACTGAGTAGTTATACTCACCCCCTGGTTTGGCTCTTTGGTTTCTTTGAAGATGTCATGTACTTGTATATAGGTAAAGGTAAGGCATCTCAATGCAAGTGGTTCGTGGTGATGCTTGTGATATGTTGGTGGAGCTTGGAGCTTGGATCTTGGTGTGGAGTTGTGGTGGTGTCATGGCTCGTGGTGTTTTGTTGTTAAGTCTTCGGCTTAACACTCTGATATTATGTTGGAACATATTAGTTTTGGGTTTTATTTTAGAACAACTTGCATGTCTTTTGGGAATACATGCTTGAATATTTTATTAACATGCATCATATAGTGGTTGTAGTGATGGTTCGGTTGGTTTTGTCTTAAGGGAAAATCGTTCCCCAATTTGTTCTCGAAGCCCTCGTCATTTATTCATAGCCTTTGGTTTCTTGGGAACGTTGCTTAAGGCCATGTAATCCCTCACCACCTCCTCAAACCAATGAGGTAGGGGACGTGTGTTACAGTTTAGTTTTGGATAAGATGATACAATCCTAATAAGAAACCTATAATTCCAGGAACTCCACCAATCATTACCCATGATAACACTGGTCTTCTAAAACCAAAACACAAAGACAATTATTTCTTGATCATATAATACAAAACACCTATCATGAAACTACCTTAACACTAATCAAACATATGGTTGTATGCACCTTAATATTTATCGTATCGAAATCATATTCCCACTCACATCTCCTCCTCTAATAAAAATGTAATGGGACCTCGAACTCATGCTCCCAAAATACGCCCAATGTTTTTTCCAATATAAAAAACATAAACACCAACAATAATGAAAATCATCATAAGATACCAAATGGAGTGGATAAATACCACTATCCAAGAGAAACATAAGAATTTAGAATGTTTTCCTCCAAATACCAATCCAAAATATGAAACAAACCACTTTCTGAGGTTAACTTAAGCAATTTTATACCAGACAGACTCATATTGAATGTGCTCATCCCCAGCTATCATCACATTACAACCACACCAGTTCACACTGAATTTATACTTAGATGGTTTCTATGATCAGAAGAAGAAAACCACTAGATTCCACACCCTTATTCTAGTATGATTCTAGATTCACACTCTCTGCTGACCAAAGATCATAGTCATTCAATACTAACCAATTAACGCACCTTCAACATATGAACCTAGGATTACTTATTAGAACCACCTAGAGCCTAAATCCAATGTTTTATCAATAATCTAATATAACAATTTTTTGGAAGAATCCCCTAAAAAATTTATTCTTGTAACATCAAATATTCATTGGAATTACAGGGCCACCACAAGTAATCCCCTATTTGTTAGACACACCTTTGAGCCTTGTAGTTAATAGGGTCTTACAACCATAACTATAACATCCCTCCCCACCATAGGATTTTCATTTTCACCCATTAACACCATAGCCTGAACAACAAAATACCACTCTCCAACCATTTATAGCCTAAAAATTGTATGTTGGTCTCATTCTCCCATAATAGATACAAAACCAAACATCAACTACAATAGTTTACTCTCTCCCAAGAATAGAACTCATGGTATATTTAGATATCCCATCCGCCATGAGGAACTTATTTATCAACATCCAATGGTGCACTTCCCTCCATATAGCTCTATTTACACCACTACATGAGAACCACCTCCACAGATTCCCTTCATCAAACAACAAATGTTATTCAGGTATCTTGGTGTATTGAAATCCTTATCTCAAGGTATTAAAGATAGTTTTAAGGAATTTCTCATGATCATATCTAGGATAATACGATTATAATATGGAATTGATGAATACCACCAAAATTAATTCGTTTTTAATGTTACCTATAATTTTATAGACATGTAAGACCCATTCAAATGTCCCAAGCCACACATCCCATAACTGTATCATCACACCAACATTGGTTCTCAGTATTTTCATGACTACCTACCAAACTCAATCACCATATGTGTAGTATCCCATCTTGTATGATGAAGAAATAAAACTTCTTTATTGCTCAACCCCATTCCCAATACCCCATAATCCCAATAAACCTTAACTATTTCATGACCTTGTGTAACCTAAAATAGAACTTATTTCCATATATAATGGGTAAAATATCAGAAATTGTCAAATTTAAATCTGTATCCCCAAACCATAAATTCCCCACATTCTTATTTCAATTAACAGAGAAAACCCATTTGATAGTGAGACTGTATTCAAATCACCAATATAAAACCACTTCTATATAAATTTATGTTACGAACATCATTTGAAATTTCCATTGGGTTTACATATTTCCCCACCATATTTGTGAAGAGGAATCTAAATCTAACTGATCCATAAATTGAAATGGTCTTATGCTCATAAACTAGAATCACTACAAAATCATCAACTCTCCAGGTCATATCCATATAATGTTGACCATACATCTCTATATGAATCATTTAGAAAACATACTAGTCTTACAGCACCATTATGGTCATTTCAAAAAGAAAACTTGGACACCATGGACACCATGCTCTTGGTCACTTCACATTTTTCTATTCTAGCTCATTAACAGCTGGAACAACTCACCATAAAAACCACTACCTTGGCTAAGCGCCTAAGAAATCATTTCCCACATGAACAAAATCTCAAGACGGAATCAAAAGTATAAAAGGGATCTTTTTGAATAATAATAGACTCCCAATGTGTCTAAAATTTACACTAGGATTAAAACATCTTGTGACATTTCCTAAAGTCCAAAGCACCCATATGTTCCTCACATAACCAATGGTAGTCACAAAGTTATCGACAACACTCACACGTCACCCTTAAAAGTAGAACTACAACAAATCACTAAATTGGAGTCATGTTAAGAAGGTAATTAGGCTCTCCCACATATCCCCACAAGTTAGGTTTCACATTAAGTCTCTTGGTCCAACAACCTAGGTCCATCTAAAATCGTAAAATCTCATAACTCATGGAGTATAAAACACTCTCCCATTTCATCATCACAAAAAAACTTCATAAAAATTTACCATCTATAGGGTGTCATAAAAAATATGTCACATTACCAACTAGTTATCCATTAGTAATCCACCCATCCTCTTTGAGAATCTATATAATAGATCTCCCCCTTGTGTACTAGGCCTCATAACCACATCTGAAAAACACCCAAAGGGTACTAGTTATTGAAGAATTAAACTGCACCAACCCACTATGATAATTTCACTAACTGTGAATAGTGTACACATCCATATCCTCATCAATGAGTGTCTTACAATAGATAATAGATCCCCCCATGAAATGGGAACCATAAAATAAAAAACAAATAGCCATATAACATATGGATCCTACATGTCTAATATGATGGATGATATGCCTCTTTCCCTTATAGGCCAGTATTCGAAACCAATTCATTGACCCCTTTCCCATAGGTTATTATATATAAATCCATAATAAATAATAAATCATAAAGTGCATGTTCATTTCTCAAAGAAAAAAAAATAAAATACCACCCTAATATCACAAACATGAGCTATAATATCATCCATGATAACCAAAACATCCAAAGAAAATAATTGTTCATGACATAATAGTCTAATACCTATCATAGTCCCTAAAAAATTCATATATATACAGTCTACCAAATCCCAAATAGTAAAATAATATGAATGTAAATCACTTTGTAATATCCCAATCTAAGAGCCACTAAATCGAAGCCTCAATATAGTTCTCGACGTGAACTCAATATTTCATCCTCAAGTTCCAATGGATAAATAAATACAAAGTATGTTTAAGATTTTATGTTGAGGATACTACACCCCATATCAATTATCATAATAATAATATAAATAACCAATCATAAAATACAACAAATTATATGTAAATAATAAATAATTGAAGATAAATATTCTATAATAAAATATAATATTATAAATTCCCAAACCTCTTGGTCATACATGAATCCCCGGTCTCCCACAGGGCTGATCTGATATAAAGAATAAACAATTGAAAATAATTACTTCAGGCCCTAATGAAACACTCATACAAATGTCATCAAATATCAAGATCACATCTGATCTATCTAGCCAAATCATGGGAAACTCAACATGAAAAACATCCCAAAAACCCATTATAAAAAACATGTGAGAGGCGGTTGATAACCCATATATAATGGATCCCTGATCATGGTGTGATTATAACACCATAGGCCACCACTAATAGTTTCAAAAGTAAATATAAGACATATAAACAGTCTGTACTAATAACCAATGTGATAAAAACTAATTAAAAGAAGGATTGCACCTCTAAATAAGAACAATAGTTTATTTGGTAAAATATTGACCAAGGTTTCTAAAGGGAGACCTAATCCACAAAATGTGCATCAACACAATCCATTTTCCTATCTCAATTACACATTCTTATAGATTTTAAAGCATCAATTTGGAATCTCAACTATGTGTTTACATAAATATAAAATTTTCCTAGAACCTCAGCCTTGAACCTAAACCTAATAAAAAACTATTAGTATTTACCAAGACTGTCATGAACAAACCTATAATAATAAATTACACCATTAGTTAATAGAGACTCTCTATAATAATTATTTATACATAAACCATAGTGGTTATCATGTAATTATTCTATAAGGTATCCAAACATGGGTTTAATTAGTCCAACATCTTCTATGGTGCCCAGAGCATCATTATAGTGCATGTATATGAATGAAAATCATGAGTCCTATATCCATACAAATGGAATTCTTGGGTTGCATGAGAATTAATATGGAACATAAAACATAGTGTCTCGATAATCATTCTATCACTACAACCATAGTTCTTGGATAAACATCATGAAACATAAAACAAAGTGACTAGAGAATGAGTTTATCACATAAACTATGGTGTACTACTCGTTCCAGGATCATTAGTCCAACAACAAAACAAATATCATTTCTCAACCTCTAGGATCCAATATATTGACCTTGAAATCATTTAAAACAAACTAAAAACATTATTTTTAAATTAGTATAATTTATTATGATTTATATGAGTCCTTGACACCATGATAAGTAAAAATTTATATCCTTACATCAAATCATCAAGAGAACAGTTAAGGATTCTCACCAAAGGGACAACCCCACACAACATTCCAGTAAAATGTTAAATCTTTTGATAAAACCCTTTTCTTAAACCACCTTGAGTTCAACAAAGCCATTTAAAAAATAATATTTTCAAAACCTAACATCCCATTTTGACAACAAAAAATAGGTCAAACCCCAGTGCAAATTGATAAAACCATTACGAAGGCCAGATTGAAATTTCATAAAAACATAACACCTGAATCAACCCATTTAGTCCTCTTTAATGTCTTTAATAATTTATTACCAAATTAATCCCATTAGATCATTAATCATTCAATCAAAATAAAAAATGATTTTAATCAGGTTAATCTTGTAACAAAACTATTTCACCTAGTAAAACCTAACATTTCCTTTTTCAATAAATAACACACCCATAGGGAGGATATAAGTTCAGTATTATATATATATTTAGATCCAATGGGATATATGAATGATCTATGTGATAAATTTATATCCTATATCCATTTACTTAATCCTATATAATCTAATATAAAACACATGAGAGTCATGGTGCACACCATAATACCATGAAATTCAATAAACAACACTATGGATAAAGCTCTTATATACTGACGTCATAAAATAATATTTCCACAAACTTTCCGAATCTTGGTCGCCTCACAAATTCCCAAAAAAGACTCTCCCAAAATCCTCCACATCCAAACGTTCTAATCTCAAACACCCAAGATCAAATATTACATGAAGATAGATGAATTAATTAATTATAACTTATATAATTAATAAATTAACAAAAAACAAACATGGAATAATTCAAAAAAACAGGTGATCACCTCCTATAGAAACATCATGCAACTAAAATGGGAGGTCAACGATGGACTCCTGACACCATCCTAGTGAAAATCCCTAAGATGGGATACTAATACAATATTTTTTTACTTTTATTTAATTGATAATACCTAATAAAATTAACCATGAACACACAAATAAAAAAATTCTACATGCCATGTGGAATTCATCTTCTGTTCTCCTCTAAGAAATCCAACCAGAACCCCGATGAAAAATCGATTATTCCACCAATCATGGTGGGATCACCAATAAAACCTATTCCAAAGAAACCAAAAAATAAAAAGATGGAAGGATATGAGGAAATGCTGCCATTGGATAATATGGAATTATTCAAAAGACTAAATAAACACTATAATCAGACCCCAAATTGAGGGGTTATAGGAGCTGGAAGTGGTAGGGATACCCCTAGTTCGTGCACACCAATTAGGGGAAAATTGATGATGTATCCAAAAAACCTTAGGGTTGTTTAGGTAAAATCATCCTTTTTATGTGGTTTTGGGAAGCCGCATGGTTATCAAGACCATACAACAAACATGCACCCCCAATATTCATAGGTCCCATGACTCCCACAGTTAGGCTATAATATTAGACAAACTATGTGTGAACCATACAACCAACATTGCCTCCCCTATATAGAAAGGTGCATGGATTTTGAAAACCATGAACAACCTATGCGTCAGGCCTTCTCATCTACCACATTGTGCACATTGTTCCCATGAGATCACATAGTTTACCTCATAGCATGATAAAAATATGAAAATAAACTATGTGTAGTTCCAAATTAACTGATAACAACGTGATCGACAATGTGTCCCAAGGTTTTTCGTAAACTGTCCAATCCGATCTATGAAGCATGATTATATAACTCTAAATATCCCAAAACAAAAATCAAAGCCTCAAAATCTCATATAACCACTTATCCTACCTCCATAGCATCATTCTTCACCTCAAACCATAACTTTGAATCATTATATTTCTCTGAATTCCATTCCATGTCTAGTTCAAAACCACAAACCATCCAGTAAACAAAATATTCAAATTCTTTTTAAAAACAAAAAACACTTATTGACATGGGGACTTTATTATTATGTGATACGTAATATTTTTTGGAACAAAAGATAATAATCCATTCTTATAATATTTAATTCTTGTTGTAAAATTTTATTTCATCAAAAATAGGTTATAAGATCAAAATGTATTAGTTGTTAATCATAAAAAAATTAAATGATAACTCTTAAATGACTTAAAATCATTACCTAATTATTTTTTTGATTCGAATATAATTTATCTATCCTATTTCCTCAAAAAATATTTTATATGAATTTTTTCAATTCATAATGGTTTGTAAAGGGATTATTAATTTACCAGTGTATATCCATTATGAGTGTCAAACCATGTGTGTATAAAGGCCTATTTTTCATACACGAGGTGATGATATAGTCAATTCACATTATGTTATATTTGTGACTATTACCCCTATGTAAAACTATGGAAAAGCTGCATCCACTTGTAGAATATTAAAAGTGATTGTATTTCATAGAAACTACATAACTTATACTTTACCATAATTTAGGGATATTTTTATATGTTTAGACTTATCCATAATACTTGAATATGGTTTTATCATTACAATCCCCAAACAAACAAGAAATTATTCTAATACCAACTCTTACAACACATATCTTAATACAATTTAATTCTTGATTTATTACATAATGTTACACTTAATAATTTCCTAGAACATTGTGAGTCCTGGTTTCTTTGGGGAATTATATATATTGAAAAATAACTAGATACATTTGTAAAAAAAATTAATATCTCTACAATTTTTTTTAAAATCACATTTATTCTTCAAAAATGGTCTGGGATAACCAGGGGATATACACAAGAAATGGGTATGATATAAATCCTAGGTTGGGAATAATGAATGAATAGAATAAGTTAAATAAGTAAATTTGATCCAAAATTCATATCAAGGTAACATAATAGATTTGAGATTCATAAAGTTAATCATCATAGAATCATATAAGATGATAACATAAAGACAATATGGGTATGTGGAAACAACAAAAAACATGACATCAGAAACATATGTCAAGGGTTGTCATCGAGACATCATAACATCGTGTACATAGGTTAACCTCTAATTCATTATACATGTTACATCATGGGATAAAAACATTTCCCAATTCATTAGAGGGAATTATAATAATAGGACCATCTGTCACATTTAAATCATATATACGATTTATTGTGCTACATATATCATACAAAATAAAGATGTATTTATTATCTTCAATCCCATAATTTTTTATTGTGGGTTACATACATGGATTTACCCAATAAATCAATGAAAGGTTCATATAGGTCAAAACCCTTGATTTGAAATGTATATGGGTATTCACTACAAAATTTCCTGTCCAAGAAAATTGCATGCTACTTTTAGTAGCATTATGGGTTCACTTAAAGGATCAAGGGGTGGATTAATTAGCGTAAATGGTGGTGCCACATTACATGGAGATATTAAGGATGGTAAATATATTTTTAAAACACATTATATCATGAAATATTTGTAAATAAAAAGTCTTAGTACAAATAAATTAATTGAATTAAAATTTATGATGAAAGAAACCTCAGTATTGAGAGGGAAATTCTAAAATATTTGGGCGATGTTATTAGGAACTTATGAACACCTTGGATGGGTCTTAGAGAGGTATAAGAAGACTAAAGTTGTGAGAAGTGGGTCTATAGTAAATAGTATTAGGGGTATGTGTGTTTAATTATAACAAATTATTGGGTACTTATTTATTAATATCTATACTTTGGTTATGAACTCAATATGATAAAATAATCCAAACCACAAACCTTCCCATATTACTCCCCATTGTTTCTATCCAATAAGAGTGGTTTTAGATATTTAACATATATATATGAAATTAGATCATTAATATAATTCCCTTTGGTGATGTGTTTGTGAGTAATGTTTATAAATAATTAATATTAAAAGCATAAAATATAATATAGTTTTCGGATGATTCATTAAGAGACTATAAAATTTATTAAATAACATAGCAACAATTATTTTAAAAGGGAAAAATAATTTTGGTCATGGATACAATTTATACTAGTTTTTTCATCTCTTTTATTCTTTCATGAGGTTATAATACATACCATATATTTATACCTTATTTTATTTTTACCCAAATAATCGATTATCTCACAAATTTATGATAAATTCATCATTTCATAATTCAAAAATTAATATTTAAAAAATAATTATTATTTTATCAAACTTTTTATCTAAATATTATATTATACTCCTTTAAATAAAAACCTCATTTAATAGAAAATCTGGGTTTTTACGATTATAACAGTTTTTGGACCGTTAAAAAATTATATTTTACATCATAAAATTGTATTGCGATTTATATTTAAGTAAATATATTTGAAAAGGAATATTTCTAAAAAATATAATTTATTTCAAAAAATGATGAAATCACCCATATGATATTCTTGATTAAAACATTATATTTCCCAAAAATACAATATGAGTTTAATGTTATTACAATCCAATTTTTATTAAACATATTATTAAATATTGTAATAACCCATGATTTTAAAATACTTACATTAGGATTGATTTCATATAAGATGCTAAACACTGAGCTTAAACCTCCCAAAAAATATATGGTAGTTATAGTATAGTTGATAAATTAATGGGTATGAATAGGATTAACTATATTATTAAATTCATATATATTAATATTGAACTCAATATAAATTTAATGAAAAAGTATTTATAAATAATAACTCAGTTTTTATTGAAAAAAATTTATTCATTAAAAAATGTTTTCTTAAAACAATTACTTATTTTTGTGAGAACATATTATAATTAATTTCTAAAATATTATAAAATTTTTCATATAACATTAACATAATTTTTTAAACTAATTTATAAAAAATAACTTTGGGTGATGTGTTTGGATTTTGGGGAAAAATATAGAGATTTTTCAGTGAATAGTGAAAATATTTGATTTTGGTAAAACTAACATTTCTTTTCAACAAAATATGTAATTTAATGTTCCATTATTGTTTAAATGTAATTTAAATTAACATAATTATCCTTTAGATAAATTTAATTTAAACAATTACATTTGAATCATATTTAAAATATTTTTTGTATAAGTTTATTTCTGGGTTTCAAAACGCATTTTTTAATTTTTTTAAATTGCCTAATGTTTCCCAATTGTAATTAATTAAAATAGATCCAAATTATGAATTATTTAAATGATATTTAGATATTATATATTTATAAATTTTAATTTAAACAAACATAACTATATAGTTATATATTTAATTTAAAATCATTTTATGGTTGAAAAATGTATTTCTTGAATGACCACTACTTAGTTGTATCTGAGTGATTTATTTTAAATTAAATTATTCCACTTATATGAATTTTGTTTGGAAAAATGGATTCCATATTTTATGTCATAAAAATATATATTATATAATAATGAAAATTTTTTCATCATGAATTCTGAAAATAGAAAAAAAAATCATTTACCACTGTTAAAGTGAAAACAGGTTTACTTGGGGTTAAATGAAAATGATATATGATTAAATGAACTATAACCCAATATAATGACTCTTTTAAAAAAATTAGTTTTGAGTTATTACTTATAAGGCTTAATAATGTTCCATTTATTATCCTCTTTCATGTATAAAATATGGTTATAACGTTTTCTTTTTATAACACATATTTGTGTAATCTCTCAATTGTAAAATACCACCCCCTCATATCACTAATTTAGGAAATAAAATAATTTTGGTTCAAAAAATACCTATAAAATTACATTAAAATATTTCCTCACCATTTACAAGAATGCATTAATTTATTATAAATCCCTCAAGGTAATATTTTCGTGCAAACATAAAGAAGTAGTCCGACAAAGAGGTATCGTTCTTAACTGAGCATTCTGTTTTATTTATTGTTCCACCCTATTAAAATATTCTTTAACCATTATGACATAATAACATACTTTTCTCATATATTCTGATATTTTATTCTACTAATGGATTGACTTAAATCAATATCATCTTAAATAAAATGGGAAACCAAAAGATTTGTCATGTGTATTGTGGACTACCATATCACGGACCAATAAAATTGTTTTTCATAATTTTCTCTCAAGTCTATAAATGTTGATGGATTAAATGTTTATATATGACATTAATTAAATATTTTTTATTATTATAAGATAATATATCATTTAATTTTTTACCTTTATGTTATTTTAATGATGATAACATTGTTTTTTATTACATGTAGACTACCGCCTCCACGGAGTGATGTGATTCATTTTTCATCACATTACCAGAAGGAAGATAAATATATATGTTTTAAAAATAATATAATATTTTTTATATTATGATAATTATTTAAATATAAAATAATAATTACCATCATTTAATAATGATCCATGAAAATAGAAATATTGACTTTGTGTACGTATAACATAACGTCTATTTGACTTTAAACATTTCATATTCATAGCCATTGTACATGGTTGGTATTGAAAGAACAATTGATGTATAAAAAGTTTTATTATTTAATTACAATTAACCTTTAGATTAATGAAAAATGGTCATTTTTTCATGGTTAACACATCGAATCTCATTTTAACATTTGGTATTGAACAACCTCAATGATCCCAAAATGGAGTTTGCATATTATGTAATTTAATATTTTCGTAAAAGAAATTATTTATTTAAAAGGTATTAAAACAATTAATTTTTATTAATATATCTAATATTTTATATAAAACTTTTATTTAGGGGGTGAAAGAAATACGTGGAAATTTTACACTTGAGGAAAGGGCTTCTTATATTACATGTACTTCTATAGAACATATTCCATATTCAATACTTATTTTTATTGTGTTGTGTATATAATACTGATAAATTTAATTAATGATTATATTTTAAAATTATCAAAATTTAAAATTCTATATGAGGCTCTATATTTCATTGGTTTCTATCAAAATATTACCAAATCCATCAAGGATTTCGTATTAATTTTTCATTAATTGATGAATATTTTATTATTATGCAAATAATATATTTTATATAATGTATATAATTCACATTTTACATGTTATATAATGAATATATTTATGACAGATATAATTAAGGATTAAATTTAATTTATTCTTTCATATGGATTACTATTAAAGAGTTACCAATGTGGAAATGATGGTATGTTACAATCTCCTTTCCTTTTGAGATTGTGTATGTTCAAGGTTCCTTTAGAATAAATAATATGATATCATTTTCCTTAACTGTGTTTATTTATTATACAGTTGTTATGAATGTGGTTAAATTTTTTAATTTTTTTCTCATCCTTTATTGATTAATAAACCATCAAGAAACTCATTTGTAAGTGATATTGATTTTGTATCTTCTTTTTGATTGAGAATATTTCTCATCAATACCCATGTTGTATAAAATGTATCCAAAAAAATTTATTTTATAGAAATAAATTATTTCTTAAAGGTATTTCTCATGATCATTATCCATTTACAATAATTTTTTTAATGAAAAATTCATATGATCTTCCAAATTTGACACTTTTCACTACTTTTAAAAAATATTTAGAAAGAATGATTATTTTAAACATTTAAAACATATATATATTTTCCTTCCATCATGATAATTATTTTATACGAATATTTTATTTTCATAGGTTATTTTCAAGGGATTTTTTTTCATTATATCTTATGAATTTTTAGTTTTTAAAATTTATTTTCAAAGTGAAAATGATGTTTACCTAAATAATTATTTTCATTAAAATTTAATGGTATTTCAATTCATAAACATAAAAACATTGATTTTATTTTTGATCCACTATGAGTATTTTTTAGTTATACCATCCTCATTCTTTATCAATATATATTTTTGGTTTTTCAAATATATTTTCATGGAACCCTTTTTTCCATGGGTTAATTATGTTTGAAATATATATTCATGGTTCTTATTTCATTTTCAAGGGTTAATCATGTTTTAAAGAGATTATCAAAGAACCCATTTATTTTCTATTAGTTAATCACGCTTCAATGATATTTTCAGGTAATTATTTTCATATCCACAAGTTATCCAAGTTATTGATGAAATAATTATTTTTCATATGTGTTTTATGATGAGATTCAAGATTTATTTAAGTGATTATTTTCTTCATGATTAAAATCATGTGGCTCATGAATGTGGATTCTTAACACTCTTTCCTTTTTTTAATGAATTATACCATGTCACATGTTTATTAATCCCAATTTTATTTGTATGATTTATATTATTTTATTCTAATGAACTCTCTATATATCATCATATTATTATACTCACCCAATTATTACGGATGAAATTCACTTATTAATGCTTATGTTTACCCTTACAGATCATTTGAGAACACCCTGTTTATATTTCATTTTCCTTATGTTATCAAGAATTATGTAAAATAATTTATTCCAAGAATAGTTTCACTAGGGTTACAATAATAAAATAATATATATTATAAAAATATTGGTTTAGTGGAAAAAATACTCATATCAATACATTTGCATTGTTTATGTACTAATTTGTTAAAAAATATTACATACACTAAAACTAATAGTTCCTTGTATATGCAAGTGCTCAAGTATTTAATGTTTTTATATTTATTGTATGAAAAACATTTGGTTACATTTGTCGATATCAGGCTATAAGTGAAAATATAATGATATAGCACTGAACACAGGAGTGCGGGTATTTGGGATGTAATAAAACATTTATAATGTAATAAAAAGGCATAAATTGAATTTATATTTTATAAAAAATAAATATATTAAAATTTATACTACTCTTTTCGAGATATATATCACTTTATTACACCAGTGCATTCCATGAGGTACGGTATGCAATGGTGAAACTTTTTTGGGGAAATTTGTCGAATATGGTTTGGTCTGTGATCTTGTTAAGCGTGAACGTCACCCAAATTTTTTTTATCATTATATAGATGGTGAATCTTGAATTTGTATTAGATAAGTAAAAGTTAAATTTATGTAATATTCTCTATAATTTCTCATAAATGGGTTTTATAGTATATGGGCCTACTATTTGAGGTGATATCCTCTGTGCTAATTAGACATTATCATAAAACTAAATATAAAAACCATAGTCGTCACAATACAATAACTATATTATCATTTGTTAAGATGCTTCATATTCATTTAAATCTGATAGGATATATTTCATAACATTCCAAAAGAACCAGTTTATTTCATCTGTTCTCTATCACTACATTACATAATATGTAATTTAATCATTTATAATGAAAATTGCATTTATAAATATCTAGTTCATTATAGCTACATCCCACCATGATGAAAAAATTATTAAAATATTCATGAATTAGAAACCTCCATTATTTAATGGTATTCATAATGTATTATTATTTGATTAATGGATCATTTCTTTAAAAATAAGTTTCATTCTTTGGGAAGTAGTGAAAGAGATAATGCTATCAAAATAATTTATATTCATAAATTAGAATTTAATCAATAGTGTTAATTGATCCTTAACACTAATGAGTTATTAGAAATAGATTTTATACTGTAGAATAAAATAAAGCATTTATTATTTCAAATATATATTCCTAGTGATATAGGTGTTGATAAGGAGAGAGGATTCCTCAATCTGAGGAAAATATGCAATGAGAAAAACATACTAAATATGAAGTGAATTTACAGTGTGAGAAACTCAGATTGTGGATTAGATATATAAAACAAGTAGTAATATTAATTATTTCTTTGAATGGATATATCCTATTATTCATAGGGAATTATTCACTCAATCATTTTTAGTATATGAAGATATAGTGTAATGTTCCATCGAGGTTGAGAAAGAATTCACCATGTGATATGTTTTCGTGGTAAAAAATAAAGTTGGTGGATGAACACTATTTAAAATAACATATAGATATTGGGAAGAAGGGGAGGGTGATATTTCTTGATTTTAAGGATTTTGGAACGAAACATTGCTGAAAAAGCTTGCTGGGAATGGGGGTTTACTTCAAGTGCGGACATAAATTCCATTAGTATCATGATTTATGGGGAAAGAAAGAAGAACCAATTTTCATTAAATTAACTATAAATATATAGATTCCTATTCAAATTAATGAAGGAAAGGTCAATTGAACTTCCCTTATAAAGTTCTAAGGGATTATGGACATGATTATGCAATCCCTACAGTAGAGGTTGGTGTTATTAATGATGTAGTGAAAGTGAATTAATTATATCCTAAAATTTATTTAATAATTTAATTTATTCTAAATCATTTAACTCTTTTATCTCTTATATGTTTTCAAATAAAATTATTGATTTTTTAAGAACCATAAAAGGTACCATCCAATAAAGAGTCCAAGTGGAAATAAAAATATAACAATGATATATTAGTCCATACCCATAATGAAATATCAACTAACATAATTTAAAAACAATAATTATTATACCTATATTTGACTTTCATATATTCCTTCCAAATGTATTGATTCATATTTATAATTAGAAAAAATATTCTAGAAAGAGGGAGACTATGATTTCTCATGGTGATATAGATTACCTTATCAATATATTAGAGACGACATCTTTTAAATAATTTTGGAATCCTCCTCCAGTAGCTCAACTTAATGTAATTATTGGATATAAATAATAGACCAAACCAAATAATTTGAAAGTTATCTTTAAAATAGAGGAAATACCTATTGTAAAGGAATACATTGATGTGTTTCCTAAAGAACTGTGATTACACCAACCAGCGTGTGATCTTGATTTTCTTATTGATCTCAATATTGAAGAAAAAACTATATATAAGAATGCCTATATTATTGGAAGAATGAAATTAGTATAACTAAAGAAAAACTATAACAGTGGTAAGATATGGGATTTCCATTACATAATGTCTCTCCATAGATATCCCATTTTCTTTTTTCTAAGAAGAAAAGGGATATATGATCTTTTATATAAATTAATGGGAAATCAACACCGTTAATATAAAGAAAATGTATCATCTTCCATATATTGACGACTTATTAGATCAAATTCAATGAACTCAATTTTTTCAAACATTGATCTTTGTTATGAATATCATTATCTAAACATAAATATGGATGATATTCCAATGAAAATAATTTATATTAGTTATATAAATTAAGAATTTATAATAATTCAATTTCGATTGATTGGTTCAACTTTTGTTTTTAAGTATATGTTTAACATAGTATTCAAGGATTAACATGATAATTTCACTGTGGTATTTCTGAATGATTTGTTGATATAATCTAAAATTTATGATGTGATTACGATTCATTTTCAAATAATTATTATGACTATTGTAGATAATGTGTTATATGTAAAATTTAGAGAAAATGAATTTTGATTTAGGAAGATTCATTTTTTTAATATTATCATTAGGAATGAAATATTAATTAACCCATCAAATATAGTGGTAGTGACCTAATGGAAAATGATGATGAATATAACTATTTTATTTAGTTTTTTTAGATTAAAATGTTACTATTGATGATTTATGAAAAATATTGAGTTATAAAAACTATAATCCAAGTCGACATATATTGGTGTTATGTTCATATGATCAAAATAATGTAAGGAATTATTTGAAGAATTAAATATGAGATTAGTAAATGCACCAATATTCAGTTTACCATTAGAAAGGGGTTGATTATTATTATATAGTGATTTATCAAAGAAAGGATGTGGATATGAACTTCTGCAGAATTATAGAGTAGCTTCTTATGCATTAAGGGGGTTAATAATTCGTGAAAAGAATTACCCAACCCATGATCTCATGTTAGTACATATAATATTTTAATTTATGATTTAGAGGAATAACCTTTATATTGAATTATATCATGTATATATTGATCACAGAAGTTTGAAATTAATATTCTCAAAAAAGGTAAGAACATGAAATAATAGTGATCATTAAAACTACTTAAGGATTACGATTTCTCAATACAATAGTATACATGAAAGTAAAATTAAGTGGTTGATGTAATATGTATAAAATATCTAGTATTCCTAACTAAAATTGTAATTTTCAATGTTAAAATATTTATATATTTGGAAAATCTCTATATCGGGATTATGAAAGAAGGGGAAGCATCACATCTATTCCAAATAATTTCCAAACCATCCAATTTGGATAAAATTAACATTTTTCCATATAAATGAAAATAATATTCAGAAGAAAATAAAAGATGTTAATGATACAAATTTTGTAAAATTAGTCTTTAAAAATTGTATTATGAAATTTGGAAAAAAAGTTCTGTTTATCATCCATAAATGGGATGAATGTATAACTATTAGATAAGTATTTTAAGTTAAATTTATCTGTACACCAAAGTAGCACAAAAATGTATAGGGATTTGAATGATAACTTTTGGTTTGATAATATACAATAGGAAATTGTTGACTATATATCAGGAGGATTTGTTTCATTAAAGGTAAATGCTGATAGAAAACATCTTTAAACAATCATTCAACCAAAACCTATTCCTTTATTAAAATTAGATGATATTACAACAGACTTGGTCCCTGGGTTGCTAAATAAATGAAGAAATAATGATGTCATGTGGGGTATTATAGAAGACCATACTATGTTCTCAATTGATTTTCAATCAAGAAAGATATGCCTCTTGAGCACCATTTGAGACTCTATATTAAAGATTTTTTGAGCCATTGTTTTGATCCTATTTTGATTGTATCTGATCATGAATCGAAATTTACATCAAAATTAGAGAATTTTATTTTGAAGGATCTTAGAAGTAAGATATGTATTGAAAATAGCATATCATCCTCAAACTGATTGGAAGTCTAAAATTACTATTTATAAATTAGAAAATATGTAATGGTTGGGCTTGATTGACATTCAAGTTGTGTGCTGTCAGTATTTAACTTTGATAAAAAAATTATATTAAAATATCATTCAATAAATAATTCAAATGGAACCATATGAGGAGTTTTATAGAAATGGAATGTTTTCAGCAACATGTCGAGATGAATTTGGTGAAAGTATTCTTATAGTTTCATATCTTATTTAAGAGACAATGGTGAATGTAAAGACAATTCATAAACCTATTTAGGTGGTTCAAAATTAAAAAAAAAATTATGTCAACAACTAATGGAATTTTTTTTATTTAAATTATGAGATCATATTTTATATATTTAATCTCCCAAGAAATGTTTTATGATGTTTATAAATAATTGGAAATTAAATCCTACGTAAATTGTGCATTTGGAAACTCTAGAATGGATAAGATCTATGGATTACCATTTTGATATGAAACCATGCCTCTCTAAAGATCACAATGTGTTCCATATATCCTAATTTGGTAAATACATGATAGAACAATCACATATGATCACATATGAGTAAATAGAACAATAACCTAATTTATCTAATTATAAATAGACTATCCATATTTCAGACACTATAGAAAAACTGTTGTAAGATTATATAACTCTCTTAGTAAAGGTATGTCAAGTAAATAATAATATAGAAGTGGAAATGTGGGAAAGTAAAAGGTTTTTATGAGGAAATACACACATTATTTCATGAGGTGACATTTTGGAAAATTTAATAAATAATTTTTTTCATGATGGTAATAATGTGACATCCAAGCATCAATTTTAATAGGGCTTATTTATATATAAATAATAACAGAGTGCATGTATCTTTTTTAAAGAATCTGATTTAATTATAAATTCAAGAATTATATAAGTGTAATTTTATTAATATAATTTTATTTTTTAATTCATTATATCAAAATTACCATAGAGGTAATTTTTAATATTTCTCTATAATAGATGATTTTTTTGTGAATAGGGAAAAATACTAATTTTATAAAACCATTCACTTTTATGAAATTAGAATGAAAAAAGATGAACTTATGAGATTATAAATTTTTTAATTGACCGAAAATATATCCAATATATAATATAATTTATATAAGAAATATTATGTTGAACATAGAAACATATTTTTATCATTTAGGAAATCTACATAATGTCATTGTTTAAATAATTTCTTTTTTCAGTATTTCATTTTAAATAATGTTCTTAGAAGAAAACATTCAGTTTTGGTGTAGTTTTAAAAATAAGTATTTCATATATTTTTTAATATAATCTAATTAATTCCATTATAATAAACATTATACTTTATTTTTTTATATAATTATTATTATACTTAAAATAATGATTTTTTAAAAGCAATTTTGGGTGCATTTAACACTCTTATCTTTAAATTAATTCCTTAAAATTATAAAATTTTAATAATTTAAGATGTATTTAATATTTTGAAGCATCATAATTTTTATTATATAATATGTTCAACTTAATGTTCTATTCTAATTAATAGTCTAAATATTAAATATTTGTTACAACTATTCCCAATAAAATGGGTTTTCTAGAGGTTAAGCAAAATGATAGTGGAAAAAATTCCACTCACACACATAAATATAATAATATTTGGATAAATTTTGAACATATATTATATTAATTTCTAATTCATGTCCATTTGGTTTTAATTTCAAAAGAAATTGACTATATATTATTTAAATATTTTATGTAATTCCATGTGTGTTCATGCCCTACCTTGTAAAAGGGAACCTATTCTCCTACCTTATTCCATAAAAATATGAAAAATAGATTGAAAAATATCTTACAAAAAATTCTTTGAAGATTCAATTAGTTCATTATTGGTATTTTTTTCTCTTCCCAAGACCATCCTATAAAGGCTTAATGTGTAAGGCAAAGGAGGTCTCTCGAAGAAGGGGTAAGCATCTTAACCGACTCTTTCGATGTTTATTTCTTCTTCTAACCCTAAGAAAATATTATAAACATATAACATAATAAATATAGTATGGTAAAAATACTTGTATATAATTATGATAATGGGATATTCATTTTTGACAACCATTTCAACTTATGGAAAATGAAAACATCGCTTGTGTGTACGTATGCACTACAATCTCTATATAGAGATGTTACTTGTTTTACCAACACCAAATTACTTTAATTCTTATAAAGACAAAAACAATGTATATAAATTGTATTTATTATATAATTATTATTATGGGAATATAATATTATTTTTATCATCCTACCCTTCCACCCCTAAAATATATAATGATGTCGTTCACTAATAAATGTGGACTACCACCTCCATGAAGTGATGTGATTGCTTTTTCATGTATTTTTTTTGATTTGTAATAAATATTTATATAATAAATATATTTTTGATTTATATCATGATTATAATTCAGGAAATGATGGTTCCAAGATGAAGAAGTAATGATTATAACTATTTATTTGAAACATACATAACATATGATGTTATTAACACAAAATATAATGATGATAATAAAGGATTGTTGATGAACGAGTGATAAGATGTTACCACGAAACAATGAATCATATTATAAGTATGTTTATGAATATTTTATAGAATTATATTATATATTTAAATTTTTACATGAGTTTAAATGTACTTATGAATAAATTCATTCATGGGTAAGGGTTTATTTCTTAATATCATCTCTATTTGGGATTGTTAATGTTTAATATTTTTCTTCAATAACTATATGTTATTTATATATTAATACCCATATAGTTTCTTTCCATATTTATATTTCTAAAAATTATAAATTTTCCTTTTAATTTCCTCTCTCTAAGTACTAAGTACTCAGAAAGAATATTTTTAAGTAAAATGAACTTCGTTTTTATTCTATGAGGAATATTTTTATTTAATGTCCATATTTATTAAAAAATATTTTCAATTTCATTGTAATATTACTGAATTATGTATTAATTTCATTTAACCCATTTTTTAATTTATATAAAAAATTAAAAGGTACCTTAATTTCATTTTCTGAATGTGGCACTTTTAAAAATGTTGTCTATAGATTATTTATTTTAAAGCATACCACATGAAAAACATTTCTGACTGTGATAAATTTTATTTTCCTTGATGAATAATTTAAATATTTAAATGGTTCTTTTAAATGAAAATATTTTCCATATTATTATTGATATTTTTATATTATAAATGAGTTATTTATAAATAACTATGTATTTTCCTCAAGAAATTTCTCAGTTATCTTTTAAATGTATCTTCATCTATTTCAACATCCTTTGAGGAATCTAATTATTTATAGAGGGTATTCTATAAGGATATCATCCACCATATTACAATGGATGGAATACGATCATGTTTTTTATTTATTTAATGTTGAATATATTAAATTTTTTTTATATGGATGTTTATTTTTAATATGTCTTGATTTTTTATTTATTTCTTTCATATAATGAATACATTTGAGTTAATATGTGATGATAGGGTCTTTTATAGCCAATAGATATACTAAAAGGTCTCTTGTGAATATAATGTTTTGGAATTTGGGATATGAACTACTTATTTAACTATATTTTCGTGGAATGGGTCCCGAAAATTAATATTATGACATATGACATTATTCAATCAACCGTTATTATACTAGTTAAAGTTTTCCTAGTAATTGCTTATATTTTTATTTCTTCCATGTATATATTTAACATTTAAAATTTTATACATTTGGAAAATCTTATTATTGTTTATATTTTCACAATTATTCATTCTTTATTTATTCAATGATAACTTTTGTCATATGATTTACCATACTGGTCATCTGAGCAAACTCAGTATTATGTTTTCATTTCTCTATGATACCTAGAAAATCAAGCGTTCATTTCTTATAGATCCAATTTTTTATTTTTGAAACTTGAACCCCCATTTAATATTATTAATCTCCTCATTCAAACATAAAATGATTTCATATGTTGTTGAGGCTCTTGAGAAGTAATTTTGCCTCTTCAAACCCATTCTTTTGGCGTAACAAAGTTACATCGATCTCTTTTGATATCTCCTTAGTAAATATTTCTCCTTAACTGTTATTTTTTTATCTGAACATATTTCTTCCTTATAGATTGATACATCATCATTTAATTTATGTATCTAAGATCTATTTTGTAGTGTCCTTATCCTATGTTGTTTCATAATATCTTTTTTCTGTCATTCTTAATTTATAGTTCCCACAGAGGGTAATGTTCACTGCAGTTCATTTGTTTAATGGTTGGTGTCTATTTACAAATGTTTAATTAATAATTTTGTTTATTTTTATTATTAATAAAATTTAATTTATATTTAATTAATTTTATTAATTATTTCAAATTATTTTTCAAAGGGATGTATTTTTTAATTGGATTTTAGATTAGAAATAGGTTTTACACACCATGTTTTTATTTAAATTATTGAATGGTGGTTTTGATTTTTAAATTGATTTTTAAACTCTATTGTTGATTAGCATTGATTTAAAAATGCTTTATAAATTATGAGTGTGTATTTTTGATGTAATTTAAAATCATGGAACATCAAGAACCTTGGGTGAGTGGGGAAGGGGACATAATAATCCTTTGTATGAGTAGAACTACTAAGGTATATTTATGTACTATGGAAGGACTCGATATTAGTTTGATAAAAAATTATTTATATGTATAGAACATATTTCCCCATTAGATATAGCGTGAATGGATAGTTATTTTCCATTTATAGATGTTTATCGCATGATGGATCGTTATCATTGATTTTTAGTCATAGCTTCTTATATGAGATCTTATAATGTACCATTGCATAAGGGTATTTAAGGGATATATTTAATGTTGAGTACATTATGGTTTATGAATATGATTTTATTCATTATCACTTATTCTTTTAATATTTTATATTTGAAAATGTGAATGATTTTTATTTAAAGTATAAAAAAAATGATTTCTATGTTTCATGGATATTTGAAAAGTGCTTCATAAAAACTGTATTGATTTTAATATTATAACTGAAAACATAATGATATTCGACTATGTGTGGATTCTATGGTGGTATACTATTTGGATTTGTGCTCACAACCAACATTTTTCTTTCCAGGTTTTATATTTTTGTTACAGGATCCATGTATTTGGAAGAGAATCGTGTAGCATAATGAAATGCCTTGTTGTTTTTTCTTTCAGTTCTATTTCGTTTGGAGGTGAAAATGTGTATCATGGAGAGTTGTGGACTTTTAAAATTCATATATTTTTTGGTTTATCATGTTCTCTTGGTTTAATGTTTTCTTTGTACCTATTTTGTTCCCCATTATATTTTGGTTTTATGTCTTGTTTTAGCTATCTTCATTGTTTGTTCCTTTTTCCTTCTCATACCTCACCCGGATGGGATGGCTTAGGTGGCATACTTATTTTTCATAGGATGGTCTATTACAATATAGTATCAAATTTATTCTCATCCAGATGTATGTTATGAATATCTATTTATGGTTTTTTTCATTCTTATAAAGGATTTTTGAGCATTGGAATGTATATATTGATTGTAGAAAAGAGGCCTAGTATACTCTCAAAAAAGACTGAACCTGATTTACCATGGGTGGTTAAAAGTTTTTTTACATGTTTTAAGACTTCAAGTTGAGGTCTTTTAAAGTAACTATATGGACCACTTTTTCATATGGAAATATTCCATCTCTAAAGTGATTTCCCTAATTGATAGAACTCATAACTTCTTCAAAAGCGGACTAATTTAAAGCATGGTTTTGTATTCATGAAGTTGGTCCTAAATTATTTTATATTTTTCATGAATAATCAGTTATTTTATTTTTTATCAGAAAATTACACTAAGAAAAGGTATTCTGAATCCAACAGGGGATGTTGCAAGAAAATGCAATCTATAAAATCCTCTAGTGGACCCTACATTGGTTGAATCTATTATCCATATTAATAAAACATGGGGTCAAGTTGGTGTCGGGAACCCATGAAATGTAGTGTATCTTGGCATCAATTTCACCAAGAAACGTCCACCTGTCTTACATTGCAATGAAGGAACTAAATAATATGAAACATGGATTGAAAACATTGAGAGGATATTCAATTTATTAAAGATTCGCGTAGACTATAAGTTATGTTTCACCACGTATATACTCGATGGACCATGAAGAAGATATTAAGATTCCAGTATTCTTTCTATTTTGCATGAGGATCCCTTAAAGACGTATTTAAAGAAAATGATCAACCCGTAGTTTTATCCTAAGACATTGAGTTTGGGGAAGACCTGGAGGTTTCTAACTACATAGTAAGGGGAGAATACCATCTTGTGATATGCCACCCATTGTTCCATGTTAGGGAACATATCATCGAAGCATGTCACCAATGAATACCTAAAGGCTATTAGGTCTTTGTTGGGATTGAGAAAATGTATTTATTTGAATTTTATTTTCATGTGTCTTTTGACTTTATGGAGGTGGTTGACAAGGATGATTGGGATGAAGAATACATATATGTCATGATTCGTTTGGGAAGTGATAATGTTGGTATAGTTGTCAACTAGGGTGTTTCTCCTAGAAATGACAGGAAGCACACTGGCGATTAGTTTTCTTCAGAACTAGTTTCTTAGTCTTCATCATGAATGTATCAGGTTGTTTACTACTAGTGTGTCATGTTAAATGATACCAAGACTAACTATATGGAGGCACCAAGGAATTTTCATCATTGTGGGAATGTTGTAGATCTAATTTATTGAAAGAATGTATGAGGATAGTAATGAAAGATAAACTCCCAATGAGGGTTCCAAGGTTCTTAATGAATTGCCTTAGGGTGGTGGAACATATTCTCAGTCTGTGGGGTATGTTCAAGAGGGTATGATAAGATGAATTTATGTGGAAAAGTATTCACAAGAGGAATTTGAATTGGGTCCAACTAATGTAAGAGGTATAATGATTATTTTTTACATTTTGGTGTAGGATTTATTTGATACTAGTGTTACTGATTCTTTTATATTTTAAATATTTGATGATTGGTTATGTTTATTTTTCGAACTTATACATTATTTTTGGATATTTCTACACATTTGGGAATGATGTTCAAAAAATGTTTTACGTTTCCCTCTTTTCGGGTGAAGATATCCGACATTGATGTAACGTGGTATTTCTTAGTTCACGATTTATATATATCTTACCAAATTATCCACATATATTTTATGATTAGTGTGAAATCAAGGATTGAATATTACTATCATTGAGTTCAGTTTCAATCTTCTAATGGGGCCACTCTTGTATTTCAGTGTGACTGTGACTGAATATTGGTGAGGTAAGGGCCTATTGTTCCTTATGATGGGGTTATATATTTTTCATTATCGAAGATGTTATAAGATAACTTTGGCACTAGTTTAGGAAATATTCTTCCTGAATTGGTTTTTTCATACCCGTATGTCATTTATGATTATTTTGATGGGTTACCTCCATAGAGAAAGCACGATGTTTCTATTGACCTTCTACCCAGTATGATGCCCATTTCTATGTCAACACATCTAATGAAACCTTCTCTATTGGTAGAACATAGGGTCTTCCTCGCGATCTTGGAAGATTAGGGATTTTTGTTGCATCCTCATGTGTCACTCTGGGCTTCACCCATTGTCTTTTCTAAGAAGGAATATAGGATTCTCAAAATTTTTGTGGATTATCTAATGTTAAATCGAGTGACTACTAAGTTAAAATATCCAATTCTCTAGATTGTTGATCTTATTGACCAACACAGAGGGGCTAATTAGTTTTTGAAGATTGATCTTCTGTTTGGGTTTTAATGAACTCAAATATTATCAATAAAAAATCCCTTATTATAGTTATGTCATATAGTATAATTCACATTAAGAACCTAGTAATGCCATTATAAATGAATAATGAATGAAATAAGTGGTATTTCTAGAATTTAAGGAACCTATAATGATGAAATAGTAATTTGACCTTTGGAATTTTGATATGACCATTATAAATATAAAACCATACAATATAATAGTAACGTCACCTAGAAACGTATTAATTAAATTCTTGTATCTTATAAATTAAAATTAGATATATCTATATATTATAATATTTAAATAAATATTTAGTAATGATAAGTTAAGTGCTGGTATTTTGTGAATTTTAAATATTATAACACATTTTTGTAGTTAACATAATTATTTAAAATAAAATTTAATTTCATAAAATTTATTTATAAATTACTATTTTATTTTATTATGATTTTAAGATATTTTAATGAGACCTTATTTAATTTTTCGAAGTGTTATAAAATATATTATAAGTTTAAAACCCATATTTTTCATGTAAATGATGATTTTAATTGCAAATTATTTTTTTAATATTTAGAAAACAGTTTTCTAAAATGTAGTTCTTTTTTTAATTCTAAACATTGGAAAATGGTTTGGGTGATATTTTTTGATTTTTCTAAAATACATTAATTTTTTGTGAATATTAAAATACAGTAAAATAATGTACATATACATTATAAGTACTAATTCATTCATCACTGATGTAAGAACCAAAATAGAGAACTTACTTTCATAATTTTCTTATATTTACTGATAATTTTCAAACAATTCCTAGTTTTGAGCCAAAATACTAAACTAATGAATAAAATAATAAGAGAACACCGCTCTCCTACACTATAAATACCCCTTACTACATCTACTCCTAAAACCTTCCAAGATTTGAGACTTATCCAAATTATACCCAATACTCTTCCCAAAACCCTCCTCAACATCCGCGAGGTTATTTGGTCATCAATAGACAAAAACACTTTTCCATCAGGTGGTTTTTCAATAAAAATAAACTCATGAGGTAAATTCCAATTTACTTTTATTCTAATTTCTTTTCATGTTCATTTATTATTATTTCTTCCACTACCCTCATATAAATGGTATTATTAATGAATTAACTCATATATACTATAAGTTTACTATTATAATGGAATAATCCATTATGAAAACACGTCTTCTCTCCCATTTAATCTAAAAATGAAAATTCCATCCATGAGGATTTAATTTATCGCCTTCATGGATGAAAAAAAATCATTCTCCACTAAGTCTATAAAGAATTGTCATAAAACTTTTTTATTGTTAAAATAATTTTAATATATATATTTCAGCCAAGTTAATATTTTTTAATCATTATATAATCATGATGTTAAATAATAAAACAAAAAAAGTTTGTCGTGAGACAAAACAGCCAAAAAAATCAAACAATTATCATTTACTATTTGTATACTAATTCATCTTCATACCATATAACCATATGATTTATAATATAATTTTACATTATGTAATTTCATTAAAAACATATAACTTCAATCATAGACATCCATTCTCATTTAACATGATTTTCCATAATTGAAAATAAGTAAACCGATCCTGAAAACCAAGGAAAATAACCTTTTCAAACAATAAATTCTAATCTTATAACACATCAAAATGCCCTAAAAGAAAATAATAAAACTATAATAAATAAACTAAATGTACTAAAGGTTTTCAATTAATTTATTATTTAATCAATTTAAATTAATTATATAGTGAATTAAGATAATGTGAATAATTGATTCAAACATAAGTTAAGGGATCCTTTTTGAACTTATATATTTCCTTTGGGTAATGATTTCAATATATTTACCCAATGTAACTCTTCGTTATTTTTGTGTAAGGAATATATATTTTGTTAATATTTTCTGAAATTATGTATCTAGACCATAAAATACTTCTTTGATGGGGTAATACATGTTTAATGGGGATATTCTTTTTTAAATTCATAATCTCATTATGAACCCTTATTAAAGGAACAAAGAAATCCAATAAGAAAATATGTTATGATACATATCAAGGAAAACCTTGTTTGAAACCTCGGGAATCAAATGTTCGGATATAATTTTTCCATACAAGTTTATCCTTTTAGGATTAATGTTTCCCTTTATTATGCTTATTAATTATGTATTCAGGCCCACTAATTGTACTTTATTTTTCTATGTTTTTTGTTGGGGATAGAAAAACTCATTACAACAACAAATGTGATATGAAATATGAAACATTTTCTAATTATATGCCAAATATGAAGGAAAGAAGTTCTAAAAAGTTCATGATAGTACTTTCCCAACTAGTTCAAGTTATGAATAATAACTATAATAGTGTAGAACACTCAGTTTCCTAATAGAGATCAATTTAAGTTTGCATAATTTATATATTAAATTCCTCCCATTATTAGTGTATCTTTTAATCACCTCCCTAATGAAAAATGGATTAATTTAATTGAAAATATATTTTCTATCCTCCAGTTATTAGATGAATAGAAAGTTGTGTTAATGGTTTTTCACTTCAATGGGGAAGCATATTAGTGGTGGACAGAGATCAAGAACCGAACAAATATAAGGATGAAATGGAATCCGTGGAATGAAAATAATATAAGAAAGTTTTTTTCAGTAATTGTTTCCTCCAAAACCTATGTATGAAGATGGAAAAGTGCTTCCTCAGATTGAAGAAGGAAAAAAGACAAGTCTATCAGGGCTTACAAAGAAAACATTACAAATATTTCAATATATGTCTCTAACTTTATGATGAACCCCATGAGAATTTTGGATCACTACTTTAGTGGCCTAAATATGAGTCTACAAAATGTGTTAGTGATTTGAAGATTTGATAGATATAAAGAGGTCTTTTATTATGCCCTTAAGGTAGAAATTGATATTGAAGACTCTAAGTGGTATCATGGGCCCAGTTACACAACTAGGAAAATGTAGTCTATTATGGGTCGATAGGTAGCTAAATCCCATTATTGAATGAAAGCCCAATTTTCTACATGTCAAAATTTTGGGCAAAAACATCCGAAGAACAATCTAAAGGGAACCAATAAATGCTTTAAATGTAGAAGAATGGGGCATTTAGTTAATAACTACTGAAGAGAAATGAAGAGTCCCACTAATGTGGAAGAAAAAGGATGGTTTAGATAAAAACTGAGCATGTACTGGTGTGTTTCAACTGAATGGAACATGGGAATTATGTGAACATTTTCCTGAAACCAAGGATTGGTGGAGGAAATCAACAACAACAACCTATAAGGAAGAAACAAAGTGAAGATGTTATGAATACTGCTGAATTGTAGCTGTAAAATGATTGGGTGATAGGTATGCTGATTATTCATTCATGAATATTGAATTTACTATTTGATTCTAGTTCTACACATTCTATCGTACCATGAGAGTTTAGTTGAACTATTCAAAAACCACCTCAAAATATATAGTATGATTTTTCTGTTACAATAGAAGATGGGGAAATTATTTCATCCAAATTTTATAACTCCTACCCAGAAAATGTTTATGGATTGATCATCCAATTAAATCCAATCATACTCTATTTGGTATAGTTTTATTTAATATTGTGCTTGTATTGACATTCTTGATTCAAATCCAACATCGACTTTCAGGAAAGGGAGGTTACTCTTTACATACCAATGAATCCTCCAATTCAATACATGTGGAAAGAGGAGGAAGAATCTTCCTTGAAATCATCATATCAATTATTAGTATTGATGTCTTCTGATAAAAATATCTATTTTAACTGATTGAGACAAAGGACATAATCTTTCCTGAATACAATCACATTGTGAGGGACTACAATAATGTGTTTCCTGAAGAGTATACCCATCTTCCCCATCATTGGTAAGTTGATTTATCAATTGAAATTAGTCCTAAGTGTCTTACTATTTCAAAGGATCCTTATATAATGGCCACCATTGACCAGGAAGAACTAAAGAAGAAGTCATAAGAGAATCTAGACAAGGGTATATATACCCGAGTGCTTTACCATGTGGTACTATAGTCCTCTTTGTCAAGAATATGGATGGATCGATGCGCCTCTACATTAATTATTGAAAGCTCAATAAAATCATGATAAAGAATTAGTATCCATTTACATGGATATATGAATTTTGGATTAGGTATGGGGGGCAGTTATTTCTCTAAGGTGGACCTTCTGTTGGGATATCACTAATTAAAGGTGTTGAAAGAATATATTCTCAAGACTACATTTCGAATGAGGCATGAAAACTATGATTTCAAAGTAATCACATTTTAACCCCATAATTACATAGAAGTTTTCATGGATTTAATGAATAGAGTCATTAGATATTACCATCAAAAATTTGTGGTAGTGTTTATTGAAGATATTCTCAAATACTCAAAGAGTAAGGTGGAACGTGAAGAGAATTTGATTAGTGGGAAAAAACAATGTAAACGGAGAAATTTTATGCAAAGTACAATAAATATGAGTTATGGATGAAGTAAATATCATTCTTGGGGAATTCTATCACCAATAGAGGAATATCTATATACCCTTTCATGAAAAAAGTAATCAAAGAGTAACCAAGACCAACATCTCTAACAGATATCCATAGCTTTCTGGGTTTATCTGGGTACTATCAATGCTTTTTTAGGAACTTCTCATTATTTTACAACACACTAAGAATGTTGAACCAGAAATGGGTAATGTTTTACTGGACTAGTGAATGTGATGATTGATTCAAATAGTTGAAAGAAAGGCTTATCACTTCCCTAGTAATCACACTTCCAAATAGTGGGGAATTGTTTGTTGTGTATAGAGACACATGAAAGAAGGTAATAGACTTTTTACTAATGAAAAATGATAAACTGCTAGCCTACACCTAAAGGAACTTGAAAATTCCTGGGCAAAAATATCCCACAAATTCTTTGGAGTTGGAAGCTTTGATCTTTTCATTTAAAATCTGGCGGCATTATCTCCATGGGGATATGTTTAAAATAAATAAGTATTATAAGAACAAAATATATATATTTACATATAATGAGTATAATATGAACCAATGAAGATTGTTGTAGATCATCAAGTATTATGAAACATCATATTGGTAGTGAAAATAGGCTAGAGGATGCTTGAAGAAGAAAGTATCCTCAATCATTATTAATGATGAGAATATAGGAGGATCTAATCTCCTTATAACTACAATGGATAGTCATAGGAATCATTAAGAAAGGTACATCATCAATCCTTTCTCAAATGATTTCTTAACCATATATTATGAATAAAATAAATGATTCTCAAATGAGTGATACAGAAATTCCAAAAAGGATGGAAGCTATCAGAAATGAGATCCTCCATGTTCAAGAATGATAAGGATAAAGTTGCAAGATTTGGGCCATGGCTATGTGTACCATCCAATCTAGAGATAAATAATGACCTTCTGAATGATGCACATAGCTCATCCTTCACTATTAATCTAGGGAGCACAAAGTGGTATTGAGATCTCTAAGAGAATTATTAGTGGGAAAATATGAAGAAGTGGATTATAAAATATATATCAAAGTTCATAGTATGTAAATAAGTGAATCCAAAAAGAAGAATGTTTAAGGGGGTTGTTTAAGCACTACCCATACCAGCATTGAAGTGAGTGAAAAATACCATGGACATTGTAATCGAAATTTTGAATACATCCATAAAAAATAATTCTATATGGTTTATTGTGTATTTTATTACAAATACAACTAGCATTATCGCAATTAGATTGGAATTTTCACTGGATCAACTTTTATGAATTTGAATAAAATAATTGGTAAGGATGTATAGAGTACTAATATCCATTTCATCCGATCAAGATTCTAGATTCATCTATAATTTTTGGAAAGGTATCCAACTTTCTATAAGCACTGAGATGGACATGATTACATCATATCACCTTTAAACTAATGTCTAATCTGAGAAAACAATTTATACACTTGAATACATATTGGGATCATGTTCTTTGGACTTCAAATGAGGATAAGACCATTATCTTCCATTGATCAAACTCTCCTACAAAAACTGTTTCCACTTAATCATTCAAATAGTACCATATTAATCCCTTTATGGGAAATTAGGTAGAATATAGGCATGATTGGATTAAGTTGGTGAACGTAAGATGCTCGGACCTAAAAAGGTCTATAAAATGGTTCAAAAGGTAATAACCATTCAACATCACATATCATAATCCCAATGTTGACAAATGATCTGTGCATACTATCATCAATGAGACATTGAGTTTTTGGTTGGATGCATGGTATTCCTATGCATATCTTCATTGAAGAGGATCATGGTATTTTGGAATAAAGGAACACTAATTCTAAGGTACATCAACATCATTGAGATTATCGATCATGTTGGAGCTGTGGCCTATCAACTATCACTTCCACCAACCATGTATCAAGTACATGATGTATTCCATGTATCACACTTAAAGTATTTTATACCAAATCCCCTATATGTATTTAGTTGAGTGGTGGTACAATTACAAAATTATTTCTCTAATAAATAGAAACTAGTGAAGATATTTTTCTCGCAGAGATAAAGTTCAATGAAAAACATTTAATCGCCTGGTAAATTTATGATGGTGGAACCATAAGTTAAAAAGATGAAACATGGTAACTAGAGGAAGTGATAATGGAGAAGTACCCTCACTTGTTGTCATAATAGTATATAAAAGGAAATCACAAGGAAAAATTTTCATTTTGAAGAAGAATATAATGACCCAAATTTATATCAATGGAAATTCCCTACATATAATTATTTCATATATTTTAAATGACATTAATAAAACAGTATAAACAATATAAATGATGAATGAATGGAATTAGAGGTATTTCTAGAAGTTAATGCACCTATTATGTTGAAATAATAATTTGACCATTGGAACAGTAATATGACACTTATTAATAGTAAACCAAATAATAGAAAATTAACCAATCCTATGAATGCATAAATAAATTTTTTGATATCTTTTAAATTCTAATATGATATATCCATTTCTTATAATAAGAAAATAAATGTTTTAGAAATGATAAATTAAGTGTTGGTATTTTTTTGAATAATAAATATTTAATCACAATTTTTAAATTATTATAAATTTTTAAATGAAAATTTATTTTCATAAAATGTGTTCAAATAATAAAATTTAATATTATTTTTATTTTAAGATTATTTTTGAGACCTTATTAAATTTTTCAATGTTTTATACAATTAGTTATAATTTTAAAATATGTATTTTTCGAGTAAATGATGATCTTAATTAAAAATTAAATATATTCTACGTAGAAATTAATATTCAGAAAATGATGTTTGTTTTTTAATTTCAAACATTAAAAATGGTTATAGTTATTTTTTTTGATTTTTCTGAAACACATAAAGTTTTTCTTAATAGTAAAATACAATAATTTACAATATATATACATTATAAGATAAATACCATATTCATTGAGAAATCACTTATGTAAGAACCATAATATAAAATATAACTTCATTGTTTTAATATATTTAATGATAATCCAAAATCTATTCATAGTCATGATCCAAAATAATAAAATAGTAAATAAAATAATGACAAAACACCCCTCTCCACGACAATAAATACCACCCGTCACCACCTCTTCTCCACACACTTTCTAAGATTTTATTATTTTTCACTTTATTCCCAATACTCTTCCTGAACCCATCCTCCACATCCATGATCTCTTGGTCTCATTTAATGATCAAAATATTTTCTTTATAGAGGTTTTTTAGAAGGATAAATCCTTGAGGTAAATTCCTCGTTCCTTTTCTTTTAATTTTATTTCAAGTTCATTTTCTATTCTATCCTCACCTAACCTCGTCCAAATTGTATGATAACTCCATTACCTCACATATACTATAATTTTATTATGATAATTAAATAATACATCATCAAACCCCTTCTCCTCTATCTTTTAAAATAAAAATGATAATTTCATTCGTGAGGTGTTAATTTATCACCTTCTAGGATGAAATTTTTCAATTTTCCAATAACTCTTTCATGGTTGGTGATAAAACCATTTTAATAGTTGAAAAATTTATAAAATATTTATTAAATGAAATTTATTGTTTTTTGATATGTATATTCACATGATGTAAAATAATAAAAGAAAAAAAGTTTGTTGTTAGTGAAAACTGCCCAAAATAATCCAAACAATTATCACTAACTATTAATCTAGTGATTCATCATCATACCATATAAAAAAATTATTTATAATATATTTTTACCTTTTTAATTTTTATTTCTAACATATAACCGCAATACTATGTAACAATTACCATTTTAAAAGATTTCATGTACATGTATATCGGTAAAACAATCATGAACACCAAGGAAAACAATGTTCTCAAATGCTAAAATATTATCATGTAACTCATAAAAAACTATATAAAAAACTAAATGAAATTATAATAAATTAAATAAATATATAAAGTATTTTAAATAATACATTAATGTATTATTTTGATTATCCAGGACATTAATATTCAGTGCATAACCATTTCAGACATAAGGTAAGGGATACTTTATGAACCACTATGTTTCCTTTAAGTTACATTTTATCAATATTTATCCAATGTAACTTTTCTTTATTTTTATTTAATTATTATGAAATTTTTTATATGTTACAAAATAATGTATCTAGATTATAACATTTTTCATTGGTGTGGGAAATATATTTTTTATAATGTTCCCTTCTCAGATCTTTTCGAAAAGAAAACCTGATTCAATGGAACTTCTTGATTTATTACCCATTTTTAATTTCACTACTTAATCTATTATATGCCACAATTATTTTTCTAAAATAACTCATTTTATCATGAAAATAAATATTGGTTCATTTTTTGTTTTTTTCAAACAATAATTCCCTTTCCAATTAAAAAAATTTGTAATATTTTCCTTTAACATCAGTAAAAGGATTTATTTCTAAATTTCATAAACACTATTTTTACATGTATTAACTTCAGTTTGAAATAAAATATCATTATATATAGATATTTTCTATTATGGTTGTCCATTTATGGTTTAAAACCTTTTTTCCATGGACACTAACATGATATTTCATTTTTTTATTTCTTTTAAGATGATTATGACACACAATTATTATGATGGTTAACTTTATGTTTATGTATTATTATTTATGTATGATTACTCATGTGGAACACATATTTATGAACATGTAATGATGGGTGTTCCCAAATAGTGATCTAATTAATTGGTTAATTTTTAGTCTCATGAGATGTATTCTTCAATGGTATTGGTGGTTAATTTTAACTCATGTTCTATCTGATGTGGTCTTGGTGGTTAGGCTTGACTCCCGCTCCATGTCTAATAGGCCTTAAATCATGATTAAGTCCTTTTTTTATTGGTTACACATTTCTATGATACCATTTTTAAATGATTTCATGTTATACATGTTATTAATCATTAAGTTTATTCATGTTCCATTATCTTTTATGTCATCATGTTAGGCTTTGTAAACCATTTGTTATGCTTTACTTATATGTCTATTCCCTTATAGTTGTTTTTATCTCATATCTTTATTAATGTATTACCCAATGTATCCTATGCAATTTTATGGGCTCAATGGATGTTATGAGATCCTTATTAATACTAAATAAAAGATTTTTTATTTTTCTTTCATTTGTTTAATTCTGTATCTAATCTTCCAAAGACACTTTAAGTTATGATCCTTGGTTTTTATTTAATTTTTAAGTATGATTAAAATCATTTAATATTATGTGTTAATGGATAGGTTCACAATAAGGGTACCACCTATTGAGATTCCAAAAATTTAATATACCAAATACTAAATTTTGGGTTCGTTATTAGTATAGAGAGATTCTAGTTATGCCATTATTTCTCACTAATGATCATATAGTATTTATTGCATTAATAAACTGAATCATTCATCGGTTCTTGGATTCCATTATTATTTGTTTCCTGAATGAAATATTTTGGTAGTTTAGGTCCAAGTAAGTTAATATGGAACATTTTGATATCATTATTTAAACCATGATGGAACATTTTTTGTATGGTAATCTTTCCAAATTAGACTTTTAGATCATGGATGTAAAATTTCTATTGCATGTGATATTTCATAGAGGAATATGAAGGGAACCAAAAAAGATATAGAGAGATATTTCCTATGAGTATCAATGAAATGTGTTTGAGATGTGATGATTCCTGGGTTTGGCTACTCACTATAGGAATTCTGTTCAAAAATTCTATAATATTTCATCTTCAATGATAGGTTTAACCCGTAAGGGTATAATGTTTGAACGAAATATTAGTTGTTAGAAATTTTTTTAAGTCTTGATAGTGACATTCAATTCGTCGCACATTTTTATTCTTATACATCCAGGTTTAGGTGATGATTTTTTCAATAATTATTCATCCATATTTTTGGCATGTTTCTTAATGAATGGAGAATATGTGTTGGACTTTATATCACACCAAATAAACCTTCATTATAAGAATTACCAAAACCATGATCCTCAGCTAGAATCAGTTACGCATGCCCAAAAAATATGTTTTCAATATGTATTTGGGGAGTAGTTTTCTATGTATTCGTATAATATGATAGTGAAATGTATTTTCCATAGATTTCTCATAAAATATGATAGATACTCTTGGTTGAATTTCATCATAACGTTTATTATGATATTGTATACACTGCGAAGAAATGAAATGTAAACTCTAATTATCATAGTTCAAAATTATTGATATGTGATATGAAGGAATCAATAGATAAGTTATATGTAGTGAGTTTTTTTGATGAGAGAATATTGGGGGTTCAATAGGTTAGTGAACAAGAGTTCCAAGATTCGATGAAGGTCAAATAGTATTTCGATGAGTTTGATCAGATCTAGTAGGTGACCGACACAGAGTGCCAATGCTTTAGGAAGGCCCTTTTTAGAGAGATATTTGGTGAGTCTTCTCAGTCTCCCAATGGAGCCTTGAGATTTTATAGAAGGTTGGATGCAATATTTTCCATGATGTATTAGTTTATGGATAGTGGAAATTGGTCTTTATGTAAGGTTCACCCTAGGGATAAAATTTTGTATAACAACATGACACATAATTATTGTTTGTTAGGGATAAGATGGCCATTTGCATTTTTTGTTCTATGTTTTCTCAGTTTTCATAAAATTAAATTTCATCACCGGAGACTAGAAGGGTTGCTATCAAAATTAATCATTACATTTTAGAAGTGGGATGATGCTTCCTATGACTGAATTGTTGGTTTTCCATAGAATCCTCATTGTATGGATAATATTTGGGTAATAAATGATCTAATTACAAAATACTCTCATTTATCAACTATTAAGGGTGCGAATGAAGTTGAACATATAGGGGACTTATATATCCAAGATATTGTGATACTTCATGGGGTTACTTCAATGGATGCATCTAGTAGGAACACGAGGTTCACATTCAGGTTTTGGGAAGGATTCAATGAGTCAATTGGGTCCTATTTTATATTTATCATCGAATATAATACACAAAAAATGGATATATAGATAGGGATATCCATCTTTATGAGGATTTTCACTAAGAAATCATTCTTGATTTTTGAGTGATTTGGGAAAATTATTTTCCTCTTATTGACTTTTAATATAACAATAGTTATCAATATTTGATAAATATGGTTCCCTTTGAATCTTTTTTTGGGTGTCTCTGTATATCACCATTATGATGGGTAGAGTTGGTAGGGTACACATTACATTGGTAGAGTCTCATTCATAAGATGATGGAAAAAGTGAAGTTGATCTAGAAGAAGATGGTCTAAGATGAATGACATAAAAAATATTATACAGATAGGCTATGTTGGCCACATGATTTTTGAGTTTGGTTATAGGATTTATCTCAATGTTTCACCACGATTAGGACATCATTGGTTAGGTATATAGGAAATGTTTCCACCGAGGGTTCAAGGCCCCTTTGAGAACATTGAATGAAAGGGGAAGCTGGCCTATTGAATGGGGTTTCTGTATCATTTCACTTATTTAAATGTCAAATTTTATGTTTCCAAGTTTAATAGGAACATAAAGGATCCTTCCCATGTGATTTTATGGGAGGATGATGATATTGCACCCGAAACCACTTTTCTTGGGAACCCAGTTCAGATTTTGGATTACCAAGGATAAGGTATTGTTCGTTAAAACTATTTCATTGTTCTAAGTACTATGGATGTTTGGATGTTATTTTCATGAGATATGGGTGTGAAAATCATTTATATAGTATCAGTGGCCTTCACCCTCTACAGGTCTGAGATCTTGATATCTTTCTTGGGATATAAATCCATTATAGTTGGGGATTGTCACATCCTGTGACTTGTTTTAGAAATACATTTACCCTATTTTGATCATTTAATGGATTGTTCCAGCATAAGATTATTTTGGAGAAATTTTGGATAATTTTGGAGGGCTATGGGGTAGTATACAGTTGGTGGATAGTTAGGGAAGACTGTGCGTTTTGGCCTAAGAAACTATGTGGCCAAGTTGGAGCCACTAGAAGGGGTGCTCAGTTTGTAAAAACTATGAGGACACCTCCTCTGATCCATTCACCCCTAGATAGGGGGTTATGCGTAGTTGGTGCATCATTTTCACATGGTTAGTCAAACCAATCACCCCAAATAGAATCACATGGGAGGAACATGGTTATGGTGCACGATTACCCCTTACCATGCATCCTTACATTAAAAATTGTTCTTACTATTTTTAAATCTATTAATTTTTACTTTTTAGAAACTAGAACCCACCTAACACCATTTTAGGATACCTAATATCCTCATTCAAACATATCATGATTCTCCCAGTTATTTAAGTTATCATGAAGAAATTTTTCTCCATAAACCCTTTCATTTGGAGGATCAAAGAGGTGTTGATCTCATTCGATATATCCTAGGTACTTGGATCATCATTCATAATATTTCTTTCAATATCTCTTTATTTAATCCATATATTATGATATATCATAATGTAATTTATGGATCTAAACTTTGTTTTCCCAGATCTTCCTTGCCATGTTTCTTTATTGGCATTTCCCATGGTGTGTGTTGTACCTTAAGATTCCTTTGTTTATAGCAAGGTGCCTCTGTAAAAAGTATTAATTATGTGATTTTATAATTGTTTATGTAAATTCAATTGAGTTGTGTATTAAATTTTAATTAAATATTATTTTAAAGTATATTTTTGACAGGATTAATATTTTTAAAGGGGATTTTCTTTATGAATGGATTTTGAAGACAAAGTGTTTGTTTAAATGTTTTAATGGTGGTTTTTAGGAAATTGATTTTCAAACTCCAAAGCATATTAGATTATCTGTTAAAAGTTTTTAAAAAAATTATCTATGATTTTTAATTTAAATTAAAATCTTTTAACATCAGTAACCTTGGGTACGAAGGGAAGGAAACAGAGTAATCCTTAGTTTATCTTAAACAACTAAGGGTTGTTTAGAGATATTGATGGACTGTGGAATGACTCATTATTGGTTAAATAAAATATTATTTTTATGTATTAAACATATTTTCCAATAATATTTTGTATAACTACATAATTCAGTATCATTTATGGATATTTTCCACATGATTGGTTTTTATCACGGATTGTTTCTCACATGTATTTATATGTGATTGTATTACATAGGATCCAATTATAGGATTTCATGGAAATTTTTATTCATGGGATGCTTATGAAGTATGGATATGATTTTATTCTTTATCAATTCTACTATTTTTATTGTTTGATAATTTGAATGGATTTTATGGAAAATGTTGAAAATTTTATTTACACGTAGTTTTGGATTTATAAAATGTGATTGGTGAAAATTATTTTGTTTTTAAATATATAACTATAGAATTATTTATATTAGACCATGTCTATATCTTTTGTTGGTATCCTGATTATATTTTTTCTCACACCCTACAATTTCATTTAGTTATTTATATATATTTTATTGTATGATCAATGTCAAGGGGATAGAATTTTGTAGAATGCTTGATTTTCTTGTTGTTTCTTCCTTCGGTTTGTTTTGGTTTTATGGGGATGATGGATTACATGGAGTCTTTTATTATTTTCTGATCCATATTTTTTTCCTATTTTATTGGTTGTATGGATTTGATTTTATCCCTTTTTTCATGCATTGTACTTTGGTTTTATGTCTTGTTTCAGATATATTAAATACTTGTTTCCTTTATCTTTGTTATACCTCATTCTAACATGCCAGCTTGGGTGGATTCCTTAGTTGAATCTGGTTGGTCTGTTGTACGTCAAAAATACTCATTAGATTAAATTGTTTTTGGTTTTAGTGTATACTACCTTATGTAATTTCATAATTCCTTTACAATGGTTTATAGAAAAATTAATGTATCTTAGAATAAGGCCTTAAGAACTTAATTTTGATGTCCGACATTATATATTCCATTATTACCAGATGAATGATTATTGTTATCCATTATTTCATTAATTTTTTGGTTATAGAATTCCATTAGATTTAGTTTATTTTTTATTCATTCTTTTCATTTAATTGTACCACATCACTTATTCCTTGTTTATGTTATGTATTATTTTTTTATATGTTACTCCTTCCTAAGCATCTGAACATAGTCTTAATTATTTTCCATTCCCCATAAATCCTTGTAGGGGACAATGTGTAATTTCAAGGGACATGATATAATGTAAGTCCATGTTATTCAAATATTTTCATGATGTATCTTATGTTTTTAAACATTGAAGAATATACGTATTTAGTCTTCCCAGAATAATAAAATATTAAATGCTTTGGGAACTTTTTAATTTTTACGAAATTTGTAATATGATTATTGAATCTATGTTTTTGGAGTCCAGGAATTTACAACACAAGTCGGATGCATAGGTATAGGCCTGTAGACATGAGGGGATGAACATGAAGGATTTGAAGTATATTTTTTATTAACAATTATTTCCAAAAACATTGAGGGTGAACTAAGCCCAAAAGATTATTCACATGACACATGGAGAGATGTCTGTCATGCATTATATTTACATGTTCAGATATTTTATTTTATTTTAACTGATCTTATTAGGGGATGGTGTCTCTAAAGATGTTTTATATGATAATAGAATTTTTGATGCAATCCTAGTAAATGTATATATTTTTTTGACTTCATTTTCTATGGAAGTAAACTGACCACCTATAGAAGAGAAAATCAAAATAATGGGAGTGTTCCCAATCAAGCTATGATGTTATGTGGTATGGGTAGTAGTGATTAACATATCTAATAGAAGGTATATTACAAGACCCAATGAAGAAAACATGGTTGAGGATTGATGTTCCCATTATGGATAGGATCATTGGTGAGTTTTTACTCGTTTTAGAAGATTAGGCACATCTTGACTAAATTTGATTGGGCACCTAAAGAGTTTATAGCATTAGTTGAAATGGGAAATATTGAGTAATTTTGTTCGCTGATTGAAAAATTAGTTATAGGAGAGAGATAATGATTTAGGGGGATATTATAAGTGTTTTTTCAGTACAGAGAAATTGGTTTTCAAGGATTTCGAATGATATTTTCTGAAGAACATATTGCAGAAAACCCTAAAATATCCTAAAAATGACATTTCACATTTTATTTTTAATTAATTTAAAATTATGAATTACATTAATTATGATAATAAATCTTAATCAATTCTTATTCCACTCCTAAAATTTCAGCATTGGGATAGACTATCCATGGGAGTATTCTTATAATTTTATCTACACATGTTCTACAAATCTATAAATACCGCTCTTTGTATTTGAGGTGCTAATGTAGAGGAACTTAATGGTTTTTATTTTTCTTCATTAATCATAATGAAATGATTCTATTATTATCTATCATTCTTGATGTAAAGGGAAGAGGATATTCTCCCAAGGGAATGCAAGAATTTTTTGTGTGTTTTTTCATTATTCAAGACTAATATCTCCCTAAAATTACATAAATTATAAAAAATACGTAGGGTTAATAATTTGAAATTTTTTAATTAACCTTTACTGAATATTAATTATAAATTATTTTCCATGTATAATAATATTATTATTATAATTATTTAACATGGCATTATCATATTTAAATATAATTTGTTAAATAAATAAATTAATATTTATTTATATGACATTAAATGTTATATCTAATTGTAATAGCCCTATAACTCGGCTCAACAGTCCTTCTCAGGATTTATTTAAAGTTGTGTAATAATATATTTAATCAAACAAATTGTAATAATTCTATAGATAATTAATAAATATAATATTCACTACACTCATAAATAAATGTTAATATTAATATTCGAATAACTAAAAAATAGTAATATATTATTATATTCCCTAATATAGTGATTAAGTATTTATTTGTTTATTTCCCGATGAATAATGAACAAGAGAAAAAGTAAAATCAAATATCTGATTAGTGAATTTATGTGATCAACATAAAATGAATGATTATTAATAAATAAAAAATTATTTATTCATCGTAAAAAATTTAATATAAGTTAATTAGATATCTTATACACTTCATGTGTGAACCTTTAGGGATTTTTCTAAGGTGCATTAGGTTAACATACCAAATTCCTAAGATCAAAATCTAGAAACATGTCAAGGATTCCTAAGAGAAGGAAGTAAATTTTATAATGATAAATACCTTCCTCGGAATGCTTTTGGGTACTACAATTCCTCGGAATTGATATCTCATTATGTATGATGCAAAGTGGTTACATCATCCTACATACTTTACATACCATTATTTGAATATACAAAATGAACTCATTGATTAACTTCCATGGCCATGGATTTAATCATATAGTTCTATTTCAATCAATGGTCCCGAAATATCTTTTCTTATTAACATAAAGGGGAAAATACTTTTTTGACTTATTTAATTAATCCCATTTAACTTATGATCCACCCAATTTATGATACCTCAATGTGGGCACCTATCATTACGGTTTTTATCCATATATCATAGTTCATGATTCATGAAATATATTATCAAAAATCATTAGTTTATTAAAAAACTCACATAGGCATAGATAAGAATGTAAAATAAAATATAAACATGTGTAATTCTTATTAGATAGAATTTTTTCATAACCTCTATTATTAGATATTGATAAGTGAAAACTTTATGATTAGAAGTATAAATTTCTTTTAATCATTCTACACTTAATATTAAAACATTTTATGTACCTCTTCTAACACATGTTACATAGACCATATGACATATGTTTAGGATTATTATTATATAATATCTGTAGTCACATTATAAAAAAATTATTAACCATTTTATTTGATAAATAATCTAAAAAAATTATGAAACTAATGTTATGTAGAAGAATATTATTCAAGTTATGAGATATTTATTAATATTTCAGTAATCCAAAGTATAATGTTGGTTAATTTTACACCACTAGTTTCAATAGACTCCCATTGGAACTCGAGATTGTTGCTAAAACTTATATTATGAATTATATCACATGATAATAATTATTTTTTGGGGTATGGTTATAAATATTAGACAATACAAATTATTCTTTGGTTATTCTTCTTATTATGATTTCAATTCATTGAGAAAACCCCTCAAGAAGTGATATCACTAATAATTTACCTTTTTCTATCTGACGTAAACATATTATCTTCTCTAGTGAAATAATCACATGATTTTAAAAATATATATAATTATAATCATTTACGGTCATGAACACTTAGTTTCTGAAAATTTTCTTAAAATACATCATATGTTTCAACGTACTCAGCCTATCTATATAATCCCACCATTAGGTTTATTAATATTATGTTTCTTATTTATATATCATTATAGAAATATATATTAGCAAGTAAATCAATAAGAAAATTAGTTTTCCACCATCATTAAAACTATCATTAACATTTCTAGACATACCAAGAACATTTCCTTTTCACATTATTATGTAATGTTGGATAGTTTTTTCTACTATCCTATGTAGTTCACCCACATCAACTTTATATTTTCCCACTATAGATCATGAAAAATCAATATCAGATATCAATATATATCATAGTATTTGAGGTAAATTCCAATAACTTAATTTTATAGAATATTATCCATTATAATAATCTTCTCATGTTCATAACACATTACCATAAAGATAGTTTTCAACATGTGACATAACAATTAATATTATGTTAAATCGTCTCATCCTTTATTTCTTAATACCTTTTCAACATTCATAAGGATAATTTATTGAAGAGACCACATATATCAAAATTTATATATTCATTCCCCATGACTTCGGTTTCTACATTAATTCATTATTTAATAATTCAATTTTATCTAATATAAAAAAGTTATAGGACAAGATATAGATTGTACATATGTAGTAAATATACTTGATTTGGAAAACTATGGTAGTCCAACTAACCTCTTATGTATATGGACCCTATTTGTATGTAATTAAACCAAAACATATTATGGATCAATCAGAATTTATATTCCATGATCAAAATGTTTTCTTCAATACATTGATAGACCTATATGAATTTCTTAACTAAATGGAATTATTTGGTGTCACCAACACATCAAAATGAGTCATATAGAAATATTTCACCAGGATTCCATTTTGGAACAATATCTTGAAACCCAATTTTGAAATTCGATGTTCATATATGGGAAATATGGAAAATAGAATTCTAATTGATTTTATAATTATAACTAGTTAAAAGGGTTCATCGTAGATATTTTTTATACACTGCTAAAAATATTAGGAATCAATAATTACATATATGTATGAACCTTATGATCCATTTCTAGTTTCATATTTAAATCATATTTTCTTCATTACATCAACTTCTAAAACCAACCTAATAAAAATGATTTTGGTACTAGGAATCAATTTCTTATTTGAATGAATTTTACAATGTTATCTTGTTTCAATTTGCAACATCATTATTGGATTCCTTATTTTCAACATATAATATATCACATAACATAGGAAATATGAAATAACCATTTTGGTTTTATATTTCTTATATTGTATGTGTATCTAGAATAACTCATCACACTTAGTTTTGAGGATTTTATAGTTCACATTCCAACACATGTACATATAGATCCTTTACCTCGTTGACGTATATTTTTCTCTATATATCTCAAAATATAAGTGATTACCTCATATATGAGTATAGTCAGTCACTTGACTAATACAATTATATATTAAGAGTAAGTATATCCAATGAATATTTTAGGTTAAATAACTGATATCCACAAGTTTTTTTTGATGTGAGTTTTTTTTAGGATTATGATTAACATATTGTACTCATTAAAACACATGAATATATTATATTATGTATCTCTGTCATACTATTTCTTAAATAGTATCTATCAGTCAACATATCTAGAATGTGGTAAGTTGTTATGCTATTATTTATGAAACATGTCGTGAATGGAATTTTTTATGATGTGAAATACATATAGGAATCATCATTGATCCTCCTTTTCCAACAATGATCCATATGGTGTATATAAGATAATTTGAGAGTGGAATATGTCCACATTAAATTTCAATTAAAAGTAATTTATGATATTCTATTACTTGAACTCTGGGAGGATCTGATATCTCTTACTAGGTATATTCACTACACCACTTTATATACTTAAAATCTCTTAAATGAATATCATAAATTATTTGTAGATACATTTATTATATTTATAGAATAGTTCACATGTATCTTTCTCAAAAATATCAAGAATCAGTGTCTCCTTAATGCCTTCAATCTATGAATGTTTCTTTATATTATAAAAATAATAATCTATGTAAAAATACTTTGGGATTTTAGCTCAAAAGGATCTAAAAACACCATCCTAAAAATGTTCTTGTTAATTACCTTTTCATTTTAATAGAATAGGAATTATCATTCCACAAATATGTACCATCTATGTATTATGTTTTATATTCATTATTAATTTTCTATATTTTACAAATGTGATTCAATCATCACTAACAAATAAATTTAAAATAATATACCAATGTTAATTTTTGTAAAAAGAACATGTTATTTTAGTTTTTTGACGATGTTTGATTGGTATTTTGTTTATGTGTAGTTATCCCGATGATTTATGAAGTTCCTTGAGATTTATAGAGGAATTTAGGAGATATGGCCAACAAAATTTTATAAATGATAGATTCAAAAATAAAAGAACATGTTTCATATTTAGAAGGAAGTTTTAATCATGAAAAATGAAAAAATAAAACTTCGTAATCTGGGTACATTCAAAGATAATAAAATTTCATACTAGGAAGAATATTATAAAGACTATTACACAACATGACACTATATGTCACACTATGGAGGATATTCATGTATGTTTTTTAGTTATATTTATAAGAGTATCACTCTATTATGTTGATAGACATTTAGTGAAGATGATTCGAGTATAGTCAATGATTCTATAGTTGAATTACTTTGTATGCACAAGGTAAATCCTATGTTTGAAAAAAACAAGATAATCATTAATGGATTAGAATAATTGAATTCTGATTTATATATTTTATGATGTATTAGGTCACACCGTGGCTTATCTAGTTTTTTATAGATGTTATGAAAATACTTATCCTTTAATCCATAAAGTTGGAGGTCATTTAATAATTCTATTTTCATCATAACTCAAACAATTGTGAACATGTAGTAGTCTTATGTATGTACAGTTGTTATTTAAATAATTAGTAACTATCTCCTTGATTTTAAATACTAAAGATTAATTGGTAATCAATTTGATGTACAGACTAGTATAGGATTTTATTTATCGTTTTAATTTCACATATGAAATTTAAATATAATTTGATATAGGGAAAACTAGTTTTCATAAGATGAGGCAGCACACATGGAAGTGAAGAATAAGAAAAGATGAATATCAGGAAGAACAATGGATCAAAGGTAAAAGATATATTAAATACCTAAAATTTAGAAGATAATTTTGTGGGAATGAATTATATTAATGATTAGGATAGAATGAATTATTGTGATTTTTATATAATTAATGATCTATAATTTTAATAACAGTCATATAGAGAACACCATTTCTTTTTTTTGTTGATTTATTGACTAAAAATATTTTTGGTTTACACTATATAATGATTACATCTTCATAAAACTCCTTAAATTGTTCTGTTGGAGAGAGGAAGAGTCTTCGGACCGCGGCTGAGAATTGAGATATTTTGAAATCTTTTAATCACATACTATTTATGTAATCTTTAATTATCATATCAAAAAATAATTGATATGTGCTTCTTGGGAGTATCCTTTTACAAGTGGACCCAGGAAAAATCGTATGGAAATTCTCTTAAATTTGTTACATGTAATTAGTATTATTTAACAAATTCATGTCATATTCACTGACATTATGATAGAATTTGATTTTCTATAATAAACATAAGTATTTTCAAGGAACCCTAATCCACCACCCCCTCCATAAAGACTTTGGTGGAACCACAAGGATATAAAAAGTGGTATAAAAACAGTAGTTTGTTTTTGAATATGTTGGTAGAATGTTTTCCCCAAGGATAATATTACAAATGAAAATAGAACAAACTTGATTAATGTTATTAATAATCAAATATATAAAAATTTAATTATATCCCAAAAATTATCTCCTTTAAAATGTGTACACTCATTGGCATCTCTTTGTCTATATGTAAGTGTTTCTAATGGATGTCCAATGAGGGAATCCTATATGATACTTTTGAAGGGTCATTCTAAGCCTCAAAATTATCTACTGAGGGAAATATAAAAGAATATATAAATTAATATTGTTTATTTTAAAATAGAAACAATGGATGGTGTAATATTTTTAGACACTATGAATGTGATGGAAAAGTGAAAAAATTAAAATTAAAGGTCGTGCAGAACAATTTTAATGATCTAAAAACTAATAGAAGTTAAAATAATGATGTATTTGTTAATAAACACAGTAAATTATTTAATTTAACACATGTAATCCTATATCATCTCAATTATTATGATATTTTAATGAACATTTTCGATAGGTTTCCACCTGTATTGAGCCCAGAATGTCCAGAACAAAAAGAGATGGATCTATGCGGTTAATATCCTTATAATTTACACATAACGTAGGTTATATATGTGATGTGGGTGAATCCAAAGAGCTCTATATAAAATATTTCAAATGATATATCAATAAAAACATTTGATATTTAAGATTTATAAGAGGAAAAACATAGATATAATGTAAGTGATGATTTCATTTTACTTATTAGAAATTGATTAAAAGGGGAAAAGGAAAAGTTGCTCGTAAAATTCATTTATCATATTTTAATTGTGGGAAAATTGGGTATTTTGATTCTATATAACCAAATTGGTAAGATTGATAATTTAGTGAGGTTTAATTCTCAATAAAGAAGAAAATAATGTTTCCTTGTAAAAGAAATTTTAATTCATGAATTTCATGTGGCTATATGTTGTATAGAAAATATCAGTTTCACTAACTGAATCTAGTATCCAACATTACCGGCACAAAAACCATCCAATTGAATGTCCTTGTTGACGCTCCTTTAATCACAGAATCCAAATATTGGAAAAGGAAAATACCTTAGTCCCAATTGATTCATCCTTTGGAGAAACATCAAAAAATCGACAAAGTATTGAACAAAGAGAAAATTGCCCAGAGGTCGTGCAAGTTCCCTCATAGCCGCGCAAGTCCACTTGCGCAAAGCTTAATGGTCACAAAAGTGACTTGAATAACCTACGTAATAACCGCCCTGGGTCTTATCCTGCCTATAAATAGACCCTGTGGTCCCCCAATGAAGGATGTAAATTTTTCCAGAAACTCAGATTTGAGCTCCCGGCGGCCTAGTCTCTTTTCAAAGCTTCTGAAACACTTCTAAAGTAATTTCTTACCTAGAAAGGAAGATCTAAAGAGGGGAAAAAGGCCTGAGTGTTGAAACTCATCATCACTTGCGTTCCTGAGTGGCCAGCCCTTCAGGGAAAAGGCCACACTTGCGCACCGCCTTACTCCTTCAATAGAACTTGCGCACCCCTCTTCTGAAAGAACCTCAAGAGGATTCTAAAGGCTTTAACCAAGATTCGCTCAAGTATTACCCTGATGGTTAACTATTGCGCAAATACCCATGTGTCGCGCAGGTATTCCTGCGCGACCGGGACTTGCGCACCCACGCAGTACCTGCGCGCCTGCCAGGACTTGCGCGCCCCTGCCTTTTTGGGTTCCCTTCTTGCCTATTTTACCCCTCTTAAGCCATTCCACCTATCCTATTAAAGATTAAATCTTCAAGACACTCTTCAATGCCATTTATGGAATTATTTCTTGATTTGGATTCCTTATCTGAAAGGAACTCTGTGGAATATCTCTCAAAACCTAGTGATTTACACATCTTCATTTCACTAAAGATTGAGATTTCATTCATTCAGCCTCATTTTTTACGATGAGAGTCCTCATTAACCAAGGCCTCCTTTTACGGAATAATCCCCAATAATAATTCTCAAATCTGGGCATCCTATTTAGGAGAAAGCCCCAAGTCCTCATTAACACGTGCTTCCTTTTTAGGAATAAGCCCCAGTCATAATTCTCAAATCTGGGCATCCTCCTTAAGAGTAAGCCCCAAGTCCTCATTAACCTGGGCCTCAGTTTCATGAATATGCCCCAGTCATAATTCTCAAATCTGGGCATCCTCCTTAGGAGTAAGCCCCATGTCCTCATTAACCTAGGCCTCCTTTTCAGGAATAAGCCCCAGTCATAATTCTCAAATCTGGGTATCCTTTTTAGGAGTAAGTCCCAAGTCCTCTTTAACCTGGGCCTCCTTTTTAAGAATAAGCCCTAGTCATAATTCTAAAATATGGGCATCCTCTTAGGAGTAAGTCCCAACCATAATTCTCTTATTCTGGGCCTTTTTTTCAAGAGTAATCCCCAGTCTCAAATATGGGCATCCTCTTCAGGAGTAAGCCCCAAGTCCCTTAATTTTTAAAGTCTCTTAACCTGGGCCTCCATTTTAGGAGTAACCCCAATATTAATTTCTCTTAACCAGTCCTAATTTACCTTTGATCTGGGATTCCTTTTCAGGAGTAAAACTGAATCATAAGTCCTCTCCTAATTTGGGCCTCCTTTTCAGGAGTAAGCCCCAAGCTAGAGTATTCAAAATCTCCATGAAGAACATATACCTTTATAGACCATGTTCCAGGATTTATTCCCTAAATTAAATCCTAACCTACATTTATCTGGGTAATCATACATACATAAGCCCCACATTATTTCTTATGATTGCATCTTTCATGGCACAATTGTCTGATTTTTACCAATACCTCTTTTTTCTCACACCGAGCATGTCTCACATGAGCTTAGAGTGTAAAAGTAATTATGACATCCTTCTTTGATCCATCAATCATAAACATCATACTCCCTTACTCGAACTACGTGGGTTCTGATTCCTTTTATAAAAAAAGGATACATTGGTAGCCCATCTGCGGGTTCGATCCCAACTCTGAAATAATTTATGTCCTTCTGAATGACAATATACTTCAAGTGCCCCATTGAGTGGTTGGAGAACCTTTATGGTCATCTTAAGGACCAAGAGTCTTTTACGTATCAAAGGATACCATTGACTAAGAATCTATAACAAATACAGATGATTCTTTATTAGTGAAAAACCTCGAATACATATAAAAGATTCTCTAAATTTCCTACATATCGATCATTGATTGTCAGATCTAAAGGAAAACTCATTTTATATTTGGTAATATAATATGGATTCACGAACATAACTTAAATCTATAAAGAGAGTCTCGGAGTAGCTAATAATTCCCCTCAAAAAGGTGTGATGAGTCCGACCTCCCATCCTCTAGAACAATGAAAATTCTTAAGCCTCATCAGTCCACAATCTAATGAGAACCTACCTTTGGAAAGTAGGTCCGAATGGATGTGGAATCATTGGATGTTTCCGGTTCTACGAATCAACCCGTTAGAAACCGATCAGAATGTTCGAACCTCCAATCAAAGGAAGTCATCCCCAAAGTCTAAGGGAAACAAAAATGGTGAACCCGACGTGAATCCTTAACCAAGTTAAACATATGTTTTACCTATTTTTTAGGCCCCTATTTAAAACTCAATAAGAGGGCCAACAAAAAAATCATTGACATAGGTGCTCATCCAAAAGATGTAGTGGCTGAATTTATCTTGATTACGTCTGTTATATCAAACATGCACTCTATTCCAAGATCTTCTGCATTTCTAGAAAGGCTGCTCTCAAGTTCACACATCTGAATACTATTGCTACAAATGCTACTGCTGCTACTCCTGCTAGATCATAGTCCACTCTGAGGATGATATCACCTACTCAGTGCCTTCAACGCTGGGTATCAAATGCACTGGTTAAGGAGAACCGTCAACACAGTACCATCCCAACTCTGGAGGCTGCCCGACAAGCCCTCCAAATGAACAACTCACACTGGTCGTCCGGACAATGACGACTAGTGATCAAGATGTAGGCGGTGCTGACTACCGTCTTCAACCATTTTGGGTCGTTATCCCCGGAATGCAATCACCATTCGCTCCCTTATTCTGGGGAGGTGAATGATCAGGTCCCTTAGGGCCTTAATTCAAGCATACAAGAGTCCTTCCTGAGGGATCCCACCAACAATCACCGCCAGACTCGTGCGGTAGTGTGCCCTCAACATGATGACAGTACAGACTCCAAGCGTTTGGATCAGGTTCCTAGAACCCGAGCTGGCAAGACGAATTGCTAGAGGTGAATTCCGGTTAATAGTGAGTAGGTTCTCATCTCTTCCATCTCCGGAGAATTCCACCAACCTAACTTGGTGGCAAGCAATGAACAGGAACACACACCTTCCTGTTTTAATTCTGTTGTCCAACAGACTCGTTTGGAAGCATCATGCCAATCCCTCTAGGCAATTCCGGCGGAGTACTATAGGCAGGAACATACACCTATTTATACATAATCAGCTAGTCAGTAGGCTCATCTGACTACATATGATGGATCTCGTCAACTACGTTCGGTGAAGTGTAATCAGCAGGCACAAACACCTGCTAGTACTAATCAATCCTACCAACAGTCTCACTTGGTAGCATTCAGAGAAGTTAGTCAAAAAGCCCCAACAACAAATAGGAGGAAGACTCAACTCTCTGCCCCAAACTTGAGTACTGTCAGGATTCACTAACAGGAAAAGGAGGACAAGAGCAGCCACATACACCTACTCTGAGCCCGTAATGGATGTATATTCCCGTTCCAGCAGCAGAAGTCACCAAGCATATTCTATCACTGGTGAAAGAGCAGAAGAAAATCCCTAATCATATTCTGGATGCCTGCAAGGATATTATAACAACTTCAACGGCATCTTAGGGAAAGACACATAAATCTATCACTACTAGTGGAGTGACACATCAACAATTCACTCCGTAATAGAAACACTCATCTGTTTTAGTCCAAGAGGGTTGTGGAGCATACTCCCCCATATCATATGGACAACCAAGTCAAGCATATACACCTGATTTGAGTGGAGATCATCAACTTAACCTGACTATCTTTCTTGATCAGGCACATACACCTGCTCAGAGTAGCCACTTTCGTCAACAAGTGGTTTCCAAAGCGAGTAAGAAGGCGTCTAAGAAAAAGACTCTCCCAGCACAGTCAGGAGATCAAGAGCCAATCTATAACAAGGCCTTGCTCGATGTTGAAGTTCTTGAATCCCTTAGACAATTATCTGTTGAAATTAAAGATTCTACTCCCTCATTTCCCAATAGTGGGAACATTATTTCTGAAGGTCTTCAACAGACACTTCCTCATGAAGGCTTGCTTCATGACAATTCGGTCAATCTCGAAGTTTCATCTTCAGATGAGAGCCACAGGAACCCTCTGTGTGGTCAGAAGACCAAGGAGCAAGAGATCTCATCTTTACCTGTAACCCACCATGGTGGTCCTCCCCATGATGATGAATTTCTCTACGAAAGTCCTCTCCACAGTAGTGATGCACATTGCCCGGAAAATGCTCCAGTGGACAATGTAGTGCCGAGAAAGACCTCTTATCTTGAGCCACATGAAAATGTGAAACCAGTCATGTTTGAAGCTTCATTTCTAGCAAGTGAAATACTTTCTCAATCAGAAGATAGCCCAGGGTGTAGGTCATTCTCCGAACCACCCCTAAGTCATGCATCTTCTAGTTTAATCAATGATTTGTCTACCAATCCTATTGAATCCAATGAAGCAATAAGGAAGCACCAGTTCTAGTCAAAATAGGTATAATAATCTTCATCAAATGATAAAGAGGAAATGATGAACATGAGAAAACAACTGGCGAAAGGTGATGTGCCAGTCATGTTTTGGCCTCTGGCTGACTCTCAGTATGACATTCCAGAAATGTTGATGGAAGATGGAATTCATGATATTCGTCTCGACATATGGAAAAATCATTTTCAGTTGAAAAAGAAAGTATTATCAAATAATGAATATGAAAATCATTTTATGATAATAGAAGTGTTACAACGTCAGATTGATTTGGAATCTCTATCAGTCTCTTGATATCCGAATGATGAAAAGCAGCAGAGAGCCCTTCAACGTTCATGCTTTGGTGCACTAAGAAGATTGCATCAGTTAATTTCCAATGCCTCATCTGGTATTCATGTCAGAGGATGCGGTGTTCATGGAGCACTACATTTCATGGTGCCCTCTAGTCAGAAAAGCCTCCCGAAAATGGTCTCATGCAATGTTATTACCCATGGTCAGCCACAACTACCAGGCTTTGTTTGTAATCAAAAGCTTTCCCAAGAACATGCCTCAATTACTTCCTCTAGAAATCAAGAATACAGAGAACAAGTTGTTGAATTACTCATGAATCAAGCAAACGAGAATATTCAACAGGCCTCTCGTATGGAGCAAGCACATCCTCAAGTGACAGAAGTGTCAGAAATTATCCAACGGTCTTTTGAACCAGGTGATAAAAGTGGATACTATTTAATGCATCCAGCTAATTTCTGGACTAAGGTTCGCAAGATCATGAGAGATTTTAAGAAAGTCTCAGACATAGCATGTCAAGATCCACCCCAGCTCGCCAGATTGGGGACTCTTTTAAACCAACCCTCATAATCAACAAATAAGATTCGAGGAGTTGAGAAGGAACAGCCCCAGTCCACTGGACTGGGGACTTTTTCAAATCATCAATCCCCTCCTCAGAGAAAGGCGGTCTTTTCTCGATTGGTGATGAAGCCTCAAGAGGAACGAATAGCCAAGTTATCAGGAGATTCCCTCTAAATTACGGTTCGTCAAGAAGACTCTGAGGGATCGAATCAACAAAAAGAAATGTCTCATCAAAGACATGGAAGAAGACAATATCAAGGAAATGCTGATAGAAGGGATGTGATGAGTTATGAATCAATCAATTTCATCAATTCCATTATTGCTGGTCCACCAGATGTGGCTCACTCAGGGGACTCAGATGAAGAGGTTCCTGCTCAAGAAGATGTATGCACCGACACAAATGAAGAAGGTGTGCATACACGAAGTCAAAGGATTACTCAGAACCTAGGAAATCCTTCAAGTAACCCACTTCCCCCTCTCCGCAAAGGATCCAACAAAAGGAAGGAAAAGAACTAGGTCACATATCCTTCCTCTGGAGAAGGTCAATCACTCTCACTAGAGAAAAGGTTTGCACAACAGGAGGAATAAATGAAGGAATTAAGAAGGTTGAATGCAGAACTACTTCAGAGTAGTCTTCTTCTTAAGCATGCTGGAGTCAGTCAGCCAAAGGAATTTGTTGCAGCTACTGATATGGATCAAGAATATCCTTCTCTATTAGTACACCCTCATAGGTCTAATCCTACAAGTTAGGTGCAACAACAGTTGGTATTACTAACATATGTTGTAGCACCAACCACCACATCTATCCAAGATCCAGTCATTGCACCTACCCAAGTCCAAGTTCAACTGGATTTTTCTCAAACATTAATTACTATTATTGAGTCATTAACAGCTCGATTAGAAATTATGGAAGGGAAACGTGCGTAAGTTCAACCAGAAAATAAAGTTTACCCTGAATGGGTAGATTCAATCTCTCCTCCATCCAGTTTTGGGAACCATGTATTCCCTATTTTCAATGGATCAGGTGACCCTGAAAAGCATTTGACGCATTACGTGTCTTGTTGCGATCATATGATGGGAACTCCGGAGCAGCAAGAAGCTTTGAAACTCAGATGATTCGTGTGAACCTTGAAAAGACCATCTTTTGTCTGGTATACAAGCTTTCAATCCCGGTCAATTACCGGATGGGAGGATCTTCTCTAAAAATTCCTCCTTCAGTTCAGCTCAACTTTGCCAAAGACAACAGTTTTCGATCTTACAAACTGTATGCAAATAGATAATGAAAGGGTCTCTAATTTCATTGCTCGATGGAGGGGATTAACATATTCCTTGAGCTTAGAACTCCCTCAAGAAGAAATGTTTCCAATCTATGTGGCAAATCTGCATGACGAATTACGCACGCCATTAATCCCTGTGAAATACATAAGAGGGTTTCGAGACCTTACTTCAATCGCTCAGCAGATTGAAGATTCCCTTATACAGTCTAGGGCTAAATCTCCTGTAATTCCATCATCTCCAACAAAGAGAATGGGTAAAGAAGAAACTGCTATATTTATGCTTAAACAAGTACCTGTACATTTTTCTACATCAAAACCTTCATCTTCTCGAAGGGCTCCACCTCCTGAGCGCCAACAACAAAGGTCATTTCGTCCGGACGATCAAAGAGATCAAAGACGAAAACAATTTGAGGATCTGAAGAGAAAAACATATTCTTTCCAAAATGAACAAGTTCTTGATTATTTCATTTTGTCTCTGGAAAACAATTTGGTTCAATTGCCAATGCCCAAGAGGCCAAACAAGAAAAGAGATAAAGATTGTCCCAATTATTTCCCTTTTCATCAATTGTTGGGGCATCCCATCCAGGAGTGTTTTGTCTTCAATGGCCTCCTGCAAAAGATGGTCGACTTAAGACATGTCAAAATAAAAGGCTCTTCAGCTTAGGTAGCATATGTTACTGCTACAGTTCCATAGGAGAAAGGAGAATGGAAAGAAGTAAAAAGCAAAAATTCACAGAAGTATGATGATTGGATGGTCAGAAAGACAATCAATCGAACTCCTGCTATTTTGTGACCACAATCAAAGAAACCAATTGTGTCTTCTACCATGAATGTTGTGGCAAAACCCTCTTCATCAGAGGGAAAGTCCTCAAAGAAACGACATGATTCAAAGAAAGAAAAAGAATAAGAATAAGATGAGTGTGTGTCAAAGCCTATGTTATCTTTGACTTTGGAAGACTTCATTCCATCTAATTCAAAGCCACGGGCACTGCCCCACCAAACGGCACAGCCTAAATAGGCAAATCAGGCAGATTCTTCATCAGACGAAGAGTTAATCTTTGGTGCTGTTAATATGATTCAATTAATAGATTCATATTCAAGTCGCAGTTTCGATTTCAATGAGCCTGAATTCCCTGTATCAAACAGGGGAATCAGAGGAAGTTCTATGGGCTCAATATACAGGGGAATACATGGATCTTTAAGAATCCACCATTCCAATTCTACCCCTTCTAGAACTGTGTACGCAGCAGAAACTCGTGGTAGAGCCCTTCGGCGAGCTCAGCAAGAACAAACAAGTTCTTCTACCAATAGAAAATTCAGTCCTGGCATAGTTATTTTGGAAGACCGGTTGAAGGTTCCATCTTCTTCCTCTCAGAAAGTAAATGGATCTAATCGGTCTAATCTTCCAAAACCAAGAATATTGCCAATCCCTATCCCGATACAAGATGAATCAACTTCTAAAGCATATTCTTCCAAGGTACCTGCTAAACCACATATTCCTATTGGGAAATACAGACCTCTAGATCAAAAGTATGATATATTGAAACACTTGTCTCAAGTACCAGCCGAGTTATCAATTCTGGATTCTCTGAATCTGTCAAAATATCTTTGGGAATCACTCATCGAGGCTTTGTCAAGTCCTCAGGAATTTGAAACTGAAATTGTTGCAGCTGAAGTCTATCACATAGAGAATAACCCTGCAGAATGCCATGAAATAATATCTTTTACTGATGAAGATGAATATTATGTTGTGCAAGGACATATTAGACCATTGTACTTTTCTGGCAAGGTAAATGGTGTAGACGTCCGAAGAACTTTCATTGACAATGGTTCATGAGTCAATCTCATGCCCATTCATACACTTTTTCGATTAGGCCTTATGGAATCTGATTTATCTCCTTCTACCATGATGTTACAAGGATATGATAAAAATGAACAAGAACCACTGGGTGATGTTACACTCAGAACTCAGTTTGGAGATCCTATATCCAATTCAGATTTCATGGTTGTTGATCAAGACTCAGCCTTCAACATCTTTCTTAGAAGAACCTAGCCATATCATCATGCAGTTATCCCTTCATCATACCATCAATATCTCAAATATTGTTTTGATTGTCATGTTGGGACATTGTATGGTGATAAGGCCTCGTTCAAGACATGTGACTCTCAATACATTGAGGCGGAATTCTATCACATGAAGGGAAGGGAGAAATCCACAACAATGGAGATTACCAAAGTTAATGCTCCATATGGTTTGGAAAAATTCCAGTGAATCCATTTACACATTTGAGTATAGATTATGTGTTGCCTATTAGTCAAATTGATAGGATAGACCCAAATCAAAATATTCTTATGGAAAGATCCATAATGTCAATTATGACAATCGATCCAGACAACATGGGAGAAATTGGTAATCTACCAAGCAGTGATGAAAGCACAAATGCTGACTTCTTCATTTCATCTTCTGAAATCCAACAAGTCTATGCTTCGCCAATTCGGCCTGAAGAAGTTATAGCAACATCGGAGGTGGACAATGACGTCGATTCTCAATCCATAATATCCTCTTTATTACCCAAAGAAGACCCTTCATCATCAACCGGGTTGGAAATGGAAGCTTCTTCTTCAAGATATGCAAATTTTGACATCTCTTATGATCAGGAAAATTCTACTTTATCATCTACTATGCAAGTTAAAATGGAAGAATTAATACATGATGAAGAAGAAGAGGAAAATCTCAGAGATGATCCTCCAGCATTTGAAGAGGGTATCTCTACCACTGTGGATGAACTCAGAGAAATAAATCTGGGTACAAAAGAAGATCCACGCCCCACTTTAATCAGTGCGTCCATGACTCTTGAAGATCAAGAGATGTATATTTCTTTTCTAAAGCAAAATAGAGATATATTTTCCTGGAACTATACTGAAATTCCTGGGCTTGATCCTGATGTTGCTACTCATCATTTGGGTTTATCAGAAGAACATCGAGTATTTAAGGAAGCCGCGAGAAGAACACACCCAACTTATGCTTCCAAAATTGAAGATGAAGTGGATAATCTTATCAAAGATAACTTCATGAGAGAAGTTCAATATCCCATGTGGTTGGCTAATATTTTCCCTGTAAAGAGGAAGAACAGACAAATTAGAGTCGACATCGATTTCAGAGATATTAATCGGCATTGTCTTAAGGATGATTTCCCAGTTCCGATTACAGAACTTTTAATTGATGCAACAGCTGGCTATGAAGCACTTTCATTCATCGATGGATATTCTGGATATAATCAGATCTGAATGGCCCCAGAAGACAAGGAATCTACAGACTTTAGATCCCCTCATGATGTGTTTTGCTACCAGGTAATGCCCTTTGTCTTAAAGAATGCAGGTGAAACTTATCATCGTTCCATGCATCGTATCATCAAACCCATCTTAGAGAAGTTTGTTGAATTCTATGTAGACGATTTGGTGGTTAAATACAAACAATGTTCTAATCAATACTTGGTATTGAAGTTGATTCTGAGAAGACCAAGTCAATACTTAGTATGTCACCTCCTCAAAATTTAAAATAATTAAGAGGACTTCAAGGACACTTAGCCTATATTCCGCGTTTCATCGCCAATTTAGCAGGAAAAAGTTTACCCTTCACCAAATTGATGAAGAAGGGAGTCACTTACTAGTGGACTGAAGAATGTCAAGAAGAATTTGATATTATCAAGAAATACCTCTTGAGTCCACCGGTACTCATGCCACCTATTGAAGGAATACCACTTATCCTCTACGTGACAGCTCTAGAGTGATCATTGGGTTCCTTTCTTGCTGAAATGAATGATGCTAGGAATGAGAATAGCCTATACTATCTCAGTCGAACTATGCTTAAAGCAGAAACCCGGTATTCAAGTATTGAGAAGTGTTGCCTAGTATTAATCTTTGCAGTTCAGAAGTTGAGACACTACCTGCAGCATCATGAGGTCCAATTGGTATCTTGTAATAACCCACTCAAATTCATCCTTAGTCGTCCAATGCTTACAGGACGTCTGGAAAGGTGGGAAGTTATTTTGCAGCAATTCGACATTCAGTATGTGTCTCAAAAGGCGGTAAAGGGCCAAGCTCTGGCTGATTTCCTGGCTGAACACCCTTCAGTGGAAGACACATCTTCAGATATTGAACTCCCTGATGAGGAAGTCTTATCTATTCAAGAAAGTCCTCAGGCATTTGAAATGTATTTTGATGGTGCTTCCAGAAGTCCAGCTGGGAGGAAAATGGAAAATCCTAAATTCAACAAAGTTGGCTTAGGAATTTTGCTCATTTCTCCAAAAAAGGCAGTGTTACCTTATTCTTTCTTATTGTGGGAAGGTGCTACCAATAATGAAGCAGAATACCAAGCTCTTATCATAGGATTGGAATTAGCACTTCAAGCGCAAGTGAATCACTTAAAGGTGAAAGGTGATTCAGACCTGGTAATCAAACAAGTCAATGGGGGTTTTTCCATCAGAAAAGAAGAACTAATCCCTTTGTGTGATTACGTCAGAGAGTTAATGGCGGAATTACCTTTGGAACTGACATTTTCTTATGTCCCATGATCACAAAATGCTCAAGCTGATGCACTAGATAATATAGCCACAGTTCGAGAAGATCCAAATCGGGACGAGACAACCATCACTATTTCCCACCGTCATGCAATTTTAGCTTATGTTCAAATCAGAATATAGGAAATTAATGAAATTAGTCCCATTCCTGAACCGTATGGTCATACTACAGGATAGATGTCACCTATCAGGGAATACTTTAAAAATGGAACACTTCCACCTGATAGAGCTGAGAAAGAACAAATCCGACAACCTGTGGTCAATTTTACTCTTTATGATAGCCCAGATCACCTAGAGAAAATTCTCTACAAACGTGGTTTTGATGGAGTTCTATTCAGATGCATTGATGGTGAAGAGACAATAGTTGTCATGAAAAAGTGCATGCAGGAGTCTGTGGTGCCCACCAGTCTGGACATAGACTGTCTGATCAGATTCGAAGGCTTGGATACGTTTGGCCATCAATGATACACGATTTTGTCGATTTCACAAAAAGTGTCATTCATGGCAAGTACATGCCAACTTAATTCATCAGCCTCCGGAGTTTCTTCATACAACTAAATACTCATGGCAATTTTCCACATGGTCAATGGATGTGGTGGGACCTTACCCTTCGGCTATGACCAAGTAGTTTAAGTACATTATTACTTCTACTGACTTCTTTTCTAAATAGGCAGAGGAAATACCTCTCAAGGAAGTCAGTTCTAAATGTGTTGTTAGCTTCTTCAAGTCTAACATCATTACCATATTTGGTGTCCCTCATACCATATTGACAGACAATGGCACCAACTTCTGTTCATCTCAAGTGAAGAATTTGTATCAAAAATACAATATCAAATCCAACCATTCATCTCGGTATCATGCAGTGGCAAATGGCCAGATAGAATCCTCTAACAAGACTCTTTCAAATATACTGCAAAATATGATGGTTAAAGATAAGAGGTCATGGCCTGATAATGTCTTTCATGCTTTATGGGCTTATCGGACTACCACCCGCACTGCAACTCGGTCAACTCCATATTCATTGATATATGGAACGGAAGTCGTCTTCACCATTGAAGTTCAAATACCCTCGCTCAGAGTTGCCATTTGTGATGAATCATATATAGATGAAAAATCTCAAAAGTGATTGAATGAATTGGAACTTTTAGATGAGAAAAGATTGTGCACTTTGCACCACTTGGATGTCTATCAGAATCAAATAGCATGAGATTTTAACAAAAAAGTTCGTCTTCGTTCATTCACTCAGGTAGAATTGGTATTAGTTATCAGAACTACATTGATACTAGGAAAGAAACCTCCCAAGCTTGAGGAAAAATGGGAAGGACCTTATTCAATACATAGGGTCTACTCCAATGGAGCTTATTCATTAATCTCGATGGATGGAGAACTCATCACTACTCGAACCAATGCCATATTTTTTAAGAAGTATTTTGTATAAACCCAAAACCTCCATTTTCCTTTCTATATGATGTTAAAATATACGGCAATGGTCCACACATATGACCTTAAACTATTTGTATTACTTTCGTCTCACAAGACGTTAAACTGTGAAAAAGTTCCCTAAATGGTCCAGTATGACCTTAAACTGCAACTAGGTCATGTATGACCTTAAACTGCATCATCAATAGTCCATGCATATGACCCTGAACTATTTGTGAGTCCCTTATGTCCAGCAATATGTTAAATTGTGATGTCCTAACTACATGACCCTAAACTGTATAGAAGTCCCTTACATCCGGAAAGACGTTAAACTACATAATCATCAAAGGTCGTGTATGACCTTAAACTACACTTTTGTCCAGCATGACATTAAACTGCACCATCCACGGTCCATGCATATGACCTTAAACTATTTGCACATTCGTCCAACGTGACGCTAAATTGGGGAAACAATCCCCAATGCGTCCAACATGATGTTAAATAGTGTACTCTTTTGTCCTCACTGCATGACATTAAACCACACAGTCCCCCTTTCGTCCAACATGACGTTAAACTATATTGTCCCCATCATCCTAGCTACATGAAGCTAAACTGTTCAGAAAGACCTTGATATGTCCTACATGACTTTACAATGTACTTTTTCCCTGCTACATGACATTAAACTGTTCATCACCAATAGTCCTAACTCCAAGACTTTAAACTACATAGTACCTTTATATGTCCTACATGACATTAAACTATGCATCATTAAGGTTGTTGGTACCTCTTGTTTCTCACACCGAGTATGACTCACGTGATCTTCGAGAAAACCTCAACCATAACACTCTCTTTGGGATACTAACCATGTGTGAGTCCCAACAACATCAATTTTTTTAGGTCGTTGTCCCCATGAAAAACTTGATCATTAATTATTTCTTTAATTGAACTACGCAGACTTTGATCCTTGCCTTCTAGGATGGGTACTTAGGCAACCTTCCAAGGTTCATGACCAAAACCAATCTCTTTACATCGGTTCACCTCCATCTCATACGATGTTTATTCGTGAAACCACCCCTAGAATCAATATCTTTACATTGGTTCACTTTCTTCCTTGCTATACGATGTTAAACTACACAACACTTTTGTCCAGTATGACAATAAACTACAATTTTTCTTTGATACCCTCACTTGAGAGGGAACCATTATTTACATTGATTTTTCAAACATGTTTCATTTCAAAGACTACGTGAATACATGGAAACGCCCAAACCTTTTATCTTGGGTTAAACCATCATTTTACTAAAATCCATTTTCACCCTTCACATGTACGAACCAAATTTGTACAAAGGGTATTTCTAGAACTACATGGGCTTGATTCCCATCCTTATGGGATACGTAAGAACGTTCAAGTGTCCGTCAAATCTAGCCCCAAGTCTTTTGGCCTAACCCAAAATTCCACTTTCAGTTCCCTGGCTAAAAAGTCCCTATGAGAACACACACTGTGTATTTCTTACAATGGTCCAAGCTCTATGACCCTAAACTAAGATCTCCAATCCTTTTGACCCACACAACGTTAAACTGTAGTTTAAGAACAACGTGTGGCTTGATTCCCATCCTTATGGGACACGTAGTGAAGTCCAAAATTTCAATTCAGTATCCAGCCACAACATGATTATTGTTATCATTGATCTGTGTATCTCTGCATACATTGGACAATACCCATCTTTATGTGTCATAATCCTAACCTTAAATATTTTTAGATCTTTATAACCCTTTTCTTGACTTCTAGTCGCAAAAATATCAAGCTTATGAGAATTATTTTTCCTGACTATGCAGCACGTGCCCATAGGTGGCCTTGGATAAACAGTCTACATAACAAACTTGTTAGCAAAAAGATACTATTATCTGACTATGCAGCCAATGCCCTTAGGTGGCCCTGCATAATTCAACCCCCTAACGGGTTTTTTAGATAGTGGTAACTTCATTCTTGGGAAGAATGCCTCTTTTGTCCATATTTGTCTTAAATGACATAATGTTAGGATCCGCAAAAACAACCATCCTTAACATATTTGTCCCATTTTCATTTTCATGATCTGAAAGTATTCATGTGCATGGATTATATTCTCCTTCCCTACGTTTGGGTCAGACCTTCGTAAGAGTGATATCCATCTAGTTCTTCGATAATCTTTTTTGGAAATATCTTCTCCATATTCAAGTACCTCTTTCCATATAGAAAACTCTATACTTTGGAAAATTTGAATCTCCATAAACTTTCACTGGCTTTTAGCACTCGGAAAGTAAATTTCTGAGAGTTCTTTTGCCTGACTATGCAACATGTGCCCATAGGTGGCCTTGCATAAACAGTTTACATAACAGACTTGTTAGCCAAAAGATACTATTTATTTGACTATGCAGCCAATGCCCTTAGGTGGCCCTGCATAATTCACCCCCCTAACGGGTTTGTTAAATAATGGTAACTTCATTCTTGGGAACTAATTATTCTAATGACTTTTATCTCTTTTCATATCATTCCTCAGATTCAAATATTCTTAAGTCATAGTTTACATTTTTTTCCCTCATACATGAGTATGGTACTTTGTTTTCAGATGAATTTTCAAGGAATTGAGTCAATTTTAATTCATTTCGGTCAAAGCTATTTCGACCTTTAACATTAGCCTCTTTATGTTCGACGTGCATGACTTTAAACTGCCCGTAAAAGACAAGGGAACTCTGAATAAATGTCAAGTCCTATCTCACTAAACATACATTTTGTATGATTTAGGTAATATTGAGCAATTAAAAGGTTCAAAGTGTGTAGGGTTATTTACATTAATCCTAGTAAAAATCAAACTATTCCTACTAGGCCCATTGGCTTAAGTAAAATATAAAGAATGTAGCAAAAGATAATGCAAGCACAAATGATTGAAGATGAAAGTATTTTTCATTGATACATAAGAGATAGAAAGACATCCACAGACTGGAGTCTCTTCTCTTTTTCAAGAATTACAAGAGGCTTTCAACATAACTCTTCATTTGATTTACAGCATCCCTAGCATCATCAGCAACCACTTGGAATTCATTCATTCAACTGGATACCATAAGAGATATAGTGATACCAACTCTTCTTGGAACAATTGTAAAAGAATGTTCTTGAGTGCGGTTTGAGAAAAACTTTTTCTGGTCAAAGATTGAATATGTTTTTGTCCAAGAGACATTGAAGATGGATACAAGGATTTGAGAATGGAGCATTGGAAGTAAAGATCCATTTGGAGAGAATAATCTTTTCAGATATTGCTCTAATGCCATGTTTGTCTTCTCTCCACCAACTGGTAGCGGAAAAAATTTCATCCCATGGGTTTTCCATTTTCATATCTGCAAGGAAATGACATGGAGGATGAATTTGAAAGTTCACACCATTTTTGTTTCTCTTAATGCACAACATAACTGAAATAGAGGATTAGCAGTGCAGCTGCATTTTAGGCGTATAGTTATTTGAATTTAAAACATTGATTCCTTGCAGATGACCATAACCATACAGGGACAGGTAGATTCTATGTGGGAAATTAAGATGATATTTTTTCAAATACTTAGCCAAGTCTAGGAGAGTGTTGTCACAGATATCATAGTAATCATGGCCAACAATGTTTATCATGTCATCAATCCACTTGCTAGCCAGTTCATCAGCCGTTCCGATTCTCCTGAGAGCCATTGAATCTGCACAAAATTTGAATAAACTAACTCTTAAATGGGTTTATTTTTCATAAAACTTGTGAAGAAATTCAGAAAAATGGCCAAGGAATTAAGGCACGCAAGTATGGATGTGCCGCGCAAGTATTTGGCGTGCAAGTATCACCGCGCAAGTCCAGATACCTTGACAGTAGCGCGACATCAATGAAACAACAGGAAAGAGAGAAAACTTGCGCGGCTAAGGTGACCTGCACTGCGAGAGCTAAAAGGTTTGAAATCCAAAAATCTGGATTCTTTGTATGGAAGTGAGGCCCTCTATTTATAGACGCGGCTAGAACCCTGTGCGCCGTACCCCTGCATGCCAGGCCCTGCGCGACACGCACCTGTGTGCCGCCCTCTGTGCCATCAAGACTTGTGCGCCACCTTTCCTTGAGTTTGCTTCTTTTCCTCAGAGTCAAATCCTCTATTCTCTCTAGATCCAACTCTGAGGGGGGACTTTTGTTGATTCTACGTTCATCACAGAATTCTATGATTGGAAAAGGGAAATACCTTAGTCCGAATTGATTCATCTGTTGAAGAAACATAAAAAAAATCGACAAAGCGTTGAACAAAGAGAAAATTGCCCAGAGGTCGCGCAAGTTCCCTCATAGTTGCGCAAGTCCACTTGCGCGATGCTTAATGGTCACACAAGTGACTTGCGTGGCCTATCTAATAACCACCCGGGGTCTTCTTCTGCCTATAAATAGACCTTGTGGGCCCCCCATGAATGGAGGAATTTTTTCCAGAAACTCAGATTTGAGCTTTCGGTGCCCTAGTCTCTTCTCAAAGATTCTGAAACACTTCTAAGGTAATTTCTTACCTAGAACGGAAGATCTAAAGAGGGGGAGGAAGGCCTAAGTGTTAAAACTCATCAACACTTGCGCGCCTGAGTGGCCATCCCTTAAGGGAAAAGGCCACACTTGCACGCCGCCTTACTCCTTCAATTGAACTTGCGCGCCCCTCTTCTGAAAGAACATCAAGAGGATTCTAAAGGCTTTTAACAATAGTCGCTCAAGTATTTCCCTATGGGTTAACTATCGCGCAAATACTCATGTGTCGCGCAGGTATACCTACACGACTGGGACTTGCGCGCCCACACAGTACCTGCGCACCTGCCAGGACTTGTGTGCCCCTACCTTTTTGGGTGCCCCTCTTGCCAATTTCACCCTTCTTAAGCCATTCCACCTCTCCTGTTCAAGATTAAATCTTCAAGACACTCTTCAAAGACATTTATGGCATGATTTATTAATTTGTATTCCTTATCTGAAAGGAACTCTGTGGAATATCTCTGAAAACCTAGTGATTTACACATCTTCATGTCACTAAAGATTGATATTTCATTCATTCAACCTCATTTTTTACGATGAGAGTCCTCGTTAACCTGGGCCTCCTTTTTAAGAATAAGCCCCAGTCATAATTCTCAAATTTGGGCATCCTCCTTAGGAGTAAGGCCTATGTCCTCATTATCCTGGGCCTCCTTTTTAGTAATAAGCCCCAGTAATAATTCTCAAATTTTGGAATCCTCCTTAGGAGTAAGCCCCAAGACCTCATTAACCTGGGCCTCCTTTTTAGGAATAAGCCCCAGTCATAATTCTCAAATCTGGGCATCCTCCTCAGGAGTAAGCCCCAATTCCTCATTAACCTGGGCCTCCTTTTCAGGAATAAGCCTTAGTCCAAACTCTCAAATCTGGGCATCCTCCTTAGGAGTAAGTCCCAAGTCCTCATTAACCTGGGCCTCCTTTTTAGGAATAATCCCCAGTCATAATTCTCAAATATGGGCATCCTCCTTAGGAGTAAGTCCCAACCATAATTCTCTTAACTTGTGCCTCCTTTTCATAAGTAAGCTCCAGTCTCAAATATGGGCATCCTCTTCAGGAGTAAGCCCCAAGTCCCTTAATTTTTCAAGTCTCTTAAACTGGTCCTCCTTTTCAGGAGTAAGCCCCAGTCTTAATTTCTTTTAACCAGTCCTAATTTACTTTTGATATGGGATTCCTTTTCAGGAGTAAAACCCAATCATAAGTCCTCTCCTAATTTGGGCCTCCTTTTCAAGAGTAATCCCCAAGCTAGAGTATTCAAAATCTCCATGAAGCACATATACCTTTATGGACCATGTTCTTGGATTTCTTCCATAAATTAAATAACAACCTTCATTTATCTGGGCAATCATACATACATAAGCCCCACATTATTTCTTATGATTGCATCTTTCATGGCACAATTGTCTGATTTTTACCAATACCTCTTGTTTCTCACACCGATCATGACTCACATGAGCTTAGAGTGTAAAAGTAGTTATGACATCCTTCTTTGAGCCATCAATCATAAACATCATACTCCCTTACTCGAACTACGTGGGTTCTGATTCCTTTTATAAACAAAGGGTACGTAGGTAGCCCATCTGTGGGTTCGATCCCAACTCTGAAATAAATCATGTCCTTCTGAATGATAATACACTTCAAGTACCCCATTGAGTGGATTTAAAACCAGTATGGTCATCATAAAGACCAAGAGACTTTTATGTATCAAAGGATACCATTGACCAAGAATCTCTAACAAATACAGATGATTCTTTATCAGTGAAGAACCTCGAATACATATAAAAGATTCTCTAAATTTCCTACATATCAATCATTGATTGTCACATCTAAAGAAAAACTCATTTTATATTTGGTAATGTAATAAGGATTCATGAACATAACTTAAATCTATAAAGAGAGTCCCAGAGTAGACAATAATTCACCTAAAAAAGGTGTGATGAGTCTGACCTCCCATCCTCTCGACCAATGCAAATTCCTAAGCCTCATCAGTCCACAAACTAATGAGCACCTACCTTTGGAAATTAGGTCTGAATGGTTGTGGAATCATTGGATGTTTCTGGTTCTACGAGTCAACCCGTTAGAAACCGATCAGAATGTTCGAACCTCCCATCAAAGGAGGTCATCCCCGAAGTCTGAGGGAAACAGTCCCAAAGGGTGTTCTCTAAAACCACTGGTGGGAAAAAGTTTCCGAGAATAATAAATAATGGTTTGGAAACATTTAACCAGAATTAGGATACATAAGACAACCAAAAGAAATCAATTAAATGAATCAAAAAATTCATGCCAAACAAGGCTTAATTAGAAATTCAGAACTAAATACAAAGTTTTTAATATGAAAAATGGGGTACCAAACTACAAATGTACCATAATATAAAACCAAATGACCACCACATGATAAGGGGTCATCACCCATGATCCTTCTCCACTACACTACACAATGGAAGCAAATATCCATCCAAACCACCATCTCCAAAAACATTTCCCTTACATATGTCAAACATAACAAATTATACATACACCCAAATGTGTAAGTAATGTGTGAGCCTAATCCCAATTTTATATCACCCAACGAATCCATGTGATAAGAATTATAAGATAAAAATATTTCAAGTGTTATAAAAAAATAATGGTATCAATAATTTCGAAAGGTGAATGTTTTAAATGAAAATAGTTTTCGAAAAGGTTAACCATACAAAATGGTACATTTAAATAAAAAATGTAAGCTACTAAATTTTTCATCCAAACACACAATAAGCAAAATATAAATTCTATATAGTCAATGATCACTCAATAGAGGAACCACCATAGGCACTAGTTAGTTGTGATCCCTAGGTAGCTCACATCTCGGTGTGAAAGTAACCATAAATATATCTGTTCTCATACATGATCAACTAGTAGGTGAATAAACCATAACCTAGTGGTCCCCAATATCATCATCATCATAGTTTTTTATTGTTTTCAATGTGAATATTTCTAAGTGAAACAGGGTCAAAACCACTCCAGATCACTAGCATGCTAGTACCCTCCCACCCACCAAGATACACGGGTTTCCCTTTTTGTGCTCAAACAAGTTCTGAATGCAACCAAATTCCATTGACATATAAAAATATCAGTTCTGGTCATACAAACATAAAATAGTTTCTAAAAATGCCTTTCACCATTTTTATAACTCAAACAAACACTTAGAATTTATATAAAATAATTACACAACTTATAAATCTACTTTTCACATAAAATCCATTTAAAATACCACATTTCACACAAAATTCATTCCAATATTATACCAAAAACCGAATTTTCCTCACTAAAACATTTTTATAATTCCACTACATGAATTATAAAATATCACAAATTGGTACAATATGGAATGCACAAGTAAAAAGACATATATTCACACAAAATTGGCACTTAAAAATTAACAGCTTTAAATGTTACCAAAAACAATTTTTTCACTAAAAATAATGATATAGGGGCATAAAAGAAATATAAATCCAGAAATATAACTCATTATGAAATGCTTACACATGGAATCACCAAGAATATATTTCAAAACCCTCAAATCCTAGTGTGGAACTGCAACCTCACTACCATCACACCACAAGGGAGTGAAAACAAACCTTAATCCACAATATTTGACCAAGAAACTAAAAATAATACACTATGTTATAATCCCTACATTCTAGAAATTAGAAAAATATCAAATAATGGAAGAAATCCTATGAAAATGGAAGAAACTCTATGAAAATGAGAGAAGGAAAGAAGGAAACTCACTTACTAGAGAGATCTTGAATAAATCGACCCAAATCTACCAATGGTTGAATCTCCAAGAAACCAAAACTGATAGGGAGGATAGAATAAGGTAGATAAGGTCATGTGGGTTTATAAATGTTAGTGCAAGAGTTAAAATTGAATGACTTATATATAAAACAAATTACCTTCTCAAATATGGATGATTTGAGGCACCCTGTGAAATTTCCTCCTAATCCATGATGCAAATGAACTCCAAAGATGAATACAGGAATATGGTGGCATTCCTAGGTATGTTCTCTCTGATTGGGGGGAGGAATCATTGAAAAAATTAATAAATGAATGAGATATTAATGAAATAATTTTTTTAAGTAGGAAATGTGCTCAGGTGTTGGCCCAATTCCTAAAACAATAACCCAAATCCAAAAGGCTAATGAGTTCTTAGGGGGTCCAAATGGATATAGTGGTTTTCATAGTTCTGGGAAGATCAAGTAGTAATTAAAATGGATGAATTTTTTTGAAAAATTAATGATTTATAAATGAGAAAAATATTTGTTTTTAAATTTGGAAATGGGCTCACGGTTGGGCCCAAATCATGAAAACCACATATTTCCTCCAAAAATGGATGACAACCCCTAAAAAAAGAACATGAATTACAAGAAACATAAATCTAAAATAAGTCATTTATGTGAAAATTATATCCCATATAAAAACCTTCCTCCCTCAGAAGGTCAGCTTGAAGCCAGCTCAGATAAGAGAAAAAAAACTTCTATTAAACCCAAGACTTTCAATCCCATGTCCCATTCTCATCAGTCCCATGTTTACATAGGACTCAAATGAGAGGAATAGTCTTCTCTCAAATAACTTGTTCTCAAGATTCCCCAAAACACACTATTCACTCGTCCACAGAGAGATTGGGACCTATATCCACCTTCACAAAATTCTGTATACGAGACGGATTCAGGTCGTACTTCTTCAATTGTGAGACATAGAAGATGTCATAAATAGATGTCAACAGAGATGGAAATTATGACCCATATTCCACCATTCCAATCATCTCATTTCACTCAATAAGGTCTAACATACATCAGTGTTATATTTCTCTACTATCCAAAATGGTGATGAACCATACGAGGGGCCACTTTCAAAAACACCTGATCACCCACTAAAAACACTAGGTATCGATGCCTATGATCACCATATGATTTCTAAAAACTGTGAGATGAAAATAAATACTTCTGGATCAAAACGATATTCTAATAAGTGTCATGCACAAGACTCAGCACCAACTATGAGGTCTCATCTACCTTAGCCCAACATTGGGGGCAGACAAGGCCGATCATAGAGCGCCTCAAAGAGATCCATTCAGATTGATGATTGGTATCTGTTATTATAAGCGAACTCAAAAAATCATAAATTCATATACCAATAAACATCAAAGCCTAAAAAAATGCACGTATTAGGTACTCTAAAATATGATTTCCCCACTCTTTCTGACTTTCCATTCGAGGATGGTATGTCATGCTCATTTTAATCTAAGACCCCAAGACCTTCTAAAGGCCTTCCCAAAACTGATATGGGAAACCATGGTCTTTATCTGAGACAACTTTAGATGGAACACCATAAAGCCTTGCCACCTCATCAAGATAAAATCAACTCAAATCATCCACTTTAGTTGTATATTTGATCAGATTGAAGTGGGATGCTTCAGACAGATGACCAATCACCACCCAAATGGAATTATTACCCTTAGGTGTACAAGGTAGTCCAATAATGAAATCCTTGGAATCCTTGTCCCACTTCCATGTATGAATGGTTAATGGATTGAGAAAACCTGAGGGATGTTGGTGGTACACCTTCACCTGATGACATATGTAGCATCTCGACATGAAGTCAGTTATGTCGCATCTCATACCTGGCCACAAGAACTATCATCGCACATCATAACACATCTTGGTCAAACCTGGATGGACTGCCCACTAAGACTGGTGGCTATCCTATATCACCACATTCTTCAGAGACAATGACACTTATAAATAGATCTTGAAGGAAAAGATTCCATTTAGATACAATGCCCCATCAGAATTTGACTCCCTACCATGAAGAGACATCCTCGATTGCTGACAAACCATATCCCTGGGCTGTTCTCTCTGAATAAACTCTAAGAGAGAAGGATTTAACCGAATGCTCTTCAAGAACACAGCTCCACTATGCTCTTTGGTCTCCACATGCATTTGAGAAAATCTCCCCATTAGAGTTCACTCATTGTTGGACATTCTCATGTGTTTCACTAGTACATTTCTACTCAAAGAATCCACCACCACATTTCCCTTTCCCAGGGTATAGACAATGTCAAAGTCGAACCCCCGCAAGTACAAGATCTAGTGGAACTGCCTCAGATTGAGGTCATTCTGAGAGAAGATGTAGTCCAATAATTTGTGATCAGAATAGACCATGAACTTCTCCCCAAAGAGGTAGTAATTCCATTTTTTCAAAGAATGCATCACAATTTCTAGCTCTAAGTCATGGGTCGGGTAATTCTTTTCATGTGGTCAGAATTGGAAGATTCCATACACTGCAACATGATAATCCTATATAATCATGCACCTGAGACCCATACCTAAAATGTTACAATACAATACATTTCCCTTTCAAGATTTTGGAATGATCAACAAAAAAGCATTAGTCAACCGCTGTTTTATCTTCTCGAAGGATGCCTGACATTCTAGGCCCAAAAAATCATCACCCCTTTCTGGGTGAACGCGATAATGGGAGAAGCAAGCTAAGAGAAATCTCGATCAAACCGCCTCTAGTAACCGGTGAGTCCAAGGAAACTCCTAATCTCAAACATGTCCTTCATCTACTCCCATGACATAACTGCACTGATCTTTTTGGAGACCACCAAAAAACCCTACTACGAGGTCACATGTCAAAGAATCCTCGCCTCCATTCTCTAGAAGGTGCACATGGATAGCTTTTCATAAAGGCTGTGATCCCACAAAGTACCCAACATGATTTTTAAATGATTATCATGATCTTACTTGGATCTAGGGTTAACTAGCATGTCCTCCATGAATACCACAAAAAATGAGTCAAGATATTGGTGGAAAACCCAATTCCTGAGTGCCATAAAGACCACATTATAATTGGTCAATGCAAAGGGCATGACCGAGTACTCAAGGTGGTTTTACCTGCTTCAGAAGGTTTTGTTCAGGATTTCTGACTATTTCACCCTGATTTGTTGGTAACCCGAATGCAAATATATTTTAGAAAAACACATTTCTCCCTTTAAATAATCAAACAAGTAATCTATTTTGGGAAAATTGTATTTTTCATGTGGTTACCTTGTTCAGCTTCTGGTAATCAACACACAACCGGAGGGACCCATCAACTTTATTTTCAAAGAGAACAGAAGCGGCCCAAAGGGGGACGCTCACACAAATGATTAATTTGGATTCTAAATCACCCAGAAGAATATTTAATTTCCTCAATTTGATGGGGGAATATGATATGAGGGAATAGATATCAGTTGTGTTCCTTTTTCCAAATCAATTGAGAAATCAATGTCTTGCTACAGGGATAAGCATGAAAAATTAGCAGGGAATACCTTCAGGAACTCATCCACAACATGAGGTAACCCAATCTCAGAAGAAAAACCATAATCCCCTAGTGTGAGTGAAGATATGTAGAAGATAGTATTCCCCATATCTGAGAGTGGAGGTCCCGCATGACCCGGCCGAGGATCCCATTCCCCATGAAAAACTTGCAGACTTCCATCATGTTCCATGAAACTCACTAACAGCTTATAGAAATAGATGTGTTCCTGAAAGAGTACCAGCCAATCCTGGCTAAGTATCACGTCAAATAGATCAATATCTAAGACCATAAGGTCTAACTCCATCTCAACCCTAGACACATAAAGCGCACTTGATGGTAACATAAGACCCTAGTCCTTCTTCTTTCCTAGAGAAGTCACCAACTCCATCGCAAAGGAAAATAGCTCAGTTGGAAAATTTAGAATCTTCCTAGTAAGGGGAGAGATGAATGAAATAGAAGCACTGATATCAAAAAGAAAAGAATCTATAAATGAGTCACTCAAAATGGCATCTCGAATAGTCCATAGTCCATGATCTGATCCCACTGGTGCCAGATCCACTGCATGATGATTTCTAGTCTCTACTTGAGAATAGCTAATCTCATGTGTGGCTCTACCATAATGTAGATCTACCGAGAAGATGATCCGGCCATATGGCCATGACCACCAAACTAATATCCCCCTATCCTCGATGGCTCTAACCAAGTCAACACTCCCCTGAAAAACCACTGATCCTGCACCACTTTGGATTAGATCTACCATCCTGAGAAATTAATGCAAGTGTCTCGTACCACCATACTGAAAAAAATAATTTAGAGGAAAATTGAATTCAGGTAAGATGTGCCCTCACCTCCCACACTAGTGGAACACCATGAACATCACATCAAAATCCACTGAAGAAAACAATCTAGTAGGGTGGCCTGAGCTACCACCAATATCTTTCCCAACTTCTCCCACTTAATTTTCTTCTCATAAGAGATGCCACAGCCCAGAACTGTTATCTTCCCAAAAACATAGCCCTCCATGTTTGGTCAATCTCCACCATACACACCCTATCGACCACCTCTTCATAGTTTTTCATCTTGTATAGGAAGACCTAGGAATAGATCCCTATCCGTAGACCCCTATCAATCTTCTGGCCCTTCATCTACTCATTGGAGACCATTTCTGGAGCATAACAGACACACTTAGAAAAATAGTTGGCATACTATATCACAAAAATAACCGCTATATAATCTCTATAAACTCTCTAGATCGATCATACGCCAATTCTTCAGGTGTATTACTTTTTTTGAAGATAACCTTGATGTTCTTCCAGCTCATCTCCTTAGGATTCCCAGATTAATGCACTAATTCCTACCACCTGCAGCTGGGACCCTCTAACAGGAAAGAGAAAACATCACCCTGACCTCCTCTGGTGTGTCTAGGAACTCAGACATGCAATCGATTTCTTCAAGCCACTCCTCTGCTTCTTGGGGTTATGTGCTACCTCAAGAAGTTGGAGTCTTGTTTTTTAGAAACTCCTAGGATTTTCCCTTCATAGAATAAGTCTTATATTCTCTATTAAAATATAGAATAGTAGTATGTCCCTATCCTAGATCTTGGAAAGCCTATACCATAGGCTCTACTAGCCTCTGATCATGCTGTGATGGATAAATCTCTCTAGCTATCTCATGTGTGTGCATGTGAGCCTTCTAGGTAGGCATTTGCAACCAAATAAAGTAGTCACAAGAACAAAAATAAGTAAATCAATTATGAATATTTCATCAATAATATCAAATATAAATAATAAAAACACAATTCAATAATTAAATAAATAACAACTTCACCCCAACCCAATGTCCATGTGCAGTCCACAGCCCACATGTCTCACAAGGAAGTGAATCCAGAAAAACAATTACAACATCCCATGGTGACACATGGTCTGTAATGAAAGGTGTGGTCCAAGCACCCAACTCATGACCAAAAATTAGAGCCCCAACATTACTACCACTTTTCAATCTAGACTAATCCTAAAATAATAATATAACCGAAAAACATTAATCTCATTTCATACCATTTTGACACGAACTGAATTTGTTCTCCATTATTACCAATACGAAACCCAGACCATCGAAAGGCCCGAAGGGAGTTCCCTATCCATACGGGCGTGTACAAGTTCCTGGGAAATATAAATAATGGTTTTGGAACGTTTTACCCAAATAATGAAACATAAGACAACCAAAAAATCAATAAAATGAATCCGAAAATTCATGTCAAAAAAGCCTTAATTAAAAATTCAGAACTAAATACAAGTTTTTTCACACGAAACAAAGGTTCCCAAAATACAGAAGTAGGAGAAAATAAATCATGAATACCACCACATGACAAGGGTCTTCACCCATTATCCATCTCTACAATACTGCACATTGGAAGCAACTAGAAACCTGAACAGCCATATCCAAAAGACTTGCCCTTACCTGTGTGAAACATAAACAAGTCTACATAAACCCAATGGTGTAAGTTTGTTGTGTTACTAATCCCAATAGTATACCACCCTAAGATTCTATGCGACAATAATTATAAGAAAAAAATCATTCAAGTGTTATAAACAAATAACGGTACATATAATTTCTAAAGGTTCTTCTTTTAAATGAAAATTGTTTTCCAAAAGGGAAACATTAAAGAATAGTTAAATTTAAATATAACAACTAAGATACTGAATTTTATATCCAAACACACCATAAGAAAAATATAAATTCCATATAGTCAATGAACACTCAACACGAGAACACCTGTAGGCACTAGTTAGTTATGAGCTCTAGGTACCTCGCATCTCAGTGTGAAAGTAACCATACCTATATTTGTTCTCATGCACGATCCACTAGTAGGGGAATCACTCATAATCTAGTGGTACCCAAAATAATCATAATCATAGTTTTTTAGGGTTTTCAATTTCAAACATACATTGTGAAGCATGTACAAAATCACTATAGATCACCAGCATGTTAGTACACGCCCACCATCCTAGATACCAAAGTTTCTGTATTTGTGCTCGAAAAAGTTCCAAATGCTTCAAAATTCCATTTTAACATAAACATACCAGTTATGGTCATACACACTAAAAGGGATGTCCAAGAATTATTTTCAATATATGAATAACTCGAACAAATGCTTATATTTTCTATAAAATAATTATATAAGTTATATCACAACTTTGCACATTAAATCCATTGAAAATCCCACTTTTTATACAAAATGCATACCAATATTATACCCAACAAGACTTTTAAGCACCAATACATTTTTCTAAATCTATTCCAAGAATTATAAAACAACACCAATTGGAAAAACATTGAATGGAAAGTTAAAATCACTCATTTTCACACAAAATTGGCACTTAAAAATAAATAAAAATAAATTCTACTAAAAACTACTTTCGCACTAAAAATAATGAGAGTGGAATATAAAAGAAATATAAATCCAGAAAACCTACTCATTATAAAAGTATTTCACATGGTATCACCAAATATATATTTCAAAACCCTCAAATCCTTGTATATAACTTCAACCACATCATCATCCTACCACAAGGAAGTGAAAACAATCCTAAAACCAAAATATTGGACCAAGAAACTCCAAATAAAACTGTAGGTTCAAATACATACATGATGGAAAATATAAAATTCAAGAATAATTGAATATGATCTATGAAAACGGATTAAACCCTAAGTAAATCAGAGGATGAAGGATGGAAACCCACTTACTTGCTAGATCTGGAATTAATAGATCGAAATCCACAAAAGGTTGAATCTCCAATATACCAAAACTAATAGGGATGCCCAAATGAGGATGATAAGGTCATGTGGGGACTAAAATGGGGGAAATGGTCATTATATAATGATTTATGGTTGAAACAAATTACTTTCTCAAATTTGGTATATTTGAATCTCCCTAAAATATTTCACTCTAATCTGTGCGGCAAATGAGCTAGAAGGAGGGAGACACAATCATGGGGGTGATTCTAGCTCTATTGTATTTTATTAAAACTTTTAATCACTAAAAAAATTAAAAAATGAATGATATATTAAAGAATTATAAAAATTTAGAGTTGGAAATGGGCTTACTAGTTGGCCAAATGCCTTACTAAATAATCCATATCCAATATGATAATGAGTTCTTAAGGGGACGAAATAGATATAGTGGTTTTCATAGGTAATGGGAGACTAAGTATGAATTTTAATGGGTAAACAATGATGAAAAATAAAGGACATATAAAAGAAAGAAAATCTATTATTATATCTAGAAATGGGCTCACCGTTTTGCCCAAATCATAAAAAACCCACATTTCCTCCAAATAATCACGGGAAACCCCCACAACAAATCAAGAAAACAAATTAGATGAAAAATAAATTGAATATAATTTATGTTTGTGAAAATAATGCTGGAAAAGAATAGGATAATACAGTGATAGATCTGATGGATGTAATTAAGAATAAATTTGTCTCACACATTGAATATTTAATTATGTGTTAATTAAGGATTTCTAGATCTTATGTTGAGGAAAATGATAAATCAGATGGAATTAAAAACCTCAAGGTAATGTTATAATAGATCACTAAGTATTTTATTTATATATAAATATGATAAAGAAAATAAAATTTTAAATGAATAAAAATTAAATATATTTTGATAAAAAATTAGTGAAATATGATCTTATTTAAAAAATAAAAGAGGAATTTGAGAAAAACCGTGTGAAAAATGATAAAAAAAATTATTTTAAAAATGTGGATTGGGGAATGATCCAATATAATTTGTAATCATCATACATTGCTAAAGGGGAAAACTATGTAAACTAAAACAGTGTGTGTAAAATTTATTTCTTTGGAAAATAATCTTGAACCAAAAAATTCCCAAAATAAGATTTTTTTTGAATGTTTTAGATGAAATTTTTAAAGAGAGGGTTGGATGTGGAATCCGAAAAATTTAATAAATGTTTAATTATTAAAGGATAAATAATAGGGGTAAAACTGGAAATTAATTTCATGGGGAAAAAATAAAATAAAATGTATCTAAATATTAAGATAGTAGAGATAAGAATGAAATGATAATATTCCCAAAATGTATACTTTATCAATAGTTGTGGTGTTTTTCAAAAAACATATTTAACAATATTTGAATAAAACATGTATTTCCATTGAAAAAATTCATTTTTTGGATTTATCATTAACAATACATCTTATTAATGTTAATATGACATCTACTTAAGAGTATAATCCATTGTAATCCATTAAAATTGAGTTATAATGAACACATTATATCTAGGATGAAATAATTTCTATTATTAATATTTTAAAAACAAAAGTATTAGACATAATATTTTTATATAGTAATAAGAGAATAAAATGATCTATATAAAGAAGACAATGGAAAGTAGATACAATGTAATATAATTCAAACCCAATGACAAAAGGATGTTTCTCCTTAAAGAGGTATTATTTGATATAATTTATTATTATACAAATAATAATAATATAACAACAATAGTGTCAAAAAATTTATAATTTTTTGGAAAGAAATATTGATTATTGAGAAGATTATTTTATTGAAATGTCATTAAAATAATCAATTTAATGTATCAAATAAATTTTGGATTGTTTTTTTCATCCTTTATTATATGAAATATGAATTTTTGAATAATGGAACGGGATAAGTTTATATAATATTGGTATTTTGAAATAATTTATCATTTATGATAAAAGTGTAAAGACTCAAATTTGTATTGGTGGATTGAAAAATACTAACTAAGAGACTAAATAGTAAAGTATTTTATTTAAAATTAATTTTGATAAAAAGTGATAAAAGAAATAGGTAGAACATAAAAAATTAACCAAAAAAATAGATCACAATGTAATTTAATACAAATTTAATGATATATGATTCAAATAATGTATATAACCCCAAATGACACACAGTTACCTAAATATTTCAATAATCCTTTAAATTAGCTTCAATATAATCTTCTATATTTTCCCATGTTTAGAAATATTCTTCTAAAGTGATTTTCTCTTTGTTGAAACCTAATTCCCAAATGTAATCCTGTTTGTCAATCACATTCCTTTACTCTTAATTAATGGGAACATGAATCCTTCTCATATATATATTATTAATTACCTCTTTTATAGAAATGATATAAATGATTTATCTAAAATTTTCTACATGTAATAAAGAAAAATAACCAATTATATATTTTCCACTACCAAATATCCTCCATCCCTTTTTGAGTCTTTGGAAAACCCTATATTCTATTCCAATACCTTGGTGCCACCAATAAGTGATTTTATTAATTAATTTGGAGTCTTTTTCTATTATTTCTAGAAACTCATTTCATACATTCAACCATTGTAAATTCACCCAATTTCACTTATGTCTGATTACACTTTCTATTTCCTAAATTTCTCATCACTATGGTATTTGTTGTGTTTGAGTAAACATTGTGGGGTCTTGATCCCCCCATATGGATTGGTAAATTCTGACAAAAAATATTTTCTTTCTCCCCCTTCCTTGAGAAATACCGAACTAGTTTAGGCTATTGAGAGTCCGGCTTATTTTCAATTGTAGGTTGGGAGTCCACATATTTATCACTACGTTCCACATCTTCTAAATATCGTAACCTGAACTATTTCAGTTTCCATCTTGGAATAATGTCTTCGATCCTTTAGTTTTTGCATTATCATTTTTGCCTCCATTCATTTTAGATGAATGATTTTGGATCTCAATAAGATTTCCTACTTTGCAATTATTGTATAACCCCTTACATCGAGAAACTTCCACATTCATGCCAGGAGTGTTCTAATTCTCTTCAAGAACCCTTCAATCATCTTCGGTGTTATCACCACTATTATAATTAGATTTCTCAGAATCGTTTTCCTTAACCTTCCATTTGAACTTGATTGTATCAGCAAAGGAGGGTACTAGCATGGAACGAGGCACTTTTGAGGCGAAATCTATAACCATAGAACAAATAGATAATTATTCAACCATGAAAAATGTTCTCAACTCTTAGGTATTGATTCAAATCCTCATCATAATCATGATCTTGTTCAAAAGCTAATGATATAGTAGAATGTCTATTGGGAGTTGACTCAATCGACTGCATGTAGAAATCCACCCCATGGGGATCCTTTCACCCCTGGCCACAAGATGATGTATAATGAACCAATATCTTACACGATGAATATAAATTTTTCCATGATTTGAGGAACACCATATAATTTCAATGAAATTATTTCCCATAAATAATGTATACCCAATCAATTGTTGGTATAGAAGATTGACCTCAACATGTAAACAAGGGTAAATTTGATGGTAAATAATGTTTTTTTGTTGTCTGAGCATAAGAATCATCCAACTATATTCCCCAACATATGAATGATTGAAATATTTTTAAAATGATGGGGGGGGTTAGTAAGACAAACCCATATCACCATATTCAAATCATCTCACTTCAAATGAAAATAATATGACCATTGGATGAGAAAAAAATGATATTCATTACAAAATTAGGGAACATTGGATCTAATCATTATCAAATCCTCTATGGAAGAAGATCAGTTCATAATATGCCTCTTAATGATAAAGAAAATGATAATCATATCATTCAATCCTCATTATATGAAAACTAATCGATAAAAATAATTCATTTAAGGTCAGTTTTGAGTAAAATGTGCTGCCAAATTCATATTCAGGAGTGTTGACACCTCTGTGAAGTCTACAGTAAAAATAGAATCTGTAGAAATACATTGAAAAGATCGACCACTTTAGAGAAAGTAAAAATGTGGAGGAATGGTGGTATGGATTTTGGGTTGGATAAAGGGGTAAATGTTGGAGGATGAGAACTCGTTAATGAGAAGGGTTCCCCTCTCCCTCATATGGGAAAGGGACCATAGTTGTTGGCATCACCACCTAGGGTATCGCAAGGAGCACCAAAGCTTGATATAGAGACCGCTCCATCATCATGTTTTATTTACCCTTACTTGAGATTTCTTATATTCTTTATGATTAGATATAATATTATATTTTATTATGTAATAGTCATCTTTGTTACTAATGTTTGGGGGTTATATAATGTAGGTGGTGTTATATCATCAAAATAAATTCTAGAAATCTTATTCTTAAAATTTGGAGTGAAACATAAATATTAATTAGTTATATGTTATAGATGATACTTTTTTCCTAACTATAGAAGATTAAAATAGTATTTTGGTCTTGGGGATATGAAACATTAATCAATACATTATGAATAACATATAAAAATTCAAAGCTTTTGTAAATGTTCCAAACATAAATAGTGAGTATTAATAGATGTTTGATGAATGTATGTGAGGATAGATGTATTGAAATCATTGTCCCCAAATTTAGGAGTCCAAATCAATTTTTAAAATATTCTTCTAAAATGAAGTTTGTGATCCAATTTTTCATGAAAAATATTTTGGTAAAAGGTATTTAACTTTATATTTTATTGATTATTAAAGGATGTGATGTTACATATTCATTTTTTCAAAAGTTATAAGTGTATAATTTCCTAGAAAATAAATCAAATAAGAGAGGACACTAAAACATTATGAACTATGGAAATTATGAGATCAAATAATAAAATGAAGCACATATCCAATTATTATGAGAATTTCCTTGAAATTAATGTTATTAGAAATGAGGTATCATCAATAAGAACTCTCCCAAAATAATAGGGTTATAGAAATATGAAATTGTATTGCTAAAAATTTCGAAAATGTTTTTTTAATTTTTAGTTTCATCTCATGACACTTTTAGGATGGATTTTTTCAAGTGGTTTTTTGTACATATTATAGTATTACCAAGTCATGTAGTTTTGAAATTAGCATATGAAATATTTAATAGAAGGAATACTTATTTGAATTATCTCATGGTATTTGGAAGAAAATTTGTATTCTGAAATAATCATCAAAATCATGAAAAATAAGGTGATGGAGTGGATGGGGGTATTTTCCAAGGATACACAACAAATAGTAAAGAATAAAAGTGTATATGTTAAATAAGAAATAATATTTATCAGGGAAGTGGTATTAAAATATTTGAGAATAATCCCAAAAAAATATTATGGAATTCTATTTCTGAAGATGAATTTAATGAAGTTGGATAACTAAATATAGATTTTCATTATTCTAAAAAATTTCATCATGATGTAAATTTTGAGATTTAATATATATAGAGGAATAAATTGAATAAGTGAGTCAACATGGGACAGAATCAATAATAAAAGGGATTAAATTTCATTTATACAATATCAGCAAATAAAAATATATTCAAATATAGCCCTTATAAAAAATATAATAGAAGTGGATTATTTATTATTCAATATAGAATCCATTTCATTCCAAAAAGATATAAATGTGGAATCATGGAAAAAATACATTAATATATAAAATTATTTTATTGATAAAAATATTCCTTTGATATTTTGGATAGAATATTGCATTATAATGTTGTCAATATAAAGTGGGTATTTATAAACTAGATTGAAGAAAATTGAAATGCAATGTGGAATAAATTAATTTTATTTTATAAGGGGTGTACTAATGTTCAAGTTATAGATGTCAAAAAAAAATTTACAATTTTAGAAATTATAAAATCATATTTTTTTTCTTCTTATAAATAATTTTCCAAGGAAACATTACATTATTTCAAATGGATGAAAATATAATATTCTTCAATGGTGTCCTAAATAAATAGATTTATATCAAACACAAATTTCAATTTGTTACCAATAACAATGACCCAAAATTATGAATGTTGAATAATGGTTTATATATACTACAAAAATATCCCCATAATTTGTATTCATGGTTGGATACATTTCCATGGAATTTAGAGGTCAAAGGGGTGAGGTTTACCACCAAATTAGTGTGAAAATTTCAAAAGGAGGGTAGTTTATAGAATTTTCTTATATTGATGAAATCTGTTTTAGTGGAAAAAACTAAATTTAGTTGATATGTATTCTATATAAATGAATTGATAATTTCATATGTTAATATTAGGGAATATACCTATATTCATAGGCCTAAAATATATAAAATTTAAGGTAATTTATACATATCAGTTGTGAATTAGCCAAAGTATTTATTGAGTAAATTTGAAATTGGTGAATACAAGCCTCCTTTAACTCTGATAGAAATTAGAAACAAATATTGTAGACATATAAGAAACAGGGAGTCAAAATTACTTTATATTGAAGAATCATTACGAGTTTACTCTATCTTACTATGAGTAGTCCATATATCATTTTTCTACGTAATTTAAATCATGTTTAAAAAGATGTATAATGAATGGTATTATTCAAGAATTTATTTGAATACAGAGATATATAGGGGATAATAAATTTTGGTAAGGTGTTCATGGATAGAATAGATCTATAATTTTTATCCTATTTAGATACTGATTAAGTTGGAGAAATTATTGATAGAAAATCAAAAAGTGCTTGAACATTTTTAATTGGATGAAAATATATTGGGTGGTTATGAAAAAATAATTTTTTGTATCATTAATAAAAATTGGTATGGAGTGTATATCATTCACTAATTCCTCTCTGAAACATTTTTTTTGATAAGAAGGACAGATAACATTAATGAAGAAGATCAGCCGGCATACAAATGCAAAGACATTAGGGACATTGTCTAGCCAGAGCTAGTTGACATCGAAGGGGCCTGAGCCTGCCTACAGATGGGCCGGATTATTTCCTTCCCTTTTGTTAAAGGAGAAAGAGTAGTGAGAAAAGCCTTGGCGAAGTGAGAAAAAAACATAGATATCAACTATCATTACATAATATATAATGTGTAAATAAATCAATCTATAATTTATTTAAAAAAATATTCATGTAGAGGATATCTTTAAAGAACCATTGAATGATCCACTATTTGATAAGCACTAGTTGAACAATTGAGTTTATAAAATTTCATCCATCTAATGAAGTCTATAAATACACTCTACCAATATAATTTAATGTTATATTTGGAAAATAATTTTTATACTAAATTATATTTTATTGGATAAAAGAATTAATGGAGAGACCATATCCATTTGGATTTAAAATAATTATATATTTCAATGGTTTTTTTGTAGAAAACATTGTCACATTTGATTAATTATCTTATTTCATATAGTTATCCTTAATTCATATAGTCTAACATGTTAATGGAATCATAGTTTCAATTTTTTTAAAATAAATTATCATGAAATAATTAAAAGAAAGATAAAACATTGAATTTTTTTATCGAATGAGGTGATGTGAGAATGATTGAGAAAAGAATCACTACACAGCTATTTAAGAGGAAGGGGTTGTTTCATTCCACGGACAACAAAAATTTTTAAAATGAAAAGGAAAAATAAAATTAGGGGAATATTTCATATCGAAATAAATGGGAATGTATGATATAGGGTACTTATGGTTGAGATTGTGATGATGTCTGACAAAAAAAATAAAAATGGTGATCTCATTGCATCCACCAGTTTCTTGAGATGCATTTATTGTGAAGGTGTTTTATTGTTATTTTTATTTAGGTTATGTTAGTTTTAAGACTCATGAACTTCCTTGACGTTCATTAAATATATTTATAGACAAGATATAACAAATTAAAAAATTATATAACCCCTACCACGACAACTTATATCATGTTTTGAATGAATTTAAGATCAAAAAAATAGAGAAATATAACTTCTTAAGGATAGTGTGTTCCATAAAAGATAATGGTTTCACCAAGATGAATATTTATAATAGTTGTACATGGTCTGACATAGTATGACACATTGTAAAAGATATTCAATCGTATTTTTGTTGTTTTTTTTGGACAATTGTGTTGTGAAATAGATTTCTACATTATGAAGAAGATTGGAGATAATCCAACGATTTAAATATTATGTAATTTCATCATTGAGGGTATTTATTGACATACCAAGTGAATTATATTTTCAGGAAAACCTATCTCAAGAATCTTATAGAATGATTATATGTTGAAGCCTTGTTTTTATACATCTTTATGGATTTATTCTTTTTGGGACTTATCTAGAAGTTCAGGTATGTTTAGAATAACCTGACCCTTCGATCAAGATGTAGAAGTTCACTTTTTGATATTGTTTTTACAAAAAATTATAACAAATTTGATCAGTTGCTTGTATTATATATTTTTTAGTCATTTAATAAAATAATATCTATCCTTTTGAATTTCATTAATTGATATTAAATGAGAATAAATCCATGGAATGGATTTGAATTGGAATTTAGTTGATGTTTTATTTTAAAATTTGAAATTAAAATATTCGCATGATAAAATTGAATCTATGATACATAAGAATATGTATCATCCATTGAAGGGAAGAATATGAAAAAGAAAAATTTCATGAAAAACATTGGAGAAAAAGTATAATATTTAATGAACACCATAAATTCTTAAGATAAGTGTTTGGGACTAAGTAACATTGATGATTGGGAAAAAACTAGATTGTGTATTTCATGTCATTGAAGATATATGATTTAATGAATATAGCTACATGAAGAGTAACATTTTTTGTTTTCATTCCGTTATTTTAAATATTTTGAGTTCAACCTAAGTATCAATTATTTTTTTTAAATCTTATAGAAAGTATTTTTATATAAGAGTGTAAAGGATTGTGGGATATGGTTGAGTAATGAGACATTCTAAAATATTATTGTCACATACTATTGATTTAGTGGTTAATTGAAATATATGTACATCATTGATATGTTCTTTATAGATATACCATTTTGTAAATGAACAATTTATAAATAATATTTTCATACTCATTACAATTTTACATTTTATTTTTATTACAAATCATATTCAATGTGTCTTTTCCAATGGGAAAAAAGATCAACTTTCCTAAAAAAAATCAAAGCATCTGGACACCATTTTCTCCTCTCCCTACCTAGGGTATTTAGTTGGACTAGTAGGGAACAAAAATTTAAAATATGAAACATTGTATAATTATTTATAGATCTAGACACATAAATAATTGTTCTAATACAAGTAAACACAGAATAATATTTTCTAAACAATATTCCTCATTTGTAATTTTGAGTTGTGTTCTTCTCTTATCTGACTTATGAATAAACAAACATAAAAATATATCTTTTTCACCTTACCTATTGTAATATTTCTAAACATCCTTTATTATTATAGTTCATAAAAAATATTTAAGGTTCATGTTTTATTGAATACATAATTTGTTAATCAAAAATATTACCTAAAATGATGTATAATATAGAAGTATAATATTCTCCTTTACTCTTATTCAATCAATTGAATATCCTCTTCTAGTGTCCTTTATTATGAAATTTTAAAGAGATAACCTCTTATTCATTTCAATTTATTTAATCTCTTTCTACTTTAATAAATGTTAAAAAAGTTATATTCGCTCTAAAATTCTCATAGGTTTATTATCCTTGTCCATGAATTCATTTTCCAAATGGAATGGGGAAATATGTTCCCACAAATCCTTATAATCTTATAGAACCATGGCCAAATGATTTATGCCTGGATTCTCTATACTGTAAATTCTATTTTTCCTAAATGAATATGAAAAATATAGGTTTTAAGAACTATGATATGATATTAATGGATTATTTATTTTTTATATAGATTCCCAACCATAATAATTGATCAATACACTCCAATATATTGGATAAACAGTTACAATCTTGATATTGATCATCCAATGAAGTAGAAACATTGTTTCTATTTAGTCTCCCACACTTGTTTTCATGTTCTAGGATATGAGAAGTCCTAATTTATTCCTCTATATAATTATCTTTCATTTCTATCTATTCCAATATAGATGATAACCTGATGAAATATAATTTTAAACCTTCCTATATATATGTATTATAGACATCCATTCCCCTTTCACTCACTCATTGTTGTATCTAATAAAAAATAAGGGATTCAAGCACCTAAATAATATTATTTATAGTAGTAAAATAAATAATATATAGTACCAGTCTTAAAATTTTGTGATAGTGGGGAAATTTTCTTTTTCACAGTGTTATCATCGTTTTACTTATAATTATCTAAAATAAATTAATGCATATTTTAGTACATTATCTTGTTTACCAATTTTTACCTACAAATTGATTTATTTTTGTCTCCCACTATTCTAGAAAATCCAAAAAAATAACACACCAATAGATTCAATATATCCTGTCACTTGGATATTCTTAACAAAATGATCCTTATTACACTTATCATAACCCACATTATGGCCATGAAAAATACTAATGTATTTAGGTAATATTTATTACTAACTACATAAACATGAAATTCCTTAATCTATTGAGTGAACTCCCCATTACTAAAATCATATACTTTGATTTTCAAAATTGGTACCTCCGAATTATATTCCTTTGAATACGGTCAATATCATTAATACCAATTCATTAAGGTAATCAAATTATTTTTTTAGACTCCCTGCTAATTGAATAGTGTCTCTGACTATAGCATAACTGAAACTTTAATAGTAGATACACCTAAACTAATTTTATAGAAGGATATTTCAAATATAATATTTATTTTATAGGTATTTTCTTTAACATGTGAAATAAATAATCAATATTTTCATCTAAATATGATTGGTAATGTTTTCTATATTCTATATAATTTATTAACCATGCACGATAAAATAACATAAATATGAAAATTTCATTTTATCTCATATTAAAATTCTTGTTACTTCATTTACATTATCTGATCACATTTAATTAATTTGATAAACCATGAATCTCTAAAATATATTAATAATTATTCACCTAAAAAAATAAATATTTGATATAAAAATATTATTTCATCTTTTCGTTGGCTTATGAGGTGAAGTATAAATCAACCTATGACAGTAGGGGAAATTATACCTGAGCTGATGTCTCACTTATGATGCAGAAATACCCTACTAACCTATGTATCTTCAAATTTTTTTTCCTCAACTCTGGTCATGAACCACAGAAGATACTGGATCTTATTTTCAGGTTTGAATCTTTCTTTCTGGTTGTTTATGAGAAAAGAGAAGTTTCTGAAAATTTCAGGAGTACACATCGTGTACTTTAGGTACACACCATGTACTCAGTTGCCGTACATAGCCATGTTATAGTCATGTAACTGCTGAGCACACAGACGTGTGTGGTGACCTTAAGACCACCTAAAGCAGGGTCTAGAAAAGTCTAGTACACATCCTGTACTTTCGTTTTTTCATTAAACACGCCTAGGTCGCGTATAATTGATAGAACCATATCCTTCTTCATATGTCTCATCTAGGAGTGACCATACAACTGCGGATCTTTTCTGACCCCCCTACTCGTCATTCATTCATTGAATTGACTGTTGTAGATTACATTTGAATCATGTCGATGAGTTCTTCCTTCCTCTTGAACCTCTTCTCTTGATTTCTCTTCTTTCAAGAGTTATCATCAGTTGAACATTTTTAGCGTTTTTGTATATCTACATTGTTCTAGGGGGATTCAAGGCATGAGGTTCATGTATATCGATATAACGATGCCAATGTAGGTTATTTGTGGTTTTCTATAGTTTTTCACTGAGTTATATGTTCAAAAGTGACAATACCCTCATTCTGGGTATTCTGTGCTTATGGTTTTAACACTTTTATTTTCCTTCTTTTCCTAGTTTGATTGGATAAAGTTTAATTGTTTGAGAATATGATTACGTTTGCTATGCTATGGATGTTTTACCCATGTTTTCTTGTTTGGACCATTTGGACTAGCCTTGACTATCAGGTTGATGTTTTGATTTCCATTCCTAGTATTGTTAGGGTGGAGTGATTATTAACTAAAATGATATGATATGCTGTAGATTTTTTAGCCAAGTAGTTATTGATGTTTACTTTAGCTATTGATTACCATTTGTGTATGATTTCTTTACACATGGTTGCGGGAACCTTGTGTAGTGAGACCATAAGGGAGATTGATGTTGAATGATTTCCTAGAGTGTCTCTTATAATTATCATGTTGTGAGACCATATGTGGGATTGACATTGAGTGATCCCTCAAAATTTATATAGATATGTTACAAGGCCACATGAAGAATTGGCATTGAGTGCTTCCTCAATGTATCTTTATGTTACCGTTAAATGACTATAGGGGTAATTGACGGTGAGTGCTTCCTCCGAGAGTCTTTGATCACACATGACTATAAGGGGAATTGATGGTGAGTGCTTCCTTAGAGAGTCATTGTTATTTCTTCTATTTTATTGTGAACCAAAAGGGTTAGGCTGTGAGAGGTATCCAGAGGGTTTCTTTAATTTTTCTTGGTAGATTAAAAACTTAAATGTAAATGTTTGTAAATGAAACTATATAACTATTTAATTTTGAGTACTTCTTTCTTTACTGCTTATTTTTATTATTGTTTTCCAAATATATTCCCAGAATATTAGGCAATGATCTTTGGTTTGTTTCCTTATATTATTAGTCTCACACCATGTTTGGGTCATGCTTTTGGGTCCTAAATGATTATACTACTGCAAGTATTTATAAGGGCAAGCGCCCTTCTACTTCGGATATTTGACTGTTTGGAGATGGAGAGTGTGGGACCAGGCTGGGGCTTGTGATGTTGTGGAGCTATTTACATGCTTTTAATTTTCCATTTGGTTTAGTTCTGTATTTTATCATTCTATTGTGTTTGGATACTTTATTAGACATATGTATCATTCATCATTTATATATGTGTGCTCCTATTGTTTCTTACTTCCATTGTTTACTTATTGCAGGTTTTATTACTTCCACTATAAATATCTATTTTCTTCCTCTATTTTACCATGCCAATTAGGGAATAGTTTCCCCACTATCACACCAAAGGCCCACGCTTCTAGTCGACAGCCTCTAGCATTCACGAAATTGCAATTGAGGCCATGTGACCAACTAGGTATGGGTCGCCACTGGGTGGCTTCCAGAACTAGAATGTTACAAAGTGGTATCCAAGGGAGTTATTTCGTCTTGAATTACTATTTGAAGCCTATATCTAATGATAGGAAGGAAATAGGTACTTGGTAATAATACGTTCCAGGGAGTAGCCAACCCGTGTATAGGGAAAATCCCATTTAACTTGTTATTGTAATTTTTATAGTTTTGAAAATTCTACAATTGATTTGATTTCACCATTGGTAATATTTCTGTTTCAACCCGATGAGATAAGGGTATGCCATCTCATGCATCATATAGGCACTTCCTAGATATCACATGTCATGCATTCTTGCCATGTCATTTAGGGTGCATTAGAAATTGCATGTTGTTATGATAGAATTTATGCTAGATAGAAAGGTTGTTATGATAGATGCCTTGATAAAATACCAGTTTTTGATATGGTATTGATTTGTGTATGGTTTTTCTGGAATGGAAACCAAACATTGGTTTTTGAGGTGTTATGGGCCCTCATGGATCAGAATTTTCTGTATCTTTGTATTGTTATGCTTTTATATGACATGTATAAGATTCCATGCTTGGATTTGAGGGGAGTATGGTCCCTCATAGTTCAGAATTTGGCACTTTCAATGTTCGTTTCAATGTTTGTGGGTTCCAGAATAGTTTTTGCGGATTACTGTCCAAAAAACCCCCAAATACAAGGTGTGTGATGATGAATACACACCATTGTCCTTATATCCAGGAAGGAACTATTTTTCTTAATTACATGCCATGTACTATATGTACATGATGTATAGTATCTAATAGTGTCACTTACTATGTGGGAAGAGACACAGGGTTGAGAGAATCTTTGGACGGACATGTCTTGTTGTAGAGACTTTGTGTCCATTTCTGTGCCTAATGAAACGGGTGTATGAGAAGTCAAGAAGTACATGCCATTTCAAGCTTGATCACATCATGAAGTGTAATGCATGTATCCGACCGTGTAACGAAATACACGGGAAGGTGGAAACCTTCTTGTACACACCATGTCTGGAATAAACATGCAGTGTATAGTCAGTTGTGTGTTCAACCATGTGACTAACAACACAGGTAGTCAAAAACTATGTAGTACATGTCGTTTCTTTATAGAACACTCCGTGTAGAGTGAAATTTGTAACTGGACATGTGTCTAACAGCACGGGTCAGTGAAGATCATCTAGAACACACCCTGTTTGGAAGTAACATGTCGTGTAGTCTTGTTATAGAAAAATTGTGTGGCCTAGCCATGTAGAAGAACTTAGAAATGGGAAGAGGATCCAAGTATATTCCATGTGTTAGGGAAACATGTCATGTGTTTGGGGTGTTACATGACCCGTTTAGGCAGATTACAAGCCCATGTGAAGGCATAAGGGACCACGTCGTGTAGGAATTATAGGTGCCATGTATCCATGTTTGGAAAAACATTAATGATTTATTTCTCTTGTTTACTTCATAAACTTCTATGTTTATTTCCCTATTAATCGTGATCTAAGGTGTGTGCTTGACCTTGAAGATTCATGCCAACAAGATGTCCTCCAGTTGTTCACCAGTTATAGGGTAGTGATCAGATCCCGAACATGGCTGATCAGGGACTACCAATAGATCCTCATATAGTGACAGTCTTGGAACCATCCATCATTCCAAACATAGTTGAGGACACATAGTTCTAAGAGGTTTTTTGAGGTTTGTACAAACTTTCCAGGGAGTACCGCATTCTTCCCCATCTAGGGCAGAGTTGACGTGGGTTTTCCAGTAATAGCATCCACCCACTTTCATATGGTAAAGAGGTCCCCAGGCTATAGATTCATGGTTAGAAGACATGTTTTCTATCATTGAGCATCTGGAGACACCTCCATAGAGGATGGTGAATCTCACTACATACATGCTTCAGGACTCTTCCATGATAAGGTGGGATGTGATCTCACAGGCGGGACACAAGTAGGTTATGGTGTGGGACGTGTTTCAGCATACTAGCTATGACTACTTCTACCTGAATACATTGAGGGCCAATCGAGACTGAGAGTTCATGAGTTTGAAGTAGGGTACTCTTTCAGTCATAGAGTATTCTTGTTGCTTCACAGAGTTGTAGTGATTTACAACCTTTTATGTGGAGATGATTTATTCCTTATATAGAAGTTTGAGGACAGTCTCATGCAGGATATTTGGGCTCAGGTGAACATCTTCAGGTTTAATTCCATCTCTTCTATAGTTAATCAGGAACTGATCATAGAGCGTAATATGAGAGATTATGTTCCTATGATCCAGGGTGGTTCTGCATCTAGAATTGGGTTTTCTCTAGGTGATAGTAGGAAGGGCTTCAGTGAGTCTACACTTAGAGTTCCGAGTAGGTGGGATACACCTTCAGGTTTCCAGGTGGTATGACACCAGTGCAGGAAGGTTAGGCATATGAGGCAACATTGTTCGATAGAACCAGTGGAGTGACGATCTTACGTAATGATGGTTCATCTTCAATGATTATTTTAGCCTTTCTCACTTGTAGTTGGTGACATGGGTTGTTCTATGACTCCACGTTCAGGAGAGCACCACTAGTATCTCATCAGTCAGGGAAATGGTGTTATTTAGGACATTCAGGCCGTGGTGGAGGTCGTGGTCGTGGTAGCCAGTCGCTAGGCTTTCAGTGACAATAGGGTGGATTAGCTCAAAGTGGTCAGACAGGGTCACAGGGTCGTAGTGCAGGTCACACCTTTGCGGTGGAGTAGACCCAATAGAAGCAGGATTCTTGGACCTCTATAGTTTGAGGTACAATCCTAGTTTATTTAGTTTTATCTTCTACTCTTTTCGATACAGGTGATTCCCATATCTTTATATTTGTTTCTGTTATGGAGGGACTTGTGCTGTGTATCTTTTCCTCTTCTAATATCTTGACACTAGACACTCTGTTGGGGACATGAACGGGTAGTTTACGTCAGTGCACTGAGTTCCCTCTTTGAGGTTGGTGGGTGTCACTTCTTATGGGACCTTTATGTCCAAGATATGACACGTTATGATGTAATTTTCAGAACGGAATGGTTAGTTCAATTCTAACTAGTTATCGATTGCTATCGTCATAGGGTAAGTTTCACATCACCAGAGGGTGGATATTTTCTTCATAAGGGTGAGTGGGATGTCCAGGTGAGTAGAACAGGACCCAAGCATCATGGTTTAGGAGGGGTTATAGCCCATATTTATAGTCTATATCTGGATGACTAGGGGACTTCATATATGAACTTTTCACTAGTGGTGTATCGTTTTAGGGATGTCTTTCCAGAGTACTTTTCAGGTTTTCCTTTGGAGCAAGAGGTATAATTTTCTATTGAGCATTTTCCAAGAGCGGAACCAGTGTCCATTCCAACTTATAGGATGGATACACCAGAGTTTCGGGTGCTCAATAAGAAATTGGAGGAGTTGCAAGCAAAGGGTTTCATCTGACCCAGTACTTCGCCATGGGGATTTCCTATCCTGTTTGTGAGGAAGGTGGATGGTACCCTCATACATAGCATGGATTATCAGTAGATTAACTAGTTGATATTCAAGAACCGATATCCCTTGCCAAGGATTGATGATCTCTTTGATTAGCTTCGAAGAGCCTGGGTGTTCTCAAATATTGACTTGCAATTAGGTTATCATCAGTTGCAAGTTATACCATCTGATATATATCTTACAGCCTTTTAGAGTAGGTATGGTCTATACGAGTACGTGGTTATGCCGTTTGGTCTCACGAATGCTCCACCAATTTCCTGGCACTAATGAACGGAGCATTCCATCCATGCTTCGATTCTTTCATGGTAGTATTTGTTTACGATATCTTGGTGTACTCCGACACTTGACATGACCTTTCCAACCATCTTGAAATAATTTTGAGTACACTTAGAGAGCATCATTTATATACTAATCTCTCAAAATGCTAGTTTTGGATGGACCAAATTCACTTATTGAGTCATGTTATCTTAGAGATAGATGTATCAGTAGACCCAGAGAAAATGAGAGAAATATTTTCCTGGGAGCATCCAAAGAAATTCATTGAGGTGTGGAGTTTCCTAGGGCTGGTAGGTTACTAAAGACATTTCATACAAGACATCTCACACATAGAAGTGCCACTGACGGGACTGACTGAGAATGGTGCAAAGTACTTGGGGTCAGATTCTTGCGAGTTAGACTTTGAAGAGATGAAAGAAAGATTGACTTCAACACTGATACTAGTATTTCCAGAGCTAGTCCGGAGCTTTACTATTTACTGTGATGCATCTGGTGTCTGGATGGGAGCAGTGCTTATGCAGGGGGAAGGAGTTGTTGTGTACGGGTCTCAGCAATTGAGGTCACATGAGAGGAACTACCCGACACATAATCTCGAGTTGGTTGCAGTTGTCCATGCTTCACACTGTTGGATAAATTATCTGTTGGGAGAGCATTTTGTGGTTTTAACTGACCACAAAAGTATCAAGTATATCTTCACTAAGAAAGATCTAAATTTGAGATAGTGAAGGTCGGTTGAGTACCTTCAGTCCTTTGACTTTGAGATTTCCTACACGTTTGACAAGGGAAACATAGTGGCTAACATGCTGAGAAGGAGCACTCCAATACAGGCAGTTCAGGTGGCCAGTAGTGAGTGGAAGCTTCTGGATATGTTATCTGAGATTCATTTAGAGGTGCATAAAAGAAAGGGGAGGACCTTTTTTTCTTCTATAGCTGTTACATCTACTCTACTTGATCAAGTGATAATAGGGAATCTATCAGATTCTAAAGGATTTGTCCTATAGGAGAGTGTGTTATGGGAGGACCATATTCCTGGATTGACCATATGTGAGGATGAGATCTTCAGTTTTCATGGGTGCATATGGGTGTCAGCAGACATATGTGAGGAGCTGATGTGGAGCTTCCATTTCTCAGTTTGGGCAGCTCATCCTGGTGTCACCAAGATGTATTGTGATCTACACTGTCAGTATTGGTGTCCAGGATTGAAGAGATATGTTGCTAGTTTATTCAAGAGGTGTTCCACATGTCTGCAAGTGAAGGTGGATAATCAGTTACCAGTAGGGATTTTACAACAATTACACATTCCCAAGTGGAAGTTGAAAGATTTTTCAATGGATTTCATTATAGGTTTACCGAGGATTCCTTGAGGGAATGAAGCAGTGTTGGCTGTCATTGACAGAATCATGAAGGTTTCACACTTCTTGGTGATTAAGGAGACCTTTAGTGTTGATTAACTGGGAAGGTTGTAAAGTTGAGAGATTGTGCATCTTCATGGGGTTCCACACTCTATTGTTTTAGATAGGGATGCATGTTTAACTTCTTGGGTCTGGCAGGGACTTTAGAGGGATTTGGGTACATAGGTACTTCTGAGTATAGCTTACCATCCCATGAAATATGGCCAATCCGAGCATACGATTCAGGTGCTTGAGGAAATGCTTCGAGCATGCATCCTAGATTTTTGAGGTTCTTGGGAGAAACACATACCTCTAGGGAGGTTTTCCTACAATAATTGTTTTCAAGAAACTATTCAGATGGCACCGTATGAGGCCTTGTATTGTAGGCCATGCCATCACCCTTATACTAGCTAGAGACAGGAGAGGCAGCTATGTTAGGACCATGTCTTGTCCAGGAGACCACATAGTAGGTAGAGACGATTCGGAAGAGGATGGATACTGCACAGTCATGAAATAAGTCTTTTGCTGATCGACGGAGACGACCTCTGGAGTTTGAGGTTGGAGATCAGGTTTTTCTACGTGTCACACCATGTTTGGAACACCGAATGATTATGAGATAGGGTAAGATCTCACCGAGGTATGATGGGCTATTTGAGGTGTTGGAGAGAGTTGGGTTGGTTGCCTATCAATTGCAGTTACCTCAGAGGTGTCGTGCTATGAATGAGGTCTTCCATGTTTCTCATATTTGACGTTACATCTCAAACCCATCAAATGTTTTTCACCCTGAAGAGGTTGAGTTATAGATGGATGCATCGCTCGAGAGGCATCCTATCTGTATTGTTGATCGTATTGTGAAGGTTCTCTATGGATGGTATGTTCCTCTGGTATGAGTGCTATGGCAGCCCAGGTGAGTATAGGACGAGACCTGGGAGAAGGAGATTGATGTATGATCATAGTGTTTGGAACTGTTTGAGGTTTATTCTTTTACGTGACCTCACTAGGGAAATTCGGGGATGAATTGCTTTTAAGGGAAATGTTTGTAAGAACATGGATATTCATTTCATATATGAATCTTGCTTTATGGTTGTTTTTCAAAGAAGATGTGTTTCTGAAAATTTCAAGAGTACAAACCAATTACTTTAGGTATATGTCGTGTACTCGGCTGCCATACATAGTCGTGTGCTTGTCGTGTAACAGCTGAGCATATAGTTGTGTGTGGTAAACTAGAGACCACCTAAAGAGGGGTCCAAAAAAGGCTAGAACTGACGGTGTACTTTTTAACTACACTCTATGTACTTTAATTTTTTTCTTTAAACAGTCTGAGGTCGGATCTAATCGATAGAACCCTATCCTTCTTTGTCCGTATCATCCAGGAGCGATTGTACAACCGTGGATCTTCTCCAAGCCCCTAAATCGTCATTTGTTCTCTGAATCGACTGTCGTTGATTGTGTTGGAATCGTGTCGGTGAGGTCTTCATTCTTCTTAAACTTCATCTACTGGTTTCTCCTCTTTCATGATTTATCCTTAGTTGAACTTTTTGATAATTTTGTAGATCTACAGAATTATAGGGAGATTCATGTCCAAAGGTTGGCGTATATTGATCTCACAACACCGAGGTAAGTGGTTTGTGCCTTTCTGCAGTGAGTCTTTGAGTTATATGTGAAAAAGTGCCCAATACCCTCATTCAGGGTATTGTGTACTTATGGTTTTAACCAATTTTTCTAGTTGTGCTTAGTTTGATTATATAGATGTTAATTTTTTGAGAATAGGGTTACCTTTTCTATGCTATGGATGTTTTTCCCGTGTTTTCTTATTTTGACCATTTGGTCTGTCCATGACTGTTAGGCTACTATTTTTCTTTAAATACCTAGTATTTTCAGGGTGGAGTGATTATTAACTAACTTTCTATGATATTCTATAGATTATTTATCCAAGTAGGTCTTGAGGTTTAATTTTCCTTTTGTTTATCGTTTGAGCACGATTCCTTTACATGGGGTTGGGGAACCTTCTGTAGTAAGACCATAGGATAAATGGACGTTGGGGGATTTCCTAGAGTGTCTATTATAATTATCATGCTGCGAGACCATAGGGGGGATTGATTTTGAGTGATCACTTAGGGTGTCTATAGTTACATTTTGAGTTCACAGGAGGAATTGACAATGAGTGCTTCTTCAGAGTTTATGTAGGTTACTGTTATAAGACTATAGGGGGAATTGAAGATGATTGCTTTCTCAGAGAGTCTTTGATCACACATGACCATCGGGGGAATTGACTACTAGTGCATCCTCAGAGAGTCTTTGTTATATCTTCTTCTGTATTGTGAACCAGAGGGGTTAGGCTGTGAGAGCTACCCAGAGGGTTTCTTGTATTCATCTTGGTTGATTAAATACAAAAAAGTAAATGTTTGTGAATGAAATTGTAGGACTGTTTATCTTGATTACTTCCTTATTTACTGCTTCTTTTGCTTATTGTCAGCCATATATATTCACTGACTATTAGGCAATGATATTTGGGTGTTTTCCTACTGGGAATAGTATCACACACTCTTAGGGTCATTCTTTTGGGCCCAATCAGATTATTTTGTTATAGGTATTGATAAGGGAAACCACTATTATACGTGAGGTACATGACTGTTTGGAGCTAGATTACATGGGACCAGGCTGAAGATTGCGATGATGTTGAGCTGTTTACATGATTTTCTTTTGTACTTTGTTTTAGTATTGTATTTAAACATTGTGACGTGTTTGTCTGATTTCCTAGATATATGCATCATCCATCATTTATATATCTGTGATCATGTTGTTTCTTACTTCTTCTATTTACTTATTTCTTGTTTTACTGGTTCTACTATTGATATATGTTTTACTTCTACTATATTAATCTTCCAATAAAAGGAATAGTTTCCCCACTATCAAACCAAAGGCCCTCGCTGATAGATGGCAGCCTCTGGTATTCAGGGAAATGTGCTTGAGGCCATGTGACCAACTGGGTACGGGGTGCCTCTTGGTGTGTTCCAGAACCAGGATGTTAGAAACCATATCATATTTATAGGATATCTATAGTTTAAAAATTTTTACTAACTAATTTTTCAGAGGTACAAGGTGTATAGGATTACATAAAACATATATTAGACACATTGGTCCATACATAATAATTTATGATGGGATAATATGAAAATCATCATATTTTATTTTGTAATAAATATTAATAAGAAACCCATGAAATAAATAATAAAATAAACCAAATAAAATCATAGTTTGTTCAATATCTTGATACATAATAATAAGTAATGATTACACATTTAATTTTTCATGAATTCATTTCAAATTTTCTCTGTATTGATAAATTTACCAGAATTAATAAATTAATCTAATAATTATTTAACTCTTTATTTTATTAATAATATTTCAAAAATAGTTGCTGATATATATAGAACTATTACCCATTATTAATAATAATAATTTATTTTTTTGTCTTTAATTTATATTTTTATGATCATTTTTTTACTATTGTGGTCACATGACTTGTAACCTCTTAGTTAATTTAAATTATTTTATAAGAATCTAGGATATATGTGAAATTTATTCTATATATAACATGACATAAACCTTTAAACATCTGATTAAACCCATTTCTATAATTTTATTGTTACATTGGGTATTCTATAATCAGAAACATTTTGTGACCTATTTCATGTGAAGTCCTTATCATATAAATTGAACATACATGACATGTGTGTTCATGTGGAATGTCACAACAAGAATGGTGTGTTTTTTTATATGACCAGCCATATTTTTTACAATGCGTAAGTCCACACAGAATGAATTAAATATATATGGTGCTCACTATTGTAAACTCACATGAAGTACATGATTTTTTTGATGACTAATAAATAATAAGTACTTTCATAATTACATAGAAAATAATTATTAGTCATTTATATCCACATGTCAAAATAATTACTCATTGTGTACCTATTATGGAATAAAACGTATTAGGTAGTGTATATAGATAACTATATGTCTTATATTTTGGTGGTATATTAATTATGTGTGTGATGACTTTCAAAACAAACACGTCTCACTATGTACCTTTAATGTGTTTCAATGTGTTATATAGTGTGTATATCCAACTACACAACATGTAATCTTCTTCAATCCACCCACATGTCATGAGTGAAATCCATCTATGTTTCCTGTAAGATTTTACATGTGTTACATGGTTAGTTCAACAAGATATACTTTGTGAAATTAATTTCTTATCCTACCTCTTACCTAGTCGTAAATATGCGTCATGTAATGTGTGTAATAGATTATATCATGGCTATTGTGACCAAACAGGATGGAGAGGGTTTTCAAATTTAAAAAAGTTTCTTTTTAAATGTTTTTTTTCATCAAAAAGAAAAAATAAATTCACTTTGTAAAAGATCTTAGAAAATATAATGATTCCTTTCTAATTTATATTTCACATATATAATATGTTTTTTGGGGGACTTGTTTTTCTATCCTTATGAAGGAAAGGGGGAAATGGGTTTCCAATTTCATTCTTGTTATATTGGAAAGAAAGATACTTCTTGAAGATAAGGAGGCAATAATAATTTCCATGTCATATATGAAGACACTAAAGATGATTAATCAATGGTTAAAAGTCACAATAGATAATGTTATTTATAAAAGAATATTTCTGAAGAGACGAGAAAGTTGTTCAAGATTTCCATACTGTCAGAAATGATATAAATTTTTAGGTTACAAATTTTGAAAAATAAGAAACACATTTTTCATTCTTTTGAAAATTATGTTAATGAACATCTTATGATGTTTGGAATGGAAAATTTGAAACTATTTTCCATAATTGTTTCTATGGAAAATAAGTTCTCTAAAGAAGAAAAAGACATAGACATTGATCAGGAAGATTTTCAAAAGATGATTTAAAGTTTGTTATACTTGACTACCTTAAGACTTGACATATTTTATTTTTTTACCTTACATCCATGATTTCATAGTACCCTTAAATAATCCCATTTAATTTCTAGAAAAATAATTCTTAGATATATCAGAGGCACAACAAATTTTCTAATTGGGTATGATAACCCGGAATTATTGAGTTTTTTGGGTATTAAGATGCTGATTGGGAAGGAAATGTTAATGATAAAACATTGACATGTTTTAAAGTTTTATTAATGTAGAAGAATTATTTTAGTTTTCATAAAAAGAAATTGAATTTCGTAACTCAAAGAATGCATGAAGTTTAGAATGATTTTGCAACTCAGGATGCTACCCAACTTATGTGGATGAAAACTCTGTTGGAATACATGTTGACATAAGGGTACCCATTCCCTTGGGATGTGATAATCAAAGTGAAATAAATATTACAAGGAATATGGTAAAAATTTATCATTCAAAACATATTGACATAAACTGAAAAATAATCAAAGTTATTTTTGAGAATATTGACTTGAATATGGAGTATATTCCTACATCAGAACAATTTATTGATATATTAGAAAAACCATTACAAAAAGAACCATTTTATAATTTGAGGTGGAACATGGGTGTCCAACTACTTTCTTATCAATGTTAAGGGGTATATTTCCTTCCCCTCTCTCGTATTACCTTTGGATAGTGTTGTAAAGGGGGAGAAGAGATTCATAAAACTATCCTTATGTAATCATATATGAATGAGGGTTTGTGGGTAAGTTATGAATCCATTATGTTGGTGTTTTAACTATTATAACTGTTTGTAGGAGTGGTTGTAGGAAATTTTTTTTTCTATTCTAGGAATGTAAAGAATCAGATAATTAGTGAAAGATGAGTAAGAAAGCCGTGGAATGAATTTTATGTAGTAAAGAAAGATGAGGAAGAAAGGATGAGGAATAAATGGTGAAAATATTTCATTTCCATTACTTTTTGGCCATCATGTATTTTTTATAAAATATTAACATATCCTACAAAGATTTAGCTCATTTAGGAATATAATTGTTGATAATTAATTCATAACATTAGGTTACAAATTTCATTAATTTATGAATCATGATTGACAATAAAATTCAAAGGGGGGTATTATTAGGGTCAAATTGGTTGGATAAGGTTTTTGGAAGTTAGAAAAGTTTTTATTTAACATCATTGTATTTTTCTATCAAAAAAGATAAATCTATTAATTTTTTAAAATAAATTGGAAAATATGATTATTATTTTCTAATTTTTATTTCACATATATCATAACCTATTTGTATAACTTATGATATAATATTTATGAAAGGATGAGGGAGTAATGTTGTTGCCAATCGTATTCTGGTTTTATTGGAAATAAAAATGTTGCTTTAAGTCATAGAAGTTACAATAATTTCCTTTGTAAATCCAATTATAGGATGATTAGATTTTGTGATGAAGGTGATGCCATATCAATTGTTTTGGTAGATTAGCTTAGAAGTATTTGAGTATGTCTTCTCTTAAAAGAAGGGCCATAATATCATCAATTAGCGATAGAGAAATTTTTTTAAGAAGATATCATTATTTTGGGAATAATTTTTGAGATGTTATATGTGGTTCGTGGAAGAGAGGAGTTCACGGTTGAAAGATTTTTGTGAAGGAAACAGTTCATAGGGACAGTTCGTGGAAGATGTTTGTGGGGATATGTAGCCTATGAAGTAAAATGGGAAGCATAGGTATGGAGGTTCATGATACATTATCCATACCCTAAGAAGATATATTGCATAGAAGAATAGTTGGTCCACAAGGAGCTCATGTCATGTGGTGTACCTCAGTTCATGGAGGGTACAAGAAGTTCAAAGAGAAAGCAGGATAGTTCACGGAGGAATGAAAGAAGTTCCTACAAGATTTTTGAGTAGGAAAGAGAAGAATGTTTTTGAAATATTTTTTTTAAAGTTGACCAATAAGCACTATAACATTGTATTGGATCATTTTGTTCTAGAAAAATCACAAGCACTATTGTATTGTTTTCAAAGTTCAACACAAGTTTAATGGAATGTTTGAGTCACTGTATTCCATAAAAAAGGATTGTTTTCTAGTGGATTCTGTGGTATTGGCTTGTTTCATAACCATACAAGTGACATATATACTTTTTTTGAGTAGTGAACCTTGTAAATTTTTGTGTTCCTATAGATGTGTGGTTGAGTTGGTTTCATTATGGAATGAAATCTTGAGCAGGAGTCCAAGGTTGCTTCATTTTTTATAGAAATATAAAAGTAAAAGATATCATTGATTCAACCTGTCCTTATCTCCGTTATATTTTAAAACTAATTAGGAAACATCAACGACAATTAATCATTTACATTGGGTCAAGTCCACATGGGGTTACACGACATGTATGACAGCTACACACCATGTAATCCCATTAAAGGTATATGTTCCACTGGTGGTCCATGAACAAAGTGTAATCGAACAGTGAACTGACCTACAAATCATACCATGATTTTTCTATAATTCCAAATATGTTCTTGATCTATAGTTAATGGAATTTTACTTACCATTAAACATTGAATATTCATTTCATGTATACCAAAATATTGGTCCATTTAAATGAGAACTATGAGTTTTCATCATGTCTTCCTAGAATATTTATAATCATAACATAATGCAACGGATCCATTCACAAATATATTATTTAATGAATTTCATTAGACAATATCCAAATACCATCACAATGAAATCACTATAATTACATAGATAGGATATTAAAATTTAATTTTTCAGTGATTAGAAAATAATAATTACCTCAAATGTAATAATTATTCTTGGTAGGAAGAATACCAAAGGTCATAAGGATTACTCTCACTTACCTAAAGTAATCAAGATAAGGTTGTCCAAAAACATTTTGTCCAAGGTGATGGAGTGTGATCCTCCAAAAAATGAAAAAGTAAATAATATGATTTTGAATATGTTGAGGGGAATGGTTGGTAAATCATAGAAAGGTGAGCCACGATGAGGTCCTGATGAACCTACATCTATTAGAGTGATCCATTAGGAGACTGACAATGACGTTGAGCAAGCTCCAAGAGGGGTCTATAGGGAGCCTAAATGTAATGTTATAGGTATGGTTTAGGAATTTTTCCCTACTATAATACAGAATTGAATGGAGGGGAAAATTGAAGGGGAAGAAGGGGAAATTTTGGATGTCATTTTTCACCGGACGATATAAATACTTGAATATTTATTCAGGATCGATTATTTTATGGAGGATATTTCAAGAAAGAATGAGATAGTGATTTGGTTTATCAAAAATGAGGGGAAAATGTTCTAGATAAATAAACAATACTACATTTTGGCTCAAGGTTTTAACACTTGGAAGATCATATTAGAAAAATATATACAGATATAGGAAAATATGGCTAAACACAATGAAGATCTTGTCCAAAATGATCTGAATATCCTGATAAGTTCACATTATTGGGATCTATATAGGGTTTGTGATTCAAATAATTTTAGTCTTTCTTTTAATAATTTTTTATGTTCTTTTTGTGTGTAACGTATTTTTCTATTAACTCACATGGTTTTCCACATTCTCCATAAATGTACTTTTTTAATACAATAATATATTTGGTCAATAATAATAATAAAAATTCTTGATCAATTATTATAACATTAAATTAATTTTGTTATTGTGGTGGAGCATCCTACTCATCATTCTTCTGGTACCATACTAGTCTGTTTGATGAATATCTATACAAGGCTCTTGGTATTTTTGTACCTAGAATAGAGGAACAATGTTTGTTGTGTTATTCATTATTTATCATAATGCTAGGATTCTATTTTTCTCCCTCATTCTTGATATGGAGGGTGAAGGATGTTTTCTCCAGGTCCCAAGAGAATTTCTTATGTGATTCTCTATTATGTGAAACCACCATCTCTCTCTCTTTTAAATTATGTTAATATGAAAATATAATTAGGGTAAAAATTTTATAGTCATGTAATATTCCTTTATGAAATATTCTTTCCAAGTTATTCCCCTTGTCTAATAACCGAAATAATAATTTTATTATTATTAATTCAATTTTCATGTGTTTGTTTTAATATCCTTTTTTTAATTTACAAATCAATATTTATTTGAATTTTTGTTTATTGAATTTATATTAAAAAGTTAACATAAATAGTTATTTTTTCATAACATGAAAATAATATTTTTTTCATAATATTAAATTCTATTAAACATGCTGATAATCTAGGTAAATTTATTTTTTTCAACCTATGATTTTTATCATTTTAGTAATGTGGACTTCCTAATGTATAAGATCTGTATATCAAACCAAATTTTTCTTACATTTCTATTCAATAATTTTCTTGATAAATAAAAAATAGTAATACATTGCTAAATCAAAATTCGTAATATGTTGGGAAAATTCGTTCATAAATCACTTATAAATAATGAAACTTTAAAATTATTTCTATCCATCTTCTTTAGTCTCCATAAAGATCTCACATTTCCTTAGAATGTTTAATGACATGAGGATATACATCAAATAAAAAAGTATATTGGAGATCATAATCATAATAATCATATCATAAGCATTGGATCATCTTTATATGAATTACCTATTCATTTCAAATAGGCTTGGAAATTTGAATAAAAATAATAAAGAAATATCATAACATAATTGGAAAATACCAATAATAGTTATAAAAAAGTATAATATCATGTTCATTTATAACTTATGTGAATAAATCATAATGTAATAATTATCAACAATGCATAAAACATGTTCATTCATAAAATACATAATCTCACAAGATATAACTATTTACCCAATTTATTCAAGTATATATAATTCATAGACCATCTATCACAACAGAAAATGATCATAATATTTCATTATACATGTAAATGAAACATTTAACAATCGTAGTCATGAAATAAAAATATTTAAATAAAAAGGATTTATAAATCATTTATAAATAATATATTCATTAATTTATTGTGCAGTTACCCAATTAATTAGAGGAATCATTTTTCGGTATAAAAATGATTTCTTTTGAGTGGAGAAGAAACAAATCAATAGGTGTCAATAGAGTGTTTTATAAAATTAATTCATTTTAAAAAACACATAAATTGGATTACTAATCATTTTGAAAAATTAGGAAAATGTATATCCCTTGAAATAAATTTTAGAGAATAATAAAAATATATTTTATGTATATTAGTGAATATTCTTATTGAAAATAATTTGAATGAGGAGATATTATTAAATTAAGTGTTGGGTATGTGAGTCTAATTAATATAAATCCCGATTTATTTCATCAATTTTCTTCCTCCTGTATAATTAATATAGATTTATTGAAACATGAAAATAAAATTAAAATGCATTGATTTTTTCACATTTTATTAATTAATATAATTTTATTTAATTTTTTAATTCCCATCATTAAATGTGAAATAATTTGATATCAATTATTCTTTAAAATAAACCAATATGGTTCAATTTAACTATATTTATTTATATATATTTATAAATTATTAAAATTAACTCCATATGTTAAGTGTAACATATATTTAAAAATTTATATATTATAATAAATTTATTAAAATCATTGATAATGTTTTTTATAATTACATAGTCGAAAACATCCTTATGGGTTATTAAAAAACCATTACTCGTGCATTTTACAAAGTTGAGGAGTGAAATAATAATACTTTTATAGGATATTATCATTATAGAAATTAATTGCTTTATGAATTTGTTTTGAATATAAATAGTGTATGGGAAGTTAAACAAAATCAAAATAAAAATATTAATGGTAAATACATCATTCATGAAGTTTTACCATGTATATAGCCCTTAAATTCATGAAGTCATGTAGTTTCATTACAGTAGAACATCCCTCTGGATGTTAACATGCTTATGATATTTTGATTTACTAGATATCGTTAAGTCAATAAGGTTTCCTTATGAATGTTTCTATTCCATTATATTTTGAAAATCACAAACACTCTATCTCAAGGGAAAAAGTTTTTCCCTGAAGATTTTCCTTAATAAAGTGAATTTATCATCCCTAAGGAAAATTTATCCTTACCTATTGTTCATTGTTCTTATTTTAGATTCTCTAAATCTAACTCTTTTTATTCCTATGTAGAAAAAATAGGTTTCATATCTAAAACCTTATAATTCTATAAATATATAGATATAGAGTATTCTATTTTCAGTATCTGAATTCAGGTTATGAATTATCTGAAATTTAGACTCTAAATTCTTTGAAATGCAGACTCCGGATTTTCTAAAATTCAGACTCTAAATTCTCTGAAATTCTGACTCCAAATTCTACGATATTTAGATTCTGAATTCTATGAAATTAATAATCTATATTAATCATAATTCAGACTCTGAATTCCATAGAATTCAGACATATAATTCCATAGAATTCTGACTCCGAATTCCATAGAATTTAGACTCTGAATTCCATATAATTCAGACTCCTAATTCATTGAAATTTAGGTTATAAATTCCTAAGGATTTAGACTATGAATTCTTAATAATTCAGACTCTGAAGTCCATGTAATTATGACTCTAAATTCCTTGAAAAATAGAATCTAAAAAACTATTTAATATATACTCTAAATGAATTCTTGATAGACTCATAATTTTTTTCCTAGACTCTGAAAAATATATTTGGTTGAGAAACCATATTTTTTGAACCCTTGTTATAGTTATGAAATGATGCCATGCATTCTATTTCTAACAGACCATTGTTTGAGTGACACGTGTATAGGTCCATCTAAAATTCAAGGAAAAATATGGCTGTTAGAGTAAAGAGCCGACCATTGGAGATGTGCTTATAAATAGGATATCATTTGAATGATCTCAACAACTAACTAAACTGTTGATCAATCTAGAGATTACATGATGGTGAAGTGATTTCTAGAGAGAGAGACACAAAAGATTTGTGCATACTGAACATCTTGTTCAGAATTTCTTCGTGCGACTCTGATTGTTTCTGAGTACATTCGAGGGATTCCATGGATAGGAAGATAGAGGTTCCGATTACCATAAGGTTCTAGGACTTCTCTGATAAGGAAGACAGAGGTGTCAACTACCTTAAAGGTTGAGGACTTCCTTGATAAAGAAGATATAGGTGCCGACTACCTTGAAGTTCGAGGGCTTGCGGGGATAACAATACAGACTCTGATATTCTTATCAAGGGATTACCTAGTGTGGGTAAGACAGACTCTCTTGAAAGTAAAAATCAGGGGACCTTTATCCAAGGTTGTTGGATACCCGACTCTTTGGTTCAAAAGATTCTATACTTGTTACTTGTTTTATTTCAATTTTGTTTTCCGCTTCATTTTGATTATTAAGGATAGTATAACTATCTTATACTTTCTCATACTTGTATACTCTGATTAGCAAGATTATATATGCATTAAGGTATAATCTTTTCATTTGTAAACTTTTCTTAAGTTTCATTTACGAAACCATATATCCAGAATCTAGAAAGTTTTTAGAAATAATAGGTCTTGTGAATTTACCTTGTTTAACATTGTTAAACAATAGAATGTTTTTTACTATATTTAAAGGTTCCAAAGGAATTTTTTAAAGTATATATTTCACCTTCCTCTTTTATATTGAGCACATACATCATATTTTGATCCTAAAATTGGTATCAGAGGAGGACTCTGAAATAATTATATTCATATATAAGTTTTCTTGCATAGTTTCCATTTTTCATAATATTTTCCTTTCTTATGATATTTTTATCCTCGTTTACTAACTTTTATTACTAACAAACATTATGTGGAAAGATTTTTTCTTTTAGATCGTAGGAATGAATGTTGGTTAGATTGAGAACCTTAATCATACTAGACCACCTATATTTGATGGGAATGATTATGAATATTATAGAGATCGTATAAATCCATTTTTCATTAACACTGGAGTGGAAAACATTCTAATGCCTATTGAACATTACAAGATTACTAACAAGGATTTCAAAACATTTATGAATAATGAAAAGCCTAAGTATAACCTAAACTACAAGGTACGCAATACTTTGTGGTGTTCCATGACCTAGAATATATATATTGCTAGATTTCTTCTTTTGAAGCTACAAATTGTATTTGGAAGAAATTGGGGATTACTCATTTTGGAACTTCCAAATTTATCGAAACAAGAAAATCTATGACTAGATAAGCATATCATGGATTTCTATTTTCTTATGGAGAACCAGTGTGCAAGGTACAACAGAGGTTTATGAATATGGTAAATAGTTTACAATCCATGGGTCAAAAAATATTATATGATGAGGTACTTGTGGACAAGATTATATATATCATTCCTAATTAGTGGGAATCAACGGGAATAACTATTGATGAGAATATGAAAGTCTCATAGATTACTCTTGATGATATTTTTGGAAATCTTCTTCAACATGAAACCAGAATGAAAAGAGATGCTGATTTGAATAAGAAGAATAATGGAAATAGAAGTGTTACTATTACAACTACTTAAAATCAGATGAAATCAAAGACTCCTAAAGGGGTTACTAGAACCATGTCGAAGAAGGTATCTGCTTTATATGAATCAAGCGAAAGTGAAAATTCTAATAATGAACTAGATAATCTTGATTGAAGTATGAACAAGATATTTGGGATGAAAGACATTCAGTATAGATATAAAAAGAAAGAAAGAAAGGAAAAAAAGTCTCAGAAATTACTTGTTATGAAAGAAAACGAGTAAGGCATATAAGGCCAGATTGTCCTATGCTTAAGATAAATGATAGAAAATAAAATTATTCTGAGGGGAATATAAAGAAATACTACAAAGCTATAGCCAAGAATGTTTTTAAATCTAATGACACCTAGAGTGCCAGTGGTGGAGACTCTACTAATGAATCTTCATAGTATGAATCATCTAGCAGAAGAATCTTGGATTACATGCCAAGTACCTATTGAAAATCATTTTATAATGGAAAATCTACACAATGTTGAACCCATATCCAATATATCATTGATTTCTAATTATAGTGATAGTAAATATTATAAGTCTCTAGATTAATAATCTTCTTCTGATGAAGATAATACCTTACCTACATAGGAAGAAGTTTCTATATATGCTAACCTCTTTGAGAATAAAAATTCTGAAGTTTTGAAAAATATTGATAAAGAAAATTATATAATTTATATTCTTACTAAGTAAATATTCGATCTCACTAAAGATCGTGATAATAAAATCCTTGATTTTGAAAATATTTTGAAAACCCTTAAGGAAGTTAATTCTGAGAAGGATACACTTTCTAAGGATCTAAGAAAAGTAATTTCTATGAAAAAAACATTAGTTCCTAACTCTAGTGATAAAACTAATGTTTTTTAGGATAAAAACATAGCTATTAGACTAAATTCAGAAATACTTTCCTTGAGGAAGTGTTTGTAAAACTTTAACTTAGGTAAAGAAAAAAAATTTAAGATATATTCCAAAATTCGACCTATAAGGAATAATTATGGTTTTGGTTATTCCAATTCAAAACCGATTTTTAGTAACAATTATTTTGTTCCTCAACATGCTCCATTACTCACTAAGTGTCCGTGTAGTGGGAATTGAGCAAAAAAAATTCCTTAATCAAAACACAGTCTTTAGGTTTTCATAAATCTTGTTTTTTTAAAAAAATATGGATTCCTAAAATTTTTCTTTCTGATGTTTCTAGATAAAATAAATTTTGGGTTCTGAAAGTCTAACACTCTTGTTTGTAGGAATGTAAGGATAGTACCAACAGCAATACATAGTACACAGATAGCGTATGTTCTCGATATATGATTACTAACAAAAACTTCTTTGGAAATATTATCAAGACAAAGGGATGAAAAGTAACTTTCGGAGATAATGCTCAGGGTGAAATTATTGGTATAGGTAATATTTTATTTCTTGAAAAAACTTTGATTTGAAATTTTTTATTTGTTAAGGTTCTTAAGAAAACCTCATTAGCATAAGATAATTATGTGATGAAGGTTACCTTGTGAATTTTATGAATGAAATGTGCTTAGTATGCAATTACAAGGAAGAGTTTGTTCTTTCTGCCCATAGGCAAGAGAATGTTTATACACTAAACATAGAAGAACTTTTGTTCCATGATCTCCCTTTTCTCAGTGAAATGGACGATCATTCTTGGTTATGGTATAGATAGTTAGGACATTGCAACATTAAGAACCTTTGCAAAATATCTATGAAAATACTAGTTAAGGATCTACCGGAGCAATCAATTGATTCTACAAAAGTTTGTGATTATTGTCAATATGGAAAGCTACGTAATTAAAGTTTTAAATATGTTGGTGAAGTCTAAACTACTAATGCATTACAGTTGGTGCATATGTATTTTTTTAGTCCAAAACAAACTGAAATCATTGGAGACACATATTATTTATTTTTCCAAGTTGATGATTACACTATATTTATATGGGTATATTTTCTAGAAAATAAATATGAATCTTTTTATTATTAAAAAAGTTTTAGATCCCATGTTGAAAATGAGAAAATTCATCCATTGATAACTATTCATAGTGACCATAGAGGAGAATTTAAAAAATCTGATTTTGAAACATTTTGTATTAGAAAAGGCATTACTCATAACGTCTCAGCACCAAGTACTACTCAAAAATTTGGTGTTTTTGAAAGAATAATTAGAATTCATCAAGAAATAACTAGAACCAAGATGAGTGAATATTCGGTAGACAAACATTTTTGGGCTGAAGCTGTAAGTACTTCTTGTTATACTATAAATCGAGCTTTGTTTGGACATTTTCTTAATAAAACTCCTTATGAGTTATGTAATTATAGTAAACCTAGACTTTATTACATCAATGCTTTTGGTTGCAAAGTATATATTCTGAATACTATTGATAATTTACAAAAAAATGCACCAAAATCCAATGAAAGAATTTTCATAGGCTACTCCACAACCTCTAAGGCTTATAAAGTTTTAAATAAAATAACTTGTATAGTTGAAGAAATAGTACATGTTAAATTTGTTGAAACCAATCCCTTTTTTTAAAAAAAACCTTAACCTACATCCTTGAACATGTTTTAAAAAATTGATTATCAACCCTTGTTAGAAGATCCCTCTAATAAGAAAAATGTTCCAGAAAATGTTCTTGAAGCATTTACCCAAGAATATTTCCTACCCTATATTGATGAATTGGTTTTTCAACACCCAAATAAGTTGTTTATAAAGAATCATCCCAGTGATTGTATCATTGGTGATGTAAATACACATATAAGTACTGGAACCTCTTTAAGGAATGAAGTAGAACATCTAGCATTTCATTCCCAATTAGTACCAAAATTCCCTGATGATGCTTTAGGTGATGATGATTGGATAAAAGCTATACAAGATGAGATAAATAAATTCAAAAGGAATAAATTATGGACCTTGGTTGAAACACCTAAGTAAACCTTTCTTATTAGTGTAAAATGGTTTTTTAGAAATAATTGTGATGAAAATTGAGTCAAAGTAAGAAATAAAGTTAAATTGGTTGTTAAATGCTATAATCGAAAAGAAGGAATAGACTATAAAGAAACCTTTGTTCCATTAGCTAGACTTGAACCTATTTGTATCCTGCATGCCTTTGTAGCATTATTCAATTTCAAAATTTAAAAAATGAATGTTAAATGTTCTTCCCTTAATTGTTGTGTTCAAGAGGCTGTTTTTATTGAATAACCTCCTGGTTTTGAAGATTCAAATCATCCTAAACATGTTTTCAAACATTCCAAAGATTTGTATGGACTTAAGCCATCTCTTAGAGCCTGGTACGATATACTTACATGATATTTACTTCAAAACAACTATGTTAAAGGAAATGATGATCCAACTCTTTTTATAAAGAACGATAATAAATTTTTTTTGTTTGTTCAGATTTATGTTAAGGAAATTATATTTGGTTCAACTCAGCAGTCGTTAACTGATTCTTTTCTAGATATAATGAAATTTTAGTTTGAAATGAGTATGATGGGTGAGTTAACATTTTTCCTAGGTTTTCATATTTTTCAAAACCCGGAAGGAACTTATATATCTCAATATAATTATATTAAATATCTAATTAAAATGTATGTATATGACAACACTAAGAGTATTAGTACTCCCATTGGTACCTCAAATTCACTTGATCTTGATGAAGTTAGGAAACCAGTGGATCAATCACCATTCAGAGGTTTGATAGGAAGTTTACTATACTTCACACCTAGTTGACTATACATAATTTTATTAGTATGATTATGTACAAGATATAAATCCAATCCTAAGGAATCTCATTTAAAAGAAGTGAAAAATATTATTCACTACTTAAATGGAACCATGGATTTAAGACTCTTTTATACTTCTAGAAATGATTTGGTTTTAAAAATATTTTTGAATGCTAAATTCGGTTGGTGTAGAATTGATAGAAAAAGTACATTGAGAACATGTCATTTCTTAGGAGATTAGTTAGATTCTTGGTCATGAAAAAGCACCACTCAGTAGCACTTTCCACTGCTGAAGCTGAATATGTAGCAGTTAGATGTTGTTGTGCTGAAGTATTGTGGATGAAACACACACTCAAAGACTATGATATGCGTTTTAACAAAACACAAATTTTTTGTGATAATAATAGCGCCATTTCCTTAAGAAAAAATCCTTCACATCACTCTTGTGAAAAACACATAGATATTAGGAATGACTTTCTTAGCGATCATACACAAAAATGAGATAACATTCTTTACTTTATCGGAATGCAAGATCAACTTGCTGATATTTTCAAAAAATATTTACCATCCAGTAGATTTAAATACATTAAAAAGAAGTTAATAATGATAATTATAAGTTAGTCTTCCTTATTAACTTTTTGTTTGAAACATATCTCTTTACAGTAATAAACACCTTTTCATAGGGGGTGTACATTTACCTATTAACTAAATTTTTCGTAATCAAAACTTTAAGAATCTAATGTTTTTCTATAATTATTTTTCTTATTACGAATAATCTTCCTAAAAATCCAAAAGGTATGTTTCCTTTCCTAAATATTTGTAATCATATTTTACTTGATGGAATTCTCTTTTTATTTTCATAATTTTTGGATTCACTTTTTCTTAAATCTGAATGTTTTTTATAAAACCCTCAAAAGATAATCTATCAAAATCCATCATCATTTATTATCTCAACCGTTAGATCTTCTCATGATGTTATCCACCATTGGATCAATCCGGGAAGTTGAATTTTAGCTTCAATTGCCTATATAAAGGGCACCCGATGGTTTTCCCACATCGAATCTCAAGCTCTTGTGTGTTGAAGCTCTTCCCTTCCTTCTTAAGACCATTTCTAATTTCTCAAGTCTTCCTTACTTTGAATTTCTAAATAATCATCTCCTTAAAAAAAAGTCCACCGTAAAAGAAATACTTGAATGGAAGATTTATCATGAAATGTTGGTAGACCCAGACATCTTTAATAAGTATGATTCGATCATCTCAAATAACATCATGTTAAATGGCTGGGAGAGTATAGCTGTATCTAAACCCAATGTAGAGGATTCGGTGATTCTGAAGTTGCTAGTGGAGTTCTATGAGTCTGTGTCTTTTTTCAATCAAGGAGGAAAAGAGACATTTTCTTTCGAGAGTTATGGTAATACTTACTCTCTTTCCTATTCTAAGGAAACATGCCTGATTGGAATACATTACAAAGGAGAAGCTGAATTTTGTTTTCATAGGTTACCTGATGTTACGAGAAGTTTTGATAAGTAAAATGTCATAGAGTGACTTTGTTTGGTTGGAATCAAGACTCTGAATATTCTTCATCTTCATCAAATTTTTGGATTCATAAACATTGGGTTAAAGGCTTTATCATTCTGAGGAAAGGAGATAAACATACTTTGAAGAAGGGTGATATATCTATTTTGGATTTCATAGTGAACCTCTGAAATCTGAATCTAGTTAGTTATAATTCGGTCACAATTGAGAATATCAAGAATGGTAATCTGAAGTCTCAAATTTTCATGTATCTCGAATTTCTATCAAAGATCATTGTTTCTTGTTTAGATTCAATGAAAATCTCTTTCAAATCGAAGTCAAGAAATTTTAGGGTATTGCTGCTAAGCGATGGCACTCTAAAGAGAATCAAAATTGGATTTTAAGGTGAATCCAGAGAGTTTTATGATTTATCAAATGAGTAAGTTGAAGTCATATGAAAGAAATTTATTGTAGATGAAACCTCCAAGAAAGGTGGAAGGAAGAGGAAAGTGAAGGAAACTCCAGAGACCGAAAAAGCTCCTACGGCTAAGGAAATTCAATCCGGACCCCTAAAACCAAAGAAGAAAAAGACATGCACTGATGAAGTGGCTCCTAAGTGGAGAGAGGTTATGAAGAACAAAAAGATAAGGGGAGCATAGTTTTGTCTTGGATCCTGCTGAGGCAAAAGACTTGAAAATAAATTCTACTGTGGAACTTTAAAAGTAAGATAAATACAAGAGGAAAAAGAAGAAGACGTATGAGGATGAAACTGTTCAATCCCTTCTTAATGATGCTGAGAAAGCATCTGAGAAAATTATGTTACCAGAATCCATTTTAATATAATCAATCCCAGAGACTCCAAGAACGAAGTTGGTGATTCCGAAATGAGATCAAGAAGAAGAAATTATGCAAGAATAAGAAGTAGAAGAAGAATAATAAGATTACATTATTGATAACAAATATTTGATAAGGCAAGTAGATGATTATACTAAGAAGGAGAGTCCTTCTGAGATGCTCTCAATCCAAACATCTGAAGCTGATTCTTCAAAACTTGTTACCCAAAGAAAATATGGGAAGGCTCAGGAAGAAGTAAATAAATTTTCTGAAGATGAAAGTAGAAATACTGATTTCATACTGCCAGAGGCTATTGAGGTAGGAGCTGAGAAGGAAAAATTTAATGAAGATTACATTGTTTAGCTATTAGATAGTGAAAATGAATCACCTAATCAAGAATAAATAATTTCAAGAAAAAAATAAGGGAATGAAAGTGATGGTTGATAATTCTAGCAAGTCTTTGGTCAGTGATAAAGATGTCGGTGCATTATCGAAGAGGATAACTGATGTGCTCGAAAAGTAATCCTCATCAACAAAGAATTCGAATTCAGAATCATCTCTTCTTGCCCATGAAATTGTTTTTCAGTCTTTTAAAAATCTGGTTGGTACTATTCTGATATTTCCAACCATATATTCATGATGTCAAATGCTTCATCATTCCTTAAATCAAAAAATAGATTCAATATCCATGGTCATGGATAAGTATTTCAAACTTGAGGCCAATTTCAAAAAAAATTCATTTATTATGAACCCATAAATGATATTTCAAGAATATGACTAGTTTGTTAAGGAAAACTGTTTAAGATATGATAATTCTTGATGAGTTTAAATATAATGTCACATATGATTTTAAAATAGAAGATTCTATGTTCAAATATCTAACCAAGTCTTTTGAAGAAAATATATCTCTTAAAGAAAATAAATGGATGTAAGAAGTGAATGATCTAAATGGGAAATTGTATTTAGTTTATTAGATTTGGAAGAGGGAAAGGGATCTTATAATGGAATTTGAAGAAAAAATTACTAAACAAGAAGAATCTTTGAAGGCTCAAGATGATATTCTTAATTCTCAGGAAGAAAACATAAATGCCTTAGAGAAGAAAAGTGAAGATCATGAACATCTTATAAAATGTCTAGAGGAGGTTCACAAGGAACTCAAGAAACTCAATACTATTATGAAGAAGCTGATACCGAAGTATAAAGAAGGATAATCTTTCTTAAATTCGATCTTTTTTTGTATTTCCCTCTTGTACAAATTCATTAAATTTTTTTGTGAACTTTTCGTTGCACTTCATTTTTTTGGTTTTTTAGTACTAATATTTCAGGTACCATATTTTCTATTCTGTTACCATAATTACTTTTTGAAAATCACCAAGGAGGAGAAAGTAATTTCAAAAAATAATACTAAGTAATGAAGAAATTTCCGTAAGGGGGAGTTCATCTAAGGGAAGGTTTTTATCATGATGATTTTAGTATAGAAGAAAATTTAAAATTTCAATCAGGAAATAAAGAATATAATACTTAGGGATTTCAAATTCTAAGGGGGATTTAGTCAGAATCATTATGATCCATAAGTAAAGGTGGATAATTGTTTATTTTCTAGTTCATAAAAATTTCAAAGTCCTTATATTCTTTTTAGTAAGGATGTTTTTTCTTTACAAAAAGGGCGATATTGTTGGGTTAATAAGGTTTTCTTATGACTTTTACATTATTTTATTTTTTGAATATCTCAAACACTCTATCTCAAGGTAAATTTTATTTCCCTAAAGATTTTTCTTAAATAATAAAAATTTTCCGCCCCCAAGGAAAATTTATCCTTACCTGTTTTTCATTGTTCTTATTTTAGTTTCCTTAAATATAACACTTTTTATTCCGAAGTGAAAAATTAGGTTTCATATATATAACCTTGGAATTATATAAATATTAAGTTATATATTATTCCATTTTCTGGATCTGAATTCGGGTTTTGAATTCTTTGAAATTCAGACTCTGAATTATTAGAAATTCAATCACCAAATTTTCTGAAATTCAGACTCTGAATTCACTGAAATATTGAGTCTGAATTCTCTGAAATTTAGATACAAAATTCTCTAAAATTAAAACCTTTAATTCCTTATATTTCAGACTCTGAAGTCAATAGAATTCAGACTACAAATTCCGTATAATTTAGACTCCTGATTTTTTAGAATTCAGGTTCTGAATTTCTGAGAATTCAGACTCCAAATTCCTCAGAATTCTGACTCCGAATTCCTTAAAAAACAGAATCCGAATATCCTTGTAATTCAGACTATGAATGATTTCCTTCTTAGACTCTGAAATATAGATATTTTTGAGCAACTATATTTTTATTACCCTTGTTATAGTTTTAAAATGATGTCATGCATTCTATTTCTAAACAATCGTTTTTTGAGTGACATGTGTACATGTACCTCCGAAATTAAAGGAAGAATATGATCGTTATAGGATGGAGCTGACCATTGAGGATGTGCCTATAAATAAGATCTCATTTAAATGATCTCAAAAACTAACTGAACCATTGATCAATATAGAGATTACATGATACTGAAGTGATTTGTCGAGAGAGAGACACCAAATCTTTGTGCGTACTGAAAATCTTGTTCTGAATTGCTCCATGCGACTATGAATTTTGCTAGGTACATTCAAGGGATTTTGATGATAGGAAGATAGAGGTTCCGACTACCTTAAAGTTCAAGGACTTACCTAATAAGGAAAACAGAGGTGCTGACTATCTTAAAGTTAGAGAGCTTCCTTGACAAGAAAGATAGAGGTTCCGACTACCATGAAGTTCAAGGGCCTGCGGGGATAGCAAGACAGACTCCAATATTCCTACCGAGGGCTTACCCTGGTGTGGGTAAGATAGAAATTCTTGAATGTATAAATCAAGGGACCTTTATCCATGGTTTTTGGATATCATACTCATTTGGTTAAAAGATTCTATACTAGTTATTTATATTGTTTCATGTTGTTTTCCAATGCATTTTGATTATTAAGGAAATTATAACTATCTTGTACATTCTCATACTTGTATACTCTGATTAGAAATATTCTATACGCTTTAAGGTAAAATCTTTGTCCTTGTAAACTTTTCTTCTATTTAATTTCTGGAACCATATATATAGAATCTAGCAAATTGTTAGAACTAAGAGGTCATGGGAATTTACCTTGTTTAACATTGTCAAACAATAGAAATTTTTTTACTATATCTAAAAGTACCAATGGAATTATTTAAAGTATGCAATTCATCCCCCCTCTTGTATATTGAGCATCTACAACATATTTTGATCTTATAGATATTTGGATTCCTTAAGTGGACATGAAGATTTTTTACAAGGGGGAGAGAGGGTAATTTATATTTGATGTGTGGGGTTCTTTAAGGATATAATATTTAATAAAATAGACTTTAAAAGGTAAACATAGTAATAGTGAAAATTTTCAAATTTTGAAGAATATTTGAATTAAATAGCAAGATTTATGGACTTTTAAAGACTTTATAGATTGAAATTATTTTTTAATAAAAGGGGAACGATAAAATTGGTAAAACCATGTCCAAATTGAAATTTTAAACTTATAGAACTTATAAAATACGTTTTAGGACTCGAGATTGAATTTTAAGGATAAGTTAACTAATTAAACAAGTTCTTGGTTAATCTTAAAAATCTAGAATTTATTAGGTGATTGTTACATAAAATATTATTTCATTTAAGAATCATAGGTTATAAAAACAATATTTTTAATATTTAATTATGAATTAAATTATTTATGAAAATAAACACAAAAAACACAAAAATAAAATTACATTGATGTTATTAAAAATAACATTCTGTTTTACCAAAATAATTACCACAAAATAATTTTCTAACATATATAAGTTTAATAAAATATATATGTTTCCATAATAAATTAAAAAAATTATAAAAAAGTGATTATAATTTATTTTATTATTTAATCATTGTATTTATTTTATGGAATTAAAATATTTATATTTTATTTAATTTCTCATTATAAATATTTTTATAATAAATTTTTATTATATTAATATAAAATTACGACACCAATGGTCATGTTATTGTTCCAAAAAATTATGTCACTATTCCAAATGATCATGTAACTATTCTGATGGCCACATTAATATTCGAACACTCATATTGCCTTCTATTAATACCTCTTTATCCTTTATAAAATTATTTATTTTATTTTCTCCAAGGGGTTCTATGTTTTTCTTCTATAAAATAATGATTGTTTTAAAAATATATTTTTCTAGTATTTCTTTTGGGTGAATTGATTCTATCAGATAAAGATGTTCCAAATTCTTCCATTCAATTTTTTAGGTTTTCTATTTTTTCCCCTTCTTAATCATTGGTATTCTCATGTGTTTATTTTTAAACTAATGAAATGATCTACATTAATGAAATAAAGTGTTGGTAATTATTCTTTGTGTTGTCTGTTTATAATACGATACAATATAATACAATATGAATTTATTTTCGAAAAAATATATCATTAATAAAATCTAGTTTGATTTGTTCTTCACCATTTAAAAATTGTTTCCCAAAATATTTAACTCAAGTACTCATTTTAGAATAGATGATTATACATTCACTTTTATTAGTCAGGTTCCCTTGTTTCTTTTTAATATTTATATGATTTTTATATGCCCTACGACACTGTGATTTTTCATATTGTGTAGAACATTGTCTCAAAGATCCATGATTTTCACTAACTACTCCTCATAATAGTGCCCATTCTCCTATTGTACCACCTATAGATTCAGTACATGTGATGGATTAGATATGTAAATCTATGAGAGAGATATGTGTAACATGTCATTCTTATGAGAAAGGAATGGTGGATGTTCTATAAAATATTTCATTTGTCAAATACAATCAAGTATCTCAAAGGGGCCAATGTAAAAAGGGTAAGATTTCAATTCTTTCCAAATCTCATAAATCACATACTTGGTGATATTCATTAGAAAAATATTTCTATCACTTTAAACTCCATATCCATTCGAAGGTTGTCATCATATCTCTTCTTCTTAAATTGATTAGGATTTTTAATATTTCTATATATCGTGGACCTTCTCTATATTCTCTAGCACAAGATATGGTCTGTGTAGTTTTCTTTAACGAACTTCATCCCAACGTATAAGTTTCCTACATGGACCACAAAATAGAGCTTCATATGGATCTATTTTTTTACCCAAGTAAAAGTTTTTTTATAGGATAACTAAAATTACGGGAAATGTTGATACCATACACCTTTTAATTGCATTGATAAAGATCTCAGCAAGTCCCCAATTGTATGAATAGTTCTTTCAAAATGGCCATCTATTTTGGGGTGATAGGTCATAATGAAATTTAATTTAGTATTCATGTCATATTAAATACTCCTCTATAATCTAGAGGGGAACCCTAGATCATGATATGATCGATAGTGGTTCCTTATACCGCCTCATAACTTCTTTTACATTAAATATATCAATATTTTCAAAGAAAAAATCATCTAAAACAATGATGCAGTTGTTAGTGATGGTTAGTTGATCAACCATAACCCATATCAAATTTCATCCTCTAGTTTTATTTGGGATAATTGTGAAAATGTATATTTTTATGTTCTTCAATTCCCGTATAGGTGTGAGTAATTATTTTATAACCCCTTCAAAGTTTTTTCTCTCTACATTAGATTTTTGACTTACCATGAGCTTTTTGGAGTATTTTAAAATCTCTTGTTTTCCACCATATGTGATCTCTATGATCTTGATACCTATTTATACTTCCAGGATGGATGGTGTAACATTGGTTGTGATCGTTTTCTAGTAGATCTTTCATTATCTCAAGTAATTAAGGCACAAAAATTATAGTTCCAAACTAAATGAAATCGCTTACATTGATATATAATTCATGAGTATTCACTTCCATTACTCCTTCCACTTGTTTTTATGTTCTATATAATCCCTTTAATACTCTTTAATATTATCTTAGTTAGATGGATGAATAATAATTTTGGAATGATAGAATGTCTTCCTAACAATTATGATTTCAATATCTATCCTTTTCATACCCAAGAAGATATAGTATTTTTTGAACTGTATCACAAATATCATAGTAAGATATTCTATCTACTAAGAGAATAAGCTACATTATTAGATTTTTCATGATGGTAGTATATGTAAATCAATGTACCTGATCTGGTCTATCCATCTTCACTAACACATATTGATCTCCTTTTTTGTGAAATATACTTTATTTTCATGTATTCTTCAAATATATTATACTTCTTACCATAGAGTTAGTGCCACAAAATCATCAAAGTTAATATCACAATTTCTAACTCTCGATCATGGAACAGGATGTTATACTCCTATATATTCAACTATTATGATGCATAACATATCACATTTTCATTTTTCATGAGTAGAAAACCCTATTTATTAATTAAATTATCTTCATGTTGGGAAAAAAACCATCAAGGTAACGTTGTTGTATTTTTTGGTTGATTGTGTTTGTTGACAAAGCAAGTTTCCATGGATAATTTTTGAGTTCTCGAGAAGTTTTTGACATTCCATGTTGACAAAGAACGATGAAAAAGGAAAGGACGATCTGGAGGCGGTACAAAAGAGCAATACAAGGTGGCGATGTTTCCCAGTGTTTGCCAAATTTTTGGGGACCAAAATTTGGAGTTTGTTGAGCATCGCGAAAAGCGGATTTCCATGAAGATCATAATTTAATATGGAAAAGGCATTAATTTCGCAAAGATAGGATGCATGGTTTGGAAATAGCGAAGAACAGAAGAATGGAGGCGGTGATGCTTCACGATTACGTCAAGCTTCGCGAACAGCAGAGGCTGAAGCGCATCGCGGCAGAGAAGGGATTCGCAAGGGAGCCTCGCGGCGAAGTCGTGAAGGTATGTTTACGGTGATTCTTTGCGACTACGTCAAGCTTCGCGAATGGCAAAGTACCTTGGTGCTTTGCGATTTGGAAAGAATTATGGCGGAAACTTTGGAGATTCACGATTTGAGATGACGTGGCGTTGACTTCGTGCGGAAAGTTCGAGGGTTGGTGGAATCGCCTATAAATAGAGGCTGGCTCCTTCTAGCGAAGCAGAGAGAATTTTCAGAGAAATTCCATTGATCTCGGTTCGCAGAGGTGGTTCGCGAAGGCAGTGTGCTTCGCGAAAGGAGAGCTTCACGACGGCTATTGTAGCTCCACGATAGTTGTGTGCTCCGCGCTGGCTCAGTGAGCTTCACGAGAAAAGTTACTTTGCAACGAGTTGAGCTTCATGAGAGAGCTTCGCGAAAAGGCAGGAGCTTCGCGAAGGCTTGTTTGAGCTTCATGAAATTGGGAGCTTCGCGAAGTAGGGTGCTTTGCGAAGGTACTTTCCAAAGGTAGTTGCCCAGTGGTCAGAGGCAAAGTGCTATTCATCAGTGGATGAAAGTTGGACTTCAACAGAGCATCTATCAACAGTCGAAGATGCATTGTTTCATGCAAATGAAGAGACCTACAGGTCAATAAACTGTGATTGGATTCCCTTCTGGAGCAGTGAGCTTAGGAAGAGGAAGTAGGTGATCCTCTCCACCGGCAGTGAGCCAAAGAGAGAGAAACATGGAGTGACCCTTGGGAAAACAGTGAGCTGACACTAAACCTTGTATAGGTAGTGAGACTAGGCATAGAAGTGATCTAGCCCGAACATTGTAATCCACATCTAGTGAAGTCTAGTGGAATTTGGTACGAACCGGCAACTTGTCGGCGTATGCTCCTTGGACGTAGCCCTTAGTGGTGAACCAAGTAAAAATCTCTGTGTATTCCTACTTACTTCCCTACATTGCATTCAAAGAATCATCATCAAGTTAAGGATACAAGTGATCACAGTAACCACACAAATGCAAACAAAGTGACCCTTGTAACAAAGACGTCAAGATCCAGTGGGGCAGAAAGAACATTGAAAAAGAATATCCATACCCTGATTCACCCCCCTCTCAGGGTATATAGGCCCCTATTGGTCCTAACACTTCATATATCACAAACCATTATCTACATGAGAGTAATGTGAGTATAAATATAGTCATTAGACTCTTCTTGACATCCTTAAATATTTACTCACATTCCTAGATCTAGACATAAATTACATTCTTCTGTGTTAGTGGTATATAAAATCTTGATAAATTTCTAACAAATCAATGGTAGTAACCTTCTTTTCAATGAAATCTATAGATTTATATGATTCATGATGATATGCTTCATTCCTCAGTTACCATTGTCTGCATAGGCCTATAATGATTCCATCACATGTGATCAAACACACAAAAAAAATTATTATTCCTCAGGACACTTTCTAAACCTAGAATATATTGTGTACATTCATAATGTCGCCAACAAAATCCTTAGATATAGTTTATATTATACCTTTAATTTTTTGTAAATGAGAATATAAAAAAATATTACCACAAATATTTTAATATAGTAAAAAAAACTCTATTTATAGAATTGATTAATATTATAGTTGAAATATTAAGACCAAATGGAGTCACATTAAACACAATGTGTATATACCATATAAAGATAGTTTTCTTCTGAATATCTTCATTATTCACATTCAACTTATGATATCCCTAATAAATATCTACCTCTAACAATTAATAGGATCCTTGAAGTTGATTTAATGATCCATAAATCTATGACATGGGATACATGTTCTTTATAGTGTTCTTATTGACCGCTTGAAAATCGATGCTTAGTCACATTGATACGCTCTTTTTCTTTGAAATGGGTACTAGATGACCTTAAAGTGATACAACAAGGAATATGACCTGATTTTCAAAACAGTATTTTATATTATTATTTTACTCCTCCAGCCCTATGGGGTTCATCCTATTTGGGAATTGGGAGAAGGGAATGGCTTCAAGTATAATCCCTATTAATAAAACTACCTTAAAATCTCATCAAAGGACAGATAAATCCCTATGAAATATATTGGTATATTCCATTAAAATATTAATTTACTGAAGGAGAGAGTTTTCCATCAACCAAACCATTTTGGAATGATATTCTTCTTACCTAGGTATCATTACCCATAGTGTTAATGGATTGTTCAAATGAGATTCATGATCTTATTTTCATTTTTACAACATCGTGGAGTGGTAAGTAATATAGAAATATATTTCAATATTATGATAATATATGTGAGATTTATATAATGAGGGTTAGTCAATGGATATTATATCGAAAAATTACACTAAAAGAAGGACTTTGATTTTCACTGAAATAATATTCCCACATATGCTAATATGAGAATAATCCACCACTTGGGTTACAATGATCTCACCAATATGTATTTTGAAAAATAACACATTATCTATATATTAGGGTTGTGAATTCATAGTTATAAAAAACATTTATGATATAAATTATTTCACCAAAACATAATCAAATAAAAAAATTGCATTATTTACAATATAGGAAGTGTTCCTTTTAAAATGTTATTTCTATGTTCCACATCTTTAATAGTGATGATATATTATACCACATACTCCCTTGACTTTGGTTGTTACTAAAATTGATTACCTTGTAAGACCTATGGTTTAGTTCATTAGATTTCATAGTTCTATTTATACTTACAATTGATTCATTGAACCACAACTTGTGAATTGGGAGGTTCCTTCCATTCCTCCGTGTTATTGGTTTCCTTCTTCATATATTTTAAAAATTCATGATACTTGTTTCCTTTCCTCCCCCATAGGAAGAATTTACTCATCTTTTTTAGGTAATTCCAATGATACTTATTTCTAAAAATCTTACATGTTAGTGGTTGGATCTTCTTTTCCCATTTTTAATTTGAACTTCTAGCTTTAATGTAATTTATTCTATTATTATCTTTATATTCATTGGACCATTCTCTGAACTCCATCAATACATTAATTTAGTATTAAAATAATTCTTCATAACTACTAAATTTTCAAATTGTTAGAGCCTTTCAGATGTATTATTTTAAACCACTATGGAATTTATCCATTTTTTATGTCATTGATAAGAAACTAGAGGCTTATCTTGAAAGCATTTTGAACTTTTCATCATATTTCAAGACATATTGACCCTGATATTTAACAAGATCTTTTAATTTACTCTTATAATTTTTGAAGAATCTTAGGGAAATAATTGTTAATAAATATTTTTAGAAGTTTTTTCACTCTATTTATTCCATTTAATCTAGTATCTTCATATTATATATCATCACCTTCCACCGACCGGCCTCTCCATCTAAGAAATTACTATACAATGTAACCTTATCCATATCAGAAAAGTGAAACATAGAAAATATATTTTCAATTGACTAATCCCACAATTAAATGAAAATTGGATCTGAATATTTTCTAAACATTTTTGTTCCTTTCTTATAAAGGCCTTGATATCTAGTTACTCATTCTTTGGTAAATAAAAGAATTCTACATTGTTCAGGTTATATATTATATCTAGAGATATCTAGGAGATCATGGATATTAAATTTTTATCTCCCCCACCCACTATACTGTAAATTTTATTCAGATAATCATTTCATTATCCAACATATTAATTATTTTATCATGTTTCCAATGGTTCCCACATTTTTTAATAAATAGAAATGTTTTTAACAAAACATAAGTCAATAAATTTTAAATAACTAATTTTCATGTTAAAATAAGTTCTAAAGTTATATATTATGGGATCCCTATGTTTTGAAAAACCTTCTACCAAAACAATGACTCAAGGATCTTGTAATTTAATTATTTTCAATGATTAAGAAGAATAATTTTATTATTGATATATCTTTCATAATTGTTTTTATAGAGTTATTGATTAACCAAAGCATCCCCTTCTGGTGTTTCAAAATAAATGTACTTCAACACCACTTTTTTATACACCAAGAAACGATCAATTTATGACCTAATCTTTCCTTTTTGTGTTATTAACCCATGGTACATTTTTTTCAATGTTTCATCCACTTGTTTTATCAAATTTGGGAATTAATTAATCAGAAATAAAAACATTTTCTTATACATTACTCAAACATAAAATTATTAAATGCACATAGGCTTATTCTTATGGTTTTCTCTATTTTTTTTTAATACGAATTCTACAATTAACTGACCCTACTCTGATAGCAACTATAGGGACCCAAAATTTTCTTACATGAAAATTATTTCATTTTTATGATAAATAACATAATAGCAATACATTCTAGACATGAATGGTTTTGTAGCTTTAGAAAATTATCCTCATACAGCACTTGTACATAATAAAAAAATAAACATTATTCAAATAATTATTCAGTATACTCTTAAAATGTCTCATTTTAACCTTATTACATGTAGACACCTAATGATATAATTAAAATAAAACTATCAAATGAAATCCCATTAATGTGAGGGATGTAATAGATAGAATATGAGGAATGAATCAAAAGTACATAGGTTATGATAATCATAAACATCATATTATATGAATGAAATAATCATAACAAATAATAATTAATCATTTATAATTGAAATGGATTTTTACATATGAAAAATAGTCAAACATCATCACATAGTTTTAAAAAGAAACACATAGTTTTAAACAAATCTATCATCCTTTTCATGCATAACATATGTTAATAAATCACACAATACAAATTGTTGAAAAAGATAGCATTATGTCCATTCAGAATACATATAATATCATCATATATATAACATTATGAAAAAATTTGGAGAAATTTATAATTTTATGCCTACCCCTTACATCATTAATTGTTCATAATCATGAATTCAACATGAAATAAAAACATAAAAAAATAATAGTCAATAAAAGAAACTAAGAAATGAAATTGGTTTCATCATTTTTTTAAATAATACTTTCTCGAATAATCTTTGGTGTTCCCAAATGAATAAGGTATAAACTTTTTTGACACAAAACAACATCGTTATTTGGTGGATAAGAAACCACTTGAGGATTCAATACAATGTCTTAGAAGATAAATTAATTTTTAAAAATAATTGAAGCTGGATAAATAATAATTTTGAGATTCAAATAACATAAATAACCCCATAAATAAATGGGAGATAATATTAAAAGCGAGTTTAATTACATTAGAGTAATATCCATATGGAAGGTAATTTTGAATACGAGATAAGACAAAATAAAGAGTTGGGTTCAAGAATCTATTTACCTAAAATCCTAATTAATATTTTTTCATTTCATCCAAATGTATAATAAAATTTGTTATAAAAAACATGGAACCAAAAGTTAATATGTTAATTTATTAAATATTTATCAATTATAATAATTGGATTATATTTCTTGATTAATATAATAAAAGGTGACACATTTTAATATTATAGTTTCCAAAAAATATCTCATCCTCCTTCAATTTAATGACCATTATATAAATATAATTTTAAAATATTATGTTTAACTCCCGAAGCATAGAAAAATATATATTTATACATTAATATATCATTAATATTTATTATAATCATCCATAATTTTTTTATAATTATATTGTAGACAATGTCATAATTGGTGGTTAATTAATCATTGACTAGACATTATCTAGAGAGGTGGTGTTATATTCTAATATTTTTATATGATACTAAAATTTTCATGATCATGTTAAAATTATATTTTATTTTTTGCAAGAAATTTTTATTTTCAAATAAATGAAACATAGGGAAATATTAAATGAAATGTAATTAAAAAGACGAAAGTAAAATACATCGTTCTAAAAATTTTCCCTTTTCTATGGACCATATATTCGTGAAATGTTAGACTTTTATTTCAGTATAATGTTGATACGGATGATAGGGGGCTTATGAGGTAGTAATTCGTAATGAATTTGAATTCTAAAAGTGAGAGTGAAGTGGTTTTATAGTGGTAGAAATAGGTGGAATTAAAACTTCAAGTGAGTGGTTTTTTTAGGATAAATTAATTAATATATTTTAATTAAAATAGTAAACCTCGTAATAGTAAATGTTTTGACATTATGGCATATATTTTAAGAAGATAAAATTATTTTAGGAAATTAAAAAATTTTAATTTTAAATTATAATTTTAATAAATAAAAATATACAAAATAGATAATTTTAATTATTTAAATGGACACTTTTGACTTTTAGACTTTGTAAAGTAATTCTTTGGATTGGAAATTGAATTTCATGGATTATTTAACCTTTTAAATATTTTTTTGGTAAAATATAATATATATATATATATATTCATTATTAAATCATGAATGATTTTATTTAAAATATATCGTTTATTTAAAAAAGTTGTATTTTTTACTATTCACATAAAAATACAATTATTTAAGAAAAATACCAAAAAAACCACCCTTAGAAAATTTCCACATATTGATTCTAAAAATGAAGTTAATTTTTTCAAAATATTTTTTTAAAATAAGTAATATAAAAAATATAATTTTGCTTAGATATATTAAATTATAACATATTATTAAATGATAATAATTTCATTGAGTTTTTAATCACGATATTTATTTTATGGTATTAAAATATTTATTTTTTAATAAGTAAATAATCAAATATGTTATTTATTTTAAATTTTATTATTTTGAGGTAAAATTACTATGCTAATAGTCTTGTTACAATTCCCAACATTCATATTACTATTCCTAATTGTCATATTACAATTCTAATAGTCACATTACTATTCAAATAGTCATACTGCAATCTAAAAATGCATATTCACCCCTTTATTCATTATTCACAATAATTAGAATAATTTTTCTATATTTTTATTTTTTAAACTATCATTTAGTGTACTAATATTTTGTTTCTTTTCCATACGGTATATTTTGGGAGTTATGATTCTTTTACATTTGGATGATCTAAATTTTCAGATTGTAATATTTCTACATTCTATTTCTTCCATTATAATATTTCAAATTTTCAAGTGTTTCTTTTCTTACTGTTATAATAATCTACATTAATGATTTTAAGTGTTTCTTGCATTCCTAGGAATTGTATGTTTATAATAATATACAATATAATACTACACACATTTATTCAGGGAAAAAAATACCAATAATAAAATATGGTACATAATAATCAACATCATGGAACACCTCCTCAGACATAAGTGAAGTGAAGTTAATACCATATAGATAAATACAATCCTACAAATTCTACTATGAAAATAATACATATGTTTCAATACCTCATTTTGAATAATTAATACTTGTGTAATAGTCAAATATTCTTGATTTATCTTTCTTTAAAATCATAAAATAGGGTTTTCAAATAACTATCATTGCCAGATATTTAATTAGATTGTTTCATTCCAATAAAAAATCATATAGATATCATCTTTAATTAACTTATATGGAATGTATCCTTTCCTAATTTATTATATTAATGATATATCTCTTATGACTCTCCCTATATATATTATATCTCTCTGAGAATATGTCATGTATGTTTTTATCCATACATCAAATTACCTAATCCATGATATACATTAATTATAATATCAATTATGTAGAAAAATATTATAACACCCCATTATATTCTTATGTATTTTTTCATTAAATAAATATTATATTGACTAAATTATTTCCAGTTCAACCTCAAAAAAAATATTCATGATTCATTGTTATGAGATTGTATATTAAAATGAAACCTAATCCTTAAAATATTAAGAAAATTATATTTGAAATGTCATTAATAAAAATATAAGAAGAATTAAATCGAAATTGAATAGAAATACCAAGAAGATAATATATTTATCCTTGTGGTACTCTATGAATATTATAACCTAGATTACCACTATGGAAATTATGTATAAAATTATAAATATATGAGACATGTTGAGAGAAAAGAAAAAATTATGAGTGACTCTAAACCTACATATGGGGATGAAATATTATAGTTAAATATAAGGTCATTGGAAATATAGTCGTTGGATAAATGTTTATTGGAAATATGGAAATTTGATATAATATTGATGGGTACATTTAGTTAGAGAGTTGTGTAATTTAAAATAATATAACATTATAATGAAATAAAATGTTGAGTTTTCAATATTTACATGCTACTTAGGTAATGTTGATACTTGTTTTATACGCTTTTGAATTCAACTTCTATGTAGTCAGATTTATCCCTTGTAATCCATAACATTGTACTTATTTGATTATTTAGTTGAATAATTTCTTGAAATAATGGAGTTGGCCTCCCAATCTATGGTTATCATTTTCCGATAAAAAATCTTTTAATTAAAATATTTTACTATAAAAAATATTTTTTATACTTTATAAATTTTTATTATTATAATTATTATTAACTAGGTGTAATTATAAAATTAAAATATGGATTTTGATACCAATGCATTTATAAATTTAAATGTTTATAATATGACAAATACATACTAATTAGATTTGGCTATAATTATTTAATCATAAAAATTATATTTTCCAAAAAAATAATTTTTAATATATTGTGTACATTTGTTTTACAGAATTATATGGATTAATTTTTAATGATTAATATAACATTAATTTAAAATAAATTAAAAAATATTACCAATTGTCTAATTTTTAATTGATATGAAATATTATTAAGAACACATTTTGTTTAAAAATATAATATACAATAATAAGAGGTTTTATTTATACATTATATGGTTTCATTTAAAATAACGGGTTTCCATATTTAGAAGATGAAATATATTAAATAGAGGCCATATATTTAGTCATGGAATTGAGATTATGTAAAGGGTATGATTTTAATTTTTGGCCTAAATATAAGTTATCGATATGAAAATTGAGTTACCATGATAATGATAAAATTAGGTTTAAGGGGGATAAACATAGTAAAGATGTAAAATATCATATGTATATATATATATATATGTTTGTCTGTGTCAATGAGGTATTTATTGACCAAACATTATCTATTCTACATTATTGTTCTCTTTTAATTTTTATTCTATTTAAAATGACAACACGATTCCTTGGGAAAAGATTATTTGTGGAAATGTCAATAAAAACTCAATAGTAATAAAAAACCACATCTACCTTTAGAAACCACCCGACCCGTGTATTAACCTCCTATATCCTTATCCATTATCACTCTACCAAATCCTTCTTATACATTTTATATATTTTGGTTCCATGAATGTAACCTAAATACATCCTTTAAATTGAACCCTTATCGAGAAGGATAAAAGTAATCCAGTAAGTAATTAAGTTCTTCCCTTTTTAAATTACATTCTCTTAATCACTATTTATAAATAATATCCTCCAATGAAATTATTTTATATAAATATCATTTTTTATGTGATATTTATATTACTATTATAGAACATTATACTCTTACTCATTAATTATTGTAGTATGTCCTTGTTTTGGTCGCTTCAACCACCTACATGAATGATGTCATACCAAAATCACTATATTAATCATTATTAAGTAATGAAAAAATTGAAGTAGTAATATATGATATTTAGTATTAATATATTACCTGATTGTATTTTTAAAATGATGAAAATAAAATAATGATCACTATTTATTAAATCATGGTTATAAGTAATTTAACTAAAAATTGTATGTCATTGAATAAAATCCCATAATAACAACCTAAATATTCATCTAATAATCCTGGGAATATATAAATCATTATAATATAATTACTCCAATATATTGACTAATAATTTAATGATGAACTTGGTATTAAATAATGTGTATTTATATAGCTATTATTAAACTAGTATGAAACAGTCAAAATTAATAACATCTAATGAAGAAAATAAATAATAAATAATTAAAATTTGTGTAATAATTTATTATAATTTATGATTATAATGGTTACTATATATGAATAATTTAATTTAATATGTGAAACGTACGGTTATGTTTTTCATAGAGGTGGTAAAATCACCTTCACTGAACACATGAGTACATGTTATAGTGTTATCATATTGAATTTTTTATTGGAGATATATTCCATATTCACATAACATATTCATTTATTTTGTTTAAATACAAACTCATAATAATAAATTTAAATAAAGTCATGTTGTTTACTATCCCATACTGCCTTTTTTCTTTCATGGTATTTTTATTAAGATGTTACCAAAGACAGAAGGTTTTCATTAAAATATCACTTCTGAATAAATATTTAATATATATAAACTATTATATAGAGAAATTTTTTTCTCATTTTCACTTTAATCATATTTATATTGTTTTACAATATTTATTTATATGGTTTACTTTTATCTTATTTATTTTTACCTTCTCCATTACATAATTCAACTAAAACGTTTCATGTAAGTGTATATGACCAATCTCCTCCAGTCATTCAGGATTAATTATCCAATAATACAATATTGTTTATATTTCTTAATTAATTTAATTACCAATTATTATATTAATTAATAATCAATTTTAAATGGAATTAAATTTTACTATAAAAATTTATCTTCATTTTACCATTCTAGAATAGTCATTTTCCACCATTTTTGTCCTTATTTACAAAAGATTAAAAAGACTATTTTTTTATTGTTTTATAAATTAATATATTTCCCTAATTAATAACCATATTACTTAATTAATATTATTTCTCTTTTTTTTATGGTTTTTAAAATTAATTTTTGTTTTCATTGTATTTCCAATTTTTTTGGAAAAAAGTAAATTAAAATTAACAAGGTTATTTATTTTCAAATTTTAATGTAACTATCAAATTATCTTATTTTTTCATATATATCAAAACCCATTAATGTTATTTATTCTTAACAGGGGATATTTTTTAGTCATTCCTTCCAAATTCATTCTCTATATGTATTATTACTATTGGGTGTTAATGTTTTCATGATACCTATTTCATTTTTTGGTAAATTTAGCTGTGATGGAATTTTCAATTTTATAATGATCATGTGGAACAGAAATGTATGGTATGTGATTAATTATTGGGTGGGTATATTAGATACCTTCAATGAATTGGTTAATGTTTTATATATCATGAGATCAAGAAAGGATATGGATGGTTAGCCCTATAGTACTATATATGTGATGTGGGTGGTTTTCCTAAGTCTTATATGTTATGGATAGTGGTAAATTGGGTATATTATGACATGATAGTCTGATTGTTGGGTTTAAAATATCATATTAATTTTAGGATGATATTTTTCACATTTTTATTTCATACAACATACAACTATCATGTTATCATAGATCATTATTATTTACTCAGTTTTCCTCTATTATATGACTCATGTCGTATGTTATGTAAAAAAATTCTGTAATGAGTAAAGTTTTATAATATGTGGATTGGTACTATTTTATTATATCCATACACCTTTATTATTTTCTCATACCCATATTCTCAATAAATACTCACTTATTATATTTGGATGATGTCTCTTATGGTTACCCTTACTAAAAATGTTTGTTTAACATTCCATATGTTTCCATTCCCCATGTTTTTTAGGAGAATATTATTTAGGATATTTATTTTAGGTGTTATGATATAATAATATTTTTGGTATATGATGAAATTTTTTTAAAATTATTTTTTTATGAATGAAATCTCCAAAGACACTAATATATTTGGTTCTGGGTTTTGATTTATAAGGTTATCTAATGAATATTCATTTAATGTGATGTGATATTTTTTTATATTATGCTCGAATCCCCTCAAATACACATATCCACATAAAGTAATATAAAAGGACACATAAAGATGTGTAATTTATATTGGAGATACTTTATTTATATCCTCCATTATTTGATATTATTAAATGTGAACAACATGATAAAAAGTCTCCAGGTATTATCGGCCACATGTACCTAATAGTGAAACATAAATGGTGTCCCATTCGATAGATGTATGTTATAAATACAATATGAAGTATGTTTTATATTATTGTGATTGATATATTTCCCAAATATGTAGCCCATGTGATAGGTTTGTTCCATATCATAAAGTATGTTATAAATATATTTCATAGTACAACATATATAAAAGGGGGTATGTGACATATCTTTGTTTTGGTATATTATCCTTTAAAATAAAGCAATATGGTAAGGAAATACCCATTAAATAATATTATATGATTTGGGATAATCATAAAGGTGTAAAATATGATTTCATTACTCAACCTTTAAATAATCACATTGAATAATTCTCTCTTTTTGTAAGGTAGCACTCCCATGTAGTCATAATGTATGATATATTATATTAAAGGGCGTCATTGTATTTAATATTCATAGAATCTAAATAATAAGAGTTTATGTTTCTATAAATCCTTTTCAATGGATATTTCTAATAGTAATTATATAATATGTAGTGAAAGGGAATAGTTATGTTTGAGGACTTCATGTATATAATAGATGAAGTTGTCATTTTGTTTACTCCCACGTTAGGATATTTGAGTAAATTTATAGTCCATTTAGATGTATTAGTGTTGTATTTATAAAAAATAAAATTTTTATATTAACTAAATTTGTGTTATTGACTGATCCTTGGGAAATGTTCCCCATCCCTCATGTTTTTCATCTTCTACCTCTTTTATCCCACGTGGTGCTAGTACACCATAAAAGATGGAGAGTTTCACTCATGTAAAGAGTGATGAAAGTAAAAACTATGGGTACCTCCAAAGGTTAAACACTATTAACCACGACTTATAGTGGTAATCCTTAATTAATAAAATAATTAAGTATGATGTTGTAGTTACTCATTGGGGTAATGTGTTCTTATTTTGCATTTCTTTATTCTAGTGCGAATGTATTTAGTTTAACTATGTATGGTGATCTTGGGTTCTTGATTCTAAATATTTTATACTAACTCAAATAAGTGTTATTATATCCCTATGAATCCTATAAATGTTATCATATAATCAAATGAATTTATATTCAGGGAATCATTCTTAATTTGAAGAAAGAAAACGTGTATCTCGTATCATAATACTTTCATAAAATATGATAAAAAAATTATATGATAAGATGAACCACGGATTATGATATAGAGATACCATAACTCATGATATCATAAAACCCAAAATATTTTTACTTATCATGTTATATGACATATAGATATCATAAAATATGGTTTTATTGCCATGTTTTGTAAAAAAAAATAGTGTTTTTACATTTATATGATATCTTAGTGAATTGTTCAATATAGAAAACAAATTTTAGGATATTACATGGATATAAATCATATAATATAAAAAATAATGATTAAATGGTTTAATCATATATCCTTCCAATTTTACCCAATGATTTACTAAGTATCATTAAAAATTATTTGAATCATATACTATGATTCACAATAGATTATAAAATATAAAAAACTTAAAAAATTTATTTTTCATTAATAATGGATTATGAATTAAATCATGTTATTTAAATTTTTTATTCATAATAATAAAATTTATTTTGGTGATATTTATGGATTTTTAACCATTTTTATATTAATAAATTGTAAATTTTATATAAATAATTGATAATTTTTTTTGAAAACAAATTCTATTAAGTATTACACAATATAAAATTTTAGTTCAATTTAATAATTTGTATAGAATGTGTTTTGAATTTAAATAATGTTGTTATCTAATTATAATATGGGTTCATTTATTAATTCATTATAAATTACTAAATAAGTCCATAAAATGAAATGTTTATGTTTTAAAAGATGGAATTTATCATATCACATAAGTTGAATAGATCAAATTAAGGCCCTTATTTTGGAAGTTATTTAGACAAAATCAAATGGGTTTTGATAATTTATTTGATCATGTTTTAAATAATGAAATGCGTATGACATTTATATGATGTAAAATGTTTAAATAATATAAATTTGAAATAAAATGTTTATAATTCAAAAAATAACATATATTTAATGTAAAATGATATATATTTACTAATATAGAGTTCATATAATATAAAGAATATTAATAATATATATTCAAATTTATTATATAAAAATAATGAAAATTTTAAAATTATATAGTTTCTATAATAAGTATAAAACTATGAATTTTTCATATATTTATATCCCGTGTTTGAAAAAAGAAATTTTAAATTTATTAAAATCTTATTCTTGGCCTTATTAGGCATTACATAATGAAATATATATCTTTCCCCATTAAAGAAAGTGATGTATTTTAACAAGTTTCATCATTTTAGAGGGATATTATTTAATAAAAATCTATCTTAAATGGTAATAATACATGATTTTGATCTGATAAAATATTCAATTATTGATAATATCATCAAAAAATAAAAAAATAACTTTGAGATTATTCCTTATGAAGGGTAATCTTAATGTATGAAACCACTATGGATATTAAAATAAGAATATTTATTCAATGTGAGAAGTTTTACCCATTTGGGAAACACTTTCCTGAGTTTCCAATGGATGAAGTTGCTTAAATAGTGATTTTAGATGCTTATAAGAAGCCTAAAATGATTCACTTAAGCTTTCAAGGGAATTAAATGAAATCTAGCTTATGGGATTTTATCCTTCGCTCATATTCTCAACATGATTAAGTAATCCAATGAATTTGAGAGAATGAAGATTGATTAGAAATATTATTCAAGTAATTGAATTCATTTAATTATGAATGATATAAATGGTTCGATAGTGTTAATGAGTTTTAGAAATAATTACCTGATATTCATAGGAATTTAGAATAAATTACCTATGAATGTGATGTCCAGATTCTATTACTCTATAGGAATTATAGGTGGGTAAAACATAAATCTTAAATAAAAAAAGTGAGTTGGATATTCCAAAAATGATTTTCTAGTAGCATTCTTATGCTATTGAAAAAGAAGAGTTCTCTGGAAGTATAAGTAATGATTCCATATGATGGAATTAATTTAGATACTTGGAATTTGTGAACCATGGATTTAGAAGACAAAATCAAAGATCCCAAGAAAATTTATTTAAAACAAAACAGAAGAATGTACAAGGTTAAGGGTTATTTTTTTGACTACACAATACATTAATAAAATAAATCAAAACATAAAGCCTCACCTATTATCATTACCTAAATTATGTTTCAAATAGAATCAAACACATCCCAGTATGAAGTAGAACAACCATGATGTTTTTAAACCATCCATAATTCATCTTCAATAACTAAAACCATGATTATCATGATTGAAACCACAATAAATCAAGATTTTCATTGAATTCACTTGAAACAAATGAGAAGAATAATATGACAAAAACCATCCATCCTGATGTTATCACCCTTTCCCGTCCAGTTTTCCTAAAAATATTCACAACCTAGGACTATAAACTCTATAAAACAATGAATAGTCAATCATCATCATCAAATAAACATCATAATTCCCATCCAAGGGTTCATCCAATATATCCTAGTATTTACCTATATACATCACTCCTTGTATGAAAAACCACACTGAAGGGATATACCCAGTGCACTTAGAATTCATCAATAATAAGAGAAACATAAACATTCATATTCTAAAAATCATTCAACCACTCTTGTGAACAACCCAAAAAAACAAACATTGACGAGTTCTCAAAAAATCCAGAAAATACCTCGAATAAAAAACTATTTAGATAATTCAATTGAGTAGAGAAAAATTAAGACACCCCTTTCAACAATAGGAATTAACATTCTCATATAAGTGCACTAAAATACAAATTTTAATTACATTGTATCTCTTTATTAATAGTGCATACCATATGATCCCCTATTTGATGATATATATCAAATATAATTATTCCATATTCATATTTTGTGTAAAATTAAATTATCTTCTCATCAAACCAATTATCAAAATCTTTGGGGAGATCAACCATCAACTGAAATACACCATTCATTTTCTATAACCCCTCCTAATAAAATAATTTTTAGAATTGGTTTCTTCCAAAACAAAAAGATCATTTTATCATCACATTTTTTAAAATATGTGTAATCTTTATTTAGATTAGATTTTTTAGTTTTTAGTGATAAGAACCATCTGCCCCAGGTATTTGATTCTTACACTCTGATGCAATGGGGTAATAATATATCTCCTCCTTGTTAGAATCACAATAATTTTATTTTTTTGATTCATCTCCATTTCTATCAAGTTCATTAATGTTCTCCATTTAGGTATCATATTTTTGTTTCTCATCACCAATATTATTTTTTCACCATTATGAATACCTTCTAATTGATCCTTTAATGAATCCCCCACACCCTTTCCCATTCTAGAAATCATGTTCCCATATTGAGTGTCTAATTCTTGAGAAATATGAAATTTTCATTCCACACCATTGGATGTAACAATATAAGATCCCTTATTATCCCTTCTTCCATCCATTGAAAAATATTTTCCAATGTCGTCATTATTTTCCAGAACCTAATTTCCCTTATTTTCTTGAATATGATTTTTTTGAAATCATATTCCCCATATCCCAGAATATAAATAAATTAACACATATAAGATCTATTTTTAGAAACATGTAAACAAAATTTCCATTAATTCTATATAAATCATAAAAATATATGGTTTTATAATATTCTTCATTCATTTTAATGTTTTCATCCTCAGTATATAATTTAACTTATTGATCTAATATTGATAGTAAATCAAATTCCACTAAAATATGAAAATATTGGCTGAATCTATCGATAATATTATACTAATCATATCATATATGTATACAAATAGGTGATGAAATATCCATTAGAATTATAGGATACCTAAAAAAGAAACTAAGTATTTCACTCATACTAGTGAAAAGATGTTCTGAACTTTAATGGGGATAATGTATGGATCCCATTCATGAATTATGTAGGTACTTGGTTTTAGAAAAATGGAACCACAAAACCATGATCTCCTCTTTTTATCTTCATATATAAATACAATATGAAATAATTCATGTTTTATAAAATTAATCTTCCATATAAAGAAACCCCACACCCCCCAAGATTATCCTCGATAATTCATTGAATGTAAACATCATCATACCATTTAGAATGGAAACCCAGGATATAATTATGTGTTTGAATCACTGTTACCTTTTTGTAATGGAATCATAATTTTTGTAAACTTTTAAAGCATTCCCTTTCATGAATTGTTTTATCCATTAACAGTCATTACCATTGTAATTGATCTATTTAAGTAAAAAATGGATTGATATTTTAATTTTCATTAAAATTGTTCATGTAAATAGTTTCTATATAAAATATTTAATTAAAAAAATTGTAAACCATATATGTATCTTTAAAAGTGATGTATATATCCTTATATGTTCTATAATATTTCATGAGAATGTTTTATTTAACATATAGTTTCTGTGAAAAAAAAAATTAATTTATTTGATTGTATAGAAATTGTAATAATTTTTCTAATTCTATAACATGTTTTTAAAGGATACAGGGATGATAAAATTATTTATGATAAAGTTCTTATTCTAATATTTAGTAAAATGTGTTGGTATATCTTTCCCCACCCTATCAATTTTGTATTTTAAGGAATATTTATTAGAAGAATACTCTAATAATACATAGAATACCATATATGATATGGTAAAATGGTTTAATTGATAAATATTTATTCTCAAAGTAAATAAGTTTAATTTAATATCCCAAATGATTTTGTGTTTATTTTCATGATATTATTAATATATTATAGTATCTAGTAGTCAAGTGGGACTATATTTGTTTATATAAAATTTCATGGTTAAAAAATATAAGATCATACCATTAAAAAAATTTATTTCCACTTAAATATCCTTATGATTTTAAGATATGTGAGGGTAAAGATAAATATAAATTTATAAATTTACATACACTGAAAAGTAGTAATCATAATTTCTTAAAATATTTACCCAATAAAATTAATAATCGAATTTCAATTAATATCCTAAAAGGTTTTATAGTATGTTGTTAAATTGAAATATAAAGATACATTTTTTATCTAGAAATAGTTACTTTTACATTATCTTAGAATATTTTAGGATGTGAAGGTATGTAAAAATATAAATAGTTAAATTCTCTTTCAATGAAAAATATAGTTTTAAAGGGGTTCGTGGATGGTTATATTAGACATAGAATGAGTTATATGCAGGAAATATAAGTTAAAATTATAATATTTTATGTTGTGATGTTATGATGTTTGAATATTATCAAGGAGATAAACATTAGGAATATTATTCCTAATTCTAACAATTATTATAATTAATATATTTCATATTTTTTTACTTAATAAAGAGTTTAGTGGTATGGTTGAATCATATATTCACATAGATATATGTAAGGAATTAAATTTAGATGTTATGTGTTATCAAAATACCCAAAATAGAAAAAAGGATAATCTGGTAGTACATCATATATAATATGATAGATATGTACTTATGTAGGTTTTTTGAGAATTCTTAGAAAAAAAGTAATAATATAAAATGAAACAAATAATATGAAATATAAATTTTCATTCTTTCATTTTATCAATATATATGTTAGTATTGATATACATTTTTCAAAATTAAAATATAACTGACCTCTCAAAGTATGAATTTCAATTATCAGTAATTGATTTTCAACATGGATTTTCATATGTAATATAAAAAAGGGGATGGTTAGCATGGTTGGGATTCTAATATGAGCAACAGAATATGTTCATGAATCACAAAATGTGATTTTTGATATTTATATCCCACTAAGAATTCCCTAGATCAATATACATTAAGTTTTTTGTATAATTTAGGCTTATAGATCATATAGGAGTCCCCACTACCTACGTTTGTTGGGATACCTAGAATGATAACCTATATAAATTTATACCCTTCTTATAGAATCCTTGAGTTTTAGTTAATCAAGGGGTAGTTGGAAAATGTGATGATCATTTAATCGGTTGGAGCCCAAATCTCTTATACACGTAAAACATTTTCATATAGGTATATAGTTATGTTCGTTTGATATTTATCATTCCTAATACCCTTTTCATTTAAGTATCTTTTATGTATTTCTAGAGGCATCTATTTTCATACACCTATATATTTGGTGAGTCGTTGTTTTTTTCAAATCTATAAGTTTTTATGGGGTAACTAATTTTGGATAATTGGATGGGGATTGATTTTAATTTAGAGAGAATATATAAATTTTTTTAACATAAAATGGAAAAGATATTTTAATTGGTATTCACAAGGCATTATGTCTGATGTGATACAAGGGGAAGTTAATGATATATTCCCAAAAGTGTTTTCAATGTATCTAAAAGATTTTCTGTAATTATTTCATAAGTTATTATACATGATACAATGTGATTTGAAATAAAACAATGTATTTAATAATTAAATAATGTGGGAGATTGGTATAGGTATACCCTAATCTCTTATATATGTGATGCATTTTTGTATATATCGCGGAGAATAATAGAGTCATGTCAAATGTTATAATATATAGAAACTTAGAGTATGGTATATACCTTGGTTCTGGAAAATCTTCCTTTATGATATAGCCATATCATATAGCCCTTCCCGAGAAATTTCATTCTATAATTTATGGTAATAGTATGTTTATGATTTATGAATTTATACCTCTTACTTTATACAATGGTATGGTGTAATTATCCATTAATCTAATATATAATTTCCATATAATCATATTATATTATTATTTATATCAAATGGTATCATTATCCTTGATATTAAAAAAAATTGAATGTTGATAATTAACATTCATAGCAATCTTCAATAGCGGATATCGTTTAAAAGTAATTAAATAATATGTGATTCAAGGGAGTAGATATGTTTTTTGAATCCATGAATATGATGCATAGACAATATAGGAGACTCCTAGAGGACCTCATAATGAATACAAGTACCATACAATTAAAATTTGTTTTCTTCCTTATTGCTCGTTCAAAACTCCCCATCACATGTAGCTGTCTTCTCCATACACCATTGCGATATAATCTACTTGAACGTTGTATAGGATGGATAGTCCAACTCATAAGAATATTTCTTCATGTGAAACCTATGTATACCATTATAGGTGGGATTCATTTGACTTCCACTTATGGTGATCTCTATAAAAAAGAGTAATGATGAATAAAAATGTTTTAGTTGATTATTGGTGTATGTTACATATATTTATCATTTATTAATTTACAATATTCTTGTATTTTATTTTTCTTTCGATGATGATCTATGGTATGGTATTTTTAATCATTTTTAACACCTCTAATAAATATTTTCTGATTCATAAAATCCCAAAATTTTATAATAACATCTCCAGGTTCTCATTATAGCAGGGAAGTGATATAAAACTTAGATATCGAAAATAATCTAAGGGAATAATCACATTAATGTTGCTGAAAACAATAATCTTCTTATGATAAGATATTTATTATTATTCTTAAAGAACATATAAATATATTTTATTCTATCCAATAAACCAATATATGGTATCTGATAAGAATCGAGTGTCTAATATTTGAATAAGAAAATGTTATATAGTATTAGAGAGAGTTTTTCTATTCACAACGGTCTTGGTATAGGATCGGATGGTCAATAGTTTGGTAAGTGGTCGGTGCCGAGTGAAACTTCATAGAGAGGATAGGCATCGGTATGTTAAGGATCCTGGAAGTTTCACATGTATTATTTGATGTATTATTGGTAACTGAAAGAGATTCTAATGGATATAGGTATATTAAAATCTTATTGGTTTAATTTATTCATGATGAATACTAGTGTACAATGTCTATTATATGTAAATGGATCGACCAAGTGTTGTTTGAGGTATTGATATTAGGTATAATAGATGTTTTATTATAATATTAAATGCATGAATAATTTAAGACTGTGGTTGTTTATGAAACTGTTTGAATGTTGGAGATAGGAAGGGATTGATTTTTCATATGGTAAGGTGGCTATGATAGATCGGGTAATCAAGAAAGTGTTCTTTATTTTAATTTTAACCAGATCATATGTAAATGGATATATTATTGGGTTTACAGAGCTTTATGATGGTACAAATGTCGTATTGTAGAAGTTATAAAATTTTTCAAGATCAGTATTTACATGATAGATGGCATCGAGTACCTAGAGACTATGTACCAGGTACCTGGTGGTAGTAACATCAGAGAAAGAGGCTTTGGTGGGAAAACTGCTGGTCAGGGACCACAAGGTCGGTACCCAAGTACATGGTAACTAGTGTTGTAATATGATAGAGATAATATTTTCATTATGTTTCATGTGTTTTTAAAATATCTCTACCTTTCCAATTTAATAATTTGATCATATTTTCATCATTTTTAGAGTATTGGTGAATTTTGGCCTAAAATGTGAAGATTTTATATTTTTTGGAATTTTGAATGTTTTATATAACTTATGTACTAATAATATAATATTTTTAAATTTTCTCTAGACATGGTTATTCCTTTTTTATGCTATATTTGTTTGTGGGTTTGAACTTATTCTTCTAGTCCAAGAGCTTAATTGAACTTCCCCAAGCCCAAAAAATTTGTAAAATCCAAAACAATTCTAGCTGATATAATCAGTATCAGCTCCATAACTGTGGATTAACTTAGCATAACGACCTCCAAGTGAGGTTATTCTAGCTAGAAATTAAATAAGACTCAAACCCTCATGAGGAAATTAAATTTCATTAAGATATTATCTCATTAAGGATACCATTGAATTTATTAAGTTGGTGGAAGATTAAGTGTCTCTTCAGCCAAAAAAATTATTATTGAGTAATTCAGTAAGAAATATATATAAGAAATTCCTAAATAATTCTACTCTTGGGGGTTGGTAGAAAAATAAATTAATATAAATTTTTAAGAATACACCATGTATATTTTTGGTTGTATGGTAGGAAAAACTAGAGAAATGGTTTTATGATATATTCTGGAGAAGGTATTTTTCCCTTATTTTCACACTTTTCTCATTATTTCTTTTGCAATGCCCTCTTATCCACCCTTATTCATGGACACTATTCACACTGAGGAGTAATAATCTGATTGATTGGGGGAGGGTGGGTTTTTATTTTGTAAATATTTATTTATTTATCTTAAATGAATAAAATCTATTTCACTATTTTGAAATGTTTATTTAAATTTCTAAAAGATGTTTTTATTATCATGAAAGATGTTATTTGGTTTTAGATATTGTTTTTGATTTTACATTGATCAATGAATATTTTCTCCCTCTACTAGGTTCTAGTTAATATACGATCTTCCAATCCCTAGTAGTGAAGTTCATAGGGATCATCCAGACATGTGGAAGGGGTAGTGGATATTATTGAGTTTTCGGGATAAGAAATACAGTATTGGGAATTAACTAGGTCAATTAGGGTTATTTACTAAACTATATCACACATTTGAATGAGAGTACACTATGTTGATATCATGGAAAGGTTTTCTCTCACTATCATTATTTTACCAATGTAGTGATAGGAAGTAATCATTGAATCACACATTAATAATTATACAAGAAGATGATTAGAAAAATTAGAACTAGGGTAGCATTGTAATTTAAAGTTTTCCCTTAAACGGATCAACATTCTCATATAACTATATTGAATCACTTGATCCTTCAAATAGTTTTTAAAGTATTTATTAATTAATTTATTTTGTTTCTTTAATTTCATTTTTTTCCAAAATCATACATTTTAAAACATAGTAACTTTTTCCTATAAGAGGAATGCGAAAATAAGTATTAATGAGGTAAGAACATATCATCCATTGACCTTATTAGAAACAATTATGGGGGAGATAAAAATTCTAGTGATATAGATGGCCCTAAATAAGTGAGTGAGTAACAAATTATTAATGAGGAATGTATTTTATTTTCTTCAGCTAATATATTCTGTGACTAGTGTGCCAAAGTACCCAGAATAGATAGTTGTGGAGTATCCTTTTATCCAAGGCAATTTCATCAAAATCAAGGATATAGAGATATTAATATAGTACAATATGGATTTTGAAATCATCATAAAAACATTGACCACCTAAACAAAAACAATTCGAAACCCAACACCTATTCCAACATCAATTCACAAATACACCATCACTTCAACAAAAGAAATATTATAACCATTGTGATTATGAAAAACCACCCACTTTCCAAACACATCATGAGAAAACATCCACCACTAGGCAACCAACTTTTCAAATTTAGAAGAATCAATCTGAGTTTGAGGGACTAAAATACAATCTATAAGATTTCCCCAATAGGTTATATAGTCTCAGAGATATCCTGAAAAAAAAAATAAGGAAATATCCATCCCTAATGATCCAAAATCCCATGTAGAATCTTAATTTTATAAAAATATTGGAAAATAACTCCATCCACCAACAACCCATTAACGAAAATGAATAAAACATATGATGGTGGAGAATGAAGTTGGGAGTACTATAAATTATATGAAAATGCACTAAAATGAAATTAATAATGTGTAGTATAATGTTATTCCAAGGAGGAATATACCATATACACCATTTCAATGGAAAAATGGGATATAAAATACCTACCCATGTAATTTCATTGATGTTTGATATAATCAATGAGATTGTAGGAAGAATCGCATCAAAAAGAAACCATGGAAACCATCCAGAAAGTGGAAATTAACATCCCTTTACTTCAGGCACAGAAACAAATTACAAGGTATCCTAAAATTTTATAAATAATTTTCACCATGAAGATGATACATTAAAGTAATGAGTGTATAAACTGTGAATGAAGTGTCTCAAACCTTATCATGCAATTTGTTTCTTTACCAAATTTCAAGATCCAGGGACAATTTTGATTCCAAGCACCATTGGATATTTAAATTTATATAATTTTTTATTCGATATAGGTACTTGTATTAATGTATTTTCTCACTGTTTATATACTTACTGGAATATGGAAGACTTTAATCACATAATAATTATGGAATAGCTTGTGAATAGTTTCATTGTGTTCATATCATGAGTTATAAATATTTCCTTATGAAATTAAAAGATCGTTTATTCTCATTTGTATATTATGTATTGAAAATAGAAGAAGATATGGGCCCATCACACTCACCCATATTTTTGGGAGACTATTCTTAAAGATGTACAAAACCATCATTAATGTCCATAAATGAAAACTCACCATGGAGTTTGGAGATAACAATATCCATTTCAATATTTTTGACTCCATGAGGAACCTATCAAATACTCACTAACATTTGACCTCTCACATAAAAATGGTACTAATAAAATAGACGAATCATGTATATTCCATGAATTATTATCCTTTTGAGATTCTTTTTCCATTGAATTTATCCCCGAACATGTGAAAGACCAAAATACTAGAGATTCTGATTTCACGTGTGAGGAATATGTTAAATATAATTTCTTTATAGATTTAATAAATAATAAATATAATTATATGATTTATTTTGTGTATGAGGTCCAACATTTTAATGTGGGGAACCTTGATTTAATTTCATCAGTTGAGAATCCCCTGGATCATGAATTAAAACCACTCTACAGATATTTTGAATATATGCACCTCATGTAGGGAGAGAAATTACCAGTGATAATTGATAATTACATGAGTGAAACCCAAGAAAAATAATATATTAAGATTTTTAAAGATATTTTCTATTGAATAAGGTGGATCATAGGTGATATCACTCGAATAAACCAAAAAATATTTTTACATTTAATTCAACTTCAGGGATATTCTAAAAATGTTGGAGATCCCTAAAAGAGTATGAATCTCACCTTAATGGAGGTTGGGAAGAATTATATTGAGAATCTCTTGGAATTTGGGATCATCTATCCCATTTTAGAATAAAAAATGGTTTATCCCCATCCAAGAATTCCAAAAAAACTATCCTAACCACTATGAGAAATAAAAATAATTACTTAATCTCTTTGAGAATACACAATAGTTGGATATTGTGCATAAATTATAGGATGTTGAATTAGGAAACATGAAAAATCATTTACCCATCCCGTTAATTGACCATATATTGGATATATTCGAATGGAGAACTCGTTATAACTTTTTTTTGTTGGACTTTCATGTTTTTTCAGATACCCATTTCCCTTGAGGATTAAAAGAAGACCACCATTATGTCTCCCTTTATCACTTTTTCAAATAAAATGATATTATTTAGATTACTTAGTTCTCTAATTACATTTAAGAGGTCCATGGTAATAGTATATCCTGATCATAATGAGTATTTCATAGAGGTATTCTTGGATGATTTCATAGTTTTTGGAAATTCTTTTGACCGCTATTTGAATGATATAAAGGAAATTATATAAACATATATTGACAAAAATCTTGTTTTAAAATTTTAAAAGTGTGATTTTAGGGGTAATAAAGTAATTTGAGTTGGGAATCTCATATGAAAATGATAAATTTAAGCTTATAAATTAAAAATTGAAGTTATAAATTCATTTCCTTTCCAAACATATAAAACATGCAAGATCGTTTTTGGGACATATGGGATTCTACAAGTTTTTTTAAGGATTTCAGTAGTATTTCACTCCCTCTATCTATATTACTTATTAATGTTTTTTATTTTAATTTAAAAGGTCCATGTAGGGAATCATTTAATTAATGGAATAGTAGATTCATTACACCAAAAGTTATGTAGACACCAACTTGGGAAGAATCAATCATGATACATTGTGATTCTTCCTACCAAGAAGTTAGAGTCATCCTAAAAATATAATTGAGGGTAGGAAACAAGTACATTTATATTCCTTAAGATCCTTAGATGCATCCCAATTCAATTACCCTACTAAATAGGAAGGTTATTTTATAAATTTCTTTTATTGAGAAATATTTATATCATATATTATTAGAAATAAATTCATTGGGTTTTCTAATCATGAATCTATTAGTTATTTCATGAAGAAAAGATGAAGGAAAATCGAGGCTAGTAAGATTTATGCTACTACTATAAGAGTTATACATAGAAACCCAAGAAAATATGGGATATTAGAATTATGTAGTCGATCACTGTAGTAGAATTCTACACACTTTTGAAGCAAAATTCTGAGACAATGAACCATTGAATGATCTTATTTTAGGATATAAATTATACTTCATTAAAGGGGACGTGCCTTGGTATTCTAATATCAGAAATTATTTGTTAGTGTAATAGGTCTATACTCATTTAAATTCCCTCAAATTTTAAAAAACATAATTCTAAATTCATTTATTATATTAGGGATGGTCCATTTATTTTGAATATTTGAAATGATAATGTGAATAAAAGATTTATTCATGAATGTGAAATTTATTCTACCTTTTTTTCACACATTAGCTTGCATATACCCCTTTTCTCCTCAATAGAAAGTAATAATGGTTCTGCAATATAGAATTTATTGGAAAACCATATTTACAGATCCACTAAATGTTTTAAAATGTGTGAATGTTATAGATTTTCGATAATTATTTAAATGTAATAAGAAATGCACCTAAATTCACATATTATTTTTGGGGTTTTTTAATTGTGGGGGATAGATTTTATGAGTCATTTCCCATTGTTTTATTTTAAAATTATAATATATTAATTGTATATTATTATGTTCCAAAATGGGAGGAAGAATGATCCACCACAACAAATGATGAAAATGTTGTTTTTGATTTTTTCAGGGATAATATATTATTTTAGTTTCGAGTTCCCAAAGAAATCACCACAGACCAAGGGACTCACTTTTGAAATAGTAGAATATAGGATTTTCTTGAGAATTTATGTGGTGAATCATAAAACATTGATTCCCTGTTATCCATAAACTAATTTTCATGCTGAATTTTCCAATAGAGAAATCAAAAGAATGTTGTAAATTGCTACTAAACCAAATTGGAAGGATTGTAGGAAATGTTGGGAAGTCTCATTATGGGATTACATGATAAATAAAAATCCCTAATAGGAATGAGTTTATATATTTATATTTGTGGTAAAATATGTGACATGCCAATTTAATTAGTGAATAAGACATATTGGGTTATGAGAAGTTTAATTTGGAGTTTGAATGAAATTCAAAAAATATAAGATTATTGTTTTAGTATATTGAGTAAATTAGGAGTTAATAATTTAAAAATAATGATTTATAGTGAGAGAACCATAATATTAAATCAAAATATGATCCATCAAAATATATACATCCAGTAGACATATAATTATAATGGACCTTAAGACTCAAGATAATTCAAGGTAAACATTATTCCAGATGCGAGGGTTTATTAATAGTTACTCATGTATATACTATAAGTGTTATCAATGTTAAGAAGGATAGATATTAGTATACATTAAAGTTTAGTAGACACAGTCTAATTCAATTCCATGATAACATTCAATCAGGGAGAGTGGGAAGTTCATAGTCCTTCAACCTATTTATCAGTAAAATCCATTTAGTTTTCCCTCAACTTCACACATTATTTCAAGTTGTGATTCAATTAAAAATATTCATGAATGAATTAAATACACTACATTATTTAATTCTAGGGGAGGGAACCTTTATAATTTAGGATTTTCAAAAAAAATTATTATTGTATCTTCCTTAAAATATGTGATTTTCAATATTTTGTGTTTCATTTTCAATATTTGATTTTTTATCATTTGATACGTACTGAGTAAAGTTTCCATTATGAAAACCCATTTCTATGTGTAAAAAAAATTATACCATGAAAATGATCGTAAATTATTGATTAGAATGACTTTTTTTATTGTTTAAAACTTTTGAAATTTCATAAAAGACCTCTGACTCTTGAACCCCATGCCATATCTCACTTTATTTATATTTGAAATTAATTTCCCATTATTCTTATAAATTTTTTTAATATTAGTTACATTATACTCACTTCTTGAAAGAACCATACCATTGTTTATTTAATCATAATTTTATTTATTCATATCAAAAGGGTTTGATGTACTTTTTTTAAATGAGTGAGACATTTCTTTAGTTTTAAAACCACATTTTTGAAGGAAATCATTTTTATTCTAGCCTATTTTTGTACATTGGATCCTTTTATAACTTATAATCCATTAATATATTATATTATTATCCACATTACAAGACAATTATCTCAATCCAACCTTATCTTAAAGAAAAATTTCTTGATATAGTCAAACTTCAGTGTGGTGGGTCCTTTTGACTGTGTTATGGTAGATCATTTGGTCATAATTTGGTTTAAAAACTATATTCTTAAGAAATTATTTTGATGCTTAAAAATGAATTCTATCAAAATTTCTTCCCTTATATGGCTATCTAGCTAAAATAATTAGTTCATTTCTTTATCTTTTCAAAGATAAGGAATGGTGTGCAAATCTATAGATTTCAAAAAAAAGTGAAATATAATTTTTCCTTCTAAAATGTTGCTCGTGTGGGATTTATATAAGATTTTAAAATACTTTTATAGATAATTTGATTCTAAGGTGAGTGATAAGGATACTTGTAATGCCCCGACCCTAGCTACCTAGAGTCAGTGCATTATTACATAACATTAGCATGATCACAAGAAAGATCAAATCCCGAAAGACCGATTGGTTTAGTAGCCTTGGAAACACTAGATATAATCATAAAGTTTTACATTACATTTCAAAGTGAAAAACTACTACAACAACAAAGTCTTCATATCCACACTATTAACCCCTCATAATATCCCTGCAAGTCATTCATAATTTACTTCTTCACTACCTGGGAAAAATAAAACATAGAAAAGGGGTGAGCTCAAATGCCCAGTAAGGATAACAATATAGCGGAACATTCAAAATAATCATAAACATTTAAGGAAATGAATTACTAAAACAAAAGCCTTTTAAAATTGAACTTCAACATAGTATGGAAAAAGTAAAATGAAATAATGCCATTTACTTATTCACATGGATATTCTACTAATCGAATAATCACATGCAATATCAATAACCACTTTCATAATGTTGGAATGCATAATGCCAGACTATCATAACCACATATCCAAGGCCTCGTGCCAAGACTACAAATAAGATTTTGTCAAGGCCTTATGCCAAGACACTAGTTGGTCTCATGAGACCTACCGATGCATCGAGGAGCTATAGCGGGCTCCACCCGTCACTTATTAAGTCCAATGCATTCCCATATGAAAAGGTTTAAACATAACATAAACATTCGTATTAAAACTAGCATACGAAATGTCAATAATTTCACCATAAACTATGAATGGTATAAAAATAGCACATCCACAATCAAACATATCACAAAACCTTCAATACAATATAGAAGTTTTGTATCATAATAAATCAACTTCAAATAATCTTAAAATCCATCAAAGGATGTTGACATAGATGAAATCAAAATTCTTTTTAAAGAAGTATCTCCTTTTATTTTGAAATCATTTAAGGTCCATATAAAATAAAACATTTTCTTTGAAAATATTCTTATAAGCTTGTATGGAAAGCTTCGACGATTTTATAACGGCGGAAAATAACCGCACCCGCCGTATAAGTTAAAAAAACATTCTTACCTCAATTCTGTCAAAAAGGTTAAAAAGGACCTTGTTTTGAATACGACCGAAAGATTCCTTTATAAACCACTTATAAAAGTCAAAAAGGGTATAAATGACTTTAACTCATATTCTAGTAAATAGTAAAAATGTTTTGAAATGCATTTTTAAGAAACATGGATGTGGATGATAAAGAGATCCCAGTAGATTATTACGTATAAACAACCTTGGATAATGAAGAGGTTGTAAAGTAAACCCTTACCTTGTACTTTTCCTTTGATGGGGTAAATTAACCTCCTGTATAATAGTGAAATAATTGTTACTAAATTATACAAGAATCATATACATTAATATGATATCATATATGATCTTTTAATATTGATTTGATAATAATATCTTAGTATTATCGTCGTTTCAGGTGATAATCGATTCGTTCTTCTTAAATGTTTGGTTACGTAAGACATGTTCGTAATGGATAGATTAAATATTATTCATAATCAGAATGATATTAACATTATTTTTAACCCTAAAATGAGAATAAGACTTGAATGGATACGATGGAGGATGGATCTCACCGCGTTCGTGGAGACGGTAGTCCGTACGTACGCACGAACGCTACTTCCATTTAATTTTTATTTTAAAAGAATTGAATCCAAATGATTCATAGGTATATTACTATTCCAGTATAATATAATATTTTATATATGTTACTTATGTTCATTAACACCATCCTTTATACGTTCCATGTGTGGTATGAACGAGTCATATCATTTTAAGGGGGCGGTAGTCCGCACTTCCTCAAATGAAATTATCGTATGTATATACAACATGAAACGAATAATGGTAAGAAATAAAATGGAATTACAGAAGCTTATATATAAAATATATATCATTAATATCATATTTAATTACAGTGCCATCATAATGGCCACCATGAGAGGCGGTAAGATGTATTTGAACAATCATCGTTTCGTGAGGCGTTAGTTTTCCATCCACAGAAACATTATGTTCATCATCCATTAGATGGATTTGTGTGTATGTGTAGTTTGAATACTTCTTATAACAACATCCTAGTATATTGAGTATACTGGTGTTGTTACAAAAGAAAGTAAATAAAAAGAGTTTGGGGGTTGGAGAAGCAAAATAAAGGAAAATAATTTAAGAGAAATCGTTACCTTTAATTTAGGTAACTCACTTTGGTTGGAACCAAAGGACTTCTTGAAATGATTTATGCCTAAGGGGAAGCTTCACGGAGTAGGAGAGGGATGTGGGGAGCTTATTTGGGCAGATTTTGGACGAGCCAAGTGGCTTGAGAGGTGTGAGGATTGAGTAGAAGTGATCTCCTTTTATAAGGGAGAAGAGGGGCTCTTTAGGAAAGAGTGAAAGTATTACTTTATAATATAATTATATTCGGTTTATAATGGTCCAAAAATCATTGAGGTCGAAGATACGATGACTAATATTCTAAATAACATCAACCAATAAGAATTGGACAGGTTTTAGATAATATTTTAATCATTATAATCTTATTTATTTAAATGATTTATTAATGAGGTAAACATTGCATCATTATTATGTCATTAATAATTTATATTATATGATGTCTAAAAATTATAAATAAAATATCATTATGTGGGAAATCTTTTTATCTTTCTAATGAATATTTATAATCGAAAATCCAACATGTATAACCCTATGTAAAAATTGTTCTTCTAAAAGATGTAAGCTTATGCCATTTTTATTTTTATTTTAACTTTATTAATATAATGTGTCCCTACCACATACAAGTGGCTCCAAGGGGTCCCCAAATTGACCCAAGGATGCCCATGGTCGGGTATGTGTCCACCAATAAGGTTAGAACACGTTTTAGGGTAATTTTGTATTATTATAATATTATTTTTTAACCCTTATTTACCGGATTTACCCTTTAACCATGGTAAATAAAATATTTACCACAGTAACTATTCAAAATGTCTAAAAATAAAAGTTACCTATTTACACAATTTGAACATCCTGATTCCAAATTTGGAATCCATTTTCCTAAATTCGAAACACAGAAGTGGCAGAAATTAATTTAAAATTAATTCCCGTTGTCAAAACAAAAAGCGTGTTTTTAAGAGGTAATAACTATCAAAAGATTGACACTTGTTTATGTTCGGTTTAATTGTAAAATTATGTCCAATGACCAACATTATATTAAATGGTAAAAATATATTCTAAATATACTTTAAAACCACTCAAATTCACAATTTATCAATATTAATTATTTTGATTAAAAAAGTTGTTTTTAATTAAAATTTAGTAATTTTCACTATTCATCAAAATATAAAAGTTATCCGAAAAGTACCAAAATTTCACCCTAGGCTAATTTCAATATTCCGAATCCAAAAATGAAGTCCATTTTGAAATATAAAATATATATGATTTCAAAAAGTATGTATTACTATTCACAACGGCTAGTTTAATTAGTTGTGGTGTGTGTTAGAACTCGAGGTTGCGTACAACACACGCTATCGATTATTCGAAGGGAAACGTACCGTGGAAGTTTAGGGTGTTACATTCTCCCCTCCTTCAAATAATTGCGTCCTCGCAATTTCTAGGGTATTACTGCATAAAAAGACTCGGGTGGTTCTTCATCATAAGTTCCTCGGGTTCCCACGTTGCCTCTTCCATCTTATGATTTCTCCACAAAACTTTTACCAGACGCGTCGTCCGGTTTCTCAGTACTTGTTCTCTTGTATCAAGAATCTTGACGGGCTCTTCACAATAAGACAGATCGGGTTCCAGTTCTAATTCCTCATAGGTGAGTACATGCGTTGGGTCAGGCATGTATTTTCTCAACAGAGATACGTGGAACACATAGTGAACTTTGGAGAGACATGGCGGCATTGCCAATCGGTAAGCTACAGCCCCAATTCGTTCTAGAATTTCGAAAGGTCCGATGTACCTGGGACTCAATTTACCTTTCTTTCCAAAACGTATGACTCCCTTCCATGGAGATACCTTTAGGAAAACATGATTACCGACTTGAAATTCCAAATCCTTCCTTCGATTATCGGCATAGATCTTCTGCCTACTTTGAGCTGCTTTGATGTGATTTTGGATTACTTTCACCTTTTCCACCGTTTCCTCCACCAGCTCTGGGCCTACAAGTTTTCTTTCACCAACGTCATCCCAACAGGTTGGTGTACGACATCTCTTTCTGTATAACGCTTCATATGGTGCCATCTGTATACTCGAATGGAAGCTATTGTTATAGGAAAATTCTACCAGTGGTAAATATTGATCCCACATACCCTGAAAGTCAAGTGAGCAAGATCTCAACATGTCTTCTAGGGTTTGAATAGTCCATTCTGATTGTCCATCTGTCTGAGGGTGGTAAGCAGTGCTCAAATGAAGTTCAGTATCCAGGGATTTCTGAAGACTCTTCCAGAATCTTGAAGTAAAACGGGGATCACGATCAGAAACAATCGATAGGGGTACTCCATAAAGTCTCACAACTTCATTAATATATAGTCTTGCTAGACGTTACAGGGGTAGATCTTCTCTTATAGCAAGAAAATGTGCTGACTTGGTAAGACGATCAACAATAACCCATATTGCATCGTTCCTTCTAGGAGTCTTTGGTAGCCCCATGACAAAGTCCATCGTAATATTGTCCCATTTCCACTCCGGTATGGGAAGAGGTTGCATGACTCCTCCAGGCTGTTGCCTTCCAGCTTTCACTTGTTGACAAACCATACATCTTGACACAAAATCAGCAATCTCCCTCTTCATGTTGTCCCACCAAAAATGTTCCTTCAAATCTCTATACATTTTGGTGCTCCCAGGGTGTATAGAGAAATTGGAACTATGAGCATCATCCAGCAATTTCCTTTTTAGATCAGGTAAATCGGGAACACAAAGTCTCTTCCCGAATTTCAAAATTCCATCTTCATACACAAAGTCTCTCAATCTCCCATCATTCACAGCTTTAATCTTCTTCTGAAATTCTTCATCATTGGTCTGAGAACTCTTAATCATTTCTAGTAAAGATGGTTTGGAAACCATTTGAAAAAGCATTGATGTTTCACCTTCCCTGGTTATTCCCATGTCCATCTTCACTAGATCCATGAAAATTGGATCCCTTTCAATTCTCATATTGTTCAAAACTCCATGGTCTTTTCTACTCAAAGCATCTGCCACCTTGTTTGCCTTCCCCGGGTGGTAGTGTATCGTACAATCATAGTCCTTGAGTAATTCAAGCCATCTCCTTTGCCTCATGTTGAGTTCTTTTTGTGAGAAAATATACTTCAAACTCTTGTGATCAGTATAAATCTCACATTTTTCACCATAGAGTTAGTGCCTCCATATCTTCATAGCAAAGATCACAGCTGCTAACTCAAGATCATGAGTAGGATAGTTTTTTTCATGAATTTTCAACTGTCGTGATGCATAGGCAATAACTCTATCATTCTGCATAAGGACACAGCCAAGTCCTTTCTTCGATGCATCACTATAAATAACGAACCCATCATTCCCCGATGGTAGAGTCAATATAGGAGCATTGACTAATCTTCTCTTCAGTTCTTCGAAACATTCTTCACACTCTTTTGTCCAAACAAATTTAACCCCTTTACGTGTGAGCTTTGTTAATGGGTTAGCCAATAGGGCAAAATTCTGGACGAAACGTCGATAATAACCTGCCAAACCAATAAAACTGCGTACCTCAGTTATACTCGTAGGTGCTGGCCATTCTTGGATTGCCTTGGTCTTAGAAGGATCAACAGAGATTCCATCTTTTGAGACAATATGGCCAAGAAAAGAAATCTCCTGAAGCCAGAATTCACACTTGCTAAACTTCCCATATAATTCATGCCTCCTCAGAGTCTTCAAGATAATGCACACGTGATTTTCATGATCGTCGTAGGTTTTGTAGTATACCAAGATATCATCAATAAATACCACCACAAATTCATCGAGATACTCCTTGAAAACTCTATTCATCAGATCCATGAATACAGAGGGTGCATTAGTCAATCCAAACGGCATTACAGTAAACTCGTAATGCCCATACCTGGTTCGAAATGCTGTTTTCGGAATGTCTTCCTTCTTCACACACAACTGATGGTATCCAGATCGAAGGTCAATCTTTGAAAAGTATTGAGCTCCATGCAGTTGGTCAAATAAATCATCAATACGAGGTAGGGGATACTTGTTCTTTATCGTTATAGCATTGATCTCCCTGTAGTCGATACATAACCTCATAGATCCATCTTTCTTTTTAACAAAAAGAACAGGGGCTCCCCATGGACAAACACTAGGGTGAATAAATCCCTTATTACTCAATTCCTCTAGTTGTTTCTTTAGTTAGACTAATTCTACAGTGGCCATTCTATAAGGGGTCTTCGATATAGGCCTTGATCCAGGAATCAAATCAATGGAAAACTCAACTTCTCATTCTGGAGGATGTCCAGGTAAATATTCCGGAAACACATCTACAAATTCTTTCACAACAGGTACATCCTCTATTTGAACATTCCTTTCCTCACCGACAGTTATTTCATTCTCTTCCTCCCCAATAATTGAATTAAGTTGAGCTACTGGGGGTGGATCTAAATAAGAATTATGTGGTGACGATTCTGCTCTAAAAATAAGGTGCTCCTTATCATTATCATCAAGAATCGTAACCTCTTTCTTCTTACAATAAATCTTCGCATCATAGTCCGAAAGCCAGTCCATACCGAGGATTATATCAAACTCAATCATAGGTATGATGATGAAATCAGCAGATAAAGAAAATTTATGTGCTCTAATGGGGACTGATTCACAAAACTTTGTTGCAACGATACTTCCCTAAGGAGTTTTAACTGACAACTCCCTTATTAAATCAAATTGGAAATATCTAATTTTCTTAGCAAACTGGGATGATATGAAACAATGCGATGATCCAGAATCAAATAATGCATTTGTTAAACCTGAGGAAACCATTAAATTACCTGCCACCACGTCTTTTGGAGCTTCTACCTCTGCAGTAGTGATAGCATAAGCCTGGCCTTGATCCCTTGGCCTTTTCTGAGGTAAGTTCTCCTGACGCTTAGGAAATGCATTTGCATAATGCCCCACCTCCCTGCAATTGTAGCACTGAACGTTGGTAGCTTCCTTCTTCCCCTTGCAATCATGAGCTTGGTGGCCTTTTCACCACACTTGTAACAGACTCCCATTCCCTTCAAGCAAGTACCGGGGTGTTTCTTCCCGCATTTACCACAAGATGGATATTCAACCTTTCCTTTCCTCCCCTTATTTCCATTACCAGATTGATCAGCAGGTCTCTTCTTCTCTTGCTTTGCTTTAAAGTCATAAGACTTAGAGAATTCATTTTCGGTCTTGATAGCACATGAGACAATGTCTTCGTACAATGAAAAGGATTGTGAGACTAATGCTCGACGGAGAAATGGTTTTAACCCATCAAAGAAACGATCAATATTACTTCTTGGGTTGCGAATATAATCTCCAGCATACCTCGCTAACCTTGTAAAGTTAGCCACATACTTTGTGACATTCTCATCCTCCTTTTGTCTCAGACTCAGAAATTGCCTTTCCATATCCGCTCGATGGTCGCGAGGGAAGTATTTTTCTAAAAACAGATCTTTGAATTCCCTCCATTCCATATTTGATACTTCATCATCTTCCTTCATGTTTTGAATCAATGACCACCATTGATCAGCATCTCCAGTGAGGCGGTAAACTGCCATGATAACTTTTTCCCTTTCACTGCTCCCCAAAGCCTGAAATATTTTCTCTAGGGAATTTATCCATTGCTCAGCTACTAAGGGATTTGTACTCCCATTGAACGTTGGTGGTTGTTGCCTCATGAATCGATCTAACATTTATCCTCCACTCTGCGGATCAGGGTGCTCCATACGGGTAAAGTTATTATTCATAACCTGAGTAAGTTGTCCCAGTATGGTGATTAGCTGATCGGCACCAGTTGCATCACTAGCCCCACTATAATTATCTTGAGCAGGAGGGAAATCCCTACATGGAGTGCGTGCATTGATACGGTTTCCATTTCTTCCACTAGGCGCCATTTCTAAACAATGGCATAAACTAGATCAGTTTATGAATCAAAATACATAATCCCATACTTATAAAACACTTAACATAAATTGAACTATTTATGGATATAATCCATAATAATAAAAATGTTTTCTTTGAGGAAGTATATACTCATAAACCCTTCATAATGATTTGTAAAGAAAATGAGAGTTATCCTAAGCATATCCCCCGGGAGTGTCGTAACCAAGAGTGCAGCAAGGCCCGTTGTCGTGCACCAGTTCCTGTTCGAGTCTAGCTCAAAGCGGTGTTTTCGGGTTTTACCCCTAGGTACATCTATGCCAGAGCCGCCTCTACCTGCTCATATCCAGACAGGGATGTATTGCTCGGAAAACTCACAAAATCTCTACAATACCAAAATTCTAGGAAGTTCTTCTATACTAATCCTCAAAGTTCATCTTAGGTCTACGTGCTCTAATCAGAGTTTATCTAAATCTAGTTTCCAAGGTTTGTACTAAACTTCCTCTGATACCAACTGTAACGCCCCGACCCCAGCTACCCAGAGTCGGTGCATTACTTCGTAACATTGGCATGATCACAAGAAAGATCAAATCCCGAAAGACCGATTGGTTTAGTAGCCTTGGAAACACTAGATATAATCATAAAGTTTTGCATTACATTTCAAAGTGAAAAACTACTACAACAAAAAAGTCTTCATATCCACACTATTAACCCCTCATAATATCCCTGCAAGTCATTCATAATTTACTTCTTCACTACCTGGGAAAAATAAAACATAGAAAAGGGGTGAGCTCAAATGCCCAGTAAGGATAACAATATAGCGGAACATTCAAAATAATCATAAACATTTAAGGCAATGAATTACTAAAACAAAAGCCTTTTAAAATTGAACTTCATCATAGTATGGAAAAAGTAAAATGAAATAACGCCATTTACTTATTCACATGGATATTCTACTAATCGAATAATCACATGCAATATCAATAACCACTTTCATAATGTTGGAATGCATAATGCCAGACTATCATAACCACATAGCCAAGGCCTCGTGCCAAGACTACAAATAAGATTTTGTCAAGGCCTTGTGCCAAGAAACTAGTTTGTCTCATGAGACCTACCGATGCATTGAGGAGCTATAGCGGGCTCCACCCGTCACTTATTAAGTCCAATGCATTCCCATATGAAAAGGTTTAAACATAACATAAACATTCGTATTAAAACTAGCATACGAAATGTCAATAATTTCACCATAAACTATGAATGGTATAAAAATAGAACATCCACAGTCAAACATATCACAAAACCTTCAATACAATATAGAAGTTTTGTATCATAATAAATCAACTTCAAATAATCGAAAAATCCATCAAAGGATGTTGACATAGATGAAATCAAAATTCTTTTTAAAGAAGTATCTCCTTTTATTTTGAAATCATTTAAGGTCCATATAAAATAAAACATTTTCTTTGAAAATATTCTTATAAGCTTGTATGGAAAGCTTCGACGATTTTATAACGGCGGAAAATAACCGCACCCGCCGTATAAGTTAAAAAAAACATTCTTACCTCAATTCTGTCGAAAAGGTTAAAAAGGACCTTGTTTTGAATACGACCGAAAGATTCCTTTATAAACCACTTATAAAAGTCAAAAAGGGTATAAATGACTTTAACTCATATTCTAGTAAATAGTAAAAATGTTTTGAAATGCATTTTTAAGAAACATGGATGTGGATGATAAAGAGATCCCAGTAGATTATTACGTATAAACAACCTTGGATAATGAAGAGGTTGTAAAGTAAACCCTTACCTTGTACTTTTCCTTGGTTGGGGTAGGTTAACCTCCTGTATAATAGTGAAATAATTGTTACTAAATTATACAAGAATCATATACATTAATATGATATCATATATGATCTTTTAATATTGATTTGATAATAATATCTTAGTATTATCGTCGTTTCAGGTGATAATCGATTCGTTCTTCTTAATTGTTTGGTTACGTAAGACATGTTTGTAATGGATAGATTAAATCTTATTCATAATCAGAATGATATTAACATTATTTTTAACCCTAAAATGAGAATAATACTTGAATGGATACGATGGAGGATGGATCTCACCGCGTTCGTGGAGACGGTAGTCCGTACGTACGCACGAACGCTACTTCCATTTAATTTTTATTTTAAAAGAATTGAATCCAAATGATACATAGGTATATTACTATTCCAGTATAATATAATATTTTATATATGTTACTTAAGTTCATTAACACCATCCTTTATACGTTCCATGTGTGGTATGAACGAGTCATATCATTTTAAGGGGGCGGTAGTCCGCACTTCCTCAAATGAAATTATCGTATGTATATACAACATGAAACGAATAATGGTATGAAATAAAATGGAATTATAGAAGCTTATATATAAAATATATGTCATTAATATCATATTTAATTACAGTTCCATCATAATGGCCACCATGAGAGGCGGTAAGATGTATTTGAACAATCATCGTTTCGTGAGGCGTTAGTTTGCCATCCACAGATACATTATGTTCATCATCCATTAGATGGAGTTGTGTGTATGTGTAGTTTGAATCCTTCTTATAACAACATCCTATTATATTGAGGATACTGGTGTTGTTACAAAAGAAAGGAAACAAAAAGAGTTTGGGGGGTGGAGAAGCAAAATAAAGGAAAATAATTTAAGAGAAATCGTTACCTTTAATTTAGGTAACTCACTTTGGTTGGAACCAAAGGACTTATTGAAATGATTTCTGCCTTAGGGGAAGATTCAAGGAGGAGGAGAGGGATGTGGGGAGCTTAGTTGGGCAGAGTTTGGACGAGCCAAGTGGCTTGAGAGGTGTGAGGAATGAGTAGAAGTGGTCTCCTTTTATAAGGGAGAAGAGGGGCTCTTTAGGAAAGAGTGAAAGTATTACTTTATAATATAATTATATTCGGTTTATAATGGTCCAAAAATCATTGAGGTCGAAGATAAGATGACTAATATTCTAAATAACATCAACCAATAAGAATTGGACAGGTTTTAGATAATATTTTAATCATTATAATCTTATTTATTTAAATGATTTATTAATGAGGTAAACATTGCATCATTATTATGTCATTAATAATTTAAATTATTTGATGTCTAAAAATTATAAATAAAATATCATTATGTGGGAAATCGTTTTATATTTCTAATGAATATTTATAATCGAAAATTCAACATGTATAACCCTATTTAAAAATTGTTCTTCTAAAAGATGTAAGCTTATGCCATTTTTATTTTTATTTTAACTTTATTAATATAATGTGTCCCTACCACATACAAGTGGCTCCAAGGGGTCCCCAAATTGACCCAAGGATGCCCATGGTCGGGTATGTGTCCACCAATAAGGTTAGGACACGTTTTAGGGTAATTTTGTATTATTATAATATTATTTTTTAACCCTTATTTACCGGATTTACCCTTTAACCATGGTAAATAAAATATTTACCACAGTAACTATTCAAAATGTCTAAAAATAAAAGTTACCTATTTACACAATTTGAACATCCTGATTCCAAATATGGAATCCATTTTCCTAAATTCAAAACACAGAAGTGGCAGAAATTAATTTAAAATTAATTCCCGCTGTCAAAACAAAAAGCGTGTTTTTAAGAGGTAATAACTATCAAAAGATTGACACTTGTTTATGTTCGGTTTAATTGTAAAATTATGTCCAATGACCAACATTATATTAAATGGTAAAAATATATTCTAAATATACTTTAAAACCACTCAAATTCACAATTTATCACTATTAATTATTTTGATTAAAAAAGTTGTTGTTAATTAAAATTTAGTAATTTTCACTATTAATCAAAATATAAAAGTTATCCGAAAAGTACCAAAATTTCACCCTAGGCTAATTTCAATATTCCGAATCCAAAAATGAAGTCCATTTTGAAATATAAAATATATATGATTTCAAAAAGTAGGTATTAATATTCACAATGGCTAGTTTAATTAGTTGTGGTGTGTGTTAGAACTCGAGGTTGCGTACAACACACGCTATCGATTATTCGAAGGGAAACGTACCGTGGAAGTTTGGGGTGTTACAATACTATACTTGAATTAAAATTAGAATCTTGTAATTTTTATTCAAAAATTGTGAAACTCTCTTTATTCAGCCAGGGGATTTCTGACATCAAAATCATACCAAAAAAATCATTGAAAAAACATGAAAATTATTCATGATAAAAACATAACCTTGACTCGGATTGGGTGTAGCTATAAGAATTTATCAAGCTTGTGGTGATTGTTTGCTTGTTTTGGATGAGAAAATCCTTGATGAAAATTAACATATGTTATTTTAGAGAAAATACATTTGGGGTTGGTTATTTTTGTGTGTGATCAGAGAAATGAATAGGAAATATATTGAATTATATAAATTTAGAACATTAAATAATTGTTTCTGAGGATGCCTGATATCTTTTGTATTTTATTTCCAAATTGGTGCATCTTAAGTATATCTTCATCGATGTTTCATTAATTTAGCTTTGATGCATACTTTTTTATGAATATAAGATCTAAGTGTGTTGGAATAGATAAAAATACTATTTAAAATATTTTTCATATGTATTTTTATGATTTATTCTGTTAAAATTTTATAATTAGAGCTGATTTCCGTCATTTTTTTGGTGAATTTTGGGAAAATTTTTGAAAATTTTATAATTTATTATTTTCAATATTTTCCTATCAATTTGGTATGTCGATCATAAATTTTATAATTTTCATCCAAATTGAGTTGTTAATCATTTTAGGATTTATGTTTTTTAGTCTTCAACTCATTCATTTATTCCTAAATATCATTCCAACATCAACATGCACAAATAAATCAATAAAGTTGAAAAATATTTCTACCCAACCGAATTGACCCCGCCTCAAAAATTAAATAATAACATATCTTATATACCACTAAATGAGGATATTACATATAAAAAAGAATTGATATTCTCACCCTTATAAATACATTAAATGTCATGGAGAAATGTTGTCATTAAAGGATCTATTATGCCCACCAAAATGAAAGAAGATTAAGGGTCTATACATCTAGAAAAGGTGTGACTAAGTAAATTGGGACTACTGTTTTCTACAAATTTCTAAAAGCTTGAATGTTATTAGAGTATAAATATAACAATATAACATTCTTTAATAAGAAACATTGGAAATTTTTAGCTATCTGAAAAGAATAACCAAATAAAACATTTTGTAGACAACTTCTGGAGGGGAAATTTATTGTTTTTTTCTTCATATTTTTTCTATTCTTAGTTTTTTAATGCCTACTTCTTACCCATTCATATTTTTTATTCTTCACATAATGGGGTAGATCTATGTGACAGAGTAATAAAAGGTTTTGTTTTTTAAATTCTTGAGTTATTGTTCTTTATTAAATGAAATGTTTTTCTCTATTTCGGTGAAGTGGGTTTCTTTTATTTATATCACTTTTAATTACCATGTATGATCATATTTGGTTTTATACTATGTTTTTTATTTTTAATTATTAACTGGTTATTTTTCCCTCTATTAGGTTCTAGATTATATATTATTGAATATATTAGGGATTAGTGGTGATGAAATTAGTGATGGTCTTTAATTGTTTCATGGGTAGGGGATATTCTTATTTATTTAGGATAAAATTGTCCTAATTGGGAAGTGTATAATTCATATGTGGTTATTCACTAAAACGTTTTCACAAATTTTATTTAGATTGTACTTGTTTAATATCATGGAAAGTTTCAGTCTCACCATTACCATTTTTCCAAGGGATTTAGAAGAAGGGATTGTAGAATATCACTTTAATTGGATTATTGTAACATGATTTGATAAATTGAAACTATGAGGGAATTTAAATTAAAAAAAATTTCCTAACCTAATAACCCATTTCATGTAACTATTTTCAATCAGTTTATTTTTCAAATCAAATTAAATCTATTACTTAATTTAATTCTTTTCTTTCATTGATTTTTTAGTTTAGAAATCAAATAATGATAATAACAACCACTTCTTACTATAATAAAATAATAAAATATTTTTTTCCTGCTAGTCTCTAGAAAAAAACTAAATTACCATTATATAATTTTTTAAATTAGATAATATTTTTTCCAACACCCCATGATTGGGACATGTCATAATTCCAAGTATTTAATTCCCTTCTTCCGTTTTTTTAGAAAAAAAATATTTTAATATATTTTTTCATTAAATTGATTGAAATGGGAGGGGATTAATTTTTTTCAGCCATATAATGAGCCCTACCTTCTCATATCACTTGTTATCCTATCCTACATAAGGTTTTTTTAACTATTTGTGATCCATTCTTCATTTGTTCTATGTTGGTGTTCAATGAGGGTGAGGTAGGACTTTCATTATCTTCTATTTAATGTTTCTTTCATAGCTGAAATACATTTCAATGGAAATATCTACTTTTTCACATTCTCTCTAGTTTCTCGATCTATTACACCTCATATAAAATTATTTAATGAGATTTTATGTGTCCTCCTCTTCTATTAATATGTTGGTGGTTCCTAGATATTTATTTTGATATATGTGTGTTTATGATTCATGTGATTTCATCGTATGGGTATATTCATGTGTTAGATTGAGAACTGAAGAAACTATGGTTTCCATTTTTAATTATATTTATAATGGAAACCTCATTTGGCTAATTTCATGACATTATATGTGTTTCTAGTTCTTTTCTTGTACGTATTATTGGTTTATAAGGAATGTTTCCACATGTGTAAAGTGTGGGTTGTGTTCCAAGAAAATGTAATGTGTGTTGATCTTTTGTGGATGGGTAAATATAAAATATCTAGTGTGACATTGGTGTGATAAAAGTTATCTTGGGAGGTGAATAATATTAATCACATGATTTATAGTCATCACATGTTAAATATTAATGTCCATCATGGGGAAAATTACATTTAGGTTGTGTGACTATAATATTGGTCCCATGAGGTGGTGTTGACCACTAGTTACTTAGTTGTATCCTCCAAAGTGTAGTGGCATAGGGTGGTTGTATAAAAAATCAATTTCGATGAGGGATATTTCATAGGTAGACAAATGAACATTTGGTGACTATGATTTCTTATGGGGGGGGGGTATAATTCCCAGTCCATTTGTGGAATGTGTTGAGGCCTATGATATGTGCTTGACGGTTCTGGGTGAAACATAATCATTTGTAGGGACACTGACCAACTGAATGTTTACCAATTGAAAGGGATCGTTCACATATTTTATAATATGTATATTCCATGACCAATAAACATTTTCTAAAAAATATTGATAGATAAGGTCACCATAACCAATAGAATATCTCTTAATTTTAAATTTTTAATTAATTAATTTACTAGAATAATAATCACCTATTTCTTGTGAAATTGATTTGTTAGATATTTTTATCATTCTTATCTGATCTGTTTATGGTTGTTTACAAATGTAGAACCAATATACATCCCCTCAAATATTCAGGCACATGTAATACTTTGATATCCAATCAAGATTCATGATTCATCAATTACTAGAACCATCAGTTGATCCTATTTCATAATTCCCATTCGATTGCTTCACATTACATCAAGCTTAATGTAATTTCAGTTGTTCATTGTGTTCATAAAATAATGTAATGAGGATGAGGATGATCTTAAGAGGAATCCCTTGTTCCCAATGATTAACCTCCTCAATAATATGGTAATATTCTTTTTATAGATATATGATTAGGTATTAATATGTAATGAATTATAAAAGACCCCTTTTACTAAAATATTAATGGATGAGAAACCCCATTCCATGTAATAAAATTATATTATTATTTTATTTCATGTTCTGTTCTAACTCGAGAAATGATAAAAATTAATATTCATTCTTGAAAATTTATATTTATCATCACACATAATCTTTGTCATCCCATCCTCCATGGAATTTATTGAATAACTGAATAAATTTCAATTACTCATTCAGTCAATAAATAAATAAATATTTTATTCACCAATTGAAAAATAGTTATTTATTTAAAATTCATTTTAAAAAATAATTTATTTCATTTAGATATAAATAATTATTTATTATGGTGAAAGTAAAAAAGAGATAAAAAATTATTATATATTAATTAGTACTCAGACATGGAGGTCAATATATTAGGTGACCTATCTTATATTGTAATCTAACTGTATAAAAATGATAAATAATATAATCATAATATTTCATGTTTCTCATCATATTAGGGAACTTCTAATCCCTTTTAAATATGATGGATACTTTGGGACATTATTACATTAAATTCTTTTTGAATTATGAAAAATATGAAATAATAAATTTAATTTATATTCACATATATATATATATAATTGTAAAAAATAATGTAATATTAGTTGGCTCTAAGACTCCAACTACAATAGACTCCAACCTGGACCATGGAAACATAAAATGACTTACACTCCATAGTCTATCATGTGATGATCATGTTTATGGTGAGTGAAGGATTTTGTTAAGGTTCCACAATGTTATTTTCTATGGAAACTCTATTCATATAGGCATCACTTATCTGAGAGGAATCCATTAATAGATGATATTTATAAAGTATGTGATTAATTTTCTTGTCTAAGCTTAGGTTATTTATAGGATATGCAACTATAATATTATCATAATAAAGTGTCATGTAGTGTTTACTACTAGGTACCATGTTAAATAGATGTATGAATTTGAAAATCCAAAATAATTATTTTACCTTCAAATAGATTTAAATATATTTAGGCCATAACATAGAATAAGAAAAAAATACATTATTTGAGATCTTCCAACTCAGAGCACCTCTGTTTAGAGTAAATAGGTATCCAAGTTTCAATTTCAAAATGGCTTGTTCTATTTAGATACTAGAATTTGAATATCCCCAGATTACTTTTTTATCTCCTCCCTAGAATGTTATCATATCCTTAGTATACCTCGGATGTAGGTTCAAAGTGTAGTAGAAGCATGTGATGGGGATTTACCAACTTTGTTTTCATGTTCAATGATCATTCCTAGATCTAAACAGTGATAACTGCTTTGTTAAATGTAATTGAATCAATGAAGATAGAAAAAATAAATCACACCAGAAAAAGATAGATGATAATAATTTATTATATATATTTAATTTAATTAAATAATAATTACCGTGGTTGAATTATTTATTCATTGATAGATCTGGAAACATAGATACATTGCACTATTATTGGGATATAATAATCAGTTGTATATTCTCTATATAGGTGATCTACATGTGTCCCACAAATATCCATACGTCGCTAAATGAATCTCTAGGTTCTATCATGTCAGATCCTTGTGCTTGTGTCACCTTCCTTTGATCACTATGAGAATTACTTCCAAATCATTCTCCTTTATCTCATGGAGGGATATTCCTCTCTGTTCATGAGAGTGGTCTTGGATAATTGAGGTCTCAGGATATTCAGGGAATTCTCTAATTCTATTATGCACAACCCAAACATATAAATTATTCATTTTTTGAGAAAATCAAATAGTTGAGATTATATATATCTCGAGTTAAAATAAAATAACTACAAAAGTATCCTTTATTATTTATTTAACCCTAGTAAAAACCCATGTCAAATAATAATAATAATTATTATTATTTAATATTTCCTCACTATACCTAAAATATTAAAATCCTAGTATGTCATTCCCCCATAACAGTTGAGATTATATTTCCTGATTTAATAAAATAATATTTAATATTTAATATTTCCTCACTATACCTAAAATCCTAGTATGTCATTCCCCCATAGTATATAGAAGACCATAAAATATTTATTTCTTTACTAAATAAATATCATTTCATTACCCACTAAAAAATAATTTAATATTATATTTTTGAAATATCAAATATATTTTTATTAAATACTCCGCTCACGTTATATTATCTTGAATAACTAGTGACAAAATACATCAGATCAAGTAAAAATGAATAATTATTAAACCACATGTAAGATTAATATTTTTTAAACTTATTAAATAGTAAAAAATAATACATTATTTAACACAGATTCTGGATACGCTTAGTGTGTGACCCTCTAGGCATCTTTCTTAGTGGAATTACGTGAACCATAATAATTTCCAAGGATAGCATCTAGAAACACACCAAGGAACCCATAAGGAATGAATTTAATTCCCCAATGACATAATACCACATATGAATACATACTATGTAATGTAATACCTTTATTACATTATCAAAAGTCAAAAAGGTTACATGCTAGGGCCATCAACTTATTTGCTCGATGCCCCTTTCGTAGAAATTTTGAAGATAGAACATTGATATAGATCACCAAGAAACTTGATTTATTTTGGTTATATAATTTACATCAAAGGACCTGAGAGATTACCTTTCATTAGATAACATAAAGGATAATTCTTTTCTCACATGATTCATTAATGAAATATTACTCCTGACGCATCCAACATATCCTACCTCACTAGAAACATTGTTTTCACGGTTTTCATCAAAATGAAAAACTACGTGACTCATAATACCCATTAATAATAATCTTCTAGTGTATGTAACAATACACATGTCTATAAATTAGAATATACAAGGATACATAATTGTATATTTCCTACTCGTGTGCCATGTTCTCATAATATCCTACTAGATATTACCAAGGGCGTACACCAAGAGAAGGTTCCTAAAATTCCTATGATTCTCCACCCATGATAGAATGCATCATTTTTTCCATAAAAAGATATCATTTGGATATAAAGAATATATTTAAGAATAGTGTTGTGGCACTTTTGGGTTCCCATCATAGTGGGGAACTCCTATGACCTTTATTGCACCATCTACCAGTGGGATAATATCACAAAGTATGTTATGCATAAGAAAAATCATGATGTGATAAGATGTTTGTTAATATTAAAAACAATGAATACATGTTTTCATTATGTGGCCAAAATTTGGATCTAGGGAACCAGGTAAAAATCCACATACTATCACTAGATCCATTTGCAAACTACCTTTAGTCTACTAGATCTGACATGATACACATGCTTATGCTGAGATAGGCCATTAGTCCGCAGGTCCACCATATTCTATTATGTGGGTAACATTATCTCTAAAACATTACCCCTTTGATAAAAATCCCCCATGATTTTATACTTCTGCAGTATGTTCTTTGTCTATTGGTGTGACCTTGGCTCTTTTGTAAGAGTCACTGCTGCAGTATTTTCACAATATAATGTGATAGGATCTTTAATTCTTAGTACCACATCTACCTCATGGAAAACATTTTAAATCCAATTGGATTCATTGGAAACATCATAAGAATCAATATACTCAGACTCCACTATAGAATCAATGAAAATTGGTTGCATTAAACTCTTCCATCTCGCAACTCCTCTATTGGGACACGAACATATCATGACTGTGTATTGAGATCATTCTGATCAATCTACAAACTAACATCAGTATAACACTTGATGAACAGTTTCACATCTCCTCAATACACCAGTAACATTTCTGTAGTTATTCTCATATAGTTAAGGATGGAATTAATAGAAATTCAGTTTTTTTCTCCTAGATCTTCTTGATTTCTTCCAAACATGCTCAATGAATAGGCAACATCAAGTCTAGTACATAGAATGGAAAACATTATAGATCCTATCGTTGAAGTGTATGGTATCTTAGTCATTTATCTATTTCTCATCTTATGTCTCGGGACACATTTTTATTGAAATATGTAGACCATGTCACACTTGTTCCAATCCCCTCTTGGATTGTTACATACTAAATTTCTTTAGTTACTGTTCAACATATGATCTTTGACTTTGGCCAAGCAGCATCTTGGATCTATCACAAATAATCATGATCCCTATAATATAGGCTACTTAAACTATGTCCTTCATCAAGAAACACTTTTTGAGGATTACATAAAATACTATAATAATGTTTTTTCATTTCCAATAAGTAATCATTTATCAACATATATTACTATGATAATGACTTAATTCCCACTAATATTATTATAAACACCCATCTCACATTCATGCTTAATAAAACAAAATTATTTTTTGGATTAATTGTATCAAATGTTCCATGTCCTATATGATTACATTAATCCATAAATGGGTCGATGAAACATTGAAATCGTTTTGGTATCACTTGGAATCAAAAACCCTTCTGGTTGTGTCTTATAGTCATCTTTTTAAAGGTTAACATTGAGGAATGAAGTTTTGACATGCATCTTCCAAATCACATAGTCATGGTAAGAAGCAATAGTAGGTAGAATTATGATGGATTTAAACATGGAAATTGGTGAAAAGGTTTATCATAGTCAATTTCATGATTTTGTTTGAACCGTTTATCCACTAACCTTGCATTATAGGTATTTACATCACATTCCATGTGTAGTTCCATCTTTAATACTCATCTACATCAAAAAGGATTTACATCAACTAGTGCCTTGACTAGAACATGAACATGGTTATGATACAGTGAATACATTTTTTGAATTCATGGCTTCTTTCCATCTTGAAGCTTCTAAGCTCCCTATATTCCCCTTATTTGAGGGGGGTTCATATTTTTTCACAAATAATGAGTCACCGGTTTCATTGACTATAAAACCATATCTCTCTAGTTCTCTTATCACCCTTATTCTCCTATGCAGTAATTAAGTTTCAGGAACTACTTCTTCCATGGGGGCATGTGTAATTGGTCATGTACCATCACATGTGTATCTTGAGTATCAACTTGATCGAAGTTGATCTTTCTCCAACTATCCATTTTGAGGATGTTAGAAATATGTATTTTCTTTCAATACTAACTTTCTTGTATGAGGGGTTTTATAGTTATTTATTCTTTGTGTCCTTATGATACCCTATTAAGATACACTTTGTGACCTGGAGTGCTAGTTTTTCTCCTCACAAAACAAAAATAAATTCCTCGCAACCCCGTACACATGTATATTACAAAACAGGTTTCTTTCGAATCAATTACCCAAAGGGAATTCCATTTTCTGATTTATTTGGTACTCAGTTTAATGTGTCTGTCATAGTTTTCAATGCATATACCCAAAATGAAAATGGAAGAACTTTATGACTCATTATCCACCTTAACATGTCTAATAATGTATATTTCATACTATCACTAACACCATGCTACTATAGCATATAAGGTGGAGTGAGTAGAGCTACAATTCGAAACTCTCATAATAATTTGATAAACTCATGGTTAAGATATTCAACACCTTGATATCATCTATGCCTTTTTTATCTTCTTACCATGTTTATTATCTACTAATTCACGAATTCCTTAAATTTATCTTAGGAAGCATAAATATACCTCATCAAGTAGATATTTACATATCTACTCATGTCTTCTATAAAAGTTAGGAATTAAGAATGTCCACCTCTATAATATACATGAAATGGTCCACACAGATCAGTTTGTACCGATCCTTGAAGCTCTAAGTCCTCTTCACCCTATCTACCAAATAGTGGTTTGTTCATTTCTTCCTTGTAAAAAATCATGATATCTTACAAGTGGGTTTAGATCAAAAGAGTCTAAATAACCATCTTGATATATCTTTTTAAACACTTTTTGTTTACATGACTATGTCAGTGATGCCATAGTTCAATGTAATATGGTTCATGTGAACATGATATATTATCAATTTACAACACTTATTTTTCATAATTTAATACATAATATACATCATATAAATTTTTCATACCATAACATATGTTTTCTTTATAAAATAAATATCTTTTATTCCTAACTTTGAAAATAAACCTACTGATATCTAGGAATGATAGGGGAGTTGTGTTTGTAGTAACCATAGGTACAAAATAACAATCTTTCATAACCAAAATCCATAATTTTGGAAATTAAAGGTAGAAGTAACCAATTTCTTGGGAATACATCCTCACCCCATTAGCATCTCTTAGATCCACCTCTCCATTATCAATCTTTCATAATCTACTTGGTTTTTATCATTGGATATAGATGTGAGCCCCATAAGCTGTATCTAAAACCCAATGTGTAGATATTAAAATATTACACATGATAATGAATAATCCTTTATCTTCCTCTTTCTTATGGGTGAGGTTCTTCTTCTAGTGGAATGAATTTCCACACACCAAACATACTTCCTCCTTTTTGGTGACCTGCCTATGGATCTTCTTCCTCTTATAAAGATAGTTCTTGGAATCTTTACAATTTTGATATGTATTTGTCACCTTTTTCTTATTATTCTTTTTCTTGTTCACTATAAGGAAAGTGAGTTTATCATGCCTCATGTCTTATCCACTTAGAAAATCAATGTATGATGTTCTGAAATACTCTTATCACTCTTTCTCATATTACAATTAACAATAAAAATGGAGAATTCCTAGGGAAGTGATGAAAGTATGAGATCTATATGCAACACATCCAATAATTTATTGCCTAAGATGTCTAAATGTTCAATGTTTCCAATTAGTTTGAATACATGGGGCCCATCTGGAACTGATTCTCCAAGTATAGTTGTAAAAAAGCGTTGGAGATCTCGTACCTCCCATGTATCACCTTCAATTGATAGTGATATTGAAGGTGAAACATCATGATATATGCATCCATGTCTTCATGTTGCTTAAATGTATCGTTTGATATGAATGATATCATTAAACAATAAACATATGTAGAAAGAATCAAGTGTTTCTCAAAGAGAGATATATCTTCATCACTTGTCACAATTCCAAGCTCAACAGGAAAAGGTTTGTCCACCACATAGAATATATTTTCATGGAGAAGTATAATGCGTAAGCAACTTTTCCACTCTTGGAAATGTTTTCCAGTGAGAAGGTTATCCTTATAAATTATAGATCATGGAAATATGTTTGAATTCATTTTAATGATGTTTAATAAATTTATTAGTCTCCAACTATTTTATCGATACCCAATAGCCCTCACCATTGGTTTTAGAATAGTATATTTTTTGGATATCCAAGTGTCAAGGATCCATATTCCCCTTATCATTACCCCATCATTTTTCCATGAAACTTGAATGATTCTAGGTAGGCATCCCAAATGCCAACATCATTAAATCAATGTTCCTTGATCCATTGAGTGGACCCCCCAATCTAAAAATTCTTAAAATGCATTTCTTAAACTATTGGAGCTTAATTACACTAGGTACTTATTTTGTAGTCAATTATTATTGTGAACTGAGTTATGTTATCCCAAAAAATCAATTTATAATTCCCCAATAATTAAAAGAACGCCAACTTTGTTTTTTCAATAACTATAACCTATGGTTGGATTTTAACTGAAGTAGTGGAAGGTTATACCAACATTTTATATATAATTGAGGGATTTTATCCTTTATTCCTATGTTTCAAATTATTTTCTCTATTAAATTATTTTAAATGATAATTTTATTTACATAAGTGTTCAACCATGTCTTAGATAATATTTTCAGAAAATCCATTTTATTTAATTTTTATCATGGAAGCTCCCCAATGTCATTAATTTATGTTATTGTGACAAAACATCCATAATAAAAAAACTATGAAACTCACATAAATAAAATAATATATTTGGATGGTCATGATATTTTTCTAGTGGTTATTTTATCTGGTGGTTAATAAAATGATTGTTGTCCTAGGGTGAAACATATTTAACCATTAAGGTTTGTGTTACAGCATGCCACTTTTCCACCAATGTATCTCTCTTGTATTTATTTCTCCCCGACTCCTAACTTGAGCCGCATCCACTAGAATGGGATATTTATCAATTTTATACTAAATCATGGGCATGCATTCCCAACATAAAAAGAGGAGATATGGAATTTAGGACAATAATTTATTTTAATAATAATTAAAAAGGAATCCAATCTCATATTAAGGTCTGGTCATTTCTTAGGATCGTCCACATTCATACAGTGAATTACACATGTAATAAAACTAGAATTCAATTTTTAATCATTATTATTTTAGATAAATCATGCTTGAATCAACTAATTTTTATTTTCAACTAACTTTTTCTTTTATCATTATTCTCATTGTAATTTCCTCGATATTATCATTCATTATAATTTGAAACAAATTAAATAAACTAATATAAAATTTAATGTGTACATAATTGTAAATTAGAGGAAATTTAGTGATTACTTGTATGAATCTATCCAACATGTATTATACTCATATACAATTTACTCTTGTGAGATAGGGAATAAATGACTTATCACGTAATTTCATGATAATTAGTACATGTTGGAGTTGGTGGCCTAAAAACTACTTAGTACTTTATTCAGTACTAAATATACTATCACATCTTGATTTTTCTTCTGCGTGACAATGCATGTCATAATTTCCTAAGGATAGTTGTTGCATTAAATGGTCATAGTGGATCCCTACTATGATGAGAATCCGGAAATGTCATAACACTGTTTTGGAATATATGTTCTATGGCTGAATGATGTTATTTGAGGGACACAAATAATACAGGAAATTTAAGGTCAGGACTCATAAAACATTGAGGCACATTCCCATGGTGTGTTCCCTTTGTAATGTCTAGGTGGATATTATGAGAACAAGACTCGCTAGTAGGAAATCCACATTTCATATTTTTCATTGGATATTCCTATCTGCAGATGTTTTTAATGGTCCTTAGACTTTAGGATTATTATTAATGGGTATTACCAATCACACACATATATGTATTGACGTAAACTATGATGACACACTATTCGTATCGAGGTAGGATATATTGGGTGTGTCACGAGTGATATTGCATTAATCGATAATGTGAGAAAGGATTTGTCCATTATGTTCCATAATGGAAGTAGATATCTCATTCCCTATGATGTAATTGATATAGCCTAAATAAATCCATGGTCGTGGTGAGGAATTCAAATGTTCAATTCCAGAAACTCAGAAAAACAATAATCAATTACATGGGTTGATAGAATTAGCATGCAATCCGCTTGATTCGAGATATTGTGAGAAAATAATTACATTACATGGTAAGCTTTCATAGGTGGTGGAATCTCGTTGTAGTGTTAACTTCTCTCTTTATGGGTGCATAGGCATGTTTCTAGACACTAAACTTAGACATTTGATAGGCTTTGCCTTATGCCATTGAGAAAGAGGCCTAGAGGGTCACACACTAAGTGAGTCCAAGTATCTTAATTAAATATTAATTTAACAAGTTGAATAAAGATTATTCCCGACTGTGGTTTAATAAAGTATTCCTGATCAAATTTATTTCGAAACTAGTTATTCGATAGAATATATTGTGTGAAATTTTATATATTTATTAGTGAGTAATGCAGTGATATTATTTTGAGAAATAAATAGTCATTATTCGAGGTCTAATAAATGTGGTGGAGGAAATTAATAAAAATGGAAAATAAAAGTACACATAGTGTATATTAATATATACACGCCCTATAGTTTTTTCTAGGAATTTATGAGAAATAATATTATTTCTTTAATTGAATAATATTAGGTGTAATTCACTGGTCTCATGTCAAGTAATAATAATATTCAACTGTTATTATTAGACATGGGGTATTTCTATGAATTAAATGAAGTGAATAAATCCTTTCAGGTAATTAATTAATTTTATTATTCTCTGTAATTAAAAATCCCAATATTATATTTCTCATTATCCTAAAAATTTTGGGGGTTGTGCACAATGGATTTGGAAAAGACTCTCAAGCCAAGAGAGAATTAGTTGTCCACCCAGAACGCTCTCAAGCTATGAGAGAGATATCCACCTCCACTAGATCAAAGCGATTTAAAGTAGACATCACAAGCGATGACTCTTTTTCGCTAGCACTGGAGATCCCTTCGGTGAGGTCTATAGATATTTGGAGCATTTGTTGATCACCTCTAGAGGAATGCTACACTTGGATTCTATGACGCAATGACGAATCACATCGGATCATGACTGGAGACATCAATGAAGAAATAATTCCATCAAGTTAATTATTTTCAATTAATTAAATTAATATTAACCAGCATATGATGATCCTATATATAGTTCCAGGACTCCCCCTTTTTCTTTTTTGTTCTTTGTTTTATTCCAAAGATACGGAGTTTTGTTATCATGATGGATCTCAGATTGATCGTTGTAAATGTTAAAATTAAAGTTCGGTACACCCACCAACGCACTTCCACTGTGCTTGGAACCGACATGTGGTATCATAGGGAGTCATATCATTGATTATAATTATTTAGTATTTCATTGGTGATTTGCGCATTTAATAATTTAGTTTTTTCAATTCATTTTAATCATTCTTTAAATCTGATTCTTGAGATCTGTTCCTCCACTCTCGTTTCTCATTTACCTTACATAAACGAATTTTTCTATTAATTTTGATTACATTGAAATAGAGGATCTCATCTGGAGGTGAAAAACTTTTTGAGACATACAATACCACAATACATGGTGTGTATTCATAAGTACACTTTGTGTAGTCTGGGTTCAACGCATTGTACGGGTTCGTCATATCAGGTCGTGTAAATGGATCCAATCTAAGTCTTTAAGACTCCAGGTGTTGACCAGGAATAGGGGGCACATGGTTTCTGGATTACATGTCATGTGGCCCATGGAACAATGTGTATATTCCATTCGATTTAGGGTTGGACCATGTACCCCTTACATGACTTTCCTGGATGGAAATTGTGTAACATGAATACTACACAGCGTGTGTCCCATTGAACACACCATGTAATCCGAAAACTTCTGAAGTAAATCAACATGCCATTTCCTTTGGTGTGTACTTCGGATTGATGGTGAAAAAAAGTACACGCCGTTTATTCAGAACTACATGTCGTGTTCTCATCCAAATTACGCAGATTTAGTAAAATTTATTATTATATTATACAAACCCTTAAGAGGTTTACTATAGTGTAGGCAGAAAGCTGAGGCACAACATGTGATAGGTGTTTTATATATTTTTTTTAATTTAACATCTGTGTAGTGTTCATTTCTATTCATTGGGTTGTTATGAATATGAATTCATCATGTTGCTTCCAAGGTACAAGTTACGTAGAAAGATAATTTTAAAGAAATTTATTTTTTTAAAAATATGATGGATGAGAATCTCAAGGAAATTCAGAAAAAGGGTTTATGATAAAAGGATTGATTAATTAAAGATAAGTAATTGATTCTAGTGTGATTTATCTTAAGAAAAAACGATTAATGAATTATTGTTAGTTTTATTTACGCATAAATATCGTTGCATGCATGGATGATCATAAGCTAGACCAAGACCTTTGTATGTGAATGGTTTCTTTTAAATTAAATTAGTTGGTCTGTGAGACTTCTCCTCATTAATATGTAGGGCCTATGCTCCCAAGGTTTCTTTTATGTAAAAACTCATTTTACCCATCACCTATGTTTGTGATAAATGCATATTTAATGGATGGAGCTCCCAAGCTAGTAGAGGCGGCTCAAGTTAGTATCCAAGGTGAAACCAATCCAAGAAGATACAAAGGTTAATAGGTGGAATGCTATAAAAACTAACCCAAAAGGTTCAAGGTGCTTCTCCCTTAGGTCTTGGGTTTGTTAATCAACCACTAGAAAAACTAACCAATAGAACAAGCTCCTGATCATATTATTTATTTTATTTCTGTAAGTTGAATGTTTTATTTATTTTGGTTGTGTTGTCAGGATCATATAATTAATGAATTAAACAATCATGTAAGATGAAACTAAAATAAGAATGGATTATGTGTAAAATATTATCTTAGACATAGTAAATCACATAAGTATATCCCACATAATATTAAAAATCATGTAATAAAAAATAATAAAATGGAAATTTACTTATAGGGATAAAATCCCTCAATAATATATTAAGTCAGTATAGCCTTCCATAATCATAGTTAAAATTAAACCATAGTTCAAAGTGCTTGACCAACCCTCGTTGGGGCGCTTTCAATTATTGGGGAATTCTAATTCAAGGTTTTGGGTTGACTAGACTTGGTTCACATTAAGGGTTGACTTCCATAGTAGGACTTAGTGTGACCAAGAGGAAAAGGTAGTGGAAATCCAAAATAAAAGGATTTCAAGATTGGGGAGTCCACTCAACAGTTCAAGGAGAAATGAGTTAATGCAGTTTGAATTTGGAATGCCTACCTCAAACCCTTCAAGTTTCTTGACCAATCCTAGTTGGGGTAATGTGATGGGAAATATGTATCCTTGAAACTAGAATATTCAGGCAAAATAATATTCTGAAGTCAATGGTGAGGGACATTGTATTTTCATAAAATAGCAGGAGAATAATAAGTATTAATTTATTTATTTGTCTCAGGTTTATCATAATAAAGTAACAAACCTTTTCTCATCATAATTTATAGAAACAACAAGAAATTTACTTCAAACATATCACTGCGAACCATACTTGATAAGGAAAACCTTCTCACCAACACCAATTTCCATGACTTATAGAGGAATTTATGAGTCATCCTTCATCATGAGAGGAACTTTTATGTGCTAGAAGATCATGTTCTAGTTGTGACTGGGAAAAAGGCCAGTGATGAGGAACTATCTCTTTATATGAAACATATAGATGATGCCACATATGTCCAATGTTTCATGCTATAATCTATGTCTAATGTGCTATGGATGCAACATGAAAACATGGACGCGTATATCATGATCTTTCACCTTTAGGATCTCTATGAAGAGATGGAGAGACAAGAGAGATATGAGATCTCCAATGAATTGTTTACAACTATGCTTATAGATTCTGCACCATTTGGGCCTCATGTATTCATGCTTATTTTATACATTAAACACTTGGAAATCTTAGGGATTAAGTTCTTGGATGAATTGCATACATATCGCATCCTATCATCACTGCCCAAGACCTTATCTAGCTTTATTGTCAACTATAACATGAGAAACAATGAGAAGAGTCTATCGAAACTTCTGACCTTGATTTTCTAGGTACATAAGTACATCGGGCATGGAAAACCTGCAGTCCTTATGGTGAATAATAAAATGGAGGACAAGGCAAAGGGGACAATGACTTATAAACGCTCTGAAGCCCCCGAGCACCATACCTACAAGAATGGGAAGATCTAGAGGCAGGGCAAGGAACAAGAGGAGGTATGTTTTTCATGTGGTAGGAAATTCCACTGGAAGAGGAACTGCACCCAAAAGTGTGGGGATCCTAATGGTGTGTTCTTTTTTTAGTGTAATCATTACATTTCTACACATTGGGTATTAGATACAACTTGTGGGGCTCACATCTGTATATAAATGCCGGAACCAAGTAGATTTAGAATGATTGCCAGAGGAGAGGTGGATCTTCGAGTTTCCAATGGAGCAAGGTTGGATACATTAGCCATTGGCGATTACCTCCTCTGATTTCCAACTGGGATGATTTTGGTTTTAGATAACTGTTATTATGTTCCTAGTGTTACCAAAAACATAATGTCTATATCATGTTTGGATATGGATGGATTTATTTTAATGTTAGGAAATAAGGGTTTTTTCTATTATAAGAACAACATATGTTACAGTATGGAACATTTAAATAATGGTTTGTATGTATTAAATTATGAAAACCAAGTGTTGGAAGATGATAACGAAACAAACTAACATTACTCATACATAACCTAGTTAGGGAATCACTATCTCGATCATGTAAATGAGAAGCTCTTGATAAAGCTCTGCCAAGATGGCTATTTAGACTCTACTGAGCTAAAACCACTTGATAGATGTCACACTTGTTTGAAAGGTAAAATGACCAAGACTCCTTTCGGTGGATAGGGTGAAAGGGACATAGATCTTCTAGGATTGGTGCACAGGGATGTGTGTGGACCATTTCCATTAGAATATAGAGGTGAATATTCTTACTTCATTACTTTTAATGATGATTTAAGTAGATATGGATATGACTACTTAATGAGGTATAAGTCAGAATCCTTAGAGAAATTTAAGGAATTCAAGAATGTATTAGAGAATCAGATTTGTACGAAGATAAAGAAGCTACGATCGGATCGAAGTGAAAAATATCTTAACCAGGAGTTCATCGATCTTCTATTAGAGTATAGGATTCTATATCAACTCACTACTCCTTATACACCATAGTGTAATGGTGTAAGTGAAAGGAGGAACCGCACCTTGTTGGACATGGTGAGGTCAATGATGAGTCATGTAGATCTTCCATTATCCTTTTGGGGATATGCATTACAAAATGAAACATACACATTAAAATGAGTACCAAATAAGGCAGCAAATGGAATTCCCTCCAAGTTATGGAATGGAAAGAAACCCATTTTGTTGCACACACATGTGTGGGGATGCGAGGCATTTGTTAAGGCCTTATCAGGAAACAAACTAGAACCCCGGGGCATGAAGTGTATCATTATAGGATATCCCAAGGAAATGAAAGTATATTACATATATAACCCTTCATCAAAGAAAGTGACTTTCTCCAGACAATCTGTCTTTCTTGAGAGGGGGCACATCCTCAAAAAGTATAGTGGGAGAAAGATTTACATTAATTAAGTTGATGCTCAAGATACACAGGAGTTAGTATAGGAACAAGTTCCACAAGTCCCCATGGAAGAGGATCCAAAAACACAAGTACTGCATAGGAGATCAAGAGAGGTATGAGAACCAGATAGATTTTATTTTCTATTCACTTAGGATGGTGAATCATTATTATTGGATGATGATGAACCTCTCTCCTACAAGGAAGCAGTATAGAGCTCATAAGCTTCAAGATGTCTAGAAGCTATGACTTCTTAGATGGATTCCATGTATTAGAACCATGTATGGATTCTTGTCGATGAGCCAGTTGATGTAAAGCATGTTGGATGCAAATGGGAATTCAAGAGACAACTGGACATGGAAGGTCAAGTTAGGACCTATAAAGCAAGGATAGTGGCTAAAGGATTTAGACAACATTAAGTAATTGACTATGATGAAACCAACTCACAAGTTTCCATGTTTAAATCCATATGAATCGTACTTTCCATTATAGCTTACCATGACTACGAGAATTGGAAAATAGATGTCAAAACAGAATTCCTTAATAGGAACCTTCAGGAAGATGTCTATATGACACAACAAGAAGAGTTTGTGACTCCTGGTGAAGCCAAACGGATTTTCAAGTTACGTAAATCCATTTATGTATTAAAACAATCATCGAGGTCATGGAACATACGATTTGATGAAGCCACAAAGAAATATGGTTTCATTAAGAATGAATGTGATCCAGGTGTTTATAATTGGTTTAATGGGAATGTTGTTGTTATCCTAATAGTATATGTTGATGAAATACTGATTATTGGAAACAATGTACCAGTATTACAGTCAGTTAAGGACTGGTTGAACAAGTGTTTCTCTATGAAGGTCTTCGGTGAAGAATCCTACATTCTAGAGATCAAGATCATTTGTGATAGATCCAAGAGGCTGCTTAGACTAAGTCAGGGTACAAACATTGACTAGATACTAAAGAAATTTGGTATGGAAAAATCCAAGAAAGGATTGGTTCCAGTGTCACATGGCCTACATCTTTCAAAGAAAATGTGTCCTCAGACAGACAAAGAGAAAGATAAAATGAGTAATATACAATATGCTTAGGCTATAGAATCCATTATGTATGCCATATTATGTACCAGTGTTGATGATGACTATGTACTAAGCATGGTAGGCATATATCAAGAAGATCCATGGGAATAACATTGGACTGATGTTAAGACCATGCTTAAGTATTTGAGAAGAACTAAGGATATGTTCCTAGTGTATTTAGGAGAGAAGGAGCTTGTCATCAGGGGGAATACTGATGCTTGTTTTTAGATAGATCAGAATGATCTGAAGTCGCAATATGGATATGTTTTCTGTCTTCATGGAGGAGCCGTGATCTACAAGAGTTCAAAACATCAATTTGTCGTTGATTCTATAGTAGAGTCCAAATATATAGCAGCTTTTGATGTAGCTAAGGAAGCTGTATGGATTCAAAAATTTGTCCTGGAGCTTGATGTGGTTCCTAGTAGTAAAGATCATATCATGTTGTGTTGTGATAATACTATAGTGGTGGCTCTTGAAAAAGAACCAAGGTCACATCAACGGACAAAGCACATACTCTAGAAGTATCACCTCTTGAGGGATTTATTTCAAAGGGGCGAAGTTCAGTGAGCTGAGTGTCCCTAGAAGAGAACGTGGAAGAACCCATGACTAAAGGCCTATCTCAGCATAAGCATGAATATAATGTGAGAGCTATCAGGTTATAGGTTGTTAGTAGTTTGATCTAGTCCAAGTGGGAGTCTGTTGGAGTTGGTGGTCTAGAACCAACTACTTTTTACTTTTTCATTAATAAATATTTTTTCACATCTAGATTTTTCTTCTACATGACAATGCATGTGATAATTTCATAAGGATAGTTGTTTCTTTAAATGGGTCATAGCGGATCCCTGCAACGAGGAGAACCCGGAAGTGCCATAACACTGTTCATGAATATATGTTCTATGGTCGGATGATGTTTTTTAAGGGATAAAAATAATAAAGTCCATTAGGGGTGAGGAATCATAAAACATTGAGGCTCATTCTCATGGTGTGTGCCCTTAGTAATGTTGTGGAGGATATTATGAGGAGACATGTCAGTAGGAAATCCACATCTCATAGTGTCATTGAATGTTCCTATATTCGAATGTGTGTATTGGTCAATATAATATAATATTATTATTAATGGGTTTTACAACTTGTGCATGTAGTTGTATTGAAAAAAACAGTGACAACACACTATTCGCAACGAGGTAGGATATGTTGGGTGCATCACAATTGATATTGTATTAATATATACCAAGAGAATGGATTTGTCCCTTCTATTTCATAATAGAAGTAGATATCTTAGGCCCATTGATTGAATTGATATAGCCTAAATAAATCAAAGTTCATGGTGAGGAATGGTCGTGTTCAATTCTAGAAAGTCAAAGAAAGAATAATCGATCTCCTGTGTTGATGGCACTAGCATGCAACCTGCTTGATGCGAGATATCGTGACAAAGGGATTACATAACATGAAAAGTGTTCGTAGGAGGTGAGATGTTGTTTCAGGATTAACTTCCCTCTCTATGGGTGCATTTGTGTGTTTCTAGATGCTAACTTTGGACTTTAGGCAGGTTCCAACTAACGCAACTGAGAAAGAGGCCTAGAGGCTCACACACTAGGTGTGTCCATGTATCTCTATTAAATATTAATTTAACAAGTTGAATAAAGATTATTCCCGACTGTGGTTTAATAAAGGATTCCAGATCACAATTATTATGACAATAGTTATTCGAGAGAATATATTATGGGAGAAGTAGTATATTTATTAGTGAATAATGCAGTGATATTTATTTGAAAAATAAATAGTCATTATTCAAGGCCTAATAAATGTGGTGCAGGAAATTAATAAAAATGGAAAATAAAATTACCTGTCGTGTATATTAATATATACACGTTGGGTAGTTTTTTCTGGGAATTTATATGAAATAATATTATTTATTTAATTAAATAATAATAGGTTCAATTTACTGGGAACATGTAAAGTAATAATAATAGTCAACTGGTATGATTAGACATGGGGTATTACTAAGAATTTAATGAGATGAATAAATTTTTTCTGGTAATTAATTCATTTTATTATTCTATATAATTAAAAATCCCAATTATATATTACTCATTAGCTTAGCCATTTTGGGGGTTGTGCACAATGGATTTGAAAAATAATCTCAAGCCATGAGAGAATTATTTTTCCACCAAGAATGCTCTCAAGCTATGAGAGAGAGATCCACCTACACCGGATCAAGGAAATTGAAGGCGGACATCACAAGAAACAGTTCTTCAACACTAGAACCCGGAGATCCCTTTAGCGTGGTCCATTGATACGTGTACCTCTTGTGGAATACTGCTAGAGAAATCCTACACCTGGATTCTACGACACAACAACATATCACATCGGATTGTGACTGGAGACATCAATGAAGAAAGAATTATATCAAGGTCCAAATGGCCTGAAGGACTTCATTTTTATTTTTTTTTGATATACCCCCTTTCAAGGGATGTGGGGGAACCCTTAAAAGTCCTATAGTCTCAGAGATTACATGGATCATAGGTTTATGAGATTACATGACCTGAAGGTCTTTGAAAATTCAACCAATCTGTCTACAAGGAACTACCCCTCCCCAGCATCTGCATCATGATAGTAGCCCTCCACCTTCGCATGGTCGTCTGGCTAGGATTCTCGTGCTAGCACAGGTTGGTCCCGATGGAATAGCCATATCCTCGCATTCTAAAAAATTCATTTGGCTCTACTCTGGTGAGTGCACCTGCACTAAATCCTCTTCTGGGGCTGCTTCTTATTTGTAAAGTCTATCTGGGGAAACTACATGTTCCCCAAAGGCCTTAAGGTGGACCTAAGGCCTTAATGGTGGCCCAAAATCCCTATTTACTCTAAGGGATGGGTGGCCCAAAATCCCTAAGGACTCCAAACCCAAACCGGTGGCCAAAGGTGAATAGTTTCAGCTGCATGAGTATTGAACAGTACCTGCTACAGTGCCTACTATAGTACCTGCTACAGTACTGCTCTAGTACACCCGGAAATATGCCTCTACCTGGGTTTGAACCTAGTTCTCGTGGATGCTACATTACCCTCTTTCTTCTACGTTCTTTGTTATACTATGAAGATCCGGCATTTTATTATCGTGACGGATCTCAGATTGATCATTGTTAATTTTATAATTAATGTTGGGTACACCCACCAACGCACTTCTGTTGCGCCCAAAACCTACAGTACCAACATAATTATTGAAAGAATTACGTAATTTTTTAGTCACATGTTCTTCTTTAATGCACGTATGGTAAAAAATTTAATAAGAATCATACATGATATGTAGATCTGAACAATACATAGATATTAATTACAAAATTATATATAAATATATTAAAACCCATCACATAGAATGTCCTATGAACATAATGACTACACACAAGAACATTCCCGGGGGTTTATATAACATAATAAAAAAATTTGTAATCTATGTAATTTGATATATGTACAAGGTGTGTATGAGTGAGCTACATGGAATATAAATCTCTCACCATCGATCATAGGTACATGCCTTGGGACTCATCATGTAAATCGTAACTCAGAAAAAATGGAGTACATGACATGTCCAGGGGATAGATGTTATGTGATATTCAAATTACATGGCCACTAGTCAGATAGATTTTTTATATTAATACACAGGTCGTCTATGACTCAAATGGACTACACGCCATCTATATAGGCTAAACAGCATGTAATATGGCTTATCGCTCACTGTCATGGCCTATTAAATACTTAGTGTAAGGTATTTAATGCCATGTATGTAATAAATATACGATGTTTAAATTAATTTCAAAATTAATTCCTGATGCAATGAGCACAAGTACACGATGTCTAATTCTGATTACACAGTATTGACTCCTATGTTATCCAGCAAGAGTCCATGGAACCTATGGTTGAGATCTTCGATTTATGATAATTTATAAAATTAATCCTGTTGATTGGATCTACGTGAAACGAAATATGAAGAAAATGATATCATGATTCATATTAAAATAATGATTAAAATAGAATTGAAAAATTAAATAAAAATGCATAAATTAACAATGATATTTAAATAATAATTAATAGTTATGTGACCCCTCTAATACCCCCTGAAGGTTTCGAGCCCAGCAGAAGTCTTCCATGGGTGTTGCCCAACTTGTTTTTTTTACCATCTTCATTGATCAATCTGGGATCTACCTGATGATAACACCACATTCAATTGAATTGAATCAAAGAAGACAGACTATATGAATCACTTTGTAACCCAAGAGAGGACCATAAAATATTATTTATAATATATTTAATTAAATAATAATTACCTTGATGGTATTATTCCGTCATTAATGGATCTAGAAATAGATCTATGATGCACCATAGTTGTGTTGTATGAATAAAGTGTAGATTCCCTATAGTGGTGATCCATACATGTTCCATGAATCTCCCTACATTGCTGAAAGAATATTTGGGTGCTAGAAAAGCAGATTCTTCTACATGCTTCAATTTCCTTTTATTGCAATGAGAATTTCATCCAAATAGTTCACCTTGATCTGGTGGACTAAAATTGTTGCCTGTTTTAGTGAGTGATCTTGGGGAAAAATCATCATAAGGTAATGAGACATTTCTATAATTCTTTTGTGAACAACACAAAAAAATGAATTTTAATTTTTAGAAAATAAAAAAGATGGTTTATATATCACTAGGGTGAAAATGAAATAATTACACAAGTACACTTAATTATTTATTTTATATTATAAAAACCCCTTTTTAAGTAATATTATTAATATTATTATTTCTCAACATGCACTAAACATGGGAATTAAAATTAATTATTATTTAATTAAATAATATTTATTATTTATTATTTTATCACCATGCCTATAATCTCCCTTCATCATTAATTCATAATATTTATCATACCATGAATAATGTGGAGTTATTTATTAAAAAAATATCACTTCATTATTCTCTAATAAATACATAAATATTATACTCACTAAATAAAAATTAAATATTCCACTCGCTTTATATTCTCTTGAATGACTGGTGACAAAATAAATGGGATCAAGAAATAATGAAAAATTATCTAACCACATGCATGATTAATATTTATTCATCTTGTTAAGTCCTAAATAGTAATATTTTATTAAACTGAGATTTCAGATATACTTAGTGTGTCACCCTCTATGCCTCTTTCTCAGTGGAGTTAGGAAAAGTAGCCTAATGATTTGGGTTAGAATCTAGAACCATGATAATAACCCCATAGAGAACAAATTTAATGAAATAAGGAAATAATATCTCATATATAAGCTTACTGTGTAATGTAATCTCTTTATCACAATATCTCAAATCAACAGGTCACATTCCAGTGTGATCAACCTATGTGATCAATCTCTCTTTATTTAACTTTAAGGAAATAAAGAAAGTATATAGAACACCATGTACATGGATTAATTTAGACTATATCATTTCCATCCAAGGGACATAGATATTAACATTTTCTAAAGAACATAAGGGATAAACACATTCTCAAATAATCCGTTAATGTAATACTACTCGTGATGCACCCAGTGTATCATACCTCACCACGAACATCTTTCATCATGTATTTTTTCAATATAATAATGTATGTAACTCATAATAATCATCAAAAAAAATCTCAAATTCAAAGTAACAATACACATGTACATAGATAGGGACATCCAATGAAACATATAAATATGGATTTCCTACTAGAGGGTACAATTCTAACTATATCCTATATAATATTACCATGTTAATAAACCATGAGAAGGTTCCTCAATGTCTAATGAGTCTCCACCCGTAATAACCTTGATAATATTTGTCCCTAAAGTTATATAACCCATTAATAAAACAAATATTCGAAAATAGTGATGTATCACTTTTGGATTCTCATCAACGAATTGAACATATAAGACCTTTTAGAGTGGCAGCTACTCTAGGGACATTATCACATACTATGATACATATAAGAAAAATCATGTTGTGATAAGAATATTATTAATATTAGAAATGAGGAATAAACCTTATCGTAATTTAAATAGAAGTTGGTTCTATTGAAAAACTCCAACATCAAATACAAAAGGATATTTTAGGCTATTATCCAATGGAGGCCTCCAAAGTTAACATGATATCTTTTTACCTCACTTAAGGTGTAGGAAACATTTTTCATTATACGCAACACAACACACATGAATGACCAAATCACTGACATGTATCCAGTACATTGTATACTTATTATTTCCTCTTATGTTTGAGGACACATGTTTTTGAAAATATGAATGTCATGTGACTCTAGACAAGAAATACCCTCTAGGATTTATCCATAATGAATCTATTTGTTATATTTTAAATGTATATAATTTAACATTGTCCATGTAAACTCTTAGATAAATCATGATAGATCTTGATCACAGAAAATATTATCATTTTCATAATTCCTTCATGGAGAAGCATGTATTCAGCCACAATTTTAATGACTATAAGACTGGTATTTGGTTTTGGTTAATTAGTCTATCATCGACATAAATTATCAATAAAATGACCTAACTCCCACTAAATTGTTTAAATACACATTGATAACATTCATTATTTATGAAACCAAATTCCATTATGGCATCATCAAACTCAATTTTACATGACTTGGATGCACTCATTAATCTATTAATGGATCTTTGTAACTATCATACTCTGTGTGTACCTTTATATTCAAAATCCCTTATGGTTGTGTCATATAGACATCTTCTTGAAGGTTCTCATTAAAAAATTCTATTTTGAAATCCATATAATAAATGTCCTATACATGGTGAGATTGCTTGAAATATATAATTATGATTGGTTCTATCATAGAAATTGGAGAAAATTATTCATCGTACCCTATATCATGATGTAGTTTGTACACTTTTTTAACCTATCATTCATTATAAGTATCTACGTATCCATACATGTCTAGATTCTTCATGAATTCCTATTTCATCTAATGATATTTACACCCTTATGAGGATATACTAAAACCCATTATTTTTTCTATTAAATGGAATAAATTTAATAATTAATATATTTCTTCTATATGAAATATTATTTCCCACTTATATATTCATTTTAGGTTACAGGGTCATTATTATAAACTAATAATGAGTCACCATCATTGGTGACTATAAAATCATATCTTTCTAGTACTATAATATCATTCATGATCCTCTATAATACTTATGTATCTAAAAAATACTGTTCTAGAAGGATTTGTGGAATCTATTCTAATTCCAAGTCATTTTTAACTTGGTAATGCACCTAAAAAAACTCTATCACACTCCCATTTTATCTTTTTGAAATGTGATAATTTTTAAGAAGGGTGGAATTTAGGTTAACCACAATGTTATTTTATGAAGGATCTTATAGGCAATATCCTTAAGTTTCCATAGAATAATATTTAAAGATGCACTTAGTGTCGTAGGGATCATGTTTGTTTCTACAAATATCATTAACATATGCTTTTAATACCCATAATTATATATGTGAAAACATGGGTTTATTTTAATAATAAAGATGATATGGAATACCAGTTTCTTCATTAATTGGATATAAGTTTAGTATGTATTGTTTTCTTTGATGTTTATCCCTTTAAATATAAATGAATTCTCACATGACTTATCCTTGATCACACAATATCTTATTATGGGTGGTTTTTCTTTTCTCTTATGTCATTCTATTTTAATTTATAAGGAGTGGTGAGTTAGGATAAAATTTGTATCTCTAGTAAGAAAAATACTTGTAGTCATGATTATGATATTCTACATCATGGTCATAGTAGGGATTCTTAATATTCTTATCAAGAGGTTTATCAACATAATTCTTCAATTCTATGAATCTATCAATGGAATATATCGTAGAAATCATTAATATAAATATCCATATCAAGTAAAGTCATAAGTAAATGTGATGAAGTATGAGTACCATCCCTAGCTTCAAATATAAATAAACCACACAAATTATTGTAAACAAACTCAATAATCATGGTGTCCCTTTAATATTTTCCACTAAATGGGGATTTGGTCATTTTTCCCTATAAATGTTCATGACACATACCAAATTGTTCTAGTTCAACATTCTCCAAATATCCATCTTGGTAAAATTTGGTGAAATTTTTTTCCTTTACATGACCAAGCTAGTGATTCCCTAGATACATACAGTATGACTCATGTGAATTTAGTTCTTATCCATTTTATTTAATTGGTTTGTGTAATTGAACGTGTAAATATAGATGCATAAAAACATATTACAACAATAAATTCATTGTTATTAAAATAATAAACACTTATTTTAAAATTTTAATATTAATCCATCTACATCATGTATGGATACTGAAGTAATGTTTTCAGAAAATAATGGAACATAATTAATTTTTTAAAAACTAATATCATTATAGTTGAAAACATGATAGAGTTTTCCCAAATAGCCACATTAAAAAGCCTATCTTTGTTTGTTTCTCAAAGATCTACCTCACTATGGTTAATCATCCAAAATATACAAGGTTCCTATTTTGGAATTCATATGCAAGAAGCACATGGTGTATCAAAAACTGAATTTGTAAAAGTAGATAAACATAACTCAAAAATGAATCCATCTAAAGCCTCCCCATTATTATTAGTATAGGTTAAATTTCATTACAACGGAACTTTACACTTGTGGATGAATACATACACTCTTGTTCCCTTTCTCTCTCCCCATGATCCTTCTCTTCATAAAAGGGCACTATGAAAAAGATTTAGACATCGAATTAGTCATAGATATTTTCTCAAGGCTATTCATTTTATTTACCTTGAGTAAATAAGGATTTATATATTTATATCCTTTCAAGTTAGAAAATGTAGAGTGATAAAATTTGGGATACAGTTCCTAATAGGGATCATATAGAAGTTTAGTACAAATATGGACAATATCGGTGGCTGTGATGAAATAATGGGATCGGTGTATAGTTATTTAGTTACTTTAAACCCAATAACCTCTAGACACTCAATGAATCTAATAACACTGACTATGTGAGGCCTGGATAGGACGCATTCTAAATTGATTTTCTTTACGTGTGCCTTGGTGATCATTAACATTTTATGTCTTTCTCTCTCATGAAAAAGATCATTGAGATATTGTATAATGTTATATGCATCCATGTTTTTATGAAACTTCACGATTTCAATAAAATTGGTTGATAAAATTAACCAATGAAAGTATACCTCATCATTTATGTGTCTTTAAAAGACATTTAACTCCTCGTCATTCACCACATTAGTATTATATCATAGATTAAGTATTTTATTATGAAATATTTTTGTTCATGGTGCAACACTACTTATATGAATCTAAACCACTAATAGATGTTACTTCCGATAAGAAAATTTGATTTCTCTATAATATATCACATGGATAAGGTTATTTATAAATATATAATTATACTATAAAAATATAGGATATTATTATTAATTTTATTGATAAAAAATTATGTGAAATGTTTTAATAATTATATTAATTTTATTAAGTCTCCCACTATTTTATCAACCCTCAATAGCCCCCACAATTGAACTCATAATGTCAAGCCTCTCTAGTAGTTTTAGTGTAAAGGATCAAATTTTTCATCTTAATGATCTATACTATCTCCATAAAACCATAATAATGTGTTTAGGTGGGAAAATTTTCCTAATTTATGATTATAGCTCCTTTTTCTTTGGAGTGAACACCCAATCCCGAAATCATTACTCATATTTCCTCAAATATGGCCTCTAACTTGTATTAAAAATAATATAACCATTATATTATTTAAATTTATTGTTAATTAAACCCATTATCTAAGATAAGACTCCCAGATAATAAGACGTTCCTCTGGATATGGTATGAACCATCACTTTTACTATGATTTTTCTTATTCAATAAAATGGATGGCATAAAAACATAATATTAACTAAAGGGGTCTTTTTTTATTATGTGAAACTTTTATTATTTTATGTTTTACAAGTCTTGTTATTATTAAGTGGATTTTACAAATTTAATAAAACATGAACCAAAAAATCATTTGTGTATAATCCATTAATTTTATTAACATGGTTTCCCAGTTAAACTATTTTATATTTGATATCAGACCTATATAAATAAAATAAATAATGAATATATAAAAATAAAATAAATACATAAATTATTCAATCATGAGATTATCTAATGTTTGATTTCATAAGTGGAAAAAAGTTAATCAATGGACCTAGTAGAAAATATCCTCGTCTAGGTCTTGGAATGTGTTGAAACATTCCACTTATTCACCTATGTATTGCCCGTGATGGTTTAATCTTGGTTTACTCATGAACCACCACCACATCGGTTCTACCATGAACTAACTCTATACACCTTCAAAAACGTATTTCATTATATATTTTTTTATAATTAATGTGATGGTGAGGGTAATATAAGTACTATTTATGGGGAATTACATAAAAAACATTGGACAACCATGTATTTCATAATAAATGTTTGAGGGATGGTGATCGCATAGTGACTCACTATTCAATTCCACCCTTACACCATTGTTTTAAACTTGTTTTGCATTGAATATTAAAAATATTATAATAAATTTCACCTCATTTTTTATTCAATGAATTAATTTTCATCAGTATTAAAAATTTCAAATATACGTGTTTTGAAATTTTCATTGAAGGTGGAGGTGATTTGGATACCCAGAGACCATCTAGAAGAAAAATAGGCCAAACTGCATGGCATCCAATAGACATATGTCCACTGTGATGAGATTTAAGAGAATTATATGAATCCCAATGGGTTGAAACATTTTTTTCTCCTCCAAAAACATAATGTGATACAACTCTTATCAAGGAACCGAAGTCTAATTTGGCCATCTGGTGGCCCATCTGAACCATTCTTTCCATGGGACAGAATCTGCTCTAAGTCAAAAGTTTTTTTTAGAATTTTGACCATATCTCTCAATATATCTATCTAATGGCCGCCAAATTCCATATAGAGATAGTGAAGAGTCCTTCTAAAAATTCTTCTGTTTTGTTCAAGTCGTTATATGGAATTATACTATTCCAAATCCGTGAAACAAGTGGTATCTCAAAAACAGGGTGATCAAAACCATGTCCAATTTTGGCTATAAAAATACACCATGGGCACCCCATTTGTAAGTTCAGCCAAGAAGAAAATCTCTTCCATTTTGGAGTCCTAGAGGAGTCTCTTCCTCATCCTAGACTTTTTGGAGGCCCCTATCCTCATAGGGGGGAAATAATGAAGAAATAATTCCACCTGAGATTCCTCCACATCCCGATGTCGAGATATGCAGTGGGTGATCATTATGAGAAAGCTACACACATGAAATGGGAGTTCTGACACATAATTATCTATCGGTTTGGTGTATATTGTAGTTTTAATTGTTTTTTCATATGTATGTTATAATGATCCAAACCCAAACAACCACACCAATAGTATTAAACGGGTCGGGTGTTACTACCTTAGGCTCACCACCCTGAATGCGAAAATTTGGTGACTAGAAGAAAGGGTATGATAGGTATAGATCTAACCTCTCAGAGGAAGAAAAATAATGGTACTTGTCTGAGTAATAATATATAACATGCATCCGAAATAAATGTCTCAACAGAATCGAACTAGGCCCACATAAAGGAATCACAATCAATAGTAATAAACATTGAAAGCAATAAATATGATAGTGCACAGGAAAGTAAATGCAACAGCAAGTTGAACACTTGTTACAACTACAAGAATAGAGAAGTCATTCATCCATAGGATGTCAATATATAAAAGGGGATTTAATGGATAACCAATAGTAGCTATAATAACAAGTAAGAATGTTGATATAGAATGGAAACTAAACAAAGTAAACTCCAGGCAGGCATGACCTCATGGTCCATACCATCTCCATGCAACAGCTAATATCATCCATCTCCAGAAGCTGTCCTTTTTCCTTTATATAAACACATAAAATCTTTATGCTTCCCAAAGGGCCCGTGAACGGTGTGAGACGAATCTCAGTAGGATACCACTGAATAGTGCATACCTAATATATGTATTTAATCAGGAATGCATTTATAAGGAAAGCAGTAAATGGTATGATGCACAAATAAACATAAACTCCACTAGTGCTCAACAGCCACAATAAAGTATGACCTGCATCGGCCAACATTGGAATCTTTGTCATGTAACATGGCACCAACTACCACCTGACACCTTTTGTCTCAAGTACCGACATCCCGAAGTAACGACGAAGTAGTAGTAACCCATAGAATCAGCAATGTAGGTCCCCAATGAGTGACTAGAGAGACAACGATATCTTCCCACAAATAATGTAACGAGAGAGACAGTGATGTCTGCCATTAAATAACGGTGAGACTATACCCCTAGCCAGATATCCTCAACGCTAACCCCTGAAGGCTCCTCCCCTTCCTTGTGGATTTCTATAGCATCAACCGCAAACCAATAGTACCTAAATAACAACTAGTGGGGGCATCTACCAACACAAGTGGTCAAAACCACCTCATCTCGTAGTCTCACTGTGTGCACACTACTCGGTGTTTCTAAGTGAGTGATAATCACCAAAATAGTACCCAAGCCACAACATCTATGACACCGCGTGACCCTACGATCATGTCGCTCAAGTCTGATGGCCTTGCCATTCATGTAATCCAGGTCATGCCTAACCTGATAGTCACTCTTCCTCAAGCCGACGTCCATGAAGCCCAATCCCATTGTTAGAACAACCCAATGTAACCTGGGCCAATCCCAACACAACACGAAATTTCCAGCATATGAAATATCACACATCACATATACATAATCAAAATAAATACTTAAGCAGGAAAGAAAAACTAAATAGTTTAACTGCACTAGATATGTGTTGTCCCATACTAGCACCAAGGTCTTGGAAGCCTCTAACAATTCATGTCCTTACATAACCAATTAAACATAGTAATCTAAAAAAATCAAATAAACTTATACCATTTTGGCACCCCTAGCCAAAATTCCCTAAATTAGCAATGACCTCTCGCCTTCCCCCCCCCCCCCCCAAGAAACAAGAAACATGACATACCCAAAGGCATCCCATAAGTAAAATAAACTATTTAATAAAAAATGAGAGGTAATACAGGGTCATTCTCAAAATACCAAAATAAGTGATAAAGGCCTCACCGCCCAAATGACCCTGAAAACACAAAAAGAGGCTTGACCCACCTACCAGATACTTGTAGATGTAGTCACGTCTTATATCGAGATCTAATTCCTAGCTGATCTTCATTGATCTAGGTTTCCATCAAATCCTGGAAAATCATCTCGGATGGAAACTACGGTGTCTAAGGAAAATAATCTGGACTGAAAGAGGATGCATGGGTTTAGCAATGCTGAACCGATCACAGAGCCATAGATGGATAGAATAACGAACATCATTTGAAGAATAAAGGGGAAGAAACATTTTAAGAATTCCAGAGCACCAAAGTCCAAAAACATGGAAGAAGAATGTATTTTTGGAAAATTGACATGATGCTCTTTCATTTAATCAAATTATAATAAAACTAAAGGACCTGTATAAAGGACTACACGCTGTGTATTAGCCTTTTCTGTACTCTGACTTAAGAAGAGGTACCTACATGTCTTGGATGCGCCACACGGGTCGACACACTACTAGAACTGAACTGGTACTCTGAAAGGATAATACACGACGTGTCAAGAAACACTACACACCATGTAGTAAGAATTTTTTACATTTTCATCACACGGAATTTACTCGGGGATCACATGGATGGTACATGCCTAACCCATACACATTGTGTATTTTACAGTACATAGTGTGTAATCTGGAAATTTCTAGAACTTCTCTGATTTTCCCAGTTTTCTCAGAAACAAGTCAAAAATTCAAACAGGGTCAGAATTTGGACACAATACAAAAACTAGGGTTCCTACAATCTCCTCACCCTAACATATCTCATCCCCGAGCTATCAAACGAACCCCGGATATGGAACCAAACAAACCATCCTGATCATAGTAACTTGGAAAACCATAATCATAATGGTTCTGGCTAAATTCCTCATGTTCTCCCCTCCTTTTGATTTTCCTTACTCGGTCTCAACATGTCAAAACTCAACTCAAGAAATGGTTCACTAACCTGTTTTCGGACCCATGGTCCCCTTGTGTTACATCTTCACCTTTGTTCCTCATTGGTGCTCCTGTGTCATTCTGAAACCCAAACGTATCCCGCACCAAATTGGTGTCTGCCCCCAAGAGGTCATGCATCCCATGGATGGTCAAAATGAAGCTGGTGCCAAGCACCTCATGTAACCTGCATTCTCAATGCCCCGATGCCCACAACACTTCATGTGACCCACATCATCAATGCCTCGATGCCCATGGATCCTCAAGTAGCATGTATCCTCGATTCCCTGATTCTCAAGGCACCTTAAGTAACCCACATCCTCGATGCCCCTAATGCCATGTATCTCAAATATATATTTAAATATATCCCACACCTGATATGGAGCCAATACCACTGACCAGCATCTTGTCAGTCCACATAAATCATGTGTACCATGTGCACTAAAAGCATACATGCCCAAACAGGCCATGCCAAAACATGTAAAAAATAGATCATGACCATAGTCTTGGTGTACCTCTAACCATCATCGGCTCACCAGCCTGCTCAGCCTCCAGAACCTCCATGGAATGCACATGGACTGATGTACGACTGCCTGATGCCTAACTTCCCAATGGTGATGCTCCAATCACCAGCCACTAACCCCTCAATTGGGTTCTACTATCAAGGTCGTGTTCTCCCGGTGTATTTAAACCTCGAATACCCTCTCCAGTCACTGAACCTAAACCAACTCCAGATGTCACAATCTGTCCTAGTCCCTACCTATCGAATGTCTAAGAAGGCTACCTACATAATCTCTCTAGATGCCCGACCTGCCCACATGCCCAGTACTCCTTTGGAGGCCTATCGCACTAAGTTTGAACATGTCCTGGATGTCCACACTAAAAGAAAACCACTAAAGAACTGCCACGATGTGGTCCAGCTGAGTCTATGGCCTGACTGCCCCCACTAAAACTCATCACGTCCTCACTTTTTGCTAACAGAACCATCACATGAGGCTATTGCCTGTCCAACCTTTGGAATATACATCAAGTTTCCCTCTACTATGAGAACCTGATTGACCACCTCTAATAATGACCCCAGCATGAAGATATTAAACTGAATCCAAATGGCGTGTCGTAATCCATACACAAAGTGCCTCACCCTTTCCACATCATCACTTACCATACCAGGTTAAAAGCATGATAGCTCAGTGAAAGTAGCCACATAGTCCATGACAGAAATGTCTCCCTGCTAGAGACTCAAGAACACCTAAGCTCTCACGGCCCTCAGTTTCTCTGGGTAAATGTTCTCAAAAAACCAATACTTGAAGTCCTTCTATGTCAGTCCTTCGTGCATGCGATACTTAACATGCACATCCCACCAACAATTCATGGGTCCTCGAATCATGTATATCTCCAGCTTGACCCTCCTCCATGGAGGTGTCTCGAGCTTCTCAAAGATCATTTTCATACTCTCTATCTAGATCTCAGCCTCCTGTAGACCACCCTCACCCTGAAAAATTGGGGGGTATTGTGACTAAAACTCCTACATCAGATATTCCATAGATGGGTCCATACCATGCATGCCTCTGTCAATCCACTACAAGACACGTACCAGAATAGACTAGAGATGCTCGTCGAGCCACGGTCCGAACGCTGTGAAACCCGTCTGTTTTCCTGCCTGTATTGGATCTTGAACTGTATCATGTCCTTGAGCCTCTACCTGCAGCTCATGCACTTCCTTCACTAGATCCAGACCCTGATCATACTCCTGCGACACAATACCATCTCCCGCCTGATGCTCCATATGATTCATTTAAAAGGAACCCCCTGAATACCATAAATGAACAGAAATCCCATATATATATATATATACATATATAGGAAAATCAAAACAAGGCAGAACATAACTACTACCCTTACTCTCCCCCACCGCGACCCATGCCCATGGCATCCCGTCCTCATGGCCTCCTTACCCACCCTCAACAGATCCACGTATCAAAATTACCTTGGGTCATGCCCATATTGACAACCAATGTTTCCTCAAGCCAAAGACTAAGTCTCCCAATCCTGATGATCAAAATAACCTCAACCATAGTACATGCCTCCTCTTATAATTCCAGAACCAAATACCCAGCTACATGCATTTCTATAAATATATAAATCATGGAATAACACATTGAAATAAACAAGAAATTCTATTAGGAATTTCACCTTTTCACATTTCAAAGCATACAAGGCATGGGAATTGATATTATACACATGGAATTAACACTTCAAAAAGAATACGTGCATTAATAAAAATGAAATACCTAAAAAATGTGCCTATCAAAATCCCAACAATAATGCATTGCCATACCACACCAAGGTCCAATTCTTCCTTACTATATCGGGTTAATGGTTACATATCACAATCAATAACATCACACACCAAGTGATCCACCATGGTGGAAATCATATAAAATGTAATATGAGGAATAAAAAAGATAAATTATCACCCATGGAAGGTTGATCTATACCTCGTACCTGGGGCTACAGGAACCCAAGGACAACATAGAATCCCAGTTCCAGTAACAACCAATCTCTAATCTACCATATCCCATATAGTAAAACAAGTAGAAATAAAAATAGAAGTCTCAATATCATTTGTATCTTGAAAGAAACTACTACAAAATCTATATCAATAAATCCTCTAATACCACTTTGTAATGACCTGGACCTGAACAACCACACAAACAGTGCTAAACGGGTCTGGTGTTACTACCATAGGTGCACTTACCTGAACACCAAAGGTTTCCAACTAGCAGCGAGGGTCTGATAGGTATAGTGGGGAGGATATACCCTCTTAGAGGAGGAAATATATAGGTACCGTTCTGAGTAATAATATATAATAAGAAGCAGAAATAAATGACTCAACATACTCGAACCAGACCCGCATAGATGAAGCATAATCAATAACAATAAATAGTGGAAGCAATACATAACCAATTGCAGCTAAAAGTAAACACAACGCCATGATAACCACTAGTAACAACTACTAGAATAGAACAGTCATGCATCCATAAAAAGTAAATATATAAAAGGCTTGCTAATGGATAACCAATAGTAGCTACAATTACAAGTGAGCATGCTGATACAAAAGGGAAACTAAACAGGGTATACTCCATCCAGGCATGACCTCATGGTCCATACCATATTCATGCAATAGCTAATATCATCTAGCTCCTAAAGCAGACCTCTTTCCTGGACGTAAATAAATAAAGTCAACACGCGTCCCGAAGGGCCCGTGTAGGGTGTGAGACGAATCTCAGTAGGATTCCACCCAACGGTGTGTACCTAATATATGTGTTTAAGATAGAATACATATATAAGGAAAGAAGTAAATAGTATGATGGACAAATAAACAAAAATTCCACTTGTTCTCAACAACCACAATGAAACGTCACCTACTTTGGCCAACTCTGGAATCTCTGTCATGTAATCCGACACCAAGTGTATCCTGACTCCTCATGTCTCAAGTACCAATGTCTCGAAGGCACGACCAAGTAGTAATAACCCAGATAAACAGCGATGTCTATCTCTAATGAGTAACCGATGAGACAACGATGTATTCTATAAAATAATGTAACCATAGAGATGGCGATGTCTGACCTCAAATAACAGCGAGCCACTTCCACTAACCTGATAGCCTCAATGCTATCCCCTAAAGGCTCCTCACCTTCCATGTGGCTTCCTATGGCAATCACCCCCAAAAAAAGTACCTAAACTGAAACTAACAGGGCCTTTACCCACACGAGTGGTCAAAACTGCCTCATCACAGAGCTTCTCTACATGAACAGAAATCAAAGTTTCCAGGTGAGCAGTAATCACCAAAATAGTACCCAAGACACAACACCTCTAACACCTAGTGCCCCTATGACCATGTTGCTCAAGTTTGATGGCTCTTCCATCCATTTTACCCTGGTCATGCCCAAACTGACAGTCAAACTACCTCAAGTCGACGTCTATAACGCCCAATCCCATGGTTAGAACAACCAAATGTAACTGAGGCCAAGCCCAGCACAACCCAAAGGTTCCGGCATACGTAATTTCACACATCATATATATATATATATATATATCTATATAATCAAAATAAATACTTAAACCAGAAAAAAACAAAATAGTTGAATTGAACTAGATATGTGTTGTCCCATACCAGAACCATGGTCTTGGAAGCCTCTAACAATTCATATATTGACATAACCAATTAAGATCAGCAGTCTAAAAAAATCAAATCAACTTATACCATTTTGTCACCCCTGGCCAAAATGCCCCAATTGAGCAATGACCTCTCACCTGGCCCCGCTCAAGAAAAACCAGAAACATGGAATACCCAAAGGCATCCCATTTTTCAAATAAATAATTTAATATACAAAGGAATGTAAAACAGGGTCATGCTCAAAATTACGAAATACTTGCTCAAGGTTGCACGACCCAAATGACCACAAAAACACAAAAAGAGGTATAAACCGCCTACCTGGGACTTATAGACATAGGCACGTCCGATATTGAGATCCAAATTAAACATGATCTTCTTAGATCTTTATTTCCATAAAATCTCGACAATTCAACTGGGATAGAAACTACAGTGTGAGGAAAAGAAACTTGAATGAAAGAGGGTGTGTGGGTTTATCCTTGCTGATGTGATCCTATATCCACCGATGGATTGAAGAACAGACTTCATATGAAGAATCTAGGAGAAGAAAATTTTACAACCTTCTGGAGAATCAAAGTCTGAAAATGAGGAACAAGATGGTAATTTTGGAAATTAGACACGATGTAATTTCATTTAATAGAATAAAAATAAAACTACATAGCATTTATAGCAAACTACATGTTGTGTAGCTTCCTTGTTCGTACTCCGACTTAAGAGGTGGTAGCTACACAGCATGGATGCCCCACACGGGTCGACACTCGTCTAGAACTCATCTTGTACCCGAATAAGGGGAATACACGACATGTCAAGAAATACTCTACACCATGTAGTAGGAAATTCTTACACAATAACCAAACAACATGTACTTAGCGAGCACACGGTCAGTATATGCCTAACCCATACATGGAGTTTACTTTGGAGTACACATCGTGTAAGCTGTAAATTTTCAAAACATCCCAGATTTTCACAGGTTTCTTGAAAACAGGTCAAAAATTCAAATGGGGATAGGATTTTAACCCATTTCAAAAACACAGGTTCTTACATATCTTAACCTGTATTGATGAATTGAATTGAAACACGTTTTATTTCATAAATTATTGGTTTGAGATTTTATGTGTGTGTCTTGTGTTGTTCCGATTGGAGAACATAAGATCCATTTTCCTTGAAAAAAATTGATATTTCAATGTTCCTTTACAAACATTAAAGCATTCAAGGGTTCTGGAACATGACTACAATATTTTTCTGTAATGATTTTGTTTTAATCGCATCATTTTAAGAGGCTTGTGGGTACCCAAGATCTATGTTAACCCCCAACCAAAGGATTACAATAAAACCTAATAATCAATAAATAATGAGGAACTCTTAAAGTGTTGTAGTATCACAGAAATGATCACTTATTTATATAATATTTTTCATAATCCACTGGTTCTTTCAACTTTATAACTCATTAAAATATGTTACTTTCGTGAAGTTGTTTTCAAAACTACCCCCTCTTTTGTTATTTTTATTAAAAATACACACTCAAAACCTAAAAACGCTCCTTGATAGATGACTTTGGTTCTTCCCTATACTAAACAATGTTATTTAAATCATTATCAATTTGACGTGTCATGACAACGTGGTAAAATTTTGGCACTGTTGTTTGGGAGCTCTTCGGTTTTTAGTTTCTGTTTTTATAAGATAATTGAAAATTTTGTGATTATTTATTTACCTATTCAATCCCTTGGTATTATGATATAATTTTTGTATTTTTGGTGCATGACACATTCTAATCCCAGAGATTTACCTATTTTGAACTTGAAGCGGATAGGATCTTACGTCAGCGACCCCGAGACATAAAAGAGAACCCTTTGAAGGAGGACACACAAGACAACAACACTCTTCTCAATCCTTCATATGCTTGTTCTAGAACTAAGATGAAAACCGAAATAAACATTTATAACTTGGATGAAAACAATAGAACAATAAAATAACTAACCTCACTTGATGTTGATATCCAACCCACATATATTCAATTACAAGGCGTGACACCCAATTTTGAAATAATTTTTTTTTAATTCATCTATTACCAAGATTCGTCGGGCATTCTATAGAGGATCCACATTATCATTTTAAAGAATTTGACACTATTTTTTCAACATTAAAACCTGCTAGTGCGGATGTGGAATAAGTAAATCATAGAGAATTCACATTTTCCTTAGAAGATACTATAAAAAGATGGATTTATTATTTTAATTCCCCAATAATAGGTTTGGCGGACATGAAAAAATGTTTTGTTGAAAAATATTTCCCAGCCTCTCAAACTACAACAATAAAGAATGAAATATGTGGTATAAGACAATCTCATGGGGAAAACATCATGAATATTGTGAAAGATTTGAAATATTATTTTCATTTTGTCCACACCACCAAAGAAGCGATCAACTTTTAAAAAAATATTTGTATGAGGGTTTAATTCCTGTTGATCGTAACATGATTGATGTTGCTGCATGTGGTGAATTGGTAGATAAGACCCCAATTTCGGCGATAACCCTAATTGAGAAAATTGTGGAAAACACTCAATAATTCTATACAAGGTCTAGTGTACCCATTCGAGGTGTCCATGATGTGAAAAGTACTGAATTTGAGAAGAAGGTCTACACAAAGTTGGAAGTGGTAAGTACCCTTTTAAAATAACTCGCCCTCTCCTAAGGGAAATCTCAATCTCCTCCTCCCATCCATTTTGGAATCTTCTCTTCGAACACCCATTATTCTGTCCAATTCCCCCAATTGAAATAAACTTATGAGATTTATGTGGAAATATTTGAAGGACACCCCCACAACCAACCCTGTAGGAAAAACCCATACAATCTATCCAACTCTCGGTGGAAAGAAAACCAAGATCATAAAAAAGGGAGTATTCAAACGAGCCACATCAACCATGGAACCAACTAGGGAAGAGTAGCCATCCACAACCACCACCTAGATATCCTCAACCACTCTAAAGAACATTCCAACCACCCCCTCTAAAACCTAATACTAGCCTAGAAGATATGATGAAACAAATGGCTTCCAACAATCTCCAATTCCAAGAAAACAACCCAAGAATCCATAAAAGACCAAAAACCCCAATTAGGCCAACTACCTAACTAAGTGGGTGAAATTCAAAGTCAAGGGTTGGGCAAACTACTATATCAACCATTAGTCAACCCTAGAGATAATTGAAATGTTAGTGTCATCACCCTTAGGATTGTAAAACATATGAATCCTTCATTAGAGTCATCTCCTCTTGAGGAATCTTCCATCCCAACCATTAAAAATCTTCCAAATTTTTCAAATCCTTATCCTGAGAAAATCCCTTCCAAAGGAAAGAGTGTGTCTTTTGATGAGTCACCTAGCCTAGTTGTTCCTCTTCCATTTCCCCAAAGGGCCACCCATCCTAGAAAACCAAAGGAAACTGAAATTGATTATTAAATATTGGAAACCTTCAAAAAAGTGCATGTTAACATCCCCTTGATTGTTGTCATTAAGAAAATTAAACAATATTCCATGTTTCTAAAGGAGATGTGTACACACCGAAGGTGACATCGAGGTGATGAGAAGGTGAGCATAGTGAATAATGTTATGGCATTGAAAGAACCATCACATCCCACCAAGTGCGATGATCCTAGAATATTATCAATTCCGTGCACCATAGAAGATTATTCTTTTTTTAATTCTATGCTTTATTTCAATGATTCTATAAATATGATTCCTCACTCCATTTACTCTACATTTCATCTTGCGGAACTAAATCCCACTAGAATTATGGTTCAAATGGCTAACCGGAGTACTGCACACCCCTCTAGCGTGTTAGAGGATGTTCTTGGAAGGGTTCAAAATTTAAATTTTCCCGCTGATTTTTATGTGCTTAACAAAATGAGAATATGAAGAATGTGCATGCCCCAATTATATTCGGGTGACCCTTGTTGAAAACCACCAAAACCATAATTACTGTCCAGAATGGTACATTATCTATGGAGTTTGGTTGTGAAATTGTCAACCTCAATATCCTTGACGCCATGAAGAACCCCTCAGAAGAACATTCCTCTTTCTCTGTTAATTATGTAGACATAATACCTTCTTAAAGAAGATCCATTACATTCCCCTGATCCCCTTTCTGAGTTTTCTTCATTGATAGAAATTTTAAGAAATAATTCATGCATTGATTGTTGTAGTTTTCTATTAAAGTTTCATGTAGGTTTATTGATTTATGATTCCTTGAACACTGAGGATTCAATGACCATCGATGATAATGCTAAGATTGTAAAATATCATTCCTCATCATAGGATGATACCATTGAGTCGTTAGATGAGATCAGTGTCCTCTCACATTCACACGCACTCCCATAAATCGAAAATCTACTTGAATTGGAATTGCAACAACTGCCTCAAGATTTAAAATATTCATATCTTGATGATGGAAACAAGTTTCTCATCATCATTGCTAGTTCACTCCTCTTGAGCATGAATTGTGACTCATTGAACATTTGAGGTATTATAAACAATCATTGGGATGGAAACTTGCTGACATTCCTGGTATTAGCCCATCAATTTCCACATATCATATTTTATTAAATGATGAGGCTAAACCAGTGAGGCAGGCACAACATCGACTGAACCCAAACCACATATAAGTTCTAAAAAAGGTTATAACAAAATTATAGGCTGATGGAATCAGTTACCCCATCTTTGATAGCCAATGGGTTAGTCTAATTCAAATAGTTCCTAAAAAATTGACCTTACAGTAATCAAAAATGAAAATAATGAATTGATTCCAACTCATGTGCAGAATAGTTGGCATGTTTGTATAGACTATCATCGACTAAACCACATTCTAGGAAGGACCATTTCCCTTTTCCATTCATTGACCATGTTCTATATTGGATTTCAGTTAAGTACCACTATGGTTTCATTGATGAGTGTTATAGATACTTTCAAATCCATATTTACCCAAAGGATCAAGAAAAGACAACCTCCACTTGCCCTTTTGGCACATTTTCATATAGGAGGATGTCGTTTGGTATGTTAAATGCTCCAGGTACTTTCCAGGGATGCATGATTATTATTTTTTCGGATTACCTTGGGAATTGAAAGGATGTTTTCATGAATTAATTCACTGTTTATGGATCCTCATTTGATGAATGTTTAAGTAGTCTTGGTTTAGTCCTACGTCACATTATTGAAAAGAATCCTGTATTAAATTATGATAAATGCCATTTAATTTTTCAATGAGGTATAATTTTGGGGCATGTTATTTCTAGGGATGGTATCCATATAGATAAATCCAAATTGGAGGTCATGTCTTCATTACCATTCCCCAAAAATTTACGGGATGTGCGGTATTTCCTAGATCATGCAGGATTTTACGGTCGTTTCAATCTTGAAAATAGTTTAATTTCACTCCCCCTCCTTTGATTACTCTAAATAAAAAAAGTGTTTTTTTATAAAGAATTTGAGGAAGCTTTTAATATGTTAAAATGGAGTCTCACGTCACCCCTGGTAATCCAACAACATTGGTGGGATTTACCATTTCAGCTCTTGTGTGATGCATCAAACTATGCAGATGGGGAAGTCTTGTCACAAAGGGTCGATAGAGCTCCAAATGTCATTGCATATGCCTCACATACTTTGGACCCTGCCAAGAAAACTACACCACAACTAAAAAAATATTCTTTTACATTTGTTTTCCTTGGAAAAATTTACGTCATACCTTTTGAGTTCAAAAGTCATTGTGTTGGCAGAACATGCAGCCCTCTGGTATCTCCTTATAAAACTGGAAGCCAAGATTTGTCTCATTCTTTGGGTTCTCCTAATTCAATGATTTAATCTAGAAACTAGAGATAACAAAGGAGAGGAGAATGTGGTGGATGGCCATATTAACAAAATTCCCCCATCCTTGGAAATTAACTCATCCCCCTGTATTGCTATAAATTATATGTTTCCCAGAGAAATATTGTACTAAGTGAAAGATGTTAATCCTCAGTATGCTGAAATTGTAAATTATTTGGTACCATCTGGAATTCCTACTAATTTAAATAAAAACCATGCTAGTCGTCTAAAACATGAGTCTCATTGGTACATTTGGGATGACCCCTACATCTGACGCACATGTACTGATCAATTACATAGGAATTGTGTTCCCGATATCCAGTTTCAGTCTGTCCTTATATTCTGAAAAACTCTTTCTTGTGGGGGGGGGGGCACTTTGGACCCAAAAAGACGTCTCGTAGGATCCTTGATTTTGGTCTCTTTTGGGAAACACTTTTCTTGGATGCCCGTGATTTTTGTAAATCTTGTCCTCATTGCCAATGAATGGGGAATGTCACCAAAAGAAATGAAGTTCCACAAAATTCATTGCTCTTTCATGATATTTTTGTTGTTTGGGGCATTGAAAATATAGTTCCATTTCCCAATTCCTTTGGAAAATTGTACATTCTTCTTGCGGTCGATTATGTTTCAAAATGGGCAGAGGCCTGAGCCACAAGGATAGATGATTCCAAGAAAGTTTTGGAATTTTTGAGAACTCAGATCTTTTGTAGGTTTGTATTACCTAGGTTCATCATTAGTGACCAGGGTTCTCATTTATGCAACCAAACAATGCAATCACTTTTGTGTCGGTATGAGGTTAGTCAGAGAATGTCTATGACATATCACCTACCGACCAATGGTCAAGCCGAGGTGTCAAATAGAGAGGTAAAACATATACTTGAAAAATGGTTCAACACAATAGAATATATTGGATTCTTCGACTTGATTATTCATTATGGGCCTACCATACTACTTTCAAAACTCCCATTGGAATGTCACCCTATCATCTTGTGTACCAGGCCTATTAGGTCATCAAACAAATCAATTCTAATATTTCTGGTGATTGTTCTCCAAGGAAGTTACAGATTCAAGATCTAGAGGAAATTATAAGAGATGCATATGAAAACTCCAGGATTTATAACGATCGAACCATGGCTCCCCACGAACGTCTTATCCTTTATCGTCAATTCCACATTGGGTAGAAGGTCCTCCATTATAATGTAAGGCTGAATTTGCATCCAGGTAAGCTTTATTCCCACTATTTTGGCCCATACATTGTTATTAATTTATCTCCATTTTATATTTTTCAGGTTCAAAATAAAGAAACCAAGAAATCCTTTCACTATCAAAGGGCCACCACTGAAGCACTTTCATGAAGCCCTTCTGGAGTTCCCAATAGAGGAACTCTGTGTTCAAGAAGCAACATAGTAGTGAAACACACTAGGTTTTATCCTTTCTTCTCAAATTCTATATTATTACTATGAGGACACTACACATTCTAGGTTGGGGGGTTGATACATTCCAAGGTTCATTAGTATTTTCATTGTCTTTCTTCTCTTTTTCCCCTTCTTTATGTTATTTTCACTTTTCCCCATCTTTATGGGTTCATTAATATTTTAAACATCTTTATTCTTTATTAACTTTTTTTCCTTATTTATGGTATTTTCACTTTCCCCCATCTTTCATGGGTCATTAGGATTTTCATTTCCTTTCTTATTTATTCTCTTTTTTAGCCTTCTTTTTGGTATTTTTACCCCACCCCTATTTTGGTCACGAAATCATGGAACATACTGAAAATGAATGGTGAAATTTTTGATTCCATATTGATTTAACATTTTGTGAAAAACGTTTTTCTGTTATGGATTAAATGTTTGTATGAATTTAACATTAGGTAGTGATTTTTAGTGAATTCGTTTTATGTCATTGATAAAAATGGTTGTTTCACTATGAAACCTATGAGATGATTAATGCCCCTTCTGTGAGTAGTTTTTGGGAAAACTATTTCACTAATATCTCCACACAATTTTTCACTAAACCAAATAGGTTGAATATTTATTACTTAATATAAGGAAAATATATTTAGGTTAACATTTTTCATATTTAAATGATATTTCCATACATTAGTTCCTTATCTAATATGTGTCATTAATTTAGCGGGTTGACCTATGAGGGTGTACCTAATGTCTGCCTATTGTACGATCTCAAAACAAAATTGGGTTGTGTCTTTGGTAGGTCAAAAACCAATCCTCCTAAACCATTGATCTTATTATAACTACTACAATTAGTGTTGTGAGGAGATCAAACAATGGTTGAGAGATGAGTGTGAGATTTGTTTCAAATGAATCTTCTAAAAAACAAAAATAATAAGTGATGCGAGTTATGAAATGTGAAACATATGGGGATATTTAGGTTGGAAGATTAGGGTTCGACTTCCGAGAATGCTTAAGTGGCCAGGTATTGAAATATGATGGCAAAGAATATAGGGTAGGTTCAATGAAAAAGTCATTTAAATCTTAATAATGTTTAAATATCATACATTTATAGGATAGAAAGTGAAAAGAATAGAATGGAATGGTTTTCTCACACACACATGGATATTTAGTGGTATGGTTGACTTCTGAATTCCTTTCTCAATTTGGTATCATGAATCTTTTTGAATTTCACTGGGATATAATTTATGAGACACCTTTTTCCTTTTTCACTCGAAAGAATAACTTTGTGTGGTTTGTGCATTGTTCACATTACATTAATGAATTAAAATTTCCTCAAATGTTAAATATTCATGATGTTAGATATATCTTAATTCAATATTTCTGAAAATATGATTTCCCCAGGAGTGAAAATGTTTTGTTGTGGGGGTGTGATCACATAGCGACTCATTATTCAAATCCATCCTAATACAACTGTTTTAAAAATGTTTTTTAATGACTATTACAAATATAATAATAAATTTAACTTCATGTTTTATTCAATGAATTAATTTTTATCACTATTAAAAAGGGAAATTATAATTGTTTTGAAATTATCATTGAAGGTGGATGTTATTTCGAGACCCTGAGATCATCCAGAAGTAAAATGGGCCAAACTTCATGGCATCCCTGGAAAATATGTGCACTGTTATGAGTAGTACGATAATTTTGTGAATCAAAAGTGGATGAAACGTTTTTTTCCTCTCCAAAACAGAATAATATACAACTCTTTTCACGGAACAAAAGCCCAATTCGTCCATCTAGTGGCTCATCCGAACCATTCTATGCAAGGGATAGAATCTTCCTGAATTCAAAAGTTTATTTCGGTCTTTTGACAGTATCTCCCAATCCAGTTGATTAATGCCCGTGAAATTCAATATGGAGACATTAAAGAGGCCGTAAAACAACTAGTATATTTTTTTTAAGTCGTGATATGACTCTCTACTATTCCATAACCGAGACATAATGGTTATCTCAAAAACAGGGTGTTCAAAACCATGCCCATTTGGTCTATAAAAAGGAACCATGGGAACCTAATTTGTTTGTTCAGACAAGAATAAAATATCTTCCATTTTGGAGTCCTATATGAGTCTTCTCCTCATAGTATAAGTTCTAGAGGACACTATCCTGAGAGGGGGATCAATATTAAAGAAGGCATTCCACCTGAGCATCATCCTCATCCCAATGTCAAGCTAAGTGGTGGGTGATCATTACGAGGGAGCTACACACTTCAATAGGTACTTCCGACACATAATTATCCACTTGTTTGGTTTATATTGTCGTTTGAATTGTTCTTTCACATGTATCTTAACTTATTTTGATGCACTGAAATGAAACACTTTTTATTTCATAACTCATTGGTGTGTGATTTTAAGTGTGTGTCTTGTGTTGTTCTGATTGGACAACATAACAACACTATTCTTTCCAAAAAAATTGAGATTTCAATGTTCCTTTACAATCCTTAACGCATTCTATGGGGATGTAACATGACTACACTATTGTAATGTCAATATTTAGTTCCAATCGCATCATTTTAAGAGGCTTGTGGGTACCCTAAATCTTGGTTAACCCTGAACTAAAGGCTTACACTAAAACCTAATAATTGGTTAACAATGAGGAACTATTCAAGTGATGTAGTAACTTTTCAATGATCACTTATTTATCTCATATTATTCATAATACACATGGTCTTTCAACTTTATAACTCTTTAAATTAAGTTTCTTTCTTGAAACTATTTTCAAAACCACCCCCCCCCCCTTGTGTTCTTCTTTTTAAAAATACACACTCAAAACCTATCAATGCTCCTTGAGATACAACCTAGGTACTTCCCTAGACTACAAAATATTCTTTAAATCACTATCAATTTGATGTGTCATGAAAACACGATCAGATTACTTGGAGGAGATCATTTTTAATTATTTTATAATAAATACATACCCTTGAAATAGAAATTAAATTAAATTAAACCAACATATGTAATTTTTTGGTAATTTTACATGACTAGACATACACATGAAATAACCACATATTTAGAATATCTAGATAGCATTCATATCAATTTATTCATTGATAAGATAAAATTCACATGAATTAATCTAATTAATTATCGAATTAATCAGTTAATTCATTTTACCTTATTCCATCCAACTCTCTGAGATATTATCATCCTCTATGATTTGAAATAAAATAAAATAATTTTTATTTTTTAAATATAATAAAATAAGTACACCACTTTGTACTATGAAAAAACTCACAAGTACCTATCTTAACTAATTAGTGTAATCCATGTTGTATACAATGTAATCATACAACATATGGTGTAGATAATATGTATTCTTATTTGATGGTGTGTAGTGTAAAATAAATTACAAATAGAACACATGAAAATAACACTTCACATACAATTAAATTCATTGAGTCTTCTATATGCTTGACCAAAGAATATTTTATTACTATGATGAATTAATTATGAATTTAATATATTATAAAACCTAACGACTAGAATTTACTTCCAATTTAATGGCTCATGGAACTTAGTTCAATGAGGTTAAATGCAGTAATTAATTAAATTTTAATATTTTCATATAAAATTTTAATATACTTTTAGTTTACAAGATTCTGATAACACGTCTACTTCACTTCACAGAATGTTTACAGTATACACCATAGGACTTGAAGATTACTTATTATAGACATTTATTAAGAACACACCATGTAAAAATGATACACAATCTATATTTCATGTTACATGACTATCATCCAATATATATCAAATATTTAATAGAAACGACATATTAATTACATGACACATCTTGACCAAATTTTTTCCATCAATAAATCACATAGAATGAAAAACATGTAGGAAATCTACATGGTGTGACTTCTAGTAAATCCATTTTCCACCCTTAACCTATCAAAATCTGAAACATTTAATTCATGAATAATGTATTTATTACATCAGTACATGTAGTCCTCATCAGTATCCTAGTGTAATGATACATGGTGTATGAAAAAGGATTTCATGGTATGTAACCCATATTTATCTGTACATAGTTTGCGGCACCTCAAGAAGGGATATTTTTATGTGATCTCCATTTATATCAACCAATCACGGTGATTTAACAAAGAAACTAAGTGGAGGGAGGTGATATCTGGAAATTGAATAAAGAATGAATAGAACATGAAATAAATTTTAACATTTAAATATGTAACAGTCAATTAGAAAATAAATAAATTTAAATTTATTAGTGACTCCTCTGATACCACCTGATTGTTTTTTGGTGTATAAAAAGTGTGTGTAAGGATAGTTAATAACTCTATTTTTTTCAAGTATTATATATCACTTGTGTATTTCACAATATTTTTACATCATTACGAATGAAACTTTTCCAATGAATGTTGATAATAAAGGCCTCTGGTCCATGAGAAGATAATTTCACATTAAATTTATAATTAATTTAATCACAAGAATAAATATTAACTCATCATTGAGATCTTTCCTCATTGTGGTTGAAATTTATTCTCAGTAGATCGATGTTGTATCTCTTCATTTAGGAGACCAAAAGTATATGTCTTATTGTTGTGATCCACAAATTCTATTTTTATCTCCAAATAATTCCTATTAATGAACAGTGTTATAATTGTTCATTTATCATTTTCTGTTAAAATTCATTGATCATTTTTTATTCCTTTATTCTTGAAGGAATGTATGTTGTTATTCTCATTCTGAAGAGAATAAGAGGATAAGGTTAATCGTGAGAGGAATCTATTGTAAGCAATGATTAACCTCATAAATAATGTGATACTAGTATATTTATAGACATATGGTGAGTGTTTAATATTTAATTAATTTCATGAGGTCTCTTTTAATAATAAAATTAAATCCATAGAAACACAATGTCATGTAATAAAATATTGTTATCAGATAATTCCATAGTGTGTGCTAACTGGCGTGTTGATAAATATTATTTTTCTATCTTGCAAATTAATAAATATTTCTAGGCTTAATCTGAGTCTGTTCTTCCTCCTCATCCTTTATTGAATGCCTGAAAAACCTTAAATATTTATTTTTCAAAAAATAAATAAATATTCTAAACACGAAACTCAAAATTAAATTTCTTTTTAACAGTGGAAAAAAATTATTCATTATAAAATAAATAATTATTTATTATAATGTGAACAACAATATAAAAATAAATATTATATATTCATGAATTTAAATAAATACCTTGTGAGTAAATATTTATTTAATATTTTATATCATTTAATGAATATTGGAAAAATAATAATTACCAGTCAAGATACTAAAATTTATTTCAAATCCTAAATATAAATAATATTTAAATGGGATCAAAAAATATTTTCTTTCTCGCCCTATATGTCTCTTCCTCAGTGGACATAGGTAGGCTTTCATAAAACCTAATGTTTTTTTCAAGAACTAGTTCAAGGTACCCATAGATGATTAAATTATGTTGTAATAAAATTCAATATATGAATTCTCATATAATAATATAATCCCTTTGTCACTATATCTCCTCAAGAAGGATTCAAACCCATGACATCCACCTATAGGGTTGATATATCATTCTTTTATTATATGGAATGAACATGTCTATATAACCATGGAGATGGAATTATATTTGTTGGTCATATTCCAATAAAAGGGCTGATATATCAACTTCAATAAAGCTATAAGGGATAAACCCATCCCTGACTTATTCAATAATAACATATTATTTTCGACACAACCAATATTCTCAACTTCACCACTAATATATGTCACCATGGATTATGGTAACTCATTAAACTCCATGACTCATGACATGGATTAATAATGATCTTAAAGACTAAGGATCATTATACACACTCCTAAACTTGATTATCCAATTGCACATAAACATGTGGAATTATTATAGGCGGTCATGTTCTTATAATCTCTCAACATTGAGATTACCATGTGTGAACTTCATGAGATAAGTTCTTACACACCAATATTATGTGAAAGGTTTTATTCAAAATTCGATGGTTTTATGTTTTTTCTAGGATAAAACCCATGGATTTAAAAATTTTATTATATAATTGGTAATTTATTTATTGAATGAAAATTGGGTAAAATGTGAAAATTTATTAGTTGTAGAAGTTTTACAGATTCCAATCATTTATGTATTTTGATAATAACATTTAAAATATTGACACAATATGAGTAGTTTTTTATCCATTTATTTATGGGATTAAACTTCTTCTTCAAGACGAGGAGATGATTCCCACATCAAAATTACCAAAAAATACTCAATTTCAACTATATTTTTGGATGACAGTATGAACCACACCTTAGACATTGAGTCATAACTATGGATACACACCTCCAACTAAGAAAATTCAAACTGGATTTAGAATATAATTCAATGGACAATTATAAAATTAAATATCATGGAGATATTACATCATTAATATTGACATTGGAGGCTCAAAATACAGGGAATGTTTAGGAATCATTATTCCATAAAGAGTGTGACCCATTTATAGTTCTATAACATCCTCTAAACATGTCCAAATACTTTAAAATTCTACGGGAAAATAGAAAACACAATTTAGATAAATTTAAAAAATATGAAACCTTCCCAATATTTGGTTATTAATGTGGTCAACCATGAGATATATTTTAGTAGACTAAATTTGGTGGATATCTTAACGGTAGGTCTGGAAGAATTTGATTCTCAATAAATAAGTATGGCACTCCCTTGGCGGAAATATAAGGGATTTCACCCATAATGAAAAATATATCTTGAATCTGTGAGGAGGGAAACCACCAAGGAGGAGGTTGAGCCACTCCATGTCCTTATTTTCAATTTTATTTCTTTCCTTTTTATTTATTTTTTTGTTTTATTTATTTTGTTATTTGAAATTTAAGTTAATTAATAAATTTTAGTTCATGTTTTTATTAATGTTTCACCACCATTATACATTTTCTTCTTATTATTCTTTATAATTATTCATATTTTTAATTTTCTTATTGTAGTTAATAAAATAATAATTTATATCATTATTATAATTATTATTAGTATCTTTATATTAAATTAAATTATTTATTTTTTATTATTTTATTCATCATTTATTCTCATTATATTTTATTTTATTCTCTCTCATACACTCTCTCTAGAAATTATATTTTATTTCTTATTTTATTTTATGTCTCCCAACACCATTATTCTTTTCATTTTTTTATCATTCTAGTTCTTCATCTCTTTCATTTTATTTTTATTGTCATTATTTTATTTTATTTTATTATATTATACATACCTTTCATCTTTGTAAAATTTTTATATCTTACCCTCATAAATTAGGGGTTGAACATGATGCTAGGACTGGGGCAGGTCAAGGTGTTATTGAATTTTCTTTAAAGTTTATATTATGTTTTTAGGTAGAGTTGAGTATATTGCATGGGTGAGGTGAATGTCCCTGCTTTATACTTCCCATAATTATATAAATATCAATGTCTCTCCATCCATTAGTTATTTCATTTCACGTTATAATTGAGTTAATCCATGGATGAAATAGAATTGATAGACCCAGGTCTTGGAAGATGAACATCCCAGACCAAGGTCTCTCATCAAACATGATTAAAGGAGGATCCAGAATTGAGTGTTCTTTGGGATTCAATGACATCATGAAATTATAAATAAATAATTGTAACTCAGATATAAAATTTCATTTTTGGAGTATCAAACAAAAATCAAACATATTGATGATAATAATTATATAAACCTTAAATTGAACCCAAAAACCATGTACTTTTTCTTCTTAATTTCATTCTGTTTAGAACTTTTCGATAGCGAAAATTTGAATTTCATTTTTGTGTGACATTAATCATAAAAACACAAAATATTTTTAATAGTATTCATAAATGAACAACATAAAAAAATATATAGTTTAGGTGATATACAATAATTACATAAATAAAATGAAAAGCTCCTCAAGTGATATAAGCCTAGTAAGAATCTATACTACATTTGGAAAAAAATTCTTTTTCTATTCTCCCTCACAAAAGATCATCAAAATAGACACAGTTTCTATTGATCAGATCATTAGATCATTCAATTTTAATATTTTTATATTTTTGATATATTTTAATTGATTTTATAAACATAAACAGTAAAAAAATCCATATTGTTTTCAAACAATAATTTTTTCAATATGTGGAACAATTTATCCAGGATGGAGGAACTAGTGTTTCAAAGTACTAAGGTGGAGGCTCTCCTACAAAAGGTCTATTAAATCACTAACCAAACCTAGATTATGATAAATTTATTTAACATTGGGATTTTATTTTAGGAACTAGTATATATGTTTGATAAACTCAAAATGGATTATCAAAAACTAAATACCAAGAAGGAAGTGTCATCAGAGCTACTAATTATTATTGAAGACGTCAAAGGGATTAAGGTACAGCCTGAGAATTATACATATCCCTTCTATTTGAAGATAAAAATCCAAAAATACCATAGTGACTTTGAGAGCATTAATGATGAGGAAAACATTCATGTTGATCCAACTATAAGAGATAAATAAGATTAATAAGAATTTGACAATGAATATAATGTTCAAATTGATCTCCTTAATCCTTACCATGTAGAAAATACAATTTCATTGCAAGTTACTATATACATGGAAGAGGAGTAAGACTCCAAAACAATGGAATTTGAAGAGAATATAACGAATCCTCGCTACCTTCCTACATCCACTGAGATCCAAATCCAAGGGGTACTCACTTTTTAAGAAGAGATTGAAACTGAACAAAATCATGGAGTTAACCTGTTACTTAACTCTATCTCTTTTGATTTTGTATAGATTAAATTGTGAATATCTCTCTAAAATTTTGATTATATATAGTCCAAAAATCTCTCTTATGTCTTTGAGGAATATGAGGAAACTGCACATGCACCTGTTGAGGAACACATGGAGCTCTCTTATTTCAATGAACATGAATTTGAGGATCCCCATTAAGAGATCCATGTTTTTGATCTGAAGGAAATCAAGAAAATAGGATACTCAAATCAAAGGGTAAATTTTTTAAAAAATTAATCATTTTCTATTTAGGTATAAATATATTTTTTTACTTTCTCTTTGATGAATCAATTCATGTAGCCTATGTGAAGCCAAAAATAAATGAGAAGGATCTTGTACAAGTTGAAACCAAGAAGGATGATGATTCATAATTAATCTGACCCCCTCCATAAAATCTATACCTAATTGTCAAGGGGTAGGATTATGTATACTCTATACATTGATAATTCATCACCTAGAATGATGACGCATGATATAGGAAAATCCATAGGTAGTGGTTTAAATCAAAGAAGCTTCATCCACCATTTGACTTTGGATAACAGATGGTACTTCCCTCTGGACACAGAAACAATTCAGGGCCCACTTGATGGATCGTACCAAGACTTAAAACTTTACAAGCTTTAAGGGAATTTTGATTTATGTTTTTTTCATAGTAGTAGTACATCATGTATCCCAATATCTTCTATATTTTTTAGCATTAATGACATGATCATTATGATTAATTGAGTAATTCTATTTTTTTAGTTTCATAAATTAAAGAAGGTGTCCTCTATTATTGAGGAAGGAAAAGTATATAGACACCATGAAATGTGTTCCTTGAAATTTTCTGTATGAGTAAATATGTTTTCACTATGGAGGAAGAAGATGAAGGATAGATTTTTATGTGCCAAAATACTACTTCATAACGATGGATAAGTGGAATGATTCCCCCATCCAGGAGTAGCTAGTGGATTTCCATGATCGATAATGAAAATGTGTAGAATCATTAAATTCGAAATTAGAGTTTCTTTGGAAAAATCATGGTGTATTTATAATCTAGAAAAGTGTATATATCTTCAATACCTTATATTTTACTTGTCACGAATCTCAAATAGACTTACAGATCAAGAGTAATGGTACTCAAAAGATAGATAAATTATACAAAGGGACATATGTAAAAGAGCTACGTGGAGGACCTACGCGGAGGACATGCGTGAAAATATAATTTCTACACCCCAACACAGAAGACCTACATGTAGAGCTATGCAGAGGACCTATGAGGACAAAATCCCTTCGTCCGGGTCCCCTCCTTGCCTATAAATAATACCCTTGGGCTCCCCATTTCAAGGATGAAAAAATTTGGAAGAAGTCCCAGAGCTCCCATTGCATAACTCTTTCTCCAAGATCACCCAAATTTCCTTACGTAGATCACTATAATATGATATAAGAGACAATAAAAGGGGGGAATGTGATTGGAATTCCTAAAAGGGTATAGAACATATAGAGTTGAGAAAAGGACCTGCACAATGCACTAGTGCGGAACACCTGTGTTCCTCACCTCTGCGGAGCACCTACGCGGTGGAGCTACGCATAGCACCTATGCGAGGAACCTTGGCGAAGCACCTGTGTGATCCCAATTAACCATACCACAGGTATTCTACCCCACACCCCTACTCAACCTCACTGTTGGGTTGTGGTCTCAGACCTTCGCATTGGTCCCTTCACTTCAGTCACTGACCCCCATCAAAATAGATAGTGGCATCGCAAACTTTTCGGGTCTGGCTGACGACATTTTCCATTGCACCCTTTATGTGGCCCAAATTAAATCCTCAGAATACCATTCTTTGAGACACTCTATAACACTCAATGTTGTTCTTTGAGTCAACTTTACATTCTTGGTTCCTTTCACATGTTACGAGTTTGGACTCTCATTAGGGATTCCTCGAGTACCTTGAGTCGATACACTCCTCAAGAAACTCCTCAAACCTCATCTTCTGACTCAAATGATAGGGTAAATCCCCAATGGGAATCCTCTTTTTGAGTAAACCCCAATCAAAACTCAAATGGGAATCCTCCTTTGGATTAATCCCCAACAAATTCTCAAATGGGCATCCTCCTTAGGAGTAAGCCCCAACCAATCCACAAATGGGCATACCCATTAATAGTAATCCCCAACAAAACCTCAAATGGGAATCCTTCTTAGGATTAATCCCCAACCAATTACCAAATGGGAATATTCCTTATGAGTAAGCCACAACTAAACCTCAAATGGTCATCCTCTTTAGGATTAATCCCCAACCCATCATCTAAAGGGCAGTCATCCTTGTGTAAGCCAATAACCATCATCCCTTCTTCCTTTCATTGGACCCTTGTCCAATGAAAAGGGAATAGAGGGAGGGCTCATAGTAATTAACTCTTCCTGAGTCATCTCTCCCTCATCCACTCTCACTGAAATATGTATGCCCTCTTCCATGAGTGGAAGAGGAAATGTGTGGGTGGATTTTTGAATCATTGAGAACCTCTTGTTTCTCACACAGAGCATTACTCGCGTGGGTTTAGAGATTTTTCATGATCACAAAATTTGCACAAATAAAGGAACTATGAGAACCCTGATTCATGTTCAATGTAGTATACATAGGAAGCCATTCTAGTGCCCGAGCTCACTGGATATTCTCTTCTTCAATCCATCCTTAATTACCTTAATCCAAATGAACAACGATAACTCTGATTCCCACCTTAATTAGGATACATAAGAAGCCTTCTCAGGGCCCGAGATGACTAGATATCCTCTTCAAGAATTCAATCCTAATTTCCTTAATCTGGGCATCCTCTATAAGAATAAGCCCCAAATTAAACAACCAAATAATCATGGAATCCTTTTCAGAAAGTAGTCCCAAACTCAACTCTATCAAAGTAATATACTCTCTTTTGAGACTCCTCGAACTATGTGGGCTATGATTCATATCCACATGTGATATGTAGAAAGCCTCCTTGAGGTTCAAACCAAACACTTCAAATCAACCTTTTTCTCCTTGGGCCACATTCCCAATAGAGTATAATATTTCTTGAAAACCCATATAATTTCCATGTTTATTGGGCTATTTCGGTATAAGTCCAACACCAAACATTGACTGTACATGTTTAGCTTATATGTCCATACCGCATGACATTAAAATGCATGGCTATCTCTTAATAAAATGACCTTAAAAGGTATGATAAGACCCATTATGTGACACCGAACTACAAGGGTTATGATTTCATTCACAAGGATACATAGGTAACCCATTTCATGGGTATGATCCCAATATCAAAATAGAACATCCTCTCCCTAGATGACCATAAATTTTAGAGGGCCCCTCTGAGTGGCGTAAAAACAAGTATCCTTATAAATATAATTAAAAGAATTTATAAATAGTATATAAGAGGATATCATTGATGGAGAATATCAAATACATATAGATATCTCCATTAATGATGAACCTTGAATACATACTCATTATTATTAACTGTACACATGTTAATAAGTAAGTGAAAATTCCAAGGGAAACTTATGTTATACTTGGTGAAATAATAAGCATTCATGAAAATATCTTCAATTTAAAAAGAGAGTCACGGAGTAGACAATAATTCCCCCCAAAAGTGTTTGATGAGTCAGACCTCCCATCCTCTTGACCAATACACTTTATTATGTATCGTAATGTTTAATGTTAATGAATGTGTGCCTTTGGAAAGCGGGTCCCTTTCGGATAAATAACTATTGGAAGTTTCTGGTTCCATGAATAAATGAAATGGAAACCACCAAGAATCAGTGATTCTTAAAACTAGAATACACATTTCAAGGAAATAAGAAACAGATTACTAAGCTTGATGGAAAATGGAGTTTACCTTTTAATTATTTTATCTTTAATATCCTTGTAATTTTTTTCGAAAACATGTTTTGATAATTAAAAGATGAAATTTCATTCCCACACTTGAATTATGTTTTACATGATTTATCTAGAAGAAATGAGTTTCTTAAGAGTATTGTGACTCCCTGATTTAGATTTCAATGTTAATAACACTAAACGAGTAAAATGGAATCTCTTTTAATTAATGTGAATCATGGATATTAAAATGAGGACTCGTTATTTTAAATAATTAATTGATTCATGTAAATGAAATTTCCCACATGTTTTTAATGATTTATATTTTGGAAATAAATATGAATTTATTTTTTTCATTAATAATTCCATGAGTCCTTATCCAATAACATAGTCACATTCCCAAGTGTATATCTAGACCATGTTATTTCTACATATCATTGGGCATATTTTTTCAGTGATCTTGGGACATGCCACTAGCTAGAACTTGCATTTGAACTTGTTAAAGCTATGACTATGAAAAAACACATCTAAAATGATTGAGACATCATTTGATATACCAATTACCCTTAATATAATTCCTTTACATCAATCCTTCTTTACCCTATAAAAACCATGAATGACCTTGTTAGGGGTGCACCATATTTTGTGCCATTTTTTATTCATTCCTACCATACTTTTAATAATTGCATGATATTTTAAAATTGAACTGTAGGAGTGATGGGAATCATGGTGGATGTGATAAAACAAATTTTGATAAACACATTTGGGGTGATTATTTTAGAAATAAATAAATGTTTTTTGATTCATTAAATATAAATAATTTTCTCCCTTCTTGAAAAAAATGAAAAAAAAGAATGGGTTGTGACTTATATGAATTAATAATAACTATCCCAAGACCGATGATTTTTATCATATGTCGTTAGGTATTGGACATGAGGTTTATTCTAAGAAAAAAATTTAAATAATAAAAAAGTAACAGATTCATTTTTGAAAAAAAAATAATTTTGAAAAAACATCAAGAAGGTGAAGATTATTCATTATGCTTTCATTATTCTTGACCATTTATTTGAAATTTTTGGTGAGGTGGGAGTTTATAATTGGGACTATAACATCATTACACTTTTATTGTATCATGAATTTTACTTAAGATATAAACCTACTCCTTAACCATTAATTTGGAAGCATCAAATCCTACCAACCTTTAGCCTCAGAGTCATTTGAGCCTTTTTTGGAGGTCCTTATGATATTATGTGTCTTTTGTCTATAAAAAGTGGAGGAACTAGTTAAATTATAATACATTAGATATAAAACATGTATTCATGATATGAGTATAAATATACTAAAATTGTATCATTAATGATGATATAAAATAATACATTGTGAGGAAGATCATAATTTTCATGTTTAATAATAATGAATTCAGGAAGTTGAGTGAATTAAAGGATAAGTTCCATAATGATTGAAAGGTTAAAAGTAAAAAAATGGATTTATTTTTTCCTTTAACAATTATAAATTTAATTAATATTTTATGTAAATTTTTAAATTTTATTTAATATTGATAATTTTTTGATTTTATTGCATTGGAATTTGAATATTGATAACATCGATGTTGTAATGACCCTGATATTTATAGAATAATTATTATTATTTCTATTAATAATTATGAATAATATATTAATTTTATATTAAAGGGGATTCTTTGTACTCTTGAGTACTCAACACAGAACAATGGATTTCTCTGAAATCTAACTTTGAACTCAATGTTGAGTTGTACCGAAAATAATATAATATTATTATTTTTTAAATGTTAGTTAATGCCTTGTCATTGTATTGGAGGGAATGAACTGAACTAACAATATTATTATTATACATGTTTTTTAAATGTTTTTACATTTATCCAATTAAAATTAGAGGCTTAAAATGAGAATGAATCAAATTTTAAACATAAATATTCTAATATTTTTTTGAAGGTATTTTTACCACCTTTTGAGGGTGAACCCATTTTAAATATTATTTTTTTCACTTTTATATGTTCCATTTGAAAAAATAAACTTCTTATTTAGAATCAAGACATCAATATTTACTTTTGGAAATTTTTTGGTATTTTTTCTGATAATGTTCGTTTGTAATGAATAGTGAAAAATGATGTGTTTTAAGTCAAAAGTGTCTTTTCATATGATTGATTTATATAGTTGAATTATATTTTTAATTGGTTTTAAAGTGTAATTAGATTTTGTTTTTAATATTTAATCCAATTTTGGTCATTGGAAATAATTTCATTCTTAAATTGGACATAAACACATATCAATATTTTGATAGTTATTATTTCATAAAAACATATTTTTTGGTTTTGACAAAAATTAATTTTAAATTAATTTCTGAAACTTATGTTTTTTGATTTTGGAAAATTAAATTCAATATTTGGAATCCATAGGTCCATATTGTGTAAATAGGTATCTTCTTTTTAGACATTATGAGTAGTAACTTCAGTAAATATTTTATTTACCATCGTTAAAGGGTAAATCCGGTTAATAAGGGTAAACAAATAATATTACAATAATATTAAATTTCTATTTCTGATGTCATAACCCTATTGGTTGATACAATTGCAACCATGGAAGTCCTTGGGTCGATTTGGGGACCCCATGGAGCCACTTGTAAATGAAAATGACATTTTATAAAAACTAATTTAATGTTAATGACAAATGTAACATAAACATATATATTTTACTAAAACAATTTTTATATGGGGTTATATAAGTTATATCTTCCACTATAAATATTAATTAGAAATATAAAAATATTTTCTACATCATGGTATTTTATTTATAATTTTTATACATTAAATAAATAAATTTAATTATGACTCAATGATGATGAAGTGATTTCTTCATTAATAAATGATTCAAATAAATGATACTATAAATTTTAAAATAATTTTAATTTGGTTATTTTGGTGTCATCCACAGATTTTTTGAATGATAATGATGTTTTTTCGAATCAGTCATGTTGTTATGAATTTTTAAAAAACCATTATATGAATAGTGTCAAAATTGACATAATTCATATTTTAAAATATAAAATATTTAATTAAATGTATTAAAATTACAAAAATATAGGATTCAAAAAATAGTTATCATATGTTTAAAATTTTGTTATTGAATATTTAAGTGGATATTATTCATGTTTTGGTAACTATTTTTATTATCAATGTTTTAAAGGCTTGATAAAACGGTGACTGTAAAAACAGGTTAAATAAAAAAGATGTGAATCAAAAAACATACAAAACCTGTCCAATACTTATTGAATGATTTTATTTAAAAAAAAAAATATCTTATCTTTTAATTTAATGTGTTTTGGACCTTTGTAGACCCAAAATAATTTTATAATAAAATAATAACTTCAAAAATTCCTAAAGAGCCCCTCCTCCCCCTTATAAAAGGCTATCACCTCTAACCCATTAATCACGCCTCTCAGGCCCTTTGGATCGTCCAACCTATTCAAAAATAAGCTCCCAATATCCCTATATTCCTCCTATAGGCCTTACCATAGGAAGATTTCAATTAAAGAAACACCTTTGGAATAAATCAAAAGAAGCTACCTGATTTGAGGAAATGTCTTCTCTCAAGTTTCATTCCATTATTTTTCCTTCTACATTACCTATACTCTTATTATTCTTTTTTAACATAACTACCTTTTATTCTCGATATAATACATTTTTATTATGAGAATTATTCGAACTAAACTTACAAAAACCTCCTTCTAATTGGTATGGAAATAACTATTTCTGTGTACGGCGAACTACAACCTCACGAAACAATGATTGTTAAATCTTCTCAAACCACCTCTTATGGTGGAAATTATAATGGATATATTATTATGTATGATATTTATGATATCTATTTTATCTATATGACTCTATAATTCTCATTTATAACATACCTATATGCATTTAATGTTGATTAAATATGATAATTTCATATGAGGAAGTTCGGACTACAGCCCCCTCAAAGTGATATGACTCGTTCGTGCTATACATGAAATGTATAAAGGATTGAATTAATAAAATTATGTAACATATATAACATATATACTATAATTTAATTATAATATACTAATGTATCATTTAATTTTCATTCCTTTCTATATGAAAAGGAAATGAGAGTAACAGTCATGTGAACGTACGACTAGCCATCTCCATAAACCGTGCATTTCATTTCATATATCCAATGCTATGGAATATTCTTAATACATATAATGTGGATTTATATGATATAAATGATATAAAATCATTAATATCATTCTTGGATATAATGTAATTTTGACCACATGGACAATTTATAAATATAACAAGTTCATTTTTGACTCAAGTTTCGAACACCGACGGGATCCCGTCGCAAATGGCCTATTGCGACAGGGCCCCGTCTCAAATGACCCGTTGCGGAAAACGGCGTCGCACCTAAATTTTTTTGTGACGGGCCCATCACAAAAAAATTTAACTGCGACGGAAAATGGTCCCATCGCAAATAGATTTATGGTTTTTTTAAAAAACAAATTGCGACGGGCCCGTCGCAACAAATTATTTGTGACGGGCCCTTTTCCCGTCGCAAATAGTCTCTTCGAAATGTTTTTTGCGACAGGTCCCATCGCAAATACTTATTTGAGACGGGTATATATACCCGTCTCAAATAATAATAATAAAATTAAAAAAAAAATTAAAAAAATTAAAAAATTATATATTAATATTTAAATATATTAATCAATATATATTGATATAAATATAATATTTATTTTATAAATGTGTTTTTGAAAGGATCTATGGAAATATAATATTAATTTATAAGATATTTAATAAAATATGATTATAAAAAAATTAAAAAATATTTTTTGTTAGTAATTATGTAATTTTTATCAATTAATAGTCATTTAATAACTTTTTGAATATAAAAAAAATAAAAAAATTAATGAAAGTTCAAAAATAAGTTGAAAATGAAACCCAAACTTCAAACGTCAATAACTTTTGATCCGGGACTCCGTTTGGTCTCTACATCATATCAAATCGAAGCATGTGACGAGATCTACAGCCCTGTGGACCGGTGAAACCCGTCCAAGGTTTTTTCGAGGCCAAAAAAGGCCTAGAAGGACTCTAAAACTGAGTTTTTAGTCGGGGTACCCCGGTTTTTTACCATTCACACAGCTATAACATCTGGTCTCGATATCCGATAAACCTATACCATATATCATATCAAATATCATTTTAACAAATTGTAAAGATGAAACGGACTCCTGGATTAGAAGTTATGGTCTTTTTAACATTAAAATAGGTATAACTTCCGATCCAGATGTCCATTTGGCCTGTACCACATATCATATCGAAGATCATTTCATTTTCTTCGATTTGACTGGTTGTGGAGTTGAAACTAACTTACGGATTAGAAGTTATAAACGTTTTAACATTGTCGATGGATTTTTACCCCCTCATTTCTATGTATTCATTCACAACTATACAAATATATATATATATATACATGTGTGTGTGTGTGTTATATATATGTATGTATGTATTAATTTATTTATTTATAAATTCACAAAAAAAAACATATTTATAAATTTATTTAAAACTAAGTTTATAAATATATATTAATATACAAATAAATATATGAATAAAAATTTATAACTATATATATATATATATATAAATAGATATAAATATATATTAATATACGAATAAATATATATATATATATATATATTCATATAACCAAATATATTTATATTAATATGAATCTATATTAATATATGAATAAATATAACTATATATATATAGATAGATCATTAAATGTATAAAAAAATGATATGGATTAGTTGTAAAGGTTAATGCACACATGGGGGAGGTTTATTAATAATTATTAGTAATTATTAGTAATTATTCGTATTTTTTCTTATTTTTCATAATTGTTCCTAATTATTTCCTATTTATTCTTATTTATTCTAAATTATTACTAATTATTACTAATTATTACTATTTATTCCTAATTATTAGTATTTATTACTAATTATTAGTATTTATTCTTAATTATGACTAATTATTAATAATTATTCTTAATTACCATTAACTATGAACAATGAATACTAATAATTTAAATTTATTAAGTAAAAAACAATCTAAACATAATTAAATTACAACTAATTAAGAATAATTAAAACTAATAAAAAATTTAAAATAAATATTAAATTAAAATGAACATAAATACCTTTAAAATTTATATGAGGTTGATCTCTGATCGTTGTTGAAGACTTCAATATCAACTCCGGAAATAAAAATTAAACTTAAGAAACTCTGAACTCTAAAAATAGAGTTTTGAGAGAAGTAGAAGACAGAGATTGAGAATGAATGAAAAAAAATGGATGGGGGTATTTATAGGTTAACTTATTTGTGACAGGACTATTTGCGACGGGATACCCGTCACAAATAGTATTATTAGCGATGGTACCCGTAGCAAATACTATAGCTCGCATTTATCACAGTAAACGGTTAAATAGTTATTTGCGATGGGACCCGTCGCAAATAATAACCTGCGGACATATTATTTGCGACATGGGTATATTCTCGTCGCAAATTTTTTTTATCGCCGCCGGTTATTTGCGACGGGTGGTAACCCCCCGTCGCAAATAACTTTCCCGGAAATAACCTTTTGCGACGGGTGAGCTTTCCCCATCGCAAATGTTTTTTACCGCCGCCGGTTATTTGCGACGGGTGGTAACCCCCCGTCGCAAATAACTTTCCCGCGATGTGGTGCGCATTGTGTGCCAGACCTTTTGCGACGGGTTAGATTTCCCCATCACAAATAAGTAGTTATTTTTGACGGGTTAGCTTTCCCCATCACAAATAAGTAGTTATTTGCGACGGGTTAGCTTTCCCCGTCACAAATAAGTAGTTATTTGCGACGGGAAAATTTCCCCATCGCAAATAAGTTTTTAACGGGACTATTTGCGATGGGATTTATCCCCATTGCAAATAACCTGTCGCAAATACCGATTTTTACCGTAGTGTTTTTAAAAGTCATGATATGAATAGAGGCAAAATTGACATAATTCATATTTTAAACTATATAATATTTTTTAAAATATTATAAAATTACAAATAATATAATATTCAACAAAATAGTTATGAAAAGAATAAAATTGTATTATTGACACTTTAATTGGATATTTTTCATGTTTTGGTAACTATTTTTTTCTCAAAGTGTTAAATGATTTATAAAATGGTAAGAGTAAAAAGGGTTAAATAAAAATGATAAAGATTAAAAAATATCCAAAACATGTCCAATTATTATTAGATAATTTTATTTCAAAACATATTCATATTATCATTAAATATAATGACTTGTGGGACTTTTTAGATTGAAAATATGTTTATAATAAAATTATACTTTCAAACGTTCTTAAAGAGCCCATCCTCCCCCTTGTGAAAGGCCATAACATTTAACCCATTACTCACACCTCTCAAGACCCTTGGATCATCACTAATTTTCCAAAATATGATCCCAACTTCCCTATATTCTTCTTATAATCCTTACCCAAGGAAGAAGTATATTTAGAAGATCCATTTGGCTCAAATCAAAAGAAGTTACCTGATTTGAGGTAATGATATATCTCAAGTTTCTTTCCATTATTTTTCCTTATCCACTCTCTATGTTATTCTTATTATTTTTTTAAATAAAATTACCATTATCCTAAATATACTACGTTTTTATTATGATAAGGATTCTTACTAAACTTACATACTTTTCTGCCTAATGGGTATAGAACATATTGTTTCTCTGGATGGGGAACTACTGCCTCACCAAATAATGATTGTTCAATCTTCTCTTACCACCTCTTATTGTGTACAATATGATGGAACTATAATTATATATTAAATTTATGTTATTTATTGTATCTCGATTATTATTTAATTCTCAATTATAACATACCTTTTATGGTTTTCATGTTGAATAAATATGATAATTTCATTTGAGGAAGTGCGGACTACCGCCCCCTCAAAGTTATATTACCTATTCATGCTATACAGGGAACGTATAAAGGATGGAATTAATGAACTTATGTAACATTTTTATAATATATATTATAATTTACTTATATTATACCTTTGTATCCTTTATTTTTCTTTAATATAAATACGAAAAAGAAATGAATGTAGTGTTCATGCGTATGTAGAGCTTACTGTCTCTATTAACGGTGCATTTCATTTCCAATATCCAAATGCTATGGACTATTATAAATACATATATAATGGATATATATATATATATGATATATATTATATCTAAATGATGGATATAATTATGGATATAATAAAGTTTCGACCACATGGATAATTAATAATTATAACAAGTTCAATTTTTTACTCAAGTTCCAAACATCGACAAAATGTCCGATATGAAATAAAATAATTAACTAATTGTTATAGAAAGGTAATAACTAATATAAAAGGAATAATAAAATGAAAAAAGATTCTAAAGAAAGTATAAATTAACATAAGTTTATTATTTATGAAATTAAAAAACTAATGAGTCAAGTCGAACACGAGGTAAGGGAACCTTCCAATCTCTTCTTTTAATCAAAGACTTATTTTATGTTATATATTATAATTTGAATTCAATTTTGTTCGGATATGAAATTATATATTTTTATTGCTTTAAATTTTATGTCCAAGTGATTAGATACCCTTTTCTCTCTCATCAACTCATTTTAGGAATTTTAAAGTGACGACATTGGGCTACCAAATTTTCATAAGGGGAATATTAAATCAATCTGCATTCATTGTGTTAAATATCCATGTCATTGGTTATGTTATATCAAGAATTTTTGTGAATGTACTCTGATTTGTTTTACACATAATGTCTAACTATATTGGGTGTATTTATTTTTTTCACACATAATTTTTTCATTGATTTATCTTTAATCTAAGGTTTTGATATTTGAAGGTATTTTGTCTCAATCGCCTTTCGTTGAGCCATATCTTGATGTTATGTGGCTTTATTATCCTTTATGGTGTATATAAAACCCTTTTGACATGTTATATCATGAATTATTATAGTATCATGATATTTAATGTTTTTTAATTTTATTTCTTAATGAATTTTATGAAAGTGTTTCTCAAGTGGTAAGAGACTCTTTAACTAAAACATTATTTTAAAAGTTTTAATGATTTGTTCTTCTAAAACATTTTAATTCATGTCCATAACATCAAAAAAAGTTAATGATTTATTTATATGGAAATGATTGTTTTAAATTGTAAATTCTTTTCAAATGTTTCAAAGTGGAAAGGTACACTTTGAGTCAAAACTCTTATTTCTGAATGTTTTAAATGAATTGATTATATGAATGAATTGAAATGTTATCTTCTGATCTAAATGTGGAAATGTTTTTTTCCTTTATGCTTGTTTAATGTGTTATGATTATGTTATGGTACTTAGAAATTAGACTTTTGGTTACTTGATAAAAAAATGATGGGTGGTTCATTGATAAACCAAGGATAGGTGGTTACATTTTAACCTCCAATGAATTGGATATGGAAGTTGGTTGTATGACTATTCCATTTACTTATAAGTTTTCAAGTTAACTGTATAGTTATTTCATTTAAGTATTTTTATTTCCTAAGTAACCATTATATGTTATATGCTATTTTATTTGGGAATTATGGTAATATTTTGGTTACAAAAAAGAATCAGCAATGATCTTATATTCATTGAAGTATTTTTTCTAATTCTTTAAGGTGAAATGTGTTACTTTATGATTAAGTATGCATGGTTTAAATGATGTTTTAAAAAATAACTGCATTCCATCTTTTTGTATCCCTTCTTGAGATTTTAATGATCATCCAAAGTTTTTAAAATGTTTTTTACATGACTTAAGGTGTAATAGGGTCATGGATAGGAACAAGGAAATGTCATGCTATTTAAAACATGAAACTAAACATGTTTCTTTGCTTTTAAAAGTTTTTATTTTATGAAAAAAATGGATACTAAGTAGAACTATCTACATGAAATATTCAAGATGTTTTATGTAAGTTATAACCTAATTATCTAAATATATTAACCTTTAAAGATCCTAAATGTGAATTATTTACTTAATTCAATATTATGTAATGTTTAAGGTTGGGGACTCTCAGGTGTCTTCTTCAACTCCTTGTTGAGATTTTATTCTTGAGGAAAATAATGGTTTAAGTGTGGGGGCATTTAACAGACCCAAATTATGTTCATATTTTTATTTATATTTCAATGTTTTTTAATTAAATGATAAAACCTATGGATATCAATTTTTTTTAAAAATATTGAGTAATTCTAATTATATAATTAAACTGGGTTAAAATGTGAGAATTTCACAATTTTTAAATTTTAATAGATTTTAATCACTTCGGTATTTCAATCATTATTTTTAAAATATTGATCCAATTTGAGTATTTATTATTTTATTGGATTCTTTTATATTTGGGTGTCAACTTATAATTATGTACCAAGAGATCATTCAAACAAATAAAGGCCCTAAAAATCAATTTGAAATTTCTTCCCGAATAATAGTGTGGACCCCACCATAGTAATCGAATCATAACTAGAGTTAACACTAATGAGAAAACTGACTATCATTACTTATTTTCAATTTATATGTCGATTTTTAAATGACATATATAAAGGTTATGTTACAAACAATGTTTTTGTCACCGTTTTCTAGAAAACATACACATAAAATGAGAATCTACTTCACTTTTTTAATCAGTTTCCTTTATAAACAGGTGTTCAAAACACATTAATTTTTTTAATGTTTCAAGGTTTTTTTTTGAAAAAAATGAAAATAAGTTAAAAAAATGGAAAATATTGAATATTGCACACACAAAAATCAGAATCCCATTAATATAAAAAAATACATTCATCAAACAACATGTATAATTGACTAAATATCTATATAACCCAAATTACTTTTAACTATTTAATCAAAAATTATCTTCACATTTGTATTATAGATTATAATTAAAAAACTCATGCCTGAAATTGACAACCAGATCATTTTCGGTCGATTTTGAAGCATACTTTTGAGGTCATTATGTTCAAAAACCTAATATAATAGAACTATTAGTTTCTGAACGCTTATTAGAAAATTTTAATAAAAATCATAAACATTACAATATACATACCTAAATTCATAATTACACGTAACAAATAGTTCATAAACAATTATCAAATATGGTTAAGTTCGTCTTTCACATAAGACTCGGTACCATTGAATGTCTAAAATAACATTGAATGATATAAGTTTAAAAATAGAATACTATGACAAAAAATATAAAATAATTAATTCAACTATCCTTATACAATTGAGTAGCGACCCTAGTTGTGATTATCTAATATTTGAATCATTGAACATAATAACCACATTCAACATATCCTTTTTGGTGATGAAATTTTTTTTATAAAACATTAAAATTATAGAAAATACTAAAATATTTATATATATCAAAAAACATAATAATATATATTATAAAAAAATATTTACCCTTACTTTCACATATTGGATTGCATTTGGGTCCTTTATCTACAAGTGATCTTTGTTAATTTTTTTCCTTGACCAACATTTTTAAGTATTATATCTAACAATACATGTATATATAGTAAGAATTAAATATTATAAACTTATATAATAAAAAGAAAGTTTACCTATCTAACATGTTGTAAATTTTTTTTTGGAATATAGACTAATAAAGATAAAACCCAATATAATGTTCATTCATTTGGGTATAATACACCTAACATCCAATTCCTCCTAAAATACAAAAATATCACATTTAATGACATTATAATGAACATTGGTTCTTAATTATTATTTTTTATTACCCATCACGAAATGTAAAAACCAATACCCAATATCCATATTTGATAATATCTCACATATATATGTAACGTTATCCATAGTTTTCTAATATTTCACCACCGTTGAAATGAATTCTGGATCAATAAAACCATAAACATATTTGGCCTCATTTTGAATTAGAAGCATGTATAGATACCAAATTAAAAATGTAATATATTTAGTCAATTTAAAACATCTTTAACTAAATAAATAAAAATGGAAACATCATTTTACATACATGGACAAAAAAATCCAACATAGGAAAGCTGATCTCTTTAAAATAAAATAGATCCATGATATCTTTTCTTAATGTTATTAATGTATAGTCACTTCTACACATATAAAATGCCTTCTAAAACTCATAGATATTATTAAATAAAGAAGAATCCAGATAAAATATTTATATTCAATCAAAAGTATCTACAGTTGTTTTGTTTTTGAACCTTTTGTTTCCTTTTTGGCATTTCTTTTGATTTTGGATAATTCTAGAAAACTTTATAAGTAATCTTCAATAATAATTAATTATTATTTAAAAAATTCATACCTTATATTAAAGAAAAGAATGAAGGCCAAATGTCCAAAATAAAAACTGACTCATATAACCCCTAACTTAGGTAACCTCCTTGGTATGAAATGGTATTAGAGTAGTAGTATCAATAATATCATATTATGATACTCTAACCTCACCCATATTCATATTCAGGTGATATAAAGAATCCCCCAAAAAAGTATGACTCGGTATTCTAAAATATGTTCATGAGGATCTCCATCATTGAACTCATATTATAAGGTTGTGCTCAAGCAATGAGGGGGAGGATCTAAGTAGGCAGGTTGGTCTGGTTGGGAGCATTTTATAGGGCATGCAACTGACTAAAAAGGTTTCACAGGTTGGGTAGGCCATGAAGACTATGATTGTATCATCAAAATAATATAAGATAGCCTTTACATTTGATTTTATTTTATCACCCATGGTTGTTTTACAAATCTTTCATCACACCATTTATGGATTAGAATTTTGGGTCTCTTGATTTCATACATTTTCATCCAAAAACTTTCCTAAACTAACATGCACCGCATATCCTCTTTTGTGGCCAGGGTGTTCTTTCTTTCATAAAGTAGTGGCTAGTATTTTAATCCTACCCTCATGAATAAATTTTCCATATGATGATTCCTCCTAAACATCATCTTGAAATAAAAATTGAAAATGGTATGTTATTGTAATTAATTTTTATAAGAGAAAAATTAATGAAAAATAAAAAAACTACATACAATTTCATTAAATAATTCCTTAGATTTCTCTATATTATATTTTTCATTTCTTTGTCTTCTCTCTCTTTTCTATTTTCCTGGTCGTTGGGGGGAGATAGAGGACTGAACTAGAACTCGTTAGAACCACTAGAAGAATGAGCTCTTAATGCTTCAAAATTTTCCACAACCCACTCTAGTCAGGAATCCATGTCACATGTACTTATGATTACTCTAACCTGATGGTTAATATACGATATACCCCGTCATTTAATGTAATCCGGGTGTAGAATAATGTTTAATAATATCATCATAGAATGGAAGGGTTTTAATCATAGTAGGGAACTCTTATTCCCTTTCCAAAGTGACAGATACCCAAGGACATTATTAAATTAATTCCACATATAACTATGAGAAATATGTAATAATATATACAAATTAATATTCAATATAATGAATACAGAAGAAATTTAAATTAAAAAATGTTAGTTCTAGGACACTAATCCAAATAGTGTTTTTTAAATTAAGTTTACACAGAGTGTGTTCTATTTATCCGGGTTGTTATACCTATAGAATAGGTTTTTCTAATGGATTATTCATCGGGAGTCTAGGGGTGTGGAATCATCTTGTTACTTTGTATCAGATTAAGGGTAACACATCATTCTCTCTTTTTATGTGTTAAGACTATTCGTGCACCATCCTACTTTAACACGAGTTGAAGTAGGTAAATTTCTAACCATCGATTATTTCTGCATAGTGTAGTGTTGATTATTTATTATTCACTTATCATTTATTCCAGTTTTTATACACCAGTATACATATGGATATTTTATCTAATATTACATTGGTGGTGATCTATAAAGTTATACTCACACCCTGCATAGGACCTTTGTGACATGTGAATATATTATAATTCATGATACAAGATTGGGAAACTACCATATATCATGTGCAATGTTTTACGAGGTGTAGAAAATATAAAAGTCATATTTCATTTTATTATGGAGATGTATAGGTTGGATACTCGATTCAAAGTGGGGTTGTATTTTGTCTCTTTTGGAACTATTCATATATGATCATCCTATGAGATATCCTGTTAGTTCATTTATAACAAATTATTTTTTTAAATTTCTGTTGTTTATAACCATATGATATGTTATGCCATGTCATGTCATGCATATTGATATCTCACTTTCTCCCACTGGTTTTATGAATTATAATTTGAGGTTATAATCTCCCCAATATCAACACTTAGACCCAAATTAATAGTTAGTTGTGTGTTTCATTCTTTGTGTCTTACATGAGGTAAGTGAAACTCTGGATTGACCGTCATTTTGGTAATTTGTGTCAGGTCAACTACACCTAAATTAACTCCCCATTTATCATTATTATTTTTTATAAATTAGATCAATATATACCTCATTTTTTCTATTGATATGTTTTGGGGATATACATAACCAATTTTCAGTGTCCAATGAGTCATCCTTGAAGACTGATCATCAAAGATTCTTGAAAATAGACCCCAATACAAATTATAACATAACAGAGTTAACGGGAGCTTGACATGTATGGTTACCAACTGGTTACTAACCACCTATTCAAATTGACTCTTTCCCTAGGAATGTTACATCATGGATTAACCCAATTTGATGTTGTGTTTAATATCTATATTAACACCAAATTATTATATATAATCATTATTGGGTAGTAAGTGACTTCAATGTGGAACCTTCTCCCAAATAATGTAATACTTTTTCTTATACCAAAGTAGCCTAAAAATATATTCATGTCCTCTAAATTGTGGAATGATAAATATTTCATAAAAATCATAGTATAAAAATCATCAAAACTATGGGAAATAAAATAATGATACCCAACTATTAGGGATTCATTATCTCTAATTTTCCAAAAACACCTTATTAAAACATTCTCTAGAAATCCAAATAATTTCTAGAATCCTTAGGTCCATTCATAACATGTTTTTCAAGTTATTTGAAATACCTTATGTGATTGGAATCACCTACAATGTGGTTTGATTAATTTAGTAGAAACATACACCCCTATAATTCTAAAAACATTTAATGTATGTACATATAAATTCTTTATATATAAATCATCATATGGGTCACATTTATACTCTCAAACTACTTACTGTTCATAAGAATCCCCCCCTGAGATTTTCTATCAACAATAAATATATTACTCTTCAACATATCAATTAATCATTGGTCATTTATTGTAATCATAAATAGGGGAACATTATATATTAGAAAATAATTATTATTTATAATACCAAATATTAACATAATTGTAACTCATATTAAATTTCAAATTGATATTATACCCTTCCCTTCCCTCATTAATTAATAACCCCAAATATATTCTAATAATTGTGCCAAAACAAAATAATAAATATATACATAATATAAATATTATAAAAATTCACAACAAAATTAACAAGACAATGAAGAAATTGATGCTTTATAATATTTTGGATGTGATCCTTTATATTTTTCATAAAATAAAAGGATTAAAAATATTATCTCTGAAACCAAAACCAATCCCTAAGGCGTTGTGTAGTGTAAGTATGTGGTCAAACCCAAGAAGAACGTTGATGAAAAATTACATCTTTGTAAGAAAAACATAAATTACCACACAATTTTTACGAATAAGACTTTAAAATCTAAATTAAATTATACAAAACTGAATTAGAGAGTTAATAAGTTAAAAATATTTAATTCAATTAATATTGGATAATCGGCTTCTGTTTTTTTCTTAATTGAAAAAAAAATCACCTTCACTCATCAAATCAATTACATTATTAGTTGTGGAAATATTTATTGGTAACTAATTACATATGGTTACTGATGATCTATATTACCTTATTTTGTAACATTTTTATATTCAAATATATCTAATTGAACTATATATCAATAGGATCTGTCTCATAGGATAAATAGTTATAAAGACAGCTCCCACAATGACATTTTCCCCTACTATAATGGAATTATTGACCTAATTTCAACCTCTCTTAATTGGAAGCTAATACATTAGATAACGTTTCTAAACTAATGTGATATTTATTTGAAATATCATGTCATGAGAAAATAATAATGAAAAATAATATGTATTCATCTATTTCCATCAATCACATCCTCTTGTATGAAGTTGGATACACATAGTTGATTGTTACTCAATCATGAGTGAACTATACATCATTAAAGATGAAATAATAATAAATTATCTTGAAAATGAATCTTGGGAAAAAATTTAAAAGTAAATTTTATAATGGGGACACATCCATTTTATGAATCACCTGATTAAATAATAAAAAAAGGTGAAAATAAATCTAATATTGGTCAGCCCATGGTCGTCAATCCCTGATAATCTCTATCGATCATCCCATGGTGGATCATGTTGGACGTCCACCTTAAATGTATTATTATTTTCTTTTTACTAGGATATATCTTTAAATACCATGGAATTTTAAAAAAACATTATTTTTAATAGTGGATGTGACATAAAATATTGAACTTTAAAGACCACAAAATATTATTGTTTAACTATAACCATTATAACATACCCATAGAATTTGAGTGTATGGATAGGAGTAACTACATTATTAAATATATATGTAAACATCACAATAAATTAAAATTTATTGAAAATTAGAAATAAGAACCCTTGTGATACAAGTGTTATTTATTCATTAAAACTATTTCATTTCAAAATTGATTTTTATTGATTTTTTAGAGATTATTATATTTGAATTTATGTAAAATTTAGAAATTTTATTTTATAAAAAAAAGATAATTTTTAAATAATCATATTAAATTTATTTTAGGTGGAAACGAATATATTTTTTCTGAAAAAAATGATTTTTCATCAAATAGTAAATAATAATAATTTTTAAAAAATAATCATTTTTTATTGAAAATTAAAATTATGATTTGAGTTTTATATTAAATTAATATAATTTAATTTAAAAATTACTAATATAATTAGTCACATATGAATCATATTTATACTTTTATTTTGGTTTAAGTTTATATATTCCTTAAAATGCATATTTCAAAAAATAGTTTTTCATTATGTTCTAGGAATTTAAATAAAAATTAATTTATTCCAAATTTACAAATTTAATGATGGAAAATGGATTCCATATTTTGAATCAATACTTTCAAATTTAGTAAATATTTCATTTAAATATTTTTTAGTAATGAATATAAATCGTGGAGCATATCACTCACATCCGTAAGGATAAATCAGGGAATTATGGTTAAAAATGTTTTGATTAGCCATATAAAATCATATATCAAAGCTGAATTATTAATATTTTTTGTTTTATTAATTCATTACATTTATTATATTTTAAAATATTGAATTTTGGTTCCTTTTTTTAGTAAGAACAATATATTATTTTCAGAAAATATACATTCCCATATGTCAATCTCATGATTCTAATTTCTTCTATATATTCACAAAGGGAAAAGAAGATATTATGAATTAATATAATAATTTTTATTTTAAATATTTAATTAATATCATGATGATAATTTATTTTTAATTTCTATTGATCAACTAATTACCTCAAATGTTTACACAACATTCATAAAGTGCATGTGTAAGAAGTAGATAATTCAAATTAAATGAATTTACATACATCAAAATTAATATATTTTTGATTAATTATGGTGACACAAAAAAATTTAAATTAAAATAATGTATATTTTATTCTTAAATAGGTTATAATCTCATTGAATACCAGTATATATTTAAATTCAAAATGAATGATTAGTTTTTAGAGTGACAATTATTGTATTTTATGATAAATAATATATTGTTAAATGATGAAAAAATGATAAAACAATTAAATTAAAATAAGTTGGATTCTATATAGCCTAAAATTTCATACCTTGAGAATTGGGGATCCAATTTTTATATTTTATGTATATTTATATCCTCTGAGTATTGAGAAGTTTTTTACCATAATTATTGTTACTATTGGTTAACAGAGTTGTTAAACCCACCAATAAGATTTAAAATTCCACATAAACCTATAAAAGTATATTAGATGGAAATATTTCAACTCTAATATCTCTTCTTTTAAAACAGATTCCAAATGGTTCCACTTTCACATGAAATAGAATTAATTATATTTAAATATTTTATGTAATTCTAAGTGTTTCATATCCTTCATTATAATGGGAAATCACATATCCTCTCTTCCTATAACATTTTATTATGCATAACATTACCAAAATGGAAAACATTACTCTATAAAACATTATTAGATAAATTACGGAGGTTTTATAATTCTTAATATATAACCCTAGAGTCCCTAATGAGATATTGAAATGAGGTTTTCTAAGGAGGTGGTAATTATCATAAATTAGTGTTTTAATTTTACTTATTCTTATAACTACAAGAAATATAATAAACCAATTATTATAAAATATAATAATTTTATCCAATATAACTAAATTTCATGATGAATATTGGAAAAAACATCTTTATATCAATTTTCATCTTTTGGGGAACAAAAATATCGCTCAAGCATATGTGTGGACTACCACCTCCACAAATCGATGTGTTTCGTTTCTCAATACCAAGATTCATGGATGGTTATTATGAAAGATTCAATGTATATATATGATACTAATTAAATAATTAATATTTTATAAATATTTTATATCATATATTTCATTACCCTATCATTTTTTTAAATCATAATGATGCATGTGTGTATATGTGGATTACCACACCCACAATCTTATGTGATTTTTTCATGTATTCCTTTGAGATATTATTATAAAATTTGAGTTAATATATAAAAATGACAATTATTTGGTGAATATTATCTAGATTGGAATTAAAAATGATCCCTTTTTCCATGTAAAAACTTACAATGTCATTTATTAATTATTAAATAAACATGCTCAAGACATATTATCTATACATAACCCATTAAATAACTAAATATTTAGTAGAAATGTTTGTGAAGAAAATTAATTATAAAGTAATAAACCTGAAAAAAATTAAAAAATAATTAATTAATTATATATGATAATTTTCTAGGAGTTAAATGACAATCATAGCATGTCAAAAATAGGTCATAGGGGTTTCTTAACTAAATTTTCACTCCTAATTCATTCACTATGTTATGCCAAGATTATATGTGAAACGACCTATGATTGTTTTTTTATTTTTACAATTTATTTTTGTTTTTTTTATTTTTTACTCATGATCACTTAATTTATTAAATTCTATCTTCAATGATAAAATCATTGTATGAATTATTCTTCTAAATATTATTACTACCATACTGGTCTTGCATTATGAACCTACATACTTTTCTAAGTTGTATATGCTACATATTGAGATATTATATCTTGGATTCATATTTTATAATTATATTTAAATTTCCTTATCTTTTCAAACTTTTATAAGATATTAATTCAAATGTTACAAAAGTTTCATTGGGTTTCACGATCTCAATTTCAATTCATTATGTATAATTCATTTTATGCACTATGATTTATTTTATTTGGTGTAGATATTTTCTAATGAATGAGTTTCAAAATATCATTTTATGTTATGATTTTTATATAATTATATAATTTAACTTTAATCAATGTATTTTTTATGGAATCGTTACCCATGATTTAAGGGTTTCTCATATAATACTTTTTTCTTTGAGACATCTTTTAACTCATGCTCCTATATTCAAATATATGGTGCATAAATTGACTCTTGACATAAAATATCATGAAAATTTTTATAATCCTCATATTTAATGTTCCTTATTTTGTACATTAATATACTTGGTTTTTGGTTTTAGAAGTTAGTAAATTATTTTCCCTTGAAAACATGGTTTTAAGGTGTTTAAAAAACCTTTTTACCAAAATAGTTCATCCTATTATTTATTTTATTTCAATAATTTTGTCTTCTAAAAATAAATTATTTCCCTAACTTCTGTTAAAAGATCATACTATAGCAGTCACTATAGCAGGTACTGTAGCAGGTACTATTTCGTACTGTAACAGTCACTGTGGTAGTCATTGTAGCAGTCACTATAGTAGTTACTATAGCCGGTATTGTTTGGTATTGTAGCAGTTGGAACAATTCAACTTGGGCCACCGGTTTTGTCTTGAAGTCCTTAAGGATTTCGGGACACCTAGTCCTTTGGGTCAGTAGGGCTTTTGGGCCACCTTTAAGGCCCTCGGGCCACCTGAAGGCCTTCAGGACACATGCAGTTACCCCAGACACACTACAAAAAAGGAACAGCCCTAGAAGAGGATTCAGAGCAGGTGCACTCACCAGAGCAGAGCCCAATGGATTTTCAGAATGAGAGGGTGTGGCTATGTCATCGGCAATAGCCTGTGCTGGTACGGGAAGCCTATCGAGATGGCCATACAAAAGGGGAGAGCTACTATCATGATGCAAATGCTGGGGAGGGGCAGTTCCTTGTAGATAGTCTGGTTGAATTCCCTATGACATTTGGGTCATGTAATCTCCTAACCCTACAAGCCTTGAGATCTTTGAGCCTACGAGCCTTTTATGGGTTCCCCCTCATCCCTTCAAAGAGGGTTTATCAAAAAATCAATAAAAATGAAGGCCTTCAGGCCTTTCGGTCATGGGTCTCTATTGACACTCCATACAAAAACTTGAATAGAATTTTTATTTTTAACATTTACAACATGAAATGATTTTTTCATTATAATAATCATTCCTTTATTTAGAGATTCCTTTATAATTTCCAATGGTTATTTTCAAATAAAATCAATTTCTCAATATTTGTTTTTTATTTTCAGTGGTTATAGTCATCAAAATAAAATACTATTTTCCATTATTTTCAAAGAGATGTTTTAAAAGTTATTGGAAATGTATTTTCATATATGTCATCATACTTTAATTATTCCTCTAGTTAAATAGGAATATGATATTATAATATCATCCATTTTTTTCATATATATCTTATAAGGATTATTTTTAATATAATATCATGTAACCTATCAATTTTACATGAGTAAATCAACTTATAAAGTAATAATTTTTTTAATGTTTAATAATGAAAATTATATCTTCCGTATGTAATATTAATGAATGGATCAAGTGAATTAATTATGTTACTGTATTATCTTGATCTAGATCATGATGATATGTGATCCCTAAAATGATTATATGATGGGTGATCTTTATATAGATTTCCAATGCAATGTGTAATATTATTTATCATTAAATGAAAGAAAGAAGGAGTTAATCGGGGAGGTTTATCTTTTGGATTAACATGTTCTATATTTATTTTTTTAATGTTCAACCATGGGTGATGGAGATAATTTTCTAAGATAAAAACACGTTTTCTTTATACTTGATATGGTTTTTTATAAGGACTCGACCTTATATATAACTTATTATGGCGTATTTGCACTAGAATTGACATTTAATGATCTTTTTATTTTAGATATTTAGATAATTTGAAAATGATATTGTAAATTAGCTCCATACAATACATGTAGAAACATATACTCAATATTAACTTTTTAATTAAAGGAAAACCTTTTTAAGATAATAGATGGCTTAATTTCGAGACACATCTTCAATTCTTTCACCATGACATCCTCTTTTCCCTTACTAATCATAAGACCTATGAAAAAAATTTAAACACATGGGATAAACACAAAAATCTTAGAAATAAACATAAAAGAAATTAAAAAATTAGTCTGGTGAAAACCCATAAATAATTTCCTTAATAATATATCTTTTTACCCCAAAATGTAAATATTATTTAAAAATCTCATTATCTTACCTTTTGAAAATCATAAAATTTTGATGAAAACTCAAAAGAAATCATATAAATTATAATTTGGTAACATGGACCATAATTATAATTAAATGTAATAACCATACGGTCAACTTAAAAACATTTCACTCTTACAAATGGAATAACCATATGGTCAAATTCAATACCTTTCACTGTAAATATTGGAATATCCATACCACCATCTTTCATTACCCAATGTGTTTGAGGTTATAACATAACCACTATTCATTGGTTTAACACAAACCCATTGATTCTTGGTTTATCATGTAACCACCCTTCAAATGAAAAAGTACCATTATATATTCATAACAAACAATACATTGAATTTTAAACATTTCACTACTAAAATTTCATTTTCACTCATAAGAAAACAAAACATGTTTTATAAATTATCTATCGATTTTCAAAAACCAATTTAAAACATTAATAAAGTAGATTTTTGAATCAAATCATCGATTAACACTTTAAATTTTTTTAAATAAAATTAAAAGTTTACATTTTAAAACTTTAATGTACATATAAATGAATCCATAATACAATTATTTAAACATGTACATGAATGAGAAATAATTAGAATAATAAATCTTTAAAACACTTAAAATGATGTTTTAGTTAAAGAGCCCCTTACCTTGAGTCTTACTCCTCGTGTACATTCTTTAGCTTCTGGTATAATAAAAATAAGTTAATTATTTACATTATTGGGAACCTCTTTATATATTATTATTCCTTTTATAATACTTATTATCATGTTATAACAATAAATTAATTATTTAAGTTCACGTTGGACATTTTGTTGATATTCGGTACTTGAGTCTAAAATGAAATTTCTATGATGTCTATAGTAAAATGCGATCATTATTAAATAATCTCTATAATAATAATATTAAAATAATAATCACTTTTATATATCATTTATTTTTTGAAATCCATCCTTTAAATATTTTTTTGAATGTTAAAATATACTACAATCATGGATATGGTAAGTTGTGTGTAAGAAATAGTAACATTTTCATTTTTCAATGATCATTTTAGAAAGAAGTATATATGATTTTATCATTAAAAAATAATCATAATATAAATAATATCATATTAATCATTCAAATATACTTAAATATTATTCAACTGATTTGGTGATTAATAATTAATCACATCATTTCATGGAGGAGATAGTTCACGTGTACACACAACCTATGTAATCCTTTTTATGTACATAGAATGTAAGAATGTAATTGATATATTATTATATTATAATGATAAATATACCATGAATATAATATAGATAAACTAAATTCCATCATTATAACCATTCTTGAGAGATGATAACAGAAAATGAACTATATCGGTTCGTGGAGGTGATAATTCACACATGCGCACAAACGATTAATTGACTTCCCAGTTGATGGAAGTGGAGATGTATTTAGGTTATTATATTAAAATAATAAAATCTTAGTTTCCTTTGGATACTATAGTTATTATCTAATCATGGGAAAATAATATTGTAATGATGTTGAAGAATAAATAAAATTAAAATACATAACTAAAAACAATACCTCCACTCTGGACGATCTCCTTTGATTATCACCTTCACACCTCTATGGATGGTGTTTTTCCTAAAATAAGGCCTATAGAATGTGGAGAGGGATTTATAAATATCTTTTTTGAGCAAAATAGTTTTTGAATTGTTAAGAAAAGATCAAGGGATTCCCTTTTACAATTGAGGTGAGGGACACTTTCGGAAATCCAAAACAATTAAAATATAATATGGCTATTATAGATATAAAGAACTAAAATGCACTATAAATGTATATGGGAATTAATATTACACTATATAATATACCATTTTATATAATTTTTCCTTTTTTTTATTTTTAAACAATTTAGTAATCTATTAATTTAATAAAATATCATTATTTTCAAATTTGACACTATCTATTTAATTTGACTCCAAATACAACAAGTCAAAGGGGAATTTAGAAAATCAAGATTTAACACATCAATAATATATATAATAGATGTTTAAATTCTTATATACACATAGACTCATCCAAGATATTTCAAAAATTTTATTATTAGAATCAATTATGTTATTTTTCCCATAATTAAATAGATATTGTGTTTGTATTGAAGAAGATTTCAAAGAAATTATACAATCTCTAAACATTAAAAAAAGTATATAGTTAATATAATTTAATTTAGAGAAACTTATAAATTTATTCCTATTCTTATCTTCAATTCGACCTGATGTGGACACATAAAAATATTAAATACAATGAGAGCGACATTTTGTAACTATCATTGACGAAAATAATATATATGTAATTTTCAAGGAAACATTCCCATTAAAAACTCCAATTATACATTATGGGAATGAGGTTATAATAATATTCATATAAAAAATTCCGTACAAGTTTTTTTCTATTTTATTAATCCATATATTTTTATTTTAACACTTATTTAAACTTTTTAACTCATACTGCGTTATGATGTAATTTACTCTATGAGGGTTAATATAATTACTCTAACATTAAATTACACCATTAAATGAAGAACTTATGAAATTTTAAGACTTATCACAACTATTTGACTTAAATTTATATTTTTATTAATTTTATATCATTTAATAAAATATTATTTTTTTTAAAATATCATTAATGTTAATTTTGAGACTATTCATTATTTGAGTATTTATAAATATCAAAATAAAATAATATATGATAAAAAACCTGATAAAATAATCCCTAACATGTAAAATTAATCCATAAAATCTGTGTATGAAATAAATTATATCAAATTATATTTAATTGATTAATTTATTATCATTTATTCGATTCATTCATTTATGATTCAATTACTACATCATCATTATGGGACCATTTAATTGACTTATTTTTCATAAAAAATATAAATAAAGTAACCTTATTTTAGTAAAAATTTTATCTTTCTAAATACTACTTATTGTTAAACATTACCCAAATATAACCTCATATTCAAAATATATTACTTGTTAAAAACGAGAGTGTTTCAAAATAAACATTTCTTTGAATAAAATTCTATAAATGTATTAAAGTCGTCCATTTTGATCCAATAGCTCACAAAACATATCAACGATTATTTATATCTAAAATAAATCATCCTATGAAATTTTTACATCTTTTAGGGTAATTTTCAAACATTTTATAATATTATTTTTACACTTAATTTCTTGATTGACCCTTAATCACAGTAATAAAAATAATTACTAAAGTTTCTATTCATATTTTCCTAAATTGAAAGGGATAAATTTAATGAATTTAGAACATAAATTTCAAAATATGGAATATATTTTTCAAAATTAAAATCACTCAAGTGGCCGAAAATAATTTAAAATTAATCTTTTTGAAGGATCGGGAAAAAGGGTTTTAAAAGTAAAAACATAAAAAACTTCACAAACTGTTAATAACCAATTTCAATGTAAAATTGATTCTAAAGACCAAAATTGTAGTAAATGATAAAAAAATTATTTAATTATACTTTAAAACCATTCCAATTTATAATTTGACACAATAAATAAATTTGATGAAAAAACAGTTTTCAATTAAAAAGAAGTATTTTTTAACTTTTCATCAAAAAATTAATTTTATCGGGAAAATATCAAACATTCAACAAAAGAAAATTTTTATAATCAACATTAAAGTATTAATTTTACTTTTTTAATAACTAGTTGATAAAAATTTAAAAAAACAATATTTAAAACAATTGCACCATCAAAAGCCGGCAAATATACCTTTTTAGAAAAACACCTCTTATCCGTAAAATGGGATTTGTTTTTATATCTTATTTAGAAAACACATAAGATAAATATTCAACAATATATTGAATATATTATTTATATTACATTAATATAATACAATAACATTGATTTTAGTATTTTATAAACACATTTATTTTCATTTAAATAGTTTTTCAGCAAAATATTTCATTTTTTATGTAGGGTTTTATTTTCATTTATAATTAATTTATCAAAATAAAATTAATTATATATATAGATGTGTGAAAACTATTTTCATGGATTAACTAATACTATTCATTATTTTCATTCTAATGACTATGTGATATCTACCATGGATCCTAATTATTCAATTGTATAATTATTTCCATTATTGAAGATTTATTTTTGGCTATATGTTTAATGACCCATGTTTTTATATGTATTATTTTTTCTATGTTATGTTCATTCACTCTGATTATGTCATCATACATTTATGATCAAATTTTTCCCACTAATGAAATTTAATTATAAATATTATGTATTATCCTTACTAATGATTTAATCTGAACCTTTTTATGTTTCACATTTATAAAATTTATAAATAATGTTATTAAATTAATTATTTCTAGAATGGTTTTGTGGAATAATATTATAGGATATGTTGAAGACTTATGGTAAAGTAATAAAAGAGAAGAATTGTATAGATATTTCTCACATGAGGGCAGAAGTGTTGTTTTTTTAGTATTACTTCCTAATTCTATATAACTATAAACCTAATAGGAACTTAGGTATGTAATTTATCCAATAGTTTTTTATGATGTTTTAATATTTAGAAGAATAAAACTTGGTCACTTTTTTGTATCAAATACAGGAAAATAAATATTTTTTTAGCACTATATTTGAGAATGTGGGTTTAGGGTTTTTATACTTGGTATCAATTGAATGGTTTATAGGAATTGGTAGATTATTATTTTATCATGTGAGGATAAATTAAGTGTTATGGATAATATCATGGGTTTATAATTTTTAGGTTGATCATAATTTCAAAGGTATAAACACGGATTTTGAGGATTTAAGTGATGAGATTTTAATGTGATTAATGATATTTTTGGAAATATTTTTATTAGGATGATGTATTTGTAACCCTTAGTTTTAACATAAAGGATTAACTGAAAATGATTTTTGTTTATTTTTTTTTGACATAAGATGAAAGGTATAATTGAACATTTTAGTATAAAAAAATCATTAAAATTTTAGTTATTACGGATTATTGGGATATATGGTAATTTATTAATAGAATGATTTTTGTTGAACTTTTGGTGTTATTGTGAAAATTTTGGAGTTACATGTACTATTTATTCAGATGATGGTTAATTCGTTGTAAATAAAATTTATCCTATGTTCACCATTTTGGATCTAGTTAACATAATAGGACTATCTTTTTATTCTTTTCTAGATCGAACTATCTATTAAAAGTTGATGCTTTAGGAATAAGAAAGATCATTATGGATACTCGTCACATGGAATATTGGATGATATATAGGTAGAAACAGATTGAAATTCATAACCAAAGTATGAAGGTTTTTATGGATTTGAAAAAATTAAGTGTGTTTAACTTCTAATTTTGTCTATGTTAAAGGTAAAAGGATCTATTACCTTTAGATAAATGATCATAAAAATAACATTTTTTCTTTTCATTTATTATTTTTTGTTGAATCAATGGTATTTTGAAAAACCAATTGATTTATTTTATTCTATTGTCATTAACATTACAAGGATCATTCAAATTCTTGATATCACTGTTCATTATCACTCTCTATTATTATTTGGATCTTACTTTTCTCTTAATGTCCTTATTTTCACTCCCCACTGATGATCTTCTATTTGGAAACACTTTTATCTCTTAAACCTGATGGACATTATATTATTATTTCCTAAATTCAAAAATAGTATTTTATTAACTCATTATACTATATGGTTTATAAAACATAAATATTTTATGAAATATTGTCTTAAAATAAACTCAAATTCATCAACAACTTGTGTAGCATACAACACTGAGTTTTAACAATCTATATTATAAAATTGACATTATTGTTAAAAAATTAATATTATAAAATTTTTGTTAAAAATTGTTTTAGGAATAGGACAAAAAATTAAAATTTTATAATAGTTTTAGATAAAAAAATTACAAATAAATATTATATTTTTAGTAAAATGTTTATATTCTTTGAAAATACATTCTTCTCAATAAAAATTTTATTGTGAACAAATATTAAATTTATTTTTTTAAATGATATAAATTAAATTTGAAAAAATAAACTTTTTCCCAACTAAATAAGTCAATATTATTTTATGGTTATTTTTTGTTATTTTTTTAAATGTTTTAATTATTTAATGAAGAGTGATAAATATTGATTTTTATTAAAAATGATCTTTTTGCTTAATAAATTTAAAAGGATCAATATTTTTTAAAAAATAAATATAAATTAGTTAAATTATACTATTATAAAACCAATTTATTTTATTGGGATTAAATTTATGTTTTTCTTTTATATTAAAACATTTTATCCTTATGAGATGTTTCTTTTCAGAATACTGGTTTTTCGTCATGTCTGCGTGTTTAATATTAATTAAAATTTTATAGTTATATAAATAGAAATAAATAAAATTTATCCCATGTTATGAATAATAATTATTAATATTATAAAATAATTTAAACATATTTTTTCATCAAAATTAAGAGTAATAACTATAAAAATGAATTATCATCGTTAAGGTTAAAATGGGTTTACTAGTGGATTTAACTAAAAAGATAATAGCAAAAATGACCTATAAGATAGTATAATTTCTATTTTGTAGACATATTTTGAGTTTAACTCTTTCATGGTACTATTATGATTGATTTTTAGGCCATTTTTAATGTGGTAAATGTCGGTGTAATTTATTGTTTTCAAAAATTTCAATTTTTCCCTCTCCCGGAATTATCAAACATAACCTTAATTCTTCTTCTATTAATACTTAAAAAGACATTTGGTTTTTCCAATACCTACTCATGGTAGATACTTCATTCTCTCAAAAATTTCAATGGAGAATTCCTGATTAGTAACCGCACCTAATAATACTTTTTGTACTAACCGATGGAGGTTGTCTGAAGAAGAGGAATCATTCTTAACAAATCACATTTATTTTATTTCTTATTCCTCCAACATTAGTTATTGTCCTTATATTAAAAAATAAAGAAATTATATCACATGTAACAATATGTTATTGTTATTAATTTATAATAAATATAAATCTCCCCTTCCATAAAATGGGAAATGAAAATCGAAATCATGTGTACGTCAGACTACCGCCAAAAAAACTGATGTCATTATTTGTCAATAACCTCATCTAATGGATAGATATGATGATTGATTTAATATATATTTGTGATATTTATGAAATTATTATTATTAATTAATTATAATATCAAAACAATCATATTACCTTCCAACCCATTGGGAAAATGATAATGTTTCTTGTGCTTACATATTGACTATGGCCTCCACCAAGCAATGTGAAGTATTTTTTATTTTATTTTTTGATGGATAGTAATAAGGATATATTTTTACAATATTTATAATATATATGATCTAAAAAAAATTCAATAAAGGTGAAATCTTATTTACCTTTCTTTCTTTATATCCACTAAAAAGGAAAAAACATCCATTCATACATACATATTGTCGTCTCAATGAATGATGTAATTCATTTTTCTATATAACATTTATGGATTACACTAAATAAATATAAAATGAATATATACTATATTAATATCATTATAAAAATTATATGTATTAGGGATCTGTGATCAATGCACAATGACCATAATTAATAAACTAAAACAAACATGAAAAATGAATCAATTGTTTCCCTATAAATTGATTTTTAATGAAAAAGTTTTAATAAAAAATTGAAAAAATAAATAAAATAATATATGGTATCAAATATATTATTATGGTTATTTAATAATTTTATATTAAATATATATTTTCTATACATGAGTTTTGAACATGTATAAAGGAAATCAAATCTTAGGTAAGAATCTCTCATTATACTTTTACCTCCATGAGACATAAAATATCCACCAGTTATTTTATTTTTGTCGTCTATATACCTCATTTTAAAATATTATATCCTGAATATAATTATCCTTGTGGTATTTAAATTTTTATTTGAATTTATTTCGTTCATGGTGCTTACAATTCAAATATTACCAACATCGTAAGAGTTTACTATTATAATCTACTCATTCATCTAGATTATTTATGATTAAGTTTGTGATGATGAAATATCACTACCTATATCGTAAGAAAGTCTTGAGTTTTATTCTTCTCCAGTTAAAAATTAATATTAAAAAAATAATACCATTTTACTCTTTTTTTACTTAGAATTAATGAAAAATTATGTTGAAAAAAATTCAACTAAATTATATCAAACATATTTTTCTTCTGTATCCATGTTTTCTAAATATATTTACATTAAATATTTTACCTTATCCAAATGGATCAATTAAGACATATTTATCCATGTTTTAATTGAATAAATTATTTTAAAATGAATCTTTTTATCATTCTACAAACAAGGTACTTTTTTAACATTTTATGGTAGTATAGAAGGAATTTTTTTAACTTCTATGGAATATACTGAATTACCCACTATCATTGCCACCCATTTCACTCAATATTACTCTAAAATATTCCATGATTATTTTTAATGAAATTTTTTCCATAATATTATGTAATTTTTTTAAGTTATTTTAAATTTGAAAAGTTTTTTTCCTCTATAATGTTTTAAATGAAATATTTATTTTATTTCTATTCATCAATGAAAAACCCCTCATTTTATTTATTATTAATTGTAAATATGTTGTAATGAATCCATCCTTACTAATTATCTATATGATTAATGATTAGTTTAAATTTTTATATTCTATTTTTATACCATTCAACATATTACTTTGTATTGTTTATTATTATGTATGTTGGTTATTGAAATTATTTACATGTCATTTGATATTTTTTCAATAAAATTTTTTTATATTTATTATGTTTCTTTAATTTTATATGTGTAATGTTTTGTACTTATTATGTGAGAGTTAGGTCCCAAAATTAGATACCCCTTTGATGCATTGATAGGCTTCATAAGAGAAACTAACTAGGTTATTTTACTAAGTCCTAAACCATTTATATTATATGTATTTGAATTAATTATTAATGTCATGTTTATGATATCTATCACTCTGCATTCCCCCATCATGAGATTATTTATTTATTCCCTGTAGTTATTTTATTAGTTATAATATCTATGGATATGTTCCAAGATCATGTGATTATTTATATGGAATTATTTGATCATCATTTATTCATCCCATATTATTCTTCATGTTCAAGTAGTTGATTAAATGACATGTGTTTCAGTAAATTACCTTTTTGTATTGATTATGAATTATTTATTCCTGATAGCTTTTTAAAAAATAATAAACTAACTATTCATCTAATCTCACCCTTGTCTTGTGTTTCCCTTCACCATGATCCAAAGATGTTTTTTTTAATTAATATGTTGGGTTATTCTTGATGAAATAATAATGCATTGAAAGAAAACACTATGTATTATTTTTAGTTTTCAAATGTATTGTGAGATCCCAGAATGTATATTATTTACTAAGACTACTATTCTACTCAATTATTCAGGATGAGATTCCTTAAATCTAGTACAAGTGTAATAATGAAATCATTGACTCTAGGAAACTAGGATCAGGGTCTTCATAGTTGGTATCAAAAGATGTTTACAAGAAACCTTGGGACTAGATTTCGGAAAACATATATTAGCCAAAATAAACTTATGATAGACTTTGACGATAAGAATATATAAAGATAAAATAATTGGTGAAAAAGTGATTATGTTGGTTTTCCTATAAATAAATATATTTTTGGATACTAAAAGTGGATTTTGTTCTAGAACAGATGTACCTAGGGGAACTCTAAAAAATAATATTTTTCTATGACTCAATCAACACTTGGTTCACAAAAATGGGACATATTGCACACCTCGTTTGACCCTCTAATGGGATATTATTGGGTTAATTCACATTTTCATTAAAAACAATAACGGGAGATCCGAAACGATTTATAGGATTTCAAAATTTTCCAAACGAAATCACGATTATGACTATGAGATTAGCTACACATAAATTTTTAAATGTTTTTTATGTTTTATACTATTTTTCATATTATAAATTATAATAATATTATCTAATCTAGTGTATACCATAGTTTTTAATGGAACTCGTTTGAAGGAATGTGAACTATATCAATGCACATACTCCATATAAGGATTTCCCCTTTAAGATATAAAATTATGGTTATACTGGATTTTTAGCAAGAACTAATCAAATTATAACTATATTGGGGAAGATGACTCAAAATAACATCAATAACCTTGCCATTATAGACATGCCTACTAATCCTCAATGTGGTTTGACCATGTTATAAATCATTATGCATCAACAAACTCCAATATTCAATGGTACTAACAATCCATTTGTAACTAAGGAAAGGATAAGTTCCTTAGAGTATATATTTCTCACTCTGGAAATTAGTGAAAGGGGTATTTTTTCATATTATTGTATCATCTCTCATGAGATTCAAATCAAAGGTGTCCATTAATTCAAAACACTAAGATGAGGAGGGAATAGTGAACGTTTAATTGAGGGTTATTGTGGAAGTTTTCTTGAAAAATATTTTCCTCATGAACAAAGAGAATATATAGATAATCAATTCTTCAATTTGAGGAAAAGAGAAGAAATTTTTTTTCTAAGTTTGAAGCTTACCTTACAATGATAACAAGTCTTGTTACAAACAAAATGAATTATCCAAAGTGAAATATTGGCCATTTCTTTTAGGAAAATAAGTGAATCCTTGAACTAGAACTATTATCCCAAGAATTATCATCATATAAAGATATATTATCAAGTGAAATTATGATCGATAAATAATTCTTGAAGTCATATGGATTATAAGGAAAGAATCCAAGGAAGAGGATGGTAGAGATATAAATGGTATGGGTATGAATAGAAAGGGTAGATTACCAACATCAGATAGTTGTAGAAAGAAACACCTTCAGGCATGGATAAAAGGAAAATTAATATTCATAATGTTCATAGATAAAGGTCATCGTACTAATTAATATAACTATAAGGGATATTAGCTCAATCAACCTGAGAAGCCCAGTCAGAGGAAATCCTCTGACCATTTATTAATGAAAAGAAAAGTCCAACAAGCAAGTATAACAAATTAAAAATAAAATAAAAAATCCTAGTAGTCGGACCCATCACCACACCCTTGATAGATTGATTCCTCTTCAGTAGCTGATTCCCACTCTGAACTATCGTTGTGCTTCAAAATATTAGCATACTTATTTCTAAGATTCAACTTATCCAAAGAGATAAATTCTTTAGAAGTCTATGTAGCCCATCATTTCCTCCTGACAGAAGACCTGGAGGACATTGGCTTTAGCATATAAGAATAATCCCTCCTTGGCCTTCTTCGTGGTGGGGCAGTCATCTCTTCCGCATTACTAGACACCATCTTTTTTCCCACCCTGGACAACATCACTATATGAAGTCCATACCATGCCCCATTCATTTTCCTTTTCACTATCAAGATAATCCCACCATATTCCATAAATTTCCACTTCATGGTAAACCTCCTCAACACCCTGTTCCTACTGAGATTTTCTATTAGTGTCAAGCATAGAAAGACTCTATAAGTGATATTCAATCTCGTGGCCAGCATGTGTCCCTTTCTTTAGAGTACCATCTACATATACAACCTCCAGAGAAGCACTGCCATCATTATTGACTGAAATATCCTCCTCAACATTAGAGACATTCCCATTCCTCAGTTCTTGTGAAAAGTTACCTATGGAGAAAGCAGCAAGAACATCTTCGTTACCATGTTCCCACCCTTTCAATGGTATAATATAAACTCCTGGATCCACATCACCTGGCACATCAGAAGCTTTGTCACCCGAATACAAAACTCTATCTCGGTCCAAATCCAAGTCATCCATCACCTATCCAACAAAATGATTACCAAGCTCAATGACACCCACCTACTTCATAGACTGTGGCTACAGCCCAGCTTAACACTTCACCCACACACCACTCCCATCAACAAACTTCTTCACATAACCAGAACCAATAGAGGACACCTTCTCTATCACCTCTTCCACAGCACCCTGCATTACTGATAACTACATCATACAAAACATCACCCTCCATCAGTGTTGGAATGTCCTCATGAACCAGATTTCAAAAATGATTATAGCTCAAATTTCTTCCAGCAATATTTGGACTCATGTTCATAGCCTCTTGACCTCCCCCGCAAAGGCTAAATGCTCCTTAGAGAGAACCGGCTGCAGATGGAATGCACTACCGTCCACCATAGACCAGGAATCAACTCCAAGATCACTATTCAGTCTGTCAAATACTTGCATCACTGATGGGTTCAAAGGATCCTGCACCATATTCAAACAATATGGAAGGCTCGACAAATCAGTAAGAAGAACATGCCTCATCTCCCTCTTTGCATTTCCATCAGGTTGCATTTCAACGAAATCAACAGTAGTGCAAGAAGAGTCCAGCCGGTCTCCCTACCCATATGAATCTCCAGGTCTGATACACACAACAAATTATGTAGGGGTACTCATAGCCCCATCCACATGGCCATATTTCACAGCCACCTAATCTAGTCTCATACCATCACGCACCCCACATCGATCCCCACATTTCCTTTCCATCACTTGCAAGTTAACAATCATCCCTCCACAGCGGAAAATAGCCTTCAAATGCATAAATCATCTACACTTCACACTGAACTTCATCCATGACTCAAAGACAACCTCTTTCATCAAGCAATACTCCTTCTCATCAGTAATCCAAACACAATGCACAACAGGACTTGTAACGTCAACCTCAACACATATCCGCAGACAAATCAAATTGGACAAAGACTCGGTCCGTCGATCAGAACAAAGATATCGTCCAATCATATTTCCAATTTCACAGAAAATCAAAGGATTTTAAAAAGAAAGAGGGAGACCAGGGAGACTTACCCATGTCTTAATCGATTAAGGGTCATGCTACATATGAAATATAAAGCTCCATCTGAAAAAATAAAAGGAATAATCCCCTCACCTTCTAGGATCCCCGAACCAATCGATAATCATATCCTCCTCTGATCCAAACGAAAACATAATATGTATCCGATCAAGTAACCCAAGGACCGCATGCTCATGAAGTTCCCAAGATTTTGTGACAACCTAAGAAAATTCTTCCACCGATGGTCGATGAGTACAAAAACAAGCCACCAGGGTATACTTGCACAGATCCGCATTGCTGTTTAGCTCTGTCGGGAGCATAGATAACTGGGGTGCCTATCAGAAGAGAACCAGAACATTCGAGGAGATGGAGATTTTAGGAATGTGAGGAGAAGAACCATGGTATGATGAAGGATCATCCCTCCCATGCATCAACGAATGTGAAACTCCCCCCTCTGATAGGGAGGGGGAGAATATCCTGGCGGCATGGATCTAGGTCATTGGAAGGGGGAAGAAGATTTCAGCGGTCGAGCTAATAGATATATCTATAGTGCATTAAATATAAGGATATGGGAACTAATACATCTAATAAACAAAACCTCAAAGAACATACAAACAAATATTCCATGGAGAGAAGGTAAAGAATATTAAATTATTAGCATTGATGTGGATGTTCCAAAAAATATGTTGAAAGTTGTAGTTATAATCCACTCCTTGATTGAAAATTATTTTTTGATTCTGGTTCTACCCACTATTTAATTTCAAAATAATTCTCTAAGGGTATCTCCACACAAAATCAATGATTCGATGTTGATTTTTCATGGAAATCTCATAGTGGTATAATGATTGGGTATAAATTTTATGATTCAACCCCAACTAAAGTTTATGGGAATGTGCTTCCTATAAATCTGTTTATTTTATTTATAGTTTAATTTGATGTTATCCTATGATCGGATATGATTTCTCTATATAAATCAAACATTATTTTTAATGGAAGTGAAGTTGAGTTTGATATTATGAACAAAAAAAATTTTGTCTATCAATTTGACATTAAATATTAAGTTGTAATTAAAATTACATCCTCTATATGGGTCATCATTCCTATTAAAAATTATTTTTTATCAATTTTATGGGGAAAAATAAATATCAAAGATATTTCTATTATAAAATACTTTTTAAATTTCTTTCCAGAATATTACCCAAGTAATCTAATGAATCATGAAGTATGTTTTTCGATGTACCTCATTCCATTTGCTACACCTATTTTTTATACTCCCTATAGAATGACCTTGATTAAGTTTAGGGAACTGAATAATAACCTTTGGAGAATCTTGACAAAAGATTCATTCAACAAACTGGATCACCTTGGGGTGCACCAGTTCTCTTTGAGAATAAGAAGGATTGATCAATTTCACTTTTCATTGATTATAGAGAACATAATATCCTAATAAATAAAAGAAATACTCATTACCTCATATAAATTATTTTTTTGATCAATTGTTAGGATCTTAGTGCTTATCCAAAATTGATCTTTGATCTAGGTGATATAAGTAGATGGTAAAAAAATAAATACAAACCAAAATAGCCTTTTATACAAGGTATGGCCACTATGAATTTATAGTGATTCCATTTGATCTTATAAATTCCCATGTTATCTCCATGGATTTATTGAATAGAGTCTTTAGAGATATATTGATAACATTAAGGTAGACATTATAGTTTATATTCTTATATATTGAATGGGTAAAAAAGAGCATGAAAATAATTTTATAATTAAACTCGATACCCTGAGGAAGGATAATTTCTATGAAAATTGATACCATGTGTGAATTTTGTCTTTTATATGTTCCATTCTTTGGAAATATAATCTCATGTTAGGGTATATCATTGGATCCTTCTAAGATAAATGTTTTTGAGAAATGTTCCATGATAACCATACTTATTGAGATCAATAGTATTATTGGTTTGGATAGATATTATTGAAGTTCTGTGGATATTTTATCACATATATCTAATCCAATCCCCATGTTTAATAAAAAGTCTTATAGGGTTCCTTTTGATAGATGAATGTGAATAATTTGTCAAGGAACTAAATAAAATGTATGTAAATCGTCCTACGATTACATTACCCTATAGTGGTTAAGGTTCTGTAATAAATCATGATGGATCAAGGAAGGTATTAGGATACAACCACATAGAAAATGATATAGTGGAAGATTATGCTTCACAATAATTGATTTTTTATAAGAAAATTTTCCAAAACCTTGATTTAGAGGTAGCTTCGGTAAAATTTTCATCAAATACATAGATTGGTTATATTTATGGGAAAATATGTGATATATATAGTTATAATATAAGTTTACATTATATATTAACTCAAAAAAATCAGTATAGTACATAGAATATGGTTGGAGAAAACTAAATATTATGATTTATCAATATATTACCAGCCTGGGAAGTTAAATAAGGTAGTTGATGCTCTATGTCTAATGGAAAATTCTTGCTCATCTATGATGGGGATCATAGAAGATCAAATATTTCTAGATATTTAATTTATGACTGAAAATTATTTTATTTTATTATAAAAGTATCCCAAAAACAGAAGAACATTCACGGGGGACGGAAGTGGGGTAAACCCAAGGAATATCCTTGGATAATTTCTCTACACCCCATAGGAAAAGATCCCAGATTATCATAAATCATAATGTCTTCCCCGGGCTTCCCCTGACAAGCAAGCACGTCAGATGTAATGTTTGCCTCCCTCCAAACAAGATGAAGTTACTTCCCTAAGCACATCTCTCTCCTGCATCTACGGATTTGGTATATCATGTCCCATGTCACCTCATGACGACCCTATATGGACTTCACCAATACCTCAGTGTCAGATTCAATTTTTGTCACCCTAAAATTTCGACTTTTACACAACGTCAAGCCAGAAATTAATGCCTTCGCCTCCACACCCAAGGAAGAGACCATGCCATAGAAGGCACTTAACCCTATCAGAACCGAGCCATGTGAGTCTAGTAGGATCCCTCCGCCTCTCATTTTCCCTTGTAAAAGAGATCCGTCCACATTCAAATTCAGGCCACCAAGAGGTGGTGACCAACTGATCCAACGGCCCCTCGCCATATTAGGCATGCAGGGGAGGTTCATCAGCCGACACACTATCTTCGATGATTTCCATCCCTTAAGGAGTGGACCCATCTCCATAATCAGTGATTTAAATATCATTTTAAGGAACAAGAGTGAAACTCGGGATCCCCACTGTACCTTGTTGCGCGGCTCCCAAAGAGTCCAGCAAATGGAGGAAAGGATAATGATCCTAACCTTGGTTTCCATCACCACACCCTCAGAACCCTGGAACCATGCTTCCATGAGGCTATGTATAGTGATTTGATCTTCTGCTAGATCAGGGCGGGGAGAGAACCAGGACCACAAAAATTGTGCCCACTCACTCTAAAAAAGGAGGTGCACAGCTGACTCCATCTTTGGGAACTTGCAGCAGAAACACCGAGAGACAACAAGAATACCTTTCCGTCGAATGTTCTCATCCATAGGAAGAGCGTTGTTCCTGATTCGCCAGGTGAAGAAAATCATCATTATAGGAATCTCATTGGACAAGAGTTTGATAGCCCAACTATCATGATGATCCTCCTCATGGAGTAGACGCTTGTAGTATTTGATGGAAAATATTCCCGATGATGACCCGGTGAAATAGCAGGTATCCGAAATGTCTTCCTTGATTACCTCCTCAAACAACTTCTCCTGGATCAGAGTAAGGTTGTAAGTAACAAAACTGCGGGTTTCAATTGCCTCATTAAATAGGATATATGGAAGTGAACCGTCATTGAAATTCGATGTTTCTCCCGACGAGTTGTTCTTCCATAATTGGATCTCCCCTTTCCCGACAATCCATCGAGTCGCCACTTTAATCTTTTCGAGATGCGAGAACATGTTTCGGGCGAGCCTAGAATGTCGGGGGCCTCTCCCACTCTCTATAAATTGATGGTCACCATACCTCCATTTGAATAACGAAGTCCACATAGAATCTCCCCTGATAATATCCCATGCCAACCTACCTTGGAGACCTTGGATGGTTTCCCAAATATTCTGGAGACCCACTCCCCATTCCTCAATCGGTTTATTCATACATGCCTAAGCTTCCTATTGACAACAACCCTCTTGCTTGGAGTCCCATATGAAGGATGAAAGTATTTTCTCCATGCGATCCATAGTCCCTTTGGGTGGCTTAATCAGCGAGAAAACATGCATGGGTATTGAAGATAACATGTTGTTGATGAGGGTCACCCTCCCTCCGAAAGACAGGAGGTTATTTTTCCAGTTAAATATTCATCCAAGCATTCGGTTGATAATGACTTCAAGGTAATGTTTCTTAATGTGTCCATGGGAAAGAGGAACTCTTAATGATATCATTGGCATCTACTTCCGATGACAGCCCAATATGTCTTGAATTCCCCTGCTGCGTCTTCCCGAACATCGGTTTGAAATAAACACCTAACTCTTCCCCTTGTTGACAGCCTGCCCACTCAGGTGCTCATATGCAACCATAATTTCTGACAGTTTGTTAAGTGATCTTCGCCTTCCATTGATAAAAATCAGGATGTCATCCGCAACCATGTGATGCGAAACCAATTCAAAGCCGCACCTTCTCCTGAAAGGGGCTAACCTACCAGCCTCCGCACATTGGTTGAGGTTCCTGGATAAAGCATCATATGCCAAGATGAAAAGGGATGGAGATAGTGGATCTCCTTAGCGAACCCCACGAACTGATTTGAAGAAACCGAAGCACCTTCCCATCAAAGAGACAGACAGCCATGGTGAGGAAAAGCACCTGAAACAAATGACAGAAAACCACTCTTAGAATCCGAGTCTTCGCATAACTCCGATGATGAAGCTCCACTCTAGCTTGTCGTAAGCTTTTCAGGAGCACTGTCGTGGTGCAATGTGAAGGTTACATCCTTGACCTCCTCCATCGACGGAATCATCGACAGATCGTGGTTATCCTGTTTGTTCACCAGTTGCGACATGCAACTCAAAAAGCTATCGATTGTTGTCTCTTCTTGAGAGTTATCATAACGAGAGGTAATCTCTCCTGCAAGGAAACCCTTAAAGTGTTCTAGAGCCATTTGTCCTGCCACCTCAATGTCTGAGGTGAAGGCCCCATTCCCTAGACTTATGTTGATCTTTGAGTAGTACCTCTCCGTCACACATGCATGAAAAAATGCACTATTACGGACGCCTTCCTTGAGCCATCTCACCTGAGACCGTTTTTTAGAATTATTTTCCACCTCCAGCATCTTCTCTGGAAGAATCGGGCATTTGTCACAAAGGAGCACAAAGGCGTCATCATCCCAGAATTCCTGTGGATTCTCTTACAGGCTGTTAATGCCTGTTTTAATTCCTTCCACCCAATATTCATCCCGAGGTCGCGACTCCAGCCATCCTTATATATCTGATTTAAGGTGATTCAGACAGTTAGTCAGAACATTCCATGCCATGCCGCCATGGTCATGGTCCCATGAATCCTTTATCATGATCTTGAATCTCTCATCTTAATGCCATGCATTCGAGTAATGGAAAGATCTTCATTGAGGATCCTCTCTTTGGACATTCAGAATGAGCATCGCATGATCAGATAGTAGCCATGGAAGGTGAGTGACCAACGTTTTGGGAAAGGAGTCCAGCCCCTGCATGTTCGTAATCCACCTATCCAGGCCTCTACAAATGCGACTAGTGCCCCTCCTATTATTGCACCATGTGAAATTGGGTCCGGTGAACCCCAGATCGAACAGCCCAGCACATGAGATGACGTTTCAGAAATCCTGTATTCCACCTCTGCTCTCATTCACCCCAACTTTCTTCTCTGAAGGATCCGTGATCGAATTGAAGTCTCCCCCTATGAACAATGGGAGTGAAGCCATTTTCACAGTTTCCACATGCCTCCACAGATCCAGTCGATCGATCTGGTTTGTGCTAGCGTAAACCATTGAGTAGATTGCAACTGATCCATCGAAGGAAACTATGAAGTTCATACATTGTGACATGGTATCAACCAACACGACAGACACGTTCTTCTGCCAGCAAACCCAAATATGATTGTTATCTGGGTGACCATGCAGAGAAAAAGGAAATCCCATTTTCCTGGCAACTGCTTGTAGCTTGCAAGGTTCAAGTTTCAGTTTAATAATCACCAGAATAGATCCCCCATGCTTCCTAGCTTCAGAGGCGACAAAGGCACTTTTGGATTCTGCCCTAAAGCCACGATCATTCCAGAGCAAGATGCAATCCATAATCATAAGTCCCTCCGTATTTTATGTCCACAGGCATTGGGTAGATATAAACAGGGGGAGACACCACTTTCTTTGGATCTTGAGAGGGTGAATGGTCTCGGAAAGGATGATGATGGCGAACACCTTGTGGGAGAGAGAAACTTCGTTTTCGGAATCCCGTTCAGATCCTCCGAGATAACCAAACGGTTTGCTACTGGTCTTTGGGGTAACCTAGCCTCCGCCCCGCCCTCCAACAGGGAGACCGGAATCAACCTCTGTGGAGATTCCTGGGCCAAACAGATCGCCTTCGCAACACCTGAAGGGATCGGTTCCTTCTGCAAAGAAACACAACTGGACACCAGATTGCTTACCAGAGGGTGCTTCAGAAAAGACGGTAAAAAATGTGCCGAAAAACTAAAAGAAGGCGGGGGATTTGGCATAGACTTGCAGAGGCGCAGAAAGTTGATAGGAGAGATAGTGTTCTCAGAGCGGAAGGATACTGTCTCCCTATGAGGGGAAACCCAATCAGACGATTCTCGGGGATCATCGAAGGAGCCAGTCAGCCAAACAATCCAGTCCGTAGGATCCGCATAAGATCCCAACAAAAGAATGTATGTTATGCCAGAGATCGATTTTTCACCAGTCGCTTGGGGGCCACCATCTAAATTCCAAAAAGAAACTGACTCCCCAATGGTAACATCTGCCTCTCTCGCCGACACCGTCAGAGACGGTAACGTCGCCGGAGCCACCTCCCCTACCGGACTGCCATACCACTGAAGTTCCTTTGACCGCGTCTTATGAGAATGAAGCGAACCCGAAGCCTCCCTAGACATAGAAGGCTCCTCAGGAACTCCTACCCTCGATGAACTGGCTTCCGACCGCATCCTTCTGCATATCTTCTCTGTATTCGCATGCAGACCGCAGAAGACCCAGAGCCATGAGTGGAAATTATAGAATATCAGCTACCACCAACTAAATCCATCATCGTCTCTAACCAGCACACGAGAATGGTGAACCACTGAGAGGTCCATCGCGACACAGATATGAGGGTTTTCGGCAGCCTTGAGCCTCCTGGAAGCCTCGTCAGAGCACAAGAAAGAACCAAGAAAGTCACCAGTCGCTCTCAAGATTGCTGGATTCTGGAGAGGGAGGGGAAGGCTGGGCAGGTTTAACCAAATGGGAAACAGAGTAACACCAAGAACCAAACCTTCTATCTTTTCTGGCCCAGGTAGAAACGAAGTCTTCTGAAGAGAAAAGGTGGACGCAAAAGGCAACCCTAGAAAACTCATACACAGCCACCGGAGCCGAAAGACCCCACGAGTCCACAAAACTTTTAAATGCAGCCAAGGAAGGCTTGAGACATCCGAAACACACCACCATGGTCCAGTCGTGGAAGGATTCAGCCTTCTGCAACTCCTTCTTGGACAGAACCACCGAAGGTTACCCTTCAACAAGACCAAGGCTCCGAGGTTCCAACACAATCTTCGGGATAATAGGAGGAACCCTTCCGGCCGGCAGCGCCCCACCTCCACCAGCAGCCATATTCGGACGCGCCACTCCAGAAAGGATATCCCTGAAAGATGCCCTTTTTGGCCCGTCTCCCAGAATGGAAATAGAAAAAATCACGATGGATTTTATCATCGTACTCCCCAAAACCTCAAAATTCTATTATAATATATAGGTTTTAGTCAATCTCGTTATAATGTTAGAAAAACTCATTACCATCAAAGAAGAATTAACTCTTTATTGTCATTCATGGATACACCGTTATCTTAAATATGTTAAATTCCCTTAGAGAGGTTTAGTGGGGATATGAAATATTAAAACAACTACCCATTTGTATCTTTGGTTTTTATTAAATAAACCAATATTTTCCCCTTTTCCCATATAAAGGTGTGAGTGTTAATGAAAGCATGCCCGAGACACAAAAAATTATCTTTTTTCACCCACACTAGTCTATGTCCAATGATAATACATAGGGAATGTGCCTATTTACCAAATACACTAAATCAAACTATAGTTATTAACATCACAGCTAACTTAATGTCCCTCCTAGTTCACTAGCATTCACAATTTAAAATCTCACTTCTCCCTCAACTGATTTGTTCTCATTATTCCTTCATAATAGCCTTCAATTGACCACTTAAATCGATAGTATTTACCAAACATTTTGTGTATCATGAATATCTAATTTCATTCACATGATTAATACCTATTTATCACAAAAATACTAGTCAATCACTTATAATTCTCATAAGATTCGCTTTTTAGAAACCCCTTTTCTCAATTTTTTCAAAACTACCAAATTATTCCTGAAAAGTATAAAACCTTCATCAATCATTTCATTTGTCAAAACTCATAAAATTTCATTAATCATTCACAAGTTTTTTTTTGAAACTCACGAAAATTCTCAAAACATTCATGTTCATGAAACCTTCTTCCTTTATGAAACTAATATTCTTATAAATCTTTTGTTTAAGGTTATCTTTTATAAAATTCCATTACAAATTCATAGGCTTCTGATTTTTATTACGGATTCCTTGCTTCGAAAAAGTGGGATAACCATCTATTTATAGACATTGCCTCCACTTCATGAAACTTATTAACTCATCGCCACATTTCCATGAACTCTTCATAATTTTTCATGATAATCCATGTCTTCATGAAACTACTAGGCAATTTTACATTTTTGAAACTTCTCATAATCATGTAATGTACCATATTTTCTTCACATCTCAACTATAATTTGCCAAAATTATTTCCTGAATTTTCAAACCTTTATGAATCACCAATATTTCTAGAAACAATGGAAATTCACAAAACACAAAACATTCATGAATTCCATGCCTTGTCTATATTTTCATGAGGCATCCGTAGAATTAAATCTGCCATACTATTTGTGTGATACACCTAGTTTTAATCCTAAAAAACTTAAGACACTTTAAAAAACACAAAATAGTACATGAAACATCATGAACTGCATCCAGAACATTAATACCACTATGTTGGATCATTTTTAACATACCTTTTTAAAAATGCTCTCTAATTCCACAACTAATCAAGTAAGACTACTTTTTTAAAAAAAACACATTCCTCCCAAAAACACTATATACTTACCATTAGTGATTTTTTCCTAACAATATCCACCATTGGGATTGTTTAAAAATACCCCCCCCCCCCTTTATACCACTTTAAATCTTATTCCATATTCTACAAAAAATCACTTCTTTCGACTCTATATTGGGATCAAGGATTTACTCAACACACACTATAAGACCACATGATCCATGATTAGTATAATAAAAAAGATTATCTCGAAAAGTTTATCCATGAATCGCTTTTCTCCAAAAATAATTAACTTCATTCGTCATGAAACCCATTTATCTTAATATATAACCTTTAAGTGATCATATTTGGAATCATGAGATTGAAAACTCCCCCAGCTTCGCTGCTCACCCTATCATACCCCCCTGTCTTGGTCAATATTCCCCCCCCCCTAAATGACTAAATTAGTCACTCCTTTGTGTATATAACATTTTAAATAACACATATCGTCACGTGAAGGAAAACACACCATACCATGGGGAAAGGGGATCACATTTCAACACTTTTTCAAGTGTGGAGAGTTGACTGATCACTAAGATCTAGTTTATTTCATTCAAATATTTCTCTTGGTAAGTATTTTTTTAGAATATCTATAAATTTTTGTTCTCTAAGAACATACTCCAACATTAAAATCCCATGATCGACCTTCTCTTTAATGAAATGATACCCTTTTCAACATGATTCATCCATGAGTGATAGAGTAGACTTTTTGTATGATTTATATAACATGAATTGTTACAATCGATATTAATTAAAGACATTACATAAACTCCCATATCATCAAGATACTACTTTATTTACAATGACTTTGTACCATCCTGAGTAGCCACAATATACTCAAATTTTTTAGTGATCAATGAAATATAATTTTTTTTCTTAACCAGGAACTTCACAACATGTTGATATTGAAGGCACCACATGGAATTGATTTTCTATCATTTACTTAACCTTTCCAGTCTATATCTGTATATCACAATAACTCATTCCAATATTTTTCATTTTATAGCAAAACAAATTTCACCATGTCCTTGATATGATAAAGTATTATTTTTCAAGACAAGTAAGTTGATATAATTAGGATTTATTTCATATCATGATAATTTTAATGTTTCAAAAAAAATATTGGGTCTGGTAATTATTAATTACAATATACTACAAATGATATACTTATATTCTTTGACACTAACTACTTTTCCTTCAACATCTCATGACATTCTCACATGGGTATCCATCATACTTTTCATTTCTGTGGAATTATCCATTAAAAAACTCCTGAAAATCTATTTCTATATTTTTATGGGGAAATTAATGTACTATTTATTCCTTGAATCATGTAAAAAATAAGGAAAATAATTATTTCACCAATCATTATCATTTCAATCTCAGTTTTCAATAATTTTGTGCAAAGTATTCACTATACATCATTCAATCCCCAAAATATTATTTCATTAATATATACCAACATCATCATCCTCTAATTACTATCATTTTTTACATAATGATTTTAATTAAATTCCCCATGCTAAAAACTAAGCTTCATAAAATACAGATCTTGTCTCGAAGACCATGTTCTTGATGTCAGATTAAATCTACCTAACTCGTTCTTCAGAAAACAATGTTCTCATCATTATGGACAACAAAACCATAAGGGATTTCAATGTACACTAATTCTTCCCAAATCCCTTTTATAAATGATTCCCTAACATCCAACTAGAAAAAATTAAATTTTCTTTATATTACAATGTTCAATAATAGGCGAATAGTCTCATGCCATATAATAGGTAAAAATGCATCATAAATATTGATTCCCTAAAACTGGGAGTATCTCTTACACACTAGATGCTACTTTCATCAAATTACCAAGCCGTATTCATTTAGTTTATCCCATAAGAAACATTTTGTTTTGATGAAATTATTATCTATGGGTCACAAAAAAATATCCAATATCTGATTCTTCTCAATTCGGTCAGGCTCATGTTTTATAGCATGAACCATGTTCTCATATCCAATTTCTTATTCAAAAAAATTATTCACTACCTGAGATAATGAGGATGCCAAATTAAAATAATTCATTCTCTTTGTTGGAACTGGTGTTTTTTGATCACTAATGATGATTTTTCATTCAATTTCATCTCAACTCTTAAGATTATGTGAAAATGAAAACTTTACTTCCTCCTGATAATCATCAGTATCTTCTTCTAAGTATGAGTTTTCCACTTCTAATATCCCGAGATTCTTACCTCCACATCACTGTCATAAAGGAAAATTCTATGTGTTGTTGAATATTATGTTCATTCCATACTATAGAGACATCATTACTTTCAACCCCATTTACATGACTCATGTCGAAGCGTTTATAAGATTCTGTTTTTACTGAGTATCCATGTAATATCTCTTCACCACCATGAGTCTCAAACAGTCAATATTTATTCTTATAGAGAATGAAGCATTTACTTCCAATGATTTGATGGAATTTCATTGTTTTCCTCATTCCATACCATGTCATAAATGGATACATTTTTTCATTAAGACATAACATATACCTATTAGATATGAATAATGAGTTCAAGAATGCTTCCTTCCATAATTTATTTAGTATACCTTTTTAATATGAATTGTTGAGGCCTTTTTTTATAATATGATTTCTCCACTCAATCACCCAATTTTTTTTATGGAGTTCTCACTTCCCAAAGTTAGTGTCTTATCAAATGTTTCTTGAGATAATCCTTTAGTTGGTTGTTTGTGAATTTTATAAAATTATCTTTTTGAAACTTTATAATCTTATATCAAAGAATCCATTTATCTTCCCTATGATATTTTTTTATGTAACTAACCACATCCAACTTGTGGGACATCAAATACATACATTCCATACTAATGAAAGCATTGATCAAAAGAACCCAATACCAATTCTCATCAATGACTCTTGGTGAGATAGGTCCACAAACATCTTTATGCACCAATTCATAAAATGTGGTTGACTTCTATTATCTTTCCTTGTATATGTTTATGATGATACTCACTTGATTACAAGAATCCAACATGTGAGTAAAATTACATGATATCTTGGGGAGATATTGAGTTGCATCATATTTGAAAATATCATCCAAGGATGGATGGAATCAATGAAAAATATATTTATGCCACAACTTGTCTTCTTCATATTTGGATAGAAAGCTTAAATCTTCTTCTCCACTCACTAGAAATAGATTACCCCTCATGGTATTTTATTATAATTCAAACACACCATATTATCCCTTAATGATACACATCTGCTGGGTAAATTTTATAGTATGACCTGAGACACACAATTGACTAACACTTCGAAAATTTGGATTGACACCTTCGACAACCTAGACATCAAAATGTATCATATATTTTCCTTGAAATTTGGATTTTACAAAGATAATAATAATTATTCCAACATCATTTACATGTTTTAAAACACCTCCATTTTAATATTTAATTCTTGTATCAATATATGTATTTTCCAACATATGGTACATGCATCCACTATCAAGGATACATAAAGTAACATGATATTAACCCTTAAGGGAAATATCTAAAACCTTTTCCTTATAAAAACTTTTATTTTTTATCCATCTCATTAAATTAATACCTATTATGGAATGATTTTCTCAATCTTTCTCAGAGTATGATGGAACAACATTTTCATGAAGAGATACAAATAGATGTTATGTTTTCTAATCATTCGATTAGTATTTGGCTGACCTCTTATGACCAATATTATTATTCATCAGCATATTATTTTTCACAGTTACTGAGAAATATTTTTCCATGTTTCTAAATATACCACACAAGAAATAATTACCATTATAATCATTCTTGGAAAATTAAACTCTTTGTCCTCTTCTTTGGTTCTATTTTTTCCTTCGGTAACTTTTCTTATATGGAACATGCATTTTAGAAATATCCAATATTTCCACAAAAATAACACCTAATATATGGTGAATTCCAATTATTCATTATTCTATAATTATTTATTCCTTGAATTATATAAACCAATCTATTTATATTTTTAATCAAATCAATTATCAACCTTCGAGTGGGTGATTGCGATCTAACATATTTTATCTGTGTTTTCTTATTAAGACACATACCATCCAGGTCATTTGGATATAAATATTTATTCTTTTTTACTATACCTATATACTCAAATTTTAACTTTTCTATCACATTATTGATCCGCATCCTAATGTTATATTAGGTGATAAGAGTCTCTTAGTTTCTTCTAATTTTATTTGTAGTTCACCAAATTCCTATTTAAGTTCTTGATATGTTTAATTTGGTATTTTTATTCCATAATAAAACCATTGATCACCCTTTTCTATTTTCAACTTTCAACATGTACTCAATGACCTTTTATGGGTCCTCTATCATTGAATACATAATCATTTAAATTTATTAATTTTTCTTAGACTGCCTTCTTCCTTCTACTGCAGATACGGTTTCGTTCATGAACCACTCTATTATGTTTTTTATTTGGATCTCTAATCATTTATATCTTCAAGAGAACCTTCTAATTCATCCTAGAGAAAAACCATACCTTATAATTATCTATAAATTTCTATTTCCTCTCATATCTAGGAGTTACTTATAATATTCACCATATCATTTCCTATATGATATATGAAGTTCTATATCTCCTCAACATTAGATTCTTTTGAATGAAATTTTTCTTATAAAATAAGATTCTTCTTTTGGATGAATTTTACCTTGAATTTTTTCATACCTTTCAAATAGGATGAAGACCTATTTGATGGAATTTTGACTTCATATTCATCATCATATTGAGTCTACGTAGGGTACCTTTCATCAATATTTCCAACATTTCACATCGAAATCATGTGAGTGGAAGTTTCCCTTTAATATTTTTCCTCCTAGTAGATTTGTGGAAAAGAATAAAATAACCACATTTTCTCTTATTTTTCCTAGTTATCTTCTAACATAATATTCTTCCAGGACTCAATTGGAACATTTTTGGACTTACCTTTTTCTATAGAATCATTATCATCATTTCTCATCTCGAATATGACAAGGGTGTTGTGAAAACTATCCAATGTCAAATCCTTTGAACATTATCTCTCAGTAAAAAACATTTTGATTGATCTAAGTGTAATTATTCTCAAGATTCTATTAATGGTCATTACATCTTAAATAATTTCTTTGATACCATGCATTTCTTCTATAAAAACATTCTCATAATCACAAAATGCATCTACAGACTCATTTTGGTGTATTCCTAAGTCCTCATATTTGTTCCAAAAAACATATAATGTGGACCCAGTGTCTATTAAATCACCATTATATCCATTTAGGATTATTTCCAATAGGTAATGCATGAAGATACATAAAATCACCTTTATATACATTTTGTTAGATAAATCTTCTCCTGAGGCATTGATTCCATTGGACAGCATCTAATTCCCGTAAGTATACTTCTGATAAAACTAAAATTCCCATACTTATAGAAATACCATACATCGCAGCAATAAAGAAAATGATGCATAATGATCTAATTTAATACTACATATTACTCTTCCACAACTAAAAATTTATTCAACTAAATATTTAAATCCCTTTATGATTAATGGCCTCTATGGAAACAACTTAAAAAGAAAAGTTATTTTCAAATTTTCTCTCTCATACCAATTGTTAGCCCAACGATTGCTAAATACCCTAATAGGGTTTGAATCAAGTCATGAAAGATTAAAATAATTACTATTTTGATCTTGTTTCATTATTAAACAAAACACACTTCTCTCCCTTTCCTATAGATAAGTACAATAAAAAATTAAACCATGAACGAGACACAAAAATTTTACTTAGTTCACCCCCACTAGCCTATGACCAAGGATCATACATAAGTAATAATCCTATGTTCCAAGTCCACCAAATCATGAAATTATTAAAAATTCTAAAGAAGAATCAGTTTCCTTCTTGATTCAATACAATTTATAATTTGAAACATCAATATTCTCTCAACTGAATTATACTCACTAATCCCTCAAATTATTATTTTTTCACATTATTAAACATAGTTTACCCGAAATTTTGTGCATCATGAATATTTATATTCATTAAAAAGATGAATACCTATTTACCATTTAATTACTACGAAATCCATTATGATTTGTTTCTGATTCACTTTCACAAAACCCCTTTCTGAACTTTCACGAAACTACACAGTTAATCAAAAATATTCTCGAACTATCGCAAAACATTTCATATCATGAAAATCACCAAATTTATCAAAACCTTATTTTATTTTATGAAAGTCATAACTATTCATGAAAATTATATTTTTTCAAAACATCCTTCCTTTGTGAAACTGATATCCTTTTGGATTCTTCAAGCACAATAAACATTCATGAAATTTATTTATGAATTATGGGCCATTGGAGTTTTGTTTATGGTTACTCTATTCAAATGAGGGTGGTACCTACCTATTTATAGACATTTTCTCCTCTTAAAAAATTTTCTATACCTTCAAGAATCTTTTCATGAAACTTTTTAAACATATTCATGAAATAATCTATCTTCGTAAAACATCATATAAAATTTCATTTCCAGAATCATCTCTTTATCAAATATATTATCTTCTTTCATTCAAAAATAATCAATATTTAGTGAAACATTTTTCTAGATTCTTCAAGACTTTTTTAATCCCAAAAAATTCATGAAAATTAATAAATTCTAGAAAAAAAACCATTTTTAAATTCAATTTATAAGGCCCCGACCTTAAACATTACTTAATATTGAATTACATGAATAATTCACATTTAGGATCTTTTCAGGTTTAGTGTTTTAGAGAATTATGAAATAACTATTACATCTCAAAAGTTTACAAAGTAGACACTTTTATATATTTTCCCTTTTTTACAAAACATGAACTCTTGAAAAAATAGAGTCATGTCTAGTTCTATGTTTAAGACAGCATGACTTTTCCTTGATCCCATCCTTGACCCTATTCCACATTATGACCTATGAAAAACATTTAAAAAAAACTTGGGATGAGCATAAAATGCTCAGTAAGGGATACATAATGAAGGAAAATGGTTAGTTTTTCAAAAAAACAAGTAAACCATGAATACTTTATCAAAGTAATACTTTTCACCTTTATGAAGTAGTAAAAACTCTTCACTGAAAAAAAAAATCATTACTTACCCTTTTGTAACCAAAAGATTACCATAAAACCCATATAAAGAACACTTAACATATAATGGTAACTTGAGACATAAACATACTTAAATGGAATAACCATGCGGTCGACTTCCACGCATATCACTTAATGGAATAGCCATACGACCAAATTCTATACCCAATTCATTGGATGTTATAACTTAACCACCCGTCCTGGTATTCACAGCACCACCTGTCATATGGTTTATCAAGTAACCACCCGTCAAATGTCCAAGTACCATTATAAAATTATAAGACATAAAACAAATATATTGGAAAGAAAACATTTCCACATTTCAATCAAAATATATCACTTAAATAAATTGACATAACAAATCCATTATAAAAACCATTTTCAATACCAAAATACATAAAAGAGTATATGGTATTTATTTCATTTTAAAAACATTACGGCTTGTTGAGGAAGCCAAAGACCAAATAATACTCACGGTGGCGGAAAAGGTCGTTGTCATCGCATAAGTTAAAAGAAACATTCCTTTATGTCATTTAGTAAAACGCTTCATAGAAAAAGATTCATTTTGAATAAAAGTAAATGTCAAAGGGGTTTATACATCGTATAAAAGAAAGTTGTGTATAAAACAAAATATGCCTCAGTGAAAGGAGATTGAGATGAAGTCCATTACCTCATGTTCGACGTGACTCGATTGCTCTTTAATATCCTGAATAATAAACTAAAGTTAATTTATACTCTTTTAAGAACCCTTTTCAAGGTTATTATTCCTTTTATATCACTTATTTCCATGTTATAAACATTATGTAATCATTTAAGTTAATAATGTTCGTTTTGTCGATATTTGGTACTTAAGTCAAAAATGGACTTCTTATAATTACATGTTGTTCATGGGGTCAATGGTTCATTATATCTAGAATGATATTCATGATTTGGATATCATATATATCATATATATCCAGAATATACATTTATTTATAATAGTATATAACATTTAGAGGAATGAAATGAAATGCACCGTTCATGGAGACAGTAAGTCGTACGTACGCATGAACGTTACTTTCATTTCTATTTCGTATTTAATGGAGTGAAATCATAATAATATAAAGGTATATTATATTTCCAGTTTAATATAATATATAATATTATTAACTCCATCCTTTATACATCCCACATATGGCATTAACGAATGAAATCACTTTGAGGGGGCGGTAGTCCGCACTTCCTAAAATGAAATTATCGCGTTTACCTATAATGGAAACAATAAAGGTATGACATAAATGAAAAATAAAGAAGAATATGGAAAAAATAAACATAATATATATCATATATAAATAGAGTGACATCTTAATGGCCACCATGAAAGGTTTTAAAAGAATATTGAACAATCGTCGTTTTGTGAGGCAGAAATTCGCAAACCACAGAAACATTATGTTCTTTAACCATTAGGCGGAGGTGTGTGTAAGTGTAAATCAAATACCTTTCATAACAACATCCTAGTATATTTAATATACTGGTATTATTACGAACTAGGGGAATAAAATGAGTTTAGGGGGTTGGAGAAGCAAAATAAAACAAAAGAACACAAGTGAAGACATTACCTTTAAATCGGATAACTCCCTTTGGTTTGAACCAAAAGGGTTTCATGAAGAGCTTTATGCCTAAGGTAAGGCTTTTAGGATAAGGAGAGGGGTGTGGAGAGAAAAAATGAGTAGATCTTGGCTGATCCAAAGGCTTGAGAGGTGTGGGTATGGAGGTAGAGGTGGGGCCTTTTATAAGAGGAGAGGAGGGGAACTCTTGGAAAGTTATATAATTTTACTTTATTATAAAATGCTTTTCAGATTTTAAAGGTCCCGAAAGGATATATTTCTAGGATAAAGTGATAGGGGTTAGAAAGCCACCCATACAATAGATTTTTGACAAGTTTAGGTGTTATATTTTACATTATTTTTTCATTTTATTTAAATCGTTAAATAATGAGGTAATCACTGCATCATCATGGTGTCATAAATAATTTAATTTATTTAATGTCTAAAAATTATAAAAAAATACTATGATGTAGGAAATATTTTTAGATTTATAATGAATATTTACAGTCAAACATATGACTTGTATAACCCCATGTAAATATTTATTAGTAAAACAATACTTGTTTGTGACATTTTTGTTTTAACTTTAAATAAAAAGTTATTAATGTAATTTTCTTACCCAAGTGGCTCCATGGGGTCCACAAGTTGACCCATGGATTTTCATGGTCGGACATGAAACATCGAATAAGGGTATGACAGGTGTCAAGGTAATTTCATATTATTATAACTTTTTTTTACCTTATGTTACACTAATTTCCTTCAATCGCAATTAATAAAACATAAAAGTTACTATTCACCAAAAACTTATTTTAATCCCATTGAACCACATTTTACATCCTAATGAAAACCATGTATGTCAGATTTTTGAAATTCAATTTACAAAAGTGGTAATGTTTCATTTAAATGAAAAATCAGTTTTTTAACTACCACTTAGTGGTTTCACTATTCATCAAAAATTGAAGTTTTTCAGAAAAATACCAAATATTCACCCTATGCCATATTTGATATTCCGAATTCAAAAATGAATTACATTTTAAAAAATTCAAAAAATATAAGTTGAATCAATTAATTTAATAACAATTGCCGTTGTCAAAACAAATAGCGTGTTTTTATGAAACAATATATATCAAAACATTGACACTAGTTTAAGTCCCATTTCAAAGTGAAATTAATTCCAATGACCACCGTTGGATTAAATGGTAAAAATATATTCTAATTGCACTTTAAAACCAATTCAAAAGATAATCTAATTATATAAATAAATTATACTAAAAAGAGGTTTTGAATTAAAATACAACATTTTTCACTATTCATTAAAAAATGAACTTTATTTGAAAAATACCAAAAATTTACACAAAGTAAATTTTAATGTCCCAATTCTAAAGAAGAATTTTATTTGGTACAATATAATTTATAAGAGTGACTAAAACTATATTTAAAGAGGGTTCTCCATCGAAAGTCGATAAGTCGACTTTTTAGTGAATATTAGAGTATCTATGCCTAAAATTGAATTCTATTTTTATTTTAAGCCTTTATCTTTTATTGTATAAATGTAAAACATTTAACAAACATATATAATCATATTTTAGTTATTTCTATTCATTCTCGCCAATACAACGTCTACGTGTTAACTACCATTTAAAATAATATTGTTATATTACTAGTGTGCAACGTAAGATTTCAAAGAAACTCGTTGTTGTGTATTGGGTACGCTATCGAACATAGAAAACCCTTTAAAGTAAAATTAATATTTAAATCTAAAATATTAATAAATATGAAAATGTATTATTCTTTATTTACCTGGGATGTTACATCCTTCCCCCTTTTGGGAATTGCGTCCTCGCAATTTTATTCACTTATCAAAATAAGTGGGGGTATTTATCACTCATATCATTTTCAGATTCCCACCTTTCCTCTTCAACCATATGGTTTTTCCACAAAACCTTCACCTGATAAATTACCTTATTTCGCAACACTTTCTCTCTTCGGTCAAGAATCTGGACTGGTTGTTCTTCATAATAGAGATTCTCCTCCAACTGAACTACCTCTAGACTCAAAACATGATATGGGTCTGGCATATACTTTCTCAACATCGAAACATGAAAAACATTGTGTACCTGAGATAATCTCGGAGGTAAATCCACTCGGTAAGAAATTGACCCAACTCTCTCTATAATTTTATATGGTCCAATGATCCTTGGGCCCAGCTTTCCTTTCTTACCAAATCACATCACACTTTTCCATGGTGAAACTTTGAGGAACACATGATCACCTACCTCAAAAGATAGATCCTTCCTCATGTTGTATGCATAACTTTTCTATCTACTCTGAGCTGTTCTCAGGTGTTTCTATATCAGCTAAACTTTTTTTGCCAACTATTCTACCAATTCGGGTCACATCAACTTCCTTTCACCTACTTCATCCAAAAAAACTAGAGTTCGACACCGCTTCCCATATAATGCCTCAAACGGAGCCATCTGTATAATGGAATGAAAACTGTTCTTATATCAAAATTCAACCAAAGAAAGATGTTGGTCTCAACTTCCATGATAATTCATCGAGCAAGCATGTAGCATATCCTCCAAGGTCTGAATTGTTCATTCTCACTACCCATCTGACCGAGGATGAAAATTTGTAATAAAATTTAATTCAGTACCCAACGACTTCTGAAGCACCAAAAGTTGGAAGTAAACCTAGGATCACGATCAGATAAAATGGAGAGGGGAACTCCATGCAACCTGACTATCTATTTAAGATACAATCGAGAAAGTTGATCTAGTGAGAATGTATCTCGAATAGGAAGGAAATGAGCAGATTTAGTCAATCGATCAACAATAACCCAGATTTCATTATTACCTCGAGATGTCTTCAGTAATCCCACAACAAAGTTCATTGATATATTTTCCCATTTCCACTATGGCACCGGTAAAGGCTGAAACATCCCTTTTGGTAAATTCCACTCTACTTTAACATGTTGACAAGTCAAAAACATCATAGTAAAATCAACAATATCTCTTTTCATTCCATCCCACCAGTAATACTCTCCCAGATCTATGTACATCTTAGTACTGCCAGGATGAACTGAAAACGGGGAACTATGAGCCTCACATAACAACTCATTCTTCAACTGTGAATCACAAGGCACATATAATATCTTCCAAAACCTCAAAACACAATCATTATCAATGTTAAATTCAGGAAAATTACCCTTATTAACCAGCTCTACCTTTTTCTACAACCCACTATCTTTCTTCTGCACTTGCTTAATTCTGTCTAATAGAGATGATCTGACTGATACCTGAAACAAAACAGAAGAACTTATTGCACCAAAAAATTCTATTCCAACGTTCATCCAATTAAAAACCAAATGATCTCATTCCAAACGTAGCATTCTTAATGAAGCATTACTTTTTCGACTCAAAGCATCAGCCACTTTATTTGCTTTTCCCGAATGGTAATGAATTGTACAATCATAATCCTTGATTAATTCGAGCCATCTCCTCTGTCTCATGTTCAATTCTTTCGGAGTGAATATATACATTAAACATTTGTGATCAGTATATATTTCACACTTTACTCCAAACAAATGATGCCTCCAAATTTTTATAGAAAAAACAAAAGACGCTAATTCCAAATCATGTGTAGGGTAATTTACCTCATGAGTTTTCAACTGACATGAAGCATAAGAAATTAACTGTTCATTCTATATAAGTACACAACCAAGTCCCTTCAACTAAGCATCACTTTAGATAAAAAACTCACCATTCCTGGAAGGAAGTGCCAAAACTGGACCATTCACCAATCTTCTTTTTAACTTCTGAAAACAATCATCACATTGTTTTGTCCAGATAAAATTAACACTCTTCCGAGTTAGCTTAGTCATTGTACTAGATAACCATGACAAATTTTCAACAAACCTTCGGTAGTAACCTACCAAACCACAAAAACTACGGATCTCGATTACATTTGTGGGTCTTGGCCATTCTTCAAAAACTTTTGTTTTAGTAGGATCAACAGTTGTGCCATTTTTTGAAACAATGTGACCAAGGAAAGAAATTTGTTGCAACAAAAACTCACACTTACTGAATTTTCCGTATAGTTTCTTTTCTTTTAAGGTCTGCAAGATAACCCTTAAATGACGTTCATGCTCCTCTTTACTTTTAGAAAACACCAAAATATCATGAATGAAAACAACCACAAACTTATCCAAGAACTCATGGAAAATTTCATTCATAAGTTCCATGAATACAGAAGGTAATTTGGTTAACCCAAAAGGAATAACTACAAATTCATAATGGCCATATCTAGTATGGAACACAGTCTTCAGAATGTCTGCTTCTTTTACTTTTAAATGATAGTACCCCAACCTCAAGTCAATCTTCGAAAAATACTGAGCTCCCGGGAGCTGATCAAACAAATCATCGATATGAGGAAAAGGATACTTGTTCTTAACAGTGATGTTATTCAAGGCTCTATAATCAATGAAAAGTCTCATTGAACAATCATTATTTTTAACAAAAAAGATATAAGCACCCCATGGTGATTAGCTAGGTCGAATGAAACCTTTATCTAATAACTCCTGTAATTTATATTTTAACTCTAAAAGTTCAACTTGAGCCATTCAATAAGGGGGTTTTGAAATTGTCTTAGATTCAGGAACTAAGACAATAGTGAATTCAACTTCCCGGTCATGAATAATACCATGAAACTTATCCGGAAAAACATCAAGATACTCATTTACCACTGAGAAATCATTAATATGAACAGTTCCTTTATTTTCAATAGTTTGTGAAAGGTAACATTCATTTCAATATTTTACTTGTTTCTCAACCTCCTGATATGTTATCAAAAGAAAGGGTTCATTCTTGTACACAAACAGAAAATCTTTCTGAAAATAAATCATTTTAGCTATGTAGTCAATCTTATCCTGATAAACAGAAAGCCAATCCATGCCCAAAATAACGTCATACTCTACTAGAGGCAAAACAATAAGGTTTTTAGGTAGATTCTTTCCGCACAAAAGGATATGAAGATTCTTATAATTTATTTTTGTCTCAACGTTCCCTCCGGGAGTTTTTACCATAAGTTCAGGATTCATATCTTGAGATGGAATTCCCAATTTACTAGAAAACTTCTTAGAAATGAAAGAATGTGTATACCATTAATCAAACAATATATTGGAATAATCTGAACAAACAAAATGTGTACCTGATACAACTTCATTCGATGGCCCAACATCTGCTAAAGTAGTTTTAAAGGATTTCAATACCCCTTTCTTCTTGTATTCTGGATACTTTCCCTCAGTTGAATTCTTCTTTAGACACTCATTTGCATAATGACCCATTTCATTACACTTAAAACATCTTACCACATTCTTTTTATTGCCTGCTTGATCATCTTCCTTACAGTTACGAGCAATATGACCAGACTTACCACACCAAAAGAACTTTCCAGACATGGATAAACATTTGTTTGGATTCATTTTACCACACTTCTAACAGGTCGGATATTTGGATTTCTTACCTCCTTTCTTCTTTGAGGAATTCATCCCCTTTACCTGCCAACTGGACCTCTTATTCTGTTGTTTGTCCAAGAACACATGATCATCGGTAAACTCCATTTCCACCATCTCTGCACATTGAACAAGTTTTTCATAACTTTTGAACTCACTAGAAGCTAAAGCGCTTCAATACTTTAGCATTAACCCTGAGTAAAAACGGTTGATTTTACAATCAAGATCTCATATGAAATTTGGAGGATACCTTGCCATTCGAGTGAACTTTGATTCATAAGCAACCACTGATTCATCCTCCTGTGTCAATTCTAGGAATTGTTTTTCCATACTAAGACGAACCACCTTAGGAAAATATTTCTCAAGAAACATACCTTTGAATTCACCCCAGTGAAGTTCATAAATATCATCACTATCCCTGATATTTTTCATCATCGACCACCACTGATCAGATTCACCTTCAAAACGGTAAACATCAAGACTAAACTTTTGATGTTCATAACACCCCATGACATCAAATATCTTCTCCAGTGCTTTAATCAACCCTTCTGCTAGCATACCGTCAGATGATCCTCTGAATGATGGGGGATGTTTCCTTATGAAATGTTCCACCACTGACATATTCCTCTACGGTTGATATGGCTGATCTCGTGCATGGATACCACCACCATTTATATCTGATTCAATTGTTTCATCACTGCAACAAACTGTTCAGTTCCGATTCTAACCATCTCAGGTTGCTAATTTGGAAGGTTGTCTTCCTCCTGATGACTTCCCAACATAGTTTCCATGTTTCCTCTTCAGAAAACCATTCCGAAGACAGAAATATCTTAGGCGAAGAAAAATGGTAATCTTTAAATGCTATATCATTTAAATCAAACCATAAATTAATTTAGGGACATAAAATTTAACAATTTTTCTAACTCCTAATGTTGTCTAAACCGACCTTCTATACCAACTATAAGGCCACAGCCTTAAATATTACTTAATATTGAATTAAATGAATAATTCACATTGAGTATATTTTCAGGTTTAGAGTTTTAGATAATTAGGACATAACTATTACATCTCCAAAGTTTACAAAGTATACACTTCTACATAGTTTCCATTTTTTTTTACAAAACATGAACTCTTGAAAAAAGAGAGTAATGTCTAGTTCCATGTTTAAGAATGAAATAATTTTCCTTGATCCCATACTTGACCCTATTCCACTTTATGTCCTGTGAAAAATATTTCAAAAAAAAACTTGGGATGATCATAAAAAGCTCAGTAAGGGATACATAAAGAAGGAAAACTGTGAGTTTTTTAAAACAACAAGTAAACCATGAAAACATTATCAAAGTAATACTTTTCACCTTTATGAAGTAGAAAAAACTCTTCACTGAATAAAATATCATTACTTACCCTTTTGTAACCAAAATATTACCATAAAAACCATATAAAGAACACTTTACATATAATGGTAACTTGAGACATTAACATACTTAACTGGAATAACAATACGGTCGACTTCAACACATATCACTTAATGGAATAGCCATACGACCGACTTCCATACCCAATGCATTGGAGGTTATAACATAACCACCCATCCTGGAATTCATGGAACCACCCGTCATATGTTTTATCACATAACCACCCATCAAGTGTCCAAGTACCATTATAAAATCATAAGACATAAAAAATATATATTAGAATGAAAACATTTTCACATTTCGATCACAATATATCACTAAAATATATTGACATAACAAATCCATTATAAAAACCATTTTCAATACTAAAATACATAAAAGAGTATATGGTATTTATTTCATTTTAAAAACCTTACGGCTTGTTGAGGAATCCAAAGACCAAATAATACTCACGGTTGTGGAAAAGGTCGTTTTCACCGCATACGTTAAAAGAAACATTGATTTTTGTTGTTTAGTATAACACTTCATAGAAACAAATTCCTTTTGAATAAAAGTGAATGTAAAAGGGGTTTATACACCGTATAAAAGAAAGTTGTGTATAAAACAAAATATGCTCAATGAAAGGAGATTGAGACAAAGTCTCTTACCTCGTGTCTGACGTGACTCGATTGCTCTTTAATATCCTGAATAATAAACTAAAGTAAATTCCTACTTGCTTAAGAACCTTTTTAAATATTATTATTCCTTTTATATCACTTATTTCCATGTTATAACCATTGTGTAATCATTTAAGTTAATAATGTTCCTTTTGTCGATATTCAGTACTAAAGTCAAAAATGGACTTCTTACAATTACATGTTGTTCATGTGGTCAAAGGTTCATTATATACAGGATGATATTCATGATTTGGATATCATATATATCATATATATCCAGAATATACATGTATTTATAATATTATATAATATTTAGAGGTAAGAAATGAAATGCATCATTTATGGAGACGGTAAGCCGTACGTACGCATGAACGCTACTTTCATTTCTATTTTGTATTTAATGGAGTGAAATTATAATGATATAAAGGTATATTATAATTCCAGTATAATTTCATATATAATAGCATTAACTCCATCCTTTATACGTCCCACATATGTCATTAACGAATCAAATCACTTTGAGGGGGCGGTAGTCCGCACTTCCTAAAATGAAATTATCGCGTTTACCCATAATGGAAACCATAAAGATATGCCATAAATGAAAAATACAGAAGCATAAGGAAAACATAAACATAATATATATCATATATAAATATAGTGATATATTAATGGCCACCATTAAAGGTGTTAAAAGAAGATTGAACAATCATCGTTTCATGAGGCAGAAATTCACCAACCACAGAAACAGTATGTTCTTTAAGCATTAGATGGAGGTGTGTGTAAGTGTAATTAAAATCCCTCTCATAACAAAATCCTAGTATATATAAGATACTGGTGTTTTTACAAAAGAAAGGAATAAAAATAGTTTAGGTGGTTGGAGAAGTAAAATAAAACAAATGAACACAAGTGAATACATTACATTTAAATCGGGTAACTCCATTTGGTTTCAACTAAAAGGGATTATTGAAGAGATTTATTCCTAAGGTAAGGCTTATAGAATGAGGAGAGGGGTTTGGAGAGATAAAATTAGCAGAGCTTGGCCGAACCAAAGGCTTGAGAGGTGTGGGTAAGGATGTTGAGTTGGGGGCCTTTTATAAGAGGAGAGGAGGGGCACTCTTGGAAAGTTATATACTTTTACTTTATTATAAAATGCTTTTTGGAATTTAAAGGTCCCAAAATGATATATTTTTAGGCTAAGGAGATAAGGGTTTTAAATACACTGATCAAATAGGTTTTTTACAAGTTTAGGTCTTAGATTTTACATTATCTTTTCATTTTATTTAAATCGTTAAATAATGAGGTAATAGCTGCATCATCATGGTGTCATAAATAATTTAATTTATTTAATGTCTAAAAATTATAAAACAAATACTATTACATAGGAAATATTTTCATATTTTTAATTAATATTTATAGTCAAAAATATGACTATTATAATCCCATGTAAAAATTGTTTTAGTAAAACAATACATGTTTCTGACATTTTTATGTTAACTTTAAATAAAACATTATTAATGTCATTTTCTTACCCATGTGGCTCCATAGGGTCCTCAAGTTGAACCGTGGATTGTCTTGGTCGGACATGACACATCAAATAAGGGTAGTACATGTGTCAAGGTAATTTCATATTATTATAACATTCTTTTTACCTTAAGTTACACTAATTACCTTTAATCGCGATTAATAAAACTTAAAAGTTACTATTCACCAAAAAATTATTTTAATCCCATTGAACCAAATTTTACATCCTAATGAAAACCATGTTTGTCAGATTTTTTAAATTTAATTAACAAAAGTGGTAAAGTTTCATTTAAATGAAAAATCAATTTTTTAACTACCACATAGTGGTTTCACTATTAATCAAAATTGAAGTGTTTCAGAAAAATACCAAAAATTCACCCTAAGCTACATCTGATATTCCAAATTAAAAACTGATGTCTATTTTAATAAATTCAAAACATATAAGTTTCATTAATTAATTTAATAAGTAATTTTTGTTGTCAAAACAAATAGTGTGTTTTTATGAAACAATATATATCAAAAGATTGACACTAGTTTAAGTCCAATTTCAGTGTGAAATTAATTTCAATGGACACCATTGGATTAAAAGGTAAAAATTTATTCTAATTGAACTTTAAAACCAATTCAAAAGATAATCAAATCATAAAAATAAATTAGATTAAAAACAGGTTTTGAATTAAAATACAACATTTTCACTATTCATTAAAAATGAACTTTATCGGAAAAATACAAAAAATTTACAAAAAATTGTTTTGACGTCCTGATTCTAAAGAAGAATTTTATTTGGTCCAATATAATGTTTAAGAGTGAACAAAACTATATATAAAGAGGTTTTTCCATCAAAAGCTGATAAGTCGACCTTTTAGTGAATATTAGAGTATTTATGCCTAAAATTGAATTCGATTCTTATTTTAACCCTTTATCTTTTATTGGATAAATGTAAAACATTTAATAAACATATATAATAATATTTTAGTTATTTATATTTATTCCCTCCAATACAACGACTATGTGTTAACTACCATTTAAAATAATATTGTTATATTACTAGTGTGCAACGTAAGATTTCAAAGAAACTCGTTGTTGTGTATCGGGTACGCTATCGAACATAGCAACCCCTTTAAATTAAAATTAATATTTAAATCTCAAATATTAATAATTATGAAAATGTATTATTCTTTATTTACCTAGGATTTTACACCATTACTTGGTCATATTTTCATGTGGAAACCCTTGAAGTGAAATATTTGAAATACTTGTTCTATCCTAATAATTTTGGGCCCAATAAATTTGGTAAACACTTCAAAATATAACCACATTGTACAAAAAGCTTCATAAACCACTTCAAGAGCTTAAATATATCTATCTTGTATATTTATCAATATACATTGTGAAAACATCATGTTGGAACTCCACAACTAACCTGATAAACATGTTCTTTCAACAATAAAAATATACATATATACACTAAAAAGTTACCTTGATTGATTTGTTTCCCCAACATAGCCATTAAAAAAAGGTAAGGTTTCATGGAATACAACATTCTATTGTATCTAATTTGGTTTTTTGGTTTAACTCAATGTTCTAGTGAATTATTCAGCAAGATCATGATACATAATTGTGTTTAATCAGTGTATATCATCCTTGGATAGATTGTCAGTCTCAAATAGAAATTGGAAACCTAAATTATATTTTGATATATTGTTATTTTTATTAAAAAGATGGTTGGTATCAAAACCATGCACTAATTGTTTAACATAAAATAATGGATTTCACAAAGGAATTCAGATGGATCCTTATAAAGACCTCATTGAAAAGAAGTGTATGACTCTAAGTTTATTGGATTAAATTAGAGAAATAAAACTATTTGACCTACTAAATATAAAAATTATTCCATAAAATGTTAGATCCATTCAATAAAACCTTACAAAAGTTGAAAGTTTATTGAACTGTTATGGATCTAATCATCAATGTGATCTGGATTTTGATGTTTATAAGAAGGTGTTTCTATGAATTTTTACATGGAAGAATGTTGTGAGAGTTGGGAATAAAGGAAATATGATATCTATTTATATTATCCCCTTAAAAAATTTGATTAGTTCAGGATGGTATCTTATCATTAAGTGCTTCCACTGAACCTCTCTTAAGTTTTGGATGTGTTTCATCAATCTCACCTAAGAAAATACATACATTTTCAATAAAACAAAATGAAATAATAGGTCTTACCACTATATAATGAGATTTAATATGAAGAAAAACTATTTGATATTGATTATTATATAGAGGAAGTTCTATGAAATAAGAATATTCATCCTGTCAGAGATGTGTGCTAAAACCTCTAATTTGAGGAAGCTATTTTGGAACATAAAGATGATATGAGGAAGAAGTATACTTAGTTATTTGTATTAGAATGACCAAGTTTAAATGATTAAAATTTTCTTAAGGCGGTAGAATGTAATACCATTATAATTTCTAATATAAATTCAAATAATTATAATTCCTTCATAGCATGTGTTACATGAAACACCGATTTTTAACAGACAACAGTATAATATTAATATTATTATTTATACATAATGTTTAAGAACTAGGTGAAATAAATAGTGGTATGAATAGAAATCACTACAATTAAAAATTATAATGGTTTTCGATAAACAAAATATATTTGTAAATAAGTACATTAATTTTATTAAAGTCATTATATTGTTTGAAAATAATTTTTTCTCACTAATTTATTTATATTTATTTTGTGATAAAATAATCAAATTAATTTTATCATCATTTAGAAAAACAATTTAATATAATTAAATTATTTTTTTGAATCAAAATTTCAAATTTAGAATAGTATAATGTTTTTTTATTGTTATCAGATGTTTAATTTTTTTAAATAATAGTGTGGAATTGTTATTTTTATTAAAAGCCAACCATTTCATTTAAATAATTTGCAAAGCTACATATTTTTTTAAAGTTTTATACATTGAATTAATTAAATTATTTTATGAATAATTAAATTTAATTAATTGGAATCAAATTTATGTATCTTTTTTATATTAAATCATTATATACTTATGAACATTTTCTCTTTGGAAAACCACTTTTCATCACGTTTGTTGATTTATGTTGAAATTAAAACTTTACAATTATTTGAAATAAATTTGGAAGAATATATTAAATATTTTGAATTTGAATAAATAATATTATATTATAGTGAAAAATAATTTTATTTCAAAATTAATAGTAAAATTGGTAAAACTTAGTTACAAAAATTAAGGTTAAATTGATTTTATAGGGCATCAAACTATAAAGTTATGGGTAAAATAGCCTAAAAAAATATACATTTTTTATTTTATGTCCATACTGAAATATTACATCGTCAATGGTTCAATAATTAACCATTTAGTATAATTGTGGAAAGTGAAAAATGTGGGTGTAATTTATTCATTACAAAATTTCCAAGTGTGCTATATCCCCCACTTATAAACGGACACCCAAAATCATATCCTATTCAAGCATGTAGTTCCTATTTTATCATAAATTCCCTAATTACTTACCTCCACACGTCCTGTAAGATTTTTCCTTATTCAAAAAAACTTCCAAGGAATACATTGTTTCCTAACCTAAACAGTTTTTTCTGGAGAAGACGTATCATTATTATCTGAGCACATTTATTTTATTTATTATTCAATATCCTTAAAATATACTCCATATATGTTGAAATTATAACACCAAAATATATAATATAATTAGATTTTATAATTTTAATTTCATAACATATATTCATCTTCTCTTCTAGAAAATATGAAATGAAAATATCGATTATGTGTATGGCATACTACAGCTTTACGAACTGATTCCATTCATTTTCAATCATAGCTTCTCATGAGAGAATATAACAAAGGATTTAATTAATATATATATATATTACATATGTAAAAATAATAATTATTAAATTTTAACATCACATATATCTTACTGCCTTTTATGCCTTTGGAAAATGATAACGTTACCCATGTATTCATGTGCCTTACAACCTCCATGAAGCGATGTAAAACGTTATTTATTTTATTCATTCATGGATGCTAATAAAAAAGAATATTTAATGAATATATATTATATATATTATATAATTTTGAATCAATAAAAATAAAATAATATTTACCATTATTTCTTTTTATATGCTAAAAAGGGGAAATATTGGTCATGCTTATATATTACCTACTATCTCCATAAACAGTGTAATTCATTTTTATATCTGAAATTATTGAATTAGTATAAATACATATAATATGAATATATATATATATATATGATATTAATAGCATCATCAATATTATTTAAATGATGTAACCATGATCTAAGTATCAGTATTGACACTAAAAACCAAAATGTATGTGAAAAATGAAGCCGCTATTACCATAAACATTGATTTTTAATGAAGAATTGTTTATAAATTGGAGATAAAATGGTTATAAGAAAATAATATATGGTATAAAATACATTATTATGGTTCTATAATATATTTATTATAAATATATATTTTCGTACATGAGTTTTATACATGTACGATAGAAATTGGAACTAAGGTAAGGGTTTCTCATTTCATTTTTACTATTGTGAGTCATAGGAGATACTCCCCAATTATTTATTTTTTGTGGTGTATATAATAATTATTTAATATTTTATATCATTAATATCATTATCTTCATGGTATTACAATTTTTATTTGAAGTTGTTTATTTCATGGTGCTTATAATTCCAAAGGCACTAAGATAATAAGGGTTTTCGATAGTAATCTCAATATTTATCGATATTGTTTATGATTATGTTTATTATAATACAATATTATAATCTATTTATTAATAAACTCGTGATTTTTTGTATTCATAGTTTATTCATGATGTTTTCAAATAATAGTTCCATTTTTCCTCTCTTTGTTACTTAAAAAGACTAAGAAATGTTTTTTAATAAAAGATGAATTTTTCAGTCAAAACTATTTTCATTCCATATCCATGTTTTCTAAAAATATTCTTAAAAAAAATTACATTATAAAAATTTTATATTGAAGAATTATTTACAAATTTTTTACTTTTACAAAATGGTTTGAAAGGAATCTTATTTTCATTATCCGAATGAGTTACATTTGGACCTTTTTTATAATAGTATGAAAAAATATTTTCTTAACCTATACGGAATGTATTGAATTACCCACTATTGTGACCACTCATTTCTCAGAATATTTCATTATAAGATTCCATTATTGTTTTCAAGGAAAATTTTTTCGTTCATATTTTGAAAAGTTTTATTTTTTCTATGTTATTTTCCTTGTGAAAATGATATTTTCCTCAAGAATTTGTTTTAATGACATTTTATGTTATTTATATTATTAAAAAAACAAAAACCTAATATTATATATGATCCATAAAGAATAATTTATAATGATAAATCCCATTTTATTTCTCCAAATGGATTATGATCAGTTTGACCTAGGGTGTTCTATTTTGATATCAATCACCATATTACTCAGGGTTGTTTATGATTATGTTTATTAATTTGTGAAATTATTAAAATATCATGAACTAGTTTTTCAATATTAAAGTTTATGATGATTATGTAAATCCATTATTTTTTTAGGAATGAATTGTATTTATTATGTGATGAGTGTGTCTTAGAATTACATATCCCCTCGACACAATGGTCGGTCTCATGAGAATGACTATCTTGGTTATTTGGTTAAGGTCTTACACATTTATATAAGATATTGACCTGATGCATTGAAGGTGTAATCAGAATGTCTAAAATTATTAATTCTCTCATTATGATATAATTTATTGATTTTTGTGAGATTATTTGATTAGTTAAAATACCAATGAATTATTTCCAAGATTACGTGATTATTTATATGGAATTATTTGATCATCATTTATTTCTTCCATATTATTCTTCATGTTTATGTTATTTATTAATTGGAATGTGTTTCATTTATTTACCTTTAAATATTTATTTTGACTCATTTATTTTTAATATCTTTCACTGTAAGAATACCCATATTAATAAACAGAGCTCCCCTTGTTCTTACATTTCTTTTTCCATATGATTTGAAGAAGTGTTTTGTAATTGATATACAAGGTTATGATAAAGGAAATATAATTGCACTTAAATAAAAAAATAGGTAATATTTATATTTTACATATAGAATTTGAGAAAAAATTATGTATCTAGCATACCCAAACTGTTAACCAACTCAGTCCATCCTGATTCAATTCTTTATACCTAGTATCAATGTAATAAATCAACCAATGAATCTGGGTACTAGTGTCATGGTCTTCACATGGGTCCTAAACTAAGTTATTTTACAATTTTAATCCTTTGATTACAAAGATCAAGATAAATATTAAGGGTATAATTTTTTTATGGTAGAGAATGTAATACCCCTCTATATTAAAAAACACAATGACCAATAATGTACATTACATGTAACACCGTTCTTTAATAACTATAAAATATTATTATTTAAATTTAATTGTTAAAACCATTTCATTGAGTTTTTTGTCATAAATAGGATTTTCATAATTAATATATATATATATCTTACTCAATTACTAATTAATTGTTAATTCTTTATTAAATGAGCACTCAAATTTTACTAATGTTATTTATGATTCAAATGTATATTTTCTTCAAAAACATTTTTTATTGATTTTTGTGAGAGTATATTATTATTAATTTATACAAAATTTAGATATTTTATTTTTTAATGAATATATATTCCATAAAATTAGTATATAAAAATTAATTTATCATAAAATATTATGATTTTTCAAAAATATTGATTTTTAGCGAATATTGAAAAGTACCCATTTTTTGTAAAACTATAACTTATTTTTAATTAAAATACCCATTATGATTTTTATTTGATCCAATATTAACATTATTATCTTTAATATAAAAATTATATAATTAATTACATTAGAATTATCTTTGTACAAAATATTTGTATAAGTTTATTTTTTTGAACAAAAAAAAAACAAATTTATTTGAATACAGGTTTTAATTATATTTTACAAATTTTATTATTATTATTTATTTTTCAATCTTATAAACATTTATTTTTAATAATTTATTTGATATTTATAATCAATAGTTTAAAATTTGGTAAATTGGTCAATATTATTTTTTATTACAATGAATAGTAATCGTGGTAAATATGTATAACCTTGATAAGGGTAAATTGGGTAAGTAATGATACAAATAATGTAATAAGAATTAAAACAATACCTAACACCTAAATTATTTCTATTTTTTTCTAGTTTAACTAACCCTTTATAAATTTAAAATTATAGAAATGTTTTTTCATTTTTCTCTGTCAAAAACCTTTATCTTATTTTATCTAATTGAAAATTCCAAAATTACACTCGTTTTCTTTTAATTTATTTTATAATTTTAAATTTCGATAAGAAGTGGGTATTAATTAATATAATTTTTTTTATTTGGAAAATAGTTTTTTATGGTAACTTTTTTGAAATTTTTCAAGATGATTTATTCCCCATAATGCATACACTAGGTTGACATGGTGTTTGTACAAGTAGTATAGACCAAAATAATTTGATTTTAAAAACAAAAAAAAAGAATTTTTTTTGATAAATATTATTTAAAATAAATCTTATGGTAAATTATAATGTATAACTTATGGTTAAAGACTTCATATTCAAATTATATACCAATATATTTGTCTTTAATGTCAAAATATGTGAATTGTTATTAAACTAACATTAACGGTATTTTTGTTAAATATTATAATATGAAATGATTTAAAAATAATAAAAACCATGAAATAGGGAAAGGAGAATTGGATATGGTCTTATTTTTAGTCCTTTGAAAATTTGTGATACATATTTTAACTTTGAAGTAAATTTATATCTCTTTACCATTGATACAGTTATTACCATAGTTAAGGTTAAAATTGGTTAACGAATGGGTTAACCCCAAATACAATGATTAAAATTACACATAAACATAAAAAAATCATTTTTTAAAAGGATTAAGATAGTTACCTTTCTTATATTATATTCTTTTCCCACATTATTTCACTTAAACATGAAAATAATTTATTATATTTTAAAATCTTTAGTAATTCCAATTGCGTTGTTTCATTCACTATAATGGGACACCACCTCTCCTCTATTCCTCTTTCTCTTTGATCTACATGGCTTTATCAGACCCTAAAAATCCTCTTTTTAATTTTATTATATACATTCGACCGAATCTTGTATTTTTTAATGACCATCCCTCGGGTATTTAAGGATAATCCAAAGGAGGTTCCTCAAAGATGAGGTAATTATCTAAACTGACCATGTTCATTTTACATTATATTATAACTATTTAAAATATAATTAAATCATAAAAATATAATATCATAATTATTTCCACTATAATAAAACATTCTTATTACTATGTTACATCCCCTCTTCATCCCTTTTCCATCATTTGGGGAATGAAAACATCATTAGTGCATACATGTGGACTTCCACCTCCACGAAGAGATGTGTTTATTTTCTCTAAATAACCTTTCATGGAAGGTTATTATGATGGATTTAATGTATATATAAATAAATATATATATTATATTCATGAAAAAAATTTAACTCGATAAATATAATTTATCATCTCTTCACTTACCATTTTATATATCAGAAAATGATAATATTTTTTGTGGGTATGTGTGTATTACCACCTTCATGAAGCGATGTGACTCATTTTTAATGTATATTGTCCATATAAGATTATAAAATTTAATTTAATAAATAATCTTATTTATTATATCATGAATATATTCTATATATGATTAAATAATGACACCTTTTACCATGGTCAACATACAAATGTTATTTTTTGATTATGAACCAGACATTATCTAAATACAAGATGTGGAATTAATTGGTTATGTAATTAAATTTCACAAACCCTGAATCCAAATATACCACAATGAGGAGAGAGAGACAATGACCCTCGTGTCCCACCTCCTATAAGCTCCGAGTTGGAAACTAGTACTAAGGGTCTACCAATCTCAACATATGGGAGGCATTACCCCTTATATGGAAACAATATTGGAATATATGATGGATCATCCAAAATAAATTATATAAAATAATATAAATACTTCCAAAACAATCCAACATGAATGTGTAAAATAAAATTGATACAAATACAAAAGTATCCAACATAAATACCCAAAAGTAAATCTAAGCAGTAACACAACAACTGTCAATATCTCAGATAATAAGGTCCATCATGGTCTATGAAATCCTCCTAAAAAATAAAAATAGTTTTATATATGTATGTTGAGAATGTAGGTATACTCAGAAGGAAAATATTTATTTCCCATTCATAATTGAAGGAAGTATTCTAATTACCCTATAATAAAACAGCAGAACCATACATCATCTAAACGGGTATACTAACCAAACCCAACATCACCATAGAACACTAACCATGTAACATATCTCCAGAAATATAATATGATTAACATCAATGATAGGGTACCCTACCCAAATTTCCCATATATTAGCCACAGTAACACCAAAATAGAAAATTTCCTAGTGCTCCCACCTCCTCTGAATATACCACATCCCATCCCGCCATCACAAACCTGGACCTCACAACACATCCCACTTGAATGCACCTAGGCCTCCCAACCCATCCCAAACACCCAAACCTTGTCCTCACAAATCATCTGTCCCACACACACCTTGGCCACAAAATGCATCACTTATCATCTGGAAGACACTTGGTAAGGCACAACTCATCCAAAAGACACCTATGAAAAAACTACCTCTCCCACAAACACTTGGGATACCACTTCTCACCATATCATGGCCGAAGACACTTGGGACATCACTACCAAGAATAGGAATTGGGGACATGCATGGGTTCCATCCATTCATCCTCCCATCAGGGTGTTGGAAAGACACCCTAGAGTGACTATACAAGTGTTCAGAATTTACTACTCAATGTCGTGATGTGAATATATAAATCATAATGAAAATAAAATTATATACATATATGATATCAAACAGAAATTCCAAATCTATAGGTTCTCAAATAAACAACAAACTTACAACACTTCTACAATTGTTGGTACCTCTAAATTCACAACACCACACAACAAGTCATAAAATATGTTTCACATTTGCAACCAATTTATTTAACCATTTCAGTTTCATTAACCAAACCAGTCCAATACATTAAAAACATTTTTAAACAATTATTTATTCATTAAATCACTATTAGGTAAACCACAAAGAACAAAACTCAACAATAAATATATTAAAAGTCATTTCAAAAGGTTAAGAGTCTGATAAATTAATGCTGCTACACATTAAAGATACATCATTCCATGACCTCCATGTTTAACATCCATTCATGATATATCATATATTGATCTCAAGATACATGGTGAAGAATTATGTGTGTTATTAATGGATAATAACCCCTTCTAATCACCACCATCCTTATTTAAATTTACCCTTCCCAAACCACCATACTAACCTAGAAATGCCCCAATATGAAAACCACTTCTGGCAACATAACATATGACAACCCATTCCGTAGACCTACTGCATAGTCATACCACTCCCATCACAGCCTCACCATAAAACCATATTCCATCAACATCCCCCACACATATTAAGATTAAAAAAAACATTTTATAGGTTCAAAATAACATTTAACACAATCTATTACTTTTCATTGGGTGATATCACACAATCCAAAATCCAAGTGGAACCAATTCAATTACCAAGTATACATATCTTTCCAAACTTTCATTTTATGGTGACACTAAATAATTATCAACAATTCAACAACCACATCTTATGTATCTAGTGAGAAAAATCCACAAATAGTAACAATTTTCAGTGGGGCATCAAGCTCGAACAATCAAAATATCACATTTAATCTCAAAGTTGTAAAAATCATGAGAAAGAAACCCAATTTTTCCATCACTATCAATTAACTGATTATTTATCTTCAATTATGCAGGAGTAACTATGATTCATAAATAAAAATAAGTAAAAACCCTCCCGCATGATGCACAATTGATAGAAACAAAGGGAATGCTACCTCAATGGATCTTTTCAAATGATATGCACCGTAGGGTAAAAAATAATGCTCTCAAACCGCAATTGCACCATGAAAAATTCATATCAACATATAACGCACCAAGGATCTATAAAAATTAACCTAATTCACCATTGAACGAATGAAATTCCACCGCATTGGATCCTCGGGAGAAGAACGGTTGACAAAATATGAGAAAGATAAGATATATCACCATGGATCAACCACAGATCCCCAACGAACATCCACTAGGATCAGCAGATCGAAGAGGTGGGAAAACAGCTCAAAGAACACATCATTACACCTAGGGTTTGGACACAATAAGTGGAATTTGGAGTCCAAGGATGAATGAATGAGGGTTTGTATGAAAACTAATTTTAAAATTGTATATGATTAGGGTATTACATGATGTGTAATACCCTTCCATTTCATGTAACACATGGGGTTTCTATTTTATCCAAAAAAAAACATTACCTCTCAATTTTATTTTATTTTTATAACCCCAAAATATTACATGTCATGAAACTATTTTTTAATTTGTATAAAATTATTACACACCATGAAACTTCCAAGATATACCATGAAACCGACTATAACATCATGTAATACAGTTACATGACCAATATGTCTTGCAGCCATCAAAAACTGCTAGAACTTCCCCCAAACACCACCAACACACAAAACACTAAAAGTAACACACTGAAAAGAAACAAATAATTACATAAGATACCTATTATATGATTCATGTCCTCAAGAATCCATGACCATTCCTAGAAGAAAAGTGATTCAAATAACCACAATGCGTGATAAATCTCAAGAATCTCATCATATCTCAAGCATTACAATGAACCAAACACACTAAACCAAATGACCTAAAAGACACTACACAACCTGTCAAACTCTATAAATCCCATGCCAAAACCATTAAAACCAACAAACCACACCACTATACAACCAAAAAATTCCACCATCCCAAGCATAGGAATCAAGGAATTTCGTTTTCCATGTAAATATATTATCTTCTATAGGTGGAATGGACTCACTTGAATAGGTTTAGTCACAATTAAATTAATAAATCTTGATTAGGAGTTAGATCAAAACCATTACACACATCAGGACATTACCACATAGCACACCACACACAACTAAAAACTAAGAGAAAACAACTCATCTCATATAAATTTTTTTATGCATCAAATTTCAAAGAAAAATAGAGAATAAACCCAAAAAATACATGTACTGGGAACACATCTATGTTTCTCATTCCAATGTACTCTCATCCTAGCCATCATGACTTCACAAAACACAAACCAAAGTAATGTCCCATCCACATTTCACTTTCTCTTGATGACTCTAGATCTCCATTGACTACTCCACAAATGTTGTTTCATCTTTGATACCCAACACTACGTATTAAATGACATGGTATTCAACATGTATATACCAATGAATCTGAGATATGTGGAAGACATCCTAGATCCTATCCAATAGTGATGGAAATTCCAAATGATACACCACTTTACCAACTCTCTAAAATACATCAAAGGGTCCAACAAGCCTAGGTTGATTCTTACTCCCTCTACCAAACCATCACTGCCCATGTCATGGGAAATCCTTCTAAAACATGTGGTCCCCAACATCGAAATCCAACTACCTCCTTATAAGATCAAAATATGACATATGAAAATCCTACACACCTTTCAACCTCTCATGAACAATCTAAACATTCTCTATCATTCTCTACACCACATCCGGACCAAGAAAAACAGTCTCCCCAAACTCTTTCCATCACAATAGAAAATTACATGGTCTCTTAAACAAATCCTCAAATAGATCCAGGATAATTGAATAGTGATATCTATTATTAAATGAAAACACAACCAAGTACAATTGTCATACCTAAGATCCACCAAAGTCCAAGGAGAACGCCCACAGCATGTCCTCCAATGTTTGGATATTCCTCTCTATCTTCCCATCTATTTGGGGGTAGAAATTTGTATTGAGGCATAAATGGGTGAAAATAATGTAAAAATACCATCTACACTTGTGAGGTAAACCATGAATCTCGATCTGAGATAATGGACATTGAAACTCAATGAAACTGCACACCCTCATCCACATACCTCTTCGACAAAGAATCCATTGCGCCTAATTCCTTGATCGCTAAGAATTAGGAATAATTCATCAACCAATCCACATTCAACTAGATAGTATCTAATCTTTTTTGAGATTAGGGTAACCCTATTACAACATTAATAGATATTTCATCCCATTTTCAATGAAGAAAATCCAAGGGTTGTAACAATCCACTCGTAACCGGATGCTCAACCTTTACCTACTGGTAAACCAAGCACTTCACCATAAACTCTACCACTACTAGTTTCATCTGAATCCACCAAAAATACATATTTAAGCCATGTTATATCATAGAAACTCTTGTACTTACTACCATGTGTGATCCATGAAACTTAATATGGACTACACAACGCATTAATACCATAATAAACAACTTTCCATGAAACGACATGTGGTTTTGATCATCCTCCGACCACCCCTCTATAGTATCACTATAGCCAACAAGATCGCACATCACATCTACCTCTGAGTCTCCCCACAGAGACTATTCCTCCTATTTCATTAGAAAATATGACACCGTAATCTAAAACCAACACCCTTTACCACCACCCACTCCAACATCTAAGTGCAAGGCTTTTAACTCCACCATTGCTCTAAAAGAATTTTCAGATTCCCAATCAACATCCTTCCATAAAATTTGGATCAAAGAATCATCCACAACATTTCCATTTACTAAGTTATGGGAGATTTAAAAATCATTTTTTTTGAAGAAACTCCAACCACCTATATTGTCAAAGATTCAGGTCATGCTGGGAAAATACATACCTCAATTTCTTTTGATCTATAATGAAAAAAATTGCTCTTAAATGAGGTAATTGTGACACAAATTATATGAAAAACCCACCACAACCAACTCCAGATAATGGTTGGAATATTTATGCTCATGTGAAAATAAGTGACTAGGCCCATAAGAGATCATTTCCCATTGCTTTATCAGTATGAATACCTAAACCAGACTGGAAGAATCAAAAAACAACTCAAACATCACCCCTTCCTTAGGAAACCATAGTACTAACCAAATTTACCTTCAGGTAACCAAAAACTACCTGGTAATATTCACTCCACACTAAATCATGGTCTTTTCTAGTCGAACCTGTCAAGAAGGCTTCAACTTGAGAGGAATCGGGTAAAAATATCTGGTAATAGTCTTTGAGAAAAACGAAAATTGTGTACCTCTTCCATGTTCCTCGGTGCTTCTTAAGAAACAAATTCTTCAATATCCAATGGGACTACAGCCATAGCCTTCTAAGACACCGTATTCCTATAGAAATTTACCTCTCATATCCAAAACATAAACTTGGATAACTTTCCATATATCTGGTGGCGTTAAATACCTATAACACAATTTTCAGATGCTCAATTTTATCCTCCTATGACTTCAAGTAGATTTAGATATCATCAATGAATACGATGATGAACCGATCTAGAAACTCATGGGAAATAGATTTCATAATCCCCACGAACAAGGATGGTGCATTTATAACACTGAATATCATGAATCCAAAATAGAAGTTCCCACACCTATATCTAAAGGCATTTTACATGATATGGCCCTCTTTCGCCATTAACTGGTGAAATCTAGACCATATATTGATCTTAAAAAACCAATTTTCCCCTATCAGCAGGTAGAAAATATCATCTATCATAGGAAGAGGGAAATGATTCTTGATCATCACCTGATTCAACTACCAGCAGTCTATGCACAACCTCACACCATCGTATGTATTATTTGAAAACAACACTGGAGCACCCCACGAAGACACACTCGACTAGATAAAACCCCTCTGCATCAAATCATCTACCTGAATTCTCATATCCCACAACTCACAAGGTTTCATCCAATAATGAGCCATTAAAACTCTGAGAAGCACTCGACTATAAGTCTATCCCAAAATTAACATCACATTGAGTGGGTATGATTAGAAACTCCTTATGTAAAACATCTAGTAACTCCCCAATGACTTTGGGAACTTTTACAACTTCAGCGTCCACTGATTCCACTGATATCTTATCCAATAAAGAATGAAGGGGCTCCACACACTAACAACACACATGAAAACCATCCTTTCCAACGAAAACAACATGTTGGAATCCAAATCTAAAAACAAAACTCTCATCCAAATGAAATAGAAAAAATTATGTATGGAATACAACTATTTGATTCCATGTATTACATCGTATAGGTGAATCTATAGTAAGAGGAGATCACCATGGGACTGATGTTATCTCATAATCAATCTACACCCCCAACACACATTACACAAGTTGGTCTAGCCTTCTAATCGCATAGTCAACACTAGTGGAATGGGTATCCTCTCTAAAACTAGTCCCAGAGAATGGTATATAGTGGGATCAGAAAAGGAATTTAAATCTATTGAATCAAACATAGTGAATGAAAAGATACTGAACAAACCGATCTTACCTCTGATTATCTCTAGCCCTGCTGGAATTGATGCCTCCACTACATGAAACTGACCACGCCATGATTTTCTACCTCTCTATTGATGACCACCTCCATGGGAATTCTTTTATCCCAATCCCGGAGCACACAGGACATCCTGAGGTCATCTTATAACTAATTCATCTCCCCATGGCGGAGAAATGGCATGTTGTCACTACTGCTGAAACTGTCTCACCGAAAATTACTTCTATGGCTAACACTAAGCATATCCACCTACACCAAAATCATATTTTAAAGAAATTATTCATTGATTCTGAATATGGATATGAACTCCATAGAAGAAACACATCATCCCCAAAACCATAAGAAACGCACCAAGACCTCTGGTACCAGAAGGATTGAAATAAGCTGATGAGGTCGTCTACCCACTAGTCAAAACATTGAAGGACCTTGTGTCTGTCACCATCCACTGAAAAATCTACCTATTGGAGAATTTTTTGGATCCCCTATCCCATTAAAGATCCTCATGAGTACATCCTCTTGATCACTTGTGCAATTTTTTGAACCTCCAAATATGTTGATTGCATAAAAGGAGTAACATCATACTAGATAGAAGGGCGGAGTGCCTCCTCAAGACATCTCACATGAGTCTCATCATCTATCAAAAGATTGGGTAAAAAATAAATAAATTCCTTGATCATGATACAATGTTCCTACACCATCATACTCCCCTTTTTTAGGTATAGTAGATCATTCCACTTATCAACCTTCAAGGTTGATGAATGAAACTCCACTTGAAACTCCTTTTGAAAGTAATCCCACAAAACATTTGCCTCCTTCCACTCCTCCAGGTACTGTATCCCCCACTAAAACACATATCCCCACATCTATTTGACTTCCAAAGAGAACCTATATATTTTTGGGTCCTATATCAAATTGAAGGTGATATCAAGCTCCTCCAACTATCCTTCTATCTCCAAATCTGAAATTCTTCCCTAATACTTTCCCAAAGCATTACCTAGTAAACAATTCCACATCCTATGCCACTTATCATCCTCCTCAACTGGATCAATGCAACGATGATCAACCAGATCATCCTACTAAACCTATACTTCCTAAGACACACTCGCACAATGACTAGCAGTAATAGCTTAAAGGAAACACGGATTTTATAAGACTAAGTATAATAGAATTTTATTAACTTTTATATTAAATCATTATATTTATTTATATATTTTACCTTCCCAAAATAATATAATTCATACAAGAACACATGTAATTATAATTCATGTACCTTTCCTAGGTCTCTACACTACATGCAGGTCTGCCTTACTCGGAAATTCAATAAGCTCAGAGTCCATGCACTGGATCACAGGGGTATCAAAATCCCATTTCCTAGCTGGTCTCTCTAGCCTATGTAACACACAAAGGTCAAATGGATCTATTTACATACTTCCCCATGAAATCCTCAATGTACCTAAATCCAAAATACATCGTATCTCTCAAATATCAACTCTTATAGCACTCTTTCATGCCCCTCCCTCAAATGATACTACAATGAGGGGAGAGAGATAATGGACCCTGAGTCCCACCTCCAGTACGCCCCTGGTTGATTATTGGAACCAAGGGTTTACAAATCTCAATATATTGGGGGAATTTACCTTTATAAGTAAAAAAGATCAAGAGTTGTGATGGATCATCCATAAGAAACTCCAAGATATAATATAAAGAAATCCAAAACTATACAACATGAATGTGTAAGAAAGATATGATAAAAATAAAAACATATCCAAAGTAAATACTGAAAAGTAAATATATGAAGTGACACAACAACTGTCATGATTTGAGTTACTAAGGTCTAGAATGGTCTGAAAAATTCCTCCTAAAATCCTGAACATACTTTTTTGTTCATATGCTGATAATACAGGTATACTAAGTAAGAAAACTAATGTCTCTCATGTAGTTATAAAAGAAGCATACTAATGCCCCTGTGAGAAAACAATAGAACCAAGCATCACCTAAACGGGTATACTAACCAAACCCATCATAACTAAGGAACTCTCAACAAGTAACTCAGGTAAAGTAATATATATAAATAACATCGATGATAGACTACCCCGCACCAATTTCCAATTGATTATACACTCTCACTTGCTAACATAAAACATGTTTGTACTCCCTCCTCTTCTGAATATAACACATCACATCCCTCCCACAAACACCTGGTCCTCACAACTCATCCCACCCACACAGAGCTGGGCCTCAAAAAACAGCCTCTGTGTACCCACTTGGTCTAGACAACACATCCTACCTACATACACATAGTCCTCACAACACATCAAATCTCATCGCAAAGACACCTGGGAAGGAACATCACAACGCACCCCTAAGACACCTAGGAAACAAACCACCTCACCAGAAATGACCTAGGATACCACTTCTCACAACATCCTTCTGGAAAAAACATCATTCATCACCACATGGAAGAGGGATCAGGGAGGATCCGGTGGCCATCCATCCTTCCCTCCATCGGGATGTTGGGAAATACACCCCCAGCTTGACTATGTGGGTGTTCGGCACATAGTTATCAACATGGGTCGGGTACATATGAAAATCACAAGGAAATACAAGTTTATAAATAAATTATATCAAACACCCATTCCCAATGTATGTGTTCTCAAAAAGACAACAAACTCAAAACATTTCCACCTTATTATCTACCTCTAATTGAAAAACACCACACAACAAGTCATAAAACCCATTTTATATTACCAACCAATTTGTTTAACCATTTACATTCTGTTAACCAAACCTATCCAATCCATTCTACACATTATTAAACCATTATTTTTTCAATACATTACTTCTTGGGAAACCACTAAGAACAACACACAAAAGGCCACATAGTAAAAGTAATTTGAGAATGTGAAGAGCCTGGTAAATTATGTCGGCTCCACATTTATGACACATCATTCCACAACCTCTACATTTAACACCCATGCATGATATATTGTATATAAATCTATAAATATGGGGTGAAGATTACCACATGTTATTAATGGATAAGTTCCCATAACTGTCACCAATATCCTTATTCAATGTCATCTTACCCAAACCACCATACTAAAAAAAAACCCACAACTCACAACTGCATCCAACAACACAACATAGCACAACCAGTTCTGCATCCCTATTGTATAAGCATACCACACCCATCACAACCCCACTATACAACCGCATTACATCTAATTCCCCCACATGTACAAACGAAAAAAAATATGTTATAGGTTCACAAGAACATTTACCAAATTCCATTACATCTCTTTTGGGTGTTATCCCACAAACCAAAAACTTGGGGCAACCAATTCATTTTCCATGTATATGTGGTTAACTAAATTTTTTGTTTTTGGTGATACCAAACAAATATCAACAATGAATCAAACACAGTAGATGTTTATAATGAAAATAAATCCACCAATATCCCCAATTTTTAGTGGGGAATCATGCCTAAACAATCACAATATCGTAATCCATATCAAAGTTGTAATAATCATGAGAAACAAACCCCAATTTCCCCTCAATTTCAATTAACCAACTATTTATATTCCATTAGTCTATAAGAACCATGATTCATAGATAAAAAAATGAAAACCCTCCCATCATGATGTAAAATAGAGAGAAATGGCGGTAATCCTACCTCAAGGGATCTATCCACTTATGACACACTATAAGGAAAAGAAGAACACTCTTGAACCATAATTTAACCACAAAAATTGTGGATAAACCTATATCGCACTAAGTATCCTACTAAATGAAACCAAACACAGACCCAAACAAATGAAACACCAGCACAACAGATCCCCAAAAGAATAACAGAAAAAAATGGAATAGAAATAGAAGATAAATCACCATAGATGAACTATGTATCACCATTGCGCATCCACTAGGATCGAAAGATTGGGGATGAGGGAAAGGGATTGAAGAACACTTTGGGCACCTATAATTCACCCAGAACGAGAGTAAAAAAAGAAACCACGATGGAATGAATGAAGGTTCGACTGAAAAATAATTTTAAAACTACAAAAGATCTGGGTATTACATGATGTGTAGTCCCCTTTAATGTTGTGTAATACCAAAAGATCACTTTTCAACAAAACATGAGTCACTTCTTCATTTTATTTTATTTTTCAAACCATAAAATATTACATTTTGTGATACACTTCGTCATGTCATTTAAAATTAATGCCCACTTTGAAACTTCATTGATAATCTGTGAAACTGAATTTTACATCATATAATATAGTTACAAAACCTGTAACTCCTACAGCCACTAAAATATCCCTGAAACTCCTCGGAATATGTCCAACACCTAAAACCAAAAAGTAACGGACTGGGAGGACATGGACCATTACATTAAATATATAATTTAAATAATTAAAGTTATTTTTTAACGATAAATTAATAAACTTATAAGACATTCTAAAATAAGTATATTATTAATATATTTTTATTTTACATGAATAAAAGGAAATACATTGAAAGTCTGGACACCGTATCAGATGTTTTTCTACTCAATTTCCAATCATTGGGTTATAATTATAATTAATTAACTATTTTATTACATGACTATGTTTGAAATTTCTTATGATTGTATTATTTTTTATATACACTTTTTTTCAAAACATTAAACATAATGACTTCATTGATTAAATTTTAACTTGACTGAATGGACTGAAGACCTTATTTTTTATTGATTTTTTGGTAACCCCCCTTTTAAGGGATGTGGGGGAACCCTTTAAAGGCCCATAGTCTTAGGAATTACATTGCCATTAGTCTTGGAGATAGAAGAGGACTCGTAGGTCTTAAGGAAATCATATAGACTATGACTACTTGAAACTGATCCTCCCCAGCATCTGCATCGTGATGAGATATCAACATTTTCATGAATTTTTTGCCAGCATGTCCATGTGCAGAGGTGCATAGGTGCATTACCAATGGAAAATTACATACCCTCTCATTCTTCCTAACTCTATTGAGCCCTGATCTGGTGAATGTGCCCTGATATTTCCGCCTCTTGAGTGATTCCTTTTTGTATCTTCCTGTGCAATTGAAAATCAGGTGGCCTTATAGTCATGGTATTTTATCTTCTTTTTATGTTCATTATTTCAAATGGTTTTTATTTTTAAATGTTTATATAGTGTTTTTCATAAAAAAATTATTACTGTGTTAAAAAAAATAATCAAACAGTTCCTCCATTTTCATTATCATATTTCAAAAAAATTATCTTCAAAACGTAAATTATTTTATAAATTTATTTATTATTATCATTTTGGAAACACCTCGATATTTTAAAAGAAATAAATTATGTTCCACAGTGTGCGTAATATGAAATACTGAGCATAGATGACTAGAGAAATATATGACTATTATTATATAGATATTAAATTGGAAGGTATGAATAAGATTAACTAATTTATGAAATATATATATATATATATATAATATATAATTTAAATTTATTAATAAATTAATATTAAATAATCACTTAATTATTAGTAATGACATTTTATTCATTAAAAATATATTTTCTTCAAAAATTATTTTTATTTCATTTCATGAGAAAAATATGAAAATAATTACTAAGAAAGTTAGATTTTTTTATAAAATAAATGTATATTTTGAAATCAACTTACCAAAATTAACATTGGGTATTGTTATTTTTTGGAAAATATTTACTTTTTCAGTGAATATTGGAAGAAACTAAATTTTGTAAAACTAACATTAATTTTCAACAAATTATGTAATTTAAAAGTACCATTATGTTTGAAATTTTATTTATAGTATAATATTTATTAATATTATATATTTTATATAATTAATTACATTTTAATTATCTTATTATTCTATTTTAGTATAAGTTCATTTTTCAAAAAAATACATTTTGTAAAAAAATATATTAAAGTGCTTAATGTTATTTGTTTTTAATTAATTAAAACAACATATAATGAGAAATTATTTCTGGTAAATTTTTATATTATATATCTATTACTATGAAATTAAAATAATATAATGATTATTACTAGTTATAGAGTTAATATAATATCAGCATATTATTGATAAATATATTTCTTGAAAGGCTTCTTTTTCTCCATGTCTATGTGTTTTATATTCAATCACAACTTCATTTAATTGAATTTAATAAAGTATAATATATATTTATAATCACTTTAAATTATATTATATTATAATTTTATCATAATTTAATCTCATAAATAATAATAATATAGTTAAAAATCTTTTAATGTGGTTAAGGTGAAAATGGGTTTACTGGGGGGTTAAACAAAAAGGATAAGGTTTAAAATGACCTAAAAACATATACAATTACTATTTTATATACATATTTATAACATATATCGTCTAAGATTATATAATTAACATTTTCATCCCTTTTCATGTGTAATATTTGGGTATAACATTTTCTTTTCAAAAAATCCAAGTGTGTCATCTCCCCCACTTTAAAAAGGTCACCCCTTGTCCTATCCCTTTCACACCTTCAAAGATTTTTTTCCACCAATACCAAACCAAATACATTCCTAACTTCTATAATTAGGTTCTAGGTGATATTTTTTTAATATAAATGCCACCTAAAATGTATTAATTTTTAAACATAAAGAGATCTTCCAAAAAAGCAGTTCTCATTATTAACCGATCATTTTGTTATATTTATTCTTCCAACTGATTCAAATATTCTCAAACATGATTATATAAAAACATAAATATATCCTATGTAACCAAATTTTATAATTTTAATTTTATTTCCATAATCCTTCTACTCTTCAAACAAATGGGTAATGAACCCATTGTCCATGTGTATGGCTGCTTACTACCTCATGAAATAATATAATTCATTTTCCAACATCGCTTATCATAGATATTAATGGTGATGAATGTATAGTATATCTATAAAATTCATAAAAAATTTTCATTATTAAAAGATATTATATCTTATATTTTCTGAACATTACATTCATTAAAAGATGATAACGTCATTCATGTGTACGTGTGGACTACCGCCTCCACGAAGCGATGTGATTCATTTTTCATCACCACATCACATGGTTTATATATATATAAGTATTTAAATTAATAATAGTATATTAATTATATTATTATAATTATATAAAGATAAAATAATAGTTACCTTCTTTCTATAATGGTCGTTGAAAAATTGAAACAGTGCTCTTGTGTACGTATAACCTACCCTCTTAATGATTTTAATATATATTATTCATATCCATTATGCATGGTTGGTTTTAAAATTATAAATGGTATATAAAAATTATAATTGTTTCAAAATTATAATTCTGGAGATTACATAACAATGGGTCATTTGACTACGATCGATACAATGAAGATATTTTCAAAATTATAAAGTGTACACAGTTAATGTTCCTAACATGAAATTAACAAATTTGGAAGTTAATTATATCATTAAAATAAATAATAAAAATTATTTAATTATAAGTAATTAGAAATATAATATTTTATTAAAAAAATATAATTTTTATAATATTATTATATTGAAGTTAAATGACATAAATGGAAATCTTGGACACAAGGTAAAGGTTTCTCATTAAACTTTTACTTCTATGAGACATATGAAATATTCACCATTTCATTTTATTGTGTTGTGTATATACTAAGCATTAATTTATTTTATGTTTCTTTTAATGAAAGTTATTTGGATTTTAAAATTCACATGACTTTCTCCCTTTCGTAGAGTTTTTATCCACAGATTACCAAATTTGTAAGTGATTTCATCTATATTTTTCCTTCATTAATGCTTTGTTATACTCACAATTTATTTTATATAGTCTATATACTTTCCATTTAATTTTTTTTATAAATATAATCCTCATTCACATGATATTAAATATTCATTTGAAATAAATATTTCATGGGTATTATGATTGAAAAGTCACAAATATATTAATGGTTTTACCCCTTATTCATATTTTTTTTGAAGATTGTTTATGATAAAGGTTATTTTATAGGAAATCATATAATATTATCTTCTTGAACCCAATTTAATTATTATACACTTTTGATAAATTTTTTAAACAATATTTATTTTAATTTCCTCCATTATTTTTAAATTAAACACGGAGAAAGTTGTTTGTATGTGACACTGATCCAATATCTTTTTTTAGATTGACAATGTTTCTCTTCAAAATCCATGTTTTCTAAAAAAATAAAAAATGTTCTATTATAAAAAATATATTATTTCCTAAGTCAATTCCACATAGTATTTTAACCTGTTTAAAAATAATAATATTGAATTTCCCAATTTTTTCCAAATGGTTCACTTTAGACTCATTTCAAAATATCACCTGCGTTGAATGTTTATTTTTAATGTTTACAACACAAGCTGATTGAACCACACTCATGAAATTTTTTTATCTCATTCCATTATATGTTTCCAGATATATTTTCAATGAAAAGGAAATTCATAAAAAATTTAAAAAAAAGGTTTTAATGGTGATTTTCAAATTAAAAATGGAATTTTCCTAAATAATGTTTGTAATGATCTTTTTAATAAAGTTTATGTTGATCAAAAATAAAAAAACAAATTATTTTGCTTACACTATATTAAAAAAATTATAATTATTCCATATTTATCCTTTATCTGTATGTATTATGAGATTTATATGGAACCCATTTTTTATGAGTGAATCAAGAAGTAAAACAATAATGATTATTATTATGTTGAAAATTGAAACATTTTAAAGGTATTTTCCATGAATAGTATGAGGAAAATTTTGTTGAAAATTTTGTTTTAATGATACATATTATATAATAGGTTGATCCCCGTGAAATAACATGAAAAAAGGTTGAGCGTGATATAGCTTATAATATCGGAGTGCCTATATATTTGTAAAATGAATTGGGTAATTTTTATTATCATAAGATGAAAGAAAAAAGGAGTTTCTAGATGATTTCTCCAATGGATTTAACTGGGATATAGACATTTATGAAGAAAGGTTAAAATGGTTTTTGAAGTTGATGTTCCATGATAACCACATGTCTTCCATATACTCATTATGGGTTTTAAATGTTTCCTTAGATCAAGATTGGCATCACATGGCGTATGAATATTTATTTTTGTATGCTTTCCTTTGTTAAATATTTTTTCCATTACAAGTGTTTATTTATCCAGCATTGATGTATATGAGTTCTATTATGTAACTCACATGCACTATTTTTATGTTTTAATACCCATATACTCTTCTTTTCCTTACTTATTACTTCCAACTCTTAATTCTGATGATCAATATTACTGAGCATTTGATCTGACCCTTCAAATGTTTCCTTTTCCTCAAGTTATCAAGAAGCATATAAAATTACTAATTTATTAATGGGTTTCACGTGGATGATGATGAATCCATAATATGAAATATTAAATGATGTGTGTTTTTGTAAAAAAACTCACTTTAAGAAAAGGGTATTATGTATGTACGATTTTGTCCACATTTTATAAAACATGAAACCTATAAGATCATTAGGTATGTGAGTGATCCAAAATTTCCTTTTATTCTTACAAGTTTTGGATGATAAATGTTTTGTAACATTTATTATTTAAATCCATAAATCTAAAGATATGTTTCTAGCACCAAATTAGAGAGTGCAGGTCTAGGGATATTGTAGTTGGTATTATATGATTTTTTAAATAAAATTTGAGATTATTATGTTTTCTTGAGAGGTTTTCATCATAGTTTCGGATAACATCATTGTATTATTAGAATAAGGTTTATCATAAGTTCAAACTCTTATACACCCCTTTTGTGATTTTAGGTGATGAGATCTTAATATGATTAATGATATTATATGGGACGTTTTATTTGGTATAAGGTTTTGTAAAGATTTTTTTTAACGTTAAGTATTCCATTACATTAGGTGAACATTATTTTTAATGTATTAATAATATTTAGGTTTTATATGATATTTTACTATTAATATTATATTTTAGGATTTTATCATATTTATATACATTTATAATAATTTTTTTATTGTAGGTTGGGAAAAAGACAGCTTGTCACATCTCATAAAGCTATAGGGCTTGAACCCACAATTTAATGGAGAAGAGGGTAAAATTCCAACCACTATTCCATGTTATTTAAAAGTTAGTAAAACATAATTTTTCTTAAATGGCTTGAAATATAAATATATTTTTTATTTTGAGAAAATTTGTTTTAATTTATGGATAAACATGGGGTTGAAAAATGATTTGTTAAATATGGGATAATTGTTATTTCAAACGAAGTTCAAAATATTGGCAACATTTTATGATTAATAAAGATTTAACATTATAGTATTTTATTTTAGGGATAAAGGTTGAATTGAATTTAAAAATAATATATTATTTTATAATAGATCTATGGTTATTCATGTTATATATGGAAATAGTTATTATATTTTAGAAATTATATGATTAGGTCACAAAAATCATTTTAGAGTGAGACATTAAAAGTTAATGTTGATATTTAGAGATAAATGTAAAATCAATATACAAAAAATAAGTGATTAAACCCTTATTATTTGTGTCTTTTAATCTTACTTTGGATCATTTTGAATAATTTTAATGATAGTTTTTTTCGAATGATCTTAGAAAAACTTTGGGTTTTCTTATTTATGCATTGGATAATAATGTTGTATTTCAGAATATAAAGGATTAATAATTTTGATAATTATCTTACATAACGATATACATTTTTGTTTTTCAAATTTATAAATGTATCATGAATATATTTTTATTCTTTAGTTGAATTATTTTATCCATTAAAAGTGTATTTTAGTGCTTGAGGCATAAAACCCATTTTAAAAACTCATCGTTTTGAGTGAAAGATGAAATTATAGTGTAAATTTATTAAAGGATAAAATTATAATAAACAAGTAATTATATTATACTTATTATATTATTCGTTATGGTAAAAAAAATTCAACTCTAGGAAATTGATCTTCAAAATGAGAATATTATTTTATATACATCATTTTTTATTAGACAACACCCTTTCACAAAATTTTGCATTATAGTTTTGTGGTTGTGGACTTTATCATGATCAATCACATTCTTTTGTTCAATGATATTTATCACTTTAGGTCATAATTTTTTCATTAATCATTTATTTCATTTTCATATCATCACTTCCCATTAATTCATTCCTACTTAGAAGCCTTGTTATGTGTTATTATAGATGTTCTTCACAACAATCTCTCTATTTTAAAGTGGATGTTTTATTAAACATTTTTATAATGTTGGATTTGAAGGAGGGTATTTTGAAATTTCAAACACTTTTTTCGATGTTAATGTTTAAATTTAAAAAAAAATTTATTAAATGGGGGATAATTCTAGACATAGAGATTAAAAAAAAACATTATGTTCAATAGTATATAAGAAAACCAACACAAAGCCTAAAAACCCACAAATTATATAACCATTATAATAAAGATATTGAATTTATGATAATGAATATTAGTAAATAATTTAGTAAATATTTATAATCACTCAAATAAATATAAATTTATTGATAAATTCTTAGCAAATAATTACATGACTTTTTAAGGAAATTTTATTCCTCCAAAAGATGTTTTCTTCAAAAATGAGTTTTATTTATTTTGGTCAAAAAAATTTATAATTAATATATAGAACTTTTGGAAAATTTATTTTATAAAATTAAATTCATTTTTGTAGTCATAATATAAAAATTTATATATGGTAATGTTTTGGATTTTTTTGAAAAAACTACTTTTCCAATGAATAGTTGAAAATAATGATTTTGGTAAATCTATCATTTCATTTAAATATGTTTACTAATTTAAAATTACCATTATTAATTAAATTTTATTTAATGTAACAAAATTATTATTTAAATATATTTAAAATAATTAATTATTTTAGACTCAACATTATATATTATTTTAGTATTAGTTTAGTTTAGTGCATAAAAACATATTTTTCATAAATTTATTTTAATGTCCATTATTTTTCCCTTTTCAAATTTATTTAAATAATCCATAATTATAACTTATTTAAATTTAATTTATATATCTTATGTCAATAAATATTAATTTAAATTTTTATAATGTTTATTACTAGATATAGAGTCAATATAAGATCATTTTATGAATGAAAAATTCATTTCATAAAACACCTCCTTTTCATTTTGTCAATTGGTTTTATTTTAAATAAAATTCTACCAGTTAGGTGAATTAAATTTGGTAAACTAGAATAACTAACTTTAATCACCATATTTATTATTATAAAATAATTTAAACATAATATTTTTGATATAATTAATAGTGAAATTATTAAAATAATATTTTAATTCAGATAAGGTGAAAATTGGTTTACCGAGGTTAAACTAAAATGATAGGGTTAAAATTTCCGAAAAACATGTAAAATTTATATTTTAGGGAAACATTTAGAAATTTTCTCTTATAATTTTTAAAAATGATCCATTTTTCCTTTTTTTCAATTATATAACATGGCTATAACATTTTCATTTCAAAAATTCCTTGTTTGTCCTCTCCCCCACTTATAAAATGTCATGCTTCCTCATTCCTCTTCACATCATAAAACCATTTTAGTAAATAAAATACTGACAAAAATCACATACTAAATTCCCTAACCACATACAAGGATCCTTTTTTATTGTAAAAGTCTCTTAGGATTCAGTTTTTGTGCAAACCTAAAGAGGTATTCTGAAGAATTGGTATTGTTCTTAATCAGGGATTCTATTTTTCTTATTCTTCCACCTCTTTAAAATTTTATTCATAAATGATAATATAATAACATAATTAAATTTTATATATTTATATATTATTACATTAATGGAATAACCTAAATCCATATCATATTATATTAAATGGGAAACACAATCACTGTTTTTGTGTACGGTAGACTACCACTATGCAAACCAATGTAATTCAATTCTCATCATCACCTATCATAGATGTTCATGATGATGGATTAAATATTTCAATATTATATTCATTAAATTTTTATCATTATTATAAGATAATATTTCATATATTTTCATACCATTCCATTCATTAAAAGACGATAATGGCATTCGTGTGTATATATGGACGACTGCCTCCATGAAGAGATGTCAATCGTTTTTCATAACCACACAACACAGATGATTTATATAAAAATATTAAAAGAAATAATATTATATTTATGATGTTATTATCATTATGTAAAGATATGAAAAATTCTTACCTTCTTTCGATAAAGATCATTTAAAAATGGAAGCATTGCTCATGCGTTTGTACGACCTCATATCTATAAGATTGCAATGTAGTTTATTTTTCATGACCATTATTCATGGTTTTTTAAAGAATAATTTATCTATAAAATGATAATTTTTTCATTATTATTGTGATTAATAAGGTACTATAATTAACCCTTAGACCACGGTTGACACACCGAAGATGTTTACAAAATTTTGAATGGAACACAATCAAAGTTCCCAACATGGACACAACTGATTAAATAATTAAAATTTTAATTAAAATAAATAAATGAAAAGATATAAATATATTTAATTACACCTATAAAAAGATATTAAGAATTAAAATAAATTTTATAATATTATTACAAAAGAATGATGTCTATGTTATATATCTATAAATTAATGGGTTTTAATATGTGAATTAATTGCATATTTATTGATTAACATTGAGTTTAATTGGAGATAATTATGTATGTTTTACTCTTATTAATGACTAATATTTGGATAATTATGATGGAATATGTGGAAAATTAGGAATATGGATTCACTTCACATTGATATGTAATGGAAAAGGAATATTGAAGCCCATATTCATGAACAAAATATTAATAGACTAAGACATGCATTTAATAATGGTTTCCAATTATACTGAATGATAACAGGAGGTATTATAGGCTTGAAACTAAATATCAAAATAAATATTATATTTTAAGTTTCAAAATCACTTTATCAATCATTCAATCATTACACGACATGAAATTTTTCAAGGAGTGCCCATTTATAGGCCATAAAGATGATGAAATTCTTCCTTACACATTAAATGTCACGTAATGATATTAAGCGACATGAAATCCCTGCACACAATAAAAAAATTAAATTTTGACATATATTTGGATGATAATTTTATGAATTTACCACCAAGACATCTATTAGTCATCATGTTTGACCTGGGGAGAACCCTGAGGATGATATCTATACTTATAAGTTGAGGGTTTTGGACAAGAAAACCACCATTCTAATTTTAGAGATTCTCGACTATCAAGAAGCTATAGTAGAGTTCCGATCCATCGTCCTTCATAGATAGGTTTTGTCAATTCACTTCAATTTTAATTTTCTATCCTTGATGTAATTTTGAATTGATTCAATTTTAATTCAAACCCCTTTCTTTTCATCATTGTCCTTATCATTCTTTCTCATCAAACCTCTATAATATGGGTTATTATTTATTCTTCATTGGTTATCACCCAATGATTATCGGATAAACCCATAGGGCTTGAGATAAGTATATTTTTGAACATAATGAATATCCAAAATTGAAATCGTTTGACCCAAGGTCTATTAAATAGGAATAAAAAAAATCAATATAAATATTTTCCATCATCCCTAACCATAAGAGGTGTAAATTGAACAACTATAACCTAGTTGGAGAAGATCAAGCTATGAATGATAGCCTATAATTACTTCACCCATAATTCATGCTTCAAGTTGTTGTGTTTTCAATTACACTTTAATAGTGAGTCTTTTCTAGCTTATGTCATTCCGATTGGTTAGACCAGGTTCAATTTGTGTCTTTTTCACTGCTTCTAAGCCTTCTCCCTGGGTCTATCTGAAGCTTTATTTAGGATTAATCTTTTTCCTAAACATGAAAATTGACCTTTTTCTATTAATTTTATTAACTTTATTACATCATACTTTCGTTTTAATAATTTAATATTCATCAGCATTTTAAAAAAAACATACTAAATTGGGAAAAAAAACCTTTGGTTGAAAGGATTCTCTTACAATCCCCACGCTCTGTGGTATTAACATCATACATCAACTTTACTAGGCCATTGTAGTTAGTGTGGTTTAGGTGAAAATTTAAATATATAATTTTATCATTACCTAAGGATGTAATGATGTCTTATATATGCATCAATGTGTTAAAGTACATACTTGGAGACTCTTCACTCAATACGAGGGTTTCATATTCAACTTTTGTTTCTATGGGATATATTCTATCTTCACCACTTGTTTTAATGTGTGGTTTATATATTTTTAATGAATTTATTTTCTGATTATTTTTATAAAAATTATTTTAATTTTAATATTCATATTAAGTGATCTATATAATGTGGTTTGAATCCAAATATTGTCAATTTCATGTGGTATTTCCACTCAATTTTCCTTCATTGAGACATAATTTATTTTTTTGTGACTAATTTAATCTATATGTTGTATATAATTACACTTTTACATTTTATATCATCAATATATTTATTCTAAAGATATTTAAATATTCAATTGAAGTTATTCTTCCATAATTATTATGATTGAAAAGTTATAAAAGAAGGAAAGGAATTATGTTAAAATTTTATTTCTTTTTAGTATTGTTTATGTTTAAGGTTATTTTGGATAAAATCATATGATGTTATTTTCTTAAAAAAACATATTCTACACTATTAATTAATTTGTTTCACATGTTTATTTTCTTTACCTCCCATATTTATTAAAGAAACATCAAGAAACTAGTTTTTTAAGTGATACTGATCATATTATTTTTTGATCGGGAAATACTTTCTTCCATATCAAAGTATTATAAAATGTTTTCAAAAATGTTCTATTATAAAAATAACTTATTTTTTAAATCAATTTCATATGTTTTTAACCTTGTTTTAAATGTTTTCAAAAATTACATTTATTAATGTTTTCCAAATAGTTAGCTTTATACTCTCTTTATAAAATATTTGAAAAGAATGTTTATTTTTAAAATTTACAACATGAATATATTTACCATTCATCATGGAAATTTTTTTATTTGAATATTCTTTTATAGTTTTTCAAGATATTTTTCAATCAAAATGATTTTTATAATATCATACACATTTTTTATTTTAAAAAATGATTTTCAAAAGAAAATGGTTGTCTCCTCGGGAACATTTTTAATTGTATTTTTCTAATTTTTTACATTAATCATTAATAATAACCATTGATGTTATATTCACTCCACTTGAGACATGTCGTAATGACAAAATCCATATATTTTCTCTGGATGGACTATGAGATTGACAAGGAACTTGTTTCTATTATAAGTGTGAATGAATCAATGAAAAAACAATGATTATTATTAGTTTGAATAGTGAAATATTCTAAAGGTTTGGTTGAATAATAGTTTATAAAAAATATTGATGAGAAATAGGTGATCCAAATATTTCTTATATAGAGTACTAATTTTAAAAATTGATCATGAAAAATTGGTGATCCCAATATATATTATATGATGGGTGTTCCTTGATAGAACTCTAATGATTTGGGTAAAGTTCTATGAATTTAGAGAAAAAAATAGGGAGTTACTAGAGGGTTTCTCTTATATATTAAACTTGTATACTATTATTTCTAACATGGTTTTAAAATGGGTTGTGATGGTAAAGTTACGATATACCAAAAAAATTAATTATTCTTTCTATGGGTTGTAAATGTTTCCTTGAGTCATGATTGACATCACATGGATCATGATTATTGATTCTTATGGATCATTCCTTTGTAAAAGCTTTATAACATAACACATTTTTATTTATACAGGTTTGAAGGGTATAATTTAAAATATTATATGCACGTGCACTCCATATATGTCATCATACCCATAGACTCATCTTATTCATACTAATTAAATTCACTTATTAATGATTATATTTACCATTACTGGGCACTTAATCTTCCCATTCTTATGTTTCTTTTTACCCATGTTATCATTATTTTTATTAAATGTAATATATCTATAAGGCTTTCATAAATATGATGATAATTAATTAATATGGAATATGTAATGATCATTATAGTGGTAAAAATAACCACATGAATAAATTGGTATTATTTATATAAGAGTAACATATTTATCTACAACTATAAACCTAAAAGGTTCTTGGGTATATATGTGGTCCATTATTTCAATTATTTCTTATGAGTTTTGGGTGCAAAAAATGGGTAACGACTATCATTATCAAGCTAGAAATATAAAGGTAATGTTTTAGCATAAGATTCAAGAGTGTGGACCTCAAGTATGATAAATTTTATCTTTTTTAAATAGTTTTAAAGTTATGTTTTTAATATTTTCTTCATGGGTCACTTTTGACTCTCTTTAAAAAAATTTGAAAAGAATTTTATTTTTACCTTTTACAACATGAATAAATTTTCTAGTTATCCTAGGTGTTATGTTCTTGGAAAATTCCTTTACAAATTTTCAAGGTTATTTTCAAAGAAAACATTTTTCACAATGTCTTTTTATTTTTTACATTTTAAAGGTATAAAAATTATTATGCGAATTTTCCCATGTTTTTTAGGAATTCTTAAAATGATCTATTAAAGGTATTTTCATCTATGTAAAAATCATTTTATGATTTCTCTACATCACTTGGGATTTTATAATATGATATCATCCATCTTCTTTCTTTGCATGTCCTGTGATGATTTTTTCAATATATTATCATGAAACCAATTTCATTGACAATGGTAAATAAATCTATAATGTAATTCAAGTTATTTTTAAAATATTGATGATTAAAACCCAATGTTACATGTGTTATATTCATGTGTGGTACTTGGATATTTTTTTAATGATTGGTGATCATGATATATATAATGATGTTGGGTGGCCCCAATATACCTTATATGATGGGTAAGACCAATATATCTTTCCAATTCATTGAGTAATTTTTGTTTTCACTAAAGTAAATAATTCGAAAGTTAACTGTGGAGATTAATCATATAGATTTAACTAGTATCTGGTTATTTTAGATGTGATGGAACACAGGTTCTCATTATAATGTTCCAAGATACTAAAATATTTTATTTATGTTTTCTATATATTTTTAATTGTTCCTATAATCATTATTAACATCACATTTCTCATCATTTTTTATTCTTATACATATTTCCTTTTTAACAATTTATTACATTTCAAATAGTTAATTATACCCATTTTAATGAGTATGAATTCTATTATGGTATGTTCATGAACATTTATTATGTCATCAAACCCTTATTCTCATCTTATTTTCATCAGTTAAATTTAATTACTAATGATTATATTTAACCGTACTGGGAATTTGAGATCACCCTTCTTGTGTAAACTATTTCTTCATATTATGAATAATGATGGAAAATTAATTATGTTAATAAATTTTTCACTTTTGAATAACATTAATGGATATATTCAATACTTATTATAAAATAATAAAATATGGGTATAATTTGAAAAATTCTCACATGAGGACATGGGTGTTGATATGTAATAATTTTTTCGAAGTCCATAAATATCTAAACCTAAAAGGTTGTTGGGAATGTAAGTTATCAAATATTTTCTAATGATGTATTTACATTTGGATGACTAAACATTGGTTATCTTTATTTGTATCAAATACATATATGTAAATTTTATATTTTTATATTCATTTCTAAAAGCGTGGTTTCTTGGTTTTTATAAATATTCCCTTATCATGTTTCCATGGATCCTCCATAAATATCTCCAAATATTTATACTCAAATATTCCATATTGATACGATCTTCAAGTAATTCATTCCAATTAATCTCCTTAACATTTAATGGATAAATGTTTCTAAAAACAATATCCATAAATTATAAATCTATATTTTCTCTTTCTATTTCCATCATTTCAAATATCCATTGTTGTCAATCATACACTAAAGTAAAACTCCATGAATTATTTCCCAATATTAATGCGTAATTCCTTAAGCAATGTCACCATTGAATTTCATTATAATTTCATATGAAAAGAATAAAATACTTTCTAAAAAAATATTCCATAATTTTATCTATTCCACTCAACCAAGAATCACCCATAAATGGTTCTCCAATAATAAAAAAATATATCCATTCAACCACCATTAAAATATTCATAGGTTTATATATAATCCAAATTTACTTAATCTTTTAAATCCATAAAAATTATGAAACCCAAATGTGTTTCCCCATTTTGTAGTGTGATAACATTTAAAAATCCATTGATTATAGCATGGAAGCCTTCATTACAGTATGATCCTCAACATGACCACATATCCAAAAAATATTTCAGAAATATTATCTTAAACTCCTTAAATATCGTTGTTTAATATTCCAAATATGAATAAATATCCAATTCATTTCTGTTTTATTAATTACATCATGATGTAATAAAATATCTCCACCCTAAAATCATAGATTCTCTTATAGACCACAACTTGGCCTCAAAATATTTTATTTGTGGTCTAGATATCCAATGTATTCACTTATTTGTGTTGTGGTGTTGCATGAGTATTGTAGCATAATAATCACATAGCCTTATTCTATATTTTCTACTTTTTTAATAAATGATGAAATAGTGAAAAAATAGAATGTTTATATATCCACTCCACTAGTTTAAGCCTCTCTATTTTTATTTTAACATTGTGTGTGTGGTCACCATTTAGGGAAACATTCATCTTTCATCCCATGTTAATATAACATTTTAACATTGTGACATGGTGATTCACATTAAGGAAAAACCCACTTCATTTGATATCCCACTATATTTCGAAATAATTTAAACTCAGTGTGATTATATGGTATATTTTTTGGTTTATTAATTGTCTCTGACATTCAGAACTCCTCTCAATATCACAACATAATAATGGAATGATTTGGGACAATATTTTCATTATATATCTACAAAATAATCAAACAAAACCTCAAATTCATCATAAATATTCATCCATCCATAAATTATTAAAAAAGATATCAATTTAGGAATTATTTTATCCTAAAATAAATGAACTTCAATGATAAAAACATATACGAGTTAGAGTTATGTAACACTAAAAACCATGTATGTACACTGTATTGAAAAATTCACCCATTGAAATACTCGCCCCAAAATATATACTCTATGTTATTGTGTGATTTATATCTTATTTTAAAAAATATATATCAATATATTTATGTTTCTATATGACTCTCACATTGACAAAAACATCCAAATAAAAGGTGAGAGATGGGAAAAATCAATATACCTTGTACTTCAATATATTTTTAGTAAGTTCATCCTCTACTTGAATCATTATATGAGAATAATAAATCTTGATGAATCCTTATTTAACCATCTAATTTTTATAATGGTAATGTATATCAATGTAATTTTATTTATATTTTTGAACTATATTTGGAAAAATATATTTGGTATTATGATTATCACATCCTGCCAACATGCACAACTACACATCCACTATCAAATCTTTCAATTGAGTTTTAATAAATATAATTTTTTTTCACGGGTAGTAGAAATATATTTAACTTCCACAATGATTAGGGTAATAAAATTATAATTATTTTATTTCCATTTAATACACCACACTCCCAATAAATTACTCTATAAAATATGGACTTTGGATCATTAATAATTAGATCCAAATATACATCAACATATTGAAAATTGTCAAAATTTCATTGGATTCTATATTGTAAACCACTAACTTTGGTGACCTTGATATACCATATATTCCTTTTCACTAATATAATTTTTATTTCATTATCTTCATTTTGATAACTTATTCAAAATGTAAAATTATTGAAAACATTATTATATTAAATATATAAAATAGATAAAAATCGACATAGGTTCTCTAGAATCATTTCTATTAACCATATTTTTATATTTTCCATTTCAAATTTTCTTTATAATGAAATTGGGAAAAATTATCTTATCAGCCTCCATTTTAATAGTTTTTTAAAAATTACAAATATACTTACCTTAAAGAAGAGATATTGAATCCTTCTCTTGAAAAATTTAACGTCCTGAGATTCAATTTATCTCTCCCAATCTCAAAATCTCACACATAGTTTTTATTTGAGATAAAAATTACTTTAACAATTAATCATTATTTATAGAAAAAAAAATATCTCTATCATATATAATAATTTTTATAGATACCTTCTAATTTTTTGGATGTAGATATTTTTATATACTCTCACTTTCCTAAATCCTAGAAACATTAATCATGAGTAAACCTTTAAATACCTTGTTTTAAGTTCATATTTAAACAAAAAAATATTTTTTAGTCTATAATGTAATCTCCAATTATCTCTAAGAACAACCCATTGGGTTTATCAATATATACCTCCTCATCAAGGTTTACTCTTATAAGGTCAACTTGATATCCCTTTGATAAATCATGAATATCCTTTGATTGGTGATAGTAAGAAAAAAATTGTGGTATCAAGCCTATATATGAGAGAAAGTGTATCATTGAAGTAATTACCATTATATATTGAATATTTTTTGAATATATTAATTTCATTTTTCCTAATCACTTCTTCTTTATTATTCAACTAGTTGTATAATTACCAAATTATTCTTATAACATTATTACTTATAGGATTATGATCAAACTCCCATGTTATTTTGGTCAGTCTAATTCAATAAACAATTCATTTAATGAATCCCCTCTTGATTTGTAAACACATCATTCACGTGCCTCAATTTAACATGAAAAATAAATGAGCTCTGATATGTTATCCAAAAATATTTTATAGTTCGTATAGACATTCCGTAGCTATAAAATATGATCTAATCATCAATTTACTTCATTTTCCTTAGATTACTTTAATGTATTAATTCTAAATCACTAAGAATCGTCAAATAAGTATCTTCTTCATACTCATCACTAACATTTTTTAAAACTTTTATAATTTTGATCTTACTAGGTATTTAATTCATCATATACCCCCATAAACTTTGGAATGTGTTTCTTATTTTTTTCACCAATTAATGAGGGATAAAAAACATTGATATTAGTATTGTCAATCAATATTTCAAATTTATTATTATAAAAGTGATTTCCATTCTTATTTTTTATTAAAATCACCCTCTAAATTTATAATTATTTTTTATTAATATTTTTCAAATCATGTGTATTTTGATGGTTTCTAAAAAAATACCAATTTTTGTGGAGTATGTGGGTTAGTATTCAATTAGTTACTATGGGAGAGGAATGAATTGTTATTCATCGTCATCATAAAATTATATATTTATTCAATAGAGACAATACAAGACACAAAAGAGAAAGAGAACAAAGAAACATCGAGCTTAGGGGGTCTAAAATAATGGAGACCAAGGACGTCCCCACAAATTAAATTCACACCCTTAGGCTTCAAGGAGGTGGCATTGGGGAGGCAAGTGACATTGGAACCAGGAGCATCTAGGGAAGTAAGAAAATCCTTCTCTTTATTCCCCTCTCTCTAGGTGTCAGTAACCTTAATATTGCTACTCAGTAGCACTTTTCATCTCCTGATTATGTACGTGAAAACCCATGGGATGGAACCTCTACCCATTAGGGAGTCATGGATGATACTCGAGTCCATTTATACTTGGGATATTTATATATTTTTCTAGATACATAGATTAAGGCATGTGAGAACTGACTTGGCCTCATCCTCAAGAGAATTTCCATTACCATAATGAGCTGTGAAGGCAAGGAGCACACTCCCGTCTGAGTTGTGAACCAAGCCTCCACCTCGTGTGACACCTGAGATACAAGATCGGTCTACGTTAATATTTAAACCTTCATCTGGAGGATTCCACCTTATCCACTTCCCCTGCGTTCTATCCAATATAGAAGGATCCGGGTAGGGGCACGCCTATAGCATGCGCAATGAGGGAGCATCCTGCCAGTTCATAAGGAGGATGACCATGTCACTGAGTAGGAACTTGGTTATCAAAATGATGGATCTCCATATTGAAATTATCCCCCCAAATCCAGCCTTTTGCGGGCCTGCCAGAGACACCAACATCCACCAAAAAGGACCTCGGACTGTTCCATCCTCTCTGGACCTTTCTCTAGTGTTCCTAGAAACCACCTCTCAAAGAAAGACTACCCATAGAGCTCATTAGAGGAGACCACTGTGAAGACACCAAAGCATTGGAACATGGTCTGAGTCCATTCCCCTTCAAAGAAAATATGGTTCGATCTGTCCTCATGTTTATTGCTGCAGCATTGGCACTGGGAGGCTAAACTAATTCCCATCTTCTTGATTCTCTCATTAGATGGAATGGCCAAGTTCCTTATTCTCCATACGAGAAAGTTGTTTTTCAATGGGATTTTATTTAACCATGATAAATCGTTCTAGGTAACCATATTTTCCTGATGGTTAGAGATCCTACAGAAGTCTTTTGTGTTGAACTTTCCTTAGTGCGATAGGGAAAACATGCACTTGTCTGATTCCTAATTGATCAGGATAGAGTCAAATATTTCTTTCGAATTATTGTCCGGCACCTCCTAGATGAAAGATGGATAGAGGCTTGCCTCCTTGAATGTAATAATAGGGGACGAACACCTTGGGAAGCCCAACACATCACCCACCCAGTTGTATTTCCATAAGATGATGTTTCCTTCTCCCACAATCCAGCGGGAGTGATGTTGAAGACTTGAAACCATAGGATAAATCTGATGCCACAAGGGGGATCCCTGGACATTACCAGTATCGGGATTACTGCTGTAATTGTGGTACATGGTCCTCCCCTAGAGAGTCTTCTTTTCCATGATTTCCCAGGCCCGCTTGCGATGCATGCATTGCATAGTGGCCGCGATGCTCCTAACATTAATGCCCCCTTCTTGGATAGGTCGGGCCATCCTGTAACAAGAGACCCAGTGTATCCTCCCCTCTGAAAGCGCATCCCAAAGGAAACCATCGATTACCCTATCTATAGATTTGATAACCCCTTTTTGCACTGAAGTATATGCCATAGCATGCACTGGGATGGCAGCCAGAACAATGTTGACCTGCGCAATACACCCCCTGAAAGATAAAAAGTGGTTTTTAAAGTTGATAACTCGCCCTATGATCCTACTCACAAATTGATCAATGTCCTGAACAAGCAGGCTTCTTGATGATATTGGAGAACCCAGGTACTCTATCGAGAAGAATCCCAGTTGCATTTCCATTCTAATGCACAAGGCAGAGCCCCACCTTGTCGCACATTTGCTGTAAATATACAGGTTGCTTTTGGAATAGTTTATCATCTGACCGCTCCAGTAACAATACTCCTTCAGGATCATGTTGATAGCATTCATAGACCTCTTACCTAAATTTGATAATATAATTGTATCATCTGTAAACATTAGTTGGGAGATATAAGGGAGGTCCCTTCTTCTTTGAAAGGGAAATATACTTCCTTTGAAGATTCCTCTATTTAGGATCCTGTATAGAGTGTCCTGAATAACAATCAATATTCTTGTGGAAACCAGATCACCTTGTCTTAAGCATCGGGTGGCCTTTAAGAATCCGTTAATTTTTCCCATAAATGAGACAACCATCCATAGAGAACTAAATCATCTAAAAAGGATGTCTAAGGCCTTCGGAGAGAGCCCCATGCAAGCCAAGACCCTATTGATAAATCCCCATTACAATCAATGAATTGATATTGCAGTTAAAATATCACTCCATAATAAAAGGTATGGAGACATGGCCTTGAGGTTGCATAATATTGAGTTTCTCTAATCAACATATGTATCATGCTGAATCCTGAGGAAATTCACCATATATTATTTAGTCACACTATAATTGGTGTGATATGAATGTATCATGACATTAAAAAAAATTACACCATTTACATAATTTAAAAAATATATCTCTTAAAAATTCACCCAATCCCAAAACGCAACTATTTTTAGTTATTATTTTTTAGAATTAAAGATTTATTATTTCACTCTATCTCTACAATGATATATCTTATCATAAATAATTCAAGGATGGAATATGTGTTACATAACATTTTCAAATTGTATCACAAAATATGAAATCACAAACTGGATCGGTTGATTCTAAAAATATAATCACCCAAAATAAGTATATCATAAGAGAATATATAGGTTGATTTATTAAACATAACACTATTTATGATTGATATTTTAGAGAAGTAAAGGAAATTGGAATCCAAATTATAAATATTATTTTATTAATGATTTAGTAAGATTATTTTTAAGAATTAAATTAGAAGCCACTTAAAAAGTAATTTTTTGAGAATTTCACATCAATAATTATTAAAATAATATTTGAAAATAGTCCCCAATATTTTATCCTTGAAAATAAAGAAAGGTTTCTTAAATAAATTTGAAATTTAAGATAAGAAATTTGAATGAGAAAATAAATTCAGTTTTATGATTTTTAAATAGTTATAAATAAAAACCGGATGAATGAAAGGATTATGCAATTTCCTTTTAAATAAAATACATATAAATAATAAAGTCACAAAAAATTATTTCATAATAAGAAATTAAAACTTTTATGGTAATAATGAAATTGTAAATGGAATATAAATTACAAATATAGAGGATGAAAATCATTTTTAACAATGTTGTATTTTTATAAAGTAATAAATTATCAAATAAGATGATTTTAAACTGAAAATTCAATTTACCTACATATATAAGAATATAAATATTAATAGATAAATGGAATAACATAAAAAACATGCAACAACACCATCATGGACAAAATAATAAGACCCAATGAAATGGTCGTTATGTGAGAAAAACCCCATAACTAGGATTCCTTCTTGGTCAGATTCACTCAAACCTCCTATATAATCAATTTATGGTTATTAGTTATATATATAATAACAATATATATATATATATATATATATTACTTTAAAACATTAATTAATAATTTCTCATTTACCATTTATTAATAATTCTTTATTAAACTTATTTTTTGAGTATTCGTTTTCAAGTTTCCTCTGTGCAAGTTTCCATATGGTTTCTCTAATCCTGGATCATTTTTCATGTAGTTGTAACTTATATAATGTAAATGGAGTTTAAATAGGTTTTATTAATATATTTAGTAATTATAAAGTTATTTTATGGAATTTATGGTGAAATTTCTTAATGAGTGGTTAAAATATTCTTTTTGTGAATTTCGATTCAATAAAAATAAATGGTTTTAAATGCGAAAATACATATATACATTATTGTCCCATGATTATAAAAATATATTATTTTCAAAATTATTATACCATATATCCATTATATAAGTTTTCTTTATCATTCATAATGTAATCATTATACCATTATCTATGTAGTTGGAAAAACTGACCCAACACAAACATGCTCTAACAAAAAACTAGATAAGAATAGGTTATTTTTTCTATAATATAACCTATATAAAAGAGTAAATATTTAAAATAAATTAACAATGTGATAAACCATATCAAATAATTAATTGTTTAAAAGATAAATAATAATGATTAGGTTGATGTATAACACTTATATTGAAGGCTTGAATGTTCTTTTAGAGATCCTCTTCAAAATGTTGGATTTGGGATTCCTTACTATGACCATAGGTTAGAAAATGTGAGAGTGAATTTTTTGGGTAGATAAATTGGTAACGTAGGAAATTAAATTAACGGTGTGATTTGAATACTGTATAAAAGGGGTCCTTTTATAGGTGATCTTTAGTGGAATTCTCACAAGTACTCATTACTTAACATCTATGGAACGTAATTTATTGGGAAAATAGAATACAAATTCAACAAATATTTTATATATGTTTATGGTTGAAATATTATTCTATCATACACACATTTATTGACAGTTTTTTGTGATATTTAATTTATTTACTCCTTAATTTAACACTTTAAATTATTTTACCTTTATTTTAGTAACTCAATTTTTACTTCAAAAATACATTCCTATGCCTAAAAAAGAAACATACCATGTTCCCTAATGAATACATATAGTTTATAATTATGAAATATGTTTTATTGAAATCAATATCTATAGGTAATATTAATTAATTTTAATTTAATTATTTTTAATGCATAAAAAAATTTTTTTAGGAAAATTGTGTTCTAAAGTATAAAAATAAATTTATTCATATTAAATGATAGGTAATACTTAGAATATGAATATTAATTTATTTTATATAAATATATATATATATATTATATAACTACATTGAATTAAAATAATTCATTATTAGTTTCAAATATATTTTTTATTTAGTAAATAAATTCATCAAAAAAATCTTTTTGACATTATAGGATTTTATTACTTAATCATTAATATTTATTATTTACTAGAAAAATCAGGAAGAATTTAAAAAAAACTTATATAAAAATAACCATTCCAAGTTATTTAAATTCATTCCTTTAAATTAAAATTTATAAATATTCTAAATGTTTAAAAATACACCTAATATTGAAAACTTATATATTATTTTGACTTTATTAATTACATGTTTATATCATCATAAAATATACTTAAAACCCCTAAATATCTTTTTATATGTCATTTGTGTATGATAATACATGGTTATAATCACTGGATGTGATTCATCTAATAGGGATCCCATAGTGATTTCTATAAGAATGAACACATCTTAGAGATTATATCACTCATGTTATACTTGTTAGATTTTATCTTGGTCTTAGTCTAAGGAAAACCCTAGTGAGGATACATCCCTTCCAATATTAGGAAAATGTTCCTTGTATGAAAAATATTACAATTTTATTCCATTTTCTATGTTTTCTACATAGATTTCATCATATGGTTACTTTTATTTATACACATAAATTCAAGAACTATGTTATAATGTTTATATTTTAATTTAATACTAATTATAATATAATTTTAATTTTTGTCATTAAATAATCATATATCAATTGATGGTGTTAATGTAAAAATATTTCAAATGGATACATGATAACAACATCTATATAACCCAAAAAAGAAATATATAATAGTCCCATTACATTTTAAAATTTTTCATAGATCCTAAAAATTATTCATTTGATATTATTAATTCTGTTCTAAATTAATATATAATTTTTCTAACATTTTGTGTTATTTCTATATTTATTACTAGTAGTTCTCTACTCATGGTATATTGGGATGAATAATATTTCAATCTTGTTATATTTTTATTTACATGTAGTTTTTTTTATTTTTTGTAGTTATTCTAATTATGTTTTTTAACCTATACAAATGTGTATTTTTGTTATTAATTATAATATTCTACCTTAAAAAAACAAATAAGTGTGAGTCTTATTCTGATTCATCTTGTAAATGAAATATGACAGCATTAAAAGTAAATTTAACACTATATGTTTGAGGTGTTATATTGTAAAACCTTAAAATAATTTCTCCCATGAAATTTTATCACTCACATGAAAAAAATGAGAGTGATTTTGTATTATTATATCATCATATTCCAAAAAATATATTTTTCAAATAGGATATTTCACCATAAAATCATGACTTGGTGGGTGATACTGTTTCATAACACATTATCTCTGTGATCCAGGTTCTCATGTAGTTTTTTCCTCATAATAGATATCATGATCCAATTATACATCTTCTAATTTCAATTCATGTGTTGGATATGGTATGGATTTCAGTAAAATCGATACAAGGAACACAATATGAACATGTGATCGATTTGGTGGAAGTGATAAGATATAATATATACTCCCAACACAATCAATAAACCAGAATGGACTTCAAAATCGAGTGAACAAATTTCCCTTCTTCTTGAATATCATAATCTTATTTTAAGGATATATTCTGAGGAATACATTGTCACTTACATAAAACCCTATATTTCATTGATAACTACAATAGTATCTCTTTTTTCAGATTTTTTATGTTTTCATATATTATTCATTGGATTGAACCTTATCTATTATTTCTTGAATAATATCAAGTTCCCAAATCTAAATCTATGAAACCGCATCCCAGCAAGTCATGCTTTTACATCACATTGTATATAGATCTTTATGGTTCAATTTTGATGCTATATTGGAAATTTTCTATATATGATAACTCGTCTAAAGGGTTATATTGATCAAAACATCCATTTAGATCCATTGAGTATGACCTTATCATTACATCCAATGTCTAGATGGTCCTTCCAGAAGCACCTTCAGTCTATGGATGACAATCCAAAATAAATTTCAACTCTATATCCAACATCTATTTTAGTAACCTATAAAACATTAATCTGAAAATAGGATCATGATTTGATATAATTGAAAGTTGAACTCTTTAAAACATTATAACTTCATCAATTTATAACCTAATATTTTGATGGAGTTATAAATCCTCCTAAATAGAAATAATGTGTTTCAAATTCATGAGTTTAACATCCAAAAAATAAATGGAATTATAGACTTTAGAGGTCTTGGGAAGACCCAAGACAAAATACATGGGGATATTTATTTTATGTCCATAAAATTATGGGTAATGGTTTCATTATACCCATATACCTTTTATTTTATAGTTGATTTTATAGAAGAACAAAAATCGATACATGTACTCCACAATCATCTTATTTATGTAATCCCACTTTAAATTAACAATGATATCTATATATATTTTTGTGTGTCCTAAGTGAATAGATAATGATGATCTATGTGTTTCAAACCAAAGTACTCTTATATAATTATATTTTTGAATGGACATATATTCTTTTCCCAAATAATATAGACCCATCATATTCACGGTTTAACTTTATAATTCTTAAAACCCTTATATACTACTTCATATAGTTTTTCTAGGCTTTCTTGGTCTCCACATAGATTCATGGATAATCAATACATTGATAAAGGTTATATTTCATACATTATTTTATGATTTACATATCCAACATTTAATATCCATGTTGATTGGGTCCCTTTTAACACCCATCAAGGATAGGGTATCAAGACCATTTGTACGTAAAGTATCAAGATCCTTTTTTAACATTCTAAGATAGAATGTATTGAAAAATCATAGTATTTGATTAACATTAACAATATCCTTTGGAGAAATTTCTATTCCTTGTATGTGGATGTATACTTTAATCTCTTGAGATCTATGAATATATATGTATAACACTTTTGACTATAGAGATTATGAATGTAAATATTTAATGTAAAAATTTCATTCATCAGATTTAAATCCTATGTGTGGTAATTTTTATCTTGGGGATTTAATTGTCAAGGGGAAAAAGTTATTACCTTTTAATTTAAAAAAAATAATCTCTTATTTGATGTATCACTATATTTCATAAGGAATTTTCTACCCTATTTTAGTATCATTATTGGTGTATTGACCATCCTATTCTTATGATCATTCAAGTTATCCTCACATTCCTCTGTCTATAGTAACTTAATTCTCTTCCATGTCGACATGGTTTTGGGATTTGACAATCGTGGAAACATTCTCACAAAGAATTTACTGTATCTAGATAATATTTTAATTTTACTAATATATATTATAGATTGTTGTCTTGGACATTATTCAATCACCTATATCTTTGAATAATTCATAGATACACCCTCTCTTATTAATATATGGCCAAAGCGGGTATTGTTTTTATCAAAGTTCATATTTTTGAAAGTACTATGTAGTATATCTCTTTTAAGTTTTTTTGTATAATCCATAAAATGTCATTATTCCCTTTAATTATCTTGTAATATATAAGATTTTCATCTATAAAGGCTTCCATAAATTGATCGAGGGAACATCTATGGACTCTATGCATCAGATATATGAAGTGAAAATGGTAATTGTTTATTTTTAATAGAATAAATATGAATTCATAGTGTTTATATCTTTTGTGTATAGTTGTCTTGGGTATATCGTCTATATTTACCCATCATTGATGGTATAAAATTTAAATATCAACCATTGAGATGCATTGAGACCCACTAATTTCATCTAACAGATCATCAATATTGGGTATATAAGACTTATTCTAGATCATGATCTTGTAATGTTGATAATAATCAATGAAAAGATAAATGTACCCATCTATATTCTTAATAAAGAAGTCTAGTTCCCCGTGGTGAAGCATTAGGTGTATAAAACCATTATTCATGTTCTATTGAATAATTTTTTATTAGTTATTTATGTAAATGGAAGAATTATCTAAGGACACTTTAATATTTTTAGAGAATCAAGAATTAGTTCAATTGAAAATGTAAGAACCAGGATCTTCTTTTCAGGTATGTTTTCCTTTTTCTAATGTTTTTGAGAAAAAGAGGAAATTCTGGAAATTTTTCAATTACACGCCGTGTAATTTATGAGTACCCACCATGTACTCGGTTACCACGGGTAGCTAGGGGCTAGCCGTGCAACGGCCGAGCACACAGCCGTTTGTTGATAAAAGACCGCCTAATGACAGGGCTTGTGAAGGCAAGTAAACGCAACATACTTTCTTTATTTTCATTCAATGTATTGGGGTTGCATCTGATAGACAAAACCATATCCTTCTAATCCTAGTTCATCCAAGAGGGACCCTACGACCACGATCTTTCCTCGAGCCCCCAACCGAGCATCCGTTTTCTGATTCGACTGATATCGATTACATTGGGATCGCCTTGGTTGGTTCTTACTTCTTCTAGAGCTCTGTTTCGTGATTTTTCCTCTTTCTCATGTTATCTCTGGTTGAACGTTTTAGATGTTTTTATAGATCTACATTGTTCTTGGGAGAGTCAAGGCTCGAGGTTCACGTATAACGATCATATGACACCGAGGTAGGTGGTTTGTGCCTTTTCATAGATAGTCATTGAATTTTATGAGAAAAAGTTCCCAATACCCTTGATCGGGGAATTGTGTGTTTATAGTTTTAGCCCTATTAATTTATTGTTATGCTTGTATTCTTGAGTAGAGGTTAATTGAATGTGAATAAGGTTAATTTATATTCTTCAGAAGTGTTTTCCCATTCATGTTTTGTTTATGAACGTTTGATCTTTCTTAGAATGTTAGGTTGCCTTGATTATTTTCCATGCCTAGTATTGTTAGGATGAAGTGTTTTATCTTTCATTCTATTATACTATAGAATTGTTAGAAAAGTAGTTCTTGATGTTTACTTCGGACACTTTAAATTTCTATGCTTTTTTGACTTACATAGGTCAGTGAGAACCTGGTGTTGTAGACCATAGGGAGAATGGACATAAGGGATTCTCTAGAGTGTCTGTTTATTATCACAATGCAAGACCATAGGGTGAATTAACATAATTCTTTCCTTAGAGTGTCAGTAGTTCCTCGACACAGGCTATAGGGGGAATGTGACATAAGTGCTTCCCCTGAGTGCCTTTTAGTTCAAATACAAGACTATAGGTGTAATTAATGGTGAGGGATTCCTCAGAGATTCTATGTAAAAGTTGAACCAGAGGGTTTAGACTATGTGTACTTCCTAGAAGGTTGCTTGTGTTTTTAGGTAGGAATAGAGGGATTGTGGAGTTAGAACATCTCAGAGGGTTTCCACTTTGAATTTATCTTCTTACTTGGTATGTGGTGTTTGAATGATTTGAAATTGTAGGATCGTTTACTGTTGAGTACTTCCTTGTTTACTGCTTCGTTTTTTATTGTCTGCCATATATATTCACTGACTATTAGGCATAGATCGCATTGTGGTTGCCTACTGAGATTTACTCTCACACCCAATTTGGGTCATGCTTTTGGCCCCAAACATATTATATTGTTGTAGGTATAGACAAGGGTAAGGTCCCTTCTACTTCAAGTACACGACTTCTTTAGATCTCGAGAGCATGGGACAAAGTTGAGGCTTGCGATATTGAGGATTTGTTTACTGTTTTCTTTCATACTTTGGTTTAGTACTGTATTTCAGCATTGTGACCTGTTTGGATACTTTCCTAGACAAATGTATCATGCATAATTATACATGTGCTTCAGTTTCTTATTACTTTTAGTCTTCCATTGTTTACTGTTGTATTACATTATTACTATTTTATTTATTGTTATCTATTTATCTTCCATTGTGTTACTCTGCCAATGTGGGCATAGTTTCCCCACTATCACATCCAAGTCCCTCGCTACTAGTTGGAAGCCTCTGGCATTAGGGGAAATTCTCTTGATTCCATGTGACCAACCAGGTACAGGGAACCTCTGGGAGGCTTTCGGAACAAGGACGTTACAGAAAACTCACCCTCACTAAAGTACACATGTATTTGAAGAATCATGAGTTGTATTTTTCCTCAAATTGATGTATGTCAATTATTCCTATGGAATTAAGAGTTAGGTTTCATTGTATATGAAATTTAAGTTCTATCTCATTTTCAAAAATGAAGAAGGTGGTTTATATTTTAAGATAATATTGAATAAAGATGGTTCCTTGGTGAAAAAACCATCAAATATGATGATTTTTGAGTCATTTTTAGTGTCAAAGAGAAGTACCAAGGATATAAAGTACTGAATATAATTGTTTGGTATGATTTTTGAAGAATATTTCTATTGAGGATATTCTATACTTCCCAAGTTTATCATAAATAATATAATATTTATTAAGCATTAAGGGTGCTGAATACTGATTTAAATAACCATTATATATTTTTAGATGAGTGTAGTTGTCCAAAATACATTTTAGTTTTCATGTAATTGATTTAGATATTTCCTAATATTATATTTCTTGTAGATTTGAAAAATCTCATATATGTGTTATAATATTCTCTATCATGCATAAGTATCATCCCTTTTCTGTAAAAACATTAGGTCCAACTATGTAAATATCATCGAGGAATTATGTAAGAATTATTCTATTGATACATACGCATCATACAGTGGTGTGTATATATGAAGTGTTCCCTATGTAAATACCATTTCCTCTATGTAAGTATGAACTATGTTATATAATTATGAGTATAATACAATATAAGGATGATGTCTGTCTATGTAAGAATAATCTATCTGTTTATAAGAATCATGACAATTTGTGTAACCATGAAGACTTGTGAAATTATTTATTTTTATATAATGGAACATATAGGTTCTATCTTTTGTAATACGAAGAAAAAAATGAAATATGGTGAATAAAATTTTTCAATTATGTATCTGAAACATCAAAAAAATAAGAAGGGTATGTTATTCATGCTTAAAATCATGAGTTATCGTCTCCATACCATGGATAATAATATCAAAGAATAATTAGAATAACTTGAGATATTTAATCAATGTATGAATTTGGGTTTTTAATACTTTTATATCCTGGTGAAAAATAAATTTGATGATGTTATCTATTCTACAATCAACTTCCAAATATCTTGAATATATTCTTCCTAATGATCTAAGATAAATATAAAATTTAGATGAAGCTTAGAGGATTAATAAAAGGATCTTATTTATGAATAAAATTAAAAATCATGAGTTACCATGAATAATGAATATAAAGTTAAGCAAAATATTGATTTTTTATTTGTAATATTAAATTTTCATTCTATCTATTTGAGAGATAATAGGATCACTAGGTTTCTAATAGTAATATTGAAGTGGGATGGAAATTATATAATTTAATTTATCTTGAAATGAGAGGAATTTATAGAACTAAGTAAATATTGGAATACAAGAAAATATTATAAGATTATTTTTCTGTTCATCTAGAAATTAAATATCACAATTTTCCTTATTATTAATGCTTGATAAAATATAACATTGTGTTTACTATCAAATAAAGATTCAATTATAATTTCTATAGGTATCTCATTGAAGCACTCACACCGGATGAAGAACTCTCAACCTGTATTATTATTTTCTATTGTACATTACACAACTAATGAATAATTGTTTGAATATTTAATTTTCTTTTACTGTGAAATTTTTATTTTTAGAATATTAATTAAATTCTATGGGAGAAATAATATAGAAATATTTTTTCCTATGTGGGCATCATTAAATAAGGGTATCTTTGGAGTAACTCATAAGCTGAAGAAAGAGATAATGGGTTACGAAATTAATTGTTTTATAGTAATAAATTTCATCAAGAAACAAATATTTCTCTAAGTGAACCACATATAGTTATAATAAATTAAATGATATAATTCATATAACCACATTAGAGAAGATTGTCTGAAGGTATAGAAGAAAATATAAAAGTAAGAAGGATCTATAAATAGAGGTAGATATAGGTGAGTGGCCTAAAATAATTGATAATCTCGAGTAATACTAATGAAGATAATTCTCCATATAATATAGAAAGTAAGAAGAATAGTGAACTAATATTTTGTTTTATTGAGAAGTTATTTTCAGTTTTTATGAATAAGACCAGATGACTTGTTTTGTTGGTCATATAATGTCTAGGAAAAAATAAGAGAATAATTTTATTCAAAAAATTATTTGTTCATGGGAACTAGTAGTATTATATGATAGTTTTTCTACTTTTAAATACATGAAGTTGATAGATTCAAGAAAGAAATTATAAATGATTCCTATTATTTTTTCATGATGGACCAGATTTCAAGTTGCATGTTTTTTTATTAAAGACATTCAAGAAGTCAAATTCACTCTATAGTGAAGAAGGAGATAATATTTTTTAGATATAAAGATATCCCTAAATAGCTTAGAGATCATGTTCATGATGAAGAAGGAAGTTTTGAATACCAACTTTTGTGATACAAGTTTGGTGATTATGGGATGCAACATAAAGAAACCTAAATTTTTGTAATATAGTGTAGGCTTGATCACTTATGTAATTTGGTGACCATTTAGAAAATCTTATTTCTCAATATAATTGAAAAAGGTAACCAATTCTTTCAATACACTTGGTTATACCAAAGAAATGTTTTTGAAAAGTAAATAAAAATACTCAAAATCTATAAAAAAGAGAGAGGGATAAAATAAAAATACATTCACTACACCATAAAGGGTGATTATAGATAATTCTATGAAAATTACCCCCACCACCAAAAGGATCCAAAAATCATTTTTTCCCTTCCTATGGATAGATAAAATGATATTCTATATAGATTGGATGGACAAATAAAACATCAACATTAATTGAGAGGTTTTGGTGTTTTTTAATGTTTAGTAATATATATGTGAATTTTTAAAATCATATTTATATATGAACAAGTTCAAGAATCCATGGAGTTAATGGAGCAGATCTCAAAGGAAAATAAAACATATTGAATGATAAAAAAATTCAAATAATATAATTAATATGTAAATATAGACTACAATTAACCGCTGGGATAATTTAAATAATTTTATGGAAAAATTGGACATTATTTAGAGTAGTGTTGGTATTTAATAGATCATTTAAACTGTTATACTTATAATATTATAATTTCATAACAATGGGTAAAGAAATAAATTAAAAATAAGATTAATTTGGGAGATATGGTATTAAAGGTGTTAGATGAAAAAGATACTCTAAAAATTTCATTGAAGAAACCTAACTAGGATTTTCAACCTATAGGGAATAAGTGATTCTACAATTAAAAAAGTTTCCACATCATGCATATTTAAAAATTTCCATAAAATTACAATTTAAATGGATTATACACTATTACAAAATGAGTCTTTGGAGACCCCCTACACAGGCGACAGCTATTGGAGGATGTAAATATTCTCAAAAAAATACATCAGCCCCCCTCCACCCACCCTCAGGCATGATCCAGAACACTACCACCTCACCGACACCCATCCCCTCCCTCACCACATTTCCGGTACTACCAATCCCTTCCCTTGCTGCACTGGCGACACCACACCTTCAACATTACAATGCCTCCACCTCTGAATCCCCACTGACATTGTCACTTTTCCCCTCCCTTTCTGCACAGCTCGTCCTCTCCCTCACTGCACTTCTGCCACTTCAATGCCTACTCCTTTAGCTCCCCGCCACTATCGATGCACATCTTCCCCCTCACTAAACCACCTTTGACTTTGGATCCCCTCCACTGCCCGTCCTCTCCCACACAACACCACCTCTGACTCCCCTCCATTCTGAATTTTTCACACTATAAGGTATTCTCTAATTATCATTTTAGGGTTTTAATTTTGGGCAATTTACAACAATAATTTTTCTTGAATGAAGATTATTTGAATATTGTGTATGAATAAAAAGTGTTGAAATGGATGTTCATGTGTTTATGGGTTTGTGTGCATGATGAATTATAAAACGATGTGTGTTGGCAGTGGGTGTATTAGAAGACTGCACACTTTACTTGAGGTTGGAAGTTACATAAAATTCATATTCAATGTATATGTTGACTGTATTGATATTAAGTTTTGTTTTAACTTGATTTATACCATTCGCGAGTTTATCACATGTCTCTATGTGTGTTTTTGTATCCCATGAGAAAATTTTTGAGGTTTGACCACATGTGTGTCCGTGCATTTCCCATGAGACACATGTTTTAGTTTGATCACATGTGTTTCGATACAATATGTTATTTTTAATATTATATGATTTTTTTCTATAAGATATTCCTTGTTTCAATGTGACATAGTTTGTATATTTTATATTGTGTTGTTTTATGAAGGGTACCAATGTTATTGGCGTAATCATCATGAATCGGTAGCCCTTAAGGGGGAGCGTGATAAGATGATGAATGTTCCATAGAGATTATATTAAGATAGATGATGGGGTATTTATTGTTTTTTTATCCCCACATAGTGTCATGGTAGACTTATGTGATCTGAACCTTGTGGTGAAAATGGGGCCTGATGGTATTCAAGGACATGACTTGAGACATATTTTTAGTTTAAGAAGGCCCAAGGGAGTGAACAAATGTGTTGAACATGTGAATTAACTGAGAGAGAGATGGGGCTTGGTGGCCTTTTATGGTTTGACTTGATATTCTTACATTTCTATGTTTTGGAATACAAGATGTGACAATGTGGTTGACTATGTTCATGAATTTTTTTAGAACTACATTTCCATCATGGAGCCAATGTTAGTATAGCGCATGACCACTCCGAAAATAGTTGGGTATTTTATTTCATGTACATTTATTTATTATCACAACATATTTTCTAATACCATTGCACATGTTTTAAGGACAAATTGGGGTTTTCCTACTGCTTTCATATTCCCACCATGCATGGGCATCTCGATGAATGTGAAGACTTTATAGTCTGAGATACAAGGTAAATGCCTTAGTGATAGTTGGTGGGATATGGAGAATGGTGTTTAGTGGCAAAATTGGGAGGAAATTTAGAGTGATGTATCAATATTTTTTTTCAAATTATTTTTTTTCCCACTTTTTTATTGACTTAACACTTTGGGGGTATTTGGGTTTTTAGTATATGAATTGAGATACCTGCTATGGATTATGATTTTTCATTGTTTATTGGCTCTATTATGTTATTTTTTTAATTTTATTTATTGATACCAAGTGTATATTTTCTGCACTAATTGAATTTAGACCCTTGCTTCTAGTAATAAAAATCTTGCATAAAAGGATACCTGCTTGAGGCCATAAGGAACACTATCTTGGACCCTCTTATTCATCATGGGGAATCACATTCATTGTCCCAAATATTCTATATTTATAACATAAGTCAATATAGATTGGTATTTTTTGTTATGGAAGTGTATATATTTGATGTTATCCTTGTCATAGATTAGTTAGGTTTACATAAATTAGATATTGATTGATATCTTTGATGATTAATCTTTATTGCCTCAGATGGAAGAAAAGAAGTGTGAATCCAAGAGGAAATGAGACATTATATTTACAAAGATACAGTTTCTCTGAGTTTGAGAAGATTGTTCATCACTAATTGATTTTGGTCACTTTGATCACAAATTATATTTGTCAATTTATTGGTAGGCATTAACTTAGTCACTAAGGATGATAGTGAAATATTGGTATTTGATGACTTTTTTCATGTACCAAAAATTCGTGCAGGTTATATGTTATGTTTCTTTTTTTATTTTTCATTTGACATTCTATGGTTATATATTTTTTATATGTTTTTATTATAGTCTCCTAAACTTTATGCATTATAATATTAGTGGACCACAGATTCCTTATTGTTCATGTTGGTTTTCTATTTTTTACTATACCCAATATATAATATATTTTGTTTCTTAACGGATCGACTCCCCCACCCATCCAATCAAATGAGTTATGAATTGTCCTTATAAATGACCCATGATCTATCCAAATCCATATTATGAAGAACAATATATTAAAGGCAACCAAAATAATCATGTTTATAGGAGTAGAATGTGATAAGTATGATTCACTTTATGGAAACACATTTGAGAACCAAAGCTGAAATTCACAGCTCAATTTTGACAAGCTTGTTGTGGATGACCCAATCGGTTAATTTAGGATAATAATTAACTAATGATTGTGCAAAATTTAATAGTTGTGAAGAAAATTAGTATACTGGATGTTTGAATAATTAGATACCATAGATATAATATTACATTCTTTAAAAATGATTACTCTATGGAATTATAGACCAAACTCGTTCTCAATATAGTTTCTTGAATATAGAATCATCATTATATTTACTATACCAAAACGATGGAGACGACATGGTCTTTCACTTCCATTCCATTATATATTCTGTTATTTATTATTAAGAGATATAAATTGATTATTTTATCAACTACCCACATGAAATTATTCATTCTTTATTTTAGATATATTTGATATGAAAAATTCATGTAACATGAGGTTTTGTGTAAATGTTTGTTATAAAGATACTATTAGGGATAAGAGTTGGATTGGTCTTCCAATTTGAATGTCTAGAGAATAATTCAAGGGAATTAGGCAGTTTATTGAGTTCCCTAGAGGATTTCAAAGTGACTATATTATTTTTCCAAGTAGAAAATGTGAAAACAGATATCAATTCACACGAGATACTGTGAGGGAGAACCTATTATTGAACATATTTCTGAAAAATTATAATAGTTGGACTCATCATGGAGAATAATATATTCATTTTAAAATTACTAATGCAGTTCAGATATATATTGATGTAAGGATGAATGATCCAATTCATGAAATGCTCACTGAAATAGTAAGTGGGTTGGCTCTTGAGGGCATTGAAATCCATAATGTTGAGACTAGTGAGATAAATCTATACTCTGGTGAAGAGTATTATTCGAGGAGGTTTTAAGAAGTACTTGATGATGAAAAAACAGAAATATATCCTAGATATACTACATACAATAAATTGTCATTTATCATGGAGTTTTAGCATTTGATGACTTTGAATCAGTGGTCAGACACATCATTCGAAAAGCTATTGGTGTTATTGAAAAATGTTCTTCCTGTCAACTCTATGATTCCTGAGTTGTATTAACATGCTCATATGTTGATAGAGAATATTGGATTTACATATGAGACCATAGATTCATGTGAAAACAACTGTATGTTGTTTAGAAATGAAACTACCCATTTGGATATTTGTACGGTCTGTGGTGCTTCCAAGTGGAAAGAGAACATGAGAAATCAGACTCATCAAAGTTAAACTATGAAATAGGGAAAACCAATTTTCAAAAATCAATTGCATTACTTTCCCATAAATCTAATTTTGAAAACATTTTTTATGTAATCTAAAGTTTATAATTTAATAAGATTTCATGTGGAAAGAAATCAAGAAATTGATATTTAGCCCACCCAGAAGACTCTCGTGCACGGAAGGATTTCGACAAGAGACACCCCGACATTTCTAAAGATGTTCATAATGTTAGATTGGGATTGGAAGAATAAGGTTTAAATACATTAATGTATATTGTACGTGCAACTCATAGCATATGGTCCATGGTGTTGGTTTTGTATAATATTCCTCTATGGATTTTTATGAAGCAACAATTTATATTAATTTCCACTCTTATTGAAAGACATAGATGTCCAGGGGATAAGATTTATGTTTATCTTCATCAATTGATTGATGAGTTGAATGAATATTGGGGCCACGGTGTGATGAATTATGACTATGAAATTATTGAAATGTTCAAACTGCAGGCTTATTTATTGTGGACAATCAATGACTTCCCAGATTATGAAAATTTATTAGGTTGGAGTATGAAAGGGAAATTTTCTTGCCCAAGTTTCAATAAAAGTAAAAAAACATTATGGATTAAAAACTCCAAAAAAATGGGCATACATGGGCCACATATGTTTTCTCCCCCCTAAGCATAAGTTTAGAAAGGATAAAGTGACGTTTTATGGTTCTATAGAGTACATCCTAGCATCAAAGATCATGACAGGAGTCAAAATGTTATCGCATAATGAGGAAGAAAACATCCTCACGATATATGAATTTCAGGATTTGGTGGCTCATCCATTACCTAATATTCATGGTGCAGGTAGAAAGAGCAGTCACAATTGGAAAAATAAATGTATTTTATGTAGTCTCCCCTATTGTAAAACTATCATTCTAAGTCATAATTTGGATTTCAAGCACATTGAAAAACAATTGTGATAATATATTGTGGAAAATTTGAGGTCTATGTGGAAAATAAAAGGACCATTTTAATGCACATCGTGATTTGGAAGAAATGGGTTTAAAGAAATAGTTTCATTTATAGTCAGCTGATGAAAATAAGTAATATATTCATACTAAATAGTATATGATGACTACAATGGAGAAAGAGACATTTCTTTCCATTTTGAAGATGCTCAAGGTGTCTGGTGATTACTTATCTAATATTTCAATGTGTTTGAATCTGATGAACATGACATTGCAAGGGTTAAAAATTCCTGACAATCACAAACTACTTTAGCAGTTTATTCTAATCTCAACTTGTGATTTTTATCCCCCAATGTTTTTCAACCATGTATTGACATGAGTAATTTTTTTTAGACAACATTTTTTAAGAAATCAATGAATGGGTGATTTAAAATGTTTTCAGGACCTAATTGTACTAATGCTTTGTCACTTTGAGAAACTATTTCCTCCATCATTTTTTGATGTTATAGTTCACTTGAAAGTGCACTTAACTGATGAAGTAATGGTTATCGTTCCAATTCAATTTAGGTGGATGTATCCTATTGAGTGGTATCTGAATACATTGAAATGATTTGTATGCAAAGGATGTTATCTGGAGGCATCAATATCCAATGGTTATTTGATGGATGAGTGTACTATGTTTTGTGAAGAATATCTTATGGATGTTGAAAAACAATTAGATAGGCCATCTTGGATTCATGATGGTCCATTTGGAGAAGGAATCATATTTTATATGGACAACATCGAGTGGATACAAGCACACCGATATATCTTGTTCAATACTCCATTTGTTGAACCATTAATGTAGTAAGTGTCTTATCACTTTTATTGTTAAACTCTTACATGTTGTTTTTCATAATAAGATCATTTAAACAACGCATTACCATTTGAAAGAAACACATTAATGATCTAATTGAATAGATTTCTTGTGCGACTAAGTATCAAATTCAAAAATATGATTGTGCTTCATTTCAAGATTGGTTCAAGGATTTTGTACGTATAAATCGATTTTCATTATGAGTGAAATATTATACTGTTGGTGCCAAAATGTTGGAAGAAAAGAAAGAGAAAAAAAAGGCCCCGTGACCTTCCTCGTGAAGCCACGTCGAGGAGTCCCCCAAAGCAACGTGGCCGCCATGAAGCAATGGTGGCGGTATGCTCTGTGAACGCCCCTAACGTTCGTGAGGCCTCCTCAAAGAAAAGGAGGTGGTACCCTCCGCAAAATCCACTGATGTTCGCGAGCCTACCATGAAGAAAGTGAGGAGGGATGCTCTGCAAACGCCTCAGATGTTCATGAGCCTGCCACAAAGCAAAGGAGGCGGTATGCTCCGCTAATGCCCTTGACATTTGCCACCCGCCGCGAATCAACTGATTCCCTCTTCGGTCCACGTCATCTTTGCTCAGTGGCGCCTCTTGCCTATAAATACCAGACTCCCCCCGAGCCCAAAGGATGAAAAATCTGACCTTTCACCTTCCTAGCTCCCAAATCAAGAAGCACCCTTTGCTCTGTAAAATCATGATCTGCGTGAGGTATTTTTTCTTCACGAGGTGCCTTCGCATTGTCTCGTTTTGATCCCCTCTTCCGAGAGAGATGCCTTTCATGAAGCCTAAGGGAATTCTCGAAGTAAGGGGATCCCCAAGGGGACTCGGGTTGTCGCAGAGAGTTTATGCTTCATGAAACACCACTCACATACACGTGATACACATGCCAAGGCAGGGTCACTGTACCTTGCGAAGCACATTGCTTCATGACACTTCACTTCGCGAGGCGCCTGTGCTCCGCAAGGCAGTGCTTCGCGAACGCCTTTCCACTTTGCAAAGAACCTCCCATTTCCACCTCCTCCCCATGCTAAGGCTAATTCACCCCACTTCGTGAAGCACACCCCTTCGCAAGTTCCCTCCACCACCAAGAGCAACCGAACTCCACAGGGCCCCTACCTATGGACCACTCTGCATGGAAATTCCTTTTCTTGTGTGACTCTCCAGGTTTGCATGATGAGATTTCAAAAGTCCCATGGATGATACTGCATGTGGTGTTGCTTCACCTAATGCTTCTTCGCATAGGTACGCTATTGGCTATTTCTTATTCGCATAGCCACGCTAACATGAACCCTCGATGGTTTTCTCTATGAACCCCCTTCAGTATGACATTTCCTTTACCTTCCCTCCCACAAGGAGCAGATGGTACTGGTTATGTAAGTCCAAGGGGTGTGGAGTAAACCCAACTCGTCCGAGCTGGAGGACATTAAACTGCCAAGTACCCTCATCCTCAACACACGAAATTAAACTCTGACATCGGCTTGTGCTTCTCACGTGGGGTTCCCCCACCTTGGACATTCTCCACACCCATTGGTCTCCACAAGGGATGATATCCTCCTTCTGGGAGTGGTGTTTGTCCGCGGGGGAAGGGAATCCACCTTGGTGTAAGCCCCTAGATATTCATTTAGGAGGTAGAGAATGCTACTCCCTCCTTTCATCTTCAATTCCCAAGGCCAGTGGAGGATGTGATAAGGAACAGGCCCCCCTCCTCTCTTCCTAGGTGCCAAATCCCTCTCCCTCTGCGCTTTTTCTCCCTTGGGCCTCCATCCTGGAGTAAGTCCTAACACCATGGGCCGCCCAACGTGTAAACCCCTCTTCGCTTCCCACGGACGCACCCTTCGCGACGTGATCGTCAGGTCCCTACAACCTCTGTTTCTCACACTGAGCATGACTCTCATGGTCTTAGAGTGAGCATAATCCATGACACACCTTGGGCCACCTCAGAGCGTAATCCCCAAATTCCCCCCATCTCTCATGACGTTACACTGCATTCCAGTCCAGTGGTAAGCCGTTGTGACCAACCCGAACTACGTGGACTTTGATACGTGCTAAGTCATGGTACGTAAGAAGCCTCCCCGAGGTTCAAGCCCAACACCCATCGGACCCCCGGTCCATCATCACGTCGGTTCACCAGCGCCAACTCGAACTATGAGGACTTTGATCCATGCCAAGGCAGGGTGTGTAGGAAGCCTCCCTGAGGTTCAAGCCCACCATCCATACGGACCAAGGTCCTTCAGGTCGGTTCTCCAACACTCCCCCGTCCCGCATGACGTTAAACTGCATTCCAATCTAGAGGTAAGCCATCATGATCCCACCATCCAGTTGTTCTGACACCCCTTCATGTCGGTTCAACATCCCACCATCCACATGGACCAAGGTTGTCATTCGCGTCGGTTCTCCAACACTCCCCCGTCCTGCAAGACGTTAAACTGCATTCCAATCCAGCAGTAAGCCGTCATGATCCCACCATCCAGTTTTTCTGCAACCCCTTCACGTCGGTTCAACATCCCACTATCCACATGGACCAAGGTCCTTGTTCACGTCAGTTCTCCGACACGCCCCCATCCCGCATGATGTTAAAATGCATTCCAATATAGTGGTAAGCCATCATGATTCCACCATACAGTTGTTCTGACACCCCTTCACGGTGGTTCAGAAGCCCACCATCTGCATGGACCAAGGTCCTTATTCATGTTGGCCCTCCGACACACTCCATTGTGAACTACGTGGTCTTTGATCCGTGTCAATGCTCGGTATGTAGGAAGCCTCACGAGCTTCAATCCCACCACTTGGTCATTCAACCATCCTTCACGTCTGTTCACCCACACCTTCGGCAGCCTAGAGTGTAAGCCCCACACCATCCCGAACTACGTGGTCTTTGATCCATTTCAAGGAATGGTACTTAAGAAGCCTCCACGAGGTTCAAGCCCAACACCTACCTGGACCAAGGTCCTTGTTCATGTCAGTTCGTCGACATGCACCCATCTGTACTATGTAGTCTTTGATCCTTGTTAATGCATGGTAAGCAGAAGCCTCCCTGAGGTTCCATCCCACCAACCATTGGCCTAGACCGCCTCCCTGTTGGTGTGCCAAGCCCCCACCTAAACTACGATGAATTTAATCCATGTCAAGGCATGATACGTAGGAATAATCCCTGAGGTTCAAGCCCATCACCCATCAGACCAAGGTCCTTCTCCACATCGGTTCACCAACATCCATTCTGAACTATGTGATCTTTGATCCATGTTAAGACATGGTACATAGGAAGTCACTTTGAGGCCCAAGCCCAAAAAACCATCTCCCATCCTAATTCATACCCAGGCCGCCACATCCCAGTAAGATCATGCCACCCCATTCCCCTCCACAGCATTCGGGAAGCCACCCATGCGTTGGCCCCAATATCGGTGTTCCCTCAAGGGGGTTCCTCAATCTGATCCACCTTTATCGGTGTTCTAATCAGTCTGATCCATCTCCGTTGGACGTTAAACTTGCGGTATACCCTATGTTAAACATGGGAGGTTGAGGAAAACCTCAGATACATGCATATGGAATATGATTCCCTATGCTTGATGAGGGATGCCTTGGGCTTCTGCACCCTCGAGAAGCCCTATAATAAGGGGAAAAAGACAAACACGCCAATTTCCCAGTGTCCAGACATGGCAGTGATGCCTCAATGTGGCTACTCCCCCAACTGAAGGTTGCTGCTCTGACCGGACCCCTTGGAATGTTCTGATAGAAGCAGTGTAATTAACTGACGTCCATAAAAACATGGCACTAGGAAGAGTTTCACGAACAAAGTATTAAATCTAAAAGGGAGACCCAGACTGGGTGATGAGTTCCGAGGAGGAATCCATGGAAGGGAGAACCAATATCCCATCATCTCATTTCGATCCAGGATCAAACATCCCAGAATAAGGAGAGAATGCTACCTGCCATTGGAAAGCGGGAATGCGGGGCAACATAGCCGCACTGATGTCCCCCGAACACGATAGACGGGCACGCCCCGGTGAAAGTGTTGGAAACATAAATGGTGAAAATGATGTGAAATTACTTTCCTCAATGTGGAGATTAGTATAACTCGAGGCATTAGTAGAGTGATGTGTCACCGGGTCCAGATATCTGGAGCTGGGTCCCACCAAGCAAATAGTGGGCCTGGTGTGAAACTCACCAGAAGTTGGGGCAATAGAATGTTGGGCATACCGTTCTATGACGTTGTCAGCGTGGATCCATCTTACCGAACATGGAAGATGGAATGACATTGGGGCACTAGTTGTAGATTTCTTTTCCTAGCGGTGCTGATGAGTAAATCTCCCTACTTCTCAAGAATCAGGTTGCTGCCACAAGAACATGATCACTGCCCACCCGCCTATGCAAGGGAAGGGACAACGCCAGCACAGCCGCTCCGCGTGGCTCCACTACTGCTGTAACGACGTCTGCTGTTGTGAATGTGGGGAACCCACGCCCCATCTCCCCATCAGAAGTCATCCAATTAATGGTGATTAACGACCTCGTACGTCATTACAAGGAGGAGGGAATAATCCCAACCTGGGATATGGCTCGCCTGGACCTAGAGGCGTCCAGGCCCCACCGTCAACACTACCTTCGAGGGCCATGCAGGGAGCCGCTGCTCCCCACTCCAACCTTCAATCGTTTCGGGAGCCTCTCCCCAGAACACCTCAATGACTCCTGCCCTACACCTATGAGGTAAGGGATATTCCAGCCTGCCTGGCTAGAGTTCGGTCCCAGGGGTTCCCAGTAAGGGCCCCCACCAGGCTGCGCCAGTGCCGCCACCCGGTTCCCCGAGCTGAAGAGAAGGTAGACTACCTACCTTCACCACCAGAATCGGCCTTACTGACCTGACTCCAACGTCGGGCACAGGCCTAGGAGGGCGCTGGTCAAGGGGCGTCAACGTCAGCGACTACTATTGACCAAGCCACCGCGGATGTGTATCATCAACTCCACGCATACGCCAAGCAGGGGAAACTGTATGCCCGACCTAGATCGAGACCCCAACCACCCCATGGGCAGGCTGGGTCGACTCTCCTAGTCACAGGCATAGACGGTGGTCACCACGGGCTAACCCGCAGCAATGCCACCCACTACGGGGGCCCTCCCCATGCAACCACCACGGAGGACGCGTACCTTTCCCGCTCCCAGGCCCAGCTCGGAGGTATGCCCCATGCCACCTTTGACCCAAATGAAAGACTTATCCATGGTAGAAACACCTAATATGGGAGCCTCTCCCGCACCCATTACACTAGGTATAGAGCCATCCCTCCAGCCACAAACCGCCGGGGGTAGGGACATTGTACATCTAGTCACTCTACGATGTGAGGACCTTCCTCAAATCCTTGTAGCAACAAACGGAGGACTTATTCTTCCTATCAACCAGAGGAGTGGAGATCAACTTCACTTCACCAACACCCAGCACGGAGGTCATACTCGTGTTCAGTCCGATCATTACGGAGACCTTCCTCACACTGACGTCACCAAGGGAACATGGCATGGAGGTCCTACCCGTGCTCCCGTCTGTTCCAGCAGGGGTCCCACCTATACCAGCACCAAACATAGAGGTCCTCCCCGTGTCCCCTTTGACATATGCCCTGGTGCTCCTCGCACCCCGGCCCACTCAGGAAGAAGTAATCCTTGCCAAAACATTAGTATGACTAAAGGACCTTCTCATGCCAAGAATTTCCCCTTCCCCGAAGAACCACCCTGGGGAAGGAAGGAAGGACATTGCTGCTGCAAGAAGAATACCGAAAGGCTTCATACTGAGATCAAACCAGTGTGTTTCTAGGATTCTGAAGCAGAGTATGACTCAGCGGTGGAACACTCCCCTCAGTCCTCTGTGTCAAGGACTGGGGAAGGAACAAGGTGTATCAGCCTCATCCTTCCAGAGTGTGAAGTACGCCAGATTCCTGCCTCTCTTTACAGGTATATACAGGAGGAGGAAATCATGGGAGTCCCATAGGTTCTGACCATGCAGTCACCACCATCATCGCTAGAATTTCCCTCTACCTCGACCATAGATCATAGAGAGATATTTTGGGGACTGATGGCGGTTGAGCAAAAACATGACAAATTTTTGGTAACCAATATCCCTGCACTAGAAGCGGTGGTTGTCAGCCAGTCATATCATGATATTATGGTCAGGTCACCACACTCCTCGAAGGATGGCCCAGAATTCGGTGTCCATTCGGCTCGCTCGCCATATTCTCCGCCACCCAGTCTACTGTCTCAACGGTCCACTTCAGTACCACTACTGGTTTCTCAGCCACATATTATTGACGAGTGGGGAAATACGAGGCCATACCCTGAATCCGAGCACAAGAAATTATGGGACATTCTTTCAGTGGATCACTTCTCGGAGAAGTTCTGGCTGGTAGTGGCATTGAACTTCTATATGCCGGAATCCCTCACCCTAGAGGAAGTCAAGTGCTTCCATCAAACCCTATGGGAGATGAAATCGTGTCTTCGTTATCATCATGTGGTGTACCCCAGGAGCCAAGTGCACTGTTAGGAAATCGGCGAGCAATGTCGTCTGCTCGATTTCGATGCCCTCCCCATGGCCCAGTGCCCTGAGTCACCAAGCTTCCAGAGGACCCTCCATCAAAGATGCGTTCAGAGCTTCAGGGTACTCCACAAAATCATCAGGGAGGCTACCCCCCACATGCAAGTCTATGGATGGGGGAAGTACCCTGCCCTCCTCTTAATCCCTATTTGACAAAATCACGACTCGATATGCGATATTGAGGACGTGCCCCCTGGAAGGGTCACATTCCACATGGTCAATGTCATGGACAAGGAGGAAGAGCTGGAATTTCTTGATGGAGACTTCCCCCCCAAGGGTGCCCCACCATTGTTGGACCCATCTGGGAAGAGTACTTGTCAGCAAAGGAACCTCCTAGTTCACCCAGCACCCACTGAGTCATTGGTACTCATTAGTAATTCCGGTAAGGGTAAAGAGAATTTCAGAGCTATCAAGCACTCAGACCCATCCGCCTTAGTGAAGAAGACGGAGGAAGACCCCGAGAAGGCCGCATTGTTCCAGCAAATTGCTGAGCAGAAGAGGCTGGTCGATGAACTCCTGGACGAAAACGCTATATAGTGATGACCTGACTATGGTGATCCTAGGTTAGGGAAGCAGGGGAATGAACAACTTCCCCCCGGCGAGATGCCTTCAGGAAACCTTGATCATACTGCTCCTACGGACAGGGTTGAAGCATGAACTCACGACAAGAGGGCGAGATACGTCTCACCAAACCCTCCCGAACGACGCGGTAATCTGAGGAATCTGGACTGGGTTCCCCCTGCTACCCCATAGGACACTCTTCCAGTCGTTCCAAGAGCCACGGAACCCATCTACCATGTTGATGAGCCCAGAAATGCACTCATGGTTAGGTATCCCCACCAAGAGAGGGACCCCCTCCCGGATGAACCTATAGCGGCACTCATCACCTTCCTCGAGGTGTTGGAAACGCGGCAGGTGGTAGTCCCACCAGATGGAAAGCCATATCCCACATGGGTAGATGATATGCCTGCACCCCGGGTTTTGGAAATCCCACATTCTCTCCCTTTAACGGGACAGGAGACCCGTCGTAGCACCTGGCCCACTTTTCCTCCAGGTGTGGCCCCATGTTGGGGACCCTAGCATAGCAGGAAGCCACCAAGCTCTGATGTTTTGTGCAGACATTGGAAGGCCATGTGTTTTTCTGGTACAGCCAGCTCCCCATTGGATCGGTGACCAGATGGGAGGATCTTCTTCGACAATTCCTATATCAGTTCAATTCCACCACGTGAAAGACCAGCATCGCAGACCTCTTCTAGTGAAAACAAAGGCATGATGAGTGATTTATGGACTTTATCTCCTGGTGGAAGGGGCTCACATACTCCCTCGACATTCCACTGACTTAGGATCAATTACTGATGATGCACGTAGGGAATTTCAAAACAGAACTGGTTCCTTCCCTGATCACTCAGAACTACCTTGGAGGATTCCCAGACTTCTAAAACAAGGCCCAGAGCCTCTAGGAAGCTCTGCAACAGGCTAGTCAGGCACGTCTACTGCCCCCTGTGATCCCATCAAAGAGGGCTGCCATAGCCGAGCCCACCGCGGTGGCCCAAATAGAAGCCCCCGGGTAGATAGAGTTTCTACCAGTAGAACCAGCTCTGCAACCTCGCAGAGGCCCACCGCCGCAGGCGCAGCCTCCTTCCCAGAAGAGAATACCTTTGAATCGGATGGTTCACCTGCACAATACACCACCGCCACCTAGGTGGGATAATCAGGCTATGCCTCCTCAGCAGGCTCCTCTGGCCCCTCGTTAGGTCCAGGCTCCTAGAGCCCCCTATCTGGAAAAAAGATGCCAGACTTACTCGTTCAGTGAGGATCAGGTCCCTGGTAACTTCTATAGTGCCTTAGAATAGGGGATTGTGCGCTTACCAGAGCGCAGAAGGCCGACAGAGGTGAATCTCATCGATCACCCCAACTACTACCCCTATCATCATATTCCGGGGCACACCCTCAAGCAGTGTTATGTGTTTAAAGACTGGCTCCAAGGCCAGTTCGATAAAAACATAGCCAGGTTGGGGCCAGCCATGGCACAAGTGGCGAGTGACTTTGTGGGGTCAAAAGGTGGTAGTGACGATGAAAGTGAGTGGTAGCAGGTTCCTAGCCGCGGATCGCAGAATTACAACGACTGGATGGATCATAAAATAGTCACCTACACCCATGGTATTATTCAGGCATGCCTGAATCAGCCGGAGCCTTCAGAGGCTGCGGCCATCACCTCTGCGTTATCATCTCAGTTGGCCTCTTCCTAGAAGAGTAGGAATCAGCGGTTCATGAAGAAGCAACGCGCTCCACCAATGTCATTGTCATCCCGCACTCTTGGTGACTTCATGCCCCCTGAGATGGGGATCCCTCCCAAAATCAACCCAGTGGTCGATGATTCGTCAAGCGACTGTCAGGGGTACACTTCGGTTAACAAGGTTGAGTTGGTAAATCCCTATATAACTCCCGATGAGGGGGAAAGCCAGTTAAACCTCCCCAATATCCCCAGCCGACGTCAACGTCGGCGAAACCACGACCATATGAGTTGTAAAGGCACGTCAGTTGACGCTTTCATCCAGGCCATGCATGACACTGATACCAGACAGCTGGCCCAGCACAGAGCTTGTCACACACAACTTCCTCATCTGGCGTCCTCAGATCTACCTCCGCCGTCGTCCGTGCTACTAGATCAGGCATAGATACCTCGTTCGTACCACTGCCAGTCTCACCCTGCTGCAGGATGATCTCAGTTGTCCATTCCTCATATGGAAGCTACTCTTGAGGCCTCTACTAGTAAGCAATGAGGAGTACTTAGCACTAGCCAGCCAATGGTTCAGCCGGCACGGCCCGTCATTCCTCCAATCATAGACCGGCCTCCTACAAGAAGAAGTTCACACCTGGCACGGAAGTATGATGTTCTAAACCACCTTGTCGGCATCCCAGTAATACTTTCTATCCTCTAGGATCTTCGCCTATCATCAGACATGTGTGAGTCACTTGCTGGGGCTCTAAGGAGACCCCTCTAGTTTGAGACAGAGGTAGCAACTACAGAATCCTTCCACGCTGAGGAAATTGAGAATGTCGAATGCCAGGCAGTTATCTCGATTTCTGGTGAAGACGAAGACCCTTCCATACAGAGGCTCATTTTTCCACTATACATCACTGGTCAATTCAATGTCATGGAAGTCCGCCGTTATCTTGTTGACACGGGCTCTGTGATTAACCTAATCCTAACTCGGACACTATGGAAGCTGGTGTTTTCAGAGGATGATGTAACTCCCTCCGACCTCAGAATCCAGGGATACGATAGGACCGAGCAGAACCTGGTCGTCAAGATCGGTTTGAAGACCCAATTCGGTGGCCTAGTTTCCAGTAAAAAATTAATGGTTGTCTCCCAGGACACTGCATACAACGCATTGATGGGAAGGCCATGGCTCCACCTGCATGTGGCAGTCCCTTCATCCTATCAAAAATGCCTCAAATACTCCCTCAATGGCCGAGTAGGCGTTCTCCAAGGAGATTCATCTCCTTTTTCCTCTTTTGAAGCCCGATATCTGGACGCCGACTATTAGAAGAGCAAGGATAAGCAGATTCTAGCAAGTGAGATTGATCCCGCCACTATCACAAGTGATCCCTGGGCAGGTCTGGATGACGCCTACATCTTCCCGATCCATCGGTTGGAGGCCACGACCCCTGACATAGGGAAATGATTTTTCGTTTTGGGTGCGAGAGGAAGGAATATTCCTAGGTCTAAGCGACGGTGAAAATTCACCTCATACTCCTACACCAACGAGGCTCGGGTGATCCCGGAACCTCCTACACATTTATGGTATCGGGATGTTAGTCTCATTGAAACGGAGGTATGTCATACGTGTCTATTTTTCCGGGCTGTAATTAACCGGCTCAAGCTGAAGTGCCACTAATACTTTGATGTTATCAAGCGTGGACCCATGGGATGAAGACCAGATGGGATTTGATCAACTGTCTTCATCTCCATGGTCTCAGTGGTGCATGAATCTCTTGATATGATAACCACTACCGCTCAAGCTGGCACTAGCCTCCCATCGGTGTCTGGTGGCTCGGAGACAACTCCCCCCACAGAAGATCCCTCAACAAATAGAGAAGAGGATCTAGAGGATGCTCCCCCCTGCCTTTGAAGAAGGTGTATCTACCACAGTCAATGAACTGGTATAGGTGAACCATGGTAGCAAGGCATATCTGAGGCCCACATTGATCAGTGCCACCACATCCCTCGAGAAGCAGCAGTGATACGTGAACTTCGTTAAGCTACACTGTGATGTATTCCCTTGGATTTACGGAACGATGTCGGGACTAGATCCCCAGGCAGTCTTCCACCGCCTTGGCCTCCTGATAAACTATCGCGGGTTCAAGAAGCCTCCCAGAATGATGAAACCTTCTCAAGGATCCATGGTTGAGGCCAAAGTTGAAAAGCTTATCAAAGCCTACTTCGTTAAGGAGGTCCAGTACCCCAAGTGGTTGGCCAACATTGTGCCATTCAGGAAGAAGAACAGGAAGATCAGAGTCTGTATCGATGCCTGCGATCTCAACCACCACTGTCCGAAGGATGATTTTCCCCTCCCAGTGATAGAGTTGTTGAGTGATGCTACAGCCGGGTTCCAAGATCTCTCCTTCATGGATGGGTATTCTGGGTACAACCAGATCTGGATGGCCCTTGAATATGAGGATTCCACTACTTTCAGGGCCCCCCAAGGTACTTTCTGTTACCAGGTTATGCCCTTCAGCCTGAAAAATGTAGGTTCCACCTATCAGTGGGCTATGCACCACATATTCAAGCCAATTCTCGGATTATTGGTGGAGTGCTATGTGGATGATCTTGTTGTCAATTCTTTCCAGCACCAGGAACATCTCAAAGACCTTGAGAAAGTATTCTGCTTCCTTCATTCCCGCCACTTGAAGATGAACCCATCGATGTGTTCCTTTGGGGACACCTCTAGGAAGTTACTTCGCTTCGTTGTGAGGCATTGGGGCATCGAGATCGATCGAGAAAAGATCAAATGCATCAGCCAAATTCCTCTCCCAAGTAATATTCGAGAGCTTCGAGGTCTTCAAGGCCACATAGCCTATATACGTCAATTTATTGAGAATCAGGCTGGTAGTTGTAAGCCCTTTTCCCGGCTCACGAAGAAAGGCTCTGACTATGAATGGGACGAAGAGTGCCAGACCGCTATTGAGGAAATCAAGCAGTATCTGCTCCAGCCTCTAGTCTTGATAACACCTGTTGCCGAAAAGCCACCTGTCCTTTATGTGACCACCCTGGAACAACCTCTCGGTGCCCTGCTCGCCCAAAAGAAAAATGAGGGGACAGAGAACAACCTCTACTACCTCAGTCACATGCTCATAGATACGGAGACCATATACTACCACATCAAAAAGAGTTTCCTTGCGATCATGTTTTCCATACAGAAATTGTGACATTACCTACAGCACCATGAGGTACAGTTGGTCTCTCGGGTAGACCCACTGAAGTATATTCTGAACCGCCCCATGTTGACTGGCTGACTAGCATAGTGGGTGGTAATTCTTCAGCAGTTTGAAATCAGGTTTCTGGCTCAGAAGGCTAGTTGCGCCCAAATTTACCCTACTGGTAAAAGTGATCGATGTAGTATATGTAGGGGTCGAATCCACAGGGACCAAAGAAGTAACCTTGAGACGCTATGATTGTGTGAAGGATGGGCTATGAAGTAGCCGACTTCGGATTTGATTATGGATGGTTTTTAAAGAACAATAATAAACCTAAGTGAATTCAATTAAATGGAAATGGGTTGATTATAGGATTATGCTCGGGGTGGATTGAATGAATTTTACTTCATTATAAAATTTTGGTTTTATTAATTTTTGATGAATCCATTCTTCAAAAATAACATTACATTCATCATTTTATGGTTTGGTGCTTACTAAACATAATTACTAATCTCGTATACACTTATAGAACCAAATTCATGTTCTCCCCGAGGTATATGGTCATTTATTAATTGAATTTAGTTTTCTCAAACACAGTAAAGTTGAATTGTAGAAATAATTGAAGAATGGATGTCTTAAATTAATTATCCAATTAACAACAATTCGTTCATAAAATAACATTCAATCCAGCCTTGGCATCCTCCTAAGATCATCCCATTAAGAGTTTAGCCCTCCATTGATGGTATACTCTCAATGGTGGGCGGAAGATGGCTAACAAGAATTGGATTTCAAAATTAAAACTGCGGAAATAACGAGCACTCCTCCGTGTGTGTGAATGAAATTCACACCTATGTGTGAACTAATTCACAACAACAGAAAGATATAACTGTGATTTTTGATAATAAAGTTTTAATAAAAGAAATGGAAAATATAGAAGTGAATGAAGTTGATTAAGAACATAAAGATACAAAAAATAAACTTACATGGAAATGGAAAACATTACAAAGGAAATTTGGAAGCATAACCTTACAATGAAACAAGTAACAAAAGATGATATGAAAAATATCCACCCCTATTCCCTTCACCAATAGATCCTTATATAGGCATATTAGTATCCTTAGGTACATCCCCCAACAATTAATTCACCCCCCCAACAATTAATAGAGTCAAATGGAGGGTGAATAATCAAAAGGAAATTGATGTTTTGAATTTGACCCGAAAAACTGTCCAGATTCGTCCACCCTATTGACGTGTGGATTCTCAATTGAAGAAGGCCAAATCCGGAGGGGTTGTAGAAGATAACTATCTTCTTCAATGTGTCTTCTAGATGCTCTCAAAATTTCAGGAAATTTGGCTCATCCGTTTGGATGTTATGGTCGAAATGGTGGAACGGATTTCTATGCATTAATGTCGAGTCCACCATTTAAATCTCAACTTCAGATCCCTTTATAATCATGAAAACATCAGAATTAGCTCCGAACAAAGTTGAATAAAATGATCCTCATATTTTTATCTTTGTACTGTATAAATTTGAGCTTCATTGGGCTTGGTTTCTGGGCCCCACATTTGTTTGATGGGCCTTAGGCCCATTATGCTTTTTCCAGCAAGTTTCTGCCTTCAGGCGCAAAATTTTCCATGTTCCTTTGGGATTCATCCAGCGGACCTAAAAGATAAAATGTTACAAACCAAGTGATCAATCATATCCCAAAATATCAAATTCAGAAAATGAATATAATATTGTCAACATACAAATGAACTATTGGGCCCAAATTTGCATTTTAAACATGAATTGCATTTTTGATGAGAAATGAAGTTCTATTTATGTAATGCACTAAAAACAATGTTTATGGACATTGGAACAATGAATATAATGATATTAACAATTAATATTAGCCACTTTCACTGACTAATCACACCCCCCAACTTGAGTTTTTCTAGTCCAGAGCAAAATAAATTACAAATATGAAATTCAAATCCCCTTTTCCAAAAAACATTTTAATACACATTGCTCACCCAAATATCTAATACCAAAAAAAAATTATGAAAACCCATCAAAATCATTAAAAAAAAGATAGGTCCATAAGCATCTCACAAGCCCAAGCCCATTCCTTTGTTCAAATTCATCGCCACATTTCATCCAATTCCAATTAAGCATGATAAAGTGTTGTTCATCATAAAAGATATGGGGCCTATTTTAATTTTCAAGGGGAAAAAATGGAAGCGCTAGGTGGGAATCACATTAAACCTTAAGATGAGTATTTTTTTTTTTAATTTTTTAACCACAATAGATATGAAAAGACTAACTCTGGGCAAGACAACTATGGAGTCACGATCCCCAAGTGTCAGATGCCACACATATTGTCAATTTCATGCTCTACAATAGAGATATAAAGCCTAACTCTGGGCAAGACAACTATGGAGTCACGATCCCCAAGTTCCGGACGCCACACATTTGGGCAAAACATTTCTCTATGTGGTCATTTTATTTTTGTTTATTTTTTGTTTTGTTTTTTTTGGATACTCAAATTAAACTAAAAGTGACCCCAGAACCCTATGCTATAATGAAAGGGATCCAAGAACTCAAATTTACACCCACGATTCAGTAGACGTGCATTGTGACATTTTTATTAAGAGGATTAAATTGTAAACATTGAAAAATCACATCGGACAACCGCACTTTCCAAAAACTATGCCCATGAACTTAAACTTGCATTAAAATCAGAATCAAGACATGCAAAATTTTTTTGATATCCAATTTTAGAGTTTGTAATGTGTTTTTATCATGTTTATGGTTAATGGTATTTTTCTTTTCATGCATGTTTTTATTCACAAAATAGAAAAATTCATTTTTTATCTCCCCACAACTTAGAATGACACTGTCCCCAGTGTTTAAAGAAAAGAAAAGTTAGAAGTGGGTAGGAGAGGAGTTCAAAGATGAAATTGAGAATGATAAACATGGAAAAAATTCACCTGGTTTTTAAAGTTGAGGTTCATGATGCTCCAAATTACTACTTTGATCTCTTTGGGGATGTAGGAACCTCCTTTATTGAACATGTATCACCCAAAATAGTTCCTGAACCATAAAAGGAAGGACAAAGCAGACAAAACAAACAAAACAATGATTTATTTAATTCCAAGTACCATCATTTTCATGTTTTTTTTAAATCAAACTAATTATACATTGTCTTCTTTTAAATTTCTGGGTAAGGTATTACTCAGGGATCACACCGCGTGACACGGATGAATACAGTGCTCCCCTTTCATACCCATCCATACCCATAAAAGAAGAATAGGTCAAGAGTCTAATTTTTTTTAACCTACAAAAACATAAATAAAATAAACTGATGATACATGGTCTTCTTTAAATTTCTGGGTAAGGAATTACTCAGGGATCACACCGCGTGACACGGATGAATACGATTATCCCTTTTCATACCCATCCTTACTCATAAAAGAAGAACAGGTCAACAGTCTATATATAAAAAAATAACAAAATTAAGTAGAAGGAAACAAAAGATGATTCACAGTGATTGGAAACATGAAAACCACGGGTTGCCTCCCGTGCAACGCTTTTGTTTAACGTCGTTAGCCCGAATTGTACCCTAAATCTATCAATTTTTCTCTGGTTTATATGTTGGCTCAGTTAACTCCTCCTTGGTTTCTTATTTATTAAATGATTCAATGAATGGTTTTAACCTATGACCATTAACTTTGAAGACATGACCACTTGTGGGATCCTGAATCTCTATTTCCCCATGAGGGTACACATGATGCACTAGGTATGGACCAAACCATCTAGACATTAGCTTTCGTGGGTGTAGATGAATTTTTGAACTATACAAGAGCACAAATTTTCCCAGTTCAAAGTGTTTGACTTTGAGATTCCACGATTGGTAGTCTTGAACTTTAGATTTATTGATCCTTGAATTTTCATTAGCCTCCATCCTAAGTTCCTTGAGTTCATTAAGATCTAATTTCCTTTTTATTACAGCCAAAGAAATGTCAAAGTTCATTTTTTTATTGCCCAAAAGGCCTTATGCTCAATTTCAACAGGTAAATGACATGCTTTTCCATAAACCAATCTATACGGTGACATGCCTAGGATAGTTTTGAAAGCAATTCGATATGCCCAAAGGGCATCTAAGAGTTTCTCGGACCAATCTTTCCTAGAGGGATTGACAGTTTTTTCAAGAATTTGCTTAATTTCTCTATTTTCCAACTCAGCTTGACCATTGGTTTGAGGATGGTATGAAGTGGAAACTTTATGAGTAATACCATACTTAGACATGAGTGAAGTGAATGGGTGGTTGCAGAAATGGGTTCCACGATCACTTATTATAGCCCTAGGAATTCCAAATCAAGAAAATATATGATCTTTCAGAAATCGAATCACAACATGGTGGTCATTGGACTTTGTGGGAATGGCTTCAACCCATTTTGAGACATAATCAATAGCTAAGAGGATGTAGAGGTATCCCTTAGAGTTTGGAAAGGGTCCCATGAAATCAATTCCCCAACAATCAAAGATTTCAACGACTAGAATGGGAATGAGGGGCATTTGATTCCTTTTGGTAATGGATCCTAATTTCTGACACTGAGGAAAACTTTTGTAGAATTGGAAGGAGTCCTTAGTTAGGTTCGGCCAGTAGAAACCACTTTGGAGGACCTTTTTAGTGGTTTTCTTTGTAGAAAAGTGGCCTCCACATGCCTGTCCATGAAAAAATTTTAGAATGGACTCTTGCTCAGACTCAGGAATACATCTCCTGATGATTTAATCAGGACGGAACTTAAAGAGGTAAGGATCATCAAACACATAGTGTTTTACATCAGAAAGGAATTTCCTCTTAGCTTGGGTCCCCATGAATTTTGGAATGTCACCCGTCACCAAATGGTTTTCTATGTCAGCATACCAAGGGAAATCACTCACTGAGTAGAGGTGCTCATCAGGAAATGAATCGGACACAGAGAGGTGGTGTGAGTTGTCTTTGAATTCCATCCTAGAGAGGTGATCAACTACAATATTTTCAACACCCTTTTTATCCTTAATGGTTAAATCAAACTCTTGAAGAAGAAGGACCCACCTAATCAATCTATCCTTGGCATCTTGTTTTTGGAAAATGTATTTTAGGGCTGAATGATCAGTGAAGACAATGATGGGTGATCCTAAGAGATAAGACCTGAATTTATCTAAGGCAAAGACAACAGCAAGAAACTCTTTCTAAATGGTGGTGTAGTTTATTTGTGCATCATTTAAAGATTTGCTTGCATAAGAAATGACATGTGGAGTTTTCTCACACCGTTGTCCTAAGACTGCTCCTACAGCGAAATCACTCGCATCACACATGAGCTCGAAAGGAAGTTTCCAATTTGGAGATTGCATGATAGGTGGAGATATAAGAGCTGACTTGAGTGTAGAGAATGATTCCTCACAGCTTTCTGTCCATAAAAATGGAGCATCTTTTACCAATAGAGCACAAAGTGGTCGAGAAATAGAGCTAAAATTCATAATGAACCTTCTATAAAAACCAGCATGTCCTAATAAGGACCTCACTTCCATAACAGTTTTAGGAGAGGGAAGGTGACGAATGATGTCAACCTTAGCTTTATCAACTTCAATCCCTCTACCAGATACCAGATGACCTAGAAAAAGTCCTTCCCTTACCATGAAATGGCATTTTTCCCAATTTAGTATGAGATTCTTATCCTCGCACCTTGACAAAACCTTTTCAACATTTATAAGGCATCCCTCAAAAGTATCCCCAAAGATGGAGAAGTCATCCATGAAGACCTCTAAAAAATCTCCCACCATATCCGAGAATATTCCCATCATGCACCGCTGGAAGGTACCGGGGGCATTACATAACCCAAAGGGCATGCGCTTGAAGGAAAAAGTGCCAAATGGACAAGTGAAGGTTGTTTTTCCTTGATCCTCTAAGGAGACTTCGATTTGATTATACCCTGAGAATCCATCTAGGAAGCAATAGAATTGATGACCCGCCACTCGCTCGAGGACTTGATCAATAAAGGGTAAGGGGAAATGGTCTTTCTTGGTACAAGAGTTGAGCTTCCTATAGTCAATAAAAACTCTCCATCCACTACTGACCCTTGTTGGAAGCATCTCTCCATCCTTGTTGGTTATTACTGTGATTCCAGCCTTTTTGGAACCACATGGATTGGGCTAACCCACTCACTCTCAGCTATAGGATAGATGATACCAGCTTTTAACAATTTCAAAAGTTCTTTTCTCACTACTTCCATGAGATTAAGATTGAGTCGCCTCTGAGGTTGACGACATGGCTTTGACTCAGATTCAAGAATAATTCTATGAGTCCCGATAAGTGGGCTAATCCCAGGGATATCAGATAGGGTCCATCCAATGGCTTTCTTGTGTCTCCTAAGAACATCTAGAAGCATCCTCTCATGATCGACTTCAAGGGAGGAAGAAATGACAACAGGAAAGGATTGATTGTCCCCTAAGAAAGCATACTTTAGTGATGAAGGTAAGACTTTAAATTCAAGATCAGATTGGTCATGACTTTCCAATAATGGATGAGACTTTGTATTGAACTTAGTTTCTTTGTTCAGATTTCTTGACAAAATTGGTTCCTTGTGAACAGAATTTTCATCCACTAAATTTTCCAGAGTAGTGTCATGAATGGCTATAGACTCAATGTTATTGATTTCAACCATGGTATCATTGATTGGTGATTCTAGAAATTCATAAATAGAGCTATCTGAAAGAGATTCAATCCAAGGAGGCAAATTTCCCTCATGTGAATAAAGAAAATCAATCTCTTCTTGACTTAACCATCCTTCGGTAACTCCTTGATGTTCATTGAGTTCATTATCAACACTACCAATCCAATTAACCTCATGGATCTCTTCATCACCCCTAATTTGAGAGTTTTCATTGTAGATGTTCAAGTCTAGACTCATGTTCCCAAAGGTGATGGTCATTTTCCCATTTCAGACTCGGATTACAGAGTTGATTATTTCAAGGAAGGGACAACCAAGTATGATTGGGGTTTGCTCCCTAGGACCTAAGCTTGGGTGATTGTCCAGAACAATTAAGTCAGCTGGGTAAATGAAATATTCAACTTTCACCAAAACATCTTTTAAGATCCCCTTTGGAACTCAAACACTACGATCAGCAAGTTGAAGAGTGACAGATGTGGGTTGGAGTTCTTCGATCCCTAACTGACAGTACATGGCATAAGGAATGAGGTTCACACTAGCACCTAGATCACACAAGGCTTTGACAACTTTGTTCTCTCCTAGTTCAACATTTATGTAAGGGCATCCTGGGTCTTCCATCTTAGGAGGAATGGTCCCTTGAATGGTGGTACTCACATTAGCAGCCAAAATGACTTGGTTTTGATGTGAAAATTTTCTTTTAAAAGTGCACAAGTCCTTAAGGTATTTTGAGTAGGAAGGTATGGTTTGGATGGCATCGATAAGGGGAATGTTCAACTTGACTTGTGAGAAGATTTCCCTCAATGTTTCACTCAATCCAAGCTTGGTTTTCCCCCTCATGCGTTGAGGAAATGGTGCAGATTGTGGAGTTGTTTATTGAAGTGTTGTTTCATTCACATTATTATCAGTTTCTTCAGTTTGATCTTGTAGTTCATTTGAATTTTCATTATAGTTTGAAGTTTCACATGGTTTCTGACTTATCTGTTTAGGTTTTTCAATTTATTTCCCACTTCTTAAAACTATCACAGCCTTTAGTTGTTCGTGAGTTGTTTGAGTGAAACTTGACTCTCCCCTTGATGTTTGTTGTGGAATGGCCTGTGTGGGCATGGGTGCCTTTCCAGTTTTTATGGTTTGAAGTTCTTGTTTAATGGATGAGGATTCTGAGTTCATTTTGTCCATTTGTTTTCACAGTTGTTCTAGTAGGCTTTGTGGAACATTTTGGGTTGGTGCTTGAGCTTGTGGGTTTATCCCAGGAGGATACTTTGGTTTTTGGATAGGTTGTTGATATTGGACATGATGATGTTGGAATTGGACCGGTTGTGGTTGGAATTGATTATGAGGTTGAAAGTTTTGTTGAGGGTATGGGTTGATACATTGTTGTTGTGTTGGTTGTTGATTGTCCTTCCAACGAAAGCTCGGATGGTCATTATACCTTGGATTTAGGTGATCGTGAATTGTGGCTTTTGAAAGTTCATTGCATTAACTTCTTCTGGTGTTCCTCATAAAAGAACATCCTTGATGGAAGGAATGGTTGGGCAATTATCAGTCTTGTGGTCATTCTTGTCACAAATTGTACAAACAAGCTCAAGAGGTTGGGTTTTGTAGACCTTCCTAAGATCAATCTCCTCAACTTTCCTCGTGAGTGCAGCATGTTTTGCTCTAAGGTTTTATTCTTCTCCAAGATTGTACATTCCACCATATTTTGGTCGCTTCTCCTAGTATGGTGATGTTCCCCATGTTTGGTTTTGTTCATCAAGATTTTCTAGATACTCGTAAGCATCATTTGGGGATTTGTTTTTGAAGGTTCCATTACACATCATATCAATGAATTGTATGTTTCCGGGACCCAACCCTTCATAGAAAATTCTCACTTGTTTAACCAATTATTTGCTTGGCCTTTAAGGGAAAAAGGGAAAAGTCTCATTTTAGAAGATTCAATTTGATTTGTTGGGCACATGGTTTCGATAATGTCATTAAATCCTTTAACATGAAGGTAAGGCCTCTCAGACTCCATCCCATGAAAGGTTGGAAGGTGGTTCAGGACATGGGGTTTGAAAACATATTGAGCATATCCTATGTTATCATGCCTAATGCATGAGGGTGCATTGGTCTAGGTTGGTGTGAGGTAGTCATTCATGGTTGGGTCTGCAACAATTACCAAGTTAGGGTCTTTCCCGTTATTTTGGTTCCCTCCCCGGTTTATGATTTGGTTTTGTGGGAGATTCTCCATTGTTTCGAACTCAACGTCTGAATTTGGAGTATTAGGAAGATTTGGATCTAAAGGAAATAGACCTCTTTTAGTGCTTGACTCCCCAGCCCTATAAGTATCCACCCTAACTAATCTGTTTGAGTTTTCGCGGGTGTAGGCGGACATGCGCCAAAAGAAAAAAAAAGCGAGAAAGGGAAAAGATAAGAGAATTGGGATGAGAATAGAAGAATGGGGGTAAGAAAAGAAGTTTTTTGGTCTAAGGAACTTACTCGATCCCCGGAAACAACGCCGAAATTTGGTTGCGCCAAAATTTACCCTACTGGTAAAAGCGATCGATGTAGTACATGTAGGGGTCGAATCCACAGGGACCGAAGAAGTAACCTTGAGACGCTATGATTGTGTGAAGGATGGGCTATGAAGTAGCCGACTTCGGATTTGATTATGGATGGTTTTTAAAGAACACTAATAAACCTAATTGAATTCAATTAAATGGAAATGGGTTGATCTTAGTATTATTCTTGGGGTGGATTGAATGAATTTTACTTCATTAGACAATTTTGGTTTTATTAATTTTTGATGAATCCATTCTTCAAAAATAACATTACATTCATCATTTTCTGGTTTGGTGCTTACTAAATACAATTACTAATCCCGTATACACTTATAGAACCAAATTCATGATCTCCCCAAGGTATATGGTCATTTAGTAATTGAATTTAGTTTGCTCAAACACAGTAAAGATGAATAATAGAAATAATTGAAGAATGGATGTCTTAAATTAATTATCCAATTAACAACAATTCGTTCATAAAATAACATTCAATCCATCATTTTCATCCTCCTAAGATCATCGAATTAAGATTTTATCCCTCCATTGATGGTATACTATCAATGGTGGGCGGAAGATGGCTAACAAGAATTAGATTGAAAAATTAAAACCGCAGAAATAACGAGCACTCCTCCGTGTGTGTGAATGAAATTCACACCTATGTGTGAACTAATTCACAAAAACACAAAGATATCACTGTGATTTGTGATAATAAGGTTTTAATAAAAGAAATTTAAAATATATAAGTGAATGTAGTTGATTAAGAACATAATGATACAAAAAAGAAACTTACATGGAAATGGAAAACATTACAAAGGAAATTTGGCAGCATAACCTTACAATGAAACAAGCAACAAAAGATGATATGAAAAATATCCACCCCTATTACCTTCACCAATAGATCCTTATATAGGCATATTAGGAGCCTTAGGTACATCCCCCAACAATTAATTCACCCCCCAACAATTAATAGAGTCAAATGGAGGGTGAATAATCAAAAGGAAATTGATGTTTTGAATTTGACCCGGAAAACAGTCCAGATTCGTACACCCTATTTACATGTGGATTCTCAATTGAAGAAGGCCGAATCCGGAGGGGTTGTAGAAAGGGAAATCTCTTCGTCCATGCGTCTTCGAGAAGCTATCAAAATTTCAGGATATTTGGATCATCCGTTTGGATGTTATGGTCGAAATGGTGGGATAGATATCTGTGCATTAATGTTGAGTCAACCATTTAAATCTCAACTTCAGATCCCTTTATCATCATGAAAACATCAGAATTATCTCCGACCACAGTTGAATAAAATGATCCTCATATTTTTATCTTTCTAATGTATTAATATGAGCTTCATTGGGCCCCACATTTGTTTGATGGGCCTTAGGCCCATTATGCTTTTTCCAGCATGTTTCTGCCTTCAGGCTCACAATTCTCCATCTTCCTTTGGGATTCATCCAGCAGACCTAAAAGATAAAATGTTTCAAACAAAGTGATCAATAATATCACAAAATTAAAAATTCAGAAAATGAATATAATATTGTCAACAAACAAATGAACTATTGGGCCCAAATTTGCATTTTAAACATGAATTGCATTTTTGATGAGAAATGAAGTTCTATTTATGTAATGCATTAAAAAAATGTTTATGGACTTTGGAATAATGAATATAATGATATTAAAAATTAATATTAGCCACTTTCAGTGACTAATCAAAGGATATCAAGGTGAAGGCATTGGAAGACTTCCTAGCTGCCCATCCAACCCCCGAGGATCAATCCATGTACCAAGATTTTCCTGATGAGGCAATCCTCTCAGTCTATCATGTTTTCTCATGTTGGAAAATGCACTTCCACGGTGCCTCATAGAGCCCCACTGGTAGGAGTCTCAACAACCCTAGGCTTAATAGGGTGGGTCTCGGTATCGTCTTCATCACCCCGGTGCAAGCAGTTATGCCGTACTCATTCCTGTTGTCAGAAGGCTGGACCAACAACGAGGTAGAGTATCAGGCTCTCATCAATGGCCTCGAGCTGGCCCTTGAGATCGATGTGACCCGTTTGCATGTGAAAGGGGATTCTGAACTAGTCATCAGGAAAATCAATGGAGACTATATTTTCAGAAAACCAGAGCTCATGCCATTGTTGGAGTGCACCCTCTGTCTAATAGACCAGTTCTCTTCTCAACCAGAGGTTACCCATGTCCCTCGGTCACATAATGGTCGAGCAGATGCTTTGGCCGGTTTAGCAGTATCACTTGCAGAACCCGAGCAGGATGATCTGATTATACATATGGAATACTAGAGAGTCATTTCCGCCATCACCCCAGAGGACGACGATGGCCCACGAGTAAGCCATATTACCGCCGGATCCTCCACGTCAGAAGCCCCAGATTCTTCAGGTGCAGTGGTTGAGACGACTCTCGACTGGAGTGCACCTTTTTTCGAGTATCTCAAAAATGGTTGCCTCTTGGATGATCGGGCCGAGCGCGAGTGAATCTGATGCTGCGCACTACAGTTTACCATCCAGAGTGGTCCCAGTCTTGAGTACATCCTCTATAAGCATGGTTTTGATGGTGTTCTCCTTCGTTGGATTCAAGTAGTCGAGATTTATTAGGTCAAGCAAGAGGTTCATGCCGGTTACTAGGGATCCCACCAGGCAGGGCTGAAGCTATTCCATCAGATCCAGAGACTGGGGTACTTCTGGCCCTATATGATCCATGATTTTATTGAGCTTGCTAAGAGATATCACACGTACCAAGTTCATGCTAATTTATTACACAGACCGCCAGAACCTCTCCACTCCACCAAGTATTCTTGTCAATTTGCGGTATAGGGACTTGATGTCGTTAGACCGTATCCACTGGAGACAGCTCGCCAGTGCATGTTCATCCTGACCGGTAAAGATTTCTTCTCCAAATGGGAAGAGGCAGTCCCACTCAAGGAAGTCAAGGCTCTACCCATTGTAAATTTTGTAATCTCCAACATCATCTACCTATTTGGATTCCCTCATGTCGTGCTCACCGATAATGACACAAACATCTGTGCAGCTAAGATGAAGAAATTGTATGCCAAGTACAATATCCGTTTGAACCATACCTCTCGCTATCATGCGCAGGAAAATGGAAAGATCGAGGCGTTCAGCAATACCCTCTCTAAAATTTTGCAAAAAATGGTTGGTCACAACAAGATGAGTTGGTCGGACAAGCTCCCCAATGCCCTCTGGGCTTATTGGACGATGACTCGCAATTCCACCCAGGGGACTCCATATTCCCTAGTGTATGGGGCTGAGGCCGTCCTGCCCATTGAGATCCAGCTGCCATCGTTACGCACTACAGTCTATAACTATCAGGTTCCAGATAAGGTGGTCAAAATCTGTCTAGCTGAATTGGATGCACTTGATGAGAGTAGGCATCATGCCCTACACAATCTATAAAGGAATCAGAATAAGATAGCTAGAGACTTCAACAAGAAGGTTCACCTCCTCTCTTCTCTTCAAGGTGACCTGGTGTTGGTCCCCCAAGCACCAATGATCCCTGGAAGGAAACCACCCAAGTTGGAGCCCAAATTGGAAGGACCTTACATCATTCACAAGGTTTACTCCAATTGAGCATACTCCTTGGTGACCATGGATGGTGAGCACATAACTCCTCCAACCAATGCCAATTTCCTCAAGAAATAATTTTCTTGGGACCCTCGGTCCTACACGACCTCAAAATGTATGGTCCAGAATGACCTTAAACTGTATGGTCCTACATGAACTTAAACTGGATGGTCCCGTATGACCCTAAACTGCACGACGGTCCTGCATGACCTTAAACTATCCAGTCCTGCATGAATTTAAACTGTGCATTGTCCTGCATGACATTAATCTTTATCTTGATAACTACGTGTGGATTGATTCTCATCCTCATGGGATACGTAGGAACGCTCAGACACCTCGTCTTGAGCCCATCCCCAAGCTCTTCTCTTTGACTGTCCCCTTGGGTATAGTCTCCTCCGAGGGTCCTTGCATGATGTGGTGTTGACTTCCTTAACCCCACTCATATGAGTATTATAATGGTCACACCATGTGCCCACTCCCGTTCTTCTATCCTCCCACATCTTCACCGCACGTTGTTAAACTGCATGGCCTTTAAGAACTATGTATGGGTTGATTTCCATCCTCATGGGATACATAGGAATGCCAGGGAATTTTTTCTGTTGGCCCAACCCAAAATCCCGAATCTTCCCCTTAGTTCAAGACATATGGCAAGGTGCATAATATTTCCCCAATTCACGTCGAGCTAGCCTTGATCCGGTTGTATGTCCCCCTACCTAGAGAAGTATTCCTCTTTCATAGATGGCTACAGCTATGCTTCACCCACTCCTTCAATGGGATTCCATCACCTTCCCTATCCTAAAGGGCCCCTGAATGGTAAGGATTCTAGGCATGAGGTCCCTCTTACCACTCGGGCTAATGCCCTCGAGGATGTCAAGCAACAAGCTGATAAAAGTCCCATGTGTCGAATGTGGTTAGTGTTTGATGCTCATTTGTTGCTCCCATTCCAGGTCACTAAAGGGACTCTGTGATTCAAACATGGTCAATAGTTGTCCTAGATCATTAGGACAACCCCAAGATGTTCCAAACATCGAGTGTAGTGGTTCGTTCTACCCCGTCCCCAAGAGAAAAACTCCCCTCGGGTGACACCAGCTATCAGAACCTGTTGGATGGAGATGGCCAAGACCAGATCTTTGTTTCCCTCACCGAGCACCGCTCATGTGGGCTTAGAAGTTGTGATGAGGTAATAACATTACAAGAGGGTGTATGACCTTCCACCTGGACCAGGTTCTCTCTAATAGGACTGTACGGCGTGGTATGGGATTATGTCCTCATTTAAATCGGGTTACTCACTGTGTCGTACATATCCCCCGATGAGACCTTACCTCAGCCCTTTCCCTTATTGCATGATGTTAAACTACAAGATGGTCCGGCCTCTCTGACTGAGGCCCAGCCTCAGCCCCCTTGGCCTTTTCGGGCCCCTGAACCTTGTCCTTATTTCAAGACGTTAAACTGAAAGCTGGTCAGGCCTCTCTGACTGAGGCCCAGCCTGAGGCCCCTTGGCATTTTCGGGCCCCGACCCTCACCCTTACTGCAAGATGTTAAACTACAAGTTGGTCAGACCTCTCTAACCGATGCCCAGCCTCAGCCCCCTTGGCCTTTCTGGGCCCCCATCCCTCATCCTTACTGCAAGACATTAAACTACAAGCTGGTCAGGCCTCTTTGAACGAGGCCCAGCCTCAGGTCCCATGGCCTTTTCGGGCCCCTGGGCCTCGTCCTTACTGTAACACGTTAAACTGCAACCTGGTGAGACCTCTCTGACCTAGGCCTGGCCTCAGTCCCCTTGGAATTTTTGGGCCCCCGGCCGTCGTTCTTACTACAAGAAGTTAAACTGCAAGCTGGTTAGGCCTCTCTGACCGAGGCCCAGCCTCATGCCCATTGGCCTTTTCGGTCCCCTGGACCTCATCCTCATTGTAAGACGTTAAACAATAAGTCGGTCAGGCCTTGCTGACCGAAGGCCAACTATCAGGCCCCTTGGACTTTCGAGCCCCCAACCTAGGTCCTCTATTATGGGAGTGTATGGTGTGGTGCGGGATTAGTTCCTCATTCACGCCGGTTTATTCGCCGTACCATACACCTCCCTTGTCTAGGGAATCCTATTACCCTCTTTGTATTGCATGCCATTAAAATGCGTCTTGAGAACTACTTGTGGCTTGATTCCCATCCTTATGGGATACTTAGGACCACCCGAATGACTAGACTTCAGGTACATCCCCATCTCCCAGAAATCTCTATTTCACCTTGGCCCCTTGGCCTACCCTTCCCCCAAGAGGGGAGTATATGGAGTGAGATGTGATTATGTCCTCATTCATGTCGGGCATGTAATGACCATTCCATGTACCACTCCCTCCTGAGCATCCCCGTCGACCCTTTTCGGTGGTTCTCCAATGTGCCCAAGGGTACTCTTGTTTAGTACCTAGAATGTCAGACTCTACCCGGACATGTTTTTACCTGCTTTTCAGGCTTCATGTTTCCCTTCATCAGGGCTTTCATCACCTTTCACACCAGGAGAGACCGCCAAAAAACGGCATGGATACCATGCCTAAGGGCTCTCTTACCTTTACGGGCCAAAGCCCCTGAGGGTTTCAGACAACAAATTGATACAAATCCAACATTGCAAATATGGTCAGTAGTCAATGCTCGTTTGTTGTTCCCACTTCAGGCTAACGCGATATACATACTGTTTTTCCTCCATAGTTAATAGTTATCCTCCATCGCCACACCAACCCCATTAAGCACAAAGTGTTGGTTACATGATTCACATCCTTCCCCATACTATCATTTCGAAGTAGATCTTTGACACTCTTGACAGTATTCTTTAGTGTAAATCTGAACATCAGGAGAACAAAGTCACGGTAAGGGAATCCTTCAGGGCTCTGCACCGGTTATCCTTTGATGTATATTCCAGGTATTGCAATAAATATCTTCCTCCCTTGTTTCCCACAACGATTTTGACTCACATGGTCTTAGGGATTAGGTCGAGGTCTATGCTTACTTGGAAAGTTGTCGTCCCTCCATGGTCAGATCTCAAAGACCATAAACTAAGATCTCCCTAGAACTACGTACTGCTTGATTCCCATACTGTTGGGATACGTAGGAACGCCCAGAACCCTTGTCTATGGGTCCAGCTTGAGTTCTGCTAATTTATCTTTTCTGTCCTACCTTCAGAACCTTGACTATGGGACTGCGTGGCGCGGTGTGGGATTATGTCCTCATTCACTTCGAGTTTTCAATAGCCGCACCATGTGCACCCCATTCTAAGAATTATACCTCCTGTTTCATGTCTCATACGACGTTAAAAGGAACCCTATAGAACTACGTGTGGCTTGATTCCCATCCTTAAGGGATACATAGGACCAACCAGATGTCTCTTTTTTGGGTCCAGTTCAGTTGGGAGCTGGTTTCTCCAGCCCCTTTCACTGTCACCCCTATTTGGGCCCCTTGGCCAAAGGTTCCCCTCTCGGAATTCTGTACAGTGTGATGTGGGATCATGTCCCCATTCACGTCGGTTATGTGTCATGGCACCGTACACATTCCCCACCTAACATCGTCTCTGCTATGTCTACATTGCATGACGTTAAAATGCATCCTTGGTCCTATCACATGACCCTAAACTATGACATTATCTTCCTAGCCGTACAACGAAAAACAGAATTGCATTGTGATGACCTCATCATAAAGGACGTCATGTTGGGTGTTTTTCATACGTCTTGCTATCTATCAACGCCTACTATGGCTTGATTCTTGTGGCGACGCTAGGGCTTGCTACCATAGGCCTATCGCTTCATAAAAAAACCACTCACCTTAAAGGAAAAAAAGGATTTATCAAATACCACTTGCCTTGGTGTGAGGGCTAAACCTGTATGCCCCTTTCATCCTTTACACTGGTACCTTACTGTGTCGTGACACCCTCCAAGAACTACGTATGGCTTGATTATCATCCTCATGAGATATGTAGGAGAACCTTAGCACTTACCCGTGAGGCCCATCCTAACTTTCGTGTTCGGTCCCTCGACTCGAGCACTTCCCCAGAGAACACATGGTAAGTATGGGATTATTTCCTCATTCATGTCGGGTTTTATAACCATCATAACATGTGTCTTCTGCTCTCCTCACCCATTTTTGGATCGCGTTCTATGACCTTAAACTAATACCATTTCAATAACTATGTGTATCTTGATCCCCATCCTCATGGGGTACGTAGGAATGCCTTTACACTTTGCCTCTGGCCCAGCTGAACTCTCATTTTCCGTCCCTCGACCTAAAAACTATCTGAGAAGCATGTAGTGGTTGGAATCCCCGGTTCCCTTCACATCGGGTATTTGAGTAACTCCACCACATGCCTCTTTTGTTTCCTCCCATCCATGGTCCAAACTGTACGACCCTAAACTAATATATCCCTAGAACTACGTACAGCTTGATTCCCATTATGTTGGGATACAAAGGAATGCCCAAACCCCTTGTCTATGGGTCCATCTTGAGTTCTGCTAATTTGTCTTTTCTCTCCCCTCTTTGGGACCTTGACTATGGGACCACGTGGTGTGGTGTGGGATTATTTCCTCATTCATGTCAGGTTTGCAATAGCCGCACCACGTGCACCCCGTTCTAAGAATTATCCCTCATGTTTCCTTTCTCATATGACGTTAAAAGGAACCCTATAGAACTACGTGTGGCTTGATTCCCATCCTTATGGGATACGTAGAACCATCCGGATGTCTCGTTTTCAGGTCCAACTTAGCTGGGAGCTAGTTTCTCCAGTCCCATTCTCTCTCACCCCTATTTGGGCCCCTTGGTCCGCAGTTCCTGTCTCGAAATTGTGTACGGTGTGATGTGGGATCATGTCCCCATTCATGTAGGTTATGTGTCATGGCAGCGTACACAATCCCCACCTACCATCGTCTCTGCTACGTCTGAGTTACATGACGTTAAAATGCATGCTTTTTCCTATCACCTGACCCTAAACTGTGACATTATCATCATGGCCGCACGACGAAAAACGGTACTACATTGTGATGACCTCATCATAGAGGACGTCATGTTGGGTATTGGTCATACACCATTACATTTGTCAATGCCTATTATGGCATGATTCTTGTGGCGATACCATGGCTTACTACCCTGGGCCAGTCGCTTCATAAAAAACCCCACTCACATTAAAGGACAAACTGGATTTATAAAATACTGCTTCTCTTGGTGCGAGGGATAGAACCACGTGCCCCTTTCATCCTTTTTACTAGTACCTTACCATTCCATGCCACCCTCCAAGAACTACGTATGGCTTGATTCTCATCCTCATGAGATACGTAGGAACACCCAAGCACTTCCCTGCTGGCCCAGCCTAACTTTCGTGTTCGACACCACGACTCGAGCACTTCCCCAGAGAACACATGGTAAGTTGGGATTATGTCCTCATTCAAGTCAGGTTTTGTATCCACCTTACCCTGTGTATCCTGATCTATTTACCCATTCGTGGTTCGAGTTCTAAGACTTTAAACTAAGACCTTTTCAAGAACTAAATGCAGATTGATCCCCCATCCTAATGGGGTACGTAGGAATGCATGTACACTTTGCCTCAGGCCTAGTTCAACTCTCGTTTTTGGTCCCTCAACCTAAAAACTCTCTGAGAAGCACGTAGTGGTCAGAACCCCCGGTTCCCATTCACGTCGGGTATTTGAGTTACCCCACCACGTGCCTCCTATGTTTCCTCCCATCCATGGTCCGAAATCTATGGCCCTAAACTAAGATCTCCCTATTGAAAGGGACTTGACTCCCTCTATATAATATGTCTCATTAACGCATTCAGATGTGTTTTGACAAAGATCCCGAAGTGTGGAGTTTTCATAGAGACGTTCCTCTTATTCCATGACCAAGCTTCATGAGCTCGCCATTTGGATCCTCATCCTCTTCCACATCCAAAAGGACCCCCGTAATACATGGATGCTAGCTTAAGGGCTCTCCATGGATTATGGACCTAAGGTCTCTCCAACCGTTTCGGGCCAACGTCCCTAAGGATCTCGGATGACATCTGCGGCAGGTCCCGTGTTTCGAACATGGTAAACAGTCGACCCTCATTTGTCTGTCCCAATTCCAGGATAACGCAATATGGATACTGTGTTTTCTCCATAGTCATCAGTTATCCTCCATCTTCACGTATCCATCATTGTGATCCAAATTTCGAGCGTAATGATTCACACATTTCCACTTCCTCATGTTCAAGAGGAATTCCAACATACTTGGCTTTATCTCTTTGCGCGTCTAGGTGTGCTACATAGACAAGTTAAAATCATTGGGCCAGTATTCACTGAGCGTCCCTTTTCCCCACCATGTCCCTTCCTGTGTCGGGAAAGTCCCACCACTACTTATTGTTTCCCACACTGAGCACGACTCACATGGATTTCATAGTTTTGGTAGGATGTGTAATAGCACAACCAAGCTTCTCATCGTCCCTCATAACGTTAAATTGTGCATCCAGAACTACGTGTGGCTTGATTCCCATCCTCATGGTATACACAGGGACACACTAGTATTTTGCCTAGGGTCTAGCCTCCGGAATCATAAATCCTATTCATCCCTCTTTCCAGCCCCCTGGCCGAACCCCTCGTAGGGAATCGTACAACTTTAACTCTACCCTGAACAAGTTCGGGAGGCCCCAAGATGACATTGGGAAACAATGACTCCCTCTCTAGAGAGGCTCCATATAAAAGAAAAAATGGTCCATGATCAGACCGATGCGCCATCTAGTGTGCTTCCACCATGATGGCGTAACCTCAAGAGTGTTAGATTCTATTGGAACAAACCCTCACTCCACATTCCATGATTTTCGTGCCCCCTTATTCGCACCCTCATCCTCTTTCATGTTTGGAGGAACCCTAATAGTATGGATTCTCGGCCTATGGCCCACATATTGTCCTGGGTCAACATTCCGGAAGACTAATGGGTAGCATTTTGAGTTAGGCCCCATATTTCGAACATGGTCAAGGGTCGTCCCTCATTTTGTATCCCCATTTCAGTCTAATTCAATAAGGATATTTTGTTTCAAACATGGTTGATAGTTATCCTTTGTTGTAACGCCACCTTCCATAGCATTCCGGGTTTTGGGTGTCATGATTCACACCTCCCACATACCTATTTTCGGACTAATCCCAATGCCCTTGGAGTTAACCCGCTCGTGCACCAGAGCACATCAGAATAATGGCTCATCGATTGTTCTGAGGTCCTAATCCTTTGATTGGGACTCTCCCATGTCTTCTCAGAAGATCCATATTGGTTACATAAACCCCGAATACCTGAATCATGGTTGACTCATTATGTTCAGATGGAATAGCACGATGATCACCACTTATTTCTCACATTGGGATTGACCCCCCGTGAGCTTAGGGATTGACCACTAGAAATTTCACGAATATAACAGACGCATGTGAATCCAACCTCGATAATGAGACTCATGAATGATATGAAATCAAATAAATCAAAACATGAAAGTACGTTTGAGAGTTTGTGATCCTTACAACACTCGGGGGTTTATTCCTCCCATGTACGGGTTGACCCCGTCAAAATAAAGTTGTTGTTCTACCACCCTTTGACTTGTGGCATCCAGGAGTTACTACCATCGGCTCAACTCCCGCTCCTCCTCAGCAGCAATGGGTCGCAATTCATCAGCCTCAATTTGGGCCCACTATACGTCATCCTGGATGACGACCATTTCTTATGAAGCACGCCTCATATTCTCTTCTGCCTCTGCCAGTTGAGCCTTCAATCGCAAGATCAGCTCTGCTTGTTCATTAATAGAGGCTAAGTTCTCATCCACCCGAATCTATAGCCTTTGGACTTCGTTTTTAGCCTCCCAGAGTTTCTTGATGTTTGTCGCCTTCCTCCATTGCCAACCAATGCTGAGGACGTGATTACACTCCCAAATCTTCTCTTCCATAAGATATCGGATGAGCAGATGAGGGTGCCCGGAATCCACTCCCTCGGAACACAGTTCGCGTTGCTGTGAGCAAAGTCTGTCCATCTCATCCAGCCATAGTGCCAGGGGGTATTTTCGATAAAGCGCACAATCAGCTTCCATGATCAGCGGTGGACTATGTCGATGTCCTCTTCATCAGAAGTTGTCTCATCCCAGTTCGTACGATTGGAAGGCATATATGCGGGGTATGCCCTCAAGAAATATTCAGTGGGATCTGCATCTGGAATTGGATCTGGTGTGGCATTTAGCGTAGGATCTGGCGTAGCGGGACATGGGTTGACAGGTCGATCCTCATCGTCGGACCCCACCTTAATGACCTCGGGCACAACCCCGCTGGTGGTCCCACCAATGATGGGGGGAGCTGCAGCTCGTGTGGGTTGGGTAACTATCTCCACGATTACTGGCATGCCTCTAGGAGGGGTTCCTCTAGATATCTTGACCAGCCTCGCCGCAGTGGCCCATGCCAGTCAAAGATCTATACATAACAGAGAATGGCATGGACGTTAGTTGGCACGATCAATGTGTGGCAATAATGAATTCAGTGGAGAGGGCTTAAATAGATTGAACTCATGGTATTTCTCCTGAGTTGATGTTGATGGGACCCAAAAGCATGGACCTTCATATATTTTTGGAAGGTCCGGAGACTCTAGAGAAGCCACCTCAGGTGTCCTGGCCCCAGCAGACACAGAATTGGATACATCCACAGGTGTGGGTTCTGAGGGTCCTGCATCATCACCCAATGAGGGGCAAGAGTAAGGTATGTGTACCAGGTTCTCCTGCATGGTCCAGATATTGGTAATAAGTCTATAATGAACTTATAGCAGACCCTGATGAATGAAACATGTAATGTTACCTTGAGAGCCTCCGCGAAATCGTCAAGACCAGAGTCCTGATCACCGACATCACCTTCCTCCAATGGTCTCCCTCCTCCAGCCTCGTCCCCCCAAGAGGATTCATCTGATTCTTCCAATAAGGGTAAGCCCTCTGTCAGCTCAGTGGCTGACAGCTGTGGGCGAACCATCTGATCCAGCAGTACCCTCACCCGGTCTGTCATTTGACGCGGGTCACCTCTGGAATGCACGATTTCCTCCAGCTCAGCCAGATATTGCTCCGCCTCCACCGGAGACACTGCGAAACTGACCTAGACAGGGCCTATACCTAGTAAATCTATCCCGAGATGGTACAAGTTTTTCCACATTGCAAGAGGGCTGAGGAATTTCCAATTTAAATCCCAAATGTCCCAGGCCTTTGGGAAAATAGCATTCTCTGGCATGTCGATATGGCACAGTCGTTTCCCCGGAGCCTGAGTTGATATCCTAAGGAATCCCCTCGGTGGTCGCTCCTCCATATGGATCTACTTTCCTGGGACCATCGACTTTCCTAATGCTGTTCGATCTTCCACCACTGCCTCACCCTCAGCTGGTGCAGGTCTCGCCGTCACGATAGCCCCACCACCACGAGAGGACCTTGCCGCCCTCCAACCCCAACCTCGGGACGGGGAAGGCCCACCATCCCCAGCTTGAACTGTTGGATGCTTCAGAATTTCCCCTGATAAGCTGCCTCCCATCTTATGGTGTACTCGTTCACCAATCCGAAAGCGACAGTATGCGGAGGCAATGCATTATTCGTTTTTTCCGTCTTCCCGTGTGAACATGAGAAACAATTGCCTCATCACACACATGTGCTCCTCATGGCTCACCTCCCTGTAGACCTGCGAGGTCAGCTGCTATAGGCACCAGAATTTCCTTGCAAACCGGTGTGGGGTTTATGGCTTGCAGAGAAGCTCGTGGCCCACCCTTTCCACCAAGACTCCACCTCGAAAGGCCAGGCGATAAGCCTGACGCTCTTTCGTCCCCCGACCAACATCGGTGAATGCCCTTGTCGGCAATGGGAATAGGTTGAAATTAAACTCGTCTGACTTCCACACCCGTTTTAGTACCAATGGTATGGTTAACTTGGCTGAAAATCTCCAGGCATCATTCAGAATGGATGGGTAGAATATTGACCCCGAAGGCGAGATGGGGTTCAGATATTCGTAAACCCCCCTGATGTGCACTGTGATTTACCCATACAGAAGATGGAATGACCCACATATCCTCTGCGGCCTCTTACCTTTGACAACCTGTCATAGCATCTTGTAAAATCTGGTGAGCATCGGAATCCCCAGATTGACATGCCCTCCTGTGGCCAGCATGGAATCCATGATGAATGAGCTAGACCGCACCCCCATGTTGGTATCCCTCACTGGTAGGATCCAACCACATATAAGGGCTATGATAAACACCACAAGTGTGACTATCGGCTGTTGCTCGATATTTACACTAAAACCCCAGGTCTTCCATTGGATGTCCTCCAAGAGCTGCCAATACGAATTCTCCTTGGCCCGTTGAGCCCCCTTCAGGCAAGTTCGAGGCCTCTTGGGAAACTCTCGATCTGGCAGGTAGTTCAAGAACTGCTTGAACCACTTCTTGAAGTGGACATCCCTCACCACTTCTTTGTCTTCTCTGGGGACTAGCCCCATCACTTCCAGCGCCAGCCATGACATATGCTCTGGATCCTCACACACGCTCATGACAGGGAGGAACTCATCGTACATATCCCCAAAGATCAGGACTCCAGAAATCTGATGGACATCCCACAGACTGATGCCGACCTCCCCATGGTGTAGGTGAAATGTGTTGGTCCTAGATGACCATATGCTCAACAACTCTAGAATAAACTATTTTGGTTGATATATGTATAATTGGGAGGCTCGAGTCACCTCATAAAAACCCACTCTCCTCAGCTCAGATCCAAACTCCTCCCATGTGGTTCCTACTCAGTACGCCCATGCCCAATCGTTTGTGAAGATTCCGCCCTAGCGCAGGTCCCACTCATCGGACCACCCCTTCCTCGAATCCCTCAAGGCTGCCTTCAGTATTGTTCGGTACATGGGTGGGTATGTCTCTGAACAATATTGAGGGGGGAATTTGTTGGAACCAAAATGTTGTATGAAAGTATAGATGAAAAAGCAGCCTCGCGACCTACCTCGCGAAGCCACAGCGCGGAGTCCCCCCAAGAAACACGGACGCCACGAAGCAAGGGAGGCAGTACGCTCCGCAAATGCCCCTAATGTTCACAAGGCCGCCATGAAGAAAAGGATTATTTACCCTCTGCAAACGCCACTGACATTCATGAGACCGCCGCGAAGCAAGGGAGGCGGGACGCTCTGCGAATGCCTCAGACGTTCGCGAGCCCGTTGCGAAGAAAAGAGGTGGTCTGCTCCACCAACTCAATTGACGTTTGTGACCCGCCGTGAAGCAACTGAAGACCTCTTCACGCCATGTCAGCTCTACTATGTGGTGTCTCTTGCCTATAAATACCAGACTCCCCCCCCCCCACCCGAGCCCAAAGGACGAACATTCCATCCTTTCGCCTTCCTAGCTCCCAAATCGCAAAGCACCCTTTTCTCTTCGAATCATGATCTATGTGAGGTATTTTTGATATGTGAGGTGCCTCCGCATTGTACAATTTTGATCCCCTCATGTGAGAGGGATTCCCTTCGCGAAGCCTAAGAGAATTCGAGAAGGAAGGGGATCCCCAAGGGGAACTGGGTTGTCACGGAGCGTTTAAGCTTCGCAAAACACCTTTCATGTAAACGTGATCTACATGCCAAGCCAGGGTCATTATACCTCGCGGAGCACATTTCTTCATGACACTTCTCTTTGTGAGGCGCATGTGCTATGCGAGGTAGTGCTCCACGAACGCCTATCAACTACGCGAAGCACCTCCCATTTGAAACTCCTCCCCATGCTAAGTCTAAGGCACCCCACTTCGCGAAGCACACCCCTTCGCAAGTTCCCTCCACCATGCAGAGCGACCGAACTCCACAGGGCCCCCACCTATGAACCCCTCTTCTTGGAGATTCCTTTTCCCGTGCGACCCTCTAGGTTCTCATGATGTGATTTCAAAGTCCCCTAAATGATACTTCCCATGGTGTTGCTTCTCCTAATGCTTCTTCACATATGCATGCTAATGGCTATTGCTTCTTTGCATAGCCATGTTAACGTGGAACCCTCGAAGGTTCGCTCTGCGACCCCCGTTTAGTACGGTATTACCGATACCGTCCCTCCCACAAAGAGAAGAGGGTACCAGTTATGTATGTCTTAGGGGTGTGGATTAAACCCACCTCGTCCGAGCTACAGGACGTTAAACTGCCAAGTACCCTCGTCCTGGACACATGACGTTAAACTGTGACATCGCCTCGTGCCTCTCACATGGGGTGCCCCCACCTTGGACATTCTCCATGCCCCTTGGTCTCCACAAGGGATGATATCCTCCTTCTGGGAGTGGCGTTTTTTCTATGGGGTAAGGGCAGCCACCTTGGTGTAAGCCCTTATCCTTTCTTGCAAGAGGTAGAACCCCCTGCTCCCTCCTTTCATCTTTGGTCCCCAAGGCTAGCGGAGGATGTGATAAGGAACATGCCCCCTCCTCTCTTCCTGGGTGCAAAATCCCTCTCCCTCTGCGCTTTGTCTCCCTCGGGCCTCCATTTCTCTAACTTATCCCAAATAGGCTCCATTGCCTTTCCCCTATAAATGTTTGACACCTATTATTTAATGAAATTGGGTTCACTACATAGTATACATTTCCCAAAATCTCAATTCCATCATATTCAATCATGTTCATAGGGTTATAAATATATTTCCATAGTTTTGAAACAGGGAAATTATTTTTCATAAACATAAACTTTGTATTTAAAACTAGATGATAAGAATTTTTTTACACTCTCTTCATGAATATAAAATACTCAATGAATCTTGGGATAAATTTCCTCTGCATATCTACTCATTGGTGACCCAACATTGGTGAGGCCTAAATAAACACATGGTTACCAACATAATTTTTTTTCTTGGATGATATTAATCGGAATTTAGTTACTTTGATTAGTTATAAGTTTCTTTTGTATTAGATCTATATGTTTAGTCATCTTTTTAATGATTCTCAATTGAATCATAAATGACTCACCTAACTTAACCTAAGAGAGAGAATAATGTCAAGGTCTCCCATATATAAATTGTAATGGAACCATTTTTATAGACACGTGAACGTTATTATTATAAGATAATTACACTAATGATAGGTGATACTCCCTTAATCCACTAAAATCATAAATTCATTCCAAGATTATATCCTTAATAACATGGATAGTCCATTTAGATTATCTACTGTTATAGGGGTAAAATATTATAATTATATTAACCAAAGAACCTAATGCCCATTTTAATCCTTTCCAAAATTGAGATGTGAATCATGTATCCCCTTTAGAGATGTTTCTAGATATAATTCCATGAAACATAATGATATCTCTAACATAAAACATCAAAATAACATTAACTAATGGAGATTCTTTAATTAGTAGGACGTGAGTTGTATTAGATAAATGATCCAAAATCACTAATATCCTGTCTAGAAAACTATTAATTCTTCATACAATATTTTTGATTTCCATGGTGATCCAATATCAGTTCTAAATTGGTAAAGGAGATTAATAAAGTGTATATTATTTCATTTGGTGATCAAATTTCAATTTCAAACAATTGTGGAATCTACCAATGAACCATATGATCCTGATTTTCATTCAAAAATAACAGAATCATTGAAGTATGACATGATACATCATCATGATTTCATGGTGTATAGACCATAATGAAGCATGAGATTATTTCATCAAGATTTATCTCATTCAAATTATGATGACCAATATTCTATTGATATATAGTAAGAATGACGCATCCTGGAACTAGTCATCAATGATATTCCCACCATCATGTTTCTATTAAATATTGGTACAACCAAGATAAAAAATCTGGGATTCCAGGGCCTACTCCCCAACATAAGATGTGAGTTTGATGTGGAATAAATGTATTCCAAAGCAATCATCGATCACATTTGGATGGATTTTATCCTTGAGGAAAAAAAAATTAATAAACTTTTTCTTAAAATAAATTTTGAGGGTGAACATTCTATATAGGAGAATATATAAATATTATTCCTTTATAAAGAGAATAGTTATTATCAAAATTGAAATAATAAATGTTTTTCAATCTTTTATGTTTACTTGGATTTAGGTACCACTGATGAAAGATGTATTTTAAGATCTTATGGTCCTTGAATAACACAAAACCTTTATCATATAGGAAGTGATTCCATCACATTAAGGATTTATCAACTCCTAGTCAAGGGTGGGATAGTTAACTTATTATGGATGTAGTTTTTATTAATTTTATGGATATAACTGATGATCCTAAAAAATGAATACATGACCTATCAAAGAAGGATTTAAATAAACCTCAAAACCCCCACCTAGTCGTGGTAAAATAATAATTAGTGTTATGGTCAATCTATCCACATGAACATAAATGAAAATTATCATTGGTCTAAGTAAACTAATTTGTCGCCTTTCTTTTTTACACAAGTCATCGTAGTCACAATCTTGGAAAAGTACTTTATAAATTACATATAATACATAAAAATACAACAAATCTAATGATCTCAATTTTGTTAATTTGGATTTTCCAAGAAATTACTTATTCTAACTTCTTAGGATCTAATAAGATGTTATATTTGGATATTATATTCCTATGAAACATAACTTCTTAGATCCAAAAAGAATATTTGGATAGTTTTTCATTGATTTTATGTTCTCGTTTGGTGTCAAAATAAATGTAATGAGTATGATCATGATTATCATGACTCCCCAAATAAAAAATGATTAAATATTTTAATACCACAAGAAAATAATCTAAAAACGAATAAAACACCCGATTTATTAATTCTATTAATATAGATGTTACATTTTTTTTCTAATAGAAAGTAAAATATATTATTAATGACCATACTAGTGTTAATGTCCGTGGGGCACGGGTGAGTCGGTTAAAGGCCGTGGCATCCTGACCCCGAGGTTCTAGGTTCGAGTCCTCACAAGACCACGCGCAATATACGCCAACAAACCTATCATGGGCCCCACTACCCTGTTGGGAACTGGCCTAAGACCAAGGGTTGGCCACCTTGGGCCTAACTGGGGACATGCTGTGTGCAGGTGGGGAGGCCACCCCAATACCTCGTTACCCAAAAACACTTTTTGGTTCCATTTCGTGATTTATGTCTTCCTTCGATCTCATCTCAGACCTATATGAGAAGGAAATGGGTATCTCCTTGAATGAACATCCACTAAGCGTAATTAACCAATGATAGAAATCCATTTCTTTCCTTGAAGCCCTGACGAGTATAGACTCCCTCAAGACGCATACCCTAAAGACATCTAGGATCAAAATATTGGAAGATGGCGGCCTCTGTGTAGAACCAAACCCGGATGCAGTATGCCAAAGAGTGAAAATATGTATGTTTTCCATTATGGATCGCATTTTGTATATCAAAGGTAACAAACCCTGGACTTACACTGATTTGAAACCAAGAATTGCTGCTTGTTGGGGCTTTTCAAACTGGAAATTAGTCCACTTTGTAAGGTTTATTTTAATATCTTATTTACTTCTCAAGAGGACCTCGATAAGGCCTAGAAAATAGGTAATTTGAATCTCAAAATGAGGATTCTTCACTTTTCTGAATGGGATTTTGATTTCAATCCATTTTTGCACAAGAATAATAGAGAAAAAGTTTGGGTTAGATTGCACAATCTAAATTGGTTTTACTGGAATACACAAATTCTCAATGACCTCGCATCCTGTATTGGATCCCCACTGAAATTGGACCAATTAACCTTAAATGGAGACCTTGGCCTCTATGCTAGAGTGCTCATAAAGTTCAATCTTGATAACAAACTTCCCCCCCTCAATCACTTTCAATGCTACTAATCATAAAACTGATGTTAAGGTAGTGTATGAGAGGCTTACACCATACTGTGAGTTCTGAAAACTATTTGGCCATAATTTTCATAATTGTAGGTTTGTGAGAAAACATCCCCCTCTACGGAACCCCAATGAATGGACATAGGTTAGGGGAAATAATAGGGGAAATGAAAATGTTTTAGAAAATCATGAATCTCCCAAAAGGATAAAGGAAAAATGGGTTGTAAAAAACAACCCATTTGAGCAATTGATTCTAGAAAAAGGATAATCTTTGGATAATATGGTTTATGAACAAAAGTCTAAAAATCTTGAACAGATACATCTAAATGACCTTGAGGCTAATATATTTGAAATTGTATCACATCCCCAAGCAGCCCCTGGAAAATATGATTCCCCTTCAAAGGATACCGTCCTAATTTTAGGCAGACCTCTAAAGGAAGTAGAGTTGCACACCACTGAACAGACCCCCCCTTCCGAACTTAATGAACTATATCACACTAAGAACTCAAAACACTAATAAAATCGGTAAATCATAACCAATTAAACAAGGCGGCAAGTCTGACAAGTCTATGTAGGGATCCAAAATGGCATGGTTGTCCTCCCCTTCTCAGGACAAGGATAAACAAATTGTGATGGATAGATCTCCTCCCCTTGATGAACAAGCTGCACTACAAGAGGATGAGAACAAAACATTTTCACTGGCTACAACTCCGATTGAGCTAGATGCTAACAAGCAAGGTGAGACTAGGGCAGAAATTATTTTGGTTTCTACTAACGCCTCTTTGGCTCTCCCCCTGTCAACATAGGTAGAACATGGTAATAAGAACGAGATCAACACCACAGGAGTTGTAACCAAAGAAAAGTCCGTGGCCTCTAAAAAGAAAGGTGAAACCCCACAAAAATAGGTATAAATGAATGTTCTTTTTTGGAACTGCCAAGGGATAGCAAACACTGACATGGCCAATGTTTTGAAAAGATTTATTTTTACTCACACAACAAAACTGTTTGCTATATCTGAGCCCAAAATTAATTTTGCCTCTAGATTTCAGCATGCTTGCCCCCTGGTTTCTTCTAAGAAGGGGTTTCCACTAATCACATCCCAATTGAATCTTTATGGTTTTTTTCTCACTCCTCCCTACAAAATATCAATGTTTTTAGAACTTCAAATCAATCATTTACTTATGATTACATGTTTTAACAAACACACATTTTCACTACTTTTGTCTATGCTTATAATAGATATCCGGATAGAATATCTCTTTGGACTTAAATCACCCATCTTAGAATCTTGATTCAAAAACCCTGGTTTATTGTTGGATACTTCAATGAAATTCTAGATGCTAGTGAAAAACTGGGCCCACAACATGCTTCAATATCTACTAGAGAATTCAAAGAATGAATTGAACATAATAACCTTATAGAGGATAATCTAATAGGTTCTATGTTTACTTGGTACATACATCATTATAATAAGATTTTAGCTAGCAAACTGCATGGAGCCTTCACTGATGATTTTTCTCTTGATAAATTGGAAAAAATTTCTAGTATCACCCTTAATAAGTTGGCTTCTGATCACCACCCAATTCTATTTAGTTTCTTCTTCAACCGCAAAAAACCTCTGTATCCTTTTAGATATAACATTTTCTGGTCATCTGACATAGACCGTGCGAACATTATTAAGAGACAAGGATGTTGTTTTTAGTCTTAACAAGGATGGTGCCCTAGGTCCGATTGGATTTAATAATGGGTTGTACCAACAACATTGGGACATCATTCAGGATGATGTCTGCAGAATGGTTAAAACATTATTCTCTATAGGCATTCTTCCTAATGGTATGAACTCTCAATTCCATGTCCTCATTCCTAAATCAGAAAATGCTGAAGAAATCAATCATTTCAAACCCATCACCCTTATAAATTCACTTCATAAAATTATCACCAAATTTATTTCCAACTGTATCTCTAATATGAGTAATAGAATTATTTCATTGAATCAATTTGGTTTCATTAAAGTCAGATCTATACAAGATTGTATCTTTTTAGCCTATGAATCAACTAACCTATTGAACAGAAAAACCAGAGGCGGGAATGTGGCCATTAAACTCGATATAACAAAGGCCTTTGATACCCTTGACTGTAACTTTATCATTAATGTGATTAGAAATTCTGGATTTAATGATACCTTTATCAATAGAATTAGCACACTTTTTAATTTGGATCATATCTCTATTCTCCTAAATGGTATCCCTAGAGGCTACTTCAATTGTTCTAAAGGGGTCAGGCAAGGAGACCCCCTCTCGATAATCCTTTTCTCTATTGAAAAAGAATTCCTTAGTAGAATTATCTCCCAAGCTATTGGAAATGGTAATATTAAGCCTATCCCCACTTCTAGAAACGTGAATGCTCCCTAACGTTTGTTATATGCTGATGACATAATCCTTTTTTTAAAGGTGGACAAAAGAAACCTAAGAAACCTTAAAACCATTATATCTCACTATGAATAAGTCTCTAGTCAACATATAAACTGTCTGAAATCATTTATTTACTTTCCAAATACAATCCCCCTGGGAAAAAAGTAGAATTACAAATATTCTTGGTATTAAGGAGGGATTTCTCCCCTTCAATTATATTGGGGTTCCCATTTTTTTGGGTATACCCAAAGAAATTCATTTCCCTACCATTGTTGATGAAACTCTTAAAAACCTCTCCTCTTGGAAAGGAAAAAATCTCTCAATGGATGGTAGAATTTTCATTGTTAAAACAACAATTGTTTCTAAACTGGTCAACTCCATGATGATCTATAAATGTCTTGCTAGTCTCTTAAAACACATAAATGTTGCCATTAAAAACTTTGTCTGGATTGTAAGAACTCTGGAAAGGAAATTAGCTACCATACCTTGGTCCACGTGTTGTAATCCTATTGAAAAAAGAGGTATTGGAATAACAAACATCACTAACTTTAACCAGGACCTCTAGGAAAAGCTCATGTGGAATTTCATTTGTAACAGTTCACCTTCCACGGACTTCCTATGGCTCGTTTCCTTGTAAAACTCTGAAGCGACATGCATAATTATCTCCCATCCTCTATATGGCCATCCATTAAATGTACCTTCAAATAAATTATGTCCAATTCTAGATGGATGGCCAATAGAGACTCGAATTTGAATTTTTGGCTTGATAACTAGACTGGAACGCCATTTATTTCCTTAATTTCTTCCTCACAACTCTCTGTTCATACTTGTGACACCATTAAAAACATCATGAACATGAAAAATAATCCCTTTCTTGAAGAGATTAAAACTATTTCCAATAATTACCATTTCTCTATGAATGAGGATTTCCTGATCTGGGAACCTTCACATAATGGGATTCCTGACTCGAAGAGTTTTTACAAACATTTGTACATAAATGATATGAACAACTTTAGATGTCTTAACAACTTCAATAATTCCTTGATTAAACCTTCAATATTTACTGTTGTTTGGTGTATTTCTCAAGTTAGAATTCAAAATGACTTTTGTTTAAAAACATTTGGAATGAAACTTTTCTCTAAATGCCATATGTGTAACCAACATCATGAAGATATTAACCATCTCTTCCTTTCTTGTGATAGGGATACTGCTCTTTGGCAATATATCTTTGACATATTTTAATGCAACTAGTCATTTTTTAGCTCTCTAATCTATCAGGTTCAAAAATGTCTTGAGAAATCCGACTCTCAAAAAATCAAGAACCTCTTTGTGGCATCAATGTTCAGAGCTTCTGCATGTGATCTGGTATGGTAGGAATAAATATACCTTTCTCAACCGTTATTTCAATCTTAATACAGCAAAAATAAGAATTCGTATCGCTACCCGAGAGGAGGCCTCGATACAGAAGGATCTGTGTAACAACTCCGTCATAGATTTGGTGATCCTATGACACCCTAGGATTGTAGATAAATATCCTCACCCTAAATTCATGCTTGAAGTTTTTGGGAAGCACCCCCCCTACAAGATGGATCAAAATCAATATAGATGGTTCCTCTAAAGGCATCCGAGGCCCAGTGGGTTGTGGATCCATCCTAATAAATCACTTGGATCAAGTTCTCGGTTTCTTCTATGGATCATGTGGTATTAATACCTTCCTAGAAGATGAGATGCTCAGTGTCATTCATGCGATCTCATTTTCTTAGCTGCACAACTGGAAAAAAATATGGATTCAAACGACTCCTCCACTACCGTCCAGGAAATCTGGATGGGTACCATCCACCTGGCTTGGTGTAACGCCCCGACCCCAGCTACCCAGAGTCGGTGCATTACTTCGTAACATTGGCATGATCACAAAAGATCAAGTATCGAGAGAACGATTAGTTTAGAAGCCTTGGAAACAATAGATACATACATAAATCTTACATTACATCATAAAGTGAAAAACTAATAACAATGTCTTCATAGTCCACACTCATATCCTCTTCTGACTATCCCTGCAGGTCATTCATAAAATACTTCTTCACATCCTGGAAAATATTAAAACATTGAAAGGGGTGAGCTTAGATGCTCAGTAAGGATTACAATATTGCGAAAGATTTCATAAATAAACATAAACATTTAAGGCAATGTATAACTAAAACAAAAGCCTTTTAAACTTGAACATCAACATAATATGGAAAAAGTAAAATGAGATAATGCCATTTACTTCTTCACATGGATATTCTACTGGTCGAATAATCACATGCAATATCAATAACCACTTTCATAATGATGGAATACATAATGCCAGACTATCATAACCACGTAGCCAAGGCCTCGTGCCAAGACCACAAATAAGATTTTGTCAAGGCCTCGTGCCAAGACAGTAGTTTGTCTCATGAGACCTGCCGATGCATCGAGGAGCTATAGCGGGCTCCACCCGTCACTTATTAAGTCCAATACATTTCTCATATGAATAGGTTTAAACATATCATAATCCATAACTTAATCGTATCACATAAAACATGCATAAAGGAAACATAAAATTTCCACATTCCAATCACAAGATATCAATACAACACATTAATATAATAAAAATGCTTTCAAAACCATTTTCAATACCAAAATAAAAGAAAGTTAAAACATTGTATTTATTTTTCATTAAAAAAAATGATGGCTTGTAGAGGAAGCCGAAACTCAAATAATGGTCACGGCGGCGGAGATGTCATTATCGCCACACAAGTACGGAAAGAAAAACATTCCCTTTTGTCGTTTAGAAAAACGCTTCGTATAAAAAATATTCCTTTTGAATAAACGTAAAAGTCAAATGGGTTTATACACCGTATAAAAGAAAGTTGTGTATAAAACCAAATATGCCTCAATGAAAGGGGATTGAGACGAAGTCCGTAAAAGATCATTTTTAAAATAAAATAGATCTATTATGTGTATTCACTATAGGTACACATAAATAAAGTAAAAATACAAAATAGGACATAATAATATCATGACTTAATTTGAAAGTAGGAGATTAACCCAAAGAATGGAAGTTGGGTTAAGAAATTCCCTTACCTCGTGTCTGACTTGACTCAACCATTCTTTAACCTCCTGAATAATAAACTAGAGTTAATATATACCTTATTAAGAACCATTTTCAATTTCATTATCCTTTTTATATCACATATTACAATGTTATGAACATTATGTAATTATTTAAGTTAATAACGGTCGTTTTGTCGATCTTTGGTACTTGAGTCAACAATAAACTTCTTATAATTACAAGTTGTTTATGTGGTAGAATATCCATTATCTCCAGAATTATATTCATGATTTAGATGTCATATATATATTATATATCCAGTATATACATTCATTTATAATATTATGTAACATTTAGAGGTAAGAAATGAAATGCACAGTTCATGGAGACGGTAAGCCGTACGTACGCATGAACGCTACTTTCACTTCTATTTCGTATTTAATGTAATGAAATCGTAATTATATAAATTTATAATATAATTCCAGTATCATATAGCATATAATACCATTTACTCCATCCTTTATACATCCCACATATGGTATTAACGATTCAAATCACTTTTAGGGGGCGGTAGTCCGCACTTCCTAAAATGAAATTATCGCGTTTACCCATAATGGAAATCATAAAGTATTCCATAAATGAGAAATAAAGAAGAATAAGGAAAACATAAATATAATATATATCATATATAAAAATAGTGACATCTTAATGGCCACCTTTGAAGGTGTTATATGAGTGTTGAACAATCATCGTTTCGTGAGGCAGAAATTCGCCATCCACAGAAACCGTATGTTCTTTAACCATTAGATGTAGGTGTGTGTAAGTGTAGCTCAAATACTTATTATAACAACATCCTAGTATATTGAGGATACTGGTTTTGTTACAAAATAAATGAATAAAAAGAGTTTAGGGGGTTGGAGAAGAAAAATAAAACAAAACAACATTAGAGAAGACATTACCTCAAAATCGGGTAACTCATTTTGATTTGAGCCAAAGGATTCCTTGGGAAGCATTCTTCCCAAAGTGAGGCTTCTAGGAGTAAGAGGGGGAAGTTGGGAGAGTATTTGGGCAGAGTTTGGCCGAGCCAAATGGCTTGAAGGTGTGAATAAGGTGGGATAGGTGGGGGGCTTTTATAAGTGGAGAGGAGGGGCTCTTTTGGAAAGATTGAAATGTTACATTATTACACAATGCTTTTAGGATTCTAAAGGTCCCACACTTATATAATTCGAGGATAAGGTGATAAGGGTTCGAAATCCCCTCATCCAATTGGCTTTGGACAAGTGTAAGCCTTCGATGTTTCATTATCTTCCCATTTTATTTAAATCGTTAAATAATGAGGTCATCGCTGCATCATCATGATGCCATAAATAATTTAATTTATTTAATGTCTAAAAATTATAAAAAAAATACTATGATGTAGGAAATCCTTTTATATTTCTAATGAATATTTATAGTCAAATTTTGGACTTGTGTAACCCCACTTAAAAACTGTTTTAGTAAAATCACTCATGTTTGTGTCAATTTAATTTTAACATTAAATAAATATATATTAATGTCATTTTCCAACTAATGTGGCTCCATGGGGTCCCCAAGTTCACCCATGGGTTGTCTTGGTCGGCCATGACTCATCCAATATGAGTAGGACAAGTGTCATGCTCATCTCATATTATTAAAACATTATTTGTACCTTAAACTACACTAATTACCTCTAATCGCGATTAAGAACTTAAAAGTTACTATTCACCAAAAATTATTTTAATCTCATTGAACCACATTTTACTTCTTAATGACAACCATGTATGTCGGATTTTTGAAAATCAAATCACAGAAGTGGTAATATTTCATTTAAACGAAAAATCAGTTATTTAACTACCACTTAGTGGTTTCACTATTCATCAAAAATTGAAGTTTTTCAGAACAATGCCAAAATTTCACCCTAAGCTATAATTGATATTCCGAATTCAAAAATGATGTCTATTTTAAAAAATTCCAAACATATAAGTTGCATTAATTAATTTTATAATTAATTCCCGCTGTCACAACAAATAGCGTGTTTTTAAGAAACAATTTATATCAAAAAATTGGCAATTGTTTATGTCCAATTTCAATGTTAAATTAATTCTAATGACCACCATTGGATAAAATGGTAAAAATATATTATAATTATACGTTAAAACCACTAAATAGTATAATTTATCACTATAAATTATTTTGATTAAAAAAGTTGTTTTTAAGTAATTTTCACTATTCATAAAAAATTAGAAGTTCTCAGAAAAATACCAAAAATTCAACATAGGCTAATTTCGATATTACGAATACAAAAATAAAGTCCATTTTGAAATATAAAATTTCTATAATTTTAAAAAGTGGTTATTACTATTCATAACGGCTACTTTGATTAGTCACGGTGTTTTAGAACTCGAACTTGCGTACAATGCAAGCTATTACATTATTGAAAGAGAGGCGTATCGTGGAAGCTCGGGGTGTTACATTCTCCCCTCCTTCAATAAATTGCGTCCTCACAATTTGATATTTTTCATTGAAAATAAAAGGTTGATAATAGAAAATACCTTTGTGGAAAACCCACATCGGAAATAAGGTTAATAAAATTTAGCCTTAATAAGAGGGAAAGGGAAATGAAAAAGTCACCACCCAATTATGATCTTGATTAGGAGAACATTGGTTGCAATTAGAGAAATATAATTGGAGGAAAAACGTAAATATTCGTAGGGAGTGATTGAGGTCATCAATCACAATCAACTGTCAAATTGAGGGCCTCAAAGCCTTCAATCTATGTTGATTTAAAATATCATCAGTTCAAAAAGACATAAGGTATTAGGATAACGCATTTTTTTGTTTTAATATCCCTTTACTAAAGTTTAAGAATTAATTTATTCATTGAATAACAGATAGGTATATATATATTTATGCCTGACAATTAGAGTTTCAACCTTCAACTCACCTTTCAGTCAAAAAGATAATAGAACCCAAAAATATTATACTTTTCCTAATTGTATAAGGTTCCAAATGTTAACACATACAATTTATATTAGTAAAATTATTTTGTAATAACCAGGGACTTCCTGTAGGCTAGTGGTAGGAAATAAAGGCTTGTCGCACTATGGTTGTGGGTTCGATTCCTGCAGCTTTGTCCGATGTGACGGGTTATGCCCCACCCTGCAGGTTGTCCTCTTCCTAAAAATATAGTACGATACTATTCCAAAAAGAATCTTCATAAATGTTTTAACCTTAAACAATACTATCCAAAGATCAACTTAATCCATTCCAACCTTAATAGTTATCCAAAATACCTCTGTCCAGACTTTCTCTAAGAGGTCTCTAAATTCCAAAATCAATTGTAACATCAGATTCCCCAAACAAAGAAAAGTTTCTATTATTGTCACATACTAAAAATATGATTACCTTAACCATATTAAAACCTTACTGAAATCAACAAGTACTGCATTAAAATCCTTATATATATATATATCACATTATTCTAATAGCCAAAATATAATCCATGAGTCCTAAATCACCAATACATTAGTTATTCTGCTTCAACTGTAGTAACAGCATAAGATTGTCCTTGATCCCTTGGCCTTTTCAGAGGTAAGTTTCCCTGACGCTTAGGAAATTCATTTGCATAATGACCCATTTCTCTACAATTATAGCATTCAACTTTGATAGCCTCTTTCTTTCCCTTGCAATCACGAGCCTGGTGACCCTTTTCTCCACATTTATAACAAACTCCCATTCCTTTTAGACAAGTACCGGGGTGATTCTTCCCACAATTATCACATAATGGAAAATCATTCTTTCCATTTTTCCCTTTATCTGTCTCTTATTCCACCGTTCTCTTCTTCTCTTGCTTTACTTTGTTGTCATAAGACTTAGAGAATTCCTTTTCTGTCTTGATAGCACACGAGACAATATCTTCGTATGATGAGAAGGATTGTGATACTAATGCTCGACGAAGAAATGGTTTTAACCCATCAAAGAAACGATCAATATTACTTCCTGGGTTACGTATATAATCTCCATCATACCTTGCTAACCTTGTAAAGTTAGCCTCATACTTTGTGACATTCTCATCCTCCTTTTGTCTCAGACTCTGAAATTGCCTTTCCATATCTGGTTGATGGTCGCGAGGAAAGTATTTTTCTAAAAACAAATCTTTGAACTCCCTCCATTCCATATTTGATACTTCATCATCTTCCTTCATGTTTTGAATCAATGACCACCATTGATCAGCATCTCCAGTGAGGCGGTAAACTGCCATGATAACTTTTTCCCTTTCACTACTCCCCAAAGCCTGAAATATTTTCTCTAGGGAATTTATCCATTGCTCGGCTACTAAGGGATTTGTACTCCCATTGAAGGTTGGTGGTTGTTGCCTCATGAATCGGTCTAACATTGATCCTCCATGTTGCGGATCAGGGTGTTCCATACGAGTAAGTTAATTATTCATAACCTGCGTGAGTTGTCCCAGTATGGTGAGAAGCTGATCAGCACCAGTTGTATCTCTAGATCCACAATAATTATCTTGAGCAGGAGGGCAATCCCTACACGGAGTTCGTGCATTGATACGGTTTCCATTCCTTCCACTAGGCGCCATTTCTAAACAATGGCATAAACTAGATTAGTTTATGAATCAAAATACATAATTCCATACTTGTTAAACACTTTACATAAATTGAACTATTTATCGATATAATCCATAATCATAAAAAGAAATGTTTTCTTTGAGGAAGTATGTGCTCATAACCCTTCATAGTGGTTTGTAAATAAAATGAGAATTATCCTAAGCATATCCCCCGGGAGTGTCGTAACCAAGAGTGCAGCAAGGCCCGTTGTCGTGCACCAGTTCCCGTTCGAGTCTAGCTCAAAGCGGTGTTTTCGGGTTTTACCCCTAGGTAAATCTGTGCCAGAGCCGCCTCTACCTGCTCGTATCCAGACAAGGATGTATTGCTCGGAAAACACATAACATCTCTATAATACCAAAATTATAGGAAGTTCTTCTATACTAATCCTCAAAGTCTATCTTTGGGCTATGTGCTCTAATCAGAGTTTATCTAAATCTAGCTTCCAAGGTTAGTACTAAACTGCCTCTGATACCAACTATAACGCCCCGACCCCAGCTACCCAGAGTCGGTGCATTACTTCGTAACATTGGCATGATCACAAAAGATCAAGTCTCGAAAGACCGATTAGTTTAGTATCCTTGGAAACACTAGATACATACATAAATCTTACATTACATCATAAAGTGAAAAACTAATAACAATGTATTCATAGTCCACACTCATATCCTCTTCTGACTATCCCTACAGGTCATTCATAAAATAATTCTTCACATCCTGGAAAATATTAAAACGTTGAAAGTGGTGAGCTCAGATGCTCAGTAAGGATTACAATATTGCGGAAGATTTCATAAATAAACATAAACATTTAAGGCAATGTATAACTAAAACAAAAGCCTTTTAAACTTGAACATCAACATAATATGGCAAATGTAAAATGAGATAATGCCATTTAATTCTTCACATGGATATTCTACTGGTCGAATAATCACATGCAATATCAATAACCACTTTCATAATGATGGAATGCATAATGCCAGACTATCATAACCACGTATCCAAGGCCTCGTGCCAAGACCACAAATAAGATTTTGTCAAGGCCTCGTGCCAAGACACTAGTTTGTCTCATGAGACCTGCCGATGCATCGAGGAGCTATAGCGGGCTCCACCCGTCACTTATTAAGTCCAATACATTCCTCATATGAATAGGTTTAAACATATCATAAACCATAACTTAATCGTATCACATAAAACATGCATAAAGGAAACATAAAATTTCCACATTCTAATCACAAGATATCAATACAACACATTGATATAATAAAAATGCTTTCAAAACCATTTTCAATACCAAAATAAAAGAATGTTAAAACTTTGTATTTATTTTTCATTAAAAAAAATGATGGCTTGTAGAGGAAGCCGAAACTCAAATAATGGTCACGGCGGCGAAGAAGTCATTATCGCCGCATAAGTACGGAAAGAAAAACATTCCCTTTTGTCCTTTAGAAAAACGCTTCATATAAAAAAGATTCCTTTTGAATAAACGTAAAAGTCAAATGGGTTTATACACCGTATAAAAGAAAGTTGTGTATAAAACCAAATATGCCTCAATGAAAGGGGATTGAGACGAAGTCCTTAAAAGATCTTTTTTAAAATAAAATAGATCTATTATGTGTATTCACTATAGGTACACATAAATAAAGTAATAATACAAAATAGGACATAATAATATCATGACTTAATTTGAAAGTAGAAGATTAACCCAAAGAATGGAAGTTGGGTTAAGAAATTCCCTTACCTCGTGTCTGACTTGACTCAACCGTTCTTTAACCTCCTGAATAATAAACTAGAGTTAATATATACCTTATTAAGAACCATTTTCAATTTCATTATCCTTTTTATATCACTTATTACAATGTTATGAACATTATGTAATTATTTAAGTTAATAACGGTCGTTTTCTCGATCTTTGGTACTTGAGTCAACAATAAACTTCTTATAATTACAAGTTGTTTATGTGGTAGAATATCCATTATCTCCAGAATTATATTCAGGATTTAGATGTCATATATATCTTATATATCCAGTATATACATTCATTTATAATATTACGTAACATTTAGAGGTAAGAAATGAAATGCACCGTTCATGGAGACGGTCAGCCGTACGTACGCATGAACACTACTTTCACTTCTATTTCGTATTTAATGTAATGAAATCATAATTATATAAATGTATAATATAATTCCAGTATCATATAGCATATAATACCATTTACTCCATCCTTTATACATCCCACATATGGTATTAATGATTCAAATCACTTTTAGGGGGCGGTAGTCCGCACTTCCTAAAATGAAATTATCGCGTTTACCCATAATGGAAATCATAAAGTATTCCATAAATGAGAAATACAGAAGAATAAGGAAAACATAAACATAATATATATCATATATAAAAATATTGACATCTTAATGGCCACCTTTGAAGGTGTTATATGAGTGTTGAACAATCATCGTTTCGTGAGGCAGAAATTCGCCATCCACAGAAACCGTATGTTCTTTAACCATTAGATGTAGGTGTGTGTAAGTGTAGCTAAAATCCTTCTTATAACAACATCCTAGTATATTGAGGATACTGGTGTTGTTACAAAATAAATGAATAAAAATAGTTTAGGGGGTTGGAGAAGAAAAATAAAACAAAACAACATTAGAGAAGACATTACCTCAAAATCGGGTAACTCTTTTTTATTTGAGCCAAAGGCTTCCTTGGGAAGAGTTATGCCCAAAGTGAGGCTTCTAGGAGTAAGAGGAGGAAGTTGGGAGAGTATTTGGGCAGAGGTCGGCCGAGCCAAATGGCTTGAAGGTGTGAATAAGGTGGGAGAGGTGGGGGCCTTTTATAAGTGGAGAGGAGGGGCTCTTTTGGAAAGATTGAAATGGTTACATTATTACACAATGCTTTTAGGATTATAAAGTTACCACACTTATATATTTCGAGGATAAGGTGATAAGGGTTCCAAATCTCCTCATCCAATTGGATTTGGACAAGTTTAATCCTTGGAATTTGCATTATCTTCCCATTTTATTTAAATCGTTAAATAATGAGGTCATCGCTGCATCATCATGATGTCATAAATAATTTTATTTATTTAATGTCTAAAAATTATAAAAAAAATACTATGATGTAGGAAATCTTTTTATATTTCTAATGAATATTTATAGTCAAAATATGGACTTGTGTAACCCCATTTAAAAACTGTTTTAGTAAAATAACTCATGTTTGTGTCAATTTAATTTTAACATTAAATAAATATATATTAATGTCATTTTCCAACTAAAGTGGCTCCATGGGGTACCCAAGTTGACCCATGGGTTTTATTGGTCGGCCATGACTCATCCAATAGGAGTAGGACAAGTTTCATGCTCATCTCATATTATTAAAACATTATTTGTACCTTAAACTACACTAATTACCTCTAATCGCGATTAAGAACTTAAAAGTTACTATTCACCAAAAAATATTTTAATCTCATTGAACCACATTTTACTTCTTAATGACAACCATGTATGTCGGATTTTTGAAAATCAAATCACATAAGTGGTAATATTTCATTTAAACGAAAAATCAGTTATTTAACTACCACTTAGTGGTTTCACTATTCATCAAAAATTGAAGTTTTTCAGAACAATGCCAAAATTTCACCCTAAGATATAATTGATATTCCAAATTCAAAAATGATTTCTATTTTAAAAAATTCCAAAAATATAAGTTGCATTAATTAATTTTATAATTAATTCCCACTGTCACAACAAATAGCGTGTTTTTAAGAAACAATTTATATCAAAAGATTGGCAATTGTTTATGTCCAATTTCAATGTTAAATTAATTCTAATGACCACCATTGGATAAAATGGTAAAAATCTATTCTAATTATACGTTAAAACCACTAAATAGTATAATTTATCACTATAAATTATTTTGATTAAAAAAGTTGTTTTTAAGTAATTTTCACTATTCATAAAAAATTAGAAGTTCTCAGAAAAATACCAAAAATTCAACATAGGCTAATTTCGATATTACGAATACAAAAATAAAGTCCATTTTGAAATATAAAATTTCTATAATTTTAAAAAGTGGTTATTACTATTCATAACGGCTACTTTGATTAGTCACGGTGTTTTAGAACTCGAACTTGCGTACAATGCAAGCTATTGCATTATTGAAAGAGAGGCATATCGTGGAAGCTCGGGGTGTTACACTTGGAAGCTCACTTCCTGCTGGATTGACTATCTTCACTCTCTCTCCTCCCTCAACAACATTGTTATGCACACTAACCCGGAAGCGAACATAGTTGTTGATGCCCTTTTCAACATGGGCGTTGGACACTACCTGGAGAGATGATCTTCCCCCTGAGTTTCTTCATCTTTATATGCGGGATGTAAATAAAATTCTTTCCTTAGACTTCTGAACCCCTTTATTTTTTATAATAAATTTTGTGTTTTGGTCATTGACAAGAACGCTGACTTTAAAAAAAACATACCAGTGAAAAAAATTGGTCATTAGAATATCTTGCAGATTAAATTGTTGAATATGGTAATTGAAACATTGGTCCAAAGTTAACAACAAATTTACCTAGATTTATTGATCAAAATATAATTAATTATTAAAAAGGGGTAGTAGTTATTAATCTTCACTTGTTTGATCTTTTTAGAGTTTAAACATAGATGTAGAATTCCGTCATCCTTCTTTTTAAATAGGACTAGAGATCCCTAAGGATATTTTCTTATTCTAATGAATACGTTCAACTTAAATTTAAATCTTTAAATCCATCAAATTGCTTGGATCCATATGATATAATGTGATTGATATAGATTCTATTTAAAGTACCAAATAAATGGAAAGTTCCAATTATCACTTGGGAATATTTTTTAAGATATCATTAGATAACATGTGGAGATATAGATCCACCACATGAGTTACAACTGTTTATCCTTTACATCAATGGGTTCAGGAATAAGGTTATCAAATATAAAAATGACTTCTTAATCCTTCCATTGATTGGGATTTTCTCAACCAATCTAAAACTTCTTCTATTCGTGGATTGTATACTAGATACCCACAATAAATAAAAGTGAGACATTGTAATTATTATTGTCAATATAGCAAGAAAGGAACACAACTCTTCGTGAGGGTATTTTCTACTCATGTCAATATTTGGTTCCCTGAAATAAATGTATAATAATTTATATAGAACCCCTTGTTAGGAATTTGGAAAGTGATCCTTCACTTAGATCTATAACGACATTTATCCATACTCTTCAACATAGTGGGCACCCTTTCAAGATCATTGGCTCTACTAGATCACTCCCATCAGTGGATTCAAACTCAATGTTGATGGGTATTCCTATTATGGGTTTAAACATGGACGCAAAATTATATTTCACCACATAGGTTTGGTGATTATAGTATTTAATGATTCATATAGGCCCATATATTCTCCCATTTTTGAAGAAACTACCATATGGGATGGGAAAGAAATGTGCATTTGGGAAATAATTAATCTATTTTTGATGGAAAATGACCCCATAATCATGTTGAACTCTTTTCAAGGCTGGATCAAGGTGCCTTGGTCTATTTCTTATCTTACCCAACCATCAAATTATTTTATTAGTCACAATAATACCTTACTATACACATTGAATGAAGGAAACCAAGCCACTGATTTTTGGGATTCAAGTGTCCACAATGATAATTCATGTATTTATTACACTATTTTTGTATCTCTTACCCCTAGATATATGGAAATTATTAGGTTTCATGACCTTGGAATCCATTATTTTAGGAACCCTATTCTTTTATTGGTGTTTCTTATATTATGAATAAATAATATTGAATGTGTAGTTTCATCATTGATATTAATTCTCTTGAAGTGAATTCTCGAAGATGATAATTAACTTGAAGACTAGAGAAAAATACTAGGCTGGTAGTATGGTTGTGACCTTAAGTTGAGACTATGTGTATATCCTAAGTATATCTCGGTTATTATTTCTATGTGTCATATTATTAATGATATAATTTTTTAATTTTTAATGGTCTAAGGATCAATTCCAGCATCAAGTATAAGTTTATCGATGAAAACACACTACATAAATCCTCATACTACCCATGGGATGTAATCACTTACTCAGAAGACTACATGAAGGATAATTATCCATGACTACTACATTGATAACATCAGCTATATTTCCCAAATGGGGGATAAATTCCATCAGTAAAATATAGAGCTCAATATACCTTGGATGCATGGTTTATCTAAAGATAACTCTTAACACTCTATGATACAGCCCATTGGTAGAACCTCAAAACATGGGTACAATTCCCACAATAGTGGGACACAATTAAATCAAAGGTATAATTATGATTGATGTATCCAGGTCTCCCACACAAATTATGTTGAGTGAATGATCTTCTGAAGACATATGATAATTTTATTCCACCACCCTAGATTCTATAGTGGGATCCATGTGTCCTCACCTATTCACAACATCACTTATGACTAAAAGAAGAGATATCACTTGAGGTATTACTATAGAGTGGACTAAAAAATCATTAACCTTATTTAGAAAATTTCTCAGCACGGTAAGATAAATTAACCACTTATAAGAATGTTAAAATATGAAAGATAATATTTTTTGTTTGTAAAGGATATTTGAAACAATTTTCAAAACACCTTACTTTAGATTATTCATCTTTTCTAAATTACGTAGTTTATAAAAGGAGATCCATAAAAGTATTATTGTATTACATAATCAACATCGAGCCTTATGGAAGATTCATAACTGTATTTTTCTTTAACTGAAATCATTTTTTTGGGTCGAATTTATCAAATAATACCTCTTAGAATTTCTCCCGGGGGAGACCTTGGTCCTTTTTATCCTTAATAGTCACATTCCAACTTCGTTGAGCCACTGTGTCTAGTATAAATGTGTCTAGTTCAACCCAATGTTTCTTGGGGGTTGAAAGTATTTCAAAAATATGAAGAAGTTAAGTTATCCTCACCTAAGACAACTGAGGAGAATCATCACCATGAAAAGTCATAGGATGGTGTAATTGAACACCTCTCATAATATTAGAGGTTATGGGATCCTTTAGTAGAGTTAGTTGTCTATATAATTGAAGAATTTAATCAACAACCTCTAATATTAAAGGTTCAACAATATATTGATCTAGCCATGTATGCTCACCCACACCATCCAACATAATAGATGTTTCTTGACTATGGGGTATCTTATACAATATATTATAGAATTATATTAGTATTTTATTCCTAAAATATAAAATCCCATTTCATTAAAATCACTTTTTAGGTCAAGTATACCCCATTCCATTCTCCATCGCATTTATTTACCAAAATACTTTTTAATTTAAATAACTATTTTAAACCATTTTAAAATAGTTTCAAATGTTTTAGAAAAAATTTAAAATATGTAAGATCATGTTTTTAATATAAAATTATAGTAACTAATTATTTAAAGCATATATAAAAATTAGAAACCCATAAAAATATACTAGTCATATATATAGAATTATTAATTTCAAAACCAATATAGGAAACTACAATTTATTTATAAATAATGTTTTTATAAATATGATTCCTAAAATAGTTTTAATATTAATATAATAAATAAAGATAGTAAAATACCTGGAAATTCATGATACAATATGTGTTCCTACCTATCAATTACTAGAATGATGAATGAGACTTGATAATTAAAGATTATATTAATGAAAAAAAGATCTTGAACTACTTATAGTACCACAAGATTCCTCTATGATTGTTTCTCTTGGAATATTTATGGGTTACATCCGGAGGTATGATGCTCATATTTTCATGAGTACTACTAGGCTAAAAACAAAATATCCCTTAATGGGATGTTCTTCTATTTTATAGAATATATGGCTCAAATTACCATAATGGTATCAATATCATATCATCATAATAACTTAGGAATTCCTCCAGATCATTAGAGACTTGTGGAAATGTTTTGGTTTAAGTAATATATTTTTTGGAGATGGTATTCCTCCATTTAATATGTAATAAATCAATAATGGTCCATTCCATTAAATATAATTACCTATAAATAAACTGGTTCCAAATGGAAGTATAATAGAACAACATAGGGTATAATTTGTAATATAACATGAACACGCATCTCTTTATATAACAGGTCAAAAAAACCTCTAAAATTTTTATATTGTGTGTGATATATTAGAAAAACTATATATATATATATATGTTATTTAGTTTAATCATGGGAATAGGTTTCGAAATATTTCCTCCATATGATAAACTAATTTAAAAATATACTAGAGATAACCCACATGTTATAAAAAATATAACCATACAAAGCCCAAAAATATTATCCCAAATATCCACACAACTTAGGTCATTGATCTGACACATTTGGACCTTTCCTTTACCTAGGTTATTTACAAAAGGGTCTACCTACTTTCCATTTGTAACTACGCCTGGTGTGAGTATAATAAATGTAAAGATCCATTAAGGATCCAAGGGAAAGAATAGTACCACAAATATATTTTCTAGACCACCTACCATAGATATTTTATGGGATTAGATTTATTTGAGTAGAGTAGTTTCATATAAAAATCAAAACAATTAGGTTACCTTCGTTTCACCAAGGTTAAGAATCTGTAGTAGACAAATCAAAGGAAACATAGATAGATTCTGAATATTATGCAGTCCTTATATGATCAGGGGAGTGGATTAAACCTACTTCTATGAAATTAGTGGAATTATATATGAGAGTTTTATATAAAACATGTCCATTCCTTACATTATCACCCAAATAGAGGCATATGGGAAAAGGGAGATGGAATTAAACTTAATATTTGAGTGTTACGAGATAATGTGTTAGATACAGTTCAACCAAATAAACTTATTATGAAGTCAAGAGAAAAAAATTATTTTAGTGCATAATTTTAGGCTTAAAAGGATAAAATTAAATTTGTTAAAGGCCTTTTACCTAGGTTCCTAATGGGTACCCAATATAATTCCACTAAGTACCCAGTGGTTCAAATACAACTACATGAATCTATAGAACCCTCATGGGGTATCCCATCCTTGTCCACTATGTTATCAGTGTCATCTTGTGTAATGATTTGTACCTTACCAATCGATTAATTTGTGTTTTATGGGAATTAGAGCACTTGAGAGGGAGTTAGGTGGTGTTTTGAGGGTGGAGTGGAGCTTTTTGTTATTTTTTAGTGGATGGGAAGAACCAAGAGGTTTGAAACACATGTGATTAAAAAATTGGTAGGTTTTATTCCCCTATAAAAATTGGTAAAGTTCCTTACCCCATGGAGTTAAGCATAGTGCCCTGAGCCCTTTGAAGGAGCTTCATAGAGTCCACCATGCTATAGAGTCATCCTTTTAACTGATTGTTTTGGTTGGAGTTATTTGGGATAGTTTCTTATTGTAAATAGGGGTTGTGAATTAGATAGTGTAGTGTTTTTATGTCCTGGTCGTAGTAATCGTGTGTCATGGGTGTTCGGACCAACCCTATAATTAGTGAGGACATCACTAGGTCATAAGTGTAATAAACATGATGAGTTTGGGTAAAGTCAAGTAAAGTTGAGAAAATTAGGGGGATATTGAAATGGTGATCATGGAAGCACCATATTGTGGTACGTGTCATTGTTAAGTGAAATGGAGAGGAGTTAGTATAAGATAAATTGTGAGGAAAATCGAATAAGCTATAAGAAAATATGGTAGTTTTCATCTCATTTCATCATGCTGGATGTTTTTCTAGAGAGTTCGCTAATTTAAAATGAGGTGACCTACATCCCATGGATTATGGTGTGGTGGTCCTATGTTTTCTTGAGGCCCAATATGTATAGGTGATATGAATAATGGCGAGTGTGGCTTCACCACACGATATCTCATGCCATGGTGATTGTCCGGGCATCCAAAATAGTGTAGAATAATCTTCTACACTATGGGATATCCCATATAAGTTCTCTAACTAGTGCTAAAATTGTGAAATATAATCTCAAATTTGAGAAAGATTAGAGTTTTTAATTCAAATATATTAAATCTCAGTTGAATGAAGATATTATGTCAATTTTTGAATTCCACTACGTTGAGGTGGAGTTTAGTTTAGTTTCTCTATAAATAGGGTCATCGATTCTTCTTGGATTAAACTTATTATCATCTCTCAATAATTTTAAGGTTCTATAGTCTCTTTAGATAATTTTTTGAACCCATATATGATGTTTTAAATTTTTTAAAATTCGGTATCAACCCCCTTTGACATATGGTGTAGTTTTTTATCCCCTCTCTCTATTTCCAAATTACATTTTATAGCATGGTAGCACTTGCATGGGTAAATTTCTAATAATTTTTGTGCTTTATTCTCTAATCATGAATTTTTGGGGGAAATATTTCTGATTTTTAGTTCTTGGTTTTTGTTCTCTTGTTAAAGAGTTTCTCAGCTTTTCTGGGGTAGGTGATTACAATAATCATATTATATCTTGTAGATAATTATTCCAGAATCATCATACTATGATGATTTTAGCCATGGAATCAGGTTCTTATTATATATTGAGTAATTATGGTTAATGGGTGTCCTTAGTTTATTGGGATTTGGAAAGAATATAATAAACACACATTAATGTTGAATGTAAATATTAAGGGAATGATAAACTAGTTGAGTTTAGCATGGGATTTAAAAAAGAATTTCATTTCATTTGTACTTTAAATATTTTTTCTTTCCATTACGTGTTTATTAATACTAAAATATTTTAGGTTCTTTCTCGCCTATTTAATTAGACAAATATCTAATACTATTAATGAATAATGAAATCTTGGAAACTAAGAGTCTGAGAATTTTTTGTATTATTTTTTATTTTTTCTTATTGTTGATGTGTTACCCATAATCATTGATAAATTGGTTTATATAATAATAATGGTAAATTAAAAGGTAAGTGAGAATCTATATTTTAATTGATAACATAAAACGTTAATCTCATCACAAAATAAAATATAAGTGGAAAAAGGTGTTAATTTTTGTGTTATGGTGAGACTTTTCTAGGATAATACTAAAATATGACTTCTGAAAAACTTTTATAGTTATTATTACTAAATTTGTTTACTCACTATATCTAGAAAATCTATTAATATAGGGTGAATTTATAAAGTTTTAATAGACTTTTCTTACTATGGGGTCAAAAATAACACTCCTATATTATTGGTAATCTAATTTTGGGTCAGTATTGACGAATAGGGAGTCGTAATGGGAAGTGAAAATATATAATTGAATATTTTAACTTGGAAATTTAAATTCCCCTTGAACTGATAAAGGGATAAGATTATGAAGGATGTGGGAAAACTAGAATATGGATGATAATATTTTTAAATTTTGTATTTTTGTCTTATGAAACAAAACGATATAATGCAGATGTCAAACGGAATATTTTGGTTAAATAATTTAGATGAAACTGAAAACACCTATAAAATGATTAATTTCTAGTGATAAAAAATATGATATAAATTAATGAGGTAGTTAATGTAAATATAATAATGTTGTATAGAATTTAATAGTTAATGGGTTGGTAATATATTATTAATTGTTATATAATGAATGAAATATGTTTTCCATGATGGGAATGGAATATGAAGGGATAGCGGTCTTTGATAAATTTTAATAATTCCAACTGTAACAATGCGTCCTTAACAATGAATGTGAATATGGGTTTAATATGATTTTTTTTGTACAATGAAATTTTAGTGTACTATAATTTATTTAATATTATAATATTAATTATTTTTTTATTATTTTGGCATTTATAAGAGAATAGTAAATATAATGGGGCTAGAAATTGGTAACTTATAAGGATGGAAGTAGTATGAACTATGAAATCGTTGAATATATGTAACATTTGGTTGTGATTTTAATATTGATTCCATGTTGTGAATAGTATTACTTGATATATTTTTTTCTTTTTGAAACACTTATAGAAGTGATTGTGTGTCGATGACGATGACTCATAATGGGGGTTGTGCAGAGTAGGGGATGAAACAAGGTTGACTATCTACCTATTCAGGATACAATATGATAATTGATATTGGTTGGGATATTTTTAGGTGATTAAACACTTTTACTAATATAAACATCGGGAATCTGATTTGATCATATCTTGGTGATGGAATGTACCTGACCTGACTGACATTAGACTCAATTGGATTATATATATATATATATACATTTTTTTATTCTCAGATCATGTTCAGATAGATAGAGGCTTCACTATTAGTTAAGTACCACTTAAAGGTTAAATGTATATGCTTATATGTAAGAGTGGTGATGTAAATTTCTAGGTATATTGTAGGTATAATTGTGGTGATGGTTATGGAATATAATTCTTATTGTTTAATGATGATACATTTGGATGCCCATTATGTGGGGGCATGGATGAGGATGTTGTGTAAATGAAAGGATAACTGTGATACATCTTAGAGGATAAATTGATCCACTGATTGGAAAGGGTGGTTATTTAAATTACTAGGTCTATGGTAGGTATTATTGTGGTGATGGTTATGGAATAGTTTTATTCTTGTTTGATGATGATACTATTAGATGCCTATTATGTGGGGACATGGATGAGGATGTTTTGAAAATGAAAAGAATGTTCTGGTTTCCAATTCATTTACTATACTAATTATTAACATACTCATATTGACATATTGATTATTTTCTTTAATAGTTTTACTTATTCATACTCTTTCATATTTATTATGCACAAATGGTGACTTTTTTATAAGGATGATCTTATTAAGTACTACTAAGTACCCACCCCACCAATGTGTGCTATGTGTCTATAGGATAATACAAAGGATATTTTTTATTTCATTTAGGTGGATTGGATGTAATTTATAGATTAATTGGATCTTATAATTACGTTTTTTATATATCTTCATGATGATAGTTATTCGAAGTATAAGTGTCATTCAGGTTATGGTAATTTATTTTTGGAATGGAAATTGTTTTTCGTAGACTAGTGGATATCTTATTTTCCCTTGACCTTAAATTATTTATTGAGGTAAATTCATTATTTTATGTGCTTTATACCCTTGGTTATATTCACCAAATTATGGCCTATTGGTGGTTAGATTCAAAGTTCATTGCCTCAGTTCATTGTTGACCAATTAGGGGCACCGGTGGTGGTGGGGTCATGATATTTTTTATTATGGGTCACTTTTTTTTATTCTTCCCCTCCTCTATCAATCCCTCAAAATCAACTTCCAACTCAATGTACACCAAAAATATGATAAAATTGTATGAAAATAAAAGGAGACCTAACTCTAAAGGGTTTTTATAATTACATTTGAAGCCTCATTAGTCGTGTTATTCCTTTTCAGGTAAGACTAACAACATGGTTGATTTAATCATGGATTAATCTCACTATTTATTCTTCATCATGTTAAATATAATATTTCAAGGATTTTTATCAGTTTCATTAGTTTTCATGAATTGGGATTGAATTGGATGCCGTCTCTTTATTAATTCAATCCATTGGGATTATGGTAGGAGTTCTAAACAATATATTGACATTTATATGGGATTATGTGGATTATCATTCATTTTTGTGTGTATATATGCATGAAATCCATCCCACTAAAGTGTTAAAGTGTTTGGGTAGGTTATAAATAGTTCAATTCACCTTATAATTAAGAGATATAGGTGTTCAATCTTGATTTTGATCAAACTATAGTGTGTATAGTGTTTCGTATTAGGGTTCTCCACCTTTTTAGGTATAAAGTCGATTTTTTATGTGTGATGTTGGAATTTATGTAATGTGTATCTTGGAAAATTAGTTTAGGATATATAAATGTTAAATTTTGAAGCGTTTGAGCCTAGAGACATTTTATTTAATGTATATGGGATGTATGGAGCTGAGATATTGGGTTCTAGAGTTTGGTTTGACATTGAGTATATCAATGTGTCAGTTTTTGTTGGTTCCTGTTTGATCTTTCGATGGGAATTTAAACTTGGTTACAAGATTATTTGGAATGTGTCTGAGGTTAACTATGTTAAACCCTCCACTTCTCCACTTCATATATTTTTCTACCTGTATAATAGGTTGATTACATTATTACCTTTTCAAGCCTAATCCATATATGGTTTTGCATATGTGGGAGGTGGGATATGTCACACCCTCCTCAGTAGCACTTCTTATTCAGTTTTGATCACTGATTTTCAAGGATTAATCATGGATTCCTAGCTAATAAATTATAATTTCCTAACACATGCAGTGTAGTTCAATCCCTAGGGTTGATCTCTCATAGAGGCCACCCACGCACATTGTCCATCTATTGTCACAGTTTTATTATCTAATATATAAAATTAATGAAATATTATTAAAATAATGTTGGGTTTATAAGCATTAAAGTGATATATAATTATTAATGGATGAAAAATAGAGATAAAATGTAATACTATTAAAAAGAAAGAAAAAATTAGAGAGAGTATATGTCATTATTGTGAGATTGAAATTATTGTTATCATTGTTCTTTAAAATATTCACAATATTCTATAAAATGTTGAGATTACGACCAAATAATAAACATCTTCTGCATGTGAATTAATAATTTCAAACATGAGGATATCTACATGGATGATAATAATCTAACTAAATTTAGCTTACAGAACTCTTATATTACCAACACTACCCAGGTCAAACTCTATCATATAAATGAATTTGATTCTGAATGTATGTAATGATGGAGAATAAGGAAGAAGAAAAAAATTATGTAGAAAATTATTAAACTACTTACTCAATTATATTTAACCATCACCAATTTCCCAAAATAATGTAATGAGAAACAATTAAAGAGAAAATAACTCAAACAAATACTTCTCCTCCCTCAGATAAGAAAGAAGGATAGTACCCCATTTTCATGGAGATGATAATGATATAGTAAGATAGATAGAGTGATTGAATGATCAAGAAGTAAAATATGAACACTCGTTTAAATATATAGGTTATGAATAAAATGAAAAATAAAAAAGGTTAATTATTTAGCTATATACACAAATTCATACAAATTTTCAATACAGTAGCCTCCCTTACTTTGCTTATTTTTAATGGTGGTCTATTCTTATTATTTATATGTTCCTAATTTATTTTTCATAGGTTTGAACTTTACTTCCCCTCAACCTAATCAAACTCATTATATCCTCACTCATTTGAAATCTTTTGGATCCTATTAATTCTCAGGGTTTTCAAATTTATAGGAAATCCTCATATTTGAAATTGAGATGTAGGTTTCCTTTTTTGGATGGAATATCATTCCCTGAGGTATAATGGGATTATTTTAATATGTTCAACATAGAAAAATCTGATTTGATGCATGGATGTTGATTAGAAGCTTAAGGCCTTGACTTGATGTGTACGTAATTATTTTTGATTGCTGTAGTAAAATATTAAGTAACCGACAGATCATTCACACATTTTCATACATATCTAGTTTTGGTTCTATGGATTTACCATAGGTGGTTGACAATGTAGAAAAAATTTAGTTACATTGGTGAATTCCAAAAATATCCACCGATTTTTGATCGCATACATCGGACACTATGTAGTTGAATGCCGATATGTGACTCGATTTTCATATATCTAATTCTTTTGCATTGTTAATTAATGTATTTGGATTGTCATTTAATCAAATTCCCATAAATGGTAGTATATAATTTACAGAGAACTTTATATTTTTTTTAACTTATTAAATTATTTAGAATAGATTCTAGGCACATAAAATGTTCATCAAAATTATAAAAATTAAAATTATTAATTTTTTATTAATTCCTATGAAAAAATAAATAATTAAAAATAAATTATTATCCAATTTCAACAATTTAACCAAATCAACTATTATGTATAAAATTTGTGATAATTACCTTCAAATGATAAATTGGGGGAATTTCAATCATTAGAAGAGAAAAATAAATATATGAATAAATGGACTATATCAGTTCCCCCATACTAAAACATTTCAACCTTAAGAAACAATTTTATAAAAAATTCAACCAAGATTGCTCATGATGTAAATGAAATGGATTTTCAATAAAAATAACCAAATAAATATCATTCCTCTTACATGGATATCAATCCTATATTTTCTAATTTATCATAAAAATTCATTCATTATCTTGTTAATTCTATTATTCATTTTATTCCTACCTACCTAAAATATGTATCTCTCTTCACTCGAAGATTTTGAATGGATATTTTCTCATTCTCAAGAGAATACCTTATTTACATAGGCTCGGTTCCTTCATGGAATCTATACATTATAGAATCATAAAATTGTATCCATTGTGAGGACATTACCAAGGAATTTCATAGGCTAAAAGGTTTGTATGATTTTTATTGTTGATTTTTTTAGTAATAATGATGACGCTCAGTTAAAAAGTGAGGTAAAATGTATGAAACAGTTTAAACACAACAATGGAATATCACTGACTACCTCTTTGAAAATATAGGACCTCTAAACTCATATTTATTTTTTGGGCAGTACATAAATTGTAATTTTCATCTTTAATGAGTATATTTGTCCCCCCCACCCATCGTGACATTATTTCATCATGTAGTTAGGTATGTATTTTCACTTTATAAATGATTTTTTTTAGGGAAAAAGAGGCATAAATTTTATCTTCTAATAGTGTTGAACTTATAGACAATATTTAAATGAAATGTTTGGTCATACGCAAATAATTACAACATGGTATTCTTCCCAAAATAGCAAAAGTAAATAATTTACAACAACTCGCAATATAGTCTAATAGTATTTTTAAAAGTAGGAGAATTCTCCCTCCCACATAATTAAGTTCATCCATGTTCAAGAAATTAACATATAGAGTGTGAGGATAGGGTTTTTGGTCTTGTAATGTTTTTTCCTAATAAAGGATTTTATGGATAATTTTGGAATAAAAAAATTAAAAGTAATGTGATGCTTGAAAATAGATTTTAATATACAAATATGCTTCCAAATTGAATCCTTGGTCATATTTTCCATAATGCGTGAATTATATTAGTCTTAAATAAAGGTAAAACAATAAGATATACATTTAAAATAATATCTCAACACACTCAAGAATTATAGAAATTCAAGGACTATAAAAACAAGTATAGAGATTTATTGAGTATGGAAACAAAATTAATCATTCAAAAACCCTACTCAACATTGCATTTCACATTAATAAAAATGTATTAAATGATTATAATTAATTAAAAAATAAAAGTACCACTAAAAAATCACATAACACTTTTGGAAATTATAATCAAATTTTTTTTCTCAAACTTCATGATTGGTTTATTTTTCTCAAGGTATTCAATGAAACTAAAAATTTATAAAAAGATAAAATCCCCAAAAAAATAAGAACTCTTATAAATAATGAAACTCCCCTATAATTAAAATACAACTATCCAATTGAATTAAAGAATAAAATAATAATTAAAATAATGAAAATAAATATCATAAAATGAATAAATACAGCCCTATTTAGTTTTCCTCATGCTACCTTTAAGTGTTTCTCTTAATTTCTTCCAATTCAAGACTAATAATTAAAATTTATAAAAAACATAAGAATTTTATTTAAAGAAAAATAATAATATGAAAAGAGAAAGGCTAAAAAAATAGGTATAAATCATGGTTTAAACCTTCAAGTGGTAAATATTTTTTGACTTCCCCTAGAAGAGAAATTATAGTGGTTATTCATAGTATTAAAGTGTGTAGGGTTTCCTTGATTTAAATCAGAAACACTTTTTCCTTTCAACTTTCTTCTATTTTCCTTACCTATGGAGGCCTCCATGGATAGAGTGAATCATATCATTCCCCATGAAAATGATATATAACATAAAAGTTTTTGGTAGGATATATTATGTTTCCTCCTCCTTTTATTTGGAATTATATTTTTTTTCTACACCTTCATCTTCTAGGTATTTCTCAGAATGTTACATGTCAATAAATTTATAAAATGTAAGGTTAGAAAAAATCTATGCATACAAAAAATTTAATAAAGAATAATAAATTTTAAAATATTCTTTTTCTATATAGTAATCTTATTTATCTGTATCATTAAGAAGTTACTCTAGTATCTACACTTTTTATCCCTCCATTAAATATTCATCAAGTTCAAAAAGATCCCAATATTTGTAATATGGTGTATCTTTAACTTTTATATCCTCCAAGGAAATCCAAGTGTTGGTCAAACCAAAAAAATAAAACAATGAAAGTTGATAATCGATTAAATTTCAATAAATTAGATTAAAATGAGTTTATGTAAATATTATATCCATGAATGAGATCATCTTCAGGATATTATTTATTTCTCACTACCATATACAGTTTATTTTTTTTGGTTGGAGTCAAGTAGTCAATCTCTTTCATTATTTCTACAAATTATACAGCTTTAATACTTTCTTATTCTAAATAATTTGATATATAGAGGGGATATTATTCATCCTTTTCAATTTTTAGATAATAAATTTAATTTCAGCTTCAGGAAAATTTAATAAAAGTTCTTTAAAATCTAATTAATTTCCCATGTGTACGTCATCGTGATTTTCTTATTCAGGAACCTCTTTTAACAATGGTTGATAATTCTAAAATGTTTCGTCAATGAATTCTATTAGTTCATACTAAATTTATTAAAATATGATTATTAGTGTAATATATTTTATCTATTATTATTCATATTCATTATGTAGTTGTACCAACCATTGAGATTTGGATCAAGGACTGGTAATGGAAAGGATCTCTATTTGTTAACTTCTTCTAATAATCAAATATTCTTCTACATTAGTACATACAATGAAGCTTCCAATTTATACTCAAAATTAAGTCCTTCATAGGTGGGGTCAATATAATAATCCATATTTTCTCTATAATTATATGAAATAATTTGTTATTTACTAATAGTTTTTTATTTTAGTTTTTATTAAAATGGTTTATTTTTACGGTTTTTTTGAAAAACTGTCTGTATAAGTTCTTGGTCTCCCTGAAAACATCTTCAAATTGATAATCAATGATTTATAATGTATCCCCAAAAAATTATTATTTTCCTAAGTATAGAACATAGTGGAATCCCCATGATTGATCTCTCAAGGATGCTGGTCATATACACTATCCTTTTATTATCACTATTTCATTATCTAAAATATACTACAAAAAATAAACATAATATAATTGGGGTTTTATAATAATAAAAGTGATATATAAATCAAAATGGATGAAAAATAAAGACAAAAAGGAATGATGTTATCAAGAAAGAAATAAATAAAAAGATGTGATTTTATTATTGGGAGTTCATAATAATGGTTTCATTATTCTTTAAAATATTCTCAATATTCAATCCAATATTGAGATCAGGACTATAACAACCCTGATCATTATTTCAAACTAAAACATAAATTATTTCATAAAATCTTAACTTGATAAAACATATAATATTTAGATTTATTGTGTCTTTGGGGGTCCATAACATTACATAAAAACTTAAATCATGAAATACACATCTTTATTAAAAACTCCTTTTACAAGACCGCACACATTCATTCATACTTAGCATTGAATGGGATAACCTAAGAACATGCCTTAGAAAAGGGAGACCTATAAAGAAAATAAAAGGATTAAAAAAGGCATTAAATGAATAATATAGTACATTTTAGGAAATATTTATATTAATGGACCAAAGAGAAACATCAACATAATGACATGATATATAATTATTATCATAACATGGAAATGTGGCATTAACCTTTAACATGATATTACCATGATCCAAGGATCATTTAACATGGAGAATGATAAATCCCAAACTGAAATTGATTTATCCTAAGTAAACCTCCAATTCCCTTGACATATCATGATACAAATCTCTACCTAATGCATTGGAGAGCTATCAGGGCGTACCCTTCTTAATCACTTCATTTCATGCGTAACTGTGCCACATGGATCATGAAACATGGAATCATTAAACATGATCATTTATTCTAAGATAAAATAATGGGGAATATATACATGAGACACTATAATAAATAAGTAAATTTCAGTAATGTTTAATACCCTTGACATATAAATGGGAATGGTATTCACTACACAATGACTTTGGTATGGAAAAATGCTGTACAATTTCGGAAGCATAACAGCGTGACATAATTATTCATAATAATTGTTCATGAGAGATAAAGGGGTATATAATAATATTTATAAGAAATGGATAGAAAATATTTCATATAGATACATGTCCCAACTTATGTAATGGAATTTAGATACATAATATAAAAAAAATTACATGAATGTAAATGAGAAGACAGAAATTCATTATGGAATTTTGTCATGGTAATAGGAGTACATGGGAGGAAATACTGAGAGATAACGAGGTATATCATCATTAAAACATATTAATTGATGTATGGGGAGGTTTGAAATCATACCCCAACTTTTTTAATTGAAAAAAAATGGTACAACAACATAATGAAATTTGTACAAAAATGAGAAATGAAGAAATTGTGTACCTTAAAGTGTGATCCCAAAGGCTTGGAAAAGTCTTAAGAGAGGCTTATTGGGAGATTGGGTGACTTAGGGGGATTCTATAGATATGTGGGAAGATTAGGGACGTGATACAAGGTTTTTGAGTGATGTTAAGTGGGTGTTTGGGTGGGTTTATATAGGAAAAGAGAGGGGGATCCTTTTATATTTTACAAACTTGGGTTTTGGAATCGATATGATTAAATATTTAAAAAAAATATACCCATGGTTTTTTCCCATGGTTTATACAAAAGGATAGTTGGAAAAAAATCTTTTATAATTCCATTATCCGGAATCCTTAAAAATATTAGGCTTCATTATGTGGAGGAGAGTCACGCTCTCAAGGAAATCATTTTTAAATGTTAAAATATATAATATGTTCTGGAGGGTACACAAAGGCACCATAAATTTAATCAAACAAATATAAAATCACATTATTTTAAATTTATAACATATATTGTCTGAGTAATACTTTTATAGTATTTTATTACATCCCTATTGGGCCATTATGATGTCATAAAGCACATTATATATTTAAACGGTCTTTAATTTTCACCGAAAAATTTGACCGTCTTAGAAAATTATGAAAAATTAACTATTAGATAATTTATTCATCCTGAATAAAAAAATGATATCAATTTAATCTTAATAATTATCTAAATATTTTAATTTTCAATTCTAAAATAAAAACTGATATTTATTGAAATTTCATGGGTTTTGACAAAAACTGTTTGCAAACCTTAAATAAAATTTCAATTCTATTCATAAAAATTATATGATAATTTATATTTAATAAAAATAAATTTATAAATATTATTTTATTAAAATATTATTTAATTCAAAAATTCATTAATTCATCAAAATTGATTTCTTTACTGAATATTAACTAAAAATACTATTTTTTCTTAAAAGACTATTTACAAACTAACAATTATAAAATGAATGTATATTCTCTATAAAAAAATAATGCACATAATCTTAGTGCTAAGGTCTTGTTACATAACCCATTAAAGTAATGGCTTAATACATAAGGGTAAGGTGTGCAAAGGTGACAATCTCTTGGGGTGGCTCAGATAACATCGCTTGGGTGGTAATATCTATTAACTTCCACTTCTCTCATAGGTAGTACCATTCATGCTTAATGTATTGAAGCTCATCTTGGGATTGGTCAAGAATGAAGCCTAGTGATTCCACCTCCTTTCCAAGCTTCGACAAATGGGCTTCAAATAGAGCAATTCTACTAGATGAGGTCATTGCTTCCCTTGTCAGAGTAAATTGGATTTGTTAAAGCCCTATATTTATACTAATCACATTGTCACTATTCAATAGCTATATTAGCAACAGTAACATTTATTAACGGTACTTTAAAATACAAAAACATGAAACTGAGTAAGTTCATATTCTTTATATAACCATTTAACATAATAATCAATTTAATTGATCAAGAAGAATTTTCATTAATAAATGTTTGGGTCATTAAAATATTACCCCTAAATAAATTTCTCCCTAGAAATTTCCTTTTCCCACACTAAAATAGATGTGGGTAACTCTACTTCACCACTTCCTATGATCCCCATTATGCCTCTTCAAACTTGCAGTTTCGCCAAAACACCTTGACGAGGGGAATTGTCTTATTTCGTATTACGTTTTCTGTACGATCTAAGATCCTTACCAGCTTCTCTTCATAGGAGAGGTCAATCTCCAATTGTACCACCTCTAGATTTAGTACATGTGATGGGATAGGTATGTACTGCCTCAAGAGTGATACATGGAATACATCATGTACTTGAGATAGGTTCGGTGAGAGTTCTGGTCAATAGTCCACTTCTCCAACGTGATTAAGGATCTCAAAATTGTCGATGTACCTTGGAATAAGATTTACCTTATTCCTAAATATTATAACCCTATTCCACAGTGATATATGGAGGAATAACATGTCTCCAACATCAAACTCTAGGTCTTGTTAAGGATTATCAGTTAAGATATTTTGTCCACTCTGAGAAACATTAATGTGCTGCTAAATAGTCATAACCTTTTCCACAATTTCTTTGATCATTTCTAGACCTAGGAGTTTTCACTTCCCAACTTCATCACATCATGTTGGTGTTCTTTACCTCTTCCCATAGAGGGCTTCATAAAAATTCATTTTGATTATCGAGTGGAAACTATTATTGTAAGAGAACTCAACCACATGAATGCATTGACCCCATCCTCCTTTAAAGTCCCTTGATCATGATCTCAACATGTCCTTAAGTGATCAGATAGTCTATTCAAATTTTCGATTGGTTTGAGGATGATACTCCATACCAATGTTCAGCTCAGTATTCAAAGCATGTTGATGACTTTTCCAGAACTTAGAGATTAGTATTAGATCTTGATCAGATACAATAGATAGTGGTACTCCATGCATCCTTACCACTTCACTGATATATATTTTTTTCCTATTGATCCAATGATAAATCATCTCTAATTGAAATTAAGTGTGAAAGTTTTGTAAGATGACCCACATCAACCCAGATAACATTGTTTTATTTGGATGTCTTTGGACGTCTGGTGACAAATTCCATGGTGATGTTCTCACATTTCCATGCTGGTAAGGGTAATGGTTGCATCATCCCCCTAGACTTCTAACTCTCAACATTCACTTGATGACATACCAGGCACTTTGATTTATACTCAGTGATCTCCATCTTTATGTTATCCAACCAATAAGTTTCTTGGAGATCTCGATACATCTTTTGGTTTTCTAGGTGAATGGAAGAATTCGAACAATGTGAATCATCCAAAAGTTCATTATTTAACTCCAGATTTGATGGAACACATAATCTTATCCCAAATATCACAATTCCTTCTTAATTAACATTGAAATCTAAGGATTTCCCTTTTTTGATAGTTTCCAAAATCTTCAGAATTTCCACATCATCCTTTTTATCATCCTTTATCTTTTCCAAAAGCTACAGTTAAACAATCATTTGTGGAAGGATTGATGATGTTACCTTCTTTGTGATTTCTAGGTCAATCTTCATCAAATATAATAAGATTTTATCCTTTTCAATTCTCTTCAATGATAGAATTGTCGGGTCCTTTCTACATAGATCTTCTTCCACCTTGTTTGCTTTCCTAGGGTGGTAATTGATTGAGAAGTCATAGTATTTGATCATATATAACTATCTTCGTTGGTTCATATCCAACTCTTTATGTGTGAATATATACATGAGGATTTTTTGATCCAGATATATTTCAAACTTCTCCCCAAAGAGGTTATGTAAAAAAAATTTCATAAATGAATATTATTGCAGCCAACTCCAGATCAGGTGTCGAATAGTTTTTCTAATGAAATTTTAATTACCTTGAAGTATAGGTAATGACTTTTACAATTTTAATGAACAAAAATCCCATGCCCTTCTTCAAAGAATCACTAAATACAACAAAAATATCTACACTTTTGGTCAGTGTGAGCACGGGTGTAGTGATAAGACTCCTTTTCAACTCCTTGAAGATCACATTGCATTCATCACTCCAAGAAAATGTGACCCCCTTTCGAGTTATCTTAGTAAGAGGGTTTGAAAATCATGAGAAATTTCACTCAAATTGGAAAAAATATATAGCTAACCTATGGAAGCTACGGATATTCATTACTGATGTTGGACTTGGTCATCCCTAAATTTCATTTTTCTTGGATGGATCCACAGATATCCCATTTTTTGTGATGATATGGCCCAAGAATGAGACTCACTTCAAACTGAACTCACACTTGATGTACTCTGCATAGATCTTCTTCTTTCCCAATGTCTCTAATATAGTGCTTAGCTGCAACTCATTCTCCTCATTGGTTTTTGAGTATATTAGAATATCATTTATAAAGACAACCACAAATTTTTCAAGGTAATATCTAAAAACCTTATTTATCAAGTCCATGAAGATTTCTCAAGAATTTGTGAGTCTGAAAGGCATTACTATGAATTCATAGTACCCATATCTTGTATAAATATTAGTCTTGGGGATATCCTCCTTCTTCTCCCTTAAATGGTAATATCCTGACCATAAATCCACATTGGACAAGTATTTTCCTCCACGTAGCCGATTGAACAAGTCATTAATTCGGGGAAGAGGATACGTGTTCATTATCATGATTTTGTTGATCTTGTGATAATTAATGCAAAGGTGAATTGACTCATCCTTCTTCTTGATAAAGAGGATTGGTGCATCCCAAACTGAAGCAGTTGGGTGTATAAACCATTTATTTCAATTCTTCTATAGTTGTTTCTTCATCTCCAAAATCTCTATAAAAGCCATTCTATACAAACCCTTGGATATTGGAAATGACCCAGGTATAAGATCAATTGAAAATTCAAAATTTCTTCTTGTAGGAAGACCATGAAATTTATTGAGAAACACTTCAGTGAATTCCCTCACAATAGGACTGTCTTCATGGATGGTTTCTTCCTTATACTCAATCATCTAAGCAAGATACATGTGCTCATAGGGCAGTAATATCCACACTTGAGATGATGGTGGTAAATAAGATTCATCCTCCACCTTGCACTTGTACAGAATTGGGGGTTGATTCTCCATATGGAGAGTGATTTCCAACACAAAACAATTTATGTTGGGCTACATAGGGAAATCCAATCCCTGCAAATATTTGCCTCAAATTCCACCAGGGGGATTATGAAGAGGTTCACCAGGAAGTTTAATCCACAAATTATGATAGGGGATGAGTTAAATTCATGGTATTTAATGATTTCCCCATTTTTCATTCTCAATGACATCTTTACTTCCATGATTTTTGGTGGTGTTGGGATTGTTCTACTAAACATTCAAGATATAAAAGAATTTTTTGAACCAGAATAAAAATGTAAGTTATATATTCTTGAATGAATAAATAGAATACTTATCACCACTTCATTTTTGTGGTTTTCTTTTGCACTAGTGATGGAAAAATATTACCCTTTCTGCCTTGTAGGTTGTTGGATTCCTCCAAAACCACTTGGCTTAGGGCACTGGTTTGTAAAGTTCCTTAGTTCTTTGTAGTTGATGAAATGAACAATGTGTTTTGTTTTGAATATAGTGTTCATCTCCTTTGTCACAGCAGTGGGTTTTTCTTATCATTAGTTAATGGTTAGGTTCCATTCTCTTCCACACCTAAAAATTTTCCTCAACCCCTTTAAGGAATTTCTAGGGTGCTTCTTTATGCACCTTTGGAAAGTGGGGTGATGAAATTTCTTATCACTATTGGATTTATCAATCAGACCTTCATAATTAAAGACCAGTTTCCACTTCTTATCCCCATGATATCCCTGAGATTATCCAATCTCCATTTATACTTTGAGGTCACATCAGACAATTTCCTCATAGCTATGAAAGCCGTGGATCACTAGGGATTTCTGTAGGCTAGGTTTTAGCCCACCAAACAAGTGTTCAACCATGCGTTCAGGGGTAACGACAAAGATGGAGGCATATCATGCAATCCTTGTGAATTTTTTCTCATATTCTCTGATGGATTCGTCGTCTTTTTTCTTGAGGGAATTGAAGACTCTTTCCATCTTATGTTAGAGGTTGCGTGGAAAATATTTATTGAAAAACACTTTCTAGAAATACTTCCACTCTAACACCTCGATCTCCTCATCATAATTTTTATTTTTTTATTAATGTCCACCTTTTATCAGCTTCACCCTCAATATGATAAGAAGTCATAAAAACCATCTCATGTTCTAAATATTGATGTATGTGGAGGATATTTTCAATTGATTTGATCCATTGTTTAATAATTGAGGGATCAGATGATCCATTAAAAGTTTGAGGCCTTTTCCTCAAGAATATCTCCATAGTGACTTGTTCTTTCTTCGAGGGGGGGGGGTGGGGGTTGAACTTTCCTCTCGACCAATGTTTCTATTAATACCTAATCAAACTAAGAGAGTTTTTTGACAATGTTTTCTATTCCCATTCCCATCAGATTGGGAATAACATTAAAATAGTTGTCACATTGATCATCTCATCGGTTGTCAGCTAAATTTCTTCTATTATCAGCCATTTTCTGGAATAAAAGTAAAGTTAGGGTTAACACATAAAGGGTAATCCAAAGAGAAACAAGGATAACTTATACATTACAGTTATTTTCTTAACTTATCTATTTTATCCATGATCGAATTCCCAACATATATTCTTAGGTGCATTTTTTAATTCCCTTAATAATGGTTCATACTATGAGTATGAATTTACCAAATAATATACCCTAGCAGATTCATAACCAATTTTGCATCAAGGCCTGTTGACGTGCATCTGTTCCCGTTCGATTCTATCTCAAAGCAGTGTTTTCAGGTTTTACCCCAAGATACATTTGTACCAGAGCCACCTCTACCTGCTCGTATCCATACAGGGATTTACTTTATTGATTAACCACTTACTCAATACTCACCAAAATTTAGGGATGTTTTAATTATACTAAGTCTTATCCCTAAGGCTTTCATTAGGGTTTTCTAATTCTAATCCCAAAAATAACTTACCATATCCTCTGATACCAACTATAACAACCCTGATCTTTATTTCACACTTAAACACAATTTATTACATAAAATATTCACTTGATACAACATAGAAGATCAAGATTTATCATGTGTTTGGGGATTAATAAAATTAAATAACATGTTAAGACATGAAATACACATATTTATTTAAAACTTCTTTTATGTGACCACACACATTCCTTCGTACTTAGATACTTCGCATTGCATGGGATATCCTTGGGGCATGCATAAGAAAAGGGTAAACTATAAAGCCCAGTAATAGAGTAAACATGGAATAAAATGAAGAAAAAAATTTATGTTAGGAAATAGTCATATCAATGGATCATAAGAAAAACATGAACATAAAGGCATGATATCATATGATTATCATAACATGGAAATGTGGCATTAATATTTAACATGATATTAGTATGAGCCAAGGCTCATTGCACATAGAGATTGAGTAAACCCTAATTGCACTTGAATTAGTATAAGTAAACCTTTATTGCACTATACGTATCATGATACTAATGTTTACCCAATGTTGTGGAGCGCTATCTGTGTGCACACTTCTTAATCGTTTAATTTCATGCAGAAGTGTTCCACATGGATCATACAACATGGAATCATTCAACCTCATCATTTATTCCACAAAAAATAAATGTGGAATAAATACATGAAACTATATAATCAATAATTAAATGTGTGTAAAGGTGAATACCCTCGATAGAAAAATTGGGATGGTATTCACTACATAATGATTTTGTCTTGGGAAATTGCGGTGCAATTTTTGCAGCGTAATGGTGTGACATAATAATTCATAAAAATGGATGATGAGAGATAAATGGGTATCTCATCATATGTACAAGAAATATACAGTAATTAGGTCATATAGATACATGTCCCAACATATGTAATGTAATTTAGATGCATAATATAAAATAATTTCTTGAATGTAAATGAGAAGAGAGAAATTCCTTACGGAATTTCAGCATGGTAATGGGTGAACATGGGAGGCATTAATGAGAGATGATGAGGTCTATAATCATTCAAAAATAAGTACAGAAGTATGGGGGAGGTTTTAAATCATACCTCAACACTTTTAATTGAAAAACATGGGTACAAAAACATAATTAAATTTGGACAAAAATGAGAAAGGAATAAATCCCTTACTTAGAAGTGTGATCACAAAGGATTGGGGAGGCTGGAGAGAGGCTTCATGGGATGTTGGGGTGATTTAGAAGGATTTTAGAGATAGGAGGGTAGAGTAGGGATGTGATCCAAGGTATTTTAGTGAAGATAAAATGGATCTTGGGTGGGTTTATATAGGAAAAGGTAGAGGGATTCTTTAATATTTAACAAACTTGGGTTTTGGAACCTATATAATTAAATATTTAAAACCAAAAAACCCATGGTTTCTACCCATGGTTTATTAAAAAGGTGAGTAGAAAAAAAAAATTATATGTTCAGTGGCCTAACTTCTTAGAATATTCGACTTTCTTATGTGGAGGTGAGTCACACTCTCATGGAAATCATTTTAAAATGTTAAAATATTTAATAAATTTTAGAGGGTCCACTAAGGCAGCATAAAATTAGTCAAAAAAATCTAAAATCACATTATTTTAAATGTAAAAAATATATTTTCCAAATATTCCTTTTATATTATTTTATTACATCACTATTGGGACGTTATGATGTCATAAAACACATTATATATTTAAACGGTTTTCGATTTTTACGAAAAAAAATTAACTATCTCAGAAAATAATGAAAAATTCACTATTATATAATTCTAACGTCTTGAATCAAAATATTATATTCATTTTATATAAATAATTTTATAAATATTTGAGAGTTATATTTTAAAATAAAAATTGACATTTATTGAAATTTCATGGGTTTTGATAAAAACAGTTTTCAAACCTTAATAAAAATTTCAATTGTATTCATAAAAATTATTAGATCATTTATATATAATAAAAAGTAATTTAGTATTAATATTTTATTAAAATATTATTTAATTAAAAAATCCATTAATTCATCAAAAAATATTTCTTAATTGAATATTAACTAAAAAACTATTTGTGCTTTAAAAACTACATACAAGGAAACAATAATAAAATGAGTGTATATTATCTATACAAAAAACAATGCACATAATCATAGTGCTAGGGTCTTGTTAAATAACCCCTTTAAAAATCTGCATAAGACCTAAGGGTAAGGTGCATAATGGTTATAGAATCTACGGGTGGCTCAGATAACATCGCCCGGGTGGTAATCTCTATTAACTTACACTTCTCCTATATGTTGTTTTGTCCAAGCTTAACATGTTGAAGCTCGGATTGGGATCGGTGAATATAAAATAATAGTGATGCCACCTCCTTTACGATCTATGAAAAATGGGCTTCATATGGAAAAATTCTACTAGATGAGTTCATCTCTTCCCCTGTCTGGGTAAATTGGATTTGTTAAAGCCATATATTTATTCTAATCATGAGGTGACTATTCAACATATATATTAGCAATGGTAAAGATTTCTAATAGTACTTTAAAATCCAAAAACATAAAAACATGGAATTGAATATGTTTTATATAACCATTTTACATAATAAGACATTTCAATAGATCAATTGGAATTTTAAAAAATAATATTTTAGGTCGTTACAAAGACCAATCACTCAACATGATAATTGTTTGAATTATAATTATACAACAACACAACCTATAGATAATGGATAATAATATTCCTAAATTTATCGAGGAGACCTCTTCTCTTACTAACACTACCAAATCAAAACTACACCATATGAATGAATTTTCGAGGGAAGGGAAGGAATAATGATGAATAAAGAAAAATCACATGAATGATACCAAAAATGTAAAAAAATCTCAACCAAATTATTCTTACCATCACTGGAATATAAAAATAAAATAATGAAGAACCATTAAAGAACATATAACTCTAACAAACTATCCTCCATCCCTCAAACAAGTGGTGAAGTTAGTTCTCTATTTTTATAGTGATCGAAATATTATAGTGATATAAAGGGAATTCAGTAGATAAAAAAGATAATGTAAACTTGTTAAAATATTCAAGATGCAACTAAAAGGGGAAATACAATGAATTTAATGGTTTATATATATTCCTAACTTAATCCAAATCATCCAGGTTGTGGTCTCCCTTCCTTTTTTATTTATCAAAGGTGGGGCTTTCTTCATATTTATAAGTGACATATTTCTTTTTCTAAGGTTTAACTTTCTATCCCTTGGACATTGTAAAACTCTTAATTTCCTCACTCGTTCAAAATATTCAAGATCATGTAAATTTTTACAGTCTTCATGTCTCTCAAAAATCCTCAGATTGGAATTCATGATATAGGTTTTCTTAGTTCACCTAATAGATCATCCAATGAGTTTTAACAGGTTATTTTTAACATTTATATATAGCTAACTCGGATTCGATACATATCAAAGTAGAATCCCAATGCCTCTAATCTAAGTGTAGAAAACTCTTTATTTATAGATACAAAAGTCTCTTATGATACCAGTAGATCTATATATACATTATTTTATGTCGCAAGGTTTTTTTCTATGAAATTCCCAAATAAGGTTGACAATGTAGCTGGAATTTGGTTACATGTGTGAACTCCTAAAATTACCTTTTTGGTTGATTTTATATGTATATCACCACATAGGTGAACTTATATATGTTACTATATTGACAAACAAAAAATTCTCTAACATAGTAAATTCACATATGAGGGTGTTCAAGTTTCAAAATTCCCATACGTGGCTATAGAAAATTTCCATAAATCTTAATTTCATCTCTAAACATTAATAATTCATCAGAATAAATTCATGAAACATAATAAATTCATAAAAATTATAAAACAAAAATATAATTTTTTTTTCAATAATTCAAATGATAAAATGAATAAGTAAAAATAATTTTATTAATACATTATAACAATTTTATTGAAAATACTCTTATATACCATATATGTGATAATTAACTTCAAAATTAAAAATCGGTGGGATTTAAATCCTTAAAATTCTAATATAAATATATGAAAAAATTGGCTCTATCCATCACATGGGAGTTTGGAAATGTTATTCCCCCTTTAATATTAAATCATATGTTGTCATTCATAGATTCATTAGTATTAGATGGTTCTCTCACATGAATATAGATTGAATTAGGTATGTTCAATGTTAATGGTGGTATATTTAGTGCCTAAAGACCCACCTTGGATGCATGATTTTTTAATTCTTAATTTATTTTTTTGTGAACATAATAGAAAATATTAAAACTTTTTTTGGGCGATCATTGGTGGTATCTAGCTGGGTTATATAATTACACCCTACAATGTAATATTTTTTCATATACAAACTATTCCATCAAGGATACAAGTACATGTAATTCTTATATGTAAGGTGTATGAGAAAGATGACTGGGGTATAAATTGATGGAATACAAGTTTATACTCTATTATCTATTATTTCATTTCATTATTCAATTTTTTCCTTTTTAGAAGCATGTATTGATCTATCATCTATGGGTATCAAATTTTAACTAATTTTAAATAGAAATGATTTGTTTATTATTAAATAGGATTTGATTTTTATGATTATATTTTCATTGTGATTCTATACTAAAATAATATTGGTTATTTACTGCATCCTCTTTATTATATGATTATTTTAATAACATTGAGCGCATATTCTATTTATTGTACGGTTCATGCCATTGTTTCTATTCAGCAGGTTATTTATTATAATGAGGCTTTCATGAGACCATTTGGAATTTTGGTTTGAACCTAGTGAATTAGGTTAGGGAATTTGAAAATGGAATTAAATCCAATTTTCCTTCATTTGAGAATGTTAAATTAAAGCTATGGTGGTTGGAACACATGGGGAAGAAATTCTTGTGTTTATCCTATACATGTATGTTAAACTCATGTTTGGGGGGGTATTGGGACTACATATATTATTTGAAATTTTATGGTTTGATTGATTTCCCTTAATTTATATTGTGTAATTTTGGTTTTATTCATTATTCTCTTATATAAGATAGAGTGAGAGTCATTTTTTATTAATAATGATTTGGAATGTAGGCTCACATGTCATATTTTTGATTATATGTGGATGTGAAAGGTTTTAAAGGATATTTTTAAATTAATTAAATTTAGATAATAATTTATTCATTGTTTTATGAAAAACAATGTTTGTATAATTTAATTAATTAAAACCTGGATATTTTATATGAGTACTACTTTGATATAACTGTAATATATTTTTACTTATAAGAAATTTATCCTTGGATAATGGGTATATATTCAGTTGTGATGTTCTAGTATCTCACAGAGTAGACCCTTAAGATGTACATCATTTGGTGATTAGTAGAGTTGGGTTATGGTGGTTTTCTATATGTGCACTTTTTTTTTATTTTGGAACTTACCAAGGTTTGGAACACATCAGTTTTATATATCTAGATGAACAAGACTGGAGATATGAGAACATCCATGGGGATATCCTTATATAACATGAAGTTTAACCCCTTCAATTTGAGGTATGTGGTATAGTATATTTTGGAGCCCGATGTGTATGTCGTGGTGAGGATAATATGGTAAACTATTCTAAGGACATTCTGTCACAATAGAATTTGATATTATAATCCATTGGGGATCCTAAATATTCTTAGGACTATAATTCTATAATTGAGGTTATAATTGATATTTTTGATGTTTTTTTATTATTGAATACAAATTTTGGAAGCACTCATGCATCCGGTACCTTCTAAGAGATAGTGGGGGTGTGATGGTCTAGGCTAGGCGACATGAGACCTTACCATGGGATGCTTTAAAGAAATATTTCTTAATAAGTTCTTCCTTGAGTTTTTTTATTTGGATATGTTATATTAGTAAATGGATCTCGATAAAGGATCATAATTAGTGATGTATTATATTACCTATTTTTCTAAAATACTTTAGTGTTCCCCTTCACCAACTAGGAATGAGGCCTAGAAAGCCCATAGTTTTAAGATTATACTTCATCCAAATTTGAGGATATTTTTATGGATTTAAAACTTGAGTTCATATTTTAAGGTGTTATATAACTATATTACTAATAATAATATCCTATTTGAATATAGTTTAGTGGGATTCTTTACATTCTTCATCTGTCCAAGTGGTGACCCATCTAGTGGATTTGGTGGTGCCTCTTCAAGTGATAAGTAGTGAAGTTAAAATGATATGTGTCAAGGTAGTGAGATGAAATACCTAAAAGTAAGAGTTATATTTATTTATCATTATAGAGGGGATTTTATTGAATATTTAATTTATGGAAGTCTACATAGTTCTACGTTTTGTGTCAAATCCCATTGATAAAGTTTTTTTTATTTTCCAAAGACAGTAACATAAAAAAAATATACAAGGATACATCATTATGGATATGACATAGTCTCATGGAAAATCCAGGGTCCTCATGAATAGTCAAGGGGGTCTTCGTAGATGGATATTAAATATTAATCTAGGAAGTCAGAGTGAGGATCTAGTTAAGGAAATCAAGGGACATAATAGTTGAATCCTTGAATTCTAGTCCCTTAGTCCAGTCTAGGATCATAAGTTTAGGGCTTCAGATCTAAAGAAGAGAGAGTTTTTTCACTTAACCAAGTTTTATATGATAGGTAAGAGGGTCCTTTTTCTATGATAGGTATGTTTTTATATTCTTCTACACTTTTTAATAGTCTATATGATACAAGATTATCACATTCCTTCATCTTTTCATGTTTGGTATTGGGTTTTATTATTGAAGTTGAAATTTCTTTAGTTTTTCTAGTTGTGGATAACCCTCTAAGAAATATTTTATATCATGTAAAAATATATTTTTGGATGTGACATATTATTTGGTTATTATTTTCAATTTTGGTCATTTCATCAAGAATTTGAATATATTTGAGGTTATTTTTGGGATAAATTGGTTTACACATTTTTCACACATTAATTACATTGAAAGTAGTGTGACATTCCCTTCCATCATTAGAGAGGATTATGGTTTTTCGGGTGAATATGGGTGAGGTAGGTAGATATGGACCTAACCGCTTGTGGTTAAGAGAAATTATACTACAGATATACTGGATGGTTCTTGTAACAAGTCCTAATATGGTTTCATCTACTTTACCCTTGGTAGTGGATCGTATCTATAATATATTCCCCAGTTATTTTTCTAATTTACATCATGCTTGTGAGATTGATTTCAAAATCAATATTGTGTCCAGTAATGATCCCATATCGATAACATATTATCATAGAGAATTAGAATAATTAAGAGAAATAAAAGTGAACTTAAATATTCTTTGGGGAAGGTGTTTATCTATCATTATTACACTTCTTGGTTTGAATATATTCAGTTATCAATAAGGATTATGTACATGAATTTAAAAAAATCATAACATGGTAACCATGAAGAAAAGGTATACATTACCACAGATACATGATCTGATTAATTAGATTAGGGGATCTCCATGGTTCTTTAGAACCGATCTATGTTTAGGATATCATCTGTTGCAAGTAAGGGTGGAGGATGAACCAAATATATAATTTAAGAGTTGTTTTTTATATTTTTCACATGAGATACCATTCTGTTTTAAAATATGTCAGTGTTGTTTATGGATCTCATAAATGTAATATTTCATCACTGTATAAACATTTTCATCATGGTGTATATTGATGACATCATAGGTTATTATAAATTCTGGTTAGTATCACCTATTATTTTAAGAATTTATCTTTCTTATGAATGATGTATTGGATGTTGTAATTTTAGTTAAATTTGATAAAGTGGAATCAATTATATCTTGGGCAAACCAAGTATTTTTTTTGAGATAAAGAGTTTAATTTCCTGGTATTGTTATTAAAAATGATTCATCAAAAAATTTGGTTTTTGAATAGTGACTATAATGATTATAACCAAAAAAAGGGGATGTTTTTAGTTGATTGATTAGTGTGAAGTGAAATTTCAGGAGTTGAAATAAAAGATTACTCTACTCTTTTTCATATACCTCTTATCCTATGGAAGGGTTTTGGTGCTTCCAGTGTCGATTTAGGAGTTTCATTAATATAAGGCAATCAAGATATTTATTATGGGTCTCATTATTTGTGACCCCATGATTAGAACCACACTACTCATAATATATTGTTAATTATTATGTTCTTTGATCTCCAGTGTTTGTGTCACAATATCTTTGATAAAATGTGTTTGGTCTACATGGACCACAATATCTTGCGATACAATTTTTCTCAGTGGGACTTAAACCTATAGAAGTATAATTAGGTTAAGTATCACTAAAAATTTTATCTTGAAATATTTTGTACCACTTGGATGTAAAATTTATTAGGATATAACCTCAATAAGAAGTCTCAAAAGCTATTGGTTTAGGAATCTAGTAAGTAATGGAGGCTAATAACTCTTTTTGTGAAATGTCAGCTGGTTATGTGCGATGCCCCAAGGATGTGATAGTCTCAATAACATGACATGAAGAAAATATTGCATTATAATACATTTCCATGATCATTTTGGTTAATAGTTTTAATAAAATGGGATAAAATATTAACTGAAAAAACCCATGTATTTTTAATTAAAAAATATTATATCAATTATAAAATCCACTCTTCAATCTATAACATGTCTTAACCATATCCCAAAAACATTCCACATATGATACTATAGTATACATACCTTATGCATTAATTTTCTTCATATACGAGGGAAATAAAAAAATTAGAGAGGTGTGAGATCAGATGCTTAACATGGATAAACATAGGTGATAACAATCAAATATCATAAGTGAGAATAATATGAACTTATGCATATAATCAGGATGCATGAGAAAGTTATACCTAAAAATAAATTTATCATAAATAATGAAATAAGGAACTGAATAACATAAAATTTGGAACCGAAGAGTGTGGAAATATTCAAAAATAAATATGATCGATGATACTATAACATCTGGGTAACTTATAAATTTTTCAAAAACATTAGAATAAGTAAAGTTCACCATCATGGGTCCCATATGTCTACCAATGCTTCCGTGAAATGAAATTTGTCCCTCCTATAAATTTCTTATGAGAAATAAACTTCAATTTAATGCATTTGAGGGTTATATAGGACCCTATCTTTCATTAATACATAGTTATTTTTTCCCCTTGAAATCAATCATTCATCATAACATAACGGACCCATGGGAATAAAATGGGTCTCATTCATCAAACAGCAAAGAACCCATGTAATAAAAATGGGTTCTATATCCTTTTCAAATTGATTCACAAAAGGAAATATGTTATACTTCCTTACATAATAATAACATGATAAACCAATGAAAAAATGGGTATCCAAATAAATTTGGTAATATTATAGGTAAATATACTTCAATACATATAATAAGTCATATTTTATTTACACCGTATGAATAAATGTAATATGGTTTAGTTAATAACTTCCATAATCAGTTGATGTATCGAATCTAGGTATACTCCTTTTAGTCAAAGGAAGGAAATATAGATTGTTAATAGGAGAATTTTAATCGAAGAAAAATATAAAAAAATGAAATAACTAAGTAAGAGAAATTAAAAATGTGTATTTCCACTAGTTGACTCCCCTAAAATAGTGCAATAGAATTTAGACAGTGATTTATGAAACTAAATTAAAAAATCCTAGGATCAATTCCCTCATAATTAATTAAACTTGGTTATCCACATGGATTCTAGAGCACCTCCGTATGTTATAGAGATGACTGAATAGTAGTGAGGGTCAATGATGGTATGGTGGGGAGAGAATACCCTAATAGTTAGAGTGGAACATAGTTTTTAAATACAAGCCTAATCCAATGGAAGTAGTAATAATTGAAAAAATATAGGTAAAAATAAAAAAAAATCAAACTAATATAAATAATACTCAATGTCATATTACAAATAATGATGTCACATAATTATGATATAAAAATGGTTGTAAATGGGAATAGACACCAGGAATACAAGACATAGGTTATAAAAGAATACAAATCAAACCAAATGATATCTCTTATTGCATCACAACCACCCTCTTAGTCAAATGAATCTATACTCTAATCTATTATAGAAAATTATACATCAATTGTTGGACACATCCCTTTGTCCTTTCCTGCATCAAGGAAGTCTATCTGGGTACCAATCGGTAGCCTGAAAAATGTGTGATTAAAAATTAGGTTGCCACCACAAACAATTTTTGGGACTAAACAGTCCATGAATATAAAATGAGTAGCATGTAAGTATAATAATTAAGTGAAATAAATAAGTATCCCATGTTGTTCTGCATTCCTCATAATTTAATCGTCTCACACTGCCTACTTTTCGATAATATAAAATGTATATGAGGAAGTGTCAGGGAACATATATTTTATGTATATTTATATGAATGTGTGTGTATGTCTACATATATTTATATAGGTTTGTAGATATATACATATCTAAGTATCAAATACTAGAAAATACCTAATGCTTATAACCCATGCATCAGTTTATAATGCAATAGATATCTCATATTTTAATATGGGAATTAGCCCCAGAATTTGACCATGGATATGTAATATAATGTATGTTAAATCATAATGAATTATGTGAAGCATCATGTTCAACATCCTATCCAAGAGAGAATTAAATGTCATATAAAACGTCCTGATAAATGATAAAGATCATATTTTCCAAAAACTCACATCAAGAGGGTGTGAAGCATCATTTAACACACTTCCCTTAACAATGTTTCAAAAACCAATTTTTGAGGCCAAATAATAACAATAATAATTAATCATTTAATGTAGTGTTTTGTCATAATTCAAGAAATGCTTTCCAATCCACTTAATATTCAATTTAATCCCTTTTATCCAAGGTCACAAATTTAAAACTTCATAAGGTTCAGGATTCATAGATTTATAATTCACTTTCTAACATATTCATCTCATCCATTTAAAATAGGGAACATGCCAAACACATTTAGATGGTGGTTTGGTGATAAGGCGTTTTAGGGTGAAATAAAGGAAATTTATTAAACATACCTAATGGGATGTTTTTAGTCATTATTGAAAACCTCAAATAATTTCAAGGACCTATGGATGTATCTCTAACACAATATATTCATTTTATTTAAATGAAAATTAATTTCAAGAGGCGATGTGTTGAAATATTTGGCACATCACACAATTTTTAATGTTATAGACATAAAGGATTTTAGGTAATAATGTTAGACAACCTACCATAGATGGGTAGTAGACTCCTCATCCAGTATCAGCCTCTAATTTGGACTATAATAGGAGAAATTGGAGAAATAGAAAATTCCATGAAAATTGGGAATATTAGCTCACATGGAAATAAATTTTGATATGGAGAGATAAATGAATAAATAAAGGAAGAACAATGGGAGACTCACTGTTGGCTATCCTATATGATGAATGGAGGTATAATTCTTCATCATGAGAAGGATGAGGCTCAAAAGAATATATTGAGGGATAGTGGAGCTCCCATAGTGGGAGGCTGCTGTAAGTGAAGATGGAAAATTAAGGTTTAATGTTTTAAAGTAATAGAGGTAAAAAATGTAATTTCACCCTTTAAAAAAGGTGGTTCAGATTTTTTCCACATGGTTAGACTAATAATGCACAAATCAAATTCTAGTAATTTCCAAGTGCATACATCTCTCACATGGCCTAGAGTATGGTCAAACTGACCATGTGTATCCCATACACACTCTCTCTCCAAAATACACTCATCCTTACATGATTAGGTTCATCGTTAGATGAACCTTATTCCAACCATGTGTCTCACCTATGAGAAAGGTCAAAAAAATCACACGGTTTTGTACCCTCCCTCACATAGTTTACCCAACTGTGATCAGGTGCCAAAGGGTTACACAGTTGAGCTATATATTTACTACTAATAGTACACCAATGGAGAACCTTGATCTTCTTCTCCAAAAACTAGACCTTCATGCCTTGAAGAAGCCCTAAATACTCTCAAATCCATAAATAAACCCTTAAGAACATTAATTTAGATAAAAAAAGGTTTAAAAATATTTCAAATAATCCTTATATGAATAAATATATGGATTCCTACAACCTCCCCTCCCTATAGAAACTCATCCTCTAGTTTCCCTTCTAAGGGTGGTTGATTAGTATATGAGAATAATTCTATCCATTGATCATGTACATCAGGCTCTCACTCCTAGGTATCGTACTATACAAAGTCATGTTTCTATAGTACCTGAACAATAATAACTGAAGTAACTCTTAGATATTTCATGCCATAATCAATGATATGTATAGGCTAATCCTCAAAAGAAACATCAACATCCAACTCAACCTCATCAGATAGAAGGACAAGATACATGTTGTAATTATAAGGATTCCACTATGAAAAATGATTGAGTCATGAATTACCCTATATATAAGAGAGTTTTATTTGATAATTATTAGTTCCAATAGGTTAGATACCCTGAGAGGGGGGTGAATCTGTGTATGATATATTAAAAAAACTACCCTATTGATCCTGTTTTACTATTAGGCAAAACTATCTTCTCCCTCTTTCTCATAGAAAAGTATAAACAGAAATAAAATCTTGCACAAGAAACATGTATTTTTACAAGTTTCACCCTCATTATGCAACATCCAAGGACCATACATCAGCAATGTGTCGATGTACCAACTTCAATAAAAGTGCACTGATGTTTACAATGTTTTAAGCAGACTCACTGACCCTTATGGTTTATAACTAATCACAATATGCAATCTCACTACTCTCTCAACTGAGGTGTTCTCACTACTACTTCAGAGGATATACTCACAGTTTATAGACCAGTAGGTCTCTTCATTATCTCTAATGAAATATTCATCCTTAATTGCTGACAGATGCTCTGTTGACTTCCCACTTTCACCTGCAGATGAACCTCACTTGGCACCGGGTGTACAGGGAAACCCCAAATTTTATGCCCAGCCTACATTGGGCATTGTGTGTAATTCCCTTCTTTTGCACAGAATCCACTTTTTTGCACCACACCTATTTTTTGTGCAACCAATTATTTTATGCACAACATCGTTCTTTTACACCCAACTTTTTCATTACGTGCAACAACTTTTTTACACGTAGCCTAAGCTTTACACACAAACTGCTTTTTACGCCTAGCCTTTTCTTTATGCTCAAACACCTGACATTACACACAAAATTGACATTTATGTGAAACTCCATTGTGTATTTGAGTTTCTCATGCCATATCTTTGATACTCTCTGTGACTTGATACACTTCGAATGAGAAGGGTCGTTTCAAATATATAGGAAAAATTGACCCATGCATGAAAAACACATCTTCCGCGCAACCCCATATTTCATGCAATGCTGAAATTTTTCTTGCAACTGATGCCTTTGCAAATTTTCAAGCTTCTGATCTCAAAACCCCTCTTGAGCAAAAAACATTATTCCTCTATTTCACACAACACTTTCTTTTTATTTGCATCGTTATCATTTTGTGTGCACCTTATTCCTTTGTCAATTTTTGAGCTTCTGATATCGAAACACCTCTTGAGCACACATTATTCCTTATTTCATATGTTACCAAGGTACTATGAAAATTTTATAGTGCTAGATTCTTCGGATCCTTATCTTCTAGTACTGAGACTTTTGGATTGAACCGAGGTGGAATTTTCCTCAATATGTGCTTTACGATCTTAATGTCTTTGATGAATTCACCAAAACCCCACATATCTTCCACAACAATATTTCCCCTATTAAAGAATGCATCAACAGTCTCATTAGTGTTCATTTTCAAATGTTCATACTTGTTCCACAAAACATGCAGCTTTCCCTCTCTGAACATTGTATCTTCTTCCATATATATTCAATTGCTTTTCCCACATGGAATGTGATGTTTTTCATGACGTAACCTTTGTATAGATAGCATTAGATAGGGATCACCCTAAAGCATTAATTCCCTTGGCATTAGCATCCAATTCTCTATGATAATCTTATGATAATACGCCACTATTAATATTGGATGTTATACCTTGCATTGATGCTATAAACACATCCATTACCAAATATTGGAAGTATTATTACATCTGATTCTTCTATAGAGGAAAATTATTATCGTCGAATATTGGAATCCCTTTGTGATTAGTGACCTCCATTTGAGAGAGAAACACTCATACCAACCTCTCCTTCTAATACCAATTGCTTGGTCTACTATGTTAGATACCCTAAGAGGGAGGGTGAATTAGTTTATGACATATTAAAACAACTACCCCTCTTGATATTGTTTCACTATTAAACAAAAATCTCCTCTCGCTCCTTCCCATAGAAAAGTATAAATAGAAATCATTTCACGCATAGGACACAATGATTTTTACTTGGTTCACCCCCACTCCGCTAAATCCAAGGAGCATACACCAGCGATGTGCCGATGTACCAACTGCACTAATAACAATGATGTTTATACTATTCGAAGTGGACTCACTTTCCCTTCTGGTTTACAACCAATAACAATATGAAAGCTCACTTCTCCCTGAATTGAAGTGTGCTCACTGATTCTTGAGAAGATCTACTCACATTTTATAGAACTGAAGGTATATTCATTATCTCTAATGAAATCTATATCCTTAACTATTTATAGATGCTCTATTAACAACCCACTTTCACCTGCCGATGAATCTCATATTACACCGGGTGTACCGGGAAACCCCAATTTTTACGTGCAGCCTTCACTGGGCCTTGCACATAATTCCCTTCTTTTGTGCGAAATCCAATTTTCTTGCAACACCTCTTTTATTTGAAACCAATTATTTTATGTGCAACATCCTTCTTTTACACACATCTCTTTCTTTACATGCAACAACATTTTTACGTGTTTCCTGAGCTTTACGTTCAACATGATTTTTACGCGCAACCTTTACTTTACGTGCAAACACCTAAAATTACACGTAAACATGACATTTATGAGAAACTCCCTTGTGTATTCCAATTTGACGGGCCAGAGTTCGGATACTCTTTAGGTATTGAGTCACTTCTAATGAGGGTGGTCACTTTATATATATATAGGAAAAATTGACCCCTATGCGAAAAACCCTCATTCAATGCATAATCATCTATGATCGCAAAAAAATCATCTTCCATGCAACACCATATTTCGTACAATGCTACAATTTTCTGTGAAACTCATGCCTTTGTAAATTCTTGAGCTTCTGATCTCGAAACAACTCTAGCACAAAAAACTTCATTGCACTATTTCACGCAACACTAACTTTTTCCGTGCACCACTCTCATTTTTCACGCACCTCATTCCTTTGTCATTTTTTGAGATTCTGATCTCGAAACACCTCTTGTGCGAAAAAACTCTATTCCTCTATTTTGCGCACCACATTAATATTTCGTAGACCAATTTATTTTTCATGATCCTCTCCAATTTTCTATGCACCTACCATTTCCAAAAACACATATCTCCATTTTTAAATTTTCATGACCAAAAATTTGGCAAACACTAGAAAACGGCACCACCTTGTATCTTCTCTTTTTGTACCGCCTCAAGATCATCCATTCCTTTTTTTGGGTTCTTCTATCAAACATGGATCACCAAAAACATCACATGAACCTGAAAATTCACCATGTAAACCCCATTTTTCAACAAATTATACATCATGGTCTACTTTGTGAATAAACACAATATGGAGGCCCGCTTTTTCAACAAAAACAACCACCTCAAAATGCATCAATGATACCTTGTGGTATTTTTTACCAAAAATAATACACTATTTGACTCCAAAAAATAAAACATTATGATGAATTGAGTCAATATCATAGCCAACTTTTATCCATTTATTACCCAGCCTAAGATAAATACATGATAAATCTTGATCTCGCACCTTAAACTTTAGAGGTCAGCAGCAATGAGAGGCATAGTAATTTTTACTATATTGAGATATATCCATATTATTTCTAATAAGTTATATATTATCTAATGTATTCTAAATGAGATATGTTCCTAGTTTCACTACTCCTCTTACATTTCACCAATATATAGGAGAATGGAATGGCCTACCATTTAGGTCCTTTTATAGGGCCATCTATATAGTCAATTGGAAGCTACTATTATAAGAAAATTTAGAAAGAGATAAATTATTCTCCCAAGAAAATTCAAAGTCAAGGATGGGAACCCATATAAAGTCCTCTTACACCTAAATAGTATGCTCAGATTGACCACGACTCTAAGGGTTATAGGATATACATAGAAGTGTCTATAATCCAAAAGCCTTATGTAACCCCCTCCAAAACTGCAACATAAACCAAGAATCTCAACCTCATAAAATGGTATAAGGGATACACGAAATTTGTACAATATCATAGACATAAATCCTTCTAATCTTGACTATTGGGAAGGTCTCCCAAGTAGTAAATAATTATGTGACCTTTGCAAGCATGTCTACAAAACCCATACTAAATCACATCCTTGGTGAGACTAAGGTAAACCCATCACAAAATTAATAGTGAATTCATCTTATTTACACTCTCGAATAGGTTTTGTTTTTAATAAGAAAAAATGTCTTTGGTCCTCCTCCTTCACCTACTATCAGTAGGAACACTGAGTGAAAAAACTCGTAATCCCCTTTGTCATCATTGGCCAACAATACTAGTGTCGTAAGTCGCCGTATATCTTTCTATAACTAGGGTGTGCTTATTAAGAATTGGAATGATACTATTTCATGAACTACTATTGTATTTATAAAAGAACCAAAGCATGTATATGAATGAGTATGATCTCATCTTTATCAATAACCTCACCTGGTGGTGCGTTCTTTCCTAAAATTCTCTCCCGTAGGGCCATGCCCTTGGGATCTGAAAGCTGCTTCATCTTCACTTTATCCAGAAGTGAATAAGTTACTAATAAGAATTTTATTATATGTTATCCATGATATTATTACATATCTAAATGTATCTCAAAATTCACATCCATAAACCTCCATTAACTACTGGATTCCTGAACTTCTGGTGTATGATTCTTCCTACATAGAGTATTTTCCATTACATTTCCTTTCCCAGAAATATAAGAAGGCTCAAAAATCAAAAGACTGTAGATATGAAGCCCGTATTAGTTATTTTATATTCAAGTCACATTGAGTGAATAGGTATTTGAGAATTTCTTGGTCTATGTATACAATAAACTACTCCCCAAAAAATAACTACAACAACTTCAGGCATGTACCACAACTAATAGCTTGAGATTGTGCATCAGGTAATTATACTCATGAGGCCTCAACTAATGAGACCCCTAGACCTTGAATTGATATCCTTCCATTATAAATATTCCAAAACAAGTTATTTAGGCATCATAATAAAATTTATAGACTCTTCCAGGCTTAGGAGAAATCAAGATCAACACTAAAGTAATCCTTCCCTTCAACCCCTAAAATATCTTTTAACAAGCTTCAGACCATGCACGTTTAACTACCTTTTTAATTAGGATCATATGATTTTATTCATTGAATACAAATTATTGAATAAAACACATAGATTATCTAGGTAACCCCAAGAAACATTGAATATAAATGATATTATTGTGTTTCTCCCTAGAAACTATGGATCTCACCTACTCTGAGAATATTGACACTCCTGACTCTAAGATGATGTTACTCAGGAAGTGGACAATATCAATCCCTAATTGGAATTTTATTACCTTGGTATAAAACATATTCTCTCTCAGTGTACTCAGTATTATATCAATATGTTTGGTATGATCATGTAGTTTATAAAAATACATAGATACTCATACAACCCATATTTACTAAGAAATATTGTATGTTCTATATATAATGACCTAATGTTCACCTGGTGATAACCTAACGATGAAATAATATTTTAAAAAACTGGTTCTCTTAAAATATATTCAATGAGGTCATTTATATGATTTAATGGATACCGGTTCTTAACTAGTAAGTTTATTGATTTTCTGGTTATCCACATAGAGCATGAGGGTTCCATTCTCCTTTTTGGTGAAAAGGAATTGTGAGCCCCATGGTGTGGTATTGGATAAAATAAAACCTTTTTCATCTAGATCCTCCAACTACCTCTTGAATTACTAAATCTCATTAGGTGTTAACCTATATTGGAGAATATAAGCTGGTTGTCCTCCTAAAACATTATCAATGTTAAAATCTATCCCAATTTCCAATGGTGGCCCAAAAACGTCATCAGGGAAGACATCCATTAAACAATCAACAACTAGAGGTAAATCTATCTTACATGTTCCATTATCATCTAATTAGAGAATATCGATCTTGTCTACTAATCAACCCATACCATGATTCTTATGTCCATATCAACTATCCAAGATGTCATATTCTCCCTTATGAACGTGGTTACTGCCCATAAGTTATGATAAAGACACTAGTCTATGATACTAGTCAATATGATCATGATAGAATACTATTAAATCCATTCTATGAATGATTTTCAGTCCTTTATTATCAAGAATGAATCATTTCCCTAAGAAATGATAGTCTCTTACCTCGATAGGGTATTCCATACATCGTCATAAACTCTCCTTTCAAAATCTCAGTGGTTTATCGAGAGTTATCACCCAATTAGAATACTCAATCCAAAGCCCATGACTTTTTATAACATCCAAAATATGAATGAATGTGTACCACATGTATAAAATAAACTAGATACTAAATAATTGTATACTAAAGTATTACCGCATATAATATAAGGCACAACACTATGGTCCTCAAGTGTTAGTTTTCTAATGTGTAGCTGGCCTGATCTATGTCCCTGAGATATGAACTGACTACCATGAGTTGGTCTTCCATGCTAGATAAGCATGTTAACTGTCTCGCATCCTTGACCATGAACACCTCCAAATCATGAATTGTAATCAGTAAACCATATTCATATATGGAATGTAGATTTAAATCACACTCTTGAAAAATTATATGTTGTGGATCCTTTTTTTGTGTGTTGAAGGAATACATTTTCAAAAGAACTAACATTTTTCAAAATCTCATAACTCAACTAACTCACTATAGAAATGGGTATTTATGTGAATTGGCTTACCATATCGGTATTATATCACAAAAATAGAATTTTGTTCCATCTAACCACCACTTACTCTATGTCAAAACTCAAGGAAATTCTTCAGAAATATAAACAAACATCTTTCTTGCCTCAATACAGGATCATCATTCCTCACACCTTCCAATTCCACCAAGTTTCACAATAAGATGAAGGTCTAGTTCACTGTTTAATAAATGATAGTTAAACAAAACATGTTAACATAATATCCAATGGATTATATGATACCATCCTAAAACTATATCACTCTTTATAGATCATATCTAGTAAGAGTTTGTGATAAATGGAATAGCGTAGTAAAGTGATCTGAATAATCCATTACTGACACAACACCCTAAACTGGATCCATGAACTCTCCTTCTCGATCGAATCTCAGAATCTGGGGGTAAAATGTAGTCATAAAATGAAATCCAAAATTCTCTAAAATTCTTATCCTAATAATGGTGTTCCTAGGTATTAACATCCAACCAACTCTTCGAAAATCCCTAGAAAATAAATGTAGTGAGGTTCACTCTCCATTTTGGAGAGGTTTCCATGTTCTCAAAAATATATAACATTTCCTCCAACCATATATTAGTATAATGGGGGAACCATCCCTTAGATAACATAAGTGAATTTTACAGGTATAACTCTAACACTAACTTAACTACCAAAGGGGATGGTCCTAAAGTTCCTTGTACAAACAAACCAAGATATAAAAAATCATCTCGAAACATTCAATTGGAATCCAGATCTGGAATAGCATAAGGTGTCATAGGTTGTAATATAGAAGGTCGCATGAGTGGTATAGGTCCCACTACATTATGATCATTATTATCACCACCCACATGGTGTTCGACTACAGGTCGTCATAGGGGTATATTTCTACAATAACATATGCATTTCTCAAAACAAGTTTCAATAATATAGATGATTTTAGTTAAATAATTGGGAAGTTATATAGAATTTATATATAAGATTCATCACCCATCTATATTCTCCTAAATATTGGTCTAATTATATAGAATATCGTGAAGGATCATAAGAGGCACTCCCAATTACCAACTATTACATTCAGGTTAGGCTAAAGTTATCGTATTTTATAACAAAAGTTTCAATATATGTAGTTTCAATTAAAACCTATATTTTAAAAAATATTTTAAGTTGAAAATGGAATCCCCATTTAATGGTAACCATTTTAAAAAAAATTAGAGATTAATATTTCATAATAATTTATATATTAATATATATCAATTTCCAGTTATATGAGTTAATATTCCTAAGTAAAAAAAGACCTATGCTATATATGTTACAATTGTAATGTCATGTAACTACAAACAACCATTACATTTATACTAAAAATGTAATAGGTCCATATATGATAGCTCAATTTGATATATGGCTATATAAAATTTATTAATGATCCAACGTTATAAATTAAAATTGGCATCTAGGTAAAGATAACTAACCAAAGTATTCGATCATTTAATTGTGGCCTTTTAATATAAACATTATAAAATTTGATAGATAAGATTCCACCATAAATCTAGGTGGGAAAACACCACTGAGGTTGGTGAAGATGCTTTAGATGAAAAATTTCTCCATCCCTACAGAAGATGTTAGTGGAACATGTATATACCTTAGTCAAGATACACACAAAAACCATAGGTAATTTAGGGAGAAAATAAATATGAAATGGTATATGCATGTCCAATGAATCCCCAAATTCCAATTATGTTTGATGATATAATGCCTTTTTCCTTTACCTTACCAAGGGAAAAGAGAAAATTCATAATATTGACAACATTATAAGCTATATGAATTAACCTATAGTGAAATTCTTACAATAATAACAAGAGAAATATATAACATTAAGTACCACCCCTAGAAACATGGATGTTTTCCAATACATGGTCTGGCTACTCCCAGGCACAAGCTCGTTACCTAATTTTGATACTTCTTAATATCCTTTCTATCATCCAAAAATAGTAAATAAAATAAATGAAACCTATGATACCACTTATAAAATCCTTATCCCAGCTCAATCATTTTTAATCGCACCTGGTTAGCCACATTTCCTCAATAAAGGATCCACATACACTAGAGGGTGATGAGTAGGAGTGAGGTTCAGAAATGGTATAGTGGGACGACTATAACCTCGTAATTAGATTGGATCATAGTGGTTAAATATATGCATAGAATAGTGTAAGTAGTTATTGACAATCCTTTTTTATCACCTAGATGAAAAGGAAACAAAGGGGAATGCCTTATAAAAAAAGGAGAAAATAGATGAAGAAAGTTGAGAATCACACATCCCTAAAGGGTAGCTCTCCTAAGGTATCCCCAAGAACCATCGGTGTGCAATCCCATGTGTACAACCGAGTTGTGTGAAAATAATCCTTCACCCAAGATCCCATATTTTCATATAAATAGGCCTCTAGGGTCATCATTTCGATAAAAGAATTGTTTCCAAAGACCAATTGTTGCTCTGATCCCCTAGTGCTTTGATCAAGTCATCTGAAACCCTTTAGATTGTTTTTTACACCTAAAAACAAGGAAATTAAAGAAAAATAGTGTAACTTAATTTCTCTTTGGTTTAAAAATAATAAAAACTTATGAGAGAAATTCTCCCAACCGTTAATCAATGAATAATAGCTCTGCATACCCTTACATAATAAGGGACTTACAAAACATACCTTCAGAAACACCTGTGGATACCTTGGAAGGCTTGATAAAGGCCTCTCCCAAGTGTAGTCACATTGGTGTGCCATCACCCAAGGTTCTATCTATTCACTCTAGCATACCTGTTTGTAGTACCCCCTACCCGATCTTCCTTAGTTCACCATACCTTATAACCTGTGCGAGCCACTCATAGGGCCTCCTTGAAAAACATTCATGGATTTCCCTCTCCTTTTTTCGATCCCTTATCTATGAATGACCAAATCAAAGCCTCCACCGAGACCTCATGACTCAAAATTTTAGGGAATGTCGCACTGGAGTGTCTCCCATTCAGATTTTTATTTTAGTGGTTAGAGGTTTCCCACAATTATAAAAGAAGAGGTTTAGGATTATTGGGGCATATAAAGATCTGTATATCTATATTAACAAGAACCCTTAACCTATGTATAGTATTAGGGAGTTCCCAATCTAGAAGACTAGGGTTTTACTATGTTTGTACATTCTTGTATTGGAAACCTAGAGCCTCAGATTCCTAGAAGGAAGGGTATGGATCACACTTGATTTTTTATTCAACATGGAATGTGATCCTCCTCCCACTGTGAAACTAATTTCAGGGCATCCATACAGGTGTATGCCCCTACACTTTCTTGGGGGAGGTTGCAGTCCCTCTTTTCTCCAAATCTACATCCATCAATTTTATAATCTCTTTTCATGGGAATCACATCCTATGCAAATTTAAGATAGGTAAGTGTCACTGCGCCGACCTCTTCCACCATAGCCCCAGACTCTTCCACTAGTGAAGGAGGAAAAGTGTGTGGTTTGTCAAATATTCCACTTCCTCTTGTTTCTCACACCGATCATGACTCACATGGTCATGGTTGTTAGTGATGATCATGAAATCCACAAAATCCACCCGATTGAATGAAATATGAGAACTATGATTTCTACTTTAACTAGGATATATAGAACGCCTATATAAGGCTCGATCTCAAGGTAAATCTTCCTCGGAATTTTCTCCGAACCATAACCCACATCAATGGGCCCCATTCTTAGGTGTAATCCCAAATTAAACATCCAAATAAATAAGAGATAATATATCACTCATATCCTTTTTCAATAGGAATCCTCCCTATGAATAATACAAACCTAATACTCTCAAAACTTATACTCCTCTGTGAGACTTACCGAACTATATGGGCTCTGATTACCATCCAAATGGGATATTTATGAATCATCATTTATGTTTAAACCCAAATCCTAAACCAAACCTGTTATTCAAGGCCATATCCCCAGTTGGGTCTAACTCAATATGAAAACTCAAAACCCTTCCATGTTCCATGGGATGTTTTGGCATAATTCACACACTAAACATTGACAAGGAACCATTCTTCAAGACATACTTTCCACATGACATTAAACTATTTGGATGTTTCCTCATCACATAGCCTTAAAAGGTATGATGGGCCCCATTAAGTGTAACTGAATATGTAGGTTCTAATTACTTTGACAGTGATACGTAGGAATCCCATTTATGGGCTCAATCCCAATATCAAACAATTCTGGTCTCCCAAGATGATGATAAATTCTAGAGTGTCCATCGAGTACCTGGATGAAAATAAAATCAAGAGTTCCCCACTATATGGCTAGAAAACCAACATGTTTATAATAATGACTAACTAATATCACAAGAGTTTATTATATGATACCATTGATGGAGAATCATGGATACATACAAATATCTTTATCAATGAAGAACCTAAGATACATACAGATGATATTGAATTCCACACATTCTAATAATTTATTGTAAATTTTTGATGACCCACATCATACTTGGGAATTAATGAAATATTCATTAAAATATCTTCAATATATAAGATTATCCTACAGTAGGTAATAATCCCCCCCGAAAGGGTGTGTTGATCCCAACATATGACCATCTCAACCAATGAAAATTTTAAAGTATTGTAAGTCAAAACACCCAACGAGCACCTTCCTTTAAAAAGTAGGTCCCCAAGGATATAGAACCGTTGGGTGTTTCTGGTTCCACGAACAAACCCATTGTAAAGTGTTTGGAAATAGAAAATAAAAACGAGGTTCGAATTCCAAGGGAAACAAAAAATGATTAACCCAACATGAATCCTTAAACAAGATGATAGTGTCACCCACATATTAGTCCCATCTCATTCTCCAAGGAAATGAGGACTGAACAGGGAAATAAATCATGCACGTGTTCACTCAAGAAAGATTCCGCTTTTCTAGAGTTCATTACTTGTGTTTGCCCTATATGTAGGCACTTAATTAGAGGAAATACCTTCAACCTAATGGCCTCCTTCAAGTTTTCACCCCTGAATGCCTTGACTGCTAATGAGTATGGATCCTCATCAATGTGAAGGATTCCATCAGTGACTCAACATCTTCAACACAGGGTATCAAACTCACTAGTCTGATATTTCTGATAGAATGGAATGATCCAGACCTTCGAGGCTACTTGATAGACCCTCCACCTCAACTAGAACCACCAACAGTCTAGACAATGGTGATTGATGGTTTCAAAGTAGATGACACTGACCACAATCTTCAACTGTTTTGGGAGATTATCATCAGAACACAACAACTATCCCCTCTCATGTTTTAGTGTAGTAAATCAAGAGGTCTCCAATGGAATTTATGATGAGATACAAGGGTCCTTATCAATGGATCCTTTTTGAAATCTCCACTACCAACACCATGTGTTAGTTTACCCTAGAGATGACGAGGGTGTCCCCTTCAGTTGTCGCACCCAAGTCCCTTAGACCCAGGAATACAAGGCAGCCTATCGGGGATGACAACTGACCAAAAGGGAGTAGATTCACACCTTTTCTCCCCTATTAGAATCCCAGAAACCATGTTTGGTGGGAAACAACGAGCAGGAACATACACCCATCTACTTTCATTCAGTTTTCTAGTAGACTCACACAGTATTCAAAGAATCCCACCAACCATATATGACAGAAATCTTCAGGCACGAACATAAACATGCATGTACCCACCAAGCCGACCAACAAACTCATCTGAAAAAACAAAAATAAGTCTCCTAACCATGTTTGGAGGAAAAAAAGGAGCAGGAACAAACACCTTCAATTATTTATCAAGCCTCCCAGAAGCCTCATCTGGTAGCACACAGAGATGTCAGTCAGAAATTACTGATGACACGAAGAGGGAAGACTCAACTCTCTTCCCACTATTACTATCTGTATACATTGACAGTAAAGGGAGGAAAGGAGAAAAAACATAAACCAACTCCATATGTGGAATATTCATATATTCTCATTCTATTTGGGGAGGTCACAAAGCATATCTTGGAAATGGTAAAAGTAAAGGTGCACATCCTTTTCCATATCCTACTGACATTCTAGGATATCATCATGATGATGATAGTAGAGATTTAGGGAGAGACACGTAACTCTGTAACCACAAATGGGGTGTATCATTAGTATAACACCCCATAGAAACACATACCTCTACTCTCATGAAGGAGGATCATGGGTAAAACTCCCCAATAATATATGGATAGTAGGATTGGGAACATACACCCACTCTAATCAGAGGTAATCGACCCATTCCAATGGCCACTCCAAGTTAGTAACAAACAACATCCCATGACAACCACTTATCACATTAAGTGTCCCCAGTCGCTCGTAATATGATATATAAGACTAAGTCTCATCTTGAATGATTGAAAAATCAATAGCTGATCTTTGATCAGGATTGTCTTAATACTAGAGTTCTTGAAGCCCTCAAACATTTATCGGTTTTATCTCATGATCCTACAATTTTGTTACCAAATAATAAGCATACTAGTAGTAATTATGAAGGTCCTCATCAGAAAATTCACTAAGAAGGCTTTCTTTATATAAACAACTCGGTCAATATCAAGAGACTATCTCTTGATGAGATCTACAATAACCCTTCATGTGACAAGAAGACCAAGGAGCAAGTTGGTATTACCCTTACTGTAATCCACTATGATGGACCTTCCCATGATGGTGATCCCTATGAATTTTATCTCTATAGTAGTAATTTGAATTTTCAAAAATAATTCTTCAATTGAAAATGTAGTGATGAGATAGCCTTATTATCATTAGGTGATTTCAAATACAATGCTAGTCATGTCTGATGCGTTTTCCCTGGTGGGTGAAATCCTTTCTCAATTGGAAGACATCCCAATGATATGGCCATTCTTTGAACCACACTTGGGTCAATTTTCATCCAATAGAGAAGTGGGAATCCCAATAAATTCCATGGATTTTGGTAAAAAACAGAAAGTTTCCACCTTGGTTGGACCAGGACAAGGAACCTCTTATAAAATATGAATAATATCTACTAAACATGAGGAACCAACTGGCTAGTGATGAAATACTAGTAATATTTTGTCCTTTATCCACCTCTCAATACATCATTCTAAAGGTGTTGGTGGATGATTTTTTGAATGACATCAACCTCAACATATGAAATAATCTTCATCGCATAAAAGAAAAGGTATTACTATATGATATGTATCAGACTCACTTTAAGGTAATATAAGGGTTACAACACCAAGTTTACTAGGAATCTGTCATGGATTCTCGATATCCCAAGATCGAGAAGTGGAAGGGAGACCTTGAATGTGCATTTGTCGATTCATTAATGAGGATGTGAAAGCTGGTCATAGATACCCCATATGGTGTTCATATTTTAGGATGGGGTGTACATGGATAATTTCATTTAACAATGCTCCCAATCCATAAAATCCCACCAAAGGTGGCATCATGCAATGGCATTTCCCTAGGTTGGACAAAAAAAATAATCTATTCATGGTCGATGATATTCTCAACAAGAACATGCCTCGACCTACTTTAACTATATTCAAGCTAGAATAGAGAATGATATTGAGATATGTTTTCATCAAACATCTAAGAACATCAAGTAGGAGTCCTTCTCAGAGGATTTTAGCTATCTGATTGAGAAAATGTTATAAATAACCCAATAATATTCCAAAATGGGAAATTTATGTGAGTTCTAAATATTGAACCCAACCCACATTTGAACTAGAATCCATAAAATCATAATAAAAACTGTGGTAATATTATCTACATTAGTTCAGGAACAACCCCATATTGTAGGGCGGGGGGGTAACTAAAACCTTGGGATCATCCAACCAAGTCCAAAGATTTGTGAATGCAGAACAAGAAATATTCCCATCCCTTAAAGCTGGGGGATTTTTCACCAAAATAATGCCCTCCTCATTATGATTTTGTATTATATGAATTAAGGATTCTACCACTTAGTAAATCCCCTAATGTTTTATAATCCCTTAATCTGGTACATTCAATTGGAAAAGGTATGACTGATGTTAGGCCCACAAGACTGAATACCCTGAGAGGGGGGTGAATCAGGGTATGACTAATTTAAAATTAAAGCCCGTTCAAATCTTGTTTCGCTGTTAAGAAAAAACTCTTCTCCCTCTTTCCCGTTGCACAATATAAACAAAAAGTAAAGCATGCACAGGACACAACAATTTTTACTTGGTTAACCGCTAAGGGCTACATCTAAGGAGCATATGCCGACAGGTTATCGGTCATACCAAATTTTACTAATCTTCACTAGGTATGGATTACAAGGTTCGGGCACGGTCACTCTATCACAGGATCACTGCATTTACAAGGTTAAGGGTCATCTCACTGCTTTCCCAAGGGTCACTCCTTGTTTCTCTCTCTCTGGCTCACTGCCGGTGGAGAGGATCACCGTCTTCCTCTTCCTTTTCTCACTGCTCTGGAAGCAATCCACTCACAGTTTAAAGACCTGGAGGTCTCTTCATTTTTATGAAGTAATGCATCTTCCTCTTTATATAGAAGCTCTGTTGAAGTCCGACTTTCACCCGTGGATGAATCTCTCTTTTCACCAAAGGTATCGAGCAATCTTCCAGCTTCAACGCAGCCTGAAAATACGGCCAGGGAATCAACCTTACTTGGCGTGCAAGTATAAATCGGTGCGCAAGTATCAACACGCAAGTCAGAACTGGCATGCAAGTCTACCTCAACACTTGCATGACACAATCTTATTCAACTCCAAACCTGCGTGACTCGCTTCCTTTTACGCCCAAACCAATATTGGCGCGCAACTACAACTCGGCGCGCAACTTCAAACACTGGCGTGAAACTTCATTTGCGCGACCACACACAACTTGCGCGACCAACACACATGTGCGACGAGAGCTCTGAGTTTTCAAAGTGTTGAACTTTGTTATAAATGAGGAGGGGTGGTCTAGTATTTATAGGCATTTTGAACACCCTGCGTGATGGCGTGCAAGTCTCCCCTCACCGCGCAACTCTCATCACGCAGGTCTCATTCCCTATAAGTCACTTGCAAGAAGCACTTCCAATCTTGTGCGGACCTTTTTTCCTTTGCCATATTTTGAAGTTCTGATCTAGAAAAACAACAGGCGCGCAAGTTGTCAAGCATCCAAGGCATCGGTGCGCAAGTCACCTGCGCGACAACACCAATACCTGCGCGTCCCTTATCCCATTGCCATATTTTGATGATCGGATCTTGAAGAACTTAAGGCATGTATGTTCCCAAGCCATAAAGTACACGGTGCGCAATTCCCTTTGCCAAAAACCAATTTTCATCATCTATCGATTTTCAGGCCCAAAAATTTGGCCAACACAGGAAAATGGCCCCACCTTGTATCTGTTCTTTTTGTACTGCCTCCAAATCATCCATTCCTTTTTCTAAGTTCTTGAATCAAACATTGATCATTAACCATAGCTCTTGAACTCGAATTGCCACCATGAAAACCCTTTTTTCAAAAAATTATAATTTCAGTGTTCTGCTTTGTCAACAATCACCGCATAGATGTCCACTTTTTCAACAAACACAATCACCTCAAAAATTCTTCAATGATACCTTTAGGGATTTTTTCCCGACAATCTCCCCCTTTGGATTTTTTGAAAACTCTTCCATAAAAAGATACATCATTAATTCTTCATCCACCATTCACCTCTGCGATTATGATAGTGATCAAAGATTTACTCAACACATACTCTAAGCCCACATGAGTAATGCCTGGCATGAGAAACAAGAGTAAATAAAAGGTTCATCAATGATTCACTTCATCTCTGACACCCACTGTTGACATCAAATTGATACCAATTGTTACCAAACAGATACCAATTTTTGGAGATATTCTTACCACTCCCCAACACCACTCTTCTGCTTTTATCACTATTCTCAGCTATCGTGATATCTAGTCTTTGATAGATCACTTCTAGCATCATCAGATATAATACTCTCCCCCTTTCTCATTGCTCCCCATATCTCGCTGCTCCATGTGTCAGCTTCTCCACATATCTATCAAGATTTTTCAAATAGACACACTTTCTCCCCCTTGAACAATCACTATTTTCTCCCCCATTGTCAACAAACCCAAAGGTCACTCCTTTGCAGTCTGTAACAGAGTAGAGAATACATATCAGCACATTAGGGAAAACACAGCATACCTAGGGGAGAGGGGGGGGGGGGGTTCCACATCCACACTCTTTCAAGTGTGGGGAGATAACTGAACTCCTAGAGCTAGTCAATGCCTTTCAAAAGGTTACTTGGGTAAAGCCTTTATCAGAATGTCTGCAACCTGTAGCTCTGTAGGCACATACTCCAACTTTACAATTCCCTTCTCAACCTTCTCTTTGATAAAATGATATTTGATCTCAATGTGATTGGTCCTTCAGTGATGGATGGGATTTTGGCTAAGATTAATAGCACTTGAGTTATCGCACTAGATTCTGATCGGAGACTTCACATCAACTCCCATGTCTTCAAGCTGCTACTTCATGCATAATAATTGTGTTCATGCTTGAGTGGCCGCAATATACTCAACCTCTATGGTGCTCAGTGAAATGAAATATTTCTTCTTGCTTAGCCAAGAAATACACAATCCACCAAGATAGAATGCACCTCCTCACGTTGATTTTCTGTCACCTGCTGATCCGGACCAATCTGCATCTGTGTAACCCAATTACTCGGTCTGAGATTTGTCATTATAGGTCAACCTGAAGTCCATCGTGACCTTAATATGCTGAAGTATTCTTTTCACTACAAGCATATGGATTTCCTTGGGATTACTCTGATATCTCACTGCTTGGCATGTGACGAAAACAATTTTAGGCCTTGTTGCGGTCAAGTATAGAAAACTCCAAATACGTTTCCTATATTCTGTGATATGAACTGCATTTCAATCCTCTTCTTTTGATAATTTCATCCGAGTAGCAATCAGAGTCTTCATCTCCTTGTAATTATCCATGCAAAACCTTCTTAAAACCTCCTTGGAATATTTTTATTGATAAATGGACATTCCATTCCTTCCTTGTGTCCCTTTTAAACCAAGGAAAAATGTTAACTCACCAATCATTGACATTTCAAACTCATTTTTCATGAATTGGGAAAACTGCCTGCACTGAGCTTCATCTGATCCACCAAATATTATTTCATCGACATAAACTGGCACCATCATCCTTTGATTACTATTGTTGTTGAAATAGAGGTTGTAATAAACTCCCCCACTATGGAAACCAAGCTTCTTTAAGTATCGATGAATCCTTGAGTACCATGCTCATGGTGCTTGTTTCAGCCCATACAATGCCTTCTTTAGCCTACATACTTTGTTCTCATCCCCATGAATGAGAAAAACCATCTTGCTGTTTAATATACACCTCTTCTTCCTGAAAACCATTCAAGAATGCAGATTTGACATCCAGCTAGATAACTTTGAACTTTTTTTGCACTGCTATGTCCAAAAATAATATGATAGTCTCCAGCCTTCCAACTGGTAAAAATGTCTCATCAACGTCTATTCCCTCTATCTGGGAGTATCCCTTGCACACTAGTCGTGCTTTGTTCTGAGTCACTATTCTACCTTCATTCATCTTATTGCGATAGACCCATTTAGTCCCAATGAAATTTTTATCTACTAGCCTCGAAAGAGTCTCCCATGTCTGGTTCTTCTCAATCTGATCAATCACTTCATTCATAGCCTGAACCCAATTTTCATCTTCAGCTGCATCGAAAAAAATTTTTGGTTCCACATGAGAGAAAAATGTTGTTTTCTATAATGATTTCATTCTTCGAGTCTGAACTGGCTCTTTCTGATCACCAATGATATTTTTCCTATCAATTTCATCTCGAATCTTTGGCTTCCCTGCAAACACAAACATGACACTTTCTTATTCATCATCAGTATCTTCTTCTGAGTCAGCCTCTTCCACTTCTACTCCCCCTGTGTTACTTACCTCATCATCACTTTCATCCAAAAACTATTCACTGGATCATTGATAATTCTATTCATTTTCAACTATAGTGACATCATTGCTCTCAAAAAGTTTTCTCAACCTTTTGTTAAACCATTTATATGATTTTCGTTTCCCTGAGTAGCCAAGGAATATCCTGTCATCTCCTCATGACTCAAACTTCCTGTGATTTTCTTTGTTGAATATAAAACACATACTCCAAAATATTCAAAAGTATTTCAATGTTGGCTTCTTTCAATACCACATTTCATAGGGAGACTTTCCTTCCTTCGGAAAAAACAGAGACCTGTTCGAAATATAGACCGATGTCGAAACTACTTCCTTCCAAAATTTCTCAGTTAAGTCCTTTTCAATAAGAATCATTCTGGCCATGTTGTTGATGATCCTATTTCTCATCTCAACTACTCCATTATGTTTGGGAGTTCTCACTGATGAAACTTGATTCCTTATTCCTTTTTTTCATGAGATAGTCTTCAACTTGATTGTTTGTGAATTCGGTATCGTTATCAGTACGAAACTTCTAAATTTTCTACTCAAGAATATTTTCTGATTCCCTCATGTACTACTTTATGAAACTGAACACATCTGGCTTATGGGAAATGACAAATACCAAGGCCATTTTGCTATAATCATCAATGAAAATAACATATTACCTTTTCCCATTTATAGCTCGTGGTGAGATAGGTCTGCATACATCAGCATCCACCAATTCGAGCACTCTAGTTGATTTATGTTCCTTTGGCTTGTATGTCTTTCTGATGATCTTCCCTTGTTGGAAAGCATCACATGTATGAGTGCAATAACGTGATAGTTTGGGAAGGTCTCTAGCAGCATCACAATTTACCAGATCTTCCATAGATGGGTGGAAAAGATGACCAAGTCGCTTGTTCCATAGCTAGTTTTCTTCCTCTCTGGATAAAAGGCATGTATCTTCTTCCCCACCTACAAGGTAAAGATTTCCCTTTTTCCTTTTTCCCTACAGAACAACTGCTCCATCATTTCCTTTCACAACACACATCTTCTTGTTAAATCTAATAGAGTACCCAGAGTCACATAGTTGACTGACACTGAGAAAGTTATGACTAAGACCCTCTACTACCAAGACATTAACACGTCTCATTTATTTTCCCACAAAATTGGTTTTCCCTGAGCCAAAAATCTACAGGCCTTCATCGTTTCCAAATTTTACAACTCTTTCTTTGTCATATTTTATGCCTATAACAGGATCCTTATTACCCGTCATGTGGGATGTGCAACCACTATCAAGGATCCACACACCAGAGCGATCTGATGCTTTAAGGGAAATCTCTGCCACCACTGCCTTCTCATTTTTATTCTTCTTGGTCCATACTTTTTCTTTCACACTCAGCATGGATTGAGGATTCTGTTATTTCTCAGAGTATGATGGACCATCTTCATCTTGCAGAGCCGCAAATCTATTCTGCATTTTTAACTCACCTGTTGGTTTATTGATCTGCTACAAGCGTACATTTTGATTCTGCTTTGGCACATTTTTCTGTATGGTCGAAGTGTAGTACCTAGACATGTTCCCAAATCCATCGCCACAAAAACAGTGTCCTTCAAAATATGTTCTAGAAAACTGTTCTCTGTTTGGCTGCCACCTCTGTTCATGTTCCCTTCGGTATCTCTTGGCTATGGAACACACATACTGTGAATGTACCATCTTACAACAACAATAACACCTGATATAAGGTGAATTATTTCATGTTACTTCAGCACTAATAGTTTCCCCTTGGGATCTCTGAATATTCTGATTCTTCTTTGTGCCCAAATCAACCTTCAATCACAGGATGGGTGTTTATGGTCTGACTTCAATTGCAACAGATTTTTGCTTCTGATCAATCCCTGAATCAGCCTTAACGTTTGAGCTTAATTGATTCTTCTTTCCTACTGAACTACTAGGCTCCACTTTCGTTTTGTAAGTCTTTGGAATGACCTTCTTTCCCAAGAATGTATTGGGAATCAAGGGTTTTTCCTGGTCTTTAACTTTCCTCCACATACCGAAAACTTCTTCTTCAATATCTTTGATACGCTTGACATGATCTTTCACTTTTCTGTTCAAGCCATTGATCTCCCTTTTATGTTCTTAAATCTTGAGCTTACACTCACTAACTGATTTTGAGTTCTCTGGTGTTGATGACTTGATTTTTTCAATTTCTTCCAACAACTCGGACTTCTCTTCTTCCTGCTGCTGCATATAGAGTTTGGCATCACAAACAACTTTTTTGGCTTTATTAGTTTTGGCTCTCCAAACATCTATCTCCTCAAGAGCTGCTTTCAACTCAGCTTCCATATCAACTCTTCCTTTAACTGCTTCTTCTTCTTCTCCAGCGTCAGTTTCTTCCTTTTCCTCGGAACTATCGATGACCGCCACCATAGCATTTTCTTCTCGATCTTCTCAGTTCTCTACTTCCTCAACCTCTTAATGTATATTCAATAACTTTACCCATATGGCATGTGATGTTTTTCAAGAAATCACCTTTGCATATATATGATTGGATAGGGCACCCCCTGAGGCATTGATTGCTTTTACATTAGCATCCAACTCTCTACGCTCGGCTTCTGAAAATGCACCACTGTTGATGTCAGCTGTTATACCATGCATTGCTGATATGAATACATCCATTCCCAAAGATCGGAAGTAGTGTTGCATCTGATTCTTCCATAGATGAAAATTGTTCCTATCGAAGATCAGAATTCCTTTATGATTAGTGACCTCTTTTTAGAGAAGAACAAATATCATCATTTCCCTTTGATACCAATTGTTAGGTCCACAAGGCTGAATACCCTGAGAGGGGGGGTGAATCAGGGTATGAATAATTTAAAATTAAAGCTTGTTCTGATCTTGTTTCACTGTTAAGAAAAGCACTCTTCTCTCTCTTTCCCTTTGCACAATATAAACAGAAAGTAAAGCATGCACATTACACATAAATTTTTACTTGGTTCACCACTAAGGGCTATGTCTAAGGAGCATACTCTGATAGGTTGTCGGTCGTACCAAATTCTGATAAAACTTCACTAGTTGTGGAATACAAGGTTCAGGCACAGTCACTCTGCCCCAGGCTCACTACCTTTACAAGGTTTAGTGTCATCTCACTGCTTTCCCAAGGGTCACTCCCTGTTTCTCTCTCTGGCTCACTGCTGGTGGAGAGGATCACATTCTTCCTCTTCCTTTGCTCACCGCTCTAGAAGGAATCCGCTCACAGTTTATAGACCTATAGGTCTCTTCATTTTCATGAAGGAATGCATCTTCCTCTGTATATAGAAGCTCTGTTGAAGTCCAACTTTCACCCGTAGATGAATCTCTCTTTGCACCGAAGGTATTGGGAAATATTCCAGCTTCCACGCAGCCCACAAATACGGCCGGGGAATCAACCTTACTTGGCGTGCAAGTCTAAATAGGTGCGAAAGTATCAGCGTGCAAGTCACAACTGTCATGCAATTCTACCTCAACACTTGTGCGGCACAATCTTCTTCAACTCCAAACTTGCGCGACTCACTTCATTTTACGCCTAAACCAATATTGGTGTGCAACTATAAACTGGCGCGCAACTTCAAACACAGGCGCACAACTTCATCTGCGCGACCCCACACCACTTTCACGACCACCACACCTGCGTGATGGGAGTTATAATTTTTCAAAGTGTTGAACTCTGTTAGAAATGAGGAGGGGTGGTCCAGTATTTATAGGCATTTTCAACACCCTGCGCGATGGCGCGCAAGTCTCCCCTCGCCGCGCAAGTCTCGTCGCTCAGGTCTCTTTACCTACAGGTCACTTGTGCGACCCACTTTCAAATGTTCACGAACCTTTTTCCTTTGACATATTTTATAGTTTTGACCTTGAAAAACAACAGGTGTGCAAGTTCTCAAGCATCCAAGGCATCAGCGTGCATGTCACATGCGCGACAACACCAATACCGGTGCGACCCTTAACCCTTTTCCATATTTTTACGATCTGATATTGAAAAACTTATGGCGTGAAAGTTTCCAATCCTTCATGTACACAGTGCGCAAGTCCATTTTCTAAAAACCACATTTCGTCATTTTTCGATTTTCAGGCCCAAAAATTTGGCCAACACTGGAAAACGACCCCACCTTGTATCTGTTCTTTTTTGTACCGCCACCAGATCATCCATTCCCTGATTTAAGTTCTTGAATCAAACATTTATCATTAACCACAACTATTGAACTCGACATGGCACCATGAAGACCCCTTTGTCAACAAATTTGAATGTCATTGTTCTACTTTGTCAACAATCACCACAACAATGTCCACTTTGTCAACAAACACAATCACCTCAAAAATGATTCAATGATAACTTTAGGGATTTTTTCCCAACAATTGAACTCTATGGGAATTCCCTTTTGGGTCACTATCCATCAAACAACCTCCATGGAATCGACAAAGAGGAGGAAAAGGACTTTTGGAGGATGTATCAGAATGAGATCTTATAGAAATACCCATATAATGACTTTGATACACTACGTATTTGTGAATTTAACTAATTCTATCATTGAAGAACCTCCAAAACATAAGACTGGTTTAGAATATTTATAATTAAAATTTATAATTCATGAGATGGTCCACATCGAATGGAATGGAAGAGTTGTGCCTACCTAAAACTAGAGGCTCACCGAAAATATGGGTATCCCCTCAAAAAATCCACCTATACCTCCTCAATTGGAACATAATAAGAGAAAAGGTAAGGTTTATAACATGTCGCACCTCCCCCCCCCCCCCCGAGAAGGACAATCCATTTTTCTAGAGGAAGTGTTTTCTCAGTAAATAGATGAAATGAGGGAGTTTAGAAGACTCAATTTAGAGTTACTATGAGGAAGGCTTCCTACCAGATATGCTTCTTAAGGAGACCCTAAACTTTTACTTCTAATTGGGGAACCTCCAAAAAAGGGTTTTCTGCAACAACTGAAGAAGACATGGAACATCCTCTCAATGTGGTACATCATCTACCAATATATTAGGATCCCACAACAGAATATCATGAATTCCCTCCATTGGATGCACATCTTGAACATGGTGAGACACGTCCTTATAATCATTCCCTTATTATTTACCCATGACAAATACCAGTGGTGCCACCACCAGTGGTCCTTCCAGTTATCGTACTTGTTCATGCTCTAGATACCACACCTTCTCAGGTTTTTCTTAGCTAGATATTATATGAATTCTTATCAACAACATTAAGTCATTAATGACTCGATTATAAGGCATGTAAGGCTAGCATGCACTAGTATTATGGGAAAAGAAGGATTATCTATAATGGGTGGATCCTACCCCACCACCATCAATCTTTAGGAATCCTACATTTCTAATTTTCAAAGGATCAGAATATTCGTACTAACAAATGACTCATTTCATATCCCACTACAATCCCATGTTGGGGACCCCTAAGCAGCAGGAAGCAGTGAAACTCATATGCTTCATGAAATCATTACAGGGGCCAACCGTTGTATGGTACATGAGTTTGTAGTACTAATCGATCATATGATGGGAAGATATCCATCAAAAGATCCTCTTCTAGATTATCTTAATGCTATATAATAAAATAGTCTTTGATCTTATGAACTATAAACAAAGGGTTAATGAAAGGGTATTGGACATCATTTATCAATTGAAAGGATTGACTTATTTTTTGAACTTACCGCTACCTCAATAAGTATTTTATTCTATCTATATAGAAAATATCAATGAAAAGTTTCACACACTATTGATCCCCATGATATACATATGAGGGTTTCATTATATATTTGAAATTTCTCATCATATAGAAAAATCAACCATAGAGAACAAAGACAAGTCATGAAGAATCCCATCAGCTCCAAGAAAAAGAATAAGAAAGGAAGAGGCCACTACAGTTACACTTAATAAATCCCTTGTACCCACTCCTAACTAAAATAGTGTATCATATGATGGGGAACCTTCTCTTGAGAATCAACATCAATGATTTCCTCATGAAAATGATTAAATTGATTAATTTCAGAAACATTTTCAAAAGTTTAAAAATAGGTTCAATTATTTTCAAAATGACCAATTCCGTCGAGACTTCATCTCAACTATGGAAAAAAACATAGTCTAGTTACAAAATCCTAATAATCCTACCATAGAATGTGAAAAGGATCTCCAAAACTATTTCCCCTTTTATAAAATTTTGAGGTATCCCATCTAGGAGTGCTTTTCTTAAGGACCTCCTACAAAAGATGGTGGAGTCGAGGATGGTGAAACTGAAAAATTCCCCAGACCAGGTAGTATATGTTTCTGTTACTAATCTTGAGGAGGAAGGTGAATGGAAAGAAGTTAAAATGTAAGATTATGTAGAATTTCAGTGACTACATGGATAGAAAAACCATCAATATAACTCATGTCATTATATTAACATAGTTTAAATGGTGGACTTTGCCTCCTGCTACTTCCATTACATCAAATCCATCTTCATCAAAAGACCAGTCCTCTGAAGGCCCATCCTTAAAGAAGAAAAATGTCTAGAAGTATAAAAACCAAGAAGAAGAATATGAGGTCATTTCAAAGCCAATAAGAGTATACCCCCAGGTAGAATCTTCATTAGATGAAGAGTTAATCATTGGTTATGTTAATGTTATTACCTTAAAGGATCACTTCTTAAATTAGGATTCTAATTATGATCCTAATTTCCCCCACATGATTTGGGAACTAGGGGAAGAGGTCATTAGGGTCAATGATATGGGGGAAGACATGGCCATTCTAAGAGTCACCACTTCAATCAAACCCCCAATAAATCCATCTATGTGGGTGAAAATCATGGGAATTCTCTCCAGCAAGATCAATAAGGACAAGGGAGTTCTTCCTCCACACATGATAGTTATACCTTAACATGATTATCTTGGTAGACTGGATAGAGGATATTCCACCACCTTCTCAGTAAGTATAAAGATATATTCAGTCTAATCCACCAAGAAAATAAGTACTTTTGTCTCCTTCACCAAGAGGTGGTCCATCCACATTAGGAACATTAGCTCTTAAACTACCTAGAAAAGAGAATCTTTATTCCAAAAAGTGAAGACCTTTGAACCAAAAATATGATTTCTTTAAGTAATTACCCAAAGTTCTGGATAAGTTATCAATCTTGGATACTATGATTCTATCAAAAGATTTATTAGATTAACTCGTTAAGGCATTGTCAAACCCTCAGGAATTTGAAGTTGAAGTTGCTACTAATGAAGTATATATAATGGAGAAATATCCCATAAAATTTTCTCTAGTGATTTAATTCACCAACAAAGATCAGGATATTGTCATGAAATGACATTTCAAACCCTTGTAAATATCCATTAGGCTAAATGATATTGATATATGATGATCCTTCATTGAAAATGTCTCTAGATTCAATCCCATCATGGTCCGGAGAATATTTTAACTGGGTATAAATGAATCTCACTTGTTTCCCTCCACACAGATGTTATAGGGTTATGGAAAAAATGAGTAATATCCACTTTTCAATATCAACCTAGAACTTGGTATGGAGTTCTTGTGTCCGATATAGGGTTCATGGTGGAATGGTATGATAATGATTTCAATGTTCTACTAGGAATACCTTGATAACATCAGCATGCGGCCATTCCTTCTTCATACCACCAATATATCAAATATTATATCAATTGTCAAATTGGGACATTTTATGGTTATAAGGACCTATTAAAATCTTATTAAACATAATACATTGATGCATGATACTATCTCCATTAAGTTAAATAGTCAATGGCTAGTGATGTTGCCAGAATCAATGCCCCAAATGGATTAGTGATGATCCCAGCTAACCCTTTTCATTAGCTTAGTACAGATTAAGTGCTTCCAATTAATCAATTTAAAATTTTAGGCCAAAATTAATGAATTTGATTAGAAACTTCCATAATGTCAATGATAATTGATGAACCTAATTGTGCGGAAGATATTATCAATTTCCCGAGTTAAAATGAAATATTTAATTAAAAGGTCTTCATTCCATCCCCTGAGATTCAACAAACCCAGGTATTGTCAGTGGAACTAGAAGTATCCATTGTAAATGTAGGAGAAAGTGAAGAGGCTCATTATTAGTCCCTCATTTCTCCTTTAGGACTCCAAGAAGTTTTCATGCCAATAAGTGTTCCTGAAATGATTTCCTTATCATCCGGATGTCTGAATGGTTACTCCCATCTTCCCTTTAAGGAACTTTTTGTATCATATCTTCCTTATGAAGAAGCACAAGAACTGGAGATGGAGGAAGAGGAATAAGAAGATCTTTGGGATTCCCCTACAACATTCTAGGAAGGCATCTCTATTATTATATATAAACTCAGTGAAACAAATTTGGGTACAAAAGAAGATTCACACCACACTCTAATTTGTGTTCCCATGAATCCTAAAGAATAAAAGGTATACACCTCCTTCCTAAAGAAGCAACAGGATGTTTTTTACAAGAATTATATAGAGATTCCAGGACATGACCCAGAGGTGGCCACCCATCACTTGGGTTTTCTAGAAGAACATCAGGGATACAATCATGAAGCTATGATGATACACCTGACACACACCTCCAAAATTGAGGTTGAAGTGAAAAAACCCATCAAGGATTATATTATCTGATAAGTACAATACAAAAAATGGATGACCATTATTACCCTTGTGAAGAATAATAATATAAAAATCATATTTTTCATTGATTTCAGAAATCTCAACGTGAATTGTCCCAAATATGACTTCTTGGTTCCCATTATAGAACCCAAGATAATGCAATGGCCAGTTGCCATGACTTTTACTTAATGGATGGTTACTCTGGGTACAATAAAATCATTATGGCCCCAATATATGAATAAGATACAACTTTTAGATCCCATCATAGAGTATTCGATTTTTGGGTATTACCTTTCGGATTAAAGAACATTGGTACAACATATCAATGTGTAATGCATCATATCTCAAAGCCATTATTAGTAAGGTTTACTTAATGATACATTGATGATCTAGTGGTAAAATACTAGTAACATTATGATCACTTGGATGACCTAGAAACTATCTTTATCAAGCTTGGATAGCATAATTTGAAGATGAACCCCATGAAATGTGCCTTCAGGGTAACCTCAGGAAAATTTCTTGGCTTTATCATATTCCATTATGTCATAGAAGTCGATCCTAAAAATACTAAATATATCCTTTAAATTTCATCTACTTGAAACATAAAATAGTTGAGAGGACTTGAATGACACTTGGTCTACATTTGGTGCTTTATACCCAACCTCACAGGTAAGTGTTTACCCTTCACCAAATTGATGTAGAAGGGGGTCAATTATTAGTTGACCAATGACTATCATGATGAATTTGATTCCCTCAAAAAATACCTCTTAACCCAACTCATATTGGTGCCAAATTTTGAAGGAAATCCTCTCATTCTATACGTGATAGCCTTAGAGAAATCATTGGGTGATTTCTTAACACAAAAGAATGATGCTCGGAAATAAAAAAGCATTTATTATCTTAGTTAAAACATGCTTGAACATAAGACATTATTTTCAGATATCAAAAATATATTCTTGGTATTAAAAGTTTTCCATTCAGAAGTTGAAAAACTACCTACAACACCATAATATTCACTTGATTCCTTACAATAACAAACTCATGTTTATCCTCATCCATCCTATGATGATAGGATGTCAGGAATTTAGGGAATTTGTCCTACATCAGTTTGCTATAAAACAATTTCCTTAGAATGTAGTGAAAGGTCAGGCTTTGGCAGACCTCCCTATTGAGCACCCATCTATATAAGAAACATCATTAAATACTGAATTTCTTGATGAAGAAATATTTTCTATTCATGGAAACCCCCAAAAATGGGAAATGTATTTTAACGGTGCTTCTAAAAATCCAACTGGGGAGAGAATAGAATACCCTAAACTCAAAAGGTTGGGTTAGTAATTGTATTTATCTCCATAGAGAATGCAATGTGTCTATACTCCTTTATATTATCATAAGGTGGTACCATCAATGAGGCAGAATATCAAACTCTCATTTCTAGCCTGGAATTGGCACTCCAATTACCAATGAACTACATAGAGATTAAGGGTCATTCATAATTCAAAATCAATCAGATCAACTGGGATTATGCCATTTGAAAATCGGATCTTATTCCCTGGTGTGATTATCTCTTAGGGTTCATGGTGGAATTCCCAGAAAATCCAAAATTGAATCACATTTTGCGATCGCAAAATATCTAGGCATACACATTGGAAAATGTAGCTACATCTTTGGAAAAACTAAATCAGTATTTAACAGAACTTATTATTTCCCATCACCATGTGGTTTCACCTATTTTTCATATTATAATAGTGTATATCAATGAAATCATCCTTATTCCTAAGAAATATAGTCCTATCATTGGGTAGATGGATTCCATTATGGAATATCTCCAAGACGGAGTACTTTTATAAGATATAGTTGGAAGAGAGTAGATCTATTAATGAGCAAATAATTTCACTCTTTATAATGCAACATGAAAGAAAAACTTGGAACTCAAATATTTTGAATTTTTCACAACAAGATATAGGAATAATAATATATTTATATAATATATAAAGAAAATATGTGTCTTTTTTATAAGGGTAAATAAAAATATGTGAACAATTGAACCTCTAAGATATTTCTTGGTAAGATTTAATTATGCATCGTCTATAGAAAGAACAATGATATAATGGGTGTAGTATAATTATTGTTATTTAAGGTCCTTTCTATGGGTGTTTAGGAATGAGTACTTGTTAGGTTTTTGAGTGAAATAGTGTTTGAGGAAGTAGTATAATATGGTTTTCTATATTTTATTCAAACCATGTAAGGGATTTTATTTATCTAAATTATCATTTAATTTTATACTATAAGTTATTGCTTTAAATATTTAATATATTGTTTTTCAAGGGTTATTTTTGATTTATAAATTTATATATATGTATCTCTATATATATTTCCTAGATTCTATAATAAAAGGATGTCAAGTATTTTTATGAAGTTTATATTTTAGAAATCAAAGTCTCTATTTTGTTTTAAAATTTTTATTTAACTTATATACCTTCTAATAAACCCAATAGTCAGTTTATTTAATTTCAAAGATAACTTCACACACACACATACACACAGATATATATATATAAGATTTAATTACTCTATGATATTAAATAAATTCTCTCCAAACAATAACAAGACATTGTTTTGTTATTGTTATCATTAAATTGTATCATTTATAAACAAAATGAGAAAAGTAATTATTTTTCCTATAGACTATCATTTTATGTGAACAATTAATTTTGAGTCCAGTTATAAATAATAAATCTATAATTTTATGTTTGAATTGTTTTTATTTGTACATGATTTTCATTTATAACATTAGATATGTCCATCATCAAAGATATTATTGATATCTCATGCATTTTTATTCAAGTATTTTTTTAAATTATTAAGCATTTATATTTATGTATTTTAAATAAGAGAAAATTTCTTAATTATTTATTTATCCAAGTTATTTCTTTTACATTGGTATGTATGATTATTCCCTTATAAGAAAATAATTTTTCTATGGTTTTTGAAATGTTTATGGGTTGTGAGTGAAAAAGGTATTACCATTTAAATGTGTTCTTAAAATTATGTAACTAGAGTATCGAATGGTGTGATCTGGTATGGGTAGTAGACCCATTTCCATAAATTGATGATGTCCCACAAGTGATATGGCTAAGTGACCTTATGGTTTTTATAATAGTCTGCTGAGTGTCATGATTAATCCAAAAATATTATTTTTAAAACGGAGAAATCCAAAGTATTATTTTGAAAATATTCTTATTTTTGGAAATATAAGATTTTTAGAAGTATTATAAACTATTAATTATATTTAGAAATTATTTTTAAATCCCATTTTTAAGAATTTACTTTATCAAATTTTTTATTTGATAAATTTTTTGGAAAATGATTTATTATTTTCAAGGAAAGTATTTACAAATGATTTTAAAACTCCATAATAGGAAAATTAATAGTCAACCTATGTTTTATATTATTTTTCACATGTTTAGTATAATTTCAGTTTGCATTTATTTCATATATGGAGGCAGTTCCCATGAAGAATTTTATTTAAATATTTGTACAACTGTATAATGTATATGTCTAATTATCTAAAACCAAGACCTGAAGAGGTCTTGGTATGTAAATTCTCTATGTATATTTTAGTAAATTATGTAATATTATTTTCTTCTTAATAATAATTTATGTGTGGTTTTTGAAATGTTTTAGGGTTATAACTAGAAAAGGCAGTACTATTTAAACTTTTTTCATAAAATTATGGTACTAGAGTATCGAATGGTATGATGTGTTATGCGAGGTAGAACCATGGCATAATAGGGATATTGTTCCCCATATGATATGATTAAGTGGAATTATGATTTTTCTTATGGCCTATTTAATATCATGATTAATCCATAAAAATTATTATTTTTAAAATAGAGAAATATAAAGTAGTATTTTGAAATAATTATTATTTTTGAAAATATATGGGTTTTCAAGGTATTATACACAATTGAGGATATTTGGAAAAAAAATTGAAACCCATTTCTAAGAATGTTTTATATCAAATGTTATCTTTGATAAATGTTTCCAAAAAGATTTAATGTTTTCAAGTTTGTTATTTCCAAATTATTTTAAAGCCCCTTACTAGGAAAAGTAATGCTCATCCTATGTTTAAAATTATTTTTCATATGTTTAGTAGAATTTCATTTGTGGATTTTTTAATATATGAAGGAAGTTCTCATGAATAATTTTAGTAAATGTTTTTATATATTTTTAATGTATATATCTAATTATCCAAAAACTAGACTAAAAATGTCCTAATATGTAAATACACTGTGTATTTTTCGTTTCACTTTTATAAAAAAATTACACATCATCTTTATGTCATGAACACGAAATCATGGGTATGAGGATTTACAAACTTGATCAGGTGAACTTCCTACTTTTTTGGATATTATGACTTTGAATATGTTTGTCTGGTAAAAATTATATATTTCTTCTTCTACAAGAGTGAAAAATGATTCTGTGAGATTAACGTGAGTCTGATAGACTCATGCTAACGAATATACGAAACCTCCATCAAATAATTTACTATAACTTCGCCACTTCATAAAAAATGTCTATGTCCAACAACTTTATGCAAGAACCCTAAAAAACTTGTAGTAATCATGATATTCAGACTATTGAGGATCAAAAAATAATTATGTAACTTATACATATATTGGAGATTGACAACATACTTTTTACAATTAGAGCTTAATTAAATTTCCATATTTATGGAAAAAACACTGTTTTTAATTTGAAGCCACCCTGCATTCCTTAGTAATGATTCATATAGACTTTATCAAATATTAAGTCATATTTTTTCCATTGTAATTATCCTAGATTATTTTACTATTTTTTCAGTGGTTTTACCTTCAGGTTTAATTCCTTTAGTTGATATTATATATCATCATCTATTTAAACAAACTTCTACAACTCCAAATTTCATGGATAGTGTTTCTTTATCTAAAAACATTATCCTATCTATTAGAATAACTATATTTAACTTTTCTATATAACTTATGGATATCTTTTGGGAAAAGATCTTTAATCTATGAATCCCCTTTTCCATTGGTTTATCCTTAAAAATAAAATTTATTTTATAAGAATTAGTCAAAAAAATCCTCAGTATCATTTTCCTTTAACATATTAATTGAATTTACTAAATAATATTGAAGAAAAATACAATATATCATCATTATCAAATGATATATGACTTAGTACCAAATATTTTTATTTTAAGTTGTCCATCAATTCCAAATGTGTTTAATACTTCTATTTAATTATAAATTCCATTATTAATTTTCATATCATTAATCAAATGTGATGAAATCCCATATTAAATTATCCTGGGGAGAATCTCTATGAGATTATTTCAATAAAACTTCAACTATAGGAGCTTCCTACTTTGTTTTTTTATAGAATATATATGAATTATGAATTATAAGTCTATGTATAAAAATAGTTGATAATCCCTCATACAAGTCACCTAACATATAACATCTTAAAATTATTTCATTAAAAATTAAAAAATGATTATTCAATTAAACTTATAAATTTTACAGTTTCATTTTTAAACTTGTCTCCTTCTATCGGGTTATCTCTTGACCAATTGATACTATACAACACATAAAAATATCAAATAAAATTTTCATTGAATCAATATTTTATTTCCATATTATTTATCTAACAAAAGAGATGATAGTATCAAAATATTTAAAATCTAAAAAAAATTATTGTCTAGACAGTTGAATTTTCATCTCTTCACTATTCTAACTGGATTTGATATCTTTTAAAGAATTAAATTTTTTGGTATTCATGAAATGTTTTTAATAATGAAAAAATCCATTCATTAATTTTGAAAAAGTCCATTTATATCAAATTTAATCTTTAATATAATAATTTACAATTTTTCAAAATTCTGGAATTTAACATTTGAAGAAACATTCTTTTTTTCCTCCCCCCATGTTTACTATAATCCTATTTCTCCTTAACTTCTTGAATTTTTTTAATCCATAAAATGATATTTTTGATGATTTGGATGATCACCAATAATATTATAGGTCTCAATAGACTTATTAGTAATCTTTATATAGCAAACAACTTCATAAATGTATTTTTTTTAAAATCTATCTGGTTTCATTGTTAATTATTCACCCTCAAGCACTTTTTCATGAAGTCAAAAATACATTTTAATTTAATTTTAATTTATCTTTTATGTCATCATTCAACTACTTATACCTAGAAAGTCCAAAACATAACCTATCCCCCTATTTTACCAATTAATCCTCTCTTTCCCCCTAATCTCTATCAACATTATTTTTCATTTTAAAAAATGTACCCAAATATTTTATTCTCCATTAAATGGTTATATATTTTGACAAGAAAACAAATTAACTCATGATTCATCATTAATTTTATACCATTTTCTTCATAATCTCCTTCAAAAGAGAACCCTTTTTTATTCACTTTTGAAATCAAATAATTATTCCATGATTAATATATAACACCACATGATTTTACTATTTATTTTCAGAATAATTAATATTATGTTTAATAATTAATTTCAAATAAAACATCACACTGAAATGATCAACAATACATTTCATTAAGAGAAAATATTACAATGAAAGATAAAAATTAATAAATTATGAAAATACAATATGAACTATAATTGATAAAATTATACGTGGATTAAAATATAAATTAAATAAATATACCACAAACAAAAAAATTTATACTCATTGTTTTGTATTAAGATAATAATTCCAAAAGCAACAATACATATAAAAAATGAATTATAAATATAATATACATGATAGGATATAAATAAAGGCATGTGATTAGTAACTATAGGAATATCTCTAAGGTGATATATAGGAATAAAATCTAACAGTTATATATACAATTATTGGAAATATGGTCTTTGGATACATTCTCATTGGGTATGCATGTATGAAATAGGTGAATTGATTTTCTATAATTTTTAGTAACTAATTTAAAATAATATTGTTCAAAAATAATAAATAATCCATGAATGAAATAAAAAAATATTTAATTAAATTATTTATTAAAAATATATATTTTATTCATTAAATATTAATAATAATATTATTATTAATTAATGATTATATCTATTTATTAAATTAAAATAAATATTATAATTCTTATGTGTTTATAAAATTTAAATTATAAAATATAAATAATTATCTTTAAGGGGATTTAATTAAAATCATCTAATGTTAAAATGGATAAATTTTCAAAGAACTGGTTTTTTAGTGTTTTTTAGTTTTATCATAAAAATAAATTTTTTTACTTTTTAAAGATTAATAAAATTATATTTTTTTAATAATTGAAAAATATATAAACACATATTTAATGAGTAATTTATAATAAAGATGATTTTTAACACTTGATGTTTTAAAATTTATTTCTCTATAAAAAGTGTTTTTCATATATATTAGGTTTTCATTTTAAAATAAAATTTCACATATTTTGAAATATAATTGTATTAAATGGAGAAAAAATTTTGAATCACTACTTTGAAATTAGGTAATAAGGTTTATCTTTTAATTTTTTTAATGGAATTATTACCATTGTAAATAATTAGATTTGATAAAAGAGGTAGAAAGACGCAAATGAGGTAAATTAATGTGGCAAAAAAAATTATAATTAAATTGTTATTTAGTAATTCTATAATATATTTTTTAGTAGTATGATTAAAAATTAAATTCATTACCAATATTTACTCACATAACATACCAAACACTCTTGTGATTCTATCTTTAGCCTTCCCCTAAATTAAATTTCCTAAGAAACATCAATCATATTTACCTTTAAAAGGATATCTCATATAAATCTTCTGAATCAATTTTTTACATAGAAAAAATATTAACTAAATTAACATTTCCATATCCAAAATACTTATTATAAATTTGATAGTTTTGGTTACCATGATGGAATAAAAAAATCCTCAATTCTCATGGAACCCAAGTTGAGAAATAGCGAGTTCATCTAAGATTTTACTTCATTATCCGCATATTTTGTTGATGTTTTTAGCATATTCACTCTTTATAAACCACATAATCTATTGTAAGTATGTTATGTTAACATTATTATTCTTTTGATAAATTTAAATCTAAACTATTACTCATTCCGTAGTATAACAGGTTATTTTTTAATTTAGTTCAACCATCCACTTAATTGATGGTATGAAAATATCATAATATTCTTCACAAAGAAATATTAATATATTAATAATGGTAATATGTTATATTAAAGATTAATTTTTTTCAATAATATTATTAAAGAAGTTTGACTCAAAAAAATTATAGTTATTATTAGGTATCTTGTTGTTATTGGTAATTTACCAGAAAAATGATTTTCATGGATTCTATTATCACAAAACAAACCCATACATTACATCAGATGAACATGGGAATGAAACAATAAATGTAATGAATGATTAAAATAACATTACTAACCTTTGAATTATTAAGTTGTTAACAAATAATTAGTATTGGCATCTCTATTATGAAACATTAATGATAATAAAATCATGTGATCAAAATAAAAAAATAACTAAATAATATGTGTGTAATGAATGATTATAATTAAATATAATAAAGTTTAATAAATTTTAATCTTTTTATAAAATAATTTATTAAGATAGTTATTTTTATTATAAAGGATATTAAAGTTCTTTTTTTGTATGTCAAGCATAATGGTAAGGGTTTTCTTTCCAATATCAGATTTAATTATAGATTATTTATAACTAAATATTAATATGGAGAAATTATATGATATTCATAAATTAAACCTTATATATTTTATTATACACTCTTTATTCATGGTTTATACATGTCCACTTACCATTTCACAAAACATTTATTTCATAATTTATCTGAAGTGATGCTTGTATGGTAAATGAACTTTATTTCTTCTTCTCGAATGGGAATATTTCTCATCCATATCTATATTAATTATTTTTGATAGATATAATTATATCTAATTTTATGATTAATTAATGTAATTTTTGTTATAATGTACTCTCCTTAACAATTAATCTTATTTTTAATGTTTATTGTATGGTAATTTTTATCCAAATTTGTCCACCTTTAAAGTAGTATTAATTGAATATCCTTTTTAAAAAATATCCATAACAACTCATTTTATATTTATCTTCATCGATTTTATATAAGAAAATTACTCTACATGTTTTCATGTTTTCAATAAGAAATTTATTTTCCCTTTGATTTATATATTATTTTCTTTAAAAATAAAGAGTGTAACAAATGTAAATGGTATTTTGTTTTTATTTATCAAATTAATATCTAATAATCATTAAAAGTAATTTCAAAAAAGTTCATATCATTTAATTTTTATTATTATTCTTGAGGAATATTTTAAATTAATACCATCCACATCATATCTATAGAGAGATAATGATAATTTTTTAAATATTTTTCCGTAAAACCCAATTTTTTTCATGGTTTAATTATGATATGATGGAATTGATAATGTTTTCATGTTCATGTGGTACTAAAATGAATGTTTTTTATCATGTGAAGAGTGACGAAAATATTATATATTAATCCAATGAATTGGTAAAATATTATCTTCTGATATGATTAGGAATAGTTAGAGAACCCAAACCCTTAAGGGAATATATCTACAAATGGATTAGTATGATAGAAATTAAGAAACCCTCCAATGTACTAGAAAAAGACATATATCGCATGATTTGATATGTCAAGGGTTTGGGAGAAATATCAATACACTATGGGACTATTTAAACTGTTCTATAATTTTCCTATTTATGAACCTTGAGATATGTAATGATTATCTATGATTATGTATATATTGTATTATTATATTGGATTTTTATTATTATGTTTTGTTTTCCTATATCATAATTATTGAGTGACATTATCACACTCATATTGATCATGTATTATATTAAAAAAATCCTTATTCCATGACCCATGATTTAAGATCTATGCTTAATTGGGTAGCATTCACTTATATAATATCCATGTACCTAGAATATGTTATTATACCAATATTTTTATCTTATGATATCTTATGATCTTCAATTATTTTCTCTCACTATTTCCCTTTATATGCTTCTGAGCTAAACATATATTACATCTACATTCCTCAAGTTGTTAAGAATAATTTTATATATTATATCTAGAAAGGGGTATCATGTGATAAGACTACTTTTGGGATATGTTGAAGATGTTTTAAAATAATTAAATTATGTATCTAATCCTCAAAGACACTAAAACTATAGGTTATGGGGTGTGGTTTATTATGAGACATAATTAATATTAAAATAAAATGATTTAATATATATGTATGATATGTTCAGGTATCCTTAGTTGGTATTATATATGTGTTCAGGTATTTTGGGTATTATGATATGCAAAATAATATAGTATACATAAACAACATATGATGAAAAAAAGTGATGTGTGATGTACCTAGAATTTCATAAATAAATAATAATTTATGAAATTAACATATTGGTTTAATTTATCATATGATTGGTTAATCTAGTTGTTATTTATGGATAATAATGATAATCATTTTGGGTTTAATAATTTATTAGCTATAAAATTTTGAAATTATGGTGGTGATAGGTACTCTAAAAGTTGAAAACATATTATTTGAGCCTATCTCTATGAATGTATTCAAATAATGAAAATTATTTCAAAATATTAAATTATCCCTAATATTAAGATACTAAATGTTTAATTAAAAATACTTGTTGTAAAACTGTTGAATCTAAATTATATCACTCCACTATAATAGTGTTTGTGGTATTATGATTCCTATAAATATTATTGGTCTCCCTTGAGAAGAATTTAGATTGGTTTTGGGATTGTATTTTCTCTCTCTACATATATCTCATATTAATTACCGAGATAGGGAATTCATATTTCATATCACAAATAAACATCTTTTCATATATTGATTCACGGATGATTGTGATCTCTCTATAGAAATTGCTTCCATTAAATGAGTTGTAACACCTGTTGATTGGTTGTATTTAGCTTAAATTGTTTGATATAAACTAAATATTAAGGATATGTTTATTTTTAATGAATAAATTGATGCTTTTTCGTAATAGTTTTCTATTATACCTCTATAAAACCCATTACATTCATAAACTAAATTCTATTTCTAATTAATAAATTCCATATAATGAAATAATGTTATTTAAAACAAATGCACTACATTTCAATTTGTTAATTTGGAATATTATAAAACATGACATTATTTGTATATCAGAATTATGTATCATTAAGAAACATAAATATTTATTATATAGTCATTATATAGTGACCAATAATAATATTATATATTAAAAAATATTATAATGTATAATTGGAATTGATGGAAGAAACAATGGCCTCAACCAGTAAGATCATACCATATGAAGCCCATTTATCAGAGCTTATGAGGGAGAGGGAATCAATTGGATTTCCCCTTGATCAATCCCAATTCAATATTAGACAACTAAAACTCAATAAAAAACAATTACTTGATAACTACAAGATTATAAAAATCAGTACCCAAACCATGTTTATCAAACCACCCTAGGAAATAACAACCATCAAACAACTAAACCTTAGGGTGTACACTAGTGTAATAAGGGGTTGTGTATCTAGACCATATTGATATGTTTTTTTATTATTTATTTTTAATAAAATATTTTTATATTTATCTCTTTTTTATTATTACATTAAATGTGATTAAATTATGAGTTTAATAAAAAAAATACTTTTTTATAAGAATTAAATAAAATTATATTTTTTGTAAATATATAGTTTCAACTAAAAACTCATTTTGTTAAATTCAAGAATTATTAGAACAAAATTTATTTTTCAAAAACATTTTTATTAAAAAATATTAATTTAAATATAAAATATAAATTAATTTAATGATGTCGAGTATAATTTTTATAATGGTCAAAAGGTTCTTAGTGTCGTAAAAATAATAATTTTCTAGTAAATAAGGTTTTTTATTTAAAAATATAAATTCTCATATTTTTAAAAATAATTAAAATTTTTTTTTTGAAATAAATACATTAAAATTATCTAATTGTGAAATTTTTTAATTTTTAGTGAAAATAAAAAATTTTGGTAAAAATTAAATAATATATTAATATATGATATATGTTATGATATAATAATAGCCTAAAAATATTTTAATTAATTCTAAAAAAATAAATCTAAAACCAAAAAATAATTCCCCTTAAAATTATTTTATTTTTTACGTTATTTAATTAAATTTTCAAACCTACAATGAAACCTACAAAACCAATGTTATATTTTGACGTTTTATAAAAACTCTCCATGAGTATGAGACACTTCTATATCATGAATTGTGTTATTTTAATGATTTTGGTTACTAGCCTAAAAAAATATTTAAAACTACTCATATTTGGTAAAACCATGGTAAATAACTATTTTACGGTTTTTAGTTTGGATTATTTTATTCGTATGAGTCCAAACCTATGTTTATAAATTAATAAATAATTTTCCACTCTTAATCTATAAATTACCACTCATAGATTCATTCATATTCACTCAAAACCAATTATTTTGGAAGTTCCTTTCCTTATCCCTCTCTGAATCTCTCCCAAGGTGTTACTAATCTCTTAAGGAGATCCACCCAATCTTATAGAAGTTCCCTCTCAAGGTAAATGATTTTGTCATCATCCTTTTTATTCAATTACATTCATTTTACTAAGCCCTTTCATTTCTAAATGATCATTCTTTAATGTGTACACATAACTTTACTATATTTATTATTCCCAAGTAACGAGAGAACACCTTTCACTCTCATTAAACCCTTCCATTCTTATTTTTGTGCCCTTATCATCCTGCACAAATTATCCTATGATTTCCCATCCCAAACATTTCTATTGTGAATACCCATACCTATTTCCAATCAATGGTAATCCATGATATGTACCTATCCATTATTTATTGTAATTTTTTATGTATAATTCTTAATGTTTTGATTGAATTTGATGAAAAATAATCTTATGTTGTATGATTTAAGTGGAAAAACATTCTTATACATAATATGAATGTTATAAAGGAATGAATTATATATCCCTCAAATACATCGATTAATGTTTTAATCTCATAAGATACCATTTTTTGGGCATCTTCGGTTATCTTAAGAACACTATATCATGTGTACATAGTGGTTATCAAAGACATATAGTTCTGATGTTATGTTTTATGTTATTACCACATTCTTATATTTACTTGATGTTATCATTTTATAACATTATTTTATGTTCATGTTTATTATTCTCACCAATTTTGTTCACCTTTATATTCATATTGACTCACATGTATTACTTTCATCATGTTATTCATTTATTATTCCCTTTCTTGGATTTATATCTAACCCTTTTCTAATCTACATCCCCAATCTGTTCTGTGAAATTTTAGAAGATCAATAGAATTATAAGGGAATTTTATAGAGTTTTAATTAATGTCATTATATCTATATTGAATTTTTTTGATATGTTTCTAGTTACCTAGAGAAACTAGGCCTCCTTATCTTTTGGTATTATATTAATTTTATATTTATGTAATAATTCAAGGAAAAAATTGTATGAAATATATGTGTTTTAATAGTTTTAATTAGTGATAGGACTAATTGTTTTTGGGATTAGGATTAGAAAATCCTAGTGAAATCCTTATGGGTAATACTAATTATATGAGAACATCCCTAACTTTTTTTAATGTATATATAGAGTTATTTGAATTAAACTAAATTGTGATAATACAAGTAGATGTAGAAATGACATAGTTTTACCTATGGTTAATAACCATGAAAAGGGTGTATTGAATATTAACTCGACTCTCACTTAATTTATGAATAAAATCCCTTGATGTAAGCCTGGTTTGATACTCTAAAGGTACATGCTTTAGTAAATTATATTATCATTACCATTGAATATGAATGTAAAAATATTACTATGAAATTTTATGTTAAAAAATTGAACATGTATAACTTATATTGACAAATATAAATTCATTGATTAATGAAAATTTTCATTTATTATTTATTACTGTAAAGTTTATAGTTTTCTTTTTATGTGTCTAATAGTTTCAAAATTATCATCCCTATTTTTCATTCATTTTATTCAATTGTTGGAAATAGGAGGAACTGATTTAAAAACCCATTTTATGGGAAATGTGATGAATTCCCAAATGATATTAGTAACCCACTAGGATTTGGGGTCAGGAATATCATGAAAATACTTACTCAATTAAATAAGTTTTTTAATAGAATCTTGAATTAGTAGGAAATCCAAACCCCCCTAATAAAGTGAATGTTGAAATTGAAACCTTTATGTAAAAAACGCCACTAAATGTTTTTGGATCTTTTGATCCCTTAATCATTAAACAATAGATAAAGTAAATTAAAAACATATACTCTTCCATTAAATTATCTAATAAATAGAAATTAACATTTTCCATTTATCACATAGAGGGATAATCTTATAATTTTTTTATTTTGATCAATAATACGATTCCCACGGAATAAATTGAAGTAATGGAGTGTAATTAAATAAGAAAAATATTTTTCGATAACTATTTTCCTTCCAGTATCCAACTAAAGATGTAGAGGGGGTTTCTTATACTCAGTAAAAAAAGTATAAATCTATAACTGTTTATAATAAAAACGTCTCAATACTTTCACAATACTTCTTCGGCATTGTTTCTAAACTAGAATGTACATTTTAATTCTTATTCAATGAGATAAATATGAATCTATAAAAATATTTGGAGATTCAAGACATTTATAGATATAATGAAATTTTATGATGTTTCCTCAAATTTGAGATGGATAATTTAGAATCTTAGGGGTTTAATGGGATTGGATAGAGGAACTGGGGGAAAAGTTTTAATTCTAGTAGAATGATGGATAAATATTAGGGTGGTAAAAAGTATAACATCAAAATTTTTAAAAGTCCTAGAACAAGCATCATGGAAATTACATGAAGGGGATGGAGAAACACTTTTCGTATGGTAAGTAAAGGAACCTCGATAGGGAATTATAAATAGAGAAACACATAAATGTGATAAAATAAAGGAAATATCAAGTGAACCCTTAGTCATATATCCAATGTTTCAGTTGTAAAGAGAAGAACAATATATTAAAAAATTCACAAAACAAAGGATTGATGATGATAACATATAATGATAACCACATTGTATAATAGAAAAGGTGAAATAATATGTTATCACCACTATTGAGGTGGATCCTGACAATGACATGATGAATGTTATTCTAGTTATTCATTTATGGATTGGTAATGTATTTTTTTATATTGGTTCTATAAATTGTTTCGTATCATTCAGGTTTTGTAGAACTATTCATCAACCACATAAAAACATGTAAGTTGAGCTATCGATGAAAAGGATAAATGGGGAAATTATCCCATCCAAGTATATAACTTCAACCCTATCAAAAATGTGTGGTTTTAATTTACAAGAGACCCTTGTGATACTTTATTTAGTGGAATTCAATGTTATTATGGGTATGGATTGGCCTTCCCCATATGGAGACCACATAAATTGTTAGTATAATGATATCACCATCCATGTCATCAATTTCCCTCCAATTCTCTGAATTTTAAAGGATGGTTATGAATCTACTATAGAATCCTCATCTAAATCATGGATATTATTCTCGTTTGATAAATAATATCTATCTCAAATTATCAAGACTAAGGAAAAAATCATCCTTAATGACAAGCCGATTATAAGAGAATATTGTAATGTGTTTCCTAAAGAAGTTTCTTTTCTTCAACTTAGCTAATAGGTTAAGTTATAAAAATAATTTATACATAGTCCTTTTTTAATATCTATGAATCTATATAAAATGGCCATTATTAAACATGGAGAGTTAATTAAGTAGCTACAGGTGAGTTTGTATAAAGATTTTATGAACCCGAGTTCTTCATCATGGGGTGTTCTAATCCTCTTTCTCGAGAAGAAGGGTGGGTCAATGAACATCTGTATATATTATCATGATCTCAACAATATAATTAATAAAAAAAATATCCTCTACCATGGATTTATGACTTATTCAGTTAGCTAAGTGGATCCTGATATTTCTCAAAGATGGATCTTCTGTTGATATATTATTAAGTAAATGTGAAGAATGAGGATATCATCATGGCTAATTTTTATATAAGTTATGGGAAATATGGGTTCATAGAGATGTCATTTGGAATCACAAATGGTTTATCTTACCTTGTGGAATTTATGAAGATTACCTTTAGGGATTACATCTATAAATTCATGGTGGTATTTATAGATTATATTTTTATCTACTTCTATAAAAAGGAGGAATATGAAAGGAATTTTAATGTTCTAAAAAATACATTGTGAAAGGGAATGTTATATGTGATGTATATTAAATATTATTTTTTGATAAATTGAGTAAAGTTATTGGGAATTTTATCACCATCAAAGAGATAGCTATGGATATTTCAAAAGGAGAGACCATTTAAGGATATCCCTCGCTAACATATGTGATGGAGATCCATAGTTTATTTAGATTAACTTGGTATTATCATTTATTTTTTAGAAACTTATCATGATTGTAATTCCCACTAACCAAGATTACTCCAAAGGAAATTAATTTTTTCTAGAAGTATGAATACAAGGATTTTTTATAGAGTTAAAGAAGAGGATAATCAGTACAAAAATGCTCATATTACCTACTAGTGGGAAAGTATTTGTAATCTATAGGGATGTATCCAAAAAAATTAGGGGTTGTCTACTCATTAAATATGATACGGTGATAACCTCTCCCTCTCACCAATTAAATATCAATGAGTATAACTACCTAACCCATGATCTAAAATTGACTGTAGTGATATTCACATTGATGATTTAGTGAAATTATCTCTATAGGGAGATGTGTGACATATATAAAAATCATAAAATCCTTATGTATATGTTAACAAAAAAGGATCTAAATATGTTCCAATGAAGGTGGTTGGATATGGTTAATGATTATGATTTGTTAATCCATTACCATCATAAGATTGAAAAAAGAGTGGCTGAAGCTCTGAGTAAAAAGGATTATGTAACCTTATCTATGATGAGGATTTAAAGGGATCCAACATTCTTGTATTTAAAAATAATGTAAATGGGAATCACAAATGAAACTTCATCCATATTTTTTTGAATAAATTCTCAGACATCCATTATTGATAGGATCATGGAGGCCCAAAAATAAGATGATTATATACAAAAAAAAGTTATAGAATATTTAGAAGTTTTCATTTTCTATCAATGGAGTAATATAGTTTGAAACCTATAATTGTGTACCATTAAAACATTAAATGAAGACAGAAAATTTGGTTGATTCATATACCTCATATTTATCTATTCTTCTATGAAGAAAAAATAAGTATATATATTTGAATCAAAACTTATAGGGGGATATAATAAAGGGGGATATTGAAAAATTTCTTTCTCGATTATTGGTATGCCAACAAGTCAAGGATGAGACATGGAAGTATAAGGTTATAAGGAAACTATTTCCCATATTAGTATGGAAATAGAAAACCATAACAATGTATTATTTCATAGGATTTCAAAGGATATCTAAAGGCATTAATTATGTTTGGATGGTAGTCTATTGAATTACAAATTCAGTAAATTTCATTGCTATCATGGAAGATTTGTCTCTTGACCAAATCTCCAAGATATACATAATACAAGTTATAATATGGCATAGAGTACCACTCTCTATTATATCTGATTGAGATCTGAGGTTTACCTTAAGATTCTAGCTAAGCCTTTAGTAATAATTAGATGAATAGATGATATTCCATAGTACTTATCACAATCATATAAATATTAAGTCTAAGATAATTTTCTAAATTATATAGGATTTTATGAGATCATGTTCAATGGATTTACAATGATGTTGGGATCATCCCCTTCCCCTAGTGGAGTTCTCATATAACAATAGATTGTATTTAATAATTTAAATAGAAACATATGCGGCTCTGTATGGGATGAGGTGTAGGACACTAATATGTGGGTATGATTTGGATGGTGGAAGATAGTGGGACTTGATCTTATATAAGATAATAACGAGAATATTCAAACCATTTAGTGTTATAAAAAGTCTGTGAAAATTCAATATAAATGTAATACAGATAATCATTGATGGGATAAGAAGATTGAAATATGATATAAGGTGTTATTTATTATTTCACCATTGAGAAAAAATCCATTTGGTTTGGGAGGAATGGAAATGTTAGTCTTAAATACATCAACCCCTTCCAGATAACTTATCACATCAGATCTATGACCTAGCGACTAGAACTCCCACCTAACCTATATAAAGTACATGATGTGTTCTATGTATCTATCTTGAGAAATTACATACCAAAACCATCACATATACTAAATTTAAACGTATTACACTTATAAAATTATCTTCTATATGAGTATTAGTCATTTATGATCGTATATCATAGGGAAAAAATTAAACAAAACAAGAAAACTCAAATAGTCAAAATACAATGGCAGGACCACATATTTGTGGAGGAAACAAGGGAACTAAAAGGTGAGATGAAATAAAAGTACCTTCATATGTATTTTAATATGAAATGAAATTTAAATGGTGTAATTCCTAATGTGGGTATAATGTAATGACCCAAAGGTTTCTTAAATGAAACTATCTTTTGAATGAAGAGATTCCTTATTTAAAAATTTTGTTATAAAAAACATGTTCACTACATGTCATTTAGTTACTTTGTACTATTATAAAATATATTAATAAATTCTATGTCATTATTAAAAGAGAATTAATAATAATAACCATTTATAATATAGACATTCTAAAATTATTTTTAAGATTTTTATATATTAAGGGTTATGACATAGTCTAATTGCCATTAATGGATGAATTTATGGCCTCAAATATTAGGATTGTACCCTATGAATCTCATTTATCAGATTATATAAGAGAGATAACAACTCTATTATTTTCACTTTATCTCTCTCAAGATAAAATTTCCCAACTAAAACTCAAGTGAACCCATTTATAGGTGAAATTTTGGCTTATAGAGATCATGTTCCAATATATTCCCATCAAACTACCCTAATACATTAAAACCATCTCCTAGCCTACCCGACTTGTGTACATTGGTAAAATAATGGAACATGTATCTAGACCCTCGAGTATGAATTTTTATATATTTTTTAATAAAATAATTAATATATATATATATCCCTTTCACATTATTTCTTAACATATGATTAAATAATGAGTTTCGTAAAAAAGAGATTTTGATAAGAAAAAACTAAAATTGTATTTTGGGAAAATATATAGTTTCGAATACAAGAATTTATTTTTTTAAAATCGATATTTTTTTAAATAAATTTTATTTTCATGATATATTATTATTAAATAATATTTGTATGAATATGAATGATAATATAATTTAATGAAGTATAGTGTAATTTTTATATGGGTTAGAAAGTGGGTTTGGTTATAAAAAATAATTTCCAATAAATAAGATTTCTAATTTTAAACTATAAATTCTCATATTCAAGATAATATTTTCATAAAAAATATTCTTTTTTAATTTACTACATGAAAATTATCCAATTGTGAATTTTTAAAAAATTTCAAAGATAAATGATTTTTTGTGTAAAAATTAAATACTATATAAATATACGGTACATTATGAAATCATATTAGGCCAAAATTGATGTAATAAATACTATATAAGTCATAGATGACAAAAATATATTTAAAATTTAAATTATTTTATTTTTGAATCTATTTTATTATTTTTTAAAACCTATAATGAATCCTCTATAACCTATATTATATTTTAAGGTTCTAAAAATAATTCTTTTTTAATATGACTTAGTTCAACATATTGATTGGCATTATTTGAAGAATTTAGATTCTTATCCTAATAAAATATTAACAACCACTTTTCTATTTCATAATCCATGATAAAAAACCATGGGAATGTTTTTATTATTATTTTATCACAATATTCCAAAACCAATGTTTATAAATTAATAAATAATTCCCTCTCTTTTACTATAAATGACAACCCAGTATCTCATTTATCATGAATCAAATACCATTTAGAAAGAATTTTTCCAACTTGTCCTTCTATAAATACTTACCATGGTGTATAAAATCTCTTAATAATATTCTTTCAAGCTTTTAGACCACCCTCTCATGATAATGGTTTCTCTCCTCTTACTTTTTATTCAAGTACATTCTTTATACTAATCCTTTACATTTAAAAATGATTTTGTTATACTTTTTCTACACATCTCTTTAATATCCTCATGATTCCCATGTAATGAGATACTATATTTCATTCTCATTAAACCCTCCCATGATCCTTTATATACACCTATTATGCTACCAAAATTATCCCTATATTTTCCATTCCCAAATTTTGTGTTTGGAACATCTATCCTCATTAACACTCAATATTATTCACCTAGATATACCTATACATTTATTTGTGGAATTAGATGTATTTAACCTACACTACTTAATAATGGGGTTAAATTAGGTGTAAACAAATACTATATTGTATGATCTATGGGGAACACAAATGCATGTACATAGTATGAATATGACAGGTTGGTCCAAAATTAAATATCCCTCTAATAAATTTGATAATGTTTTTATAGTAACACTATGTTTTATTGTCCCAATGGTTATCTTTGAAATATACATGTAATGTCATATTTTATATTTCTTTCACATTCATATGTTTCTTTAATGTTTTCATCTTTTATCATGCTTCGATGTTCAAATTTTTTATTCTTAGCCTTTTATGTCACCATGATATACCTATTGACTCACCTGTATTACATTCATCATGCTATGATTTTATTATTCCCTTACTAGGATTTATAGCTCACCACTTTTATATGTATGTCGCCAAGTTATCCCATACAATTTTATTTGATAAATGGTTTTCTAAGGGAATGTTATAGAGTTTTAACTAATGTTGTTATATATATATATAATGTTTTTATTACATTTATCTAATTACACAAAGGCACTAGGCGTCTTGACATTTTGTGATTTTTTAAGTGTACCTTTATGTAATAAGTCATGAAATAGGGTGTATAAAAGATGTGGGTTGTAAGATCCCTTAAACCATGAATTTGGGTTTTCTATATTAATTGTAAGAACCTGGTTTTTATCTTATGTACAAATTTTTTAAATATTTGGTTATATGACTAAAGTCAGGTTGTAGTCCAATTGTTTTATTTTTTAAAAAATAGTAATATGAGGGCTGAAGGTTAGATATAGGAAAATTACACATCATGTAATTAGAATAACATCCATGTATCAATTACACAACATGTAAAGTTGTTGGAAAAACCTCTCACACCAAGTAAATGCATTTTCCCATGGTAAAGACCACGATTTTTACATGACATGTAATGAATTTACACATTGTGTAAATACCAAAGAATTTTTTTAGAACATGATCTAGGGACTCCCTTTTTCAAACAGAACCCCACCTCATACCACTATCACATAGGAAGCACTGATGGATCACTATGAAAGGTTCTTCTAACACTAACCCATACGAACCCAAATTTCATATCTATCTCTCTCATTAGAAGCACTCAGGTAAGTTATTGATTCCTTTATCTCCTTTCATCATTATTATACCTATCAGTGATGTTGTTTTGATGAAAGAATATATGTCCTATTTATAGTTTATTGATCTATTATTCATATCACTTCTAATCCAGGATAAACTAGGGGATGATACTGGATGAGGAGAGATATATGATTATAAAGAAGGTGTTCTATAATAGACTCCTTGAGATTATTAATTTTATAAATTTTCAAGTGGGTGCATGATTTTGTCTAGCATCATATGGTAAATTTATAATCCCTTTTTAGTCATTAGAGACCCATGACATATTTTTTATTCAACAATGGTGCTTATGTACACAATTTTAACCACCCCTTGTTGGGTGTGATCCATAATTGAGTTTTTAAGTGTTTTGACATGTTCGTCTGGGCCACCATTCCTGTGTGATATGGCTTGACCTTAATAATGCTAAACCTCCCTTAATTAAATTAGCTGTGAAATGTTAAATGGTAAATACCATGTATTATAATCACTTTACCCACCTAAGGTAAGTGATTCATCTTTATTAATCAATGTTAAATGATAAATTGGAAATTATATTATATATATATTAATTGGCCTAATAAATTATAATACAATGTCTTTGTTGCACGTCCATAGCACCCCATGTCATGTTTAATATAAGGTATCAGATTAAGCCATATTAAAATACTACAAAATAAATGAATTAATTTATTGGTTCCATTCCCTTAGTCTTTTCACACTAATAAATGGAAAGTCTTGAAAAAAATAAACTTATTACATGTTTATGACTTATATGATTGGAATTAAATTGTTTCTTGTCCCTTAGCCTTATCACACTAATGAAGGGAAAGGATTGAACCAAATTATCGTATTAAATGTCATGAGTAATACATGGAATAATTAAATAAATTAATTAAATGTACGGTGTCTAACTGTATATGGACCTTGAAATTATTATTGGAAAGATCAAACTCGATTTAGTTTCATGGATTCCCAATGTAATTCCTTGAATCTCATGGATTCCGTTGTGATTCAGGGATATCGGTTGCCTTGGTTGAGACCCATCTTGGAACCAAATCCTCATCTATTAGTAGATACCTATTATGAAACTATATGGTCCTTCATTTATTATTACAATATTTCTTGGATACACTCCTTCGATCTGGAATGGATTCTATTGACATGAGGTTCCTCAGTTACATAATTGGGACTAGCAATTTCTTATGTTGTTTTACCTTGTCTATATTCTTTGGACTCAGTAAGATCATTTCTTATGTAATTTCTTGTATGACTCTCCTTGGATTACACCCATACCCCTTCATCCAGGATATAGTTACTATAGATTTGGTGACCCTTAAGGACTTCGATGCCTTGGTAATTACCATGGATCCCTTTAATTATTAATAACAATATAGGTTTCCTTGTTACATATTTGAACCTTTACTAGTATTATCATGAGGTGATTTCAGTATTGGATATTCCTCATGTGACTTAAATATATAAATTAGAACTTAATTAATAATTACACTATTTACATTTTTAGACACTAGTGGAGGAATGAAGAAGGTACTTGTGTATTTAAATAGCTATACTTATTTACATTTATATATTCTTGGATGTGCATTGGTTCAGTTTATATTACAGATACTGGATGTTATATAAACTGTTGGTGGTGGCATAATGAGATTTATCTCACACACTATCTAGGAAACCATTTTCACCTAGGTAGACTATTTGTATATTGGTGTTTGAAAATGGAAGCACCTAGATTTGAACACTTGGTTTAATTATTTCTTAGGATGGACATGGTCGCAGATGACCGAGCTAGAGCACGAGATCCTTAGGATAGTTTTTGGATTCCTTTTTTCTACTCTTTTATTGCATGTATTGTTTGATGATTTTTATCCATTTTTTTCCCAATTTTTAGATATTACACATATATCATCATTATATTTTGAATATTTTATATGATTACTCGTTGATGAGTATTTTATTACTTCATTCAACTTATATTGTTCCATCGTTTTACTTATAATTCATTTATTATTTACCAATGTATAATATCTATCCATTTTTTATACTCTGGTAATAAGGGTATAGTATACCCATGGAGATAGATCAGGCCCTCATTGCTAGTCAGTAGACTCTGGGGGTTGGGGAGATGCGATTGTGGCCTAATGACACACCTGGATCAGGGAATCTCTAAGTGGAATTTAGGTTCGGGGTGTCACAGTACTCAGAATTGGTTATGTGATTATATCAAAGACTCCTTATATAAAAATATAAATTTATTTATAATAAATAAATAAATAACTCTAAGAGAAACTAAAAAGAAGTTTTATATTCTCAAGTACTTCATCATGGGTTCATAAGTTTTTTATGTATAATGATTGATTAATGTGTCTCTTATTTGATTATTTTAAACATAACATATTTTTAGTAAATAAAAAGAATCATATTCATTATGTTTCTGATTTTTATGATTATTTTTCATGGGCCCAATATATATAAAATATTGACCATTGATATGTATATTATTAATTGAGTTTGAAAATAGAGGATCTCTACAATACATGCCAATATACAATATATATAGACACTATGAATTCAGTGATATTTTATTTAGACACTCAAATTACCCTTATATCATCATGGATCGGATGAATAGAGTCTTTAGATATTACCATGACCAATTTTTGGTAGTCCTTATAGATGATATTATCATATATTCCAAGATCAATGATGAACATGAAGATTATTTGACTATTATGTTGAATACCTTGAGAAATGAGTAATTTTATTCCAAATTTTGAAATTGTGGATTATAGATACATATAGTATCATTCATGGGTCAACTAATCATAAGTGTGTGTATATCTATAAATCATTCAAATATATATATTATTAAATAATAACCTATACTAACCACTATTATAGATATCCATTTTTTATTTTATTTTATGGATTTTATTGATGATTTTTGAGACATTTCTCATGACATTAAAATCCCCTAACAAATTTAATTTAAATGGGACTTAAGTTCCTCTAGATAAATTAATTTGAAGAAAATTTTGAAGAATCTCAAGGGATGTTTGGTGACTTAACATGTACTCATTTAACCCTATAGTAGAGAAGGGTTTGTAATATATAGTGATGTATTAAATAAATTATTGGGATATTTCCTCAAATAAAATGAGTTGGTGTTATCTTATTCTATATGTCAATTATAAAATCTTTAAAAAAATTACATGATTCATAATTTGGAGATAGAAGTAGTGATATTTTTATTGAGGATATGGAGAAATTATCTATGTCTTTTAAATTGTAAAATATTAATTTATCCCCAAATATTAATGTATATATTCAGAAAAAATGAGTTGAACATGAACCAAAGTAGATTGTTAGAGTTTATCAAGGACTATTACTATTTGATATATAATCACCTTATAAAAGATAATAGTGTGGATAATTATTTGAATATTAATGATCATTAAACATTATTCATGATTAGGATTGAAAGACACCAAATATTATTGAATTTGAAAAGGGTAAACCATGAAATCATGAGGGGAGGAGAGAAATTATATATTTAGGAAATGAGTGTTTAATAATCCATCCATTTAGTCATCAAGGAGTCATGGAATGAAGGTGTTGGGATACAAAATAAAAGTAGGAAATATTCTATAGTTCAATATTAATATTTATGGAATTATTATATTTTGGAAATGAATATGTGATCCATAAATACAATAATTAAAGAAAGGGTTTCTGGACGATGTAGATATCACATAATTATCAATATATCTTATGGTGAAAAGATGTATTGAGATATCAAGAATCATTTTTGAGTAAACAATATAAGGAGGGATTTTGTAGATTATATATCCCAATTATTGATATGTTAGAAAAAAAATAATTAATAACATAATTATAATTAAATTTTGAAAACATTATTCATACCCATTAAGAAATAGGACAACATCATCATGGATATCATGGTTGGTGTTTCAAAGACCTCTGAAATATATAATTCCATTTTTGTTATTGATTATTATCTCATGAATTTAAAACATTTAATTGTTATTTGAGATGATTTATCACTTGAACAACTTTATATTATATACATAATGGAAGTGGTAAGGTATAATAGAGTACCACTCCCTATTTTATCTAATCAAGATATAAGGATAGGAAGAAGTATACTGTAAATATTAGATATAGATATGAGATTCAACATTTTCTTTCACACTCAAACTGATGTTCAATCTAAATAGACCATTTAAACTCTAGAGGATATGTTTAGATCTTTCTCAATATATTTCAAATGATGTTGGGGACGGTATCATGTCATCTTCTAATTCAACTAAACATCTCCCAAGTGCATGGTGCGTTCTATGTATCACATTTAAGGATGTATATACCTAATCCTTGACATGTATTGAACTCAGATGTAGTATATTTTTATCATGAACTCTCTTATGAGGAAACACTATTAGAAATATTATAACATAGAGATAGAATGTTATAAAATAATACCACTCACGTAGTTAAACTTATACGAATGAATCATTTGTATAAGTTGTCCACATGGTAACCCAAAGATATAATGAGTAAAAATTAACTCATTTCTTTTATTATAGTAATGAAATTTCAAGGTAAGAATTACTTTAATGGTGATTTAATATAACACACCATGATTTTACTATTTATTTCCCTTTACATAAAAAATTGGTTGAATGGATTATTTCACAAGTAACATATAAAAAAATGAACCGCATTAAATTATATTAAGGGGAAAAAATAAAAGATATAATTTTTTATATTATGAAAATACTATATATAAAAATTATTAATAAAATTAAAAATGGAATAAAACCGCAATTAAATTTTCAAAAAAAATAAAAAAAATAGATTAAAAATTATTTAATTAGTAATTGATATAAAATAATATTAATAACACAAATGTTTTAAAATTCATTTCCAATAAAACATTTGTCTATATATTATGTTTTCAGTTAAAAGTAAAATTTATCATATTTATAAATTGAATTATCTTTAATATAATCCAAATATAGATTCATCGTGTCATGGTTAGGTTGGAAGGTTCACCTTATATTTTTAGTAAACTAATTAATTACAATTTTAAATAATTAAATTAAGTACAAAAAGGTAAAAGATGTAATCTAAACTGGATAAAAGAAATTAATTAAAATCATACATGGACATTATATAATCTCTTTTTAAGGTGTTTTATTCAAATATAATTTTCCCTCCAATATTTCCTCACATGACATACATAATACTCATGTGATTCCATCATTACCCTTCACCTAACTTATGTTTCCAAAGAAATATACCTCATTTTCACTACTAATGGAGCTATTATATACCCCTTTAAAAATGTGACATGAGTTAAAAATTATATTTAATTCAATATAATTTTACATATCCTGAATCCTACTAATATACTTAGTAATTTTATATTCCAATAAGGAACCCTAAATCCGTTATTCTGAAGGATACCATGTTGAGAAGGAGAAACTTCATCAAAGTGACAACCTAGTTTTTCAATGTCTTTTTTAGATATTTTTCTATCTCCAATCTTTATAAAAATCATATTACAATGTAATGATTTTGTATTAAACAATATTATTCATATAATAAAATTATTCTACTAATATATGAATCTAAACTCTTACTCATTCACTTGTATAACATGTTATTTTTTGGTTCAAGTCAACCACCCACATGATTGATGTTATACCAACATCAAAATTTTCATCATAAATAAGTTTCAAGACATTAATACATATATTATATTATATTACACAGTAACTTATGACATAAATATGGTTCTATATGTGTGAAATAAAAATTAAATGATCATTATAAAGTAATTTATTTCTATTGGTAAATTACGTTAAATATTACCTTCATAGATTTAATTATCAAAAACCATACCCATGTATTCTATCAAATTAACACATTAATAAATAAATAATTGGAAAAATGATTATACTAACTTTAATAAAATAGTAATTATGATCTCGGTAACAAACAATTTGATCAATATCTCTATTATGACTCTTTTATGAGATAATCTATGTTACTAACATCTAATGATGAAAACAAACAATAACTAACTATATTATGTGTAAATAATTATTATATTCTAAGAGTATAAAAAGTGATATTTGTGAATATGGTTATAAAATAAATTATTATGATGGTTATGTCTATTATACAAGATGTTAAATCAATTCTATGGAATTCAAGATTAAAGGTAAGGATTTATTTTCAAACGTGAATTCATATTCCTAATTGTCTATGATTGAAATTATATCTAGGGAAATATAAGATCATTACCAATAAAACCCTTATATTTTACTCTATTATAGTTCCTTATGTTTTTTAAAATTCATCATTCTATTTAAATTTCCCTTTAGATCAAAATTAACCTAAAGTGATGGTTGTAATAATGCCGACCTTATCTCTTCTACTTAGTTAGAAATATTTCTCTCTCATTTCTATATTCTCCACTCTTTTATAAATTTACTTATATATAATATAATGATTTATTAAGGTATTATTAAAGGGACTTGAATTTATTTAGAAAAAGAATCTTTTTTAATGTCTTCATTCTGTTTGTTTTCCACCAACTTTGACCTTCTTCAAAAAAGTGTAAAGGGAATTATCATTTTAAAAAATTTCTATATGAATGAATTTTTCCACTATCTTTGTTGATTATATCTAACATGAATCCTCTAAAATTGTTCATTAATTTTATAAAGAAATTTTAATTCCATTTTTTTATAAATTTTAGTCTCTAAAAGTAAAAGTTGTTACCAATATAAAAGTATTTATTATTATTTCTCAATGTAATTAGTAATACTCTTAAAAAATATTTCCATCAACATGAATATATTTTACTTTTTCTTATGATTTACATTGGATATTCTATATTTATACCATCCACCAAAATTTTGTTGATGTATTATGATAATTTCATAGACTATTTTTTAGGAAACCTTTATATTTTCAAGGGTTTATTAACCTGTGATGGAATTTTGATTGTTTTCATGTTCATGAGTTATGAATATGTATATTTATTCATTATATGATGGGAGGTCATAATATTATATAACCCTAAAATTCATTGGGTAAATCATTATATCATGAGATGATTGGGAATAGGGAGAGACCCCAAAACATTATTGTAATTTATCCACTAAGTGATGGGTGGGTCCAGAATTACATAGCCCCCAAATGTGTTAGGTAAAAACATATACTTCTTGACCTGACCAGTTAAGGATTTGGGAGAAAATTCAATTCACTATAAGACTGTATCTATAATATAATGGTCATCATGGTTTTTAAATTTAATAAAAGAAATTTTTTATGCTTATGTATATGAAATATTCTTATGAATATGTTATGTTTCATATATCATGATTATTGACCCATGTTTCCACACTATTTTTACTCACAGATTACGTTATTCAAAAACCCTTATGTCATGACAAATGATTTATTATCTATTCTTTATTAGTTATGATTATATTATTTTATGTTCATTAACCTTGATTATATTCTAAGAACCACATGTTTATCTTATGGTCATTTATGATTTTTTTAAATCCCATGTTTACCCTTGATAAGCATTTGAGCTTACCATTTCATGGTTTTTCATTCCCCATGATATGAAGGATAATATTATGTAGAATATCTATAAAGAGTAACCATATCATACGACTTTTTTTGGATATATTAAAGATGTTATAATAGAATTTGGTTTTGTATATAATCTAAAAAAACCCAAAACCTATAGGTTATGGGGTTTAATTTATATTGAAATGTAATGAATATTCATATAAAATGATGTAATATATATGAATGATATGGTTCGGTCACCTCGTACCAGTTGATTAATCCAATTCACATTCACTATCCCTAAGCTCTTATTACTCCATATTCAAAAAATAAATTTTCTTTCTAATTTTGGAAAGATATTCTTATTTCTCATAGACTATAAAGTCTTCTTAAAAAATTATGTGGTCTTATTCTGGGAAAAAGTATTTGATAACACATATTCATCTTTACTCTATTATTTATTAAACATTATGCAAGTCATAGAATAGTTTCAGATAATTCTTGAAATATGGTACATGATATTATCAAACATCATATCCATCTATCTATAAAAATATGAATCTTCACTTTCCTCATTGACGTACTCATTAGTTAATTTATTATTTAGGGATTTTAATGATATGTACTTATCATATTTACTTCACTTCTTGAGTGAATTACCTTTCCACATCTCCAAAAACCATGAAAACATTATCATGTTATCTAGTGGAAATTCATTAACATCAATATATATAAGAGATCATACCATATAATCAAACCTATAAAAAAAGTTTACATAAAATTATATAATCCTATATAGTTTCTCTAAAATATTTGATTAGGATAAAAATATCATTAAATTTGCTCAATAAAACATAAACTAACAATCTTTCAGATATATGAAAGAACTCTAATTAGGTGGAAAATATTTATTGTTTTTATTCCAAAACATTTACATTACCTTTATTAAAATTTCATAAATACTCCACGATTAATTTTTATTATAATCCCAGTGACTTTTATGAACTATTTATTTGAAATTGAGGCTGAGATAATTCTCCTTGAACATCCCTAAATCTCAATATTCTCTTTATTAGTTAGATTCATCACAGTACCTTCTACTACTAAAGGATAACATTTCATTTTAATGCCAATAAATTCCATACATAATTAGAGAAAGTGATTCAACATTCTTTACTTCCAAACATGGAAATTTTTTCCAAAACAATGTGGGAATTGCTTTGTTATTGACTAAATTGATGTGATCCATGAGAAAACGAAACTTTAAGACCAATAATATCAATGGATAAAAATTTTCTCAATAAATTCATATAGAATTGATGTATTTAAAGAGAAACCATAACATTGATACAAATTATGGAAGGAACTACCACTAATATATAAAGGTCCCACAATAGTATTCACTGAGAGGGGTGAATCAGTGAATATAATTATTTTAAAATTCCTCAAAAATTAAAAATTTTAAACAAGTTAATATGAAACACAAATATATCTGTGAAGTTATTCACCAATACCAAACCCCTTTAAGTTTAATTAATTATTTTATAAATTTATTATAAATATCCATATAATCAAATATTAACATAGTGTTTTCAAGATTTTCTATTACAAAAATGGTTATATTCATGGAATGGTGTGGTATTATCCATCACCACATGATCATTTATAATTTCTAAATAAATTACAATAAGAAATTTTTAACCTTAAAACTCATGGGATTCTGTGTGAAAAATTCCCTATACTAGTATGATTTGATCCATTATATTATAATTTAACTCTCAAAGAATTAGAAACAATTATATTCCTAAATCTCCATGAGTCTATGAATATATTGTTAATAAAGTAACAACTCTTATTCCTAAATTTGATCACTAAAAAATTAAAATTTAGCAAATAGACACTTCCTCAAACCAAAATATTTTTCCATTTTTAAAAAATATATTTTTACCTATATATGAATATTTAATCAACAAACAATAAAAAAATTCTCAATAGATAACTACAAACCAACTAAACTCCATATTATTTAATTAAATATTTTAATATTAACAATAAATAGACTCATTCTCAAGTGAAAATGATAGTCAATAGAAATCTGTCCTCGTATTTTTTTTATTCACTCATTAGTTCTTCACTATATCATGTAACACTACACTATACAAAAAAAAATAACACTAAAATATTTCATTTCATGAATTTGAGTTTTAAATTCAAATAGCATTAAAAAAATTAATTGTTAACTTTTGGTGCTTATTTTTGAGATATTAGATCAATCAATCCATCTTTTTTATAATAAATATTTTTTTGGGAAATAGAGTGTAAAAAATAGGATTTAAAGTATATATTTATTAAAATTTTATGTGTTATAAATTTTATTTTTGATTTATTTTTTGTTTATTATCATGGGTATAAGTGAACAATGGAGATTGAAGATTGAATTAGTGGTGGTACTTGATGTAATTATATAGAAGAGGTCATCTGGTAACTAGTGGTAGTGTATGCAGTAAAGAGTGGAGGGATAAAGGTGTAGATCCTTTTGGACCATCCACTAAATTTTTAGTGGAACTATACAATGTATTCAATGTTATATTATGTATCTGATTGTATCCAATATGAACCCAATGATTTTTTGACTCATTTTTCATACATAGAAACAATTGTATCTTTTTTTAGTCATTGAAATTGACTTAAATTTGGGTTTTTAAATTTTTAGGGAATTCTCCTAGGAATCTTTCTCCAATAATATTTAAATATATAAATATATATTTAAGTGTAAATTTATTCATTTATTCATTTTAAAATAATGATCATATGGTGGTGTAGTCTTTATCTTAGTAAGAGATTCAAGATCCTTATACTTTTAAGTGAGAGTGTTAATGATTATTTTTTGATCCACTCTATTTATTTTTATTTAATTCTAGTGTAATGATTTTATGTAATCCCTATAGTCTAAAAGGATTTAATATTTCTCTCTAAATATATATTATTCATCATGTGTTAGTTAGGAGACTAATTTTATTCTTTGGTTTTTAGTCGAGGGATTTATATGAGTTTTTCATTGCACTTGTGATTTAATTAATAATGTTAGTTAGATGACATAAAAAATTAGTTCTAATGATATAGAATTATTGACATTAAATTTTTAAGTGAATTTTATATTCTATATATGTGCTACAAGCCTGGAATTATCAAACTTTTGGGATGAAGTAAGAAGTTAATATGTAAAATTAGTAAATAACTCATTAATGTAGTTCAATCATTAATAGTAGACTAAATAATAAAAATATGAGTTTTGGAAATTATTATTTTATATTAATTTAAAGGATTAAATGTTTTAATGAAATATTTTTGAAATATTCTATAAGAATTTTGAGTGTTTTGGTTTCGGTTAAGAGATAACATAATTTTATTATTAAGTGTAAATACATATTTCAAGGGATTAAATGCATCTAATGAATATAAATAATTATCTAGGTGCTTGTGATTATTTTTTATAAATTTTTTTTTTTCACTTTAAGTGATTATTTATTTCATGAAATTGAATTAGTGATTAGGTAATGTGAAATTTAAAATAATTGATAAATTATATTTTGATTAAAATATTTGTTTAAGTGTAATAAAATGGTAATTTTGATATGAATTATGCTTTATAGAAATTTTACTTTATATAATGAAAGTGTGTTTGGATTTAAATGTTTAAAGATGTAGTTTTTCAAAGTAAACGATATTTTCTTTTGATAACCAAAGGTTGAATTATATTTTTTTAATAAAAATAATGTTTTTTAATGGGAAGTTTGATCCTAAATCTTGAATAGTAAATGTTACCTGAAGTTTGGAACTTGCAATGAGGCTTGGGTCAGAGTGATATATGAGATATTATAATGTGACCCATCAGATTGGATATGATTTTTATTATTAATCTGAAAATTATATGATTACATGTTTTTGGAATATAGTGAAAATGATCTATGAGTTTTTCTACTTGTCCAAAAATTTCAATTAGATTTTATATCAATAGTATCCCACAAATTTGATCATTTAAATTACATAATTTAAAGACCATATTTCATTAGAATACATTCCAAAGTCCTTTTAGGTTTGGAATATTATAGAATTAGGACAAAAAATAACTAAAAAACTCATTTATTTATTAACTAAAAGACATTTTCCCTTTATATAAACAACTATTTAATCCATAATAATTACTCAAAATCTCCAAAAAAAATCATTCACATAAGATACCATTATAGACACATCTTTCCTATGAATTATCTTCATAACCTAGGGAAATGGAGACATAAAAAATTAGTGATCTTAGATACTCATAGAGTATAAACATAGGAAATGACATTCAATTATCATAAGTTATTATATAATTACTATATCGGAATAATCAATATATATATAATGTTATACCCTAATAATATATAGATCATAAAAAAATGTTTCCAAAAACATAAATGATAGAAGTATAACATCAAATTATCAAACCTTTGATATTTAATAAGAATAAAAAACATTATGCTTTAATCATGATCTATAGAACCTAAGAAAAAATTGGCACAATCATAAACATTGTATTTATTATATTTGTGAACCTGGATACCTTCTAACCATCTCACGTTTATATTTTGAGTAAAGATAATTCTGTCACATAGATCATTTATGAACCTATATACCTTCTGACCTATTTATATAAACACATATTAGTATATATAAAGACCATTATACTCTTCCTTTGTCAACTTAGCCACTCCATAACTTTTCCACATGTAAAGTTGCAAGTATAGCTAAGCATTATCACACTAACCCTTCGTAAACCTCTTTACTCATTAACCTCTACACATTACATTTTTATTTCATTAGATATATTCCATAACCCATTTTATTTGATCTAGATATATGTATATCCCATTTAATAATCCATACATATTTCTACCAATTGAAAATAATCATCATATCATAAAATAACCCGTAGAAATAAGATTGGCATTATGACATTTCAAAATAATAATATAAAGAACCAGTGGTCGGATAATGGGATTCATGTCCTTTTCAAAATGGAATGACAGAAGGATGCTTAAAAGTTCCAAAAAACATTATGATAAAACCATGGATAATAAATTGGTATCCAATGAGATCAATATATGGTCGTGGTTAATATTCTTAAAAAATGATAATTCATGGTACTTACACTGAAAAGGTCATGGGTATACGGTTTAGTCAAATATTTTCCAGAATCAATTGATGTATAGGTAACTAGTTGAATAACCTTTAATAAAAGGAATAAATAGTTTGGTATTCACCAAGAAATGGCATTGGATGTAAAATAATTCCAATACTGATTTGATGATTAAGGAAAATAAAGGCAGTTATGAATAATTTCTTTGAAATAAAAGAACATTTCATAAAATATACATAGAAATAATATGTATAGCATAATTTAAATAAATATCTTGTATTGGGCATAAGATATGTTGAGGTAAGTAGAAATATATGAGAAAAGGTTTTAGGGAACACTAGGGATATGAGTTTTTGAAAAATAAATACACCTTATCCCGAAAAAACATTTTAGAATAAATATTTTATGAAACCTAAATATAAATAATTTACTTTTTAAATCCTAAAATATTTTGGGTGTTTCAATGAAAATGATTTTTTTTTTGAAATATTCATTTAGAAGGAAACATTAATATGGAATTATTATTAAAAAAATATTACATAGAAAATGTAAAAATATTTTATTTTAAATATTTTGTGAATAAATAAACTATAATAGAAAATAACCTGTCTATATTTTTTATTTTTTTTTAAAATAAAGTATTATACGTAAATTTTGGAGTTAAAGATAAAAACAGGGGTAAAAATTTTGATTTCAAAATACCTTTACAGAAAAAAACATCTCTTAAAAGATTTTAAAACATGCAATTTAAATTAAGGTAAAAAAAATAGGATTTATCCAAATATATAAATATTATAAGAAAATTATAGAGTATTTATCATGAATAATAATTCTAATACCCTAGTTGAATTATGACATTTGAAAGATCTCAATTTTTAGAAACATTTTGAAAATAAATCTTTATGACCTAAGAAACTTTTAAATAAAAAAATATTAAAGGAGAAAGGATCTTGAAATTGAACTTAAAATAATACAGAAAAAAATTCATCAAATAAAATATCAAATAGGAGGTACAAAAAAACATTTAAATAATAAATTGGTTTATAACATTAAGAAATGACTTGATGGAGATAAATTAAGGTGAAAATGTTGGAATGGTTTTTGAATTTTGAATTTGGATGGTTGAATATGCGGATGGAGTGTTTGGTTGTAATTTGGATCAGTTGATGTTTGGTTATTGGTAACCCCTAAACCAGTTTTGAGAAAATGAAAAAAAATGATTTCTGGTATGGTGAAAACCCCTTACCTTGTTTCCTAGATTAGTTTTTAACACAAAAAACTCTTGTAAAACAAATATATATACCTTAATAATATTTATAATAACCTTATTAATAAATATTTCCTTTTGAATCCCATTTTTATAATTGTTTATTACTGTTATATAGGTTAGTTGTAGCTTATTTCAACCATCATGGGACAATTAATTTAACTATTTGCTCATTTTTTTTAATATAGATATCATTACCCATTATTTGATTCCAAGTTTATAATTCATATATAATTTAAGATAATTTAATATATAACCTATATTTATTTATAATTCTAGTATATCATTTTATAGTTTTTTTATTTATACTGTGTGAAAATAGAATTGGTGTTGTCTAATTTTTGTTAATTTGTTTTAATGAAAATAATATTGTAATAATTTCTTAAATGATAAATTTTACCTTTATAAATCAATATAAAAAATAATTATTTTATTATCATAATATAATAATTTTATTAATTATTTTCCCTAAGTCACACGTGATGGATTTTCATACCATCATTTTTTTATGTGATTAAACTCATCCAAACATGAACACATTTTAATTTGTCAGGTGAGTATGGTTAACTAGGTGTTTTATTTTAAACAAATACCATTATAAAAAACATATAAGGATATTATTTGGATTATTTTTTTTGTTGAGCCATATTTTATATTTTTTTTATCAAGAATGAAAATCTAGAAGAAAATTTAGAAATTGTTCATCATGGAGTCGGTAATCTGTGCATACACAAGATTGACATTCCTTTTTTTAGTCAATGGAAATGAATAAATAAGGCTTGAATAATTAATATAATAAAAAAATCATTATAATAATGATAATTAAATAATCATATTATTATGGTTATAAAATATTTGGATGATACTATTAAGATGAATATCATAAAAATAAGATAATACATACATTACAGTCTTAATGTTTCATGGAATAATTTTTGTAATTGAATCGATTGGGATAACATAGTGTGACCAGGGGATATTAGAAGTGGGTGTGGGTTGTATTGAGAGAAATAATAATGAATTTTTAGGAGTAATTAAAAGGATATTCTTAATGTTTATAGGGTTGAAATGGTATCCTTTTGTAAAAGAATAAATGGGAAAATTTGGAAACACTCACCGTTTTTCAATAATTCAATGATAAAATTCAATGTTCATTGGATTAAATGTTGAAAATTATGGGGTTTGGAAAAATATAAGGTCAAATATTCTTTAATTCATTCATTTTAATATAATTTAATAATTATTAAAGGCTTTTAATTTTATTTGAAACATTTTATGCAATTTAACTTTTACTATGGTAACTAGTTTTTTAACAAAGAAATTATATACCATATTAAATAAAAAATGTAACCCCGATTGCCTAGTTTTTATGTGATAAAAATAAATTAAATCTAAATTTGATACAATTTAATTTATAAATAAGGTAAAATTAATTGTTAAATTAAAACATATTATATGTAGAATAACTATTTTGGTAGAAAAAAGTTGCATACGCCACGAACTATTCTTAAAATTTTCTATTATTTATTAAAAATTAAATGATTTTTAATATATTTATATAAATATATATATTTAATGAAAATTAGGTTCATAATTTAAATTATTATAATATTATTTATTTTATAAAAAATATACATTTTCATTAAAAAATTCAAAAGAAACCTTTTCACAGTTAGAATGTTAATTAGCATTAACCATGGTGATATAATTTTTATGCCTAAAAATGAATATGTAATTATTAAATAATTCTAGGATTATTATCTCAAATATTATATATATTTTATCAAATTAAATTTCTAAATGTATGAAAGTTAATTTTAATATTAGCACATATAATGTGTAAAGCCCCGATTTTTTAAAAACTGTATTTTTATGCTTATAGTATATGTATAGAAAAATATTCAAGGTTATTAATTTTAAAGATGTTAATAAGATTATTATTTTTTTAAAAAATATTTATGTGACATTAAAATAAACTCAAAACCTAATTTTCTCATGTATAAATTAAATAAAAAAAATAGAAATTTTTTTTGTATTTATACAATATTAGTTTATTTTATAAAATGCAATTTATGGGTTTTAAGAATTGAACAAATTATTTTTAAAGTAATTATTTTACCTTATAAATATAAATTTTGTATGTAAAAAATGCTTCAAAAGAATCCAAGTCATATAAATGTAATGCTATTAGAAAAATATGTATTTTTCATTATTCAAATAAAAATTTATTATTTTATAAAAATATTCAAAAAAAATCCTAATCTAATTTTGATATATTTAATTCAAAAGTAAAGAGTATTTTATAAAATTAAATTTCCAAAATTTATATATTTATATTTTAAATGAAAATTATAAATTACAAATAATAACTTCTTTTATTGAAAAATGAAGTATTTAAATATTTGTTTCTTAGTATTATTTCTTATCAATTTTTTATTTAAGTTTTCTTAATATATTATTTTATATATAATATTATTTTAAATGTTAGAATTTAATTTATTATGATAAAATATACTATAAATAATAAATAAATTCTGTGAAAATAAATTTTACTTTCTTACTAAACATGCTTCAACAAACAACATTATTTATTTATTTATATTCTAAAATTAAATTTTTCTAATCTATTGATATTTAAATATTTATTTAAATTTAATATATACATCATATAATCTATTAATAATTAATTTTTATTATAATTATATATAATATGTAAATATATATATATATATATTTTAATATTTTAATATCATATTTTCATTTCATTATGAGTTTTATTTTTAAATGACACACAAATTTACTATACCCCTTTGATATATTTACAATTATCATTTCTATAGAAAAAATATTTATAACATATAGATTTTATTTTATATATATACTTACTATTGGGCATGTATTGTCTCAAAAATACTCTATAAATATTATTGATTTTGATGCTCACAAATACCCTTATTTGTTTTATTAATAATTTTATTCTGATTGTATTTAAGTAAATTTATATTCTTTATAATTATTATCTTGAAATAATTTTAAACTATTTGTTTGCGATAAATATTCGTTAAAGGTTTAGGAATGCTCTTAAGCGTATTCTGGAAGCATTGTTCATTGTTTGTCATTTTCTGGAAATAATATTCATTCAATATGTCAAAGTAAGTAACGTATGGAACAAACCCTATGTTTATGTTAAATAATCAGCGTGTATGGTTAATAAACCTTACATTTGAAGAAACATATGATTAAGTAAGATTACATTTGGATAATAACTATACATTTGTCTGAAATAAAATGTATTGTTGAAGAACCCTATGTAAGTATGGAACTTTACAAACATATGGATCATCAACATTACATTTGCAGTCAACCATGCATTGTCAGCCTTGCATTTGGGAAAAGTGAATGAATGAATAATCAATGTAACGCTCAGTGATTTATGATGTCATGGATAAACGTATGGCTCATCAACCCTACATTATGATGTTAAACCTTACATTTTTTCTGTTTTGTGAAGGAACCTTACATTTGACTTTTCAATGTTGGAAATTTGAATTTATGTCTTTATCGAAACTTTTTGAAACAGTCTTTGTGGAATGTCAGGGAAGTTTAAAGCTTGATTTAAAATGATTCAAAACATGTCTAAAATGATTTAGATATCCATTTAAAGAAGATATCTTCTCTCCTATTCTTAAGGGAAGTTATGACTACTCTGAGTGGTATTTTTTGAATTTTAATTCACTCAATTTATCAGACATCTTTTGCAGATCTAAAACCTTGATAGAGATTTATCATTATATCTCTCTCTGAGTATCATCTATAAATATCTTAGATCAATAAATACGTATTGAATATTTGAGAATATTATTCGTTTAATTATTCTTGTATATTTTTTACAGTACTACAGTGATCAATCATCTTAGAAACGAAGGACTACATTTTGGAGATATACATATTTAATTCTGGAAGTGTGATGCTCTGTTTTTGTTTCTATTCATAAAATAAAAGATCACTTATTCAAATTGATCTCTTAAAATATATTTCAAATCTAATTTTCTTCTGATGTAAAATATCTTTCTTTTATTAATTGTGTTCTGCTACTACTACAAGCTAAATCTATTTATCATCAAACTACATCATATTTATCTTAAGTTTTGGCTACTGGTATTCAGTCATTGTAGAGTGTTTGCTTCTGAAACTAAAATGTGGATTTATCAGTTCCCTATAAAAGAACTAGAATGATATGCTTTAAAAGCCTTTATTTTAACGGTGATAACTTTATACACTCAATTGTGGATCAGTATTATGATACGAGGACCTTACTAGTGAAATTCACCAAGCCCACTGAGAGGGTGAATGGTGGAGTGGACTAGGGGATCTTCGTGCCCCAAACGACTATAAATTGGTTGTTCTTTGTTCTTTGTTCTAATCCAATATGTATAATATCATACAAAAACATCACTAATTCAATATTTTATTAATGTGAATCAACAGAATTGCGAATTTTTTAAATGATCACAATTCACCTCCCTCTTATGTTATCACTATTGTGTTTCCAAGCTAACACATACTAAATAATTTTTTCAAATCACACTCAATTCACAAGGAGTAGTTCTTATTTTATATTAAATACTTTGCTAGTTTATTTATCGTCTCGTGGTTCTCTTCCTCATTATAAGTTTTGATTGGATGTTGGTGATCCTAAATGATGATAATGATCTAGGAGATTTTCTAGTCATAAATATTTTTTTCTTTTTATCAAATTTTCACTATCGATTTTTTCACATTTATTAGATATACTTTATCCATGGTGAGTAGTAATCTACGGTGTATAATACATAGTTTTATATTCTTTTATAATGTTCCACTTATAAATGTATAATGTTTTTATTGTTTAATCATATCTTGTGTGACTTATTACCTAATCAATTTAAATTACTTTAAACAAAAACGTTAACAATTATTAACATACGGTTAGTAAAAGGGATAGGATTTATAAAAACCAAGGGTTTTACATTCCCCCATAAATAAATTATGTCCTCGCAATTCTAATTTCACATAACTAATGAATTTAAGTGATGTTATTCCTAACATATTCATAATTCAGGACATAACATCTAATATAAAATATATCTAACTCTCTTTGGTTATACCAAGATACTCATATTTCCTCAAAACTTATTTATCATTCCTACGCTCATGAACCCAAGTATGTATATACCCTAATAATATATTCTCCATAACAAACCTTTAAAAATAATTTTAATCTCAAAGACATTAAACCATGGTGAAATATTTTATTCCTTCAAAATTAACTCTTATCTTCAAACACTACTTCACAAAGACACAAACTATTATATATATGTATCATAATAAGAAAATTGAGATAAAATTCACCAAAAATATCATTACTTAATTATCAATCCCATGTTACTAATACTTTCAAACTTTATTTTTAAAAAATAAATCATCCCTTTTTACCTAAACATCAATCATATATTAAACTAAAGCATTATTCATACCTTGGTCATGTTTTATTCAATAATTATCTCAAAAAATATAACCTTTTCATAAAATATATTTTCTAGGTTATTGATTCTAATTAATAAATGATTCATATCATTAAATAAACACTATTCAAGAATAATCCGTTGATGTTTCACATAACCCTCAAAATGTTTATAATACACGAAGGTATTATTGATATATATCACTCACTAATGAAAATATTTATGATTAATTTTTATTGTGGTATCAACGTCATTTCCTTAGTTAAGACTAGAAAACTAGACCTTTCTATCATAACATGAATATAATAAGATTCTAAACCATTTAAGTATGCCCCTCCATTTAGTCATAATACATAGTTATTTTTTAATACACTCATTTATCAGCTTTATCCTTGAGATTCTATTTCAACCAAATAAAAAATCCAAATTTATTTGATAATATTCAATGTAATCAGAGAATAATAATAAGAAATCAGAAACATAAGATTTATTCTCCAATTAAACCTTTATTTCAACCTATTACTCTTTCATTTGAACTATGTCCTACTTTTAATCTTATAACTCCCTTAGTTCTACTTAGGTTATGTTAAGTTATATTATATCATACTTCTTAATCAAATCCATTAAAATAAATATAAAATAGATACCTCATATTATTTTTAAATGATAAAGTGATGGACCAAATACGATCCCCCCAAGATTGTGTATCCATAAGCATAGTTAGGCCACTTTATCATAAATTGGATCCTGGTTTGGTTAACACCTAAACTTTATTATTTGGGGTTATTACCCTTAGGTGAAACTATGTCCAAAATTTTATGAACATTATAACATCTAGACGGGGAAATAAATGTATGGAGAACCACACAATCTCAACTTTACAAATAATTCATGATATTATCCCTTACATATACATATACCTTAAACTTTTCACCTAGAGTTTCACTAAATTTCACTTATCTAAATCCATAGAATATTCAATATTACCTCAATGAACCTATATTTTTTCTATTACTCTGAATTTATGATCAAACATAACTTATAAAACATTAATAAATGTGTAAACTCCTAAATTATCCTCAACGGATAGTTTCCTAAACTAGAAAGTTATCTAAACCCTTCTTTGATACCAACTATGTCCATCCAAAAACATGAATGACTAAATTAAATGTCTTAAAGAAAATAATTAATTGAAATAAATTCCCAAAACCTTTTAGTTTTATACTGTTAGAGAATTAGGAAAAACCATTAACTAAAAGTACTCAATTTTCCCATTATGTAAGCACCTTTTTAATCCATAATAAGTCTTCAACATCTCCCAAAAATTCTTATCACAAAATACCGTTCTAGAAACATCTTCCATAGTAATTTGCTTCATAACTTAGGGACATGGAAACATAAGAAAATGGTGAGCTCTAATTATTTGTAAGGGTAAATTTAAGTGATAACAATTAATGATCATAAGTGATCATGAGAATTTAATATAGTTATAATCAAGGTATATAAAAAAATAATACCCCAATAAAACATGGATCATAAAATATGTGTCTGATATCATAAATGTTAGACATATAATAGAAAATGAACAAAACATTACCATTGAATTAGAAACCAAAACATGATGCATAAATCGTGAGGTATAGAAAAAAGGAAAGAATGTTTCACAATAATAAACATTGTATTTATTATCTTTTTGAACCTAGATACTAAGAAACCTATTCACCAATAAATTTTGATTATAGATAAAAACCATTAAACTCTCCCTTTATAAGCCCATCTATTCACTAACCTATTCCAATGTATACTTTTTAGTAGAGTTAAATGTTATCACACATGCATTTTGTGAATCTAGCGACTCACTAAATAATTCACAAATAAATATTGAGGAGAGATGAATTCCATCACACTCACCCTTTTTAACCTAGATACTCAAAAAACGTTTCACATAACATTTCTATATCATGATATATAGGACTTTTCCCAATTAATTTGTGGGAGATTTTGGTCCCACCCATATCTTAATATATATATTTATTTTCCAATTTAAATCATTCAACATATCATAAAGTAACTAATAAAAATAAAATGGGTTTCATGGTATTTCCTAATCATCATATAAATAACCAATGGAAGTAGGATGGGTTTCGTGTCGTTTTTAAAAAAGGAATTACTTAAGGGAAGCATTTAAAGTTTTATAAATAGTCATAATAAACTAATGGACAACAAATGGGTATCTAATAAAATCAATAAAATCTCTGGTTAAATATTATCTAAATAAAATAATTCATGGTTTTTATATCTTAAAGGTATTGGGTATAAATTTTAGTTAATATTTTTCCTAAAATATTAATCAATACATAAATATTGTAGACCCTTAAATCAAAAGAATCAATAATTGGGTATTCATAACAAACATACATTAGAAGAAAATTATTCCTATACATGTTGGATAAATTGGAAAAAAAAGTTAGTGATGAATCGTTTCATTGAAATAAATTAGTATTTCAAAATATATCTAGAAAAATAAGGTAGATAATATCGTTTTAATAATATATGTTGAAGGTAGTAGAAATATATGAAAACCACTTTTAGGGAGAATTAGGGAAGCAAATTTTGGATAAAGAAATACACATAATATAATAAAAGTGTTTTAGTGGAAAAATTTATAAAACCTGAATAAAAATAATTTTTTTAAAATTTTAATGACATGGAGATAATGTTTTAATTAAAATGATAATTGTGTTGGAAAGATTCATTCAAATGAAAACATTAAAATGAGATTTTATTTTTATCAGAAATTTCAAATATTGAAAATGTCAAAAGAAATTATTTTAATTAATTTTTCATGGAATTCAATGTAATTAAGAATAACCTTTCATGGTTTTTTCCACAAATAATAATTAATATCTAGAAAATGTGTACTTTACTCTAAAATTATGGGTGAAAGTTATTTTTTGAAAATACCTTTTCTGAAAACCACAACACTTCAAAGATTTTAAAACATCCAATTTAAAATGAGGTAAAGAGATATTAAATTTTAACACAAATAAATATGAAAATGATTTTATGTAGGCTATATAATTAATGAGTATAGAAATCTCCCAAAATGGATTATCACATATGAAATATCTTTATTTTTAGAAATAAGTTGAAAATAAATCCTTACAGCTGGATTACTAATTAAATCAAAAAACAAATTTGAAATATATTTAAATTTAACATAAAATAAAATTAATAAAATATTAATAAATGATATAATATATCAAATAAATATTAAATGCACCATAAATAAAATAAATTGGTACATAATATTAAAACATTTCTCAATGAATATAAATTGAGATGTAAACCCCTGATGTTGTTTTATAGATTTGATTAAAACAACATAAAGTCATGTAAAAACAAGATACATACATTAATAATATAATTCGTAACCTTATTAATATATTTTTAGTATTTATATCTCTCATTTATAATTATATATTTTGGGTATATTTTTTAGTTATAGATTATTTTAGCCAATAGGTCTCAATAACTTTAACTATTTTTGCATGTTATATAATACTGATATCATTACCCATTATTTTATACCAATTTAATAATTAATATACCATTTAAGATAATTTACTATATAACTTATATTATTTTTAAATATCATATATCATTTTGTCGGTGTCTTAATTATACAGTGTCAAAATTTAATTGGTGTTGGATTATTTTGGTTATTTTATTGAAAAAGGATAATACTTTTAATAATAATTTAAATGATTAATAAAAATAATATATAACCATATACCAATAATTATTATTTTTATATTATAAAAATATTATTACATATATTCCAATAGTCACCAATTATATAGTTTTATTGTATCATTCATATGGGTGGTTAAACCAACCAAAACTTGAGCACATTAACTCAATAGGTGAGTCTAATTATGGAGGAATTTATTTTCAAATAATATTTAAATACATCAATAATGATATTAGTTTTGTTTTTTAATGTTGAACCAAATTTTAATATTCTTGGATAAATAATGAAAATCTATATAATTTTTTTTGTGAAGGTGGTAGTCCGCAATCACCCGCAATTAATGTTCCTTTATTATTATTAGTGAATGTAAATGAATAATTAAAGGTTATAACATTAATATTACAAAATATATGTCTAATAATTATTCTGAGTTCATTATATTATTAAGGTGATAAGTTATTCATTATAGCATATTCAGAAGAAAAACATAAGAATGAGATAATACTTATATTGGAGACTTAATATTTCCATTGAATTATCCTAATAATTGAAGTTCATAGACAAACATAGTGTGAAAAAGGTTTTTATGAAGTTTAAATGGGTTATATTGGTATGAAATTTCATATTTTAAATTAGTAATACAAATTTTATGTGTAAATTTGAAGTAAAGTAAATGGTGTCCTTTCATAAGAGAAAAAAGTAGATCTTTTGAAAACACTTATCATTTTTAAATAATGGAATTAAATTATTCAAGGTTCAATGGATCCTAAGTTGAAAAATATGTGTCTTGAAACAATATAATTTCTAAACTGCCAGAATATATTAATTTTGAGATAAATTTAGAGTTATTTAAATCTTTTGTTTTTAATTTTAACATTTTACCCAAAATAACTTTTACTGTGGTAACTAGTTTTCTAGCTAAGTATGTGGATATATTATTAAATATTAAAGGTAACCCCACTTACCTATTTATTATGTTTTGAACATAAATTTATTATCCATTTTTTCCAATTAAAATTTTAAATTATATATATAACACTTAAATTAAAATAACCCATATGTAGAAAAACTAATTTTGTAGAAAACAATTATTTTCCAAATTAGGTGTTATTAATCATATTTAGTATTGATTAAAATTTAAAAGACTGCTAATATATTTATTTATATATAAATATATATATATATATGTTTGAAACCCATTTTGGATTCACCATTTAAAATATTTTAATATTATTCGTTTGATAAAAAGTATATTTTGTCATTAAAACAATTCAAAAGTAACACTTTCTCCATTAACCTGGTAATCTGTATTAACCATGGTAATCTAATTTTTATACCGAAAATGAAATTTAATTCATTAAATAATAATAAAAATCATCTAAAATAATAGAACAATTTTATAAAATTAAATTTCTATAATGATGAAAATTAATTTAAATGTCAGCGAATATAAAACGGAAAAACCCCTTTTTCAAAAAAATATTTTTTTCATAGAGTATGTATATATAAAAAATATAGAAGTTATTAATTATAAATATATTATGAAAAAAATTATTTTTTAAATAATTTTAATGTGTCATTAAAATAAATCCAAAACTTAATTTCTCTATAAATAAATTTAAATAATAAAACGGGAAAAAATAGTTTTTATAAAATATAACTTAATTTGATAAAATGATATTCATGGGATTTATAAATTGGACATTTTATTGTTAATTTATTTATTTTAATTTATACATATATATTTTATATTAAAAATTATTTAAAAAGTACACATTCATATAAAAGTTAGAGTATTAGAAAAATTTGTATTTTTTACAATTTACCTAAAAATCATTTATTTTAGAAAAATATCAAAATCTAAAGAAAAGAAAATTTTGATATAATGAATTAAAAAATGAATTTTATTTTATAAAATTAAAAGAACAAAATTTAAATACTTATCTGTTAAATTAAATAAATAAATTATAAACAAAACTAAATTTACTAAAAATAGATTTTTTGACCATTATGTGTTCTTAATATTATTTATATTGATTTATAAATTAAATGTAGTTAATATTTTAGCTTATATATCATAAAACTGTAAAACCTTTATTTTCATTTATGTGGAAAAAATATGAAATAAAGGAAAATATCGTTCTTTAAAAATATATATTATTTTTATACTAAATACACTTTGACAGACAACATTAATTATTTATTTATATTCTAACATTTAATTTTACCATTACATTGATATTGAAATATTTATTTGAAAATTATATATACATTATATCATATTTTTATAATATAATTATATTTATTTACTCATAAAATTTAAATCTATGGATACTTATACTATTTTAATGTCATATATTTATTTCATTATGATTTATATTTTTTAGCAATGCAAAAAAAGTTGTATATCTATTTTATATATGACCAAAAATCATGTTTTCAATGAAAATATTTCCAAGGACCATATTTAGAATGACCATATTTGTAATGGTGATATTTCATTCCTATAAATAATATTATTTAATTATTTATTCATTTCAATCTCACTTCACATGGGCATAGTTCTTATTTAAAATTATACATTTCTCATAATGGTTTCTCCTTTCATAGTGTTCTTCCTCGTTGTTTTTGTTTGTATATTAGTGATCCTCAAGGTTGAATATGATCAAATAGATTTCCTAGTTGTAAAGAATTTTTCATTTCTATTTATTTTCTTCTATTGAATTATGAATTTTTAGTAGATTTACTTCATTCATGGTTATTAATAATCCATGTTGTGCAATACATCGTTTTGTTTTCTTTTGTAATGATTCCATATATGAATGAATTGAGTGTTAGTTTAATTCATATCTCATATGACTAATTTCCTAATAAATTTTTTTCCTTTCAAAAAATTGTAAACATATTGTTTAAAAATGTAATAATATCCCTAAATACTTGAGGTGCTGTAATATCGATATTGTTTAAAGCATGATAGAGATTATTTAGGTGACTCGGTTATAATTTTACACATTATTTTCAATGTAAAAAATGATATTGTAAACTAATTTAGATTTTTAACACTATTTACATAAGATCGCATTAAAATATCTGGGGTGACATAGGTTGTACTGGTTTCTATTGAATATTTATTCTCAATTTTGTACATACACACCTCAAGTGTGTACAAATTGTATGCAATATATTTACGATAAGGGAAAGAGTCCATTATAGCTGAGAGATTATGTTAAGTGACATCTTAAATATGTTTTTGTTTATTTTTATAGCCATGTGGAGGGGTTGTACATAATTTTTTTTATTATAATGTTTTTTATGCATTTTTTATAATTTAGCACTTGAGTTTTAGTTTAATAATTATTTAGATGTATACTAATTTGGTCGTTTGTGGGATATTGTCTTGAAATTATTGATCATGATATTATTTATAATCATATATTATTTTTTATAATATCTATTTTTTTATCTTGATATTAATAACCATTAGATGTTAAGTCACACTCCAAGTGATATCTTAGAACCATTGTGCTAGTATCCATACTCTAGTGATCAGGGAGTGCACTTGAGGTTATATGATATTTTTCCTTGATATATTTGTTAACTAGAGTTATATGTAAGATAATATTATCAAGGTGGTTTATTCTTTGATCGATTGATATTATAAAGTTTATATATTTGATTCTAGTACTTAGGAATTGGATTGAATTTATTTTCATACCCAATATTACTATATAAGAAGTGAAAATTTACAAGGAAGTAAGGGATTGTATTTTTTAATTTATAAATGAGATTCTAGGGGGTGAAATTTACTCTAGTTTAGTGTTTACATTAATTTATCTATGAAAACTCTTAGTGCATAAAACATTGAATATATGTATGTTCATGAGTTTTTGATTCAATGAATATTTAAATTTTTGTTAAGTAATTGAATTATTAGTAAACTAATCAATGTTTAATTTAATATGTTATTATTAATAGATTAATTAGATTAAATTTTTGAGTTGAATTCATAATGGGTTGTGATTATTTTATTTGAAAAATTATTTTATGACTGTTTTTAGGAGGCGATGTGTAGTGGGTTTATTTTATAAATCATTTATTTTCTAACATTAAATAGTGATTTTTGTTTTTTTAGGATCATAAAACTTAGGAGGATTGTTGATAAGACACATGGGAAAAAGTTTGAGTCGGGATATTTCAATTTTCAGAAAATGAAAGGTTAATTTGAGTATGTTCCTCTAATAAGTGAGACTGGGACTCTATTGGAGTATATGTTCATGGGGGTTATTCTTAAATTAAACACAAACTTTGAAAGTAGTATACCTTAGGAACTCCATATAGTGTGTGATATGGTATAAGGTTTTATATCATAGAATCCACTTAATTTTATAGAATATTCTAGGCCTTATGTAGTTAAAAAAAATTTGTGGGTATGGATAGAATATTTGAGTTAATTGACACTCTAAAAGTAAATAATGTAACAATTAATATTTTTATGATTCGGGGACAAGATCGACATTGATGGGGTATACTTGTCTATAAAAATGGGGTTGAGGGTTTTTCATGGTATTCTTTTCAAGATCTTGTTTTAAAGTTGTTCTATATGTAGATGTTCAGGATTGTTGGAGGTCAAGAGTTCATGTAGAACACAAATGGGAATTTATTTGTTCTTTACTAGTCCTCAAGGTTATATAATTCCTCGTTTTCCTCTAACCTTGGGAAGTGATTAGATTTTTAACTCTCATTAATTAAATTATGGATTGATGTTAGATATTTGATTGAAGATTCATCTATTTTTTACATAATTTAGTAGAAGTAATGAACATTGTATGTTGGTAAAAAATAACTCATCGTTATATTGTGGTATTTATGGGTCAATAGTGTTTGGGGAAAAGGATAGTTAATAAGGTTAGTTGGGATGTTACTATCACATACATGACATATTTTAAAGGTATTTTCCATTTAATTTACATTTTTTGCTTTGTTTTGGGGTTTTTCCATGCATTTTTGAAGGAAATGGTGGGTTTTCAAAATTTGGTCCAACCAAAGAGAACATTTCCAGTTTTAAAAATAAATTTTGTTTCTTTAATAACCCCTTCATTTTTCAACCTTTTTCACCCATTCAACTTCCATAATGACCTACATTTAACTATTCAAACCACCGAAGAAATTTGTGCCCCTTAAATGTAACATCCCAGGAAAACAAAGAATATTAAATTTTCATATTTATTAATATTTTTGAATTAAATATTAATTTTACTTTAAAGAGGATGCTATGTTCGATGGCATACCCAATACGCAACAATGAGTTTCTTTGAAATTTTACGTTGCACACTAATAATATAATATTATTATTTTAAATGGTAGATAACGCCTAGCAGTTGTAATAGCCGAAATGAACATAACAAACTAAAAAATGATTATATATGTTTGTTAAATATTTTTCCATTTATCCAATAAATTATAGAGTCTTAAAATGTGAATGAATCCAATTTTAAGCCTAAATATTCTAATGTTCTTTGAAAGGTCGATTAACCGCCTTTTGATGGAGAACCCTTTTTAAAATCTACTTATTTTCACATTCATATGTTATATTTGAAAAAATAAAATCCTTCTTTATAATCAAGACATCAAAATTTACATTTTGTATGTTTTCGGTATTTTTCTGATAATGTTCAATTTTTAATGAATAGTGAAAATATTGTATTTTAATTCAAAACATACTTTTAGTCTAATTTATTAATATGGTTAGATTATATTTTTAATTTGATTTAAAGTGTAATGAAAATATATTTTTACCATTTAATCCAATGGTGGTCATTCAAATTAATTTCACTTTGAAAATGGACATAAACAAGTGTTAGTCTTTTGAAAGATATTATTTCTTAAAAACATGCTATTTGTTTTGACAACAAGAATTAATTATAAAATTAATCAATGCAACTTATATGTTATGAATTTGGTAAAATGGAAATCATTTTTGAATTCAGAATATCAAATATATTTTATGGTGAAGTTTTGGTATTTTTCTGATAAAACATCATATTTTTGATGAATAGTGAAACCACTAAGTGGTAGTTAAAAAAACTGAATTTTTTGTTAAACGAAACTTTACCGCTTCTGTGAATTGAATTTAAAAAATCCAACATACATGGATGTCATTAGTAATTAAAATGTGGTTCAATGGGATGTAAATAAGTTTTTGGTGAATAGTAACTTTTGAGTTTTGTGAACTGCGATTAAAGGTAATTAGGGTAATTTAGGGTAAAAATGATTTTATAAAAATATGAAAATATCTTCACACATGTCCTACCAATATTGGATGATTCATGGCCGACCAATACAATCCATGGGTCAATTTGGGGGACCCCATGGAGCCACTTTGGTAAGATAATGACATTAATACCTTTTATTTAAAGTAAAAATAAAAATGCCACAGACATGTATTGTTTTACTAAACCAATTTTTACAAGGGGTTATAAAAGTTATATTTTTGGCTATAAATATTCATTATAAATATAAAAGGATTTCCTACGACATGGTAATTGTTTTATATTTTTTATACCTGATATAAATAAATTTTTTTATGACACAATAATGATGCAGTGTTTATGTCATTAATGAATAAATTAAATAAATTAGAAGATAAAGTTGAAAACAATATCCAACAATTTTCCAATAACTATTGGATGATTTTAAATAAACCTTGGGCCACCTTATCATCTACTTTAATGATTTTTTAAGCTTTATAAACTTAAATTCATTTTATAATAAAATAATAGTTTCAAGATTTCTCAAAGAGCCCCTCCTCTCCCTTATAAAAAGACCCCACTTCCTACCAATCCCTCACACTTCTCAAGCCCTTTGGCTCATCCAATCTCTCCTAACATAATCTTCTAAGATCAATCTCTTCATCCAAGAATCCTTACCTTAGGCATAATGCTCTTCCAGAAACCCTTTTGGTTCAAACCAAGAGGAGTTACTCGATTTAAAGGTAATGTCTTCTCTTATGTTCTTTTATTTTATTTTGCTTCTCCAACCCCCTGAACTCTTTTTTTTCCTTTATTTTGTAACAACAACAGTATCTTAAATATACTAGGATGTTTTTATGAGAATTATTAGAGCTACACCTACACACACCTCCATCTTATGGTTAAAGAACATAATATTTTTGTGGGTGGTGAATTACTGCCTCATGAAACGATGATTGTTCAATCTTATGTTAACACCTCTCATGGTGGCCATTAAGATGTCACTGTATTTATATATGATATATATTATGTTTATGTTTTCCTTATGCTTCTGTATTTTTCATTTATGCCATACCTGTATGGTTTCCAAAATGGGTAAACATGATAATTTCATTTTAGGAAGTGCAGACCACCACCCCCTCAAAGTGAATTGAATTGTTAATGTCATATGTGGGATATATAAAGGATGGAGTTAATGATATTATATATGATATTATACTTTAATTATGATATAACTATGTATCATTATGTTTTCATTCCATTAAAGTATGAAATAGAAATGAAAGTAGCATTCATGAGTACTTACGGCCTACCGTCTCCATGAACGATGCATTTCATTTCTTATCTCCAAATGTTATGTACTATTATAAGTATATGTATATATATAATTGATATATATGAAATAAATTACATCTAAATGATTAATAAATTTCTGTAATTATAATATATATATATATATCTCATTTAGTTTTAATTCCATTAATATGATAAAGAAATGAAAGTGGTGTTCATGCGTATGTACGACCTACCGTCTCCATGAATGGTGAAATTCAATTTTTTATCTCTAAATGTTATGTAATAGTATAAAATGAATATATAATGGATATATATGATATTTAAATCACTAATTCTATTTTTTATATGATGTAATTATTACTACATGGACAATGTTTTTCAAACATATTCATTTTTGACTCATGTACCGAACATCGACAAAAATGTCTGATATGAACTCACATAATTAACTAATTATTTATATAAAATTATAATATTTGATATTAATTGAATAATATACTTTAAAGTATGTACTTAAGTAATTATAAATTTACCTAAGTTTATTATTCATGAATATAAAGAAACGAACAAGACAAGTCAGACTTGAGGTAAGGGATCCTACCTCTCTCTTTCTTTTCATGTATTCTCCTTTATGTAATTTATTTTAAGCTCCATGTTCTTATGTTGGGGATGTCCTTTTATATTCATAATACTGTCCTTTTTATTTTCATATGGTGAGATACCCCCTCTTTCCCCAATCAATTCATTTTAAGAATTTTTACGTGGCGTCGTTAGGCTGCCGAATTTTTGTAAGGGATCCTTTCACCCATCTCATTTTTAAAGTTCTATTTTCATATAAAGTCATTAAAGTTAAATTTTCTGATATTGAGGTATGATATATATATCCATCATACTGTCATTTTATTTTCATATGATGAGATACCCTATTTGATCTCATCAATCCATTTTTGGAAGTTTAAAGTGGTGGAGTTAGGCTGCTGAATTTTCGTAAGGGGTTTTTTTATCTCACTTTTAATTCTGTGAGATTTCTATTTTTGGACACTTATTTATTTTATGTGGTTTGTTTTGTACTGCCTTTTGGTATATATATATATATATATATTATCATGGTATTCATGGTATTTTGTGATTCATTTCTTTCTTATTATCTTTTGGTCATATGACTCGATTGATTACCACGAGGTAAGGATTTTTTATCTCACTTTTTGTTCCCGTAATATTCCTGATACATTTGCCTCTATTTCCTTTTGTGTGGTGTATATACTACCCATGATTGTATTTGTTGTGTAATATAAATTAATTTATGGGTATTTACATCCTCATTGTATGACCCTTCTTTCATGGGGTGTACGTTTCAGAAGTTACCAAATTCGGTAAGGGAACCTTTCAGTCTCATCTTTTTAAAAGACTTTTTTTGTTATGTATTTTAATTTACATCTTATTATGTTGGTATATGTTCTTCTATATCCTTATTGATTTATATTTTATGTCCATGTGATGAGTTACCATTTTCTCTCTCATCAACTCATTTTCTGAATTTTAAAGTGACGTTGTTAGGATGTCGAATTTTTGCAAGGGAACTTCTTAACTCAATTTCAATTCTTTGGGTTAAACTTGTACTCCGTGAATATATCATTCTATGAATATTTATGAATGACTCTTATTGTTTTACACGTAATATCCACTTGTATTATGTGTATTTTTATTTGTCACACATAAGTATGTAATTGATTTATCCTTAATCTAAGGATACCGACTTTGTACGGGACTTTGTCTCAATATCCTTTCATTGAGGTATATTTAGTTTTATACACACCTTAATTTTTTATGGTGTATAGACCCCTATTACTTTTACTTTTATAAAAAGGAATCTTTTCTCTATGAAGTGTTTTACTAAATGACAAAAAGTATGTTTCTTTTTAACGTACGCGGTGACAACGACCTTTCCACCACTGCGAGTATTATTTGATCATTAGCTTCTTTAACAAGCCGTAATGTTTTTAAAAAGAAAATAAATACCATATACTCTTTTATGTATTTTGGTATTGAAAATGGTTTCGATAATATTTTGATTATATCAATGTGTCTTGAGATTGAAATGTGGAAATGTTATGTTTCCATTATACTTGTTTTATGTGATATGATTATGTTATGGTTCTTCATAATTGTTTAAGAAGACGGGTGGTTCTGTGATAAAATAAGGGTGGGTGAGCCCGATATATCTCTCTGATGCATTGGGTAACACGAAACGGTATGGTTTCTCTAAATATATTTAGGTAATATATTGTGATGGGTATTCCAAACGTAACCATGAGGTTTACACCCTACGTAAGAATGTTATGAATGCCTCAAGATACCTTTATGTATTATGATTTCTATGAGTTATTCATAAACCTTATGATCTCAAGAGGTATGTTTATGTTCTTACATTTTATGAGTAAAGTATGATTTCATTGATTCTTTTGTATACATGGACTAATGTTTTTTTCCCTTGTTTTATAACCATTACTGAGCTTTTTATGATCATCTAAAGTTTTTGAAATGTTTTTCACAAGACATAAAGTGGAATAGGGTTAAGGATGGGATCAAAAAAATTTCAGGTTGTCTAAAGAATAGAACTAGACATGAAATTTTTGTTCAAGAGTTTTTATTTTGTGAAAAAAATGGAAACTGGGTAGATGTGTCTACTTTGTAATCTTTTGAGATGTAATAGTTATGTCCTAATTCTTTAAAACACTAAACCTGGAAAGATACTCAATGTGAATTATTCATTTAATTAAAGATTATGTAATGTCCTAAGGACAGGTCCTTATATTAAAAATTAATTATCATCTTGGATTTGGGTGATCAAATTAGGTATTGGGCCAACCCGAAAGCCCATTTCCAATTTTAAATTTGTTTTTTAATTCATTCATAAAATATTAAATATTTATCCTTTTTCGGTGATTCCAACTCTCAAATGTTCACACTGAACCCCGAAAAACCCTCATCCTATTTTCTCCCTCTTTGGAGCTTATATTCATGGCTAATTAGGGCCAAACATATCAAGCTCCAAAAAACGTACAGATTTCTCAAGTAAGTTGGTTCTCTTCCTTCCTCCTCCCTTTTTCTCAGGGTTTATAATTTTTTTATTAAATACAAAAAGGTCCAGAATCTAGGTCTTAGTACTTAGGGTTTTAGTTTTGTGTTTTTTGGTCCAATCCTCGGGTTTTATGTTCAATCTTACTCCCTTGTGGTGCGGCGGAGGTGCGGTTGAAGTGACACACAAGGATTTGGGGGTTTTGACTCTTTTGGTATGTGATTCCACATGTAGGTATTTTAGGATGAGTTGGATTTATGTATTTTTGTTTCCTTTATGTTCCTCTTTCATTTATTTAATGTGAAAATTGATTTTGGTAGCATTTTCAAAGTGTTTTAATTTTATGTTCCAATTTTGTGAAAAAATGGGTGGTTCACATGTGCAACCTATGTTGTGCCTTTTTGAGTTGTTTTATAAGTCATGGAATGGATTTATAATAATATTTTGATGATGAAATTTCTGGTTTCATATAATATTGTATTACATTGGGTTTTAAAAGTGGGATTTTAGATGAATTTTATGTGCAAAGTTTGGTTACTTTTCTTGAAATTGTTCTATGGAAATTATAAGTGGTTTATTTGTGTTATATAAAAGGTGAAAAGAATGTGTAGCTACTATTTGAAATGTTTTTGACCAGAACTATTGATTATATGTTAAAATATATTTAAATAAAATGAGGAAATTGTTTTAGCACAAGAGGGGAAGGTCGGGGAACTAGGTGGGCTGACGTGTACTAGTACGCTAGTGAACGGAGGGGTTTTGACCATGGTTCACTTAGCAAGTTTGACACGGATAAAACTAAAAAAACTACAATGGAGATGATTGGACACCACTAGGTTACGAGAATTCTCCCTACTAGTGGCTCATGCACTAGAATGAATTTTATTGTGGTTACTTTCACCGAGGTATGAGGTACTTGGGGCTCACAACTAACTAGTACCTAGGGGTGTTCCTATGCTTGGTGCTCATGGCCTTTTTGGAATTTATCCTTCCCTTATGGTATTTAGGTATGTGAAAACCATTATCTTTAATGTTTTATTCAAATTCACTCATTATTTAAAGTTATCCCAATCAAAAAAAAATTTCATTTCAAAGTTTCACTTTTAGAAATAAATGTTATCATTTTCTGATTATAACTCTTGAAAACTTTTTATTTTATAATGCCTATCACTTGGAATACTTGGGTGATATCCTACTGGGATTAGTCTCACACCCTACTTAAACCTTTGGGTGTAATTATACTTGATCATGTTTGACACATTCAATGGAAAGGCCTTGGGTGATGGTGGTTCGGGTTGCTAGTTTCTCTCGATGGTGTAGTGTTGTGGAGATAGCTCATGGGTGATGACCCCTTGTCGTGTGGAGTCTCATGGGATATTTTTTTATTCTACTTTTATACACCTTTGGACCTCTTGTGTATTGTTTAAACCCATATACTCAGTTCTGAATTTTTATTATGTCTTGTTTGGCATAATTTTTTCAGATTTGGTTTGTTTTTTGTTTTTTTTGTTATTTTATGAATCTAAACTCGGGCAAATCGTTCCCAAATGATTTTTTATGATACCCAGGCACTTGTGACATCCCGTGGGGATAGGGAATGCCCTTCGGGACTTTCCATGAGCCGGGTTTGGTGCCGGTTTGAGGGTGACCAAATTGGGTTTGTGAGAGTTCCAACATGATTTTTGAGAAGGTATATTTAAAATGATACATGATAGTTGTATGGAGGATCTAGAATATATTTATAAAGTTTCATGTATATATTTTTAGTTTTTACCAATACTTTCCATGTTTTTTGTCTAAAATTGTTTAGGAAGGTGAATGTTTTTCAAACAAATTAAAAATTTACATGAAATGGTGAAAGTGTTTCATAGTGTTTTTCAAAAATGGAGTTTCAAGGATTCTTCATGAATATATTGAAAAGGTATAGAATTCATAAAATATTAATTATTTAACAAAATTTTATTCTCAAAAAAGAGTTTGGTGAAGATGGTGATTTTTTCACAAAAGGAAATGGTGGAGTTGACTTTCTTTTTGGATGTTTACACAAATATAAGTCGTGACAAAAAGTTTCATCAAATGTGGGATTTTCACTAATAAAATGAAGAGTTTTGTGAAGGGTATATGGAATGTTTGAAAGTATCATGAGGGTGGAGGAAAAATTTATAAATAGGTAGATAACCCCTCCTATGGAGGAAGGAATTCCTAACGATGATGTCAATTCATTCCATTCAATAAAGAGTTTGGTGAAGGTTTTATTATGTACAATTTTAACTTGAGAATAATTTCTTATAAGAAAATAACTTGTGTCAATATAACCAGGTTATTTTTTTTTATTTTTTATAAACTTCATAAAAGGTTTTTATTTTCATGAATGTGAAAATTTTCATGATACATTTTAAAATTTCATTAAATTTATGCAAATGTTTCATGAAATCAAACTTTTGTGGAAAAAAATATATTTCCACGAAATTCTATTATAAATTGATATTTATCTTTTATAAGATATTTTTGATTCATAATGCACCAAATGATGTGTAAAAATAATAATTTTGATAATCAATATAAGAATATTTTGAAAGAGTACATAGAAGACATCATTTGAGAGAGGAGTGAGTGATCAAATTTCGACTGGTAGTATACTATGAGGGATAGTGAGACTGCTCAAAACATTGTAAAAATAATTATTTTATGTGGATTTGGGACTTTGGAATATTTCTGTTGTATGCTCACTAGATATATCCCAGTGATGGTAAACCATGTAAAATAACTATGTGATATACTCATTTTAATTTCCTCATATTTTTTTTATAGAAAAAAAGAGAGAAGAAGGTTTTGTTTAATAGAAAAAAAAGTTACAAAAAGGGGTTTTTTTAACCTATCATAACCTAATTAACTCCCACCGCACCCCTAGCCACCCCAAAAGGTATCTAACCATGTTGATCCAAAAATTGGTATCATAACCAAAGTTTAAAGTAAGAATTTCTCTCTCATAAGACGTAATGCAAGTTATTAATCACAGAGGGATTCTGATTTTCAGCTATACGATTATCAGATGAAGAACTATTTATCATATTTTGACATGGATGTTTTTTATAGATTTTATGTATGGAATTTTAAATATTATATATATTGGATATTTATTTTATGAAAACAATAGTTACTTAGATACTAATTATAAAGGTATCAATTATTTATGGGATCCTTATCTAACTCAATCAACATCAAGATGATATTGTTTAATTTATCACATTAGATGTTATAAAAGTTTATAAATATCAAAAAGGGTGGTCCAAAAGTCCATGAAACAAAATTAAAGGTTATATATAATAAGTATGTGGACCTAATAATGAACATTAATGTGCATATTGATGCATTATTTGATAGGGTAATTGTTTTTTCTGAGCACATGTGTGGTCTAACGGAAGTCCTTGATGATGTAAATATTTTAATGTTCATACTGATAAGTTTCCCACACTATTTTAATTAAAAATTATATATAATAAGGGATAAATATATTAGATAGTTGAGGTTGGATAGATTTCATTGTACCATTTTTTATACAAGATGATATATGATGATAATCATGATGTGGAAAAATGGATTTACAAATAGGTGTATTTCATGGCTAGAAGAATCTCCCCATAGAGGATTGGTAGGAAGGATATAAGTAGAAATAGGATCAAAGAGGTCTACTAAAGTATAAATATCATTCATATAAAAATGAAAATTTTGGTTTGAAAATTGATTGCAAATAGAGATTTGTGATGGTTAATTCTATACCATGTGCACCCACTATGAGGTTGAATATTGATTTGGGAATGAATAAAAATTATATGTTTCAAATAACCCAAGGAAAACTCGATCATATAGAAATAATAGACAAGAATTCACCTAAAATAATGTGTCATATTTGTGGAAAGACAAGAAACTTCTGAAATGTTTTATCCATATTCAAGAGGTTCCAAAGGTGAAAAAGAAACAAATGAGACCTCACATAGTTGAATATTACAAGAATTTTTTTGATGGTTGTTGTTACTAGTGTGATTTATTTGAACTCATGTCTATATATTAGTCAACAATAATGTTATGAAATGTACTAAATTAGACGAATGGTTTATAAGGTGTTTCTTAAATAATTATTTGTTGAGAGAAAATGTAAAATCAATTTTCAACACTACAAGATAAATTCATTCCATCATATTCTAAGTATTATCAAAAATACTAGTCAATATCATGTATCAATTCAAATACATTTATCAAAAATAAAAGATTTTATAATTAGTTGGTTTCAAATATTTCCCTTAAATCATCACATTGTACTGTTGTGTCGATCTTTGATAGGGGATTCACTTCCCATATGACAGTAAATAAGTATCTTATCACATGCATTAAGTATAACAACGAATGTGTTGTCAACTTTGGAAATGATGAAGACTTGAAGACTATTGGATTAGGGAAATCCATGTTTTGAGGATAAAATATGAGATATGATGATTTATTGTTTGTTAAAGTTTTCAGTTAAAATTTATTAAGTGTCAGTCAATTATGAAAATCTTGTAATTTTTTAAGCGTTACCAAAAACATTTCTATCATCAAAGGAAAATATGTTCAGTTCTTTATAGCTAAATATTAAAAATTTGAATAATTCCATTGTAAGGGTAAAGGAAGATATGTGTGTTATATTCAACGAGGAAGAAAACAGTTTGTGGCATACACATCTTGGTCATTCCGCAAAAAACATCCTTGGATGATCTTGTGAAATTCAATGCACCTCGAGATCTCCCTAAGTAATTTCATGATCATACACACATGTGTGATAATTTCAAAAACAATTAGACCATTTGGAATATGTAAAAATAAAAATAACATAATCCCACACGAGTTCTTGAACTGGTTCATGATGATACATGTAGAGTTATATCACTAAGATCCATTGATGGGAGGATATATAATGTCCTTTTTAATGATGATTTAAATATAATGGTAGGGGTATTTTCATTGAACATAAGTCCAAGGTATTCGATTTCATAACATAATGTCATAGGATGGAAATATAGGTCCCACCCTTAATTATAAACATTTCAAAAGAACCATAACATAATCATACAACCTTAATAATTCTATATAAACATTACATTTTAATTTGGTGAACCAAACTTTTAAAAGAAGATTTTAAAATAAAATCCCCTTAAAATATTATATAATTGATGTGAGACTTAATATAGTGGATGGATTGTGTATTCAAAATCTAAATTCACATAATTAAACATAATATAAATAAATCATTACTCAAACTATTTTTATACCATATAAATAATGAAGAAGAATCTTAACCCAAAGAATGGAAATCAGGATAAGAATTCCCTTACCTCAGGTTTGTCTTACTTCAAACTTGTTTAAAACTCCTTTATAATTGTTAAAATAGTGTTATTAATATCTTACAGAAACATATTCATGTTTATAATACCTTATATGATCATTCTGTTACAACATTTCTCCCTTTAATTGTTATTATTTTGTTCCTTCCATTGTTTTGGGTGCGTTCTTTACATGATTTCCATGATCAGTTCATGATGGATTTTTTTGTCGATATTATGTGAAACCATAGAATTGGAATATAGTGGTATTTAAATATTTCCTAATCCATAAATTATAACATTTATCATTTTTAATTATGATATGAGGATGATTCATAAGTTAAAACATCATTCATATTTTTTAGGTCATTTTTGGGATTCTTCGATCGAAATGAACTCATTTTTATTTATAAATTAATAAAAAGTGTAAAAATGATTTCAGATCCTTATATAAGATATAATAAATAAATTATAATCTTGTTCAACCATAAAAATGATTTCATGACTATTCTTGAAGTAATTAAAAGAAAATTGAAATCACATCGTCCACGATGTCTGTATATCGATACATCATAGACGATGTTTTAATTTCTTGAATAAGTGGGAGAGGATACGAAGTATAATGGGGAATATTCCATAAATATGGTGAAATACACAATATCTAAGATACTAGATCATTATTTAATATTTTATTAGGGTGTGAGGAAAGAAGAATAGTAGAAAAGAAAATGAAATGAAAAGAAATAAAACAAAAGAGGATGTTTACCTCTTGATCTCTTCTCCTGGAGATCTTCCTTAAGGCCTCTTGTTTTGGAATTTTGGTGACACCAAAAGCTCTAGGACGTGGCTAAGAGACTTGGGGAGGTAATTTGGAAAAAATAGACAATGATCGAGTCTTGAGAGGTGTGATAGGAAAATGGGAATGAGGGTGGTATATGTAGTGTAGGGGAGGAGGGGTTTTACATTATTTTAATGATTATATTAATATTTTTTTATAATACTTTGAATAGTCTTGATTCAGGTGACCCCAAATATTTATAATGGAATGTGAGTTAGAACCATGTGGGTATACATCACTTATAATGTCATAAATAGTGTATTTAACTAAAAATTTGAATATATGGTATTTTACCGTATTTCACTATTCATCAAAAATTCTGGAATTTCTGTAAAATCCCAAAAATTAACCCTAAACATTTTGGGATGTGTAGAATTAAAAAATGAACTATAATTTTTGAAAATAATTTTCTAAATATTATTAATTTAATGTTTAAATAAAATTATACTTTATTCAAAAATTAACAGTTTTAAATCTATAACTACTTTGATATCACATTAAAAAATTAACCAAGATGTCATTATCTTAAATCCTCAAGAAGATAAAAATAATAATAAAATTTACTATTCATTAGGACCTTATTACTATTCATAAGTTTAAAACCCCGATATTTTATGAAAAATATTCTTTTAATATCATTGATGTCTTGTGTTGTATGCTACAACAAGATTACCTTGCGCTATACGCAACACCGTATGAGCTTCCAGTATACACAACACTATTCTTGGATCATGTTACATACAATTTTGATAGTAGTTATTCGATGAAACATTGAGTGTATATATATAAATATATATATATATATATATTCAATGTATAAATGAAATATGGTTGTATTCTGTTATACGAAACAACGAAGGAGTCTTGCACAACACGCAACCCTGACTTGGCTTGCATTACAAGCAATTGCGACTTTCCTCGATAGCGTGTGTTGTATGCAATACCAGGTTTCACTAAACAACGATATATGGTTATAATATTATTATGAACTAGATTTTATGAATAGTATCAACTACATTTTGAATTTTATAACATTATTATTCATCTTACACATTTTCTAGAACATGGTATGTGAACAAAATCATTTTTTCAAGTAAAATAAGTATTTTTAAAAAAATGTAGTTTTGTCGCCTTTTGATGGTGCACCCACCTTAAATATTGTTTTTGACATGTCTATAAGTTCAATTTGAAAAAATATAATTGTTTTTTGGAATTAGGATATAAAAGTTTACTTTAGATAAAATTTTCATATTATTCTGATAACTTTCATATTTTAGTGATTAGTAAAAACACGCTTTATTTTAATTAAAAACAACTTTTTTCATCGCAATAATTTATATGGTCAGATTATATTTTTAATTGGTTTTAAAGTGTAATTAGAATATAGTTTTACCATTTAATTCAATGTTGGTCATTGTAATTAATTTCACTTTGAAATTGGATATAAACAAGTATCAATCTTTTGATAGTTATTGTTTCTTAAAAACACGCTATTTGTTTTGATAACGGGAATTAATTTTAAAATTAATTAATGTCACTTATATGTTTTGAATTTAAAAAAAAATAGACATCAATTTTGAATTTGGAATATCAAATAATTCTTAGGCTGAATGTTTGGTATTTTTCTGAAAAACTTCAATTTTTGATGAATAGTGAAACCACTTGGTGGTAGATTAAAAACTGGCTTTTTCATTTAAATGAAATTTTACCACTTCTGTGAATTGAATTTCAAAAATCCGAGAGACACGGTTAATATCAAGGACTAAAATGTGGTTCAATGAGAAGAAAATATTTTTTCGTGAATAGTAACTTTTACTTTTATTACCACGGTTAAAAGTAAATAGGGTAATTAAGGGTAAATATGATATTATTATTACCTAACACATGTACTAATTATATTATACAAATGTAATTCGACCAAAAACAACCTTAGAAATAAAATATGACCATTTAGGCCCACTTGGATTAGATTAGGACATTTAATATTAATTTATTTAAAGAAGGGTTAAAATAGTTAAAATCAATGATTAATAAGTAAATTATTTTTAATATACGGTTATACATAAGATAAATTCGACTATAAATATTCATTAGAAATATAAAACTATATCCTACATAAACGTATTTTATTTTTAATTTTTAGACTTTAAATAATTTAATTTATTTATGACATAATGACGATGCAGTAATTATCTTATTAATAAAATATTGACATAATTGATGTTATAAATACCCAAATAAATGTAATTTGAGACTTTTTATGAATTCCACTACTTTTCTAGGTTAATATGACATGTTAGAATTTATTTAATTAACTTTTTTTGAACTAATCATTCTGTTATGATTTTCACAAAAATCAATTACCAAATAGAATCAAAATTGACATAAAATAGTTTTTAAATAAATATTATATTATTAATTGTTACTTTATTCCCAAAAATATAAGGTTCTGCAAAATGACTTAGATAAGGTTATATATATTAATAATAAAAAACTTTGGGTTCTTTTGGCTTATTATAGTATGTTTATTAACCTTATATTGTAAGAAAACAGGAAGACATGGTAAAAGTAAAATTATTTAACTTAAGGTTAAATATAAATGATAAGGTTAAAATAGAAACCTAAACTTGTCTAAATTCTATTTTATGAGATTATTGCGACCCATACCCATAGTATCTTCTAAATAAATCAATTTGGAGCTATTAAAAACCGAATATGACTTTATAATAAAATAATATTTTTAGTTTTTCCAAAGGTGCCCCTCTCCTCCCTTATAAAAGGGCACCTCCTCCCTCTCTTCCTCACACCACATTGAGCCTTCAATATCGGCCAACCCCTTCCAAATTCTCTTCTTCACTTCCATAGAAACATACTAGAGGTTCTGGTCTTCTTCAAAGACCAATTTTAGTGCCCTAAGAGGAGGTCTCAAAGGGGCGCTTCAAGAAAGAGGTAATGTCTATTACCGATTCTTTCAACATTATTTCTTCTTCCACTTCTTCTTATTTAGTTGTTTCATTATAAAGTAATAACATCAGTATAACTCATATAATTATATGTTATTATAAGTATGAAACAACCCTATTTCACTATCTATCCATCCTACGGAAAACGAAATCACCACGCGTGCGTACGTACGGAATACCGTCTCCACGCCGTGGTGAAATCTTGTTTTCCACCAGCACCTTACATGGATGGGTATAATGGTGTAAAGAATAACTATATATGGTTATTATAACATCATACTTATTCTGATATATTATACCATCCACTCCAATTCTATTCAATAATTATGGTAACGATATCATCGCTCATGCCTACGTACGGACTACCGTCTCCACGACGCGATGAGATTCATTCTCCATGTTAACCATACATGAATGATCATAAAGTTTAAATAATGAATAATAATTAAATATATGAAATAATAATGCTAATATATTTATGTATATATATATTTATGTTATCCAATTAATTTCATTCAATTCAACGAGGAAATAAAAACAACGTTCATGCATACGTACGACCTACCATCTCCATGAATGTTGTATTTCTTTACATTTATCAATCTATTATATATATGTATATTCTAAATATATATTATATATAAATCATGTTTTATATTTTAGAATTAATTAATCATGATCTAAGTAATCATATGAATAATTAAAAGTCAAAACACGGACGACAAATGAAACGATTTTACCAAAAACGCTCTTTAACATGGAATTTACAAAAGAACGGGTAATATAAAGTCATAAGTGGACCATATATGATATCATAACAATGAATATGATTCTGTAATAAGTTAATGAAATTATTTAAATCATTATACAGGAGGTTTGGATACGTACAAAGCATATCAGACCTAAGGTACGGGATAACTTTTCCAATCTCGTTCTTATTCGAGATTGTTTATTCGTAAGTATTTACTGGGGTTATTGTTCTCATCCATGTCCATGTTTCCTAAAAAATGTTTTCATGTATGTTTAATGTCCTTTTTACCCATTTTTGACTTTTACAACATGGTATGTATAGAATCTCTCTTTTACGAGGTACTTTTGCCTTTTCCGACAAAAGTACGAGAAGAATGTTTTTTTAACTTATTCGGCACGAACAGATTTTTACGGTTTTATAAAGCCTTATTTTCATGAAGATTCCTCCAAAATATTTCATGAATATTTTCAACAAAATATTTTTATTTTAAAATTGAATGATTTTTTGTGAAAAGAAATTTATTTTGAAGAAGAAATGATATTTTCCTCAAGAATTCATTTCAAGTGTTTTATCAAAACAATTTTCCATCTAAGATGACATTATTTCATATGTGTATGTTTCAAGTATAAAGTCTCTATGATTTATATGGTTTCACTTTTCTTATTATGAAATGATATCCATTTATTTTATATGGATTATGTGTTGATGGGATGATGTTTATGAAACCCATTTTATTCGTTGGGTTATTATGAATAATGTATGTTTATTTTGTGGCACAAGTAAGAATGATTTAATTATGAGATGGGTGGGACCTATATCTCCCTCCAATGCATTAGGTAAATATTTATATCTCATGAGATAGACATGGCTAGAACGTTAAGTTAATCTGGTTCAGTGTTACAGGACTGAAATGAGGAGTGAACTCAATTCAGAAAGGGACTTTGGCCACTAAGATGATCTTGGCAGTAATGCCTTGGCTACTATGGAAATCATAACATGTGATGAATGGTTTCCAAAATTACCTTTTTTATTACCATTATATTTTATCATGGTTGATGTTCCATTATGACATATTCCTTACGTACTTCCACGATTTATGTCTTTTCTCAAGATTTTGATGTTTAAATTTCATGTTCATGTTTTTGCTTCCAAATGTATATGGATGGTTTTATGTTATCTATGTTTTCCCTTACTGAGCATTTGAGCTCTCCCTTTTTATGTTTTATTTTCCCCAGGAAATAAAGACAGGTTTTTGGTAAGGACACAAAAGGGGAAGATCGTTATGGGAGTTTGTGAAGATATTTCAACATGATTAGAAGTTTATATTTCGAGTTTCCAAAGACACTAAACTATTACGGTCCTTGTGTGTCTGTTTTTGTTATGCATTAAGTATTCAACAATAGTAATGTAATTTCCATGTACGTCATGCTTCGGGCCTCTACATTTGGTATCAGAGGAAAGGTTTAGTCAATCTTTGGAAACTAGGATGAGAGAACTTCAGTGAGATCCCTAGAGATATTTCTAAGGTATGTCTAGGGATTTCACTAAGGTTAAGTATAAGTATAGGTTATAGTCCTAGAATTATAGTAACGATATTAGATTAAACCTAAGATGTCAGATATTGAAGTTACTCCCCCATTATTATGATTTTTTGCCTCTCACACTATTCTTTTTGGGTTTTAGAAAATGGCTGGAAACAAGATGATTCATGATAATGGAGGATATGATGGACAATGGAATGATATTATTCATGAGCAACCAAATGCAATGGGATTCAGAAGTCCAAATATAATTATTATTCTGAATCAGCAATCTCATAATATGATCAATAAACTCAAATTTGGAAAGTTTCCTTACTCGGCTATTAAGAGAAAGATCGGGTTTCATGATAATCATAGAGGAAAGAAAGTTAAATTTCCCCTATGTAAATCATGTGGGAAGAGGAATCAAGGAGAATGTTTCAAAGGAACAGGAATATGCTTTGGGTGTGGAAAAGAAGGACATAAAGTTAGTAAGTGAAAAGGAAAAGGTTCAGTTAACACCATGTATGAGGATAATTGTATTGCTACGACATCAAAAAATGGTTAAATGTTTTAAATGTGGAATTTACGGGCATTATAAAAACCAATGCCCTAAGGGAAAGTCTCATGAAGAGAATCAGTATGGTCATATGAGTAGTATTTATGTGGATGATGATGAAGAGACTACAATTGAAATATGAGATGAAAGAAATGATGAAGCTCAGTCAATGGTTTAAGAAGGTAGTGGAATGATTACATGTTTATCAAGTGTAATGTTGTATAAGTAATCTCATGGTACTATGGAATGAAGAGACATCTAAGGATTGTTACACTGTTGTCTTTCCTTATGTTTTGAAACTGTATAATGAATGGTACCAGTAACCATGAATGGTTATTCAGATATTTTTGGAAAGTAGATGATATGAGCATAATGAAGGGATAAGGAGAAAATTATATGTTTGATAGTATTCATGAGCTCATGACTGATATAAGGAAATAGTTATATCATGGTTTGAGTATATAGAATTTTGGGTTTTTGGTATGTGGAAAGAGTTAAATTTTGACATCACTCATGTTTTTACTAAGAGTCAATGGGTATTCATTTTTTCAGAGAATACATGATTAAGGCCTTCGAATGTTTGGAATGTGACCAACAAGACATATATTATGATATATGAGGATCAACTATGGTATTAAGATGCTTCTTATATGAAATATCTGGTAATCGTTTTCACCATAATATGAGAGTGGACTATAGTATTATGGATAAGCCTAAAGATTGGAATGGATTATGTTGGACATAAGTTAGTATTGTTTCTGGATAGAAGTTTTTTCGATATTATTTATGGGATGTTATAGTAATGTAGTTTTAGAAAAAGGAAAACCTGCAGGACGGACGACACCCCATCGCGTCTAACAAGGCTGTGGGAATCGAACCCACGAACAAAGTGCGAATGGCCTTTATCACCTGCCACTGGCCAACAAGAAGTCCCTGTTTAGTAGAAACTAGTTTTATTATATTAAGCAGTATGATATATGAAGTATAAGTCCATTTTAGGAACCATATATAATTAATCTCAATATAGATGGACTTATGTATTTTTGGTAACTTTTATAACCTTTTTTATGAGACATATGTAATGACCCATCATTCTATCACATGATCTACTAACACTTCACGAATGACAAATTCAACTTCATTTCTTTAAGAGATGAAGTGGAAATTGTCCAAAGAACGACCAACGGTGAGACTGTACCAAAATCACGAAAATATTTCTTCTAATTCCAATTTCATCAACTTTAGGGAAAGGATCTTGAAAACCAAAAATGTTTTCCTAGTGCCCTTATATCCGAGGAATTAGATAGTACCTTAGATCATCACAAATCTATGGATTTGTCATTGATGGATTTTTCATAGCCATATTCTCTACCACTCTCCATCAGAACTTTGTGGTTAAATTTTTCTTCCATATCCATATTTTTACCTATGTTCTCCTATATGGAAACCCAATGATGAGTTTCTTTGTGTAATCATTACATTTCATACTTTAGTTTTTAAAATTTTGTTTTAGTATTTCTTTTTACGATGTGGGTTTTTATAAATAGTAAACGATTTATAACCCCGACGAATTTTGAGGGTGAAATTCATTTTAAAGCGGGTAGAATGTAACACCCTGAGATTTTATGAAAAATATTCTTTTAAAATCATTGATGTATTGTGTTGTATTCTACAACAAGATTACCTAGCGCTATACGCAACACCGTATGAGCTTGCAGTATACACAACACTATTCTTGGATCATGTTACATACAATTTTGATAGTAGTTATTCTACGAAACATTGAGTGTATATATATAAATATATATATATATATTCAACGTATAAATAAAATATTGTTTAATTCTATTATATGAAACAACGGAGGAGTCATGCACAACACGTAACCCTGACTAGTCTTTCATTACACGCAATCGCGACTTTCCTCGATAGCGTGTGTTGTAGGCAATACCAGGTTTCACTAAACAACAATATATGGTTATAATATTATTATGAACTAGCCGTTATGAATAGTATCAACTACATTTTGAATTTTATAACATTATTATTCATCATACACATTTTCTAGAACAGGTTATGAGAACAAAATCAATTTTTCGAGTAAAATAAGTATTTTTCAAAAATGTAGTTTTTCCGCCTTTTGATGGAGAAACCAACTTAAATCTTGTTTTTGACATGTCTATAAGTTCAATTTGACAAAATAATATTCTTTTTTGGAATCAGGATATAAATATTTACTTTGGATAAATTTTTCATATTATTCTGATAACTTTCATATTTTAGTGAATAGTAAAAAACGCTATTTTTTAATTAAAAACAACTTTTTTCATCACAATAATTTATATGGTTAGATTATATTTTAAATTGGTTTTAAAGTTTAATTAGAATATATTTATTACCATTTAATACAATTTTGTTCAATGGAATTAATTTCACTTTGAAATTGGATATAAATAAGTATCAATCTTTAGATAGTTATAGTTTCTTAAAAACACGCTATTTGTTTTGATAATGGGAATTAATTTTAAAATTAATTAATGCCACTTCTATGTTTTGAATTTGGAAAAATAGACATCAATTTTGAATTAGGAATAAAAAATAATTCTTAGGCTGAATTTTTGGTATTTTTCTGAAAAACTTCAATTTTCGATGAATAGTGAAACCACTTAGTGGTAGATAAAAAACAGACTTTCTCATTAAAATGAAATTTTACCACTTCTGTTAATTGAATTTCAAAATTTCAAGAGACACAGTTAATATCAAGGACTAAAATGTGGTTCAATGAGATGAAAATATTTTTTTGGCGAATAGTAACTTTTTACTTTTATTACCACGGTTAAAAGTAAATAGTGTAATTAAGGGTTAAAATGATATTATTATTACCGTAACACATGTCCTAATTCTATTGGAAAAGTGTAATTCGACCAAAAACAACCTTAGGAATAAAATACAACCATTTAGCCCCACATGGATAAGATTAGGACATTTAATATTAATTTATTTAAAGAAGGGTTAAAATATTTAAAATCAAAGTTTAATAAGTAAATCATTTTTAATATAGGGTTATACATAAGCTAAATTATAATATAAATATTCATTTGAAAGATAAAAAGATTTACTACATAATGGTATTTATTTTTAATTTTTAGACTTTAAATAATTTAATTTATTTATGACACAATGATAATGGAGTAATTATCTTATTAATGAAATATTGACATAATTGATGTTATAAATACCCAAATAAATGTACTTTTAGACTTTTTAAGAATTACACTAATTTTCTATGTTAATATGACATTTTATTATTTATTTAAGTAACTTTTTTAGAACTAATCATTATGTTATGATTTTCACAAAAATCAATTACCAAATAGAGTCAAAAATGACATAAAATAGTTTTTAAAACAAATATTATATTATTAATTGTTATTTTTTCCTGAAAATATCAGGTTCGGAAAAATAACTTAGATAAGGTTATATATATTAATAAGAAACAACTTGGGGTTATTTTGTCTTGTTATAGTCTGTTTATTAACCTTATAGTGTAAGAAAACAAGAAGACACAGTAAAAGTAAATTTATTTAACATGAGGTTAAATCTAAATGATAAGGTTAAAATAGAAACCTAAACTTGTGTAAATTCTATTAGATGAAAGGATTTCGACCTATTTCAACATTATCTCTGAAATAAATCAATTTGGTGCTATTAAAAACCGAATATGACTTTATAATAAAATAATATTTTTAGTTTTTCCAAAGGTGCCCCTCTCTTCCCTTATAAAAGGGCACCTCCTCCCTATCTTACTCACACCACTTTGAGCCTTCAAGATCGGAAAAACCCTACCAAATTCTCTTCTCCACTTCCATAGAAACATCCTAGAGGTTCTGGTCTTCTTCAAAGATCAATTTTAGTGCCCTAAGAGGGAGTCTCAAAGAGGAGCTTCAAAGAAGAGGTAATGTCCGTTACCGATTCTTTCAACTTTATTTCTTCTTCCACTTATTCTTCTTTAGTTGTCTCATCATGAAGTAATAACATCAGTATAAATCATATACTGATATGTTATTATAAGTATGAAACAACCCTATTTTACCATCTATCCATCCTACGGAAAACGAAATCACCACGCGTGCGTACGTAGGGAATACCGTCTTTACGCCGTGGTGAAATCTTTTTTTCCACCAACACCTTACATGGATGGGTATAATGGTGTAAATAACAACTATATATGGTTATTATAAAATCATACGGATTCTAATATATTATACCATCCACTCCAATTCTATTCAATAATTATGGGAACGATATCATCGCTCGTGCGTACGTACGGACTACCATCTCCACGACGCGATGAGATTCATTCTCCATGTTAACCAGACATGAATGATCATAATGTTTATATAATGAATAATAATGAAATATATGAAATAAAAATTCTATTATATTTATGTATATATATATATGTCATCCAATTAATTCCATTCAATTCAACGAGGAAACGAAAACAACGGTCATTCGTACGTACGACCTACCGTCTCCATGAATGGTGTATTTCTTTCCATTTATCGATCTATTATATATATGTATATTCTGAATATATATTATATATAAATCATGTTTTATATTCTGTAATTAATTAATCATGATCTAATTAATCATATGAATAATTACAAGTCAAAACACGGACGACAAATGAAACGATTTTACCCAAAATGCTCTATAACATGGAATTTACAAAATAACGGGTAATATAAAGTCATATGTGAACCATATATGATATCATAACAATGAATATGATTCTGTAATAAGTAAATGACATTATATAAATCATTATACAGGAGGTTCGGATACGTACGAAGCATATCGGACCTAAGGTAAGGGATAACGATTCCAATCTCGTTCTTATTCGAGATTGTTTATTCGTAAGTATTTACTGGGGTTATTGTTCTCATCCATGTCCATGTTTCCTAAAATATGGTTTCATGTATGTTTAATGTCCTTTTTACCCATTTTTGACTTTTACTATATGGTATGTATGGAATCTTTCTTTTACGAGGTACTTTTGACTTTTCTGGCAAAAGTACGAGAAGAATGTTTTTTTAACTTATACGGCACGAACGGATTTTTACGGTATTATAAAGCCTTATTTTCATGAAGCTTCCTCCAAAATATTTTATGACTATTTTCAACAAACTCTTTTTCTTTTAAAATTTCATGATGTTTTGTGAAAAGAAATTGATTTTGAAGAAGAAAGGATATTTTCCTCAAGAATTCATTTCAAGTGTTTTATCAAACCCATTTTCCATCTAAGATGACATTATTTCATATTTGTATGTTTCAAGTATAAAGTCTCTATGATTTACATGGTTTCACTTTTCTTATTATGATATGATATCCATTTATTTTATATGGATTATGTGATGATGGGATGATGTTTATGAAACCCATTTTATTCATTGGGTTATTATGAATAATGTATGTTTATGTTGTGGCACAAGTAAGAATGATTTCATTATGAGATGGGGGGGGGACCTATATCTCCCTCCAATGCATTGGGTAAATATTTATATCTCATGAGATAGACTTGGATGGAATGGTAAGTTAATCTGGTTTAGTGTTACAAGACTGAAACGAGGAGTGAACTCGATTCAGAAAGGGACTTTGTCCACTAAGATGGTCTTGGCAGTAATGCTTTGGCTACTATGGAAATCATAAGATGTGCTGAATGGTTGCCACAATTACATATTTTATTATCATTATATTTTATCATGGTTGATGTTCCATTATGATATATTCCTTACGTACTTCCACTATTCATGTCTTTGCTCAAGATTTTGATGTTTAAATTTCATGTTCATGTTTTTGCTTCCAAATGTTTATGGATTGTTTTATGTTATCTATGTTTTCCCTTACTGAGAATTTGAGCTCACCCTTTTTATGTTTTATTTTCCCCAGGAAATAAAGATAGTTTTTAGGTAAAAAAACAAAAAGGGGAAGAGCGTTATGGGAGTTTTTGAAGATATTTCAACATGATTAGAAGTTTATATTCCGAGTTTCCAAAGACACTAAACTATTACGGTCCTTATGTGTCTGTTTTTGTTATGTATTTATTATTCTGCAATAGTAATGTAATTTCCATGTACGTCAAGCTTCAGGTCTCAACAATAAGGGTCTGTTACTATTTAATAAAAAACATTTTGGTATCATTAGACTCCAAATAACTTACTGATCACAATTATAGGTGACCATTTTTCAAAATTCTAAATATAGAAGACAATAAATTAAGTTTAATGCTAATTAATTTATTAGTACTTGAGTCTTAATAATGCTACGTAGGCACTGTGCTAGCACTGAAATTATTTTGTATATTAATCATGAATAAAATATAATTATCATGATCTAAGTTATTTCAATACAATATTTCTCATAAAATATCATTAATAGATTTTATATCACAAATATTTCTTCATGATATCACAAAAAACATCAATGAAAAAAAATATTTTTTTACTATTCATAAAAAATTTATCATTTTAAAAAAATTCTCAAAAATTCAATCTAATATAATTTCAACATACTAAATTCAAAAACTTAAAATAGTTTTGTCCCATAAACATTCTATAATTGAAAAATTAATTTTTTGAAATAAATAACAGTATAATAAATTATTTGTTTTTATAACTACGATTTAAATAAAAAATACTAAAAATATAAAAAAAATATTTAATAAATACATCGGTGGAAACATTATCCCCTCATTCAGTAAATTGTGTCCTCACGATTTGAAATCCGGATTCATGACTAGGGTTCTACTAATCAAAATACTTTTGTTTAAAACCCATATCGTAAAAAATATATTAAAATAGCCACTCAATAATAGAGAAAAGAAATTATGAGGAACACAAGAGGTAACACATAATAGGTTCCCACATTGGAAAATAGGGATATGTAAGATAAAAAAAGCTCTCAAACACTGATACATACTAAGATAGAATAGGGTAATGAGAATGTTAAGCACCACAGAACTATAAATATTTGATGGGATAAAAGGGATATTAATTTATTAGTTAGAAAATAAAATGTATAATGTTTCTATTTAATGAACTTTTTTCTAGTTTTGATGGATTACATTGACATTTATACAAAGAACATAAAGATATGTACTTACATAAAAAGTAAATTTTCAACCTTTAATGGATTTTTCACCACAAACCCATCTTTTTCTTCGAAAGAAGACCATTAAAATTTCATTCTTACAGAAATAGAAGAACCATATATAGATATCTCACTCCATAATTAGAAAACAATTTTTTCCTCATGTGTTTATGAATTAAAAAATGTTAGGGATAAGATAATCTAATTACCCAAAATAATTAATCATATAAAAGTAATTCCCAAGGTTAAACTTGGATCATTCCATAAAAAATATCATTAAAATTCCTCAAAAAACATTTGTAAACTAGTATTAAAACCCAAATATCAAAAGTATTTGGTCACATATACCTCCAATAAAATATTAAAATTTATCACCAAAGAATCATCGATGACTTTTTAAAGTCTCACTTCACAATGTATATGACCAAATCATAAAATCTCTAAGAAATGATGGTTATTTTAATAATTCACCCTAATGACATAATAAAATCATATTTTCCACCAAAATAAAATTTGACTTTATTCCACAAATAAAGTCGTCATTATTATAGTTAACTTATTCATGTAACTCATCCCAAAAAAACATAATTAACTCAAAATCAAAGATCATATGAATCCTAATGTTATATGTACTTTAAAATTATATCCACAAAAGAAAAAATATTTTTTTCCTCAAATATAATTTTCTTTACATAATAACTTCTGGATTACATATAACTAAAACCCAATTAAATACTCCCAATGTTCTTCGATCATCAAAAGTGTACTAGTACTTTTAAACACTTCATCACAATTATTTCTATCATAACTTTTGAATCCTTTATATGTAGACATCTCAATATTTTATCATTCTTCATAATCCATAAACTATGAATTTCCAAATTATTTAATATTACTGAATTTTTGAAATTCAAATAAATGAATTATAACATCATGATTCATAAATATAAATCCAATTATATTTTATACATTATGAATAAGAAAATAATTTATAAATCAAATCTGTATTTCAGGATCCTCTTAACGTTCCCTTTTTCTTTCAGTATGTTGACCTACTTTCAAAACGAATGTGTTCATACCACTCTTGGGATTTCAAATTCCATGATAGTTAGAAGGGTTGGGATCTTTAAGTCATATTAAAAATATACCATGACCCATAAAATTGTTTTATATAAGTGTAGGTGTTAGATAACTCAAACAATTTTCTGCAGATGATTTGAATACCCAAGAACTTTTCAAAATAATTTGAATAAAACCTTGCAATAATAGTGATGATAAAATCATAACATAGGGATAATAAGGTTTTTCATGATCATTTTCCTTCCATCGTGACAAATAATCCTTAATCTATTGAATGTCATATCACTTAAACAAGAAATAAATTGTTAAAAGAAAAATACTCTATAAGGTAAATATAATAACAAAAAAACTAAAAGCCATCAACATTATTATATATATTAGTTGATTTAGGGTTTTAAAAAACTCTACATGGATTCCAATAAAACATTTTTTTCATACTATAGTAACACTTTTGGCTATAAAAAAATATCTTTGATCCATATTAACATCCTAATCTCAAAAATAATCCAAACCGTCCTCTAATATCACCTATAAGGACCAAACCATAAAACATTACATATTATTCAGTATTTGACAAGAACATAAATTTTTACACATTGAGAATATTTTTAGATTTATAGTTATAGAAAATTAGGACATAAAACAAACACAACATCTCGTAATCATACACATTGTTACTCTAAAAATAGTATCTATTTCTCCCAAAATATAAAACTCTTTAAATAAAATATGATTTCTTAGACCAATATTTATAACATTTAACTTGACTTATTTATTTTCCTTAAAAATCCTTATAACATATTAAAATAATTCAAAAACTTGGTATGAGCATAAAAATATCATCAAGGGATATAAAAAGAAGGACAGAAAACATTAGTCCATGAATACTTGTAACGTATGAAATGATTTTCAAAAATGAATGCTTGTCACCCATATAAACTTACTTTCTGAAACAAGATATTTCCAGAAGATTTCCAAAAAACATGTACAACATAAATATAACTGTAAATTTATCTTAGGGAATTACTTTAATAATATTGTAACCCTCATGGGTACCTTTCAATTTTTAACCCTCATGGATACCTTACAATGTAACCCTCACATCTACCTTATTCTGTAACCATAAAATTACACATGGAGTAGCCATATGACCGACCTAAAACATACACATACTCAATGCATTGGAGGTAAAAATATTTCCCACCCTTCATCATAATCAATTACCAAGAACCAGAACATAATCATACAACATGAATAATTTCATAAATCATTGCTTTTGAATTTTGTAAAATAGAATTTTAAAAGATGATTTTAAAAGAAAATACCCTTACAAATATATTATAATTGAAGTGAGACTTAATAGAGTGGATGGAATATTTATATAAACTATAAATATAAATTATTAAACCTAATATAAACAAAAATAATTACTCAACTTATTTTAATACCATATAAATAATGAAGAAGAATATTAACACAAAGAATGGAAATTGGGTTAAGAATTCACTTACCTCTGGTTTGTCTTACATAAAACTTGTTTAGACCTCATGTATAATGGATAAAATAGTGTTATTAATATCTTAAATATAAATATTCATATTTATAATACCTTATATTATAATTTCATTACATCATTTATTCCTTTAATTGTTAGTATTTTGTTCCTTCCATTGTTTTGAAGCGTTCTTTACATGATTTCCATGACCAGTTCATGATGGATATTATTGTCGATTGGATGTGAAACTCATAAATTATAATGGAGGAATATTTGAAGATTTTTAGAACCATAAATTATACCTTTTATCATTTTTAATTCTGACATTAGTATTATTCATAATTTAAAACCTCATTTATATTTGTTTAGGTCATTTTGGTGATTCATCGATCTTAATGTACTCATTTTGACTTATAAATTAATAACACGTGTGAAAAATGATTCCAAAAACATATATAATATATAATACCAAAATTATAATCTGGTTCAACCAGAAAAATGTTTTCATGTCCATTCTTTAAGGAAGTAAAATAAATTGAAATCACATCATTCATGATGTCAGGAAATCAACACATCATAGACGGTGTTTTAATTTCTTGAATAAGTAGGAGAAGAGAATAAGTATAATTGTTAATCTTAAATAAACATGATTAAATCCATAATATGTAAGAATATGTATCATTAATTCCTATTTTGGAAGGGTGGTGAGGAAATAATACGAATATAAAATAAAATTCAAAGAAAATAAAGAAAACAAAAGATGATGTTTACCTCTTGATCTCTTCTCCTTGAGATCCTTTTCAAGGCATCTGGTTTTGGCCATTTGGTGAGGAAAAAAGATTTAGGACGAGGGGAAGATACTTGGGGAGGTAATTTTGTAGAACATAGACATTTCTCAAGGCTTGAGTTTTGTGATAGGAATAGGGGAATGAGGATGGTATTTATAGTGGAGGGAGGAGAGATATTACATAATTTTAATGATTATTTTAATATTTTATCATAATATTTTGAATATTCTTGATTCATGTGACCCAAAATATTAATAATGGAATGTGGGTTCAAACCATGTTGGTATAAATCACTTATAATGTCATCAATAGTGTATTTAACTGAAAATTTGAATATACGGTATTTTATTGTATTTCACTATTCATGAAAAATTCAGGAATCTCAAAAAAATCCAAACAATTCACCATAACCATTTCTCGACGTGTAGAATTCAAAAAAGAACTCCATTTTTTAAAAATAATTTTCTAAATATTATTAATTTAATTTTTAAATAAAATAATACTTTTTCAAAAATTATCAATTTTAAATCTATAACTACTTAAATACCACATTGAAAAATTATCCAATATTTCATTATCCTAAATAATCAAGAAAATAAAATAATTATACAATTTATGTTTCTTTAGGTTCATATTACTATTTATATTACTATTCATAATGGTGTGTTACTGTTCTGAAAAAATCATGTTGTTTTCATCATACTCCAAATAACTTACTGATCACAATTATAGATGACCATTTTTTGAAATTCAAAACGTAGAAATGACAAACATAAGTTTAATTCTAATTAAATTATAAGTACATGAGTTGTTATAGTTTTATGTAGGTACTGCACTGGCACTAAAATTAATTTTTAGAATAATCATGACTAAAATATAATTATCACGTTCTAATTTATATTTATAAAATATTTATCATATAATATCATTAATAAATTTTATATCACAATTATTTTTTCATGATTTCACAAAAACAACGTTGAAAAAAATGCATTTTTTACTATTGATGAAAAATTGTTCTTTTTTAGAAAATTCTCAAAAATTCATACTAATATAATTTCAAAATGATGAATTCAAAAAATCAAAATAGTTTTTCCCATAAACATTCTATAGTTAAATTAATTAATGATTTAAAATAAATAACAATATAATAAATAATTTATTTTGAGAAATACTATTCAAATCCATAATACAAATAATATAAAAACAAATTATTCAATAAATACCTGGGTTGTTACCAAGGTAATCACAAATAAATGTTCTTGCTTTCTATGAAAAAGAATACTTTAGTATATCAAAAGAATGATGGATTTTAATTTTATATATGATAAAAAATATCAAAAAGTGTTATTGGGTTTTATGTAAATGAATTAAGATGGTTCATTATATGATCTAAACATGACATCAATTAGTGCATTCTATCTTAAGATGTTATGTATTTTTTTTAATCATGAAACACGATTTCATTTATATGATCAGAACATAAGCTAAATATATTATGGATACTTAATATTTAATATATATTATATGGATGAAACAATATATTAAAGATATGGGAGTTATTGTGAAGTCTCTGATTAGAATTAATTTGGATAATTCAAGTACAATAAATATTTTGAAAAATATAGTACATCACTCAATGAAAAAAACATTGAAATAAAGTATAATTTTATCAAGGAGAATGTGGATAATGGGTTAATGAACTTGGAGTATATTCAGGCATAACATCAGGCTATAAAAATGATGACAAAGTCTACACCTAAATAAGTATTTGAAAGATATCATTTGGCTCCCGGAGTCTAGTCAAACCCCTACACTTAAACAGGGGGGATGGGGTACCCCTAATTACTAAGGTAAGAATTTTTATCCTTGTGTGATTATGAGTGTTCTCCTTATTTTTTACTATAAAGGAATAACCTTTAGATTTTTTTTATAAAGGTGGATCAGTCTATCTTATGAAAGGGAGAGATGGTGGGAGGGTATAAAGAGAAACAAAGGGAGTTTTAAATATGATGATATTGAATATTTTCATTAAAAATAGATATATCAAAAAAGTTAACCTGTGTGGATTTTGATGAATGACTTTTCCCTATTGGGTTGATGAAAATGGATTATTGAATGAATTGATTCATTTATAAACATCCCATTATACTTTTTTTACTATGTCAGTCGTGGCGCATGTGAGCTTAGAGTGTGTATTGAAAAAATATTTCATCTCAATGTGGAGATTAAAATGATAATTGTGATTAAAAAATGTGAATTTTTATTGAAAATAGAAGAGTGAAGATTTTTTATAAAAAATATAGTCATAGAAGGATTAAAATCATATCCTCAAATGAATACTTTTCAATAATCCTAATAGAGGAGATTTTTTGGGAAACCCCTCATGGTGACATTACAGTATAGTTGGGATTGTTTTGTTTAGTGCTAAATCTAGTTACTAAGGTCACTTTGGGAGTTCTAGAATTATTTTTGACAAGATATAACACCCATATACATTAAAAATATTTCCTATTAAATAAATCCACTTTCTTAGATAGCTTGTAGAACACACAACACTAAAATAAATGAACCATAATAATGTATACTATCATAACCTATCGATCAAATTAGTGTCTATTAATATTAATAAAACAATTTGGGAAAATAAATTGTTCACACATGTATAAATTAAATTCCATTATTATCTATTGATTATAAATAAAAATACATTTGAAAGAAAGGAAGATATTTTCTGAAAAACTGTAATATTCTAAAGAGTGGTTTCATTGCATTTTGAAAACATATAGAAAGATTAATTTTTACCTATTTTATCAAATTTATATGAAACAATTAAATTAAATTTTGGAATCATAATATAAAAAATAACTTAGGGTAAAATTCGGAGAATTCTATAAAAAAGATTAACTTTTTGATGAATAGTGAAAATACTTATTTTTATTCAAAACTACATTTTTGTTTAAATTATTTAAAAATTTATATTATATTTTATATTGTTTAAAATGTATATTTATAAAAATAGTATTAAAATTTATCTAATTTAGGTCACTATGATATATTTAATATTCAATTTCAATATAAAAAAGCTTCATACTTATGTGCACTTTTCATTGAAAACCACTTTTTCATCATTTCTACAGGGTTTATTTTAAATTAAAATTGGACACATAATAGAATTTAATTTTGATAAATGTATTCCATATTTTTAATAATATTCATTAATATTATATAATAATAAAAAAATAGTTTTTTACCATAATGAATAGTAAAAATAAGGAAAAATATTAATTATCGTTTTTTTTCATAAAAATTGGTTTGTTGGGGGGTTAAACTAAAATAGTAATGAATAAAATGATCTAAATACTTGCCCAATTTGTATTTTATGAAAATATTTAAACCTTATAAAATATAAGTTTCTATATTAATCCATTTTGGTTTCTTTTACTATGTAAACAACATCACTATAATTAATTCTTTTCAAACATTACAAATGTGTCCTCTTCCCCACATAAAAATTACCCCCCCTTGTCCTCTTCATTTAACACTTACATAAAAAATTTATATTTAAATACCTAGTAAAATAAATTATTTACTTCTATACCTTTTCTCTAGATCCATTATTTTTAGTATTAAACACTCTAGGGAGGTCTTTAGGTTAAACCTAAAGAAGTTTTCTGAATAAGATGTAAGGTTTTTTACAATGATTTTTCATTTTACTTCTTATTATAACTATTTATAATATTATTCATATATTATAATACAATAACACAATTATAAACCATGTAATGAGATGTTATAATTTTAATTTAATTACTGATATCCATATCCTCTTATATCTAATGGGAAAAATTGTCGATCGTGTGTACGGCGGACTACCACCTCACAAACCTGTTTAATTCATTTTCCACGACCACCATTCAAGGCTATATTTAATGATGGATTTAATGTATTTATATTATAGTTATGAAATTATTATAATTATTTAATTATTATATCACATGTACCTTCTTACATTCCATTTCGTGGGAGATATGATAATGTCGCTCATATGTATAGTGGACTACCGTCTCATGATGCAATGTGATTCCCTTTTCATATACACTTTACCTGAATGGTAGTAAGGATGAAATTAATGAATATATGAATATTTATAGACTAAAAATACTTTTTTGAATATAATAACTCATCTATCTTATTACATTTCAACCTATTAGAAAATAATAATATTGTTATGCGTACGTGTGGACAACTACCTCCAAGTGGGGATGCGAAATTTTTTTCATTATATTACTACATGTACGGAAATAATTATAAATTTTATTACTATAAATTATATGTAAAATAATTATTTTTATAAAAATTTTAATTAATATTTATTTTCCTTTCATTATATCAGTTGAGAAAATGGAAACAGTGTTCACGCATATGTACGCACAACTGTCTCCATGAAAGGTGTAATCCGTTTCCTATATATATATTTTTTAGATAACTATAAATACCTATATAATAAATATATACATTATTTATATCATGTTTTGAATTCTATAGATTATAGAACTGTTATCAAATTAAAATGATTAAAATTAGTGAACCAATCCCTTCATGAAAAACAAATTAATTATCACCTAAAACAATGATTTAAAAAAATAATTATTAATAAATAGGAAAATTAATTCTATAATTAAATAATATATGGTATGAGATATTTAATAATGGTTCAATAATAGATTTATAATAGACTTATATTTATAATACATAATCTTTGAACTTGTATGATAGAAGTCATACCTAAGGGAACAAATTTTTGTCTTAATTTTCCTTCTTTGATATATATTTCTTATTATGTGAAAATCTTATTTTATGAGGTGTATATAAAACATATTTTAAATTTAACATCATGAATTTACTAATTCCAATTATATTTTAGGTATCATTTAATTATATACTTTCATAGTTTTTATGATTCAATGTTACCAAAGTGGAAATGGTTTTACAGTACAATATCATCATTTATCATGATTGTTTATGTTTATAATGTAGAAGATAACATATTATGATTTATCTCTCATGAAACTAATGAATTTTATTCCCCTATTATTATTTCTTGGGAATATATATTTTCCTTTCATTTTATCTTCTTTATGTAATTAATAGTTTAAAAGAATGTTTTTAAGAAGAAAATATTTTAGTTATCTCTTTGATAGAAAACCTAATTTCTTCCACATCTGTGATTTAAAGAAATGTTTTAAAAAGGTTATAAAACTTCCCTATAATATTTATTATTGAAATAATTACCCATTGTTTACTTTTTAAAAAAAATTAAAAGGAATATTTTTTTCATTTTCCGAACAAGGTAATTATTGACATTTTACCATAGTGTGAATGGAATGTTTTTTAACACATACAAAATGAAATGAATCTTAAACCATCAAAATAAATTATTTCTTTATAATATTAATTTACAATTCTAAAATGATATTTTAAAAGAAAAGTATTTTGAAGATATTTTTTGAATTTTTTCATTTTAAAAAATGAAATTTTTATAGAAAGTTAATTTTCTACATGAAATTTTCCATGTGGTATTATAAAATCATTTTCCATAGAAGATGAAATACATTGATGTTACCTGAGATTTAATGGGGATAAAATACAATTATACCTTTTTTATTTTTTCTCTAGATGTTTAATAATCTTTTTGACTGGGAAATACACTATTTTGATACCATTCTCTAAATTACGTTGAATGATTTTAGATTATGTTTATTAGTTAGGGAAAGTATTAACATCTAATATGTTATTTTTTTCCAAAAAGAATTTTTATGGTGATTATATATCACCCATTAATATAAAAAAATTAATTCATCTTTGTAATTGATGGGGTTCTCTAAAGCCCATCGATTCATCAGGAGGTCTTATGAGGAAAACTAGCTTGGGTTTTCGGCCGAGACGTTACCCATTTATATAATATTTCTTCGTACAAATCCTTGATTGTAAGGTTATGATGGTAATCATTACAAATTTTCTCATTATGATATTATTTATTGATTCTAAATATGATTATTTGATTGTTTAAAAGGTCCATGGTTAACTATCAAGATCCTTTGATTATTTATTTGGAATTATTTGATCATCGTTTATTCCTTCCATATTATTCTCAAGTAATTTATTAAATTTCATGTGTTTAAGTTATTTAAATTAATCTGTTGAGTATGTTATATTTATTCATGGATTTTTCTATACTCATACCCTTATTCCAAATTTGATATCACTACTTTTAATGTTTCTTTCCCTAGGATACCAATATGAGTATTATGATTGATGTGTTGGGTTATAATAGAGGAAATAATAGTGAACTTAAAGAAAACACTTTTCCATACTTTATTATTTGATTTATAAAATGGTAATCAAGTATATTTTTATTTACTAATTCTACTAATCTATGTGGTCCTTTTGGATGTGATTCATTATATATTATTCAAATGTAATAAAGTAACCATTGACTCTGGGATGCTAGGTTTGGGGTATTTTCACAAGTTAAGATGAAAAATATATAGGATATAGGTATTGAAGCTTTATAAATTGTTTAATATGTTTCTCATATCAGATAATGGTGTTTCCAAATGTTTTCATAATTTTTAATGCCTAACATTTATAGGGAAGGTAAATTTTTTATCATGAAAATGAAAAAGTTACAGGTAAGGGTGAAATAGTTTCATGAGGTTTCATAAAAATAGATTTTCCATGCGTCTATAGGAAAATATGGAAAATTAATGGAATTCCTAAAAGACCGGTTATTTCAAAAAAAAAAATTTGTGAAGGTGATTTTCGTGAATTTTGTGATTTCATGAAAAAAGTGATGGTGAATATTGATTTTTTTTCAAAATCGTATGTGAACATAATATATTCCCAAATGTTCTATGAATTGTGAGAGTTAAATAAAAAATTAATAGTTGTGTGAAGGGTCAATGGAAAAAGTGTAACATTCATGAAAGGTGTAGAAATGTTTATAAATAATTAACTACTCTCCACTTTGAAATCAAGTAACCATAATGAATATTTTAAGGCTTTCAATTTATGAAATAATTTCATAAAGGTTTTCTTATAATAATTATTCACATGAACATCAGTTCGATAAAGAAGAAAACTTGTGCCAATTTGATTAAGGTAGTTTCATGAAAGTTTGATGAGATTTCTAAAAGTTTTTTATCCTTTAAAAAGTGTATTTTTTTGAAAAACATGAAAATTTTGAAAATTTTGTACAAGGGTTGTGTGAAAGGGAAACTTACGTAAACTAGAAGGAATTTAATATAAATTATATGGTAAATTGATATTCATAATATGGATGAAATTTGATCTTCATAATTCATCAAATGGGGTTTAAAAAATTAATTTGAGTATTCAATATAAGAGTCATTTAAAGTAGGAGTGATTACTCCTTAGTTTAGAGAGTAGTGATCTTTCAAATTGTGACTGGTAAAAAACTAAAATGAATAGTTAATCCTCTAAAATCATTATAATAGCATTACGTTTTAGTGGATTTGGTACTTCATCCAATTATTCTTAGATTCTATTTAGATGTATCCCAGTGAGGGTGAAACAAATAATTTATTTTAATCCTTTTATTATATTAATTTCCACTTATTATTTTCTATGGGAAGAAAACATAGAAGATATTTTTTTAACAATAAAACAATATCCAAAAAGGGAAATGTTTCAATATCTATACCCTAATTCACCCCCCTCCCATAGGGTATTCAACTTGGTATATCCCACCGATAATGTACTCATGGAATAGAAGGATATTGAGAACTAAACTATGGCATATCTATGATTGAGTGGATTTATGTGTTATACGAATAAGAAGGGAGACAAATATCATAAGGATATAATATTTTCAATTCATCGGGGGAATATTTTTTCGTCTTTTTCATCATAAGTTATGGTGTCATTAAAGAATTATTATTGTGTCTAAAGAGACCAAACTGAAACAATTTTTCCTATCCATCTTAATTAGCATCACTATTGTGTAAAATTATGATATTTTAAAAACTTTAATTAAAAGGGACCTCATATAGATATAGTTTGTGATTTATCTTTAATGGAGGCATATCATACATGATCTAGTACATTGAAATAGAGTGTATAATGCTTATTATATATGAGTTCTATTCATAGAGGAGATATATGTTCTTTTTAATAAATTTATTGATGATATTCTATTTTGGGGTGTCAGGAGACCCATAAAAAGGGTTCAGGTGTATGTTTCGGTTAGTTATTTGTGGTTTATGTTGATCCACTGTATATTTTGAATGGTTCATCCAAGGTTCGATGTATTATTATATTTTCTTATACCTTGGTTATTGTTTTATTTGATTCTAATAATTTTTTTTCATTTATATGTTCTAGTTTAGTATTTTAAATGGGTTTTTATTTTTAGTTTTTATCCAGAGTTTTGTTTTTAAATGATATGTTCGTAAGAGTAGAGGATTCTATTATAAGTGTCCGTCTTTTTCCATTGATATTTATGGAAATGTAAATCTTAAAAAGTTTATTGTCTCTGAGTTTAATATAATTTATCTGAATATTAGTATTAACTCATTGTTATAATTTTTATTAGTTATTAATTATTACTGGAAATAATTAATATTCCTTGCATATTTTGATGAATCTTATGTATTTCATAGAGAATATTATTATCATTTCACCAATCCTAACAATATTTTAGGACAATTTTGGATAATAAAATCCAAGTAAATATGGATGTATCTATGAGGGTATCTATAATGATTTCTTCCTCTTTTAGTCAATAGGTATCAGGATGTATTTCTTATAGATTTTGTTAGATTTCTACTAGTGTGAGAGTAGAGTTTGTGATAAAATTGGTTCAAATTGAAATGCTTTTTTGAACATGTACTAATTTTATTAAATTATCTAATTTGAAAGAGTTAATAATGCATTTTAATGATCATCCATCTAAGGATTTTCATCTGGTAGATTCTGTCTTCTTATAGGGCTCTAATGATATTTACCAAGAATGTGGATGGTGGATTATGATTATATATTGAATATAATAGATTAAATCATCTTACCATTAATGATAAATATACCTTAAAATAGATTTATGATTAATTAAATTTATTTATAATTACATATAGGTTTTCAAATAATGATCACCGATCAATTTATCTTGAATTGAGGATGTGGGATAACAAAGTTCTAAAGAAAACCTTAATATGGTATAGAAATTTTAACTAATTAGTTATTTCAAGATAGAAGATACCTTTAAAAGGAATCGAAAAATATTGGGGAATTATTTTTGATCCATGGATGGTTCTTGTGAATTTCAACACTATCCATTCCCCCAATGAAAAAAATAAAAGATCTACACACTACTATCTTTCTTAATGAATTCAGATCCTACATGGAGGAGAATGAGTTGGTTGAAATCAATTTGGTTGGATCCAAATATAAATAAAATAAAATAAATTTGAATCAAATAGTGGATATAAATCTTGATGTTGATTTCAATAATTTCAGGTCCCATTATAGTTGGGACTCTCTTTATAGTGTCATACTCTCTAAGATCAATTCTGTTCATCATCTCATTCTGGATAGCTTGGTGTGAAGGGGTTCTGAAGTTTCTCTTCCTTGTCATTTCAATAGTTCATGTACTTATAATAATGTATTTGAAAGCCTCATTTATGATTTCTATAATTTCATTTATTTTGGTATTGGGGTTAGGTATTTTCTTCGAAATATGAAGCTCTTAAAACTCAAGATCAACTGTTGGAGTAGAGAAAATTTTAGTAGCATTGATAAAGAAGTTTCCTTTCATGAATCCTCTCTTCAATAGGTATAGGAGGCAAATAATTATATGTACTCCATGCTATCCCTTTATCAAGATATTTATATCTCTTCCAAAATGAATTATTTACTCACCATTAAAGAAGAAAAAATCCATAAGTAAACATTCAAAATCATGTGGATTTAAGATGGATATAGTAACTCAAAGTTCTATAATTTTTATTAATGGATCAGAAAGAGTTGTAGGACTCTCTCATTTTGAAAATTGGTTGGAAATGTTATTTAGGATAAAGAAAATCCAGTTAATAACATTGTATCGTATTATCACAACTTGTTTAATGGAAATGTAATTGAGGGAAATTTGAATGATTTTTTTATTCCCACATTGGTCAATCCTGAGGAGAACTATTTTATTACTAGCTTGCCTCTTGAAATGGAAATAAGGACTATTGTTTTTAGTATGAACCTAATCAGTGTACCTGGATTGGAAGTTTTTCCTAATTTCTTCTTTCAAAGATATTGGGATATTATACAAGTTCATGTTTGTAAGTTGGTCACCTCTTTCTTTGCTATAGGTTATCTTCCTCTTGGTGTCAATAATAAATTTCTCACCCTTATTCCAAAGAATGATAATACTTGTGGTCTTTAGTTTTTTTGTCCTCTTTATATTTTCAATATGATCTATAAGATTATATGAAAATTATTTCTAATAAGGTTTCTCTTATTACTTGATAAATAATTTCTATGAATAAATGTGGATTTGTTAACGGAATGTCCATTTAAGAATATATTGGAATATCTTCTGAGTCTCTCAACCTTATCATAAAGTCTAATAGGGGTGGAAATATTTCTCTTCATCTAGATACCAAGAAAAACATAGATTCTATAGATTATAAATTTATTTATAAGGTCCTCTAGATTTTCAAATTCAATCACAATTTCATTAGATGGGTGAAAAAATTCTTTGCCTCAGCTCACATTTCATTTCTTGTTAATGGATCTCTTAAAGTATACTTAATGTGATATCAATGGGTTAAGTAGGGTGATACTTTCTCAGCTATCTTATTCTCTATTGCTAAATACTATTTCAGTCATCTCCTCTCTCATATAGTGGCTCAAGGTAAGCTCTGACCAATCTATTCATTTAGGGGTCTAACTGCTCCTACCCATCTTCTTTATGTATACAATATCATTATTTTTATTACATGGTAATAATAGGAACATTTAGACTATTGATGATATTCTCCACCACGATAAAAATTTCTCGGTACGGGTTGCCAATTGGGAAAACTATATTTTTTATTTTAGGATAGGGTTTACTTATGTCTGAAAATATTTCATTTAGATGGAAATTGGTATTAGAGAGGGTTCAATTCCAATTAATTACCTTTGAATCCCTCTATTAGGGTGTATTCCAAAATATAGCTAGTTTGTGCACCTTGTTGATTATATTAAAAATCAAATTTCACCATGTGATGGAAAGGAACTCTAAATGGATGGTGATTTTTCCCTAGTTAAATCTGTCATTGTCTCAAAACATGTGAATTATTTCTTGGTTTATACACGGCTCATGGGACTAATTAAAATCATAAATTACTACAGAAAAAACTTTGTCTGAAGTGGTATAATTATCGAGATGAAAATGGTCATGGTCTCCTAGAAAAAATATTTCTATCCTCTTTCTATGGGTGGAATTAGCATTAGGAATATAAAATATTTTAATAATTCCCTTTAAGAAATATTCAATTTGTCTCTAATTAACAATTGTTCCAATGATTGTAAATTTATAAGACATATATTTTTATTGAGATTGAATAAGGGGTATACTAGTTACATGGATTATTCTCTTTGGCATTAAATAAAGCACTCTTATTCTAATATTATGAATTACAATAGATGGATTGTTATCAGGTCATCTAGACCTAATGTTTGGATGGATAATTAGATTAGTACTCCTCTAATTTATAATTTCTAGCCACTTGGTTCCTGTTTGGATCCATATATATTAATTAAAGTTTTCCTTTATAAAACTATTTTGGATTTATAGAATGAAGGTATTAATATAGTAATGAACTATACCTTTTCTCCTCATGAAGATATTATTCTATAGGAACTAATAAGAAATGGTATCCTTAACAGCCAATTTTGTTACCATTCTATCTCTATGGTATCCAAAAATGATTTTTAATAGCAATATAGTTTCAATAAATCTTGGATTTGACCCTCAAGGCTCACTTTGATTTGGAATTAGGCACATAATCATATTATTATTGACTCATGTATCCAATACTTTGGTGATTCATTCTATTCTAGTTGTTGGATCTGTAGTTAGCATCAGGAGGATGTTTCTCACCTATTTCTCAGTTTCACCATGGAAGTAGCACTCTAGAATTACCTCTTAGACCTATTTGAGTTGCTGAGACCAACATTTAACTTTTTTGGTCTATTGTTTCAATATAAGACTGGATCTCTCTCACTGCATCTAGACAATATATTCCATGTGGAAGTAGTTGAATATATTCATTTGATTTGGAATGGGTGTAATCCATTGATTCACTACAATATCAATTTTAATATTCATTTGGTAATTGAAGGTATTATTATTTCCATCAGGGAATAAAATGTTCTATAGAATGGTTATTGATTCAATATCATTAATGATTTTAAAATTATTAGAAGTATTGGTATTATGGAAAATTATAAACCACCTAATGTTACTTTTGATGTTTTTTTGAAGCCAGCTATCCAAAAATGGATTAAAATTAATTCATACGGTTCTTAAACAGGTAATTTTGGTCCCTCTGGATGTGGTTCTATTTTCAATGACCATTGTGGAATTTTTCTTGTTTGTTTCTTTGGTTTATATGGATTTGAAACATCACTAGAAGATGAAATTCTTTTATTCATTCATGTGATATCCTTTTCTAAATACAAAGTCTTGAACAACTTATGTCTTGAAAGTTATTACATAGCTATTTTCTTGGCCATCAATAATGGAATGACTCATCTTTCTTGGAGACTCAAAACTTGATGGATGGAATAGTTGAATACCATTTTGTAATCAACTATATCATTACTCATTCTTACCCAGAGGTGAATGAGATGGTGGATAGTCTTTCCAATAAAGGTATAAATAGTAATCTTATTTGGATGGATTGTTTTCCTACTAATTTTATGTCTTTTCATGATAAATATTTTCATAAAATCCTGTTGTTCATACTCATATAATTATTTATTTTTTTAATAAGTTTTCCTTATCCTCTTTGGTCAAATAAACACCAAAAAATGAAGATGAATATACAAATAAGATTAGTGTACCTCATTTGATACATAGTAGGCTACTCTTTTTTAACAGGGAATCTTTCTCAATTTATTTCATCTCTATTTTCTATTAATTATGAGGTTTTAGCACACCATTCTAGATAATTGGTCATATAAAAACATTCAGATATTTGAGCTGATAGAGGAGACTATTGAAGGTTGGAACCTATTGGTTTTTGTTATGGAAACTTAATTAAACTCACTAAAATTAAAGATATAAGTCATAAATAGTATGGTATACTTGTTTTATGGTTATCATATTTCAAATTTTTGATTTCACTCTCAGGCAATATTAGTGAGGGTATTTTATTTTTTTCACTATATATGGTAAACTGATATCCCATGAAAACCATTAGTTTTATCAAAGCAAGGATGGTAATGAAGTAATATGATGAATATATAATTTAAAATGAGTTCTCTTTATTTTATTAGAAAAATTATAATTGTTATATAACAACATCATAGTTCATGAATTTTTCATCAAAATGGAGTGGTTATACAAAAACCATGTAATGATATATCATGATTTACAAGGGAAACAGTGTTGCGCGAGGAAAAACATTATCATTTTTCTTACTATAAAACTTAGTATCCTTATTAATATCACCATGATGTAGATATTTGGCCACTATGTCAAATAAAATTCCACCTTTATGGTCAACCATGTCGTGGTGGATATATAATGGTCATGGTTAGATCCACCATGGGGACCAGTTTTTTCAAGGTGAATATTGATTTTTTATATTCCATGGTGAGATCAATGTACCAAAATAGAAAATGTAGTTTTATTATTTTGTGATCCGAAATTGATTGAACAATGATACCATTCCATAATAGTAAGTCATAATATTCAGAAAACTATAAAAAAAAATATCAAACCCCTACACCGAAATGGTCCCTTCTGCCCTATATAGAATCCATGTAACTTTAAACAGTATCAAAAGTGATTTTGATTAAAAATAATTGTCTCAGTTTGTTGTATTTCATGTTAAATAATTTATTTATTCATTAATTTATAACATTCCTATTTTAATATACAGGTATATAAATTTTTTATATTATTTTGATATTTTATGATTTAGTTTAAATTTTTGAATGATTCTTATAAGTTGTCATAACATGTATATAAGAGTTTTATTCTTGGTATAAAGACAAAATATATAGTTTTATTCTACCCTAAATAAGGTTTCTTTTGGAGTTATGTTCTTTAATTTAGAGGTTAATTATAGATTACACATATTAGGTGTTATAATTGTGACATAATTAAGGTCTCTCTTGAGTAAATATCACAATAAAGGGGAGTTAGGTTAGACCGCTCTCTAGCTTAGAGGCTTATGCCATTCCTAGAAAAGTGTGGGTTGTCCATATATCACTTCATGTTTAATCTTGTGATGATTATTTATTTTTAATGACAATGACATTTTTTAAGGATGCGATTCATATAACATAGGAATATGATTCATTTTTATGTGTGTTTAAATATTTTTCTTCTAATTTTGGGTTAGTAACAAAATTTTTGTGTTTCTAAAAGGTTTATGCATTGATGTGATTTGAACATATTAATTTGGTGGAAGGAATACAGATTCCAAAACTAAATTTCTAGAAGCATACGAACAAATAAGGATTACATTGGATGAAAATATTATGTGGGATGAAATATTTATATATAGTATAAATATAATGCATATATAAATGATGAGATTAAGACATAGAAAAAACAATTGTGAGATTACTTACAAATAAAAGATAAGTACCTTGATCATTCAAAAAGTAGGTTATGCTAAATCAGGGCTCCCATAGTTTATCTTGTGTAAGTAATGATGGATGTGTCTAAACCTAAGAGTTAGGAAATATTATCCTATGTGAAAAATGATTGAAACATTTCTAAAAACACTAATAGATAGGATATGAAATTTATATAATTAAGTGTTTTTCATATTATAGATTAATAGAAATATTTTTTCACTCCACTATCCAAGAGTTATATACTATGTGAATGGCATAAGGACTTACTGAAATATATAGCTGATGAGAGGAGAAATAAATAAGACTCATTACTTAGTGAATTTTTGATCTTGGAACAATAAAGGTAATTATGTATAGGGTCTTCATTTTGATGGGGGTTTATTTATTAAAATTCCATATTGAATATATATAAATCATAATAATCACTTATAGATATATCATTATTATAAAATATTTATTAAATCATGATAATCATTTTGAGATATCATGTAGGTATGACCCATAATGTATTAATATATTTATATCTAAGGTTAAGAAGTGTTCTTAAAGAGAATCAATCTAAGCATATAGATTTGAATGTTATAAAAATAAATTTCTCTAATTTTAACTCATGGGTATTGGATTTCAGGTGTGAATCACACATTTTTATTGATAAATACAAACTAAAAACTATGATAGACTTGATAAAAGTTTAATTAGATCTATATATAGAAAATGGGGAAAGAGTTATTATACTGGTGGTCAAAACATATGATCTAATTATATGTAATGGATTAGTTATGGATTTCAAAATGGTTACTATGTTCCAACCATAATTATAATTTTGATTTTTATATATTTTTTTAGTGAAGATAATATTTTAATTCATTATTAATAATAGTATTTTTTCTATATATATAAATGAAATGTTTTTTTGTATTAAGGATATGGTAAATGGTTTATGCATTCTAGATATTGAAAATGTAAGCTATTTAATTCAATATAAGAAGTTTAAGGTTGATTCCAACACCAGTTATCTTTTATAATTGTCACCTTGAACATATAAATGAGTAACATATCTAAAGACCCCATAGATATGGATTGTTAGACTCATTTGATTAAGAGTTGTTTGATAAATATGGATCACAACTACTAAGAAAAATGAACGAATAATCATATTGTGAAAAAGGTAAAAGATCTAGTGGTCTATTAGATCTTATATGTTAATAAATTTTTTGTTAAATGCGTAATTAGAAAAGTAGTGGATGTAGTTACTTTTTAGGCATTACTAATGATTTTAGTTGGCATGGTTTTCTATTTCTCCTGAGATAAATGTTTAAAATTATTGACAAATTAGATCTATTTAAAAGTTAATTATAGAATAAACTGGGAAAATATTTTAATATTCTTCAAAATTAATTATATTTATAATCCTTATGTAACATCCTGATACTTTTTTAAAAGAAATAATATTTTTAGTGGTGTAAAATATATTCAACAATTAGCTTAAATGAATAAATAAATATTATTATTATATGAATATTATAATTTGGCCAATAAATTGGGGGGAATGAATAGTATTAAAAAATTTGTGAAATATGAATTTTTCCAACTTATTTTTATTGTATTAATTAATTCTTATATAATTGTTCACTTAATTTTAGTAAATTCATTTTAGTCTTCAACTAAACTTTCTTCAAGAATGATTTTTATTGCTTTTTTGGGAGAATTATAATATTAATTTCTAAAACTTTTAGATATATTTTTTAAATAAATATCATTTTTTTAAATCACCATAAAAATATTATACTATGGTGAAATTTTTTTAATTTTATAAAAAGCTTATTTTTCAATGAATAATGAAAAATATTGATTTTTTTTAAATGGTATTTTTATTCTAGAATATAAAAATTAATATTATATTTTAGGTTAGCTTAAAACTTTTATTTTTTTTATTTGGATATAAAATAAACCAATTATGGTTTTGGAAATGAATTTTATACTTAGTATATTCATATTTTATATTTAAAAAAAGAATTTTTCTGAAAATTTATTTCTCGTTGTATTTTCTGATTTATATTTAAATTAAATGATAAAATTACTATGTTTTAAAATTTGAAAAAAGAATTCAAAACTATTAATCATGAAGTCCAAATTTATTAAGTAGTTCACTATTATTTTTTTAGATGATTTGAATAGTAACCTTAGTAAATTTGTTTTATTGTGATAAAGGGTAAATCAAGTAATTAAGGATAAAAATAAATTCATAATGACTAGAAAATGACCCTTACACCTAACCTAATTTTATTGGATGGGTAATTTTCATCCATAATCGTTCATGTTTTGAATATATGGAATTTAGTTTACATGTTTAAGTAATTATGACCTTTATAATATTTTATTTAAAGAAAAGTCAAAGATATCACACTCATATTTTTAATTAAAATAACATTTTCAATATCATTTTATGAAAAGGATATATTTTCATATAAATAGTAATTTTGAAGCTAAAATATTTAAATTAATCATAGAAATTTATTTTTAAATTTTTATTAAATAAATAAATACCTTAAATTCTTGCACAACAATGATGCATTGATTATTTAGGTAATAGAAAAATTAAATAAATTATATTAAAAATATTAAAATAAAAATAATATTAGGTAATTAATATAATACAAAAATTTAATAGATTACTTTGACATGTTAGGTATGTATTAAATTATTTTATTTGAATTTGTCTTATTTTGTTGATATTTTTATAAGTTAAAGTAATTAATAGTATCAAAAATAACATTAATGATATTTAAAATAAATGATATTTTACTAAATGATATAAAATTAATAAAAATATTAACATCTTAAAAGTTCACGAGATAAGGTTTAAACTATAAACCAATATCCATTTGTGGGTTTTATGGAATTTTATAGTAACAATAATGAACCTAAAATAGTAAAAATCAGTGTTGTCATGGTAAGAGTTAAAAGAGTTAAAACGGGTTAAAACATAATGATAAGGGTAGTAATGTGCCCTTAAATTTTACAAAAACTATTGGATAATTGAATTTATAACCATAATAATCTCATATTTGAATAAAATCACCTTTGATCATTTTTTAATTAAAAATTAATCTATATTAATTTAATATTTAAATAAATACCATGAGTGCCCCTCCCCTCTCTTATAAAAGGGAAAATATTCTTCTCATTTAAACACACTTGGAAACCCATTTGGTTTGGAACGTATCTACCCAAATAACATAAATAAACCATTACATCATTATTGATTATTTACATTCAGAAGGATTCCAACCTTAGTGGTTAGAGGTTTTAATCAAAAGTGTTTTACAAAGAAGATGTATAGTTTTATCTACTTGTTTTAGTTTTGTTTCTTCTTATGTATCCTAAAAATATTCATCAAACGTGATAAAATAATAAATAAATTATAATATATAAACTAATATTTTATTATTTTATTAACATAACCCATATCCCTTTCCAATACCATCAAATTGTAAAATAATTCATCATTCATGTGCAAAGGAAACTACTGCCTCGTGAACCGACGTAATTCGTTTTCCATCACTATACCTTAAAAATGGTTTTAATGATGAAATTAAGGTTCATATATGATTTTAATGAAATATTTATCATTATTATAAGATAATATATCATTTTTATTCTTATAATTCCATGCACTGAATAATAATAATGTTGTTTGTAGTGACTATATCCTCCATGAAGTGATGTGATTCGTTTTCATCACCATGTCATGAGGATGATATATATATATATAAGAATATTTAATAAATTAATAGGATATTTCATATATTATTATAATACTGGTAAGTTAAAATTATACTTAGCTTCTTTTATAGTGATCTATGAAAAACAGAAACGTTACTCATGTGTACGTAAGACTTACCATCTCACGAATTATAACATAATTCATTTTTCATAACTATATATAATAGATTGAATTAAAATTATAAAATATGTATACAAATGATAATAATTACAAGAATATTATTATGGAGATTATGTAATGATAACCTCTTTGACCATAGTCTACTTACCAAAGCCACTCTTAGATTTAGGTACTGAATATCGTTCAAACAATTGATGTGAAATTAAATGAATGGGTAATTGTATATAACATAGAAATGAGTGATATAAAAGGAATTATAAACATAAAAATGTTATAAAGAAATTATAAATTAACTTATATTTATTATTTATTAATATAAAAAATATACATGATGAGTCAGACTCAAGTTAAGGTACTATTTAACTAAAACACCTCGTTTTAAATGTTTTAAAGATTATTTTCTAAATATTTTTATTTTATGAAAATTTTTAAAATGATTTAAATAAATGTATTTAAATAGAAATGATTGTATTTAAAATAAAACATTAAAATTTATCTCAAATATTTTTAAAAATGATACTTTTTAACATTTTATATACCAGACTTTTTTTATGAAAAACTCTTTTAATGTTACTATTTCAACCCTTTTTAAAAAAATTCACAGGAGATATTTTTTAACATTTATAGAATGAGTGGATTTTCCCACCTCCATTACACATTAATATTTTGAAGCTTACTTTACATATTTACAGGTTCTTTTCCAAATAAAATTTTTTCATTTATGAGTGATTATCTTTTTTAAAAAATAAAAGTGATTTCAAAATGGTAAATGTATTTTCCTCAAGTGTGTTTTTTATTAAATATTTATTTGTGCTGATTATGTTGTAGTTATTGAAAATTTATTATGAGGATGGGTGGTTACTTTATAAAATGAGGGGTTTTAATCCATTATATATCTTTAATTTATTAGGTAGATATATAGAGTTAACATATTACATTTATCCTAAGAGATTATGGGAATACACTACGATGGTTATTACAAATGTAACTTAAATCGTAACTCCCAGTGTAGCTGTGGGAGATAAAACATATATAATAATGACAATAAAATTATTCAATATTTTATCATTATGATTTATGCATGCTATAGATTTTATATTAAATTTATGGTTTCATATGGTAAGATAAAGAGTTTAAAATTTAATGATGAAATTTATAACCTTGTGAAATGTTTTCATGAGCCCTTTATTGGTATTTTATTTTTTCTTTAAGATTTCATGTGAACTTTTTTGTGGAAATATTTGGGAATATAATTTGATTTATTGGGTATGGTAATTTTTATTTTTATCCAAAATTTAAATTTTTAAAAGAAATACTATTTAAGTATTTACAAACTAATTTTATCTTTCTTTATTTATGTTTCTTACTGATCACTTTGTGATCATTGTAAATTTTAAAAATATCAAAGGTTTTAAGGATGGGTAATGAAAATAAAGAGTTCAATATGATAGTCATAAATATTTTTCATAAAAATAAATCATTGCTTTAGAAGAATCACATGGTAGAAAAAATGGATACTGAGTAAAATGTATTCACTTGTAATATATGGGTTTTTTACGTATAATTTATCAAATAATTATCTAAAACTATAAAACTAAAATATTTTAATAGAAATTATTCCAATATATAGTTTTAAAATAAATATAATATTTATTATTTAAGGTCGATTCCTCATAGTTGTTATCAAAGTTTGTTTTTGAAAACTTTAGAGATTAATAATTTTTATTAGAAAATGGTTAATTTTCTATGTGTATTATTTTATTAAAATCGTTGTTTTGTAACTTTTTTAGATCGAGGAAAATCATTTTCAAATAGAAAAAAGAAAAATTAAAGTACATTTATATATCCTCTTGATGACTTTCTTGAAAAAATTATTGCAAAGTCATGTCCTTAAGAATTGGAAAATTTTTCTAACAAAAAACACTCTTGAAAACAACTGTATAAAATATTAATAACTTTCTCCATACCTCAATTCCATAATGGTTCATAGTTTTTTTGGAATAAAATCCTAATTTTACAATTTTTACATCTTTAAAAAAAATAATTATCATCAAGGGATTTTCAAATATTTTACCCTATCATAGAACTTTAAAGAATATTTTGATTTTAATATAGCTATTGGAGAAGGAGGCCATCGTGAGGCATATTTATATTTTGTTTTAACTTAAAATATTTCAGTACATAATTATGGTATTTTAATGGTATCCTTGATTGAATGTTTTAAAACATAATCTTTTTGATTGTTTTATGAAAATAAAGTTTTATCATATATTTTGAAAATATTAATCATACAAAAACTTTTTCAAAATTGTTTTCTCTACCAATATCCATATATCCCAAATTGTACACGGTGAGTTTGTAAAAATAAACCAAGGGACATTGAAGAAGATCTAAATAATTTTTGTGAATCATGGACTGTATATCTAATTGAACACAATGACAATGAAATCAGGTGGACAACATAATCATAGAACAACATTATTTTATCATCAAATAGTTTTATTTAAATAATATAGATTTAAATTATCCAATTTCCAGATATAAAAGAATTTTTGAATTAAGATGTTTAGGTAATTATGGGTTAATAACTTTTGGGATGAAAAATGATATGTATGAGATCACTTTGGAGGCTAAAATATTATCACTAAGGATGAATTTATTTTTAAATATTATCATCATATTTTTTTAAATTTTACATGAAATATATTTTTTAGAAAAATGAAAAACCCATTAACTGGGTGACAACCCATCACATCTTGAAAGGCCGCACGGCTTGAACCTAAAAACAAAGGGTGAAAAGTGTACATCTCTTACCACTGACCTAAATGAAGTCCAAGTTGGTAAGAATTTTTCTTTTAATTTAAATTGTTTGATATATGAAGAATAAGTTGATTTTGGGAACATTTGTATTACCATATAGAATATCATGGGATTAGAAACATTACTTGGTAATTAAGTGATTAATTTTATTTTGGAAGAAGATCACTATAATTTTGGGAATAATTATAGGAATATGGTAAACATAATACTATGAGATTTTATTTAAGTAATAAAGGTAGAATTATCTTTTTGTGGATTAATGATGTAAGGAAATTATTATCATAACTTAGATATTAAACGATTTGGGTATGTACTTTTGGTATGAGATTAATTGATGTTATTAAGAGATAAATTTTAAATTTATCTTGAAAGATTATGTGATCAAATCCTTCTATATTTTTAGGCTTCAATATTAGTCTATAATATTTTTTAGGAATTTTAAGGTTTGTTATTATTTAATTTTTTAGGTTGAAAATTTCATATTTCTTTTGAATTGTGGAGATTAAAATTAGTTTTTTTATTTAAAGTATTACTAATTTTTTATAATTATATTATCTTATAATAGAAATATTTTGGATAAATGAATAAATATAGAAGGAATATATTATTATCCTATTGTGGATTTAGTGATTCATATTCCTCGGGCATGAAAAATTATTCTTGAATACTCATTGTTCGAAGAAAAATGATATTGTAGTGTAAATATATTAAATTTTGGAATTATACTTTTCAAGTATGTATATTTCTTTATGTTCTTAGTCTAGTTAGTTAAATAATTCTTAACTCTATGAAACTGATCATGAAACAAAAACATTATCCATTTACCTTTATTACCTATAAATTAATGACCTTTTAACCCATCACAGATTTATGGTTTTTTATGGTTCACTTTACCATGACTATATTATCTATCACTCTATTTCAGTACATGGGTGCTCGCTTTTATATTCGTGATACATGTTATCCTATTTGTAAATTTATTTATGAATTATTCTAGATGTCCTTCCAACTTCCCTTTATTTCATTTAAAGTGGATGTTTTATTAAGTTTTGTGATGTGGGATTTCAAAAAAGGTATTCTAAAACATAAACCCTTAGTTATCAATACCAAATTCAAAATTTAAAAGATGAAATTTCTAAAGGGATGTAAAATGTAACATCCATATATTTTTTTTAATAGAAATAGTATATTCGATAGCATACAAGATATGAAACACTGAGCTTAAATGAAAAACTAAATATTATTATTATTTGACCATTATAACATATTTATTAAATTAGTAGTAATGAATAATATTAAAATAATTATGACATATAAAATGGTACAACTCATTTATAATTTATTAATTAAATATTATAAAATTAATCACTTGATTTTAGTAAAGTCATTTTATTCTTCAAATACACTTTCCTCAAGAATGATTTCTACTGCTTTTGTGACTAAATAATATAATTAATTTCTGTTACTTTTAAAAATATTGGTTAATAAAATAAATATCAATTTTAAATCATAATATAGATATTATCCTATGATTAAAGTTTTATAATTTTATGAAAAGTTTGTTTTTTTATTGAGTAGTGACAAATACAGATTTTTTTAAATTTTGTATTTTTTTCAAGTAATAACAAATTAAAATTATATTTTTCATTTTTTTTAAAATTTAATTTGTTCTTTTTGATTTAAAATAATATAATTAAAATTTTTAAAATGGATTTTATATTTAGTATAAAAATATTTTTTGTTTAAAAATGGAATTATTCTAAAAAATAATTTTCTATTACATTTTATCGATTTAATTTAAAATTAAATACTAAAACTTATGTGTGTTTTAATTTTGGAAAATTTAATTCGACATTTGGAATTAAGAGATCTAAATTTAGTACATAGGTCACTTTTATTTTTTTGTGCAATATGAATAGTAACATTTGTATTTTTTTTGTTACAACTGTTATGGGTAAACCGGGTAATTAAGGGTAAAAATACATTGATAAGGACTATAAAATGACCCTTAAACTTGAAAAAAATTGTTATATGATTATTTATAGTGCATAAAAATTCAAGGTTCAAATATACGGCCTTTTTTCAATTTTTAAGTGATTATTTAATTTATAATATTTTATTTTAATAAAAGTCAAAGATATCACACAGAAATTTTAAAACAATTTTACATTTTTAATACGGTGTTACCCAGCGAATATATTCCATTATAAATATTAATTTTAAATATAATCGATTTATCTTCAATATTTTAAATTTTTAATTTTTTTAAGAAAAACTTAAATTAAATTCTTACGCAACACTGATATAGTAATTATTTAACTAATGTAAAAATAGAAATAAATTATATTAAAAATATTAAAATAAATATAAAATGAGATAATTAATATAATAAAATAATTTATATATTACTTTTAAATTTAAGGGATGTATCAAAACATTTAGTTCGAAGTGATATTATTGTATTGATGTTTTTAAAAGTCAAGGAAATGAATTGGGTTAAAATATACAATAATGATATTTGAAAATAAATAATATTTTATGAAATGATATAAAATTCATAAAAATATTAAACTTTTTCTGTTTATTAGTATAAGGTTAAAACTATCATCCATGATCTATTAATGGGACGTTTTTCTTTTTATAGTAATAATAATGACCATCAAGGAGTAAAAATCAATGTTGTCATAGTGAGAGTTGAAGGGGATAAAAATGGTTAAAACTAAATGATAAGGGTATTAATATTACAAAGACCTATTAAAAAATTATTTTATAAGATTATTAAGGCTAAAAAACATATTATATTAGAAATAAATCACCTTGGATCCATTTTGAATTTAAAACTAATTTATATTAATTTAATATTCTCATAAATTCTAAGAGTGACTCCCCCCTCTCTTATAAAAGGGAACATATTTTTATCATTTCAACACACCTAAAAATCTATTTAGTTCGCCCAAGATCTTCCCTTGTACCTTATTATAATCTATCCACTCATTATATAGTAATTTTTGTATAAATTACAACAACCTTTGTGGTTTTAAGGTGTTAATCAAATGTGGTTTTCCAAATAAGAGGTATAGTTTTATTCTCTTGTTTTAGTTTTATTTCTTCTTACACATTCTCCAAAAATTATTAAATCACGGTAAAATAACAAATACAATAACATAAATATATTTATATTTTATTATGTTATTTTAATGACCCATTTCCATATCCACACCCATCAATGGACAAATAATTCATCATTCGTGTATACGGTGGACAACCGTCATGCGAGCTAATATAATTCATTTTCCATCATTGTCTCTTAATAATTTTTATAATTATGGAATAAATTTATATTTATAATATTAATGAAATATTTATCATTATTATAAGATAATATATCATTTAAATTCTTACCTTTCCATGAACCAAAAAATGATACTGTCATTTGTGTGTACATGTGGACTACCACCTCCATAAAATGATGTGATTTGTTTTTCATCACCATGTCACATGGATTATATATGTATAAGTATATTTAATGAATTAATATGATATAAAAGAAAGTATTATTCTACTATAATTTAAAATCAAAACTAAATTTTTCTATAATAATCAATGGAAAATGGAAACGTTTCTCATTCATACATATAGCCTACTATCTCCATGATTGTAACATGGTTTTCTTTTCATAACCATATATAATGGATTTATTTAAAATTATAATTGACAAATAAAAATTATATTTATTTTAGGAATATTATTTTATATATGATCAAATTATAACCTCTTTCACTAGAGTGGAGTTACAAAAACTATTTTGGACTTAGGTACTGAATATTGTCAAAACATCTAAAATGAATTTAAATGATTAAGTAATTATATATAACATATAAATGAGTTATATAAATTAAATAATAAACATTAAAAAGGTTCTCAAGAAAGTATAATTTTACCTATGTTTATTATCCATGACGATAAATAAAGTACATAATTATCTGGACTCAATCTAAGGGACTCTAACTAAAAAACCTCGTTGTAAATGTATTACAAAAATATTTTCTAAATCATTATTTATAATATAATTATTTTCAAAAATATTTTTCATAAATTTTTCATTGTACATGAATTTTTTAAATGGTAATTTTTTAATTTCTTTCAAATTTATTAAAAAATTTATCTTTTTAAGTTTTTATGTTACTGAATATTTTGAAAACAATCCTCTTTTAAAGTTACTCTTTCAACCCATTTTAAAAAAAAGTCAAAATGAATGTTTTTAACTTATATGAAATGGAAAAATTTTCTATCTATCATTATACCTTACTTTTATTAATATTCCATTACATTTTTATATTATATTTTCAAATAAAATGTTTCATTTATGAGTGTGCATATTTAAAAAAATAAAAGTGATTTCAAAATGGAAAGGTTATTTTCCTCAAGAATGTTAGTTTATGAAATATTTATATGTTATGATTATGTTATGGTTCTTTGGAATTGTTTATTAGGATGTTTGGTTCCACTATAAACTAAGTTTCGGTGACCCCATTATAGCTCTCCAAATCATTGGGTAAAGGAACTAACTTAACTTATTTCGTTTCTCATAAGAGATTATGGGAATACACTATGATAATTATTCCAAATATAGTTCTGATGATTACTCATTATTTTTCTATGAGATATATTGTATATGTGTGATTGATATGAAAAATATTAAAAAATTTGCCTTTATAATTTATGCTTCTGTATTGATTATAGGAAATTATGATTTTATAAGGTAAACTAAATAGTTTATGATTTATGGATGAAATTTTTAACTTTTTAAACTGTTTTCATGAAACCATTATAATATTTTAGTTTCCATTGAGGATTTATTATGAAATATTTTATAGATATCTTTGGTTATATAATGTTATTTCTTGGGTAATAAAATGTAGTTTTCAGGAAAAATTTATATTTTTAAACCCGAAATTGTTTTAATATTTATGGTATAAAATTTTATGTTTTATTTATACCCATTACTGAGCTCTATGTGATCATCCCAAGTTTTAAAATTTCTTTCACAAGGTTTATGGATGGGTAAGGTAAATGAATATGTCATTATAAAATTTGTTAATATTTTTCTTAAAAAAATCATTTTTTGGTTTGAAGGTTTTACATGGTGGAAAAAATGGATACTAAGTTAAATTATTCACTTGTAATGTATGGTTTTGTTGTGTATGAGTTATAACATGATTCTATAAAACTATAATATTTAAATATCTTTGAGAAAATTTATTTATTTATAGTTTTAAAATAACTAGAATATATATTATTTTTATTTGGGTCCTTACAACTTGAGAAGAGAATTTATAGATCATCTTAGAGATTGTGGAATTGTTTAAAAACTCACTCTTACTTGATCATCAAAGAAGAATGGTCTGACTAGGTAAATTAATAATATCTTACTGAAAATAGTTTTATTAATGATAAGTAAGTGTGGAATTATAATATAATTATATAGATATTCTTAAGAAACTACAATACTTATTATTACCCACATTTCTTTTATATTACTAATAAAATAGGTTATTAGATATTGATAGGGAGTAAACCTAATTTTTATTTTATCATGATTTATGATTTTGAATAATATGTGAGATTTTTGGATTCTGAAAAGTAAGAAACTAAATAATAAAAATATTTAATTATTGGTTAACCCAAAGAAACTAAATGATGTTATTTATATAGTCTCACATAGACTAAATATTTTGTAGCCTGATTTTTATATTCCTTAGGAAAGAATATATAAAATGAGAAGTTGATAGGTAGAAAGCTAAACTTGGGTAAGTTCATATCAAAAGAAATGAATTTTTCTATGATATAAATTTAGATAATTTTTAAAAGGTTGTGGAAAAATAATTAACTCAACTTTCAAAAGAATGTTGATGGTATATAATGATTTATAGGGAGTCTAAGAGAAATTTATTTCTCATTAAAAATGATGATGAAGAAATTTCAATAGATTATTGTCCTACTTCCTACTAAAAGTCCAATTTGAGTTTAAATTATAAGAAATGGATAGATGTTATGAAATATAATATATACTTATTTTATAATTACAATGTTATGGATATAGTTAATTTTCCTGAAACAGAGATACCCATAGAATGCAAGAGGCTTTTTCAATATAAATATTTACTAGAATGGTATATATCTAACTATAAACAAATCGTAGTAGCTAAAGGTTATAAATAAATTCATGGAATTAAATATTAATTTTCATTCTATTCAAGAGTGATAGTAAATTCTATTTGGATATTTCATTATCTAACAGCTCATTTTTATTTGGAGAATATTATCTAGATTTCAAAATCTATTTTCTTATGGTTTTTTATAGCCAATTAAGAATTTTGAGGTATTTATTTTTCAATGGTCCATTTATGGATTGAATAAATATTATCATGGTTAGAAAACATCTATTTTTATGATGAAATCAAAGTGTTGAGTTTCATCAAGAACAAATATGATTCTAATATATACAAGTAGGTTAGTGGGAGTGTTGTAGTACTTCTGATATTGTATTTAGATAGCATAATACTTATTGTAAATGATATCCCAACATTGAATTTAGTATTTATTTAGTTAGGAGGGTGCTTATTAATGAAATACATAGGTGTAGAAACCTACATAATAGGTATAAATATATATAAATATTGATAGAAAAGGTTTAAAGGATTGGGTCAAGATAAATATATTCGTAATGTCTAAAATAGGTTTGGCATAGAGAACTCAAATAAGGGGTATTTATTGGTGTTTCATTGAATGAATCTTAGGAATATTTAAGGAGTTAAAAAAGATATGTATGATTAACTATATTATTTATATATGATATAATATTTATTCTAGGATATATACGATACTTAATTTCTCATATACATTCTGTATAGCACGTAAATAAAAATACAATCATATCTTTAGTCCCTAGATTACTGTTAGGTATATCATTGAGTACATAAGAATAAATAAGTTATATCTATAGGTATTTTAGGGAAACGTTTTTCTCAGTATATGTTTTTTACACTACTTATAGTTTTCAAACATACAAGTATTATATGAGATCTCAATTTAGTTTCATGTTTTGCCTCAATATTGGAGCTATCATTTAGAAGTGATCCAAACAAGCCACTATAAAGGACTTGATAAAAAGGAAGAGTACATCATTACATCAGATGCTATGAAGGAATATTTATTTATTACAAAGTTATTTACTGAACATGGTATAGCTCATAGGACTGAGGGATAAATTATGTTTTACTATAATAATTGTTCAGTTTTTCTCAGCTCAACAACACCTAATATCACCATTGGACCAAACACATCCTTCAAAAATACCATATTAATCGAGAGATTATTGAATGGAATGTTGTAATGATATATTGGGTTTCTATAATGGATAATATAGTTGATATGTTGAATAATAAATTAATGCAGTATAAGTGTGGGGTTATGTGGGGTCTTTGGGTGTTTGATACAAGAGAGACTTGATGTAATTTTCTTCGTCAATGGGGTTGTATCATGGTTTTATAATAAATGAAAGCTCTTTTTTCATTTATTAATGTGAATTTAATATATTACATGTATAGTATAATTATAAAATTCCATCAAAAAATGGCATTGAGTTTTCTTAAATTGATTATCATCATGGAGTATTATGTGTTGTGATGATATGTTAACATTAGTATGAGTAGATTATTTTATTTGATAAGATTAGTCTAGGGAGATAAAAAGTAGAGACTTCTTTATTGGATGACATGTGATAGTATAACACATGGAATTTCAAATGGTCATTGATGTAATTTGGGGTATATTTTTAAAATGAATCTTCATTACTTAAGGTTGAAAAGATACTTAGTAGGTGAAACTTTATATTTTGATACCATTCTTACACTAGCCTTGAGGCTGAGCTGTTCAAGGGATTATTGGATTTAGTATTGATTATAATTTTAGTAAATTTTAACAAAGATTTTATTTTTACTCTTATATGATAAGTATTTAATCTGGTCTCGTGATTGAATTAAACTAAGTAAATTCATATCCAAGTTTATATTAGTGATATATAATATGATCTACTAATTAAATGATTTACATGTGTTGTATTATTTCAAATTGTTCTGTATATTTCATAGAATCATGATCTAGTGATATATATTATACTATTTTGACATATTTCATGTCAATTAGTCACTTTATGTCTTGGATAAATGAATTATATAAAAATGCATATGATGTCTAGTGATACATCTTAAGTAAGACATATTTATATGGAGATATGAGTGTATTTGATCAATATCACACCAGGTCCCTTGAAGTCTTACATATAGATGATTCTTCTATAAAGGAAAATCTTTAATTACAACTATAAATTGTTGAATTCATATTTTATTCGATGAAAGAAAGGTCCTAAAGGTCACACATTAGGCCATGTAATGAAAATTGATTTTGGTATTTAGTGTTTGTTAAAATATTTGAGAGATTTTGATAATCATGTCTAAATTATTTTGGATTGATCAACAAAGGGTTTTAAATTTTTTAATATATTACCTGAAGATTTTGTGCAAGTGGGAGATTATTGAATATTTAGAAATGAATCACATACCACAACATGATGAAAGTCAACACATCATGGATTGTATCATCACATGGTCATTTATACAATATTGGGTGAATATAGAGAATGATATATGATATCATTTGATTCTATAACTCATATTAATTATAATATTATTTTGGTTTTTAATACATCATGTGATAATTTATATGAAACATATTAATCGTTAAAGGAATATGATTATTGGTTTAATCAATATGGTTAAATTAAAATTGTTTGTTTACTTAATATCATATGATATTTTAGAACTCTAAGTGTCTCCTATATTTAAATAAACAGGCTTATAAAAATTCTATTTATAGGCCTCATCTGATATATATATATATATAAAGAGATATTGTTTCCAAAAAAATATCCCTTTATTTCTCTTATCAATATTTTCCTTGGAGGATGAGATGTTAGCACACCATATTATAGAATATGTTTTAATGAAGTGGTTATTTATTCTAGTACCTAGAATATATAATTAGAGATAGAAAATAATTGGTTGTTTTTAAGGAAAGTTGATCAAAATAACTTCCATTAAAGATCAAAATCAAGGATTTTGAGGTGCTCTTGTTTATGGTTTTTTATTTAATATTTTCGATTATAATCAAAACAAAATCCTTCATGAATATGTTTTTGTTTTCTTCCACTACATATGGGTATAAATATGTCCCTAAAACCCATTTGTAATATGTCTTTGATCATCACTTCATCATTAAAGGATTTAGTGAAAATTGTTATAGATTAGATTTTGAGTTATGGGGTTTTCATAAAGGATTGTATGGTGAGTGAAAGATAGCTTAGTGGTAACATAATGAGGATTCCCTATTATAATTCCATGGATTTATTTTTACTATGTTTGATAATTATAATGAATTAATGATATATTTTTATATTTATCAATGGTTAATTCAACTAGGTTTGATTAAAATATATAATAGTTTTTTATGACACATTTTATGGCTTGGTGTGATGCAAGACATGAATTTCTATTATTTTTATATGCTTTATATTATGGTGATAGAAGCTTTAATTAATATTTATTGCAAAGTGGAAATAAGATAATATTACCATTAATTTCATGATAGGTTTCATGAGATTATAAAAAGGAAAGTATGCAGTTTGAGTTATCATCTATCAACTGACTAAAGATTCATATTTTCATCTAATTCTAGTGATTCATATAATTTAATAGTTAATAAAGATTTATGTAAGATAAATTATGATATTCAATGGAATACACAATATAATTATATTTTATCATGATTTGAGAATCAAATATCAATTTTTTCAATGGCTTACTGAAATATTTGGTTTCTCGAGTTATGATTATTACAACATACCAACCCTATATGAATAGAATATCTAAGGGTACACTTTAGATTATTTAGGATATGTTTTATGAACATATTTGTTATTTAGTTGTTTAATGGGATGATTGTGTGGATTTGGTTGAATTTTTTTATAACGATAGATACCAACAATATATTTAAAAGGATCTATTTGAGGAATGGTATTGAAGGTCGTGTAAAGCTTCCATATTCAGTTGTAATCTGGTGTTGTGACATATTTTGGGCCTAGCTTAATGGAAGTGAATTATGATCTTTTAAAATGATATGGGAGATATTAACTAAAGTTCATATTTAGTAAAACTCTTATATGGTATGTATCCATTGTCCTCTAGGGTTTAGTGTTGTATATCATGTCCTTATTCGGGCCAAACCACAATGAGGGAATTGAAAATTTTGAATAAAATGGAGTTTTCATATATGGGATTTCAAAACATTTGAAATTGTAAAAAGTATTAGGGAGGATCATTATCAATTAACAATATCTCTAAAGTATGTTGTTATGAATAATGTCTTTTATATAATGAAACTAAGGAAATATGAATTGAATCCAAATCATATGCCTCGAAGAGATGATGTGAAGCTAGAATTGAATTCATCTTTTATAAAAAGACCAATATAAATTTCTTTATCATAGTGAGAATAGTTTTGGGGGAAAATTAATACCATTTTTATATTTTATATGGTATAATGGGCATGTATAGGAGGGTGCATGGAAATGGGAAGTTGAAATGAGGTACCAATTACCAAATGTATTAAAAAAATGCAAGATGACACTTCTCAAGGATGATAAGAACTATGGAAGTTTGTTTGTAATAACCCATGGGTTTAAAGTATGTCTTGATTTTATCTTTTTTGGTTCTTCATTTTATATTTGATTTAATTATAGTTTATTATGGGTTTTATTGATGAAGAAATGATATCACAAGGGAATTTATGGTGAAAGTTTCTAGAATCATGTAGTATATGAAACTAGGTTACTGAGGGTTGGGTATTAGTAACCCGATGGAATAGTAGAGGAGTATAAATTTTTAGAACTATTAGCAGGTGTCAATTGCCTTTTCCTGAGGTGGCGAATGAGCCGCTTAATATTTTGTGGTATCTATCGGGTACCTAGTGAGAGCTAGATTGATTTATAACATGGGAAATTTTATATTATTATTATTATACAAATTTTTTTAAATCATAGTATTTCAATTTCCAAGGGTAATATCCTAAAAATGTTTCTCTCCTAATATCTCCTTTTATCATTCAACTATATGTGATTTATTCTTCAATTATTGTAAGAACCATGATCTGTGAATAGAATTGTATTCATATTTATAATAGTTTCAATTGAATATTCTTTTATATGAATTTTCTAATGATTAACTAATTCACCATTCTAATTCTTTATCTTTACATTTATTTTTATGATTTTGTATATTCTTTGTGTCCTTAGAGGAATTATGACTTCACTCTTGGTACATATTGGTAACCTAGAGTATCATAAGTATCCTCTTAGAGTATTTTTTTGTTAAATTATGTTATTTAATGTGAATTTATACTAATATTGTGATTTAATTAATCAATTGAATTAATTGACATGAGATATTAATTCTAAAAATGTAAAATATTTTTTTATGAATTTTTAACTGATGTATGTATATTATAAATGTGTTTTATGGATGAAATTATAGAATTTCATAGATAATATAAGGTATTGGTGAGGAAAACAATTAAATGACTTTTAAAATTAGTGTAATACTAAATGGTGGTGTACTGTAAAAATATTTTAAATAAATAAACAAATCACTTTCAAATATATATTCTATAGACTTATATTTTTTATAGTTTCCCATTAAAATAGTTTTTTTAAAACAATATATATAGTTATATATATAAAGAAATAATATTGATTTAAAAAACATTAAAATATATATTATTTTATATAATTTATTATAAAATTTTATTTATATATAGATATATATTATGGATTTATAATGATATATATTATTTTTAATATCATAGAAAACATTATGGAATGTTATGAAATTGTAATGTGATTCTCGATTTAAATTTCAATATCTATTACTCTAAAATAAATTATTTTTATATAATTTGAGTTATATTTTAAAATTAAATATTTAACAGTTAGATATTGATTTTATTAAAATAAATTTTATTTTGAATCCATAAGTCGAAATTAAGAAAAAATATTATGTTAAAAATTTATAAAAAATAGGACATGATAGTACGTAGTAAATAAGTTATATAATAATTTGTTTCCACAAAAATTATGGTAAATGATTATAAAGTATTTTTAAAATGAAATAATTATTTTAATTATTTAAACTATATATTGTGATATTCAATATTTGAATTTAAATTGGTATAAATTGAGTGAAACATTTATAAAGATCCCAAGTGAATGTTAATGATGATTTTTTCTCATATATAAATGAGTAAAGGTAGTTATTGACAGTTCATAAATAGGAAAAGTAAAAATCAACTTTTTTCTTGGAGTATCTAGTTGGATAGGTTCTAGAAAATAATCCCTTAAATCAAAGGATTAGAGAGATAATCTTCATGTTAATTAATGAAAAGTGTTTCTGGATGAAATAATCCTATTCAAAAATATATTTCAAGTGAAATTGAAGAGATGTATATGGGAAATAGTTAAAATGGTTCTGATTATAAGAATAAAAAACCAGCTTTGAGTTAAATAAATCATACATAGAAAATTGAGTATAAATACCAATGTATGGGTTAAAGTAGATTATTTGGATCCTTTTTTGAGTTGATTTTGAGTAATTTAAAAGGCCCTAATATAAATTAAAGATGTTTTAAATTTAGTTTATAAATTCTATAATTTTATGGTTGTAAAAATTATCTATGTACTACTTGAAAATTATAACTTTGAAGTTATTAATAATATTCACTAACTTTAGAAGAGTATCTAGTGACAATTGAAGAGTATCTAGTGACATTAGAAGGGTTCCTGGTGACTATGGAAGTGTATCCAGTGACTTTAAAAGACTATCTATTGAATTTGGAATAGTAATTTTCTAAAATCAGAAGATTAATTGATAACATTGTAAGGGTGACCACTAAAATTGAAAGATTAACTAAGACTTCATAAGAGTCAATATTTTATGATAAATTTACAAAGGCAAACTTCAAAAGCGTTGGTATAGACAACTTCATAAGATTCCATTATTTAGAAAAACTATAGAAGATTTCTAAAGAAATATTTTAAAAAGTTTTCAAGGATTAAATTTTCTAAATAAATGAAATTAAATTAGATGATATTTTGATCCATTATTGATAGAAATAAATATCTCAATAATATATCATTTTGATTAAAGTTATTTGAGAATGAATAACTATTCCAATTTGGAATGGGAGTTGAATAGTTTTCTACATCGTAAGGACAAGCGTCATTTAATGAATAATCATCGATGTGAACTTGAATACCCACATGAAAATTACTTAAAAGGCCCTATATTTTTTAATGAACATGAGGAAGGGAAGATCCTAGAATTCATTAACATTTAATGGAATATGTTGATTAATAGTTTTATGATAATTCAAACTAGGAATATGTTCTAGTTGAATGCGAATAACTTCTTCCATTGAATATTAAGGAATTTACATATTCAAAAATAGAAAATTATTCAAAATATAATGTGAATATAAAACAATAAAAAATATTAAGAAGAAAATGTGTGATTCGATTGAGAAATAAATACTCATTCAAATAATTTAAAAACATATTTTTATATCAAATACAAATTGTAGTCAACTTCATATAGATGTAAAACCTATATTTTGAAGAAAATAAGAAACAAGGATTCCTATGATACTCTAATATCATAGAATAGATAGAGAACAAAGAATAACCATGAAATAATAAATGATGTTTTAAAGATTGTGAATGAGATAAAGAACTAGACTAACATTATATTTGTATCAGAAGGTGGGATATATTGAAGAACTATTCATAGGTTTGTTGGAAAAATATTTTGGTGACTGACACGATGCAATATAAATACCCTATTGGGATATGGTAAAATATTTTCATGTGACATATCAAACTAGTATGATTCATTATAAAGAACTCATCGGGAGGTAGAAAAGTAATTTTGGGGTGATATACTTCTATGGTCCTCACCAGTGATCAATACTTTCGAGATATAGTTTATAAGTGTACTCTCGTATGTTTACTAGTTGAGATATAGATCATGAGATAATAATAAAACCCAAAAAATAGTAGGTAACCACAATGGTACTAAACATTATAAAAAACATTTATGATTTTCTATTATATATCTGATTTCATATAAGAAAGTGAAATATATTAAAAATGATAGGATTGAGTACTTAATCAAATAAAGAGGTTGAATAAATAAATATATAATAAAAATGGTATTGTTGATTCACCACTCCCCCTCTCAATGATACAAATAAACCAAATAACTTCAATTAGTCTAATAGAAAACTATGTTCCCTATGAATTATCCAAATTTTATGTAAATCAATGATAGAAAAATATAACTTTATTCTAAAGTTATATTTTTCATAAATTTTATGGAAACAAATTTCATTCATTTAATAAAAGGATTCTCCCCTATCTCTGATAACAAGGCCACGAAGTTAGTGATGTTGTAATAATGGGGTTTATCCTTCTTGGAAAAAACGTTCCCATGATATATGATTACATGAGAAATCTAGAAATTTATTTCACATAAATAAATTCCATTCTCAAACATAGATGATGCAGTGTACACCAATTTTATAGGACACAATAAAACTAAGAATATGTGGGATAATGTTACAAAAATTTATGAATGGAATGTGAAAATTAAGGAAGCAAAATTGTTGATCTAAATATCTATGTTTGAATATTTCCAAATAGTTGATGGTGATACAATAGATTACTAATTTACCTGGTTAAAGGATATAGTAAGTCATATTTATGGTTATGGTGACAAATTTAAATATTTACCATTATCAAGAAAATGATGAGGAATTTACGTGATAGGTTAGACCCAAAGATACCATCCAAGAAAGAAATGGGAGACATTTATATTGCATAACACATTCCTCAATTATGAGATGAGGAAATATATCATGTTAAAAAAATAAATAAAAATGATTAAATTGAAATGAAATACTTGAGAGAATATAATATTAATGAAAAAAAGGATTAATATATGTTAGATTCATAACGCGATAGAAAAATAAGTGGGGACTATAAGAGATCGGTATCTCTTATTTCATATAAAATCATAATAAGAAGAGAAAACTACAAACGTGTGATTCCAATTAAACCCAAAAAAACATTATAGCTCAGGTTAAGAGGCATAAATAAAATTTAATTAGAGATAAATAAAATAATGATAGATGTAAAGAATATAGGTTCAAGTATAAATTTATATCATCTTTTGAGAAAAACACTAAGATCAATAAAATTACCAAGTGGGTTGAGAAATATAATAATAATTATGATGAAAACGAGATCGATCATATCAATATTATCAATATATTCAAGGAAATAGTTTTAGAAAATGATAAGATGTTAGAAGATTTTATTTCAAAACTAGAAATAAAAGAATAACAATAGAATGATATAGAGTCAAGGAGTCTTAAATATGAAAATAAACTGAATATAATGATAATAAATTTTTATAAAGTTATATATTTTTAGCCAAGATAAATGAATATTTTAATAAAAATGGTCCAATGAAGATGTTAATAGTTTTTTTTATGATTTTGATGATGATAAATTTGTTTCATTCTGAATAATAGATTACACTACCAAAAGATTAAGAGTATGAGATGAATAAACACATTATAACATCACTCCCACAGTAAGAAAAAATTGAGATGAGTAGGTAAAATAATTTTCCATAAGAAAAAATAAAAAAAATGGTTGGAAAGGGCTAGAGTAAAAATAATTTTTCCACTAATTAATCAATAACAATATTAAAAAATATAACATTAAAGGATATTAGAGTCCAAATAAATTTTGGAAAAAAACCTTACATTTATGGTATAACAAATAACGACCATATAATTGGTATGAATTAAGCAGGTATAAATTCTTGAATGAAACGAAACGACTCTATGATAATGAGAAATAGTCATAAGAGGCATAATTATATAAATATTAAATCAAAAAGTGTGTCAAATAAAACTAAATTTAAATTTATATAAGAAATATATTAATAATGTGACTAATAAGGAAACAATATTCAATATTTCAAGACAACACTTCTAGGAAAAAAAATTTAGGCTACTAGTGTTAATAAAAATCATGGAAGGGATAGGATTTATTAATATCTTATACAAGGAAGTTATTTTTGAGAAGAGAATACTAAGAAAACATATAAAATTGATTTTGATAATGGAAGATAATATAATTTAAAAAAGAGTGGTAATAAATAATAAATAACCAAGGAGATCAGGAAATTATGTGGGTGATGTGTTATCAGTATAGACATAAATCATACAACTATCTAAAAAAAATTATAGCTCAAGTTGAAAAGATAATTAAGGAGAAACAAGTATCTGAAAATGAATTTTATATTATGGATCGTTAAAAAAATTATTATTCACAAAATGTGACATGTGATAAGAGGAATATAATCATTCCTCTTATAATGACTCATAATAAATAAAAATTATAAAATAAGGAATGAAGAACTCTTTAAATGTTGAAGTTGGAAAGAGAAGATGATCTTGGTTGAGAGGAAACCTATAGACTTTAATCTCTTACAAATTAACTAATATGTTCCACCTTATTCCCCTATCTATTTTTTGTACTTGTATATAGGGAATTAAAGGTTATGATTTAAGTGGGAGATTTGGATGTGTGTTGATATAGTTTTTCAATATTAAAATGTGTCCATTAAGGAATATTTTAGTTTTTATATTGAACAAATTCTAGAGTATATTTCATGAGTGGTAAATCATGTGATCTAGGTGTTAGAAGCTTGTCATTCAATTTTAATTTTATAAATTTATAGAGTGTATATTTTTAGGTATAAAAATATCCCTTTTTCATCCTTTATCTGAATGAAAAAAATATATTCATAAAAAAAGAGAATTTTTTTAGCTAAATTGGGGATAAATATTCTTGTTCTTGAATTATTTTTAAATATTTTCATGAAAATTAGTTTAGATTATAAATTTCATGATGAATATAATTATACATAACCCAAAATGATATATATTTTATGGTATCGCATGATAAATACTTCATGGATATATATTTGGTCTCAGATAATCACTCTTGTTTTATATATAAGGTTTTCCAATATAGTCATGGAGCTTTTTAACTAGTGGCTCATTTATAAAGAAAACTATGACGACATCCTTTTCTCAAAAATTATATAAGGAAATACCTTTGAATAAAATGGGAGAATAATTTGTTTGGAAAATCATATATGATAGTGTAATAGTAGTAACCCCTCCCTTTATCATGAACTTTTTCATTTATTAAAAATAATGTTTAGAAGAACATTGTCCTATAAAATTTATTGTTATTACCAACAAATCTAAATATGGAGACTGAATAGCTTAAGTGAATATTAAATATTGGTACCCTATTTAATGGAAATGTTTCTCTGAGAAGTAAATTCAGGTTATAATGAGTTTTGGTGATATAGTATAGCCTAATAAATAAATAAAGAATTATGATTTTATGATTATATATATGATAAAATTGGCAAATTTATTATTCAAAAATATAAAAAGGGAATAACTAATTTTATATTGGAATATATTGGTGTACATGTTTAAGGAAAGAAACCAAAAAATCATATTATTGGTGATCTAATCTTCATGGTAATTAATGAGATGTACACCAAGCTTAGTGGTTTTAAGGTGTTAATCAAATGAGGTTTTCCAAATAAGAGGTGTAGTTTTATATTCTTGTTTTAGTTTTGTTTCTTCCTACACCTTGTCTAAATATTCTTCAATCAAGATAAAATAGTAAATTTAATAACCTAAATATACATATATTTTATTATTTTATTGTAATGACCCAAATATATATCCACATCCATAAATGGGAAAATAATTCATTATTTGTATGTATAATGGACTATCCTCATGCAAACTAATGTAATTTAATTTCCATAGACATATCTTAAGATTTGTTATAATGATGGAATCAGTGTGTATATATCATATTAATGTTCAATTTATCATTAATATAATATTTTATATCATTTAAATTCATATATTTCCATTTAAGAAAAAATAATAATGCCATTCGTGCGTATATGTGGACTACCACCTCTGTAATGTGATGTGATTTTTTTTCATAACCACGTCACATGGATTATATATATATATATCTATGCGTGTGTGTTTATTTGTATTTAATTAATTAATATGATATTTAAGATATTAGGATTCTTATATAATTTAAAATGAAAAAACAATGTTTTCTATAATGGTTCATGGAAAATGGAAATATTACTCATGCAAACATACGGCCTACCATATCCATGATTGAAATAACATAGTTAATTTTTCATAACCATATATAATGGTTTGATTTAATAGTATAATTTATGTATAAAAATAATAATTACTTCATGAATATTATTCTTGATACGATTAAATGGTAACGACTTTTACCATAGTCGAGTTACCAAAACTATTTTGGAATTAGCTACTGAATATTTTTCAAAACATCTGAAATGAATATAAATGATTAAGTAATTTTATATAACATAGAAATGAGTTATAAAAAACTAAAAATAAAAATAAAAATGATTCTCAAGAAATTAGAAATTAACTTAAGTTTATTATTTATAAAGATAAATAATGTACACAATGAATCAGACACAATATAAGGGACTCTTGACTAAAAAAACACATTTTACATGTTTTAAAAATTATTTTTTAAATATTTCTATTAAATTTAATTTCATTTTAAGTAATTTTATGAATTTATTTCTATGTACATTAATTTTATAAAAAGTTATTTTTCAATTTCTTTAAAAATTTTCAAAAAGAATATTTTTAAGTTTTTATGTAAGTGAATTTTTAAAATATAATCCTTTTTAAAATTTACTCTTCTAATAAATTTTAAAGAAAAAGTAAAAACACGTGTTTTTTAACTTTTAAGAAATGATAAAATTTCCATATATCATTAAGTCATAATGTTTTTAATATTATATTACATATTTATAATTTTATGGTCAAATAAATTGTTTTAATGTATGAGTGTACAACTTTAAAGAAATAAAAGTTATTTCAAAATGGAATGGTTATTTTCCTAAATAATTTTTTCTTATAAATGATTTATGTGTTATTATTATGTTATAATTATTGGTAATTGTTTATTAGGATGGGCGGTTCTAATAAAACCTGAGGACAGGTGATCATGTTTTAGCTCTCCAGTGCATTGAGAAAAGTTACTAACATAACTAATTAGGATTCTATTAAGAGATTATGGTAATATACTACCGTGATTATTCCAATTATAGTTGTGATGGTTAATCCTTATTTAGCTCTGAGAGATATAGTATATGTGTGATTGATATGAAAATGACTCAATAACACACCTATAGAATTTTTTGCTTTCAATAAATGTTTTAGGAAACCTATGGATTTATAAGGTAAACTAAAGATTTTATGATTTATCTCTGAAAATTGTATCTCTATGAAGAGTTTTCATCAGAAAATTAAAAAACAATATTTCCATTTATGGTTTCTTATGAAATATTTTATGGATATATTTTGGTATAGAAGGAGATTTCATGGTTAAGAAAATGTTTTTTTTCTTCCAAAAGTTAAATTTCTAAATGGAAAAGTTTTATAAGTATTTATGGAATAATTTTCTCATTTTTATTTATTCCCATTATTTATCTCTTTTTCCTCCACTCAAGTTTTAAAATGTATTTCACAAGGTTTAAGGATGGGTAAGGTAAAGTAACATGTTAATATGAAATTTGTGAATATGTTTCATAAAAAAAAATCATTTTTTCTTTTGAAAGTTATATATGGTGTAAACAATGGATACATATAAAAATTATTTACTTTCATTGTATAGGTTTATTATGTATGATTCATGAACTAATTATATAAAACAAAAGATTAAAATTTATTTATTAATTATAAGTGAATTATAGTTTAAAAATAACTAGAATATTTATTATTTATGTTTGGGTTCTTACAAATTGAGAGATGAATTTATTGATCATCTGAGAGATTAGGGAATTTTTTTCAAAACTCACTCATACTTTAACGTCATAGTATAATGGTCTATCTGGGATAAGGAATCAAACCATTTTGAAAATGGTTTGATAAATTATGAGTAAATGTTCCCTTCCAATATCATTATGGGGATATTCTCTAGAAACTGCTATATTTATAATTAATCACATTTATTTTAAATAAGAAATAAAATACCTTATGACATATGGTTATGGAGGAAGCCTAATTTTTATTGTATGAGGATTTTGGGGTATAAATAATATGTACGATTTCTGTATTTTAAAAATGATGAAACTAAATCATAAAAATGTTTGATTATTGGTTGACCTAGTGAAACTAAGTGATATTATTTATATATTATTAATTATCCCAAAATATTTTTACCCTTATTTGTTATATTACTTGACAAGGATATATAAATTTAAGAGTTTATAAGTGGAAAGTTAAACTGTAAGAAGTTAACATCCAAAAAAATTAATTTTTGAATGATATAATGTGATATATTTTTATAAAGGGTTGTCTAAAAACAATTAACTCGACTTAAAAAATAACCTTTATGGTATTGAATGATTTATATGGAGGGTAAGAGATATGAATTTATTATAGAAAATGATGATGAAGTAATTTTCATAGATTATTAGGCTACTTCTTATTGAGAGGCCATTGAGAGCTAAAATTATGAGAAATGGATAGATTTTATGAAATATAATATGTAATTATTTTACACTAACCATCGTTTGGATATGGTTAATTTTCGTGAAGGGGTGAGACCCATAGAATGAAAGAGTTTTTTCCATAAGAAAATATACACGGCTGGTATATCTCTAACTGTGAATAACTTTTAGTAGCTAAAGGTTCTAAATAAATTCATGAGGTTGAATATGAATATTCATTTCCTAAAATAGTGATGAAAAGAAAATTTAGATATTTCTTTCTATAAAAACTAATTTTTTTTATATTATTAACTTGATTTAAAAATCTCTTTCCCTGTCATTTTTAGTGATAATTAAGAATTCTAAAGTTTTTAATTTTCAATGGTCCATTTATGGATTGAATAAAGATTATCAAGGTTATAACTTCTATTTCAATGATGATATCAAAGAGTTTAGTTTCATCAAGAAAAAAAATATGATTCTTATATATAAAAATATGTTAGTGGGAGTGTTGTAGTATTTATAATATTTTTTTTAGATATCATACTAATTATTATAAATGATATCCAAACATTAAATTTTTTAATGATTTAGTAATGAGGGTGATTATTTTTGAAATACATAGGTGTAGAAACCTACATAATTTGTATGAAGATCTATAGAGATTGTTAGAAAAGGTTTATTAGACTGATTCAAGATAAATATATTAGTAATGTTATAAATAAGTTTGACATAGAGAACTCAAATAAATAGTATTTATTAGTGTTTCATTAAATTAATCTTAGAAATATTTGGGGTCTTTATAAAGAGTTAAAAAATTATATATATGATTACCTATATTTTTTATATATGATCTAATATTTATTCCTGGTTATATACTAGACCTAATTTTTCTTAAACTGTCAGTATGAAAAGTAGATACAAATATAATCCTAGTTTCAGTCCCTAGATTATTGTTAGGAATATCCTTAAGAATATGATAATAACTAAGTTATATATATAGGTATTTTATGGTTAGTTTTTCATCATTATAAGTTTTTACACGGATTATATTTTACAAAATTACATGGAATATATGAGATCACAATATAGATTCATGTTTTTCCTAAATGTTAGAGTTATCATTTAGAATTGTTCTAAACATCAAACCATGGAGGACTCGATAACAAAGGGAGAGTAAATCATTACCTTAGATTCTATGAAAGAATGTTTTTTAGATTATAAATTTCATTACCAAACATGGGATGGATCATAAAATTGGGGAATAAATTATGTTTTACTATAATAATAGTTTAGTTTTTTATCATCTCAACAACCCCTTATCTCACCAAAGGACCTAACATATCCTTCAAAAATACAATATTATCAAATATATTATTGGAAGAAATTGTTTATTGATTTATTATGTGGATAAAAATGATAATATAAAAGATATTTTGATGGATAAATTAATACAGTATAAGTGTGGGGGTTATGTGAAGTCTTTGGGTATTATAAACATGAGAGACTTAATGTAATTATTTTTTTCAATTGAGTTGTATCGTTTTTTATAATAAATAAAATCTCTTTTTCATTTATCATTGTGTATTTAATAAATTAAATGGACATCATAATGATAAAATCCCCTCAAAGAATGACTTTGATCTTTCTAAAATCAATGATCATCATGGATTATTATGTGTTGTGATTATCTATTAGGATTATCATTAGTAGAGTATTTTATTTGATAAGACTAGTACAATGGGGTAAAAAGTATAGAATGTTTTCTTATAGAACATGTGATATTATATCACATGGAATTTAACATGTTCATTGAAGTAATTTTGGTTATATTTTTTAAATGAGTCTCCATTACTTGTTGTTGAAAAGGCACTTATCTGGTGAACCTTTATATTTTGATACATTTCTTACACTAGAATTTTGGTTGAGCTATTCAAGGGATTGTTTTATATGATGTTGATCATATTGTTTGTTAGTTTTTAAAAAGATGTTATTTTTACTCTTTTATTAAAATTATTTAATCTAGTCACATGATTTAGTTAAACAAGGGAAATTCATAGCTAGGATTATTTGATTTATATATAAGGTGTTCAATTACATGAATTATTTAAATGTGATTTATTCATTAAAATTGGTTAGTATATTTCATATAATCATGAGCATGATATATATATATATATATTATACTATTTTAACATGTTTCATGCCTATTAGTCTCTCTATGTATTAGATAAATTAATTATATAATAATGTATATTATATATATAGATGCATCTTATAGAATACATATTTATATAGAGACATGAGTGTGTTTGATCGAGATCACACTAGGTCCATTAAAATTATTAGTAGAGATGATTTTTTTTATAGAGTAAAATCTTTTATTACAACTATAAATTGGAGAATTTCTATTTTTCAATGAATTAAAGGCATGTAAGGTCACACATTAGGTCATAGAATAAAAATTGATTTTGGTAAGCAGTGTTTTTTAAAATTTTAGAGAGATTTGTATAATCATCTCTAATTTATTTTGGATTGATTAACCAAGGGTTTTGAGGATTTTCATATAGTCCAAGAATATTTAGTGTATGTGGGAGATTATTGAATATTGTGAACTAAATCCCATACCAAAACATGATGAAATCCACCACATCATGTATTGTGTCTACACATGGTCATTTATACAATATTGTGTGCATGTAAAGAATGATATATGATATCATTTGATTTAATTAATCATATTTATTATCACCTTCTGTTGGTTGTTAACACATCATGTTATAATTTGTATACAACATATAAATTAATAAAGGATTTTTATAATTGGTTTAATCAATATGGTGTAATCTAAATTGTTTGTTTCTTTCATAAAATATGAAATGTTAGAACTCTAAGAGTATCATCTATTCAAAAAGGAGTATAATAAAAAAGATATTAGTAGGCCTCATTTGAGAGATATATATATATTAGGACATTATTTGTTTTCCAAAAATCCATCCTTGATTTCCCTTATCTCTATTTTCCTTGAAGGATGAGATGATAACACACTATTTTATAGAAGAGGTTCTAATGAAGCGTTTATTTATTCTAGTATCTTGTAGATGTCATTTGGGATAGGAAATAATTAGTTTCAACTAAGAAAACTCAATCCAAATAACTTCCATTAAATATCTAAAACAAGTATTGTGAGGTGATCTTGTTTTATGTTTTTCTTATTTCATATTGTCGATTCTAATTCCAATATATCTAAGAATAGGTTTCTGTTTTATTCCAAAACATATAGGTATAAATATTCCCCTAAAACCCATTAGTAAAGTGATTTTTATCATCACTTCGTCATTAAAGGATTGAATAAAAATTGTTATAGTTTAGATCTTGAGTTATGGTGTTTTCATGAAGGATTATATAGTGAGGGGGAGATACCTTTTTGGTAACATAATGATGATTGAATATTATATTTACATGGATATATTTATAATTTTTTGGGTCATTAAAATGAATTAAGGATACATTTCTATATTTATCAGTTGTTAATTCATCTTGGTTTTATTAAAATATACAATAGTTTTTTTTCAACTTTATATGGCTTGGTGTGAAGCACTACATGACTTTTTTATTTTTATATGATTAATATTTCAGATAGGGAAAGTTAAATAAAAAATTCTCATAGGTAATATTTGGTTCATAATTAGTATAGAGTAGAAATATGATAATATTACCATGAATTGCAGGACCTGTTTCATGAGATCATGGAAAAGAAAGAATATAGTTTTAGTTATCATTAATCAAATGACTAAAGATTCATATTTTCATCTAATTATAGTGATTCATATAATTTAAGAGTTGGAAAATCTTTATACAATAAAAATCATGAGACTAAATGGAATACACAATAGCATTATATCTTATCACGATGTGAGATTCACATATTAGTTTTTCAAAGGAATATAGAAATATTTGGTTTATCAAATGAATTTTATTGCAAATTAACATCCATAGATGAATAGAATATCTAACTGAACTTTTTTGATTATTGAGGTTATGCTTTGTGAGAATATTTTTTATTTAGTTGGTGCATGGGATGATTATGTGGATTTGATTGCATTGTTTTAAAATAATAGCTACCAGTAATATATTTAAAAGGATCTATTTGTTGAATTTTATTGAAGGTTGTGTTAATTTTACTTATTTGGATGGAAGCTGGTGTTGTGAAATTTTTTGGGCCTAGCTTAATGGAGGTGAATTCTTATTTTGTTCATATGATTGGGGAGATATTAACTACAGTTCATATTTAGTAAACCTATTATGTGGATTTTATACATTGTATTATTGGGTTCAATGTTGGATATCAGGTCTTTATATGGGTCTAACCTCAATGTGGACATTGAAAATTTTGAATGAAGTGAATGTTTAGAATATGGGTTTTCAAAAAAATTTAAATTCTAAAATGGATTGGGTAGGTTGATTATCACTGATCATTATCTCCAAAGTATGTTTTTATGCATAATGTATTGTATTTATTTCAACTTAGGAAATATTAATTGAATCTAACTAATATTCTAAAAAGTGATGATGTGAATCTAGAGTCGAATAAATATTTTATAGAAGGACTACTGTATATTTTTTATCATAGTGAGAATAGTTTTTGGGGAAAATCCATACCATTTTTATATTTTATATGGTATAATGGGCATGTAAAAGAGGGTGTGTGGAAATGGGAAGTGGAAATGAGGTCCTAAGGGCCGAATTTATTCATTATAAATTCATAATGACACTTCTAAAGGATGAGAAGAAATATGGAAGCTTTTTTGTAATAACCAATGGGTTTAAAGTATGTTTTGATTTTGATTTTTTAGGTTTTTGAATTTTTTTTGATTTAATATTATTTGATTGTGGGTTTTATAGGTGAAGAATTTATATCATAGGGGAATTAAAGGTGAACCTTTCTATAATTATATAGTATAGGCTACTAGGTTTTTGGTGGTTGGGTATAAGGAACCCGATGGATTAATAGAGGATTATGACTTTTTCGAACTGCTACCGGGTGGCCACTGGCTTTGCTTGAGCTGACCAATGAGCCACTTAATATTTGGTGGTATCTATTAGGTAACCAATGAGTGATATACTAGTTTTTAACATGGGAAATTCTATATTATTTTTATTATGTAAATTTATTTAAATCCTAGTATTTAAATTTCCAATGGGACTCTCCTATAAATGTTTCTGCCCTCAATATCTCCTTTTCTCCTTCAACCTTCGATATGTTATTTCTTCATCGATTCTTGTTGGAACCATGATCTGTGAATAGCATTGGATTCATCTTTGTAAGAGTTTCAAGTGACATATCCTTTTATATGAATTCTTTAATTATTAACTTATTCAACATTAATATTCTTAATTAATACATATAATTTTATGATTTTGTAGATTACTTGTATTCTAAGAGGAATTATGACTTCTCTCTTAGTACAGATTGTTCACCTGGTGTACCGTACGTAATCTCTTGTTGTCTTTGGTGTTAAATCATGTTATTTTATGTGAATTGTATAATAATATTTTGATTTAATTAATCATTTGAATTAGGTGACATGATATATTAATTTTAATAATGTAAAATATTTTTTGATGAATTTTTATGTGGTTTATGTATTTTATGAATGTGTTTTAGGGATGGAACTTTTTAATTTCCTAGATATAGTAAGTTATTGAGGAGGAAAATAATTAAATGGATTTTAAATTTGGTATAATATTAAATGGTGGTGCACTATCCAAATTTTTTTAATAAATAAAAAATTATATTTCTAATATATATTCTATAGACATATATTTTTAGAATTTTCTATGAAAATAGTTTTTTGAAAACAATATATATAGTTATATAAATATATATAATTGATCTAAACATATATTGAAACATTTTTATCATTTTCTATAATTTATTATAAATTTTTTTATATATTTATATTTATATTAATTTTATGAACTTTGAATGATATATTTTATTTTTAATATCTTAGAATACATTATGGAATGTTATGAAACTTGAATGTGATTTTTGGTTTAAATTGGAATATCTATTACTCTAAAAATATCATATTTTAATATAATATGAGTTATAATTTGAAATTAAATATTTAATAGTTAGATATTTATTTTATTAAAATAAATTGTTTATTTAGAATCCTTATGACGAAATTAAGGGAAACGTATTTTGTTAGAATTTCATAAAAACGAGAACATGATTGTAAGTAATAAATGTGATATAAAATCATTGTTTCCATTAAAAATAGTAGTATAAGATTATAAAGGATATTTTTATTAAAATTTATGTTTTTAAATTTTTTATATAAAATATTTTTAAATTTAATATTTGAATTTAATTTAGTTATAAAATGGAATCTGCAATTTTAAAGAGACCAAGTGAATGTTAAATATGGATTGTTTCTAAAACATAAATAAGTAAAGGTAGTTATTACCAATGGATAAATAGGAAAGTAAAACAAAATTTTTTTCTTGGAATATCTAGTTGGATAGGTACTATGAAATATCCCTTAAATCACATTATTATAGATATAATCTTCATGGTAATTAATAAAAAGTGTTTCTAGACGAAATAATCCTAGTAAAAATATATTTTATGTGAGATTTAAGATGTGGCTATCAGAAAAAACTTAAATAGAAGTTATTATAAGAAGAAAATCTAGCTTGATGTTAAATAAATCATTTATAGAAAATTGAGTATAAATACTGATGTATTAGTTGAAGGAGATTGTTTGGATAATTTTTTGAGTTGGTTTGGAGTAATTTAGATGGACATAAGATTAATTAAAGATGTTTGAATTTTTTTTATAAAGTCTATAATTTTATGGTTGTAGAAAATTATCTAAGTACTGCATCCAAATATTACCATAAAATTCTTAATATTATTCATTCACTTTGTAAGAGTATTCATTAGCAATGGAAGAGTATTTAGTAACTTTGGAAGATTATCTAATGACTTTGGAACAGTATCTAGTGACTCCAAAAGACTGTCTTGTGCCTTTGGAATAGTAATTTGTTGACATCAGAAGAGTAATTAATAACTTTTTAAGGTTGATCACTAACTTTGAAAGTGTGATTGAGACATCATTAGATTCATTATTTTGTGAGAATTTGAAAAAGGAACACATCAGAAGAGTCTATATAGAGGACTTCATAAGAGTCCATTCTTCAGCAATATTATTGGATATTTTTAAAGAATGGTTTTAAGAATTTTTCAAGGATTAAATTTTTTGAATTAATTAAATTAAATTATATGACGGATTGATCTATTATTCATGGAAATAAATATCTCAATAATATTGAATTTTGATTCAATTTGTTTGATATTGAATAACAAATTGAAGTATGATCGTCAGTTGAATAGTTTCCCACACTGTAAGGATAAGTTTCATGTCATGAATACTTATGCATGTGAATAGGCATACCTACATAGAAGTTACTTAAAAGGACAAGTATTTTTTAATGCGCTTGAATATGGGAAGATCCTAGAATTCATTTATATTTAATGGAAGATATTAATTGATATTTCTGTGATAATTTAAACTACTAATATATACATGTTTGAATGAGAATAAATTCTTCCATCGAGTATTAATGGGTTTACATATTAAAATTTAGAAATTTTATTCAAGGGATAATCTGAATACAAAACCAGAATAAAAAATATGTGAATTATTTGAGAATTAAATATTTCATTCAAATAAGGATAAAACATAATTACATATCAATTAGAAATTCTAGTCTACTGCATATAGATATAAAACCTATATGTTGAATAAAATGAGGAATAAGGATTCCTATGATACTCTAATATCATAGAACATATTGAGAACCAAGAAGAATAATGGAACTATAACTGATGTGTCCAAGATTTTGGTTGTGATAAAGAACTAGAATGAAGTTATCACTATATCTAAAGTTAAGAAATATTAAATACCTATTCATGGGTTTGTTAGAATGGTCTTTTTAGTACTAACCAAATGAAATATAAATACCCTATTTGGATATGGTAAGAGATTTTCGTGGGATAAATCAAACTAGTATGAGCCATTATAAAGAACTCATGGGGAGGCAGATAAAGGGATTTGTGGGAAATAGCCTTATATAGTACTCACTGGTGCTAAATCCTTTCGAGAGATAGTTCTTATGTGCAATCACCTTTGTTTAATAGTGGAAATATATGTTTAGAGATAATAATAAAACCCAAAAAGGAGTCGGCACCCACATTGTTACTAAATATTATAAAATTCGTTTATTCATTTCTTTAATATATTTGATTTCATATTGGAAAGTGAAATATATTAAGGAATGATATTATAGAGACTTTAATCTGTAATAGAGGTTGATTCATGAATGATATCATAAAAATGATATCAATTATTCACCACTCCCCCGATCAATGATAAATCTATACCTAATAAATTCAATCAATATAAGAGAAAAATATGTTCCCTATAAATTATCTAACTTTTATGGAATGTCTGAAATAAATTCGTTCTTATATTTTATGGAAATAATTTTAATTCATTTAAGAAAATTATTATCCTCTATCTTTTAAAACATGTCCAAAAAGTTAGTGATGTTATAATAGTGAGGTTAACCCCTTTTGAAAAAATGTTCCCATGATATATGATTACATGGGAAACCTATAAATAGATGTGAAAGAAATAAATTCAATTTAAATCCATGTATGATAAGGTGCAAACCAATGTTTTATGACACAAGAAAACTAAGAATATATAGGATAATATTTTGAATATTTATGAAGGGAATGTGAAAATTAAGGAATCCAAACTGTGGATCTAAAAATATATGTTTTAAGATTTTCAAATGGTATATAGTGATATAATATATAACTAATTTACTAGGGTAAATGTGATTGTCGGTCATATAGATGGTTATGGTGACACTTTTAAAGATTTTACCATTACTAAGAAAATGATGAGAAATTTCCATGATTGGTTTGACCCAACGATATCAGGCAATGAAAGAAATGGGAGACATGTCTATTACATAACACATACCTAAATTATGAAATAAGGAAATTTCTCATGTTAAAAAAATTAAAAATAGTAAATTAAATGAAAATCCTTGACAGAATATAATATTAAAGAAAATAAGGATGAATATAATATATATTCACAAAGTGATAAAGAAAGAAGTGGGGACTATAAGAGATTTGTATCTCTTATTTCCTAGAACATCAGAATAGATTGAGGAAACTATAAACTTATGATTCCAATTAAACTCAAAAAACTTTTATAGCTCAGGTTAATGAGTATAAATACATTTTAAGTAGAAATAAAGATAATACAGATAACTATAATGAATATATGTTCAAGTATAAATTAATAGCATATCTTGATAAAAACACTAGGATCAATAAAAGAACAAATATTCTTAAGAAATATAATAGGAATGAAGATTAAAATAATATTGTTCATATCAATAAGATTGAGATATTCAAGTAAATATCTTAAGAAAATGATGAGATGAATAAAACCATGATAACTTCACTCCCAAATCAAGAAGCAATGAAGATGAGTTAATTAAATGATGTTCCATAAGAAAAAAGATAAATATGGCTATAAAGGACTTAAGTTGAAATAATATTTTCACCAATTGATCAATAAAAATATTTAAAAATATAACATTAAAGGATGTTAGTGTCCTGAATCATTTTAGAAAAAAGACTATAATTTTTTTTATAGCATGTCACTACAATGGTATGGGTATGAATGAAGGGGAAGAAACTCTAAAATTAAAAGAAGCATCTCCATGATAATGAAAAATATCCATAAGAAGAATTATTATATAACTAAAAAAATCAAAAGGTGTAAAAAATAAAACAAATTGAATTTGCATAAGAAATCTATGGAAAATGTAACCAAGAAGGACACTATATTGAAGGGAAAAACATTGAAGGGATAGGATACCTGATCATCTTATACAAGGAAGTTATTTTTGGAAAGAGAATACTAAGAAGACATAAGAAATTTATTTTGATAATGGAAGATAATATAATTTGAAAAATATTGGTCATCAAAAATCAATAACCAAGGATCTTGTGAAATTATGTGTGTGATGTGTGAGTAGTCTGATCATAAATCATAAAACTATCTAAATATTTTTATAACTCAATTTTAAAACATAATGAAGAATAAACAAGTATCTAAATATGAATTTTATTTTATGGATCATAAATAAAATAAATATTCACAAAATGTTACATGTGATAACAGTAAAATAATCATTTTTCCTCTTAGGACTCATGATAAAAAAATCAAAAAATAAGGCATGAAGAACTCTTCAAATGTTGATGATGGGAATAAAATGGGATCCTAGTTTATAGGAAAATTATAGCGTTAATTCTTTTATTAATGAACTAATATATTCCTCCTTATTCCCAAATCTATTTTTTTACTTGTCCATATTGAATTAAGGGTGATTAATTAAGCGGGATAGTTGGATGTGTGTTGTAATAGTTCCAAAATATGCAAAGGGGTCCATCATGGAAATATTTTATTTTCATGTTGATGAAATTCTATATTATATTCTTTGAGGGGGAACTAATGTAATCTATGTGTTATAAACCTATCATTCAATTTTAATTTTATAAATTTAGATAATTAAATGTTTTAGGTATAAATATATCTCTTTTCCATCCTTTATTTTTTTTAGAAAAAATCTATTTATAAAAACGGGGGAATTTTTTTAGCTAAATTGGTGATAAATATTATTGTTTTGAATGATTTTTAATTATTTTCATGAAGATTATTTTAGGTTTTAAATTTCATGGTGAATAAATTTATAGAGGGCCCAAAATGATATATATTTATTTGTATCACATCATAAATACTTTAGGGATATATTTATGGTCTAATATAATCACTCTTGAATTCTATATAATGTTTTCCCATATAAGTATAGATTCATTTAACTGATGGATTGTTTCAAAGGAAAACCATGATTTCATCCTTCTCTCAAAAATTAGACTAGGATATACCTTGGAACAAAATGTAGAAATAATTTTTTTTTGAAAACCATATAGTATGGTAGAATAGTATTAAAACCTTTCTTTATCAAGAAATTTTACATTTATTAAAAATAAGGGGTAGTAGAACATTAACATGTAAAATTTAGTGGTATTACCAAAAAATTCAAATATAGAGACTGAATATCCAAAGTTAATATTAAATATAAATAAATTATTTAATGAAAAAGGTTCTATGTGAAGTAAATTCAAGGTATGCAGAGTTTTTCTGATGTAGTATAGCCTAATAAATAAATGAGGAATTATGATTTTCTGATCATATGTATATGAGTAAAGTGAGAAATTTATTATTCATAAATATTAAAATGGAATAAATAATTTTATATTGGAATATTTTTCATTAAATATTCAAGTAGAGAATCCCATAAATCATATTATTGTCAATATCATCTTCAGGGGAATTAATGATAAGTGTTGTTGGATGAAAAAAAAAATTGTTAACAGCTTTTTTCAATTAAAATCAATGATCTAATTACGGAAAAAAAATCAATGAATTGTTATTAAAATAATAAAAATATATATTAAAGTTGGATAAATCATTCATAGAAATTTTTTTATAAATACTAATGTATCAATCCCATGTAGATCTTTTTAAATATGTTTTGATTTGATTTGGGGTAATTTTAAAGGCCTTGGGACAAATTTAAGAAGTTATGAATTTATTTAATGACTTATAGAATTATAAAGTTAGAGAAAATTATTATCTACTAATTTATAAGTGTAATTGTGAAATTAAGGAGTATAAAATGAATTATAAATAGTATCCAATGACTTTTGAAGAGTCTCAACAACTTATAAATAGTGTCTAGTATATTCATAAGATTATACAATGACTACACGAGAGTATACAGTGACATTAAAGAAGTAATTATAATAATAATTTAGAGTAGTTGAGAATTTATTAAGGGTTATCATTGACTTTTAAAGAGGTATTGAGACATCGTAATAGTCTTCAATTTTTACAAATTTGAGAAAGGTAGAATTCAAATTATTTTTCAAGAGGACTTTTTAAAAGTTTATTCCTTAGAGAAATTCTAAGATATTTTTGAAGAATGAATTTAATGAGTTTTGTGGGATTAAATATTATTGAGAATGAAAATTAAATCAAATGTTTTTATTTTAAATTCATAAATAAAATAAATATCACAATAATAGAGGATTTTGATTCAATTTATTTTAGATTGATAAACCAACCAAAATAGGATCTAGAGTTCAAGAGTTGTGCACATCGTGAGGTGAATTGTCGCATTGAGAATCCATGTGCATGTGAATATTCATACCATCATAGAAATAATTTAAAATTATGTGAATTTTTTAGATCACTTAATTAAGGAAATATCATGACATTCATGTAAATTTAAAGAAAGATATTGACTGAGATTTTTGTGATAATTCAAACTTGAAATATCAACCAGTTTAAATGACATGATCTCCTTCCAAAAATAATAAAACGGTTTATATATTCAAATATGGAAACATTATTCATTTTATAATGTTAATATAAAATTAGTAAAAGAATTATAATAAGTGGATTGCATCAATTGAAAACCTGATATTGCATTCGAAGAAAGAAATATCATCTCTTTATATCAAAAATAATATGAAACTGATTGCATCCAAGATTTAAACATGTGAATCAAGAAATATCTGGAAGAAGGATTACTATGATTCTAAAATATCATAGAATGTATTTAGAACTATAAAGAAGTATAAAAAATATTTTTTCAAGTCTTATGGTTAATTATAGGACAATACCAACGTACACACTACATGAAAAGGCAAGAGAAGTTGAAGACTTATTTGTGTGTTCATTAGAATGAGTAGTTTAAGAATTTAAGTAGGTGGTATGAAGTTATTATTAGGATATAGATAGATCTTTTTAAGAGATATCTGGAACTATAAGGACCAAGTTTAAAGAATATTTTAGGAGGTAGCCAAGGGATTTTTGAAAGAGATCCATACATTATACTCACAAGTGCTCATGATTTTTACAAGATAGATTATACTTGTACTCACTTATTTTCATAAGTTTAAATTAGTTTCTTGAGATAAAAGATAAACCCATCAATTATTTTGTAACCATATTATGACCAATCCTTATAAAAATACTTTTATGCTTTATTGTTCTTCATTTGATTGCATATGGGAAAGGGATATATATCGAGGAACAACAGTATTAATAACTCAATCATCCATAGAGGCTTATTAAATAGGTAAATAATAAAAAATACATCATTTTTTAACCGCCCCCCTTATCCTCTCAATGATACATCAGAACCTAGTCACTTAAATTTTAATTTTAATTCTTTTTAAAAGATAGAGTTCTAATTTAAAATTAATTCTATAATTTATTAAATTATTATTATCTATAATATTTAATTACAATTTATAATTATATGTAATATGATATAATAATATATATATATATAAATACTATTTAAAATTTTAATATTCAAATTCCATTTGATTATAAGTTATTAAATAATTCTAAAAAATTAAAAAAATAAGAGTTCAAGTTTTAATTGAATTTTAAAACCTATTCGTAAATATTTTTTTATAAATTTATAGAATGATTATTAAAGGTATGGAACATGTAAGAATAATATAAATATATAAAACATAAATTTTTAAAGTAAATAGATTATTTTTCATTGGTTATATTTTGAGTAGCACATTTTAACTTCTTTTTAAAATAAGAGACTGAGTTTAAGTGAAATTTTACGACTCATTATATCTTTATCTAGAATGATATAAATAATTTCAGAAAAATGTGGAACATATTAAAATAATTAATCTATATAATATATTAATTTTTAAATTCCAAATATGAATTTAAAATCATTTTAGATTGAGTAACACATTAGAACTCCATTTTAAAATAAGAGTTTGAGTTTAAATGGAATTTTACTTACTATTGTTATATTTTTATCTAAAATGATGTATAATGTTATAAAACCTATGGATTATTTATTAAATTATAGTTTAATCAAAATATTATATTAATATTATATAATTAATATAAATTTATTTGTATTTCAAAATAAATATGAAAATACTTATCAATGTTGACATATTGATTGTGCAACACAAGGTGGTACAAAATGGTGAATTTCTAATAAAATTTGGAAATGGTAATTATTTAATTAACATGAAGTAATAATATATTAATAAATAATTTATATAAATATTATATTGTATATTCCATAATTATTTAGATATTATTAAATACATGTTACAAGAATAACCTTAAAAATATATACAATTTTGGAGTTTTTGTTAGAAATGATTTGTAAATTAATAAAACTCAAGAAAGATTATAATGAGTCATACATGGATGATTAATGATTGACCATATATTTTCTTGAACATTTATCAGCCACTTTACACTTAACAATCATATTATTAACCCTTAATAAATTAATATTTTCAAGAATCCATCCATCTATTGTTTTTTAACATATTTTTACTCTCTTATTTCTTACCATTACATTGATGAAAGAATATCTCATTTTCAATCTATGTATACTCACTAAAGTTATCTATTTTAATTTCTTATACTCTTTAAAATTCATTTCTTAACCAAATAACTTGATCAAAGTAGTTTTTTTGAAGATTGGTAAAGGTATGATTTACCCTTATTCGTCATTTATAAATACAATAACTCGTAATTGTATACATGGAATTTTACTTCTAAATAAATATGTGGGATTTATATTTAGTAATATAGTATAAATAACATAAAAAACAAATAATACATTATTATATTAATATAAAACATTACATTTAGAAGATATATTTACCCAATAAAATTGACAATGATATTATGGGACAATAAACACCAAAACAATAACTAGAGTAGGAAAATTTTAATAAATTCAGTCTCATAGAACAAACACACCTAGAAACAAAATATATTAAAGAAACAAAACATTAGTAATATAAAAAAAAATTTAATGAAGAATATCACCTTGAGAAAAATTGTATTGAATGGTGAGTGAAGGAAATATAAGGCATTTATAAGAAGCAGAAAAACTATATGACTGTTGGAAATATGAAATTTTGAATAGTAACCTAACCATTATAAGTATTTAAATGATCATTGAAATACTAAACAGACTGTTATATTAGTAAAATAATATTTCGGACTCTTTTGAAATAAAAATATAATTATTTTTTTCATAATACAACTAAATAAAATTGTAAAATATGATAAAATAAATATATGACACAAAGAAACCATAATTTAATTTTTGTGAAAAAATATATTTTTTGTTTTAATTAAAACAATAAGGTTGAATTTAAAAAATTAAATAAAATTTTATTTTCATAAATTTATTTTACATAAAACTATATATTGTTATATAAAAAATAGAATAATTTTTTAAATAATAAATAATTTTTTATGGATTGAAAATCTGATTATTTCATAACAATTTGGATATTATTAATTGATAAATATATTATTTAAATAATAAAATTCTCACATCTAAGAAATTATTTTGAAAAAGTGTATTTTACTTTTTGATTCAACACAGAAATTATCTTAGGATGATCTTTTGGTATTTTAAAAAAAATGTATTTTTTGTGAACATTTGAATACTACAGAATCTAAAATTATATAATATAATTTAAATACATAATTAATTACATATTTAATGATGTAAGTAATCATTATATAGGCCTCAAATGAAAAAATTACCATTGATAGTCAAAACAATAATCCTTATATATAGTCTTGATCAAAAATGATAATCTAATGAATGTTTTATTCAAAAACACCCCTCTCCTCCCCTTATAAATATCACCCTTCACCACCCAACTTCTACTCATGAAAAAAAACTTATTACATTACCAAATGTCTTCCAAAATATCTCCCTAAATCTCTTATCCATGATTTTTAGTTTTTGTACTTAAAATAACAACACTCTTTAACTCCAAAGTAGTGTGTCAAAGGTGGAAATCCAAAGGAATAGGAAATTTTCTAAACCACGATCTTTTATTTTCTTTTCTTCCTTTTGATACTCCAAATATATTCAATAAATTATAATATGATGAAATCAGTGTCGTTTTTATAGTATGATTTTATTATATTAACTGATTAATCATTATCTACCTTCCTCTTATTTATTTATGAAGGAAAACATTTCCCATACTATGGTTGCTTCACTACCACCATAGATAGATTATTTAAATTTTCATGACTGCATTTTTTGCTGGTTATAATGAAACTTTTATATTAAAATATAATATTAAAAAATTTATTCTATTTTATTTCATATTCTGGAATAAGTAAATAAAAATAAATATTTAATGAAAATGATTAAGTTCATCATGGTCATAAAACCCCTATTAATGAACTAACCATTAGACAATAAAACTTATACTCTATGAACCATGGTTAATTTAAATACAATTTGGTATTTAGAAATTTCAAACTTATATAAATATATCAAATCCATATCTTTTCACTTATGGATTTATATACTCATTTTGATAATAATATCAGTAATTACAAATAAACTAATGCGACCATGGAACCATGAAACAAACATCCTAAGGGTGGTGAACATAAACATAATGTCATACTAAAATGAGAATAAATGAACATAAAAGAATAATAATATGTAAAATATACATGAAAAAGGTTATGAATAAATTATTTAATAAACTTAATTTTATTATTCATGAGGTAAGATGCGTATAACTAGAAAGTTATAACTCAATATAAGGGAACTCCCAAACTACCCTTTTTATTTTGAGTTATTAGTTATGTCTATTTAGATCAATTTATCTCTATTTTCATCACATGTAATTATTCTATATTCTATAGATATTACTTAAATATATACCTAGTTTATTTTCCCTTTCTTTACTGAGGATATATAAGTTTTTTAAGTTCCCTTAACACTCTTTACTTTTAATAAAACTCAATTTAAGGGAACTTATCTATTTCCTATTTGATTTGATATACCACTCCATTAAATAATTTTTTCTTCTATGATTTCTAAAAACACTCATTATTTTATGTCAAAAAATTGGGGTTCATTTCTATTTTTATTGAAAACATTATTTTATTACCTTCTCTGTAAGTTTTTTACTCATTTCGTAAAACATTGCTTAAATAGTTCCAATCTATATCAACTTATCCACTCTACTATATTTGTTTTTTATATAATTAAAATCGATTTTTAAGACCTATTATTCTTTATTCCAATACAAACTTCTATATATATTTAATTTCTTATTCTCTTTGGAATATTTATTAAATATGATTTGGTTATTCTTTGAGAAAAGATTATATAACTAATTTCCTTTTCATGGGTTCTTCTTATACATATTCCTTTTCGATGATTTATTTTTGAGTAATATATATACATTTTCATATTTTTATGTTATAATGTTTCGATAGTGATCTTTGAATTATACTTATTACGGAATGTTTTATTTTATATTAAAATTCTTATAATACTAGGATATTATGTTGTATTCTTATTTATTAAATTCATATATATGATTAAATATGCTCCTCCACTTTTATAAAATCATGTTTTTCTGCTTGAATAATATGTTATACTTCATTATCATGTCTGTTCCATTAATTTTATTTGTTACACACCCATTCACATTATAAGTGTCCCTATTACATCCTATTAAGTAATAAAATTTCAATGTGATTTTGGAAAAATTTATAAAAATTTAAATAAATATGATGTATTTTATTTTAAAATTTATGTTTTATATATCTAAAAACCCAAAAATACTAACCCTCTAGATTTTTGGGTTCTTTTTTTAGCTATTTAGGTAAAATATCATATAAATATATGTGTATGAGACTTAGGTTGTTATAGTTTCAATCAGAACAAGGTTTAATTATTTTTATGGGGTTAGTTTAGAGAAATTAATATGAAATAAAACATAAATAACTAAGATTGATGCCTAAAAATCATAAGTTCAAATATACATTTCATTTATGATTTATTCATTATATGTTCAAAATGTTCCTATTTATATGATTATTAATGTGAGTATTCTCATCCCCAAATTTACATTAATTTAGTAAATGGATAATAATATGAGTGATCATGGCAAAAAATTATAAAATTATCAATGTAATGATTTCCCAAATGAGATGACTAATATAATGGGAGAAAGATTCGAGAAACTGATGATAGTAATTACATTATTTAATTTGTTTATTAATAATAACTTTAATCATGTAGAATCCCCTCCTTATCCTAAGAGGAAATAAGATGTGATTCAATTTTCTGTATAATAAAGGCCTCCCAATTTAAGTAGATATTATAATCCTTTAATCATAAAAGGATATATTAATTCCATTAATAAAATATAATTTGACCTCCAATATTCCAAGTAAGATAAAATTATATCATTCATCTATCTATTAGATGGATAATTCAATCAGTGGTGTACATTAACCAAGAATATTAAGCCCAAGGAGTATAATAAATCAATAGATTTTGATGAATTCAAGAAAATATTTTTCAATAAATATTTTCCAAGCATTAAATATATTAAAATGGGGGGTTCCTGGACTCAATAAATGGTAATATAAATCAATCGGGTCTTATAAAGAAAATAATGTAAGTCTTGAATGGTTCAACTCTAGTTTTTTATTAAACCTAAAGGTAAGGTGGCCCACATATTTAGTAGACCAAATCCTAGTCTTTAAAAGTATTAATAAATTTAATATGCTGAAATCTATAAGGAAATAGGAAAATATTACCTTAATTTTCTCATGGTGATTAGTGATTATTCATGCTTTCATAGATCTAGAGATAAATATAAGAGAATGAAGTTTAATTATAGAGGAATGACACATAAATATAATGTAGGGAAGAAAATAAATCCTCTCAGAGTTTGAAATACATGAAGTGTGATCTAAACTGAGGGGGTGTGTGTGTAGTTATTTAAAATATCGTCAAACACACACTTTTTCATAACCTCTCTCTCAAGTTACTTGATAATGAAAAATAAGATATAAACAACAAGTTTGTTAATGAGGTTCACCGCCGTTAAGGATGATTACATCCCCAATGTTTGATGGTTATTATCCCACACAAGTGGTTACCTTATTATTACCAAAAGGAACTCAATAAAGGTTTTGAAAATGAACTCAAACAACTATTTGAATCAATTAGTTACAATTTCACATCAAAAAAACAAAAAAAACAACTCCTTTTGAATAATGATCATAGATAAGTATATGATCCTCCACACAGACTCTACATAATGATCTTATTGTTTTTCCTTTTATTGAAATATATTATGGATACTCTTAGTTATTCTTCTTCTTCGATATAGTATATTGTTAGTTCTCCTCACTTGGAATCCTTAACATCTTCACTTTATTTATTTTAAGTTATTTAAATTCACCAAATTTTCATGAAAATATTTCCCATATTAGTTTATGTAAATACCCATAATTTATGGTTGATCATATTAACTCTTTAAAATTCATTATCCTCTAGTAAAATATTTATTTTAATTATATCTAAAAGTTTAATTGAAGACTCAGTTATTTCTTTCACATGATATTTTAATTCTCAAAGTTTCAGATTCTCCACAAATCCTATATCTTTCGATTCACTTGATATTTACATATAGGGATGTTAATTTTATATTTCACTCTCCATTGTGGAAATATCTTATAATCTACTTTATATCCCTCATCTGTTTTACCCCTTTGATCTGAGGTAGATTCACCAACTCAATTATATTACGTTCTCAAAAATCCCAAATGTGTAATTATATTTTATTAAAGGTTCCACAAAACTCTAATACATATGTAAAAAGTATTTTTTGGGTTTATGAAGTATTATAAAGTTGACTATAATTATTTTATGCATAGTTATTTTTTCTTATGAGACCCTATGTAGCTCAATTATCATATAGAAACCTCAATTCTCTATTTAAGTCACCAAAAAACTTATGTGTATATTAAATTCCTTATCCAATTTTCCTAATTCCATATTTTCAAGTAAGATATCTCATGTATGATTGAACATCCATTGTGAAAAATTCAGTACTAATCTAGAATTTTCATAAATGAGCTCAACTACTCTACCACTCATCTTTATAGAATTCCCGGATACATAAAAACATATCAACAAATTCAAAAAATATTGTAGATAGTATTATTATATCATCTAAAACATTCATTTGATTTCATTGAATATTATCTAAATAATATTCACACACAAACCTATATTGATAGTAAATACAACACCATTTTCCATAGGGTCCAACAATATCCATCTTTTGATTTGTTTTCAATACCATAACCTTATCTCCCCCTTCTTGATATGAAAATAAAATTCAATAACTACTGTAGATCAACTTGAGATTGTCATAGAAAAGTAATCAAGAATAAATCATCTCAAAGTATACATGATCAATCTATTTATAGAAAAAAAGTGTGATTAAATAAATTATCAATATTATATTTAAGAACCAATCTCAACCATTCCATGCCTCTATGTATAAACAATAACCACAATAAAAAAATATTGTCCTGATTATTTATTGAATAACTTACCACACATATTAAAACAACTAAAAAAGAGGTAAATTAACAATATCCCCCTAAAATAAATTCTCCACAATAATTTTAACAAGATAGGATGAAGGAGGAAACTAAAACTAATAGTATGACTCAGTTAGAGGGAGTGGGATATACTATAATTTATAGCCTTAGCTTATAAAACTATTCAATTATGAAAGTTTGGTAATGATATTATCCACTTATACTTTAGAGGGAATAAATTCTATTTATAGAATACCCTATTCAATCTTCCCTTATAGAAAATGGTACTTTATCTCAATGTATTTTTTCAAGGAGTGTTATAGTAGATTTCTAGACATATTTATAGAACTTTGACCGTCACAACTAATGATCATATGATATTTTGCTTCCGCATTTGAATATATCAACTATTTATTCATACATATTATCTATGTATCATTTTATGATGAATATATATATTAAACGTTAATAGAAATGAGTTTCACTAATGTTGTCATCATTTAATTCCATGAATCACTACTGCTTCCAATGAAAAATACTCCTCTAATTGTGAATTTTCAATATTCAACATCCCCTACCAAATTAGAATTAGTAAAATTTCTAATATTCAGTTCTCTTATCATTTTATACATCAACTGATAGTTGAAAGTATTTTAGATATATATTAAGATTCTATTTTTAGCAAAAATATAGGTTTTCTTTATATTATATTGATATTGGGTATAAAGAGAGAACCCATATAAAAATATAGGCATTGATGTTAATAATTACATAAGACATCCAATTATACTTTTAAATTTCTTATCATTAATGTTTTCCTTTATCATCCTTTTTTATATTTTTACCCACTTGAATAGGTTTGGACACCCCTCATTCTTCTATCTTGTAAAACCTCATCAAAATAACCCTTTGTGTACTTTTATTGTAAGAAAACAAATAATATAATACTTGAAAAATGTGTATCCAAAAGAAAATTTTCATTTCTATAAGCATTGGAATTTCACACCATTCTTTCAGATTTCATTGGAACTCCTTGTAACGTCCCGGTTCCGGAATCCACCTAGAGGAGCCCTATACCCAGTTAGTCACATGGCCTCAAGCGCATTTTCCCAAATTCCAGAATATGCCGACTAGCATCGAGGGCCTTGTTTGTGATAGTGGGGAAACTATGCCCATATTGGAGAAGTACAATGTGAAAGAAAAATAAACATGCAATAGCGAAAGAAATAATAACCAACAATATAAACAGTGGAAGACTAAATCAACAAACTAGATCACATATGTATATATATGAAATGATGCATGATACATAACTAGGAAAGCATCCAAACAAGTTAGAATGCTGGAAAAAACTATACTACCAAAACAAGTACAAAATAAAAGTAAACAGATCCTCAGCATCGCAAGGCAAAGCTTGGTCCCATGTTCCCTGCTCCAAGAAATCAAGTTCCAGAAGTCGAAGGGCGCTTGCCCTTGTCTATACCTGTAGCAACATACTCTGATTGGGCCCAGAAGAATGGCCCAAATAGGGTGTGAGATAAAATCCCAGTAGGCATTCACCCGAAGATCTGTGCCTAATAGTCAGTGAGTATATGGTAGGTAAAAGTACAATAAGCAGTAAACAGCAATAGCAAGCAATAGGTAGTAACAGTAAGCAGTAAAACAGGATGATACATAGAAGAAAACAGTCCACAACCAATCAACAGCACTTAGACAAAAGCTAATAAACCGGAAACCCTATGGGAAGTACTTGTAGCCATCCCCTCTGGTCCTATCCAAGAAGTACCACAACCCTATGGGCAGTGCACTCAGCCTAACCCCTCTGTCTTGGTCATACGAATTTATCAGACTCTGTGGGGAAGCTCACTCGGTCAATTCCACTTATAGTCTAGGGTAGTCAGGGACTCTCTTTAGTAAGACCATGCGGTCTAACCCTCTTAGACCCAAGTTCTAGAGACTCTCTGAGGAAGCTATCTTGGTCAATTACTCCTATAGCCTCAGGTATACCACAGACTCTCTGAGGAAGCTCACTCGGTCAATTCCTCCTCTATCCTGGGAAGGTTCTTAAAGAGATTAAAACAAGGTAAGACTCTTTGAGGATACTCACTCGGTCTACCCTCCTGTATTCTATAAAATCCAAGACCCTCTGGGAGTTCACTCGGTCTATCCCCTCTGTATTCTATAATATCTAAGACTCTCTGGGAAGATCACTCGGTCTATCCCTTATAGTCTATAGCACTAGGTTCTCTCAGCCCCGTGCCAGTCAGTGCATAATAATTCTATAAGGCCAAAGTACACCTATAGAGCTACTTGTCTAACCAAGGTACACCTATAGAGCTAATTAGCTAAAAGTCTACAAGGAAACAAGCATGTCATGAGTTTCACTTCAACCTATAACCACAAGGAATGAAACATGTGTAGCAGCTAAAGGCAAATGAGACCCAAAGGTCATGAACAGAAGGGAGAACTCACCGCTGCACTTCCAACGCAATCGACCGTGCTTGAATCGGAGAACGAACGGAGAGGCGGGGGCTCGGGGAAGATTCTGCCATACGGGTCGCTCTCAGACGAAGAACCTGGAGAAGGGGTGTGTTCTGTCCGTCAGGCGTGACCCCGGTGCATTTAGTGAAAAAAAGAAAAGTACATAGTGTGTACTTTTAGAGTACATGGCGTGTTCTAGGTTTTTCCATACTCCGCCAAAATCGGCCTCCACTCACCCCTACACAACGTGTTTGTGGCTCGGGCACGGACATCACATGGCTTCGAGCCGGAGAAGAGTACACGGCGTGTACTCAGAAAGTACACGACGTGTACTTCGAAATTTTCCAGAACTCTATTTTTCTTAAAAACTCCATAAAAAATAATGGTGTACCCGAAACAAAGATTCGGGTTCTTACACTCCTCATATAATATTTCTTCATTACTATAATATATTATATCATCAATATACATAATAAAAAAGAGTGATGTGGTGTTAGTATTTTTCTCATATAGATTTATATCTATATTACCTTTCTAAAATTTCATGCTTCTTAAATACTCATAAGTCATAAATACCCAATATCTTAGATCCCAATTCAAAACATAGAGAACGTTTTTAGCTTACATGCCATTTCTCTATATTAATATAGTACAAAAAATTTACGACGTTTCATATAACCTTATTCATAAAGCACGCTATTTAAAAAATATACATTAACATCCATCTAAAAAATTCTAAATATTCTCTAAGTAGTTATAGAAATTAATATTTTGATGTAATCATGTCTATCCACTGGATAAAACTTTTCATTAAAGTCAATGCCAAAAATTTTATAGTATCCCTTACACACTAGTTTATCTTTGTTTCCAGATAGTTTTCAATTTTAAAAAAATTATTTATAAAAAACCATTTTCCTCCAATCACATTTTTTTGTAGCTCTAGGAACAAGACCCTAGGTTTAGTTATTTTAAATCAGGTCCAATTATTTATTCATAGTCTGAATCCACTCCTCATTTTTGAAATCTTCCTCTACTATCTGAGGCTCAACCTGTAACAGCCTGAGATTTTATGAAAAATATTCTTTTAATATCATTGATGTATTGTGTTGTATGATACAACAAGATTACCTTGCGCAATACGCAACACCGTATGATCTTCCTGTATACACAACACTATTCTTGGATCATGTTACATACAATTTTGATAGTAGTTATTCTACGAAACATTGAGTGTATATATATAAATATATATATATATATATATTCAATGTATAAATGAAATATGGTTGGATTCTGTTATACGAAACAACGAAGGAGTCTTTCACAACATGCAACCCTGACTTGGCTTGAATTACACGCAATCGTGACTTTCCTCGATAGCGTGTGTTGTACGCAATACCAGGTTTCACTAAAAAATGATATATGGTTATAATATTATTATGAACTAGCTGTTATGAATAGTATAAACTAAATTTTGAATTTTATAACATTATTATTCATCTTACACATTTTCTAGAACATGGTATGAGAACAAAATCAATTTTCTGGGTAAATTAAGTATTTTACAAAAAATGTAGTTTTGCTGCCTTTTGATGGTGCACCCACCTTAAATCTTGTTTTTGACATTTCTATAAGTTCAATTTGACAAAATAAAATTCTTTTTTGGAATCAGGATATAAAAATTTACTTTGGATAAAATTTTCATATTATTCTGATAACTTTCATATTTCGGTGAATAGTAAAAACACGCTATATTTTAATTAAAAACAACTTTTTTCATCGCAATAATTTATATGGTTAAATTATCTTTTTAATTGGTTTTAAAGTGTAATTAGAATATATTTTTACCATTTAATCCAATGTTTTTCATTGGAATTAATTTCACATTCAAATTGGATATAAACAAGTATCAATCTTTTGATAGTTATTGTTTCTTAAAAACACGCTATTTGTTTTGATAATTAGAATTAATTTTAAAATTAATTAATGTCACTTCTATGTTTTGAATTTGGAAAAATTGGCATCAATTTTGAATTCGAAATATCAAATAATGCTTAGGCTGATTGTTTGGTATTTTTTTGAAAAACTTAAATTTTTGATGAATAGTGAAACCACTTAGTGGTAGATAAAAAACTGACTTTTTCATTGAAATGAAATTTTACCACTTCTGTGAATTGAATTTCAAAAATCCGAGAGACACGGTTAATATCAAGGACTAAAATGTGGTTCAATGAGATGAAAATATTTTTCGGTGAATAGTAACTTTTTACTTTTATTTACCACAGTTAAAAGTAAATAGGGTAATTAATGGTTAAAATGAGATTACTATTACCCTACCACATGTCCTAATTCTATTGGACAAGTGTAATTCGACCAAAAAGAACCTTAGGAATAAAATATGACCATTTAGGCCCACTTGGATTAGATTAGGACATTTAATATTAATTTATTTAAAGAAGTGTTAAAATAGTTAAAATCAATGTTAAATAAGTAAATCGTTTTTAATATAAAGTTATACATAAGATAAGTTCGACTATAAATATTCATTAGAAATCTAAAAATAGTTCCTACATAATGGTATTTTATTTATAATTTTTAGACATTAAATAATTTAATTTCATTATGACACAAAGATGATGTAGTAATTATCTTATTAATGAAATATTGACATATTTGATGTTATAAATACCCAAATATATGGAATTTGAGGCTTTTTATGAATTACACTAATTTTCTAGGTTAATATTACATGTTAGAGTTGATATAATTAACTTATTTGGAACTAAGAATTCTGTTATGATTTTCACAAAAATCATTTACCAAATAGAGTCAAAATTGACATAAAATAGTTTTAAAAACCAATATTATATTATTAATTGTTATTTTATTCCTAAAAATCTAACATTCGTCCAAATGACTTAGATAAGGTTGTATATATTAATAATAAACAAATTTTGGTTCTTTTGGCTTGTATAGTAAGTTTATTAACCTTATAGTGTAAGAAAACAAGAAGACACGGTAAAAGTAAAATTATTTAACTTATGTTTAAATCTAAATGATAAGGTTAAAATAGAAACCTAAACTTGTCTAAATTATATTGGATGAGAGGATTTCGACCCATCTCCACAGTAGATTCGAAATAAATCAATTTGGATCCATTAAAAACCGAATATGACTTTATAATAAAATAATATTTTTTGTTTTTCCAAAGGTGCCCCTCTCCTCCCTTATAAAAGGGCACCTCCTCCCTCTCTTCCCCACACCACTTTGAGCCTTCAAGCTCGGACAAACCCTGCCAAATTCTCTTATCCACTTACATAACAACAATATAGAGGTTCTGGTATTCTTCAAAAACCAATTTTATTTCCCTAAGAGGAGGTCTCAAAGAGGCTCTTCAAAGAAGAGGAGGTTTGGATACGTACGAAGCATATCGGACCTAAGGTAAGGGATAACTTTTCCAATCTTGTTCTTATTTGAGATTTTTTATTCGTAAGTATTTACTAGGTTAGTTGTTTTCATCCATGTCCATGTTTCCTAAAAATGGTTTCATGTATGTTTAATGTCATTTTTACCCATTTTTTACTTTTACTACATGGTATGTATGGAATCTTTCTTTTACGAGGTACTTTTGACTTTTCCGGAAAAAGTACGAGAAGAATGTTTTTTTTAACTTATACGGCACGAACAAATTTTTACAGTTTTATAGAGCCTTATTTTCATGAAGCTTACTCCAAAAGATTTCATGATATTTTCAACAAAATCATTTTCTTTTAAAATTGCATGATGTTTTGTGAAAAGAAATTGATTTTGAAGAAGAAAAGATATTTTCCTCAAGAATTCATTTCAAGTGTTTTATCAAAACCATTTTCCATCTAAGTTGACATTATTTCATATGTGTATGTTTCAAGTATAAAGTATCTATGATTTTCATGGTTTCACTTTTCTTATTATGAAATGATATCCATTTCTTTTATATGGATTATGTGATGATGGGATTATGTTTATGAAACCCATTTTATTCGTTGGGTTATTATAAATAATGTATTTTATTTTGTGGCATAAGTAAGAAATATTTCATTATGAGATGGGTGGAACCTATATCTCCCTCCAATGCATTGGGTAAAGATTTATATCTCATGAGATATATATTTCTGGAACGGTAAGTTAATCCGATTTGGTGTTACAGGACTGAAACGAGGAGTGAACTCGATTCAGAAAGAGACTTTATCCACTAAGATGGTCTTGGCAGTAATGCCTTGGCTACTATGGAAATCATAACATGTGCTCAATGGTTTCCACAATTACATGTTTTATTCCCATTATATTTTATCATGTTTGATGTTCCATTATGATATATTCCTTATGTACTTCCACGATTTATGTCTTTGCTCAAGATTTTGATGTTTAAATTTCCTGTTCATTTTTTTTCTTCCAAATGTTTATGGATTGTTTTATGTTATCTATGTTTTCCCTTAATGAGCATTTGATCTCACCCTTTTTATGTTTTATTTTCCCCAGGAAATAAATGAAGGTATTAGGTAAGGAAAAAAAAAGTGGAAGATCGTTATGGGAGTTGCTGAAGATATTTCAATATGATTAGAGGTTTATATTCCGAGTTTCCAAAGACACTAAACTATTATGATACTTGTTTGTCTGTTTTTGTTATGTATTAAGTATTTCGCAATAGTAATGTATTTTCCATGTACGTTAAGCTTCGGGTCTCTACAGTTGGTATCAGAGGAATGGTTTAGTCAACCTTTGGAAACTAGGATATGATAACTTTAGTGAAATACCTAGATATATTTCTAAGGTATGTCTAGGGATGTCCCTAAGTTAATTATAAGTATAGGTTATAGTCCTAGAATTACAGTAACGATCTTAGAATTAAACCTAAGATGTTAGATATTGAAGGTACTCCCCCTTTATTATGTTGTTTTCCCTCGCATGATTTTTGCCTCTCACACTATTCTTTTTGGGTTTTAGAGGATGGTTGGAACCTGAAGGAACCATGTTGATCAATGCAATAGACAATGCAATGATCGTCCTCCTGAACAAAAAGAAAATTTATGGGAGATGGAGTAAAAACTGTTATTGCTATACTTAGACAATCTATGAATCATTCTGGACATCCAAATGAGCAGATAAGGGAACAATATTCTATTGAGTCCTTTATAAGGCAACGTCCACCTTCTTTCAGTGGGTCTTCTGATCCACTTGCTGCTGAACAATGGATCAGTACCACTGAATAAATATTTTCAGTTCTTCAATGTTCTGAACATGATAAAGTCATCTTAGCAGTATATTGTTTGGAAGGTGAAGCTGATCAATGGTGGAATCTTATTAAGAATACGTGGCCAAGAGATGAAATTGAGTCCAGGGAATGGGATGAGTTCAAGAACTTATTTTTCAATAAGTACTTCCCTCGTATTCTTAGAACAAAGATGGAGAATGTGTTTCTTGAACTAAAGCAAAAGGATGATGAATCTGTTGGTGTATACGAAGCGAATTTTACAAGGCTTTCAAGGTATGCATATGGCTTTATCATCCAACCTAAAAGTAAAGTTGATCGATTCTTCAGTGGCTTAAAACCAAATCTTTGAAGGGAATTAGCTATAAGAGACTTCAGAAACCATGAAGAAATTGTGCGTTGTCATATCAAGGTAGAAATGGAAGTTGGTGTTACTTATCCATATCATGGTTTTGACAAGAAACGAAAGATGGAGTTCAAGGAGAAATCTTAGAATAATGGTGAAAAGAAGATGAATGTTTCCTTATGCTCAAAGTGTGGAAAGAAGCATGGTGGAGATTGTCTTAAAGGGACTAGAAAATGTTTTAAGTGTGGAAAATAAGGTCATCGAGCAGCTGAGTGTTGAAGTAATGGAAAAAGGGTTTCTAATGATGTGAATAAAGAAAAGATTGCAGATAACGCACCACCAAAACGTCAATGCTTCAAGTGAAAGGAAATGGGGCATTATGCTAATAAATTCCCTAATCCAAGGGTTAGTGATGATCGACATGAGAAACCACTTAAGGAAAAGGACAAAGGGAAGTCACATGCAATCACTATTGGCGATGTTGAATATGAAAACGATGTGGTGGAATGATTAAGTGTTTATGTAATGGGATTCCAAAATAATGTTGTATATAGTATCGTGTAATATTGAAATATTTATGTATTGGTCTATTGTGGTTTTCAATAATTTTATGGTACCAGTAACCATGGAAAGTGATTGAGATATTTTTGGAAAAAAGATGATATGCACATAATGAAGGGATAAGGAGAAAATGAAATGTTTGAAAGTATTCATGAGCTCGTGACTGATATAAGGAAATAGTTATATCATGGTTTGAGTATATAGAATTCTGGGGTTTTGGTATGTGGAAAGAGTTAAGTTTTGACATCACTCATGTTTTCACTAAGATTCAATGAGTATTCATTTTTCCAGAGAATACATGATTAAGGCCTTCGAATGTTTGGAATGTGACCAACAAGACATATCTTATGATATATGGGGACCAACGATGGTATTAACATGCTTGTTATATGAAATCTCTTGTAATCGTTTTCACTATAATATGAGAGTGGACTGCAGTATTATGGATAAGCCTAAAGATTGGAATGGATTATGTTGGACATAAGTTAGTATTGTTTAAGGATATAAGTTTTTTCGATATTATTTCTGGGATTTTATAGTAATGTAGTTTTAGAAAAAGGACGACCTGCTGGACGGTCGATAGCCCATCGCGTCGGACAAGGCTGTGGGAATCGAACCCACAACTGAAGTGCGACTGGCCTTTATCGCCTACAACTGGTCTACAGGAAGTCCCTATTTAGTAGAAACTAGTTTTATTATATTAAGCAGTATGATATATGAAGTATAAGTCCATTTTAGGAACCATATAGGATTAATCTCACTATAGATGGACTTATGTATTTTTGATAACCTTTATAACCTTTTGTTTGAGATAGATGGAATGACCTGTCATTCTATCACATGATCTGCTAACACTTCATGAATGACAAATTCAACTTCATTTCTTTAAGAGATGAAGTGGAAATTGTACAAAGAATGACCAACAGTGAGACTGTACCAAAATCACGAAAGTATTTCTTCTAATTCCAATTTCAACAACTTTAGGGAAATGATCTTGAAAACCAAATATGTTGTCCTAGTTCCCTTATATCTGATGAATTAGTTGGTACCTTAGATCATCACAGATCTATGGATTTGTGATTGATGGATTTTTCATAGCCATGTTCTCTACCACTCTCCATCAGAACATGATGGTTAGATTTTTCTTCCATATTTATATTTTCACCTATGTTCTCCTATATGGAAACCCAGTGATGAGTTTCTTTGGTTAACCCCGACGAATTTCGAGGGAGAAATTCATTTTAAGGGGGGTAGAATGTAACACCCCAAGATTTTATGGAAAATATTCTTTTAATATCATTGATTTATTATGTTGTATACTACAACAATATTACATTGCGCTATACGCAAAACCGTATGAGCTTGCAGTATACATAACACTATTCTTGGATCATGTTACATACAATTTTGATAGTAGTTATTCTACAAAACATTGAGTGTATATATATATAAATATATATATATATATATATATATTAAATGTATAAATGAAATATGGTTGGATTCTGTTATACGAAACAACGAAGGATTCTTGCACAACACGTAACCCTAACTTGGCTTCCATTACACGCAATCGCGACTTTCATCAATAGCGCGTGTTGTACGCAATACCAGGTTTCACTAAAAAACGATATATGGTTATAATATTATTATGAACTAGACGTTATGAATAGTATCAACTAAATTTTGAATTTTATAACATTATTATTCATCTTACACATTTTCTAGAACATGGTATAAGAACAAAATCAATTTTTGAGTAAAATAAGTATTTTTCAAAAAATTTAGTTTTGCCGCCTTTCGATGGCGCACCCACCTTAAATATTGTTTTTGACATGTCTATAAGTTCAATTTGACAAAATAAAATTCTTCTTTGGAATCAAGAAATAAAAATTTACTTTGTATAAATTTTTCATATTATTCTGATAACTTTCATATTTTAGTGAATAGTAAAAACACGCTATATTTTAATTAAAAACAACTTTTTTCATCGTAATAATTTATATGGATAGATTATCTTTTTAATTGGTTTTAAAGTGTATTTAGAATATATTTTTAACATTTAATCCAATTTTGGTCATTGGAATTAATTTCACTTTGAAATTGGATATAAATAAGTATCAATCTTTGGATAGTTACTGTTTCTTAAAAACACTCTATTTGTTTTGATAACGGGAATTCATTTTAAAATTAATTAATGACACTATGTTTTGAATTTGGAGAAATATACATAAATTTTGAATTCGTAATATCAAATAATGCTTAGGCTTAATTTTAGGTATTTTTCAGAAAAACTTCAATTTTCGATGAATAGTGAAACCACTTAGTGGTAGATAAAAAACTGACTTTTTCATTGAAATGAAATTTTACCACTTCTGTCAATTGAATTTTAAAAATCCAAGAGACATGGTTAATATCAAGGACTAAAATGTGGTTCAATGAGATGAAAATAGTTTTTGGTGAATAGTAACTTTTTACTTTTATTTACCACGGTTAAAAGTAAATAGGGTAATTAAGGGTAAAAATGATATTATTATTACCCTAACGCAAGTCCTAATTCTATTGGACAAGTGTAATTAGACCAAAAACAACCATAGGAATAAAATATGACCATTTAGGCCCACTTGGATTAGATTAGGACAGTTAATATTAATTTATTTAAAGAAGGGTTAAAATAGTTAAAATCAAAGTTTAATAAGTAAATAATTTTTAATATAGGGTTATACATAAGATAAATTCGACTATAAATATTAATTAGAAATATAAAATTAATTCCTACGTAATTGTATTTTATTTATAATTTTTAGACATTAAATAAGTTAATTTATTTATGACACAATGATTATGCAGTAATTATCTTATTAATGAAACATTGATATAATTGATGTTATAAATACCCAAATAAATGTAATTTGAGCCTTTTTATGAATTCCACTAATTTTATAGGTTACTATGACATGTTATTATTTGTTTAATTAACTGTTTTTGAACTAATCATTCTGTTATGATTTTCAGAAAAATTAATTACCAAATAGAGTCAAAATTGACATAAAATAGTTTTCAAAACAAATATTATATTATTAATTGTTATTTTATTCCTAAAAATCTAAGGTTTGGCCAAATGGGTTATATAAGGTTATATATATTAATAGTAAACAACTATAGGTTCTTTTGTCTTGTTATAGTAAGTTTATCAACATTATAGTGTATGAAAACAAGAAGACGCGGTAAAAGTAAAATTATTTAACTTAAGGTTAAATCTAAATGATAAAGTTAAAATAGAAACATAAACTTATCTAAATTATCTTGGATGGGAGGATTTAGACCCATCTCCACATTAGATTCTAAATAAATCAATTGGGAGCTATTAAAAACCGAATATGACTTTATAATAAAATAATATTTTTAGTTTTTCCAAAGGTGCCCCTCTCCTCCCTTATAAAAGGGCACCTCCTTTCTCTCTTCCTCACACCACTTTGAGCCTTCAAGCTCAGCCAACCCCTGCCAAATTTTCTTCTCCACTTCCATAGAAACATCCTATAGGTTCTAGTCTTCTTCAAATACCAATTTTAGTGCCCTAAGAGGAGGTCTCAAATAGGCGCTTTAAATAAGAGGAGGTTCGGATATGTACGAAGCATATCAGACCTAAGGTAAGGGATAACTTTTCCAATCTTGTAATTATTCATGATTGTTTATTCATAAGAATTTACTGGGGTTATTTTTCTCATCCATATCCATGTTTCCTAAAAAATGGTTTCATTTATGTTTAATGTCCTTTTTACCCATTTTTGACTTTTACTACATGGTATGTATGGAATCTTTCTTTTACGAGGTACCTTTGACTTTTCTGGAAAAAGTACGAGAAAGATATTTTTTTAACTTATACGGTACGAACGGATTTTTACAGTTTTATAAAGCCTTATTTTCATGATGCTTCCTCCAAAGGATTTCATGACTATTTTCAACAAAATCTTTTTCTTTTAAAATTGCATGATGTTTTGTGAAAAGAAATTGATTTTGAAGAAGAAAGGATATTTTCCTCAAGAATTCATTTCAAGTGTTTTATCAAAACCATTTTCCATCTAAGATGACATTATTTCATATGTGAATGTTTCAAGTATAAAGTCTCTATGATTTACATGGTTTCATTTTTCTTATTATGAAATAATATCCATTTCTTTTATATGGATTATGTGATGATGGGATGATGTTTATGAAACCCATTTTATTCGTTGGTTTATTATGAATAATGTATGTTTATTTTGTGGCACAAGTAATAATGATTTCATTATGAGATGGGTGGAACTTATATCTCCCTCCAATGCATTGGGTAAATATTTAAATCTCATGACATAGAAATGGCTGGAGCGGTAATTTAATCTGGTTCAGTGTTACAGGACTGAAATGAGGAGTGAACTCGATTCAAAAAGGGACTTTGTCCACAAAGATGGTCTTGGCAGTAATGTGTTGGCTACTATGGAAATCATAACATGTGCTGAATGTTTTCCACAATTACATGTTTTATTCACATTATATTTTATCATGGTTGATGTTCCATTATGATATATGCCTTACGTACTTCCACGATTTATGTCTTTGCTCAAGATTTTGATGTTTAAATTTCATGTTCATGTTTTTGCTTCCAAATTTTTATGGATTGTTTTATGTTATCTATGTTTACCCTTACTGAGCATTTGAGATCACCCTTTTTATGTTTTATTTTCCCCAGGAAATAAAGAAAGGTTTTAGGTAAGGAAACAAAAAGGGTAATATCGTTATGGGAGTTGTTGAAGATATTTCAACATGATTAGAAGTTTATATTCCAAGTTTCCAAAGACACTAAACTATTACGGCCTTGTGTGTCTGTTTTTTTTATGTATTAAGTATTCCGCAATAGTAATGTAATTTCCATGTACATCAAGCTTCGGGTCTCTACAAAACCTTTGATTGTATATTGTTATGGATAGTTTTGATTATCTTACATTTATTTTTACACCTAGATTCTGATCCCAAATAATTTTATTATCATAAAAATGTTTTATTAGCCTTTTATTAGACTCTTTATCCTTAAAATATCCATCCCCAAAGCTTCAAATTACATATTATTTATCTTCAATTTTAATCTATGTGTTTTCGGTATTTTCTTTAATAGAATATGAAATGATAGTGTCATCCTCATCATCTAATATGATAGTATTCCATGTTCTTTCCTTATTTTTAAAAACAATGACATCGTCATTACCAATAACTCTATCAAATTTCTTGTTTCAATGCCTATAATATCTTCCATTTTTTATTTACCTAAGAGATATTCCATTATCATTTTCCCATCAAACTATCTTACACTGATATTTTTTTTATTGATCTAACATGGACTTCAAACCACCCTGAAATGTTTTAAATGTTTCTTCCTTTTATGCCAAATCTCATAGAGATTAATTTATGAATTTTGTTTTATGATATATTTATTATAAATTAATATAAAAAATTTGATTCCCTACAGCCAATAACACCCTAATACTTCATGCAATGCCATCATAGATAGAGAGATATAAATAAGACTCTTATTTTTCATTTCATTCAAACAAATTTTTTTGAGGAGTATATAGAACATTAAATCCATGTATTATATAATGTTTGTTAAGATATTAATTTAATATTCTATTTGAAAATTCATTTCCATTATCTGACCTCAATCTCTTTATTTACAAGCTTGTTTTCTTTGCTAAAAGTCTTATAAAACTATTGAATCTATCAAAGACCAATTATTTTTTGACATGTCATCGATATCATACCATGTAGTTATAGAATAATACTTTTTCATATTTATTAATTTTTATGAAACAGATAGATATTTTACTTTGAAATGGATTCTATATCGGATAGCGTACCCAACATGAAACAAAAGGTTTCTCCAAAATCTTACATTGCGCACAAGACTAAGTTATAACAAAAATATATTATAAATATTATTATTCTAAGTTGTAGTTATAACATATCTTTTAGAAAGGTGGAAATGAATGATATTAACTGAATTATGAAACCAGGGTTTCCATATGTTTATATAATGATTCTTTGGTTATAAAATAAAACCCAATTGAAAATAAATGATGTGTTCTTATGAAAAACTATTTAAGTGTGAATAATTATGTTTATAAAATAATAAAATAACTTTTTTGGATTATATTAATGAAATATAAATTTAATATGACTTTTTAAAAAACATCTTATATGTTTTCTAGACATTGTATAAGAACAAATAAAATTTTATAGAAAAAATGAGTGTTTTTCAAAAAAATATAGTTTTACAGCCTTTTGATGGAGATACCTTTTTAAATATTTATTTTTTTCATTTTTATATTTTTTATTTGAAAAAATAATTTAATTATTTAGAATCATGACTTCAAAATTTACATTGGATGGGTTTTTTTATTTTTATGATAAAATTCATTTTTAATGAATAGTGGAAAAATACTGCATTTTAATTCTAAACTGCCTTTTAGTCTAATTTAATTATATAGATATATGATCCTTTAATAAATTTTTAAGGTATAATTAGAAGATTTTTTTATCATTTAATACAATGTTGGTCATTATAAGTAATTTCATATTAAAATTGGGTATAAACACATGTCAATATTTGGATGGTTTACACATTTTAAAAACTTGTTTCTTCAATCCCTCAACATGAATAATTTTTAATTAATTTATTCTAATTATGTGTCTTGAATTTAGAAATATTAATTCCATATTTGGAATTATAATTTCCAAATTATATAAATAGTTCCATCTTATTTTTGGACATTATGAATTGTAATTTAGTAATTATTTTTTATTTATCATGGTTAGAAGGTAAATAAGGAGTTAAGTGTAAAAATAATATTATAATAACATAAAACTTAACTAAAACTGGTCATAATTTTATTAGATGTTTTATGGACGATCATTTCAATCCTTGGGGAATGATTTTTGCCTTCTAATCCACTTGGGTGTGATTAAGACATTTATAACATTTAATTTAAACTAAAGGCAAAAATATCATAAACATGTCTCTTATTAATAATAAAATTTCATTATGGGTTATATAAGAGATCTATTAGACTATAAATAGTAATTAAGAATATAAAAAGTAACTAAGTAATTTTATTTTATTTATAATTTTTAGACATTAAATAATTAAATTTAATTATGATAGAACGATGATGTGGTGATTTCTTTTTTAATTAAATAATCAGATAAGTGATATTATAAATATTAAAATAAATATTATTTGACATAATTTATGTCATCCACGAATTTTATAAGTTATTACTACATGTTAAAAGTCTATTAAATAGTTTTATTGAAGTGATCTCTCTATTTAGGTTTTTTAAAATTCAATGAAATGAACAGTATAAAAACTGACATAATTGGTATTTCATAAAAATAAATTCATTAAATTATTTAAAAATACTAAAAATGTTTTAAAATTAAAATATTAATATTATAAGGTTTAAATGATATTAATTTGTCTAATTATCATAAATTTACTCCATATAATTAAAATTCATAGCCTCTTTTATATTTAAAATGTTGTTAGCATAATTAAAATTAAATCGGAATAATTAAGGATAAACAAAAATGATAAGGTTTAAAATAAACCCAATACATGTCTAAACCATATTTTATGAGATTATTTCAAACTAGATTCATATTATATTCAAAATATCTCATGTTTGATTATTTTTTAATAAAAAATTTGTTTATATTAATTTAATATTTTAAGAGTTTCAAAGGGTGCCCCTCCTCTCTCCTATAATAAGGTACCCACTCTTCTCTAATACTCACACTTCAAGAACCATTTGGTTCTTCCAATATCATCCCAAACCTATTCCTATAATCCCTAAATTGTTTCTTGAGGCATTATTTTAGGTACATCACCCTTCTTAGGGTTGTTATGGTGTTCTTCAAAGGTGATCAGCCGAAGAAGAGGTACCTTTTTTATGTTTTTCTGTTTTATTTTCTCTTCAACTTCCTTAAAATATTTTCTTATAAAATGAAATAATAACTATAGTATCCTCAATATAATTATATATTTTTTATTTTAACATCATTATCTAAATACAACTCCAATTTCATAAAATGGGAAATGAACATTTTGTTGGGGTGTACGGCGAACTACCGCCTCGCGAATCGATATAGTTTATTTTTCAATATCGTCTACCAAGACTAGTTTTAATGATAGAATGAATGTTTATATATAATATTCATTACATAATTATCATTGTGAAATAATAATATTTCAATTATTTTCTTACTTTCCATGAACATAAAAATGATAACGTTGTTCGTCTGTATGTCTGAATTATCACCTCCACGAATCGATGTGAATCATTTTTATTCACCACATCACTTGAATGATATATATAGAAGTTTATTATGATTTTAATTATATTATGATTATTCTAGACATATAATATTATAATTATCCTATTTCTATAATGATCAATGGAAATTGGAAAATGTTACACATGAGTACGTACGACCTTCCATCTTCATGATTATAACTTTATTTATTTTTCATAACCATAATTAATTGTTTGATATAAAAAGTATGATTAAAGTATAAAATTGATGATTATGTCTTGAATAATATTCTAGAGATTATATAATTATGACCACATGTACTATTGACATCAATCCAAGTTCATTTTCTGCTCAATTACTGAATATCGATAAAACATCTGATATGAACTTAAATAATTATATAATTTTTATAACACGGTCACAAGTGATATAAAATAAAAAAATAAAGTTGAAAAAGGTTCTCAACCAAGTAATTATTAACCTAAGTGTATTATTCAGTAATATAAAGTTAGTACATGACGATTTAAACTCAAGGTAAGGGACCTTGCCTCAATCTCTTTTTATTTAGGCTTATTTGGATAATATACACAACCTTATTTTATACAGTGCATATTCAACTCCTTTGAATTTTATTTTCATTTAAAAAAATTCAAAAGGAGTATTTTTTAATATGAATCATTATATTAATCAACAAAAGGAATGTTTTTTTAAGATATGAGGCGACAATGACTTTTCCACCATCGTGACTATTATTTGGTATTTGATTTCCTCTACAAGATGTAATGTTTTTAAAATAAAATAAAATATCATATTCCCTTTTTAGGTATTTTGGTATTGAAAATGGTTTTTATAATGTATTTATTGTATTAATATCTTGAAATTATATCTTATTATTTCAATGTGGAAATTTTATTTTTCCTTTATTCTTGTTAATGTGTTATGATTATGTTATGGTTCTTGGGAATTTCTTATGTATATGGGTGGTTCCATGATAAACTAAAGGAGGGTGAGCCCATGATAGCTCTCCAAATAATTGGGTGATGAGACAGAGTTAAAATTTAAGTTTTCTCCTATGATATTTTGGTAATATACTATGATATGTATTCCAAACATATCCATGAATGTTACCCCTATGTAGATTTGAAATCTACAATGTAAGTAAGATATGGATGCCACAAGATACCCTTATTTATTATGATTTCTAGGATGTTTTGTAGGAATATTATTGTTTCATGTGGTAAGATAAAGGGTTTATGTATCATTTGGTGAAAATGTTTTCTTCATTTTAAAATATTCGTGGACCAATGGTTTCATTACTTATTTTATACCCCTTAATGAGCTTTCTCTGCTCATCCTATGATTTTGGAAAAAAAATCATAGAATTTAATGGCGAATAGAGTCAAAGATGATATCAGGAAAAATTTAGGATTATTAAACATGAAAAGATACCATGTTTCATTTTAAATGTTTCTGTTTTATGGAAGAAATAGATATTGTTTGAGTTATCCACTTTGTATTTATATGGTCTTGTTATTTAATAGTTATGGCCTAATAATCTAAAACTATAAACCTGAAAATATACTCAATGTTAATTATTTATATAGCTCAATATTATGTAATTTTCATGTTTTGGGCCTTATAGTTGGTATCAGAGGGTGGTCTAGATAATTTTAGAGGTTAGGGTGATATTTAAGCATAAGTTATGAGTTATATAAAACCACAATGGTTAGCATAATTGAATAATTCATAGTTATTTTAGATAAACTAAATGATTATGAGATAACATGAATAATTATATCTTAGTGTTTATCTTCTTTATAAGATAATTTTATTGATATACTCATGTTATGCTTTTTGGATTTAGTAAATTGATGGATCCAGTAAGCACCAAAGTAATAATGGATTTGAAGAAAAATTTGGTGGTTCTATGAATAATCAACCAAATGAAATGGGAGCTACAATTTTAAATCTCCTGGTTATCATACACCAACTATCATAAGTAATTATTAACTAATTATACCTTGGTGATTTTTTTAATGCATCATATATGAGAGAAATGACTCCTTGTGTAAGTTCAGGTAAAAATGATTATAAAGGTAAGTATATTGGTTAATATATTTTTTAGGGATGTGGAAATAAACACCTAGGAATTTTTTTTTTCAAAGGTAATGTAAGATGTTATAATTGTGGTAATGATGTCTATAAAGCAATAACCTACCAAGGAAAAAAGAAGCATTCAGTTGACTCCAGTAAAGGGAAAGAAGATATTTCTGAGTTATCGATCGAAATTTTTAAATGTGGGGTGCATGATCATTATGAAAATAAATGTCCTATGAAGAAGGTTCATGAATGGGATCAGAAGGACTATACTAATATATGTTTATAAATACCTAATTCCATTCCAATTGAACATGAGGAAACTGAAAATGTCCTTTGAAAGGTATGGATTATTTCTTGTCTCATGTTTTGACATTATTGAATCTCATGAAAAAATTCATGTTTTTTTATATGAAATAAGTATTAAGGAATAAGATATAAAATTGTGGTTAAGGGAAAATGAAGAATGATAAATGATTAATAAGTCTACATATAATGGATTCAAGAGTTATGTTAGATCTATGGATGATGAAATTCTTAAAAGTATTAATCCTCTTTTGATGATGGGATTACATTAAAGACTTTGTATAACATGTGTAACCCTGAAGTTTGTTATGTGAAAACAAATTGAGTAAAAATTATATTTTCATGTCTGGATATACTTATAAAGGTAGGAATAATCATTAGGGTTTATATGATATTTGATTTTGAGGTAATTGTGGGTTATTACATTTTGGGTTTAAAAATGAAAGGTATGAGATAAAATTTGATTATATAACATGTTATAGTTATATTTGAGAATTTTATCTCATATTTTGGGTATTTTATTAGAATTATATGGTTTTAGAAAAAGGAAAACCTACAGGATGGGTGACAACCCATCACGTCCGTCGAGGTCGTGGGGATCGAACCCACAACAGAAGGGAGATGAGGGTGAATCTTCTACCACAAGCCTACGTAAAGTCCCTGGTTAGTATGACTTCATTTTTTTAGTTAAAATAGTTTATGGAATATGGATATGTTTATTTTGGTGTCATATATTTTATCAAATAGTTATCTTTGGTATTGTAAAATGATTTGGGGAATGGGTGATAAATGTTATTTTAGAAGACGTTCACTATTTTGGGAACCCTATATGCCTAAAGAAAATATAATACTATGGAATTTTATTTGACGAGTAGACGTTGAATTTTATTTTTTTAAGAATCTATGTTTTTAGTGTTGACTTATGGATATTCTGGTGATTTATGGAAATGATTAACCTATCTTAGAGAATATGTGATTTTGGAAATTACATTTTGGTATGAGACATTAAGAGTGGTTGATGTAATTTGATGTTAAATGTTAGAAATTATCTTGGAAGATTATTTTATTAAATTCTTCTGATTTTTGAGATTTAATCTTAGTTATATTATTCTTGAAGAATTTTAAGTGTAGTTATTTTTTTAATGTTCAATGTTGATATTTTAGTATTGTAGTTTAATTTTGGATATTAAAAGTTGTATTTCATCATCCAATGGTTTATTCTTTTTGGGGAATTAAATTATTTTATCCTAAATTTTTGGATTTTGTTAATTTTTCAAGAGATGATGAATATAAAGTAAATATTTTTTGGATTAAGTGATTTTCTAAAAGTTGATTCTAGTGCTTCATGTATGAAAAATTCAACATGAATACTCTTCGTTTCAGAAAAAGATGAGTTTTTAGTAGAATTTGATTAACAGATGAATCTATACTTTTCAAGAAATTATAATTTTTTATGTTCTTCTAAGTAGTAATATAATTCCTTAACTTTATAAAAATGATAATAAAATAAAAACGTTTTTTGGTTACTTTTTTCTACTAATAAATCAAAGAATATTTAACCCATCTCAAGTTTGTGGTTTTCTGATTTTTAACTTTCTCCTAATCATTTTTTCCATCACTCCCCATCAGAACATGATGGTTAGTTTTTCTTCCACATCCATGTTTTTCTACATGGAATCCTATTATGTTTTTTCTAGATTTGCCATTTTACATCACATTCTTTCTTTTAAATTTTATGTTTTATTGACTCTATTTCTGATGTGGGATTCCAATAAAGTAATTTTGAAAATTGAAACCTTAGTTACCGAGACCAAATTTAAAATTGTGAGGATGCAATTTCCTAAAGGGAGGAAGGAGGTAATATCCCATGCAATTATAGAATAATACTTTTTGAAATATATTAATATTTAGGAATTAGATAGTAATTTTACTTTAAAATGGATGTTATGTCTGATATCATACCCGACGCGCAAAAATAGGTTTCTCTGAAATCTTACGTTGCACACAAGACTGTGTTATACTAAAAATAATATATTATTAATATTTTTATTTTAAGTTGTAGTTATCTCATAACTGTTAAAATGTTTTAAATGAATGCTATTAACTAAATTATGAAAATAGGGTTTTAAAATTTTTATATAATGATCCCTTTTTTAGAAAATAAAAACCAATTGAATATAAAGGATGTATTTTTATGAAAAACTATTTAAGTGTGAATAATTATGTTTATAAAATATTCAAATCACTATTTTTGTATTATATTAAAGAAATATAAATTAAATATTATGTTTAAAATTAATCTTCTAGGTTTTCTAGACATTATATGAAAAATACAATTTTATAGATAAAATGAGTGTCTTTCTAAAAAATGCATTTTTACATCCTTTTAATGGAGATCCCTTTCTAAAACTATTTTTTGTCACATTTACATGTTATATTTAAAAAAATAAATTTCTTAATTATAATATGGACATAAAAATTCACTTTGGTTTAAGTTTTATGATTTTTCAGATAAAATTCATTCTTTCATGAATAGTAAATAAATAATATATTTTACTTCAAAACTTTTTTTTCATCTAATAAAATTATATTGTTAGATTATCCATTTATAATTGTTTAAGGTATATTTAGATTATTTTTTTATCATTTAATCCAATTTTTTCCATTGTAACCAGTTTCATATTTAAATTGGATATAAACACATATCAATCATCTAATGGTTTTTTCTTTTTAAAAACTTATTTCCTCAATCTGTCAAAAGGATTAAATTTTAATTAATTTATTCTAATCATATGTTTTGAATTTAGAAAAATTTATTCAATATTTTTAATCATAATTAACAAATTATATAAATATGTCCCTTGTATTTTTTCTACATCATGAATAGTAACTTTAGTAATTATTTTTTATTTACCACGGTAAAATGTAAATAGGGTAATTAAAGGTAACAATAATATTATAATAATATAAAACTTCCCTAACACTTATCATAATATTATTTAATGATTTAATTTTGACTAAGGAAATCCTTGGGCCGTGATTTTGGCCTTTGGAAACCATTTGGGTGTGATTGAGACATTTATAATACTTAATTTAATGTAAAGGAAAAAATATCATAAACATGTCTCTTATTACTAAATTTTTTTTAATATGGGGTTATTTAAGTGGCATCTTCATCTATAAATATTAATTATAAAGATAAAACTATTACCTACATCATGGTATTTCATTTATAATTTTTATACATTAATTAAATAAATTTAATTATGAAATAATGATAATGTAGTGATTGCTTTATTAATAAAATAATCAAAGAAGTGATATTATAAATATTTGAATAAATATTATTTGACATAATTTATGTCATCGAAAAATTTTTTAGATGACTATGACATTTTATAAGTCTATTAATGGGTTTTGTTTTGAATTTATCTCTTTTTTATGATTTTATTTAAATTCAAGGAAATTAATAGGGTAAAAATTTACATAGTTGGTATTTTATAAAATTAATAATTTATTAAATTATTTTAAAATTATGAAAAACTTTTCAAATTAAAAATTGGATATTATAATGTTTAAAATTTCATTAAGTGTCCCATTATGGGAAACATACCCCATATAATTATAATTTATAGACTCTTGATATTTAAAATGTCATCACTGTAATTAAAATTAAAAGAAAATAATTAAGGATAAATCGAAAAGAAAAGGATTAAAATTAAATAAATACATGTCTAAAAATTATGGGATGAGAGGATTTATCACTATAGTGCTTTTATATTTGACATTTCTCAAGTTGGAATCATTTGGATTAAAAATTTAATTTATATTAATTTCATATTTTAATATTTTCCTAGGGTACCCCTCCCCCCTCCTATAAAACGGTACCCACTCTTCTCTAATAATAACACTTAAATAACCATTTTGTTTGGAAAATATCTTCCCAAACTATTTCTATAGTCCCTCAAATTCTTGAGTCCTTATTTTTGGTAGAACGCCCTTTTAAAGGTGTTAAGGTGTTTTTCAGAGGTGATCAATTTAAGAAGAGGTATCATTTTTTAGTGTTTTTATTTTATTTCTTCTTCCACTTCCTTTAAATGTACTTATTCTACGATTAAATAACAAATATATTGTCCTAAATATAATGATATTTTATTCAGTTAATATCATCACTTAAATCCATCTCTAATTTTATCAAATGGGAAATGAATATTTCATTCATGTGTACGGCGGACTACCGCCTTGTTTACAGATATAATTCATTTTTCATTATCATATATCAAAAATGGTTATAAGGATGGAAGAATTATTTATATATGATATTAATGACATATTTATCAATTTAAAATAATAATATTTCAGTTATTTTATTATTTCCCATGCACATAAAAATGATAACATTGTTCATGCGTACGTGTGAAATATCACCTTCACGAAGCGATATGAATCGTTTTTATTCACCACATCACTTGTATGATATATATATATATATATTTAAAATATAATTATGAATATATTTATTATTATAATTCGAGAAATATAAAATTATAATTACCTTATTTCTTTAATGATCACTGAAAAATGGAAAACTTTACTCATGCATACGTACGGCCTACCGTCTCTATGATTAAAATGTTATTCATTTTTTATAACCATAATTACTGGTTTTATTTAAAAATTATTATTAATGTATAAAAGTGATGATTATTTCATAAATATTATTCTGTATTTGATGGAATTATGAACACATGGACTATTAACAGCAATCCAAGTTTATTTTCGACTCAAGTACTGAATATCAACAAAACGTCTCATGTGAACATAAATAATTATATAATATCTATAACATGGTAATAATTGATATAAAATAAATAATAAACTTTTAAAATTTTCTCAATCAAATATAAATTAACCTAATTTTTTTATTTAGGAATTTAAAGGTTGTACATGACAAGTCGGACTCAAGGTAAGGGACTTCGTCTTAATCTCCTTTCATTGATCCGTATTTTGATAATATACACCACATTCTTTTATATGGTGTATATTCAACCCCTTTGAATTTTAATTCCATTCAAAAGTTTTCAAAAGTAATATTTTTTATATGAATCATTTTACTAAATGATAAAAGGAATTTTTTTAAATATATGCGCCGATAATAACCTTCCTGCCACCGTGACCTTTATTTGGTATTTAGCTTCCTATACAAGATGCAATGATTTTCAAAGAAAAAAATAAAATACTTACCTTTTAGGTATTTTGGTATTAAAAATTTTTTTGAGAAAGGATTGATTATATCAATATCTTGAAATGATATCTTATGATTACAATGTGAAAATGTTATTTTTTCTTTTATGCTTGTTAATGTGTCATGATTATGCTATGGTTCTTGTGAACTGCTTATTTATATAGGTTGTTACGTGATAAACTGAGGGCGGGGGATCCCGTGATATCTCTCTAATGCATTGGGTAATGAGAAAAAGTTATACAATAATGTTTATCATAAGATATTTAGGGAATATAATTTTATGGGTGTTTCAAAGATAGCCATATAGGTTACCCCCTATGTAGATGTGAAATATAAAATGTAAGTAAGATATGGATGCCACAAGTTACCTTTATTTTATAGGATTTCTAGGATGTTTTATTGTAATCTTATGATTTCATTAGGTAAGCTAAAGTTTTTATGTTTTATTAGTGAAAAGTATGATTTTTTTAAAAAAATCATGATTTTAAAATATTCATGGACTAACAGTTTCTTTCCTTATTTAATATTCCTTATTGAGATTTCTTTTCTCATCCCAAATTTTTGAAATATTTTTCATAGGATTTAAGGTATAATAGAGTCCGGGATGATTTGAAGAAAAGGTTATGATGATTAAACATGAAAAGAACGCATGTTCCATTTTAAAAGTATCAATTTTATGGAAGAAATGGATAATGTTTGAAGTTTCCACTTTGTATTTATATGGTTTTGTTATGTAATAGTTAGGGGATAATTCTCTAAAACACTAAACTAGAAAATATCCTTAACATGAATTCTTGATTTATCATAAGATTATGTAATGTTTTAGGCTACACTCGTATATCATCCTTATTAAACCATCTATGAATGTGATGAAATAATTTTCTCTATTTTTTAAATTCATAGTAATAGGTCCATATACATATAATTCAATAAGTTAAATGGGATTTGAGGTTTCAATTTCAACTCCCTTATGAGTTTTCTTCACCATTTTCCATTTTTCAGGTTTTATAAATAGTAATATTTCCCTCTTTTAGTAAAGAAAAATTTATCATAACTTTTTATTGAATCAATTGTTCATATTCGTTTAGCTAAGGTAGTTAAGCCTTTTATTCCAAAACTCTTTTTATGTTTGTTTTCTTAGGAAATAAACTATATTTTCTCCCAAATTGGCATATGTTTCCTTATAATGACATGGACTTTTATAAATAAAATTTTCTTTTTGGTTGAGTTAAATTCCCTATTATATTTATATAAAACACACTATGTTGTTTGGTTTTATTATGAAAATAATATTTATAAGACCATTAAGAATCATCATCATTAATAAAATACTCATTGAATAGTGGTCACAAGATTAGTATAAATATAGGTTTTTGGTAAATCCAATTGACATAGAAAAAGAAAGTGATGGCCTTGACTAGTATGATTGTACCCTATGAAGACCATTTATCAAAGATTCTAAGGGAGATAGAATCATTGGGATTTTTCCTTAACCAATATCAATCTGGGATCCAACAACTAAAGTACAGGTGAAACCAATTGTGGGAGAATTTCAAGCTCATTGAGATCGCGACCCATATCATGTTCACCGAACCACCCCATGAAAATCTCACCATCGCACATCTTACCCTTAGGGTTTTTACTAGTGTAATAAAGAGCTATGTATCAAGAAACTAATAATATGAATATTTACATTTTATTTTCAATAGAATAATTGTTATATATATTTATTATTATTGTTACATTATAAATAATTTTGATTTCAATACGTTAAAACTCAAATTTTATTTTTGGGTAATATCAAATTCAATTTAGACATTTGTTTTAATGAAAATTGAAATATTTTTTAAAATTTATTTCTATAAAGTTAATATTATTATTTTAATCATCATCTCAAAGTTATCCAATAGTATCATTTTCATAATTTTCTAAGACAATCGAATTTTTTGAAAATATTTAAATATTTTATAAATATAAGGTGTGTATTATGACATAATGACCCTAAAGTGAAGTAATAAATTCTATAATGGGAATCCAAGACCAAAATTATGTTTAAAACTAAAAAAATGTGAATTTTAGTTATTTAATTAATTTTTTAAATACTTTATGAATCCACCAAAACCTATATTATATTTTAATGTTTTAAAATAATTTTGTTAAGAACATGACTCACTTACACATCACCAGGGGTAATATTTTAATTAGTTATGCCATTTTCCTTATACTATAATGAAAATAAATCCTATTTGTAAGAAAATATTGGAAACAATCATGGGAAGTTATTTAGTTTTGATTACATTGTAATATAGAGTTCAAACCCAAAGTTAAGAAAGTTTGAAAGAACTCACTTATCGTTTCCCATAAAACTCCACCCAATATCAACTAACTCTTCACTAAAAACCCTTGTATAATATCCTTACTCTTGATTTACCTATCTAGTGTCCTATTAATGTACCAACAATATCTCAATAATCTCTTCCCATTCTTTTGGAATCACCATCTCAATGTAAGGGGTCCTCTACATCTCCTCTTTTTTCAAGCATCTGCCTCTTTTTATGAATTTTATTTCCAATTACTAATGTTGGTATTTGTTCTTATACATACCTCCTATATTAAATTTTATTTTAAAATTATTATATATCCCTTTTTCTATCATTAAATTATTTTAATAACCATTATGTACTGTCGTTATGTTGCTGAAAATTCACTACGATTGTTCCATGACAATCCTTTGTGTTGGGAATACCATCAATATTTCCACTCAAGTGTATACACCTAAACGAACCTAAAATTATTTTATTATGGAATTACATATAATTATTCTACACTCCTTGATAATTTAATTAAATGTGATGAAATATCTTATCCTGTTATATGATCTATGTGTAACATTTATTCATGTACATGATATGATTATGATGGGTGTGCCCCGATAGTGCTCCAATGAATTGGGTAATAATTTATGCTCATGGGATTCCATATATGATACATGTGAGGTTATCCTACAAACATTATTTTTTTATGTATTGGTGTTTAACCTTGAATTATTCTTATGATGTCTTGTTTCATGTTTTTTCGACATTCCCAAGTTGAGTTCATATTATCATGTTATATCATGACTTGTTGTTCATGTTTATGATTCTAACCCCTTTTATGTCCCATATAAATGCATATTATTGAACATATAATAATTTGTTCATGTTATGAACTATCTATTCCTTTATTCAGTTTATAGCTCACCTGTTTCTTATGTATGTCCCCAGGTTATCCCATGAAATTTTATGTATGATATAATATTATGATCATGTTAAAGAAGTTTTCAATAATTCTAATGTACCCCTTATTTTATATTGTTATGTAATATACCTAATTACCCAAATACACTAAACTTACCGATCTTATAGGTTATATTATATGTATTATTATTTAACAAATCATTAATTAATGTAAATTAAAGACAAGGGTTCTCACAGTTGGTATAAAAAGAATGTTTCGTTATTTATGGAATTATGATTAGAAAACTATAGAAAAATCTTTACGGATAAGAATAGACATAAGAAAACATCCTCAAATTTTCGTAAAGTATAGAGTAAGTTGTTTTAAATAAAATGCATCCCTTTCTAAATAATGTAATTGGATTTGGATCTAAAACATATGTACATATGGGTAACACCCAAAAACACTATATTGATCTTGACTTGATTAGGAACTGGTGCACGACAATGGGACTTTCTTCACATCTAGTTTGAAACTCTTGGGGGATATGATTTGGTAAATTTAAAATTTCATTGACAAAAATTATTAGGGGATCAAAAAAAATCCATAAATGTTTATGTTAGGAAATATAACATGGATAACATATATTTATTCCTCTATATTCGTAAGTTAAGGGAAAAGTCCATTTATAAGTTATCCATTTAATGTAATTAGATTATTTTTTATTTTTTTAATAGTTTACAATTATTCATCCCAAATTTACTCTTTTTATTATTTCTAATTTAAAGAAATTCAAAGAATTTAGTAAATAACCAATGTGAAGGGAAATTCAATGACTTCCCAAATTATATTCCCAACATGATGGGAGCAGTAATTGAAAACTTTGTATTGATACGCTCTCAGTTAAGTCAGGTTATGAATAGAAAACTAGATCATAAGGAACTGTTAAATCTATTTAGGAATGAATAATCATCAATTGAAGTCTTTTTGTGAAAAATGCCTCTGACTTTCAATGGATCATCTGATCCCTTAATCATGGAAGAATGGATCAACTCCATTGAAAATATCTTATCCATACTTAAATTTTATGATCATGATAAGGTCATAATAGTTTTTTATCATATAGAGGGAGAAGCTGATAAGTGGAAGAAATTTATCAAGAATACAAATCTTTAGAAATATATTGTATCAATTAGGACGTAGGAATTCTGGAAAATGTTTTTTGAAAAATCTTCTCTCCATAATCCTTGATATAAAATGAAAATGTATTTTATTGACCTCAAGAAAAAACATTATGAATCTTTCACAGTGTGTGAAGAAACTTCACAATACTTTCACGATACACTTTCAGCTTTTTCTTTACCCCTGAATTCAAAGTTGTCCACTTCTTTTATAGGATAAAACTGAGTATATAAAAAAACCAGGCAGTTTTGGACTTTGATACATATGAATAAATCATCTGATGTTCTCTCAAAGTAGAAATTGAGATAAAAAAATCTCAATGGTCTCATGGGGATAAGAAGTGGAAAGTGTAGTTTAATTCTAGCAGTGAGATGTAGAAATATAATAGTGTTAATAAATTTCAACATACAGCTTGTCAAATTTGTGGAAAGAAGAACCCTAGAAATTTCATAAGTGGATGAGTAAATTATTTAGGTATGAAAATGAAGAGAACCTCACCAGGGATTATCAACGGTTGAAACCCCCCAATGAAATAGAATATAGGAATTATCTAGTCAACCCCCATACTATTATCTTATGTTTCAACTGAAAAGAAAAATGACACTATGTGAACCACCTCTCTAAGACAAGTGTTGTTGTAGAAAATCAATGCCATCATCCTCTAAGGAAATAAGGGAGATAATTTTCCATCACAACCGTCGAGGTGGATCCTGAAAAAGATGTGTTGAGGGGTACATAAGTAACTCTATCAATAATTATGAACATGCTTTTTGATTCTGGTTATACTCAATCATTCATATCAAAAATGTTTAGTATAACTTTTCAAACACCTCCACAAAGAATGGAAGTAGACCTATCTATGAAAACAGAAAATGTATAAATCATTTCATCCTAAGTATATAACTCCTACCCTTTCAAACATTTTAGTATAAACTTCCCAATTAACATTGTGAAACTCCCTTTTTTGGAATTTGTTACAATTCTGGGTATGGATTGGCTTTATTTATATGGATCCAATATAAGTTTCTCTATAAAGGAAATTACTCTATGATCATGAGTCATCCTCTACTTATATTCCAATTAAAGAAGGGGGAAGGATTTTATTTTTAAACAACATCTAAAGAATGGATATTATTATCCTATGAGAATGTGTCTCTAGATCAAAAAAATTATTGTATAAAAAATATCATCCTTGAAGACATTCTCATTGTGAAGAAATACGCTGAGGTGTTTCCTGAAAAATTTCTTGTTCTTCTACCTATCCATGAGGTTTAATTTTAAATAAAGCTTATAGTTATGGATTTTTCAATACCCAATAATCAATATATAATGTATATTGTGAAACATGAGGTGGTAAATAAACAAATATATATTAATATAGATAAATGGTTCCTATTCCCAAATGCATCACTATGGGGTGCATCGGTCCTCTTCATTAAGAAGAACGATGGGTCAACCTTTGAATTGATTATCATGAGCTAAAAAATATCATGATAAATGAAAAGTATCCCATTCCTTGGATTGATGAATTGTTTGATCATCTACGTGGATACCAATACTTCTCCAAGTTGGATCTTTGGTCGATGTGTTATCAAGTACGGTTGAAGATATAGGATTTCCTAAAGACTACTTTATATAAAAGGTACAAGAGATATGATTTCATAGTAATTCTATTCAGACACACTAATTTCCTATAAATATTTACATACATTATTAATAGAAACTTTATAGAATACCTCAACAAATTTTTGGTAGCCTTTATAGATGAAATTACAATATACTCTAAAAGAAATTAGGATCATGAGGAGAATTTGACCACTATTCTAAATACCTTTAGATGGGATAATCTCTATGGAAATTATGGAAAATGTGAGTTATTTTTTAAGGAAGTATCATCGTTGGGGAATATTATCACAAGTAATGGTATATATATGGACCATTCAAAGACAAAAGTAAATTAAGGATATATGATGCTAACATATGTAACATAAATCTATAGTTTCCTTGTGTTAGCTTTGTATTATCATGGATTTATGAGAAAATTATCATTATTTTCAAACCCTTTAACCAATATAACTCAAAATGGAGTCAATTGTTTTTGAATATTGAATGTGAAGAAATCTCGAAGGAGTTTAAAAAGTGTCTTATCATTGAATATGTACTTGTTCTACTAAAAAGTGGGAAACTTTTCTTAATAAAAATTGAATCTTAAAAATAATTGATTGGGTCGTTTACTAATACCAAATGAAAAAGTGATATCCTATGCCTTTATGAAATTGAAATTTCATGAATATAACTACCCAACGCCTGAACTGGAGTTGGCCACAGAATTATTTTCATTGAAAATATGGGGTAATTATCTCTTTGGGAAAAGTATGAAATATATTAGAACAAAATGATCCTAAAGTATATATTTACAAATAAATAGGTGAATATTCACCATAAAATATGGTTAGAGATGATTAAGGACAATGACTGCTCAATCCACTACCTTCTTGGGAAATAAATTATAGTTGAAGATTCTCTAAGTATAAATGATCTTTTAATTTTATCATTGATGAGAATCGATAAGGATCTGATCTTCTTACACATGAAAAATATGGATATGGGAATCATAAAGTAATGGACATCATCCATCCTTTTACAAATTATATCTCAGTCATCCCTTATGGAGAAGATAAATTATGATCAATGAGATGATGAAGAAAATCAAAAGAAAGTTGAAGTTATAAGATAAGGGAAATCCTAAGAGTACAAAATTAATGAATAAGAAGTTTTAATATTTGGGTCATGACTATGTTTACCATCAAATCTTGAGTTAAAGAAGTATTTGTAGAAAGATTCACAAATCTTTACCTTCTCCATCCATATACTGAGCACAAATATGTATCAAGATCACTAAGAGCACTATTAGTGGGACAATATGAAGAAATAGATCATGTAATATATATAAAGGTGTCTTGTATGTTTTAAAGTTAAGTTTTAAAGGAAAAATCCAATGGGATGATGCAACCATTACCCATACCTATTTAGAAATGGGAATACATAACTATGAAATTTTTCACTGTTCATCCAAAGAAATCCAAATGAAATAATGTTATATGTGTTTTGGTGAATCATCTTACAAATATTTATCACTTCATTGAAATTGGAGAGTACTTATCAATCAATAAAATTGCAAGGATATACATTAGATAAGTGGTGAGGCAGTGTGGAACCACGCTATTGATTTTATCTGATTAAGAACTAAGATTTACCCCGATGTTATGTAAGATTCTCCAACATTATATAAATATTGATTTTAAGTACTACACAGCTTATCACCCTTGAAATTATGTCAAATATAGGGATACTATCCATACACTCAAGGAAATGTTGAGAACGAACTTCAAAGGAGGATGGGATCAACATCTTCATTTGGTAAAGTTCTCATACATTAACAGTTTCCACCCAAATATACAAATGAAAAACTATGAATCCCTTTTTGGAAAGTGGTTTAAAACACAATCATGATGGGATGATGTTTGTGAAAACTAACTATTAGGTCTTGAAATTGTTGTGGAAATGGTGTAAAAGGTCAAGACCATTCAACCACACATCAAGGCTGCTCAGAGTTCATATAATATCTATGAAAATAATCATAGAAGATACCTAGTGTTTAAGGTTTTAGATAAGGTATTCCTTGTTATTTCACTATGAAAGAAAGTCATGGGATTTTGTTATAAGTGAAAGCTTAGTCCAAGATACATTTGTCCCTCTGAGATCCTTTATCGAATAAAAGTAGTGGCATATCGACTAACACTCCCACCTATCCTATATCAAGTACATGATGTGTTCCATGTATAATTATTGATAAAGTATATACCAAACCCCTTAAATGTTTATAATCTGTGGTTAATATTATTGGCTAATGATCTTTCATATGAAAAGTAGTCAATGAAGATCTTAGATCTTAGAGATAAAGTTCTATGAAATAATACAATGCACCTTGTCAAAATGTTATGGAGAAAACATAAGTTTGAAGAAGAAAAATGGGAACTGGAGGAGATGATTTAATATATTGACCCACATAAATTTTAGGTTGTGAAACAAAACTTTTGAGTGTGAAATTTTTGAAGGTGGAAATTTTGTAATTATATTATCTTTTATAAATAAAATTCCCTTTGTGGTTTAGTTAAATTCCCAGTTATGGTTAGAGAAAATGCATTCATTTCTTTGGTTTTGTTATATCCTACCATATTTAGAATACTACTAAGCATCATTACCCAAGATAAAAAAGTCATTGAATAGTGATCATATTATTAGTATAAATATTGGGTTTGGATAAATCCAAATGATAGAGAAAAAAAGAAGTGATGCCCTTGATCAGTAGGATCATACCCTATGAAGCCCATTTCTCAGAGCTTCAAAGGGACATAGCATCATTAAAATTTTACCTTGACCAAGCCCAATCCATGATCTAATAAATAAATAATGAGTGAAAATATTTATGGTATAAGTTCAAACTCAATGAGATCATGACTCAAACCATGTACATCAAACCACCCTATGAAAATCTTTCCATTGTGCACCTTACCCTTACAGAATTTTCTCATGTCATAAAGTTCTATGTATCAAAAATATGATAATATGAATATGTATAGTTTATTTTAAATATTATAATTTTTATATCTACATATTTTTGTTATTACTTTATAAATGATTTTTTATTTTGATACGATAAAATAGAAATTCTATTTTTGGGTAATATGTCATTTTAATTAAGACATTTATTTTGATAAAATAAATAATTTAAAAATAAAAAAATTAATAAAAAATCGTATTAAATTATTTATATTAAATATAAATTATAATATAATCTTTATGAAATCAAATTTAATTTTTATAAGGGTTTGAAAATTGTTACTGTCAATAAAAACCCATCATTTCCCAATAAATTTCAATTCTATTTTAAAAATAAAAAATACAAATATTTAGAAAATTATTTTGATAAAATAACTGTTATTTTTGGAATAACCACATCAAAATTATCCAATAGTGGATTTTTCAAAATATTTTTAGACAATTGAATTTTCTGGTAAAAATTAAATATGGTATAAATATACAGTGTTTATTATGACAACATAATGACCCAAAAAAGATGAAATAAATTCTATAAAGGGTATCCATGACAAAAATTTTATCTACCACTTAAAATAATTTTTTTTGAGGTTATTTGATAAATATTTAAAAAAAATTGTAAATCCTTCAAAACCTATAATATATTTTAATATTTTAAAATCATTTATTTTACAATGTGACTCACTTTAAAATCACCAAGGGTAATATTTTAATGACTTCATACCATTGCCTTATTAAATAGTTAAAACACATTTTATTTTAATGAAAACATGGGAAAACCCCTAGTAAGTTTTGTGTTTTTTATTCATTTATTATATAGAGTCCAAAAACAATGTTTGGGAGATATTAAAGAAATTCCCTACCTTTTCCTATATAAACCCACCCGAGATCCCCATCTTCATCACTCAAAAACCTTGGATTATTTATTTAATCATTAATCCCCAATCTCTCAATAATCTCCTCCAAAACTTTGGTATCACCCTCCCAAGGAAAGTGATCCTCTCATTCTCCTATTTAAAAAAGATTCTTCTTCTTTTAATGCCATTTATTTCAAATTAATAATGTTGATATATGTTCTTCAATATCCCTATTACTATCCATTTTATTTACAAATTATGATATACACCTTTCTTTATCATTAAACCATTTTATGAACCTTCATATACTGTCATTATGCTGTCAAAATTTCACTCCAATTTTTTCATGCCAAGATATTTGTGTTGTGAATTCCATTTATATTTCCACTAATGGTTACTCACCTAGAAACTCCTACAGTTATTTTATTGTGTAAAAACATGTACTTATTCAACACCCCTTTATAATTTAATTAAATGTTATGAAATATATTCTTATGTAATGTTATCTATGTGAAACACTTATCCATGTACAGGATATTATTATGATGGGTGTGCCCTGATATCACTACAATAAATTAGGTAATGTTTTAGTCTCATGATATTCTATGTATGGTTCATGTTAGGTTATCCTAAGAACATTATGTTAGGATTTCTTGGTGGTTTACATTTACTTCTGCCTATGATGTCATGTTTTATTGTTTTCTCACATTCCAATATTTTCTTTATATTATCATGTTATATCATGCCTTGTTGTTCATGATTTTAATTATTACCCCTTCTATGTCCCATAGAAACTAAAATTTTCTAAAATGTAATATTTTTTCATGTTATTACTCATTTATTCCATTTATGGGATTTATAGATCACCCCTTTTTAATTTATGTGCCCAAGTTAGCCCATGAAATTTTAAGTATGATGGAATATTATGAGCATGTTAAAGACGTTTTCAATAATGTTGATGTATGTACTATTTTAAGTTTTTATGTAATGTAAATAAATACCCAACATCACTAAATTTATAAATGTTATGGGTTGTATTATGTGTATTCATATATGAGAAATCATGAATTAATGTGTATTAAAGACAAGGGTTTTCATATTTCTCAGGTTCGTAAACCACTGTAAATAAGATCCCTATATTTCATTATTTTTACAACACATTCATTTTTTATGAAAATGACCAAATTACTAGAATCACACAATTATTATACACTCAATAAATTATGCTTTAGGCCATCAACCAAGAACATTCTATTTAGAATGATTTGATATTTTATAATGTTTTATGGTCAAATACCTATGATCTTTCGAGAGCTATAAATACTAAAAGTCATCAAACCACCTATATATTTCTCAAAATTGTTAAGATTGTTCATATCACTTTTTATGTGATATGAACATCCATTATTCATGATCCAAGGCTTCACTAATTTGAAATCATTAAAATAAAATTTAACCATATTTGATTGTTTCCTAGTCTAATATTGATTTTTTTATTTCCAAACCTATTATGTATATTTAACTAAGCTGGGATAAAATAAAAAAATTATTTCTAAGGTATTCCCTTCTTGATCACATATTCAATAGACTACACATAGGATTTTAAATCTATTTTTAAATTCAATTTTTTGTTCAAATTATTGAGTCATCCTATGAGATCTCACCTATGATTTTTTTCTCCCCATTGATTCATTCTAACTTTTAAATACAAGTGAATACCTATTATACCAATAGTTTTAATAATCGTGGTAAAAGACCCCATAATTATGGTATTACCACAAAAAAAATTCTATTCTGATAAAAATTCTTCTCCTAAAATGATTTTTGTCTAGATATTTTTTATCCCTTAAATGATCATACCACATAAACCCATTTTTTGAAATACATTCTTAAAAATTTGTGGTTGTTGAAGTCTAATTTCCTCAAACAATTTCCAAATTTATGTAGATTTGAACTTTTATCTAGAACTCTTAGTTTTTGTAGATTGCAATGTGTCATATGATCATTTAGTATATTAGATATTACTTTCTAATAGAAATTGTATATACTTTCACTTTTCAAGTATAAAATCTTGTTAAGAATAATTATTTATAAAATTTTTCTTGGAGCATTCACCTTTGGTTTAATAACCATGTTAATTTTTCAGTTATGTTTTCTTCATGCTTATGAAATTACAAAATAAATTTTCTTATTTTATAAAATTTCATATCTCCGTAGATAATGGTATAATTTTTATCTTCAATGATTGTACTATTTTGAAATATCAAGTTTTATAATCTCAATTTATTTTATTAAAATATATTTTCCCACCAATAGCCTCTTATTTTTTGTATGATCTTCCTGTGAATCAAGTTTCATCTATTGACAGCCTTCTGAATCCTTTCAATCACAATTTTATATTCATTATCATATTTTACTCCTCGGTAGTTTCTCTTTCCATTGGAGCATAATCACTGCTATATTTTGGCACATCATTTAATGGGTTTTATTCATCTTATTCCTTGAGAAACCTTTGAGATAATTCTATTATATATTCATCATCTTTATTTTCTCCCTTTTTAGACACAACCTCTTCAATTAAAAAAATGTTCTTTCTAAAATAATTAAGTAAAACCTACTTATTTACTTTTAGTTGATCATATGAGATATCCCTAGAATTTTTTTTTCATATAGGCTTCCACATTATCATTATATCATTTAGATTTCATATGAAGGTTCGTAGATAACTTTTCATCTACTCCATAATTAAAACATTTGAAAGTAATTTTACCTCTATACTTACCACTACTAATGATTGTGAAATTTCTTTATATAAGATAAAGTGTTTCAAGATAATATTTCATACCACCTCCTTCATTCTATCAATCCTGATTCACCAATATTTTCATCCCATTTAATGATTTAAAAGAAATTTTTCTTTTCTTTTTTTTACTCTTAAGTGAAGGTCCTCTTATGATTTCATAGTTTATGAGATTACCATTGATTTTATCAATTGTGAATTCATCAATATCTCTATATTTGAGAAATGATATCATTATATAAAATTTATCAGGAATGACTCACATTAGTTTTTTACCATAATAGATTCTTTGAGAGTTTCTTTATACCCTATAATTATATTGAAAATGTGATTTACTCTATTAAATAACTCTACAGTAGTTTCATCAATATGCATCGTAATATCTTCAAACTACTATAAATTTATTTTTTGATATTCTAGTTTTAAATTTTTTGTTACTTCATAAATGTTATGAAGCTTCTTGTAAATAGTGTCATCATTTCAGCATCCCATGAACATTGTCATATACAATTTAGATAATGATGATAACATAGAACTCATATCCTTACCATCATTTTCAATATTCCTCTTGTTAGTTAGGGACCATATTAAGGCTTCATGGGGAATAGTGGATCCATATTGAATAGATACAAGAACATCAATCCCCAAGGAAATGATTTAAGGAATCATTCTCTCTTTCCATGAATGGAAACATTTAACATCAAATTTTGGGATTCCATTTCTATTAGCAGAATGGTGTTAGTACATTTTTTCCACTTGATAAAAATGAAAATGAATAAAACTTACTAAAATACCAATTTTTGTATTACATTAATTATGATACACACTAAAAGGGGGTGAATCAATGTATATAGGTATTTAAAATCCTTTCACTCATGTTCTTTTTTCACCTCCATCTCCAGTTACTCATTGATATATAAAAAATCTAGAAAAAAAAGTGTGTTAATGGGGTTAACCTACTTTAAATATGAATATGTTCTTGGTGTGTCAAGGTAATTATCCCATCCACATAGTACCATTGTTATTATCAAGGAGAACTAGTGCAATGGTATGACCTTGAACTAATAAATCCATTATCCTCAACCAGTTATAATCACACATCAAAAGAATAAAAAATAACTCATTATGTTTTGTGTTCAAAGATGATTATATGAATCTCTACACATACCAAATTATGATATTATTCTTTTTCTTTACAAAGTAATCTCTTGAAGTAGTTCACGGTTCATGATTAAGCTCAATACAGAAGCCTATCACTTCTTCTCACTAAAAATCCTCAATATATTATCTTTTCTATTTTAAGTTATTTAAATTCACTAAAATTTCATGAAAAAATCCATATTTTTCTTTTTAAATTCTATTAATTCATGGTATCTTGGATTAAATCTTTCAAACTCATAGTCTTAGAGTCAAATATTCATTCATATTCTTCTTCAAATATTATTTTACGACTCGATTAATTCCTTCGCATAATATTTGAATTATCATGGTTGTAGATCCTTTAAATCCCCACACATATCAATCAACATTATATTTATATATAGGCGTAGTGTTGAGGTATTTCATTATTCATCTTTGAACTCTCCCAACATCACCTTCATATCTCTCGTCTGGTTCATCACCTTTGATATCATCTAGATTCACCAAGTAGATTATATTAGGGGCTCTAAAATTCTTAGCATATAAATAGATTATATTGTAGTCTTAACAAAGCTCCATCCCATAAAAAAATCATTTTTCATTTCATTAAATTATTATAAATCCATCACTAATTTATTCTTATATTAGTAGATTTACATACATAGCCTTACATAGCAAAATTATCTTACAAAATTATCAATTGTTTTACTTTGTATCAAAAATACTTATACAGAGAAAAATTACCTTATCAAAGATTTCTCATTAAAATTGTGTAGATACAATATATCAGATACGACTGTCCTTAATTTTTGAAAAATCAGACTCAAATAAGGACATCACTTTAACAAGATTATCTACCTACAGAATCATCTTTGGGCCTTTATTAAACACAGGAAAACAACTCAACACATAAAAAACTAGTTTATATCATTTTCTTATTTCCTTCTAAACATTACATTGATTTTCTTAGAGTTCAACTTAATAGTTGACACACTAAATCATTTATTGAAAAAAAATCAACACTCTCAAGAGGGTTCACACCACATGTCGTAAGTGTGGGAAGAATCATCTAAAAACCACCACAAGGAAATAATGATATGTTTAAATTATAAAAATTTAGGGCATCAACAAAATGACTATCAAAGGGAGATAAAAAAGATAACTAATATGGGGGAAGAGTTGAAGTTTTTAATAAATCATCCAATTATGGTCCAATGATTCAATTACAAGTGACATTGATAGTATGAAATTAGGTGTGGTAATCCAAGGATCAACAAGGACAATTGATGACAACAAACTCCCAGGATAAGAGAAATGGGATTTTGTTATAATTACTATTGAGGTGGATCATGAAAATTAAGTGGTGATAGATACACATGTTTTTCATTTACGAATAGCCAATATTATATTTTATTTTGATTTTAGGAATTATTTCATATCATCAAAGATTAGTATAAATATTGAAACATTGTATCAAGATATATTTATTTATTTATTGGTTAAATTGTTATATATAAATTATATAACCCTTTCTTTATTAAAATTTGTAGGATGAATATCCTAGAAAAAAAATTAATACTTTGTTTAGTGGAATTTAGAGTCATAATTGTCATGAATTTGTAGTCTTTAAATAGTTCCAACATCAATTATAAATATAAGGAAATCAGATTTCATATCCCCAATTATCTTATGATTATATAAAAGTGTGTGGGGGTGATGGATCTCCTTTTTTAAAATCCCTATCAAGTAAGGATATTGTTTTCTTATGAGAAAAAATCTATAACTCAAATAATTGAGATAAAATAGAGGGCCATTATTTATTACATTCCCATTGTGAAGGAATATACTGATTTATTCCTTGAATAGTTGTTTGGTAATCCTCCAGATCGAGGGCTTGAGTTCTCATTTGAAATTATACCTAAAACAGTATCTATATCCAAGAGTATCTATATAATTTACCCCACTAAATTGAAATGACTGAAGAAGAATCTTAAAGAGATATTTTAAAATGGTTTTATACACCCATGTTCTTCAACATGGGGTGAACCTATCCTATTTAATAATAATGTGGATGGGTAAATGTAACTCTACATGTATTATTATGAACTCAATGAGATCATGATAATTAATGAGTACCCCTACCATATATTTATTTCCTGTTTGATCAAATATGAGGCGATAAGTACTTACCTAATGTAGATCATCCAAAATAATATCATTAATCAATATTGAGGAAGAAATATATTCCCAAAACATTCTTTCATACAATGTGTGGTCACTATGAGTTCATATATATTCCATTATAATTCATGATTTCTCTATCAATTTTCAAGGAATTAATGAATAGAGTCTTCATCGATTACCATAAAAAATTGTGGCCTTTATATATGATATTCTCATATACTCCCAAAGAAATGAGGAACATGAAATGAATTTGATTGTTATGATAATGAATTTGATAAAGGGGAAGTTATAATAAATTTATAATAAATGATACTTTCATATGGATAAAGTAACATTCTTGGGACATGTTATCACAAGTAGAAGTTATTTTTATATCCATCAAAGAAAATTTTCATTCGAGAATGGTATAGACTAACATATTTAGTATATATCTGTAGTTTCCCTATATTAAAGAGTTACTATAAATGAAATTTTATTAATTTATCATGAATTTAAAACGCACATACCTAGTCAACTTGAATGGGATTAAGGTTTTTATGGACTGATGAATTTGAAGATAGGTTAATGGTGTTGAAAAAGAGGATACTTATAGCACCTATACTCACATTACCGTTAATAAAAAAGGATTTGTGATATAAAATGATGCATCAATAAAGTTATTAGGTTGTGAAATCAAGAAAAATGATAAAGTAAAAGAATATTCCTCATGATAGTTGATGTTTTGTAAGAATAATTATCCAACACATGATGTTTTGCTAGCTACCATAATATTTTCATTGAATATTTAGAGGAATTATATCTATAGATAAAAGTGTGTTATATATACAAATCCTAATAAAATAAAACATATATTCACAAAATGGATCTCAACATGAACCAAAAAATATTTTTAAAGCTAATCAAGGATAATTACTAGTCAATTCACTACCATATGAGGAAGGATAATAAAGTGGTAGATGATAAAAGTAGAAAAGATTTAGAAACCTTATCCACTGCCAGAATTGGGAAGGATCCTACCTTCTTAAACATGTAAAGGATAGAAATGTGAATCCTATATAATAGAAAAAACATCCTATATTACACATATAATTTCTCAACCATACATTCTAGATAAGTTTTAGAAATATCATATGAAAGATATAGGGATATAAATGAAGGTAGATGCAACAAGAAAGGATACAACCTCAATGTTTGACATTGATAAAGGAGTTTTGATATTTAATACATGATTATTCATAACATAAGATCCTAAGACAAATAAATATATATTAGATAATACTCAAAGCTCAACATTATCATTATATAATGGGATTAAAAATATGTATAAATATCTCATAGATCACTTTTAGTGGGAAAATATTTAGATGGATATTATTGAATATGCACATCAATGTTTATGGTATTATAGCAGGTAGAAGGAAGAATGGAAACTATCTGTGGGGATGATGCAACCATTACCCATAACTACATAGAAATAGTATGAAATAACCATAGATTTGTTTCATGGATATTTGGAGACATTTAATAGAAATAATTCCAAATAAGTTATAGTATATAATCTTATAAATATTACTCAGTTCATCACCATTCAAAAAGATTTCTCACTCACTCAACCTGTAATTATATACACATAATAAGTGGTGAGTTTTTATAAAAAAAAAATATAGATTGTATCTAATTTACACTTAAGGTTACCTCAATGTTGTAGAAAAGTCTTCAATAATCCTTGAACAAAGGGTTGAACATTAGTATGTCCTATCACCCCCAAACTGATGGAAAATCTGTAAGGACAATCCATACACTTCAGTATATAATGAGACCTTTCTATATAGAATTTGAATTGTGTTGGTATCAATATATTTCTATGATAGATTTGATATTTTTTATGGATAATTTTTAAATCCCTATATGGGAAGAAATAGATTACTTTAATATGTTGGGATGAATTTTGAGAACATAAGTTATTAGGACTTGAATTGGTTAAATAAATGGAATAGGAGTTAAAATTCATACAATAACACATAAAATTATTATATATTTGATAGAAGAGTTTCACTAATAATCATCAACAATTCATAGAGTTTGATTTTAAAGATAAAGTTTTCCATCATATATCCCCATTAAAAATAGATATATGATTTGGGAAGAAGGGAAAACCGAGTCTCAGATATATTATCCTTTTTGAGATTTGTAATCATATAAGAGCCATGGAGAATCATCTTTCACTCCCAATAAACCATTTTCAATTACATGATATGTTCCACATATCCCTTTTGGGGAAGTATATATAAGATCCATCACATGTACTAAATATAGATGTTGTATAGTTGGTGCATGATATCTCTTATGAGGATAAACTTTTCAAGATATTAGACTATAGGTACAATGCACTATGAAAAAAAGGAAACTAACTATGTCAAAATATATTAAAGAAAATATCAGTATAATTTGGAAACATGGGAACCTGAGAAATAAATGAAATAAAAGTATCATCATCTAGTTTCATCTTAATGCATGAAATGAAATTTCAAGGATAAATTTCTATAGTGGATAAATATAATGGCCCAAACTTTTATATATGTAATTTTCTTTCTAAATAATTTTGGTTGTGTGTAAAATGTTTAGGAAAATAGAATAAAGAACATTATAAAAAAATAGTTTATTATATTAAATTAAAATATTATATTTAAAGGATAAATATACCCAATAAAATTGATAACTATACAATTGGAAAATAAACACACACACACAAAATTACAGAAATAGGAAAATTTGGATCACTTTGTAATACTAGAAAAATCACCCATGAATAACTCTATAAAAAAGAAATAACCCATTGGTAATACAATCAAAATTTTTGAAAATGAAGAATAAAACATTGAGAAAAATTTAATTAAACAATGAATGAAGAAAATAAAAAGTCTTTAAGGAAGTAGAAAACATGTATGATAGTTTTAAATATGACTATCAGAATTGTATCATGGCCATTATGAATATAAACATAACAATTTGAAAATTAATTGGGTTGTTAGATTAGTTGAAAAATATTTCAGTATCTTATGAAATAAAAATTTAAGACTTTTTGTAATAATACAATAAAATATAAATGATAAATATGGTAAAATAAATATTTTATCCAAAGAAACCCTAATTGAATTTTTTTTTAAAACAAAATATGTTATATTTTCATTAAAGTATATTTTTATGATAAATTTAAAATTTATAAATAAAAAAAATTATTTTTATAACATTTTTTAAAACAAAACAATTTTTTATATAAAAATAGAAAAAGAATGAAATCATAAGTAATTTTTCTAATTGAAAAAATTTATTATGGGTCATAAAATATTTATCATATTTTAATAAATTAATATTTTATTTAGAATTTCAATTTATTATATTTAAGAATTTTTTTTGATAAAATCGATGTAATTTTTTGAATCAATGTGTCAAAATTATCATTAAGTGATTTTTTCTATTTTTTTGAAAAATTAAATCATTAGTGAACAGTGGAATATGGGAAAACATGGTATTTTACAATGTAAGTTAAATACATTATTAGTTGTATATTGGATGATATAAGAGACTATTATCTTGCTCTTATATGTACCAATTAGTGTTTATAGTCATAATAAATTTGTTATTTGAAGTTTTAAGGAAAAAGAATAAACTAATTATTGTTTTATTCAAAAACACCTCTCTCTCCTCCCCTAAAAAAATTACACCCTTCACAATCCAACTTGTGCTCATACAATGTCACATCTTATCTTTATTTATGTTTGATTTTTGAGATTGTTTTTTCTACATTTGGTTTTACGATATATTGGTTACTACTAATAGGTTTTTAAAGTTCGCTTAGAATTTTATGGTGAAAAAAGAGCTATACCACACCATGGTCAAACACATTTTTCTTCTAGGTAATTATTGTACATCATGGTCAGATACAACATGAATAGTGTGAGTCGTGGTCCTGATCATAGAGCATCAGTGGTTACCTTTTACACCATGGACAAAATTTCCTCACCACAGCATGGTGGAGGTCGTGGCAAGACCCAAACGGCCAAGGTTTCCGGTATATAGTGTGTTTGGAGGGTGTGTCAAGATTAATAGTGTGGAATTATTGACAGCATGATGAATGTAGTTAACATCCATATTTTCATGGATTCTTAAATTGTGTAAATTCAAATAGATGAATCAACTACCCGTATTTTGAGGAAGGTGCTGAACCTATTTATAGAAGCAAAAATTATCATTATGAGGTATTTTTTAATGTAATATTGACTTTTTTTCTCCTCTGTAAATACTTCTTTACTCATTCCCATTTTTGGTTTTTGAATCGGATGATTTTGGTATGATCATTGAGTATCTGTTTTACTGTTGGGTGACTACCTTGGGTGATATGTTTCCCTCAATCCATTTATGTTCTTCTTATTGTGTGTTTGGTTATTAGAGTCTAAATCATATTTATTTGAGTATAGAGATTATGTCCTATGAGTTATTTGATCTATTAACATATCTACTAAAGTTATTCTTACGATAACTTGATTCTAAAATGTGGTAATCCATATCTAGTGCCTCCTATCACTTTTTTATGTATTTAATATCTTTTAAGTGTGTCTATAAGGCCCCAGTCTTAAAACATTAATTAATATTGAGTTAAATTAAGAATTAACATTATGAATATTTTCAGGTTTTGAGTTTTAGGGAATTAGGCCATAACTATTTCATTACATCTCAAATATTACAATGTAGAAACTTCTAGTCAGTATCTATTTTTTCATAAAATGAAAACTCTTAAAAGAATACAAGAATTATTTTCTTGATATAAATCTTCTTGAATTTTTAATTTCTCTTACTCATCCTTATACCATGTGAAAAACATTTCATAAACTTGGGATCATCATAAAAAGATCAAAAATGAATATAAAATAATGAAATAAAACATTAGTCCATCAATAAATACAAAGCATAATCTCTTTAAAATACCTTTTTAAATCATAAGATTTATGAATAAAACATATAAATCATAAATCATAAAGGTAACTTGCGGAATCCATATCATACATACATTGTAGCTTTCACAGGTACATAAGGAGTTACATTTGGAATACCCATCATAATATATTCCCTATATCTCTAAGTAGAAACATTAATATTTACCTCGGTCACATTACCCAATACATTGGAGATCTATCTTGGTCTCACCCTTCCTAGGTTTATCACGGAACCACCCATATACATAAACAATTCCCATGAACTATAACATAATCATAACACATGAACAGGCATAAAGAAAAGATAACATTTCCACATTGCAATCACAAGATATCAGTTCAAGATATTGACATAATAAATCCATTATCAAAACCATTTTCAATAACAAAATACGTAAAAGGGTATATGGTATTTATTTTTCTTTTAAAAACATTACGGGTTGTTAAGGAATCCAAATATCAAATAATACTCATGGTGGTGGAAAGGTCATTGTCACTGCATACGTTAAAAAGAAACATTATTTTTTTTGTTTATTAAAACGCTTCCTAGATAAAATATTCCCTTTGAAAACCATTTAAAGAAATTAAATTAAAAAGGGTATAATTATACAACATAAAAAATAAGGTCATGCATAAACCAAAATATACCTCAACGAAAGGAGATTGAGACGAAGTCCCTTAAAAATTCAGAATCCTAATGGAATCACATTAAAATTTAGAAAATTAGTTTATGGGAGGGAAAAGGGTATCTCATCACATGGACATAAAATTTATATTAATAAGGATATAATAAAATGTAAATTAAAATACATAACAAAGAATAAGTCTTTAACTAAAAGAGGAGGGTGAATGGTTCACTTACAAAGATAATTTTGTAAATAAAATAGATCGATTATGTGTATTCACTATAAATACAAATAAATAAATTATAAATACAATATTTGACATCAAAAGGTATTTCTCACATAATCATATCACGACATAATCATGAAGTAGAAGATCAACTCGAAGAATGGAAATTAGGTAAAGAATTTCCCTTCCCTCAAGTCTGACTTGTCTTGTATGTTCCTTATTCTTACTAAATAATAAAATTAAGTTAATTTATACTTTATTAGGAAACTTTTTCAAGTTTATTATTCCTTTTATACAACTTATTACCCTAATATAACAATTACTTAATTATTTGAGTTCATATCGGACAATTTTTTGATGTTCGGAACTTGAGTCATAAATGAACTTGTAATAATTAAAAAATATCCATGTTGTAAAAATTACATAATCTCCAAAATGATATTCATTATTTATATATCATATATATCATATATATATACATTATATATTTATTTAGTATAGTCCATATCATTTGGATATATGAAAATGGAATGCACTGTTCATGGAGACTCTAAGTCGTACGTACGCATGAATAGTACATTCATTTCTTTTTTTCATTTTTAATGGAATGAAACCCAAATGAAACATGGGTATATCATAACTTGAGTATAATATATATTTAATATATGTTACAAAATATCATTAATTATATCCATTATAAATTCAATGTATAGGCTGAACGAGTCATATCACTTAAAGGGGGCGGTAGTCTACACTTCCTCAAATAAAATTATCATATTTACCCATTATGGAAACCATAAAGGTATGATATAAATAAAAAATAAAAAAGAATAGAGACAAAATAAATATAATATATATAACATATAAATAAATTTCCATCATAATTTCCACCATGAGAGGTGGTAGTAGATAATTGAACAATCATCATTTCATGAGGTAGTAGTTCGCTGTCTATAGAAACAGTATTGTCATATCCATTAGATTGAGGTATGTGTAAGTGTAGTTTGAATCCTTCTCATAAAAATAACCTAGTATATTAAGTATATATTTTTTTATGTAATCAATTTAAATGAAGATAATAGGGAGTAAAGACGTAGAATAATGGAAAGTAATTTTAGAGAAGATATCGCCTCTTAAAACATGTAACTCTCTTTGATTTGAGCCAAAATGATTTATTTAATTTTCTTCTATTTAAGGTAAATATTCTAGGAGGAATAGGGGGATGTTGGGAGATTATTGTTTTATATTTTGGATGAGACAAGGGGCTTGATAGGTGTGTGTAATGGGTTAGAGGTGGTGGCCTTTTATAAGAGGGAGGAGGGGCTCTTTAGAAAAGTTTGAAAGTATTATTTTATTATAAAATGATTTTCTATTTAAAAAGGTCTACAACTCATTAAATTTTCATATATATGGTAAATATAAGTCTACAGAAAATAATTAAATAATAATTATATAGGTTTTGGATATTTTTTAATCCTAATATGTTTTATTTAACACTTTTTTACGCTTACTATTTTATCAAGCATTTTACACTTTAAGAATCAAAATAGTTACAAAAACATTAAAAATATCCAAATAAATATTCATTAATAAAAATTGAGAATTATTATAACTATTTGGAAAAATATTATATTTTTGTAATTTTATAATATTTAATAAAATATTTTATATTTTAAAATATGAATTATATCAACTTTGACACTATTCCTATCATGGCTTTTTAAAAATTCATAAAATCCTGATTAATTAGAAAAAACATCATTAATATAAATTTAACATGTAAATATCATCAAAAAAACTCTTTTATGACATCAAAATAACAAAATTACAATTATTTTAACATTTATAATATCATTTATTTGAATCCTTTATTAATGAAGCAATCACTGCATCACTATTGTGTTATAATTAACTTTATTTATTTAATGTCTAAAAATTATAACTAGAATACCATGATGTATTAAATCATTTTATATTTAAAATTAATATTTATATTCTAATATATCACTTATATAACCCCATATAAAATTTTATTTAGTAAAATATATATGTTTTAGTTATATTTTCCGTAACTTTAAATTAAATGTAATTAAATGTCATTTTCACACACAAGTGGCTCTATAAGGGAATAAAATCGACCCATGGATTCCCATGTATGGAAATATCTCATCCATTTTTGTTAGAATAAGTGTGAGGGTAATTTAATATTATTATAATATTATTTTTAACCCTTTTTTACCAGATTTACCCATTAACCATGGTAAATAAAATATTTACTGAAGTTATTATTCAAAATGTATAAAAATAAAAGTTACCTATTTTAAAAATTTGGACCTCCTGATTCCAAATATGGAATCCATTTTTCCAAATTCAAAATATAGAAGTTACATAAATTAATTTATAATTAATTTCCTTTGTCAAAACCAAAAAACGTTTTTAAGAAGTAAAAATTACCAAAATATTGGCATGTGTTTTTGTCCAATTTCAAATTGAAATTACTTAAAATGACCAATATTAGATTAAATTATAAAAATATAAAACAATTACACATTAAAAAAAGCCAAAATAATAATCTAAATATATAAATAAATTATATTCAATGGCAGTTTTGAATTAAAATGCAGTATTTTTTACTATTCGTTAAAAAATGAATGTTATCAGAAAAATAAAAAAATTTCATACAAAGTAAACTTTTATGTTCCACTTCTAGAGAAGAATTTTATTTTGTAAAATAGGATATATAAAAGTGAAAAAAAAACTAGATTTAAAATGGGGTCTCCATCAAAAGGTAGTAAAATGACCTTTTAAATAATATTAGAGTATTTCATGCTTAAAATGAAATTCATTATTATTTTAAGCCTCTAAAATTTATTGGACAAATGTAAATACAATTAAAATAATGTATAATTATATTTTATTTATTTAAGTTCATTATATCTAGTAAAATGGCTAGGATTTAACTACCATTTAAAAGAATAATATTATATTATTATTATTTTTAGTGTGACTCAGTATTGTGTGCAACATAAGATTTTGGAGAAACTCATTGTTGTGTGTCGGGTACACCATCGAATATAGAATCCACTTTAAAGTAAACATAATATATTAATTCTAAAATATTAATAAATATGAAAATGTCATGCTCTTTATTTACATGGGATGTTACAACCTTCCCCCTTTTGGAAATTGCATCCATACAATTTTAAAATTGGGCTTAGAAACTTTATTGAAAGTACCGCATCAGAAAAAAGAGTCAATAAAAATATCACTTTAAAAGAAAGAAAGAGAAGTATAGAGGTCACCTTAGAAAACTCATACTATGATTCTATGAAAACATGGATATGGAGGAGAAACTAAGTCTCATGTTCAGATGGAGAGTGATAGAAAACATGATCAGAAAAAAGTTAACCACCAGAAATCCACAAAATTGTTATAGGTTAAACGGTCTTTGATTGCCCAATAGTAAAAGTAAACTAACAATATTTTATTTAGGTTCCCTTTTATAAAGATGTAAAATTTATTTATTATAATTACTAAGAACATAAGTAAATATACTTAATTTTCAAGTATAGTTTCATCATTTAATAATATTCTTCCAAAAACTTATCTTTTCTCTAAATGATGTGTATTCAAGATGACTTGGTCGCACATGAAGCACTAGAATCAAATTCTATAGAATAACATGATACAAAAAAGATGAGCCATATATTTCCCATGTCTTTAGACATTAACAAAAACCAAAAAGGGTAATAGAAGATTAGATAATCCCCATTAAGTATAATCTTTTATAAAAAAAATAAAACACTACTCTTAATCTCCAAAATTGAATAAACAATACTCAAAGCTCAAAAAAGACCATTAAATACACAATTTTCCTTAAAATATTTCAAAATAATCCAATCTAATTTTTAAACCCAAAATTAAGAAGGATTTTATCACCTAATCTTCCACAGAAATCATAACACTTATCTACAAATAGCATTGGCTACTCTTAATGTCTCATACTGAAAAGTAATTCACATATTCTCTATGATAGGTTAATCATTTCCATAAATAATCCAAATCACTATATGTCCACAATAAAAACATATATTCTTCCAAAATAAAATTCCACCCCTAATCCTCAATTTAAATCCCAAATTATTCTATTTTCCTTAGACATATAGTGTTCCCAAAAGAGAAAACGTCTTCCAAAATAACCTTTATCACTCAATCACAAGATAATTTTCTTATACTAAGGATAACTATTTGATAAATCATAAGATCACAAATCAAATTATTCTTGATCAATAAAATTATTTAATTGAAAAGAATAATTCATACTAACTAGTGGCTTCACATAGGCTAGTGGTAGGTGATACGCACTTATAACCCTTCAGTTGTGGGTTCGATTCTTGCGGCCTTTTCGGACATGATGGGTTACCACCCATCTTACATGTTGTCCTTTTTTATAAGACTCAAAAATAACCCTAACATGATTTAACATCAATGGTTGCCTTATACATCTCATTTTTATCCCAACACATAATGACCTCAATATCATAATTCATAAAGTCTTATATATATTGATATTTATTTTCCTCCATAAAATAACATTATTCCAAAAGAAAGAACATCATACCTTGATCATGGTGTCCACCATCTTTCATCATCATCTTGTTCACATATATAAATGGTACATGCATTGAAAAATGTTTTATATATCCTTAAAAATCATCTTATTCATTTATCCAAATACTCCTCATACAACTTGGGTCATATGGGTGTTCAGAGAAAAATAGTTTTGGAAAATAATCATGTATGACATATAATTTCAAAACATATGATAAAAATTTATTTTTATAAAATATTCGGACAGAGTTTTAGTTGAAACATACAATCAACGGTCCTTTTAAAATACCATAAGTATGTGTTGAAAGACTATAATTTAAAATAAAATATAAATAAGTTGAGCAAGGGTCTACTTCTTCAGAACCTTTTTCAAAATCATAATATACTTCAAAATCTTGTGATAAGGTAAATTTTTTGAAAATTCCATGATAATATTTACCTTTCTTGAAAATATGATAATATTAAGAAAATAGGATTTGATTAAATACAACCCATTATTCACAATGGTATTGAGGTATAGCAGAGGTGTTTGATATCTCAAAAAATTTCTTGCAAGTGAGTTGTATGTAAGAAAATGTTTTAGAATCGTCTTGACATTACATTACAATAATTATTGCAAGAAAGTCATCAGGAAGAGATAGGAATGTCATTTCAGATCCTCCTCCTTCAACTTGTAATAGACTTTCCTTCATCAGAAAAAGTTACAAAATAAGTATTTAACTAAAAGAGTATACATAGAGACTAACCATGTGTATAAAAAACTCATAATCACTAAAGTTCTCTAAACCGACCTCTGATACCATCTATACGGCCACATCCTTAAAACATTACTTAATCTTGAGTTAAATTAATAATTAACATTATTGATATTTTGAGGTTTTGAGTTTTATAGAATTAGGTCATAATTATTTCATTACATTTCAAATATTACAAAGTAGACACTTTTAATCATTATATACTTTTTCATAAAATAAAAACTATTAAAAGAAAACAAAAATTATTTTATTGATATAAATCTTCTTGAATTCTTCATCTCTTACCCATTCTTATACCATGTGAAAAACATTTCATGAACTTGGGATGAGCATAAAAATCTCATAAAGTGTTATAAAATAAAGAAGGAAAACATTAGTCCATCAATACATACAAAACATAGGCTCTTTAACATACCTCATGAAATCATAAGATTTATGAATAATACATAGAAATAATAAATCATAAATGTAACTTGTGGAATCCATATCATAATTACACTGTAGCTTTCGCAGCTACATAAGGAGTTACATTAAGAATACCCATCAAAGTATATTCCCTCGATATCTTTGCAAAAACATTAACATTTACCTCTTTCACATTACCCAATGAATTGGAGATCTATCTTAGGCTCACCCACCCTATGTTTATCATAGAACAACCCATATACGTAAACAATTCCCAAGAACCATAAAATAATTATAACACATAAATAAGAATAAATAAAAGATAACATTTCCACATTGCAATCTCAAGATATTATTTCAAGATATTGAAATAATCAATCCCTTATCAAACCCATTTTCTATACCAAAATACGTAAAAAGGTTATATGGTTTTTATTTTCCTTTTGAAAACAATATGGGTTGTTAAGGAAGCCAGATATCAAATAATGCTCGTGGTGGCAGAAAGGTCATCGTCACCACGTACGTTAAAAAGAAACATTCTTTTTTTCGTTTAGTAAAATTCTTCATAGATAAAATATTCCATTTTAAAAAAATTGAATTAAATTCAAAGAAAAAGGGTATAATTATACATCGTATAAAAGAAGGTCATGTATAACCCAAAATATACCTCAATGAAAGGAGATTGAGATGAGATCCCTTATAAAAATTCAGTAGCCTAACGATGTCACTTTAAAATTCAGAAAATTATTTTATGGGAGAGAAAATGGTCTCTCATCACATGGAAATAAAATTTACATCAATAATAATATAAGAAAATTAAAATTAATTGACCTAACAAATAAGAAGTCTTTGACTAATAGAGAAGGGTGAAAGGTTCCCTTACAAAGATAATGTTGTAAATAAAATAGATTGATTATGTGTATTCACTATAAATAAATATAAATCAAGTATAAATACAATATAGAACATAAAAATTCATTTTTTACATAATCATAGCATGACATAATCAAGAAGTATAAGATCAACTCAAAGAATGGAAATTGGGTTAAGAAGTTCCCTTACATCAAGTCTGACTTGTCTTGTTTGTTCCTTGTTATTACTTAATAATAAAATTAAGTTAATTTATACCTGATTAAGAAAATTTTTCAAGTTTATTATTCCTTTTATTCGACTTATTACCTTACAATAACAATTAATTAATTATTTGAGTTCATATCAGATATTTTGTTGATGTTCGGAACTTGAGTCAAAAATGAACTTGTAATAATTACAAATTGTCCACGTGGTAAAAATTACATTATATACAAATTTATATTCATGATTTATATATCATATATATCATATATATAAACTATATATATATTTAAAATAGTCCATATCATTTGGATATATGAAAATGAAATGCACCATTCATGGAGATGGTAAGTCGTACGTACGCATGAATTCTACTTTCATTTCTTTTTTTCATTTTTAATAGAATGAAAAACAAATGATACATAGGTATATTATAACTCTATTATAATATATATGTTATATATGTTATATATGTAACATAATTTCATTAATTCTATCCATTATAAGTTCCATGTATAGCATGAACGAGTCATATCACTTTGAGTGGGCGGTAGTCTACACTTCATCAAATGAATTTATCATATTTACCCATTATGTAAACCAAAAAGGTATGATATAAATTTAAAATAAAGAATCATAGAGACAATATAAATATAATATATATATCACATATAAATAAATATCTATCATAATGTCCGCCATTAGATGTGGTAGTAGATAATTGAACAATCATCATTTCGTGACAGAGTAGTTCGTCGTCCATAGAAACAGTGTGTTTGTATCCATTAGATTGAGGTGTGTTTAAGTGTAGTTTGAATAATTATAATAACAAAAACCTATTATATTTATTATACTTGTCCTTTTATGTAATCAAATAAAATTAATATAATACGGAGTGAAGAAGTAGAATAATAGAAATGAATTTTAGAGAAGATGCTACCTCTTAAAACGTGCAACTCTCTTTGATTTGAGCCAAAAGAATTTCTTTAAATACCTTATGATAATTGTAAAGATTATAAAAATAATAGGGGTATGTTGGTATTTACCTTTAGTAGAGTTTTTCCAAGCCACGGGGCTTGAGAGGTGTGTGTAGTGGGTTAGAGGTGGTGGCCTTTTTTAAGAGGGAGGAGGGGCTCTTTAGGAAAGTTTGAAAGTATTATTTTATTATAAAATTATGTTCAGTTTCAAAAGGTCCACAACTCATTAAATTGTTATATAAGATTAATATAAGTCGAAATAAAATCATCCAATAAGAATTATATAGTATTTTGACATTTTTTAATTCTTATATTTTTTATTTAACCCTTTTTTTACTCCTACAATTTTATCGAGCATTTAGCACTTTGAGAATAAAAATAGTTACCAAAACATGAAAAATATACAAATAAAGAGTCATTAATAAACTTTCATAATTATTATAACTATTTTCCTTAATATTTTTTTTTGAATTTTATAATATTTATTAAAATATTTTATATTTTAAAATATGAATTATGTCATTTTTGACACGATTCATATCATGACATTTTAAAAATACATAAAAACCCGATTGATTAAAAAACTTCATTAATAAAAATATAACATGTAAATATAATCCAAAAAATTATTTTATGACACAAAAATAACAAAATTACATTTATTCTATCATTTATAATATCATTTATTTGAATCCTTTATTAATGAATCAATCACTACATCACCATTGTGTCATAATTAACAGTATTTATTTAATGTCTAAAAATTATAACTAAAATACCATGATTTAGGAAATCATTTTATCTTTAAAATTAATATTTATAGTCTAATATATCACTTATATAACCTCATTTAAAAATTGTTTTAGTAAAAGATATATGTTTTTGTTATATTTTCATTAACATTAAATTAAATGTCATTAAATGTCATTTTCCAACACAAGTGGCCCCATAGGGTCCTGAAATCGACCCAAGGATTACCATGGTTGGCCATATCTCATAAAATAGGTTTAGGACAAGTGTAATGGTAATTTAATATTATTATAATATTAATATTGACCCTTGTTTACTAGATTTACCCTTTAACCATGGTAAATAAAATACTTACTGAAGTTAATATTCATAGGGCTTAAAAATGAAAGATACATATTTACAATATTTGGACCTCATGATTCCAAATATGGATTCCATTTTTTCAAATTAAAAATAGAAAAGTTTCAGAAATTAATTTAATGTTATTTCTCATTGTCAAAACCAAAAAACGTATTGTTAAGAAGTAAACACTACCAAAATATTAGCATGTGTTTATGTCCAATTTCAAAGTAAAATTACATCCAATTCCAAATTATTTATTAAATTATAAAAATATTATCCAAAAAACTTTAAAACCAATAAATATAACAATATAATTATATAAATAAATTATATTAAAAGAATGTTTTGAAATAAAATGCAGTATTTTTCAGTATTCATCAAAAATGAACTTTATCAGAAAAATACCAAACATTCATCCAAAGTAAACTTTTATGTTCCGATTCAAGAGAATAATTTTATTTTTCCAAATAAGATATATAAAAGGGACAAAAACTATATTTAAAAGGGTTCTCCATCAAAAGGTGGTAAAACGACCATTTAAATAATATAAGAGTATTTCATGCTTAAAATCAAATTCATTCGTATTTTAAGCCTCAAAAATTTATTGGATAAATGTATGGAATCATTATTTTGGAAATATAGTAAATTTATTTGTATAGAAAATATTCCCTTTGAAAACCATTGAATTAAATTAAAATAAAAGGGGTATAATTATACACGATATAAAAGAAGGTCTTGTATAACCCAAAATATGCCTCAATGAAAGCAGATTGAGATGAAGTCTCTTAGGAAAATTAGGAAAACTAACCGCGTCACTTTAAAATTCATAAAATTATTTCATGGGATATAAAATGTTCTCTAATCACTTGGACATAAAATTAACATCCATAAGGATATAATAAAATGGAAATTAAAATACATAACAAAGAAGAAGTCTTTGACTAAAAGAGGAGGGTGAAAGGTTCCCTTACAAAGATCATTATTTAAATAATATAGATAAATTATGTTTATTGACTATAAATACACATAAATCAAGTATAAATACAAAATATTTTATCAAAAGTTATTTCTCACATAATTATAGCATGACATAATCAAGAAGTATAAGATCAACCCAAAGAATGGAAATTAGGTTAAGAAGTTCCCTTACCTCAAGAATGACTTGTATTGTATGTTCCTTTTTCTTAATAAATAATAAAATTAAATTAATTTATAACTGATTCAGAACATTTTTCAAGTTTATTATTCTTTTTATATGACTTATTACCTTTCTTTAATAATTAGTTAATTATTTGTGTTCATATAATACATTTTGTCGATGTTCGGAACTTGAGTCAAAAATGAAATTGTGATAATTAAAAATTGTCCATGTGGTCAAAATTCCATTATATATATAATTATATTCATGATTTAGATATCATATATATCATATATATCTAGTATATATGTATTTATAATAGTCCATATCATTTGGATTCATGAAAATGAAATGCATGTTCATAGAGACGGTAAGTCATACGTATGCATGAATGCCACTTTTATTTATTTTTTTCATTTTTAATGGAATGAAAACAAAATGATACTTAGTTATATTATAACATCAGTATAATATCTATGATATATATGTTACACAAGTTCATTAATTACATCCTTTAAATGTTCCATGTATAGCATGAACGAGTCATATCACTTTGAGGGGGCGGTAGTCCGCACTTCCTCAAATGAAATTATCGTATTTACCCATTATAGAAACCATAGAGGTGTGATATTATAAGGCCCCAGCCTTAAACCTTACTTAATCTTGAGTTATTACAAGATTACACATTGAGGATCTTTTCTGGTTTAGAGTTTTAGAGAATTAGATCATAAAACTTGCATTACATTCCACATATAAACATAGTAGTTACATAAAGATAGTATTCTTCATTCCCATCAATGGAAACATATTTAAAATAAACATGGATTATTTATTGACACTATCATCATATCATGTACCTTTCCCTTGACCTGTGAAAATCATTTCAAAAAAACTTGGGATGAGCATAAAAAGCTCAGTAAGGGATATAAAAATATGGAAAGGAAACATGGGTACATATATACATAAGAATGAGATCATACTTTACCCATAAAACATAAGCACTTTAACATACCTCATCAAATCATGAATAAATCATAGAAATCATAAGACATAAAGGTAACTTGAGGCATTCATAACATTCTTACGTAGGGAGTAACCCTCTTGGTTACGTTTGGAATACCCATCACAATATATTACCTAAATCTCTTCGGAGAAACCTTAACGTTTCACTCCTTCGTGTTACCCAATGCATTGGAGAGCTATATCGGGCTCACCCGCCCTTAGTTTATCACAGAACCACCCGTCTTCATAATAATGCCCAAGAACCTCAACATAATCGTATCACATAAAACACGCATAAAGGAAACATAACATTTCCACCTTTCAATCACAAGATATCAATACAACACATTTATATAAAAACATTATGAAAACCATTTTCAATACCAAAATAAAAGAAAAGTAAAACATGGTATTTCTTTTTCTTTTAAAAAAGGTATGGCTTGTAGAGGAAGCCGAAACTCAAATAATGGTCACAACGGCGGAGAATTCGTTGTCGCCGCATACGTATGACAAAAACATTCCCTTTTTTCGTTTAGTAAGACGCATCGTATAAAAAATATTCCTTTTCGATAAACGTAATGGTCAAAGGGGTTTATACACCGTATAAAAGAAGGTTGTGTATAAAACAAAATATGCCTCAATGAAAGGAGATTGAGACGAAGTCCCATACCTTGGGTCCGACTTGACTCGATCGTTCTTTAATGTCCTGAATAATAAACGTGAGTTAATTTCTACTTGTTTAAGAACCTTTTTCAAGTTCATTATTCCTTTTATATCACTTATTTCCACGTCATGAACACTATGTAATTATTTAAGTTAATAACATTCGTTTTAACGATCATTGGTACTTGAGTAAAAAATAAACCCTTTATAATTACAAGTTGTTCATGTACCCAATATATCCAAAATGGTATTCATGATGTAGATATAATATATTTAATATATATCCAGTACATTCATGCATTTATAATATTACATAATCATTTAGAGGTAAGAAATGAAATGCACAGTTCATGGAGACGGTAAGCCGTACGTACGCATGAACGCTACTTTCATTTCTATTTCGTATTTTAGAGAATGGAATCATAATGATATAAAGTTATATTATAATTCCAGTATAATATCATATATAATATCATAGTTACATCCTTTATACGTCCCACATATGGTATTTAATGAATCAAATCACATTGAGGGGGTGGTTGTCTGCACTTCCTTAAATGAAGATATCACGTTTACCCATAATGGAAACCATAAAGGTATGACCAAAAAGAAAAATACAGAAGCTTAAGGAAAACATAAACATATTATATATCATATATAAATATAGTGACATCTTAATGTCCACCTTTGAAGGTGTTAAAAGAATGTTGAACAATCATCGTTTCGGGAGGCATAAATTCACCATCCACAGAAACAGTATGTTCATTAACTATTAGATGTAGGTGTGTGTAAGTGTAGCTCGAATACTTATTATAAAAACATCTTAGTATATTGAGGATACTGGATTTGTTACAAAAGAAAATAATAAAAATATCTTAGGGGTTGGAGATGCAAAATAAAACAAAAGGACTCAAAAGAAGACATTACCTTAAAATCAGGTAACTCCCTTTGGTTTGAGCTCAAAGGCTTCCTTGGGAAGACTTCTGCCCAAATTGAGGCTTAAAGGAGTAAGATAGGGATTTGGAGAGCCAAAATGGTCAGGGTTTGTCCGAGCCAAAGGCTTTGGGAGTGTGGGTAAAGAGGTAGACGTGGGGGCCTTTTATAAGAGGAGAGGAGGGGCACTCTTGGAAAGTAAAGCTAAGTTACTTTATTTTAAAATGACTTTCGGATTCAAAAGGTCCCACATTGATATAATTCGAGGATACAGTGATAAGGGTTCTAAATCCACTCATCCAATAGGTTTTGGACATGTGTAGGTCTTACATATTACATTATCATTCCATTTTATTTAAATCGTTAAAAAATGAGGTCATCGCTGCATAATCATGATGTCATAAATAATTTAATTTATTTAAAGTATAAAAATTATAAAACAAATACTATGATGTAGAAAATCTTTTTATATTTCCAATGACTATTTATAATCAAAAATCTGATCTTTATAACCCCATGTAAAAAAATATTTCGTAAAACATATTATGTTTGTGTCATTTTTTACTTTAACATTAAATAAAAAGTTATTTATGTCATTTACCAACCAAAGTGGCTCCATGGGGTCCCCAAGTTGACCCATGGATTGTCTGGGTCGGCCATGACACAACCAATAAGGTTAGGACATGTTTCTAGGTCATTTCATTTTATTAAAGCATTATTTTTACCTTAAACTACACTAATTACCACTAATCGCGATTAAAAACATAATAAGTTACTATTCAGCAAAAAATTATTTTAATCTCATTGAACCACATTTTACTTCTTAATTACAACCATTTATGTTGGATTTTTGAAATTCAAAACACAAAGGTGGAAAAATTTCATTTAAACGAAAAATCAGTTTCTTTAACTACCACTTAGTGATTTCACTATTTATCAAAAATTGAAGTTTTTCAGAAAAATACCAAAACTTCACCCTAAGATATATTTGATATTATGAATTCAAAAATGATGTCTATTTTACAAAATTCAAAACATATAAGTCACATTAATTAATTTAATAATTAATTCCCGCTGTCAGAGCAAATAGCGTGTTTTTATGAAGCAATAAGTATCAAAAGATTGACACCAGTTTAAGTCCAATTTCAAAGTGAAATTGATTCCAATGACCACCATTGGATTAAATGGTAAAAGTATATTCTAATTTAACTTCAAAACCAATTCAAAATATAATATAATCATATAAATAAATTAGATTAAAAAGCTGTTTTGATGTAAAATGCAGTATTTTTCATTATTCATTAAAAAATGAACATTGTCAGAAAAATACCAAAAATTCACACAAGGTAAATTTTGATGTCCCAATCATAACTAATAAGTTTATTTTTACAAACATAGTTTATAAAATTGTCAAAATATAGATTTAAAAATGGTTTTCCATCAAAAGGCAGGAAAACAATCTTTTAAAAATATTAGTGTATTTCATGCTTAAGATTGGATTTATTTTTATTTTAAGCCTCTAAAACACTATCTAGTTAATTAATAGACATAGATAAAAATATCTATTATTCATTACTTACTTGGGATGTTACATCCTTCCCCCCTTTAGAAAATTGCATCCCCTCAATTTATTTACTGATCGAATAAATGGGGGTACTTATCCCTCATTGCATTTTCAGATTCCCATGTTGCCTCTTCCATCATGTGGTTTTTTCCCAAAACCTTTACCTGATTAATCACCTTATTCCGTAACACGTGCTCCATGTGGTCAATAATCTGGACCAATTGTTCCTCATAAGATAGGTTCTCTTCCAGCTAAACTACCTCTGGACTCAAAACATGAGATGGATCTGGCATGTACTTCCTTAACATTGAAACGTGAAAAACATTGTGTACCTGAGATAAACTCGGAGGTAAAGCCACTCGATGAACAACTGATCCAACTCTCTCCATAATTTCATATGGTCCAATGAACCTTGGACTCATCTTTCCTTTCTTACCAAATCTCATCACACTTTTCCATAGAGAAACCTTGAGAAAAACATGATCACCTACCTCGAAAGATAGATCCTTCCTCTGGTTATCCGCATAACTCTTCTGCCTGCTCTGAGCTGTTCTCATGTGCTTCTGAATCAGATGAACTTTTTCTGCCATCTCTTCTACCAATTCTGGTACCATTAACTTCCTTTCACCCACTTCATCCCAGAAAGCTGGAGTTCGACACCACTTCCCATATAATTCCTGAAATGTTGCCATCTGTATACTGGAATGGAAACTGTTATTATATGAAAACTCAACCAAAGAAAGATGTTGGTCCCAACTTCCCTGATAATCCATAGAGCAAGAACGTAGCATATCCTCCAATATCTTAATTGTTCGTTCTGACTGCCTATCTGATTGAGGATGAAAAGCTGTACTAAAATTTAATTCAGTACCCAACGACTTCTGAAGGCCTTTCTAAAAGTTAGATGTGAACCTGGGATCACGGTCAGATACAATGGAGAGAGGAACTCCATGTAACCTGACTACCTCTTTAAGATACAAACGGGAATGTTGATCTAGGGAAAATGTATCTCGTATAGCAAGGAAATGAGCAGATTTGGTCAAGCGATCAACAATAACCCAGATTGCATTATTACCTCGAGATGTCTTCGGTAATCCTACAACAAAGTCCATGGATATATTCTCCCATTTCCACTATGGCACTGGTAAAGGTTGAAGCATCCCTTTCGGTAACGATCTCTCTGCTTTAACCTGCTGACAAGTCAAACACTTCACAGTAAAATTAGCAATATCACTTTTCATTCCATCCCACCAGTAATACTCCCGCAGATCTCTGTACATCTTAGTACTGCCAAGATGAACTGAAAACGGAGAACTATGAGCTTCACATAACAACTCTCTCTTCAACTATGAATCACAAGGCACACACAATCTCTTCCCAAATCTCAAAACACAATGATTATCAATGTTGAATTCAGGCAACTTACCTTTCTGAACCAGCTCTACCTTTTTCTGCAACTCACTGTCTTGTTTTTGTGCTTGCATGATTCTATCTGATAGAGATGATCTCACTGATACCTGAAACAAAACAGAAGAACTTCCTGCACCAACAACATCTATTCCAATGTTCATCAAATCCTTAACCAAAGGATCACGTTCCAAACGCAACATTCCTAAAGAAGAATTACTTTTTCGACTCAAAGCATCAGCCACTTTATTTTCTTTTCCCAGACGGTAATGAATTGTACAATCATAATCCTTGATTAATTCCAGCCATCTCCTCTGTCTCATGTTTAACTCTTTCTGAGTGAATATATACTTTAATCTTTTGTGATCGGTATATATTTCACACTTTACTCCATACAAATGATGCGTCCAAATTTTTAAAGCAAAAACAATTGAAGCTAAATCCAAATCATGTGTAGGGTAATTTACCTCCTGAGTTTTCAACTGTCATGAAGCATAAGCAATTACCTGATCATTCTGCATTAGGATGCAACCAAGTCCTTTCAATGAAGCATCACTATATATAACAAACTCACCATTCCTGGAAGGTAGTGCCAAAACTGGAGCATTCACCAATCTTATTTTCAATTCCTGAAAACAATCATCACATTCTTGTGTCCAGATAAACTTAACACCCTTCCGAGTTAGATTAGTCATTGGACTAGATAACCATGAAACATTTCTAACAAACCTTCGGTAATAGCCTGCCAAACCAAGGAAGCTTCGAATCTCAGTTACATTTTTGGAACTTGGCCATTCTTCCACAAATTTTGTTTTTGCAGGATCAACAGTTATTCCATCTTTAGAAACAATATAACCAAGGAAAGAAATTTGTTGCAACCAAAACTCACACTTGCTGAATTTTCCATACAGTTTATTTTCTTTTAAGGTTTGCAAGATAACCCTTAAATGTCTTTCATGCTCTTCTTTACTTTTAGAAAACACCAAAATATCATCAATGAAAACCACCACAAACTTATCCAAGAACTCATGGAAAATTCTATTCATTAAGTCCATGAATACAGCGGGTGCATTGGTTAGCCCAAAAGGCATTACTAAAAATTCATAATAGCCATATCTCCTACGGAACGCGGTATTCAGAATATCTTCCTCCTTTACCTTCAGCTGATGGTACCCCGACCTCAAGTCAATCTTAGAAAAAAACTAAGCTCCCTAGAGCTGATCAAACAAATCATCGATGTGAGGCAAAGGATATTTGTTCTTAACAGTGATATTATTGAAGGCCCTATAATCACTGCAAAGTCTCATAGAAACATCTTTCTTTTTAACAAATAAAACAGGAGCACCCCATGGTGATGTTCTAGGTCGAATGATACATTTCTCTAATAAATCTTGCAATTTCTCCTTCACCTCTAAAAGTTCAATTTGAGCCATTTGATAAGGGGGTTTTGAAATTGGCTTAGCATCAGGAACTAAGTCAACAGTAAACTCAACTTCCCGATCTGGTATTATTCTAGGCAACTCATCAGGAAAAAAATCAGGATACTCATTTACCACTGGCACATCATTAATCTGAACAGTTCCTTTATTTTCAACGATGTGCGCAAGGTAAAATTCATTTCCATCTTTTACAAGTTTCTGGGCCTCTTGATAAGTTATCAACAGTAAGGGTTAATTCTTGTACACAAACTAAAAGTCTTTCTGAAAAGAAACTTCTTTAGCTCTACAGTCAATCTTATCATGGTAAATAGAGTGCCAATCCATACCCAGGATAACATCAAACTCTACTTGAGGTAGAACAATAAGGTTTTCAAGTAGGTTCTTTCCACAGATAAGGATATGAAGATTCTTATAAATTCTTTTTTCCTCAACATTTCCCCCAGGTGTTTTTACCACAAGTTCAGGAGTCACTTCTTGAGATGGTATTCCCATTTTACTAGAAATGTTTTTAGAGATGAAAGAATGTGTAGACCACGAATCAAACAACACACTGGCATAATCTGAAAAACAAACAAATTACCTGATACAACTTCATTAGATGGCCCGATGTCTGCCGAAGTAGTTGCACAAGATTTCACCACCCCTTTCTGCTTGTAGTCTAACTGCTTCCCATCACTGAAGCTCTTTGTCGGACACTAGTTTGCATAGTGACCCATCTCATTGCACTTATAAAATTTCACTAACTGTAAATCAAATTTTGTCTTACCTTCACCTTGATCCTTTTCAGTGCAATTATGAGCCTTATGTCCCATCTTACCACATCTGTAGCACTTTCCAGAATTCAGAAGACATTCCCTCGCATGCTTTCTTCCACATTTATCGCAAACTGGAAACTTAGTTTTCTTACCATCAGACTTTTTTGAAAATTCTTACCTTTCTCCTGCCACCTCAGACTCTTCTTCTGCTGGTTGTTATAGAACACTTGGTCATCGGAAAACTCCATTTCCACCTTATCAGCACATCGAACAAGCTTTTCATAACTTTTAAACTCACGAGATGCTAATGCCCTTCGATATTTTGGCTTTAATCCTGAGTAAAAACGATTGATTTTACTATCAAGGTCTCGGATAAAATTTGGAGCATACCTTGCCAATCGAGTGAACCTTTCTTCATAGATAGCCACTGAGTCTTCCTCTTGCCTCAATTCCAAGAATTTCTTTTCCATCCTAAGTCGAATAGCCTTAGGGAAATACTTCTCAAGAAACATACCTTTTAATTCATCCCAGTTGAGAGCATCAATCTCATCAACGTCCCTGATATTTTTAACCATCGACCACCACTGATCTACCTCACCCTCCAAACGATAAATAGCAAGACTAACCTTTTGATTGTCTGAACACCCCATGACATCGAAAATATTCTCCAGTGCTTTAATCCACCCTTCAGCTAACACAGGGTCAGATGATCCTCTGAATGATGGGGGATGTTGCCTCATGAAATGTTCCACCACTAAAATGTTCCTCTGGGGTTGATCTGGCTGATCTCGTGTATGGATACCACCACCATTTATAGCTTGAGTCAACTGTGCCATCACTTCAACAAACTATTCAATTCCAATTCCGACCATCTCAGGATGTTGATTCGGAAGGTTATTTCCTTTTGTATGCCTTCCTAGCACTGCTTCCCTGTTTCCTCTGCGGAAAACCATTCTGAACAAACATGTCTTAAATGAAGCAACATGGTAATCTTCAAATGCTATATCATTTCAAAAAAAATATTTTTGGATAATCATTTAATAGAATTCTAACTCCTAAAGTTATCTAAACCGACCTTTGATACCAACTATAAGGCCCCAGCCTTAAACCTTACTTAATCTTGAGTTATTACAATATTACACATTGAGGATCATTTCGGGTTTAGAGTTTTAGAGAATTAGATCATAAAACTTGAATTACATTCCACATATAAACAAAGTGGTTACATAAAGATAGTATTCTTCATTCCCATCAATGGAAAAATATTTAAAATAAACATGGATTCTTTCTTGACACTTCCTTGACACTATCATCATATCATGTACCTTTCCCTTGACCTGTGAAAAACATTTCAAAAAAACTTGGGATGAGCATAAAAAGATCAATAAGGGATATAAAAATATGGAATGGAAACATGGGTACATATATACATAAGGATGAGATCATACTTTACCCATAAAACATAAGCACTTTAACATACCTCATCAAATCATGAATAAATCATAGAAATCATAAGACATAAAGGTAACTTGAGGCATTCATAACATTCTTACATAGGGAGTAACCCTCTTGGTTACGTTTGGAATACCCATCACAGTATATTCCCTAAATATCTTCGGAGAAACCTTAACATTTCACTCCTTCGTGTTACCCAATGCATTGGAGAGCTAAATCGGGCTCACCCGCCCTTAGTTTATAACGGAACCACCCGTCTTCATAATAATGTCCAAGAACCTCAACATAATCGTATCACATAAAACACACATAAAGGAAAGATAACATTTCCACCTTTCAATCACAAGATATCAATACAACACATTGATATAAAAACATTATGAAAACCATTTTCAATACCAAAATAAAAGAAAAGTAAAACATGGTATTTCTTTTTCTTTTAAAAAAAGGTATGGCTTGTAGAGGAAGCCGAAAATCAAATAATGGTCACGGCGGCGGAGAAGTCGTTGTCGCCGCATACGTACGACAAAAAAATTCCCTTTTGTCGTTTAGTAAAACTCTTCGTATAAAGAATATTCCTTTTGGATAAACGTAAAGGTCAAAGGGTTTTATACACCATATAAAATAAGGTTGTGTATAAAACAAAATATGCCTCAATGAAAGGAGATTGAGACGAAGTCCCATACCTCGGGTCCGACTTGACTCGATCGTTATTTAATGTCCGGAATAATAAACTTGAGTTAATTTATACTTTTTTAAGAACCTTTTTCAAGTTCATTATTCCTTTTATATCACTTATTTCTACATCATGAACACTATGTAATTATTTAAGTTAATAACATTCGTTTTAACGATCATTGGTACTTGAGTAAAAAATAAACCCTTTATAATTACAAGTTGTTCATGTACCCAATATATCTAGAATGGTATTCATGATGTAGATATCATATATTTAATATATATCTAGTACATTCATTCATTTACAATATTACATAATCATTTAGAGGTAAGAAATGAAATGCACCGTTCATGGAGACGGTAAGCTGTACGTACGCATGAACGCTACTTTCATTTCTATTTTGTATTTTATAGAATGGAATCATAATGATATAACGTTATATTATAATTCCAGTATAATATCATATATAATATCATAGTTCCATCCTTTATACGTCCCACATATGGTATTTAACGAATCAAATCACTTTGAGGGGGTGGTAGTCCGCACTTCCTTAAATGAAGATATCGCGTTTACCCATAATGGAAACCATAAAGGAATGACCAAAAAGAAAAATATAGAAGCTTAAGAAAAACATAAACATATTATATATCATATATAAATATAGTGACATCTTAATGGCCACCTTTGAAGATGTTAAAATAATGTTGAACAATCATCGTTTCGGGAGGCATAAATTCACCATCCACGGAAACAGTATGTTCATTAACCATTATATGTAGGTGTGTGTAAGTGTAGCTCAAATACTTATTATAACTACATACTAGTATATTGAGGATACTGGAGTTGTTACAAAAGAAAAGAATAAAACGATTTTAGGGGGTTGGAGAAGCAAAATAAAACAAAAGGACTCAAAAGAAGACATTACCTTAAAATCGGCTAACTCCCTTTGGTTTGAGCTCAAAGGCTTCCTTGGGAAGACTTATGCCCAACGTGAGGCTTCAAGGAGTAATATAGGGATGTGGAGAGCCAAACTGGGGAGGGGTTGGCCAATACAAAGGCTTTGGGAGTGTGGGTAAAGAGGTTGAGGTGGGGGCCTTTTATAAAAGGAGAGGAGGGGCACTCTTGGAAAGTAAATATAAGTTACTTTATTTTAAAATGATTTTCTGATTAAAAAGGTCCCACATTGATATCATTAAAGTATAAGGTGATACGGGTTATAAATCCACTCATCCAATAGGTTTTGGACATGTTTAGGTCTTAGATATTACATTATCTTTCCATTTTATTTAAATCATTAAATAATGAGGTCATCGCTGAATCATCATGATGTCATAAATAATTTAATTTATTTAAAGTCTAAAAATTATAAAACAAATACTATGATGTATTAAATCCTTTTATCTTTACAATGACTATTTATAATCAAAAATCAGATCTTTATAACCCCATGTAAAAATTGTTTTCGTAAAACATATTATGTTTGTGTCATTTTTACTTTAACATTAAATAAAAAGTTATTTATATCCTTTCCCAACCAAAGTGGCTCCATGGGGTCACCAACATGACCCATGGATTTTCTGGGTATACCATGACACAACAAATAAGGGTAGGACATGTGTCTAGGTCATTTCATTTTATTAAAGCATTATTTTTACCTTAAACTACACTAATTACCACTAATCGCGATTAAAAACATAATAAGTTATTGTCCACCAAAAAAATTATTTTAATCTCATTGAAACACATTTTACTTCTTAATGACAACCATGTATGTCGGATTTTTGAAATACAAAACACAAAGGTGGCAAAATTTCATTTAAACGAAAAATTAGTTTCTTTAACTACCACTTAGTGATTTCACTATTCATCAAAAATTGAAGTTTTTCAGAAAAATACAAAAACTTCACCCTAAGCTATATTTGATATTTTGAATTCAAAAATGAATTCTATTTTAAAAAATTCAAAACATATAAGTCACATTAATTAATTTAATAATTAATTCCCGCTGTCAGAGCAAATAGCGTGTTTTTATGAAACAATAAGCATCAAAAGATTAACACCAGTTTAAGTCCAATTTCAAAGTGAAATTGATTCCAATGACCACCATTGAATTAAATGGTAAAAATATATTCTAAATTCACTTCAAAACTAATTAAATATATAATTTAATCATATAAATAAATTAGATTAAAAATATGTTTTGATGTAAAATGCAGTATTTTTCACTATTCATTAAAAAATGAACATTCTAAGAAAAATACCAAAAATTCACACAAGGTAAATTTTGATGTCCCAATCATAACGAATAAGTTTATTTTGACAAACATAGTTTCTAAAATTGTCAAAAGATAGATTTAAAAATGGTTTTCCATCAAAAGGTAGTAAAACAATCTTTTAAAAATATTAGTGTATTCCATGCTTGAGATTTGATTTATTTTCATTTTAAGCCTCTAAAACACTATCTAGTTCATTAATAGACATAGATAAAAATATCTATTATTCATTACTTACTTGGGATGTTACAGATATAAATGAAAATAAAGAAGAGTAGAAATAATAGAAATATAATATATATCAAATATAAATATAGTTCCCTCATAATGGCCACCATGAGAGGTGGTAAGAGGTAATTGAACAGTCATCATTTTGTGAGGCAATAGTTCACCGTCCTTAGAAATAGTATGTTCATATCCATTATATAAAGGTGTGTGTAAGTGTAGTTTGAATACTAATCTTAAAAAAACCTAATATATTGAATATTCTGCTTTGTTTATGTAATCAATGAAAAAAATGGAATAGGGAGTGAAGAAGTAGAATAATGGAATGGAATTTTAGAGAAGACGCTAAATTTTAAAACGTGTAAAGATCATTGATTTGAGCCAAAAAAGATTTCTTTAATTTCCTTATCCATAGTGGAAATATTCTATGAGGAATAGGGGGATGCTGGGAGCTTCTTAGAGAAGATTTTGGACAATACAAGGGACTCTAGAGGTGTGTGTAATGGGTTAGAGGTGGTCGTCTTTTATAAGAGGGAGGAGGGGATCTTTAGGATAGTTTGAATGTTTTATTTTATTATAAAATAATTTTCACTTTAAAAAGATTCAAACCCCATTAAATTCTAAGATAAGTTGAAAATAAGTCGAAATAAAATAATCCAATAAGAATTATACTAGTTTTGGATATTTTTTAATCCGTATCATTTTTGTTTAACCCTTTTTCTTTACTCTTACCATTTTATCAAGAATTTAACACTTTGAGAATAAAAATAGTTACCAAAACATGAAACATATAAAAATAAATAGTAATTAATAAAATTTTAGACTTATTATAACTATTTTTATGAATCTTAGATTTTTTAGGATTTTATAATATTTAATAAAATATTTTATATTTTAAAATATGAATGATGTCAATTTTGGAACTATTAATATCATAACTTTTTAAAAATACATAACAACCTGGTTTATTAGAAAAAACTTCATTAATACAATGATAACATGTAAATTTCATCCAAAAAAAATCATTAATGACATCAAAATAATAAAATTACATTTACTTTAACATTTATAATATCATTTATTTGAATCCTTTATTAATGAAACAATAACTGCATCACCATTGTGTCCTAATTAAATTTATTTATCTGATGTCTAAATTTTTTAACTAAAATACCATGATGTAGGAAATATTTTTATATTTCAAATGAAAATTTATAGTGTAAATATCACTAATATAACCCCATATACAAATTTGTTTAGTAAAAGATATATGTTTATGTTATATTTTCCTTAACTTTAAATTAAATGTAATTAAATGTCATTTTCACACACAAGTGGATCCATGAGGTCCTAAAATAAACTCAAGGATTAACATGGTCAGACATATCTCATCCAATATGGTTAGGAAAATTTTGAGGGTAATTTAATATTATTATAATATTATTTTTTACCCTTGTTTACCAAATTTACCGTTTAACTATAGTAAATAAAATATTTACTGAAGCTATTATTCATAATGTTTAAAAATGAAAGTTACCTATTTATAAAATTTGGACATATTGATTCCAAATATAGAATCCATTTTTCCAAATTCAAAACACATAAGTGGCAGAAATTAATTTAAAATTAATTCTCGTTGTAAAACCCGAAAAACATGTTTTTAAGAAGTAAAAACTACCAAAAGATTGATATGCGTTTATGTCGAATTTCAAAGGGAAATTACTTACAATGAAAAAAATTGGATTAAATTATAAAACTATAATCCAATTACACTTTAAAACCAAAAATAAAAATAATCTAACTATATAAATAAATTAGATTAAAAGGCAGTTTTGAATTAAAATGCAATATTTTTCACTATTCATTAAAAATGAACATTATAAGAAAAATATCAAAATTTCATCAAAATTAAACTTTGATGTTCCTCTTTTAAATAATAATTATATTTTTTAAAATAGTACATATAAAAGTGAAAAAAAACTATATTTAAAAAGGGTTCACCATCAAAAAGCAGTAAAACGACCATTGAAAAAATATAAGAGTATTTCATGCTTAAAATCGGATTCATTATTATTTTAAGCCTATAAAATTTATTGGATAAATGTAACGATATTTAAAAAACATGAATTATCATATTTTAGTTAGTTTTCTTCATTCCTGCAAGTACAACAGCTAGACGTAAACTACCATTTAAACTAATAATATTATATTATTATTATTATTTAGTATGACTCAGCAATGTGTGCAACATAAGATTTTAGAGAAACCCATTATTGCATGTCAGGTATGTCATTTACCATAAGTGAAATTAATATTTAATTCCCAAATATTAATAAATATGAAAAATTCATATTATTTATTTACATGGGATGTTATAGAGTTGATCTCATTTGTTTTATCATGCGAACCCAAGTGAGATATAGGTGGTTCTGCGTCCAATCGTTCATTAGAAAACCTCACACATGCTATGCTTTTCAAACTTTTTTCTAAGGGAATATTATAATTATCCATGGTCTTCTTGATATGTATTTATAAATGGTTCTTGATTAAATATAGATTTCCCCCTTATTTGGGTAAAATAAATATGTTTTCAATGCATAATGAAATAGTTAATGGAATTAGTTTTCAAGTAATGATTTTGATGGGAAAAGCGTTGTTTGAAAACTATTTTAGGAAATGCTACAATTCCTTTGAAAAAATTTGGCGTATGAAGAACATGAGAGCCTTGTGTACCAGGGAACGTGTTTTAGTATTGGGATTTGTCCTTGTTTTCATAGGGAGTTCATATATGGGTTATTCCCCTATTATCTGAGCACTACTATTCAAGGGAATTGATTCTCTGAAGCTATAGGTGATTCTTCTGTTATATGTTCCTCTATTACCTAGGCTATGTTGTTTACTATATTTTTTTAGTGTACCCTAATCATTGACATTAATATTGACTTACAAGAGACCTAGATAGAAATGACCAATGTTATTCTATGGGTAATATAATTTTTCTTTCCTATATTCAGATTTTTATTTTTTATGGCCTTTATATTAAAAATTATTCATTCTTTGATAAATTGTTTATTTAAAAGTGTAATTTGACTAATGCTATATGGAATCCTATTTAGAACTCTGAAAAGGGGAAATGTTTTTACCAAGATTTTGTTATAAATGTTAAAAATATTTTATCATGTCGTGTTTTTTATATATTGATCATATTGGGATTGTTTAAAATAGGATTTTTATGGAAAACATGGGTAGGATCCTATTGTTCTTATTTTTCTCACAAAGTGAAAACTACCTTGATGGTGTGTAGACCATGTTTTTTATATAATAAAGTGAAAGGCGCTGTAGAAAGGTGGTATGGTTTCATGTCATTAGGGTATGGTTATATAGGGGTGGGATGGAGGGATGTTTTCCATGTATGAATTGGTGTAGCTGTCAATTTTTTTATCTTCCTTTAGATTTTTTCTTGGGAATAAACCTAGTTTTAGATTATTTACATACTTTTATCGCAACCACTATTGGTTTTCAGTTATGGAATAATTATTTTTTTTATCATTCTTTTATGTATTCCATGTTGGTTTTTTAGTTTGGTAAAACCATTCCATTTAATGTTTTTTGGATTTTTAGGTGCTAGTCGATGGATCATGGGGATCAGGAACTCCCTTAGGTTCTTGTCATGGTATGGTTTATAGAATAGTTTTATGGATTTTATTAGTCAGGTCATAATAATTTGATATCAAAGGTGATGTATCCTCTATTTTTCTTTTCATGGAATGTTTGGTATATATGATATATAATTTTCAAGACTTAAGGATTATGTTTTAAGTGAGTGTATATATATCTCTCATTTTAATGGGACTTAAGTTACTATTGGATATTGGGTTGTGTGTCTCATATGTTGAGTTTTGATCTAGAACTAAATGTATTCTTGTATTTTTTGTAAACTGGTATTGTTTAATTATCTTTTTTTCTACTTCTATCTTTGGTTTGTATAATTATTCCTTCGATATATATTATTGAGATTTTTTAAGAAGGTGCAGTGATAAATTCTCCCCAAAGGAATCCTTTTATTGGTCATAATTTTATCGAGGCTGTCATGTGGATAATTTATTCCATGTATCGAAATTTATTGCATGTTCAGATCTAATAAAAAGAACCACAACTAGGTGGTGGAGGATCCAAGGATTGAGTAAAAGAGTTTCTAATCTCGAATCCTTTTTTTTAAGAGTAATAATAAATCTTTGGAGGACTAGGAATAGATGGAAGAAATTGATCAATTATTTTACTTCCTAGAGACACCTAAATTTTTCAAGATTAAGTGCACAGAATTTAAACTCAAGGGTCTTTGAAAAAGGTGGTAAGACTATATGGTTCATGATAATAAGAATTTGGGGTGGAGTGGAAAGACTTCAAGTACATTTTATATCATTACTTATTCTTGTAATCCTTGATGATGCTAAATTTTATGGAGTTCCTTTCTTTTCAGTGGGGAGATTATTCAATAACATAGTACACCAAATATTTTGGTGGAGTTGGTTTATTTTTCTCCTAAGTTGGTGATGAATAATAAGCTTAAGTATTGGGAATATAAATATGTCCTACAACCTAATATTTGATCACAAATATATATATTGAATCTTATTACCTATATTGAGATAGTCAATAGGGATATGATGGCAATAATTGATTTTTCAGTCAATTTAGGCTTTTTTGGATTTACCCCTTCCACCCATTGGAAATTTCAGTGGTATGGGAATAAGATGAATTTTAATGATAATTTAATATATGGTGGGGGTATTTCTCATTAGTTGGCTCTTTATGCCTCATTATTAGTGGCTACTAGTGTACCCTTGACCTAATATCAACGTGGTAAGAGAGGGAAAACCTAATAATCATTTTTCTTACCTCTGAAGACCTACAATAAAAATAGTCACTGAGGTCAATTGCAGATATTCTTATAGGATATTCCCATTACTTTACATGGTTATGGATATTCATCTCTAAAGGGAACTTTGGTTCATTCAGAAGCATCAAAGTCAATGGGGCTCTGTTGATTCAATAACATTTTCCTTATGACTTTTCCATTCCTTCTTGTTATGAAAATCACAAAAACCTTATACTTAATAACATCTATATTTTACTTATATAAGGAAAATTTCCTTCTCAAAGAAATTTACCCCTAAAATTTTTTCATTGTTCATATCAACATTTTTCTTAAGTATAAAAATTGGATTCATATCAAAAACCACAGAATCATATAATACTTAGATATGAAGCATTCTATTTTAGGGTCTGAATTCTGGATATGAAATCTCATGAAGTTCCACTCCGAATTCTGTATATGAACACTAATGAAGTTCCACACAAAATTCTGGATACGAATTCTCATGAAGTTCCACTCCAAATTCTGGATACGAACTCTCATGAAGTTCCACTCCGAATTCTGGATACGAACTATCATGAAGTTCCACTCCGAATTCTGGATACGAACTCTCATGAAGTTCCACTCTGAGTTATGGATATGAACTCTCATAAAGTTCCTCTCCGAATTATGGATACGAACTCTCATGTAGTTCAACTCCGAATTCTGATTACGAACATATCTAAGTTAAGACTCCGAGTTCTCTGAATTCATACTCTGAACTCTTATGAGTTCTAACTCTGAATTCTCATGAACTCTCACTCTGAACTTTTTAAGTTCTAGTTCCGAATTCAAATGAAACCAGACTCCAAATTTCCTTGAATCTTAGACTCCAGATTTCTACAGAATTTTGGTTCTGAATTCCTACAAAACAGAATCTGAATATCTCTTTATTATAAACTCTGAATTACATTTTTGGTTAGACTCCGAAATTTTATTTTCTTTCATTCCAAACTTCAGTTTTACTTATGATTACACTTGTTTCATTACAAAACAATGTCGTACTTTCAGTTACTGACTAACCTTTGGTTGAGTGACACATGTACAGGTCCCTCCAAAATTCATGGTGAAATATGACCATTGGAGGAGGGAGCTGGCCGTTGGAACTTCGCCTATAAATAGGAACTCATTTGAAAAGATGCAATAACTTTGACATATTCTGTTCTTACATGCTGTTGAAGTGATTTCTATAGAGAGAGGCTCTTATCAACTCTCAAAGCTGCATGCAGAAAGTTTGAACAGCTTGTTCAAACTTTTCCTTGTACAGACTTGCTTCATGTGACTCTGATTGTTGCTGATTACAATCGAGGGCTTCTGGGGATAAGAAGACAGAGGTTCCAACACCTTGAAGTTGAGGGCTTCCTTGTTGAGGAAGACAATGGTGCCGACTAACTGATAGTTTAGGGCTTGCAGGGATAGCAAGATAGACTCTGATATTCATATCGAGGGCTTACCATGGTGTGGGTAAGACAGAATTTCTTGAAAGTATAAATCAAGGGACCTCTTATCCAGGGCTGTTGGATATCCTTCTCTTTGGGTTAAAAGATTTATTGTTTGTTACTTTTAGTTTTTACTACTTTTTTTCCACTGCATTTTGTGTTGTTAAGTAAAGTATAACTTTCTTATACTTCCTTACTTGTACTATGATTTAGTTAGATTCTATATGCTTTAAGGTATAATCTTAGTTGGTGTAAACTTTTGTTAAGTTTCACTTCCGGAATCACTTTTACGGAATCAGGCAAGTCTTTAGAACTTAGAGGTGTTGTGAATTTTGGTTATCAAAATTTCCTAAGGGAATTTTTAAAGTATACAATTCACCCCCCCCCCCTCTTGTATTTGTATCCCATTGTACTTATTCGATCCTATGTTTGGTATTATAGAGTATATCATAATCTGAGTCATACCATCCTAACCATTGGTATCAGAGCTTTTGGTTCAATCTGAATTAATCTCACGATTAGATTCAGAAGGTTTTTTTTCGGATTCATATTTCCTGATTCATACTTTTCAGAATCTACTTTTCAGAATCATAGTTCAGATTCACTTTTTTCTTAGAGATACAATTTTTCATGCTTAGAATATTTTCTCGTGTTTACAAACTTACACTACTAACAAGTTTGTGTTCCAAAGTTTATATTAATGATGGCAGGTTTTAATGTTGGTTCTATCGACAACTTAAATCCTACCAAACCACTTATCTTTAATGGTAATGATTAGGAATATTGGAGAGATCGTATGAATACTTTCATTATCAATACTGGTGTAGATAACTTTTTCATGCTTACTGGAGGATATAAAACTCCTGAAAAGGAAGTGAGTTCTTTTACTAATCAAGAAAAGAATGAATACCAACTCAACTATAAGGTACACAATACTCTTATTTTTTCAATGACTATGAACATATATAGGCAAATTTCTTCTTGTGAAACAACTAATTGTATATGGAAGAAACTTGAAGTTACAAATTTTGGTACATCTAAAGTGATTGAGACTAGAAGATCCATGCTCAGAGCTGAGTATCATGGTTTTAATTTTCCTTATGGAGAACCAATTTGTAAGGTGAAACAGAGATTCATGACTATTATGAATAGCTTACAATCTATGGGAGAGAAAGGTCTAGATGATGAAACTCTTGTTGACAAGATTATTGGCATCATGCCGAATGAGTGGGAATCAAAGAGAACTATTATCGATGAAAAAAGAAAGGTTACTAAAATTTATCTTGATGAACTATTTGGAACTCTTCTTCAACATGAGACTAGAATGAAGAGAGATGCTGATAACATAAAGAAGAAGAATGGGAATGGTAGTATTTATTTTACTACAACTTCAAATCACATGAAAGCTAAGACTCCTGAAAGAGTTACTAGATCCAAATCTAAGAAGGTTATTATTAAATCCAAATATAGTGAGAGTGAAGTCTCAGTAAATGAGTTAGCTAATCTTGCTCAAAGGATGAACAATATAGCTGGACAAAGAAATTTCAAATCCAAGTGTAAGAAGAAGGAAAGGAAAGATAAGAAAGATTCAGAGGTCACATGGTATGAATGCAAGAGAGCTAGACACATAATAACTGATTTCCCTATGATCAAAAGAAAATAAATAAAAGAGAGTCATTCTGAAAGGAGCAGAAATAAGTATTACAAGTCCAAAGCTAAGAAAGTTATGAAAGCTAATGACACCTGGAGTTCCAGTGGTGGTGACTCTTCAGATGAATCTTTTGATTATGAATCTTCTGGACAGAAGAATCTTGGTCTTATATCCAGGCTACCTATTGATAATCATTGCTTTATGGCTAAGGTACACAATGTTGAATCCCTGACCAATGTTTCTCTAAATGCTAATAATAGTAAATATTATAACTCTTCAGATGAAGAATCATCTTCTGATGAAGAAAATACTTTACCTACCTATGAAGAAGTTTCTAGGTTTGCTGAACTTCTTGAGATTGAGAACTCAAAACTCCTAAAAAAGCATGATAAGGAAAACTCTAGGAATACTATTATTACTAAGGAAATTTCAGATCGTTCTAAATATCTTGATAGGAAAAATTCTGATTTTGAAAGAATTTCAAAAAATCATGAGGAAGTATGTTCTGAGAAGAATAAACTTTCAAAAGATATTGAAAACGTAATTTCTAAGGAAGATGTTTTCAAGTCTATATCTAGTTCAAATGTTTTTGAAGATAATAACTTAGTTATCAAACTCAAATCCAAAATATTTTCCTTGAGGAAGTGTTTGTCAAAATTTAACCACGGTAAGGAAAATTTTGATAAAATGTATTCACAAATCCGACCACGAAGGAATACTTCTGATTTTGGTTACACTAGTTCTAAACTGATTTTTAGTAACAACTACTTTGTTACTCAAAGTGCCCCATTTTTCACAAAGTTTCAATGTGGTGGTCACTGGGAAAAGAATTGATCTTTAAACAGAACCCAATCTGTAGCATTTCATAAGGCTTATTTTCCTAAGAATATGTGGGTACCCAAAATTTTACTTTCTGAAATTTCCGGATCCAATAAAGTCTGGATTCTGAAAACTGAACTTTTTCCTATATTCAATAAAATAGTGAAAGTTCCAACAACAATACTTGGTACATGGATAGTGGATGTTCTCGGCATATGACTAGTAACAAATACTATTTTGAAAATATTATCAAGACGAAAGGAGGAAAATTAACTTTTGGAGATAATGCTCAGGGAGAAATTATCGGTATAGGTAACATTGTTCATCTTGGAAAAACATTAATATCAAATGTTTTTTTGTTAATGTTCTTAATAACAACCTCATCAACATAATCCAATTGTGTGATGAAGGCTACCTTGTGAATTTTTGTAATGATAAGCGCTTAGTACACAATTCCAAGGAAGAACTTATTCTTTCTTCCAATAGGCAAGTGAATATTTACAAACTAAACATAGAAGACCTTAGGATCCAAGACTTACCTTGCCTTAGTGAAATTAAAGATCATTCATGGTTATGGAATAGAAGGTTAAGACATTGTAACCTTATGAACCTATGTAAACTTTCTAAGAAAGTTTTAGTTAAGGATATACCTGAGCTTATATTTGATTCTTCAAAAGTTTTTGATCCTTGTCAATATGGAAAGAAACATAAATAAAGTTTTAAATCAATCGGTGAAGTCTCAACAACTGATGCATTACAGTTAGTGCACATGGATCTTTTTGGTCCAACACAAACTGGAAGCATTGGAGGAAAATATTATGTATTTGTTTTCGTTGATGATTACACTAGATTTACATGTGTCTATTTTCTAGAAAAGAAGTATGAAGATTTTTCTTATTTTAAAATTTTTAGAGCCCAAGTCAAAAATGAGAAAACCCTTCCATTAAAAACTATTCATAGTGATCATGGAGGAGAATTTCAAAATTCCGATTTTGAAACTTTTTGTAGTAGAAAAGGTATTACTCACAATTTTTCAGCACCAAGAACACCTAAAAAAATGGAGTTGTTGAAAGAAGAAATAGAATTCTTAAAGAGATAACTAGAACCATGTTGAGTGAGTATTCTGTGGCCAAACATTTTTGTTATGAAGCTGTAAGTACTGCTTGTTGTACTATAAATTGAGTTTTGATTAGACATTTTCTTAATAAAACTCATTATGAGTTATGGAATGGTAGAAAACCTAGAGTTTCCTACTTTAAGGTTTTTGGTTGTAAAGTATTAGTTCTGAATACTAATGATAACTTACAAAAATTTGCACCAAAATCTGATGAAGGAATTTTCTTAGGCTACTCCACAACTTCTAAGTCTTATAGAGTTTTCAACAAAAACACTTGCACTGTTGAAGATACAATACATGAAAAATTTGATGAAACTGATCCCTTTGTTTTCAAAGAACCTCAACCTACATCTTTGGATGTGTTTTCATAAACTAATTATCAAACTTTGATAGAAAAACCCCTTCTGATAAAGAAAATGTTCAAGAAGATTCTTCTGAAACATTTACCCCAGAATATATACTAACTTATGTTAATGAAAAGGGTCTTCAAAACCCAAATCAGTTTTTTCTGAAGAATCATCCCAGTGATAGCATCATTGGTGATGTCAATCAACCTATAAGGACTAGAAGTTCTTTAAGAAACGAAATAGAACATCTAGCATTCCTTTCCCAATTAGAACCAAAAGGAACTGATGAAGCTTTAGGTGATGATGATTGAATAAAGCCATAAAAGATTAACTAAATGAATTATAAAGGAATAAAGTATGGACCTTGGTTGAATGACCTAAGGAAACTTCTATCATTGGAGTAAAAGGGGTCTTCAGAAATATGTTTGATGAAAATGGAGTCATCATTATAAATAAATCTAGATTAGTTTCTAAAGGCTAGAATCAACAAGAGGGAATAGACTATGAAGAAACATATGCTCCAATAGCTAGACTTGAATCTATTCATATTTTACTTGCCTTTATAGCATTCTTCAATTTCAAACTTTTTCAAATAGATGTGAAATGTTCTTTCCTTAATGGTTATGTTCAAGAGGAAGTTTTTGTTAAACAACCTCCTGGCTTTGAAGACACAAAACATCCTGATCATGATTTTATACTTACCAAAGATTTGTATGGACTTAAACAAGCCACACGAGATTGGCATGATGGACTTACAGGATTTTTTCATCAAAATAACTGTGTTAAGGGAAATGCACATCCAACCCTTTTTATAAATATAGACAAGAAAAATGTTTTGATTGTTCAAATTTATGTTGATGACATTATATTTGGATCAACTCAGCAATACTTAGCCGATTCCTTTGAGGATATAATGAAATCTGAGTTTGAAATGAGTATGATGGGTGATTTAACATTTTTCCTAGGTTTTCAAATTTCTCAAAAACCATAAGGAACGTATATATCTCAACATAAGTATATTAAGGATCTTCTTAAAAAGTATAGATATGACAACACTAAAAGTATTAGTACTCCCATTGGTACCTCAAACACACTTGATCTTGATGAAGCTGGGAAACTAGTGGATCAAACATCTTTTAGAGGTATGATAGGAAGATTACTATACTTAACAGCTAGTCATCCAGACTTGATGTTTTCAGTATTCTTATGTGCAATATATCAATCCAATCCTAAGGAATCTCATTTAAAGGCAGTGAAAATAATTTTTTGCTACTTAAAGGGAACCATGGATCTAGGACTCTTTTACACTTCTGGAAATGATTTTGTTTTAAAAATATTTCCAGATGATGACTTTGGTGGATGTAGAATGGATAGAAACAGTACATTTGGGACTTATAATTTCTTAGGAGATTCATTATTTTATTGGTCTTGCAAGAAGCAACACTCAGTAGCACTCTCCACTATTGAAGCTGAATATGTAGCAGTTGGAACTTGTTGTGCTCAAGTATTGTGGATTCAACACACACTCACAGACTATGGCTTCAGTTTTACTAAGACTCAAATTTTTTGTGATAACACAAGTGCAATTTCCCTTAGTAAAAACCCTGCACATCACTCTCTTACAAAGAACATAGATATTAGGCATCACTTTCTTAGGGATCACACACTAAAAGGATATATCATTCTTCAATTTATCAGAACGTAAGATCAACTTGCTGGAATTTTCAGAAAATATTTACCTTCCCATAGATTTTAATACATTAAACAGTAGTTATTAATGATAACTATGATGTAATCTTCCTTCATTTACTTCTTGTTAAAACCATTCTCCTTACAGTAATAAACCCATTTTCCTAGGGGGAGTACATCTCCTTGTAAAAATTTTCAAAATCTTTTTCTTAGCTATTTTTTCAAAATTTTCATAATGAAGATTTCATACTAGAAATTTTAGTAATGAAGTTTTCATACTGGAAATTTTCGTAATGAACTTTTCATACTGGAAATATTCGTAATGAATTTTTCATACTGGAAATTTTCGTAATGAAGTTTTCGTAATGAAAATATTCATAATGATGTTTTTATACTAAGATTTTTCTTAATGAGAATTTTCGTAATGAGAATTTTCGTAATGGGAATTTTCATACTCATACTTTTCGTACTAGAGTTTTGGTACTCAATGATTTCGCAATGAACTTTTCTACTTTAAGTTTTTTCATAGTATGTTTTCCGTAGTAAGTTTTTTGTACTTAGTTTTACGTACTGAGTTTTTCGTAGTGAATTTTTCGTAGTAAGTTTTTCATAGTTAAAATTTCTTCAAGAAGAATATCAGCCATTACGAATAAATTTCCAAGCCAATCCGAAAGGTATGACATCCTTACTTAAGTTTTTGTAATAGTTTTTAGTTTCTAGTAGTTTGTTTTCTTATAAAATTTCTCGGATTTATTTCTTCTTAAATCCGATTTTTTTTTAAAACCTCGAAAGATCTGATTCAAGATTTCCTTGCGGGTATGTTTTCAACCGTCGGATCAGATCCAAGAGTTTTCCAACTGTTAGATTGGTTTTGGAAGTTCAAAGGTTACCACCATCGCCTATATAAAGGGAACCCCTGATGGTTGTCCCACATCGATTTCAAAGCCCTCGCGTGTCGAAGCTCTGCCTCAGATCTTAAAGATCGTTCCAAATATTTCAATGCTCCTCCATTCTGAATGTCTGTAGAAACCACTTCTCAAGATATGTCTTCTATAAATCCAATCTCAAATTGGTTAGTCTATAGGGAAATGTTAGTCCATCCAGATTTTTTCAGTGAGTATGATTCTCTAATTTCTAAGAATATCAAACTTAATCAATGGGAAGATTTATATGTATCAAAACCAGGGAATCAACATGTTGTTTATACAGATTTTATTGTAGAATTTTATGAGTCTGTTTCCTTCTATGAAGAATATGGCAGGGAAAAAATTTCTTTTAAGAGCTATGGTAAGACTTACAATCTCTCTTACACCAAGGCTGCAAACTTAGTGGGATTATAATATGATGGTGAAGCCGAATTTTGTTCACATAAGCTACCAGATGTACAAGGTAGTTTCAGCAAAGTGAAGGCAATGGAATTCCTTGGAATCAAAGATTATAAAACAGCTAATATTTACCATATCTCCACCAGCAACCGGATTCTGAAGTTGTGGGTTCATGGGTTTTTTGTTCTGAGAAGAGGTGATAATGATAACCTAAAGAAGATTGATATTTACATCTTGGATTTCTTGGTAAGTCTAAGAAAGATCAATCTGATGACCCACATTCTTATTACAGTTCAGAATATCAATAATGGCCCTTTGAAAGCTCAAATTATTATGTACCTTGGTCTTCTCTCCAAGCTTATCATTTTGTGTCTTGATTCTTTTAAGGTTGCTTGCAACTCCAAGGCAATAAATTGTAAGGTGATACTGATAAGTGATGACACCATAAAGAGGATGAAAGCCGGTTTATCAAAATAATCAGGTGAGTTTTACGATCTGCCAGAGAAGGAGGCAGAAGCCATTCTGGAAAATGTGGAGAAGGCTGAGCCAGTGAAGAAGGTTGGTAAGAAGAGGAAATTGAAGCAAGTGGTGGCTGAAGAAAAGATCCCTAAAGCTAAGGAAACCCAATCCGCACCTCCCAAGCTGAATAAACAGAAATAATATCTAGATGAGGTGGTTGATAAATGGAGGGAAGATAAAGAGAAAAAGAAAAAAGGGGAACCTGAGTTCGGATTGGACTTTGTTAAAGCTAAATCTTTTAGGGAGAAGACTACTCAGTACCTTGAGAAGGTAGAAAAAGAGAAGAAGATGAAGATAAAGATGTTTGAAGATAAATTTATACAATCTCTTTTGAGAGACATAGAAATAGCTTCTGACAGGATTCCCGTTCTAGAAACATTTGTTGTCCAACCATTAATGGAGACCCCTGGAAATAACTAATTCACTCCGGAAAAACTTAAAGAGAAAGAAGTTGTTGAAAGAGTAGAATAAGAGGAGGAAACAGAAGAATAAGAAGAATTAGAAGACATTAGTGGTGATCTAGATGACTAGATTAAACAAGTTGATGATTATCAAGAAAATGATGAGTCCTCAAAGATTGTCACTTAGGGAAAGGGAGATGAGAAAGACGGTAAGAAAGATTATGACAAGGAAGAAGATAAGGAAAATGAATTATCTGAGGAAGAAATCTATGAGAATCATTTTCTTGAAGGAGCAGAGAAGGAGAAACCAAATGAAGAAAAAATTGTTTAACTATCTGAATGTGAAGAAGAATCTATTGATGAAGAACCCATTGTGAAAGTTGATAAGGGTAAGAAAGTGCTTATGGAAACCCCAAAAAAAGATATCATGAGGAAGAAGCATGTTGGTGGCTCTTCTAAAAGAAATTTGTTGGAAATTGAAGAAGAACAATCCCCAACAAAGGTGTCTAATTCGGAGTCATCAGCACTGGGTCATGATTTTGTTGTTGAGTCTTTGAAAAAAATTGGTGGATACAATTCTGATCTTTCCCACCATAGACATTTGGTTTCAGATGCTTCAAAAAAGCTTAAATCAAAAATGAGAATCTATATCCATGGTCATGGATAAGTGTGTGAATATTAAGGTTGAGCATAGAAATTTTCTTATCAATTATGATGTTCATAGAAAATCATGCAGCAAAATCACTCTATGGTCAAAAAAGTTGATGATGACTTGGCTGAGTTTAATAGTTTTCAGAATGTTGTAAAATATTCTTTTGATACTGAGGATTCCAAGATTAAGAATCTTCAGAAAAAGCCAACCCTTGAGAAAAATACTCAGAATCAACAAGTGAGAGATCTGAATGGAAATATTAACTCGGTTGCTCAAAGTTGGAAAGGGTAAAGAGATCTCCAGATTGAGATCAAAGAAAAGCTTGTGAAGCAGGATGAAATTATTAAGGAACATTCTGAGGCTCTGAAGGCTCGAGATAAAAGGATTAAAGCCTTAGAAAAGCAAGCTGAGGAGGATGAGAAAGACTTAAAGAAGCTGAAAACCTTATTGAAGAAGTTAGTCCCCAAGGAAAAGGAAGACAAATAGACCAATCCGATTTTTTGTTGTAATGTCTTTCCTAGTAAAAATCTTTTCAATCCTAATGAAAACTTTGGTTGCTTGTTTTGTTTGTATGTATTTACTAATGTTTTAGGTACTTTATTGTTTTTCCATTCCATAAATTCTTTTTGAAAATCAAAAAGGGGGAGAAGGAAAAAGAACTGCTCAAAAGGAGGAGAAGGAAAAGTCTAAAAGGGAGAAAAAAAATTCTAAGTAAAGAAGAACTATCCCTAAGTAAGGGGGAGTTTATCAAAGGGGGAGTTTCTCATTACGAAGTTTTTTCATTCTCATGATAATGAAAATTCCATTCTGGAAATCCAGAATACAATCCTTAGAGTTTCAAAGCCTAAGGGGGAGTTAGTTGTATTCACCATCATATATGAACAAAGGGAGATAAGTTTTAATTTCAATGTCTAAAGAAATTTTGCCAAATCCTTTAATTCATTTTCGAAAGGTTTTTTATGCTTTCCAAAATGGGGGAGATTGTGGAGTCAATAAGTTTTTCCTTCTGACTTTTCTATTCCTTCTTGTTTTGAAAATGACAAACACCTTATACTTAAGAAAATATTTATTTTACTTATATAAGGAAAATTTCCTTCTCAAAGGAATTTACCCCTACCATGTTTTCATTGTTCTTGTCAATATTTTTCTTAAGTATAAAAATCGGATTCATATCAAAAACCTCATAATCATATAATACTTAGATATGAAGCATTCTTCATTAGGATTAGAATTCTGGATACGAACTTTCATGAAGTTCCACTCTGAATTCTGGATACGAACTCTCATGAAGTTCCACTTTGAATTCTAAATATGAATTATCATGATGTTCCACTCCGAATTCTGGATACGAACTCTCATGAAGTTCCACTCTGAATTCTAGATACGAACACTCATGAAGTTTCACTCTGAATTATAGATACAAACTCTCATGAAGTTCCACTCCGAATTATGGATACGAACTCTCATGAAGTTCCACTCCGAATTATGGATACGAACTCTCATGTATTTTGACTCCGAATTCTGATTACGAACTTATCTAAGTTCAGACTCCGAGTTCTCTGAATTCAAACTCCAAACTCTTATGAGTTCTAACTCTGAATTCTCATGAACTCTGACTCTGATCTTTGTAAGTTCTAGTTCCAAATTCAAATGAAACCAGACTCTGTATTTCCTTGAAACTCAGACTCTGGATTTCTACAGAATTCAGGTTTTGAATTCTTACAAAACAGAATCTGAATATCTCTTTATTATAGACTCTGAATTCCATTTTGGTTAGACTCCAAACTTTTATTTTCTTACATTCCGAACATCAGTTTTACTTATTCTTACACTTGTTTCATTACAAAATAATGTCATACTTTCAATTATTGACTAACTGTTGATTGAGTGACATGTGTATAGGTCCCTCCGAAATTCAAGGAGAAATATGAATGTTGGAGGAGGGAGCTGACTGTTGGAGCTTCAACTATAAATAGGAGATCATTTGAAAAGAAGTAATAACTTTGACATCATTTGTGCTTACATGCTGTTGAAGTGATTTCTAGAGAGATAGGCTCTTATCAACTCTCAAAGCTTCGTGTAGAAAGTTTGAACAGCTAGTTCAAACTTTTCCTTGTGCAGACTTGCTCTGTGCGACTCTGATTGTTGCTAATTACAATCGAGGTCTTCCGGGGATAGGAAGACAAAGGTTCCAACACAATGAAGTTGAGGGCTTCCTTGCTGAGGAAGAAAGAGGTTTCGACTACTTGATAGTGCGGGGATAGCATGACAGACTCAGATCTTCGTATCGAGGCCTTACCCTAGTGTGGGTAAGGCATACTTTCTTGAAAGTATAAATCAAGGGAACTCTTATCCAGGGTCGTTGGATACTCTTCTCTTTGGGTTAAAATAGTTATTGTTTGTTACTTGTAGTTTTTACTACTTTGTTTTTTTTTGCTATATTTTGTATTGTTAAGGAAAGAATAACTTTATTATACTTCCTTAATTGTACTCTGATTTAGTTAAATTCTATACACTTTAAGGTAGAATCTTAGTTAGTGTAAACTTTTGTTAGGTTTCATTTCCGGAATCACTTTTCGGGAATCAAGTAAGTCTATGGAACTTAGAGGTGTTGTGAATTTTGGTTATCAAAATTTCCTAACGGAATTTTTAATGTATACAATTCACCCCCCTCTTGTATTTGTATCTCATTGTACTTATTCGATCCTATGTTTGGTATTATAGATTATATCATACTCAGAGTCATACCATCCTAATAGGCTCTATATATAGACCTCTAGAGTGAAGCAGTTTGATGCAATAGAGGAGATTCTGATGAAAGTTGGTGTGGGTCAAACTAGATTGAGAGGTTCCATTTTTGTTGAATATTATATAGAAAATACCATATTTGATATTGGTAATTTCATTATTTTATATATTCCTATTTTTTATGCTTTTAATCATAAGAATGAACTTATGTACTATTTTATTGAGTTGATGATGTACCATATAAAAAGGAAGAAGTATGGGTTTTTAAATCTTTCATACTCCCCTTTTTTAGATGTTTATTTGATATTCTGGGACATTCAATTTCTTGATATATATATTTTCAATTTCATCATCATGATATATTTCATGGTTTATTACCAAGCCAAGATTGACTAATATTATCATGGTTTTTCAATCTTTTGTTGTTGATTGTAGATCTCAGGTGTTTCAATGAGATTGGGATCTAAATTATAGTTTTGAAAGGACTTGTCTTCTATATTATATTAATATTTTATCTACTTATGTGTTTGATCCCAATGATATATCTTCCCATATTTATATTCCCTTTATTTTTTTATATTTTCTTGAGTTTTTACCAGATGATTCTTCAGTATTTTTCTAGAAAGGGTGGTAGAGTTCATCATCGGTCTTGTGTCTAGTAAAACACTGATTTCTATATAATCTTATCATATTAAAAAATTTTAATTTAATGATATTATGATCTATATGGATGACCTATTAGAGTTAATATTTTTTCCTGGTGTTTCTTCATGGGTTTCCCATTTGCTCTTTTCTAAAAGAAGATGGTTCTCTTTATCTCTATATAGATTTTATCAATCTAAATAAAGTAAAATTTAATAATACGTATCATTATCCTCTTATAGATGTCTTTTTTGATCATTTAATGGGGTGAAAGTGGTTTTTGGAAATATACCATCAGTTAGGTTATCGGCATCTCGTTGTTAAGGAGTAGGATATCCCAGAGAACACTTTCAATAGAAAGTATGGCCACAATGATTATCTCATCATGCCATTTGTCCTAAAAAATTTACATTATAATTATTTACTTAATTAAATGGATATTCTACCAAAAAATTGATATCTTTATTTTTGGTATTTTCGGATGATATCCTGGTCTATTAAAAAATTTAACAATACCATGAGTACTATCTGATTTCAGTTTTTTGAATCAGGAGGATTCACTAACAGTTACATGATGATGAGTTTAGAGGAATTAGAGAATCCTTATATAATGGGGATGGCTAATCCCTCCCCTTTGATGGAAATATTCATTTTGGGAAATGGTTCGTCATCCCTTTTCAAGTCAAAAAATTGGTGATACATGGTAATTGATGTTCTTCATGCGACGTACATCCTAGAACTATGAATATTATTTATGAAATGATATGGTGTTTTTGGTGGTTTTTTATGAGATGTGGCAATGCTTATTATGTGTTTCATTGTTTCACCATTCTATAGATTAAGGTAGAGAAAAAAAATTCATTATGGTTTTATTTAAACTCTTCCATTACTAGAATATAAATGGGATGAAGTATACATGTACATCATAGTTTTATTTTTATAAACTCCCCATTTAAATAATCATATCTAGGTTATTATTGATTATTGGAAAAAATAGAATCATTTCATTCTTATTAGGGATACCACTAAGGTCAAATATATTAGTATTTTTTATGTGTAGAAAATAATGAGTATTTATGGGGTTCCCTCTACTATTTTCTATTATATGGATCATTGGTTTACTTTACAATTATAGAATAGTCTCCAAGAGGTGATGTTAACTCAGTTCAAGTTGAGTATACCTTATCTTCCACATATGAATAGTCAGATTGAGAATTCTATTTTGAATCTATAGTATAGTATTTTTTCATGTGTCTTGGATTTTAGAGGATCTTGGGATATCCATCTAGGACTAATTGAGTTCTCTTATAAAAATTGTTACTATTCTTCTATAAAAAAGACTCTTATTGAGGCTTTTGATGGTTTCCTATGTCGTTCGCCTCTTTTTTGGTCCTAGGGTAGAAGGTCCCCTATCATGGGATTAAGTGTAATTCAAGAGACATTAGTGAGGATTCAGGATATATGTTGATTTATGTTTATTTATCAGAGTCGGTGTAAATCATATATGGATAGTTAGTATTACCATTTATACTTTTCCATTGTATATGAAATAATCTTGAAATATTTCCCTCGGTTGGGTCACCATTTTCTTGGGATGTAGGGGAATTTGGATTTTAGATATGTTGAACTATTCAATATCACAAATAGAATTGGACAGGTAGCTTACTGTTTAGTGTTATCGGCCTAGTTAAAGGTTATTCATGATTTTTTCCATATATCATACCTAAATAAGTATCAAACAGATCCTTTTCATGTTCTGAATCAGTAGAAAGTGTGGATAGAGTTAGAAGTATCAATTGTGCAGTGGCTAAAGGATATTGTTGACTCTCAGATGAGATTTCTATGTGGGAAGTCTATTCCACTAGTTAAATTGTTATATTGTCATGGATCATATTATTAGGATACTTGTTTGTGTGAATCATTGATGACGGAAAAATGGATATATTTTTATGAATATTCCTTCTTATATATGAATTTTTGAGGAAAACAATTGCTATGGAGGGTATTCTGTCACATCTCAGATTTAGTTATATTTAATTTTTGAGCTTTGGGAGGATTACGTCTAGGTTTGGTATGTGTTGGTTAGTGTTGGTATCTTTTTTAAGGATGTTTGGTATTTCATAGTGGGAAATGGGATAGACCACATTATGGTCAAAGAATTTTTCTCTTGGGTAGCATTTATACCCCATAGGAAAGTCCACTAATCCTAGTACACTGTGTGGTCCTGGGCATGGAATGTTGGTGGTTTCCATGTACACCATGACCAATAAGGCCTCACTATAGTGTGGTGGAGGTTCTGTCTAGAAAAAAACATCCAATGTTTTCAGGCTATGGAATTTTCAGTGGGAAGGTAGAGCTTCATGGTGTAGTTTGATCAAGACCACCATGGTTGTGGTAAATATTGAACATTTTTTTTGTCATCTATGTCAGAGATTCGAGCAGCAAAATCAGCCTCTCATTAAAAATTAAGGCATTACACTGGATTATGGAAATTTAAAAAATCACTATAAGGAGTTTTTTAATATGATATTGACTCAGTTTTTTCATTTATTAATCCTTACTTAATCATTAAAATTATAGTTCCTTGAATTTTATTCTTTATAGAAGAGACTTAGGCATCCATTTTACTTTTGGGTGGTTGCCTTGTTTAATTTGGTTCACTTGGTTTTTCCCTTTTGTTATTGTTGTGTGTTTGGGTCCCAGAGGCTGGATATTATTTGGTTAGATACAGATCTCATTTTCTATGAGGTGTGTAATCTCATAACACCACTTCCAACATTCTTCTTATGGAAACATGATTCTAATATGTTGGAATCAATTCATAGGGACACCACTCAAATTCTTGTATGTTACATTTCTTTCTGAAGCGTGGATTCCATTTTTGTTGTCGTACGAACCCAATTGTGATGTGGGTGGTTATATCTCTATTATTTTTTTGGTGAACAAAATATTCTCTATTTTTCTAACTTTTTTTCCTAAATGATGTTTGGTATGATTCTTGATCTTATTGATATGCATGCATAAATGGTTTTTTTATTAATGATGGTGTTCCCCCTTATTTTGGAAAAAGAAATATATTTTCAAATCACCATGAAATTGTTTATATAATCAGTTTTAAATGTATAGTTTTGATGGGAAAAGGTTTTTTTGGTAACCTTTAAATGAAATTCTATAATCCCTCTGAAACATTTTGACATAAACAGAACATGTGAGCCTTGGGTGCTTATGAGGGGGTTTTGTCTTGGGTCTAGTTCATATTTCCATATGGGGTTCTTCCATGTAGTTTTCCTCTATTTCTTTAGTCCTTTTTGTTCTAGTAACATTATTCTCTAACATTGTAGGGATTTCAACTTATGCATGCTCTACTATTCCCTATAAACTATTGTTTTAGGGACTTTTTTGTGTGCACTAAGTCATACATTTATTATTGAGCTACAAGATACCTAGCTGGCCCATACTTATGTTATCCTAGGGGTGATCACCATTTTTATTTTCTCTATTCAGATTTGATTTCTTTATATCCTTTATATTTAAAATGATTCATTATATGCTTTATTTGAAAATGTTCTTTGACCTATGTTACATAGAAACTTCTTTAGAACTATAAAAATGGAGAAATGTTTTTACCATGGTTTTAATATAAATGCTAAAAGGTTATTATCAATATATTTCTTTCGTATATTAATCATATTGGTATTTTTTGACGTAATATTTTTATATAACTCTTGGGTGGGGCCTATTGGGATTCTTTTGTTCACACCCTACACATTCTCTTGGGGGTGTGTAGAATTTGTTTTTTCTGATGCAATAAATGGAAATGTGAAAATTAAGGTGGTGGGGTTTCAGGTAAATTGAGCTTAGATAAATGGTGGTTATATGGTGGTATGTTTCTCACTTATCACATGGAGTACATGTCAGTAGTTTGGGTTTGCTTTGATTTTGTTCTTGGAAATGCACATTGGTTTTATATAGTTTCCTTAGTTGTATCACTGTTATTTTTTGTTTTTTATGCCATATTTACCTTATTATTATATTTTTCTATATGTATTCCATGTTGGTATTTCAGGTAGGTAAAATAATTCACTTTTTTTGTTTTTGGATTCATGGGTGTTAATCACTTTCCCATGGGGATTGGGAATGACCTTTGGGTCTGACCACCATCTATTCTGGATCAAAGTTTAATGTGTTGTCTATGATGTTTTATGACACACCACTTAAATTACCCAATATCTACTAAAATCTCCCCCAAACTCTCTTATCCATTTTTTAGAGTTTATTATCTTCATAAAATAATATTTTTTAATTCCCAAGTAGTGTGTTAATGGAGGATATATAAAAGAAGAAATGAATATATAAACCAAGATATTTTAAGTTTTTTTCTCCTACTACCACCAAAAAATCAATTCTATACACCCTAGTATTATGATATAATTATACTAAAATGTTACTATATTAAAGTAATAACCATTATCTATATTCTTCAAAATTATTATAGTATGAAAATTTCACCCATATTATAGTCGGTTCAATACCTCCATGGATAATGTATTACATTTTTCATCACTTAATTCATGGAAAGTTGTAATAATAATTTTATTGTTAAATATGATCTTAATAACTTTATTCTATTTTATATAATGTTTTTTAATTACTAAATAAACAAAAATATTAAATGAAACTGATTTTGTTCATCATGGTCCAGAAAACAATCTAAATGAACGAACCATTAAATGATTATATTTATAATCTATAAACAATAATTATTTTAAATACTATTTTATATTTTTAATATTTTTAAATTTTGGAAACACATTAACTCAATAACAATTAACTTCTAGAGTTATGGACTCATTTTAAATGAACAACCATAATTACCAATAAATCGATGCAACCTTGGAAACCTAAAATAAACATCCTCAGGATGGTGAACATAAACATAAGGCCTTAATAAAATGATTACAAATGAACATAAAAAATAATGATAAATAAATTTTGGGCAGAAATCTCTCAAGGTATCATTGAAGAATTTTTGAGGTGATTATGTTTGTTGACAAAACGGGCCTCCAAGTAGTGTTTGTTGATGAAGTAGACCACAATGTTCCTTTTGTTGAAAAAGGGGGTTTACATAGAATGTTATCGAATTAAAGAGTTATTTTCAACTATCCATGGTTGATTAATGAACCTCGACAAAGGAATAGACGATCTGGAGGCAGTACAAAAAGAGTAGATACAAGGTGGCGTCGTTTTCTAGTGTTTTACAAATTTTTTGGCCTCAAAATAGAAAAATGGAAAAAATATTTTTTGGAAAAGGGACTTGTGCACCAGTATCTTGGAGTCTTGTAAAGTTGCGTACCATATGTTTTTCAACATCAGAACATCAAAATATAGCTAAGGAAAGAGGGGTGCCGAAGTTTTGGTTTGGGAGCGCAAGTGACTAGGGCGATAGAGGCGCAGGCGGCTGGACCAGCATGCCGAGTGGAGAGTTGCGCATCAGCACTCAGGGTGTCCAAAATGCCTATAAATATAGGTCCATCCCTCCTAATTTTTTATGGAGTTCAACACTTCGAAAAAATTAGAGCTCCAGTCACAGAGGTGGTTTGGGTGTGCAAGTGGTGGTTTGGTCACGCAAGTATAATGATATTCAAAAGTTGTGTGCCAATTGATAGTTGTGCGCCAACATTGGTATTGGTGTAAAAGGGTTTGAGTCACCCAAGTTCATAGTTGGTTAAGGGAGTGTTGCACAAGTGGTTAGGTGACTCTTGTGCACCTGGTTTGGAGAAGCATTCCAATTGATAGTTGTGCACCAATTTTGGTTTGGGCATAAAAGGGTGGGAGTCGCCAAAGTGTTGGGTTGAAGAAGGGAGTGTCACAAAAGTGGTTTGGTGTCACCTGTGTGCCAGTCTTGGAGAAGTGTTCCAGTCATTCTAGGTCTGTGAAAAAGTTGGAATATTTCTCGGTACCTCTGGTGAAAAGTGAGATTCATCTACGGTTGAAGTTTGGACGTCAACAGAGCATCTATATACAGAGAAAGATGCATTAATTTTTGAAAATGTAGAGACCTAAAAGACCATAAATTGTGAGTTGATCCGTTCTAGAGCAATGAGCGAAGAGGAAGAAGGTGATCATTTCTAACGATAGTGATCCAGAGAGAGAGGAACAAGGAGTGACCCTTGGGAAAGAAGTGAGCTAACCTTAAATATTATAAAGGTAGTGAGCCTGGGTATAGAAGTGATTTAGCCCAAACATTGTAAATTGGAAGTGAGCTTTAATGGATTTGGTGCAGTGGCACATCGTCGTTGTATTCTCTTTGGACATAGCCCCGTGAGGGTGAACCAAGTAAAAATATTTGTGTCTGCCTATTTGCTTCCCTACATTGCATCCAAAGTATCATTATTAGAAAAATAAGGAAAGAACAAGATAAACATTAACAACATAAGATCAAACAAAGTGACCCTTATAATATAGAGGTAAATATCCAGTGGGGAAAGAAGAATTTTGAAATAGAATATCCATACCTTGATGCACCCCTCCTCTCTGGTTATCTAGGCCTATTTTGGTCCTAACAATTCATATCAGAGTGGATGTTTCTTTTATCAGATTTTTTTTCTCTACCTTGGTTCATCTTATTGTTGAATTTAAAGATTCAGTCATCTATTATCTCAATCTTCCATGGAAAAGGGTAGAACTTCAAAGAATAAGCATAAGTCTTGTGAAATTCCCCATTGTAAAAGTGTCAATGAAAAGAGTTTGATTCAGTTAAAGGAATCATGTAGTGAATAGAATAATGGTTTGGATGAATCATACAATGAAAATAATTACTCATTCAATGATTCTAAAGGACTGAGTGAAGAACCTGATATTCCAAGTGATGTTGGAACCAATGATGATGAAAAACTCCAAGAAGACTAATTGTGTAAGTTTTCCACAAGGAAAAGGAATTGGATCAGAAATTAGATGGATAGATGAAATCTAAAGACATACAGATCTAAGCAATGGAAATTGAGGTTAACAAGATAAGAGTATTAAATAAAAGTCTTATTGATGTGGCCACTAATATGAGGGAGAAGAATGATTCCTAGGTTGAAGAACTACAAGAGATGTCTTCAAAGATATATAAACGTAAAGTTGATGATAAGTGAGTGAATCAGAAGTCAGATAAAATTAAGAATCTGAAATCTAGAAATAATGATCTTGCTGCACAACTATATAAACTAGTATAGAAGAATAAAAGTCTACAATAAGATAATGCATCCTTCTCTGATTCAGTTGCTAAGGAAAAAAAGAAAATAAAAGAGCAAAGTGATATAGTAGAACAGCTCACATGAGAACTAGAAGATGAGATGAGTAGCGGGAAAAATCTCAGAAGAGAACTCAATGATCAACTTGATTCAAGAGAAAAGAAGATTAAAAAATTGGAGGAAGAGCTAGACTTAGTGATGTATTAATTGGATAAATCCAATACTAAAAGAAATCCCAAAATGAAGTATGTCTTGAAATTTCTATTGGATTGTCCTTTTCCAAGTGATGATAAAATGAAAAACAATTATGCAATTTCTAAAGGGAAACGACGGCATACTTCCTCAGCTCAAAGACCATACAGTTTGGGAAAATTGGTATTGGATTTGATGAATCCCCTCCCGTACATGATAGAAAGAGAGCTGTGAACAGTTATAGAAATGAAAAAAATCTTGTTGGTGCTGGAGACATACCTAAGAGGAAATTTATAGGAAGTAATGACAGAATGTGCTATTTTTGTGGGGATCATGGTCATACATCAATCTTTTGTTCAAAGGCTCGAGAATATATTTATTTCTGTAAAGAAATAAATATTACTAAATCTGAGAATAAAAATAATCATCTTGAGAATACTTAAAGAAGATTCACTCAGAAGAGAGCATCCACATAGTGTTTCTATTGTGGAATAATGGGGCACACCATAAGTATGTGTCAGGAAGCTCAAGAGATCAATGTAAGAAGAAGAACTAAAGCTGCATCAGCATCTCAACATATAATTTATGAAATGAAGTATTCTTTTAGTGGAAGATATTTTATATGTTCTGATTATGGGAATTTTTCCAGACATTATCGTGAGAAGAAGTAAGAAAAGTAATAGGGACTCGAAAGGAGATTCATGACACCGGTGATGCATAATGAGAAATTATACACTGGGAGATGAAGTGGTAAGTTGAAGAATATGCTTAGATCCTCATGGTAATCACAAGGAGCTTAAAGAAAAGTGTACAAGTTGCCTCCTCTATCACACTCACAATAGCTCTCGTGGAGAGACTGTGAACAAACCTAGAAGATTAAGAGGGAGATCTACTCCAGCTATGAGTAAGAATATTGCATGTTCAGTGGAGGACTCACCACCAGTAGAAAAAAGTGTGGTGACTCATATATATGATAAATTAATGATGAAGAAATAATGCATTGAAAAATTCACATGTTTTGTTCCACAATGAGAAGTGGAAGAAATAAGAAGATCCCTGTAATGGTGGAAGAGGTAAGAGAATATGACAAGAAGATATATTCCTGCTCATAGAAGGAATCAAGAGAAATGGAATTTTGGTGGAACATCAATGAATGAAATGTGTACTAGTGGGTTTAAACCCAAAAGTGTGAAAGTACAAGCTTGTAGAATCTGCATATTAGAAATAGTCTCAGTATATGGGCAATTAATGTTTAGTCATATGGCTAAAACAGTAGATGTTTTCCTTCTAGTTGGAGTAGTAAAGGAAGGAGTGTGATGCTCTGCAAGAAATAATCCGAGGGTTGACCCATCAGGATAAACCACGATCCTTTTCTTGAGGATTCCAGAACAACCCATCTTCCTATGTATATAAATGTAGTTAACTGATAATTCAAGTGTTTTCAGTTTTAGGGAGATACCATCCAAGGGTAAGTGGCATCTAAAGATGCAATCTGAGGAAGTGATATGCTCTAGAGTTTTAATTGATTCCAATATAGTACTATAGTTGAAGACAAAAGGGAAAAAATGAGCATGATAGAAAGTGATTGTGTTATTAACTTTATCTCTTGTTTCCTAATCTGAGTTCTGAATCAGTAGGCTTCGGGATTTTTTGATGTCTCAATTCTAAGTGGTAACTTAACCCAATGAATATATCATTGATATAATCAAGCTGGAGAATTTTCTCAAACCTACTGTCACACATGAAGAAATGATGCAGGTGAAGAAGAATTTTTGTGGGCCTAAATAGTGGTCTAAATAACAGGAATGGTTTTACATAAAAGGGGGAGAATTTTATTTCTAATCAGATGAAATTACATGAGAAGAGAATAATTAGAATAATTGAAGTTCAAATATGATATTAGATTCAACAAGTGTTGTTACACAATGGTTTCATCACTCAAATCTGTCTCAGATGGTTGTGTTAATGAAAAAGTGGAAAGAAACTTATTGAAAGTAATCAAGTGGTAATAGACTCAGGGGGAGAAAATTTGGAAAATGATTATGCCAAAGAAAATACTGATAATGAGCATGATGAATTCAAGTATATATCTTCAATGATTCCAAAGAGTCGATCTGAAATTGATAGGAATATTATCATTGGTTATTAGATGGTGCCAGTATAGACAAAAAAGATGCGAACTCTACAACAAGCCTGATACTTATCAAAGGTAGGGCCTAAATAGTTTGAATAGGGAACTCGTGATGAGATTTGGGTTCAATATATGTGAAGATCTTGACCAAGTTCAGAAGAATCAAACATGGTAGATTGTTTTGAGACTGACAGATCAGATTATTCTTGGCCATTGCAGTGCAACATAGGTTCAGAGAGTTCCACATGCATGTTAACTCCATATTTCTGAATGGGATTTTGAAAGTAGAATTGAATGTTGAGAAGTTAGAAGAGCATGGTATTTAATGATGGATCAGTTTTTGAAGAAGATCAATTTTAGGCATGGAAGAATTGATTCCAATTTGTATCTCAATATTATTATAATCAAAGGATGATGGAGGCAAGGTAGTCAATATCACGGAATACAGGAAAATTATTGGATGTTTACTATAATTGACTGCGACAAGGCCAGAAATTGTATTCGCCACATGCCAAGTAGCGAGATATCAATGTAATACCAAGGAAAGCCACATGATAGTAGTGAAAATAATACTTAGGTAATATCAATGGCATGGTGGATTTCGGTTTGATATATAGTGACAAATCTCAGTCAAAGTTATTGGGATATACTGATGCAGATTAGGCTGGTTCAGCGGATGACAGGAAATCAATGTTAGGAGGTGTTTTCTATCATGTTGGATTGTGTTTTTCTTGGAGAACAAAGAAGAAAGATATCATTTCATTTCACACTGGAAAAGATGAGTATATTGCGGCCAGTCAAGCATGCACTCAGTTATTGTGGATGAAGAAATATCTTGATGATATAGTGGTTTAAGTGAAGTCTCTGATTGGAATACAGTGCAATAACTCAAGTGATATAAATATCAAGAAATATCCCATCCATCATTTGAGGAAAAATCACATTGAGATAAAGTATAATTTTATCAAGGAGAAGGTTGAGAAAGGAATCGTAAAGTTGGAGTATATGCCAATAGAACTACAGGTTGCAGACATTCTGATGAAGGCCTTACCCAGTGAAGTTTTTGAGAGGCATCGACTGCCTTTGGTAGTTCATTAGACTCCCCACACTTGAAAAAGTGTAGATACAGGCCTCACCCCCCCCCCCCCTCTCCCCCAGGTATGGTTTTTTTTCTTACTGTACTAATATATGTTCTCTATTCTGTTGCAGACCACAAAGAAGCAACCCATGGGTATGTTGACAAAGGGGGAGAAAGAGTGACACCTAATGGGGGAGAAACTATGTAAAGACCCAGAAATTTCAAGGAAAATTTTTTCTTAATTTTCTATGGAATTTTACAAGAACGCAGTTTCTAACGGCACTTGATTCCGAGGCCCGGAGTGCCCGGAATCAATTTCCGAAGTTTGGCTCGGGTACGTTCAGTGAACGAACAAGCGAGTTTTCCTATCTTTTGAACCGGTGCTCAGAATTGAAATCTGATGGCACCGATGAACTTGCAACGCCGGTAATCGCTTAAGGGAACCTGTATCGTAGTTGCGTTTTTGCGGTAGAAGAAGTTAATTTTTGGGGATTAATTAAATAAAGTGAATAAAATTGTTGAACCAATTTTATTTCATGTTATGTGGTTAACTTCTCCCACAGGAAGTCAGTGGTGGGCCCACATCCATCCAACTTCCCATGTGTGGATATTTGAAAGGGTGGGGCCCACACGAACCCCCCCCCACCTTTTCAAATTCCTTAAACTCCCTAACCCTCTTAACCCCTCACTTCCCTAACCCTCTTAACCCCTCACATTCCAACTCCCCATTAACCCACCTTCTTTAATATTTGACAACTTGTTGTAATTAATTTGGTGAGTTACATGTAGGTTTTTGAATTTCAAATGATTTGTTGTGTTAATAAAATAAGTTTAGAACTTATTTTATTTGGGTTGGAGTTTAGTTGATTGGGAGCCTTTGGATAAAAAGCTTAGGAAATCCTGATTCCTTCTTTCTCTACGACGAAGAACACGAAGAACATCTCTTCCACCACTGAAGCACGACGACACCATCTTCTTCATCTTTCTTCAACTGAGGCAAGGAAAGGGAAGCGACGCCCGCGACATCTCCAACGACCTTCATCCTCGTCAAAGGAGAAGACGTCGCCTGCGAAGAACGTCGTCAACGACGACGTCACCTCCGAACGCTCGTCCGCCAACGACGAGTACCCTTCTTCCTTTTCGACGCATGAGCGTGAGAATTGGGAGTGTGTGACGAACAGGAAATCGAGGAATCGATATCCACCCTTTTTCCGAGATTGTCAACGAACGAAAATTATGAAGTAGGGGTTTTATTCATTTATATTTGTTCATGAATTTCCGACTTGATGATCTTCGTGGTTTGAAACCATTTGATATCGAATTTTATCTTCGTGGTTTAAAACCAAATGATATTGAATAACGTGAGGGGGTCGGACCGCACGAACATGGACGACCCTCCTCCTTATTTTTTTCGTTTTGGTTTCTTTGTGGTTGGTACGAGAAAACATCGTGTCGTCGCACCACGCGGTTCATGCGGAAGGATACGCGCGGCGCCGTCGCGCCGCGCCGTGGAAGGAAGTTTAAGAACACGACGCCATCATGCTGTGTCGAAGAAAACCAAAGAACCGCGGTCGGAGTCGGATCGCGGCGAAGGGGTGCGGCACCATCAGGTTGCGCTGGAAAACTACAAGACAACGCTAATCGTTTTGACTTGTGGAATGATGGGCGATGAAGAAGCAGGACGTTTGGGCGTTTGAATTCCTTCGCTGTGAAGGTGGGGTCCCAGGGGGACCATAGGCGAAGACGGCAGAAGGAACGGACCACAGGAGCGCGTCTGGTGGTCCGCGGAAGGCGGCAGCGGTGCGCCACACCGACGCGGCGGCACCGGAGACTGGCGTCGGCGGCGCGCCACTGGAAAGGAGGTGGCCGGCGAACCGCCGGCCTCAATCAACGGCGAAGGGCGGGGGAGCCGCGCGCCCTGCCCGCGTGTCCGCTCGGCCGCGCTGGCCGAGCCGTGGCCGGTCGGTCGGGCCGGACCGAACCGGACCGCGCCGGACTGGGCCAGGCCCAGCCGGGTTAGACCCGAGTCGGGTCGACCCGGTTCGGGCCGACCCAGGGGGCGTCGGCCCGGGCCCAGACCCCCGTTTTTCGGGCCACTTTCGGTCAAATTCCCGTAACTTGAACTACGGGCCTCCAAACGACTCTCCTTCAGTGGCAACGTGATCCTTGGATCGAGATGGTCGTTTCAGTATATCGCACTCAAGGTTTTGGAGAACTTGAGGTTTGGCCGGGTTGATTCGTACACGAAACCAACAGGGCCCTCGGAGCAGAAACGCTCGTAACTTGAATTCCGAACGTCCGAATGATGCACCGTCTGTCTCGTTGTTTTTTTGATGACGATACGGAACTTTTGGCATCCCCTGCCCAATTTTTGGATGCAGTTGGATTATAGCTGGGTTGGATTGTACCCGAAATCCAACTGGGCCCCTCGAACGGAAAAAGATGATATCTTTCAGACCGGACGTCCGTTTGACGAACTGTCAGCGGCGTTGGTGATCTCGTCGAGAAAAAGTCCCTATGAGTATACCCTATGAGAGTTCGGGGTACAGTTGAGATACGGCCGGGTTGGTTCGCTTACGAAACCAACCGGGCCCCTTGGACGAAAAGGCTAATAACTCACAGACCGGGCGTCTGATTGACGCGTCGTCTGTTGTGTTGAGACCCATGTGACGAATAGGTCCTTTGAGATACTTCTTCGTGGGACTTGTGATGTTTTGGAGTATCAACCAGTAGCTCGTGGAGCGGACCCTCCCAGAGACAAGCGTGCGGAGTATGGAGACCGTGTAGCCGGCTGAGACCTGATGACTGCTTGTCTGATTCAACTCAGAGTGACTTGCATAGCCCAGTGGGGAGCACTACTTTGTGAGGTGGCAGACCCACGATGGAGGAGCACTACTGTGTGAGGTGGCAGACCCGTGGTACTCGACAGGAGGAGTACCGTTGTAGGCTATGAGGGGGAGCACTACTGTGTGAGGTAGCAGACCCATGGTGGGAAGCACTACTGTGTGAGGTGGCAGGCCCGCGGTACTCGACGGGAGGAGTACCTCAGCAGTCTTAGGTTAGTGAGCAGTACCTTGGAGTCATGACAGGACCACTGTACACTCCAGAGATGGAGCTTTTCAGCAGTTACGGTTTTGATAATTAAAATCCTGGTTTGAGCTGAGACTTTTGACATTTGTGTTTACCTCATGATTGAGATAGGTCAGTTGATAACTTAGGTATATGTATGGGCATATACCTGGGTAGTGGTTATCCGTTGATTTCACAATCCTTGTGTTTCCTCATGATTGAGATGGGTACTTGATAACTTAGGTATATGTATGGGCATATATCTAAGTAGAGGTTATCTATTGAGATTTTTTGTGGTTATCCTTGTTGGTTTAGTGACACCTTGAGGGTCTCGGGGTCCCTACTGAGTATCGTTATACTCACCCCAACACGGGCTATGCCCGCACCTCGTTGTGTTGGTTGCAGACGACGGGCAGTGCTGATGGAGGCCGAGTGTTCGAGGACTGGTCGGTACCCGGAGGTGGACTACACGACAAGTTAGTACCCGGAGGTGGACTACACGACGTGACGACTCACAGAGGATGTTGACGGACGAGAGCGTGGAGGAGGCTATTTGTACCTACCCTTCAGGTAGGATCCGTGGTGGGTGACCAGGAGCTGCGCTATCTGTACCTACCCTTCAGGTAGGATCCGAGGAGGACGACCCAGGAGCTGCTTCCTTCATCCAGTTGTTTGTCTTTTTGCTGTTGTACCTTGTTCAGTTGTAGTCGTACTTTCAGTTGGGTTTGTATTCTGGCCCATTTACTTTTCAGCACTTTCTTTTATACTTAGTGTTTTGCTTCCGCTTGTACTATGTGGTGCTTGTTTTCTTTTATAAAGGCAATTCCTTCCCAAATATCTGGATTTTACGCCTTTGGTGCTAGTCGCAATCCCCTGTCCTAAAGAAGGCAGGCATGGGGTAGTCACGACATGGGTCCCGAGGACGGGTCGTGACAAATTGGTATCAAAGGAGTTCGGTTCTACCACAGAACTTATAACTCTGATGTTTCTTTCTATGAAGCAATAGTGTTAAGAGTACCGAGTGTGGTTTTCAGTTCAGGGAGTCCAGTGTTGATGTCGGCGGCCGATGTATCCATACACCAGGACCCTGACAACTGATTTCCGACTTTGTGCATGAAAACATTGATTCCTTGTGTGTTTTGCAGATGTTTTATTTAAATGTCATCTCAAACTAGGTCATCTCACCAGGTATAATCTTTTGACTGTGTCACGTTGTTTCTTTCAGGATGCCTCCCCGTGGACGACCAGCTAGAGCCCCGAGAGTGGTGCATACTGATAGCCCGTCGAGCGACGAGGCCTCAATATAGGGCCCTATCCCAGTTGAGGCACCAGCGGTACTACTACCCGTTGGGCCACCGATGCCACCAGCACCAGCAGTATAGGATGCACGTCACTTGAGCGCACTGCATGAGTTCCAGCGCCAGAGGCCACCCAGGTTTCAGGGAGGGACGGACCCGCAGGCGACTGAGGATTGGCTGGAGGCTGTGGAGAGAGTCTTCAGGCTACTGGGGACGTTGGCAGACCTCATGGTGATCTTTGCTACCAGCCTTCTTCAGGCAGCAGCAGGCAGGTGGTGGAGCCATTTGTTTCAGTTTTGCGACGGGATGACCTTCGCATGGGAAGACTTTGAGACCTTCTTCAGGGTGGAGTTTGTACGAGTAGCTCTACACCCCGAGCGTGTACAGGAGCTTTTGCCTTTGCCGCAGGATTTTCAATCAGTAGCCGAGTCATTTGTGGGCAGTAGACAGATGACGCAGAGGTCCAAGAGGGCCAGAGCCAGCCGTACAAGGAGCAGGAAGTGTTACTCATGCGGCAGAAAGGGTCACCTAGCACGTGATTGTCTGACTCCTCGCAGAGTCGATCCGTAGGCGTTGGAGGAGCCACCGAGGCAGAAGCAGTGACGAGTTCTTGAGAAAAAACCGAGCAGTGGACAAGGCAGTAGAGCTCCGGGAGCAGGTGGACAGGAGCAAAACTAGTGGATACGTCCCTTGTACTTCTAGTTCCATGTTGCGATTGTTTTCGTGTCTTTGTACTATGAGATGCAATAATAAAAAGACACTTATCCTTGTGATGTTTGCTTTCATGTCCTTTCTTTTGGTTGATACTGAGTGGTCCCGGTTGAGACTATTGACTTGACCCTCACTTTCGAGATTTCTACTGTAGGAGACCTAGTGACCTCACACTGATGTCGTCAGTGTGACTCGACCCTTAGAGGCGAGAGTGACAGTTGGATCTCTTGGTAGTTACGTGGAGGCCTTACGACGTCATCCATGGCATGAATGCATCATTCATGTCAGGATTGACTGTATAAGGCAATGAATGTGGTTCATCCAGGGGATGAGGCCATATTTCTCTTATCGGAAAAGAGGAAATCATAGAAGCTCTTGTGAGACTAGATAAGGTCCAGGTCATCCAAGGGCGGATGAGGACAGCACAGGGCCGACATAAGCCTTATGATGATAGGACTTGGAGGCCTCTAGAGTTCGAGGATGACCATCACGTCCTTATACGAATCTCACCTCGACGAGGATTACGGAGTTGTGGCCAAGGCGGCAAGTAAACTCTGAGGTTCAACGGACCTTTCTAGGTCCTCAGATGGGTAGGCGTGGTGGTTTACCGCTTGACCCATCCACCTCAGTTGCAACAGGTGCACGACGACTTCCACGTATCTCAACTGAGGAGATATGTGCTCGACCCTTCTCTTATGATAGACCATGAGGAGCAGGACGATGGCGATGGTTGTCTTTCATGGAGGTTCCAGTGGGGATCAAGGATCGACAGGAGCAGATCCTACGAGGACGATCGATTCCTCGGGTGCACTTTCTCTGGTAGTACGGGAACCTCCAGTTGAGAACATGGGTGCGGAAGGCTCAGATGCATGCTCTGTACCGCTTTTGTGACCCTAGTTTGTGTTGAAGCTTTACGGGGACGTAAATCCCTGAGGTGGGAGTAATGTAAAGACCTAGAAATTTCAAGGAAAATTTTTTCTTAATTTTCGTTGGAATTTTACAAGAACACAGTTTCTGACGGCACTTGATTCCGAGGACCGGAGTGCCTGGAATCAATATCCGAAGTTTGGCTCGGGTACGTTCAGTGAACGAACGAGCGGGTTTTCCTATCTTTTGAACCGGTGCGCGGAATTGAAATCCGATGGCACCGATGAACTCGCAACACCGGTAATCGCTTAAGGGAACCTTTAACGTAGTTGCGTTTGTGTGGGAGAAGAAGTTAATTTTTGGGGATTAATTAAATAAAGTGAATAAAATTGTTGAACCAAATTTATTTCATGTTATGTGGTTAACTTCTCCCATGGGAAGTTGGTGGTGGGCCCACATCCATCCAACTTCCCATGTGGGGATATTTGAAAGGGTGGGGCCCACATGAACCCCCCCCCCCACCTTTTCAAATTCCTTAAACTCCCTAACCCTCTTAACCCCTCACATCCCTAACCCTCTTAACCCCTCACATTCCAACTCCCCATTAACTCACCTTCTTTAATATCTGACAACTTGTTGTAATTAATTTGGTGAGTTACATGTAGGTTTTTGAAATTCAAACAATTGAATTTCAAATGCTTTGTTGTGTTAATAAAATAAGTTTAGAACTTATTTTATTTGGGTTGGAGTTTAGTTGATTGGGAATCTTTGGAGAAAAATCTTAGGAAATCCTGAGTCCTTCTTTCTCTACGACGAAGAAAACGAAGAACGTCTCTTCCGCCACTGAAGCACGACGACGCCATCTTCTTCATCGTTCTTCAACTGAGGTAAGGAAAGGGAAGCGACGCCCGCGACATCTCCAACGACCTTCGTCCTCATCAAAGGAGAAGACATCGCCTGCGAAGAACGTCGTCAATGATGACGTCACCTCCGAATGCTCGTCCGCCAACAACGAGTACCCTTCTTCCTTTCCGACGCATGAGCGTGAGAATTGGGAGTGTGTGACTAACACGACAATCGAGGAATCTATATCCACCCGTTTTCCAAGATCGTCAACGAACGAAAATTACGAAGAAGGGGTTTTATTCATTTATATTTGTTCGTGAATTTCCGACTTGATGATCTTCGTGGTTTAAAACCATTTGATATCGAATTTGATCTTCGTGGTTTAAAACCAAATGATATCGAATAACGTGAGGGGGCCGGACCACACGAACACGGCCGACCCTCCTCCTTATTTTTTTGTTTTGGATTCTTTGTTGTTGGTACGAGAAACCGTCGTGCCGTCGCACCACGCGGTTCATGGGAAGGATACGCGCGGCGCCGTCGCGCCGCACCGTGGAAGGAAGTTTAAGAACGCAACGTCGTCGCGCCGCATCGAAGAAAACCAAAGAACCGTGGTCAGAGTCGAACCGCGGTGAAGGGGTGCGGCGCCATCGGGTCGCGCTGGAAAACTAGAATACAACGCTAATCGTTTTGACGTGCGGATTGACGGGCGACGACGAAGTAGGCCGTTTGGGCGTTTGAATTCCTTCGCAGTGAAGGTGGGGTCCCAGGGGGACCATAGGTGAAGATGGCAGAAGGAACGGACCACCGGAGTGCATCCGGTGGTCCGCGGAAGGTGGCGGCGGCGCGGCGGCGCACCGCCGGAAAGGAGGTGGCCGGAAAACCACCGACCCCAATCAATGGCGAAGGGCAGGGGAGCCGCGCGCCCCGCCCGCGTGTCCGCTCGGCCGCGCTGGCCGAGCCGTGGCCGTCCGGTCGGGCCGGACCAAACCAGACCGCGCCGGACCGAGCCGGGCCCAGCCGGGTCGGACCCAATGCGGGTCGACCCGGTTCAGGCCGACCCGGGGGGGGGGGGGGTCGGGCCAGGTCGGCCCGGGCCCAGACCCCCGTTTTAGGACCACTTTCGTTCAAATTCCCGCAACATGAGCTACGTGCCTCCAAACGACTCACCGTCAGCGGAAACGCGATCCTTGGATCGAGACGGTCGTTTTGGTATATCGCACTCAAGGTTTCGGAGAACTTGGGATTCGGCCGGGTTAATTCGTACACGAAACCAACTGGGCCCTCGGAGCGGAAACGCTCGTAACTTCAGTTCCGGACATCCAAATGACGCACCGTCTATCTTGATGTTTTCCTGATGACGATACGGAAATTTTGGCATCCTCCGCTCGAGTTTTGGATGCAGTTGGGTTATAGCTGGGTTGGATTGTACCCGAAATCCAAATGGGCCCCTGGAACGGAAAAAGATGATATCTTTCAGACCGGACATCCGTTTGACGAACCGTCTGTGGCGTTGGTGATCTCGTCGAGAAACGGTCCCTATGAGTGTACCCTATAATAGTTCGGGGTAATGTTGAGATACGGCCGGGTTGGTTCGCTTACGAAACCAACCGGGCCCCTGGGACGAAAAGGCTAATAACTCACAGACCAGGCGTCCGATTGACGCGCCGTCTATTGTGTTGAGACCCCTATGACGAGGAGGTCCTTTGATATAATTTTTCGTGGGACTTGTTATGTTTTGGAGTATCCACCATTAGCTCGTGGAGCGACCCTCCCAGAGACGAGCGTGCGGAGTACGGAGACCGTGTAGCCGGCTGAGACCTGATGACTGCTTGTCTGATTCGACTGGGAGTGACTTGCATAGCCCAGTGGGGAGAACTAATTTGTGAGGTGGAAGACCCACAATGGAGGAGCACTACTGTGTGAGGTGGCAGACCCGTGGTACTCGACAGGAGGAGTACCTCTGTAGGCTATGAGGGGGAGCACTACTGTGTGAGGTGGCAGACCCATGGCGGGAAGCACTACTGTGTGAGGTGGCAGGCCCGCGGTACTCTATAGGAGGAGTACCTCAGCAGTCTTAGGTTAGTGAGCAGTACCTCGGAGTCGTGACAGGACCACTTTACACTCCAGAGACGGAGCTTTTCAGCAGTTACGGTTTCGAAAATGAAAATCCTGGTTGGAGCTGAGACTTTTGACCTTTGTGTTTACCTCATGATTGAGATGAGTCACTTGATAACTTAGGTATATGTATGGGCATATACCTGGGTAGTGGTTATCTATTGATTTCACAATCCTTGTGTTTCCTCATGATTGAGATGGGTACTTGGTAACTTAGGTATATATATGGACATATATCTAAGTAGAGGTTATCTGTTGAGATCTTTTTATGGTTATCCTTGTAGTTTTAGTGAGACCTTGAGGGTCTCGGGGTCCCTAATGAGTATCGTTATACTCACCCCAGCACGGGCTATGCCCGCACCTCGTTGTGTTGGTTGCAGACGACGGGTAGTGCTGACGGAGGCCGAGTGTTCGAGGACTGGTTGGTACCCGGAGGTGGACTACACGACGAGTTAGTACCCGGAGGTGGACTACACGACGTAAAGACTCACAGAGGAGGTTGACGGACGAGAGCGTTGAGGAGGCTATTTGTACCTACCCTTCAGGTAGGATCCGTGGTGGGCGACCAAGAGCTGCGCTATCTATACCTACCCTTCAGGTAGGATCCGAGGAGGACGACCCATGAGTTTCTTCCTTCATCCAGATGTTTGTCTTTTTGCTATTGTACCTTGTTCAGTTGTAGTCGTACTTTCAGTTGGGTTTGTATTCTGGCCCATTTATTTTTCAGCACTTTTTTGTACTTAGTGTTTTGCTTCAGCTTGTACTCTGTGGTGCTTGTTTTCTTTTATAAAGGTAATGCCTTCCTAGATATCAGGATTTTACGCCTTTGGTGCTAGTCACCAGCCCCTGGCCTAAGGAAGGCGGGCTTGGGGTAGTCACAACACGGGTCCCGAGGACGGGTCGTGACAAACTATGGCTATAGAAGAGAGAAAATGTCTTTCTCAAAGACACGGGGAGAATCTGATAGGGGGAGCAGTGAGATAGGATGAGTTTATCAAGACAGGTGAAGAAGATGATAGGGGGAGAACCATGATGAGAATATGGGGTGTTCAAAGTGATCATCCAGAGCTTAGCTTGGACAACACAAGAATCCATGAATTGAAAAAGAATAGTATTTAAAATCTGATGAAGCTAAAAGTGATTAATCAACGACTAGATATCACGACAGCTGAGGATCATGATAAAAGAAAAAAAGTGGCATTGGAATTGTATTAGATGGTTACCAATGATCAATAATTGGTATCAGTTTAGCAATTGGTATCAGTGTGGTATCAATAATTGTTGTCAGAAATGATGTGATTCATTGATGAACATTTCATTTAACCATGTTTCTCACGCCGAGCATTGCTCATGTGGGTTTAGAGTATCTGTTGAGTAAATCCTTGATCGCTATCTGGATCGCAAGAGGTGAATGGTGGTAGTAGTTGGAAGAATCATTAATGCGGTATCAAAGTGAGAAAATTTTTTTATGAGAAGAGTTTTCAAAAACCCCAAAGGGGGAGATGTTTGGGCAAAAACCCCTCAAGTTATCATTGAATAATTTTTGAGGTGATTGTGTTTGTTGAAAAAGCGGGACTCCATGTTGTGTTTATTGACGAAGCAGACTAAAATGTTCATTTTTTTACTAAGGGGGTTTACATGGAGAGTTTTAAAGTTCAAGAGATGTTTTCAACAATCCATGGTTAATTGAAGAACCTCAACAAAGGAATGGATGATCTTGATGAAATACAAAAAGAGGAGATACAAGCTGATAAGAGGAGCACCATGATAAGAATATGGGGTGTCCGAAGTGATCATCCAGAGCTTAGCTTGGACAACACAAGAACCTAAGAATTTAAAAATAATAGTATTTTAAATCTGTCGTCATCTTCCTCTTCTCCACCTCAGGTCAGTGGCGACTTCTCTATCAGTTCTCATGCTCATCGCGCTTGCAGTGTGTGCGTCCTCATCTAGTGGAGACGTCGCAGCTTCATGGGATACCATCGGTTCATCGTTTCTCCCATCTTCATGCCCTATCCTCTGAATTGGCTAGGAATTTTTTGGTGGCGTGGTGAAGGTATAGAGGTCATGTTCTGCTACTACGGTTGAGGGTTGTAGACTCATTTTCAAGTTGGTTGTGGGTGTGAATGGGAGGTCTGTTGTGGTCTCGGGTGTGATCATGAAGGCGGCGACGGGATCAGTTTTGGATTGCGGTGGGATTTTTCTTCTAGTGTATTTTTAGTTGTCTGGATCTCCGGTGATTTTTTTTGTTTCTTTTTTTCTACTTTCTTTCTGGTTTGGTTGCAATCTGTTATGTGTTTCTGGTCATTTGGTGAGGATTTGCGGTTTTTGGATCCGTGGAGGTGCGTGAAGGAGAAAGCATGTGGTTATGGAATCTTCATACTGCTATTTGTGTGATAGTCTTGATCTTCTTAGATTCAGCTATTTTTGTTTAGTTTTTGTTGATTCTACCTTTTTATTGGGTGAATCTAGATTTTGCATTACGGTGAAATTTGTGTTTGTTCTATTTTGGTGGATTGGATTTGGTGGAGGAGCAAATGAATGTGCTTTAGTGACGGAGGTCTTGACATATGGTTAACCTTTGATCATGTGGAATGGTTTTCAGAATGGATGATTTTGAGTGTTTTTAGCAAGAATAACATTTTGAATTCTGCAGTAAAAGGGTTCAGAGGTTGCTTCTTTTAGACATTCTACAAAGAAATTCTTTGGAAGAGGATCAGAGAAGGTAGCATTAACCATATATGGCTATTCGTATTTGGATGTTTCAGAGGGTATGGCACTTCCATCGGTACCAGGCCCATGTATTGTTTCACGGGATAGTTTGCTGAGCAATCATGAAATGGTAGCGGCTTTCCATAATGATGTTGATACTGGGGAGAGGTATTCCTTACTAGTCTTGTTCTGGGATGATTGCAGCCCTTATGACCTTTGGGTTTTATTTTTTCTCTACATCTTTGAAGTATGTGAGGTTTTTTCCATTACCCTTAAAAGGGGGTTTATCCAAAAATGAAAAAAAAAATTTAGGCCTTCAGGCCATTCAGTCAGTGAAGGTGGAGTAATTTTCCAGTGTTTCCCAAATTTTTGGGCCTCGAAATCAACAAATGGAGAAAAGTAGTTTTGGAAAAGGGACTTGTGCGCCAGTGTCTTGGAGTCTTGGAAAGTTCCACTCCATATGTTTTTCAAGATCATAACATCAAAATATATCAAAGGATATAGGGGCTCCCATTTTTTGGTTTGGGAATGCAAGTTACTAGGGGGACAGAGGCTTGGGCAGCTGGACTTTCGGCACTTGGGGATCGTGACTGTAGAGTTTTTTATCCCTATGTTTTTTACCCTATCTCTATTTATGATAATATGAATTTGTTTCTTATCAAGTTAACTTGAGATGATTCTTGAGTATATGGGATTCACTTGGTTCCCTAAGGCCTTTGAGCCTGGGAGTCATCAACAAAGTCTTACAACATGAGTTAATTTGATTAACTGCAATATCAATTACTATGGGAGCATTGTAAAAAATCAAAAAAAAAACCAAAAAATTAATACTCATATTAGGATTAAATGTGTTTCCACATAGCTCTTCCATTATTTCCCCCTTGATTTAAAATGAACCCCCATATCTATTATGATCCACGACACATCATTTCACCTAATTGAGTTGGATGAAGAATGATGATGGATTTGATCAAAGTAATGGGATTGGGATTGGGATCTTCTTTTAAATTTATCTTGTTTTAAATTATTTTTATAAGTTATAAAGATATATTTGTGTATATTTTACATTGTTAGCACTATTTGTTATAATGTGTTTGAAAAAATAGAATTCAAATATAATCTTTGAATTATTTGCTCGGGACTAGAAAATCTCAAGTTGGGGGTGTGATTAGCCAACAAAAAAACATATGTTAATTACATTTTAATGGTATTAAATGTTCATTTTTTATCTTATGGTCCTGAGTTAGTGGATTTTAATTTTGAACATTCATTCTCATCATTTGTGCACTTCATGTCTAATGTACACCAATTTCGGCCCAATGATTCATCTGAATTTATGGAATGTAATTATCCATATTTTAATTTGATATTTTGGTAAATGGATCTACACTTAAATATGAATATTTTCATTCAAGGATCAATGGATGATTCATAAATAATGATGGGGATATTTGGCGATAAAATGAAACAATTTTGGAGAGGGCAGATTAGACACCATCCCACTGATCAGAATCTGGGGCCCACAATATAGGCCCACTGAAGCCCAAATTTGGTGGGATTATAGAATCCCAATATAGGAAAAAATAATTCTTCATAATCTAGTGCTAATTCGTCTTCCATGGTAGTTTTTAAGGCAGGCCAAATAGAATATACAAATCTAGGCCAGAATCTACGGCCCAGAATGTTATCCCATTAAATCGGCAATAAATCACGATCCAAAACTCCAAATAGACCCAAAGTGTACAGATGTATAGAAGACATCTGGGGACACAAAAAACTCTGCTATGGCCTATCGAAATTTGGTGATAGGATTGCCCATACAGGATGATCTTTCCATAGGAGACAAGGAGGATAAAAAGTAAATGAGGGAATCAATTTCTCCACTACTTTCCACCACCATAAGGCCTAAATTAATTTAATAATTGGGCATACATTGATTGAGGCTCATCCTAAGGCTTCCCAATTTCCTGTTTAAGTCAGTGGTGGTGATGTGGAAGGTATATATTGTTTTTGGATGTAATATTAGTGTTCCAAAGTTTCTTTGTAATTTTTTCAATTGCCATGAAAGTTTCTTTTTTGTATTTTTATGGTCTCAATTAACATATTTCTCTTATATTATTCCAATTTATTTCATTAAAACTCTATAATCACAAAGCACAGTGATATCTATAGTTTTTGTTTAATTAGTTCACTCATAGGTGTGAATTTCATTCACACACATGGATGAGTGCTCATTATTTTTTTGGTTTTCATTTCTTCAATCCAATTATTGTAAGCCATATTCTGCCCACCATTGAGAATATACCATCAATGGAGGGGTAACCCTTTAATGGGTCGATCATAGGAAGATGAAAAGGTTGGATTGAGTGTTATTTTATGAACAAATTGTTGTTAATTGGCTAACTAATTTAAGACTTCCATTCTTTAGTTATTTCTAATCTTCATCTTCACTATGTTTGAGGAAGCTAAATCCAAGTACTAAAACAACCATATACCTTAGAGAGATCATTAATTTGGTTATCTAAGTGTGTAGGGGATTATTAATTAAGTTTATTTAGCATCAAACCAAAAAAAATTGAATGTATAGTTATTTTAAAGAATGGATTCATCAAGAATTAATAAAACCAAAATTGTCTAAAGAAGTAAAATTCATTCAATCCACCCCGAGCATATCCTAAGATCAACCCATTTTCATTGAATTGAATTCCATTATGTTTATTAGTATTCTTTAAAATAATATAAAATCAAAACCAAGTTGGCCACTTTCATATACAAAAATCAATCTCATAGGTTGTGTATATTAGGTATCTTTTTAGGTCTCAATGGATTCAACAACCCAAGCTAGACTACAAGGACCGATATACCTTCATATATTGGGTAAATTTGATTGTGAATCAGTGTTCCTCCTGATTCATGTTTTTATTCAAAACCTAATTCAATTGAGAAAGTATTTTCCTAAGTTTCACAATTCATTCTCCCATAGGGTTAGGTGTCTCATTTTCCCAGTAATCACATTGCCCCTCACATTGTTTGTTTACTTAGTTCCTCCTATTTCTGGCCATTCACTAGAATTAAAGGTAAAATTAAAGGTGAAAATTTTTAATTATTAAAGACATAAATAGGAAACCATGAACATTAAATGTATAAATCATTAATGACACATATACTTGAACCTATGAATTTATATTTTTCAATCTAAGTTATTCATGATCTATTTCCTAATGTAAAATATTATAGGGATTTTATTCCCTTAATAATGGTTTGTAAGGAGCTTATGAATTTAACAAATCATAAACCTTGAGAGTGTCAAACTATGTTGAAGGGACTGTTTTCATAAACCATGTGACAATTGAGCCCATCTCAATGCACCATTTTCAGGGTTATTACCCCTATGTACATTTTTTCTAGATCCACATCCACTTTTAGTATTTAGAAAGAGGTTTATTTTCTTCTAAAAAACTTATTATATACTTTACCAAAATTTAGGGATGTTTTCCTATCTTTAGTATTATTCTTAAGGGTTTCACTAGAGTTTTATAATTTTAATACCCAAAAATAACTAAACCTCCTTCTAATACTAACTATGACATCCCATATTTTAATGCACTTTAATTAATGATTTATTACATAATGATACACTTAATTCCTTCCCAAAAAATCATGAAACCTTGTATATTTGGGTAATTAGATATATTTCACAACAACTTTCAAAATAAATCAAATAATATTATTTAAAAACTCTATAACATATTCTTATATTTTATTGATCTTTAAAAGGTACACAGGTTAACTTAGGAATGTATATAAGTAAGGGGTGGTCTATAAAACCTAGTAAGGGAATAAACAACCAGAAAATAAAGAATGAGATAAAAGTTATTCAAGGGGAATATCAAGATTATATAAAAGGGGTGAGAATCATAATCATGATTAATGAGTCATGATATAACATTCTAACATAATGGAATCATGGGAATGTAGAAATAATATAAAACATGACATCATAAACATAAGTAAAGGATAATAGCCAAGACATCATAACATTGTGTTCTTAGGATAACCTCTCATGCATCATATATGGAATCTCATGGATAAAAACATTACCCAAGGCATTATAGTGGTACATAATTTCAGGTCCACCTATCACATTCATATCATTTGCATCCAAAAGTGTGTCATGTAGATATACAACATAAGGATGTATTTTACCATGTTTAAAATCATGATTAAGGATTTAAGGTTACTTAAATGGACATACCATATAAATTAAGTATAGGTAAAACTAGGTTAATATCCATGAGTGGAAATGAGGATGGGTACTCACTAGACAAATATTCTTCATAAAAAATCATAGGATAGTTTTGAAAGCATAATGGGTGAACATAAAGCTGTGTGGAAGGGTTGAATGAGAGTGAAAGGGGTATATAATAACTTATGAATCATAAAAAAAGTTAGAGGGAGTTGTAAAAATATATCACAAATTGAACAATTTTAAATCAAAAGTCAAGACATAAAGAAGGTTCTTGAACAAAATAGAGAAGAAGAGTATCCCTTATTGTGAGATGATTCTTCTTAAAGCTAAGTAGGAGCTTCTTAAGAGCCTATGGGACCTTAGGAGGGATCTATAGGGGTAAGGGAATAGTGAATTTATGATAAAAAGTTTATTTATTGAATAGGAATGGGTTTAAATAGGAAAAGAGATGTGAATTCTTTATTAATTTATAATCTTAGGTTTTGACTCAATATAATAAATTAATCCAAACTAAAAATAATCACAAGTTTTTTCCCATGGATTATTCCAAAGAGGGATTTATTTCATTATTTTATTTTTTCCAAGAACCTAAATCATTAAAATAGTACCATTTCTTATGTGTATGTGAGTTATGTTTATAAGGATGGATTTTAATAACCTTAAAATATAATATAGGTTTTGGAGGATTCATTAAGGGTTTATAAAATTAAGTAAATAACCTGAAAAACATACTATTTTAAACTTAAGAAATAATTTTATCCATTTGTACTATTTATAGTATTTATTACATCACTTTGGTGCTTTTATGATGTCATAATACACAGTGTATATTTATACCATATTAAATTTTGACCAAAAATTTCTAATGTCTCCAAAAATTATGAAAAAATAACCACTGGATAATTTTGACATGGTGATTTCAAAAATAATATTTATTTTACCCAAATTGTTCTCTAAATATCATAATTTATAATTTTAAAACAAGAATCCATATTTATTGAAAAAAACTGGGTTTTCTTATAATAACAATTTTTGACCCTAATAAAAATTATTTTTTTACTTCATAAAAATTATAATATCATTTATATTAAATAATTATTATTTAATAATTATTTTTTATTAAAATATAATTTATTTAAAAATATATTTAATTCATTAAAATATAGTTTCAGGATTGAAGCTATATATTTCCCAAAAATAAAAATTATGTTTCGTCGTATCAAAATCTAATTTTTATCAAACTTATTTTCAATTAATTATAATGTAATAAAAGATAAATATAATAATTATTTAATTAAAAAAAACTCATACTATTAGGGTCTAGATACATAGACCTTTATTATAGAAACAATTTCCCTAAGGGTTAGGTGTTTGATGGTGATATTTCCATGGGGTATTTCAGTGACCATGGTTTGTATCGTGGTATTGGTCAACTTCAACTTCTCCTATAAACAATTTCTCTCTTGATTTATTTTTTGAATATCAATCATAATGGTCATTGTACAATGGCTATATTATCAATGGTTATGATGCTTACCAGTCTTTTAGAATTGATAGGATATAACTTATAATGGTCCAAAATAACCAAAGTAGTGTTTTTGTTTCTTATAGTGACATTACTTAATAATTCATTGACTCATTTAAAAAATGAAATTTACTTTATAAAAGATTGGGTCATTACAGTGGCACAACCTATAGACCATATTGAAACTTGCTATAAGGGAATATTTTTAGCAAGGTTTCTTTACCATTTTTTTAATCTCACTTGAGTTCAGAAAATACTTCCCAAGCCTCTATACATATCCAAAACCATCTTCCAGATATATTCCAACATTTAGATTCCCAATCTGAATCCTAATTTATAAAATGACCCCTATTTTGAGTAAAAAAATAAAATTCCATCTAAATTTCCAAACCCTAAAAACGTGTGTATTTACAATTATGGTTGATAAATTTAAATTGATTCGACATCATATGACATCAACTCAAAGTAAAAAATATATCTATGTAGATAAATGAAGGTATGGTATTTCAATTAATATTAGAGATCAAGTTTTTCTTAAAATATCTCTATGGAAAGGATTGATGTGTTTTAGAAAAAACATTAAGCCAATGATTTATTGGTCCATATGAGATTTTGAAGAAAGTAATATAATTGGATTATCATATATATTTCCCTCAAGTTTATCTCAGGTATATATTTTGTTATATGTTTATTTATTAAGGAAATATATGTCTACTGTGTCTCATGTATTGATATATTAAGTAATGATTCCTGATAAGAATCTTCCTTATAAGGGAAACCTGATATAGATTCTTGATCATTAGTAGAAAGTTTTATGAAATAAGCTAACTTTTATAGATAATTGTTTATAGGGAAATAATATTATTGATGTATAAGTATGAGAGCCTAAATAAAGTGTGTAAGAAACATATCTCCACCTATTTAACAAGGTGTAAAAATTGTGAGGATGTAATTTTTTTAAGGGGATACAATGAAATGTCCCGATATTTTAAATAATATTTTTTATCATGGTTTTATAATATATATTATATTGACTTATATTTATTAGAATTACCAAATAAAAATAGTTATTTAAAATTGTATGTGTGTGTGTGTTTATGATATAAACTCTCACCTAAAAAAAGGTTCAGTAATGTTTATTATTTTATCTAATATATTATAAGATATCTTTTATATATATATTTATATTTCCGTTATTTCTATAAATTATGATGATATTTGTTGTTTTTAATATTTTAGATAATATTATGACATTTTATGAAACAATAATTTGACATTTGGTTTAAAATGAACTATGAGTTGGTCTATATATATATATTTTTTATATAATATGTTTTTTATATTAAAAGTAAATAATTAATAGTTATAAATTTATTTTATTAAAATAAATTGTTTGTTGTGAGTGTTAATGTAAAAATTAGGTGATGGTTATTTTCATAAAAATGTATAAAAAATATGATAGTGATTAGTAAATGTAATGTATAATCACGATTTAGGTTTACAATTAAAGTAAAAGATTAAAAATGATGTTTTTATTTAAATTTTTATTTTTAATGATTTACATAATTGATCATAAAATTTAATATTTGAATTCAATGTGTTTATATGTTGAGTAAAATATTTGAATTTTGAGTACTTTTAAAAAAATAAGAGTTTGAATTCAAATTGAATTCTATTACTTATTAATTATAAGTATATATAATGTATACTCGACAATTGAACAATATAAAGAATATATTATAATATTTGATATATCAAGAATTTTTATTTAGAACTTCAATATTCAAATTTCATTTTTTATAGGTTGGGAAATAAAGTTATATTCCATTTTAAAAATAAGTGTCCAAGTTCGAACTGAATTTTAAAACCCATTATTATATATATATATATATATATATATAAAGTTATAGAACAATAAAGAAAGGTATGGAACACATAATAATACTATAAATAAATAATTCATTAATTTATAATGTTAACAGTTAAATTTAAATTGGTTATAAGTTGAGTAATAAATTAGAACTTATTTTTTAAATAAGCGTTTTATTTTAAGTGGGATTATTCTTATTATTGTTTTAGTTTTATCTATAATGATATAGAAAACTTTAGGAACATATGTAACATATTAAAATAATTAATCTACATAAAATATTAAATATTAAATTCAAAGGGTGAATTTTAATTGGTTAATTATTGAGTAAAACTTATGAAATGCTTTTTAAAATAAGTGTCTGAGTAGAAATATAATTTTAATTCCTATTATTATAATTTATTTATAAAATGTTGTAGAACATTATAAAAAAAACTATGTATCATGTATTTCATTATAATACACTAAAAATCTCATTTAATTATTATCTAATTAATAAAAATTAATTTTATGTCAATATAAATATGAAAATGCTTATCGATGTTGATGTAGTGCTTGCATAGCATAGAAAAATTCAAAAATGGTAACTTGGTGATGCTATATAGAAAAGATAAGTCTTTCATAAAATTTAAGGGATAATTATGATGATAAATAATTGATATAGATATTATTATTTAATTACATAATTATCTAGATATTTATAAACTCAAATTATAAGAATTACCCTAAAGATATATAAAATTTGGAATGTTTGTTAAAATGATTTATAAATTAATAAAAAAATAAAACATCATCTTGAGTATTATGTGTATTAGTAAGCCTCTGTCATATCATCACTTTACTATTTATGAGCCACTTTTCACATAAAAAATACATTCTTAACAGTAAAAGAATTAATATTCGCTAAAACACAACTAAATATTTTCTATAAAGAGGGTTTTACTCTATGCACAATCCATTCCTTTGATTCCTAAATCCATCTCAATTACTGTCTTTATATAGTCTCAAATATTATTTATTTTAATTTCTTACAATCTACCAATGTCATTTCTAAACCAAATTAGTCTATAAATGTAGTTCATTTAAAAATCAATGAAGGTATGATTTACCGTTCTTTTGAAATTGTATTTTTTTCTATTTTTCTATTTTAGTTTGGGTATAAGATCTTTTGAATTCTAATAATTTAAAAACAATAGTGTTTAACCCTTAATTATTAATTACTAAAATAAAAAATATAAAAATCATTACTCTATTATAAAAAAACCTTTAATTTGATTTCATTTTATCTTCCATTTTCCTTTCCTTTTCTTATATTTTATTTTTATTTTTTTAAGCCACTTCTGAAAAGGATATTCCTCTCATGTATAAAGTATTCATATTCATTAACCTTTATATTAAATTCAAATGGTATCAAAACTATTCCCTATGGTATATATATACATATTTAACTATATATAATAGTGGGTGAATTAAGTCTCCAATTAATAATTTTAATAATATATTTAATTTCTATTTTTTAAATTAACCAAATTCCCATGGGTGGTAAATTACTCACTCTGGTGGAATATTTGATGTATATTTTTATATTTTCTTCTTGACTTGGTGTCATCTCCACAAATGAGACATATACATAAATACATGTTTAACATTTGTAAAAGTAAAATTTCTAAAATTCTTATTTTATTATTAAATAATATATGGGTGGTAGAATTTAAAAAATAAGTAAAACGCATAATTAATATTTCCATTATTACTCTATAAAAATCTTTTAATATTTATTTTTTAACTCTTAAGTTATTATAATATAAAATCTCATTTGGATGTAATTCTGATTAATCGTGACTACCAACAACCAAATACTATGAACACGGAACATCAAATTTGATTCTCATATGATATTAAATGAGTTAAAATATATATAAATAAATAGGTAAAATTTTATTTTAATGTTATTATAAGGATTAATACATTAAAATTCATTTTTATACATGAAAAATCACATATAAGCATCCTAAAAGAAAGTAAGGGGTTTCTTTTCATCCATAAAATGTTTTGAAGCCTTTCTCAGAACACTGTCTCTAATGTTTTCTAAGAATTTTATTAATCAAATTCTTATTGAATTTTATTCATCAATATTCTATTCTTATATTTAATTTTACTCTCTAAATTTAATTGGTAAACTCATTTTCTGTTTCATTGGGGTTAACTTTAATAATTATATTTATGGGTTAAAATTCAAGATTCTATGCATTTTATCCATATCATAGTCATTGGACATTATATATTCATATATTTGGGCCAGGATATAACACCCAAATGTATTAGTTAATAATTTACTCTCCAAATAGTATATATTTAAAATAATAATTAGGTTTTCCATTATGAATTATTATTAGATATTACAGGTGGTATGAATATAATATCCCAAGAAACCATCATCATTATTCTATTGATTTTATAATTTTATATTAGTTTGTTTTATAAAACTATTTAGTTTTCAACAAATAAGATATGAATTTTATTTCATGATTGGATATAAAATATGAATATAGTTTTTATAATCTTTTTCATAATTTTCCTGTATTTCCATGGTATGGTGAGTTTTATTGATTTTTTGTACCCCTTACTGAGCATTATATTCTCATACCACATTTTCAAATGATTGTAAAAGATTTATGGGTTGGTAAAATAATTATTTTAAAATTATACTTATGGTGATTGGTATTTAATGAATAAAGTATATCATTTATGGAAGCTATTATTATATAAAAAACTATGCTTTGTGAAAATTTGTAGGTTTTATTATGTAATGGATTTCTTAATCCTCTAAAACTCTAAACCTAAAGGTCATCGAAATGTATGGATTTTAATATTTATTTTAAAACATGTACATATGGGATGGGTATTTATTGGTAATTATAGAGGTAATAATTGATAAAAATGTAAATTTCATAAATGATGTTTTGATGTATTAAAATTTTGATTACTAATACATAAATTTGTAACATTAATGTGTGAATTATAATGAAATATTATTACTTAATTGTTTGAGGTTTTAAGTGTTTTAATTTTTATCAACTATTTATATAAATGTATTTTTAAGTGAAAATAAATATGTTAAGGGATTAAACACATATAATGAATTTAAAGAGTTAGATATGTAATTATGATGATTTTATCATGAAAATATTGGGATTTTAAATAATGATTTATTTATGGTAATCAAATATATAATGAGGAAAACTGATAGTGAAAAAAGAAAATTAGTTAATTAATTATATTTTGAATGGAAAATTGGTTTAAGTGGATTATAAGGAATAATTTTATGTGAATTATAGTTATTGTGAATTTGATTTTAAATGAGGAAAGTGTGTTTTAAGTTAAATGTTCTTTAATTTATATTTTTACAGTAAATGATCTATTTCTATTTGATAACCAAGGGCTAGATTATGGTTTTTTGTGTTCAAAATAAAGTTATTTTTTGATATTTTATCATATCACTTGTGTTTTGAAACTTCCATGAATTTAGACACTTACAAGGAGCCTTGGGGTAGAATGATACATGATATTCTCAAATATGATCTGTGAGATTGACTATGAATTGTGTAAGGCCTATGAATATTTTTGATTCCATGTGTTTGGAATATAGTGTAAAACAGTGATGTGTTTGGATACTTATATTACTATTTACATCATATTTTATATTGATATTAGATGATGTAGGTTTAAGACTATTTGGATGAATTTTTTAGTACCTAACACATTTTTTCAGGCCAAAAATGGTATTATTGAATTATTTAAAATATTTACACTATTTAAATATGATCATACTAACTTCCAGGGGATGTATTGGGTTGTGATGGTTTCTATATAGTATTTATTCTCACTTCGTATATGTACACTCCTTGTTTCAATACTGACTATGTGCATATTTCAAATAAAGGCAAGAGACCTCTAAACTGAAGATGATATCAAGAGACATATTGAAGTTGTTTTTGTATTTGTTTTGAACCATATAAATAGAACTCATACAAACTATTTTATAACTTTTATTATTTTTATTATTTCTAATTTAGCACTTGATTTTCATTTTAATTTTTTTCTCGGTTATATGAATCAAATAGGAATTTTTTGGATATTGAATTATCTATATTTAACATGATATTTTGGGTTTCCATTTATTCATTTTAATGTAATATTTATTTTGGTATTTTGATATAATGAAATATTATAGTTTATATTTTTCTCTAAGTGATATCTTTAGACCCACGGTTATAGTCACCGACCTCTCGTGATTAGGGTGTGAACATGAGTACATGTGACTTTCATCCTTAGTGAAAATGTCGTACTTTGGTGGGATGTAACAAAGGGGATTGATCTAGAGTATCACATGAGTAATCCATCAATAAAAAACATTAAAAAATATTTAAGCTGGGACATATCAAAAAACATGGGTTGACAAGGTTTATTGTACTATGGCATGTGTGGTTACCAGCCTATTACCAAGAAACATCAAAAATTGGTTCTTTCTCCATTATCATTATTAAATTGCATATTACATTTTAGCGTGACCTCAATATATAAAGGAAAGTTTATTTTTTATGATATCATCATTATCATTAATACATTGCATAATTTGAGAATAAATGAAAAATAGTGATGTTACTCAATCTCTCTCATGAAGAGAAATCCATACTTGGGGTTCTGTTATGTGTGAAAGTGGGTTCAAGTGATTTTGATAGATGAAACCAAATTTTTTTGTTTAATTTAATAAACTGGAAAAAAAATACAATGGATAAAAAATATTCTTCTCTTATTTATTCCCCTAAAAAATCACTCTATCATAATTCCCCTAAAGAAAAACTCCCTTGTTTCATCATTAAATGGCTAAAACCTTAACCACTTACTCTCCCTTAGCATGTTCTGATCAAGAATTAACATGAAATAACCCCTACATGAACAACCTTAACATTTAAAAAGTGATCAAGAACCCCTAGTCACTAATTAACCAATCTCAAAACCCTCTATGGAAGGATAAATGAGAAATACCAAGGGTATTGTTCCCAAAAATGGTTAATACACTGAGCATGGGGGTAGATTAGGGCATGTCTATTTTTAATCAACCCTTAACAATGATCTTGTTCTACAATTATTAGTAACACTCCCTCCCTTAAAACTAAGTTGAATCATTAAAATAGAAAAATAAATGGATATAATTAATTTACTTGGTTTACCCAAACCGAGATAATCTAAGGATAATTCAATGGAAATGTGTCAATCCACCAAAATCATTTAGTGAAAAACATTTATTTTATAATATATAGTGTCCAAGATGATCCTCTTAGTTTACTACCTTCGCATAATAATGATTAATAAATTGTTATTTCTACAAGATGGAACTCATTACTCCTCATTGAATCTACTACTTCTTCAGAAAACACTAAATAGAGATTAATCAAGGGTGGTGTAATACTAAACACTAATTCCATGAACATATAGTTAGACTAAATCCTAGAATTCCTTCCTATTATTTTAACCTTATATTGGTTGATATGTAATTATATAAATTCTATTCTCTTCATTTAATTCATAGTTTATCCATCCCAAATCTCATCAGCCTCCTTATTTGATACAAAGAAATTATTATTTTGGGTATATAGTATTGGGTTATCTATCCTCAACCTCTTATTCTTTTGTTATAAAAATACTATAAAAAATATGGATAATATTTTTTCAATGTTTTAATATGTAAATATTCCATGTTTTTTGGTGATTGGTTAACTTTTTTTATTTTTTATTGGTCAATAGAATCCCCCATCTTTTATTCTATTTTAAATATGAGTAAATAATATCTTCTTTTAATCCTACAAGAGACTTGGGATTTTTTTCACTGTAAAAAATTCCATGAAATCCATCAGTATTAAAAATAGTTCTATTATAGAATTCATTAATATCATCATAGAGTGGAACACTCACCATGGTGCGGCTACAACTCACATCACAGAAACAACTCCATCATAATTATTTATTCTTAGATTGAATCACAATGTCCTCTTAAGACATTATGATGGTTAATACACTAAATAACAGTTAAATAACCATCTAATTTAAATTCCAAAATATCCTATTAACTTCTATAAAGTGCATAATATGATATAACATATCATGTTCTGTGACTGGAATATTAAAAAAGATCTCATACTTTTGGATGAAATGTAAAGAATTTATATATCTTACATATCGTTGTATCATATGGATTTTCCAAATTTTTCCCAAGAAATTATATTTCACATCGACCAATATTATTACCTATATCCATGATTCTCCATGCCTTTTACACATTCTACAACTCTAAACATATATTACATATTCAAGGAATGTTAGGACTTTTTCATTTCCACCTCACCTAAATATCTTAAATAACTCCAAACTATATTACATATTCTTATGAGGCTCTAATACTTTTTTGATCATCAATGAAACCTAAATAATATTGTATTTATGATGTAATATATCACCCTTTTTTAATTTTTAGTGTGTTATTGAGTATATTTATTATGTATGAAAGATTTCATACATATCCCATGTAGGATCGAAATAATGATGTTGATGCTCAATATATAAGAGGGGGGTGAATTGTACACTTTAAACATTCCTTTGGAACCTTTAAAGTTAGTTATGGATAACTATGTTTTCCTTAGACAAGGAAAATCTAGGTTTAACAAAGTTAAACTTAAGAAAATTCACAACACCTCTAATCACCAATTGAGATCTTTATAAACTTTAAGTTCTATGTACTTGCTTAAAATTGGAAAGAGATTCTGAAAGTAGGTTCCAGAAATATGAATCCGGAAATTGAAACTTAACTAAAGATTATAATATGAGATTCTACCTTAAAGCGTATAGAATCTAAATGGAACAGAGTACAAGTAAGGAAGTATAAGAAATTTATACTTTCCTTAAAATACAATATGCAGTGAAAATAAACAAGTAGTAAAACTACAAGTAACAATATATAAGTCTTTTAACCCAAAGAGAAGGGTATCCAACAACCTTGGATAAAGGTCCCTTGATTTATACTTTCAAGAAATTCTGTCTTACCCACACTAGGGTAATCCCTCGATACGAAGATCGGAATATCTGTCTTGCTATCCCCGCAAGCCCTCAACTTCAAGGTAGTTGGAACCTCTATCTTCCTCAGCAAGGAAGCCCTCGAACGTTAAGGTAGTCGGCACCTCTGTCTTCCTATCCCTGGAAGTCCTCAAATGTAATCACCAACATTCGGAGTCGTACAAAGTTTTGAGAGTTAATAAGAGCCTCTCTCTCTCTAGAAATCACTTCAAGCATGTAATCACATGAGTCGAAGATCGGTTTTTGATCTATTTCATATGAGCTCCTATTTATAGGCTCGGTCGACCTCCTTTTCAACGGTCATATCTTCCTTAAAAATCGGATGGACCTGTACACGTGTCACTTAACCAACAGTTGGTTAATAACGGAATAAATGACATAATTTTATAATAAAACAAGTATAATAGAAAGTACGACATCATTTTAAGTCTTACCCAAAAGTTCGGAGTGAAGGTTAGGAGTGTAAGGAAAAATATTAAAGAGTAGAAAAATTATAAAAGTGTAAGAAAAAAAGAAAGTTCGGAGTCAAAAAAAATATTATTCGGAGTCTAAATAAATTCGGAGTGTATAAAGCAAAGATGATCAGATTCTGTTTAATAGGTGAATTCGGAATGAAAAATTGGAATGAAAATTCATCATTAGAATTTGTAATGAGAATTCGTAATCAGAATTTATCATTAGATTTTGGTGTCGATCTTCATGAGAGTTTGTATCCATAATTTGGAATGGAACTTTATTAGAGTTCGTATCCAGAATTCGGAGTGGAACTTCATTACAGTTCTCATCCAGAATTCGGAGCCTAAAATAGAATGCTTCATATCAATGTTTTAAACGATTCCGAGAATATAGAAATGAAACCTATTTTTATACTTAAGAAAAATATGGATATAAATAATGAAAATATGATAAGAATAATTTTTCTTATAAAAGAGATCTTCCTAATAAAATCATTTTTCCTTATAAAATCAATTTTCCTTATAAAAGAAATTTTCCTTATAAAAGCAATTTTTCTTATAAATGCAATTTTACTTATAAATGTGATTTTTCTTATAAAAACGTTTTCCTTAAAGATATGGTGATTGTGATTTTCAAAACAAGAAGGAATGGAAAAGTCACAAGGAAAATCTTATTGAATCAACAATCTCCCCCATTTTGGAAAGCACAAACATCCTTGCGAAAAATAAAGACTAAGGAAAAAATCATTAAGGATTATCTTCCTTTGCTTATGGATGTTGATGAATACGACTAACTCCCCCTTAGGCTTTGAAACTCTAAGGATCGTATTCTAGATTTCCAGAATATAATTTCATTAAGAATAAGAGTATCTTCTTTTAATGAAATACTCCCCCTTAGATAAACTCTATTAGAGTTCTTTTTCTTTCTCACCCTTTGTTAAGGTTCTTTTTCCTTCTCCCCTTTTGTTAGGGTTCTTTTTCCTTCTCCCCCTTTGTGATTTTCAAAAAAAATTCGAGGGAATGGAAAATATAACAAAGTACCTGAAAAATTAGCAACAACAACAAAAGAAACAAGCAAGAAATATTTTCATTAAGTTTGAAAGATCAAAAAACAAGGAGGCTAGGATACAACAAAAGATCAGATTTATCTATTTTGGATCTTTTTCCTTCGCCATGAGACCCTTGAGAATAGTCTTTATCTTCTTCAAGTCTTTATGGTCTTCCTCGTCTTGCTTCTCTAACACAAATATTCTTGCACTTTGAGATTGAATCTTTTCTTCCTCAGCTTTCAAAACATGTTATTGCATTAACAACTTCTCTTCAATCTCAATCTGACGATCCCTTTCATTCCTCCAGTTTTGATCAATAGAATTCAGCTTCCCATTCAGATCTCTGTCTTCTTGAATCCAGGAATTCTTCTCAGCTGTTAGCTTTTCTTCAAAATAAGAAGTAAGATCATTTAGCTTCCTATCTTCTGTCTCAAATGCATCTTTAACATTATCTTGAAAATCATCCAGGAGCCTCATCTCTTCTACAGTTTTCCTCGACCAACTAGTCATTTTCTTACAAGACCTTTTGTGGGCTCCATAGCCGACAAAAAAAGTTTTGAACTGAGCCTCCATCTCAACACATTTTCCAATAACCATGGATACAAAGTCTTTTTTCTGATTCAAAGTATGTTGGAGCATCTGGCATCTTGAATCAATACTTGAGAAGGTCGGAATAGAACCCACCAACTTTTTTAAAGACTGAACAACAAAGTCATGCCCCAACAAAGATGATTCCGAATTCGAGACTTTGTTTGTAGAATTTTCTTCTTTAAATTCCTCATCCTTCTTCTTAGAAGAATCACCAAATTCCCTTCTCTTTACAACCACTGAGCTCAGGGTATCAACAACAAGTTTCTTTCCCTTGTCCTTTTTCGGAATGAATTGTTGTTCCGGAGTTTTCTGATCACTACCAGACACTTGAACAATATTGTCTTCATCATCAATAACTTTTTGAGAACCATCCTTTATATTCTTCATTTGATCAATATCATGTAGAAGTTGTTCTTCCTCTGCATGATAAGATACTTCTTGTTAACCTTTCTCCTCATCCTTTCGTGGAGTAACTAACTTAGAGGACTCAGCTTCTGATGTTCGGAGCGACAAATGTTCCGAAGTTGACCCCTTGTAATCATCTACTTGCTTCAATAGATCTCCGGTCTCACCACTACCTTTAGCAACTGTTTCTTCCTCTTACACTACCTCAAACTGCTCAAATTCCTCAACATGCTTTGCAACTGTCTCTTCTGGAGTGACATAGTTTCTTCGTGGAGTCTCAGGTAGAGATTCCAAAGAAAAAGATCTCAGAATGGGAATGTTGGCGGAGACCATCTCATTAAACTTCAACAAAGTCTGATCTACCTCAGCTTCAGAAATATTCTTCTTAAGCTTCTTTTGTTTCACTTGTTTTCTTAATTCATCTGCTGTTTTTTCCTTCAAGGCCTTAGCCTCTGTAGGATCCAAGACAAACTGAGGCTCCCCTTGCACTATTTTCTCTTTGATTTCCCTCCACTTATCAACTACCTCATGAGGGTAAGCTTTCTTATTCTTTGGTTTTGGAGGTGCGGAATGAAAGTCCTTAGATTTGGGATTCCCTATTTCAACTTCAACTTCTTTCAACTTTCTCTTCTTCACTGGCTTAGAAGATTCAGGTTCACCAACTTTTGGAACCACTTATTCTTCAACTGGTAAATCAAAGAACTCACCAGTATTCTTGGTGAAGGCAACATTCATCCTTTTGAGGGTATCATCACTCACCAACATAATTTTTCAAACTCTTGGCTTAGACTTGCAAGCCTCCTTGAAATACTCAAGGCACCGAACTATCAACTTCGAGATGATTGCTGGATACATTATGATCTGAGCTCTCAGATTCCCTTTCTTAACATTCTAAATGGTAATAAGAATGTGTTTCATCAGATTAAACATCCATAGATTTATCAAAAAATCTAAGATAAATATCTCACTCTTCTTTAAACTGTCTTTATCACCCTTTCTCGGTACAATAAAGCCTTGTACCCATAATTCTAGAATCCAAAAATTTGTAGACAGACTAGCAATCTTCGTAGCCTTGTCATCTGACAGTCCGAGAGTCTCCAAAGCCTTTTTCTTGTTGAAACATCCTTTTGAATCCGGGAAAACATGACTGATGAACTCGGCTTCACCTTCATTATTCAGCCCTACCAAGCTGGCTGCCTTGGCATAAGAAAGCTTATAAGTCTTGCCATAAGACTTAAACGACAATTTCTCCCTAGCATCTTCCTTAAAGAAGGAAACTGTATCATAGAACTCTAAAAGAAACTCTGAATATACTTCATCTTGATTCCTGATCTTAGACATAGCAACATCTTCCCATTTGTTAATCTTTATGTTATTGGATATAAGAGAATCATACTTGTTGAAGAAATCCGGATAAACCAACCTTTCTCTATATACTAACCATTGAGAAATCGTCTTAGAGGTTGACATGCCTTGAGAAGCTACTTCCACGGACATTCGGATCTGAAGAGTTCTGAGAAGTTCGGAATGAAGATTGCTGAAGATCGGAATGGCATTAAATCGGATAGGTAGAGCTTCGGGACGCAAAATCTTGGAAAACCGATGTGGGATGACCAATTGGGGTCCCCTTTAAATAGGAAAATAATTTTTAAAGTTGGTCTTCCAAATACATCTAACGGTTGAAACAACTTTGATCTGATCTGATGGTTGAAAAACAATTCTCAAGAAAACTTGAATCCGATCTTTTGAGGTTTTTATTAATACAAGGATTTAAGAAAACTAGAATCTGAAAACAATATATAATAAAACAGCGGCTAGTAAAGTAAGATTACGAAAACTTTAGTAAGGAAATCATACCTTTCCAATTGGCTTAGGAGGTTTATTCGTAATGGGTAATATTCTTCTTGAAGAAAAAAAATTGACTACGAAAAATCTTTACTACGAAAAGACATAGTTCGCAAAACTCACTACGAAAAACTCAACAAAGAAAACAAAAAATCATTACAAGATTTTCAATCATTAAAATTTCATTACAAAATTTTGAATAAAAAAACTCATTATGAAAGTCTCGGTATAAAAATTTCGTTACGGAAACACCAATATGAAATTTTCCTTTCCGAAAGTTTTCAATACAAAAATTTCCATTCCAGAAGTTTTCTATGAGAAAATATCCATTCTGGAAAATTTCAGTTCCGGAAATTCCCATTCCAGAAATTTAGTTCCGAAATGTTTGGAAAACTAACTTTAAAAAAAATTAATTACTCTAACAATCAAATGTACTCCCCCTATGAAAAGGAGTCTATTACTGTAAGGATACTTTTTCAACATAAAGTTAATTAAGAAAGATTACATTACAATTATCATTCCTAACTTCTTTTTAATGTATTCAAATCTATTACAAAGCAAAGATTTTGTGAAAATATCAGTAAGTTGATCTTGCGTTTCAATAAAATAAAGAATAATATCTCCTTTAAGTGTGTGATCCCTAAGAAAGTGATGCCTAATATCTATGTGTTTTGCATGTGAGTGATGTGCAGGATTTTTACTAAGGGCAATGGAACTTGTGTTATCACACAAGATTTGAGTTTTAGTAAAACTCAAACCATAGTCTGTGAGTGTGTTGCATGCACCACACGTGAGCACAACAACTTCCAGCTGCTATATATTCGGCTTCAGCAGTGGAAAGTGCTACAGAATGTTGCTTCTTGCAAGACCAAGAAACTAGTTAATATCCTAAGAAATGACAAGTTCCGAAAGTAATTTTTCTATCCATTATACATCCACCAAAGTCAGCATCAGAAAAGCTTTTTAGAACAAAATCATTTCCATAAGTAAAGAATAATCCTAGATCCATGGTTCCCTTAAGGTAGCGGAAATTTATTTTTACTGCCTTTAAGTGGGATTCCTTAGGATTGGATTGATATCTTGCACATAAGCATACTGAGAACATTAATTTTGGTCTACTAGCTATTAAGTAAAGTAAACTTCCTATCATACCTCTAAAAGATGTTTGATCTACTGGTTTCCCAGCTTCATCAAGATCTAAAGAGTTTGATGTACCAATGGGAGTAATTATACTGTTAGTGTTGTCATAACCATATTTTTTTAGAAGATATTTAATATACTTATGTTGAGATATATAGATTCCTTCTGGTTTTTGAGAAATTTGAAAACCAAGGGAAAAAGTTTACTCACCCATCATACTTATTTCAAACTCAGATTTCATTAGACTTACAAAAGAGTCGGTTAAGTATTGCTGAGTTGAACCAAATATGATGTCATCAACATAAATTTGAACAATCAAAAAAAATTTCTTATCTTTCTTTATAAAAAGGGTTGGATCTTCATTTCCCTTAACATAGTTATTTTGAAGAAAACAACCAGTGAGTCTATCATACCATGCTCGTGGGGATTGTTTAAGACCATATAGATCTTTGGTATGTCTAAAAACATGATCAGGATGGTTTTTATCTTCAAAGCCAGGAGGTTGTTCAACAAAAACTTCATCTTGAACATAATCGTTAAGGAAAGCACATTTCACAACTATTTGAAAAAGTTTAAAATTGAAGAATGCTGCAAAGGAAAGTAGAATACGAATAGATTCAAGTCTAGCTACTATAGAATAGGTTTCTTCATAGTCTATTCCCTCTTGCTGATTATAGCCTTTAGAAACAAGTCTAGCTTTATTTCTTACTATGACTCCATTTTGATCACATTTATTCCTGAAGACCCATTTTACTCCAATAACAGAAGTTTCCTTAGGTCTTTCAACCAAGGTCCAGACTTTATTCCTCTCAAAATTATTTAGTTTATCTTGCATGGCTTTGATCCAATCATCATCACCTAAAGCTTCATCAGTGCTTTTTGGTTCTAATTAGGAAAGAAATGCTAGATGTTCTATTTCATTTCTTAAGGAATTTCTAGTCCTTATAGGTTGATTGACTTCCCCAATGATACTATCATTGGGATGATTCTTAAGAAACACCAGATTTGGGTTTTGTAAAACCTATTCATCAACATAGGGTAGAAAGTCTTCTTGGGTAAATAATTCAGAAGTATCTTCTTGAATATTTTCCTTATCAGAAGGATCTTCTATCAATGGTTGAAAATCAGTTTTTGGAAAAACATCCGAGGATGTAGGTTGGGATAGATTAAAAACAAAAGGATCAGACTCATCAAATTTTACATGCACTGTTTCTTAAACAGTAAAAGTATTTTTATTAAAAACTCTATAAGACTTTGAAGTTGTGGAATAACCTAAGAAAATTCCTTCATCAGATTTTGGTGCGAATTTATGTAAGTTGTCTTTAGTATTCAAAATGAATACTTTTCAACCAAAAACATTGAAGTAGGATATTCTTGGTTTTCTACCATTCCATAACTCATAATGGGTGTTTTATTATGAAAAGGTCTAATCAAAAATCGATTTATAGTATAACAAGAAGTACATACAGCTTCAGCCCTGAAATTTATAGCTATAGAATATTCACTCAACATGGTTCTAGTTATCTCTTGAAGAATTGTATTTCTTCTCTCAACTACACCATTCTTCTGAGGAGTTCTAGGTGCTGAAAAATTGTGAGTAATACCTTTTCTACTACAAAAAGTTTCAAAATCAGAATATTGGAATTCTCCTCCATGATCACTATGAATAGTTTTCAATGGAAGGTTTTTCTCATTTTTAACTTGTGCTCTAAAACTTTTGAAATACGAAAAAGCTTTAGATTTCTTTTCTAGAAAATAGAACCAAGTAAATCTAGTGTAATCATCAACTAGAACAAACACATAGTATTTGCCTCCAATACTTACAGTTTGTGTTTGACCAAAAAGATCCATGTTCACTAACTCTAATGCATCAGTTGTTGAGACTTCACCGATTGATTTAAAACTAGATTTATGTTTCTTTCCATATTGACAAGGATCACAAACTTTAGAAGAATCAAATCTAAGCTCTGGTAGATCCATAAATAGTTTCTTCTTAGAGAGTTTGCATATGTTTCTAAGGTTACAATGTCCTAGTCTTCTATTCCAAATCCAGGAATGATCTTCCATTGCACTTAGGCAAGGTAAATCATGGCTCCTACGATCTTCTAAATTTAAGGTGTAAACATTCTCTTGCATATTGGCTGAGAGAATAAATTCTTCCTTGGAATTGTGAACTAAGAACATATCATTCCTAAAATTCACAAGGTATGCTTCATCACATAACTGACTTATGCTAATGAGGTTGTGCTTAAGACCCTTAACAAAAAGAACATTTGAAATCAATGTTTTACCTAGAAGAATAATATTACAAATACCAATAATCTCTCCCTTAGCATTATCTCCGAAAGTTACATTTCCTCCTTTTTTTTGATAATCGTTTCAAAATAGCTTTTGTTACCAGTCATGTTCCGGGAACATCCACTATCCATGTACCATGTTTTTCTGCTGGTAATCTCTTTATTTTCCTAAAATCAAGAAGATAATTAGACTTTCGGAATCCAAACATGTTTGGATCTGAGATTTCCAGATAACAAAATTTTGGGTACCCACATCTTCTTAGAGAAATAAGATTTGTGAAATCCTAGAGATTGGGTTTTCTTTAAGGAACAATTCTTTGCCCAGTGACCACCACATTGACACTTGGTACAAAATGGGGCACTTTGAGGAACAAAAAAATTCTTACTAAAAATTGGTTTTTCATGGGTATAACCAAATCCGGATTTATTTCTTAAAGTTCGTATTTGGGAATACATTTTATCAAAGTTTTCCTTACCATGGGTAAAGTTTGATAAACACTTCTTTAAGGAAAAAAAATTTGGACTTGAGTTTTATAACCAAGTTTGTATCCTCAAAATCATTAGATTTAGAAGTAGATCTAGGCTCAAAAACACTTTTCCTAGAAATTACTTTTTCTAACTCTTTAGAAAGTTTATTCTTCTTAGAACTTACTTCCTCAAGATTTTTTAAAATACTTTCAAAATCATCTTTTTTCCTATCAAGATATTTTGAAAGATCTGATATCTCTTTTGTAAGAATAGAATTCCTAGAGTTTTCCTTATCATGTTTTTTATTGAGTTTAGAGTTCTCAATCTCAAGAAGTTCAGCAAACCTAGAAACTTCTTCATAAGAAGGTAAAGTATTTTCTTCATCAGAAGATGATTCTTCATATGAGGAATTAGAATACTTACAATCATTAGGATTTAAAGATACATTGGTCAATGATTCATCATTCCGTACCTTAGCCATAAAGAAATGATTGTCAATAGGTAATCTGGCTATAAGACCAAGATTCTTCTGTCTTGAAGATTCATAATCAGAAGATTAATCTGAAGAGTCACCACCAATGGCACTCCAGGTGTCATTAGATTTCAAGACTTTCTTCGCTTTGGCTTTATAATACTTCTTTCTGTTCCTGTATGAATGCCTTTCTTTCCTTTCTTTCTTTTTGAGCAAAGGGCAATCTGGTCTAATATGTCTAGCTCTCTTGCATTCATAACACGTGACTTCTCCATCTTTCCTATCTTTCCTTTCCTTTTTCTAATACTTGGATTGGAAACTTCTTTGGCCAGCTATCTTGTTCATCCTTCGAGCAAGATTTGCTAACTCATTTTCAGAGACTTCACTCTCACTAGATTTGGATTGGAAAATAACTTTCTTAGACTTGGATCTGGTTACTCTATCAGGAGTCTTAGCTTTCATATGATTTCATGTTGTTGTAAAAGAAATAGTACCATTCACATTATTATTTTTGATGTTGTAAGCATCTCTCTCCATTCTTGTTTCATGTTGAAGAAGAGTTCCAAATAGCTCATCAAGAGAAATTTGAGTGACCTTCCTGTTCTCATCTATAGCAGTTCTCTTTGATTCCCACTCATTGGGCATAATATCAATTATCTTATCCACAAGGGCTTCATCATCTAACCCTTTCTCTCCCATAGACTATAAACTGTTGCATATAGTAATAAATCTCTGTTGAACTTTACAAATTGGTTCACCATAAAGAAAGTTGAATCCATGGTATTCAGCTCTAAGCATAGCTCTCCTAGTCTCAATTACTTTAGAAGTTCCAAAGTGTGTTACCTATAAATTTTTCCAGATACAATTAGCTGCTTCACAAGAAGAAATTTGGCTATATATATTTTTAGTCATTGAACAAAGTAAGGTATTGCGTACCTTATAATTGAGTTGATACTCTTGTTTTTCCTGGTTAGTGAAAGTTATAACATCCTTATCAAGAATTTTATAATCACCAGTCAACATAAAGAAATTATCCACTCCAGTATTGATAACAAAAGTCTTCATTCCATCTCTACAGTATTCATAGTCATTACCATCAAAGATTGGTGGTCTTGTAGGATTTATATTTTCAATGGAACCAACATTGACTCCTACCATACTAAAACAACCTGGGAAACCAAAATAGTTAGTAGAAAAAGTTTGTAATCACAAAGTTCAGAATGAAAAAGTTCGGAATGACAAAGTTCGGAATTACAAAGTTCAGAATTACAAAGTTCGGAATGACAAATAACTTTATAATCAAGTATGAAGAGTAAAGGAAAATGAACAATAAAAACATAAACGTGAGTATAAGTATTTCAGAGACCTCCTCTGATAATAATTGTTGGATCAAAATAATGATGTATATGCTCAATATACAAGAGGGGGGTGAATTGTACACTTTAAAAATTCCTTTGGAACCTTTAAAGTTAGTTATGGATAACTATGTTTTCCTTAGACAAGGAAAATCTAGGTTGAACAAAGTTAAACTTAAGAAAATTCACAACACCTCTAATCACCAATTGAGAACTTTATAAACTTCAAGATCTATGTACTTGCTTAAAACTGGAAAGAGATTATGAAAGTAGGTTCCGGAAATATGAATCCGGAAATTGAAACTTAACTAAAGATTACAATATGAGATTCTACCTTAAAGTGTATATAATCTAAATGGAACAGAGTACAAGTAAGGAAGTATAAGAAAGTTATACTTTCCTTACAATACAATATGCAGTGGAAACAAACAAGTAGTAAAACTACAAGTAACAAGATATAAGTCTTTTAACCCAAAGAGAAGGGTATACAACAACCTTGGATAAAGGTCCCTTGATTTATACTTTCAAGAAAGTCTGTCTTACCCACACCAGGGTAAGCCCTTGATACGAAGATCGGAATCTCTGTCTTGCTATCCCAGTAAGCCCTCAACTTCAAGGTAGTTAGAACCTCTGTCTTCCTCAGCAAGGAAGCCCTCAAACTTTAAGGTAGTCGGCACCTCTTTCTTCCTATACCCAGAAGTCCTCTAATGTAATCACCAACATCCGGAGTCGCACGAATCATTGAGAGTTAATAATATCCTCTCTCTCTCTCTAGAAATCACGTCATGCATGTAATCACAAGAGTTGAAGATTAGTTTTTGAGCTCTTTCAAATGAGCTCCTATTTATAGGCTCGGTCGACCTCCTTTTCAATGGTCATATCTTCATTAATAATTGGAGGGACCTGTACATGTGTCACGTAACCAACGGTTAGTTAATAACGTAATAGACGACATCATTTTATAACAAAACAAGTGTAACAGAAAGTACGAAATCGTTTCAAGTCTAACCCAAAAGTTCAGAGTGAAGGTTCGGAGTGTAAGAAAAAATATGAAAGAGTAGAAAAATTATAAAAGTATAAGAAAAAAGAAAGTTCGAAGTCTAAAAAATAATATTCGGAGTCTAAATAAATTCGGAGTGTATAAAGCAAAGATGATCAGATTCTGTTTAATATGTGAAATCGGAATGAGAATTCGGAATGACAGTTCGTCATTAGAATTCGTAATGAGAATTCATAATCAGGATTTATCATTAGATTTTGGTGTCGATATTCATGAGAGTTCGTATCCAGAATTCGAAGTGGAGCTTTATTAGAGTTCATATCCAGAATTCGGAGTGGAACTTCATTACAGTTCTCATCCAGAATTCAGAGCCTAAAACAGAATGCTTCATATCAAAGTTTTATATGATTCCGAGAATATAGAAATGAAACTAATTTTTATACTTAAGAAAAATATGGATATAGATAATGAAAATATGATAAGAATAATTATTCTTATAAAACCGATCTTCCTTATAAAAGTGTTTTTCCTTATAAAGGCAATTTTCCTTATAAAAGCAATTTTCCTTATAAAATCAATTTTTCTTATAAAAGAAATTTTCTTTATAAAATCAATTTTTCTTATAAAAGAGTTTTCCTTAAAGATAAGGTGTTTGTGATTTTCAAAACAATAAGGAATGGAAAAGTCATAAGGAAAATCTTATTGACTCAATATCCCATACCTTAACAAGATTTATAAGGAATTTCTAAGGAAAATATATTATGAAACTATTTTAATATATTATGTATCACTGATAAATCCTTACCTTTTATAAATCTACCAATTTCCATAATATTTTATTAATACATCCATTTCAAACATACTTTTTATCATTAAAATTCATTAATTTCGATATATAAATGGTTTTTTATTTTTTTTATTTAATGAATTTGTTCATATTTGGTAAGATTAAATGTTTTATGGAAAATGAGAAAATTAAGCCAAAATTAATCATTATTTACACTTAAATATGGTTTCCCACAATGAAGTATTCCTATAAAACACTTTTGAGGGTTTAAACTGAAGAACCAGATTGAAATGGTTCCTCTGAAGCTGGATTTACACAATTTGCATCATGAAAATAATACACACCATGAAAAATTACAAGAGGTGAACCTAAGATAGTAATTTAAGTGAATAAAATCACAAAAAAAATATGATCTTGTACATTTAATGGTGTGACATAACTTTCACGCCATGAAAGTTTTCTAACAGACCCATATTTGGTCTTTAATGGTATTTTCAATTAAGGATATTTATTTTATTCCTTAGAAAAACATTTAACTCCCAAACACACCTAGGGATCATTATATATCCCTATTTATAATGAAATAAATGTACCATGATCCCCATGGAGTTCTATAAATATAAAGATGAACTATTTCCACTAGGAACAATTTTGGAGAACGGAGCTTGGGGTGAGAAGTTGTGTTTTACTGGATCCTCACCAATATAATTCCTTAATTTATTCATTTTTTATTTTTATTTTCTTCTTCTTCATTACTCCCTCATCACTAATATTTGGGTTTAATTCCTACATTTATCTAGGTAAATGTATCCAAAGGGGTAAGGTTCTGTTGGATTATATTTCTTTATTTTTGTTCATTTATTAGGGTTGCTGTAATTTTAAATGAACATAAAATTTCATTATTTTTCTTTTATCATGACCATAAGTATTTGAATATGAAAAAACATTTCAATTTCAAAACTAATTATCCTAATATATACAACATATTTTTCGAATTTATGGTAATCTGGTTTAAATTTTATATCAATACAAACTCGATTCAGCGACACCCTAAATTACCTAAACATGGGAAAACGGGAATTGATGTGTTGAGAAGGGGATTTCATGACTATTGAATCCATATCATGTCGACTATAAAACCAATGTTGAATAATAATTTAATTTATAAATCCAATTTAACCTAATCCCTAAAATCTACAAACCCCAACATGCTTTCAAGACCATATCTTTTAAACTAATCTTTTTTCCATTCAATTCTTACTTTCTTCAAACTACTTCCAAAACCCAAACTACTTCTTTCGTTATTTTCCCTCTTCCTTAAATCAATAAAATAAAATTATTTTCCTTGAAAACCTAATAAACTAATTCACCATATCATGTGTTCAAACTTGATCTTTATACAGATTATATTTTAATTAATTAGTTTCATAATTTTAGACTTTTTATAAATTTTGCAGTTTGGTTAGCCCAATAGGGAAATAATGATGCCCCATGGGATTTTCAAAACTGGCTCTATTTCAATGGAAGGTTTTAAGTTTTTAGGTTTTTAATTTCAATTTTTATATTTTATGTTCTCTATTTTATGTTGGGTAATTTATACTAGAATTTTAGGTTTTAAATCATTAAATACCCAACTATAACACTTAGGAAGAAGGAAACCATATCAATAAGTTAAATCCTGATTCTGAACCAATATCAAACATAAAAGGAGTTGTAGGCATAGAGTTCATGGATAAACATCATGTTTTAGGGGTACCAATAAGATATTTGGGGCTGCATACTATAAAATATTAAAGATGACCAATGAAAACCGGACTGTAATCGAATTTTCCGACACCTTATGTTATAGAAAAAATAATTGAGATAAAACTTTCCATCATCCAGATGATCATGAATAGAATAAAATTCATTGAAATACCTCTGAAATATTTAAACACGAATATGGGAAACTTCCTTTAGATTTATAGCACATTTCAGTTATAGAATTTCTTAAGGGATGCGGTTAGACATCACCACTCTTGATTTTCATTTCGATAATGAGCACGAGAATGGATTCAAAGTTTTTCCACTCTTTCCATCACTACATGGGATGAGCTAGAAAGACATTTTATTACCCCCACTACTACAAAATAGGCCTTTAAAATCATTTTTCTTTTATCAGTGTTTTTTTTAGTGCAGATAAAAGTCACTCTTTATCAGTGCTTTTTTTCACAGAAAAAGGGTACACTTTATCTGAACTTTAATTTTAGTGCCCATAAAGGGATCCTTTATTAGTATTTTCTTACTGCTGATAAAGGTCTAAATAAAATTAAATAGTTAAATTAAAAAATAAAAAAGTGTCTTCTAAAAAATATTAAAATATTATATATTAAATAATTATTTATAAAAATGAATAAAAATATTATACTATATATAAATTATAAATACTAATAAATGTTTTATATTAAATATATGGATATATGTGAAATGAAAATTAAAAAAAATAAAAAATTAAATTGAGAAAAATATTAAACATTTTATTAATTAAATAATTATTGATAATCATAATAAATAGTATATATTAAATATATAGATATATATATGATTGTATATAAATATGATTTATATAATACAAATTTTTTATTCTTTTCATTAAATAGTAATATATTTAGTGAGTAATAGTTTATAATTAAAATTTAACATGTATTAAAAATACTAACTAATTGTAGCGAGTAATGGGCATAATTGAATATCGTTTGATTTTTCAATTTAACATAGATCTAATGTATGTTATATTGATTTCATATATTCATAATTAATACATTTTTATATACAATTCATGCACACACAAAAATATTTTTTTGGGAATTTAGTCAATTTCTATTAATTATTTTATATATTTATTTACAATGTTTTAATATTTTCACTATGTATTCATCTTTGTTTCAATATATATCCCTTTTTAAAAAAATTGTATATAATTAATAAAACATATCCATTTTTCAATATTGTTGAAGTGTACTCATTTTTAATTATTCAATTTCACTCATTTTGAACATGCGTGTACTTAAAATTAAATATTCATTAATAATGTTAAAAATATATTTTTAAAAAATATTTATAAATAAATATATTTATAAATGTATATTTACTATTTTTATACATTTATTTATTCATAATTATGAATAAATAAATATTATGTTTTTTAAAAGTATTCATATAATTAAAAAATAATTATATATACTTAAATAATTATAAAATTATAAAAAAATTATTTAAATCATTAATATATTTACTATATTTATTAAGTATATATATCTAATTGTATAAATATATATAATGATATAAATATTATTATTTTTTACTGATATTTATATAATTACAAATAAATAATTTTAAAATTATAATAAAAATATTTAAATAAAGAACATATTTAATTTATTTATATTTATATTTACATATATTTATTATATATATATAATTTTATAAATATATTTACAAATAAAAATTATTTATAATTATATTTATAAATCCATTAATTAGCACTGATAAAGCTCTATATTTATCAGCACTAAAAAAGTGCTGGTAAAAGGGATCTTTATCATCTCTTTTTTAGAAGCATTGATAAAAGTGTTTTGATCTATTTAAATAACCCTAGTCATTAATGAATGTGTCTCAATACCGAAGATTTCTATGGAATCCACCCTTTGACGGTGATCCTTCTTTGTGAATCGAAGCTCGCATCAAGGCTCAAATCCAAGGCTCGAACAATTTCAAGGCTCAAATCCAAACTCAATTGATTCAAGGGACAGAAAAATCCAAGGATCGAACGTTTTCTAAGTTTTTGATATCTCAAATATCTCTTGAATGATTCAAAGCTTCAATCCAAGGTATCCTATTATCTCCTCATCCTCCTCACTCGTTGATTTATTGTTTGCCGATATCTATTTGTATTTTTTTATCATCGTTATTTATTAAACGTTGACATATCCATATGGTCAACAATGTTTATTAGGTATGTTTGGTTGAAAATAGATAGTGATATCATTCCTTGCACTCCCCCACCCTCACTGCTTTCTGATTCTGTGCAACTTGCCCACACCAATGCCACTGACACCTTCTTCGTGAGATCGTCGACCCCTTAAAGTTTTTCATAAATTAAAAAAATCATTTGTATCATTCCCACATTATGCACATGACTTCCTCCCCCCTCAATAGCTCACTCCTTCCTGCACAGGCAACAACTACCAACCTTCTACAGACATACAACACCAAACAAGAAATTTAATTCCTATTAGACGCGACCATAGGGTCTACAGAATGAATGCCTAGTGCATTCCCACCTCACCTAGAATATATCAATATAATGATATATATATATATATATAATGGTAAATTTATAATCTAATTATATTTAGATACACACACAGACCCACGGACATGTTTATAAATACATTTGTATTTATTCATGTCAATATATATATCTTTGTGTGTGTATAATATGTGTGTGTGTGTGTTTATATATATATATATAATTTTGTATTAAATGTATTTAATACATTACATATATAAATATGTTACATATTTATATATTTATATGTATAAATTTTAAAAAGTAAAAATATATAAAAAATATAGATATATATTTGTATTATATATTATATATTTATATATTATACATATATATATAGACACACACACATGTATATTTTAAAAATAAGAATGTATATAATATATATATATATTATACAAATACATACTGCAAATATATATATATATATTATAAAAATACAAAAACATATTATAGCATAAAATTTTATATTATACAAATATATTATACAAATATATTATAACAATATATTTTGAAATTATAATATCGAAAAATATTATACAATTATATTATAAAAATATATATTATGAAAATATGTTATACAAATACATAATACGAATTTATATGTATATAATTAAAAAAATAAAAATTTCTAATGAAGATTCGTCTCACTTCGAAACTATTTTTGTAATAGTGGGTCATCTCTCATTTAACTTAAAACTTCTATATCTTCCATAATTACTATTATTTACCCCATTATGACTAAAATTTTATGTTATGTGTCCAAAATCACCATATAACCCATAATGGCTATGAAAATGAAATTTTCTTATAAAGCCTACTCTTCATCGGCTTGAAAATAATTCTTGTTTTCAACATTTCTAGACATAATTATTGAATTAATTTATCAACTAATAATTTTGATATTTTTAAAACCTTTATCGTTATTAGGTATATTCTTTTCCAAAAATTATTTTTTTCTATTACTTATCAATTTTTAATTGAAATTATAATTTTGAGATTTTTTCAAATATTTGATATATTATTAATATTAAATGTAATAATTCCTTAGGTTGTTAAATCACATGTTCCAAAAAATATAATGGAGGTTATTAAATTATATATATGTTGGAATAATTATTATAAATTATTTTTAGGTATTCATCATTTTATATCTACATGTATTGGTTCCACCCTTCTGAATCACTGATTACCAACCATGTATATGAAATACGTTTTTATTTATTAAAATTATTTTATCAATACATTTTTATATCTTCTAGTTGATAGAATGATAGTTTATTATTATTATTTATAATATTTGGGTTTTTTATTATTCCTTAATTGCCTATATTATATTTTCATTTGTTTAGGAGATTTAAGAAAGACTCGATTGCTAATTTTAATAGAGGTGGGACTAATCTAAGAGGATTTAAAGTATTAAAATTGATATTTATCCTATATATATAATTAATAGAGGCCATAAATATTCATATATCATAACATTCCCCCTCTGAGACCCCTTTAATCACATACAAGAATGTATATTCCCCCAAAATCTCACCTTCAATAGGACACAAGTTAATAACTATTTTCAATGGTGTAATTCTCACAAATGGGAGGTATTACCCATTTTAGAGAACACAATGCATTATAATTTTCATCCTCATCAAAATTATTTCCCGAACAGTTATTATTGCATATTTTTCCTTGAGACTCATCCCCTATCTCTTTTATTTTTCATGTACTACTCTAAGCATTAGTCATCTCATGGATGACTACTGATTAGAGTATTTCAAGTAACATAGGTGCATATCCACAAGTGATGGAGGATGTGTGTCAAACAAAAAATGAAATGATGAATATTCAGGATATGAGATGATGAATATGGATATAAAATAAAGCTAATCAACAGTTTGTATTATGGTTATGGTATCAAATTTATAAGGAGTTATCTAAAAATATGAATTTAATTTTTGAATAACTTCAATGGCTAGCCAGGGGACCAAAATGAAAATGTTATATCTTACACTAGATTTTTAATCAATGGTTATATGTTATATACAAAAACAATGATGACTAAAGTACAATGGAAAAAAGTGGTGTTATGCTTTTGGAAAAAGTGATGCACATGTCTTGTTCCAGGGATATTAATCCAATTTATTCAAATATGTCATATTTTCTCATTATCAAACAGATATACGAGTAAGATTTTATAAATTTTCAAGTGATTATTTTCCATTGAAAATGAGTTGACAATGTGAGTGTAGTGAATGTTAATGAAATAGGATTCATAAAGGTGAATTTCAGTGTAGAAGTGAAAAACAAATATAATCAGTTCATAGTGGAATCACAAAAAGTTCATGTGTTTTATGTCTCAGATCTAGAAAACAAGAATTTTTCAATTGTACCACTAGAAAATAAAATAAATATCGGGTTAGATGAAAATTAAATTGAGGGTGACCCTTTTATTGGGAGATCAAAATATGTTCATACGGGTCCCAATGTAGACAATATATTATATGTTATAGGGGACCACAAAGAGGGGAATTGGATTCTTGATATAGAAACAAAATCCCTAAATCCTTCAAAAAAGTATATAGATTTCAATGAGGGGGTAAAATTAGTTATTAATATACAATGATTTTCTTCATAATATTATATGTTCTCTACTGTATTAATATAATCTAAATTAGATGCTTAAATACTGAGGTAGTCAATGTCTTATACACATTATGATGTTACAAATCCATTATAAGAAAAAATAATAACGAATAAAACCCTTTGGGAATATATAAAGGTAATTTAATGATATACTTTCCCTATTTTAAAAAAAAATATATAATGAAATTTTGATTTAATTCTCATTATTTCTTGCAGATTTAATTTATTTTATAATATTTATTTCCATATTTCATGCCTTTTTGCACCAAAACTTCCATAAACTTCTTCTCCCTCAAAACCTTTCTACCCCTATAATGTTTCGTTTATAACTTTCTTTCATATTCCCTCCACTTCCTTTGTAGTAAGAGAAATGATTTTTCTTCTTCTAAATCACAAAGGTAATCTTTATGTTTTAACAGTAAAATAATTTTCCATATAATTAATGTATTGTTTTATATTTATATTTAATATATTTCTTTTTAATATTACGCACATGAGAAATTTTTTCTTATACATATGGATTCTTTTGTTCGAGTTGGGGTGGTATGTCTATATTTCATGACTTTCTACACAAAAACTTCTATAGACTTATTCTCCATCAAATAATTTTTATACCTACAGTGTTGGAATTTATAACTTTTCTTAAAGTTCCCTCCACTGCTCAATCACATGGTTAATCATGATGTTTTCACAATAAAATCATTTTCTACAGAATTAATGTATTATTTCATATTTATGTTTCATTTATTTCTTTTTAGTATTACTAATATAATAATTGTTTTTATATAAAGGTAGATTATTTTGTTTTATTTTTGGTGGTTTGTTCAAATATTCCCATGCTCATGAGAGATTGGACTTCAATCCTGCAACTGAGATAATGAAAACAAGGAAATGCGTCAAGAATGCATACAAACATCATGAAAAGGTAAATTCTAGCTACTTATTTAATTAATTTTTTCTTCATTTTATCTAATATTTTAAAGTTAGTTTGCTTATAATTTTTATCTAGTACTTATTTAGTTTTTTCACATATATTTTTGTAATTTATATTTTTCTTTCAACTGTCTACAACATGCCAAAAAAGTGGTAAAATCCTTCTTTTTTCCAATGTTACCACACATTCCATTTCCATTTCTTTTCTTTATTAAACTTCCAACAATTCATATTGAGTTGATGTCCTTAGCCAAAAAATATTTCATTTTACTAAAATCCATAGGAGTAGAGAAGATCATGTTCCCATTGTATTGAATTCTAATGATATAATATTCACATGAGCTTCCTCTGATCTTGTGGCTTTCAAGAGTAAGAAAGCTTTTTCAGTTAATAACATCGAGTCAATATAAATTTTTTGTAGTTCCACAAATAAGGGAAATGAAAATAGTATTAACATTGGTATTTAAGATTTTTTTTAGACTTTGGAATATGTAGGAATCAGCCTCACCTCAATCCAATACATAGTGTGACTGGTATGACTCCAAGTGCTTCCCTTTATTTAAATTTGACATTAATTTTAGTAAAAAAGAAAAATAATATACTCAAAAACTGAGAAAAAATATTTTTATTGTTTTTATATGTTAACACAATGATCCAAAAGTCATTTTTGATGTATAAGAATCCTAAATTCCTCAATCTGAAACATTATGTTCCCCATATGACTCAAAGTGTCTGTTATCAATTTAAAATTGACATTTTAGTTCAAAAAGATTAACTCATTGAAAATTGAGAAAACATGATTGGATTTTATTGATAATTCAGGAAATATATTCATAAATATTTTTTTATTTTTAGGAATTATTCTCATATAAAATTGATACACGTTATGATATTTATGAGTCAAAGTGCGTGTTTCCAGTTTAAAATGACATTTTAGTAAAAAAATGCAAGTGAAATACTCAAAACTGATTAAATGAATATAGATTGTTATGATATTTTAGTAAAAATATCCATAAGCCATTTGGGACATGTAAGAATAAACCTCCCTCAATGTGACACATAGTGTGACCGGTTTGACTCCAAGTGATTATTTTTATTTAATATTGACATTAATTTTAGTAAAAAAGAAAACTAATATACTCAAAACTAAGAAAACATAATCATATTGTTTTGATAATTTAAAAAAACAATATTTATGTCATTTGGGATGTGTAGGAATAATATGAACCACAATGTTACACATAGTGTGAACGATATGACTCCAAGTTCATATTTTTATTTATAATTGACATCAATGTTAGTAAAATGGAAAATTGTCCTACTAAAATCTAATAAACCGCATTCTGATTGTTTTAATACATTAGGTAAATAATCTATAAGTCGTTTTTTACGTGTATAAATCATCATCACCTCAATTTGATACACATTATTCCCATTATGACCAAATGTATCTGTCATCAATTCAAAATCGATAGTTTAGTTCAAAAATTATCACTCACTAAAAACTTAGAAAGCATGCTTGAATTTTCTTAATAATTTAGTAAATATATTCTTAAATCATTTTTGACATATAGGAATTGGTCTCACATCAAAATGATATACAATGTGATCGGTATGAGTCAAAGTGCATGTTTCCATTTTAAAATGGAATTTTATTAAACAAAGACATGTGACATACTCAAAACTATGCAAAAAAATTAATATTATTTTGATACATTCATAAAATGATCCATAAGTCATTTACGATATGTAGGAATTAGACTCACCTCAATCTACTGCACAGTGTGACCGGTATGACTCCTAGTGCTTTTTTTATTTAATACTGACTTCAATTTTAGTAGAAAGGACAACTAACCTACTCAGAACTGAAAAAACACATTCAAATTATTTTTATACTTTAGTAAAATGATCCATAAGTAGTTTTTTACATTTGATAATCAACCTCACCTCAATTCGATACACGATGTGCCTTGTATGACTCAATATGCCTGTTATCAGTTTAAAATCGACATTTTTGTTCAAAAAGTGTCACTCAGCGAAAACTAAGAAAACACACTTGAATTATTTTGATAATTTAAGAAAAATATTCATAATTAATTTCTGATGTGTAGGAATAATTATGACATCAAAATGACACACGACGTGACTAGTATGAGTCAAAGTGCATGTTTCCAGTTTAAAATAACATTTTATTAAAAAACACAAGTGACATAATCAAAACCAATAAAAAACATTAGGATTGTTTTGATATTGTATTAAAATTATCCATAAATTATTTGATACATGTAAGAATCATCTACACCTCAATATGATGCATAGTGTGATCGGTATGTCTCAAAGTGCATCTTTTTATTTAAAAATGACATCAGTTTTAGTAAAAAGGACAACTGACCTACTCAAAACTGATAAGACACATGAATATTGTTTTCATACCGTATAAAAATTATCCATAAGTTATTTTTTATGTGTAGGAATCAACCTCACATCAATCTGATACATGATGTTCCTAGAATGACTCAATATTATAGTTATCAGTTTAAAATTGACATTTTAGTTCAAAACGTGTCACTCAAGGAAAACCAAGAAAACATGGTCAGATTGTCCTGATAATTTATAAAACATTATTCATAAGTTATTTGTGATGATTAGGAATTAGTATCATATCAAACCAACACACAATGTGACCATTATGAGTCAAAGTGCATGTTTATAGTTTAAACTGACATTTTAGTAAAAAACACAAGTGATGTACTCAAAATTGGTCAAACAAATTTGGATTATTTTGATACATTAGTAAAATGATCTATAAGACATTTGAGATGTGTATTAATTATTCATACCTCAATCTAATTCAATGTGTGACTAGTATTACTCCAAGTGCATCTTTTCAATATATATGTGTCATTTTAGTTTAAAACTCACAACACATCTCCAAAATCACGCAAATGAACCTAGATATGTTTTTCTCATAATTCTATTTTTTGTTACTTAATTAATTTCCTTATCATTTTTATCTTATAATTATTTAGTTAATTTTTATAGAGATAATGCTTGAATATGAACAGGAAATGGTGTGACATGAAAGAATCAACTACAACTCAATCAGATACACTGTGTTCCTGGTATGAATCTAATTTTAGTAAAATTAAAACTTTTTTCAATTTGTTTATTTATATTTTTACTAACATAATAATTGTTTTCTTATACAAGTGTATTTTTTCTCTAGCATTGGTTCGGATCAAAATACAAATGAACACTGATGTTTTTGAATGTATGTAAAATTTTGTACTTATATAATTGTATAAACCAATGTTTGAAATGTCTATTATATAGTGTTTTTTCTTGTATTTGTGTTATAAATATTATTTCATTTAAATTCTATATCGGTACTTGATTTTTTTCAATTCATGGTGTTTTTGGTGTTTTGGTGTGCTGTAACAACACACTGCACTAGTGTTGTAGTGAGCTATTACACCACACTCTAGCATATCCCTCTATCATCTCTTATACTAGCATTGATAAAGGAGTCCTTTATCAGCACTGATAAAATGCTGGGCATGTTAATCTTGTTCTAGTAATTAGTGATTCTCTAGAACAGATAAAGGATATTTTTATCACTATTAAAGGCCTATTTTGTATTAATTACTTCTTTTTTACTCCATCTAAATCAACGGATATTTAAGTAAATATTATGAACTTTAACCAATTTTAGGATGAATCATTCTATAATGCATAGGACAATTTTGAGGATTTCATTAGGAAATACCCACATCATTTCATAGAAACCTGAATATTATTTCAAACATTTATAAAGGTCTTTTGTGATTCAACAAGTTGGTTTAAAATAATGAATTTTGAGGATCATTAATGAAGAAGTAACCTAAGTATGGCTATATATTTCTAGAAAAAATGGAAATAAACAGATTCTAATGGCATACTAAATTTATGTAATGAAGAGATTCCATGTGGTTGAAAAGAACAGTTGTATGGTGATGAAAATTGACTAACAAATAATATGGACATGATGGTGGTCCAACAACAAAAACCATAAGGTACATATCCAAAATAAGTTAATTATGTTGATTATAACCATCAAAATAATTTTTAGGGTTGGTGGCCGCAATAACTAGTTCATGTTTATTAGTAGAGAGTGCCAGGATTTGAAGCATAGTAGGGACCATCATTGCAGAACTAAGTCCACGTGCTGGAAGAGACTTTAGCTACTTTCATGACTTCCACTAGTGCTACTATCAAACAACTGGCAGCCTATTAAAAATATTAAATTGCATCAATTTATGTGTTTAAGGATGATTCAATAGATCCAAAATCCATACTTCGGATCCTCAAATTCCATGTAAGAAAAATCGTTGTGGGGATCAGACAGATACCAAGAGGAGTACTACCAGAATGCTCTAAAATTTGTTAATGGGACGATTTTAAATTCATTATCTTTTAAAGTAGAAAACAACTGAAGAAAATTCTAAATAAAGTAAGATATAACAAAGACATTAGGATAAAAAAGTATCTTTTAAAAAGGAAGATAAAAAGATGGAAAGGAGTGAGGAACAAGTAGATGGAGGGGAAGAAGCTGAATAAGAACCACCATAGTGCACTTTGGGACTAGTATTTATAGAGTGACTAGCACAAGTGGGGATTGATGATAAAAAAGGAAAAAATAAAATCTTTAAAAAAGTCCATATTAATATTCCTTTTTCAAAATATCATGAAAACATGCCTATATATACAAAATTTATAAAAGAGATGGTGACTAATAAATGAAATCTATAGAAAATTGGAATCGTTCTACTCATTCAATAGTGTTCGGAAGTGGTATAAAAGGACATACCTAATAACTAACAAGAACTATGTAGTTTTTTTATTCTGATCTTTATTGGAGATACTAAATATGGAAAATATTTTTTTGACTTAGGTGTGAGTTTCAAAATCATATCATACACCATATTAAAAATTCTTGGACTGAAAGGAATAAATCCCACAATATTTTAACTTCAATTGGAATATTGAATAATAAATTACCCCCATGGGATCATCAAAGATATCCTAATCAATGTTGAAATATAATACTTTCCAGTCAATTTCTTAGTACTGGATATGGAGGAGGAGTGGACAACTCTAATTTTGGGAAGACCATATTTAGCCACCGAATGTGCACCGGTTGACATACAAAGTGGATAACTCTGTCTGAAATTTGGATATGAAGAACTAAGTTTCAACATCTACCGAGAAATGAAGAACTATGATGTGAGAGAATACAATAATCTTGAAGAAGACAAAATTCTTGAAGTTAAAAATATTAATGAAGTTGAATATATCACTAAATCAGAATAATTAATGGTGGTAGTTGTTACTGTGAAAGAGGATACTCAAAGTAAATGTATGGAAAATAAGAAATTGAATATGAGATGCCAGAACACTAACAATGAAAGAGAAATTGAATCCACCAAAATTAAAAAAAAATCAATAGATTTGAATAGTACATGACATTTCATTTAGTCCTTCTAGATAAAGGAATAAATGGGGGATTAGCCTAATTGAAATTAATAAAGTGACATTGGGAGGAATATTTATGTTATTCATAGAGGGAGAACAAGGACGGAATGACATGGATAGGACATGACTAAGACCATTTATAGACCCTAATAATGTAAAAAATTTCAAAACATCCATCTCATGAGCTAAAGTTGAATGAGGTAAGGATAATCAAAAGTCATTAAACAAAATCACATTTAGGATGAAACCCTATTTTTTCGAGTTTTTCATTATTTATTTTCTATTTCTTGAGGTACGCATGCACTCACCCCAAAATTTTTCAACATTCATCAATTATTGCCTATACTTTTAACTGTGTATATTCATTTTATAGGACTATCAAGAACCTAGAAAACATAAAATAGTAGGAATAATTAAAATAAGTTATAGGACTAATACATATCATGAACCTCATTCTTGTTGTGAATCCAAAGAAATAAAATTTGTGAAAGATACTCACATCATGAATCGGGTGGAGGAACAACCTGTGCAACCAAATTTGAATCATTGATTAAAGTGGATTAAAGATTTTAATTTCATAAAATATATACTGTACTTCCCACATTTAATTTATTTAGAGCATTTAACTACCAAATTTCATGTCTCCCTTGATTATTTATTTACTCAACTGAACTAAGAGACATAAACTACCTAGGATAATTCTCATTACTTGTATTTAAATTTATTTGTTAAAAGTTTTGAAAGAGATAAATGGGGGAAATAATTTTTAGACATAAGAATGTAGATTTGGATTTAAAAAATCAATATTTAAGGGATCATGTTAGTTATTTTAAGTGAAATGTTTCTTAGATTCCTCCATGGTTTGGATTTTTGATATTTGAATTAATTAATTTAATTATTCATATGAATTGAAATTATTTATTGTCCCAACCATTAATTCTCATTACCGAGACATTTTATGAGCCCAATATTTCCATTTATTTATATATTATATTTCTTGAGTCTTAGGAGTGTTCTCTTCAATAATTCTCTTAGAATATTATCTAAGCTAGGACTTAAAATTAATTTTTAATATTATTCAGGCATGTTTTATTTAACACATTATCCTTGTACACACCTTACATTAATCATTTTTAAGAGTATAGAATCCATGAACAACCTTGTTAGGAAATGATCCAAGTTAAAAGCCTATTTTATCCATTACTACATTCTTATAAATATATCTAATGATATTTAAAAATAATAATTTTGGTGGATAAACTTTAAATTATGGATAGGGATATATTTCACTGAGAAAATTATGTTGGGGATTTTCTTATGACTTGGGGAGAATCCATAATATTTTTCATTGTACTTTATCATCATTCACATCTATTTCAAAAAAAATGAAAAATAATAGGGTTGTGTCTTGGGAGGTTTAAAAATCACTATTTCCATACCTACAATATGTTTATAGTAAATGGTTAAGTGGTGGATGTGAAATTTTTCTTATGTATATCTTTAGGGGGAAAAATAAAAATAAAAATAATAATAATAATCAATAGAGGATTATTCATTCATTGTGCTTACATTTATCATGGTCCCACTTTGACATTTTGAGGGGGGAGATGAAATTTTTAGGGGATATTTTTATTGAGCTTATCTTTTGATATCATGCATTATGATTTAGAGTGAAAACTCCTTTTTCATCTGTAATGTTTACATCATTTACCTACCTACACAAATCCTCAAATTCATTTGATCCTAAATGGTGAATCCCTCATGATTAACTGTAATATCTATCTTTATGTGGTGGAGATGATAGATAAATTGAAAGAATATGGTGAGTGATATGTTCTTCAGGTATGTTTTGAAATCTATTTATATTTTATGTTGATGATGAGTGGAAAAATTAAAGTAAGTTAAATTGAAAATGTAATTCATATAAATAATAAATTTAAAAATAGAAATGTACTAATAATAAGGTGTGGTTATTTAAATGGAGAAAATTAAAATACTTGGTTGATTTTTTTCTTCAAAAAATAAGGCATTGATGAATTTTCTTACGTGGTGTGTGAATATTTAATTTCCCATTTGATTAATTGATTTTATTAACATTGAATTTAATTCATGGTAATGTGAGTGTCCTTCATATTATGTTGAGATTTTATCCATGAGGGCAATTCTGAATTCATATTTGGGGGATATTTTATACGTCCATTTGATGCATACTTTTTAGGATTAAAATGCATCACTTTTGATATATAAATGATTTATTATTGACTTTTTATTTAATTAATTAATTTATATTTGGTAGGATGAAATTTTTTGTGAAATTATAAAAAGAATCTAAAAGATATCATGATTTTAACTTAAATATGGCTTCCCACAATGAAGGATTCCAATAAAAACTTATGGGGGTTGAAACTAAAGAACCTAAGAGAAGTATGGCTTCAGACATTGTATTTAAAAAATGTATGTCATAAAAAAAATACATGTTTTGAAACATTGCAATAAGTAAACCCAATATTGGACATTAAGTGATGAAAAGAACAAAAAAGGGTACCCCATACATTTCGCAGTGTGACCCAACTTTCACACTATTAATGTTTCCAAACATACAAATATTTGGACTTTTTATGGGATTTCAATAGAGGAAATTTAATTTATTACACAGAGTACCATTTAACTCCCAGATAAACTTGAATCTCTTTATGGATACATATTTATGACAACATAAATGCAACATGAGCCCCATTATAAATAAAGATTTGTGCTGCCGCTACTAGGGCTGATTCTGCTGACCAAAGATTGATGTGAGAACCTATATTGTATAGGGTCCTCATCAGTCGATGTCTCTGATTTATTCATTTTTTATTTATATTTTCTCCTTCTTCATTACACCATTATCCTTAGGATTAGGGGGTAGTTTCCACCTTATTCTAGGATTATATAGCTGAAGGGGGAAGGTATCATTGGATTTTATTTCATTATTTTCATTCATGTATAACGGTTTCTATAATTTTAAATAATAATCCAATATCTTTATTTCCATTTATCGTGACCATTTTTATTTAAATAAAAAAGAACTTTTCAATTTTAAAACTGATTACCCTAATTGAGGCATAACCTTTTTCGAATTTAGCATAATTTGGTTTAAAATTTGTACCAAGAGAAACTTGATTCAACGGATCATTAAATTACCTAACCATGGTAAAAGTGGAATTTCTACATTTAGGAGGGGATTTCATGACCATTGAATCTACCTCATCCTGACTCCAATACCAATTTTAAAAAATAATTTAATTTCTAAATTCAATTTCACTTAAACCCAAAAAGATACAAAACTATGTAATGCCTTTAAAACCAAGTCTTTCAAACCAATATTCTTTTATTTTCATTCTTTCTTTATTCAAAATGCTTCCAAAACAAAAAATACTTCCTTATTTAATTTTAATATCCATTAAAATAGTTAAATAAAATCAATTTCTTTCAAAATATAATAAAATAATTTAAAATATCATTGGTTCTAATTCAATATTTCTTTATACTATATTTTAATTAACAATTTTCATGTTTTGAGTATTTTTATAAATATTTTATTTTGTGTATCCTTGTAGTAAAAAAATGATGCCTCGTGGGCTTTTCAATTATGTATAGAGGGACTTGTCTAAATTATATCATACTTTAGAGAAACAAATTTCACATAATGGGACATACCCAAAATCACAAAAACCTGGTCAAGTATTTCTTTTCCATAATTAATAAATAACACTCCCAAAACACCCCCCAAAAATTTAAAATATGCATTCCTCATGACATAATAAGCTTCCTTTAAGTTTCCTTAAACTATATTTCCAAAAAATACAACCTAAAAATCATATCAATGGTATTTTTGAAAATAATCACCCTTTTAGGTTTGTTAAAAACTTCAAAAAAAAGATTTATCATAACTTCATTTTAAAAATTTAAATCTGGACATAACTAACCAATAAAAACCTTTGAATATATTTACTTAAAATGTTACATCAATGATTCACTTAAAATCAATTTTAATCCCACGTGAGTAAAAATATTCATGTGAAATAAAAGATAGATTAAAATATCCTCATGAAAAAACTTTTTTGGGCTTCATGTTCTTCAACTCCTCCACAAATATTCTTTACCAGATTAAAATATTAACTAATATCTCTCTATTTAAAACACTATAATAGGATTTATCTCACTTTTTAAATAGAAAATAACACTCCTAGTTCTCTTTATTTCAAAACATGTTTCTCCCAAGTAAAAAAAACTCCCAACTAATCTATGGACGTATAATTGCCCTTTTTCAATGAACCCAAACATCACTTATTTGAAAGTTCATAAGAGAGGGATAAAAATATAAAAATTGAATTTAAGAGAGGTATAATACCTTTATATTAATAAAAAATATATTGGGGGAGTGGGTTCCATTCTTTAAACCACCTTGGGGATTGAGACGGTTGTACTCCATGATATAATAATTTATTTCCAAAATATTTCTTGGGTTATGCCTTTTTCATGATATCTGAAACATGATTTTGTGTTGACCCATAATTCAACTTGACTAGACCTTTCTCAACATTCTCCATGATGAAATGGAACTTTATCTCAATGTTTGTTTCCTTAAATGATGGATGGTATTTTTTTAGGATAATATTTCTTGAGTTGTCACACTTCATTATAATAGTATATTTCACATCAATAATAATATCCTCAACCTATTGCTTCATCAATAGTAATTGAGTATATTATTGAGTTGAAAAAATGTATAAAACCATATAGTTATAATAGAAATATAGTCCTTCTTCTTATTATTCTAATAAATGTATGAACTTCCAAGATAAAATTCACCACCTGATGTCAATTTTTAATCATCTACTAAAATTTACCAATATGAATTTATAAATTCCAATAAATTTTTATTTGATATTATATGATATAAATAAAAGAAATTCATCCTATTATAGATGTACCGAAGAACTCTTTTCTATTTTATCATGTGGATTTCCTTGGGAAAACTTTTGTACAATGTGAACTAGTATATAATAAAACTATGTTAGTTTGTGTTATTGGTAAGTATAAGAGACTTCTAGTAATCTTACTATAAATCATAATATTGACCCTATTTCCACTATCGTATCTTTAAAAATTCTTATGGGTTGCCACCAGATTTTTCATTAACATGAAATCTTCCATTCTAAATATCTTGAGTATTTATTTGGAATATTTTGATTGGAAAATAAATGTATCGGCCCTTCCTTGAGTCACTAATAAGAAAAGATTTTTTTTTCATTTGTCAATCATTTACATATTTAATTATCACCTCATATATTTTTAAAACCACATAGATTATGCCTTGTCTAATCCTAAAAAATTATATTATCCACAAAATAAGCACCAATATCCTTTGATCCTTTTATTCCTCCATGTAGAGGTTCTGATTAACTCCACCTCATTAGAATCTAAGAGTTCTCAAATATTGATCTACCTCATAATAATAAGATAATGGTGTTTACTTTATACCATATAAGGCCTTCTTCAACCAAAACACTTTTCTCTCATCTTCATCCATAAGAAATCTATTTGGTTACTTGATACAAAAATCTTCCTCAATGAATCCATTTAAGAATGTTGATTTAAAATCCATTTTCGAAACCTTCAACTACCTTTGATCCTATATTTCCAAAAAAAATTTAAGGATTTTAAACTAATCATCAGGGGTAATAGTATTATCAGCTTCAATAAATTTATTTTAGAAATATCCCTCTAACGAAAGTTTTTATTTCTTATGATTCAATTTTTCATATTCATTTAGTTTATTTTATAACACCCACATGTTCTCGATGACATTTCTTCTTTTGTCTTTGGAAAAATTTCCCAAGTTTTATTATTTTTATTTGGTTGATCTTTTCATTTGACTATTTCACCCAATTTTCATAACACCATATAGATGGTCATTGCACTATTATTTTATACAAGTTTTATCAAATGTAGGATTTGACTATGGAATGTTTTTTAGGATTCATGAAACTTAAACCCGTTATAGCATGGTCCTACCCTTTACTTAATGAACTTATATTTTCTCATCCCTAGTATACATATGAGTGTCCCCACCAATTCCATTATTCCTACTTTATTTCTCACAACTCTTGGGTGATATCTAGAGAATTTTTGGATATCTTTCAGTACCTTTTCTTGGATTTTATCCTTGACTTTAGGAGATTATTTTTTAGTGATACACAGTGAGTTACCTCTCCTTATTAGTTTTTTCATGTTATTATTTATTAATTCTCAGTAGAAGTACCGAATTGATTTGGAGGATTTTAGGGATTTGATTTTGATAAATAATTTATGTAACCTTGGTTGATTTTGGTTTCCCTCTCACGATCTCAGTCTTATATTACTCTTTTTCTTGTTTTATTCTGTCACAATAATTGTAAACATTAATTTTAGGTAGGGGATTCAAGAAACCTATTCTTTTATGAGTGAATTATAGAAGTTTCATAATATTAATTTCCTTGATTGTATAGTATATATTGTATTGATGATAATGAATCAGACTAAAAAATTATAGGTGGTGGGTGAATATCTTTTGGTTATATGTTTTTCATGATATTGTTTTATAATTTATATATGTTTTTTTTTGTTATAGAAGTTTTTTATAATTAATTTGATCTATAGAACATTATTGTGAATAAATTTTGGAAACACCCTTCATAAAAGGTCAAGAACATAAAGAAATTAATTAGCCAGATGTGTGGAATAAAGAAATTTATATGAAGACGCTCCTTGAAATGGGGAAGTGTTTGACACTAAAAATTATGGATGAGTGTTGTTATAAAGATTTTTATTATGGATGTGTTTTTATGTATATTATGGGGTTGTTTTATGGAAAAGATATGGTTGGTTGTTGTAATGAATTGGTGTTTAGTTATGGTACATGTTATGTAGCAGGGTTGTGGTTTCTTTTCCATGGATGGCAAGAGGAAAAGTGGTAATTGGTGTGGAATGATGATGTGAAAAGGGATTGTTTTGGCATGCATAATGGGATGATTACATGGTTTTTGATGTGGTTAGTTTTGTATTGTGATTTTTCTTATAGTTTATCAATTTTAAGAGAATATTATATTGATAATGAAATGAAATAATAGGTAATATATGTAATTGATGTGGGAAATGGATAATAAATTTTTTTCATTAAATATATAATTTTAGTTTAATGAACTTAATAATTTCTAATAAATGGTAAATATTTAATTTTTATTACGTGATTAAATATTGGAATTTAAATACTTTTGTGGTTATTTTGTATGGGAAAGTGTGTCAGTTTGTGGTGTTATAGTTGGTAGTAGTGATAGTGTGTGGGGATGGATGTGTGGTGATAGTTTTGGGTTATAATGGTGTTGTGTTGATGTGAACCCTTTAGGTTCGGATTTTTTATGTTCTATATATGATTTATTTTATTATGATTTCTTTACACACCCCACCTAAGTCAGATAAAATTATTGATGCTGAATTGTTTTATATTCTAAGTGTTTTCCATAACACCTAGGTTGGTGAGTAAATGGATGGATAAATAATCCATCTTACCTTCTCTCCTTTATAGGTGTAGTGTATTTGAGTAGTTATATGGATGTGGTGGTGATACTTTTTGGGGTTCATGCATGGTAGGACGATGGCATGAGGTATATTTCCTTTATGTTTATGATGCCCTATTGTGGTGGATATGTAATGAGGTTTTGATGCAAAGTGGAGATATGTATATGTGGTTCTGGTTCTGCTTGTGGTTATGTTTATGGTATGGTTGTACTAATGCAAAAACAGGATTTTATACCCTTTGGGAGGTTGTGATATTTAGGACCAAGGTTCTACCCACATCATATGTGACATGATTTTTATAGTGTGATGTGGACTAACTATTGAAGGTGCGGATGCACAATATGTATGATGTTAGGGTATGAGAGTAAAAAATAAATGGGGAATTGGTTGAGGGGTACCCTTTTATGTTCTCAATATTAATTTATTAGACTTGGATATGATATTTTTTGAGTGGTCCTTGGTGGGATTGGGTATTAGTGGACCCATTAGTTGCTTGTTGGATCTATTGTTTATTCCCTAAATCATGAGTATGCTTCATACACATTTTCATGAGTGTTATTGTGTATGATCCTAATAGTTATACATGTTAAACTCACCCATATATATATAATATTTTTTGGGTTTCCAAGGTGAATTTGGATAATGTTCTAGATAATTCTAGCTCAAAGATTAGAGCACTAGTCAGAGTATCTACCTAGAATTGTTACTTGGTATTTTTATTTAGATACTAATATTTGTATTAAATTTAATTAATCTATAGGATATTGGATTTATTTAATATCATGGTTTTTATTGGTGTATTTGTTTTATATTCCTAGTCATTAGTTAGCTATGGGGAGTAGTGTGGTAGTGGTGGATCTTATATCTCAAGGAGTGAGAGGAGACATATGTTTCAATGGATGATTTTTACCAATAGTTTCATTTGTAGTTATTATATTTGGAAATGAGGTCCTTGAAAAGGCATGATATTCTCTCTTTTTAATTAGGGATCCTAACCATTAGATAACTCAAGATCATATTTAATCACCACTTTTGATTCACTCATAATATTTTTCAAAAATAATGATTCAATATCATGGGGTTTGGAGGATGAAATTCACTCAGTTATCTGATATGCAGTCACTCTATATATGTTTCCTACTTATTTATAGGCGCATAATAAGGATGGGATCATTGAGATGATTCATAATCATCCAGGTTCATCTCAATAAGCGATACATTAGTTCTTCATGAAGAGAATATATATTATTATAGGATCTAATATGTTGGCTAGGAAAGATTTCAACTAGTAGGGAATTAGAATCATCAGTTTTATTTAAATTTTTGTTGGTCTAGTAGTATATGTGCATCTACTGGGAGATCTAGGGTGGGTTTTTTTCTTGTTGGAGGCATGGTCAGTAGTGTCTTCAGTTCATTCCCATCCTTAGGGATCATCATTGTTCGAGTGGCCAATTTTCATTTGGCCTCTGTAGCAGTTTTTTAGAGGGTACATCATAAGTAAATAAAGTATGCTTATTATCCGAGGGGAGATGGTACTAGAAAATATTATCCCTATGATTCCCCCCTTGCTCAGGGGAATATTGAAAAATCATGGTCATGGTGGTGGTTGTAAATAGTAAATTAGAGGAGATGGATGTTGACAGTCATAAGTTATGGATGTGTTAGCTATATATAGGAAATGTATTGTTCTAGGTACCATATATGTACCACATTCCATAGTTTAGACTTCATTTGAATCTAGATCATCACGAAACATTATTTCACCTACCTTGGTTCCTACATTGGGACTCAAGGTGGAGATTTTTCTAGTTTCATTGGTGTTTACTATGATAGTTGGAGGTCAAACAAGTCTACATGATGTGTGATAGGGTTGTGAGCTAATGATATAGAAACATCATTCATCTAGGGATTTCTTTCTACTTCAAATATATCCATATGATATCATTCTTAGAAAATAATGGTCTTTTTTCATGATTATTGATTTATTTTTGAAGATATTTGGGTCCATTGATGGGGAGGTCCATTGTGTAGTATTCATTGGTTACTAAGATCATAATATAGGTCATAAATTATTAGAGATACTTTTGTCTCATTTTATAGCATAATCTATGAATTTTATGAAGGTGTAGGTGGTGGAATTTTCTAGTGTCTTTGAGTAGTTTTTGTATGGTTTCTCAAAGGAGGTTAGTGATATACCCCTTGATGTGATATCAAATTTGAGATAGAGTTTCAATCTAGTGAATCTATGATTTTGATGGCTCCTTATCATATGAGACCTTCTATTCTATGTGATTTGAGAATATAGATTTAATATCTGATGGAAAATAGTTTTATTTGGCCTTATGTGTCACTATGGGGTGATTGAGAGTTATTTTACAAGAATTTGGGTAGTATTTAGATATTTTATATATTATACTAGAGGTTAAATCATGTGATGATCAAAAATTGTTAACCAATTTATAGGATTAATGATTTATTTGACCATTTGAAGAGATATAGTTATTTTCAAAGGTTCATTTTTATTTTGGATATCACTATATGTGGGTGAAGGAGGGATATGTTCTAAAACCACTTTCTTGTTCCATTATATTAAAATTGAGTTTGTTTTTATATTATTTGTTTCAATAATTCCTTAGATGTTTTAATGGGAATCCCGAACTATATGTTCTATGAGTTCCTGGATTAGTTTATAGTCATTTTTAACGATGAAATTATCATATACTTGAGTTTATAGGTGGATAATGGTGATAACCATAGTTCATTTTAACAAGTCCTCTGAAAAATTCATAGTTATGGGAATATTTCAAATTTCATGTTCTATATGTAGCATATTCACTTCCTTGGACACGTGGTGTATTGGAAGGGAGTGGTAGTGGATCCATTGAAGATTAGGGTAGTTATTTCTTGGGCAGCACCCAAGAATGTTACAATGGTGTGTAGTTTTCTTGGTTTAGATGTTTCTGTATACCTTATCTCATGTTTTATCACTATTGATATCCTTGACCAGGAAGGACCAGCCCCTCTTATTGACTTACTGGTGTTAAGAAGCCTTTTATTACCTGAAGGATAGATTTATTGGTGCTCACTGTAGCGACTTAGTTTTTGGCCCTGTCATACATTGAAATATTTCTATGAATAATTCCAGAGCTAGGCACGAAGACGACATGTGATTCTGAGGCCCGGTGTGCCCGGAATACATTTTATAAAAATATTAAGTATTTTTATACTATGCACGTGGAAGGGGTGTGTTATCTCATAAACGGTATCTCAGAACAGGAATATGAGGGCACGGTTTTATCCGGAGCGTGTCGTTTACCCTAGGAGGGGTATAAACTTTTCAGGCGTGGGCCTGCTGTGAGAAAAGCCACCAGGGGCATTTTAGTAAATAAATTGAAAAGTTTATTTATGAGAGATAGCTCGAATAACTCCTTAAAGGAGTCTTAGATCACAATTCTGGGTGCGTCGTTGCGTTCAGAACACCGTGTTTACCCTAGGTGCGACATAGTTTTAGTCGGCGTCGGGTGCTGGGTCGGAGGCGGGTTGGCGGGGAGATGAAATGAATTTTTTAATTAAAAAAAAAGGAAAATCCCTCATCCCTCACCTCCCCCCTCCCACACAGGCATGGCGAACCCCTCCCCTCCTCTTCCATTTCTTCGCCGATTCGAGCCACAATTTTCCGTTTTCTGCATTGATCGTCAGCGGATAGAGCGTCAGGGTGTTGCGGGCGTCGTTCTGCACCTGATGCTTTGGTGTTTCACCCGCGAGGTAGCCTCTTTGAGTTTTAATCCCTCGATCATTTTTTTCTTCTAATTTCTTCATTTTGTTGTCGTAGTGGGGAAGATTGGGTCACAAGGGTCGCACATGCACCTCTAGATCGAAAAAAGACCATTGGGGTGGTACAGGCGGTTCGCGGAAGCCTCGCTGGCGCGGTGGCGCCGGCATTGACGAGGGGCGGACGACCAGGGCGGGCCAGCGCGGCAAGGCGGCAGCGGCCGCCTGAGGTGCGGCGGTGCACCACCCAACACGGTGGAGGGCCACGGTCCAGAGGCGGGGCACGCAGCAGTGCGGAGGACGGCCTCCGGCCAAGGTGGGCCGACAGAGGCGGTGGTCGGGCCACTGCGGGCTAGTTCAGGCCGGCCGGACCGGCCAGGTGGGGCCGGTCTGGTCCGGTCTTCATCTGGGGGTTCTTTAAACCCTCGCAGTTTACTAACCGGGTGTCTGTTTCACATTTCGTCTGTGGTGATGCGACCCGGGAGATAAGGTGAACCCTTTGAGGTGGGTTTGGGAGTTTAATGTTTCAGGATCATGCCCCATGAGCTTGAAACATCAAATAAAATAATAATATTTTATTATTATTCGACTTCACGCCGTAGTATCTTCTACCCAGAGCATTTTATTGACATGTTGTCAGTGGTGTTGAGGCCCTAATGGTACGACTGACTTTTCTTGTTGGTTTTCGGGTGATGGGATCAAGTTTGGGGTTCAGGCCCAATGAGGTCGGGTTTGGGCATTTGCGGAGAAACACAACTTTCTCACCATGAGTCTGATTTTTGTGGATGAATAGTCGATCCTATGTGTTTTTTCAAGAGGATCGCAAAGGTGTGATCCGTTCGATGTGTTCTTGGATCGAGGCATGGGCCCCACCCAGGTTTCCTTCATTGAATAGTTCCTTTTTCACCGAGAGTCTGTTTCGGACGAACGAGTAGTCGATCCCGTGTGTTTTTTCATGGGGATCGCAGTGGTATGATCTTCTTGAAGAGTTTTGAGATCGTTTTGTGGGCCTCGCAGGGGATTGCTACGGTGAATAATTCATTTTTCACCGGTTGTCTATTTCGAGCAGGTAAACAGCCTATCCTGCATGTTTTTTTGTGTGGATCGCGATGGTGGCCTCAGTATCGGCCTTGGAGGTGCGCAGTGTGGAATTGTGGCGGGTCACTTAGGTTAGCGATGTTTAGACCAGCAGTGGTTGAGTGTACTCCCTTGGTTCATTCCTACAAGGGTTTGCGCGGCATCCCAACCTTAGTATAGGTTTGTGATCCTCTCGATGATATATTTAATCTTTTAGAGTTATGGCATCCCACCGGTGGGCCCGGAGCAGGATCCTCTAGCATTTTTTCCCTAGATCAGGTTCTTGGTATTGTTGTGACCACCTTTCCATGATCGGCAATCCCCTATCTAGCAGGTTAACCCCGTAGGGTTTGTGGAATCATCAGGAATGTAATCCCATACGTGGTGGGCCATGCTCAGTAGGGTTGTGGCATCATCGGATATAGGATCCCCTACTCAGCATGAGGTTTGTAGTAGGGTTGCGGTATCGTTGGTTATACGATACCCTACATAGCACGTGGTTTATGTAGGGTTGTGGAATCGTAAGTTCGATCCCCTATAGCGTGATATGTACCAGATAGGGTTTCAGTATCATCGTGACCATCGTGACACGGTTGACGATCCTCTATCTGAGTGATGTGTTTCCGTCGAGTGCCAGATCAGGTTGTAGTATCCCCTAGTGGATCCTGGGAGTGATCCCCTATCTGTGAGATCTTCGTCTACCGGTGTTGGTTTTGGTATCCCCTAGAGGACCCTAGGAGTGATCCCCTATCTGAGGAGTTTGGTTTTTTTTTGTTTTAGTGTGCTTTCCTCAGTGACGATATCCGACGAGCATGATCTCTTTGATGAGCGTCTGAGGTGTTTGTGTGGGACCCGAGGGAGTGTATCTCTCGGACGAGTGTCATCTGGGATGACAGTGATCGTGGAGTGTGTTCTCCTGGTTGTGAACCATTACTGGTGATGAGTTTGGTACCTCATGTGGCTTGGTGCAGGAGCTGAGTATATCTGGATGTTCAAGGTGTTTGTATGGGCATTAACCTTGATTAAGCTGACTATTTGTGTTTAGCCGAGGATGGTCATGATATGGAGTTTCTCTCTCATCTGGGTTCCCTTTGGCTGGGATGAGCGGAATGTTGTCTTTCAGTTTCTCCATTTTATTTTGGGGTTTTTGGGGTGACTAATGAGTATTGTTATACTCACCCCGGCACGGGCTTTGCTCCCACATGTTTGTGTCTTGTACAAGCCAAAGATCTTTCAACGATGTCCCAGGAGGACCCGGAGTAGGTAGAGCTGAGTGAGCGGAACTTACCATGGAGTCTTACCGGAGCTTTGTCGAGGAGCTTTCCGCTGGTGCTTTTGGCAGCGTACCCCTTCTTCCGAGCAGGTTGGACTCTTTTGTAATTTTCCTTTAGTGGTCCCTATTTTTCCCTTTTTGTACTACTATTGCACTCTGGTTTGGGATAGATGTATGCATGCATTTGCTTTTCAGTTTTATATCTCTGCACTGTTGCATGGAGGTGTATGTGGGTGCGTGTGTACAGGTAACTTTGGCTAATGCCTCCCTTGTGTGTGATATCCTACTCGGCGCTAGACGCTAGCCCCTGGCCTATTGGAGGTGGGCTTGGGGAGATGCGGCTTGAGCCCCGTTGGGTCGGGTTGTGACAGATTGGTATCATAGGAGGTTCCACTTTTTTGACCTCAGAGCGTAGCTGGTCTTGTTCTGAGTTTGGTTTGGGTTGCATAGCGGAAGTGTTAGAATGTTTCGAGTTCGGATTTCAGACCAGGGACTCCAGTGTTGGTGCGGCGGCCGGCGTATCCATACACCAGGACTCTAATAACCTACCTTTTGACTCAGTAAATTTGGACACTAGTCATAGGGACATAATGGTGTATGCATCATATAGGACTGATTTTTTTGGGTTTTCCTTGTTCTTATTGAGTCAGCTCTCTAGATATACTCTTTGACCATGGAGCGTCTTGATTATATTTCAAGATTCCTCTACGATGATAGCCAGCGAGAGTTCTGCAGTTGGATTGTGATGACGATCTGCCTCGTGTAGAGGCTGTGGACCAGGGCGCAGGTTCTGAGGCTGGACCTCTAGGTGGACCGCCAGTTGAGTCGCCACATGTCTAGCAGCTGGTTGTGTCAGTAGTGCATGTTGAGTTTGTGCGCGGGCTGAGTGCACTGCATGAGTTCCAGAGGCAGCGACCTCTGAGGTTTTGGGGTGATCTAGACCCTCAGGTAGTTGACAACTGGCTCGAAGTTGTCACTCATGTTTTCCGCTTAGTGAGGAAACCTCCAAATCAGATGGTGGTCCTAGCGGAGAGCCTTCTCCATGGTTCGTTCGGGCGATGGTGGAGCCTAGTGACACAATCCCATGATGAGGAGACACTCACATGGGCAGAGTTTAAGCAGCTCTTCCAAGAAGAGTTATATCTGGTGATGCTGAGGTCAGTGCAGATTTAGGAGCTTCTGTAGCTTCGGCAATAGGGTATGACATTGTCGGAGTACTCAACGACGTTTATCGACCTGTCATGGTACTCCCTAGATATGGTTCGAGACCCTTTCTTTAGGGCTTGGACCATCGAGCAGGGGTTACGTAGGGACATCCGGGAAGGTGTGGTTTCTTTGTGTCTGCCCACCTATGCTGGAATGCTGGAGCAAGCGTTGGTGGTGTAGAGATTGCTGGCTGAGCAGATCTCGTCTGTTAGTGTTGGGGGCATGAGAGCTGAGACTTTGTCAGTTGGATCGGCATCTGGTAGCCGACGACATACTCATGGGCCCAGACGTGGCAGAATTTTTAGGAGGCAACCCCGGGATGGAGGATCTGAGGCACATGGCTCACAGGGGTCGCATGCCAGTTTTGGTTAGTCATAGGAGAGGTGAAGTTACACTTGCGATGGTAGGGGACATCTTGATAGAGATTGTCCAACTCGTCGTGCTGCTGAGAGGGAGCCGGTCGACAAACTGCCTTGGCAGAGGCAGTGACTCGAGCAAGGAGGTCTGCAAGGCAGCGGACGTGGAGACAGAGCTGGTGCAGTAGTAGAAGGTGGTAGGAGGTATCAGTTGGCACAACCCCCACCACCAGGTGGTTCATGCCAAGATCAGGGAGCTGGTGGCCGAGGTCAAGGACAACTGCATTCCCTAGAGGCTGTTGACCCAGAGGCTATGTGGATGGATATAGGTACACCTAGTGTCCTTTCTACTTTCTATAGTAGTTTGATAGACACTGTTTAGCAGTACTATTTTCATTTCCATTGCTTGCTTGAGTTTTTGTTCAGGTCGTTGGTAAGACCCTTTGTGGGTTTTGTTTGGTGTTCTTCGAATGCATGAGGAAGAGGGACCCTTCCCCCACCGAGATACATTTTTGTGATGCGATTAAAACCATGCGGGTGAGTCAGTGCTGCCCAAAGCGGATAGTGTTGAGGTTTGGTAGACGAATCCCTCTGACTTATGTGTTCTAGTAGGGGTGTTTGTTGGGGAACTCACTGGCGTGGGAGACCGAGTTGAGAGTCCAGTTACTTTCTATGTGCTTGTGGCTTTTCGGGGAAGAAAAGTTGTAAGGTGTGGAGGATATAGAAACTTGGTTTTTGGCTCTATCAGACTTTGGAATATTCCTATGAATAATTCTAGAGCTAGGCGCGAAGAAGGCGTGCGATTCCAAGGCCCGGTGTGCTCGAAATTAATTTTATAAAAATATTAAGTATTTTTATACTATGCACGTGGTTGGGGTGTGTTATCTCCTAAAAGGTAGGTCATAACATAAATCTGAGGGAACAGTTGCATCCGGAGCATGCATTTTACCCTAGGTGGGGTTTAAAATTTGCGGGCGCGGGCCTGCTGTGAGAAAAGACACCAGGGGTGTTTTTTGTAAATAAATTGAAAAGTTTATTTATGAGTGATGGATCGAATAACTCATGAACAGAGTCTCAAATCGCAATTCTGAGTGCGTCATTGCGTTCAGAACGCCGTGTTTACCCTAGGCGCGACATAGGTTTAGTCTCCATCAGGTGCCGGGTCGGAGGCGGGTTGGCGTGGGAGATGAAATGATGTTTTTAATTAAAAAAAAGGAAAATCCCTCTTCCCTCACCTCCCTCCTCCGGCACACGCACAACGAACCCCTCCCCTCCTCCTCCGTTTCTTCGCCGATTCGAGCTGAAACCATCCATTTTCTGCTCCAATCGTCAGCGGATCGAGCTTCAGGGCGTCGCGGGCGTCGTTCTGAACCCGAAGCTTTGGTGTTTTGCCCACAAGGTAATCGGTTTGAGTTTTAATCCCTTGATCTTGTTTTTTCTTCTAATTTCTTCATTTTGTTGTCGTAGTAGGGAAGATCGGGTCCTGAGGGTCACGTAGGCACCTCAAGATCAATAAACGGACCACTGGGGTGGTCCCGGCGGTCCGTAGAAGCCTTGCAGGCGCGGCAGCGGCGCCGACGCCGGAGAGGGGTGGCCGGCCACGGTGGGCCGGCGCGGCAAGGTGGCCACCGCCACCTGCGGTGCAGCAGCACGCCACCCAATGCGGTGGAGGGACGCGGTCTTGCAGTTGAGGGCTGGTGGTGGCCGCGGCTGAGCCGGCCAGGGCGGGCCGGTTTGGGCCGGTGCAGGCCAGTTCAGGCTGGCCGGACCGGCCAGTTTGGGCCGGTCCGGCCCAATCTTCGTCCGGGGGTTCGTTAAACCCCTGCAGTTTACTATCCGGGTGTCCGTTTCACATGTCGTCTGCGGAAATGTGACCCTGAAGATAAGGAGAACCCTTTGAGGTAGGTTTATGAGTTTAAAGTTTCGGGATTGTGGCCCGGGAGCTTGAAACGTTGAATAAAATAATAATATTTTATTATTATTCGACTTCGGGTCCTCGTATCTTCTACCTGGAGAGTCCGATTGATGTGATGTCAGTGGAGTTGAGGCCCTGATCGTACGTCAGACATTTCTTGTTGGTTTTGGGGCGCTGGGACCAAGTTTGGGGTGCATGCCCCATGAGGCCGGGTTTGGGCGTTTGTGGAGAAACACAACTTTCTCAACATGAGTTCAATTTTGGTGGGTGAATAGTTGATCCTGTGTGTTTTTCCGAGAGGATCGCAATGATACGATCCATTCGATGTGTTCTGGGATCGAGGCATGGGCCCCACCCGGGCTGCCTTCGGTGAATAGTTCCTTTTTTCACCAGGGGTCAGTTTCGGACGAACGAGTATTTGATCCCGTGTGTTTTTCTGAGGGGATCTCAGAGGTATGATCTGCTTGATGAGTTTCAGGATCTTTGTGTGGGCCCCGCATGGGCTTACTATGGTGAATAGTTCCTTTTTCACCAGTTGTCCATTTCGGGTGGATAAATAGCCTATCCTATGTTTTTTTCTGCGTGGATCACTATGGTGGCCTCAGTATCAGCCTTGGAGGTGCGCAGTGTGGCGTTGTCGCGAGTCGCTCGGGTTAGCAACTTTTGGACTAGTAGTGGTTGAGGTTACACCCTTAGTTCATTAATACGAGGGTTCCCACATCATCACAACCTTAGTATAGGTTTTCTATCCTATCGATCATATGTTTAATCTTTTAGAGTTGTGGCATCCCTCCGGTGGTCCCGGAGCGGGATCCTCTAGCATCGTTTCCCTAGATCGGGCTCTTGGTATCATTGTGACTTCTTATCCACGGGCGGTGATCCCCTATCTAGTAGGTTAACCCCGTAGGGTTTGTGGCATCATCGGGAATGTTATCCCCTACGCGGTGGGCCGTGATCAGAAGGGTTGTGGCATCATTGGATATATGATCCCCTACTCAGCATGACGTTTGTAGTAGGGTTGCAGTATCGTTGGTTATATGATCCCCTACATAGTGCGTGGTTTCTGTAGGTTTGCGACATCATTAGTTCGATCCCCTACAACGTGAGATGTACCAGATAGGGTTTTGGTATCATCGTGACCATCGTGACATGGGTGACGATCCTCTATATGAGTGACGTGTTTCTGTCGAACGCCAGATTGGGTTGTGGTATCTCCCAGCGGATCCTGGGAGTGATCCCATATCTGTGATATCTTCGTATACTAGTGTGGGTTTTGGTATCCCTTAGTGGACCCTAGGAGTAATCTTCTATCCGAGGTGTTTGGTGTTTTTGTTATTTTAGTGATGTTTCCTCAGTGATGATATTCGACGATTGTGATATCTCAGATGAGCGTCTGAGGTGTTTATGTGGAACCTGATGGAGTGTATCTCTCATATGAGTGTCATTCGGGATGACGGTGATCGTATAGTGTGTTCTCCTAGTTGTAAAATGTTTCTGGTGATGAGGTCGGTACCTCATGTGGCTTGGTGCGTGAGATGAGTATTTCTGGATATTCAAGGTGTTTGTATGGGCATTCACCTGGATTGAGCTGACTAGTTGTGTTTACTCGAGGATGGTCATGAGATGGAGTTTCTCTCTCATCTAGGTTCCCTTTGGCTAGGATGAGCGGACTGTATCATTTCAGTTACTCCATTTTATTTCGGTTTTTTTGGGGTTCCTACTGAGTATTGTTATACTCACCCCTGCACGGGCTTTGCTCGTACATGTTTGTGTCTTGTGCAGACCACATGCCTTTCGACGATGTCCCGGGAGGACCCGGAGCAGGTGGAGCTGAGTGAGCGGGACTGACTGTGGAGTCTTACCAGATCTGTGTCGAGGAGCTTTCGGGTAATGCTTTTGGTAGTGTACCCATTCTTCCAAGCAGGTTGGACGCTTTTGTAGTTTTCTTTTGGTGGGCCCTATTTTTTCCTTTTTGTACTACTGTTGCACTCTGGTTTGTGATATATGTATGCATGTATTTTCTTTTCAGTTTTATATCTCTACACTATTGCATGTAGGTGTATGTGGGTGTGTGTGTACAGGTACCTTAGGCTAATGCATCCCTTGTGTGTGATAGCCTACTCGGCACTAGACGCCATCCCCTGGCCTATTGGAGGCAGTCTTGGGGAGACGTGGCATGAGCCCTGTTGGGTCGGTTCGTGACACTCTCATTGTTCATATACTATAGGATGGAGTGATTTTTAAGGTTTTCTTTGAACTTCCTATTTCAGGTTGGGTTGTATATTAATATAGTAGACCATAGTGTTATATTATGGTTCTAGGAAGTTATCTCCCCATGAGTGTAACTTTACCACTCATGATATTGAGTTAGTTGTGTTGATTTTTTCTATAAATATTTAGGCACATTACATCATCAATTATCACTTTATATTCTTCATTGGCCATAATATCCTAAGGTATATTTCTCCTTAGTGATATCTGAATTTTTGACAACATTAATGGATTGAGTATTTATTGGAAAATGACTTTGAAATATCGTATACTTTGATAAATAGAGATTTATTTATAAATTCTTTAAGCAATAAGTCATAGGGAGATAGTTTTTAGGAGTCTATATATGCTTTGATGGTGATGTAGGATCTTATATTGACACATCGTGATATAAAAGGTTGAGAATATGGTTTTTTTATTCCCTAAGATAGTGAAATCATTTTTAATGTAGCTGGTGGAGGATTCTTAGTGGGGAGACTCAAACCTAAAGGGGATGTGGAACCATTCCATCCATGATGATTCTCCAAATGGATAGTCGAAGGATGATTAGCATTGGATGATGTTTCGGAGGAGGTTTTATATTCCATTGGATGTGCATGAAGAGGTTATATATGAGTTTCATAGCCCATTAGTGGTAGTGAATTATGGTGTATCCATGATGTACCATGCCTTGAGGAGTCAAGTTTGGTGGCTCAAGATAAGGAGATTAGTTGTGGAGTTCATGACACAATGTTTATTCTTCCAGCATTTAAAGAAAATGAATCATGTTTTGTGTGGTTTTTTGTTGTTTTTGGATATCCCCAAGTAGAAATAGGAGGATATATCATTTTATTTCTTTATATTATACCTCAATATATGTGATCGTGTTATGATATATGGGTGATTTTGTATTGGTTACTGAAGTTAGATCACTTTCTAGTGATTAGGGAGTTGGGTACTATTGAGTCTTTGGCAAGGTGGTATATGGATGAGGTGATGTAACTTCATGGGGGTACCAAGCACCATCATATCTGACCATGATCATTATTGTACCTCTCATATATGTACAATATTACAACAAAAGTTTTTCTCTTGGTTTAACCTCAGCACTAATTTCCATCCTCATATGAATGGGAAAACTGAAAAGACCATCCAAACACTGGAGGATATACTGCAAGCTTGTGTTATGAATTTTAGTGGATCTTGGGAAATGTATTTTCCCTTGTTTGAGTTTTCTTATAACTTTAAATATCACTCTTCCATTATCTTGGTTCTATTCAAGGTATTATATTGGAGGACATGCAAGCCTCCATTATGATGGACTGAGGTTTGGGAGTTGGCGGTCTTTGGTCCAGATGTGGTGAAGATTATGATGGGGAAAACATAGATGTTTTGGGATAGGATAAAAGTGGAATCGGACTATAATATGTTGGATTCTTATTGAAGGAGGACTCTATTGGAGTTTTAGGTTAGTGATCATTTGTTCTTTATAGTTTACCATCAATATTGGTATTAGATATTTGGTCGAGGGAGTAATTTTTATCCTTAGTTCATCAATATTTTCAAGGTGTTACATCGTAAAAGAGATGTAGAATATCAGTTGTAACTTCCTCTATAGTTAGATAGGTATCACAATGTCTTCCATGTGTCACATCTTCATTGATATATTCACGATGACTCCAATTCCAGTAATTGGGGAGAGTTATATGTCAAGGATGATGTGATTTTCATGTAATGGAAATTCAATGTTCAGTATTAATTAGAGAATTTGTTTTTTGGATGTATTATTCCCCTAGATAGAGTTCTGTAATGGCATGGTTTCTTAGAAGGGAGTGTGTGGGAATGCGAGTCGCAGATGTTTGCTTATTATCCTGATCTATTTGAATCTTTAATTTATTTGGTAATTTAATGCTTTAATTGGTGGTGATTTAATTGAATTTTTTATTTCTTTGGTTATTAAGTTTCTTTTATGGTATCTCCTAGTTTGAGAGGTATCACCCAGGTGGTTCTTGATTGTCGTTGTATGAGGTTTTTCTTCTAGGTTTGATTTTTATTCTCATAGATAGGAATCATTTGATAGGTATCTAATATAATTTCACATACCTCCTCAACCCTTTACTCTATGTTTTTTGGTGGTTTAGGTGTTGAGATGAGGTTTGAGGAATGAAGAGTGGATTTTAAGCTAGAATTCCATCTATGGGTTAGTTTTATAGTGTGATGGTTTATGTTGTGAAATGGTGGTTCAGTCTAGTTTCCTAGATTCTATATGGTTTATTTGGTTGTAGAATAGAGTTCTTGGTTTCTATTTTGGTGTCTCTTCCATATTTTATAGAGTTTCAGTGTGGTTCCCTGAGCTACAACATTGAAAATCATGGTGAGTTTTTGGTAAAGTGAAGGTGTCCCATTTGTGGCATGGTCCTCGATGATGGGGTGTGGATTTTTTGGGGTTGATATTAATGTTCTACCATTTTTAGGGACCCTACAACATGGTGCATATGATTATTCATTAATGAGTTCAAGGTTATTTATACTGTGTCATTGATATAGGCATTCTATTATGGTTTTCCTTAGGTGTTATCAGACCTAGTCTTTGATAGTGGTGTAATATTCAATATTCTCCTAACTTAAACCCATCGTGGTGTAGTCCTTCCCTTTCCATCATGGTATTCTATTTTTCCATCCTATGTATAAATTTATGTGTCCCTCTAAATTATATACTTCTACCTTTGTTTTACTGAACTCATGGGTGACCTTAGAGTGTATTTAAGATATATTTCAATGAATTTTCCTGAATTTTATTCTCAACTTCAAGAGACCTATTTTTGGTTATCCAATGTATTTTCATTCTCTTTTCTTCATAGTTTATTCCCCTTTTTCTTTGGGAATTCGCATTTCCAGTTTCTGTTCAATTTGGGGGATGTTAGGGATGTGATTTTAATAAATCATTTATATGTACTACTATTGATCGTAAAATATTCAGTTCTTACTTTTATCAACACTAAAAAAACATTGATAAAGGGGGATATTTATCAGTGCAAGCTAAAAGCGCTGATAAATTTCACTTTTATCTGTGCTAAAAAAAGTTCTGAAAAATTATAGCCTTGTCAGCGCTTTTTTTCCCACAAATAATAGTACCACATTATCTTTTCTTTTCTTAGAACTAATAATTGACATAGTGAATAATTTAATTTATATATAAATGCTTATATATATATATATATTATAAATATGAGTTATATAACATATAAGAAAAAATTAGTATCAATCATATTTTCATAATTTTATATATAAAAAATCATGAAATTTATATTAATCGATAAAATGATTAATAGTATATTAATATATATTAATTAAAAAATGTATATATAATTAATATTAATAAGATATATTAATATTTTATTTAAAAAATTATATTAATATATAAATGAATATATTTATTTATATATGTGATTTGTATTTGAATTTATATATTTATATTCAAATTAAATAATTTAAAATATAAATACATGTATTTGTATGTATATGTATGCATGTGTATGTATATGCATGTATATCTATGTCTGTGTGTGTGTGTGTGTGATATTTGTGATTGCATGTGTTATATTGTGTGTGTGTGTGTGTGTTTTGTGTTTGTGTTTATATGTAGATGTTTGTGTGTGTGTGTGCGCGTGTATATATGTGTGTGTATGAGTGGATGTACATGCATGTGTGTGTGTATGTATGTGTGTGTGTATGTGTATATGCATGTGTCTGTGTATGTGCATGTGCATGTGTATGTATGTGTGTGTGTGTGTGTATGTGTATTTGTGTGTGTATGTGTATGTGTTTGTGCATGTGCATGTGCATGTGCATGTGGATGTGTGTGTGTGTCTGTGTGTCTGTGTGTGACTGTGTGTGTGTGTCTGTGTATGTGTCTGTGTATGTGTACGTGTACGTGTATGTGTCTGTGTCTGTGTCTGTTTATGTGTATGTGTCTGTGTATGTGTCTGTGTATGTATATATATATGTGTGTGTGTGTGTGTGTGTGTGTGTGTGTGTATGTGTATGTGCATGTGCATGTGGCTGTGTATGTGTATGTGTATGTGTATGTGTATGTGTATGTGTATGTGTATGTGTATGTGTATGTGTATGTGTATGTGTATCTGTATGTGTATGTGTATGTGTCTGTGTATGTGTATGTGTATGTGTATGTGTATGTGTATGTGTATGTGTATGTGTATGGGTATGTGTATGTGTATGTGTATGTGTATGTGTATGTGTGTGTGTCTGTGTATGTGTATGTGTATGTGTATGTGTATGTGTATGTGTATGTGTATGTGTATGCGTATGTGTCTGTGTATGTTTATGTGTATGTGTATGTGTATGTGTATGTGTATGTGTATGTGTATGTGTATGTGTATGTGTATGTGTATGTGTATGTGTATGTTTATGTGTATGTGTATGTGTATGTGTATGTGTATGTGTTTGTGAATGTGGATGTGAATGTGTATGTGTATGTGTATGTGTATGTGTATGTGTATGTGTATGTGTATGTGTATGTGTATGTGTATGTGTATGTGTATGTGTATGTGTATGTGTATGTGTATGTGTATGTGTATGTGTATGTTTATGTGTATGTGTATGTGTATGTGTATGTGTATGTGTATGTGTATGTGTATGTGTATGTGTATGTGTATGTGAATGTGGATGTGAATGTGTATGTGTATGTGTATGTGTATGTGTATGTGTATGTGTATCGGTATTTGTATGTGTATATGTATTTGTATGTAAATGTATGTGTATGTGTATGTGTATGTGTATGTGAATGTGGATGTGGATGTGGATGTGTATGTGTATGTGTATGTGTATGTGGATGGGTAGTTGTATGTGTATGTGTATGTGGATGTGGATGTGTATGTGGATGTGTATGTGGATGTGTATGTGTATGTGTATGTGTATGTACATGTGTATGTGTATGCGTATGTCTATGTCTATGTTTATGTCTATGTGTATGTGTATGTGTATGTGTATGTGTATGTGTATGTGTATGTGTATATGTGTGTGTATGTGTATGTGTATGTGTATGTGTATGTGTATGTGTATGTGTATGTGTATGTGTATGTGTATGTGTATGTTTATGTGTATATGTATATATAGGTATGTTTATGTGTTTGAAATTCATGTCATAAATGTTATGCATTCAATTTTTTTAAACTTTTTTTTAATTTATTCAATTTGATTTATTCATTGTCAATACTCCTTCATTTGATATTATTTGTTCATTTTTTATATTTATTAATTTTTAATATATTTTGGAATTCATTTATTTTTTAATATTTATTTATGCCTGATTATTTAGTTTGTTTTAATGTTTTCAATATGTTTATAATTTATATGATTATTATTTATTAAGTTTTATTTATTAAGTTGTAATATTTTTAAAATGTTTTAAATTTATATAATTAATTTACCAAAATAAATTTTTAGATATTTTTTATTTAAATAGTTAATTTAATTTATTTTTAATATTTTTTTATTTATATAATTTATGTATTCTATTTATTCATTTTTTATGCGTTTAAATTAATGTAATTAATCTTACTAATGCATTTATTAAATAGTTTTTAATATATTAAATTTATTTATTCATTTTAAAAATTCATTCATTTAATAAAATTTGGTCATTTTTAATATTTATAAATATTTATATTTTTTAGAATTTAAATAATTTTTTATATTTATTTTTACATAGTTATTTACTATTTTTTAATATTTGTAATTTGTTCCTAATTTATATGAATAATATTTATTCATTTTTATTCATTAAGTTTCAATATTTTTGAAATTTATATAATTCATTTATTTAAATGAATTTTTTAATATTTTTATAATTTAAATATTTAATATTATTTATTTTTAATAACATTTTTATTTATATAATTCCTATTTTATATTTATTCATTTTATATATTTTTTACGTGCTTGTAATTTATGAAATTAATTACATGAATCGCTTTTTTTTAATATTTTTTGGAATTTATTCAAATTTAGTTGTTCATTTTTAATATTCATTCATTTAATATATTTTTTTAATTTTAAATATTTACTAATTTTTAATCAATACTAATTTTTAATACTTTCAGAATTTATTCATTTTATAATATTTATTTATACATATTTATTTATTAATTATTAATATTTTCAATATGTTTATAATTTTAATAATTAATTTATTTAAATTCAATTTTTAATATTTTTTGTAATTTAAATAGTTACCATAGTTTATTTTTAATAATTGTATTATGTATATAATTAATATTATTGATTTATTCCTTTTTCATTTTTTTACATTTTTTATGAGTGCTAGGTTAGGCGCTGATAAAAGTATATTTTATAAGCGCTAAAACATAAACACTGAGAAATACAACTTTTATCTTTGCATTTTTAGAGTAAAAAAAAGTGGTGATTTGTCAATGCTAAGAAGGAATTTACAAAAGTGGTATTTTTTAGTGCTTATATTTCTAGCACTGATAAAACACACTTTTATCATCACTTTTTAGTAAATACTAATAAAACATTTCACCCACTTATAAAAAAAACTTAGCAGATCACTTCTTCCTCACACCGCAATCAAGCTCTCCTGGAACTGAATCTCTACTGCAACCAAATTTGATTGTTGTTGACAAATCGGACCTCAAAACTGATGGTATGAAATTGAAAACTTGTTTTTAAGGATTCTCAATCGATCTATCATGTGTTTACCATGATTTTTTTAGTTTATCATTCCTTGCTTGTTTACATGTAGCAGTCGAACTCTTTTTTTTCAAAATTATCAAGTGAGACTAAAATAGAGATCTTCCCCTAGTCTTCATGGAGAAAATGAACTCATTTATCTTCCATTACTTGTTTTCATGCATTATTTTTATTTAAAATCCATGATGCAACTAACTATTTTTTAGACCATGTCATTTCATGGATTTATATTATAAGATATGTACAAAATATTTCAATTTTGTCTCTTTTGTTCGATTTTTCAATCTCTTATATTTTTATTTGAATATTTTTTTATCTAATTTAATTTTCCTAATAATTTTTTAACAGAAAATCAAATTTTTTATTGAATTTCGATGTTAATTATGGAGATCAACTGAGAATATCATATCCATACAATTTTGAATATAAAAATATGACCGTGAATATTTTATTTTTTCTATCATCAATTTTATACGCAAGAATTTAAATATATGAAGTCATGTTTAAGACAAGGGGAATAAGTTATGTTGAATAAATTGATTGGAGATGAAATTTTGCAATGTAGATGTGTGAATTTTAATGAATATTGTTAGGAAACCCATTTATAAAAAAGTGAAAGGACGTTTGATGCTTCGTAGTGATAGTAATTTCTAAAATATAATCTTATAACATCCCTAAAATAATTGTGATTAAAAATAGTATAATACACAGTTATTAACTATTGTTGATGTGAAAATTAAAATTTACCCTATAAGAAATGGGAACTTGTTTCAAAATATATTAATGATCTATAAACTGGTTAGATATAAAATAGAATAACGTATTAGTCCATTCTATTTTACATTATAGTTTTTCTAGAATCATGATTTGAAATAAATGATAAGCTAAACAAGATAGTGTGAATTTAATAATTTTATTTTAAACATTGTATAGATATGTAAATTACTATGTTCTTTACCATTCTATGATCTACATGATGATTTTTGGGGATCTATATTGATTAAAGACGACGAAAATATTGACAAATTGAATCCACCAAGATTTTCAAAATATAATATAAAAATACATTTATATATCTTTTATAATTAGATAAAATTTCAATGAATATATGATTGTTTATATGCATATTAACTTGAAATATTATAATATATTTTAATGATTATCTCACATAGGGAAATCCTCAAAAACAATGCTTATATAATGATATAGTAGTAACACATGCTAGGTTATAGAGATTATAGGATGATTATAAAATGATATTAGACAAGAAATTTAAATATCAAGAACTTTATATATTTATAAAGAAATAAATAATTAGAATATTTTACTTTTAAATGTAATTAAAATTAAAACATATATATTATTTGAGATGAATAAAACTTTTAAATACATCCTCTTCATGGTTTTGAAATTTGAAAATTTGTGTTATTTTGGTTAAAGTAGTCATTTTTTCATCTACCTACAATATTGAATATTTTCAAAATATCATGGAATATTAAAATTGTTATTTTAATTATTACCAAACAAATAATTCAAATATGATGTCTTTCATAAATTTAAAAATGTATTAACCATAATTGATTTGATTACTATTTTCAAACACTACAGAAGCATTGTAAAAAATAAGTAATTTTTTTTATTTGTGTTTAGATAGTGAAATATTATTTATTTATACCCTAATACTTATCTAGTTTTATAAATCCATAGGTTTTTTTGTCAATTGTGATAGTGACATGAAGTGAATTATCTCCCTTGATGAATCTATTTCAAAAAAAATAACGATTTATGATATGTGACTTTTTATAATAAAAAAATAATGGTTATAATACTTTAAATTCATACAATTTGTGATCTTTATATTTCCTAACAAGTTGTTGTTGTAATGAAAATTTATATCAAATATGATGACAATATGTACATGTATATAAAGAACAGACTTTAGGGTTCTAAGTTCGTGCCTTATGTATATTTATTTCTTTTTTAAAATATGAATATTACTAAATAAAATATGATTAGTATGAATCAGAAATTGGCACATTTGAAAGAAAAAGTGATGTTTTTTGCTCAAGATGGGAGGTTTTTCACGCATGAATAGAAAATGAGGACTTACGCACATTAGAGCAGTGACTGACCTCCGGGGACCCTCCTGGAAGAAGGGGGTGCAATTGTATTTAGAGGTGAAACCTTGAATGCTGGTGTGCATAAAATTCCATTCCACTTTTGCATGAAAATCCATTTTGTAAGAACTTGGATCTTCTTTTCAGGTATGTCTTTTCCTTCTGGTTGTTTTTGAGAAAAGGAAGAGTTTCTGGAAATTTCAGGAGTACACACCATGTACATTAAGTACATGCCGTGTACTCAGTTTCTGTGGGTGATAGTGTACTGACCGGGTAGCGACCAAGTACATGGCCATGTGTGGTGACCTGGAGACCACCTAAAGAGGAGTCTAGAAAATTCAAGTACACGCCATGTACTTTTAAAATACATGATGTGTACTTTCTTTTTCTCATTAAACAGACCGCGGTCGTGTCTAATTGAAAAGAATGTACTTCTTCTTCTTCTATCTCATCTAGAAGCATCCGTACGACCATAGATCTTCTCTGAGCCCCCGACTCATCGACCGTTCTCTGATTCAAACTCTGTCGATTTCATTGGAATCGCATTAGTGAGTTCTCCCTTCTTCTTGAACATCATCTCCTAATTTCTCCTCTTCCACAAGATATCCTCAGTTGAACGTTTTAATGTTTTGGTAGATCTACAGAATTCTAGGGCGATTCAAGGCCTGAGGTTCACATATATCATCTATACAACACTGTGGTTGGTGGTTTGTGCCTTTCTGTATATACTCATTGAGTTATATGTGCAAAAGTTCCAATACCCTTGTTTTGGGTTCTGCGTGTGTATGGTCTATAGACCTGTTATTTCCTATTATGCCTTGTTTGTTTGGGTAGAGGTTAATTGTTGTGAATAAGGTTAACCTTGCCATGATATGAATGTTTTTCCCATGTGTGATTGTTATTGACTATTTGGTCTTGCTTTCCTGTTAGGATTTTTTGTTTCCATGCCTAGTATTGTTAGGTTGGAGGGATTTTATTTTATGTGTTATGCCAGGCCTTATATCCTTTTAGCTAAGTAGTACTTTGAGGTTTTCATTGGCTGCTGATTATTGTTTGTGTACAATTGCTTTACACGGGGCTGTAAGAAACCTGGTGTAGTGAGACCATAGGATAAATTGACGTTGAGGGCTTTCCCAGAGTGTCTGTTATAATTATCACGCTACAAGGCCATAGGGGGGATTGACGTTGAGTGCTCCCTCAGAGTGTCTATAGTTACGTTACAAGACCACATGAGGAATTGACATTGAGTTCCTCCTCAAAGTGTTTGAATTTTACTGTTAAAAGACTATAGGGTGAATTTATGGTGAGTGCTTCCTCAAAGATTCTTTGATTATAAATGACTATAGGGGTAATTGATGGTGAGTGCTTCCTCATAAAGCCTTTGTTATATCCTTGTTGTAAATTGATCTAGAGGGGTTAGGATGTAAAAACTACCCAGAGGGTTACTTAATATTATTAGTTGAACCAGAGGGGATAGGTTTTGAGAAATTTCGTAGAGGGTTTCTTGTATTTTCAATTGGTTGGATAAATTGTTAAATGTAAATAGACTGTAATTGAATTGTTAGGACTATTAACTTTTAAGTACTTCCAGGTTTATTACTTCATTTTCATTTTGCCTGCCATATATTTTCATTGACTATTAAGCATTGATCTTTGGGTGGTTTCCTACTGGGATTTGTCTCACACCTTTTTTGGGTCATGATTTTGGTGCCAAAAATATTATATTGTTTCTGGTATAGATAAGGGAAAGCACACTTCTACTTTAGGTACATGATTGCTGTGGAGCTGGAGAGCATGGGACCAAGATGAGGCATGCAATGCTGTTGGAGTTTATCTGTTTTCTTTTGTACTTTGGTTTGCTTCTGTATTCCATAATTTTGGCTTGTTTGGCTAGTTTCCTAGGAATATGTACCATGCATCATTATATATATGTGCTCTAGTTGTTTATTTCTTCATTATTCCATTGTTTACTTATAGCATGCTTTTACTACTTCTGCTATTGTATATCTATTATTTCCACTACATTAATCTACCAATGAGGGCATAGTTTTCCCACTATCACACCCAAGTCCCTCGCTACTAGTCATCAGCCAACAACATTCATTTAAATGCGCTTGAGGCCATGTGAACAATTAGGTATGGGGCACCTCTAGGCGACTTCCAGAACCGGGATGTTACAAAGTGGTATCAGAGTAATTCTTTTCTTCTTGACTTACTATTTGGAGCATATAGCTAGGGATAGGAAGGAATTGGTACTTGGTAATATGTTGTGCCTAAGAGTAGCTAACCGATGTATAGGGAAAATCCAATTTACCTCATTATTGTAGTTTTTCTAGTTTTGAATTTTTACAGTTGATTTGATTTCACCATAAGGTGATTCACATGTATTGTGTTATTATCATTGATGTTATTCAGGTTCTATTTCATTTTAAACCCTATGAGATGAGGTTATTCCATCTCATGCATAGGAGCTTGTTGGAGATCATATTTCATGCATTATTTCCATTCCATTTAGGGTAAATTAGTGATTTCATGTTTTTGTGATAGATTTTGTTCTAGATATTCATGATATTGTGATAGATTCATTGATAGAATACCTGTTTTTGATAGGTTATTGAATTGTGTAAGGTTTCATTTGAATGAGAACCAAACTTTGGTTCTTGAGGTGTTATGGGCCCTCATGGATTAGAATTTGGTGGATCATTACATTGTTCTACTTGAAAATGACATGTATAATTTTCCAAGTTTTGATTCAAAGGTAGTATGTTCCCTTACAGATCAGAATTTGGCACCTTAATGTTCGTTTCAGTGTTTTTTGGGTTCTGGAGTAGTTTCTGAGGCTTACTGTCCAAAAGAACCCATAATACATGACATGTAATAATGAATACACTCCATGTGTTCTTATATTCAGAAAGGAACTTTTTTTCTTACGTACACTCCGTGTACTATATGTACATTCCATGTAGTCTCTATCCGTGTCACTGGCTGTGTGGAATGATACATAGGGTTGGGAAATCTTTGGGGGAACATGTGGTGTACTAGTTGTACACACCGTGTTTTGTAGACCATGTTTCCACCCATGTGACTAACGACACAGATAGATAAAACTTTAGTTATACATCCTATTCCAATATTCAACATGTTGTGTAGTGTAACCCAAGAATCCATCCATATAGCGAACAACACAGGTCAGTGAAATCATTCTAGTACAAATTGTGTCTAGAATAAACATGTTGTGTAGAGTCAGCCGTGTAACTGGTCGTGTAACTAACAACACGGGTTGGTGTTCGTCTAGTACATGTCGTTTCTAGAACTAACATGTCATGTATTCTAGTTCTAGGAGAATCTTGTGGCTTAGATTTGTAGAAGAACTTAGGCAGGGGAAGAGGATTCAAGTACACACCATGTGTTAGGAAAACACGTCATGTGTATGGGGTGTTACACAACCTGGGTTAGCAGAAGTACATGCCCATGTGAGGACTTAAGGGAACACACTGTGTAGGCATTATACATGCAGTGTATCCATGTTTTTAAAAACTTTAATGCTTTGTTTATCTTGTTCACTTCTTACACTTCTATGTTTCAGTCCCTATTAATCATGATCTAAGGTGTGCGCTTGACCTTGTAGAGTCATGCCACTGAGATGCCCTTTGGTTGTCCTCCAGTTATAGGGTTGTGATCACACATCGGATATGGCATATCAGGGACTACCAGCGAACCCTCCAGTTGTGCTAGTCTTGGAACCGGCCTTCATCCTAGATACAGGTGCTGAGGCACAGTTTTGAGAGGGATTTTAAGGTTTATGCAGACCTTCTTGGGAGTACCGCATCCTACCCCATCTATGGAAAAATTGACACGGTTCTTTCAGCAGCAGCATCCTCCAACATTCTTAGGGGATGGAGGACCCCAGGCTACATAGTCATGGCTAGAAGCCATGCTGACGATCTTGGAGAATCTGGAGACGACTCCACAGAGGAGGGTGAATCTTTTTATGTACATTCTTCTAGATTCTTCCAAGAGATGGTTGGATGTGATCTCACAGGTGGGAGGCCAGCATTTCATGGCATGGGATGATTTCCAGCATGCCTTCTATGAATTTTTCTACATCGATACTTTGAGGGTCGATTGAGCCTGAGAGTTCATGAGTTTGGAGCAGGGTACTATTTTGGTCATGTATTATTTTTCTTGCTTCACAGAACTACAGTGATTTACATCATTTCTAGGGGAAGATGAGTTGTTTTTAGCAAGGAAGTTTTAGGATGGTCTCAAGAAGGACATTCGGGCTCAGGTGAACATCTTCAGGTTGACTTACATCTCTTCTATAGTCAACCAGGTGCTGATCATGGAGCCCGACCTGAGGGATTCTGGAGCTATGAGCTAGGGATGTTCTGCATCGAGAGTTAGTGCTTCTCTAGCTGATAGTATGAAGTTTTGTAGGGATTCTACACATGGAGATCCAATAAGGCAGGATGCACCTCCAGGTAGCCAGGTGGTATGCTACCAGTGTGGAAGGGTCGAGCATATAAGGCCACATTTCTCGAGAGACCCAGTGGATTGCCGATCTTGCGGAAAGATGGGAAATCTTTAGAACTTCTGTTAGTTTTTCTCACTGGAAATTAGTGACTGGGGTTATTCTATGACTTCGTATTCAGGAGCAGCACCACAAGTTTCTCACCAGTCTGGGAAATGGAGTTCTTCCGGCCGTTCAGGATAAGGTGGAGGTTATGGTTGTGGTATTCAGTTGTCAGTCTTTTAGTGATAGCAGGTTGGATCAGCTCAGGGTGGTCAAGCAGGGTCGTAGGACTGCAGTGCAGGTCATAATTTTGTAGTGGATCAGACCCATTAGGAGAAGGATCCCGAGCCATCTACTGTTTGTGGTATAATCCGAGTTGCCTCTGTTTTGGATTCTGCTCTTTTTGATATAGGGGCTTCCCATAGCTTTATATCCATTGTTGTTGTGGAGATCCTTGGGCTCTGTATCTTTTCTTATGCTAATTTCTTAACGCTAGAAACTTTGTTGGGGAAGATAATGGCTAGTGTTCATCAATGTAAGGAGCTCCCTCTTGAGGTTGGTGGGTACTACTTCTTATGGGACCTCTATGTCTTAGAAATGATAGGTTATGACATCATTCTTGGAATGGAAAAGTTAGTTCCTTTCCATGATGTTGTTGACTACTATCATCATAGGGTGAGTTTTACTTCACTAGAGGGAAGATCATTTCTTCATAAGGGCGAATGGGATGTCCAGGTGAGTAGAGCAGGACCTGAGCATCATGGGTTGGGTGGAATTACAACCCAGTTTTCTAGTCTGTATCTAGATGACTAGGAGACTTCACAAATGGAATTTCATCCAGTGATGGATCGTTTCAAATACTTCTTTCCAGAGGACTTTTTAGGTTTTCCTCCGAATCGAGAGATAGAATTTTCTATTGAGCTTGTTACAGGAGTGGAACCATTGTCCATTCTGCCTTATAGGATGTCTACACCAGATTTACAAGAACTCAAGAAGTAGTTTTAGGAGTTACAAGTAAAGGGTTTCATCCGACCCAGTACTTCTCAATGGGGTTCGTCTATCCTGTTTTCGAAGAAGGTGGACAGTACCCTCATACATTGTGTGAATTATCATAATTTGAACCAGTTGATAGTCAAGAACTGATATCCCTTACCGAGGATTGACGATCTCTTTGATCAGCTTCAAGTAGCCTGGGTGTTCTCAAAGATTGACTTGAGATCTGGTTACCATCATTTGCGTGTTAGACCATATGATATACCTCTTACAGTCTTCCGCGGCAGGTATGGTCTATAAAAGTATGTGGTTATGCCGTTTGGTCTCATGAACGCGCCTATAGTCTTCATGGAACTAATGAACCGAGTGTTCTATGCATACTTGGATTCATTCGTGGTAGTCTTCATGGATTATATCTTGGTGTCTTCTCACAATTGACACGACCATTCTACCCATATTGAGATCGTTTTTATTACACTGAGAGAACATCATTTATATGATAAGATCTCAAAATTCCACTTTTGGATGGACCAGATTAAATTCTTAGGTCATGTTATCTCAGAGATAGGAGTATTAGTATATCTAAAGATAGTGAGACTAGTAGTTTCCTGGGATAATACAAAGAAAATATTTGAGTTAAAAATTTTTCTAGGGCTGCCTAGTTACTACAGACGTTTCATAAAATACTTTTCATGCTTAGAAACATCACTGATGGGACTAACTAAGAAGGGTGTGTAGTACTTGTGGTCATAATCTTGCAAGTCGACCTTTCAGAAGCTGAAAGGGATGGTTGAATGCATCACCGATACTAGTTTTTTCAGAGCCGGGAAAGATCTATACTATTTACTATGATGCAACAAGGATCGGGCTGGGATCATTGCTTATGTAGGGAGAAGGGGTTATTGTGTACGGGTCTCAGCAGTTGAGGACACATGATAGAAATTACCTGATGCATGATCTTGAGTTGGTTGTAGTTGTTCATGCTTTACGTTGTTGGAGACAAAACCTGTTGGGAGATATTTTTGTGGTTTTCACCAACTATAAAAGCCTCAAGTATATATTAACTTAGTGTGACCTGGATTTGAGACAAAAATGGTTGGTTGAGTACCTTCAGTCTGTTGACATTGAGCTTGCCTACACGCCTAGGAAGGGCAACGCAGTGGCTGATGTGTTGTGCAGGAGGACTCAGGTATAGGCAGTTTAGAAGGCCAACAGTGAGTGGTAGCTTATGGATCTATTCTCTGAAATGCATTTGGAGGTTCACGGCAGACTAGGGATGACATTTCAATCTTATGTAGCTGTTACCTATCCTCTTATAGATTGATTGTGAATGAGGCAACTATCAGATTTAGAAGGCCTCGTCCTACGGGAGAGTGTGTGAGGAGATGGCCCTTTTCCTGGATGGACAATATATGAGGATGAGATCTTGAATTTTCATGGACATATGTGGGTTCCAGCTGACATATGCGAGGAGATGATGTGAGACATTCATTACTCAGTTTGGGCAGTTCATCCTGGTATCACCAAGATGTATAGAGATCTACACTTTCAGTATTGGTTTCCAGGTATGAAGAGAGATGTTGTAGGTTTTTTCATGAGGTGTTCCACCTATCAGCTAGTGAAGGCAGATCATTAGAGACCAATAGGGATTTTGTAGCAGTTACCCATTCCCAAGTGGAAATGTAATGATGTCTCTATGGATTTTTTGATAGGTTTTCCGAGGTCACCTCAAGGGAATGATGCAGTTTGGATTGTCATTGACAGAATCATGAAGGTTTCTCACTTCTTGCTGATCAATGAGACCATCAGTGTTGATGATCTAGGACTGTTGTACATCCGAGATATTTTATGTCTACATGGGGTTCCACACTCCATTTTTTTAGATAGGAACACATGTTTTACTTCTCGAGTATATCATGGATTACAGAAGGCTTTGGGTACACAGGTACTTCTCATTACTTCTTACCATCCCCATATAGATGGCTAGTCTGAGCATACGATTCAGGTGCTAGAGGACATACTTCGAGCATGAATCCTAGATTTTGGAGGTTCTAGGGAGAATCACTTACCTCTTGTGGAGTTTTCCTACAATAATAGTTTTCAACCAACTATTTATATGTCACCTTTTGAGGATTTGAACAATTGGCTAGGCCGATCAAACTTATGTTGGATGGAGGTAGGAGAGGCAGCTATGTTGGGACCTCATACTATCAAGAAGACCACAGAGTAGATAAAGTTGATTCAGAAGAGAATGGATACTACACAGTCATGACAAAAGTCTTATGCTGATCGACAGAGATGACCTCTGGAGTTTGAGGTCAGAGATCAGGTTTTCCTGTGTGTCACACCAAGGTTGGGACACAGGAGGATTAGGAGACAGGTTAAGCTTTCACCCAAGTATGTCAGGCCATTTGAGGTGTTGGAGAGAGTTGTTCTAGTTGTATATTGGCTACAGTTACCTCATAGGTACTGGGATATGCATGTCGTCTTCCAAGTTTCTTAGCTTCGATGTTACTTCTCAGATCTATCTCATGTTTTCCAACCCAAGGAAGTTGAGCTCGAAGTGGATGCATCTTTTGAGGAGCATCCTTTCCAGATTGTTGATCGAAGTACGAAGGTTCTCCGTGGTTGTTCTGTTCCTCTGGTATGAGTGCTATGGCAGCACGGGCGAGTACTGGACGAGACCTGGGAGAATGAGGCTGATGTATAATCACAATGGTCAGAGTTGTTCCAGGTTTCTTCTTCTATGCCACCTTGCTAAGGAAATTCGGGAATGAATTTATTTAAGGGGGTATGTTTGTATGTACCTGGAACTTCTTTTCAGGTACGTTGTTTCCTTTTGGTTGTTTTTGAGAAAAAGATCAGTTTTTTAGAAATTTTAGGAGTACACGTCATGTACTTTAAGTACATGTAATGTACTTTAAGTACATTTCATGTACTCAGTTTCCGCAGGTGACCGTGTACTAGCCGGGTAGCAGCTGAGTACATGGCTGTGTGTGGTGACATAGAGACCACCTAAAGTAGAGGCTGGAAAACGCAAGTACATGCCATTTACTTTTAAAATACACATCATGTACTTTTTTCATTAAAATTACTGGGGTCGCATATAATTGACAGAACGCACTTATTCTTCTTCTTTTGTCTCATCTAGGAGCGCCCGTATGGTCGAAAATCTTCTCTGAGACCCCGACTCGTCGTTCATTCTCTGATTCGAACTTCGTCGATTGCATCAGACTCACATCGGTGAGTTCTCCCTTTTTCTTGAACATTATCTTTTGATTTCTCCTCTTCCATGAGATATCCTTGGGTGAACCTTTTAACGTTTTTGTTGATCTATGAAATTATAGGGAAATTAAAGGCCTGAGGTTCACGTATATTGTTCGTACAACACCGAGGTAGGTAGTTTGTGCCTTTCTATAGATATTATTTGAGTTATATAGGATAAAGTGACTATCCCCTTGTCAGGGGTATTGCGTGTTTATAGTTTTCATCCTTGTTATTGCCTGATATGCCTTGTTTTTTTGGGTAGAGATTAATTGTTGTGAATAGGGTTAACCTTGCCATGATATGAATGTTTTTTCATGTTTTATTGTTATTGAATGTTTGGTCTAGCTTTCTTATTAGGCTGCATTGTTTCTATGACTAGTACTGTTAGGATGGAGTGATTTTATCCAATATGTTGTGCAATTCCTTGTAGCTTTTTAGCTAAGTAGTACTTCGAGGTTTTCTTTGGCTGCTGATTATCATTTGTGTATGATTGCTTTACACAGGGCTGTGGAAACCTGGTGTAGTGAGACGATAGGGGAAATTGACATTGAGGTATTTCCCAGAGTGTATTTTATAATTATCGCACTATGAGACCATAGAGGGGATTGGAATTGAGTGATCCCTTAGAGTGTCTATAGTTACGTTACAAGACCGCAGGAGGAATTGACGTATAGTGTTTTCTCAGAGTGTATGTAGTTTACCATTAAAATACTATAGGGATAATTTATTGTGAGTTCTTCCTGAGAGAGTATTTGATTGTACATGACTGTAGGGGGATTTGATGGTGAGTTCTTCCTCATAGAGTCTTCGTTATACCCTTATTGTAAATTGAACCAGAGGGGTTAGGCTGTGATAACAACTGAGAGGGTTACTTTAGATTGTTAGTTGAACCATAGGGGATAGGTTTTGAGAATTTTAAGAGAGGGTTTCTTGTATTTGTAATTAGTTGGCTAAATTGTTAAATGTAAATTGATTGTAATTGAATTAGTAGGACTGTTTAATTTTGAGTACTTCCATGTTTATTACTTATTTCCCTTTTTCCTACCATATATTTTCACTGACTATTAGGCACAGATCTTCGGGTGGTTACCTACTGGGATTTGTCTCACACCATGTTTGGGTCATGATTTTGGTCCCAAACTGATTATATTGTTGTAGGTATAGATAAGGTAAAGTGTCCTTCTACTTCAGGTACTTGATTTTTTGGAGATAGAGAGAATGGGACCAAGATGAGGCTTTCGATGCTAGTGGATTTTATCTGTTTTCTTTTGTAATTTGGTTTACTACTATATTCCAGTATTGTGACTTTTTTGGCTGCTTTCCAAGACCTATGTATCATGCATCATTATATATATGTTATCTAGTAATTTATTTCTTCAGTCTTCCACTGTTTACTTATTGCATGCCTTTACTGCTTCTGATATTGAATATCTGTTATTTCCACTGTGTTACTTTGCCAATGAGTGCATAGTTTTCACACTATCACACCCAAGGCCCTCGCTGCTAGTCGGCATCCTCTAGAGTTCGGGGAAATGTGCTTGAGGCCATGTGACCAACCATGTATAGGGAACCTCGGGGCGGCTTCCAGAATTGATATGTTGCACATTTTGTGCACATGATTTCATTTTTGCGTGCAAATCCATACTTTTCCCCAAAACCATCCTGGATGGCCATTTCTAGCAGTCTAACTTCCAATGGCTATAACATCTGATCCGTTACTCCATTAGGTCTCCACGACCAGTCGAATCGAAACCTTCATAATGATATATGCTCCTCGATCATGTATCATAGAATTTAAAATATTTTTTAGATGTGTTTTCGGGTGCCAACAATAACATTTTTTTAAATATGTTCTATATAATATTAAATATGTATTTACACTTAATATGTCATATATATGACTTATAAGTTAATTAAAAACCTGGACTAATTAATATTAACATTTAATAACTTTTTTATAGTATCAGCATCATTTGATTTTTAAATTTTATATATATCAAACCCGTGTATGCATACATAATTAATTTCACATGCATATAAAGAAAATCCATTTTAATTTTATATAGAAACACAACACAAGGTCATTTGTTTTCAATTTGACCTATATATCAAGCCTATGCATATAAAAATAATTAATTTCACATGTACATATACAAAATTAATTTAATTTTATATATAAACACACATTCAAAAATAATATTTATTTAATTATTGATTTAGTTTTTTATTTCATATTTAATATATTATTTTTTTAATTATTAAATTTTATTCATTTGTTATATTTTTATTTAATATATACTATTTATTAATTTTTAATGTTTATTTTTTAAAATTTATTCTTTTTTATTATTTTTTATTTCATTAATTGTTTTTTAATTATTTTTTAATTTATTCATTCGTATTTTTTAATATTTTTGGAACTTTATTCATTTTTAATATTTATTTATTAACATTTAATGTTTTTTCATATGGTCACAATTTACATAATTACTATATGCATTCATTCTCACTTTAATATATATTTATTTTTTAAAAAATTTATATAACTGATAACTCGTATTTCATTTTTTAAAATTTTTCAATCTATTTATTGTTTAATTAAATTTCACTAATTTTTAAAATTCATTCATTTAATACTATTTATTAATTAACAGTGTTATTTATTTTTAATTTTTTTTATAAATTACTCATTTTTAATATTTATTATTTTAATATATCTGTAAATTATTATCTTTTAATATTTTTTATAAATTTTTATTCATTAATATATTTGATATTTTTAGTACTGAGAAATAGTATCATTGATATATATATATATATATATATATAATATCCTTAAATATGATTTCAATAATAGAAAATACATATTTACACTTAATAAGTCTTATATTAAGTGAATATTTGTTTATAAAATAATTAGAAATTAATATTGTTTAAAAATACTAACTAATTAGAATTGAGTAATAGACATTTAATATCATATTATATAAATGTTATTTTTTTGAATTTGACATATATCAAACTTATGTTATATATATATACATTAATTTCACACATTTATATAATTAATTAAAGAACTTTTATATAGAAACACACACACATAATATTTTAGAAATTTATTCAATTTTTAATATTCATTTTAGAGTTTTATTGATCAATATTTAATATTGAATATATTATTTTTTAATTGTTAATTAAATTTTATTCATTTTTTATATTTTTATTTAATAAATACTATTTATAACTATTTAATATTTTTCAAATTTATTAATTTTTAATATTATTTAATCCTTAATAATATTAATTATTTTCAATATTTTATAAATTTATTCATTTTTAATTTTTATTTATTGAATATGTTTGTAATTTATTCATTTTTAATATTTAATTATACATATTTATTCATTAACATTTAATGCTTTTAATATGATTTTAATTCATATAATTAATATGCATTCATTTTCATTTTAATATATATTCCTTTGTAATTTTTAATAATCTATATAATTAATAACACTTATTAATTTTTTAATATTTTTCCAATCTATTTATTTTTAATTATTAAAACTCACTCTTTATTAACATTCAATAATTTAATATTATTTATTCATTAATAATGTGAAATATTTTTTAATTTTTTTAAAAACATTTTCATTTAAAATATATATTCTTTTATTATTTTTTAAAAATATTTATTTTTAATATTTATTTATTCATATTGATTCATTGACATTTATTGTTTTTAATATGGTTATAATGTACATAATTAATATCTATTCATTTTCATTTTAATATAGATTCATTTTTAATTATCTTAATAATTTATATGACTAACAAAACTTATTCATTTTAATATTTTTTAATTATATTCATTTTTTTTATTAAATTTCACTCATAATTAACAATAATTCATTAAATATTATACATTCATTAATAATGTTAATTATTTTTTATTTTTTATTTTTTTATAATTCATTCATTTTTAGTATTTATTATTTTAATATTTTTTTAATTTATCTTAATGAATTTTTATCACTACTATAATGAAAAGAGGTAATAAAATATATCTTTTTTAGTGCTAAAAATTTAGCATTGATACATAAATTTTTTATAAGTGTATTTTATTTTAGTGTTAATAAAACATATCCTTATGAGCACTTTTTTGGAAATGTTTATAAAACCCTTTTTTGTATTTTTAATGAACCCTAATTGACACCCCACTCGTTTTCACCAATCCAAATCTCATGAAACTCAACCGCAACTGCCACTCCCCCTCAAATTTCATGTATGAATCAACCCTCCCAAGATTGAAGGCATGTAATTCTTTGAACTCCTTTTTAATAAAGCTTGCATTGTTTCAAGATTTTTAGTTCATATTCCCTTGTAATTGGTCTCCAAACCCCTAGATTTAAATTCAACATTTCAATAATATCTTCCAATGTGTGTTGACAAAATGTTTTCATAGATCCAAGGTGTTTTCAATTTGGATCTCTAGGGTTACCTCTCACCTTGGTATTTTTTAATGTAGGGATACCCTTCACTTCTATTCGCATGGTTGTTCTTATGCATATTTATGTAGTTATGTATATATATATATATTTAGAAATGTATAATAAAATAAAATTAATTTAAATGAATCTATATATATATTTAAATATATACATATTATATATATTTATGGATATATAAATCTTTATATAAATTTATAAATATATATGTATATATAAATAATTTTTAATAAAATAAAATATATTATATATACTATAGGATGTTCCATTCACTTCACGTGGATCCTCCACATCACACCTCGCCTACGTGTCCAACTCTGTAACAATTCCGCTCTCCCTCCCCACTAAATTCATCCCCACCCTCAATGCTGACTCCCCCAAACCATACTCTCCTCCCTCCAACCGCATCGTGACATCCCCTCTCCAATACCATCTCCATCCAAATCCTCTTCCTTTATCTCCTTCACCTTGATATCCTACTCAACCGAGGAATCTTCCTATGCCTCCTTTTCCGCCTTGGTATCCACCCCTATACCCTATTTCCTTCTCAATCCCACTCTCCCACCTTGTGATACCCTTCCCCCCCTCTTATGATTCAATTTCCCTCTCCCTACACAGCGAGCATTCTATCCTCGTAAAACCTTACCATAATTATAAGCATCCCTTATTTAGATTTTCATTTTATTCCATCATGTCCATACATCCTCATGAATAAAAGAATCTTCATTTCCAAACCCAAGAAAGGTTTCATCCACCATCAAGATTTGAAATTATATACATCATCATATTTACCTTAATATGCATATTTTTTAGTACATATTACTTTAGATGTTTGAAATCATTACAACAGCTTGATCTGTCCCATATTACAAATTTGTATGCCATTCGGATTTGTTCCATTTGATGACCATGTAATATCTCCCATATGAAAAAACCCAACCAAAGAATTTTAATGTATTTTGATATATTTCCATCTACTCCTATATTTTTTTCTTCATTTCATATCCACCATTATCCTCATACTCCTTTTGAGTTTTATATTCCTCCAAATTTAACATGTGAAACCATACCTGATTTTCCAATCTTTTTTTTATCAGCTTCTTTCTACTCACAAAAAGATGAATACTTCTTAAGATGATCTTTTATATGAATCCATAAAGATTTAGGTAAAAATTTAATACTATGTAATTTATATTTTTTCTGGTATATTATAAAATAATTATTTTTTTATTACACGTACATTATGTAATTATATTTTTGAAAATATTGATATAATGAAGATCATGTGTGATAATATCCATCAGTTAGGGTTAACATAAGGTGAATTTAAAATTCATTTCTTCTCTTTAAAATCCTTCATGTTCCTATTCATATTAAGATTCTTTATGTTCATATTTTTTATTACTTACAATGCAATTTTTTCATTACTCATCATCCATTTTATCTCATTATTACATGAAACTTAATATTGGAATTATTAATTTATTATTTAAAGGTTTTGGATATCATTAATTAATTTTAGAAATACATTTAATGCACAAATTTGTTGAATATAATGTCACTGAATTTTTAATACTCCAGGGAATGTTTTTTATTCTTTCCATTTTTACATTTTTTATTTTCTAACATTTAGTTTACTATATTTTAAGATATTTTTGTATCACTGATGCATGACTCCCAATCATCTTGTTTGAAATTTTCTTTCCACTATCATCATGAATTTAATGAATATATAATTTAGAGGGGATTTGAGTTATTGATTCTAGTTACTGTATCCCTACCCTAATCTTATTCTGGATGAAATTATCTTATGTGTTTCCAAAATGAGATTCTTATTTGATTCCCCTGTATATCTATTATTTAATTATACTATAGGATAACATAAGAATCAAATTATGAGATTAATATGGTCATCCATGCTTCCTATCATACAGGTTTGTTTTTTTGGTTCTACATTACTAGACAACACACACATTTTAATACATAATGTTCAACTTAATTGATACATCTTTTGGACATGTGTTTGTGTGTCTACCAATAGAAAATCACATTTGTATTCCATCACTATCTCTCAATATTCCCCATATCAATGGATCATACACCATTTTAGGGTTCTATTTGGTTTTGATAAATGTTCATTTTTCTTAGAATTCATATTTTTTGTGATAGTGTTTATCACCTTCTAAAGAAAAAATGGTTTGAAGACATTGAAAGGGTAACTTTATTGGATCAGTGTGGTCTTCCTACATTAATCTAAATTTATTTTTCATTTTTATATTTATTTCATTCATCTGTGTTTTATTATAAACTGTTTCTCATTTTTCATGTGATTTTTTATGCCATTTACATTTTTTTAACCAAACTATTTTAAAACCATATATTGATATTTTTATGTTTCTAGTTTATTTTGTTCATTTTAGGAATATTTTAATTTAATAAATTAAAATTTTTAATATAATAATTTCATTTAACAATAAAGTTTTTATATTATGTGAAAGAATGATTGAAATAAATTTTTTGAAAATAAAAATATTTCAGATTCATACTGTTGTGTAAATTTACAATTTTATACTCTCATGATTTCAATTCATACAATGCTCACTTGATTTTTTCATGTGAATTTATAATTAAATATTCCCATGCATATTCCAAATTCACACTATTTATAAGTACAATATGCATCTTTTGTATATATTATGTGTACTAGTATATTCAATATACACATAGAATGCATATACTAGGCATACAATATGTATACAGTGTTTCAAATTACATAAATGTGTATGCCTACACTACAGATACATTTTTTGAAATTATATTCACCTATACATATAGAGTATATTTTTTAATGTATAGTATTACATAATATAATTCCTCCCATGTCTCTTTCAGGATCATACAGTAGACATTGGAAATATGCATACATTGTATATTATATGCTTCTTACTATATGTGTACTTTTCATATTGTATAAAATTACAATATCTAAGAAACATAAAAAAACAAAAAAAACACCATATTTATTATAGTATATATAAATATTTAATCGGTAAATTTATATACTTACACTGATATACTTATTTTTAGACATATATGAATATTCATCAGTTAGTGTAGTTACATCTATATACATATTTTAACACATGTATGAATAAACTTTAGTTACAAAAAATACTAATGTATGCATATTTTTATAGTATTAAACTACATTATACATTGTGTGAAATTACTATATACATAATGTAGCTACCCCAGTTCCTGGGTGCCCATGGGGCATGATGTACTAAAACAATTTATTACAAATAGATAGAATAATACATCATGTCTCATTTCTACAGAAGATCGTGAGGCTCAGGATTCTAGGAAACCATCTACTTATGAAAAACTTATTTTGTACTAACCCTTTCCTGAAAATTTTAAAACAGAAACGTAGGGTGAGTAAAATATGCCCAGTAAGGGGTTTTAAAACATTTTAAGTAATTTCTTTCTCAATGCGGTCATTTTGAAAATGTTAAAACACTCCATTGAAAACAAGACATTATCTTTTCTTAAAACATGTAAATCCTATATTCTTGAAAACCACTTTCACAGAAAATAAGTACTTTCCTAAAATAAACCTCAAAGAAGACATAAATCAGAGAGTAAAATCATGTAAAGAATGGATGATGCATAAATCACGATAAAATTACTTCAGCTCTAAAAGTCTGTGTGTAAAAAGGGAAAATATTCATATCATGATTTATCTGTGCATAAAGTTCCTATAACATCATACCACATGTATTAATGTTCATATATTAATAATCTCATTCTCATAGTTACAGGAATGAAATTACAACTAGGGGATATCCTGTTAGTTGAACTATCCCCTGGTTGACCATTTATCATCACATGTAGAGGGAATGTATAATTCCAGACTTTGTCAAAACCTTGTGTCCTGACCATAGAACATAACTTAGTATGGGTCAAGGCTAACCACCCATCCCGTTTCCCATAGAAACACAAGCCAAGGCTAACCTCCAAGACCGTCGCACATAATGTCTCATGAGACTCATCCTTTACCCAATGCATTGGAGCGCTATCTGGGTGAACCTATCTTATCATTTAAGTCCAATACATCCCTCACATATTTGACATGGTCTTTCATTCAAAGGGTCTCATTCATACATTCTTAATCAAAATCCCTTTTACATACATATTCATAACTTGAAACAGATCATGTCATAAATGTAAAAAGAACTAGACATTTGGCGTCAGATAAAATAGTGATGTATATAAACTAAAACAACATACTCTTGCACATGAAATAATAATTAGAACACTTAAAATAATGGATTTTCATGTAAAATTACATCATTTCCATTTATGAGCCACTTTCATTCTTAATGCTGACTTTAAGACATTTTTTTAAACCATACCATGCTTGTAGTTAAAAAAACAAACTAAACATAACAAGATGCATTTCATGTAACTAATCAAAATTCTAGGAATGGATGAGAATTCAAATAAACACCAAATTGATGTTATCCTTATAACTATCGTATACTTTAGATAAAATACTTTTTTTTGAAATCTTATTTCAAATTACAATTATTCCACAATTATATATATATATATACATGAAGTCATGTATGTGTATATATTTTTTTGTGGTTTAATTAAATAAAACCCATTTGATTCATTACATGGTTTACATGTTCTTGAAGACATTAATTTTCTTAACATATATTCATCACTAAAAAAAGAAAAAAAGGTGGCAGATAGGGTTTTATAAATATACGTGGGATTCAAATTAACACAAAACAAGGTGTCCCCCTGTATGTGTATTGTGGACACCAATAAATATCATTTTGAATTCATAAAACTCAAAACATTTTTGATTTGGAAATTATATGAAATATTATACATGAAAACATATATATATATATATATATATATAAATTTCATAATCACAACATCGTTGATAAAAATGTTGCTGGTATCGTATATTTCATAACAATAACTCATCATTAATAAAAATTCCAAGAAACCATACTCAGTTTAGGATTAAAATTGTTATAAATAAATATATATATATATATATATACATTTAGATGTATATGTGAGTTTAAATAAACACCAATTTCAATATCCATCCCCCTAAGGATTTTACGCAACAGAGACATCGGCTAACCCCTGGAAAACATTAAACATGTTAAGATTGAAAGTTTTATAAAACCTAACATATACATATATACAAATCTGTAAATTCACAATGTGTAAACAAGGTATTTCATGAAGAACACCCTACAAAACAGACCCTTATGTTCATATTTTAAAACATTCTAAAAGGTTAAGTGATACACTTAGTAAAACTGATATGATGTGCCATATACACAATGTTCATATATACATATATACTTATATGATCATAAAATGAAACCGTAGAAGAAAAAAAATCAATGGTTTCCCTTACAGGCTCGGAGAGGAGGAGAAGGAAGTGAGGCCGCCAGAATCTCTGGAAGGAAAAGCGAAGGGACCGTTGTATGCTACGGTGCAGCCCGAAGAAAACTCTCTTCTTCTTCGATGTAGATCGGAGCTTACAAGTGGGGCACCTCCTTGAGAGAAGATTTTGACGGGGTATCTGAGGCTGTGTATTAAATGGACGGTGCCAACCCGTGGAAAGAAAGGGTGACATCGGGTCCACCACTAGCCTGGGTTAAGAAAACGCAATGCTACCTACCCTACTGGTTCGTGTGCGTGAGGAAGAAGAATCTGCGGTGGGGAGGAAGATCCATAAAGAAATTGGACGGCTTGGATTGATCAGGAGTCGATCGGGCGGCCTAGATGCAAAGCGGCATTAAAAAGGAACAGACGGCCGCGATGGGGGCACTGGATTGAGCAGTCCAGATTTGATACGGCGGAAAAAAAGAGACGCGAAATCATTTTTATCATAATAAAATAAAATTTGTTATTTTATTCTTTTATTAAACTCATTATAAAATTTTTATAAAATTTTAAACTATTATTATCTTAGGATTAGTCAAGGGTTATTATTACACATATATATTAAACTATTAATCCCCTATCTTTGTCATAAAATATAGTATTATTTTCCTTTATTTAAAAAAACAATTTTCTTAATTTATAATTACATGTAAAGATCTATATTCATTAAGGTTGTTATTAGATTTTGGTTACTTAATCCCATATTTAACATAATTTCAAAAGCATACAATTTCATATGTTATCATAACATTAATAATTATTTTAAAGTTTTACAATCATTCTATTATCTCCATTTTTTAAAGTAAAAAAGAGTATTTGTGTAAGAATTAACATAATTATACAAAAATTGTAACATAAGTATATGTAAAACCCATATAACAAATTAATTGATCACATAGCTAAAATAGTGCGCTTCATAATAATCATTAATACCATGTATTACCAAAATATTATAATTCATATAGTATGATAATTAATTTCTCATATGCAAAAAAGTATAAATATAAGAGTGTAAAGATATAAATATAAATTGTTCCTTAGAACTTAGATCACAAATTAATCAGATTCATTATGTATCATTTAAAGAAAATGCCTTAATTATTATAAATGTATTCATTAAGCAAAACCCTTAAGGCAATCGGTTTTAAATCCCAACAGTCATCTTGAAAAGACAACAACAGTAAAATTTGAAACGGCTATGTGGAAAATTTATAAATATGAAGTCTTGGTATTCATATTTTGAAGTCGGTTTGTTAGCTAAGGATGGTTATCTACATTGCACTAGTACTCATCACATTCGTCGTGGCACTGGCCATCCTGATGCTTATGATGGGTCCTAATGATCCACACTAAGAAGTCAGGCTTGTTATTATCCAGGGTAGACTTCCGGTGATCATACTAGGTTTTTTATTTGGCATTTATGGTTAGTGAGATTTTCTTGTCACTCAGATGTTGTAAGACACTTCGGTGTCATGTTCTTAAATAAATAAATAAAAGAGTAATGTGTTTTACCTTTTATATTTTGTTTGGTTAAAGAAGGATTTAATGGCACTAAACATATAATAGTTATCTATAAGGCTTGAAATAAAATGGGGTGTTACATTATTCCCCCCTTCAAAGAATTGCGCCCTCACAATTCTACTCATAAAAAAAGAAAACCCTCAGTTGAAAAGCATTACCAAAACGGGAGGTTTGGCTCGATTAATGGAATACCCAAGTTGGTACATAGTTCCTCTGTTTCACTATCCCAGATACACCTTGAGCAATAAGTCTTGTACTTCTGCTCATGTGTTCTACACACCAGCTTCTATAGGGAGGCTCGTGCGGTGAAAAGCTCGGAAATGTCCGCATGGAAAAATTTCCTGATGACCCACAGGGCTACATCACACTCGAGATATTCAAGGGGGATGAAACGATTGAATATACTAAGGTTTAAGATTTGGAACATATAGGCTGCACTGAGTTGGACATATTGTGTAGCTATAAGGAAGCATGCCCTGGAAGAAAAGTTTTGCGCTGGAGTAAAACATTTGGAGAGGCCTTCGTAGAATCTCTCCCTTCACCTATGGTAGGGGAGTTGGGTAGTGGAAATGAGATGAAAAACTTGGTCATTCCCTTGACACGAACGAAGAATCTCAGGACTGTTCGACAAGTCAAGCAGGCGTTGGCAAGACCCTTGCAGGCAGAGAAAGGATGGATAATCCACCGCTCATGTTCTGATCAAAATAACATCTACTAACTCATCAGGTAGATATGAGATGTTCATTTGACCAGCCATCTGAAAAAAACATACAAGATAACTCACTTAACAACACTGTTATGGTAGAGACAAGAAAGGAAATAAGAAACTCTCAATTACACAAAATTTTACATAACAAATCCTGAGTTTACTAAACAAACACCACAAAGAGAGGCAAAACTCCCTAACTCCTCAAACCACACACAAGATGAACAGACGTGGTTAAACTCATGGGGACACCTATGACGCCTCCTGAGATTAGCATGAGGGGTATGAAGTTGAGAAACGTCATCATACACCGGTTGCTTACACGATAGTCGGGTGGACTCATTTTCTAACATCCCAAAGTCCATAAACTGGCCCCAAAAGCTGTAGTGCAAAATTTGACACAGGTAGACCGTTCGGAGGTCTCCGGCAGTAGCAGCTTCTTGAAAAGGGTTATCGATCATAGTGCCAAATTCTTCACAAGCCGTAAACACTCAGAAAAGTCCCTCGTGGAACCTTCCTTGACATGCATAATAGGGGAATTGGGTCATCATCATAAATAGGTAATCCATTCCCAACCACCGGTGTAGACTAAGCACCCTAGGTGAGTTCGACACATCATACAAGTGCTTGCATGACATGCAAATATGGGCGTAATTAAGGAAGTTCTCTCGGCTAGCTAGGGACATGATGGTCTCTAGGGCCTTAGTGGGCAGTGATAGTAGATTGGTAGATACATTTCCATTATTTATCTGAAAGTTACAACATAATTATTTAGTCAATCATGGTTGTATATTCATACTACCTGGTTTTCCAGAATTGCCTGAACCCATCCTCTAATACCAACTGTAGCGACCCTAGTTCCTGGGTGCCCATGGGGCATGATGTACTAAAAAAACTTATTACAAATAGATACAATAATAATTCACGTCCCATTTCTACATAAGATCGCAAGGCTCAGGAATCTGGGAAATCAGTTGCTTCTGAAAAACTTCTTTTGTACCAACCATTTCCTGAAAATTTTAAAACAGAACCGTAGGGTGAGCAAAATATGCCCAGTAAGGGGTTTTAAAACATTTTAAGTAATTTAATTCTCAATGCGGTAATTTTGAAAACATTAAAACACTCCATTGAAAACAAGACATTAACTTTTCTTAAAACATGTAAGTCCTACATTCTTGAAAACCACTTTCACAGAAAAGAAGTACTTTCCTAAAATAAACCTCAAAGAAGTCATAAAGCAGAGAGCGCAGGCATGTGAAGAATAGATGATGCATAAATCACGATAAAATTACTTCAGCTCTAAAAGTCTATGTGTAAAAAGGGAAACCATTCATATCATGATTTATCTGTGCATAAAGTTACTATAAAAGCACACCACATGTATTAAGTTTCATATCTCAATAATCTCATTCTTATAGTTACAAGAAATAAATTCCAACTAGGGGATATCCTGTTAGTTCAACTATCCCCTGGTTGACCATTTATCATCAAATGTGGAGGGAATGTATAATGCCAGACTTTGTCAAGACCTTGTGTCATGACCATAGAACATAACTTAGTATGGGTCAAGGTTAATCATCCATCCTGTTTCCCATAGCAGCACAAGCCAAGGCTAACCGCCAAGACCATCGCACATAACGTCTCATGAGACTCATCCTTTACCCAATGCATTTGAGCGCTATCTGGGTGCACCCATCTTATAATTTAAGTCCGATACATCCCTCACATATTTCACATGGTCTTTCATTCATAGGGTCTCATTCATACATTCTTAATCAAAACCCCTTTTACATACATATTTATAACTTGAAACTGATCATGTGATAAATGTAAAAAGAACTAGAATTTTGGATTCAGATTAAACAGTGATGTATATGAACTAAAAAAACACACTCTTGCACATGCAATAATAATTAGAACACTTAAAATAATGTTTTTCCATGAAAAATTACAGCATTTCCATTTATGAGCCACTTTCAGTCTTAATGGTGACTTCAAGACATTTTTTTTAAACCATACCATGCTAGTAGTTAAGAACATAAACTAAACAAAACAAGAGGCATTTTTTGTAACTAATCGAAATTCTAGGAATGGATGAGAATTAATATAAACACCAAATCGATGTTATCCTTATATCTATTGTATACGTTAGATAAAATACTTTTTTTTGAAATCTTATCTCGAATTACAATTATATATATATATATATACACAAAGTCGTGTATGTGTATATACTTTTTTGTGGTTCAATTAAATAAAACCCATTTGATTCATTACATGGTTTACATGTTCTTAAAGACATTAATTTTCTTAACATATATTTATCACTAAAAAAATAAAAAAAGGTGGCAGATAAGGTTTTATAAATATACATGGGATTCAACTTAACACAAAACAAGGTGTCCTCCTATATGTATATTGTGGACAACAATAAATATCATTTTGAATTCATAAAACTGAAAACAGTTTTGATTTGGAAATTATATGAAGTCTTATACCTGAAAACATATATATATATATAAATTCCATAATCATAACAATGTTGATAAACATGTTGTTGGTATCATATATTTCATAACAATAACTCATCATTAATAAAAATTCTAAGAAACCATACTCAGGTTATGATTAAAATTTTTATAAATATATATATGTGTATATATATATATATGTGTAGATGTATATTTGAGATCAAATAAACACCAATTTGAATATCCATCCCCCTGAGGATTTTACGCAACAAAGACATCAGCTAACCCCTGTAAAACATTAAACATATTAATATTGAAAGTTTTATAAATCCTAACACACATATATATATATATAGAACCATAAATGCACAATGTGTAAACAAGGTATTGCATGAAGAACACCCAACAAAACAGACCCTTACGTTCATATTTTAAAATGTTCTATAAGGTTAAGTGATACACTTAGTAAAACTGATATGAAGCGCCATATAAACAATGTTCATATATTCATATATACTTATATAATCATAAACCGAAACTTTAGAAGAAGAAAAAAAGAAATTGTTTCCCTTACAGGCTTAGAGAGGAGGAGAAAGAAGTGTGGCTGCTCGAAACTCTGGAAGGAAAAGCGAAGGGACCATCGTATGCTACGGTGCAGCCCAAAGCAAACCCTCTTCTTCTTCAGTGTAGACCGGAGCTTACAAGTAGGGAACCTCCTTGAGTGAAGACGCTGACGGGGTATCTTAGGTTGTGTATTAAATGGACGGTGCCAACCTGTGGAATGAAAAGGCGACGTCGGGTCCACCGCTAGCCTGGGTGAAGAAAACGCAACGCTGTCTACCCTACTGGTTCATGTGCGCGAGGAAGAAGAAACCGCGGTGGGGAGGAAGATCCGTAAAGAAATCTGACGGCCTAGATTGATCGGGAGTCGATTGGGCAGCCCAGATGCAAAGCGGCATTAAAAAGGAATGGACGGCCACGATGGGGGCGCTGGATCGAGCGGTCCAGATTTGATGCGGTGGAAAAAAAAAGAGACGCGACTTCATTTTTTCATAATAAAATAAAATTTGTTATTTTATTCTTTTATTAAACTTATTATAAAATTGTTATAAAATTTTAAACTATTATTATTATCTTAGGATTAGTCAAGGTTTATTAATAAAAATATATATTAAACTATTAATCCCATATCTTTGTCATAAATTATATTATTATTTTCCTTTATTTAAAATAAACAATTATCTTAATTTATAATTACATGTAAAGATCTATGTTCATTAAGGTTGTTATTAAAATTTGGTTAATTAATCCCACATTTAACATAATTTCAAAAGCATAATATTTCATATGTTATCATAACATAAATAATTATTTTAATGTTTTACAATCATTCTATTATCTCCATTTCTTTTAAAGTAAACAGAGTATTTGTGTATGAATTTACATAATGGTGCAAAAATTGTAATATAAATATATGTAAAACCCATATAACAAATTAATTGATCGCATAGCTAAAATAATGCACTTAATAATAATCTTTAATCCCATGTATTACCAAAATATTATAATTCCTATAGTATGATAATTAATTTCTAATATGCACAAAAGTATAAATATAAGAGTGTAAATATATAAATATAAATTATTCCTTATAACTTAGATCACAAATTAATCAGATTCATTATGTATTATTTAAAGAAAATGCCTTAATTATTATAAAAGTATTTATTTAGAAAAACCCTTAAGTCCATCGGTTTTAAATCCCAATGGTCATCTTGAAAAGACAACAACGGTAAAATTTTCAATGGCTATGTGGAACCTTTATAAATATTAAGTCTTCGTATTCATATTTTGTAGTCGGTTTGTCAACTAAGGATGGTTCTCTACATTGCACTGGTACTCAGCATGGCCGCTGTGGCACTGGCCATCCTGATGCTTATGATGGGTCTTAATGATCCACAATACGAAGTCGAGCTTGTTTTTATCCTGGGTAGCCTTCCGGTGATCGTACTAGGTTTTTTATTTGTCATTTATGGTTAGTGAGCTTTTCTTATCACTCAGATGTTGTAAGACACTTCGGTGTCATGTTCTTAAATAAATAAATAAAAGAGTTATGTGTTTTCCCTTTTAAATTTTGTTTGGTTAAAGAAATATTTAATGGAACTAATCATATAATTGTTATTTATAAGGCTTGAAATAAAACGGGGTGTTACACATAACCTATTCATATGACATAAACTCATTAGTATTTGTTAAATTTTATTTATTCACAATTCATCATTGAATTTTTATCTCTTTTTATATTGTATCTATTCCTATATTTTTATATAAAAATGATATTTTTAGTTGTATATCAACCTTATCCCTCCCAAGGGTTGGAATTCTAGATGTGGATATAGAAGAATCTACACCAATAACAGTGGTGATGCTATCAGGGTGATTAGAAGATGAATTTTTAGAGAAGGTTTTCCTTCTGAAAGAAGATACTACAACATCAGTAGAGAAGTGATTCCCTTGGAATGGGCCCTCAATTTTTTGACAGAGGAAAATTTATAATTTCAAAATAGGGGAAAATTCAATTAACAGTGAGATTACCTTATATAAATGCTTGATTTCTTATATTAGAATATTGGTTTATGGATTTTGTTATACAAGATTTAGATTCCATGTCTAGGGACTAATTTAAGTGCTTATTATACAAATTCCATTGTTCTTTCTTGAAATAAAATCCATATATGTATGTGTATATATATTATAGCATTTGTATGTATTAGACATTAGTTTTCATGATTTCCTATTTTTTATAAAATTTACGCTATATCTGGGGTTTTAATGTAATTTCTTATCACTTGTGTTTTCATGGTAGCTAATCGAAAGATCAATTTGATCTTTTGAGGGTTGTGTGAAAATATGAGTGATATATAAATAAATATGCTGTAGAGGTAGGCCCACTTGAGTTCAATTTTAATTTATTTTTCAAATTACACAATTTGATCTCTAATTTTCATTCTTTTTCTTTGATTTTATTTTACATTTGATCAAATTTTGTGTTTTTATCCACCTTCAATCTCTATTATTATTACTATATATACAGAGTTAGGTCAAAAATGAGAGATACATGGTTTATTAAGATACATTTCAAACTACTAAATGTTCAAAAAATTGAGAAATATTATATTATGACTTGATTTATGAATAGTAATAACCAAGATGAAAAGAAAATTCGAATAGACTAACTAGAATTCACTTATTCAGTTTTGTTTTATGTATTAATTGTTATTTAATATTATGTTTATTTATCATCCTATATTTAAATTATCTAAGGTTTTAATAACTTCAAATTATGAGCGTGTGTAAGTGAATTCGTAATTAAATAATTATGCCACATAATTGCACTGGTTGGGTATTAGTTAATTTAAATGAATCTATATATATTTAAATATTATATATATATATATATAATTATATGTATATATGTATATATGTATATATAAAAAATGTATAATAAAATAAAACATGTTTAAATAATCTATATATATTTAAATATATACATACTATATATGTAAATAAATTTAACAAGGGTAGAGTAATTAAACTACATCACCATAAAACTATTGATTGTAATGAAATGACACTATTTATTGATAAAACATTAATTTTGTATGATTTTGTTTCATTATAACTTGTGTGTGTCCAAAGTTAGTATGATATTTTTCTTTAGAAAAAATTAAAATTCCTTAGAAGTATCAATAACTCTATCATTTTATTATAAGGATTCTATAATTATTTAAAATATATGATATATACATATATATTTATACACTAATATATTTAGACACATAGATACACATGGTTATATATTTACTCTTAAATTATGGTAATTTTTTTACATATCAATGTATATATATATTATATATATACCTTGTGTATATTTATTTATTTAATTTAAAAATGAATAATGTTTAACTTAATAGGATGGATATGAATTGAAAATGTATGTATACTAACCATACAAAAAATGAGTATAAGGATGGATTTGAAAAGTTCACCCTGTTTGCAATAGATCACACATACAACCCTACTCAAAATTTTTTTTTGTGTTCATATTGTTGCTATTCAAGAAAAATTTCCAAAATAGTAGTAATAACATTTAATTTATCATGAAATAGATAAAAAATATAAATCTTAGACTAAGCATGGGGAAAATGGAATGTACATATTTTCTGAGATGATACATTGATTTATGGATCATTTGATATGAACACTAGTGTAAATTATGATAGAGACCGTATGGAAGAAATTTCAATGGAAATTTAATATGACCTTCATGGTTTTCTAAAGTTATTTGAGAAGTTAAATAGCTATACAAAGAAACCATTTTATTCTAGACTTTCTAAATATATAATATTTCTAGCCGTATTGAAGCTATATTATTTGAAAGCTGGTAATGGATGGAGCGACACTAGATTTACATAATTTCATGGTCTCCTTAATGATATTCTATAAGAATAAAATGAGCTTCCTTATTGAATATATGATTCAAAACAAATTCTACGTCCCATGTGTGTTATCTTTGAAAAAAACAATTTTTTTCAAAGGATTGAATATTGTTTCACAAGGACCACGAAACACTTAAAAAATTAAAGTGTCGAGAAGATTGATAATATAAATATTAATGAAGTTTTTCAAGTTGTAGGAAACTTTACTATCATTCCAATTTTTATAGGGCTATATAGATGTCAATAAACCACTATAAAATTAATATGTCATACAAATACAATAATTGAAGATAAGAAACTATGTCACCTAGTGGACTCTCCTTTGTATATGGAAATTTATTATGAGTATCCTAAATTTGGATACAAGTTGAGAAAACTTCATATTGTGTTATCTATAGATGGAATAAATCCTTTTAATGTACAAAGGAATACTCATAATAAATTGCTAGTTATTACAACTTATCAATTTCCACCATGGTTACACATGAAACAAAAATAAAATATGTTTTATATGTTTATATATGGACCAAAGACACTTGGTAATGATATTGATATTTATTTTGTTCAATTGAATAAATATAAAAAATTGATATAGGTTATAGTTGTTACCTTGTATGATTCTCATTGAAGTGACGAGTTCATAGAGAGATACATGTTGTACGAGATGATAAATGGATTTCCTACTTATGGAAATTTGTTAGGATATAACATTAAAGGAATGTTGGGGTGTCACATCAATGAAAAACATACAGACTCAATTAGGTTGAAACATTCCTTGAAGACTATGTTTTTTGGAAATCATAAATTTTTACCCAGATGAAATAAATACTGATCATGGATGACACCATTTGATGGAAATATATAATAAGTTACAACATTGTCTCCACTAATGAGTGATCAACATGTCTAGGAAGTAAAATATATTTTTCATACTTTAATTATTATTATTTTTTGAAAAACTATATGAAATTAGGTTGTAAAAAGAGATTAGTTTTCTTTTAATTAGCATACTAGAATTGTTTTTAGGTCATACCATTTCTTGATACAATTCACATAGAAAAGATATATCTGATGGTGTTTTTTTCATGTTATAAAATGAAATTGAAAAAATATATTTTATTAAGGCTAGGTTGTACTTTATAGACATGGGGATAAGGTAATACTTGGAACCGATAAAGGGTGAAAGGTGAACATTTTTTCCTCCAGCTGCTTACACGCTATCCAAATAAGACGATTTTCTGTTTTTCAACTTCCTTAATGGTGTAGAAGTTACTAGGGGCAATCATCAAATATAAATAATGTTATGTCCATGACTAATTTTATGTTAAAGGGTATAATATTACATTACTTCACATTTTTATGAAAGATTTAATTAATTTATTTTTATGTTTCATTCTTCCTTAAAATGTATGGAATACATTTAAAAGAATCACATGAAGGATGATAAACACTAAGAGGGGGTGTGAATCAATGTTTAATGTTTGTAAAAATACCTTTATCTCTCATTATTATTTAATGCCAATTATATCAAGATATTTACTAATGAAAATAAATTAATGAACATTTAAACTTTTATAATGAGTTTCACCTCCTATAAGGATGACTATTTCCTCGATGCGTCATGGTATCCCATGCACACTGGTCTCTTTTTATTATCAATATGAGCTCAAAAACGTTAATAGCCTTGAACCCATTGCAATGTATAGTTCAAAAAATTATATATTATAAATAATGATATTTAATATCCACTAAATTAACATACCTTTATAATAGTTATAAATGTATATTCTTTGATTGTTCCTTAACAACTACTTATTTTTTAAATCATAAATACCGTTTATTCCACATCACTTCATATATAGGTTTTCTTAAACTTGTCTTTAAAAACTATGTTTTGTGTATTCATATAAGGTTTTTGTAAATTGTGCGTGCACATGATCCTCATAATTGTCTTCTTCTTCATAAGAAAACATGAATATGTGGACTCACAAACCTTCATGTACTACTGGGTATGTGAATTTTTCTTCTTCATATAATGGATGGTGCATGTATTTATTATTATTATTCCATGTGTATCCCGAGTGGTATATTATGTGACACACCCATTGAATGGTGTTGTTTATTTTGTATTATTTTATCTTTTCTTGAGAAGTTTTCTATTTTTTTGGTTTTTGGACAAAAAATAAAGTTTTGAATGGTTTTTGGGAGGATCACGGTTAGCTAACATGGTTACTACTGACCATGTTGTACCTGTGCGGGTGGGCCTATCATTTTGATAATTCATTTTTTCACAGATTCTGCATATTTTTTCAAAATGTGTAGATCTCCCCATAAGCCGTGTAGGGATTTTCTTGTGTCTAAGATGAGGCGCATGGTTTGAACAAACCATGTAGCACCCTAGTAGAAATCGTGCAATGGTACCTTGCTAAGTAAGAGGATGGTGCACGATTGATACATGGTTTGGAGAAATATCTGGCATATCTAGGTGTTTAAAATTACCCCACTTCTCCCAAAACTATGTTGTTGGACCCATGAGAGACTTGGAGAAGCTCTATCCCTCCCCCATCTTGATCCCTATCATCTCTTTGGTGTTTTTCAAGTGAATTTAAGTTATTTTTTCCCCTATTTCTCTCTTCGACACTTACTCATATCTTCTATCATGGTTTTGGATTCTCCCATGAACCCTAGATATCATTTTAATAATGTTAGGGATTTTATTGGATATAATTTTGGGGTGTTTTTTGTCTAGGGTTCATAGAAATTATTTTTATTCTTGTTAGTTTGGTCACCATAAAAGGTTACATGTTATGAAGAGTTTCGAATTGGTTCTAAACTATTCAAGGAAGGTATTTCTATGAAACTGTTTCATTTTGGAATACAGGGTGTGATTGTGCATTATAAATTATCTTATTATGAATTTATGAATATATGTGATATATCCTTGATGATTTAAAAATATATCTTGATGTTTTGAGCTTGGCATAAATGGGTTTTCATGGGAATTCCATGTTTTTATGTTAGATATGGAATCTTTAAAGGTGATAAGCTCTTATTAAATGCCCATATGGAATTTTAAAATGGTATTCATGTTGTTAATTGGATTTTGAACTAGTTTTGGTTTTAAAATACTAAAAAATAATTTTTTAAAGGGAATTTTGTTTCGAAGTTAGGGGTTGAACTTTGTGTGATTTATATAATAGTTTCTTTATTGGATTTCAAATGGTCATTTAAAATTTCTGTATGGGATTACCACTTTTTAAAATTCCATGATGCCTCTAAAATTTGTCTAAGGTAATGGATGGTGTTTATAATTTTTTTAATTTTCAAGATAAATTACCATATAAAAGGGTGGTTTTGAGATTTTTTAATGAAGTGGGTGGTTTAATTGGAAAGTTCAAAAAAAAAGTTAAGCGGTTCTTTGTGAAATGTGAAAGGTATTGGAAACTTGGTCCATGTTTTGGTGTTAATGTCCAAGATGTAACATTGGTTTTTAAATGATGGTTGTGAAAACACCCCTTGATTTCCCTTTTTTACCCATTATGTGGGTTATTGATCTCCATGGGATTATTTTTTCATCGCTTTCATGGGTATGTGATTATTATGTCATGTGTAAATTTTATTATGGGTATAATCATCATTGGGTGTTAGGTTTGAGGTTATCTATGGTTATTCCTTGTGTGGTAGACTTGGATAGTTTGATCCTATGCCTCACTTCATCTATTGTTCATGGAAAATAGGGTACTAAGTGGAAGATCTAATTTCCTCCTCCAATTGGTTCATATGTTTATAGTTTCCCACCAATAATGCTTGTCACAAAGGGCTAGGTGGGGGATTTTCATCACAATGAGGATTAGGTGGGCTACTTGGATGACTTATATCTTGAACTTTAGCACATGCCGATAGTTTATTCATGAGTGGTATACTCTTATATGGTTAAATTATTCACATTTTAGGGATCCCATGGTATATATCATAAAACATTCTATTGTAGGATAATTTATTGATTGAGGGGAGTTTTATCTAGTGCTTATTTATATCATTTCTAAAACTTTCATTGATATAGAACCTTCCTTGTTTATATTTGATATATTTTATATGATTCATGGTGTCTTCTTTATTATTATTGACTTATTTGTGTATCGGGTTTTTTCTTTGGGAAATTAATTTTTAAAAGTGTTTCGAAAAGAATTTGTAAATTAAATCCTCTTGTGCGAGTTCTTGAGGTGGATTTTAAAATGTGTGATTTGAGATGGCTTTGGGTAGTTAAATGTTTTAAATTGTCCATTTTAATTTTATAAAAAATAATTTTTTTAAGAAATGTAAATGGGTATGTGGTTTGAAAAATATCTTTGGACAGTGGATTATTTTCAAATAATGTGTTTTTAGTTTTGGTAAGACAAATATAAATGTCTTGATAGATGATTGTGACATGTTTGGTTTTTCATTTTTATTATAAAAAAATACTTTCTAGTTTATTTTAAAACTAGAATAGATGAATTTACATATAAAACATATTTCATATATTATATGGTTTGTGGTGACATGCTGGTCTTTTTAGATCACACCTATTTATTTCAGGTTCCATGTTTCAGCTAGACTCATCCTTTTCTTTTCATGTCCAATGTGGAGTGATTTGGGTCATGATGAGAAATCTGAGGTTATATGGAGATGGTTGAAGATCATCTAGAGTCATTTGGTAGTTTTTTCCTTTTTAGTTAGTTTTTTATTCTATTTACGTATTTTATAATTTTTGTTAATGTATTTTGTTATTTATATGCAAATGGGTTGGATCATTACAGTTGGTTTTTACCCATTTTCATGGTTAGTTATTTTGAATCTTGTATTTATATATTATGATATCTTTTATATCTGATTTGTGAAAAAATACTGAAGGGGTTCATGTGATTCCCAAACACTAGTCTCTAGCTCATGGGGATTCGGAATACCCTTTGGGATTTATGGAGGGTTTGATCAGGCATCGGGTTTGGTGTCAGACGATGATGGTTCATTGAAAAATGGTATTATATCTTTAGGTATCCTTTATTAAGAGCCTAGTATTCTTATGTAACCCATCTTATTTGGTTATGTCTTGTTAGAAATAAGATTATGGTTTTTGAAGCATGAGAGTTTATGGTGGGGAGAGTCAAGCTAGCTCTTGCTTATCTGATGCCTCAAGATGCTAGGGGAAGTTGGGTTTTGAATTGTGAATTCCAGTTTTTTTAGTTTTTTTAATGAATTTTATGAGATTTAATGTTTTAATTCCATTTGAGTATATACTATATATTGAGAATCATCCTTCAACTTTGGGGTGGAAAGGGATGAGAGATCAAGATATGTGATTAGCTGGCACAACATGAGAAACTGTGCAGTGTCTATAGGGTCGTGTTTTCCTTCTTTGAGGATTCTGATGCCTGATGTAACATGGCTTCCCAACTAATGTGTCCATGGAATTCACAACCCTATTTCTTACATTTTCATCTTTTTTTTGGATTCTATTGATTTTGTATCTTTCTAAATGTGATTTCATCTTTTTTGAGGTGGTTTAAGGAGTGTATTTATTTCCATTATAGATGTGGTTTGTGTGAACCTTGTTTGTATTCATGTAAATTCATTTTGTTGTGTTTTGTTTTAAAAACCTCATTTTTTTTAAATTAAAGGATTTTGTGAATATTTCATTTTCAATAATTTTTAATTTGTGGTACTTTGAAGTTTAAATATTTAAAACTCACTTCCTTGTATTTTCCCAAAAGCAACTTATTTAAAAAATGAGTTTTAAAAGTGTTTTACTATTAAAAAGGTTATTTTCTTTTTAAACAAATTCGGAAGGTGTTTTCAAAAGGTAAATGAGTTTTGAGGATAATTTATTGGAGCCTTTGTTTTAAAATGATAAAGAATGTTTTAAATAGTTTTTATGATGTTCCATATTTAGGTGGTGTGTGTTCAACCAAGGTTGTTTTATTTTTAAAGATCTGGTTGGATTTTTTTCTAAGCATACACCTCGGTGGAGGATGATTTCAAAAAATAAATCTTGGTGAAAATGATGGTTTCAAAAGAAATATTTTTGTGGTGTTGATGTTTTGTTCCTCATTTGAGAGATTGTTATTTTGGTTTGATTCTTGGTTGTGAATGAATCATTTGGTATGTTATTTGATGCATGAATTGATCATATTAAGGTATTTTATTATTTTAGTATGCCTCTCAGAATGGTCAAAATAGTTTCTTTAGTTCAGATGCTTACCCAAACTCTGAATAGAGTGGTGGATGTGGATCCTTTTTTAAGATCAGAACCTATTTTTTTACATCAAAAATCATCATATGCCTTCATTTGGTGGTGATACAGGGTAAATATATGTAGTGGGATAGTTTTAATAGATTTATGTGATCCATGATTCCCTTGGGATACCTGAGGCTTTTCAGGTGATAGATTTTGAGAGCTTGATTATTGGTTTCAGTTGAGATTGGTGGCAGTTGATGGTACCTTCTCTGCTACGTGAAATGTCATGGTATCTCTTCATGGTGGTGTTTGTTTAGTGGTTCTTTCTTGAGGATCTTAAAGTGAAGAAGATACTTGAAAAAATCATCCAGTATTAGGGTGACTGATTAATGATGGTGTATGCCAATAACTTTTCAGATCTGGCCATCTTTCCCCCAAATCTAGTGGCCAATGATCCTTAGAATTGTTTTTATATGAAGACCTTATTCATCCATATTTTGGTTAAGATATACATACATAGAGTCTGAAATATTTTCCAGAAGTTGTTAGTGAGTCAATTTGAATGGAATATGACAAGTCTAGGAAGCCTATAGTGGGTGAGACCTTAGTTCGATCTGGTGGGAAAATGGATAAATCGGAAAGTGAAGAGCATAAATAGGATAATCTGAAGCTATAATCAAGGAGTCTTTCTTGTGAGAAGATAATATCTCTCATGTATTTCTAGTATGGGGATCCATAGAATTCTAGGCCTTCCCATATAAAGAATCCTATATTTTTCCTCTCTTGTTGTCATTTGGTTCATATTCATTTGTTTTATAAGATAGGATTTCAGAAGATGTATAGGGTGTAATCCTTTTATGGATGTGTTAATATTTTTGACATTTACTTTTATGGTCATAATCATAGTTTTGGGATCTTCAACTATTGTTTTCATGATTTTATAGAAGGTTCTCTTTTGGGATGATTATTATTGATTGTATTGAATATCATTTGTGGAATGACTTTTTTTTCTAGTTGAATTATTCCCTATCCCTCCCTTGCATATGGATATGGAGGTTGTTTTGGGGGTTTTCCTTGATCTTTTTTGGTTAGTAGTGATTATTATTTACTAAGCCTCATTGTTTGGGTGAACCTTTTTGAGAGTTTTGGTTTCACTAGTTCTTGTGTTGAGCCTTTAAGGTGCTTATTGTATGTACATGCGAGAGGCCTTCAATGAACAATTGAGTAGCTAGTGTATGTGTTCTAGGAGTTGATTTTGGTATAATAGCTAGTGTTTTAAAGTGGATGTTTGGGATACACCATGTGAGGGTGATCCTGTTTTTGACCCTAGGTAATTTACATGTGTGTCACGGCCCATAGTGAGAGATCATGTCATTCTTTTAAGGATATTTGTTTTTAATATTCCTTCCATTAGGTTTGGAGGTTCTTTTGGTTTGAGATAAATTTTATCTCATGGTTACTTAGTTGTTCAAGGATGTGTCTCTCAGTATTTATCTTTAGTGACACCATGTTATAGGAACTATAAATGGTGGGGAGACTATGTTAGGTCTCATGTTCTTTATATAACTTCTCGTTTGAGGTTATTATTCATTTATGTTTGGTTGTGGTAGATAAGATATATCATTTTAAGGATATTTATAGTGTCTTTGAGGTTGTATCATATTGAGTGATAATTTTGGGTCAGATCCTCTTTGGATCTTCCATTATCTCTTGCCTTCTTTTTAGCCATAGACGTTATGGGATAAGAAAGTGGAGTGGTGGGGAGTGTTTAATATCCCCATGTACTGGAATTGTTCATTTTGTTTTATTTTATCTTTTATTGAGTGGTTTCAATTTTTAGATGGTTACAGGCTCAAAATTCATGTTTTTAAGGGTTTTTTGAGAGGATCATAGTTATCCCACATAGTTGGTACTAACTATGTGGTTCCCATGAGGGTGGGAATTTAATATTGACATAGTTATTTTTCATGGATTCCATACAGTTAATCAACCCATGTAGATATCCCCATAATTCATGTGGGGATCTGGGAATGTCTGAGGTGAGGAGTATGGTTTTTTAAAACTGTCTGGTATCCCATGAGAAGCTATGAAAGTAGTGCTTATCCTAGGAAGATGATGGTGCATGGTTTGTACGTGGTTTATAAAACCATGTGGCCAAACTATGTGGCTTGTCCAGGTGTTTAAAATTTTGGGAAATTCTTATTTTATATCTTTAATTATGAGAGGTTTCACCCCTCTTATCCCCCAAATGTGTTTTCCAACCCTTGTGAGCCTTAGAGTATATTCACCTCATTTATCCACTTTATCCTTTCCTTATCTTTGGTGTTTATAAATTGGATTTAAGGTATTTATTTCTTTATTTCCCTCATCTTATGTTCCTACTATCTTCTCTCTGGGTTTTGGATTCCCCCATAAACCCTATACCTCATATGAATGATTTTAGGGTTCCAGGTGGATACAATGTTGTGATTTTTGGTGCCTAGGGTTTGTATACGCTGTTTATATTCAAGTTTTTGTGGTATCCATTGAAGGTGACATGTCCTAAAGAGTTTCATCCTGATTATCATCTCTTAGAGGTAGGTGTTTCTATGAAATTGATTCATTCTAGAATTCAAGTTTGGAATGTTCTTTATAATTTACTTTTTTATTAATTTATGAATATATGTGACATCTCCATGGTGATTTGAAACCATTTATTATTGTTTTTGAGATTGAAATAAATTTTTTTCATGGGAATTCCACATTTTCATGTTGGAAATGGAATGTTTAAAGGCGATAAGCTCGTAAGAAATGATCATATGAATTTTTGAAATAAGTTTTGAAGGACCCCGAGACACCCTGAGAGGGGAGGGGTGAATCAGGGTGACAACTTTTTCTTTTAATGTGATGGATCTTGTTCCACGTTGGTAGGAACTTGTTGAACTTGTATGATGAATATGATTAAAAAGAAAACATTCACATGCACAGAGAAGACACAACACTTTTTATTTGGTTCACCACTAAGGGATACATCCAAGGAGCATACACCGACAAGTTATCGGTCGTACCCAATTCCACTAATCTTCACTAGTTGTGGATTACAATGTTTTGGGCATAGACACTCTGTCCCAGGCTCACTGCCTTTACAAAGGTTCTGGGATATCTCACTGCTTTTCTCGGGTAACTCCTGTTGACTCCCCCTGGCTCACTACCCTTGGTGAAGTCACACTCAGTTTATAGACATGAAGGTCTCTTCATCATTGCAGAAGAATGCATCCTCCATTGTATGTAGATGCTCTATGGAAGTCCAATTCTCACCAGAATATGAATATCAATTTGCGCTAAGGGTACCGGGAAATCTTCCAGCTTTTGTGCAGCTTCAAGAGGACAGATGTACTTTAACAACACTGGCGCGCTTCTCCAAGCCCGGCGTACAAGTTTTAATCCCGGCACACACGTCACTTATGCGGTACAAATTCAGCGCACAGGTGACATCAAACAACTTGCGCGACACTGCCTCTATCAACTCCTAACTTTCATGATGTTGTGCCTTTATCTCTCCAACCGCCTTGGTCCTGTAACCAACAATCGGCGTGCAGCCTCTACTTGCGCGCCCCAACAACCACTTGCGCAACTCCACTACTTGCGCGACGAGAGCTCGAAAAATCTCTAAGTATTGAACTCCATTGAAAATGAGGAGGGGTGGTCCAGTATTTATAGGCAAACTGGACCCCCTGTGCGATGGCGCACAAGTCTTCTCTCGGCGCGCAGGTTCCGGCAAACAGCTCATCCTCCCTAGCCTCTGTCACGCTACTCACTTGCACGACCACACAAATACTAGAACAAACTTCTTTCATTTTCCATATTTTGAAGTTATGATCTTGAAAAACAATAGACGTGCAAGTTTCCAATCCTCCTAGGCATCGGCGCACAAGTTTCTTCACGGCGTGCAGGTCACTTGCGCGACCAGACCAAAACTTGCACGACCCTTATCCCTATGCCATTTTCACATGTTTTGATCTTGAAAAACATATGGTGCAGATGTTTCCTCTACTTCAAGTACATGGCATGTAGGTCTCTTTGCCAAAAACACTTTTCTCCATTTGTCGATTTTTCAGGCCCAAAATTTTGGCAAACACTGGGAAATGGCGCCACCTTCAATACTGTTGTCTGCTTGAACGGTATGATCTCTTTGCTGGTACAAATTCTAAACTTCCACTGAGGATTGAAAACAAACACAAACCAAACACCAAATCATTCATAGAAGACCATGGTTCCAACAATATCCCCCTTTGGGTTTGTTGGCAATCAAAAAATAAATCCAATAGATCTCCATCCATGTGCAAACAAAAAATGAAAGAATCAACTCAGCCAACACTCTAAGTCTTCGTGAGCAATGCTCGATGTAGAAAACAAGAGAGGAAGCTTGAATTGGGTTCCAGTGTTTTGGAATTCTCCATGACGCCCGATGTTTTTCTTCTCATACTTCTCATCACAGAAGCATGACTTGCCTTGAATTTATTCCTTTCTCCCCCATTGACAATAAATCCAAAACCGATAAGTTGTTCAACGTTCTACTCAAACCATACTCCCCCTGGATAGTATCTCCCCCATAAACCTGCATCGCAGCCATAAACAGTTAGAAACTGTTAAAACAAATGGGGAGAGGGGTATTTCGGAGCCTCCTTATGCAGTAGGATGTGGTTGAACACCATGGTTCAACCGATGCTTCTCAAAAACAACTGAGGATAGTGGATTGGTCAGGATATCAACCACTTGGTCATTAGTTCCAACATGGTCCATTCTAATCACGCCTTGTTCAACCTTTTCTTTGATAAAATGCTACAGTATTTCAATATGTTTTGTACAAGAATGCTGAACCGAATTTTTCGTAAGATCAATTGCACTTTTTTTATTGAAGTATATCAACATTGGTTGCTGCACCTTATCACCAATATCTGTTAGTTACTGCTTCATCCAAAGCAGTTGAGTGCATGCCTTTGTGGAAGAGATATACTCAGCTTCAGCAGTACTCAGAGAAGTACTTTCTTGTTTCTTGCTCAACCAGCCAACACATTTCTCCCCAATATAGAAAGCTCCACCACTAGTGGACTTTCTGTCTACTACATCACCAGCCCAGTCAGCATCAGAAAACGCTGATAATTCACTGTCCCTACCTGCAGCAAAAAATAACCCGAAGATATGTGTACCTTGAATGTACCTCATGATTCTTTTTACTAACACCATATGTTCCTCCTTTGGATTACTCTGAAAGCGGGCCGCAAGGCATGTGGAAAAGACAATATCTGGGCTTGTCGCTGTAAGGTACAGTAGGCTTCCAATGATCCTCCTGTACATGGTGGGATCAACAGAGTCCCCATCCTCATGCTTTCCAAGTTTAGTTCCAAATGCAATCATATTTGACATTGGTTTGGAGTCTTGCATATTAAACTTCTTCAAAAGATCTCTTGCATATTTTTTCTGAGAAATGAAAGTGTATTCCTTCTTTTGAATCACTTGCAGCCCCATGAAATATGTGAGCTCCCCAATCATAGACATTTCAAATTCTGATTTCATGTGGTTGGAAAATTCTTCCACTAATTTCTTCCTGCTGCCACCAAATATTATATCATCAATGTAGACTAGAACAATTAATTGACCTTTTGGATAATTCTTCACATAGAGATTGTGATCAACTCCTCCTCTTTTTAATTCAAACTTCTTGAGATATGAATCCAGCTGTGAGTACCATGCCCGTGGTGCCTGGTTCAAACCATATAGAGATTTCTCCAGTTTGTAGACCTTTGTTTCATCAGTACCCAAAACAAAGCCCACTGGTTGTTCAATGTAGACTTCTTCTTCGAGTACACCATTCAAGAATGTTGTCTTGACATCCATTGGATATACTTTATATCCGATTTGGAGTTCCATGGAAAGAAAAAGCCTGATTGACTCCAGTATAGCCACTGGAGCACAGGTTTCTTCAACATCAATGCCTTCAATCTAGGAGTATCCTTTACATACCAGTCGTGCCTTGTTTCTGATGACACTTCCATGCTCATCAAACTTATTTTTGAAGATCCAATTGGTAACAATAAAATGGTGACCTTCGGGTCTCTGGACAAGATCCCATGTCTAATTCTTGTCAATTTGATCTAATTCATCATTCATGGATTTCACCCAAGATTCATCATTTGTAGCTTCTTCGAATGAGGATGGCTCTACAACTGATAGAAATACAGATTGCATGTTATTCCTCATCCTTCTTGTTTGAGTGGGTGAACTCCTACACCCAATTATATTGGATGGATCAATCTCAGCTCTTCGATTTCTCCTACGAGGTTTAGTAGCATTACCTTCAGCCACAGTTTCTTCTTCAAATTCTTCTTCTGAGTCAACATCATGATGTCACTGCTGAGTGTTTTGAACAACTTCCTCTATTTCTACATTTGTATTTTCGTCACGTTCACTTTCTCCTTGACTTTCTATCACATCAGCACATGACTTCTTTGAAGCATTTGTGGTTTTCTCTTCAATTATCTTAACATCACTGCTTTCCACAATCCTTCCCAAATGCTTGTTGAAACATTTTTAAGCTTTTCTGTTCATTGAGTAACCGAGGAAAATTCCTTCATCTGCATTGTCTCCATATTTCCCTTGATTTCCTTCTTTGTTCCTGATGAATAATTTACTTCCAAAGACACGCAATTATTTTAGGGAAGGCTTCCGTCCATGCCACAATTCATATGGTGTCTTCTTCTCACCCATATAAAGTCCTGTTCAATTATGAATGTACACTGCAGCTTGAACAGCCTCTTTCCAGTAATGTCGTGGAATACGACTCTCAATTAGCATAGTTTGTGCCATTTTGTTCACCTGTCGATTCCTACGTTCAACAAATCCATTTTGTTGTGGAGTTATCACAACAGCTACCTCATGCTGTATCCCATGATTCGCTAGATAATTTTCAAATTCAATGGATGTGTATTCTCCTCCATTGTCAGATCGCAACACTTTTATTGTTCATCCAGTATCATTCTCAGCGATTAACCGATATGTTTTCATGCAGTCAAGGACTTGTCGTTTCCTTTGAATGACCATCACACATGCCATTCTACTATAATCATCTATGAAAAGGACAAAGTACCTTTCTCCATGAGATCTGGCCACATTTATTGGCCCACAAACATCTGTATAAATCAGATCAAGAAGGTGAGATGCCCTTTTCTTCTTTGGTCGATATGAACTGCAGACCAGCTTCCCACGAATACAAGAATCACAAGATTTTTCACGTTCACGCTTCAGGTTGGGAATGTCCATGACAATTCTCAATTTTGATATTTTCTCCATGTCTTGTTGATTGATGTGTCCCAGTCTCTGATTCCACAAATTGTTTTCTTCTTCAACAGTCATGTAACATACATTTTCTTCACTATCAACCTGATACAAGTTGTCTTCTATTCTGCATCCCTTCATAAGTGAATTTCCAGTCTTTCCCTTGATAGTGCAGCCTTTCTGATTAAAAGTAACTGTAAGTCCTGAGTCACAGAGTTAACTTACGCTGAGGAGATTATGACGTAGGCCATCTACGTAAAAGACTTCAATCTTCTTTAGTTCTCCATTAGCTAATTTGGTACTTCTACTCCCTTTTATTTTTAGAGCCCCATCATTACCAAATATTAATGTACCATCAACCATCGTTATGATATTCGTTAGTAGGCCGACATTACCTGTCATAAGAGATGAACAACCGCTATCCAAAATCTAGGTACTATTGTTCTTTGTAGCTTTGAGGGGCACCTCTGCAAGGTTGGATTTCTCAATCTTCTTCCTTTCCTTCCATGAGACATTAGATTGAGTATATATATCTGATGGCCTTTCAATTATCTCTTCCGCATACTCAGGTTCTTCATAGTCGAAGTCTTCTTTGAGAGGTAAAAACATGTTTGAAAGAGCAACACTGTCTTGTTGAAGAGACTTGACTTGTCTTGAACTTCGGTATGAGGTGTCCATGTCCTTTCTCTGCCTGCAATTAGCAGCCTTATGACCAAAGTTAGAACAACGAAAATAATATCCATAGAAATTATTTCTTTTATAACTATTAAGATATGAAATTGTTCTCCTTTTTTAAACTTCTATATCTTCTCCATTCGGATAGCTTCTTGCCTCTTCACAATAAGACATGGTATGGCCCAGATAGCCACAAAACTGACACTTCAAGAGAGGAAATGTCTTCTCACTTGAATTTCTCCTCATGCCTTCTTCCTTGGGAGAATAGTAAGACTGTCTGTCATTTCTGAATGTTTGAGGATAATTTTCAGTTCTCCTATTAGTTTGGATTGAGGGTTCCTTTTTCAGCACTCTAGGTAACGTTTCAACATGTTAAAATTTCATCTTATCTTTCTTTTGGATCTTTTCACTTCCAGCAGTTGATGTCTTAGCCTCACAGCCAATTCCACTCTTTCCCATGCAAGCGGGTCTTTGATCACTCAAGATTTTTCCAACCCAATCTAAACCACACTTGTCTCTTTCTTGTAATTCTGAATTTGAGAATATTCCAAACTGTATTTTCTTCCTTGATTATTTTGGAATTGATTAAGTCTCTAGTTTACTCCTTAGAGTGACAGCTTCCTCCTCAAGACCCTCAGCAGTCTGGGATTTTTCATCCAGTCTGGAGGTGAGGTCATTGATGACCTTTTCCTGCTCTTTAATTCTCAGCTTTAGATCTACTACATCATGATTGATTTCAATTATTTTAGACTGTACCTTCACAAATTCTTCCAATCATTCAATTTCAGCTTCATGTTGATCAACGTATTCAGTTGATTCTTTTGCAATTGATTTCCACTTATTGCAATTCTTAAATTTAATCTTAAGCTTACTAACTGCATATTTAAGTTGAATCTCGGGATCTACACAAGTTCTCAGTTATTTTTCTCCATCAGTATCTTCTGACTTTTCAACAGTGGCCATCATAGAATCATTGTTCCCAGTTTTGAATTCTGGTTCTTCTTCATCACAGAATTCATTATCATCTTCTTCCTCTTCACAGACAAAACTCTTCTTTTGGATTTTCTTTCCTGATTTGAAGTCTCCATTTTATGAATAACCTTCTCTAAGGCTTCACGAAGATTTCATATTCACTATCTTCATCATTGATCTTTCTTAAGCACTGAGAGTCAATGTGCCCAACTTTTCCACAACAGAAACATGCGAGAGGTAACTTCCCTTTGAATTTCCCTTTCCCCTTCGGGAACTTCTTTGCAATGAGAGAAAGAATTTATTTTTCTTAATCATCTTCACCGCTACTATCTTATGATATTTTCATATTATCCATGGCCTTGAATTCCATTTCATTTCTCACATGAGTCGTAGCATCTTCTGGTTTGACTCTCATTTCATATGCTACCAAGCTGCTCAGTAGATCATCTAGAGAATGTTTGGAAAGATCACTTTCCTCAAGGGCTAACACCTTTGAATTTTACAGAGGTGGAAGTCTTCTTAATATTTTCATTACAATATCAATGTCTTTGAATTCTTCTCCTAGACCCTGAATTTCTCCAACCAATTCAGTAATTCGATTGAAGAAAGAGTCTGCATTCTCGTCTGGATGCATCTTCAGATCATCAAACCGATTGTACAGCACTTGAAGTTTCACCTCCTTCACTTTGCTATCTCCTTCATAAATATTCTCAAGTTTATCCCACATAGATTTTTTTGAGGTGAAATTCATCACCTTTAGGTAGATCTGATCAGAAAGGGATGCAATGAGTGCATTTTGTGCTTTAGCATCTGCATCAAGAATTTTCCTGTCTGTTTTAGTCATAGCCAGGCCTGTTGGATCAGTGACTTGTATTCATTGCACAGTAGAAAAGAGAACTTCCATTCAAAGAGATCTTAGATGAGATCGCATTCTGTTCTTCCAGATCTGGAAAGTACTTCCATCGAAGTGAGGGACTCCCCTAACATTGACTACATTTTCCATGATGATAAAGGACAGATTCAACACCAGCAACCTTTACCCTCTGATACCACTTGAAGGACCCCGGGACACCCTGAGAGGGGAGGGGTGAATCAAGGTGATAAATTTTTCTTTTAATGTTATGGATCTTGTTCCCACATTGGTAGGAACTTGTTGAACATGTATGATGAATATGATTAGAAATCAAACATTCACATGCATAGAGAAGACACAACACTTTTTACTTGGTTCACCACTAAGGGCTACGTCCAAGGAGCATACACCGACAAGTTGTTGGTCGTACCCAATTCCACAAATCTTCACTAGCTGTGGATTACAAAGGTTTGGGAACAGACACTCTGTCCCAGGCTCACTGCCTTTACAAAGGTTCAGGGATAGCTCCCTGATTCCCTCGGGTCACTCCCGTTGACTCCCCCTGGCTCACTGCCCTTGGTGAAGTCACACTCAGTTTATAGACCTAAAGGTATCTTTATCATTGCATAAGAATGCATCCTATGTTTTATGTAGATGCTCTATTGAAGTCCAATTCTCACCAGAAGATGAATATCAATTTGCGCTGAGGGTACCGGGCAATGTTCCAGCTTTTGTGCATCTTCAAGAGTTCATATGTACTTTAACAACACTGGCGCGCTTCTCCAAGCCCGACGCACAAGTTTCATTCCTAGTGCACAAGTCACTTGCGTGGTACAAATTCGGCATGTAGGTGACACCAAACAACTTGCGCGACACTGCCTCTATCAACTCCAAACTTGCGCGACGTTGCGCCTTTATCTCTCCAACCGCCTTGGTCGCACGACCAACAATCGGCGCGCAGCCTCTACTTCCGCGCCCCAACAACCACTTGCGTGACTCCAATACTTGCACGACGAGAGCTCAAAAAATCTCCAAGTCTTGAACTCTGTTGAAAATGACGAGGGGTGGTCCAGTATTTATAGGCAAACTGGACCCCCTGTGCGATGGCGCGCAAGTCTTCTCTCGGCGCGTAGGTTCCGGCACGCAACTCATCCTCCCTAGCCCCTGTCACACTACTCACTTGCGCAACCACAAAAATACTAGAGCGGACTTCTTTCCTTTGCCATATTTTGAAGTTATGATCTTGAAAAACAATAGACGCGCAAGTTTCCAATCCTCCTAGGCAACGACGCACAAGTCTCTTCATGGAACGTAGGTCTCTTTGCTGGTACACATTCTAAACATCCACTGAGGATTGACAAAAAACACAAACCAAATGCAAAATCATGCTTATAATACCATGGTTCCAACAAGTTTCATGTTTTGTATTGGGTTTTAAACCAATTTTTGTTTTAAAATAGAGAAAACTATATTTTAAAGGTAATTTAGTTTTTAAGTGTGGTGTTTACCGGTAAGTGATTTATAAAAGATTCTATTTAATAGACTTTAAATGATGATTTTAAATGTGTGTCTAGGTGTAAAACTTGTGAAAATTCCATGATGGATCCTTTAAAACGTTTCAAAGGAAGTTGATGAACTTTTTACGTATTTTAGTTTTACAGAGAAAGACCCTCATTGAACGGTAGTTTTGATATGTCTTAATGAATTGGGTAATTTCCTTAAACAATTCAAAATGTTTTAAGTGATGTTTTAGGAAATTTGAATGGTATTGGAATCTTGGTCAATGTTTTGGGGTTAATGTCTTAGTTGGCACTTTGGTTTTTAGATGGTTATAGTGAAATATTCCCCTTGATTTCCCCTTTTTTATTTACCCCTTAAGTGGGTGATTGATCTCCATGAGATGATCTTTTCTCCACTTGTATGTGATTTTCTTTTCATTCCTTGAATAAATTTATCTTGCAGATATTTATCCTTTATTTTTAGGGGTGAGGGTTTATGTGGTTATTCGTTGTGCATTAGACTTGGTCTGTTTGATCATACACCTAAATTCCTCTATTGGTCAAGGGAAACTGGGTACTAAGTGGGAGATCTAATTTATTCCTCTGGTTAGTTCAAATGTCGCTAGTTTCCCACCATTCATTTTTGGCACAAAGGGTTAGGTGGGGTTTTTTCCTCACAATGAGGATTCTGTGGGATAATTGGATGACTTGTGGTTTGAAATTCATCATATGCTGATAGTTTGTTTGGGAGTTGTATACTATTATATAGTTAGATTATTTTCAAATTAGAATTCCCTTGACAGATCCCATGAAACATTCAATTATTGGATTGGTTATTATTTAAGGGGAGTTTGATCTAGTTTTTTTTGTATCATTTCCCTTTATTTTATTAATTTGGCTTATTCCTTATTTATATTTGATATATGAAATTTGATTATTGGTTCCTTCTTGGTTATGTTGGACCCATGTATTTGTTGGGTTGTTTCATTGGAGGATGATTTTTTAATGGTGTTGGGAAAACAATTTTAAAATTAAAGACTCATGTGTGAGTTCTTGAGGTGGATTTCAAAATGGGTGATTGGAGATGGATCTGACTGAATAAATATTTTTAAGAAAACATTTTCATTTTAGATAAAAAGTAATTTTTTGAAAAATTTAAATGGGTATGTTATTTTAATTTTTTTTTTGATTTTATTATTTTCAAATCCGGTGTTTTCAGTTTTGGTAAAACAAAGAGAAATGTTTTGATAGATGATTTTGACATGTTTGGTTTTTCATATGTTATAGGGAAAACTTAATTTCTTGTATATTTTCATACAATAAATGATGAATTTATTTATGAAACATATTGCATATATTTGTTGGGTTGTTGTAACCTATTAGGATTTTTATCCCATGCCTATATATTTCATGTTACTGGTTTCAGTTGGACCTACTATTTTCTCATCATGGATGACGTGGGGTGATTTGGGTGGTGGTAAGAAATTATACGTTGTATTAAGATGTTCTAGGATCAACTTGAGTTAGTTGGTAGTTTTTTCATTTTTATTTAGTGTTGTATTCTACTTCCCCATTGTATTTTTTTGTTTATTGATGTTTTTATGTGTCTGAAAATGGGTTGGATCATCATAGTTGGTTGTGACATGTTTGGTATAGTTAGTTATTTTATCTATTGAATTCATTTATTATGTTTCCTTTTTTCTTTTATTTGGGTGAAATTGTTCCCAAAGTAATTACTATGATTTACCGGAACTAGTTTCTAGATTTTAAGGATCTAAGATTGTTTTCAAGGCTTATGGTGGGCCGAGTTTGTTGTTGGGTACAGTGAAAGCTAGGGACAGTTCATTACACATGAATTCTTCTTCATATAAGTGTTATTAATGGAACCAATACTTTGTGTAGATGAGTGGATCAAAGGACCTTTATTCTTTGCATAAGTTTCAATAGAGAATATTTCTTTCTTCATGTAGGTGATGAATAAAGGCTGCTTGTTCTTCATGAAAAATATATTATCATGATACTTTGTTTCTCAATTATGATAAGAATGAGATCTATCTCAAATAAAGGTAGTAATAATGAAAACCCTTGGCTTTGACTCGATATTTATATATGAGATTTCACCAAATATACCCCCATGTTCAATGCATCAAATATTATTTTCAATTCATCTCATGACCCATTCAAAGACTCCCAAATTTTTTGGTATTTTGAACATCATGAAACTCCAAAATATATAGAATCTCCATAAATAAATTTTCATGAATTGTTTCTCACTAGATTTTCTTGTCTTGTATGCATGAAAATGAAATTATTCACTAAACTATAAGCTCTTAGAAGTAACTCATCCTTTTTTATGGTATACAATATCATTTTAAGAGATTAAATGTCTCATCTCAGGATCCCAAATAATGGTAATTTCCATGAAACATTCATGTTTGTCTATGATAATGGATATCTTAAGGATATAAAACTCAGTTAGATGAATAAAAAGGTTTTATTTATATTGGATAGGGTGGTCAAACATTGGTTTCGAGTTTTTAGGTCATGAAATAAGAAACCCTACAGATGGAGGTTGAAGATTAAAAAATATTTGATTGAAGGGTTGTGATAAAAAAATGTGGGATGGATTTGATTATATCTGGATTTATTAAATGTATGAACAGTGCGTCACTCTTACATTCCCACATCAGACATCCATTATTTTTAGCATCACTTAAAAAAGAAAGATGTGTTGGGAGTGAACCAGGTGTGAGTAACATGTTCTGTTCCTGGACACCTTACCACATCTCCACACCACCCCACATGGTGGTCCCCTTCTCCTCCATCCCATGCACCTCCCTGCATGCTCTCCTACAACTTTCACATGATATTATTCTATATTCTCCTAGGAAACCCTTGAAATCTATGTACGATTAAGTCTCTATTGTGTCCTTCTGGGATATGGTTGTGGGATTCATGCAGACAACCGATGTTGGATAGTTTTTGAATAAAACCCTATCTCAGTACTAAATAAAAAACCAAGTAAAAAAAGATATATACCAAGTCCAATACCTTTTAAAAAATTCTTCAGGTAACATGAAATCAATATATATTTTTTCATGGTCTTCTACCTTCTTAAATATTCAACACAAATAATATTCATATGAAATAATCAATAGATGATTTATATTCACTTATAAGGTTGTTATAAATAGTTTACAACACAATAGAACATGTTGTTGAATCAATGAAGACTAGTTCATCAATCATCACAATTTTTAGGAATTTACAACAAATACAACATCATCCTCATATGGATTAAAAAATCCCCCTTTGGATTTTTTTTAATAAATCATTCATAAATTTTAAACCTTACTAATAATAAAACCAAAGTAAAGGAGGATAGTAAAAAACTACTCAAGATAAATGAGTCATTAATTGATTATCTCTGTATATACATTATCTATCTCGGTGTATAAAAAAAGTTAACAAAACTAACAACAATTCTATCCTTAATAAAACTCAATACAATATTTTCTTTTCTTTATACTCAACCAGGATAGTAACTTGAAATAGAGTTATAGATTTATTTCCTAACACACTTAATACACACATTATAATAGTTAATATTCCAAGGGAAACAAATTTCTATGCCTATAAATGACATCTTCTCAAGAATTTATACATAAATGATTGATGAGGATACTCAAAAAAATATCATACCTCATTGATGGGAAGTAAGGTGTACTCACATTTTATGCCTTAACTTCTCTTCAGACTCATTTGTAAGTGATTTAGTGAGGATATCTTCAATTTGATCCTTAGAAGGAATAAATTCCAATTTTAATATACCTTCATCCAACTTATCTTTTACAAAGAGATACTTGATATCAGTGTGTTTGGATCTAGAATTTTTAACTGGATTCTTTGATAGATTGATGGAACCCTAATTTTCACTTTCAATTATTAAAGGATATATAATTTCAACATTCAGATCATCATTTTATTTCTTTATCCACACCATCTCAGTAATGTTTTATGATGAAACCACATATTTAGACACAATTGAGCTCAATGTAATTGAATTTCATTTCTTTGATCATTGATATACACAACTTCTTTCAATAAATAATTCTCTACCACAAGTTAATTTTAGGTGATCAATAGATCCTTCCCAATTAACATATATAAACCCTATTAAATATATCTATTTATTCTTATTTTATATCAATCCAGAATTATATATATTTAATATGTGTCTCATGATTCTATTATAACCAAGGTATTTGATTCTTTAGGATTAGATTGATATCAGTCATAAAGAGTGAAAACATATGCAATATCAATACTGGATGATGTTAACTACATTAGACTGCCAATAAAACTTCTAAATTATTTTTCATTAACACATTTACCTTCACCATCAATACTCATTTTTATGCCTAACTAAATAAGAGTGGACATTCCTCTACATTCCTAAATGTTAAACTTATTCAATATCTCCTTTACATATTTTAATTATGAAATAAAAATGTAATTAGATACTTGGGTAATTTTTAAGACCATGAAAATATTTATCTCATTAAGCATTGAAATTTAAGATCTCTCCTTCATAATATTTTAAAACCATTGATATAATTCTTATTCATTACTAGTAAAAATAATTTCATCAATATACACAATCAAAAAAATGATGTGGTATTGGTCTTATTTTTTTAAAATTTGTTATCAACTTTTCCCTACTTGAATTCGATGATTCTTAGGTATTCATCGGGATTAAAATAACAATCTATTGAATATTTCTTCAAACAATAAAAAGTTTTATTTTTTTACATACCCTATTTTAATATGAATCTAGCATGATTCTGTATGATTGTTCCATACATACATCTTCATTCTCATCACAATTTATAAATGTTGACTTAAAATCCATTTAAAACTCTTTGATACTTCTCTAAGCTGATATAGCTAAGAAAATCCTAATGGATTCAAGTCTGTACACAAGAGAAAATTTTATATCAAAGTCAATTCCTTCAATTTGTGAGTTACATTTACAAACCAATATGAAATTTTTCCTATACACTCCCCCTTATCATACAACTTATTCAATAAAATGCACATTTTTACAAGTAAATTATTTTATATGGGTCAAGGAACAAGTTACCAAGTTTTATTCTTTTCAATTTGGTACAGTTCTTCATTCATATCACAGAATCAATCCCTGTGATTAAAATATTCCTCAAACATTTTAGGTTTAATATTTGATAAAAATTTGATATGGATGGTTTCCATAATTCTTATCTCTGTTTAAACTCCCTAATTTTTATCACTAATTATATTCTCAACATGAACATGATTCATTAATCTGGTTTTACCTCCTTTTAATCTATGATTTTTATTATTATAATTGGAGTAGGACAAATAAGTATTTCCTGTTTGAATATGTAGACTTCCTCCAATTTCCTCCACTAGACTAAAACGAATAACATTATTATTATCATTAACCATTATATTATTCTTTCTTTCTTACACATTTTCAAAATATATGAAATTATCACTATAAAAAATCACAAAAATTTCTATCCATAACATTTATTGTAAATTCTATGTGGATTATAACCAAAGAATATTACACCTTTATATTTTTCATTAAAATTTCCACCACTTTTATCTTTATTCTTCATCAAAAATGTAATCTCAAACACTCTGAAGGGTTTAACATTTTTATTTATCTTGAATCACATCTCTTAGGGAGTCATATATGTATGTTGATTTAGGAGACGCCTATTTTGAATTATTCAAGTTATTGTAATATCTTGTATCTAGTAGTATCTTGAGGTGTGATGCTCTAACATCATAGTTATTTCCTTATAAAATAGAGAACTATTATTCCCTTCGTATGATCCACTATACTTAGGTGTGTATGGTTAATTTAACTCTTGTATGATAACATGTTTATCAAGACATTCAGTTAACTTTCTATTGGAATACTTACTACCATTATCTGATTTTATCCTCTTCAAGGGTAATCTTGTTCGACTCTCTATAATTATTCTGAAACTCTATAACTTTTCTAGGTCCTATAAATTGTGTGGCATGGACATGATGCACTTCATCCATGTGATATAATGTATTAAAGTAATAAAATATTTCCTCCACTTGATGACCTTTTTTATAGGTACACAAGCATCTGAGAGGATCAGCTTAAGTGATCTTGAAGTTTGAATTTCAATCCCTTTATGAGTTTTATTCACTATTTTTACATTTTTAAAAGTTTCATAGATAGTGGTAGTATCATCTTTGAGAATAGGAATTTTACATAAAGATTATTCATTGATAAGTCTGTTCATGTACTTTTGGCCAAGATAACTAAATATTCTATGCCATAGGTTATTTTTTCTTATTATATTAATTAAAAGTCTATCTTGGCTTATCCACCATGAAATAAATTAAATGAGGCAGTCAACCCCTTAGTTATACTTTCCCCATATTTTATTATTTTTCATAAAAACCCATTTTTCCGGAATATAAATTCATTTCCAACATCAAATAGTTGTGATAAACTCAATAATGTTTTCATTAATCAATAAAAAAACAAGACATTGTTCAGAATAAATTAATTCTTTTCAAAAAAAAATTCAAATTTTTATGATTTTTAAATATATTTCATTCCCAAATGTCACGGATCCTCATAAATACTTATTAATATTTTTATGATTATTCAAATCTGTTTTCTTGTGTGATAAGAAACCACTATCGATGATTCATGCTCTTTCATAATTACATTATTTAAATTCTACTTCCACAATATTGGATTGATGTTTGATCTGATTATTATTCTGATTGTTTATAAGCCTTTGAAATTAATTCAAAAATTCTGAAATAAAAGAAACATGTATATCTTGAAAATGTAATTCGTGATCACATCATCCAAAACCTTATTTCAAGGTTTATAACCTATTTCTATCTTTCACTACTTCTTGGGATTTTTATGATTCTGTTGAGTTATTATAAATTATGTTTTCACCCATTGAGTCATGATCATATCTCAATCCTAGAAAATATATGTTATACCAATGATTTTAAGATTTATAGTCAAATATACCACAATACCAGAAAGTAACTTGAAACTTTCTCCTTTGAAATAACTGATACTATTTATAAAGTTGATATCATGATCTATTTTTAATTATTATATGTGTTTGTTTTATTAAGTTTTATTGTGAATCCCCACTTTAAAATTCAAATAATGAGTTTAGTTAATTTTCCAAATCCTTCTTCTTCCAACCTTTATCTATATTCCCATTTCAATCATATATCCCAATTGGATAAATATTTTTCTAGTTTCTTTTACAACTCTGTAATTATTCTGAATTTTATTTTAAAGAAGTTTTGCATCAGTAAATCCAATATTATAAATAATATTAATTTATGTATCCTATTTTTTGTAACTGTAACCCATTTCTTTATGTCATTATCTAAGTCACACCTCACCATTTACTTCATTTTAATTGTTTTAGATATCATTTTATTTAATTTTTTTATTTTCTCATTACCAAGAATAATCATAGAAGTTATTTCTTTAATAATTTTCTCTATAGTTAAAATTTCATAATTCAACTTCTCAATTTCTTTATCAAAATTTTCCCTCTCAACCTAGACTTTACCTTTCCCATCATAGATTCATTTGATCTGATTGTTGTCTATTCTCATCCTTCATATCTCATTTAAGAATCTTTTTATTTCCATTACCATATTTTATTCTTTTGAAGCCTCGCCTTACTCTATAATATATTTACTATTGTATTTTGAATTATCATCTATTGAATTATATACTTCATTTTTTGATACAATATTCTATATAATCCTGAGAAAATTTTCTCATCATCATTGCTTTCTTCACTATCAGAGAGAAACTCTTCAAATGATAGAAAATTTATTTAAATATTATGGGTGAAAATGTATTCTTTCCATTTGAAACATTTTTTTATAAAATCTCTTTTATTGGTTAGATTTATAGAAATCCCACTATATTTATTTTCTTCCCTAACTTTCATTGGAAAATGTTTAGAAAAATTTCCATCCTTTACAAAATTAAAGCATTTGAATAGAACTTTACCTTTATACTTACCTCTTCCACATGTGAGTTATACTATCATTAGAGAAATTACTTTAGTAAAATATTTCAAATTTCCATCTTCATTAGGAAATATTTTATCCTCTTCTATTTTCAAAATTTTGAAATATTTGAAGGAAATTAATGTTTCCTTTTTCCATTTTCTTTTCAGTTCTTTCCCTCTTATCATATCATAATTTATAAGTATACTGTGAAGTTCATCGATAGTGAAGTCATCAAGATATCCTTTTTCATGTTCTAATAATTTAGCATTAAATTTATCTTGTAATATTCTCATCAACTTATTCAAAACCATTAATTCATCAAGGGTTTCTATGAATCCTACAATAGTGTTAACAATCAAATTATCCATTATGAATAAATAATCAACTGATTCATATTCTTGCATTAGAAAATCTTTAAACTATAGTCTAATAATATGAAGTTTGTATTATTTCACCTTTTTTTCCTTAATAAATGTTATTTATTTTATTACTAATATAATTGTAAGTTATTTATCCCGTAACTTTTGTTAGATCCTTTTCAGATAATGAAGACAATAATAAATTTCAAGATTTTTTTATCACTTTCAATATTTTTCATTTCATTAGAAGTATAAGATGAGTTATTTCTTATAACTGTAAATCCATATTAGGAAGAATCTAGTACATCAATCCCAATAAAGAGGAGGTAAGTCATGATTATCTCATTCTATGAATGAAATAAATTTCCATAAAATATTAGAATACCCTTATTATTAACCAAATTGTATTGATCCGTATTATCCACTTAAGAGAAACACCATAGAGTATCCCATCTCTGATACCAAATGAAAGGATCATAGGAAGGGTTAAAAACACTAAGAGGGGGGGGGAATCAGTGTTTAATTTTTTTATAAATGTCTTCATCTCTCATGATTATTCAAAACCTATTCTCTCAAGAAACAAACTGATGCATATAAATTGATTAAATAACAAATTTGTTAATAAGGATTTCCTCTTTTAAGGAGTAATACATCTCTGATGTATTGTGGTTATTATACCATGCACACTTCTCTACATTATGATGAAGAATAAATTAGGAAAGGTAATACCTTGGACTTGTTTCAATTTATGGTTCCAAAAATTTGAGCATAGAAAAAACAATGCTTGATAGCCTCTAAATGAATGAGCCTCTACAAGGGCCCTAAATGTATACAAATTGTTTCTTCTTTAACAACCACTTCTTTCTTGAATCATTAACTCAGTTTGTTCAAGATCACTATAGGCATAGGTCTTATTAAAATTGTCTTATCAATCCCTAGTCTATTAATTTATGCGAGGTATCTGAAAACAATGCATATATGTGATCCTCATCACTGTATTATTCTTCAAAAGACAATGTGTGTCCATAGATTCACAAAACATCATGTACCAGGGGGTATATGAATTTGTTTTCACATAATATATGGTATGTGGATATCTTATTATTCTTCATCATATAGCCTAAGTGGTATAGAACTTATTCTTCATAAAATTGTTGTGCATGGAACCCATCCTTCGTATAAATGAGTGGATCACATAACCATTCTTCTTGATGAAGACTAGTACATGGGATCTTTCATCCGTCATGTAGGTTATGTTGTGAAGTAATAATCTTCTTCATGAAAAATACATTACTGTGATGCTCTATTTATCTATAAATATCATAATGAGAGCTCCCTAAAACATAGGGAGTAGAATCACATACCCTTGTTCTTGCATTAATATTTATAGATGAGATTTCACTAACTCTTCCCCTATGTTCACCATGTATGATCATTTTTCATTCCTTTTCAAGTACCATTCAAAGACTATCATTATTTTTTGTAATTCAAACTCAATGATACTATGAAAATTAAGAGATCTCTTTTAAATGAATTTTCATGAATTTTTTCTCACTAAATTTTCTTAGAAAAGATTCATACATATGAAATGATTTGATAAAATAGAACATATTCATAGTAACTCACCATTTTATTTATTACCCAATATTATCCAACAACATTCAATGTCTTTGATCAATCTCCCATAGCATGAAAATGTCCATGAAAACTTCATGTTCATATATGATGATGGATATCTTGAGGATATCAAACTCTGTTGGACCAATCAGATGGTTCAGGGTTGATCAGAGGGGGTGGTTAGAATTTGGTTTGGAAATTGCTGGTCGATTCATAAAAATGCTACAGATAGACATTGAAGATGAAAGAGGCTCTGATCAAATGGTCATTATAAAATAGATCATTAAACATAGATTATATTGAGATTTATTAAATTCTTGAATAGTGTATCACACCTACTATCCCACATCAGAATTCTATTCTACCTGGAATCTATTAATAAATAAATATGCATCGGGAGAAGACTAGTTGTATGCAATGTGATCCATTCCCAACCACCATGCATCATCATCATGACACCTCACAAGGAATCCCCCTACTCTCCCTTCCCACGAACCTCTACACATTCCCTCCTACCACTTCATCAAGATATACTCCTCTATTCTCTAAAGAAACATTGGCTGGATATATGTTATTAAGGCTATCCTATGGCTTTTTATCTATAGTTTATGGATTCCTATGATTTTCCAATATTGGCTAGTTTCTTTTAATTAAATCCCATCTCAACACTAACTAAAAAACCAAGTAAAAATAAATATCCCAAGGCCAATTCCCTTGAAAAAAATATTCATAAAATAAGAAATCAATATATATAATTTTCATGGTCTTATACCTTCTTAAATCATAAGCATAAACAATCTTCATATAAAATCATCAATAGATTATTTATCTTCACTTATTATGTTTTTGTAAATAATGTGTAACATAATAACACATGTAATTTAATTAATAAGGATTTATTCATCAATATTTCCAATTTTTGGGTATTGAAAATAATTACAACATCATTCTCATATAGATTCATAAAATATTGATTTTTACTCTTTTTAAAATCCATATGTAGTAAAGTCTTATATTAGATGAATTTCCCATCATGATTAATGAAATTTCAATCATATTATATGAATTAGAGATGTTCTTACCATAATAATTCTTTGATATAATAGTCTACAAGATAATTCACTTGGTTATAGATATTAAACTATATGGCCCTATATATTATATATTAATGTAGCCCACTAAACGGTATATGAAGATTTTGAAAGGTCGTTCCATGAATAAATGTTGTTCAGAACGTTTTATTGTAGAGTTATATATTATTGAAGAATTTAATAAATTTTTTATTGATTGCATATCATATGTTGATATAATTTTTCTCCCAAAATCTTATCATAGTGGAAACATTATGAGTGAAGGTATTTCTAGATGAGATGTCTTTAAAATTACCATTATATAGTTGGAGTAATATCACCATTAAATTTTACATAATAGTGTATAATTTTCTCTATATGTTGAAGGCTGCAAAGTAATTCATTGAAAATTGAATACTTCATGGGATGAAATATGTAAATCAAATATTTATAATCAATAGTTTATAAGATGGTTTTCAGATCATATTTATTAGTATTTTTCTATAAATACAGATTCAATTATTGAACGACATTGATGGCTATCCATATGAATAAATGTAATTTTATTATCTTATAATGGTTATGTAATTAGTGGTTATATGGTCTATATAAAGGAATAAGATTATATCAATATGAGTAAGAATAGTGGATTTTCTTTAGTGGTGGGAGTGATGCATGTATCAAGTTCCAAGGATATAAATTCAATTTATGAGAATATATTAAACGTCATCATCATAGAAAAAATAGAAAATTTGGATTATACAACATTTCAAGTGCCAAATTTATATAGGAAATGTGTTTATAATAAAAGTGTAGTTAAAGTCAATGAATTGTGATTCATAAAAGTGAATTTCAAAATGGAAGGGTGTAAGGTAGAAGCATTCATAATGGCGCCATAGGTAGTGTAAGTATTTTATATCCCAAATCCTATAAAAAATTGGTTAATTGTTCTATTGAAAAAAAAACTTCAGGGTTAGATGAAAATTCAATTGAGGATGACACTTTCATTGGGTGATCATAATCATTTCATGATGTTCCCATTATATACAATGTCTTTTAAATTAGAGGGGTCCACACAGTGGGGATTTAGATACTCGATAGGGGATCAAATCCCTTCAACCATTAAATAAAAATTACACTTCAATGAAGAGGTTAAATGGTTTTTTAATACACTTTTATTTTACTCATAATATAACATGTTTTCTAATATATTTAAATAATCTAAATGAATTTTTTAACTATTAATGTAGATAATGGATTCTTTAAATGTTGATGTTACCAATCTTGTGGAAGAACACATTATCCATACTAAAACTAAGGAATCATTTAGGGATAAAAAACACATGTATGAAAAAATAAGATCAAATTATAATCAATGTTTTAATAAAATTCATTAAGGAAATAAGGTAACAAATACAATTTTAGGTTAGATACAATCAATACAAACAAACTTTTGACCCCAAAAAGTTAATGCTCATTAGTTATAATGGTGTCGAAACACATATGCATATAAAAATTGATATTAATATATGGAATAATGTAATTATTGCATTGATGTTAATTTTTTTGAATATATTAGGTTAATGTTATGGTATACGTTATCCATTTTAACAAAAAATTATAAAAGAAAACACTAATTTTATTTTCATTATCCCTTATAGAGTTATTTTGTTTTAGAATATTCCCATATAAAATATGTATTAATGGTCTTTAGAAAATATCATAGAGCCTTTCATAAACATATAAAAAAGATGCATCTTTGGGATGTTGTGGATAATATAAACCTCCACTGATCAACTATGTATCCACACAATATAACCCCTGAAACATGGGAATATTTCATTAGTCACCACGATGAGGAATCAATTCAGGTGAGTTTTAATTAATAATATACCATTTGAAATTATTTATTTTATCAACTTAGATTAAAAAATTGTTAATTTATGAAACAAAAAAGGTGTGATGAGAATAAACATCATGCATCAAAACCAATATACCGCTATCGTAAAACATGGATGAGGTACTCTCCACGTTGAAAGAAACTTTTATATATTTTAAATATATAGTAAAAGTTTTACGTAATATGAAACAACATATTGATGAATTAGAATCCAAAGCAACTTTTATCCCACTTCATGTGTTATGGAAGGAGGATCATGTAAATAAAGAGGAAAACTAGTAGATAAAAACACACAACTAGTATGGGAATCATGTGAAAGTATGAAATTATAGTAAATTATTATACTTTATAATATTATTCTATAAAAGTATCTATTTATGTTCATTTTTATATAGTTTAGACATGAGAATCATCATCATCTATACCTGAATAACAACAACTTTTAGTAGTTTTGAAGTGGCTAAAACAATATGGTTGTGTTATAGGTGCAAGTTCTGGAGTGTCACCACTAATATATGTTTATAAGAAAATATAACAAGGATATATATATGAGATAATGAAAGAAATAAAGTCTCTAATTGAATATTTAAAAGATATTATTTTCTGGTCTGGTTGGGCAGACCAATATATGTGAAAGGGTTAAAGAGATCTAATAATAGAATAATGATTTTCCAATGAAGAGCCACATTACCCCCACAATATTCAAGGATCTATATTCCCCTTAACGTTTTACCTTAGTTATTATAATAAATTTTATTATAACACTTATGCTAAATGTGAATCAATCAAATATCAAGAACTTTCTATTACTAAAATTCTATAGGGTGAAATTGTATGTGATTTATATCTATCAGTACCCACCCATCACCTTATTTTGAGGGGAGGGTGTACAATATACAATGATACATTATAAAAAATAAATAAATCTAAAAATATCATATGAAAGTGGGGATTGAAGTAGCTCATGAGATGAGCAATGAGTTGTGTGTTCCTATAGATGATGGGGATGTCAACATAGTCAATTATGTTATTGGAACATTCATAACATAATCATTTAATCTTATAAGAATGAATGTATACAATGAGGCATATCATTTATAATTTTTTTAAATGAATTTTTTTTAATATTTGACAAAAAAATGTATAAACTGATGTATGGTATTACATAAGTAAAAAATGAATCGGAAATCTAAGGTCAGATGAAAACAATCTAGTGAATTAACCATGAAATAAAAAGGACCTTACAAGAGTACCTTTACCCCACTAGTTCTGATTTTTCATATATTAACATTGTATGTTCATGATGAAAGAACATCTAAAGATATAAATGTGTCCTAAATTGAATATTAAGAAGAAATGTTTTGATAGAATATTAGAAAAATGATTGTTCTCGAGAGTTTAAATGAAATTATAATGTTTGAATAGATTGGAGTCCCAGTTGTGAATTCATACATGAGGTACATTTTCATAGTCTGTTTATTAAAAAATGTTCTATTATGTTCATTATAATTAATTATTATTAAAATTATCTATAGGAGTACATATTATTACTATATAAATGGAGAAAACTTTAATGAAAAATTTGGACTCACTAATCCTACTATCATTTATACGATAGAAGTTAAATTGAAAATGGAAGAAATTAAAAAAAATATGAACTTAGAATAAAATTTAAAAAGAAAATAATTGATGGTATCTTCTTATGGATGCACGAAATGTAGGGGTAAAAATCTACAATCAAATTATATAAAATATATTTTTATTTTTTCATTACTTAATTTTTTATAAAGTAATGGATGCTCATCACACTCAATTTTGGATACCCCAAATGTTTATTTTTTAGATCCAAAGAATTTTTTTTCAAACAAATTAATGAAACTCGATGTCCATAATGAATTTTTAATTTATTAGAATCTATGTTTTACAGATAAATTTCAAATTATACATTTTAGTTTATGTTTGAATGATAATTTTGTTATGCTGGGGTGATCTATAAAGATAATCTAACTCATGGAATGAGGTCAGTGACTAAACTCAATAAGCCTATGTATTTCTACAAATGGAAAAAATTTAAGTTATATATTGTATTATGTAACTATCAAAACATATTTCAAAATAATTTACATATTTTGGTCAATGTTTCTGTAGTTTCCAAAAAAATAATGATAATGAATTTGAATATTACGATTGTAAATTTATGAAATATGTTATATATCATCAAGAAACTAACATCCCAAAACATGTATTTTCAAAGGTAATGAAAATTTAATTTAATTTTTTTAAAATTTTTCTTGTCTATATTCTCTCAAGACTACTTGGAATTTTGAAAATCTACAGACTCAAAATAATAACTATATTTTTTTAAAGATGAGTGGGAAGAGTGTGTGATATTATAATATTTTCCAAAATCAAGTTGAGTTGATTACCTATTATATTTGTATTTTTTTAATTTCATAAATATCATGATTATTTTTTTGACTAAAGACGAAATTCATTAAAGACGATGATCAGCAAAAATACAAGCACATAAACAAGGTGGGAAGTGGTCAACCCAGAGAAAATCATAGTAAGGCGGGCCAACGGCTGCCAGCTGGTGAGTGGCCTCGTTCCCTTTTCCTTTGATGAATGAGAAAATGCAGGATATGAAGCTTTTCCTGAGAGAGTGAATACTTCGAGTGATGGATCCAAAATATTGTAGCCCACCGTCATTGAGATTGATGGCATTGATGATGGTGAGACTATCGGATTTGATGTGGATTCAGTCCTATCCATGGTATTTTGTAAAATGTAACCCAGTAAGGATGTCGGTAGCCTCTGCGACTGAAGGCTCCCAAAGTGCATGGTGAGATTCATGTTTGGCTGCAATAAGTTGTCCATGGTTGTCCTGGGCCAACATACCTAATCCAACAGGTCCATCCTTAGGGAGAGAGGAATCCACATTAATCATAATAATCCATTCTGGTGGGGGCGCCAATGTTGGAAGTGAGGAAAGGGGGTGAAAAATCATTGCTGCTCAGTGTGGTGCTACCAACCCACAATCCAAGATGATGCCCAGTCAATCCAAAATCTGGGGGCCTAAGAAAAAGATTGAAAATGGATTCATTACGCCGATCCCAGATAATCCAGGCCAAAATACACAGGGATCCTGCTTTAACCGGTGTAAAGGAGGAGCACCATCGCATCATGAGAGAAGTAAGATCTGAGGCAGCATCCAGGTAAAGATCTGTGAAGATCCCCAGCAATTCCAAACCTCCTGAGCCCCGGGGCATTGAATGAGAGCATAAATAGGCTCTTGGTAAGAAGGATACCAGTGCATACTTTCCACCAGAAAAAGAGGATTTTAGGGGGAACATTGAGATTCCAAATTGATTTGCAGGGCTTCACATCCCCATCAGTTGTCCGAGCACCGAGAGCGAGCCGGTAACCGGATTTCACCGTGAAAGCTCCCGAGGTGTCATTGGTCCAGTAGAGATGGTATGGGCCTACATCTGGGACACAGGGGATACTCAGAAATATCCTTCTGTCCCTCTCATTGAACCAAGAGTAGAGTTTTTCCATGCACCACCCCACCCCCTGATCAGCAAAAAGGCATCGAACTATGGTGTGTTCGGAGCCTGGATGGATGGGAGATGATGCCTTCACGCCTGCCGAATCAATGAGCCAGGGATCAGACCAAATGTTAACCGTTAACCCATTTCCAATCCACCATACTAGTCCTTTACTCATAAGATTGAGAGCACCCCAAATACTTTTCCAGAGAAAACTAGTTCGGTATCCAAGATCGGATTCCAGGAAATCCTTATGTGGGAAATATTTATCCTGGAGAACTCACGTGCCGAGAGATGATGGATGATTAATAAGGCGTCATCCTTGTTTATCCAGCAGTGCATCATTAAAGAGAGAAAGGTCCTGGAAGTCCTTTCCACCTTCAGCTTTTGGTTGGCAAAGTGTAGGCCAGGCGATCCAGTGGACTTTATTTCTGCCATCATTTCGACCCCACCAGATGTTGGTTGTGCTGGAGTGAATCTGGGTAATCACCGCGGAAGGAATCTTAAATATAGACATAAAATAGCTTGGAACAGATTGAAGAGCCACCTTAATGAGGACTAAAAATCCATGTTGACAATAAAAAATGTCATTTTAGTCAAAAATGTGATCCACATAACTAAAATCAAGTAAAAAAGATCAGATTGTCTTGATGATTTAAGAAAATGATCCATAATTTATTTTTGATGTGTATGAATCTAGCTCACATTAATCTAACACATTATGTGTCTTGTATTACTAAAAGTGAATGATTTTAATATCAAAGTGTCATTTTATTTTAAAATTTAATTTACGTACTGAAAACTGAGAAAATGATATTATATTTTCTTGATAATTTATAAAAAAATCCATAATTCATTTGTGATGTTTCGGAATTTAACACACATAAATTTGAGATATGAAGTGTCCTATATAACTTTAAATACATTTTTTAACATTAAAAAAGATTCATTTTACTCTAAAACATGCATCACATAGCCAAAACCAAGTAAACAAGTTCGAATTGTCTTAATACTTTATGAAAATGATATATAATTCATTTATGACATATAGGAATCAACAAAATTTCAATCAAAAACATGATATATTTAGTATGAATCAATGTGCATGTTTTCAATATAAAAGTGTCATTTTAGTTTAAAATTTATTACACATTATCAAAACCAAGTAAACAAGATCAGTTGTTTTTTCGAACCTTAGTAAAATAATCCATAATTCATTTTTGATTCATAGGAATCAAACACATCATAATATGACACACTATGTTGTTGGTATGACTCAAAGTGTATGTTTTCAATATAATAGTGTCATTTTAGTCTAAAACTTGATTCAAATATAAAAAACATAGAAAAAGAGATCAAATTGTCTTAATACTTTTGAAAAATGACCCTTAATTCATTTTTGATGTGTTTGAATTTAATGTGAATCAATTCAACACACGATGTGGCTGATATGACTTGAAGTTACTATTTTCAAAATAAAAGTGTCAGTCTAGTCTAAATTTTTATTCATATATACAAAACCAAGAAAAAAACTCATATTGTCATGATACATTAGAAAAATAACCCATTATTCATTTGTGACCTATATGAATTGATCTGACATCTATTTGAAACATGATATGGCTAGTGTGACTCAAATTACATGTTTTAAATGTAAAAGTGTCATTTTACTCTAAAACACATCCAACGTAGCCAAAACTGAGGGAAAAACCTTCAATTTTATTGACACTTTAGGAAAATAATCCATAATTAATGTTTGATGTGTAGTAATTAACCACATGTCAGTCCGACACAAGATTTGGCTGGTATAACTAAATGATCAAGCTGTCAATATAAAAGTATCATTTTAGTTTGAAACACACATCACGTTTTCAAAACAAATAAAATAAGTTCATATTATTTTAAAACTTGATGGAAATGATCGTTAATTCATTTTTTATGTATAAGAATAAAAAATAGATCAATCCAATACATGATGTGGTCGGTATGACTGCATGTTCATGTTTTCAATATAATATTATATTTTATTCTATAATGCAATTTAGATATCCAAAACTGAGAAAATTATCTATTATTGTCTTTATTATTTAATAAAATGATCAATAATTCATTTTTTTATGTTTAGAAATTGATCACATTCCAATCCAACACATGATATGGCTGGTATGACCACAAGTTATTTTTTTCAATACAATAGTATCATTTTGGTGTAAAACATGATTCACTTAGAAAAAAAAGAAAACAAAAAATCAATTGAATTTATCTTCAGAACAATGATACCTTATTCTTTTTCTATCTATATAAAATTACATCACATCAATCCAACACATGATGGGGGTAGTGTAACTTAATGTCTGTTTGACAATATTAATGTTTCATTTTACTCTAAAACACACATCACATAGTAAAAACAAAAAAAATGAGTTCTAATAATATCGAAACATTAGGAAAACAACCCATAATTCATTTATGAAATGTAGAAATGAATTTAATGTTAATCAGAGACATGATTTGAATTATATGACTCAATTTTCATGTTTTCAATATAAAAGAATTATTTTAGTTTAAAATGTATGTCATATTTCCAAAACAAAGATAAACTTATTGTATTATTTTCAAAAATTAAGAAAATGATCTATAATTTATTTCTGATGTGTAGGAATTTACCACACATCAATTTGACACACGATGACATTGGTGTGAATTAGAGTGAATGTGTTTAATATAATAGTGTCATTTTATTCTAAAATGTGATTCAAATAGCCAAAAACTAATCAAATGATCTCGGATTATCTTGATAATTTGGAATAATGATTAATAATTAATTTTATATGTATATGAATAAATCACACATCAATGCAACACATGACATGGACTAAATGACTCTATGTACTTATTTTCAATATAAAAGTGTCATTCTAGTCTAAAACGCAATTCACATAAGAAAGGATAAGAAAATGAACTTATATTATCATGAAACTTTAGGAAAATGGACAATAATTATTTTGTGACCTACATGAATTGACCACACATCAATCCAACAAGTGATGTGACCAATGTTACTCAATGATTGTTTTTTTAATATAAAAGTTTCATTTTACTCTAAAACAAGCATCATAAATCCAAAACTGAAAAAACATGATTTGATTATCTTAATACCTTAGTAAAATGATACATAATTAATTTGTGATGCGTATGAATCATCCGAACATAAATTTTACAAATGATGTGGCTTATATGAATCATTTTTCATGTTTTCAATAGAAAGTGTTATTTTAGTTTAAAACACTCATCATATTGTCAAAAACTATAAAATAAGATCCTTTGTTTTCAAAACTTAGTAAAAGAATCCATAATTCATTTTTTGTGTATTGTAATTGATTACAGATCAATCTGACACAGGATGTGACCGATATGACTCAATGTACATTTTTTCAATATAATAGTGTCATTTTAGTCTAAGACATGATTCATAAATCCAAAACTGAGAAAATGAGATTGGATTGTCTTGATACATTAAAAAATTATCTATAATTTATTTCTGATATGTGAGAATTGATCAGACATCAATTCGACAAATGACATGGATTGTGTGACTCAAAGTTCTTAGTTTCAATATAAAATTTTCATTTTAGTCTAAAACATGATTCATATAGATAAATACAAGTAAACTAGCTCTAATCATCTTGATATATTAGGAAAATGACCCATAATTCATTTGTTGGGGGAAGGAATTTACTGCACATCAATTCGACACATGATTTAGTCAATGTGACACAAAATGCATGTTTTCAAGAAATTAAATTAATGGATAGATTATAATATAGTTAATAATATAATTTACAATTAATAATTTAATTAAAAATTTATTAATGAATAATAGTTTTATTAATAACTATTTATTTATTTAAAAAATTAATAATAGATAATATAATTAATATATTCCTTAATTAACAATATAATTTATATAGATTAATAATAAAAAATATAATTAATAATTCATCATATAATTATTAATTAATAGTCAAAGTAATAATTAATAATATAATTAACAATATAATCAATAATAATATAATGGGAAATACAAATAAGGGAATCTTTTATGTGTAACTGTAGTAAGATGAAACAGTTTATTGGTCTGAGAGTCTCAAAGGAGGTGACCAAACAGGTGATTCACAAGGAATTTATGAACCCTATGATGGATATATTAAACGGTATCATCTATTTTTAGATCAATATAGAGGTGATCCGAAGGATTATAGGATAAATGGGATGGAATATGTCACACTTCACATGAGGGGACATCCTGAAAGTGCTCCTCATGCATATGAAGAATTCACCAGCATTTCTGATATTGGTGGAAATAATTTCGTTTAATCATGCTCCTTTAAGAGTGAGAATGATATTGATGTAGTTCATTTTTAGGAATAAAAATACTTGAAAATTGGAGATAGAAAAGGAAATAAAAATATAAAAATATGTATTCTACCCCATTCAAAAAACGGTGAGAAATAAAAAGTGAGGTTAAAAATACTCTGGTAATTCCAGTTCAGTATAGTTTGTGACACCAAGGAAAATTCAAGGGGACACTATAGTAAATAAGGACCGGTCTTTGGTCTTGGTAGGTGAAGTAATTTTCACTTTATAGAAATTATCTACTATTTTTGGGCATGATATTGATCTTCCTGTGATAGACTAGCTGGCATGAATCAATGCTGAAGACCAGACATATACTAATATGGAGAAGGGTCATAAGGGTGATAAGAAGAACCCTACGATTTCCTTTTCATTGATAAAAAATTGTTTTAATCTATTCCCTACTCAGGATGATTTTCATAGGATATTCTATTATAATCATATTTACTTTGATAATAGAATGGATGCTCGTGGATCTAAGAAAGATCTTATAGGTCAATACTATAACCAGTGGCAGGATGATTCAGAGGGGAATGTGATAAAACACAATTTTATTGAATATTTTATTCATAATAGATGATATAATTTCCTCACATTATGATAAATATATTTAATCATGAAATATTTAATATTAGATCATTCATTTTTAAATTTGATGACAAATCTAGTTTTACCCTTTTAAAATCCACTATAGTATTTTGGGCATAAATGTTGTTATGTAAAATATTTTAACATAACATTTTGTAACTGTGTTCCTAAATTAATGGGATACAAATTGTATTTAGGACATGGGAGTTGGATTGTTCATTTGAGGGGAGTGAATGGGCCATAAAGACAAAGCTAGATAGAACCATCCAGATTGGACATTACTTCACCATTTGGGCCATATATTCTTCATAAAGGATTGGATTGAACCCAAATTTTGAGGTAATCTCAGGGAAAAAATTAGGAACAAATCTTGATTATAGAAGGCCAGCCAATGCACCAGTTTTTGAGGTCAAATATGCAGTGAAACTTGGAATAAAATATTTGGCAGAGTTTTCATTTCACATTTAAAAAAGATATGTAAACCTACCCCTCAAAAACTCTATTTAAAGGGAGTTTTCACTCTTTTGGAAGGTTGTTCGAGGATTTGGGAAGGTTTTTCTGAAAGGGTGTCTCTTGGGAGCCCCTAAAAACTCTTGGAAGTATTAAGGCTTTGTGAAAACCTCTCTTCCAAAAAGGATCTCCTCTCCCACCTCCTATTTGTATTTCTTTTCTTTCATGTTTGTATCTTGAATTTTTCTTTAATTAATCTTCTATGTTCTTACCTTTTATTCTTCTCTTAATATTCCTAATTAGGTTATAATCAAGATTAGAGATGAGATTGGGTTCTACTCTTTCAATCCTTTGCTCATGCAAAACGTCTCCACGATGACCACACCGCCCATGGAAGAGTACTTTTATTAGTGATCGATCTATCTTCTACCCTCTTAATTTAATTATTTTGAATCATTGAGATACTATAATTCACTTAATATGATCCATTAATTTTGTTTTTAAATTATAATAAATTAATAAAGTAATTGAACAATTAACACAAAAACAAGTGAGGTCGATATTTTGTGTAAATTTTGAGAGCGCGATCTTAATAATTAATTCAAGACCACATGGGATAAATTTGTAGAGTTCAAATATAATCCCTAAACAAAATTCATCCTCATTTATAGAATTTATATGTTCTCTAATTAACCACAGATGATAAGCTAACCTTATAACAACAATCAAAGTATGGTGCTACGATTGTGTGTTCTGGAGCTAGCCTAGGGTTTGAGTAATTTCATTTTTGTGGTTAAGTTAACTCTCATAGGGTTTGAGGGTTAACAAATTTGGGGATAATAATTAAGTGGATATTGATTTAAATAATATTGATTAATAAATAAATGTATAGGTATAGTTAGATCGATTATGGATTTTAAATATTTTCTAAAAAAACATCTTCTTATTGTGTAATTTTAATCGAACATCATTTCAAAAATAAAAGCAAAAACAAAATACAATCTTCATCCATCAAACTTATTCTAGATTTATAAACTATAAAAAAACTCCATACATTCAAGTAGCGTTTTAATTCTATTCTATTTTATTTTTAGAATACCTTTAAGAAGTTGTTTTAATTTACTTCTTCCTTTGAGAAACGACCTTGTATCAGCCACTCTACTACACCTAAGTACCCCAAAAACCACTATTCATTTGAGGGTGCCCACAAAAACCGCATTTCAAATTGGCACTGTTTCCGGGGAGGCAAGTAATTTATTAAACCAACTATAGTTGTTTATTTTCTTCTTCATTTAATTTGTTTCTTCTTCTCTTTCTTTCTTCTTTCCCCTTTCTCATGTTTTTTTTCTCCTACTCTCTTTATTTTTATCAGACCAAATCAAACTTCTTTTATTTTTATTATAGTCTACTTTTCATTATTTCCTTTTCATATTTCATTGATTTATGACACAAAATAATCTTAAAGATCTCTTAGATCTTGAACATGAGATTGAACGTAGCCTTAGGGAACGAATCAGACATTCTCAGTCTATGGGAAGTTTCAATATTCAACCAGTTGGAGAATTCCTACACTTTTATAACATTGAAATTGGAAGCAATTCAAATTCAACCATAAAACAAGAAACAGTGGCTGACAATAATAGAAATGAACTTAAAAGAACCATTATAGAATTTTCTTCACCTCATATTATTTATCAACCAAATTGTATTGCATACCCAAATATTGATTCAGACTTTGAATTGAAATTTGAATTAATTCTTATTCTTCCAAAATTTCATGGCCTCTCAGAGTTTTTTTCCAGCATCAGGGAACACTTCAATTCATAAAGTGATCTCTAGGAACAAGCAAGCACATGGGGAGTCAATGTATGAGTACTGGGAACGAGTAAAGAAATTGTGTGCAAGCTGCCCACATCACCAAATCAGTAAACAACTACTCATCCAGTACTTCTATGAAGGACTCACACCTATGGAGAGAAGAATGGTGGATGATGTGGCTGGAGGAGTGTTAGTGGAAAAGACACCAGTAGTTGCATGTGCGTTGATCGAAAAAATGGACCAAAACTCCCAATAATTTGGTGATCGGGGTACACCTCATGTCACGGGAGTACATAAGGTAAGTCCATCTTCTCTTGAAAGTCATTTGATTGATACCAAGTTGGAAGAATTAAAAAAAATGGTGAGACATATTGATTTGGCTTAAAAGACATCCCAACATCCTTCTTCAAGGCCTTGTGGAATTTTAACTGAGACAAGCCACCCAACTGACTGTTTCCCCCCACTACAAGAAATAAAATATTGTGCAGTAGTGTTTCCTAGGTGACCTTGTCAGCAGCAACAACCATATCCCCAAAAGAAGCTTGATTCCTTTGCACCAACATAAAACCAAGGGTGGAAGGATCAATCTGACATGAGGTATGACTCTGGACAACAAAAAAGGACACCCTTTCAACAAAACCTCCAACAACCTCCACATTACCAGCACGGTTTCCAACAACCCCAAAGGATATTTGAAGCCCAAGCATTAACAATCCAACAACAAGGGAATCCCCCACCCATGGTAGATTCTAACACTGTTGACCTTTTGAAACAAATTTTTCTTAATCAATATAATTAGTTGAAGAGTCAAGGTTCGGAGCTGATGGAGTTGAAGACTCAAATGAGCCAGATTGCCACCACCCTCCATGAAATGGTAAATAAGAATTCTGGAAATCTACCATCCCAACCTACTCCAAATTCCAAGTGGAATTCCAGTGTCATCACATTGAGAAGTGGGAAGCAAGCAACTGATACATCTGCACCTATCATTCCACCGGGATTCACCTCAACTCCGGAGAATCCCCATTCAAAACCAACTGATGAGAAACCCAAGGATAAAGATAAAGGTAAGAAAAATATTAATGATGTTACTCCTAAAACCCTTCCTTTTCCAAATAGGGTTGTTCAAACCAAGAATATGGATGAAGAGGTGATGTAAAAAGAAGTTTTGGATAAATTAAATCGTGTGGAGATCAACATTCCTCTACTTGAATACATCATGAAAATCCCAAGGTATGAGAAATTCTTAAAAGAACTTTGTAACAATCGAAGAGGGATCAAGGGAAATGAGAGGATCAATCTTGGAAGGAATGTGTCAGCACTCATTACACCAACTCTAGAAATGCCGACAAAGTGTAAGGATCTAGGGACATTCACCATCCCATGCACCATAGGGGAGTTACACTTTTCTGATGCTATTTGTGATTTGGGAGCTTCCATAAATGTGATGTCTCACTCTGTATTCTCTTATTTGTAGGTTGGTGAGATGAAGCTGATGAGAGTAGTGGTGTAGTTGGAAAATAGAGCTACATCATATCTAGATGGGGTCCTTGAGGATGTACTTGTCCAGGTAAGAGACATGATCTTTCTAGCAGATTTCTACGAGCTTAACATGGAAGATGATCAGGTAAGTTCTCATGCTCCCATTATCATAGGTAGACCCTTCCTCAAAACTACAAAAACTATCACAAATGTTAATAAGGGTAAACTTTCCATGGAGTTTGGGGATGAATTTTTGATATTTAATATTATGGATTCCATGAATTACCCCTCAGAGGACCATTCTTCATTTGTTATCTCCCATTTTAACCACCAAATAAAAACCCCATTGAATTTGATTGTCCTATGCTTATGGAGATTATGAGTATTGGTTCTAGGTTGATGTCTAAGAGTACTTCCACACCTATTTATAATGCACAAGACTCTCTTAGATTTGATTTTGAAATGGAATCATATTATGATTTTGATCATGTGGACTCTAATTATGACATGGTTGTTGAGTATGATGATGGATTTGATGCTTTATTCTATGATTTTGATGAAGTATATTCTGATACTGATGCTCTTTGTGCACATATTTCAATTCCTTCTATTTCTCCATCCATACACCACCCCCTACAGTGGAACTCAAGTCATTGCCACCAAATCTCAAATAATCATACTTGTTAATTGGTGAGAAATTACATGTTATCATTCCTAACAATCTCCCTTTTGAACATGAAGAAAAACTTTTGAATCTTTTGAGGGAGAACATCAAGGAAACTGGGAGGACCTTGGCTGACATATCAGTTATTAGCCCCTCCATTCGCATGCATATGATTCTTTTGGAGAATGGGGATAAACCGGTTAGTTATCCAAAAAGGAGACTCAATCCAACCCTTCTGTAGGTTGTTAAAAAAGTGGTTGAAAAATTGATCGAGTTAGTTATAATCTATCCTATTTCAGATTCCTAGTGGGTGAGTCCTATTCAGGTTGTGCCAAAGAAATGTAGAGTTACTTTTGTTAAGAACAATAAAGATGAGTTATTTCTAATTAGGGTGCAAAATAGTTGGCATGTGTGTATTGATTATAGGAAACTAAATCAATCTACTTGCAATGACCATTTCCCCCTCCCATTTATTGATCAGATGCTTGAGAGACTTGTTGGGAAAACACATTATTGTTTCTTGGAAGGATTTTATGGATATTTTCAGGTTTGTATTGTTCCAAAGGATTAGGATAATACAACATTCACTTGTCCTTTCAGTACGTTTCCCTACTGAAGGATCCCATTTGGACTTTGCAATGCCTCAAGTACCTTCCAGAGATGCATGGTGAGTATTTTTTTCATTTTATTGAGACCTGCATGGAGGTATTCCTGGATGATTTTATAGTGTATGGGTTTTCATTTGATTAATGTCTAAGTAGTTTGGGAAAGATGTTGAATCATTGTATTGAGAAGAATCTAGTCCTTAACTTTGAAAAGTGTCATTTCATGGTAGAGCATGACATTGTCTTAGTACATTTAGTGTCAAAACATGGGATAGAGGTTGATAGATCTAAGATAGAAATTATTTCATCATTACCCTATCATTCATGTGTGTGTGATGTTAGATCTTTCCCAGGCCATGAAGGATTTTTTCTACGCTTCATCATAGATTTTAGTAAGATTTCTATTCCTATGTCGTGATTACTTCAAAAGGATTCTGATTTTGTGTTTGGTGATTCTTTTAGGAATTTCATTGATGAGATAAAACAATGTCTTACCACTCCACATATAATACAGACCCCATGGTGGGAGCTTCCTTTTGAGCTTATGTGTGATGCATCCAACTTCGCGATTAGAGCTATCTTATCTCAGAGGGTGGAGCGACGTTAACATGTGATCGCCTATGCTTCAAGGACATTGGATTTGGACCAATCAAACTACACAACCAAGGAAAAGGAGTTTCTGGTTGTCATATTTTTTTAGATAAATTCCTTTCATATTTATTGGGCTCTAAAGTAGTTGTTTTTCTGACCATGCAACTCTGAGGTAACTCTTGAATAAGCCAGATGCAAAGCTCAGGCTGATCTGATGGATGCTCCTTCTTCAAGAATTTTATATTCAGATAAAGTACAAAGGGTTCAGAAAAATTGGTGGTGGAACACATGAGTAGGCTTACTCACACACTAGAGGATGACACCTTGGACCAGGTACCACTTCAGGACACTTTCCCAAATGAGAATCTTTATTCCATCTCAAGTATGCATCCTTGGTATGAAGATTTAGTTAACTACCTTGTTGCCTCTGAAATCCCTACAAATTTAAGGAAACATCAAGTCCAAAAATTAAAAAGTGAGTATCAATATTATGTTTGGGATGATCCATACCTCTAGCGCATGTGTAGTGATCAAGTTATTAAGAGGTGTGTTCTTGATCATGAGTTGGATTTTGTTTTACATTTTTGTCATATAATTGCTTGTGGTGGACACTTTAGACCCCAACAGGCAGCTAGGAATGTTTGGGACTCTGGATTATATTGTCCTATCTTATTACATGATTCCCATGTGTTTTGTAAGTCATTCTCTTGTTGCCAACAAACTGGGAACAATTCTAGGAGACATGAGATGCCCCAACAACCCATATGAGATTTTTTATGTATGGGGAATCGATTTTATGGGTCCTTTTTCTAGTTCCTTTGGGTTTTTGTACATTTTGGTTGTTGTTGATTATGTGATTAAATGGGTGGAGGCTAAGGCCACCAGGACTGATGATTCTCATGTTGTTGTGGACTTTGTCAAAAGCACATATTTTTATGTAGGTTTGGAGTACCGAAGCCCATCATCAATGACCAAGGGACACAATTCTACAATTGGAATTTTTCTTCCCTTCTTCGGAAGTATGTGGTGACACACAAAACATAAACACCATACCACCCTCAAACAAATGGCTAGGGTGAGGTTTCAAATCGAGAATTGAAACAAATTTTGGAGAAAACTATACAACCAAATAGGAAAGATTGGAGCAAGTGCTTGGATGATGCATTGTGGGATTATAGGACAGCATACAAGACACCCATTGGTACGTCCCCATTTTGGATTGTTTTTGGGAAAGTATGTCATCTCCCCGTGGAGGTTGATCATTGGGCTTATTGGGCTATAAAGAAATGCAACATGGATTTGGCCCTAGCTGGAATCCAAAGGAAGCTGCAAATTCAAGAGATTGAGGAGATTTGATTCTTTTCATATGAGAACTCAAGGCTCTACAAGGAAAACTCAATAGAAAATCACGATAGAATGATCCAAAAAAAGGAGTTCATGTTGGAAAGAAAGTCCTTCTCTACAGTTCACGATTGAAGCTAATGCCTGGTAAGTTGTATTCTAGGTGTTTAGGTCCTTATGTTGTGACTAATGTTTTTCCTTATGGTGTAGTGGAGATCACATAAGAGGACACAGGAAGGAGCTTTATAGACAATGTTAAACGTTTGAAGAGATACATTGAGGGACTTCCTACTGATGCAGTGTATTTTATCACACTGCATAACCCCATCATCACATGAGCACATCAAGTTGTTCCTAACCCTTTAACTTTTTTATTCTTTTTCCTATTTAAAATTATACATCTCATGTGCATATATCATCTCATGGGTTCACATTCAGGACAATGTATTATTTTAAGTGTGGGGGAGGGAACCTTTTAGTTTAGTAATTTCAATTGTTTTACTGTTTAAAAAAACAAAAACAAAATTGTGTGTTTTTCAAATTTTGTGTGTTTAATTTTTAATTTTATGTGTTTTTTTGAAACTTTTGAGCTGAAATTATTCTCATCACCATTTTTAAATCCATATCAATAATTGAAACAATTTATCTCTTAAAACTAAGCTTAAATTAATGCTTAAATGACTTTGTTTCAAATTCAAATATTTAGTAATTTCATGAAATGTACACTAAATTTTGAATCCCATGCCACATCTCACTGTCTTTATATTTGAAATCACTTTCCTGTGAGGATTCTGAACCATTATTTTCATATTCATTACATTCACCTCACTTCTTGAGAGAACCAAACCTTGCTTGATTAAACCAGAATTTGATTTATTCTTGTCAAAACATGAGGGTTTGAGGTAATTATGTTTAAATGATTGTGGAATCTGTTTGTTATTAAAGCCCCTAATTCAAAAAATCCTTTCTTATAATGGCCTACCTTGATCATTTAATCCTTGTAGCCCTTATAATCCATGAACATCCTGTTAGGTTAGCCACATTACAAGCCAATTTTCCCTGTCCAACCAACTCTTGAAGTGAAATTGCATAATCTAGTTGAACTTAAGTGAGGAAGAAGTTGTCTTGTATTGTTTTACCACATTTTTTGATACTTTGGGTGGAAAATTAAATTATGAAGAGATTTGTTTTCTACTGAAGAAAATCATTATATTGAAATCTATTCCTTTTAAAGATATTTCATGATAAGTGAAGATGTGCCTATCTGGAGCTTTTAAGAAAATAATGTTTGAGAAGATTGAATTTTTTGTTGCTGAATGATGAATAGTGTAAACTTTCCATGAAATTTCATGATGATGGAGCTTAATTTATACTATGGGGATTTAGGAGGAGACCATATTTAAGTTAAAATTATATTAATGCAATTTTGCTTCAAAAAGAGTCAATCTCTCCTCATTCAGCCTCAGAGGTTTTCACATATAAATCCTACCAAACAAAAGCCACAGAACAACCCTCAAAGGTTCTCATGATAAACATATGTCCTTGACTCACATTGGGTGGCGATGTTGGAATTTATCAAGCCTATGGTGACTCTTGTATGAGTTTGTATGAGAAAGATGTTTCAAAAAAATGACATTTGTGTGATAAGAGAAAAGTCAAGTGTGGTAAGTGTTTTGTGCATGGGAGGATAAATGAAGTGGAAATATATTGAATGATATAAATGAAGAAATTGAAATAATGGGTTTTTATGAGGCATTGTATCTTTATTTTTCTTGGTTTTTAATTTTTGGATCCCAAGGATGTCTGTTTTAAAATCCATTTTGATTTGATATTGATGTTTACTTGATATGAGGTTTTGCCCAGGAGTGAAAAAGGGAAAGTGTGGGGAGTTGATAAAACACAATTTTATTGAATATTTTATTGATAATATATGATATAATTTCCTAAAATTACACTAAATATTTTAAATTATGAAATATTTGGGATTAGATCATTCATTTTCAAATTTGATGAAAAATCTAGTTTTACCCTTTTAAAATTCACTTTACTATTTCGGGAATAAATGTTGTTATGTAAAATATTTTGACTTAAAATTTTGTAATTGTGTCCTTGACTTAATAGGATACAAATTATATTTAGTATATGGGGTTTGGATCAGTCTGCATCCAACACAACGTAGTGCGGGCATAACCCGTGCATGGGTGAGTATACGCTACTCAGTAGGGACCCCGAGACCCCTGAAGGTCTCCCAGAATCCACTAAGGATAATCCACAAAGGAAATATAAAATCACGAAGTAAAATCCAACACTACTTAGGTATATTCCCATACATATACCTAATTCATCAATTCTAGTTCGTCTCCAACATCCGAGCCCAAGTTCGATCACGTCCACACATGATAGTACAACCCAATCCACATAGGAAAACACAACACAATCCACATAGGAAAGAAATTCAATCATATCGAAGATAATGATTGAAAGTCAAGACTCAACTCACATAGGTATACTCCTTCGTAAGGTGATAGAGATGATCATATGTAGCCACTGATTCATCTAAGATGGGACCCACGTAGGATACTAAACCAGATAAGATGTCAGATCCACATAGGATACAGACCAACTACTCTGCCATACCCACGTAGGATAGTAAGAACGGGGTCAAACTCTGCCAGACCCACATAGGATACAAGAACAGTAGTCATCACCGTAAAACCCACGGAGGATTTCAGTATGGTCTTCATCACTGCCGAACCCACAGATGATTTCAGTGCAGTCTTTATCGCCGTTGAACCGACGGAGGATTTCAGTATGATAATCATCGCTGCCGAACCCAAGGAGGATTTCAGTGTAGTCTTCATCGCTACCGAACCCACGGAGGATTTCAGTGCAGTCGTCGTTATTGCTGAACCCACAGAGGATTTTAGTGCAGTCTTTATCGTTGCCGAACCCACAAAGGATTTCAGTGCAGTCGTCGTCCCTGCCGAACCCACAGAGGGTATCAGTGCAGTCTTCAACGCTGCCGAACCCACAGAGGATTTCAGTGCAGTCGTCGGCACTGCAGTCTTCATCGCTGCCAAACCCACAGAGGATTTCAGTGCAGTCGTCGTAGTTGCAGCCAGCTCTAGGGTTCTCGCACATAGCATGCTCGATTCTGGGAGGGTCCGCTCCATGAGCCAAAGGGTTGATACATCAACTGATACGTAGTCCAGAGTTGATGTATCTCAAAGTTCCGTCTCAACAAGAGGAACTCAACGTGACAGACGGCGCGTGAATCAGACGTCTGGTCTGAGAGTTATTGGCTTTTTCGTTCCAGGGGCCTGGTTTGTTTTTAAGTCAAAACCAACCCAAACGCACTCCAACTGCGTCCAAAACATTAGTGGAGTAAGCCAAAAGGTCCATATCACTAATAGAAATCCAACAAAGACGTCGACACGTCAATCAGACATCCAGAGCTCAAGTTATAAGCGTTTCCGCTCCGAAGGCCCGGTTGGTTTCGTGTTCGAACCAACCCGGCCATACCCAAAGTTCTTCGAAACCTTTAGTGTAATATAACAAAAAGAACGTCTCGATCCAAGGATCATATCTCAACTGACGGTGCATCGATCAGAGATCCGTAGCCCATGATATGAGTAAAAGAACGAACATGTCCAATTTTAGGGGGTTTTGGGCCCGGACCGACCCGGCCCGAGACCCCCTGCGTCGGCTCGAACCAGGGTGACCCGAATCGGGTCCGGTTTCGGCCCGTTGGGGCGTGGCCCGACCCAGACGACGTGGCCCGGCCCGGCCTGGGTGGCCCGTCCCCACCTGGGCGGCCGGTTGGCCTGGTGCTGGTGCGGCGCCCGCGTGACCAAGCAGCTTGGCCAAAACGACCGAGCGGAAAAACGAGGGGGGGGGGGGGCTGCCCCTTGTCTCGAAACGGCATGACATTATGTCGTGCCCTCCCCAAAACCCTGAACGGTAAAGCCGTTTCGGTCCGCCGCGACTCGGCCGCGACGGTCTCCTCCGCCGGTCACCGGTGCCGCCACGCCGGGGTGGCACGCCACCGCCGCTCTCCGCGGACCACCAGATGCGCACCAGTGGTCCGTTTCACCTACCATTTGCACCTGGAATCCTTATAGGACCTTACCATCACTACAGAAACATTATATTGCCTTTGCGGATCGTTCCATCATCGCCCGTCGATCCGCACGTCAAATAAACAATATGCAGAGTCTTCGAATTTCCTCTGTGGCCCCTACTCCGGCCGCGGTTTTGTTCGGCCCCAACGGCATGGTGCGACAGCACAGAGCTTCTTCGCCGCATTCCTTCTTATGTCTACATGGTGCTGTTGCACCGCGCCGCCTTTAGTCGAGCCGCAACGAACACAACAACAAAGGTGGAGTAGGATCGACCATGTTCGGGCGGTCCGACCTCCTCCTGTTAAATTGAAAACATGCAGTCCAAATATTAAACGAAAAATGAAAAGAATTATTCATTAACAAAACCAAACCCCTACCTCGATGAAGTCATCGAACGAGGTTTGTCGTGGGAAAGGGACATCGTGGAAAAAGGCATCGCGGAAGGAGGATTGTCGGCGTCGCAGTACACGGTGTCACCGTACACGGTGTTGCAGAGAAGAGGACCATCGGCGTCGCGGTACATGGTGTCGCGTCGTTGATCTTCGAGGAATCAGCGTTATTCATCATCCTTTCTCAGAGGCCGGCTTCTTCATCGGTGATGGTGCGTTCTCCGCATTCTTCAAGGAGGAAGATGAAGATTCAAGGCTTGAGCAATTCCTCTCCAACCTTCTTGCACACCAAAATAATCCTTAAAGAAATAAGACATTTTCTTATTTAATTAACACACACAAGACAACATTCAATTCGAAATTAAAAATGAATTCAAGAATTTATTACATTGAATAACATAATTCAATTCACTAATTAATAGAGTTGACTTGGTATTTAAAAGGGGTGCGGGTAAGTAACATATTAAGTGTACGAGAGGGGGGTTAAAAGGGATTTGAAGGGTTGGGGCTCGTGTGGGCCCCACATAACTCATATCCTACCTAGTGTATTTAGGATATTAGTGGGTCCCACTCCAACCACCAAGCATAGGTTTAAAGTACATATAATAGAAATAAAATTAGTAGCACAATATTTTGTTTTATTCGTTAGTTAACCCATTTAATTAATAACCTCACCCGAGAAAACGAAACTCCAGAAAAGGTGTTCTTAAGCAATTACCAGCACTACGGTTTCATCGGTGTCCTCATATTTCGATTCTGAGCAATGGTTCAAAAGTTAGGAAAACCCGCTCGTTCGTTCACTGAACGTACCCGAGCGAAACTTCGTAAAATGATTCCGGGCACATCGGGCCTTGGAATTAGGTTTCATCAGAAGCCACAGAGTCGCAAAATTCCAAAGAAATTAGGAAAAAAAATTTCCTTGAAATTTATGTGTCTTTACATTACTTCCACCTTAGGGATTTACTTCCCCGTAAAGATATAATAAAAACTAGGGAAACAAAAGAGGTACTGAGCATGCAACTGAGCATTCCACTCCCATGTGCTCTCCCAGAGGTTCTCGTGCCGCCAGTGAAAGTGTACCTGAGGGATCGACCGTCCACGTTGGAGCCACTCTTGTCGATCCCCATTCACCACTATAACCTCTATGAAAGTCACCCCGTCATCGACGTCCAACCCCCCTTGGTCGATGATGTGTGAAAGATCATGCATGTATCTCCCCAGCTGAGGTACATGGATGATATCATGCACCTGGTGTAACTGAGGTGGAAAGGTCAAGCGGTAACCCACCACGCCTACCCTGCCGAGGACCTAGAAAGGTCTATTGAACCTTGGAGATAACATTCCACCTCGGCTACATCTCCGTAAACCTCGTCGAGGTGAGACCCATATAAGAACGTTGTCACCATCCTCTAACTCTAGAGGCCTCCATTTCCTGATTAGAACTAAAACTCAAAACTCCTACAGCCATTAGGGTAAGGATGGCCGAATAAAGAGTGATCGACCGCACCATTCTGTGCATTAGTTAAACCTGTGCTACCTGGGGTTTCCTTTTCGCCGACCAAGGAAAACCCATCCCAACGTTTTCCTAATACTGTCAATTTGTGTATGAACTTTGATTGCCCAGTTCATACTCAAACTAAGGTCATAAGGCCTCGATGTTTCCACCATGATGTTCCAACCAAAACTATCACCTCAAGGGTCATATCACACCATCGGCACAAGTGTGATTATCGAACCTCCTCCCAAAGGTATCTCCAGACATGAGGGTCACGTAAACGACTTAACCGAAAAAGCTAGGTTTGGGACAAGAATAATGGAAGAAAGGAATGATTCGTGTCAATGTCTATTGTTACAGAAGCTAGTAGAAGACACAGACCGTACTTCAAATCATCCTTAGAGCTCTTCGGTCGCACTCCTTGACCGGATGCTGCTACTCTTTCCCCTTCCCTCCAACTCCATGAGCCTAGCGGGGATTACAATGATGGGTGGGTGCAGCATGTCAAAATGTTCACGTCCCCATGCTGCTCTCCTAACTCCACTTCCACGTCTGCTGCCCTGTAGATTCATCTGTCCTTAACACTTCCTCTTCTTGAAACATTTTCCACACCCAAGTCTCTGAGACTGGAGCCAGTTCTTATCTTCCCACTGCTAACATTCACTGGCTAAAACCGATCATCCAAATAAAATTCAACCACAAAGGTTCTCTCTAGAACCCTAACATAACTAGGAATTCATAGAAGAAAGAGTGCTTACTCAGATATCCTTAAACACACCTCGCTCAGAGGTCCGAGCTCTAAAGCCCTTCTCGTATCATAGTCATCAAGTACCATGAAAGATCAGTACACCTCAATGCATACTCAGCTACTGACATGTCATCCTACTGAAGCTTTATAAGCTCTAGAAAACTCTCAGCCACCTCCTCAAGCCAGTCTGCAGCCGCCTGTGAGTCAGGTTTGCCTCAGAACTTGAGGGATATCTGGTGCTGAAACATGTAAGGCACTATGCCTATAAGTGTCCTCTACCGGTACTGCCGGCAGTATCTGCTGACCAACAGGTAGTGATGTAGCTAACACACTACCAGAAGTTACTATCTCAGGAATTGGTCCACATACCAAAGCCTCTTCACTAAACAGAAAAACCTCTTGGTCACTCACTGGAAATCACTAGTAGCTAAGTCCACTATCTGATCTACTAGTGTCTAAAATAGGCATAGAACTATAGAAATCACCTCCATTCAGTCCACTGGTGCCTGAGAACTGTCTCGCCTCAAAATCTCAGAGGCCTATGCTAGCCAATGGGTGGTGGTGCTGCTGGTACACCCCCCGAAGGATTCAACATAGCAAGAGGGCCCCACACCGGAACCTCATCTCTCGGTGGGCCGTCATCTCGTACAACACTCGGACCCCTATCTGGCTGCCTTTGTGGGGCCATCTTGAAAAGAGACAGGTGTGCCACGGTCAATGATTTATACCTGGTGAGCTGACACAAAGTAATAAAAAAGAAAGCTTTTGAAACACACATGCAATCAATGTTTTCGTGCACTGAGTCAGAAATCAGATGTTAGGGTCCTGGTGTATGGATACGTTGGCTACCACACCAACACTGGACTCCCTAGACTGATAACCACACTCAATACCTTTAACACTATTGCTTCACATAGAAGAACGATCAGAGTCCTGAGTTATGCAATAGAACCGAACTCCTTTGATACCAATTTCTCATGACCTGTCCTCGGGACCCGTTCCATGACTACACCAAGCCCTCCTCCCATAGGCCAGGGGATGGTGACTAGTACCAAAGGAATAAATCCGAGAAAAGGGGAAGGAATTGCCTTATAATGTAATGAAACACAACAGAGTATGCCAGCAGAAGTAAACATTAATTAAAAATGGGTACAATAGTAAGTACGGAAAGTAAATGGGCCATAAAACAAACCCAAACTGAAAGTAAAGTACAACTGGAAAGAAATTACAACAATAGAAAGTAAAGAAGCAACACCGAGCCATCCAATGGAAATCTCACCTGAAGGGTGGGTACATATAGCATCCTCAGCTCCTTGGCTCCAGTCGTTCGCTCTGTGTACGTCCCACCTAGTGGTCCACCTCGAGGTACAGACTTGCTCCACAAGCCTCAACCACGATCAGTGTTGTCCGTTGTCTGCCTCCAACACAATGTAGTGCGGGGATAGCCCATGCAGGGGTGAGTATACGCTACTTAGTAGGGACCCCGAGACCCCCAATGGTCTCCCAGAATCCACCAAGGATAATCCAAAAAGGAAAGATATAATCATGAAGTAACATCCAAAACTACTTAGGTATATGCCCATATATATACCTAAGTCATCAATTCTAGTTTGGCTCCAACATCCGAGCCCAAGTTCGATCATGTCCACACAGGATAGTACAACCCAATCCACACAATAAAGCACAAAAAAATCCACATTGGAGAACTACTCAATCATATCGAAGATAATGATTGACAGTCATGACTCAGCTCACACAGGTATACACCATCGTATGGTGATAGAGATGATCAGATGTAGCCACTGATTCATCAAATATGGGACCCACGTAGGGTACTGAACCAGCTAAACTATTGGACCCACATAGGATACAGACCAGCTACTCTGCTAGACCCATGTAGGATAGCAAGAAAAGAGTCAAACACTTCCAGACCCACGTAGGATACACGAACAGTAGTCATCAACATCGAACCCACGGAGGATTTCAGTACGGTCTTCATCGCTGCCAAACCCACAGAGGATTTCAGTGCAGTCTTCATCGTTGTCGAACCCATGGAGGATTTCAGTATGGTCTTCATCGCTGCCGAACACACTGAGGATTTTAGTGAAGTCTTCATCGCTGCCAAACCCATGGAGGATTTCATTGTAGTCGTCATCACTGATGAACCCACAGAGGATTTCAGTGCAGTCTTCATCGCTGCTGAACCCACGGAGGATTCCAGTGCAGTCGTCGTCACTGCCGAACCCATAGAGGATTTCAGTGTAGTCTTCATCGCTGCTGAACCCATGGAGGATTTCAGTTCAGTCATCGTCACTACAGTCTTCATCGCAGTCGAACCCATGAAGGATTCAGTTCAGTCGTCGTAGTCACAACCAGCTCTAGGGTTCCCGCATACAGCATGATCGATTCCGGGAGGGTCCGCTCTACGAGACAAGTGGTCAATACATCAACTGACACTTAGTCTGGAGTTGATGTATCTCAATTATCCTTCTCAACAATAGAAACTCAATGTGACATACAGCGCGTCAATCGGAGGCCCGGTCTGAGATTTATTGGCTTTTTTGTTCTAGGGGCCTAGTTGGTTTTAAGTCAAAACCATCCCGACCACACACCAACTGTATCCAAACCTCGAGTGGAGTAATCCAAAAGGTATTTCTGTCTAAGAGGAATCCAACAACATTGAAGGCATTCCAATGGGACTTCTGGAGCACATGTTATAAACGTTTCCGCTCCGAGGGCCCGTTGGTTTCGTGTTTGAACCAACCTGGCCGTACCAAAAGTTATTCAAAACCTTGAGTGTAATATACCGAAACGACGGTCTCGATCCAATGATCGCATCGCAACTAATGTTGAGTTGATCATAGGTCTGTATCCCAATATATGGGCAATGGAACGAACCTGTCCAGTTTTATGGGGTTTTGGGCCTGGACCGACCCGTCCCGAGACCCCTGGGGTCGGCCCACACCGGGTCCGGGTCTGGCCCATTAGGGCGCATCCCGACCCAACTGGTGCGGCATGGCCCAACCCGCGCAGCCCGGCTCGGCCTGGGCGGCCGGTTGGCCTGGCGGGGGCGTGGTGCCCGCGTGACCAGGCCGATCGGCCGAAACGGCCAAGCGGAAAAAACGGGGGGGGGGGGGGGGGGGGGGGGCGCTGCCCCCCCCCCCCCACCCCGTCTCGAAACGGCGCGTCATTAATACGCTTTGCCCCCAAAACTCAGAACGAAAAAGCAGTTCTGGTCCGTCACGGCTCAGCAGCAACGATCTCCTCCGGCGGCGCGCCGCCGCCGCCGCGCTGGGGTGGCGCTCCGCCGCCGCTCTCCACGGACCACCGAAAGCGCATCGGTGGTCCGTTTCACCAGCCGTCTGTGCCTATAATTCTTACGGGACGCAAACATCACTACGGAAACATCATATCTCCTCTTCGGCCAGTTCTGTCATCGCCCGTCGATCTGCACGTCAAATAAACAATCTGCGGAGTCTTTTAATTTCCTCTACAGCCCCGAATCTAGCCACAGTTTTGTTCGGCCTCAACGACGCGGCGCGACGGCTCCACACTTCTTCGCCACGTTCCTTATTGTGTATGCGCGGTGTCGTTGCACCGAGCCGCATTTTTTTGAGCCGCAACGAACACAACATCAAAGGGGGAGGAGCATCGGTCGTGTTCGGGCGGTCCGACCTCCTCCCGTTAAATTGATAATAGGCGGCCTAAAAATTAAACGAAGAACGAAAAGAATTATTCACAAACAAAACCAAACCCCTACCTCAATGATGTCGTCAAACGAGGGACGTCACGGACGATAGAGTTGTGGAAGGAGGATCATTGGCATCACGATACATGGCATTGTGGTACACGACGTCATGGAGAAGAGGACCGTCGGCGTCGCGGTACATGGCGTCACGTCGTCAGTTTCTGAGGAATCAGCGTTATTCATCTTCCTTCATCAGAGGCCGACTTCTTCTTCGGTGACGGTGCGTTCTTCGCATTCTTCAAGGAGGAAGATAAAGATTCGAAGGCTTGAGAAATTCCTCTCCAACCATCTCGCACACCGAAATAATCCTTAAAGAAATAAGACTTCGTCTTCTTTAATTAACACACACAATCCAACATTCAATTTGAAATTCAAAATGAATTCAAGAATTGATTACATTGAATAACATAATTCAATTCAATAATCAAGAGAGTTGACTTGGTATTTAAAAGGGGTGTGGGTGAGTTACATATTAAATGCATGAGAGGGAGGTTAAAAGGGTTTTGAAGGGGTGAGACTCGTGTGCCCCCCAATTCACTAATATCCTACCAAGTGGAGTTAGGATATTAGTGGGTCCCACTCAAACCACCAATCATAGGTTTAAACTACCTAGAATAGAAATAAAATTTGTAGCACAATATTTTATTTTATTCGTTAGTTAACCCATTTAATTAATAACCTCAGCCGAGCGAACGCAACTTCGGAAAAGGTGTTCTTAAGCAATTATCGGCGTTGCGGTTTCATTGGTGTCCTAGGATTTTGATTCCGAGCACCAGTTCAAAAGTTAGGAAAAACCGCTTGTTCGTTCACTGAACGTACCCGAGCTAAACTTCAAAAAATGATTCCGGGCACACTGGGCCTCGGAATCAGGTGCCGTCAGAAGTCACTGACTCGCAAAATTCCAAATAAATTATGAAAAAAAACATTTCCTTGAAATTTCTAGGTCTTTAAATATTAAATAGTCATAAAAAGAGTCCATTATATCATTATTTTTATGTAGAGGCTGATAATGATACACTTTTATGATATTTTGTCTTATGAATGAGGATTCATGTATCATGTGTTACAATAGAAATATTTATCCTCTAAATGATAAACTACTAACTCTCTTATGGGAGATGTTGTTTTGAACTTGTTGGTTACTTTTAAAAATAATTAATGGCTTGTGAGGAGGACGTTTCATAGAATATGGTTCATATAATGATGAATCAACATAGTGTCCCGATTCATGGTGACCATTATATTTCTAAAATTAGGTTTCAGATGTATTAACATGGAATATTAGTAAGATGGATCAAGTAGCTTAATGATGGGACATGTAACTAGATTGGTCATAGGGAAACATTTGTTTAGAGATGGGATGAATACCATGTCATCTAAGTGATGTGGCCATTGTGTGTTTTGTGTGGGCAGTATGGTCTTGATGCGATAATGATTATTTTGATGAATGATTTTTACCTAAGAAAGAATATTAAAACCAAGAAATACATTTATATATAATTGAACATATGGTGGGTGTTTATCCTAATTAGACCTCGAGGGAATGTGGATCCCCTAGTTACTATTTGGTCCTAGTGTGAGAAAACATATGGAAGTGGATAGAGGATGGTTTTGGGAAGCACTATGGACCACAAACAGACATGTGATACCAACGTCACAATGAATATCGTGGGATGTGGGGGTACTATGATATGACGTGGCATGAATTATATTTTATTATTAGTTATTCCATGTGATTTCTAGGGATGTTCAGTGATTAGAGGTTTTCCCTAAAACTATTTTTATTTCTATGGATGCTTGAGAATCACATGTTGTTATGGATGAGACCCCAGGATGTAATGAAATTTATCTATTCTTTTATTAAGGGTTTTCTAATGAATAGTTCATTTTAATACATTCAGTTCATATAGTGGGTTAAACTATGGAATCTGGAATTTCGATCTCAGTATCCACCGTCTAATCATCTATGATGTAGTGTGTATTGGAACTCCTAGAATGATCGAGATTCCTCCAACATTATGCGACTACTGTGAATTCTTGATTAGCCTAGGAAATTTTGGGTGATACCATTTCCCCTTTGAAAATATCTAAGACCAATGAGATTCAAATATAATTATTAGAAGTGTTGTGTTCATATATACTTAACATAAAATGAAGCACATTCCAATGATAATTGTTGTATCTTATTTATCTTTAACTAGGTAACTCCACACAATCATATGGATTCACTCTCTATGGTATGGTTGAGTAACAAAAAATATTGGATACTAAGAAGACTCGCCATGAGTTTTGTGGATTTTTATATTAGATTTCCTAGGTTTTATAGGAATCATTAAATCATTGATATTTAGGATTTCTTAGGGCTTCTCCATCAATGGGTTTAGACATCTCCCTCTTGGTAATGAATGGCATGGGTAAACCCTCGAGTTATTTCTAATGCCTTTAGGATGAGATATTATTTATGGAACCCTTCTATCCTAGACATATCATATGGGATGTTTGAAATCATGATCCATAATGCTTTGATAGCAGTCTCCCAGAGGTGATGTTTATACTTAGTGACATTCTTCCCATGGGAGATGTACGTATGGATTGACAAGGTCATGGAAATGAGTATCAATGATGATTATTGTGATTCAGGTATGTTATATGTTTACCCTAGGATGTTTTTATGAAACTATTTATGGAAATGTTATTGGGATATTCTTTTAGAAACTCTAATACTTTCCTATGAAGAAAAATTATGTATTGGGGTTATGGGCCGGAGGATTTTCATTGGTTATTAGTTTTAGATTATAAATTATTCTTCTTTGGATAGTTTATTCATTTTTTCATTTTGTTAATGAAAACCATAGTTTATCAAAAAGGGAGAACATATAGTTTTAGAATATACTTATGTGCGAATTATATTTGTGTTCCACTAGTGTTGGCCTACTATGGATTATAATCAGAACCTAGATGGGAATAGTGGGGCCCATATGGAACATATTTCTATTTTTAAGATATGAATATATAATTGTAGATAAGGTAGTTACGATGGATTATTTTATCACTCATATTATCTTATATGGTGACTTCGTAATAGGAATCTGAATATTTAGAGTTAGGGAGACAACATTTGGGACATGTATCAGATTTCAAATTAGTGTTAAAATTATTTATTTCTTTTATATTTATTTTTTATCTATGATTAGCCTAGTTCTGGATCCACTAATCCATATATTAGCATGAATTGATAATATATGATTAAATGTAACTTTTTTATAGTGTGATTTATTAGATTATTTATAATGTGAAATCAGATGTTATGATGTTATTTTATAAGGTAATTAATTTTACAAATTTACACTATTATATAGGGAATAGTGTCCAAAATGTAGCCTCTTAGATATTCATTTCTTGTTTACATATTCTAATATATGGGGATACGTGAATATGGGACAATAGTTACCATTATTGAGGGAAATTATTTGTGTTTTGTTATTGTGGAAAATTATAATTGTTACCAAGTTTTTAATTAATATTAATATCGTGATATGGTATCCAATTTATAGAAATGTTTCAGATCCTTTCATTGATATCGGGTTTATGTTTCATAAACATGTAATCCATAGGGATGTAGAGGTTTCTAGGGATGGGATTCATGTTATAGATTTATGATGTTACAATAACATTATTTTTACATCAATATATGAACATGATTTTTATAATTTTGATTTAGTATGGATTTCATATAGAAGATGACCCATGCATCATTATCGGCACATATGAATTCACAAGGCATGTTTTTGGGGATTTTTATTTATTCTATTGAGGTTATACTAAAATCTATTTAATGAATTAGAAATATAATATATATTATTTATTTTAATATGTTCATAGTGTAATTATATTCAATGTGAGTACCTTTTCGGTCATTGTTATTTCGGTTCACTTATTTAATGATTTAGTAGCAACATTTATGTTTTTTTCAATCGTTAATTTTATTACACTCCACTTAGCCAAACCTCATATTGAATTATTGATATATATAAACAATTATAGGGAGAAACCTATTGTATTTTCATTATTTATTGGTTTTATCTGATCCTCCTGAAAGTATCCCATTGTGAAAAATCATTAGGGGGTGGTTTCTTTAGTTCTGGAATGATGAAATCTATAATGAATCATCTTTTTACCATATGTGAGTTGTTAAAATATAGGTTTAGTTATAAATTTTTTTAAAAAAATCAATATAGTGTTTTCCAATAAATCATTGTTTCCACTGAAATGTGGACTTCATTAGCATTTTCAATTTCTAAAGAAATTCCTACGAGTTAATTCATGGAACTGAAAACACCCAGTGTTTCTATATCTTAAGGGATATTCTTTCAAAAGTAAGGAACATATTAGATGTTTTGACCAATGATGATTAATAAATCACATTGGTTATGTGGATGGGAGGTCGGGCCCATCACACCCTTTAAGGGGGAATTATTGCTTATTCCTAGAATCTCTTATAAATTTAATACATATTAAGTAATCCTTCATTAATATCAATGTTTAATGTGTATATACCTTGAAATATCAATAAATAATTAATAATAATGGAATTTGGAATCATCTTAATGTATAACATTTTTTTCATCAAAAGAATTTTTTTTAATTATTTGAGGATCTCCATCGATGTTAACCTCTATTATACAACTGAAAGATTCATTGGTTATTATTATGAAAATGATAGTATTATAGTAATACAATAGGCCAAATTGCAGTTTATTATCATCCAGGGAGATAGAGGTCACTCGGGAATTCATCATTGTATAGGTAGACAAGAGATATTTTGATGTTGGTTTCGAACCCTTTACATGTCTTCCTGTTTATATTTAGGAATTGAATCAAAACTAACATTTTTCACTGCCAAATAATGGGGTACATTATTCCATTTAAGAAAAAGTGACAATCACCCAACCGTACAGTTTATCATCATGTGTTAAGGAGGTCTAGGTGGATGGTGCCTAGCCAAATATTGGTATTTTACTAAAGCGAGGTGGCCTAGGGAAACATTAAAGGAGGATGGATTACTTGGATAAAATAGACCATATTTGAGATATGGAATATAGAGAGTATGGTTAACTGTGTTTATTGGGAGTGAACCTCATACATGCATCCTACGTGTCCTGTTCGGATAGGAATCAAATCCCACATAGTTCGGTGAGTCTCTCAAGGTAGTGTGGCCCTTGGAAAATATTGGTTGGGTATTTTACTTGAGAAGGAGTTCCATTTTAAAAAAGGGGCCATTGGAGATGTTTTAACTCACGATACATTGGGGTCTTATCTCACAGATTACCCTAATGGTGGATTCTTGGATTAAGGGAATTTGGATTGGGGATTACTTTTGAGGAGGATTTCTATTCAAATTAGGCAGTAAGTGGGATTGATACATATCTTCATTAACATGAATCATATTTCTCATACTTTAATGTGACACATGGATCATGTGGGTTTCATGATCATAAATAAAATGTAAAACCACATGAGTGATGATCATTTTAAGAAATATGAAGAAATAAAAGATTTATCAAACCCCACATATTTCCTACTTTACTAGTGGAAGAGGATAGGGTGAAGGTGAAGAGGTTGTGGCTACCGAACATCCCTCTCTCCACTTCAACCTAGAAATTAATTAAGGTGAAGGATTTGGTGTTAGAAATGGTCAATACTGAAACCTCATACATCAATCCATAGTGTTCTACTTTTGGAGGCATTCCCTAAAGTTGGTTTAGAAAATGGAAGATGATCTTGTTCCATGTTGAATGTAAAAGTAATTGGGATTCATAACCTCCCTGCTGGGAACTAGAGGCTTAGTGTCGCAAAGACCGGGAGGGGTGGACCCGGTCTAAACCCTAATCCTCTAGACTGGTTACTCATCATAATTTTCCCTAGGGTAAGGGTGCAAATGACCATAGATAGAAAAATCTATAGACACCCTGAGGATCATATCCGTATGGTAGTAGAAGTGAAAGAATCCTATGACCATACAAATACAAAACCAAATGGAAGACGAATAGATATGCCTTTCACCAAAGATATATAGAGGAGTTCAAGGGGAAGTTTAAAACTGTTCCCTTTCAGATAAGGGGTCTAAATAAGGATAGCACATTCTATTAGTGGATTCAGGGGAGGCCTCGTGAATGGCTCAAACATGAAGGATATTAAAGCCAAATGGGGATGTTCACATAAGGTGTGATCTACGTAAGAAGGCCTAGGTGAATTGGGAGATAATTGTTAAATGGAGTACGTGGGTGACTACACTTGGGAATAACCCTACAAAATCCTTCAAGGGTCTATGCAGGTGTTCCTGTAGGTATGTCACATAATAACCAGATTATGGAAGGTATCCTCATGATAGTCTTCAATAAATACGTTTTAAGAAAATTACTCAAACATTTTTTTTGTTAATGTTAAACCCCATTAAAACATATGTTCTAAAAAACCCCATTAAATATATCATTTTTTGGTGTTATAAAACAACCTAAATGGATTCATAGGGATTTGGAAAAGTACATGGGTGATTAGAGCAGTAATAATCCATCACAAAAATTAATCTATAAAATAAATATCCAAAGACCATGTTTATAGGAATATATGGGAACCTGGGTGAAGTTATCATTTTTACAGGTTTCACACACTAGTAGGTTGCATTGGGACCTTTCCTGTTGACAATGCTTGGGATGTGCATGGGGAGATATACTCTTTTCGGAGCCTTATAATTCTTTTATTTATTCGCCTAATTTATTCTTTAAATTATATAGTATTTAACTTTGATTTATTTTCATATATGTGGTAAAATGGTGCTTTAAATATATCTCCCCCCTCAAGATTGGATCTTTTGAAGAAAAAAGGATTTCAAAACCTGAGAAAATGGAAGAATATCATAGTTGAATCATGTAATTTTATATGCATGGTTTTTATCTCATGTATTCCATGTAGTCTATTCATATAGGTAGGCTTCCCCACTTGTAAATAAGGTATTCATTATGGGAAAAAACTCTCAATACTTGGAATTTTCAGTTCTCCCTAGAAAAGTATTATGTATATATTCTATTAATGCATTCCTTGTAGAAGGTTTCATTCATATAGATACAATATGTATTTTTCTACATGATGCATAATATTGTGTGAGTGACTTTCCTAGGATAAGTTTCTTCTGAAAGGCACTTATGAAACTCACTTGAGCAAGGCAGTTGTGTGAAATTATTCTTTTTACAAATTTGCATACATCTATGGATTCCATAAAAATTAACCGACTCCGAATTGAACATGATATTTCAATTTAGGTTCATTGAAATCTAAGAAATATTTAATTTCTAATTATATAGCAAGTAAATTGATTTAGGAGATGTAATTATTATTATGCATACGTGATACCACTCTTCTTATTCTAAAAATTTTTCTGAAGAAATATTATCATGATTTTATAAATATTTTAAATCCACCACTTTTTTTGTCATTTCCAATTGGGGGAGTTCTTTATCTCATCTCCAAATAACTACCTCCTAGCCTCATGGATACCATATCACAAAGACTTCTTAACAACATAAATACCCATCATGTGTACATATAAAAATGTTTTTATGTCATTCATGGCCTATTTAATACATCATTTCCCATGGGATCTAGTTTTGAAACTATACACTATTGAATTAAAGATAAACAATTATTAATACATCTTCCGCTATACATAGACTGATCAATCGAAGGGTCGGAGGAAATCATGGGACTTCATGGCCAGGAGGGGGTGTTTAGACTGCAATGATATGGGTGTACTGGGTGCGCCATGTCTATTAAGAATTCAAAAAACTTCTGAAAGTAGTTATAATTTTTTAATCCATGTGGGTAGGGGAATCTTATTAGTATAGTAATGATGAGTTGGTTCCAGATCTATTAAGCTAGTGGCATCCATAGATGAATTTGTTTCATCAGACACATGGATAATTTGGAATTTGTTTGTGGGATGTTCACAATATCTTTGGGGAACTGAACATTAGAGATATGTACACTGAATCCATCACCCTAAAGAAAACATTTAATGATACAGATCATACACCATATTTAGCCCAAGATCCATTGAAAATTGCTCAAAATATTAAATAGGAGGACCCCCATGTAAATAATGGTATTCATCATGTGTCGTGGATGGAATATTTCTTGATTAAGAGAGGGGAGGGCCCCACATACATTCATTCAGAATGCTCTCCCAAGGTGGTTAAGATAAGTGTACATGTTACCTTCTGAATGAAATTGGAAAAAAGAATTAGACAATATGGGATACAAAATGCAGAACAATTTTCTTGATGAGATACATCTTGGAGGATTTATAACATTCTGTTTTATCATTTATTTTTTTCTTTTCCATGATTCCAATGGCAGCATACAGAAATAATTATTCATTGTACATTCTAATCTTGTGAATAAAATGTTCTTCCAGTTGGCCACCTTATTTTGGAAAACATCCATAGAAGCATGTGTCCCATTAATGGAGGGAAGACTCCTTTCAGAATTTAAAGACTATTTTGTGTCTTGAGGGGATGGATCATGTATAATTTTAGGACATATTCAAGGTAGAGTGGGATCCAGATCTTATGGATCATGTTTCGACCATACATCCATAATGTCTATAGAATTTCTCTACTATCCTTGAAAACATATAAAATAAAAACATGGAAGGATTTAAATAAAGGCTTAAACTTATTTTCCTACATGAATCTTCCAACATGAAATTTTATTGATTATGGTATGGCCAACATTGAGTAGGGGACATACATGATAGCATTCAGTGATGGACTGTGGGTGACCTGGATCGATAGAGAAATTTTATATAAGGAAAATACACCTTAGTTGCTTTCATGCTAGTTTATGGATCTATAACCAATAAAAATATCCCCTCTAGTGAATATTATATTAGAACAACATCTCATGGTAGTACGATATTTTCGGATTCTCACACCTATGGAGATAACAACGATGTTGATTAACCTACCTCTAGCGTATGAGACCAGTGTATTAACATATTGGTATAATGAATCCTAGATTACAACACACACTAAAAGGGTGATACACATTGATATAAATATGGTTGGGATAAATAAGTGGAGAAATAAATTCAATTTTTGTTTGGAAGTATCTTTTCCTCCTTCTCAGGATACGTTTTTCGAGTCATAGATTGAGGATGACGATGTTCCTAGCTCATTAAAATGACCCCGTGCATCATATAATCCACCCACTAAAATCAAGAGGGCTATAAATACTTCACAAATTGAAGATAAACAAAGGTTTTTTAGTATTCATCACCAATATGATAAACAGTTTTAATTTTCTCATACATCTTCTACAAAAAAAATGGGTATAGAATTCCATGAATTATAAGGCTTCTCGATCATTATCAGGGTAGATCATGATTCATTCAGACTATTTACGAGTAGAGGAAATCCAAATATGACAGGATTTCTATTTGGGTAAAACATATGGTGGGAACATGTTCATGAAGGATTACAAATTCCTGGGATAGGGAATGTTAAAGACCTATATTATCATCACATTGAGGAAAACTCTACTGAGGTTTGGATTCACATCTTGAAGTTATAGATTCTTATATATGAAACTAATGGATAGGTTTCTATCATGAGGTTTGATAAAGACATGATAGAATGAAGTGATGTAGATGGGGTTTATTACTCATCTTCTAAGGAATGTGTTTATCATATCAATTCTAAATAAACTTGTCCCTTTCTTTCTTCTCATTTCCACTTTATGGATTTTTCGTTCGACATTATCCAATTGTTATTGATAAAGGATGAGTACCAAGTTAAATTTAAAATAGTGGAGGTAAAATCATCTATAGTTCTATATACATGGTATCAAACTATTGTAAATCTGATCATGGTGTATGGATCACCCCTTGAATAAAGGTAGTTGTCTCCATTCTGACATGCCATGGTGGATGAGATGATGGGGGAATTTCAATCACCACATGTAATACACTTTTTTAGGAGGCTAATGTTATCCCTTCCTTATCAAAGTTTAATAATAAGGTAAAACAAAGGATGAAATCCTTGGATACTCATTTTTTCAATAGTAGTATGTCTTCCTAACATCATTAATTTTTTTATCATCCAATGAATGTGATTAAACTACAGGGGATTATTGGAACTTATTCTCTTTCATTCCTAATGGATGTTATAATTTACCCTCTACGAAATTTGGAAGGTTCATGAGACTAGGATTAGATTCCAAAAAATTTAATGGACCTTTCAACCGAATAAATAATGAGGACATAGGGTGCATCATATACTCACATCACCACTCCTACCATTTTTGTAGGAAATGAGGAGGGATTTGGTAATGATACAGGTGAATCATGTGATGATATGTATCATTGAATTACTTCCATTTATATATTTGTTGTTTATCTCATGCACTATAGAACCTAATGATGGATGATACTAATAGTGTGACTATCACTAAGGAAGCTATTTTGGTTCTGATATCCTCATAGGAGGGTATTGTGTCAGGTCATGAGCCCAACATTCTAGATTTCACCACATGTCATATTACCATGGGTTATAAGATGTCATTAGATCCCATTAAAAAACATTTCATGCCAATTGAGGAAATATTGGAAATTTATCAGATTTAAAATTATTTTGAAAGATGAGGGAATCCAGATAGTGAATCTCATAGACAAGAGTTTTTATTTTTTTTCATCTATTGAATCTTTTCAAACCTGATTTTTTGGTGCTCTTACGTGATGATGATGGAGATATGATGGGGGTCTGTGCTAAATATTGTCAGGTGTTAGTGTGGACATCTTTAAGATGAGATGATCTTTAATCTGGGCCTCCTTTTCAGGAGTAAGCCCTAGTCCATGTCCCCCAACCTGGGCCTCCTTCTTATGAATAAGCCCCAAATTCTCTAGTCCTCTTAACCTGGGCCTCCTTCTCAGGAATAAGCCTCAGTCATAAGCTTCTTTAATTTTGGCATCCTCCTTAGGAGTAAGCCCCAAGTCCCTTAACCTGGGCCTCCTTTTCAGGATTAAGCCCAAGATTTTAAATTCCCCTTAACCTGGGCCTCCTCTTCAAGAGTAAGCCCCAGTCTAAATTTAATTTTGATTTGGGATTCCCTCTTAGGAGTAAAAACCAATCATATGTCCCCACTAATTTGGGAATCCTTTTAAGGAGTAAGCCCTAAGTTAAGTATATAAATCCCCATAAAGCAGATTTACCTTTAGGGAGATTGTTCCTGGGTTTCTTCCCTGAAATAAATATCAATCCTCATCTATCTGGGCAGTCATACATACATAAGCCCCATATTATTTCTTATGATTGCACCTTTCGTGGCACAATCGTCAGGCTTTAATAATACCTCTTGTTTCTCACACCAACCTTGACTCACGTGAGCTTAGAGTGTAAAAGTAATTTTGACATCTTTCTTTGGGACATCAATCATGCATAAAACTCAAACTTATTTACTCAAACTACGTGGTTTCTAATTCCATTTCTAAACAAGGATACGTAGGTAGTCCATCTGTGCATACGATACCAACTCTAAAATAATCCATGTCCTTCTGAACTACAATAAACTTCAAGTGCCCCACTGAGTGGCTTTAAAACTAGTATGGTTATAATAATGACCAAGATATATCTATACAATGTACTGAAGGATACCATTGAATAAGAATCTCTTACAAATACAAATGATTCTCTATCTATGAAGAACCTCAAATTAATATAAAAGATTCTCTAAATCTCATACATATTAATCATTGATTGTCAGATCTAAAGGAAAGATCATTTTTATACTTGCGAATTTAATAAGGATTCACGAACATAACTCTAATCTATAAAGAGTGTCCTAGAGTAGACAATATTTCCCCCCAAAAGGTGTGATGAGTCCGACCTCCCATCCTCTCGACCAATGAAAATTATTAAGCCTTATCAGTTCAAAACTAATGAGCACCTTCCTTTGGAAAGTAGGTCCAAATGGATATAGAATTATTGGATGATTCTGGTTCTACAAACAAACTTGTTAGAAACCAATTGGAATGTTTGAACCTTAAACAAAAGAGGTCATCCCCATTTCCAGAGGAAACAATGAGGGAGAAAAAATCTAGTGATGAAGTTAAACTTAATAATGTTGATAATAGAATTTTTCTTGAATTCATTAAGGGGTATAATACCAGCCCATTTTTAGAAGAAGTTACCAGTAACAAGTATGTACTTAAAATACCTTTCTATAGTTAGTGTATAATACCCCATGAAACACATATCACATATAGTTAACAACCAAGAATATATGGTAGTATGTAAAACTTTTGTAGATTAATTAATTATGTTAGAATATATTTGGTAGGAATATAAATTTCTAGTAAACTCTATGTACTCAGGCCTTATTGATGACCAATTGTACCCAAGATTCTTGATTTGATGAGATAGCTTAGTTACTACCTTATGGGTGTTACTAAAACCTGCATGTACTTCTACACATAATGGTGAGGCTTTTCCCTCCTCTAATGTATCAATGTAAAACATGATCAAAGCCTAATTTATAGAATATTTTTTTGTAACTTTTGGATGTCCTAAACGATGAATTTTACTCCTAGATAAAGGATATTCTCTTTTATATCTCAATCAATAAGGTTAATAAAATAGATATAGTTCATTATAGGAAACATCTATTTATTTTATGCAACTTTAAATGGGAATATGATATTTCTATATTTTGGGGATGAAATGGTTTCATTGATTTCCCTCATGTCATATCCAATGAAGGGTGATTCCAACCTTCAATGTGAAATGAAAATTATAATCTAATATTTGTTTGAATCCACTAGATAGGTGGTCTCATTCACTAATACATCAACAAATGGATTCTATGAGCATAAAATACAAGAAAAAATTGGTTCTGATGAGAATTATGACATCAACACCAATTCACAATCAAGTAATGGTTTATTAATTTTTATGGTATGCACACAATTTATTTTTTCACTCACCAAATTAGAGTCACCCATAATTCATTGGTATTTTTTAATGTATTTTAGAGTTAGTATATTACTAGTAATTAGGGCCTATAATTCATCCTCATTAATGGTGTATCCTTCTTATAGAAGGATAAAATAAGAAAACCGCTTCTTTTTTTAGAGAGATGAAGATGATTTAAAAGACACAACAACTAAGATTTTGATTATCCATTATTCTCAGAATTGGGCTCATGTAGGTGATATTAAAATACATCTCTTGCATCTATGGAGTATTATTGATGGAGAATATTTATTCATTTGGGACCTATATATTTACCATTTCCATCCCAAGGACAATATTTTCTATAAGGAAATATACCAGTGCCCACCTGTTAACTACTAGTGATGAATAAAACCAATATAAAATTTTTATAGGAGGAACACCCACCATGAATGGTTTTCAGTTAACATTAAATGTCTATGGATGTAGTTTATTTTTTATACACAGGAGACTAAGTGAACTTAATGTTGTTAGAGGGAGTGCCTCAACCTTTTTATTAAGAATTTTTATGTACGGAAATTATTTTCTATATTAGTGTACCAAGGTTCTATATCTAGAATAAAGATCTAAGATAGTAAATATTAGTTTCCTTACCAACATCATTCATATTTGTGAGAAGGGAATTAAGTGATCAATCTAGGTCCGCCACATATAAGCTGACCAATATTCCTTCCACTGGAAACATTAATACCATTTGGATAAAGATATATTTGTTGAAATTTTCCAATGTATTCTAAAAACTTCATCCCATTGATAGGGTAATACCATTTTAATTAATTTCTTTATGTTTAGGAACATTCATGAAAGGTTATTTAATGAGTTTCTGATATAGGAGAGATATCTTATATACGTGAGGAATCCCAAAATCCCTCTTAACACTTTTATTTTTTGAGGAAGTGGATTCCTAAGAATCAATTTTGTCTTCTTATAGTCAAAATCAATGCTATGAGGGTCCAATATTATTCTTATCAAAATCCATGATTTCACCCAAAAATTAAAATTAAGGGGATTAATTTTGAAGTTAAATTATTATATTTTGTTAAAACATTCTCCATATTTGTGAGATAATGATAGTGTTATTGGGATTTGACCATTAGATCCTCAACATAACACTAAAAGTTCATTCCCATGATCGGTTTGAAAATTTGATGCATAGATTTTTGATATGAATTGCCTATATTTTTCAAATAAAAAGGCATAATTTGAAAACAAAACACCCTTTGGGCTGATATGGTAGTAGTGTACTTTTCATCATCAGGGTGTATCTGAATCTTGTTGCACCCATAATATCCATCCATAAAAAAGAGTGACAAAAAATCTACTATTATATAAATTTTATTTTTTTAATTGAAATAGGGAAATCATCTTTCATGTAATGCCGTTTGATAACCCTGATGCCTTTTTAAACCTAAATTTTCCCATTTTCATTTTAATAGTTATAATTTTGGTGACAAATATGGGGTACTAAACCTCATGAATTATGTTATTTTTAATTATATTATAACCCCCTATATTCCACCTAAGTGTAAGAAGTACGAAACATTCTCTTGGTTTCCTTTCTGTAAACACAGTTGTCCCCTTGTAGGCCTGGGTGATGATTAGACAAATCTGGATCCAAGATAGACAACTCTATATAATTATAGAAAAATTTATCTCAATACTATTTTAGAGAGCAGATTCCTTTGTTTTTATTTTCCAGAGACATGGGAGCACTGAGAAAAGCTTTCCATAGTTCTCCTTCAATTCCCATATTTGTTTTCCTGAGCTCATCATCAGTAGGTAAGACATGTTCCTCATATAGAATAGGTGAATCTATTACATCCTATGTAATTAGAGAATAAGTCACTTTCATATCTATTAATATTTATCAATTAGATATTAATTTTACCTTGAAAGGGACTCTATTTCCAATAGGATACCTGAAACATAATAATAGGTTTCTTAAAAATCTTATGTTGCACACAAGACTGAGTTATACTGAAAAATAATACATTATTAATATTAATATTTTAAACAGTTGTTATCGCCCAGTCGTAGTATTAGTGGTAATTAACATAAATATATATATATATTATATTTATAAATGTTTACTATTTTTTTCAATTTCTTAAAATATATTTTGTAGTTCTAAAATAAGAATAAGTCCAATCTTAGGCATAAAAACTCGAATATTTTTAAAAGGTACTTTTACCACCTTTTGATAGAGAACCAATTTTAAATATAGATTTGGACATCTTTTTATGTTATATATTACAAAATAAACATCTTATTTGAAATAAGTATATCAAAATTTAGTTTGGATATTTATTTTTTTATTTTTCTGATAACATTAATATTTTAATGAATAATGAAAAAATACTATATTTTAATTAAAAACAACTTTTTAATATATTTTATTTAAATTGTAAGATTACACTTTTAATTTATTTTAAAGTATATTTATATTATTTTTTCATCATTTAATAAAATTTTGGTCATTTTAATCAATTTCAAATTTAAATTAGATAGAAAACATTTCAATCTTTTGAAAGATTCACTTTAAAACCCCGATTTTTTGTTTTGTCTGCAAAATTAATTTTTAATCTAAATATCACAATAATGTGAACTGAATTAGGTAAATTGGATTAAATATTTTTTATAATAATTTCCTAATTATTTTGTAATGTATATTTCATTTTAGGGTATGATAACTTTACAATGGTAAAAAAATTTATTTACCCTAGTAAAAGTACACTTTGGACAAGGATTAAAATTAATAGTTAAAATCATAACATACCTATACAATACAGACTATAATTGTTTTTTGAGTTGTGTATCGACCCTAACCATCCTATAACATATTAAGAACAATAAAAAGTCATGTAATTTCTTTCCACCTCTATATGGTCTATTTTTAATATAAAATAATCAATAAATTAATCACTTTAACACACCTCTATTCAAGTATAAATACAACATCTTCACAACCCTATTTCGACCCAAAAAGGTATGTAGCTCCTAAAATATCTTCCAAAACCTATCCTCCTAAATCTCACCTTGTGAAATCACTACCATTATCACTAAAATACAAAATCCAAGGCCATCAGTGGTCTTTTAGGGAGGGGAGATTGAAGAGGTAATTCTCTCAATGTACCTCTCTTAATTTAATTTATTTTTATACTTTATCCCCACCACATTCATCCATAAATGCATGATAAACCCAAAAATGATTTACATAATAGATTTTTATGCTTTTAATGGAATACCTCATATCCATTAATTTTCTCACCTCCTCTTATACAAAGAAACGAAATTGTTGTCCAAGTTATGTCGATTAATCTCTTTCATGAATAATGTTTTTTTCCCTTTCCATGAATTCCTTTATGGATGGCCTTAAAAAAAATTTCAGGTTAAATAATATTTAAATATATATATTTTAATCTATTTAATATTCTATAAATTTTATTATATTAAACATACCTTCATGCTTTCTATATAGTTGTAGTACGATAACTTCGTTTGGTGACGTGTTGACTACCGCCACCTCAAAATGAAGAGATTCGTTCACACATCACATGGAATGTATTAAGTATTTTTTAATAAAATTTGTTATATAAATGAAATATTAATTTTAATTCAATGATATTATACATGTTTACATATTTATATACATTTCATTTAATTTCAATCTTTTAATATGATAGGAAAACCGAAGATAGCATTCATGCGTACGTACGTCCTACCGTCTCCATGAACGATGTTTTTAGTTTGTCTTTAAAGATTATTATAAATACATATATAATTAATATATAAGATATTTGTATCATTTTTTATATTCTGTAGATAATTTAATTAGGACCACATGGACTATTGATATTATACCGAGTTCATTTTCAACTCAAGTACCAAATATCAACCAAACATATGAAATGAACTTAAATAATTATGTAATTATTATAACATGGTTATAAGTGATATAAAATTAATAATAAAAGTAATTTTTTTAATGAAAGTATAAATTAACCTATTTTTATTATTATATAAGATAACGAATGTACGAGACAAGTCAGACTCGAGATAAGGGAATTTCTTAACCCAATTTCCATTCTTTGGGTTAAATTTATACTTCATGATTATGTATTTAAACTATTACTTATGAAATGAATGAAGAATATATTTTATTATATATTTATATATATTTAATTTCATTCTATATTTATTTAAAAATAAATCTTTATAAATGGAGTGTTTGACATTCCATACAAAAGGACAAAGGAATTTTTAATGTATACGATAACAATGTCATATTTTCCGCCGTAACCGTTACTTGATATTTGGATTACTCTATAAGACATAATTTTTTAAATGAAAAATAAATACTGTATTATATTTTAATGTATTTTTGTGTTGAAATTTCTTTTTAGAAGGGATTGATTATATCAATAGCTTGTGATTATAATGTGGAAACATTATTTATCATTTATGCATGATTTATGTGTTGTGTTTATATTTTGGTTCTTGGGAATTTATTAGGTATATAAGAGGTTCCATGATGAAATAATGTTTTGTGAGACTATGATAGCTCTATAATACATTGGGTAATGAGACTGATTTAAATGATATGGTTTCTCCTAAGATATTTAGAGAATATACTATGATGGGTATTCCACACATTACCATAAAGGTTACTCCCTATGTAGTTGTGAAGGCTACAATGTAAGTATGATATGAATGAAACAAGTTACCTATATATAAATTATTGTAAATAAGTACTTTTAGGAATCGTATTATTTCATGAGGTGTGTTTTATATAGGTGAATTTTTTTTGTAAATGTTTTCTTGAGTTTTAAATATTATTTGACTAATGGGTTCACTCCTTATTTTAAATATTTCACTGAGATATTTTATGCTCATAATTTTTTTTGAAATGTTTTCTACAGATTATAATCATGGGTAAGAGAAAGGAAGAAGTTAAGTATATTTTTTTATCACAAAAATAAATCATTTTTTATTTTAAAATTTCTATAATTTTAAAAAAGGGATACAATTTTGGCAGTATCCTCTTATATGATTATGGGATGTTATGTATTAATAATGACCTAATTATCTAAAACTATAAACATAAAAAGATCCCCAACATTAAGGAAAGTAAATTCTTGACTAAACTCAAGATTATGTAATGTTTAAGGATGTGGCCATATAGTTGGAATCAAAGGGTGGTTTAAATAACTTTAGGGGTTAGAAAATTATTAATAGAATATCGATAAATGATTTCTATTTTAGGGTCATATTGAAGTGGTTTAGAATTTAGAGAATACCATGTTTCTTCATCTAATATATGTTTAATTAGAATGGTTTTCCATTTAGGAAATAGGGTAAATGAGCTTGGATGAAATCCTAAGGAAAACAACATTTCAAAATAGTAACCTACTATTGATGGAATTTGAACAGATTAGTTTGATGCAGTGATGTATCATTTGAATTAGGTGATAAATGTTGGTGGTATCCACAGATGAGATTATAAAAATAAACCACATAGGAATGCGTTGGTAGTGGATCATTTCCTGAGGCAACATCCTCCATCATTTAGAGGATCATCTGACCCTAAGTTAGTTGAATGGTGGATTAAATACCCAAAAATTATTTTCAATGTAATGGGGTGTTTATACAATCAAATGGTTTGTCTTGGAATTTACCAATTTGAAGGTGAAGCCAAATAGGTGGCTTAATGGTAAATAATATCAAGTATAGGGAGAAGATTTATTCTTTTGATTAGGATGAATTCAAAAAATGTTTCTTGAGAAATATTTTCCTAAGGTAGTTCCTCTTTAGATGGAAAGAAAATTCCTAGAATTGAGGCAATAGGATGACTCGGTTGATGATTATGAAGAAAAATTAACTCAAATGGAATGTTATTTAATAAATTTTATCCGAGATCTTGATAGTAAAATCAATCATTTTTATTCATAATTTATTCCAATGTATCAAAGGGCCTTGGTTTCTTGTAAGTTTAATATTTAATAAAACTTGTTCGATGTGTGGAGAAGGTTGAAATAGAGTTTCTCAATACTCATGCATTCATTGAAGAATAGTGTAATAAGAGGTAAAGGTGGTAGGATAATGGGAAGAAATCATCAAAAAAGTCTGAAGGTAAGAGAATTAAATTAATATTTTTTTAAAATTGTTGAAAAAACTCTCTAGAAAACGCCTTCTAAATTATGGTAAGTATATCATATGTGGTAAAATGGGGAATAAGGGTCATAACTACACTAAACAATAAATTGGTACTGGTAATAAAAAAATATGATTTATGGTCATAAAATCATGTTAAGTGAAATGAGATGGATCATTTTGAAAATGAGTGTTTGATGAAGAACTCAGATGAAGGGAATAAACTAGACTATAAGAAGTATGGTGTAGTGAAATAATTTACAATTACTTCAGTAGATGTATAACCATAAAATACAGTAGTATTAGATACATTTTTTGTTTACTCAGATTATGAAAATGTTTTGTTGGATTAAGTGTGTACACATTATTTTGTTTCAGTGAATATTTTTTGTAAATTAGACATTTGACCTCAAGAAATGAATCTCAAACATTAAAAAAAATTCATGGGGGAAATTTTGAAGTAAATAGAAATTATAAGAATATTCATATCCTTATATGTGGAATTAAATTATCTAGTAACCGTGTTGTGTTGACTCTATTAGAATTTGATGTTATTTTGGGTATAGATTGGATTTATGTTTTCATGCTAAGATTAACTATAGAGATAAATAAGTTTCTATTCATAAAGACTTGTAGTTTGTGTACAAGAATAATCTATTTTCATTGATAACATATCAGAAAGTTGAGAAACTATTAAAATATGGAAATGAATGTTTTCTTGTGCATGTTTTTGAAAAAAAATAATCTGTTTAGATTAATGATGTCCCAATGGTAAATGAGTATCTTTATGTTTTTCATAATGATTAGCCTTGTGTTATACCTGATTAAGAAGTTAAATTTACTATTGAATTAGTTCTTCATGCTACGAAAATTTCATTAAACCTTACATAATGGGTCATATTGAACTTTTATAGCTGAAGAGACAATTACAGGAGTTATTAGATAAAAGATTCATGCGACCTATCACATCACCATGGGGTGCTCTTATCTTGTTTGTTAAAATGAAAGACGGTTCAATGAGACTTTTCATTGATTATAGGGACTTGAATAACATCACTATTAAGAAGAAGTATCCTTTTCCTCATATCTATGATTTGTTAGATCAACTCCAGGGAGTGAAATACTTTTTTAATGTTTACTTGAGGTCAGGGTGCCATCAGTTGAAATTAAAGGAAGCAGAAATTTCAAAGACCACATTTTGTACTAGATATGGCCATTATTAATTTTTAGTCATTACTTTTGGGTTATCTAATTTACCTATTGTATTCATGGATCTTATGAATAGAATATTTCATGAGTTTATGTATAAGTTTTGTTTTGCATTTATTGATGAAATTTTGATATATTATAAAAGAAAATAGGAGCATGAAAGGCATTTAAGGGTTGTCTTAAAAACCATAAAATAAAATAAACTTTATGGGAAATTCATCAAGTTTTAGTTTTGGATACAAAAACTTTCATTCCTTGGTAACATTGTTTCTAATGATGGCAGATCAAATGATCCCACTAAGACGAATGTTGTTGAAGAATGGCCGAGACCCACAAATATATCCGAGAATCATATTTTTATTAGTTTATGATGATATTATCAGTGGTGTATTGAATATTTATAATGGTTAACTATCATTTATACTAAGTTAACTAGAAAAGGTGTTAAGTCCATTGGGAAAAAAGAATGTGATGTTTGTTTTCATGAATTGAAAAGAAGACTGATGAATACACTAGTATTGGAATTACCCTCCAGAAATGGTGAATTTTTTATCTACATTGAATCTTCATTGAAAAGACTTGGTTTTATCCTAATAAAAAATGATCTGGTAAATTTTTATGCTTTACATTAGTTGAAAACTCATGAGTTAAGTTACCCTACACATGATTTTGTATTAGATGTTGCTTTTTTCTTTATAAAATTGGAGTAATATTCTGTATAGAGAAAAATGTGAAATATATATTTACCACAAAATGTTGATGTATATAATCACTCATAAATTATTGAACACGAGACAAATTAAATGAATGGAATTAATAAAGGATTATTTTTAAATAATTCATTACTATCCTAGATAAGAAAATAAAGTGCCTGTTTTTTTAGTCAAAAAAGTAATGCTACACTAAAAATGTTATGTTGGGAACGTGATCCTTTGGTTAGTGATTTGATGAATTTTGTCTTGAATGTTGTTGGTATAGAAAATGACTCTATTTTATTTCAGGTTTTAGTGTAATCATATCTATCAAATAGAATTAAACAGGACTAGAAGGAAGACAATGGGTTTTAGAAAATTGTAGAATTGGTTCAGAAGGGTATGTTACCTAAATTTAACATCGATAAAGATTTTTTTTGAGATTTGGGAAGAGGTTATGTGTGCCTTGTGATCCAAAGTTGAGGAAATTTTTGTTATGTGAAGATCATAGTTCTTCGTTTTCTGTTCATCCTATAAGTACTAAGATATACAAAGATCTTTGGGAGTTATACTCATGGGAAGGAATGAAAATAGATATTTCTAACATTACTATGAAGTGTTTGACTTGTCAGTAGGTTAACATAAAATGAAAATTTACAGAATGGATGCTTTATCCTTTTCTAATTCCATAGTAAAAATGAGAATATATATCCATGGATTTCATAGTGGGATTACTAAAGACATATCTATGTAAAAATACGATATAGGTTATTGTTGATCGATTAACTAAATATTCTCATTTTTTTCCTATTAGAGATACTCTATTTAAAGATAAATTTTTTTGGTTGTATATTAAATAGATAGTCATGTTGCATAGAGTTCCTCTCTCCATTGTATTTGATCATGATCCCTGGTTCACGATAACTTTTGAAATGTAAATCAGAAGTCATAGGGAACTGAATTAAATTTTTGTACATCTTTTCATCCTCAATCAGATGGGAAGATAGAATGAACAATTCAGATGTTAGATTATATGCTATATTCATGTTCAATATATTACCTTGGATATTAGGATCAAAATATTTCTTTTTTATAGTTTTTTAATATTAAAAAATTCCATTCCAATATACAGACGACACCATTTGAGGCATTATATGGAAAATGGTGTCTAACCATATCTTTTTGGGATGAAGTAGGAGAAAGGAGGATGATGGGAAAAAATTGATTAAAGAGATGGTATGAGAAGTGTTGTTGATTTAGAAACATATAAGGATAGCTCAGAGTAAGTAGAAACATTATGTGGATCACTAGAGGAAGGATCATTCTTTTGAGCTAGGTGATCATATCTTTTGCAATGTTTCTCCCTGGAAAAGTGTGATGTGTTTTTGTAAGAAGGGGAATCTCATTCCATGGTTCATTGGACCATATAAAATCATAGAAAAAGTTTGATCAACTTCCCATCGAGTGGCTTTACCTCCAAGTTTATCCATGATACACAATTTTTTTCTTGTTTCAATGTTAACCAAGTATTTGCTGGATTTATCTCATGTTTTTATTCTGTAATTAGTTCAGTTGGAAGAGAATCATTCTTATGAGGAACAACCTGTCCATATTTTAGACCATAGAGAGCATGTGTTGCAGAATAAGGATATAAATTATGTTAAGGATGAAAAAAACCATATTGTTGAATATGAATCATGGGAATATGAAACTTCTATGAGGGGAAAATACAACCACTTATTAGATAAGTGAATAAAATCACAAGGATTCAATTTTCAAAAGTGGGAGGATGGAAAATCCCAGGTAAATATAGAATAATAGATTTTCATATCTATTAATATATGTGAATTAGATATTAATTTTACATTAAAGGGGATGCTAGTTCTAATAGTGTACCAGACATGGAACAATGGGTTTCTCTGAAATCTTATGCTGCACACAAGACTGAGTTATACAAAAAATAAAATATTATTAATATTATTATTGTAAATGGTAGTTATGTCCAAGTAATTTTAATAGTGGGAATGAATATAACTATCTATATTATATCTACACAAGTTTATTAATTGTTTTTTCTTTATTCTAATAAAAATCATGGACAAAAAATAAGAATATATCCAATATTTGGCTAAAAAACTCTAATATTTTTAAAAGGTAGTTTTACCACCTTCTGATGGATAAACCATTTTAAATAAAGTTTTGGACACCTTTAAATTTTATATTTTCTAAAATAAATTTTTCTTTAAAGGCGTGATATAAATATTTAGTTTGGATAAATTGTTTGGTTTTTTGATAACTTTTATATTATAATGAATATTGAAAAAACACTGCATTTTAATCCAAAAGTGATTTTTCCTAAAATATATTTAAATTTTTTACATATAAATTAAATAATTTTAAATTATATTTATATTATTTTTTATCATATAATAAAATCTTAGTAATTTTAATAAAATTCAAATTGAAATTAGATATAAAAACATTTCAATCTTTTGGACGTTTAACTTTAAAAATATACATTTCAGTTTGGTCTGCAGAATTAATTTTAAATCTTATTTTATCAATTATGTGAATTTAATTTGGTAAAATGGATTCCATGTTTGGAATCATAAGTTAAAAATTAGGTTGTAAGGTTAATTTATTTTTAGGGTGTAAAAAAGTTACCATGGTAAAACAATTATTTACCATAGTAAAAGGAAAATGTTGACCGGGGTTAAAATTTAAATTTAAAAGATTAACATATAAAAAAAATACAACATTTAATGGTTTATTTAGGTGTTTATAAAAATTAAAATCCTATAATATATTAATCATAAGAAAAAGTACTGTAATTTAAGGCCCCCTCTATATGGTTATCTTTTAATATAAAATAATCAATAAATTAATTAGTTAAAGCCACCTCTATTCTAGTATAATTACAACCTCTTCACCATCCTATTTCATCAAAAAAAGCCTTTTATATATTCAAATATATACCCAATACTCTACTGATAAATCTCCCACACACAAGTTCTTTTTGTCTCACCAAAAGTCCAAATCCATGTTCCTAAAGGGTCATTCAAGGAGGGGATATTCACTATGTCATTTTCTCAAAGTACATCTCTTAATTTTTTTTCTCTTCTAATTTCTCCTCAATTCATAATTAATTGCATGATTAATACATAATAATTTACAGACTAGATTTTTATGTTTCTAATATAATATTTCATATTCATTTCTTTTGTCACTTCCTCTTATTCAATGAAACCAAATTATTGTCCAAGTTATGCATGTTAATCTCCTCCGTGAATAATGTGTTTGTTCCTTTTCCATGACTATCATCATGATTGGTCTCAAAAATATTTTCCAGGTTATATAGTAATTAAATCTCTATATTATAATCTATTTTATATTCTAGAAATTTTAAATTAATCATACCTTTATTATTTTCATATTGTTGTTATACAATAACATCATTTGGGGACGTGTGGACTACTACCTCTACAAAATGATGTTACTTGTTCAGACATCACATGGAATGTATTATGGACTATTTTAGTAAAAATATATGATAGAAATTACATATTAATTTGACTTAAATTATATTATATATGTACACATATTTATATACATTTCATTTAATTCCACTAATTCAATAAAACTAGAAAAACGAAAACAACGTTCATGCGTACGTACGACCTACCATCTCCATGAATGGTTTTTTTAGTTTGTATTAAAAGACTATTTTAAGAAAATATATAAGTAATATATATGTTATTTTTATCATGTTTTGTACTCTGGTGAAAATGGACTTATGATCCCATGGACTATTGAGATCATACAATGTTTATTTTTAACTAAAGTACCAGATATCGACAAAACATCCGACATGAAATTAAATATTTATGTAATTTTCATAACATTGTAAGAAGAAATATAAAATTAATAATAAACATTAAAAAGGTTCTAAATAAGTTATAAATTAACATAATTTTACTTTTCTAGAAGATAAAGAACATACAAGACAAGTTAGACATGAGGTAAGATAATTTATTAACCAAATTTCCATTCTTTGGGTTTAATATATACTTCATCACTATGTAATTAAAATATCCCTTATATAATGAATCTGGAATATATTATATATTATTTATATATTTAATTTAATTCAATGTTTTTAAAAAAAATAATATTTTTATATGGAGTGTTTGACTTTCCATAAAAAATGTCAAAAGGAATGTTTTTTAACATATATGGAGACAATGACTTCTTTACGGTTGTAACTGTTATTTGATATTTGGATTACAATATACGACATAATGTTTTGAAAAGGAAAATAAATACCATATTACTATTTCAAATATTTTGGTATTGAAAATGGTTTTGATAAGGGATAATTATGTCAATATCTTAAAATGATATCTTGTGATTGTAGTGTGGAAATGTTATTTCATTATGCATGATTTATGTGTTATGATTATGATTTGATTCTTGGATAATACTTATGTATACATGTGGTTCCATGATGAATTAATAGCGGGAGAGGTTGTGATATCTCTCTAATCCATTTGGTAATGAGACAGAGACAAATAACAAGGTTTAACTTAAGAGATTTATTGAATATATAGTGATGGGCATTCCAAATGTAACTATGAAGGATTTAACCTATATAGATTGAAAGCTATAATGTATGTATAATATGAATTCCTCAAGTTACTGTTATGATTTATTATTTCTAAGAAGTATTTTTAGGAATCTTATGACTTCCTGAAGTATGTTTTAATGGTGGAAAAGTATGATTTTGTGAAAATGTTTTATTAAGAAGATCATGGAGATTATATAAGGACCTAGCCTTAAACATTACATACTCTTGAGTATAGTCAAGAATTTACTTTCCATCAAATTGAGAGTTCACCCAATGGACATTTTAAACTTAATAAAACATTTTCACAAAAGAAATATTTGAAATGGATGGCATTTGAGATATCATAGTAACATGATGAATTCATATTATACATACATATGTAATAAAAAAATTTCAAAAATATAGTTCCAAAGTGTTGTGGCAGTAGCACAAGACATAAATAAATTGTTAGTATCATATCTATGTTGGTTACATAGACGACATTTTGAGAAAATCTAGATCCCAAAAAATTTTCAAATAAGAATTATCTGGAACCCTGTTATAGTCAAGAAACCAAATAAGAGTGAGTCTTGAAGGATTAATCCATGACCTATCAAAAAAGTTAATCCACTGAAAGTCATTATTAGAGTTTTGAAATGAATTATTGTGGATTTTTTTTGAATTTGGAATACCATTGTGATGATGTACCCAAATTAAGATATCCACCAAGGTAGAAAAGTGAAAATTATCAATAATGTGAATGAAATTATCAGAAATAGTATCAATATGGGAATTGAGAACATTACTAATAGAGTTTATGATAGTTTTAGGGGAATGATTAGAAGGAAATAATGAAATAAGAGGATAACCAGTCCAGTTATCTAACATGAAATTCCTGGAGGAGTATCTAGTGACCAACCATCTTGAATCGTTCATAATACTGACAAACATATTTATGATGGATGGACAAATGGAAGAGTTTAGAAAATTCTTGTTACTTTTCATCAATCTATCTAGGAACCTATTTAGATGAAATAAACTGGGGGGGTGGTCATTATGAATCAGGTTCAAAGTGACTCTGGTTTGAAGGGCCTCATTAAAGTCTTTTAAAATTTTAATACCATGACCACCCTTGTCTAAAGGCTTAGAGAACGTATCCCATGGGTTAGTCACCGGTTTCCTATCCAAAGTGTAGCCAGTCCAAACAATTCTTTTGATATACATGTTCATTTTTTATTAGATTATTTAGCCAATTATAGACCATCATAGAGTAGACCAATTTGGAGATAATTAGGGATTTAAAAATAGACACTCCCCCTACCATGGAGAGAGATTTACCTTTCCAAATGGAATGTTGGTTAAGAATTTGATCAACAATGTTAGAAAAATAGCCTTCTTTGGGTCTACCCCAAAATTTGATGACCCCAATATATTTTAAGGGAATTATTCCTTCTTTTATGCTGTGTACATTAGTGATGGAATTTGTTCTACTAATCAGAATGTTTTTTCCAAAATAGATGAATGGTTTTTTCTGGCCAATGAATTTTCTGGAGACCTCCCCATAAAGAGTGAGTGTAGATTTGAGAGTTCTAATGATTTTTATATCACCATTTACGAATAAAATGATGTCATCTACATCAGGAATATATGTGGTAGAATTAAAATTCCCATTAGCATGAATATGTTTACATTTATTTTGATAAACCAACTAAGTGAGAAGATGAATTAAATAGTCCTCTACAATAGAAAAAATGGATTGCCGATAAGGATTCACCTTGTCTGACACCTTTGGTGCAATTGAAGTATCCTATGGGAGAGCCTTTGATCAGGATGGAAATATGGGATAAGAAAAAAAGGGTTTTGATTCTAGAGATGAAGATATTATTGAAGCCAAATCTATGAAGATCTTTGAATATTAAGTCCCAATCCATTGGGTCAAAGGATTTCCTAATGTCTAGTTATATGGAAATGTTACCACCTATATTTTTATTATTTAACATGTTTGTGAATTTAGAGGTGAGACTAATGCAGTCTTGGATGGATCTCCCCTTGACAAACCAAATGGATTCCAAGATATTATTTTGTCTATAATAGAGGTGATTCTTTTTGAAATCAGTTTGGTAATGATTTTATAGATGATGTTAATAAGTTCCATGGTTCTAAAGAGGTGAATTTCAAAGGTGTTGTCTACCTTTGGAATCAATGTATGAAATTGGGAATTCAACCCATGTTCTATTCTACTACTAGAAAAGAAATTATTAACATGTTTTCAATCATTAAATTGGATGATATCCCAATAATTTTGATATAAAGCATTATTAAATCCATCAGGGCCTGGGGTACTGTCAGGGTTCAGGCTAAAGATAGTGTCTCTAATTTCATGATCAAGGGGAACACCAATGAGGAATGTGTTATCCACATCAGTGAAATTGTGTGGAATGATAACATGAATAAGGTCATTACTAATACCCGTGACATTAAATAAGGACTCAAAGTAGTAGACAACATGATTGGAAATGTCCTCTTCTTTATCCAAGAGGTTGTCTCTATCTTTGAGGGAGGCAAGAGGTCTGGTGCCTTTATGGACTCTCTGCAAGGACTTGTAGAATTTGGTATTTCTAGCCACATATGTTAACCATTTGATTTTAAATGTTTTATTATTAAAGTTTTCCTTGAAATTTAGAAGGGAATTAAGTTTCATAGTAATATTAATTTCTTGTTTATGATCCGAATCACAATCCAAGTGAGTGTTATTGTTTTGAATTTGGTGAAGTTCATTTTCAAGATGTAGGATTTCGCAATCAATTTTCTTGGATTTCATGCAACAATAATTTTTCATTTTTTTTACAAAATTTTAAATTAAGGGTACTAGAAAAGGCATCGCTGAATAGAGTCATATAAGACCAAAATTGATTAATGAGCTTACAAAATTTGAGGTCTGAGAACCAAGCATTGTTGAATCATAAGGGAAGAGGATGATTAAAAGTTTTGCAAGAGATAGTGAGAAAAATAGGACGATGGTGAGAATGGATTTTTAGGAGGGTGGTGTTGGAAATGGTGTCCCATTTTTCTAAGGCATGTTCATTAGTGAAGGATTTATCAAGTATTCTAGAAACAACTCTATTATAATGACTCCTATACCAGGTATATTTGGTACTGAGTAGAGTAATTTCAATTAAACTAGTGTTTTCAATAAAAGATTTAAATTCCATCATAGACAGTGTTTATTGGAGTGGACCATATTTTCAACTTGAGAAGAGAATAATATTAAATTCTCCAACAAAAAACCAAAAAAGTGAATAAGAGAACTCAAGTGAAAGAGGACATTCCAAAGAGTTCTCTTATCCTAACAGTTTTTCGTAGCATAAATAAAAGAACAAAAAAGATGTGTGCGATCAATCATAAAATCACAAGTGAAACATTGATCAGTGATATGAAAAATATTAACATCAGACATAGATGATTGAGAAAAAAATATAAAGAGTATCCAAATTTGTGATGGTTTTACATGCACTTATTAAGGTGTATACAAAATGACAGAAATGAACAAAATTCGTTCAAAAAGTGATCTCAGGTTCAAAAATGTAAAAAACTAATGGATTTTGATTGTTGACCATTCATTTTAAAACAATAAAGGTGTCATGATTTACAATAGATTGAAAGTTCCAATATAATATCTTCATTTAAACCTGTGTTTGGAGTTATAAATCCCTTTCTTCTTAATATTTGAGACTTTAGGACTAGTTGATCTACTACTATTTTTAGACATATTAGGAATTATGTTAAACCCATGCTAACCTTTAGTGGATTCAAGGATTTTACATTATCACTTGTAGGAAGAACATGTAAGGTAGTATCATGAATGATATTAATATAAGACGATTCCTCAGTAAGTCTAACAACTATATTGTTCATAGTAACTAAATTATAGATATTAAAATAAATATACTTAACCTCATTAAAACTGGTACCTGAAATGTTGCATGGCTCAGGGGTACCTGACTATTTTTCTATGTGAAAAGTTGAGTGTAGTTTTGAGATCGAATCACAAGATGAGGTGGTTAACCCAGTGTGATTTTTCACATTTTGAATAGAGAATCTCGTTGCTGTATAGTTATTATACTAAGTAGAATTCATAACCATCTATCTAGAGAGATTATTTTACATCCAATCAAGTCACTAACTTTCGTACTCTGTCCTTATGTACTGGAATCTAGATCAATGACTTCTGAAGCCAATAAACATTATTATATGTAGTTCGGAGATATGATCAACCGAACAAAAATAACAGTATCTTTTAATTCCAAGTGTGTTTCCATCAGTTGAGTAATAGATGAGGATGTTTCCTTTTCAGTAATTCTCATTGGATTTCTTACATTGAATTTAGTCTGATAAATGTTATCTGAATTAGAGGCCATACCTATGTAATCCAAGGAAAAAAGTCCAGAAGTGCACGCCAATGTCACTGCATTCTTTATAGCATTTGAATTCTATAAAAAATGGTCAGATATGTTCATTTCTGATGAAGCAGGGTTGTGTGTGATATCCTTTATCAGAGTATAATGAAGATACACTGGGTGTGAACCAGTATCTAGAGATAGATAAGGATAGATTTCCCTCAAATTACCTTAACTAGTTACTATATGATGGGGGAAGAAACTGTATTATCATCTACATTATCTTGTGCCTCAGCCCTTTCAATTAGTTGTTCAGCATGAATGACATTCAAAACAATTTTTTCAATATTTTCTAAATTGTTCTGTTCTGTATTGTTATTTTCTTCTATTTCAACCAAATCATCCCATGTATTACCAGAGGTATCTTCTAAATGGTTTGAGTGAGATGATTTCTTAACAAAAATTTCAATTTTCTATTTAGGAGGATTAGTTTTATTAGTGATTATCTTCTTACTCTTCTGTTTCTAACCTCAGTCCACTCATAGTCTTTGGGTGGATAACTTCGTTTTTAACTACACTATAGTTTAAGATAGAATGTACAACTATCTTGTAAATCTCAAAAGAAGGGAGACTTTCATTCTTACTCAATTCTAACCTCTTTTATATGATCATTTTCATTAAATAAAACAACATTTGGTAATTTAGAGTCAAGATTGATCTCCACCATGATTCTAGCAATCAATCCATGTTCGGACTTAAGTGAATATTGATACATATTATGGGGGTTCCTATGCATGAGACTATGTCATGATGAATTTTAGGGTGTCAATAGTACCAATTAAAACCATGTAACCAGATAAAATCATCCGCCATTGTGTTTTTGTGAGTTTGTGGATTAAATATTTTGTCCCATTCTGATATTTGAAAGAGACCAGGTTTATGTTGGATGTTTCTAATTGATAAACATGATTCAAATTCTCCTATGTGTTTAAAAGGATGTGACAATATCCACGACCAATTGGCATTAATTTCCAATCGGCAAAACCCCAATAGTGTGTGATTTAAGGTATAAGATTAGAAAAGTGCCACGTTTTCTCACATTTGAGGTAAGAAGTGCGACCCATAACAGAATACAAGAACAATTGCATACATTGTTGAAGGGATTCAGGGTCATCTTTGACATGGAAACATCCATCATCTAATTTCTTGCATAAAGGCAGCTTCGAAATAGTCTTAGTGTACATATCTGTACCTTTCAGCATTTCTAGGAATGAAATTCCTCTTTTCTTACCAGTAAATGAGCGTGAGGAAGGTTCTTCTGGGGGAAACATCCTTTTGAAAATTCGTAACAACATGCTCATTATAAGTGTGCCTCTCCTAGAAGTGATGGGACTCAAATCACCCATGCACTAGAAATGAGGCATCCATTGGAGCACAGAACAAAGAATTAGTTCGGAAAACCTAGTTCGCCATTGGTTTTTAGAGAGAGATGGTCTCCCATCTCTCTAAAATCTTCCCATCCCAAAAATAATTTTCTCGAGTTTCTGGTAAATACTATATATTTCATATTTCTTGATCTATATTTTATAGAATTCATCCTCTACATAATTGGATTTATAGGACTCAAAAGGGGTAATATAATCTATACAATGATCTGACCTTCCCAATGAAAATGTTTTTGAGGCAATGATTGTATAATTATGGAAATACCATATGTATATGAATCTATGGACTTCCTAACAAGACATTGAAGGTTAATTATTGGCGGTAATCTATAAATTTAGAGTAAGATATGAGTTTTATGAACAACATTCTAATCTTGATCATGCAAAGAGGTTTCTTATAACTCTTATCATACCACTTAATTGTCGAGATGGAATGAGATAAAATAGATTCACTATAACCTAGTATTAAAAAGATTCAGATAATTATGAGAATGATTTCATAATTATTATCAAATAATATATTGACAGACATATATGCTATTCAATTTTCTAGAGATATACATAGGTTTAATGTCACTCTGTATAGTGATATGTTGATGTTGTTATGTAAAGGAGATAACTAAATGAAATATGAGAGAATTGGTCTTTTTATGGCATTCTTCTCCAACAGTTTCCTAAAACTCATATTATAGAGGACACAAAAAAGATTCAATAGGAATTTCTTAGAGTTTCCTTGAGAGATGAAGGGAATATATAATTTAGAGATTATTTGGTATAAGGGTATTATTGTTTAATATATTATATTTCTATGATAGGGTCCTATGTTTTTTATTATAAGGATTCTCATAAGCTTTTCGTTTGGAGCTCGATTCTAATTATGTTGGTGGCTTCCTTCCCTAACCTAGTTTTGGGGACATTATCACTATTTTCTTGTAGGATGATGATGACCTAACAATTTTCTAACAAAAAATGAAAATTTAAAAATTGATCTTCAAATATGATTGGACATTAATGTGTCATAATGGATTCTATATTTGAATATTGTAACTTTTGATCCTTCAAGAGAGAATATCTCTCTATCTCCACAATAAACGTTGCTCTAGCTAAGATGTCAAATGATAAATGTGGTTCATTCCTGGCTTTTCTTCATTGTTATCCTTAACTCCTATCGCATTTTCCTTGGTTATGAATGAGAAGATATGGTTCATATATATATATATATATTATTTATTAAATATGAGATCTAATTGGTAAATAGTGTTGAAAAAATTATATCAATACTTCTCATATAATTAATAGTATATTGATGTGATAGTTCCTATGATCACATTTTCCAGGGTGGTTCATGTTCTCCTAGTTTCATGAAATAAAATTCATGAGGAACTAAACAAGTTTTTGTTATTAATTAATATGCATTTTCCTGCAATTGTTTTGGGAGTTTTTTGTTTTTAACATTGGTTAATGATGATAATGATGTTTTTTATCTTTTAAAGGGAATTCGGGTCCATAACTAGTCTATTAGTTTTTCAATGATGATGGTATTTTCTCAATTAAACAATTTCTTATACATCTTGTCATGAAACTACGGAGCACGCTTCTCTGGGACTTGCTTCTATTTTCTCTTATTTTAACATATACTTGAAGAGATGCATTCCAAATTCATTGGTGGTTTCTCCAACTTCACCTGGGTAGATTTCACTATTTTCTAAGGAGAATAATTAAATAAAACAAACTCTTAAATGTTATTTTGAAACATCTGATGGTAGGGGAATTAGTCAGGATGACCAGTGAGCACAATGAATATCCCACTTTTCCTATGTGTTGCATTATTTTCAATAGATATTTCTAGTTGTCAATGGTTTTCTATGAAATAGGGATATTTTATTTGTTGAAATATGTTGAGTAAGTTATTAAGAAGAGGATTTTTTACTGTTCAGAGAAATGTTTTTGAAGTATAATTCTCTTAAAAATGTTCTAAAAATAGTTTGAGTTTATAAATTATGATGAATGGTGAACTATTATTAAGGTATAGAACATTTTAACTATGAGTGCAGTTTGAGAAAGTTGTTCACAACACGTTGAAGAACATTGAATAAGAATATTTTAATAAATATCAAAAAAAAAATTATTCTTTATGAAAAAGAAGATGATTTCCAAGCAATAAAAATATAATTGCAAGTGGAGTTATTTGATGGTCAAGAAAGAATTTATGAACAAGAAGTTTGACTGACTAGAAATTAAAATATATACGTAGAATAATTATATGTATATAGTGATGGTTGACCTTTCAAAGAAATAGATTCAAATATAACCACCCATATAGGGTCATCTCAAACCACTTATGGGAGCTAGACTCAACCAAGACAGAGATAACCCATGTATATAAAGTCATAGTGATGTAAAGGGGGATCAAAAAACCCATAGAGAGTTCATATAATGACCCCTTCTTGATATACATGGAAATTATATTTTTTTAAAGATAATTAATACATGTCACAAACAGTCTCCCAAATACCGTATTAGTTTCAGGTCATTGGAAACTCAAAACATCATCTTTTAACATGGTGAAAGATCATCAACATCTCCCATAATGATCTTCCCCTTTTTTTTCATACATAAAACCATTATTTATATCATGGGGAAAAGAAAACATAAAAAGGGTGTTCTCAAATTCTCATTAAGGGTAAACATGGAGAATATAAAACAAACCATAAGCATTTGAATGCAAAAACATGAACATAATGTTTAAACAATAAATTATTTTGTCAGGAAATAAATCCTCGCAGTACATAAGGCATAGATCCTTAAAGAACATTAACAATGATAAAATAGAAATGGCATAAAACATGTAATTGTGAAAAACTAATAAGTACATAATATGATTTCCATCGTAGGAAAGGCGTTGCTACCAATACCATCATAGAGGACAAAGTCCATTACTGAAACGAGTTTATTTTCCATTCGTTCCATTTATTACTGAACTGGATTTACATGCATTTCCAGTAATGTCTATATCATGATATATAAATATTTACCCAATTCATTGTAGGGAGATATAGGTCTCACCAATTTCATAATGGAACCATTCTTACATGTGCCATAAAAATATAAAAACATTCACCATAGCATAACCCATGAAATAAAATGGGTTTATTAAACCTCATTCCATCATAATTGATACAAGAAAATGGATTTCCGAAATAAAATTCCATCATAAACATAATAAAATCATAGAAATAACAAGGATGGAAATATAACCCTATTTAAAGAGTGAAATCGTATATGGAAAATAACTTTGATAAAACACATGAAATTAATTCATGATGAAAATATCATTTCTTTTTATAAAAACATTTCTTTTCTCAAAATGACATGTAATTTTAAAATAAAATAATTTATTTGAAAAGAATATTGCAATTTTGTAGAGTATTATTCATTTAAATATGGTTTCATGAAACCATCAAAATTCATTCATTCTGTAGTTGATAAAAAAACATTCTTCTCGTACTTTTGTCGGAAAAATCCAATTGTCACGAACTGAATGTGGTCACCATTAAAAATGACACCTGACTTGGACCATGGAAAGGAAATAAGGTTGTTACCTATCCCCATGGTATGGAAAAGTCCCCTAGTATCATGTATTATGGTTTGGGAATGATTTATCAGTGTTTAGAATCATTTAACCACAAAAAACAATGAATAAACCAAATCTGAAAATATCTGTCAAACATGCATTAAATAAAAACCATAACTAAACATGTGGTTTTAAAAATGACACAAGATGTCCAAATATACAAAAAAAATTCAGAAAAATAGACCAATTTAATCCTCACGACAATGGGTTATCACCCACAAGTCAACTCCACAACACCACACTAATGGAAGAAACTAGCAACAAGAAGCGCCATCACCAAGGCGTTGCCTTTACTTGTGTAAAATTTGACCAATTCTACTTAAATTGTAGTGGTGTGAGCAGGGTGTGAGCATAATACCAATAGGATACCATCCAAAGGATTCCATATAGTAAGAAATATAAGATAAAAACCATGCATGTTTTTCATAAACAAGAAATGGTGGCAATAAATTCTAAAGAATGAAACTATTAGAGGTAAACAATTTCAAAAGGGAAAATTCAAAGAGTGAATAAATTAAAGAAAACATTTAATATATATCACTTTTCCTTCCAAAATCACCCAAATTAAATGATAAATACAGAAGATCCAATGGGTACTAATCTTGGGAACACCCCTAGGCACTAGTTAGTTTTAGGCCCCATGTACCTCATATATCGGTGTAAATTAACCATAGTAATATCTATTCCCATGAATGATCCACAAGTAGGGTACATACTGATAACCTAGTGGACCCAATCATCATTAATATAGTTTATTAGTGTTGTCAATTTCCAATATTTTATGTGAAATAGGGATAAAACCGCTCCAGATCACTAGAGTACTAGTACACATCCGCCCTCCTAAATACCCAAGTTTCCCCCATGTGATAAAATAATTTACAAACTTTTCCAAAATACATTTTCACAAAAAACCCCCATTTTGGGTCATAAACACTAAAAACATTATCTACACATGCTTTTCTCCATTTACACAACCCAATAAACCATGAAATGTTTTTATAAAATAGCTTCAATGTATACCACCTAACTTTACACATGAAATCTATTTAAAATCCATCTTTTAAAACTAATTCCACACTAATATTACCCAAAAATAGAATTGGAATCCCTAATAAATTTTAATAATACCATTAATTGAGTTATAAAATACCCCAAATTGTTATAACATTGAATGGACATGTAAAACACCCATTTTCACACAAAATTGGCACTTAAAATTCAATTCCTTAACTAATTCTGAAAAACCCAATATTCACATTAAAAACAATGATGGGGGATTATTTTAAAATTATAAATAGAGAAAGTATAACTCATCTAGAATTTATTAAACATAGAACCACCTTCCATAAGTGTCAAAATCCTCAAATCCTTGTGCAAAAGTTCTAAAGCATTGCCGCCACACCAAAAGGAAGTTAAATACAATATAAAACCACAATATTAGACCATGAAACTATAGATAAAACCCTAGGTTTTAAGTATTACTTTATAGAAATTAGTAAATTCAATAAAAATGCAGGAAACCATAAAGAAACAGGAGAACCCCTAAGCAAATGGGAGGAAGGAAACCCAATTACTTGAGAGATTTTGAAGAAATCGACACAAATCCACAAATGGTTGAATCTAAAAGAATCCAAAACTATTAGGGAGTCTCAAATGTTTCTAAGGATGTTATGTGGAAACTAAAATGAGGGGAACAAAGTAAAAATTGAAAGATTTGTGGATGAAACAAATTATCTTCTCCAATCTGGATGATTTGAGAAATCCAGAGAAATTTCACCCTAATCGATGATTCAAATGTGCTAGAAAGAGGGATACCTGAACATGGGGGCGTTCCTAGGGTTGTTGGATTCAAGTGGGAGGTGGAATCACCAAAAAAAGTTAACAAATGAACGAGATATTAAAGAATTTTTTTAATGCAAGAAATGGGCTCACGGGTTGACCACATGCCTTAATAAATCTCCCAAATATAAAATGATAATGAGTTTCTATGGGGTATAAATAGAAATGGTGGTGAGAATTGGTCAAGATAGGCTATGTGGGAAGTGGAATAGATGAAAAACGTTGAAAAAAAGGGTAATAAATGAATCATTTTTTTAAAATATGGAAATGAGCTCTTGGTATGAACCAACTCTTGAAAAACCGACCATTTCCCCAAAAAAATGAATGGGAACCCCCTGAAACAAACAAATAATGGAAATTAAAAGGAAAATACCTTTAGAATAAGTCATTGATATGACATAAAAATTTCCCCATACCGAAAATGATAAAATATTTCTTTCATACCATTTAGTAAGGATTTACTAATGTGGAAAATTGACATCTAAAAATTATAGAAGAACATAAAGAATATTTTCAAATACATATTTAGGAATCATGGATGTGTATGATACTTATACCCCACCAAATTCTTACGAATAAACAATCTCATATAAAAATGAATTTGCAATGTTACCCCTTAATTTAGGTCTGATATGATTTTTTTGTATCCAAAACTCATGTATAATGGTTTAAATAGTGTTACTCATTTATTTTAGAATCATAATAATTTTGATGATAACATTTGCAAATATATTTTCATCCATTTCTTAGTGACATTTCATTATTAATTGTTATTCGGGTATTAACTACTTTATAGTCATATGCATGTTTTGTCGAATATGTTTTTATTCCTATTTTTAAGATATAGTTATATAACATACAACATGGTATTAATATAGAATATATCATATTTATTCATTCAATTCATTTTTATAAATTTTATTTAATGAATATAACATAGAACAAAACACATCACAGTGTTGAGATGGTAAGCCGTACGTACACACAAGTGAAGATATCATTCCCATAATGGTTGAATGGTATTGAAGTGGATGGTGTATAATATCTTAGAATAAAAATAATTTTATATCAATAATATATATATTTATTAATTCCATCATTATACCCATCCATGTAAGGAGGTGGTGAAAAACGGACTACACCACGTCATGGAGTCTGTAAGTCGTACGTACGCACACATGGTGATTTCATTTTTCATAGGATGTGTAGAAAGTGGAAAATAGTGGATTAATATTTATAATAATGTATCAGCATATGAGTTATTCTAATTTTATTAATTTATAATGAAATATCTAATTAAGAGTAAGTATAAGAAGAAATAAGTTTGAATGAATCAGTAAACGATATTACCACTTCTTTGATGTGCCTCCTCTAAATATACTCTTAAAGAACCAGAGTTTCTATTTGAAGATTCCTGGAATCTCTAGAAGGAATATAGGGAAGTTGGGAAGGAAAAAGGACAGGGAGTTCCCTAACATTAAGGATCAAAATGAAGTGCAGATTTGAGGTAGAATGAACCATATTCTAATTGACGTTAGAGAAACTTTAGGAAATTCATAAAATATTAATTTATTTTAAATTAAATTTCTATTAAAAATGGTAAAAACACATTTAATTAGAACATAAGATGATTTTGTATCAAATAACAATAATCCATTTACTTTTAGACATGTTTTGAATATTCTTAATCCTTATCTTTTTTAAACCCACATTTTACCCTTTTTAATATTACAATGATATCGTGTTATTTAAACATTGTGGGTTCATGTAATTTCAATATCATGTAAAACGTTCCAAAAATAGTTATTTATGTAATATTTGGATATATATTCACCATTTGACCGAATCTTATATTTTTAGAAATTTAATATCATTTAATAATCTATTTAATGTTTTAAGTTATGAATTATGTCAATTTTTAAAACTATTCGTGCACTACTGGAAATTAGATCTTTCCCAACGCTTCTATACCAACGGTTTGCAAAAACCATTTCTATAGGTCCCCTTTCCCAACGGTTTGGTCTAACCGTTTGGAAAGGCCCCCAAATTGGCCACTTTTCCCAACGGTTTGGGCAAACCGTTGGGAAAGGTAGACCTATCCCAATGTTTTGGCCAAACCATTGGGAAAAACCCCCCAAATATACCTATTTTCCCAACGGTTTGGCCAAACTGTTGGGAAAGGTAGACCTATCCCAACGGTTTGGCCAAACCGTTGGGAAAGGTCCCTAAATATGCCACTTTTCCCAACGGTTTGTCCAAACCGTTGGGAAAAGTGGACCAAAAAAACAACATCCTCCATAGAATGAAAATCAAAACAAAGTACCTATACCAACGGTTGTTAAAAACATTGGTATAGGTCTACACCAACGGTTTTAACAACCGTTGGTATAGGTACTTTCATTTTTTATCAGACCTTCGTACCGAGAACATTATATAAATCAAAATTTAAAATATTTATGTGAATACATATATATATTTATGTAATTATGATCACAAAAGTCATGTTAGGTTAGTGGTTGAGTCGTTCAATGATAAACTAGGGGTCCTGGGATCAAATCCCAGCGGATGTTTTATTTTTGGAATTTATATACCAACGGTTCCATTACCGTTGGTATAGATTTCATATTACCTATACCAATGGTTTTTGGAAAACCGTTGGTATAGACCTATCCCAATGGATTACTTGGCTACGGTTCTCCAAACCATTGTTATAGGCTATACCAACGGTTTGGAGGACTATACCAATGGTTCCAAACCGTTGGTAAAGGTTATTTTTCCAGTAGTGGTGCTTTAATTTTTAAAAAATTCATTATAACCTAATTCATTCAAACCTATGGAATTAAATAAAAAATAATATGTCAATATCATCGAAAACATTTGTAGGTGACCTAAAAATAACAAAATTAAATTTATTTTAACATTTATAATATCATTTATTCGTATCCTCTATTAATGAAGCAATCACTACAACATCATTGTTTCATTATTAAATTTAATAAATTAATGTATAAAAATTAAAAATAAAATATCCTGATGTAAGAAATAGTTTTTTATTTCTAATAAAAATTTATAGTCAAATATATATGTTATATATCCTCAGATCAAAATTTTATTAGTAAAAGACACATGTTTTTGTTATATTTCTCTTCAATTTAAATTAAGTGTTGTAAAATGTCATTTTCATACGAAGTAGCTTCATGGGGGTCCAAAATCGACACAAGGATGACCATGGTCTGAAATATATCATATAATAGTATTATAACCTATGTTAAGATAGTTTAAAATTATTATAATATTATTTTTACCCTTAGTTACCATATTTACCCTTTAACCATAGTTAATAAAATAATTACTAAAGTTATTAATCCTAATGCCCAAAAAATAAAAGGTACATATTCATAATATTTTTACCTTTTGATTCCAAATATGAATCCATTTTTTTGAATTCAAAACATAGTAGTTGCAGCAATTAATTTAAAATTAATTCCTATTATAAAGCCCAAAAAATGGGTTCTTTAAGAAGTACTAACTATTCAAATACTGACATTTGATTATGTCCAATTTAAAAGTGAAATTACTTCTAATGATGAAAATTGGATTATATTATAAAAATAAAATCCAATTAAACAATAAAACCAATACAAAATATAATCTATCTATATAAATAAATTATATGAAAAGGCATTTTCGAATTAAAATGCAGTATTATTCATTATTCACAAAAATTGAAATTTTATTAGAAAAATACCACAAATTAAAAAAAAGTATATTTTTATATATTTCTTCCAATTAATATGCTATTTTTTCAAATTATTCATATTAATGTGTCAAAAAAAATATTTAAAATGGGTGCACCATTAAAGGGGGGGGGGGGGTAAAACAACATTTTTTTGAAAAATGCTTCTTCTATACGAAAAAACTGATTTTTTCTCATATAATGTTCAAAAAAATGTGTAAGATGAATTATAATGTTATATAAAATTCTATTTTTGGTTAATAATATTCATAATGACATGTTCATATTTGTGAAAATAATAATATTTTAATAATATATCGTTCTTTAGTGAAACTCGGTATCACATACAACCCAAGCTATTGAGGGAAGTCATTCTTGCATGTAATGTAAGGAAACTCAGTGTTGTGTGTAGTGCATGATTCCTTTGGTGTTGTATATAACATAATACAAACTTAGTTCATTTATACATTGAAAAAAGTCTATACTAAGTGTTTCATGAAATTAATTCTATCCACAGAACTTGAAATTGTGTGCAATACAAGCCAAGAATAGTGTTGTGTATACTGCATCCTAATACGGTGTTGTGTATAGTTGAAGATAATATTGGTTTAGCGTACTACACAAAACATAAAACAAATTAAAAGAATATATCTCATAAAATTTGGGGTGTTACATTCTACCCCCCTTAAAATGAATTTCACCTATGAAATTCCTCAGGGTTATAAATGGTTTTCTAATTGAATGGTTCTTTTATAAAAACCAACATTGCAAAAAGGGAAACAAAAACATCATTTTAAAATGGAATTATAGAAACATAACAGTTACACAAAGTAACTCATCACTGGGTTTCTGCATAGAAAAACATAGGTGGGAAGTGAAAACATAAATATGAAAGAAAAATCTAACCATCATGTTCATATGGATAGAGATAGAGAATAAGGTTTGGAAAACATTAACTACCAGAAATCCAAAAATAAGTAATGATTTGAGACACCATATGATTCATCAAATAAGAGGGTACTAGGAAAACAATTTTGATTTCAAGATCTGTTCCCTAAAGTTGATGGATTTTATTATGAGGAGAAATAATTACTTGATTTGAGTAAAATCTCACTATTGGTGTAATAGCCTAAGATTTTATGAAAAATATTCTTTTTAATTTCACTAATGTCTTGTGTTGTACGCTACACCAAAAGGAGCTTTCACAACACACATCCTTGACATGCCTTGCATTACACGCAATCACAACCTTCCTCGATAGCGTGTGTAGTACGCAATACTTAGTTTCACGAAACAACGATATGCTATTAAAATATTATTAAAACTAGCCGTTATGAATAGTAATAACCACTTTTTAAAATTTTAGAAATTTTAGATCTCAAAATGGACTTTATTTTTGGATTTCGAGTATCGAATTTAGCCTAAGGTGAAATTTTGGTACTTTTCGGATAACTTTCATATTTTGATGAATAGTGAAAATTACTAAATTATAATTAAAAAACAACTTTTTTAATCGAAATAATTAATTGTGATAAATTATTAATTTGAGTGGTTTTAAAGTATATTTAGAATATATTTTTACAATTTAATACAATGTTGTTCATTGAATGTAATTTTACATTTAAACTAGACATAAACAAGTGTTAATCTTTTGATAGATATTGTTTCTTAAAAACACGCTCTTTGTTTTAACAGCGGGATTTAATTATAAAATTAATTAATGCAACTTCTATGATATTAATTTGTTAAAATAGAATTCATTTTTGAATTCGGAATATGAAATATAGCTTAGGATGAAATTTTGGCATTGTTCTGAAAAACATCAATTTTTGATGAATAGTGAAACTACTAAGTGGTAGTTAAAAAAAAAATTAATTAATTTTTTCATAAAACTTAATTTTACCGCTTCTGTGAATGGAATTTCAAAAAAATCCGAGAGACACGGTTGATGTCAGTAAGTAAAATGTGGTTCAATGAGATGAAAATAATTTTTGGTGAATAGTAACTTTTTACTTTTATTTACCACGGTTAAAAGTAAATAGGGTAATTAAGGGTGAAAATGATATTAATATTACCCTAACACATGTCCTAATTCTATTTTACAAGTATAGTTCGACCAAAAAAAATCTTAGGAATAAAATATGACCATTTAGGCCCACTTGGATTAGATTAGGACATTTATTATTATTTAATTCAAAGAAGAGTTAAAAGAGTCAAAATCAATGTTTATTTACTAAAACATTTTTAATATAGGGTTGTACATAAGATAAATTCGATTGTAAATATTCATTAGAAATCTAAAACGATTTCCTACATAATGATATTTTATTTATAATTTTTATAATTTAAATAAATTAATTTATTTATGACACACCGATGATGCAGTAATTACCCTTTTAAGGAAATATTAACATAATTGATATTATAAATGCTCAAATTAATGTAATTTGAGACTTTTTATGAATTCCACTAATTTTATAGGTTACTATGATATATTATTGTTGAGTTAATCAACTTGGTTCGAACATATAATTCTGTTATGACTTTCACAAAAATCATGTATCAAATAGTGTCAAAATTGACACAAAATAGTTTTAAATCAAATATTATATTATTAATTGTTATTTTATTCCTAAAAATCTAAGGTTCGGCCAAATGACTTAGATAAGGATATATTTATTAATAATATACAATTTGGGGATCGTTTGGAATGTTATAGTAAGTGTATTAACCATATAGTGAAAGAAAACAAAAAGACACGGTAAAAGTTAAATTATTTAACTTAAAGTTAAATCTAATTGATAAGGTTAAAATAATAACCTAAACTTGTCTAAATCCTATTGGTTGATAGTATTTCGACCCATCCCCACTTTAGCTTCGAAATAAGACCCTTTGGAACCATTATAAACCGATTTTGACTTTAATATAAAATAATATTTTGAGATATTCCTAAGATGCCCCTCTCCCCCTTATAAAAGGACACCTCCTCCCCCTCCTCCTCACACCAAATTGAGGACTCAAGCTCGGCCAAACCCTGCCATTTTCTCCTCTACACTTCTCTAGAATAATCTTAGAGGTCCTGGTCTTCTCTAAAGACCAATATTAGTTCCCAAGTGGAGGATTCAAAGAAGCGTTCCAAAGAAGAGGTAATATCCATTACCGATCTTTTCAATTTCTTTCTTCTTCAACATCTTCTTCTTTAGTTGTTTCATGATAATGTAATAACATAAGTATTACTTACATACTTATATGTTATTATAAATATGAAACAACCCTAATTCACCTTCTATCCATCCTACGGAAAAATGAAATCACCGTGCGTGCGTACGTACGGAATACCGTCTCTACGCCATGGTGTAATCTATTTTCCAACATCACCTTACAAGGATGGGTATAATGGTGTAATGAGTAACTATATATGATTATTATAAAGTGATATTGATATTGAAATATTATACATACACTTCATCTCAATTCCACGACCATGGGAACGATATCATCGCTCGTGCATACGTACGGACTACCGTCTCCACGACACGATGAGATTCATTCTCAATGATTAACCATTCATGAATGATTATAAATTATATATAATAATTAATAATGAAAAATATGACCTAATAATGATACTAGAATTATTTATATTTATATGTATGTCATCTACTTAATTCCATTCAATTCAATAAGGAAATGAAAACAGCATTCATGCGTACGTACGGACTACCGTCTCCATGAACGGTGTATTTCTTTCCATTTACTGATTTATTATATATGTATATTCTGAATATATATATATAAATCATGTTTTATATTCTGGAATTAAGTAATCATGATCTAAGTAATCATATGAATAATTACAAGTTAAAAACACGGACGACAAATGAGACGATTTTACCCAAAACGCTACTTTAACATGAATTTACAAAAGAACGGGTAATATAAAGTCATAAGTGGACCATATATGATATAATAACAATGAATATGATTCTGGAATAAGTAAATAACATGATTTAAATCATTATACAGGAGGTTCGGACACTTACAAAGCAAGTCGGACATAAGGTAAGGGAAATATCACAATCTCATTTTTATCCGAGATTGTTTATTCGTAAGTATTTACTGGGGTGTATTTTATCATCCACATCCATGTTCCCTCAATATGTAATATTGTTTCCATCGACTTTCAATATTTTATATCCAATTTTACCCTTTGTTGAGTTTTTAGTAAAAGATAAGAAAGGAATCTTTTGTCGTTTTTCGTACGAGGTACTTTTTGACTTTTCCGACAAAAGTACAAAGAATGTTTTTTTTAACTTATACGATATGAATGGATTTTTAAAACATTATTTCCAAGAAGCTTCCTTTACAAGTTTTCAAGTTTATTTTTAATCAACTTCTTTTAGTTTAAATTTGTATGACATGTTAAGAAAGGAAAAATGTTTTTGAAGTAGAAAGGATATTTTCCTCAAGAATGGATTTGAAGTGTTTTATCAAAATTATTTTCAATATAATATAATAAAGGGTTCGGTTTCTATCCCTATTATTACATGGATTTGATTATGTTTTGATGGAAATATTTTTATGAATTCCTTTATCTTATATGAATTGTTTTATGATGTCATGTTGTTTAAGAATCCCATTTTTATTACATGGGTTATGCAATGATGTATGATTTATGATTTTTTGGCACACATAAGAATGGTATCATTATGAGATGGGTGGGACCTATATCTACCTCCAATGCATTGGGTAATGATTTTATATCTCATGAGATAGACAGGGCTGGAACGGTAGGTTATACCGGTTCAGTGAAACAGGACTGAAACGAGGGTTACTCGATTCAGAAAGGGACTTTGTCCACTAAGATAGTCTTGGAAATGAGTCTTGACTAACAAGAAATGATTATCTATGATTATGTGTGAATGCCACAAAGTTTCATGTTTTAAGTTATGATTATTGTGATTACATTTCATTGCCATGATTTATCCCATGTTATGAAATTATGCTCTCTTTTGCAGGTTACGATTTTCAAAATGTTATGTTCTTATGAATACGATGTGATTGATATTTCTTTTGTTTACCCTTACTGAGCATTTGAGCTCACCCTTTTATGTTTTCTTTTCCCCAGGATATAAAGAAATGTTTTAGGTAAAAAAAGGGAAGATCTTTATAGGAGATGTTGAAGATCTTTCACCATGATTAGAAGATTACGTTCTGAGTTTCCAAAGACACTAAACTATTACAATCCTTGTGTGTATGTACTAAGTATTCCACAAATGTAATGTAATGTCAATGTACGATAAGCTTCAGGTCTCTACAATTGGACATTCCCTAAACAATTTCCACATAATCTCTTATTTAATGAAATTGAGTTGAATTTTTCATTCTTGAAGTGTTAGAAGATATTGTGAATGAATAATAAGAAATTCCATATGTTTCTAAAAAAGGATAGAATTGGTTATAAAATATGTATAAGGCAACCTATAGTGAGATATTACAGTAATCTAACAAACATCAACAAATATATAACTTATACTATCCATAAATGGATAACATTACAATCCTTCTGGATACTAATAATATAAAACATTAGAACGAGGTGAACTAAATCAACATAACACTTCCCCAATATCTCATTTTGTAGTTCTTGGTTGTCACATGCCAAACATGTGAATACCTTAATCATGTATTCTATAGGATCTTTAATTACCCTATAAACTTATTGACAACATGAATTCTATCAAAATTAACTCTTTCCACACACCAAAAATAAAAAAATTCATACCACAATATATTTTTTCCATTATATTAGTCATGAGCTCATTAATATTATCAAACATCTCATTCTTTTCATATCCCATCATTATGCACATATCATGTTATTTTAAAAAATATTTAAATCCCTTTTCATGGTTACCAGTACCATATAATTATGGAAAAACCACAATAGACCAATAAAGAGATATTCTAATATTCCATAATATAATAAATGAGATTCCACACCACTATTTTGGAATCCAATGACATAAAAAATTAATCATTCCACCACTTTGTTTTCATACTCAACATCACCAATAGTGACCACATGTGACTTACCTTTTTATTTTTACTTAATAGGTTGTTGAAATTGATCATCATTAATCCTTGGTTTTGGGCATTTGTTAGCATAATGACCCATTTCCTTACACATGTTGCATTAAAGTGTTGGTTATATGATCGCTATAATCTTTTCTCAATTCACATAATTAGCATCCTTTTTTAATTACATTGGAACTCAACAGCTTGATGACCTTATTTTCCACACTTGATACATTTTCTAGTTGCTTTAAGACAATCTACACCATGATTATTTCTACAGTTTGAGCATAAGGAACCATTCATCTTATTTTCTCCACTGTTTTGAGATTTTCCCTTGAAATCCATCTTTTCTTTCTTGTCAAAATCAGGAGACTGATATGTCACACAAACTCCCGGTTCATCCTTGATAGCACAATCCCAAATCTCTTCATTGGTACTAAAGTCTATTATATCTAATGCAATTAGAATACTTGGTTTCATGCCATTTAATAACCAATCAACTTTGATTTTAGATTGGATGATAAATACAGAAGCATACCTTGTAAGGCTTGTAAACTTCTCCTTGTATGAATCAACATATTCATCATCCTTTGGTTTAGCTCAAGGGACTCCTTTTGTATATTTGTTCAAAGAATATGATGGAAGTACTAACTTAAAAATAAGTTCTTGAACTCTTCATATTCCAAGGATTCAATTTCATCTTGCTGATTTGTACTTTTAATTAGAGTCCATCACTTGTCTTCTTCACCTTCTAAACGATAAAAATACAAAATGACTTTTTCCTGTTCTGATCTATGAAGGATGTAAAATATCTTTTAAATGGTACTAATCCATATTTCAGTAAAAAGTGGATCTGAAGACCCACTGAAATAAGGAGGACGTTGCCTCATGATGGACTTAATAGAATTATATTCCCTTCTCTCCACATTTGGAAGTCTATAATGATTCATAGCATGTGTAAGTATAGAAATAATATTTTTCATTACATATCCAATTACATTTGGCCTTTCATGTGGGAAATCATTGGATTTTCTAATACATTGATCATTAGGATGGTTCCTTCAGGTTCCATCTATCATCTAAAACCTAAAAAGAATAGTTTGATAGAAAAAACTCATTCTTGGAAGACAAAATTATCAAAGGGGAGTACATAAAATTTATGACATATTTGGTTTAATCCAAGGTTATTCATTATCATTACCATAATTCGAGTACTGATACCTATAGTTATAGTTAACCTTAGGGAAATCCCTTGACATATTTTAGAAATATTTATGGGGATCTCACTAAAGTTTTTTGCATTCTATTTTCTATAAGTTAACTAAACCTTCACCCCAATTCCAAGCATAACAACCCCAGATTGATGTACATGAATATTACATTTCTTTTTCAGAATACTTAATACATGAAACAAACAGAGGCCCAAATACTGTATTAGTTTAGTGTCTTTGGAAACTCAGAACATCATCTTCTAACATGGTTTAAAATCTTCAACATCTTATATAAAGATATTCCCCTATTATTTTCCTGACTAAAACTATTATTTATATCCTGGGTAAAGGAAAACTTAAAAATATTGATTTAAATTGACCATTAAGAGTAAACATGGAGAACATAAAACACAATATAAATATTGGAACGTAAAAACATGAACATAAAGTTTAAACATCAAAAAATGGAGTCATGAAATTAATCCTGCTAGTACGTAAGGCATAGATCATAAAAGAACATAAAACAAGATAGAATATAATTTACATAAAAAATATAATTTGGAAAACTAATAAGAACATAATATTATTTCCATAGTATCCATGGTATTTCTGTTAAAACCATCATAGTGGACAAAGTCCATTATAGAACTAAGTTTACTTCATGTTCTAGCCATGTGTTACTGAACTGAATTTACTTGTCATTCCAGTCATGTATATCTCATGGGATATAAATCTTTTCCCAATTCATTAGAGGGATATATATGTCCCACCCATCTCATAATGAAATCATTCTTATGTGTTTCACAAAAACATAAAAAATTTACAATAGCACAACCCATGAACTAAAATGGGATTCTTAAAAATCAGAACATCATAATTTATATAAAACAAATGGATTTCCTAAATAACATTCCATCATAAACACAATAATATCACTAAAATAGCAATTATAAAAATATAACCCTATTTAAAGAGTGAAATATTATATGGAAATAATTTTGGGAAAAAACATGAAATTAATTTTGGAGGAAAATATCCTTTATTTTTCAAAAACATTTTATTTTCTGAAAATGAAGTGAAATTTTAAATGAAAATAATTTAGTTCAAAATAATCTCAAAATAATGTAGAGGAATATTCATAGACATAAGGTGTCATGAAACCCTAAAAATTCCTTCATGCCTAATAAGTTTAAAAACATTCTTCTCGTACTTTTGCTGAAAATTTCAAAAAGTACCTCATACAGTAAATGAAAAAGATTCCATTCATACAATTTAGTAATAATTTACCAATGGGTAAAATTAACTTCTAAAAATTATATAAGGATATAAATAATATTTTGAAATAAATATTTAGGTAAAATTTATGTGGATGATACTTATACCCTAGTAAATACTTACTAAAAAACAATCTCGGATAAAAATGAAAGTTTCAAAGATATTCCTTATCTTTGGTCTGATTTGCTTCGTATGTATCCAAACCTACTGTACAATGATATAAATAATGTTACTAATTTATTACGAAATCATTATAATTTTTATTATAACATTTATGAGCATATTTTCATCCATTTATTAGTAACATTTCATTGTTACTCATTATTTGGGTATTAACTACTTTTTGTTCTTATACATGTTTTGTCGGATGAGTTCTTATTAATCATTTTATGTTATAGTTATATCACTTAAAACATGGTATTATTTTAAAATATATCATTTTTATTCATTCAATGAATTTTTATAATCATGTTGTAATGAAGATTATGTTGAACGAATCACATCGCATTGTGGAGAGGGTAAGCTGTACGTATGCACAAGCAATGATATCGTGTCCATAATTGTTGAAGAGAAGTGAAGTGGGAAGTTTATAGAATCTTAGAATAAAAATAATTTTATATTAATCACACAAAAAAACACACACACACAGACATATATTAATTACATTATTATACCCATCCATGTAAGGTGGTGGTGAAAAAGGGATTTCACCATAGTGTGGAGACGTTAAGCTGTACGTACGCATGCGTGAAGATTTAATTTTTCCTAGGATGGGTAGAAGGTGGAATATGGTTGTTTAATATATATAATTATGTATAAGTATATTAATGATAATGATGTTATTACTTTATAATGAAACAACTAATGAAGAGTATGTATTATAAGAAAAAAGGTTGAAAGAATCAATAAATGATATTACCTCTTCTTCAATGTGCCTCCTCTAAATATCCCCTTAGAGCACTAGAGTTTGTATTTGAAAATTAAAATAACCTCGAAAATGAAAATTGGGTAGTTTAGAAGGAAAAAGGGAAGGTTGTGTCTGAGCATGAAGGCACAAAAGGAAGTGAAGAGGCGAGGGAGGGGGTGCCCTTTTATAATTGAGGTTAGAGGTACTTTAACAAAGTCTTAAAATATTAATTTGTTATAAATTCTATTTCGATTAATAATAGTCCAAAACTCATTTAATTCGATGATAAGAAGCCGTTGTTTCAGATACCCATCATAAAATAGTTTTTAGACTTGTTTTGAATATTTTGGTTATCCTTATCTTTTTGGTTTAACCCTTATTTTATCCTTTTAAATCTTACAGTGATATCATGTAATTTGCACATTGTGGGATAATGTAATTTCTATATCAAGTGAAATGACCCAAAAAAGTTATTTATGACATATTAAGACTTATAATAACCATTTGGGGGAATATTATAATTTTATAAATTTAGATTCATTTATTAAACTATTTTAGGTTTTAAGTTATGAATTATGTCATTTTTTGGCACTATTCATACTTGACTTTTTTAAAAATTCACAACAACCTAATTCCTTTGAAAATAAGGAATTAGATAAAATATAATATGTAAATATCATCCAAAAAATTCTTTTATGTCATAAAAATAATTAAATTACATTTATTTTAACATTTATAATATCCTTTATTTGAATCTCTTATTAATGAAGCAATCAATGCCTAATCATTGTGTCGTTTTAAAATTTATTAAATAAATGTCTAAAAATTATAAATAAACAATCATGATTTAGGAAATATTTTTCGATTTGTAATGACTATTAATTATCAAAGATTTTATTTATATAACCTCACCTTAAAAGTTTATTATTAAATTATACATGTTTATATTATATTTATCTTTACATTAAATTAATTCTTATAAGATGTCATTTTCACCCCCATGGGGTTCCATGGAGTCCCAAAATCAACCCAAGTATTTCCATGGTCGGAAATATCTCATCCAAAGGAATTAAGACATGTGTTTGGGTAGTATAATATTATTTTAGTATTATTTATTTACCCTTATTTATGAGATTTACCATTTAACCATGGTAAATTAAATTATTACTGAAGTTACTATTCATAATGTCCAAAATAATTAAAGGAAAATATTCACACAATTTGTACCTTATGATTAAAAATATGGAATGAATTTTTCCAAATTCAAAATACATCAGTTGAAGTAATTAATTTGAAATTAATTCTTGTTGTCAAAACCAAAAAATGGGGTTTTTTAATAGGTTAGAACTATTAAAAGATTAACATGTGTTTATGTCGAATTTAATAGTGAAGTTACTTACAATGACCAAAATTGGATTAGATGATAAACATATAACTTAATTAAACTTTTGAACCAACTACAAAGATAATCTATCTATATATATAAATTAGATGAAAAGGTTGATTGGAATTAAAATGCATTATTTTCACTATTCATTAAATTTTGAATTATATTAGAAAAATATCAAATATTCAACAAAAGTATATTTTTATGTTCCACTTCCAAATAAAAAGATTATTTTTTCATATTTAACTTATAAAAGTGTCAAAAAATATATTTAAAATGGGTTAACCATTAAAAGGTTAAAAAACTTCATTTTTGGAAAATTACAACTTTAATTTTAAAAATTGATTTTATTCTCATATTATGTTCTAGAAAATGTGTAAGATGAATTCTAATGTTATATAAAATTAATAATGTGGTTAATAATATTCATAAAAACTAATTTATATCCAATTAAATAATATTAATTTAACAATATATCTTTGTTTAGTGAAAATCGGCTCGTATACAACCAAAGCTATCGAGGAAGGTCGCTCTTGCGTGTAACGCAATACAAGTTAGTTTTCTATGAATTGAAAGATTCATTTGGTGTTTCATATAACATAATCCAAAATTTATTCATTTATAAATTGATCAGAATCTATACTTAGTGTTGTGTGGAATTAATTCTATCAAAAGAACATGAAATTGTGTTCGACACAGGCCATGAATAGTGTTTCATATACTACAACCTGATATAGTGTTGTGTATAGTGAAAGATAATAGGGGTAAAGTGTATAACACAAGAAATTAATTAAATTAACAGAATATATCTCATTAAATCTGGGGGTGTGACTGTTCATGGAGGAATCATAGGTAGGTGTACGCATAACACTTACAGAGGTGTGTGCTGGCAAGCAAGAGGGCAACTAGGTGGACCACATAGGTGAGGTGCGGCCCAGGTAGGACATGTGTGAATTATGTTATGGGTGCCACAACTGGTGCTTGATTGATATGAAAAAGTAAGGATTATAATTTTTAAATGGATGATTAATGTATAGATGATTGATTTTAGACAACAGTCATGCATGTATTTTTTACTCCATCATCAAAAATTTGGATATAATAGTGGCCTATAGATCAAATCATATTGATTGTATGATCAAAGTCTTAAATAATCTTTAATATTGTAATAATAGTACATTGACTGTGATTTCAATTTCTTGGCCAGGATGTCTTACATCTGTTGAGATCTTAGGAATAATAGGCCAATATTAGATGTATGAATTATTAGGATAAAAATGATGAAAAACCCTTCATGAAATCTATATCTTGCATACAAGAGATTGATAAAAAAAAGTATCCTAGTATGAGAAGAAACAAGATATTATAGTGAAATATCCATGAATTCATAATAATGGTGAATTTTAAGATGTAGCATGGGAGTTTAGTTTCATGAATGTGAGTTCGAACATGTAAAGGGAGAAAAAAACTCTTATGAGAAGATACAAATTTTCTTGGCATCAGAAGGTCTTGAAAATATGATATTTATTAAATAATTTAAAATAATCCTTAGCAAGGTATATTTTTATGGAGAACATTGAATGATTCATGAAATCACTTGAAATATGGTTTAGAGGAAGTGCAAAGGCAGCAGATCTCATATATAAACATCATATTAAGCTATTTTGATATTTTCTACTACCATTCTAGTTTTTCATTGATAACTATTAATTTTAGAATACTTAGTATCTACGAACATCAATTTTAGACAAAGAATAAGTGTGTGTTTTTATCCACTCAGATATGTTAATAGGAGAGTTCCAAACAAATATTTTCACAAAGAAGAAGAATCCTGTAATTTAAACATGAAGAACTACATACACTTTTCCATTGAAAGAAAACTCAAGGATTTCATGACGAATATTTCTAGGAACCAATACTTGAGAAAATTAATCAAATATATTAAATGAATAAATAATGATAGAGATCGAAAAATCACAACTAGTTTGTCCTTGGAATAAAATTCATGGTCTATTTTTGTGAAGACCTAGTTATATGACACCTTCTAGGTTTACGTGGAGGTACTTGTGTGAAGAAAACCTTTTAACCATAAAGGTGTTAAAGATAGAGGGGCAATAAAATGTGTAAACTATTTCAAGAAGTACATTAATATAGAATAATGTGAGAAAATACTAGAGAAATAATATATATATTCACATAATAATATTAGTGAAAATAAATTTGATATGGTTTCACATGTCTTACACCATGAATTACACTCTCACCCATGGAGTTAAATTGATTTAATTGAGTTTATATTTTAATGACAAGGTTTTTAGGTTACAGAAGACTTACTATACATAAATTAATACTGTAATAAATCATGCACATCTATTTTTCTCATCTAAGTGAGGTAAAGGCTTCCCCAGACTAAGGGAAGAATTTCCTGAGAATTGTCGCACCAAAGAAACTAGCCATACATTGGAGATCTGATATTAGAGGATGATAATTCGAAAATAATTTTGATTTTACCACTCCCAAACATATTCATATTATTATGAGAAAAGAAGATAAAGAGAAGGATATGACATATAGGTAACAAACTAAAAAGAAGTTATCAAACATATAAATAAAACTAAATGAATCATAATATGATGAATATACTCATATAGACATATTGAAAAGATAGTTATAAAAAATTATCAAAAGGATTGTTTCTAGATGAAAGAGAAGAGGAAGTTAAAGAAGATTTATTTTTTTTATTCTATGTAAATGAGAATTTTCTTTCCTGATATTATGAATGATACAAGTGAAAATGAAGGAGGTGAAGAGAAAAGTAGTAGTATGTCATCCATAAAAAGCATCAACTAATGGAATAATTCCATGGTGTTACAAATAAATAAAAAAGGGGAAGATTATATTTTTGGGTAGTATAATGAACCATAAGAGAGATGCAACTATGTGAGGAGCCCAAGAACTGTCGATTGACTATAGTGAAACACAAGGGTAATTATATTCCATTCTATAAATAACCACATAAAAATTTTATTTTATTATAGTTGTTTGGTATTGTATTATTTATAAATCATTTCAATCACTAGATTATCTTATTGAGTAGTGAACACTATAATAATATCATGTTCTATATTTACTAACTTTCATACACTTACATTTCATAAGGATATTTGAATAGAAAAATCAAGATCCTAATTTGTCTAAGAGGAAAAATAATAGTAAGTTATACATAGGGAAAAGGTTCTTAATAATTATTCAACCCCCTTAGTGTTTATGGTTTCCTAAAGTGGTAGTACCCAATGATATCCAAAGAAATTTTCACCTCTATTGGATTAACTACATTTTAGTTATTCTATTTTAAAGATTTTATTTTCTTTTTTATTATATACTGAATTGAAGTTTCGGTGAAGATTTAGTTATCCGGGAGTAGAATTATATTACTACCAAGATCATGTTGAACATGATAATGAAAGAGAAAATAAATTTGAATAATTATTCCATATCTTTTAAATAATAAAACATATCAGTATCTACATGCCTTTACAACAATGAAGGTATATCATACATGAAAAGTGAAGAGTTGGTGGATTAGGTGTCCACAAAGAAAAGGAAAACATTCTAACTGAAATAAATCTAGAATGTTAAGAGAATATGAGGCATGTGAAAATTATTTTAAAAAATATCCAAAAAATAATATCATAGTGTAACTAGTGTTCATGATAAATCTATAAAATCACAAGATATATTAGATTATGGATTAAGATATATGATAATTTACATTACTATATTAATAGTATCTATTTTTAGTGGAATCTTGCAATGAATCTATAAAGAGATCACCTTTCTATATGAATATGTTGATAATTTTGAAAAGTATTTACATGAAAATTATATAGTATTTATAAATATCTCTAAATAGTTGGCAACCTTTGAATATAAGTTGATCAATGAAGATAAAGAAAAATAAATACTCAAGTGGTATTTATAAGATAATATGTATACACTAGATGATAGTTTTACCAAAGGAATTGATGTAAAATATTTTAAATTGAAATTGAAATACTTATAGATTAATGAACTTTACTAATTATTACAAAAAATGTACATAATATTGATTAAAAGTTAAAATAATGAACAAGGTTTTTAAATATAATTCCTTTATCATTTAAGTTCATAAAAACACCCTTAATGTGAGATGCCTAAAATTATAAGTTATGTTATCCAATATTGAGAAGAAAAATAATGAGTCTTCATAAAAGATTGAGAATGATGCTACTCCAACTCAATTCCCATTGGTTAATTTTAATGTTAAAATACCTTTAACATGTTGTAATAACATTATGAATTTTACAAATTAACTATTTAAATTTTCTAATATGAAATAGGTAGCATCGAACCCATCTTTTAATAATGTTTCTAAATCTATTTTCATTAATAATGATGGTTTGAAAAAAACTCTTTACAAGTATGGATGAATAAGGAATATAAAACTTCCCCCACCAAGATGAGGGTGGATAGGAAAAATAGTGTGTATGCTGGTACCCTGTGATGATCTTGGAATGTAGTGAAGAAATCCAAAAATCATCCTTCAAAAGAAATAAGAAATAATTGTTTGTGGGTTAATGTTGGCAATATTACAGATCCAAGAATTTGTTGATTAGATTGTTGGTATAATCTTCATAATGTTAAATAACAAAGAATTATGATGTAAAGGGGGATCGAGACATAGATGAGGAAGAATCATCCATAGTGTAAAGAAAATTTGAAAACATACAACAAATTTTTAATGTAAGAAAACACCAATGATGTTGTAAAATTAGGTGGTCAAAATAATGTTTTATTCTCAAATAAATAAGTATACAAAAATGTAATGAAAACAAAACTATAAAAGAAGGAAAATAAATAATAAATATCATTAGGAATAAAGTATAATGATAAAACGAAAAATATTATCCCCAAAATATTTCATATAGAAAATATGTCAATACATATGATTCTAAATCCATAAAGTTTAAGAAAAGTGTTGTATCAAAAACAAAAAATAAGGTTGTAAATCTAAAGAATCTATCAGGGAAATACAAAAAAATCATATTTTTGTAATGATATGTTAGTTATTGGTCCAAAATATTTAAATAAGTTGAGAAAAATGTTGGAATAAAAAGGCAAGGATAGTCAAAAGGGAAAAGAAAAGGTTCCACCAGAAGAAGTGGATGCTATACATGTGAGGTGAAACTTGGATAAAATTACTCCTAGAAATGTTTCTACAATAATTCTAGAACAATAAGAGTTATTCAAGAATATGAAATCTAATCTAGGTGATAAATTTTTATTAAAATCTCCTGGGAAGATAAATATGAAACAAAAAAATGAATAAGTGATAATATTAACACATTGTCAATTAGAATTGTTATTCAGAAGTGAAAGCATGAAGAATGGTGAAAATAATCAAAATTGGATGAGACAAATATCTCAACTTGTTGTTCACATTAAGTATCAATAAGGATCCACCTTATCCCTTTAAACACTATATATTTTATTTTCTCATTCAAAATAGGTAGTTGAATGAGTGACATAATCCCAAGGTAAGAACCATAGATAATTAATGGTTTCTAATCATTTTCTTGATTAGCAACAGAAATCATTAATGATGAAGATCAGCAAAAGTACATGTGCAAATCCATGAAGGGAAATTGTTCATCCAGAGATTCTTGGTATCGAATAGGCCTGAGGCTGAAAAATGATGGGCCACATTGTTTCCTTCCATTTTGGTAAAGGAGAAGGTGTATAATGAGAAGCATAGGCAAAGTGAGAGAATTCTCTTGATGATGATGCCAAATGACTAGAGTCCACCATCATTGTGGTTAATATCCTGAATTACGATAAGGCATTCAAACTCAATAATGATATCACCCCATCCACATTCCAAGGAGAGCATCATACTAGCAATGATGGTCGTGGCCTCAATAACTACAGGATCCCAGAATGCCTGATGTGGTTTATATTTTACAGAAAGGATTTGCACCAAATGATTTTGGGTTAGGATGCCGAGGGAAATAATCCCATCCTTTGGAAGAGATGCATCCAAGTTAATATTAAGAATCCCTTCTGTTGGGGGATTCCAATGAGAGGGATATGAGGGGTTAACACCTGGCATATAATTTCTATTGTGTTTTTTCCAGCCCTGAATCCAACAAGTGGCCCATTCAATCCAAAATTTAGAGGGTTTTTGTGGTTGATGAAAAACAACATCCTTACACTAGACCCAAATAATCCAGAACATAGTGAAAAGTGAACCTGAAAAAGCCAAGGATAAAGAGGAGCACCAACATGTCATATGGTCAGGAAGGTTAGTGGCCAAAGCCAATGAAGTGGCAGAAGCCGGAGCCACATTTATTCCAAATTTCCATAGCTCCCAGGCTGTGAATGATGGCGTGCAAAGGAGTTTCTGTACTGTTTGGTAAGAAAGGGAAAAAAGGAGTACTGGCCATATGATGGTAAGCAAGAAGGATCATGGTTGGGAGAGAACCCGTGCAAACCTGCTACCAAAATTGGAGTATTTTTTGGGGAGCATTGAGCATCCAAATCGATTTATGTGGTCCTTCATCCTGACTGACTGAGTGGTTGCCAAGATCAAGTATGTAGCTGGATCTCACTGTGTATTTTCCCGAGATGTCATTGATTGAGAAAAGATGGTCGGAGCCTGCGTCAGGGACCTAGGGAATTCTTAGGATAATTCATTAATCCCTTTTGATAAACCATTCAAGGATAGCTTCCAAACACCACCCGTATCCCTGGTCGGAAAGGAGGAAGCAGACAGTGGCGTCTTCAAGACCTTGTTGGATGGGGGATGTTTCTATCTTTAAATGTTTCCTATATTGGGTCACTGGAGATTTTATAAAAAGAATCATCCTTCTTTAATATGTGGATGTTTTATGGACATGCACTAATTAAAAGATTTATTTTAATTTTTTTCCACATGAGAACCTAAAGAATATCTATTGAAGTGATTCATCATTATGATGATTGTATTGAAAGTCTCTAGGAAGTGGTGAAATTTAAAGAATGTCAATGAAGCCACCAAAAACATAATCTCCTGAAAAAGTTATTACTAAGGAATGTTCTTAAAGATCATGTCATTATAAAATTTACATGTTTCAAATTATATAATCCTTGCCTACTCAGGATAGAAAATATTTACACTAATAGGGAGAAATTTAATTATGAAATGATTTTAGAAAATTGAATGTATAAAAGTGATCCAAGGAAATTTATTTTGGTTGTTGAGAAAGAATTTTTTTAATCTATTAGATTATGCATGAGTAGGAGTTTCAATTTCACACCTCTTAAAAAATACTTATATCTTAATTAAAATTATTCAGACTGAATAAAAGTGGAAAACCCATGAATATAAGTTTATGAGTTCTAGTTTCATTGGTTATTATGATAACTTAGTAAGGGAATACTTTTTTATCTAAATAAAATCAAATTTTTTATACACCAATCATGTCTCTTGTAGACATAGAGTGAAATGATGTCTAGAAAATTACATAATAATGATGTGACACCTTTTCCTACAGACAATGTATTTATTATCAAGTAGTTGGAGACAAAAGTGAAATGAATGGAAGTTTATAATGATATTGGAAGATAAAAAAGTTTAAATATATCGGTTAGAGATTAAAATATTCACACATTCATTTCGAAATAACATTTATGGTATTTCAAAAAATATTTTGGGGGTATTGGGGAGCCCATATTGTGTTTTGGTGGTATTTGTTTGCAATAAATGTTATTGGATGTCAATGCTTTTGAATGAAATAGAAACATTTCATTTATTTCAATATGTTGAAGAAGTTATAATGAAGAGAGAGTTTGAATGTTGGGATGAATGTTTCACAAGTCTTATTCTATTAATAAAGTTCATTAAAGTCTTTTTGTTCATAAATTGTGATTATTAGTGTACAATTCTTAATTTTCATCATATGTACTAAAATAGTTTGGTGTGATCAGTTTTTTCATAACATGTTGAGGAATTCTTAAGATGACTATTTTCATTAAGATAATGTGAAATATTATTCTCCATGAAAAACAGGAATAATTCCACACGATATAAATATTATTTCATATGTAGTTCTTTTAAGACCATGAAAGAACTTATGAAGAAGGCGTTTCAGTGGATTGATATTAAATTCTCTATAATGAATAATTCTAAGTGAATTTTGATCGCTGTCCTTTATAAAAAATCGGCCTTCCATAGACACCCAAGGAGGGTGAGATCAAACCACATATGGGATCTAAGATCAACCATGTGGGATCCTAACCATTTATGGTTAGCCATAGAGACATAGAGGGGTAGTAAAACACCCACTTGGAGTGAGTGGAGGAATCATAGGACGGTAGACGCAAATTACCCTTAGATGAACACACAAAATCATAGGAGGGTGCGATGGTGGACTACATAAGTGTGGCATGACGTTTTTATGTTATGGGTGTATTCTGTTTCCTGTACTGACCTAGGTGATAGCTAGAAAGGTGGATGAAATATGCAATATTATTAAGCAGGTGAAAAATGAATAGAAGATCAATGTATGACAAAAAATACATGTGAAACTATTCCTCATCCTAAAATAGAATGATATAATGGAGGCCTATAATATACTTATAATTTTATGAATATTTGTTTAATAAAATAAATTTCTTGTATAGATTACGTTTCATGAAACACCGAGTTTTAATGAATCGTAATATATTAATAATAATATTATAATTTAAACTTGACCATCAGAACATTGCCATTAAATTTAGATACCTGAATAAGAAAAATCAAAATTTTTAAATTATGTATAATGTTTTTAGATAATGAAATTATATTTATAAATAAGTAGTTTGTTTTTAGTAAAGTCTTTTTATGATTCAGGAATACTTTTTTCTGAAAAAATATCTTGTACTTATTTCTATGAAAAAATTATAAAATTAATTTTTGAAAGTTTTAGAAAATTAATTTTGAAAAATTAATTTCATTTTTTAAATCAATATATAAAAACCAAATTGTATTTAAGATTTTATAATTTTCTAAAATGATTAATGTTTTTGTGAATAGTGAAAAATAATGATTTTTATTAAAAACCATATACTCGTTTAAATAATTTATGAAGTTATATATTAATTAAAAATTTATTATAAGTATAAATTATTTAATCATTTTATTAAAAAACTAATTTAGGTTATTGGAAACAAATTCATGTTGACTTTTGATATTGAATCTTTTTCTACTTATGAAAATTATCTCTTTTGAAAAGGATTTTTCACGCTGTATGTTAGTTTTTTTTAAATTAAAATATTCCAATTATATAAATGGGATCCGGAAAAAACATAATCCTTATTTAAAATCGAAATAATAAATATTATATAATATTTTCATAATAATGTTTTTATAATGTATAGTAAAAACAATAATTATTAATTTTAATATATAAGTATAGAAAATGTTTCTTAAGGGTTAAACAAAACATATAAAAAGGGTAAGATAACTTAAATAAATATGAATCTCCAATTTTATTTCTATCTTTCAAACTTAAATCATCTAAGGATTAATAAAGAACCATTTTTTAGTCCTGTGGAATGTTTAAAATGATGTTAAAAATATTTCGTTTAACAAATCCCATGTATGTCCTCTCCCCCACCTTTCAAAGGGAACCCCCACTCCTCTCCTCTTAAAACACAAAATATATACTGGTTCATCCAATACCAACCCAAATACAACAATTAACTCCCTCTAAAAATCACACAGTATTTGTTTTTATTAGTAAATCCTCAAATGAAGTCTTTTGGTGCTAACCTATGGATGTATTCCTAGAATTAGTAGTGTTTCTAACCAAGCATTTTTAATTTATTTATTCATACAATACCTTAAATTCCAGCACAAATAATCTAATATAATAACTTAATTATCTTCCATATAATGATAAGTTATTATATTTGGTTTATAATCTTTATCCATCTCATTTTTTATTCATATGAGAAATGAAACTGTCAGTTGTATGTACGTGGAACTACGTCCTCGCGATTCGAAATAATTCATTTTATATCACCACCACATAGAGGTAGATATAATGATAATGTTTAATCTTATATATTATTAAAAAAAATAATTGTTCTTATTGAATTATAATATCATATATAAATTCATAGATTTCATTCTTTGGGAATAAAGTAACGTCGCTCATGTGTACGGTGGACTACCATATCACGAAGCGTTTTGATTCATTTCTCAATTATTATTTACATGGAAGGTACTGAAGATAAATTTAATTAACATATTTTATATATAATAAAAATGAATTAATCTAAAGAATTTATATATTATTTACCTTTCTTTCATTCCTTCCATCAAGAATATAGAAACAACATTCATACGTACATATGACCTATTGTCTCCATGAATTATGTAATTCATTTTCAATATTGAAAATTTATGGATTACTATAATAAAGTATGTAATGAATATATATTATATTCATATTATGGTAAAAATTATAAATATTATGGAACCATTATCAAATTAAATGGATTGAAATTACCAAATCAAAAGAAATATGAAAAACCAAGCAGTTATTACCTAAAACATGATTTTAATAATGAATTGTTAATAAAAAGATAATAAAAGTTCATAATTAAATCATATATTGAATTATATATATAATTAATATTTTTAATATATTAAAAATAATACTTTTTTACACATGGAGTTTGAACATATACGAAATAATCGGAGAGTTAAGGTTAGGTATTTTCCACTCACTTTTACCCCAATGGGATACATGTCATATATCCCACTTGATTCTTTTGTGTGGTGTATATACTAACCATGAATTTATTTTATGATTATTATAATAAATTTTTTTGACATAAATATCCATAAAATATTATTTCTTCAATGGGTCTTACAATTTGTAATATACCAAATTGGTACCGACTTTATGTTACAATCTACTTTTTATGATTATTTTTTATTATGATGATAATGATGATATCATAAGATCAACATCTCAAGAAACCCATGAATTTTCATCTTATAAATTTATTTCATGAAAATAAAGGTTTTCCAATAATATTCACCTCTTTATGTACTCAAGACTCAAAATGAATGTTTTTAAGGATCCCTAACTTTATTTTTATCTTTAGTTGAAAATCTTTTTTATTCCAAGTGCATATTTTTTAAAACAATTTTAAATAATTTTTTCATTGATCTATACTTATTGATTAAATAATTTTTTACACGTGTTTTAATTTATTAAAAATGAGTTTTATGGAATCTTCTTTCCATTTTTAGAATAAGGTGACTTTTTTACATTTTACCGAAAATGTGAAAGGAATATTTATTTTAACTTTTATGACATGAATGATATTTCACATTTTTATAACCACTTAATTATTTAAATATTAATTTACACTTTTCAAATAGTATTTTTAAATAAATATTTTTCACAATGTTTTGGGAATTTTTAGTCTTAAAAATTTTTCTGTCAAATTGGAAATTTATTTTCTTCCTGAAATTCTCCATGTAATCTTTTAAAATAATTTTCCATATAAGATGTAGTCATTTGATGTTCTGTAAGCTTTACTAGGGATATATTACATGGATATCCCAGATATTTTCTATCTAGATAAATGTTGACTATGATAAAAAATGTTTTTGGTACTTATTAAATCTTCTAATGTTTTTTCTATGATGATATATATGAAATGTTTTTGAAACCCATTTCATTTCCATTGGTTATGTTGTGATAATTTTTTTTTGAAACCCATTTATTTTATTGGCTTCTAATATGATAATTATTATTATATTTTAGAACATTTATATATGGTTTTCATTATATACCATTGGTTATGTAATTAAGATGGTTTGTGGTAACATTATAATCAAGGATGGAGGTTAATTTATAACCAAGGACTGTGGTCACCATATAAATAAGGATAGGTGGTACCTATATCTACCTAAAATGCATTGGGAAAATATTGATGTCTCATGAAGTAAGTTGGATAGAAATGGGGAGATAACCGAGTTTAGTAGGGTAATTTTTTAGCTATGACGTTCTTGGGAGTGGTCCATGAATACTATGATTGTTTTTTGAGTAAACTCATCCGACTATGATATCCTTATATGTAAGCCTTGACTACTAAGAAAATAATATTTTCTACTTATGTGTATGCCAAAAATATATTCTTTATGCCCAGGTTGTGTTCTCATGAATCATTTTCATTGATTCATTTATGATTCTTTCTTTTTGAACTACCATGATTTATTCCATGACTCACGTTTATGATCCATGATAAAAAGGGTATGGTTTTCAATTGTTACTATCATGTTATCATATAGTTATGCTCATTTCATGTTGATATAATACTTTTTTACCATTACTGAGCATCTTATCTAACATGTTCTTATGTTTCCATTCCCCATGATAATATGAATTTTATTGTGTATTAAATGTCTAAAAAGGATCCCAACTTTTAAGAACATAGTGGGGGATGATATAGTTCACTCACGAACTAGTTTTAAATGTATTCAAATTTAAAAAGGAACTATACCAACATGATTCTAGCATAGATTATTATTTTATGTAATGAATTTTCATCTATTAGGATTTAATATTAATTTAAGAAAAGAGTTAGTTGATATAGTTGATATCAGAGCAAGGTTTAGTTAAAACATTAGAAACTAGAACAAGAAAACTTTAGTGAGATCCATATGGACAAATTTATATTTAGGGTAAGTGATAGATAAAGTTCTTTTAGAGGGATTACATCCCTATTTTGAAACTATTAGGAGATTCCCTTGGCATAGATGTACATAGGGGTAGTAACTATGAAATAGATCCATTGAAATAGACTTAAATGTCACCTAGTGCATGACAACATGCCTTGTTTCCCATATGGTATGACACTCTTGAGGGACATGTTTTGTAAATTCATAATATTTTTATGGAACCTCATAAAGGATTTGAATAGTCACTGTTAATGAACTAGGTTAGCTTAAGGTTTCTTAGATTGAAAATAAGTTATCATGATTTATACATCCGATAAGTGATTTTTCATGATTATGTTGTTCCCACTATGATTATTGTATCATACACTAGGTTTCTTGGTTTTATTTAATGTTGGAAGCTAAAGGAATCATATTAATATTTAATATGATAGAAAATGAAATGATAAATATTCTGTGCCATGAAGCATTGTTGTATTTGGAATGAAAAATGTCTTTATTATGCTCATAAATGTTTTTCAAGCTATGAATCATGATGATAATCTAAATCATAAAAGGAGGGAAAACAATTCTACTGAGTCCTTCATGTGGTAAAATCTATCTTATTTAGTGGTTCCTATAATATAATAGTTATTGAGCAATGCTTCAGTACAACTCAAAAGTTATTTTCTATTATCCATTATTTTGGGATTCAAATTTAATTTAATCTTTCCATCATTTGGAAGGTGAAACATATCAATGGTATAATATTATTAATAAAATGGGTTAATAAGATGAATCTGACTCCATGAATGAGATAAGTTTAAAAACATATTTTTAAATAAGTACTTTGTTTATATTTTTCAAATGAAAAGGTAGAAGGAATTCCTTGAGGTAAAAAAGAAGGGTGATGAATCTACTTGTACTATTGTGGGTAATTTTACAAGACCTACAATGTATGCTCCTTGTAGTATCATCTAACCCTGAAGTAGGATTGATATATTCAACAATGGATTAAAAATAAATACTTAATGGGTATTTTCCAAATGAGAGCTTATTGAATATAAAGAAATATTTCATTTTTGAATAAAGGTATAAAGATATTATAGCTACCCATAAAGCACATGGTTTTGATTGTAAAAGAAAGGAAAATTTCCGCAAAAATTAAAAAACCATTGATTAATAAAGGCGATCTTTCCATCATGATTAATATGTTTAAATAAAAATTATTGAAATTAACGTAATGTGGATGGAAAATTTTTCATGTGTTTGAATTAAGGTCATTGATAAAATTATTACTGATGTGATGGGAAGAAGTTTTCTAATTATGTGAATACATGATAAGATCTTTAGAATGCATTACCCACATTCTCATGTTTTAAATTCAAGAAGTATGTGCTTTATTCTAACTAGTTTCCAATCCTAAAGGTTAATGACAATGGTAACCATCAGTAACCTATTATACTATGCGATGGAGGTAAATTTCATGTGATCACTATTTTCGATCAGGGGTGAGATAATTATGTGGTGAAAGGTACACTTATCATCCACTATAGAAATACTAATGTCCTATTGGACTTTGAATATACACACTAATTTATAAATGAATAATTTGATAAGGGTATAAAAATTACACTTCAATTATTAGAAGTTTAATTATTTGTGAAAAATCCTAATAGAGTGATGATTACATATAAATACTCTGATTATTATCATGTCATTGTTTTCGAGAAGGTGCATCCCACAAACCCTTTTATTCTCCCTTTTGATGAATGTGATATTATCTTAGGCGTGGATACCATTTCACTACATAAATACCATATCAATTTCTAAAGAAGGGAAGTTATGTTTGATATTAAAAAACAACTTATTATTTTCTATTAGTGAGATGATTAATATGAACATCCAATGAAAGCCAAATATATTTTTTTGGGTCTTTATTCCTATTCAAAATGGGTGTTTTTCTTATATGGTTGGGGAAAAACTCAATATCAATGCTATAACAATTTTATGAGTGTTTATTGATGTCTTTATAAAATATTTTCCTACTATTCCAAAAAATTAGGAGGTTTGGTTTTTAAAATAAATCATAAAGGGTATTATAACTAGTTCAAAGAATTATTATAGAATAGCCTTGATTGTGTTACAAGAATTAAAGAAGAAACTCCTAGAGAATCATGGAAATGGATTTATTTAGCCAAGTGTATCACGTTGGGGTTAACCTGGTATATTTGTTCAAAATAAATATGTATCAATGGGACAATAAATTTATTATAATGAGATGAATAATATCACAATCAATAACAATTATACACTACCCCATATTTATGACTTGTTTTATCAAATGTGTGGAGCTCAATACTTTTCCATGATTTACCTTTGTTCTAGATAACATTATTTGAGGGTTGAGAAGGAGGATATAACCAAGACTGTGACACCATGAGATTTTATAATAATAAAGGTCGGTTTGATAACATATATGAAAATAAACCCTATGCATATATGGTTTCCCTACAAGCGTCCTTAATTCCAGCTGGGTTACTAAATTTAGAAATTTCTAAACAAAAATCAAACAAATCTCTAAACTATTGGGAAGTATAGGAAATTCAAGTACAAGTTTGAACCCATAATGATAGGGTTAGAGAAAATATTAATTAAATAATATAAGCCTAGACTAATTTTTATTTGAATAAAACAAAATATATACCATCGAACTTGGATTTTTCTAGAAAGTGGGTGGGGGAAATAAAAAAAGGCTACCGGGCAGTAATGATTCTAGGTTCATGAATGACAATGTATAAGATAATTAATTGACAATGATGTAGTTGTCAAAATCGATTCTTAGACAGTTAAATGGTCATGATAAACACTCTCCATCCAATTTTCTTTTTTTCTTATGGTTAGGTAATTCAGATTACAAAAGTTCGGTAACTCAAGACATTATTTAAACATGGGGAAGAACAAACTCAATGGTCCTAGTGGAATTCTAGTCCCTATATGGGATATTAAAAAATTTATTCAATCTAGGCAATTGTCATGCACAATTAAAGGAAATAAACTCAATCTCAAACCCCTGTCATAATGGTCTTGCAATAAGAACTAAAAATGTGGATATAATTGAAGAGAAAATTTGAAATCCCATCATGAATTGCATTAATTATAAAATAACTTACATTAAATTCCAATTCATCACATATGAACTGACACAAAGAAATCACCCTCTCCTTCTAACCAGGAGCGGGTGTATAAAAATAAATAAATAAAAATCCAACAGAAGTGGTGAAGAAGGTAATGAAAATTCTCTACAAGTGACAGGTGGTGGTGCTCCATCTAAAAGATGATCCAAAAGGGTATGGTTAGCGGCTCTATTTACCGGAACACAAAGAGATATGTTTGACTATAATCATGACTTGTACTAAGGGTACACAATGTGTACTCTTGATATGTGTTGCCTCTACGTCTGCATGAATCTTGCATATATCACATTCATTAATTTTATCTTTGAATGATTTCACATCGTGTACTAGGAACTCAAGACATGTATGTTCTTGGTATTCAGTTATCGTAAATCTCGCAGAAATATTCTCTAAAAACATGTCCTGAAAGATGTCACATCGTTTTTGAGGTTACATGATGTGTACTTTCTATTCACATCATGTTTCCATGTCTTCACATTTTATGGAAGTGTCATGGGTTCTATCATGAACTGATTTTACAAATCATATACTTACATTACATTCCATGTACTAATTTCTATCCATTTTCATAGCTTTCTTTATCTTCAAAATATACTGTCGCACAATGAGCGAATTTGGGTCATAAATCTACACTTTTTGTTCCTTTTTCTCAAATCAGTTTTTCTTTCCAAAAATAATAAAACATGTAAATTTATTCCAAATTTGGATTTATTAATCTTTTAAATACAATATTTCAATACATTAAAACACCATAAAAAGTATTAATCAATTACACTTATCAAGTACCCCCACACATTAATTCACCCTTGTCCTCTAGGATGGAAGCTCAACAAACTACAAAGGACTTTCACTATATCACGATTAAAATTTAATTTCAATAAAATAAATTGAAAAAATGTAAAATTTAATGTTTGAGCATCACATATTGAAAATATTTCAACACAATAATTTTAATGAAATTATTCCACCATGTATTTTACTTTTCCCCTTTGAAACAACCGTGTCTTTTCAATCATCCATTCACATGTCCCAATCCATTATAAACATACATACCACTTGAAGTTTACCTCACATGAATATTTCCACTCAATATTAGGGAAAAAGTAAAATAAAATTTAGTACATACCTCAAGAACTTTTAACATACTATTGGCTTGCAAGGTATCTAACATGTCTACCACAAAAAGACCAAATAACATATAATCATGAGGGATTTAATGTTTAGGATAAAATGAATCTGAGGCTTCATGGTAGGTAGGTAACTGATATAAATAGTAAGGACCAAAAGAAGGTTTAACTATAATGTACTTTTCATGATATTGAAAAACAACTCAATGAATGTTTCTCTTTCAAACATTTATCTATCTTCCCCTAAAAAATTAGAAGCAGGCTCATGATACATGTAAGTGAAATGAATGAATCAACCTATCTCATTTTTTTTCTTTTTTATTTTTTTCTTTTTCAAATGATATGCTCAGGAAAAATATCACACCCATCACCTAACCACATACAATCTAAAAAACTCTGTTCTAGAAATTGGTGATTTTTTATCTTCCCAAAAAAAACACAAATTTTTTCATCATTTGTAATCTTTTTTCTATCAACTATTTTTTTAGTAAGATATGTGAATAATAAAATAAAACAAAATATGACTCTTCCCATATCATAATATAAAATTTAAAAATAAAATATCAATAATGAATCATGTACTGTTATACCAAAATATTCTTCCCCTCACACTTATTCTTTTCAATATCACACAAAAAAATTTAGAGGAAAGAAGGAATGGATAAAAAAGGCTTGTAACATGAATAATTTATTAACAAGGATTTTCATAGATTCTACGGGCTGAAAATGGTTTAATTTCAGGTGTTCTCATGATAATGGGTAATAAAAAATATGGTGTATTCTCTTTAAATGTGATTCTATTCAGTCAAAGCTTTGATAAGATGCTAATAATATTCAAGAAGAAAACATTCAATCATTTCTCATGAAATATAGGATATAATGATTAGAAAATATTGGGTTAGTGTATGTTTTGGGAATAAGATGAATGGTTTGGAAAAACACTTATAGAAATGCATCTAAACAATTAAATAAATTAATGTAATTTTCAGAAATTCAAAACATGTCCAAATCAAAGAAATATTAAATTTACAATGATTAATTTTCTCCACTAATTCGTGATGTTTCAAATCCTAATCCACATGCTTATCGAAACAAAATATTTTTCATAATTTTCTCTTTCAAATTTATTTATAAAGAAATTTAAATTCATGGTCTGGTAATTGTCCATAGTAGTTTATGTCTCTTAGTTCATTTGATTAAATCCTGAATCAAATGTAGGGCATGAAATTTTCAATTAAATCCCTCAAACTTTTAAATTTTGGGAATACAATTGAGAAATATAAAATTGATAATGCTTACTCCCCTTAAATTTTTTTCATTGATTTTGGCTATGTACGTACTACCTGCCCCAAATTCATGATGTGTCAATGGTATTGCAGCTTCTTTTCATCCTTCTCCTCCTAGTTGTTTCTACCTACCACTTGTGCCTTTGATCGAGCTGGGATAGCTCATTGGGGTGTTGTTTAAAGATAACCTTATCATATTTACCCAATTATGACTTTGGAGTCTGCCGAACTCAACTCGACTTCTCCTTAATGGAATGGGTGTGGATCTCAGCGGTGGTGACCAGAGTATGACCAGTGTGATTATTAAAAACAAAATCTACGCATCTTTCCATACCTGATAAAATTATTCTTCTTCAATGGCTGTTTTCATGTGTTTTCTTTCTTCAATGATCACTTCCAGTTCTGAAACGGTCTCTTCAAAATCTTCTATTTCTTCTTATTCTTCTTTTTCCACTTCGTAGTCTACACATGGTATAGATTGTTCTTTGTCTTACTCTTTTTGTGGATAACTTTTACACTCTATAAAACATGTCCTAAATGATGATACAATCATTCTTTCTCCTCTTCTTAATATTTTTCCTCATATTCTTCTTCAATTCCAACTTCTGACAGTGGAATTATTTAGTGTGCCTCAAAAAACTCATGTTCTATAGCAAGGTCACCCTATTAATCATATTTGGTGGCTAAAAATTAATGGGTATAGTGGTTATTATAAAAAAATCATCATAAGTGGTACTTATCTGTTCTTTATTGTCCTTGATTTTGTGTTTTGGATATTCCTCATAGAAGTTTAGCTCTAGGATTTAGGGTGCTGTGAAATCATAAATTGGGTATTGTTCTGGGAACTCATATGGTTGAATTCTCATTGGTTTAATATCATTGATTAGTTGCGATATATGATCCCCCAGGAAGGTGTGCCTCTCTTTTGTAGTCATTTCTCCTTGCAGTCCTTCCATCATAACTAAGAATACACAGTGCGGTAAAAAGAAATAAAAATAATAAAATTCAATGTAAAAAACATTGAAACTAAAAAGTTGAGAAAATATTTTGTTTAAATTATTCAACAAATAAACCCTTTATTCCTATCCCTAGTAGAAACGTAAAAACTTTGATAGCCCTAAGAGCATTATTAATTCATTCTGGGTTACCAAATTTTGAAATTTATAAACACAAATTGAAAAAATCACTAAACTTCTCGGTAATATATGAAACGAATGTCTATGGTCATACCCAAAAAGACAGAGTTAGATAAAATATTAATTAAATAAGATAAACCTGAACTAATTTTTATTTGAGTGAAACGAAATATAAAATATCGATCATGGATTTGTTTAGAAAGTGGACAATTTGATATAAAAGGGTTATGGGTAGCAATGATTCTAGGTTCATGAATAAAAATATATAATATAATTAATTGACAATCATACAGTCAATATAATCTAGTCTTAGTGAGTTCAATAGTCATAATAAATGCTCTCCATCCAAACTTCTCTTTTCCTCATGGTCATATACTTCAGATTAAAAAGGACATGTAAACTAAAATCTGATTTAAACATAGGCAAGGACAAACCCAATTGAATATGTGCAATTATAGTCCCTAGATCTCATATTAAACATATGAATTCAATCTAGGAAATTTTCATGTGAAATGAATGAAAATAAACTCAATATCAAACCCCGCTCACAATGGGCATGGAATAAGAATTATGATTGTTGATATAATTGAAGCATAAATATCAAATCCCAACATGATTTCCATTAATAATAAAATATCGTACATTCAATTCACCTACATCCCACATGCACTAGAATAATTAAATTACCACTCATGCTAACCATGAGCAGTTGCATAAAAATACATGAATAAAAATCCTATAGAAGTGGTGATGTAGGTGGTGTGACTTATCCACAGGCATCTGGTGGTTTTGATCCGTCCAAAAGTTGATCCCAAATAGTGTATCATGGGGCTCTATTTATAGGCTCTAGAAGAGATCTACCTGACCGCCATCATGACATGTATAGAGGGTACATGATGTGTACTTCGAGTTTTCATTGCCTCTACGTCTATGTGAATCATGCGTATATCACATTCATTAATTTAAAAATTGACTATTGTCTCGTCATATACTAGGGACTCACTGTATGTATGTTCGCAGTCTTCAATTATCATAAATATTATAGAATTATTCTCCGAAAACATGTCCCAAAAGATGTCACGTTATGTATTGAGGTTACACGACATGTACTGGTCATTCAAATTGTGTTTTCTTGTCATGAATTTTTTTGGAAGTGGCCTGCGATGTGTCACAATCTAATGATACATGTCTTGTACATACAGTATATGTCGTGTATTAATTTCTACCCAGTTTCATTGCTTTCTTCATCTTCAAAATCCATTATAATGCCCTTAGTGAATTTGGATCCTAAATTCTCATCTTTTCGTTCCTTTTACTCAATTTTTTTGTTCCATCCAACAATAATAAAACTAATCAAATTATTCAAAATTTTGAAATATTAATCATTTAAATACATAATTTCAATACATTAAAACACCATAAAATTTATGTGTTTATTACACTTATCAATGTCATTTAATATGATAGACTGGGTCTTTATGCTATATTTTCTTTTCAAATACATTTGATCTCTTCCATATCTTAAAGAACATGCAACACTGAATCTAAATGAATGAAAATATAGTATACCATTATAAAATAGATGTTAAACTAATGGGTATAAATATTATTAACTAAATTATGAAACAAATTGTTATCTATTTTAATATATTAAATAAGATTACTATAAATGAAAAGATATTTTTTTGATTATTTGTATTTTTCAAATTGGTAGTTTAGCCATGCTTTTCAAACATAGTTTAAAATTATAAATTACTATTTTAAAATACGTATTTGATAAAGTGAACTTAAGTTTCAAAATTTTAATATCAAAATTATCTTAGGTTGAATGTTTTATATGATTCTAAAATGATTCATTTTTTAATGAATATTGATAAATGCTGATTGTTATTGAAAACGACCTTTAATTTAAATAACGTACAAGTATAAATATTATTTTAAATTAGTTTTATGGTAAAAATAGTTCAATTGAATTACATTTTATCTAATTTAGGGAATTTAAATCAATTTAATATTTTATTTTCATATTTAATCCTTCTCTATTTATGAGAATTTTCCCTTTGGAATCTGGCTTTTTGATTGCATCTGTGGGTATAATTTTAAATTGGATTCTTCCAATTCATTAAATTTAATTTAAAAAAATGAATTAAATATTTTTCATTGGAATATATTATAATTTTTAATATGTTAATCTTAATTTTTGACCATAATTAATACTAAATGAAATAGAAATTAATTACTACAGTTAAGGTAAAAATGAGTTAATTGGGGGTTAAACTTAGAAGATAAGGGATAAAACATGACACAAAATTACCTTGAATCCATTTAATAGCCATATTTCTACCTTTTCACCTGTATTGTTTAAAAAGTTTCCATTTTGTTGGATTTTGGCAGGATTGAAATGTTGGCATCATTTAACTTATAAAAATATTTAATGTGTGTCCATAACCCCACTTATAAAAGGTCACTCCATCCGTTAACTTAATAACACCTATCAAGAAACCTAGATAAAAAAAATTAAAAAAAATCTCCCAAATATCCATATACACATTATGCAGCATCTGTTCTTCCTAAAAGACAAACCCAAGGGTTCTTAAGGGGATATCCAAAAAAGGTTTTTCTAAGATGGTGTAATAGTCTAAATGAAGCTCTTTCATTTTCTTTATTAATTTTCAAATTTGAATTAAGTGATAAAACAAAAAATATAATAACCAAAGAATCCAAAATATAATGAGAATTTCTTTTGTTTATGTTATAATATTTATCCATCTCTTCCTGTATCAAATGTGAAAAGAAATCACCGATTGTCTATAAGGGGGACTACTCCATCACAAACTGATGTAAATAATCTTCCTTTGAAACCTCTCATGATTTTATATAATGACGGATTTAAGGTTAATATATAATATATATGATATTATTATAATTATATATTATAATATCATATATAAATTATTACAATAAATTTCATTTAAAATATGATAACATCGCTCTTGTGTACAGAGGACTACTACCTCACAAAGTGATGTGAATCATTTTTCACTTATGCTTTAAATAGTAAGTAATAAAGATAAATTTAATAATTATAATTTGATATATATTAAATGTTATGGATTTCTTAAAATTAATTTATCACCCACTTCCTTACCATTTCACTTCATAATGGAATGATATTGTCACTCATGTGTACGTACAACCTACCATCTCCACTAAGCGAGGCGATTAATTTTCCATGTCCAACTATCATTAATAAATATAAAAAAGAATAAATTGAATATATATTATATTTATAAAATTAATATAATTTTTTATATTATTTATATGTATCCTATACAAATGAATAGAAGGTTTCATGACAAAATAAATATGATAAAAAATGAATTTAAAACCCAAAACAATGAAAAAAATAAAATATTATTAATAAAGTGAAGGATAAATGTTATAAGTGTTGGAACCATGGAAATTCAGTGCATGTATTGGAGTATGGTTTGTGTGTGTTGTCAATCCTCAGTAGATGTTTAGAATGTGTGCCAGTAAAGTGATCATACAGAACAAGCAGATAACATTATTGAAGTTGGCACCGTATTCCAGTGCATTCAAAATTTTTGGGCCTAAAAATCAATAAATGGAGAAAATAGGTTTTTGGAAAAGGGACTTGTGCGCTAATAACTTGAAGAAAGAGAAAATTGTTCGCCATATGTTTTTCAATATCAGAACATGAAAATATGGAAATGGGAGAAGGGAACCCATGTTTGGAAGTTGGTTGCACAAGTGATTTTTTGGGGCAGAGACTTGGGAGATGAAACTTGTGTGCCAATGGGAGACTTGCGTGCCATTACATAGGGTGTCCAAATGCCTATAAATACTGGTCGACCCCTCCTAATTTGGCATGAAGATCAGAATTAGAGAAAATCAGTGCTCCCGTCACACAGATGTAGTGGTTGCCTAAGTAGTGGTGGGTCACACACGTTGATGTTACGAGAGAGTTATTAGTTTCACATCCAAGGTTGTTTGGGAGAGAAATGGGGTTGTTTTGTGCAAGTTTGAAGATGAAGAGGTGAGTGTGGTGCAAGTGGTTGAGGCGAACTTGCACGTCAGTTTGTTCTTGCGCTCCAAGACTTGCGTGCCATCTTGAAACATGCGTTCCGAGCTTGGAGAAGCAGGAAAGGTGTTGTTGAAGCACACCGATCCTTTTGAAGCTGCACGAAAGCTAGAAGATTTCTAGATACCTTCAGTGCAAAGTGAGATTAGTCTACAGTTGAGAGTTGGACTTCAACTGAGCATCTATATACAATAGAGGATGTATTCATTAGCGAAGATGAAGAGACCTTCACATCTATTAACTGAGTGGGACTTCATCCAAGGTAGTGAGCCAGGGGGAGTCAATGGGAGTGACCCAAGGGATGCAGTAGGCTATCCTTGAACAATTGTAAAGGCATTGAGCCTGGGACAGATTGACTGTTCCCAAATCTTTGTAATCCACAAGGAGTGAAGAATAGTGGAATTTGGTACGACCGACAACCTGTCGGCGTAAGCTCCTTGGATGTATCCCTTAGTTGTGAACCAAGTAAAAAGTGATGTGTCATCTCTTTTCATGTGAATGTTTTATTTACTCACATATCTTTCATACAGGTTAAACTAGTTTATACCAATTTGGGAACACGATCCATCAGTTTAAAAGAAAATGTTGGCACCCTGATTCACCCCTCTCCTCTCAAGGTGTCCCGGTGTCCTTCAATAAGATGAGAATATGTGATATTATAAATTTTTATATAAATTTTTATTTAATTAATACCATTATTAGAACCATTATTCAAGATATTAAATCATTCTCAATGAAAATTAAGTTTGTTATATGGGACTTCGTCTCAATTTCTCTTCATTGAGGCATATTATAATGTTATAAACCAAATTTTTTTATATGGTGAATATAATGACCATTTTTTTCATTTAATATAATAAATAATTAATAATTCATTGTATTTATGTTTTAATTTTAATTATATCATCCATGGGGATTTCACTTGATAATTATCACATGGTAACGAATTTTAGAAGATAATTTTTTTTATTCGGTTATCTTACTTCTTCAATGTATTTGAGATTATAATATTATATATGAAAATACTTTTTAATATGTTATATTGTAATTTAAATTTAATTATGTGTTCTTAAATTTTATACAAATAATCTATTCATTGATTTTTTATCACTTCAACGTCATGTTCTTCGTAAGTTTTTCTCCTCTAATTTTTTGTTATCTGTGAGATATGCCATATTCACAACTTATTCTATTATGTGGTGAATATATGGAACCTTTAAAAATTTTATATCAAGAATATATTTCTCTTAATTATATTTATTATCTAATTTTTTTATTCATTTAATGGGTCTTACCATTCAAATTTTACAAAATGTGTAAGATATTAATATTTTAATCATATTTTAATCCAGATTATTCATACTTGAATTTACATTGAATGAAATTATATGATAATTTTATAACAGAAACCTTAAATTATTGGTGAATATGGTTATTCATGATTTTTAAAGCAATAGTATTATATTACTCCCTTTGGTACTTAAAATTACTTAGAATGGTTTTTAATAAAATACATATTTATTTCCTACATCACTTCAAAATATTTTTTTTCATCCAAATTCTTGTTTTCTTAAAATGTATTAAAAAATATTTTTTAACATCCCCAAAATTAATTTTTTAAGAAAAACCTATTTTGGATTATATAATTTTTTTGAATGGAATATTGACATCTCCTTATAAAAAAGTATTGTTTGGATTTTATTGAAAATTTAAAAATAATAATTATTTTAACATGTACAAAATATATGGAATTTTTCAGAATCACAAACACAAAATTTTTTATAGAATAATTTATATATTTAAAAGGTAACTTTCAATGACATTTATTTGAATTTTTTTGGAAAATTTTAGTTATATTACTTTAAAGTGGAAATATTATTTTCCTCAAGAGTATTTTTAATGTTATTTTATGGTATTTCTATTAATCAGTGACAAAAAACCTTTATGGTACTTATGATAGAATAGTTTTATGTTGTTTTTATACCATAATTATTATTTATTTGGATGATTTACAATCTGTTTGATAGGGTAAAGTGTTAGCATTCTCTTTCTTGAATAATTATTTTAAGCATTAACCTTCCCTTGAAATATTTAATTTCTTATTGTCATTGGGAATTACATTTATGTTAAATATCAATATTATTTATAAGATGGATATTATTCTTCCATAAACTATATAATATTTTTATATAAGGTGTTTAATTTCAAAGATATATGACTATCTACGGAAATGTTGATAAATAATTATTCTTTACTCAATAAAAATATTTGACAATCAGGAACATTATTCCTGATATAAATGGACTATTCGATATATTAGGAATTATTTGGACATATAGTGATTGGTGGAGATCAGTTATATATACCCCTTAATGAATTGTTATTCATATGAGATGAATTAGTGTTCTATTCTTAGATAAATGGGTTTCTAATATATACCTACCATTATTTATAAACAATCTTGTGAAATGTCTTGAAAATAGAGGTTCCATGATTCTTGAGATCATAAAGTATAATAATTAATAATTTAATTCATATATAATCATGTGGTTATTTTCTATGTTACCTTTTCAATGATATTATTTATGGATGGAATCCTTTCTTAAATTATTGATTAAATGACAAGCATTTTTTGTTACATGATTTTCAATATTGATAATGCGTTATCTAATCATGACAGTCAAATTATTTAAATGGAATGTGAGTTCAGTTATTTATCATTACATGTTGACTATGATTTTTAAATAATGTTATTTTTCACTGTATTTAATTCTTAGAAGGAATTTGAGCTCACCCTTTTTTCCTTTCCTAGGATTCCATGAAGGGAAATATGAATGACATGAAAGAATATTTTAAGGGGAAAATTATATTCTAGAAAAATATATGTTTTATTTTTTTATTCAAATATAATATTGGAATTATATTTGTATTTATTTTTTTAAGACTACTAAATTATTCCTTCATTCAAATGTGATTCCTTGTATCTTATGCACATGTAATAAAGTAGACACAAGAAATGGGATACCGGGGTTAGGTTTATTATAGTTGGTATCAAAGGAAGTTTAGTCGAATCCTTAGAGACTATAATTAGGAAAACATTAATTAGGGATAATACCTCTATGATATAATTTGAGGATATGTATAGAGGTACTAACTAATGATTTGGTAAGGTATATATTATGTAGATTTTTATATAAATACATCCATATCTAGATACAAAAAGATTAAATTGTTCAAGAATAGATGTACCTAGGGGAAATAACTCTAATTTTTTTTTAACATAACTCAAGAATTACATATTACATGAAGAGGATCCTTTGTATGCATTTGTTTTAATACACTAAGGGGATATTATTTGGAAAAATATAATTTTCTCTGAAAACCATAATGAAGGATTTGAGTAGATGATAATAATGTATGAAGTATGTTAAAACTAATTCATCTTAGATTTAAAATTAGGACTCATGATTTAGTGTATAACCCTAGCTAAATAAAGAATATCACATTTTCACATTTATCCATATTTGTGAATAAAATATTAATATTACTTTAAAGGGGATGCTACGATCGATGGCGTACCCAATACGCAACAACGAATTTCTTGGGAATCTTACGTTGCACTCTAATAATAAAATAATATTATTTTAAATGGTAGTTAACACCTAACCGTTGTAATGGTGGGAATGAACAGATCTAACTACAAAATGATTATATATGTTTTTCAAATATTTTTTTTACAATAAATGTTAGAGGATTAAAAATGCGAATAAATCCAATTTTAAGCGTAAACATTCTAATATTCTTTAAAAGTTCGATTAACCACCTTTTGATGGAGAACCTCTTTTAAATCAAATTTTTGAAAAATTTATCTATTATATTTGACAAAATAAAATTCTTCTTGAGAATCAGGACATCAAAATTTACTTTGTGTATATTTTGGGTATTTTTCCGATAAAGTTCATTTTTCATGAATAGTAAAAAAAAGTTGTATTTTAATTCAAAACCTATTTTTAATCTAATTTATTTATATTATTAGGTTATCTTTTGAATTAATTTTAAAGTGAAATTAGAATATATTTTTACCATTTAATCCAATAGTGGTCATTGGAATTAATTTCACTTTGAAATTGGACTTAATCTAGTGTCAATCTTTTAATAGATATTGTTTCTTAAAAACACGCTATTTGTTTTGACAACAGGAATTAATTATTAAATTTATTAATGCAATGTATATATTTTGATTTTTTTTAAAATAGACATCATTTTTGAATTTGGAATATCAAATTTATCTTAGGGTGATTTTTTGGTATTTTTCTGAAAAACTTCAATTTTAGATGAATAGTGAAACCACTAAGTGGTAGTTAAAGAAACTGAATTTTAGTTTAAATGAAACTTGTCCACTTCAATGATTTGATTTTAAAAAATCCAACATACATGGTTTTCATTAACAAGTAAAATGTGGTTCAATGATATTAAAATAATTTTTGGTGAATAGTGACTTTTAAGTTTTATTAATCGCGAATAAAGGTAATTAGTTTAATTTAAGGTAAAAATAATGTTTTAATAATATGAAATGACCTAGACACATGTCATACCCTCATTGGATGTGTCATGGAAGTCCAAGAAAATCCATGGGTCATCTTGGGTACCCCATGGAGCCACTTTGGTAGGAAAATGACATAAATAACCTTTTATTTAAAATTAAAATAAAAATGTCACAAACATGAGTTGTTGTACTGAAACAATTTTTAAATGGGGTTATACAAGTCATATTTTTTACTATAAATATTCATTATAAATATAAAGATATTTCCTACATCATTATATTTTTTTATAATTTTTAGACATTAGATAAATTAATTTATTTATAACACCATGATGATGCAGCGATTACCTCATTATTTAACAATTTACATAAAATGAAAAGATAATGTAAACTCTAAGGACTAAACATGTAAAAAACCTATTGGATGGGTGAATTTATAACTCTTATAACCTTATCCTAGAAATATATAATTTTGGGACCTTTAAAATCCGAAAAACATTTTATAATAATGTATCCTTTTATAACATTCCAAGAGTGCCCCTCCTCTCCTCTTATAAAAGGCCCCCACCTCTACCACCTTACCCACACCTCTCAAGCCTTTGTCTCAGCCAACCACAGCAAATTTTGTTTCTACACATACCTATATTCATCATTGAATCATCAATTTGGGAAGATTCCTCTCCCAGGAATCCTTTCATCTCAAATCAAAGAGAGTTACCTGATTTAAAAGTAATGTCTTCCCCTGTGTTCTTTTGTTTTATTTTGCTTCTCCAAACCCCTAAACTCTATTTATTAATTTTTTTTGTAACAACACCGATATATTAAGTATACTAGGATGTTTTTATAAGAAGGATTAGAGCTACACTTCCACACACCTCCGTCTAATGGTTAAAGAACATACTGTTTCTATGGATGGTGAATTACTACCTCACAAAACGATGATTGTTCAATATTCTTTTAACACCTTCAAAGGTAGCCATTAAAATGACACTATATTTATATATGATATATAATATGATAATTTTTTCCTTAATCTTCTGTATTTTTTATTTATGGCATTACTTTATGGTTTCCATTATGGGTAAACGTGATATCATCATTTTAGGAAGTGGAGACTACCGCCCCCTCAAAGTGATTTGATTCGTTAATGCCATATGTGGGACGTATAAAGGATGGAATTAATAGTATTACATATGATATCCAACTGGAAATTTAATATTCCTTTATATAATTATTATTTCATTCCATTTAATACAAAAAAAATGAAAGTAGCATTCATGCGTACGTGCGGCTTACCGTCTCCATGAACGGTACATTTCATTTCTTATCACCAAATGTTATGTACTATTATAAGTACATATATATAATGGATATATATTTAATATATTACATCTAAATTATGGATATCATTCTGGAATTATAATATATATATGTCTCATTTGGTTCTAATTCCATTAATATGACAAAAAATGGAAATAGCGTTCATTCGTACGTACGGCCTACCATCTCCATGAATGATGCATTTAATTTTTTTTCTCCAAATACTATGGAATAGTATAAAATGAATATATTATGGATATATATGATATTTAAAACATAAATACTATTCTGGATATGATGTACCTATAACTACGTGTAAAATTATTTTCCAACAAGTTCAATTTTTACTCATGTACCGAACATCGACAAAAACGTCTGATATGAACTCACTTTATTAACCAATTATTATAACATTATAATATGTGATATGAACTGAATAATAATCTTTAAATGAGGTCCTTAATAAATTATAAAAAAAACAAATTTTATTATTCAGGAGATTAAAGAACGATCGAGTCATGTCGGACATGAGGTAAGGGATCCTACCCCACTCTTTCTTTTTAAGTACACTCTTTTATGTCAGTACTTTTAATATCATCTTTCATAGGATTGGGATTTTATTTTATATTACCCTTACTGTACTTTTTTTATGTTCATATGATGAGAGTCCCTATTTTCTCTCATCAATCCATTTTGGAAGTTTTTAGTTGCGCCGTTAGGCTGCTGAATTTTCGTAAGAGATCCAACCTCTCTCTTTATTTGTAAGTACTCTTCTTTATGTCACTTATTTTAAGATCATATTTGTTATGTTGGGGGATGTTATTTTATATTACTGTTTCTGTACATTTTATGTTAATATGATTAGAGACCCTATTTGTTCTCATCAATCCATTTTTTGAAGTTTTAATTGGCGACGTTAGGCTTTCGAGTTTTCGTAAGGGATTTTTCATCTCAATTTTATTCCCGTGAGATTTATGCTACATTTTCCACCATTTCCTTTGAGTGTTATATGTACAGCCCATTATTCTACTCTTTGTTTAATATACTTTTGTTTATGAGTATTTACATAAATGATGTATATTCCTTCTTTCATGGGGTGTATGTTTCAAAAGATACCTAAGTCGGTAAGGGAACCTTTCACCCTCATCTTTTTAAAAGACTTCTTTTGTTGGGTATTTTAATTTACATATTGTAATGTTGGGATATGTTCTTATATATCCTTATTGATGTAAATTTTTTGTCCAAGTGATGAGATACCCTTTTTATCTCTCATCAACTCATTTTCTGAATTTTGTAGTGACACCGTTAGGCTGTCAAATTTTTATAAGGGAACTTCTTAACACAATTTTGATTCATTGGGATAAACTTGTACTCCTTTAATATGTAGTTCTATGAATATGTGTGAATAGCCTCTGATTTGTTTACACTTAATATCCACTTATATTTGGTGTATTCATTTGTCACACATAATTATGTAATTGATTTATCCTTACTCCAAAGATAAAATCTTTGTAAGGGACATCGTCTCAATCTCCCTTCATTGAGGCAGATTTTGTTTTATACACAACCTTCTTTTATATGGTGTATAAAACCTTTATACATTTATGTTTATCCAAAAGGAATCTTTTTTATACGAATCATTTTACTGAACTACAAAAGCGAATGTTTTTGTCGTATGTATGCAGCGACAACGACTTCTCCGCCGCTGTGACCATTATTTGAGTTTCGGCTTCCTCTACAAGCCATAACATTTTTTGAATAAAAAATAAATACCATATTTTACTTTTATTTTATTTTGGTATTGAAAATGGTTTTCATAAGTTTTTTATTATATCAATGTGTAGTATTGATATCTTGTGATTGAAATGTGGAAATTTTATGTTTCCTTAATGCATGTTTTATGTGATACGATTATGTTATGGTTCTTGGGAATTATTATGAATACGGGTGGTTCCATGATAAAATAACATTGGGTGAGCCCGATATAGCTCTCCAATGCATTGGGTAATGCGAAGGAGTTAAACATTAATGTTTCTATGAATGGGTTTTAGGGAATATACTGTGATGGGTATTCCAAAGGTAACCAAGAGGGTTACTCCCTACGTAAGAATTTTATGAATTCCTCAAGTTACCTTTATGTCTTACGATTTCTATGATTTATTCATGATTTGATGAGGTATGTTAAAGTGCTTATGTTTTATGGGTAAAGTATGATTTCATTCTTATGTATATATGTACTCATGTTTCCTTTCCATATTTTTATATCCCATACCGAGCTTTTTGTGCTCATCCAATGTTTTTGAAATGTTTTTCACAGGTCCAGGGAAAGGTACATGATATGATGATAGTGTCAACGAAGTTTCAAGAAATAATTCATGTTTTATTTTAAATATGTTTTCGTTGATGGGAAAAATTAATACTATCTTTTATTTAACCACTATTTTTAAATGTGGAATGTAATGCAAGTTTTATGATCTAATTCTCTAAAACTCTAAAACTGAAAAGATCCTTAATATGTAATCTTGTAATAACTCAAGATTAAGTAAGGTTTAAGGCTGGTGCCTTATAGTTGGTATCAATGGTCAGTTTAGATAACTTTAGAGTTTAGGATATTCTCTAAGCATAAGTGACATTACCATAATGGTTAGGATTTTAGAAAGTGTCCTAGTTTGAGATAAAGTGAATGAGTAAGTATATCTTAGTGTTTATCTTCCTCATTAGTACATGATGGTTTTGTTGATATACTCACATTGACAGTTCTGTTTTTAGTGAATGGATGGATCTAAAAGGCACTAATGTGACAATAGGTTTGAAGGAAACTGTGGTGGTTCTCTGATTAAGAGACTGGATGAAATGGGGGATTCAATGAGGAAACTCATGGTTGTTCTAAAATAACTATCAAGGAGTCATGATCAACGACTAGAACCTTGGTATGTTCTATAACGCATCATGTACAAGAAGACCAATCAATGTGGAAGTTCAGGTAATAATTATAAAGGTAACCATTAGGGTTTATATGATCCTTACTTTTTAGGTAATTATGGATTACACTATGATATGATGGAAAATGAAAGGCATGAGATAAACATGAGGCTAAAATATGTTATGATTATTTCTGAAGATTTTATCTCATTTTGTGGAATGTTTTACGAATTATATAGTTTTTGAAAAAGGATAACACGCAGACCGTCTGACAACCCGTCGCGTCAGACAAAACTACGGGAATCGAACCCACAACCAAAGTGCGACTGGTATTTATCGCCTACCACTGGACTACGTGATGTCCCTGGTTAGTTTGACTAATTTTTTTTAGTTAGAAGATTATAGGAATCAAGAGTAAGTTTATTTTGGGTTATCTATGGAAATGATTAACCTATCATAGAGGATATGTGATTAGGTTAATTAATTTCCAATATGAGAATTTAAGAGCAACTGATGTTATTTGGAGATAAGAGATAATTTGTACCTTGGAAGAATATGTGATTAAATCCTTCATATATTTGTGTTTCAATCTTAGTTTGGTTTACTTTGAATAATTTTATGGACAATTGTTTATCGAATGGTCTTTGTTGAACTTGGGTTTTTGTGGACAAATTTTGGATATTAAGAATAGATTTTCTTTTTATAAAGGATTATACTTTTGTGGATTATCTGATCTCATAATAATAATTTTGGTTTTGGTTTTTGTCTAAAGACATGGTAAATATATAGTTCTATTTTTTGGATTAGGTGATTCTCAATAAGTTTATTATAGTACTCTTAATGTGAACAAGTCTTCCTAAATACTCGTCTTTTGGAGAAAATATGAGTTTCATTAAGGAATCTAGTAAAAGTTGAAAGTCTACGTGACAATTAAGTATGTTTCATTATGATTTAGTTAAGCTCAAAAATAAATTCCTCAATGAAGAGTAACTTGAAACAAAAATGTTGTGTGTTAACTTTTTCTACTGGGGAATTGAATACCGTTTAACCCATAACAAGTTTGTGATTTTCTCATGGTTAACTTTCTCCTAGATATGTTTACTATCACTCTCTCTTAGAACATGACCCTTTGTTTTTTTCTCCATATCCATGTTTTCCTACATGGAATCCTAGTATGGGATAACTCGGGTGACCTTTGTACTTATCTTTCTTTATTTTAAAGTGATTATTTTACTGACTCTTGTTCCGATGTGGGATTTTCAATGATGTTTCCGAGCCCAATTTTAAAATTGCAAGGACTCAATTCCCAAAAGGGGGGAAGGATGTAACAACCCAGGTAAATAAATATTATGACATTTTTACATTTATCCATATTTGTGAATAAAAGATTAATATTACTTTAAATGGTATTCTATGATCGATGGCGTACCCAATACACAACAATGAGTTTCTTGGGAATCTTGCATTGCACTCTAATAATAAAACAATATTATTTTAAATGGTATTTAACTCCTAGCCATTGTAATGGAGGGAATGAACAGATCTAACTACAAAATGATTATATATGTTTTTCAAATATTTTTATTATTTACAATAAATGCTAGAGGATTAAAAATGCGAATGAATCCAATTTTAAGGGTAAACATTTTAATATTCTTTAAAAGGTCGATTAACCACCTTTTGATGGAGAACCTCTTTTAAATCCACTTTTTGACAATTTTATGTGTTATATTTGAAAAAATAAAATTCTTCTTTAGAATCAGGATATCAAAATTTACTTTGTGTTAATTTTTGGTATTTTTCCAAGAAAGTTTATTTTGTTAATTAATAGTGAAAAATGTTGTATTTTAATTCAAAACCTCTTTTCAATATAATTTATTTATATGATTAGGTTATCTTTAGAATTATTTTTAAAGTTAAATGAGAATATATTTTTACCACTTAATCCAATAGTGGTCATTGGAATTAATTTCACTTTGAAATTGGACTTAAACTAGTGTCAATCTTTTAATAGATATTGTTTCTTAAAAACACACTATTTGTTTTGACAGTAGGAATTAATTATTAAATTAATTAATGAAACTTATGTGTTTTGAATTTCTTAAAATAGACATCATTTTTGAATTCGGAATATCAAATATAGCTTAGGGTGATTTTTTGGTATTTTTCTGAAAAACTTCAATTTTAGATGAATAGTGAAACCACTAAGTGGTAGTTAAAGAAGCCGATTTTTCGTTTAAATGAAAATTTTCCACTTCTTTGATTTTGTTTTAAAAAATATGACATACATGGTTGTCATTAAGAAGTAAAATTTGGTTCAATGAGATTAAAATAATTTTTGGTGAATAGTAACTTTTAAGTTTTATTAATCGCGAATAAAGATAATTAGTGTAATTTAAGGTAAAAATAATGTTTTAATAATCGGAAATGACCTAGACACATGTCTAACCTCATTTATGTGTCATGGAAGACCAAGACAATCCATGGGTCTTCTTGGGGACCCCATGGAACCACATCGGTAGGAAAATGACATAAATAACTTTTTATTTAAAGTTAAAATAAAAATGTCACAAACATGAGTTGTTTTACTAAAAAAAAAATTTAAATGGGGTTATACAAGTCATATTTTTGACTATAAATATTCATTATAAAGTTAAAAGGAATTCATACATCATTATATTTTTTTATAATTTTTAGACAGTAAATAAATTAATTTATTTATGACACCATGATGATGCAGTGATTACCTCATTATTTAACGATTTAAATAAAATGAAAAGATAATGTAAACTATAATACCTACACATGTCAAAAACCTATTTGATGGATGTATTTTGAACTCTTATCACCTTATCCTCGAAATATATAATTTTGGGACCTTTAAAATCCGAAAATCATTTTATAATAAAGTATCCTTTTATAACTTTCCAAGAGTGTCCCTCCTCTCCTCTTATAAAAGGCCCCCACCTCTACAACCTTACCAACACCTCTCAAGCCTTTGCCTCTGACAAACCCTGCCCATTTTGTCTCTCCACATCCCTATCTTCATCATTGAAGCCTCACTTTGGGCAGAATCGTATCCTAAGAAGCCTTTGAGCTCAAATCAAAGAGAGTTATCCGATTTAAAGGTAATATCTTCCATTGTGTTCTTTTGTTTTATTTTGATTCTACAAACCCCTAAACTCTTTTTATTACTTTTTATTTGTAAAAAACCAGTATATTAAATATTCTAGGATTTTTTTATAAGAAGGATTCTAGCTACCATTTCACACACCTCCGTCTAATGGTTAAAGAACATATTGTTTCTGTGGATGGCGAATTACTGCCACACGAAACGATATTTGTTCAATATTCTTTTAACACCTTCAAAGGTGGCCATTAATATGTCACCATATTTATATATGAAATATAATATGTTAATGTTTTCCTTAATCTTCTGTATTTTTCATTTATGGTATACCTTTATGGTTTCCATTATGGGTAAACGTGATATCTTCATTTTAGGAAGTGCGGACTACCGCCCCTCAGAGTGATTTGATTCGTCAATGCCATATGTGGGACATATAAAGGATGGAATTATTGTTATTACATATGATATCCTACTGGAATTATAATATACCTTTATATCATTATTATTTCATTCCATTGAATACAAAAAAAAATGAATGTTGCGTTCATGCGTACGTGCGGCTTACCGTCTCCATGAACGGTACATTTCATTTCCTATCTCCAAAAGTTATGTACAATTATAAGTACATATATATAATGTATATATATGTAATATATTACATCTAAATTATGGATATAATTCTGGAATTATAATATATATCTCTCTCATTTTGTTTTAATTCCATTAATATGACAAAAAATGAAAGTAGTGTTTATGCGTACCTACGTCCTACCGTCTCCATGAACGATGCGTTTTATTTTTTTAACTCCAAATGCTATGGAATAGTATAAAATGAATATATAATGTATATATATGATATCTAAAACATCAATACTATTCTGGATATGATGTAACTATAACTACATGTAAAATTTGTTTCCAACAATTCAATTTTTACTCATGTACCGAACATTGACCAAAACATCTGATATGAACTCACTTTATTAACCAATTATTATAAAATTATAATATGTGATATTAACTGAATATTATTCTTCAAACTAGGTCCTTAATAAATTATAATTTGACCAAATTTTATTATTCAGGAGATTAAAGAACGATCGAGTCATGTCAGACATGAGGTAAGGAATCCTACCCCACTCTATCTTTTTAAGTACACTCTTTTTTGTCATTCCTTTTAAGCTCATATTTCTTAGGATTGGGATGTTCTTTTATATTACTATTACTGTAATTTTTTTATTTTCATATGATGAGAGACCCTATTTTCTCTCATCAATTAACTTTGGAAGTTTTGAGTTGCACCGTCAGGCTGCTGAATTTTCGTAAGAGATCAAATCTCTCTCTTTCTTTTTAAGTACTCTTCATTATGTCACTTCTTTTAAGTTCCTATTTTTTATGTTGGGGGATGTTCTTTTATATTAATATTTTTGTACATTTTATGTTAATATGATGAGACACCCTATTTGTTCTCATCAATCCATTTTTAGAAGTTTTTAGTGGCGCCGTTAGGCTGCCGAGTTTTCGTAATGGATTTTTTATCTCAATTTTATTCCCGTGAGATTTATGCTACATTTTACACCATTTACATTGAGTGGTATATGTAATGCCAATTATTCTAATCTTTTTATAATATAATTTCATTTATGAGTTTTTACATAAATTTTGTATTTTCCTTCTTTCATGGGGTGTATGTTTCGAAAGATACCCAAGTCGGTAAGGGAACCTTTCACCCTCCTCTTTTTAAAAGACTTATTTTGTGGGGTATTTTAATTTACATATTGTAATGTTGGGATATGTTATTCTATATCCTTATTTATGTAAATTTTATGTCCATGTGATTAGATACCATTTTTATCTCTCATCAACTCATTTTCAGTATTTTGTAGTGACGCTGTTAGGCTCTCAAATTTTTGCAAGGGAACTTATTTACCCAATTTTGATTCTTTGGGATAAACTTGTACTCCTTGAATATTTAGTTCTATTAATATGCGTGAATAACCTATGATTTTTTTACACTTAATATCCACTTATATTTGGTTTATTCTTTTGTAACACATAATTATGTAATTGATTTATCCTTAATCCAAAGATATCGTCTTTGTAAGGGACATCATCTCAATCTCCCTTCATTGAGGCATATTTTGTTTTATACACAACCTTATTTTATACAGTGTATAAAAACCTTCTACATTTACATTTATCCAAAAGGAATCTTTTTTATACAAAGCGTTTTACTAAACGAAAAAAGGGAATGTTTTTGTCGTACGTATGCGGCGACAACGACTTCTCCCCTACCGTGACCATTATTTGAGTTTTGGATTCCTCTACCAGCCATAACTTTTTTTGAATGAAAAATAAATACCATGTTTTAATTTTATTTTATTTTGGTATTGAAAATGGTTTTCATAATGTTTTTATTATATCAATGTGTAGTATTGATATCTTGTGATTGAAATGTGGAAATGTTATGTTTCCTTTATTCATGTTTTATGTGACACGATTATGATATGGTTCTTGGGAATTATTATGAAAACGGGTGGTTCCGTGATTAAATAAGGTTGGGTGATCCCGATATAGCTCTCCAATGCATTGGGTAATGCAAAGAGTTTAACGTTAAAGTTTCTCTGAAGAGATTTAGGGAATATACTGTGATGGGTAATCCAAACGTAACCAAGAGGGTTACTCCCTACGTAAGAATGTTATGAATGTCTCATGTTTCCTTTATGTCTTATGATTTCTACGATTTATTCATTATTTGATGAGGTATGTTAAAGTGATTATGTTTTATGGGTAAAGTATAATTTCATTCTTATGCATATATGTACTCATGTTTCCTTTCCATATTTTTATATCCCTTACTGAGCAATTTATGCTCATCCCATGTTTTTGAAATGTTTTTTATTGGTCAAGGGAAAGGAACATGATGTGATGATAGTGTCAAGGAAGTTTCAAGTATGAATCCATGTTTTATTTTAAATATGTTTCCATTGATGGGAAAAATTAATACTATCTTTTATGTAACCACTCTGTTTAAATGTAGAATGTAATGTATGTTTTATGATCTAATTCTCTAAAACTCTAAACCTGAAAAGATCCTCAATATGTAATCTTGTAATAACTCAAGATTATTTAAGGTTTAAGGCTAGGGCCGTATATTTAGATATCCTATAAATTATATTATGGTTTTAAAAATATGATTTTTTCTGTTATTCTATGATATTTGGTTTTAGTTAATGGCTTGAACCTAAAGAATCATGTAAACATTGTACATCGAAGACAATGTGGTGGCTGGGAGAAACCCAATGGGATGATGATAGGAGTGAATGATATCATTTTTATTTTAAATAATTTGTCTAAAAATATGTAAAACAACCTAAACCTTATCCATATCATGGAATCACCAAATAAGAGGAATATTAATTTCTCTAAGAGCTCAAGTGGTGGAGACCATGGAGGAAAGAAGGATTGATTTACTTAATGTTAGAAATATATAAAGAGATACAAAGGTAGATGTCTAAAAGTAATAGGAAAATATTTTATGTGTTGAAAATAAGGTCATAATCTATGGAATTAATGAAGAAAATTTAATACTACAATGGATGGAAATAAATTTCCACATAGTGATCCTAATATACTTTTTTGTATTAAATGTGTGGAACATGTGACTTATCTGAGTCATTTAACTCTTCTGAAGGTTAACCCATAGAACAAGGAAGGGCCTATGTTGACATAAAATGGTTGAATTATTTATTTATTTGAATTTAAAAATTAAATTTTATAAGTATTTTTTGTACTAATGGTGTTTTTGTCACAGGAAAATTGAAACACCTATGGATTGGGTAACATTTCAAAAGCCAATATGTCATCATTAACTTTACAGTTATGAATACCATTATGGGATATGAGTTTATGTTTGATAATAAGTTTAAATTATTAATCACCAAATTAGAAATTTTTTTTGATTGAAATATAACATGATTAATGATATTTTTGTAAAACAATTATTGGAATAAAACCCATTGGTTTAGTATATGAAAATATAATTTGAGGAAAACTAAAATTAATTTTTTGATATATAATTAAATGTATTGATAACCATTATGATTTATCTAATATTTTATGTTTTATTAATTACATATCATCAAAATATGAGAATTTATCGAAATTTTATTAATATGGTTTTAGAAAAAGAACAACCCACATGCCGAGTGACAACCTATTACATCCAGTAGAGGATATAGGGATTGGAACCACAAGTTAAGGATGATATGGGTTTAACATCGACCACTATATTATGTAATATTTTGGTTAATATGTCATTATTCTTATGTAAATTATTTTCTTAAAAAATATTAATTATGAATAAGTTGTGTAATTGTTAAGGTTTGGTGACTAATAACATGTTATAACCATATTGGTTTGGGAAAATATTATGAAATGGTGGGAAAAAATATCTACTCATTTATGGATCATACAATAGCATAAAAATTAATTTTAGTGATACATATATAATGATTCATTTTATGTTTTAATTTCTTATAGTAAGAGATGATGTGGAAGTTGATCATAGAAAAACCAATAGAAGAAAATGTGCTTATGAAATAAAAACAAAACAATCAAGTAAATTAACTCCGACTAAATATTTTATTTTTTTATAATTAGAGAAGAGGAAATAACAAAATCAAGCCTTTTATTTAGGCCACTTGGCCTTGGGATGAATTTATAGGTTTCTATAGTAGTACAATAGTAGGTAACTATAGTAGTAATATAGAAGTGGGAAAACTGTTGCAGTGGTGGCACTGTAGAGGCAAATGTAACGTAGCAAGAACTATAGCAGGGGAGGTACTGTAGTAGCCTGGGTACTTTAGCAATACTATTCACCAAAGGGCCCTTCAGGCAAAACAAATGAGCTTTTAAGCCTTCTATTCAAGCCACTTGTCCTTGGTCATTCACACTATGTAATAGGTCACCCAAAATATAAACAAAAAAGATGAATTTTCTTTAATAATAATATCAGTCTTTGGCCCAGACCATAAAAAAACAAAATCAAGTTGTTCTAAAGAAATGAATCATGAGTGCATCCCAAATAACATGGTCCACACCATTTTGTGGAAGGGAACCTAAGGTAAAGACATCCATGAGGGGAAAATCTTTGGTAGCAATGGAATCCTAAGGCAAATGTTTATTTAAATAATCATTTTTGTTTCAGGTCCCTAATTTATCATTGATCATTAACTTTCTTGTGATAATTGATATCTATCACACTATATTATTTTTTACACTTTTTATTCTAGGTTGATTTATTGACATTACACCAATATTATACTACTTAGAATACTAGTTTTGTGTTATTATAGATGATATTAGTATTTATCTTTCTCTCTTTATCAAGTGGAAGTATTATTAAACCTTTAATGATGTGGGTTTTACAAAAATGGTATTTCAAAATTTAAAACCCTTGATTACCAAGATCAAGATTAAATTATGAGGACAAAATTTAATGAAGGTTGTGAGAATGTAACACCCTAAGATTTTCAAAAGTTGAAATTTTGGTTTGATAGTTTATATGAATTGAAAATCTAAGTTTATGTAATAATTTAACACCTGGAATCTTTATGATATATTTCTTTTTAGAAAAATTGATCTCTTTGATAGGTTGCATAATACAGAACCCTGAGAATAATTTATCCATAATATGATACACCATAATAATTTAACTTTTAAAATTATAGGTATCAATAGTACTAAATGAATTATGAAAATTGTGGTTATATATTTATTATAAATTATATAATAATGATTTAAAATATAAATTTTTTTTCCGAAAAACTATGTTTTCTGAAAGAGGGTTTATTCTCCCTTTGCACACATAAATTAAATGTAAATTTTACCAATTTTAAATAAACTTATTTTATAAAATTAAATTACTTCTTAATATAATAATATCAAAATTATCTTACTGTGAATTTTAGGGATTGTTTTGAAATATTTCATTTTTCATTTAATAGTGAGAAAAAGACATTTATAAAATAATCCCATTTTATTTAAATATTATACAAGGTGAAATTTTATTTTAAACTCGTTTTAAAGTAATATTAGTTAAATTATATAAAAATATTTCTAAATTATGTCATTATAATGAATTTAAAATTTAATTTTGATATTAAAACCTAATATACTTATGAGAGGCATCTCTTTGGAATCCTTTTTTCTCGTTGCATATGCGGGTATAATTTTTAATTGGATTCTTTAATTTGTGTTAATTAAACTTCAAAAAAAGTATTCAATATTTTAAATCATAAAAATTTATATTATATATTATGTTTAACATAAATGTTTACCACTATCAATAGTAAACTAAATAAAAAATAATTACCACAGTTATGCTAAAAATGGGTTTCCAAGGCGTTAGATTAAAATAATAAGAGGTAAAATGACTGAAAACATGAAAAAAACACTTTAGATGACAATATTGTGGCCTCATAACCAATAAGGCTTGGTAATGACCCATTTTTTAGGAATTGTATTGAAATAAAAATGGGTATTTGTTTATCTTTTAAAAACATCATTATGTGACCTCTCCCACTTTTAAAAGATCACTCCCTACCATCACATTTTTACACCTCTAAATTCTTGAGGATTGAATAAAAACATCAAAAATATCTTAAAATAATACTTATACATATTTTATACCTTTAGATATTCCCAAAGGACCAACCCTAGGGTTCTTAAATGGAGATCCAAAAGTGGTATCCATAAGAGAAGGAAATTGTCTCAAAGAAGTGTTTTTGTCGTATTTATACCTTTCCACCATAAATTATATATTAAAACATCCAATGTAATAAAAAAATTTCTACAATATAATTATATGTTATAATTTTTATGGAATAATATTTATCTATCTTCTCATCCAACTTTAGTGAAAAAAACCATCGATCGTGTGTATGGTGGACTACCACCACTCAAACTGATATAACTCATTTTCCATAAAAACATCTCATGATTGTATATAATGATGGATTTAATGTCTGTATATAAACTTTATGATATTATAATAATTATTTAACTATAATATCAATTTTACCTTATTACTTTCCAATTTTTTTAAATATAATAACGCCACATGTGTGTGTGATGACATACCGCTGCACGAAGCGATGTGATTCAGTTTTCCCTTACTCTTTACATGGAAATTAATAGTGAAAACATAAATGGATATATGATATATTTATGAAATTACATTGATTATATAAAATTAATACAACACACAATTCCTAACCCTTTCACTCATTAATGGAATGATATTTTCGATTATGCATTCGTACGACATAGATTCTCCTTGAAGTGACATGATTAATTTTACATGTCTAACCAGTAATAATGATTCTAAGAATATATTTAATTTTTCTATATGATATTCATAACATTAATATAATTATAGAGATTATAGATTTATATCTTATATGAAATAACAATAATATTCTTGAAAAACACACATCAGAAAGCATTTACATTTAACTCCCAAAATAATGAAAATAATGAAATATTATTAATAAATTGGTGGTAAAATGTTAGGATAGGATCATATATGATATTATATAAATAAATATGTTTATTTAAAAAATTAATAAATTTATTAAAACCATTATAAAGGATACTAAATCATGTTAAACCAAAATGAAGCATGAGGTAGGGGACTTCGTCTCAATTTCTTCTTATTGATGTATACTGTAATGTTATACAACTGATTTATTTTATATGGTGTATATAATACCTATTTTTCTAGTAATGTAATTAATAATTCACAATTTATTGTATTTTAAATTTAAATGTAAATTATTTCATATAAGGGGGTTTTATATGAAAATTACCAAGCAGTAATGAATTTCATAACACAATTTATTTCTATTAGGTTATATTACTTCTTCATTGTCCTTTCTATTCTAAGATTATGCATGAAAATAATTTTAACTATCTTATGTTTTAATGATAATATTTTATCTATATTAAAATTTGATACATATAATATTTTTATTGATTAAATATCTCTGAAAAAATGATCGTTTTAAGGGTTTCTCATCTCACTTTTACTCCATGAGATAAATACCATATTCATCACTTATTCCATTGTGTTGTATATATAATTTCTATTTTTATATTTTAAATCATTAATCTATTTCACTTCATGGAATTTAATTATTCATTTCATGTTATTCTTTCTATAGGGATTATGATTCAAAAGATACTAAAGTTGTAAGAGATATATGTTTCAATCTTATTTTAATTAGGATACTTTATACATTAATTTACAATGAAGTTAATTATTTTATCATAGTATAAAAAAAATTATTTTCTTCTCCAATTGTTATTCATAAATTTTTTCAATTAATATTTCTATATTCATCCCTTTAGTAATTATAATTATCGAGAAAATATTTTCAATAAAATCTGACTTCATTTATCTATTCGGTATAAAATACATTAAGATACAAATCCTTAATTTCCTAAACTCTTATAAGAAATGTTTTTAACATCCTAAAAATTATTTATTGTATAAAATTTTACAAATTTTTTAATATTCAATTATTTTTAAACACATCTTCATCTCGCTTTCCATATACTTCATGTATGGATTTTATCAAAAATTTGAAAGCAATATTTATTTTAACATGTATGAAATGTATGTAATTTTTTTCAATCGTGGAAAATCAGTGATTTAAATTATCTTTTTTTATTTGTAGAGGTTGTTTTCAAAATATTTTTTGAACTTTTAGTTATAAAAAATATTTTCATATTTTCATATTTTATTTTCCTCAAGAATATTTATAATGATATTTTTATTTTATTTATATTCGTCAATGAAATTAACCGTTTTTTCTAATTATGACACATATGGGATATGTTTAATTGATACTATCCTTATTATTTCTCTGGATAGTTTATAACTAGTTTGACCAGGGAAAGTTTTGACCTTCTCTTTATTGATTATTTCTTGTAATAATTATCATTCCCTTAAAATACTTAATTATTATTATCATTGGAAATTAAATTTATATTCAATATACATATTATTTATATCAGGGATATTATTAATCACTAAAACATTTTCCATTTTCACATATGTTTTATACTGTGAATGTTATTTAATTATCTAGGGAAATGTTGATAAATCAGTATTTATTTATAAATATATAGATTCTATGATAAGGCATATTATTAATGAATAAAATATATTATTCAATATGTGTGTAATTATATGGACATGTTGTGATGGGTGGGGAGTGGTTATTGATATCTCATTGATGAATTAATAGTCTCATGATATGAATCAGTTGGATAGCCATAAATAAACAAGTTTTAGGTGTATAACTACTAATCTAGTTAAAACTATCATGTGAATGGTATATTCCATAGATGTATCATGATTCCTAAGATCATGACATCAAATATTAACAAATTATTTCATCATGAATTAGATTATTATTATCATTGAAATTTTCACTGTGATATTATCTCTTGGTGCATTTAATTATCAGTTTATTTATTAAAAGGAACTTGTTTTTAGTTACATAACATTCTATATTGATTTTTTAGTATATAATCATGATAGTCAAATTAGATAAATGGCATGTGAGTTAAGGTATTTACCTTTCCATGTGGATTATGTTTATTGATTCATGATATCATTCTCTACACTTAACCCTTAATAATATTTTGAGGTCACCTTTTTTTTCTATTCCCAGGAATCTAAGAAGTGTACTATGAATGATATGAAAGGATATGATTGAGGGATAATGATATTATCATAAATAATTCAGTTTCAATTTATATATATCTATTTTACCAAGACTACTAAACTATTTTCTTTTTTAGGAAGTGGTTCCTCGAATCTTATGCCAATGTTATAACGTGGATACCAGATCTAGGCTACTAGGGTCGGTGGGAGAGGGTGAAAAACGAAATATTTTGTATAAGTCATTGAAACTATGAGTATACAGTGATATTATTTTTTCTTACTAATACCACCAATATATTAATGTATTTAATGAATATATTTTTCAAATTTGGGTAGTAATAATACATGATATTCTCATGTATTCAAAGAGAAAGAACAATCATCCAGATAAGTTGATAATTTTACTAAAGACCCAATATAAGGATAAAATTTATGAAAAATTTACATAGATTAAAATTTGAAAACACAATTTTTCATTTTTTGGGAATATAATCTCAAGAGAGGGTATATTTTGTATTCCACCAAAGAAAAAGGCTATTGAAAATTGTACCAGACCAACCATGGTGACTGAGATCTGTAGTTATATTGGTTTTTCTTCATATTAATGATTATTTATAGTGAATTTATCATGACAATATAACATACTCACTATGTTCACTGGTAAAAGTGGAATGTTGCTTGGGATATATGAATGTTAGGAAACATTTAAGACTCTAAAGTAAAGATTAGTCAGTACACATGTTATTACATTACCCAAATGTGGAGAAGGGTTTGTAATATTTAATGATGCATCCAAATATGGTGTTTCTTTATTGGACATTGGAGGACATGAGGTTGTAGGAAAGATGGGTGGGATACATACTCGCTCCATGAGCAGACAATTTGGTCTCATTTGTAACGACTCAGTTCTCGATTCTGAGAGGGAACACAATGTTTCTGAAGGTGCATATGTGGCTGATTTTTGGGTGTAAATTTTGTCCCAGGTATTTTCATCACCGTGATTATGACCTTTGGTTTCTCACATTTTCCTTAAATGTGTTTCTATAATAAAAAATTTCAATTTTTAGTGATGAGAAAAATTACTCAACCCATGATTTGGAGCCAGCTATGGTAAATTTATAATTATAGATATGGTGCCATTATCTTTATGGATAAAAGTGTGATATATATACCAAGAAAGAATGTTTAAAGTATATATTCACACAACATTAATTTAATATATATTAAAGATGATGGATAGATCTAGTTAGAAATTATGACTTCTCGAAACATTACCACCATGGTAATGTTTGATGGGAGGAAGATTCTTTGAGTTGAAAGGATAATTCTTGATTATCCTTGAGGATGATTATAAAAGATACAGTATTGATGGATTTTAAAGAATAAATATCGAAATTCTACAAGAATTAGTGAAATATTATATTCTTAAAATAAGTGTTCAACCATTTATCCATGTGAGGATAAAAGTAGAACGTATGGATGATATAAAGATACAAAAGAAGCTGAGAAATGTTCCTAAGTTTAACCCTGATCAGGATTAAATGATAATTTTAATGAATAATATAAGTTTCCCATCAATACCCAAATTGAAGAAATAGTTAGAGGAATCACATAATTACTCATTCCCCATTCTTCATAGAAGTAAAAGTTTATATTGATATCTAAAAGAGTATTTCTAGTTGGATGCCATAGATAGGTATATTTTTGAGTTTGTATATTAGGGCTTGGTATGTTTGAAAAATAAATCTAAGATAAAACATTCTAACTGTATATTACAACCATTACCCAAAATGGCATAGAAATGGGAAAACATCATAATGGATTTTTTAATGGTAATCCCCAAAACATCTAAAGGGAATAATGTCATACGCGTTGTAATTGATCACCTTATAATTTCAGTACACTTAATCACTATCAATTATGATTTCCATCTGGTTGAGCTTCCCATAATACACATTAAGTAACTGGAAAGGTTTCCTGGAGTTATACTATAAATTTTATCTGATCAGGATTATAGACTTACCTTAATGGTTTGGAAAAGTCATGAGCAGTCTCTAGATATAGAGCCATGTTTTAGTACAATGTGTCAACCTCAAATAGTTGGTCAATCTAAGAGAACCATTCAAATCCTATAGGATATTTTGATATCATGTTATATGGATATAAAAATTGGTTGGTATCAAAACCTTCCTCTATTCATGTTTTCTAATAATAATACCATTCAATCTAGAATTCAAATGAGACCATATGAAGACCTCTATTTAATGTAGTCTAAAAATACTATGTATGGGGATTAAGTGTGATAAATAATATATTGAGACATCAAATAGATGAAGAAATTATATAAAAGGTTATATACATTTAATATAACATAATAGTTGAAAAAGTTTTTAAAAAAGTTATTTTGATAATTGCCGGTGTTATATGGAATTGGATGTTGTTGAAGATGTTCCTCTAAGAATTTATTTATGGAAAAAAGTTAATTAGATTTAGAAATATCTAAAAAACCCTTTGGTATATGAAGTGAACTGTGTTGAATTTTTTGTCAATGAGGTATGTTGTTGTCATGGAATGAATGGATGGATGTCAAGGAGTTTCAATATGTGAATGACAAAGGACGTGATGGTGTTGGTAATGAATGGAGAATTGCCATGGTACTAAGATGCATGTCACTTAGGAGATTCACTAAGTGGCATAGGAGATGATGGTTTGAAACATTCTCTCATATATCATACGATTGTAGAACTGATCTTAATGTTTCAATAATTGTATCAAGATGATACTAAGTTACACCACTTGAAGAATGGATGATGATAGAGCATCATCATTACATCAGACGATTGATGAGTTGATATTTAAGTTCAAAGAACTTGTATCAACTGGATACAATGTCACAACAATATCAGAATACCATGCATTGTCTTAAAAATGCATGAGTATATGAGGAGAACAATCCACAACTCATAAGTGGATTAAGTGGTTCTAATGAAGTCCATGCACTATCACTTAGTGCATGTGAATTTGAAGATGTTCCAATTTGATCTCTGATTGGATCATTGAATAATTTTGAAGAATATATTTGATTCAGGAGATTCGGTTGATGAAGAACCTTCGGGAATTCCATTCCTTAGTAATGAATACATGTTGAGGAAGAATTGGAGGAATTATAATGAAGAAGAAGAGATATAGAAGAAGAAATGGCTTAGAGGTTGAAGTGGCATTTGGCATTGGAAACTTGGTTACTTTGTTTCATACAAAGTCCTAATATTTCCCCTTAGACAAAATATGGGCCACCAAGGAGGCCAGCCGAGGGTTCAACCCCAAGGCACTTATGGGACTCGAGGTCGCCACGCCCAAGGGGGATCCCATGGGGCCAGCCCGAGAGAGGCCGGGGCCGTGTATAAGCCCTGAGGCCACGCGGTGGATGAAGACCGCGCAGCGTGAGCGTGAGGAGCGCGCCCGTGTGTGCATAGTGGGTGCCAGTGGCGCGCCCGAGTGGCAGGGGTGGGCGCAAGAGCGCGCCCGCAAGAGAACACGGTGCGGGGCGGCACCGTGGAGGTTGGAAGTTCAATTGACATGGAGCGGGGAGTGCCAGTTTGATAATTCGCGGAAAATCCCGCGGCGATTCGATGCGGGACGCGCAAATTTAACCGGGAGCGCATCCTGGCCGTCCGAGCGATCGCACGGCAGATCTCGGACGCCGGATGCATCGTGCCGCTCGCAATCTAATCTGATCTGCACACCTTCATTAAACGCCGGATCTGACGGCCTGTGAGTCATCTCCTACCTTGAGCTGAAGCCGAAGACACCTGTAGCCAGCTTCGAACCAGGCATCTCCCCGAGGACGGTTTTTGAGATCCCGTCCACCATAAATCGAGCCTTAGCATCCATGGAGTTCATCTGAGCCGTATGAACACAACCATGCAATAAAATATGCATGCACATGATGTTTGGGAGATTTGGAGTTTGGATGAGGCAAAATAAAATGCTGAGGCCACGTGGAGAACATGCTTTGCATGCATGGGCCTAAACAGAGGCCATGCACACGTTCCGCGACGCATGCATGAGAAGGAGAAAAAAATAAATGAGCACGCATGAAACAGAGAGTAAATTCAACATTTGGAAAGATTTTAATGAATTGAAACTTTAGGGGATTTGAGAGGTATCTCACGCAGAAGTTTTGGACCTCCTCTACCTATAAAAAGAGCGGCTGAGGTGCTTGAATCGCTTGCTGAAGTTTTGTTGAAGATCTGTTGTCCCGTGAGATCCCTCTGCCTCGCGAAGAAAGAAGCCCTGTGCCATCTATTTTCACGGCTGAAGTCCTCGGTGCCATCCTTGGCCCGAAGGAGTCCCTTGCGCGCAACTCCTTTGCATGACAAGAAGAAGAGGTTGGGCTGTGCGGTAGAACCTTGCGCACCCCCTCTATGCACCGTGCCCCCTGCGCGGTAGCACTTGCGCGCCCGCGGTCCCTTGCACCCGAGGCTTGTGCGGCCTAGAGGCCTTGTGCACTTGCGCGGTCAGGTGCACCCTTTATCTTGAGCGCCCACGGTCGAGGGCCCTTGCCTCCTTGAGGACTTGGGCGGCAGTGTTGATGGAGAAAGGCCACACCACTTGCGCGCCTACTTTGAAGGTGGAGATCGGGCAGAAGTGAAGGCCAAATACACACTCATTGTGTGTGTGCAAAAGAAGGATGAGGCATTTCCTCGTGTGTGAACATGAAGAGTCGTAGCCTTGTGAAAACAAAGAAGAACCTATGGGAAGCGTGTGTGAGGTGAAGAAAGAAGGTCGAGGCCATTGAGCCTTGTGTGTATTCTTGAAGAAAGAGGACCACAACTCATATTTTGTGTGTACAAATAAACCAAGAGGCCGTAGACAAGTGTGTAAAAGAAGAGGGAAGAGGCTAAGCTCATGTGTGTGCAAAAGTGAAAGAAGTGTGTGCAAAGAGCAAAGAGGTCGAAGCCTATGTGTGCACTAAATGTGAACACACATAGAAGAAGTTGAAAGAAGACATCCACACTAGAGTAAAACACACTTTTAAGTGTGTAAAAAATTGAACAAAGTGTGTGAAGGAAGTGAGAAGGTGTGTGCTAAAAAGGATTAAACCCTTTGTGGGTTTATTGCACCGAGAAGAAGAAGGGGAGTGCATGCTTACATGCATGCATGTGAACACGTGAACAAAGCTAAATCAGGATGTGTGCAATTGAGAATTCCAAGACCAGAAAATCTTGAAGAATCAGAGTTTCCATGCATTCAGTGCATGAAGTTGAATTGATGACAGACTGAAGCCAGACTGAAGATAAAGAAATCAGTTGTCTGAGTTTTCAGTAGATTGAGAAGAGCCTGATCAACTGATGTAATCAGAAGTCTTGAGCAATACCAACAGACCTTTTCAGAGGCTGTTGAAGATTCTTGAAGAGAGAGGCCAGGTCATCCTGAGAAGAAAGAGATAAATCCTGAGCAAGATGAGGAGACCTGATCAAGTGATCAGAAGTGAAGAGCAAGGACAGCAGTCTTTATCCCAGACTGCTGAAGATACTTGAAGAAGCTTAAAGTAAAGAAGAGCTGCTCGTGTGACTCGAGAAGCCAGGAGAAGCCCCCTGTGAGACTCAGGGTGGAAGAAGTCTTCAGTGGGATTCTGGAGCAGGCAAGTGGGACTCTGGTAACACTGTGGGACGCAGTATAAAGACCCTCCTGTGGGACTCAGGAGAGATATAGTGGGACTCTGTATCGACCATTGTAATACTAACAGATTATAATGGAAGAAACCATGTTGGGGTGTTTAACCAACATGGCAAGGACGTATGACTTTGGAGCCGAACCTTGTAAATCCTTGTGTTCTGTGCCTTTACATTTACTGCATCACTCGAGGAAAGGCTGATAGATACAATAAGAGTGGATCGAGGCCTTAACAAGCCATAGAGGTTTAATTGATAATGAATCAATTAGTACAAAGTTTTAAAGGATTACTAATTCACCCCCTCCCCCGCTCAGTGATCACACTGATCTGGGAACTTCAGTATATGATACAGAAAAAAATTACAATTAATTACAATTAATTACAATATTTAAATCCAAAAAAGTGATACTTTAATATAAATTTCCACATTTTATGATATAGTTGGTATTTTGGGATTATTCGTAAAAATAGCACATTTTGGATTTCTAATAGTTTTAAATTATATATGTTTTATGGATATAAAATATTCAATATTAATCAAAATAGTGAAATTATTTCATTTAATGATTATAAACATATAAGGATTCATTTCATCGATATTGAACAAAATATTAATCAACCGTATGGAATCTCAAAATAAGCTCACAAGATAGACCATGAAAACTGTTTACAGATCAGTCGATTTTTCGCGTTGGGTCCCTAACTAGTTAATAGAGTACCTAATAACTATGAAATTCGGTTTATGGATGAACAAGAAGTTTTGGAACATATATTATTAAGTCTAGGACATGTGAATTAGTCATTTTCATGGACATTAAGGTATTCTAATCTGGATGTTTTCAATTTGGAGAGTCTGATAGGATAGAATAAATTTTCAGAGTACAACGAGAATAACTCTAAAAATACATGTTCAAATAAAATGAAATTTTGAAGAGGGAAAAACATTATATTTATTAACATTAATAAAGGATGAAACACGAAAATATGTCATTTATTGGGGATAAAAAACATCAACCTTCATAGGGAAAATTATTCCTTTAAAATGAGGGAATCTCATCCCTCTTAAAGCATCTCATTCCATCCGATTCTTTCGAGGACATCAAGGAGTAGAACATTTCAGCTTTCACCCTTTCATCTATTTTCATTTCCATATATTTTTAATCCATTCTTATTCTCCATTCATGTATATTACCCTTATAAGGGTGGGGTATACATTTTTAGTGATTGGGGAAGGGTTGGTTTTCTATTTTGTAAGGCTTGAGTTTTTAACCATAATTGATTATAATTTATTTCTTCTTCAATGTTTTTTTCAATTTCAGATTTCAGATTTTATTATCATGTGAAATCATTGATGTTTTTTAATTTCATTATTTATTTTTTATTTTTTAGATGATCATTTTCTCCCTCCATAGATTTATGTTTTATATATGAAGGAATATACTGGGGATTAGTGGCGAGGAACTCATCGAGCATCAGTGCATGTAAAATGGGTATTGGATGTTCTTGATTGTTCATAATAAACAAGATATAATTGTGTATTATCAAATTTAATTGAGGATATTCTTTTCAAATATCTTTCACATATAAGGAGGGTAGAAAAAACTGAGATCATGATAAGTTTTTCCCTCACCATCACCATTTCACCAAGGAAGTGAGAGGAAACAATTATGAAATCTCAATTTATTAAACTCCGAAGAAGAGTTTTGAAATAAATTATAAATGGATATAATTACAATTAAGAAACTGACAATGAACTAATCACCCATAAAATATCATTGTTTTCAATCACATGAATTCCAAATTTCATTTCAATCATTTTCTTATTAGTTTCTTTTAAAAACACTACATTTTTACCCAAGATAAAAAGTGAAAAACTGTTTTGTGTGGACTCATATTCTGGAGACTACCTATTTTATCCACTATACTACACTTCAGTAATATAATTTTTTTTGACACTCCCTCCGACTGGCGTGCATAAATCTTGGCATCATTGCTTGGGAGACAGTACAACAACAAAAAAGACTTTCAAAATTTAATGAACCACAACTAAAAAAGAACCATTAATTGAATTTGATCCCGAAATTGATAGAATATTAACCCAACTAAGAAAAAGAAACCTACCAAGATTCTTTGAGGAAATAGATCTCTCAGATTCATTTTGAACTCTTACTGTTCACTCTGAACTGGAAATCATGGATGGAAATCCTAACCCAACCCTATGTGATCTATGTGAACCTCAATTTTCTATTCAAAATAACAAACTCATTGTAGTCACTGCACCAAATGATTTTTAATTATGTGTAAATAAGATTCTTGTGCTTCCAAAGTTTCATGGTCTTGTAGGAGAAGATCCAAATCAACATATCCAAGAATTCAACTTTTTCTGCTCCATTTTCAGGGTAAGATGAGCACCCGAAGACCAATTTAGGTGGAGGGAATTCACATTATCACTCAAAGGAGTTTCTAAAGAATGGTTTTACAATCTCAAAATATGGGAGATTAGTGATTTGGATGACCTAAAAATAAGTTTCATGAAATTATTATTTCCCACTTCTAGGAGCACTTCCATCAAAAAGAAGATTTTCAGAATACGACAATCAACTGGACAAAACCTCTATGAGCACTAGGTCATTTCAAGATGCTATGTTCTAGATTCCCAAATAAAAAAATAGTGGAATAATAATTCCTTTTGTTCCTCTACCAAGGACTTATAGATAAGTATTGAAATCTTCATAAAGCCTTATCTAGGAGATCATTGATTGAAAATTCACCTACAGATATTAGAGTACTAAATAAAATGATTGCTCAAAACTCACAACAATTTGAAACTATATGGGTGAGAATATGGGGAATCAATAAGGTGGGAATATCTGATTCAAAAGAACTAATTAGAAGTGAAATGGGAGAAATCACCAGGTTATTGCAATAATTGGATGTAAACCAAGTTATGGAGCTACAAGAACCATATTTGGTACGTGGTATATTTTCTTCTAATTATCATTATAATGAATAGTGTCCAGAAGTGTAGGAAAACGAATGTTATACTGCTAGCTACTAGAAAAAGAAATTATATCTAAACCAGCCCCATCATCTCTAAACCCAACAAAGATATGGATTCCAATAAAACCTAGATTTACCTCCCTTTCAATAGAAATACAAGAACCACAGTTCATACAAATAATACAATAAACATCTCTTTCAGGAATAACAACCCTTTCATACACCAACATTCCAAAGAAAATTATATAACCAACTCTACACAAGTGGAAAACCATAAATCAATAACCCACAACTATAGTCAAATGTAGAGGGGATTAAAGAAAATGTGAAAGACATATCTAATAAGTAAAAAACTTGTTTGGATATTCTATCTAAGAATTCAGGGAAACTTCCCTCCCAGATAGTGCGAAATCCTAAAGAAAATTTCAATATGATCTTGAAAATAAGTGTAATGGAACCCCCACCAAAATACAACTTTGAATCTTAAACAATACCACCAGTTTTGAGAAAGAATGATGATGAATATTCTAAAAAACAATGAAAATCCCCCTAGAAGATGAAAAAGAAGAGAAGAGGGAATGGCCGTAGAAGAAGAGATAAGAAAATCCAATGGAAATTCAACAAGGGATAAGAAAGACATACCCCCACCATTTCCATGAGGAATTATTGAATTAAATAAATTTCATTAATAAATGCTTTAAAAATAAATTCTGGATGCCTTTTAGAAAGTGGAAATCAATACACCCCTACTCAACGCAGTCAAAAAAATTCCAAGGTATTAAATTGTTTTTGAAAGATATTTTCACCAGAAAGAGAATACCTCATGGGAATGAAATTATCAACCTGGGGAGAAGTGTTTAAGCCCTTTTCACACCATAATTTCCAACCAAATTTCATAATTTGTGGATGTTTTCCATTCCATGCACTAATTGTCCATTAAATTTCTGTAATGATTTGTGTGATTGAGGTTCTTTAATTATTGTATTGCCTCACTAAGTATACACTTATTTAAATATGGGATACTTAAATCCCATAATATTGGTGGTCGTACATTCAAACAGATCCATAGATATCTCAGCTGGAGTTATAGAGGATGTCCTGGTGAAATTCAAAGATCTCTTACTCCGCACTAAATTATATGCACTGAATATGGAGAAGATAAGAGCCCCTCACACTCTCCCATCATTTTGGGGATACCATTCTTGAAAATTTCCAAAATCATCATCAATGTCCATTAAGGTACACTCACCATGGAATTTTGAGATAACACTATCCGCTATACCATTTTTGAATCCATGAGGCACCCATCATGTGATCACTCCCTCATTGCATGCACCCATGATGTTGGTACTGAACCCATTGAAGAATCAGGTATGTTCCATGAATTCTTTGAATTACAATAGAATTTTTCTATTAATGATCATGTGAATTCCCAAAACACAAGATAATCTAATTTCATGTCGAAAGATGAGTTAAAATATGACTTTTGATTATTTTTTGAGTTATGAGGAAGTTGATATGGTTTATTGTGCGCAGGATGTCAAACCATTGGAAGTAGGGAATGTAATTTTAATTTCATCACTTAAGAACCCCCCTTAACTGGAATTAATACCACACCCAAATGATTTGTAATATTTGTACCTTAAGAAGGGATAGAAATTACCAGTCATAATTTAAAATGGTTTATCTAAAACACAAAATATAAATTTGATTGTGATTTTGAGAGATAATGACCAATAAATAGGGTGGAGCATAAATGATATCCTATGAATAAAATGAAAAAAATTTACACAAGGAATTTTTCTTGATGGAGATTCCAAACCTATTAGACATCCCTTTGGAAGGCTAAATTCCACCATGATGGAGGTTTTAAAGGAGGAGATTGATAATCTATTGGAAGATGGAATCATCTATCCTATTTCAGATTAACAGTGGATTATCCCCATTCGTATAGTTAAAAAACTAACCTCACCATGATGATGAATGAAAAGAATGAGTGAATCCCTAAGAGAATTAAAACTAGATAGAGAGAGTGCATTGATTTTAGGAAATTGAACCAGGTCACATAGAAAGTTCATTTCCCCTCCCCTTCATTGATCTAATGTTAGAAAGATCGGTAGGGAAAACTCATTATTATTTTTTTGGATGGGTTTTTAGGTTACATCCAGGTTCCCATTGCTCTAATGGATCAAGAGAAGATAAAATTTACTTTTCCCTTTGGTAATTTTTCATAAAAAAGGATTCCATTTCGATTATTTAATACTCTAGGTACATTTAATATGTTCATGGTAAGTATATTTTCAAATCACAATACAAATTTCATGGAAAATATTTTAGTTGATATCAATGGTTTTGTGGATTTTTTTATCATTTTTTGAAAAATATGGAAAATGTTTTGGAAATCTACATTGAAAATAATATTGTCTTAAATTTTGAAACAAGTAATTTCAATGTTGAGAGATGAATTATAATGGGTAATGTCATTTCACAAAATGAAATTGAAGTTGATAAATAAAAAATTGATGTGAAAAATTATTTTCCTTACCCTACTTGTGTGAAACATATTAGATCATTTTTAGGACATGTAGGATTCTAAAGGAGGTTTATCAAATATTTAATTAATATTTATCTCACTATAATTAGATTACTCTTGAAAGATTACGATTTTTATTTCAATGGTTCATGTAGGGAATCCTTTTATGATTTGAATAGGAGATTGATTTCACCACCCGTGATGATGATGCCAAATTGGGAAGAACCATTTGAGCAACTCTATGTTGCTTCCAACTAAGAAGTTGGAGCATTCATTTTTCAATGAATTATGGGATGACCAAAAGTAATATGATATTCATAGACAACCTTAAATGTGGCCCAATGCAATTACACAACTATAACAAAAGTGTTCTTACAAGTTGTTTTTTCTTTAGAAAGATGAAGATCATATCTCTATAGATGACATAGTCAATTATATGGTAACATCTCAGCTCCCATATCATTTATTAGTATGATAACATAGTCAATTATATGGTAACATCTCAGCTCCCATATCATTTTAATTCTCACCAAATTCAAAACCAGATAACTGTATCTTGATATTACATTGGGGATGGTCCATTTCTTTGGATGATCTACAATGACCAAGTAATAAGAAGATGTTTTCATGATTTTGAATTAATATATTTCTTTGAGAGTTTTCACAATTTAGCTTGTGGAGTCCACTTTGGACCTTAATGTATAGGAATTAGGGTTTTATAATATGGTCTTTATTGGACAACCCTTTTTAAATATGCTCATGAATTTTGAAAAATGTTTGAAAAAATGTCAGTTTTTAGGAAATATTTCAAAGAGACAAGAAATGCCTCAAGAGAAAATGAATTTTTTTGAATGTTTTTATGCCTGGGGGATAGATTTTATGGGACCATTCTAAATTTCATTTTGAAATTACTATATATTGCTTGCAGTTGATTATGTTTCCAAATGGGAAGAAGCCAAATCCCCCTGGCCTAATGATGCTAAAGTTGTTTGTGATTTTGTAAGGGCTATCATATTTTGTTTATTTGGAGTTCGTAGAGAAATCATCAGTCATTACGGGACTCACTTTTTCAATTGGAGAATGGGGTATTTTTTGAAGAAGCATGGGGTGCATAATAAATATTAACTCCCTATAATCCACATACAAATGGGAAAGCTGAAGTGTCCAATAGGGAAATAAAAATAATTTTGGAAAATGCTGTTAATAAAAACAGGAAGGATTGGAGATGAAGGTTTAAAAATACCTTATGGGATTATAGGACAGCCAACAAAACCCCAATTAGAATGAGTCTATATAGGCTGATTTATGGGAAAAGATACCACCTACCTATGGAATTGGACCATAATGAATATTGGCTTATGAGGAAGATGGATTTGGATCTTGAAAATTATAGGAAAGAAATAATATTGAAGTTGACGGAGATGGAGGAAATTAGGAGGGGTTCATATTGTAACATCCCAAGTAAGTAATGAATTATAGATATTTTTATCTATGTCTATTCATGAATTAGATAGTGTTTTGAGGCTTTAAATGAGAATAAATCCAACCTGAAGCATTGAATACTCCAGTATTTTTAAATGCTTTTTTACAACATTTTGATGGCGAACCATTTTTAATTATATCTTTTGACAATTTTATAATCTATATTTGTCAAAATAAACTTATTCTTTAAGATTGGGACATTGAAATATATTTGGAAAAATTTCTGGTATTTTTATGATAATGTTCATTTTTTAATGAATAGTTAAAAATGTTGTATTTTAATTCAAAACCTATTTTTAATATAATTTATTTATATGATTAGATTATATTTTGAATGGTTTTTAAAGTACAATTGGAATATATGTTTACCAATTAATCCAATAGTGGTCGTTAGAATCAATTTCACTTTGAAATTGGACTTAATCTAGTGTCAATCTTTTGATACTTATTGTTTCATAAAAACACGCTATTTGTCATGAGAACGGGAATTAATTATTAAATTAATTAATTTAATTAATATGTTAAGAATTTTTTAAAATAGAAATCATTTTTTAATTCGGAATATCAAATATAGCTTAAGGTGAAGTTTTGGTATTTTTATGAAAAACATTAATTTTTGATGAATAGTGAAACCACTAAGTGGTACTTATAAAAACTGATTTTCCGTTTAAATGAAATTTTACCACCTTTTTGGCTTGAATTTCAAAAATCCGACATACATGGTTGTCATTAAGAAGTAAAATGTGGTTCAATGGTTAAGGATCTTCAACATCTTATATAAAGATATTCCCCAATTATTTTCCTAACTAAAACCATTCTTTATATCCTGGGGAAAGGAAAACATAAAAATATTGATTTAAATTGATCATTAAGAGTAAACATGGAGAACATAAAACACAATATAAACATTGGAACGTAAAAACATGGACATAAAGTTTAAACATCAAAATATGGAGACATGAAATAAATCCTGCTAGTACGTAAGGCATAGATCATAAAAGAACATCAACCATCATAGAATATAATTTACATAAAAAATATAATTTTGGAAAACAAATAATAACATAATATTATTTCCATAGTATCCATGTTATTGTTGTTAAGACCATCATAGTGGACAAATTCCATTATAGAACTAAGTTTACTTATCGTTCTAGCCATGTGTTATTGAACCAAATTTACTTGTCATTCCAGTCATGTATATCTCATGGGATATAAATCTTTTCCCAATTCATTGGAGGGTTATATAGGTCCCACCCATCTCATAATGAAATCATTCTTACATGTTGCACAAAAACCTAAAAAATTTACAATAGCACAACCCATGAATTAAAATGGGATTCTTAAAAATCAGTACATCATAATTTATATAAAACAAACGAATTTCCTAAATAACATTCCATCATAAACACAATAATATCACTAAAATATCAAGTATATAAATATAACCCTATTTAAAGAGTGAAATATTAGATAGAAATTAATTTTGGGAAATAACATGAAATTAATTTTGGAGGAAAATATCCTTTATTTTTCAAAAACATTTTGTTTTCTCAAAATGAAATGCAATTTTAAATGAAAATAATTTAGTTAAAAATAATCTCGAAATCATGTAGAGGAATATTCATAGACAGAAGGTTTCATGAAACCCTAAAAATTCATTCATGCCTAATAAGTTAAAGAAACATTCTTCTCGTACTTTTGCTGAAAATGTCAAAAAGTACCTCATACAGTAAATGAAAAAGATTCCATTCAAACAATTTAGTAATAACATACCAATGGGTAAAATTGAAATTTAAAAATTATATAAGGATATAAATAATATCTTGAAATACATATTTAGGTATAATTGATGTGGATGATACTTATACCCCAGTAAATACTTACTAAAAAACAATCTCGGATAAAAATGAAAGTTTCAAAGATATTCCTTATCTTTGGTCTGATTTTCTTCGTATGTATCCAAACCTATTGTACAATGATATAAATAATGTCACTAATTTATTAAGAAATCATTATATTTTTATTATAACATTTATGAGCATATTTTCATCCGTTTATTAGTAACATTTCATTGTTACTCATTATTTGGGTATTAACTACATTTTGTTCTTATACATGTTTTGTTGGATGAGTTCTTATTAATCATTTTATGTTATAGTTATATCACTTAAAACATGTTATTATTTTAATATATATTATATTTATTAATTCAATGCATTTTTATAATCATGTTGTAATGAAGATTATGTTGAATGAATCACATCGCATTGCGGAGAGGTTAAGCTATACGTACGCACAAGCAATGATATCGTGTCCATAATTGTTGAACCGAAGTGAAGTGGGCAGTTTATATAATATTAGAATAAAAATAATTTTATATTAATCACACAAACAAACACACACACACACACATATATATTAATTACATTATTATACCCATCCATTTAAGGTGGTGGTGAAAAAGGGATTTCACCACAGTGTGGAGACGTTAAGCCGTACGTACGCATGCGTAACGATTTCATTTTTCCTAGGATGGGTAGAAGGTTGAATATGTTTGTTTAATATATATAATTATGTATAAGTATATGAATGATAATGATATTATTACTTTATAATGAAACAAATAATGAAGATTAATTATTATAAGAAAAAATGTTGAAAGAATCAATAAATGATATTACCTCTTCTTCAATGTGACTCCTCTAAATATCCCCTTAGAGCACTAGAGTTTGTATTTGAAAATTAAAATAACCTCTACAACGACAATTGGTAGTTTAGAAGGAAAAAGGGAAGGGTGTGTCTGAGCATGAAGGCACAAAAGGAAGTGAAGAGGCGAGGGAGGGGGTTCCCTTTTATAATTGAGTTTAGAGGCACTTTAACAAAGTTTTAAAATATAAATTTTTATAAATTCTATTTCGATTAAAAATAGTCCAAAACTTATTTAATTAGAAGATAATAATCCTTTGGTTTGGATACCCATCATACAATAATTTTTAGACTTGTTTTGAATATTTTTGTTATCCTTATCTTTTTGGGTTAACCCTTATTTTACCCCTTTTAATCTTACTGTGATATCATGTAATTTGCACATTAGGGGATAATCCAATTTCTATATCAAGTCAAATGACCCAAAAAAGTTATTTATGACATATTAATACTTATAATAACCATTTTGGTGAATATTAGAAATTTAGAAATTTAGAATCATTTAATAAACTATTTTAGGTTTTAAGTTATGAATTATGTCAATTTTTGGCACTATTCATACTTGGCTTTTTTTTAAAAATTCAAAACAACCTAATTCCTTTGAAAAGAAGGAATTCGATAAAATATAATATGTAAATATAATCCAAAAAATTCGTGTATGTCATAAAAATAATTAAATTACATTTGTTTTAACATTTATAATATCCTTTATTTGAATCTCTTATTAATGAAGCAATCAATGCATAATCATTGTGTCGTTTTAAAATTTATTAAATTAATGTCTAAAAATTATAAGTAAACAATCATGATTTAGGAAATATTTCCCGATATGTAATGACTATTAATTATCCAAGATATTAGTTATATAACCTCACCTTAAAAGTATATTATTAAATGATACATGTTTATATTATATTTATCTTTACATTAAATTAATTCTTATAAGATGTCATTTTCACACCCATGGGGCTCCATGGAGTCCCAAAATCGACCCAAGTATTTGCATGGTCGGAAATATCTCATAAAAAAGAATTAAGACATGTGTTTGGGTAGTATAATATTATTTTAATATTATTTATTTACCCTTATTTAAGAGATTTACCATTTAACCATGGTAAATAAAATTATTAATGAAGTTACTATTTATAATGTCCAAAATAATTAAAGAAACATATTCACACAATTTTGACCTTATGATTAAAAATATGGAATGAATTTTTCAAAATTCAAAATACATCAGTTGAAGCAATTAATTTTAAATTAATTCTTGTTGTCAAAACCAAAAAATGGGGTTTTTAAGAGGTTAGAACTATTAAAAGATTAACATCTGTTTATGTCGAATTTAATAGTGAAATTACTTACAATGACAAAAATTGGATTAGATGATAAACATATAACTTAATTAAACATTTAAACCAACTAAAAAGATAATCTATCTATATATATAAATTAGATGAAAAGGTTGATTGGAATTAAAATGCATTATTTTTCACTATTCATTAAATTTTTAATTTTATCAGAAAAATATCAAATATTAAACGAAAGTATATTTTTATGTTCCAATTCCAAATAAAAATAGTATTTTGTCATATTTAACTTATAAAATTGTCAAAAAATATATTTAAACTTGGTTCACCATTTAAAGGTTAAAAAACTTCATTTTTGGAAAATTACAACTTTAATTTTAAAAACTGATTTTGTTCTCATATTATGTTCTAGAAAATGTGTAAGATGAATTCTAATGTTATATAAAATTAAAAATGTGGTTAATAATATTCATAACAATTAATTTATATCCAATTAAATAATATTAATTTAACAATATATCTTTGTTTAGTGAAAATCGGATCGCATACAACCAAAGCTATCGAGGAAGGTCGCTCTTGCGTGTAACGCAATACAAGTAAGTTTTGCGTGAATTGAAAGATTCATTGGATGTTTCATATAACATAATAAAAATTTAATTCATTTATAAATTGATCAGAATATATACTTACTGTTTTGTGGAATGAATTCTATCAAAAGAACATGAAATTGTGTTCAACACAGGCCATGAATAGTGTTGCATACACTACAACCTGATATAGTGTTGTGTATAGTGAAAGATAATAGTTGTCAAGTGTATAACACAAGAAATTAATAAAATTTACATAATATATCTCATTAAATCTTGGGGTGTGAGAGTTCATGGAGGAATCATAGGTAGGTGTACGCATAACACTTACAGAGGTGTGTGCTGGCAAGCAGGAGGGCTACTGGGTGGACCACATAGGTGAGGTGTGGCCCAGGTAGGACATGTGTGAATTATGTTATGGGTGCCACAACTGGTGCTTTATTGATAAGAAAAAGTAAGGATTATAATTTTTTAATGGATGATTAATGTATAGATTATTGATTCTAGACAACAGTCATGCATGTATTTTTTACCCCATCATCAAATATTTGGATATAATAGTGGCCTCCATATCAAATAATATTGATTGTATGATCAAAGTCTTAAATAATATTTAATATTGTAGAAATAGTACATTGACTTTGATTTCAATTTCTTGGCCAGGATGTCTTCCATCTTTAGATATCTTAGTACTAATAGGCCGATACTAGATGTATGAATTATTAGGAAAAAAATGATGAAAAACCCTTCATGAAATCTATTTCTTTCATACAAGATATTGATCAAAAGAGTATCCTAGGTTAAGAAGAAACAAGATATTATAGTGAAATATCCAAGAATTCATAATCATGGTGAATTTTGAGATTTAGCATGGGAGTTTAGTTTCATGAATGTGAGTTCGAACATGTAAAGGGAGAAGAAAACTCTTATGGGAAGATACAAATTTTCTTGGCATCAGAAGGTCTTAAAAATACGATATATATTCAATAATTTAAAATAATCCATAACAAGGTATATTTTGTGGATAACATTGAATTATTCATGAAATCACTTGAAATGTGGATTAGAGGAAGTGCAAAGGTATTGGATCTCATATATAAACATCATATTAAGCTATTTTGATATTTTCTACAACCATTCTAGTTTTTCATTGATAACTATTAATTTTAGAAAACTTAGTATCTATGAACTTCATTTTTATACAAAGAATAAATGTGTGTTGTGATCCACTCAGATATGTTAAGAGGAGAGTTCCACATATATATTTTCACAAAGAAGAAGAATCCTATAATTTAAACATGATGAACTATATACCCTTTTCCATTGAAAGAAAACTCAAGGATTTCATAATGAATTGTTCTAGGAACCAATACTTGAGAAAATTAATCAAATATATTACATGAATAAATAATGATAGATTTCGAAAAATCACAACTAGTTTGTCCTTGGAATAAAATTCATGGTCTATTTTTGTGAAGACCTAGTTATATGACACCTTCTAGGTTTATGTGGAGGTACTTGTGTGAAGAAAACCTTTTACCAATAAAGCAGTTAAAGATAGAGGGGGAATAAAATATGTAAACTATTTCAAGAAGTACATGAATATAGAATAATGTGAGAAAATACAAGAGAAATAATATGTATATTCACATAATAATATTAATGAAAATAAATTTGATAAGGTCTCACATGTCTTACACCATGAATTACACTCTCACCCATGTAGTAAAATTGATTTAATTGAGTTTATAATTTAATGACATGGGTTTTAGGTTATGGAAGACTTACTATACATAAATTAATACTAAAATAAATCATGTACATCTATTTTTCTCATCTAAGTGAGGTAAAGGCTTCCCCAGACTAAGGGAAGAATTTCCTTAGAATTGTCGCACCAAAGAAACTAGCCATACATTGGAGATATGGTATTAGTGGATGATAATTGGAAAATGATTCTGATTTTACCACTCCCAAACATATTCATATTATTATGAAAAAAGAAGATAAAGAGAAGGATCTGACATATAGGTAACAAACTAAAAAGAAGTTATCAAACATATAAATAAAAATAAATGAAACATAATATGATGAATATAATCATATGGACATATTGAAAAGATAGTTCCAAAAAATTATCAAAAGGATTGTTTCTAGATGAAAGAGAAGAGGAAGTTAAAGAAGATTTATTTTTTTATTCTGCGTAAATGAGAATTTTCTTTCCTGATATCATGAATGTTACAATTGAAAATGAAGGAGGTGAAGAGAAAAGTAGTATTATGTCATCCATAAAAAGAATCAACTAGTGGAACAATTCCATGGTGTTACAAATAAATATAAAAAGAGGAAGGTTATCTTTTTGGGTAGTATAATGAACCATAAAAGAGATGCAACTATGTGAGGAGCCCAAGAACTGTCCATTGAATATAGTAAAACACAAGGGTAATTATATTCCATTCCTTAAATAACCACGTAAAAATAATATTTTATAATGGTTGTTTGGTATTGTATTATTTATAAACCATTTTAATCACTAGATTATCTTATTGAGTAGTTAACACTATAATAATATCATGTTACGTATTTTCTAACTTTTATACACTTACATTTGATAAGGATATTTGAATAGAAGAATCAAGATCCTAATTTGCCTAAGAGGAAAAATAATAGTAAGTTATACATACGGAAAAGGTTCTTAATAATTATTCAACCCCCTTAGTGTTTATGGTTTCCTAAAGTGGTAGTACCCAATGATATCAAAAGAAATTTTTACCTCTATTGGATTAACTACATTGTAGTTATTCTATTTTAAAGATTTTATTTTCATTTTTATTATATACTGAATTGAAGTTTTGGTGAAGATTTAGTTATCCGAGAGTAGAATTTTATTACTACCAAGATCATGTTTAACAGGATAATAAAAGAGAAAGTAAATTGAATAATTATTCCATATCTTTTAAATAATAAACCATATCAGTATCTACATGCCTTTACAACAATTAAGGTATATCATACACGAAAAGTGAAGAGTTGGTGGATTAGGTGTCCACAAAGAAAAGGAAAACATTCCAACTAAAATAAATCTAGAATGTTAAGAGAATATGAGGCATGTGAAAATTCTTTAAAAACTATCCAAAAAATAATATCATAGTGTAACTAGTGTTCATGATAAATCTATAAAATCTCAAGATATATTAAATTATGGATTAAGATATATGATAATTTAAATTACTATATAAATAGTCTCTATTGTTAGTGGAATCTTGCAATGAATCAAGAAATAGATCACCTTTCTATATGAATTTGTTGATAATTTTGAAAAGGATTTACATGAAAATTATATAGTATCCCTGGTCAGAAAAGAGGCAGTAGACAGTGGCATCTTCAAGACCTGGTTGGATGGGGGATGTTTCAATATTTAAATGTTTCCTATATTGGGTCACTGGAGATTTTATAAAAAGTATCATCCTTCTTTAATATGTGGATGTTTTATGGACATGCACTAATAAAAAGATATATTTTAATTTTTTTCCACATGAGAACCTAAAGAATATCTATTGAAGTGATTCGTCATTATGGTGATTGTATTGAAAGTCTCTAGGAAGGGGTGAAATTTGGAATAATGTCAATGAAGCCACCAAAAACATAATCTCCTGAAAAAATAATTAATAAGGAATGTTCTTAAAGATCATGTCATTATAAAATGTACATGTTTCAAATTATATAATCCATTCCTACTCAGGATAGAAAATATTTACAGTAATGGGGAGAAATTTAATTATGAAATGATTTTAGAAAATTGAACGTATAAAAGTAATCCAAGGACATTTATTTTGGTTGTTGAGAAAGAATTTTTTTAATCTATTAGATTATGCGTGAGTAGGAGTTTCAATTTCACACCTCTTAAAAAATACTTATATATTAATTACAATTATTCGGACTGAATAAAAGTGGAAAACCCATGAATATAAGTTTATGAGTTCTAGTTTCATTAGTTATTATGATAACTTATTAAGGGAAAACTTTTTTATCTAAATAAAATCATATTTTTTATACACCAATCGTGTCTCATGTAGACATAGAGTGAAATGATGTCAAGAAAATTACATAATACTGATGTGACACCTTTTCCCAGAGACAATGAATTTATTATCAAGTAGTTGGAGACAAAAGTGAAATTAATGGAAGTTTATAATGATATTATAAGATAAAAAAGTTTAAATATATAGGTTAGAGATTAAAATATTCACACATTCATTTGGAAAGAGCATTTATGGTATTTCAAAAAAAAATTGGGGGTATTGGAGAGCCCATATTGTGTTTGGGTGGTATTTTTTTACAATAAATGTTATTGGATGTCAATGGTTTTGAATGAAATAGAAATATTTCATTGATTTCAATATGTTGAAGAAGTTATAAAGAAGAGAGAGTTGGAATGTTGGGATGAATGTTTCATAAGTCTTATTCTATTAATAAAGTTCATTGAAGACTTTTTGTTTATAAATTGTGATTATTAGTGTACAATTATTAATTTTCATTATATATACTAACATAGTTTGGTGTGATCAGTTTTTTCATAACATGTTGAGTAATTCTTAAGATGACTATTTTAATTAAGATAATGTGAAATATTATTTTCTAGGAAAAACATGAATAATTCCACATGATATAAATATTATTTCATATGTAGTTCTTTTAAGACCATGAATGAAATTATGAAGAAGACGTTTCAGTGGATTGATATTAAATTCTCTACATTGAATAATTCTAAGTGAATTTTGATCACTGTCCTTTAGAAAAAATCGGCCTTCCATAGACACCCATGGAGGGTGAGATCAAACCACATATGTAAGCTAAGATCAACCACATGGGATCCTAACCATGTATGGGTTGCCATAGAGACATAGTGGGGGAGTAAAACACCCACATGGAGTGAGTGGAGGAATCATAGGAGGGTGGATGCAAATTACCCATAGATGAACACACAAAATCATAGGAGGGTGCGATGGTGGACCACATAAGCGAGGCATGACTTTTTTATGTTATGGGTGTATTCTGTTTCCTGTACTGACCTAGGTGCTAGCTAGAAAGGTGGAAGAAATATGGAGTATTATTAAGCAGGTGAAAAATGAATAGAAGATCAATGTATGACAAAAAATACATGTGAAACTATTCCTCATCCTAAAATAGAATCATATAATGGAGGCCTATAATATACTGATAATATCATGAATATTTGTTTAATAAAATAAATTTCTTGTGTAGTTTTCGTTTCATGAAACACTAAGTTTTAATGAATCATAATATATTATTAATAATATTATAATTTAAAATTGACCATCAGAACATTGCCATTAAATTTGGATACCTGAATAAGAAAAATAAAAAATTTTAAATTATGTACAAAGTTTTTAGATAATGAAATTATATTTATAAATAAGTTGTTTGTTTTTAGTAAAATTGTTTTAGGATTCCGGAATACTTTTTTTTGAAAAAATATATTGTATTTATTTCTATGAAAAAATTATAAAATTAATTTTTGAATGTTTTAGAAAATTAATTTTGAAAAATTAATTTCATTTCCTAAATTAATATATAAAAATTAAATTGGATTTAATTTTTCATAATTTTTTAAAATGATTAATGTTTTTGTTAATAGTGAAAATTAATGATTTTTATTAAAAACCAGATATTCATTTAAATAATTTATGAAGTTATATATTAATTAAATATTTATGATAAGTATAAATAATTTAATTATTTTATTAAAAAATTTCGGTTATTGGAAACAAATTCATGTTGACTTTTGATATTAAATATTTTTCCACTTATGAAAATTACCTCTTTGTAAAATGGATTTTTCACCATGTATGTTAGGTTATTTTTAAATTATAATATTCCAATTATATAAATGGGATCTGAAAAAAACATACTCCTTATTTAAAATCCAAATAATAAATATTATATAATATTTTCATAATAATGTTTTTATAATGAATAGTAAAAACAATAATTATTAATTTTAATATATAAGGTTAGAATATGATTCTTAAGTTTAAACTAAACATATAAAAATGGTAAAATAACTTAAATACATATGAATGTCCAATTTTATTTCTATCTTTCAAACTTAAGTCATCTAAGGCTTAATAAAGAACCATTTTTTACTCTTGTGGCATGTTTATAACGATGTTAAAAATATTTCGTTTAATAAATCCCATGTATGTCCTCTCCCCCACCTTTAAAAGGGAACCCCCACTCCTCTCTTGTTAAAACAAAAAATATATACTAGTTCATCCAATACCAACCCAAATACAACAATTAACTCCCTCTAAAAATCACACAATATTTGTTTTTTTTAGTAAATCCTCAAATGAAGTCTTTTGGTGCTAACCTATGGATGTATTCGTAGAATTAGTAGTGTTTCTAACCAAGAATTTTTAATTTATTTATTCATAAAATACCTTAAATTCCACCATAAATAATCTAATATAAAAAATAAATTATCTTCTATATAATGATAAGTTATTATATTCGATTTATAATCTTTATCCATCTCATTTTTATTCATATGAGAAATGAAACTATCAATTGTATGTATGTGGAACTACCTCCTCGTGATTTGAAATAATTCATTTTCTATCACCACCACTTAGAGGTAGATATAATGATAATTTTTAATTTTATATATTATTTTAAAAAATAATTGTTCTTATTGAATTATAATATCATATATAAATTCATAGATTCCATTACGTGGGAATACAGTAACGTCGCTCATGTGTACGGCAGACTACCATATCACGAAGCGCTGTTATTCATTTCTCAATTATTATTTACATGGAAGGTACTGAAGATAAATTTAATTAACATATTTGATATATAATAAAAATTTATTAATCTAAAAATTTTATATATTATTTACCTTTATTTCATTCCTTCCATAAAGAATATAGAAACAACATTCATACGTACATATGACCTATTGTCTCCATGAATGGTGTAATTAATTTTTTATATCGAAAATTTATGGATTACTATAATAAAGTATGTAATGAATATATATTATATTCATATTATGGTAAAAATTATGCATATTATGGAACCATTATCAAATTAAATGGATTGAAATTAAAAAATCAAAAGAAATATGAAAAACCAAGTAGTTATTACCTGAAACATGATTTTAATAATGAATTGTTAATAAACAGATAATAAAAGTCATAATTAAATCATATATTGAATTATATATATAATTAATATTTTTAATATATTAAAAATAATACTTTTTTACACATGGGGTTTGAACAAATACGAAATAATCGGAGAGTTAAGGTTAGGGATTTTCCACTCACTTTTACCCCAATGGGATACATGTCATATATCCCACTTGTTTCTTTTGTGTGGTTTATATACGACCCATGAATTTATTTTATTATTATTATAATAAAAAAAATTACATAAATATCCATAAAATATTATTCCTTCAATGGGTCTTACAATTTATAATATACCAAATTGGTACCGACTTTATGTTACAATCTATTTTTTTATGATTATTTTTTATTATGATGATAATGATGATATCATAAGATCAACATCTCAAGAAACCCATGAATTTTCATCTTATATATTTATTTCATGAAAATAAATGTTTTCCATTAATATTAACCTCTTTATGTACTCAAGACTCTAAATGAATGTTTTTAAGGATCCCTAACTTTATTTTTATCTTTAGTGGAAAATCTTTTTTATTCCAAGTGAATATTTTTTAAAATAATTTTAAATAATTTTCTCACTGATCTATAGTTATTTATTAAATAATTTTTTACACATGTTTTAATTTTTTAAAAATGAGTTTTATGGAATCTTCTTTCCATTTTTAGAATGAGGAACCTTTTTTACATTTTACCGAAAATGTGAAAGGAATATTTGTTTTAACTTGTATGACATGAATGATATTTCACATTGTTATAACCACTTAATTATTTAATTATTAATTTACACATTTCAAATATTATTTTAAAATAAATGATTTTTCACAATGTTTTGGTTATTTTTAGTCTTAAAATTTTTACTGTCAAATTGGAAATTTATTTTCTTCCTGAAATTCTCCATATAATATTTAAAAATAATTTTCCATATAAGATGTAGTAATTTGATGTTATGTAAGCTTTACTGGGGATATAATACATGGATATCCCAGATATTTTCTCTCTAGATAAATTTTGACTATGATAAAAAATGTTTTTGATACATATTAAATTTTCTAATGTTTTTTCTATGATGATATAATGAAATATTTTTGAAACCCATTACATTTCCATAGGTTATGTTGTGATAAACTTTTTTTGAAACCCATTTATTTTCATGGCTTCTAATATGATCCTTTTTATGATATTTTAGCATATTTATGTATGGTTTTCATTATATACCATTGTTTATGTAATTAAAATGGTTGGTGGTAATATTATAATCAAGGATGGAGGTTAATTTATAACCAAGGACTGTGTTCACCTTATAAATATGGATATGTGGTACCTATATCTACCTAAAATGCATTGGGTAAATATTTATGTCTCATGAAGTAAGTAGGATAGAAATGGGGAGATAACCGAGTTTAGTAGGGTGATTTTTTAGCTATGATGTTCTTGGGAGTGGACCTTGAATACTATGATTGTTTTTGGGGTAAACTCATTCAACTATGATATCCTTATATTTAAGCCTTGACTACTAAGGAAATAATATTTTTTACTTATGTGTATGCCAAAAATACATTCTTTATTCCTAGGTTATGTTCTCATGAATCAAGTTCATTGATTCATTTTTGATTCTTTCTTTTTGAACTACAATGATTTATTCCGTGACTCACGTTTATGGTCCATGATAAAAAGGGTATTATTTTCAGTTGTTATTATCATGATATCATATAGTGATTCTCATTTCATGTTCATATAATACCTTTTTACCATTACTGAGCATCTTATCTAACATGTTCTTATGTTTCCATTCCCCATGATAATATGAATTTTATTGTGTATTAAATGTCTAAAAAGGGTCCCAAATTTTAAGAACATAGTGGGGGATGATATAGTTCACTCACGAACTAGTTGTTTATGTATTGTAATTTCAAAAGGAACTATACCAACATGATTCTAGCATAGATTATTATTTTATGAAATTATTTTTCATCTATTAAGATGTAATATTAATTTAAGAGAAGAGTTAGTTGATATAGTTGATATCAGAGCAAGGTTTAGTTAAAAAATTAGAAACTAGAACAAGAAAACATTAGTGATATCCATATGGAAAAATTGATATATAGGGTAAATGATAGATAAAGTTCTTTTAGAGGGATTACATCCCTATTTTTAAACGATTAGGAGATTCCCTTGGCATAAATGTACATAGGGGTAGTAACTATGAAATGGATCCATTGAAATAGACTTAAAAGTCACCTAGTGCATGACAACAAGCCTTGTTTCCCATATGGTATGACACTCCTGAGGGACAGGTTTTGGAAATTAATAATATTTTTATGGAACATCATAAAGGATTTGAATAGTGACTATTAATGAACTAGGTTAAGATTAAGGTTTCATAGATTGAAAACAAGTTATCATGATTTATACATCCGATAAGTGATTTTTAATGATTATGTTGTTCCCACTAGGATTATTGTATCATACACTAGGTTTCTTGGTTTTATTTAATGTTGGAAGCTAAAGGAATCATATTAATATTGAATATGATAGAAAATGAAATGATAAATCTTATGTCCAGTGAAACATTGTTGTATTTGGAATGAAAAATGTCTTTATTATGCTCACAAATTTTTTTCAAGCTATGAATCATGATGATAATCTAAATTAGAAAATGAGGGAAAAAATTCTACTGAGTCCTTTATGAGGTAAAATCTATCTTATTTATTGGTTCCTCTAATATAATAGTTATTGATAAATGCTTCAGTACAACTCAAAATTTATTTTCTATTATCCATTATTTGGGGCTTAAAATTTAATTTAATCTTTCCATCATTTGGAAGGTGAAACATATCAATTGTATAATATTATTAATAATATGTGTTAATAAGATGAATCTCACTCCATGAATGAGATAAGTTTAAAAACATATTTTTAAATAAGTACTTTGTTTATATTTTTCAAATGAAAAGGTAGAAGGAATATCATGAGTTAAAAAAGAAGGGTGATGAATCTGCTTGTACTGTTGTGGGTAATTTTACAAGACCTACAATGTATGCTCCTTGTAGTATCATCTAACCTTGATGTAGGATTGATATATTCAACAATGGATTAAAAATATATACTTAATGGGTATTTTCCAAATGAGAGCTTATTGAATATAAAGAAATATTTTATTTTAGAATAATGGTATAAAGATATTATAGCTACCCATAAACCACATGGTTTTGATTGTAAAAGAAAGGAAAATTTCCACAAAAATTAAAAAACCATTGATTAACAAAGGCGATCATTCCATCATGATTAATATGTTTAAATAAAAATTATTGAAATTGACTTAAGGTGGATAATAAATTTTTCATGTGTTGGAATTAAGGTCATTGATAAAATTACTACAGATGTGATGGGAAGAAGTTTTCTAATTATGTTAATACATGATAATATCTTTAGAATGCACTACCCACATTCTCATGATTTAAATTCAAGGAGTATGCACTTTATTCTAACTAGTTCCCAAACCTAAAGGTTAATGAAAATGGTAACCCTCAGTAACCTATTATACTATGTGATGGAGGTAAATTTCATGTGATCACTATTTTTGATCAGGGGTGAGATAATTATGTGGTGAAAGGTACACTTATCATCCACTATAGAAATACTAATGTCCTATTTGACTTTGAATATACACACTAATTTATAAATTAAAAATTTGATAAGGTTATAAAAATGTCACTCCAATTATTAGAAGTTTAATTATTTGTGAAAAATCCTAATAGAGTGATGATTACATATAAATACTCTGATTATTATCCTGTCGTTGTTTTCGAGAATGTGCATCCCACAAACCCTTTTATTCTCCCTTTTGAGTAATTTGATATTATCTTAGGCATGGATCCCATTTCACTACATAAATACCATATCAATTTCTAAAGAAGGTAAGTTATGTTTGATATTAAAAAACAACTTATTATTTTCTGTTAGTGAGATGATAAATATGAACATCCAATGAAAGCCACATATTTTTTTGGGTCTTTATTCCTATTCAAAATGGGTGTTTTTCTCATATGGTGGGGAAAAAACTCAATATCAATGTTATAAATATTTTTTGAGTGTTTATTGATGTCTTTATAAAATATTTTCCTACTATTCCAAAAAATCATGAGGCCTGGTTTTTAAAATAAATCATAAAGGGTACTATAACTAGTTCAAATAATTCTTATAGAATATCCCTGATTGTGTTACAAGAATTAAAGAAGAAACTCATAGAGAATCATGAAAATGGATTTATTCATCCAAGTGTATCACGTTGGGGTTAACCTGTTATATTTGTTCAAAATAAATATGTATTAATGGGACACTAAATTTATTATAATGAGATGAATAATATCACAATCAATAACAATTATACACTACCCCATATTTATGACTTATATTATCAACTGTGTGGAGCTCAATACTTTTCCATGATTTACCTTTGTTCTAGATAACATTAATTGAGGGTTGAGAGTGAGGATATAACCAAGACTGTGACACCATGAGATTTTATAATAAAAAAGGTCGGATTGATAAAATATATGACATGAAACCCAATTCATATATGGTTTCCATATATATTCATATATGGTTTCCCTACAAGCATCCTTAATTCCAGCTGGGTTACTAAATTTAGAAATTTCTAAACACAAATCGAACAAATCACTAAACTATTAGGAAGTATAGGAAATTCAAGTACAAGTTTTAACCCATAATGATAGGGTTGGAGACAATATTAATTAAATAACATAAACCTAGACTAATTTTGATTTGAATAAAACAAAATATATACCATCGAACATGGATTTCTATAGAAAGTGGGTGGAGGCAAAAAAAGGCTACCGGGCAGAAATGATTCTAGGTTCATGAATGACAATGTATAAGATAATTAATTTACAATGATGTAGCTGTCGAAATCGAGTCTTAGTGAGTTAAATGGTCTTGATAAACACACTCAATCCAATGATATTTTTTTCTTATGGTTAGGTAATTCATATTACAATAGTTCGGTAACTCGAGACATTATTTAAACATGGGGAAGAACAAACTCAATGGTCCTAGTGGAATTATAGTCCCAATATTTCATATTAAAAAATGTATTCAATCTAGGCAATGGTCATGCACAATGAAAGGAAATAAACTCAATCTCAAACCCCTGCCATAATGGCCATGCAATAAGAATTAAAAATGTGGATATAATTGAAGAGAAAATTTGAAATCCCATCATGAATTGCATTAATTATAAAATAACTTACATTAAATTCCGATTCATCACGTATGCACTGACATAAAGAAATCACCCTCTCCTGCTAACTAGGAGCGGGTGTATAAAAATAAATAAATAAAAGTCCAATAGAAGTGGGGAAGAAGGTAATGAAAATTCTCTACAAGTGTCAGGTGGTGGTGCTCCATCCAAAAGATGATCCAAAAGGGTGTGGTTAGTGACTCTATTTATAGGCACACAAAGAGATATGCTTGACTATAATCATGACTTGTACTAAGGGTACACAATGTGTACTCATGATCTGTGTTACCTCTGTGTCTACATGAATCTTTAATATATCACATTCATTAATTTTATGTTTTAATGATGTCACATCGTGTACTGGGAACTCAAGACATGTATGTTCTTGGCATACAGTTATCGTAAATCTCGCAGAAATCTTCTCTAAAAACATGTCCTAAAAGATGTCACATCGTTTCATGAGGTTACATGATGTGTACTTTCCATTCAAATCATGTTTCCATGTCTTCCCTTTTTATGGAAGTCTCATGGGTTCTATCATGAACTGATTTTACAAATCATATACTTACATTACATTCCATGTACTGATTTCTATCCATTTTCATATCTTTCTTCATCTTCAAAATCTATTGTCGCACAATGAGAGAATTTGGCTCATAAATTCTACACTTTTTGTTCCTTTTTCTCAAATCAGTTTTTCTTTCCAAAAATAATAAAACATGTAAATTTATTCCAAATTTGGATTTATTAATCTTTTAAATACAAAATTTCAATACATTAAAACACCATAAAAAGTATTCATCAATTACACTTATCAAGTACCCCCACACTTGAATTCACCCTTGTCCTCTAGGATGGAAGCTCAAAAAACTACAAAGGACTTTCACTATATCAGGATTAAAATTCAATTTCAATAAAATAAATTGACAAAATGTAAAATTTAATGTTTTAGCGTCACATATTGAAAATATTTCAACACAATAATTTTAATGAAATAATTCCACCATGTATTTTACTTTTCCCCTTTGAAACAACCATGCCTTTTCAATCATCCATTGACATGTGCCAATCCATTATAAACATACATGACACTTGAAATTTACCTCTCATGAATATTTCTACTCACTATTAGGGAAAAAATTAAATAAAATTTTGTACATACCTCACGAACTTTTAACATACTTTTGGCTTGCAAGGTATCTAACATCTCTACCACACAAAGGCCAAGTAACATATAATCATGAGGGCTTTAATGTTTCGGATCAAATGAATCTGAGGCTTCATGGTAGGTTGATAAATGATATAAATAGTATGGAACAAAAGAAGGTTTAACTATAATGTACTTTTCATGATATTGAAAAACAACTCAATGATTGTTTCTATTTCAAACTTTCATCTATCTTGCCCCAAAAAATTAGAAGCAGGCTCATGATACATGTAAGTGAAATGAATGAATCAACCTATCTCATTTTTTTTCTTTTCTATTTTTTTCTTTTTCGAATGTTATGCTCAGGAAAAATATCGCACACATCACCTAACCACATATAATCTAAAAAACTCTGTTCTAGAAATTGGTGATTTTTTATCTTCCCAAAACAGAACCCAATTTTTTCATCATTTGTAATATTTTTTCTATAAACTGTTTTTTTAGTAAGTGATGCGAATAATAAAATAAAATAAAATATGACTCTTCCCATATCATAATATAAAATTTAAAAATAAAATATCAATAATGAAGCATGTCCTGGTATACCAAAATGTTCTTCCCCTCACCCTTATTCTTTTAAATATCACAAAAAAAATTTAGAGGAAGGAAGGAATGGATAAAAAAGGCTTCTAACATGAATAATTTATTAACAAGGATTTTCATAGATTCTACGGGCTGAAAATGGTTTAATTTTAGGTGTTCTCATGATAAGGGGTAATAAAAAATATGGTGTATTCTTTTTAAATGTGATTCTATTCAGTCATATCATCGTTAAGATGCTAATAATGTTCAAGAAGAAAACATGCATGCATTTCTCATGAAGTATAGTATATAATGATTAGAAAATATTGGGTTAGTGTATGTTTTTAGAATAAGATAAATGGTTTGAAAAAACACTCATAGAAATGCAACAATTTGGAAGCTTAATGTTCCCACTAAATTCCGCTTTTTCTGGTGGCAGGTGTGCACCGGTATCCTTCCTACTAAGATCCTCCTAGCCTACAGACACTTTTCAAATGACAACTCATGCCCCTTCTGCCCTACTGGGCCTGAATCCCCTCTCCATGCTCTCATTCAATGCCCCGGGGCTTAGGATGTATGGAATGGCTGGGGATCTACTACGGAGATGTCACTGGACGTCGCCTCAGATCTTACCTCTCTTCTGATGCGATGGTGCTCCTCTTTTTCACCGGCTAAAGCAGGCGCCCTGTGCATTATGACTTGGATTATCTGGGATAGGCGGAACGAGGCCATTTTCAATCATTTTCGAAGGCCCCCTAGATTTTGGATTGACCGGGCATCATCATGGATTGCGGTTTGGCAGAACCACCCTAAGCAGCAAAGACTTTTCACCCCCTCTCCTCATTCCCAACATTGGTGCCCCCCTCTGGAAGGGATTATTGTGATCAATGTGGATGCTTCTCTCCCTGAGGATGGCCCAGTTGGACTAGGTTTGCTGGCCCGAGACAACCAATGAAATCTTATCGCAGCCAAATACGAAGCACGCTATGCACTTTGGGAGTACTCAGTCGCGGAGGCCGCCGCCATCCTTGCTGGGTTAAACTTCGTAAAAGACCATGGTTGGGATTCTATTCACATAGAATCTTATTGTCTCACCGTAATAAATTCCATCAATCTCACTGACGACGGGCTTCAACCTTTCGGCTCCATTACTCGGTGTATTCACTCCCTGAGACAAGGCTTCACATCCTGCAATTTTTCATTTATTAAAAGGGAAGCGAATGAAGCCGCTAACAAGATGGCAGCCGTTGGCCCTCCTTACGAGGATTGTTTCTGGTTTAATCATTTTCCATCGTGGTTATTCGACTGTAGTTCTGCTGATCTCCATCATTAATGGATCCGTCTTATTTTGTCAAAAAAAAAACAATTAAATAAATTAATGTAATTTTCCCAAATTCAAAACATGGCCAAATCAAAGAAATAGTAAATTTACAATGATTAATTTGGTCCACTAATTCGTGATGTTTCAAATCCTAATCCACATGCTTGTCGATACAAAATATTTTTCACATTTTTCTATTTCAAATTTATTTATAAAGAAATTTAAATTCATGGTCTGGTAATTTTCCATTGTAGTTTATGTCTCTTAGTTCATTTGATTAAATACTGAATCAAATGTAGGGAATTCAATTTTAAATTAATTCCCTCAAACTTTTAAATTTTGGGAATACAATTGAGAAATACAGAATTGATAATGCTTACTCCCCTTTAATTTTTCTCCATTGATTTTGGCTGTGTACGTACTACCTGCCCCAAATTCATGATGTGTAAATGCTATTGTAGATTCTTTTCATCCTTCTCCTCCTAGTTATTTCTACCTAACACTTGTGCCTTTGATCGAGCTGGGATAGCTTATTTGGGAGTTGTATAAAGCTAACCATATCATATTTACCCAATTATGACTTTGGAGTCTGCCGAACTCAACTCGACTTCTCCTTAATGGAATTGTTGTGGATCTCAGCGATGGTGACCAGAGTCTGACTAGTGTGATTATTAAAAACAAAATCTATGCATCTTTCCATACCTGATAAAATTATTCTTCTTCAATGGTTGTTTTCATGTGTTTTCTTTCTTCAATGATCACTTCCAGTTCTGAAACGGTCTCTTCAACATCTTTTATTTCTTCTTATTCTTATTTTTCCACTACGTAGTCTACAATTGGTATAGATTGTTCTTTCTCTTACTCTTTATGTGGATAACATTGATACTTTATAAAATATGTCATAAATGCTGATACAATCATCTATTTCTCCTCTTCTTAATATTTTTCATCATATTCTTTTTCAAATCCATCTTCTGACAATGGCATTCTCTAGTGTGCCTCAAAACAATCATGTTCTATAACAAGGTCACCCTCTTCATCATCTTTTGAGCCTAAAAATTAATGGGTATAGTGATTATTATAAAAAAATCAACATAAGTGGTACTTACCTGTTCTTTATTGTCCTTGATTTTGTGTTTGGGATATTCCTCATAGAAGATCAGCTCTAGGATTTAGGGTGCTGTGAAATCAGAAATTGGGTATTGTTGTGGGAACTCATATGGTTGACTTCTCATTTATTTAATATCATTGATTAGTTGCGCTATACCATCCCCCAGGATGGTGTGCCTCTCTTTTGTAGTCATTTATCCTTGCAGTCCTTCCATCATAACTAAGAATACACAGTGTGGTAAAAAGAAATAAAAATAATAAAATTCTATGTAAAAAACATGGAATCTAAAAAGATGAGAAAATATTTTGTTTAAATTATTCAACTAATAAACCCTTTATTCCTATCTCTAGTAGAAACGTAAAAAATTTGATAGCCCTAAGAGAATTATTAATTCATTCCGGGTTACCGAATTTTGAAATTTATAAACACGAATTGAAAAAATCACTAAACATATAGGTACTATAGGAAATGAATGTCTGTGGTCATACCCACAAAGACAGAGTTAGAGAAAATATTAATTAAATAAGATAAACCTGAACTAATTTTGATTTGAATGAAACGAAATATAAAATATCGAGCATGGATTTGTTTAGAAAGTGGACGATTTGATATAAAAGGGTTATGGGTAGCAATGATTCTAGGTTCATGAATGAAAATATATAATATAATTAATTGACAATCATACTGTCAATATAATCTGGTCTTATTGTGTTCAATAGTCATAATAAATTCTCTCCATCCAAACTTCTCTTTTCCTCGTGGTCATATACATCGGATTAAAAAGGACAGGTAAACTAAAATCTGATTTAATCATAGAGAAGGATAAACCCAATGGAATTTGTGCAATTATAGTCCCTAGATCTCATATTAAAAATATGTATTCAATCTAGGCAATTTTTATGTGCAATGAATGAAAATAAACTCAATATCAAACCCCGCTCACAATGGACATGGAATAAGAATTATGATTGTGGATATAATTGAAGCATAAATATCGAACCCCAACATGATTTTCATTAATAATAAAATATATTACATTCAATTCACCTACATCACATATGCAATAGAACAATTAAATTACCCCTCATGCTAACCATGAGCGGTTGCATAATAATACATGAATAAAAATCCTACAGAAGTGGTGATGTAGGTGGTGTGACTTATCCACAGGCATCTGGTGGTGGTGGTCTGTCCAAGAGATGATGCAAAATAGTGTATCCAAGGGCTCTATTTATAGGCTCTGGAAGAGATCTACCTGACCGCCATCATGACATGTACATAGGGTACATGATGTGTACTTCCCGTTCGCATTGCTTCTACGTCCATGTGAATCATGCGCGTATCACATTCATAATTTAAAAATTGACTATTGTCCCGTCATATAATAGGGACTCCCGGTATGTATGTTCTCAGTCTTCAATTATCATAAATATTACAAAATTATTCTCTGAAAACATGTCCCAAAAGATGTCACGTCATGTATTGAGGTTACACGACATGTACTGGTCATTCCAATCATGTTTTCTTGTCATGAATTTTTTTGGACGTGGCCTGCGACGTGTCACAAAATGATGATACATGTCATGTACATATAGTATATGTCGTGTATTAATTTTTACCCAGTTTCATTTCTTTCTTCATCTTCAAAATCCATTATCATTCCCTTAGTGAATTTGGTTCCTAAATTCTCATCTTTTCCTTCCTTTTACTCAATTTTTTTGTTCCATCCAACAATAATAAAACTAATCAAATTATTCAAAATTTTGAAATATTAATCATTTAAATACACAATTTCAATACATTAAAACACCTTAAAATTTATGTGTTAATTAAAATTATCAATGTAATTGAATATGATGGACTGAGTCTTTATGCTATATTTTCTTTTCAAATACATTTGATCTCTTCCATATCTTAGAGAACATGCAACACTGAATCTAAATGAATGAACATATAGTATACCATTATAAAATAGATATTAAACTAATGGGTATAAATATTATTAACTAAATAATGAAACTTATTGTTATCAATTTTTATATATTAAATAATATTAATATAAATGAATTTTTTTTTTAATATTTGTATTTTTCAAATTGGTAGTTTAGCCATGCTTTTTAAACATAGTTTAAAATTATTAATTACTACTTTAAAAAACGTATTTGATAAAATGAACATAATTTTCAAATTTTAAATATCAAAATTATCTTAGGTTGAATGTTTCATATTATTCTAAAATGATTATATTTTTTATGAATATTGATAAATACTTATTATTATTGAAAACGAACATTAATTTAAATAACGTACAACTATAAATATTTTTTTAAATTAGTTTTATGGTAAAAATAGTTCAATTGAATTACATTTTATCTAATTAAGAGAATTTAAATCAATTTAATATTTAATTATCATATTTAATCCTTCTATATTTTTGAGAATTTTCCCTTTGGAATCTGGATTTTTGATTGCATCTGTGGGTATAATTTTAAATTGGATTCTTCCAATTCATTGAATTTAATTTCAAAAAATGGATTAAATATTTTTCATTGGAATATATTATAATTTTTAATATGTTAAACTTAATTTTTGACCATAATGAATAGTAAAAGAAATAGAACTTAATTACTACAATTAAGGTAAAAACGAGTTTATTGGGTGTTAAACTTAGAAGATAAGGCATAAAACATGCCACAAACTTATCTCGAATCCATTTAATAGCCATATTTCTACCTTTTAACCTGTATTGTTTAAAAAGTTTCCATTTTGTTGGATTTTGGCATGATTGAAATTTTGGCATCACTTTACCTTTTAAAAATATTTTATGTGTGTCCTTAACCCCACTTATAAAAGGTCACTCCATCCCTTAACTTAATAACACCTATCAAGAAGCCTAGAAAAAAAAATAAAAAATATCTCCCAAATATCCATATACACATTATGTAGCATCTGTTCTTCCTAAAAGACTAACCCAAGGGTTCTTAAGGGGATATCCAAAAGAGGTTTTTCTAAGATGGTGTAATAGTCTAAATGAAGCTCTTTCATTTTCTTTATTATTTTTCAACTTTTAATTAAGTGATAAAAAAATATAACAACCAAAGTATCCAAAATATATTGAGAATTTCTTTTGTTTATGTTATAATATTTATCCATCTCTTCCTGTATCAAATGTGAAAAGAAATCACCGATGGTCTATATGGGGGACTACTCCATCACGAACTGATGTAAATAATTTTCCTTTGACACCTCTCATGATTTTATATAATGAAAAATTTAAGGTTAATATATAATATATATGATATTATTATAATTATATATTATAATAACATATTTAAATTCTTACAATACATTTCATATAAAAGACGATAACATCGCTCTTGTGTACAGAGGACTACTACCTCAGAAAGTGTTGTGAATCATTTTGCACTTATGCTTTAAATAGTAAGTAATAAATATAAATTTAATAAATATAATTTGATATATATTAAATGTTATGGATTTCTTAAAAATAATTTATCACCTACTTCCTTACCCTTTAACTCGATAATGGAATGATATTGTAACTCATGTGTACGTACAACCTATCATCTCCACGAAGCGAGGCGATTAATTTCCCATGCCCAACAATCATTAAAAAATATAAAAACGAATAAAAAGAATATATATTATATTTATAAAATTAATATAATTTTTTATATTATTTATATGTATCCTATACAATTGAATAGAAGGTTTCATGACAAAATACATTTGATAAAAAATGAATTTAAAACCCAAAAAAATGAAAAAATAAAATATTATTAATAAAGAGGAGGTTAAATGTTATAAGTGTTGGAACCATGGAAATTCTGTGCATGTATTGGCGTATGGTTTGTGTTTGTTGTTAATCGTCAGTGGATGTTTAGAATGTGTGCCAGTAAAGTGATCATACAGAACAAGCAGATAACAATATTGAAGGTGGCACCAATTCCAGTGCTTTCAAATATTTTGGGCCTAAAAATCATCAAATGGAGAAAATAGGTTTTTGGAAAAGGGACTTGTGTGCCAATAACTTGATGAAGGAGAAAATTGTGCACCATATGTTTTTCAAGATCAGAACATTAAAATATGGCAATGGGAGAAGGGCAACCATGTTTGGAAGTTGGTCGCACAAGTGATTTTTCAGGGCAGAGACATGGGCGCCGAAACTTGCGTGCCGAGGGGAGACTTGCGTGCCATTACACAGGGTGTTCAAATGCCTATAAATACACGTCAACCCCTCCTAATTTGGCATGAATATCAGACTTAGATAAAATCAGTGCTCTCGTCATGCAGATGTAGTGGTTGCCTAAGTAGTGGTGGGTCGCACACGTTGATGTTGCGAGAGAGTTGTTAGTTGCGCGTCCAAGGATGTTTGGGTGAGAAAGGGGTTGTGTCATGCAAGTTTGAAGATGAAGAATTGAGTGTGGTGCAAGTGGTTGAGGTGAACTTGCACGTCAATTTGGGCTTGCGCTCCAAGACTTGCGCGTCGTCTTGAAACATGTGTCCCGAGCTTGGAGAGGCACGCCAGGTGTTGTTGAAGCACACCAATCCTTTTAAAGCTACACGAAAGCTGGAAGATTTCTAGATACCTTCAGTGCAAAGTGAGATTAGTCTACGGGTGAGAGTTGGAATTCAACTGAGCATTTATATACAATAAAGGATGTATTCATTAGCGAAGATGAAGAGACCTTCATGTCTATAAACTGAGTGGGACTTCACCCAAGGCAGTGAGCCATGGGGGAGTCAACGGGAGTGACCTAAGTGACGCAGAAGGCTATCCCTGAACAATTGTAAAGGCAGTGAGCCTGGGACAGATTGACTGTTCCCAAATCATTGTAATCCACAAGGAGTGAAGAATAGTTGAATTTGGTACGACCGACAACCTGTCGGCGTAAGCTCCTTGGATGTATCCATTATTAGTGAACCAAGTAAAAAGTGATGTGTCATCTCTTTTCATGTGAATGTTTTATTTACTCACATATCCACCATACAGGTTAAACTAGTTTCTACCAATGTGGGACCATGATCCATCAGTTTAAAAGAAAACGTTGGCACCCTGATTCACCCCTCTCCTCTCTGGGTGTCCCGTGGTCCTTCAATAAGATGAGAATATGTGATATTATAAATTTTTATATAAATTTTTATTTAATTAATACCATTATTAAGACCATTATTCAAGATACTAAATCATTCTCAACAAAAATTATGTTTTCGGTATGGGACTTCGTCTCAATTTCTCCTCATTGAGGCATATTATAATGTTATAAACCAAATTTATTTTATATGGCGAATATAATGACAATTTTATTCATTTAATATAATGAATAATGAATAATTCATGGTATTTATGTTTTAATTTTAATTATATCATCCATGTGGATTTCACTTGAGAATTATCATGTGGTAACAAATTTTAGAACATAATTTTTTTATTCGGTTGTTTTACTTCTTCAATTTATTTGAGATTATAATATTATGTAAGTAAATAATTTTTAATATGTTATATTGTAATTGAAATTTAATTATGTGTTCTTAAATTGTATACAAATAATCAATTCATTGATTAATTATCACTTCAACGTCATGATCTTCGTAAGGTTTCTCCTCTCAGTTTTTGTTATCTGTGAGATATGACATATTCACAACTTATTCTATCATGTGGTGAATATATAGACCCTTTCAATATTTTATATCAAGAATATATTTCTCTTAATTATATTTATTAACTAATTTTTTTATTCATTTAATGGGTATTACAATCCAAATTTTACAAAAGGGGTAAGATATTAATATTTTAATCATATTTTAATCCAGATTATTCATACTTGAATTTACATTGAATGAAATTATATGATAATTTTATAATAAAAACCTTAAATTTTTGTTTAATATTGTTATTCAAGATTTTTCAAGAAATAGTACTATATTACTCCCTTTGGTACTTAAAATTACTTAGACTTTTTTTAATAAAATACATATTTATTTCCTACATCGCTTCAAAATATATTTTTTTCATCCAAATTATTGTTTTCAAAAAATCTATTAAAAAATATTATTTAACATCCCCAAAATTAGTTTTTTGAAGAAAAACCTATTTTGGATTTATAGATTTTTTTTGAAAGGAATATTGACATCTCCTTCCAAAAAAGGATTGTTTGGATTTTGTTGAAAATGTAAAAATAATCATTATTTTAACATGTACAAAATATATGGAATTTTTCAGAATCATAAACACAAAATGTTTTATAGAATCATTTATATATTTAAAAGTTAACTTTTAATGACATTTATTTGATTTTTTTGGGAAATTTTAGTTATATTAATTTAAAGTGGAAATATTATTTTCCTCAGGAGTATTTTTAATGATATTTTATGGTATTTCTATTAATTAGTTCCAAAAAACTTTTATGGTACTTATGATAGAATATTGTTATGTTGTTTTTATACCATAATTATTATTTATTTGGATGATTTACAATCAGTTTGATAGGGGAAGGTGTTAGCATTATCTTTCTTGAATAATTATTTTAAGCATTAACTTTCCCTTGAATTATTTAATTTCTTATTCTCATTGGGAATTACATTTATGTTAAATATCAATATTATTTATAAGATATATATTATTATTCCATAAACTATATAATATTTTTATATAAGGTGTTTAATTTGAAAGATATATGACTATCTACATAAATATTGATAAATAATTATTCTTTACTCAATACAAATATTTGGCAATCAGGAACAGTATTCCTGAAATAAATGGACTATTTGATATATTAGGAATTATTTGGACAAATAGTGATTGGTGGATATCAGTTATATATATCCTTTAATGAATTTTTATTCATATGAGATGAATCAATGTTCTATTCTGTGTGAAATGGGTTTCTAATATATACCTACCCATTATTTATAAACAGTCTTGTGAAATGCCTTGACAATAGAGGTGTCATGATTCATGAGATCGTAAAGTATAATAATTAATAATTTAATTCATATATAATCATGTGGTTATTTTCTATGTTACCTTTTCAATGATATTATTTATAGATGGATTCCATTCTTAATTTATTGATTAAATGACATTAATTTTTAGTTACATGATTTTCAATATTGATAATGCGTTATCTAATCATGACAGTCAAATTATTTAAATGGAATGTGAGTTAAGTTATTTAACATTACATGTTGACTATGATTATTAAATAATGTTTTTTTTCACTGTATTTAATTCTTATAAGGAATTTGAGCTCACCCTATTTTTTCTTTTCCTAGGATTCCAAGAAGGGTAATATGAATGACATGATAGAATATTTTAAGGGGAAAATGATATTCCAAAATAAAATATGTTTTATTTTTTTATTAAAATATAATATTGGAATTATATTTGTATTTAGTTTTTGAAGACTACTAAATTATTCCTTCATTCAAATGTGATTCCGTGTATCTTATGCACATGTAATAAAGTGGACATAAGAAATGGGATACTGGGGTTAGGTTTATTATAGTTGGTATCAAAGGAATTTTAGTCGAAACCTTAGAAACTATAATTAGGAAAACATTAATTAGGGAGAATACCCCTATGATATAATTTGAGGATATGTATAGAGGTACTAACTAATGATTTGTTAAGGTATAGATTATTTGGGTTTTTATAGAAATACATCCATATCTAGATACAAAAAGTTTAAATTGTTCAAGAATAGATGTACCTAGGGGAAATAACTCTAATTTTTTTTTCAAACATAACTCAATAATTACATATTACTTGAAAAGGATCCTTTATATGAATTTGTTTTAATAAACTAAGGGTATATGATTTTGATAAATATAATTTTCTTTGAATACCATTATGAATGATTTGAGTAGATGATAATAATGTATGAAGTATGTTAAAACTAATTCATCTTAGAATTAAAATTAGGTTTCATGATTTATTGTAACACCCCAGGTAAATAAAGAATATGAAATTTTCACATTTATCCATATTTGTGAATAAAATATTAATATTACTTTAAAGGGGATGCGATGATAGATGGAGTACCCAATAAACAACAAAGAATTTCTTGGGAATCTTACGTTGCACTCTAATAATAAAATAATATTATTTTAAATGGTAGTTAACGCCTAGCCATTGTAATGGTGGGAATGAACAGATCTAACTACAAAAAGATTATATATGTTTTTCAAATATTTTTTATTTTTACAATAAATGTTATAGGATTAAAAATGCGAATGAATCCAATTTTAAGCGTAAACATTCTAATATTCTTTAAAAGGTCGATTAACCACCTTTTGATGGAGAAACTCTTTTGAATCCACTTTTTGAAAATTTTATGTGTTATATTTGACAAAATAAAATTCTTCTTAAGAATCAGGACATCAAAATTTTCTTTTTGTAAATTTTTGTTATTTTTCCGATAAAGATCATTTTTAATGAATAGTGAAAAATGTTGTATTTTAATTCAAAACATCTTTTTAATCAAATTTATTTATATTATTAGGTTATCTTTTGAATTATTTTTAAAGTGAACTTAGAATATATTTTTACCATTTAATCGAATTGTGGTCATTGTAATTAATTTCACTTTGAAATTGGACTTAAACTAGTGTCAATATTTTAATAGATATTGTTTCTTAAAAACACGCTATTTGTTTTGATAGCGGGAATTAATTATTAAATTAATTAATGCAACGTATATGTTTTGAATTTTTTAAAATAGACATAATTTTTGAATTCGGAATATCAAATATAGCTTAGTGTGAATTTTTGGTATTTTTCTGAAAAACTTCAATTTTAGATGAATAGTGAAACCACTAAGTGGTAGTTAAAGAAACTGATTTTTCGCTTAAATGAAACTTTGCCACTTCTGTGATTTGATTTTCAAAAATCCGACATACATGGTTTTCATTAAGAAGTAAAATGTGGTTCAATGAGATTAAAATAATTTTTGGTGAATAGTGACTTTTAAGTTTTATTAATTGCGAATAAAGGTAATTAGGGTAATTTAAGGTAAAAATAATTTTTTAATAATATGAAATGACATAGACACATGTCCTACCCTCATTGGATGTGTCATTTCAGACCCATAAAATCCATGGGACAACTTGGGGACCCCATGGAGCCACTTTGGTAGGAAAACGACATAAATAACCTTTTATTTAAAGTTAAAATAAAAATGTCACAAACATGAGTTGTTTTACTAATACAATTTTAAAATGGTGTTATAAAAGTCATATTTTTGACTATAAATATTCATTAGAAATATAAAAGTATTTCCTAAATCAATATAGTTTTTTTATAATTTTTAGGCATTAAATAAATTAACTTATTTATGACACCATGATGATGCAGCGATTACCTCATTATTTAACGATTTACATAAAATGAAAAGATAATGTAAAATCTAAGGCCTACACATGTCAAAAACCTATTGGATGGGTGGATTTGGAACTCTTATCACCTTATCCTAGAAATATATAAATTTGGGACCTTTAAAATTGGAAAATCATTTTATAATAAAGTATCCTTTTATAACTTTCCAAGAGTTCCCCTCCTCTCCTCTTATAAAAGGCCCCCACCTCTACCACCTTACCCACATCTCTCAAGCCTTTGGATTGGAAAAACCCAGCACATTTTGTCTCTCCACATACCTCTATTCATCATTGATGTCTCAATTTGGGAAGAATCCTTTCCTAGGAAGCCTTTGATCTCAAATCAAAGAGAGTTACCCGATTTAAAGGTAATGTCTTCCCTTGTGTTCTTTTGTTTTATTTTGCTTCTCCAAACCACTAAACTTTTTTATTACTTTTTTTTGTAACAAAACCAGTATATTAAATATACTAGGACGTTATTATAAGAAGTATTATAGCTACAATTTCACACACCTCCGTCTAATGGTTAAAGAACGCACTGTTTCTATGGATGGCGAATTACTGCCTCACGAAACGATGATTGTTCAATATTCTTTTAACACCTTCAAAGGTGGCCATTAAGATGCCAATATATTTATATATGATATATAATATGTTAATGTTTTCCTTAATCTTCTGTATTTTTCATTTATGGAATTCCTTTATGGTTTCTATTATGGGTAAACGCGATATCTTCATTTTAGGAATTGTAGACTATCGCCCCTCAATGTGATTTGATTCGTTAATGCCATATGTGGGACGTATAAAGGATGTAATTAACGGTATTACATATGATATCCTATGGGAATTATAATATACCATTATATCATTATTATTTAATTCCATTTAATATAAAAAAAATAAATGAAAGTAGCGTTCATGCGTACGTGCGGCTTACCGTCTCCATGAACGGTACATTTCATTTCTTATCTCAAAATGTTATGTACTATTTTAAGTAAAAAATATAAATGGATATATATTTAATATATTACATCTAAATGGTGGATATAATTATATAATTATAATATATATATGTCTCATTTTGTTTTAATTCCATTAATATGACTAAAAATGAAAATAGCGTTCATGCGTACGTACGGCCTACCATCTCCATGAATGATGCATTTAATTTTTTATCTCCAAATGCTATGGAATAGTATAAAATGAATATATACAGGATATATATGATATTTAAAACATCAATACTATTCGGGATATGATTTACCTATAACTACATGGAAAATTCATTTCCAACAAGTTCAATTTTTACTCATGTACCGAACATCGACCAAAACATCTGATATGAACTCACATTATTATCCAATTTTTATAACATTATAATATGTTATATGAACTGAATAATAATCTTTAAATTAGGTCCTTAAGAAATTATAAATTGACCAAATTTTATTATTTAGGATATTAAAGAATGATCGAGTCATGTCGGACATGAGGTAAGGGATCCTACCCCACTCTTTCTTTTTAAGTACACTTTTTTATTTTATTACTTTTAAGATCATCTTTCATAGGATTGGGATGTTATTATATATTAATATTATTGTAATTTTTTTATGTTCATATGATGAGAGACCTTATTTTCTCTCATCAATCCATTTTGGAAGTTTTGAGTTGCTCCGTTAGGCTGCTGAATTTCCGTAAGAGATCCAACCTCTCTCTTTATTTTTAAATACTCTTCTTTATGTCACTTCTTTTAATCTCATATTTGTTATGTTGGGAGATGTTATTTTATATTACTCTTTATGTATATTTTATGTTAATATTATTAGAGACCCTATTTGATCTCATAAATCCATTTTTTGAAGTTTTAAGTGGCGATGTTAGGCTGCCGAGTTTTCATATGGGATTTTTCATCTCAATTTTATTCCCGTGAGATTTAAGCTACATTTTCCACCATTTCCTTTGAGAGGTATATGTACTGCACATTATTCTACTCTTTGTGTAATATAATTTTGTTTATGAGTATTTACATAAATTTTGTACTATCCTTCTTTCATGGGGTGTATGTTTCGAAAGATACCCAAGTTGGTAAGGGAACCTTTCACCCTCCTCTTTTTAAAAGACTTTTTTTGTTGGGTATTTTAATTTACATATTTTAATGTTGGGATATGTTCTTCTATATCCTTATTGATTTTAATTTTATGTCCAAGTGATGAGATACACTTTTTATCTATCATCAACTCATTTTCTGAATTTTTTAGTGACACCGTTAGGCTGTCAAATTTTTGCAAGGGAACTTCTTAACCTAATTTTGATTCTTTGGGATAAACTTGTACTCATTGAATATGAAGTTCTATGAATTTGTGTGAATAACCTCTGATTTTTTTACACTTAATATCCACTTATATTTGGTGTATTCGTTTGTCACACATAATTATGAAATTGATTTATCCTTAATCCAAAGATAACATCTTTGTAAGGGACATCGTCACAATCTCCCTTCATTGAGGCATATTTTGTTTTATACGCAACCTTCTTTTATACGGTGTATAAAACATTTCTACTTTTATGTTTATCCAAAAGGAATATTTTTTATATGAAGAATTTTACTAAACGACAAAAGGGATTGTTTTTGTCGTACGTTTGCGGTGACAACGACTTCTCCGCCGCCGTGACCATTATTTGAGTTTCGACTTCCTCTACAAGCCATAATTTTTTTTGAATGAAAAATAAATACCATGTTTTAATTTTATTTTATTTTGGTATTGAAAATGGTTTTCATAATGTTTTTATTATATCAATGTGTTGTATTGATATCTTGTGATTGAAATGTGGAAATGTTATGTTTTCTTTATGCATGTTTTATGTGATACGATTATGTTATGGTTCATGGGAATTATTATGAAGACGGGTAGTTCTGTGATAAAATAAGGGTGGGTGAGCCCGATATAGCTCTTCAATGCATTGGGTAATGCGAAGAAGTTAAATGTTAAGGTTTATCCGAAGAGATTTAGGGAATATACTGTGATGGGTATTCCAAACGTAACCAAGAGGGTTACTCCCTACGTAAGAATGTTATGAATACCTCAAGATACCTTTATGTCTTATGATTTCTATGATTTATTCATTATTTGATTAGGTATGTTAAAGTGATTATGTTTTATGGGTAAATTATGATTTTATTCTTATGTATATATGTACTCATGTTTCCTTTCCATATTTTTATATCCCATACTGAGCTTTTTATGCTCATCCCATGTTTTTGAAATGTTTTTCACAGGTCAAGGGAAAGGTAAATGATGTGATGATAGTTTCAAGGACGTATCAAGAAAGAATCCATGTTTTATTTTAAATATGTTTCCACTAATGGGAAAAATTAATACTATCTTTTATGTAGCCACTCTGTTTAAATGTGGAATGTAATGCAAGTTTTATGATCTAATTCTCTAAAACTCTAGAACTGAAAAGATCCTCGATATTTAATCTTGTAATAACTCAAGATTAAGTAAGGTTTAAGTTTGGGGCCTTATAGTTGGTATCAAAGTTCAGTTTAGATAACTTTAGCGGCTATGGTATTCTTGAAGCATTGGTGACATTACCATAATGGTTAGGATTTCAGAAAGAGTCCTAGTTTTAGATAAAGTGAATGAGTAAGTATATTTTAGTGTTTATATTCCTCATTAGTACATGATGGTTTTGTTGATATACTCACACTGACATTTCTGTTTTTAGTGAATGGATGGATCTAGAAGGCACCAATGTGAGAATAGGTTTGAATGAAACTGTGGCGGTTCTCTGATTAAGAGACTGGATGAAATGGGGGATTAAATGAGGAATCTCATGGTTGTTCTAAACCAACTATCAAGGAGTCATGATCAACGACTAGAACCTTGGTATGTTCTGTAATGCATCATGTACAAGAAGGCCAATCAATGTGGAAGTTCATGTAATAATTATAAAGGTAACCATTAGGGTTTATGTGATCCTTAATTTTTAGGTAATTATGGGTTACTCTATGATATGATGGAAAATTAAAAGCATGAGATAAACATGAGGTTAAAATATGTTATGATTATTTTTGAATATTTTATCTCATTTTGGGGAATGTTTTATGAATTATATAGTTTTTGAAAAAGGACAACACGCATACCGTGTGACAACCCGTCGCGTCAGACAAAGCTGTGGGAATTGAACCCACAACCAAAGTGCGACTGGTATTTATCGCCTACCACTGAACTACGTGAAGTCCCTGGTTATTTTGACTAATTTTTTTTTAGTTCGAAGATTTTAGTAATCAAGAGTAAGTTTATTTTGGGTTATCTATGGAAATGATTAACCTATCATGGAGGATATGTGATTAGGTTAATTACTTTTCAATATGAGAATTTAAGAGCAACTGATGTTTTTTGGAGATAAAAGATAATTTGTACCTTGGAAGACTATGTGATTAAATCTTTCAAATATTTGGGTTTCAATATTATTTTGGTTTACTTTGAAGAATTTTATGGACAATTTTTTATCGAATGGTGTTGGTTGAACTTTGGGTTTTCTTGGACAAATTTTGGAGATTAAGAATAGATTTTCTTTTTATATAGGATTATACTTTTGTGGATTATCTGATCTCATACTAACAGTTTTGGTTTTGGTTTTTGTCTAAAGACATGGGAAATATATAGTTCTCTTTTTTGGATTAGGTGATTCTCAATAAGTTTATTATAGTACTCTTAACGTGAACAAGTCTTCCTAAATACTCGTCTTTTGGAGAAAACATGTGTTTGATTAAGGAGTCTAGTAAAAGTTGAAAGTCTACGTGAAAATTAAGTATGTTTAATTATGATTTAGTTAAGCTAAAAAATAAATTACTCAACAAAGAGTAACTTGAAACAAAAATGTTGTCTGTTAACTTTTCTTACCGGGGAATCAAATACCGTTTAACCCATTACAAGTTTGTGATTTTCTCATGGTTAACTTTCTCCTAGAGATGTTTACTATCACTCTCCCTCAGAACATGACCATTTGTTTTTTTCATCCATATCCATGTTTCCCTACATGGAATCCTAGTATGGGTTAACTCAAGTGACCTTTGTACTTCTCTTTCTTTATTTTAAAGTGATTGTTTTACTGACTCTTGTTCTGATGTGGGATTTTCAATGATTTTTCCAAGCCCAATTTTAAAATTGTGAGGATGCAATTCCCAAAAGGGGGGAAGGATGCAACACCCCAGGTAAATAAAGAATATGACATTTTCACATTTATCCATATTTGTGAATAAAATATTAATATTACTTTATAGGGGACACTATGTTCGATGGCATACCCAATACACAAAAACGAGTTTCTTGGGAATCATTCATTGCACTCTAATAATAAAATAATATTATTTTAAATTGTAGTTAACTCCTAGCCATTGTAATGGTGGGAATGAATAGATCTAACTACAAAATGATTATATATGTTTTTCAAATATTTTTAATTTTTACAATAAATGTTAGAGGATTAAAAATGCGAATGAATCCAATTTTTAGCATAAACATTCTAATATTCTATAAAAGGTCGATTAACCACCTTTTGATGGCGAACCTCTTTAAAATCCACTTTTTGACAATTTTATGTGTTATATTTGACAAAATAAAATTCTTCTTTATAATTGGGCCATCAAAATTTACTTCGTGTAAATTTTTGGTATTTTTCCGATAAAGTTCATTTTTTAATGAATAGTGAAAAATGTTGTATTTTAATTCAAAACCTCTTTTTAATATAATTTATTTATATGATTAGGTTACATTTTGATTTATTTTTAAAGTGAAATTAGAATATAATTTTATCATTTAATCCAATAGTGGTCATTAGAATTAATTTCACTTTGAAATTGGACTTAAACTAGTGTATATCTTTTAATAGATATTGTTTCTTAAAAACACACTATTTGATTTGACAGCGGGAATTAATTATTAAATTAATTAATGCAACTTATATTTTTTGAATTTCGTAAAATAGGCATCATTTTTGAATTCGGAATATCAAATATAGCTTAGGGTGAATTTTTGGTATTTTTCTAAAAAACATCAATTTTAGATGAATAGTGAAACCACTAAGTGGTAGTTAAAGAAACTGATTTTTCATTTAAATGAAACTTTTCCACTTCTGTGATTTGATTTTCAAAAATCTGACATACATGGTTGTCATTAAGAAGTAAAATGTGGTTCAATGATATTAAAATAATTTTTGGTGAATAGTAACTTTTAAGTTTTATTAATCGCGAATAAAGGTAATTAGTGTAATTTAAGGTAAAAATAATGTTTTAATAATCTGAAATGACCTAGACAAATGTCCTACCCTCATTGGATGTGTCATGACCGACCAATAAAATCCATGGGTCAACTTGGGGACCCCATGGAGACACTTCGGTAGGAAAATGACATAAATAACTTTTTATTAAAAGTTAAAATAAAAATGTCACAAACATGAGTTGTTTTAATAAAACAATTTTTAAATGGGGTTATACAATTCATATTTTTGACTATAAATATTAATTATAAATTCAAAAGGATTTACTACATAATTATATTTTTTGTATAATTTTTGGACAGTAAATATATTAATTTATTTATGACACCATGATGATGTAATGATTACCTCATTATTTAACGATTTAAATAAAATGAAAAGATAATGTAAAATATAATACCTACACATGTCAAAAACCTATTGGATGGGTGTATTTTGAACTATTATCACCTTATCCTCGAAATATATAATTTTGGGACCTTTAAAATCTGAAAGGCATTTTATAATAAAGTATCCTTTTATAACTTTCCAAGAGTGCCCCTCCTCTCCTCTTATAAAAGGCCCCCACCTCTACCACCTTACCCACACCTCTCAAGCCTTTGGATCAGACAAAACCTACCCATTTTGTCTCTCCACATCCCTATCTTCATTATTGAAGCCTCTCTTTGGGCAGAAGCCTATCCTAGGAAGCCTTTGAGCTCAAATCAAAGAGAGTTACCCGATTTAAAGGTAATATCTTCCCTTGTGTTCTTTTGTTTTATTTTGATTCTCCAAACCCCTAAACTCTTTTTATTACTTTTTTTTGTAACAACACCAGTATATTAAATATTCAAGGTTTTTTTTATAAGAAGGATTCTATCTACACTTTCACACACCTCCGTCTAATGGTTAAAGAACATATTGTTTCTGTGGATGGTGAATTACTGCCTCACGAAACGATGATTGTTCAATATTCTTTTAACACCTTCAAAGGTGGCCATAAAGATGTCACTATATTTATATATGATATATAATATGTTAATGTTTTCCTTAATGTTTTTTATTTTTCATTTATGTCATACCTTTATGGTTTCCATTATGGGTAAATGTGATATCTTCATTTTACGAAGTGCGGACTACCGCCCCCTCAAAGTGATTTGATTCGTTAATGCCATATGTAGGACGTATAAAAGATGGAATTAATTGTATTACATATGATATCATAATGGAATTATAATATAACTTAATATAATTATTATTTCATTCCATTGAGTACAAAAAATAAATGAAAGCAGTGTTCATGCGTACGTGCGACTTACCGTCTCCATGAACGGTACATTTCATTTCTTATCTCCAAATGTTATTTACAATTATAAGTACATATATATAATGGATATATATGTAATATATTATATCTAAATTATGGATATCATTCTAGAATTATAATATATATATCTCTCATTGTGTTTTAATTCCATTAATATGACAAAAAATGAATGTAGTGTTCATGCGTACCTACGACCTACCGTCTCCATGAATGATGCGTTTAATTTTTTTATCTCCAAATGCTATAGAATAGTATAAAATGAATATATACAGGATATATATGATATTTAAAACATCAATACTATTCTGGATATGATGTACCTATATCTACATGGGAAATTCTTTTCCAACAAGTTCAATTTTTACTCATGTACCGAACATCGACCAAAACGTCTGATATGAACTCACTTTATTAACCAATTATTATAACATTATAATATGTGATATTAACTGAATAATATTCTTTAAAGTAGGTCTTTAAGAAATTATAATTTGACCAAATTTTATTATTCAGGAGATTAAATACCGATCAAGTCATGTCAGAAATGAGGTAAGGGGTCCTACCCCACTCTTTCTTTTTATGTACACTCTTTTATGTCATTCCTTTTAAAATCATATTTCTTAGGATTGGTATGTTATTTTATATTAATATTACTGTAATTTTTTATGTTCATATGATGAGAGACCCTATTTTCTCTCATCAATTCATTTCGGAAGTTTTGAGTTGCGCTGTTAGGCTGCTAAATTTTCGTAAGAGATCCAACCTCTCTCTTTCTTTTTAAGTACTCTTCTTTGTGTCACTTCTTTTAAGCTCCTATTTGTTATGTTGGGGGATGTTATTTAATATTACTCTTTCTATAAATTTTATGTTAATATTATGAGAAACCCTATTTGATCTCATCAATCCATTTTTGGAAGTTTTATGTGGCACCGTTAGGCTGCCGATTTTTCATAAGGGGTTTTTTATCTCAATTTTATTCCCGTGATATTTATGCTACATTTTCCACCATTTACTTTGAGTGGTATATGTACTTCACATTATACTACTCTTTGTGTAATATAATTTCGTTCATGAGTTTTTACATAAATGTTGTATTGTCCTTCTTTCATGGGGTGTATTTTTTGAAAGATACCCAAGTCAGTAGGGAACCTTTCACCCTCCTCTTTTTAAAAGACTTCTTTTGTTGGTTATTTTAATTTACATATTTTAATATTGGGATATTTTCTTCTATATCCTTATTGATGTAAATTTTATTTCCATGTGATGAGATACCCTTTTTATCTATCATCAACTCATTTTCTGAATTTTGTAGTGACGTCGTTAGGCTGTCAAATTTGCAAGGGAACTTCTTAACCCAATTTTGATTCTTTGGGATAAACTTGTACTCCTTGAATATGTAGTTCTATTAATATGTGTGAATAACCACTGATTATTTTACACTAAATATCCACTTATATTTGGTTTATTATTTTGTCACACATAATTATGTAATTGATTTATCCTTAATCCAAAGATACCATCTTTGTAAGGGACATCGTCTCAATCTCCCTTCATTGAGGCATATTTTGTTTTATACACAACATTCTTTTATACGGTGTATAAAACCCTTCAACTTTTATGTTTATCTAAAAGGAATCTTTTTCATAAAAAGTGTTTTACTAAATGGAAAAAGGGAATGTTTTTGTCGTACGTATGCGGCGACAATGACGTCTCCGCCGCCGTGACCATTATTTGAGTTTCGGCTTCCTCTACCATCCATAACGTTTTTTTAATGAAAAATAAATACCATGTTTTACTTTTATTTTATTTTGGTATTTAAAATGGTTTTCATAATGTTTTTATTATATCAATGTGTAGTATTGATATCTTGTGATTGAAATGTGGAAATGTTATGTTTCCTTTATGCATGTTTTATGTGATACGATTATGTTATGGTTCATGGGCATTATTATGAAAATGGGTGGTTCCATGATTAATTAAGGTTGGGTGAGCCTGATATAGCTCTCCAATGCATTGGGTAATGTGAAGGAGTTAAACGTTAAGGGTTATCCGAAGAGATTTAGGGAATATACTGTGATGGGTATTCAAAACATAACCAAGAGGGTTACTCCCTACGTAAGAATGTTATAAATGCCTCAAGTTACCTTTATGTCTTATGATTTCGATGATTTATTCATGATTTGATGAGGTATGTTAAAGTGATTATGTTTTATGGGTAAATTATGATTTCATTCTTATGTATATATGTACTCATGTTGCCTTTCCATATTTTTATATCCCTTACTGAGCTTTTTATGCTCATCCAATGTTTTTGAAATGTTTTTCACAGGTCAAGGGAAAGGTAAATGATGTGATGATAGTGTCAAGGAAGTGTCAAGAATGAATCCATGTTTTATTTTGAATATGTTTTCGTTGATGGGAAAATTAATACTATCTTTTATGTAACCACTCTGTTTAAATGTGGAATGTAATGTATGTTTTATGATCTAATTCTCTAAAACTCTAAACCTGAAAAGATCCTCAATATGTAATCTTGTAATAACTCAAGATTAAGTAAGGTTTAAGGCTAGGTCCTTATATTTAGATATCCGATAAATTATATTATGGTTTTCAAACTATGATTTTTTCTGTTATTCTATGATATTTCGTTTTAGTTAATGGCTTGAACCTGAAGAAATCATGTAAACATTGTACATCAAAGACAATGTGGTGGCTGGGAGAAACTCAATGGGATGATGATAGGAGTGAATGATATCATTTTTATTCCATATAATTTGTCTGAAAATATGGAAAACAACCTAAACCTTATCCATCTCATGGAATCACCAAATTAGAGGAATATTAATTTCTCTAAGAGCACAAGTGGTGGAGACCATAGAGGAAAGAAGGATTGATTTACTAATGTTAGAAATATATAAAGAGATATAAAGGTAGATGTCTAAAAGGAATAGGAAAATATTTTATGTGTTGAAAATAAGGTCATAATATATGGAATTAATTAAGAAAATTTAATACTACAATAGATGGAAATAAATTTCAACATAGTGATCCTAATATACTTATTTGTATTAAATGTGTGGAACATGTGACTTATCTGAGTCATTTACCTATTCTAAAGGTTAACCCATAGAACAAGGAAGGGCCTATATTGACATAAAATTGTTAAATTATTTATTTATTTGAAATTAAGAATTAAAATTTATAAGTATTTTTTTGTACCAATGGTGTTTTTGTCACAGGAAAATTGAAACATCTATGGATTGGGTAACATTTCAAAAGCCAATATGTCGTCATTAACTTTACAGTTATGAATACCATTATGGGATATGATTTTAAGTTTGATCATAAGTTTAAATTATTAATAACCAAATTAGAAATTATTTTTGATTGAAATATAACATGATTAATTAAATTTTTGTAAAACAATTATTGGAATAAAACCCATTAGTTTAGTATATGAAAATGTAATTTGAGGAAAACTAAAATTAATTTTTAGATGTAAAATTAAAGTTATTGATAACCATTATTGTTTATCTAATATTTGATGTTTTAGTAATTACATATCATCAAAATTTGATAATTTATTGAAATTTTATTTATATGGTTTTAGAAAAAGAACAAACCACATGCCGAGTGACAACCTGTTACATCCAGTAGAGGATATAGGGATTGGAACCACAAGTGAAGGATGATATGGGTTTAACACCGACCACTATATTATGTAATATTTTCGTTAATATGTCATTATTCTTATGTAAATTAATTTTTTTAAAAATATTAATTATGAATAAGTTGTGTCATTGTTGAGGTTTAGTGACTAATAACATGTTCTAACCATATTGGTTTGGGAAAATATTTTGAAATGGTGGGAAAAAATATCTACTCTTTTATGGATCATACAATAACATAAAAATTAATATTAGTGATTCATATATAATGATACATTTTATGTTTTAATTTCTTATAGTAAGAGATGATGTGGAAGTTGATCATAACACAAACAAAGGAAGAAAATGTGCTTATGAAATAAAAACAAATCAATCAAGTAAATTAACTCCAACTAAATATTTTATTTTTTTTATAATTAGAGAAAAGGAAATAAAAAAATAAAGCCTTGTATTTAGGCCACTAGTCCTTGGGAGGAATTTAAAGGTTACTATAGTAGTACAATAGTAGGGAACTATAGTAGTACTATAGAAGTGGGAAAACTGTTGCAGTGGTGGCACTGTAGCGGCAGAGGTAATGTAGCAGGAACTATAGTAGGGGAGGTACTGTAGTAGCTTGGGTAATTTAGCAGTACTATTCACCAAAGGGCCCTTCAGGCCAAACAAATGAGCTTTTAAGACTTCTATTCAAGCCACTTGTCCTTGGGCATTCACACTATGTAATAGGTCACCCACAATATAAACAAAAAAGAGGTATTTTCTATAATAATAATATCAGGCTTTGGCCCAGACCATAAAAAAACAAAATCATGTTGTTCTAAAGAAATGAATCCTGAGTGCATCCCAGATAACATGGTCCACACCATTTCGTGGAAGGGAACCTAAGGTACAAAAATCCATGAGGGGAAACTCTTTGGTAGCGATGGAATCCTAAGTCAAATGTTTATTTAAATAATCATTTTTTTCAGGTCCTTAATTTCCTATTGATCATTAACTTTCTTGGGATAATTGATATCTATCACACTATATTATTATTTACACTTTTTATTCTAGGTTGATTTATTGACTTTCCACCAATATTATACTACTTGGAATACTTGTTTTGTGTTATTCTAGATGATATTAGTATTTCTCTTTCTCTCATTATCAAGAGGAAGTTTTATTAAACCTTTTATGATGTGGGTTTTCCAACAATGGTATTTCCAAATTTAAACCCTTGATTACCAAGATCAAGAATAAATTATGAAGAAAAAATTTAATGAAGGTTGTGAGAATGTAACACCCTAATATTTTCAATGTTGAAATTTTGTTTTGATAGTTTATATGAATTTAAAATCTAAGTTTATGTAATAATTTAACACCGGGAATCTTTATGATATATTTCTTTTTAGAAAAATTGATCTCTTTGATAGGTTGCATAATACAGAACCCTGAGAATAATTTATCCATAATATGATACACCAGAATAATTTAACTTTTAAAATTATAGGTATCAATAGTACTAAATGAATTATGAAAATTCTAGTTATATATTTATTATAAATAATATAATAATGATTTAAAATATAAAAATTTTTTCTGAAAAACTATGTTTTCTGAAAGAGGGTTTATTCTCCCCTTGCACACATAAATTAAATGTAAATTTTACCAATTTTAAAAAAACTTATTTGATAAAATTAAATTACTTCTTAATATAATAATATTAAAATTATCTTACTGTGGATTTTAGGGATTGTTTTGAAATATTTCATTTTTCATTTAATAGTTAGAAAAAGTCTTTTATAGAAAACTCCCATTTTATTTAAATAATATAAAAGGTGAATTTTTATTTTAAACTCGTTTTAAAGTAATATTAGTTAAATTATATAAAAATATGTCTAACTTATGTCATTATAATGAATTTAAAATTTAATTTTGATATTAAAACCTAATATACTTATGAGAGGCATCTCTTTGGAATCCTATTTTCTCGTTGCATATACGGGTATAATTTTTAATTGGATTTGAAATTATATTAATTAAACTTGAAAAAAAGTATTCAATATTTTAAATCATAAAAATTTATATTTTATATTATTTTTAACATAAATGTTTACCACTATCAATAGTAAACTAAATAAAAAATAATTACCACAGTTATGCTAACAATGGGTTTCCAAGGCGTTAGATTAAAATAATATGAGGTAAAATGACCGAAAACATGAACATAACACATTAGATGACCATATTGTGGCCTCATAACCAATAAGGCTTGGTAATGACCCAATTTTAGGATTTTTCTTGAAAACAAAATGGGTATTTGTATATCTTTTAAAAACATCATTGTGTGCCCTCTCCAACTTTTAAAAGATCACTCCATACCTTCACATTTTTACACCTCTAAATTCTTGAGGATCGAATAAAAACATCAAAAACATCTTAAAATAATACATATACACATTTTATACTTTCAGATATTCCCAAAGGTCCTACCCTTGGGTTATTAAGTGGAGATCGAAAAGTGGTTTCTCTAAGAGAAGGAAATTGTCTCAAATATGATTTTTTGTTTTATTTCTACCTTTCCAACATAAATTATATATTAATACATCCAATGTAATAAAAATATTTCTACCATATAATTATATGCTATAATTTTTATGGAATAATATTTATCTATCTTCTCATCCAACTATTGTGAAAAACCCATCGATCGTGTGTATGGTGGACTACCGCCACTCAAACCGATATAACTCATTTTACATAAACACATAACATGATTGTATATAATGATGGATTTAATGTCTGTATATAAACATTATGATATTATAATAATTATTTAACTATAATATCAATTTTACCTTATTACTTTCCAATTTTTTAAATATGATAACACCACATGTGTGTATGATGACATACCGCCGCACGAAGCGATGTGATTCAGTTTTCCCTTACTCTTTACATGGAAATTAATAATGAAAATATAAATGGATATATGATATATTTATGAAATTACATTGATTATATAAAATTAATACAACACACAATTCCTAGCCCTTTCACTCATTAATGGAATGATATTTTTGATTTTGCATTCATACGACATAGCTTCTCCTTGAAGTGACGTGATTAATTTTCCATGTCTAAACAGTAATAATGATTCTAAGAATATATTTAATTTTTCCATATGATATTCATAACATTAATATAATTATGGAGATTATGGATTTATATCTTATACGAAATAACAATAATATTCTTGAAAACACACATGAGAAAGCATTTACATTTAACTCCCAAAACAACAAACATAATGAAATATTATTAACAAATGGGTGGTAAAATGTTAGGAGAGGATCATATATGATATTATATATATAAATATGTTTATTTAAAAAAATTAATAAATTTATTAAAACCATTATAAATGATATTAAAGCATGTTAAACAAAATGAATCATGGGTTAAGGGACTTCGTCTCAATTTCTTCTTATTGATGTATATTGTAATGTTATACACCTGATTTACTTTATATGGTGTATATAATAACTATTTTTCAGGTAATGTAATTAATAATTCACAATTTATGGCATTTGAAATTTAAATGTTAATTATTTCATATGAGGGGGTTTTATATGAAAATTACAAAGCAGTATTGAATTTCATAACACAATTTATTTCTATTAGGTTATATTACTTCTTCATTGTCTCTTACATTCTAAGATTATGTGTGAAAATAATCTTAACTGTCTTATGTTTTAATGATAATATTTCATATATATTAAAATTTGATACATATAATATATTTATTGATTAATTATCACCTGAAAAAATGATTGTTTTAAGGGTTTCTCATCTCACTTTTACTCCATGAGATAAATACCATATTCATCACTTAGTCCATTGTGTTTTATATATAATTTCTATTTTTATATTTTAAATCATGAATCTATTTCACTTCATGGAATTTAATTATTCATTTCATGTTATTCTTTACATAGGGATTATGATTCAAAAGATACTAAAGTTGTAAGATATATATGTTTCAATATTATTATAATTAGGTTATTTTATACTTTAATTTATAATGAAGTTAATTATTTTATCACAGTATAAAAAAATTTATTTTCTTCTTTTATTGTTATTCATGAATTTTTTCAATTAATATTTCCATATTCATCTCTTTAGTAATTATAATTATCGAGAAAATATTTTTAATAAAATCTTACTTCATTTACCTATTCGGTATGAAATCCATTAAGATCCAAATCCTTATTTTCCTAAACTCTTATAAGAAATGTTTTTAATATCCTAAAAATTATTTATTGGATAAAAGATTACCCATTTTTTAATTTTCAATTTTTTTTAAATACATCTTCATGTCGCTTTCCATATAAGTCATGTTTGGATTTTATCGAATATTTGAAAGGAATAAATATTTTAACATGTATGAAATGTATGTAATTTTATTCAATAATGAAAAATCAGTGATTTAAATTATCTTTTATTATTTGTAGAGGTTATTTTCATAAAAAAGTATTTCCAAAATATTTTTCGAACTTTTAGTTATAAAAAATACTTTAATATTGAATATTTTATTTTCCTCAAGAATATTTATAATGATATTTTTATTGTATTTATATTCATCAATGGCATTAACCGTTTTTTCTACTTATGACACATATGGGATATGTTTAATTGATACTATCCTTTTTATTTCTCTGGATAGTTTATAACTAGTTTGACCAGGGAATGTTTTGACCTTCTCTTTATTGATTCTTTCTTGTAATAATTATCCTTCCCTTAAAATACTTAATTATTATTATCATTGGAAATTAAATTTATATTAAATATACATATTATTTATATCATGGATATTATTAATCACTAAACCATTTTCCATTTTCACATATGTTTTATACTGTGAATATTATTTAATAATCTAGGGAAATGTTGATAAATCAGTATTAATTTATAAATATATAGATTTGAAGAAAAGACACATTATTAATGAATAAAATATATTATTCAATATGTGTGTAATTATATGGACATATTGTGATGGGTGGGGAGTGGTTATAGATATCCCATTGATGAATTAATAGTCTCATGATATGAATTAGTTGGATATCCATAGATAAACATGTTTTAGGTGTATAACTACTAATCTAGTTTAAACTATCATGTAAATGGTATATGCCATAGATGTATCATGATTCCTAAGATCATGACATCAAATATTAACAAATTATTTCATCATGAATTAGATTATTATTATCATTGAAATTTTCACCGTGATATTATCTCTTGGTGCATTTAATTATCAGTTTATTTATTAAAAGGAACATGTTTTTAGTTAAATAACATTCTATATTGATTTTTTGGTATAAAATAATGATAGTAAAATTATATAAATGGCATGTGAGTTAAGGTCTTTACCTTTCCATGTGGATTATGTTTATTGATTCATGATATCATTCTCTAAACTTAACCCTTAATAATATTTTGAGGTCACCTTTATTATTTTTCTATTCCCAGGAATCTAAGAAGTGTACTTTGAATGATATGCAAGGATATGATTGAGGGATAATGATATTATCATAAATAATTCAGTTTCAATTTATATGTATCTACTTTATCAAGACTACTAAACTATTTTATTTTTTAGGAAGTGGTTCCTTGAATCTTATGCCAATGTTAAAACGTGGATACCAGATCTAGGCTACTAGGGTCGGCGGGAGAGGGTGAAAAAGGAAATATTTTGTATAAGTCATTGAAACTATGAGTATACAGTGATATTATTTTTTCTTACTAATAACAGCAATATATTAATGGATTTAATGAATATATTTATCAAATTTTGGTAGTAATAATACATGATATTCTCATTTATTCAAAGAGAAAGAACAATCATCCAGATAACTTGATAATTTTACTAAAGACCCAATGTAAGGGTAAAATTTATGAAAAATTTACATAGTTTAAAATTTAGAAACAGAATTTTTCATTTTTTGGGCATATAATCTCAAGAGAGGGTATATTTTGTATTCCGCCAAAGAAAAAGGCTATTGAGAATTGGACCAGACCAACCATATTGACTGAGATCTGTAGTTTTCTTGGTTTTTCTTCATATCAATGATTGTTTATGGAGAATTTATCATGAAAATATAATATACTCACTACGTTCACTGGTAAAAGAGGAATGTTTCTTGGGATATATGAAGGTTAGGTAACATTTAAGAATCTAAAGTAAATATTGGTCAGTACACCTGTTATTACATTACCCAAGTGTGGAGAAGGGTTTGTAATATTTAATGATGAATCCAAATATGGTGTTTATTTATTGGACATTGGATGACATGAGGTTGTCGAAAAGATGGGTGGAATACATACTCTCTACATGAGCAGACTATCTGGTCTCATATGTAATGACTCGGTTCTCGATTCTGAGAGGGAACACATTGTTTCCAAAGGTGCGTATGATGATGATTTTTGGGTGTAATTTTTGTCCCAGGAATTTTCATCACTGTGATTATGACCTTTGGTTTCTCACATTTTCCTTAAATGTGTTTCTTTAAAAAAAATTCAATTTTTAGTGATGAGAAAAATTACTCAACTCATGATTTGGATCCAGCTATGGTAAATTTCTAATTATAGATATGGTGCCATTATCTTTATGGATAAATTTGTGATATATATACCAAGAAAGAATGTTTAAAATATATATTCGCAAAACATTAATTTAATATATATTAAAGATGATGGATAGATCTGGTCAAATATTATGACTTCTCGAAACATTACCACCATTAGAATGTGAGATGGGTGGAAGATTCATTGAGTTGAAAGGATAATTCTTGATTATCCTTGAGGATGATTACAAAAGATACAGTATTGAGGGATTTCAAAGAATAAATATAGAAATTCTAAAAGAATTAGTGAAATATTATCTTCTTAAAATAAGTGTTCAACCATTTATCTATGTGAGGATAAAAGTAGAATGTATGGATGATATAAAGATACAAAAGAAGTTGAGAAATGTTCCTAAGTTTTTCCCTGATCAAGATTAAAGGATAATTTTCAAGAATAATATAAGTTTCCCATCAATACCCAAATTGAAGAAATAGTTAAAGGAATCTCATAATTACTCATTCCCAATTCTTCATAGAAGTAAAAGGTTATATTGATATCTAAAAGAGTATTTCTAGTTGGATGCCATAGATAAGTATATTTTTGAGTTTGTATATTAGGGCTTGGTATGTTTGAAAAATAAAGCTAAGATAAAACATTCTAACTGTATGTTACAACCATTACCCAAAATGGAATAGAAATGGGAAAACATCCTAATGGATTTTTTAATGGTAATCCCCAAAACATCTAAAGGGAATAATGTCATACGCGTTGTAATTGATAACCTTACAATTTCATTACACTTAATCACTATCAATTATGATTTCCATCTGGTTGATCTTCCCATAATACACATTAAGTAACTGGTAAGGTTTCATGGAGTTATACTATAAATTGTATCTGATCAGGATTTGAGATTTACCCTAATGGTTTGGAAAAGTCTTGAGCAGTCTCTAGATATAGAGCCATGTTTTAGTACAACGTGTCAACCTCAAACAGTTGGTCAATCTAAGAGAACCATTCAAATCCTATAGGATATTTTGATATCATGTTATATGGATATAAAAATTGGTTGGTATCAAAACCTTCCTTTATTCATGTTTTCTAATAATAATAACATTCAATCTAGAATTCAAATGAGACCATATGAAGACCTCTATTTAATGAAGTCTAAAAATACTATCTATAGGGATTAAGTGTGATAAATAATATATCGAGACATCAAATAGATGAAGAAATTATATAAATTGTTATATACATTTAATATAACTTAATAATTGAATAATGTTTTTAAAAAAGTTATTTTGATAATCACCGGTGTTATATGGAATTGGATGTTGTTGAAGATGTGACTCTATGAATTTATTTATAGAAAAAAGTTAATTAGATTAAGAAATAGCTAATAAACCCTTTTGTATAAGATTTAGAAAAAAATTACAATTAAATTTCAATTAATTACAATATTTAAATCCAAAAAAAGTGATACTTTAAGATAAATTTCCACATTTTATGATATAGTTGGTAATTTGGGATTAATCATAAAAATGGAACATTTTGGATTTCTAATAGTTTTAAATTATATATGTTTTATGGATATAAAATTTTCAATATTAATCCCAATAGTGAAATTATTTCTTTTAGTGATTATAAACATATATGGATTTATTTCATCAATATTGAACAAAATATTAATCGACCGTATGGAATCTCAAAATAAGCTCACAAGATGGACCATGAAAACTATTTACAGATCAGTCGATTTTTCGCATTGGGTCCCTAACTAGTTAATAGAGTACCTAATAACTATGAAATTCAGTTTATGGATGAACAAGAAGTTTTGGAACATATATTATAAAGTCTAGGACATGTGAATTAGTCATTTTCATGGACATTAAGGTCTTCTAATCTGGATGTTTTTAATTTGGAGAGTCTGATAGGATAGAATAAATTGTCAGAGTACAACGATAATAACTCTCAAAATACATGTTCAAATAAACTGAAATTTTGAAGAGAGACAAAAATTGTATTTATTAACATTAATGAAGGGTGAAACAAGAAAAGATTTCATTTATTGGGGATAAAAAACATCAAACTTCATAGGGAAAATTATTCTTTTAAATTGAGGGAATCTCATCCCTCTCAAAGCATCTCATTCCATCCCATTCTTTCGAGGAAATCAAGGAGTAGAACATTTCTGCTTTCACCCTTTCATATATTTTCATTTCCATATATTTTTAATCCATTATTATTCCCCATTCATGTATATTACCCTTACAAGGGCGGGGTATACATTTTGAATGATTGGGGAAGGGTTGGTTTTCTATTTTGTAATGATTGAGTTCTTAAACATATTTGATTAAAATTTATTTCTTCTTCAATGTTGTTTTCAATTTCATATTTCAGATTTTATTATCATGTGAAATCATTGTTGTTTTTTAATTCCACTATTTATTTTTTATTAGGTAGATGATCATTTTCTCCCTCCATAGATTTCTGTTTTATATATGAAGCAATATACTGGGGATTAGTGGCAAGGTACTCAATGAGCATCAGTGCATGTGAAATGGGTAGTGGATGTTCTTGATTGTTCATAATAAACAAGATATAATTGGTTATTATCAAATTAAATTTAGGATATTCATTGCAAATATCTTTAACATGTAAGGAGGGTAGACAAAACTGAGATCATGGTATGTTTTTCCCTCACCATCACCATTTCACCAAGGAAGTGAGATGAAACAATTATGAAATCTCACTTTATTAAACTCAAAAGAAGAGTTTTGAAATAAATTTTAAAAGGATATAATTAAAATTAGGAAACTAACAATGAACTAATCACCCTTAAAATATCATTGTTTTCAATCACTTGAATTCCAATTTTCATTTCAATCATTTTCTTATTGATTTATTTTAAAAACAATACATTTTTAGCCAAGATAAAAAGTTGAAAACTATTTTTTATGGACTCATATTTTAGAGACTACCTATTTTATCCACTATAATACACTTCGGTAATATAATTTTTTTGACACTCCCTACGACTGGCGTGCATCAATCTTGGCATCATTGCTAAGGAGGCAGTGCAACAAAAAAAGACTTTCAAAATTGAATGAACCACAACTAAAAAAGAACCATTAATTGAATTTTATCCAGAAATTGATAGAACATTAACCCAACTAAGAAAAAGAAACCTACCAAGATTCTTTGAGGAAATAGATCTCTCAGATTCATTTTAAACTCTTAGTGTTCACTCTGAACCAGAAATCATGGATGGAAATCCTAACCCAACCCTATGTGATCTATGTGAACCTCAATTTTCTATTCAAAATAACAAACTCATTGTATTCACTGCACCAAATGATTTTTAATTATGTTTAAATAATATTCTTGTGCTTCTAAAGATTCATGGTCTTGTAGGAGAAGATCCAAATCAACATATCCAAGAATTCAACTTTTTCTGCTCCAATTTCAGGGTAAGAAGAGCTCCCGAAGACAAATTTAGGTGGAGGGAATTCCAATTATCACTCAAATGAGTTTATAAAGAATGGTTTTAAAATCTAAAAATTGGGGTGATCAGTGATTTGGATGACCTAAAAATAAGTTTCATGAAATTATTATTTCCCACATCCAGGAGCACTTCCATCAAAAAAAAGATTTTCAGAATACGACAATCAACTGGACAAAACCTCTATAAGCAGTAGGTCATTTCAAGATGCTATGTTCTAGATTCCCAAATAAAAAAAATATAGGAATAAAAATTTCTTGTGTTCCTCTACCAAGGACTTATAGATAATGATTGAAATATTCATAAAGCCTCATCTAGGGGATCCTTGATTAAAAATTCACCTACAGATATTAGAGTACTAAATAAAATGATTTCTCAAAACTCACAACAATTTGAAACCAGATGGGTGAGAATATGGGGAATCAATAAGGTCGGAATATCTAATTCAACAGAACTAATTAGAAGTGAAATGGGAGAAATCACAAGGTTATTGCAATAATTGGATGTAAACCAAGTGATGGAACTACAAGAACCATATTTGGTATGTGGTATATTTTCTTCTAATTATCATTACACTGAATAGTGTCCAGAAGTGTAGGAAACAGAATGTTATACTGCTACATACTAGAAAAAGAAATTATATCCAAACCAGCCCCATCATCTCCAAACCCAAAAAAGATATGGATTCCAACAAACACTAGATTTACCTCCCTTTTAATATAAATACAAGAACCACAGTTCATACAAATAATCCAATACACATCTCTTTTAGGAATAACAACCCTTTCATACACCAACATTCCAAAGAAAATTATATAACCAACTTTCCACAAGTGGAAAACCATCAATTGAGAACCCACAACTATAGTCAGATGTTGTGGGGATTAAAGAAAATGTGAAAGACATATCCAATAAGTAAAAAACTGGTTTGGATATTCTAACTAATAATCAAGGGAAACCTCCCTCCCAGATAGTGCGAAATCCTAAAGAAAATTTCAATGTGATCTTGAAAATAAGTGTAATGTAACCCCCACCAAAATCCAACCTTGAACTTTAAAAAATACCACTAGTTTTGAGGATGAATGATGATGAGTATTCTAAAAAACAATGTAAATCCCCCAAGATGATGAAAAAGTAGAGAACCATGAATGGCCATAGAAGAAGAGATAAGAAACTCCAAAGGAAATTCAACAAGGGATAAGAAATACATACCCCCACCATTTCCATGAGGAATGATTGAATTAAAGAAATTTCATGAATAAATGCTTTAAAAATAAATTCTGGATGCCTTTTAGAAATTGTAAATCAATACAGCCCTACTCAACGCCGTCAAAAAAATTCCAAGGTATTAATTTTTTTGAAATATATTTGCACCAAAAAGAGAATACTTCATGGGAATGAAATTATCAACCTGGGGAGAAGTGTTTCAGCCCTTTTCACACCATAATTTCCAACAAAATTTCATAATCTGTGGGTGTTTTCTATTCCATGAACCAATTGTCCATTAAATTTCTGTAATGATTTGTGTGATATAGGTTCTTTAATTATTGTATTTCCTCACTAAGTATACACTTATTTAAATATGGGATACTTAAATCCCATAAGATTGGTGGTCGAACATTCAAACAGATCCATAGATTTCTTAGCTGGAGTTATAGAGGATGTCCTAGTGAAATTCAAAGATCTCTTACTCCGCATTAAATTATATGTGCTGAATATGGAGAAGATAAGAGCCCCTCACACTCTCCCATCATTTTGGGGATACCATTCTTAAAAATTTCCAAAATCATCGTCAATGTCCACTAAGGTACTCTCACCATGGAATTTGGAGATAACACTATCCACTATAACATTTTTGAATCCATGAGGCACCCATCAGATGATCACTCCCTCTTTGCATGATACCATGATGTTGGTACTGAATCCATTGAAGAATCAGGTATGTTCCATTTATTCTTTGACTTAAAATAGAATTTTTCTATTAATAATCATGTGAATTCCAAAAACACCAGATATTCTAATTTCATGTCGAATGAAGAGGTAAAATATGACTTTGGATTATTTTTTGAGTTATGAGGAAGTTGATATGGTTTCTTGTGCACAGGATGTCAAACCATTGGAAGTAGGGAATGTAAGTTTAATTTCATCATTTAAGAACCCCCCTTAACTGGAATTAATACCACACCCCCAATTATTAGAAATATTTATACCTTAGGTAGGGAGAGAAATTACCAGTGATAATTTAAAATCGTCTATCTAAAACCCAAAAAATAAATTTGATTGTGCTTTTGAGATATAATGACCGATAAATAGGGTGGAGCATAAATGATATCCTATGAATAAAATTAAAAAAATTTCCAGAAGGAATTTTTCTTGATGGAGATTCCAAACATGTTAGACAGCCCCTTGGAAGGCTAAATTCCACCATGATGGAGGTTGTAAAGGAGGAGATTGAGAATATATTGGATGATGGAATCGTCTATCCTATTTCAGATTCCCAGTGGATTATCCCCATTCATATAGTTAAAAAAACTAACCTCACAATGATGATGAATGAAAAGAATGAGTAAATCCGTAAGAGAATTCAAAATAGATATAGAGAGTGCATTGATTTTAGGAAATTGAACCAGGTCACATAGAAAGTTCATTTCCCCTCCCCTTCATTGATCTAATATTAGAAGGGTTGGTAGGGAAAACTCATTATTATTTTTCGAATGAGGTTTTAGGTTACTTCCCGGTTGCCATTGCTCTAATGGATTAAGAGAAGATAAAATTTACTGGTCCCTTTGGTACTTTTTCATAAAAAAAGATTCCATTTAGATTATTTAATACTATAGGTACATTTCGTAGGTTCATGGTATGTATATTTTTAAATCACAATAAAAATTTCTTGGAAAATATTTTAGTGGATATCACGGTTTTTGTAGATTTTTTTATCATTGTTTGAAAAAGATGGAAAATTTTTTGGAAATATATATTGAAAATAATCTTGTTTTAAATTTTGAAACATCTCATTTCATTGTTGAGAGATGAATTGTAATGGGTAATGTCATTTCACAAAATTAAATTGAAGTGGATAAATAAAAAATTGAAGTGAAAAATTCTTTTCCTTACCCTACTTGTGTGAAACATGTTAGATCATTTTTAGGACATGTAGGATTCTAAAGGAGGTTTATCAAATATTTAATTAATATTTATCTCCCTATCATTAGATTAATTTTGAATGATTATGATTTTTATTTCAATGGTTCATGTAGGGAATCCTTTTATGAGTTTAGGAGGAGATTGATTTCACCACCCGTGATGTTGATGCCAAATTGGGAAGAACCATTTGAGCTACTCTATATTGCTTCCAACCAAGCAGTTGGAGCATTAATTTTTCAATGAATTATGGGATGGCCAAAAGTAATTTTATATTCATAGACAACCTTAAATGTGGCCCAATTCAATTACACAACCATAACAAATGTGTTCTTAGTAGTTGTTTTTTCTTTAGAAAGATTAAGATCATATCTCCATAGAACTAAAATCACTGTGTTTTCTGATCATGCAGCTCTTAGGTACTTAATGAAGAAATTTGATGCTAAACTAAGTCTAGTGATATAAATGATACTACTTCATGAGTTAAATATAGAAATCAATGACAATAAGAGATCCGAGAACTAAGTGTCTGATCACTTAAGTAGACTGCCAAGCACTATTGAATCTAAAATTACAGAAAAATACCCATTAAATGATCAAATTATAGGAGTGTAGTTGTACTTAATTGGTGGAAACATTTATTTGTATGATGACATAGTCAATTATCTGGTAACATCTCAACTCCCATCTCATTTTAATCTCACCAAATTCAAAACCAGATAACTGTATCTTGATATTACATTGGGGATGATCCATTTCTTTGGATGATCTACAATGACCAAGTAATAAAAAGATGTTTTCATGATTGTGAATTAATATATGTATTTGAGAGTTTTCATACTTTAGCTTGTGGAGTCCAACTTGGACCTTAATTTATAGGAATTAGGGTTTTATAATATGGTCTTTATTGGAAAACCCTTTTTAAATATGCTCATGAATTTTGAAAAATGTTTGAAAAAATGTCAGTTTTTAAGAAATATTTCAAAGAGACAAGAAATGCCTCAAGAGAAAATGAACTTTTGTGACATTTTTTATGCCTGGGGGATAGATTTTATGGGACCATTATTAATTTCATTTTGAAATAACTATATCTTTCTTGAAGTTGATTATGTTTCCAAATGGGAATAAGCCAAACCCCCCTAGATTAATGATGTTAAAGTTATTTGTGATTTTGTAAGGGCTTTCATATTTAGTTGATTTGGAGTTCGTAGAGCCCTCATCAGCCATTAGGGGACTCACTTTTTCAATTGTAGAATGGGGTCTTTTCTGGAGAATCATGGGGTGCATAATAAATATTAACTCCCTATCATCCACATACAAATGGGAAAACTGAAGTGTCCAATAGGGAAATGCAATTAATTTTGGAAAAGACTGTTAATAAAAACAGGAAGGATTGGAGATAAAGGTTTGAAAATACCTTATGGGATTATAGGACAGCCAACAAAACCCCAATTAGAATGAGTCTATATAGTATGATTTATGGGAAAAGCTACCACCTACCTATGGAATTGGACCATAATGAATATTGGCCTACGAGGAAGATGGATTTGGATCAAGAAAATTCTTGGAAAGAAATAATATTGAAGTTGATGGAGATGGAGGAAATTTGGAGGGATGCATATTGTAACATCCCAAGTATAAAATTAATAATAGATATTTTTATCTATGTCTATTCATTAATTATATAGTGTTTTTGAGGCTTAAAATGAGAATAAATCCAACCTAAAGCATGGAATACTCCAGTATTTTTAAAAGATTGTTTTACCGCATTTTGATGGAGAACCATTTTTAAATCTATCTTTTGACAATTTTATAATCTATATTTTTCAAAATAAACTTATTCTTTATTATTGGGACATTGAAATGTACTTTTGATAAATTTATGGAATTTTTCTGATAATGTTCATTTTTAAATGAATAATGAAAAATGTTGTATTTTAATTCAAAACCTCTTTTTTATCTAATTTATTTATATGATTGGATTATATTTTTAATGGGTTTTAAAGTAAAATTAGAATATATTTTTACCATTTAATACAATATTGGTCATTAGAATCAATTTCACTTTGAAATTGAACTTAAACTAGTGTCAATCTTTTGATACTTATTGTTTCATAAAAACACCCTATTTGTCATGACAGTGGGAATTAATTATTAAATTAATTAATGTTATTAATATGGTATGAATCTTTTAAAATATACATCATTTTTGAATTCTGAATATCAAATATATCTTTGGGTGAAGTTTTGGTATTTTTCTGAAAAAATTCAATTTTTTGATGAATAGTGAAACCACTAAGTGGTACTTATAAAAACTGATTATCCATTTAAATGAAAATTTACCAACATTGTGGCTTGAATTTCAAAAATCAGACACAAATGGTTGTCATTAAGAAGTAAAATGTGGTTCAATGGGATTAAAATAAATTTTTGGTGAATCGTATCTTATTGAGTTTTTAATCGCGATTAGTGGCAATTAGTGCAATTTAAGGAAAAATTGATATTATAATAAAATGAAAATACCTAGACACAAGTCCTACCCTTATTGGATGTTTCATGGAGACCACGACAATCCATGGGTCATCTTGGGGACCCCATGGAGCCACTTTGGAAGGAAAATGACATTAATATCTTTTTATTTAATGTTAAAATTAAAATGACACAAACAAGAGTTGTTTTACTAAAACAATTTTTAAATGGGGTTATATAAGTCAGAGTTTTAAATATAAACATTCATTGGAAAGATAAAACGATTTCCTACATCATTGTATTTTTATTATAATTTTTAGACATTAAATAAATTAAATTATTTATGACATCATGATGATGGAGCGATGACCTCATTATTTAACGATTAAAATTATATGGAAAGGTAATGTAAAATATAAGACCTACACATGTCCAAAATCTATTGTATTGGTGGATTTAGAACCCATATCATCTTATACACAAAACACATCAATGTGGGACCATTAAAATTCGAAACTCATTCTGAAATAAAGTAACGTTTTCTTTACTTTCCAAGAGTTCCCCTCCTCTCTTCTTATAAAAGGCCCCCACCTCTACCGCCTTACCCACATTTCCAAAGCCTTTGGATCAGCCAAACCCTACCAATTTTGTCTCTCCACATATATCTCTTACTCCTTGAAGCCTCACATTGGTCATAAGTATTCCCAATGAATCCATTGAGCTCAAACCAATGGGAGTTACCCGATTTTAAGTTAATGTCTTCACTTGAGTCCTTTTGTTTTATTTTTCTTCTCCAACCCCCTAAACTCTTTTTATTCATTTATTTTGTAAAAACTCCAGTATCTTCAATATACTAGGATATTTTTATAATAATTATTTGAGCTACACTTACACACACCTACATCTAATGGTTAAAGAACATACTGTTTCCGTGGATGGAAAATTTCGGCCTCACGAAACGATGATTGTTCAATATTCTTCTAACACCTTCATAGGCGGCCATTATAATGTCACTATATTTTTATATGATATATAATATGTTTATGTTTTCCTTAAGATTCGTTATTTTTCATTTTGGGCATACCTTTATGGTTTCCATTATGGGTAAACGTGATATCTTCATTTAAGGAAGTGTGGACTACCGCCCCCTCAAAGTGATTTGATTTCGTTAATGCCATATGTGGGACGTATAAAGGATTTAATTAATGGTATAATATATGATATTATACTGTAATTATAATATACCCTTATATAATTATTATTCCATTCCTTAAAAATATTAAATAGAAATGAAAGTAGCGTTCATGCGTACGTACGGCTTACCGTCTCCAGGAACGGTGCATTTCATTTCTTACCTTTAAACGTGATGTAATATTATAACTGCATGTATATACTGGATATATATGATATATATGATATATAAATCATGATTATAACTCTGGATATAATGGATACATGAACAACTTGTAATTATAAAGAGAATTTTTTGACTCAAGTACCAATGATCGTTAAAACGACCGTTATTAACTTAAATAATTGCATAGTGTTCATGACATGGAAATAAGTGATATAAAAGGAATAATGAATTTGAAAAAGGTTCTTAATCAAGTAAACATTAACTCAAGTTTATTATTCAGGAGGTTAAAGAACGATCGAGTCAACTATAGGGCCCCAGCCTTAATCCTTACTTAATATTGAATTATTACAAGATTACACCCTGGGGATCTTTTCAGTTTTATAGTTTTAGAGAATTAGATCATAAAAACATGCATTACATTCCACATTTAAACAATGTGGTTACATAAAGATAGTATTCATTTTTCCCATCAATGAAAACATATTGAAAATAAAACATGGATTCTTTCTTGAAACTTCTTTGACACTATCATCTTATCATGTACCTTTCCCTTGACCTGTGAAAAACATTTCAAAAAAAATCTTTGGATGAGAACAGAAAGCTCAGTATGGGTTATAAAAATATGGAAAGGAAACATGAGTTCATATATACATAAAAATGAAATCATAATTTTCCCATAAAAAATAGGTACATTAACACACCTCATAAAATCACGAATCAATCATAGAAATCATAATACATAAAGGTAACTTGAGGTATTCATAACATTCTTACATAGGGAGTAACCCTCTTGGTTACGTTTGGAATACCCATCACAATATATTCCCTAAATATCTTCGGAGAAACCTTAAAGTTTCACTCCTTCACATTACCCAATGCATTGGAGACCTATATCAGGCTCACCCACCCTTAGTTTATCACGGAACAACCTGTATTCATAACAATACCCAAGAACCATAACATAATCGTATCACATGAAACATGCATAAAGGAAACATAACATTTCCACTATTAAATAACAAGATATCAATACAACACATTGATATAAAAACATTATGAAAACCATTTTCAATACCAAAATAAAAGAAAAGTAAAACATGGTATTTATTTTTCTTTTAAAAAAAGGTATGTCTTGTAGAGGAAGCCTGAACTCAAATAATGGTCACAGCGGCGGATAAGTCGTTGTCACCACATACGTATGACAAAAAAACATTCCCTTTTTTCGTTTAGTAAATGCTTCGTATAAAAAATATTCCCTTTTAATAATCATAAAATTCAAAGGGTTTTATATACCGTATAAAAGAAAGTTGTGTATAACACAAAATATGCCTCAATGAAAGGAGATTGAGACGAAGTCCCATACCTTGGGTCCGACTTGACTCGATCGTTCTTTAACCTCCTGAATAATAAACTTGAGTTAATGTTTACTTGATTAAGAACCTTTTTCAAATTCATTATTCCTTTTATATCACTTATTTCCATGTCATGAACACTATGCAATTATTTAAGTTAATAACGGTCGTTTTAACGATCATTGGTACTTGAGTCAATATACTAGGATATTTTTATAATAATTATTTGAGCTACACTTACACACACCTACATCTAATGGTTAAAGAACATACTGTTTCCGTGGATGGAAAATTTCGGCCTCACGAAACGATGATTGTTCAATATTCTTCTAACACCTTCATAGGCGGCCATTATAATGTCACTATATTTTTATATGATATATAATATGTTTATGTTTTCCTTAAGATTCGTTATTTTTCATTTTGGGCATACCTTTATGGTTTCCATTATGGGTAAACGTGATATCTTCATTTAAGGAAGTGTGGACTACCGCCCCCTCAAAGTGATTTGATTTCGTTAATGCCATATGTGGGACGTATAAAGGATTTAATTAATGGTATAATATATGATATTATACTGTAATTATAATATACCCTTATATAATTATTATTCCATTCCTTAAAAATATTAAATAGAAATGAAAGTAGCGTTCATGCGTACGTACGGCTTACCGTCTCCAGGAACGGTGCATTTCATTTCTTACCTTTAAACGTGATGTAATATTATAACTGCATGTATATACTGGATATATATGATATATATGATATATAAATCATGATTATAACTCTGGATATAATGGATACATGAACAACTTGTAATTATACGAAGCATTTACTAAACGAAAAAAGGGAATGTTTTTTTGTCATACGTATGTGGTGACAACGACTTATCCGCCGCTGTGACCATTATTTGAGTTCAGGCTTCCTCTACAAGACATACCTTTTTTTAAAAGAAAAATAAATACCATTTTTTACTTTTCTTTTATTTTGGTATTGAAAATGGTTTTCATAATGTTTTTATATCAATGTGTTGTATTGATATCTTGTTATTTAATAGTGGAAATGTTATGTTTCCTTTATGCATGTTTCATGTGATACGATTATGTTATGGTTCTTGGGTATTGTTATGAATACAGGTTGTTCCGTGATAAACTAAGGGTGGGTGAGCCTGATATAGGTCTCCAATGCATTGGGTAATGTGAAGGAGTGAAACTTTAAGGTTTCTCCGAAGATATTTAGGGAATATATTGTGATGGGTATTCCAAACGTAACCAAGAGGGTTACTCCCTATGTAAGAATGTTATGAATACCTCAAGTTACCTTTATGTATTATGATTTCTATGATTGATTCGTGATTTTATGAGGTGTGTTAATGTACCTATTTTTTATGGGAAAATTATGATTTCATTTTTATGTATATATGAACTCATGTTTCCTCTCCATATTTTTATAACCCATACTGAGCTTTCTGTTCTCATCCAAAGATTTTTTTTGAAATGTTTTTCACAGGTCAAGGGAAAGGTACATGATAAGATGATAGTGTCAAAGAAGTTTCAAGAAAGAATCCATGTTTTATTTTCAATATGTTTTCATTGATGGGAAAAATGAATACTATCTTTATGTAACCACATTGTTTAAATGTGGAATGTAATGCATGTTTTTATGATCTAATTCTCTAAAACTATAAAACTGAAAAGATCCCCAGGGTGTAATCTTGTAATAATTCAATATTAAGTAAGGATTAAGGCTGGGGCCCTATAGTTGGTATCAAAGGTTGGTTCAGATAACTTTAGGAGTTATAATTTTATTAAATTTTTCCAAAAGTATTTTTTTTATTGTCAAGTTGAAATGATATAGAATGTAAAGATTACCATGTTGCTTCCTCTAAGAGATGTTTGTTCAGAATGGTTTTCCGCAGAGGAAACAGGGAAGCAGTGCTAGGAAGGCATAATGAAGGAAATAACCTTCTGAATCAGTATCCTGAGATGGTTGGAATTGGAATTGAATATTTTGTTGCAGTAATGGAACAGTTGACTCAAGCGATAAATGGTGGTGGTATCCAGGCACGAGATCAGCCAGATAAACCGTACAGGAACATGTCAGTTGTGGAACATTTCATGAGGCAACATCCCCCATCATTCAGTGGATCATCTGACCTTGTGCCATCTGAAGGGTGGATTAAAGAACTGGAGAAGATTTTTAATGTCATGGGGTGTTCATACAATCAAATGGTTAGTCTAGGTATTTACCATTTGGAGGTGAAGCAGATCAATGGTGGTTAATGGTTAAAAATATCAGGGACGCTGATGAGATTGATGCTCTCGACTAGGATGAATTCAATGGTATGTTTCTTGAGAAGTATTTTCCTAAGGATGTTCGACATAGGATGGAAAAAAAATTCTTGGAATTGAGTTAAGAGGAAGACTCAGTGGCTGCTTATGAAGAATGGTTCACTCGATTGTCAAGGTATGCTCCAAATTTTATCCGAGACCTTGATAGTAAAATAAATTGTTTTTACTCAGGATTAAAGCCAAAATATAAAAGGGATTTAGCTTCTCGTGAGTTTAAAAGTTATTAAATGCTTGTTCGATGTGATGAGAAGGTCGAAATGGAGTTTGCCGATGATCAAGTGTTCTATAACAACCAGCAGAAGAAGAGACCGAGGTGGCAGGAGAAAGGAAAGAATTCTTCAAAAAGGTCTGACAGTAAGAAAACTAAGTTTCCATCTTGTGATAAATGTTGTAAAAGGCATGCTGGGGAATGTCTTCTAAATTCTGGAAAGTGCTACCGATGTGGTAAGATGGGATATAAGGCCCATGATTGCACTGAAAAAGATCAAGGTGATGGTAAGTCCAAATTTGATTTACAGTTATTGAAATGTTTTAAGTGCAATGAGATGGGTCACTATGAAAACGAGTGTCCGAAAAAGAGCTTGAGTGATGGGAAGTAGTTAGACTACAAGAAGAAAGGGGTGGTGAAATCCTTTGCAACTACTTCAGCATATGTCGGACCATCAAATGAAGTTGTATCAGGTACTTTGTTTGTTTTTTCAGATTATGCCAGTGTGTTGTTTGATTCGGGGTCTATACATTCCTTCATCTCAGAAAAATATTCTAGTAAAATGGGAATACCATCTCAAGAAATGACTCCTGAACATGTGGTAAAAACACCTGGGGTAAATGTTGAGGCAAAAAGAATTTATAATAATCTTCCTATCCTTATCCATGGAAAGAAAATATTTGCGAACCATATTGTTTTACCTCTAGTATAATTTGATGTTATCCTGGGTATGGATTGGATCTCTATTTACCATCCTAAGATTCACTGTAGTGCTAAAGAAGTTACTTTTCAAAAATAATTTCAGTTTGTGTACAATAATGAACACTTACTGTTGATCACATATCAAGAGGCCAAGAAACATGTAAAATATGGAAATGAATGTCACCTTGCACACATTGTGGAAAAGAAGGGAACTGTTCAGATTAATGATGTACCAGTGGTAAATGAGTATGCTGATGTTTTTCCTGATTAGTTGCCTTGAATAATACCTGATCGAGAAGTTGAATTTACTGTTGACTTAGTTCCTGATGCTAAGCCAATTTCAAAACCCCCTTATCGAATGGCTCAAATTGAACTTTTAGTGTTGAAGGAGAAACTGCAAGATTTATTAGAGAAAGGTTTCATTTGACCTAGCACATCACCATGGGGTGCTCCTATTTTATTCGTTAATAAGAAAGATGGTTCTATGATACTTTGCATTGATTATAGAGCCTTGAATAACATCACTGTTAAGAACAAATATCCATTGCCTTATATCAATTATTTGTTTGATCAGCTCCAGGGAGCTCAGTGGTTTTTAAAGATTGAACTGAGATCGGGGTACCATCAGTTGAAGTTAAAGGAAGCAGATATTCTGAAGACCGCGTTCCGTATAAGATATGGCCATTATGAATTTGTAGTAATGCCTTTTGGGATATCCAATGCACCTGCTATATTCATGGAATTAATGAATGGAATTTTCCATGAGTTCTAGGATAAGTTTGTGGTTGTTTTTATTTATGATATTTTGGTGTTTTCTAAAAGTAAAGAGGAGCATGAAATACATTTAAGGGTTATCTTGCAAACCTTAAAAGAAAAGAAAATGTATGGAAAATTCAGAAAGTGTGAGTTTTGGTTGGAACAAATTTCTTTCCTTGGTCACATTGTTTCTAAAGATAGGATAAATGTTGATCCTGCTAAAATAAAAGTTGTTGAAGAATGGCCAAGTCCCACAAATGTAATCGAGATCCGTAGTTTCCTTGGTTTTGTAGGTTACTGCCGAAGGTATGTTGAAAATTTTTCACTGTTATCTAGTCCAATGACTAAGCTAACTCGGAAGGGTGTTAAGTATATCTGGATAAAATAATATGATGATTGTTTTCAGGAGATTAAAAGAAGATTGGTGAATGCACCAGTTTTTGCACTACCTTCCAGGAATGGTGAGTTTGTTATTCACAATGATGCTTCATAGAAAAGACTTGGTTGTGTCCTATTGCAGAATGATCAGGTAATTGCTTATGCTTCACGATAGTTTAAAACTCATGAGGTAAATTACCCTACACATTATTTGGAATTAGCTGCTATTGTTTTTGCTTTAAAAATTTGAAGGCATCATTTGTATGGAGTAAAGTGTGAAATATATGCCGATAACAAAAGTTTAAACTATATATTCACTCAGAAAGAATTGAACATGAGACGAAGGAGATGGCTAGAATTAATCAAGGATTATGATTGTACAATTCATTACCATCCGAGAAAAGAAAATAAAGTGGCTGATGCTTTGAGTCTAAAAAGTAATGCTTCATTAACAATGTTGCGTTTGGAACGTGATCCTTTGGTTAAGGATTTGAGGAACTTTGGCATAGAAGTTGTTGGTACAGGATGTCCTTCTTTTTTGTTTAAGGTATCAGTGAAATCTTCTCTATCAGACAGAATCAAGCAAGCACAGAAGCAAGACAGTGAGTTGCATAAAAAGGTAGAGCTTGTTCAGAAAGGTAAGTTGCCTGAATTCAACATTGACAGTGATTTTGTTTTAAGATTTGGGAAGAGATTGTATGTGCCTTGTGATTCACTATTGAAGATAGAGTTGTTATGTGAAGCTTAGAGTTCTCCAATTTCAGTTCATCCTGGCAGTAATAAGATGTATAGAGATCATGGGGAGTATTACTGGTGGGATGGAATGAAAAGAGATATTGCTGATTTTACTGTGAAGTGTTTGACTTGTCAGTAGGTTAAAGCAGAGTGACAGTTACCGAATGGGATTCTTTTGCCTTTACCAGTGCCATAGTGGAAATGAGAGAATATATCCATGGACTTTGTTATGGGATTACCGAAGACACCCCGAGGTAATAATGCAATATGGGTTATTGTTGATATCTTGACTAAATATGCTCATTTCCTTTCTATACGAGATACGTTTTCCATAGATCAACTTTCTTGTTTGTATCTTAAAAAGATAGTCAGGTTACATGGAGTTCCTCTCTCCATTGTACCTGACCGTGATCCCAGGTTCACTTCTAAATTTTGGAAAGGCCTTCAGAAGTCTTTGGGTACTGAATTAAACTTTAGTACAGCTTTTCATCCTCAATCAGATGGGCAGTCAGAACTAACAATTCAGACTTTGGAGGATATTCTACGTTCTTGTTCGATGGATTATCAAGGAAGTTGGGACCAACATCTTTCTTTGGTTGAGTTTTCTTATAATAACAGTTTTCATTCCAGTATACAGATGGCACCATTTGAGGCGTTATATGGGAAGCAGTGTCGAACTCCAACTTTCTGAGATGAAGCGGGTGAAAGGAAGATAATGGGACTAGAATTGGCAGAAGAGTTGGCAGAAAAAGTTCAGTTCATACAGAAACACATGAGAACAGCTCAGAGTAGGCGGAAGAGTTATGCGGACAACAGGAGGAAGGATCTATCTTTTGAGGTAGGTGATCATGTTTTTCTCAAAGTTTCACCATGGAAATGTGTGATGCGATTTGGTAGAAAAGGAAAGTTGAGTCCAAGGTTCATTGGACCATATGAAATTCTGGAGAGAGTTGGATCAGTTGCTTACCGAGTGGCTTTACCTCTGAGTTTATCTTAGGTAAACAATGTTTTTCATGTTTCGATGTAGAGAAAGTATATTCCAGATCCATCTCATGTTTTGAGTCCAGAGGTAGTTCAGCTGGAAGAGAAACTATCTTATGAGGAACAACCAGTCCAGATTCTTGAACATAGGGAGCAAGTGTTACTGAATAAGGTGATTAATCAGGTAAAGGTTCTGTGAAAAAAAAACACATGATTGAAGAGGCAACATGGGAATCTGAAAATGCAATGAGGGATAAATACCCCCACTTATTCGATAAGTAAATAAATTGCAGGGACACAATTTTATAAAGGGGGGAAGGATGTAACATCCCAAGTAAGTAATGAATAATATATATTTTTATCTGTCTCTATTTATGAATAATATAGTGTTTTTGAGGCTTAAAATGAGAATAAATCCAACCTAAAGCATGGAATACTCCAGTATTTTTAAAAGATTTTTTTACCACATATTGATGGTGAACCATTTTTAAATCTATATTTTTACAATTTTATAATCTATATTTGTCAAAATAAACTTATTATTTATTATTGGGACATTTAAATATACTTTGGATAAATTTCTGGTATTTTTCTGATAATGTTCAGTTTTTAATGAATAGTGAAAAATGTTGTATTTTAATTCAAACCCACTTTTTAATAAAATTTATTTATATGATTAGATTATATTTTGAATGGGTTTTAAAGTTCAATTAGAATAAATTTTTACCATTTAATCCAATAGTGGTCGTTAGAATCAATTTCACTTTGAAATTGGACTTAAACTAGTGTCAATCTTTTGATACTTATTGTTTCATAAAAACACGGTATTTGTCTTGACAATGGGAATTAATTATTCAATTAATTAATGTAATTAATATGTTATTAATTTTGTAAAATAGACATCATTTTTGAATTCGGAATATCAAATATAGCTTAGGGTGAAGTTTTGGTATTTTTCTGAAAAACTTCAATTTTTGATGAATCGTGAAACCACTAAATGGTACTTATAAAAAATGATTTTCAGTTTAAATAAAATTTTAACACCTTTTTGTTTTTAATTTCAAAAATCTGACATACATGGTTGTCATTAAGATGTTAAATTTTTTTCAATGGGATTAAAATAAATTTCTGGGGAATAGTAACTTATTAAGTTTTTAATCGCGATTATAGGTAATTAGTGCAATTTAAGGCAAAAATGATATTATAATAAAATGAAAATACCTAGACACATGTCCTACCCTTATTAGATGTGTGATGGCCGACCAATATAATCCATGGGTCAACTTGGGGACCCCATGGAGCCACTTTGGTAGGAAAATGGCATTAATATCTTTTTATTTAATGTTAAAATTAAAATGCCACAAACATGAGTTGGTTTACTAAAACAATTTTTAAATGGGGTTATACAAGTCGTATTTATCCTATAAATATTCATTGGAAAGCTAAAAATATTTCCTACATCATAGTAGTTTTTTATAATGTTTAGACTTTAAATAATTTAAATTATGTATGACATCATGATGATGTAGTGATGACCTCATTATTTAATGATTTAAATAAAATGGAAAGATAATGTAAAATATAAGACCTACGCATGTCCAAAACCTATTTTATGGGTGGAGTTCGAACCCTTATCACCTTAACCTCGAAACACATCAATTTGGGACCATTTAAATCCGAATCTCATTCTAAAATAAAGTAATATTTCCTTACATTCCAAGAGTGCCCCTCCTATCCTCTTATAAAAGGCCTCCACCTCTACCTCCTTACCCACACATCCAAAGCCTTTGGCTCAGCCAACACCGGCCCATTTTTTCTCTCTACATATCTCTCTTACTCCTAGAAGCCTCACTTTGGTCATAAGTCTTCCCAAGGAAGCCTTTGAGCTCAAACCAATGGGAGTTACCCGATTTTAAGGTAATGTCTTCACTTGAGTCCTTTTGTTTTATTTTGCTTCTCCAACCCCCTAAACTCATTATATTCAATTCTTTTGTAACAACTCCAGAATATTCTATATACTATGATGTTTTTATAGGAGGTATTTGAGCTACACTTACACACACCTACATCTAATGGTTAAAGAAAATATTGTTTCCGTGGATGGCGAATTTCTGCCTCACGAAACGATGATTGTTCAATATTCTTATAACACCTTAAATGGTGGCCATTAAGATGTCAATATATTTATATATGATATATCATATGTTTATGTTTTCATTAATCTTATGTATTTTTCATTTTGGGCATACCTTTATGGTTTCCATTATGGATAAACGCGATATCGTCATTTAAGGAACTACAGACTACCTCCCCCTCAAAGTGATTTGATTTCGTTAATGCCATATGTAGGATGTATAAAGGATTTAATTAATGGTATTATAAATGATATTATACTCTAATTATAATATACTCTTATATAATTATGATTCCTTTCCATAAAAATATGAATTAGAAATGAAAGTAGCGTTCATGCGTACGTACAGCTTACCATCTCCATGAACGGTGCATTTCATTTCTTACCTCTAAACATTATGTAATATTATAAATGAATGTATATACTGGATATATATGATATATATGATATATACATCATGAGTATAACTCTGGATATAATGGATACATGAACAACATGTAATTATAAAGAGAAACTTTATTTGACTCAAGTACCAATGATCGTTAAAACGACCGTTATTAACTTAAATAATTCCATAGTTTTCATGACATGGTAATAAGTGATATAAAAGGAATAATGAACTTGAAAAAGGTTCTTAAGAAAGTATAAATTAACTCAAGTTTATTATTCAGGAGTTTAAAGAATGATCGAGTCAAGTCGGACCCGAGGTATGGGACTTCGTCTCAATCTCCTTTCATTGAGGCATATTTTGTGTCATACACAACTTTCTTTTATACGGTGTATAAACCCCTTTGCCTTTTACAATAATTCAAAAGGAATATTTTTTATACGAAGCATTTACTAAATGACAGAAGGGAATGTTTTTTTGTCATACGTATGCGGCGACAACGACTTCTTCACCGCCGTGACCATTATTTGAGTTTCGGCTTCCTCCCCAAGCCATACCTTTTTTTAAAAGAAAAAAAATACCATGTTTTACTTTTCTTTTATTTTGGTATTTAAAATGGTTTTCATAATGTTTTATATCAATTTTTTGTATTGATATATTGTGATTGAAAAGTGTAAATGTTATGTTTCCTTTATGCATGTTTTTTGTGATACGATTATGTTATGTATTTTGGGCATTGTTATGAAGACGGGTGGTTCCGTGACAAAATAAGGGTGGATGAGCCTGATATAGATCTCTAATGAATTGGGTAACACAAATGAGTGAAACTTTAAGGTTTCTCCGAAACGTTTTAAGGAATATACTGTGATGGGTATTCCAAACGTAACCAAGAGGGTTACTCCCTACGTAAGAATGTTATGAATGCCTCAAGTTACCTTTATGTCTTATGATTTGTAGGATTTATTCCTGATTTTATGAGGTATGTTAAAGTGCCTATGTTTTATGGGCAAAGTATGATTTCATTCTTATGTATATATGAACTCATGTTTCCTTTCCATATTTTTATAACCCATACTTAGCTTTCTGAGCTCATCCCAAGTTTTTTTGAAATAGTTTTCACAGGTCAAGGGAAAGGTACATGATAAGATGATAGTGTCAAGGAAGTGTTAAGAAAGAATCCATGTTTTACTTTAAATATGATTCCATTATTGGGAAAAATTAATACTATCTTTATGTAACCACTTTGTTTAAATGTGGAATGTAATGCGTGTTTTTATGATCTAATTCTCTAAAACTCTAAACCTGAAAAGATCCTCAGGCTGTAATCTTATAATAACTCAAGATTAAGTAAGGATTAAGGCTGAGGCCTTATACATATGAATATTCTAGTGTTTACAAATAAATAACAAGATTTTCCCATGATGAGCTGATCCAAATAAAAAACTTTTATCCTCGATAGAAAGCGATGTTATTCAACTCAAGACTCAAGTTGATTCTAGGTAAACATCATTCTAAATGGGAAAGTCCATTTATAGTTACTCATGTATATTATTTTGATGTTATATATATTATGAAGTATAGAGAAAAGGATCCATTCACTGCCAATTGACCTAGGTTGAGGAAATTATTTAGCACCCTTTTATCCGATCCATTTGAGGAGATCACACTCCTCCAACCTGTTTATGAATAAAATTCATCTGGCCGCACCACTAATTTATATATTCATTCTTGTTATAATTAATCTTCAAATATTATTAAATTTTAAATAAATTTAAATGAAATGACGGGGATAGATCATTTATAAGTGGGGGAAGGGAACGTTTTAGTTTAGGATATTAATTTGTTCTTTGGTTTTATGTTTTTTTATAAAAATTAATGTTTGTTTTTTCATATATTTGTGAGATTAATATTTCCAATTTAGTGTCTTTTCAATAATCTTGAGTTTAAATGATTATAGTTTCCATTTTTTAACACCATATCATTGAGTGAACCAATCTATTCCATGAAAATGAGTTCAAATGAAAGTTGAAACTGATTTTGTTTCATATTCAAATATTAGGGAATTTCATGGGAGGTACTCTTATTTTTGAATCCCATGCGACATATAACTATATTTATTTTATAAAATACACTCCTATTATGCTTCTAAATCTTTATGGTCATATTAATTCCATTCACCTCATTTCTTTAGAGAACAAGACAATTCTTGATTTAACTAGCATTTGATTTCTTCCAGTCAGAAGCTGACGGTTTGAAGTACTTATGTTATAAATGATTAAGGAATTTATTTGTTTTTAAATCCCTATTTTCAAAATAATACTTTTATTATAGCCTACCTTGTACAATAATCCTTGTTTCCCTTAGGAGTAATGAACTGTCTATTAGGCCAGCCACATTAACAGCCAATTTTACCTATCCAACATTCTCTTGATGTAAAATGGCATGATCTAGTTGAACTTCAGTATGGGGGAAGTTATATTATGGTGTACTACATAATTTGGTGATACATTAGGTGGAAAATTTAATTTTTAAGAGATAATGTATCTACTTAAGATTTTATATTTTAAATACTTGTTCCTTTCTAGAGCTTTTATGATAAAATATGATGTTTCTTTCCAGAAATTTCAAGAAAAACTATGTTTGAGAAGCAATTTTTCTAAATAGAATTAAATTTCCTTGTATTTTCATGATTATGGAGCAGATTTACTACAAATGGTAAGAGAAGGAGACCATATGGGATTGAAAATTAGAATCTTGCATGCCTATATATGAGTTTGGATGATAAACTCCTAGCAGAAAATTTACATTTGTGAGATGAGAAAAAATTGTTATGAGGTAGGTGTTTTGTGTGCATGGGAAAAAATGAATTATACATATATTAAATGATATAAATGGATAAAGTTTAATAATATTATTTAGGATTCATGGATTCTTTTTGTTGCTTGGTGTGGATTGGTAGATCTCAAGGGTATGTATTTAGGATTTGATTTGATTTAATTTTGATATTTACCTGTATAGGAGTCCATGTTCTATGTGTGGGGGAATTGATAGAGAAAATATATTCAATAAATTTATATTTAATTTTATTTTTTCAAATTCTACCAATTTTTTACTTTAATTTAAATTTCCACATTTTATGATATTGGGGGTATTTTGAGTTTAATATTAAAAATGGCCAATTATGAATTTTCAACAATTTTAAATTAATTATATGTTATGGACATAAATATTTTTTATATTAATAAAAATTGTTCAATTATTTCTTTTTAGGATTTGAAACATTTAGGGCTTCATTTCACCCTTCTTGAACAAAATCTGAATCAACCATAATGAAGATCAAAAGAAGCTCCCAATTTGGACTGTGAAAATGGTTTACAAATCTGTTAGTGTTTTTGTGTTGTCTCCGTAACTCATTAATGGTGGGATAAATTACTGTAAAATGTGGTGTTTGGATGAGAAATAAGTTTTGGAACATCTTTTTGGAAGGCCTGGATGCCTGAATTGGAAATTTTTATGATTTTTAATACATTTAAATATGGTGGTTTTAAATTTCAATTATTTGGCTGTACAAAAAAAAAGTCATATTAAAATGGGCATAACTCTCACAATAAATACCCAAATAAGCTGATATTTTGAAAATATAGGGAAAATATATTTATGGGAAACATTTATGAAGGGTGAAATTCTCAAATGGGTCATTTATTGGGTCTAAAATGTGACATCCTTTGGAAGAAAAATTATTCCTATATAATGATGGGATCCCTTCCCCCTCTGACGATCACATTTTCTCCCATTCATTTTTGGACATCAAAGAGGAGAATCCTTTGGCTTTCTATCTAATATTTGTTTATTTTCCAAAGATTGTTAATGCCTTCTTATTTCCCATTCATCTTGATATCCCTTCCCATGGTCGGGTGAAACAATTTAGTGATTGGGAAATGGTTGGTTTTATATTTTTTAATGATTTAGTTCTTGGACATAATTGAATGAAATTTATTTCTTAGTCAATGTTATTTGCAATTTCATATAGATGATTTTATTATCAAGTGCGACCCTTCGTGATTTTTAATTTCATTATTGATTTTTTTCTTTGGTAAATGATCATCTTATCCCTCCACTAATTTATGGTTTATATATGGTGGAATAGACCAGGGATTAGTGGGGATGTACTCGATGATCGTCAGTACGTGTAACTGGGGTAGTGATGTTCTTGATTGTTTGGGATAAACAAGATCTGATTGGGTATTTCCAATGTCAATTGAGGATATTCATTTCCTATCTCTTGAACATGGAAGGAGGGTAGACCAAACATAGATATTGGTAAGGATTTACCTCACCGTCACCATTCCACCATATACGTGAGAGAAAAAATTTGTGGAATCTCACTTTAATCAACTCAGAAGGATAGAGTTTAATTAAATTAAACAAGGATAACATTACAATTTAGAAATTTACCTTGAACTAATCACTCTAATAATATCATAGGTTTCAATCATTTTAATTTAAAATTTTATTTCATCATATTCTTGTTGTTTTCATCTAAAAACACTACATTTTTAAACTAGTTCAAAATTGACAAACTATTTTGTGTGAACTCATATTTGAGAGACTACCTAGATTAACCACAAGACTACACTTATGTAATAGAAACTTTTTTATGACACAACCTACAAATAGCATTTATTAGTATGTCATTCCGTTTGATATTATGGATCACATAAGGGTGGTATATTTTTTTTATTGAAGCTCCCACTGAACCTATCTTAAGTCCATAATGTGTTCCATGTGTCTCTATTGAGGAAGTACAAACTGAACCATTTAGATGTTCTAAAATCTTAGGTCTTACCATTAGAGAATGATATTTCCTATGATGAAAAACAAGTAGAGATTATTTATCATAGAGAAAATGTTCTATGAAACAAGACCACTCACTTGTTCAATGTTTAGTGGTGGAACTATTAATTGGTTGAAGCTTTGTGGGAACCTGAGGATATAATGGGTCATAATTATTATCATTTGTTTATAGTTAATTGATTAATTTTGAGGCTAAAATTCATTTTATCGGGGTTGTAATGTTACATACCAATACTTTTAAAAAAATCAAATAAATTTAATTTAATTTATAACTAACATTACATGTGAATCTAGGTTTTAACGAACATAGACATACTATTAATATTATTATTTAAACATAAAACTTAATACCTAGAAATTATTATTTTTTGATGAATTGGAATAACAGAAACATTAAAATTAGGTATAATGTGTTTAGGGAAGAAATATACTTATAAATAATTACATAATTTTAAGTAAAAACGTTATATTCATTGAAAATACGTTTTTCTCAAAAATGATATCTAATGTTTTTTTTAAACAAATTATGAATTTTTTTTTGAAACTTTTAGAAAAATTATTTGGAAAAATAACTTCCTTTTTGGAATTATCATGTCAGAATTTTCTAAGGGTAAAGTTTTTCATTATTTTATTAAAAGAATAATATTTTGCGAGTATTGAAAAATAATTTTTTTATTAAATAATATTTTCTCATTTAATGAATTTAAAAAGTTACATATTATTTTAAAATGTTTTCTAAAAAAATAGAATAATTTTTTTATTATTATTCAAATTTAGTTACTTAAAAAATAAGTCATGTTTAAATTTTATATTAAAAAATTAATCACTTATAAATATTTTCCCTTTCAAAAACCGCTTTATTATCTAGGATATGAGTTTATTATTAAATTAAATTTTGAGATGTTTGTGAATGAAATTTGGAAACATAGATTATATATTTTTAATAATAATAACTAATATTTTATAATAAGTACAACATAATTTTTTTCAAGATTAATAGTAAGGAATTTGAAAATTATTTACAATAATTTTGGTTAAAAAATGTCTTCCAAGGGTTAAACTATTGAGATAAATGGTAAAATAACCTAAAAACATTTCCAAATATAATTTTATATCTATTTTACAACCTTATATCATATAAGATTCACCAATGAACCATTTTTAGCCTTCTTAATTTCCAAAAAGTGGTTACACATTTATATTTTCAAGAATTCTATGTGTTTCCTCACACCATTTATAAAAGGGAATCCCATCTCCTATCCTATTCACAGGTACCAATTTTTTTTAGAAAATAGACACAAAAATTCATTCCTAAATTCAATATAAGATACCTTTATGACTTATTTTTATTAACAAACACTCTTATGAAGGATTTTGGTGCTAACCTAAAGAAGTTGTTTGAAGAAGTGGTAGAGTTTTTAATTGAGAATTTTTATATTATTTCCTCATCCATATACATAAAATACTTTTATGATATGATAATGTGATAACATTAGTATCTCAAATATACTGATATATTATTATGTTAATTTAATAACCTACATACATCTCATCTTTAAATAAATGGGAAACTAAACCATCGATCATTTGTACAAAGTATTATCGCTTCACAAACTGATTTAATTCATTTTTCATCACCTCATTTCATTGGTGGATATAATGATGGATTTAAATTATATATATGATATTAATAATATAATTTTACTTTTTAAATTATAATATCTTACATAACTTCTTACTTTCTAGTCCTCAGGTGTAAGATAACATCATTTATCTGTACGGAGGACTACCCCCACCCGAGGCGATGTGATTCATTTTTCACTCACACTTTTAATTGATGGTAATCAGGATAAATTTAATGAAATTATGTTTTATATATTACATAATATTAAATCAATTAACTTAAAATATAATTTAACTTCCTTCCATTCCTTCTTCATAGAAAATGGAAACAACATTAATGCGTGCGTATATCCTATTATCTCTATGAATGGTGTAATTAATTTTCTATCTCTACATTTTATGGATTAATCTAAATAAATATATAATTAATATATATTATATATATTTCATGTTTAAAATTATTTAGATTCTGTAAGCTTGATCAATGTAAATGGAAAAATAATACCTAATCAAAACATATATGAAAAGAAAGGTATTTATTTCCTAAAACATGATTTAAACATGGAATTGTTAACAAATGGGAAATAAATGGTCATAAGGTAATCATATATGGTATTATATGTATAATTAACGGTTTTTAAATATTATTGTAATAATATTATAGTTATTAAAATTTAGGTTCAAATTTTTATGAAAGAAGTTGAGAGATAAGGTAAGGTATTTTTATCTCACTTTTATTCCCATGGGAAATATTCCTTATACACCACAAGTTTATTTTTTGTTTTATATATACTAACCATGAATGAATTTAATTATTATTATCTAGAAAATTATTTTATATAAATATATATATGTTTTATTTCATGGGTATCGTAATTTAGAAGATACCAAAGTGGTGATGAATTTATGTTACAATTTCTTTATATATTGGGATTGTTTTGAATATGATTCCAATGATGATATCATATTATATAAATCTCAAGATACTTGTGAATTTTATTATAATATGGATATTTTATAAAAAATAAATATTTTTTTAATTTTACTCTATTTATGTACTCATGATTCCATATTTATTAATTGATGGAAAGCATAATTTATTTCTCTCTTCAATCAAAAATATTTTTCATTGATGTTGATATTTTCTAAAAAAGATTAAATAATTTTTTAATTAATATACATTGATCTATTAAATAAATGTTTTCCAATGTTATATTTTTTACCATATTTTTTAAAATTAATCTTCTATTCATTTTCATATTGAGGAAATTTTTGACATTTTAAAAAAACATGAATTGAAACATTGTTGTAATTTCTACAGTAAGAGTAATGTTTTCTCCCATCATGACCACAAAACTTTATTAGGATTTCTTAATATATTTCAAATATTATTTAAAAAAATTATTTTCACAATCTTTTGAAAACTTTATGATTTAAGTTGGTGTTTTCGAGGTTGAACTGATATTTTCCTCAATAAATGATTCAAATGAATGTTCAAAATCATTTTCTATATATGATGACATCCATTGATGTTACATAATATTTAATTTGGATAATATATAATAATACCAATCATATTATTTCATTGGATGGTTTATGTTTACTATGAAACAATATTTATGAAACTTATTCCTTTTTTTCTATGGTTTGTGGTCTTATGAAATTAGGAAATTTTTATGAAACATGTTTATCTTAATGGGTTCTGAGATAATAAAATGTTTATGAAACCTATTTTTTTCATGAGTTATGATATGAAAAATGTTTTATGATCTTTTGGAACAACTACATATGGTTTTCATTATGTTATGATGGTTACATTTTACCTATGGAAGGTGGTTATGTTATAAGTAAGGATGATGATTACATTATTACTAAGAAAAATGGTAATGTTATAAACAAGGATGTTTAGGACCTATATATACCTTCAATGTTTTGGGTAATGATTGATATATCATGAAAAAACAGTACTAAAATGAGGACTAAATTATTTTTAGTAAGAGAAATTTTACAACGTGATAGTATAGGGATTGATCCTTGGATACTATGATGGTTTGGGGAGTGAACCCATTCCACTATGAAGGTAGTGGAAGCAAACCTTTAATATTAAGGAAATGATATTCTATAATTATATGTATACCAAAAACAATTATCCCTCCAACATTACATTCTCATGATTAATTTTTTTTATTCCTGTATGATCCATGTCTTATGAACTTCTAGATTTTAGCATATGACTCAACTATATAATACTTAATATCTAGGGTATTATTTTCAAATGTTATTCTTGTATTATCAACCTTTATGTTAATGTCATGTAGATATATCCCTTGTTTACCCTTATAAAGGATCTATGTTCATATTTTTTGGTGATTCTTTTCCCCATGTTACGAAGAAATGTATTATGTATGACATGTTTAAAAAGGGTTCTAGATATGAATATCTTATTGGGGGATGATATAGTTCACTTATAAACTAGTTGTTTATATATGTTATTTTCCAATGTCACTATACCTCTATAATTGTATTGTGGATGATTATGTTATATAATGAATTCTTATCAATTAATATGTAATATTTATGTTTGAAATGAGTGTGTTCATATACGAACACCTAATTAAATGAAATTAGTTGTATGATCGTGCCTTTAATAATCCTCAACCGTGTGCCAACCCTACCATGACTCTTTAAACAATTTTTCGGCTATGAAGTCTTCCATACCATGAGGTCATGAAACCAATAAGCCAATACTAAATGGATATATTATTAGGATAAAAACTATTAGATGTCAAATAAGAAATATATTTCTTTCATGAACGTTATTTTTTGAAAAGAATTTCTTATGTTGAGATGAAATATCTGTGTTTTTGAATGAATAGGGGAGCTCAAGTTGTGGCATGTGATTTTTTTAATGCATGTGAGTCAAGACATGACACGGGAGGCGAAGAAAATTTTACAAATATGTAACTTTTATTAGCATCATTAGGCCTTTAAAATATGAGATCTTTGGGGAATTAATATCATCCATATCATTACCTATTTCTTGGAAAAATTTAATGAGTAATGGAAAATCATGATATGTCATTATGAGGTGATGAAAAGGTAGTGAATCTCATTTATAAATTTTAAATATCCCAATGATGAGAGTTTCTTCCTCTATTCACATCTTTCCCCGAGAGATCATGTTTTTATAAAATAGATTACGTTGCAGCATCCTTTTTAATTGAAGAATCTGATATTTTGGAGGGATAGTAGAAGAAATGAAGTGGTGAGTTATACACATGAATTTTGATATTGAATAATGACTAAAAAAATCTTGAATAAACAAGAACTATATACCCTTGAATGTTCAAAGAACACTCAAGTGTCCATTGAATAAAAATTTCATGTGTATGTGCCTTTTTATTATACACCCACTATATTATATGAGAAAACAATGACATATTTCTATGAATTAATACTTGTTTGGGTGAGGAATAACTTTTAAAATATATTTTCAAGAGGAACCATTTTTGTGAAATATTCCATATTGGTTCGAATGTATTTACCTGAAGAAGAACACACACCTGAAAAGAAGTATAAAATATATGGAGATGATAGTCTATAAATTATTGCACACAATCTATGTAAATAGAAGCACGTGAGAAAATAAAAATGATATAATATTGATAAACACATAAAAATAATAAAGTAAATATATAATTTAGGGGTTTACATTTCATGCTATATACATTATACTTCCACGCATGAAGTGCATTTGATTTAATTAAGTTGAAAATTCAAGGACATATTCTCCAGGTTGTGATAGATTATTCTTGCATAAAATAATTCGTGAATTATTAATGTACATCTATTATACACATCTAAGTCATTTCTGAAATTTAAAATATGAAAGAGTATTTTTTGAGCATTATTGTACTAAGAAAACTGATTATACTCATGTGATCAAATATCGGAGGAGTGATATTTCCCAAGAAGTATAAGATTTCTATCTCGCAGTATATTTATATTATTGTGACTAGGGATGTAAAAAAAGGATATAATGTATTGGGTATCATAGTTAATTGATGGAATCAAGTAGACCAATTAGATAGTAAAATTAGACAATATTATTAGAGGGGGTGGTTCTAGATGAAAGGGAAGAGGAAGAAAGACATAATTTCTATCTAATGATTTGGAAAATGGAAGTTTATTTTCAACAACTATGCATGTAACAAGAAAAAAATACGGTATTGAAGAGAAAATAATTACTTTGACATCCAAAAAAATTTCCAACATGTGGAAGAATTTATTTTTTATTATGAAGAACCATAAAAAAGAGATTGTTTTTTTAGGAGTAGTATGAAGAACTATTAATAAGATGCAAATATGCGAGGAGAAAAAAGATTAATGATTGAATTTAAAACAATGCAAGTGAAATGATATCCCCTACTTATTATAACCATATAAGATGATCATTTTAAGGTGGTTATGTGTTATTGGATTTTTTTTTACCATTCCAAGGACTAGAAACTCTTACCGAGTCATGAAACTTGTAAAAATATCATGTTTTATCATTACCTTCTTTCATATACTTACATAAAATAATAAAATTAAAGGGTATTTTCTCTATATTGAGTATATCCTATAGCATTCCTATCAAATGGAATAAAAGGGATGGTTCACCTCTTTTGGATTATCTAAATATCAATTATTATATTTTTAAGATTTTAGATTCTATCTTGATCTATAATGAAGTATAGTTTTTTTTGAACAGTTAGTTATATATGAGAAAAAATATATATCAATTGAGTCCTTTATAAATAAGAGTTATAAATAGAAAATAAAGTTGAAGGATAATCCCCTCTTTACTAAAGAATAGAAATTATTACTTTCTATATGCATTTTAAATAATAAAGATATATCATACATGGAAATAGAAGAGTACATGGCTCAAGTTTCCACCCTGGAAAGGGAACACATTCCTACCTCAAGTAAATCTATCACCTTAAAATAACATCAGGCATGTTTAAATTCATTTACATACTATCCTAAAAAAGAAGATACTAGAATAAGTGGAGATGATAATAAATTTACAAATTATAAAGATATATTAGTAGATATATTAAGAGATATTTTACATTTCCATCCTTCAGTGATAATATTTATTTTTTATCTCAATGTATATAGTTATAAATCACCCATATAGAAGAAGTATATAAAATAGATAAGGATTTGGAAGAAAATGTTCCTACATGTTAAATCTACCCATTGAGAATAAATATATTGAATATAAATTTCCTAATGAATTTGTAGAGAAATAGAGAGTTAGAATACTATGTAAGAAAATATCTATTACCTTGATGAAAATTAAAAAAATGTAATTGATGTCAACGATTTAAAATTAGAAGTAAAGTATAAGAAGATAATAGAAAAATGAATATTATTTAGAAAACAATGGCAAGACACATAAAGATGATGTTTAAATAATGAAGTACAATTATTAAGAGAAAGTGGTTATGATTCAAGATATGAAAAAACCCTCAATATGAGATGTGTAGAAATAAAAGTTTGGAAAAAAAATCTTGATAAGTCATTTATAGAGAATTTTAAAAATAATGAGAAAGTTGTTACTACTACTAAATTCTTATCTATGGATTCAAATGTGAAAATAATTCTAACAAGTGATAAGAAGAGTATGAATTTATTTAATGGTCTATATCAAGCAGCTGAGAACAAAGAAGTACCATTGATACCATAGTTTCGAATGTTTCTAAATCTAATTTCACAAAAATTTCATATTTCAAAAAAATATGTAAAAGTATGCATGAATAAAAAGATAATAATTCTAACAACATGACTAGGGTGGATACTAGAAAGAGTTCAGATGCTGGTTCTCCATGAAAATACCAAAAAGATACGAAGAAGATAAAAAATATCCTATGGAAGAAATAAGAAGATCAAGGTTTGTGGGTCTATATCAGTTCTACAAAATCTTTTAGAACTATTCATTAGATTATTGGTACAATCCTTAAAATAAAAAAATCACAATGTAAGCACATGTCAAGGGCGATAATTCTAAACATGAGGAAGAAACATCCACAATGTAAAAAAAATAGGAAAACATCCAATAGATTTGGAATGTTTAAAAAAATTGATGTTTGAAAAGATAGTTTTCAGAAAAACGGTTTATGTTCATCTCAACATGTTTCCAAATATTTTTATAAAAGAAAAACAACGATGATGTTTAAGTAAGAATGTAATGTCACGACCTCAGATAACCTGAATTCGGAGCATTATTACAATATATTGCAATGATTATAATGAATTACATCACAATGGACCATATAATTTAGCAGTCTTGGAAATCCATATTAAAAAAATTATACCCATAATACATTGGGAAAACAAAATAAAACAAGCCACATAATAACTGAAATAAAATTCATCCTTGAAAGGTTAATCAAAGATCTCTTCTTCATAACTTGGGGATAGAAACATAATAAGGGAGAGATCTACTTATCAATTGGAGTAAGTACAAAGGAATCAATAAACAATCTATATAGAAAGCTAAATATCTGACAACAATTCCCATTTATAAAACTATATAAGGAAAAAATAATATGAAAATTAAAGAACTAAAACATGTTCCATAAATCAATAAACTGATAATGAACTACTTCTAAAGATATGTCGACGCAAAATCTCATGGATAAATAATAACTAAAATTAAATGTGTGAAACACTTTATTTAAGGACATCATGTCTCAAGAACATGAAAACCTATTACCATCAATTTCATTTACAAGGAGATTTAAAATTAAGGTTAGAAACCCATTTGGCCATATTATTCATCTCATGAGAACATGTCGAGGCATCTTTGAACTATATAAAGTTTGGGCTTCACCCTTCATTTCCAATCCAAAGTATTTATCATATTGAATAATAAAAATAAATAATAAGCCTTATGAAATAACAATATTGAATGAGTAATATAGATATATCAATAATTCCCATGAAGGTAATAATATAATATCATGAAAATAATGAGATGCATGATATAATAAGTCTAAAGGAACAATATACACTATCTAAAAGGAACAAGGTGCATAACATTACAATATGCCTCAATGAAATGAAATTGAGATGAAATCTCATACCTTAAGTATGATACTCTATGTATTTGTCTGAAACTACTATATAATGGTATTATTAAATTATATTAGAATCATAATAATATTAATGATATCATATATGATTTTTTATGACTATATATTACCTGTTTATTAACAATTCCAAATTAATGAAACATTTCTTGTAATAATCGGTTCGTTTATCGTATGCAGTTTGACATGTTATTCTTGATCATGTTACTTATATCATGATTTAATTAATTCAAAAATGTTTATTATGATTTTTATATCCAATATATTCATAATATAAATATATATAATAGATATATATATTTAATGGAGTACACCATTCATGGAGATAGTAGGTCGTACGTACGCATGAATGTTATTTCTGTTTTATTATCATACTGATTGGAAGTAAGTGAATAACATATATGTACATATATGTATATACATTATTAAAGTATAATTTTAATGTCATATATTTCTTAATTATTAATAATATATATCATTATAATTATTGTTGGATGGTGAACATTGAAGATGAGTCTCATCACGTCATGGAGATGGTAAGTCGTACGCACGCACGAGTGATGATATCATTTACATAATGGATTGATAGTGTGGATTAGGATTTAATATGAATTTAAAATAAATAATTTCATATTGTATTGATTAATTAATTCATTTTTATTCATCTATATACCCATTAAAATATAGAATATTTAAAAATAGTTTACACCACAGTGTGGAGACAGTAAGCCGTGCATACACATGCATAGTGATATTATTTTTCATAGGATGGGTAAACCCGGAATATTGTTACTACATAATAAAAAAAACTTCAAATATAGTATATTCTCGGGTTATTATTTTATTGTGGAAAAAACATAGAAATATGTAGTAGGAGAAGAAATGACCTTTGAAACAAGGGATAAAACGATTACCTATTCGCCAGGTGTCTCCCATTGATTTTAACAAAAGGACTTTTCATTTTGGTTTTATGCCAAACAGGTGGCCTCTAGGATGAAGTGTGGGAATTTGGCAGAAGATTTGGGTAGGGTTTTTTTTAGACAAAGGGCTTCAGTGTTGTGAATATGTGGTTGGAGGTGGCACCATTTTATAAGTGAGAGGATGGTCAGATTAGGTAAGTCAAAAAATATTAATTTATTATAAATTCAATTTAGATTAAAAATTGTCCAAAACTTATTTATATATAATATAAGATGATTTTGGTTCCAATACCCATCATAAAATAAGTTTTAGTCAAGTTTTTAATATTTTTTTATCCATATCTTTTTGATTTAAGCCATATTTTACCCTTTTTAATCTTACTGTGATATCATGTTATTTACATATTTTTGGTTAATGTAACTACCATTTAATGTGAAAATACCTAAAAACCCAATTTTTGATTTATTTGGACATGTATTAATAATTTTTAAAACACTTTATTTTTAGGAATTTAATATCGTTTAATATACCGTTTTATGTTTTAAGTTCTGAATTATGTCAATTTTGGATTCTATTCAAACATGTCTTTTTTAAAAAGTCATTACTACCTGATTCATTCAAAATAAAGGAATTAAATAAAATATAATATGTTAATTTTTTCAATAAAAATCTTGGATGGCATCGAAAAAAATACATTTATTTTAACATTTATAATATCATTTATTTGAATATTTTATTAATGAAGCAATCACTGTATCATAATTGTTTCATTATTAAATTTATTTATTTAAGGTCTAAAAGTTATAAATCAAATGTAATTACGTAAGATATAATTTTATATTTTTAATGACTAATTATAGTCTAAGATATAAATTATATTACACCACATAAATTGTTTTTAGTAAAATATACATGTTTATGTTATATTGTTATATACTATTTATTAATTCTTATAAAATGTCATTTTCACACCAAAGTGGCTCCATAGGGTCCCAAAAGCGACACAAGGATGCCCATGGTACGAAATATTTAATCCAATATGATTATGATGATATTTATTGATTTTTTATATTATTATAATATTATTTTTTATACATATTTATTATATTTATCCATTAAATAAGGTGAATAAAAATAATTATTATAATTACTATTCATAATTTCCAAAAAAAAATCACCTATTTAAAAACTTTGTACCTTCTGATTCAAAATATAGAATCCATTTTTAAAATTTTAAAATTCATAAGTTGTAGTAATTAATTTAAAATTAATACCCATTTTCAAGACCAAAAAGAGGGTTTTTAAGAAGTAATATCAAACAAAAGATTGACATGTGTTAATGTACAATGTTACAGTTAAATTACTTTAAATGACCATAATTGGATTAAATGATAAATTTTTAATCCAATTAATTTTTAAAACCAATTAAAAAGACAATATAACAATATTAATAAATTCATTGAAAATGTAGTTTTGAATTAAAATGCATTACTTTTCATTATTCATAAAAAATTGAAACTTTTCAGAAAATTACCAAAATTTCACCCTAAGCTAATTTTGATATTCAGAATTCAAAAATAAGATTTATTTTGAGAAATAATGTTTATAAATTTTCAAAATGTTGTTAATACTAATTTTAAATTTTTTTAAAATGACTACTTTGATAGGTCGTGGTGTGCTTGAACTCGGGGTTGCGCACAACGCAATCCATTAAATTATTTAAAAAGGAGCATACCATGTAATATTATGGTGTTAAATCATTCTTGAATTTTTTATGAATATCACGACATAAAATGATTCAGGTGGTTCAGTATCATATGTTCTTCAGGTTCCCACATCACCTCTTCCTTTTTATGGTTAATCCAAAGAAATTTTACTATACGAGTAGTCAAATTTCTAAACACTTGTTATCTAGTATCAAGAATCTTGATAAAATCTTCACAATAAGAAATATTCTGTTCCGGTTCTATTTATTCATAGGTGATAACTTGCATTGGGTCTAGCATTTACTTCATTAACAGTGATATGTGGAACACATAATATACTTTCGAGAGACTTGAAGGAATTTTCAAAGGGTAGGCAACATCTCCAATTCGTTCTAGAATTTCCAAAGGTTCGATGTATCTGGAAGTTAACTTACCCTTCTTACTAAATCTCATAACTCCCTTCCATGGAGATACCTTGATGAAAACATGATCTCCTTCTTGAAATTATATACTTTTCTTTCAGTTATTGACAATGATCGTTTGCCTACATTGAACTGTTTTGATAAGGGTTTGGGTAATCTTCACCCTCTCCATTTTTCATCAACAAGTTATGGACCTAAAAGTTTTCTTTCACCCACATCATCCCAACAAGTTGGTGTACGACATCTCTTTCTATATAACACTTCATATTTCGCCATCTGAATTCTTGAATGGAAGCTATTGTTATAGTAAAATTCTACTAGAGGAAAATAATTATCCCGCAAACCTTGAAGGTCAAGTGAGAAGGATCGAAAAATGTCTTATATTGTTTTAATAGTCTATTTTGATTATCCATTAATGTGATGGTGGTATGTTTTTCTCAAATGAAGTTCAATATATAGGGCATTCTGAAGACTTTTCCTAAATCAAGAAGTGTAATGGGGATCACGATCTGAATCAATCGATGGGGGTACACCATAATGTCTTAAAAATTCATTAATATGTTGTCTCTCTAAATATACAAGTGGAAAATATTCTCTTATAGAAAGAAAATGTTTTGACATGGTAAGATGATCAACAATAAACCATTTTGCATCATTCCTTCTAGGAGTCTTTGGTAGCCCCATGATAAAGTCCGTTGTTACATCATCCCATTTCTAAATATGAATAGTAATAGGTTGCATGACTTCTCTAGGATGTTGTCTTCTAGCCTTCACCTCTTGAAAAATAAAACCTTTCCACAAATAATCATCAATTTCCCTCTTCATGTTTTCTAACAAAAAATGTCCCTTTAAATATCAATATATCATAGTGTCACGGGGTTGTATAGAGAAATTGGAGCAATGATATTCATCCAATAATTTCCATTTTAGCTCACGTATAGCAGGAACACAAAGACTCTTCCCAAATTTCAAAATGCCATCTTAAAATAAAAATTCAATCAATCTTCCATCATTCCTAGAATTAATTTTCTTTTGATGCTCCTCACCATCAGTTTGAGAACTTTTTAAACATTCTAGTAAATATGGTTGGGAAACCATTTTAAAAAGAGGTGATATTTTTCCTCAATTATAATTCCCATATCCATATTTACTATATCCCTGAACATAGGATCCCCTTCAACTAATATCTTGTTTAGAAATCCATGCTTCTCAAGGAATATTACACCTTATTTTCCTTCCCTTGGTGGTAGTGTATTGTGCAATCATAATCCTTGAGTAGCTCAAGCCATATCCTTTGCCTAATTTTAAGTTATTTCTGTGAGAAAATATATTTCAAACTCATTTGATTAGTATATATATCACATTTTCACCATAGAGATAGTGTCTCCATATCATCAGAGAAAATATTTCTATAGCTTACTCTAGATCATGAGTTGGATAGTTTTTTTCTTGCATTTTTTATTTTCTTGATGCAGGTTCAATAACAAAATCATTATTTATAAGGACACAACCATGTCCTTTCCTTGATTCATAACTATAAATAACCAACCCGTCATTCCCAGATCGTAAATTCAAGATAAGAGCGTTGAATAATCTTCACTTAAACTCATAAAAATATTCTTCACAGAATTTTTTCTAAACAAATTTAATTCCTTTATGTGTGAGCTTGGTTAATGGGTTATCCAACCAAGAAAAATTCAAGATGAAACTCAAATTCTAACCTGCTATACCAATATTACTACATATCTCAATTATACTTTTCATTGTTATCCATTCATGAATTTCCTTTTTCTTTGAAGGATCAACATTGATTCCATCCTTATAGACTATATGACAAGGAAATAAATTCCATAAAGCCCGAATTCACACATTCAAAATTTAGCATATAATTCTATTATCCTGAGAGTCTTAATAATTATTAGAAAGTGATATACATGGTCTTCAGTGATTTTAGAATTTATCATACTATCATCAATGAATAACACAAAAGAATTATCAAGATATTCCTTTAATAATATATTCATGATATCCATAAAACCTGAGGGTGCATTAGTCAATCCAAAAGGGATTACTGTAAATTCGTACTCACTATACATCATCTGAAAAGATGTCTTTGGAATGTATTCCTTATTCAATCATAATTAGTGAAATCCAAAATGAAGATAAATCTTTAAAAATAATTTATCTCCTTGATTTTGATCAAATAAATCATCTGAAGGTTCTTGGAGCAATAGAAGCACGGTTGAGTTGGCTCCCGACATTAATTTTTACCATAATCAGTGACAATTTCTAGATCAATTTCAAAGATTCAGATAATGATGGAAGAGGTCCAAAATCTTTAGAGAGGATCTTGTATATCATTTTTATAATTAATTTAATTAATTTTATAAAGAAAATAATACATCGGTCATCAGTATTTTCTTCATTGACGATGTTCATCATCCAGAATGAACCTTCAATATTATCTCACTGTGCTTTCAAGGATCCAAACTGAAATCCATCTTGAGGTGATCCACACGTACTCTGATGGCCTCCGATCGACACCAGTCATTTTCCAGGTGCTAGCATGGTGAAGCGAGTGTTTTGTGTCATTCATTATTGATCGCTTGTTCTTCATACTTAAAGAGCGTATCTCATTCTTGAGAGGAGCAGGAAGTTAATTTGAGAGAGAAATTTCTTATCTCAACAATTCTCAATTCACCAAGAGTATTGTACGGTACAAGGCACAATACACGTATATATCTATTTATTGATGTGAGGATTCAATTACAATAATTAATTACTTAATTGTAATTAAATACATTCACAACCTTAGAGAAAACACATGCTATTAATAATAATACCATTTCATTATTTATGGTGTGCCAATTTGGGAAAGAATAAATTATAATTAAAATTATGTGTCACAAAATAATAACAGTGTTATTTTAGTTTATGCCAACTAGTTAAATAATTATTTAATATTTTGAAAATAATTATTTTTCTACAGGGCCGACATTGGTCCGCACGAAATCCAATTCCATTTATTGAACAACTGAATAAATAAATATATAATTTCTTCTCTTAAATAAATAATTTATTTACAAAAATAAATAAATATTTATCAAGTTTTCAATAAAATAAATAAATATATTTTACCCACTATCTAGTGAATAAATTTCTATTTAATTTATGAAATAATTTTAACATGAATCAAATTATTACACTCTCTTAAAGATAATATTTATTTATTAAATTCAAATAAAATTTAACCAAGACCACAAAAAACAAACAGTGTGTGACACTCTAGGATTATATCTCATTGTCATTAACTGTGATTGCCTAAAGTCCTAGAGTAATATCTAGAAATAGGTCAAGGAACCCAAGATAAAGAACATAAAGTCACAACAACGACATCCACATACGAACATTTAAAATGTAATATAATCTCTTTGTCGCAATGTCTCATCAACCAGGTTTTATGATATTGTCATCAACTCTTATGCTTGATATGTCGTTCTTTGACTACCTGAAATAAACTCATCATTACACCATGGACCTGGAATTTCATACGACGATTCTGTTTCAATCAATCATTCAAGATATAATCTTCCATAAATGGAAGGAAAAAACTCCTTATTGGACTTATCCATTAATAGCATGCCACTCATGTCGCACCCAACATACCCTACTGCCCACCAACTGCCTATATGATGGTTTTCTTCAGTAAATCAAAGTGCACAAGTCATGACATGTATTAATCATAATCTCAAAGTATAATTATCATTACACACACTCCTATATAGAATAATATGATGGAACGAAAACATGTGGAATTCCTACTAATGGGTCCATTCTCATAATCTCTTATCTTTGTGATTAACAAGCACTACTGGAAAGATGATCTTTCCCAACACTTCTATACCAACGGTTTGTAAAAACTGTTGGTATAGCTACCATTCCCCAACGGTTCACCAAAACCGTTGGGAAATCCATAGATTTCCCCACCTTTCCCAATGGTTTGGTAAACTGTTGGGAAAGAGTGACCCTTTCCCAACGGTTTTGGTGAACCGTTGGGAAAGGGTGTGTTTTGAGACTCTTTCCCAACGGTTCACCAAAACCATTGGGAAAGAGTGACCTTTCCCAACGGTTCACCAAAACCGTTGGGAAAGGGTGTCTTTTGAGCCTCTTTCCCAACGGTTTTGGTGAATCGTTGGGAAAGAGTGGCCTTTCCCAACGGTTTTGGTGAACCGTTGGGAAAAACCACCCAAAAATTCAACATTCGGCCAAAACAATTCAACCCACCCCTAACCTATCCCAACTGTTTTGAAAACCGTTGGGATAGGATCTATGATTTTTTTCCGGATCTACTAACCAAGAACATTATAGAAATCAAAAATTTAAATAATTATGATAATACATATATATATTTATGAAATTATGTTTAAAAAAGTGATGTTATCTTAGTGGTTAAGTCGTTCGATTATAAACAAGGGGTCCTGGGATCAAGTCCTTGTGGATGTTTTATTTTTGGAATTTATATACCAACAATTCCATTACCATTGGTATAAATTTCATATTACCTATACCAACGGTTTCCAAAACCGTTGGTATAGGTCTATACCAACAATTTTCCAAAAACCATTGGTATAGACCTATCCCAACGGCTTACTTGGCTACGGTTCTCCAAACCGTTGGTACATGTTATACCAACGGTTTGGAGGCCTATACCAACGGTTCCAAACCGATGGTAAAGGTTAGTTTTCCAGTAGTGAAGTGTGGACTTCATGAGAGGAAGTCTCATCTTTTTACGAGTACTCACACCTTAAAATATGCATGAAATGTTTCCTATAATAGTATTCCATCCATCTATAAAACAAAATTTAATAATATTATTATATAAATTTAAGGTTCCCTTCATTGTAGGGAACATTCTAGGACCTTATCAATGAAACAAATACTCTAAGACAATATTAAATCATAGTCATGCAGAACAATGAAAAATATATAATAAGTTGTTTAATATTTAAAAACATTAAATATCATCTTAATAAAAGTACAACCAGTTGGTTCTAGGACTCCAACTCTTACAAACTCCCACATGGACTATAACCAAATGCCTATGACTTTCAATATACTAGACCGCACATGATGGTCATGTTTCTACCAAGTTAAGGCTTTAGTCAAGGGGTCCACTATGTTTTCTTCCATGGAAATAATTATCATTGCAACTTCACCTCTTAGAAAAATCCCTCAGGATTTGATACTTCTAAACTATATGCTTCATCCGCTGATGTGACCTTGGAACTTTTGCGAGATCCACCGTTGTAGTATTATCACATTACAGTGTGATGGGATCTTTACTACAAGGTATCACATTCAGTTCCTGGATGACGTTTCGCATCCAAACTGCATCTTCAGCTACCTCAGAAGATTTAATATACTTGGAATCTGATGTAGATTCTATGAATACACTCTTCTTTGTGTTCTTCCAACTCACTACACCTCCTTTAAATGTGAATATGTATCCCGATTGCGACTTCATGTCGTATTGATCAATTTGGAAACTAGTATCTGTATATCCTATGATTACTAGTTTCACATATCCTCTATAAACTAGGAACATATCCTTAGTATGCCTCAAATACTTTAGAATAGTCTTTATTGCCATCCAATGGCAGTCACCTGGGTCTTCTTGATATTTACCTACCACACTCAATGCATAGGTGGCATCCAACCAAGTATATAGTGTTTCATGCATTACAGACCCAACCGTTGATATGTATAGTGTCCTTTCGATTATATTTCTTTCCTCAGGTGTCTAAGGACACATTTTCTTGGACAGATTAATTCCATGTGATTCTGGAAACAATCCCCTCTTGGATTGATCCATACTAAATATCTTCAGTATCTTATCATTGTATGTACTTTGACATAGGCCTAGTAATCTCTTGGATCTATCACGAAAGATCTTGATCCCATGAATATAAGCTGCCTCAACCATGTCCTTCATGAAGAATCATTGATTCTAACATGTCTTAACAGACTATAAGACTGGTATCTTAATACTAATAAGTAATATGTCATCAACATATACTATTAAGAAAACTAATGCACTCTCACTAAACCATTTGTAGACACAAGGATCACATTCATTCTTGAAAAAACACAATTTTTTCATGGATTCATCAAAATTATTTTTTCGTGATTTGGAACATTAATACCTTATTGGAAACCTTTGGAGTCATTAAACCTTTTGGTTGGGTCATGTAGAAATCTTCTTGAAGGTTATCATTAAAGAATCCTGTTTTCAAATCAATTTCCAAAATCTCATAGTCATGGTAAGTGGGAATGACCAGCATAATTTTAATGTATTTTAGCATTGAAATAGGTGAAAAGGTTTTGTCATAGCTAATGCCTTAACAATATTTGAACCCTTTTGTAACCAGTCATTCCATATAGGTATTTGTATTGTCCTTTTAGGTGGAGTTTCATCTTAATTACCAATTTTATTCCAACAGGCTTTACACCAATGTGAGGATCTATCAAAATCTATACTTGGTTTTGGTACATGGAATCCATTTTGAAATTCATGGATTCTTTCCCCTTGGAAAAATTTGTTCCACTTAATTATTCCTTTTATGTAAGAGGATCATTATTATCAACTAATATTGGGTCACCATCCTCAGTAAATGAAAATCCATACCATTCTATTTCTCTAACCTCTGTTGTACTACTACATAGTTCTTATTTCACTATAATAGTCTTTTCTTCAATGGGGATTTGTGTAATATGTGCTTGTACCATCTCTTGTGTGGATTGAGCCTCATCTTCATCGAAGTCTATTTCGCACCGACTATCTCTTTTGGATATGTTCTCCCTCTCAAGGAATACGGCATTTCTTACCACTATAAACTTTTGGTAAATGGGTTTATATAGGAAATATCCCCTTGTTTCAATGGGGTGTCCAATAAAGGTACCATTTGTGCCTCAAGGTGCATGTTTATTACATGAAGAGGCCCTAACAAATGCATCGCTTCCCCACACATGTAAATTAGAAAATATGGATTTATTTCCACTCCATAACATGTATGGAATACCATTTATTGATTTATTTGGTACATGGTTTAGTATGTACATTTCAGTTTGTAACTGATATCCATGGAAGACTCCGATGACTCATCATTGATCTCACCATGTCCAATAGGGTTTAGTTTTTCTTTCATTCACACCATTCTACTAAGGCATGTAAGGAGGAGTGAGTTGGTATAGGATCTTAAAATCCCATAAGTAATGAATGATGTCTTAATTAAGATATTATCCACCTCTTTCTGAGTAGAGTTTCATAATCATCTTACCAAGCTGGTTCTAAACCTAATTCTTGTATTCTTGGAACTAATCAGAAGAATCCTACATATACCTCATTAAGTAGATATATCCATATATACTAAAATCATTAGTAAAAATTATGAAGTATGTGTACCCTCCCCATTCTTTAACTGGAAATGGTCCACACAGATCGGTATGAACCAATTAAAGAAGTTCATAGACCTTTCACCTTTCACACTAAATGGGCATTTGGTTACTTTGCCTTGTAAATATTCATGACATATGTCATGTGGTTTTAGTTTGAAAAAATCTAAACTCCATCTTGATGTAACTTTGTCATGCATTTCTTGTTTACATGACCTAGTTAGGGATGCCATTTTTTGGTGTGGTATGAGTCATGTTAGGTATCTTTGTTATCGATTGCCATTACATGGTTTGTGTAACTCAATACATAAAGACAATTTTATAAATGTGCCCTACCAAAAAATGTGATCTTGGTAAAATAACAAACATTCATTTCCATACTTGAAAAAAATCCATATGTATCTAATTTTGATACAAAAATAATATTTTTAGTAATAGATGTCACATATTAACCACCCTTTAATGCTAAGATCACCTTAGTTGGACACATGACCTGGTAGTCCCTGATATCTACTACAGCAAGTTTGGCTCTGTTGGCTGCTCATAGATCTACCTACTCTCGGTCAATCTCCTTGAATCTACTTGGTTCCTGTATTTGGATACATATGTGATCACCACATGCTATATATAATCCCCAATTTGTAGAAACAGATATATTTCATTCAATAATAAATGCACCTGAATCTTTCACTTGCTTCTTAGGCTGGGTGTAGTTCTTCATTAAGTGTCCTTTCCTGCCACATGCGAAACAAACAGCCTCTCATTCTCTTGCCTCCCTTTTATCTTCTTTTTCTTGGAAGGCCATGAAGAAGCTTTGGTCTTAATAATATTTTCCCTCCCTTTCCTCTTAATAACCAAATGGACATAAGGACTTTCACACATCATATCTTTGTCCACCTAGAGAATGATGATAAGAAGATCACATAGAGAATTCTCAATGTTTTTCATGTTGAAATTGACAATAAAGTCAGAAAATCTCAAAGGGAGTGATGTGAGAATGAGATCAGTCCCGAGTTCTTTGTGGAGTTTAAACCCTTGAACCTCCTGGTGCTCAATGTAGCTAATGAACTTGAAAACATGAGGCTGGGATGGGAAACCCTCTTCAAGATTTATCTAAAAGAGTACCTTGAAGATCTCAAACATTTCCTGTATTTCTCTCTCCTGGTAAATTCCATAGAGGTTCTCGATCATGCTATAAGAATCCATGTTTTCCGGAGACATTATGAGATCACTACACTTTTATGATATCATTGAACATTTAATTTCAACCGCATTATTTGTGTTTTTCTCATAGACAAATAAATCCTTATCACTCACCTCTTTGGTAGTAGGATCGGGTCATGCTAACTCCAACACGTAAGAATTCTGTTCATGGTGTAGGATATCCCGAAAGCATATGAACCATTCCTAGAAGTTACTGCTGGTGAGGATGTTGTCTTTATCCATAATTTATTACTGGGATAGTGTGGTTGAAAAGTTTGTCATTTTTATTATACAATTAAAATAGAATATCATTAGTACATTCTTGATTACATTTTTTTGAGAAACAATAAATTAATTTTATTAAGTCTGTAACTATTTTATCAAGTTCCAATGGCCCTCCCCATTGAACTCATAAAGTCTAGTTGTCATGAAATACTAGTGGTAGGGATCCATATTCCCCTTCGCATAACCACAACAAGGGTTGGTCATGCTATTTGAAGGTATTTAGCGAGGCAGGTCTTTGATAACTATAGGCTTGTAGGTCCTTGACCTATTGAGTGGACTCTCCAATCCTCAAATCCTGACATGGGATTCCCTCAACTCTTGCCTCCAATATTACTCAACATCTTGTAAGGGATACTCCTCTTTTTGTGATATGTTTATGTAAATTTGAAACCTTTCATAAGGTTATCCTGTATAAAAGTAAGTGTCCCAATAAGGGTTACTCAAACACATAGTTTTATTGAGTTTCTTCCATTAATTAAGTAACATAAGGCTTGGTATGACTTAATATTTTCTTGAGGTATTTTTATCTCTTATGCATGAATTGCTTATTATAATTATCACATGCTTGTAAATATTAAGTGGAACTTACTTAAGTTATTAACTGTGTCTTGATAATATTTAATCATATGCATGGTTTATTTTAGTTGCATCTTACATGATTGTTTAATTCAATAATTATGTGATCATGACAACACATCCAAAATGACAAACTATGAAACTGAAAAAAATAAAATAAAGAAAAGGGCATGATAATGAGATTTTTTAATGTCTAGTTCATCTAGTTGTTGATAAAATAACCCAAACCTAGTTGAGAATAACCTTGAACCTTTTGGGTTCATGTTTACAACATTCCACATGTCTACCTCTATATCTCCAGGGATGGGTTATGTCTCAACTCTATCTTGAACTACCTCCTCTATCATGGATGTTCCATCCATTATGTATGTTTTTTAACTCCCATGTAGGTGAGTGGTAAAAAGGGTATTTACATAAAAGAAAACATGGTCATGTAGGACCTAAATATTAATGAGGAGAGATGGATCACAGTCCAAAAATTAATTTAATAAATAAATTAAAAGGAAACCAACCACATACAAAGGTCTTGGTCTAGTTCATGATCACCCAAATACCTAAAATGAGTTAAAAATTTAATAAAACTGGCACTAAATTCTTTAAATGTTATTATTAAGATAAATTTACCTCGAATAAATTAATTGTTTTCTTTGATTAACAAGACATTTTATCTTAATCCTCTTCTAAATTACCTTGAGATTATCATCCATCAGTATTTTAAGCAAATAAATTCATTTAAAATTATATTTGTATGTAACATTTACCTTGGAGGAACCCTAGTTAATTGTCATTGATAACTACCCAATGATTAAAAATTAACACAATGTAAATATTAAATAAAACCCATACACATAAAACACCTATGACGTGTAGTGCCTCAGCTCTACGCCCACACCATGGAACATGTTTCAAGGGTTTTTATAATATAATAGTAAATTTTATTAAATATGATTAATTGGGATGAGTACACAATTTTTATTTCCAATTACACAGTGTGTAGTATCATTCATTGTCCATTCGAAGTACAATCCTTAGGATACGACATGTAAATGTACTTCATATATCGTCAGAGTACACATCGTGTCCAGTGGGCCACAGGTTGTGTAGTATCCGTGTTACTCGGTCTCTAGCTGGGCATGCTTTGTATAGGGTACGTGGTCCAACCCTAACCCGAAGGGACTACACACCGTGTCTAGTGGGCCCCATGCAGGTAATCTAGAAACCATGGGCCACCTATTCCTGGTCAACACATGGAGTCATTAACACTTAAAAGAACACCAAAGACATGACTTGGTTTGGAGGACCTGTCCCAGTGCACTAAATCTTGACTATATGGTGTGTACTGCCAAATACATGTTGTGTATTCTGGTGTTATATGGCCAGGATCCTTTGGCACCTCCAGATGAGATCCTCTATTTTATTTTAATCAAAATTAAAATAAAACATCATTTCGTTAAGGTGAATGAGAAACCAAAAGACAAAGAATATATCTCGAAATCCAGATTATAAGAATTATTAACCTTGAATTGAAAAACTAAATTATTAAATCATAAATCATCAATAAATTATTTAAAAAATTATAAACTATGATATAACCACTCTAATACCACTTGAAGGTTCTGGATAGAATGGAAGCGTGGTTGAGATGAAACACAATGGTAATTTTTATCACGATTAGTGATTATTATGGGATTAATACAATGATGAACACCAGTTTCCACAGAATATAAACAAAAATTTAGGTAAAGAAATAAAATTGCCCAATCCTTTAGAGAAAATCTGGAATATCATGTTAATAATTAATTTATTTAATTTCATAAAGATAATAATACCTGGATCATCAATATTTTCATCATTGATGATGTTGATCGTCTGAAATGACCCTTCCAAATTATCTTGTTCCATTTGCAAGGATCCAAAATAGAATCCCTCTAATAGTGATCCATACGTACTCATATGCCCTCCGTTCAACACAACTCATTCTATGAGTTCTAGAAATGTGAATATAGTGTCTTGTGTCAACCATTATTGATCACATGTTATTTATCCTTCAATAATGTCTTTTTTTCTTGAGAGGGATATGAAGAGAATTTGAGAGAGAAATGTTTTGATAAAAAAATCTCAATTCATTAGGTGTGTGGTTCGGTACATGGAACAATAGACGTACATGTCTATTTATTGACATGGGGTTTTTTATAATATTTAACTCCATAATAGAATTTAAATATATTCATAACCTATGAGAAAACCCATTGCTATTAATAATAATACCAAGTCATTATTTATAGTGCACCAAATTTTGCAAAACAGAATTATAAATAAAATTTCATGTTAAAAAATAATAGCAGCATTATTTTAATTTGTACGAGAAAGTTAAATAATTATTTACCGTCTTGCAAAAAAATATTTTACTACCGCACCGGCCTTGGTCCACTAGAACTCCACTTAAATTTATTGAACACATGAATAAATAAATAAATATTTTTTTACAAACTAGTAAATAAATATATATTAAATTTTAAATAAAATAAATAAATAAATTTTTCCTAGAATCTGGTGAATAAATATCTATTTAAATTATGAAATCAGATTAACATGAATTAAATTATACAACTGTCTTGAGAATAAAATTTATTAATTAACTTCAAATAGAATTTAACCGAGACCACTAGAAACACTTTGTGTGCGACCCTCTAGAATTATTTCTTGTCGACATTAGGTGGGCCTTCCTAAATTCCAAGAGTACTATCTAGAAACAAGTTAAGGAACCCAATAGAAATATCCTAAAGTTATAGCAATGACATCCACAAACAGACACTCACTATGTAATATAATCCATTTGTCTCAATATCTCATCAAGGATGTTTCATGATAGTGTCATCAACTTTTATGCTTGATACGTCGTTGTTTGACTACCTATAATAAACTCATCATTACACCATAGACATGTAATTTGGTGTGATGGTTCTATTTCAATAAAAGGGTCAAGATATCAACTTCTATTAATGGATGGGAAAAATCCTTCCCTGACTTATCCATTAATAACACACCACCTGTGATGCACGCAACGTAACCTAATTACCAAAAACTATTTGCATGACGATTTTTGTTAGTAAATCAAAGTGCACAATTTGTGACATGTATTAATGATAATCCAAATGTATAAGGATCATTCCACATGCTCATAGATAGAAATATATGATGACACCAAAACGTGAAGAATTCCTACTCAGGGTTAATTCTCATTAACTTATGTCTTTGAGATAACCAAGTGCAATCATCATGACATGGAGTCTTATCTGGTAATGAGTACTCTCAACTAATGGTATTCATGCTATGTGTCCCATCATTGAATGTAATCCAACTATAAAACTATATTTATGAATATTTTTTTAGAATTTATCGGTTATCATCATAATGGGGAACTTCCATGACCTTATCAACGAAACAGATACACTAGGACATTATTACATCATAATCTTGCAGAACAATGAACAATATGTATTAATATTTTTAGTATTTAAATATATTAAATATTTATGTAATCAATGTACTACCAGTTGGTTCTTGGAAACCAACACTTACATCATCGATATGAGGTAGATGGTACTTGTTATTTGTTGTAATCACATCGATTTCCCAATAATCAACGAACAGTCTAATGGATCCATCTTTAATCTTGATAAAGAGAACATGGGATACCCATAAAGAAACACTAGGGAGAATAAATCCCTTTTTACCCAAAACATCAAGTTGTTTTTTTATTTACTAATTCCACAGTGTCCATTATATGGGGTGTTTTTTATAATAGGCCTTGCATCAGGGATTAAATCAATAAAATCCCACATTCATGCTCTAGGGGAGTATAGGTAAATCATCAGGAAAAACATCAATTTTTTTATTCACAATAGTTACATCTTAAATATTAAGATTACATCCTTCATCCATAAATGTTGATTTCTCTACCTCATCAATAATATAATTTAGTAAAGATACTATGGTTGGATTTTTATAAGAACCTAGTGATGATGTTTTTTCTCTAAAGATAACAGGTTCTATATCTTCCTCAAAAATTGAAACTTCCTTCTTCTTGCAATATATTTTCACATCATAATAATAAACTTCTGTTAATTTGGGTGAATTATAATAATTTTATCCCCAAAGTCTAATGTAGGGTATGTTCCCTAATCTATGTTCTCTAAATCTAGATTCCATGATTCTTTCTAAACTTCATTTGATACCAAATCTAATGCCCTGACCTCAGATAACCAGAAGTCAGAGCATTATTACCTTACATTGGCATGATTATGAGGAATCACATCCCGATGTACCATACAATTTAACAATCTTGTAAATCTAGATTAAAACATTATACCCATAATACATTGGGAAAACAGAATAAAACATGCCACATAATAAATGAAATAAACAGCATCCTCGAGAGAATAATCAATGTTCTCTTATTTATAACTTGGGGAAAGATACATAATATTGGTGATCTCAAATGATCAGTAAGGTTAAGTACAATAGAATAAATAATAAATCTATATGGAAAGGTGAATATCTAAGAACGCTTTACATTTATAAAACTAGATAAGGAACAAATTATATGGCATGTAAGGAACTGTTACATATTCCATAAATTAATAAACTAATAATGAACTACTTCCATATATATATCGACACAAATTCTCATGGATAAATAATAACTGAAATTAAATGAGGGAAATACGTTATTTAAGGGCGTCATGTCTCAAGCACATGAAAACCAATTACCGTCAACACCTTACACAAAACAGTTTAAAATTAAAGGTAGAGATCCATTTGTCCAACTTATTCAACTTATGAGAAAATGTCGATACATTGAGGAGCTATATAAATTCAAGGCTTGACCTGTCATTTCTTGTCCAAAGTATTTCTCATATTTAAAAATCAAAATATATAATATGCCTTATCAAATAACCATATAGAATGAGTAATATAGATCTATCAATAATTTCCAAGAAGGAAATAATATAATATCATGAAAATAATTATATTCATGATATAACAAGTCAAAATGTACAATGTAAACCATATAAAAGGAACTAGGTTTTTAGCATTATAATATACCTCAATAAAATGAAATATAGACGAATTCTCTTACCTTAAGTCCGATACTATTTGTATTTGTCCAAAACTCTTGTATGATGGTATTATAAACTTATATAAGAATCATAATTATATTTATAATATCATATATTATTCTTCTATCACTTCATATTACGCGTTTGTTAACAATTCCAAAGTAATGGAACATTTTAGGTAATAATTTCTTGGTTTATCATACGTGCTTTGAATTCATATTCTCGATTATGTTACCTAGATCATGATTTAATTACTTAAAAAACATATAATATGATTTATATATCATATATATTCATAATATTAATATATATTATTGGTAGATATATTGCATGGAATACATCATTCATGGAGACAATAGGTTGTATGTACGCATGAACGTTGTTTCTATTTTCTTATCGTATTGAATTGAAGTGAATAAAATATATATATATATATAATATTCCATTAGAACTATTATGTCATATATTTAATAGTTTTCATAATATATATCTTTATAGTCATTGTTGTATGGTGAACATTAAAGATGAGCATCCTCACATGAATCTTTTTATGTTGTTATATTCTATAAATTTCAAGGAAGAAATTATTTGAAGGGGAAAAAATGTAACACCCCAATTTTCCATGATATGATTTTATTTAAATAATTCAATGGCATGTGTTGTACGCAACCATGAGTTCAAGCACACCATGACATATCAAATTAGTTGTTTAAAAACCCTTCAATACCAGATGGTAAATTCAATATAGGAGCCTTAAAAAATCTTTTATTTAATTCATTAAAATATTCTTGGAAATATTTCGTTCAAATGAATTTAATCGCTTTACATGTGATCTTAGTTAATTGGTTATCCAATCAAGAAAAATTTTGGATGAAACAAAAATTTTATCCTACTAATCGAATAGTACTACATACCTCAGGTATACTTGTCGGTGTTATTCATTCCTAAATATCCTTTGTCTTTGAAGGATCAATATAGATATCATCCTTGGAGACTATATGAACATGGAAAAAAATTTCCTAAATACAAAATTCACACTTTCTAAATTTACCATATAAATCTTCAATCCTAAGAGTCTTAAGAATGATTCGTAAGTGATAATCATGGTCATCAAAGATTTTAGAATATATCAGAATATCATCATCGAATAACAAAAAAAACTATCCAGATATTCCTTGAGTAATCTATTCATGAGATCCATAAAAACTGAGGGTTCATTATCCCATCCAAAAGGCATTACTCTAAATTCATAATGACCATACATCATCTAAAAGATGTCGTTGGAATGTATTCCTTCTTCACTAATAACTAATGATATCCAGAACAAAGATCAATCATAGAAAAGAATTGAGCTCATTGAAGTTGATAAAATAAATCATCTGAAGGTTCTGGGCATTGCAGAATCACAGTTTAGCCAACACACAACTTTAATTTTTCCCTGATCACTGATTCTTCTGAGATCAATTTCAAAGATTTAGATAAAGAAGTAAGAGGACCGAAATCATTAGAGTGGATCTTGTACATCATGTTTATAATTAATTTAATTAGTTTCATAAATAAAATAATACATGGATAGTAACTATTTTCTTTATTGATGATGCTGACCATTCATAATGATCCTTTTAAATTATCTCGTTTTTCTTACTAGGATCCAAACTAGAATCCTTCTAGCCTTGATCCACACGTGCTCTTATGACCTCTGATCAACTCCACTCATTATACAGATGGTAGTGTGGAAAAGCTAGTGTTTTGTGTTAGCCATTCTTGATCACTTGTTCTTCATCCTTGAATAACATCTCTCATTCTTTAGAGGGGTAGGAAGAGGATTTGAGAGAGAAATTGTTTAGCTCAAAAATTTTCAATTCACCAGGTGTTGAGTTCGGTACATGCCATGATAGATGTACATGTCTATTTAATGACATCAGGTATCATTTACAATATTTAATAATGTAATAGTAATTAAAAAAATTCATAACCTTAGAGAAAACCCATTATATGAATAATAATACTCTATCATTATTTATTGTGTGCCATCTTGTGCCAAACAGAATAATAAATAAAATTCCATGACACAAAATAATAACAACATTATTTTAATTTATGCCAACTAGTTAAATAATTATTTACCATCTTGTAAATAATTATTTTACAACTGGACCGGCCTTGGTCTGCTCGAAATCCACTTCCATATATTTAACACCTAAATAAATAAATAAAATATATTCTTCCCTTAAATAATTTTTTTATTTACAAATGTGTAAATAAATATTTAATAACTTTTCAAAAAAATTAAAAAATAAATTTTACCCAAAATTTGGTGAATAAATAACTATTTAATTTATGAAATCATTTTTAGTTGAATCAAATTATTCAAATCTCTTGAAAATAATATTAGTTAATGAAATTCAAATAAACTTTAATCGAGACCACTTTAAACACTTAGTGTGTGACCCTCTAGAATTATTTCTCATTGGAATTTTCCAGGCTTGCCAAAATTCCAAGAGTACTACCTAGAAATGGGTCAATGAACCGAAGATAAATAATATAAATTTGCAATAATAACATCAAAATATGAACACTAACTATGTAATATAATCCCTTTGTCTCAATTTCTCATCTAGCACGTTTCATGATAGTGTCATAAGATTTTATGCTTGATACATTGTTCTTTAACTACCTGAAATAAACTCATCGTTACACCATGGAAATGGAATTTTGTGAGATATTTTTATTTAAATAAAAGGGTCAAGATATAAAATTCCATAAATGGAAGGGAAAAATCATTCTTCAACTTATCTATTAAAAACAGGCAACTTGTGACACACCCAGCATACCCTACTACCCAAAAACTATATGCGCAATGGTTTTAGTTAGTAAATCAAAGTGCATGAGTCGTGACATGTATTAATTATAATATTAATGTCTATGGATCATTACACAGACTCTTAGATAGAAATATTTGATGGAACCAAAACATGTGGAATTCCTACTGGCGGGTATGTTCTCATAATCTTAGGTCTTTGAGATTACCAAGTGAGAACTTCATGTGGGAAGGCCTCACCTACTTACAAGTACTCACACCTGATAGTATGCATGCTACGTGTGACATCATAGTATTTCATCCATACATAGAGATATATTTAAGAATATTGTTATAGCATTTCAAGGTTCTCAACATTGCAAGGAACTTTCCAAGACCTTATCAATGCAACCAATACTCTAAGACATTATTAAGTCATATTCATGAAAAACGATGAATAATATGTAATAATATGTTTAATATTTAAATTAATAAAATATCCCTGTAATGAAAGTACAACCAATTTGTTCTAGGACACCAACTCTTACAAACTCCCACGTGCATTAGAGCCAAATGCCTACGACTTTCAGTCTACTTGACCTCACATGATGATCATGTTTCTGGTGAGTCAAGGCTTTAGTAAAGGTGTCCACCATGTTTTCTTCCATGGAATTGATGATTTTTATAACATCACCTCTTTTAGAAAAATACCTCAAGAGATAATACTTCTGAATTATATTCCTCATCCACGGATGTGACCTTGGGTCTTTTTTGATATCCACTGCAACATTATTATCAAAGTAAAGTGTGATGGGATCTTTACTGCTATGTATCACATTCAGTTCCAGGATGAATCATCACATCCAAAATACTTCTTTATCTGCCTCGTAATCTATAATATACTTAGACTCTACTGTAGAATCTACAAAAACACTCTACTTTGAGCACTTTCATCTCACTGCACCTCCATTAAATGTGAATATGTATCCAGTTTGCGACTTCATGTCCTATTGATTAGCCTAGAAACTAGTATCTACATATCCTCTGATAACTAGTTCTTAATATTTTCTATAAACCAGGAACACATCCTTAGTATGCCTCAGATACTTTAGGACAGTTTTGACTACTATCCAATGGCAGTCACCTGGTTCCTCTTAATATCTACCTACCATACTCAATGCATTGGAAACATGCAGCCTAGTATATATCATGACATGCATTAATAACCCAATCAATGATTTTTTTGAAAATGTTATTCCTTGGCCCAAAATGACCAAAGCAAAAATATTATTAAAAGAAAGATTACAGGAGTCTAAAAAATGACATCATATTAAAAGGACACCTTTTCTTGGAAAGATGAATTCCATGTGATGCTAGAAACAAACCCATATTGGATTGTTCCATACTGAATCTCTTCAGTATCATATCAATGTATGTACTTTGACCTTTTCCCAATAATCTCTTGGATCTATCATGATGGATCTCGATCCCAAGAATATATACTTCCACACCCAAGTCCTTTGTAGATAAGCATTGATTCAACTATGCCTTAACAAACACTATGATTGGTATCTTACTTCCAACAAGTAATTTTTCATTATCATATACTATTAGGAAAACAACTGTACTCTCACTAATCCTTTTTAGACACAAGGCTCACATTCATTCTTGATAGAACCAAATTTTGTTATGGATTCATCAAAATGAATGTTCCAAGACCTAGATTCTTTCTTTATTACATAAATGGATTTGTGATACTTTCATACCTTATTGGAATCCTTTGGAGTCATAAACCATTTAGGTTGTTTCATGTAGACATCTTCTTGAAGGTTATCATTAAGGAAGAAAGTTATGACATCCATTTTCAAAATCTCATTGGCATGGTAAGTGGAAATGGAAAATATAATTATGATCGATTTCAGCATTGCAACTGGTAAAAATGTTTCAACATAACCAATGTCTTGACACTATTCAAACCCTTTTGCAACCAGTCATTCCTTATAGGCACTGGCTTTTCCTTCTATGTCCAGTTTCTTCTAGAATACCCATTTTCTACTAACATTATTTACATCAACTGGAGGATATAACAAAATATAGACTTGGTTTTGGTACATGGAAACCATTTCAAAATTCATGGATTCTTTCCACTAGGAAATACATGCGCCACTTACAACTTCCATGAAAGTTAGAGGATAATTATTATCAACTAATAATGAGTCTCCATCCTCGATAACAGAAAAACCACAGTATTTCAGTTCTCTATCCTCTCTTGTACTCCTACATAGTTCCTGTGTCTCTGGAGTAGTCCTTTCTTCCACATGTCTTTGGGGAATCTTCTCTTATACAAGATATTGTTTTCCTTGACCCTCAACTTCTTCGAAGTCTATCACGCTCCCTCTATATATTTTAGATATTTTCTCCCTCTAAGAGAATATGGTGTGTGTTACAACTACAACATTTTTTTATGAGGGGTTGTATATGTAATATCCTTCTATTTCCTTAGGGTATCCTATAAAGGTATAGTTTGTTCATAAGGGTGAAAGTCTGTTACCCGAAGATGCCTTAAAAAATGCATCGCTTCCCCACACATATAAATTCGATAAAATGGATTTCTTTCTACTCAAAAATCTGTTTAGAATACCATTTATTAATTTAGCTGGTACTTGGTTTAGTATGTGTGTTTTTTTTTGTAACTAATATTCAGAAAAGTATAATGGAAGAATCCAATGACTCATCATTGATCTCACCATGTCCAATAGGGTGTGGTTCTTCTTTTCAATCACACCATTCCACTGAGGATTGTAAGGAAGAGTGAGTTGGAATTGGATCACAAACTCCCACAATTAATCAATGAAGTCAAAATTAAGATATTCTACACCTCTGTCTGAGTGGAGTTTCTTAATTTTATTACCAAGCTGATTCTCAACTTCATTTTGGTATTCTTTGAACTAATCAAAAGTGTCCTACTTATACCTCATTAAGTTGATATATCCATATCTACTGAAATCACTAATAATAGTTATGAAGTATGAGTACCCTCCCATTTGTTCGACTTGAAATGGTCCACAAACATTAGTATGAACCAATTAAAGATGTTATTTATCCCTTTCACCTATCCCACTAACTGTGGATTTGTTTATTTTGCCTTGTAAACATGCATGACATATTCCCAGTGGTTTTAGTTCGAAAAAATATAAAATCCATCTTGATGTAACTTTATCAATAATTTATCATTTACATGACCAAGTTGGTAATTCCAATGTTGGGTGTGGTATGTGTCATGTTAAGTATCATTATTATTGATTGTAATTACTTGGTTTGTGTAATTCAACATGTCAAAACCGTTGAATAAATGTTCCCTACCAAAACAAAACTATATTTGTAAAATAAGAAACATTCATTTATCAGCATGAAAAATACATATATATCTAATTTAGACACACAAATAATGCTTTTAGTAACATACGACACATACTAACTACCCATTAACAACATGACCATCTCAGTAGGAAACATGAGGTGGTAGTCCATGATAGCTACAACAAAAATTATAGCTCTGTTGGCTTCTTATAGATATACCTACCATTAGTAAATCCTCCTATATCTACTTGATTCTTGTATTTGGATACATATGTGAGCACCACAGGCTATATATAATACCTAATTTTTAGAAATAGATAGATTTCATTCGTTAAAAAATGCTCCTGAAGCTTCCCCTTGCTTATTAGGCTGGGTGCAGTTCTTCTTCCCGTGTCCTTTCTTGCCACGTGCAAAACAAAAATCCTCCTATTCCCTTGACTATCATTTTATCTTCCTTTTCTTAGAAGGCCATGAAGAATCTTTGGTCTTAAATCTCTTTTCCATCCCATTATTATTATTCACCATATATACATAAGACTTTTCTCAGTTCATATCTTTTTCCACTAGGTTAATAAAGATAATAAAATCAGATAAAGAAATCAAAATTTTGTTCATGATGAAATTGAAAAAAAAAGTTGGAGAATCTCAAAGGGAGTGATTTGAGTATGCGATCGGTGCCCAATTATTTAGGGAGTTTAAACCCTTGAACCTCCTGGTGCTCAATGTAGCAAATGAACTTTACTACATGAGGCCCAGTTGGGGAACCCTATCCATGCTTACTCTGAAAGAGTGCCATGGAGATCTCGAACCTTTTTTGTATTTCTCTTTCTTGGTAATGACCATGGAGGTTATCGAGCTTGAAATAAGAATCTATGTTTTCATGAGGCATTATGAGATCACTAGACATTGATGATAGCATTGAACATTGAATGCTGACTGCATCATCCATATATTTCTAATAGACCAAGAAATCCTCATCACTCACCTCTTTTCTAGGCGGATCGGGTAATGCTAACTCCAACATGTAAGACTTCCATTAATGGAATAGGATAACCCGAAGTTGCCCAAACCATTCATGGGATTTACTGTCGGAGGGGATGTTGTCTTTATCCAGAAATTATTACTAGGATAGTGTGATTTACATGTTTTTCATTTTTATTCTACAATTAAAAGAGAAGATCATCAGTACTATCTTTATAACATTTTTATGTGAAATAATAAATTAATTTTATTATGTCTCCCTCTATTTTATCAACTCCCAACGGCCCTCACCATTGAACTCAGAATGTCCAGTTTTCATGAAATACTGGTGGTAGAGATCCATATTCCCCTTTTCATAACCCCAACAATGGTTGGTCATGCTATTGGAAGGTATTTAGTTAGGAAGGTCTTTTCCAACTGCAGGTTTGCAGCTCCTTGATCTATTGAGTGGACTCTGGAATCCTCTAATCCTGAATTTGGATTTCCTCAACTGTTGCCTCTAATATGACAAAAAGTCTAGAAAGAGATGCTCCTCTGTATATAATATGGTTAAGTAAAATGGAAACCTTTCATAAGGGCTTCCATTATAAAAGTATGCGTCCTAACAAGGGTTGTTCAAACACCTAATTTTATTGAGTTATTTCCATTAATCAAGTAACGAAAGGCTTAATATGAAGTAATATTTTTTTGATGTATTTTTATTTCTTATGTGTTAATTGCATATTATAATAATCACATTCTTGTTGATATTAAGTGTAACTTAGTTAAGTGATTAATAGTGTCTTGATAATATTTAAGCATAAGATTGATATTTTAGTGGCATCTTGCATGATTGTTTAATTCATTTACTGTGTGATCGTGAAATCACATCCATAATGATAAACTATGAACCTGACAGAAATTATATAATGAAAAGGGAATGAGAATGAGTGTTTTTAATGTTTAATTGAACTAGAATTTGATAAAATAACCCTAACCTAGGGAAGAAACACCTTGAACATTTTGGGATTGTGTTTAAAGATTTCCACCTATCCACCTGTGTATCTCCTGGGATTGGTTTCATATCGGCTACAACATGAACTGCCTCCTTTATCTTGAGTGTTCAATCCATTGAATATGTTTTTTAACTCACATGAATGTGAGGTGTAACAATGGGGGTTTACAAAAAAGAAACCAAGGGCACGTAGGCCCTACATATTAATGAGGAGATATAGCTCACATGCCAATAATTAATTTAATAAATAAATTAAAAGTAAACCAATCACATACAAAGCTCTTGGTTTAGCTCATGATCAGCAAAATACCTGCACGGAGTTATGAATTTAATAAAATAGGAATTCAATTCTTTCATTGTTCTTATTAAGATAAATTGTGTTCGAATCAATTAATTATTTTCTTTGATTAACCAATCCTTTTATCTTAATACTTTTCTTAATTTCCTTGAGACAATCACCCATGAAAATTTTAAACAAATAAATTCATTTAATATTATATTTGTATGTAACTTCTACCTTGGAGGCCACCCCGTGAATGCTCATTGAAAACTACCCTATGAGTAGAAATGAATACTACATAGATATTAAATTAAACACATATACATAAAACACATATCACGGGATGTGCCTCAGCGCTACACTCACACCATGGAACACGTCTCAAGGATTTTTACAATCTAAAAATATTATTTAATAAATCTGCATAATTTGGATGAGTAAATGGTGTGTAGTTCTTATTATAGACCTTGTATTATCATTCACCATCCATCCAAAGTAGACGCTTGAGGATACAACATGTAAATGAACGTCGTAAATCTTTGGAGTACACATCATGTCTAGTGGGCCATAGGCTATGTTGTATCTGCATTACACGGTCCTTAGCTGGGCAATCTATAAATGGGGTATACGGTCCAACCCTAAACCGAAGGGAATTCATTCCATTTCTAGTGGGCCACACTGCGTGTAATTTAGAAAACATGTGCCCCCTATTTTTGGTCAATACATGGAGTCATTAAGACTTAATAAAAACCCCAATGACACGACTTGGTTTGGCAGACCAGTCCTAGTGCATAGAATCTTAACTACACTGTGTGTACTACTAAATACACGCTGTGTATTCCGGTTTTGTACATATAAGAACATTTGGAACCTCTATATGAGATCCTCATTTAATATAAATCCAAATAAAAGGAAAAGATCATTTATATAAGGTGAATGGGAAACCAAAAGGGGGAGAACAGATCCCGAAATCCAGATTATAAGAATGATTAACCATGAATTGACAAGATATATAATTAATGCATAAATCATAAATGAATTATTTAAATAATTATGAATTATTATGTAACCACTCTGATACCACATGAAGGTTCCGGGCATAGTGGAAGAGAGTGTCTTGTGTCAATCATTCTTGATCGATTTTTCTTTAGTCTTGAATAATATCTCTCATTATTGAGATGTACTGGAAGAGGGTTTGAGAGAGAAATTGTTTAGATCAACAATTCTCAATTCCTTCGGTGTGCAGTACGGTACATGGAACAATAGACGTACATGTCTATTTATTGACATGGGGATTTGGTTATAATATTTAATTGCATAATAGAAATTAAATATATTAGTACCCATAGAGAAAACCCATTCTATTAAAAATAATACTGCATCCCTATTTATGGGGTGCCAACTTGTGCAAAACGGAATAACAAATAAAATTGCATGTACAAAAATAATAGCAGAGTCATTTTAATTTATTCGAACTATGTAAATAATTATTTACCATCGTAAAAATAATTATTTTATTACCGAACCGGCATTGGTCTGCTGGAACACTACTTCAATTTATTAAACACCATGAAAAATAAATAAAAAAATTATTCTCTTAAATTATTACAATTTATAATAACTAGTAAACAAGTATTTATTAATTTTTCAATAAAATAAAAAACTATATCTTACACATAATCTGGTGAATAAATTTCTATTTAAATTATGAAATAATTTTAACATGAATAAAATTATACCAATCTCTTTAGAATAAAATTTATTAATTAAATTCAAATATAATTTAACTGAGACAACCAGAAACACATAGTGTGTGACCCTATAAGATTTTTTCTCATTGGAATTAGGCGTGTTTGCCTAATGTTTTAGAGTACTATCTAGAAACGTGTCAAGGCATCCAAGAGAAAAACTTAAAGTCTCAAAATTGACATCCATAAACAAATTCTCTATATGTAATATAATCCATTTGTCACAATATCTCATCAAGAAGGTTACATGATGGTGGCATCAAATTTTATGCTTGATACATATTTCCTTGAATAATTGGAAAAAACTTTTCATTACACCATGACCATGAAATTTTGCATGATGGTTTCATTTCAATAAAATGGCTGAGATATCAACATCCATAAATGGAAGGGAAAAATCCTTCCTCGACTTATACATTAATAACAAGCCATGTATGATGCACCCAACATACCCTAATTCCCACATACCGTTTGCTTGACAGTTTTTGTTAGTAAATCAAAGTGTGTGGGTAGTGACACATATTAATGATAATCTTAAAGTCTAAGGATCATTACACATGCTCGCAGATAGAAATATCTTATGAAACCAAAACATGTAGAATTACAACTGGGGGGTCTATTCTCATAATCTTTTATCATTGATATTACCATGTGCGAATTTCAGGAGAGGAAGTCTCATCTTCTTTTGAATACTCTCACCTGATGGTATGCATGATATGTGTCCGATAATAGTAATTATTGAAATTTTAGTACTATATTTAAGAATATTTTTATATAATTTCTAGGTTCTCATCATATCGGGGAACTTCCATGACCTTCTCCATCCAACAGATACTCTAGGACATTATTACATCATATTCATGTAGAATAATCAACAATATGTAATAAGATTTTTAATCTTTAAATACATTAAATATCCATGTAATAAAAGTACTACTAGTTGGTTCTTGGACACCAACTCTTACATATTATATATGAGGTAGGTGGTACATGTTATTTATTGTAATCACATTTATTTCCCTATAAACAATCAAAAATATCTTCGATCCATCTTTCTTATTGATAAAGAAGACATGGTATCCCCATGGAGAAACACTAGGGTGAATAAATACATATTGACCCAAATATTAAAGTTGTTTCTTATATTTACTAATTCCACAATGTCCATTATTTTGGGATTTTTTGAATATAAGTTTTTCCTTAGGGATTAAATCAATACGAAGCTCAACTTCACGCTATGGGGGTGTCCAGCTAAATCCTTAGGAAAAATATCAATGTATTCCTTTACAATAGGTACATCCTAGATTTAAATATTAAAAACTTCATCCATATATGTTTATTTCTCTTTCACATCAATAATTTCATTCAATAAAGACATTGGGGGAGGATTTTGATAAGAACCTATTGATGATGTTTTTTCTCTAAAGATAACAGATTCTACATCTTCCTCACAAATAGAATATTCAGTCTTCTTGAAATAGATTTTCACATCATAATCATAAAATTTTTTTCACTTTGGGTGAATTATCATAAGTGTATCCACAAAGTCTAACTTAGGATATGTTCCCAAATATATTTTTTCTAAATCTAGTTACCAAGATTTTAGCTAAACGTTCTCTAGTACCAACTCTAATGCACTGACTTCTGATAACCTGAAGTCGGAGCATTATTACATTACATTGGAATGATTAAAGTGAATCATGCCCCAAAGGACCATACAACTTAACAGACTTGGAAATATATATTTTAAACATTATATCCATAATACATTTGGAAAAAAATAAACATGCCACACACCAAATGAAATAAACTACATCCTTGAGAGCTTAATCAATGTTCTGTTCTTCATAACATGGGGAGAGAAACATAATAAGGGTGAACTCAAATGATCTCTAAGGGTAAGTATAGTAGAATCAATAATAAATCTATATGGAAAGGTAAATATCTAATGAAACTTTACATTTATAAAACTAGATAAGGCTCAAATAATATAGCAACAAAGGAACTTAAAAATATGCCATAAATCAATAAAATGATAATTAACTACTTCTATAGTTATGTCAAGACAAAATTTCATGGATAAATATTAACTAACACTAATGAGGGAAATAATTTATTTCAGGACGTCATGTCTCAAGCACCTGGAAACCAATTACCGTCAATAAATTACACAAAACGGTTTAAAATTAAGGGTAGAGACCAATTTGGCAAACTTATTCATCTCATTATAACCTTTTTATTCATTTAGGAGATATATAAATTTAGGGCTCATGCTTTCATTTCCTGTCCACTATTTTTCTTTTATTGAATAGTAAAAATAAAAAATATGCCTTATCAAATAACCATTTTGAATGAGTAATATGGATCTGTCAATAATTACCATGAAGGAAATAATATAATATCATGAAGGTAATTAGATTCATGATATAAAAAGTAAAAAGGTATAATATTCACTGTATAAAAGGAACTAGGTGCATAACATTATAATATGCCTGAGTGAAATGAAATTGAGACTGAATCTCTTACCTTAAGTCTGATACTCTTTGTGTTTGTCTGAAACTCATGTATTATGGTAATATTAACTTATATAATAATAATAAGAGTTATTATATTATATATCATTCTTTCATGACTTTATATTACCCATTTATTAACAAATCCAAATTAATGAAACATTTTAGGTAATAATTGCTTTGTTTATCGGACGTCCTTTGACTTATTATTCTTGATTATGTTACATAGATCAGGATTTAATAACCTAAAAAATGTATAATATGATTTATATAACTTATATTTTCATTATATAAATATATATAATGGTTATATATAATGAATGGAATGCACCATTCAAGGAGACGGTGGGCTGTATGTACACATGAACGCTGTTTTCGTTTTCTTATAATAATGAATGGAAATAAGTGAATACAATATATGTATAAATATATATATATATATATTATTCTTATAGAAATATTATTTCATATATTTCATCATTATTCATAATATATATCTTTGTTATCATTGTAGGATGATGAACATTGAAGATGAGCCTCATCGCGTTGTGGAGACGTTAATCTGTACATACGCACGAGTGATGATATATTTTCCTTAATGATTCAATGGTTTTGATTTTGTTTGAATATGAAATTTAATGAAATAATATCTTTTTATATTTATTATTTAAGTCATTTGTATTCATCGTTGTACCTATCGTTATAATGTATAGATGAAAAACAATTTACACCTTGGCGTAGAGATAGTAAGCCCTACGTACGCACGCATGGTGATATTGTTTTGAATAGGATGTGTAAAAGGGGAATATGGTTTCCACATAATCATAAAAACATATCATAATATTATATATGCTCTAGTAATTATTTTAGTATGGTAACAACTTATTAAGAGGAGGAAGAAGAAGAAATAAACATTGAACGGAGGGATAAAACGATTACCTCTTCATCGGGTGTCTCCTTTTGATTTGAAAATAAGGACTCCTTAAGTTAGTTTTATGAAAAAATGATGGAATCTAGGATTACCTGAGGTAATTTGGGAGGATATTGGTGCAGTTTTTGGCAGATACAATGGGCTTTGGAGGTGGGAATAAGTTGGTGGAGGTGGTTCCCTTTTATAAGATGGAGAAGGGGAGCTTTAGGAAAGTCTAGAAATATTTGTCTATTATAAATTATATTTCCATTATAAATAGTCCAAAACTCTTTTAAGTTTAAGATACAATGATTTTGGTTTGAATACCCATCATATAATAATTTTTAGACTAGTTTGTAATATTATTTTATCCCTATCTTTTTGGTTTAAACCTCATTTTACCCTTTTTAATCTTATCATGATATCATGTTATATGCACATTGTGGGTTAATGTAATTATCATATAATTTCAAAAGACCAAAAAAAATTATTTATCACATATTGGGACCTTTATTAATCAATTTTCCTAATAATAGTTTTTTAGGAATTTCATATCATTTAATAAACTATTTTATGTTTTAAGTCATGTATTATGTCAATTTTGGACACTATTCATACTTGGTTTTTTTACAAATTCATAACAACCTGATTACATTGAAAAAAACGACTGAAGTCAAATATAATATGTAAATATAATCCATAAAATTTTTGGTTGAAATCAAAATAACAAAATTTCATTTATTTTAAAATTTATAACAACCTTTATTTGAATCCTGTATTAAAGAAGAAATCACTACATCATCATTATGTCAAAATTAAATTTATTTATTTAATGAATAAAAATAAAAAATAAAATTTCATGATGTAAAAAATATTTTTATATTTATAATTAATATATATTTTCAAAGATATCAAATATATAACCCAACATAAAAATTATTTTAGTAAAAGATACATGTGTATGTTATATTTTTATATACTATAAATTAATTCTTATAAAATGTCATTATCAAACCCAAGTGGATACATGGGGTCCCAAAGATGAAACACGGATTTTATTGGTCGGAATTATTTAATAAAATATTATTATGAAACGTTTAATTACTGTTTTATATTTTTATAATATTATTTTTTTCCTTATTTACTAGATTTACCTTTTAACCATGGTAAATAAAATTATTTACTGAAGATACTATTTATAATGTCAAAACATAAAAGATACCTATTTACAAAATTTGGATCCTACGATTCCGAATATTGATTCTTTTTTTCAATTAAAAATTCTTAATTTTCGGTAATTAATTTGAAATTAATTCATGTTGTCAAAACAAAAAAGCGGGTTTCTAAGAAGTAATATCTATCAAAAGATTGACATGTATTTATGTACAATTTAAATGAAAAATTACTTATAATGACCATAATTAAATTAAGTGATAAAATATTAATCCAATTATACATTAAAAAAACTATGAAGATAATATTACAATATAGATAATTTAGATGAAAAGGCAGTTTTGAATTAAAATGCTGTATTTTTCACTTTTCACCAAAAATTGAATCTTTTCAGAAAATTACCAAAATTTCACACTAAGATAATTTTGATAATTTGAATTCAAAAATGAAGTCTATTTTGAAAAATAACGTTTATATACTTTCAAAATGTGGTTATTACTATTCATAACTACTTTCTTTAAACAACTACTTTGATGGGTCGTGGTGTGCTTGAACTCTGGGTTGCGTGCAACACAAGCCATTGAATTGTTTAAAAAATAGAATACAATGGAATTTTTGGGTGTTAAAAATAATTGTAATCAATTGTAATAAATAATAATAATGTTTTACATAAACATTCTCCAAAGAATATTTTAGGTAAAAAATATGGGAAGACCTTAGATTCAAAATCCAATAGTTGAATAAATTATTTTCATACAAAAAAAGTTATATTGTAACTCTAAATATTTGTATGTAAAATCCAAACTCCCTTAAAAATTTCTTAATGACTTTTCAATTATCTAGTCAGATTATTTAGAGGAAATGAAGAAAATGATGGAAGAACAAGTTATGGATAATGCAGAGGGAAAAGCATATGTTACTCATGAAGAAGAAGATGTTTGATGTGTGTAGTGAAATGTAGATACTTATAATCCTAGATATTGTTCTATAATAATTCCATTATAAGAATATTGCTTTAAGAATTTGAAATTTTTCACCATCTAACACAAGTTCTTTAAAATCTATTGATAAGAGAAAGTTCACACATAATGAAATTGATGACAAAGTGCCAATATAAATAGATAATCAATCAGAATTGATGTTCAGAAGTGAAAGTGCCAATAATGGATTAAATGGGGTAACATGGTTTTGAAAACTATTTAAACTTTTTTGGTCTCATTAAGAATCAATGATGATCCATATTATTTCCTTAAAAAAATTTAATTTATTTGATATTTCAAAACATAGAATTTAAGGTGAGACATAAACTCAGTTGGAGAACATGATATATGGAAACCAATTATGTTTAACCAAGATAAGGATTTTTCCATCATAGAATGTCTACTTTGTTATCACACTGATTATTTTATAAAAGTATCATCCTTAGTGAAAATATATAAGTTTTTTGGACATCGGCATAAAAAATACCCTTTTAAATTATTCCTCAAAATTAGTACCCAAATAATATATATTTAAGATATTTATCATCATGAATATTTTAAGGAATGTATCCTTATGAGGGAGACATTTTGATGATTGTTGAAGAAGCTATTGAAATGATTCCCTCATTCATGTTTAGTTGTTCTAGAATGTTCTTGAAGAGAATGTGATTAGAAAATTTATGTGTTTCTTAATCTCTCACACATGGTTATAAAATATAAAAGTATATATACTAATGGGGTGAAATTAAATTAATCAATTACATAAGAATAACGGATGTATGAATGTGATCCAAGGCCACTTATTCTGCTTGTTCCACTGGAATACCTTTAATATGTTTGTTGGAATATTTTTAAGAGTTTTAGGTTGGTCTTTATTTCAGAATTTTCATTTCTAAATTATGTACCATTAGAGAGGAATATAATTGAAATTAATTTTTAGATAATTTTTTTAGTTCGTGCTTGATGATGTATCATGATCACTTGGAAGGGGACTACTTTATTATCAGAATCAAATCCTCTTGTTTCTTAAACAAGAATGGAACATGTATACATAGTATAAAATAATTCTTGTTAAATCTCTTAAGAATGAACTGATACCCTTTACCCATGAGCATTATATTTCTTTTCAACATGCAAGAGATAAATTGGAATGAAATAAAGTATCCAAAAATTTTGGGGGGATAAAATAGTTTGAGTAGAAAGAGGAGAGATTCAAATGTTGACACATTCAATTGGAATGAAATTAGATGGTTTTACCGAAAAGTACAAAGAGGGATATTGATATTCCAACTTTGTGTGTAATTTGTATTTGTTTTAAATGGAAGTTATTGGTTTAAAATGGTATCTAGTGACATTGAAAAATGTGATTGATAAAAATATATTGTATAAGGTATAAACAAGTGGTTGTTGTAAAATTTTCATGAATTTTTTTCATGTATTATACTATTAAGAATATTCTTTAAAGACTTAGAGTTTATAAATTTTAATGTGTTTTGTGCTATTATTAAAGTCTAAAATATGATCTAAAATATTTTTTATGATCACTTTTTTCATAAAATATTGAATAATGTATAAGAACATGAGTTTAATAAAGATCATGTAAAATATTTTTTTTCCTGAAAAAAGAAGAACAAGGAAAGAAAATATAAATATTATTGTATGAGGATTTATTTGAAGAACATTTGATAATTTATGAATAAGAAGTTTTATTTTATTGATATTAAATTCCATAAATATTATAATTCTATGTATCTTTTGATTGTGGTACTTTATCAAAAAATAGGACCTATCATAGCCACCCAAAGAGGGACAGATCAAACAACACATGGAATCTAGGATCAACCAAATGGGAGATAGACTATGCATGGGAATAAATGAGGATATAGATGCGGAGTATAGTGCCCACATGGTGTTCATGGAGGATTCATAGGTGAGTGGATGCATAACCCCAATAAAAATGCATACTATCCTTTAAGGGGATGGTCAGGTGGACCACACAGGTGTATCATATGCCGTGTACAGTGTGGATAGATTATGTACAAGGTACAGACCTAATGTAGTATCGAAAGGTGAAATGAATGATGAGTATTGATTATAATTTAATTTTTGAACCTAAGAACAATGTGGGACTACAACCATGCAAAAAATTGTTGTTCTATCTTAAAATATACAAATATTATGGTGGCCACTACATTAAATGACATCGGTCCAACTATTGAATCCTTAGATCATGTTCAACCTTGTGGAATGCCTACATTTATTATGTAACCAATTTCTAGGGTATTCCATCTTCCATATAGAGTGATCAGGTGTCTAACATTTTAAGATCAAATTAATGAATTATAATAATGAAAATTTTGAGAACACTTCAATGAAATCTATGTATATAATGAAATGGACTTAAAAAAATATAGCTTTTATTAAGATGAAATAAGATATTAACATAAAATATTCATTCATTATAATTCATTAGGTAGTTTTAGATATAAAATATTATTTATTTTGGTTTCCAATGATTATTAAATTTTAAAGGGAGTAGTATCCTCTCTTGGAATATGTCACATTTCTCAAAGTTTCAATGTCTAAAAAATACAAGATCTATAAGAATTTAAAATAATCCCTGGCACAACAAATTTTTCAAATGAATTTTAATGAGTTGTAATATTTCATGAAATGGAAATTTTTTTATAACAAGTTATTGAATATTATTCGTAAATACATAAGCACTAGAGGTCACGATTTTCTACATCTATTCACAAATTTACCAAATATATAATATTTTTTAAAAATAGAGTATCTTCACTATTATTTTTTATATGAATAAATGTAGTTTTTTGTGATCCATTTAGATACATAAAGTGGAGATTCCAGTGAACTAATTTGTAAAAATAAGAAGAACTTCACACATCTGGCATAAAGAAGAACCACATTCTCTTTCCCATTTAATTAACACTCACGTGTTTTTAAAAGAAACGTTTTATGAGACAGTTCATGATTAATATATTCCACTATGAAATGAGATGTAACTATACCTAGGATATATGAATCCTTAATGGTTTTTTCAAGGAATAAATTTTATGGTTTATTTTTGGGAAGAATTGGTTTCATGAAACCTTTTAGGTTTTCATCAAGGAACTTGTATGAAGAGTAACTTGCGTACGTAAATGATTGTAATATACAAGGAGAAGAAAATGAATACTTTATTATATGTAGTATGTGAATATAGATGCACATAATAACAAATATAGAAGAATGAGAAGCACATAATAATAATAAAAGAAATAAAAATTCTTTGGCCTCACATGTCATAGAATATGCATTACACTTCCATGAATGAAGTGAATTTGATTTAATTGATTTGATAATTCATGGAAATAGATTTTATGATTTGATAGATATTATTTTGATAAAATAATAATTAAAAAAATTATGCATCTTTTACACTCATGCAAGTGAGGTTTTGGACTTCATCGGACTGAAGAATGAATTTACAGAGCATTATTGCATTGTAGAAACTGATCATACAATTATGACTAGACATTAGAAAGTAAGAATTGATAATAGATTTTTATATTAATATTACCCAACATATTATTATTATTTTGAATAATTTAGTTGATGAGAAGGATTTTATGTATAGGTATTAGATTTAAAATAAGTTACGATAAAGAGAAATATCACTAGAAAGAATATAAATAGATGGAAATTATCAAATGAACAAATTGTAAAAAAATCAAATGAATTTATTGAATGGTTATTTTCCATAATAAAGAGGAGTTTAATATAGTGAAACATTATATTTATTTTTGTTGAAATGGAATTTTTCATGCCTACTAGTATGCAAGTAACTAGTGGGGAAGAAGGAAGTAAAGAGAAAAGTAGCACATTGGCATCCATCAATTGTATCAATAAGTGGAATAATTTATTTAGGTTATGTAGAATCTTAAAAAGGTTAATGTTATATATATGGATATTATAATGAAAAATCATGGTGCCATAATTGTGTGAGAATAACATTCGCTTTTAATTGACTATAGTGAAACTCGTGTGAGAGGATATTGCCTACCCATTATAACCACATAAAAATATTGTCTTCTAGTGGTTATATTTTATTTAATTAGTTCAAAATCACAAAAAGGACTATATAATATTATTTATTAGTGAACATCATAAAACTTTCATGCCTCATCTTTTTCCTATTTTATATACGTGTATATGATATGGGAAATACAATAGGAGAATCAAGATCCTAACAGGACTAAGAGGTAAATGGATGAAATTTATAAATGGTGAAATGGTTCACAACACTTATTCACCCATTTAAATATTGAGTATATACCAAATTGGTCCTATAAAAAATATCAATGGATCTCTTGGATTTTAAAAATCTACTAATATTTTTTTCCAAATGTCTAATTAAATAACCTAGGACATGTTTGCTTGTAAAATAATATATCTTTCTATATTTACCCTCAATGGGAAGATTCCTATTTTTGTTTTTTTCAATCCTTAATACAGTACTCCTATTTCTACTACCTCCTATGAAGGGGCCACACATTATGTTAGGAAGGACTGGGAGCTGGAGTGGTCACTTTCCCTTTTATGAGCATCATAGTTATTGATTCTTCTATAACTCCTTTCTTTCCTTGAGATAATTAAATTGATCTTGATTTTTCCATAGTATATTTTAGAGAATCTTCCAAACATTATGAATACATGATGAATTATCAAAACAAAACTTGTTATTTTAATGGAATTAAAGGAATTTAAAACTTTTCTGAGAGCTTTTATATACATATGTTCAATTTGTTATCTTTTCAGGGTCATGTATTTAAATAATACGTCAAACCTTTACATTTGAAAGTAATGAATGGCATCATATCATTATTAAATTATTTGAAATATTAGGTATGTATGATTGTTTCATTCATCATCATTGAGATAAATTGATAGAGAAACCACAAATGGAGATCCTCTCAACTAGTGATGGACCCAAGTGGTATGTTTCTATACCAAAACATAATAGTCCATATAGAGTTTATATGAAGCATATGAGGATTTATACCTCTTATTTCTCAATAATTCCCATAATGTGGCCGTATCAGGGTACAAAGTTGTTGATATTCTATTTATGATCCACATTTTGGATGAAATTTTGGAAAGATAGGTGTCTAAAGTTGGTAATAAGAGGAGTCATATCTACATACTGAAGATATTATTTCTTTTCTAGATACACTAATGGTTAATATCCTTCCATGTATTCCATATGAGTGATAAAGGTTTTAATGGGGTTTAGAATTTCTTCTAGGACAACAAGCTGTGAAGACTATTTTGAAGAGATAAAAGGTAGAGTTTTAGATGGGTTGACCAACTGTTTATATTATGGACATTTAGTATGAGTTAGTTTAGGATAATTACTCTAATATGGATATGGTTGAGACCTCAATAGAGATAAATTATGATAGTTTTCTGCTTCTAATATTAAATACACTGGTTTTCCCCACATGGAGGCTTCTATATGGTTAGACCCCACTTGCATTGGCGTAGAAACATTCATTTGTTGAGAATGCACGAGTGGGTTAACACTAAATTCCACCTTGTTGTTATAATGATTAGGAAAATTTCACAAGATTATCTTGACATTATGTTTTATATTTATCATTAAACCTACTCAAATTGAAGTAACCTTTCATTGATAGAGATACCATTATTCTCCTCATGTAGTGTGTGGGATATTACCACATACTTCCATTTTTTCATCTGCTAATGCACACTGAGAAGTTATAAGTAATACATTTTAAGGAACACTAACATTTTGGGTGTGACCATGGTGATAATTATAAGCACCATCCAAAATTTTATTGGAGTGGAATGTTTTTATAGTGGTTTTCAAGTCATACTCTTCTATTTAAATATGAAATTATAATTTATCTAAAGTGGTGACATTGATGAAATTCATTAGTGTGAAATACTCCAAGAGGACCATGTATTCATTAAAAGTATGAGGAGATACAAAATTATTTAGGTATTTATCAAGGGATTGATTAAAATATCCCTGAACAAATGACTTTGTAACTGACAACTTTGAGTTACAACCACTATAAAGTCTGCCCATTTTTTTATAATACTACCACAGAAGTGACTGGGAGGGTGATCTTGTGGGATTCTTCAATGGATTTCACCGATCATGTTCCCATTGAGATGTATTATCCTTCAGTTGATGAATTATAAAGGATTATCATCTAATTTTTACCCCGTAATGGAGAAGAACAATTTCTATTGTTGAGGGGAAGATAGTGATATAAATTCTCCCAAACCTATAGGATGAGGTTGGTTGGGCTCTACCACCATATAATGATAGACCCATAAGGGATTTCATGATCTTTGTGTTGGAGTTAGGGGTAGAAATGATAAGAATTACCATATACCTGTGGGATGGGGTGGCTGTGAAATTACTACAATGGTTACTAATTTAACTACCTTTTTTATGGCTTTAGTCCTGGAATGAGCTATTTGAAATACTTCTTCTGATCATGAATTGAGATCCCAAAAAAATTATATATAGTTAGGGGTTTTGTTACCCGCACAAACCAAAGAAAACTCCATGTTTATGGAATCATGGAATAATAATATATCAATTATCCACACATATTTATTATGCTAATTTTGTGCTGTAGGGATGGAAGATACCTACTCATTAGAGAAATATTAATGTATAGATCATGTGTTTGATATTTTACCTGACTCAATGAAATGGAATGATTTATTTTTTGAGGGACTCTATTGATTATAGATTTTGTTAAAATGTAGTAATCCATGTTCACCGTAACCAATAATATGTATATCGATGGGGGAACTCAAGATTTGTTAGTACAAATTCTAAAAGGGTTTTAGGCACACAAACTGAAGATTCATACACTACTTTCCCAGCATTGGAATTCATGTAGTAGAAAGGGTAGAAAAGAAGATTTTGTGATAGATATCCCCTATTATCATAACATGATTTTTATACTCTGAATAATAAAAATTTCTTAAAAATATATGATATAGAGTTTAATGTAGGTTTAAGTGAAAATAATGTTTTCATTACTCACATAGTGTTTCATTAATTTAATACTGAAGGGTGGTTATGGAATATAATTTAAATGATATATTATCCTCTTATATTAATTTCCATATAAACATGTAATGATACTCCTTTTATGGAATTTATTCCACCACCTTATCTTACTATATATTTTGTTTTTTTCATATTGAGGTTGGTGGGATTGGTTATAATCTCATCTACTACATCAAAGGATATACAATTTGATGTTGTCCTAAAATTTTAATGTTTCCAAGGAATCACACATTTTTATAGAAGATGGAAATAGTTAGGGATGAGGTGATTCACAAGGATGTCCTTGATCTATGTGGTTCCACTATTTATGTTGAAATTTACAAAAGAGATTTTAAAATGGAATGACCTTCTTATCAATTGATCTTTCGAAAATGAGAAGGATTTTCAAAACCCTCACAATGAGAAACGTTCTCTGGATTGATCATCAAGACAACAAAGGTAGAACCTCCATGGTTAACAATCTAGGGATGGTATAAAAAATTTTAGACCATATAATCTTGAGGATAAACTATACAACACCACTGACGTATATTTTTTAGGATAAAAAAATAGATTCTAGGGCACCTACAAAAACAGGTAGAGGGGGGTAATAACGATGGCTATGATCTTAGAAGGAATATGTGCACACTTATATTTTATGGATTTAATTGAAGATAATATATTTATCTAAATGGTCAGCTGACTTGGGTTGATTCATTGAGAATGATAGGGTTCAGTAGATACATGTAACAACCCTGATGTGTTCGAACACTCAAAGGTGACTTCCTTCCATTCATCGGAATAAGAAAACAGATTTATTGGGTAGCTCTTGGGATATTTCATCATTCCTAGTAACCATGGGAATATATGGTAATATGATACCATTTTTTTATACACTACAATTATAATCCAACATATTTCATGGATAGTTGTGAGAATTTGAGTCTTACCCTTAGTAGGTTCCAATAGGATATGATGGTTGTAACTAATTTCATGGACATGAATGTGGGTATGATTTTATGTTCTTTAGAAATAAGTTTTTGGATCCCCTCTAGAGGGAGTTAGGATATTATCCATCTTTGGATAATTTTTTATATTATAGTATTGATCTCATAAGATATTTGCAGGGATATAAGAAATCCCAAAAGTGGTCATTGAGATATATTGGTGAACACCAATTATAATAGGGATGTAAGCCTAATCTGATTATTCATTCATCAATAGGACATAAAAATGATCCTCCTAAATGGGAAAGAGAATATAATTCTTCCCTTGGGTAACTTATATTGTATGCTGATAGTATGTTCTATTAGTGGGGGTATAAATATGGTCTTTTCTTTTATTAAAGCAAGGATATTTCAATGGTGCTCTTTTTCTACTACCAAAATATTCTAGAATCTATATAACAAAAGGGAATTTATATAATCCTACCCTTCAATTTTCATCATGATGTGTTGATGACATTCCATTGTAGTAATGGGAATATAGTAGAATTTCTTAATGAGAGTGGGAATTTGAGGACACTCTTGTCCATCATTTGGATTCTGAATATGTTGAAATGTTTCATATGCAAGGGAAGGAGTATAGGCCCTCCCTTTAGTGGATACTAAGATATGTTAGATTGGTCCTCAAGATTCATCGTGGTTGTTCTGACATACTTTTTCTACCCAAGCAGAGGTATGATCACACTCTTCTACCCTCTATTGAGTAAACTGACGATCTTATACATTGGAAATGAGGATATTCAATTGCAAATTGTGTTGGTAGATTTGATATCACTGATAAGACATCCTTATAAATGTTCTTGCCTCAGAGGATGGAGATGGGTGCCTTAGGAAACATCCTTTATATAATCCCAGGGGTTTGGGGCCATAAATTATTTATAGTAGAAACCATGGAATGATCCATATGAACTAATTCTTGGATGATGGAGAGATCATTTGTGAACACTTCATATTCCTCCCTAAAATAAAAGAGGTATGTATTATCGGGCTTGGATGAAAAGATACTAAATTAGTTGTTAGTGAAAATAAGTGCTAGAAAATTATCTATCGTGGTCTCCCATTTTCTGTAGGGAGATCCATTGGGCATCATCTCACTAAGGAAATTACACACTACCAATAATGAAAATATATTACCATCAAGAATGCACTCCATTACCCCATGAATTAAAAACATCTTGAGGAAGATGATGCATAGGATATCATATACACTTTCTCATGAGGGGTAAAAATTTGTTGGAAGATTTCAAATATATTTTCCACCATGACGATTATATAAATTTTGGATTAAAGGGAGATAATTCTTAGAAATTACAATTAAATAAAAAATAGAAAACCTAGTAGTGAAGAATCATAAGTAATATTAGTTTTCATCAATCACATTCACCACTAAAAGTTTCAAATCGACTGAAAAAATCATTTTTCATGAAATACATAAAATAAAATGGTTTGACTGAATTATTATTAATGGGAGATAATGGTTGATTGATACTCTTTGGGTTTACCAATTTTGTTCATGTGACACACATGAAACAAAATGGATCAATGGTTCACTATGAAATCTTAGGAATTGTTGACGGTTTCACACTAGGTTCACCATTTTTTATTTTAAAAGATATATCTGATGTGAATTCACCTTGTTTTTTTGATTCATCACAGAACTGACCTATAAAATAAAATAAATTAATTGGTATTTTCCAAGGACACCTTGGAATGTGTGTTGGTTGAGGGTATGTGTGATCAATATCATTTAAACATTTCAGGGCGGTATTATTTTCTACATTGACACTCTTTTATAGTATAATTTCATATTCATAAATCCTTTCCAAATAATTGTGTGGAATTGGTAACCCACACGCTAATGGTGGATTGAAATAAAGAATTTATATGAATACCATTTATATATTATAATTATTTTCATCTATGTGAACATCTTATTGTATCTGTGGTTCTCCATTTATGGTACCATATAAAATATTAAGACATTGTACAAGGAGGTATGGTGATGATGTCTAGGAACCAGGTGGTGATGATTGTCTCTCTACGAAGAAGGTCGCAGAAAGATTACTCCTTTTTTCCAAATCCGATGCCTACTGTCATCTATTAGAAAGGAAAGCGGGGAAATATTAAATAAGAATATGCCATCACCTAATGAAATTATTTCTCTGTATTGGATGAATATTAGGAGTAAGTATTCCAAATTCTTGAAGCATAATGAAAGCTCGGAAGGGGAATCAGCTACTACAGAGGAAGAGTTCTACCATGGATGTGGGGATGGGTATGGTTCTTATGATTTCTAGTTGTTGTTTTTTATGCATGTGTGGTTGTTACAGAACTTTTATTATAATATAATAAATGGTCATAGGCTAGCCGTTGACTATCTTTATGGGTACTTAGTAATGATAAGTCTTATAATACCATGTATTAAATCATATGACAAGTCGATCTGACATTTATCACCATCCAGGGAGGTGATTAGTGTAGTAGTTTTCCGATCAGGACCATGATATGGGTTACTACGTATCCTTGTGAAAGGAATCAAAACACATATATTTTAGTGTCACATAATAGGAAACATCATACCTTTCTAGGTCATGTGATAAAGATAAATTGGAAACAATTTATTATTTCAGAATGGACTTATAGGAAAATGGTTCCCAGTAAGGGTAAGTATGGTACTTATTCATAAGTGAACCTTTTTCGTTTTCCTCATATGGAATATGGCATGGTAAAGAAGGGTTAATATCATTGGGAATATAGCCTTTCCATATATGAGGTTGGCTTAGATAGTGGGGATATGTCCCACTACACAAAATTTATGGAATATGTCTTAGATTTGTATGGCATGGTAATTCCTAGAGGGGATATGGATCTCCAAAAAGGGGCCCTGACATCACTAGGTGTATATACCAAGAGAGGGATGTTCAATATTGTGTGGTAAATGTCATGGCCATAGATATAATAAATGGATTCATGAGGTATACAGATTATTTTTACCATGGGGATAAGGACTATTTATTAAGATACAGATTCATTAGTAATATGGGATAATGATAAAGGTTTACATGGAATATTTACCATTTGAAAGTACATTCAAAATCACTCAAAAGATATCCTAATAAGAAATCATTTTCATGATATCATGAGGGATACACACCATAGAAGATAGATTTTAATTTTAGTCCTGAAAGATTGATAATCATCATATTTATCATTTTTAACAAGAATAAAATAAATTACAGTTCAAGTTTCATAGTTTAAGTTAATGTGATAGGAATGTACCTTGAATTTTATCATCACACGATAAAGATGTTGTCATGAAATGTTTCATCAAAGAAACATAGAATGTACTTAGTGAAAAGGTTGATAATAGATTATTGTATGAGGCTTATAAATTTAGACTGACTAGGAATATGGTTTTTTAGAAATATGACCTTTCAAAATATTACAACTCATAGATAATATAAACCTTTGAGTATGGGGTTTGAGTGGAGTATGGAATGATGAAGATGCTGTTTTAAAGATTATGCATAAGGATTATTATTTAAAACATAGATCAATTGGTGGACCATGGTGGTTTCGATTTTTGATTCCATCATTGGTGTTACACCTAATAGAAGGACTAAAATGATTCTTATGTATTGGGAGAGTGTCTATAGGGCTGATATATAAGAATGTACTACCCTATTGTGGGGGTTTATAAATCATTTATGCTTCAAGGTGATAATATAATCAAATAGAATATATCTAGGTATTATATTAATGAAGGAAACTGAAACTCACATAGATCTCTGATTATAATTTGGAACCTAGATGATCATATTAATCTAGGAGAGAATTCTCTAGAGTCTTCAGGATAGTGAATCTCATTATTATGGGAATCCATTATTGTGATCATGTCAGGGGTTATACCTATATCAAAATATAATTCCCAAGAATAATTATATCTAAGGAATGCATGATAAATGTGGTGTTATATAATTCACATTATATGATTACATTAATCTCATGGTTTTGTATGAGGTATTATCATGACCATTTTTCCATTTTGAGCTTTGTGGAAGAAGCTATGAAGATCTTTTTATTTGATATGATGTGTGTAGGAGACCTAGGAAAATGTATGACAAATGGAATTCCTAATTCCAAAAATTTAAATTGATCGGTTAAATAAAATTTGCAAAAGCCTTATTTTGGAATGATAAAAAACACCCTATGGTGTTTCACATATGACATTAAATGAAAAACATTTTCTAGAGAAAGTTCTACATAATATATACACACAAGAAAACTAGTGACAGTGATAGAATTTCGTAAGAGATGTGACATGAGAGGTCCACATGAGAGAGACTCATGGATGTCAATACGATATCCATGTAGATGAATCCTTGTATGATGATCTTATTTGATATAAATACATGATAAAGATTTATTTATGACCTCATTACAATCTCATGGATGAGGCTACATGAAACCACTTCATAGAATTTAGTAATATTTAGAGTTTTTTGTCCCAGAATACACTTATCATGTTTCTAAAGGATTAAAAATATATAATATACTCAATATTTATTTCCCTATAGTCACATCACCCTTACTTTATGTATCTTTTTTTGGGTTCCATTCATAGAATTATAGTTTGATCTTTTTATTTATCACATGGTGCCTGGCATGAGTGAATTATTAAAATCACATGAACTGTGTGAGAAGGCTATCTATGAGTTACAAATGACTAGTACACCCAAAAAACAAATAAAAATTTCATTTATGTCATAAAAACGACATTTATATCATGAATCCACATAAAACCTCTATAAATGGTCCATGAATTATGAGAGTTCGATGAAATAGTAAAGGAATTCCATAGAATTAATATTATAGTATACATTTTTTGGGATTTATCATTCTATATGTATTGAAATAATTATTTATGAATATATTTATAACTTTATATAAATAATGAAATACATTAAAAATTATTTATTCATTTATATAGATAATTATATTTTTACATTTTTCCTTACTAAAATTAACACTTCTATAGACTTGATACAAAAGTGAAATCCTTTTCATATCAGGTGGTTACCTTTACATATCAATATTTTATCAGCACTAACCTTAATATGGATATTTTTCATCTTTATCAGTGCTAAAAGTAATGCTCATCCAAATATATTTTATCAGCACTTATGATTTTAGTAAATATAACTGCCTCTTTTATTATCACTTTTAATTAAGCACTACGAAAACTCTTAACATATTTAAAAAACCATATTAATTTCACTATCGATCATAAATGTATTTCAAGATATTGTGGAAGGATTACTCTACCACAGATCCGGTTTTTATTTTTTTCTGAATGATTCTATTTTTGAAATAAAATTTGAATAATCTAGTCATATAATGTTTTTTTCTTTTCAATTCGTTGGATTTTTTAATGTAAAATTACTCTACACTCTAACACAAACCCCATGATAATAATTTATATATTTTATATTTTTAGATATTTGGGTTTATGTTTTTTCAATAAATTATTGATGAAGTGTTATAAATTTAAATTTATAATTTAGTTTAAAATTTTATTTGTGTTTAGGTAGAACTATTACGAATGAAAAGGTTTATAAAGGTTTTTTGAAACATAAATAACATTGTTTTTCTGGGAAGGTTTAAAACAGATGTTATTTTTGATTTTGTTATATAAAATTATTTTAAGTGGAATGTTTTTTAATAAATATGACCATGTTTAGTTTACATAATACTTTTGAAAAGAAATATTTTAGAGATTTCAGTTATTCTTAGTAGAATTTTTATTGAGGATTAATTAGTTTTGGTGGGAGGAATTGTATCTTTTGGGTTTAAGTATTTGTTTGGTTTTAAATTTAATTAAAATTTTAATTATTTTAGGATAAATTTATCGAGTTGTGTAATATTGGATTTGGGATGAATTTCAGTTTGATTCAATTGATTTAGGATTTTTTGGTAATTAAGGATGTGTTTTCATTGAATGTTATTAATGGAAATTTTATTTTATACTAATATTATAATATTTTATGGTCATATATTGGTTTTTTTCACATGAATTCAAAACCAATAATTCATCTTTGAACCACGTGTAATTGTCCCAAAAAAGTGTATTAAGATTTGTTTTGATGGTGTTTTCTTTGTAATAGTAAACCAATTGTATATCATGATATTATTTATAACCAATGCATACTATTAAAAATACAAATAATGGATAAGATATGGAATAAACAACATGTATGTCATATAATTAGAAAAGTAAAATATCCTTATCTAAATATATCTTATTAATTAGAAATATAATTTAGAAAAGTTGAAAATAATTAAAGAAACGTTTCCATATAAACTAAAGGTCAACCCATGTTTTCTATATTTAAAGGGATGAAAGATTTAAAATTTAGATATTTACCACATAAATGAAATCCAGGTAGTTTTTGGTGGAAAATGAGTTTTAAAAAAATAAGTTTAAATAAATAACTTTCCCAAGGTTATAACATAAATAATAATAATAACAAATTTTTAATTCTTAATTAAAAAAATTACATAAAAAACATTAATAAACTTAAAACATTAGTACTTACAATGTTTTAAATCTAGTTTAAGAAACCATCATAGTCAATAAAACATGATAGCTTCGATAACCAAATAATTCATTTTCACTTTCCCAAACCCATCCAGTATCTCATCATTTATGTAATTAATAACAAAAATTAATAATATTTTATTTACATATAATTATAAATAACCTAACAGATTATAATGAGTGATCTTATTTGTTATCATTTGTTAAATAACCCAATAGATGATGATGAGTGTTGAATAGTTGTTAATGATAATGAGTAAAGAATGGTAACGATGAACAAATAAGTTTTTCAGAAAGAAAATAATAAATTATTAAGGAAGTTAAACTATCATGAATATAGGGAGAGTCTATATCAACTTACAAATGATCTCATTGAATGAGTTTGGTAGTTTGAATATTTAATCCACATTGTATAATCAAATTTTGTTCCCATACATAATGAAGATAATTAATGATTGATGATGACTTTAATTATACTATAATGTAAACATATATATTTTAAGAATATTATTGATATAAAATTAAGTGTGAATATATGATAAGTTCTTATGGTTTATGAATTTGATTTCATCTACATGTTGATATAAAAACTTTTGATAGTCCATCATTATTTTCATACAAATATATTGGACATGGATCTATATTTGTTTTGTATTGGGAATAAGTTATACATAAATACATCATCATAAATTTAAAAATATATATATTTATTTAAAAAATAAAATAGTTACCTAAACTCCAATATATTTTCTAAAACATCTTATGATACACTATGGAAAATATATAAGGAAAATATTGATCTAGAAAGCATAGTATGGGAATAAAAAATTAATAAGGTAGAAATTGTGAGTTAAGAGGCATAAAATGATATCCTAAATAGAAATATCCTAAACATGGTAACTTAGAATAAAGAAATGAAATCATAATAAATGGAAATCATAATATTTTGAGAACCGCATAAAGTATTAAATTATAAGAATATATAAGGTCTAATCACTAAGACAACATAATATAGGCCAATTCCATTAAATTCATAGTAGTCCCAAACTAACTTCTATTATAACATTGTGTTCGTAGGATAACCGATCATGCACAAAAAATGGGTTCTCATGATACATTATCATTACCTAATTAATTTTAGGGCTATAATAGACCCACCAATTATTTCATAATATGTACATGCATATGTGTTCTATAAGAGGAAAAAATCTGTACATAAATCATAAGCATGACATCAACCAAAATAAGGATGTGGGTTTCATATTCGGGACTTGAAACACAAAAAAAGTCTATATATATTCTTAATAATAAATGTAAATATGATATTTATTTATTATTATTATTTTGTTACATTGTTATGTTAGGAGTTGGTGGCAATTGGAAGAGGTATAAGCAGGGTTCGACAATGATTGGAAGTTCAGTTTTTCTATAGTGTATGGATCATGATGTGAAACTGTGTTCAAAATGTGAGATTATATTTTTACCATAGAGTATTGTTATTCCTGAATTGAGGTTTTAGATGTTATTTTTGTTCTAAATGAATTTAAAAAGTGAATAAATTTATCACAGTGTGGATAAATTAAAGGACATGGTTCTATAAAAAGTGGAAGTTATCCATGTGGTTTATTGTTTTTGGGATTCACGATAAGAATAAATTTATTAGATTTTATTGGGGAGACTTGAAAAAAATAACAACACCAGTTTGGTTTTCACACCATGAATTTTCAAAGTTATAGATTGTTTATAAATACTAGGGCTCACCTAAATTCATTTATTCTTATCTGTTTTTGGGAAAACCCTATGAAATTCTGTGATACTTTCTTTCCCTCTCTTCTCAAATTTGATCCAGGGAATAAAAAGGATTATATTTTGAAATATATGTTTAGAAAATACCATTTTCTTCATTATTTAATTCTATTATTCATTGGGTGTTCATAGCAGTGATGTGGTTTTAGTTTGAATTTTATTTAGGCTATTTTTTAATAATACCTAGGTGTGGTTTTGGTTGTTCAATGGTATCAAAATATAGTTGTGGTTTTCTAGTTATTTCCCCTTCTCCCTAAGGGATGTAGTGATAAAAATCATCACTTTTATCTCCCTATTTATGTGTGTGTATGGAGATTTCATGCTTTTTTCTTATCATTGGGTGGATAGTAAGGGCCAAATAAATGATGGTAATGAATTTTATAAATCTCAAATCAATGGGAATGGGGGGAAATCACATGTTTTACTAATTTTAATTTTATTTGAGACCAAATTATACTTTCTTGTTTGCATTTCTAAAAATAATGTTTATGGGGAGAATTTCTTGTATCGTAGATAATGTGGTTGTTAGACCCCTATTTTATGAGTTCTTAATATCCACAAGAAAGAAATTTACAGTCACTTATATCTGTATAATTAATTTTGTTCCCTTGTAAATATGGATTCTTTGTCAGAATACCAATGATAAATAATGAATTAAAGTAATGTAATCCCTTGAACTTTAATAATGTTAGTCAACTTGTGGTTGTGTGTATGGTTTTAATTTTTTTCATTCCTTATATGATGGTAGTGATGTATGATAGCGGTGATTTGTAGTGCTTATGTCATGAATATTTTTTGATATGTGGTGGTTGATACTTGGGGTTGTTGTGGTGAAATGTCTTGGCAGTTGTTTTTACATCTCTCCCAGCTTGGGCATGCATCATCGTGGTGATGAAAATGTATTTCCCAACATTCCCACATTCCAAAGGTGGGTATCTTCCATCAGGTTTAATTGTGATTTATCACCTTGATCAAAATGGGTTGATGGGATGTTGGTTCCTCACATAGATTCCTCATTGGACATCATCACCTAGTCTGGGTCTACCTCATAGATTTAAGTAATGTTTTTGAAACTCATTACCATTTCCTTCTTAAGGTGGATTCCGGTTAATTATGTTACTTCTTTCATGACCTGGTATAAACCATTAGTTGGAGGAGGTAGTAGGGAGGTACCTATAAAGTATTAATATTTTTGAGAGAATACCATGTGTGTGGAATCTTAGGCATGGAACCTAAGGATTCCCATATCGGGAATGAGGCAGTTGACACCATGTGTGTATGTATGCTGAGGTTTCTACCTCATACATCCTATATATATTATATTGGGTATGTAATTCAAATCTTGTAATAAGTTTAACATCTTGTGAAGAAATAATAAGTTATATGATTAATGTATTATGGATATATATGGGTAATAGATTTAACATCTCATTGAGATCAAATTGTTCTTAAGTGTGTACTAATGGGGGGATATTTCACATATGAGATTTGATGGATTATTTCCTACCAAGGGGGAGATTCCATGTGTGGAATTTAGTGGAGTGTGTCCCCCAATGTGATATATTCTACAATTCAATTTTGTTGATTGTGTCTCCCCATAAGGTGTAATATTTCACACAAGGGATTTATTGGAGTGTGTCATCCCATGGAGAATGATTTCTCACTTTGTATTCATGGGATTGTGTCTCCCAGATGGGAATATTTCACACTTATATATGGTGGAGTCTGTTCCCTAAACGGGGATAATTTCACACTTTAATAACGTCTTGAGTGTGTCCCATGAAGGGGGAATATTTCACACTTATATTTTCTCAGGAGATTTTCCCCCAATGGGAGATATTTCACACTTCTATTTAGTCATAATTGAACATCATGGAGGCATACTAGACACTCTATTGATAAATATGGATCAAAATCCATTTATTTTTATGCCCCTATTTAACATCAGGTGACCAGATTAGTCCGTTTTGTTTAACATCATGTGTCACAAATTATTGTGTTGTAGAATTAGCATTGATCATGGAGGGTGTGGGGATTACATGTAGAATATTCTTTGGGTAGGATTTTCATCCTATGGTAATGGATGATAGTGTGGGGCTTACACATGGAAGTTTCCTTCTGTAGGAGTTTTATCCCATGGAAGGGGAATATGGTGTTGGTCTTACACAAGGATGTTACCTAGTGTAGAAGTTTCTTCCCATGGTTGGGGAGGAGGAAGAATCCGATGCTAATCATACATATGTAATACTATGTAATCACATAGGTAAGGCTAGTGTTCAATGTGATTTTCTGTGGATTTTTTCTTGTAGTTTAATTTCATGTGACTAAGATGTGGAGCTATATAGTTTTACGTCCTTCTCCTTATACATGGGTGGGGTTATACCATTGAGGAAGATCATGTCAAAGAAAGTGGTAGATCTTGAAAAGGATTCCATACCACGATTGGTAATTAAATTACCTTGATGATTCCTCTAATAAGGATCATGTTTCCACTTTTCAAATTCTACTGGGTGGTTCATGGAGTAAACATTACCCTAGAGGAGTGGAAATTAGGAGGCTCGACATTAGGGTTCCTATGATTAGGATAAAAAATAATCAGGTCACCAATGATGAGGTGAAAAAAGTATCATAATGATCAAGGATACACTTGGAAAAAGTGTAAAAATAAAAGGGTTGGTGGTACTAGTCTCACTAGGACATGGGGTATAGTTGAACCTATCCAGGAATTTTTGAGATTGTTGGGTACAAAACTTTCATGAAATGATTTTGGATGAATGGAGGAACCATAAAGAGTCTTGTGGGATGATTATCATGAAGGTCTAGGTTTTATGATTTTTTTGGGCTTCATGATGTCCATGGGTCTCATGGAGCTTGAAAGAGTAGGTTTTGTGATAGAGGGTGACCCAACCTTGGATTAATGTATTGGCCCCATTGGGTTGGTTTCATGAAGGGTAATTATCTCATCAAACCCCAAGATCTACCATGGGATTAATTTTTAGTTTCATTCTATGGACCATTCTGAAAGGAATCTCTACAATGGTTTCATGTTCGCAAAAACCAATGGGAGGTAGTTTCATTAAATATGACTACCTTTTGAGGTTCATCTCCTCTCTCCCTTATAAAGCTTCTAATTATCATGAATTTTGATATTTTCCTTGAAGATGAAAGGTTGTGGCCCATTAAATATAGGACATACGGGGTATTTATAGGCCCAATAGTGTAAAGGGTAATGGTTTTTTGAAATATGGAGGCTTTTATAGACAATTATGTGCTTCAAGAACCAACAGAGTTCCACAAAACGTGGTTACGATACACAATATTTATATTCTCATCTTTACACACCCAATACATTCCATGGAAAGGATTTTTTTGAGTGTACTTACACTATATTGATGTTACCATCAAATATCTTCACATTAAATGACTTTTATGATGCCGATATATTCGTGAAGCTCATGACCTTCACAAACCAGTCCATTAAGAATCTTTCGGGTTGTTTTCACCTAAATTCACCTTAAACACTCTCTTACATTTATTATTTTGGAATAAAAAAATTCCCCTCTGAATTGTATTCGAAGAGGGACGGGAAAGTCGGATTCTGAGGAAAAACCACCAAAAATTGGCAACTGATAAGCCCTATTCATGAAACATTATTTGACTATATGCCTATAAATAAGGATAGGGGTTCCTTTTGGGGCAATTTGTTTTTTAACGACAGTAAAATGATATTTTTTTTATAAATAAAATACCTTATCAAGAGTATAGAGATTACAATCCCCACTTCTCAAAAAACACACAAATTTTTACAAAATTTTGTTGTACAAATAGACTTCTGTGAATAAACATCCATGAAATGACTCACAGTAAAAAAACATTAATGATCATACCTCTATGAAATTACTTCCAAAAACCAAATTATACATTTTAAGGCCTTTAACAATGGCATATAAGTGTGATGAAGCTTTCACTGACCACTGAGGGCAGATGAATGAAAACACCATGATCAAGGAGATCTTCCAAACCAAGTCAACAAATTACACATTCACTAAAATACTGATGGTGTATTTACAGGAACATCGAGAACAAAATAGGATACCACTATATTTATTCAAGCTAATAGATTATGATTTCATCCATAGTACCGATCAGGATGATCATTCTTATTGGTTTAGGGGAACTCCAGGATAGTACTAGTGGCATAGTGCTATTGAGGGTCACATCATGATGGAAAACACATCTCTTAATTCACACAACTAATGGAACCAAATGAGAAACATCAATTATGATGTGTGGGAGATGGAGGAATCTACCCATTAATAGGATAATATTCTCAAGGCAGGCCTCACAAACCATCTCAAAGGCAGTACCAATGAATGATACCTGAATTAGGGGGAATTGTCATGATTTAACTTGATTGTACATATTATGTATTCAAATAATATCATGAATTTGAGGTAGATATTAATTGGGATAGGCTCTATGAGGTGATATAGTCCTGATAGTTCTACATATATCAGCACCTAGACATCAAGCAGGACTAGTCGAGTAGGTGATAAATCGAGACCAACACATTTCTGTTACACAATACGGAGTCAGAATTAGCTTGTTCTAGAGTTCTATGCCAAGATGGATGGATTTCACATTTCGGATAAATAGGTTTTCCTTTTGTAGAAGAAGAGACATATTATCTGTTGGCATGGAAGAAGATCCGGGAGGATACTCACCATAGGGGTTTTGAGGCCAAGTGCTAAATCGATGGGGAATATACTTAGAGAATTTTATATTGTCCTATAAGAAATGGGTGGTTGTGAGGACAACCCCCCTCAAAATTTGGTAGTTTTGTTTTGAAATACATTTTTTCTTTATGATGTTTTCTCTTTTGTTTACTTTTCTTACATCTATGACCATATTAACATGTCCAAAACTAATGATTCACTAAGGCCATGTGATTAATTATTGGTGTGGGAAATAATGAAAAAATAGAACATTTACCACTATTATAAGAGTAACAGACATGGTTCAAACACTTGGGGTCTGTACTCATATTTTTTGACCACAAATAGTGTCATAATAGAGAATGTTTTGAATAGACTGTGGGACCATCAACACAGCTAACTTACTTTCCCAATGTGTGCTAGTGTTTGAATAGGGTAATTGTAGGGGTGTAAAATTATACCCTAATAGGAGGGGACGTACATAAATACATACACCTAGGTTTTTGAACACAAAGTGGGGGGTGATGATATTTGACAACTATTTGCCATGTTTGAAATGTACAATCTGTAAATGATTTACAAAGGATGGGGAAACAAATGCAGTTTGATCACATGCTATATTCAAAACATGAGAAATTTCTCAAAATGTCAACAAAATTATTTTGAGGCATGTTTTCCATATGTTTAATGAGCCATTGTGACCTAGAACACTAACAGTTATGGGTCACATTCATACATGGAAGATGATTAGGATCAAAATAAAGGTGGGACTGATTCATGGGGATGAAATGATTGAATGCTTGAATGATGTTCAACATTCATAGAATTATTCCAATGTGGATTTCAGAACATTATGTCGGTGTATTGGTATAATGGAACGATAGATTAATCTTCCAAGGGAATAATTCTCTTGGATTATAATCAACAATCAAGGAATATAAACAATGTGGCAGTGGAATGGAATCAAATGGGGAAAGAGGCTTCTCAGCCAGGGTCCTATGATTCCTTATAGATTACATCATTTTCTGAGGATGATGGAAACATATTTTACTGTCATATAGTGACTATGATTAACACAAACTTTTATATCTTGTGATTGGGACATGTGGAATGACATGAATAACACCGTTTAGCCATGGTAGTGGGGGTTTAAGAGGGTATCATAATAGGGGTATCCCATGGAAGAGATCATGAGGCTAGGGGGTCATATTATTTGGATCTAATGTTTTCCTAAACTAATTGTCTCATTAATCGCAAAATGGTTTTTTATTGGGTCCATAGTGGGTCCCTATTTTCTTTTCAAATCTATCTATTTATCCCCTTATTTTTACCCATATTGTAGGAGAGACCTAGAGGGGTGGAGTGTGACTCTTTTCCGGGTTTCCCTTATGGGTTTTCAAGTAAAAAAATTGTGCCCCTTCCTATTTCCAATTTAAGGTCATACCAATTAATCCATGAAGTTGAAAATATTTTAGTGTCATAATTATCAAACACTAGGTTTCAAATGGTTTAGGGTCATAATGATCTGACCTAGTGTACTAGTTTATGGTCACATAGATGAGACCATGGGGATAAAAATAGTTTAAGGTATTAATGCTTGGACCTAATCCCCCATATAAAGGTTATTGTGGTGCTAGATGGTTCCAAACTAACATAACTTTTATTACTCGGAGGAATTTCACCAAAAAATAATTATGGTGAGTCACTCAAGGTTTATGGTCGTGATTCAAGGAATACATGGTTGTGTGTCTTAGATAGTTGTGTGTGGCATAGGGGATATGAAACTTGACATAAATGAAGAGCCTAGGAGGCCCTTCCATGTAGAATATTTTAGAGGCATAGTTTACATAGTTTATAGTCATGATTATTGGACCTAGGTCCTAGTTTATGGTCATATAGTTCATGATAATTTCAAAATGATTATGGATATAATTCCCTAACCATTGAGCATATCAACTAAAAGGAGTGTTAATGGAATGGAATATAGATTATCCAATGTGAATTGAGGGAAAAGTAGGCCTGATGACATGTAAAAAATTCTCAGGTTAAATTTAAGATAGTATAGTGTCTTGATGCCTGGACGTAGGCTCATAGTGAAAGGTCATAGATTCTGACGAGGATGAACATCCCAAAAGGACATGTGTGTTATAGAGGATTGGAAAACTAACATGAAATGTTAGCCAAGGAGTCCCAACACAATGCAACAAATTAACATGGAGACTTTTACATTATTTAAGGGAAAAGTTCATATAATTTGGATCTTAGTTTAAGGTTATATATTTCTGAATAGAAGGTAATCATATGTCTCAACCTTTCATGAGAAAAACTCCCAACCAACATCTAATCTCATGCATTTCATGCTCAATGTGAGAAACAAGGAGCGCTATAGAGTCCACATTGTTCATAGGGGGGAACACAATAAGGTGAAAAATTTAATGAAAAATCCCATGAGGGTGGTTTGAAATTATGGACTCAGATAGTAAAAGGGGAACAAATGATGGGTGGGTAATAACTATTAACCATGTTGGAAACACCATTTATTGACCAAAATCTATTCAGGGATGGTTGAGAAAGGGAAGGATTGGCTGCTGACTGAGTTATAAACCTGATATATATTTTTTATTACTAAAGATTCTTCGAGTCTTGACCCTAGGATAGTTGGTGAGGCACAATGGCCATGCACCATTACTATTAGGTGGACACTTAAGATCATATGGATGATTATAATCTAAATAAATGGAAGTGTGAAGCATGAATTGACACTAGATAATGTTCTAGAGTGAATGATAGGTATCATAATAGCAGTTATTCCAAGATCATAAATACACTAGATGATTATGTTGGTAGGTGAGGATCAAGCCTTAGCCCAAAAGAAGAAGAAAAAAAATTATTTGATGGTAGGGATAAACCCATGACATGAGATCTAGGAATCACTATGTAACAAATGGGAATTATAATCATGATACACATTGTTCAATAATGTTATCTAGAAGAAGTATAACTCTAGAAAGGGTCATTCCTCTCAATGGAGGACACTGAATATTCTCCTATTATGTGGAACCCCCTCATTATATAGTGTAAGGTTATAGTTTCAAATTTTTTACAATGATATTGGTTTTTTTGTCATACCATATTTATCATATGAGTATTCTTATATTTATATGGGCTAAGAGAGATTTTTAACATCATGTGTAGAAGACATTTGTTTTTTGGTCTTCCATTATTTATCAAATTAAGCATACCGACATTATATTGGTTAAGGAAAGAGTTTAATGTCCAATGATAAGGACGTTGGTGTTGTGTTCATCAAATATATATCATATGAGGCATACCATATTTTTATTGGGTAAGGATATAGTTTAACACTATATGTTAATGATTTTGGTCATTGTATTTTAAATTCTTACATCTTGGGATGTGGCTTCAACTAACTTATGGTCATTGATCTCAAAAAATTGTGGAAGATGCTAGTTTAATGTCATAGATCTCTAACCAAGGAGAGTAGGTTTCTTATTAAGTATTGTGTAGTATGAAAGAGTTATAACAAGATATGAATGGTGGGCCAATGAGACCCTATAGAATACAAAAACATAAAAACCATAATGAAGTTGACATCATGATTTTGGGGAAGAAAATACCTCATACCGAGTCAATTAAGGGAGCTATAACCATGATTTGAGATCCAGGAATCACTATTTATCCCATAGCAAAGTGAATCAATCCAAACATAGTTCTTGATCATTGTGTGGTAGAAGACCAAAATCAAAGGGGTGGTGTCTCCTCTGGCAAGGAAATTGAATCATCCCATATTTACAAAATGATGCATCATGAATTTATCTAGACTAAGGTTACAATTTAATGTCATGATCCGAGGATTTTGGTTTAGTGTCATCTCATACTTGTCAAATATGGATTTCTAGTTTTATAATTTGCATGGATTATATTTTAACATCATGTACTGAGGTTGTTAATGGGGCATAAACATTTAGATATTTGTTCTTTTCCCCCATGTTGGGTCATAATGACATCTAGACCTATTAATGGGTCAAGTAATATGATTGGTTTATGGAATATTATTGGGGGATTTCTATGAAGGAGGAAGCCCAAGGTTATTGGGCATTGATATTTATGTAGGTAATGGGAGGTTTTATGATGAGTTTGAGACTGGGCTTGAAGACTATTGGTCTAAGCATCACAATGTATTCCATGAAAACTAGAATCAAGACACATGTAGTTTTACAGATGCAGTATTGTAGAATACAAATATAAAATAGGTGAGGCCATATTCTCGGAAGAGTAATAATTTTTTTATATTTCATTCATCACACCGTGATTCCCTATTTCATTTTCACCCTTACACCACTGTGGTAAATTTGGATTATTTGAGAAATTATAAAAATAATAACAAATTTAATTCCATGTTTGAATCATATATTTTGTTTTTATAACTTTTAAAAAGGGAAATGTTACTTTTTTAATGATTCTATTGTAGGAGGAGGTGATATAGAGGGCCCATGATTATGTGCACAAAAAAATCGCCAAACTGCATAGGATCCATGCACACTTGTGGACTCAATCACATATTTCAACTAAACCATGCATCCAAATGTTCTGATATTTTGAGGGATGTTCCAAAATGTAATCAGATACATTTCATATGATGGAACTGAATCGTATTTTGTCTTCTAGGATTTCCAACTGACTGGATTTTTAAAGCACACCAAATCTGAATGAAGTTAAAAGAGGTGTGCTGTGATCTATCCATATCTCATGCTCTAGTTTTCAACATTATTCCAAACATTCTGTGGAGACCAAAAAGAGGGGGGGATATAACTTTGTTTTTCACTAAATTGAGATAAGGCTATCTGGAGGTCGAAACCCATATCACCAGTAGTTTTATGAAGTCTATGTGCTCAAAACCCCCTCCCCATTTTCCTATAAAATGGAACCTTGGGCTCCCCATTTGCATGTTCGACCAGGAGGAAAATATCACGTATTATGGAGACCCAAAATAGTCCTCACATCATCCAGGGATTTCTAGAGGGCCCTATCTTCATAGATGATTCATGGATGAAGGCGAAGTTCCACCCGAACATCCTCCTCCTCCCGATGTCTAGCTAGATGGTGGATTGTCACTTTGAGGGAGCTACACACACTTGGGTGGTAGTTCCAACACCTGTTCATCCACTGTTTTTGTGTAATTTTGGTGCTAAATATTTCACTTATTTCTTTTCTTAGCATGATTCTCCTCTTATTTGGTTTTTATTGTTATAATTAAGTGAAAAACGTTTTTCTTTCAACACCGATTGTGTTGAGATTTTAAGTGGTAATCTTGGGTAGTTCTGATTGGACAAGACAATAGTCCTATTTATCTCACACATACATAATATTTCAGCATGATTTGGTAGCCTCTATTTTCTGTGTTTGATACCCAAACCTTCACAAAATGGTTGTTGTGTCAAGGGGTGGTACTTTGACCATCGTTTTAGAGGTTATAGGGAAGTTGATATCTTGACAACCCTCATCCAAAGGTTTCTATTAAACAATGTGCATTTTTTTTTCATAATGATGAACTCCCCAAAATGTGTAGTGAACATGAAATTATATCCTTATCTCATAATTTTAAAACACCACCTTTATTTATCAACTATTAAACTCTTCATATAAAGTCATTTTATTTAAATTATTTTAAAACAAACCCTCGTTTAGGACTTATTATTTAAAACACACACTCTATACCCACCAAAACTCCTTGATAGATGACTCAGGGTCTGAAATATTCTACAAATCAACCTTAAAATCATAATCAATTTGACATTTCATGATAGCACTGTCAATTTTTTGCGTCATTGTCGGGGAGCTCTTTGGTTTTAGTGCGTATTTTGTATTAGTTTTTTGTAAATTTTGTGAATATTTATCTATTTTATATTATACCTATACCTATATTTTTTATTCTTATCTATTATTTCTATAGGTTTGATGCATGATGAATTTTAATCTGGGAGATTTACATCCTTTAAAACCCAAACCTGAGAGGATCCTACTTTAGAAACCATGTGACACATAAGTGAACCGTTCAAAGGGGGACACACAAAACATCGACACTATTCTTGATCATTACTCTTATTCTTCCGGAGCCAACATAAAAACTGAAATAAACATTCATAACATGGTGGAAAATAACCAGACATTAAAAGAACTAACTTTACATGATGTTGATATCCAACCCACTTACATTCAAATGCAAGGTGAGGCACCCAATTTTGAACTGAAATCTAGTATAATTCATTTATTACCATGATTCCATGGGATTCCTAAGGAAGATCCATGTAAATAGAAAAAATAATTTCATATTGTGCGCTCTATATTAAAACCTACAAATCTAGATGAAGAACAAGTAAAGCTCAGAGAATTTCTCATTTTTATTAGAAAACTTTTTAAAAGATTGGATTTATTATGTAAATATTCTAATAAGAGGCTGGGCAGACATGAAATGCCTTTTTCTTGAAAAATAATTCCCAGCCTCTCAAACTGCATCTATAAGGAAATAAATTTGTGGGATAAGACAATCTTAAGGGGAAACACTTCGTAAATATTGGAACTGATTTAAAATATTCTGTTCAAGTTGTCTGCACAACCAAATAAGTGACCAATTATTAATTTTAATATTTTTATAAAGGATTATTTCCAATTAATCATAACATGAATTATGTTGCAACATGTGGTGCACCTGTAGATAAATCCCCCAATAGCTACAAGAACACTAATTTAGAACATGGTGAAAAACAGTCAACAAATTGGAAAAAGGTCTATCATACCCATTCTATGTGTCCATGAGGTGAAAACTACAGAATTAGAGAAGAAGGTGGACACAATGATTTAGGAGTTAAGTACCCTTTCATGATAACCTGCCCTCTCCCAAGGAAAATCTCAATCTCCTCCTCTCATCCATTAGATAATCTTATCTTATAACACCCATTATTCTGAACAATTCCCCTAATTGATAAAAAATTCTGAGCGTTATGAGGCTATATTACCAGGATGCCCCTATAACCAACCCTTTAGGAAAGAACCATATAATCCATCCATCTCTAGGTGGAAAGAAAACCAAGATTATAGGCAAGGGGATATTCAAACCAGCCTCATCAACCATCAAATGAACAAGGTCATAGTAGTCATCCGTCACCACCAAACAGAAATCCTCAACCACCCCAAAGGACTTCCCAAAAACCCCTCCAAAACCAAGGCCTAGCCAAGTAGATATGATGAAACAGATGGCTTCTAATAATATGAAATTCCAGCAAACCTCCCAGGAATCCATGACAGACCTCAAAACACAATTAGGCCAACTAGATAACTCAGAGGGAGAAATTCAAAGTCACGGGTCGGGTAAACTACATTTTCAATGAGTCATTAACCATATGTATAAGTGAAATGTTAGTTACACCACCCATAGGAGTGAAGAAAAACATAAAAAAAATGAATGCTCCATTAGAGTCATTCTCTACTGAGGAAACCTCCATCCCAAATATTGAAAATGTTCAAAATGTTAAAAAACCATGTATTGAGAGAAGCCCCTCTAAAGGAAAGAATGTGTCTATTGATGAGTCACCTATCCCAATATCTCTCTTCCACTTCCACAAAGGGCCTCCCAACCAAGAAAACAAAAGGAAATTGAACTTGATAAGGAAATATTGGTAACTTTCAAAAAGGTGCAATTTAACATTCCTTTGATAGATGTCGTGAAGAAAATTCCAATATACACAATGTTTCTAAAGGAGATGTGTATAAACCAAAGGATACTTCAAGGTGATGAGAAGGTAAGATTTGGGAGGAATATCTCAGCATTGATAGAACCATCACTTCTATCCATATATAATGATCCTGGAACATTCTCGATTCCATGCACTGTAGAAGAGTATTCCTTTTCCAATGATATACTTGATTTAGGTGCTTCGATAAATGTAATTCCTTACTCCATTTACTATTCATTTTAGGTTGGATAACTTAATCCAATTGTTATGGTTGTTCAAATGGCATACCGATGTACCACACACCCCTCAAGTGTGTTAGAGGAAATTCTAGTGAGGGTGCAAAATTTAATTTATCCTACTGATTTTTATGTTCAAAATATGGAAGATGATAGGATGATTGGATGTGACCAGATTATATTGGGGAGGTCCTTCTTGAAAAATAGAAAAAAACATAATTAATTTCTATAATGGTACATTATCTATTGATTTTATTGGGGACATTTTCCAGTTCAACATCCTTGATGCCATAGAGAACCCCTCAGAAAAGCATTCCTCTCTATCAGTTTATTCAATTGATGTTCTTCCTTCCACTGAACAAAAAAAATTATTTACCCTAATCCCCTTTCTACGTTTTCTTCATTGATTTAAATTCTAGGTAATGAATGATGCATTGATTGTTTTATTGGTCTTGAAACATGTCATGCATGTTTATTAATGGAATATTTCTTGAACACTGAGGATCAAATGACCATCTATGATACTGCTATGCTTGTAAAATCTCATTCCTCATCTGAGGATGATACCATTGGGAAGTTAAATAAGATTAGTGACTAATTACTTTCACACACAGTCCCATCAATACAAAATCCACTTAAATTAGAACTGAAACAACTACCTCATGATTTAAAATATTAATATATTGAGAATGTAAACAAGTTGCCCATCATCATTGCTAGTTCACTCCCACATGAGCATGAATTGCAACTGCTTGAACGTATGAAGGAGTATAAACAGGATTTAGGATGGACACATGATGGAATTCCGAGTATTTTCCCATCAATTTTTACACATATTATTTTATTAATTGATGAGGCTATGATAGTGAGGCAGGTACAACATCAACTTAACTCAAGCCTCATATAAGTTGTGAAGAATTAGGTAACAAAATTATTAACTCCTGGAATCATTTAACCCACCTCTGATAGCCAATGGTTCAATCCCATTCTAGTGGTTCCTAAACAACTATCCTTATAGTAATCCAAAATGAAAACAATGAATTGGTTCCTACTTGTGTGTAGAATAGTTGGTGTGTCTACATAGACAATTTCCAACTAAACCAACACAGTAGGAAGGACCATTTCCATTTTCCCTTAATTGACCAAATTCTAGAGAGGATAGAGGGTAAGTCCCACTACTGTTTCCTTGATGGGTTTTCTTTTACATTCAGATCCTTATTTCCCCCAAGGATAAGGAAAAGACAACCTTCACTTGCCCCTTTAGAACATTTTCATATATGAGGATGCCATTTGGTCTAGGCAATGCTCTAAGTACTTTACAGCGATGCATGGTTAGTATTTTTTCAGATTACCTTGAGAATTTCATGAAAGTATTCATGGATGATTTCACCATTTATGGATCTTATTTTGATGAATGTTTTTGTAGTCTTCGTTTAGTCCAACATCGTTGTATTGAAAATAATCTCGTAACAAATTTTGAGAAATTCAATTTCATGGTGTGACAAGGTATAGTTTTGGGACATGTCATTTATGGGGATGGTATGGAAGCTATTAAGTCAAAAGTGGATGTCTATTCTTCCCTACCATTCCCAAGAAATGTACGGGATGTGTGGTCTTTCCATGGACATAATGGATTTTACTGTCATTTCATTCATGACTTTTGTAAGATTTCTCTCCCCCTCTCTCGGTTACTCCAAAAATAAAAGGATTTTTGTTTGATAATAAATGTGAGGAATCATTTAATAAGTTAAAATGGAGTCTCGAATCATCCTCGGTAATCCAACCACCTTGGCAGGATTCAACATTTGAGATCATGTGTGATGCCTCTAACTATGCAGTTGGGACAGTCTTATCACAATGGTTTGATTGATCTCCACATGTCATTGCCTATGCTTCACGTACTTTTGAACCTGCCCAAGGAAACTACACCACGACCAAAAACGATTTCCCTACCATTGTGTGTTCCTTGGACAAATTCAATTGATAGATTTTAGGGTCAAAATTCAATGTGTTCTCAAACCATGAAGCCCTTCAGTATCTCCTTAAGAAACTAAAATCAAAAGCACATCTCATTCATTGTATGCTCCTCTATCAAAAATTAAATTTACAAATTAGAGATAAAAAATAAGTAGAGAATTTGTGGGCTAACCAGATTAGTAGAATCCACCCAGTCGTCTAAAAATTGAGTCTCGTTGGTAAATTTGGGATGACCCCTACTTTTGGAACACCTGTTGTGATCAATTCCTCAGGCGTTGTGTTCTCTATAGTGAGTTTGAATCTGTCCTTAGGTTCTACCACACTCTTTCTTGTGGGGGCCACTTTGGTCCTGAATAAACCACTAGCAATGTCTTCGATTCTGGTCGATTTTGGCCCACATTGTTTTGGAATTCCCATGACTTCTGTAAATCTTGTCCTTGCTATAAAATAATGGGTATTGTGTCTAAAATAATCGAGATACCAAAAAAACCCTTGCTCAACCATGACATTTTTTATGTTTGGGGCAGTGACTTTATGGGACAATTCCCCAGTTCATTTGGTAACCTATACATTCTATTGGCAGTGGATTATTTTTCAAAATGGGTAGATGAATGAGATTTAAGGACTAACGATTCTATGGTAGTTGTAGAATTTTTTAGAACCCAAATATTCTACAGGATTGTCTTACCTAGGTTCATCATCAGTGACCAGAGTTCTCATTTCTGCAACCGAACAATGCAATCACTTTGGCATCGGTATAGGGTCGGTCATAGAGTGTCTAATACTTATGAACCACAGACCAATGGTCAAAAAGAGGTGTCAAGTAAAGAACTAAAACAAATTCTTCAAAAAATATTTCAACCTAATCAAAAAGACTGGAGTCTTAGACTCGATGATTCATTATGTGCTAACTATTCTGTTTTCAAAAATCTCAATGGAATGTCACCTTATCGGACTGTGTTTGGATAGGGTTGTCACCTTCCTGTTGAGATTGAGCATCGAGCATACATGGCCATCAAACAATGAAATTTGATTTTTCTTGTTCTAGGTGTTCAAAAGAAGTTACAGATTCAGGAACTAGAGGAAACGAGAAGACATGAATATGAGAACTCCAGGATTTAAAAGGAGAGAACCAGGGCTGGACAGACCATCTTACCCTTCATCATCAGTTCCACATTAGGAAGAAGGTCCTATTCTAAAATTCAAGGATGAAGTTACATCTAGGTAAGATTTGTTCCTGCTGGATTGGACCATACAATTTTACTAACGTCTGTCCATTTGGTGTTTTCCAGGTTCAAATTGAAGAAACCAAGAAAACCTTCATTGTGAATGGGCAGCAGCTGAAGCACATCCATGAATCCATTCCGGATCCCCCAATGGAAGAACTCCATGTTCAAGAAGCAATCAATGAATGAAACTCTCCAGGTTTTGTCCTTCCATTCCACATTCTCATTTCTTAAAATGAGGACACTTCACATATTAGGTGTTGGGGGGTGGGTATATTCCTGGGTTAGTTATGAATTTTCATCCCATTTATTATTTTTCTCTTTTTTAGCTTGCCGAATTATTTTTTAGCTTTCCCCCTTCCCTACAAGAATATTACTTTTTTTCTACCCCCTTAATCATGGAAAATTATGCCCACTTAATCATGGAAGTTATTAAAAATTCATGTGTAATATCATTTCTTCATGTTGTTTTTACATTCAAAGAAATCTAATGAAATGTGCATTTCAGTAAGAAATCATTACTACAGTGTGACTTTCTTTTGAAATTTAGTTCTTTGTTAATGATATAAATGGTTGTATCATTTTGAAAACTTTGAGAAAAAGGGTTCCCTTTTGTGAATAGTATAAAAGAAAATTGGTTCATGTAATCTCTCCAAACATTTTTTTCATCCAACCATGATGTGTGAAAATTTATTACTTAATGGAAGTTAAATATAATTAGGTTTGTTTTTCTCCACTTTCCAAAATCCTTTTTCCATTCATTCGTTCCTTATCTGATCTATTTCATTTCTGTAATAGATTGAACTATGCATGTGTACCTATTATACAACTATTGTACGCCCTAAAAAATAGGTTGTATATTGGGCAGGTCAAAAACCACCCTTCCATGACTTTTGATCTTGTTATAACTATTACAATTAGTGTCGTGAGGAGATCAAACAAGGGTTGGGAGAAGAGTGTGAGATACGTTCAAAGTGAAACTTTTGAAAATATAATAACAAATGAGGGGAGTGATGAAATGTACAGAATATGGGTATATCTAGGTCGGGAGCTTAATGTTTGGCTTCTAGGAATTCTAAAGTGAGTGATTTTTGAATTTTGATTTCAAAGGATGTGGGGAAAGTTAGCTGAAAGGTATTTTGAATGTAGACAATTATTAAAATAACTTATATTTACTTGATAGGAAGTAGAAATAACAGCATGAAATGTTTTTCACACATAAACATAGAGAATTAGTGACATGATTTAATTTTAAATTATTTTCATTGACTTGTATCATACATCTCCTAGAATTTCATTTGGATACAATTTTTGAGACAACTTTTTCAATGATCATTAAGAATAACTCCTTGGTGTGTGTGTTTTTTCATTGATCACATTTCTATCAGGAATTAAATTTTCATTTAATGTTAAATCATTATGAATTCGGAAATATCTACATGCATAATTTCTAAAAAATTAACTTTTCCCAGGAGTGAAAGTCTTTAGGTGTGGGGGTGTGATCACACCGTGATTCTCTGTTTCATTTTCACCCATACACTACTATACTAATCTAATTTTATAATGAAAATTATAAAACATATAAAAAGGATTATTCCATGTTTGAATAATTTATTTTGTGTTTATCACTATTAAAATGGAAATGTTACTTGTTTTGATGATTCCATTGCAGGAGGAGGTGATTTGGAGGGCCTGTGATGAATACCAAGAAAAATGGGTCAAACTGCGCAGGATCCATGCACACCAGTGGAATCAACAACATATTTTAACTAAAATGTGCATCGAAATGGGATGATATTTTTTGGGATGGTCCAATATTTCATGGTAAAAATTTAATATGAAGGAACTGCAGTTTCATTCGGCTTCTAGGATTCCCAAACAACCAGATCTGTCCAGCACACCAAATCTACACAAAGTCAAAAGTGTTGTGCTAAGATCTATCCATATCATAGGATCTAGTTGTCCACATTGTTCCAAAAATTATATGGAGACAACCACGAGGAGGGGATACAACTTTGTTATTTTCTCCAAATTTTGATAAGGTTGTCAGGAGTTCAAAACCCATATGAAATTGGTTTTAAGAATTTTGTGTGTTCAAAAACACCAACCCATTTTCCAATAAAATGGCACCTTGGGCTCCCCATTTTCTAGTTTGACCAAGAGGCGAATCATTGCAATTATGGAGACCCAAAGGAGTCCTCTAATCATCCATGGAGTCTTATAAGCCCCCATCCTCATAAGGGGATCAAAGATGAAGGAGAAGTTCCCCTCGAGCTTCCTCCTCCTCCCAATGTCGTGCTAAACAGTGGACGATCATTTCAAGGGAGCTACACACACATGGGAGGGGGTTATAGAACATGTAATTCTACTCGTTTTGTGTAAATGTTGTGCTAAATATTTCACTTGTTTCTTATCTTTACATTCTTCTCCTATGATTTCATTTCTATTGTTATAATTAAGTGAAATACTTTTTATTTCCACACCGATTGGGTTTTGATTTCCTATAGGAATGTTTGGTTATTTCCGATTGGACAAGAAAATATTCTTATTTATCTCACAAATACATAATATTTTAGTATTATTTTGTATCATTTAATTTCTATACATGTTACCTAAACCTTGACAACATGAATTTTGTGTCAAGGGGTGGTTCTTTGAGAATTGTTTAACAGGCAAGAAGGAAGTTAAGATCTGGAAAACCCTCAACAAAAGGATTCCATTAAACCGTGTGTATTTTTTTCAGAATGATGAACTCACAAAGACGTGTATTGAAATTGGAAGGATTGACTTGTCTCATAATTCTAAGACACCACTTTTATTTATCAACTATTAAACTCTTTAAATCACGTAATTTCCATTAAACTGTTTTAAAACCACCCCTCTTTTAGTACTTATTAAAAAAAAGACACACTCTAAACCCCACAATTCTCTTTCAGAGGCAACCTAGGGTCTTCCCTGGACTATAAATCAACCTTAACATCATAATCAATTTTACGTGTCAAGACAGCGCGATCCAATTTTGGCACTGTTGCCGGGGAGCTTTTTGGTTTTAGTGAGTGTTTTTTTATAATATTATAGTAAATTTTGTAAATTTTTATATGTTTTAAATTATAAATCTACCTATATTTTTGTATTCTGATCTATTTTTTGTGAAGTCTTGGAGCATGATGCATTCTAATCTGGGAGATTTACCTCTTTTCGAACCTGAACTAGACAGGATCATATGTCAGCGACACCAAGACACAGAAGAGAACCCTTCGAAGGAGGACACAAAAAACATCGACACACTTCTTGATCCTTACTCGTATTCTTCCAAAACCAATATAAATAATAAACTGAACTTTCAGAACATGGATGAAAATAACCGAACATTAAAAGAACTAATATGACATCCCACCTTTTTATTACATATCTTTTCATTACATTTTACAAACAAATGATCTTTAAAGTTTACTGTCTTGGATGTTAGGAACATAATACATGAAAACATAAAACACTCTTTTATATCCCTAGGAAAATCTTCTTGAAAAGTTCATCCTATTTACAACTATTGCATCTCATTACCTAGAGACATACATCAAAGGAATGGGTGAGCTGATGGCCTAATAAAGAAAGCAAGTGAAATGGTTAACAAGTGATCTTGAGCGATATCAATAATAACATGGGGTGAAGAGGAATATCATAACAATAATATCATGAATCATTACTTGAATATGTGGCCTCAACTTTTAATTTATACATTCATGAACATATCACCATTGTTCATCCCCAATGTATCATAAAATGTTCTGGGTCATTCACCATGGTATAGTGAAACTTTTCATCTCTAGAGATTAAATTCATTAACCAATGCATTAGAGCACTATCCGGGAGAAGCCTTAATATGTCTTTATTTTCATGTGAGAAAAATTGATCATAATAAACATTTCATAAATAACGAAAATAGAATCGATGAATTTTGTTTCATGTCAAAATTGTGACGTTTAAAAAGTACTTAAAAATAAGATCATTGTGTCATTTATAACCCATAGAAAGGGAGTGAGGGTAATATGTATGTTAATTCAAGAATCCAATAGATCAATTTTATGTATTGATTAATAGCCAAGGAAATTAAAATAGATTTTGGTATCCACATAAATAATACAAGATAATTTCTTGAGAAAAAGAGAATGATTGTGAGACAAAAATTCAGCATCATGACGACTATATAACATGGTTTTAGAAAATATTGCATAGAGAGGGGAAAAGGGTCAACAACTCATAAATATCTCATATTAAATTATGGGTAAAAAATGAAAATAAATAATAACACGGTATGAATATTTGACTGACATACCACATGCAATGGAAACTTGAATGAAAAGAGAAGACACAATTTCTTTTATGAAAAATTCGGCAGCATAACGACATCGCTTAAAAATTCAAAAATTAAATTGATGAGAGAAAAAAGGGTCTCTCATAATTAGTAAATGCAATGGAAAGTAATAAAAAACATAAGAACATACCCCCGCATAAGAATATGGAAATTATAAGACATAACATAAAGGAAATCACGACTTAAAAGAGGAGGGTGAAAGGTCCCCCTACCCTGAATAGTAACTTTGAAAGCTTGAAGTTTGGGACCATGGGGGATTGAGGGAACCATGGGATGACTCCTTGGGAGGAAAAATACCAAAGACTAATTTAAGAGAATTTTTTAATGAAATGAATGAGGGAATGACTTGCTATTTTTTGTAAAAGTGATGGAATATTTTAATAATTTTCAAGGGACACCTCATCGTTGTTATTTGAAAAACCATTGGATTTCCCACGGTATATTCCCTTGGTATTGGACACTTGAGAAACCTCATAGAATATCTTACTATGCATAATTAGGCCAGAATGATTTCATCATGATTACATCATCAATGATGTCATTAAACACCCAAAACTCAAAACTATATTTTCACTATTCATGGATAATTCAACTATTTCAGAAAAATATCAAAACATTACCCTAACTGAATATCGATTCTATGAATTCAAAAATGAACTCCGTTTTTGGAAACTAATTTTTTAATTATTTTAAATTTAATTTTTAAATAAAATCATTATTTATTACAAAAACTCTAAAACTATAACTTATTTTGTAACACCTTGAAAAAGTAATCAAGGGCCAATAAAATTATCAAATAAACATAAGAGAATAATGTAACAATATATGATTATTTTTTATGAAAATAAATTTTCTATTCAAATTAATAAATTAATTATAAAATTTTAAATAAAATATTTATGTCATATAAAAATATCAGAACTTATACTATGATTGTTTTTTCACTTTTAAGATGTCTAAATTGTATTTGTACATTCATGGGTGATGTTTCTATTTTTCTGCCATAGTCACTATTCATTACTATTCATTACTTTTCGTAAGGGTATGTTACTATTCATAAAAAATTAGGTTTGTCTTATCAGATAATAAATATCTTACTAAACACAATAGTGTATGTCTGTTTTTTTAAAACAATTTCACAAACACAGTTATTTAATAAGAAAATATTTTTATACAATTCATCAAAAAAACTATTCATCAAATACTATTCATCTAATAACAGTATTCATAATAAACTATTCATCAAATTGAATCTTCTTAGAAAATTTCTAAAAATTCATCCTAGGGTAATTTTTATATTTGAAATTCGAAAATGATGTTTATTTAAGCATAAAAAATCTCTATGTATTATAAGTTTATATTTTTAAATATATAAATCATTAGTTATAAAAAATAATATCATATTGAAAATGAATAGTGATTTTGCATGGTGAAATATCTGAAACATAAAATATGTAAAATTATTTTATCATTTTAATTTTAAAAGAAGAGTTTTAATAAAACTATTTAATTAAAATAATCATTTTTCCATGTAACTAAATTTTTTATTATAATTATATCATTTTGAAAACTATAAATTTGGTCGGAATTAATTTGTGGTGCTTTTATTGTAAAACATAATAAAAAGTTATTAGGAGAAATGATATCTGTAAATAAAAGAAGTACATTCTTCAGATGGTTACATTCTTCCCACATTAAAGAAATTGCATCCTCGCAATTTTCTCTTATTAGAAATATTTTAATATAAATAATTTTATAATTACAAAATTATATTATGTCCTAAAATTCATTCATAAAACAAATATTATTCTTTAACAACAATTTCATTTTCTATAAATCCGTCATAATGATTAATAAAAAACATGTGATTGAACATATATATCCTCCAAGAGTCTCATAACCAAGAGTGAAAGAAGGCCCATTCTCGTGGACCAGGATATCTCAAGTGAAGCTCGAAACTCTTTGCCATAGTTTTCACTCCATGGTACATCTGTTTTAGAGCCACCTCTTCTGGCTCGTATCCAGACAATGATGTATTTTCTTGATAAACCACTTACTCAATAATCACCAATATACCAGGATGTATTACTATGTTTAAAATATTCTATAAGATTCATTCTATTTATTTCATAGCCTAATTTCCACAAATAACAAAACTATACTTTGATACCAACTCTGGCATCCCGCCTTTTAATTACATTAATTTTCATTACATTTTACAAATAGAGGATCTTTAATGTTTAGTGTCTTGTAAATCAGAAATATAATACATGAAAACATAAAACACTCTTTTAAATACCCTTGAAAGGCTTATTGAGAAGTTTATCCTTTGTTCAACTACAACATCTCATGACTTGGAGACATGAATCAAATGAAATGGTGAGCTGAATGCCCAGTAAGGGAAGTAAGTAAAACAATTTACATGTGATCTTGAGAGATGTCAATAAGAATGTGGGGATAAAGAGGTATATCCAAATATTTATAACATGAATAATAACTTAAATATGGGGATACAACATTTAATTTAGACATTCATGAACATATCACCAAGCTTCATCCCCAAGATATCATAAAAAGTACCAGGGTTATTCATCAAGGTATCATGAAACTTGTCATCTATAGAGATTAAATTCTTTACCCAATGCATTTAGGTGCTATCAGTTCACACCCTTAATATATATTTATCTTATTGGGAGAAGAATAAATCATAAAAAAATATTTTATTAATTACCCAAATAGAATCAACGAAATGGGTTTATGTCAAAATCGTGACGTTTAAAAAGTACTTAAAAATAAGATCATTATGTCATTTATAAACCATGGAATGGAAGTGAGGGTTATATGTAAGTAAATTATAGAATCAAATAGATCAATTTTTTATTGATTATTACCCCTGGAAATGAATATAGATTTGGGTATCCACATAAATAATACTTGAAAATTTCCTGAGAAAAAGGGATGGATTTTGAGACAAAAAATCTACAGCATAACGACGATATAACATTGTTCAAGATATATTGAAAAGAGAGGGGAAAAAGGTCAACCACTCATTCATATATCATAATACAATATGAGTATAGAATAAAAAGATATAATATCATGGTATGTATATTTTAATGACATGCCACATGTAAAAGAAGCATGAATGACAAGAGAAGATGCGATTTCTTTTACGAAAAATTTGGCATCCTAAAAGCGTCACTAAAATATTTCGAAAATAAATTTATGAGAGAAGATAGGGCCTATCATAATTTGGACATGAAATTTAATTTAATAATAATATATATAAAAATACCCTCACATAATAAGATGGAAACTAGAAGACATAATTTAAATTAAATCATGACTTAAAAGAGGAGGGTGAAAGGTTCCCTTTCCCTGAAGAGTTACTTTGAAAGATTGAAGTTTGGGACCTTGTGAGATTTAGGGAACCTTGAGAGGAATCCTTGGGAGGAAAAAGACCAGAGATTCATGGCGGAGTATTTTGGTATGAAACAAATGAGGGAATGACTTTGTATTTAGAGGAAAAGTGATGGAATATTTAATTAATTTCCGAGGGACACCTCATCGGTGGTATTTGCAAAACCATGGGCTTGCCCATAGTATTGGCCATTTGGAACACCTCATAGAATATCGTACAATTCACAAGTTGACCATAATTATTACATAATCAATGATGTCATTAAACACACGAAACTAAAAATTGTATTTTCACTATTCATTGAAAATTAAACTATTTTAGAAACATCCCTAAAATTTACCCTAACCTAATATTGATGTTCTGAATTCAAAAATGAACTCCATTTTATGAAAATAAGTTTCTAATTAATTTTATTTTAATTTTTAAATAAAATCAACATTTATTCAAAAAAACAACTCTAAAACTATAAGTTATTTTGTAAGACTATGAAAAAGTAATCAGTGTCCCATAAAATTATCGTATAAAAATAAGACAATAAAGTAACAATTTATTTTTAAGTTTAATGAAAATAAATTATTATTTAAAATTAATAAATTAATTATAAAATTTAAAATAAAATATTTATGTCATAGAAAAATATCAAAACTTATACTATGATCATTTTTTACATTAAGATGTATAAATTGTATTTATATATTCATGGGTGAAGTTTCTATTTTTGTTTGCTGATTTAATATTCCTTACTATTCATAAGGGTATATTACTATTAATCAAAAATTATATTTGTCTTATTAGAATCTAAATATCATTTTACACACAACCGCGTATGTCTATTTCTCGAAAATAATTTCACCAAAAAAGTAATTTATAATAAAATATTTTAAACAATTCATCCAAAACACTATTAATAAAAAACACTATTCATAAATACTATTCATAAAAAACACTATTCATAATATAGAATTTATCAAATTGAAACTTCTTAGAATATTTCTAAAAATTCATCCTTGGGTTATTTCGATATTTAAAATTCAAAAATGATGTTTATTTAACCACAAAAATTATCTATTTTTATATATTTATCTTTTAAATGTAAAAATACATACTTATTAATAATAATAGTGGATAGAAAATTAATAGTGAAATTGCATAGTGAAATTTTTTAACATAAAAATAAATAAAAAGGTTTTATCATTTTCATTTAAAAAGGGTTGTTTGAATCACACTATTTAATTAAATTAATCATTATCCCATATACCGTAATTTTTTATAATAATTATATCATTTTTAAAAACAAAAATTTGGTTTTGAAGTAGTTTTTTGTGCTTTTATTTTAAAACATAATAAAAAGTTATTAGGAGAAAAGGGATCCGTAAATAAAAGAAGTAAAATTTTTCAGGTTGTTACAACTAACCTCGCCTGATGTTGATATCCAACCAACATACATTCAAATTCAAGGAGTGGCACCCAATTTTGTGCTGAAATCTGGTCTAATTCAGTTATTACCAAGATTACATGGAATTCCCGTAGAAGATCCACATAAACACTTAAAATAATTTCATACTATGTGTTATAAATTTAAACATGCAAATGTGAATGAATAACAAGTAAAGCTCCGAGCATTCCCATTTCCATTAGTATACACTGCAAAAGACTGGATAAATTATGTAAATTCTCCAATAAGAAGTTTGGAAGACATGAAATGCATTTTTCTTGAAAAATATTTCCCAACCTCTCAAACTACAACAATAAGGAATGAAATTTGAGGGATAAGACAATCTCAAGGGGAAACACTTCATGAATATTGGGAATGATTTAAAAGATTATGTTCATGTTTTCCACACAACCAAATTAGTGGTCAAATTTTAATTCCGTATTTTTATGAAGGTTTATTCCAATTGATCATAACATGATTTATGTTGTTGCAGGTTGTGCACTAGTAGATTAAACCCCAATTGTTGGAAGAAAACTGACTGGGAATATGGCACAAAACACTCAACAATTTATTATATGGTCCAACATACCCATTTGAGGTGTCCATGTGGTGGAAACTAATAACTTTGATAAGAATGTGGAAATGATGTTTGAGGAGGTAAGTACTCTTCTATGACAACTTTCTCTCTACTAAGGGAAATATTTGTCTCTGTCTCCCATCTATTGTAGAATCTGTGCTTCTAACACCCATAATTCTAACCAATTCCCCCCAATTGAGAGAAAATTCTGAAACTTGTGAGGCAATCTTCCCAGGACCCCCCTATAACCAACCCATTATCCAAGAGCCATACTGTCCATCCTACTCTGGGTGGAAGGAAAACCGAGATTATAGGTAAGGGGGTATTCAAACCATCCTCATCAACCATGGAATGAACAATGTCAGTGTAGCCATCCATCACTACCAGCGAGAAATCCTCAACCACGCCTAAGGCCTTTCCAACACCCCCTCCAAAACGTGAACCTATCCTAGAAGATATGATGAAACAAATGACTACCAATAATCTCTAATTCCAGAAAACCAACTAGGAAGCCATTCAAGACCTCAAAAGCTAATTTGGCCAACTATCTAACTCGGTGGGGGAAATTCAAAGTCACAGGTTGGGTAAAAAACCATTTCAACCAGTAGATTACCTTAGAAATAAATGAAATGTTAGTTCCATCACCATTAGGTGTCACGAACCGTCCCCCAAGGCCCGATCCATGACTACCCCAAGCCCTCCGTCCATAGGCTAGTGTTAGGTGACTAGCTCCGTAAGGCATTTTCCCTATAACTGAGAAGGAATTGCATTTATAACCTATAAACACATGCAACCAAGCACAAAGAAACACATGAACACAAGTCAACTATATAGCAAAAAGAGTGTCAAAAGTATAAAGGGGCTGGAATACAAGCCCAATAGTAATAATACAAGTATAATTGAAATAAAATACAACCGAAGAAAATGAATGGCAACTACTAGGTCTTTTTTCGAAGCTCCCACATGAGGGTTAGGTACATATCACCTCCTCGTCACTCAACATCCGCATGTCTCCTCTGCGTACCTTCATGTTGTTTGGTCCACCTCTGGGCCACATCTATCCCGGGTACCCTCAACCTCAATTAGCGCTATCTGTCGTCTGCAGCAAACACAACAAGGCACAAGCTTAACCCGTGCAAGGGTGAGTATAACAATACTCATTTGGGACCCCGAGACACTCAAGGTCTCACAAAATCCACCAAGGATAATCCATATGTCATGAAATCAATTAACAACCCTAATTAGGTATATTCCCATACATATACCAAAATTATCAAGTATACCCATCTCAATCATGAGGAAAACACATAGTCCAACTCAAAGCCCAACGATCAACTGTTCCACAAAGGAAGAAATACCACGTAGGTAAGTACCACACAGGTATGCCACACAGAAGAATACCACCATGTTATTACCATGATGGAAAGTACAACAAGGTACAAAATAATCTCACACTAGGTTTTTCTTAGGTACAATATTAGAGATTATTAGATGTAACAATTGAATCATATTAGTCTGTTAAGTGGTAGACCCACTAAGGATCACTAATCATCATTAGACCCAAGGAGGATCATAGTTCATCATCAGTACGCCATCAGGCCCACATTGGATCTCTAGGTGTTGACCCAAACAGGATCACTCGGTGTTGACCCACACATGATCGCTCGGTGCAGACCCACAGAGGATCACATGGTGCTGACACACACAAGATCGCTCAGTGATAACCCACATAGGATCACTAGGTGCTGGGCCACATAGGATCGCATGGTTTTGATCTACACAGGATTTCTAGGTACTGACCCATAAGAGGTCACTTGGTTTTGACCCACCCAAGATACTAGAGTAGTCCCGCATGGAATCATAGAGTGGTTCCACGTGGGTCCCTCAATCACAGACCCACAAAGGATCACTTTCTCAAGTCATAGCCAGCTATATGGTTCTCACGCTAAGCTTGCTCATTTCCTGGAGAGTTCACTATTCAATCCACTAGTAGATAATCCAACTTCCAATAAGTCCAATGAAAAATTTTCTCAATGGACCACCACATCATAGGGGTCTCAATGCATAGGCGGTTCGTCAATCAGACGTCTTGTCTTTAAGTAATTATCCTATTAGTCCTGAGGGACCGGTTGGTTTCATGATTGATTCAACCCGACCATATCCCAACTTTATCTAAATCTCAAGTGAGGTATACCAAAGGTATCGCCTCGCTTCAAGGTTTACAGCGCCATTGACGGTTTGTCAAACGAAGGACTGGTACAAAGGTTATGGATGATAAAGCGAACTAATCGTAGCTGGTATGGGTCTGGTCTGACTTGACCTAGGCTAACCCGACTCGGTTTTGGTCGACCAGGCCCACTTGGTCCGGCCCGACCCACAGGGTCCAGCTCGGCCCGGGCCGGGTCCGGCCCGGCCCGCGCAGGGCGGCGTGAGGGCCGCAGAGCGGTGCAAGGCTGCAAGGGCAGTGCAGAGGCTGTGAGGGTGGAACAGAGGCTGTGAGGGCGGTGAGGCTGTGCGGGCTGCGGAGGGACATGGGTCTGGGAGGCCGCGGGGGACACGAGGCCGTGGGACGAAGAGGTCGCGGGGCTTGCGAAGGGCCACATGGTGATGAGGCAGTGGGGACCGCGGGGCGGTGAGGCCGTAGGGGCCACGAGGTCGCGGGACGACATAGTCCACGGGGGTCGCAAGGCCGTTGGACTACAGAGGACACAGGGGCCGCAAGGCCGTGGGATGGAGGAGGCCATGTAGGCCTCGAGGAAGTGGGATGGTCGAGGCTGCAGGGTCCGTGGAGGGCAGCGGTGCAGCGGTCCGCCGCGGCTGGCCAGATGGCCAGCCTTCCTCTCTGCGCGGCGCGGTCTTGCGCCGTGGCACGAAGCCGCCTTCTTCAATCATGAAGAACACACCAATACTGAAGAACGAAAGAGGGTTCAGCCCAATTTTTTTGGCCCGCACCATCCGCGTTAGAGTGGTAGAAAGAGGCTCAACAAAAACCTTGAATGAAGAGCGTCAAACTCTACCACCCTCGTCAAAGATTATTCCCTACTCACAGGAAAAGAAAATCATCCATGGATCAACTAGTTAGAGAGTTTATCCACGTTCTTTGTTTAGAAGGGATGAACATGGGAATCCATAATGACAAATAACAAAAACTCTACATCGGAGATTTATTGTTGTTGGCACACGATGAAAGTTGAAGTAGGAGAAGAGGGTGCCAACGATTGTTGCTTCAGAAACCACGCTTCGATGTCGGGCTCATACATCATCTTTTCCCCTGATTTCTGAAGAACATTCTTCGATGGCGTTCTTCATTGGAGAAATTTCTCCCACCAAGTAACTTCATTTCCAACAAAAAATCCTCCCGAAACAATGAGGTGCCAATATAATTAAAATAAGTTGATAAATTTTTTTAGCACGTTGTCATAATTAATTGGCTCAATTAATTGACTCTATTAAATGAAAGGTGTTGGCACAATTAAAGTAGGGGAGTTGAGAGGTATTATCTCATTAAAGGGGTTCAAGAGCTCCCCGCCTCTCAATTAAAAATGTTGGTTAGATGAAGTGGTCCCCACCTATTTACATCCACATGGGAGGTTTAGGATCGGGTGGCCCCCATTACCATAACCCATTTTGAGGGGTTTCAGAAATAAAAATTTTAGACGTTTTAATTTTATTTTATTGTTTCACAAAAAGCACAAAAAAATTATCTTTCACCCTCGACCTACTGTGGTCGAGGTGAAGGTATCCTTAAGTGAATACCAGTGTTGCGAGTTAAATGGTGTCCTCAGATTTCAATTCTGATCACCGGTTCAAAAGGTACAAAAATGAACTCTCACATTTCCTGATAATACTAGAAAAAAAGTTCATAAATTCATTACAGGAACACCGACCATCAGAATCACACGACATGAATTTTCACGGACTCGTAAAATTCCATATAATTTAAAAACAATTACAAGAAAATTACGGGTCTTTAGATTCTCCCCACCTCATGGCTTTACGTCCCTGTAATCCAAAACTCAAACAAAGGGAACATGTGGTGGTACTGGGCACGTATCCGAGCCTCTCGCTCCCATGTGCTCTCCTGTAGGTTCTCGTGCTGCCAGCGAATGTGAACCAGAGGTATCGACCATCCAGGAAGGACCATCTCTTGTCGATCCTGTAATGACCCGAGAAACCATGTGCTGAATTTTGACAAGTTTGTTTTACAATGTCACTCGTTAAGTGAACAAACAAACAACTTATAAGGTAATATTAAAAAAATGCATCAAATGAATGAATGCTCCTTTTATTCAAATAAGTAACATCTCGGCTAAAACTTCCACTGATCAAACAAGAAGATAAACTAACTAGAAATCCTAATTAAGAACGCGATTACAATAATGGGGAGACCGCTTAAAACCACCAACACCCCAAGAAGGTGGTATGGGTTTCTGGCATCCATCAAAATGAACACGAGGATGCCCAAATCCACTACAACCGTGCTGAGCACCAAGGGAATCACACGAACCATCTCTCCATTCCTCCTTCAGTCACCTGGAGTGAGGGACACCCCAAGACCAGACCCTTTATAAGAACACAAATCCGATCGTTGAACCCAAACGGCTATAAATATAACCGTTGGAATCTTCTATCCACTATGTTTTATTTTTACCATTGGAAATAAGAATGGCTTACCCCAAAAGTTTTGGAATGTTTATTATGAAATTTGATTTACTCTTTAAAGAATGACATCAATGATAATTTAATTAATTAATTTCTTATTTTCCCAAAAATGTGAATTATATTTTATTTTTCAAAATAGTGAAAATTAATATTTTATTTTTTTCCACTCTTCAATATACATATTTTCTTAATTTGAGCAATTAAAATTTTATGTAGTAATTATGTTAAAGCTGGCGTGTTTTTATTTTGTCTAATAAAATATATACTAACTCTTGTGTTATACATATATACATTGAAATTAAATTAAATGATTCTTCTTTTTCTCTAAATTAAATATAAGGGCTAATATTAGTGAAAATGTTTATAATTTGGACAAACAGTTTTGGAAAATATGTCAAACTATGATTTCTTTTACTTATGTGTTTCGTAGTGGTAATGTTTATATCAATGCACTCTTATGTGTGATTGACTATAGTTACGTTTAATGTTTAATTAATATTGATCTTTAATTAAGAAAATTAAGGTAATTAGCTAATAAAGGAAATTAAAACATGTATATATATATATGTTATGATTAACCAGTGTTTTTAACCATTGATCTTCATAATGTAATATTAAGTAATTAATAATAATGGTTTAATAATAATAATAATAATATAATAAGTTTAACAAAAATTTATGATGTTTTAAAAATAAAGTATATATATATACAAGTATTTATATAATAACATGTTTTGATTGAATCAATATATATATATATATATATATATATTATTGACCAATGATTTTTATTAAAATAATAAAAGTTTGTTTAACAATTGAATGTAATAATGTAATAATAAATTAATAATAATATTAATAAAACCTTTTTGTTTTTTTTAAACCTACTGAACTATGTTTTTTAAATTCCGCTTCAATTGGGGGTCGTTCGATATGTTCTCCTCGATCGCGGCCGTCCGTTTTTTTAAGTCGCGCTACATCTAAGTCGTTCGATCGACTTCAGTGTAATCTTGGTTTTCCATTCTGTTCCATGTCTCTCACACCGCAACTTCTTCTTCCCCATGCCTCCTTCGTCTTCAGCGTCGCGCTACTGAACCAGTAGGTTAGGGTGGCTTGTTTTTCTTCTCATAGGTCGGCTTGTAGACCCGGATCTGTTCCCTCTTTTCCACGGGTTGGCACCAGCACGACCTCGATTACCTCGTCGGTTTTTTCCACACAAGGAGAGTCCGTTCTTCTTCTCTGTTTTTTTTTACCCCAGTTTCACCGAGGGCCGCGGAGTTTTCACCCGACTCCCTTGGATCTTCGACCACTGCAGCTCATCGCTGCATTGTTTCCTCTCCCCCTCTCCGAGCTAAGGTAAGGGAGAAGTCCTGTTTTGGTTTTTGAATGGGCTTCAGTTTTTTAATATATATAAATATATACGTATTATATGTATAAGTATACTTACTGTGTTTATATGTACGGTTCCACTTATCTCGTTGCCACATCTTCTTCTTCTCCTCTACGAGCAAAGGTAAGGTACAAACTTCATCTTGTTTTTGTTAAGTTTCGTTATATATATATATACGTGATATATATATATTCTTTGTGAGTATAAACCCGGCGAAAAGCCTAGACTGTGAGGATCCCCTCTCATCTTGGAGATCCAAATAGGGCTAGAGGAAAACCCTTTGCTTCATTTCTACTAGTTTCAATAAGCTATACACATTTATATACACTTTTATTCAAACATGTATATATATATACACAAGACCATATGAAACTATTTTTACCTCTTCTTAGGACCGAACCTGAGTAGGGGAGGTCTCCTTGATTTAATTTTTGATCTGCATTAGTAAATATAGACAGTTATCTATATGTATATACACTTCACGCATATATGTATAGATATTGGTATTTACACATGTATATACAACAATATATGCATGATTACACCTTTATTTCACATGTTTATAACCCTAGTTTTACTCTTCCCTATAAAAAAATAAAGTTTGCAAGCAATTTTATCAACATGTAAGATGATGAAAATATGTAGAGCATATAGATATATATGTACATGTGATTATATAAGATGTACATGTACATCTATGGGCAAATATGAGGAAAAGTTTAATTAATTCCTTTGAAATTTATCACATTATCACATAAGTATTTATTACAAATTATATGTACCCTTTTTAATTGTTACTTCAAGAAAAGTACCTAAAAACTACTTATAAGCATGTTTATATTTACAATGAAGTTTAAGGGTTAGTTTTGATATCGAAATAGTTCTTTCAATGGAAAATTTTTATTTATCATCATTCTTGATAAATCAGGATTTTGGTTTTGAGAAAGTGGATAGTAAGAATTCCTTAAACATTTATATACATGTATTCATGCATATGTAAACATGTTTGTGGATTGACCATGTGCACAAAAGATTGATTTTACGCTAATAAGGGTTTTAAGAAAGTTATTTTCATTACTTTTATATAAAATAACCCCACTCAGTTTGTGAAACATTAATTTTGTTTAATGTATAACTTGGGAAATAATTTTGAGAATGGTTTAATGTGGTAAACCCATGGATATGTGTATACAATACTAAATTTATAAATATATAGGTGTATAAATATCCATGTATCATTTTGTTGTCTTCAATTACAAGTTATTTTAAGATGTTTGCTAACTTTACAAAGAAAGGGGGGTCATGTTATTCAATGTGCTAATAAAAGAGTTTTTACACAATTATATACATGATTTTCTCAAGATGGACTTGATTATGCACATTGTATCCCTAACTACATGTATATTTACACAGTTTTAATTAAACACCCATAATATCCATTTATCATCATATGTGTATGTTATGAATGATCTTGTTTTAACTCGGTGTTATGATGTTATGGAATGTTAAGTGATATTGTTCGTTTCCTTAAAACCAAAGTTTCAATTGTTATGAAAATTTCTTATGTGTACGGATTTTGGCATGCATGTCTCAGTTTATTTATGATTGAACTGTCTTCAAGTTGTAAATAAGTATGTGAAAAGTGGGTTGACTAAGAATGTATGAAACCCTATAAATGAAAGACCATGTCAAGATATGTGAGGGATTTATTGGACTTGAATGTGACGGGTGCGCCCAGAATTATATAGCGCAACATGAATGATTTGACGGGTGCATCCAGAATTATACAGTGCTCCAATGCATTGGGTACTGAAAGAGTCTCATGAGACGTTATGTGAAACGGTCTTGGCAGTTAGCCTTGGCTTGTGCTACCATGTAAATGAGATTGGCAGTTAGCCTTGACCCATTAAGTATGTTATACAGTCTTAACGAAAGGTCTTGACAAAGTCCGAAATTATACATTTCCTTTGCATGTGATGATAACTGGACAACCAGGGGTTAGTTAAACTAACAGGACAACCCCTAGTTGAAAATTCCCATGACTATGAAAATGTAACTATGTGATAAGAACTAGTTTTCATATGGTAAACTATTAGAAGAACTTTATATGCTCATGAATCATGTTATGAATGTTTTCCCTTCTTAGTCATAGAATTTCTTTTTAATAATTTAAGTAACCTTGTTTGAATAGAATGCATTATCTATTCTTCATGTGTTGCGCTCTCTGATCATCTTTACTTTAAATCTTATTTCATGTACATTCTTCTCTATGCAAATTTTTTCCAATTATTTTGGATTTCATGTTTTTAAGAAAAGATAATGATTCGTTTTTATCAAAGTGTTTTATTCTCTTCAAAAGGACTGCTTTGAGAAAGAGTTTTCTTAAAACGTTTTAAAACCCCTTTCTGGGCATTTTTGCTCACCCTATGTTTTTGTTTAAAATTTTTCAGGCATGGTTGGTACTAATGAACTTAATCAGAAGCAGCTGGTTTCCCAGAATCCTGAGCCTCGTGATCTTCTGTAGTAATGGGACAGGATATCTTATTTGTAAATGATGTAATGAAATGTTAAGTATATCATGTCTCATAGGCACCCTTGGTTTGGGGGTTGCTACAGTTGGTATCAGAGGATGGGTTCAGGCAACTCTGGAAAACCAGGTGGTATAAATGTATTGCTATGACTAACTAAGTAAAAATGTTATAACATACATATGGCTGATGAAAATGTACCTACCGACCTACTGTCACTTCCCACTGAGGCTCTAGAGAACATTATATCTCTAGCTATCCATGAGAACTTTCTAAATTATTCTCAAATTTGCATGACGTGTAAGCACCTGTATGACATGTCAAACTCTCCTAGGGTGCTTAGTCTTCACCAGAGATTGGGGATGGATTATCTTCTAATGATGACAAACCAATTCCCCTCTTATGCACGTCGGGGAAAGTATCATGAGGGACTCTTCCGAGTGTTCACAACTGGCAAAGAATTTGGCACGATGCTTGATAACCCTTTTCAAGAAGCTGCTGCTGCCGGAGACCTCTGAGTGGCTTACCTGTGCCAGATTTTTCACTAAGGCTTCTGGTGACAGTTAATGGACCTTGGAGTGTTGGAAGATGAGTCCACCCTATTGTCTCTTAGGCAAGAGGTGTATACCGATGTTTCCCAACTCCATACCCCTCACGCTAAACTTAGGAGGTGTCATAGATGTTCCCATGAGTTTAGTACCGTCTGTTCAGCCTGTGTGTGGTTTGAAGAGTTAGGATGTTTTTCCACTCTTTGTGGTGTACGTCTAGTAAAATCAGGCTTTGTCTTGTAATCATCTGCATAAATGGAAGTTTCATGTTTCCTTTCAATTCCTTACCTTATCAGTGTTGTTAAGAGTTTCCTTTCAATGTTTTTTTCAGATGACTGGTCAAATGAACTTCTCATCACTACCCGATGAGTTAGTAGAAGTCATCCTGATCAGGGCATGCACGGTGGATTATCCATCCTTTCTCCACCTGTGTGGGTCTTTACAGCGTCTGATCGATCTAGAAAACGGTCCTGAGATTCTTCCTCTGTGTCAAGAGGATGATCTTTTTTTCACCTCATTGCCACTGCTCTACTCCCCTACTACAGACGAAGGGGAAGATACTTTGAAGTTCTCTTCCAGTGTTTTACTCTAGCACAAAACTTTTCTGCCAGAGCATTCTTCCTCGTAGCTGCATAGAATGGCAACCTTAGGGAATCTTACATGTTCCCGGTCATGAATTTCAGTCTCCTCAACCGTATCATTCCTCTTGAATACCTCGAGCGTGATGTGGCCCAAAGAGTTATCAAAGAGTTTATCTACTCGGACGTTTCTGAGCTTTTCACCGCACGAGCCTGCCTTAGGAAGCCCGTGTGCAGTACGCATGAGCAGGAGTTCAAGACGTACTGTTCGAAGTGTATCTAGGCTAGGGAAATGGAAGTGCTATGTGCCAGCTTTGGTATCCTGCTAACCAAGCCAGATCCACTGTTTCGGTAATGTTGTACCTATGGGGTTTCATTTTTTCTTTTTATGATAGAATTGCGAGGGCGCATTTCTTTGAAGAGGGAAGTGATGTAATGACCCGAGAAACCATGTTTTGAATTTTGACAAGTTTGTTTTACAATGTCACTCGTTAAGTGAACAAACAAACAACTTATAAGGTAATAGTAGTAAAATGCATCAAATGAATGAAGGCTCCTTTTATTCAAATAAGTAACATCTTGGCTACAACTTCCACTGATCGAACAAGAAGATAATCTAACCAAAAATCCCAATTAACAACCCGATTACAATAATGGGGAGACCGCTTAAAACCACCAAGACCCCAAGAAGGCGGTAGGGGTTTCTGGAATCCATCAGAATGAACATGAGGATGGCCGAAGCCACTACAACCGTGTTGATCACCAAGGGAATCACAAGAACCATCTCTCCTTTCCTCCTTTAGTCACCTGGAGTGAGGGACACCTCACGACCATACCCTTTATAAGCACACTAATCTGACCATTGAACCCAAATGGCTATAAATATGACCGCTGGATTCTCCTATCCACTATGATTTATTTTGACTGTTGGAAATAAGAATGGCTTACCTCGAAAGGTTTGGAAAGTTAATTATAAAATTTACTTTAATGATTAAAGAATGAAATCAATGATAATTTAATTAATTTGTTTCTTGTTTTCCCAAAAATTTGAATTATATTTTATGTTTCAAAACGGTGAAAATTAATATATTATTTTTTCCACTATTCACTATACATATTTTATTAATTTGAGAAATTAAAATTTTATGTTGTAATTATGTTAAAGGTGATGGCTTTTTATTTTTTCTAAGAAAATACGTACTAACTCTTGAGTTATACATATATACATTGCAATTAACTTAAATGATTCTTCTTTTTCTCTAAATTAAATATAAGGGCTAATATTAATGCCAATGTTTATAATTTGGACAAACAGTTTTGGAAACTATGTAAAACTATGATATCTTTTACTTATGAATTTGGTAGTGGTAATGTTTATATCAACGCACTGTTATGTGTGATTGAATATAGTTACGTTTAATGTTTAATTAATATTGATATTTAATTAAGAAAATTAATGTAATTAGATAATAAACGAAATTAAAACATGTATATATATATGTGTTATGATTAACCAATGTTTTTAACCATTGATCTTCATAATGTAATATTAAGTAATTAATAATAATGATTTAATAATAATAATAATATAATAAGGTTAATAATTTTTTTTGATTTTTTAAAAATATAGTATATATATATATAAGTATTTATATAATAACATGTTTTGATTGAATCAATATATATATATATATATATATATTTATTATTGACCAATGATTTTTATTAAAATAATAAAAGTTAGTTTAATAATTGAATGTAATAATGTTATAATAAATAAATATAATAATATTAATAAAACGTTTTTGTTTTTTTTTAAACCCAGTGAACCGTGTTTTTTAAACACCACTTCAACCGGGGGCTGTCTGATCTATTCTCCCCGATCGCAGCCATCCGTTTTTTTAAGTCGCATTGCATCTAAGCCATTCGATCGACATTGGTGTAATCCTGGCCGTCTATTCCGTTCTGCGTCTCTCACACCGCGGCTTCATCTTCCCCATGCCTCCTTCGTCTTCATCACCGCGCTACTGAACCAGTAGGTTAGGGTGGCTTGTTTTTCTTCACGTAGGACGGCTTGTAGACCCGGCTCTGTTCCCTCTTTTCCACGGGTTGGCACCGGCACGACCTTGATTACCTCGTCGGTTTTTTCGAAGTAAGGAGTGTCCGTTCTTCTTCTCTATTTTTTTTAAAACCCCGGTTGCACCGTGGGCCGCAGAGTTTGCACCCGACTCCCTTGGATCTTCGACCACTGGACCTCGTCGTTGCATCGTTTCCTCTCCCCCTCTAAGAGCTAAGGTAAGGGAGAAGTATTGTTTTGGTTTTTGTTTGAGATTCGGGTTTTTTATATATATATACATATATACGTATTATATGTATAAGTAAACTTCCTGTGTTTATATGTCCGGTTCCACTTGTCTCGTTGCCTCATCTTCCTCTTATCCTCTCTGAGAAATGGTAAGGGACAAACATCATCTGGTTTTGGTTAAGTTTAGGTATATATATTTATACATGATATATATATATATTCTTTGTGAGTATAAACCCGGTGAAAAGCCAAGACCGTGAGGATCCCCTCTCAGCTTGGAGATCCAAATAGGGCTAGAGGAAACCCCTTTTCTTCATTTCTTCTAATTTCAATAAGCTATACACATTTATATACACTTTTATACAAACATGTATAAATATATACACAAGACCATATGAAACTATTTTTACCTCTTCTTAGGACCGAACCTGAGTAGGGGAGGTCTCCTTGTTTTAATTTTTTATCTGCTTCAATAAATATACACGGTTATCTATATTTATATACACTTCACGCATATATGCATAGATATTGGTATTTACACATGTATATACAACAATATATGCATGAGTACACCTTTATTTCACATGTTTATAACCCTAGTTTTACTATGCCCTATAAAAAATGGAGTTTGCAAGCAATTTTATCAACATGTAAGATGATGCAAATATGTAGAGCATATAGATATATATGTACATGAGATTATATAATATGTACATGTAAATATATGTGCAAATATGAGGAAAAGTTTAATTAATTCCTTTGAAATTTATCACATTATCACATAAGGATTTATTACAAATTATATGTACACTTTTTAATTTTTATTTCAAGAAAGTACCTAAAAACTACTTATAAGAATGTTTATATGTACAATGAAGTTTAAGGGTTAGTTTTGCTATCGAAATAGTTCTTTTAATGGAAAATTTTCAGTTATCATCATTCTTGATAAATCAGGATTTTGGTTTTGGGAAAGTGGATAGTAAGAATTCCTTAAACTTTTATATACATGTATTCATGCATATGTACACATGTTTGTGGATTGACCATGTGGCACACAAGATTGATTTTACTCCAATAAGGGTTTTAAGAAAGTTAAGTTCATGACTTTTATATAAAATAACCCCACTCGATTTTTCAAACATTAATTTTGTTTAATGTATAACTTGGGAAATAATTTTGAGTATGGTTTAATGTGGTAAACCCATGCATATGTGTATACGAACCTAAATTTATAAATATGTAGGTGTATAAATATCCATGTATCATTTTTTTGACTTCAATTACAAGTTCTTTTAAGATGTTTTCTAACTTTACAAAGATATGGGGGTCATGTTATTAAAAGTGCTAATAAAAGTGTTTTTACACAATTATATACATGATTTTCCCAAGATGGACTTGATTATGCACATTGTATCCCTAACGTCATGTATATTTAAACAGTTTTAATTAAACACCAACAATATCCATTTATCAGCATATGTGTATGTTATGAATGATCTTGTTTTAACTGGGTGTTATGATGTTATGGAATGTTAAGTGATTACGTTCGTTTCCGTAAAACCCACGTTTCAATTGTTAATAAAATTTCTTATGTGTACGGATTTTAGCATGCATGTCTCAGTTTATTTAGGATTGAACTATCTTCAAGTTATAAATAAGTATGTGAAACGGGGGTTGACTAAGAATGTATGAAATCATATAAATGAAAGGCCATGTCAAGATATGCGAGGGCTGTATTGGACTTGAATGTGACGGGTGCGCCCAGAATTATATAGCGCAATATGAATGATTTGACGAGTGAGCCCAGAATTATACAGCCCTCCAATGCATTGGGTAAAGCATGAGTCTTATGAGACGTTATGTGCGACGATCTTGGTAGTTAGCCTTGGCTTGTGCTACCATGGAAACGAGATTGGCAGTTAGCCTTGACCCGTTAAGTATGTTATATGGTCTTGATGAAAGGTCTTGACAAAGTATGGCATTATACATTCCCTCTGCATGTGATGATAATTGGTCAACCAGGGGTTAGTTCAACTAACAGGACAACCCCTAGTTAAAAATTCCCATGACTATGAAAATTTAACTATGTGATAAGAACTGGTTTTCATGTGGTAAATTGTTAGAAGAATTGTATATGCTCATGAATCATGTTATGAATGTTTTCCCTTATTAGTCACATAATTTATTTTTAAGAATTTAAGTAACCTTGTTTGAATAGTATGCATTATCTATTCTTCAAGTTTTGCACTCTCTGATCATGATTAATTTAAAGCTTATTTCAAGTACGTTCTTCTCTATGAAAATGGTTTCCAGAAATGTTGGATTTCATGTTTTTAAGAAAAGATAATGATACGTTATTAGCAAAGTGTTTTATTCCCATCAAAAGGACTGCTTTGAGAAATTGGTTTCTTAAAACGTTTTTCAAACCCCTTACTGGGGATTTTTTCTCACCCTACATTTTTGTTTAAAATTGTTCAGGCATGGTTGGTACAAATGAATTTAATCAGAAGCAGCTGGTTTCCCAGAATCTTGAGCCTCGTGATCTTCCATAGTAATGGGACATGATATCTTATTTGTAAATGATGTAACGAAATGTTAAGTATATCATGTCTCATAGGCACCCTGGGTTTGGCGGTTGCTACAGATCCTCAATCTCCATTGGAACTTCTGTAAAAGTCGCCCCATCGTCAATGTCCAGCTCGCCATGGTCGATGATGTGATAAGGGTCGTGCACGTATCTCCTCAGCTGGGATACATGAAAGACTTCATGCACCCGGTGCAACTAAGGGGGAAGATCTAAGCGGTAAGCCACCTCACCAACTCTGCTAAGGACCAGAAAAGGTCTAATTAACCTCAGAGAAAACATTATACCATGGCCAAATCTATGTAAACATAGTCAAGATGAGACCCGTAGAAAGATGTGGTTGCCATCCTCGAACTCGAGAGGTCTCTGTCTCCTGTCGGCAAAACAATTATACCTGCTCTATGTAGTCTTCATCCGTTCCTAGATAATCTGCACTTTCTCTGTGGTAGCCCTTACTATCTCTGGTCCCATTAGTGATGACTCCCCTAGATCTGTCTAGCATAATGGTGATATGCAAGGTCACCCGAACAATGCCTCAAAAGGTGCCATCCCAATTGTGGAGTGATAAATGTTGTTGTATGAAAACTCCACCAAAGGCTAGTGATCCTCCCAGCTACGACCAAAGTCGATGATACAAGCACGTAGCATGTCCTCGAGGGTCTGAATGGTCTTCTTAGTTCGGCCATCTCTCTGAGGAGGGAAGGTGGTGCTCAAACGAAGCTGTATCCCAAAATACTCATGAAAACCCTTCCATAGCTGGGAAGTAAAATGTGCATCACGATCAGAGACAATCGTAAAAGGTACTCCATGTAGCCGAAAAATCTGCTGCACATAGAGGTGTCATATGCTCTACACTAAACCCTACTCTCTGATTAGTAGGAAGTGGGCTGACTTGGTGATTTGGTTGATGATCACCCTAATCAAGTCAGGACCCCTGGAAGTACATAGATGCCTTTTCACGAAGTCCATGGTTATCCCATCCCATTTCCACTCTGGGACCTCTAATGGTTGAACCAAGCATGATGGTACATGATTATCCACCTTCAATTGCTAACAAGTGAGGCACCGAGAGAAGAACTATGCAACTACCTTATTCATTCTCGGCCACCAGTGCTATAATTGGAGATCCTAGTACATCTTCTCCACTCCTAGATGTACCACTAGAGAGGATGTGTGGATCTCCCTCATCACTTATTCCTGAAGTGACACTGGATCCATGGTACATCCTCTGAAGAGAATGACGTTCTCCCCACATTCAGAGAATCCATATGGTGCTTGCCCTGTAGATATATGAGAACTTCGAGCCTCATAGTCTGCATCCCCACACTACACATCCCCAAATCGCTGAAGGAGTAGGGGAGTGACTGTATGAGAATGAAGAAAAAGATGATCCATCCTAATCCACAGTGTATATCTGTAAAGTAGCCAGCTGATCTATCGCCTCACCAAGCAGCTATATACCAGATCACCTATTGAGTGCTTGTGCTACAACATTCCCCTTCCTAGGAGTATTGATTATCTCGAAGTCATAGTCCAAGAGGAACTCAAGACAACATCACTGTCTAAAGTTCAGGTCCTTCAGAGATAAGATATACTTGAGTCCCTAGTGATTAGAGTAGATTATAAAACGTTTTCCCATGAGATATTTTCGCCATATATTCAAGGTGAAGACCACTACTTCTATCTGCAGGTCATGGGTTGCGTAGTTGTGATCATGTTATCTCAGCTTCTGAGAACCATATGCAATCACTTCTCACTCCTAAATCATGACACATCCAATCCTGGTCTCTGATGCATCGCAATAGACTACGTACCCTATGCCCTCCTCTGGAAGCCTCAATATGGGGGCACTAGTCAGTCTCTGCCTCAACTCCTGAAAACTGTACTGGCATCTCACCCAAAGCGGTGCCCTTTCATTATCAATGCCGATAGATGTGAAACAACTCTGGAGAAATCCGGTGAAAAACTTTAGTATTATCCATCCATTCCAAGGAATCATCGTACCTCTATAATACTCCTAGGTGGATCCTAATCAAGTACTACCTCAATCTTCGCTGGATCTAGTACAACTCCAGCCTCTGATATGACATGTCTCTGAAAGTGAACCACTCGGATCCATAACTAGCACTTCGAGAGCTTATGATAAAGCTGGTTCTCTTAGAGTGTGTCCAGTACTACCTTCAAATGATATGCATCATCCTCTTGAGTAGTTGAGTAGATCAGAATGTCGTCGATGAAGACTACTACTAAGCGATCAAGGTATGGCTGAATGATCCTGTTCACGAGTCCCATGAACACTGCCAGAGCGTTGGTCACATTGAATGGAATAACCAAGAACTATTAATGGCCATACCGATATCTGAAATCCATATTTAGTATATCTTCATCTCGTACTATGAGCTGGTGATAGCCTAATCTGTGGTATATCTCCGAGAACCAATGTGCTCCCTTCATCTGATGAAAGAGGTCGTAAATCCACGGGAGTGGGTACTTGTTCTTTATGGTCAGCTGATTCAGGCGCCGATAGTCGACACAAAGTCTCAATCACCCATCTTCCTTCTTGGTGAACAAAAAATTGGGGCTACCTAAGGAGAAACACTAGGCCGAATAAACCCTTTCCCTTGTATGTCCTCCAACAGTACCCGCAGTTCACGAAGCCCCACAGGGGCCATCTGATATGCTGGTGTAGATATATGTGTCATCCCATGGAACAAGTAAATATAAAGGCCCACCTCACTATGAGGTGGATGATCCATAACATCATCAGGGAAGACATCCGCATACTTTTCCACCACTACAGGATAAATCAGACTCTCTACATCAACTGCTCTGAGGGTAAGGCTAGCCAACTGATGAGTGATTGGATGCACCTTCCTTCGTGTAAGTCCATCCTGTGTGGAAAAGTCTCCCTTCTCATCAGTGAAGGTAAACCTGGTCCCATCCATGAGGACACATCACACTTTGTGCCTAAAATAGTCAATCTCAGCATGAACAGTAGATAACCCATCCATACCCACGATGACATCGTAAGGCCACAGAGATGCTACTAGGAGATCGCAACTGAAGCTCTCGCCTCCTAGAGTAAGCTCGCACTGTCGACACCAGTGTGTAATCATAAAATCTACTTCCATATGAGTCTTTAGAAATAAGGATCGAGCCAACAACTCCATCAGAATCTCCATGCTCCGAATGAGGGCAGTGGAAATAAAAGAATGATTGGAACCTGTGTCTATAAGTAATGTAGCTATGGTAGAGATGACATAGATCGTACCTTGTATCATCTCCGGAGCACTGTGATCGTAGGACTCAGCTACTAGGAGCTGAGATCACTCCTATCATCCTACTCACTATGTTCGGGGTGGACCACCAGGTGGTGGTGGTGGTAACATATCAAATCGTCGCTCACCACAAGCTACACGACCAACTCCTCTACCACGTCCGCCTACTCCCTGCGGACCTCCTCGGTCAAATCTGTGTCTCTGCCTAGGTAGTCCTTTGACCGTCTTCTTATCATCAGTACGGCGGGTCGGACAATTATTAGCCATGTGACCCTACCCACCGCATGTGTAACACTGCCCACTCCATACATGATTGGCTCTGCCTCGGGTGCCCCGCACAACCGACCCTGAATCATGTGGTCATCCACCTATAGGTCTGGTCTTCCAGGACCTCAGAGACATCTGTCTGCTGCTAGCTGTGAAAGAATCTGCTGTGTGATGTCCGGTGGTGAGTCTCACCGCTGTTAACTGCTTATCCAGGAAACCCTCTACTAAGAAAGGGTCGCTCTAACACCTCCTCCTGTGTTTGGATTCTTAGAGAAATCATTAAAGCCCTATTCTCTTACCTAAGTCCCTGATCAAAGGTCTAGGCCATGAATAATGGGTCCCACACCATATCAGTGGAGTAGCATGAGAGGTTGGTGAACCACACTGAGTACTGAGCTACAATCATACTGCCCTGTTGCGGATGAAGAAGCTCTTATATGTGCACTGCGTGATGGGTCGCTGGGACAAACTCTACCCAAAACAGGCTCTCAAAGTCTGCCCAGAGATGAATCACCTCTTCATGAACCTAGATCATCAAGCTCAACCATCTGCATATTGCTACATGCAGAAGGCCGGTGACAAGGATCACCATGAGATCGGCTGGGGTCCCTACTTGTCAGAAGAATCTCACCATGACCTCCAGCCAATCCTCACCCACCTGTGGGTCCATCTCTCCCCTGTACCTGGGTGGCCTCTGGCACTGGAACTTGTGCAATGAGATCAAGCGGATTGCACCCTCTAATGATGGGGCTGGTGGTGGCATTAGTGGCCCAACAGGTAATGGTTTCGCTGGTACCTCCACTGGTGCCTCTACTGAATGAGGGTCCTGCACCGAGGCCCATTGCTCGGTGGGCTATCAGGGTGTACTGTATCCGGAACCCTAGCTGGCTATCTGCGTGGAGGAATTATAAAAAGAAAAAGGTGCACCATAGTTAGTAAGTTATACCTGGTGATTTGAATCAATGAGATCACAAGGAAAAATCTTGAAAACACACACGCAATCATTGTTTTCGTGCACTTAGTCAGAAACCAGAATTAAGGGTCCTGGGGTATGGATACGTCGGCCGCCGCACCAATACTGGATTCCCTAATCTGATAACCACACTCATTACACCTAACACCATTTCCATTAAAATAATGATTAGAGTCCTATGTTCAATGATAAAACTAAATCCTCTGATACTAATTTGTCACGACCTGTCCCTCGGGGCCAGTGCCATGACTACCCCAATCCCACCTTCCATAGGCCAGGGGCTAGCGACTAGCACTGAAAGGCATATTCCCTATAACAGGGAAGACATTTCTTTTATAACCTGTAAACACATGCAACCAAGCACATAATAAGATAAGAACACAAGTCAACTGTATAGAAAAAAGTGTGATGAAATTAAAAATGGGCCGAAATACAAGCCCAACTATAATAGTACAAGTAAAAATGAAATACTATACAACAGAAGAAAAAGAAAGGAAACTATTGGGTCTTCCTCTGAGGTTCCGACCTGAAGGGTAGGTACAGATCACCTCCTAAGAACTCCTTGTCTTCCTGTATCCTTTGCGTACTGTCACACCGTATGATCAACCTCTGGGCACCATCTTTCCCTAGTACCCTTGGCCTCGATTAGCATTGCCCGTCAGCTACACCAATCACAACAAGGTGTGGGCATAACACAAAAAGGGGTGAGTATAACGATACTCCATATGGACCCCGAGACCCTAATGGTCTCACAAAATCCACCAAGGATAAACCACAAGGCATGGAATCAACTGAAAAACCTACTTAGGTATATTCCCATTCATATACCTAAATTATCAAGTATACCCATATCAATCATGAGGAAAACACAAAGTCCAAATCAAAGACCAAAGCTAAACTATTCCACAAAGGAAGGAATACCACGAAGGTAAGTACCACACAGGTACACCACACAATAGAATACCACCAAGTTATTACCAAAAGGCACAAACTCAGCTCACACCATGTATTTCTTAGGTACAATAGTAGAGATTATTAGATGTAACTACTGAATCATCTTACTCTATTTAGAGGCAGACCCACGAAGGATCCCTAATTATCATCAGAACCAGGAAGGATCTTCGTACATTCCCAGTACGTTGTCAGACCCACATATAATCTCTAGGTGCTGACCCACAAAGGATCGCTCAGTGCTGACCCATAAAGGATCGCTCACTACTGACCCAAACAGGATCGCTCGGTGCAGACCCAAAGAGGATCGCTAGGTGCTAACCCACATAGGATTGGTCGGTGTTGACATAAACAAGATCTCTCGGTGCTGAACCACACAGGATCTCTTGGTGCTGACCCACACAAGATCATAGAGTAGTCCGTCATGGAATCCTAGAGAGGTTCCATGTGGGAGCCTCAATCACATACCCACGAAGGATCTCTTTCTCAGGTCATAGCCAGCTATAGGGTTCCCGAACTAAGATTTCTCATCTCCGAGAGAGTCCTCTCCTCAATCCACTAGTATATACTTATACTACAAAAATGTCCCATGAAAAAGTATTTTAAAGGACCACCATGTCATAGGGGTCTCAACGCAACAAATGGTGCATCAATCGGATGCCCTGTCTATAAGTTCATTGCCTTTTAGTCCAAAGGGGCCGGTTGGATTCGTGCTCGATCCACCCCAAACATATCACAACATTATCCAAATTTCAAGTGCGGTATACCAAAGGGACCGTCTCACTCCAATGTTAATAGTGCCATTGACTGTTTTTCAAACAGGCGCTTGGTGAAAATGTTATGGCCGATAGAGCGAAAAGCTCGTAGCTAGTCCACGTCCAGTCCAACCCGGCCTGGGCCAACCCGACCTGGTTTGGGTCGACCCAACATGCGGGGTCCGACCGGGCCCACCGGGTCCGGCCCGGCCCACGCTAGGCTGCGCGGGGGCTATAGAGTGGCACGCGACTGTGAGGGCAGTGCGGAGGCCGATAGGGCGATACGGAGGCTGCGAGGCTGGTGAGGCCGTGGGGGCCGTGAAGGGACGTAGGGCGGCAAGGCCTCGAGGGCCGCGAGGCCATGGGGGCCGCGTAGCCACGGGATGGTGAGTCCATGGGGACCGTAGAGGTCCATGAGGGGGTGAGGCGGAGGGGGACGTGAGGCCACGAGACGACGAGGCCGAGAGGGCTGCTGGGCGACGATGTCGCGGAGGGGTGCGTGGCAGTGAGGCCGCGGGGGCTGCGAAGCTGCAGGACGATGGAGGCCATGGGGGCCACGAGGCCATGGGACGACGAAGCCCACGGGGGCCGCGAGGCCACGGAATGGCGGAGGCCACAGGGGCCGCAGAGGGATGTGGGCGGCGCAAGACCGCACGGGGGCCACAGTATGGCTAGGCGGACGTGGTGCAATGGGGCAGCTGTGGTGCGGTGGTGCGCCACGGCCGGCCGGATGGACATCTGTCCTCTCCTCACGGCGTGGTCCCATGCTGCCCCTTCACCGGTGGCCAATTGGGCCGGCCACTATTTTTTCATCTCCATGGCACAAATCTGCCTTCTTCCATCGTGAAGAACCCAACAATAATGAAGAACGACATAGGGGTCGAGCCTTGTTTGTTTGGCCCACATGCTTCGTGTTAGAGCGGTAGGAAGAGGCTCAAAAAAACCATGAATGATTAACTTAAAACTTTACAACCCTCGGAAAAGATTATTTCCAACCCACATGAAAAGAAACTCATTCGCGGATCAACTTGTTAGAGAGTTGATCCACATTCTATGTTTATAAGGGACGATCATGGCAATCCAAAATCACACATAATAAAAACCCTACCTCGGAGATTTGTTGATGTTGGCATGAGAAAGAAGTAGAAGAATGCATAGGGTGTGTCAATGATCATTGCTTGTGAAACCATGCTTCGATTTCGGGCTCGTATTTCATCCTCTTCCTTGATTTCTAAAGAACGTTCTTCAATGGAATTCTTCGTTGGAGAACTTTCTCCCACTATGGAACTTCTTTGCCAACCAAAAATCCTCCACAAATAAAGAGGTGCCTATATAATTAAATTAAGAAGATTAATTATGTTGGCATGTTGGGATAAATAATTAAATCAATTAATTGACTCAATTAAATGAAATATGTTGGCACAATGAAAGTAGGGGAGTTGAGAGGTATTCTCTCATTAAAGGGGTTCAGGTGGTCCCTGCCTCTTAATTCAAAAAGGTGGGTAGTTCAGGTGGTCCCCACCACTTAACATCTACATGGGAGGTTTGGGCTTAGGTGGTCCGCACTACCATAACCAATGTTGAGGGGTTTCAGAAATAAAAATGTTAGATGTTTTTATATTATTTTAATCTTTCATGAAAAGAAAAAAAATTATCTTTGACCCTTGACCTGCTGTATTCGAGGTGACGATCTCCTTAAGTGGATACCAGCACTGCGCGTTCAATAGTGTCCTCAGATTTGAATTCTAAGCTTTGGTTCGAAATTTACAAAAACTCGCTCGAATGTTTCATGAACGTACCCAAACAAATGTTAAGAAATTCATTTCTGGAACACCGAACCTCAGAATCATGCGCCATAAATTTTAGTGGACTTGTAAGATTCTATATAATTTAAAAAAAATACATGGAAATTTCGGTTCTTTACATTAGGAGTGCATTGACATTGCTAAAAAAGTGATTTTAATCAAGGCGAAGATAACGGGGGGGTCCCTTTTATCAGCGGTTAGAAAAGAGCTGAAAATCCCCTTTTATCAGTGCTAAAAAAGTGCTGAAAAAGGCGTCATTTATTAGTGCTTTTTTTAATGCTGATAAAGGAGACCTTTAATCAGTGCTTTTTTAAGAGCTGATACAATCAAAAAAATTTAAAAAAAATTTAAAAATAATATATAATATGGAGTGGATCTTTTAGAAACGCTTGAACCCCTCTTTGTCACCGCTAGGGGGACCCCTGTGACTCTCCCACTCATTTCCCTTTCCTGCACTATCCCCCACATGCCTGAATGCTCCTCCTTGCATCCACCCGAACTCGAACCCACGACCTCCCCCCTTGGAGGCCATCACCTTTTCCACTAAGCTATTTCATTTATTCACTATTTAATGTTATATATATATATTTATATTCATTAGTATATTAATATAGATTCATATAAATATAAATATATATAGTTATGTTAATAAATATAAATTTATTCATTTATTACTATATATATTTATTCGAATATTAATATATATATATATATATAGTAATATTTATTAATATATTAATATGGATTCATATTAATATAATTAATTTCAGTTATATTAATACGTATATATTTATTCATATATTAGAATATATATATTTATTTTTATATTAATTTATATTTATATTCATTTATATTTATATATTTAGTTATAATTTTTTATCCATACATTTATTTGTATATTAATATATATTTATAAGAATAGTTTAAAATAAATTTATAAAATATATTTTTTATGTGTGTTTATAAATAAATAAATACGTACATACATACATATATACCACACACACACACACACACACACATATATATATATATATATATACATTTATGAATAAATACATATATCTGTGTATTTGAAAAGCCGTAGAATGTTAAAATCACCATAACTTCTAATCCAGACGTATGTTTCAACTCTAAAACCAGTAAAATCGAAGAAAATGGAACAATATTCGATATGATATGTGGTATAGGCCTAGAGGACTTTCAGATCATATGTTATACCTGTTTTAATGTTAAAAATTTGGGTTTATCGATTAAAAACTCAGTTTTGCAGGTTTTTTGGGCCTTTTGGGAATTCAAATTTGTGACTGAAGGTCCCCTTCATTCCCTATCACAGAGAGTTCATCACAATCTTCAATTTGATATGATGTAGAGCACAAATGGACACTCGGAACCAAATTTATGGTCGTTTTATGTTTGAGTTATATTTTTAACTTGATTTAGATATTTTATTCATGTTTTTGATTTTTTGTGTCTTCTATTTATTATTAAGGGATCATTAATCAATGATAATTAATAAATTTTTAATTAATAATATTTTTTAAAATATTTTGAATCCATTTTCATGAAATATCATATATATTAAATGTAAAAGTCTATTTATACTTATCTGAAACATATTTAATAAATATATGTTATATTTATATGAATATATATATACTTTTATAACAATATATTATTTTTCATGATTTTTTAAATATACATTTTATCAGCACTAGGAAAAAGAACTGATAAATACCCCCTTTATCATCGCTACTAAAAAAGCACTGATAAAGGGATCCCCTTTATAAGCGCTAAAAAATCACTGATAAAGGGTGGAGCTTCCATTTCTCGTTTATGTAGTTGTGTTTGAGGAAACCTCCATCCCAACCACTGAAAATGTTCCAATTATTGAAAAACCATGTCTTGAGAGAAGCCCCTCTAAAGGAATGTGTGTGTCTATTAATGAGTCACATATCCCAACAATCCCTCTTCCATTTCTACAATGGGCCACCTAACCTAGAAAACAATAGGAAACTGCACTTGATATGGAAATATTGGTAACTTTAAAAAATGTGTAGGTTAACATTATTTGGAAGGATTTCGTGAAGCAAATTTTAAGATACACTATGTTTCTAAAGGAGATGTATACACAACGAAAAATGATTTGAGGTAATAAGAAGGTATTCTTGGGTAGGAATCTCATCATGGAATGAACCATCCCTATTTACCAATTTCAATGAGCCTGGAACCTTCTCGATTCCATACACCATAGGGGAGTATTCATTCTCCAATGCTATGCATGATTTTGGTTCTTCTATAAATGTGATGCCTCACTCCATTTACTCTTCATTGCAGGTTGGATAATTGAAGCCATCTGGGATTGTTGTTCAACTGGAAAACTAGAGTACCGCACACCCCTCTGGTGTGTAAGAGGATGTTCTACTGGGGGTGTAGATTTTAATTTTTAGTTCAGATTTTTATGAGCTTGAAATAGAATACGATAGGATGAATGGACATACCCCAATTATATTGGGGAGGTCCTTCTTGAAAACCTCCAATACCATAATTAATGTCCATAATGGTACATTATCTATGGAGTTTGGTTGTGACATTGTCCACTTCAACATCCCTGATGTCATGAAGAACCCCTTAGACGAGCATTCCTATCAATCTGTTAATTCAATTGATGTACTTCCTTCCCATGAACAAACAAAATTTATTTCCCCCAGTCCCCTTTTTGAGTTTTTGTAATTAATTAAAATTCCTATTAATGAATCATGCCCTAATTATTGTAATGTTCTAGAAAACTATGATGTATGTTTATTAATTTGTTATTTATTGAACACCAAGGATCCAATGTCCATCGATGATACTGTTAATCTTGTAAAATATCATTCCACATCTAAGGATGTTACCACTGAGTAGATAGATGAGATTATTGACCTCTTACTTTCACACACACACTCCCAAAAATCCAAAAATACACCTAAATTGAAATTGAAACAGCTACCTCAAGATTTAAAATATTCATATCTTGAGAATGGAAACAAGTTTCCCATCACCATTGCTAGTTCACTCCCACTTGAGAATGAATTGGGACTGGTTGACTTTTGAAGGAGTATAAACAAGCTTTGGGATGAAAACTAGCTAACATTCCTAGTATTAGCCCATCAATTAGTACACATAATATTTTATTAAATGAGGAGGATAAAAGAGTGATGCATGAAAAATTTCGACCGAACCCAAACCTCCTAAATGTTTTGAAAAAGGAGGTTACAAAATTATTGGCTACTGGAATCATTTACCCCATCTCTGACAGTCAATGGGTCAGTCCTGTTCAAGTAGTTCCTAAAAAAACATGCCATACAATAACAAAAAATGAAAACAATGAATTGGTTCCAACTCGTTTGCAGAATAGTTGGCATGTCTGCATAGATTATCACCAACTATACCAACACACTAGGAATGACAATTTTCGTTTTGCATTCACTGACCAAATTCTTGAGAGTCAAGTGGGTAAATCCCACTAATATTTTCTTGATGGCTATTCGGGATACATTTAGATCCATATTTCCCCAGAGAATCAAGAGAAGACAACCTTCACATGACCCTTTATAACATTTTCATTTAAAATGATTCCATTTGGTATGTGAAATTCACCAGGTACTTCCCAACAATCCAGGTTAATATCTTTTCGGATTACCTGGATAATTCCATGGAAGTTTTCATGGTTGATTTCACTATTTATGGTTTTTCTTTTGATGAATGTTTGAGTAGTCTTGTTTGATGTTGATGTATTGGAAATAATCTCATATTATATTTTGAGAAATTTCATTTCCTGGTGCGATAAGGAATTGTTTTGGGACATGTTATTTCTGGGGATGGTATCCAAGAAGATGTATAAAATGTGGATGTCATTTCTTCCCAATGATTCCCCAAAAATGTATGAGATGTGTGGTATTTACTAGTCCATGCTGGATTTTACTGTTGTTTAATTCGTTACTTTAGAAAAATTAAATTCCCCCCCTCTTGGTTTCTCCAAAAAAAAAGGAATTTGATTTTGATATGGAAAGTGAGGAAGCTTTTAATAAGTTAAAACGAAGTCTCACGTCACCCACTGTAATTTAACAACCTCAGTTGGATTTACCATTTGAATTCATGTGTGACGCCTCTAACTATGTAGTTGGGGCAGTCTTATCACAATGGTCTGATCATGCTTCATATGAATTTCATATACCTCACATACATTGGACCTTGACCAAGAAAACTACACCACAACTGACAAATAATTCACGGCCATTGTGTTTTCCTTGGACAAATTCAGGTCATACCTTTTAGGGTCCAAAGTCATTGTGTTGTCAGATCATGCATCCCTCTGGTATCTCCTTAAGAAATCTTAATAAAAACAACATCTCACTCGTTGGATTCTCCTCCTTGAGGAACTAAGTTTAGAAATTATATATTAAAAAGGTGTAGATAATGTGGTGGATGACCACATCAGTAGGATCCACCCATCCTTAGACATTGAATTATCCCCCCCAGTATTCCTATAAATGATATGTTTCCCAATGAGAAATGTGGTGGATGACCACATCAGTAGGATCCACCTATCCTAAGGGTATGAGTATTGTTGTGAATGATTATTTCTCCAACATTTCCAGTTCCCATGATCCTATTAGAGTTATGTCATCGCTTTCCTATATCTTGAGTTCTATAAGGGATGTGGGTTTAGAGGTTAGTACAGATATAATGAAAGTGATTCCTAATGTACAAATGTCATATATTCTTCCTGAAATAAATGTAGGATCCATAATGACAATGTAGCATACTGAGTGTAATCAATGTTATTTTTTCGAAGTCACAAGAGGATTTCATGATTGTATAACAACTTGAATGATGGGACCTGACACTGAATACCTGAATCTAGTGACATAAAATCCACAAGTTACCAAATCATTTTAGTCCCCATATTAAAAAGAGAACAATTTATCAATGGGTCCAACATTATTGTATTTAGAAATTTCACAGGGCATTCATAATCTTGGAGACACTCATTTATAGCCTTGCATTCAATTCTTCCAAAGGAATACATCTTATGTCAAATTAATTGGTGATTCTGTCTCCATGATCAAAACATGATGATGGAATGTAGATTCCTCCTTTCATGGATTCCCCCATGGTGACTAGAAAATAGTTTGGGAATCCATCATAAAATTATGATATGTTCATAAAACTCATTCTAAATTATATATTGAGGTGGATTCTAGTTCGTTATACTAATTCCAGCATGACTGGGTGGAAACCTTTGACCAGAGGAGGTAGTAATGTTGGTCATGAAGAGAAAGTTTGGATGTTGGGTCGGTTGGGAACCTATAAGTATTTCCTCTTTCATAGGGAATCTCATTTGTGAGGAATATGTTTCCCTAAATCTGAGGCATCTCATGCCAGACATGAGTTAGTTGATGCTAGTGGCATATGTGCTATGAGGAAGTTTACCTCAATCATCCTGTGATTATTATAAGATGTAATGATTCTTGATTAGGTCCCTAGGTTAACATATTTTCTAGATAGATCATTTCATAGGCTTAATGTCGTATCAAAATTGATGGGATACAGGTTTTTTATCTCGCAGAGGTAGGTGTGTGGTTATGTATTTCCCCAGGAGAAAATATTTCAAAAATGTGTTTTGATGGTGTGTGTCCACCCAAGGGAAATGATTTCACTCAAGGAATTTGGGGGTGTGTGTCCCCCCAAGGATGAAAATATAAAAATTGGATTTAGTGTAGTGTGTCACCCTATGTGGGAATATATCACACTTGGGATTTGGTGGAGTGTTCCCCCCTAAGGGGGAAGATTTCATTCTTTAAATTTTGTGGAGTGTTTCCCCCTGAATATGTAATATTTTACACTTGGATGTGGTGGAGTGTGTCCCCCCATGGAGGAATATTTCACATCGGTATGTCATTAAGAGCGTGTCCTCCCTTGTAGGAATATTACACACTTGTATGTTGTTAGGACTACCCACCCCCCCTAAGAAAGAAGATTTCACATTGGGATATTTTTAGGAGTGAACATCATTTAGGAATCCTATGAACCCAATTGGTTAAAAGTGATCAAAACAGATATAGTTAGGAGCCACAGTTTAGGGTCATGTGACAAGACTATTCCATGAAGTTTAATGTCATGATGTAAGGATTATCATATAATGAAACTAGAAACAATGAGGGTTGATATGGGGATTATAGGTCGAAGATTCCTGGGGTTAGTGTTTAATCCCCCGATGAGGGAGGATGGTGTGGGGCTTATTATTGGAATCTTCCGGGTGTATGAGTTTCTTCCCATGGAAGGGGAGTATGTAATAGGGATTACACATAGAAGAATATCTATGTAGGGGTTTCTTCTTATGGTTGGGAGAAGGTGCATCCCGTGAAAATTATAAATCGGTATTCCAATGTTCATCACGTAGGGTAAGGATATAGTTTAATGTTTTGTTTTGAGGTTGTTTCATTCATTATAACGTTATATGGCTATGATGTGGATCTAATAAATTTTATTTTATGTAGCTCAGATATTTATGGGGATACACCAAAGGGGTTCGTTTCAAGGAAAGTGGAAGATATAAGAAAAAATCTCCACTGAAATAGTTATTCCATTTCCTTCCGTGATTCCACCCTTAGGGTTGACTTGTCAACTACTCATGTTCCCATGGGTGGGGTATGGTGTAAACACTGCCATATAAGAGTTGCAATCCGGAGGCTCGACATTATGTTGTATATTCTTAGGAGAAAAGGAATTAGTAAACCAATGTTTAGGATATATAGGTAGGTTAATAGCCCATGACACACTTTCAGAAAAGTGGGTGAACATAAGGGTAGGATATATTGGTCACAAAAGCACATAGGGTGTTGTTAAACTTGTTTTAGATTGGTATGGGGATCCTAGATAATCCAGTTTCGGGAAATTGTATTGGATAAAATGAGGAACCTAAGGAGTCATAGAGGATGGGTTCCATGAATGTTTGGGTTTCATGAATGTTTGGGGCTTTATGAAGGCCAAGGTTCTCATAGAGGTTAGGTTTCTCTTGAAAGAGCATGTTTCAGGAAACAGTGTGACCCTATATTACTGAAAAATCTTGGTTCCCATAGGGTGGATTTTGAAAATGATAATTCTCTCGTGAATACCCAAGAGCCACAAATGGATTTTTTCTTACATTAATTCCATATACATTCATTAATGGAATCTCTACTATAAGTGGAGGTTCTCAATAACCCATGGGAGGTGGTTTAGTGAATGATGTATTCCTTTGGAGATCCATATCCTCCCTCACATAGGAAGTTTCTGAGTATTGTGAATTCAATGATTTTCTCATAATATTAAAGTCCGTTTCACTTTAATTATTGTACACAAGAGGGGATTTATAGGCTAAGTTGAGGAAAAGGAACTAGTTTCATGAAATATGGAGGCTTTTATTGAAGAATATGAGCATAAAAAACTAAAGGATTTGTATGACCTTGAGTTACAACATGTGAAGGATTTTGCCTTAACTCCGCATGGTTAAGGATAACCATGAAATTGATCTCTACGAAGTTGAATTATGCTATATGGAGGTCACCTTAAATGATCCATTCTTCAAGGGAATTCTTTGAGATAGATTCATTTCTGATGCTTTTAACCATCATGAACTATTACCGTAAGTTTATTTTGGTCTATTTTATCCCAAAGTGGCCTCAAATTATTCATTCCTTCCTTAACCACTCCCGTTATATGTTTATTTCATCATTAATAGTAGTTATGGTCTTATGAATATGTTTCATGTGAGAAGGGAGATCTACTCTGTGTTGTAGTTATGATAGTTTCCTAATTATCCATATAATAAATTGAAATATCATATATGAAATCACATGGTTTAGTGGATGAATATGAATGGGAAGGTATTAAAGAGTGATAATTAGCCTAAATGATCATAAATATTAATAAAAGGAAAAATTCAATTTGGAATGAATGGCATAGTAAAAGGGAATTTGTTGAAACTAGATAAATTTTAGAAAATGGTTGAACCTATTAATGGAAGTGGAATGATGTGGTTGTGTGAGGTGATTATGTTGTGTGATGTATTTCGTCTTGATAATGGTTCTTATAGATTTATTATGGTAAAGAGGTGGTGGTGTGGTGTGTTCTATTGTAGATTATGTGAACCCATTGGTTGGGTATTATGTGTTACCAACATATGATATATATTATGTTATTTATATATATTCCCAACAATATTTGGATAACCTTACACAAGACCAAATGTTTTGGGATCTGTATTTTTTCCCCAACCTCCATGTTAGTGGTGATATGGATGGTTGGTTACCCTCTCTTCCCAATCTTCCATCAGCAGTAGTATTGATTAGCGTTAGTGTTGGAGATTTCTTAGTGATGTAATGGTTAGTCTTTGAGATTACATAGTGATGAAATCAGTTTTTGTTAGATATTACCAAGTTATAATGAGTATGTGATATGTATTCGGGGCTACATATGGTGGGTGGAGTCCAGAAGGATGATTTCCTTCACATTCATGACACACTATTGCCCTTATTTTGTGATGTAGTGGTGATGTGATGATGACTGCAGGAATCACTAGATTCAAGACCCTATAGAATGTTGGGATATGTTGGGATTCATCCCCTCTCACATTATAGATGTCCAATTATGTGATGTGATGTATATGGAAGTGATGAGATCACAAGACGTTTGAGACTGAGACATGATAGAGGGAAATTAGAGGGGATTGAATTCTGGGGTACCTTTTTCTCTTTATTTTGCTACTATATTACTATTTTTGATGCATGATTTGTTGGGGATTCTATAAAGAGGTTTTGATTTATTATTTGACTTGTTTAAGTGTATATGGAATTTTTTTTATTCATTAGCGCATTTGTTTTCACTTTTCACAAGTGCACTTGTGACATTATGTTTGATCCAACTGAAAATACATGTTATGCTCACCCAAACTATATAAATTGTTTTTTCAATTTATGGGAGTATGTCATCGAATTATATGTCCATTACTTTTTTAAGTTTTAGAGATACTATTCATTAATTGTTTCAGGAATTCCTTTGGGTATTTTCTTATAGTGTTTTATTTGTATTTATTAAAATTCTACATGAATTATGGTGTGGGTTTGGATTACATTAATAATTTTGGATGGAGTTTTTGCATGGTTGATTATCCTATCTACTTATTCTATATTATTATAAAGGGTAATTACTTCTAATGTGTGGGATTATTATACTCTTGGTTCTTATTTCTAAACCATGGCAAATTAGAGGTGGGACTCAAGGATCATTATCATTCTTCCAAAATTGTTCGTACAAAATATGTCACTTTTGAGGGAGCGGTTAATGACTGTGTGGTATCATAGGTTCAATTTTAGAGATAAGGTAGATGTAGGAGTAAGGCACTATGAGTATTTCAAGGGTTGGTAGGGTGAAATTCTTATTTGATATTGGTGCATGATGTAGGCTAGGGGGAAACACTAGTATATGGGATTTTAGGCCCCTTGGGTTCAATTTAAAGGCCACTAAATTTATTGAATTACAATGTGAGGTGGAATTTTCTATAGTGTAGTGACCTAATAGGGGTACATGTGTCATGATATATTCAATTTCTCTCTAAATTACATGATTTTAAAAAATTAAAATGAATTAATAAAATATAATTTGATAAACTTCAATTCTATGAGGTGTAGGGTTTCTTTGAGATTTTTAGGAATGCATCCAAGTCATCATCCACAAACTGCATAGGAAGTAGAGGATTAGTTGAAAGATAAAGTTTATCTGTTAGAGGATTTACATGACAGAGGAGGATGGGGCATGAAAAGTAACTTTCATACCATATAGATTTAAATATTGGGGGAATTAATATGTATTGTATTTGATATGGATAAATTTCCCTAATTGGAGGAGAAGGAGTTCACTTTTAGTCTAATTTGAGTCCTAGATGAGTTTTGGATGTAATTTTCTATTTTCCAAATATGAGGAGTTGTGTGTTATAGTTGGATATTATCTCTTGGTGCCTCAATGGAGGAATATATGTTTTGGGAAGTCTTCTAGATGGAGTTCAATTTAGAATTTTTTTCTTCAAAAAATAAGGTAGAAAAGAGACATGATATTATCTCAATTGTGTAGGAGATCTAAAGTATTAGGGATCTTGGGATAAGACTCTAGGACCTATGACACATTTTTTCTGACCTTTTTATAGATGAGGTGTCCATAGTGTAGCTTCTCGAGGAGTCACTACAGCCAATAATATGGTTTGTAGTCATTGTGTTTATGATTCCTACTTAATTAGACATGTTAAAGAAGAAAGAGTTTATTTTCTTTGAGTTTATCCTTGAGAGAGGGTTTATCTTGAAATCTCTCAGATAAGTGCTCTAGGATGTGGTTCTCAGATATTTAGTCATTCCAATTTATGATTATTATCGAACTAACTACGGGTGACCCATTCACATACTTTTGGTAATGGTGGTTTCAAAGAAAATAATAAAAAATTATTATTTATTTAATATTTATGTATGGGTCATGGAGAATTCCAAAAGAAATTTACAGCTTCTCTATGAGTATAGTTTCATATACAAAATCATGCCGCTTTTCAAAATCTATAACAGTTCCCTCAAAATATGTTTTAGTAGCAAGGAATACCAACACATGTTCAACATACAAGGGAAGAGGTATTTGATAGAGGTTATCCTCATGATATTACCTTTCCTCATGTATCTAGGCCATAGAAATGTTTTGGATGCCAAATGTAGATTAAAAGAGGCGAAGTGCATGGGAATATGAATGTGTTGGAGGATGCAGTGCTAGATGGTCCATAGGTTGTCCTAGGAATGATCAATTTATCATATACCCTTGTTTTTGTCCAATTTGATTCAAACCCCTCACACTCGATTATTTTTCTTGTTTTGGTCCATAACGTAGGACTACATATGGAGATTCTTGTTGTTCCTATGGAGTTATCTATGCTGGTTAAAGGTTATGATTCATTGTTTTTTTCTTGTAATAGATGTAGTCTGTTGATGGGGAAACACCAGTTGGTATTAGATTTAGTTTTTTACTTTACATACAACCAAAGGTTGTTATCCATGGAACAGATTGGCTGTATTCAATGCATTCATTCAATGACTATTTATTTATGTTTTGTTTCTGAGTTAGAGGGCCATAGAGTGTTTTTGATTAGCGAGATGAGTTACCCAATTGGTGTTAGGAAAGTGGATCCAATTTTGTTTTAGTTAGCATTGATTTCAATGGAATATTAGGTAGAGGAATTTACTTGGGGTTTTTAAAATTTATTGTAATCATTTTAGGAAATGTTTATAAAACTATGTCGTTCACACATTTTTGAACTTGGGATTGAGCTTCAATTGGGTGGATCATTAAATTCTGTGGCACTCTGTCAAATGGTACCTAAAGATAAAGAGTTGAGGATGGGGATTAATGATATTATGTGGATGGGCTTCATCAGACACATTTTATCTCTTTAGGGTGATCCAATTTTAATTTCTAAGAAGGGGGATGATGGTATGAGGTTGTTCATTGACTATGGAATACTGAATGAGGTGATGGTTAAGAACTGTTACCCCCATATGAGAATTTATCCTCTATTCAACATGATTAAGGGATACTTTTGGATTTTGATTCTCAAATTTTGATTGCGATATCACTATATAATGGTGAAATATGAGGATATCCTAAATACTTCTTTCATGCGAAGATATTGACAATTATTTTTTATGGTCTTTTCATTTTGTGTCACGAACAAACTTACTGTGTTTATAGGGATCATGAACTACATATTCTATGGGTTCCTATACCATTTTATCATCATGTTCATCAATAATATCATAATTTACTCAAAGTTAATAGAGTATCATTCCCATCATCTCAGATATTTTTTGTACAACTAGCTCTATCTAAAGCTATCCAATTATAATTTATAAATGTGAGATGTGAATTTAAATGATAATTTTTTGTCTAATTAGGGCATGGTTTTAGACCCATGAAATATTTAGTTAGTTGATTCATGGGTAGAACCCAATAATGTGGAAGATTTTCAATGTTTCTTACATCATGAGAGGAATTTTCAGATATTGTTTCCAATTTATGTTGGATGCAATCCCTGCTAAAAACATTTACCCAGAAGAACTAGTATTTTGTCTGGATTGATTAGTTCTAGGAAACTATCACTTCCATAATTGAGAAGCTTATCATTTCTATAGTTTATTGGTTCCCCATGGAGGGTGTGATGTTTTAAGTTTAATATGAGATAACCCATCTGGGCTTGGGATGTGTCTTGATGTAGCATAGGGAAATGATCATGTATGTGTCTATGTAGTTACACACCCATGAATGGAACTATTCCTCCCCTGATGTCGAGTTGTGTTTTCTGTGTTTCAACTATATAAAATGGTGTGATTACCTCATCAGTGGGATATTTTTTATTTTCATAGACCACAGGTTCCAGATATATGCATTCTCTTATCGGGATCTGAATTTTCTATGGTGAATATACATGTAGTTTCTACAAATTAATGATTTTTAGATCTCTTACACCCCATTAAAGGTGAATGTTTTTGTCTAAATAACTAGTTCAAAATTCATGAGGATATTGGTTCAGGAGTCTGTAGAAATTTGTTCAGTAGTGGTAGAAGTTGTGGGGATTCATATTGATGTGGAGGAATGTAGTGGACATGTTTGTCTTTATCTATTGAAAATAAATTTATACCTCATGTAGTAGGTGGGTGTGTATTTGTGTCGATACATGGAGGGATAGTAGATGAGAGAACATTCTAGACAAGGTGATTCTCTAAAAGTATTTTCCAGGGTAGGTTCAAACTATGCGTTGTTTCAGGGGATGTTGTTTGTTTTGTTGGTAATGCATTAGGGAATTATCTATAATTGTCATAGATAACATTTAATGTTATATCCCAATTTGACTAATATGTATCATGACTAGAGGATACATCTTTGGAGGCTGAGGATAAAATGGTTTGTTATAGAGTTTGTGGTGAAGTGTTATGTTTGTTCGGAAATTGAAATATGAACACCATTTTCCTTGAGTTTTGTTTCAACACTTTGACATTCCTTGTATGAAGTTGAAGGCCAAATCAATGAATTAAATCACTAGGATAGCCCATTATTAGAGACAATATGATATATTTTGGGTAATTTTGGACCTACTAACAAAGTCATCTCTCTTTATGGATATCCATGAATCAAGTGTTGGGGATATTCTAGAGAGGATATATGTAGATGATTTTGTTAGGCATCATAGGGTACTAGTGACCATCATATCTAATTGGGATCCTCCGATTTCCTTATCAGTTTTTATGGGATTATAGCATGTGTATGTATTCTAGTTTCACCTTAGGACTTTTTTTTACCCTTATATGGTTATAAATATGTAATGGATCATCCAGATGCTGAAGGATATGTTGAAAACATGCATCTTGGATTTTAGAGTATATTGGAAAAGGTACATTATAGTGGAAGAGTTTTCTTCAAAAAAATAGCTACCATTTATTTGTAGGAATGGTTTCATTGTTGGCATTGTATGATAAACCATGTTTTCATTCATTGTGTTGTATAAATGTTTCAATGTTAGTGGTTCTTGGTCAAGAAGTGGTGTAGAGTTTGATTGAGATTATCCATGTAGTCCAAGAGTGGTATAGGGTGACAAAAAACCATAAAATGGACTATGTCGGTCATATGTTGAGGCCCGATGAGTGTCGGTTAGGAGACCATGTGCTCTTGAGGACCTCCCCTTGATGGAGACGGTGAAGGGATAGATGGGTAGAATGATATCTTCTCAATTCATTGGGAATTTAAATAATTGGATCATGTTAGTGTAGTGGAATATTATTTGTGCTTACACTATAGATAGGTAAGATCTATGATATCATTATATATACCATATTTGTTAGTATCTTCACAAATATTCATATTCCATTTATAAGGGAGAGTGAGGCATAGAGGATGAAAATCATTCTTGGAGTATATGGTAGAGTAGAAATATCATTGATATAATGTTCTATATGGATTATTCACCCCCTTTATCCATGTGTTGTGGAGGCATGGTGTCCTATAGGTGAGTACTTGGGAGTGTGTGGTGTAGATGTGTGCCTAGTACCTGTAGTTATTTGTGAGTTTTTTATTGCTTTTTTATTTCCTTTATGACATGTGTCATGACTTAGAGAATATGAAGAAGGGAAATCAATTCCAAATAAAGAAATGCTATATTCATTATAATTTCATAATATATGAGGGTGACTCGGTACTTCGTAAAGAAAATAATAACTTGAAATAGATGGTGGGTTTTGTTGATTTGTTTTCTTCGGAATGTGTTGCGTGGTATTTGAGGTGGATTTTGTCTTGTTTTTGTGTGTGTTATGTGGTGTTTCATGTATGTTTCCCACAGCTCGTAGTGTTTGGAAGGTAATGAGAACACTAAGAGGTATTTCAAAGGATAATATTTGATAACCTTACATTTTATTTTAGGATATATTATTATTATAAATGATGAGAATATTTTCAGAGGCATATAATATAATGTTCTACGACTTCATTGATTGTTATTCTTTTGGATCAGGAGTTTGGGTTGTTTAGAGGAGGCTTGAGGAAGTCTTGATTGAGTTCGACGTTGAAGTTTTATTGAAATATATGGTTTATGATGTTAACTTGTGTTCATGATGAGATATGTTGTTCATGTCTTGGAGGATAAAAATTCATGAATTGATGTTTTGTATGGGAGTTTTTTTCTTAATTAAATCATAACATGAAGGATTTTTTTCACGACATGAATAAATTCATGTATTAGTTTCCATGAAAATAAGTGAATTTTCATCAAGTGCAGAGATTGATGGATTCAGTGCCTCAATTTGTTCTAAATGTTGAAGTGTAGAGTCTGACAATAACACATTATGTAAATATATTATTCATGTCATGAATTTGATGAGGTCCAAATTGTTTATAAATATCAAGGTTCTACTAAAATATTTTATTCATCTTGGTTTCGTCCAAACCATAGGTGATTTCGGATACGTTCTAGACTTCCCTTATAATCTATGCACCTTGTCTACCTAAGGGAAAACTTTTTAAGTCCATGGTGGGTAAATAACCTTTATCCCTCATTTACATTGGTTCATGTTTGGGTGTTCATATTGATGATGTTGTTCGGGATCCTGGAGTGTTTTGGAAGAATTTTGTATGCTTAAATTGTGTAGTTTTTTTGATATGAGGTTTTATAGTGTGGTTGAGGTCTTCTAGTTATTTCTCCTTCATCCTATAGAGTTTAGTTACTCAGAATGCTTCTCTTGGGTACATTATACTCTTTCACCCCCTTTGTATTTTCATATGTGGGGATGAAATGATTTTTTATTCTATTGGGTGGATAGTAATGGTCTACATAATAAATGTAATGAATTTGATCAATGAGATATCGACGAGAATATGGAAAAATAAAATTTCCTACTAATTTTATGTAATTTATTAAGATATTATACATGATGATTTCTATTATATAAAATGATGACTATTTTAATCCAAGACTATGTTGTTGTTGATATGCTTGTGAAACGTTTTTCTACGTTATTTCTTGAAATCACAATGAATGAAATAGATAACCACTTATATCTCGATAATAAATTAGTTTCCCATGGAAATTTTGAATTTTCATGATAAAAACCATGATAAATATTAATGTAATGTAATATAATCATCTGAATTTCAATTATAGAAGCTACATTGTGATGGTGTGAATGGTTGTTCTAGTTATGTTACCTGGTGAGATGATGGTGATGTGTGACACTTTTGATCAGTAACGATTGTGATGTGAATTTTTTGTCTCATGTATTGGTTTTTACTTGCGATTGATGATTTGTAATTTTTTTATAGGGAAATGGTTTGGTTTATGTGGTGTTGTGGTGACAAGTGATGCTAGATGTTTCAGCTATTTTATCGTGATGTTGTGTTAGTTTACAAGTTATGTATGGAATGAATTATAATACTGTAAATGATAGGACATGGGTTAGTGGATAAATTATAATGGGCTATGATAAATGTATTACAATAGTCTTAAATTAATTTAATGAATAATGATAGGAATATATAAATGTGAATGAATGGATTAGTAAATGGGAGGCAGTGAAAACTAATTAAAATCATGAAAATGGTGGAACATGTAATTGAATGTGGAATTTCAGGTTTATGTGGGGTAGCTGGGTGTGGTGGTTATGTGGTGTGATCCATTTAGTTGTGATAGCAATTATGATGAATATGGTATGGTGTAGAGTGCTGGAATGTGTAATCTAGTGTAGTTCCTTAGTACCCATAGGGTAGGTATTATGTGTTAAATTCATATCATATATTTTATGTTATTTCTATATATGTTACACCATAGATGGATAACCTTACCTAAACCCCCTAGATTGGGTTTCTTGATGTTTTCCCAAACATCAAGGTTAGTGGTGAAGTGGATGGATGGATACCCCCTGGTACACCCTCTTCCATTTGTTTCTGGGATGATAGGGGTTGGTGCTAGATATTACCCTGCGATGTATACAGGTTTGTTCTAGTGATTACCTAGTGATGATACAGGTTATTTGTTGGATACTTACCAATTATTATGAGGATATGATACATGGTGGAGGTCATGTGTGGTGGATGGTTGGAACTAGGTTATTATAGTTCTTGTTCAAGATAACCTACAGGCCAATTTATGTGATGAGGTTGTAATATTTTTATGAATGATTCTTTAACCAGATGATAGACCCTATAGGAGAATGGGATAGGAATCGATATGTCCTGAACCACTTTAGGGAGACATAATTATGTGATATGATATGTGTGTAAGGATCATAGATCATTTCATTTAACACTAGTATAAGAGAGTAGAAAATTTGAAAGCAAGTTTTGAAAAAGAACCTTCGTTTGTGTACATTTTGTACTATGTTTCTATATTGGAATCCTATCTCGGTGATCATATCATGGTGAGGCTGGTAATGGTTAGTTGACCTATTTAGATGCATGTTGGCTTTATTATTGGTTCATCAATTTGTTATTATGCTTATTTCCCAGGTGAACATGACACATTTAGTATGATCCTTCTAGGTGAACATGTTATTATCATCATACATATATATATAATATTTAACGGTTTGTAGGAGGAATTAATGGAACAATATGTATATAACTTACCATGTCATTAGAGCTATTGTTGAGTCTCTATCATAGGACCATCTTTCAGTATTTTCATGGAGACTATTATTTGTATTTGTGAAAAAACATAATGAATTATTTGATGGATTGATTTTAATTTTATATTATGTTCTAGATTTTATATGAGGTTTCTTATCTTATATCATAATCCTATATCATAATAAAGGTTAATGCCCTAAAGATGTGATATTTTTATTACCTTGGTTCTAATTGATAATACGTTTCCCATCAGAGGTGTCGCTCCAGGCTTGCTACATCTCAACCTTCACTAAGGGGCTTGGATGAGTGCCTTCAGTGGGAGGGGATCGCAATAAAATGAATCATTTTTTATGTTTTTTTTGTTGAAAACAAATTCTTTTAGCACATATTTACATTTATGAAAAAACTCATATGAAAAATGAAGTCATAAAAACAAAAATGTAATGTATAAGTGAATCCTTAAAAAATGGGAAAATAATCTATAATGAAATTCTGTTGACATTTAAATAAATAATTTTACAAAAAATGTGTTTAATAATACAATGAGTTATTTTAAAAAATATAATTCATAAATAAAATATTTAATGGGGAGATACCAAATATCAAACTAGGCACAAAGAAGATATATTAAAATACTTTTACTTAAAAGAGATAATTTCAGAGGGAACATAATAATGTATTATCGAAAAAATAGTAAATTTAACCAGGTATATATATAAATTTCATAGAAATAAAATATATGGATGATATAATTGATAAAATGATCTTGTTAAAGGGATAAAATAAAAGATCATGTGTAACAAAAAGTAAATGAGGATGGTTTAAATGATCGCTTATTATTTTTAAAAGACCTTTTTTATTAACCAAAATTATGAAAATGATAGTAAAACTTTATTTTGAAAAGAGAACAAGGTAAATATAAATTTTAAAAGCGATAACACTAAATTTGGTTTCTAATTAAAAATTATAACATAAAAGGAAATGATAATTATGGATATGGTTGGAAACAATTTTTTAAGAGGATGTGAATTATGCTTAATATAGTTACATTATTATAATGGAACAGAATTCATAAATTTATAATATATGAATCAAAAGTGATATACTAATATTAAAATAGGTTATAACATATGAAATTAATTACAAAAACAATAGAGAAACATTATAACTTTAAGATATTGAGTTTTTAAAAACCCTTATATTTTAGGAAATACATTAATAATAGACTACACATAGAAAATAATGAATGGATATAAAGTTTCTTAGTCAAATAACTATTTTTTATATTATAATTCATTTCTTTGTTATTTAATCAATACAAATAAATATTGGTTCCTAATACAGAAGTTTTCCACAATGAAGCGTGATTGAGATGAAAACCCTTAACTAATGTGTGAATGCGCTTTGTAATTTCAGTTAACATCATGAATAAAAATATGATGTTTATTAAAAACAATAATAATTGCCTTATCCATATATATATATCTTCTTATAATGTGTATTTATCATCATGTGTCATCACTTTATTATATCGTTTCTACTTAAGTCGTTCTATTGAGTTTCTTCACTTAAAATTTCTCAAAAAAATTAATAGTATGTTAACCATAGTAATGGTGTTGTAAAATATTCTCATAGAATCCATAATTATAGATTATTGTGACATTAGTTTTATTAGAAAATAATTTATATAATTTTATAGGTTTTTTTTCATATAATAAAATTATTAATGGCACTTTGGTATATCATTTTTAGTATTTAAATACATACAACTCTTAATTTTTAATATAACAAATACAATTTATAATATTAGGATTCTATAGTGTTAATGTTTGATTAAATAATATTTTTTTTACTAGATACACGTTTTCCCCCATATTAGTCATTATTGAAAATGAATGAAAATTCATCGTGTGGGGAAGATTGTCTAGACGCACAAGTCTATGATTCTCTCATTTTCCAAAAATAGAAGGAAAGTATAAAATAAAATCTAATATGATTTAAGAATAATTAAAATTTTATAAATTTAACATTATATTATAAAATAATCTTTTTAATCATACATTGATGTCGGTGGTGAAAAATAGAAGACACCATTCATAAGGTGATAGTCCACACATTTTCATGACAACAAGTTCATTTTTCAATATGTTTTGGAGGAAGGTATAAAATATTTTTCCCATTTGTAATAAAAAATATAATATTAATAATACTTTTTTTATTATAATATCTTATATATAATAATATTTTCGTTTTATAAGTATAAATTAATTAAGAAGGTGCAGTGGAAAATATTACCTCTCGCGTTGGATGTTCTCCTTTAGTCACCACATAAAGGAATAATAACTCTGTCTTTTAGAAAAACCATAGATTTATGTATTTAGGATAGGGTTACTAAAAAATTTAATAAGATTTTGGGTTGATATATAGGAATTTGGATGTATTTATAAGAGGAGGGGTGGTGGATACTTTTATAAACGAAGAGAAGAAATTTTTTTATACATATAAGTTTTTTATATAAAGAGAGCACATTGTTAACATGGAATGCGAATCCAAAGTGGAAATTAATTGAGTTTGTAAAGTGTTAAAGAAAATAAATCTTTAAAAAATTAAAAAAAAAATTAAACATGATTTCATGTCATTTAATCTTGTATTTTCAATTTTAAATATTTTGATTTTAATTGATGTAAATAATTTTTAACTAAGTCATTTATTATTATTTATTAATAATAAAATTAGTGTTATAAGATAATTTAAACCTTATTTTTATAAATATTAAATAGAATTTATGAAATAAAATATAAATATATAAATAATTTATTTCAACATCCGTGCATGTATTGTGAAAAATCTTGTTTTTTATAAAAAGAGGTATTTGTAAGAATTTTATTTCTGTTTTGGATAAAAATATCAATGTTATTCTTTCTGTGGAAATTAAAATGGTATTATCTTTAAAAAATAATTAATTAATATAAAAAAAATTTAAAAACCCAATTCCACCATCTTATAATTTCATTATAAGAAATAGAAGAAAAAAATTAATTAAAACATTACTAAAGTTTTATTAAATGTTAAACATGGGATTTACATGTCAACATAGAATTATAAATTAATTTATTTATTTTTAAAAAATATATGTTCTTCTATAAAAATGTGTTTAGAAACATTTCATGACATTATTGTATAATAATTTCATAAAAGTGACAGTATTAGTGAAATCTGTATTCTTCACAATTCACCTAAAAATCATTTTTTTAGACAAATATAAAAAATATATCTTAAGATTATTTTGATATGATGGATTCAAAAATAATGATTATTATATATATTTAAAATATAATTTTTTTAATTTATATTTTCAATTAAAATTCAATATATAAGGAAAAAACTAATTTTTTGAACAAATGAAGTTTTTAAACATCGAATAATCCTAATATTATTTTATATCAATTTCTAATTAAAAACATGTTAATATATTTGTTCATATATAAAACTATTTTAAACCTTTTCAGTTTAATTTATTAAGTTATGATATATAATACTAAACTAAATTGCTGTCTGAGAAATTGAAAAATTACATTTATATTAAATAATCTTTATGAAATACCTCAAACATTTAATTAGTTATATTCCAAAAATTTGGTTTTAATACACTATTGATATTTAAATATTTATTTAAATATTTATTTGTCCTCCAAATCTTATTTTAATAATAATAATTTAAGTATACATAATACATATATATATATATATATTTTGATATTATATATTTATTTCATTGTGGGTTATATTATTTAAAATATTATACTTTATAATATATGGCTTTATTATACCATTCAGATATATAACAAATAAAAATAATTTTAATGAAAATGTTCATAATGACTATATTTTTTATGATTATATTTTCAATGACCATACTTGAAACAATCTGATTTCATTATATACTTACTAAATCAATTATTTATTGGACTCTCACTTCACAAGGTGTAGTTCGTATTTCATGACCTTGATTTTTTATAATGATTCATCATTTCAAGATGATCTTCGGGATTAAATGAATTTTTTATCCATAATTTTTAGCATGATCTGGGATGTTTTTTATTCATGAAGATTTTATTCTTTTCAATCTACTGTGTCATATATATTTTTTCACTTTTAATGGATGTATTCTACTAATAGCGAGAACTAGTGTATGGTGTGAAATACATTACCTTATATGATTTTCAGGTAATGATGCACTTATGAATTAATAGAGATTTTTTAGTTTAATTTGTATCTCAAAGTAATTATATCTTAATAAAATTTAATTCCATTTAACAAATAGGGAAAATACTTTAGAATTGTAAAAATATGTTTTATGCAACGATGTTAACTCAAGTAACCCAGTGTCAGTGCCTATTTTATTACATTAGAATATATACGAGGGATCAAATCTCGAGGTACCGATAAATTTAATAGTTTTGAAGAACCAAATACATACATGATACCTATTTTACACAGGTAATAAAAATAAAAAGTATAGTAATAGAAAACATTTGGTATCCTTGAACTCATACTAAGAATTCCTCTTTATATCAAGGATAATGAAAACAAAATATGGGTGTGATAAAATGCCCAGTAAGGGATACATGAAATGGAATCTATTATGAGTGAATAAATCACATTAAATATGTTTTAATAGATAACTAAAATACATGCCATATATCAAATTAACTAAACATCATATAAGGAATAATCAATATAGTTGGCTAACTAACTAATAATCCATTTTATTTAATTAGTAAACTGAGAATTAAATTCATTGGGAGATAATATCAATGAAAAAAAATCTTTTTTAACAATAATAAATAAATTTTAAATTAATTAAATACATAATTTTTGCAAATTGTAATCTTAAGCATCATGATATCTCTACTGTCAACACCTTTCACCAGAAATTCTATAACCACTCGTAAAAACACATTTCATTTGGGAAACTAATTTCTCTAATGAGACCAGTCAATGCATCAATGGGATATCAATGACTTGTTTCCAACCTCAAATACAAGTTTTAATAATTTCTCATATATCAAATAATCAATTTAATTAATGAATCAATATTTCCTATCATTAAATATCCATATTTAGTAAAGGTTATTGATTTATTAATATTTCTCTTGTTAATAATATAAAATTATAATTAAAAATACATTATAAATATGGTATGTATTTTAGAAATTAATATTATTCATAACAAAATAATATTTATATTTAATATAAAGGTAAATTTCAATGATAAATTATCAAAAAATAGTGACTGTTTTACGTGAATGTAAACAATCAAAAAAGTGGGATTGTATTATTATTTTTTATAGTTTGGTAACATTTAAATTATAACCCCATATAGAATAATTTTGAAAAAATATTAATAATTATGAATAAAAAGTTATTATTTTTAAATACATTAATCGGTTAGTATATACAAAACATAAAATTTAAAAGTTTCATATTAATAAATATGTATTAATGAAAATGAAATTGAGACGAAATCCCATACCCCATGATTTTCTTTATTTTTAATTGATATAACATCCTATATAATTGTTTTAACCAGGTTATAAATTTATTCCAGAAATGTAATCATACTTATAATATCATATACGATCCTTTTATAATATATAATCACATGTTTGGTAATAATATTTTATTATTGTCATTTCTATAGGTTTTAATTGCCACATTTTCGCACATATGTTTTTTTCATTAATGTTATAGTTCTTGTATAATGATATAAATATATCATAATAAGAATTATAATAATGTTATAAATATCATATTTACTCACTATATACTTCATAAGAACCATCTTTGAACGTTTGTAATGGAAAATGAGTCGCATATTTTCAAGGAAACTGTAGGTCATACAAATGCATGAGGGATCATATCATTCCCTTGATAGGAGAAAGGTTAAGGGGGAGAATGATATATTAATTTTATGTATTGTATATAATTTCATATATATCACATATATACCTCAATAAAATACATTATACATTCTATGTAAGTAATATAAGTGAAAAAATTACATCGCTTCGCAAGGCGGTAGTTTGTTGCACACACGAGCAACATTATCATATTTAAAAAAAATGGAATGTAAGAAGTTATATGTGATATTTTAAATCATAATTATAAGTATATAAATAACATTATATAAAAATATTAATTACATTATTATATTTAATAATGGTAGGTGTTGATGGAAAATGGGTTATATTGGTTCGTGAAGCTGTATTCTTCCATACACACGAGCGAAAATTTCATTTCCCATTTGATGGAAGTGGATATGGATATAGGTTATTACATTTACATAATTAAATATTAGTATATGTTAGATAGTATTTTATATACTATCATTATTGAATAATATTTTAAGGATGTGGATGAAGAAATAGAATAAAAACAGAAATTTAAGAATGTTGACTGTTCTTCGAATGACCTCATTTGGTTTTCACCAAATTCCTTCCTAGAATGGTTTTATATTAAAAAATATTTATAAGAATTTTTTACTGGATTAATGATGTGATTATGGTAGGTATTGTCTTTAATAAATATATTTATAATTTTTCTTTTGGGAGGAGTGGGGTTTCCTTTTATAAGTGGTGCATGAGACTCAAATAGATGTTTTTAAAACAAATAAATTACAATAATGTTTTGATCATTCCAAAAATCCTATAAAATGGGTCATTTTAAACCATTAGAGGGGATAATGTCTAAATATTTGTATAATAATCATGTTTGTAATGTTGGTAGGTCATTTTTACCCTTATCATTTTTACATATCTAATGATAAATTAGTTTTTACCACAACCGTGATAATTAATTTTTTTATTTTTACTGATTATAATGATAAAAAATAAGTTTTAATTTCTAGTGATTATAAATTATTATGAATAAAAATATACAAAACATTTTTATAAATTAAATTTATATAATTTTAGTAATTTATTTTAAAATTATACCCATAGAGGTGATGAAAAAGCTAGATTACAAAGAGAAAATTCTCATAAGTATATATAATTTTAAAACAAAAATACACTAAAAATTCAATTATAAGGACCTAAATTTTATTTATTATACTATAATTGTACTAATTTTAAATTTAAAAAAATATAAAATATAATTAAATTTTTACATAATTTAAATTTATATGAAGCTCTCAATAAAAATTTGTAGTTTTCTCTATTCATAGAAGAATGAAAATTTTTAGAAATGTACTAATAATACAGAATAAAGTATTTTTATATAATTATTTCAGAAATTAAGTTCATTTTATAATATAAATCTTCTAAAATTATTAAAAATTAACTTAAAATTTTATGTTTAAATAGAAACTAAACATACTTTAAGAAAAAATATTTTTATTTAGGATACATTTATTTTTATTTCAAAGGATTTTATTATATTTATAATTACTAGATATCCATTTAATTTACTTTATAGACTTAAAAACCATATTATTTTTATAATTCAGTTAGTACTATTCATATCCTTTAACTCAATGGCTATGTTAAAATGGCTATGTTTAAATAATATTTTAATAGTTTATATTCATTTAAAACCATTGTTGCACGAATCATAGGCTATTGAGGATATATAATTTATTTCAAATAAAATATAGTGTATAGTCTTTGGGTGTTACATTATTCTATCCTAGAAAAATTCAATCATAAAAATGTCATCGATATTACCTTCTACCAAATGAGGATAGTTCTTCATTAAAACATGCTATGGTTCTCACATTGCTTCCCCAAATTTTTACATTCTCTGAAGTACCTTTACTAATCGAGTCATCAAATTACTAAATACTTACTCTATAGTGTTATAAATCTGGATGAGTTATTCATACTATTGTAGATCATATTAAAATTATAATTCATCAGATTTGATCTTATGCATTAGGTCTAGCTTATACTTCCATTACAATGATATATTGGCCACAACATGTACTTTTAAGAGACATGGTAGCATTTCCAACCAGTAAACCATGACTCCAATTATTTCAAAAAATCCAAGGGGTCTAATGTGCCTGGTGTGAAATTTACATTTATTAGAAATCATTATGACACACATCCTATAATTAATCTCATGAAAACATTATCTCCAACTGGGAATTCCAAATCCTTAATCTAATTATCAGAATAACTCTTTTCCCAATATTGAGATACAATAATACAACTCTGAATATTATTTTACATTATTGTTGCCTTTCAAACATATTTTAAGCCTATAAGATTCCAGTAACAAACTCTATCACAACAATTTGGAGTATGATATCTAATTATATAAAATTCATCATACAACACCATTTGAATATATGAATGAAAATTAATTTTATAATAAAAATACTATAGGTAAATATTGATGCCACATTCCATGACACTTATGTGTGAATTAAATCCCAATTTATTAGATTTTTGTAATTTCCTTTCATAGTGTCCATAATATTGAGGATGGTAGGTTGTTCTCAAATAATGATCAGTGTTATGATTCTTTTGGACACTCTTCCATAATTTTGATGCAAAATGAGGACCATGGAAAGATAAGACCAAAATAGGTTGACCATAATGACTTAAAACATCATTAATATAGATCTCCACGAGTCTCTATAGATATAAATATTCTTTTATAGTGAGTAAATGTGCACATCTGGTTTGGAAATCCATGGTAACCCAAATTTCATTATTCTTCATAAGAGTATTTGGTAGTCCTATGTAAAATTCCATAATAATTTCGACCCATTTACACATAGGATTTAAAAGAGGTAGAATTAATCCTATAAGATGATTTCTATTATCATTTACTTATTGATAGGCCTAGAATTTGTATACATAGTTTAAAATTACTCACATCATTTTACCCCACAAAAAATGATCCCTCCAATCCCTATGCATCTTGTTTCTACCTGGGTGTGTAGAGAAATTCAAGCTAGGAACGTCATCCAATAATTATAATTTTATCATTGGTATAAATGAAATACATAATATTCCTCATATTTTATATCACCATCCATGAAAATTAAGTCTTCTAATTTCCCATCATTTACAACATTAATTTTCTAATGAATTTTTTCATCATCATATAGATAACTTATTATAATATATAACAACGATGGTTCCTAAATCATTTGAAAGATGGATGATGTATCAAATTATTGAATAGTTACCATATCCATCATTACTAGATAAATGAAAATAGGATCCCACTCATCTCTCATATGGTTTCAAACTCCATGATATTTCATACTCAATCTATATGTTACTTTATTTTCTTTCCATAGGTGGTAGTGTATCATGAAATAATAATAATTGAGTGGGTAAATCCATAAACTTTTTCTAATGCTGATCTCCTTCCATTTAAAGCTATACTGTAGGGTTTTATGATCCATGTGTATCTCAAATATTTTACCATAGATATAATTTCTCCATATATTCATAGAAAAGATTATAGGTGCCAACTCAACATCATGGGTTGAAAAGTTCGATTGACGTGTATTCAATATTCAATGATGCATATGCAATTACATTTTAATTTTTTATTCGCAAGTAACTAAGACCATTCTTTAATACATAACTATATATATAAAAAATATCATTTCTATATGGTAGAGTCAAAATTAGAACACTAAAAAACATCATATTTAGTTCCTAATTTTTTTCACATTTCTTTTCTAAATGAAATTAACAACTTTATGTGTATGAATGGTTAACAGGTTATCCAATCTATTAAAATCAGAAATAATTGCTGATGGTAACCTACTAAACATATGAATATACTTAAATCAGTTTTGTTTGTTGGTGTGGGCCATTCATTTACTGTATTTTTCGTCATAGGATCTATTTAGATTCATTCCTTAGGGACATTATGTTTCATAAAATAATATTCCTAAATACCTAAATCACAATTACATAAATTTACCTAGAACTATTTCTTGATAAGAGTCTCAAGAAAAATAGGAAAGTTATTTTAATGGTCCTCATATCATTTATAATACACAATTATTTCATTAATGAATATTGTAAGATAATCATCAAGATATAACTTGAATATTCTAGTACTTAGATCAATAATAATAGATGGTTCATTTGTTAATACAAATGTCATTACTGTAAATACAAAAAGTCCATTCCTCTTTCATAATGCTTTCTTTGGAATGTATTCCTTCTTTACTCATAATTTAGGACACACAAAAAAAGTTCAATCCTTAAAAAATATTGAGCTCTATGAAGATTATTAAATAATTCATTATTTCAAGGTAGATATTAATTGTTATTTATTTTAATAGAATTGATGTACCATTAATCAATTTATAGCCTCATTGATGCATCCTTCTAATTAACAAATATAATAGGGGATTCCCATGGTGAAACAATGGGAATATAAATCCCTTACAACAGAACTCATCTAGTTGTTTCTTTAACTCCACAAATTCTATAGTTTTCATTTTGTAGGGAGTCATTGAGATTGGTATTACATTATAGTCTAAATATATATAAAAATAAAATTCATGGTCACATGGATTTCTAGGAAATTCCCTAATAAATACATCATTGTATTCTTATATGATAGGAACATACTCAATTTGAATATTACCGTCCCCATCCAAAGAATTTATTTTCTATTCTTCCAAAATAATCTAATTTAGAAGCGTTATTGGTGATGTATTTAGACGTCAATTATATGATTAATTATCTTCTATAAAGATATAGAATTCTGCATATTCATAAAAAATATTCAATTTTTTTATCCTTCAAATAAATGTTTTCCTCATATTTTGAAATGCAGTTTATACAAATGATTATATTGATGTCAACCATAGATATTATAATAATGTTAGAAAATAAACAATGGTGTCTATCATAATGGGGACAACCAGATGCATCCTTTTTATAGTGATACTCCTACTGGGAGTTTTGGGAATCAACTACCTACTAAATGTTCTAGGTTAATATCTAATTTTCATTGAAAACATACAAAATATAAAAGAGACTGAGGATGCGTCATTAGTTACTACATCATTGTGAACTTCCACATTAATTATAGTTTTCTATTATATTGGTCGTCTCCCCTTGGCCTCTTCTGTGGTCGATTCCCTTGATTCATAAGGAATTAATTTTTGTATTTCCCCATTATCTTATTGTTAAAACACTGAATAATAGTGTTTGATTTCATCCCTTTAAATTCTTTAGCCTGATTCCCCTTATCTAAAAAACTATAATAAACAATCAATCACTTTGAGAATTTCCACAGCTGATTATTTCCATAATTCCCACAAGATGGAAATTATATTGTTATATACTTCTTCTTTGATGAATTCTATTATTCATAGTGCTCAATCAAACTATTATTTTCATTATTTCCCTTGAACATGTATAATCTAGAGAACTCCTTCATACAATTTATAAAATAGTAAAAAATTTCATCTTTTTATGAGAAAGATTGAGAGACCAGTTCCCAATAGAGACTTGGATTATGACTTTAAACTATATGAAAAAAATTCCATTCGATGTTTTTAATATATTTAATATCATACTAGGATAACCATATAATTGTATTATCATACTCATCTACAGTTTAATATTCCATATTCTTTATGTTGAGTATCATTATCTCCATTTATATTTATTTCTCACATGGGATATATGTGTCATGGAATGTATCCTCAAATGATTTCCATTCCATGATTTATATTTCCTCTTCCAATGTTTTATTCTTAATCAATTACCACCATTTATTATTATCCCTTTTGTGAATATACAATGACTGTGTAACCATTTTTTTCATTACATCTCAAGCCCCTAAATATCTTCTTAATAGATTTAACCAATTTATTAGTTAACATTTTATTAGTAGTCCAAACAAATGATGGGGGATTTTGTCACAAGAAGTGATCTAACATTTGATAATCACACTATGGAAAATGTTTACTTATCTAGGAGAGGTTATTTTTCATAACATGATTAAGCTACCCCAATATATGATGATCTTATTTGTCCTAATACCAATAGTATTTTCATTCTATGCAAGTGATTATCGACAATGGTAATAATATTGATTCCCTTCATCCTTCTAATCCCCATTACAAAAAACTTTTATACAATATATTATCTAATAAAATTATTATTGTTAAATTATAATCTATAATTCCAAATATTTTATAACACTTTGCATAAATTTAATAGTTATGTATTTTTAATCAAAGTATTATAAAACTGTTTTCTTTAGAGATATATTTATTTTCGAATCCTTCATAATGGTCTGTAAGAAAAATGTGAATTACACTAGGAATATCCTCATGGAGTGTCCAACTATGTGAGCATCAAGGCTCATTTTCGTGTAATAAGCATCTCTTCAGTAAATCCCGACATACATTTGTTATAGTCATTAACCCTAGGTGCATCGATGCCATAACCACATCCACTTATAGTATTAATATAGTGATATATTAATAGGAAAAACCACATAATCTCTTCCTCATAAAAACATTATGATTTTTTCTATACTTAGTATACAATTCCATCAAATGGTTTTGTTCCCTAATCTATGTTTTACTTAATCTAGTTCCCATGGATTCTACCAAACATTCCCTGATAACAAATTTAATGACCCTAGGTCCAATAACCCTGAGATGATGCCTATTCTCTTATATTAGTATAGATACAAGTTTTTAAATACATAATTACCGATCTATTTTGTAGGTTTGGAGAATGAGATACCTAAATGATACCGATTTTATATAGGGAAATAAAACAAGAATAATAATTATGGATGATATTTGGAATCCTTATATTCATTCCATGAATTCATCTGAATATATCTGGGAAAGTAATCCAAATAAGGGTGAACTAAAATATTAATTAAAGGTTACACATAATAGAATATATCATTATTAAATAAAGAACATTATATATTTCGGGGTAAATAACTGAAAACTCGTTCCATTTAATCAAAAAAATGATAAAAAATATGGAATTATCAATATTTCAAGGAAACTAATTAAACCCCCATCAAAAATATTCTATAAACCATGAATTAAATGAATCAAAAGATAATATCAATTAAAAAATATTGTATAGAATAATAATAAACAAATTCTAAATGAAGTAAATTCTTAATTTATAAATTTAATGATATTAGGAATCATGACACCTCTTGTAATGCCTCGACCGCAGTTACCCAGAGTGGTTGAATTATTAGGTATCATTTTCATGATCATAAAAGATCAAGTCTCGAAAGACCAATTACTTTAGTAGCCTTGGAAGTACTAGATACATCCTTAAGGTTTACATTATATCATAAAATGTAAAACTACAACAACATTTTTCCATATAAAACACTGAGATCACATAGATTATCCCTACAGGTCAGTAAAAATAAACTTATTTGCATCCTAGGAAAAATAAAACATAGAAAGGGGTGAGCTCATATTCTTAGTAAGGACAACATTATAGCGGAAACATTCACAAATATGCATAAACATTTAAGGCGATGTATAAGAATAAAAGAAATCCATTTAAACTAGAACCTTAGCGTAATATGGAAAAGATAATATCAAATAATTTCATTTACTTATTCACATAGATATGTTACTAGTCGAATAATCACATGCAATATCAATAGCCACTTTCATAATGATGGAATGCATAATTCCAGGCTTTCATAACCACATAGTTATGGCCTTGTGGTAAGAATACAAATAAGATTTTGTCAGTGCCATATGACAAGACACTAGTTTGTCTCATGAGACCAACCGATCCATCGATGAGCTATAGTGGGCTCTACCCATTACATACTAATTCCAATGCATTCCTCATATGAACAAGTTTAAAAATAACATAAACATTCATATTAAAACAAGCATACGAAATGCCAACACTTTATCGATAAACCATGAATGGTATAAAAATAACATATCCATAGTCTAGCATATCAAAAAACCTTCAATACAATATGGAAGTTTTGAATCATAATAAATCAACATCAAATAAGCTTAAAATCCATCAAATGATGTTGACATAGATGAAATCAAAACTATTTGAGATAATTATCTCCTTTTTGAAATCTTTTAAAAGTCACATAATTATAAAATAAAACAATTAATTTGAAAATATTATTATAAGCATGAAAGGTAAGAATCAAAAATTTTATAACGATGGGAAATAGCCACACCCACCGTCTAAGTTAAATAAGACATTTTTACTTTAATTTTGTTGAAAAGGTATAAAAGGACCTTGTTTGGAAAATAGCGGAAAGATTCCTTTATAAAAATCTTAAAAAAAAGTCAAACATGGGTATAAATTACTTTAACACATACTCTATATAATAGTAATAATGTTTTGAAATACATTTTTAAGAAACATAGATGTGTATGATAAAGAGGTCCCAGTAGATAATTACATATAAACAACCTCGGATAGTGAAGAGATAGTGAAATTAAAACTTACCTTATACTTTTCCTTGGTCAAGGGTAGGTTAACCTCCTATATAATAGTTAAATCATTGTTATTAAATTATACAAGAATCATATACATAAATATGATATCATATATGATCTTATAATATTTCTTTGTTAATAATATTTTAATATTATCGTCTTTTCGGGTGTTCACACAGTCATTTTCTATTATTTTTTTTGTTACATAAACCATGTTGGTTATGGATAGGTTTTATATTATTCATATCCAGAATAATATCAAGTCTTTAAAAATTATTTTTAATCATCAAATAAAAATTAGTCTTGAAAGGATGCGATGGGGAATGAATCTCATCGTGTTCATGGAGACGGTAATCCGTACGTATACACAAGTGACAATATCATTCTTTTGATATTAAAATAATTTATAATTGGTAGTTATATCATATATAAAGAATAATTTTCATGTTATATTTATTATTTTCATCAAATACACATCATTTTTATACCCATCCAGATAATAATGTTTTGAATAACAATTATACCATGACGTGGAGACGGTAAGCCGTACGTACGCACATATGATGACATGTCACTAAAAGGATAGATAGAATAATGAATATGTATTTACCATTTTTATAATAACATCACTATATATAGAAGACACTACATGTATTATTTTATAATGGAAATAACAAAAAATGGAAAGTGGAAGTAGAATGGAACTTGAAAGAGGTGATGAAATATTTACCTCTTCTTCGGGTTCTTCCTATTGATTTGATCAAAAGGGCTCTATAGGATGGATTTCTGACTAAAGGAAGGACTCTAGGATTAAGGGAGGATAGTTGAGAGTGTATTTAGTCAGAGTTCGGCTGAGCCAAATGGCTTTGAAGGTGTGAATTAGTGGGAAGGGCGAGTTTCCTTTTATAAGAGGAGTGAGGGGAACCTTAGGAAAAGATATAAATATTATTTTATAATAAAATAATTTTCGGTTTCTAATGGCTCAAAACATAATTATTTAAATTCTATGTTGGGGATGGGTCAAAATCCAATCAAAAATATATTTTAGACAGGTTTGGGTCACTATATTAACTTTATCTTATAGATTTAACTCTTAGTTAAATAGTCTGACATTTAACTTGTCTCTTTGTACTTTTATATTATGTGGTTAATAAATTTACAGTATACATTCAAGAGAACACAAAATGGCTCAGTAATGATACACCTATCATTATATAAGTCCTTTGACTGAACCTTATATTTTTTGTAATAGAATATAAATTAATAATATTTTTTTTGAAGAAACTATTTTATGTCAATTTTGACACTATTTGGAATTTTGTTTTTTTAAAAATTCATAATAGCATTATTACTTCAAAAACAATTCATCTAACCAACCAAAATATGTCATATCATCCTATAAAATTAGTGTAATTCATAAAAAGTCTCAAATTACCTTTATTTGGATATTTATAATATCAATGATTTAAATATTTAATTAATTAGTTAATTATTGCATCACCATTGTGTCATAAATAAATTAAATTATTTAATGTCTAAAATTATTAATAAAATACCATTATGTAGGAAATCTTTTTAGTTTTGTAATTAATATTTATAATTGATATTTTCTTATGTATAACCATATATTAAAATTGTTTTATTTATTAAGCATTGATTTTAACACTTTTAACTCTTCTTTGAAGTAAATAATAATAAATTTCCTAATCAAATCCAAGTGGACCTAAGAGGTTCATATTTTATTCCTAAGGTTTTTTTGGTCTAATAATACTTAGCTAATAGAATTAGGACATGTTTTAGGGTAATAATAATATCATATTTACCCTTAATTACCCTATTTACTTTTAACTATGATAAATAAAAGTAAAAGTGTAACATCCCAAGTAAGTAATGAATAATAGATATTTTTATCTATGTCTATTAATGATTAAGATAGTGTTATAGCGGCTTAAAATGAAAATAAATACAATCTTATGCATGGAATACACTAATATTCTTAAAAGATTGTTTTACAGCCTTTTGATGGAAAACCATTTTTGAATCTATATTTTGACAATTTTATAAACTATGTTTGTCAAAATAAACTTATTCTTTATGATTGGGACATCAAAATTTACCTTGTGTGAATTTTTGGTATTTTTCAGACAATGTTCATTTTTTAATGAATAGTGAAAAATACTTCATTTTACATCAAAACTACTTTTTAATCTAATTTATTTATATTATTAGATTATGTTTTGAATTGGTTTTGAAGTGAAATTAGAATATATTTTTACAATTTTATCCAATGGTGGTCATTGGAATCAATTTCACTTTGAAATTAGACTTAAACTGGTGTTAATATTTTGATACTTATTGTTTTGTAAAAACACGCTATTTGCTCTGGCAGCGGGAATTAATTATTAAATTAATTAATGTGACCTATATGTTTTGAATTTTGTAAAATAGACTTCATTTTTGAATTCGGAATATCAAATATAGCTTAGGGTGATTTTTTGGTAATTTTCTGAAAAACTTCTATTTTTGATGAATAGTGAAACCACTAAGTGATAATCAAGCAAACTGATTTTTCAGTTAAATGAAATTTTACCACTAATGTGTATTGAATTTTGAAAATCCGACATACATGGTTTTCATTAAGAAGTAAAATGTGGTTCAATGAGATTATAATAATTTTTTGGTGAATAGTAACTTATTAAGTTCTTAATCACGATTAGTGGTAATTAGTGCAGTTTAAGGTATAAATAATGCTTTAATAATATGAAATGACCTAGACACATGTCCCAACCTCATGGGTTGTGTCATGGCCGACCATGAAATGCCATGGGTCAACTTGGGGACCCCATGGATCCACGTTTGTTGGGAAATGACATAAATTACTTTTTATTTAATGTTAAAGTGAAAATGACACAAACATAATATGTTTTGAAAAAACAATTTTTAAGTGGGGTTATACAAGTAAAAATTATGATTATAAATAGTCATTGGAAAGCTAAAACGATTTCCTATATCATAGTATTTTTTTTATAATTTTTATACATTAAATAAATTTAATTATTTATGACATAATAATGATTCAGCGATGACATCATTATTTGACGATTTAAATAAAATAGAACGATAATGTAAAATCTATGAACTACACATGTCCAAAACCAATTGGATGAGTGGATTTCGAACCCGTATCACCATATACACGAATTATATCAATTTGGGACCTTTTGAAACCGAAAAACATTTTCAAATAATGTAATATATCTTTACTTTCCAAAAGTGCCCCTCCTCTCCTCTTATAAAAGGCCCCCACCTCTACCTCATTTCACACACTCTTCAAGCCTTTGGCTCGGCCAACCCCTGCCCATTTGCTCTCTCCATATCCCTCTCCTCAGCATAGAGGATTCCCTTTGGGCATAATCCTTTCAAAGGAAGCCTTTAGACTCAACTCAAAAGGAGTTACACTTTTAATGGTAATTCTTTCTCTCATGTTCATTTGTTTTATTTTGCTTCTCCAACCCCCTAAACTCTTTTTATTTACTTCTTTTGTAACAAAAACAGTATCATCAATATACTAGGATGTTGTTATAAGATTTATTTGAGCTAAACTCTCACACAACTACATCAAATGGTTAAAGAACATACGGTTTCCGTGGATGGGGAAATTCTGCCTCCCGAAACGATGATTGTTCGACACTCATTTAACACCTTCAAAGGTGGCCATTATGATGTCACTATTTTTATATATGATATATTATATGTTTATGTTTTCCTTAAGCTTCTGTTTTTTTTTCATTTTGGGCATGCCTTTATGGTTTCCATTATGGGTAAACATGATATCTTCATTTTAGGAAGTGCGGACTACCGCCCCCTCAAAGTGATTTGATTCGTTAAATACCATATGTGGGACATATAAAGGATGGAACTATGATATTATATATGATATTATACTGGAATTATAATATACCTTTATATCATTATGATTCCATTCTATAAAATACGAAATAGAAATGAAAGTAGCGTTCATGCGTACGTACGGCTTACCGTCTCCATGAACGGTGCATTTCATTTCTTATCTCTAAATGTGATGTAATATTATAAATGCAAGTATGTACTGGATATATATAACATATATTATATCTACATCATGAATACCATTCTGGATATAATTAACCTTTGACCAAATTAACAACATGTAAGTGTAAGAAGTCTATTTTTGACTTAAGAACCAAATACCGACAAAATGAACATTATTAACTTAACTGATTACATAATGTTCATAACATGGTATAAAAGGAAGAATGAACTTGAAAAAGATTCATAAGCAAGTAGAGATTAACTCAATTTTATTATCCAGGAGATTAAAGAACGGTCGGGTCAAGTCGGATACGAGGTATGGGACTTCGTCTCAATCTGCTTTCATTGAGGCATATTTTATTTTATACACAACTTTCTTTTATACGATGTATAAACCCCTTTGACTTTTACGTTTACTCAAAAGGAATCTTTTTTATACGAAGAGTTTACTAAACGACAAAACGGAATGTTTTTGTCGTACGTATGCGGCGACAACGACTTCTCCGCCGTCGTGACCGTTATTTGAGTTTCGGCTTCCTCTACAAGCCATACATTCTTTTTAAAGAAAAATAAATACCATGTTTTACTTTTCTTTTATTTTGGTATTGAAAATGGTTTTCATAATGTTTTTATATCAGTGTGTTGTATTGATATCTCATGATTGGAATGTGGAAATTTTATGTTTCCTTTATGCACGTTTTATGTGATATGATTATGTTATGGTTCTTGGGCATTATTATGAAGACAGGTGGTTACATGATAAACTAAGGGCGGGTGCGCCCGTTATAGCTCTCCAATGAATTGGTTAACGCGAAGGAGTGAAACGTTAAGGTTTCTCCGAAGAGATTTTAGGGAATATACTGTGATGGGTATTCCAAACGTAACCAAGAGGGTTACTCCCTACGTAAGAATGTTATGAATGCCTCAAGTTACCTTTATGTCTTATGATTTCTATGATTTATTCATGATTTTATGAGGTATGTTAAAGTGCCTATGTTTTATGGGTAAAGTATGATTTCATTCTTATGTATATATGAACTCATGTTTCCTTTCCATGTTTTTTTTATAACCCATACTGAGTTTTTATGCTCATCCCAAGTTTTTGAAATGTTTTTCACAGGTCAAGGGAAAGGTACATGATTAGATGATAGAGTCAAGGATGTGACAAGAAATAATCCATGTTTTATTTTAAATGTGTTTCCATTGATGGGAATGAAGAATACTATATTTATGTAACAACTTTGTTTATATGTGGAATGTAATTCATGTTTTATGATCTAATTCTCTAAAACTCTAAACCTGAAAAGATCCTCAATGTGTAATCTTGTAATAACTCAAGATTAAGTAAGGTTTAAGGCTGGGGCCTTATAGTTGGTATCATAGGTCAGTTTAGATAACTTTAGGAGTTAGAATTCTATTAAATGATTATCCATAAATATTTTTTTTGAAATGATATAGCATTTAAAGATTACCATGTTGCTTCATCTAAGACATGTTTGTTCAGAATGGTTTTCCGCAGAGGAAACAGGGAAGCAGTGCTAGGAAGGCATACAGAAGGAAATAACCTTCCGAATCAGCATCCTAAGATGGTCGGAATTGGAACTGAACAGTTTGTTGCAGTAATGGCGTAGTTGACTCAAGTGATAAATGGTGGTGGTATCCATTCACGAGATCAGCCAGATCAACTGCAGAGGAACATGTCAGTGGTGGAACATTTCATGAGGCAATATCCCCCATCATTCAGAGGATCATCTGACCCTGTGCTAGATGAAGGGTGGATTAAAGAACTGGAGAAGATTTTTGATGTCATGGGGTGTTCATACAATCAAAAGGATAGTCTTGCTATTAACCGTTTGGAGGGTGAAGCAGATCAGTGGTGGTCTATGGTTAAAAATATCAGGGACGCCGATGAGATTGATGCTCTTGACTGGGATGAATTCAAAGGTATGTTTCTTGAGAAGTATTTTCCTAAGGCTGTTCGACTTAGGATGGAAAAGCAATTCTTGGAATTGAGGCAAGAGGAAGACTCAGTGGCTGCCTATGAATAAAGGTTCACTCGATTGACAAGGTATGCTCCAAATTTTATCCGGGACCTTGATAGTAAAATCAATCGTTTTTACTCAGGATTAAAGCCAATGTATCGAAGGGAATTAGCTTCTCGTGAGTTTAAAAGTTATGAAAAGCTTGTTCGATGTGCTGAGAAGGTGGAAATGGAGTTTGCCGATGACCAAGTTTTCTATAACAACCAGCAGAAGAAGAGACCGAGGTGGCAGGAGAAAGGTAAGAATTCTTCAAAAAAGTCTGATGGTAAGAAAACTAAGTTTCCAGTTTCTGATAAATGTGGAAAAAGGCATGCTGGGGAATGTCTTCTGAATTCTGGAAAGTGATACCGATGTGGTAAGATGGGACATAAGGATCGTGATTGCACTGAAAAGGATCAAGCTGAAGGTAAGAACAAATTTGATTTACAGTTAGTGAAGTGTTATAAGTACAATGAGATGGGTCACTATTCAAACGAGTGTCCGACAAGGAGCTTGAGTGATGGGAAGCAGTTAGACTACAAGTAGAAAGGGGTGGTGAAATCCTTTGCAACTACTTCAGCAGATGTCGGGCCATCAAATGAAGTTGTATCAGGTACTTTGTTTGTTTTTTCAGATTATGCCAGTGTGTTGTTTGATTCGGGGTCTACACATTCTTTGATCTCTGAAACCTTTTCTAGTAAAATGGGAATACCATCTTAATAAATGACTCCTAAACTTTTGGTAAAAACACCTGGGGGAAGTGTAGAGGCAAAAAGAATTTATAAGAATCTTCATATCCTTATCTGTGGAAAGAACCTACTTGCAAACCATATTGTTCTACCTCTAGTAGAGTTTGATGTTATCCTGGGTATGGATTGGCTCTCTATTTACCATGCTAAGATTGACTGTAGAGCTAAAGAAGTTTCTTTTCAGAAAGACTTTCAGTTTGTTTACAAGAATGAACCCTTATTTTTGATAACATATCAAGAGGCCGAGAAACTTGTAAAAGATGGAAATGAATGTTACCTTGCACACGTCGTTGAAAATAAAGGAACTGTTCAGATTAATGATGTGCCAGTGGTAAATGAGTATCCTAATGTTTTTCCTGATGAGTTGCCTGGAATAATACCAGATCGGGAAGTTGAGTTTACTGTTGACTTAGTTCCTGATGCTAAGCCAATTTCAAAACCCCCTTATCGAATGGCACAAATTGAACTTTTAGAGTTGAAGGAGGAATTGCAAGATTTATTAGAGAAAGGTTTCATTAGACCTATCACATCACCATGGGGTGCTCCTGTTTTATTTGTTAAAAAGAAAGATGGTTCTATGAGACTTTGAATTGATTATAGAGCCTTGAATAATATCACTGTTAAGAACAAATATCCTTTGCCTCATATCGATGATTTGTTTGATCAGCTCCAGGGAGCTCAGTTTTTTTCAAAGATTGACTTGAGATCGGGGTACCATCAGCTGAAGGTAAAGGAGGCAGATATTCCGAAGACCGCGTTCCGTACGAGATATGGCCATTATGAATTTGTAGTAATGCCTTTTGGGCTAACCAATGCACCTTCTGTATTCATGGACTTAATGAATAGAATTTTCCATGAGTTATTGGATAAGTTTGTGGTGGTTTTCATTGATGATATTTTGGTGTTTTCAAAAATTAAAGAGCAGCATGAAAAACATTTAAGGGTTATCTTGAAAACCTTAAAAGAAAAGAAATTGTATGGGAAATTCAGCAAGTGTGAGTTTTGGTTGCAACAAATTTCTTTCCTTGGTCACATTGTTTCTAAAGATGGAATAACTATTGATCCTGCAAAAAAAAGTTGTGTAAGAATGGCCAAGACCCACAAATGTCACCGAGATTCGTAGCTTACTTGGTTTGGCGGGCTATTACCGAAGGTTTGTTAGAAATATTTCACGGTTATCTAGTCCAATGACTAAGCTAACTCGGAAGGGTGTTAAGTTTATCTGGACAAAAGAATGTGATGATTGTTTTCAGGAATTTAAAAGAAGACTGGTGAATTCTCCAGTTTTGGCACTACCTTCCAGGAATGGTGGGTTTGTTATATACAGTGATGCTTCATTGAAAGGACTTGGTTGCGTCCTAATGCAGAATGATCAGGTACTTGCTTATGCTTCACGACATTTGAAAACTCATGAGGTAAATTACCCTACACATGATTTGGAACTAGCTGCTATTGTTTTTGCTTTAAGAATTTGGAGGCATCATTTGTATGGAGTAAAGTGTGAAATATATACCGATCACAAAAGTTTAATGTATGTATTCACTCATAAAGAGTTAAACATGAGACAAAGGAGATGGCTGGAATTATTCAAGGATTATGATTTTACAATTCATTACCATCCGGGAAAAGCAAATAAAGTGGCTGATGCTTTGAGTCGAAAAAGTAATGCTTCATTAACAATGTTGTGTTTGGAATGTGATCCTTTGGTTAACGATTTGATGAACTTTGGCATAGAAGTTGTTGGTGCAGGAAGTCCTTCTGTTTTGTTTCAGGTATCAGTGAGATCTTCTCTATCAGATAGAATCAGGCAAGCACAGAAGCAAGACAGTGAGTTGCGGAAAAAGGTAGAGCTAGTTCAGAAAGGTAAGTTGCCTGAATTCAACATTGATAGTGTTTGTGTTTTGAGATTTGGGAAGAGATTGTGTGTGCCTCGTGATTCACAGTTGAAGAGAGAGCTGTTATGTGAAGCTCATAGTTCTCCGTTTTCAGTTCATCCGGGCAGTACTAAGATGTATAGAGATCTGCGGGAGTATTACTGGTGGGATGGAATGAAAAGAGATATTGCTGATTTTACTATGAAGTGTTTGACTTTTCAGCAGGTTAAAGCAGAGCGGCAGTTACCGAAAGGGATGCTTCAGCCTTTACTAGTGCCAGAGTGGAAATGGGAGAATATATCCATGGACTTTGTTGTTGGATTACCGAAGACATCTTGAGGTAATAATGCAATCTGGTTTCTTGTTGTTCGCTTGACCAAATATCTTCATTTCCTTGCTATACGAGATACTTTCTCTCTTGATCAACTTTCACATTTGTATCTTAAAGAGATTGTCAGGTTACATGGAGTTCCTCTCTCCATTGTATCGGATCGTGATCCCAGGTTTACTTCTATCTTTTGGAAAGTCCTTCAGAAGTCGTTGGGTACTAAATTAAATTTTAGTACAGCTTTTCATCCTCAATCAGATGGGCAGTCAGAACGAACAATTCAGACATTGGAGGATATGCTACGATCTTGTTCTATGGATTATCAGGGATGTTGGGACCAACATCTTTCTTTGGTTGAATTTTCATATAATAACAGTTTCCATTCTAGTATACAGATGGCACCATTTCAGGCATTATATGGGAAGCGGTGTCGAACTCCAGCTTTCTGGGATGAAGTGGGTGAAAGAAAGTTGATGGGACCAGAATTGGTAGAAGAGATGGAAGAAAAAGTTCAGCTGATTCAGAAACACATGAGAATAGCTCAGAGCAGGCAGAAGAGTTATGCGGATAACCGGAGGAAGGATCTATCTTTCGAGGTAGGTGATCATGTTTTTCTCAAGGTTTCTCCTTGGAAAAGTGTGATGAGATTTGGTAAGAAAGGAAAGCTAAGTCCAAGGTTCATTGGACCATACGAAATTCTGTAGAGAGTTGGATCAGTTGCATACCGAGTGGCTTTACCTCCGAGTTTATCTCAGGTACACAATGTTTTTCACGTTTCGATGTTGAGAAAGTATATGCCAGATCCATCTCATGTTTTGAGTCCAGAGGTAGTTCAGCTGGAAGAGAACCTATCTTATGAGGAACAACCAGTACAAATTCTTGACCACAGGGAGCAAGTGTTACGGAATAAGGTGATTCATCAGGTAATGGTTTTGTGGAAAAACCACATGATTGAAGAGGCAACATGGGAATCTGAAAATGCAATGAGGGATAAGTACCCCCATTTATTCGATAAGTAAATAAATTGCGGGGACACAATTTTCTAAAGGGGGGAAGGATGTAACATCCCAAGTACGTAATGAATAATAGATATTTTTATCTATGTCTATTAATGATTAAGATAGTGTTATAGCGCCTTAAAATGAAAATAAATACAATCTTATGCATGGAATACACTAATATTCTTAAAAGATTATTTTACTTCCTTTTGATGGCAAACCATTTTTGAATCTATATTTTGACAATTTTATAAACTATGTTTGTCAAAATAAACTTATTCTTTATGATTGGGACACCAAAATTTACCTTGTGTGAATTTTTGGTATTTTTCAGACAATGTTCATTTTTTAATGAATAGTGAAAAATACTTCATTTTACATCAAAACTACTTTTTAATCTAATTTATTTATATTATTAGATTATGTTTTGAATTGGTTTTGAAGTGAAATTAGAATATATTTTTACCATTTTATCCAATAGTGGTCATTGGAATCAATTTCACTTTGAAATTAGACTTAAACTGGTGTTAATATTTTGATACTTATTGATTTGTAAAAACATGCTATTTGCTCTGGCAGCGGGAATTAATTATTAAATTAATTAATGTGACCTATATGTTTTGAATTTTGTAAAATAGACTTCATTTTTGAATTCGGAATATCAAATATAGCTTAGGGTGAATTTTTGATAATTTTCTGAAAAACTTCAATTTTTGATGAATAGTGAAACCACTAAGTGATAATCAAGCTAACTGATTTTTCAGTTAAATGAAATTTTACCAATAATGTGTATTGAATTTTGAAAATCCTAAATACATGGTTGTCATTATGAAGTAAAATGTGGTTCAATGAGATTATAATAATTTTTTGGTGAATAGTAACTTATTAAGTTCTTAATCACGATTAGTGGTAATTAGTGTAGTTTAAGGTATAAATATTGCTTTAATAATATTAAATGACCTAGAAACATGTCCCAACCTCATTGGTTGTGTCATGGACGACCATGAAATGCCATGGGTCAACTTGGGGACCCCATGGATCCACTTTTGTTGGGAAATGACATAAATTACTTTTTATTTAATGTTAAAGTGAAAATGACACAAACATAATATGTTTTGCGAAAACAATTTGTAAGTGGGGTTATACAAGTACATATTTTGATTATAAATAGTCATTGGAAAGATAAAAAGATTTACTATATCATAGTAATGTTTTTATAATTTTTATACATTAAATAAATTTAATTATTTATGACATAATAATGATGCCGCGATGACATCATTATTTGACGATTTAAATAAAATAGAACGATAATGTAAAATCTATGAACTACACATGTCCAAAACCAATTGTATGAGTGGATTTCGAACCCTTATCACCTTATACACGAATTATATCAATGTGGGACCTTTTTAAACCGAAACACGTTTTCAAATAATGTAATATTTCTTTACTTTCCAAAAGTGCCCCTCCTCTCCTCTTATAAAAGGCCCCCACCTCTACCTCATTTCACACACTCTTCAAGCCTTTGGCTCGGCCAACCCATGGCCATTTGGTCTCTCCACATCCCTCTCCTCATCCTAGAGGATTCCCTTTGGGCATAATCCTTTCAAATGAATCCTTTAGGATCAACTCAAAAGGAGTTACACTTTTAAGGGTAATTCTTTCTCTCATGTTCATTTGTTTTATTTTGCTTCTCCAACCCCCTAAACTCTTTTTATTTACTTATTTTGTAACAACACCAATATCATCAATATACTAGGATGTTGTTATAATATTTATTTGAGCTACACTCTCACACAACTAAATCAAATGGTTAAAGAACATACGGTTTCCGTGGATGGTGAAATTCTGCCTCCCGAAACGATGATTGTTCAACACTCATTTAACACCTTCAAAGGTGGCCATTATGATGTCACTATTTCTATATATGATATATAATATGTTTATGTTTTCCTTAAGCTTCTGTTTTTTTTCATTTTGGGCATACCTTTATGGTTTCCATTATGGGTAAACACGATGTCTTCATTTTAGGAACTGCGGACTACCGCCCCCTCAAAGTGATTTGATTCGTTAAATACCATATGTGGGACATATAAAGGATGGAAATATGATATTATATATGATATTATACTGGAATTATAATATACCTTTATATCATTATGATTCCATTCTATAAAATACGAAATAGAAATGAAAGTAGCGTTCATGCGTACGTACGACTTACTGTCTCTATGAACGGTGCATTTCATTTCTTACCTCTAAATGTGATGTAATATTATAAATGCAAGTATGTACTAGATATATATGACATATATTATATCTACATCATTAATACCATTCTGGATATAATGAACCTTTGACCAAATTAACAACATGTAAGTGTAAGAAGTCTATTTTTGACTTTAGAACCAAATACCGACAAAATGAACATTATTAACTTAACTGATTAAATGATGGTCATAACATGGTATAAAAGGAATAATGAACTTGAAAAAGTTTCATAATCAAGTATAGATTAACTCAAGTTTATTATTCAGGAGATTAAAGAACGGTCGGGTCAAGTCGGATACGAGGTATGGGACTTCGTCTCAATCTGCTTTCATTGAGGCATATTTTATTTTATACACAACTTTCTTTTATACGATGTATAAACCCCTTTGACTTTTACGTTTACTCAAAAGGAATATTTTTTATACGAAGAGTTTACTAAACGACAAAAGGGAATGTTTTTGTCGTACGTATGCGGCGACAACGACATCTCCGCCGTCGTGACCGTTATTTGAGTTTCAGCTTCCTCTACAAGCCATACCTTCTATTTAAAGAAAAATAAATACCATGTTTTACTTTTCTTTTATTTTGGTATTGAAAATGGTTTTCATAATGTTTTTATATCAATGTGTTGTATTGATATCTCGTGATTGGAATGTGGAAATTTTATGTTTCCATTATGCACGTTTTATATGATATGATTATGTTATGGTTCTTGGGCATTATTATGAAGACGGGTGGTTCCGTGATAAACTAAGGGCGGGTGAGCCCGTTATAGCTCTCCAATGCATTGGGTAACGCGAAGGAGTGAAATGTTAAGGTTTCTCCGAAGAGATTTTAGGGAATATAATGTGATGGGTATTCCAAACGTAACCAAGAGGGTTACTCCCTACGTAAGAATGTTATGAATGCCTCAAGTTACCTTTATGTCTTATGATTTCTAGGATTTATTCATGATTTTATGAGGTATGTTAAAGTGCCTATGTTTTATGGGTAAAGTATGATTTCATTCTTATGTATATATGAACTCATATTTCCTTTCCATGTTTTTTTATAACCCATACTGAGTTTTTATGCTCATCCCATGTTTTTGAAATGTTTTTCACAGGTCAAGGGAAAGTTACATGATTAGATGATAGAGTCAAGGATGTGACAAGAAATAATCCATGTTTTATTTTAAATGTGTTTCCATTGATGGGAATGAAGAATACTATCTTTATGTAACCACTTTGTTTATATGTGGAATGTAATGCAAGTTTTATGATCTAATTCTCTAAAACTCTAAACCTGAAAATATCCTCAATGTGTAATCTTGTAATAACTCAAGATTAAGTAAGGTTTAAGGCTGGGGCCTTATAAAAAGTTACTATTCACCAAATATTATTTTTATCTTATTGAACCACATTTTACAACTTGATATTAACCGTGTCTCTTGGATTTTTGAAATTCAACTCACAAAAGTGGTAAAATTATGTTTTATGTGAATTTTAAAATTCTCCTAAGAGATGGGTAAAAGATGGTGAGAAGTTCAATAAAATTATTATATATATATATAATTATTATAAACCAAATATAATGAATTACATTGACCATATATAGGTATTATGTATCTATTTTTATCTAAAATAAATTTAATTAAAAAAATTAACTTTTTAAATAAAAATTCGGTTTTAAATTATAACTCGATGTTTTTTAGTATTCATCAAAAATTGAAAGTTTTTAGTAAAATACCAAAAATTTATCCTAAGATAATTTCGATATTCCGAATCCAAAAATGAATTACATATTTCAAAATAAAAAAAATAGAAGTTTCATTTCTTAATTTAAAAATAATTCTTATTGTCAAAACCAAAAAGCATGTTTTTAAGAAATACTAACTAACAAAAGATTGATACTTGTTTATATTCAATTTCAAAGTGAAATTAATTATAATGGCCGAAATTGTATTAAATGATAAAATTATAATCTAATTATTCTTAAAAAACAATCAAATTAATAATTTAACTCTATAAATTATTTTGATTAAAAATGTTTTTTTAATAAAAATTTAGTATTTTCTCTATTCACCAAAATATTAAAGTTATTAGAAAAATTCAAAAAATTAATCGAAACTAAATTTTTATATCCTGATTCTAGATAAGAATTTTATTTTTTCAAATTGAATATATAAAAGTGTCAAATATTGTATTTAAAAAGTGTTCTCTATCAAAAGGCGGTAAAATTAAATTTTTTGAAAAATACTTCTTTTATCTGAAAATAAATTAATTTGTACTTACATTAGGTCTAAGAAAATCATAATATGGATTATAAAATTATAAGGTTTATATATAGTTCAAAATTCAGTTTACACTATTCATAACTGCTTTTGAACGACTATTTTGGTTCGTCGTGGTGCACTTGAACTCGGTGTTGCGTGTAGTGCAAGTTATTGAATTACTTTGAAGAAATAACATACGATGAAATCATGGGGTGTTACATTATTCCCACCAATAAATTGTGTCTTATCTATTTGAAATTTCTCCTTCAAAATAAATGGTTGAAAATAGAAAATATCTTTGAGGGAAAAACCCACATTGGAAATTGGGTTAAAAAATTTAGTCTTAATAAGAGGAAAAGGGGATGGAAAAAGTCACCACAAAATTTTGATCTTGATTAGGAGAACATTGGTGGAAATTAGAGACACATAATTGGGGGAAAATGTAAAAATTTACAGGGAGTGATTGAGGTCATCCATCACAAACAATTGTAGAATTGTGGTACTCAAAGCCATCACACTATGATGATTTAAAATACCATCGGTTCAACAAAACGTAAGGTATTAGGATAACACATTTTTTATTTTAAAATATTTTTCCTAAAGTTTAATAAATAATTTATCCTTAAAATAAGAGGAATATATATATATATATATACTTCACAAGTATAGTTCCATGCTTCACCATATTCCTACCAAAAACTAATCTTTCACTCTAAAAGATTTCAAAAAAAAATTCTATTTATCCTAATCATATAGGGTTACAAAAATAATGAATTAATAATTCACATATCAGACCCTTTTAAAAAATAAACTACATTATACAATCCAAAGACTTCACATAGTCCAGTGGTAGGCGATAAATCACAATTGCACTATGGTTGTGGGTTCGATTCTCGCAGCTTTGTCCGACACAGCGGGTTGTCACAGGGTCTGTGTGTTATCCTTTTATAAAAATACAAAAATAACCTTTAAAAAATAATCCATTCCAACCATTAGACTTATCCAAAATACTTATATCCCAAATCACAGTCCAAAATTTATAAGGAAGTTAAACACAATGAATATCATTTTTTCCATGTAATAACATGTGAACACCTTCATCATGTATTATTTTATAACATGGTAACACCCTGAAATACCATAAAACCTTATTGAATACATTACTTCTCCCTTATTCTTTATATAATACTGTATATACTTCTTCCCTCAAAAAATTATGTAAACTCCAACAATTATGGAATATACAAATCATTAATTAGTTTCAATGTAGTCATGAATATCCAATATAATTTATCCAAAGCGAATATGTATTATTCCAAAATTACTACCTCAGTATCAGAACCATATTATGGTTTATCTTTCTCTAAACCATATATTTTCCAAAAATTTAACCTTCTATTGAGTCACTATTCTTGGTTCCACACAATCTCATGTCCTTAATGAAATAGTAATGCAATACAATATTTATATACTTCATAATTATTATAACCAGTACATCATTGATACAACACTCAAATGACATAATTATTTAATAACAACATAAGAAATCTAATCATTCCTCCTCATATGTGGTTGTATCACAACTTGATTATTATCCAATAGCAACATTTGGGGCATACTCTGATGATATGGACATTGGTTCATGTAGTGTCCCAGCTCCTTTCAGATGAAGCATTGTACATTTGGAACCTTTTTCTTACCCTTGCAGTCACGTACTTGGATTCCTTTTTCCCCATACTTATAAAAAAACTCTCATTCCCATTAGGCAAGTTCCAGGGATTTTCTTCCCACACTTACTACAGGATGGATATTTAACTTTTCCCTACATCCCCTTATTTCAATTTCTAGAGTGATCATCAGATCTCTTCTTCTACTACTTTGCTTTATAGTCGTAAGACTTAGAGAATTCTTTTTCTATCTTTATTGCACATGAGACATCATCTTCGTACGATGAGAAGGATTTTGAGACTAATACTCAATGGAGAAATGGTTTTAACCCATAAAAAAGATCAATCTTACTTCTTGGGTTACGTATATAATCTGCAACATGCCTCGCTAACCTTGTAAAGTTAGCCTCATACATTGTGACATTCTCATCCTCCTTTTTCCTCAGACTCATAAATTACCTTTCCATATCTTCTCGATGGCCATGAGGAAATTATTTTTCTACCAAAATCTCTTTAAACTCCCTCCATTCCATATTTTATACTTCATCGTCTTCCTTTGTGTTTTTAATCAGTGACCACCATTGATCAGCATCTTCAGTTAGGTGGTAAATTGCCATGATAACTTTTTCCCTTTCACTACTCCCCAAGGCACGGAATATTTTCTCTAAAGAATTTATCCATTGCTCAGCTACTAATGGATCTGTACTCCCATTGAATGTTGATGTTTTTTTCCTCATGAAGAAATCTAACATTGATCCTCCACTTTTTGGATCAAGGTTCTACATACGGGTAAGGTAATTATTCATAACCTGAGTGAGTTGTCCCAGTATAGTGATAAGGTGATCAGCACTAGTTGTATCACCAGCTCCACTATAATTATATTGAGTAGGAGGGAAATACCTACATGGAGTGTTTGCATTGATAAATTTTCCATTCCTTCCACTGTGTGCCATTTATAAATAATGGCATAAACTAGATCAGTTTATGAATCAAAATACATAACTCCAAACTTGTAAAACACTTAACAAAAATTGAAGGGTTTATTGATATAATCCATAATCAAAAAAAATATTTTCATTGAGGAGGTATATAATTGTAAATCTTTGATAATGATTTGTAAAGAAAATTATATCTATCCTAAGAATATCTCCCGGGAGTGTCGTAGCCAAGAGTAGAGCAAGGCCTGTTGTCGTGCACCAGAACCCGTTCGAGTGTATCTTAAAGCGGTGTTTTCGGGTTTTACCCCTAGGTACATCTGTTCCAGAGCAGCCTCAACCTGCTTATATCCAGATAGAAATGTATTGCTTGGTAAACTCAAAAAATCTATTCAATACCAAAATTATAGGAAGTTATTCTATACTAATCCTCAATGTATATCTTAGGGCTATGTACTCTAATCAGAGTTTACCTAAATCTAGCTTTCAAGGTCTGTACTAAATTTTCTATGATACAAACTTTAACGCCCCGAACCTTGTTACCCACAATCGCTGCCTTATTACATATCATTGGAATGATCATAAAAGATCAAGTCTCGAAAGGCCGATTATTTTAGTATCCTTGTAAGTAATAGATACATTCATAAGGTTTAGATTATATCATAAAATGTAAAACTACAACAACATTGTTCCATAGACACCACTGAGATACATTCATAAGGTTTACATTACATCATAAAATGTAAAACTACAACAAAATTGTTCCATATACAACACTAAGATCATATAGATAATCCCTACAGGTCAGTCAAAATATACTTCTTTGCATCCAGGGAAAAATAAAACATTGAAAGGGGTGAGCTCTGATACTCAGTAAGGATAACATTATAGCGGAAACTTTTATAAATAAGTTTAAAAATTTAAGGTAGGGTATTTTAAACGTGAACTTCAGCATTATATAAAAAATATAAAATCAAATTATTCTCTTTATTTTTTCACGGTGATATTCTACTAGTCCAATAATCACATGAAATATCAATAGCCACTTCCATAAAGATGGAATGCATAATCCAATAATTTCATAACCGCGTAGTCAAGGCCTCGTGCCAAAAATAAAAATAAGATTTTGTGAAGGCCTTGTGCCAATACACTAGTTTTTCTTATAAGACATACCGATGCATCTAGGAGCTAGAGCGGGCACCACCCGTCACATACTAATTCCAATGCATTCCTTATATGAACAGGTTTAATCATAACATAAACATTCATATTAAAAATAGAATACAAAATGTAAATACTTTATCCGTAAACCATGAATGGTATAAAAATAAAACTTCTAGAGTCAAACATATCAAAAACATTCAATACTATATGGATGTTTTGTATCATAATAAATCAATTCAAATAAGCTTAAAATCCCCCAAAGGATGTTGCCATAGATGAAATGAAAACTATATGAGATAATTATCTTATTTTTGAAATAATTTAAAAGTCACATAATTATAAAATAAAACATTTACTTTAAAAATATTATTATAATCTTGTAAGGGAAGCTTCAACGATTTTATAACTGTGGAAAATAGACGCACCCTCCGTATAAGTTAAAAACGTCATTCTTACCTTAATATTGTTGAAAATGGTAAAAAGGACCTTGTCTGGAAAATTACAGAAGGATTACTTTATAAACATCTTATAAAAAGGAAAAAAGGGTATAAATGACTTTAACCCATATTCTATAAAATAGTAAGAATGTTTTGAAAACATTTTTAAGAAACATGGATGTGGATGATAAAGAGGTCCAAGTAGGTAATTACATATAAACAACCTCAGATATTGAAGAGATTGTGAAATTTACCCTTACCTTGTACTTTTCCTTGGTCGAGGGTAGGTTAACCTCATGTATAATAGTTAAAACAATTTTATTTAATTATACAATAATTATATACATAATATGATATCATATATGATCTTATAATATTTCTTTGCTAATAATATATTAGTATTATCATAGTTTCGGTTGTTCACTTACTCATTTTCTTTTATTTGTTTTGTTACACAAGCTGTGTTTGTTATGGAATGGTTTTAAATTATTCGTATCAAGAATTATATCAAGTATTTAAACATTATTATTAACCATCAAATGAAAATTAGTCTTGAATGGATACGATGGAAAATGTATCTCACAGCGTTCGTGGAGACGGTAATCCGTACATAGGAACGAGCGACAATATAATTTTTTGATGTTAAAATATTATATAATTGGATTTTATATCACATATATTGAATCATAATCATGTTATATTTATTATTTAAATCAATTAAACATCATTATAATACCTATCCAAATAATAATGTATTGAATGACAATTACACCACGACATGGAGACGGTAAGCCGTACGTACGCACGTATGGTGAATGTCATTCAAAGGATAGATAGAATAATGAAGATATGTGTACCATATTTATAATAACATAATAGTATATAGAAGATACTGGAGTTATTATTTTAGAATTGAAATAACAAAGAAAGAGGTAGTGGAAGAAGAAAGGAACTTAATAGAGGTGATGAAGTATTTACCTCTTCTTTGGGTTCTTCCTTTTGATTTGATCAAAAGGGCTCCTTAGGTTGGCTTTCTGACTAATGGAAGGCCACTAGGATAAATTTAGGATAGTTTAGAGTGTATTTTTCAAGAGTTTGGCAAAGAAAAATGTCTTTGAAGGTGTGAATTAGAGGGAACGGGGAGTGCACTTTTATAGGAGTGAGGGGCACCTTAGGAAATGCTAGAAATATTATTTCATAATAAAATCAGTTTCAGTTTATAATGGCTCCAAGATGGATTATTTAAAGGATAAGATGGGTATGGGACGAAAAAAACTCAACCAATAGGTTTTAGATAGGTTTGGTTCAGTATATTAACTTTATCTTTTATATTCAACTCTTAGTAAAATAATATGACATTTACCATGTCTCTTTGTTTTTTTATATTATATGGTTAATAAACATACTATATACTTCCAAGAGAACCCATAGTGGTTAATTAATGATACAACTATCATTATATACATTATTTTTCCAAACCATATATTTTTAGGAATAGAATATCAATTAATAATATAATATTTTTTAAAAAACTATTTTCTGTCAATTTTAACACTATTTTGTATTTTGTTTTTGCTGAATTCATAAAAACATTATTATTTTGAAAAACCTTAATCAAACCAACCCTAATATTTCATATTAACCTATAAAATTAGTGTAATTCATTACAAGTCTCAAATTACATTTATTTTCATATTATTAATATCAATTATTTTAATATTTCATTAATTGGGTGATTACTCCATCACCATTGTGTCATAAATAAACTAAATTATTTAATTTCTAAAAATTATAAATAAAATACTATTATGTTGGATATATCATTATCTTTCTAATTAATATTTATAATTGAATTTATCTTATGTATAACCCTATATTAAAAAAGTTTAAATTATTAAACATTGATTTTAACTCTTTTTACTCTTCTCAGAGTTAGATAATAATAAATGTCCTAATCTAATCGAAGTGGAACAAAGATATTAATATTTTATTCATAAGGTTGGTTTTGGCCGAATCATACTTATCCAATAGAATTAGGACATGTGTTAGGGTAATAATAATAACATGTTTAGCCTTAATTGACTTATTTACTTTTAACCGTGGTAAATAAAAGTAAAAAGTTACTATTCACCAAAAATTATTTTTATCTTCTTGAACCAAATTTTAATCATTAATATTAATCATGTCTCTCATATTTTTGAAATTAAACTCACAGAAGCAGTAAATTTATGTTTTATGTGAATTTGCAAATTTTCCTAAGAGATGGGTAAAAGACGATGAAAAGTTCAATAAAATTTATATATATATATATATATATATGTAATTATTATAAATAGAATCCAATGAATTACATTTAACATAAATAGGTATTATGTATCTATTTTTACCTAAAAAAATTTAAATACGATAAACAATTATTTAAATAAAAATTCGGTTTTAAACTATAACATAGTGTTTTTCACAATTCATCAAAAATAGAAAGCTTTCAGAAAAATTCCGAAAATTCACCCATAGAAAATTTAAATATTATGAATCCAAAAATTAAGTCCATATTACCAAATATAAAACATATAAGTTTCATTTATTAATTTAAAATTAATTTCCATTGTCAAAACCAAAAAGCACGTTTTTAAGAAATAATAACTAATGAAAGATTGATACTTGTTTATGTTCAATTTCAAAGTGAAATTAATAATAATGACCTAAATTGTATTAAATGATAAAAATATAATCTAATTATACTTCAAAACAAATAAAATTAATAATTTATCTCTATTAATTATTTTGATTAAAAAAGTTGTTTTTAATTAAAATTTAGTATTTTTCAATATTCACCAAAATATGAAAGTTATCAGAAAAATACCAAAAATTTATTAAAATTAATATTTACACCCCTATTCTAAAGAAGAATTTTATTTTGTCAAATTGAATATATAAAAGTTTCAAATATTGTATTTAAAAAGGGTTCTCCATCAAAAGGTGGTAAGATTCCATTTTCGGAAAAATACTACTTTCATCTGAAAAAAATCAATTAGTTATTACATTATGTCTACCAAACACATAATATGGATTCTAAAATTATAAGGATTATATATAGTTTAAAATTAAGTTAATACTATTCATAACCACTTTTGAACGTCTAGGTTGGTATGACGTGGTGTGCTTGAACTCAGTGTTATATGTAGTGCAAGTTATTGAATTACTTTAAAGAAATAACATACTATGAAATCATGGGGGGTTACACCTCTACTCATGACCTTCTATAATACAGTTTAAAACTATGGGTAAACATCCATTTGATTTGGATAATTGATTTGTCTCATGAGACAAATCAATGCATCAAAGTAATGTGAATAACTTGGCCCCATTAATAACATAATTTGAAAACAATTAATCATAAATATAATTATTAATTTAATTATTGGATAAACATTCCTTGTTAAAAAATAACCATATTGGGTTATGGATAAAGATTTATCAACATTCCCCCACAAAATCCAATACCATTCAATGTAAAATTAATATGTAAAAATTGTATATAGTTTAGGAAATAATCATATAAATAAAATTATAATGTGGATATTTCATAGAAATTTAATTACTAATGAAAATGGGTCAAATGAATGTGATTGTATCTTGATAATGTAAACAATCACAAAATAAAGTGAGATTGTAAAATAATATTTACACTTTGGTAACTTTTTAATTATAACCCTTAGAAGAATAAATTGAAAAAAATTAATCGTCATTAATAAATTGTTATTTGTGTTAAATACATCAGAGGAAAATTATATACACTTTAAATAAATTAATAGAAGCATATTAACAAACATGACTCAATGAAATAGAGATTGGGATGAAATCCATCTCACACATTCCATTAGATGAACATGATTTAACATCCTATATAATGCTTTTAAGAATGTTATTAATTTATAAAAAAACAATAATCAAATATATAATATAATATATGATCCACTTATAATATGTTTCCACCTATTTGATAAAAAATATTTCATTATTTTAATTATTTTCGGTGTTAATTTCCTTGTTTTCTAATGAATTTTTTTCATAGAAGTTTTGGTTCTTTTTTCATAGGATATAATTAAAATATCTCTTGAATGATATTAAATTTTTAATATCATATTTACTCATTATATACATTATTATAACCATTATTTAATGTTGTTCATGACTAATTAATATCACCGCTTTATAGAGAGATAAGTCATATGTACACATGAGCAATGATATCATTACATTAATGGGTAAAAATGTACGGGAGAATATGAAATATTAATTTTATATAATTTAAAAAATTTCATAAATTTCTCATATATTCATTAAATATATCTATATTACCATACATTTAAATCTTATGTGAAAAATAAATCACACCACTTTGCAAGGGGGCAACCTGTCGTAAACACTGGAAACACTATTGTATTTCAAAAAGAATGGAATGAATGCAGGTATATGTGATATTATTATTCAGTAAGTATAATTTTATCAAAATAGTTATATATTAATATTTAATCTATCAGTATATCCAAACATGATAGTTGTTTATAGAAAATTAGTTATACCAGCTCACGGGTAGGTAGTCTACTGTACACACAATGAATAATTTAGTTTCCCATTTGAAGAAAGAGGAAATAGATATTGGTTAAACCATTATCATAAAAAAAATAAGTATATTAGATATAATGGTGTTATTATACTAGAATTATTTAATAATATTCGAATAATGATTAAGAAAAAATAAAATAACAACAATTGTTTATGTACATTATATCTTCTTCGAATGACCACTTTTGGTTTGCATAAGAAGACATCCTAGGATTGATTTATGATCAAAACAAGTTATATTGAATTTTTTTATGGTATTTTTATATGTTAAGCTAATGTATTATCCAATTATATTTTTATGTGTAAATATGGGTGGATAAGGGTTGGCCTTTTATAAGCGGGGGAGAGGATACAAATAGAATTTGTGAAAAGAATCAATTACTCCATCATTTTTATCATGAGAAAGCCTCCAAAATTTATCATTATATATCCCTTTATAGGTTGTAAGGTAAATATATTCACATACAATTGGTTTTAAACATGTTTTAATGTTATGTTTACCCTTATCGTTTTTAGTTTAACTGATTTGAAAATCTAGTTTTACCTTAACCATGGTAATTAATTTTGACTACTTCTACGATTCATAGTGGTCAAAAATTAAGATGAAATTAATATATAATATAAATTATTATCATTCAAAATATTGAATCCATTTCTCTAAATTTAATCATAAACCCTATTACCATATTTCATGTATTCTTTGATTTTTCTTATGGTTCCCTTTTTGTTTGGTTGTATTGTGGGATTCTAGGGAATCTAGAAACCTTACTGGGGAAAATAGAAAAATTCAATTGTATAAATTTCATTAGTATTAATGGGGTCTAATTGTAAATTTAAAAATAGAGTTAGAGGGCTCTAAATAGTTTTATAGATCCTTATGTTTCTTTAATGTTTTTCTATAGAAAACATGGATTAACACTGCCTGCTTGAAACATTCACATTGTTAACGGGTTACATGATTTGAATCTATTATATGGTGAATTCCATGAGTTTCATGATCGGTGTTACATTTTTAATTATTATAAAACCACTAGATGATGTGAAAAAAATTAATTTATATTTAATTTATACTAAATATAATTTTTTTTATATTTTTAATTCTGATGATTTTAGGTCCTCAATGTTATTCATGAAATGAATTCCACATGCCCAATAGTTTTAAACATGTTTTATGCCTTATTATTTTTCCATTAAGTGTGTAGGATTTGTTATCAAATCTTAGGGTGTGTTTGGTTGATTTTGGGAGATCTATAGCCTTGATGATCCCTATGTTCTATGTTAGAATCATATGGTAGTTTCATCACATATCCCTATTTATTTTTATACCTTTGGTTTTAATGGTTGTTTTGGGGTCTGTCATTATCTATTGTCAAAGGAAGATACGATTATATTTTTCTTGAGGTAGGTTTATTAAATAAAGTGACTCTTATTATTGAATTACTATATGTTATTATTTTCCCTATGGTTTATTCATTAAAATTGATTTTTTTATATAAAAATGGTTTTTATGTAATGTGAGCTTGAATTTTGGAAATAGTTTTAGAGTAACATTGGACATAAGAACCTTGGGTACATTAGGAAATAGAAATAGGTAATCCTAGTGTGTGTGATACCATTAGGTTTTAATTTTGTGAAATCAATGGGATATGTTTTGACTCGATATTTGTACAAACTAACATATTCATATTTTAGTAATATATTATGTCATGTATGTATTTCCAATGTCTAGAGACCATATGATGTCATTTTTTCATTTATACCTAGTTTATCACATGACGGTTTATTTCCTAGATATTTTCTCATATGTTTAGTTTATTTGTTCCCAAAGGTTTTTATATTTTCTGAATACAGTATGCATTTATAGAAAATTGGAATTATTTAAAATGGTTTTATTTGTGAAAAATATTTATTAACAAGATTCTTGATCTTAGAACTTCTATAGATTCATTGGTCATATCCTACGAGGATCTATCCTGACACCAACATTTGGAAGTTTGTATACCTTATTTTACAGGACTCGTGAAAAGGTAATGGAATCATGTATCATGAAAGGTCCTCTTTTTATCTGTAAATTTCATGGTGGGATAGATTAGTGGTGAAATATGGTCACATGGAGACTTTTTTAGTCTAGTATTCTTTATATTTCATATCTGGCTAGTGTGCCATGACTTTACACATCTCTTAGTTATGAAATGCTTTCTTCCACATTTTAAATTTATGTTCCATTAGTTTTACATGATAATTGTGATTCTTTTTTATATCTCACCATGTGGCATGCCATCTTTGGTGGCTTTTCTCATTGACCTGGGTTGGTCTGTTAAAAATTATTATCTAAGGGAATACCTAGCCAGAAAAGGATTCTACACTACCAAGGTGTGGTTCGGTCTTTTGGTATACTAAAGACAGGACCCTCATAATTTTGGTTGTATGTGAAAAGAATGGACCTAACCATCTCAAAATCATGTCTAAATATGAGTTACCATGGGTGGTTAATTATTTTTTTCATGCTTGAGACATGGTGGTAGATGTTATTTGAATGAATTAGATACTGGGTTTATTTTAGTAGACCTATTATTTCCTTAAGAAGAATTCCTTGTTCAAATAATTCATAATTAATTTAAATTATTTTTATTTTATAAAATTGACAATGATAGATTATGTTGGTTATACAATTTTGGAAGCTTCTCTTGATGGATTTGTGTTTGTGTTTTGATTTTTAAAAAATGTGTCATAGGAGAGCTCTTACAAATCAGAGTGTGGAGTATGTTATAATGGTTACATAGGGAAATCCTTTGGTAGACCCTTATTTTAAAAAATTTTAATCCACACTATTCCTAATCTGGGTCAAGTAGTTGTTGAGAACCTTGGACGAGCATTGGTTAACAAATATGAATTTATGAAGAAGCATCCACATATCTTCCATGGTGGAAAAGGACCGCAGGAAAATGATGAATATCTTTAGTGGATTCAAAGTGTCTTAATCATTATGAAGACTCCTAAAGATTATATGGTGGTTTTCTCATTTATATGATTATATTAACGGGATAGAGATTGTGGGACTCTATTGTTAAAACAAAGATGAATATGAATATCACCAGTGAATATTTCACAAAAATCTTTTTCCAACTATTTTATCCTAACAAATTACATTGTAAAAATTCCTATGATATTTTTCCTTAAATAATAGAGATATTTCCATTATGAAGTATTCCACATGTTATTTAGATTTGATGCAATTGGAACCAGAGCATTCCATCAATGGATACCTTATAGAATGATGGGTTTAATCTAGATTATGGGAATATATTAAGTCTATGTTGATTCTTATGTGCCTTAAAAAATTTCTAAAATTTGATGATAGGGAAGATTTTATAGAGCCAAAAATAGATAGAAAGATAGGTTTTTGTGAAGCCTCTATTAGCGTAGTCATTTTCCATGGTGTATCTTTTATCCAGAAAAGGAAGTGCAAAGGTGTCTGGTTTTCTTAAGGACCCATTTTTTAGGATTCAACTCTATAGATGCAGTTTTATTTATATCAGTGTGTGTGTTCTAGTCATTCCACGATTAATTATATTTAGTCTCCCATTAAATTTTATCATTATGGAAAATCTAGACATCTAAAGTGATTCTGTGAAAGGATTCCCGTAAGAAGTAAGTCCATATCTACATTCACAAAGAGATTTCAGGTTTTTACTAATGATTTAAGGGGTGATGAGTCTTATTCATATTATAAGGTGAATTTCAATTTGGATAATAAAATAATAAATAGAATATAATGAATAACATCTTTATGTGGTATAAAATTCACCAGTGGTATCTGAGGGTTGTCCAACCACAATTAGAGGTATGATGTTTATCAATGTACTAGATTTGTTTAATATTGGTGTTTGACATTTTTGTTTTAATAAAATATATTTTATGAGTGGGGGTTGATTTTGGATCTTATTTCATTCTTTTTTTATCTTTACAAACCTATGGGAAATAGGTATGAATAAGGTTACATGTGCCTAGAATGTCGAATGACGATAGAGGACCATGAGTTGGAGTGGAACTTCTTAGTTCGTGATATTGAGATATTCAACTTAATAATCATAAAGTATGGGATGATCACTGTTACATCCCATATATACTATTATCATCATCATGTTTTGTTCCAATTGACCAATTGGATCCCTCACGTTTTTAGGGTGAGTGGGATGGTAGATCAGGAAGGTAAAGGCTTGTTATTCCTTATGTTGGGAAATTATCCTATTAGATGTTAGAGATGTTATTTTATTACCATTATTTGGGTTTTAAGCTACTTATGATGGTGTGTGAATACCCAATGGTTTTTTTAGATTATTTTTCTGGATAGCCACTCTAGATAGAGGTTGATTTTACCAGAGACCTCCTATTTTTCGACAACCCAATCCCACTATGATATGAAAATGCAAAGAGAACTCCATGTACATAATCATTTAGTTAAAAGAAACCCGGATGTGATATGGGTGATCATATATTGACTCATGAAATTGGTTCATTTCTGACCAATTAAGGATCTGATGAAAGTGGAGAATCTTGTGTACTTATATGTCCAAGAGATTGTGTGACTTCAGGGGGTTCCCCTTATGGTTGTTTTTGACAAAGACCCATGGTTCACATCTAGGTTTGGGAATGGTTTTTAGAAATCAATGGGATACTATTTGAAATTAATCATAACATATCATCCATATATGGATGAAAAAATAAATCGACCTATCTAGGTTCTCTAGTTTTTTTCTCGGGATTGTGTTATTTATTTTGGTGGTTCATTGGAATTTAATTCCTTTAGTTTTGTAATCCTATAAAAAATTTAGTAGGCCATAAAAAATGGTGGCCTCCATGGATTTATATGGGAGACCATGTAGATCTCATTTATGCTTGGCAGTGTTAAGAGAGTTTCCTTTTTTGGGATGAGTCATGTTCAGTAGATAATGAAGAGGGTGAATTTGATTCATAAGAGATTGATTATAGAAAATATTCATCAGAAATGTAATGCAAACTACCATTACTGGCTACTGGAGTTTAAGGTTTTGTGATGAGGTATTTCTTAGAGTTTCACCACTCTTGGGACATTATCATACTGGTAAGAAGGTTAAATTGACATTGAGGTATGTGTACCCTATTAAGACCAGTGGAAAAATGGGAATAGTGGCCTATCAGCTGTACTTACCATATCATTTTACTTCTATCAATGAAGTGTTTCCCTTTTCCCAGAAGAGGAGGAATCAAGGAGTTTCCTTCCATTTCATTGAATGGGAATATTTTTATCCTGACCCAAATATCACTATTGTTGAGAAACAAGTTTATATTATGGATCTATGAGAGAAGATGTGGCTTTGTAAAAAACTTTTTTAGGTCTGTTTTCTAGGGTAGTGTAGATGGGATGGCCATGAGATGTGGGAGTGGGAATTGTTGATGGGGAAACATTGTCCTTCACTTGTTTTAATTCCATGACCTTGAGTACATTCTGGGGATAAAAAGTGTTAATGGAGGGGAGATTGTAACAACCGAGTACCTTCCTCCATGTATGTTTTTACTTTTGTTTTGGTTTCCCATTTTTTTGGGTTCATTGTGGGACTCTCAAGAATGGATCTCCTTTTTTGGTGAAATTGACATAAATTATAGAGATGACTGTTTGTTTGGATGAATGGGGTCCAAATATAATTATATAAATGACTTTAGAGGGTGTTTTCTAGGTCTAGGTATCCTAATATTTTGGTTCATAGGTTTTTATATTGAAATATTTATTGATAAATGCCTATTAGACACATACAAATAGTGAATAAGTTACATGATGTGAATCTATTTTAGGTATGATTTTTTGATTCTCAGGAAAGGTGTGAGAGTATTACTATACATGAAACCATTTGACGATATGAAAACATCATTTTGGATTTAATTTTACTCAAGGTGATTATTTTTAGGCACGTTTATAATTTATGGGATTTCACATCAAGAATGTTATTCATGAATTGAAATTACTAGGTCCAATTAACAAAGAAAATATACATAGTTGATTATTTCTCTACTCAATGTGAAGGCCTTCCACTCAAACCCTATGATGTTTTTTGGGAAATTGTTGGTTGACTTCCTCTTTCTAGATCAATTTTTTCAGTGTTTTAATCATGTGGATGTTGTGTCACATATCTATATTTCTTGTTGTTCCTCGTATTTTGAAGGTTGATACATTTTTTAGAATATCCAATGTCAATGTTGGAAAGGTTTCAATCATTATTTTAGTAGGTGTATCTTGGAATATGTTGCTAATTATTTAATTTATATGTGTTCTTATTATCCCCATTAGTTTTTTTCATTGATATTGATTTTATTTTATAGAAATGTGTTTTTATTAAAATTGACCAAGATGTTTGGAAAGGGTTTTAGTTGTGCTTGGAACTTTTGGGATCTTGGGCACATTGGAAAATGGACATAGGTAACCCTAGTGTGTTTAACACAACTAGGGGTTACTTTTTTGATATCAATAGACTATTTAAAGGCTCAATATTAGTTGGAACCAAAATACTATAGGAATGGGATTATTTAATATTTAGTACCTATTCTCATTGGCTAGATCCTAAATGGTGTAATATTTCTCTAATAGTTGGTTGATCACATTATGGTTTATTTCTTGGATAATTGATCTCATGTTTAGTTTACTCATTCCCCTATATTCTTGGTTTTGGTTAATATGATATACTTTTATAGAAAACAATGTACATTTAAAAATGATGATAATTTGTAAAACATATTTATAAAATGGATTTTATTTTAAGGAAATAACTTGTGTATTTTTTAGGTTTGAAAATTTATTGACTATTAAGTGATATCACATTGGGATCTGTGATCACACCCTACTATTGTCTTTGAGAGTTAATAGGCCTTGTCTAGGAGGACTCAAGGGAAGAGAAGGGAATCATGTTACATGATAGGTTCTCTTGTCATCTGTTTCCATCACAGATGGATGGATTGGTTGTGATGGATGGTCACATAGAAGCTTGTTTCATTTGGTTTAATTTATCTTTATTGTTTTTCTAGCATGCTCTGACTTTTTTATATCACATGGATATGCATTTCTCTCATCTACATCTTACTTTTTTGTTTCTTCAGTTTTACATGAGCCTTGTGGTTCTACTATATATTTCATCATATTTAAAAACTTTTTTTGGTAATGTATCTACATTACTCAAAATGGTTTGTTACATAAATTCATAGAAGTGGAAGATTCAAATTTATAATTATACTAACAGATGTGATGAAAATGCAGGATCCCAAAGACAAACCCTCTCATATGCATTTAATTATTTAATATTAAAATTTAATATGAAATTTATTTTACTGACCTAAATTTTAATTTTATTATATAATTGATATAAATTTAGTAAAAAAATTAAAATATAATTTATATTTTTAAATAATTTAAAAAAATGCATTTTTTAATAAAAATCAGTATTTTTCACTATACATAAAAAAATAATACTTTTCAGGAAAATTCCAAAAAATCACCTTAACTCAATTTTCATATTCTGAGTAAAATAATTAACTTCATTATATCAAATATATTATGAAAAAGTGATAGAAATAATCTATTTTTTATGCATGCGAAGGGAGAGTAAACCACTTTTTAGAAGAAAAAAACAGTTTCTCAAAAAAATCATTTTCATTCAAATGATTAATATTTTCTTATAATAAATATATATCAATTTAATATATTTTCTACATGTATTAAATATATAATTTTCATAAATTTTTTATTATTATTCATACCCAGAAACATAATGGCTATTTTAAAATGGACAGGTTTAAAAAATAATTTTGTAGAGTATTTTCATTTAAACCCAGTGTTGCATGAATAAATAGTTATATGAGAGATTGAATTTGTTTAAAAAGAAATAAATAATAAATTATCATGGTGTGACAATTTATAAAAAATACACTTTCTAAAAACCTATTCTATTATATTCTTTGCACATAATAAAAATGTGTCCATTTAATTTTAATTACTCCCAACTAAAGAAAGTTGATGAGGGTATTCACAACATATTCATCATTTTATATATAAATTATAGTATAAAATATATCTTCCATTAATAGGCTATAAAAAATCAATTATCTTTACTCATGAAATGTAGATCATTCATACATTCATATACCCCGGTATAAATATAACCTAATGATATATTCTTAATAACATACCTATCCCAAAACCAATAAAATCTCAAAGTAATTAAACCACTATGAGATTATATATTCCCTAGAGAATTAACACCTTTTAAACCATAATAGTAATTAAGTATTAGTTTATAAGGCTACCAACTTGTCGATATATATCATAATTATTAACTGTTGAAAAACATAACTAAAAAGTATCATGGATTAATTAATCTATAATTCATTAATCAGTTAAAATATTAAGTAAATCACTTTTCCCAAAATAAATAAACATTCTATTTTCTTGAAATAAAATATATATTAATGAAATGAGTTATTTATTCCTCCTGGAGGTGTTCTTCAACAGTCATCAGAAATATATAACCTTTTCCAAAATAACTTTTCATGGTTAGGGATACCATTTAATATATACTTCAAAACATTTATTGTTGAACTACTGAGGAACAATCCCTAGATGTTTCAAATTACCCTATTATACCATAATACCTCTAATAATTGTCACTAAATAATTAAATTAAATATCATTATAAAAAATGATTTTTATTACGTATCAACATCACTACCTTAGGTAAGACAAATAAAGTCACCATTTCTAACATAGAAATAAAATTATATGATTCTCAAAAACAATTGTGTGCTTTATTATATAGTTATAATACATATTGGATTTTTGATACATACCTCTCTCTGATACCCCATTGTGATAATATTTCATGAAACTAGTTAATCTAAAATAGTTGTGATAATTTCCAAAATAGTGAGAGTGTATGAATATGAAATGTTACACAACATTTTTTTAAGGACATTTTTTTATAATGAATTGTATTTCATTGATATAATTTATTAAAATAATTAAAACATTCATTTCACATGAAACCAGTTTAGCACACGTTACACGCAACACCGACATAGCACACAATACACATAACACTATGTTTCAATTAAAAATCTCTTTTATTTTTATGATTATTTAAATAATATAATTATAACATATTTTATTAAAAATTTGTAGTATTAATAGTAATAATTAATTTTCAAACGTTTTTTATAATGTTTTTATAAAACTAAATCATATTTATAACTAAAAAATTTAAATTTTGGCAAGGCCCTTATATGTTTAAAAATAATATTTTCTCAAATGCACTACTTTTATTGTCCTTTTATAAAAAATAATAAAATTAATTTTTATAAACATTTAGAATTTTAATTTGATAAAATGATCTTAATTATTGAATTTATTATGTCAAATTTATCATAGGGATAATTTTTGGGATTTTTCTAAGAAACTTCAATTTTTAATAAATACCGAAAAATCCTAAATTTTAATTAAAAAAATACTTTTTCATATAATTTATTTATATGAATCATTTTTTTAAATTAATTTAAATTTCTAATTAGATCAATTTTTATTAATTAATCCAATTCATATCATTGTATGGAATTTCAAATTGAAACTGGACATAAAAAATTAGCAAACAATTGATTATTTTTACTTCAATAACATGTAGTGACGTCCTATCAGCAAGATTAAATTTAAATAAAAATATTCCACTTTTATAATTCAAATTCTGAAAAATGTATTCTATATTTTTAATCAAAATAATTTATAATTTCTAATAATGTCATATTTTTTTACCAAAAATATTATTGGATGTAATTAAAATTAATTATAACAATTAAGGTAATATTAAGCATAATTAAGGACTAAAAATTAATATTATTGGAACAAACAACATAGACAGTGGTCCAAGAGTCATTTTATTGAAATATTTCAACCATATATTATTTTTTCTATAATTTGGTATATTATTGGAGCCATTGAACATGGAAAAAACAATGGTGGAATTCCTTTTCCCAAAATTTACAAGAGTGTCACACAACCTCTACTTTAAAAAGATATTATATCCTCCCACTTCTTCAAACCTATCAAGAAAAATTGGATGGAAAAATATATAACCATATAGGTACTAAACTTCCATAATATCATCCAAGAAGCCTCACTTTTGGAAGTAAGAAATCCAAGGTTGCCCTTTGATGCAAAACCAAAGGAGCTACCCAAAGAAGAGGTAAAATTTTCCCTCACGTTCTTTTTTTATTTCAATTGTCTACCCCTCAACAGTTATTGTTTCATGATTTTATAAAACATAGTATCCTAAATATACTAGTATTTTTATCTTCTATGTTTTCTACCCAAACATAAACACACTTCCATCTTAAAGATAACGAACGTAATGTTTACGTGTACGATGAACTACTAACTCACGGAATGTTGATTTTCATTTCTTATTTATCACCAATCATGATGGAAATTAAAATAGAAAATATTTTTGTTTATGTAATATTTTATATTTATTATTCATTTAATATTATTTAATACATTTAAGACACATATCATTATACTTTCCATTTGGTGTAATTATGATAGTTTTGTTTGAGGAAGTATGGACTACCACCCCTCAATGCGATATGATTCGTTCAAATACTAAAACAATTTACTAAGGATGGGTTTATTGGACATGTATGATATATATGATATTATATTGATATATAATAATTATATATATACATATATTGAAACATATATTTTATTTTCTTTCTTTATTTCAACACGACAAAAAAATTGAAACATCTGTCATCCAAACACACGACTTACCGTCTCAGTGAATAGTGTATTCAATTTCATAATTTTATAATATAGATATTATTATAATACAAATATAATGTATATACATGATATTTATTTCCTGTTTTAAATTTTGGAAATCATTATATAAGTATAAGGACCAAAGAATCAACAAACTATGACACGTGTTAAGAACAACGAAAATGATACCCAAAGTGAAACCACAACATAAAATTGTTATCAAGAGGGTAATATAAGGTTGTAATCAAGATATATATGGTATTATAAATAAGAATATTATTTTTTAAAATGTGTATAATAATCATAGCTTTATTATACACGGATCTTGTATGAGTGGGATGACAATCAAGAGACATGGTAAGGGAATGCTCATCTCACTTTTTTACTTCCGTGAGGTACATGACTTAGACACAACTCTTTTGTTTTGTATGGTGTATATACTACTCATGAATGTTTTTTATGATTATTATTATTAAATTAATGGGTAATTAATTCTCCATTATAATATATTTATTTCACAGTGTTAATTTTCAAAAAGATACCAAATTGGAAAGATAATTTTGTCTCAATTTTCCTTCTTTGAAGAATGTGTTTTTTATACACCTATATTCAATTTTTAGGTGTATATAATTACATCTGAACTATTATAACATTTATCTAATTATTTTACAAATATTTTAAGCTTTATGTAAATCAATGTTTTTACATGGATATTATTATCCAAAGTTATCAATTGGTTAGAGTTTACTGAATCAATATCATCATTTTTAGAGATTGTTTCTGATTATTAATTCATTAAAAAAATATTATGATTAATATCTCAATAACCCTAATTATTCTCCTTATAATTTTTTATTCAAGGTACCTCCATGTATTAGTACCATTATTCCATTCTTTGGTAAATAAAATAATCGAGAAATGTTTTTTAAAATATTTTTATATTTCCTTCTTCGACTAAAAATCTTTTATATTAGAAAATAATGTTTTATAACATGTTTCCAAATGATCCTAGAGGATCATTTTTAATGGAAAATAATTTGGTTTGTTTTCTAATATTTTTTAACAACGTTTTATGCTATTTTAAGAGAAAAACCTTTTCATTTATTTTATGTCTTAAAAAATATTTTTCAAGGAAGAAAGGATATTTTACTAAAGAAATGTTTTTAAAGGATATCTCAAAATAATTTTTTATAGAATATGACATCCATTTCTGTTAGCCATAACTTTATTTGAAAAGTATTCAAATTTTCTATTCATACTCTTTCTATGAGTGGATTATGTTTTTGATGGCATGATGTTTATGAAACTCATTTCTATTTCATAGGTTATAAGAATTTGAAACCCACTTTTTTCCATGAGTTATTATTTTCATGAAATGATTTTGAAACCTATATTTTTTTCCAAGGTTATGGTATGATTATATTTTTATGATACCCATTTCACTTATTGGGTTTTGATAACATTTTTAAGGATCTTGTGGAACATGTATGTATGATTTCACTATAAGATAGATGGGAACTGTATCTCCCCCTAATATATTGATTAAAGATTAATATATCATGAGATAGACAATGGAGATCTATAGAAAGAACATTTAATACTAAGATGGTCATGGGAGGGACCCATGACTACCAATATGTTATGAGGAATTAACTCATGGTACTAACATGACCATGGGAATGAACCATGTCCATGATGATGGTATGGGGAGTGGACCTGTACTACCAAGATGGTCATCGAAGATATGCATTGGCTAATATGGAAATCATATTATATTCTCATGTGTAGGACACAATTCCATGTTTTATTCCTATATTATGATTTCTTGTATAATGATATTTATTTCCTTGTGATTCATGTCTTATGAACTACTAAATTTTATACCTTGATTTATGTGTAAGATATTTGACATTCAGGGTATAATATTCCATTTTAGGGATCATGTTATCATTCCCTTATGTTCATGATTATTCTTACATATCTACCTTGTTAATACTTAATGATCTATTTGATATCACCCATTTTTATGTTCCCTACATAGGATATAATGTTATGTGTTATTTATTATTGGTATAAGAATGTTTCTAGTCAATAATAATCTAGTGGGTGATAATGTAGCTCAATTAGGTATTCATGATTATGTTTCTATGTCCCCAAAAGCACTAGACTAGTAAGGTATTAGTTGTATGTTTTTACACTGTTTTAAGTTTTTCACAAATTCAATGTAATAATAATGTATAAAAAATTAAGGTCATTATATTTAGTAATAGATAAAAAGTTTTTTTTTAACATTTTAATTAAAGAACAAATAAAACCATAATGAGAACCCTAAGGACATGTCTTGGGATAATACTAAGGATAAACAAATATATTAAAAAATTTTAATATAATTTGTTATAAGATAAAGTGAGTGGTTTCTTGGAAATAAATCCCTGTGTAGATACTACAATTGGGTTTGGATTTAGAACATATATACCTAGGGGTAAGAACTTTGACAAGATGTTTCTGGCCTTCCTCAGGGGAATCTGGTACACAAAAATGGGCCCTACTGCACACCTAGTATGACACTCCCAAGGTATATGGTTTGAAAATTCAAAAACTCTTGAGGAACCATATTTAAGTATTTAAAATAATATGGATGTTAATTATCTAGGATAAATCTACATTTTCAGGTATTAAATAAGTTGTTATAAGTTATTCAACCTATAAATTGATTTTTAGGATTATGTAGTTCCTAATTATGATAATTTTTTCCTAACCTATGCTTTTGGTTTTAGTTAATGATTGGAACCTGAATGAACCAAATTAATGGTGATTTTGATGGAAAATTAAATTCTTTTATGTCTGAAGAAACTTATTTCAATGGGATATGGAATGAAAAACCAAATTTTTATACCCACATACCTTTATCAAGCAATAAATCTTGGTTGACATTAAAATAAGAAAATGAGGGATCAAAATTCTGTTGAGTCCTTCATGAGAGAACATACACATTCTCTCTGAGGGTCTGCTGATCCACTAATTTATAAATAATGAATCAATACTACTAAAAATATATTATTCATTATATAGTGTTTGGAGAGTGAGAAATTGTTTATGTCTATTTATCTGTTAGAAGGAAAATCAGACTAGTAGTAGACTCTAATAAATCATATGAGGCAACAAGATGAGATTGAATCTATGGATTTGGATGTGAGTAATAACTTTTTTTTCAATAAGTATTATCCTTGGATTATTCTTACCAATATATAGAAATTGTTCCTTGAGTAAAATCAAAGGCATAATGAATCTATTGGTACTTGTGAGGCCAATTTCACAAGACTTACGAGGTATTATTTATATTTATCATCCAACCTGGAAGTAAGGTTGATAGATTGTTCATTGTCTTAAATTGAAGTCTCAGAAAGGCGTTGAACATAAGATACATTAGTAGATGCGAAAATATTGTGTATTGTCTAATCAAGGATGAAATTGAGGTTTGAGTCATGTATCAACTTCAAGGTTTTGAAAAGAAATATATTATGGTGTTTGAAGGCAAATACAAAAAACATAAAGAGAAAAATATGAGCTTCCCTTTATGCTATAAGTGTGGGAAGTGTCATGGACGATATTGACTTAAGGGGTATAATAAATGTTTTAAGTGTGGATTGTAAGGACATAGGACATTGTATTTTTGAAGTTGTGGGAAGAAGCTAAAAAATGGTGTGAATGGAGAAAAAATGATTGAGAATTAACCTCTCATTATTCTGTGCTACTGGTTCAAGGAGAATGGTAATTATGCTAATAAGTTCCCAAAACCTAGGGATAATGATGATGGTCGATTTTTTCAACCTCATAAACCAAGTTACAAGGAAAATTACTTTAAAATCTTGGTTTCTGATGAGGGTTTAACAATGACGTGGTGAAAGGTAAACATACCATATACTCTAGAATTTTTAATTCCTTATTAGACTCTATATCTACTAACTATTTCATATCGAAATAATTTGATAAGGGTAGTAATATTCTATCAAAATTATTAGATGTGAAATTAGTATTGAAACCCCCTAAGGGTTCTATGATTTCATACCATGTCAATGATTCCACTCCTGGTGAAGTTTGGGGGAATGAGCTTCCTAAAAATCTTGTCAATCATCCTTTGGTTTAATTATATGTCATCTTAAGCATGGATTGGGTTTATCTTCATAAATCCCACATCAATTTACAAGGAAGGGAAGTTACATTTTATATGCCAAAACCATATATGATCATCCATAAAAGTGGAAATAATCATGAACTTTATATGGAAATTGTATCCAGTGTATGGGTATTAATTCCGTTTCAAAAGGGTTTTTTGTCCCAAAATGTGGGGGAGAACATCGACATCGATGATATGCCTATTGTTCAAGAATTTAGGGATTGATTTTCTGGAGAGTTACATAGCATTTCACAAAAACATAATTTTTATCAATCAATATAATTCATACATGGTTCCATGACAATTTACAAGACTCATTATAGAAAGTCCCCAACAGAGTTGTAGGAATTAAAATAGAAACTACAAGAACACCTAGATAAATGATTTATTCAGACAGGTGTATCAACATGGGGTGCACCTACTCTCTTTGTGTAAAATAAATATGGATCAATGAGAAACTTTATTTATTATTGGGATTTAAAGAAAGATTAAAATCACGAACAAGTATCATCTTCCTCGTATTGATGACTAGTTTAATCGACTACTTGGAGATGAATACTTCTCAATGATTGACCTTATTTTTGGATATCATAAATTCAGGGTTATGAAAGAGGATATACCCAAGAAGAAATTCCAAATAGGGTATGAAAACTATGAATATATAATTATTCCTTTTGGTCTTAATAATTCCCATTCTATCTTCATAGATTTAATGAATAGAGTCTTTAATGATTACATTGACGAGTTCAGGTCCGTAATTATAGATGATATTCTAATCTATTCAAAGAGTAGTGAAGAGTATTAATATTACTTAATAAATGCACTAAAGAACCTAAGGAAGGATAAACTATATAAAAAAGTTAATTTTATTAAAATTTGGCTACATAAGGTTTCATTTTTGGCTTATATAAACTCAAGAGATTCCATAGAAGTAGATCCATCAAATACAGAGACTTTTAAATGCTATCCTAGACCAACCCTAGTGATAGAGATCTATATATTTCTTGGATTTTGTGGATATTATTGATGGTTTTTGTAGGACATCTCATGAAAGTTCAATCCTCTGAAAATGTTAACTTCGAATGGTGTCAAGTTTAGATGGATCGATGAATTTGAGGAAAAGTTTTAAGGAACCAAAGATAAGATTAGTTAGCACACTAATGATTACATTACCCTCCAGTGGAGAAGGGTTTGTAATCTATATAGATAAATTCATGAAGGTATTGGGATATTTTCTTATCAGGAATAATTTAGTAATCACATATGCGTCATTAAATATGATGATTCAGGAGAAAAATTACCCAACTCATGATTTAGAGTTTAGATCAGAAATATTTGGATTAATGATATGGAGTCATTACATTTATAGAAAAAATTGTGATATATATACTCATCATAAATGTTTGAAATATATATTCACATGGAAGTATTTGAACATGATCTATAGAAGATGGTTAGAGTTAATAAGATATTATGACTTCTTAATACATTACCACCATGGGAATGTGAACAAGGTGGAAGATGCTTAGAGTTGGAAGGATCATGATAGCTTATCCATGATGAGGATAAAAGAAGATCTAATATTTTTTGTATTTTCAAAGGATAAATCTAGAGATCCCGAAGGATGGGTAAAATCATATCTGGATTAAATGAATGTTCAAACCTCTATTCAAGTGATGATTATAGAGATGCAAAATTAATATATATAGCTGAAAAATAAAGTTATAAATGTTCTTGAGTTTAACCATAATCATGATAGAATGAAAATTTTTAGGATCCATTTTTATGTTCCTTCTGTACCATATTTTTAGAAGGGTATATTAGAAGAAGAACATAGTTCTCCAATATTTATTCATATAGGAAGTAATAAGATGTATAGGGACAAGAACATATTCTAATGGTGGGATCCAAGAAGATAGATATTGCAGAGTTTGTATATTGGTGCTTGCTAGGACAACAAGTTTTAGCTGGATGACAAAAGTCTAATGTGATTTGGCATCTATTAGAAATTCCAGAATGGAAATGGGTGAACATCACTTTGTATTTTTTTCATTGGAATAACCTAATCCTCTAAAGGATTTAATGCAATATTGGTGGTATTTTATCTACTAACAATGTCAACACAATTCATCACTATCTGGGAGTACTTCTCTCTATATTAGCTTGCAAAGATATACATAATGGATGTGGTAAGGTTTCATGGATCACCAAATTCCATTGTATCATTTCATGATCTATGGATAACCTCAATGTTCTATCAAAGTCTTCAGTAAGAACTTGATATTGAATTGAGTCTCAACACTACTTATCATCCTTAAGAAGTTTTTTATTCTAAATTAAAAATTCAAACACTAGAAGATATGTTGATATATTGTTCAATGGATTTTAAAGGTGGTTGGTATTAACACATTCCATTAGTATAATTTCTACAATAATATATTTCACTCATGAATTTCATATGGAATCATATGAAACCATCTATGGGAAGAAATGATGAGCTCAAATGTGCTTGGATGAATTTGTAGAAAGATAGGTATTGGGACCTGAAATCACTGAAGAAATGGTCAATAAGGTTAAAATCATTCAGTATCATTTACATGAAGCTAAAAGATAACATAAAATTTATTCTGATAATCGATGACATGATATAGAATTTAAATTTTGTGAGAAGGTGTTTCTACAAATCTCTCCCTAGTATAATGTTATGAGAGTCAGGAAGTAGGGGGAACTAATCCCTTGGTATATTAGTCCTGTTAAAATTATTGATCATATTAGGATGTTAACATATCATTTGGAACATCCTATATATCAGAATATAATTCATTATGTTTTAAATGTATCTATACAATGTAATTACATACCTAAACCAACACATGTACTGAACTCATAGGTCATACCGATAAAGCTCCTTATGAGGAACAACCTGTTGAAATTCTAGATCGTATAAGGAAATTTCAACAAAACCAGACCACTCTCTTGGTTACAGATTTGTGGAAACATCACCAATTAAAGAGAACTACATTGTAACTTGATAATATGATTAAGAAAATGTATCATTATTTATTTTTACCCTAATTATGAATTTTGATAATGAAATTCATTTTAAGGGGGGGGGGAATGTAAACCTTGAGTATTTGGGGACCTTTTTCCAATGAATTTACTTTCATTGATAAATTTCATTTCACTAATTCAAACATTTTTTTCACATAACATTTTCTTGGAATATGTTACATTAAACACTAACATGACATATGATTCACGCAACACAATGTTTCTACAAAAAATTTCATTTATTTGTATAATTTTTTCAAACGAGATAATTATAGAATACATATTAAAATTATTAATATGAATAGTAATAATTAATTTTATAAAATAATTTCTAATTGTTTTATATAATTAAAACATATTGATAATGAACGATATAATTTTTGGTAATGTCCGTGTATGTTTAAAAATATTATTTTTTCAATTGAATTTATTTTAATGGCCTTCTGTAAAAAATTAATAAAATTAATTTTTAGACACATTTAGAAAATGAATTTGATAACATAAACTAAATTTATGAATTTATAACATAAAATATTTCTTAGGGTAATTTTTTGGTATTTTTATAAGAAACGTCATTTCAGGTTGAATAATGAAAACTACTAAATTTTTATTCAAAACTACGTTTTAATCTAATTTATTTATTAGAATAATGGATATTTTAAATTGATATGAAAGTTTATTTTTATAATATTTTTATAAATTAATCCAATTTAGGCCATTAGAACTGATTTCATGTTGAAATTAGATAAAAAATCATAGTAAACATTGGATCATTTTTAATTTGAAAGCACACACAACCATCCTATCAACATGATTAAATTTAAATTTATTTCTAACACATATGTGATTTTAATGTGAGAAAATGTATTTCATATTTTTAATATTCATAATTTATAATCTCTTATAAGGTTAAATTTTTATTTTTAAAAAATATATTAGTAAAATTAATTAAAGCTAATTACTGTGATTAAGGTATTATTAAGCTTAAAAGGGATTAAACATTAATCTTAATGGCTGAAATGAGCTATAAAATTTTCTAATCGCCATTGGATGAAAAACTTAAGATCCTATAATCCCTTTTTTAACTTTTTTTCCATTATTGGATCCACTTGACATCGGATGAACATGGGTGGAATTCCTTTACCCAAAATTTATAGGAGTCCCACTCCTCATCCACTATAAAAACGCTTACTCTCCTCCAACTTCCTGAATCCTTTCAAGCTAATTTGGCTCAAAAAATATCCAAACAAATATATCCTAAAATTAAATCCCATAATCCTAGAATCATTCTATTTGGAAAAAAGCTATCTATGGAATCCCTATGGTGAAAACCAATAGGAGTTACCTGAATAAGAGGTACCATTCTTCCTCAAGTTATTTTATTTAATTTGAACTTTACACCCACTCAACTCTTATCATTCCATTATTTTATAAAAAAGTATTATCATAAATATAATTTTTTTAAGATACTTTTTTCACCTACACTAATAAAAACTTCCATATAATGGATAACAAGCATACTCTTTACATGTACGACCAAGTGCCACCTCACGAAATGATGATGGTTCATTTTGTCCTTTACCACCAATAATGGTTTCCAATATGATGGAAAATATATTTATATATGTTATATATTATATTTATTATTTAGTTACACTTATTTTATCCTTTTATAACACATATATTTATACTTTCCATTTGGTGTTAATACGACACTTTTGATTGAAGAAGTGTGGACTACCTCCCTCCCAAGGCAATGTGATTCGTTCACACACAACATGAAATGTATTAAATATGGGTTTAGTGAACATATATGATATATATGATACAATAATTCTACATTAATGAAGGAATATATAGATTTATAGTAACTTATATGTCTTTTTATTCTTTCATTCAATACGACAATAAAAACAGAAACAACGTTCATGCCTACGTACAACTTACTATCTCCAAAAATAGTGTATTCCATTTTGTACTTATATTTTATATAGATTATTTTAAAAAAATATATTATATATCCCTAATATTTATATCATGGTTTACAATATAAAAATAAGGTTATAATTATATGGAACAAAGATATTAAAAATTAAGACACATGAGAAGAACAAAGCGGATATTTCCCAAAGTGAAACTATAACATAGAATTGTTAATAAGAGAGTAATATAAGTTCATAATCAAACCATATATGGTATTATATATAATAATATTATTATTTAAAATATTTATAATAAACTTACATTAATAATAATTTAATATTGTAGGTGTTTGAAGAGATTCAAGATACAAGGTAAGGGAAATTTCATCTCACTTTTTATTTTCGTGAGATACATATCGTAGACACAAATCCTTTCCTTTATATAGTGTATATAATTGAAAAGAATGTATTATATTGTAATTATTATTAAATTTATGGTTCTTTACATATCAATTCTACTATTTTCGATTCATGGGTTTATTGTTTCAAAAGGTACCAAATCGGTAAGATAGTTTTGACACAACTTTCCTTCTTTAAGGAACGTGTTTCTTTATATACTTAAATTATTTTTCAAGGTGTATATAAATCTATTTGAACTATTATATCATTAATATAATTATTTTACTGATAGTTTAGGCTTAATTTAATTTCATCTTCTTACATGGAGAGTATGATCCAATGTTACCAAGTGGTAAGTGTTTATTCAAGAAATCTCATCAAATATCAGGATTGTTTATGGTTATGATTTTATTGATGAAATATTATAACTCATATCTCAATAACACACATTAGTTTTCATATCATATTATTATTAAATGTTTATCCATCTATTAGTACCATTTCTCACAATTTCTTCCTTAAAATAATTAAGAAAATTCTTTTATGAAAAATAAAACTGTGTTTCCCTCTTCGACCAAAAACCTGTTTTACATCAAAAACGCTTTTTTAACAAATGTTTTCAAATGACACTTGAAGATAATTTCCATGGAGAAAGTATTTTTATTGGATTTCAAATATAACATTATAATTTTCCAAATATATTTTCAAATAAAGAGGTTTTCAATAATTTTTTATTCTTTAGAATGTTTTTTTTCAATGAAAAAAACATATTTTCCTCAAGAAATCATTTTAAAGGACATCTCCAAAATTATTTCCCATAAAAAATGGAATACATTAATTTTCTCATGAATTTAATAGGAAATAATTTAATATTTCCATTCACATTATTTTATTGAATTTTATAAGTTTTTATGGCATGATGTTTGTGAAACACGTTTCTCTTTCTTGAGTTATATGCCATTGAAACCTGCTTAATTTCATTAGTTATGCTTTTGATGAAATGATTACAAAACCTGTATCTTTTTAAAATGTTATTATTTGTTTACATGTTTATTATAACCATTTTATTTAATGGGTTATGATAATATTTTTAACAATCTTGTGACAAATGTATATTTGATTTCACTATGAGATGGGTGGAACCAATATATCCCTCCAACGCATTTGGAAAAGATTTTTATCTCATGAGGTGGAAAATTATTGTATTGGTAATGATCCTTGACTTTTTATTTGTCAATGGGAGTGAACCATGAATACGATGATAGTGTGGGGAGTGAGCCCATACTACTAATATGGTCTTTTTAGCGATGCTTTCACTACAATGGATATAATATTAAATATATATGTCTCTGCCAAAATCCTCTATTTTAGTCTTATGTTATTTTTTCATGTCTTATGTTATTTATTTAATAATGATTCATGTCTTATGAACTTCCCATATTTATGCTAGGATTTATTATATGATCATTGATATGCAGGTTATGATCTTCTATTTTTTGGATATTTTTGGGATACCTTTATTCTCATGATTATTCTTACATATATCACAAGTTTATCTTGAATGAGAATATAAGACCATAAATTTTCTTGTTTACATACCCATGTTATGAAGATATGTATCATGTTAGAAGTTTCTAAGAAGGGTACAAGTCAAGAATAACCTATTGGGAGATAATGTAGCTCACCTATGTATCATTGTTTTTGTTTTCATGTTTCCTAAGGCACTAGACCAGTACAGTTTTTAGGTAAAAAATTTTGTAATTGTTTTTTAATATTTCAAAACATTTATGAAATGTTAATGTATGAAAAGTGAGTATTTCTATATGAAATACCAATACTGAGATGTCTTCTTGGAAACCACCTTCATTTCAACTAATTGTACTTTATATTCAACTATTTCATACTTAGTTAACACTATAACAAACACAGCTACAGCTATGTCACTTTAACTTGTGTTTTGTCAAAATTATTAACATAATAAATTGAATAAAAATTGGAAATTGACACTACCTATTGCTTATTGAATAGATTTTTATTTGGCAAAACATATACCCCGAGAGTGTCAAATTAGTGTAAAGTTATGTATCTTTTTTATAACATCAGGAGAACATTGACTTAATACCCGATACTAACTTTTTATTTTTGGTACCCTAGGTATAGGTGTGTGTAAGACTGAATCCATTTTTATTATCCATAAAATGAATTTTTTTCTAGGAAAATAATATACTAAAAACATATCAAAAATTTCAATATGTTATCATATATTTTGGTTTATTCCATATATTTTCACTAATATTCTTTCATCCTAATATACCAAAATATATAGACCATACTATAATATGAAATATAATAATTAAATCCTTAAAAACATCAATTATTTATTTATGATGTATTTTCCCAAAAATAAAGAACAACGTATAATGTAATTGGAAGTTAAGATATTAGAATACATTATCTTAATAATAAATATAATATCTTTTTTTAACTAAAATTTGTTCTCCGAAATCACATAGATCTTTTAAAACTGTATAGGGTTCCCTGGGGAATATATATAAGTAACATAATGAGATAGAAATCATAGTAATTGAATAAACATGGTAATAAATTCTAAATTGAGGGACAAAAATCATAATATGATATCATGAGGAGAAATAATAGAAGGATAGAAATATCGAATAAGGGAATGAAATCATAATATTATGAAATCAGAATCATGTGAAGAAATTTGAAATCATTACTTCATAATCATATTTCATGTATAACTATTCATTCAACAAAATATATTCCATCCCCATTGTAATCATCGTATGCTCCAGAAAATATTACTCCTAACATAATGTGTGTAGGCTAACCACCCTTGCACCATACACGATATCTCTTGAGACAATAATGTTACCCAATGTATTAGGGGATAAAATGGACCCACCCTTCACTCCATATTATGTACATTTATGTGTGCTTCATAAGAGGAAATAAATCCCTAAAAAAATTATACTAATGATATATTTCAAATTAATGAAGTGGGTTTCATAATCATTTATTATGAAAAAACTGAAATAAATATATAATATATATTCCCAATAAATTAATAGAATTAATCATTTTGTATGGTAAATTTTTATGAAAGACAAAGGGTTTTTTAATGTAGTTCAATTAAAGGGAAAATTCATAGGAAATATACAGTGTTAAAATTATAAATGTGCCACCTAAGTGATTCTTTTTGAAATGAGAAAAAACATATAAGTATATATAGTTATCATTTAAAGCCATAAATATTTTAGAATTTATTTGTATAAAATATTCATGTATTTTATAAAATTTACATGGTAAATAAATCATTTTATGGGAGATACTAGACATGAAATTATTCATAGTAATGTTCCATTAAACCGGGATTACATAAGAGAGAAAATTTCAAAGGGAACATAAAAATGTATTATTCCATAACAAATTGACTAAACTAATAATATAGGTTAATTTATTGCATATATATATATATTATATCATATGTCAGAAAAATATATTGAATGATTTATATGAATAAATAGAATATGTTTCCAAAAGTAATGAGGGTGGTTTAGAGGTTCTCTTTTAAGCTTTAATACACCTTTATTTAAATCCTACATCATAAAAAAGATAATAAAACATTAATTTGAAAAAAATATAAGGTACATTTTAATGTAACATGAGATAATACAATGTTAGGCTTCAAATTAAAAATTATTAAATTTGTTAAAAGAAAAATTATGGGCAAGGAGGGGAAACTGTCTTTTAAGAGGATGTGAATTATTATTAAAATAGTTTTATTTTCTTAAAGGATTAGAACTCATAAATTTCAAATATATTAATCTAATGTGATATATAAAAAATATATATATGGTATAAGATATGAAACTACCAAAAAAATCCCAAATAAAGATTATAAATCATGAAACTTGATTGATTTAGGGACGATTGTATTTTTGGGACGACATCAATAGTATCCCACAATAAGAAACATAATGAATTGGAGTCTTCTTTAAATGATCAAAAATAATTTATTATATTATAATTCAATGTGGATATAAATTATCCATAAAAATTAATATTGGTACATAATATAAAAACATTCATAAATGATGGATAATTGAGACGGAAAACGTTACATAGTTTCTAATTTCACTCAAACCATGCACAAAAATTCATATATAATCAAATAAAGTTTACTAAAAACATTCCCGAAAAATTTAACTATAAAATTTATATTTTTAGGGTCTATTTATCATAATTTTTCACTAATATATTTCATTACATTCACTTTTTTACCTGAATTTTATCGATCAATTTCTTGAAAACAACTATTGTATGTTGACCAAGGTAAAATTTATAAAACAATTGTTTCCAAATATATTTATTATTTTTATTATTACATGTTTTATTTATCCATTATTAAATTATCTAAATAGTTAAATAGTTCTTCTATTAATTGACTCAAATATAAAAACGTACTACGATATAAAATATTTAGTTATTAAGTTTATTATAATTATTTTGTACTAATATAAAAACTGAAATGTCTTATATTTTCACTATAGAATGGTAATGGTTGAGTAAATAACATTTTTTAAATTAAATATTTCATTATTCCAACCTTTCAATAAAATAATGTTATATTTTTTAAGTGCTACATGGCCCTCTTTTTTATTATACTTGGTTGGGTCTCATTTAGCAGTGCATTGGGTGATGTTTTTAAATATTTTTAGGGTTCTTGGTTTGTGCATGGTTAGTGCTGGGTTTTCGCTAGCTATATGCCCATAGTGTAGGCTATGTAATCCAAAAAGTGTTTGTTTTCACAATTTGGGCTTGATTTTCAAAAACCATGTACCCTTCGGTGAAAACTGTTCAATCCCAAATTTTGGTGGTTTTCATAGTTAGAAAATGGTTTGAGGAACTCAAATGCCCAATCTTGATAACCATGCCTGTAGAAATTTTTAGTGATGAATAATTTTTAAAAAAAATCCAAACCCCATATTTCTTCCCAGAATGAAACTAAATTGGTATTGGACACCATAGTTTATCTTCAGAGGCCCCATAAACCATTTTTTCCTTATATTAACCTATTATGAGGTAGGTTAAATCTTGAGGAATGTTGTTTCATTCTTATTTGGTATGAGATCTCCCACTATTATTTCTCTCTATTCCTCTTCATCATTCATTCTTAGGTTTTCATAGTTCTTCTATTTGTAGATTGATCTAATCTCATTTGTTTTTTATCTTGAATATGGGTATGATTCACTGGTTTCTAATGCTAACATTATTTATTGTAATTTTCCATTATGAACATTATGATACAAGATTCCATGATAAAGGAATTTGGTTCCATTTTTTCAATGTTATAAACCATTGAATTGATTTCTTTAAATTAAATTACACTCAATTAAATTATTTAAAACTAATTCAATGCAAATTGGGAATTAAAATTGATTTGGAATGAGATTTTAGGGAAAATCTACAATTCAAATGGAATTGTAAATTGGGGTGTGATTTGAATTTAATGGAAATTTTGAAATTGATTAAGAAAATAGTCTTTGGAAAAATTTCTTACGTTGATTTTTTAAGATCCTATGTATTGTTTTATTTTTAAAAACTCATCAATTCATTAATAATACACATTTTTTATAAGGGAAAATTGGTATATTTAAATTTTAAATAGGGCTATTTTATTTTAAATTGCATTGAAATAGTTCCCTACTTTAATTTTTTGTTTGAGAATATGAAATCATGGATAATTAAAGGGTTATTTAGGACAAAAATGCTATGATGGTAGTTCCCAAACAATATATTTTCACTTTAAAACTCTAACAAAAAACATAGTAAAAATATTCTATACCTAAAAGAATATTTATTATTCAAATTTGACTAGTGTTTGAGGGACGTGTGAACACCTATTTTCGGGATCACCAATATGAGTGTGTGAGGATCTCATAATTTGGAACTATCGTACCATGTGGTAGATAACCATGTTTCATATTCTATTTATTATTATTTATATTTCATTTTTTTACTACTACATAATCATGCCTCATGATTTATAATAATATTTTAGTATAAACAAAATTATATAAACCATTATTTGAAATCATTACGTTAATTTAAAAAAGTAATGTTTTGTTTTAAATATTGAAATTTTATAATGCTTATTTTATATTTTAAATAACATGATAATTTATTTTTTTACATTGTAATATTTTTATGGAACACTTTGTGAGATACTATAAGTATTTTATCTTACACCCTACCTTTTTCTTTCAGGTATTTTTAGATTTCCTTCTTCAAGGTTTGAGAAAGGGGAAAGCAATATTTTGAGGTAGTGGTTATTGTTGATCCTTTGAGGAATAAAGTAATGTTTCCTAAAATACATGGGTGGTTTATCTTGTTCTTCTAGTACTTTTATAGGTACTTTTTTTTATGATATACCTTTTTGACTTCAGGTACAATATCCTCTGAGAGTTTTATTTGATCATACTGACACATTTCTATTTCTTCCACCATATATGTGAAAAAACAATTACCTCTATCATTTTGTATCGTTATTGGATCTAATTTCCAACCCACCGGGACCAAGAATTCACTTTGAGCTATGTAGGGATCGGCTCAGTTGTCATTGAACCGGAGTATCTTGGATGGTCTGGGAAAAATTTGTATCAATAGTGGAGGTTGTGCATATTTTTTTCTGTATGCATTGTGAATTATTTTCATGACATAGAAGGATGTTCTGAGAGAGTGCATGCAAGATATCATTATAATGATCCTTATATAACTATGGGTGGTTTGTTAATGGAATCTTGAGGATTATTTAAATTATTTTACATCTATTTTATTTTCACAGGTTAAAATCCAAATCATGTTTATCTATACGATGAGATTGATTTCCCTGCATCTCTTTTTTATGTGTTGATTTGAGTAGTATTATAATGCCTTAAATTTCATCTTATAATGTTGTGTAGCATTATCCGTCTGATAATATGTGTTTATAGGATGTATTAGGAAGATTTCAATGAAAAATATTTAGAAAATCCTCTTGTAGACTAGAATCTGGTTGAGGTTGTTTTGTGTGATGTTTGAGATATGGGGAATGCCCATGTACACTTTCCTATTCAGGATCTAGTCATGTAAACTAGGAGGGATGTTTTCCAGAACTATGATCATGAGTTCCCTCAACAAAAGTCTTAGTCATGACATGTCTCAAATGATCCTAATAGGTTGAGGGGAATTCAATTTTTTTTTTGAGATCATAGAGAATTCAGATGAAATAATGTTGAAACGTGACACCTTCAAGATATAAGGACCTAGAAGGATATGGTTGGACGTGATGGTAATAGTAATTAATAAAGAAGGATTATATAGGGTGGAATTTATATAAAATTTTAACAACTGGTATAATCCATATTCTATGGAACTAGCTAAGGATATAGTGTTTTTCAAACCTGATTAAGCTAAAAAGAAGAATTAGTACACAAAACTCTTTAATGATATTTTGTCGGTTTCACCTAAGATTATATTGAAGGAGAAGATGAATAATCAATGGTTTGAGATGGTAATTCAACATGATATTATTTATTAGGTTTTCTTGCTGAAGATATCTTCTAAGATATGTGGTTTCTATGGATTCTCATGATAGTTCAAAAAATTCTATCATGACTATAATAATCCACATAGTGTAATGAAATCATCATAACCTAAAATTAATGTGGTTAAATTATAGTCTTCATGAACTAAGGGGTTCCATCGACTAGAATATGTAACAAATCCTCTTCAAGTAGTAGATGAGTCACCAGAAGAAGCAGATACATAACTAGTGAAAATGAGGGGTAGCATCACTAATTATCAATCTTTAGTGAATACATTATTATATATTGGTACATCCTATTCTTCAATTTCTAATCATATTGTGAATTTGACTAATATTTATATGTACCAATTATCTTAATTATGGATATTACTACACCCCTCAAAATGAAGAAAGTGAAGGGTCTTCATTGTCCCGCTTGTGTTTTATATTTATTAGATATTGATCTGGTTTTGGATTTTCTAATTTTGACCGTGAAACTCATGACCTAATATTTGGGATAGATTGACTAATTATTAATAAATCCTATATTGATTTTTATTTTCCAATGATCTCCTTTACGACTCCCAATGGGGTGTTTCTTATCATTTACTTGTAGTGGGACCTGGGTTCTAGTAGAGAGGGACCTTCTTTCCCATATTGGGGAAAGTAATATTTTTTTTTTCTTTTGACCTCATGTCAGAATCATTGAATTATGATCCCCATCTAGTTTTTGTTGAGTTACCTAACATTTCCCTCCATACATCTTAGATTTCTATTATCAAGGGTTGTAAAATTCTCTATTGATTTAGTTCAGGTAACTAATTAAGTATATATTCTTTCTTACTACATGGAACTCAATAATATTATAGACTTGAAGATTCTATTTGATGATATTGTTGAGATGGTATTTATTATCCATAATTTTTCACCTTGGGAGGTGTGTATTTTCATTACTATGGCATCTAATTGAACACTTCAAGATTGTGTTTATTACCAAAATATAAATCGAGTTGTGGTAATGAAAAAGTATCTAATACCATGGATTTATGATATATTTTACCAGTTGAAAGTGGTGAAGCGGTTCTTGAAGATTGATCTTCCATCGAGTTGCTATCAATTAGAATTAAGGAATCTTAAATTCTAAAAAACCACCATTTTGTCCAGATATAGACATTATGTGTACCTTGGCTTACCATTTTTTCTAAACAATTATTCAAATGTCTTTATATTTTTGATTAATAGTTCTTCAAAAAGTTTCTTGAAACATTTTTGGTTGTATTTTAGGATGAAATCCATTTTACTGTAAGTCCAATGAGGAACGTTTTTGTCATTTGTGAGTAATTATTAAAATTTTAAGAAATTACTGACTTTATGATAAGCTCTAAAAATGATATATTTGGATTTTGGATGTGAAATTTTTGGGACATATAGTGTCAGTACATGGTATTTTAGTTGATCCTAAGAAGGTGAAAGCTATTTGTCATGGTAGAAAATTCTTAATGTATTCATGATTTAGAGCTTCCTGAATATGGATGGGTATTATAACCTATTTTAAAGGAATTATAATTTTTTTTTCACTGAGGCCTCTCTTAACATGTAAGGGAGTAATGTTTTTTTGGGATGATAAATATAATATTTCTTTTGTGGAGAAGAAGCATATTCAGAATATTACATTTGTGATGACTCTTCAAGAGGCTGACTAGGGCTATGTGGCATTCCAAGATTCATTAGGTTCATGTTTGGGATGTGTTCTTAAGTATGGTGATCACATATTTGTTTATAGCTATCAGTATCTTATGGAACATGATATAAAATATCCAACCCATGTATTTGAGCTTAAGGATTTATTGAAACACAATAACATTTGGAGGAATTCCCCTTTCAAAGAAATGATTACTTAGAATTATGAACTCAAGATCATGATTTATATCATCTATAAAAAATATTTTAATTTCTGATATAGTATTTGGGTAGAATATATTTATTCTTTTGATTTTGATATTTTTGTACACAGGGGGAGGAGAATGTCATTGTAGATGCACTAAGAGGAAAACATATAACATGTTTTATGAATTAATCATCAGAATAGTGGAACTTGATAGATTTTTTTCACAGTTTTATATTGGAGTCTAAGAAATAAGTGTCAAGGTTGTTTTTCCCTATGTTTAGTTAACCTTCATTCTTCTTGAGATGTATGTTTAGGAACATCAACTCAATAATTAATTCTAAAGTATTCGAGAATATCATTATGGTGGTTAGATCATTTTTGAGTGGTATTTCTTGAAATAGGGAATTTCATGTTATCAAAAAGGTTTAGTTGTACCCTTACTATTAAAAAAATTTGAGATGGGGGATAGCCATAATTCCCAGTGGGCAGTGCACCTTGGAACTATGAAAGTTATCTATGACATGTTGTGATCATTTTAGTGCCTAGGTTTGAGATGGTACCTCTCTGAATTAGTTTCATGCTTCTATACATTCTAATAGGTTGAGGACAATCATCAAAACCCTTAGGGGTTGATTCATTCAATTACAGTGGCAACATGGATGTGGCATGATATTTATGTAGACTTTGTGTGTGGGTTTCAAAATATATAAAAAAAGAAGAATGTGATATGTGTTTTTGAATGATAAGAAAACTTTATTAGCTTGAATCATTCCCATTCATTATTCAACCAAAGATGAGGAGATGCAAAAAATATATGTGAACGATATTTTCAATTTTCACGGAGTTCAATTTTATATAGTCACTAATAAGGATCCTCATTTTCTATATCTCTTTTCGAGAGGCCTTCAGGATGCACCCAGATAAAAACTTCATTTTAGTATGGAATATCTTCTATATAAAGATTGATAGACAAAGGTTGATATTAATATTTTCAAGGAGAATCTTTGTACCTACATTCTTGACTTTGGTGGAGTTTGGGATGACCATTTGGGGATGGACGAGTTTTCTAATAAAAATAGTTACCAATACATGATTTTTATGGCCCCTATTGAAGAATTCTATGGCTGGACTTGTAAATATCCATTGTTTTGTTCAAAGATATGTGAGATATCCTTGGATAGACCATGAGTGGTCCATGATAAGACATAAAAGATTAATTTGATTCATCCAAGAATGTTTAAATCAATGATATAGTATAAATATTATGCTGATGATCATCCTAGATCATTTGAATTTTCATTTGGTGATTTGTTCTCCTTGATGTTTTCCTGTCATTTGGGTCATAAATATCTTGGGTGGAAAGGGAGTCATGCTCCTTATTCTATAGGGCAATTTGAGGGTGTTGAGTGGGTGGATAAAGTGGATTACAATTTATTACTTCCAAAAATTTTATATTGATACATAATTTGTTCCATGTGTTGTAGTTGTGTAAGTATCTATCTGATCCAACTCACATTATTAGCTTGGGTGATCTTTAACATGGTCCTGATTAATCCATGACTGAGCGTCCAGTCAGGATAGTTGATTATGAGAAAAATGTACTTAGTTAAAGGAATATTCTTTTAGTAAGATTTACATAGAATAAAATTTCTTATACTATTGATACATAGGGATTGAGTGACATTGATGAAAGAGCACTGGCCTCACCATTTTGAAATGGAGACTTCATGAAAACCTTTCTGGGGAGAAAATGTTTCTATGCTTGGGAGGTTATAATATCATGTAACTATTTTCAAGTACACCTTAACCATTTTTTTTATCATGATTTGGTTGGGTCTTATTTAGAGGATCTTCGGTTGAAGTTTAAAAATTTTGGAGAGTTCATTGGTTGTGCATGTTTAGGGAAGATTTTTCCCAAACCATATTCCCCCAATGATGATTGTGGAAAACCAAACTATGGGGGTTCTCCTGGATTGTTCATGAATATATAAACTATGAACCAACTATTATAAACCATGAAATCCATTATATGGTTTATTGGTGTTGGGAGAAAGGTTTGAAAAAATGTGAAACCCTTCATAGTTAACCATGTGTTGAAACGTTTGAATTATTAAAACTATTTTAAAAATTATATAGGCATTATTTCTTCCCCTTATCAAACCTAAATAGAGATTTAAGGTCTTACAAGGTCTTTTGATCCCCCAAAAAACATTTTTGGCTAAAAAAACTATTCCATGGCAGTTCGATGCTTATGGAATATCATATGATTCCACTCCGATAAGAGATAATCTCTCATTAATTATATCTTACTCTCTTATTATTTCCATTATAGGGTTTCTTAGATAAATAGTTATTGATGAATCTAAAATCCTTTTATTTGAATCTTCAATCTTGGTTTAATTCTTTATTATGTATTTCTGATGTCATTCTTTAGAAATTCCAACTACAGGTATTGTGATATGGGATTCCATTTTAATGGTATCTGGTTCCTTTTAGTTTTATAGGTTCTAAAATGTTGACTTTTTTAATTTAAATTAAATTATTAAAAACCAATTCTTTGCGAATTCTAAAGGGGAAATTGATTTTTTTGAGATTTTGGGGGAAACACATAATTCTACTGAAATTGGAAACTAAGGTGTGATTGGAATTTGATGGAAATTGAGAAATTTATTTTTCAAATTATATTTTGAAAAAAATAGATTAAAATGATTTATAATGAACTATTTTTGGTTTTATAGTGAAATATGAATTAATTTATTAAAAACCAGAATTTTGGTTTTTAATGAAAAATGAGAATATTGAAATGGTATATTCGGAAATTTTATTGAAATAGTTTTCCCATTTTTAAGGTTTATTTGACCACCTGAACGGCTTGGTTTTTAAGGAGTTATAGGGAAAAATATGATGGGTTGATAATTCACTAGAAACAGATTGAAACTTCACAAATCTAAAAAAAATAGTGTATTGTATCTTTTACACATTAGGAAGTTGATTAATACTCTTGGACAAGTGTAAGAGGGACATGAGTAAACAAATTTCCATGATTTTCGATATTAGTGTGTGAGAATCTCTTAAAATTGAACTATCATACTCTATGGAAGATGACCATGTTTCTTATTGTGTTTATTTTGATATATTTTATATTTTTGTAAAACTAATTACTCATGCATAGTGATTTATATAAGCTAACATATATAAAATGTTTACTTAATCCATTGTTTGAAATGTTTTCATCCATTTAAATGAAACACATGTTCTGTATTATATATGGAATTTTACATTAATATTTATTCTAAATTGAAATTGAATGAATTATTTGGTCTATTTACTTTGAAATATTATTATGGAACACTTGTAAATACCCTAATATACATTTATCTCACACCCTAACTTTTATTGAGCATTTATAGATTACCTACATACAGGTTTTTGAAAGGGGAAAGTACCACTTAGAGGTGGTGGTTGTTATCGAACCATTAAGTCTTGGAGTGTTGTTTTATTTGAGATTTGGGTTGTGTCTCTTTTTCTTAAGGTCCATTTTTAATGCACTATTTGGGATTTGATATACCTATTTTAATTATCCTACACTCTCCAATAGGATTTTAATATGTGTATACTGACATGTTTCTGTTTCATTCATTGTTTATTTGAACATACAGTTCTATATGTTATATTGTCTAATGGAAGGTACTAGTCTCCAACCCATTGGGATCAGGAATTACATTCAGTCTATGTCAAGATAATATTTATTTTCATGGTACTAGGGTTTCTATTCTGGTTTGTGACACATTTAAATTAGTGTTGGAAATGAATGAGAAAAAAAATTAAGTTGAGGTGGTAGTTCAAATGCACCCACAGTTGACACACTCAATTTCACAAAATAAATAAAATGTTGAAAATAAAATATCATATAATTAATGATTAATTAACATGTCATAAATTTTGTATTGTAATCGTAGTTAACATTTCCTAACCATTATTAAATGGTAGTGAAGGAAAGTAGATCATTCCATTCATGGAAGTGGTAGTATGCACATACGCATAATAGAATATTCATTTTTTGAAAGATTTTTGGGGAAGGTATAAAACATATGTCACATTAGAATAAAACCATACCAAAAAAAAAATTCTTCTTAACATATCATGGATATAAAAGGTTTGGGGTGGTACTAGAAATAAATTATTAAGAATGTGAAGTGGAAAATATTACATCCTGGTTTGGATGTAATCCTCGGTTCACAGAAATAAGTCTCCATAGGTTTTTTTACATTGTAATACCATAGTGTTCAGGATATGGGAAGAGGGTTTAAGAGATACTCTATTATCCTATAAGGTTTTCTTAATGTTATTTATAATTTTTGAGTGGTGGAGGGATTGTGGTTCCCTTTATAAATTATGACAAAATCATTTTGGCACATATAAATCATTAATATAAATAAAGAAAATGGTTCAAAGGTAATTTATAGAAAAAATATATAATTATAGATTGTGTGAATGTATGACATAGATCAAGACATAATCAAACTTTTACACACATTTTTTACATGTTTTTTCTCATTTACTCATATATTTTTTACTTTAACTAGTTATTGTTTTTTTAGGAAACTAATTTTTACCACAGTGATTTAGTTTTAATGATTAAAAATATATTTCTCATTATTAAATAACATGAACATAAAATCTCTAAATATGGAATAAAATTTATCAAACAAAACATCTATGTGTAAGTAAAATTAGTATGAACCCTAGTGTATGTAACATTAAAAAACCAGTTTTTAAAAGAATGTATATTATTAAGCATATTATTTACCTATAGGATAAAATTATAAAATTTATTGATTATATTGATATTAAAATCCTTATTATTTTTCAAATAATATTTATTGAACATTTAAATAAGTCAAAAACCTAATCCCTCAAGGATAAAAGATTTTTAAAAGAATCGAATGTAAAAAACATTTCGTTAAAGCATTACATATATTCTCAAAAATGTTATGAATTTGTTTTACATATCGAAATATCATTTTTTAATAAATAATTTAAATTTATAAAATATATTTTTAATTTTAACTTTTTTAAAAATTTCAATAGCATTCACGTGCAATAATTTCATAAAAGTAACAATATTAGTGATATTAGTGTTTTTTCCATTCCCTTAAAAATAAATTATTATAGAAAAGAAATAGATTTTATATTAAAATAAGTTTTATATGGATCATTAAAAACTAAATTTTATTTTTCATAATAAAAACTATAAAATTATTAAATCTAGTTTTCAGAAAAAACACAAATTATAAAGAAAACCTACTTTTATTAGAAAAATGTTTTTTTTAACCTAGAGTGTAATTTACATTATTCAATATCATTTTCTAAATGAAAATATATTAATATATTATTACATTTATAATTATATTTTTAACCTATTTAATTAAATATATCAGGATAAAATATATAATACTTAACAAAATGGATCGATGAAAAATGAAATATTACATTTATAATAAATATGCATTAAAAAATACCATTAAAAATTTATAAATTTTATTATCAAAATTAATTTTACCTATAAAATCATATTCAAATATTTATATTTTTATATATACATCATCTCATATTTTAACAATAGTTTTAATGTTTTAATTTAACACCTAAATATATATATTTATAATTTTTTAATTTCTTATTTTCATTTTGTTGTGAGTTATATTATTTTAAATAAAATTCTTAAAAATATTTGACTTAAGTATTGTAATAAAATATATGTTTAAGGACCATATTTTTAATGACCATATTTTCAACAACAATATTTTTAATGACTATAGTTACAATGACCATACATGCAAGGAAAAAATTTCATTATTATATATATACTATCAAAATCATTTGATTATTCCACTCTCCCTTTGCTAGGCATGACTATTATTTAATACTCTATATTTTTTACAATACTTTGTCATTTGACATTGATCTTCCTAATTATAGGTTTTTTATTATTGGTGATCCTAAAGGTTAAATACGATACATGGGATTACCTCGTCATGAATATTTTATTATTTTATATATATATTTCCCTATTGTCTAATGAAATTTTGATGGATATATTTTGTCCATGGTGTGTAATAGTCCATGGTTTGAAATACATTGTTTTATAAGATTTTGTTGAAATATTCTAAAAAAATGAATATTGTTTTGTTATTTATTTTATATATCATATAACTTTTTTTCAAACGAATTTCATATCATTTAAAAATAGGGAAAATATTTTAGAGTTATAAAAATATGGTTTATGAAAAAAATATGCTTCCTAAGAACCAAGGGTGTTACATTCCCCCACCCACACATTAAATAATTTCTACATGATAATTTTTAATTACTCCAAATTAGTAAATATAGTTGAGGGTATTCTTAAAATATTCATCATTTGGGATATAACATCTAATAAGACATCTACCATACTTGCTTAAGCTAAATGAAATTAAATTAATTTTCAAAAACAACATTGATCATTAAAATATTTTATGTACCCTAATATTTATATAACATAATCATATATTCTCCATAACATACCTCTCTAAAATCCAGTATAATCGTAGTGTCGTTATACCACTATTTGATAGTATATTCATCCAAGTACTAACTATATTTTTAATCCCCAAATGTCTTAGTCATTATGTTAAATGGTCCCAAAAATGTTAATATATATCATAACCCCAAACATTAGATACAAGTCACTGAAAGATAGTATATATTACCTTTTATGTAAATAAATAATCAATTCCAATTATATCTCATTCACTTTAATAAAAATCAATCCACCCACTATTTCCTCAATATCAATATTACATTAATCCAAATATATATACATACCTCAATCATGTGTTCTGAAATAGTTATCCCAAAAAATATAACAAGATTATAAAATCAGTTTAAAATCTAATTAAATATATTTAATATATTTTTTCAAAACATTTAAAGAAAGGCTAGTAAAAAATAATCCTCAGACGATTCACTTAACCCTAATATACCTTAATACTATCAATTATTATCACTCAATAAATAATATAATAATGATTACAAAAAAGAGTTCTTATTATGGTATCAACCTCACAAAATTATGTAAGAATAAGAAGCTTTAATTTCCTATCATAATAAGAATATAAAATTATTATAAACCCCTTATGTATTCTACCTTATTTAGTTATAATTCAAAGTACTTTTTGGATACATACCATTATCAACTTCATATTTGGGATCCCATTTGAATCAAATACTAAAATCAAAATGGTTTTGATAATATCTCTAATTATACAAGAATAAAAATAAAAAATAAAAATCATAAGATGTATTATCTAATGACAAATTCATTTAAATCTATGATACATTAATTTAAACTATTTTATAGTTGGTAAATACTATAACTCTTCTGGTCGTACCTAGGTTACTATAGGTTTCCTATCTAATTTTTTAACACAATCAATTAATGTAATTTGAAAATAAATCCTTTTTAAGGTGTTGTAAAGACAATGTTATTGACCAAATCATATCACCAATGAGTATCAAAATCGGTTTTCAGTTAGTAAAATTATCATTCATAAAGAAACAGTTATGCTATTACCTAATACACCCTTTTTAGATTAATTCCCCTTGGTATATCAGTTATAGATCCAGAATATGCTTGTTGTATCCATATATGGCTGTTATTTCTTGGAAAACCACATAATCAAAATGTTTTCAAAATATCTTGTTGTTATAGCATACTTTGTATTATACCCTAGGGTTTTGACTAATGTTCTTTCATCATAATTTACCAAAATAACTAGAAATTGAGGAGGGCAGTATCATGTTTTGGAATGTGGTTGAAACCATGTCGGCCATGTAGGCTTTAATGGCATGGGATGTGATCGAGGGAAACTATTTTTTGGATAAGTTCCATAATAACTGCTATGGGAAGGACTGTAGGAGTTTTTATGATTGCAATAGTAGGATTTCAAGCTTTTTCAAATGCGAAAGAGACCATCTAGAGGTCTTACATGATCATGTGAGATGGATAGTTGGATGTGGTAACATCAATATTTGGATGTATAACAGCGATGGGGATGTTCTATTCTTTCTAGTATGCTCAGCGCCAAGAATATCATTCAATGATTCCATTATATATTTGCCTTTCTTGAATTATATTTTTAATTTCACATCAGAAAAGGGTCTATGATTCATCCATGCTAGGTGAGGAACCAGACCAATGCGTGTTTATGGGATCATGATTAGGTTGGTTTAGTGTGTAATGATTCATGAATCGGATTCATGTGTGTGATATTCCTAATGAGTGGGCTAGGAAACTATGGTGTCATTATATTCCTGGAAAAAAGAATTTTCTAGTTTTGAGACTAAGTAACTAGGCTACACTGATAGAGGATAATATACAAAATAATGGAGTTCCATTGGAATCCCATTTTCAACATTGTGAAAATTCCAAAAGTGAATCTATTAAGTATGTTTTTTAATTGGGGTGTGGGTGAAGATCATATGGATATCCTTGAGGTAGATCATGAATTTTAGGGGATATAAGTATTCAATTTCTAATTTCCTTGAGGACTTGTTTTTGGCCACTGGGCATGGAGGGGTTGAAATCAATGTCCAAGGAATGGTCATTATAGCAACCTGCTAAACCCTCGTTGAAGTGAGAAACAAGGCTAGAGAAGGTATCAAAAGTTCTCATATCTTTATTTAGGTTCCTGTTAAGTTGTTGTTTGTGCATATAGTGACACTAATTGGGGGGGGTTATTTCGATACATTATGGAATATCACCCCAGTGGCTTTCATTAACAGAGTCACAACTAGAAAATAGGTACACTAGGTCTACGTGAATTCTCTTTGTTCTAGGATTATGTTAAACGTTGAGAAATATTGTTTGGATGGTTTCATGAGGGGGTGAGGAATTATAGGGGACAAAAGGCGATTGGTTATCCTGACTTTTATCTCTTGTCATGGTGAGGGTAAATCTATATGAGATGGTGCAAGAGTAATGGACACTAGGATGATGATTTGTAAGAGCATCAATATTTAGATCACCGAAGTGGATCCAAACTCAGTGGTATTGGTTGGGATCATATAAAAATATGGTAATATTTCGCAATAGTAAATATATAACATTAGGAAATTTAGTTCCATTTTTTTCCAAGGCATTCCTATTCATTACACATGGAGAGGGGAATGGTTCAGCTAATGCTCAGGCCAACAATGGTATGCCAGATGAGAGATTGATTTAGTACACCAGTATGGTTTCCTTACCCAATGATTGTAAGATTATTGCTAAATGAGATGTGCTAGTTCATCATCTTTTCCCCCTCCTTGAGGTGGGGTCTTTGTACTTGTCTATATTTTCTATAAACATTTACCATTCAGTCAGTCCAAAAACATATAGATGTCTACTATTATTAGAATAATGGATTCATAATATGTTATTTTTAATATAAAAAGAACATCATCATTTAAAATTCCAAATAGTCTTAATAACTCCCATAAATCTTCTAAAAATGAATAAGATAACTTTGGGAAAATATATAAGGAAATAAGTTATCTAGAAAGACCAGTATGAGAATGAACATGGAAATAAAACAAAATATTAGTGTGAACAGGTATAACATGTTATCAAAAACAAAATAAAAATAAGCATGGAATCATAAAATAAAGAAATGAGAACATATGATCATGGAATAATAAACATGTGGAAACATCATAAAACATTAAATCATATGTATATTTCATGGATAACAACTTGGACAACCTAAAAAATGTTAATCTCCATCGTAATCAGTATCTACTAAGGCTAACTGCTTATGCACCATTAATGGTGGGTCATGAGACATTAACCTAAACAAATTCATTATATGGATATAAGGGGACCCCCAATAACTTCATTATATATATATATATATGTGAATTTGTGTGTCATAAGAGTAAAAGAATCAATACATCAATCATAATCATGACATAACACAGAATCAGTAATTAGGGTTCAAAATCTTGTATAAGAACATAATTGAAGGATATATCATAGATATCTTCAAGAATATATGGAAATAAATCTTTTGGGAAGCATATTTTTTATGAAAAACATTGATTTTAACCTTGTAATTCCATTTTAGGAAACATTCTTATGAAAAAATATTAGTAATAAAAAAAACATTCGAATTAGGTAGATGGTTTTAGAAATGGAAAATGGGTCTCTAAATAAAAATTGTTTTCATTTAAAAAAATAATTTTCCCAAAATGGGATTTCATAAAATAATGAGAATTATAGAGAATTTATATTTAAAATTAATTATTTAATAGGTAGATACTTGACATGAAATTAGGCATAGTTATGTTCCCATAAATTGGGATTATTTAAAATTGAGAATTTCAAACAGAACATAAAAATGTATTATCCTTGACAAAAACAGTAAATTAAAATATTTTTATATATAAATTTCATATATGTACATATAATTGTTGATATACTTGAGAATAATATAATGTAAAAGGGGGTAAAATAAATGGAACGTACAACTAAAAACTAATTAAGGTGGTTCAAGGGATCTTTTTTTTGTTATAAATCATCTTTATTGAAACCCCACATCCTAACAAAAGGTCAAAAATATTCTTTTGAAAATAGGAGTTGGTAAATACGAATTTCACATAAAATAACACTTAATTGGGTTTCCAATTAAAATTGATGTCCTTGGAGGAAAAGGAAATTCTGTTTATGGAGGGGAAACCATTATTTAAGAGGATGACATTTTTTCTTAACATAGTTTCAATTTCAAGAATTATAAAAACTATAAAATGAAATAAAATAATAAAAAGTGATCCCCAACTATATAAATAGGATAGCTGGTATTAAATGAAATACAAATCTCAAGGAGAAAAATTATAACTCAGAAAGTATATTTTGTTATGAAAGTTTAATATATCCTAAGGAAGACATCAATCATAGAACATAATAAAGAAAATAATAAATAGAAGTAATGTCCCAAAGATCAATAATAATTTATTATATTATATGTAATAGGGTTAGTATTTACAACACATAAATTATGAATGGTTCATAATATCAATTCATGGCACAATGACGGGTGTTTGAGATAGAATCCTATACCTCATGCCTAAAATCGCTCTGCACAGGTACATAACATCATGAATATTAAATTTATGTTTATTAAAGAAATTACAAAAAACAAATTCAATATTTATTTCTTTATATATGGTAAATTTATCATCATGTGTCCCCAATTTATTACTTTGGTTATCCATATGATGGTAACATGATGGTCATTGTTCAATTTCTAAAAAACATTCAGGGTTTGTTGACCATAATCAATGTTTTGTGAAATAATTTCATAACATCAATAATTATATATTATTATTTATTTCTTATTCAATTATAAAATAATTTATATAGGAAAATTGGTTTTCCATGAATGAAATCTAATTATATATGGTCATTTGATATTTCATTTTTATATGTTAAATTTCAAATATGTGTCAGTTATTAATAGTATAAGGCCCCAGCCTTAAACCTTACTTAATCTTGAGTTATTACAAGATTACACATTGAGGATCTTTTCAGGTTTACAGTTTTAGAGAATTAGATCATAAAACATGCATTACATTCCACATATAAACAAAGTGGTTACATAAAGATAGTATTCTTCATTCCCATCAATGGAAACACATTTAAAATAAAACATGGATTATTTCTTGTCACATCCTTGACTCTATCATCTAATCATGTACCTTTCCCTTGACCTGTGAAAAACATTTCAAAAACTTGGGATGAGCATAAAAACTCAGTATGGGTTATAAAAAAAACATGGAAAGGAAACATGAGTTCATATATACATAAGAATGAAATCATACTTTACCCATAAAACATAGGCACTTTAACATACCTCATAAAATCATGAATAAATCATAGAAATCATAATACATAAAGGTAACTTGAGGCATTCATAACATTCTTACGTAGGGAGTAACCCTCTTGGTTACGTTTGGAATACCCATCACAGTATATTCCCTAAAATCTCTTCGGAGAAACCTTAACGTTTAACTCCTTCGTGTTACCCAATGCATTGGAGAGCTATAACGGGCTCACCCGCCCTTAGTTTATCACGGAACCACCCGTCTTCATAATAATGCCCAAGAACCATAACATAATCATATCACATAAAACGTGCATAAAGGAAACATAAAATTTCCACATTCCAATCACGAGATATCAATACAACACATTTATATAAAAACATTATGAAAACCATTTTCAATACCAAAATAAAAGAAAAGTAAAACATGGTATTTATTTTTCTTTAAAAAGAAGGTATGGCTTGTAGAGGAAGTCGAAACTCAAATAACGGTCACGACGGCGGACAAGTCGTTGTCGCCGCATACGTACGACAAAAACATTCCCTTTTGTCGTTTAGTAAACTCTTCATATAAAAAAGATTCCTTTTGAGTAAACGTAAAAGTCAAAGGGGTTTATACATCGTATAAAATAAAGTTGTGTATAAAATAAAATATGCCTCAATGAAAGCAGATTGAGACGAAGTCCCATACCTCGTATCCGACTTGACCCGACCGTTCTTTAATCTCCTGAATAATAAACTTGAGTTAATATCTACTTGCTTATGAATCTTTTTCAAGTTCATTATTCCTTTTATACCATGTTATGAACATCATGTAATCAGTTAAGTTAATAATGTTCATTTTGTCGGTATTTGGTTCTTAAGTCAAAAATAGACTTCTTACACTTACATGTTGTTAATTTGGTCAAAGGTTCATTATATCCAGAATGGTATTCATGATGTAGATATAATATATGTCATATATATCCAGTACATACTTGCATTTATAATATTACATCACATTTAGAGGTAAGAAATGAAATGCACCGTTCATGGAGACGGTAAGCCGTACGTACGCATGAACGTTACTTTCATTTCTATTTCATATTTTATAGAATGGAATCATAATGATATAAAGGTATATTATAATTCCAGTATAATATCATATATAATATCATATTTCCATCCTTTATATGTCCCACATATGGTATTTAACGAATCAAATCACTTTGAGGGGGCGGTAGTCCGCACTTCCTAAAATGAAGATATCGTGTTTACCCATAATGGAAACCATAAAGGTATGCCCAAAATGAAAAAAAACAGAAGATTAAGGAAAACATAAACATATTATATATCATATATAAAAATAGTGACATCATAATGGCCACCTTTGAAGGTGTTAAATGAGTGTTGAACAATCATCGTTTCGGGAGGCAGAATATCGACATCCACGGAAACCGTATGTTCTTTAACCATTTGATGTAGTTTTGTGAGAGTTTAGCTCAAATAAATATTATAACAACATCCTAGTATATTGATGATACTGTTTTCGTTACAAAAGAAGTAAATAAAAAGAGTTTAGGGGGGTTGGAGAAGCAAAATAAAACAAATGAACATGAGAGAAAGAATTACCTTTAAAAGTGTAACTCCTTTTGAGTTGAGCCTAAAGGCTTCCTATGAAAGGATTATGCCCAAAGGGAATCCTCTAGTATGAGTAGAGGGATTTGGAGAGAGCAAATGGGCAGGGGTTGGCCGAGCCAAAGGCTTGAAGAGTGTGTGAAATGAGGTAGAGGTGGGGGTCTTTTATAAGAGGAGAGGAGGGGCACTTTTGGAAAGTAAAGAAATATTACATTATTTGAAAATGTGTTTCGGGTTGAAAAGGTCCCACATTGATATAATTCGTGTATAATGTGATAAGGGTTCGAAATCCACTCATCCAATTGGTTTTGGACATGTGTAGTTCATAGATTTTATATTATCGTTCTATTTTATTTAAATCGTCAAATAATGATGTCATCGCTGCATCATTATTATGTCATAAATAATTAAATTTATTTAATGTATAAAAATTATAAAAAAAATACTATGATATAGGAAATCTTTTTATATTTCCAATTACTATTTATAATCAAAATGTGTACTTGTATAACCCCACTTACAAATTGTTTTCGCAAAACATATTATGTTTTTGTCATTTTCACTTTAACATTAAATAAAAAGTAATTTATGTCATTTCCCAAACTAAGTGGATCCATGGGGTCCCCAAGATGACCCATGGCATGTCATGGTCGGCCATGACACAACCAATGAGGTTGGTACATGTGTCTAGGTCATTTCATTTTATTAAAGTATTATTTATACCTTCAACTACCCTAATTACCACTAATCGTGATTAAGAACTTAATAAGTTACTATTGACCAAAAAATTATTATAATCTCATTGAACCACATTTTACTTCTTAATGACAACCATGTATGTCGGATTTTCAAAATTCAATACACATTAGTTGTAAACTTTCATTTAACTGAAAAATCAGTTTGCTTGATTATCACTTAGTGGTTTCACTATTCATCAAAAATTGAAGTTTTTCAGAAAATTACCAAAAATTCACCCTAAGCTATATTTGATATTCCGAATTCAAAAATGAAGTATATTTTACAAAATTCAAATCATATAAGTCACATTAATTAATTTAATAATAAATTCCCGCTGCCAGAGCAAATAGCGTGTTTTTACAAAACAATAAGTATCAAAAGATTGATACTAGTTTAAGTCCAATTTCAAAGTGAAATTGATTCCAATGACCACCATTGGATACAATGGTAAAAATATATTCTAATTTCACTTCAAAACCAATTCAAAACATAATCTAATCATATAAATATATTAGATTAAAAAGTAGTTTTGATGTAAAATGCAGTATTTTTCACTATTCATTAAAAAATGAACATTGTCAGAAAAATACCAAAAATACACACAAGGTAAATTTTGATGTCCCAATCATAAAGAATAAGTTTATTTTGACAAAAATAGTTTATAAAATTGTCAAAATATAGATTCAAAAATGGTTTTCCATCAAAAGGCAGTAAAACAATCTTTTAAGAATATTAGTGTATTCCATGCATAAGAATGTATTTATTTTCATTTTAAGCCGCTATAACACTATCTTAATCATTAATAGACATAGATAAAAATATATATTCTTCATTACTTACATGGGATGTTACATCCTTCCCCCCTTTAGAAAATTACGTCCCCGCAAATTCTTTACTTATCGAATAAATGGGGGTACTTATCCCTCATTGCATTTTTAGATTCCCATGTTGCCTCTTCAATCATGTGGTTTTTCCACAAAACCTTTACCTGATGAATCACCTTATTCCGTAACACTTGCTCCCTGTGGTCAAGAATCTGGACTGGTTGTTCCTCATAAGATAGGTTCTCTTCCAGCTGAACTACCTCTGGGCTCAAAACATGAGATGGATCTGGCATATACTTTCTCAACATCGAAACGTGAAAAACATTGTGTACCTGAGATAAACTCAGAGGTAAAGCCACTCGGTATGCAACTGATCCAACTCTCTCCAGAATTTTGTATGGTCCAACAAACCTTGGACTCAACTTTCCTTTCTTACAAAATCTCATCACGCTTTTCCAAGGAGAAACCTTGAGAAAAACATGATCACCTACCTCGAAAGACAGATCCTTCCTCCGGTTATCCGCATAACTCTTCTGCCTGCTCTGAGCTGTTCTCATGTGTTTCTGAATCAGCTGAACTTTTTCTGCCATCTCTTCTACCAATTCTGGTCCCATCAACTTCCTTTCACCCACTTCATCCCAGAAAGCTGGAGTTCGACACCGCTTCCCATATAATGCCTGAAATGGTGCCATCTGTATACTAGAATGGAAACTGTTATTATATAAAAATTCAACCAAAGAAAGATGTTGGTCCCAACTTCCCTGATAATCCATAGAACAAGATCGTAGAATATCCTCCAATGTCTGAATTGTTCGTTCTGACTGCCCATCTGATTGAGTATGAAAAGCTGTACTAAAATTTAATTCAGTACCCAACGACTTCTGAAGGCCTTTCCAAAAGTTAGAAGTAAACCTGGGATCACGATCTGATACAATGGAGAGAGGAACTCCATGTAACCTGACTATCTCTTTAAGATACAAACAAGAAAGTTGATCAAGAGAGAAAGTATCTCTTATAGCAAGGAAATGAGCAGATTTGGTCAAGCGATCAACAATAACCCAGATTGCATTATTACCTCGAGATGTCTTCGGTAATCCAACAACAAAGTCCATGGATATATTCTCCCATTTCCACTCTGGCACTGGTAAAGGCTGAAGCATCCCTTTCGGTAACTGCCGCTCTGCTTTAACCTGCAGACAAGTCAAACACTTCACAGTAAAATCAGCAATATCTCTTTTCATTCCATCCAACCAGTAATACTCCCGCAGATCTCTATACATCTTAGTACTGCCCGGATGAACTGAAAACGGAGAACTATGATTTTCACATAACAGCTCTCTCTTCAACTGTGAATCACAAGGCACACACATTCTCTTCCCAAATCTCAAAACAAAAACACTATCAATGCTGAATTCAGGCAACTTACCTTTCTGAACCAGCTCTACCTTTTTCTGCAACTCACTGTCTTGCTTCTGTGCTTGCTTGATTCTATCTGATAGAGAAGATCTCACAGATACCTGAAACAAAATAGAAGGACTTCCTGCACCAACAACTTCTATGCCAAAGTTCATCAAATCGTTAACCAAAGGATCACGTTCCAAACGCAACATTGTTAATGAAGCATTACTTTTTCGACTCAAAGCATTAGCCACTTTATTTGCTTTTCCCGGATGGTAATGAATTGTACAATCATAATCCTTGATTAATTCCATCCATCTCCTTTGTCTCATGTTTAACTCTTTCTGAGTGAATATATACTTTAAACATTTGTGATAGGTATATATTTCACACTTTACTCCATACAAATGATGCCTCCAAATTTTTAAAGCAAAAACAACAGCAGCTAGTTCCAAATCATGTGTAAGGTAATTTACCTCATGAGTTTTCAACTGTCGTGAAGTAGAAGCAATTACCTGATCATTCTGCATTAGGACGCAACCAAGTCCTTTCAATGAAGCATCACTGTATATAACAAACTCACCATTCCTGGAAGGTAGTGCCAAAACTGGGCATTCACCAATCTTCTTTTCAATTCCTGAAAACAATCATCACATTCTTTTGTCCAGATAAACTTAACACCCTTCCGAGTTAGCTTAGTCATTGGACTAGATAACCGTGGAAAATTTCTAACAAACCTTCGGTAATAGCCCGCCAAACCAAGGAAGCTACGAATCTCGGTGACATTTGTGGGTCTTGGCCATTCTTCCACAACTTTTGTTTTTGCAGGATCAATAGTTATTCCATCTTTAGAAACAATGTGACCAAGGAAAGAAATTTGTTGCAACCAAAACTCACACTTGCTGAATTTCCCATACAATTTATTTTCTTTTAAGGTTTTCAAGATAACCCTTAAATGTTTTTCATGCTCCTCTTTACTTTTAGAAAACACCAAAATATCATCAATGAAAACCACCACAAACTTATCCAAGAACTCATGGAAAATTCTATTCATTAAGTCCATGAATACAGCAGGTGCATTGGTTAGCCCAAAAGGAATTACTACAAATTCATAATGGCCATATCTCGTACGGAACGCGGTCTTCGGAATATCTGCCTCCTTTACCTTCAGCTGATGGTACCCCGATCTCAAGTCAATCTTTGAAAAAAACTGAGCTCCCTAGAGCTGATCAAACAAATCATCAATATGAGGCAAAGGATATTTGTTCTTAACAGTGATATTATTCAAGGCTCTATAATCAATGAAAAGTCTAATAGAACCATCTTTCTTTTTAACAAATAAAACAGGAGCACCCCATAGTGATGTGCTAGGTCTAATGAAACCTTTCTCTAATAAATCTTGCAATTGCTCCTTCAACTCTAAAAGTTCAATTTGTGCCATTCGATAAGGGGGTTTTGAAATTGGCTTAGCATCAGGAACTAAGTCAACAGTAAACTCAACTTCCCGATCTGGTATTATTCCAGGAAACTCATCAGGAAAAACATCAGGATACTCATTTACCATTGGCACATCATTAATCTGAACAGTTCCTTTATTTTCAACGACGTGTGCAAGGTAACATTCATTTCCATCTTTTACAAGTTTTTCGGCCTCTTGATATGTTATCAAAAGTAAGGGTTCATTCTTGTAAACAAACTGAAGATCTTTCTGAAAAGAAACTTCTTTAGATCTACAGTCAATCTTAGCATGGTAAATAGAGAGCCAATCTATACCCAGGATAATATCAAACTCTACTAGAGGTAGAACAATAAGGTTTGCAAGTAGGTTCTTTCCACAGATAAGGATAGGAAGATTCTTTTAAATTCTTTTGGCCTCGACACTTCCCCCAGGTGTTTTTACCAAAAGTTCAGGAGTCATTTCTTGAGATGGTATTCCCATTTTACTAGAAAAGGTTTCAGAGATGAAAGAATGTGTAGACCCCGAATCAAACAACACACTAGCATAATCTGAAAAGACAAACAAAGTACCTGATACAACTTCATTTGATGGCCCGACATCTGATGAAGTAGTTGCAAAGGATTTCACCACCCCTTTCTGCTTGTAGTCTAACTGCTTCCCATCACTCAAGCTCCTTGTCGGACACTCGTTTGCATAGTGACCCATCTCATTGCACTTATAACACTTCACTAACTGTAAATCAAATTTGTTCTTACCTTCAGCTTGATCCTTTTCATTGCAATCACGATCCTTATGTCCCATCTTACCACATCGGTAGCACTTTCCAAAATTCAGAAGACATTCCCCAGCATGCCTTTTTCCACATTTATCACAAACTGGAAACTTAGTTTTCTTACCATCAGACTTTTTTGAATAATTCTTACCTTTCTCCTGCCACCTCGGTCGCTTCTTCTACTGGTTGTTATAGAAAACTTGGTCATCGGCAAACTCCATTTCCACCTTCTCAGCACATCGAACAAGCTTTTCATAACTTTTAAACTCACGAGAAGCCAATGCCCTTCGATGCTTTGGCTTTAATCCTGAGTAAAAACGATTGATTTTACTATCAAGGTCCCGGATAAAATTTGGAGCATAACTTGCCAATCGAGTGAACCTTTCTTCATAGGCAGCCACTGAGTCTTCCTCTTGCCTCAATTCCAAGAATTGATTTTCCATCCTAAGTCGAACAGCCTTAGGAAAATACTTCTCAAGAAACATACCTTTGAATTCATCCCAGTCAAGAGCATCAATCTCATCGGCGTCCCTGATATTTTTAACCAAAGACCACCACTGATCTGCTTCACCCTCCAAACGGTAAATAGCAAGAGTAACCTTTTGATTGTCTGAACACCCCATGACATCAAAAATCTTCTCCAGTGCTTTAATCCACCCTTCAGCTAGCACAGGGTCAGATGATACTCTGAATGATGGGGGATGTTGCCTCATGAAATGTTCCACCACTGATATGTTCCTCTGCGGTTGATCTGACTGATCTCGTGCATGGATACCACCACCATTTATCGCTTGAGTCAACTGCGCCATTACTGCAACAAACTGTTCAGTTCCAATTCCGACCATCTCAGGATGCTGATTCGGAAGGTTATTTCCTTCTGTATGCCTTCCTAGCACTGCTTCCCTGTTTTCTCTGCGGAAAACCATTCTGAACAAACATGTCTTAGATGAAGCAACATGGTAATCTTTAAATGCTATATCATTTCAAAAAAAATATTTATGGATAATCATTTAATAGAATTATAACTCCTAAAGTTATCTAAACCGACCTCTGATACCAACTATAAGGCCCCAGCCTTAAACCTTACTTAATCTTGAGTTATTACAAGATTACACATTGAGGATCTTTTCAGGTTTAGAGTTTTAGATAATTAGATCATAAAACTTTCATTACATTGCACATATAAACAAAGTGGTTACATAAAGATAGTATTCTTCATTCCCATCAATGGAAACAAATTTAAAATAAAACATGGATTATTTCTTGTCACATCCTTGACTCTATCATCTAATCATGTACCTTTCCCTTGACCTGTAAAAAAAAATTCAAAAACTTGGGATGAGCATAAAAACTCAGTATGGGTTATAAAAAAAACATGGAAGGGAAACATGAGTTCATATATACATAAGAATGAAATCATACTTTACCCATAAAACATAGGCACTTTAACATACCTCATAAAATCATGAATAAATCAAAGAAATCATAAGACATAAAGGTAACTTGAGGCATTCATAACATTCTTACGTAGGGAGTAACCCTTTTGGTTACGTTTGGAATACCCATCACAGTATATTCCCTAAAATCTCTTCGGAGAAACCTTAACGTTTCACTCCTTCGCGTTACCCAATGCATTGGAGATCTATAACGGGCTCACCCGCCCTTAGTTTATCACGGAACCACCCGTCTTCATAATAATGCCCAAGAACCATAACATAATCATATCACATAAAACGTGCATAAAGGAAACATAAAATTTCCACATTCCAATCACGAGATATCAATACAACACATTGATATAAAAACATTATGAAAACCATTTTCAATACCAAAATAAAATAAAAGTAAAACATGGTATTTATTTTTCTTTAAAAAGAAGGTATGGCTTGTAGAGGAAGCCGAAACTCAAATAACGGTCACGACGGCGGAGAAGTCGTTGTCGCCGCATACATACGACAAAAACATTCCCTTTTGTCGTTTAGTAAACTCTTCCTATAAAAAAGATTCCTTTTGAGTAAATGTAAAAGTCAAAGGGTTTTATACATCGTATAAAAGAAAGTTGTGTATAAAATAAAATATGCCTCAATGAAAGCAGATTGAGACGAAGTCCCATACCTTGTATCCGACTTGACCCGACCGTTCTTTAATCTCCTGAATAATAAACTTGAGTTAATCTCTACTTGCTTATGAATCTTTTTCAAGTTCATTATTCCTTTTATACCATGTTATGAACATCATGTAATCAGTTAAGTTAATAATGTTCATTTTGTCGGTATTTGGTTCTTAAGTCAAAAATAGACTTCTTACACTTACATGTTGTTAATTTGGTCAAAGGTTCATTATATCCAGAATGGTATTCATGATGTAGATATAATATATGTCATATATATCCAGTACATACTTTCATTTATAATATTACATCACATTTAGAGGTAAGAAATGAAATGCACCGTTCATGGAGACGGTAAGCCGTACGTACGCATGAACGCTACTTTCATTTCTATTTCGTATTTTATAGAATGGAATCATAATTATATAAAGGTATATTATAATTCCATTATAATATCATATATAATATCATAGTTCCATCCTTTATATGTCCCACATATGGTATTTAACGAATCAAATCACTTTGAGGGGGCGGTAGTCCGCACTTCCTAAAATGAAGACATCGTGTTTACCCATAATGGAAACCATAAAGGTATGCCCAAAATGAAAAAAAACAGAAGCTTAAGGAAAACATAAACATATTATATATCATATATAAAAATAGTGACATCATAATGGCCACCTTTGAAGGTGTTAAATGAGTGTTGAACAATCATCGTTTCGGGAGGTAGAATTTCTCCATCCACGGAAACCGTATGTTCTTTAACCATTTGATGTAGTTGTGTGAGAGTGTAGCTCAAATAAATCTTATAACAACATCCTAGTATATTTATGATACTGTTGTTGTTACAAAAGAAGTAAATAAAAATAGTTTAGGGGGTTGGAGAAGCAAAATAATACAAATGAACATGAGAGAAAGAATTGCCTTTAAAAGTGTAACTCCATTTGAGTTGAGCCTAAAGGCTTCCTTTGAAAGGATTATGCCCAAAGGGAATCCTCTAGGATGAGGATAGGGATGTGGAGAGAGCAAATGGGCAGGGTTTGGCCGAGCCAAAGTCTTTAAGAGTGTGTGAAATGAGGTAGAGGTGGGGGCCTTTTATAAGAGGAGAGGAGGGGCACTTTTGGAAAGTAAAGAAATATTACATTATTTGAAAATGTGTTTCGGTTTCAAAATGTCCCACATTGATATAATTCGTGTATAAGGTGATAAGGGTTAGAAATCCACTCATCCAATTGGTTTTTGACATGTGTAGTTCATAGATTTTACATTATCGTTCTATTTTATTTAAATCGTCAAATAATGATGTCATCGCTACATCATTATTATGTCATAAATAATTAAATTTATTTAATGTATAAAAATTATATAAAAAATACTATGATATACGAAATTGTTTTATCTTTCCAATGACTATTTATAATCAAAATTTTTACTTGTATAACCCCACTTACAAATTGTTTTCGCAAAACATATTATGTTTGTGTCATTTTCACTTTAACATTAAATAAAAAGTAATTTATGTCATTTCCCAACAAAAGTTGATCCATGGGGTCCCCAAGTTGACCCATGGCATGTCATGGTCGGCCATGACACAACCAATGAGGTTGGGACATGTTTCTAGGTCATTTCATTTTATTAAAGTATTATTTATACCTTAAACTACCCTAATTACCCCTAATCGTGATTAAGAACTTAATAAGTTACTATTCACCAAAAAAAATTTATAATCTCATTGAACCACATTTTACTTCTTAATGACAACCATGTATGTGGGATTTTCAAAATTCAATACACATTAGTGGTAAACTTTCATTTAACTGAAAAATCAGTTTGCTTGATTATCACTTAGTGGTTTCACTATTCATCAAAAATTGAAGTTTTTCAGAAAATTACCAAAAATTCACCCTAAGCTATATTTGATATTCCGAATTCAAAAATGAAGTCTATTTTACAAAATTCAAATCATATAAGTCACATTAATTAATTTAATAATTAATTCCCGCTGCCAGAGCAAATAGCGTGTTTTTACAAAACAATAAGTATCAAAAGATTGATACTAGTTTAAGTCCAATTTCAAAGTGAAATTGATTCCAATGACCACCATTGGATAAAATGGTAAAAATATATTCTAATTTCACTTAAAACCCAATTCAAAACATAATCTAATCATATAAATAAATTATATTAAAAAGTAGTTTTGATGTAAAATGCAGTATTTTTCACTATTCATTAAAAAATGAACATTGTCAGAAAAATACCAAAATTTCACACTAGGTAGATTTTGATGTCCCAATCATAAAGAATAAGTTTGTTTTGACAAACATAGTTTATAAAATTGTAAAAATATAGATTCAAAAATGGGTTGCCATCAAAAGGCAGTAAAACAATCTTTTAAGAATATTAGTTTATTCCATGCATAAGATTGTATTTATTTTCATTTTATGCCGCTATAACACTATCTTAATCATTAATAGACATAGATAAAAATATCTATTATTCATTACTTACTTGGGATGTTACAAATAGGACTTATGGAATGTATAATATGCCCATACATGATTGTTTGAGTAAATAAACATTTTAAAAATTACAAACTTTTTTATTCCATCATTTGTGGTGGATATTGAAGATGAAATATAAATTTCATCATGTTGAAGTGGTAGCTCGCACATACACACAGTGGATGAAATTATTTTCACAAAAGAGAAAGAAGATAGAAAATAAAATAACATATACTTTTGGAATTAGAAAAAAAGTGATAAATTTTATATTATGTTATTAAATAACCCTTTTAAACCATCCACAAATTGCAGTGATGAAAAATATATCCCATCATTCATAAAGGTGGTAGTCCAGATATATGCCTGATAATGCATTAATTTTTAAAAAGGATTTAGAGGAAGGTATAAAATAGAAGTTGTATTAGTATAAAAATATAAACAAATATAATAATATATGTTTTATCATTCTTTATAATATATAATAGGTTTTTCCATTGAATTATAAAACAAATTAATAGGTTGAGTGGAAACCATTATATGTCTCTTTGGTTATTCTTCTTTATTCACCACCTTAAGGAACCTTAACTTGGTATTTTTGAAATGAAAAAATATATTTTCCCATGGATATGGGGTTTGAGATAGAATATATCATATATTATGTTAATACTATGGGGATTTTGAAGTGTGTATATGTTGAAGGGTGGTGGTTACTTTTATAATTTTAGAGAAGCAGATTTTTGGAACAAATATGTATTTAAAATAAAGAACATGCATTTTTTAAATTCCATGTAAATAAAAAGTGGATGCTAATAAATATTTCTATGTAGATTTGTAAGAAAATACTCAACCATAACTTTCCACACATGTTTTAAACAATATTTTAACTCTTTTACTCTCTTTTTTTTATCAATGAGTTTACTAATATTTACCTCAATATTTTTTTAATTATTAATCTTAAAAACTATCCTTATTAGATAATTTTTAAATAATTATTCTAAATTTGAAATCTAAATTAAAAAATAAATCTTATATTTATAATATATGGGTTTTAACATGAGTGCATTAGACATGAAATAAACCATTTATTGAAAAACTGTGTTATAGGCATAAGATTTATGTTTTGGATAAAATTATCAAAGGAGTTAATTACATTGAAATTTAGTTATTTAATTCTATTCAAATAAAATTAATTATCTTTATTAATTACATAAACATATTTTGATAATTTGAAAACTGTATTAAAATGATGATGAAAAAATTGTTTTCATTAAAAATTATTAAACTTTCTAAAATTTGAAGCATGTGTTTTATTAAAAATGATAATTATGTGTGTTATGATTCCAAAATATAAATAGGGTAAAATCACTTCCAAAAATATATGAATTATATTTTAGAATATTTTTTAAACAATTTTTGGGAGTCAGTGCCACCCAAAGAAGACAATATCTTGATATGGAGGGAGGGTATCATTAAATTTTCTACATGAGGTAGTGTTTTGTGGAATTTGATATTTATTTCAGATTAAATTATATAGAGGTTGTATTTCTTTTGTGGTTATGTGGAATATAAGGGGCTTTTGGCTGGTGAGGTGGTGAGTGTTATTTGTGGTGTGTTTCACGGATGTTTCTGGTTGGTGATAGTTTATAGGGTGTAATGAGAAATATGATAGGTATCCTATTTCAAACCGTAAATTTTCATTCTAGTTTGGTTTTGATTATTTGGTAATATAATCATTTTAAGTCAATATAATATAATGGTTTATGATTTCATGGTCTGTTACTTTGTTGGTATTTGAGTTAAGGGCGTTTGAATGAGGCTTGAGGAGGGCTCAATAGAGTTTGGAGTTGCATTTATACTATAATGTATGGTTCATAATGTTAAAAAGTGTTCATGATGTTAGCTAATGTTCACATCTTGAAGGATGTAAATTTTCTAATCGATGTTTCATATTGGGGTTTTGTGCCAATTGAACTATCCATGTGAGGTAATTGTTCTAAACATGAATTATGTTGAGGTTGAGGTGCCATGAAAATCAGTATATGTTCATTTGTTTGTGAAATATGAAGGATTGAAAAGATGAATTTATTTTATCGATTGAATCAGTGGTCCTCATAAAACACATGATGTGAAAATTCGATTTCTTCTGTGAAAGTGATGAGGACATATTTTTTATAAATATTCAGAATCACATTATTAATTTTATATAACTTGAATTGTTTTGAAAACCCTATGTGATTTTAGAAGAATTTATGTCCCTCCCTTATAATATATATTTGTCATTTATTTTATGTTATTTCTATATGTTCCCCCACCATAGTTGGATATCCATTATAATGAATGTTTTGGGTGTTTAAACCAATAAGTAGGTTGGTTGTGATACAGATGGCTGAATACCCCCTCTTAAACACACTTCTATCAAAAGTAGCAATGGTGATTCATGTTGGAGATTACCGAGTGATGATATAGGTGGGTGTTGGTGACTAACCAATTGTAGTATGTGTTGGTGATAGATATTATTCAGTGATTATACTAGTATGTATTTGTGTTTACCCAGTGGTGATGATGTTGTGATATGTGATGCAGGCCATTCATAGTGAGAGGAGGACATAAGGTTAATGCCAGTCACATTCTTGAAACATAACTTCTATAGTAATGTAATGAGGTTATAATGTGATGGTGACTAATTTTAGAAATTGATTCTCAACCAAATGGGTGGTTGGGATTGGTAGGGAGGTATCCTAACCAAAATAAAATATGGATGGTTATGTAATGTTATTTTTATGAAAGGGATTATGTAAAAAGACGTTTGATGTTGGGGAGTGAGAGTGGAAAGGGTTGAAGGATATGTTGGCTACCTTTGTTTGTGTTTTTTTATTCTATGTTACAATATTAGATGTGTGGATTGGTTAGTGTTCAATGGTGAGGCTAGTATTGGTTAGATGACCAGTTTAAGTGCATGTTGATTCTTCTGTTTCTTCGTTGGTGAATTAGTATCCTCTCTTCACTTGTGCACTTGAGACCATGGGTATGAGCCAACCGAGTATACATGTTATTCTCACACTATATATAAAAACATTTTTTAAGTTTTTAGGAGGGATTTGGGGACTGATCTAAAAATTTATCACTTGGGTTTTGGGGATGTTATTGATTCGCTGGTATAGGACAGTCTTTAGGTATTTTGTTTCATACTTTTATTTGAATATGTTGATATTATTCATGCATTGAAGAATTGTTTGTGTTTAATTTCATATTATGTGATAGAGTTTCCTAGTGTTTTATTATCATATCTCATGATAAAATATTATTATAAATGGTAATGCATTATATATGTGAGATGTTTATTCCCTCAATGCATGTCGCCAACCCGGTTCCTACAAGAGGCAAAACTCAGAGGGTCATTATCTCTGACCCTTGTTTGTCAGCCTAATAGGGGCACCATTAAAGGGTGGTAGTCCTGAAGAACATAGTATTTTAAAATAATTAATTTAACATTATCAAATATTTTTTTTATTCTATAAAGGTTTTTAAAAAAGTTCATGAAAATACTGTATTATTATTACATGGCAGTGTTAGGGAAATCAATATTTTTCACTATTCTCCAGAAAATCGATTATGTTAGAAAAATTTAAATAACTTATCTTAAGATAATTTCAACATTATGAATTCAAAAATGATGTTTATATTATAAAACACAAAAACAAAAATACAAAAATAATGTTTTAATATAATATTCAATATAAAAATAAAAAATAATTTCATTATAAAAAGTTAAATTTTTAATAATTAAGTGTTCTTAATGTTATTTCATATCATTTTATAATTTTGAAATATTTTGTAGGGAATTTCATTTATAATTTTATAATAAAGTGTTCAATTTAATATATTAGGATAAAATATACCATACCTAACAAAACAGATCTATGAGAAAAGGAAATATTAAATTTATTCTAATTACTATTTAAAAGATATCATTAAAACTGAATTATTTATATTCTAAAACGGAACATAACTAATAAATTTATTTTCAAATATTTATTTGAATTTTATATATACATAATATTATATTTTAATAACAATATTAATATTTATATGTAACGCAAACAAATTTTTTTAATATCATAATTTTATTCCACTATGAGTTATAATATTTTAAATTTACTATTTAAAAATACCTAAAGTTTGAATTCTGACCAGATATATGACCAATGAAAATATTTTCAATAACCATATTTGAAAATTCAATAATTGTAATGACTATATTTGTAATGACCTTACTTGAAATGACTATATTTTGATTCTATTTATATTTCCTTATAAATAATTTATTTATTACACTCTATCTTGATAATTTATATATGTTATTTAATATTATAAAATTATCGTAAAATATTATCCTTTAATGGTTTTATTTTAGGTTATAGGTTTATTTTGTCTATTGGTGATCATTAAGAATGAACATGATCTATGGTATTACCAAGCTAGGAAGATTTTACTATTCTCTATTTATTTTAACACATTGATTTGTGAACATTCTGTTTATATATTTTATCCATGGAAAGTAATAGTCCATGGTGTACAATAATTTGTTTTAAGGGATTTTTTTGAAACATTCTACTTATGAATGAATAAAGTGAATTTTATATTAATTCATATCTCATATGAAATAATTTCTAAAAAAATTAAATTAATTTTAAAAAATGGGGAAAAATATATTAGAATTATATAAATAAGGTCTATAAAAAGTGTATGCTTCCTAGAGATCTAGGAATTTACATTCACCCTCTTAAATAAATTGCATCCTCATAATTTAAACTAACCGTAACTAATTAAAATAGTCAAGGGTTTATTGACATATTCATCCTTATTTATTTAAATTTTAATTTTAAATCTACCATGCATTCTTAGGATATAGAAAATTATATATTTTTTCCCATCCAACATTGTTCATTCAATCAATAAAACACTAAAATATTCCTAGAACCTAATAAAATATTATTCGTATAAAACCACTCAAAAAACCATTAAACTCTCTGATACATGAAACCATAATGATATTTTATATTGCTCGAAGAAGTTATTATATTTTAACACTAAAATGTATTAATAACTTTTTTATATGGTCACAAAATAAAAATATGTATCCTAATACTAGAAATTATTTAAACATCACTAAACAATATCAGGTATTATTTTTTATTAAAATCAGCAATCAATTACAATATTATCTAACTCACTTTTCTCAAAATCAATCAACCCTATATTAACTACAAATAAATCATATATAATCATAAGAGTTATTCAACCACAATAATGTGTTACTTAATAGTTATCCATAAAAATATATAAAATTTCAAAGTTATTAATGACATTTAATATATGTTTCAAAACTTTTAATGTAGAAATACTATAGATAAATCCTTAGATGTTTCGCAAAAACACAATATACTGGAATTCAATTGATAATTATCACTCACAATATAAAATAACTATGATTATCATGTATTAATTAATGTTATAAAGCAAACTACATACCATCGGTAAAACTAATAAAGTTAAATTTTATATCATAAATGAAATATATTAACATTCTAAACCATTTATTTATGATCTGTTATTTAGTTATAAGACATAGTGGTTTTGGGATACCAAAATTTCCTAGCTTGATCTTATTAGTCCTATTTCAACCAAATACTAAAACCAAAATAGTTATCATAATATTCATAACAATAAAATTATATGAATATGAAAGGTCAATACTAATATTTTTCTCCAATTCCATCTTCATTCCAACCTGTGATAGATTCATTATAACTACGTCCCACTTGGACAACCATATAAACCATTTGGTTACAAATATTTTACTTAAGGTTTCAATCTCCTAAAATTTTAATCCAATCCATTAAATAAATTAGGAAATAATATATTTATAATGGTTTGTAAAGAGAATGTGATTGAATAAAGAATATTCAACATGAGTTTCAAACAAACTATATAGTTAGGCCACATTGTTGTGCATGAGGTAGGGATTGAATTGGTAATTAATACAACATTTTTATGGTTAATACTGCTAGTATATATATCCTAGAGCATAAATATACTAGAAGTATCCAGACATGGATTTAATATCTAGGAAAACTACATACTCAAATTATTTTAAAAAAACAGTTTTCTTTCATATAGTTTGGATTATCTCCAATGGTTTTCACTAGTATAATTTCATCATTATCACCAAAAATAACATGAAATTTCTCTAATACTAAATATAAATTCCAGTCCATAAATTCACATTAACTAATGTTTAATAGCTATTATCTGATAATAAATGCTAGGTATGAAGAGGACTTGTGACATTGGATGATTAGATACATAAATACATCATCTTAAATATAAAAATGATATCATTAATTAAAACTCAAAATAGTTCTCTTAACTCCCATAGTTCTTATTAAACAATATATAATACCCTAGAGAAAATAAAAAAATAAAAATATGCTATAGAAATATCAGTAAAGAAATATATAGGGAAAGAAATCATAACATGATAGTCAAGGGGAAAAAATTAAATAATAAATAGTTTGATCTTTTTGCTAGGAAACAAGGAACAATCCAATTAAATCACAGTATCATGCAATAATAAATATTGTTAGGACACTCCAAGTGAATCCATTAGACCTAGGTTTGAATCCATGTTGATGAATATTTATGGGTTACTGTAGCTGTCTCTATAGAAGGTAATATAGTTGGTATTGTTCAGTACTATAGCAGCTGGAACTATTCACCTTCAGGATAACTGTTTGGGTCAGGAGTTCCTAATGACTCTGGGTTACTCATTCCATTGGTTTAGTAAGGATTTTGGGAAACCATTAGGCCTTTCAGGCTTCTTAAGGCCTTTGGGGAACCTGAATTTTAGACAAAAACTATAAAACATCTACTAGGAACATACTCTAAGGGAGGGTTGAAAGCAATGCTCGTTCACCAGAGTAGAGATATTAGATATGTAATAATGGGAGGGTATTGAATTTTCTTTCATTACAAGGCCTGCGTATCCATGAACATAATAGATAGCTAAACAACCATGAAAATTTGGAGAGTTGATCACGATACAGATGCTCAGGAGGTGTAGTTTAAATTTTTCATAGTTTATGTAGTATTCCATTAGGACCTTATGGTCTTGTAATGTCTCAAAGCCTATAACAAATTTCAAGTGAGGGTTCCCCTTCAACCCTTAAATGGGGAATTATAAAAAATGAATAAAAATTAAGTCCTCAGGGCCATTCAAGAAGTTAGAAAACATAACAGATAATAATTTTCATCACTATCATTGTATGCATTGGTTACCCACCATTATAACGAAGTGCTCTTTGGATAACTACATGTAGATTATACATGGTATCTCATGAGACCATAACATTACACAATGAACAATATGAATATAAAACAACCACCAGTCACATAATAATATATACATGTATATGTGTTCTAGAAGAGGAAAAAATCCATTTGATAATTATAAGCACGATATAAACAATAATAAGGAATTGGTTTTTAGAATCTCTAGTTAATGAAAAAATGAATATATATCACATATATTCACAATTAGAGAATGATATAAATCATTTTTGAGTTCATTTTTGATGAAAAACATAGTATTTGAATTCAAATATCAATTAATGGAAAAATTCACAAGAAAAACAAAGTGCTTAAAATTTAAATGATACCACTTATTTTAGAAATTTTCAATTGAAAAAGGATCCCAAAAGACATATAATTCTAATTTCATTAAAATCAGATTTTATAAAATAATGACTAATTTATATAATATAAATGATAAATAAAAACCTTTATAGGGAGATTCTTGACCTGAAATTAGAAAGTGGGAAGATCCCTTCAACCAGGATCACTTAAAAAAGAGAACTTCAAAGGGAACTAAAACAATGTATTATCCCAAAAAAAATTAATTAAACTATTTGAATATTTTAAGTGAACAAATAAAAAGAATATGGATGATATAATTGAGAATAAGACAATGTAAAGGAGATAAAAATAAATAGAAACATGAAATAAAAGGCATTTAGGGTTGTTCGAATGATCCCTTTTATGTTTTAAAAAAAATTATTGAAGTATTAGATCATAAACAAATATAAACAAATATAATTTTTAAAATATAAAAAAGTAAATATTAATTTCACACCTGATAACATATAATTAGGATTCCTGCTAAAAATGATAACTTGGGTGGAAAGGGATGTTATGGATATATATGTGAAATATTCATTAAAGAGGATGATAATTATTCTAAACATAATTAAATTTTCAAGAAATATTACTACTCATAAATTAAGAATATTTGGATCAATATTGATCTCCCAAGATACAAATATGGTATTCCTAATGAAATGAAATTAAAAACATCATGGTGAAACATTCAAACTCAAGAAAGAAATTTGATTTATAAACGAACCTTATATTTTATATAATACATTAGACGGAGACTAAAAAATGGAAAACATGAATGGAAGTGTGTTTTATAAGTTATTTAATAATTCATGATATTATTACTCCTTAAGAATTAGTTACACCTTAAAAATAATATTGGTGTATAATATCAATTCATGCCTCAATATAGTGTGATTGTGATGTAAACCCTTACCTCATGTATGATTGTTCTCTTAACATGAACTTAACAACGTAAATAATTAAACTACATTCACAAAAACATTCATAATAAACTTTTTCCTATATATTAATTTTTATATGTTATATTTATCATCACATTTTACAAATTTATTTCATTTTTCCCGCTTAGGTTAGAGACTTGAAGTTCTGATATCAATTTCATAGAATTAATCCTACTATGTTGACCAAATAAAAGTGTTGTAAAAAATTTTAATGATATCCAAATTTTTTTCATAATTATTAACAAGATTATTCCATTACAACATAATTTATATACGTAAATTTGTTTTCTATAAATGGACTCAAATTATAAAATGTTATTTTATTTATTCATCTAAGTTGTTTAATTTAATGTAATAGTTTATTCTTGATATATACTATAGATATTCTAATATTATCATTATATAATTTTAATCATTTATTGAATGAAATTTTTACACATGAGATTCGTTTCTAATCTATCCATGTTAGTCTATATAGAATTAAAATAAAGTAATCAGGACATGGAGGCGGTATTCCTCATAAACACTTGGTACACTCTCTCATTTTCAATGAATAGAATGAATGTAAAATATACATATATTTTCATTTTAGAACAATTAATTTTTTTAAAAGTTAGTATAATATTAATAAATAACTGTTTTAAACTATCCATGAAAGGAGGTGATGAAAAATAGAGTACATTATTCATGTAGGTTGTAGTGCACATGTACACTTGGCGACCTCATCATGTTTCAAACTGTTTTGGGGAATAGTATAAAATATATGTTCCATTACTATAACAAAAGAAAAGAATATTAATAATGATAGTCTTATTATAAAATAATTAATATAAGTGGTTTGGGTTGGTATAAATAGAAAATAATTAAGAAGGTGTGGCGAAAAATATTACTTCTGGCTTTGGATGTTTTCCTTTAGTCACCAACTTATGGAACCATATCATGGTTTTTTGAAAAAGAAAACATTTAGGTAAGGAGTATATAGTTATAGAGAGACTAGATAGATGTCTACGTAAATACTAAGGGGATTTGGAAGTGTCGACATGTGGAGGGGTAGTGGTTCCTTTTATAATTTATGAGAAGGGAATGATTGTCACCAATAACATTTTAAAATAAAGAGAGAACACGTTTTAAATGACATGTGAAGGAAATGTGGAAAATAATAGTGTGTATATTGGGGTATCTTTTATAAATAACTAGTCCTTTAAACATATTTGTTTTAAAAAATTAGGTCATTTACTCTATGATAATTACATTTACCTTTTTTTTTGTTTTTAACGAGGTAAATAATTTTTACCAAATTAATCTATCTTTAATGAACAAATATAATATAAGATTTATTTGTTAATTTGAACATATATATTAAAAATATTAAATAAAAATTTATCACATGAAATTTATATGTTTGATTGAAATTAATATTAATATTAGATCTTGTAATGTGAAAAACCATGTTTTGAGAAAACAAATATGTGTATTTTTAAGCATACAATTTATGTTTTGGATAAAATTATCAATATTATTGATTATATTAACATTTAAATGTTTATTATTATTCAAATATGATTTAATTAACATTAAACTTTTAAAACACCTAATCCCACCATTTGAAAAATTTAACAAAATAAATTGATAAAAACAGTTTTTGATAAAACATTACCAAAATATACTTACATGTTAATTATAAGATATATATATATAAATAGTATTTTAAAAAAATTAATTTATATATAGAAAATATAAATTTTATTTTAAAGATACTTCATATGACATTCATCTAACACTTTCACAATAATGTCATAGAATTGGTAGTATTAGAAAAAATCATTAATTTTTATCATTCGCAAGAAAATATATTATCCTAGAAAAAACTAAAAACATTATCTTGAGATAATTTTTATATGATGAATTTTGAATTTTTTTTCAAATATAAAAAAACTCCAAAATTTATAAATTTAGTTTTTAAAATAAAATTCATTATATAAACCGAAACTATTTTTATTGAAAAAAATAAATTTTTAACCATTTATTGTTATTAATATTTTTTCATCCAAATGTATAATTTAAATTATATTAATATTTTTTTTTATATCATAATACATTAAAATATTTATATTTCTTTATTAGTATAAAACATACATTAATTCACTAAATAGTTCCTTTTGAAATTATTACATTTACACTAAACACCCTTTAACAAGTACCATTATAATTTAATTATTTATATTCCAAAATATAATTATTCTACTCCTTTGATATTAAAATATTTATTTGAATTATATATATATAAATATTACCCTATTTTATTTTTACATAAATATTTATACGTAATAAATATATATATAAATATATAATATTTAAAAATTTCATTTTTATTTCCTTATGAGTAATATTATTTCAAATTTACTTAAAAAACATGAATTTCAAATACCTATTAGATATAGAACCAATGACCATATTTTAAATTTCCATATTTTTAGTGGCCATATATTCAGTGAGTATATTTTTGAATTACCATACATGAAATGAATAGATTATATATATATATATATAAACCTTGTAGAATATTTTTTCATTCCACTATAACATGAGATGGAAAAGTTCATATATCATATTATAGATTTTTCTATTACTTTATCCTTTCATGTATATCATCAAAATTATAGGTTTTCCTTGCTATTGGTGATCCTCAAGGTTTATGATGATTTATGGGGTGTCCTCATCATGAAGACTGGATTTTTTAATCTATTTTTCCTAATTAATTTATACAATTTTAGTGGATTTATTTTTTCAATGTTGAGTAATAGAAAAAGGTGTGTAATACATAGTTTTATGGTCTTTTGTTGTAATATACCATTTCTAAATGAATATGGAATTTTTATATTAATTCATATGTTATATGAATTATTTCATAATCAATTTATATTACTATAAAAAAATAGGAAAAATGAGTTTAGAATTATAAACATATTTTTTATAAAAGTAATATCATTCCTAAAAAACTAAGTAGTTACGTGCCTTAAAAGTGGATGACTGAAATTGAGTTAGTGGGAATTACAAATCATTGTGCCCATTTTACTTTCACTACTATTTGTAAGAATTTCTATATAAATGGTGGTTTTATTTAAGGCTCCATGTATAGATTAATATTTTGAGGGTAATTAAATATAATATGACAAGAAAGTTTTAAAGATCAATTGGGTGGAATATTTTAATGATTTTGAAATAAATGCTATGAGGTATTGGTGAGATATTTCCAAAAGTTATGATAACAAAAATTTGAAAGCATGAAAATATTCCTGGCATAAGCTGCAGATGTCTTAAATATTCAAGTACTTGAAGTTTATGATCTTTTTGAAACATATGTTTTGGAAGATAATTGATCATGTTCATCAATATCAATGTCGAATAATGTGAATATATTTGGTTACGTAGTATCAAAAAACTAATGTCCATGGTATTTATGTTGAATAAATATTAGTATTCAATGATCTGTTATTTTGGAAGAATATATTATAGTTTATATAGATAAGTCTAGAAGAATAACGAAAATCATCCTTATGATATCATTAAAATGTATCATTTAATACTGGAGGGTACCAAAATAATAAAAGTTATACCAGTCATTGAATTAAAATCTATAGGGATCATAATGAATAACCTATCAATAAATTGACTTAAGTTACAGGTCATGCCTCTCCATAGGTTTAGGATTAATACCTTCATAGTCATAAGGATAGTTAACACTTGGGTTCAATATAACAAATTCAATTTTTTATCACAAATAATAATAGTGAAAATATGTGTCTGAGATGCAACCAAAACACAAGAGGTAATAGATTCTCACATATGGGTCAAACCTTGAAAAGATATCATGTTTTATAATCTATTTAATTTTTATTATTTATTATCATGATAATTTATTTTGGAACTCATAAATAAATCCATGAATCATTAACTAGATATAGATTTGAATAAAATAAGTGGATAAAATCGTATGTGGAAATAATTTGTTAAAATGTTTCAACACTGATTCACTCCCACATAATATAACTCCTAATTGACTCGTCACATAAAATGGTATCAGAGAAAACCCTGGTTTCTGATGATGGTATCTATACATCTTCACCAACTTATTTTGTCGATTTTATATAATGTATAGATTTTTAGAAGTGATAGAGGTTCCACAGATGAAGAATCATTAAGTTCTTCTTATTTATGCCAATATAGAGGTTTCGACTACATATCTAAAAAAATAATAAGTTAAAAGAGAAAGACATGTTATGGAATTTTACTTCTCAAAACATTATAAAGAGAATGAACCACTACATTTAGATTATAAAAGTGGTAAATATTTTGATAAAACTACGAAGAATAATTCTATAGAAGAATCATGTTCATTATTTAAGGAGTACGTAGAGGATGATTCTGTTCGAGAAGTTGAATTTCTCTACTATAAAGTAAAATATTATTTAAAGAATGTTCTCATTGTTGTTTTCAATTTTATACTTTTAATTCTCATGAGATTATATAATTAAAAAACTTATTTGGTTTTGGATAAAGATAATCTTTGAAAATAATTGATTTTATTCTTAAAAAAGTGCAACACCCTCACCAAACATATTTAATACAGGGAATCATCTATATTAGTTTTCAATTAAAGTTTTTCCATAGTTGGAGAAAATTTGAAAGGGATATATGGTGAGATACTTTTGATGAATAAACTATTTCAGGAGAATATTTATTCACTCTAATAGAAACATAATTATTCTATTAATGACACATATTCTCACCTAGAAATAAATACTACATAGGTGAAATATATTGAAAAGTACTTATAATAATATTGTAAGTTTTTTGCCGTTAATATTGATAATATGAAGAATAAATGGTAAGAAAGAATAAGTTATATTGAGGTTGGGAAAAATTCTCTAAACAAAAAATGTTCTTCACATTAAATTAAAATATAAAATATAGATGATGTTTAACCCAAAACTACTCTACAATGTTAAAGAAGAAATAATCTAATTATTTTATAAAAAAATACTTACTTTTGAAAAGACATATTTTTGTTTCATGAAGAGTTTTAAATTATCAAAATATAAATCAAAGGTAGATTCATTGAAAGATGTAATATTATATTCTATAAATTTTATATACACTAAATAGGGTTCTTTGAATAGTATATGTCTAATTTTAATTTTTAACAAAAATGGATGGATAATAATATTGATTAAACCACTATATCCATAAAGGATGGTGAAATAAATATATGAAATGTAGTTCACCATATAAATTGTAAAAGTAAGGTGATTTTATTAAAAATACTAATGGTGTTGTATTCTTCTTGATTAAAATACATATGATGAACACTGTATTTAATTTATATTATTGGATCTATGAAAAGTTTGGACACAATTACATTATATATTAGTATAACATGTTTTTACTAAAATAACAGAAAATTCTAGAATTAAGTGTGGGGAAATTTGAAATTAATATAAATCTGATTAATTTAAACAAATTTATTCAGAGAAGGTAAATATATTTACCTCAAATTTATTTTAAAATCTCAAGAAATTATATAGAAGTTGTAATAACAATGTTTGTTGTGATTAAGAGTGCTGGTTCACACCCATGAAAAAAAATTCTATTTTAAATAAACGAATAAGGGAACATAAGATTAAAAAAATAGATAAAAATAGTAGGGGAGTCTATCATGGGTTATAAGTAAAAGGATATTACAAAGTAAAACTCATCCATAAAAAATGTAATGGAAAATTCTTCACTAAATAAGAGATACATCTACAGTGAAGGTAAATGTCCCTTTATGGATGTTTGTATGAAATCCAAAAATATGAAAGTTAATGGAAGATAGATGGAAAAACAAATAGAATCAATCCATAAAATAGATAAATTGATTGGTTTGGAAGATTATATCTATAAATTAGAAATTAAAATACCATGGATGTTTCCTTAAGAAACATAATCAAATATTTGTGAGAAACTATGTGGATGTTTTAAATAGGAAATCCACACTCTGGAAAATTTATAGAAAATACCAGCATTTCATGTGAAACTGGTGAATAAAAGGAATATGATATCAATATATTCTTGTGAAAAAATGGTTAATGTGAATAAACAATCTTTACACAAGGATAAATACAAGAATGTTTTTTAGGTATGAATTTATTTCCAAACCAGTTGTAATTATCATGAATTATTAAGGAAACAAAAGTGTACATGTTCATTTCTAACTATTTTTAAAAATAAATGTTCACACTATGTGAATTATTAAAAAGAAATTAATTATAAAATTCTACCCAAGAATATTAATGATCATAAAATCATGGGAGAAAGTATGTAGAGTTGTTATAAATTTAGATCTGTATTTAATGGAGTTTCTTGGTTATGAAATTCTATTCTAATTTAGTACTCTAACTATAAAATATATATAAAAACCCACTTATTCCCATATAATGTTTTTTAATTTTCATTATAAAATTTATTTAAAATGTTGAAATTAAGTTGGAGAACATTAAATATTTTAAAATTTTATTCATAAAAGCGGTATCCATTATAGGGTACTTTACATCAGGTGGTATCAACCATAACATGCAAATTGATACAATTCCTGATGAAGAAGATGGTTGGAGTTTTATCCTTAAGTGGATTATAAATAGAATCGCCTCAAAATATACACATCTCATGAATATTTCAATTTTTCAAGAGTACTTGAATTTATGGATCTATTAATTTAATAAGTTGAGATGAAGTAACGTAAATTTCTAACAACTAGAAAATTAAAGATACTAAAAATTATATTTTATTATTATGGGATTATAGAAAATAATGTTCTAGATGATATTGAGATTCTATATGTTTAAATAAAAAAATTAATGATTCTATCATTTAATTGATATATTTATTATACTCTCATATTCATTTATGAAAAAATCATATCTGAAACTAATGGGTAGCCTTTGATAATTTTATGAAGAATAAAATGTTACCTGAAATTGGAAAACCCAATTTTTTGAATTATTTTAATCTATTTTTTTAGATATATGTAGGATATTACATGAAAATCATTTGAATAACTAATTTATGAATATTCCTCAGTTGGTATCACTAGATGAGATATTTATGATATTGGTGTATAAGTTAGTCCATATTGTTTCATACAGTAATAATTTCCTATATAGACATATATTTGATTAATTTATTGATAATTGCACTATGAAAATGTGATTCTATCAATCCCTTAAGTAAAACATGTATTGGTTTGCATGTGACACCCTGATATAGGACGTGTGAATTAGGGTGTTAATGATTTCTTTAATTTATTTGAATTAACTTTCCTCATTGGTTGGAGGTTTCTAATATTATCAATAGTTATTTCACATCGAAAATTGAAAAATAAAAAAAAAATTAATTCAAGGTGAATCAATTTTTTCTTCATTTAATACTAAGGGATTTTACCAGGTTTATACACATTGTTCTTATTGATTTAGTGGAATGAAACAATTCTTACGGGAATAGTGTATGTTGTTTTGGTCATGCTCACTTTGTTAAAGTGGAACAACCTTTACAATGAAGTTAGAGATAATTCAATATTGCCCATGAGTCATAACAATTAAATTCTATTACATCACTACATTATATGAATTAATAATTAGTTTCATGACTTGAACATCACCTCTCTATCATCAAAGAAGAGTAATTTGTTTTTATTCATGAAATACAATAATATGAATCTTCAATGTAGTCTATAGACATATTAATTTTCACCAATAATAATTCATCTAAAATATTCCTTTCACTTATATAGGTTCACCTAGGTCAAGTTTGCACAATACCATTCACATACGTGAGTTTACTCAAAAACATTTTCATAATTATGGTCTAATTAGGACAGTTCTCAGAGACATATTTTCTAAAGTATATTCACATAATAATTGTTTACCCATGTATTTTTCATGAAACTAACTTTAGAAAGGTGGGTCATACTTATTGTCTAAGCTAAAAAACCTTCATGTAACTTCCTTCTCATTAGAAATTTTCCATAACATCTCACATGTATCCTCTATTCCATATAAATTCCATCATCCAGATATTTCAGGGATATCCTAATCACATTATTTTCATTTATATAAAACACGATCTCTTTATCCTCCTCCCAATCACAATTCAACTAAAATGAAGAAGGATAGATAGGTTTTACAAGAAAAAATTAACCCTTAAAAAAATTATTCCATGCTCCCACATTTTTAGATACTTTAAATTAATACTTTTCATAATAACCCATCTTCATACCATGCTTTTTCAACTTCCACTTACACATGAATCTTACAAATTTTCCTTAATGGAGATAATTAGCATAGATCTCAATCCAAAATTCATGAAATAAATTTTAATCACTTGAAATACATTCATTTTATGTAGAATTATATTTGAAATTCCTCCACCAAACTCAAAAACTATGTCTGAAGGTTTTTATCTTGAAATTTTGAAAACACTAAAAAAATTCACCAAACTCCATAATGAAATAGTATTCACAATGTGATATATTTTATGATTCCATGGTTATTTATATATAGTAAAAACATTTATATTTTAACCCACTTTCTCCCCCTCAATCACTGCAACATTATTTCCTATAAACAAATTAAAACACAATACCAATCTCTATCTCTAATATCCTTGGTTTCATAAATTTTACATTCAAAACAAGGGAATACAAGGTGCTAGAATGAGTTGTTATTTTGGAATGGGGGTATTAGATGATAATAATAGTCCATAACTATCTAATCATTAAATTTATAATCAATTTTGGTGAGACAGAAACATAATACAAGCTCATGAGATTATTGGATTTAGTTTATATTAGATATTTGAAATAAATTCAATGTTTCAGAATGAAAAAAAATCAATGTATTGTAATGGGTTATTATAATTTTTTAATTGTTCAAGATCTCAATGGATTGTGATTAGTGATAGATTGTTTTTAAATTCAATGGGTAATTAATGTTAATGATAAATAATGAATTTGTACTAATGGTTTATCAAGATGAGTATCAAAATTTACACTGTATAAAATCCATGGATAGTTAATATCTAATATAGTTATTTAATATTGAATGAGTTTGGGAGCTTGTATGATCAATCTATATGGTATAAGATAATGTGTTTCTATATGTAATGAATTCAATTCAATATTTAATGTAATGTTAATTCTACTACTATAAAAAGATAGATATTTCCCGAAGTAGTATACAAACTGATTGTGGAGCATAACTTATCTATAAAATATGAAAATCACTGAAGGTTTTTAAAATCACTATAAATTAAATTTTATTGATGAGGTTTTTGATAATTCAACCTTGTGATTAAAATTAATAAAAACAGAGGATGAAAATTGAACTACACCTGGATGTTGTTCAAGGAGTTAAGTTAGAGGAAGGTGTTTTCAGAAGTTACTATATCTAGAATTTATTCATATAAAAGATAAAATTATACAAGGCAAGGTGAATGGATTTCTAGAGATGATGCCTAGAATCATAGTATCTATAATTCTAGTTTCATTTTTAGCTTTTTGCTGTGATTGAAAAAATGAAATAATATAACATTGTTATGTATGATATTTTTGATTTTGATGATATTTGTGACATCTGAATTAAAATGCAACACAGTAAAAAATTTTAATTGAATGCATAAGATACTTTTTTCTATTAATATTAGAGGTTATAAAAGGACAAAAAAATAACATGACATATAAGAGTAAGAAAATGTTGTGTAAGGGTTATCTATCTGAAATAGATTGAGCATTGAAGTAGTTATGATCTGAAATTTACAATGTGAGTTATAGATGGTGAGCTAGGAGAATATATAATATGTGGTAGATAAGATAGTTGTGATGATTAAACTATATGAACTTTTCATATGTTATGATTGATGATTATATGCTAATATTTAAAAGGAAAAACATAATGGTGTTTTGATAAACAACTACGATTTAAGATTATTTGATTAATAAATCTAATGTTAAAATTGAAAAAGGAAAATGTATTTAATTAATGATATATATTTATCTAAATGAATAGAATTTATGAAATGTAAATTGGTTATTTTTTCAAATGGAAGAATGTATGGTTGATAAACCAAGGAGAAACATAATATCATAGATGATGATACCAAAAATGTATGTAATAATTATTGTTCATATCTTTCGTTGTTGTAAATTTGGATGTGTTAGAGTAATAATACAATGATTGACTGATCGAGACACTGATGAAGTTTATGAGCATAAATATAGTTCATAGGGACCACTGATGTGACATAAGAACTTTATAAAATATATTCATTGATGATATAATTTTTTTTAAACATAGAATGTATTTCTAGTTGATAATTTTCCTAAGTCAAGAATATTTTAAGGGATGAAAAAAATAAGTTGAGAAGGTGAGGATGTGTAGAATATGATACTATTATAATTTTTGAGGATCATATTATATACTATGAAGATGAGTTATGAAAATAGTTTAATGTAATAAAAAACATTGAAAAATGTGTTAGATAAGTGGAAGAAGAATACTAGAAGATTAAGAGGATTTTCGATCTCAATTCAAAGGCCCAAATTTTATGGATGATTAAAGTATTTCAAGGGTAGAGGAAAAAATTGATGATAAGAAACCATACATTAAATAATCAATAGACGATAAAGATTTTAAATAAGAACCATATGAAATAAATATCAAGGTAAAAAATGGTGAGTGGTACATCAAGATACAAAAAATAAATATGTTTATGTTTTAATTTAAGATGAGATTTTAAGAAATCATGAATATAATTTACAATAATATTTATGTAATTCGTAAAGATCATTTAAATTGTAATTTTTATGTGTTTTGAGAAAATTAAATTTCCTTTACATTCAAATTTATTAATGTTGAATGAATAATATTTTAGTTAGTGGGAATTACAAATTACAGAGCATGTATTCCACACATTTATCAGTGTAAGAATGGAAATATAAATGGGAGAATTCATTTTGGGATCAGAGCTTTAAATGAGATATTCAGAAGAGTTAAATATAAGTCTTTTTATAATTTTTTGAAAAACAATTTTGTAGAATATTTTGAGGAGTCATATCTCAAAGTTTTAAAGAGTCAATGATCTATTTATAAATTATAGGATACCATAATGAACTGAGAAATACTAATAGCTAGTACCAACCTATAGAAGTTTGAAATTTTAACATACATAAAGTTGAATAATTTGAGGAAATATAAGTCACAAAAGTTTAGTGAGATAGTCAAATGATCTTAAACCTGAATATCATTAATATCTTTAGTTACATGAAAAAAAACAAGTGTGAATACTACTAAAGAAGAATAATTATTTTTAGTTGAATACATGTTGTTGTGGAAGAAGGTCTGGGTTTTTAATCAGAGGAACAGTCTGGGATATGCCTAACACAAGGGGGTGAATGAGTGATGGGGTCCTTTTAATCCAATTTTAACATTTTATCCTTGGTCCTCTTAAACCTGTATGGTTCATGATTCTCTTATCATTGTTTCAATATCAAATGAATGTGTATGAAATCAATAAATATCACACATCATATTTTTATAAGGTTTACATCTTAAATTGAGTGTCTAGTCCTTGGCATGGTCTTGAAATAATAGTGACCAAAACAATATTACAAAACAATTATTTTAATTTGGTTACCATGAGTAGGATATTCCCTTACACTCATATAGAACTATGCATGACATCTAGAAGTTCATGTTTTATTACACTAGGTTGGATCTTTATACGGCCACTAGAGACAATCTTATCCTTGATGATAAGAGTTTTTAACACCAAGAGAGTCCACCACGCATTGAGTCTTGTATGAGGTCACACTTATTCATTGTTCGTCCATCGTCTTCTTCTTCAGTATGTTACTTTAAAAAAAACATGAAACAAACTCCTCTTATATCTTCCCATTAGTAAACTTGATATCTACAATAAAATCTTCTTCTATTAGTAAAAATTATTAGAATTTGGTAAACTAATGAACTGAATTCACTCTGAACAAAAATTGTGATAAACTAATCTCTATTTGGCCAATCACTTCCCTATTTCCCTTTGAACTATGAAACATGAATACATATAATAGAGTATATTGGTGTCTTGATCTTTATTTCTTATTCAGTAAATAAAAAAATAAATTGAATCAACATCTTCAAATAATCCTTGAATTACAAAATCCCTTTGCTATTATTAAAAAAATATTGATCAGATCAACACAAAATCATAACAATTAAACTGCTTTAAATCGCAATCAATATTTAAGGGGGAACACACTATTCTTATGGGACACACGATTATTTGATGTTGTGTAGAAATTTTCTTATTCTAATTCTTAAACACTCAATACAAAAAAACTGAGTGTATCGGCTTATTTTTCTTATTTATTGTGAAAATATGTACTTTGGTGCATGTCTAGTTCTTCTTCACACAAACAAACTATTTTTGTTTTCTCTTCTCTATCTGTTGTGTATCAACCAGGTACACACATAGTTTTACATTGTGAAACAAAGTGGGGGGTATTATACCCAAACACTAGTTCATAGAACCATTCATTTATAATCACTACGAGCATGTTAGTTTAACACATACCTCGTGTCTATGGATCATCATATTTATAAAGAACGTTGAGGTTGAAAAAACATATTTCTCCTTCGTGAACTATCTTATACAGTCCAAAAAATTCTTTAAACTTCATGTTGTGTTGCACTGCATGGCATGAGTTTTTTTCTCTATTTCTCCCATGAAAATCCCCTTTCTTCACATACAGTTGATTCCTCATGGACTACCATTTATTTGCAAACTTCAAGCACCTCATTAACTACATTCACTTCATGGAAAAACATTACTTCCAAGGACTACAATTCCTCCCACGGACCATTTCTACTTCTATGAACTCTATTCTCTATATATGATTGACTTCTCTTAAGCATAATACCCTTGCTTCCATGGACTGATTCTCTTCCACAGACCATCTCCTCTTCTACAGACTACTTCCTCCTTCGTGGAATCTTCTTCTCAAAATCTTTCAAACATACCCAAATTCTTCCTCATGTAATGTTATTCACTAATGAAATAAAATATCTATTTATGATCTAATTAGGGTTTTTATATAGTTAAATAGATACAAAAAATACAGAAATTTGAATTACCGAAAATTTTGATGCAAGATTTCCTTCACCACGAACAGTGTTATGCAGTGTGCATAGTGCCTTTCTTTTCTTGTAGAGGCTGATGTTTTCCACAAAAAAAATAACTACCTCTAAACCAAAAATAAGGTCATTCCCATAAATTTAAATCATACGTTAACTGTAATACTCATACAAACTATTTTCCCTACTCAATATGTATTGCACATTTTATAGTCCGTATAGTGCTGCTATACAGAAATCGTTCCTTTGATGATGTTTCATCATCATTCCACACACCTCCTTTGAGATCTATGAACAGTGCTCCATGGTCCATAAACTATGAAATAATATAAGGAAAATATTAATTTTATAAACAAAACTCTTAATTATGAGGCCAATGCTTTTGAAAAACACTAAGAAATAGTTCCAACCTATATATCTACTTCGAAAAAACCAACCATTATAATTCATGGTCATCTAGATTTGTCACCAATTATCTACTTTTATCATAAACCTTATCTGTCATGATATATAATAATTGATTTATTACATTTTTCATCATCATATTTAAAAAAAGAATGTATTGTAACTTCCCTATTTCCAGCTAAATATTTCATTCCAATCAAACCTAAATATGATTTGTAGAACCTTTTCTTTCCCTTTACTTTATAAGGCATGCATAACAAGTTCTCCAAACAACTAATGATATTTTTGAAATAAAAATAATAATATCGTTATTATATTTAACTCTAAGTGTTATTCAATGTTCACATCCAATGTCATCTAATGAATCCATAAAATTCACTAAGAATCACCTTAAAACTCAAAGTATTCAAAGTATATTTTATTAATTATCTAGAATTGAGAAGATCATCCAAGATCCATTAAATATGGAAAAAATTCATAATATTTACCACAATGAGATCATATTATATCATTAAACACCATTGAAAACCAATAAAAATCAATTGAAAACAAATACAATCCATACAAAAGTTGACTTTTCAATCTCCCCCATTGTATTTGTTGGTAATACATCGAAGATCATTACAAATGAATGTGTAAATATATGGGACTATTATATTATCTCTCCCCATTAATTTCTATATTTTACTTCAAATTCTCTCCCCTTATTTATAGAAAATAAAATGTTCTTGAGAGAAAGGGTATTAGTCCATTATTAAGCTACGCGTCATCCATTATTTCACTCTACGTCTACTTGAGTTGTGCTTGGTGTAAAAAACAATAGGATTTGATTTAGATATTAATATTTTCCATTACTGACTAATCATAGTACATTAAAAAATGATAACTCATAGACTTTTCTTGAAATATTATTCAATTTCATTCCATGATGAAATTACTAAATGTGAGATGAATCATTTCAAGAAAAACCATCCTAAAACTCATACACTCACTTAGAAAAATTGATCAAACCCATTAATGTAATATTATTTAGATTAGTGAACATGGGGATCTTCTATTCTTCTTATGTCACTGAATAATTCCACCCCCCTTTAAAAAGTATGTTATTTATAATAACCAAGGATTATAGATTGAGAGACATATCTCTACCAATGACATGATGTTCAAGCAATATCTTGAATAATAAGATTTTATACTAATTGAAATATTAATTATGGACACTTCTTAATTTGTCTCCCCCTATTGGAAAACATTTCTCATATTCTTCGTAATGGTTTATTTCATGAGTAAAGGATTTGAGGAAATTCTAGTACAGAGAATACAACATAATGGGTCTTTAATATTGTGATAGTATATATTTGAAAACATTCACAACTTTAGCTAGGATGGTTTTCTAAAAAATGTGTTCTTCCAAATATCATGAAATAAGTTCATACTAAGATAGAATCATCTCTATTATATTTATCCAGAATAGGAAAACAATTTCTTCAATTTAATTAAGGATGATCCTCTATTATATTAGTATTTAAATATCAATTGAAGAATCACTCATAGATGGTAAATTCTGTACCTTTTCAATGAAGAATTGATAACACTCATTACTTCTTATGTTCTCCCCCTAAGAACCTGCTTCACCATTAATTCCCTTCATTATATGCATCAATACAATACACTCATATTTAAGGGAATAAAGTGGAGCCTCCTAGCTTCATTATTATGAACAACTCAGTTGGTATGATTTTCTCAACCAATTTCCTCCATTTTCTCTAGTCTCTATGATTTCATATCTGAACATATGTTATGATTTTTGTTGAGGAACTGTGGATTTACTCACATCCTTTTCTTCTTTGTCTTGAGAATTCTTATTCTTAACAACCTTCATGGACGATACATCATTACTTCCCGTTAGGAATTTTTCTTGATCTGTTAATATGGTTTAACAACCACTTTCAATGGGACCCACTTTATTTCATCTCTCTCACAGAACATCTTTAACACAATAGTTCCTTTTTTTTAAATGTCTCATTCAATTTTTATTAATCATGTGGAATAATTTCAATTCCTATTGAACTAGCCTTAGCTTGTGAATCATTATATTTCCACAATCTTCCTATGTATTTAGTCCAAATCACTGGAATGTCATTAGAAACTATAGAAGATGATTGGATCTACTATATGTGGTATTTTTAGTTTCATCCCTTTTGGTAGTTCTTTTCGATGCACTACCCTTTAGAATATTGAATTTAGAATCCATGGTTTTCTCGCCAATATTCTTGGTTACCTTCTAGGGGGGATTTTTGTTCACAACATTCTTCTGATATCTTCCCAAGGTTTCTTCTCCATTCCATGTTATATTTTGGGATCTTATTTTCTTATCATATTTGGATACATGTTGAGATCAGCATGTACGAACCTTGTCAAAACAACCATTTCATACATAAAACATGAAATCAAGCATTTTCAAATATGTTTGTAGTATACATATTCTTCAAAACCTATGGATGTTTCTTCTTCTTCACTAGATTTAATCTCCATCATAAAGGATAACTTTTTTCATTTACATATTGATGATTGTACTAAAAAATTAATGAAAAATTCACAAATCCATTGCAACACCCACATTTTCCTACAAGTCTTGATTTCACGATATCTTTTGTACTATATTGTTGGGCCTTTTTCATAATATGTTTTCTATTTGTGATGAACATAAATCCATATTGTTCTTCCTATCCACCATAGACATGGTGGTAGGTATGTTATGACCTTTCATCATCCACACTTATTTAGAATTCTTCTCCTAACAAACACCTTTGTGGAAACATATTTAGAAACCCTAGTACATGATGATATGGATGATACCATTTCCCTCTCAGTAGATTGTGATAGATCATTGAATGATGTTAGGATACTCTGGTTAATTTTTGTAGTTTTTGGATATTATAATCCTTCAAATAACATTGAGTACAAGTACTAACTATTTTATTCTTTTGTGATGTCTAAATAAGGGTCTCCACAAAACATGACAACTAAGCTTCCAAATATAGAAATTTCATATTATTGGTGATTTTCTGATCTTCAATCATATTATTCTTATTTTCAAAAGTATTATTTATTATTTCAACGTGATATTTAGGATGTCTAAATTTTTTCTAAATCAAAGAGTCAAGGTCATTTATCTTCTTGGATATTTTATTTAACTATAAACGCTTCAAATCAGTTATACTATTCAATTTTTCTTCAAATGGATGGATATTTTATTCTAGAGTAATTCGGTCTCCCTCTTTCTATTCTAATTCTTAGATACATTTTGAGAAAATTATTTCTATTTCAATACATTTTTCTTCAAAGGGTATGACCTATCTAAAGAGATTTATACATTTATCATTTTTTTCATGAAAGCTCTTCCCAAAAACGTCAGTTTATCTTTCTAGTTTGGTGATCTCTTCTGGCATACATTAAAAGACACCAAATAAAATGGATTATTTTTCATTAATAATACCGTTTAGAAAACTTTTTATCTATTAACTAATAATTATTTAGAGGTTTTAGATTGATCATCATCATCACTTTTATGGTAATTTTCATCTTCATGAATGTTTTTAAATATTTGGACACATACCTCTTGGTCACAAGAGGTAGAAAGGTTATCCATATTCATGGTTGATACATGATCCATATTATCATTACATTCCAAGATTGATATGTCTTCATTGTGAATATGGTATGGAGAAAATGATATGTCATCTTCTTTAGATAGGAAGAAATTATTTTTCAATTTTCTCTTCACATTCTTTTTCCTATTCATCATGGTCTTGGAAGAAATAAAATTCTACTCAGAGGTAACTGAATCTTCACCAAACAACAATTCACTATTGAAATAAGGAAGAAACTCAAGTACTCAAAAGAGAATATATTCTCTATAGAGAATCTAATAGAGTTGAACCTTACCCTCCAATAATAATTTAATGCACCAGTTTGGGATATGTCTAACACTAAGATGGGTGTGGTTAATCAGTGTCGGTAACCTTTGAATCTGATTGTGAATTTTTATCCTTATACCATATAGACATGGTAGGCTATTGATTCTCTTATTATATTTTTCATATCACATGCATTTATATGAAAAGATTAAATACAAAACATGATATTTTTACAAGGTTCACTACTCAATAACAATAGTTAGTCATTGGTATGTTACAGAAACAATCATAACCACACAACCATTAGAAAACAATACTTTTAATGTGGTTACAATGAGTATTATATGACCTTAAACACGTATAGTTCAATGAAAATAATCCAATAGTTTGTGTTTTACATAACAAGGATAGATCTCTATACTGCCTCCCAAGATAGTCGTCTCCTTATTGATAAGGGTTTGTAACACCAAGAATGTACTCCACCTATTGAGTCATGTCTAATGAAGTATTTCTTCTTTTCTCTTCCATAGTTTTCTACTTCACATGGTAACTTGCACAAACTTATGAACAAAAATCCTCTTACCTCTTTATAACAGAAAATTTTATATCTTCACCATCTTCTTCTTCTTTTGTAAATCACAATAATAATGAATTAGTAAACTGATGAACTAAATTCTCCCCAACCCCAATGATGATCATCTAATATCAATTTTTCAAGTCACTTCACCTTTTCCCTTTGATCGGTGACACATAAATATATTTAATAGTTTATAGTTGTGTATTGATATCGATTTATTCTTCAGTGAAAAATATAAAACATATAATAAAATTATTTTAATTATTTATGAATCACAAACTCCATTTATGATTATTAAAATAATAATGATCATATCAACACACCATCCTCACAATTAATTTTCCCTGAATAATCAAAAATATTTATGTGGAAACACTCTATTCATCTAGGACACACAGTAATGTGAAATTATGTAGAAAGTGTATTATTATCATTATCAAAAACTCAATACAAACAAATGAGTGTATCTATTTAATTTTCTTCTACCTCGTGAAAATAAAAACTTACGTGCACATCTAGTTTTACTTCACGCAAGCAAACTATGTGTATTTTCCCCTCTCAGCCTATTTTGTATCAACTGAATACACACACAGTTTTAATTTCTAAAACATTTTATCGGTATTTCATACAAACATTGGTTCACAAAATTATTTTTTCAGAATCCCTATGAATGTGTGAGTTTAACACGTGTCGAGTTTCCATGGATCATCTTATTCATGAAGCATTATGATGGTGTAAAAATGAATTTCTCCTTCAAGAAATGTCATGTATACACCACAAACTACATTAGACCATGAGCTACATTACACGTCATGTTGTGAGTTATTCAGGTTTTTTATTCCGTGGACCACCCCTTTATTCACAAATTGTTGATGCCTCTCGAACTGCCTTTGCTCTGTAGACAACCTTCCCTTCAAATACTATATTTTCTTGACAGAAAACCTTTCCTTCCATAGGAATCCTTTCCTTACAAAAACTGTTTCTACTTCTACGGACTTTCTTATATTCCACAGACTATGTCCTCTTCTGTGGACTACACATTTCTCCCGTGGAATTTTCTCATTAAGGATTATATTCTCTTTCATGGACTACTTCCTCCTTGTTGAATCTTCTTCCCAGACACTTTAAAATTTACCCAAATTTTTCCTACATTGATAATACTTTCTAATGAAATTAAAAATCTCTTTATGATTTGATTAGAGGTCATTATATAGGAATATGGATCCGAAAAACTAGATTATCTGAATTACCTGACATTTCAATGTTAGAAAGGTTTGACCACGAATAAGGATATGTGGTCTGTACAATGACTTTATTCCCTCATGGTAGTCAAGGTATTCCACAAAAAAATCATCACCTCTCAAACAAAAATAACACGACTCCCATAAACTACAAGATTCCACGAGCAACATGACTCCCATGGAATATTTTCCCTTCTTTGTCCATGTAGTGCGCTTTGTGGTCCACATAGCACTAATATGCAGAAATCATTTATCGATATTCCTTCACCATTCCACCCACATCGTTTTAGGTTTGTGAACTATGCTTAGTTTTCCTAAAACCTTATCTATTGTGATATATATTTTTTGATCGATCACATTTAGAATCATTATATTTACAAAATAATATATTGTAACTTTCATGTTTTCTAGCAACAACTTTCTTTCCTATCAAACCTAAATATGAATGGAATCTCCTTTTCTCCCCTTTCCTTTTTTAGTCTTACATCACCAATTCTCCAAACAACTTTTGATTTTTGTGAAATAAAAATCATAAAATCATCAACATGTTTATCATGGATAATTATGCAACCACGACATCCAATATCTTCTAATGAATCCATAGAAAATCTCCAAGCATCACCTTGAAACTCAATGCCTTTAAAAGATATTTCCTGAATTATCAAGAATTGAGTACTTCATCCAATATCAATTAACATTACAACTAAATCATTATATTGATCACAATGAAAACATATTATCTCATTGAATACCATTGAACTCAAATGAAAATCAATTGATGAAAAATACATTCTGTACATATTATGGGATTTTTATCGATGGTATCTAAGAAGAATTGTTATAAATGATAAATGCAATTAATGAAAAGAAAATACAAGATCACCATTATAAATAAATGAAATCATGCATAAAACTGAAATTAAGAAACTCTAAATATTTACATTAAAATATTAATTTTAATACTCTATCTTTATATACGATTAATGAATTTCCCAGTAATGATATAAAAAATACATACCTCCAATGGTGGTATCCATGGGTGGGTTAAATTTCCTAATATTAGGGTGGTGTTTAACTTCTCATTAAATTTTCATTCACCTCATGGGGAAAATGTAAAAAAAGGAGTGATTTGGGTTCATGGAATTTTTAATAAAGCACATACAAAAGTCTCACGTACCAATTGAATAGATACCACCTCATTATATTTATCCCTCAAGGATGTTCCATGAGTGCTCACACAATTATTCATGCATTATATTGATTGACAGTATTACACATCATATTTATACAATAAATTCATGATTACATCAAACACGCCATCCATTTCATCTAAATAAATATCTAATTCAATACTGCAATATGTATACATGATTTTCTAGATATTTATCACATAATGTTTAGTTTCCATGATTATAAAAATGAAGTGGAATTTCATAAGAGTTACAATATGGGTACTCTTACACTATGATATTTTCATACCTCAATCCTGTAATATTATCCAATCATACCAGAAGATTTAAAAGGGTAATGGAATGAAATTTCATTAAACATTTTATGATATACCATCATATAATACGATAAGACCAATTGAAAAACAAGAAAATGTTCTTTATGGAATATCTCCTCTAATATTCCACTTTCAGTAAATTAGAAAAGGATTATATGTTATTTCAATTATATCATATCATATACAATATCTTGTGAAACTATATTCAAAAATCCTTTTAAATATATTCCAAAATTCTTTTTAAAAGCTTTCATTAATGTCACTATGTATCACATCCTATAAAATACTTAGTGAAATCCCTTTCCAAAACACGTTTGGATAAACTCTTATAATTTTTTAGAGTAATTGTATTAGTCAAAATCAATCTCCATTCAGTAAACCAAAATTTTAGATCACTTGAGTCTTTATATCATTTAAAACTAATATGAATCACTTGATTGAAAAACATAATCAAATAGTGGCCTCAAGAAAAGAATAAAATATACTCAATCTACGAGGGGTTTTAACATGATTGTAATCAAACACATGTATCTCTATACACGTGAAAAACAATTTCATAAAATGATAGCATGTATTCTCATTTGTTACATTTGTCAAAGACATTGATTGAACATGTAAAGAAGGGTATGTTAGTCCCATATATCCAAATCTATCATTCATAACTCTTTGAGTATAGACTATAAAACAATTGAATACATCACATGTTATTCACTTTTATGGGTGATAAAATCAAATTTATATCATTGATGATGATAAGAATATTATATATACTATATTGTTCATGTGAGTTACATTTATGGGTGATAAAATAAAATTTATATCATCAATGTAGATAAGAATATTTTATATACTATATTGTTTTGGGAACCCACTCCTCATTCTATCTCACTTAATGTCCTATATTTTTTACCCATCACATGAGAAGATAAATCCCATATTGGTTTATTTCTAACTAATAACATGATACAAAATAAACCCAACTACTATCTGATTGGATAATCCAAAAGTATTTCATATGAAAAATATTAAAATTTGATGTTTATCATTTTAAGTATCCAATAAACCTCAGGTAAAAGTAAATCCAAATATAATCTATGCACCCCTAGTATACCAAATCCATAGTGTATTTCACTCCATGTGGTATATATAATTGGTCTTAATGTGAGAAAAAAGTTTTGGTGACACATGAGAATAATATGTATGCCCCTACAATAATACTACTCATGATATCCTTAATATTTTTTCGAAATATATAATTCTTGATGATGAACATTTTTTAGGGATAACTCTAAGTTATACATTCAGATGTCAATTATCATTATATTTCATGATATTTAAATCAATATAAACATATATGCTAACAACTTGAAATAATAATAAAGTTCATATTCCCTTTTATATGATACATCTTATATTATTAATAATATTTTATGAAAAATTATCAAAACCCTATTTAAGAACATGTCTAACATATTATTATTTATAAAATAAAACTTTTTCTTATGTTGTCTGTAGTTTCTAGGGTTATATTAACTCAATAAATTTATTTGTAACTTATACCACATATTATTGTCACCAAATAATAAAATATTCACACTATACTCTTTTTTTAGTAACTTGTATGAAAAAATATAGTCTGAATTATTATTATATTTAGGAATCATATTCATCTATTTTAATTCCTTTAACATATTCATAGTACGTAACTCCACGCCATCACGTTCTTTGATGTCAAATTTTTCTATCTATGTAAAACACTTTTAAGTACATCATTACAATTCATGAAACCATTTATAATAAATGTTTCTATCGAACTATTTTTGTAAATAATATAACAAATTATAGTAATACTTACCCTCAAATCCTAAACTGTTTTAGGATAATGTAGCATTCACTATTATATGGTTCCTAAATACAACTCTTTACATTTACCATTCCCACTATTCCCTAAAACAATTTTTGTACTTTAGTTTTAATTTTTTTTAGTAGCATAATAATTTATGAATTGATGATATTCCCTTTCTCAAGGTAGCTATATGTAACTCATTAATTTCCTCATTATCATTATATATTCTAAAATAGTTAAGATATTTAATAGAGATTGATTTAATTTTATACATGAATAATGGATTATTTTTTAAATTTAAACTTATATATGTATAAACAAACTTCCACTAGACTCTTAGACATTATATTCTCTTGAGGATAGCATACTATGATACATAATCACCTTTTTTAGGAAATAAAATTAATTTTCTTTTAGTTTGAATGTTTAAAAATTAAACCATTATTTATATATAATTTATGGTATTGTTTGTTTTTAGACCATTATTTATTGAAAATAATACTTTATAATTTAAAATATGCCACTAATGGCTAGTGGGAACATATTCACTCATATTTTAGCAAACATAATGATAAAATATTCAATACAAGGTTTTTTTATCCTTATAAAATTTTAAAAACATTTTAAAAAATAATTAATTAGAAATGATGTGTACGAAATTATTTATCTCATAATTTTCATGAAAAATATTTGTTAACAAATAAATTTTCTTATCAAATACATGAAATGAGATATCTAAACACCTCATTTTCATAGAATCATCTATTATTGGTGAATTCATTTATAATAAAAACTTTGTTATTATAAATCATTTATTTATAACTAGGTTGAAAATAAAAAGATCCATCAATCATACACTTAATTTATAACTCCTATATATTTATATCATTTATAAGACATACCATTGGTATTATATACCCTTGAAAACAAATGAATCAATTTCTATATCATCAGTTCCATGTATATACATTCCATAAATTTAACGAACCCCTTCATGAATTCAAAAACGTTATATCCTAGGTAATCATTAATCATTATTACTAATAATAATACATTTTAATGACCTTCACTTTATACTTGAAGAAACATTTTTTATTTCCATTAAAATTTCCTTCACAAGACATGAACGTTTACAAACTTATACATTCAACATAACAAAGACATCAGGTACCCAATTCATCCATTCTAAAAACATTGAGAACATCAGGTAAATATTTCTTCAATTCATTCACATTTCTATAACATGTCAATCCCAAATAATAAGATGAATTCATCAATAATAAAAAGGTTAATAATAAATCTACATTCTATCTCAGTCATTAGTAAACATAATCATATTAATTTTCATTAGTATACTCAATTATATTGTTTACATGAGACTACAATTCCTTATATTTTTTTCATATAATAAATTTTAAACCCCAATTGAATAAATTAATGTTTCTCATATGCAACAATATTTTAATTCTTATCAACTTCAACCCGTATATACTTGGGAAGGGATTAATCTAAGACATGAAATTTTTCATTACATAGAAACGTTTTTCTTAATTTACTAGCTTAAAAAGTTTCTTACATTGTGAATATCTTTCCCATAGGATGGATAACAAAATATATGTTTTTTGATAATTAATATGATTATATATATCTAAAATAATGAAAATATTAGATGAGTACCATTTATAACTATTACATTAAAAGAAAAATTATTAAATGGGTTCCCACTAAAATGATGTCCCATTTGAAACTCATAACATCCATTAAGTGGAGGAGATACACATTTTGTAAATAAATGAGACATATTGGGAATTATTCTCTCCACTTATCTATTATGGTAGGGAATCATCAAAATATTACCATATTTGATTATTAGATACATTTGTAGGAAACACATTTTCCAATCCATTATAAAGATAAAACCAACTATATTCTTATAGTATCCTAACTCTTAGGGTTTCCTATATAAGTGAAACTGAAAGAAATATTCACAAACAGACATTCAATATTAGCTTCAAAAACTCATTATTTCCATTCCATACATATTATAATCCATGGTGATCCAACATTGGCATGAAAAAACACGGTTAGATGACTAAGGTAATCACATGTGTCAGTTTTGAAGGAACTTTACACATATTATTTATTTAGTGGATTTAATATCAAAGTATTGTCTCATGTTATTACCTTTATATATACATGATTATCATGATTTAGTTCTGAAACATATTACTTCCCTGAAATCAATTTGTTTAAAAAATATTGATTTTTAACTCTTTACCCAAATCATAGATTATGTTATTTATAAAAAACTAGAATTCAAATATCTTTACACACATCAAAATTCATCCTATAAAAAGGTATTATAAACTTTTCAAGAAAAATTTTACAATTATATGAAATTGAAAATATTGATATGAGTAGTCATAGTAACATAGATATCGAACCCCAAAAATTATATAAAAATTCATAATCATGTAGTAGTGTGGGATGTTTGGCCTAAACACTCTATTACCAGGGATACATTACTCAAGATAGAATTCAATTCATTATAACTACATTAACATATATTTATAAACTTTGTTCAAATATTAAATCCAACATAATAACTTTAAATACAAAGAGAAGTAATGGTATATGAAAAATGAATCCATTACTATATATAGAATATAATTCCGTAGATACATTAACGATATTCTCAATATGTTTTTTTACATTTAAATTTCATCACAGAGAAATTCATAATTTAAATTAAAATTAAAAATTTGTATTGGAAAAAGGGAATAACTTTTAAATAAATCTAAAATATTCATATTTAAATATAAGATTCACATTTATGAATAATTAAAAAAAACTTATTATAATATCTATATAATTTACTTATACATTAAGTACATTCAATAATCTTTAATAAAAACATTTTTTATTCATTTCATAATATAAACTCTATATTCTTAATTATAAGAATGTTTATTTAAAAATTAGATATTTTAATGATTTATAAATATTTAACAATCCAATTTATATTATGTAATGATTTTACATAATATAAAACTAACATATTTAAAAAAAATTAAAACATTTTCAAATCAATCCTCAAAAAATCATTTGATTTGGTTAAATAATATCCCAAATAAAGAACATAATTTTAATAATTAAAAATAAGTATTGTTAATAATTCATAATCTTAAAATTTAAAAAATTTATATTTTAGGATTATGTTTTATTTTATAAACTCTGTGAAAGTTATCCTTAGAATTTCTAAATAAAAATATTATTTATAATTAATAAGGAATATCATATAATTAACCCAATGTATTTCAATATTAATATTTAATATTGTAGAGTATTTATTAATTGTTTTTATATAAAATAAATTAATTAATTATATAATCTTTATAATTAATAAATTTATATGACCTGATAAATTAATATTATTCCACAAAATATACTTTATTTTCATTTATAATCAATTTATAATTATTATAATTGAATTTGAGGAAAAATAATTTTTCAAAAATAATAGTATTTATTGGTTTAGGTCCAATTATAGGACATTGTTTCAGTGGAGGATAACATTCTTGGGGTAGGAACAAAATGGTATATTGATAACTTGGAAGTCTATCCTTTTCAACAAGTGAAGGAGATGTTGTAGTCAAATATTTCGCATTAGGCTCACCATTTTGGTTTTCTAGAAATGATACAGATGGATTCACTTGATGTATATGTTTGGAAGTGGGATCAATATATTTAAAATCATTCACATTGGTTATGAAAATTCATTAATCTTCCATTAAAACTCTCAAAAAATCCCACACCCAACAATGAGTATGGGCATACACTCTAAATTTAAATGGTCCTTTCGGGGTTCAATCCCAACCAAAATTAGAAACACAAATTGTTTGATAGTGTGGAATCTTGGTCTAATCACACCCTTTTGTGGGATATTGTAACCAAAATTAGGACACTTATATAGATTTATGATATGCTCTTGAATCACTTCTTATTCCAATATGTGGATGGTGACCCTAACCAAAGGATCATAGGTTCAATCCTATTATCTATAAAGGTGGATCTATTATGTAACACCCCAGGTAAATAAAGAATATGACATTTTTATATTTATCCCTATTTGTGAATAAAATTTTAATATTAATTTCAAGGGAACTCTATGCTTGACGGCTTACCCAATACACAACAACGAGTTCCTTTGAAATCTTACGTTGCACTCTAATAATAAAATAATTTTCTTTTAAATAACAGTTAACAACAATCCATTGTAATGATGGGAATGAATAGAACTAACTACAAAATGATTATATATATTTGTTAAATATTTTTTCTTTTTACAATAAATTTTATAGGATTAAAAAGGAGAATGAATCCAATTTTAAGAGTAAACATTCAAACATTCATTAAAGGGTCGATTAACTGCCTTTTGATGGAGAACCTCTTTTAAATCCACTTTTTGACAATTTTATGTGTTATATTTGACAAAATTAAATTCTTCTTTAGAATCGGGACATCAAAAATTTCTTTGTGCAATTTAATGTTATTTTTTCGATAAAGTTCATTTTTTTAATGAATAGTGGAAAATGTTGTATTTTAATTCAAAACCTCTTTTTAATCTAATTTATTTATATGATTATATTATTTTTTGAATTGGTTTTAAAGTAAAATTAGAATATATTTTTAGCATTTAATCTAATGGTGGTAATTGAAATTAATTTCACTTTGAAATTGGATTTAAACTAGTGTCAATCTTTTGATATATATTGTTTCATAAAAACATGATATTTGTTCTAACCGCGGTATTAATTATTAAATTAATTATTGTAAATTATATGTTTTTAATTTTGTAAAATAGTCATCATTTTTGAATTCGGAATATCAAATATAGCTTAGGGTGAAGTTTTGGTATTTTTCTGAAAAACATAAATTATTAATGTATTGTGAAACCACTAAGTGGTACTTAAAAAACCGATTTTTCGTTTAAATAAATTTTTACCACCTCTGTGTTTTGAATTTCAAAAATACAACATACATGGTAGTACTTAGGATGTGAAATGTGGTTCAATGGGATTAAATTAATATTTTGGTGAATAGTAACTTTTAAATTTTAATCGCGATTAGAGGTAATTAGTGTAATTTAAGGTAAAAATAATGTTTTAATAATATGAAATGACCTTGATACATGTACTACCCTTATTTGATGTGTCTTGGCAGACCAAGGAAATCCATGGGTCAACTTGGGGACCCCATGGAGCTACCTTGGTAGGAATATGGCACTAATAACTTTTTATTTAAAGTTAAAATTAAAATGTCACAAACACGTGTTGTTTTACTAAAAAAAATTACATGGGGTTATACAAGTCCTATTTTTGACTATAAATATTAATTAGAAATCTAAAATTATTTCCTACATCATGATATTTATTTATAGTTTTTAGACATTAAATAAAATAATTATTTATGACATCATGATGATGAAGCGATTATCACATTATTTAACGATTTAAATAAAATGAAAAGATAATGTAAATTCTAAGACCTAAACATGTCCAAAACTTATTAGATGATTATACTTCGAACCCTTATCACCATATCCTCACAATACATCAATTTGGGACCACTAAAATCCGAAAATCATTTGAAAATAATGTATCATTTTAAACCTTTCCAAGAGTGCCCCTCCTCTCCTCTTATAAAAGGCCCCCACCTCTACCTCCTTACCCACAACTCTCAAGCCTTTCACTAGGCCAAGATCTGATAATTTTGTATCTCCAAATCCCTATCCTCATCGTAGAAGCATTACCTTAGGAAAGAAGCTCTTCAAGAAACCCTTTTGGTTCAAAAAAAGGGAGTTACCCGATTTTAACGTAATGTCTTCACATGTGTTCTTTTGTTTTATTTTGCTTCTCCGACCCCCTATACTATTTTTATTCATTTCTTTTGTAACAACTCCAGTATCTTCAATATACTTGGATGTTTTTATAAGAAGGATTCGATCTACACTTACACACACATCCGACTAATGGTTAATGAACATACTGTTTCTGTGGATGGCGAATTATTGCCTCACAAAACGATGATTGGTCAATATTATTTTAACACCTTTAAAGGTGTCCATTATGATGTAACTGTATTTTATATATGATATATATAGTATTTATATTTTATATATTCTTATTTATTTTATATTTAAATCATCCCTTTATTCTTTGCATGTTGTGTAAATGCGATAATTTCATATGAGGAAGTGCGGACTACCGCCCCCTCAAGTGATGTGACTCGTTCATGCAATACATGGAATGTATAAAGAATTAAATTAATGAAGTTATGTGACATATATAACATATATATTATACTTTAATTATAATATATATATCTATCTCTCAACTATTTTTAATTCCATTAATATGACAAATAAATGAAAGTAGCGTTCATGCGTACGCACGGCCTACTATCTCCATAAACGGTGCATTTCATTTCTTTTTATATCCAAATGTTATGGAATAGTATAAAATGAATATTTACTGGATATATATGATATTTAAATCATTAATACTATTATATAGATGATGTACTTATAACTACATGGATTATTCTTTTCAAACACGTTCATTTTTGACTCATGTACCAAACATCGACAAAAACATTTGATATGAACTCACACAATTAACTAATTATTATAACATTATAATATGTGATATTAACTTAATAAAAAACTTTAAATTAGGTCTTTAAGAAATTATAAATTAACAAAAGTTTATTATTCAGGAATATAATGAAACAAATAAGACAAGTCGGACTTGAGGTAAGGGATCCTACCTCTCTCTTTATTTTTAAGTACTCTTTTTCTGTAACTTACTTTAAGCTCCTCTTTATTATGTTGGGGGGTTTCCATTTATATTAATCTTGCTGTAATGATTATGTTAATATGATGAGAGACCCTATTATATCTCATCAATCCATTTTTGGAGGTTTTATGTGGCGTTGTTAGGCTGCCGAATTTTCATAAGCGGATTTTCATCTCACTTTTTATTCCCCTGAGATTCATGCCACATTGGCCCTATTTCATTTTGTGTGGTGTACGTACTGCCCATTATTTTACTATTTTTACAATATAATCTCATTTATAGGTAGTTACATCTTCATTGTATGACCCTTCTTTCATGGGGTGTACGTTTCGAAAGTTACCCAAATCGGTAAGGGAACCTTTCACACTCCTCTTTTAAAAAGACTTATTTTGTTATGTATTTTAATTTACATCTTTTTATGTTGGGATATGTTCTTCTATATCCTTATTGATGTAAATTTTATGTCCAAGTGATGAGATACCATTTTCTCTATCATCAACTAATTTTATGAATTTTAAAATGATGTTGTTAGGTTGTCGAATTTTACCAAGGGAACTTTTTAACCCGATTTTGATTTCTTTGGGTTCAACATTGAATATGTCATCCTTTGAATATGTTTGAATGACCTTTTATTTTTTACACTTAATATCCACTTATATTGGGTGTATTTATATTTGTCACACATAATTATCAGATTGATTTATCTTTAATTTAAGGATACCTTCTTTATAAGGGATTTCATCTCATTTTACATTTCTATTGAGACTTCATTGTTGTTATGCACCTATTCACTCTTATATGGTGTATATAATGTCATTTGGAATATTATATCATGAATCCATTTATTCTCATGATATTATAAATTACTGATTAAATTTTATTCCTCAATTATTTTATTCAAGTGTCTCAAATTTTGTTAAAACCCCTTTAACTAAAATATAGCTTGAAATGTTTTAATGATTTGTTCTTATAAATATTTCTCATTAATATCCATGTTTTAAAAATGTTTTTAAGGATTTATTTATATGAATGTTAATGGATTAAAATTTTAAAAGCTTCAAGGTGGTATGGGACACTTTGATTCAGAAATCTCTTTATTAAATGTTTTAAATGGTTTTGAAAAATGGTTTTTATAAAGGATTCATTATTTTCAATATCGTAAAATGTTATACGGTTATTGCATTGGGAAATTTATCTTCCCTTTATGATTTAGTTATGTTCTATGATTATGTTATGGTTCTTGGGCATTGTTTATGAAGACGGGTGGTTCCGTTATAAACTATGGGCTGGTGAGCCCGATATAGCTCTCCAATGCATTGGGTAACGCGAAGGAGTTAAACATTAAGGTTTCTCCGAAGAGATTTAGGGAATATACTGTGATGGGTATTCCAAATGTAACCATGAGGGTTACTCCCTATGCAAGAATGTTATGAATGCCTCAAGTTACCTTTATGTATTATGATTTCTATGATTTATTCATAAATCTTATGATTTCATGAGGTATGTTAAAGTTATTATGTTTTATGGGTAAAGTATGATTTCATTATTATGTATATATGTACTCATGTTTCCTTTCCATATTTTTATAACCCTTACTGAGCTTTTTATGCTCATCCCAAGTTTTTCAAAAAATTTCACAGGTCAATTGAATGGTACATGATATGATGATAGTGTCAAGGAATTGTCATGAAAGAATCCATGTTTTATTTTAAATGTGTTTCCGTTGATGGGAAAAATGAATACTATCTTTTATGTAACCACTTTGTTTAAATGTGGAATGTAATGCAAGTTTTATGATCTAATTCTCTAAAACTCTAAAATTGAAAAGATCCTCAATGTGTAATATTGTATTAAATCAAGAATAAGTAAGATTTAAGGCTGGGGCCTTATAGTTGGTATCAGAGGTCGATTTAGATAACTTTAGAGGTTAATGTGTTGTTAATGAAAAAGTGACATGTTGTGTATAACCACAATGGTTAGTATATTAGATGGAGTCATTGTTTTTTTAATGTTAGAATGAGTTTGAGATAACTTGGATAAGTATATCTTGGTGTTTATCTTCCTATTTATTATTTGATGATTTTACTGATATACTCACACTGACCTTTTTTTTTAGTAAATGGCTGGATCTAGAAGGCACCAAAGTAACAGTGGATTTGATGAAAACTGTGATAGTTTAATTAAAGAACAACTGAAGGATATGGGAGCTGCAATGATAACTCTTGAGGTTATCCTCAACCAACTATCTAAAGTCATGATTGAACACCTGAACCATAGTGATTTTTATAATGCATCGTATTTGCGAGAAACAAATCCCTACAGATGTTCAGGTAATAATCATAAAGGTAAGTATGTTAAAAAACCTATGTGTCAAATATGTAGAAATAAACACATAGGAAAATGTTTCAAAGGGGCAGAAAGATGCTATTGATTTGGAAATGATGGTCATAAAGCAAGAACCTTCCATGGAAAAAAGGAAGCATCTAGTTGACTCTAGGAAAGGGAAAAAGGTTCTTTCTAAAGGATCAATTAAATGTTTTAAATGTGGTGTGCATGTTCATTATGAAAACACATGTCCTGTGAATAAGTTTCTAGAATGGGGTCACCATGATCATACAAATATTCATTTACAAATACCAAATTCCATTCCGATTAAGGATGAAGAAACTGACAATGACCAATGAAAGGTATGGATTATTTCTTAAAATATGTTTTCCTATTATTGGAATCATAGGATATGATTCATGATTTTTTTTGTAGGAAATAAGTATTTCAGAATAATTTGAAAGGGAATGGCTAATGGATCATGAAGAATGTTGAATGAGTAAGAAGTCAACATATAAGGGATTCAAGAGTTATGGTAGATTTTAAGATGGTGATATTCTTAGATGTATTAAGTCTATTTTGATGATGGGGTTACATTAGAAGTATTTTTATAGTAACCCTGATGTTTGATATACGAAGATTTTATTCAAGGTATAATTATCCTTTGTTTTGTGGATATAGTTATAAATAACCATTTTGGTTTATATGATCCTTGAATTTGAGGCAATTAGTGGTTAATATATTTTTGGTTGCAAAATGGAAGTTATTATATTACCTTTGTTGTTAAAATATGTCATGGTTAATTTTGACGATTTTATCTCTTTTTGGGGGGATGTTTTAAGAATTGTATAGTTTTGGAAAAAGGACAACATGCAGACCGTGTGACAACCCATTGTGTCGGACGAAGCTGTGGGAATCGAACCCACAACCAAAGTGCAACTGGTATTTATCACCTACCAATGGACTATGTGAATTCCCTAGTTAGTTTGAATGATTCATTTTAGTTATATGATTTTATGAATTAATAGTAAGTTGATTATTTTTGTTATCAATGGAAATGATTAGCCTATCATGGAGGATATGTGATTAGGTTACTTATTTTTCAGTATGAGACTATAAGAGTAACTAATGTTATTTTGGAGAAAAATGTCAAGATTTATATTAGGAGACTATGTGATTAAATCCTTCAGAGATTTGGGATTCAATCCTAGTTTTGTTTACTTTGAAGAATTTTAGGGATAAATTTATATTGAATGGTCTTTGTTGAACTTTTGGTTTTGTTTGACAAATTTTGGAGATTTGGAGTAGTTTTTATTTTTGTAAAAAAAATTATTTTTGGGTATTATCAGATCTCGTACTAACCTTTCTGGTTTGGTTTTGGTTGAGATCTAATGACATGGGAAATATATAGTTCTCTTTTCTGGAATATGTTATTCTCAAGAAGTTTATTATAGTACTCTTAATACGAACAATTCTTCCTAAATACTCATATTTTGGAGAAAATATTTGTTTGATTAAAGAATCTAGTAAAAGTTGAAAGTTTACGTGACATGTAAGTATGTTTCATTGTGATTTAGTTAAGCTCAAAAATAAATTCCTCAATGAAAAGTAACTTAAAAAAAATGGTGTATGTTAACGTTTCCTACTGGGGAATTGAATACCGTTTAACCCATCACATGTTTGTGATTTTCTTGTGGTTAAATATCTCCTAGACATGTTTACTATCACTCTCCATCAGAACATGACCATTTGTTTTCTCCACCATATCCATATTTTCCTACTTGGAATCCTAGTATGGGTTAACTCGGGTGACCTCTGTACTTTTCATTTTTTCTTTTAAAGTGATTTTTTTACCGACTCTTGTTCCGATGTGGGACTTTCAATGATGTTTCTGAGCCCAATTTTAAAATTGCAAGGACGCATTCGCAAAAGGGGGGAAGGATATAACACCCCAGGTAAATAAAGAATATGACATTTTTATATTTATCCCTATTTTTGAATAAAATGTTAATATTAATTTAAAGGGAACGCTATGCTCGATGGCTTACCCAATACACAACAACGAGTTCCTTTGAAATCTTACGTAGCACCCCAATAATGAAATAATTTTATTTTAAATAATAGTTAACACCTAGCCGTTGTAATGATGGGAATGAACAGAACTGACTAAAAAATGATTATATATGTTTGTAAAATATTTTTACTTTTTACAATAAATTTTAGAGGATTAAAAATGCGAATGAATCCAATTTTAAGCGTAAACATTCTAATATTCTTTAAATGGTCCATTAACTGCCTTTTGATGGAGAACCTCTTTTAAATCCACTTTTTTACAATTTTATGTGTTATATTTGACAAAATAAAATTCTTCTTTAGAATCGGGACATCAAAATTTACTTTGTGTAATTTTTTGGTATTTTTCTGATAAAGTACATTTTTTAATGAATAGTGAAAAATGTTGTATTTTAATTCAAAACCTCTTTTTAATATAATTTATTTATATGATTATATTATCTTTTTAATTGGGTTTAAAGTGCAATTAGAATATATTTTTACCATTTAATCCATTGGTGGTTGTTGGAATTAATTTCACTTGGAAATTGGATTTAAACTAGTGTCAATCTTTTGATATATATTGTTTCATAAAAACACGCTATTTGTTCTGACAGTGGGAATTAATTATTAAATTAATTATTATAACTTATATGTTTTGAATTTTTTAAAATAGACATAATTTTTGAATTCGGAATATCAAATATAGCTTAGGGTGATGTTTAGGTATTTTTCTGAAAAAACATCAATTTTTAATGAATAGTGAAACCACTAAGTGGTACTTAAAAAACTGATTTTTCGTTTAAATGAATTTTCACCACCTTTGTGTTTTGAATTTCAAAAATCCGACATACATGTTTGTCATTTGGAAGTAAAATTTGGTTCAATGGGATTAAAATAATTTTTTGGTGAATAGTAACTTTTATGTTTTAATCGCGATTAAAGATAATTAGTGTAATTTAAGGTAAAAATAATGTTTTAACAATATGAAATGGCCTTGAAACATGTCCTACACTTATTTGTTGTGTCATGACCGACCATGGAAATCCATGGGTCAACTTGGGGACCCCATGGAGCCACATTGGTAGAAAATGACATTAATAACTTTTTATTTAAAGTTAAAATTAAAATGTCACAAACATGGGTTGTTTTACTAAATCAATTTTTACATGCAGTTATACAAGTCATTTTTTTGAATATAAATATTAATTGGAAATATAAAAAGATTTCCTACATTGTGATATATTTTTTATAATTTTTAGACATTAAATAAATTAAATTATTTATAACATCATGATGATGCAGCGATTACCACATTATTTAACGATTTAAATAAAATGAAATGATAATGTAAAATCTAAGACCTACACATGTCTAAAACCTTTTTTATGAGTATATTTCGAACCCTTATCACCTTATCCTCAAAAAACATCAATGTGGGACCTCTAAAATCTGATACGCACTGGAAAATAAAGTAACATTTTATACCTTTCAAAGAGTGCCCCTCCTCTCCTCTTATAAAAGGCCCCCACCTCTACCTCCTTACCCACAACTCTCAAGCCTTTGTCTCATCCAAGATCTGATAATTTTTTCTCTACACATCCCTCTCCTCATCTTAGAACCCTTACCTTTGGAAGGAAGCTCTTCAAGAAACCCTTTTGGTTCAAACCAAAGGGAGTTACCCGATTTTAAGGTAATGTATTCACTTGTGTTCTTTTGTTTTATTTTGCTTCTCCAACCCCCTAAACTATTTTTATCCATTTCTTTGGTAACAAATACAGTATCTTCAATATACTAGGATGTTTTTATAATATTTATTCTAGCTACACTTACACACACATCCGTCTAATGGTTAAAGAACATATTGTTTCTGTGGATGGTGAATTACTGCCTCACGAAACGATGATTGTTCAACATTCTTTTAACACCTATAAAGGTGTCCATTATGATGTAACTATATTTTATATATGATATATATGGTATTTACATATTATACATGCTTATGTATTTTATATTTAAATCATACCTTTATTCTTTGCATGTTGTGTAAATGCGATAATTTTATATGAGGAAGTGCGGACTAATGCCCCCTCAAGTGATGTGACACGTTCATGCAATACATGGAATGTATAAAGAATGAAATTAATGAAGTTATGTGAACTATATAACATATATATTATACTGTAATTATAATATATATATATATATATCTCAATTATTTTTAATTCCGTTAATATGACAAAGAAATGAATGTAGCGTTCATGCATACGCACGGCCTACCGTCTACATGAACGGTGCATTTCATTTCTTTTTATCTCCAAATGTTATGGAATAGTATGAAATGAATATTTAAAGGATATATATGATATTTAAATCATTAATACTATTCTGGAGATAATGTACTTATAACTACATGGACGATTCTTTTCAAACAAGTTCATTTTTGACTCATGTGCCAAACATCGACAAAAACATTTGATATGAACTCACACAATTAACTAATTATTATAACATTATAATATGTGATATTAATTGAATAAAAAACTTTAATCGAGGTCCCTAAGAAATTATTAATTGAAAAAAGTTTATTATTCGGGAATATAAAGAAATGAAAAAGACAAGTCGGACTTGAGGTAAGGGATCATACCTCTCTCTTTATTTTGAAGTACTCTTTTTATGTAACTGGCTTTAAGCTCCCCTTTATTATGTTGGGGGATGTTCTTTTCTATTAATAAAGAGGTAATGTTTATGTTAATATGATTAGAGACCCTATTTTATCTCATCAATCCATTTTTAGAAGTTTTATTTGGCGCTGTTAGGCAGCTGAATTTTCATAAGGGGTTTTTCATCTCACTTTTTATTCCCCTGAGATTCATGCTACATTAGCCACTATTTCATTTTTTGTGGTGTATGTTCTGCCCATTATTTTACTATTTGTATAATATACTCTCATTTATGGGTAGTTACATCTTCATTGTTTGACCCTTCTTTCATGGGGTGTACGTTTGGAAAGTTTCCCAAATCGGTAAAGGAACCTTTCACACTCCTCTTTTAAAAAAACTTATTTTGTTATGTCTTTTAATTTACATATATTTAGGTTGGGATATGTTCATATATATCCTTATTGATGTAAATTTTATTTCCAAGTAATGAGATACCATTTTCTCTCTCATCAACTAATTTTATGAATTTTAATGTGACATCGTTAGGCTGTCAAATTTTACCAAGGGAACTTTTTAACCCGATTTCGATTTCTTTGGGTTCAACATTGAATATGTCATCATTTGAATATGTCTGAATGACCTTTGATTTTTTGCACTTAATATCCACTTATATTGGGTGTATTTATATTTTCCACACAAAATTATGAGATTGATTTATCCTTAATTTATGGATACATTCTTTATAAGGGATTTCATCTCATTTTACATTTCTATTGAGACTTCATTGTTGTTATGCACCAATTCACTCTTATATGGTGTATATACCATCCTTTGGAATATTATATCATGAATCCATTTATTCTCATGATATTTTAAAGTTCTGATTAAATGTTATTCCTCAGTTATTGTATTCAAGTGTCTCAAATTTTGTTAAAACCCGTTTAACTAAAATATTGCTTTAAATGTTTTAATGATTTGTTCTTATAAATATTTCTCATTAATATCCATGTTTTCAAAATGTCTTTAAGGATTTGTTTATATGGATGTTAATGGTTTAAATGTTAAAAGAATCAAGGTGGAATGGGACACATTGATTCAGAAATCTCTTTATTAAATGTTTTAAATGGTTTTGAAAAATGGTTTTTAGAAAGGATTCATTATTTTCAATATCTTAAAATGTTATACGGTTATTTAATTGGTAATGTTATCTTCCCTTGCTGCTTTAGTTATGTTCTATGATTATGTTATGGTTCTTGGGAAGTTTTTAGGAAGACGGGTGGTTCCGTGATAAACTATGGGCGGGTGAGCTCGATATAGATCTCCAATGCATTGGGTAACGCAAAAGAGTTAAACATTAAGGTTTATAAAAAGAGATTTAGGGAATATACTGTGATGGGTATTCTAAACGTAACCATGAGGGTTACACCCTACGTAAGAATGTTATTAATGCCTCAAGTTACCTTTATGTCTTATGATTTCTATGAGTTATTCGTAAATCTTATGATTTCATGAGGTATGTTAAAGTGAATATGTTTTATGGGTAAAGTATGATTCCATTCTTATGTTTATATGTACTCATGTTTCCTTTCCCTATTTTTATAACCCTTACATATCTTTTTATTCACATCCTATGTTTTTCGAATTTTTTTCACAGGTCAATGGAATTTTACATGATATGATGATAGTGTCAAGGAAGTGTCACGAAAGAATCCATATTTTATTTTAAATGTGTTTCTGTTGATGGGAGAAATGAATACTATCTTTTATGTAACCACATTGTATAAATGTGGAATGTAATGAATGTTTTATGATCTAATTCTCTAAAACTCTAAACCTGAAAAGATACTAAAGGTGTAATCTTATAATAACTCAATATTAAGTAAGATTTAAGGCTGGGGCCTAATATATTAACACGTCTATTTTTAGCTTATTATATTTTGAATCCATATAATCAATTGGTCTTGATTTTACTACCGTCTTAAGATGCGATTAACATTATGAAGATTGAATTATGTTCATGTTGAGGCATTGTGTTTATTATGTTCATAAAAGGAATGAAATCCAATTTAGTTCATTGAAACTATGTCGTTTTATATTATGATTATATGACATATATATGGGAACTTTGGTAGTGGGTACTGAGCTCGAACATTAGGAAGGAATTCTACATGTCATGCTTCAAAATGGAATTAGAGTCATGGTAGTTTGATCAAACCCCTAGGAATTATCCCAAGTTGAATAACCTTATATTAGGGGAGTCATATAATACTGATGATATGAGGCTTCCTGGGATGGTGTTGGTTCATCATTAGAATGATATTATCAATAAAAATCCCTAAGCCCTTATGATCCACGATCAGTGTGAAAAAAGGGAAAGAAAGTGACCAATCTCATTGCATTATTGATTTGAGACTTATGCATAGAGGAAGACCTAGTGATGTGTTTAATATATAGCCCGGATATTAGGAAATAATCCTTTGTATTTTGGTCAAAGAAAGAATAAATTTTCTCATATTTCATTTGATTCCATGATCTGCTTATGGATGATGAAGAATGATAAGCCCATGGGGGAGAATGGGTCCCAAGGGTTAGGTTATCTAGAATATAGGGGGGATTACACTAAGGTAGATTCCCATTTGAGCCTGGGAATTAGGAAGGATTCTTATGTATCCTGGTTATGATTGGAATCATAGTTATCACTGTTCATGTGACTTATTGATCCGATGGTGGATGAGAAAGAATGATAATCCCATGTGAGAGATGGTTTCACAGGGGTTTGGATGTCTAAAATATAGAGGGTACATACATTGAGGTAGATTTTTGTTCAATCTCAGGCCTTAGAAAGGCATCACTCGTATCCTAGTTATAATAATAACTAGAGTTCTAATCCTACAGTTTTCGGGTTTGCCCAAATATGTCTACAAGCAAATTTCATCATGTCCCAAGGTTTCTACATTACATGTCATGATGGTATACCTAAAATGTCCTGATTGTCTTCCTTACATATCAGAATATATTTGGACATTTCTTGGTTTCTAGAATAACATGTCCAAAAGACAATCAAATGATATAGTTAGCTTTTCCAAAGGAAATTTCATCATCTAGATGGAATTTTTGGAAGACATCGCATAACCAAAGATGACATGTCTGGAGCACATCACATGATATAGATAGGAAGTCTAGAATAATTTATAAGATCAAGGCCCATATGTCAGGATGACATTTCATGATCATGATAGATATTCCTAATTGAAACTGAATAGTCTATCTAAAAATCATAGAGGGCTTCACAAGACTTACATGACATGTCATGATGTTATCACATTAATTGGATAACATTTCATAAGGACTACCTGAGGCTTTGTTGACATGTATGAGTTCTATCATAATAACTAGATGATATGTTTGGGGGTTATTTCATGTCTTTCATAACAATACCAGTGGAATACAAGGGACTTTCTTGAAATTTATGAGTGCAACATGAGACATGTTTTCCATTCACAAGACCATAGTGACATGTCATGGTGTTATCACGTGATCGTGATAGATCATGTAAATAACATGATTCCTCCACATGATAATTAGAATATCGATCTATGCATTTGTGTTCAACCATATTTTGTCATTATTTAATGTATTCCACATGGTTTTTCAATCATTAGTCTATTTAGGCTTCATGTGAACCAATCAACATGAGAAAACCTATTCTCATAATATTTATGACACATTGGATGTCCATATTGTGATGTATAAAGTGATCATGAAAGGAAAATATTCACTTCACATGATCCTTGAGATAATTTCCGGGTTTTTCCATTGGGGAAGACCTTGTGATTGTGTGGCCTTATGCTCTGAGATGTTTTCTCTTTATCTCCCCCTATCGTCTTTAAATACATTCATTCTATCTTATCCGTATTTTTTTTATATTTAAAGGGGGATTTATAATCCATACAACATAGGGTATTTTTCACATGGAATTGTGTCTATTTAAAAAAGATTATCTAGAGTTAGAGGAGGGAGTTTTATATCTCACACTTCATATGTCCTTTCAAAATGTCGTTCAGGGGATGTCACATGATGACCAGTGACTGCATGAATGTCCCACCATCACCTAGTATTTTGAGAACTCAATAGATCAATGGGATTTATAATAACCATGTAGACATTTCAAATTGACCTTAAAATACTTGATTGACATGTTGACGATGATTATTGAGGGTAAGAGGGTTGTGGAAAGATGTCCACATGATCAAAGATGACTTGTCCTAGGTAATTTGTGTGACTAAGGAGCCTTTTTGAGGGAGCCTTCCCGAGATTATTCAAACATTTTTAAGGGACCTAGGATATCATGTTGTATTATTGAGAGGGCCTGGTGTGATCAATGATGATCTTCTAGGGTGTAAAACCCTTAAAAGTGAAGGATATTGTGTCGTCTCTTCGATAGAAGCATCAACATTTTACCTTTTTGTTTCATTATTTTTTCTACAAGGAAATAAGATCTCGTGTTTTGTGTGAGTGTTTTCAATAACAATCACTCTCTTTATCTTCTATAGTTTTTATGATTATTGGTGGATCCCACGTGACATGTGATCATTAGAATAGAGAACCCCTCTACTTGAATGTGGTTCCATAGTTCTATCATAAATTTGGATGTATGTTTCTAGGGCTCTGAGCATGATGCACATGACATTACTAAATAGTTTTCTGTCAAAATATAGACATGTTTCTAGGGTCATTTCTTGGTCTTTTGAATCATAAGAGCACATCACTTGAAGATAAATTTAAATAACCTTCACTTGTGGCTTCAACCATAATTTTTTAAGGGTTTTTTTGATAATATTCAAGAATCCATTAGTTGAAAAGTCACCTTATTCAAAGGAACTCATCAAGTAGTCTTCATATTATTACCGATGCTGTGTAGGAAGCCTTTGTAAGAACAAGTAGGCTTGTAAAAGGGGATAGATTGGATTATTACCAGATAATTCACAACCCATGACCCCCTCACAAGACCTTTTGAAGTCACACAACCAAATTTCTGAATAAGTTTTATGCAATCTATATAATCAGTCTTCCTTCTCTTCCTTTGTTTTTAAGAGAAAATAACACCCATGCTTTGTATCCCCCCAAATATTTTATGGTTTGTTTATCTTAAATACATTGTATTCATTAAATAGCCTTTATTTCATGAATCACTGAGCCTCTATGGAACAACACATGGTTAATTATTAGAGATAGCCATAACCTAGCCATTAAAATTAAATTCTCCAGCTCTGTGATTCAAATTTTAAAAATCTGACATACATAGTTGTCTTCAGGATGATAGTTAGAGTTTGATAGACTTAACATAATTTTTGGGGAATAGTAACCTACCCTTATGAGCAGTAACATGCCCTTATGAATAGAATCGTACCCTTATTAATAGTAATATGAATCTTATAAATGGTATCCATACCCTTAAGTGTATAAATGAATTTAGGCACCTTAAAAATTACGATGAATATTTTAATTATTTATATATTTCTATTAAATAATGATTTAATTAAATATTTATTTAATCATATTGGGAAACTTATTTTTGAAAAATGTAATTCATTTTTGCATTCTATACGTTAAAAAATGGTTAGGTGGAATTTTTGGGATTTTTCTAAAATACTTGAATTTTTAGTGAATAGTAAACTACATTAATTTACCGTATAAATACATTAATATTTAAATTAACTACTTATAGTATCATGTATGATGTATATACCAAAATCTAGAACTCCCATTCATATATTACTAATCATGGTGATGCAATAATCACTATTTCTTGTCTTGAGAGGAAATAATAAATTAATTATTATAATATTAAGAAAACTCCTCTCCCCTCTACTATATAAACCACCCCTCACCCCTCTTCCTCCCACACCACTAAAGCTTCAATAATTTCCTAAATTATTCCTAATTCTCTTCCCAAGCCATATCCTCACGTACAAGACCTACTGGTCTCACCGAAAGGCCAAAAACAAAGGCCTTAAAGGAGATTCTCAAGGAGCAGTACTCAAGAGGTGAACCATTCTTCTATATTCATTCAATTTGATTAAAAACGGTATATTATTTTGTTCTCCCTTATCACCTACCCTCATCCAAATCATATTATTATTAAATTACCTTAAATGTACTGGATTTTCATTTTTCTAATTGAATATATCATCATAATCTCTCTTTTCCCCTCCTTTTATACAATAAATGCAAACACCGTCTAAGATGTGTTAATTTATCACATTCAAGGAATACGGGTTTTAAATATGCATTACTATATCCAAAATAGGTAATGAAACATTTTAAATGGTTGAACCAGGATAGAATATATGTATTTTATATTTATTAATGTTCTGAAATCCTTACACATTCATAGTATGGAATAATAATACAAATTAAGTTTATTGTGCAAAAAACTACCATGAAAAATCCAACTGTTTATTTTTAACTCATCGAATGAGTCATCCTCATTGTATATAACCACAATAATTATAAGTTTATTTATATCTCATTAATTTCAAAAATAATTTATATTAGAAATTTTGTATTTTGAACCATATTTCAAACAAACATCCATTCATGAATACAAGTAAATGCATCATGAAAACCAAAGAAGAAAATGATACCAAAAAAATAAAATTGAATCTCTTAAACCATCAAAAATGACATTAATGAACCTAATAAGGTCATAAAATATCAATTAAATTCTGATGGGGTTATGGAATGATTAATTAATGAAGCCAAATTTTATTACTCAGGATGTTAATATAATCTAGAACACCTTCAAGCATAAGGAAAGGGATCCTCTCTGTCACTTTTGTTCAAGAATATCCCTATGTTGAGCTCTTTTATTTTTAATTCCTAATGATGGGGTATGTTTTTAGACCTCCCCCATACATCCCTTATGACATATAAATAATGGGATACCCCTTTAAAACTCATTAATCCATCATAAGAACATGCGTTATCATGCTGAAATGTTTGTAAGGGGTTTTCTAATCTCACTTTCAATTCTGTGGGATTTCCATTATTTCCCTCTTATTTCATATATGTGGTATGGTTGTATAAAAATTTGATATATATTATCATTATTAACATAATATTCATGATATTCTGTGATTCATTTTTTGGTTATTAACTTTTGTTCATATGACTCAGTTGATTAAAACGTGGTAACAAAATTCTTCTCAAATTTCACTTCATTGTGACTTTCTTAGTATCGTGCGCATACTCTTTCTTATGTGGTGTAACTTATTCACATTTGAGATAAATTTTCAATTAATATTATATTCCATTTAAATATCTATATTCACATATCATGGATATGATTATTGTCTAAGTTGTATACCATTAAACTTACGACATTTATTTTGAATGTTGTTTTGACTATGGAAATATTGATGAATCTATATCCTCTATTCTATACAAATAATGTAAAGTCATGTTGATCTTGTGTTTAATATATGTATAAAGAATTATTTGAATGCAGAGTTGGGTGGGGCCTACTACAGCCCCTCGATGCACTGGTAAGTCTCATGAGACAATCAGATTGGCGACAAACCCATCGAGTTTGTTACCAAATATTAGACAGGTTTCCTCCCATAGAACTAAACCATTTTTATGGTATTATGGTATCATGTTCTAGATAAATGGTGTAAAATTAATAATAATTCTCTTTATTCATTATTATTTATTAAAATCCTTTAGGGTTTCAGTATGAAAAAAATCTATGGATGTAGTTTCATTATCAGTATATTATAGGTGTGAGTTTTTCATTTATTCACCATGGCATATTGATTATGTCACATTGTTTACAATTACATTATTATTGATTCATGATTCTCCATTTTTAACCCTTTCTGAGCATTTTAACACACCCCTTTCATTGTTTACTTTCAATAGCTGATGAATAAGAGATCATTTATTGAGTTCTTGGGGATGTTGTCTTTAGTTTTTGTTTTGTTTTGTATTTTGTAACCTTTTCCAATGTAATTTGAGTTACATTTATTTATATAGATTCTTAAAGACTACTAAAATGATAATTCCTTTTGGGATTTTCATTCCTTATAAGCATGTAAATATAAAAAGTAATGCACCAAATCTGTTCTAGGAGGGTCGTGGTGTTACAACTGGTATTATAAGAAGTTTAATTGAAAACATGGAAACTAGATTAGAAAACATAGATTATAGAACAAAGACATAAGGTAGTATTTGAGTATAAATGTATGATAATGTCCTTATATTTTGGTAAGGAAAGTATTATGTGGATCTTCCAAGTAATACATTGCTGTCTAGATATGAGCAAGTAGAGGTGGATCTGGCAAAGATGAACTTAGGAGTGAAAGCTCTGACAAGATGTTTTGGGCTTCACCTGGGGTATCATGGTACACGACAACGGGTCTTGCGGCACTCATGGTTGTGAGACTCACGTGGGATATGCTTATGCTAATTCATATTTTCTTTACTAGCCATTAAGAAGGATTGAAATGTAAATTATTCCTCAAATAAACCATTTTTCTGATTATGAGATTAGCCATGTGTATGATTCCAATTTATGCTAAGTATTTTGTAAATTAAGATTATAAATTATGATTAGTACCCTAATCTAGTGTGTGACATTATTTAGTAATGGAAACTAATTGAAGAAGAGGAGTCAATACTCATGGAAAATGTAGGGATCTCCCCACTGAGCAAGTCAACACTGTCAATGTTGGAGCAGATCAGATCACGAACATATTTGGAAAAATTACTCAGAGTGTAATGAATAACCATTCCACACCTATGTTGGATCTTTTCATGTGGAAAAAGCCCCCATTTTATTATGGGACTACTAATCCAGTGGTTTCAGAGAAATAGATCCAGTCACATGAAAAGATATTCATGGAATTAAGATTCAATGACAACGAAAAGGTAGTACTGGTAGAATATTATCTCAAGGGTGACGGTGATCAAAGGTGGTCCTTGATTCAGAATTCCACAATGGAAGAAGACATAGAAGATATGGAATGGGGGACTTTTAAGGAGCTATTCTTCGAAAAATATTTCCCTCATGAGAAACTAAGCAAAATGAAGAAGAATTTCCTTAGCTTAAAGCAATGGAAAAAAGACAGCATTATAGAGTATGAGGCTACCTTCACAAGGCTTTCCAGGTATTCCATAGATTACATATATGACTCAGCAGACAAGATTGATAATTTATTTGATGGTTTTAATCCATGTCTTATAAGGGCACTAGCTTCTCAAAAAATTCCATCATATGATGGAATTGTATCAAGGGCCATCCAAATAGATATGGATTTTTCATGATCAAATTTGTTCAAGGGAACCCTAGATTAAAAGTACTCTGATAATAAAGGGAATGGTGAAGCACTAAAAAAGAACAAATGAGCGAATCAATTCATATTACGTGAGAAATTTTGAAAGAATCATCTTGGTAATTTCATGAAATGCATGGGAGCCTGCTATAAGTGTAGAGAAATGGGTCATCTATCTCACGAATGCAAGGGGAAGACACAATTTGATGATGTTCAATGCTATAATTGTAGAGAGATGACACTATGAAAATGAGTTTCCTAGGCACCTAGGAAACATGCCTCAAAAAAATCCAAGAGAGAAAGGGATAGCTTATGCGATTAAAACTGCGGAAGTTGAATTTCTTAATGATGTGGTGGTAAGTACTTTAGTTGTTTACTCAAACTTAGCCAACACATTATTTGATTCTAGATCATCTCATTAATTTATATCTTCCACGTTTTCCAAGAAAATTATACATGTCCAATTTGATTTAATGAAGGAGTTATCAGTCAAAACTCTTAGGGGATGCATCATTGCAACCATGGAATGTCAACTAGTCCCCCTCGAGAGACATAAACATACTTTAGTTTCTAACCTTATCGTCATACCAATGACTGAATATGATATAATTATCGGTATGAATGGGTTGTAAAATTATGATGTAGTGATATTTCAAGAAAAAGGATGTAACAATTTATGAAAATGGTGTATAATCTCTTATCTTTAGAGCAGAGACCTCACCGTCTCATTCTTATCTAGACCCACCCCCAGTAGCTCTGTTAAATGAAATTCATGGAGAGGAAGATAACCAAATATCAATGGGTGAGGAATGAAATTTTCAAATTTAAGATGTCTACATAGTGCAAGAATACATTAATATTTTTCAAGAGGATTTACCTGGACATCCTCCAGAGTGGGTGGTTGGGTTCTCTATTGATTTAATTCCTAGTGCAAGACCTATATCAAAGGCTCCTTATAGAATGGCCACAGTGTAACTAGTATATCTAAAAAAACTATAACGAATGAGTGAAAATGGATTTATTCGACCTAGTTTTTATCCATGGGGAGCCTATATCCTCATTGTCAAGATGAAAGATGGATCCATGAGGCTATGCATTGATTACAGGGAAATGAATTCTATTACGATAAAGAATAAGTATCCTATGCCAGAGATTAATGATTTATTTGATCATCTTCATGAATATCAATACTTTTTTATGATCAAATATCAATCTAGATATCATCAGCTACATGTGAGGTAGGAAGATATTCCTAAGACAACATTTTGAACCTAGTATGGGCATTACAAGTTTACAGTGATGCCTTTTGGACAGAGAAATGCACCCTTTGTTTTCATGGGTTTAATGAATAGAGTTTTCAAATAATATCTTACTAACTTTGTTGTGGTATTCATCGAGGATATAATGGTATACTCGAAAGGCTTTAAAGACCATGATAATCACTTGTGGATTATTTTGAAAACTCATAGAGGAAATGAATTATATGGGAAGTTTATCAAGTATGAATTCTAGCTTCAATTAGTTTATTTTCTAGTCTATATTGTTTTTATGAATGTAATTCTTGCTGATCATACAAATAAAAGGGAAATACATGAAATGAACATGCGAACAAACATAATCTAGCTATGTAGATTTATTGGCCTAGTGGGTTACTATCCGCATTTCGTTCAGAATTTTTCCCGACTAGCTAACCCGCTAACCGAGCTCACACATTAAGGAGTAACATTTGTGTGGACAAAAGAATGTATTGGATGCATCATGGAATTAAAAATAAGACTGGTCAATGCTCCAATTTTGACTCTTCCATTTGGAAATGAGGGATTTGAGATATACAGCGATCCATCAAATAATGGATTGGATTGCATCCTTATGAAAAAAGATAATGATATTTCTTATTCATCAAGGCAGTTGAAGACTCATGAGAAAAATTATCCAGATCATGATCTTGAGTTAAATGTCGTAATATTTTTCTCTAAAAATATGGATACATTATATCTACAGAGAATGATGTGAGATTTATATAAAACACAAGAGTTTGAAATAATTTTTCTCACAAATAGAACTCAACACGAGGAAAAGGAGATGGATAGATTTTTTCAAAGATTCTGATTGTTCAATACACATCCACCCATTAAAGGAAAATAAGGTGGTAGATGCATTACGTAGGAATGTTCACAAACTCCTCACCAAAATCTATATTGAAAGAGATTCTATATTCATAGGTCTACTGAAGATGTATATGGAAATTGTTAAGGAAGGGGAAACATCTTTCCTCTTCCAAATAATTTCTAAACTATCTTTATTAGAGAAGATAAAAATCTCTCAATTCGATGATGAGAATATTTACTAGAAAATTATTGCTGTTAAGGATGGGAGATTGGAAGACTTCATGTATGAGGAAGGAGTTCTGAAGTTTGTGAAGAGGTTATGTGTCCCATCAATACCTGAGGAAAAAATGGAACTATTAGATGATGGTCATAGCTCAAATTTCTCTATACAATCAGGTACCAGAAATATGTATAGATATTTGAAGGAATATTTATGGTTGGATAATATAAAGTGGGATATTGCTGGCTACATGTCAAGTTGTCTAATTTGTCAACAAGTGAAGGCAGAGAGGAAACATCCCAGAGGTGTGATGCGACCTCTACCTATTATTATGTTGAAGTGGGATAATATTCTGATGGATTTTTTTTTACCAGACTACTGAGGAAACCTTTATGTAATGATTCAATATGTTTAATTGTTGATCATCTCATAAAATCTTCTCATTTCCTTGCAATAATGGAGGATCTACAAATTTAGCACCTAGAAAGACATTGTATTAATGATTTTTTAATACATTATGGTGCACGTCAATCAATTGGGTCCGATCAAGATCCCCGGTTTACCTCAAAATTCAGGAAAAGTCTCCATAAGGCTTTTGATACTGAGCTTCCTATGACTACAACTTATCACCCACAAACTGACGGACAATGTGAAAGGACTATTCAAAATCTGGAAACATGTGGAGATCAATCTATATTGACATCGTAGGTATGTGGGATCAATACATGCCTTCAGTGGAAAATTCATACTATAATAGTTTCTATTATAGTATTAAAATGGCTCCATATGAAGCATTATATGGAAAGAGATGTCAAAATCCAACTTCTTGGGATGAAGATGATGAGAGGAATCATATAGACACGAATCATATTGAAGAGACCATGACATTGGTGAAGTCAATCCAAGACCTTATTAAAGTATCCCAAAGTAGGCAGAAGAGTTATGCTCACAACTGGAGAAAGGATTTGGAAATCCAAGTGGGAGATCATGTGTTTTTAAAGGTATCTCCATGGAAGAGTGTCTTAATGTTCAGTAAGAAAGGGAAATTGAGCCCTAGGTACATCAGAACATTTGAAATTTTTGAAAGAATCAGAGCTGTAGTGTACCTTTTAGAAATTCCTCCAAGTCTCTCCAAAGTTCATGATGTGTTCCATGTGTCATTGTTGAATAAATACATGCCATACCCAACGAATTTACTCACCTATGAAGAAACAGAACTATAACATGATTTTTCATACTGTGAAAAGCCTATCGGGATTATTGACACATGGGGGCAGGTATTGAGAAATCAAAAAAATCATCTAGTAAAGGTTATTTGGAGAAACCAGAATATGGAGGAAGCAACATGGGAACCTAGGGATGTTATGAATAAGAACCACCCAAACCTTTTTGGTGGGATTTATTAATAAAATTTCGAGGATGAAATTTCCAAAGGAGGGAATAATGTAGCACCCCAAAAATTTTATGGTATGTTTATCTTAAATACACTTTATTCATTAGATAGAAAATATTTCCTGAATCACTGAGCCTCTATATAACAAAACATGGTTATTTATAGGAGATAGATATAAAAAACCCATTAAACATAAATTTTATAGCTCTGTGATTTGACTTTTAAAAATTTGACATACACGGTTGTGTTTAGGATGATATTTATAGTTTGATAGAATTAACTTAATTTCCTGTGAATTGTATCCTACCATTATGAATAGTAACAAACCCTTATGAATAGTAACATTCCCTTAGGAATAATAATGTGATAATTATTAATGGAATCCATACCCTTGAGTGTATAAATTAATTTAGGCACCATAAAAAATAAGATGAATATTTTAAGTGTATATATATTTATATTAAATATTATTTTAATTAATTATTTAATTAATAAAATTTAGATAATTATTTCTGAAAAATGGACTTCATTTTTGGATTTTAAATGTTGAAAAATGGTTAGGGAGGATTTTTGGGATTTTTCTGAAATACTTGATTTTTGGGTGAATAGTAAAATTCATTAATTTACTATATAAATACATTATAATTTAAATTTAGTATTCCATGCATAACGAGTGATGTTAGAACCAAAATATATAACTCAAATTCATATATAAATATCCTTTGTCATGGAATACTCACTATTGTGTGTCTTCAGAGGAGATAATAAATTAATGATTATAATATTAAGAAAACTCCTCTTCTCTCCACTATATAAACCACCCTTCACCCTCTCTTCCTCCCACACCACTCAAGCTTCAAGACTTGACTAAATTTTTCCAAATACACTTTCCAAGCCCTCTCCCCATGTCCAAGACCTGCTGGCCTCACCAAAATTCCAAAAACAAAGGCCTTAAAGAGATTCTCAAGGAGGATTACACAAGAGGTGAAACTTTCTCCTGTTTTTTTAATTATTTTTCAAAGTTCCATTCCTTTGTTCTCCCTACCCACCTCCCCTAAAACAAATTCCATTATAATTCCAGTACCTTACATGTACTGTATTTTCATTGTTCTAATTGAATATTTCACCACCATGCCTCTTTTTTGCCTCCTTTTATTCTATAAATGCCAACACTGTCTGAGATGTGTTAATTTATCACACTCAAGGAAGACGGGTTTTCAATATCATTACTATCTTCAATACTGGTAATGAAAACTTTTAAATGGTTTAACCAGGTAATACTATATTTATTTTATCTTTATTAATGTTTTTGAATCCTTACACTTTCATAATATGGAATAATAATACAAAACAAGTTTACTGTGCACAAAACCGCCATGCTAAATCAAACCGTTTATTTTTAACTCATCGAATGAGTCATCTTCATGGTTTATATCCAGAATAATTATATGTTCATTTACTTCTCTATAATTTCACTAATAATGTATATCATCAATTTGGGATGTTTAATCATATTTCAAACAAACATCTATTTAGGAATATAAGTAAACGGATTATGAAATCCAAAGAAGAAAATGCTTCCAAAGCAATAAAATTGAATCCCTTAAACCATCAAAAAGTCCATTAATGAACCTAATAAGTTCATAACATATCAATTTCATGTTGATGAGGTTATGGATTTATTAATTAATGAAGCTAAAATTGATTATTCTGGTCGATAAGAATAATCAAGAACCCCTTCAAGCATAAGGAAAGGTATCCTCTATCTCACTTTTGTTCAAGAATCTCCCCTATGTTGCACTTTATTATTTTTAATGCCTACGGATTGGTTATGTTTTTTAACCTCCCCCATTATGCACTTATGACATATAAATAATGGGATACCCCTATACCTCTCATTAATCCATTGCAAGAAAACTTGTTACCATGCCGAAATGTTTGTAAGGGTGTTTCTCTTCTCACTTTCAATTCTATGGGATTTCCGTTGTTTGCCTCTTATTTATTATATGTGGTATAGTTGTACTAACATTTAATATATATTATCATGATTGTCTATATATCAATGGTATTCTATGATAAAGTTGTTGGTTATTAACTTTTGTTCAAACGACTCAATTGATTACAACATGGTAACAAACTTTGTCTCAAATTTCACTTCATTGTCACTTGCTTAATATTGTGAACCTACTCTTTCTTATGTGGTGTAACTTATTCCCATTAGAGATAACTTTTTTATAGAAATTATATTCCATTTAAATATCCATATTCTCATATCATGGATATGATAATTTTCTAAGACGTATACCATTTAACTTACAGAATTTATTTTGAATGTTGTTTTGACTATAGAAATATTGATGAATCTGTATCCTCTATTCTATATGGATAATTTAAACTCATGTTGCTCTTATGTTGAATCTATGTATAAATAATTAACTATATTTAGAAGTGGGTGGGACCTGCTACATCCCCTTGATGCATTGTTAGGTCTCATGAGACAATCAGTATGGCGACAAACCCTTCACGTTTGTTTCGAAAAATCAAACATGTTTCTTCCCATAGAACTAAACTATTTTTACGATATTATGGAATCATGTTCCAGATATATGATGTCTAATTAATAATAAATCATTTTATTCATAACCAGTTATTACAATCCATGAGGTTTTTACTATGAAAAAAACTATGGATGCGTTTTCCTTCTAAGTTTATTAATGCCATTAGTTTTTCATTTTTTCATCATGCCATATTGATTTTGTCAAATTGTTTAAAATTTTTTTAATATTAATTCATGATTCTACCATTTGTAACGTTTATTTATCTTTTTATCTCACCCCATTCATTGTTTACTTTCAATAGGTGATGAAGAGGAGACCATTTATTGAGTTCTTGTGTCTTTAGTTTTTTTACGTATCGTATTTTCTATCCTTTTCCAATGTAATTTGAGTTACCTATACGTATCTAGTTTATTCAAGAATAATGAACCAATCATTTCTTCGAGATTTTCATTCCTTCTAACCATTCCAATATAGCATCTAATGCACCAGATCAGATCTAGAGTGGTCAGGGCGTTACATGCCCTACTAGAAATCGTGACTTTAACATTGTTGGTAATTATCACTACTATAACAAAACACTAATAAATGGAATATTTATCATCATTAAATAATGAAATTATAAATTTAACCTTTTACCAGATCTTCTTTTTTTCATGCTATTAATAGAAAATTGTTATCTGTGTTTTATTTTTATCTCTGGTAAAGTTATTCTTTATCAGTGCTTTATTTTTAGTGTTGATAAAGGGTCTCATTTATCATTGATTTATTTTTAGCACAGATACGGGGTATCCTTTATCAGTGTTTTAATCATAGCACTGATAAATGGTATCATTTATTTTTGCTTTATTTTTTTTGTTGGATAATATTTATATAAATAAAATTAAATAATTAAAAAAATAAAAAATAAAAAAGTGTTTATTAAAAAAAATATTATAAATTTTATTAATTAAATAATTATTGATAAAAAATAATAGATTGATTATACTTTATCAATTATTAAACATTTTTTTAATTAGATAATTATAATAATTAATGTTATTAAAGTGTATATATTAAATATATACATATATATTAATTTATATAGATATGATTTATATATTAAAAAATATTTATGCCATTTACATTAAATAGTCATAGTTTTATTGAATAATGGTTTATAATTAAAAATTAATATGAATTAAAAAATATTGACTTGAATTTCATAGTACGCGACATGTAATTGAATGTATTTTTAGTTTCCAACATAGATTGAATCAAATGTGCATTTTTTGGATTTTATTTAAACATAAGTAATTCATTTTTATATATATTGCACAGACACCAGACATATCCATATTTTCAATATCGTTAAAGTGTACTAATTCTTAATTAATTCAATTTCACTCATTTTAAACATATATTCACGCACATAAAAAGATATATTTATTAATAATGTTAAAAATATATTTGTAAATAAATATTTATAAAAAAAATAAATTTATAAATGTATAATCACTATATTTATATAGTTATATATTTATAATTATAAATAAATAATTATGTTTTTAAATTATTTATATCATTATATATAAATAATTACGTATATTTGAATAATTATTAAATTTATAATAAATTTACATAAATAATGAATATCATTACTATATTTATATTTATATATATATTTTTATAAATATATATGTACAATTATATAGATATATATGTAAAATTATATAAATATATATAATGATATAAATATTATTTTTTAAAAATATTTTAATATTGAGAAATAAATAATTATAAAATTATAATAATTATATTTAAAAAGGAATATATTTACAAGGTTGATATATATATATATATTAAGTATTTATAATGTTTTTTTATTTTTTTATTAATAATTATAAATCTAGTAACATTGCATGGTTGTGAAGCGCTGATAAAATAATCATTATTAGCATGGAAAAAATGTTGATAAAGATGAGGATTTATCAGCACTAAATAATGTGTTGATAAAATGAAGATTTATATGCTCTCTAATTTTAGCACAGACAAGTATTGATTTTATCAACACTTATGTTATAAGCACTGATAAAAGGTCGATTATTGGTACTTATTAACAAGCACTTAAAAATGTTTCATGGTCTATTTTAAAACCCCAAACCATTTGCAAACTCGCCATTATATAAAGCGATTTATGCTGAATCCACCTTCTACCGACACTCCTTCTCAATGAATATAATCTCAAATCACACCACTCGACTATTTCTAGTTATCAAGTTTCTTGAAAATCTGATTTTACATCCAGTTTTCAATTACTCTTGTGACGCCGGTGGGGTTTCACATCACTTTCCAGCAATTTCTTCACTCATGGTTGTTGGTTCCATACCCATATAGTTTTAGATAATTTAAATTACTTTCATGGTTAATTTTTTCAATCTTTATAGGTTATTTTGGTGGTGAGAACTTGTTTTGGAAATGATTTGACATTCAGTTGTGTTAAAAATAATTTTTCTAAAGAGAAATTGTTATGATTCTATATATTCATTATTGTGAAAAAACCATGACAGTGTTCAATTAATTATTTGAGTAGTGAAAAATGTGTTCATATGGTTTCTTAAAGAGTTAATTGGTTGAAAAACAGTTTTTCATGGAAACTTTATCATTTTGGGAATGTTAGCCTTTTTGTGCTCTTTTTATTTTTAGTTTTGAATTGCTTAAATAATGATTTTTTTTTAAATGAAATTTCAGATGTGGAAATGGTTTGTTAAATGGTGTGAGTGGTGTAAAATCTGTTTTCCAAGTGTTTGGCATGCTCTGTGTGAGGTTTGGGTTTTGTAAGAGAAAATGGATATGTTGTATATGTGTGTTTTAGTTTGGGGTTACGTTGAATGGTTTTATGGGGTTTTCAAATGGTTTAAATCATTTTATTAAAGGTGCATAAATGAGGATAGGTTTAGAAGTATATTCTTATAGAAAATTTAAATATATATCCAAGTTGAAAATGTTGTACCTTTTTTAACATGAAATGTAAATTATATTAAAGGTTCAAAGACATGTTTTGAAAAATATTTTCGGTTCCGTAGAAATTTGTATAAAGGGGACTTCCAATGGAATTGGTTGTGAATTAGTGTAGACTCTAGTTTCTTTAATTGTAAGTGTTCTAAAAATTAGTTAATAGATTTATTAAATTGTATATGTTTTTAAAATTATGTTTGATGTGGTCATCTGGTGCATTTGATTTTAAAAGTATCATTTTAATGTGAACATGGGCGTGTTTTTTGATGTAAAGCCTTGCGGTGCCTCAGCGGGTTATTTTAGAAAACTTTTTAAATAAATTATTAACATTCATAATAGGTGTGAGGCATGATTGTAAAATTATTTGTTGTGTGTATGTTTTAAAATTGGATTTTGGTGTGCAAGTGGTGGAACACTATTGGTTCTTTGTTTGGGGTGAATTCTATTAATTAATGTGTTGTACTAGTGACATGTGAATGTGAAACTTCACTGAGAACAAATAAAAGAGATTCATGGGTGACTGGGAAACTTGATTTAGTGATGTTTGGGAATCTTGAGGTTTGCACAGTAAAAGCATTGTCTATATAATAAATGTATTGTTTCGTATTTATGTTTAATTCATTTATTTTTCATATTACTCACAAAATAATTGCTTTCTCATGTAGGTGTATTTGTTTATTCATGTTTGGGTGCTCTGTCCAACGTTCCTGATCCTTATGACTTAAAATAGTTTCACCCATGCAGTAGTGTATTTATCACTTTGTTTCAAGTTACCTCCACTTATTTTATAAGAAGAGAAACAAAAATTCCTCAGCTCAATCAAAAAGGTAATATTAATGTTTTCACAGTGAAATCATTGTCCAAAGAATTTATTTATTTCTTCATATTTATTTTTAATAAAATTCTTTTTATTTTTAACCACATAATAATTTATTATATAGTGGGATTATTTTTTTCGAGTTGGGGTGCTCTGTCTAACTTTTAGTCTTCTTATAAATTAAATATTTTAACCCATGCAGTGGTGCATTTATCACTTTATTTAAAGGTTCCTCAACTACCTTTGAAAGATGGGAACGATGTTGCCTCTAATCGATAATAGAGGTAATCTTTATGTTTATACTTTAAAATCATTGTAAATAGAATTAATTTATTGTTTCATATTAATGTTTAAGTCCTTTTATTTTTATTATTACTCTCATAATAATTGTTTTCTTATACAGGTGGATTATTTTGTTCAAGTTGGGGTGATCTGTTCAACCTTCATGCACCTCCCCCTTAAAATATTTTCACCCATAGAGTGGTTCATTTATCACATTCTTTCATTCTACCGCCACTTCAGTTGCATGAAGGGAAACGATGCTGCCTTAGTTCAATCACAAAGGTAATATTGATGTTTTCACAGTAAAATTATTGTACATATAATAAATTTATTGTTTCATCATTATATTTACATTATATTTTCTTCATATTACTTACATAATAATTGTTTTCTTATAGAGGTGGACCCTTTTGTTTGTTGATATGTTATGTTCGAATCTTCTCATGCATTTTGGTAGTTCGATAAAGGAATTCAATGGAAAACCTGGTAACATTGATAGTTTGGATTATTTTTATTATATGTAATAATTTTTATTTATGTAATTTAATAAAAAAATGTTTGAAATTTCTATAATTTACGGTTCTCTATTTTTGTGGTAAATTTCATTTTATTTTTATTCTGTATTGGGATATGTTTTTGTTCATATATCTAGTTTTTTTCTGGTATTTTTGGTGCTACGGTGTGCTGTAGCAGCACACTATAGTGGTGTTGTGGTTTGCTACTATTGAAAAATACAATATATCCTTTTATTAGTGGTTTTGAAAGCACTAATAAAGAAATATTTTAGTGGATCATTATGAAATGCTTATAAAGGTGTTTTTATCAGAACTTTTTAAAGAGAAGATATATTTCCTAGGCTTTTAATATTTCTAATGTTGTTAGGGATTTTCTAGCACCGATAAATGCTATTTATTGTGCTGCTGAAGGCCTATTTTGTTTTAGTTATGTTCAAGGTATTTTTTATATTGTAGATCTTCGAATGACCATTTTTAGGGCATAAAAAATGACCCCCCCATCAGGAGTGATGCCCACGTGGACAAGGAATTTGTTTTAAGAAATGTAAATTCACACCTCACTACTACAAAAACGGGCAAGGGAAGCGCACACTTATATCATCTCTAAGAAAAATAGCTGATAAAGGATACCTTGTATCAGTACTAGAAATGCACTGATAAAGAACTCCTTTATCAGCGATAAAATTTTAGCGCTGATAAAAAGTTCCTTTATCAGTGCTAGAAAGGCGTTGATAAAGACTCCTTGTATCAGCGGTAAAATTTTAGCACTAATACAGTAAGGATTTATCAGTGCATTTTTTGAGCTGATAAAGTGTACTATTATCAGCGCTAAAAAAGTTCTGGTAAAGGACAACTTTATCATCTCTAAAATGTTAGCGCTGAAAAAGGTAGTATTTATCAGCACTTTTTTAGCACTAATAAAACCATAGGGAATTTTTTTATAAATTCGGTCGCACAGTGCCCTCGTTTTATCGCGACCTAAATCTCTCGTAGTACTAAAACTCTGTGACTCCCCTCTGCCGCCCGCTGAGATCATGTTGCCAGACCTCCGCCGCCCTCACTACTTGTTGCCAGACCTCCGCCGCCCGCTGAGTTCGCATTTCCAAACCTCCACCGCCCTCGAGCTTCAGTTTGCCGGACCTTCGCCGCCTGAAATGCTTTCATGCTCCGGTTTTCTGGACCTCCTTTAAGTAATGTTTTCCAAATCTTTTTTTAATATTGTTCTCCTCTCCAATTTGTATATCATTTTTTAACATGATTTTTTATTCTATGGGTTAGTATTATGGATTGACTAATTGAATAAAATGGACCATACTTGATGGAAAATGATGTAAAGGGGATGATTCACATGTGTTTACTAATTTTCATTATATTTCTCATGAACATGGTGCTTGTTTAGTTTTATTGTTGAAATTCATCATTGTTTTTTGGTGGGGTTGTTTGAGAAGTTTTTTATTATTTTGGTTGTGATATATTCCATTGGGGGAAAATGTGAGATGGTTAAAAAAAACCCTATACCACATAGAGTCATATTTTTTGTGAATCCAAAAATACACTCATTAGGCTATATCCCCTTTTAGTTAGACCAAAAATGTCTTATCACACAGATTTACCATACTAACTTTCACTTGGTATCATTGGAAAAATCATCTATACAACTTGATGTTAAACTATATCAATTATTTAATATTAGAAGTACCATGCACATGGTTGTGATAAATTCCCTCGGTGCATTCACTATATCAATTATTTATTATTATAAGTACATTGCACATGTGTTTTTATACTATATCTACTTTTTGTGATTCATGCGTTTCATGAATTCATATTTTATCCATTTGAAGTTGGATAGACTTGTTTTGATCATTTTGAAGCACAAAATAACCCTATTAATGAAAATAATATATGGAATGGATGGTATCTTGTTGTGAATTAACCCTTTTCATTGAAATAAATTACGTTTCCTTCTAGACAACATGAATGCCACTAACCTATTCTCAAATACCATGTTTTTCCATCTTGTTTGGGGTATTTTTATTCACTCCCCCATTTTGGTTTCAATTTATTCTTAGCATGATCATCATGAACGGTTTCACTTCCACCACCAGTGAGTATTTAGGCATGATGAATAAATACAAAAGTTTCTGCTCTATTAATCACCATTTTTATAAGGAAGTGGTTCTCTTCTACTATATTTGGAATTCTCGTTTTTGTGTACCTGAACCATAAATACTAATATTTGTGATTCATATAGTATGGAGAATAATAAAGATTGGTTGGATTCTAGTCGTTTAACAATAGAGTACGAGAACAGAGTGAAAAAGTTCATCAAGTTTGTAAAGGATCACGCAAAGGATCCTTCACAAATCCTTTGTTTGTGTTTATGTTGTTGTTATTATAGAATACTTACTCCACTGGAGTTGGACGAACATTTTATATGTCATGGAATAGATAGGAGTTATAAATTTTTTAACAAACACGGAGAAAAGGCTAATGTAGCTACTGGCTGGGATAAAACTGCGTTTTATGGATCGTCAGATATAAATACAAATATGGATAATGAAGATGACCGTATGGAGGATGTGATTACAGATGTCAATGATGATTAAGATAGTATTGATGAAAAGACAAAGACAATTCAAGATGAACTCCGTAATTGCCCAAAATTGTTTGCGAAAATAAAGAGTTATGCAAAGACGCCATTGTATGCTGATTTCACTAGGTATACAACATTGTCAGCTATACTGAAGTTGTATAAATTGAAAGCAGGCAACGGATGGAGTGATGTCAGTTTTACGGAACTACCTTCTCTCTTTAATGACATGCTCCCAGAAGATAATGAGCTCCCAAGCCGGACATATGATGCTAGACGAATGCTACGCTCGATGGGAATGATTTTTGAAAGAATACATGCCTGCCCGAAATACTGTATATTGTTTCTCAAAGAGAATAAATCACTTACAGAATGCCCAAAGTGTGGTGCTTTTCTATACAAGAAAGATAAATCCAATCCTATGAAAGTTTTATGGTACATTCCAATCATTCCATGGTTTAGGCATCTATATGGAAGTGAAGAAACTGCATGGCAAATGTCGTGGCGTGTTGATAAAAGAAATAAATATGGGTTATTACGTCATCCGGTTGAGTCTCCTCAAGGGATGAAAATTGATCATGAGTATCCTGAATTTGGAAAAGAGCTGAGAGACCTTCATCTTGCATTATCTACATATGTAGTGAATCCTTTTGGTTTTAAACTAGCACTCATAGTACATGACCTGTTATGTTGGTAAATTATATCTTTCCACCCTGGTTATGAATGAAGCAGAAATTCATCATGTTACCTATGATTATATTTGGACAAAAACAACCAAGTAACGATATTGATGTTTATCTGGCTCCTTTGATAGAGGATTTGAAGTTATTGTGGGACTCAGGTGTAATATTGTATGATGCTTATAAAAGTGAATACTTCACATTGAGAGAGATGTTGTATGGGACAATAAATGATTTCCCTGCTTATGGAAATTTTTCAGGCTATAGGATTAAAGGAACTCAAGGGTGTCCCATGTGTGAAGAAGATAAAGAATCAATTAGGTTGAAACATTCATCGAAATTTGTGTTTCGGGGACCTCGTAGATTTTTACCATGTCGGAATAAGTACCGATCTTGGACAATATCATTCAATGGTTGTTCAAAAAAACGTGCAACACCGTCTCCACTAACATGTGATCAGCTGTTTGAGAAAGTAAAAGATCTGAACACTAATTTTGGTCAACCATTTTGGAAAAACCTTACGAAAATCGGTTGGAAAAAGAGATCAGTTTCTTTTGAATTACCATACTGGAATTGTTTGTACGTCAGACATTTTCTTAATGTGATGCATGTGGAAAAAATGTACGTGACAGTGTTATCAGAACATTGCTAAATGCCCCTGGAAAAACAGAAGATGTAATTAAGGAAAGGTTGGACATGGTTGACATGGGAATAAGAGAAGATTTGGCTCCCATGAATGGTGAAAATCAAATATTTCTTCCTACAGCATATTATACTCTTTCTAGGGTGGAGAGATATCAGTTTTTCAACTTATTCAGTGATGTAAAGGTTCCAGAAGGGTACCTATCAAATATCAAGAACATTGTGTCAATGAATGATTTGAAGTTAAATGGTTTGAAATCACATGATTTCCATGTTTTGATGCAAAATCTAATTCCTGTAGTTTTAAGTTTCATTTTTCCCAAGAATGTTCATCATACATTAACTAAACATTGTTTCTTTTTCAAAGCTATATATATCAATGTTTTAGACTCGGGGAAATTGCTAGCTATGGAAAAAGAAATTTTCATCATATTGTGTGAATTATAAATGTTCTTCCCTCCAACATTCATTGATATGATGGTTCATTTGATGATTCAATTGGTGAGATAGATTCGACTTTGTGGTCCTGTGCACTATAGATGGATGTATCCTGTTGAACAGTATATGAAGATTTTGAAAGATTATGTCAAAAATCGAAGTCGTACAGAGGGTTGTATAGTGGAGCAATATATTCTTGAGGAACCCATTGAATATTGTACGGAATACCTATCTGATGTGGAAAGAATTGGTCTCCCGAAATCTCGTCACACTAGACGCAATGAGGGCGAGGTAAGTTTTGGAATAGAAGTTGTGACAATCAGTATTACAGATCGGGAGCAGGATCATCTTTATGTTTTTCATAATAGTTGGGAGGATGGTCCATATATTAAAACTCACAATGAAATTCTTAGGCAGTTGAATTCATCAAGGGATGAAAAATGGTTATCAGATACACATAATCACCAGTTTATAGGATGGTTTCAGGACCATATTTTTAAGCAGTTGGATGAAAATCCGAATTCAATTTCAGAACATCTATGATGGCTAGCCGCTGGACCAAGTGTGTATGTATTATCTTACAGTGGTTATGTAATTAATGGTTATACATTCTACATAGATAAACATGATAAAGATAGTACCATTCAAAATTGTGGAGTTACACTAGTGGCTGAAGTGATGCATGTTTCTGTTAGTAAGGACAGAAATCCAATTTATGAAAATGTGTCATACTTTGGCATTATCAAACTAATATGGGAGTCAGATTATACGAAATTCCAATTGCCAATTTTTCAATGCAAATGCATTGATAACAAAATTGGTATTAAAATAGATGAATAGGGATTTGTGAAAGTTGATTTTAGTAAAGAAGGGTACAAAGATGAACAGTTTATAATGGAATCACAAGCGGTACAATTTTTTTATGTTCTAGATCCCGCAAACTGAAAGTGGTTGATTGTTCTCTTATCGTCTAAAACTACTGAAGGTTTCGATGAAAATTCAGTAGAGGACGATCCTTTTAGTGGTATGTCACAATCATTTTGGAGTGGTCCCAATGCAGATGATGTTTTGTATGATAGAGGAAACCATAATGAAAGGATTTGGATAGTCGATAGTGGTGTCAAATCCCTTCAACCTTTGAAAAAAAGAAACGGAGTTTAGCAAACAACTTATATATTTTTTGTAAGATAGATCTTGTAAACTCATGTTATTATCTTATCATTACTGAATTTTTGTAATTTGAATTAACTGTTCAACCACTTTTGAAATTAATGACTCCTACATATTCTAATGCTCCTAACCTTGAGGCTGAACAAGTCTCTCAAGTAGCAGCAGCTGCGGCTGCTGCTGCTCTTACAGCTCATGTTGTTGCTGCTGTTGCTCCAGCTGCTACTCCAGCTGCTCCTGTAGCTCAGGCTGCTGCTGTTGTTTCTCTTGTTGTGGCTCCGGTTGCTCCTGCTACACCTCCTGCTGCTCCTCCTACTGCTCCTGCTGCTGCGGCTCCTGCTGCTCTTAGTGTTGAGGTCCAACAACCATCAACACATTTCGTTGATACCATTCTAGATGAACATATAGATGATGTTGATATTGATGAAATGGTTGGGAATGAAAGACCAGCTCCCAGAAATCACAGGTGTGTCGTAGTTTGATGGTGTTAGCCAAAATGTTTAAGGTGAAATTCAAAGGCATTAAATTTGAAGTCGGATGGAATGCACGAGGCCAGCATGTGAATCCCAACAAGGCTATGTTTAGCAGCTACATTGGCGTTGTCACTCGGCAATGCGTGATGATTGACATAGATTCATGGAACCATGTTATGTCTGGGATGAAATCTGTGATCTGGGAAGAAATTACAGTTACATTATGAATTTATTTCTTTAATTTACTAGCAAATAAAATAATGAAACAAAGTCTTACTCTTCTCAATCTCTGGCAGAGTACATTTATAGTAGACGATTCACACAAGGATTATGTACTAAGGCTTACAAGAAAGATTCATCGAGGTTTTCACACTATTATAACAAGTTGTCACCTCAAATATTCTAAAGGTAAAATAAACCCGCACCCACCCATTGTCTACAATCACCTGATATCCCAAGAAGCATGGGATGCATTTATTGGGGTCACGGGGATGAGAATTTTCAGGTACATTGTGAGTGATAATACATTGTTTGAGGATACCTGTATTCATCACTTTGATTGTCAATATTTCATTTATGAAACAGAAACTCTATACTAAAAATAAGGAACGTGCTTCAAAACCAACATACCCCTATCGTAAAGTAAGAATGGGGTACGCTTCATTAGAAAAGAAAATGGTACGTATTTTAAATTTACAATAATATTTTTATGTGACAATAAACACCGTCATAATTATTTTTCAAAGATTATATGTAGATTGATGAGTCTAAAACCAAATGCACTTCCATCCCACGTCATGTGCTATAGAAGGAGGCATGTGCGAACAAATATGGGAAGTTAGTAGATGAGAACACACAGAATGTGTGGGAAATATGTGTAAGTATGACACGACGATAAAATAATTTGTTTAAAATTGATATTACATAAAAATAATTAGTTATTTTCCTATATGTGATAGTCATAGGAATCATCAACTCCTGTAGCTGATACAGAACTATTATCAATGGATTTGATGCAGCCAGAAAAATACGATCGTGTTAGAGGTGCAGGGTTTGGGGTGACACCCCGAGTATATCGAGATGAAGAAAAAATGGATGATACAGATGAAAAATTGGAAAAAATGAGAGAAAAAATAGTAACCCTTGAAGGAAAATTGCAATGGAAGGGAGATTTGCTAGAAACATTAATGGGTGGGAAGAAAAGGGAAGTCATAAATCAAGAACAACTACCGCATGAACATCCTACCCCACCCCCCACAAGCTTTGAGATGAGTCATTCGCCTCAAAGAACTATCTTAGCCATGGTAACCAATATTCTAATAATTTTTCCCATGAAATATAAATCAGAAAAACACTAATAATTATTCTGTACCCATCTTCTACAGGGTGATAATGATTTTGATTTATATTTGACAACACCAACCTATCACCTTGTAGCGAGGTCTATAGTGTTCAATATCCCAGATGCCACATTGCATAATAGACCACTTCTGAAAGATCATCTGAAAGTGACGATTACTGTAGCTCATGAGCCAAAGGCAGAGCTACCTATTTCACTTGATGACGATGATATTCATATGGTCGAAAAGGCTATTCGGACATTCATTGCATGGCTGTCACAACTTGTAAGAGTACATGCGGACAAAGAGGTATTTATTTCCTTTTCTTTTCATTCTAAACCATTAACAATTAATGAAAAAAGAGTATAAACCAATGATTGTTGTTATAGACGGAGAAACGGAAGGGGGTGACAAACGTCAGCTCAAAAACATCTAAAGGATCGACCAACCGATCCCAAGGAGCTACTGAAAGCACAATAACACCACATGTTCTCTATACACATTTACTAGCATTGAAGACTTGTGGATATTAATCTAAAAGATAGTAATAGACATATAGTGGTTTTCGAAGAGAATATATACGGAGAAAAAAGTTATGATTTTGTTGCTGCTAAAAATGTAAATACAATCCTTGAAAATGGTTGGCTAGGTGTCATAGTTGTAAATGTATATATGAGGTATGTTTCCATGAATTGATTTTCAAAAAGCTGATCTAATGTGAAAATTATGACTAAATGCATTTTATATTGTTAACAAACGCATTTATGAAAAACAATTGAAGGAATTTTCCCAGGATCCAAGATTTGGACTGGTTATTCCTCATATCACATCAACACACCTAACAAAAATAGAGCCATCAAAAAGGGAGGCAATAGTGAACGACTTGTTGAAAACATTTGAACGCAAGATTATAGTTGACATATTTTTCCTAATACCAACCATGCAGGGGTAATACTCTACGATTAAAGCATATCAATTATATTTTCACTTATTTTATTACTTATTACTTTTTGTGTTTTTAGGGAACATTGGTTGCTAATTGTGGTGAACTTGGAAACTCCGAAGATTTATTTTTTGGATTCAAAGCAGGATATCCATCAAACCAACCACACATGATGGTGTTTGTGAATCTGTAAGACACTACATCTTACCTTTTAGGTCTAAACATCAAGTAATATAATTTATATTATCTATTACTAAGGATTCTGTTATGATAGGGTGGTGTATCATTATCATCTAAAAAAGGAATGAGGATAGGGGCTAAGCATAAGGAGGCAAGCAAGTACTATGTCTGGACAAATATCAGGGTACATATAATTAAATTTCACTATACAAACACATCTCAACACAAGTTACTTATTCTCCTAATTATCAATTTTTTTGCACTATCCAAAACAAACAAACGATAATGATTGCGGTTATTATGTTTGTAAATTTATGAAATAGTTCATTTTTCATCAGCAAACTTGCATCCCTAAAGAGGAATTTTTAAAAACAACTACTAGTTCGTTTATGTTATTTATTAATTGTTTATTTTCTTATTTTGCAGTAGTACTCTGACGGGCAAAAATCCTCATACTCACAAGATGATATAGATGTGTTCAGAAATGAGTGGGCCGCATACCTGATAGAATATTTTACAGAAATACAATGAAGATCTCACTTGGGGACATGTACAATTTGTGGTCATTTTTGAGAGGGGTTAAGGGGATCAAAAGATGAAACATTGTTGTATGTAAATTTTTGTAGGAAAATTGTAATTGTTATTAAAAAAAACAGCCTTTCTCCAATGAGTCATCTTCCCATTTTAACAGATGATATGCACCAACACATGAAAGAATGTTGAACCACTCAAAGGGTCTCTCTTGTTTAAAGTGGACACGATTTTAATTGAAAACAACAACTAACGTACAAAAATCCGACCAAACGCATTAGGATTGCATTGATCATTTATAAGAATGATCCAAGGGTCCTTGGTGACATGTAAAAGTCATCCCCACCTCAAACGGAGGCACGGTGTGGCCGCTAGCACTCAAAGGGTCATTATTTTGTTTAAAATGGACAAGATTTTAAGTGAAAACAACAACAGACCTACGGAAATCCAACCAAACGCATTCCGATTGAATTGATCATTTATGAGAATGATCTAAGGGTCCTTGGTGACATGTACAAGTCAACCCTGCCTCAATCCTAGGCACAGTGTGGCCACTACCACTCAAAGTGTCTCTATTTTGTTTAAAATGGACAAGATTTTAAGTGAAAACAACAACTGACCTACGAAAATCCGACCAAATGCACTTCCTGTATTGGATGCTCTTAATTTCAGATTTATCATCCCATATTTTTCATCAAATTGATTGGTCAACTTCCAATCTATCATAGAGGTTGCCGCACCTCCTTTATACGCAACTAATGATCACAGGTAGCTTGATTAGAAAAACAATCCTGAGGGAACTATACATGAAAGATCATGTGGTGCCATAGTTTCTCAGCAACCTCAATTTACCCCACATGATATAAGGCTATTTCATGATGTCCAAGAAATAGCGAGAGGAGTAGAGAAGGTGAAAGTCTCGTAGACGAACAACATCAATAATGAACATCCACTACCCTTTCACTATATACATCAAAAAAATATCTTTAAGAATGTCCATGTGAATTTCTATCTATCTTCCATCGAGGATGATGCATGTTGGTCAAATTGATTTAGAAATTGTTTATCTTCATCTATGACTTGTTCTTGCAGCCATGAATTTGAAGGTGAGTATGCGTACACGATATTTGACCTTAGAGAAGATTTCTTGGAAGAGTATAAGAGACATGAAGCAATGAAGATAATTAGAGTGTTGGATCAAATGGGGTTGCTAGAAATAATGTATAAATTGGCTTGTGCAATGAGGAATAATTTACAACTTGAAGGTATTGTACTTTATTTTTTTCTGGAGGTTTCCAGTGTAAAGGCATTTTGGAATGATCATTGCTATTCATTGTCTTTTAGGTTTTTTTACAGGTGAGGGGGAAGAGTGGGGTCTGTATACATTGGAGGATATGTCGAAGGGTGATTTTATGGGAAATTACATCCTATATTTTTGCAACATTTCTTTGGTGATATGTATGAGTCAACCCCACCTCAATCAGAGGCACGGTGTGGCTGCTATCACTCAAAGGGTCTCTATTTTGTTTAAAGTGGACAGGATTTTAATTGAAAACAACAACTGACCTACGGAAATAAAACCAAATGCATTCGTATTGCAATGATCTTTTATAAGAAAGATCTAAGGGTCCTTGGTGCCGTGTACGAGTAAACCCCGCCTCAATCCAAGGCACGGTGTGGCTCCTATCACTCAAAGGGTATCTATTTTGTATAAAATGGACAATATTTTAAGTGAAAACAACAATTGACCTACAGAACTCTGACCAAACACACTCATATTGCATTGATCTTTTCTAAGAACGATCCAAGGGTCATTAGTGACGTGTACAAGTCATCCCCGTCTCAATCCGAGGTATGGGGTGGCTGCTACCATTCAAAGGGTCTCTATTTTGTTTAAAATGGACAACATTTTAAGTGAAAACAACAAATGACCTATGGAAATCTGACCAAACACATTCGGATTGCATTGGTATTTTATAAAAATGATCCAAGGGTCATTTGTGATGTGTTTGAGTCAACCCCGCCTCAATCAGAGGCACGGTGTGGCCGATAGCACTCAAAGGGTTTCTATTTTGTTTAAAATGGACAAGATTTTAAGTGAAAACAGCAACTGACCTACGGAAATCCGACCAAATGCATTCAGAATGCATTGATCTTTTAAATGGGGGGTCATGGAATGTGATCTATCAGTGGCCTCATATATATCAAGTCATGGTTAGCCTAGTAAACTAGGGTGATCATGTGTTTGGGTCTATGATACTTATGGGCTTATATCGGGATGAAAATACTCCCATTTGGGAGGGTGGATATGCTTATGGGTCTTATTCCTTAAATGAGAATACTCTCGTTGGGGAGGGATGAGATGTATATAGGTATTATTCCCCAAATGAGAATACAGACATAGGAGTGGGATGATATTCTTATCGGGAATATTCACTAAATGAAGATAATCCCATAGGGGAGGGCTAAGATTATTATATAGATTATGCCACAAATGAGAATACACCAATATTGGATGGTTGATAAGATTCTAGGGATTATTATTTGGATGATAATTCACCCAGATGGTAAGGAATATATGTTTCTTAGTATTATTCCCTAAATAAGGGTACTCTCATAGTATAGGGATGAGATCCTTGTAGGTCTTATACCTCAGAATTGGAAGAACACATATGTGTGGTCTGAGATACTGTTGAGGGTATTCCCTGGATGAGAAAACTCCCATAAGTGGATTTCCATGATGGATTATAAATAAAAATCACATATTGGAGTTCAATGATAATTATTTATATAGTGGGGAGACCATGGTATATTATATGTTTTGTGTGGTTCCTATGATGTGCTCAGAGAAACCCTAACATTGGATGAAGTAGGTGTGGTTGATCAAGATTTAACACTTGATAATCAATGTGTCTTAATCTAGATGGGGTTGGACTTGGTCAAACTATATTTTTATAATGTCTACACGCTCCTTGTGAAATTCTTGGTAAATGTTCAGCACTTGGAAAATTAATTTGGGTTTAATCATGGTCATGGATTTGAGGATCAATGATGATTTTTTTTATTAGTTTTACTCATGTTTGTTCTCAACTTGGTTGTGCATATTTCATGATCATGCACCTATAATAGCCTATTGCAGGTTTAATATTGGGGGTTTGTTAATTTGATTCTCCCCCCCAAGTATGTGCACCTCAGTGTGTGTACAAACCTTATAACTTTATTGAGGTTGAGAACATGATGCATAGTGGATAGAGAAATGTCCAAAAATTTATGTATTAATAAAACACACCCATGTGGAGACTTAGGATTGAACTATAAATCCCCCCCGGACACCCCCTACCCCCCCCCCCCCCCTTGAAAACCCACCCCAAACCCTTGAACAGCCACCCCAGACCCTTGAACAGCCCCCGAACCCCCTGAATTCTGAATTGATTTCTCTAAGTACTTGATTAACATAAAAATTATGTGTTAATGGTGTATGAGTAAAATTATTGTATGGGTATACTTGGTCTAATTTTCTTATGATTTATGAGTTAATTTTGTATGCGTATACTTGCTTTAATTGGCTTATTGAGATGCTATTTTTTTTTTGCAGGTGTTCGGCTGTGCTGCTGCAGATTTATCGGAGCAGCAGAGAGGGCATTTATTAGTGCTCTTTTAACGCTGATAAATTGATATTTTATCAATGCTAAAAATGCGGTGATAAACTACACCTTTATTAGTGCTAAAAAAGAGCATATAAAATATGTGTTTATCAGTTCTCTTTTAGCGCTGATAAATCGTGCTTTTATCCGCGCTAAAAAAAGCGTTGATAAACTACACCATTATCAGCTCTAATGTAGCGCAGATAAAAGATAAGATTATCAGCACTAAAGGAGCACTGATAAAACAATCATTTATAAGCACTAAAGAAGCGCTTTTTTAGTGCTGAAAAAGAGTTATTTTATCAGCGCTTTTTTAGCACTAATAAAACAACCCTTTATCAGTGATTACTAAGCGCTGATAAAGGGGTTCCCCCTTTATCAGCACTGAGCTTTACATCACTTTTTTAGCGCTGTTAAAGCCCGTTTTTAGCGCTGTTAATGCCTGTTTTTGTAGTAGTGCCTGATTCTTTGGGGATACATCCAATCGGTGTTTTGGGTGATGTTTGGGACTCTATGTGACCATTGTAATTTGGTGGATTTCCCAATAAATATGGACTAAGGAGACTATAATACCACTAGTGACTCCATCCCCTATAGCTCTTATGATTCATCTAGTCATGTGATCATTTACAAAACCTTTCCTCAAGATCCCATTTTCAGGATCCCTCTATTAGAACTGATCATGAGAAATAAATCACAAGACTACATAATGGGACCTATTTTACAAGTTCTTGATGTACCTTCACACTACTGGGTATCCTTTTCCCATTTCATGTTTGATCTAATCAATAATTAAATCACAATAATTTCTTGAACTGTGACTTATGCCCTTGTCAATATAGATGTCTTCTGAGATTCTCATGGTTTGATGGCTTGGTCGTGTGATCACACGATCATCATTGGGTCATGTGACATTATCAAGGTCTCAATATCACATGTCTCAGAATAGATCTTGCGATAGAGAGGTTCCCCACGGTTCATGAAATTTGTGATATCTTCACTGGTCATACAGTTAGTGTGACCTATATAAGGTCATGTGATCACAAATTAGTTCATGTTTTATGTGATTCACATGACAGTTCCAGAGTCATGCATATGCCTTTTGAAATGATTCTTCATTTATAAAAAATGAACTTATATCTCTTATACAGATGGAACCTAGTTCCTATACATCTTCCACTATGGCTAGCTAGAGGATTTTCATTAATTGTAATCATAATTCTGATCCATAGTATAATGTGTGCTCTGAAAATGAGGCTTTGAAGAGGCATATCCCATATAATCATCAAAGATAATATTTCTCTTTGTGGCTTTCCCAATATAGTTATTGGTTATTGGATGATGTATTCATTATGTCACCTATCCATAATATTACATCTTTATGGTTATCATCTTCCTTGGATTATGTTCAAGAGACAATTTATAGAGGTATTCAATTGTTCATGGTAAATTCCCATGGGTTTTTTCACATGATGGTGAACTTATATTTTGTTCCATATGATTTCATGTTTCTCCATCAACCCATTGGTTATTGTTATTCAAGAATATTTTTATCTTCCTTGAATGAACCTAAAAGTAGTTGGAGATTAAAATGTGACTTCTGACATAGTGAAAATTTATATGATGAATGTGTGTGGCCTTTTCGGGATAAAATGTTCTTCTCATAATTTTCATATCATGTACATGATATTTTCCTATATGAGGATATATATACATTCAAGTTCATCATCTATCATTAGTCAGATCTTCTTAGATAACTGATTAGTCAATGGGTACCTAGAGTTAATTCATTCTATCTATCACACAATGAAACAAGAATCAACAATTTGGATATCTATTGACTTGGTGGGGTATCCCCCATTGGGGAGATGTACGATGACTTCCATCCCACTGGGGATGTATGGGATGATCATAGAAATACTCCATCTTTGGAAAGGGATATGATGAATTATTTTAATTATATTTTAATGAAGGATATGAATATATGATCAATTATATCCTTTCAAGACAATATCACCTTTTTTATTTGTCAAAGCATATTCCATCAAACTTTTATACACACTCATCAATGACATTCTGGATAGGTTTCTGATAGAGGAGATTAATAATTTGAAATCATGGAGGCTAGAGAATATACAGCATAGGGCTACTGGGTTATAATGAAGAACTACCCAAGATTTAGGTTGGCAAATTTCAAGGCCATGTTCTTAAATGAGTTGATATTCTCAATTGGGGATGATAACTCAGGAATCAATGATTGTATGTTGCTGAAGGATACATGATTATTAGAGGGGAAAACCTTTAATCTATCCATACTAACTCTTTAATGCCCTTACTAAATCCTGCTCCATTTCCCTAAAGGAAAAGTACATAATATGATTGGTTTTCCTTTCAAATTATTATTTTGATTTATGTGGCATCATTCTCGCTGATACAAATAGCACAACACTACAGAGATCTTTAGTGACAATTTCCTCCATTGGATTCTATACATTTCCAATATTGAGGTGATGTCATTAATCCTTAATTATGTTTCCATCATGAAGAAATTTTCCGATCATTTCTACTTTTTACCCATTCCCACCCCAAAGGGGGTAATTATTGATAATATAGGTGGTTATCTTAATGGATTTACATTCATGATCTATTTTTGGGAAGATGTTGCCCTGACCCATGTGGTTGATTTGGTTATTTGATAATTATATACTACATACCATTCCACCCACTAGTTTCATTTAATTCAGATGGTTTATCCACTCCCTTCAGCTGCCATTTAGGGAGAATGACTTCCTGGAATTATGCACCATTTTGGATGATACTAGAGTGTGATGATAGAAAAAATAAGATCATAAATCCCCATATTGGCACCCATATTTTTCTATCTTATGATTATTCGTAGGCTTTGGAGGAAGCCTATGCAAGTTGAGTGCTAGATAGGATAGTCTATCATGTGTAAAATTCATGTTCTTTATTAGCCCCTATCCATAGAAAGGTTGGTGTTGATTCAAGATTCAGGGGAACCTTTGAGGAGGATTCCTAATCCTATAGATGGAAATCCCATTAATGGGTCATAATTTTTTGAGGTATCTAGTCCTTATATATGAGTGATAAAAAATACATCCTTTGAGAGAAGATAATATAAGGAATCCTATGTTCATTATTTGTTAGTTCATCCAATTATTCCTCCATATGAAGTATCTAATCTAGGAGTTATAAAGGATCAAACCCGGTATAGGAACCTCGAGTAGCAGATTCACACATTGATCACTGAGACTCCACTAGAATCATTTCATGACCAATAGTAATGTATTTACCATCTCTTTCATTATTTGGGGTAGAAAAACATTGACTACCAACCATTAAATCTAACAATAAAAAACATTCTACTAACATGACAATAGTTAGATTCTTGTGAGAGGGTATTAAGAGACTTTGATGATGGGGATACCCTAGTTTAACTAATAATGGATGCTTCAAAGGCATTGGAACAATGGCATGACATAATGTCTATGATTCATGACCAAATGGATTCTTCAACATCACTAATAGAGATACATGAGGAGTTTATTTATTGTCCTAGGTCTGGTATTTTGGTATCATCATCCTCAATAAAATATACTTGAAGGTATTTAAGGATTGTTATTCTATTATCAAGACTCTTCATCCTTAGGGAAAAAAAGAAGAAGCAGGGTGGGTGACATGTCAATCCATAACCCTATAAGGTCTGGATCTAGTGTCTAGTACCATTACATTGGTATGATTTCAAGGAATACAATCCCATGGTAACAAAGAGATTAATATTCTTGGTAAATCAGATATATTCATTAATCTCGTATTATATATTAATACACTAATTAAAGAATATTTCATTTTAATTTTTTGGATAGAAACATTTTTCCATATATCATATCCTTATATATATTTCTTACTAAACCACTTGGATTCTTTGTGAAAGGAAAAAAATAAGGGTGAGATCAGATTATTCATAAGGGTTAAGTATAACAGAAGCAATAATTAATTAATGAGAATAATTTTTATGGAATGGTAAATAAATAAACCCACATTCCCTATAATCATTAAACTTTTTGGGAGTGTATAAAAAATATGAAAAGGTAATAAAAAGAAAAACATTCCATTTGAATAATTGGATAAGGCATGATCAATATGGAAATAAAAATATCTAAAAAATGACATTTAATAAATAACATATGAATGAAACACATCCATAGATAATGTAAAATAAAACTATCATGGGTAATAATAATAGAATCAAAATGAATGGATTTATTAATTTTTATACACCATGTTTCCTAGGTATGTGAATCATTTACCGTCAAGAACATTCACAAGATAGTTTATAACAAACTGATAGAAAGAACCATTAGTGTAGGATACCAACTAATTTTTCCCGTGAGAATACTGATGAATTAATGATATATCTTCAATAAGGCCCTACCCATATCATACATGTCCAATAATTACTCATATATCAAATTATCAATTTAATTCATGAACAATGTGCCTTATCAAATATCTGCATTGATTAAAATATATAGATTTATCAATATTTCCCAAGACAAAAACATTACAGTAAAAATATACACCATATTTAAATATTTTATATTGTTTATCATAAAATAATATCCTTGATAAATTATATGGATATTTGGTGTAAATTCAATGTTCAATGATCACCGGAAATTAAATATTTCATGGGGACTGACAAATAAGTCACCATAAAAAATATCAAAACTATCCTTGGTTGAAGGAATCATAAACCATCTATATGAGACAATAATTTTCCTTTTAAAAACATCATAAAAGAGGAAAAATGTAAAAATTTATTTATAATGTCAATTTGGAATGGTTAATTTTTTTTAAAAAAACATTTTAGAGAAATGGGTTTTTAGATGAAAGCATATTCTCTTTCTAATGTAATACAAGAAGTCGAGTTTTCTTAAAACATATTATATAAATATTTGATAACCAAATAGTGAAAAATTGTATTATTACCTGGAAATTTTCATGGATAACGAGAGTGGAATAAAATCAAAGAATTTATTAAACTACTATCCAATAATTTCCTCTAAGGAAAATTCACCTGAAAATAATCTAGAACATAATGAGATTGTGATGTAATCCTTTGAAAATACCATTATGTTGTTGTCAGAATAAATCAATGAATATATTATGGGTGTCAAATATAAATACACATACTAAAATTAGAAATAAAAAAACTATAAGTAAAATTGTTTTAAAATTATAATCATAGAATAATAATGACAACAAGGAAGTAGTATAAACCATGAAAAAGGAATCAAGTTAATAAATTCATTACCACTTGGTAACATTTTATTCAAGTCACATTAAAAGAAATAACTCAAATTGAAACTCAAAATACTGTGAATATTAAATAAATCTAGATATAATTTATCAAAACTATTAGTTTATATACCACATAAAATAGGTAAGTAAAAAATTTTGATAGTTATCTCATAAATGTAAAATGTGAGACAAAAATACCTCACCTTACACTTACTTTAAGTTTTGTTGTATTTAACTACTTATATAGTGGTTTAAAACTTGGTAATAACTTATAATAGAACCTAAATAATATTTATAATAGCAAATATGATATTTTTATGATGTCTTATTACATGTTTAATAGTAATCATTCCATATCTTCACTATTCCATGCATTATTTTCTTAGTATTTCTATTATGTGTTGATTTTTTTTGTTTTCCCTATTACAGTGATCATTATTATCAAATATAAATAATTTGAACCATGATGTAAATATCACATGTATTTAGTACATATGTATATTTAATAATCTATAAAATTTTAGATAGAAAATGAAATGCACCATTCATGGAGATGGTAGGTCGTACAATCACATGGACGCTACTTCCATTTCCTTATCACTTTTAAAATAAGGAAAAGTAAATGATATATATATGTATATATATAATTGTATATTAATATTCTTGTATCATATATTTGAAATATATGTCACATATTTTTATTACAACTATCCATTATATATTTCATGTATAGTGTGAATGATTCCCACCATTTTGAGGAGGATATAGTCAACAGTTCAACAAATGATATTATCATATTCCCAAAAAATAGAAATCAAAAAGTCATGTGTTATATAAAAAATTATATGATTGTAAATAAATAAAAAATATTGCAGACACACACAAATATATATATATATATATATTAAAAACAATATATCTGTCATAATTCCCATCAAGATAGGAGGTAAATTACGAATGAACAATCCTCATTTTGTGTGGTGGTAGTCTTCCATACACGCAAACGGTAAGTTCATAACACATATGATGGAAGTTCATGTAATTGTGCGTAAAACCATTAGAATAAAAATATATATGAATATTGAGCATAATTATTTTATTATTTAATCATATAATTAGAATAATTTTATGGTTTGATAATGAAATTGAGTGAAACCTCTCTTTGAATAAGGTTACCTCTTATTTGGGAAAATCCTTTTAGATTAATCCAAAATACATTATTGGATGGCAGTGTTAAAAAAGTGAGGTTTATAGGTTGATTGCCGAGATGTTTTCAGATTATATGAGTAGCTTTTGGGTGATCCAAAGTGCTTTAGTTATGTAAATAAGTGGGAGGGGTAAGGACTTTTTTATAGTGATGTGGGAGTGGCATTCATGTAAATTTTGAAAATGGGAATTCCAACAATGTTTAAACCATGTAAATTTGATCTAATAGTGGACCCAATTAGTTAAAATGGAGTATAATATTGATATATGGAATTCCCATATATTTTTTACAAGTTTTTTTTGTCAATTTGGAACTTAAGGTCAAGGTTTAGTCCCCTATTATGAAAATTTGTATCTTGATAAATGTAATTAATTTTGATTAATTTGATAAATATGGGTTGTTAAAAAGTATGTTGTCCTTAATAGACATTATAAATTATGGTAATTCCTAATATGGTATCAATTCTACCAAATTCAAATCATAGAAGTGCTATATATTAATTAAAAACTAGACTTTAAGACAAGACGATAATGTAGGTTTTTAAAATAAAAATATTCAAATGTTTAATAAGTTATTAGATTGAGTTTCAAAGTGAAATTCATTCATATTACTTAAATTGGATTAAAATATATAAATATTATCACATTATAATCTAAAAATAATATGAAATATAATTCATTATTATAAAAAAATTATATGGAAAACTATTTAAGAATTAAAATTTACTATATTTCATTATACATCAAAAAATAAAACATTGCAAAAAAATACCAAAAAATCACCCTAACATAATTTTTAATGTTTTTATTTGAAACATGATGTTTATTTTGACCTATAATAATTGTCAAATTGATCAAAATTGGATTTAAAATAGGTTATTCATTAAAAGATAGGAAAAGTTCCTTTATTAAAATAAATTTTTTAATGCCTAAAATTGGGTTTGTTCTTATATTATACCTATAAAATTGATTAGATGATTCAAAAAAATATTTTATTTAATATATAATATATACATTTCATTTATGTCTTAATGTAATGGAAATTAATTACATTTTTTATGAAAAATTCCTTTTGGAGCATAAAAACATCTCCTTTGTATATTTGGGGTTGCGTATCATACAAACTATCATATAAAAGTTTTTTTTTATAATTTTCAGGATATTATATTCTCACCCACCTTAAATAAATTCTTATGCCTCAATTTAAACTCAATTATCGAAATATAGGGTTTTATATTTGAAAATTTCTTTATTGAAAAACACACATTATGAGAAGAGTTTATAAAATATCCTCTAAATAAGAGAGAATTAGAAGTAAAAAAGTCCACATGGAATAAGGTATGACATGTTTAAAATGTAAAATCACATTAGTGGAAAGTGTAGATATATTAATGGTGTAAAATAATAAATATTTTTATGTACTGTTTGAGATCATCGATCATAAATAAGGGAATGGTAAATGGAAATTTGAGGGCCTCAAAACCGTAAATATATTATGATTAAAAGTACATATATTAAATAGAAATTAATGTATTGTGACATATTTTTTAGGACACTTATTAATTTTGAGTAATTATTTTACTTCATAATAAAATATGTAATCACACTTACCTGATAAGTTTCTATTCCATAAGAACAATTTCTTCCTTTGGTTATTCAGTTATAAAATTTAAAATTTATCCCTTTAATCAATGAAATGGATATCCTAATAGTATATTTGATTCATGAAGAACTACAATAAACATTTAAAAGGATTTAAGGGCCAAAAACGATTTACATGTCTTTCCATTATTCTCACACACTTTTCTAAATCTGATTTTTTTAGTACATTAAACTCTAGACCTAAAACGTAGCACTACTAGTTCATCATTAATATTCATTCATTAAATTTTTTAACTTTAAAAAATGTCATTTTAACGAAGATATTATATAGGTCAGTGTATGGAAGTAAACCATTATCATCCATTGGTAATGGGTTCAAGTCCCGAAGCCTTGCAGGACTTGATGAGTTGTCACCTGAAATATTGTTTTTCCATTTATAAAAAATATTAATATAAATTAAAAATTAAATATGATCGAAATCATGGATATATAATCATTATATAGAATTTTAACTAAGGTTTCTTGTTAAACCCTAATACATAAATATCTCAGAAATGTATTTTCACCTAGGTCCTTCCTTGGTATATGGTTTATCATTTATAATAATAAATTTCGAAAAACTATTGTGTGAGACACAATTATTATATTAGAAAAATCATATAAACTTTTTTAGGATGTAAAAATATTGACACACTATTTTCAATCTGTGACACCTCCTTTTTAACCTTGGTTATTCATTATCATTATCTTCTCAAATACTTAATAATGGTTTTTAAAGAGATATTGAATTATTCTTATCATACCCCCTAGGAGTTTAAATCCTAGTGCACAATAAGGCTGGTTGTCGTCTACCAGGTTATGTTCAAGTTAGGTCTAACACACTATTTCATAATTTTTACCCCTTGGAACATATATGAAAAAACCACATACACTTAATGTGTTTACTAAAAGATTTATTGATTGAAAATCCACATAATCCATGTCTAATTGAAACATTAGGATGTTATTATATATTTATCCTTAAATTCAACTTTCGGACTATGTTCCTTAAACTATGTTTTCCAAAACATAGTTCCCAGGGTTTCTAATAAACATTTTCCAATATAAAATATAGTGCACTGAACCCAGATGGTCTAGATCTATTGTTGAATACCATTAAATTAGAATGATTATGAGGAATAAAATCCTAAAGTATCATAGAGTTTATTAGTCTTGGTAAACAAGAAACATAAATGAGCCTTTTATTAAAAACAAATACCCTAATTGGAACGTAATTTTTTTCTACCTTTGACAAAAATATTATTCTATATAGTGTACACTTTCATATCATTCTTTGTACCCTTCTTGGACTCATGGTGAAATGAAAAAAATAAGGAAGTTCTCAAGAAGTTAGTAAGGGAAACGTAATGTGGAAAAAATAATGAATTAATGAAAATAATCATTATAGAATTGTAAATATATCAACACACATTATATGTAATGAGTAAACTAAGAGGGGGTTTATATATAAGATGAAAAAGTTAGTAACTAGAAACATATTCCATTCAAATAACTTTATATGGCATAATTAAAATGTCAATGAAATTAACTGAAACAAAGGCCATTTAATTAATGAATTTTGAATCATATGAATTCATATATAATGTTAAATAAAATATATAAAGTATAATAATAACAAAATAAAATAAAAAAATGATAAATTATTGGATCCAAAGGTGAAATCCTATTATCTTCTGCTAGTGAACTGATTCATCCCATGAGTCTAACAATGCATCAGGGGTCTATCTATAAGAGGTCCTACCAGTTTTATCCATGTCCAAAGAAATCCTTTTATATCTAATGATCGATTTAATTTATGAACAATGATCCTTATAAAATATTGACATTGGTTAAAAGAAACTGATTTATTAATATTTCCTTGGATATCATATAACATTTTAAGTATACATTGTATATAAAAATGATATATGGTTTAGTAATAAGTCATATCCGAGATAAATTATGTGGATATTTTTTGGAAATGAAATGTTAAAAGATCATTCAAATTGAAAATTTCAAGGGAACTAACAAATAAATCCAGTTTGGTAATGTCAATACTAAATTTCTTCAAAGTAATAATAAACCATCCTAAGGAAGAATAAATATGGTATCAATACAACATATCCTATGTTGAGTAAAATAATTTTTTTCATAGATGATTGGAAATATTATAAAAAGGACTTTTTGAAAAAATTATTTACAAAAATATCCATTTCATTTTGATTTTTTAAAACCTTTTATTTGAAAATTTCTTTTAAAACATTTTCATTAGAATTTATCCAATTAAAATTTAAAATGGAGGATAAAATAAATGATGGTGGGTAATTTTATACATATTATGCAAGGATAAAAGAACATTCGTTTTGAATATTAAAAAAAGTTATAAAGTTGCCATATTTGGAAAGAGATAATAAGATTCATTTGAAAAAAAATTTAAAAGATTAAAAGGGTAAAAATTTCGTTAAAAAATTATTTCAGAAAAGAAAAAATGGTTTTGAAAACTATTTTACAAAATAGGTTTTTTTTAATAAACCTCCTTCTGAGATTTAAGAAATAAATGTTGTTGGGTTTTCTTAAAAACATTTTTTATAATCTTTTTAGTACTAAAGAGTATAAAAATTGTACTATTAATTGGAAAAGGTCATTAACAACAAGGTGAGAAGAATAAAAAAGTATTTTTTTAATAAGAAGACCAATAATTTCTTCTAATTAAAATTCATGTGTAATCAATCATTAACAAAGGGGAATGTGAAGTACACTATTAAAATATACATAACATTGATGTGATAATAAATAAATTAATAGTGTATGTGTGTAGAATTAAAATCCACATAAAATAGGTAGAAATATAGAAATAGAGAGTAAAAATTAATTCTACAAATAGTCTTATAGTATTAATGACAATGAGGACATAATATAACCCAATGGAAAGGAATAAAGTTATAAAATTGTTTACCACTTAGTCATATTAAATTCAAATACAATTAGAAGAAGTAATTGAAATTGAAACAAAAAATAAAATTAATATAAAATAATTAATGATAAAATATATCATAATGGTTAGTAGATACATGATAAAAAATATTCAAGTGGTGAATATGAAATTTATGTCATTGATGTAAAACGTGAGATGAAAATTTCTTACCTACTCCTTTCTCTTTGTTTTGGGGTATTTAACCTCATGTATAGTAGTTTAATTAATATTAATAAATTATATAAGAAACTTAATTATATTTAAAATATCATATATGATCTTATTATTAAATCTTATTACCCATTCAATAGTAATATTTCATTATATACACTATTTCCAGTGTTATTTTCCTAGTTTTTCATAAATGTTTTGATTTATTATTTTTTGTTCTTATTACATAGATCATTATTTAATAATATATAGAATTTAAATAATAATTTAAATATCATATTCATATAGTATATATGTATTTACAATAATCCATAAAATATTTATATAGAAAATGAAATTCATAGTTGATGGAGATAGTAGGTCGTACGTACACATGAAAACTACATCCATTTATTTATCATAATTAAAAGAATGAAAAGTAAATGTTATATATATATATATTTTTTTTAATGAAATTATCATATTTATGTCACAAACGTCATATATTTTTATTAAAACTATCCTTTTTATATTCCATGTATATTATGAATGAGTAGCATCGTATTGAGGATAAAGGAGTCCACACTTCAAAAAATAATGATATAGTATTCCTAAAAAATGGAATGTTTAAAGGAATATATTACATGAAATACTATAGGATCCTAAATAAATAATATATATCATATAAATATTTTAAAAATAGTGCGTCCATCGTTATTCAAACTTTGATTCGTGGTAAAGGAAGAACAAACAATCATTGTTTAACATGGTGGTAGGCCACCATAAACATGAATGGTATGTTTGATACCCATTACATGGAAGTGTTTTTAAGTGTAGTTAAAAACCTTATAATAATAAAATATCAGTATATTTAGGACATTGGTGGTATTATATAAGAAAGTAATAATATGTTTTTAATTTTTTGAGAAAGAAAAAAAATAAAAGGGATCGTTGATGAATGTTTCAACTTATTCTAGTAAATCCTTTTGCTTTTAAAAAAAATTAATCCTTGGTTTTATTTATTCCTAAGTATATGCTTATCGGTTTAGGGTAGGGATTTTGGGATATTATGTGAGCATATTTTTTGTGATAAAAATTTGTTTAGAGTTGTGAATAAGTGCTACAGTTTAGAGCCTTTTTATAGTGGAGGAGGAGTGACATTCTTGTAAATTTTTGGAAAAGGGAATTCCACCCATATTTTTCTCATAAAAAGTTTCCCAAATAGTGTAAAAAATTCATTAATGTTTTTATAGGGTATAAATATTGACATACAATATATTTTGGACAATTTCCTAAGTCTTTTTGGCACAAAAGTTTAAGTTTTAGTCTCTTGTTATGATACGTTTTCTCTTAATCGCTCTAATTAATATTAATTAAATTCACTAATATTTTGGGTTGATTAATAATTTTATCTTTTTAGAAATTATAAATTATAATGATTCAAAAAAATGAAACTATGTTGCCAAATTACCATCACAGAAGTGGCAGAAATTAATTTAAAATCAATCATGCGGTGGGGATGACAATGCATGTTTTTATAGTTAAAATGTTCAAAAGCATGGTAAGTTATTATATAAACTTTCTTTGTGAAATTGATTATAATGACTTAAATTGGATTAATATAGGTACAATTTATCATATTATAATTTAAAACCAACCAAAAAAATAATTTTACCCTCTAAATAAATTATTTGAAAAATAAGTTTTGAATTAAAATTTAATATTTTTATTATACAACAAATAATGAAACTTCACAGAAAAATACACAAAATCCACTCTAAACTAATTTAGATGTTTTTATTTAAAAAATAATGTTTATTTGTATCATATAATATTTATAAATGTTCTAAAAATTTGATATAAAATAGATTCTCTGTTAAATGGTGACAAAAGTACCTTTTAAAAAAATATAGGTTTTTATGCGTAACATTTAGTTTGTTCTAATATTGTACCTAGAAAATTAATTGGAATGGTATTATAAATATTATATTGAATATATAACTTATAAATTTAATTAATAACATTATTCCATTGCAATTAATTTAATTTATTAAAAAAACACCTTTTGGATCTTAAAAACATTTCCGTTATACATTTTATGTTGCATGTCACACACACTATAAAATAAATATTACACTTTTTTAACATTTAGGTTGTGAAAAGACACGTTAGTTCTCAATTGAATATTATAATATGATTCTCCTTGAAATAAAAAAATCCGCTAATAAAATCTTTCTTCAGTCTGGTAACCAGTGATTCTGTTCTGTTGGTATCCTTAGAGAGGCTCTGAAATGTATAGTTCCTCCTTCTACATATTATAAATGAATTAATATTCCAAAAATTATATGTCATTATCTAGAATTATTTTATTTATTATGTGAATTCCATTTCATTGACCCGATGATGCATATATCATCAATAATACCCATCTTTTTTATATCATGAAGACCAAAACTCGTTGATTTGAATGATTAAATAAAATATATTTTTCTTGAGATGTGATCAAAAATACACACCAACATGATATTCCTCATCAATGTACCTTATTTACCTATATTTGTATTATCTTAGTTGTAAAATGATATTTTAGGTCAATTATATATCTTGGTTGTAGAATTATCTATTTTTTTCTAAAGTTAATTTACTTTGAGATAAAAGAACGATTTTTATATAGATCATTTGGTGTTCCCAAAAATATTTTTATCTATTAATTTATATTTCAAAAAATTTCTTATGTTTTCTATAAGGTATTTTTGGTTTTTTTGGACATATATGTTTATCAGGCTTCCCTATTATAGGTTTTCAACAAGACAATTTATATGAGTTTTCCATTTATGAGTGCTGGATATTTCATAGGACACAGAAATTTTGTGTCCAAAGAGAAGAGACAATGATTTTCCCTAGGATCCCCTTATCAAGTTTTCATCTGGGTGATCATTTTGGATCTTTCAGTAGGATATTTTCAGGTTTTTAAAAAATATAATAGTGGTGTTATATTTTAAGGTCTTTTAGTTCATATTTTATATTTTTGTAATTTAATGACTTTTTTGTTAGACCTTATATTACTATATTTTAGGATGTTTTATCTCAGAACATTTATTACTGGTAATATATCTTCAGAAAAATAGAGTTTTATATACTATTTAATAACATTGGGTAAGAACAACTCCCATGAAATTTAAAATCAAGCTTTAAATATGAAAATATGTTATGTAGTTTAATGTCTTTCTTCCATGAAAGGATTTATGAATATAGAACATGAAAGAAATGATAGGGATGGCCCAAAAACCATGAGGTTATGAATTATTCTAATTTGGTTCCATAACATGAAAGGATTTGATTTTTTTTACTTCATGAAGGATATTCCAATAGTTAGTAGGAAAAGTACACTATGAATTGATATCATGGTAAAATATATGTGTGACCAGTCTTTTCAAAGGGACATGAAAGACTGTGGTGATGGTATTAGTTGAGGTTAAAATATTAGGGATGCGGACTCAACCTAGAATAGTAGAATATGGGTGGTCTAATTCCTAACACAAATGTTTAAATTGATGAATATGAAATTTTTTGGACATGCCATGGATGGCCAATATGGGGCTCAGGTTTTAGGATCCAACATAGTGTTTCGTAGTTTCACGAGGATTGGAATTTTGTTCCTATAAGAGGGAGATTAATCTAGTTGGTAGGAAAAATCCCATAAGCATTATTCTATAGAGATTACATGCATGGTCAAAAAAATAATAACCCCACTCTTTTTCAAGGGAAACAAAAGATTTGTGAAAACTCAAATTCCTAGGTGTTGATGTCAGACTTGGATCTCATGCTATCTAAGGTGTGTTTTGGAACTTTTGAGTGGTTTAGATTTTAATGAGAAGTATCGGGCCCTATTGTTGTGTGGTTTTGAATCATGTGTTGTTGGGCATCAATAGGTTTGAGAATGGGGTGTCACATTCTATATTTGAGAAAGGGTACAAAACATGGTTGTGTAACGTTGAGAATGTTGAGTCCATTTGAATAGTCAAATTATTAGGATTATAAATCCCCTCTAATGTTCCTTGTAAATGAGGACGATATGGTACAATCATGATAAGGATAACCCAAATACCCTAAGGTGATGTGTACTGCCATGGTGACATCCTATCTCATAAAGATCTAAAAACCATTTTCAAGATAATTATGCACTCATTTAATGGATGGGAGCTTATATGAAGCAGCTATAGACATACATGTATAGTCAAAATGGTCTCTTGAAGCCATGCATCCGTTTCCAAGTTCCATCGAATGTTTTTAGTGGCCCGAGTTTCTTAAATCTTTATGTGTGATTTATGGAATAAGTAATATTAAATAAAGGTTAGACCAACCTAAGATTTGTGTCTCCACCTAATGAACATTTAATCACAACTATGAGATGTGAAAAATATTTTCATTAACTTTTTCCATGGACCAGGGGTCCAACTGACATGGTTCATCTTTTATTAATGCCTTAAAGTAGGCCTTATGGGCTTTATGACTTGTTTTTTTTGTTAATTTTTTTATAAACTATGGGGATTAATATTTTAGCAAGAGATGACATGAATTTTTATTATTCCTCCATTTTTATGGGTTTCAACCTAAAATATATAGTGTATCATTCACTAGTAGTTTAGAATCTTTCGAATGGTACCATCAAAGGCCAAAGACAAAGGTCATTTTTCATTGACTAAAGTGAATAAAATTGAAGTTCATGATGCATGTGGACCTGGAATGAGGGGAATGTTATAAAACAACCTAACTTGAATACCCAATGTCAATATTACTCCAACGTCCTTCTACTATAGTGTAGTAAGGCTCATAATGATTATAAATCCCTTCTCACAGGGATATGAATTTGTCGGTTGGTTGGCCAAAGTCCATATTCCTTGATAGAATGGTTAAAAGAGATATATATTTTATTTTCCAAGATTCAAGGAAGATTTGTGGTAACACAAGGTTCTCAAGGAATGAATTGTGATTAATGGCTTGAGATACATAAAAAGATTATGGGCATGTAATATTTTCTTGTTGATCATGTTTAGGAACTTGTGATTCATTGAAACAGAATGAATATGGGTGATGGTCTACACATTTTAATGTATTTTATTGGGAACATTTGTTTCGTTCAGTTTTAATGTAATTTGACAAGGGTATTTTCCTTAAAATTCAGCATCATGTACTAAGAACATTGGTCTTGTAGTTTAACACCTTTTGGTAAGGCCAATGTTTCCAATCTATTTTCTACCATAAAGTAATTGGATAGACTTTCCTTATAGGTTCCCTAATCAAACATGATCCAGTATCATCAGGAGAAATAAGGGAAAACTAGGAAATCAGTGAAGTTGTGGTTGTAGATGTTTTATTATAGGATACATGCAAAGGGAAGTGAATCATGTAGCATATTGTCTTATCTTGATATCATATCCTATGTAGTGGGATGGTTTGTATATGATGATTATTCACCAAGATATTTTTTGGTTCTATATGGATTTATCTTCCAGAACCCCCAACCCCTAACCCCCTAAAACACTACAACCTTAGCCCCTTAATAACAAAGAACCAGATTCCCAAAAATCTATAATCCATAATCCCAAAACAAAACCGACACCCCCACCCTAGAATACATTAAACCTTATTCCCCCAAAAATAACTAAAACAGTTGCCCCAAATACCCTTTACCCAACGCCGCAAAACACATATATCCCCAGAGCGTGTCTTGGATGGTTGTCTTCTAAGATCCAACCCATATGTTGTTGGGTTGAATTTTTTTATCTTTTCATATATAGTGGCTGAAAATGATATCGATATGTTGGTGTCCGTACATATAATATGATGGTATGAATCAACAAATACAAATTTCTTATGTGGAGGTTCCTTTCACAGGTATTTACCATACATAGAATGTGGGATATTTTTTATGTTGATTGTTACAGCATGACCCGAGATTGGATTTTTGATCATCAATACATATCATATGATGATTATATTGAATCCATAAATAGTTATTGAATATGAAAAAATTTACACATCACATTCCCATATGCATTGGGGGGTTTTGTTTCCATTGAGTGTTGTAGATAGACCAATGATTCAAGATTTGGGCATCACTACCTATCTCGTGATGATAGGAATCAAGCCACACATAGTTCTCAAATAGGAAAATTTCAACACATGTATGAAGAATATTCGTAGGGATAATTATTCCCCTTGATTGTTACAACTATACACAGTCTTTGAGATTTTAGCATCACTACATATCCCATGATGATATGAATCAAGCCACATGTAGTTCTTAAGAAACCATATAGTTTAACATCATCCAAAAATGACGTAGGTTTCTAAACATGAAAAGGAAATATTTTTCAATCCATTCTTATCCTAGAATCTTAAGAATTAAGCATCATGTATTTCTCAAATATAGGTGTGGTTGGAGAACAAAAAAAAGCATAGTGGTCCTCTTGGGTGAGGTCCATAGTAATATGCCGTTTTTATATCATGTGAGAAACATCAATTGTGTAGTTTAACATCATGTGGTAATGATGTATGGTTTTCCTTTTATTTTCATGAATTTAGGACCATGATGACCGCATCATGAACAAATATGTCAAAATTATGCAGGGAATACTTTACCAGATCTCCTATGCCGACATGAGATATGCTCTATTTGTGAAATAAGGAATAGAAAAGGTTTCTTTCACCACATATATAATATTGATAGAAACGATATAGGAATTTTCTATCAAGTGATTTATTAGAAAAGATATGGGATATATGTTTCTCTATGTATATCATTGGAATGTAAATCATGTTGTACATAGTTTTGTAGAACTGTGTAGTTTAGTGTCATGTTGCGAGGACAATTGCCATGTAGTTGAACATCATCCAATAAGGATAAAGGTGACTTGATGAAAATGATTTGAAATGTTAGACATAAATTTAGATTATCATAATTCGATAGGGAAAAAGGTTAACCAACTTGAAAAAGAAATAGTGTAGCTACATCAATGACTTCATACCTCAGTATTGCTATATATCTTGTTTGGGCATGAATCAAGTTGCATGTAGTTCTTGAATGTGTAGATTCCCTATGTGGGTCTCAAGATCATGAAAAGGTGGGGGAAATTCATTTTTCTAACAAAATGATCAATCTTGTGTGTGGTGAATCTCTGGTGACCGGATTCTCTCCATACAATTTTACATCATCCATCGACGACCTCTACTGGGCATTTTAATGTCATACAGAAAGGCCAAAAGACAAAGTTTAGTTTACAGTCTTTATACAAGGAATTATTTTATATAGTTTAATTTCATGTGGTTATAACATCATAAATACTATTTAACCTTATTTTTTTGTGATGTTAGTGGATTGATAGATGCTATGTGATGTATTTATTGAAAACCCTCACATCAGTGGGGGCATGACTTGTTTCACATCCATTGTGGAAATTGAGTAAGATCCAGTGTAATATACCTTATTTATAACACATATTACATCCCATTTAGATTCCCGATTTGGATGATTCATTCATGGTATTATCGGGTTTCTGATAGCAAATACTAGTTATCCTTCAAAGAATTAATGGAGCTACACCATTTCATTGATAGCTCATGTGAACTAATTTTGATGAGATTCAAGGTCATGCAATGTACAAAACCTTTTAACCTAGATACTTTAAAACTCATCAAACCAATTTTATGCCATATAATTCTACTTGAATATTGAGATAATGTGCTTCTATGGGAAACACTTCCTTGGTTCTTTACACCATTGAATACATGGTTTCTTGTGTTGTATTGTTTGTGGTGGTATTATAGGCCCAAAAATCATGGAGGACCTTGTCCATCCATGAATTATTTTATTTGTATTCCATACTCTAGATTATATTAAAATGAGAGTTATTGAAGGCCTCAATATTTCCATTTTCTAATACGTGGTATAAGGATTATTGGTTAGACTCAGTTTTGTACTCGTGGTACAATTTTATCAACCTAGTAAATAAAAATTGGGGTTTTTCTCTATTTATATATTGTAAGGGACTCTATATTTTGTAATGATATATTTATTCATGATGTTGGTGATATTATTCATCCATAATTCCTTCAGGGTTATTTCCCAATCACATTTGGAAAAGAAGTCAGTAGCTATAATGTTGTAATTAAACTACTTAGTTGTTGTTGGATGATATGGTACCACAACATCCGTTCCCCATATATAAAACAACATAGAATATTTGATTATGTGTAACAATTCAAGAGATTTTGGGATAATGTCTTCATTAGTATGGAATTTGCAAAAATATCTATTGAATTCCACATAGTCCTATATCATTGATTTATAGTAGTAACCAAACCTCTTAATTTGATGAGAGAGCTTTGTACCATATAGATGAGCTCTATAAGATCATGCATGGACTTCTTCATTTACAGTATGAATACCCTTTTCTATTATTCATATGAGGAAGATTCGATCAAATCCCCATTTATGGATGGTTTTCTATTCATTTGGTTCATTTTTAAGTGTTATTTTTTATACTCAGTGGAAAATAGGTTCCATTCTAGCTCAATCTGTCAGGAGTGTCTCATTTTAGAGATAACCATTTATGAGATCCATCCATCTAGATGTGGATATAATTTCATAATCATTATTTATTCTAGTTTTTATCTCATTGATCTCATCTATGTCTCAGATGATGACCATTGATACCATCCTTTATTGAATGATGTGAAAGAGAACATCTTCCTAATTAGGGTCATCCAGAACTGTCACTGCATTTTCCATTGTGTCAGCATCATCATTTTATGATATGTGGATAGATGTAATGTGGGTTCAAAAGGGAACCCTTCCATTAATCCTTTAACATAGTTGATGTGAGTGTCCAATTCATCCCTTTTTATGGAATATTCACCATTTGTCTATTTTATCACTAGATATGGGTCCCCTTTTATGTTCAAGTTGGATATCTATAGTTGAAAGTCTATTTCCAAGCCAGTTTTGAGGGCTTGATATTCTACCTAATTGTTAGTGAAACCCTTGTGTAGTGATAAAGAGTGGAAAATTTTATTTTATTTAGATAAACAAATATAATCTTAAAATTGACTTGACTATGTTTTAGGTGTTTCAGTCTCTTATTGATAGGGATTTGGGAGTCACCACCAAAACACATCTCCCATGTCCGAGTAGTGTCATGAGTATATAAAACATTCTCATCTGGAAGCTCAGTGTCCACAGGCTTATATTGTGGAGAGGGATGTTCAACAAGGAAATTTAACAGGTCATGCCCTTTCAATGAATTTTGTGACACTATTTTGATGTTGTACTATTGAAGAATTACTAACTGTCAGGAAAAGCCCCCATTTTTCATCAGACAACCAAGAACGTACTGGAGCTGGTCAAAAGGATTAACCAAGTGACCAAGTGGACTTCATTTTTCTACAAACTATGCTACATATTTTCCCTAGAAAAAATGAGTGTGATGTAGTTCTTCATGACATCATAATACATAGTATCACTACCCAACATTGTTTGACTGTGGTTGTAGAGACTATATTCACTTCCCAAATCATATCTATTTGTTAATAGATAATAAAATGATCATTTTATGTTAGCCACAAAGAAAGATGAGTTCATTTCATTCCAGTAATGGAATTAAGACCAATGAGTGCATCATGTATTTCGTGAGACCCTAAAAGGCATATTTTCTTTCCTCGTCCCATTGGTATATGATTCACTTCTTTTTAAACTTCGTGAAGAGGATAGATTTTCCATCCAAATTAGCTATGAAACACCAAATGTAAGTGATGTATCCATGGATACCCATAAATTATTGAATATTTAGCCGGGGTTTAATTTCTATAATTTCACTAATATTTTTACGTATGACCTAAATGTTGTAGTGGAATACTATAAATACAACGAATTTCCCCAACATTACCCCGAAAGAAAATTTCAACATATTTATCTCTAGGTTTTGTTGTCAAAACGTGTCAAATGTTATTTTAATATTAGTGAAGTGATAAAATCACTATCATGATTTGATATCCAAGTCATCAAAAAGACAATCTTATATAGATAAAAAGAAGGGATTAATGATATGATTCATGGAACAATGATAAGTATCTCTATAATTCATTAATATAGAGGTCATAACCTAGTAGAAAAAGATATCATGAGGTTCTTTGAAGTTGATTTCCTCCACATATTCAAGGGAAATAATTATTTGGTTGTACCCCGAATAACCATCCATGAAGAAATGTTCGTGGAAGCCAACAGTTTTATTTATGAAGATTTTTCTGACCAGCAATGATAAATTATACTATCAGAAGTGTTAATTAAGTTCTCTAAAATTGATACAGACCCTAATCTTCTTATTCTTTTTCTTAGAAGGGATGATATTAATGAGCCATTTTGGGTATTACACATAATGGAAAAAGTTGGATTTAGGAAATTTCTAAACATGCACATATATATTAGTATCATTAGAGTGGTGTATCATCTTGGATACCTCTATGAAACATCTATGGTTGATGGGTAAATCAAAGTGATTCATGGAAACCTCAGGTTTCATTCTGGGAATTTCTATATAATTCTAAGAAAACACATATCGATGTTCCATAAAACAAATATATGTATATATACAATTCCTTTAGAATAATGGAATAAATACTCAATGTAGGCCATATTTTTTTATATTAGGAGATTTATAAAAAATCATCAATGATGTTGGAGACGCCTTCCTCAATTGTGGAAGGGGAATTTATGAGTTCATTATTTTGTTTTTCCAACATTGGTTCGTAGAAGAATTTTCATATGTGGTAGACAATATGAGGAAATCTCATTCACATTCATGGTGATAGAGTCTATAGAAATCCTTTTTTATAATACATAGACATTACATCATTTTTGTAGAATACATATTTTATTACTCAAACAGAATCCCAAAGTCCATATTAGTTTAGTGCCTTTAGAAACTCGTGTATATAAATAGTGGTACATAATTGAGATACAATATCTCCCACAAAGTTATCAATGACTCTAACCATTCTTAGAAAAATCATACATAATACATATCTTAATAAATTTGGGAAAGGAATCATATGAGAGAGTGAGATCATATGATCAATAATGGTAATCAAGGGGGATATGTAAGCGTAATTATGAGTATAAGGGTTTGATAACATGATCACAACCTTAGAAGATCATACCATACTTATAAATGATCATAAACCGTAATAATGGCATAAATACGGGATGTATAAAAGACATTAATCATAATTGAATTAAGATCATAAAACATGAAATCATAACATAGGAATAAAATAAGGAATTATGACACACAAATAAAAAAATAAATTGATTTCCTTTGTAGTCAATGATTAATTCCAAGATCATCTTATTGGAATGGGTTCACTCCCCAAAAAATCTTAGTAGTAATGTTTCACTCTCATGGCTATCATAGTTGTCATGGTTCTCTCAAAATACAATCTTAGAGAAAATGTTCTTCAATTAATTGAGTTCACTCCTTGTTCTAGGACAATATATCTCATGAGATATAAATATTTATCCAATGCATTAGAGGGAGATATAGGTCCCACCCATCTCAAAATGAAATAACACATATTTGTACTATATGATCATAAAAATCATACCATAACCACTAAAATGAAATTGGTATCATAAAATTTTAATCATATCATAACATATGGAAAATAAATAGGTTTTATAATCATTTCATTAAATAATAACCCAATAATGGACATGGGTTTTATAAGTACATAGCCAATCGATGATAAACGAGTTTCATAAATATTATTCCCAGAAAAAAAAACATTAGAAAAATTATGAATAGTACCCCTAGATTATATTCCCATATGTAATTATTAACACCAAATGATGTAATCTTATATGGAAAATAATTTTGCATTATCATTTAAATCAATTGTTTTTGTAAAATATCTTTTTAGATTCAAAAAATATTTTTTAAAACATATAACATTTTGAAAACATTTTTCGTTGAAAAACATTTGAATAAATATTATGGAATCTTTTATAATCATTAAACCCAATTTTATTTGATAAAAATTTTAAAATATAATTTCAGAATATTTTTAGAACACATGGTTTTGGAAGAAAATAGATTTCAGATCGAAGAGAGAAATTAAGATGAATTTTATTAAAAACATCTTCTTTAAAATATAAATTACCAAAGAGTTGAAAAATGCTAACATTTCATGAGGATATGATGAAAAACCATAGGAAATGACAGTTCCTGAGAATTATAGATATATTTATCATAATATTTCATCATTGGTTGCATGATCATAATAAATCTGGATAAACAATGAGATTGTAGCAAAACACTCTTAACACATTGGTAACATTAACCGTAAAATAGTAAAATTAACGAATTAAAAAAAATTCATGAAAATAATTATATTGATGATATAACATGTCAAATATTAGTTCATACACCTCATATAGAAAATGTAGGTGTATAAGAAAACATGTGACTCAAAGAATGAAAATTGAGATAAAAGTTCCTTACTGATTTGTTAAATTTTGAATCATAAAACATAAATAAATAGGGATCATAAATGGATATGTAAAAAATTCATAAATTTATGTATAAGGATAATATAATGAATTAATGGTAAGTACGAACACCACACAAAATAAACGAGTGGTGAATAGGGCATAAGTCTCCTAGAAATAAAAGTGAGACTCCAAATCCCCTTACCTTATGTATTGACTCTCATTGTACCCATTAAAATCTCATATATAATAAATAATAAATTATTAAAAATCTATTATTGAACTATATTAAATTATATAACATCATATATGAATTTTAAGACCATTTATTACCTTTTAATTAACAATTCCATGTTAATGATACATTTAGGGTAATAATCGCTTTGTTTTTCTCATGTGTTTTGATTGTTATATTTTTTTCCCTATAACTTATACCTTGATTACATTATCTCTATAATGATAACCATGATATTAATATCATATATATCTATTATATGTATATTTATAATACTCGATAAATGTTAGTACTAAGAAATGAAACACACCGTTAATGAAGATGGTAGGTCATACATATGCATGAACAAAGTCTCCATTTTTTTATCATGATGAATGAAAGAATGTAAATGAAATATATATATATAAGTGTATATATACATATTATAATTCCATTATTATTATTATTTCATATATATTATATAATTTTACAACACATCCTTAATACATCCCATGTAACGTGAGTACGAATCACATCGCTCTGAGAATGTGGTGGTCCACACATCCACAAACAAAGTTATTATATTTACAAAAAAATATAATGAATGATGGTATGTGTTGTATAAAACTTAAAAAATCTTAAATATATAATAAATATCACATATATAATTTAAAAATATAAATTTAATCTGTATTACCAACCTTGAAAGACTGAAATGGAAGAACGAACAATACCAATTTGTTAGGAGGTAGTTCGTCATACACACGAATGATGAAAACGTATCCCAATTTCTAGAAGTTTGTATGAGTGTAGGTCAGACCATTTAAATTAAAAAAATAATAGTATATTTAATATATCGAGGTTGTTACACAAGACCATAATAAGAATAATTTAACTGTTGGAGAAAGAAATAAAATAAAAGTGGTTCTTCAAGGACGCCACATCTTCTTTCGGTAACAACTTTTGGTTTTCACCAAAGGGATTTTTTGGTTGGATATCTCTCAAAAATATGTATTCCATGATTATGGTATGGATTTTAGGTGGGGATATGTGTAGGGTTATTCTTGAGAGGTGTGAATAATGGGGGGGGGGTGAGTGAGCTTTTATAATGGAGGAGAGGGTGCACCTGGTATTTTTGAAAACAATTGTGTGATCCTGACGTTTTTACTTCCTAGTGTCTTCCATGAAAAATAATATTAGACCCATGAATGGTTAATGCCTAAATATGGACATCCAATGGGTTTGGGAAAATTTTAGGTTCCTTTTTTACACATTATATTCTATATTATGTTATTATGTAAACACGTTTTTAGCATAATCACTGTATTTGATTTTATTTATAGTCGCTAATATTTTAGGTCAAAAAATATTATTAACATACTAGAAATTATAAATTATTATGATAAAAAATATTCAATCAAATTTTCCAAATTATAATGAAATAAGTTGAATAAATTAATTTAAAATTAGTCACGATGACGAGTCGCAAAAGTGGGTTTTTAAATTGAAAACATTAAAATGTTTAAAATATTTTTAAATCCACGTTACATGTGAAATTTGTTTTAATAATATACATTTTTTTAAATTAATTATAATTAATCTATTTATAAATTAAAATAAAACACAATTAAAATTTAACAATACTAAAAAAAATTATTAAATAACTGTTTTTTATTAATATTCGGAATTGTTCACAATTCATCCAAAACATATATGTATAAAAAAAATCCCAATAAATCACTGTATGCTAATTCTTCAATTATAAATATAAAAATTAATTTTAAATCATGAAATTACATTTCTAAATGTGTTTGAAATAAATTTTATAAATGATCATATAAGGCCATTAAAAAAAGTTCTTTTTAAAAAATATGTTTTTTCTAAACATATAAACTTCAACAAAAATTATGTATTTCATTATAAAAATGTTTAATTTACATGAAACCATTATAAATAACAATTAAAAATTATTGATTACTATAAATATTACTATATATAACCGATAGGTTATTACTCATTTTTTTAAATTGTTATAATAATAAAGTATTAATTTATAGAAATTCTTTGTTGTGTGTATCACAAGGTATGATGATGTTCCATGTAGCATTATCTTAATATGGTGAATAATATTTTGAATGTATAAAATGGTGTATTATACAATTAATTACCTAAAATAAAAATAACTTATTTGAAAAAATGGTCATAAGAACATAGGTTATCACATTCTACCCCTTAAATGAATTTCTCCCTCTGATTTATTCATTCTCATACAAATAAATGAGGACAATTTTGGATCATCATATCATAAAGTTCCAATATATAATCCTCTAATTGGTGATTTCTATACAAAACATTTACATGGTGAGTGGTCTTTCTTCTTGGAACCATCTTAGTATGATCATGAATTTCAACTAGTTTTTCTTCATAAAAAAGATCATGCTCCAATGACATGACCTCTGACTTCTGTACATGTGAATTGTTTGGTATATACATCCTTATAATACATACATAGAAAACATCATGTAATTGATATATATTTATAGTAAGTACCATGTAATATGCTAACATCCGGATATGATCATAATTTCAATAGGACAGATATACATAGGGCTTAGTTTCGCTTTATTCTGAATCTCATAACCTTTTTATAGGGAGATATTCATTGGAACACCTTCTCACTGACATAAAATTATAAATCATAGTTAATATTATCGGAATAAATTTTCATTCAACATTGAACATCTTGGATATCCTTCTAAATGGTTTTACCCTTCTTGGTCATTTCATCAATTATCTCTAATCCTAATATCTTTCTTTCTCCAACTTCATTCCAATATGTTATACCTCCATATTTTGTTCCATAGAGGAATTATTATGGAACCTTCGAAATGGTTGAGTGAAATAAATTGTTTTATGGAAACTGAACTAGATTAATGTATTGATGACTAGCACCTTTGAAATCCAACAAACAAGATCTCAACATAGCATATAGTGTTTGAATGGTTATTTTAGAATAACAATCTATTTGGGGGTGATAAAAAGTGATGAAACTAATTAATGTATATAGTGCATGATGATTTATTCAAAAGAACATTTAGGTAATCCTCAGAACCTGATCAGATATAGTGGAATTTTATACTCTCTTCAACCCTTCCACTTCTTTAATGTATATAATAAAAACATTATCCCGAGAGAAGTATTCTCTGATAGTGATGAAATTTGTTGATTTAGTAAGGATATAAACTACTAAACATATATAATTATTCCCTTTAGGGGTTTTGGGGGTTCCAATGACCAAATCCATGGTGATATTCTCTCATTTCCATCTTTGTGCGGGAAATGGATGTAACATCCCCTTACTCTCTTGTCAATCAGCCTTAACTTTCTAACATACCAGGAATCATGATTCAAACACTTTTAAATATATCTTCATTCCTTCCCAAAAGTTGTATTTTTTAGAGTCTTTATATATATTCATACTTCCATGATGAATAGAGAATTAAGAACTTTGAGTTTCCTCTAACATCTCTTTCTATAAATTTAGTGTAGATGGAACATATACATATTTCTGAAACATTATAATTCCAACCTAATCAAGGTTAAACTTATGAAATTTTCTAACCTTTATATTTTGTTCCACATCTTCTTTATGAACATATTTAATCATCACTTGTATAGATGGTTAAATATTCAATTGGTCATGAAAATATTTTTCTACTTAATTCAAGATTTGTAGATCTGTCATTTTTAAAAAGATAAATATTTGATGTTTTTTATACTCATAATGGATAAGCTAGCATGACCCTTTCAACTCAAAGCATAATCCTACTTATTCTTTTTCCCAACATGGTAATGTGCTGAGTAGTAATAATCTTTAATCAGCTCTGACCATATTCTCTAGAGCATCTTTAACTCCTTATGTGTTAATATATACTTCACCCTTCTATGATCAGTATATATGTCACACTTTTCTCTGTAATAATATTTACTCCATAAAATAAAATAAAAAATTACAAAAGATTACTATGAATTATGATTTGGGTAATTTTAATAATGAATCGTCAATTTTCATGAGGAATAGGATACGACCATGTTATTATATGTAATAAAACATCCCAATCCCATTTTTATGCATCACTATCAATTAAAAACACTTGTCAACTATAAGGTAATGTCTGAATAGGAGTGCTAAATAACCATGAATTTACTTCCTTGAAAATTTCCTCACATTAACGTGTCCAGAGGAACTTCAAAACATTTTGAGCTATCTTAATCTTAGGATTAGATAGTCATGAGAAATTCTCTATAAACCATCGATAATATCTATCTAGATCAAAAAATTCATGTATCTATGTCATAATAATTGGTCTAGGAAAACATATAATATATTTTATCTATGATGGATCTATTGTAATACCCTCTTGAAATTTTATATGACACCAAGATGATACATTTCACAACAAGAATTCACAGTTTGAATTTTTTCCAATAGTTTCTCCTTTATTAGGCTCTTCAGTGAAATCCTAAAGTGATATTCATTATCATATATTATCTTTAAATAGATTCAAATATAAAATATAAATACTACCATAAACTAATCAAGGTAATCTCTAAATAATCTATTCATTAAATCTATAAAGATTGAAGGGGTACTATAATGACCAAAATTCATCACTACATATTCATAGTGTCATAACATGTATGAAATGCTATCATGGGTATATCCTCCTTCATGAACCTCAATTTATGATATCCAGAATGAAGGTCAATTATAGAAATTTATTTATCTCCACAATGATGATCAAACAATTCATCAATAAGGGGAAGAGGATACTTGTTCCTGAATGTGATTTTGTTCATCTCATTGTAATCAAGGAAGATTCAAATTTCAAAAAACAAAATCTACACCCAAAGGTAGCACAATTGGATAAATGAATCCTTTATCAAGGGATTCTTGGAGTTTTATTTTCAATTCATGTATCTGAAGTGGGTGATTATGTAAGGAGTCTTTGAAATTGGTGCGGAACTAGGTATGAGTTCTATTGGAAACTCAAATTCAATGTTTTCTGGAAGGCTAGGAAACTCATTCAGAAAGAGATCCAAAAATTCCCAAAAAATTGGAAAACCATCAATGTCAATTTTAACCCCAACCATTTGAGATAAACAATCCTTATTAATGGGAATTAAGAACCATTCATTGGATTTATTCTCTATTAGATGTTCAGACATATCATCACATTGATAGAGGAGAAAAGTTTGGTTTGAAAAAAAAATACATAACATCACTTCCAAAATAATTGATGTGAGGTTTAATTTTGAGAAGTACAATACATTCCTAAGATGAAATCAAATTAAATCAAGGTATGAATGACAATATATGCCAGAAGCACATTCCCACAAACATCAACTGAAGAGGAATCATATACTTGTGATTTAATCATCATAAATTATGGTTTTTCACTGCTAATTCCACATCAAATCAGTTGGGTAGAATCTTAATACCCTTATAAAATTATCTAGATATGAAAAGTTTGGTATATTTAGAATCAAATAATACATTACTAGTTCTACAGCGGTTGATAGGTTTACCTATCACCACATCATTATGACACCCCTCATTAGAAATAATTATTTAATGAGATTTCCTCTTCCCCGTAGATTATGAGGTTTTTGACATCGATCTTCATCATTAATCTTCTGGTTCATATACTAGTAATAACAATTCCCCTTCCATTTACACTTGTATAACTAAATTGGGGTAAGTTCATTCTATACATTTTTCCCCCTATTCACATTATTTGTTAGCTTCTTGACACCACATTCATAATCAAATTCATGATAACCTTCCCTTGTACACTTAAATCATTTTTATACCCCTTAATACAATTTTCTCAATGCTTCAGTACAAACTTATAGAATATATGTAAGCGTTTCCTTTTTTCTCTATGGTTTTTAGATTTTTTATTAAAATCACTCTTCATTTTATTTTCAAAACCATGAGATTGATATGTAACTCCAATCTCCATTTTGACCATGATTTCATAATTCATAATATTATCATAGTTACTAATGTTTACTATGGATAAAACACTTATAAAATTTTTCATTATTAAACTGAAGAACATATCATCTTTGTATTCAAAATAGATGATAATACCATAAACATACCACACAGTTCTGGTAAAATTAGCCTCGTAGGTACCAATAGATTCATCATCCATTTGATTTACCTCTAGAAAATCTTTCTCTATATTCTTATAATGAATAAAAGTAATTTACTTATTTAAAAATATATTATAGAACTCATACCAATCTATGGATTCAATTTCATATTGTTTCCTTGTATTCTGGATTAGAGTCCACCATCAATCTACTTCACCGTCTAAATGATAAATAGCAAGAATAAATTTCTCATTTTCCAAACTCTAGTGAATATATAATATCTTTTCAGTGGTACCCATCCATTTTCAGAAACAGGTGGATGAAAAGACCCACTAAAATTGGTGGATAATGCATCATGAAAGACTCAGTGGAATGTTGTTACCTTTTTTCAAATTTGTATGTCCAGCATGATTCATATCTTGAAAAAGATGGGTGACGATAGAAATGATATTTTTCATTGCGTCTCCCATTGAATTAATAGGATCTAGTGAAAAATAATTTCATTGTTTGTAACACTCTGTATGAATTAAATTTTTTTGACTTCCATCCATTTACTAAAACCAAAAAAACATAATGTGAAAAAACAATTACTCTAGTGGTGAACAATATAATTTTGACAACCACTTATAGGATGTATAAATTATAACACCATATTTAATCTATGACACATTAGGATTATCATATATTATTGATAGAAAAAATCTATTTAAATTCTTCATGATGGTTCGTGATGTGATTTTCATTTTACAAAGTATATCCCCTTAGAGTGTTAAACCTGGTGTGCAGTAATGCCCGTTATCATGCACTAGTTTCGGATCAAGTGTAGTAGAATATGGATTTTTCAGGGTTGTTACCCCTATGTAAATATTTCCCATATCTACATCCACCTATAGTATCCATATTAGGAATTATTTCTAAGAAAAACCCCACCCTTTACATTACCAAAATTACATTACATTTTCATATACTTTGACACGTACATTATATTATCGTTATAGACAAATCTTTAGGGATCTCATTATGTTTTTTCCATCAAATTTTCAAATAATAACTATAATATTTTATGTATATCAAATATAGCGACCATCTCCTCATACACATACCAAATATATAATTTTTAATGAATATTTAATATATTACACAAATAGAATCCCAATGACTATATTAGTTTTGTGACTGTAGAGTCATGGAAACATAAACATTAGTACACAAGTAAGCTACATTATCTCCAAATAGGATCTCCATGACTATAACCCTTTATAGACACATCATGCATAATACATGTCTTCATAACATGGGGAATAGAAACATTTGAAAGGGTGAGATCAGATACTCAGTAAGGTTAATCATATGAGATATATAAAGATAATTATGAGTATAAGGGTATATAAATATGATCATAACATTATAATATCATACCCTATATATAAATGATCATAAACACAAATCATGGAATAAATATTGGAAGTTTATAATACATGAATCATAAGGGAATCAATAGCTTAATCTATAAAAACATAACATAGGAATAAGACATGCAATTTTAGAAAACACACAAATATATAAATTTTTTCAATAGTCATCAATGCCTAATGATATGCTCATATTAGTGGAATGGTTTCACTCCCCAAACCATCTTGGTAGCCATGGTTATCTTCTGTGACCATCTTAGTAGTCATGTTTCACTCTAGAGACCATCTTAGAGGAAATTTTGTTTACTGCACTCTGTTCACATCCCATTCTAGCCATGTTTATCTCATTAGATATAAATATTTACTCATCTCATAGAGAAATCATAAATAAATTTTCAACAAGATCATAAAACATCATTTCATAAACCTTAAAATTAAATTAGTATCATAACATGTAACCATATCAAATCGTATAGAAATGTGATAGGTATCATAATCATTTCATCAAATCATAACAAGTTAAAGGAAGTGAGTTTCACAAGCCTATAATGTGTTGATGATAAACATGTTTCATAAAAATCATTCCATACAAACATAAACCATTCAGAAAAATATTATTAACAATAACCTTGGATAATATCCCAAGAAATGAATTATTGACACAAAATAATTTCATATTAGATGGAAATTTGTTTTGAAATATCTTTTAAAACTTTTTTATGAAAATATTATTTTATCTTTGAGATTTTTTTACATAATATTTTTTAGAAATTATTTTATTTAAAAATAGATTTAAAAATTTGTAAAATAATATTTCAAAATATTTGAAACCATTTTAATTTAAAATTAAATTTGAAATATTATTTCAAAAAAACTGCAATGTTTTTTAGAAAACATGTTTTTGAATAAAAACAAATTATTAACAGAGTGGGAAATGAAGTAAAAATTTATTTAAAATGATTTCTTAATAAAATTAAGTAAAAAAGAGTTAAAAATATGCCATTAAATGAGAAAATTAGGAATAAACATATTATAATAAAAGTCATGGTAATTTTTGAGAAATGGATCATAATATTTCACTAATGGAAGCATAATATAAACAATCCCAATAAATAATGAGATTGTAGAAATAAACTCTTACCACTTTGGTAACATTTAAACAAAATCACAATGAAAGAATAAGATTAAATGAAGATTAAATATCATTAAAATAATTATATTCATGATATATAATTTAAAATGTAAGTATATACTCCTCATAAAAAATTCATGTTCATAAAAAAACATTTTTTTCAAAGACATAAATTTGAGACAAAATTACATTATAGATTTAGTAACTTCTGAACCATAAATCCCCATGGAATAGAGGTCATAAACTGGATCTATAAATACCCATAAATATAATTATATGTTTCATAGAATATATTCATGCACAGTACATACACCTCCAAAAAGAAATGAGTGTTGAATAATGCATAAGTCTCACAGTAATACAAGTGGGACTTGAAATCCTCTTACTTTATGTATTGACTCTCTACGTATTCATTGAAACTAATTTTACTATAAATTTTAGTTCATTATAAATATAATATAGTAAAATATTAAATTAGATCATACTATATATTATTTTCTAATAATATTTGATTAACTTTTTATTAACAATTCCATGTTAAAGTTGCATTTTGAGTAATAACAACTACCTTTTCTGAACGTGTTTTGATTGTTATATTTTTTGTCCTATCACATATATAATGATTTAATTGTCTAAAAAATGATAACCAAGACATAAATATCATCTATATCCATTATATATGTTTTTATAATAATCAATAAAGAGTAGTCCTTGGAAATGAAACACACAATTCAGGGGGACGGTACGACATACAAGCACATGAACATTGTTTCCATTTTCTTATCATATTGATAGAATGTTAGTAGATTATATATATATATATATGTGTGTGTGTGTGTGTGTGTTATAATTAAAGTATAATTATTATTTCGTATATATAATATACTCTTACTAAACAAATCATTAATACATTCAATGTAATGTGTGAATGAATCACATCACATTTAGGAGGTTGTAGCCCACCCGTCCAAAAAGTAAGTTATCATATTTCCAAATCATTGGAAGCATGAATGTATGTATTATAAAATAATTAAATAATAAAAAATAAAACATAAATATCCTATATTAAAATAGGAATTATTACATTATTCCAATCCTTGAATGTTGTCAATGGACGAACAAACAACATCAGTTTGTGAGGCGGTAGTCCACCATACATAGGGACAATTATTACATATCCCATTTGATGGAAGTGTATGTATATGTAGGTCATAACCTTAGAATAAAAACATATCAGTGTTTTTATTAAGTTTATGTTATTAAATAATAATTGAATAATAATAATTTAGTGGTGGAGAATGAAATAAAACAAAAGTTCTTGTTGAATGATGTTACCCCTTCCTTGGGTAATTTGTTTTTGGTTTGAAACTAAGAAATTCCTTGGTAGGATTTTTTCTAGAAGGGATAATAATATGATGAAGTGAGGGATTTTGGGTGGATATTTGGTTAGGTTGTTTCTAGATAAAGGGCATGAGATGTGTGAATAATTGATGGGTTCCCTTTAATAAATGGGGGAGAGGGCACAATTGGCATTTTGGGAAAATAATTCTGTGACCCCCTTGTTTGTACCCACTAAGAGGCTTCCATCCCACACCAAATTAAATAAATAATTTTTTAAAGTCAAAATATTCTTTTTTTTTGAATGTTTTAGGTTTATTTTTACACCATATATTCTATCATTATTTGTTTAGTAAACTCATTTTTACCTTAATCACTATAACTAATTTTTATTACATTCACTAATCATTTTGGCAAAAAAAATCATTGAAATTATTATAAATTATAAATTATTCGGATTCCAAATATGGAATCTAGTTTTCCTAATTCTAATAACACTGGTGGAATAAATTATTTTAAAATTAATCATTCATACGTGTCGTGAAAACGGGTTTTGAAAGCGAAAAAATTTATATATTTGAAATGTTCTTATATCAAATTTCTATGTGAAATTAGATCCAATGACCTAAATTAGACCCATTTATGTATAATTTAACTAGTTATACCATAATGATAAATATAATTTAACTTTAATAATTAATTATAAAAAAATCAAATTTCAATTAAAATTCATAATTTTTCACTATTCATCAAAAAACGATGTTTTTTTAGAAAACTAATATAATTATGTTGAAGATAACATCATAATTTTGAATTCTAAAATGATTTTTATTTTAACTAATTAAATTTCTAATTTTTTTTAAAATAAATTAAATTAGTGTTCATATAGGGGTATAACAATAAGTAGTTTTTGAAAAAATAGTATTTTTTTCAAATTATATAGACTTTAGAGAACATTAGGTATTTCATTATCAATATGTTTTTTTATTAAACCATTATAAATAATAAATTAAAAGTAGTTATTTCTATTAATATTACATTGTTTAATGGATATGTTATGATATTCTAGTTAAAATAGTTATAATATTAAGGTGTTGTTTCATAGAAACTTACGAGTTATGGGTAACGTAATCTAAGATGATGTTGGATGTATAGAATGATTTAAATAGTGTAGTGTATAAAAAACGTTTAGCATGTTGTTGCATGCAAATAAAGACATCAACAAAGATTAATTTATTCTAAAAATGGTTTTAAAAACTCGAGGTGTTACATTGGCCATGATAAGAGACATTTTCTTCCTAAATTATAAGTCATTATAGAGTGATTCTGGAGAAGATTATCTTCATTCATTTTCTCACTGGGGACAGGAGGAGAATTGTCATCTGAAGCTAATTCTACTGCATAAATTAGATTTATTAACAATAAATAATCATTGTTAAGCATTCTCTATGGATTTTTATTGGAAATCTTTAATCCATTGGGTGCTTTAACATGTATATAGTTATCTACCATGGGTTCTCCCCACCCTTTTGTAGAAAAATATCTCAAAATATGTGGATTCACGAGATTAAATGGGGGAATTGTCACAATGTAGTATTATAACCTTCATATATAAGGGGTATTTAAAAAATTGATGTAATATTGAAGGTACCTCCACATGATTATGATGGATAGACTCTATGAGTAGGACATTATATGTTTTTTCTTGGAGAATAAGTATAAACTTACTGTTATATGCGAGATCCCCTAACTAATCCTCACATTTTCTCTTCCTCAGAAGACTTCTCTCTCTCTTATAATACCCTTGACTGTTTAGCTTGGAATGAGATAATAATGCCACACTATATCCCAAATATATAAGGGTATAAATTGGGGTGAGGGTGACCCAAAAGTCATTTTTAATTAGGTCCCTTTCGATGTCAACATTATGGAACATGCCTGAAACATATTGGTGCCTGATATGTCTAGATATTTCCCCTCTATGTCTTTAATTTAGAATGATATGGAATCATGGAATTCTATTGGCATATTCTGCACCCAATAAAACTCGTATGTATCTACTTTTGTCCAAAAATCATATGAGCTATACAGGGCCTCGATGAGTGATTCTCTTTGTACTTTTGATAGATGGAGAGCATCTAGGATTCAGTTTTTGAATGGAAAAAATGTAAACAATTTAAGAATGTTATAATATTTGTGTCAATGGTCATTTCATACCAATGTGGGTTGATTCCAATTTTATAGATAAAGAGATTAGGTGTTCATGGTGGTTGGACCTAAAACATGAGTATTGTTTGAAGGAGTATTTTCTTCTAGAAGAATATATCAGGCTAGAATTCCCCTTTGTATAAAATAATTCTATAGTCTCACCCCCTTTTGTTTTCTACGTATGATTAATTAGCTTGGAAAACTAAAAGGGTGTTCTGGGACACCTTTTTTCTGTTGGGATCACTGGAGATCTTTACCATAGGTCTTGGATACATATATTTCCTCCATGGGTATGTGAATGAAATATTTGGTCTGTCCATTCCCACATTGTCCCTTGTAACCTCATCTCATTCATATTTATTCTCCAAACCCCCACTCAGGTATTGGGAACATATATTCAGATTAATATTATTCATTGGAGAAGGGGTCAATAAAGTTTACCACTATTTCCAATGAAATATTTGTGCTACCCAGTAGTCAATTACATGGGTTGGATTGTGTAAAATCACATGAATTATGAAAAAAATGGATGGTCCCAAATAAATTTTGTTTGTGGATCTGGAAACTCACAACGCCTCTCATATCCATGAAGACTCATGGACCTAAAATATAAGTGAAGGATTCCACTGCGTAACATGGCCAAAGAAACATAAGAACTCACACTGGTTTATAGGTTGGTATGTTGGTCTCATGACATCATTCTTAGGGAGAACTATTTCTTATTATTGAATTAAATAGTGGATCTAAGATATGTTTGAAAATATTTTATTCATTCCAACATGTTTATACACGGTTCACCCCAAATCAATGATCAATTATTAATAAACATAGATCTGGAATCATCAATATGTATCATAGGTTCTTCATCAATTGAGGTATCTATATATATTTGAGATTCTTCATCATTGTTACACTTTTTCTATACGTAATGGTGATTTATTGGTCGTTTATTAGGATGATGTTGGTATGAATCCTCATGGTAAGGTGCTTTGGATTTTCCTGTCATCTGAGGATAGGGTGGTTGATTTGGATATTGAGATCAAACCCATAATATAGGATTACTACATATCATCATGAGAGAAATTAGAACACACATAGTTCAATGCCACTTAACTAGACACCTCTCCTTTGAAGGTTGTATGATGATGAATGAACCATGAAGTGTAAGTCTTGGCGAAAAAACATCCATGTGAAAGGTTCCAGGTCAAGGATGGAATGGGAAGATCACCAGGGTGTCCCAAGGGAAATAGAAGATAAGTGGTATCATGAGTAGATAAGACCATACTTGAAATGTGGATCATATAAAATTACGGTGAATTTGGACATTTAGGCTAGACCTCAGTCTAGATTCTTAAATATCCTTGTTAGATTGAAACAAAGACCAATTAGGTCATTATGTTTGGTCTTACATCTATTAGGATCTCTATGTGGTTGTGGATTATGCATGGAAGATTCATATTTATGTAAGTCTGATTAGGTACTACACACTAAGGATTAACATTTGTTACTGCTTCATGAAGAATATGGCCCTTTAATGGTTGAGGCACTGTTTTGGGGATTAAACTATGTTGGTGGCCCATCCACTGTTTCTTTGTATAGAATACTTTCCTTTTATTATTGAGGCATCATTTCATGGATTAAAAGATGTAGTAGGCTTATATGAAGAGAGGATGGGGATTACATCTATAGATGAGGCCCAGTTGGATTGCGGCCATGCTAATGTCTGGATCACAAATAATCTCTACGTCCAAGTGAGTCATCCTTGATGTGAGAAGAAATAGAACATGTTGTATCCAATGATTGCATGGTCCACTCTGTCCACTGATAGATGAGGTGATGATTCCCAATGTGAGAGGGAGATGGATTTGATTTTGCATGTCACCTATTTTATTTATATAACTAGGATATTCACATATGTTGATCTATCGAGCTACTCCATGGGCGGAGGAAAATAGGAGAAAATGTGAACCATCTCACAGGAAATTCATAGGACTTACTCCCAAAGGGATTCCCTACAAATGGTTCTAAAGAGGGTGGTATGATCTCATTTTCTATCATAGGTAAAGGAAAGTGTGATCGTCACCCTCCCCTCTCAGAACTGATAGGTTCATGTGGGCACCCCTAGAACAAAACCCACATTACCATGCGAATATAGACCTAAATACATTATGAGGGTATTCCTTATTGTGAATGTTACACACATGACTCCTCTTACCATTGGTATTTATACTTGAGAGGATACATTGACGTACCCAATGATATAATCATACATGTCAGTTTCCTTTAGAGGAGGCCCTGGCCTGATGATGTTGGATTGGTTAGAGAGAGGTTAATATGGGGTCTGGTGATTTGATGGAAGGAATTAATCAGAGGTGGAATGTAGAATTCCCTAGGACTTCCCAATATACATAGTAGGTTCATTGGTTAGATGGAGTTACCACCACATAAAATTATAATATGAAGGAAATGGTATCGTTAGTGTAGAATTGTAATGTAGGGACTAGGGTTCTCGATGCGTAGCTTGTTGCTTTGCTTGACCAGGTTTTTTTGGCACAGTGCGTTTCTATGCAATGCAGAGTTCCCCACATGTATCATTTTTCTATGTGGGGGTAGGGGTTTTCCTACATTGCATTTTTCTATGTGTGGTTCTTGTTATTACAAGGGTCATCCATTTATACATCAGATAATTGTGTCAGCAAATGGGTTTTGAGTTCCCAAATAGATGGATGAATTATTATTTCTTCCATAATGCGTTGTAGTATATTTTTATGTACTGGGAATCAAATAATATCTCTTCATTCATCTTGATGGATGCACGTTTTCTGTATCCTCGTCACTCATCTCTTTTAGACCTCTTTCATTGTATCTTTTGTAGTCCCCTTGGGGGCATTTTTATTGAAGAAATAAGGGATTGAATACCGATATGATAGATCATCCACAATGGACCTCATTGATTTTTTTCAGGAGCCCAAGAAGGATTCCCCAGCCCCAGAACAACTTTTTTATTGGGAAGAGGTCATTCTTAGGGACGTAAATCCCCCTCTTTAATTGCATAGGTCTTTTTTTGCTACAATTAATGGGGGTCCTACCCCATCCCATGAATGATTATGTTCATAGGGGATGGTTGTTCAAAAGGACATAAATCATTTTTATGACCTAAAACTAAATCATCTAATTTATGGTGGTCTACAATACCACCTCATCACATGATTTATTTAGTTCATGGGGTTCTTTTTTATGAATCAATGAAACGGTTGAAAAATCAATTTTCCATTCATGGGATAAACCCATCCATGGAATACTCCTCCCTTTTGAACTTGTTTTCTTTAATTTTATTCTTGTTTTATTTCCACCATTTTCCTAGTTTAATATAGTTAATCTCTTCTCATATATAGAATTTCTAGGACCCAAAATATTCCCCCAATCATAAAGGGATTTCATTAGGATGAAGAGGAGGCAGTTTTTAGGAAGATCAAATCCTGATTTGAATGAAAAAATAGAAAATGGTCTAATCTTTTTCATGGTCTAAGGGACTTAGTGTGAAAAGTTTTACTATTTCTAGGGTTACATGTAAATCCCTAAAATCATTGTGTATTTTATGTTATCACCCTAATTTCTTACTAAGTCAAATATAGTGTTGGACTTTTGGGCACAAATTGTCTTTTTATTAAGGAAAACTTCATAATTTTTTGACCTAACAAGTCTTGTTCATTTTAAATTTTTTTTACCACTCAATTTTGGCCTAAATAATGAAAAACCTGTCCATCATGATAGAACTAAATTCTTGACTAGAGATTCCATTGCAGGTTTTCCTTCTATAGATTTTTGTGTCCCCTTTTGTTGAATTTTTAGAGTCTTCAAAATGAGACTTATATTACAGGTATTTTATGTCAAACAACATTGAATGTAATTTATGGGGTGAGGGCCCCAACATGAATTATAGGCTGATAAGGTCCCAACACTTTTCAGACATGAATGAGAGATTTTTCTTGACCCTAGTTTAATGATTTCTGGATATGAAACATGATATGAGGAAAGTACTTAAGGATTAATCATAATAATTGATTCCAAAAAGATATTGTTGGGGCATATAGTGGTTGGAAAAAATTCTCATAATGATGAATTTACCTTTGGTTCATATTCCTTTTATGTTGGAAACATATCGAGATATGACTATTTAATATTATTCATAGTCCAATGAAGGTTTACTTATGACACTAGCCCTCCATTTCTAATAGGTATGTAATTTTTGGAAATTATGATTTCTTAGGACCCTGAAGAGTGTCATGTTAAGGGAATCATGTATGAAATGTGATGAGGGTGTGTGTATCATCACTGGACATGAATTTGAATCCACTCTCATATTAATTTTGCTTCTATGTAGGAGATTTGTATCATAGTGCAGTTTAATATCATGAAACTAGGACAGGACCATATGGATTAATGTCTTATGGAAAGAAAGTTTGAGGGATACTGTGTATGATCATTTAGCATTGATGAAGGGAAAAATTAGTTACCCTTTTCATGGAAATCTATTCAACAATGTTTAGTCATCCTTTTTTATGGAGGTGCAAGGGTTTAATCTATAATATAGTGGTTTCAGAATTTAAGGGGTGATATGGGATGAAAACATCATTGTAATGTATGGACATAGGAAAGCCTCTCCTGAAGACTAATTTTTCATCGGTTGATATGCCTTATTTAATGAATAAATATACAGACCCAATTGGAGAATATTGTGCATATTCTTGAAAAGGTGTCCCATGACATAGACCCTCCACTTCTAATGGATAAAGAGGTATATAGGTATTTATAATTCCCCATACACATAGAATAGATTATGAAATATAGTTCAGGAACATGAAAGGATCATTTTATGTCGAAGAATCCCAGAATGGGTAGAAACATTACCCTTAAGTGGGTCTGAATCATATGTTGGATTGAAAGGGATTCATTATGGAATGTCTAGAGATGCATGTTATGGTCGTTACTACGTATATCTTGAATATGAGAAGTAATCAATACGTAGTTTTGGATGTGTTTCCCCATGCATCAATTGAACTCTTGTGTAGTGAATGGGAATTTTATTTTGAATACGATATCATGAATGGGGTAAGGCATATATTGAAACCCCTATAAGGATCTAGATCATCTATATAAGAGTGGGTAATGTTTTTTATTATAGTCAGAGTAGGATATAATATCCATGTGTCTCTATGTATCCTTTCAAAATGATAATGTGTACATACATAGTCTTTAAAGGGTTCCTTATACAAGTCGGACCTCTGCATTGTGAATGGGAATTATTAAACAGTGTTGTGACTAGACCCATGATTGGATATTAATGTGTAACTACATCTCATGTAATGGAAGGGATAAGGCCATAGGTAGTTATGGACACTATGGAGTTTTAGAGTCATAAATATCTTATTTGGGTCTAGCTCTTACATAGGAAAAGAGAGGAATTATCATCTCATGGATGGATCTAGTATCAAAGATCTGAGCATTACTACATATATCATCAAGGTGATAATCAATATAGATATGGTTCATACAAATCACATAGTTTAGTTTCTTGTGACATGGACATCTGTCTTGCACTGTAACATCATTTAGTGAGGATGGAATGGGGTCATATATTTTAAGGTTACAGTGCAAGTAATATTTTATATATAAACAAGGCGTAATAGGTGTCTCATCAGAAGAGGATGTTCTAACATGCCTTAGACATGATGAGAAAAATCATAAACTATGACTCCAAGGTTTCTCATTTTACATAAAATTAAATGGGGCACAAATGCCATTGGGGATTATAGAGATAGATGGGGAATTTCAAAGGATGAATTTCTAGTTGGTTTATAGGTACTTTTTTCTGGAAAACATATACAGATCCTACTAGAGAATATTATTTATAGTCAAACAACAATATTCCTAGGAAACATTCCCTCTATTTTTGGTGGACATAAGAAGATTGTGATGATTAGAAATTTCTGAGGGCACATAGTATTTTAAAAGAAAAGAATTTTTATGAGTATGTAAAAAACATTCATGCTATGACTATCCATTGAGTGAAAAAATCTATATAGATATCTAACTCAAATGTAATCGGTACATATCCATTTCCATGATAGGTCCTTGAATGATGAACCCAAAATTGAACTCTCTTGCATTGAGATTTGTTTGAATATGGGAGATGTGGAAATATTTTTAACCCATGGTTAAGACTAGGACACGTGGACATGGGATCACTTTGTATCATTTTGAAATGAGAATCAACCCACATATAGTTTAAGAGGAACCATGAAGTTTAACAAATTGTAGTGAGTTTGTTCTCTATATAGTTTAATGTCATGCAGTAAGAAAATAGGTTCCCCAATCTGAAGAAGAAATATCTAGTGTTCCTTTTAAGGGATGGATACTAGTAACACCAAATTTTGTTTGATAGTACTTTATCATGCCGATAATCCGTTGCCTAAATTCCAAAGACCATGTGATCTATGCTCTGTGTGTGAAAAAATGGGAGGTCAAGGTTTATTCCACCAAATAGAGGGGATGTAATGAAGGATACGATCATTTTTATTTTTAGTGGCAGTGTTTGAATGGATAATATAGGAATCACTATGTATATCATCAAGATGAGAATCAAGACACATGTAGTTCATACTCAAATCCTTATATAGATATGACATATACATATATTGGAGGAAATTTTTATTTTTCATTTCTGCTGGACCTAGTACTGGATCTTTAGGTGACACTATGAATCATAAAATTGAATGATGTTAGACACACATAATTCTAAACGGGATCATTCTATGTAGGAATGCTCTGTATAGAGAGGGGGAATTTTTTTCAACTTATTGTTGTATTTTTGGGACTAGACCTCAAAATAATGATATTGGAATCATTACATACCCTCTTTTTTCAGGAATCAATCCCTATATAGTTTTCAAACCCCATTCAATTTATCATCTCGTAGTGAGGATAGGAAAGACCCAACATGAGGGAGGGGAAATAAATAACCAGTGTGATAAATTTTTTTAATAATGTCTTTGTATTTTTTAAAAAATAATCTCTTTTTAAAATAATTATTTTGTTATTCATGAATCAGATCCATATTCATCGTAATGAAGATTCATTAGACTGAGAGTATATTATTCATCTGCATCAATTTTAGATCATCATATCTAAAATTATCGAAGTTATAATTTTTTGATTACTCTAAATTTACCTTGGTCGTAATTAGATAAAGAAAGTGGTTTGTATATTAGAAAGGAAAAAAGTTGTTGTTTGAAGAAGTCATAATGTTTTGGATAGTTTTGAAAGAAGGTTGTGAAGATATGATTTAGAAACTTTTCATACATTCTTATCAAATAATACAATGTTTTTTTATCAAAAAAATTCTCAAAAATCATTGAAACTCTAGTGATAAATTATTTTGAAGAAACACTTGAGAGTTTTGAATAATTATTGAGTTTCAGATTGGAGATTACATCATAATGGGAATTCCATCAAAATGAGAATTCTATAATAATGGGAAATCCATTGTAATAAAAATTCTATTGTAATGAAAATTCCATCATTATGAGGATTTAATCAGATAGAGCTATGAAATAAATGGAATTTCAAATCAATAAGATGGAAATTGAATTTGTAATAACTGAGAAGGATAAAAATATAATAATCATTAAGAAACGATAAAACATAATTATCTTAGAACGAAATAGAATTCAAAATGACCTGAGAATAAAATAAAATTCATAATGAGTTAGGAAATAAATAGATTCTTAATGAACTGATAAGGAATCATATTTTTAATGAGTTAATTATGAAGAAGGCTAAAAAATAGAATTTTTGTTGTTTTATGAAGAGTTGAAAATTATAAACATATAATTCAATATTTCATAAATCATGGTGAAATCTATAGAGTGTTTAAGAAGTCAAAGTGAAATTTTAAATGTTATATATTTTATGAGTTTATAAATTTGAGGAAGTAGGGAATATTTTCAAGTTTTCCAATTTTTTTTCAAGTCGCCTATAAATATATGCTTAGAGAATTCCTTCTGAAGGGAATTTTGCACATAATGGGAAAAGGATGAGCACAAAATAAATCAACTGAATATTATTTCTATCCAAAGATCTTCTGAGGAGGATCATATAGAAGAATGTTTTTTAACAGATTGAGTAAGATCGTGTTGAGAAGATCCTATTTAGTCAGTCAGATTGAGTCAATCAGACTAAAGAATATCTTATTGATTATTTAAGTAGATTTAGAGTTTTGTAAGTTGAGAATGGGTTTATTATATTAAGTCCATCATATTGAGATAATTGTATCTAGATTCATCATATTAAATGAATTGTGTTTAGACTCATCATATTGAGAGAATCAAATCCAGACTCATCATATTGAGAGAATAAAATCTAGGCTCATTGTATTTAGGAAATTGGATATAGCCCAATCGGGTTGAGGATTCAAATTGATACATTGTAGATCGATTACAACCAAGTCTTTATTCTTTTGTTTGGATAAATGTTTTATAGGAGAAATTTGTAAACTATTAGTAGTCATTATAATTATTCATATTAGGAGATAGAAGGTGTCTAATGGGAGTTATCACAAGTAGTATTCACTTATTCATAATATTCTATTCCCATAGGACCAAGAGAGTGGATATGGAAAGGATGTTGGTTCTCACATTGAGGACAGACCATATAAATCTGGTGTACTTTACATGAATTAGTATCTGTACATTCAAGGGTCTTTATAAAAAATATGGTAAACCTATTGATCATAGAAGGTTTAGGGGATATGATTTGAAATGTATTGAAACTTATAAAAATTGATAAATTGATTCAACCCTCCTTCTTAGTTGTAATTTGATCCATGGACCTTCATGAATATTGTTTATGGACTTAGAATCAGATATCTGATCATATCTATGTATTCTGTGATGATAAAAATAAAGACACATGTAGTTGTCAATGAAATCTACCTATGTAGGTTTGATCCAAACATAGGGAGGTTACATTTTTTTCTTTTAGGGGGCTATACATGGATAAAAAATATGTGTTTCTATATATTTTATGTGTGGAGTGGAATCGAGCCGTATGTAGTTCTTGAATGTGGTAGGGTAGATAATCAATATCAGGGGAAACTTCCACTCAGGTGAGAACATTATTGTTCTGCATCCCATATTCAATTAATGTGATATAAATAATACCTTATATGTTTAAAACACATATTGCACTAGTTTCGGTTAGGATAATAATTTAACATCTTGCATTGAGGATGCTCTCTCCATGTTTTTGGTGATAGAGATCAGACCATGGGGTAAGCACATCAAATAGGGTTGTGTGTAATGTGGTGACATACTAAGACCAATGAGAATGAGTACCAATGATTACCACACACCACATACTCATTTTTTTAATGAGGATTCCTTATTGTTTTATATCGTGATTCTTGGGATTGTTGTTTCTAGTTTACGGTCACGTAGTTTGGACCATGATCACATTTTAATGTCGTATGCCCAGGATGAGGAAATGAATTAATTTCAAACAGTGGGTAAAATTATGTGTGTTGAGTTTAAAATCCAGAATCCAAGATAAATGTGTATTTTATTTATGGGAGGGATGGTTTTCTATACCATTAATAAACCTAATCTTGATGTGAAAAAGACGCCTTGATTCCAAAGTATGGTAAAAATATTACCTTATAAAAGGGTAAATTTGTTACGGGGCATATCTCATGCGGTATAAGAATCAATACATATCCTATAATAATAATTATTAATCTTTTTATATTTCTTGAGAAAGAGGATCCTAAAATTGATTTGATTCTCACGTGGGAACATGGGAATTTCATCATTCTCCCACATAGATCTATCTTGTGTACAATGATTTGTTAACCGAAACGATGATTCTTTTTTATTTTAAAATCATTCAGTTGGGAAAATGATATCACTTAGTTTATTTTATTGTGACATGGAAAATGGTGTTAATGTCTTCTGATGAAGAATAACCATGTTTTTTAACATCATGTGGTTGGAAAAATTTACCAAGCAGTTTATTGTCTGGAAATCAAGACCATTGACATAGAATTTTATAATCACATGTTCACGATGATAGATATTATGCACATTAACATCATGAAACTTTTATGACCTACTATTTAGTTTAACATCATGTTATTAGGATGATTGTTGTTTCATAGTTTAACATCATGCAACTAGTATGATCTACCATGCATTTCAACATTATGTGATTAGGATAGTGGCTATAATGTAGTTTAACATTGTGAAATTGGGATGATCAACCATGAAGTTTAATGGAATTAAATCTAGAAGTTAGTTGTTACACAGTTCAGCATCGTGAAACCAGAACAATCTTCCATACAGTTTAACATCATTTGATCAGGATGATTGACGTTTCATAGTTTAATTTCATGCAACAAATGACCTACCATGCAGTTTAATGTTATGTGATAAGGTTGATAGTTGTTACACATCTTATTTTCATGTAACTAGGATGATATAACTTTCAGATTGACTACAAGAAACCAGTATGATGGTTATTACATAGTTTAACATCATGAAACTTGGATAATCTACCATGTTTTTTTAACATCATATGATTAGGATGATGTGTCATTTTGTTACATAAAAATCCTTTTCAGCAACATATCATTGGTGGGAGCCATGGTCCACAGTACATCTATCTAAATCAGAGAATAATCTCATTAGAGTAGACCTTATGTATGGCATAAGAAACCCTATTTTGGTTCTAATATCAAAGGTTTTTTTCTAAGTATCAATAGAGTCCTGAGAACCAACACAATTTATCCTTTTTGGAATGATCAGAAGGGGGGAATGTTTTGGTAAAGGCTCGCACGTTCTTGTTTTGGTGAATTTTTAATGATTCAATGTGTGCAATTTTTCTAATCAAATCACTCCAATTCATCCATCTGTGTTTGGTATTTCTCATCCATGGATAATTGATCACATATGAAAATTTAGAGTGAGGAAAATTTTACCACAATGGGTAGGAACGCTTATGTCTCATATAATAATGAGTATCGGTTCACCTATGTGGCAGTTCAGGATGTGGTTTGGTAAGCCCACAAGGCATGCGAGAGATTTTTTAGCAATGAATATTTATCCTTATATAAAATATTTTGGAGTATATTTGATAGGGTCTTGTTGAAGGCCTCAATCTATCCATTAGCCTATACATTGTAGTATGATTATTGGCTAAACATATCATACCACTCCTAATATAGTTACTCTAATTCATTACAACCAAAATTGGTCTTATTTTCTATTAGTATTGTATGATGGAAACCAAATTTTATAATGATTTTGTCTTTCAAAAAGTTTACAATGATCATCTCCCTGATTGCATTTAGGGGTACAGCTTTAACCCATTTAGTGAAAGAATATGGTCCCATGACATCCCTTACCCATCTAGAAAATGACCAGGATTACATGGCTATGTGAAGAAACTCAAGGGGTTAGTGAATGATGTTGGCATGAACCTAACAGGAATGACAATTTTGAGTAAATTGGGTGCAGTCCAACAATATAATGGAGTAGCAGTATCCAAACCTTCATATTTTATAGGAAATATTGAGTCCTAACTGTTGAACACCATAAGATCCAGTGTGCACTTCCTTTATGAAAACTTCGGTCTCTTTTACATCAATGGACTTGAGAATGACCCCATCAAGGATTCATTTATATAGTACATCTTGGTTATTCATTCCATCATATAGAAAAGATATATTCTCATATTTTCAATTTATCTCTCTTGTATCTAGCAATTGGCTGTTCTCCCTTTTGAAGGTAGTCCAAAATGGGTGTTATCCAATGGGTTGTAGGATTGTACAGTCTTGGTATGTGACTAATATCATCGATTTCTTCCTTGTTAGCCTGAACAAATGGTGAGACCATATAATAGTGTGAAATTCTCATGATTCTTTCATCCCACTCTATATCAGCAAGATTGGTGTTCGTATTTTCCAATTCATCAGCTTTGGAATTCTTTGACTATATAGAATGAGTCAATGTCTGATCCCAGTGGAACTATGCATCTAGTCCACCAACATGGTATAATAAAGAGATTAGCTTTTTTATTCATATAGTTATCTCCATAGACCTTCTTAATGACCTATTCAGAATCACTATTTATCTTAAAGTTATTAACTTGTACCTGAAGCACCAACTCTAGCACTGCAATGAGAGCATGATATTATACTTCATTGTTTATCCTACCATCCAATTGCAGGTATTAAGGATAGACTTCCTTTTTTAGACAAATGATCACAACTCCCAACCGTACTTTATTGATATTTGGGTCCTCCATCCTCTTTCCTGTCAGTCTTCTGGATGCACCATTCAAAAATATATCCCATGTATAGGGGCCATCTTGAAAAGATAATACATCTTCATCAAGAAGTTATGTGTCCAATGAATTCATTTCTTATGATATGTTCTTTACTATAAAATATTCTAATGAATCTAATATCAACACTTTATGTGGAAAAAACTGAATTTCAAACTTCTGAATAATTACCACCCACCAAGACAGACATATAGTCAAATTCGTATTTCTGATAATTTAATTGAGTGGGAATCTATGAGAGAAATAAGGGACCTCATGATTCTATACTTATGAAATAATCAGTTGAACAATAAATATTTTCGCAAGACTACTCTTCGTAATATCTAAATACAAATTCTCAGTGTTGATCATTGTTCAGAAGAGATAATAGAGGTTGTTTTCACTATTGGTGTCATTAGTTTGTGTATGTAAGACACCCATTAAACATTAAATGGTTGTAAAAAACTAAATAAGAGTCCATCCTTTGATTGGAGACTTATTCACTGGTTGGATAAAGATATATTTCATGAGATTTTCAAATTATTCATGATAATCATCTATCCATTGATATGTAACACCATTTTCATCAACCAGTTGAAATGTATAGTTTTCCTAAAAAGTTTTCTATGAAGGAATAAATTTATTCCATATGTCCTTGATGCCCTCCTAACTCTATGAGGTTATGAGGAGGCTAAATTAAAAGGATATCTTTTGTCTTAATGGGATTGACTTCTATGATGTGATGGTGTATGACATAGATGAAAACTTTCCCTGTGGTAATGCCAAAATCACATTTCATGGTGTTATATTTAAGGTTATGTGGTTATATTTTGTATAAAATTATTTCAAGATCATCAAGGTGGTTAGAGAATTATCATGATTTGACCATCAGGTTAACCACATAACCGTCAACAATCATTCATAGGAAGGTTCTGAAGATGAAATTCATGGAACGTTAGTATGTGGAACCACCATTCATCTAACCAAATTGAATTACATAATATAAAAATACTCCTTGGGGGCCTAAATTTTTTGTCCAATTAATATTCCTATGCCATTTTAACTTGATTGTATCTTGAATAAACATCAATGATAGAGAGTGGCTGATATCTGTTTGTTGCATCAATCAACAGTTCTATAATCAGGGCTAGGAAATCATCCATTAGGTTGTTCTGATTGAGATCTATGAAATGTATGAAGACACTAATTTTCCAATTATTATTCTTGAAAGGAATTAATTTGGTCAAACTTTTTGGGATATTAGACCTCACAAAATTATGTTGGATCTGATGAGCCTTTCAACTTCAACCTCTGTTTTGGAAGCACGTGTTGGGTGTGCCCTTATGGATTCATTATTATTGAAAAGGTTCTCCTTTGGCAGGACCAGATGGTGATAGGACACTACGGGATTGAGGCCTGTCAGTTTTTTGTATTTCCATGATATTACAAGATAATTAATCCTGAAGAAGTAGGTATATACCTTTCTCTCTTAGGGATACATGGTTTCTCTAATCATTTATGTCTATGAGTCTTCTTCTATACCTTGATTTAGTTCATTTAAATCATTTATTGTGGTAGATATTCTCTCCTCAAATGTTAGAGGGGAATCTCTAAGGTCCTTCATTTTATTTAATCTCTATTTCTTACTCAGGAAGCATGTATTAGGATACATTCTCCATATTCAGGTGAGGAGTTAATATCATGGAATTCTAAAGATGAACAAACTTCCTCTTTATAAGCTAAGAACATGATATTTCTATTAAATTCTAGAGATAATGGGGTGAGAGATGGATGTAGAGTATCATTGTCCACTTTGTGTGATGAGAAAATCTCTTTAGCCTTGACCGGGGAGGCAGGTATATCCTGGATCTCTGGGGATGGGATGAAGTAATCTTCATCCAAGATTTCACCATTGTTTAGTGAGTATGAAAAATTTAAAATAATGTTGGACCTAGTGCCCACAGATGAATTAATGAAGACCGCTAAATATGAATCAAAATATGGACCCATATACTTAATGTGATTCATAATAAGCACCTACACTTTAATGAGACTTTTTAAGGGGAAGATAATATCATTTCTATATCCTTAAGTTCTATGACCCAATCAATACCATCATCAACCATTGGTTATTTCCATTTCCCCTGATAAAATCTGGAATAAATATAATGTTCCTTGTAGGATTTAAACGGGTCATTATCGGCATGAAGTGTCCAAATATTACCATTAATGAAGTATTTAATGCATTGATTGTAAGATGAGGGGATTGCTATGTGTTGGTGCAACTAGGGGATTCCAATAAAGATTTTTAAGTCTTCATTATATCAAACCACCAGAAATTTTGAATTATCTATGAGGTATCTACACTAATACTTTATCGTGATTTGGAACAATTACTTCACATTTTTTATATCCTTAAAATTTTATGGGATAAGGGGATATGTTAACCTAATTTCATCCTAGAATATGATGTGTTCATATTGGAATGAGGTTAACTCTAAAGCCATTGTCAATAAAAACGTTTCAGATAATGACAACATTTATCCTGTCGGACACATACAGGGGGTCTGATGTGTCGCTGTATAATGGATTCTTCATATTGACGTGTGAAGGAGATAAATGCTTGACATTCTTCTCATTTGGCCTCTTTTCGATAGAACTCGTTGGAAGAAACCTCAGATTTAAACTCTTTAGGGCTAGTAAAATCCTTTATGGGTGATTCACTGATGTCTTTTGACAAACATACCGATTCCATGATTGATAGCTTGGCAAGTACCAAGGATAACTATTTCCGGGTGTCATAATTATGGTCTAAAGTCCTGCACATCCCAAGGTCGGAATTCTATTTTAGAGGTTATTTAGGGGATTTATAATTTTATGTATATGGATCAACCCTCAAGACAGGACTTGGAGGGACTCCTCTCATTGGTGGGTTTGGTCGGGTAGGTCTGCCCACTCGCAAACAGTGATCTGACAGATGTTTCTCTGCTAGTTTATATTCCATATTCATGGGGTCAAGGTGTCTTCTAGAAGGTGTTATAGAATTTTCCAACTCATGTTGGACCCACTGAAGGGATATTCTATAGGTTTCTACGAAATTGATGGTCCATGCAAGGTTGAAGTTATTCGTCTATCTTCTTCCATGATGTAATCTTTCCTACTACCCTCATATCCTAGGACTTCCTCCTCTAATAAAACAATTAGGTGTAAAGAAATTTAGTTCATATACATACTGATATTTGGATAAGGGATCCATTAAGAGGATGAAATTAATGGAACTAAAAACTAACTCATTATATGATGATGAATTTTCCTAGTTATCTATTTTTGAATGGGCCATTAGTTGGGATGGTTCTTGTGGATCTAAATCTAATAGTGTAAAATATGATAATGTTATGTCCAATTATCTCCATGATGTGGTTTTACCCCTACACTTCCACATTTACTTTCCAGTTAGACTGACTTTTGAAAGGCTGTTCCTTTGAGGTTTTTGGTTTCGATGATGTCAGTTGTGTTACAGTGAAAGGGGAAGGGGCAGAGTTTGTTTCTTCAACTGTGCTTAAGTAATACCATGAATTTAGTTTATTATTTTCATGATTCATACAAAAAATAAAAATTCTTCACCATTCTAATAAAATATTCTTATCATTTAACACTTTCCTTGGGGAAGAGGTTGAAATATAATCCACTTTTTGTAGTGGCCTTACCAATATTACCTGACTTGAAACAACCGTTTTCTATAGGAGGAATTTCAAGAAAAATCATTCCAGAATGGTGTGTGCTAGTATTTGGTGAAATGGTCAATAATATGGCCAGTCATGAAGACCTAACTAGTTAGGCCTTTAATGTTTTGAATGGTGGAGAATGTTATTTTCTATAACAACTATAAAATTACAATGGATTTGATCATCTCAGAATGGGTAAACATTATTTCCCCACTCCTCGAATTGATTTCTCCTGGGGTATCCTTTTACCATCATGGAAAAGAGGGGATTTATATTGATACCTAGGGGTACTACATGATATGGTTAATGATTCAGATATAGAGTAGGGGTGGTAGATAGTTTTAGTGTGATACAAGTTTCAACAACCTTTCTTTCTCTTTTCCCCATTATTGGTGAAATTATCAAGGACTTGAAATTAGTCTATTATATGGAGTCATCCATTCCATGTGTAATGGTGGATAAATCCATAGACCCAATTTTATATTTCACTAGGATGAGTGGTATTCATAGCTTGTATCAAGGTTTTTCAATAGAGAGAGTGATCATATCCTCATGGAGAAGCATTTGGTTCGTAGAGTAGGGTATAATTTCTATATGGAAATGAAATCTAAGACTCTCTAATTTTATTTTATTTTATAGTTAGAGTGGTCCCTGGTTTTTTAATTATTAATCCTTGAGATGAATTGTAAGATGAATTTCCAAGGGAGAGCCTCCCACCCCATTATCGATTAAGCTAGGAAACTGGTGTACCATATGAAGGCTCACTCGGGCAGGGTTCTCATGAGGAATCTATGTTTCACTACATCTTTTTTGTAAAAACATCCATTAATGGGATGAAAATTGGACACATAGTGCATCAAATGATATTTTGGGTCATTAGATCTATTGAATATTAGAAATTTAGGACTCCTAAAACTTTTCAGTTTTAGGGTGGCACTCACCAGTTGGGGTAAGGGTTTTTTTCGGTTGCACTATTGTACACCATTCCACCACAACTTCTAATCAAGATATCAATGAAATAATGATGTCGATAAGCCCATGGGGAGAGTTATTTTGAACCAAATCTCAGTCCAGTCTAGTAATCGAAAGTATCTAGTGTGTTGATTCATCCATTATTTGATTATAATATCCAACTAGGGAAATATTTTTGGGATTTTATTAAACATGTTCTATTGTATCCTTAACGGAGGGAAATTGTGATATTCATATGTTATTGGGTCTAGATAGACTGATGGTCTAGGATCTATTTAAGGAATATATCCTAAATTTACATTAATTACCGAGATGACCCCATATGGATAAGGTATACTAACTAGAGGTGTATGTTGAGGCTCTTCCCAGGGAGCATATTTAATAGTAAATTTACCTCAGAGAAACTCAACATTGATTTCCCTCAACTCTTTTATTTTTTCATCACATTGAGAGAATCATTTTTCCATCATATGAAGCTTTTCCTCAATGATAAGATGATGAATGTCATATAATATCATACCTTTATTCTTGTTAGATATTCACAAAAGAGTTAGTATGGGATTGATCAATTAGGCACCAATGTTTAAGACGATTCTATGACTTCAGGTACGCACACCTTCATTCTCTATGTAGACCCCATTCTGGATGGAACAATCATCTACTTACTCTTCAGAGATCACATCATTCTTTTTGTTATTTTTAAGATTTATTAACATGATGTTCACTGATAAATAATTTAATTTTGGCCACTTACATGATAATGAATTATTGTAGTTTTTTTGCGTTGTTTAAAAGACATATCCCTTCCTTTCGTGGTTCTTTTAGAACTTCTTGGAAGAGGGAGACTCAAAGGGAACTTCTATATAGCCTTTTAATATACCTCCCTTATAGGGAAATGGGTCACAAGATAGGATGGATAAGAATTCTATACCCATTATCTTCATCCCTAAATAAGAAAAGAATGATACCCATTGAGGTAGGGGTTGAATTAAAAAGGTACCAGCACTAAGAGCAAGGTTTTCCCCCATTCCCTTATTTTTTTGCTTCAATCTTCATTTCACAGTCTTATATGGTCATTTTGGGATTAAAATGTAATGGGTCGGATACCATACTGTGGTGGCTACTGCTGTTGTTTCGACTCAGTAAATGTAACATATCCATTTTTAAGTGCGAGACGTGTGAAATATCAAGTCCACACGGGAATTTCTTACTTCTAGGTACATTATAAATACTTTATGATTATCTTTCCTTAAGACAGAATCTTTCTAAATGTTCTTAGTATCCTAGTTCAGTAGTTTTTTGTTGGCTTTCACCGGTCAACCTTGATTGTTTTTAAGCGTACTCAAGTTTTATTCTCCTAGAGTGTGTTGTATTCCCAAATCAGGGGTATTTCTTAACTACCACCCTAGAAGGATGACATTATAGGATGTCACATCTTGTGTCTTCTATTGAATGGGGAATTAGGTGAAATAAAAAGATATGTGCTCCCCCATTCTCAAATATGAACACCATGTGGGGTATTAACTGTGAGATGATGATACATGTGCAATGAATTGAGGTATACTGATTGAAGATCATTCTTATGCCACTCTAATCATGGTAATTATGAAAAATGAAGGAATTCTATATTGATTTATTGATGAATCTCTCCCAAGATTTTCACATTTCTTAAATTTATGTTTCAGGTGAATTCAATGTGTAAGATGGGGAGTGTCCGAAATTTTTATCACAGTCGATGATCAATTCAAGATCTAAAATACGATAAACCACGTTATCTTTGGAATTTAATAAAATAAAATATGTAAGTAAAATCATGTTGGAACCAAAGTAATGATCATCACATTTTTTATAATTAATTAAATTAAATATAGAACTACATTCAAGTAATTTTTTCTCCATTGATGAATTAGGGGACAGATCTATGGTCCACCATCGTTGTGTTGTAGAATACAAGTGTATATTTCCTCTAGTGGTGATTTACATTTGTTCCATGAATCTCCATGTGTTTCTGAAGGAATATTTGGTTGCTAGCACGGCTGATCCTTTAACTTTTATTGTTTCCCTTTTATCACTCTGGAAACAGCTTCAAAAGAGTTCTCCCTGATTTAGTGGAGGATGATTGATCTTCATTCATGGGAGTATTCTTGGATAAGAGATATCTCTAGGCTTGGGAGGTTCTATAAATCTATTGTGCACAACCAAGACAAATTAATCGGATTAATGATAAAATAACATTACCGAGTTTATATATCTCTAGGGTTAAAAAAAATAACTAAACAAGTTACATTAACTATTTATTTAATCCTAGTGAAACACCATCTCAGATAATAATAATAATAATAATATTTTTTTTCATGCACCTAACATGTGAATTATAATTTAATATTATTTATTCATATAACATTACATATTTATTATTTGTCACCAGACCTAAAAACATAGTCCTCCATTCCTCCATAATTTTTATCAGACCTTGAATAATAAATATTTATTTCCTAAATAAATATCACTGCATTATTCCCCAATTAATAAATAAAAATTATATTTAATAAATTGAAAATAATTATTTATTTTCAATAAACCATACAAGAATAATTATTACACCATGTACAAGAATAATATTTATTCAACCTGTTAAATAATAAATGAAAATATATATTATTAATCTGAGATTCTGGATAAACGTAGTGTGTGATGCACTAGGCATATTTCTCAATGGCATTAGGTGATGTAGCCTTCTCTCTGACGATAGTATCTTGGAACAATCCATGGTATCGATAGAAAAATATGTTAATGATTCAATGACATGTCATCTAATAAAGATGCTTACTTTGTAATATAATCTCTTTTTCTCGATATCTCTAATCAAGAAAGTTGCATGTTGGTGCCATTAACCTAAGTTAGTGATGTCTCTATATTTGACTTCTTAGAAAATTATGTTTCCCCATGAACACCATGTACATGGATTTATTTATGATATATAATTTCCATAAAAGGGCCTAAGATATCATCTTCTATTAATAAACATAAGGGACAAATCCTTTGTCAGATTATTGATTAATGAAATATTACTTGAGACGCACCCAACATATCCTACTTATATATGAAAATTTATTGGCATGGTTTTTGTCAATACATAGAAGTTTCCTACTAATAATAATTATTAATAATAATCTTAATTTCTATGGACCAATACACACATCTGCAGATATGTAAATCCAATGACCCATATAAGTATGGATCTTTTACACGATAGTCTCATTCTTATAATATCCTACAAGATATTACCAAGTGAGTACACTTTGACATGGTTCCTAGATATCCTATTATTCTACACCCTTGATAGACTATATAATTTGTGTCCCTAAAATGATATCATCCTTCTATAGAAATTTAATTCAAGAATAGTGTTGTAGCACTTCCGGGTTCTCATCATACTGGGGGAATGATATGACCTTATAGTGTGAAAGCTACTCTGAAGGCATTATCATATACTACGTCACATAGAAGAAAATCATGATGTGATAATTAGTATATTAATATTCAATAAAATTAATACATGTTTATCATAATGTAAAAAGAATTTGGTTCTAGAGAATCATGTCCCACCGACTCCCACCTTCACTAGATCCAACTACTAACAGTCGTTAGTCCGCCAACACCCACATGATACTCATGCTTCTGGTGAGATATGAATATTTCCAAGGGGTCTTCGACGTTCTATTTCATGGTTACTTTGATCACTGAAACATTTCCCATTTGATATGAATACATCATGAGGTGATACTTTTGAAGTATTTGATTTTATTATCGGAGTAACCATAGCTCTTTTGAAAGAGACACTGCTGTAGTATTATCATAATACAATGTGATTTGGTATTTACTGATAGGTACCACATCAGGATCCAAGTTATTGTTTTGACTCCAAAAATATTACTTGATTACATAAGAAGTCTCTATATACTAGAATAATCCAATAGAATCAGCGATAACTGGCTTCTTTAAACTCTTCCATCTCACAACTCCTCTATTAACACAGAAAAAATATCCTAATTACAACTTCAGATCATTCTGATCTATATTAAAACTATCATTAGTATAACCCATGGTGACCAACTCCTCACCTTCCCCATATATAAGGACTAAATCATTAGTTCTTCTTTGAAACTTAAGGAAAGTCGTAACTGTAGTCCATTGTTGTTCTCCTGGATCTTCTTGATATCTACTAACCATGCTAAATCCATAAGAAATTTAATGTCAAGTACATAACATGGAATACATTATTGATCTTATTTTCAAATCTTATGGGATCTTAACCATTCCCTATTTCCCTTATTGTGTTTGCGGAAATCATTTTTTTAGAAATATTGAATGCATGAAACACTGGAACCAATCCCCTCTTGGATTGTTCCATACTAAATTTCATTTATATCTGGTAAAAATATGTAATATAATTTAGTCCAAACATACTCTTGGATCTGTCACGACTGATCATGATCCCTAATTGTAGTCTACTTCACCTAAGTCATTCATGGAGAAACACATGTTTTATCAGTCCTTAACTGACAATAAGACTTGTATATAATTTATAACAAAAAATATGTCATCAACATATACTACTGTGATCACTACTATCTTTTCCACTAAACCTATTGTAAACACATGGCTCACATTTGTTCTTATGGAAACAGTATTATTTTATGGCTTCATCAAATCATATTTTCCATGACCTAGATGATTTCTTTAATCTGTAAATGGATCTCCACAACATGAAAATCCTTTTGGCTTCACCTAGAGTCACGAACCCTTCTTGTTGTGTCCTATAGACATCTTTCTAAAGGTTCCCAAAGAGGAATGTGGATTTGACATCTTACTTAGAAATCTTATATTCATGGTATGTTGTTATATAAAGTAGAATTATAATTGATTTTATCATGGAAACATTCAAAAAAGTTTCATCGTAGTTAATTCTGTTTCATTTTTTTAAACCCTTTAACCACTAGGCATTCTTTGTAGGTATTACTCTACCTTCCATGTCTTATTTCCTCTTAAATACACATTTTCATCCAACATTATTTACCTTAGCTGGTACATCGACCTGAACACAATCACGATTATGATAAATGAAATCCATTTTAGAATTCATTGATTTGTTCCATCTGGTAGCTTCTAAGATTTATATTTCCACCTTGTAGGATATAAGTCATCATTTTCAATTAATAATTAGTTAGCATTATTACAGACTAGAAAGCCATATCTCTTTTGTTCTCTTACCTCACTCACACTCCTACATAGTAATTGTGTCTTAGGAACAAATTTTAACATATAGACATTTGGAATATATTTTTATTCCAACTATTTGGTATCTTGAGCATCAACTTCATTGAAGGCAATATTTCCCCTACCCTTTTTGAGGATGTTCTCCCTTTCAAGAAAAATGGCTTATCGGGTGATAGTCACTTTCTTATCTGAGGGGTTGTATAGGTTTCATCCCCTTGTTTCTATGGGATACCCTATAAAGAAACACTTTTGTCCCCGTGGTGCTAGTTTCGCGCCCGATAAGGCCTTAACAAATTCCTCTCAACCCCATACATGTGTATTGGAAAAAATGTATTTATTTCCACCACATAGCTCAAACGGAATTCCATTTTCCATTTCAATTGGAACTGAGTATAATGTGTATACCACATTTTTTAATTCATATCCACGAAAGGATAATAGAATATCTACATGACTGATCATCTAACATACCATGTATAAAAAGGTATGGTTTCTCCATTCACTAACAGAATTCCATTTCGGTGTATATGGTTGAGTGAGTTGAGATACAATCCCAAACTCCCATAAAAATTCAATAAACTATTGGTTTATGTAGAGACCTGAAGCTTGACGTACATGGACATTACATTACTTTTGCGGAATACTTGGTACATAACAAAAACACACACACAAGGATCGTAATAGTTTAGTGTCTTTGGAAACTCGGAACGTAATCTTATAATCGTGGTGAAAGATCTTAAATATCTCCCATAAAGATCTTCCCTCATTTTTTTACCTAAAACCTTTCTTTATATCCTGGGAAAAAGAAAACATAAAAGGGTGAGCTCAAATGCTCAGCAAGGGAAAATAAAGGAAATAAAAATAATATCATATCTTTTTGAAAATCATAACCTGCAAACGAGATCATAATATCTTAACTTGGAACTAATCATAGAAGTGAAAATGAGGTCCCCATAATCATAACATAAAACTTGAAACTTTGTGGCATGCACACATAATCTTGGAAAATCATTTCTTGTTAGTCATGACTCATTGCCAAGACTATCTTAGTGGACAAAGTCCCTTTCTGAACCGAGTCACCCTCGTTCCAGTCCTGTTTCACTGAACCGGTATAACCTACCGTTCCAGCCATGTCTATCTCATGAGATATAAAATCTTTACCCAATTCATTGGAGGGAGATATAGGTCCCACCCATCTTATAATGAATCCTTTCTTATGTGTGCCACATAAATCATAAATCATACATCATCGCATAACACATGTAACAAAAATGGGATTCTTGAAACATCATGACATCATAAAACAAATCATGACAACATAATCAAATCAAAGTAATAATAGGGATAAAAATAGAACCCTTTATTATCTTAGATGGAAAATAATTTTGATAAAACACTTGAACTCCATTCTTGAGGAAAATATCCTTTCTACTTCAAAAACACTTTTCCTTTCTTAACATGTCATACAATTTTAAAATAAAAGATGTTGATTAAAAATAAACTTGAATACTTGTAAAGGAAGCTTCTTGGAAATAATGTTTTACGAATCCATTCATGCCGTATAAGTTAAAAAAAACATTCTTCGTACTTTTGTCGGAAAAGTCAAAAAATACCTCGTACGAAAACGAAAAAAGATTCCTTTCATATTCTTTACTAAAAACTCACCGAAGGGTAAAATTGGATTTAAACTATTTTAGGTGGATGGAAATAATATTACATATTGATGAAACATGTATGTGGATGATAAAATACACCCCAGTAAATACTTACGAATAAACAATCTCGGTTAAAAATGAGATTGTGATATTTCCCTTACCTTAGGTCCGATTTGCTTCGTATGTGTCCGAACCTCCTGTATAATGATTTAAATAATTTCATTGACTTATTACAGAATCATATTCATTTTTATGATATCATATATGGTTCACTTATGACATTATATTACACGTTCTTTTGTAAATTCCATGATAAGAAGCGTTTTGGGTAAAATCGTTTCATTTATCGTAAGTGTTTTGACTTGTTGTTCTTGACATTATTATTACTTATATCATGATTTACTTACTTCCAGAATATAAAATATGATTTATATATCATATATATTCAGTATATATATATATATATATAATATATAGATAAATGAAATGAAAAACACCGTTCATGGAGACGGTAGTCCGTACGTACGCATGAACGTTGTTTTCCTTTCCTTATTGTCTTGAATGGAAGTAAGTAGATGACATACATATATATATATATACATAAATCCAGTATCTTTATAATGTCATATATTTAATTATTATTTCTTATATATACTTTATAATCATTCTTAAATGGTTAACATGGAGAATGAATCTCATCACGTCGTGGAGACGGTAGTCCGTACGTACGCACGAGCGATGATATCGTTCCCATGGTCGTGGAATTGTGTTGAAGTGTATGTATAATATTTCAGTATCAATATAACTTTATAATAATCATATATAGTTACTCATTACACCATTATACCCATACAATTAAGGTGGTGGCGGAAAATAGATTACACCACGGCGTGGAGACGGTATTCCGTACGTACGCACGCGCGGTGATATCCTTTTTCCGTAGGATGGATAGAAGGTGAATTAGAGTTGTTTCATATTTATAATAACATATAATTATATAATAAATACTGATGTTATTACATTATCATGAAACAACTAAAGAAGAAGAAGTTGAAGAAGAAAGAAATTGAAAAGATCGGTAATGGATATTACCTCTTCTTTGAAACGCCTCTTTGAATCCTCCACTTAGGGAACTAATATTGGTCTTTGAAGAAGACCAGGACCTCTAGGATTATTCTAGGGAAGTGGATAAGGGATTTTGGAAGGGGTTGGCCGAGCTTTAGTGCTCAAATTGGTGTGAGGGGGAGGGGGAGGAGGTGTCCTTTTATAAGGGAGGAGAGGGGCACCTTAGGAATACCTCAAAATATTATTTTATATTAATGTCAAAATCGGTTTATAATGGTTCCAAATAGTCTTATTTCGAATCTAAAGTGGGGATGGGTCGAAATCATATCATCCAATAGGATTTAGACAAGTTTAGGGTATTATTTTAACCTTATCAATTAGATTTAACTCTATGTTAAATAATTTAACTTTTACCGTGTCTTTTTGTTTTCTTTCACCATATGGTTAATACACTTACTATAACATGCCAAAAGAACCCAAAATTGTTTATTATTAATATATATATCCTTATCTAAGTCATTTGGCCTAACTTTAGATTTTTAGGAATACAATAACAATTAATAATATAATATTTGATTTAAAAACTATTTTGTGTCAATTTTGACGCTATTTGATATATGATTTTTGTGAAAGTCATAAAAGAATTATATGTTCGAACCAAGTTGCTTAAATAAACACTAATATAGCATAGTAACCTATAAAATTAGTGGAATTCATAAAAAGTCTCAAATTACATTCATTTGAGTATTTATAACATCAATTATGTTAATATTTCCTTAAAAGGGTAATTACTGCATCATCGTTGTGTCATAAATAAATTAATTTATTTAAAGTCTAAAAATTATAAATAAAATATATTTATGTAGGAAATCTTTTTATATTTCTAATGAATATTTATAGTCGAATTTATCTTATGTATAACCCCATATTAAAAATGTTTTAGTTATTATACTTTGATTTTAACTATTTTAACTCTTCTTTGAATTAAATAATAATAAATGTCCTAATCTAATCCAAGTGGGCCTAAATGATAATATTTTACACTTAAGGTTGTTTTTGGTCGAGATACACTTGTCCAATAGAATTAGGACATGTGTTAGGGTAATATTAATATCAATCTTACCCTTAATTACCCTATTTACTTTTAACCGTGGTAAATAAAAGTAAAAAGTTACTATTCACCAAAAATTGTTTTCATCTCATTAAACCACATTTTACATAATGAAATCAACCGTGTCTCTTGGATTTTTGAAATTCCATTCACAGAAGTGTTAAAATTATGTTTTATGAAAAATTTAGTTTTTTTAACTACCACTTAGTAGTTTCACTATTCATCTAAAATTGATGTTTTTCAGAACAATGCCAAAATTTTATCCTAAGCTATATTTCATATTCCGAATTCAAAAATGAAGTCTATTTTACCATATTCATAACATAGAAGTTGCATTAATTAATTTTATAATTAAATCCCACTGTTAAAACAAATAGAGTGTTTTTAAGAAACAATATCTAACAAAAGATTGACACTTGATTATGTCTGGTTTAAATGTGAAATTACATTCAATGACCAAAATTGAATTAAATTGTAAAAATATATTCTAAATATATTTTAAAAACACTCAAATTAATAATTTATCACTATTAATTATTTCGATTAAAAAAGTTGTTTTTAATTATAATTTAGTAATTTCACTATTCATCAGAATATGAAAGTTATCCGAAAAGTACCAAAATTTCACCATAGGCTAAACTCGATACTCTGAATCCAAAAATGAATTCCATTTTGAGAGATAAAATTTCTAAAATTTAAAAAGTGGTTATTACTATTCATAACGGCTAGTTTTAATAATATTTTAATAGCATATCGTTGTTTCGTGAAACTCAGTATTGTATACTACACACGCTATCGAGGAAGGTTGTGATTGCGTGTAATGCAAGGCAAGTCAATGATGCGTGTTGTGCAAGCTCATTTTGGTGTAGCGTACAACACAGGACATTAATAAAATTAAAAAGAATATTTTTCATAAAATCTCGGGCTGTTACATTCTACCCCCCTTAAAATGAATTTCGCCCTCGAAATTCTTCGGGGTTATAAATGGTTTACTATTTGAAAGTTTCTTTAATAGAAACCCACATCGTAAAAAGGAATACCAAAACCAATATTTTAAAACAAAAGTATGAAACTTAACGGTTACCCAAATAAACTAATCACTGGGTTTCCACATAGGTGAAAATATGGATATGGAAGAAAAATCTAACCATCATGTTCTGATGGAGAGTGGTAGAGAACATGGCTATGGAAAATCCAACAATCACAAATCCATAAATTTGTGACGATCTAAGGTACCATCCGATTCATCAGGTATATGATCACTAGGACAACATTTTTGGTGTTCAAGATCATTTCCCTAAAGTTGAAAATTTGAATTAGAATAAATACTTTCTTTATTTTGGTACAATCTCACTGTTTTTTATGCCTTGAACAATTTCCACTTCATCTCTTAAATAAATGAAGTTGAATTTGTTATTCGTGAAGTGTTAGTAGATCATGTGATAGAATGACGGGTCATTCCATCTGTCTCAAACAAAAGGTTAGCAAAAATTATATACATAAGTCGATCTATAGTGAGATTAATCACATATGGTTCCTAAAATGGACTTATACTTCTTATATAATACTGCTTAATATAATAAAACTAGTTTCTACTAAACATGGACTTCTTGTAGGCCAGTGGTAGGCGATAAAGGCCAGTCGCACTTCGGTTGTGGGTTCGATTCCTACAGCCTTGTCCGACGCGATGGGCTGTCGCCCGTCCTGCAGGTTTTCCTTTTTCTAAAACTACATTACAATAACATCCCATCAATAATATCGAGAAAAATTCTATCCTTAAACAATACTAACTTATGTCCAACATAATCCATTCAAATCTTTAGGCTTATCCATAATACTGCAGTCCACTCTCATAATATAGTGAAAACAATTACCAGAGATCTAATACCATCGTTGATCCCCATATATCATAAGATATGTTTTGTTGGTCACATTCCAAACATTCAATGTCCTTAATCGTGTATTCTCTTGAATACCTTAGTGAAAACATGAATGTAGTTAAAAGATAACACTTTCCACATACCAGAATCCTCAAAATTCTATATACTCAAACCATGATATCAATTAGTCCTTATATCAATCATGAGCTCATGAATAATGTCAAACATTTCATTTTCTATTTATCTCTTCATTATGCGCATATCATCTACTTTCAAAAATATTTGAATAACTTTTCATGGTTACCGGTACCTTAATATTACTGAAAACCACAATAGACCAATACATAAATATTTCAATACACCATAAAAGTACCTCAACAAAATTATTCTTGAATACCAATACATAAACACTTTAGTCCATCCACTTCAATGATTGTCCTGGAATAAGTCCTTTCTTGATTTAGAAGTAACTTTTTAGGTCAGGGCATTGAGTTGGGTAATGCCCATGTTCTCCGCAAATAAGACATTGAACTCCATAACAGTCTGTCACTCTATGACCCTTTTCTCCACACAGATAACATCGGTCCCTCCATTTGAGGTATTCCTCAAGGTTCTTCTTCCCTTCTTTAGAAATATCAATCTTCCTTTCTTTATGCTTCTCAACATGCGAACATGAATAATAGTTTATCTTCCTCTTCTTTGATGAATTAGGCATACCATTAAATTTCACCTTGTTAATCATATATCGCGATGACTGATTCGGCATAATCGCAATATCTTTCTCTCTAGGAATTACACAATTTTGTTGCTCATAGTCTCCAATTTGTCCATTGGATTCAATGTTAACCGAATTCCTTCTGGTTCCCTCCATTAACTAAAATAGAAAAATAATCTTGTGAGAGGCAAAAATCATGCTAGAAAAAACAGCATAGTAAAGGGTGAGTACCTTCAATATCTAACATCTTAGGTTTAATTCTATGATTGTTAGCGTAGTTCTAGTACTATAACCTATTCGTATACTTAACCTTAGGGACATCCCTAGACATACCGTAGAAATATCTCTAGGGATATCACTAACGTTTTCGCATCCTAGTTTCCAAAGGTAGACTAAACCTTTCCTCTGATACCAACTGTAGAGACCTGAAGCTTGACGTACATGGACATTACATTACTTTTGCAGAATACATGGTACATAACAAAAACACACACACAAGGCTCGTAATAGTTTAGTGTCTTTGGAAACTCGGAACGTAATCTTCTAATCGTGGTGAAAGATCTTCAATATCTTCCATAAAGATCTTCCCTCTTTTTTTACCTAAAACCTTTCTTTATATCCTGGGGAAAAGAAAACATAAAAGGGTGAGCTCAAATGCTCAGCAAGGGAAAATAAAGGAAATAAAAATCATATCATATCTTTTTGAAAATCATAACTTGCAAAAGAGATCATAATATCTTAACATGGAACAAATCATAGAAGTGAAAATGAGATCCCCATAATCATAACATAAAACTTGAAACTATGTGGCATGCACACATAATCTTGAAAAATCATTTCTTGTTAGTCATGACTCATTGCAAAGACTATCTTAGTGGACAAAGTCCCTTTCTGAACCGAGTCACCCTCGTTCCAGTCCTGTTTCACTGAACCGGTATAACCTACCATTCCAGCCATGTCTATCTCATGAGATATAAAATCTTTACCCAATGCATTGGAGGGAGATATAGGTCCCAATTATCTTATAATTAATCCTTTCTTGTGTGTGCCACATAAATCATAAATCATACATCATCGCATAACACATGTAACAAAAATGGGATTCTTGAAACATCATGACATCATAAAACAAATCATGACAACATAATCAAATCAAAGTAATAATAGGGATAAAAACAAAACCCTTTATTATCTTAGATGGAAAATAATTTTGATAAAACACTTGAACTCCATTCTTGAGGAAAATATCCTTTCTACTTCAAAAACACTTTTCCTTTCTTAACATGTCATACAATTTTAAAATAAAAGATGTTGATTAAAAATAAACTCGAATACTTGTAAAGGAATCTTCTTGGAAATAATGTTTTAAGAATCCATTCATGCCGTATAAGTTAAAAAAACATTCTTCGTACTTTTGTCGGAAAAGTCAAAAAATACCTCGTACGAAAACGAAAAAACTTTCCTTTCATATTCTTTACTAAAAACTCACCGAAGGGTAAAATTGGATTTAAACTATTGTAGGTGGATGGAAATAATATTACATATTGATGAAACATGGATGTGGATGATAAAATACACCCCAGTAAATACTTACGAATAAACAATCTCAGATAAAAATGAGATTGTGATATTTCCCTTAACCTTAGGTCTGATTTGCTTCGCATGTGTCCGAACCTCCTGTATAATGATTTAAATAATGTCATTGAATTATTACAGAATCATATTCATTGTTATGATATCATATATGGTTCTCTTATGACATTATATTACCCGTTCTTTTGTAAATGCCATGTTAAAGAAGCGTTTTGGGTAAAATCGTTTCATTTATCGTAGGTGTTTTGACTTGTTGTTCTTGACATTATTATTACTTATATCATGATTTACTTACTTCCAGAATATAAAGTATGATTTATATATCATATATATTCAGTATATATATATATATAATAGATAGATAAATGAAATGAAAAACACCGTTCATGGAGACGGTAGTCCGTACGTATGCATGAACGTTGTTTTCCTTTCCTTATTGTCTTGAATGGAAGTAAGTAGATTACATACATATATATATATATATACATAAATACAGTATCTTTATAATGTCATATATTTCATTATTATTTCTTATATATACTTTATAATCATTCTTAAATGGTTAACATGGAGAATGAATCTCATCACGTCGTGGAGACGGTAGTCCGTACGTACGCACGAGCGATGATATCATTCCCATGGTCGTGGAATTGTGTTGAAGTGTATGTATACTATTTCAGTATCAATATCACTTTATAATAATCATATAGAGTTACTCATTACACCATTATACCCATCCAATTAAGGTGGTGGCGGAAAATAGATTACACCACGGCGTGGAGACGGTATTCCGTACGTACGCACGCGCGGTGATTTCCTTTTTCCGTAGGATGGATAGAAGGTGAATTATATTTGTTTCATATTTATAATAACATATCATTATATAAGAAATACTGATGTTATTACTTTATCATGAAACAACTAATGAAGAAGAAGTTGAAGAAGAAATAAATTGAAAAGATCGGTAATGGATATTACCTCTTCTTTGAAACGCCTCTTTGAATCCTCCACTTAGGGAACTAAGATTGGTCTTTGAAGAAGACCAGGACCTCTAGGATTACTCTAGGAAAGTGAAGAAGGGATTTTGGTCGGGGTTGGCCGAGCTTGAGTGCTCAAATTGGTGTGAGGAGGAGGGGGAGGAGGTGTCCTTTTATAAGGGAGGAGAGGGGCACCTTAGGAATACCTCAAAATATTATTTTATATTAATGTCAAAATCGGTTTATAATGGTTCCAAATAGTCTTATTTAGAAGCTAAAGTGGGGATGGGTCGAAATCCTATCATCCAATAGGATTTAGACAAGTTTAGGGTATTATTTTAACCTTATGAATTAGATTTAACTCTATGTTAAATAATTTAACTTTTACCGTGTCATTTTGTTTTCTTTCACTATATGGTTAATAAACTTACTATAACTTGTCAAACGAACCCCAAATTGTTTATTATTAATATATATATCCATATCTATGTCATTTGGCCTAACCTTAGATTTTTAGGAATAAAATAACAATTAATAATATAATATTTGATTTAAAAACTATTTTGTGTCAATTTTGACACTATTTGATATATGATTTTTGTGAAAGTAATAACAGAATTTTATGTTCGAACCAAGTTGATTAAATCAACAATAATATATCATAGTAACCTAGAAAATTGATTTAATTCATAAAAAGCCTCAAATTACATTCATTTGAGTATTTATAACATCAATTATGTTAATATTTTTCCTTAAAAGGGTAATTACTGCATCATCGTTGTGTCATAAATAAATTAATTTATTTAAAGTCTAAAAATTATAAATAAAATATAATTAGGTAGGAAATCTTTTTATCTTTCTAATGAATATTTATAGTCGATTTTATCTTATTTATAACCCCATATTAAAAATGTTTTAGTTATTAAACTTCGATGTTAACTATTTTAACTCTTCTTTGAATTAAATAATAATAAATGTCCTAATCTAATCCAAGTGGGCCTAAATGATAATATTTTACACTTAAGGTTGTTTTTGGTCTAGATACACTTGTCCAATAGAATTAGGACATGTGTTAGGGTAATATTAATATCAATATTACCCTTAATTACCCTATTTACTTTTAACCGTGGTAAATAAAAGTAAAAAGTTACTATTCACCAAAAATTGTTTTTATCTCATTAAACCACATTTTACTTACTGACATCAACCGTGTCTCTCGGATTTTTGAAATTCCATTCACAGAAGCGGTAAAATTAAGTTTTACGAAAAAATCAGTTTTTTTAACTACCACTTAGTAGTTTCACTATTCATCAAAAATTGATGTTTTTCAGAACAATGTCAAAATTTCATCCTAAGCTATATTTCATATTCCGAATTCAAAAATGAAGTCTATTTTAACAAATTCATAACATAGAAGTTGCATTAATTAATTTTATAATTAAATCCCGCTGTTAAAACAAATAGCATTTTTTTAAGAAACAATATCTATCAAAAGATTGACACTTGATTATGTCTGGTTTAAATGTGAAATTACATTCAATGACCAAAATTGTATTAAATTGTAAAAATATATTCTAAATATAGTTTAAAACCACTCAAATTAATAATTTATCACTATTAATTATTTCGATTAAAAAAGTTGTTTTTAATTATAATTTAGTAATTTTCACTATTCATCAGAATATGAAAGTTATCCGAAAAGTACCAAAATTTCACCTTAGGCTAAACTCGATACTTCGAATACAAAAATGAAGTCCATTTTGAGAGATAAAATTTCTAAAATTTAAAAAGTGGTTATTACTATTCATAACATCTAGTTTTAATAATATTTTAATAGCATATCGTTGTTTCGTGAAACTCAGTATTGCGTACTACACACTCTATCGAGGAAGGTTGTGATTGCGTGTAATGCAAGGCAAGTCAAAGATGCGTGTTGTGCAAGCTCATTTTGGTGTAGAGTACAACACAAGACATTAATAAAATTAAAAAAATATTTTTCATAAAATCTCGGGCTGTTACAGTTTAGATATTTGCCTCTTTGATCTGACCGAATCATATTTATCTTCTTACCAAGTTGATTCTATACTATATTCATGATTTCATTGAATTTTTTAATGGACTTATAATTATACCTCATCAAGTAGATATATCCATATTAATTCATGTTATCAGTAAATGTTATAATGTAAGAATATCCACGTATAGATTCTACAATAAATTGTCCACACACATCAATGTGTTCCAATCCTAGAATCTATATGTCCCTTTCACCATATCCCCCAAATACTAGTTTTTTATTTCTCCTCCTAAACAGGCATGAAATGTTTCAATTGATTTTAGATTAGAAGAGTATAAAAAGCCATCTTGAAAGAGCTTTGTCTTGTGAGTCTCATTTACATGACCACAATGGTTATGCCAAAGATAGGTGTTGTATGATTCATGTGAACGTGATTAATTATCAATTTCCAACAATTGGTTTTCAAAATTTAATACATAAAGATAGTTATATAAATGTGCCATACGAAAACATATTTTTAACTTATAATAGAAACAATAATTATTTAAAAATTTGAAAATAAACTCATCTGTCTCTAAAAATAATAAAAAATTTATGTTTTTGGTAACTGTTGGAATATAATAAAACTATTTGAAAACCAACATCATACAACATGGAAAAGAAATGTTGTATTCCCTAATGGGTAGAGCATCCATCCTTGCACCATTATTAACTATCAGATCCATTTATCCTCTAAAAACCTCTCAGAATATACTTGGTTCCTACATTTGGATAGAGATGGGAGTCCCAAAATCTATATGCAATACCCAATGTGCATATATTGAATGATTACACCTGATAATGAATTCATGTTTATCTTCCACTTTCTTCTGGGTGCAGTTCTTCTTCTAGTGGCTTAACATTCAATAAGAAAAACATACTACCTCATTTTCCTTACCATTCCCCTGGATCTCCTACTTCATGGAAAGATGGTTCATGGGAGCTTTGGACTATTTATTACTCTTAGGGACCATTGCTTTGTTCTTCCTTTCCTTATTCACCACATAGACTATGGGTTTGTCACGTCTCGTGTATATTTCCACATGGTGAGTCAAAGTAAGAAGTTATGAATGAATATTCTCATTATTTCCCATGTTGTAATTAACAATAATCTGGAGAAGGTAGTTGGATGTGATGAAAGTATGAGATATGTACACAACTCATTTGGGTATTTAATCCCAAAGATATCAAGGTATTGAATGTATCCAAGAAGCATGACTACATGAGTCCTATCTTGTGAGGACACTCCAATATTAGTTGTAAATAAAGAAATGGAGATCTCATATCTCTATTATCACTCCTTCTCTTGATAGATATCCCAAAGTTGATATATGATGTTATAGGCATCCATATCCTCATGTTTCATAAAATTTTCATTATACACGGTTGATATCATGAAAAATTGAACATATATACCATCATTCAGATGTTTATCATGGAGGGATAATTCTTCATAACTTCCCACATTACCATGCATAACTAGAAATGGTTATTATAGCACATATAATATCCTTTTAGGGAAAATGATGACATGTATGTGTCTTTTCCACTCATGGAAATTTTTTCTAGTGATAATTTTTTCTTTCTCAGCTATAGATCACAACCATATGTTTTATGTCATTTAAATTTCATTTTTAAAAATTAATATAAATAGAATTTTAGTACTTTATCTGATAAAATTTATACTGATAAATATTATATTTATTAGTCTCCCACTATTTTATAGAAAACCAATAACCCTCACCATTACCATTATAATATCCAATTTCTTGAACATTATTATTGAAAATGATCCATTTTACTATTCTCTTTACCCCAAATTGGGCTGGTTAATAACTTTGTTGATTTTAAGTAGGCATTCCAAATGCCAACTGCATAAACTGAAATTTCTGTAATCTGCTGAGTAGACTCCCCAATATAGAAATCAAAAATTAGATTTCCTCAACCTTTTCCTCTCAGTGACACCAAGTATTTCTTGGTAAGTCAACCATTAATGCGAACTATTTTAAGACAACCCAAAACATCAAGTTAAAATTTTAAGATAATTGAAAGCACCCCAACTTGTGTTGTTTAAGAAAATTGAACTATGGTTTGACTTTAACAAAACTAATTAAAGGCTATAATGAATTAATATTTTTGAGGGATTTTATACTTTTATACACAAATATTCAATTATTAAATTTATCACATACTTTTCAATATTAATTGTTTTACTTTAGTGATTAACTGTGTCTTAGATAATGTTTACACATAAGACCGTTTATTTTAGTTCTATTTAAATGCTCCATATTTTATTAATTATGTGATAGTGAAAATACATCCATAATGAAATAACCATGAAAATTTATAGAAATAAAATAGTAAAGGGTATGATCATGATCTTATAATAATGGTTGGTTCATGTAAGGGCTGATAAACAAACCACTGACTGAGGGGAAAACACCTTGAACTGAATAAGGTTCATGTTACAGCTTCCCACCTTTCCACCTATGTATCACCTTGGATTGGTTTCATGTTAACTCCAAACTTTAAAAACTTCCACTATCATCGGAGTTTTATCCATATCATATGCCTTTTAACTAACATATTAGTTAAGGGAAAATGGGGATTAGATAAAAAAACATGGCAATACAAGCCCAACATAATAAGAGGAGAGAAGGAACTATTGGAACCAATTTAATTTAATTATAAATTTATAGGAAACCAATAAAATATAAAAATTATAGTCTAGATCATGACCATCCACATTCATGCAAGAAATTACACATTTATTAAAACTACATTTAAATTCCTAAACCTTATTATTTATGATAAATAGCACTCGAATCAATTGATTATTATATTTAATTGGTAAATAATTTTATCTTAATTTACATTTGATTTTCCATGATATTCTCATAAATTATAATTTTAAAAAATAATTAATAAATTCAATTAAAATTTAAATTATATAAAAATATATCTTAGTGGAAACATGGTGAATACCCATCTGATTTTTCCCAACTTCTATTATACTCGTATATTGTTTTACTCTTATGACATTTTCAATATATGACTTGTCACGTACATTCACAACATGTAGTTCATAGATGATTAATTGAATTACATGATTTTTTTGTCCCTTGTTATGCTTCAACGCACATAGGGTAACAACTTTTAATATAACTCATAAATTATATGATTATATGGAAATTAAATTGATATTTATTAAAAAATTAAATATTTATGTATATTAAGACCTATAATGTGGCATGTACTATCATTATGAACACACACAAGTACATGTTTCAAGGTTTATATAGTAAAAAAAATTAATATTAATAACATATTATAAGTACATTGTGTGTACATATGATCTATAGGGAGTGTACACCTCTCATTATCTATCTGAGACAAAGGCCTAGGGACTTGGTGTGTAATATGTGCCTCAGAAAATTTGGAGTACATAGTTTTTCTATTGGTCTACACATAGGGGGAACTCTGAGTTACATGGTCACCAGTCTTGTAGGTCGTTTATGGAATACAATGACCATTTGTTGACACAAAGGGACTACATGTCATGTATGTGTTCAACATGGAATGTAGTTCAGCTAACCATGAGCCATTAAATCATCACGTGGTGCATTAAATGTGTAATTGATTCTATAACCAATGCATAATCATGAATTTATTTCTGAGTCAAATATGATGCATTGAATGTGCCTACACGACCTGAAACTCTAATTACACGGTGTGTAGTCCAGTGTAGTCCGGAGAGAGACCCGGGTACCTCGGGATTAGTTCCTCTATTGTATTTTATTCATAAAATTAATTATATCGATTAGATCTATGAGAAATGAATGATGAAGACGTATATTTCACAATTCGAATTGAAAGAATGATCAAACATGAATTGAAATATAAAATTAAAATGCTTAATTCACCATATATATATATATATATATTTATGAAACCTCCATTTTATACCACTTGTAGGTTTTAGGAGCAGTAGAAGCATGTGAATGGTGGTGCCCAGCATTTATTTTTTTCATGATTGATGATCAATCCGAGATCTATGAAAATGAATCAATGAAAACATATAGGGGAAATCAAACTAGAACTGGAGGGAGGATCATCACATATTATATAAAATTAATTTAATTAAATAAATATTTTATCTATAGAACTTTTTAATCATTGATGAAACTTGTGACAGATTCATAGTCTATTATCGTTGTATTGTAGAAACCATGTATAGATTTCCTCTAGTGGTGATGCACAAGTGTTCCAAAAATCTAAAAATGTCTTTGAATGATTCTTCAAGTGATAGCATAGATGATCCTTGTGCTTCCATCATCTTCATTTGATCACTTTGAGAACTACTTCCAATGTGCTCTCTTTGATCCTATAGAGGAGGATTTTTCTCCATTTGTGGTAGAATTCTTTGATAAGGGAGACCTCTAGGTTGAGTGGTTACTCCAAATCCATTGTGCACAACCAAGACAAATGAGTTGGATTAATTATAAAATAACACAACTAGGATTATATATCACTAGAGTTAAAATAAAATAATTTCACAAGTCTCTTAATTATTTATTTAATCTTACAAAAACCGCATGTCAAATAATAAAAATAATATCATTATTTCTCCACATTCTCTTACATTGCGAATTATAATTAAATATTATTTAATTAAATAATATTCCATATGTATTATTTGTCACTAGACATAAATACTCAGTTCTCTAGTCTTATATAATATATATCAGACCTTGAATATTAATTATTTATATATTAAATAAATATCACTTCATTATTAACCAATAAAAAATTAATATTATATTTTTTTAATGGAAAGTAAATATTTATATGTGATCTTGAATACATAAATAATTATTAAACCATAAATGGGAATAATATTCATTCATCCAGTTAAACAATAAATAATAATATATATTACTTAACTGATATTCGGGATACCCTTTATGTCTGACCCTCCAGGCCTCTTTCTCAATGGCATTAGGTAAAGTCGCCTAAAGGACAAAGTTAGCATCTAGGCACACACTAAGGAACCAATAAAGAAATATTTTAAATTCACAACAACATATCACCTGATATAAATTATTACTGTGTATTATAATCCTTTCATCATGAAATCTCTAATCCTACAGGTTTCATTATATTTCCATTAAACGATGTATTCGATGTCTCTATCTTTGAATTCCCAAAAAATGAACTTTGGTTCAGAACACCAAGGCCATTGATTTATTTGGGCTATATGATTTTTCTCAAAGGGAATAAGATATAAAATTTCATTAATAAACAGAAGGAAAAAATCCTTTCTCGTGTTATTCATTAATAAAATATTACACGTCACGCACTAAAGATATAGAACATCACTAGGAACATATATCATCACGGTTTTCCTCAATATATTTAAGTGTGAAACTCATAATAAATATTAATAAAAATATTAAATTCTAAGTACCAATACACATGTCTTCAGATATGAACATCCAGTGACACATATAAATGTGGATTTCCTACTGCCTGGTCTCATTCTCATAATATCCTACTAGATATTACTAAAGGTATACACCATGAGAATGTGCCTTAAATTCCTTGGAGTCATCACCCCTGATAGCAGGCATCATGTTTCCCTCAAAAGATATCATCCGACTATAGAATTTTTTTATGAATAGTGTTAAAACACTTCCAGGTTCACAACATAGAAGGGAACTTCTATGACCTTTTAGTTAGATAGCTACTCTTAGGAAATTATTACAAACTATGTAACATAGAAGAAAAATCATGATATGATATGTACTTTATTAATATTAAAAAAATTAATACATATTTTTCAAAAACTACTAGGATGTTGGTTCTAGGGAACCATCTCTAACTCTACATACCCTTCGTATGGAATTAATATTTCTATCAGGTGGTATAGACTTTTTTGGATATTTAGACGGATTTTGTGTATGCATTCTTCTGACAATGCATTTGGAATATTGAACTGAGAAGTGGATGAGGGCCAGTAAAATTATGGCCACCACATCCTTGTCTGATTTTCTTCTAATGAGAAACATATCATTTTGTTCTTCTTCTAGAGACCACCCTACTTGATCTTCCCAACATGGAAAATTCATGCCTATTTTTCACATGTATAAGGGTTAGTAAGGGTATAATTTGTATGTAAATGGTCCATGTGTTGATTAAAAGATGATAATTATTTTGGGACGCCTCCTAGGGGAGACAAATTGACTCTCGTCTTTAACAGGGCTTCAAATATGTATGGATACATCATTCCAATAACATTAGAATATGAGGTCTTTCTGTTATTGACCCAAAAAGGGGAGGAACTTCTTGCTAACATTGGTTTTTTCTGTAGGGTGGACCTTCGCATAACATTCTATCATGGTAGGTACTACCATCAAAACTCTATGTCTCACTGGAAAGAGATTTTTTGCAGCATATAACCGGGGGAGGACCTTTTTGGTGGATGAAAATAATGGGAGGACCTATTTTCTAAAATAATCCATTAATTTGAGGAGGACATTAATATAGAATTCCATCATGTAAAGGAGTAGCATCATAGATCAATTTCCATTTTTAGGGTGAATTTCATTCATATATACCCTGAGGAGTAACTTCTGGGTACACAATGGAAAAGGAATGACCATATTTTTGTTTGATATTCTATCCATGTGGAGTGATTCTATGAATCACATCAAGAGATAAGTTTTCATGATTGATTGGGTGGTGTCTATTAAGGATTCCTTAGCATTATGTTTTCTAGGGAGGAACTCTAGTTTCTATGGTAGTAATGTATTAATTTTTACCTTCTCAACTACTACTTCAACTCCCATAAGTTTATAAGAAATCAGCCTGTTCTTGAGCTTCCAATGAAATATGCTTGATTTCCATAAGTAGCTTAGATACCATCAGATTAGGATCACGAGTCTGATCATTGTTTTTTCCAATAGAATTTTTAGTGATTTCTTTTTATTCATCCTCTTATGGGAAACTAGGGATTCTTACTATAGGTTATAACCTTCATATACATGTTCCTATACAAATGGATCTCATGGTTCTATCATGATTTGATGGTAGGCTAATGGAATTATTGAATGGATATATGCCTTCCCTAGTGTATCCATCAAAGTGGATCAGTGCCCCCTAATTGGAATAGGTATTTGTGATAAATAAAATTATCAATTTATCATGAAATATGGAAAATGACCCTCTTGGAAGGGTGTTCGGATGAAAGCCTACTCGTGAGTGACCATACCACTACAAGGATGATTCAACTCACATAGGGAGGCGAGGATGTGAGATTCCCTCCTTTATATTTCCATGAATGTGATTGCGTATTGGAAAGTCTCTAGGATATGTTTAGGGACTAATATCTCAAACAACATCATTTATAAGACATGTTGAGATACATCATTGGCAGGGACAAAAATATATTCAAATTATGATGTTAGATTAGGAATATGTCCTTTCTCTGGTCCTCTATATTCTACTAGTAAATTCTGATTGTCCTATAGAGGGGTTGAGATATGAGTCTTCACCTACTTTATAACTAGGATAAGCTAGCTGCTTTCTACAACTGTCGCCATATTTTCATGGAGGGTTTTATATATATGTGTAGTATTTTTCATCATCTTGTCCATTTCTATTGTATATGACTAATGGGATTGATATGAATCCATAGAAATTTGTAACTTCTTATATTTGATTTCCAATGTATTTGACTAGAGGTATTCATGTGAATTGTCTTGAAATTGTGTCTTTTTTGTTTTCCCTCATATTTAACTAATAGGCTTCATGTTTATTATCATGAATTTGTGTCTTCCTATAGTTTACTATCGTACATGGATGTCAGGCATCATAAGAGTAATAATATATGTATTTCATCTTGATTTTCATCATATTTGACTGGTATACTTCATGTGAACTAGTATAGATATGAGTCTTACTATAATTTTACACATTATTTTTATAGATGGGGATGACGTGAACATGTAGGGATTTACAAATTTCTGTAGTTTTCCACCGTATTTTGCTGGAATGGTTCAAATTTGCGAGCGGGGATTTTTGTCTTCTTATTTTCCACCATCTTTGTGTTGCAGGATTCAGGGGCATAGAATGGATATAAATATTCCTATAATTTTCAATCATATCTTACTCACTAGAATCGTGATGGTGAGTAAAAATATGTGTATCCTCATGTGTCACCTCAATATTTACATGTAATTATTCTTAGACACGAATGATAAATATATCCAATTGTTACTGAATGTCCGATTTTCACCCTTTGTGGGATACCCTGGGGACCAGGGTCTGTTCAACATCTGTTGGGGACCTTGGGCCTACAACGTCTTTGTAGAGAGGATGTTAGGAAGCACTTCTTTGGTGGTGGTGATCTTTGGAAGGGTCCCTTGGGCATTAATCCTATACTATTGGGATGAAATTATTGTTGTTGACTTTATCAACATCCCTATGGTATGAGAGGATCTTGTTATCACATTCTACGTATAGTTTCTTAAAATAGTTTGAGAAGAATACATGTTCTTCCAGGTTCTAGACCACCAACCATAGATGGGAAGACATCTAGTGGGGATTCATGAACTGGATAGCCTATTGAAAACCCACTTGGGTGGGGATAGTTCCATTCATGTGGTACTCTATATCAAGTATTTTTTGAGCCCAATTTTTCGTATAAGGTACTGATCCTTTTCATTTATGTTTTAATGCTTTTATATGACCTAACATATGTACCCCTCTAGATCATAGGTGTTTTGGAGGTGTATTGGGATATTTTAGACTTTGGATCATGGTTTTAGGGGTGTTGTAGGCCTATCTCATGGTTTGAAGTAACTGTGTAGGGTAGGCTACTCGGTTAAGCTAACAGTTTGTGGGGAGGCAGTAGTTTCCGCACAGTTTGAGAAACCATGTGGTAGAAACAATAGGGTTGTGCGGTATGATTGAGAAATTAAAGGTTTTTGGAATATATTTTCCATATGGTTAAAGCATGGTTAGTTAAACCATGTTGGGTAACCATGAAACCTTCCCCTTGGAGATAGTGAGCTGATCACGGTTTCCACATGGTTTGGAAAACCATGTGGGTAAACCGTGTGCGCCTGCTGTGTGCATTTTTTTAATTTCAATTGATTTTCAAATTTTCTTTTTAAACCCTATTTGGTTTTTATTATAATGGATATAACCCTCACTGTGGTGCTCTCCCATTATGAGATTAATTATGGATTTGATCCCGACTCACCGTTCAACTTATGTTTCAATTTTGGTTTGTCTCTTCGGATCTCCAACGGTAAATCCTCGATTACTTTATAGCTGTTATCGATTCTATGGAACAACGGCTGAACTATTTTATTTTAGGATCATATTCCCTGATATCGAATTCCTCGTCTGTTCTTAAGATATCTATTGGACTATGATGAATCTAGACTATATACTAGATGAAATTTCTACTACTGAGGTTAGGTAGGATTTCTATACTTTCTTTTGGGTTTCTGGTTCATTTTAGGTTTTTGGGAAATATTCCACCCCTAGACATTCTGACATGATACTGTTTTTAGGGAGCCACTTGTAGTAGGTTTAGTCAGACCAAGTGAGGATGCTCATAGGTTTCTTTTAGGTTTGATGACACATGCTTCATGATTCAAGTTCACCCAAGGGGTGTTCCTTATGGATTTAACCCATTTGAGATTGTTTACACCACCCAAGGGGTGTGTTCTTGTGCTTGTGTAAATATAGTAAGCCTCTTACTACCTTAATGGAATTTAATAGATCAATTATGGAATTTAGTCCCCCTTTCTATTTGATAACATGGTATACCATTCTTATTTTGATTAAATGGTATTGGTTAATGTGAAAAAACGTGTGGGTACACCCATGTGGTTGATTAAATGCAAGAGGATTATAAAAGTGGGTATACTCATGGGATGTAATGGATTATATGTGTGGGTATACTCATATGTTTGAAATGATGATTTTTAAAATTGTTTTAATGTTTGAATGTATGCTTTGATAGATTTCATGGACACCTCCCCATGGATCTGGAATGTGCTAGTTGGAAGCCTCTGGAATTTGGGGAGATGTACTTGGGGACATGTGAAAAACAAGGATTGGGTCCCCTTTTGGGGGAAACTGGGTCTGAGAAGTTATAAATTAATATCCAAGGAAGGTTTTGATCTTGGGACCAATGGGTTATAGGCCCATAGGGATCGGAACTTATTAGACCATCAATTAAAGCACTTGACCAAATGAATATTCAATGAAAATGAATGCAATGTAGAATATAGACTTCACTTATGTCTTGATATTGAGTGGGAAATAGGTATATTATCTATTATTTATATGGTTATTATGTATATAGTCTTGGATTTAGGAGCTAGTTGTGGGTTGACTTGGTTTCTGGGAGGGTTTTGACTTGTCCAACACTTTTGAGATACAATCGTTGACATTGTTCTTCTTTGAGGTGTGAAACTAGCATTGTATAGAGATTACACCATGAAGACCTCTCATGGTACATCATGATGGAGGCGATGACCATACTTCGGAGATGGTGGGCCAGGGGATATCATTTGATCCTCCTATAGTGTCATCCGCTATACCAAAACGTTTTCTGGAAATGGTTAATGAGGCACAGTTCATTGAGGGGTTTTTTCAATATATTGCATACCTTCTAGGGTGAATTTTAGCCTATTGTGTCTATGTTTGAGCTTAAATGGGTGTTTGAGTAGCCGAATCATCCCATGTATTCTTGGTATAGTGGTTTACATGTTGTTGAGTTGTATATTGAGACAAAATTAGTGATTTTTGAGCATCTAGAGATGCCTCATAAGTAGAGGGTCAAGGTCGTGACTTATATACTATATGGAGTAGTGAAGAACTAGTGTGCCTTTTGAACCTAGATAACGATTGTGAGATATGTCTTGGGTTGAATTCTACACCCGCTTTTGTAACAACTTTTACCTGGTGACTTTGGGATTGGAGCAGGCTGGTGAGTTCATTCATCTTGATAAGGGTGTGATGATTATTATGGAATACTCGACACACTTAATAAAGGTTTAGTATTATTCACTGATGTATCATAATGATTATATTTTGATGGAGAAATGCTTTTAGGAAGCTATCCAACAAGATATTAGATCATATATCAGTTTTTTCAAGTTTACTTCTATTACTAAGATTGTGAATCATTCATTGGTCATAGAGCGGATCACGAGGGAATATGAGGGTACAAAACATTGGATTTTTGTTTCTCGCCCCAGTGGGTCTACATATTTTAGTAGAAAGATTCATTCTGAGGCCTCCCATGAGGTGTGTTCTAGTCAAGATTTGGTTTCATGTTTCTTGTTGTTTTGACAAACGTTTGGTAGATGAGGCCTCAGGAAGAATCATTGTGAATGTGACCCAGTTGAGTGTTGAGCTTAATGTAGAATGGTGGACAGACAATAGTTTTCAAGACCTTCCCTCCAGCCATGAGTTTTTGTTGATCAGCACCAACATCAGGTTCATGAATAAGTTCTTCAGCACTGCAACAGGTTGGGATCTGAAGTGGTGTTGTCCGATTATGCCTAGGTAGTTCTGGTCGGGGTCAGGGTATCTTGACCCTAGGTTATCATACATAATAGGGTGGATCAGCTCAGGGTATCTAGGAAGCATCACAAGGCCACAACACCAACCAAAATTATCTCCTTCAACAAACCCTACATGATTATGATCCCATACCATCTATGGTGAGAGGTATGATCTTAGTAGCTTCTACAAGTCCATCTTCTCTTTTTTGATATAACTGCATCACATAGTTTTATATCTACATAGATGGTTAGAATCCTCAGTCTTATTGTTTTCCTTTTTGATGGCGTTATAATGATAGAAATACCATTTGGAGTTAAATTGGTGATGTGAACTAGTGTATGGAGTGTCCCTTTGAGGTTGGAGGGTGTCACTTCTTTTGGAATCTTTATATATAGGAGAAGGAAGAGTTTTAAATCATTCTCAGGATGGATTGGCTAGTATTATATAAAAGATATCTCTAATTCTATCACCAGATCAAGACATTCACATCACCAGGGATGAAGTGATTACTTATAAGGGTGAATGTAATGTCCATAAAATCCAATCTGGAAATGAGTGTCGTGGATTGGGTGAGATGACAGCCCAGATCACTAGTTTGTTTTAAGAGGATTATGGAGCATGTTACGCGGACTTTCTTCCAGTGGTTGAGCACTTTAGGGAAATAATTCACAATTAATGTTTTGGGTTACCTCCTAAGAGAGAGACATGGATTTCTACATTGAGCTAGTGATAGGAGCTTCACTAATATCCATTCCTCCTTACAGGATAACTTCAACAGAGTTACTGGAGCTCAAGAGAAAGCTAGATGATTTGGAGGTGAAGCGGTTTATCAATAATTGTACATCTCTATGGGTTTCACCAATCCTTTTATGGAAAAGCCAAATAATACCCTAAGGCTATGTGTTTCCTATCAAAAATTGAATTATTTGATAGTTAGAAATGGATATCCCTTACCACCAATACATGACCTTTTTGAACAGCTTATATGAGGTCGTGCGTCCTCAAAGATCATATTTAGGCCTGAATACCACCAGGTGCATTTTCAAGTCATAGACATAACTCATATAGCCATTCATAGTAGATATGGTATATATGAGTATCGTTTTATGCTATTCAGTCACACAAACATGCATGTGGTTTTTATGGAAGTCATGAACTGAGTGTTCCATGCTTCCCTAGATTCTTTTATAGTGGTTTTCATAGATGAATTCTTGGTGTATTCTCACAATCTACATGACCAGGGAAACCATATTGAGATCATTTTGAATACAATTTTAGATCTTTAGTTATATACTATGATCACAAAGTTTCACTTTTGGATAGACCTGATTCCCTTACTGGGTCACATCAACTCAGATACATAAGTATTAATAGAACCAAAGAAGGTTAATGGTAGTTTCTCGGGAACAACCCAAGTACTTATTTGACTATAGTAGTTTTTTTTGGGATAGCTGGTCACTATATACATTTTATACAGGACTTTTCATTCTTAGTAGTGGAGTTTAAATACTTGAGTAAGAAAGGTGTGATGTTTTTTGGCCAAAATCTTACGAGACATGATTTGAGGTGCTGAAAGGAAGTTTTACATCAGCACTAGTCCTGATACTTCAAGAGAAGGGAAAGAGATGCATGATTTTTGGTGATGCGTCATGTATTGATTTGGGAGAAGTGTTTATGGAGTGACATAGAGTTTTGGAATATGGGTCTTGGAATATGAGGCATCATGAGAGGAGTTACCCTACACATGATCTTGAGTTATTTGTGGTTGTACGTGCATTCCATCGTTGGAGGCACTATTTATTAGTGGATTGTTTTTTTGTGTATACAGACCACAAAATTCTAAAGTAAAACTTTACAGAGTGATATCAGAATTTGAGGTATTGAAGGTAGATAGGGTAACTATTGTCATTTTACATTGAGATTGCATATATTCCTGGTAAGGGAAATGTAGTGGCTGATGCACGGAGAAGGAGGACTCTGGTACAACCAGTGCAGTAGGCCACTAGGGAGCGGAAATTTATGGCGTAGTTATCTAAAATGCATCTATAGGTACACGATTAAAAGGGAAATAATTTTCTATCATACTTAGTTGTGACCTATACCCTATTACACAGAGTAAGGATAAGGCTGCTATCAGATTCAAAAGTCTAGTTCTATGGGTGTGTGTGGAAGTTGAGGACCCTCCTCCTAGTTGGATGGTGAGAGAAGATGAGATCTTGCATATCCATGGACACATTTGGGTTCCAGATGATATATGTAAGGAGTTGATTTGGGATTTTCATGCTTCAGGTTGGCTAGTGCACTACAAAGTCACCAAGATGTATTGCGACTTGTACCATCGCTACAGGTGGCCAGGTATAAAACATGAAGTATATAGTTTTGTTATGAGGTGTTCCACCTATTTTTAGGTGAGGTAGAATATCAGTGACCGTTCACGATTTTAAAATAGTTACCTATTATAGAGTGGAAATGGGATGATGTCGCAATGTCTTCTGGGACTAGTTTACTGAGGTTCCCTAGAGGCAATGATGTTGTGTGGGTTGTTTTTGATAGGCTTATGATGGTCTCTCATTTCATGCTGATCAAGGAGACCTTCAGTGTTATTGATCATGGAATGATGTATATCTGAGAGGTGGTACAACAACACAGGGTCCCACAAACATTCATTTTAGATAGGGAAACCCACTTTAGATCACATTTTTGGAAGAGTTTTTAGAGGGTATTGGGTTCACTTGTGCTTCTAAGAAAAACAAACAACCGTCAGCCAAATGGCCAGTCAAGGCTTATAATATAGGTCTTAGATGACCTGTTACGAGCATGCGTCTTGGATTTGAAGAGCTTTTGGGAGATGAACATTTCCATTTTTAAGTTATCCAACAATAATAGATATCGAGTGATGATATAAATGACACATTATGAGGCTTTATAAGGTATTCAATTTCATTCTCCCTTGTGTTGGTTAGAGTAAGGCGAGGCAACATTCCTGGGACAACGTCTCATGTAGGATACTTTAGAGCATGTCTAATTGATTCCAAAGTTGATGGTGATAGAATAATCATGTTCTAAATCTTATTCCAATCACTACATATGACCTCTAGAGTTTGTGGATTGGTTTTGGTAGTTCCACCCTTTTACAATGCTAAAAAAGATTATATTAAGGGGGTACCTTTATCAACACTAAAAAATTCAGTGATAGAGGGTACTTTGAGAAGTGCTAAAAAATCATTATTAAAAGTACCCCTTTATCAGCTATTTTTTATTGTTGATAATGGTACACCTTTTATCATAGAATTTTTTTATAATGCAATTAAAGGGGCCCCTTTTATCAGCCATTTTTTAGTAGTGATGATAAAGGGGGTCTTTATCAACATTTTTTACTAGGTCTAATAAAGGGTATATTTCACAAAAATAATATTTTATTAAAAATATTTGATCAATATATTTAGATTGATATAAATTTTATATATATATTTTATAACTATGTTCTTCCTAAGTATAAATACACATTCACACTTAACATCTTAGATATTCAGTGAAAAGAGCTTATAAAATAATTTTAGAAAATATGATTACTTATTAATTTGCTAATTATTATCGATAAATAGTAATTTAATAACAATTTTAAGACTCAAATAAACAATAAAATAATAAAATATCTAAAATATGTTGAAATCATAAAATGACCTTGAAATGGTCATATCTTTTGTTCCGGGTGTTTTTTTGAGCTCTACCACATATCAAATTGAAGTTTGTGTTACGATATATCCCCTAGTGATATAAGTAAACCTATGTCACATTTTGTAAGACCCAAAAGGCCTATAAGGACACCAAAAACGAGTTTTTAGTTGGGATACCCAAATGTTTTAACATTCGATGGAATTCCTGCCTTGTTTAAGCTAATCATTTCCCTTTATCAGTGGGGAATGAATTTATTCCCAGGGATTATATAAATAGGTTTATTATGGAATTGAAATTTTATCATTGTTCATAATTTAATATTATTTATAATTAAATATATATCAATATATACATATTTTGTATACATTTAGACATAAAAATGTAATTTTATAAATAAATTATTAAACATATTTACTTATAAAATAAATTTCTCAATATATTGGACTTATCTAAATAAAAAATTATATCCATTCCATTTAAAATATAAATATAGGAGTATATATATTCCTATATAATGTGTGTGGGTGTATTTGTGTGTAACTATATTAACATACTAATATATATTATCTATATATTCTGACATATGTATATACATATTAATATATAATATATATTAATATATAAAATTATATATAAATATTTATAATTATAATTATAGATACACATACAAAATATATATTTTGTGTGTGTGAGCGTATATTGTATATATGTATTTATTTGTTTATAAACACACACACAAAAACAGATAAATAATGTATCTAAAACTGGTCTGATAAATATATATTAATATACAAAAAAATTTACAGACAAAAAATAGAACTTAATATATTTAAATAGAAAGATATAAATATATTTTAATATACGAATAAATATATAAATATATAAATATATAAATATAATTATATATATATATTATACAAATAAATACATAAATATATATATATTAATATATCTATATATATAAATATATATTAATATATGAATAAATATATATACATATAGATATAGATATATCTTTAAACGGAGAACTTGACAAGATTGGTGAGTGGTAAAGGTGTAGGCACACATAGGGAGAGGTCTTGGGCTGAAAACCTAAAAAAGAAAGTTGTGCGCATAGGTGAAAGCGGGGATCTAGAAATATTAAAGGGTAGGGGGTGTGGTGTTGGGTCGTATGGGTGGGGATGGGGCGCATAAGTGCTATTAAAATCCTCCAATTGGCAAATTTTTAATTTTTTAATTTTTTTTAACTTTTATCATATCTACAAAAGGAACTGATAAATGATCATTTTATCAGACTACTTTTTGGAACTGATAAAATAAGCATTTATCAGCTCTTTTTTTAGTGCTAATAAAATGGACCCCCTTTTAATAGTGTCTTGATTATCAGTGCTTTTTTAGTACTAAAAAAGAATTTTTTGAATGTTGTTAAAACCATGTTTTGTGGTTTTGTACTACATTTTTCACTGATGTATCTTACTAATGAGTTATTGAGGATGAGATGCTTTGTGTAAGGTCTCCAATATGCTATCAGATCTTAGATAACATATTCTAGTTGAGTTCTATCATTGATATTGTGAATCAGTCACTCATCATTGTGTGAAACAGGATGAATGTTGTGGGTACATAATAGGGGAGTGTTGTTTCTCGCCCCAGAGGGTCTATGTATTCTAGTAAGAATCACTGTTTTGGGGCTTCTCGCAATGTGTTTGCTAGAGAGTCTGTGGGTACAGGTATCTTGGTGTTTTTACATTAGTGTGGTAAGAGAGTCCACATGAAGAATTAGTGTGATCGTGACCTAGTCATGTGTAGAGCTTACGACAGGATGGGGAACATGTAGAGGGTGGTAGGGGGTCGGTTCTATAATCAGGTTCAGGTGTAGGTTCTTCAGCTCTACATCAGGCTGGGAGCTAGAGCAGTGGATGCAAGTTAGGCCAAGGCATTGGTTGTTTTGATCAGGGTATCCGGACATGAGGTTCTCAAAGAAAGTAGGGTGGATCAGCTCAAGGTCGACAGGAAGTGTCACAGGGTCGTGGAACATGAGAGACTTTTTCTTTGCAAGAGACCCAAGAGGAGCATGATATCAAACCATCTATAGTGAATGGTATGATATTTGTAGCATATACTTTTTCATCTATTCTTTTCGATACAGGTGCGTCCGTAGTTTTATATATACACAGATGGTTAAATGACATGGGCTTGTGGTTTTTCTTTTTGGGGGTTTAATAACACTAGACATACCATTGGGAGTTATAAAAAATGAGGTGCACTAGTGTATGGATTGTCCATCTTAGGTTGGTGGGTGTTACTCAATTTTTGATCATTATGTCCATCAGATGGTAGGTTTTGACGTCATTCATGGGATGGTCCAGTGAGTAACTTTTTGAGCATAAATTGACTGTATCATAGAAGGGTGGAGTTCACATCACTAGGGATGTAGTGTTTAATTATATGAGAGAATGAAATTTTATTGTTTGATGAGAAAGACCCAAGCATCCTGGGATTTGTGGGATGACATCCCAGATCACTAGTTTTTTCTGGATGATCAGGGTGGGATTCAGGTAGACGTCTCTCCAATGGTTGAGTGCTTTTGGGATTTCATTCCTGATTACTTTTCTAGTTTACTTCCGGAGAGAGAGGTGGAGTTGTCCATATATCTACTATTAGGAGTTTCACTGGTATCCATTCCTCCTTACAGGATGGCTACGATAGAGTTGCAAGAGCTCAAGAGGTAGTTAGAGGATTTGGAGGTGAAGGGATTTTATCAAACCCAGTTCTTCTTTGTGTGGTCTACAGGCCCGTTTATCAAAAAAAATGGATGGTACCCATATGTTATGTGTGAATTATCATAAATTTATGCAATTGATAGTTAAAATTTTTTTGATCAGATTTGAGGATTCCAATTGTTATCAAATATTGACATGATGTTTAGATATCATGAGGTGCATGTTCTACTTGCAGACATACATCGTACGACCCTTTCAAGTAAGACTGTTCTATATGTTTATCCAGTTATGTTGTTTTGTATCACGAATGCGCCAACAGATTTTATGGCCCTGCTGAACTGAGTGTTCCATCCTTACTTGGATTTTTATGGTAGGTTTTTTGGAAAACATCTTGGTGTATTATCACAATCAACACGACCATGCCAACCCACCTGATATTCTTTTGAAGACACTGAGAGAATATCATTTATATTCTAAGATCACAATGTTCCACTTATGCATAAGACAGATTCACTTCCTATGTCACATCTTCTCAGAGAAAAGAGTATCAATGGACCTAGAGAATGATAGAATTATAGTTTCTTAGGAACAAACCAAGAACTTATTTGACATACAGAGTTTCTTAAGGCTAGTTGGTTACTATAGATGTTTTATATAGGACTTATTACACATAGAATCATCATTTACGGACTTGACTAAGAAAAGTGTGATGTTTTTATGTTTAGAATCTTTTGAGACTACCTTTGTGAATCAAAAAGATGGGTTGACATCATCACCAGTCCCACAACTTCCAGATTATAGAAAGATTTTCATGGGTTATTGTGACGCATCAGGTATTGGTATAAGAGTAGTGATGATGATGTGATAGAGAGTTGTGGCATACGGGTCTTGACAACTGAGGCCTCATGAGAGGAATTAACCTACACATGATCTTTATTCAAATGTGGTCATACATGTGTTTCACTATTTGAGACACTATTTAATGGGGGCATTTTTGGTGTATATGGACCAAAAAATCCTCAAGTACATCTTTACATAGAAAGATGTGAGTCTATGGTTGTGAAGGTGGATAGAGTACCTATAGTCCTTTGAATTGGAGCTTTCCTATGCACCTGGTAAGGGAAATGACATGGTTGATGCACTGAGGAGGATGAATTAGGTATATGTAGTGCATTAGGCCAGTAGTGAGTGGAAAATTTTGTGTTGTTCTCTGTGATACATATGGTGGTGCATGAATGAAAGGGGTAGAATTTTCTATCATCCTTATATGTGACTATTACCATACTGGATAGAGTAAGGATTATGTAGCTATCATATTTAAAAGGCCTAGTTCTATGGGATTGTTTTGGTGGTGGGGACCATACTCTCGGTTGGATGGTGTGTGAAGATGAGATATTACATATCCATGAACATGTTTGGGTTACAATGGATATACGTGAGGAGTTGATTTTGGAGTTTCTTTATTTATGTTGGGAAGTGAACCCCAGATTCACTAAGATTTATTGTGACTTATGTCATCTGCACTGGTGAATGGGTATGAAGTTATATGTAGATATTTTTTTATGAGTTGTTTTACCTATCAGTAGTTGAAGTTGGAACAAGATCGACCAACTAGGATTTGAAGGAGTTAACTATTGTGCAGTGGAAATGAGATTATGTTGTGATGGATTTTGTAATTGGATTACCAAGGTCGCCTAGAGACAATTATTCTTCATGGGTTATTGTTGAAAGTCTTATGATGGTCTCTTATTTCTTAACAATCAATGATTCCTTTAGTGTTGATGAGCTCATAATTTTTTATATCCAATAGGTGGTATGACTACATGGGGTTCTCGAAACTATTATTTCTTATTGGTACGCCCTCTTTATATCTTGTCCCTGGTAGAGTTTTTAGTGGTTGTTGGGTACATTTCTACTTCTGAGAAAAACATACCACCCTTAGACTAATGTCCTGTTGAAGCAAACAATTCAATTTCTAGAGGACATGTTGTGAGAATGTGTCTAGGAATTTTTGGGATCTTGGGAGAGGAACATTCCCCTAGTTGAGTTCACCAACAATAACTGTTACTATTCAATGATCTAGATGGAACATTATTATGATTTATACAATAGGCCATTCAATTATCTCATGGGATAGTTATAGTTAGGAGAGGTAGATTTACTATGACCATGTCTCGCATAGGAGACTTTTGAGAAGGTTTAATTGATTTAGAAGTGCATGGCTATAAGACAATATCATCATAAATCTTATTTCGATCGCTACAGATGACCTCTAGAGTTAGAGGTTGGGGATTGAGTTTTCTTCTGCATTTCACCATGGTTGGAACATATATGGATTAGTAGATAGGGTAAACATTCACCAAGATATGTCAGACCGTTTGAGATTCCAGAGATAGTAGGTTTAGTTTCATATTAATTACAATTTCCTTAGAGGTACCAATCCATGCAAGTAGTCTTCCACATATCTCACCTGGGCCATTATCATCCGGACCTATCTCACACTTTTTTCCCAATGAGATTGAGCATCAGGATGATTCATCATTTGAGGAGCATCTGATACATATTGTTGATAGGTGCATAAAGGTTCTCGGAGACCGGTCTATTCTTCTAGTACGGGTTCCATGGCAGCACAACTATTAATAGAATGATACATGGTAGTGGGAGGCCGACATAAATTATTATTGGCCATGTTTATTCTCTGTCAAACCTTCACTACACTTCATAGAGCATTTCGAGGATGAATTTCTATAAGGATGAAGATTGTTAGGGCCCTGGTTTTTGTACAAGGCAAAGATCCTTTTATTGATAGTTGTAATGATTTTTATGGCCTTATGTATGTAACTCTCTTAAAAATGGGTGTTTTGGAGGTGTCTAGGGCTTTTTCAATGTTTGGAGATGGGGTTTAGATGTATTTTCTTTCTGTCGCATGATTATGAGAAACCATGTGGGGTAGGCCACACGGCTAGACTAACTGTGTGAGGGGAGGCTGTTGCTTCAACACACTTTTAGAAACCATAGGGTAGGGGCCACAAGGTTGTATGATAAGTTTGAAATTTTTTTGACTTTTGGTAGATAGTTTTCATACATCAATCGTATAGTTTGTCAAACTGTATTGGGTTACCATGCAATGTGACCCTTGGAGAGAGTGAGCTGATCATAGTTTCTGCACTATTTTGGAAATTGTGTGGGTAAACCATGAGTGTCTAATATTTGTTGTTTTAATTTAATTTAAAGTTAAAATTTTCTTTTTAAACCCTATTTTCGTTTTCCTTTTTGGGATAGAACCCTTACCATGGATCCCAACCATTAGTTTCTTCATCTAGGATTTGAGCCAGATTCTCCAATCGAACTCCATTTCGATTGTGGTTTATATCATAAGATCCGCGATGGTTAGTCCGATATTTAATATTAGCCATTCCTGAATTTTTGGAACAATAGTTGCGCTATTTGATTTTAGGCTCATATTCACTAATATACCTTTCTTCATTTATTCTCCATAAATATCTTAATCTAGAATGAATCAGGACTTCATATCAGATAGTCTATCAACTACTGATCCGAGGATAGTGGTCTATACATTCTTTTATATTTTCAAGTACCTTTCAGGTGTTTGGAATAGAGTTTCCTACCATAAATTCCAGTGTTGCCCCATTTTTGAGTGATCCAAATGTATTATTCTTAGTCATACCATGTGAGAATTCCCATAGGTTTTGTTTAGGAGCAATGGAACATTTTTATTTATTCATGTTCACCCAAGGGGTGTCCCATATGTATTTAACCCATTTGATTTAGTTTAAACAACCTAAGGGGTGTGTTATTGTGATTTTCTAGATAGAGGAGTCCCACTAATGTGTTAATGGAATTGAATAGCTCACCTAGGTAATGTACTACCTCCTTTTTTGTGAAATCTTGTTATACTATGATAAATTTTATTAAATGGTACTAGTGGATGTGAATAAATGTGTTTTTATACCCATGAGGTTGATTAAATGAATGTAGATTATAGGAGTGGGTATACAAATGGGATGTAATGAATTATATGAGTGGGTATAACCATTTTTATGAAATTTTGATTTGTAAAAATTGTATGAATGACTAAATTTTTGGTTTGATAGTTTCAATGGGCGGATCGCCATTGATCAAGAACATGGTAGTGGATGCCTTGGTTTGACTCTCCCCATTGTTTCTTGATTTCATGGGATGCCACGAGCCTTGCTTCCCTATGGATTTGGGTTTCTTAGAATCATGTAGGACATGTCGGTACACATGTTCCTTGGAATCCAATTAGTTCCTAGACCGAGCTTCCACTAGGAATCCCATTGGACTCAATTTGGATTCCATGGATGAGTCCCTTGTATTTGTCCCTTTATAGTCTAGATTTATACATGGATTCCCTAGTACATGGAACCTTGGATCCAGACCTTGTGGTAATTTTTTCACTTTGCGATGTAGCTTTGGGATTATAAACTTCTTCATATGGTGTGGCCATGTGTTACTTGATATGGATGGATGTGCGGCATTGTAGTGTGACTTGTTTACTTTTATTATATCTTCCAGTTTAGGAGATATTGTTTGTCATGGAAAGCCTTGACAACTATTTAGTTTTACAGATGGTAGTCCGCTTATGTCATGGGCATACAAACTTACCTTAATGCATTGTTTACAGTTTCTAGAAATTTTTTATTTTTGTTTGAACTGTATAAAACCTGGCTGGTTACCTACTAGGATGTTTATATCATACCCTATTTGGGAATTCACATGGATGAAAATAGATTATATGGTTGTAGGTGAAGATTGGGTAAAACACCTTGGCATAGTTTCTTTACTATTTTTTTAGAGTTGGGGAGTATAGGAAAAAGATGAGGCTTTTGATGCTATGAGCACTTTTGGTCATTTGTTCTTTTTGGGATACTTGTATTGTATTACATAGCAGTGTACCAATTTTGGATATTTTTTTATATTGGAATTGTCTACATCATTGTATTTGAGTCAGTTCTAGTTATTTAGGTATTACTATCTTATCTTACTTTTCAGTTGACTGCTTATTTATTCACTTCCGTTATTAATTGTGTTTGTTGTGATACTCTTGTAATGAGTTCATAACCCTCCCACTGACTCACCTAGGTCCTCGCTACTAGTTTGTAGCCTCTATCATTTGTGTAGATGTGACTGAGGCCATGTGGCCAACATTTATTGCGGAACTCTTGGGTGGAAGCTAGGTATGGGATGTTATAAGTGAATTTGAAACCTAGCATGAAAGAAACTGTGTGGGTGATGAAATCCACTTTTTGGTCGAGGACCCATCTAGTGTAGTGGCTAATGTTCATGTTTATGATAATTGGTCAGATACAATGGGACTTAAGAGATTTATGTTGAAGAGTTCATGAAATTTATCTGACATGTAGAGACAAAAAAGCTCATCCATGTAGCATCTCATGACCACATGCATAATTTATGGTCTCATTTTTTTCCTATTCAATTTTTCATGTGAAATGGGTCAATTTTGGATTAACACAACCACTATGGTTAAATATTCCCATGGGTTTCACCATATTTTATGAAAAGAGATTCATGGCATGTAGATGATGACTGTAGGGGTCGAATTATGTGTTATCCCTGGAGTTGGGTACACCATCTTCGAATAGTCTCTAATGTGTTTTGCTCATGGAGCGAAAAATTCACAACGACTCACATACCCATGTAGAGTCATTGACCTACCTTCCAATGGAAGGTGTTAACTGGGTAACATAGAGAATGACAATTTAAAACCACCATCGGCCGAGAGTATGGGATGTCATGATAATCACACTTTTTTGGAAACATTTTTCCTATTTTGGGACAGAATTATAGATATAAAATATTTTTGTGAATACTTTGGTCATTCACAAGTATGTTATGTGGTTCACACTGAATTAATTATCCTTTGTGAATAATAATGGTTCTGAAATCATTTGTATGTATTTTAGGTTGTCCCTGAATTGGGGTAACTGTATCTTTCTACAGTTCCCTACAATGTTACCCTTATTTACATGTACCAGAGATTAATTGGTCATTTATTTGGATATTAGTTGTCTCAATACATGTGGTAAGGCACTCTAGAGTTTAATATTATATAGTTAGAGGTAATTGTTTGGATATTAGATTTTAAAACATAAAATGGGTTTCCTAGGTATCCTCATGGGAGTAATCAGTGCCCACATATTTTGGAGCCACTAAACATGACAAATTTACTTTTAAGTTATAATGATGTGGACCGAACTAGGAAGTTTAACATCACGATTCAAAGATGTCTGGGTGGAAGGTTCTTAGTGAAGGATAGTTTGGGTTTACACCAAGTCTAGTTGAGGTACCCAGAATATATTTTGTCTCCAAATAAGATATGAACCAACCTAGAATGTGGTTTTAATAAGATTAGGTTGAATTTGGGCGTTGGGTTTCAAACTTAACGAGGCTTACTATGTATCCTTTTTTTGGGAATCAAATCCCAAATATTTTAGTATGTTGGGTATTCACCTATGAGGATGACCACGGGGTTGGAGATTATGCATGGAATTTTCCCATTTAATGGGATATGATTGGGTATTACACTCAAAAGGATTCCCATTCGGTGATTATTCATTTAGAATATGTCCCATTGATGATTGCGGCATGGTTTTAGGGATGAAACCATGTAGGATGCACATATGGTGCGTCTTCTCTGAGAGTATGGCCCTTTAAAGGTTGATTCACGATTTCATGGATTACACAATGTAGGATTCCCATATGAATGGATGTTATGAATTACATCCCTAGAGAAGGCCAGTTGAGATTGAGGCCATGTAGAATTCATGTTCACTACTAACCTTTACACCCATGTGAGTCAGGATCAGTTTAAGAAAAAAGGAAGTGGTGTTTCTAAAGATCACATGATCCACTCTGCCTGTTGATCGTAGTGTTTTTGAATCCCAAAGAGAGAGTAATTGGGATTTGAGTGTGTTTATCACCTATTTTATTGAGTTAATCGGGATAGTCACATCTGGTGATCTTTCTAGCTACGACCTGGGTTGAGGCATAGATAAACAATTGTGTCTCTTATTTTATGAAATAATAGGTTCTTACTATAGGAGGGATTCCCTAAAATTGGTTCTAGGTGGGTAGGATCTCATTCATTATCGAAGAAAAAATAACGTGTGATCCTCACACTCCCCCCCTAAAAATGGAAGGTTCACATGAGCACCCAGAAGTCAGAACCCTCATTTATATAGGAATATAGAACTGAAGAAATTCATAGGGTCAGTCATGTTATATAGTTTACATATGTGAATCAGTATACCAAGGTAATATAAATTCTATATGACAATCTATCGTGTCTGATGAACTAATCATACATCTGAGGTGCATGAGAAGAGGCCTTGGCATGATACAGCTGGACTAGTTTTTGGAATGGACAATATGGGGTCTGATGATATAATGGATGAGAGTGATAGGAGTAGGATAATAGAATTCCCAAGGATTCCCCATTTCATGTAGTAGGTTCTTAGGAGGGGTCGGGTTTCCTCCACATTACAAGTTTCTTTGTGGGTGAGGGTACTGGCAGCATAGCGTTGTGCTATGCAGACCTAAGATCATCCCATGTATCATCTTGCTACATGGGACTGGGATCTTCCCACGTAGTGATTTGCTACATGGAAACTAGTTTATCCCATGTATCATTTTAATATATAAGGGAGGGTTCCACCATTATAGTGTTTTTCTATGTTGGGTGCTTATTAAAAAAGGTACCATTCATTCATGCCCTGAGGAATGTTGTCCTCAAAGGGGTTTTGAGATCTAGAGTTGAGGGATAATTAATTATTTCCTCCATAAATCCATGATGAAAATTTTTACCTACTAGGAATCAACAGATATCTCTCAAGTTTTCTATGAGCCTCTGATTTTTGAATATCTACATCCTTTTTCTCCTTTAGTTAACTTTGGTTCAGTATTTTTTGGTTCCCCTTCATTTATTTTTATATAAAAATGGAGGGAAAAAATGTCAGCATTTTTGGTCACCCATGGTACCCATGAGTCTTATTTTTTGGGAGACCATGGAGGATGTCCCAGCCTGAGAGTGACCTAGTCAGTGGTAATGGTTCATTCGTGGGGACACAAATCACTATCTGGTCCTACCAAGGAATTGATTTTTTTTCAAGGGACAATGGTCATGCCCAATCCAATGAATGATTTAGCTGGCAGAGGATGGTCATTCTTAGGGGTATAAATCATCGCACGACCCCACTAATGAATGGGTCTTACTTGTATGGGTTAAAGATACAGCCTCATCCCATGAAAAATTTAATTTAAAATGTTCATCACGATGTGGAAAAACACCATGTGGAGCGATGGTCTTCAATGTGATTCTTATTTCTGAGAGGACTAGTTTGGGATATACCTGACACTGAGAGGGGGGTGAATCAGTGTTGGGGACATTTTAAACCAATTAAAACTTTTATCCTTATACCTCTAGACCTGTTAGGATCTTCATTCTCATATTCTGTCTCCCTGTCGCATGCAATAATAGAAAGCAGTAAAAATATGAACACGATATTTTTAGAAGGTTCACCACTCAATAAGAGTATCTACATCCTTTACATGCATGGGAATGACCAGTGCATGGATTATACACTATAATGTAAAATGTTATTACAATGGAGTGGCTCGGAAAACAATCCTCTAGTCAGTGTGAGCCCCTACACATTGTAGGGGGTGGGAAACAATCCTCTTCCCTGGACTAGTGATGACCTTGTCCAACTTACATCCTCTAGCTGGTTCTTTATACTGCCTATAGAGAAAGTCTCTTGCAGCCCCTAGCTGGTTCCTTATACTGCCTCTAAATACAGTCTTCTCTCTGTTAAAAGAGTTTGCAACACCAAAATAATATTTCACCTGTTGAGACCTATTTCATGTCCCAGTGAGAATTTGTTCTTCCTCTATTCAATTATTACCTACCTAGCAGCATGCAAGTAAACAACCACTTCTTTCTCGGCAGCAAACCGGAAAGATGCACAATCTTCTTCCCCTTCTTCTTTAGTGCAAAACCAGGTACACTGAGATCACTTCTGCTTCAATCTGATAGAATCACAAACTCCCTTAGTGATTATCAAAAAAATGAAGACCAGATCATCTTAGCATCATCATAATTAAACTACCAGGAATAATTTTCAGCCTTCAGTTGGGCATACTCTGTTCTTCTTCTTCTCTTATTTCTCTTTGACATAGTATAATTACAGTGTTCTAATCTCTTTCTTCAATTCTCAATACAAACATATGAGTGTATTGGTATACTACCTTCTTCCTTGGTAAAGATAAGAATTTAGTTGCACATCTTGTTCTTCTTCACTTCACAATACACAATGATAGTGTTAAACACCAGTCGTGTGACTTCTGTTCAACATCTCTTTGTGAAACTGAATGGTTCACATTTCGTTCTTCTTCGCAAAGCTGGTTCAAGAGTGTTATGCACCTATCGAAGGCCTACGGGACCTCAAATATTTCACGCAACCATCTAGGTGTCTTGCGCATAAAATTCAAGTCTTGCGTGTAAAAACACATTTTGGCACGAAAAACCCTTTTCACGCAAACCTTCTATTTCAAGCAGAACTTCCCTTTTTCACGCAACACTTTCTTTTTCACACAACACTTCTTCTTTTCACGCAATACTATATACTTCACTTTTTCCATGCGTTAGAGCTCGGGATGTGTCTATGTGTTGAGTCACTACTAATGAGAGGCGTTCACCTCATATTTATAGGCATTTTTGACCTTGCGCGTAAAACCCCTTCTAGCGCGTAAAATTGTCTCTCACTTCTTCAGATTATGAACACCTTCCTAGATTTTTCACGCACCCCATGACATTGCCATTTTTCATCATTCTATGCATGAATACACTCTTGTGCATAAAACAACAAAACAACATTTTGCGCACAACCAATTTTCCCACGCACAAGTCTAATGTTTCGTGCACCTCGAGCAAACACCTCTTATTTTTCGTGCACCTATTACCTTTGTCAATTTTCGACTTTCTAATCACAAGGCACCAATTGTGCCCAAAATTCCACACCATGATCCAGATTGCATGAAAACCATATCTTTCCTACGACATCATTTTTTCTTACTGCTCCAATCTTTCGCTCATTTCATGCCTTCGCCTATTTTTGAGCTTCTGATCTCGAAATACCTTTTGTGCGAAAACTTCATTCCTCTATTTCACACACCATGCCAATATTTCACGCAACCTTCATTTTTTGCACAGACCACTGATATTACGCGTAAAACTTTCTTTTTAACGCATCCCACTGATATTTCGCACATCCCGCAGATATTTCGCGCATCCCGTTACTATTTAGCGCACCGCTTTATTTTTTGGCAAAACTCACCAAGTTTTTCACGCACTGCATGCCTTTTTCATTTTTCAATGTTCTGACCGTGAATATTTCCTTGCATGCCGAAATCTAAACCATCTTCAATCTTGCACGCAATATACATTGCCAAGCACATTTCGTCATCTCCTGATTATCTGGCCCTAAAATTTGGCAAACAATGGAAAACGATGCCACATTAAACTATACTTTAATGCCACCCCCAGATTGTCCATCTCTTTGTCATTTCACTCTTCACTTCTTCTCATAAACATTCATCAACTTTCATCATGAAATCCACTATCGTGATATGTATCCTTTGATAAATCAGATTTAGCATCTTTAGATTTACAATGGGATGTACTGAAACATCCCATCTTCCAGCAGCATCATTACTTCAAATCAAAACTGTATATGATTGGCATCATCATTTCTCCCCCTTTCCATCATAAGGCTTGAATCACAAGTTCTCCTGACTTATTATATTTGTGAAATACATATCAGCAAAGCATCTTCTGGTTTGGATATAATGTGAAATGCATGGCTACCTCAGAATGCCAAGCCCTTCCTCATTCTCTCTTCTTCTTCAACCATCATTATACACTTCATGAAAATCATATTATTTTATTCTTCAAGTAATCTCTTGCATGAATTTCTAACATGAACAATTTCATGGTCTTCTTCAAATCCTAATTCTTCTTCAATCATCCTCAGATGGATGATACCTCACCATTCTTCATTGTGTAAATAATGTGTCTCCTTTGACACAAGTTCTTTGAACTTAGGACCAGTTCAACAATCGACTGATTTTACGTCATGGGGAATTTCCCAAGAATTTCATTCAATGCTATGATTTCATAACAATTCTACAAGCATACGCACTTCAGCCGATCTCCTTTCACTTTGGAGTCCTTCTTCATCTTCTTCTTCATTTTGACCATCATTGGCAACTGTTGACAACAAATACAATCTTCATACAAAAAGTGGTCCCAACAATTTCACTGGATCAACCCATATTTCTTGGTATATACCTCGTTCATTTATTTTTATTTAATATTCCTCTGGTTTTAGTTCCACCCTTTTTCGAGTTTGATAGACTGCTTCTCTTCTAATATACAGAATTTCAGGACCCAATAATTATGTTATAAGAACAAAATATGACATCTATGTTTGATGTGGTTTTGATTTGGTGGGGTAGTTCCAATTCTCTGAATGTAGAATAAATGAAATATTTAAATGTTAGGTCACATATAAGCACTGAATATAACTCTTACTATTCCATTTCTTCTAATTTTTAGTTATTTCATCCACATATAGATAGTGTTTTCGATATCATCCCCCTATGTGACTGGATCATTGTGGGTTTGTCAAACTGGTCACTTTGGGTGGCATGATCATAGTCAAAAATATCATGAGTAATACTTTTGTCAAACATCTATTAATGCTTCATCTAAACATCTTCCCAATCACCCTCTTCTTTTGATTGGGTGATAGTTGCACAAGTGACATATTCCAAGTAATTTTTCAACATCACCAGTTCTAGATCTTTCACGATCTATAGAATTTCCATGAAGTTGAAGAAATCCTAGACATTATAACCCTACCTATTATAGAATGGGAAGTTGTTTCGATGATTATTGAGGTTTTCCTAATTGAGTTTCCTAGAATGCAATAGTCATAGTTCATTATTTTCCAAAGATTTAATCAAATAATAAGGGCCTATTTGTTTCAAAAATAGTATGTTTTGTTCATCCATTCCTCAAATATCAGGTGATATTGATTTCATTTAACATCTATTAGAGGGTAATTTTTCTATTAATATCCCTTTATGAGAGGATTAGGGAGATTTGGGGCTTTCTTATGTGAAATATTATCACAATTATCGGTTTTAGGATAACTATAGTAATTTCTATCTTAATAAGTCCCCCCACCTATGTTGATGGTATGATCCATGATTTAGCTCGAGTATGCTGAATAGAATCTTCTAGGCATTATGCCATTTTTGAAAATTCACAAAACCAGCATGGATACATTATCGGGATCATATGTGTCTGCAGCTCATCTCATAAATTTTTGACACAAAATTCTTGAAATTTATGTTGTGAGAGTTGGATGCTATGTGAATATGTTATACCCTTCCACATGGAATTGGTGTTAGACACCTTCTCAATATCACATTTCATGCATTTAGTAAGGTTAATGATTATCATTTTCATCAGCATCATGATGAAAAAATAATGAAACTGATGTTGAAGTTATTTCCATACTATAATGTTTTCTATTATAACGATTCTATAGGAAATGAAGGTTAAAAATTCAAGACTATATACAAAATACCTCTTCTTGTTCATGTATTAATGATCTAAGGGTCCCTTCATAAAACCACATCAGGACATGAAATTCATGATATATTTTTCTGGGTATCCCATATACCATCAATGGTTGAGAAGGATTGATTGAGAAGTTGGTTGGGGGAAAAATTTTGCCCAGACATTCTGGAAAATGCTTCTTCTTGGGATGCACAAGTGTACTTCGCATTCAATGGAATCATTTCAGGAATCCAAGGATTCAATGAAATTTTCTAGTTCATGTGAAAAAGAAACATAGGACACCTCCCATCTACAGGGAGAGGGCGGGGCTTGATGGGATGACCTTTTTTATATGCTTCATATTGGTTATCCATTCTGTGATTTAATTACTGCCTCAGTGGGAGAGGATTTTGTCACAATGGAGGTAAGACACGATAATTTTTAATAACTCAATTATATAGACTACTAATAAAGATCATGATCCTTCTTGATGCATAGATTACACTCTTTTAGGAGGATCATACATTTTCTCATAAATAGTATAAGAAATATTCATCTTTTTTTATAGATGATACCAAATGGAAATGTTTCCCCTAAGTAGCGTCTGATTGAGTTGTATTAGATTTTTAATCTCCCTCCCATAATATGCCATTCACTCATTTATAGAAGGGATTTTTCTCTTATAGGTAGTGTTTGGGATGTTTCTCGAAAATTACCTTTATATTTGGAATCATTCTACCATATAGGTGGAAACTCAATGTTTAGATGTTCTAGTATTAGGGTTCTTCTCTGGTTCAGCGTACTCACCGCCTAACTTGGTATCTCCTGATAACCCTCTTATAGGGGTATTATTTATGTATTGTATGCAACTGTATTAATTACTTTATCCATTGTAGTTATTTTGTTAATAGTTATTATATTCATTGAGGTATATTTGGAAAGTGTAGTTGTCCCATTACTCTCAATGCAATAGGGTGATTTAGAACTGCTCAAATCAGGGACAATCTTGCGACCCCTGCCTATATTGTACCTTTCTGTCTTGCACCCCCTATGAGGTATGATTGGATTTTCCATATGATCCTAATATATCAATATATGAATATTGATTTTTAGATTGTTTCTACTTGTGTTTACCAAATGATCCCCAAATAGAAAAGGTTCATCTTGTAGAAGGAGGAATAGAAGGGATATCGACCATAGATATTTACCTCCATACAAGGAGAAATTTAATTCCATTATCGGTGATGATGATGTTGCAAAGTATCTTCGTCCAATGGGATGGTGACTAATTAGGTTTTTGTAATGTCCCGGTTCCGAAGGCCACCAAGAGGCGCCCCGTTCCCAGTTCGTCACATGGCTTCATGCGCATTTCCCCAAACACCAGAGGCTACCAACTAGCCGTGAGGGCCTTGAGTGTGATAATGGAGAAACTATTCCCTCATTGGAAGAGTACACAGTGGAAGTAAACAACTCATTAAATAGCAAAAACAGTAAATATCCAACAACAGTAAATAGAGGAAGACTAAAGCAACAAACAACTAGAGAACACATACATATGTGAAATGATGCATGATATATATGTATTGGAAAGCATCCAAAAAAGTCAAAATGCTATAAATACATTAGTGTATTACCATGTACAAAATAAAGGTAAACTGATAAACTCTCAGCATCGCAAGCCTCGGCTTGGTCCCATGCTCTCTTGCTCCAATGCAATCAAGTACCTGAAGTCGAAGGGAGATTTCCCTTGTCTATACCTACAACAATATAATCTGTTTTGGTCCAAAAGCAGGACACAAACAGGGTGTGAGACTAAATCCCTGTAGGAAACCACCCGAATATCTGTGCCTAACAGTCAGCGAGTATATGGTAGGTAAAGTACAGTAAACAGTAAACAGTAAGTAGTGAACAGGATAATACACAGCATTAAACAACCCAAAGATCAACTAGCAACAGTGAATAAACAACTAACTAAAAATAGGTAACCCTCTAAGAAGTACTCACAACCATCCCATCTGGTCCTATCCAAGAAGTACCTACAACCCTCTGGGTAGTACACTCAACCTAAAACCTCTGTTTTGGTCATACGAAATTATAAGACTCTCTAAGGAAGCACGCTCAGTCAATTCCCATTATTTTCTAAGGTAGACAGGGACTCTCTGAGGAAGATCAGGCAGTCTAATCCCCTTATAGCCCCAAGGTCAATAAATTCTCTGAGGAATCTCACTCGTTCAATTCCTCTTATATCCTGAAATGGTTTAAGGAAATTCAAAAAAAAACACAGACTCTACGGGGAAGCTCACTCGGTCTACCCCAGTATAGTTTATCATGATCAACACTCTCTGAGGAAGATCAATCAGTCCATCCTCCTGTAGTATATAATATCCAAGACTCTCTGGGAAGCACACTCGGTCTATCCCCTATAGACTATTATGTCCAACACTCTCTGAGGAAGCTCACTTGGTCTATCCCCTTATAGTGTATAGCACAAGGTTCCCACGGCCTCGTGCCTGTCAGTGCATAATAATGTAATAAGTCTAAATTAAACCTACATAGCTACTTCGCTAACCAGTCTATAGCATAACAAGAATGTTAGGAAACAACACTCCATCCTATGGTCACGAGGCATGGAAAATAGGTATAACGGCCAAAGGCCAAAAGGTCGTAAATAGAAAAAGGTATGGGTAAAACATCCAAGCATAGAAATTATCCTCATACATAACCAAATTTCCTCCACACTAGCATAAAATCAAGGTAGGAAAACAACAGGGGAAAAAAAGTAAACATGCAATATCCAATTCTAGGGTATTAGTATAGATTTAACATAAAACTCAAGAACATCGAATGGAAAGGTGAAAACCCCCTACCTTGATGCTAGGTGATCAATATACTTGAACCACGAGGCTTAGGTATCTGTATAATATCGTAGATCTATGTAATTGCACAAAACGTTCAACCCATGATAACTTGAAAAAGCGGATGAATTGTAAAATGATTCTCAAGAAGAATGAAGAGGTTACTATTGTGGTTCCAACGTAATCGATGGTGGTGGATTCGGAGAACCGATGGACGATCAGGGGCTCAGAGGAGATTCACGGCCGTACGGGATGCTCTCGATCGAAGAAGCTAGAGAAGAAGCGTGTTCTAGTGATTAGAGGTGAGCCCGGTTCATTTAATGAAAAAAAGAAAGTACACAGCGCATACATTTGGAGTACATGGTGTGTACTAGGCTATTACGTACTCCACTTTATGCGGCCTCCACATCACCCCACATGACCGTGTGTGTGTCCAGGGCATGACCATCACATGGCCTCATGCGGCATCGAAGTACATGGCATGTAATTTTAAAGTACACGGCGTGTACATCAAAGATTTCCAAAAACTCAACTTTTCTCAAAAATTCCTAAAAAATGAAAAACATTCTTGAATTGAAGGTCCAAGTTCTTAAAAACGTCCCCCCTTAATGAAATTCATCCCTGAATTTCCCTACAGATGCTTGGAAGAAGAAACCCCGAACAGCTCTTGCCACTGTGATCGTACATCAGCCTCCCTCTCCCTAGTCTCTTCATATACTTGCATGTGCTTCCATAGCACCCTTTCCAGATGAACAGACCGGCCATGGAGAACCTTCTTACTACATTCGACAATTCAGATAGGATGCTCCTCAAATGATGAATATGCTTCGTGCTCAACCTCCTCAGGTTGAAAGACATGAGATATGTTTGAAAAGTAAAGACGGAGCTGGGAAACGTGGAAGACGTCATGCATAGCCTGGTACCTCTGAGGTAATTTAAACCGATAGTCAACCAGCCCAACTCTCTCCAACACCTCAAACGGCCCGATGTACTATGGTAAAGGCTTACCCTATCTCCGAATCCTCTTGTGTCCCATCCTAGGTGTGACATGATGGAAAACTTGGTCCCCAACCTCGAACTCCAGAGGTCGTCTCTACTGACCAGCTTAAGACTTCTGTCGAGACTGTGTCGTAGACATCCTCTTCCAAATCAACTCTATCTGCTTTGAGGTCTCCTAGACAATACAAGGTTCCAGCAAAGCTACCTCTCCGGCCTCCTGTCAGCAAAAAGGTGATCATCATGACCAACTACACAAAGTCTCGTAAGGTGCCAATTGAATAGTCACCTAAAATTATTATTGTAGGTGAACACTACAAGAGGTATATGCTTCTCCCAAGAACCTCCAAAGTCCAGAATGCATGATAGGAGTATATCCTCAAGAACCTAAATCATAAGCTCGAACTGTCCATCGGTCGGGGGATGGTAAGATGTACTCAAAAGTACTTGTATTCCCAAAGCCTTATGAAGCCACTGCCAGAACCGAGAAGTAAAACGTGCAACCCCATCTTAAACAATGGATTGAGGAACTCCATGCTGATTTACAATCTCTCAGATGTACAACCGCCCAGCTCATCAACACTGAAGGTCTCCTTGATTGGAAAAAATTGAGAAACCATCGTAAGCTTGTCGATGAAAACCCAAACATCATCATTCCCTCTACTTGACCTCAGCAAACTGATTACTAAGTCCATCGTGACATCATTCCACTTACACTCCAAAATGGGTAAATGTAGAAAAAGACATACTGGTCGCTGATGCTCCGCTTTCAAATGCTGACAACTGGAACACCTCATGAAAAAATCAGCAACATCTCTCTTCACACATGACCACCAATTCTGGTTGTGTAGATCACGATACATCTTGGTGACGCCAGGATGAACTGCCCAAACCAAGGAATGAAAGTCCCGCATCATCTCCTCTTGTATATCTGCTGACACCCATACACGTTCCTGGATATGTAAGATCTCATCCTTTCCAACATTCCATCTAGGAAGAGGGTCCTCTCCTGACACACTCTCCCGCAGGACTAGGCCTTCTGAGTCTGATAGATGCCTCATCTGTACCCTATCAAGAACTTTGGAGGTAACTACTAAATAAGATAGAATGGTCATCCCCTGTCTATCATGCACCTCGAAATGCATCTAAGATAATATAGCCAAAAGATGACACTCACTACTGGCCTCCTAAACTACCTCTATCTGAGTTCTCCTACTCAACATGCCAGCCACTACGTTGCCTTTCCCAGGTGAATAGGAAAGCTCAATGTCAATGGACTGAAGACACATGACCCACCTTCACGTTCTCAGTTATAGATCACTATGATTCAAGATTTACTAGAGACTCTTGTGGTTGGTAAACACCACAAAGTGCTCTCCCAGAAGATAATGTCTCCAATAGCGTAAGGAATAGACAACAGCTACCAACTCCAGATCGTGCGTCGTGTAATTCCTCTCATTTGGCCTCAGCTGCCGAGACACGTATGAAATGACTCAATCTTCTTGCATAAGTACAGCTCCCAGACCGATACCTGATGTATCACAGTTGATCATATAGCTCTTTCCTGGCTCTGGAAAGACTAGTATCGGTGCTGACGTCATCCACCCTTTGATCTCTTGAATGGCAGACTCACAGGAATCTAACCATAAGAACTTTTCCCATTTCATGGTTAGACCTGTTAGTGGTGCTTCTAGGCATGAAATGTCCTCTATGAAACACCTGTAGTATCCATCCATCCCTAGAAAATTCTGCTCCACAAAGACATTCTTCGGCTGCTCCCAGGATACTACAGCTCTCACTTTTCTAGGTCTACCGATACTCCTTTCTCTGAGATAACATGACCCAAGAAGTGAATTTTATGCAACCAAAAGTGGAAGTTTTAGAGCTTAGCATATTAATTATGCTCTCTCTATGTACTCAGAATGATCTCATGATGGGTATCATGGTCATGTCGTGTGTGAGAGTACACCAAGATGTCGTCCACAAAAACCACCATGACGGAATCCCTGTTTGGATAGAGCACTCAGTTCATCATTACCATGAAAAATTCAGGTGTGTTCGTGAGACCGAACTACATAACCTTATACTCGTATAGACCATACCTGCTCTGGAAAGCTGTAAGTGGTATAAAAGATGGTCTAACGTGAAACTGAGGATAACTAGATCACAAGTCAATCAACGAGAATAGTCGGGCTCTTTGAAGATTATCGAAGAGATCATCGATCCTCGACAAGGGATATCAGGTCTTGACCATCAACAATTTTAGCTTTCGATAATCCACACAAATCCTGAGGGTGTCGTCTGCCTTCTTTGCAAACAGGACAGGCTAACCCCATGGAGAAGTACTCGGTCAGATGAAACCCTTTTTCTACAACTCCTCCAACTGCTTCTTGAGCTCCTGCAACTCCAGTGTATCCATCTTATAAGGAGGAATGGACACTAGTGCCTCTCCTAGCACGAGCTCAATTGAGAAGTCTACCTCACGATCCGGAGGAAAACCTGAAAATTCCTCTGGAAAGACATCTCTGAAATGATCCACCAATAGATAAAATTCTAACTATAACGTCCCCTATTCATCTAGATAAATACTAGCAATATGGGTTGTAACTCCTCCTAACCCATGATGCTCGGGTCCGGCTCGACTCACCTAGACATCCCACTCACCTCTATGAAGAAAGGATCCAACTTCTAGTGATATGAAACTCACCCTACAGTGATAGAAATCGAAGACTGCCTGGAAAGGGACTAACCAGTCCATTCTGAGAATGAAATCATAGCTCTCCATCTCTAGGACATAGAGGTCCCATAAGAATTGACACCATACAACCTCAAGAGGGATCTCTCTGCACTAACGTACGCTAACCATTTTAGTACCCAACGGTGTGACTAGATTCAATGTATCAACAGAGGAAAAGATGCAGAGCCCAAGGCTCTCCACAATAGAAATAGAGATAAATCTATGTGTATCACCAGTATCAAAAAGTGCTGATGATAAAACAGAGGCAATTAAGATCTTACTTAGAATAGTGGAAGGTCAGGGATCCTAATCCTGATGGGTCTGATCCATAGAGAATTTATGGCCTCTACCATGACTCTACGATTCTGGTTAACCACTCTGAGCTGATCCACTCTTCTGTCGCTGGTACCCTGGTGACTGACCACCACGGCCGCAACCTCCACCTCGGCCCAAACGGCCTGAAGAACTCCAGTTCCCAGACGGGTGAGAAACTGGTGATGCATCTCCTGAACGTGAGGTCATAGAATAACCCCTACCACTAGCTTTGGGTTATAAGATCTGAAAAACAACGCTGAAGATGGCTCTTCTTGCTGAAAGATCAGCACTCCAATGGGTCTCTTTGGCACTGAGGCCTAGTACGCCCACTCCTCCTACATTGGTAGCATACTACCTGGTTTCCCGAAGATACATTACACCTACTCTGATCTCTTTGAGCAGACTACCTGTGGTAACTATTGCTATTAGTAGGAGTAACACTAACTTTTGATGTTGAACCACCCTGGCTCACTGCTCCAGAATCCCTCAGATTATGCTCTGTGATCAGAGCCAAGTTGACGATAGAGGATATCGTAGTCATCTTGAAGATGTTGAACTGCAAGCGGATGTCATGCCTCATACCATTCTAGAACTTTCGTGTAAGGAAAAACTGATCACCTACTGGAATAGGTGTGAAATTATGCATCTCGGTAAAGCGAGACGAGTAATTCATAACAGAAAGAGTACCTTGCTCCAGACTCATAAACACCCGGGCTCGATCGGCCCTCATGTTCTCTAGGTAGAAGTAATCATAGAAGATGCATTGAAACTCATCCCATGTCATAATCTATTGGTGCCCTGATTGTGAGATCACCTCTCGCCACCTATTGGGAGAGTCTTGGAGAATATAAGAATTGAGCTTCATCCTCTTCTCCGGAGGTATCTCCACGTGCTCGAAATTATCAGCGTGGCCTCTGGAAAAGACTCTGAAGCCTGAGGTATTCAATCCGCAAAGAAATTAGGAGGATGATACTGCTGGAAAACCTGCATCAACTAATCCATTGATGGGGCTGGAAGTGGCGCTCCATGGAAGGTCTGCATCATCCTCAGAAAGTGTTCCCTAATCTGCGTATCAGCGCCTACAACTGGTATAACTGCTGTTTCCAGGACTAGCACAATAGGAGGATCTGTAAGAGGTCCCTGATCATCCATATACGGTGTCTGATCACCATATGGCAGCTGACGTACAACTGTAGGACATCTCAGTGCCACAGTTCTGAAAGGTCAAAATCACACCTTAGATCAGGATTATCAAAGACTGAGAACAAAAGAGTAAAATATGGTAACATGATAAACAAACATTCAATTTTTACAAAACATGACTAAATAGAATGTATAAAAACTACACGGTGTGTTATTTTAAGCCATTCACATGGGCATGTACTTCTTCCATAATTGGTCATCTAATACCCCGACCCCACGGCTTGTTGTCCCCCCACATGACGTGTAATTGAACTCGATTTCCCAGCCTGAGACTCCTTACTCGGTTAAACCACACGGTCCCATTAATCCTAGACTAAATGACGTGTTCACGAAGCACATGGTGTGTAATATACAATGTTTCAATGACCCATGTTGTTAGTTACACGGCTGGAAACACGGTTCACTCTACACAGTGTGCTCCTTGAGAACACTACGTGTACTTGAAGGTTTTCCCCAACCCGTGTTGTTCGTGACACGGCTATGTATTTATGTTAAATGGAACATCGTGTGATAACATGATACGACATGTAAAGTAAAATTTTCGTCCATCCATTTCATTATCCACATAGGTAGACACACGGTCACTACAACACGGCGTGTAAGTACCGTACACGGTGTGTTCCTGATGATTGTTCACAACCCCAGGTTTCATCCCACACAGTCAGTGACACGGTTTAAAAACTACATGATGTGTATTAATAAAGTACACACTTTGTATTCTATATTTTTCTAGAAAGTTGCTCAGAAACTGCTCTGAAGCCCCGAAAACACAGAAAACAAGAGTTAAGGTGCCAAATTCCGATCTGTGAGGGCCCATACGCCCTGCGAATCAAAGATTGGCATCTTATACAATTTATAAAAAGGTAACCAGGCAATGATCCTCAAAATTCCTGTCCATGAGGTCCCATAACACCTCAAAAACGAAAGTTTGGAATCCATTTTAGAAAATTACTATACAAAAAATCCTCTATTAAACAGCAGAGATTCTATCAAAGCATCTATCACAACAGCATGAATAATCTACACAACGTCTATCAGGACAACATGAAATCGCTAATGCATCCTAGATGGCATGGCAAGAATGCATGTCATGTGATTTCTAACAAGTTTCTATGTGATTCATGAGATGGAATACCCTCATCTCATCAGGTTGCAATAGAAATAGAACCACAATAACAACAATGAAAACAACACAAAGCATGTGAATCACCAAATGGTGGAATGAAATCAACTGTAAAAGTGAAAAACCTGTAAAACTGCAATAAATGAGGTAGTATGGCTTTTCCCTGTACATGGGTTAGCTACTCCCGGGAATAGCTTATTACCAAGTACCTATTCTGTCTTATACCTGGATATAGGCTCCAAAAAGTAAGTCAATAGAATATAAATCCTTTGATACCACTTTGTAATTTCCCGGTTCTGGAAGCCACCTAGAGGCGCCCCGTACCCGGTTGGTCACAGGGCCTCAAGTTCATTTCCCCGAACTCCAGAGGCTACTGACTAGAAGTCAGGGCCTTGGGTGTGATAGTGGAGGAACTATTCCCTCATTGGAAGAGTACACAACAGAAGTAAACAACTCATACAATAGTGGAAGAAGAAAATATCCAACAACAGTAAACTCTGGAATACAAAAGCAACAAAAAAATGGAGCACACATACATATATGAAATGATGTATGATACATATTTCTAGGAAAGTACCCAAACAAGTCACAATGATTGCAATACAATATTTCAAACCAATGTACAAAATAAAGGTAAACAGATAAACTCCTCAACATCGCAAGCCTCGGATTGGTCCCATGCTCTCCTGCTCTAATGCAATCAAGTACCTGAAGTCAAAGGGCACTTACCCTGGTCTATACCTGCAACAATATAATTTTTTGTGACCAAAATTATGACCCAAATTGGGTCTGAGACGAAATCCCACTAGGAAACCACCCGAATATCTATGCCTAAAAGACAGTGAGTATATGGCAGGTAATGTATAGTAAACAGTAAATAGTAATCAGTGAACATGATAATACACAATAGTAAACAACCCACATATCAACAAGAAACAATGAAGCAACAGCTAACCAAAAATAGGTATCCCACTGGGAAGTACTCACAGTCTTCCCCTCTTGTCCTATCCATGAAGTACCTACTACCCTCTGGGAAGTACACTCAGCCTAAGCCCTCTGGTTTGGTCATACACAACTATAAGACTCTCTAAGGAAGTACGCTCAGTCAATTACCCTTGTAGTCTATAGTAGTCAGGGTCTCTCTAAGGAAGATCATGTGGTCTAATACCCTTATATCCCCAAGGTCTAGAGACTTCTTGAGGAAGCCCACTAGTTGAATTCCTCTTATAGCATTAGGTCTATCACGGACTCTCTGAGGAAGTTCACTCGGTTAATTCCTCATATAGCCTAGAATGGTTTAAGGAATTTAAAAAAAACACATACTCTTTGTAGAAGCTCCCTCGGTCTACCCCCGTATAGTCTATAATGCTTTAGACACTCTGAGGAAGCTCACTCGGTCCATCCTCCTATAGTCTATAATATCCAAGACTCACTGGGAAGCTCACTCGGTATATCCCCTATAGTCTAAAATGTCCAAGACTCTCTGAGGAAACTCACTCGGTCTATCCCCTAATAGTCTTTAGCCCCAGGATCTCACAGCCCCATGCCAATCAGTGCATAATAATTCTATAAGGCCAAACTAAACCTATAGATCTACTTGGATAACAATTTTACAGCATAACAAGCATGTCAGGAAAGTACACTCCATCCTACGGTCATGAGGCATGGAAAACATGTATAACGACTAAAGGCCAAAAGGCCGTAAATTGAAAAAGGCATTGGAAAAACATCCAAGCATAGAAATTATCCTCATACACAACCAAATTACCTCTACACAAGCATACAAGCTAGGTTGGAAAAAATCATGGGAAAATAGTAAACAGACAATACCCCGTTCAAGGGTATTGGTAGGAATTGCACATAAAACTCAAGGACTTTGAACAGAAAGGCACAAACCACCTACCATGATGCTAGGAGATCCATATACTTGAACCAATAGGCTTGTATCTCTGATGAACATTGTAGATATATGAAAACACACAAAATTTTCAACCCATGATAACTTTCAATAGAGGAGGAATTTGAAAACGATGCTATAGAAGAAATAAGATCTTACCGCTTCGGTTCCAACGCAATCAACAATAGTTGATTTGGAGAACCGATGGAGGATCGAGGTCTTGGAGGAGATTTTTGGCTGTATGAGATGCTCTCGGTCGAAGAAGCTGGAGAAGAAGCGCATTATAGCGATTATACGCAAGCCCGGTCTATTTAATGAAAAAAAACTACACGACGTGTACTAGGCTTTTCCGTACTCCACATTAAGTGGCCTCCACAGAACCCCACACGAATGTGTGTTTGTTTCAGACACAGCCAAGACACTGCCTTGCGAGGCATCGAAGTACACGGTGTGTACTTATAAAGTACACGATGTGTACTTCAAAATTTTCTAGAAACTCCTCTTTTCTCAAATACTCCATAAAAAGGAAAACCATACATGAATAGAAGGATCGGGTTCTTATAGTTTTCATAGTCATTTTTATCTATTTTTTAAGGTTATGATGATTTTAATCGCGGATTTGAAGATCCCTGGGATGGGAGTAGAGATATAAATTCCCCAAGCCCAACTGGTTGTGGTTGATCTAGAACCTATTCAGATTTCCTAGGGAACCTCTTTGGATGTGATAAACCTGGTGATAGAGATTAGGATAAAACATATCCAAGCCTTATATGGGGGGGTGTTTTGAATCTGTTTCCAATACATCATGAATACTCACAGGGATTGATGGTATGACAGGTGAAGGAAGTGAATAAAATTACCTCAGTCGGGTGGGTGGGTTTTTTCTACTATATATATTCTATAAAAGCTTATTTTAGGACCATTTGATTTGGTGAAATTTTACTAATTTACAATCTGTGTGAAATGGCAGCCTATGATGAGAGTCATTTTATACAAGAAGTTATTGGGTTGACCTTAACATTATCTTTAGTGTCCAAAATGATTTACCATTTCATAGAGGTTCCTAGTTCAAGGATCATTTAGAGATCCTTTCCCTCAGGTCGTGATATCTTGGTGTCATTAATGCTAAGTAATTTCATTTCAGTGACTAACTAGAATGAGAATTAACTATTTCATTAAGATTTATGGTGGTTATGTCCTTACAATATAGCATCCCGCCTTTTTATAACATAAAAATTCATTACATTACACAAAACTGAGGATCTTTAAGGTTTAGTGTCTTGGAAACCGGGAACATAATACATGAAAACAACATAAAACATTCTTCTTAAAAACATGAAAGGCTTATCCTTAAGTTCATCCTAGGTTCATTACTGCATCTCATAACCTGGAGACATACATCAAAAGAAAGGGTGAGCAGAAGGCCCAATAAGGGAAACAAGCGAAACATTTTACATATGAACTTGAGATACATCAATAAAGTCATGAAAAGAAAATTAAGGAATGAGAATGAAATCATGAGATATATCATAAATAAAATAAAATTTTTCATAACTTGAAGATGTGGCTACAAAATTTAACTTATAAAATCATGAACATATCACCAAGGTCAATCCCCAAGGTGTCATTTGAAATTACCAAGGTAAAACCCCAAGGTATCGTTAAAATTGTAATCTCTAGTGGTTACATCATTACCCAATGCATTGTAGCGCTATCAGGGCGCACCCTTAAATTTGACTTTATTATAATGTGAGCCACATATATCATCATCAAACATTTCATAAATAACTCATATAGTATAAAATAAATGGGTTTCATTTCATAATCATAACGTTTTCAAAACTGCTTTAAAGACATGATCTTTACGTCACTTTAAACCCACGGAAGGGAAAGCGGGTTTCATGTATGTAAATCCCAGAATTTAAAATATAAAATTTTGATATATATGTGAATACCCATGTAGATATAATATCTTTGAGTATTCACTTAATAACATAAAATAATTTGGAGATAGAGGGATGCATTTTCAGACGAAAACTATGCAGCATAACGTCTATGATACATGGTTTTAGAAAACATTGAATAGAGAGGGGAAATGGGTCACCCACTCAAAAATGATACATAAAACAGTAGGTGAACAGAATATAAAGTATTTAAGAACATTTTAATGATATTTGAATGATATACCATATGAAACGAAGAACTTGAAAGGAAGACAAAAAAAATATTTCTCTTATGAGAATTCGGCAGCCTAACGACGTCACTTAAAACTTCCAAAAATGCATTGACCAGATCAAATAGGGTATCTCATTATATGAACATAAATGATCAGTATGATATATATAGAGATAATACCCCAACATAATGAAAAGTAACTTGAAATACTTGACCAGAAAATATAACTCGAAAAAGAGAATGGTGAACGAATCCCTTAAAAATTCAGCAGCCTAACGGCCTCACTTAAACTTCAAAAAAATGAATTGATGAGATCAAATAGGGTCTCTCATAATATGAACATAAAATATCAGTATGATATATTTAGATATAATACCCCAAAATTATAAAAAGGAACATGAAAGACTTGACAACAAAATAGATCTTGAAAATGAGAAGGGTGAAAGAATCCCTCAAAAATTCGGCAGCCTAACGACGCTACTTAAAACTTCAAAATACTGAATTGAAGAGATAAAATAGGGTCTCTAATCATATGAAAATAAAAGATCAGTATGATATATTTAGATATCATACCCAAAAATAAAAAAGTAACATGAATGACTTGAAATGGAATTAGAACTTTGAAAAAGGAGAAAGGTGAAAGAACCACTTAAAAATTCGGCATCCTAACGACGTCACTTAAACTTTAATAAAACGAAATTATGAGAGTAAGAGGGTATCTCTCATCATATAAACATGAAAAGGGAAGTAAGAGTAATATAAAATTACATCCTCTCACATAATAACATGTAGCATAAAAGGAATGACAAAAAAGAGATTACATGAAAAGAAAGAGAGAGGTCGGATCCCTTACCTTAAACGTAACTCTTAAAACTCAAAGGTTGGGACCTTGAGAGGCTTGAGGGCACCTTGGGAGGACTCCTTGGGAGTTAAGGATACCTGAAATTCGTTAATAATTATTTTGGAGTCCAAAGGATGAGAGGATGTCTTGGTATTTATAGGGAAAGTGAGGGGACACGACATTAATGGCCAAGGGACACCTCACAAGTGCTTTTCTCAAAACCATGTGCTCTCCCATGATATTTCCCATGACGTTAGGCCACATGGGGCCCCCAATACAATAATTCATCACCTTAGGTCGTCCAAACCATAAAATATCTCATGAAATCACCATGACAAAGCTTTGATGTCATTAAATATACCGAAACCCTAAAACTGCTTTTTTACTATTCACTGAAAATTTATCTTTCTCAGAAAAAACCCAAAATTTCACCATAATCAAATATCAAAGCTCTAATTACAAATATGAACTCCATTTTGTAAAAATAATTTTCTAAATAATTTTTATTTAATTTTTAAATAAAAACACTATTCACCGAAAATTTATTTTTTCAGAAACAAACCCCAAAAATTACCATAACATAATATCGATGTTCTGAGTTCAAAAATAAACTCCATTTTATAAAAAAAATCCTAAATATTTTTAATTTAATTTTTAATTAAAAAACACTATTCAACCCAAAAAACTAATACTTGAATAATAATTTTTGAAACCGTTATTTAACTATTTTATTGAATCACATTACTTAATCAAGTTGCCTAGATTATTTTAATACTTTCTTTAAGTGAGGTTACTAATCCATTTGGTCACATTACTAATCCTATGAATAAAATCACTATTCATAATTTACAATTCATCAAAAATCAAGTTGATCTTATTAGACTCTAAATTTCATACTGAACATAATTGTAGAAGACCATTTTTTTGAAAATCATTACATATTATTAATTATTTATGGTTTACATAAACATTTTTTAAAATATCTTTTTTCTAAAATTCATCAAAAATAGGCATACTATTTTTATCCGGTCATTTGAAAATTCATAAATTTCATCATAAGAAGAAATCCCAATTTTTATTTAAAACAAGGATTACACAAGGTAGTTACGGTCTCCTTACATAGCCCCTTATTACACCTGCATAGGACCTAAGTGTAAGGTGTGATAAGGTGATAGAATTTGAGGGAGGCTCGGCCAACATCGCACGAGTAGTAATTTCTATCAGGTTGGACATTTCGCGAAGTCGATTCCATTCTAGCTTCACACGATGAAGTTCGAGTTGGGTTTGGTCCAGAGCAAATCCCAAAGGTGCTACCTCCTTCCCATGTTCTGTTAGATGGGCTTCGATCAGTCCAAGACTACTGGGCGAGGCCATCAAATCTTCTTTCTATAATAATTAACCAAGATTACTTGTATTTAGAGACAAAAATCAAAACGTTTATTTTCCATCAGTCATATTGACCAATGGTCATATAATAGTCAAAACCCAATGGTCTCATTTTAATTATATTCATGTTATCAAATTTGACATTTTTGTTGAGTATAAAAATAAAATAAAATAACACATGAAATTAGGAAACAATATTAATCCAAATTTTGGGTCGTTACAATCTTCCCCCCATAAGAAATTGTGTCCTCACAATTATTAAATAAAAATTGTGTTTTCAAATTTCATTGAAAGTCCCACATTGTAAAAGGAGTCAGTAAAACTATTACTTTAAAAGAATAAAAGGGAAGTACAAAGGTAACCCGAGTTAACCCACAGTAGGATTCTATGTCGGAAAACATGGACATGGAGGAGAAAACAAAGGGTCAAGTTCTGAGAGAGAGTGATAGAAAACATGATTGGAAGAAATTTAACCATAAGAAAATCCCAAACTTATGATGTGTGTAAACGGCCTTTGATTACCTAGTAGGAAACGTAAACCAAACACATTTTTTTACGTTCTTTTTCATAATTTTGAGGAATTCATTTAAAACATAGAACAAAAACATAAGGAAATATATCTACCTTCACGTAGAGTTTCATCCTTTAATAAGTTTCTACCAAAACTAATCTTTTCTCCAAACGATGAGAATTAAAAACTACTTGGTCTCATCAAAACACAAGAATCATCTTCTAGAGAATCACATAATCCACAAAAGATCAACTATCTATTTCTTCTATCTTTAAACATTATCCCAAAAATAGAAATGGTATGGTAAAACAACTCTTCAAAAGGAAAGAATCCCATAGGAATGGAAACTACTTTTAAATATTCAAAGTTCCATGGTACTACCCAAAGATCATCATAGACCATTCCATAAATAACGGTCCTTAAGATTCATAAAAGTAAACCAAACTAAGATTGAAACCCAAATACAATAAATATTTGATAACATAGTCTTCCAAAATAAACATCATTCTTCATCTCCAATCAACATCAACCACTCCTAACATCTTATAACAAAAGTATCTAACCTAAACATATTTTACCCAAGATAGGTTAATCATTTCCATATGTAACCTAGATTACTGTAAGTCCACCTTAAATTCACCGATTCTTCAAAATATAATTCAAACATACATCTCAATGAAAATAACGTAGTAATCTATTTACTTCGATCACATAGGGTCCCCAAAATAGTGAACGTCTCCCAATATAATAATCATCTTTTAATCCCCTAATCATCTCTGTCATATTAAAACATCAATCGTCGCATTTCCTATCAGATTTGTTGTTGGGACATGTTCTTCCATTTCCCACCATTAACTAAGAAGAGAAAGTATAATTAGAGGCATAAATACATAACCAATAATCATGAAAAGTAACTTAAAGCATATAAGGATAACTTGTAGAAGAAAAGTATACCCTAACTTGTGATCCCCTAGGTTCCAATCTAGGTTATCCATGATCATATATTCTTGCGTGAAACTTTATTTTATTTTATCTTTGTTCCTTTAATAATGGTTCATACAAAGCTTATGAATTTACCAAATCATATCCCCCGGGAGTGTCGTAACCAAGAGTGCAGTAAGGCCCGTTGTCGTGTACCAGTTCCCGTTCGAGTCTAGCTCAAATCGGTGTTTTTAGGTTTTACCCCTATGTACATCTATGCCAGAGCCACTTCTTCCTGCTCGTATCCAGATAGGGATGTATTTTCTTGGAAACAACTTACTCAATACTCACCAAAATACCAGGAAGATTTCCTATATTTAAACTTTTCTATAGGGTTCTTCCTAGAGTTTTCATATCCTAATTTCCATAAATAACTAACCCATCCTTTGATACCAACTATAGCATCTCTCATTTTTATGACGTAAACTTTCATTACATTACACAAAACTGAGGATCTTTAAGGATTAGTGTATTGGAAACCAGGAACTTAGTACATGAAATCAATATAAAATATTCTTCTTAAACACTTGAAAGCCTTATACATAAGTTCATCCTAGGTTTATTACTGCATCTCATAACTTGGGGACATACATCAAATGAAAGGGTGACCAGAAGGCCCAGTAAGGGAAACAAGAAAAACCTTTTACTTATGAACTTGAGATACATCAATAAAGTAATGAAAAGAACATTAAGGAATGAGAATGAAATCATGAGATATATCATAAATAAAATAACATTTTTCATAACTTGAAGATGTGGCTACAACTTTTAACTTAGGAAATCATGAACATATCACCAAGGTCCACCCCCAAGGTGTCATTTGAAATTGCCAAGGTAAAACCCCAACGTATCGTTAAAATTGTAATCTCTAGTGGTTACATCATTACCCAATGCATTGGAGCGCTATCGGGGTGAACCCTTAAATTTTCCTTTATTATCATGTGAGCCACATATATCATCATCAAACATTTCAAAACTGCTTTAATGACATGATCTTTATGTCACTTTAAACCCACAGAAGGGAAATCGGGTTTCATGTATGTAAATCCAAGAATTTAAAATAGAAAATTTGGATATATATGTGAATAACCCTTTAGATATAAGAGCATTGAGTATTCACTTAATAACATAATATAATTTTGAGATAAAGAGTGAGGCATTTTGAGATGAAAACAATGCAGCATAACGTCTATGATACATGGTTTTAGAAAACATTGAAAAGAGAGGGGACATGGGTCACCCACTCAAAAATAATACATAAAATAGTAGGGTAACAGAATATAAAGTATTTAAGAACATTGTAATGAAATTTTAATGATATACCATATGAAACTAATAACTTGAAATGAAGACAAAAAAAAAAGATTTCTCTTATGAGAATTCGGCAGCCTAACGGCGTCACATAAAACTTCCAAAAATGGATTGACGAGATCAAATAGTGTCTCTAATTATATGAATATAAATGATCATTATGATAGATATAGGGATAATACCCCAACATAATGAAAAGGAACTTGAAAGACTTGACCAGAAAATATAACTTGTAAAAGAGTAGGGTGAACGAATCCCTTAAAAATTTAGCAGCCTAACGGCGTCACTTAAACTTCAACAAAATGAATTGATGAGATCATATAGGGTCTCTCATCATATAAACATAAAATATCACTATGATATATTTAGATATCATACCCCAACATAATAAAAAGGAACATGAAATACTTGACAAGAAAATAGATCTTGAAAATGAGAAGGGTGAAAGAATCCCTTAAAAATTTGGCAGCCTAACGGCGCTACATAAAAAATCAAAATACTGAATTGAAGAGATCAAATAGGGTTTCTCATAATATGAACATAAAAGATCAGTATGATATATTTAGAGATCATTCCCAAAAATAAAAAAGGAACATGAACGACTTGAAATGGAATTAGAACTTTGAAAAGGAGATAGGTGAAAGAACCACTTAAAAATTCGGCAGCCTAACGGCGTCACTTAAACTTTCATAAAACGAAATGATGAGAGTAATAGGGGATCTCTCATCATATAAACATGAAAAATTCATTATGAGGAATATAAAATAACATCCTCCCACATATGAACATGGAGCATAAAAGGAATGACATAAAAGTGATTACATGAAAAGAAAGAGAGAGGTCGGATCCCTTACCTTAAACGTAACTCTTAAAACTCAATGGTTGGGACCTTGAGAGGATTGAGGGCACCTTGGGAGGACTCCTTGGGAGGTAAGCAGTCCATAACATCATTGATAATGATTTTTGAGTCCAAAGGATGAGAGGATGGCTTGGTATTTATAGGGAAAGTGAGGGGACAAGGCATTAATGGCAAAAGGACACCTCATAAGTGCTTTTCTCAAAACCATGTGCTCTCCCATGATATTTCACATGAAGTTAGGCCATATGGGGCCCCCAATACAATAATGCATCACCTTAGGTCGTCCAACTATTAAAATATCTCATTAAATCGCCATGACACAGCTATGATGTCATTAAATATACTGAAACCCTAAAACTGCTTTTTTTACTATTGACTGAAAATTCATCTTTCTCAGAAAAAACCCAAAATTTCACCATAATCAAATATCTAAGCTCTGATTAAAAATATGAACTCCATTTTATAGAAATAATTTTCTAAATATTTTTTATTTAATTTTTAAATAAAAATATTATTCACCGAAAATTTATTTTTTCAGAAAAAAAACCCCAAAAATTACCATAACATAATATCGGTGCTCTTTGATCAAAAATAAAGTCCATTATATAAAAAATTCTAAATATTTCTAATTTAATTTTTAATTAAATAACATTATTCACCCAAAAAAACTAATACTTTAATAATAATTTATGAAACCGTTATTTAACCATTTTATTGAATCACATTACTTAATCACGGTGACGAGATTATTTTAATACTTTATTTAAGTGAGGTTACTAATACATTTGGTCACATTACTAATCCTAAGGATAAAATCACTATTCATAATTTACTATTCATAAAAAATCAAGTTGATCTTATTAGACTCTAAATTTTGTACTGAACATAATTGTAGAAGACCATTTTTTGAAAATCATTACACATTTTTAATTATTTAAGGATTACAAAAAAAAATTTAAAATATCCTTTTTCTAAAATTCATCAAAAATATGCATACTATTTTTATCCGGTTATTTGAAAATTCATAATGATCATCATAAGAAGAAATCCCAATTTCTATTTCAACAAGGATTACAGAAGGTAGTTACGGTCTCCTTACATAGCCCCTTATTACACCAGCATAGGACCTAAGTGTAAGGTGTGCTACGTTGAGAGAATATGAGGGAGGCTCGGCCAACATCGCGTGAGTAGTAATTTCTATCAGGTTGAACTTTTCACGAAGGCGATTCCGCTCTAGTTTCACACGATGAAGTTCGTGTTGGGTTTGGTCCAGAGCAAAGCCCAGTGGTGCTACCTCCTTCCCAAGTTCTGTTAGATGGGCTCCGATCGGTCCAAGACTACTGGTCGAGGCTATCGAATCTTTTTTCTATAATAATTAACCAAGATTACTTGTATTTAGAGACAAAAATCAAAACGTTTAGTTTCTAGCGGTCATATTGACCAATGGTCATATAATAGTCAAAACCCAACGGTCTCATTTTAATTATAAACATGTTATCAAATGAAACGTTTTTGTTGAGTATAAAAATAAAATAACACATGAAATTAGGAAACAAGATTTATTCAAAATTTTGGGTCGTTACATACCAGATGTCGTCTTTAAGGAATTCTACTATTCTATGGGTGAATTGAAGTGAAATGTTCTGTAATTTTCCTGTACATGAATAAATATACATGATGTGGCTTGGGTGATTAGTTTCTTAAGATTTTTGATGAAATTGTAGAATGGGTGTGGTAGCTTTTCATTGTTATTTTTTGTTTTTGGGTTCCAATCCTTGGAGATAGCGGTCATGTTTAGCCAATAATAGAGTATATTGATCATCTGAAGGTTACGATCTTATCCTATATAAGGGATGTGTCTTTCATTTAACCTATAATGACCTTCATACATATTTTGGAATAATTAAGGCATGAACACCTTCTCTATCTCATATAAGATATCATAGTCAGAAGTAACGAGGGGCTAGAACATAGTGGGGATGTTTTTTTAGGCTAAATCCCTCCATATTTCAATTTTTTTGCCACTTCATTTGACTTATATACCACCACCTAGTTATAAGAAATAAGTATCTTTCTAGGGTCTCCAACTGACCAAAGAAAAGTGTTGCTGATAGTTTTTGGGGAAATATATATGGTTGACACATGTGTTTTGAGCACCCACCTATATGAAGGTGTTGGTGTTTTAAAAACATATTTAAACACATGTGTCTATGAAATAGGGGTATTTCCTAATCAGAGGGATATAATAGTGTGGGTAGGCTGACCATGAAATATTTCAAAAGTAGAGTCTCTGAAATCCTTATCCACACTACCACGAGGAGGAACAATGTGTTAATGATCACCTACTACTTTATTCGAAGAGTATGAGGACCCTAGAGGTGTTTAGAATGTGTCTCAAACTTCTATAAATAAACTTTCATTAATAATATTACTGATAACATCCTCCTTCTTTGTCATGTATGGAATATGAAAACTTTTTTGGGATTGAGAAGGTATATGTGCATGTTGTATAATTGTTTTCTTAACACATTGATAACCATAGGTTTTTAGGGGAATATGAGCCCACTACAAAGAAGATACTAGAGTATGTTGGTGAGCTTCTATATTATCATAAAAAATATGAGCCTTCCTATGAGTGGTTTTCAAAATATGTTGGTCAACATTGGACAATGAATGGGTATTATTAATGTTCATATATTTATTCCTCAATGGAATATCCCAAAAGATCACTGGAATGAGAGAAAGGTTATAAGCCTCCTTTTTTATATCCTCTAATAAGTGATGATGAAGTATTTTGGTCGAAGAAGTAGGTATATGATCCTTGAATCCATGATATTCTAAAATATGCCAAGTCTATTTACATATAAAAACATAATCCTTACCCAAGTTGTGATTTTCTCTCACTCAGTGTTCCCTAGTTGGAACAAGAATATGAGCATGGCCTAATTCCTTTAAATTATGCCTCTTTTATTTTTTGAGAGGAATATTTTACTATCTTTTTTAATGTTCATCTCTCAGTTAGGGAGCCCTAGTCTGATCTATAATATCATCCGAGCCTATTTCTTCTATAATATTCCTTAGGTATTTTTTGACTAGAATATAAATCTATCCAGAGGCATGTGATGCTATCACTTGATGATCTATGGTAGGAAGGAGAATTTGAGCCCAATTTGGATCCTTGTTCATTATTGGAACAAAAAATTGTATATAAAGGATGAAACTGATGAGCCTTCAATGTTTGAAAAATTATACAATAAAACAGATGGAGCTTATTTCCATCACCAATCACTTCGAAGCTTATCCTTCGAGTGTGACAATCACCACCGATAGTATCTAATGAAGACGGATTGTGTATAAGGTTACCACTCCCTACAAGATAAAGACCCACTGAGGAGGGATTTTGTAAACCACTCTCACTAGTACCATCCCATAGTGTCCCTTAGTCGTTTTCTGGGAGAACCACCAAAATCATTTCTAGCTCTAACTCTCATGCATGGACACCAAGGAAGTCACACTATCCATGGAATGATATGGATAATTAAAACTGGTCTCATATCCCTACTATAACTTTCGATGCCCTTTGAGATATTCCATCTATATCTAGTGAGAAGGCTCAAATCCCAGCTCACTCGGATCAAGTATGTGATAATATTTAAATAAAAGCATGGGGGAGGTGCATATCCCTACAACCATACATGAATTACATCAGCATGTTTTAATGGAATAAGGAGGAAATAATTTGGATGATATTCCAACTTAAATCAAAGATATCTTCTAGTAATTATTGTATATAGAAAATATACTACCCTATATTTTGTCCAGATTTTTCTAAATTATCACCGCATCCTATAAATAACTAAATAACTCTTTTGGAATATTACGTCATTAGTGTAGTTTCAAGGATAAGAACATATTCATATAACTACAACCAAGATATTACAATAAATTGAATATTATAAAAAATTGTCTGCTCCAGAGAATGTGTACATTCATGATCCTATCCTGGAAGATTATTCAAGGCACGAGATTGTTTAATTTCGATGTTATTCCTAAATCAATACATTATCCACCTGACATTAAAGGTGTTTAGAATGTGATGTTAACTTGCAGCTTACATGGGTTGTCACCATAATTGATTTTCCAAAATGGCCACTGTATGAAGCCATTATCTTATGTTGAAGTTTGGTTTGTTAGAGTATTATCTGTTGTTGTAAAGGATGTAAGAAAAAGGTTTAAAAATTATATAATTGTTCCAAGTATGATTCATGACCAATTAGATACACACTGGTAACACATTTAGCCTTTCTCATTTCGAGTTTTGATATCCTACTTGTGTAGTCCTATCATAGAGAGGGTTCACTGATTTCATGTGAACCACATTTATATTTGGCTATCTAATTTTTCTTTTTCATTTTATTTTTCATATTGGGATCACCAATCTTGTTTCGTAGAAGTATCTCATGCATAGGGTGGGAAGAAAATGGTATGAAAAGAACTGAGAAGTCTATCATTTTTAACATGTGAAGGAGATCTAATATTTAAATATTTATTACCAGGATCAACACTTTTGTTTCCTAGAAAAAATGTGGAAGGTTTCTCATGATAGTTTAATGTGGAGTGGTTCCAAAAATATGGCATGAAAAGAAGTTGTCTATATATAAGAGTATGAATTTTAGGGATAATTATTTATATGAACTGATATGCTCTCTATTTTATTATGAATTATAGTTGAAAAATATTACAAATTTGGAGTCAACAAAGAGAAAAGGTATTTCATTTTAATAAAATGTTATTGATACCTATAACACCTCAAAATCGACATTCTAAAAATGTGACAATGGGATGGCTCACTGTAATGATAATCTTTTCAAGTTCATGAAAAAATATGGAAAGAAGCAATTCAATAGGAAGTCTAAAAAGGACTATAAGATAGGTAATATCGGTGAAAATATTTATTTTGTAGAATTAATATGTTATGAATGCAGGAAGAATGGTCACATAATTACTAAGTAACCTAAACTCAAACATCCAAAAAAATACAAAGAGAATAGTTGAAAAGTAAAATAAGCCTTGTCTGGAGGTTGGAACTTCTTAAATATTTGTGACACTATAATTGATTCTAGAAGTGAACTAGAGATTGGAAATCTTTTCATGATGGTTATATAGTGTGAGGTAAATGATTTAGAATTCACTAAGTTAATAATTATTATAAGTTTTTATCATAATGATTTATCTAAAAATGAAAATGAAAATATTTCTATTAGAGGTTCTAATTCAAAATATATGAATTAAAAAGGTAATAAACTTCTTAAAGATAATGATGAATTAAAAATTATATACTGCTAATAATTTAAAAGCATACAGACCGAAAAATTAAATATAAGAATTTGATTAATGAAAATAAAAGAAAATATATAGTGAATGAGATAATCTAATTTTTTTTGTTTTCTAGAATGATAAATCGAAAGAGAATTACAATTCTGAGTTTTCAAAAATAAAAAAGGAAAATCAAAACATTAAAAACATTCTAGTAGTAAATGATTAATACCAATATATAATATTTAATTTAGTTTAATATAATTTTAATTTTTTTATATGATCCTATTAAATTAAATCAAGAAAATAAAATAGGAATATGAATAGCTTCTAAACCAAATGAAAATGTTTTTATAGATTTGGAAATTATTCAAAAATAGAATATGGATTTGAAAAATGATGTTGTTAATTTTAAAGATAATTTATCTACTTTTTTAAAAGGTCAATAATAATATGATAAAATTATGTCTTTAGTGAAACTAAAATAAATTTAAAATTGTTTTGGATATAAAAATTCATCAAAAAATTTAAATAATACAAAAATTGTTAAGACCACTAAAGGAAGAATATTTTGTGAAACCTATTTTAAATTTTGGATGAAAGGGAATTATGAAAATGAGTTTTCACTGAAATTTAAAAACTCATTTGGGAAAATAATAACTTTAATTGTTAAATATTAATTTTCAAATCACCCCACTAATGAATTCATTGTTTCAATTTGGGTGCCAAAATTTTATTGTACTAATCTAGTTGGAACCATGTTAGCATGGGTTTCAAAACAGCCTATTTGATTGTTTGACATTATGAAATATGCTGAAGAATTATCAAGGGCTTATAGGATTTAGATAATTTTTGTTCAAAAAAAATGAATGGTGGTATTTAAAAGTTTTTATAATTTAATTCACAGGATGGTAGCCTTGTCACAATTGGTGAAAACTATAATGGTTTTATTAAATGTGTGGGTAAAGTTAGTTTTCTTAAATAGTTATTATTTCAAATGTATTATATATAATTGATTTAAAACAAAATATTATAATTATATCATAGTTGTGTGATGATGGATTAAATATAAAATATCAAAAAATGATAAATGTGATGTTCTAACAAATAAAATAGTTTATTTCATATAAATAGAAAAGAAAATATATACACGATTTATTTTTCTAATATAACAAAACATAAGGTATAGTGTTTATATGTTTTTTAAGCATATGATATTCTGTGTGATATGATGTATGGGATTTAAAAATTTAAATTGTTTAAAAAACTATCAAATATTGAAAATTTTCTACAACGATCCATGTCAAATAAAAGTATGTATTTTACATACGATTCTTATTTAAAATGTAAGAATAAAAAATATATATCGAAATTTATAAATGAATCAGTACAGTTAGATGTTTATAATAAATCAATCTTGAATTATTTAAGCCAATACAACCTACTAGTTTTTGTTAAGATGTTTTAATTTGTAATTAATTATTATTATAGTGGATTCTTATGGATTTTTTCCTTATCCCATTCAAAATTATAAGTTATCCAAATTTTGTTTCACAATATAAGCTTATGAAAAATTTAAAAATTGATTTAATCATCTCTATCAGAAGTGATAAATGCGGGGATTGTTTGAATTTATAATTTCTAAAATTTTCTGAAGAAATGGGATATAAAAATTATTTTTATACACTAGGACACCGCAAGAAAATGGTGTGTTATATGAATGAATAGATCTATTCATTACATTTATAGGTCAATATAGATTGAATATAGAATACAAAAATAATTTTGGTAAGAATATATAAATTAAACATTCTATGTTTTAAATAGATTTTCTATTAAAACATTTTTAAATAATACCCCTTATGAAACTTTTTAATGGATTATAACCAAATTTGGATATTACAGGGACTTTGGCTGTAAATTGCTTATCTTAAATACAAAAGATAATTTAAAAACAAATTAAATTTTAAAATAGTTGAAGAGATATTTCTATGATATTGAAATTATAGAAAATATTATATAGTTTTCAAGAAGATAAAATTAGTTTTTGATGAATCTATTCATGTTAATATTAATTACAAAATAATAATATGAAGGATTCAAAATAAAACAATGAAAATTATGAATTTAGAGAATTTGATTTTGGTGAATATAATGACCAAGATAAGGATAATTTATCAGTAGAGGGGTGAGATTAACTCTTCTCAAAACAATCCGATGAAATTTAAAACCCTTAAATATAATCCTATTTAAAAATTAATTTGTAATGATGAACTAGGTATTCAAACTAGAAAGCCTATTTTACTTTACAATAAAAATTATTATTTTATTACTCACTTTGTTCCTATAAATATAGAAAATTCATTAATTTATTAAAATTGGATTGATTTCTTTCATGATGAATTAAATCAATTTTAGTGGAATAAAGTACACGATTTAGTTTCATTTCAAATTGATAAACTAGTTATAGGATATAAAGGGATTTTTCATAATAAACATGATAAATTAGGAAACATAGTAAAAAATAACAAATGAATAGTACCTCGAGGTTATTCATAGGATGAGGGAATTGATTTTATATATTATTTTCCCCCTATTGCTTTGATGGAAGTATATAGAATCATATTAGCGTTTTATTGTTTTCAAAAAATAAAATTATTTCAAATATATGTAAAAATATCCTTTTAAAATGGAATTATTTTAGAGGAAGTATATGTAAAAACTCTAGGATTTAAAAATGATAACACTCCAAATAAAGTTTTTAAACATAATAAATCCTTATTTGGACTTAATAAATCTCTATGATCTTGGTTTGAAATAAAAGCATATTTTAATTATAATATTATAATTTTAAATTGAAGGTTCATTCAACCATGTTTATAAAAATATTTTTCTGTGATATACAGATTATATAGATATATATTGATGATGTATTTTTTAGTTAATGAATTGATTTTCTATGTAATAATTTTTTTAATCTAATGATTAGTGAATTTGACCTGATCTTAATGGGAGAACTAAAAATTTTTGTGGGCCTTCAAATTAATTCGGGGAAATATGATATTTTATAAAACCAAGATAAACAGGATAAAGAACTTGTAAAAAGGTTTTGACATTATTCTAGTAAGTCTATGAAAACACCAATGGGTACTAATTCAAAATTTTATATAGAGAGTTTAGAAGGTTATATGATATTAAACTATATAGAGGTATTATAGATAGTCTATTATATGTTACATGTTTTTGACCAAACAAAATAATCTCATTTTTTCTAGATTTTTGTACAACACTAACGAAATTCATCTTAAATATGTTAAATTTTTTAATTATATTTAACAATGGTTCTATTTATATAGGATTGTTCAATTATAATGATAAATTATTTTATTTACTATCTTATTATGATTCTGACTCTGGAGATTGTAGACCTGATCGGAAAAGCACTCTATGTTTGTGTCACTTTTTGGGAAAAATATTAATTTATTATAGTTAAAATAAACAGATATCAGTTTCACTATCAAGAGATGATGATGAACTTGTTTGTCCTTATATTTTATGTTCACTAATTATATATATTATACAAGAATTTTATGATTTTAATGTTAGTTCTGATAAAATTTATATTTACTACAATAATTAAAGTGATATATCAATTTAAAAAAACCTACTTACGCACTATATAACTAAATATATTGATGTTTAATTTTATTTTCATATGGATGGTGTAAATAAAGGTGACTCATTTTTTGAATTTGTTCCCACTAAAAAACAATTAGGTGACATCTTTACTAGTCCTTTAGAGTTTGTTAAATCTTAGGAAATTAAATTTTAATTGGGTATGGTATAAGTTTAAAATTTATTATAAAAACTGATAGTAAATATAATTTAAGTTGATTTTTTAATTTAATGTTATTTTTTCACCTCAAATTAAATGATAATTAGATTTGATTATTATAAATGAATTGTTAAACCATTACTATTTAATTCCATTTTCATTAATTATTTTAACAATTTATTAACACTTATTACAGTATATTATTAATATTACATTTAAATAAATTGATATTATTTAGATGGTGTACACTTTTACATTTTTAATTATAATATAAGTTGTTGATAAATTTCAAAAAGGGGTGGATATTTTTTGAAAAATTACGAAATCTTATGTTTTTTAATATATAAAAAGGGCGAGTTTGTTATTTATTTATATTGGTTCTAAAACTTTCATAGTATTTTTTTTTGATAATTTACTATCTCATTAAATTTTAATAAATTAAGAATTATTTTCTAAAATTAATATTTTTTTGCATGTTCTAATAATATCAAATGTGTATTGATTTTTCAATGTTTTTTATCTTCTATGTTTATGTTTTTTACTTTGGTAAACAATTTGGGCCATCTAATGTGATCAATAAATGATATCCCTCAACCACTCTCAGGGGAATTAAGGAGTCATCCCCATGGGATACCCTTCCATAGGTATCTCACTTTGGTGGTGAGGAGCGCTAGGCTATGTATATTCCTAAGGAGAATGGACGCAAGTATAGGGCCCACAGATCACACCTTCAAGGTATAAAAGATGGGATAGAACCCACTATACCATGGCTTATGGTGTCAGATAGTGTGACCAGTGTTGATCCTTGGTTTTGAGTTCAATAAGTGAGAATACATAAGTTGTTTGTTACACCATATCTTCACCACATTATGAAACTGATGTGGGATGCGCTACTGGTTTCACTTTTCCATCATTCCATAAAAATTTGAATATGCTCTGAGTCATTCAATCAATATTCTCTTAACTATATGATCTTGTTTTTGATCTGCCATATATTAATTTATCTCCTTCCCATTTATTTTCAAAACACTGTGTCATATTCTTCATTCAATCTCTAAATTGGTTCAACGGTTACTCTCATATATATTTTTCCCAAAAAATCCATCTATAGTTTTCTTTTTCTTATGATCAACATAGAGTTTTGTTTTCTTCTTCCCCAAGACCCTTGACTTTTCACTACATCAATTTTGGTAGACCGAGAAGTTCATTGTTCATCTGGTTCTTCCAAACCATCAATCCTCTACAACTATAACAGCTCGTTACATAACTATTTTATATTTAATCTATATATTTATATTCTAACTTCCATTGATATCTTAAATCTACATAGGATATCTTGTATAATACATTAACAAAGGGATGAGATAAAGAACCCAGTATGTGAGTATACATATGATTAAAACAGAGACCATGGGTAAGTAGGCATAACATGATGACATAAAATCCATGGAAAATGATTAAAAATAATTAATACTAAAATGTATAACATGGTAACATGTAATCATTTCATCATAGGAATGTCAGCACAAGATAAAACATGACATAAACATGATCCAAGGCGGAATCCCAAGACTATATAACATGGAGGACAATATCACGTAAAGGAATTATGTTCACTCCCAGTCCCAACATAACGTATCATGATATTGAACATTTCGCAATTAATTGGAGTGAAATTTGGGCACACCCATAACAACATGTTTATGAATATATCTTCCACATGAAGAACAAGCATAAGGGTTACCCATGGATGAAATGGGCACCATAATCATGTCACACAACATAATAAATGAGAATATCCTAAATGTTTCCATTAAAGAATGGATTCAAAACATACATGGACATTAATAAGGAAATATTTTCTTGGATACATATAATTTATTTCCAATTTATGTGTAAACATGTTAAATGAATGTTTAAGAAACTTTAGAAATGAAACATTTTGTTGCGGTTTGGGGAAACTATTTAAGAGAATTTAATGTTGAAAAATTAATATTTGTTTCATAAAACCAGAAATGAATAAGGATAGTTTTTAATGACAAAATTAGAAATCTTAAAAAAATAATGGTTAATTAAAATATGTTATGTATGGTACATGAAAATGGGTATGAAATTGGGACTTTCCACTTAATTTGGATTACTTGTCAACAATAATTGAGAAGTGAACCCTATTAAAACATGGATATCCACAAAAAGATCGATGAATTATAGAGAGAAAAAGTTTTGGAACATATAAATATAATTTATATGAATTATATAAAAATAACTAATATTTACATTAGGTTAAAGATGGAGAAAGTGCAACCTAATTGAAAAATTGTTGTTGAGAATGAATCCCATTCCTTATGTCTGAAAAAGTTATGCACTTGGTATTAATGTATTATATGTTAAAATTAAATATATTAATTAAGAAATTAATAACCTTTTATTCATGAAATTTATTTATTATAATTTTATTAATTTCCCTTATGGCCTTCTTATGAGTTATAGGGTTAAATGTTATCATTATGGAGTGCTCATTTTCTTAATTTTAATTATCTGAATGTTGGTATAAGAGTATGGTAGTTCATGTAAAAGGTAAATAGAAATATAGAATTGAATTTATAAGTTATTAATGAAAATCCATAATTATAAATGTCTATATTAGTGATTTGTAAATATTTAGTGAGGATGAGTCATTAGAAAATATGATAGTGATAATCAATTGGATTTTTTAGGTGGTTTTTGATCACAAGAAACGTGTTTATTATTATTTAAAATCATATATATATGATGATTAATGAAAATTAAATAGTATTTAATAAAAATATTATGATTTTTTTAACCATAAATATGTTTTTGTGACCATTATTGATGTGATTAACGGAAAATAAAAATTGTTCATCCTTAAAGGCAATAAATTAACACCTCCTGAATGATGATTTCATTTTTAAAATAAAAGGGAGTGGAGAGTTGGTTAATGATGAATTATTAGATTATTAGAACAAAATTAATGTGAATGTGAGGTATTAGAGTTATCACATCATTTTGATGAGGGGAGGTTATATTAGAATCAGAAAATAACATGAAAAGAAATTAAAAGAAAAGGAAAGTGTAATTTACCTCTTGAGTTTCTCCAAACATGAAAACCACTTTAGGGAAGTGGTTTTATGTTACTATGAAATAAGGGGATCTAGGAAGTTGGGGAGGGGTTTTGGAAGTTTATTGGCCATAATTTTGACAAGGCTCAAATCTTGGAAGGTGTAATATGAAGAGGTGGGGTAGGAAGGTCATTATAGTGGAGGAGAGGAGTGTTTTCTCATTATTTTAATCATTAGTTTATTATTTTGGCTCATGAAAATCAATAGTTTTGATACATAAGGCTAAATACATTAAATAATTCATGTGAGTTAGAAATAATGGTTCTTACCTCAGTATTACATCAACAATGTCTCAAAAATTCATGTATTTAGCATTTATCATAAATTGACGCATTTTATTATTCACCTAATATTCAAGTATTTTAGAAAAATAGAAAAAATTCACCCTTAAATTTTTTGAATGTGTACAATTCCAAAATATACTATATTTTATGAAAATAATTTTCTAATTTTGTAACATTTAAATTTGTTAAATAATCATTTACCGAAAAAAATAAATATTTTAAAATTATAACTAATTTTTTAGTAGTATGAAAATTTAAATAAGGTCACATAAAATTTTATTAACATAATGAGATAAATAAACATTAATTTATGAATACATTTTATGAAAATAAAGTTTCTTTTAAATGATTAAAGCATTCATTAAATTGTTATTAAATATTTGTTACTTATAAAAACACCAACACTTAATTAATAATTTTTAAAACCCTCACTTACTTATAATATGATATAATTATATCATAATTTCATTTATAATATAACTAATTATTATTTATACATTTTTGGGAGAGGTTACTATTCATTTAGTTATTTTACTATTCATAAAGTTTATATTACTATTCCTATGGTCAATTTACTATTTCATTGGTATAGGTTCTTTAACATCTAGAAATACCTCTCCGTAATTAATTATAAAGGTTGTATTGTGTTATATATGTCTTTTTTATGTGATATATTCTATTATTTAAAGGTAATTCCCATTGATAAAATTCAATGTCATTCCATTCTTCCATACATATGAAATTTTCCCTCTAAATTTATTTTTACAAATTGTGGTGAAAACAAGTGAGGGTACTTCTCTTTCATCACCTCTTCTAGTCCCCATGTTACCTCTTCAAACTTATGGATCTACCATGGTACATTGACCAAGAGAGTATTCATATTGTGTGTAACTTTATCTCTATGGTCTAAGATCATCATCGGCTTCTCCTTATAAGAGAGATCATTCTTTAATTGTACCACCTCGCAATTTTTTACATGTGAAGGATCGGGTATGTACTTCTTTAAGAGGGATAGGTTCAATATATCAAGTACTTGAGACATGGTAGGTGGACATTCTAGTCGATATGCCACAACTCTAACACAATCAAGGATCACCAAGGGGAATATGTACCATGGACTTAGCTTTCATTTCTTCCCAAATCTCATGATCCTCTTCCACTATGATATGTGGAGGAACACTTTGTCTCCAGACATAAACTCAAGGTCTTATTGTCAATTGTCTTCATAGATCCCTTGTCAACTTTTGGATGCCTTGATGTGCTGTTGAATGGTTTTCACCTTTTCCACCATTTCTTTAACCATTTCTATTCCCATTAGCTTATGTTCACCGACTTCATCCCATAATTTTAGTGTTATATATCTTTTTCCATGTAGGAATTCATATTGATCCATTTGTATACTTGAGTGGAAACTGTTTCTATAAGATAAATAAACTAGAGGTAGATGTTGGTCCCATCTTACATTGAATTCCACATAACATGATTTGAACATGTCTGGCACTATCTGAATAGTCCACTAAGATTGGCCAATAGTTTGTGGATGATACACTATACTAATGTTTGGCTCTATGATTATATCATTTTGGAGACTTTTCAAGAACTTAATGGATAATCTCATTTCCAGATCAGATACAATCGATAGCGGTACTTGATGCTACCTTACCACTTCAATGATATATATCCATGCATGTTGATCAAGTTTGAAATCCTATTGAAGTGTGATAAAGTGAGATATCTTTTTATGATGATATGAAAGAAACCATATAGCATTATTTGATATGGATTTCTTTGGATGTCCAGTAAAACATTCCACATGAATGTTCTACCACTACAATGTTAGTATAGATAGTTGTTGCATCATTCTCACTAAATTATTTCCTTCCATACTTCACATGTAGAAATACCAGGAACATTGATGTATATTAGTTACAACCCAACTTGGATCCACTAAATAGTTCCCTGAGGCAGTTGGCCACATGCCCTCATGCACACCTCCTTGTACGCCAGAGGGTGATGACTAGTAATGAGGGTCTGGTAAGTCAGTCTTGGGATGAATGTACCCTATTTTATAATAATTTATCACCAGCGAAAGAAAATAAAAATAACCAAGAATGTAAGTGTGTAAATAACCAGAACAATACCATGAAATATGATAGTAAAACCCAGAAAATACAACACTCAACTGAAAGGTAAAACATGTTATGAAAATGAAAGTGCCAAGTGTCTACAATGCAATTCAAAGTAAAGACACAACGACCCCAAAATGGGTCTCGAACGGCATCTGGTTCCCTCTTCCCATGCTCTTATCCCAAAAAAAACTTATCTAAGGGCCATGTCCTTATCTTGTTTTGTGACAACAAAGTCATCTTAGGTTCTGATCAGGAGGCCCGAATAGGGTGTGAGTACAAGTTCGTAGACCACCACCAATGATGTCTAAAACAAGTCCAGTCAAAATATAGTGCATGTATATATAAATATAAATAAAATACAATGATAAATTTAAAAAGTTATCATATTGTCATTTTATCTTTAATAATCACATTATGACAATTTAATTCATGTTTCCCATTCTAATCATCATTCATTATTATCATTAATTTGGTGTAGGTTTTCATGCATAGTACCCAAAATCTTAGTTGAAAAGTCTATCATTATTTTATTCATTGGGTTTAGGTCATCATACCTAGCACCCCAAATCTTGTTGAGTGTAGGTCATCATTCTGAGAACTTCTTTTCTCAATTGATTTAGGTCATCATACCTAACAACCCATAATCTTGATCATGGATAACTATTGGGGAGGAAAATCATGTCCATGTCCCGATATCTAATCGGTCTAGGACACCATGCATAGAACCACAAATTCGTTTCCATTTAATCATTCATTAAGTCATAAAATATTTCCACATCATTCATTTACTAATCCAATAATTAGTTACACATTTAAAAGACCATTAGTTAATTCAACAATTAACTAAGAATATAACCCATTTATTAATTCATAAATTAATAAATCCATCAACAAAATTCCTAATCCATAATTAATTATTCACAATTAATAATCCAAATAAAAACTCAAAATTTCATAATTAACTATAAAAATTAATTATCTTTAACCACATCATTGAATATAATTAATTCTCCCAATTATTTATCTTATATATCCAAACATAAGTTCATAATTAATTTTTCCCAATTAATTATCTCATCACAATCAAATCAATATCTCAATTAAAAAATCTCAAATACTATATCTCAACCCCTATTAAATCTCCAAAATATTCATTTGGGAAAGCCCCACCCCCCATTGGTTTGTTCTATGATTCAATTACCAATTAAATCACCAAGGTAGCTGAATTCAATTTCACATTCCAAAATACTACAATTTAGGAAATCAATCATCAACAATATTTATAATAACAATCATAAACTCATACACATATCATAAATTATTACTTTGGGAGTTCGATTTAGACCACCTATCTTGGTTTATTGATGTTAGTTAGCCCAATGGAAATCCCCAATAAATCTAAGTGGCACAACATCGTTGATCATGATCCTAATCTAAATCCCAGAAACAAAAATTAAAATCAGAGGCATAAATATCATGAAATTTTTGATCTAGATGTACAATATTATATCTATATCATATGTCATGGGTTTACATCCACGAAAAAGGTGGAGATCTTCCATGAAAAGATCTAGAAATGTTAAGAGAAAGAACGAAAGAAGCATCGAGATGAAATCCACTTCCCAGGTAGAGAGAAGGTCATATATATGGGATTTCAATCTCAAAGAATTTTGTTTAGATCACAATGTAATATCTCCAAGAGGCATTAGAAACACATATAATTCTTTATGGCCAAGACATGGTCAAAAATATGGAAGTCATCGGGGTTCATGTTGTTTTAAAACGGATTTTTGGAAGTAAAATCTGGTGATCACGGTTTCCTGGGAAGAGGCACATGGATAGGGAAAACCATGAACCAACCATGTGTACCCCTCTATCCATTTTTTCACAGTTGACATGGTCTGGTTGCATGGTTTTGCATACCCTTCACAAACCATGCAGACCTTTCTATCCAGTTTCACATGCTTAGCACGGTTTGGTTGGATGGTTTATTAAACCATGCACAAACCACTATCATTTATTTATCCAAAATATTTCACTCAAATGCACCCCAAGACAATGCTACATGTTAATGTTATTTAGAATCTTCAAAAATTACTTGAAAACACATCTGATATGATTCCTGAAAAGACTGGGATCTTACAATCTCCCCAACTTGTAATAGCTCTTCCACGAGCTGCACTCCCAAACATCTCTAAGATTCAGATCCTAAAATATTGGGCCATTGAATCCTCATATCTTGTTCCCATTCCCATATTTCAACTTGAACATTTCTATGTTGACATAACACATGAACGAGCAGCAAGGTATTTCCCTATAACACTTTCTCACTATGACCCGATACGTGAATCAGATTCTCATCAAAGGACACATCTATCTTGAGGTCAACCCCATCCACATCAATCAGATGAGCTGGGATGGGTAGATACCACTATAGTTGGGACACATGAAAAACATCACGCAAAGACTATATTTATATGGAAGTGATAAATAGTACACCACCAAAATGATTCTCTCCAACACCTCAAATAGTCCAAAAAACCTGGGCACTAACTTTCCCTGCCTCCATATCCTATGGTGACCCAATCAAGGTAACACCCAAAGTAATACACGATCACACTCTACAAACTATATGGATCATCTCTTTTTATTAGTATATAAATTTTTCCTACTCTGAGTTGTAGCCATATGCTTTCGAATCAACAATACCTGCATTGATGTCTTCCGAATGAGACTTGGTCCCATCAACTCTTTCTCACCCGCCTCTAACCAACATAGTGGTGACCTACTAGTACTTCCATAATGCTACTCATACGGTTCAATCTGTATAGTTTCCTGAAAACTATTTTTATAGGAAAACTCCACTAAAGCTAAGTGGTTCTCCCAAAAACCACTGAATTCAAACACACATGCTCGCAACATATCCAGTAACACCTGTACGGTATGCTCAAACATTCCATCATTCTATGGGTGGAAGCCCGTATTTAATAGAACATGTGTACCAAGAACCTTCTGTAAGTCCTTATAGAAGCATGAAGTAAATCGTGAATCGTAATCTGAAACTATAGTCAATGGCACCCCATGAAATCGAACTATCTTTCTCATGTAAAGATCTCCCAACTGTTGTACTGTAATGGTTTACATGATAGGAAAGAAGTATGAAACCTTTTCTATCTGATCCTCAATGACATGAATATCTTCATTCTTCATAAGAATATTTGGATGTCCTACCACAAAATCCATAGACACATCATCTGACATTCATTCTGAAATGTGTAATGGCTACAATAAGCCTCTAGGTCATTGATGCTCTACATTCACCTACAAACAGGTGAAACACCTTGTTATGAACCTTGGTATGTAGATTTTTTTCCTGACAACGAAAACTATCATCGAAGGTCCCAGTACATTTTCGTCACTCCTAGATGTACCACCCACCTCGAAGCATGAAATGCTCTCTTGATCTCCTCCCATATACTCATAGGCACAACAACCAGATTTTTCATATAGATGGTATCATCCTCATCTATTTTCTAGTATGAATCTGTCTCACACCTTAAAAAATTTACCTTAAGTCTAAACACTCTTGATCCTCATACTACATGTCTGTGATCTATCTCAGGAGTGTTGACTCCACTACTAAAGAAACTAAAGTAATCCTCTTCTTACTCTCTTAAACTACATCATGCATCTCTGCCAACAATGTCATCATCTTCCACTCAGCACTTGACTCATTTACCAACAGACTCTATGTTTTCATAGTCTGGGCATCAGCTACACTATTACCCTTCCTGGGTGTATATTCTAGTTCAGAATCAAAGGACTTCATATACTCTATCAACCTTATTGGCCAAAGATTCATGTCGCACTGTGAAAAGATATAATTCCAGCTTTTTTGATCCGTAAAAACTATAAAATTTTAACCAAAAGATATTGTCACCAACACTTAAGAGCCTAAAACAATAATGCTAACTCATGGTCCGGACTAGGGTAATTCCATTCATGTGGACTTAGCTGACTAGACCCATATGAAATGATTGTACCCCATCCATAAATAGAGCTCCAAGTCCAACCCCAAAGGCATCACAATACACAGTGTACTACCCACCTGACTCAAGTAAGTTAAAAATTGGTGCCAAATTCAAGTTCCTCTTCAACTACAAGAAAGCATCATTGCATGCTACTTTCCAAAAAAACATTATCCCTTTATTTTTCAAACCGGTACGTGGTGCTTCCATTTAGGAAAAGTCTTGGATAAACTTATTGTAATAACCAGCTAATCCCAAAAAGCTTCAAATATAAAAAAACATTCATGGGATGCTCCCAAGAAATCATAGCATGTACATTATCTGTGTACACTTCCACACCTTCTTCCGAGATGATATTCCCCAAATATTATACCTTGTCAATCCAAAACTGACATTTAGATTGCTTGGTGTATAACCCATGCTATCCCAGTGTACCCAAGATGATGTCATGATGTTGAGCATGATCGCCAGGAGTCATAGAGTACAATATGACAACATCAATAAAAACCCACCCACACTAATCTATGTATGTATTAAATATGCAATCCATCAAGGCCATAAACACTGCTATAGAATTTGTCAACCGAAACGGCATTACGAAAGACCCATAAAGGAAATAACTTCTCCTAAATGTTGTTCTTGGTATATCAGAGGTCCGAAATCTAAACTGATGAAACCCAAATCTCATATCAGTCATTGAGAACACATTATCCCCCTTTATCTTGTCAAATAAATCATTAATACATGGATGAGGATATTAGTTATTCACAATCATTTTATTCAACTTCCGGTAATCGACATAGAAGCATAAAATCCCATCAGTCTTCTTTGAAAACAAAAAAGGTGACCCCCAAGGCAATGTACATGGATGGATAAACCCTTTATCATCCAAATATTCCAACTATATTTTTAGATCTTCAAGATTAGTCACTTCCATTTTGTATGGTGGAAAAGATACCAGCTCATCCCCTTGCATGAGATCAGTAGTGAATTCTGCATCTCTCCCAGGCGGAAAAACTGAAAACTCATCAGGAAAGACATCCTTAAACAGTTCTACTACTGGTGTAAGGACATCTTTCCTACCATTCTCAACATCCTAAAAAAGACTAGAAAATTGGGTCCTAATCTCTCCCAAATGTGAAATAATTGGCCTAGCTTGACCTCCATGGATATTTCTGTCTCCGGGAAGAACATACTAGTCATCCTCTGGAGATACAATGGTCACTCTACTGTGGTAAAAATATATGTGGGATTGGTATGCAACTAGCCATTCCATACCCATAATCTGCTCGAAACCCATTATATCAAGGACATTGATATCCCAAAGGAATTTCTACTCTCTAATCTCTTGCAAACATCCCTTTCATAAATAGATATCCCTAGTCCGTGTTCCCAATGGTGTATCAATATTAATCATCCATTTTATGGACTCCACCTCTAGGATTAAGCCATTAACATGGTTTTTAGATATAAAGGAATGAGAGGACCCAATATCAAACAAGGTAGTAGCTAAAGTAGAATAAACTAGATTAATTCCTCTCAATGTCGATGGAATAACCTCACTCTCCACAAGTGTAGGTTTGACTGCATATACCTATCATTCCCCTATTCCCTATTGTGTCATATAACTCCCTGAGTAATCCCACTTTACAGGTATGGGAACTCAAACCTTGAACCACCATTCCCACTTCCTCTACAACCTCTTCCAGTAGAACTCCAACTGCTAGACTTATATGGTTTAGAAGACCCCCTTCCCACAGTCTAAATCTGAGCACTGCTACCTCAGCACTACCTTATTGCTGCTTCCGGTAGATCCTCTATAGATGAATCATATTTCCACAAAATTTTCAATCCCAATGGTGTTTGAGGACAATTGGTACGATAATGACCCTACCAACCGCTTTGGTGGAAAAATATATGAGAAAGATCCATTGTAACTATTCTTCTTGACTATACAACTTTATTTCAACTATCCTAGAAAAGACTCTCATGACAACTCTTTATTCTCTTGGAAGGCGCACTCCCTAATAGTCTGGCTACATGTCCAGTATTGGATGCCTCCATCAGGTTCCCCTCTGAAATGAGATCCTGATTAAGAACTTTTGAAAATTTCATTAGCCTAAAGATATTCCCCCAAGGATTTAATTTCACACTTAAGTCTGTCCTAAAACCATTTTTCCAATGAAGTCTCATCTATCAGCAAAGCTTGATGAAAATTCTGCAAATCTGTGAAATGTCCAGTGTCTTTATTTATGGAAATTCTTCCTTGGGTCAGATGCATAATATCTAAAGCCTTCTCTTTTCTCAATGTGTTTGGATATTAATTCTCTAAGAAATTATCTAGAATTTCCTTCCATAACATCATCTTAATATCTAAAGATAGTATCTAAATTTCCCACCAGTGGTTTATGGAATCCTGCAACATATAAGAAGCGAACATAACCCTCCTCTCAGCTGGAGTATTCAAATGGTCAAGTATCATCTCTATGGATTCAATCCAAAAATCAGCTCCCTCATGTCGACCATCTCATGTAAAAGTTAGAGGGTGCTATAGCTGAAAATCCATTGTCAACTCAGACAAGATTTTCTAAACACATCTCGGGTCCCTCTTTATGAATTTCCTGAAACAAGAAAAGTTATCTTATAATTGTTCCCCTTCTTCCTCACCTTGCACCAATGGTTCCTCAAGCTCAATGTCTGGAAGTTCATTTCGGGTCGTACCCCTCGGTATCTGCCTCAACAAGCATCAGGGAGGCATACTCCTTCAAAGACAAAAACTGTCTTAGGTCTCATAACACAATCGTATAACATTTACATAAGGGGATAAACTAACACAACATGTTTCAATATGTCTTTTGCCCCTTTTTCTCACCACGCGGTCAACACCAAGGCCTTATCACTACCCTTAACCATCATACTCTGAGGTCTTGGTTAACAAGGGTATATTCACTATCATTAATTAATTCATCCATTTATTAATCAGATTATCTAAAATTAAATATTTCAACAAATTATTCATTTATAATTTCTATTTCATCAATCAGGGTTATCATTAGACACGTATATATTCTCTTTCTGCATCATTATTCCAATCTCACAACAAGGAAAAATAGTTGATGTTCAACAACTTAACCATAACTTTTTTTCACATGAGCTCCTAGAATGATGCATGTTACAACAAACCTAAGTGCCTAGAATGATTCATGAAGAATCAATTATTAGGCCTCCTTAGGACAAAAATAAAAATTCAAAAAAAATTCCAAACAAATATCACAGAACACCACAACTGCATCACCCAAGGTGAAATAATATCCAACTATAACAAAAAACAATTATCACAACAATCCAACCCTGAGTAATGAAATTTTCCCTTATACATGGGATTTTAACTCCCATGCATGAGCTCATTACCAAGCCTCGAACCTTCCAAGCCTCCTATCTACCATTACCAAAATATTAAGTCAAAACAATAAGAATGAATTTAAAACTCAATTGATACCACTTTAGGGCGTCTTGACCTGGGAGCCACGGAATAGTGCCTCGATCCCATTGGCCACATGCCCTTAAGCGTGCCTCCCCATAAGCTAGAGGGTTCCAACTAGTAGTGAGGGTTTGGTAAATCAGTCTTGGGGAGATTATGCTCTCTATTATTAGAATAAAACACCAGCATAAGCAAATAAAAATTACCAAGTATGGAAGTTTATAAATAACCGGAATAATACAATGACATATGATAATCTAAACTAGAAAATACAACACTCAACTGAAAGGTAAAACTTTACATGACAATGCAAGTGCCATGTGTCTAGAATGTAACTCAAAGTAATGACACAACGACTCCAAAATGGTTCCCAAAATGTATCTAGTTCCCTATCCAATGCTCCATTACCAAATAGGTACCTATCCTAGGGTCGTAACAGTATACTGTCCTGCAAAAAAAAGTCTTATCTGGTGCCAATCGGGCAGCCCAAATAGGCCATGAGTACAACTCAGAATGCCACCACCAATGGCCTCTAAAATGAGTCCAGTCAAAAGATAGTGCATGCAAATTTATGAAGCAATAAAAAACAATGAATAATTTAAACTATTATCCCATTGTCATTTAATCTTTAATCATCACATTAGGAAAATTCAATTCATGTTTTCCATTTAAATCACCATTCATTATTGTAATTCATTTAGTGTAGGTCTTCTTCCCTACCACTCAATATTGTAGTTGAAACATCAATCATTATTACCATTCATTGGGTGTAGGTCGTCATGCCTAGCACCCCAAATCCCATTGAGTTTAAGTCATCATTCATAGAATTTATTTTATCAATGGATGTATGTTGTCATTTCATACACCCCTTAATCTCAAACATAGATAACTATTGGGGAGGAATGCCATATCCAAGCCCCAACTTCTAATCAGTGTAGGATTCCATGTCTAGAACCACAAAATTTCATCCATTTAATCATTCATTAAGTCATAATAATTTTCCACATAATTCATTTACTAATCCTATGAATAGTTAGACATTTCAAGGGCCATTAGTTAATTCAACAATGAACATAGCATATAACCCGTTAATTAATTAATCAATTAATTTATCAATAAACACAATTATCATTCAAAAATAAATTCTTCCCAATTAATTTTTCCAAATTAAATCCCTACAATCCATAATTAATTTTCAAAATTAATTATCTTTGATCACATCATGGAACATAATTAATTCTTCCAATTTATTATCTTTCATAGACAAACATAATTCCATAATTAATTTCCCTAATTAATTATCTTATCATAATAAAATCAATATCTCAATTACAATATCTATAATACAAAATCTAAACCCATATTAAATCTCTAAAATATTAATTTAGTTAACCCACTATTTGTTCCATTATTTAATTACCTATTAAATCATACAGGAAGCTCAATTCAGCTTCACATTCCAAAATACTACAATTTATGAAATCAATCATCAATAGTATTTATAAGAACAATCAACAACTCATACACATGTCATAAATCATGAATATGGTAGTTCAATTTAGACCACCACAATGGTTTATTAATGGATGTTTTCCCAATGGAAATCCCCAAAAAATCTGTGTGGAACAACATCGTTCATCAAACTCCAAATCTAAATCTCTAAAACCCAAATTAAGATCAAAGGCATCAATATCGTGCAATTAAAGATATAGATCTAGAATCCTAGATCTAATCTTAACTCATGGGTTTAGATCCAACAAATAGTGGATATCATTGATGAAAGGATCTAGAAAGGATAAGAGAAAGAAAGGAAGAAGCATCAGGATGAAATCCACTTATCAAGAGGAGTACATATCGTCAATATGGTATTTAAATATCTATGAATGGCATTCATATAACCTTTGAATCTCTCCAGGAGGCTTTGGAAACACCTAGAATTCATCAGGATTGAGCTATGGTCAGAAATAAGGAAGTCAAGGGGGGTTTGGGTGGTTTTAAAAATGATTTTTGGAATTAAAATCCCACATTCTTTATTTCCTAGGTAGAAGAACATGGTTAAGGAAAACTGTGTGCCAACCGTGCATAGCCTCTATCTAGTTTTTCACGATTTTCATAGTTTGGTCACAAGGTTTATAAAACTTTACACAAACCATGTAGACCTCTCTATATAGTTTCACACGCTTGGAAAAGTTTGGTCGCATGGGTTTTCAAATTGTGTGCAAACCATGCAAAGCCCACAGTGCTTTATGTTTCCTTAAAAGTTCACCTAAACTCTCCCCAACCCACTAATCATAGTTAAAGGCACTTAAAATCTTCAAAAAGTACCCAAAAATTCACCTGAGATGACTCCAAAAAAGTTTGGGATCTTACTATATTTTGCGATATCATTTTCATATTAACCCACCAATAGTTATCTCAGAGATCTTGATACATCTTTGTGATCCTAGTGTGAATAGAGAAGGTTAAGATTTGTAAGTCATTTAGAAGATCATTCGTTATCTATAGATCAGATGGTATACAAAATTGTGACCCTAATCTCAAAACTCTTTCCTAATCCATTTTGTGCTTTGAATATTACCTTTTCACATGGATTGCACCTTCTTCTAAATTTCCTCATCATTTCTTGGAGAATCATTTATTATACCCATAAGGGATGGTTGAGAAATCATTTGAGAAATTATTTATGATGTTACTTATTTATTAATTCTCATTTCTATCATTTTAAAATATATTAAGATTAAATATTTTTCAATTCTTTGTATTGATAAAGAGGTTGGATACTTTCTACTCAGAGAATCTCCCACCATATTATATTTATTGGTATGGTAGTGGATTGAGATGCTATTATCATTCAAGATCACTAACCATATTCATTGGAATGTATTGATATTCTTGTATGTGAATATATATTTGGGACTCTTTTAATTAGTATATATCTCACACTTCTACCCATATATATAATGCCACCAGATTTTCCACTACAATGATCACAACTGTGAAGTCTATATCATATGTGGGATAGTTTTTCTCATGCATTTTTAACTTCCTTGTGTCATAGGAGATCAATTTATAATTTTCTATAAGTACATATACTAATCCATTTTTTGAAATATCATTGTACACTATAAATAGTGACCAACTTGTTGATAATGTGAGAATCGATGTAGTGATAAGCCTCTTTTTCAACCCCTTAAAGCTGTCCTCACATTCAACATTCCAGACAAACTTTTATCGCCTATGAGTGATCATGGTTAGTGGGTTTGAAAATAATGATAAGTTCATCAAAAATATTAGGTAATAACCAGCTAGACCAAGGAAAATATGGATCTCCATTATAGATGGTGGCTTGGTCCACTCTTCAATAACATTTTTCATGTAAGGGCCACCAAATATCTATTTTCGTTGATTACAAGACTGATGAAAGATAGTTCCTTAATCTAGAACTAAATTATAGTATACTTTTTATATGATTTATCACTTTTTAATGTTTTTATAATCGTATTAAAATGATCCTTGTGTTCCTATTTTCTCTTAGAGTATATCGGAATTTCGTCAATAAAGATTACCACAAATTGGGGAAGGTAATCTCTAAATTACTTATTCATTAAGTCCATGAAACATTTTTGGATCATTTGTAAGTCTGATGGGAATCACTATGAACTAATAGTGTCTACACCTCATTCAAAATGCAATCTTCGGAATATCTTCCATCCTCACCATTAATCGGTGATATCACGACTGAAGGTCCACCTTAAAGAAATAACTAGACCGACATAGCTAATCTAACAAGTCATATATCGTTGGTAAGGGATAAATGTAGTTTATCATGAATTTATTGAGATCATGATAATAAATGAAAATTAAAACGGATCCATCCTTCTTCATGAAAAATATTGCTCGTGCACCACATGGTGAAATAGTCAGGCGTATAAAACCCTTTTCTTGATTCTCCGGAAACTATTTCGTCATTTCTTCCCAATCAACGATGGTCATTCTATTTGGGGTCATTAATATAGGCAGATATCCATTAATGTGGTCTATTGAGAACTTAACCACTTGATCAAGAGGAAGACCCATTAGTGTAGTCCCTCACAATGAGAATGTCTTGAAGCCTGATTCACTCCATTGTATCAATAATATGAGCTCTATATGATTTTTCATAGGGCTGTAATATCCACATTTGAGAAGATGATTCTAAAAGAGATTTGTTATCCTCTTTATATTTTTTCAAAATTTGAGGATTCTTTGGGATGTAAAGAGTCATATCCCATTCCCAATAGTTAATATTATATTTATATTAGGATAGAAAATTCATAGACAAAATAGCATCAAAATCTACCAAAGGAAGTATGAAAAGATTAAATGGGACTTTCATTCCACGTAAATTAACTAAGGGGGATTTTTATTCATTGGATGAAATAATTCCCCATTTTTTGTTCTAATGGATAACTCATCCAAAATATTTTGATTTGGGGATTGAATGGTTCTAAATAACATGGAACATTTGACAAAAATATATTTAACCATAATAAAATAGTACATTTATTTATTCAATGAAAAACAAAAATACTATCACTGCATCATTATCGGGTTGCACCTCAGTAGTAGTGATAGCATATTAGGTTTTAGTTTTCTCTTTCCTCTAAAAACACTTGGTGTAGGGTAATGGCTCACATAATTCCCATGTTCCTTATAGTATAAACACTACAGTTTCGGCTAAGTGTTAGTCTGACCATTCATTTATTATTCTTAATGAGTGGGATTCTTCATATCCATTCATTATTTATTATCCATATTCCATTCTCCTCCACATTTTCTGTATCTCCAAGTTCCCTTTAGGTTGTTTTTTATGATACATATTCCTACACTTTTGACAAGTTGGATGTTCGGTCTTCATTGAATCATGGGATTTCTCTTCTGATCGACCAATATTAAACTTTATTTTACAATTTTCCCCCAGGACCATGAGACCACTGAGTGTCTCTAATTATCATTTCATCCTTAAGGTTAAAAGGAACAATATCCTCATAGTTTTGAATTTCTTGAATCACCTTAATGTTTCATATACTCGGCTTTAATCCACTAAAAAAGTGACCCACCTTTATTTCAGTTTTTATAAAAAAGTAAAAGGTGTATCTTACAAGGCATGTGACATTTTATTTAACTTCCTTGATAGACTCATCTTCCTTTTTCATTAGTATGACGAACTCCCATCTATATTAAGATGGAGGGTTTGAGGAAAATATTTGTTGAAAAATATTTTCTCGAGATGTTCCCATTCCATGGAATCAATTTCCTCATTGGAATTTTTGTTCTTGATCAGTGTCTACAACTAATTAGCTTCACTATCAATACTATAAAATTAAATCACAACATTATATTCTTCTGAAAACTAGATGACGATTAATTTCATATCAATGAAGTTAGTTCATTGGTCTTCATGAAGAGGATCTAAAGATATAGTAAACATTGGGGGCCTTTTCCACCTACATGACATGACCTCAACTTTCTATATATTAATAGAAGAAGGGAATTCCATGAGATTCAATTTAGTATTCATAAGTTAAACCAGTTTAAAAAGTAAAGTAATGATATTTTTTTCACTTATTCCCATTATATTTTTTCTTTAATTATGGAATCCTCAATTTTCCTATAACATGGTCTTTTTAGATGAGCTCTTCTATTTCCATCCATTAACTAATAAAAATAATGTAAAATTAGGTGGATTAATACTTGACTTGAAAGCATAACAAAATACCACTTTAAATATTCAAGGATAAAATTGTAAAGGAAAAGTATATCCAAAATTTTGATTCCCTAGGTTACCATCAAGGTTATCCGTGATATGATTCCTATCATATATTCTTATTGAAACTTTTCCCCTGAATATTTTTTCGTAATAATATTTTGAATTTACCAAATATATCCCCAAGGAGTGTCAAACTGAGTATGTAGTAAGGCCAGTTTTCATGTACCTGGATACACTGATTCATCCCAAGAACACTTTTTGGAGTTCTTACTCCTAGGTACATCTATTCTAGAACCACATCCACTTGTAGTATCCAGACATGGATATATATTCATGACAAACAACATACTCTATAGATATCAAAATTTAGGTATGTTTTCTTATACATATTCTATCCCTAAGGATTTTCAAGACATTTCTTATCCTAAGCCCAAAAATAAATCGACCATACTCTGATACCTACGACAACGACCTTATTCTTTACACATATTATTACATGATTAAATTGCAAGACAAGGATCGTATTGTGTAGTGTCTTTTGAGGATTAGGAACATAATTATATCTAAGTAAATAAAAATAAAAATAGGTTTTGTTTTATATATATAATGAGCCCCTAAATTCTATTTATCTCTTATGTCTGCATATGATAACATATGTAATACATGAACAAAAGGACGAGCTAAAGGGACCAGAAAGGGAGTATGTATAGGAATAAAACAAAACACATGGGTTAGAAGGTATAACATTATGACATAAAAGGTATGGAACATGAATTAAAATTAGTAATAATAACATTTATAACAAGGGAATATATAATCATGGCATCATACGAATGTGGAAACAACATATAACATGACATAAACATGAGTCAAGGCTAATTGTCAAGACTATATAACATGGTGAAAAACGTACCATAAAGGTATTAGGTTCACTCCCTTTCCTAACATGATGTTGCATATAAATTTAAATTACCAATACATTGGAGTGATATCTAGGTTCACCAATCATAAAATTTCGACAAAATTATTTTCTATATGATGAATAAATATAAGGGTTTCCCATGGAATGAAATGGGTATCATAATCATGTCACAAGGCGTAACAAATGAAAATATCATGAATGTTTCCATTAAAGAATGGATTAAAAAACAAAAATGGTCATTCATAAAGGAAACTTTGTCTGGATAACGATAATTTTTGTCCAATTTATGTAGAAACATGGATAATGATCTTTTAAGAAACATTAGCTATGAAACATTTTAGAGCATTTTACAGAAATTATTAAAGATAAATTAAAGGAGAAAATGAATATTTGTTTTCAAAAAACCAAAAATGAATAAGGATAGTTTTTCTTGATAAAATTAGTTATTTTATTAAATTTTTATTTATTAATATAGTTTAGGGATATATGATGAAAATGGGTAAGAAGTTGGGATGTTCCCTTCAACCGGGCTTTCTTTTCGGGAAGAATTTAAAAGAGTGCCTTATTAAAAGATGTATATCCCAAAAATAGAAGGATTAAATTATATGGATACCTGATTTTGAAAAATATAAACATAATTTAAATTAATTCTATAAAAATAATGAATCATTGAACTCGGTTAAGGATGGAGAAAATGTATCCTGAAGGAAAAAATGGAGTTTTAGAAAGGATCCCTTATCTTATGTCCAATGTGGTTCTGAAATTGTACAAAATATCATGAAAAAACATATTATATCCATTAATTAAATAATTAATAACCATTTATACATGTAATTTATTTATTATAATTTTATTAAGTCCATTTATGGATTTTTTCTGAGTTATAGTGTTAAATTTCATCGTTCGGAAGTGATCATTTTCTTAGTTTTCATGATCAGTTTTCTTATATAAGAGTATATAAGTTCATGTAAAATTGAAATATAAATCCATAAATTAGGTTATAAGATATAAATAGAAATATATAAGTTAAATTTTAATATGATTCATTCAATAATTTTGGGTGAGGATGAATCATTAGATAAGATGTTAGTGATAATCGTTTGGATTATTTTGGAGGGTTTTTGCTCAGAAAGAACATCTTTTAATTTATTAATCAAAACTATTTCTATAAAATGATTATAGAATATAAAATAGGCTGTAATAAATATATAATAATTATTTTTAATCATAAAAATGTTTTTCTAACCATCCTTGACGGAGTTAATGGGAAATGAGTATTTTTTTTATTGAAGGGGATAAATTAACACCTCACGAACGATGTTTTCATATTTAGAATAAAATAGAGAGGATAGGGGTTTAATGATGGATTATTCCATTAGAATAATAAAACTACATTATTTTTTATTTAATTTAGTTATCATAATATTTTTATGAGGGGAGGTGAGGAGAGAATAAAAAAATAACTTGGAAAGCAATTAAAAGAAAACTCAAGAGGAATTTACTTCAAGATTTTATCCACCTTGAAACCCTCATTAGAAAGATGGTTTTGGTCATATGGTGAGAAAGATATCTCCAAGATGTGTTGTAGGGTCTTGGGAAGAGTAGTGAGAGTAATTTTTATATTTCTAAAACATTTTATGGTTTGAGGTGAATAGGTGGTGAGGGGTGGTATTCCTGGGGGGAGAGGGAAGTTTTCTCTTTATTTAAAAATTTAGTTTATTTTTTTTTCTCAAGATAAGGAATGAAGTTAATTATTGGAACTAAATATAGAAAACAATGAATTTGTGTTTGAAATAATGGTCTTACCTCATCCTTACATCAACAATGGCTCAAAAATTCATTTATATAGCATTTATTTTAATTTCTATATTTTTTCATTCAAAAAAATCATGTATTTTAGAAACATCACAAAAATTCCCCCTAACCATTTTTTGAAATGTAGAATTAAAAAATTAACTCAAATTTAGGGAAATAATTTTCTAAAAATGATGAATTTACTTTTAAATTAAAATCATCTTTTACGCACAAAAAATAGATGTACAAATTATAACTAATTTTATTACACTTTGAAAAGTAAAAAAGGTCTCATAAAATTATCTAAAAATCATAATACCAAAAAATATTAATATATGAAATAATTTTAGGAAAATATATTTTATTTTAAATTATTAAATTAATCATAAAATTAGAATTAAATATTTATGAATTATAAAAATACAATGACATAATTAATAATTTTTCAAACATTTATTTACTTACACTTTGTTATAGTTATATCATACTTTCATTTATAAGTTTATTACATTTTATTTATTCCTTCATGGGTGCTATTAATATTCATTTGTCTGGTTTACTATTCAAAAGGGTGATATTCATATTCCTATAGTCAAGTTATTATGTCATTGTTATTGGTTCTTTAACTTCTAAAATAGCTCTTATGTAATTAATTCATCATTTATAACGTTTTAATTTTATTCTATGTGTTATTTTATGGGAATAATACTATTATAAGAAGGTAATTTTCATAGATAGAATTCTAGGGTGTTACATGTTTCACTAAGTGTAATGCTTCACGGAAGTAACTTGTTCATTAGTATACCATCTGTTTCTGACGCTATTTTTGGGGCCTGTGCATCCATATTTTTTGGGGATGACGACATTGTTTGTTTCCCTGACTTCCCACTTTCCAATGGTGGGCAACATACACTCTTTGTTTAGGGACATTTTCTCCTTGATCGAAATGGGATTATGTGATTTCAGTTTTTCATTTCGGGGATTCCTCCTCCAAACTCGTCACCTAGTCTGGGTCTCCCTTATAGATTTATGACGTTGTTCGTGAAACTCTTCCTAGTGCCATATCTTCATGGAAACTAGTTAATTACATTGCTTCTGTCAAGAAATTCCAAAGGGTCTGTTCATGGCAGAAACATTCGTTCAGGGGAGTGTTCATGTTGGACATCACTGGCTTGTTTGGACACAGGGAAACCTGCGCATCTGGGTTTCTTCCCCTTATTATAGGGATTCTCGAGGGAATGGAAGTCCAAGGAATCCCATTTTTAATGTAGAGAATATTATTCCATATTCATGTGTCTATGGTTTTCCTCAACTTCCCATGTTTAACACAGGGTATGCCACAAGGTTTACATCTTGCAGAGATGGATCAGACTGAACAGAACATTGACTAGAGTGGATCAGATGGGTGAAACCCCAAGAGGGAACACTGATATAAGGGAGGGGGGAGCTGTCATGACCTCATCAGGATGGGGTGGCCCGAATAAGAATCAATATGGAAAATGGATTGTTTGAATGAAGTGGAAGGTGAATGGGATGGAACCACCATGAGGAAGATGGTAATGTTGGGCTTGAGTCTCGAGGAGACCTCTTAAGTATCCCCGTGGAATGGAATCAAAGTATGCATAGTTTGGTAGGGGGAAGGGATGCCTAAAGAGGTGGAACGTGAGAATTGACACATGTATTATACCAAGAGGAAGTGAATCCTCTAGGGTGTGGAATGACCTTCCCGAAACAGATAGGCTCGAAGGGAAGACCAGACAATGGACTTGAATTGAGAATACACATAGGACGACATCCCGATGATGCGTATGGGGCTCATGCATGGTGAGCATCCCATGTTGGTATGAGGATACTAGGATGGACCATAAATAATGGTCCCATCAAAGGTGATTACAATGCATTTCCACTGAATAGGGGACACAATGGATTACTAGTGTTTGAGGTCACAACGGATTACCACTAGATGGGGTCACAACAGCTTACCACAGATTGAGGTTACAACGGCTTACTTTTGGATGGGTTCAAAATGGATTACCGCTATATGGGGTCTCAATGGCATACTTGTAGATGGGGTCGCAACAGATAATCGCTGGATGGGGTCCAAACGACTTACCGCGGGACAAGGTCAAACCTGAGAGAGGCTTTCTACGCACCTTATCTAGAGACAAGGATCAAACTCACATAGTTCATGTGGGATGGGGCTCAATGAACCAACGTGGAGGAGGATGTGGGGTCCAAATAGATGGTGGAATTGAACCTTTTGGATGCTTCTTACGTACCTCGCCATGGTAAGGATCAAAGACCACGTAGTACAGGTGGGTTTGAGAGAACTGATGCGAACGAGGTCGGAGCGACTGGGTGTTGGGGTTGAACCTCAAGGTGGCTTCCTACATACCTCGCCTTGGAAAGGATAAAACACCACATAGTTCATGCAGGTTTGGGCGAACCAACGTGAATGCGGTCGGAGGGACGAGGTGTTGGGATTGAACTTGAAGGAGGGTTCCTACGTACCTCGCCTTTGCAAGGATCAAAGACCACGTAGTTCAGGTGGGTTTGGGAGAACACACGGGAAGGGGGTCGGAGCGGCCAAGTGTTGGGATTGAACCTCAAGGAACCTTCTTACATAACTCACCTTAGCATGGATCCAATACCTCATATTTCAGGTGGTCTTGGGTGAACCGACGTGAAAGGGGGTAGGAGTGACCGAGTGTTGGGATGGAACCTCAAGGAGGCTTCCTATGTACCTCACCTTGGAAAGGATCAAAGACACATAGTTCAGGTGGGTTTGGGAGAACCAACATGAAAGGTGTCGGAGCGACCGGGTGTTGGGATTGAACCTCAAGGAGGCTTCCTATGTACCTTTCTTTGGCAAGCATCAAAGACCTTGTAGTTCTAGTGGTGTACAGTGAACTAACGTTAAGATGGCCAGGTCCAATAAGTGTTGGGCTTGAACCTTAGAGAGGCTTCCTACGTACCTCACCTGGGATAGGATCAAAGACCTCATAGTTTTTGTGGGTGTTGGGAAAGGATCAAAGACCTCATAGTTTTTGTGGGTGTGGGGCTTACCCTCTAGGCTGCCCCGATTGGATATCATGGTCGATGATTTCTTTTAGCCCACCCGATTCATTCTCGGTGTGAGAAACAAGAGAAAACGAAGACCTGACGATCACATCATTAAAGGTGAGTCTGTGAGAAGAGGAGTGGGGCTCACATGTGGTTAGAGACCGAAAGAGGAAACAGGAGCTTACACATTGTTAACAGCCAAAAGAGGAGATGGAGATTGGGAATTAATCCAGGGTGGAGGCCCGGGTGGTGACAAAGCCCCGTGGGAGTGGGATTTGTCACCCATGAAGAGAGGAGCAGGGGCACTGCCTCCTACCAAGAAAGCTATTGGCTTACACTAGAGTGGTTTCCCTTTCCCTGCAGGAAGACGCCACTCTAATAAAAAGGCTTTCAATCCATGTGAGGATGTATTTCACCCCCGTGGAGACCAGTGGGTGTAGGGAATGTCTGAGACGGGGCACCTCAAGAGCATGGGATAGGGCAAGGTCACAGTTTGACGTTGTGTGATGAGGATGAAGGGGCTTGGTAATTTAACATCATGCATCTCATACGGGGTGGGTGCGCTCTGCACCCCTAGGAAATACATAACGGATACCCGCCCGCCCATGGGGGAAGGAAGGAATCGGTAATGCTGTGGTGATAGGGTGTTATGGAGAGAACCATTGGGTGGTCCACGTTAGAGTGGTTATGTGAAGAAGAAATAGTCATTATCATGCCTATGCCAAAGAGTATGAGGGGAAGCAACACAATAGGAAGTATCATCCAAGGGATATTAAATTTTTTTTGTGAAATCATGAGGGGCCACACAGGAAAAGAGAGCGTGACGCAGGTGTGTTGGGAATAAGAGAGGCTCGAACAAGGTGCCTCAAAGTGAGATGAGTCGGTGAAAGCTAAGAAGTCCACGTGCAAGATTCAAGATTTGCGGTCAAGAATAATAGATGTCATGCAAGAGGTATGGGTGGAATGCAAGACGAAGGGGTTCCGTTCTAGGGGGATGGTTTACGCACAAGTTGGACCGGTGGCGCGCAAGCCCGGGGGGTTGCGCGCAAGACAGAAAGTTTGCGCAGAAGTTTTGGATAGTTTTTTCCCATGAATGCCTGACTTAGAGTGAACATGAGTGCAATATTTGACCCCTTGTGCATAATTAACTCTGAAAATAGACAAAATTCATGAGGATCAGAGGGCCCGTTTGAATGTTCCCCCACGGAACCATTCGCGAAACAGCACATACTTGAAGGCAATGGGTTTTTTTTCACGCGGTTGCGGAATCTGGGGTTTTTAACACGGTCACGGAGGACAGTGTTATCATGCAGTCGAGCACCACTTCATCTTCGGTCACCATCCCTAAAGGGTGGGGATATGGTCCGTTTTATAGCGAGAGTCGTCGGAGGTTCACACAAGTTCCTGGTGCGCAATATCCGATCGGGTATCACCTTATGCGCGTAGTGGGGTTCGGGCAGACAAACTTTTATTCATAGTTTCCTTAGGTGTGGAAATGAAACGGGGCGTGAAAATGGCCATTCGATGTCACCTTCAGCATAGAAACGGGTCTGAGCATGGAAAATATCATTCGATGTAGCCTTCAGTACAGAAATGGGGTTGGGCACAGAAAAGGTCGTTCGACGTGGCCTTCGGCTCATAAATGGGGTCAGGTATGTAAATGGCTATTAAACATCGCCTTATGTGTGGAAATGGGTTCAGGAATGACCAGTTGTGAAGGACGGTGTTTTGGGCACAGATGGGAAAGCCGACACGTAGCGGTTTTCACGCCAGATGTCCTCTTGCAGGCGCCTTCCCAATCTTGACTCGCATGCCTCTCAGGCCCCATGACCACCCATTTTTCATCTCATATTCGTTCATTGATTTTTTATAAACCCGATATTGTCCATCTCTGAATTTTGGCATCAACAAATCCCCCCCCCCCTCAGAATCAGATCCGAAAGGGATGCCAAAGGTCTGATTCTAAGGGTATGCCAAAAAATAGAAAATAATGAAAAAATGCATTTGTGCATGCAAGAGTTTTGTGCATTCACGGAATATGCGTCATCACTTTATAAATAGGTAGAGCCCCCCAGGCCCTACTTTGACTTTTTCTGGCGACATGATTTCTTTCTCTCGTGCGCGAAAATATTATTGATCTGTTTGTAAGATTCTGTGACCAAGTCCATGTTTTCTATTTCTTCCAAATTTATTCCATGCACATCAAAATTCTTTCAAACCACTGCAGATTTTGCATGCTGAACCTTCCTTCTTTCATGCTAACCCCTTCGGAGCTCTAAAAATGGCCGCTCAATAGACAGATACCGAGAGGGAATTTTCCACTACAGCAATAAAAACCCAAATTATCAGGAACCCTCATATTCTTTACATGAGGAGGGTTGTGTCGGACCTCCAAATTCTTTTTGGCGTGCTTACACATTCTAAAAAAGATTACGTCATGAGCAGTACCCTACCACTATTTAACTTCGGTATCCTTGAAGAGGTACTAATGCCATCTTTCGAGAAGGACACACAACAGTTGTGGGTGTCACGTGAGGATTGTCTTCCACAATTCCACATTACCAACAACGATCATCCTACTATGAAAACATAGAACATAGCCATATATGTCATAAATATAAAGGCCAAGATGGTTGGGGGATGCAATCCAGTTCTCGAGGAATCTCTCGCTATTTATGCAAGTACATTCAGAAGCAGCATTACGGACAATATGACGGGCTGGCAGGAGTGGGATTTCAGATTTGGGGGAAACATTACCAATGAATGGGCATGGGCATATTGGTTATGTTAGACTTGCGAAGAATTTGTGCCGTAGATACAAGCCATTGGTCATTTCGAGGCCTTTTGAATGTCTCAATTCCACTTTTACCTACAGCAGGACTAGGTAGCAGAGCTGTTCACTCGTTGGTTTCCCGATACCAAAACTTTTCACCTCCATCATGGGGAGGTGGGCTTCCATCTGTGTGATTTCCATGGTATCAGGGGAATCCCCATGGAGGGGTATCAGTACAATGAGTTCCTCCAGATGGAGAATGTCTGTGGGGATAGGACCCGCACCCCAATCCTATCAGGGAATCTGCTAGATCTATCTAAAGAGGATCTCAGAATAAAATATATCCTAAAATACATACCCTATTCCGGGTGGCTTAGTCTCTTCCAGACCCATGATACGGCCATGAAGATGCTTGGCCGAGGGAAGAAATTCCCAAACACATCATAGAGGGGAAAAGTAGGATCATAGTGGACGATTTTGGAGATAGGAGAGTATCAATCGTGGGGTTTGGTTTCACTGAAGGTCGAGAACCTAATGTTCTATTTTTCAGGTTCCTCGTCGTGTTATTGAGTGGATGGTTGTTACCAATAAGGGACGCGAGGGTGGGATTCCTCCCAGTGATGATAGTGATGGTTGGGATTATGGAGACAAAGAACAATGTTAACCTAGGGGTACCAGTATTGGCTATGCTATACAACATTATAGGGCGCATTTCGAGGGAAAGTACGCCCAGGAGGATATGCAATCCATTACAGATCCTCCATGGTTGGGTCACAACCCATTATGTTTGGTATGACATCCCGAATTCCATCCGCCCTTGGTAATGGTATACAGCCATCCCTCTTGAACATCACTGGGATCCACCCATTAACGCTCAGGGATGATAGAGTCAATCTCAATATCGGCTGTCACGCTCACTTAGACTTCCACCCGTTCCAAACCCCAGTCGCCCAAATGGTAGATGATGGGCGGGGTCCACGAAAGCTGAGGGAGTACCTACAGAGCATCCGGGGCAGCATGCTGGTGGCCTGAATTGATGGAAAAATCTTCTGCGAACCATATGTGCAGACCAGGTTCACTAAGAAGTTCGTGTGCATGCAGCGTATTCCCAAGAAAGTATACAAAGAGGTTCGGAATGAGTGGAATCCCTGCATTCTCCGCCAGCTATGGCTTATGTTCATGATAGCAGACCTCGGTGAAATCATCACTCTTCCCCCCACTGATGTCAGTGTCGCACTGTCAACAGAGTATGTCGAACACTGGATGACAATGTACCCCAAGGTGATTCTTTGGAAACATGTTCAGAAAATCAAGGAAATTAGTGCAGAGCCTCAAGAGCAGGAAGGTAGGAGATGTGCCGCGAGGGATGTGAGGCAAATAACAGGTTAGGATGCTAGCGTAGCGTAGGTCGGTAATTCATCGGCATTGGTGGAACTGATCGAGAACATGCCTCTACCCTCCGGGGAAGGGTGGTCTCGTGCATGACCACGTGGTCTGACTAGGGAACTCCTAGGAAAGCAACTCAGGTACCTATGAACTCCATCCACCGATGATATCTTCCCTTTTCTGTGGTCTGCTTGGAGAACGCTGCGATATTCCATGTCCACCAAAGAGTAATGGCATAGGTTTGATAGGATCCGGGGTCGATCTATCATACATAGGGCACATCCGGATATTGAAAAGAGTAAACATTCAATGCCTGCAAGCATACCTGACAGCCATAGACATGTATGGTTGCCAGTGGGGGTAGTATAAAGAACAACATCTCTTGGTGAAAGTAATGATTGGACAATATCATTACCCATAGAGGCTACCATCCGAGGATGAAAGTGTAGATGAGGAAGAAGAAGTAGAAGAAGAAGACGAGGGAGAAGAAGAAGAAGAAGAAGAAGGACGGGAAGAAGAGGACCAGGCTAAGCGGCTTAGTGGTGAGGGGCCCTCAGAAGTTCCCACTCACCAGAAGAGTTCCTGGGGGAGTGGAAACATTGTTGGATCCAATCCAAAAATGGGAGAGTAGTTCGAGGTATGGTTTAAACCTTATATCGGCCTTCATCTTTTCATAGTCTTGATCCATCAACCAAACCCGGTCCTATTCAAGAACACATGGGTGAGGTTCTCTAGGAAACATTCCCCACCTGGGGTGCAGGTATGCCTTTGAAGACCGAGGAGAAACTTCTATGGCCAATCTTCAGGACCGGGCATAGTGGGGAACTGATTTTAACTGGATTAGTCAATGATGAGCCAGAGGGAGAGCCCCCTTCCATCCCCATTGTCCCAGAGGAACCAACATCGGTGATCGAGTTGACCAGCGCCGAAGTCTCTCCAATGGCTAGGGCCCCTGCCATGACACCTGCATTGGTGACCACTACACTTTTCTCTTGTAAGTCTTTTCTCGTTTGTTTTCAGCTTTTGCTGGAGAATTTAGCTAATCCATATACTGATTCCTGATGCAGTGGTCACAATGATGTAGGCACGACTAACTGTTGAGTCTAGAACATCTGCTGGAGCGGGATGGGTAGCGACCGTGTTGGCCTTTATAGAAACAACCATTCTAGAAGACCCTACCCCAGTACTCAGTGAGCTGGAGATTGAAATGAGGGATGGTAATGCTGCCAGGTTGGAACTCCAGCCTGACGAGAGCGAAGTTGCTGATGGGGTGGCGGTCCCCAAAGAAGACATTGTGGCTGAACTCCTTGTTGATTTCCCCTGACTATCAGCCTGCACATCCTGATGTGATAAATGATTCTGATTCGGAGGCGGCCGATGAGAGCTGTATGATGCAGCAGAAAGAGTGGATGTGTATCAAGTGCTTTCTCGGTCAGCCTCAAATGGAATGGCTAAAACGGATGGGATCACTCCACAACTGGATGCGCTTTCTTTTTTCTGGAGGGGTGGATTCTCATCATCTTCATTGAATAGTATGCATCTACATGGCCGAGAAGCTACGCGAGGGAAACCAACACTCTGACGTTTCCTAGTGCCAAAAAGAGTCGGGGAGTACCCTATCATTCCAGAAGGTGGAACAAGAGGTTCGAAACCTTGAAGAATAGGAGAAAGAAAAAGAGTTATTCATTGAAAACTGTTCTGAGCTTGTTGAGAAAATGAGGGCCTAGCTGGTAGACTCCCAAGAGCAGTTAGAGGAAGTAGGTCACCAAATGACTACACTCAAAACAAAATAGGTGCAAGCATAGGCTAGGGTCATTGAACTGCGCCATATGGATACTGATTAAGAGAAGGTAATCAGGGGGTGGGAGGCAATCCTAGCAGCCACAAGCCAAAAGGTAGTGGCTCTAGAGTGATTTATCCAAGATGATGATCCATAAGGACCCTATTTTGGTCGAACTCATAATCTCATTTATCCTTACTACAACTTTTTCTGAACTGCATGTATGGATAGATTTATTTATTTATTCATTTGGATCAATGTATTCAACCACGATCCTGAAGTAAATAGAAATCCATTACTAAGCTCACGTGGGTCTTACCTGGTGTGAGAAACAAGGGATACTCACACTATTAATTCATTTGAATGTAATAGTGCCAACCAAGCATCAGGCACCAGATGTTTGAACAACCAATACGAATTCCTAGGAAGAGAAGGTAGAGGCCCGATTAGGGGACGAGGACCTCAGGACAATCAACATGTCATATTTCTAATGGGAACTAGTGCATGAGCGGTGTAACGCTAGGGTCATTTGAAATAAACCCAAACATAAGTGAGTGGAATGTTTGAATCACAATACCCCAGATTCAGAAAACTATGGGGGTGGCATGACAATAGAGGATAACTGTTGATCTTGTTCTAAACATAGTATCCATATTGTATTTTCCTGAAATGGGGAAGAAAAATGAGGGCCGACCGCTGCCCATTTTCAAAACATAGGGCCTCACTCATAATATAATCCATTAGACTTCTGGAACACTGGCCTAGGATAGTATGTGAGCCCTAGGCCAAGCATCCATACTATTAGGGGGTTCCTTTAGATATTAAATTGGATGAGGGTCCGAATAAAGGGCATGAAATGTGTGGAAGGGGGAGTGGTGGTTTTCTTGAAAGGGATCCAACACTCTTGGAGTTATTCCACCTTGGTGAGAACACATTATGTGGCCACACCGGTCCAATCATGGATCATTCCTTCTTCTAAAGAGGACCTATCTAGCAAGAAAACTGTCACCTCCCAACCTTATCATGGGGAATCCCAAAATTGTTCAGGGTAAAGATGAAATTTCAAGGTTCCCCAAAATAGATCAGGCCAAGGGACTGAAAAAAGTTGTGGAATGGGAATTATGATTCCTGGGAGGGATCCGGAGACAAGATGTATAGGGGTTCCTATGTATCCCACGAGAATGGGAATCTAGCCTAACGTAGTTCTAGAAGATGTTGTGCAGTTTAACATATTGCGGCAAGGACGGAGAGTGATCTTCGATTATGGTTATAGAGCTCGGAGCAGATGGTATGGAATATAGGAGACACATGGGGAGGTAATTATGTAAACCGACGTAAATGAGGATTTAGATCCCATATCACCATGTATTCCTTGGGGAGGTTTTAGATCGAGGGACCGAAAATAGAGGTTATCCTAGACCTGAGGCAAAATTCTCGAGTGGTCCTACATATACTAGGAGAATGAGAATCCGGCCAAATGTGGTTCTAATGGGTGGCACAGTAAGGTACCTTTTCCAGGGATGAAAGGTCATGCATTTCTGGACCTTGCACCAAGAGAAGTGGCATTTGATAGATCATGTTTTTTTTCTGGATGAATGTGTTTCTTTTTTTGTGAAGCGATGGACCTTGGATGGTAGGTACAGGTTTCACCACCAGAATCAAGCCATATGTAGGTGTTAAAAAATGGTATGGTGTGTAACCTATAATAAACTTGATTTCCCCTCGAGTGAGTTCATCACACTGTAGTGTCGTTTTTTTTCATGCGTCTAGGACGATAATGTCATAGTTTAGGGTCATGTGATGGGACGAACCATGCATTTTTAACGTTGTTCGGGATAGACACAAGATTTTAAAGTCATGTGGGATAAAGCATCATGGTTTAAAGTAAAATGGATCAGATGTATATAGGAGAGATGATATTCTAGATGGGATGCACACGACGTGATAAAGCATACCCAACGTGAATGAGGACAAGGTGCACACCATACCGTGCACGATTCTGAGGAGGAAACCTTTGACCGAGGGGACATGAAAGATTAGAGGATAATGGGAAGGAGAAACTAGCTCCCAATTGAGCCGGACCCAAAGACGAGTTGTCCAGGTGTTCCTACGTATCCCATGGGAATGGGAATCAATCCATATGTATTTCTTGAAGGTTCCTTTTAACGTCATGGAGGACAAAATATGGTTTAATGTCATGAGGGACAAAAAGTAAGGGGGATAACTCTTAGAAATGGGCATATGTGGTGCGACTAATGCATAACCGACGTGAATGAGGACATAATCCCAAACCATGGCATGTAGTCTCGTAAGAGTTAAAGCCCAGAAGGTAGAATAGAAGAGGTAAATTAGTGTAACTCGAGCTGGACCCAAAGAAAAGATATCTAGGCTTTTCTACCTAACCCATGGGAATTGAAATCTAGCTATACGTAGTTCAAAAAGATATCTTAGTTTATGGTTTTAAAGATCGGACCATATAGAAGCAGAATCCATACAATTATGTGTGGACCCCAACCCGATCCCTAAGAACCCAGGAGTCAAACTCAGTGTGGGAAACAAGTGCGGAAGAGGTTTGTTGCAATACCTAGAATTCACGCCAAAGAGGAGTCGGTGTAGAGCCCCAAATGATTCCTTTATCATGAATTTTGTCCTCCTGACGTGAAAATGTGCACTGAGGGATAGTTCTAGGAGTGTTGAAATTCCATTTGGACATGATAGGGTGGAAAATAATGTTAACCATGCAACCAACATTCAAGGCTTAAAGGGTATGGGGTGACAGTGGAGGATAACAGTTGATCGTGTTTGAAACACAGCATTCATATCACATTAGCCTGAAATGGGGACAAACAAATTAGTGTTGACCACTGACCATATTCGCAACTCATGACTTTTATTGATTTATTGTTTGAAACTCTCGAGGACATTAGCCCGTAATGGTAGGAGAGACCTTAGCCCTAGCATCCATTCCATTTGGGGGTCCCTTTGGGTGTGAAAGATTATGGAAGCCCAAATAAAGGGGAATACGAAGCCTGAAAATGGGCAGAAGCATGTCCACGTAGAATATGACACTTTTGGTGCTAAACCAGAGTAGTCTTGGGAACATTGGTGATCCACCATAGAGGGTCGAGGGGATTAACATGAGAGCAGCCAATTTGAAAAGATGAGTAAAGAACAAAGAGATGGAGAACTCCTGGGAGAAAGAGGTACATGACGTTGTTGTCCAAACTCGACGTGAATGAGGACATAATCCCATACCACACCATATATCCTTCTAATGTAAGAATGAAAGAAAATGGGCCTAGATAACAAGGAGATCTCTAAGAGATTTGGATGGACCCAAATTCTAGACATTCGGGCGGTCTTACGCATCCCATTAGGATGGGAATCAAGCCACACATAGTTCTTGAAGAGGGGTGAAGCAAATATAGGCCATATACCCCAACGAGGTGCGTGTATGGTACATCGAGTAACCCGACGTGAATGAGAACGTGAGTCTATACCATATAACCCAAACTGAAAACTTGGGACAGGGGCTCGAAAAGGCCGAGGGGCATGAGGCTGGTCCATGGACAGAATGTCATAGCCTACATGATGTTTAACGTCTTTCAGTAAGGAAGAAGGTAAGAGTAAGGTATCTATTCAAGGGATGTGTTTGGAATAGTAAGTAACCTGACGTGAATAAGGACATAATCTCACACCATACCATACATCCCCAAGTGAGAATTTGCGCCATGGGCCCAAAAAGGCCGAGGGGCCTGAGGCTGGGCCTTGGACAGAATGTCTTGGCCAGCATGCAGTTTAACATCTTGCAATGAGGATGAAGGTGATCTTAGTTTAGGGTCTTATATCTTGTCTTTATATGCCTAGTTTAATGTCATGTGCGTGAGACATGGAGGGCAAACCATCGTTCTTATGGAAGACCAAAAAGTAGCAATGATGATGAAGGACAACCATTGACCAGGTTCGCAACATAGTATCCACCCTTGTGTGACCATAAGGGGGGGACAATTGGGCATCAACCGCTGACTGTATTCTCAACACCGGACATGAATCAAATTGTTGCGCGCAATCCTTGAATTCATTAGCTTGAAATATTAAGAGAGACCTTTGGCTGATCATCCATTCCATTTGGGGACCCTTTAGGATATAGAGGGTGACAAAAACCCAATTGAGGGGTCATGCCAAGCATAGCAGGGCCTGTGCTCGTGGAACAGATGATAAATGAAGGAAGGGATATCTCAAGGGGATATGTGTGGCTTAGAAAAATAGCCAGACCTGAATGAGGACATGATTCCATATCGCACTACACAATCTTGAATGAGAACTTGGGCTAGGGGCCCGAATGGTTCGAAGGACTGGAGGTTGGGCGTCCCGGCTAGCTGTAGTCATATGACTTCTTGTGCGGTTACCACCTCATCATAGCTCTTAATCCTATGTGAGCAGTGCTCGGTGTGGGAATCAAGGAACCGAATTTGGCTTCCCCTATCATATTAGGGTCTGATAGATGACATCGCCCGGAAGGAATCGCAACTTGAAGATATAGTGTGCAGGATGAACCACCACACTCAATGCTTGGGATCTATGAGGGTGGTGAAAATGACAATGGATATCCACAGATAATGTTCGAAACACAGCGTCCTTATAGTGTGACCTGAAATGGGAACACAATTGAGCATTGATCACAGATCATATTTGAAACATGGGACTTAAATCAATTATTTTCTCAATATCCTTGAAATAGTTGGCCCAAAGTGGTAGGAGAGCCCTTAGGCCTTGCATCCTTGCTAGTAGGGGGTCCCTTTGGATGTGAAAGATGATGGAGTCCCAATCAAAGGATTGGGTGAAGCATAATTGTTCCCATGCATTTTAACATCAAGAAGGGTGGTGAAAGTGATGGAAATCTCCAGGGAGCGGGATTTATGGCGGGATCATGATGAGCTCGACATGAATTAGTGAAAGAGCCTATACAATACAATGTGTCCTGACCCAAGGGGGATTTATGAAGTTCGGGTTGTTCCAACAGAAAAAATGTATGGCATTCCTACGTATCCCATGAGGATGTGAATCAAAACGTACATAGTTTGTGAAGGTCATGCAGTTTAACGTCATGTTGTGAGGATTTGGGAGACTAGAAGAATGAGGAGGGATCATAGGGTGTGACCATCATAATCCTGACATTAGAGGGGCCAAATAAGCCTTCACTACACCGTGTAAGGATCCTCCAAGAGGTCTACCCCCAGAGGTGGAATAGTCAAAGAAAAGAGTTTGGATGGACGGACTCAAGACAAAAAGTTTGAGTGTTCCTACATGCTCATGCAGATGGGAATCAAGCCACACGTAGTTATAAGGGTGTAGTTTAACATTTTTTAAGATGAAATACAGTTTAACATCATGCTAGACATTTCACAGTTTAAAGTCTGGTAGGGCCGGGCATTTTAGGGTTGTGTAGGACCAAAAATTTTAGGTTCATGACCGACCTAGTAGTTTAGGGTCATGCAGGACCATCTGGATCCGAAAAAGTATTGCATGATAAATTTGGCATTGGTGGGAGGATTTATATGCTCACTATCCATGGTTACCAGTGAGTATGCACCATTGGGGTAAACCATGTGAACAATGTAATGCCTTTCCCATTTGGGCTCTAACATGGTTGGTTTCCTGCCAGGTATCATTAGTGTCTTGAGGGCCAATAACAAATCACATTATAGGAAAGAGCGGAGGATAAACTTCTTGTTGAAGGCTCTAGAAATCTTATTTTGATTCCTATCCTGATTTTGCAGGGCACACAACCTATTCTCATCACGTGTTTCCAATTCATCCCGAAGAATTTTAGCTAACTTATCTAGAACCTACTAGTCATAGATCGTGGTGCATAACGCAGGAAACTAAATCTATATGGGTAGTATTACCTCATTTTCGTACACCCGTGAATATGGAGTAACCAGGGTTGAATTACGAGTCGTTGTCTGATAATCCCAGAGGGCATTGGGGAGCTTGTCTGGCCAAGTCATCTTGATTTGACCAACCATTTTTGCAAAAATGTTAGAGATGATCTAGTTGAACACCTCGATCTTCCCATTTGCTTCTGCATGGTAGTAAGAGGTTTGGTTATAATGGATGACGTACTTAGCATAAAATGTCTTCAGCTTAGCCACTTTAAAGATTGTGCCACTATCAGTGAGGATGGATTGTAGGACTCCAAATTAGTAGATGATATTGGAACTCAAAAAGTTGAAAATGGACCGGGCCTTTACCTAACTGAGTGGCACTGCCTCTACCCACTTGGAGAATAAATATGTTTCTATTAAGATGAATCTACTCTAGTGAGCTGTCATCGGTGGATATGGTCCCACAACATCATGTCCCCATTCCACAAATGGACAAGATTACTTAGTGGTGCGGGGAGGCTCTGGTGGCTGATGGATAAAGTTAGAATGAATTTTGAATGCATGGAATATCTTAGAGAACTCGATGCAATCATGGATCATGGAGGGCCAAATTTACCCCAGTCTCTGGATCTGGTGAGATAGCTTCGACCCAGTTTGGTGGGTGTCGCACGAAACGACATGAACCTTCTACATGACCTGGGAAATCTCGACTCCTTGGATGAAAAAGAGGAGAATACGATCAAAATAGTGCTTGTAGAGGATATGATCACAACCGGGACAATCCAGGAGGGTAAACTGTAACGCACGACATCAGATTCGCTCGTGCTAACCCTGATCAGCCAGGAGGTAGCCATTTTGGAGATATTCGATGAAGGGGGCTCTTTATTCGAGAGTCACTGAAAACACTGCATATGGGGGTCCTGTCGTGGATGCTCCAAAATTAAGATGGCTCACCTACTGGTCATCATCGTCACCTGGGTAGATAAGAGCCATGAATCTCTGATGTTCCATGTGTATAATCAGGTCATCCTGCTCGGGCTCTACAAGTGATGCAGCTAGGCAAGCCATGCAATCAACTTGACCGTTCTGAGATCAGGGGACATGAGTAACATCTAGTAGATATGGGAACTGGGCCATTATCTGGAGTGTGTGCTACAACAACGGTATGAGTTCCGACTTTTTGACGACGTAGTCACCATTGATATGATTAATGACTAGTTCAGAATCCCCTTTCACATAAAAATGGGGCACATCAAACTCGAGGTCCAACTAGAGGCCAGTTATAAGAGCCTGAAACTCAGCCTCATTGTTGGTGCATCCTTTTGACAACAGGAATGAATAGGGCATAATGGCTTGGGCCGGGGTAATAAAGACTATACCCAAGCCTACCCTGTTGACCCTAGGATCATTACGCCTCCTGCCAGTGGGGCTTTGGGAAGCACCATCGAAGTGCATCTTCCAGCATGCCATGGCTTCTTATACCGAGAGGATCACCTCATCGGGGAAATAGATATCCACAGACTAGTCAACAGGGGCTGGATGGGTAGAAAGTAAGTCTACTAATTCATTCCCCTTAATTTCTTTCTGATGGACAAACCTGATATCAGACTACTAAAGATTAACTCCCCACCAAGCAAGATGACTTGTCAACAAGGTGCAGTTCAGAATGTACTTCAGGGGGTCTAACCGAGACACTAGTTGTATCTCATGGTGCTGTAAGTAATGTCTCTATTTTTGTACTGCGAATACGAGCACAAGGCTGATCTTTTCGATGTGGTAGTATCTGGTCACTGTATTGAGGAGCATGCAGCTGAGGTAGTAAAGGTTGTTCTCCATCCCCTCATTGTTCTTCAGGGCGAGAAGTTCTCCAAGAGATCGTTATAGGGAAGTCACATAAAGGAACAATGGTTTTCCAGAGATGGGTGGCATCAAGACGAAAGGCTGAAGAAGATACTTAATGATTTCCTAGAACGCAGTCTGCACTCTTCATCCCATTTGTAGGAGGTTCCATTCTTCATGGGCTGAGAAAAGGGCTTACCCTTTCTGGATTGATTCATAATGAATCGGCATATGTAGTCAAAGTGGCCTTAGAAGTCCTGATGTTCCCAAATTTTTCTTGAGGGAGACATCCGGTTGATGGACTTTATCTTCTTAGGGACAATCTCGATACCCTTGTATCTGACAACAAAGTAGAGGAACATCCCAAAGGTGACCTCGAAGCCACATTTCAATGGGTTCATCTTCAAGTGGCAAGAATGGATGAAGTAGAACACTTTCTCAAGGTCCTTGAGATGGTCTAGGCGCCGGCGAGATTTGACAACCAGATCATCCACATAGCATTCCACCAATGTCCTGAGGATTGGCATGAATGTGCGACGCATGGCCCGCAGATAGGTGGCACCATCATTTTTTAATCCGAAGGTCATGACTTTGTAATAAAATGTAACTTTTGGTGCCCTAAAGTCTATTGACTCCTCACCCTTGGGGATCCTTTGTATCTGGTTGTATCCGAAGTAACCATCCATGGGGGAGAGGGTTAGGAACCCACCTATAGCGTCGATCAACATTTCTGTCACTATAAGGGAAAAAACATCATTGGAGCAGTGACAGTTATGATCCCAGATGTCGATGTAGTCTTTGATCTACCCATTTTTCTTCTAGACTGGGATAATTTGGGCTAGCCATTTGGTGTACTGGACATCCTTAACGAAGTTGGATATGATGAGTTTACTAACTTCCACCTCTAACATGGAATCGTGAGAAGGGTGCATCTTTCTAGGAGGCTCCTTGAACCCGCAATGATTTACAGGGAGACCGAGGCAGAGGATGGCTACCTAAGGATCAAGTCCTGGAATATCATCATAACTCTAGGACAACACATCATGGTGTTGTTTCAGGATGTCAATGTACTGTTATTGCTCCTTGAAAGACATGGAGGCACTGATCAATGAGGGTCTCAGGTCTGCCTCTCTAATGAGGTCCACTTGTACAAACTCGTAGACTATTGCATAGAATCCCTATTCAAAGGCATGGGGGAATCCTCTAAATCTCTTTATTCACTTGTGGAGGGGGAATAATCTGCGGGAGGAGTCGCTTCTGAGTTGATAGATCCCGACGAGAAGCTGGTACCCTCCTGAGCTGCAACGGACATCGAATCAGAAGATTCTAGTGCTATTGCACCCATAGTGATGAAGGCTGTCAATTTGATCTCATCTGGCCATCGGCCCAAGGGGCCACACGTGATGATATCACAACAATAGTTGCACATTTCTTGAGTAAGTTAATTCCATCCTGGTGAAATTGGAACATATAACATATTTCCATTTCCATGGGGCAAACATCCCAATACCTTATAGGAGTTGGAGGCTCTGGGATCACCTGAGCTGATTTGTATAATTGTTTGCGGTGATTTCTTCACTGTTGCTTAGACATGGGAATGTGTTCCCCCCTCATCCCAAACACAATGAAGCATTGTATAATGCCTATGGTTATATCCTCCAATTGGTGGATTTAAAAGACGTAGGCATCATTTAGATATATCCATGGGTCAGTCGCAACTGTGTCTTGCTCAACCTCATCGGTCTGAATCTACTTGTCCTTGATTTTGTAGTAGTTGGAATCCAGATGGCGGGACTTACAGGAAGAATAGGTAGATGTGTCACCTTGTAGAATTCCCACTCTACCATTAAGGTAGCACATGAGGCATTGGTGATATGATGAGTGAACCGCCGTATGCAGGGGGAGCCATGGGATTCCCATTAACGCATTATAGGTGGTGCCCTGGGAGACTACCTTAAATTCGGTGATGGAAACCGGGCCACACAAATAGCTCTTCAAGAAGATCTTACTGATCGATGTATGTTCCTTCCTATAATAACCTTGGATTCTTAGGTCATAGGGACTCAGATCATCTTCGGATAAACCCATATTCTGTAGTGTCTGTGTCAAGATAAGGATAATCTCGAAGCTGGTGTTAACAAGATAGCAGCGAACATCCATGAAGATAAATTGGATGATGATGTACAATAGGTGAATGTTCCCCTATATTGGAGAGCCTACATCTTCTCTATGAATGAGATAATGGCCAAGCATTCAGCATTCTTGACTGCTTCAGCATGAAAAGATTCTGCAACTACTACTTCTATCTCAAAATGGAGGGGGATTTTTAAAGCCTCAGCAAGGGCCTCACGCATATCTAAAGACAATAGAAGATCCTCAAGTATGTAAAGCCTTGAGCAGATTCTAGAAAGGTATTTAAGAACATTGTACTTTCGCGTCAGGCATGCGATTCTGCTTATAGGAGGCTGCTCTATGACAAGAGGCATGGCGGGCCCTATTGGCTAGACCGACAGATGACTGGTTCTAGGAATATCCCAATGGTCACTAGTCAAAGCCTACAGAGTGGCTACCAGATGATGGTTAGATGACTGAGACCAGCCTGTATCAATGAATGGGTGGTCGCAGCACGGTCGAGGTAGATCTGCCTGATCCAATAGCAAAAATAGCGGTGGAGGTGGGCCTGGTGACATTGGATAAGGAGGCTACGTGCACTGAGCTTTGCGCTGGGCCTATTGTCTGGTCTTAGTTTCATGGATGGCCTGGCTAGAAGTTCCATGTTATGTGCTTCAATGCCCTATATGGAAGCAGCTCCCCCGATGTTTGCGTCGGCTGGGGACTTTGGGGAGATCCATCTGGTGCACCTCCTTGTCAGGAATCATATAGGGATTTACCAGCTCTACGGAGTTAATCGTGGCATACCCTTGACCGTTACTTGAAGATTCATCCACTACTTGTTGGATTCTAGGGGGGATGGCCATATCCATAGACATGATGTTGCTGAGGGCGGGGGATGATGATGGCATCAGTGGAGGACATTGCTTTCCCTTGTGTCGTCGGTGTTTTCTCTTCTATGAAGAGGCCGACTGAGACAACGATGCAGAAGCGGTGGCTGCAGCTTCTGAATGCTATGGTTGATTCCGACATACTCAGATGACACCATGGGCATGAATGATTATTTTTTGAGCCATCCATTAATCATACTTCTGGGATCCGTGACTGGAAACCTGATGCCACTCACCATTAGTATCACTACTACTACCTGGCCTCACACAGATGCCTGCTACATACACCGGGGCAGGGCCCAGCATAAATGTGTTATTGTCGACCTAGTCTTGGAGAAATCCTTTAAACACATTTCACTTGGAAAGAGTGTGCCCCAGGATCTGGTGATGGGGGTAGAAATTAGGGTGATCAGTAAGGTTTGCCTCTTCCGGCCTTCTACACTTAGGAAAATGCACTATTCCATGTTCCAAGGCACTGTGGAAGTAACCGGGGACCGGTGTCTCATTAAATGATTAGGTCTGGTTTCTACTCTCCAGAAAGGATTCCCTAGGAGCCTAAGCTTGACGGGGGCTGTAGGAGCCTGTCGAGGAGGGTGAACTCAATTATCTTGCCAGGGTAGTGGCTGCACATTGCGCGGGGGCACCTGGTGATTTTGAGGCGACCACTGCGGGGCTGGAGGACGCGCCTGTGGTGGAAGGCCACTGCGAAGTTGCGGAGGCGGCTACACTGGAAACAACTCTAATCAGCTAGGGGCCTCTATTTGGGCCACTACAGTGATCTTAGACCTGGAGGCCCTTCTCTAGGGGATTTCAGGAGGCAATAGACATGCCTGCTTTGCATGCTATAACACTTCCTCTAGGCGCTGGGACTTATCAGAGAATTCTCAAAACCCCCCGAGATAGTTCTGTGTGATCAAAGAGAGAACCAGTTTCGTATTAACATTTCCCACACACAAAATCTATAATTTCTCCATAGTCAGTGGCATGTAGAGGGAATACGTGAGTCCTTTCCACCGAGCAACAAAGTCGGTGACACGCTCATCAGGCCTCTTCTTGCAATTGAAGTGGTCCGTGATGCTCATTTCCCACATGTTGGAGCTAAAATGGTAGAGGAATTGCCTACATAGTTCCTCCTAGCATGTCACTAATCCAATGGGTAGGTGGATGTACCAGACAATCGTAGGGAATTCCAAATTCTGCACAAAACAATGAATTTTGGTGGCTTCCTACTGCACTGGAGTTCCCAACATGGGGCCACACCTTGAGGTAAAGTGGGCCAGGTTTTAGGGTGGTTCCATGTCCCATTAAAGGGGGGATAAAGAGGTATTTCTGAATCCCAGGGTGCTGGAATATCATCCACCCACACCGGATACGACTTCTTATCAGGTGGGAGTGCCACCTGTCGCGTTTCCACACCTCAAGGAGGGCAATGAGTGCCGACATTAGAGCATCTGGATGGGGGTACCTTTCTTGATAGGGATCCCTAACCAAGAGTGCATTGGGGGGGGTTCTTCAACATGGTAACTAGGTGCAACGGCTCGTGGAGTGGCTAGTGCCACCACCCTTGGGGTACTTGGGGGAACCCGAGCTGGATCCCATGGATTATCGTGTCGTTCCGGAAGGTTGGTAAATACATACCGCGCCCTCTACCCATATGTTTCAGCTTCAACCCTGTCCATGGTGGCTGGACGGTTAGGGTTTCCTAGAGGTATCTCTCTTAGGGGATGTTGTTACTGCCTCTGCTATCCTGTCCTAGGATTGTCGTATTCTGGTAATCACTCTGCAACTCGTTCAGTAATGAGGTCATCGACCAACTACATCTTTTCATCAAGTTGTTGATGCAACACGGCTTTTTCAGGGTCTTCCTCTATCTTCTACACTAAGTTGGGTGAGTCATAGGGTTTTGAGGCTTTGGGATACTCTTTACCCTTACCATGATTTCGGCTGAAGACTAATGCCTCGGTGAGCGTAGGGAGACCCAGTAAGCTCCTATGTTGACGAGAAACCCTCCCTGATGGGTCCAATAGCTGTGGCACTCCCTTAGGGGTAGATCCCCATCCCAAAGCTCCAAATCATTTTCCTCTTCCGATAGGGTGGCTTTGTTGACCGTGACTCAACCTGGGGGTGTGTCCTCAATGTCTCCTAGTGATTCGGGTTGCCGTCAAAATGAACTAAAGAGAAGGGAATCATATTTACCCTTGCAACAAATCTAAAGGTGTGGTAAACTTCCATGATAATCTTGCGAAGTACATTGAAACTCTTAATGCATTGCTGTTCGAGGGCCCTTTGGCGTCCTGGTGACTCACGGAGCTAGGTCCCAGGGAGTGTGGCCAAATCAAATAGATGGCATCACTTTTCAATGTCTTACAAATATTCGTGGCTCTTGGATAAACCACTCTCTGATGAAGAAGGCGAAGGTGCATCGCCTAGAGTGTTTGATAGAAACACTTGACTTCCTCTATGGTGCGGGATTCCGGTGCTTGGAAATTCAACGTTTCCACAGGCCAAAACATCTCAAGGAATTCGTCTACTATGAGAATATTCCAAAGCTCCTTACCTTGGATTCAGGGTCTGGACCTTCATTTCCCCATTCGTCAAACGGAGGCGGATGAGGTACCGGTAGAGGTACCGAAGAAGACTGTTGGGATGGTAGGCTGGCTGGTGGATAGTACGGCAAGTGAGCTGACCGGTCGCCGAATCTCATGTTGTCCTCTGAAGAGTGTAGCGACATAGCCACTACATCGTGGTAGGATGGGATGATGGCCGCAGTTCCTGGCCCATGGGAAATGGGTACTGGCGATGGGCCACACTACTACTCACCTGCCATTGGCCCCCTGAATTGCTCTATGTGATCTCTAGTCGAGGTAGAGAGTTTTTCTAATGACGGCGATGGTGATTGCACGACAGTAACTTGAGGAGTTTCCAAATTTTCTTCCTATTAGATATACCTATGGAGGAAGATAGGAATCTGATGGACCTCATATTTTGGTAGTACTAGGTTGATCCACCTCATTCCTGCCTCATCCCTTGACATGGAGGAGCGTGGGGAGGGTTCCTGCGCTGAGTCATACTCTTCTTTGGAATTTGAGAAGCAGACCATTTTGACCTCTATCTAGACCTTCCTAGAATTCTTCTTATTTCAGTGACGATCCGGCGTCCTACCCCCAGATGGCTCTTCGGTATAGGGTAGATTTTTGAAACTAGGTGGTCCATCGGCCGTACTGGTGATGGGGTAGAGAGGGTTTCCACCTGAGTAAGCCGGGGTGCGAGGAGCACCATGACAGATATCAATGGGGACATGGGGAGGACCTCTGTGGGTAGTACTGGAGTGGGTAAGACCACTTCTAGAACTAGTATGATCATGGGGGAACATCCATGCCTGTTTCCCCTGGTGACATCTGTATGGGGAGGGTCCTCATACTTGTCGAGCTGAAAACGGGTAGGACCTCTGTGCAGAGAGTAGGTGATGTCAATCCGGCCCTCACTCCCCTAATTTCCAGGGCAAGGAGGACCTTCACCAATTTATATGAGGACAAGGGGAGGGTCCCCACATTGGAGAGCGACCAGAGGTGCAATGTAACCATTCTAATGGTCTATGGTGGGAGGAATGACTCTATATCCAGTGTAGTGGGCACAGGAGAGACATCCGTACTAAGCATCACCACCGTGGGGAGGACCCTCATTTGGATTGAAGGTGGCACGAGGAGGACCTCCATGACGATCTTAGAAGCTAGTAAATCCTGCATTCTTCATGGTAGTGGTACGGGTAGGACCTTCGTACTGGGTGGAATCAGTGCGGGTTAGTTCGCGGTGGCCACTGCCTGAGCTGGCGGCCAAGAGAGTCGACTCGGCCTTCCCATGGGGTAGTTGGGGCCTCAATCCAGGTCAGGAATATGAATGTCTCTACTCAGCGTACACAGGAAGTTGTTGATATGAGTTAGGGGTGGCTCGGGCCACAGTAGCCGCTGATGTTGACGCCCCTTGGTGGACGTCCTCTTCGGCTTGCACCCGACACTGGCGTCGGGTTATACGGACTAGATTCGGCGGTGCATGTACATGGCTTACATTCTCCTCAACTAGTAAGATTGGGTGGCGGTGCTGATGTGGCCTGGTGGGAGCCTTTGCGGGGAGCTCCTGGGATGAGATCCTGGATGGGCTAACCCAGATATCCCCTACCTCGTCAGCGTAAGGCAGGGAGTCATCGAGATGTTCTGGGGAGAGGCTACTGAAATGGTTATATGTTGGAATGGCGAGTAGTGGCTCCCTACGCGACCCTCGGGGGAAGCTTTTACGATGAGGCAAAGATGCCTCTAAATCCAGGAGGGCCATATCCCTAGTCAAGATAATACCCTCCTCCTCGTACCGGCCTACGAGGTCATTGATTACACTCCACTGATCAACCTTGGACGGGGAGATGGGGAATGGGAGCTCCACGTTCATGGCTATTGAGACCGTTTCTGAAAAAAATGAACTGCACAGGATGACCACGCTGGTACTGCCCCTACCCCTATGTTGGTGGGCATGCGGTGGTCAAGTTCCGGGTCCATCAACATGGTTCCTTAAAGCAGTGAGATTAACTCATCAGTACTGAAAGAAAAATCGAATCGACGACCAGTGCCCTAGTGCCATCCCATATCCCATGACCAGTAACAGGCGTCCACATTGATAGTTTCATTGATTGGGATGTCAAACGTTTTGACTACCCCAACTTCTGGTGAGTTTCACTCGAGGCCCGCTATTTGCTTGTCGGGACCCGGTTCCAGATAGCTGGATCTGGTGACATGCTAATCGATTTATGCCACGAATGATACTAGTATCCATGTTGAGTAGAATATGATAACGTTGGGTTCTCCATTTCTATTTCTGACGCTTTCCCCATGGTGTGCGTGTCCGTCTTGTTGGGGGACGACATCACTGTTTGTTGGCCTACATTCCATTTTTCCAATGGTGGGTGGCATCCTCTCCTTGTTTAGGGATTTTTTTCTCCATGATCTAAATGGGATGATGGTTTTTTCATCCAGGTATTCCTCCTCAGAACTCTTCACCTAGTCCTATTGTCCCTTATAGATTTATGACATTGTTCGTGAAACTCTTCATTGATCCATATCTTCATAGACACCAGTTAATTATACTACTTCTATTGTGACATTACAAAGGGTCCAGTCGGGTCAGCAACCTTCGTTCAGGGCAGTAGTCACATTGGACATCACTAGTGTGTCTGGACACTGGGACACTGGTGCGTCTAGGTTTCTTCCCTCTATTATTGGGATTCTCGAGGGTGCAGAAGCCCGAGGAATCCCACGTCAAATTCATTGAATGTGATGTCATAGGCATGTATCTATGGTTTTCCTCATCTTCCCATGTTTAAAAAAGGCTATGCCTCAATTTTAATTTCCATCAGAGACAGAACAGACAGATCAGAACACTTACTAGAGTGGATTAGATGTGCGCAACCCCTGGAGGGAACACTAATATAAGGGGTGAGCAGTCATGACCTCACCGGGATATAGTGGCCCAAGTAAGAATCAAGATGGATGATGGAGTGTTTGAATGAAGTGGATGGTGAATGGGATGGAACCGCCCTGAGGATGATAGTAATGTTGGGCTTGAGTCTCAAGGAAAATTCCAACATATCCCCATGGCTAGGAATCAAAGTTCGAGTAGTTCAGTAGGGCGATGGGACGCCTAAGGAGGTGGCCCGTGAGAATAGAAAAATGTATTAGACCCAGAGGAAGTGGAACCTCTGGTTTGGGGAATTACTTTCCTGAAACACATAGGCTCGAAAGGAAGAATGGAAAATGGACTTGAATTGGGGCATACATATAGGACGACAACCCGATGGCGTGTATGGGGCTCACTCATGGTGAGCAGCTGAAGCCGGTCTGATGCCACTAGGACAGACCTAAGATGAGGGTCCTAGAAAGGGGGAATAAAATAGCTTGCTGCTGAATAGGGGATGCAATAGATTACCACTAATTGAGGTCACAATGGCTTACCACTGGATGGGGTCTCAATGGCTTACTGCTGATTGAGGTCACAACAACTTATCGGTGGATGGGGTCACAATGACTTACCGCTGGACGGGGTCACAATGGCTTACCTCTGGATGGGGTTGCAATGACTTACCACTAGATTGTGTTGCAAAGACTTAACACTGGACCTGGTTGCAACATCTTACCACTGGATGGGGGTCGAACCTTAGGGAGGCTTCCTAAATACCTTATCTAGGAGACAAGGATTAAACAGATGTAGTTCTTGTGGTATGGGGGTCAGTGAACCGATGTGGAGGAGGACCTGGGGTCCAAATAGATGGTGGGCTTGAACCATGTGGAGACTTCCTACATACATCACCTTGGAAATTATCAAAGACCATGTTGTTTAGGTGGGTTTGGGTGAACCGGCGTGAAGGGGGTCAGGACGACCAGGTGTTGGGATTGAACCTCAACGAGGCTTCTTATGTACCTCTCCTAGGAAAGGATCAAAGACCACGTAGTTCAGGTGTTCTTGGTTGAACTGACATGAAGTGGGTCGGAGAGACCAGGTGTTGGTCTTCATCCTCAAGAAGGCTTCCTACATACCTCACCTTGGCAAGGATCAAAGACCACATAGTTCTGGTGGGTTTGGGCAAACCGACGTGAAGGGGGTCAGAGTGACTGGGAGTTGGGCTTGATCCTCAAAAAGGCTTCCTACATTCCTCTCCATGGCATGGATCAAAGACCACGTAGTTCATATGGGTTTGGGAGAACCGACATGAAGGGTTTCGGAGTGACCAGGTGTTGGGCTTGAACCTTAAGGAGGATTCCTACGTACCTTGCCTTAGTAATGATTAGAGACCACATAGTTTAGGTGGGTTTGGGTGAACCGACATGATGGGGGTCAGAGGGACTATGAGTTGGGCTTGAACCTCACGAAGGATTCCTATGTACCTTTCCTTGGAGAGGATCAAAGACCTCATAGTTCTGGTGGTTTTTGGTGAACAGACGTGAATATGGCTAGGAACAATGGGTGTTGGGATTGATCCTCAAGGAGGCTTACTACGTACCTTGCCTTACAAGGATCAAAGACCTCATTGTTCTAGTGGGTGTGGGGCTTACACTCTAGGATTCTCAGAGAGGATGTTAGGGTCGATGCTTGCTCTAAGCCCACGTGTGTCATGATCGGTGTGAGAAACAAGAGACAGTAAAGACTTGACGATCACGTCACGAAAGTTGCGTCCATGGGAAGTGGACTGGGGCTCGTGCTTGTTTAGTGACCCAAAGAGGAATCAAGGGATTATTCCTGGTAAGCAGCCCAAAGAGGATATGGAGATTGGGACTTACTCAAAGGTGGAGGCCCGGGCGGTGAAAAAGCCCAGCGGGAGAGGGATCTGTCTCCTTAGAAGAGGGGAGTATGGGTTCTGCTTCCTACAAGGAAAGCTAGGGGCATACACCAGGGTGGTTTCCCTTTCCCCACAGATAGACGCCGCTCTGATAAAGAGGATTTCATTCCATGTGAGGAATGATTTCACTCCCGTGGAGGCCAGTGGGCAGATATAATGTCTAAGATGGGGCACCCTACGTTCAAGGCACAGGGTCGGGTCACTGTTTAAGATCATTTGCTGAGGATGAAGGTGCTTTGTAGTTTATCGTCCTGCAGCTTGGACGAGTTGGGTGCACTCCATGACCCCTACGACTTACAAAACATATACCTGCCCACCCTTGGGGGACAGAAGGCATTATTAATACCAGTGTGAGGGGGAGTTATAAAGAGAACCATTGGGGGGTCCATATTAGCATGGCTATGTGAATAATAAATAGCCGTTAGCATGCCTATTCAAAGGAGCATGAGCTGAATCCATGCAACGAGATGTATTGTCCAAAGGATTTCAAATTTTCTCTGTGCAAACCTGAGGGCCACATGGGGAAAGAGCGCGTGACGAAGGTGTGTCGTGCATAAGAGAGGCTCGAAGAAGGTTCATTAAGGTGAGGTCAGCATATGGAGCGCACATAAGATAATGGGATGGGGCAGTATAAAACGTTTCTGCACAATATGCAAGGTTTTCATGCAAAAAGAAGTGGTTGCGCGCAAGAGGTATGGGTGGCGCACAAGACGGAGGGGTTGTGTGCAAGACAGACAGTTTTCACGCATGTTTTGGATGGGTTTCATGCAATATGGGTCCCATTGCATGTAAATAAATTTAGGAAGATTCAAATTCATGAGGATCAAAAGGCCCATCTAAAGGCATCCCCGGGGAACATATCATGCTACAACCCATACATGAACGCCATGGTTTAAGTTCACACGGTCACAGAAGCAGGGGTTATTCGTATGGTTGTAGAAGATGGGGTTTTTGCGTAGCAGAGCATTGTATCATATTTAGTTACCATCCCTGAATAGAGGGGATATGGTTCGTTTTATAGCTGGAGTCCTCAGAGTGGTGCTCAAGTTCCTGGCACACAATCTCCGGTCGGGCATCGCCTTGTGCGTGCAGTGGGGGTCGGGCGTGAAAACATTTATTCGGCATCGCCTTCAGCACAAAAATGGGGTGGGGTGCACAAATATCCATTCGACGTCACCTTCTGCATGGAAACAGGTTCGGGCACAAAAAAGGACATTCGACGTTGCCTTTTGTGTGGAAATAGGGTCGGGTGCAGAAAAGGCCATTAGATGTCGTCTTCGGCATGGAAACGGGGCCGGGCACAACCAATCATGGAATATGGTGTTTTTTCGCGGAAGGGAATGATGGTGCACAGCAGTTTGTCTTCCAGAAGTTCTCTTGTGCGTGCCTTCCCAATCATTTATGCTCCCTCCTCCCGGGCACAGGGATCACCCCTTTTTTTGGTCCTAGATTCGTTCGTTTCTCTTTTATCCTCCTGATGTGGTCCTTCTCTGAATTTTAGTGTCAACACCATCTCATGCACATCGGCAGTTTTATCGCCCTTTACTATTAGATTGGTCAATGGTAGATCAATATATTATTGTAATTCCATCATTGTATATATATCAAACTTATGGTAGATCCCCTCTTATGTATTCTATTTGCAGTTCTCTTTCCTCTTTGGTGCGACATTAGTATTTTCATGATCCACTATAGATATTCCTTTCCTGATGTCTGCTAAAAGATATTTTTAGTTCTTATATTTTCCTTGTTTTTTATTTCATAGTGGTAATTTATTTCTACACCAATGATATATTAATCCACCATTAGACACCAATCATAGATGAATCCACCATTAAGAACCAATAGTGGATCAATACACCATTGGACATAACCGATATATCAATCTATAGATGACCAATTGTAGATCTATCAACCTCCAGGTTTTTAAAATCAAATTTTATTTCAAAAAAAAACTATGAAATTATTATTATTTTTAATTTATTTTAATAAAAGAAACTTTTAGTTAAATTTTTTATTTTTTTTAAAAAATATAATTATATATTTAAAAAAATTATATGAAATTTTTTATGTACACATGTGCATGGAGTTTTATACCTTACAATGATATATTTTTCAATACATTTTCTTATATTAATAAACTAGAAGTTTACCTAGTTTATTTTATCCATTTTATAATTATGAATAATTTGTTAAACTTATTATTTTAGTTGTTTTATATTATTAATCCATGATTAATAAAAAGGATTTATTTTTATTTACAATTCAGAGTGGCATTTAAAAATGAACTTAATAGAAAACTTATTTTATTTTTATACAATAAAAATGTCATTATTTTACTAGACATATTGTTTCTCTAAGAGGATCTTTTTTTAAATGTTTTGAGATACATTTTCATGTCATAAAAACAACTCCATCGAAGATCACCTGATATATTCTTTGTGATATAACTTGGATATTGTTCTTCTATTATATAGCATTCAAGAAACTCATGTGAATTTTACACACTAACTATGATAAAAAAATAACATTGGCATTTTTCAATGTTTCATTTAAATCATCAAGATTCTTAATATTTGGAAATTTTTTATCATCTTTCGATTTCTCTATATATTTTTTCGTCATGTAAAATTATGGTCATATATTTGAATTTCATTGAGTATGGTTTATGAATATCCAAATAAAAATTAATTATTTCTTTTTCTGGTAAATCCACTACCAAAACGAAAGTATGGTTTGTGAATCCAATTAATAATTTAGGTCACAAACAAAGGTTTGATCTTCTATAAAATGATTTGGTTATCCCTACAAGTTCTTGTAAAATTTAGTGTCTGTAATACGGTTCTCACACATTTAAATGTTAGTTTATTTTTGGGTACCGATCTTGATGAGGAGTAGAGAAGGATGAAGAGTGGATATGATCTTTTTTTCTGAACTGCTATAAGTTTTGATGTTCTTTACTATATTTATAATGCACTTCAATTCAACAATACTAAAATCTCTAAAAATAATTATTTTTTAAACTCTAATAGTTTTTATAACCAATTTTTAAATTAATATTCATCTCCACTCCCCTGTAGTCATTATTTTCATCTCAATCAATACAATGGGATTTTTGAGTTGGGATTTAACATTAAATATGTGTTCTATATATCCTAAGTGAACTAGATTCAAAAACTCAAATAGTATTTTGTTGTTTAATTGGGTGTGTCATGCTATTTAATGTTGTGTTAAAGGGACTAATATAACTATTTTAACATCATGTGGCAATGTTTATTAAGTGAACAATTCCTAGAAATAGATTTTGCAGGGCTTACACATGAGCATCCCTTTCTAGTTATTTTTTTCAATGACTAGATATGAGAATTTATTGTTGTTTCATACATAAAAATGAAGACCCATGATATATATTGGGGTACTCTGTTTCAACCTAAAATAGGAATTGTATATATCTCATTTTTATAGGAAAAAAATACCCCATAGTTAGAGTGGCACAGTTTAAGGAAATATGGGAGGAACATTCTACACAGTTTACCAATGCATGGTAATGTTATGTTCAAGGTTGTTTAATGTCATTTATCTTAGACATAAATTGATTCATGGGATTCTATTTTAATAGAATGATGAACTAGACTTATGACACCATGTGATTCATTCTTGGTGTATGAAACAACTTCTTAACAATTTTTGGCATTGAATTGAAGAAAACAATATGTAATTTTGTGGGTATTACACAGGAGATGCACATAGCGGTTCACATTGGTGGGTGTGATAAAGGATTTTGATTTTTTTAATAAACAATGTGGGTGTTTTCGAATCAAGTTGATTGTGTGGGGATTTTCTGTAGGTTCCTATAAGAGATAGCTCACACAATAAGATACATATGTAATGTTAGGATTAATTGGGACCTTCAGATATAAGGAGGCCCATCAATGATTCATGTTTCATAAAAATGGAAACAACCTAATACATATTAGTGCATACACATGAATTCACAAGATACATATAATGTAAAATAAGTCATTAAAGGAGAAAAATAGGGGCATATACATGATATTCCCAAAAATACTTGATCTTGTATGTGAGTCAGATAATGATATGTTTTAGGAAATATTGATAGAAAGATTCTCATATCATTTTTTTCGTGTATGTTAGTAACTGAGAAGGAGGATAAGGCATGGTTTAGTCTTTCACCTCAATGGAGGACCATACAAGATAATGAGAAGGTGTATAGCGACATGTGGTGATTATGGTACTATGATAATTATATTGACATGTGGTTAATCTGATAATACTTTGGAGTATATCAACATGATATAAAAAAGAATTGGAGAGATTTGTATCAACTCATGGTGAATATATGGAGATTACATATAGGCATTGTGCTTACAAACCTAAACATATTCAGTTATAGCATGGTGACCTAGGGTGTTATACAAAGCAGGATTCACATTTTTTATGATCAAAAACGGATTATCTCAACTATTAATACTTTTGTATGGATGGATGCATATGAATGAGGATTAACTGAATAACTTTATTGACCTAGTGATATATAGCAATGATTCATAGCCCTGGTGAGGGATAGTGAAGGATCATATCCCTGGCGATGGCTATAAAACGTTCTTATCCCTAGTGATGACTAGAAAAAATTCTAAGAACATAGGGGGTTAAAAAATATTATTATCCCCATTGATGGCATAGATATGGTGATTTTACCTTAATTATCTCATTACTATGGAAATAAAAATTGAATTGTGTCTCCATTATAGGGGACTAGGTCCATGTAAGGTTATTCACCCGAGTTTTCCTTATTAAATTGATTGTCTAAGGCGTAGTCTAGTAGGGTATAATGTTGAAGACTCTCTATAGTGATGGGAAGCCCAATTGTGTCACCCATGTGGATAGTTTCTCGAGTGGATGTCTTGGTTGTATGGGTGGTTGTCCCAAGTGTAGTGTCACTAAAGTGGGTAGATCATTCATGTGTGGGTTTTTTAAAGTGGGTCACCAGATTACGTTGCTTTCTCATGTGGGAGGTCATCTAAGTGGGTGTTTATCCCATGTGTAGGGATACCAATGTGGGTGACCCTAGAGAGGGATCACTCGTGGGGTGGGGGGATCCCAAGTCAGTCACCCTAAGTAGGGTTCTCTCCCATGTGTGGGGGAGTCCAAGTGTGTTTCCTATGTGGGTGACACACTAAATTTTATCACCAAAGTGAGTCCATTCTCAGGTGCTACGCCTGAGTTGGTTAGATAGGTGGATTTCCTTAATAATGGTAAACTAGGGTACTCTCTAGTAGACATCCCACCATAGTGGTTAAATATAGTTTGTTGAAATGGATAAGTGAATTTCATAGTCTAATAAGTAGGGATTGATGAATAGTTACCCAATTTTTCCTTTGGGATTTCATCAACTTGTTAAAAAATTGGAGGCTAGTGTCAAACTTATAGACTAGCCCGTGGACCTGGGTGTGTTAGTTAGGATGTAAACCTATGTGCATGAGATGGATAAGTGATTTTGAAAGGATCTTATGCATGAAATATTGTCTAGAAACCTCTATGTGGACTTTAACTTCTTTATGAAAAACTGTCTACTTCCAATGATCATAACTTTGGATCTATAAATTTGTTTGGGTTCTAGAGCCGTCAAATTGAATCCAATTAAGCAAAAATGTTCCCATATATATTTTTTATAATATGATAGTATTTTTTATGAGTTAGGATAACATCATAAATTCCACAAAAAGGTTCCATGAAATATTTTTTCAGTTTCATATTATCAAACAACTATTAATACAATGTTTTGCCAAACTTTTCTAGTGGAAAATTGATTGTTATTTTTATCCATCAACAAACACTCATTTCCCTATTATAGGAGGTGAAATATAAATTATTCAATAAATTATTCAATAAAATAAAAAATTTATTAAAGATAACGTCAGAATAGGGATTCCCACAGCTCACTTGATGAAAACTTAGCTACATATTCCCCATGATGATATTTATGTTCACAAGATGGAAATTTCTATTGGAACTTTCATAGAATGGTTTTTTAATATTTTTTTATTCACTATGATATCAAGGCATGTCCTTCTTAATTTATTTTATTTGAATAACCTTTTACAATTAATGAAAAGAGTTCTATATTTAAGTATGTTATTACAGTCAGATAAATTAAAGGTGAATTAGAAGGTTGGATCAACAAAATCTAAATGACTAACAAATTGAAAAAAGTACCATTTGAGAGTTCCTTTACCCCACTAATTTTACTTAAGAATTTATTAACATTAAATGTTCCTAAAGATAAAAAATTTCATGATAAAAATATGGAATCCATTTATTTTTAAAAAATAATGTATTAAAGGGAAATTAATAACATGATTGATCTCAATAATGTAAATGAAATTCCCAAATGTGAATTAGAATGATCCTCAGTTGTAAATTTATAAATGTGGTAAATTATAATAATCTACTGGTATACTAAGGTATATTAAATGTAATCATATGTTTAATACACCACATTTTTTCTATATGAATTTATATCACACATATTTAAAGGGAAGACTTAGAGAATAAAAGTAGGATTTTTTTCCCTCACGTCTCTTAGACAAAAAAAATATAAATGGAAGAAGATTTAATTTTAATAAGAGTCCACCAGGTAGCCACACAATTTCATAAATAAATTAATAGATGAAATGATCTTCATAATACCTATAGTTTAGGGAAAAATATTTATAGTTTGATAATATAAAATAGATTTTTATTTTTTACAATATTTATTCCTTTCTGATTTTTAGAAATCAGTAGATACTTATTGTAATAAATTTATATAATCCAAATATTTTTTTTGGATCCAAATCATGGATATCAAATAAATTGACCACACATGATATTCCTTAAGAATTTTGGATACACTAATATTAACATTTTACACAAAAAAATAAATTTATATATTTATTATAATGATTTTTTAAAAAATATTATTATTATTGGGAAACATTATTTATCATTAAAACCATTATATGGGGATGGATAATGAATATAACATGACTATGGATTTCTAAAACCGGATAAGTATTAGGGTATATATAATAGGATCCACAATCAGAATATATATCAAAACAAATTAATTATTTTTCTCAATGTTTATTCAATCGCCAAAATAATTTATGGGCAATAGTTTTTGAAATACATTTTTTATTTATTAAAGATATTATATTCCATCAACACACTACCATCCCTAGAGAAATATTTCTAAATTTTATTACATTTTCAATTAAAATATTTCTTAATAGTTTTTTATCTATATTTTTCATATATAACGAATCTTTTCGATAGTCTACATATTTAAAATAGGAAGTATTTTTTTTGTAGTGGGTAGCTTACATGTCGTTTGAATATCTATATACATCATGAAGATGTGATTTCCCAACATGTTTGAATTTATATATTTCATTGAGATCATGATGAGATGGTTTATTGAAAACAAATATATTTAATTATCCTAAAATTTTATATTATAATTGTTGAGAGATAGTTAATAAAAATGTATTCCACTATTTGAAATGAAATATAATATATAAACTATTTCATTAGTAAAGGATTGTATATAAAAGTTGTGGATGGGGGATTATGAGCCCAAATTATTTAAGAAATTGAATATGTTCTATATTTATGCTCATTTATGAAATTTAATGATTCTTTTAATATATATGGATCTCATAGGATTCAAAATTTAAATATAAAATGGATAAATGATAATTTGGTGCTTTTAAAAAAATAAAATTCATTTGTAATTAAAGGGTATATTTTATATTATAGTTATTAAACCCTATATTCAATATGGTAGTGAGTATTGGATTCTTATTGGACAAATTTAATTAAATATAATGGTAATGTAAATTGAAATTTTAGTTTGGAAATGAGAGCATACAAAAATATCATGTTCATAAGGAGGTGTTGCACCACTGAAAATGGGGGGTTGAATCTATGGGGGTATTTTTATTCATCTAAAATTCATGCTTTTTAATTGTTATGATCTGTTCCACCCTTATGGTTACTCAACATTTCCCAAATATAGAAAATACAAATATCACATGAACACAATATTTTTACAAGGCTTATATGTAATGTGGAATGTTACTCCTTGTCATCATTAGATATTCCCACAATAATGGATTCATTTAACTATATATATAAGTAAAATAATCTCACAATAATACATGTGTAATCTCACTATACTCGTAAGGAGTCACACCCAATGACATAGCTTCACACTATGAAATAAAATATCATTAGATGACTAAAAATTATTGCGAAAATAACATTGTTTCTGTAGAAAAAATAACATATTTTTCATTCCATGAGTCTCCAAAATATGTATGGAAGTATTTCCCTCAGTGGACGTCTGAAAAATAAGTACCAATATTATATGTCTTAAAACAAAGTCTTTTGAAGATGTGAGTTTCTATATATATTGATTTTTGAAGACGAAACCATATCTTCATACACTCTTAGTTGTTTTTTATCTCTAAATCTAAAAAACCCCACTCCATGATAACAATTTTCTCATAGTTAGCTCTCCACTTTGCATCAAAAAGATTTAACTTTTTTGGTTACCTTTCAGGTAATACAACACAAGATCTATACTCAAACTCCATCTTCTGTTGATCTATAATTATCATTCTCCTCAATCAAGAAATATCTTACTACCTCTACATGATATTTTTGATAGTTGGAAAATAAAATATTGATATCATGTATTGAAAAGGATTTTATAGTATATTAAAATCACTATTTAAAACTCTATAAGAACCAGCACAATTTCAATCAAAAAATATTAGAATAATGGTTTGAAAAATGAAACCTATGAATATAGAATAATTAAAAAACAATAAATAATCATCATAATTAATTCTAATTTTAATATTTCATTTCAAAAAATATTCATAGAACAATTAAATATATAGAAATAAATTTGAAATCACCAAGTGAAGAATAATCAGCAACATAGAAATCAATTATTTGGTTCACAATAGAAATCCGATTTGTGACATAATTACATACTTGAATTGAATGTGTTAATAAGAATTCATCTAAATCACCAATCAGTTATGTTGTTCTCTGAAAATCAGCTAGGTGACATAAATTTGATATATAGATTCCAAATTTGGATATGTCAATCATTAAACTGTGTGGAGCATTCTACCATTTGGTTGAATCATCTACACGATTCACATATATTATGGAAATGTCCACATGGATTCCACTGATCCAAATCAGCTACATGGATTTAGTTTCCACCCAATCTCCAATAGAACAAATTTATCCAACCTTCAACCATTCTCAAGAAGACTTTCATGCATCATGGACCCTCCTTCCAGGATATATAGAACCTTAAAAACTACATCAATCACCATCATATTTATGTGATCCCTAGATTACGTTTCTAGAAAAAAACCACCATTACCAAGAACCATGGGATCTTTATGATTTCTCAAACTAAGCCACAGATCTATTGTTTTCTTCAATCTCCCATAGTTGAGTTAACAATAAATAGAAACCCATGGATTACCATGCGCCATTAAACACATGGTTCATGAAGCAATATAACCATTTTAAAATCACCGTGTAGAGATAATTATTTACATTACACTATGGAAACACTAGTGGGATACTCTCTTCCAATCTACCATCATTACATTACCCTTTCTTGATTTATTATTATTGAGTCAACATATTTAGTATCGTCAGAATTAAAAACTCCACCTATAAATTACACCCACTCCACTACAACATGAAATTAAATATCACTTTGGACATATAATTCAAATTACTATGGGAGATCTTAAATAAATAATAATGATTAGTATTAGAGGAAGGGTAAAAATGAAATTTCATCATTATGAGAAAAAATATCTCACATGAAATTTTATTGGAAAAAATATCTACGATGAATTATTTTTTAGAAATGTATTTATCTAAATATCTACCATGGCCACTATTTCATTGATTAAATAATATATTATTTCAATTTTCATAGAATTTTAATTTCATACTATATTTATTGACCACCATATAGCACTTTGATTATAAAAATATATTTTCAATGGCCTCTAACTTTCAATCTTCATTTACTCTAAATGTTTTTTTCATCTAGTATAGTCTTTCCCATCTCAACTATTCTTATTTCCTTCTTTTCATCAACCACATTTTGGGGGGTAAAAGTTGATCGATACAGATTATGAATTCTATATTTTAAAAGATTGCATTCAAGATCATCACAAGTAAGAATTTTACAATTATGTGATCACATTTTATTTATATAGAGACTCAAATCCTTCTAAAGTTTCCTTCTAATGTTTTTGATCCATTTTTTACATTGATTATTTTTTGATAAAAATGAAATTAGTCAATTGTGAATAATCCTTAAGGATTATAATTAAATAAATATAACCTCTAGAATAAGGGTGTCTCATTGGACCACATTAGTTGGTTCTGATGATCTAATATGGTATGGAAGATAGAATGTACACTCCACTATGAGTACCTTGTGTTAGTTTCACATTTTTATAGGTTTCATATATTTCATTACAATATCTCCTCATATTGGGTAGATCTCTCACAACATGATGACTATAAATTTTACTCCGACTTCATTATCAATGATGACCAATTCATCTATTCCATATGTTTTTTAATCTTTGGAACTCACGTAGTAGGAATCACTAGGATCATCAATTTGAAATTTATTTCCATTGGTTATTCTTCGTTGACTGGTTATCCATCCATAATTATTTATTTTGAGTATATATGAGTCATTTTTAGTACCAACTCATGTAATTCATCACAATGGTTTCTAACATTAAATAAAATTGCGCTTTATCCCATCAAAAACTAATACTTCATTAGAAATTATATTATGAGCATTAATCTCTACCCAGCCAACTACATTAATTTTTAAGGAAAAATCCTTTATAAAAGTAACTAACCCTATTTCATGATTCTTAATTTTTCAAAAACCTTTTGTATAATAGCTCATATATGAAGAATATATAATATATATATCCATGACTTGGTACGTATACAAACCTTCAAAAATACATCAGTAAAACATTATTTTATTTCATTTAATTTTGAATTACCTTATATTTATCAATATTGGTTGTTTGTATATGAAGACTACTAACTCACCTTTTAGAAACATTACCCTTCTAATCACATCTCCTACATATATATTTTAACAATTATAATTTTTTTTTATCGGTAGATATGATGAATTCATGGAAACTTCTTGTTTTCTTTTTAAATTTGTTCTCCATTTCCCAGAATAGTTTCCCCTTAGTTCATGTATCATCTCTTATAGTGAAAATGCATACCAAAATTAGTAGTATTTATTCCCAAAGACTCTATAGAACAAGTTACATTTTCTAAACCATGTCCTTCTATACTAATAATTGATCTTCACTAATGATTGGTGATGTTTTATTTCCTTATGTTGTGGTTGTCTCTGCTATGGGAGAAATGCTCCTCCATAAGAGTATCACTATTCATTTTATTTTGAAGATGATTTATAAATAATATTCATGATCTTGAATCTCTATAATTTATTATAGGACATTCATTGTTAGAGATAGCATATTTATATTTAAAATTCACAAAGATATTAGTTAACTTACTTATTTAAAACACTCTATTCAGTTGCTTGTGATGATTTTTCCTTAAACACAACATATTAGAAAAAATATTTTCAAAATATTTTCAATATATAATTTCCTTTAATAGATTTTTATTGAGAATTGGAGTTTAATTCCTCTTTTAGAGAATGGTTTTATTTAGGGTATTTCACCATAGTCACCATTTATTTTACATTCAGTTTGTATCATTTAATTTCATCAAATTAAACATCCTCATTATTTACACATTCATCCTTTCCCATTTATATCTTTTCAATTTCATTGAATAAGTATCCCTTATCCTCCTTGTCCTTTGTATTTTTTCTAAACAAAATTATAATTCAATTTACTAATTTTTTTAGCTCTATTCATTCAGTTTCATTATCTTTACAACAATATGTTTTGAAACATTTTTTACTATGATCAATGAAATCAGTTTCGTTTTTTGATTGGATGTGTAATGTGGAATCATCTTATTCTTAGTTACTCACATAGCTTCTTATTTTACTTTTTAAAAATATTTTCTTATATCCACTATATTTGGTTGAATATTTTGATTTTTACCCCATTTCTTATTTTGGTTTTTCTCATCATCATATCCAGGTTCAACAAATGTTTTATTAAGGGAACTTATAGTAAACTATCCAATTTCATTAAAATTGCATCACCAGAGTGGTAGTTTACAATTTCAATAAAAAATTCCATTATTGAATCTACTTGATACAAGGCCAATGATTCTAGTATAGTCTTTATCTACATCATCTTCATCAGAAACACATGATTCAATAATTTCATTATCTTTGATTTTGATCATTATCATGGTCTCAAAAACCATGTAATCCTTTATATTCTTCTTAAAAGTTGGGATATTAAAATTTTGATAAGAAATGTTAATGTTATGTAATCGATCAATAGTAACATCTTCTCAATCTTCCAATGCAGAATATTTATGTTCAAACCTATCAGAAAACATTCTCAATATTGTTTTACATTAGTTGAATCAACTATATTTTGAAAAAAAACCAGGAATATTACAAATAATATTATTGACTATTCTAATGTAATAGTCAATGTTTTCTTTTTCGTATGACTTCATATATTTAAATTATTTTCTCAAAATATCCTTTTTAGCCACATGGACTTTCACATTCCCTTTATAAGTACTTTCCAATTTATCCCAAATTTCATTGAAAATTTTTAGTCCCATAAGATTAGTATAATTTTTCTGAAAGAGACATAAAATGGAATTATTATTTTTTTCTTCAATTTAAAATTTATCTTATCATAAAATTTCATTAGATTATTTTCATCCCTATGTGGTAATACCAATGTTAATGCATACAAAAAATCAAGGCCAAGAAATATGAGATAAGAAAACGTTATATTCTTCTAATTGTAATAGTTCTTATCATATAATGCAGGCACACCACTGCTATTGATAGAATTTAGACCATACATATTTAGTACATAGTGGATATTCAAAGAGTATCCTTACTCTGATGCTAATTGAAGTGTCAAGGGTGGTGTTACACCATTGGGAGGGGGTTGTGAATCCATGGTTCTCATTTATTATTTTAATTTCTTCTAAAATTAACCTCTCTTTAATTTTTAGGATCTAATACACTCTTATGGTTACACATCCTTTCTCGAATGTAGTAAATATACATATCATAAGAACACAATATTTTTAAAATGGTTTGAATCCAATGTGGAATCATATTCCTTGCCATGGATTGTTATTCCCCCAACAACAAATTTTTTTAACTATACACCCACAAGAAATTCTTTTATAAGAATTTGTGTGGAATGCCACCACACTCCTCAATAGTCACCTCTAATGACACACATTTTAACTATAGATTAATAAGATATCACAAAACTAATGAATATTCAAATAAAATTGGATTCTTTAGAAATAAGAATAAATATCTCTTTACTCAAGCCTCTAAAATCTACATGGAATTGTTTTCCAAAAAGTGGTTTTGAAAACGTTCGACAAATATTACCAGTCACAAAACTAAATCTTATGAAGACATTAGTTTCATCATATATTGATTTACAAATAACTTATCATTAGACTCTATAAATATTTTCAGATCTCACTATAATAATCTCCATTATATGATAATGGTGTCCTCATTATCATCTATCTGTTGCACAAAAACATGATTCTCCTTTTCAGTTGCAATATAGGGAACACCTCCATGATCTCCACTGTCCCTTATATTGATATATAGATATCATGATCCAAAATATCCAAATATTTTATATTCTCCCTACGATATAAGTGATTGTTTAAAAATACCATATCAACACCATAGATCAAAACTTATTTTACAACATATAAAAATCACTATTTATAACTTTGTAAGAACCAGAAAAATTTCCTTCAAATAATTCTAGAATTATAGATACAAAATAAATCCTATGATTACGTAAGTATTCAATACCACTCATGCATCGTCATAATTAATTCTCATCAAAATATTTCATCTTTAAAAACATATGGAGAACCAACTAATAAAAAGAGATAAATTTCAAGTCCATACAAGGAGAATAATGAAATACATAGAAATTTGATTTTTGATCCTAGAGAGAAATTAACAATGTGGAATACTCAACTATGTCAATCATCTACATGAATATATATCTAGATACATCAGCAATTAATTACATTATTTTTATGAAATTATATACGTTGCATAAAACGACTACGTGTATTCAAAATTAAGTTGTGTCGATCATTTAGAAACACGGATCAATCAGCTACATGTCTAAATTGGCAACAATATTAACCTATATAGTGGAAATGGGAAATTTAATTACAACCCACCAAATCATGTATGTGGAAATTGTATCCACTAAAACTCAAAATGAAATACTCCATCCAACATTTATCACTAATAAAAATTAATTTCTTATCTCATGAAACTTTATTCCATTATTGTTTTTCTAAAAACATTATCAAGCACATACAGACATATGAGATCCTCAAATAAGGTTTTAAAAAAAATACAAGAAAACATACATAGAATGAACCGTGGATGGAAATTATTATTTTTTATTATCAAATCACTTTTGAGGAGCAAGTGAGAAACCAAGAAACAGTATTAAAACCAAAAGTCCAAACCATAGAAAATCCCAAACACATCTACAGGATCAACCCTTCCCCAGCAACTAAAATGAGAAGACCATCCTTCACCATTGCATGAACACTCACCAGACTGTCCCATCCAGGGATGCACGGGCACGGAACCAATGGCATAGCCATACCCTCTCAACTACCGATTCTGAATGTCATGCTCTGGAGAGGGAAAAATTATCTGAACCTCATCCTGGGTAGACCAAAATAGAGAGTAGGATTCGTATCACAAGAGAAACATCAAATAAAAAGACTACCAAAACTAACCACAAAAAATATCAAACTGAATAAGAAAACATCCCCAATCAGGCAACAGGCTCCACCATTTTAACATCATTAATGAAAATCTTTAGATTCCCAAAAACATATTCCCTACAAAATTTCTAGGAGATTGAAGATACTTGAATACCTTGTACACTCAACACTAGACTTTTAAACTCGGATTCCAGCTAATCCCAGGAATGTATGTACTCCTCTAGCCCGATCCTCCCATTATTGAATCCCCCTACCAGGATTAATACATGCCTATCAATCCATGAATGTTACTCCTCATTGAGGTCAACCCTTAAAGACCTCCCCATCATCGTAGCTGCCTCATCTTCGGTCACATTATGAAATGGAAAGTGGTTGAACACATCATCATCAGGACATAGCACTAGTTCCAAGATATGGTCTTCCACAAAATCTAAATCTGCTTTCTTTTCATTTAACATTTTAGAAGAACATGGCTCCAAGGGAGGAGGTAAGGAGGAGTAGTCTTTATTGCTTCTCTTTCCTCTATTACTCCTATTACACATAGCCCTTGGGTCTACACATGTCGAATAACCAGCCTCAATTACATTGGGTTCATTCGCATTGACCTCGTCTGCATCCATCAAACTAGCTTTTATAGAACTCGAACCAACTTCATTCAGGCCTTCAAACATGTTGCTCACCTATAAAGGGTTCAGAGATATCAACCCAGAACCTCCTATTCCATCCTCTCTAACAGGAATGGCTTCCTCCCTAACAAGTCCCTACCTCAACTTAATAGAGACTCCATTGCCCACATGCATCGCCTCATCAAAGGAAGCAGTGAATTCCTCTACCTCATCACATGCCCGCTGCTCCATACCAGTTGTAGCCTCCTCCATTTGGGGAAAATCAACACTCACCCTCAAACTCTCAACCTGAAACTGATCATTGCAGATGTGTGTGCTTCCAAGGTCCTGCTTCAGCCTCGAGAATACCTCAGAAACCTTTGGATTTCCCAAATCCTCCGAGTCCTTTTTCTCCACAAAAGCGCCAGAACCCATGGCTGATGGCACAACCACCGAGTCGCTGTGTAGATAATTCTCCTCCACAGGACTTGATGTCTGTCGTTCCTCCAAACCGTAATATGGAGAACAATCCTCGCCACCCTGATCATCACCTTCCATCCCATTACCCACCTTATTCAACTTGAACACCTTCACACGGGATTCCTTGGCCTTGCCAATGGCTCTACCCTCCTTCCATCCAGAAACATGAGCACCCCGATGACAGCTAATCGAAGAGTGACCCATCCATTTACAGGAAGAGAATAAATCCATCCAGTTCTCAAAAACAACCTGTTGCTTCAACCTACAATCCTCGCCAATAATTATCCAAACAAACCCAAAAGGGATCCTCAACACATCCATCTCCATGCATATTCGCGGGTTGACAGGATAAAATACAGACCTAGTTCGGTTATCAGTACAAAGGAACAGTCCAACAAGATTTCCAAGCATCCCAATAACAGAAGGATTTTGAAATGGAAATGGTAGGTTAGGGAAACTTACCCAGACTGCAGTGGAAGGAGGATCATGTCCAATGTGGAATTAGAAAGACCAGCGAAATAGGAAGAAACGAAAACCGTTGAAGCTACAGGGAGCGCTCGACCTGGCAGTGATGAGGTCCTCTTCCAAAGCGAATTGAAAAATAATGTGATGATTATCAATCAAACCAACAGTCTCCCTCTCCAGAAAATTCCAGTAATTCATGATAACCATGTTGAATGAATCCACAGATGGTCGCCTCTACATAAAGCCTGCAACCAGAGTGAGGTTTTGGAGTGCCGATGTTTCTGAAAACTCCACAGTAGACAACTAGAGGTTGGGAAATCCATCAACCAAATCCAAAACATTGGTGCCAAGGAAAGAATTCGGGAAGGTAGGAAGAAAATAGGGATTTTAAAAGGGTTGAAAGGAAGACCCTGATTTGTTGAGGAATGTATAAGATCCCACCCCAGCCAAGGGGGGAGGAATCGGCACGAAGGCCGCTGTAGCCTATAATGGAATCGACACCTAGGGTTCCTGTCGTCGTCACCACCGAATTGTTATGTGTTATCCTTAGAATGAAAAAATGGGATATTCATGCTTTATAAAACCAAGACACAAGTCCATGAGGTTCTTCAAGAAAAGTAATATTAGAATTAAATTTGTTGAAAGTAAATTAGACTGTTTTTGAAAAATAATTAAAAGAATAAGTCTAGAATATGTTGATTGGTGCATGTTAGAAGAAGACCTAGGGATGTACCTTTTAATAGAGTAATCCTAAGAGAAAATTCACCAATTAAAAGGATTAGTGTTATAATTAAATGGAAATTTTAGTTCATAATCTATGCAATATACAAAAAACCGAGGAAATACTCTGTTATTTTATAGATTATTATTTTAAATGGTTTGTGATTTTTTGTGATATGTTGGTATCAACTACATGCCTATATGACACATAGTGTGGTTTCTTTACTAATATTGTCTTTTCACATTTATGGGTGACATTTTAGTTAAAAATAAATGTCACATACTAAAAATAAAATGGTATAATTTTATTAAATCTTTTAGAAAATTATATATAATACAATTTGGATATGAATGAATTAACCTCTCATAAATCTGAAATATATTGTTCTTAGTATGAATAAATGTAAATGCTTCCATTTTTTGAGTGGTGTTTGAGTTAAAAACCCACGTCACATAACTAAGACTAAAAAAATATTATTGGATTTACTTGATACATTATTGGAAATATAAATAATTTATTATTACGTATTGGAATTAACATCATTTCAATTAAAAAAACAATGTTGTTATTATGATTAAAAGTGCATTTTTCTTTTAAAAGTGACATTTTAGTGCAAAACACACATTGAATACTCAAAACCAATAGAAAAAACTTTTATTTTACTGAAAATTTTAAAAAGAATAATGATAATACATTTTTTTGTTTAGGAATTAAATTCATATAAATCAAAGTAACAATTTGGTTATTATATCATACAGTTCAAGATTTTAATTTAAAAGTTGCATTTTAGTTAAAAATATGTGTCACATATTCAGAATTGTGAAAATAGGCTACTGTTATCCTTAAAATTTAGTGAAATATCAATAATTCATCTATGACATATAGGATCTAACCAAATATCAAACTAACACACAATGTGGTTTTTATTACTAAAAGTATGTGTTTTCATTTTGATGTGATGTCTTAGTTCAAAACATGCATCACAAATTCAAAACATGGTAAACATTATCAATTTTTAATGAAATTTTAGGAAAAATAAATATATTTCATTTTTATGTGAATAATTCAATCTCAAGTCAATTTGAATCATGGTGATGTCATTACTAAAATTGTGCTTGTTTTTACTTTAAAAGTGGGAATTTAGGTAAAATATTGTCACATATAAAAAACCAAGTAAACATATTCAATTTTTCATGATAATTTTTGGTAAATATTTAAAATCAAATTTCAATGTAAAGTAATTAACCTTACATCAATATGGAACCCTGTGTGGCTAGTATGATTGAAAATATGTGTTTTCATTTTAAAGTGATTTTTTTGTTCAAAAAAATGTCACATACTCAAAAATTTTTAAAAAAATAATGAATTGTCTCTTTAATTTATGTCAAATATTGATAATTCATTTTTGAAATGCAGGAATTAACACCATGCTGATTTAACACATGGTGTTTCTATTATTACTGAAATTTTTTGATTTCATTTACAAGTGGCATATTCATTTAAAACACAAACCACATACTAAAAACTGAGAAAACACACTCAAATTATCAAAATACTTTAGAAAATGTTTTATAATTCATTTTCATTATCTACCGATCATTAATATAACACACAGTGTGACAATTATAACTAAAATCCCATGTTTTTTTTTATTTTAAAGTGACATTTTAAATCAAAATCAATGTCACATAATCAAAATTGATCAAACACATTTAGATCATCATGATAATTTTTCAATAGTATTTATAATTCTTTTTTAAGGTGATTTACTTAACCCCACATCTATTTGAATCATGGTGTATTCATTATGATTAGAAGTGAGTGCTTTCATTTAAAAGTGAAATTTTTGTTTATAAAAAGAAACATAGACTCAAAATAAAATAATCACACTCATATTTTATTATTTCATTAAAGAAAATATTGATTATTATTTTGTGATGTTTATAAATTTACCTCAAATTAATGAAATACATGGTGTGGTTTGTTTGATTAAAAATGAATGTTTTCAGTTTAAAGGTGGCATTTTAGGTCAAAAATTGCATAAAATAATAAAAATCATGTAATAAAACATGGATTTTCCTAATAATTTAGAAAAACATACAGTCTATCCATTTGTGAAGTATAGGTTTTAAAAACTCATTAATTGTATACATAGTTTGGATTTTAGGGCTAAAATATTGTTACATACTTAAAGCAAATAAAACACATGAGGAGGGTAATATTACTTTGTAATGTGTTTTATTCATGTATTATATTATCATTTTTATTTGTTAATTGTGTATTATCATTTATTTATTTCTTTTTATTTGTTTTTAATTTATGAATAAATGTATCATATTTATGTTTTATTTATTTCTCTATGGTAATAGTAAAAAATATTTTCTTTATTGTATGTACAATATTCTTTTTGAAGGGGTTGTTGTGTTAGATAATCAGTGGCTTGATCATTCTATATTGGATGTGGGTACCAAGGGTAGTAGAATACATGGCCATACTATATCCTATAAGTTGTATTATTTATGAGTTGGGTTAAATGTTGAAATTTGTTTAATAAATAATACACACTATTGTAATTATAAAATATTTTATTATTTATCATATAAATATATTTTCAATTTTATTATATTGTAACGTAAATATGTATTTAAATTATTTCATTAATAATTTGGCTACTATAGTGTGTTATTCGTGTAATAGTATATTTCAATAGCTAAAGACATTAATCATAGCCAGAGAAAACACTAATAAGTGTCCTTTTATCATTACTTCCTTTAATGTTAATAAATGATATTGGATATTATTAACATGAGAAAAATCTACAATTCTTATCATTGATAATGAATGAAATATAGGTTCATAAAAATAATATTCTATAGTAGTGTTTGTCCCAATATGTATATATAATTATATTTTTGTATGCATGTGTGTGAAAAAATACCAATTTGAACTAGTCTATACCATACTACATGGGATCCCCCATAGCTCCCCTATTTGGCATCAATTTTGGTTGTGGTCTCATGTCTTCACCTGAATCACTCTGCTTCTATTTCTGACCTCCCATTTTTTCATATTTTTTTTCTTTTGTTACATTGTGATTTTTTAGATTGGGTCAAATAATAATATGGTAAAAACTCCAACAATATTTATATTAATAAATACATTTAAATTAGTCTAAAAATACTAAATCATTATAGGTTCATTTATATAATTATATTTATATCTACATTTATATAAAAGAATTATATATACTTAAATATATATGTAAATGTTTATACACATAGACTTTTCTTCTATATTTATATAATTTATTAACATATTCATATATATATAAATCCTCTAATTTAAATAAATTTATAATATATTGTATTTACGAATATATTTTTCTTGTATATTTAAATGAATTATTAAATATTTTTTCTCCTAAATATATATTTAAAAAAAATAATTAGATAAAGTATGAAAATAAAATTAATAATAATTTTTTATTCTATTATAATTTATATTATTAATATACATTTTATATTTAAATATATATTAATAAAAATATACAAATTTATATTTAGGAATACTACATATTTATATATTTGTTAATGTAGATATATAATTATAGTAATGTACATCACCATATATAATCACACACATATAATTATAAATATATATGTATAATATAAATCAAATAATAGGAAAATAAATATATAAATTTAAATATTAACTGTATTTAATGTATTTTTATATTTAAATATATTTTTTGTAATTATGTTTTATTATATATAAATTTGATTATGTATATAATAACAACTATGTATAAATGAATAAATATTTGTATATAAATGGTATTTATATAAATATTTCTATTTATTTCTATTCAATTCTTAGTTAAGAATTTATAAATATGCATATAAAAATAATATTTCTCACGAAACCCTTTATCAATGTAAAAACACCATTGATAAACATCACCCATTATCATCACAAAAAAAACACTCATAATGGGTGATCATTATTAGTGTTAAAACAATTTAGTGATAAAGTTTGCCCATTTATAATCGGTTTGTTTAGAACTAATGAATAAAACCCTTTATCAATTATTTTCCAAAACATTGATAAAGGTTACCCTATATGAGTTCTTTTTTAGCACTGAGAAAATAAAGCAACATTTTTTCAATATTTTGTTGTAGTGTTATTCATAAAAAGTTTATAACGATCCATGAACATTACTACTATAGATTCCTAAATTAACAACATTTCTAACTCTTTGTTCACCTGTCCATTTCTAGTTGGGTTATATTCTTATTTTCATAATTTTTATTTATTATTATAAATTATAATATAAATATTAAAATATAACTCTTTTTTAATATCAATTATTAAAATGGCCAGGGATAAATATTATTTACTAAAATGGGTCACTAATCACATAAACCCACTCAGAAATGTTTCAATAATTTATTTTAAAAGTTTCTTGGTTGAATAGAGGCCTCAAATTCTTAATATTTTATATATAGTTTTCATGAACATCGTTTACACTAGGGATTTTAATTTTTAAATTTTTTAATGTGTTTAATTTTTTTGATAATTATTATATATTATTAATTAATAATATTATTAATAAAATATGTAATTAATAATAATAAAGTAATTTTGAATGTTTATAAAAAATAATAATAATATATTAATTATGAATAATCAATGTAAGATGATAATAAATAGGATCAATCTACCTTTATTTCATTCCATCCTAAGTACACTTGAGGAAAAGAAGGGTCTGTAGAATTTGATAGGTGTTGTGACCTTTAAGGAGGAAGAGTTTGGAAAAAATGATAATTACTAGAAATGTGTAAAAACATGGATACAAGGATGATGTCTACATAGTCATAGTTATTAAGGATACTATCACAATAAGAATCTTCCTTCTCAAGTTGATTATTTAGAGAATTTATGACTTTTAAACTTATAATGAAATTTTTTTGGCATGACTGTGTAGATTATCTTGGTTCATGTAATCATGCACCACTGTTTAATTTAAATTGGTTTATTTATTATATACATTTATCGTCATTAGATTTTGGAATGGGGAAATGTTTTTATTATCTGATCCATCCTACCTAGGTGTTTATTGTTTGTTTTTCTATAATAAAGTGGATTAGACCCTTATTCAAATTAAAAATAAATCATAATGTAATTAATTAATTTATAAATTTTTATTAAATATAATATTAATTTTTATTAATTATACTCTTATTTATAAATGATTCTTATATTAATTAGTATGAATTAAAGTTTTAATTATAATATTATTTATCACTAAGTACATTATAAATTCAAATATGATTATTGGAGGAAGATTTTAAGCTTATTTTCACTCTCATGATGGTGATGGCAATTATGGTTAAACTAAAATGGGTTTGTTATATGAAATTGGGTTTTGTCTTCGGGATATTGATACTCCTGTGAAATTATTAGAAAGAGTTTCAAAGAAAATCATGGCTGTTAATGCAGTATGGAACGATGGGTTCCATCTTTATTGAACATTCATATTTTTGATGAATCCTTCTTCAGAAATGATCATTAAAAAAGATAATGTTGTTCATGTAATTGGTAACCATGAAACTATTTATAAGTGATTTCAATTAATTAGGAAAGTGATTGTTGCATAGATTATCTTACCTACTAGGGAAAAACCTTCAAGAGTTGACAATCTAATTAAGTGGGTATAATTTATTTGAGAATTTCTTAATTAGAAATGTATTCTTTTATATATATTATTGTTATTCCTACATACTTACAAATTTCATATGTTTTTATACTTAAAAATTATCATTTTTTTACTGATACAATATTCTTAATTATTTTTAGGCCATTATGTGATTTATTTAAAGTAATATTTCATTACGAAATATTATATTTAAACATGAATTTTTTATGTTCAATGATATTTTCCATGGAAAATATCATACAGGCTGATAAATGTTCTTATGAGGTGATGCATAATTATATGAACTATTATCTATCACATGCTACCTAATTTTTTATTTTCATTTAAAAAAAGTCATTGTATGGACACACATACATCATTACACTATCTTTTACCTACCAAAAAATGTAAATTATCCTTAGAATGTTAGGCATAAGATATTTTTCGACCATGGAAGAAGAATGTATTATGATTCCTGATTTTGGAAATGGTAGTTATTATATGAAGATAAAATTATCATACGAACCACTAAACATTCCTATGATCATAGAAATTCCATGTATTGAAACATGATAAATGGAATTATTATATAAAGTGATGATTTATCATATTCGGGTCAAAATCTCCATATGATATGAAAATATGTCCTGCAAAACAATTTTCCTTATTAGATTCTCCAATTAAGATAAGGTTATCATATGACAGTGTGAAATATCATATGAAACATAATATCTTACAAAGTCAGGGGTACAAATTTTGGTATTTCTGTAGATCATACAAAGATTTGAAGTTATAAAGGACTTATAGGAAAGATAATTCCCTTAAAATATGAAGTCAATCAAAGTAATTATTATAAGAGTACTTATTCCCCATATTAAAGTATTTATTACCATTGTAGAAACTCAAGAAATGTTCAAGAAAAAATTTCTTAATGACTAAAAATTGAAATGGATGAATAAAAAAATATGAATTAATTAATAAATATATTTCTAATAATATTATAGTTCCAATTAAGACCATCATTATAGTCAAAAATTGCCTATGTGATTACTTGTTGCAAAATCAACAGTCACCTGTGAGAATATATATTGTCCTTTTAGATTATTGTATCTACTCGTAACTATTAGAGTATATATGCAGTGTCAAATTCAATTTTTTTAAAAAAAAATTGTATAAGATAAAATGAGAGAGAAAATATCAATGAAATTGATATCACTTATCAAACAAAGTAATATATGAAGAATGAATAAAAATACTACGTTTTCATGTTAATTTATACAATATCATGTTTTATTTGAAAAAAACATCGAATTAAATTATTTGAAGATTATATCATCCTTAGTTGAGAGACTTTCAAAGCTAATTATTTAATGTCATATTCATTCCAGAAATAACCTCCTGTATTTTTTTAGCTACATCTTGAAACTATCAGATGAATATATATTTTTCTATACATTTATTCTATTATATGCATATGTTTTTTCTTGGTAAATGGGTGATCCCAGTAATAGATCACAGAGCTTTATTGTAATAAGTTATAGTTGTTGGAAAAAACTATAGAGGTCCTTGGGAAAAAGACTTATATAGTAAAAATAAATAAACTCATGGAGAGAATGTTGGTATATTGGAATGTGGATTCTTATGCCTTGAACCACTATGGAACTTCTATAGTCTATTAATTTTTTTTATTTCAATAATATTTTGAGAAAATAGTGTTAGGATAGTTTGAGGAAAAACTTTATTTGGGAAAAAATCTTCATGAACCCAATTCACTCCTCCCCATCTCTCTTAAGACATCATGTAACTCCTCACCTTCAAAAATTGGTATCAGGGGAAAAGAATCTAGATTTATCAACTCTGAAATGTTGAGGATGATATTATCAATTTGAAATTACTATAATGTATAACAATAAAGAGGGATTATCTATGAACATGGATCACTATTTCAATGGAGAAAAAATAGGTTTTTGGGGGCTATGATTATTATCTAGTTGAAAAGGCACTGTCTAGTGGTTTATTTGAAAGCCTACAAGCCTTTAAATGTCATTGGAAAAGATCTAGAAAAATTGGATACTACAACAGATGATCTATACTATGTGAACTCCAAAGTTTTGAATGCTATCATATGTGGACTACATGCATATTAATGCAATATAATTTCTCTGTGTTTTATAGGACATGAAATATGGAAAACTATATCTGTAATATATTAAGGAACTGATAATTTAAAATATCTTAGGTGTACCACTACTAAGATATATTTTTACACTTTATAAATGATTTATGGTGGGAGCTGAAGGAAGGCCTATTGAAATCCTAAAAAATGTGGCTATCTTGTAAGTCATATTATTGAAATCAATGATGATCTTAATAATCATGGATTTTTCTCATACAAATGGACTAGAATATGAGATTCCATTAGGATAACTACTATTGTAAAATATTTTCAAATAAAATTTGTTGTTGGAACACTCATGATGATTGATGAAAAGATGGATTCTAAGGATGTAAAGCATAAGATGATAAAAAGAGGGAATAATTCTATAAAGGCTTCTAATTCCAAATATTATAAGAAGAAAATTTCTGTCATTTAATGCTCATATGATGAAGATACTTCAATTAATTCATATTCAAGTAATTAATTATCTCAATTTTCAAATATGTTCAAAACATTCTACAATAATAAAATAAGACTCTTAAAATCCATTAATAAATACAAATTTTTTTATTTAAATACTTGAAAAATAATATTCAATTAGTAAAATGAGACTTGGTATATAAATATTTAATTCCCCAAACTCAAGGAAAAGAAGTTTGAATATTTTTTTTAAAAAATTATAATTTTGGAAAAAACAATTCAAGGCTATGTAGAGTTCCTCAGAGGAATCAAGCTCTGATTTTAAATATAATGTTTCTAATTTTATTTAAAAAATATGTGTTTTAGGGTATAAAATGCTAAGTTACATCCTACATATTATTCTTTGTCTGAATATAAATATGATAATTGTTATTATAAAATTAAATGAGTATTTCACTATATTAGAAGATGACTATGATTATTTGAAGTTGAAGAAGTTGATTCTAAATAAATCATATGATATTTTTTGTCAATGATAAAGATGTTTTAAATCAATAGATATTTAAACTAACTATTAATCTGGAAGATTTTATTTTATGTTTTTTTGTCGAAGAAAAAAAATGATTTAATGGTTGATGTTAAAAAACCTAAAATATTTTTCTATTGTTTTTATAAAGTGTGGAACTATATGAATAAAATACATGGTAAGATAAAATAATATAAGGAAAAATATAAAATATGTAGAAAAGGATACAATATTAAGTTGTGTAAAAATTCTTTTATATGATATTCAAAAAATATAAAAAAATATAATATCATTTTTTTATCTGTGTCGCAAAAGGTCATTTTGAAAAGTATTTCAAAAAAATTAACCCCAAGACATATGTAATATTGAAGTCCATTATTTCTAAAAATTTATCAAATAATAATTCATAAAATTCAATAAATTATTTTCATATTTGAATTCAAATATATTTTCAATCTAACGATACTGTACCCAGGTGAATTTTTTTAATAGTACACAACTCTTCTAAATTTTTTCTTGGTAATAGGCCAAATCATCAACAATGAAAATTGAGTTATGAATAGTTGGTTTTTAGGACATGTGAGGATATATTACATAAAATTTGACTCAAAATATTAAATTTATAGAGGGCATACCAAATTTCATCAAAATATTAAATAAAATATTATTGTAATGAGATCTATGAGTTGTCCTCATTCAATACAAACTAAAAAATTATATTATGAAGAAGAAAAAAAGAAAAAATTGATTAGTATTTCCATGTATGTAATGATATGTATTTTTTTATGATTCATGTATTTTAATAATATAATTCATAAATCTAGAGAACTACGAACTAAGAATTCTTACCCACTAGATCTTCATTCACTACGTAATTTTTTTTAATAATTTTGAGTACTAAAATTGATGAATATTGGAGTTGGAAAAGGATGATTCGACATTATAATATTTATTCATTAAAAATAATTCCAATAAAAAATAAATTTTTTATTTACCTCAACTAAAATTGTATAAAAATAAATTTTTTCTTGTATGGAAAATGGGAAAGAAAAACAAATCATATTTTAATCCAATTAAAAAATTTTCTTCATCTTAAATACTTGAACATATTCATATGAAAATATTTGGACCTTATAGAACTGAAATCTATACGGGTAAATCATTTTTTATGTTCTAGTTAATTATTTTTCATGATTTATATTGGTTCATTTCATTAGTCTTAAAAGTGAATATTTTGTTGTTTTTATTAATATTCGTTATGATCATTAAAAATAAAAATGATCAGAAATTGTGTCCTTGAGAAGTGATCCTGTTGGAGAATTTGAGAATAATTAATCTAATTATTTTTTTAGAAAAACATGGTATTAAATAAACCTTCTCATCCTAAATAACACCTACAGAAAGGATGGTGCTGAAAGAGGAAAAAGGACATTGTCAGATATTTCTTGAACTATATTTTGTGAATACAAAATACCTACCCATTTTGGTGTGGAACCTATTAAAAAATTGCTATGTTGTCAATAGAGTTATAATCATGTATATTTTCAATAGAAACCCATATTATCAATTAAATAATTGGAAAACAATGGTTGGATACTTTATTATATTTTGAAACATTGTGTATATTTTGATCACCATGGAAAATCGTCTTATGTTTCATCCAAAGGATGATGAAATAATATTCATTGGTTATTAAATTTGATTTAAAGCCTATGGAGTTTTAAATAAATATTCAATGATAACATAAGAATTTAATCATGTTAAACTTGATTAATGTGATCCTTTTAATCAAAAACAAATTTTCCTTAATGACTTGAGTGATTAAATGGATAACATGATACTTGATCCTATATTAAATAAATAAATAATGAAGAATTTGTACATGATCATGAACAATATTGTCCTTGAAGTGATGAAACTATTGAAACTAAAAGTGATGAGCCAAAATATCCTAGAACCCTTAAAACGCATCCTCTACCAACTATTAAAGAAAATATAGATAAAAGAGTTATAACTAGAATAAGTGTTTAAAATCTTACTAAGTTTTCTTTATTTTTATCCAAACAATAACTTAATAAAATTTATAAATCTTTATATGTTGATATTTTGATGATTGAAAAACATAAAAAATAAAATTAGGTCAAAATTTAAAAGTAATGAAAATTATTTAAATGATCGTTATATTATCTTATTATTGGAACTAAATGGATATCTAGAAATTAGATGGATGTTAAAGGTGTGATCACCAGTAATAAGGCTATATTAGTTTGAAATGGTTATCATAAAAAATAAGTAATAAGGTATGAATAATTATTTTCCCAATTTTATTAGTTAAAATTAATTATAAATAATTTATACTATACCTCATTTATTGATTTTAAATTTTATCAGTTGGATGTCGAATATTATTTTCTAAATGGAAATTCAATAGAAGAATAATATTTTTATGAAACTAGTTTTTTTGAAGACCCTCATTTTAGTGACTTTATTTTTAAACTACCAAGGAATTTTATTGTCTTAACCAAGCTCCTAAAGAAATTTATGAAAGATTAAAATCATTTGTTTTCTCGAATGGATTTACAATGGTATTGATACAACCAGATTTATTAAAGAAGGTGTCTTAAAATAATTACTTGAATAAATGTATATTGATTATATTATTTGTGGTTACATGATTAATATAATTTATAATTAATTAAGAAAAATCATGTAAAAAAAATTTAAATTAAGATGATGGGTGAGATAATAAATTTTCTTGGATATAAAATTTTCCAAAGGACTTTGGGAATGTTGTAAAGTAAATAAAATAAATATGTGAAAAATTTAAAAGGATTATACCCTACTTAAGTAAGATATATTTGTATTATATGTCTTACAATAATAATATTTACTTGTATGATCCTAGAAAACCAGTTTAGTATAAGTTGTTTTGAGGATTAATTGGGAGTTTACATTATCTAACAAAAACTAGACCCGATAATATGTTTTTAATTTTCTAATGTGTGATATATAAATAAAATTAAATGTAAACTTATTTCATATCTACCAAAATAATTTTACTATATTTAAAATTTATAATTTCAGTATCTTTAATTTCATCAAAGAAAAATTATCTTGACTTATGTTTATACTCTGAGGTTGCTTTTGGGGGTCGTACACAAGATAAAATGGTACTTCATCAAACTATCAATTTTAAGTAAATATCTAGTTTCTTATTCCATTAAGAAATAAATATTTTGGTGAATTATCAATAATTGAATCTACATCCATCATGGTTAGTATTTATAATTTTTAGTTGTTTTGGATTAAAATTCCCTAAATATAATTGAGATTTAATATTAATAATGTATCAATAAAACATTAAAACCCTTGTCATGACCCGTACCACTAGGTCTTTCTAGGATAATAATATGTAGAGTGTGACACCCCAATCCCACCTCTAATATTTCAGGGGCCGAAAAAAATAACTGAGTAGGAACATAACTGAATTGTGAGGCCTTACCCCATACTACCTATTTGCACACACATAAAAATATCCATGAATTAGTGAAGATATATAATAATAAACTAAAATAATAATAGTATAAATAATGAATTCAATAACCTCAATGAAATAAATGGAAATAATATAATATAAAATAAATTATATAATGGGGTAAAATAAATTCCTATAAATAATTTTGAGCTAACCTAACCAGGAATGCATGCATGAATCAGTGCTTCATTAAAAATATCCTAGAAAACCAATAACATATTTTTTTAGAACATATAGATATGAATAAAAAGCCAGAAATATATATATTTTTGTGGGTTACACTTCTGGATATTTCTTAGTGAAGGATTTGAGAAGGGTGTTGATTACACCAAAACATGGGGATATTTGGGCCAAGGTGTTGTGATGTAAGGAGGTTCTCACAAAGTATAGTTTTATAATGCATAGAATTAGGAAATGGACTCTTGCAACTAATAAAAATATAAAATTAACAAGTATTGAAATCATGTCTAAGGGTTTATGATACAGAGATCTGAGGCAGGATAGCTCACATCACCTATGATTTGATGGAGTTGAGCATGCTCTATATGGCTAATGTTCACATTAATATCCTTTCATGGAAGGAAGCGATATAATTTTCTTGATTATTGGTTGCAAGGAATGGGAGTACTAGTGGTTAAGTGGATGGAAAGAACATTGATTATATTATTAGGCTTATGGAGCATTTGGAAGACTAATAATGCTAATTTAATCAATGAAAACTCATGCACAAGATAAGATATTGACACCAAGGTCAAAAATAATTTGGTCGATATGTCCTTTCTCTTAAAAACTAGTACGAGGTCCCACATATCATACCTAGCCCTATGGGTAAAAATTCTGCTCAATCCTCCAAGAATGATCTGGGGAAATTGGTTTGTTGGAATCCTCCCGTCTCTGATGTAAAACTAGACATGGATGACTCGTTCAACATGGGGTTAATGAGGGGAGGAGGTGTTGTTCAAGGTCAGTTTTATTCTACCATTATCTTGATTACTATGTATTTCTGAAACAAGTACTCCCTCAAAGAAGAATCAATGGATATTATGATATTGATCCTTCTATGAATCCAATGGAAAATTATTTTGACCGAGATTTAAATGAATTTTTTAATGTTGTACAACTACCTGCAGCATTCAGGTAAAATTCCTTGGAATATTTATTACATTATTAGAATGTGAGGAGGTCTTATAATAAACTAGATATCTGTTCTACATACATGGAGGGATGGGAAAAAGTAGCTGACTTCGTAGATTCGAAGTCACATCAAGGTGCATGGATCCATCTCTCCCCTAGCTTGAATTATCTATCAACCAAGGGGTAAATCTCATGGTATCAAATGGCCTTGGGCTCCTCTATTTTACGTCTTTCTAAATATTGGTTGTCTATTTTCTCTGTTCATATTATTTAATATATTATATTAAGTCATTATTTCATTATGTAATTAAAAATTTGTTGTTCATAACAAAAACAATCCAACCACCTAACATGATTTACGCCTCTAAGTACTATTATGCTCTTACAAAGTCACTGTTGATCTTTCTATCATTTAAATAAGTCATGAAACATCTAGGAAAAAATCTACATGGGTGAGTATATATAATCACCTATTAGGACACCATAAAAAATTTAATGGATAAATATAAATAGGAATATTCACCTCATCCTATAAAGAAAGAGGGTCTGGAAAAACACATCATAAAATATGCTCAAAATAATCCCAAGAGAGAGAGAAAGGGGATCTCGATCTCCACATATAGAAAAAGGATAATGAGTTAGCCTATATATCCAAATGGTCCATCACTAATTCCCATAATGATTAATTACAAAAAAATAATCTATGTGGATGGACAACACCCCATCACTAAAATCCATACCAAGGGGGTGCTAACACCAATACATGACCAACACCCCACAGGAGCATGAAGATGGGGTGAAGGGGACCCATCCATATATATGGGACCTAAAAAATTCTTAGTTTGTTGGTTGGGTTTCTACTCTACCCATGTAAATATTATAAGGGTTCCCCAACCTATTGCAATAGGGGGTACTAACCATAGGTTTCTCAGATTATAAAACATGAAAACCTCTATTGATAAAGAATTTCTAAAGAAATATTCATGCTTATAACACCACATTCCATATGAATAAATAATATATAATGGATCAAAACACATAATACATCGGAACTACTCAAGATAGGAAATTTGTGGGCCCAAATTTGTGTCCTAGACAAGAAGATACACAATTTTAAAGACCCTATGAAAGAGTGCACAATGTCAATAGGGTATAGACCACATGGCATGGATTCCCCTAGGAATTCCTATGTCTTATATCATATCTTCATATACTTCATAGATTTCCTTAGTACATTTTACATGCCCATTGTACCATCCTTATATGGGTACCTTGTCTATATTAAAGTATATAGTCTTTCTTGTGTATTCTGGTCATACATGTGAACCTAGGTTTTCCAGTGTACCTATCCATGTCTATGCATAAGTATGTCGGGGTATATATTGATCCAGCAGAGCCGATTCACACAACATGTATGGGAAATACATGTTTTGTGATATTTAATTCCTCTCAAAACACTAGCCATCATAGTAAGGTTACTATACCACTCGTGTTCCTTGACTATGCGGTCTGTATGTTGAGATTTTCTAGAAACTAAATAACTATTAATGTGTCTACCCATTCCATTACATCTTTGTTTTATGCATTGAATCACACTAAGGAGATCATATATAGGGTTTTCCATGCCTATTCCTTCATATTTTGATATAGTTTTTCCTCTTGAACTACTTGTGATTTTATCCCATCGTTCCACTCATCCATACACCCAGACCAACATATGTAGAACCACCATTCAACCTTTAATCCATCTATGATCTCCCATCCCACCTAATAACACCTATTTAATTCATTAGATTCCTATATCAAACCCATGTTATCGATCTATTATTCTAATGAATGGTTGTATAATGATCATTTATTTTGTATTTATCAATCAACCAACCAAAGGAAACCCAATGATGAACAATAAAATAATGATGAGAGAAAAGAGTGACACATAAAAGCGAGGGATGAAATTTTACATTGTTTTTTTGGATTCTTTTCATTGATGAAACAATCATTTATCTTAAGGGATAAATATAAAATTCATGAATAAATAAATAACTAGGTTCATGTAATGACTAAAAATAACTTGAAAATGAAGAATATAAACAATCCATGCATATAAAATAAGTCAAGTGAAGAAAACCAAGTGAAGAAATAATGATCCCTTCATTAAATTCTCCCATCAATCATGGACTTTATTTCTGAAAAGAATAATCTACACAAAAAGGTGGGGGTACTGGGATTTAATCAAGTTCAATCACTCATAAGAGTTCTCTAGCATGCTTCCGAAGAATCCAAACCAAAAGAGTGGTTCATCCACACAAGAGCCTCTCATGTCAACCCAAGAACACCACCCAGTACTTCAAAAAGGTTGATCTATCATCAGTTACTAGATCACCCTAGTCAATCATGTGTATAGGGTTGTGAACATATATCCTCATCTATGACATGCATAATATTTTTTCCACTCATTCCAACTGTGTTTGAAATAACTAGTGGTAAGACACATAGCTTACCCATCATAGGATATTTAATGGACCAATGAACATTGGGGACAAATTTATTTCCCGATAAATATCTTAAATCCTTAATATGGGGAAAATGTATGGAAAAAACGACCTCCCTAATTGAACTCAAAAGGCCTATGATGTTATTATATATTATATTTCTATTAGCACTATGTTGTACTCATACTATCATGGATCACCTAAACAGTCTCTATAATTTATTATACCAACATTATCCCACATGTTATATCTCTCCAATCACATTCCAACCCATGTTTGGCCTACAGGGTCACTCATATCAGGATACAAAAGGTTCTATTTCAATTTTAGAGTGATAGATGTTATTATAAATGATTTATACTAATGAAAATGGATCCTACAAAATTTGTAACAAGTCTAACACATAGGATCTGAGTATATTCTCCAACACCAGGATAGTAAACTTGGTCTATCCATCAGTCTATGGGTGAAACAATGTGCTCATCTATAATTGGGTTCCAAAATCCTTATAAAACCCCACTAAAATAGTTAAGTGAATTGAAAATCACAATCATAGGCAATCATCATATGCACCTCATAAATCTAAAAGATCTCTAAACCATAAATAACGTCCCAATGATCTCATCTTATCTATGCTCCCTAATGGTAAAAAGTTCACTGACTTGGTGAGCCAAAAAAATCACCAGATAGCATCATGGTATCTCAATTTATACAGAAGACCCACTATAACTTCCATTAATAGTTGGTTAGGATTCCATTCTAAAATAACAATAGATTATGTCAAACTATATGGTAAATGAAATTTTTTATTTGCCTACTGACAAGTGAGATACTGAGAAACAAACTTAAAAAATATCTTTATTATGAAAAACCAGAAAAAATATCATTGAAGATCCTGGTAAATCTTCACCACACTAGGATGTATATCTAAGGGTGATTTATGAAACTCCCTCAGCACCACCTCATATAAGTTTTTCAAAACCAATGTACATCAACAGAAAATAATGACGAGCCCTTTAACATTAGAAAATCAATCTATTGAATATCATATAGATATCAAATCACAAGAAACATCACAATTTAATTATCCTGAATGAGCCTCTTTCAACACTAAATAAGTGGTGTAGTCACCACTATCAAAATAAGAGAATTTTCACCACTATCCTCCACCAGGGTAAGTGGTATCAAAGCCAACTTCTCAGAATCTTCCTCCCCCAAGAGAGAATGTGTTTTCTTAAGTATGGAGTCTACCAACATATTTTTTATCCCTCGTGTATATCCTATATCAAATTCATATTCATTTATGAAGTCCAACCAATACATCAATCTCATGTTGATATCTATCTTTGTGAAGATGTACCTAAAACAATTTTAGTCTATGTAAACATCGAACCACTCACCCAGATGATAATGCCTCAACATCCTTAATGTGAAGACTACTATAGCCAAATCTATGTTTTAGTATTCATAATACATCTCATGGGGTATAAATTGCCTCAACCCATAATAGATCACTTAATTATCCATTATAAAAAACATCTTATCCCACCTCCAAATTAATCACAAAAAACCACAAACTCAACACCCTCCACCTGAATGATTAGAACATGAGAACTATTCAACCTCTTCCTCAACTACTTGAATGATATATAGCACTACATAGTCTAGGTATTCATCAAGGTAGATAAAGTTGAAAATAATCAAAAAAACATTTCCAAAAACCTCATGTATTAAACTAAAAAATGGATGAAACTATGCACTCCATTCACAGTCTTGGGTGGCTCCTATGTAAGTACTACATTAATATTTATAAGGACCATAGCTAAACCATTATCATATATGGAAAGATATTGAAATTGAACCTAATGGATCAAAATCATACATTTCAGAGATTACCATAAAAATGGGTCCCCAGATATTGTTTAAGAACATCTATAAATGCTCTGCATGCTCCTACACATATATATATTTCACCATAATTTCATCAATGATGAAAACATTTAATTAGTCCATGTATGATTAAAATATATGGTTTGTACGATCCGTGAACATAGAATCAGAATTATTTAGTTTGAATGGTATTACTAGGTAGTCATTGTGTTAGAAGTTATATAGAAATTTCTTATAACGACCCAAAAATTCATTAATTTGAATTCCTATTCATCTAATTAAATGTCTTATTATGGTTATATTATATGTGAAATTCATTGGTTTTATATTTCTATATTTTAAAATACCATTATGAATTGTGACCATTGCAAATATAGATGTTCAACAGTGATCACATGATTAGTATAAATATAGTGCTTTAACAAAACCAATTTACTCAGAAAAATGAAGTCGTGGCCTCATCCATTAGACTTTCCCAATAAGAATCTCATTTTTCGGTGCTTGGGAAGGAGGTGGCATAAGGGTGATTTTATCTGGACCAAGCCCAAGCTGAGCTTGAACATGTTATGGTTGAGCAGAACCGACTACGGTATAAGTGGAAGTTAATAGAGATTACAACCCGGGTGATGTTATCCGAGCCACCCCACGAGTCGGTCACCATATCATACCTTACCCATAGGTCTTATGTGGATGTTATAAGGGTTTATGTAACAACACCCTAGCATAATGACTATGTACATTATTTTTGAATAATGAATGTGCATTCATTTTATTATTCTTACTTTGTAAATATTTTTTAAAGCAGAAATTTTATTTTAAGATAATATTCAATAAATAAATCTATTTTGATGGATTAATGAATTTTTGAATTAAATAATATTTGAATAAAATATTATTAATAAATTACTATTTATTAAATATAAATTATTGTATCATTTTTTGGAATACAATTGTAATTTTTTTAAGGTTTCAAAACTGTTTTTATCAAAACCCATGAATTTTCAATTAATGTCAGCATTTATTGTAAAAGTAACAATTCACATAGTTATAAGATTATTTAGATAAAATGAATATTATTTTTTTATTCATGGCATCGAAATTATCCAATGGTGAATTTCTCATAATTTCTTGATATACTCTAATATTTGGGTAAAACTTAAATATCGTTTAAATATATAATGTGGTTTAGAACATCATAATGACCTAATAATGATGAAATAAAATACTCTATTCATTATGTTCGGCCAATATATGATTTACCATTAAAATAATGTGATTTTAGGTCTATTTTTTTATTTTGAAATGCTATAGTGGACCCTTCAAGGCTTATAAATCATTTTGTCTTTTAAAATTGTTTTCATTGAGAGTGTGACTCATCTCTGCATAAGAAAATATAATATTTTAAGAATTTTGGACATTGGCCTTATAAAATATTTTCATCCAATCCCCTTTGGATGAAACCATGGGAAAAACCATGGTTTGGTTTATGGTTTTCATTAGTTTAATGTGAGGTGTCCCAAACCTAAATAATAATGAATTGGCTCTCCTTTCCTATATAAACCCAACCTAAATCTTAATTAATCTTCACTCCAAGCCTTTGGAGTTCGTCCAACCCTAGACCTACTCTCTCTAGAATCTTTCCATGTAACCCCAAGCTCCAAAGAATCCCCTCTCAAGCCTCTCCCAAGGTTTTGGGATCACACTTGCAAGTAAGATATTTCTTCCTTTCTCATTTTTTTTCCAATTTTACTTAAGTTGTTATGCCCTTTTGTTTCCAATTAAAAATGTTGGGGGTATTCTTTCACACGTCCTCCATACTTTCCCCTTTATGTTTAGATGATGGTAGACCCCTTTCCCTCTCATTAACGCCTCCCATGTACAATTTTTACCATGCTGAAATTCCGTGAGGGATTTCACTCTACGCTTTTAAATCCAAGTAATTATTTTTGTATTATGCATCTAAATTCTATTACATTTGATGGGAAATGTATCTATATGACCCCAGTACTGTTCATTTCATTTACATATGATGAGACACCCTTTTCCCTCTCATCATCCATTTTCATGAATCCTTATGTCACACCGATATGCTGCCGAAATTGCACAGCAAGTTTCCAAGCCATGATCATATGGTAGTGAATACCAAACCATGTATCTCACAAGGGTATTCGCCATTATTCATATATACATATTGAATGGTACTTTCATGTATTTATTACACATTACTTAATCATGGAATAACTAATGATTTTTATTGATTCCATGTTATATGATCCATGTGGGACACTTATGCATGAAATGAAATATTTAAGAAGGGTGCACCCTGATAGCTCTCGAATGCATTGGGTAATGTATAGTATCACGATACATCATGTGAAATGAGTGTTTACTCATTCTAATTCAATTGAAATGAGGGTTTACTCATGATTCTTGTGCAATGAGGGTTTACTCATTCTCTAGGTCCAATGATCCTTAACTAATTCTAATTTGATGTTAAGTGTTCTTTCCACATTTCCATGTTATGAATATCATGCTTCATTAGGCCTTTATTTTCATGTTTCTATTGTGCTGCATTGATATGCCTATTTTCTAACATTTATTGTATTCCGAATTTTATTTATTGTTTATTCATTTATTGGGCTATATCGCTCACCCTTTTCTTATGCATGTCCTTAGGTTATCCCTTGAAATGCAAAGTACGAGACAATGTAGTGGTCATGTAAATGATGTTTTCAATAATGATGTGGTATTTTATGTTTTAAGTTGTTGTTTAATGATCCTAAGACCCAAATAAACTATACCTCTCGATCTTACTAGTTTTATCAAGTGAATATTTTATGTAATAAATCATGTTTATGTCTGTAATAAAAGCAAGGTTGTTATATTTAGTATCAGAGGATAGGTTTAGTTATTTTTGGGATTAGTATTAGAGATCCCTAATAAAGCCTTAAGGACAAGAATAAGTATAATAAAAACATCCCTATGTTTTGGTGAGTATTGATTATGTGGTTTTTCAATAAAATACATCCTTGTGTAGATACGAGTTGGTAGAGACGGCTCTGGCACAGATGTATCCTAGGGGTAAAACCCAAAAACACTGCTTTGAACTAGACTCGAACGAGAACTAGTGCATGACGCAGGCCTTGCCGCACTCTTGGTTTTGACACTCCGAGGGGATATGCTTTGGTAAATTCAAATGCTAAATATGAACCCTTATTAAAGGAATTATAAAAATTACCCTAAGAATATATATTCGAATAGAGATCATGAATAGCATATATTGAAGCCTTTGGATTCATAAGTTACAGAAATAAAAGTTATTTATAAGTCATCAGTTTGGTCCTTTGATTACCCTCTATGTGTTACACCAAACTTTAATTTTATTCCAGCCAATGGCCGGTAATAGGAGGGCTAGGGCTAACAACTGATGTAAAGATCAATGTGATGACTATGCTAATGAGATTCCCAATCTGATTGGAGCAGTAATCAGAACCATTGTCATGATACTCTCTTAGATAACTCAAGCATTGAATAGAATCATGGGTCAAGAGGAACTCTCAACCCCCATAATAAAGAACAAGTTTCTATCAAGAGATTCAAGAGTCGAAGGCATCATACTTTTAATGAATCATTTGATCCCTCAATCCCTGAACAATGGATCAACTCCCTTGAAAAGTTATTATCCATCATTCAATGTTCCGAAAAAGGGAAGGTTCTTCTGGATGCTTATCTTATGGAGGTTTAAGCTAATCAATGGTAGTCATTAATCAAAAATATGAAGCCTAAAGAGGATATTGAGGCGTTGGAATGGAAGGATTTCTAGAATATATTTTTTGATAAATATTTCCATGCACTCACTGGCTTAAGATGGAAAGGGACTTTCTTGCCCTGAAGCACAAAAGATGAAGAATCTATCAGAGCGTATGAGGAAAACATCACAAGGCTTGCAGGATACACTTTCAGCTAGGTCATTACCCTCGAATACAAGGTTGTCCGCTTCTTTGGTGGGATGAAACCTAGCCTGTGGAAAGCCCTGACAATCCACGACTTCAAAAGTTGTGAGGAAATTTTTCGATGTGTCATCAAGGTTGAAATGGAGATCGGAGAACCTCAAAGGGCGTCATGGGTATACGAAGTATAAGGTGTACATGAATTCTGGTGGTCCGATGGATAAATCCAACGGTGCTATGAAAATACAGAACCCCACTTTCCAAAGGTGCAGAAGTAAGCACCCCGAAAATTTATGAGAGGGGATGAGGAAATGCTTTAGGTGTGGTAGATAAGGGAACCTAGGAATTAACTAATGACAAAAAAACCCACAGATGTGACAGAGGATAGGAATGATCCATTCGACTCTCAACACATTGTTCTTTGCTTCAAATGCAATGAATCAGGGAATCTTTCAAATCAGTTCCTCAGGCCATTGTTTTTTAGTGTCAACCAACAACCTCCAAGGCAGTAAGGGAGATCTTTTTCCACCACTACTGTCAATGTGAACCTCAAAAACAAAGTGGTAAGAGGTATGCTAGTTATTCATTAAAAAATAGTGAACTTACTTTATGATTTGGGTTCTACACATTCTTTTATATCCTGAATGTTTAGTATAACAATCCCAACACCCCCACAAATCACGGAAGTGAATATGGCGGTGAGTATGAAAAATGGGGAAATCATTGCATCCAATGAATATAACACCTCTTCAGTCATAATCCGTGGTTTTAATTCCCTGGTGAACCTCGTCATACTCCCTCTGGTGGAATCTGAGGCATTTCATTGCATATATTGGCTTTCCAAATATATAGACTACATAAATTACCGTGAGAGGGAAATCACTCTCCTTGTAGAGAATCTACCTCCAATTATATACAAGTGTGAGGAAGAAGATGAATCTTCTTTAGATCCATCACCTCAAGCATGAATATTACTACCCTATGAGCATGCATATCTGGCTCAAATGATTGAGTATAAGGAGACAACCATCCTTGAATACATGCATATTGTGAGGTAATTTGTGGAAGTGTTTCCTAAGGAATTTCCTTGTCTTCCACCTAGAAGAGATGTTGAATTATCAATTGATCTTATACCTGGGGAGTTTCCAATATCCAATACTCTATATAGAATGTGTATTATGGAGCTTGAGTAGCTGAAGAAACAACTACAAGAGAATCTGGATAAAGGGTTTATATGCCCAAGTGCTTCACGTTGGGGTGCACCTATCCTCTTCGTCAAGAAGAATGATGGGTCAATTCACATTGTCATCAATTATCGCGAGCTTAAAAAAATGATGATAAAGAACAATTATCATATCCCACGAATTGATGACTTGTTCGATCAACTGTGTGGAGAACAATACATCTCCAAGGTAAATTTGTGGTCGATATATTATCATGTAAGGGTAAAGAAGAAAGATATCCCCAATGATACTTTTTGTACAAGATACAGGCGCTATGAATTCATAGTAATGCCTTTTGGACTCACTAATGCTCCTGCAATCTCCATGGACTTGTGAATTGATTCTTAAGATATAGCCTCAACAGATTTGTTGTAGTCTTTATAGATGATATTATAATCTACTCTAAAACCAAGGAGGATCATGATGAGCATCTAAGAACTCTACTAGAGACCTTGAAAAAGGAGAAGATTTATGCAATGTACTGCAAGTTTGAGATATAGTTGAAGGAGGACTCATTCTTATGCCATATCACAATAAATGGGATATTTGTGGATCCCTCCAAACAGATGCAATTGAGGGATGGTCGAGGCCAACATCGGTGATGGATATCCGTAGCTTCTTGGGGTTAGTTGGATATTATTGATGATTTGTGAGAAATTTCTCATCATTTTCCAACACTATTACGAAGCTAATTCAGAAGGTATTAAAGTTTTCTTGGAGTGATGAATGCAAAGAAAGCTTAAATAAGTTGAAATGGAGGCATATCACTGCGCCCATGCTCACTTTACCCACAAGTGGAGATATTTTTGTGGTATTCAGTGATGCATAGATGAAGGTTTTGGGCTGTGTGTTGATGAAAATTGAAAATCTCATTGCATGTGCTTCAAAGAAATTAAATGTTCATGATCAGAATTATCTAATACATGATCTGGTGTTGGCTTTGGTGATCTTCACTTTTAAAATTTTGCGGCATTATCTCTTTGGGAAGAAATATGAAATATATACGGACCACAAAATCCTCAAGTATATGTTCTCACAGAAAGAGTTTAACATGCACCAATAAAGATGGTTAGAGTTGATAAAATACTATGACTGCTCAATCCATTACCACCCAAGCAATGTGAACAAGGTAGCAGATGCTCTAAATAGAAAGGACCTAGAGATCCTATCACAGATGAGAATTGAGAAGGATCAAAACTACATATATTTGATAAAGATGGACATGTGAATCATAAAGAAGAGAAAATCATCAATCCTTTCACAAAATATTTCTCAACCATATCTTTTGTAAAGCATAAAGGATGATCAAAAGGATTATGTGGGAATTCAGAAGAACATGGAAGAAATCAGAAGAGGGAAATCCTCGGAGATCAATTTTAATCAATATGTTATTGTGAGATTTGGTAAAAGACTATATGATCCATAATGTACAGAGCTAAAGAAGGAACTTTTGGATGATGCACATAGTTCAAATTTCTCAACTCACCTAGGAAACACAATGGTGTATCGAGAGCATCGAGTGCATTATTGGTGGGAAAATATGAAGAAGAAGATCATTGAGTATACATCAAAGTGCCTGGTGTGTCTTCAAGTGACGGAAGAGAGGAATATGTATAAGGGGATGATGAAACCATTTCCCATACCAGCATGGAAATAGGAGAACATCACCATGTACTTAGTCACCAGACTTCCTAAGACATACAAAGGAAACAATGCAATATGGGTTGTTGTGGATTGCCTAACTATGTCTGGACACTTCATTGCACTTCAGGAGGATTTTTCATTGGATAAACATGCATAGATATATATCAGAAAAGTGGTAAGGATACATATATTACCACTATCTATTGTATCTGATCGAGATCCAAGATTCACCTTAATGTTTTGGAAGAGTCTTCAATATTCCTTGGATACTGAACTGAACTTCAGTACGGCCTATCATCCTCAAATGGATGGCCAATTTGAGTGAACTATTCAAACACCAGATAATGTCTTAAGATCATGTTCTATGTACTTCAATGGAGGGTGGAACCAACATCTTTCTCTGGTTAAATTCTCCTACAAAAATAGTTTCCACTCGAGCATCTGAATGGCACCTTATGAAGCACTATATTGGAAGAGGTCCAGAACATTGACATGTTGGGATGAAGTCAATGAGCATAAACTACTAGGATGAGGGATGGTTAAATAAATGGTTGAGAAGGTGAAAACCATTCAATAACATATCAAGGTATCCTAGAGTCTACAAAAGTGTTGTGTAGATAACCGTCGATGAGACCTTGAGTTTAAAGTTGGAGACATAGTATTTCTATGAATATCTCCATGGAATAAGGTCATCGGGTTTGAAAGAAATGGAAGTTATGTCATAGGAATATCGACCCCTTCGAGATTCTTGATCGTGTTGGGGTCGGGGCCTATCGACTAGCACTTCTAACTACTACAGAGAAAGAACATGATGTATTTCATGTATCCCTTTCAAGGAAGGACATACCAGAACCTTCACATGTACTTACTTTAGAGGTAGTATATCTAGATGATGATATTTCTTACAAGGATAAACTTTTTAAGATCATAGATAATGGAGAAAAATTTCTATGAAATAAGACAATTCTGCTCGTCAAGGTGTTGTGGCGAAACAACAGTTTTGATGAAGAGATGTGGGAATCAGATGAAGTGATGAAGAAAAGTTACCCACATCTATTTTAGTGTGGGAAAAGGTAATTTATAGGGTGAAATTTCTTAAGGGGGGAATATTTTAATGACCCAAACATTCATTAATGAAAATTCATATTGATCTAATTAATTGTCTTATTATGGTTATATACACTATGATATTCATTGGTTTAATGTTTCTAGTTTTATAATACCGTTATGAATTTTGACCATTTCAAATATATCTGTTGAACAGTAATCACATGATTAGTATAAATATAGGGATTTAAAAAATCCAATTTACACCGACAAAGGATGCAATGGCTTCATCTAGTAGACTTACCCCATGCCAATCCCACTTGTCAGAGCTCAAGAATGAGGTGGCGTTATTGGGATTTTCTCTTGACCAATCCCAAGTGAATATTGAACATGTTAAGCTTGAGCGGAACCTACTACGGGGGAAGTTGATGTTAATAGAGATTACCAACCAAGTGATGTTATCTGAGCCACCCCAAGAGTCTATCAGCATCTCATACATTACCCTTCGGTCTTATGCGGGTGTTATATGGCATTATGTAACAATACCCTAGAACTATGTCTATGTACATTATTTTTGTATAAGGAATGTGAATTCATTTTATTATTGTTACTTTGTAAATAGTTTTTAAAGCACAAATAATATTTTTAGTTCATTTTCAACTAGGAAATATATTTTGTTGAATTAATCGATTTGAATTAAATAATATTTTAATAAAATATTATTAATAAATTATCTTTTATTAAATATAAATTATCGTACAATTTTTATGAGTACAGTTGTAATTTTTATTAAGGATTGAAAGTTGTTTTTGTCAAAAACCATGAATTCTCGATAAATTTTAGTTTTTATTTTAAAATTAAAAATTCACATATTTAGAAAATTATTTAGTTAAAATGAATATTATTTTGGGAATCAGGATGTCAAAATTATCCAATGGTGAATTTTTCATAATTTTTTGAGGCAGTCGAATTTTTGGGTGAAAAATAAATACTGTTAAAATATATAATGAGTTTTATGACATAATAATGACCCAATAATGAAGTAATAAAATACAATAAACATCATGTTCGGCCTATATATGTTTTAACGTTAAATTAATGTGATTTTTGGTTTGTTTGATTTATTTTAAAAATGTTTAGTGGACCCTTCAAGGCTTATAAAACATTTTATCTTTTTAAATTGTTTTTCTTTGAGAGTGTGACTCACCTCCACATAAGAAAATATATTATTTTAAGAATTTAGGCCATTGGACTTATAAAATATTTTCTTCCACTACCCTTTGGAAAAAACCATGGGCAAGAACCATGGGCTGGTTTGTGGTTATGATTAGTTTAAGGTGAGGTGTCCAAAACCTAAATAAAAAATAATTCCCTCTACTTTCCAATATAAAACCACCAAAGCTTCCACTTCATCTTCACAAATATCCTTTTTAGTTGGCCCAAAAACTCCCTTTATCTCTCTAGAATCCTCCCAAGGTTCCCCAAGCACCCAATAATCCTCTCTCAAGCCTCTCCCATGCTTTTGGGATCACACTTCCAAATAAGGGATTTCTTCCTTTCTCATTTTTGTCCTATTTTCATTACATTGTTATACCCTTTTGTATTCAATTAAAAATATTGTGGTATGATTTTTCACCTCACCCATAATTCCCTCTTTATGTTTTGTTGATGGGATACACCTTTCTCTCTTATTAATTCTACCCATGTATACTCATTACCATGCTGAAATTCCATGAGGGATTTCTCTCTCCTCTTTTACATCCAAGTAATTCTTTTTGTATTAATCATATAAATTCCATTAAGTTTGTTGGTAAATGTATCTATATGACCCCCTTACTATCCATTTCATGTACATATGACGATACACTCTTTTCTCTCTCAGTAACCATTTTCATGAATCCTTATGGCACGCTGTTATGCTGCTGAAATTGCAATGTCTTTTTCCAAGACAAGATCATTTTGTAGTGAATACCAAAACCATGTATCTATAAATGGTATTCACCTTTAAGCACATATAAATATTTAATGGTACTTTAATGTATTTATTCAACATTACTAATTTACGAAATAACTTATAATATTGATGGATTCCATGTTAAATGATCCATGAGGCACACTTATGCATGAAATGAAATTTTTAAGAAGGGTGTTCCCTGATTGCGCTCCAATGTATTCAGTAAATTATTGTATCATGATAAATCATGTGAAATGAGTGTTGACTCGTGCTAATTCAATTGCAACAGGGGTTTACTCATGTCTCATGTGCAATGAGGGTTTACTCATGCTCCGTGTGTAATGTGCCTTGGCTCATTCTAATTCTATATTAAGTGTTGTTGCCACATTTCCATGATATAATTATCGAGGTTTATCATGACTCTATGTTCATAATTATCTTGTGCTCTATTGATATGACTATTTTCTAACAGGTATTGTATTCCTTGTGTTATTCCATGTTTATTCCCTTACTTTTCTTTATAGCTCCCCATTTTCTTAAGCATGTCCTTAGGTTATCCCATGCAATGCAATGTACGAGGGAATGTAGTGGTCATGTAAATGATGTTTTCAACAAAGATGTTGTATTTAAGGTTTTAAGTTGTTTTTTAATGATCCTAAGACCCAAAGACACTATACCTATCAATCATCCATTTTGTATCATGTTAAGTGTTTTTGTAATAAATCATGTTTAAGTATGTAATAAAAATAGGGTTGTTATATTTCTTATTCAGAATATCATCCTTGCGAACCCTTAATTGATGGTTTCCTAACCTATGATCGAACTTTGAGAACAAAATCATACCTTAAAATAGTAAAAATGGTATTCAATCCTCGGTAAGGGGTATGTGTTCTTGATTGTTACCTAATTTAGGTGATGACAATCAACACAAAGACTCAAACCCTTTTCCACCTTTTTCATAAACAAAACTACAGATTCCTAGGGGGACACAATGGGCCTTATAAAAACCATCTATCGAAGCTAATTAGAAAAAACCCTTGTCTCATAATTCTTGGTTGGAGAAATATGATATTATGTAGAAGTTATTTATGTGGCCCCATAGTATATGGTGATACTGAAGTCAATATACCAACCTAAAGGTGGTATTAGGACATCATCATGAAATATATCCATATAATCCTCCACTACTGTAAGAATCCATATTCTTAAATGGAATAGTACACCAAGGGTAAAAATTACAATTAATGGGTGATGGTTTGAGGATTCTAGTTATAAAACCCCACCCACTCAACCATAAGATCCATCTCACAAAAAAAGAGAATCTATCCCCATCTATCAAAATACATCTAACTCTTCTATGATGACTTAGATTCTACGCATGCACTATTGACAGCTAGACCATGCCCACGATGATATCATAAGGTTTAATCACAATGGATAACAAGAACCTGAGAAAATCTCTCCACTACATAAAAAATTACACTATAGGTAGATACACACTATAAAATCATCACTAAATCTTAGAAACTCTATCCATAGCTTTTGGGAACAAGACTCAACATGAGGATCTAGATCTCACATAGGGGAAATAATAATAAGGAATGACATGATCTAATAAATAAAATTATTGAATAAGGAGTAGAAAATTCACAAATCATACCATGATTCATCTAATTATAATCCTTAACATGTCCCTAAATACTCTTAAACCACCCACTCTGTAGATTTCTAGCCCTATGAACCTAGGTTGGGCTACCCTATGGAGGTGTTGGGAATAGCTCGTAGCATAATCCTTCACTACAAACTCCTCCCTTCGAATCTAAACCTACGCCTCTATTAACACTGACAGCTTGGGTACCTCCCTTACCAAGAATGGGATATCCCTCATCAAACCACTTCATAGGTCATGGTATTCCATTTAATACATTCTTACCTTACATAGCACTTCAGATCAAGAAATCACAAGCTATATAACCTTTCCCATCACAATCATAAAATTTCACCTCGTCCTACATACAAGATTATTTCCCTAACCCCAAATTGCAGAAACATATGTATGAGTTAGGGAATGGGGATGTCTCATGGGTCATGAACCTGATGGATAACACAAACTATATATTGTAGATTACTGAGCCCCATGTAGTCAATTATCGTATCACACAACCTAGAAACTCTCCAACAAGAATTTATCTAAAACCAACTCCCAGTTGGGAACATTGACATAATTGGTAATGAAAAAGGATACCACACTATCGAGGATGTATTTTTGAAGTCCCTTACAAAACATCCATGACTGTAGTTATCCATATAACACCGTATCAAGATAGTAACATTTTAGGTTGGTAAACATCTCGGTATACTCACCAACTAACATACCACCCTACAATTGCAGAATAAGATATCAAATTTATATATTGTGTAAAATATGTGGGAAATACTCATCATGGAGTAACTTATGGAAGTATAACCAGGATATTTTCATCTTTTCATGGGTATGTGTGATCAAAATCCATTATCACCCTTCTATTATAGGAAGAATGATTTCGGCCAATGAAACAATATGATTGTTTCTGGTCTGAATAAGCTTGAACAATCAAACTACATACTCACACAAACACTTCATTATCATAGGGCCTTTATCCCTATGAAACCTCAACAATATCTATTACTAGAACATGGGTAACTCACTAAGCCTACATGCATCATTATTTATACCTTCTAGAGCTACTTTCTATCTAACACATAGTTGAGCCTCTACCTAGACCATTGGTGGAAACACCACATGAGTGGGACTATTAATTGATGCCTCATAACTCAACTAATTTTCTACAAAATCCAATATTGGTATATAATTTGGCTGCCATTTTACATGAATCAAAAAAAATTCAAGATGTTCAATAGTTAGATGTTCATCTATTGAGAGATAACTCAAGAAATACATAAAGTTAAAATTAATCCAATCCTATATGATGCATGTTTCATTATTTTCCCTATAATTTATGTTTCAGTATGATGATTCAACAAGATACTAGTCAGAGCCTTGGTGAATAGATTAGTAGACTGTGGAACCAATACTAGGTTCCCTATCCTGAGATTTGAAATCCAGAAACAACAACATCATTTCCATATATCGTCAAACCAAATATTACATAAGAACAACTCTACACACTGATCTAATGTAAATATAATCTTTGATACCAATATATCCTAATCCGACCTTTTGGGACTCACCTGTTCAGTGATATACCATGTTTGACACCCCAACCAAACCTCTAATAGGCCACATGCTGGTGAAAAGTGCACAGTATGAATATAAATTAAATGGGTATCCTTAGGCTATTGTAATGGAATTCACACACACAACAAGTTCCATAATGAAATGTGTATATATATAAGAATATATTGAAATAGATACATTATAAAACATTCATGAAATAATATCTAAGAAATATATAGAAGTAAAATACTATAAAATTAAATATAAAAATAGAAAAAATACTCTTCTGACTATAAATGAGATATAACCAGTTTAAAAATGGAAAAAATGAAAGATTTTAGAGATCCCAAATCAAAATAACCCTATCAAATGATTGAATATGTCCAGTACATCCAAGTGTTAATATACTCCCTCGAAGTCACTATCAATCTACATATCATATGTATAAGACATCACACATTCAGGTGAATATCATGAAGGGTTGAGTACATAAGTACCATGTAGGACTCCATAAAAACCATCCAATGAGTAATAAAGATAGAAATAGTTAGCTCAACCAATAAAATAAGAGGGTTTTGAAAACCCCATATTTATATATTCTAAAAATAAAACAAATATATAGGGAAAGAAGATCTCCATGTAAAATACCTATCTATGAATAATGATTCTTCCAACATCTCCCTATGGTCCACCTCTTATTCCCAGCACAACGTAAAACTATATGTGAATTTGTTTGAAGGTCTCATGCCTCCCCTCTGTACTATATATCCAAGGGGGAACTAACTATATTTGTGGAACCATGCACTACTAGAAATTGAATATGGGAGGGTACCACTGCATTGATAGATACACTAACCATTTTCAATATGTGTGGGTACCCAATCTACCCATGAAATTATTATGGGGACATATTCCCTAGTGCAATAGTTAGTACCAACCTTGGGTATCTATTATGGTTAAACCCAATCACTTCCATTGGTTAAGAATCACTAAAGTAAGAGTCATTTTGGTAACACCTTGTTCTATATCTTTGAATCCAAAACATCAGCTATAATTACATCCTATATATATAATACTATGTATAGGATACCCACTATCCCAAATACGAGTCCAAGAGAGGGATATAAATAAGTGAAAAGTCATTTATAAAACATTCCTGATGTGTAGGGTATTCACAATGTGTCTTCACTACCCTATGAATGCTCGTGTCTTCTAGTTGATCACATTTTACACCATAACTTCTCTCATACTCTAGCCATACCCATGTGTCTAGTTGTGTTTAAGTACCCATACTATGTCCATATACATTCTTCATGCATGATTAATCTAGTCGTACTCGTTACTTAGCCATGCCCATGTACCTGTATGTGCCTATGCTTGTGTACTCTTAGGGTACATTATGGGCCACCAACACTAGGCTACGTATTGAGTATGAGTTATACATTATATGTCATATTTAATTCCATAGTGAACCCTATATTCCACAATAAGGGGACTGTGCAACTAGTCTTCCTAGACTACACATCATATATGCCTGGATTTTCTAGAAACTAAAGAATTCAACATGCATGCCCCCATACATCCTTTTTCGCTTCTTCAACCTTGAATTGTGCTAAGGATCTTACCTCTATAGATGAAATTACATGATCTATCATTGATGACTAGATTCTATCAACCCTAACTACTAATGATTCGATCCAATTATTAAGATCATTCATACACCAAAATCCATGAATAAAGAACCCACATTCCACCAATAATCCATATCTAATTTCCCATCCCACCACATTAAACCTTAATCACACTATCAATCATGAACCTGAACCACGGTATCAACCCACTTCACTAAGGTACAATTGATGGATGTTTTTCTACTAGGTATTTATCAGTCTTCTATCCCTGTGAAATATAATGATGAATGTGTGAAGCAAAATGGGATACAATCATAAAAAACTTTAGGGGATCAAATGTCCATTATTGGGGTTGTAATTCATTCATGGATAAATAAATTGGTGATTGAGAGGGATAAATCAAGAAACCACAAAAAATAAACAATTGATTTTACGAAAATAATGATAATAACTAGATAGTGAATAATATAAACAATATATTGTTTTCAAACAAATGAAGGGTTGAATCCAATGAAATAATATACCGTACATTATGTTTATATCTATTGCTGATGAAAAACTGGATTGTTCAATTGACATTGGAAAGGTCCCAAAGCTTCCTGGGCAATGATAAATCTATTAAAAAATTGTCATCACTCCATGATTCATTGTTATTCATAAACATCTCTCCTCTATGGATCCTATAAATTCACCCAAGGTTATGTGTCTAACCTTGAAAATAATTAATAATGATGAATATATAAGGTACAATATAGTATGTTTTGATATTTAATTAAATTAATAAACTAAAATGTTGAATCACTTAACACACCCACTAATAGTCTCCATCAACTGAATTTTGGACACCGACCAAGATTATATCACTCCCTACGTAAAACCCATGTTTTGGAATTAATATTAGTATCATAATTACCATCTATGGTCTTGATCAATGAGAACCCCATTTACTATGAAAATATGATCAAAACATTTTATATATATATTATTATTTTTAATATATTAATTACAGGATCTTAAGATACCCAAAAAAATCTCTAACTCCAAGGAAAAAAATTCATATATCTATATATATTGATAAATATTCAAATGAATATCACAACAAAACTAGAGTTTAGACAATACTAGTTCTGTCATTATTTTTTAAAATCCAATAAATTATACATGGGAGAAAAATATTTATTTGATAGATCAATTATAAAGAGATAATTCATAAGAATGAAATCTTTTGCTTGAATTTATTTGTACAAATAAATCATGTCGTAGAAATTCTCAATGAACTATTACACATTAATTTATTTTATTTTATTGAAAATAAGATAGGTTTATTTAATTTTAATGGATTTTATTTCCTTTGTTTAATTATTTATGTTCTTTAATATCATAAAATATGTTCTCAGATACTAATTCTATACATGAAGAACCTAATTTACCTATTTATTGATAATTTAACATATTCCCACATTCTATTATATATTATATATTATATTATTATGTCACCTTGTATGGAGAGTCTGTATATTCAAAATGGGAATAATTTGTCAATTTGAAATACTAAACCTTCACTAAAATCTCTAAACTGCATCTCTCCATTTTCAAACACATTCAACCCTAAAAAACCCTTTGGACCACATGGCGTATACATTCCTGATGAAAATGGGAAAATCAAAGATTTTTTTAGTGAATGATTCAAAATATTCATAGAGGCCAATAGTATTATGAAATTTTCTAAGAGGAAAGTCTATTATCTTTTCTTAGATTGATCACATGGATTTTTGTTAAGAAAATGAAAAAATTATTAGGATTTGAGTTTTTATAATGATAAGAGAACTCAATTATTTGAAAATAAATAGGTTAGAGATTTCTATAAAAATGATTATTTTAGCTTCAATGATGACAAATAGATATCCATATTATGAATTTTGTGGAATGTACTTGTAAATAACATCTATGGTATGTTATGGAGTCCTTCATTTTCCTCACGAAGGATATTTTGAGTTTATATTTTCACTAGTTAACATAGATGATATAATACTAGATTTTATTATTACATCTTTCTTGTACTAGTAGTTGCAAAAATGTATATCAAATAATTAAAGGATTATACGATGATTTTGGTTAAGTTTATTCAAACCAATATAATTTAGTAGAATTGTTAGTTTTAAAAAATCATGAAATGATATATTAATATTCTATACATTATATTAATTTAGAATAAATTTAATCCTTCAATGTATATTTTTTAAATTTGTACTTTTCCTTCTAAAAATCATCAATTTATCCTTATGGAAGGATTCTAACCCTATTTTCTGGTAATGCTAGAGTATTGATGAATGGTGTTATGGAAAATAAGTTTTATGGTATAAATAATCTTAGATCATATTTGGATATGAATATCAAATATTTTTGGACTTAATACTTATGGAATTAATTACCTTTTTATACTGAATAAATAGAAGAAACGCCTATATAGGCTGAGGAGGAGACTGATATTGTAACATCCCAGGTAAATAAAGAATAATGAATTTTCATATTTATTAATATTTTCGAATTAAATATTAATTTTACTTTAAAGGGGTTGCTATGTTCGATAGCGTGCTCGATACACAACAACGAGTTTCTTTGAAATCTTACGTTGCACACTAGAAATATAACAATTTTTTAAATGGTAGTTAACATGTAGCCTTTGTATTGGTGGTAATGAATAGAAATAACTAAAATATGATTATATATATTTTTTAAAGTTTTTATATTTATCCAATAAAAGATAAATGCTTAAAATAAAAAAAGAATTCCATTTTTGGCAAAGTTACTCTAATATTCACTAAAAGGTCGACCTATCACCTTATGATGGTGAACCCTCATTAAATATAGTTTTTCTCACTCTTATACATTCTATTGGACCAAATAAAACTCTTCTTTAAAATCAGGACATCAAAATTTACTTTGTGTAAATTTTTGGTATTTTTCCGATCAAGATCATTTTTTAATGAATAGTGAAAAATGTTGTATTTTAATTCAAAACATATTTTTAATATAATTAATTTATATGATTATATTATATTTTTAATTGGTTTTAAAGTAAAATTAGAATATATTTTTACCATTTAATCCAATTGTGGTCATTGAAATTAATTTCACATTGAAATTGGACTTAAACTCGTGTCAATCTTTTGATACATATTGTTTCATAAAAACCCACTTTTTGTTTTGAAAGCGGGAATTAATTATTAATTTAATTAATGCAACTTATATGTTATGAATTTTTTAAAATAGAAATCAATTTTTAATTCGTAATATCAAATAGATCTTAGGGTAATGTTTTGGTATTTTTCTGAAAAACTTCTATTTTTGATGAATAGTGAAACCACTAAGTGGAAGTTAAAAAAACGTATTTTTTGTTTAAATGAAACATTAACACTTCTATGATTTGATTTTTAAAATTATGACATACATGGTTTCCATTAGGAAGTAATATGTGCTTCAATAGGATTAAAATAATTTTTGGTGAATAGTAACTTTTAAGTTCATTAATCACGATTAGAGGTAATTAGTGTAATTTAAGGTGAAAATAATGTTTTAATAATATGAAATGACCTAAAAACATGTCCTACCCTTATTGTATGTGTCATGTCCGACCCATACAATCCATGGGTCAACTTAGGGACCCCATGGAGACACTTTGGTAGGAAAATGACCCTAATAACCTTTTATATAATGTGAAAATAAAAATGTCACAAACATGTATTGTTTTGGTAAAAAAAATTACACGGGGTTATAAAAGTCATAATTTTGACTATGAATATTAAATAGAAATATAAAAATATTTCATACATCATGATATTTTTTTAATAATTTTTAGACATTATATAAATTAAATTATTTATGACACCTTGATGATGAAGCGATTACCTCATTATTTAAAGATTTAAATAAAAGTAAATGATAATGTAAAATCTAAGACCTACACTTGTAAAAAACCTATTGTATGGGAGGATTTAGAACCCTTATCACCTTATCCTCTAAATTTATAATTGTGGGAACTTTTTTATCCAAAAACCATTTTATAATAAAGTATATTTTCTTAACTTTCCTAGAGTTCCCTTCCTCTCCTCTTATAAAAGGCCCCCAACTCTACCACCTTACCCAAACCTCTCAAGCCTTTGTTTCATCCAAGATCTGATAATTTTATCTCTCCACATCCCTCCCTTCATCCTTGAAGCCTTACCTTGGGCAGAAATCTCTTCGAGGAACCCTTTCAGTTCAAACCAATAAGAGTTACCCAATTTTAAGGTAATGTATTCACTTGTGTTCTTTTGATTTCTTTTGCTTCTCCAACCCTATAAACTATTTTTATTCCGTTATTTTGTAACAACAACAACATCTTCAATATACTTGGATTTTTTTATGAGAAGGATTCGAGCTACACTTACACACACCTCCGTCTAATGGTTAAAGAACATACTATTTCTGTGGTTGGTGAATTTCTGCCTCACGAAACAATGATTGTTCAGTATTCTTTTAACACCTTTAATGGTGTCCATTAAGATGTCACTCTATTTATATATGATATATATTATGTTTATTTTTTCCTTATGCTTCTGTATTTTTTATTTGTGGCATACCTTTATGGTTTCCATTATGGGTAAACACAATAATTTCAATTCCAGAAGTGCGGACTACCGCCCCCTCAAAGTGATTTGATTCGGTAATACCATATGTGGTATGTATAAAGGATAGATTTAATGATATTATATATGATATTATACTGGAATTATAATATACCTTTATATCATTATGATTTCACTCCATTAAGTATGAAATAGAAATGAAACTAGCATTCATGCGTACGTACGGCTTACCATCTCCATGAACGGTGCATTTAATTTCTTACCTATAAATGTTATGAAATATTATAAATTCATGTATATACTGGATATATATGATATATATGATATCCACATCATGAGTATAATTTTGGATATAATGGATATTTTACCCCATGAACAACTTGTAATTATAAAGAGTTTATTTTTGACTCATGTACCAATGATCGATAGAACGACCATTATTAACATAAATAATTACATAGTGTTCATAACATGGTAATATGTGATTTAAAAGGAATAATGAACTTGAAAAAATATTCTTAATCATGTATAAATTAACTCAAGTTTATTATTCAAGAGATTAAAGAGTGATCGAGTCAAGTCAGACCCAAGGTATGGGACTTCATCTCAATCTCCTTTCATTGAGGCATATTTTGTTTTATACACAACTTTCTTTTATGTGGTGTATAAACCCCTTTGAAATTTATGTTTATTAAAAAGGAATCTTTTTATGCGAATCGTTTTACTAAACGACAAAAGGAATGTTTTTTTTTCGTATGTATGCAGCGACAATGACTACTCCGCTACCGTGACCATTATTTGAGCTTCAGCTTCCTCTAAAAGTCATAACATTTTATTAAATGAAAAATAAATACCAAGTTTTAATTTTATTTTATTTTGGTATTTAAAATACTTTTCATTATTTTTTTATTATATCAATGTATTTTATTGATATCTTGTGATTGAAATATGGAAATTTTATGTTTTCTTTATGAATTTTTTATGTGATACGATTATGTTATGGTTCTTGGAAATTTTTTATGATTATGGGTGGTTTTGTGATTAACTAAGGGCGGGTGAGTTCGATATAGCTCTCCAATGCATTTGGTAATGTGAAGGAGTTAATCATTAAGGTTTCTCCGAAGAGATTTGGGTAATATACTGTGATGGGTATTCCAAACATAACCAAGAGGGTTACTCCCTACATTATAATGTTAGGAATGACTCAAGTTACATTTATGTCTTATGATTTCTATGATTTATTCATGATTTGATAAGGTATGTTAAAATTCTTATGTTTTATGAGTAAAGTATGATTTCATACATGGACTAATGTTTTCTTTTCTTACGTTTATATCCCTTACTGATCTTTTTATGCTCACCCCAAGTTTTTCATGAAATGTTATTCACAGGACATAATGTGGAATGGGGTCAAGGATGGGATCTGGGAAAATTCATGCTGTCTTAAACAGGGTACAAGACATGAATTTTTTTTAGAGTCCATGTTTTGTAAAAAAAAGTGACTTTGTAGAAGTTTCAAATATGTAATCTTTTGATATGTAATAGTTATGATCAAATTCTCTAAAAATCTAAACCATGAAAAGATCCTAAATATAAATAATTTATTTAATTCAATATTAAGTGAGGTTTAAGGTCGGGGCCTTATAGTTGGTATCAGAGGTCAGTTTAGATAACTTTAGGAGTTAGAATTCTATTAAATGATTATCCAAAAATATTTTTTTATGGTCAAATTGAAATGATGTAGAGTTTCAAGATTACCATGTTGCTTCATCTAAGACATGTTTGTTTGGAATGGTTTTCCGCTGAGGAAATAGGAAAGCAATGCTAGGAAGGTATACAGAAGAAAATGACCTTCCGAATCAGTATCCTAAGATGGTCAGAATTGGAACTGAACAGCTTGTTGTAGTAATGGAACAGTTGACTCAAGCGATAAATGGTGGTGGTATCCATGCACGAGATCAGCCAGATCAACCGCAGAAGAACATGTCAGTGGTGGAACATTTCATGAGAAAAACATCCCCCATCATTCAGAGGATCATCTGAACCTGTGCTAGCTGAAGGGTGGATTAATGCACTGGAGAATATTCTCAATGTCATGGGGTGTTCAGACAATCAAAAGTTCAGTCATTCTATTTTCCGTTTGGAGGGTGAAGAAGATCAGTGGTGGTCTATGGTTAAAAATATCAGGGACGCTGATGAGATTGATGCTCTCGATTGGGATGAATTCGAAGGTCTGTTTGTTGAGAAGTATTTTTCTAAGGCTGTTCGACATAGGATGGAAAAACAATTCCTGGAATTGAGGTAAGAGGAAGAATCAGTGGCTGCCTATGAAGAAAGGTTAACTCGATTAGCAAGGTATACTCTAAATTTTATCCGATACCTTGATAGTAAAATCAGTCGTTTTTACTCAAGATTAATTCCAAAATATCGAAGGGTTTTAGATTCTTGTGAGTTCAAGAGTTATGAAAATCTTGTTCGATGTGCTGAGAAGGTGGAAATGGAGTTTGCCGATGATCAAGTGTTCTATAACAACCAGCAGAAAAAGAGACCGAGGTGGCATGAGAAATGAAAGAATTATTCAAAAAGTTCTGACGGTAAGAAAACTAATTTTCCATTTTTTGATAAATGTGGTAAAAGGCATGCTGGGGAATGTCTTCAAAATTCTAGAAAGTGCTACCGATGTGGTAAGATGGGACATAAGGCTCATGATTAAACTGTAAATGATCAGGGGGATGGTAAGACCAAATTTGATTTTCAGTTAGTGAAATGTTTTAAGAGCAATGAGATGGGTCATTATGAAAACGAGTGTCCAACAAAGATCTCTAGTGATGGTAAGTAGTTAGATGACAAGCAGAAATGGGTGGTGAAATCCTTTTCAACTACTTCAGCAGATGTCAGGACATCAAATTATGTTGTATCAGGTACATTGTTTGTTTTTTCAGATTATGCCAGTGTGTTGATTGATTTGGGGTCTACACATTCTTTCATCTCTGAAAACTTTTCTAGTAAAATGGGAATACTATCTCAAGAAATGACTCCTGAACTTGTGGTAAAAACACATGGGGGAAATTTTGGGGTAAAAATAATTTATATGAATCTTCCTATCCTTATTTGTGGAAGTAACATACTTGTAAACCTTATTGATTTACCTCTAGTAGAGTTTGATGTTATCCTAGGTATGGATTGGCTCTCTATTTACCATGCTAAGATTGATTGTAGAGATAAAGAATTTTATTTTTAGAAAGGATTTTAGTTTGTGTAAAAGAATGAACCCTTACTATTGATAACATATCAAGAGGCTGAGAAACTTATAAAAGATGGAAATGAATGTTACCTTGCACATATTATTAAAAACAAAGGAACTATTCAGATTAATTATGTGACAGTGGTAGATGAGTATCCTGATGTTTTTCTTGATGAGTTTCCTGGAATAATACCAGATTGGGAAGTTGAGTTTACTATTGACTTAGTTTCTGATGCTAAGCTAATTTCAAAACCCCCTTATTGAATGGCTCAAATTGAAATTTTAGAGTTGAAGGCGCAATTGAATGATTTATTAGAGAAAGGTTTCATTCGAACTAGCACATCACCATGGGGTGATCCTGTATTATTTGTTGAAAATAAATATGGTTCAATGAGACTTTTCATTTATTATAGAGCCTTGAATAACTATAATATTAAGAACAAGTATCCTTTGCCTCATATCGATTGTTTGTTTGATCAGCTCCAGGGAGCTCAGTATTTTTTGAAGATTAACTTGAGGTCAGGGTACCATCAGTTGAAAGTAAAAGAAGCAGACGTACCGAAGACTGCATTTCGTACTAGATATGGCCATTATGAATTTGTAGTTATGCCTTTTGGGTTAACTAACGCACCTGCTGTATTCATGGACCTTATGAATAGAATTTTCCATGAGTTCTTGGATAATTTTGTGGTTGTTTTCATTAATGATATTTTGGTTTTTTCTAAAACTAAAGAGGAGCATGAAAGACATTTAAGGGTTATTTTGAAAACCATAAAAGAAAATAAATTGTATGGGAAATTCAGCAAATGTGAGTTTTGGTTGCAACAAATTTCTTTCCTTGGTCATATTGTTTATAAAGATGGGATAACTGTTGATCCTTCAAAAACAAATGTTGTTGAAGAATGGACAAGACCCACAAATGTAACTGAGATTCGTAACATCCTTGGTTTGGTAGGCTATTATTGAAGGTTTGTTAGAAATTTTTCATGGTTATATAGTCCAATGAATAAGCTAACTCGGAAGGGTGTTAATTTTTTCTGGACAAAAGAATGTGATGATTGTTTTCAGGAACTAAAAAGAAGATTGGTGAATGCTCCAGTTTTGGCACTACCTTCCAGGAATGGGGAGTTCGTTATCTACAGTGATTCTTCATTGAAAGGACTTGGTTGCATCCTAAGGAAGAATGATTAGTTAATTGCTTCACGAAAGTGGAAAACTCATGATGTAAATTACCCTACACATGATTTGGAATTAGCTTCTATTGTTTTTGCTTTAAAAATTTGGAGGCATCATTTTTATGGAGTAAAGTGTGAAATATATAACGATCACAAAAGTTTAAAGAATATATTCACTCCGGAAGAATTAAACATGAGATAGAGGAGATTTCTAGAATTAATCAAGGATTATGATTGTACAATTCATTACCATCCGGGAAAAGCAAATAAAGTGGCTGATGCTTTGAGTTGAAAAAGTAATGCTTCACTAACAATGTTTCATTTGGAACGTGATCCTTTGGTTGAGGATTTGTTGAAATTTGGCATAGAAGTTGTTGGTGCAGAATGTCCTTCTGTTTTGTTTCAGGTATCAGTGAAATATTCTCTATTAGACAGAATAAAGCAAGCACAGAAGCAAGATAGCGAGTTGTAGAAAAAGGTAGAGCTGGTTCAGAAGGGTAAGTTGCCTGAATTCAACATTGATAATGATTGTGTTTTGAGATTTGGGAAGAGATTTTCTGTGCCTTGTGATTCACAGTTTAAGAGAGAGTAGTTATATGAATCTCATAGTTCTCTATTTTCAGTTCATCTAGGAAGTACTATGATTTATAGAGATCTTCGGGAGTATTACTGGTGGGATGAAATGAAAAGGGATATTGCTGATTTTACTGTGAAGTGTTTGACATGTCAACAGGTTAAAGAAGAGTGGTAGTTACTGAAATGGTTTCTTCAGCCTTTACTAGTACTAGAGTAGAAATGGGAGAATATATCAATGGACTTCGTTGTGGGATTTCTGACGACACCTCGAGGTAATAAAGAAATCTGGGTTATTATTGATTGATTGACTAAATCATCTGATTTCCTTGCTATACGAGATACGTTTTCCCTAGATCAACATTCCCATTTGTATCTTAAAGAGATAGCCAGGTTACATGGAGTTACTCTCTCCATTGTATCTGACCATGATCCCAGGTTCACTTCTATCTTTTGGAAAGGCCTTCAGAAGTCGTTGGGTACTGAATTAAATTTTAGTACATCTTTTCATCCGTAATCAGATGGGCAGTCCGAACGAACAATTTAGACCTTAGAGAATTTGATACGTGCTTTCTCTATGGATTATTAGGGAAGTTGGGACCAACATTTTTCTTTGGTTTATTTTTCATATAATAACAGTTTTCATTCTGGTATACAGATGGCTCCGTTTGAAGCATTATATGGCAAACGGTGTCGAACTCCATCTTTTTGGGATGAAGTAGGTGAAAGGAAGCTGATGGGACCATAATTTATAGAATAGATGGCAGAAAAGGTTCAGTTGATTTAGAAACACATGGGAACGGCTCAGAGCAGACAGAAAAGTTATACGAATAACCAGAGGAAGGATCTATCTAATGAGGTAGGTGATCATGTCGTTCTCAATGTTTCACCATGGAAAAGTGTGATGCGATTTGGTATGAATGGAAAGCTGAGTCCAAGGTTCATTGGACCATATGAAATTGTGGATAAAGTTGGATCTGTTGCATACAGAGTGTCATTACCTCTGAGTTTATCTCAGGTACACAATGTTTTTCATGTTTCGATGTTGAGAAAGTATATTCCAAATCCATCTCATGTTTTGAGCCAAGAGGTAGTTCAATTGGAAGAGAATCTTTCTTTTGAAGAACAACCAGTCCAGATTCTTGACCATGGAGAGAAAGTGTTACAGAATAAGGTAATTTACCAGGTAATGGTTTTATGGAAAAACCATATGGTTGAAGAGGAAACATGGGAATCTAAAAATTCTATGAGGGATAAATACCCCCACTTATTTTGATAAGTGAATAAAATTGTGAGGACACAATTCTCAAAAGGGGGGAAGGATGTAACATCCCAGGTAAATAGAGAATAATACATTTTCATATTTATTAATATTTGAGAATTAAATATTAATTTTACTTTAAAGGGGTTGCTATGTTCGATAGCGTTCCCGATACGCAACAATGAGTTTCTTTGAAATCTTACGTTGCACAATAGTAATATAACAATTTTTTTTAAATGGTAGTTAATACATAGCCATTGTATTGGCGATAATGAATAGAAGATACTAAAATATGATTACATATATTTTTTAAATGTTTTTACATTTATCCGATAAAAGATAAAGGCTTAAAATAAGAAAAGAATTCAATTTTTGGCATAGATACTCTAATATTCACTAAAATGTCGAACTATCGCCTTTTGATGGTGAACCCTATTTAAATATAGATGTGGTCACTCTTATACATTCTATTGGACCAAATAAAACTCTTCTTTATAATCGTGACATCAAAATTTACTTTGTGTAAATTTTTGGTATTTTTCTCATAAAGTTCATTTTTAAATGAATAGTGAAAAATGTTGTATTTTAATTCAACCCCTCTTTTTATTTGAATTTATTTATATGATTAGATTATATTTTGAATTGGTTTTAAAGTATTATTAGAATATATTTTTACCATTTAATCCAATTGTGGCCATTGGAATTAATTTCACTTTGAAATTGGACTTAAACTAGTGTCAATATTTTGATACATATTGTTTCATAAAAACAAACTTTTTGTTTTGACAGCGGGAATTAATTATTAAATTAATTAATGAAACTTATATGTTATGAATTTTTTAAAATATAAATCAATTTTGAATTCAGAATATCAAAAATAGCATAGGGTAATTTTTTGGTTTTTTTCTGATAAACCTCAATTTTTGATGAATAGTGAAACCACTAAGTGGCAGTTAATAAAACTGATTTTTTGTTTAAATGAATCTTTACCACTTCAATTTTTTGATTTTAAAAATTACAACATACAAGGTTTTAATTATGAATTAATATGTTGTTCCATTGGATTAAATGAATTTTTGGTGAATAGTAACTTTTATGTTTATTAATCGTGATTGGAGGTAATTAGTGTAATTTAAGGTAAAAATAATGTTTTAATAATATGAAATGACCTAGACACATGTACTAACCTTATTGTATGTGTCATGGACGACCAATAAAATCCAGGGGTCAAATTGGGGACCCCATGGAGCCACTTTGGTAGGAAAATGACATTAATAACTTTTTCTTAAAGGTTAAAATAAAAATGTCACAAACATGTATTGTTTTGGTAAAACAATTATTTCATGGTGTTATAAAAGAAATATTTTTGACTATGAATTTTAATTTGAAACAAAAATATTTCCTACATCATGATATTTTTTTTATAATTTTAAGAAATTATATTAATTAAATTATTTATGACACCATGATGATGTAGCGATTACCTCATTATTTAACGATTTAAATAAAATGATAAGATAAAGTTAAATATAATACCTAAACTTGTCAAAAAGCTATTGGATCTTTGGATTTAGAACTCTTTTCACCTTAGCCTCGAAATTTATAATTTTGTGACCTTTTTTATCTTAAAATAATTTTTTAATAAAGTATATTTTCTTAAATTTCCAAGAGTGTCCCTCCTCTCCTCTTATAAAAGGCCCCCACGTCTACCTCCTTACCCACAACTATCAAGCCTTTGGTTCGGCCAAGATCTTCTCATTTTATCTCTCCACATCCCTCCCTTCATTCTTGAAGCCTTACCGTGGGATGAAAGATCTTCAAGGAACCCTTTTGGTACAAACCAAGAAGAGTTACCCGATTTTAAGGTATTGTCTTCACTTCCGTTCTTTTGTTTTATTTTTCTTCTCCAACCCTCTAAACTCATTTTATTCCTTTCATTTCTAACAAAACCTGTATCTTAAATATTCTAGGATTTTTTATGAGAAGGATTCATGTTGTACTTACACACACCTCCATCTAATGGTTATAGAACATATTGTTTCTGTGGTTGATGAATTTCTACCTCACGAAACGATGATTGTTCAATCTTCTTTTAACACTATTAATGATGGCCATTAATATTTCACTCTATTTATATATGATATATATTATGTTTATGTTTTCATTATGATTCTGTATTTTTCATTTGTGCAAACCTTTATGGTTTCCATTATGGGTAAACCCGATAATTTCATTTCAGGAAGTGCAGACTACCGCCCCTGCAAAGTGGTTTGATTCGTTAATACCATATGTGGTACATATAAATGATAGATTTAATGATATTATATATGATATTATATTGGAATTATAATATACCTTTATATCATTATTATTTCACTCCATTAAGTAAGAAATAGAAATGAATGTAGCGTTCGTGCGTACGTACGGCTTACCGTCTCCATGAACGGTGAATTTCATTTCTTACCTCTAAATGTTATGTAGTATTATAAATGCATGTATATAATGGATATATATGATATATATGATATCCACATCATGAATATAATTCTGGATATAATGGATACTTTACCCCATGAACAACTTGTAATAATAAAGAGTTTATTTTTGACTCATGTACCAATGATCGACAAAACAGCCATTATTAACATAAATAGTTACATAGTGTTAATAACATGGTAATAATTGATATAAAAGGAATAATGAATTTGAAAAAAGGTTCTTAAGCAAGTAGAAATTAACTCAAGTTTATTATTTAGGAGATGAAAGAGCGATCGAGTCAAGTCGGACCTGAGGTATGGGACTTCGTCTCAATCTCCTTTCATTGGGGCATATTTTGTTTTATACACAATTTTCTTTTTTGTGGTGTATAAACCCCTTTGTAATTTTAGTTTATTCAAAAGGAATCTTTTTTATATGAAGCATTTTACTAAACGACAAAAGGAACGTTTTTTTGTCATACGTAAGCGGCGACAATGACTTCTCTGCCGTTGTGACCATTATTTGAGTTTTGGATTCCTCTACAAGCCACAACATTTTTTCTAAATGATAAATAAATACCAAGTTTTAATTTTATTTTATTTTGGTATTGAAAATGGTTTTCATAATGTTTTTATTATATCAATCTGTTTTATTGATATCTTGTGATTGAACTGTGGAAATGTTCTGTTTCCTTTATTCATGTTTTATGTGATATGATTATGGTTCTTGGAAATTGTTTAAGAAGACGGGTGGTTCCATGATAAACTAAGGGCGGGTGAGCCTGATATAGCTCTCCAATGCATTGGGTAACACGAAGGAGTTAAATCTTAATGTTTTTCAGAAGAAATTTAGGAAATATACTGTGATGGGTATTCCAAACAAAACCAAGAGGGTTACTCCTTACATAAGAATGTTATGAATGCCACAAGTTACCTTCTTGTTGTATGATTTCTATGATTTATTCATGATTTGATGAGGTATGTTAAAATGATTATGTTTTATGAGTAAAGTATGATTTCATGTATGGATTAATTTTTTCTTTTCGTACTTTTATATCACTTACTGAGCTTTTTATGCTCACCCCAAGTTTTATTTGAAATGTTTTTCACAGGACATAATGTGGAATAGGGTCAAGGATGGGATCAGGGAAAATTCATGTTGTCTTAAACATGGAACTAGACATGACTTTTTTTTAGAGTCCATGTTTTGTAAAAAAGTGACTTTGTAGAAGTTTCTACTGTGTATTATTTTGAGATGTAATAGTTATGATCTAATTCTCTAAAACTATAATCCATGAAAATATCCTCATTGTGAATTATTCATTTAATTCAATATTAAGTAAAGTTTAAGTCCAGGGCCTTAAAGATATTTCTACTGTCACTTCATCTGTGGTTTTGAAATATTTACAAGACTCTTTGAAGGATGAGATTCTATTTCTAAGAAGAATATTATATATAATTTCCTTTGATAAAATTTATTTTAGTATTTTTTCAAAAGATTGTAATGATGTCCTTTTTTCTATAGATTTGAGAGCTTTTGAGGAAGTTGTAGTTGGATAAGAACGTGAAGCTACAATAGCTCAACCTGGTCATCAACCTCATATGATTGAGACTAATTTACCTTAAGAATATGTGAAATAATCTTCTATTAATGAACTTGAGTTTTTGAGAACCAAAAATAACACAGCTCAAAGTATTATTTTTAGAGGGCTAATTCATATTGATGTTACTAAGTCCAGAACACTTTCTATTCAAGGTGATGTGTATTAAAATATTCCAAATTCTAAAATAGTGGAAATGATATTTCTTTATTAACTAATACATGATCATTCTCAATATATTATTGATGGTGAAAATGGTGGGAGACTTAAAATTTTTAAACTTTTTGTTTTAGTAGAGGAATAAGAAGTTGGTGAGGAACATTATTTATTTTAGAAGTATGGTTGAGGAGGACCATAAGAGGAACCTTCTACCATTGTATTGTATAAAATATTATTTTTAGATCCTATCATGGAATATCCTAATATCTGAATGTTTGGTAAAGATTTGGAGAAATATGCAGATATAATTATTCCTTAGTTTAGCTCTATTAAATCTAAATTGGAAGGGTTGAAGTGTTATATGTCTAATATTGAAGAACCTTATCTTATTATACCATTAAACATTTTGGATACTTATCCTACCTTAAACCGTAATTATTTGATAAAGATCCTAGACATGAATCTAACAGGTTCCTTGACCTAGAGTGTATACACATACTGGTTTGATTCACTAGATGCTCAAGCATGTCCCTCCTCACAACCACAGTTTTCTAGTACCTTGGGCATAAAAGAATAGAGAAGAATAGAGAAATATAATGTATAATGGATAAGATACTGGGGTATGCTTCAAACCACCCGTCATAATGGGTACTACATCATTTTATAGTCATTGAGGACACTACCTGATACTTTATAGTATGTACGTGTATGTTATAAATTGTACACATAAATGCATTAGTCATTAATAAATTTTTCATACAAAAGAACCATTGATCCTCCCATGTATTTAATCTTCTGAAATGTCTATAATAATGATATCAAGGTGGAGAAGATAACTTTATAACAAAATATAACATAAAAATTCCTTGTAATTCATATCGGGCAATATTAATCATAAAATATAATCATCCCACATTATGATATCATCAAATCAGATAACACAATTGGATAAGGGAGTTGAGTAATATATCATATCTCCCCTATAATATAGATAAACTAATTTACATAATATACTATTTTAAATATATTTTAGCATATAATAAAACCTATGACACCATTACATCTAATGGTATGTGATGTTCATAAATTTTGATGAAAGATTTTCTAACTACTAACTACTAAGGCATAACAACTGACTAGTTAGAAGATATTCCCAAATGAAGTATGAATAATCCCTAAGAGAATATATTGCCTTTATATTTAACACAATTATTTTGAATTAATAATATTTTAATAAAAAATAAAAAATTTAACAAAAAAAATAACATAAATCAATCATTAAAAAAAATCCAAGGTTCAATTCTGAAGGATAATTTTCTTTCATTAATGAATGGGTTTAATCAATAAGTTTTAATATTATTGTAAAAACACCAACATCCTATGGATTATTACATTGATTCTATTTAAGATAAAATATTTTTATTGGTAGGAAAAATAAACTAACATAAGTTTATTGTGCACAATCTTATAATTAAAAGTTGAATCGAAACTATTTGTGATAGTTTAATCCTCTGAATTACAATTGAGTTACATGCATAACAATATTTTTTTCAAAAATATATCCAATAATGTGATTAAATTATGTCTCAATGTAATTACTAATTACAATGACTATTCTTGAATAAAATAATTAAAATAAAATAAGAACTCATCAAATTACTCTTTCCCCCTCAACCCTTAAGGGATTATCCAATCATTATGGAGAAATACTCACCCATTAATGACTTTATAATCAGAAGAATCTAGTAGGGGAAGATATAATAAAATTATAAAGGATAAACTTGAATAAAAAATTATTGGATATTATAGAACTATGGCTCTATATTCTAAAATCATAAAATTTCAAATGATCCTAAAATTTGAAAGAAACTACTTATTTATAAGGTTTTTACCCATAATGATGAAAATATACGTTTCCTGAAATAAGGAGATAAAAGTATGATATATAAATCCTATATAATATCCCTTAATAGACCCTACATGGAACAACATATAACATTACAACAAAATCAATATATCTTATCCTTTGAAATAAGAATCTCCAGATTATCAAGGAGTGACACCCTGGACAATTCAGCAGGGATACTATATTTATTAACCATTATCCAATTAATTATGGTGTGAAATGGAAACTAGATATGGTTTGTTTCATTAATATTTAACTAACTCTTAGACTTAATCATCTCATGATGAAATAGACATCCACTGTAGTGTTATGAATCTATTTATTCAACGTATGTCCCAGCTAGATAATTCAATGTAGTGTGTTCATGTAATCCATGATGATATATCTTCGTAAATCATTTAGGTTAATATCATGAATACCCATAAAGTTAAACTGAAATAGCATCATTAATCAAATTAGCATGAAATAACCTCCCTAAGTTTTTCTTTTGTATCCCATAATGGTGTCATTAATCTCTCAATGGTGTAATGATGCTTCCTAAACTATATGGTATAATTGATTAATCTTAATTAAAAATAAGACTCATAGAGTCAATCAAACATTTGTGATTATTTGTTAACATAGCCTTTAGTTTTAAAATTTTAATCTCATGTAGGTTTTTTCTAAAACATCATAAAGTTTAATTTTGTTTGAATACATAGTTAGGGTGAAACCATATCATTTATACATACCTAGTTATTCAAACATAAGGAATTGTAGAATGAATCATATTGACTATTATTTGGTTTCCTTTGGCGCAAATTACATTTATTAATACATATATATGTTATGGTTTTTATCTTATACTCCTATGATGATTCCTTATCTTCTCTAAAAACACATGTTATAGCATCAAACCAATCAAGTTTTAGAAGCACATGTTGTGGTTTGGATTGTCTGAAAATCAACTAAAATTATACAAAAATCATCTAAGTGTATCTTAGTAAGTAATATTAGAAAATTCATCAAAAATGAAATGAATATTATATTATTATGTTCATTAACAAGTGAAAAATACGAAGAAAGTATTGGTATAGAAAAAAGGTATTAAAATCAACCACACATGAACAATTTATTATATTCATGCGAAAATATTTCAAAAAAATCTGATGGAAATAAATCCTCCGACAAAAGAATAACAACCCCAATCATGTAAAAAAATTAATGTTTTAATTGAAAATTATTAAAAATCAACAAAACATTCATCATTTACATAAAATATTGTTTCATTGTTGAATTTACACTAAAATTCAACTACTAGTTTATTATTATTGATCGTCATTCCTTAGAAATCCAAAGACATGCTGTGACATAACTTTTTATAAAATATAAATTCAACACTCCAAAATAACCTAAAAATTTAATTATGATCAATTTCTAGTTCATGAACACTATCCATAGGCATGTAAAATGTCTCAATATTTACATTCAAGTAATAAAACAACAACAACCAAGAGGACTTATATAAGGAGGGTTCTAATTAATATGAGTCTAAATGTATGAAGTTTATGATATAATCAATGAAAATTTGTGTCTTGAAAATAGGGGTTTAAATCATTAGGAAGAATGCATGATATTATATTTAATATTATTAAAAAAATAATTCTTTATATCCTTAAAAGGACGTCATTTTCCATCAATATATTCTTTTATCAGGGATTCACATCATTAGCATGCACTAACAATGATATTAGTTTATTTACTATTTCTCTTCATGTTTTAATGTAAATTAAAGTTGGATAATATGTCAACCCCCACAAAATACACTTATTTGATCTCATCATGTCACTAATTTTAATATTTTTAATAAGATAACCAGATGATTATGAATACTCATCAATATGACCAAGATAAAATCGATTGTTTAATTTTAATTTCTTCTAAAATAATATAGGAATTACCTAATTAAAATATATATTAGAATTGAATAGAATTATCAGTATATAATATAAAGTTCACATCATTCATGATATTAAATTAGCACTGAACAGTTATATATATCAGTAATCTCCCATTTAAATTCAATTGAAAATCAGAATATTATAACAAATACTAATGGTTTGAAGAGTAATTTAGCTTGATACGTGACTTCCAATAAATTTATTTTATTAATTTTATTTTTTTAAAAGAGATGTTAGGTTTAATCTAAGAAAAAAAGTTCTTTTTTTTAAAAAAAAATGGACTAAACAATTTCAATGTGGTTTGGAAAGTATTCATTATTTATTTAGATTAAATTGAATGTTATAATAGTGATGTAAGTGTTACGAATATCTCAAGAGATAGGGTATGGAAAGAATATGTAAAAAAAGTTAAATACATATCAGGAATGATATATTAAATATTTTCCATCCATCCAAGACATTATTTTTAAATAATCAATAAATTGAATATTAATTTTGAAAATGAAAATTTGAGGAAAAATTCAATTATTTAATAATTTCATATTTCCACATAAAAATAAACAATTTGTTGATTGCCAATTAATTTTACATAACCATTATCTTTTATTCCATTTTTTCATAATTACTTATATGAGGAGAAATTTTATAATGAAAAATATCTCCTAGATATTTAGTTAAAGACAAAAGTCAAGATCTTTTTAGATTCCCACCACCACACATAATAGAATGCAGTGTCCTAAATGTGTGTCATCATGATGAGAGATATGTAAAGTAATATGAAAAATAAATTCATAAGAGTAAAGTAAAAATATTTAAATAATAAATAAATATCTCCATTAATAAAATAATTTTCCAACCATAATTCTTAACTTGGGTTGAATTCTCTAAATTTTGTGTGTGTTTGTGGTTGTTTGGTGTGGGTGACTGAAAATTAAAATACAAACTTAAAAATAATTTTGTTACAAATAATACAATAGGATAATAACATTATTAATTGTTGGGAAAATTATATGTTCATGTATTCATAAATGGATTAGAATAACAATATTCAAAAAGCTCAAATGAAATAAGTGTGTATGAAGGGTATCAAAAATATAAGCATAAAAGATATCAATGATGATTAAAATTAGTACGTAGAGGGAGAAAATCATGTGATTTTGTGGTCGAATCCCGATTCCCCTAATAGAATTATCTTCCCGTAGAGTTTCTTTGTTTTTAAATCAACTATTTTTAAAAAAACTAGTGATATGTTTGAAGAAACTAATATGATATATAGCCCTATAAAAAAATTTCATGGGTGATCTCAATGAGTAAGAGTGCTTGATGTGTCATCCCAAAGGATATAAACTATTATCTCTATATAAGTGACGTGGTAATCATGAATTCATAGATATCTTTATGAATTTTGGTAGGGGGTTCTAAGACTCCTATTCGTCATTATAAATATTGGAATCACTAGTCAATATCATAAGAGAACAATCTAAAATTATAAATGCAAAAAATAGTATGGGATGGTCCTACATATAATCATATGCTTCGAAAATATTTATATTGAGATGGATCCCATATGATGCGAAATATAATCAATAAAAGGCATCACTTCCACATCCACAATTTTCTATGCCCTTTCACATCATGAAATATGAATGCTTGAATGCCTGTCATGCCTCTAGATCCGAAGGAAAATACACAACCTAATGGGGAATGACACTAAATTGATTAGGTTTCCTCTAGTAATAATATTATTGTGGGAGTGGAATGATTTTAATAGAATAAATTAATGCTCGAGTAGTATCTCATCGAGTAGTGAGGAAAAACCTAAAAGGTGCCTCCCATGATGGATACTACGTAAGATATAACAGGGGTGTTTGGGCATGCAGCAGCACCGATGATGTATGGAACGAATTACTTAGATGGTGAACAATCTAATTTAATTCCACAATAATAATATTAATTATTATTAAAAAATATTTATTAAAGTCTTCAGTAATGAAAGGTAGTGGTGTCTCTATGTGTGTAGTGGCTGCTCATCCTCTTGGTGGTGGAGTTACTGACCAAGAATAAGAGGCAACAAGGTTGTGTTGCTTTGTGGTGTCTTATTAGTTTTTAATTTACTAATACACGTCATAAAAATAATAATACTTACATTATTTTGTTAAGAGGCCCATCTTATCTAGTAATGGAAGATCTATAAGCCACAAAATCCCTATGGATTTCATGGGTAAATAAGAAAAATAAACCTTTATATTCTTGGATGGATATGTATTCATATTCAACATTATGATTATTCTATTAGTTTTACTTAATTATCCATAATAATATAATTGAATTTTTTGGGATATATTAATAGTCAACCCCTATATAAAAATGATATAATGGGTGTGAATGTGAAATTAGCACATAGATTCTTATGATTAACCATTCTCCGATCATACATGAGTTATTTCTCTATATATGATCTTGAAAATGGATTTATTCAATTAGGATCTATTTGTTTTATCAAGATCATGCTTAATTAACTATATATTGATATTTGACATCCACCACTGATAGGAAGTAATTTTTTAGACTCTAGAATGAGTTCATCATATTCAAGGATTGCCTTTAACACCTGGATAAATAATACCGAGAACAGTCCAAACTCTACTAAATAAAGAATCTAAATATTCTATCCCATCATAAATTTATCATTCTTAAGTGTCAACATCAGTATAGAAAAAAATTACAACACAAGATATAGTGATACTCCTCTTAAACTTGAATATAATACTATATATTCATGATCCCTAGTGTATCCATGACTAGATCAACTATATTTATTTACACTATAATAATAATATCATGTGGCATATTTATTATTGAATCACTGTCATCTATAATGTTCACACCCACTCTTGGTATTAATGATCTGTTAACTACAGTTATCGATATAGATGATAATAATATCTATCCTCACATATCTCGGAATAATATGATGTTGGATCATATTGGATTTCATTTAATGTGGGTAATGAGGATAATATGTGGATAGAAAATGGATTGGGTGACTTTGTGGGTATTCTGGATTTCTTTTTCTTTTTCCTTGAATGATAACATTTATTATTTTTATGATGGTGAGATTTTATCCTTGGACTAGGTATGTATGGTTTTGGAAATGGATATGGGATAATATAAGGATGGTTTGTAATTGTTTGAATGGGTTTATAAAGTGTCAAAAGGATGGTTCAAAAATTATATTTGGGTTGAAATAGGTATAGTGACAGTTGGAGAAATCAACGAGGAATGGTTATAATAGGTAAGTAATTTTATATTGGGGATGGTGTAGAAATCAAATTATAGAGGATGAAAAAAGGATTCCAATATTATATAATGTTATTGGATTTTTAATAAAAAACAATTGTTCCATCAATTAAAACCCTAGAAGAGTGGAATGTGAATGTTTATAACACATTTAGTGTTTGTCATTAAAATTTTGTTTGACATGAATGTATCATGACACAACCAAATTCATTGTCAAATGGTTTTTTTATATGTCAAGAAAACATCATATTTTACAGTATACAACGTCTAAAATTGTTACTCCATTAGAAAAAATATCATGGCCCATCCATCTGGGCTACATCCTCAGATAAAGAATCACAAAGTGGGCCCATGGTAGGGATGAAACCTATTAAAGTTATGGTAGAACCTATTTTTCAAAATAATATAATGAAAAAATGATTAAGTGATTCGATAATATGACCTAATTCTTCAAATTATGAATACATCTCATTGTTTTGGACCATAGATGGATGTTGACCTAATAAAATTTAATTTACATAATATTATTGTCTCTTTTCTCTCTTATGAAATAGAATTAATTCTCCTTGCCACGAATTAATTTAGTTATTCATAAATCATAGTGTGAGAAATATGGATGTGACCTGACCTATTTCTTTTGATCAAAATTATTCATTTTCTAATATTGATCCCTTGAATCTATAGTAGTGGGGTATAGGAGATTACGTCGGAGTCTCTACTCATCCTTCCATGTAACTTCTAATAGAAGAAACATTTCATGAGAAATTCATTTTGATAATATACAAAAAATTTCTCCCTTGTAATGATTTATAAAAAATTCTTTGAAAAAGATACATTATATCATCCTTAGTCAAGTTAAAGAGATAAATTTCATCCCTCCAAAAAATTATCCACATTGAGCTTAATTTGATTACCTTCACCATGAATGATGTTTCATTCTCTTATTGTATTTATATATCATCATGTGGAAAAGGTTTAATTTATTTAAAGGTACCCAAAAAATAACATTTCCCTTTCCCTATAAATAATCACAAATATGAGTTGAATATAAGTACATTATATTCTGGTTTCAGTTACCATTTGTTGATGTTATAGTCATAAAAATAGATATTTGATTTCTCAAAAGTATCTCCACAAATATCTTCTAACTCATAGTGAAATAGTATCCTTTTTTTTCCATATTTTTGTAAATCCATGTTAGCTTTATACAAAACCCAATATAAGTGATTATTTACCTACACCAAAAAATGGATCAGTTTTTTGTATATGATCCTAAATGTTTTCATATAGATTAGTGTTTTAATGGATATCATGTATTCCCATAAATAATTGTCTAGCTAATTTCTCTAATCCCAATAGCATGATTTCACTATTTTTTATATAAATTTTATTATATCTCAATTGGGAAAACACAAATTTCTCATTGGTTTATGACTGATAAGGATTGTTTTTATTGTATCTAAATACAAAATTTTAACAAAATCCCATCAGTAAGTGGTATTTAATGTAACACCCCAAGATTTTATGACAAATATTCTTTTAATTTCATTGATGTCTTCTATTATACATCACACAATGTTTATCTTGTACTATACGCAACACCGTATTAGCTTGCAGTATACACAACGCTATTCTTGGATCGTGTTACACACAATTTCATGTTTGTTTTATAATATTCATTATAAGAAACATTTAGTGTGTGTATATATATATATATTCAATGTATAAATTAAATATGTTTTGATTCTGTTATACGAAACAACGAAGGATTCTTGCACAACACGCAACCCGGAATTGGCTTGCATTACACGTAATTGCGACCTTTCTCGATAGCGTGTGTTGTACGCAATATCGGGTTTTACTAGACAACGATATATTATTATAATATTATTATGAACTAGACGTTATGAATAGTATTAACTAAAATTTGAATTTTATAACATTATTATTCATCTTACGCATTTTCTAGAAAATGGTATAAGAAGAAAATAAATTTTGGGTAAAATAAGAATTTTTCAAAAATGTAGTTTTGCCGCCTTTTGATGGTGCACCCACTTTAAATCTAGTTTTTTTCATGTTTATAAGTTCATTTTTACAAAATAAAATTCTTATTTTGATTGAGGATATAAAAATTTACATTGGATAAAGTTTTTATATTTTTCTGATAACTTTCATATTTTAAATAATTGTAAAAACACACTATATTTTAATTAAAAACAACTTTTTTCATCGTAATAATTTATATCGTTAAATTATAATATTGAATGGTTTTAAAGTATAAATAGAATATATTTTTACCATTTAATATAATTTATGTCATTAGCATTGATTTTACCTTGAATTCGTAGGTTAAATCAATTCAATCTTTTGCAATGTCTCAAACAAAAAACCGTTTTCTTTCGACAACAAGATTAATTTTAATTTAATTTCTGCAACTTTTGTGTCTTGAATTTTGAAAAATGGATTCCATATTTGGAATCATTGGGTCCAAATTATTTTAATAAGCTAATTTTTATTTTTGGGCTTTATGAATAGTAACTACGGTAATTTTTATTTACTATAGTGAAAGCTAAATATGGTAATTTAAGGTTAAAAGAATATTATAATAATTCAAAATTACCTTGAAACATATCCTAACCTTATTTCATGAGTAGTGGCCGACCATGGACATCCTTGAGTCGATTTTGGGACTCCATGGAGCCACTTATGAAAGACAATGACAAATTAGATTAATTAATTTAATGTAAAGAAAAAATTGGAATTAACAAAAATTGTTTAGTATTAAATATTTATAAGGGGCTATATAAATTATATTTTGGACTATAAATATTCATTGGAAAGCTAAAAAATTTCCTACTTGTTTTTATTTGTTTTATAATTTTTATACATCAGATAAATTAAATTATTTATGACACAATAATGATGCAGTATTTACCTCATTAATAAATGATTTAAATAAATAAGATTAAAATGATTAAAATATCATCCCAAACCTGTCCAATTCCAATTGGATGATTTTATTTAGAATATGAGGCATCCTAACTTCAACATTAATGTGTTTTGGACCTCTTGAAACTGAAGATAAGTTTAAAATAAAATAATTTTTTCATACTTTCCTAAAGAGTCCCTCCACTCCCTTATAAAAGGAGACAACTTATATGAAATTCCTCACGCCTCTCAAGCCTTTTGGCTCATCCAAACTCTGCCCAACTAATCTCCCTACATCCCTAGCCTCCCCCTTGAAGCCTTAAATTAGATATAACACTCTCCAAGAAGTCCTTTTACTTCAAACCAAAGGAAGTTACCCAAATTAAAGGTAATAGTTTCTCTTAAGTTGTTTTCTTTTATTCTACTTCTCCAACCCCTAAAATCTTTTTAATCCTTTCTTTTGTGACAAAACCAGTATCCTAAAAATACTAGTATTTTTTTATAAGAAGGATTAGAACAACACTTACTCACACCTCCATCTAATGTCTGAATAACATAATGTTTCTTTGGTGGCAAACTGACGCCTCACGAAACGATGATTGTTCGATTTTCTCCTACCGCCTCTCATGGTGGACATTATGATGGCACTATATATATATATATATATATATATTATATTATTTTTATTATTTCCTTATTCTTCTTTACTTTATAATTATATTAAGCCTTTACGGTTTCCATTGTCGGTAAATACGATAAGCTCATTTGAGAAAGTGCGGACTACCGCCCCCTCAAAGTGATGTGATTCGTTAATACCTTATCTGGGATGTATAAAGGATGTGGATAATGATATTATATATGATATCATACTGGAATAATAATATACCAATGTATCATTAGGTTTTAATTCCATTAAAATAAGAAGTAGAAATGAAAGTAGCGTTCATGCGTACGTACGGCTTACCGTCTCCATTAACGGTGCGTTTCATTTCTACCCTCCATATGTTATATACTACTATAAATTCTTGTATATTCTGGATATATAATTAATGTATATTATATATAAATCATTATTTACATTTTATAGGTAATTAAATCATGATATAAGTAATAATAACATCAAGAACGACAAGTCCAAACACGTATGATAAATAAGTTGATTTTACCCAAAACGCTACTTTAACATTAATTTACATAAGAATGGGTGATATAAAGTCATAAGTGAACCATATATGATATCATAACAATGAATATTATTCTTTAATAAGTCAAAGACATTATTTAAATCATTATACATGAGGTTCGGACACTTACGAAGCAAATTGGACCTTAGGTAAGGAAAAATCTAACAATCTCATTTTTATCTGAGATTGTTTATACATTGGTATTTACTGGGGTCTATTTTATCATCCACATCCATGTGTACTCAATAATTAATATTTTTTATATCCTCCTACAATTTTTTTAAATCCAATATTACTCTTCGGTGTGTTTTTAGTAAAAGATATGAAAGGAATCTTTTGTCATTTTTCGTACGATGTACTTTTTGACTTTTCCGTCCAAAGTACGGGAAGAATGTTTTTTTACTTATACGGAATGAATGTATTTTTAAAACATTATTTCCAAGAATCTTCCTTTACAAGTTTTCAAGTTTAATTTTAATCAAATTCTTTTAGTTTAAAATTGTATGACATGTTAAGAAAGGTAAAATATTTTAAAGTATAAAGGATATTTTCCACAAGAATGGAGTTCAAGTGTTTTATCAAAATTATTTTCCATCTAAGATAATATAGAGTTATATTTCTATCCCTATTATTACATTCATTTGATTATGTTGCGATGGAATTATTTTTATGAATTCCTTTATCTTTTATGAATTGTTTTATGATGTCACGATGTTTAAGAATCCCATTTTTTTTACATGGGTTATGCTATGATGTATGGTTTATGATTTTGTGGAACACATAATAATGGTATCATTATGAGATGGGTGGGACCTATATCTCCCTCCAATTAATTGGGTAAAGATTTATATCTCATGAGATAGACATGGCTAGAAGGGAATGTTAAACCGGTTCAGTAATACAGGACTGGAACGAGGAGTGACCTCGATTCAGAAATGGACTTTTTCCACTAAGATGGTCTTCGCAGCAATGGCTTGGCTACTATGGAAATCATATCATGTGCTTAATGGTTTCCACAATTACATGTTTTATTCCCATGCTATTTTATCATGATTTATGTTCCCTTATGATATATGCCTTACGTACTTCCAAGATTCATGTCTTTGCTCAAGATTTTGATGTTTAGATTTTATGTTCATGTTTTTGCATTTAAATTTTTATGGATTGTTTTATGTTCTCTATGTTTACCCTTACTGGGCATTTAATCTCACCCCTTTTATGTTTTCTTTTCCCCATGATATAAAGAAATGTTTTAGGTAATAAAAAATGGACGATCTTTATTGGGAGATGTTGATGATCTTTCACCATGATTAGAATATTTTATTCCGAGTTTCCAAAGACACTAAACTATTACCATCCTTGAGTTTTGGTTTTTGTTATGTATTAAGTATTCCGCAAATGTAATGTATTGTCCATTTCCATCATGATTCGGGTCTCTACAGTTGGTATTAGAGGAAAGTTTTAGTCAACCTTTGGAAACTAGGATGCGAAAACGTTAGTGAAATCTCTAAAGATATTTCTATGGTATGTTTAGGGATGTCACTATGGATAAGTATACATTTAGGATATAGTCCTATAACTACGGTAACGATCTTATAATTTAACCTAATATGTTAGATATTGAGGGTACTCCCCCTTTACTATGTTGATTTCTCTAGCATGATTTTTGTCTCTCACAGAATTCTTTTTGTATTTTAGTCAATGGAGGGAACTAGAAGGAATTCAGTTAACATTGAATTCAATGGAAAAATTGGTGACTATGAGCAACAAAATTTCGTAATGCCTAGAGAGAAAGATATTGTGATTATTCCGAATCAGTCATCACGATATAATATTAACAAGGTGAAATTTAGTGGTATGCCTAATTCATCAAATAATATGAAGATATAATTTTATGCATGTTCGCATGTTGAGGTGCATAAATAATGGAAGATTGGAATTTCTAAATAAGGGAAGAACCTTGAGGAATACCTCAAATGGAGGTACATAAGTTATCTGTGTGGAGAAAAGGGTCATAGAGTGACAGACTGTTATGGAGTTCAATGTCTTATTTGTGGAGAACATGGGCATTACCCAACTCAATGCCCTGACCTAAAAAGTTACTTCTAAATCAAAGAAGGAATTATTCTAGGACAATCATTGAAGAGGATGGATTAAAGTGTTTATATATTGGTATTCAAGAATAATGTTTTTGAGGTAATTTTATGGTGTATTAGAATATTTTTTTGTTAGTCTATTGTTGTTTTCAATGGTTTTATGGTACCAGTAACCATGAAAAGTGATTCAAATATTTTGGAAATCAGATGATATGCACCTAATGAAGGGATAAAGATAAAATTAAATATTTGACAGTATTCATGATCTCATGACTGATATAAGGAAAAATTTATATCTTGGTTTGAGTATATATAAATTTTGGGATTTTGGTATGTGGAAAGAGTTAACTTTTGACAGCATTCATGTTTTCACTAATGTTAAATAAGTATTCATTTTTCAAGAGAATACATGATTAAGGTATCCAAATGTTTTTAATTTGACCAACAAAATATATCTTATGATATATGGGGGATAATTGATGGCATTCACGTGATTGTTATTTGACATTTCAAGTAATAATTTTATGTATACTATGAGATTGGACCAAAGTATTTTAGATAAGCCTAATGATTGGAATGGATTATGTTGGACATAAGTTAGTATTTTTTAAGGATAGAACTTTTTCGATATAATTGATGGGATTTTATAGTAACGTAGTTTTAGAAAAAGGACAACCTGCAGGACGGGCGACATCCCATCACGTCTGACAAGGTTGTGGGAATCGAACCCACAACTGAAGTGCGACTGGCCTTTATTGCCTACCACTGGCCTACAAGAAGTCCCTATTTAGTAGAATCAAGTTTTATTTTATTAAGTGGTATGATAGATGAAGTATAAGTCCATTTTAGGAACCATATATGATTAATCTCACTATAGATGGTCTTATGTATTTTTTGATAACTTTTCTATCCTTTTGTTTGAGACAGATGGAATGACCCGTCATTCTATCACATGATCTGCTAACACATCAAAAATGACAAATTCATGTTCATTTCATTAAGAGATGAAGTGGAAATTTTCCAAAGAACGACCAATAGTGATATTGTACCAAAATCAAGCAAGTATTTCTTCTAATTCAAAATTTTCAACTTTAGGGAAATGATCTTGAAAACGAAAAATTTTGTCCTAGTGCTCTTATATCTGATGAATCAAGTGGTACCTTAGATCATCACAAATTTATGGCTTTGTGATTGTTGGATTTTGCATAGCCATGTCCTCTACCACTCTCCATCAGAACTTGATGGTTAGATTTTTCTTCCATATCAATATTTTCACCTATGTTCTCCTATATGGAAACCCAATTATGAGTTACTTTGGGTAATCGTTGCATTTCATACTTTAGTTTTTAAAATTATGTTTTAGTATTCCTTTTTATGATGTGGGTTTCTATGAATAGTAAATGATTTATAACCCCGACGAATTTCGAGGGTGAAATTCATTTTAAGGGGGGTAGAATGTAACACCCCGAGATTTTATGAAAAATATTCTTTTAATTTCATTGATGTCTTCTATTATAAAGAACATCAGTTTTAGCTTGTACTATACGCAACATTGTATTAGCTTGCAGTATACGCAACGCTATTCTTGGATCGTTTTACACACAATTTCATGTTCGTTTTATAATAGTCATTCTACGCAACATTGAGTGTGTATATATATATATATATATTCAATATATAAATGAAATATGGTTGGATTCTGTTATACGAAACAACGAAGGATTCATACACAACAAGCATCCCTGACTTGCCTTGCATTACACGCAATTACGACCTTCCTCGATAGCGTGTGTTGTACGCAATACCGGGTTTTAATAAACAATGATATATTATTGTAATATTATTATGAACTAGCCATTATGAATAGTATTAACTAAATTTTGCATTTTATAACATTATTATTCATCTTACACATTTTCTAGAACAGGGTATAAGAACAAAATAAATGTTTCGGGTAAAATAAGTATTTTTCAAAAAATATAGTTTTCCCGCCTTTTGATGGCGCACCCACATTAAATCTAGTTTTTGACATGTTTATAAGTTAAATTTTACAAAATAAAATTATTATATTTAATCAGGATATAAAAATTTACATTGGATAAAGTTTTTATATTTTTCTGATAACTTTCATATTTTAATGAATAGTAAAAACACGCTATATTTTAATTAAAAACAACTTTTCTCATCATAATAATTTATATCGTTAAATTATAATATTGAATGGTTTTAAAGTATAAATAGAATATATTTTTACCATTTAATATAATGTATTTCATTATCATTGATTTTACCGTGAATTCGTATGTTAAATCAATTCAATCTTTTGCAATGTTTCAAACAAAAAACCGTTTTTTTCGACAACTGGATTAATTTTAATTTAATTTCTGAAACTTTTGAGTATTGAATTTTGAAAAATGGATTCCATATTTGGAATCATTGGGTCCATATTATGTTAATAAGCTAATTTTTATTTTTGGGCTTTATGAATAGTAACTACGGTAATTTTTATTTACTATAGTTAATGGTAAATATGGTAATTCAATGTTAAAAGAATATTATAATAATTCAAAATTACCTTGAAAATTATCCTAACCTTATTGGATGAGTATTGGTCGACCATGGGAATCCTTGGGTCGATTGTGGGACCCCATGGAGCCACTTATGAAAGACAATGACACATTAGATTAATTAATTTAATGTAAAGACAAAAATAGAATTAAAAAACATCGTTTAGTATTTATTTTTTATAAGGGGATTTATACATTATATTTTGGACTATAAATATTCATTGGAAAGCTAAAACAATTTCCTACATTTTTTTATTTGTTTTATAATTTTTAGACATTAGATAAATTAAATTATTTATGACACAATAATGATGTAGTATTTACCTCATTAATAAATTATTTAAATAAATAAGATTAAAATAATTAAAATATCATCCAAAACCTGCCCAATTCCTATTGGATGATTTTATTTAGAATATGAGTCATCTTATCATCGTCATTAATGTGTTTTGGACCTCTTTAAACCAATGATAAGTTTATAATCAAATAATGTTTTCACACTTTCCTAAAGAGCCCCTCCACTCCCTTATAAAAGGAGACCATTTATCTGCAACTCCTCACACCTCTCAAGAATTTTTGATCATCCAAACTCTGCCAAAATAAGCTCCCTACATCCCTCTCCTCCACCTTGAAGCCTTACATTAGGCAGAAGACTCTCCAAGAAGTCCTCTTTGTTCAAACCAAAGGAAGTTACCCAAATTAAAGGTAATAGTTTCTCTTAAGTTGTTTTCTTTTATTCTACTTCTACAACCCCGAAAATCTTTTTAATACTTTATTTTGTGACAACACCAGTATCCTAAAAATACTATTATGTTGTTATGAGATGGATTATAACTACACTTACACACACCTCTATCTAATGGATGAAGAACATAATGTTTCTGTGATGGCTAACTAATGCCTAACGAAACGATGATTGTTCGATTTTCTCCGACCACCTCTCATGGTGGCCATTATGATGGAACTGTATTTATATATAGTATATATTATGTTTATTATTTCCTTATGCTTCTTTACTTCCCAATTATATTAAGCCTTTACAGTTTCCAAAGTCGGTAAATACGATAATCTCATTTGAGGAAGTGCAGACTACTGCCCCCTCAAAGTGATGTGATTCGTTAATACCATATGTGGGATTTATAAAGGCTGTGGTTAATGATATTATATATGATATCATACTGGAATTATAATATATCTTTTTATAATTATTTTTTAATTCCATTAAAATAATAAGTAGAAATTAAAGTAGCGTTCATGCGCACGTACGGCTTACCGTCTCCATGAACGGTGCGTTTCATTTCTTACCTCCATATGTTATATACTATTATAAATTCTCGTATATGATGGATATATGATAAATGTATATGATATATAAATCAAGATTTACATTTTTTAGGTAAGTAAATCATGATATAAGTAATAATAACATCAAGAACGACATGTCCAAACACATACGATAAATAAGATGATTTTACCCAAAACGCTACTTTAACATTAATTTACATACGAATGGGTAATATAAAGTCATAAGTGAACCATATATGATATCATAACAATGAATATTATTCTGTAATAAGTCAATGACATTATTTAAATAATTATACAGGAGGTTCAGGCACATACGAAGAAAATTGGACATAAGGTAAGGGAAAATCTCACAATCTCATTTTTATCTGAGATTGTTTATACTATGGTATTTACTGGGGTGTATTTTATCATCCACATCCATGTGTACTAAATATGTAATATTTTTTATATCCTGCTACAATTTTTTTAAATCCAATCTTACCCTTCGGTGAGTTTTTAGTAAAATATATGAAAGGAATCTTTTGTCATTTTTCGTACGAGGTACTTTTTGACTTTTCCGGCCAAAGTACGGGAAGAATGTTTTTTTACTTATCCGACATGAATGGATTTTTAAAACATTATTTACAAGAAGATTCCTTTACAAGTTTTCACGTTTATTTTTAATCAAATTCTTTTAGTTTAAAATTTTAGGACATGTTAAGAAAGGAAAAATGTTTTTAAAGTAGAAAGGATATTTTCCACAAGAATGGAGTTCAAATGTTTTATCAAAATTATTTTCCATCTAAGATAATATAGAGTTATGTTTCTATCCCTATTATTACATTGATTTGATTATGTTGTGATGGGATTTTTTTATGAATTCCTTTATCTTATATGAATTGTTTTATGAAGTCACGATGTTTAAGAATCCCATTTTTTTTACATGGGTTATGCTATGATGTATGGTTTATGATTTTGTGGCACACATAAGAATTGTATTATTATGATATGGGTGGGACCTATATCTCCCTCCAATTCATTGGGTAATGATTTATATCTCATTCGATAGACATGGCTGGAATGGCATGTTAAACCGGTTCAGTAATACAGGGCTGGAACGAGGAGTGAACTCGATTCAGAAAGGGACATTGTCTACTAAGATGGTCTTGGAAGCAATGCCTTGGCTAATATGGAAATCATATCATGTGCTTAATGGTTTCCACAATTACATGTTTTATTACCATGCTATTTTATCATGATTGATGTTCCCTTATGATATATGCCTTACTTACTTCCAAGATTCATGTCTTTGCACAAGATTTTGATGTTTAGATTTTATGTTCATGTTTTTGCATTTAAATGTTTGTGGATTGTTTTATGTTCTCTATGTTTACCCTTACTGGGCATTTGATCTCACCCCTTTTATGTTTTATTTTCCCCAGGATATAAAGAAATGTTTTAGGTAAGAAAAAAAGGGAAGATCTTTATTGGGAGATGTTGATGATCTTCCACCAGGATTAGAAGATTTTATTTCGAGTTTCCAAATACACTAAACTATTATGGTCCTTGATTTTTGGTTTTTGTTATGTATTAAGTATTCCGAAAATGTAATGTATTGTCCATGTACATCATGCTTCGGGTCTCTACATTTAAAATTCATCCCTCAAACACTGATTATAAACTGATCCATTACAAATAATGAAAAACAATTTCCCATAAGGTATTGATTAATACAGTGGATAGGTTTTTGTTTATTCCCACTGATTTGAAACATTTTGACACATAAAATACACACATTAATATGTATGTGTGGAATCAATATATTATGAAGTGTCCAATGAAATCAATTCCCCACACATCAAACACTTTACTTTGCTGATTGGATGTTGTGTAATATCTTGATTATTTATAATATTTCCTATCATTTTACATCAATCACAACTTATTTTGACCTCACAAACACCTCTACAGAGAGTGGCCCAAGTAAACCCATATTATAGTATCTTAGAAAATATTATACTGGGTCCAAGGTTTTAATCGTTAGGTGATGAATGAAAAAATTATAGAATGATTTTAAAATAATATTTTAGAGAACATCACCAAATATGTCTATCAAAACACTACATAAAAAAGGGATAATCATATAAATAATATGTTGTATTAGACAAAAACCACTTACATTGGTGATATATAAAGTGTGTCTAAATTGACCCTTTTTTCAAATAGTTTTTAATATAGAAAAAGCATGGATGAGCATGTAAACCCAAAAATAATAATTTCTCACCCAATAATTTTATATCAAAATACATTTCCTCCACTTCATTAGCATGAATCAATTTTATCCTATATAAATGACCAAAACTCATCAATCCATTTTGCGGTTTTTTCATTGAATATAATTCTTAGAGTAACAAGATCCATTGAATCTGTAATGGAAATTCTTCCTTTTTATATAATAGTGACATAAAATTTTCATGATAGGTGATGAAAATTATCATGGAGACTACCAAGTGGTTTCTAAAATTATCAAAGGGAAGCATCAATGCTATAAGTTCCTTTTCCATGGTAGTAAAATTTATAGGGTATTTATTGAGAGTGGAGATAGCATAATATATTAATGGTAATATATGGACAACCTAGAGTCCCAAATTTCTACAATAATAAAATAATTTGTATCACACATCAACTCAAAATGATCATAAAATTGGTGGAGATCATAATGGGGGAAGCAAAAAAATTATTCTATAGATTAAAATAGGATTCCATGAAAGATATATAAAAAATAATGGGAATTAATTTAATAATATATGGGGTAGTTAATAAGATATCATTGGAAAATAAATGAAAAGGTTGAAACAAAACCTATATTTCCAAGAAATATTTGGATCTCCTTCATAGTAGTGGGATTATGTAACTCAAGTATATCCCTTATCATTTCTGAATCAAATTTAATACCTTGTTTAGATATTATATGTTTGATGAAAATACATTATTGAACCTAGAAGTGTCATTTAAACTAGTTATGAACAATAAATTCTTATTTACACCTTTTTGAGTAAAAAATAAATGTTATAAAATCATACATATAAGGTTCATCCATAAATTGAAAAAACATCGATGAATATTTCTAGGAACTCCTCTTTCAACTCATGAAATATATTTTTCATATATCATTGAAGTTAAATCATTAAATTCCACATGACAAAAGGACATGAAATGGTGTAATATATTCCATATAGAAAATTAAATATTACATTTTCTACACAAGCTAGATCCATCATTATTTGATTATAACTGGAATATGTATCTCGAATGCCCTAAAAACAATTTTTGATAAATGTTTCAAGCACTAGATCCTTAAATGGGAGTTGAATTTGGTCCTTCCTTGTTTCTATATTTATGTTTTAACAACAGAAACATAAAATTCATCCTATGAATTACCATCTAGGAATGAGCGCATTGTCCTAATTCTTGATTTGGGAAATACCTATCTTAATTGGAATAGATTGTGATAGACTCAGTAATTCATTTCCATAGATTGAAAAAATAATTGTCATATCTAGGTATTAAAAAACTACCATTTGGACCACATCCTTTATTGGAATATTAAATCTCCATTGTGTTTGATGGATCCACTTTCATCATTATTCATAAAATACTTTGTCTGTGCAGAAAATGGTTTGAATTCCATTGATATCTAGAATTTCATAATAGGTTGATTGTTTTATTTTCAATAACACTTTTATAAATTTCACTTATCACTACATTATCAACATTGATAATCACAAATAAGGTAAATATGTAACCAAAAATTAGGGCCACGATGTGATAGGAACCGACTTCACATAAAACAATAGATTGATGATTGAAGGGAAAAATTAGTTTTTGGAATCCATTGAAAATATCCACTTCCACTATATTGATTTAAAATATTATTTATATAATAATTTATTTTCCACTTTTTTATATTATTTCATAAATGATTTGAATCATATTGTTCTATTCTTCTTTCTATAAGATCACAATATATGGATGTTCTTCAATATGTGAGATAACAAGAAAACCATTTGATTGGGTTCAATTATTCACATTCTTCATAAGATCAAAGGTGATTTGATCATTAGAAACATTAAAAATCTTCCTTACATATTTAAAATCTATTAATTATTTCCTAATTTATAATAGTGATAACACAATAATAGTAATGTATCATTCCCCTTACATCTTGATGTTTAAAAATTGAGTAAGAGATATTAATTATCCCCCCTTGGAAAGAACCCCTTATATAATTACTTGATGTACTTCGCTGAATAATTAAAAATTTTGAGTGATGCACTTATTGGTTTAGGCTCATCAAATCCCATCGTTTATAACATGCTTAGGATATTTAATTTTACACTATCTCCCAAATCAAAATATTTCTTATAAAATGTGTATTGACCTATTTTTATTGGAATGTATAAATTACATGGATATAATATCTATGTAGAGATGTTCATATAGTGTATTTTTGAACACTCTTCACTAAGAGTTATGACACCTAGATCCTATAATTTATTTTGGTAGAAGACCCTTTAAAATTTTCACAAAAATAAAAAATTTGATATATTTCTTCTAAAATATTAATATTTATACAAAGATATTTGAATATTTATGTAAATTTCTTATAATTTATTTCAAATATATTTTTCCTAATCCTTTTATAGAATTAAAGAGGTGGTGTATAGGGTCCCATACTGTTTTTAATTCGTATTCATTGATTTTAATTATTTTTTTATATTTTTATAACTTATTGTCCTCATAATTTTTGATAACTTTATTTCCATTTTCTCTTTTGTTGTCCCTCTGTTTACACCACCTTCTATCCTTTTAATTTTTATCCTTTAATCCTAAAATGGGTTTTCACAACATAGTGTCACAACCATTTCCTCTTCAGATCCACATTAGGTTCAAATATTAATAACAGATAGGGGAGTGAATTAGTGATCATTATTGATTTAATATTTCTTTAAAAATGAACATCACCACCTATTAGGATGTAGTGATGATTGTTGTGACACACCCAAACCCACCCCAAAACAAGGGAAAAAATATATTTTAAATTTTATCCTCTAAATATGTAAGGTCTGTTACTTGGTGTGATATGGATTCCTCCAAGATAACAAATCCCACTTGAATACTTTTGTGGGTAAAATGAGCTGGTTATTACCTTGACACTAGCATTTTCACATATCTCGACTATGCGTCGGTGATTCTATTACTCTAGTACTTCCCACACGTTAAAAAAGATAAATTCTTGGGTTAAAATAGATAGATATGAAACCAAATATAATCGCTATAATCTTTTGAGTCGTATAAATTATTCCACCACCACTCTACATTCTCTGTGATGAAAAATTGAAATTATTTATCAATCTTACGAAAGAATATGATTCCTCATCACTATGTATTTGAAACATGTATACACAACCTCAATAATAATAATAATAATATTTCATTCTTAATATTTTTGATAACCATAGCATCCTCAATGTATAGAACATTTTTATAACTTTACCTTCCTCATATTATCAGCTCTCGTCCTTCTCCTCATATGATCCACACTTTTCAAATTTACATAGTGGTCCTATATTCTAGTCCATTAGATTTTAAGTATATATTTCGAATTCAAATCCCCATCTGGGATCAATACCCCTAGATCATATCCATCTTAATCATTACCATAAAATTTCAATTGGAAGATAAAATAGGTCGATATAGCCACCAAATTTATTATATGAACCCAAGTCTTAATTCATTCTCAAACTACCCAAATATACCAAATAAAACCGATTCTATGGTATGGGTTTCAGTGTTATAACATAACCTATTTTCTATCTATGGCTTTAACCCAACTTCCAAAAAATGTAGTAACATCGAATATGAGTTTTGTTATATAGGTAAACCATTCTTTAATACCACCAAAAATATATCTTGATCACCTTTTTGGCAAGGCGTATTCACTATGGCATAGCCCTCCGAAATTTATTTTGACTGAAACATGGGATACATGATATGGAGAAAAGGTACTTAATTCTCTAGAGCCACCAAATTACATATTATAGGGCATTATGACATTGACCAAAAATACATAATGGAGGCCCAAGATTTTTCCAATACACTAAAATCGAACCACACTCCTCTATCACATGGTCTTCTTTCAACAACATTCCAAACTCTGATTGAATATTCTCTTCGGTGTAAACACATACCCTGTGATTTGAGTTCTAGTAGACAATATTTCCACATACTACCAAATTTGAAATCTCCACCACGTATAAACCTATTCTACCGCATAGCCTATGTTAGTGTCAACTAGATATAGAATGGACATAAATTTTGACATAGGACATATTTTTCAAACTAAATATATAGAACAATAAAAATTTTCATGGAATGTAACTAATTCTTAGATTCCATTAATATTCTTGTATCATGAACTCTACACATGATATGTAAATACATTAAAATAGCAAATCCACCATTTTAATTTATATAGAATATGATTTTTTTTGATAAAAAAATACCACACACTCAATTATATCCTCTTCACCAATTATTCATATTCACTTATCCTAATAATCATCTCATTGAATCTTGGTTTTCAACAATACCCCCATTTGGTTTTTTTGCAACCATGGAATTTAAATCAACATATATTTCAAAAAAATAAAGAAATGGCTTGCCATCAAATTATTCTAGCCCAACATTAGTGAATATGGTGTGTGAAACAAAAACACTGAATAAATAATGTAACACCCTGAGATTTTATGAGAAGTATTATTTTTAATTTATTTGATGTATTTTGTTGTATGATACCCCAAGATTATCTTGCATTATACACAACACCGTATTAGCTTGCAGTATATGAAACACTAATCTTGGATTGTGTTACAAACAATTTCAAGTTTGTTTGATGGTAGTTATTCTACAAAACATTGAGTATATATATATATGTATATATATATTCAATTTATTAATGAAATATGGTTGGATTTTGTTATACGAAACAACAAAGGAGTCGTGCACTACACGCAACCCTGATTGGCTTGCATTACATTCAATCGTGGCCTTCCTCGATAGTATGTGTTGTACGCAATACCAGGATTTACTAAACAGCGATATATTATTATAAAATTATTATAAACTAGTCTTTATAAATAGTATTAACTAAATTTTGAATTTTTATTCATCTTAAACATTTTCTAGAACATGGTATAAGAAAAAAATAAAATTTTCGGGTAAAATAATTATTTTTCAAAAAAAAAAAGCAGTTTTGCCACCTTTTGTTGGCGCACCCACTTTAAATATAGTTTTTTACAAGTTTATAAGTTTAATTTGAAAAAATATAATTCTTATTTAGGATCATAATATAAAAATTTACTTTGGATAAATTTTTTTATATTATTCTGATAACTTTTATATTTTACTGAATAGTAAAAACAAGCTATATTTTAATTAAAAACATATTTTTTCATTGTAATAATTTATTTGGTTAAATTATAATATTGAATGGTTTTAAAGTATAAATATAATATATTTTTACCATTTAAAATTATGTATTTCATTAACATTGATTTTACATTGAATTCGTAGGTAAAATCAATTCAATCTTTTGCAATGTTGTAAACAAAAACCCATTTTCTTTCAACAACGGGATTAATTTTAATTTAATTTCTGCAACTTATGTGTATTGAATTTGGATAAATGGATTCCATATTTGTAATCAGTGGGTGAAAATTATATTAATAGACTAATTTTTATTTTTTGTCATTATGATTAGTAACTACCATAAATTTTATTTATAATAGTTAAATGTAAATCGGGTAATTAAGGGTAAATATAATATTATAAAATTACCCTAACGCCTTCCAAAATCAAATTGGATGACTAAAAGTAGATTAATATTACCTAATGGTTATATTAGATTCATTTATGGGACTTTTTCACATGAAAATAATTTAATTATTATTTAAACCAAAGAATGTGACAACATGTCACTTTCTTAAATCTTATAAGTATAAAAATTTTCATTTAGTGATAAACTTAATGAAACTTCGAACATGAATAGTCTCCACAAATATAATAAAATAATATACATAATATGAATTTATTTTGAATTTTTAGGGATTAAATAATTATTGTTAATTATGACACAATAGTGATGTTGAAATTATTTTATTAAAATGAAATATCAAATAAATGGTTTTAAAAATATTAAAATAAATTTTATATGAACTATTTAATGTTCTCCACTAATTTTCTAGATACATATGACATTTTATAAATCTATTAAAGCTTTTATTTCGAAAATATATTATGTATATATTTTATTTAAATTCAAATAAATGAATAGTGTCAAAATTGACTCTATTGTTATTTTATAAAAATAACATATTATTAAATTGATTAAAAATCAAAAAATATTTAAAAATTATAAATTTAAATTTATACAGTCTAAAATTTCATAAATTATCCAATTATGGAAAATTAACAACACATAAGTGATTATTTATAACCATTTAATATTTAGAATTTTATTACCACAAATGAAGTTAAATAGATTAAATAAGGATAAATCAAAATGATAAGGTTTAAAATAAGATAAAAACATATCTAAATTTTATTGTTGATGAGATTAAAACCCTATCTCATCTAATATTCGAATTGAATCATTTTTGGATGTTTTTATGTGGGGTTTGAATTTATATTAAACTAATATTTTTGAGGATTCCAACAGTGCCCCTCTCCTCCCTTATAAAAGGGCACCTCCTCCCTCTCTTCCTCACACCATTTTGAGCCTTGATTCTCAGCCATAATCTGCCCATTTCACTTCCCCAATTACCCAAAAAACTTATATAGGTACTAGTCTTCTCAAAAGACAAACCCTAGTTCCCTAAGAAGAAGTTTAGAGGAGGTGCGTCGAAGAAGAGGTAATCTCTTATACCGATTAATTCAAGATTATTTCTTCTTCAATGTCTTCTTATTTAGTTATTTCATTATAAAGTAATAACATCAGTATCACTAATATACTGATATGTTATTATTAATATTAAAAAATCCCATTTCACCTTCCATCCATCCTATAGAAAACGAAATCACCGCACGTGCGTACGTACGGAATACCGCCTCTATGTCGTGGTGTAATCTGTTTTTCCACCACCACCTTACATGGATGGGTATAATGGTGTAAAGAATAAATACATATGATTATTATAAAATCATACTTATTCTAAGATATTAGATCATTCACTCCAATTTGATTCAATAAATATGGAAAGGATATCATCGCTCGTGCGTACGTACGAATTACCATCTCCACGACGCGATGAGATTCATTTTCCATGTTAACAATTCTAGAGTGATTATAAAGTATATATAATAAGTAATCATGAAATATATGACATAATAATACTACTAGATTAATTTATATATATATATATATATATATATGTATGTTACATACTTAATTCCATTCAATTCAATAATGAAACGAAAACAGCGTTCATGCGTACATACGGCCTATCGTCTCCATCAACGGTGTTTTTATTTCCATTTATCAATATATAATATATATGTATATTCTAAATATATATTATATATAAATCATGTTTTATATTCTATAATTAAGTAATCATGATCTAAGTAATCATATGAATAATTACAAGTCAAAACACGGACGACAAATGAAACGATTTTACCCAAAACACTTTTTAACATGAAATTTACAAAAGAATGGGTAATATAAAGTCATAAGTGAACCATATATGATATCATAAGAATAAATATGATTCTGTAATATGTCAATGACATTATTAAAATCATTATACAGGAGGTTCGGATACATGCAAAGCATATCGAACATAAGATAAGGGATAACTTTTCCAATCTCGTTCTTATCCGAGATAGTTTATTCGTAAGTATTTACTAGGGTTATTGTTCTCATCCATTACCATGTTTCCTAAAAATGGTTTCATATACGTTTAAAGTCTTTTTACCCATTTTTTACTTTTACTACATGGTATGTATGGAATCTTTCTTTTACGAGGTACTGTTTGACTTTTCTGGAAAAAGTACGAGAAGAATATTTTTTTATCTTATACGGCATGAACGGATTTTTACGGTTTTATAAAGCCTTATTTTCATGAAGATTCCTCCAAAATATTTCATGACTATTTTAAACTAAATAATTTTCTTTTAAAATTGCCTTACATTTTGTGAAAAGATAAGGATTTTTAAGAAGAAAATATATTTTCCTCAAGAATTCATTTCAAGTGTTTTATCAAAACCATTTTTCATCTAAGATGACATTATTTCATATGTGTATGTTTCAAGTATCATGTATCTATGATTTACATGGTTTCACTTTTCTTATTATGAATTCATATTCATTTCCTTTATATGGATTATGTGATGATGGGATGATGTTTATGAAACCCATTTTATTTATTGGGATATTATGAATGATGTAAGTTTATTTTGTGGCACATGTAAGAATGATTTAATTATGAGATGTGTGGGACCTATATCTCCCTCCAATGCATTGGGTAAAGATTTATATCTCATGAGATAGACATTGCTAGAATGGTAAGTTAATCTGGTTCAGAGTTGCAGGACTGAAACGAGGAGTGAACTCGATTCATAAAGGGACTTTGTCCACTAAGATGGTCTTGGTAGCAATGCCTTGGCTACTATAGAAATCATAACAAGTGCTGAATGATTTCCACAATTACATGTTTTATTCCCATGCTAGTTTATCATTATTAATGTTCCTTTATGATCTATGCTTTATGTACTTCCATGATTTATGTCTTTTCTCATGATTTTTATGTTTAGATTTTATTTTCATGTTTTGTAATTCAAATGTTTATGGATTATTTTATGTTCTCTATGCTTACCCTTACTGAGCATTTGAGCTCAACCTTTATATGTTTTCTTTTCCCAGGATTTAAAGAAAGTTTTTAGTTAATAAAACAAAAGGGAAGATCTTTATGGAAGATGTTGAATATTTTTCACCAAGATTAGAAGATTACGTTCTGAGTTTCCAAAGACACTAAACTATTACGGTCCTTGAGTTTTGGTTTTCCTTATGTATTAAGTATTCCAAAAAAGTAATTTATTTTCCATGTACGTCAAGATTTGGGTCTCTACAGTTGGTATCAGGGGAAAGGTTTAGTTAACCTTTGGAAACTAGGATGCGAAAACTTTAGTGAAATCCCTAGAGATATTTCTAAGGTATGTCTAGGGATGTCCCTAAGGTTAATTATACGTATAGGTTATAGTCATAGAATTTCTCTAGACATATTATAATTAAACATAAGATGTTATATATTGAAGATACTACCTCTTTATTATGTTATTTTCCCTAGCATGGTATTTTCCTCTCACACTAATGTTTTTGGGATTTAGACGATGGCTAGAACCCAAAAGAACCGTGTTGATCAATGTAATGGAAAATGCAATGATTTTCCTCCTAAACATACCAATGTCATGGGAGATGGAGTACACAATACTATTTATAAACTTACAAGCTATGAATCATTTTGGACTTCAAAATGAGTAGAGAAAGGAGCAAAATTCTGTTAAATCCTTCATGAGGAAGCATCCACCTTCATTCAGCGGGTCTTCTGATCCCTTAGTAGCTGAACAATGGATCAGTACTACTGAAAATATATTTTCAATTCTACAATGTTTTGAGCATGATAATTTCATCTTTACAGTATATAATTTGGAAGGTGATGCTGATCAATGGTGGAATCTTGTCAAGAATACGAGGTAAAGAGATGAAATTGAGTCCATGGAATGGGACGAGTTCAAGATCATGTTTTTCAGTAAGTACTACCATCGTATTCTTCGAAAAAAGATGGAAAAGGAGTTTCTTGAGCTTAAGCAGAAGGATGATGAATCTGTTGGTATATACGAAGTGAATTTTACAAGACATGCAAGGTATGCATCTAGCTTTATCATCCAACCTGAAATTAAAGTTGATCCATTTTTCAGTGGCTTAAAACCAAGTCCTCGAAAGGAATTATCTATAAGAGACTTCAGTAGCTATGAAGAAATTGTACGTTGTGCTATCAAGGTAGAACTGGAAGTTGGTGTAACATATCAATCTCCTGGGTTTGACAAGAAATGAAAGATGGAGTTCAAGGAGAAATCTCAGAACAATGGTGAAAAGAAGATGAATGTTTCTTTATGCTCAAAGTGTTGAAATAAGCAAGGTGGAGATTGCCTAAAAGGTACTAGAAAATTTTTTAAGTGTGGAAAAGAAGGTCATCTCGTAGTTGATTGTCGAGGTAATGGGATGAAGGTTTCTAATGATGTGAATAGAGAAAAGACTACAGAGAACTCTCCACCAACACTTCAATGCTTCAAGTGAAAGGAAATGGGGCATAATGATAATAAATTCCCTAATCCATGGATTAATGATGATCAATGTGAGAAACCTCTTAAGGAAAAGGATAAAGGGAAGTCTCATGCAATCAGTATTTGTGATGTTGAGTATGAAAAGGATGCTGTGTAATGATTAAGTGTTTATGTAATGAGATTTCAAAATAGTATCATGGAATCTCATTTATGGTATTGTTGAATTTTGGAATATCTATGTATTGGTTTTTAATAATTATATTGTACTGGTAACCATGAAAAAGTGATTGAAATATTTTTAGAAAGTAGATGATATGTGAATAATGAAGGGATAAGAAAATAATGAGATGTTTGATTGTATTCATGAGCTCATGACTGATATAAGGACTAAGTGATATTATGGTTTGATTATATAGATTTTTTTTGAGATTTTGGTACGTGGAAAGAGTTACCTTTTAACAGTATTCGTGTTTTCACTAAGGTTATATGGTAATTTATGTATCAAGAGAATATATGACTAAGGTATTCATGTGTTTGGAATACAACCAACAAGATATATCTTATGATATATGTGGGATAAATGCTTGTATTCACATTCTTGGTAGATAACCTTTCTAGTAATTGTTTTCTTATTTCTATGAGCTTGGACTGAAGTATTTTAAATAACCCTAATGATTTGAATAGATTATATTGGACATAATATAGTAGTTTTTAATGATAAAACTTTTTTGATATTATTGATGGGATGTTATAGTAATGTAGTTTTAAAAAAAGGACAACCAGCAGGACGGGCAACAGCCCATCGCGTCGGACAAGGCTGTGGGAATCAAACACACAAATGAAGTGCGACTGGCCTTTATCTTATACCAATGGCCTACATAAAGTCCCTGGTTAGTAGAAACTAGTTTTATTTTATTAAGTGGCATGATAGATGAAGTATAAGTTCATTTTTGAAATCGTATACGATTAACCTCACCATAGATGGACTTATGTATATTTGATAACTTTTGCTATCCTTTTGTTTGAATCAAATGGAATGACCCATCATACTATCACATGCTCTATTAACACTTCACGAATAACAAATTCAACTTCATTTCTTTAAGAGATGAAGTGGAAATTGTTCAAAGCACGAACAATAGTGAGATTGTACCAAAATCAAGTAAGTATTTATTCTAATTCAAAATTTTCAACTTTAGGGAAATGATATTGAAAACCAAAAATGTTGTCCTAGTGCTCTTATATCTGATGAATCAGATGGTACCTTTGATCAACACACATTTATGGCTTTGTGATTGTGGGATTTTTCATTGCCATGTTCTCTACCACTCTCCATCAGAACATGATGGTTAGATTTTTCTTCCATATACATATTTTAACCTATGTTTTCCTATATAGAGACAAAGTGATGAGTTACTTTGGGTAATCATTACGTTTCATACTTTATTTTTTTAAAATTAAGTTTCAGTATTCCTTTTTACGATGTGGGTTTCTATGAATAGTAAACGATTTTTAACCCCGATGTATTTTGAGGGTGAAATTAATTTTAAGGGGGGTAGAATGTAACACACTGAGATTTTATGAGAAGTATTATTTTTAATTTATTTGATGTATTGTGTTGTATGATACCCCAAGATTATCTTGCGTTATACGCAACACCGTATTAGCTTACAGTATAGGCAACACTAATCATGGATCTTGTTACACACAATTTCTAGTTTGTTTGATAGTAGTTATTCTATGAAACATTGAGTATATATATATATTCAATGTACTAATGAAATATGGTTGGATTTTGTAATACGAAACAAAAAAGGAGTCATGCACTACACACAACCCTGACTTGGCTTGCATTACACGCAATTGCGACCTTCATCGATAGCGTGTGTTGTACGCAATATCGGGTTATACTAAACAATGATATATTATTATAACATTATTATGAACTAGCTGTTATGAATTGTATTAACTAAATTTTTAATTTTTATTCATCTTACAAATTTTGTAGAACATGGTATAAGTAAAAATTAAACTTTTCAGGTAAAATAAGTATTTTTTAAAAAAATTGCAGTTTTGCCACCTATTGATGGCACACCCACTTTAAATCTAATTTTTGACTTGTTTATTAGTTTAATTTGAAAAAAATAAAATTATACTTTGGAATCAGGATATTAAAATTTACTTTGGATAAAATTTTCATATTATTCTGATAACTTTCATATTTTAATGAATAGTAAAACATGCTATATTTTAATTAAAAACAACTTTTTTCATCATAATACTTTATTTGGTTAAATTATAATATTAATTGGTTTTAAAGTATAAATAGAATATTTTTTACCATTTAATATTATTTATGTCATTAACATTGATTTTATATTGAATTCGTAGGTAAAATCAATTCAATCTTTTGCAATGTTTTAAATAAAAACCCATTTTCATTCGACAACGAGATTAATTTTAATTTAATTTCTGCAACTTATGTATATTGAATTTGGAAAAATGGAATCCATATTTTTAATCATTTGGTCCAAATTAGATTAATAGAATGCTTTTTATTTTTTGGCATTATGAATAGTAACTATGATAAATTTTATTTACCATAGTTAAAGGTAAATCAGGTAATTAAGGGTAAATATAAGATTATAAAATTACCCTAACATCTTCTAAAATCTTATTGGATGACTAACAGTCCACCCATATCACCTAAGGGTCGTATTAGATTCATTATATGGACTTTGTTCCATGAAAATAATTTAATTATTTTTAAAACCAAAGAAAGTGACAACATGTCACTTTCTTAAATATTATAAGTATAATAATTTTAATTTAGTGATAAACTTAATGAAACTTCGAACATGAATAGTATCTAGAAATATAATAAAATTATCTATATCATATGAATTTATTTAGATTTTTGTGGATTAAATATTTATCATTAATTATGACACAATAGTGATGGTGAAATTATTTTACTAATTAAAATATCAAATAAATGGTTTTAAAAATATAAAAATAAATATTATAAGAACTATTTAATGTGATCCACTAATTTTTTAGATACATATGACATTTTATGAATCTATTAAATTTTTTAGTTCGAATATATCTTCTATATATATTTTATTTAAAATCAAATAAATGAATAGTGTCAAAAATGCCACTATTGTTATTTTATAAAAATAACATATTATTAAATTGTTTAAAAATCACAAAAATATTTAAAAATTATAAATTGAAATATATATTGTCTAAAATGACATAAAGTATCCAATTATGTAAAATTAACAGCATATAAGTGATTATTTATAACCATTTAAAATTTATAATTTTATAACCACAAATAAACTTAAATAGATTAATTAAGGATAAATCAAAATGATAAGTTTTAAAATAAGATCACAACATATATAATTTTTTTATGCGATTACAACACTATATCATCTAATCTTTGAATTGAGTCATTTTTGGAGGTTTTTATGTGGGGTTTGAATTTATATTAAACTAATATTTATGAGGATTCCAAAGGTGCCCCTCTCCTCCCTTATAAATGGGAACCTCCTCCCTCTCCTCCTCACACCATTTTGAGCCTTGAATCTCAGCCAAACTCTGCCAATTTCACTTCCCCACTTCCCTAGAAACCTTATAGAGGTATTGTTCTTCTCAAAAGACCATCCCTAGTGCCCTAAGTAGAATTTTAGAGGAGGTGCGTCGAAGATGAGGTAGTCTCTTATAATGATTATTTCAAGATTATTTATTCTTCAACTTCTTCTTCTTTTGTTGTTTCATTATAAAGTAATGACATCAGTATCACTAATATACTGATATGTTATAATGGTGTAAATAATAAATACATATGATTATTATAACATCATACTGATTCTAAGATATTAGATCATCCACTCCAATTCGATTCAATAAATATGGGAACGATATCATCGCTCGTGCGTACGTACGGATTACCGTCTCCACGACGTGATGAGATTCATTTTCCATGTTAACAATTCAAGAATGATTATAAAGTATATATAATAAGTAATCAGGAAATATATGACATAATAATGCTACTGGATTTATGTATATATATATATATATTTATGTCATATACTTAATTCCATTCAATTCAATAAGGAAATGAAAACAGTGTTCATGCGTACGTATGGCCTACCGTCTCCATGAACGATGTATTTCTTTCCATTTAACAATATATTGTATATATGTATATTCTGAATATATATTATATATAAATCATGTTTTATATTTTGGAATTAAGTAATCATGATCTAAGTAATCATATGAATAATTACAAGTCAAAACACGGACGACAAATGAAACGATTTTACCCAAAACGCTCTTTAACATGGAATTTACAAAAGAAAGGGTAATATAAAGTCATAAGCGAACCATATATGATATAATAACAATGAATATGATTTTTTATTAATTCAATGAAATTATTTAAATCATTATACAGAAGGTTCGGATACAAACGAAGCATATCGACCATAAGGTAAGGGATAACTTTTCCATTCTCGTTCTTATCCGAGATTATTTATTCTTAAGTATTTACTGGGGTTATTGTTCTTATCCATTTAAATGTTTACTAAAAATGGTTTCATGTATTTTTAAAGTCCTTTTTACCAATTTTTGACTTTTACTACATGGTATGTATGGAATCTTTCTTTTATGAGGTGCTTTTTGACTTTTCTGGAAAAAGTACAAGAAGAATATTTTTTTATCTTATACGGCACGAACAGATTTTTACGGTTTTATAATGCCTTATTTTCATGAAGATTCCTCCAAAATATTTAATGAATATTTCAATAAAAATCCCTTACTTTTATAATTTCATGACATTTTGTGAAAAGAGAATGATTTTGTAGAAGAAAGGATATTTTCCTCAAGAATTTATTTCAAGTGTTTATCAAATCCATTTTTCATCTAAGATGACATTATTTCATATGTGTATATTTCAAGTATCATGTATCTATGATTTAGATGGTTTCAATTTTCTTATTATGAAATTATATCCATTTATTTTATATGGATTATGTGATGATGCGAATATGTTTATGAAACCCATTTTATTTATTGGGTTATTATGAATGATGTCAGTTTATTTTATGGAACAAGTAAGAATGATTTCATTATGAGTTGGGTGGGACCTATATCTCCCTCCAATGAATTGGGTAAATATTTATCTCTAATGATATAGACATGACTGGAACAGTAAGTTAATTTGGTTCAGTGTTACAGGACTGAAACGAGGAGTGAACTTGATTCAGAAAGGGACACTGTCCACAAAGATGGTCTTGGCAGCAATGCCTTGGCTACTATGGAAATCATAACAAGTTTTGAATGGTTTCCACAATTACATGTTTTATTCCCATGATATTTTATCATGATTAATGTTCCTTTATGATCTACGCTTTATGTACTTCCATGATTTATGTCTTTGCTCATGATTTTGATGTTTAGATTTTATGTTCATGTTTTTACATTCAAATTTTTATGGATTATTTTATGTTCTCTATGCTTACCCTTATTGAGAGTTGGAGCTCACCCTTTATATGTTTTCTTTTCCCCAGGATTTAAAGAATGTTTTTAGTTAAGAAAATAAAATAGTAGGATCTTTATGGGAGATGTTGAAGATTTTTCACCAATATTAGAAGATTATGTTCCGAGTTTCCAAAGACACTAAACAATTACAGTCCTTGAGTTTTGGTTTTTGTTATGTATTAATTATTCTGAAAAAGTAATGCACTGTCCATGTACGTCAAGATTCGGGTATCTACAAATAATACAATTTTTCCCATAATATATTTTTATATTTGAAACATTGTTAACACAAACATCACAAAATATAAAGAGTACTTCATCATCGAATAAAAACTTCTTTCAAACCTAAAATATTTTCCTATAATCACTTACGGGAAATTTTGAAAATAGTTCATCATTGTACAAATATTAGATTAGTAATTTTAATATCCATATCTTTATAAATTCTTCATCTAAATAGAAAACTAACATATATCAACACATACCCTTATATTATATATTGTCCCATTGAACAAAATGAAGGATAAACATAAAGGAATGATTTATACTTTAATTTTACTCACCTTTGAAAAAAAATATATAAAATAATTATGGGAGAGGGTGTGGATTGACCATACCTTTTATTTGGGAAGGATAAGGTTGAATTCATAGTATCAACATCCAATTCTGAAATTCTCTATTTGAAATAGTTTGGTGAACACATCATCATTTTGTACATTATTTGAATAGGTTCCAATTATAATTGCTTTCTCACTATATGATCCTTGATAAAATGATGTTTTATACCAATTAAATTGGTTATTGAATATTGAAATAGATTATTTGATAAATATATAACATTTATATTATCATATCATTAGATAAGTTTCAACTTCACTAAAACATTCACATCTCCCAACCCTATCGTAATTTAATGTATCTAATTATTATCTTAATATAACTTAAATAAGTTTCATTTGGTGTAATTAGATGACGATAATAAAGTGTAACAACATACATAATATATGACCTTGAATATTTCAAGTGATTTATACTACAAATTATCCTCTATAATTTCCTTTGATGAACAACATTCGCTTATTCATCTCTATGCAATTTTGTTCCATTTTAAATTTGTATAGAAACTACCTTTTAATCCTTCATACCGAACTTATACAAAATTTTATTAACATACTTCTCTTTAGATAGAAAATTTACATCTTTTAATTTTGATATTTTTAACACAATAATGTAACTCCCATCAATAAGCATAGATAGGTAAAAAATATTCCTCATTTTTTTAAATATTTCTCACAAACCAATTCATCGCTTCAAAAAACATATAATCTACCTAACAAATAGTGATGATAAAAACCTAGTTATTATATTTAATTTATATATTTCAATCCAAACATCCTTTTTGTAAATTTAAACCCTTAATGAATTTGTCAATATTACAATACCATTCTTTTCATGCCTGATTAATCCCATATAAATACATTTGTGACCATGAAACTTTTTTCTTATCCTCTCCAAGACTAAAAATAACATGTTTCTCAATGATAACATCTTCTTAAAATTCACCATTTAGGAAGGATGAATTAAAATCCATCTAGAAAATATTAAATTTCCTTTTCATTGAAATGGAATGAAAATATTTATGGATTCATGCATTGAAAGGGGTTTAAAGGTCTCATTGAAGTATTATACATTAACATGTGAATATATTTTAAAAAATAATAATTCTTAATTTCTCCCAACTTCACCAATTCAATTCATTTTTTTCTAAACACTATCTTTTTCAACGTAATTTTTTTAAAATTGGACTTTGGTACCATATCCCATGTCAAATTATTATAAATAAAACTGAACTCCTCATTTATAAAATCAATAAAATATTAATGTTTCATTTCTTATATCACATATATTGGTTTAACGTGAGAATAACATGTGGTATGAGTTTTTTTCCTCATATTAATCTATGTTTAAACATATTATCCATGATCCCCTTTAATATTTTGAACTTGAATTTTCCTTTTATGCTTTGGTTGATTTGAAATAATTTAATCCTAATCAATTTTAATGGCTGATTCTTCTTCTTCAAATGACACATCTACAAAAAGTTGTTATTTTTTTGAGATTAATTAAAAAATTTCAATATAAACATTTTCAAAATAACTTATATAACTTGATTCATCAAACATAAAATCATTTTATCATTTTTTTAATACTTTAAAATCAGAAACATCTGTGATATATTTTACATTCTTTGTTAAAATAGTGATAACCTCTTCTATTTGGAGGATATACTAGAAAATGCCATCAACTACGTTATTTTCAAACCTTCCATGGTTCCCACATTTTACTATGAAAATACAAGGACTACCAAACACCCAAAGGTACTTCAATCTTGGGGATTATTTATAATAAATATAAAATATTAAAATTTCAAAGCTTGGAATAACCGTAAATTGGTTTTTTGTACGAATTTTGGTACAAATAGATTATATCCATGATTGCCTTATCCATATCCCCCATAAAATTACTACCATCTACCCATGTTTTTTTTGTGGTGTATATAGTGCACTGTGTTCATATCATATTCTATGATTATAAAGATAAATTTCCATTATCACATATGTTTACCCAGTTCAATTATATTTATGGATATTATTGAGAAAAATCCATGCTCTTTCTATTTAATTCATATAAAAGTTTTAAATTTTTATGAGGAATTGGTTCTGTTTATCAAAAAAAACGTAAGAAATATGTGATAATTAATTAATTATGTGATTAAAAACTTATATGTATCATTTTATTTATTACTCATTAGATTTCACATATCATAATGAATAAAACCCAATGGTTGATTAGAGTGAATATCTTCCTTATTATATAAATAGTTATTGATATTCACCCTTTTACAGATTTAGAACACCCAATATCATTCCATTTTTTTTAAAGGAACATCATGAACATAGTCTCATAATGTGATAAAATTAAAATTATTTTGGCCAAGGACTAACCTTCAATGGAACAATTAATTTTCCTCTGTCATGCTTAAATAATATAAGTTTCTTGCATCATCCACATGAAATAATTTTTCATTATTACATTTTCATTTAGTCACAATGTTTCCATATTCAATATTCCTCACAATAAAAAATCATTTTTATATATAAAATCATTTATTTTATCATATAAATATAACAATTAGGTGATTGTGCTCAAATCCATCCCTAAAAAGTGTGTTTTTAGATTTAAGATTTTCATTTCCAAAAACTGATAATCTGAAACCATGAATTTTAATTCAACCATTATTACTAAAGGCCAATGAGACATATTTACCCATTTTTATATCTTTTAAGATTACTAGATCTCCAATCATGTGAGTTGATCATCTAATTTCCAATATACATAGTCTTTCCCGTTTATATTATTTAAGTCCCACTTCCACAATTAAGGCCTTCAATTTTTTATTATTCTTATTCTCATAAGAAATGTGTGTACTAAAACCCAAATTATTTTCGATTGGAAACATGATAATGAAATCATTAGAATGAGGAATATATTTTCCACACTATCCACCAAATTCTTGTTATATATCAAACTTATTAAGATATTTATATTAATAGTTACTAACATGTTTCTCAATATTCATTTGTTTATAGGACTGAACACCCCCCCCCCATTATTTATTGTCACATACTATTCTTTTATTATTATTTTGGTGGTTAAAAAATCTAATTAATTAATTATACATAAATCCCCCATAATACCAACAATAACTATAAAAATAATATTTAACTTTGGAAGAAACCAGATATTAATTTTTTTATTGTATTTTGTCTTCCATAATGTCACAAAATTTAACTCCTTTTAATAATAAAAAATTTGGTGAAATATAAACTCCAAGGTCCTCATACAAAAATATTATATATATATTTTATAACACCCAATTGTGGAATTTTTTTTCTCAAATTTGTGTTCCTAAAATTTCCATATTTTATAATATCACTTGATTTCTCTACAATCTTTCTCTTTATTAATTGAAGATTTATCAATGATTTTACACCAAATTTTATATAATTCTTATCATCATAATTGGATGATTTATATTATTTTTCTATTTCATCACACTTCTTTGATCATTGAAGAGATTTTTAAACACAAGTATGAACATTATATATTCACTTATTCAAATAAAATTATTTTTTTGATCATGTTTCATTGTAAATGACGAAACTTATTTTCTTTATATTTCATTACTTGTTTTAAAATAATGTTAAAAGTATAAAAGTCAAAAATATAATTATTTACCCTATAAAATCTGTCAGGAAAATTATTATTTTCTTATGAAAATATAGATTCATTTAGGATGAAATACTTATCATCAATATTTAATTTTTTTGATCTCCTTCTCCTATTTAGATAAATTTGAGGTAAATTATTTTAATTCCATCCCCAGCATGAACTCTATATCAATCACTTTGTTTAATATAATCTTATTACTAATTTTATCACTTGAAATATTTTCATTGTTCACTTTATTAATGAGTAGTTTCACAAAATTCATTAAATTTTCCTTCTTTTGAAAACAATTGTCACATGTGTACTTTAGAGAATATATTACCAATCTTATTTTGGTAAATAAATATTATTTTATTTATTTAATTATAATAAATTGGGTATATAATCCTCCTATTTTTGATTTTTATTGGTTTTAGATTTTGGATAATTTTATCCATAATGTTATATATATACACACTAGAAAATATTTAAGAGATGATTTACCATGTACCTTATTTTCCCATATATCATGTTTCTTTAGATAAGAGAAATAACTATGTCAAATATATCCCCAAAAACTAAACAATAAGATTATTCATTGAAAACTAAATTTTTCTTGATGGCACTATCATTACTCAAATAATTATAAATTAACATATTATGACATATAGTCCATAATAAATAATAGATAACATGTATGGAATTATATTATATTTCCATGTGTGAAATATTTTATTAAGAAAATGTAAGAATCCTATAAAAAATACTCTAATTCTAATTATCCATTGTAGATAATAAAAATTAGTGAATTCATCATCAAAATTAAACAATAAAAAATATCCCATAATAAATAAAGGGAACGTGTCCCTCTGGTAGTACTTATAGAACCACATCAGGATCAAAGAGAGATCACAAATAGAGGTGATAAATCAGTGATAAATATTTTTTTTATTTATTTTAAATAACCTTTTCCAATTGTTTGTATGTAGAGATTATTGTTGCAACACATACAAACACACATCCACATAAGGAAATGAAACATATTTAAAAGCTTTACCTATAAATGTGAGAAGGATATTCCTTTTAGTGATATGGACTCCCCTATAATAAAAACAAATATGGATATCATGTGAGAATAATGAGTAGTTTATAACCATAAAAGTTTCATTTTCATGTCTCTCATCTATCCTCTACTGCATTGTAAAATAAAGTGAATCCCACAATTTACAATGATAAATGTTTGGAAAACAATTAAAATGTCTTCAACAAAATATATTCTATCTAAGTTGTTGTGTGTAATTAAATATTAAAATTCCACTCTACATTCACTATAAGGAGAAATCATAAATTACTCTTCAAACATACAATGATAAAATACACTTATTCACTATGTTTTCACAACACATGCACACAACCACTTTGTTCTTATTCTTTCCTTATTTATACAACATTTTACTATCACAAAGTCTTAATTGTATATCACATATACAAAACAGAATCTCTTTCTTCATCCATACTCTATTTATTATTCATCAATGATCCTTTTTTTATGTTTTTCATAGAAGTCCAATATCTAATTACTTCATAATTTAAATTTAAAATTAAAATTCAAATTCAAATCTATCAAAACTACAGTTGGATAATTTAAATATTAATCATTACCATTATGTTATAATGTTAAAATAGGCTTCAATAACAACCTCATTTTGAATAAGAAAATAAGTCAACATTCCTTTTCAAACTGTCTAGATAATCCTTATAATATGTAATATATAATTTGGTCTACAGAACTAGATAATAGCATACTGGTTTTCAATGGTTTTATATAAAATCACTCTAAATAATATCGTGTATAATATTTGATAAAATTTGGAGCTTTTTAATCTATTATTCGATTAAAAACCCATACTGATAACCTCTTCAGTGATGGGTATTCACTTCTACATAGTCCTCCATAATTTATTCTGACTACGATTTAGGAAAAATGATATGGCATAGAGGGACTAAATTTTTTTTGTCCACTAAATTATAGATTTCAAAAAACATGAAAATTAGCTTCAGTATGGAATGGGGGTCACGTATTATTTAGAACCAGAAAAATTGAACTAGTATCCTCTATGGGAAGGTCATCCTTTAAGGTAGAGAACTCCGATTTAGTGAACTCTATAGCGTGGAAATATGCTATGTGATGTGAGGACTTGTAGACCATATTTACTCCTAATTAAAATTTAAACATATCCATGATGTGGGAAAACATTCTATTGAATATCCCAACATAGTTCCAACAGGTTGTGGTATGAAAATCTATTGTGGAACATAACATCTTCAAACTACGTATTTGGTGAAATACCATTATTTTTTATGGGGAACTCCTCATTATCCTCCATCAATATTCTCATATAATTAACGCCACTAATTATTTGTAAAAACATATAAATGGATTAAAGTTGTTTTAATTTAAATAAAATATTATTTCAGTGTTACTAAAAAAACTAACACAAAAAATCATATCCTCTTACCTAATCCATCAACCTCATTTATAAAAACTACCATATCATCACCTCTTGAGCTCTACAACATGGTCCCTTGTATTTTTAATAGTGTTACCCAATAATCTAATATGTAATCTATCTAAAATAAACTGAGAAATTTTTTACACATGAGTCTTGTGGTTTCAAAGAGATTATTGTTTATTTATTAAATAATATTATTAAATTACCATTACCTTATCTACATTTTGAATATAATCTCTAATCATATCCTTGATAAATTATGTTGTGGGTTTATAGGGTGTTTGTTTCTAAAAAATATTGAGGCTGATTATATTGAGGTCAAGTGGATGGAAAAGGTTATAATTTACAATGGTTTTGTGGATTTTGTGAAAAGGTTGTTTAGGATTTATTCTTATTTAAATTTTCAACAACTGTTTTACCCAACCACCCTTGATTATAATATTTTTATTACTATTGACGGGGTTGGATATAAAACACTTAATTATGATCAATAATATGATTTTCCTATGAACCATATCAAAATATTTGGTATTTATTAGTCCTAGATACAGTTCACAATATTATAATTGGCATGTGGGTGATTTTTCTATCTGTTTTAGTTAAATCGATGTTGCTATGAATTGAAAATTATCCAAATTCTTCATAAATATCTCCACATGATTGGTTTATCATATATGATCCAACTCTTGGTGAATACCACTCTTTTGTGAAACTCTTTCAATTTTCAATAAAAAAACATTTTCAATGACCTAATGATGAATATATGAGGAATCTGTGGGAGTTTTCAATATAAACCATCCATCTATTGATGCATTAACCATAGATTGGGTTTTAGGATATAATACAAAGCACAACATTTTAATTTTATTTGAAACAGCGTGTTTTTGTGTGGGAACCTCCCTAATACATCCTTGAATCTATACCATAGTTGAATTGATATTTTCTATTGGCCTAGGGAACATTATGAATATCACTTAATCTATTCCATGTTTTCACCAATGAAAATTTCTTATCTAAAAACTAATTTTGCATCTTGTGATGTCCCAATCCTACTTTCCTCATAAGTAACACAACATTAGGTCCCACATGGCCTCAATCATGCCTCATCATATTCTTGAGGCTTCCAAATACTAGTAACGGTCTATGATAATGTGGTTGGGAGAGTATACTCTCGTTATTAGAGGGAGTTACAATAGATAATAATAAATAAGCATCAGAAACATAATGAGAAAGTAGAATAGAAATCATCTAAATAATAATAATAACCAACATAATTTTACACAATTTTATATACAAAAATAAATGATGTCATGGTATTAACAATATTGGGCTAAGTGGAATGTGGTAGTATTCATACACAATAAAGGTTGTACAAAAATATAAAATAAGTGAAAAAACAATTTCAGATTACATCAAAAGAACTAGATTGTTCCACTAATACCATTCTCTAACCTAGAATATAAATCATGCGTCCACTTTTGGTCAATTCCCATTATCCCTACCAACCTTCATAAAGTCTATCTAGGTACCAATTTACAGCCCGGATATAGTATAAATAAATACCAACATGCCAACACCAATTACTTCCAATATTGTCCAATAAATGAATATAATATGTAATAGTGTGTAGGTTAAATAATATATTAATTCAATAAATTAACTAAACCCATGTCAACTCGGGAGCCTCAAGAGATTCTCATATAATCCATCCTACATTAAGCTAATATGGAATATCTCTAGATATTTAAAATATTAGATTGACATAGGCTATGGGGCCAAGACAAATACCCATGTAATCCTTGTATTATAATAATAATATGTGGGTTCCACAATTCTAATGGAATTAAGCCGTAGGGAACAAATGAAATCTAATAATTCAACACAATGGGTCCACCCAAGATCTCGAAATAAGTCTCAAGTAGCCTTGGTTCTAGAATTGATTCGAACCCAACTATATAATCCAAGGAAGTCCCCAACATCTAGATAAATCCATGGAAATAATAAAAGGGATTCCAAATCTAAGACATTAATCCATTCCAAGTGTGGTAACTCCCTTGGCGGTCATATCAATAAATCATTTAGTGTCATATGAACCCATCCAAGGCATCACAAGTAGTTAATCCAAGTATCACTCAAGGCATGCCACACCATTATAGTGATCTTGGTCTATCAACATATTCAACAATAATATAATAAATAATCAATTGCTCATAATAAAAATACTACCCATGATCATATTTCATAAATTAAAAATGCCCAATTGACATAGTCTTACAATTCACATTTAAGTTAATTCATTTATCTGTTACGATTAAGATGAAAGAAAACCCACCTTAAGGGGTGTATGATTTCATAAACAAGGAATAATGGTCTTAAGAGTTAATAATCACACCAAGTGGTAGTTAAATATTAAGACCATTAACCTCCAATAGATTAAGGGTCTATGGGAATACTTCATCAATGTTGAAGAAAATTAATCACATAAGTTACACATTTTAATGGTGATACACATAAGGTTTGATTCGTGGATCATGACACACGAAATAGACATCATAACCTTTATGAAAAGTACTATACCACCTGGTTTTTATTTTTAGATAACAACTCATTTGATATTTACTTCTGATTCAAGATAGAATGAGATAAAATAGAGAAACGTGAAAAACTAACTAAAAATAGGGTATATAATATTGAATTAAAATAATATCCAAGATTTCAAAAAAATAAAGTATGCAAGAGGAATGATATTATTACTGAGTGGGTTCTAATACAACTGATGGAAATCCGATCATACCTTGAATAGAATTCATCTCTAAAATCTGGGAGGATGAAGAAAGGACTTATTCCTATGGATGTTTTTTGTAAACGATTAGAAGAAATATAGGAGTACATCTTAATAGATATGGGTAAAATGATAAATTCCCAATTTCTAAAAGGGAGAATGGTTTTTCCATGTGGTATGAAAATAATGAGCCAAGCATGTTCAAAATCTATCTAGGTGCACTCTCTACGAATTGTTCATATGCATGGTAAGATAAACCATCCACATTAAATTCACATAGCACTGTTTGAAATCCCATACACTACATGGTCAATGGGAATGGTTAGAAAAACTTTGTGGACACCATGAATAGTTCCACTACAATTAATTATAGGTTCTTTATGATCATGTGCTCCATGTTTCATGGTTTTTATAAGCATGATCCCCCATTACAAGGACACACAATTGAGTTTAATGATTTTAATTAAATATGAGTGAAATGTGTGCCTCTCCATTTCATTAACTAATTATAACACTAGGTCATCAACCAAGATGAAATTCCCCCAAGACCTATATTTCCTCTTTAGAAACATCCATAAGGATAGAAAGAGAGTTTTATGCTGAAAATCAATGGACTTAAAATACTTTGAAAAATTAGTTTTAAATCCTATCTTCCTTCAAATAACCATCCTTGAGTTTCACTTATAATGGTGGTTGGGTTGAATCCATGGATAACTCTAACCAATGAGCACAAATATCGAACTGTCATTCCGAGGTATCATCTTATACACTGGCCTGTTTCCATAACATCGGAACTAGAGGAAATGATCTTCTTTGAAGATACTTCATGGTATGATCAAAAATATCAACTAGATAATCCTAAAATGAGGCGTTAACCTCTAACTCAAATTCCTTATTATCGGAATATTTAGTTGGGTAAAAATGATAATGGTAAAGCTAAGATATATAGAAGAAAAAGTCCATGGAAGTGTTCCTATGATGAAGATATACCTAATTGGATACCATCCCGACTCCTTCCAAGATCTAAAAAGTTCTAAAGAATCTATGAGCTATCTTACAATGCCTCTTAATTTTTCGATCCCCAATATTAGAGACATATAAAGGAAGACTCAATCACCAACCTCAAACTCCAAAGGTTGGTGATAATGATTGGTATATAAATTTTACATATACTAATTCATATCCATATATTTCATGATCAATTTTACCTACCTTGATGTCTCTTAAATTGGATGAGGTTCCAATAGCTCTACCTCCCTTACCTATAACCAACTGTTTCCGACGCTTTCTCCAAGGCGCGCGCGCATTTGTCCGTCCGCAGATGGGGACGCGCTGCACTGTTACCCTGTATTCCCACTTTCCAAAGGCAGGCGGCATTCGCTCCTCGATCGAAATGGGATGATGGGATGTCGGTTCTTCCTTCCGTGGATTCCTCCTCAGAACTCATCACCAAGTCCGGGTCTCCCTCATATATTTAATACGTTGTTCATGAAACTCTTCCTAGTGCCATGTTTCCATGGACGCAGGTTAATTACACTGCTTCTGTCGGGACATTCCAAAGGGTCTGGTCAGGGCAGCAACCTTCAGTCGGGGGAGTAGTCACGTCGAGGCATCATTAGCGTGTCTGGATACTGGGGAACTGGAGTGTCTATTTTTGTCCCTTGTCATAGGGCTTCTCGAGGGAGTGGAAGCCCGAGGCATCCCACATCAAACGCGGGGAATTATATGCCATGGAAATATATCTGAGGTTTTCCTCAGCTTCATGTGTTTAACACAAGGCATGCCACGAGTCTAACGTCCAGCGGGGACGGATCAACCCGATTAGAGAATTAGCTAGAATGGATCGGATTGAGGGATTTCCCTTGAAGGGGTGTCGATACTGGGACCAGCCCACGGGCGGCTGTGAAGAGGAGTAGACCAACATGGTCTCACCGGGATATGACGGTCCGGGCAAGAATCAGGGTGGATGATGGATGGATGAATTAAGTGGAGGGGGAAATGGAAAGGAACCATCACAAGGGCGAGGGTGAAGTTGGGATTGAGCCTCGAAGAGACCTCCTACGTATCCCTGTGGTAGGGAATCAATGTTCATGTAGTTTGGGATGGTGTCGGTGAGCCGGCATGAAGGTGGACCTTGGTCTAAATGGTGTGGGGCTTACACACTAGGTTGCCCGGGTGTGGATGAACTGACGTGAAGATGGTCGGAGTGACCAACAGGTGGTGGACTTGAACCTCTGAGAGGCTTCCTACGTACCATGTCTTAACATGGATCAAAGACCACGTAGTTCAGGATGGAAGTCGGAAGGCCGACGCGAATGAGGAGGACCAGGGGGCTCCTAGTGGTGGTGGGCTTGGACCTCGTGGAGCCATCCTACGTACCATGCCTTAGCAAAGATCAAAGACCACCTAGTTCAGGTTGGTCACAACGACTTGCCGTTGGACCAGAATGTATTGTAACATCGTACAGGACTAAGATGATCCCTGATGTGAATAAACAATGAGAGGTGGGATTGAACCTCATAGAGGCTTCCTACGTACCATGCCTTGACCTGGATCAATGACCTTGTAGTTCAAAGGGTCTTTGTCAGCAAATTGACGTGAAGGTGGACCTTGGTCCGATGGGTGGTGGGCTTGAACCTCGAGGATGCTTCCGACGTATCCCCGTGGCAGGGAATCAAAGACCTCATAGTTTAAAGGGTTTCATCAGTGAACTGACGTGAAAGTAGACCCAGGGGTCCACTAGTGGTGGTCTTGGACCTCATGAAGGCTTCCTACATACCATGCCTTGACATGGATCCAAGTCCTCGTAGTTCGGATGGTGGGTGTCGGCGAACTGACGTGAGGAAGGAGGGACCTTGGTGCAAAAGGGGATGGGGTTGAACCTCAGAGAGGATTCCTACGTACCATTCCTTGACATGGATCAAAGACTACGTAGATCGGATGGTGAAAATGGGGGCTTGGCACACCGAAAAGGAGACGGTCTGGGCCAATGATTGTTGGCATTGAACCTCATGAAGGCTTCCTACATACCATGCCTCGACATGGATCAAAGACCTCATAGTTCAAATGGTTGTGCAGTTTAACATCATGCTGGACGCAAGTGGAATTAGATATGAATTGGATGACGGGTGGGCGTGAACCTTGTGGAGGCTTCCTACATACCACACATTGACATGGATCAAAGACCTCATAGTTCAAATAGTTGTGCAATTTAATGTCATGTTGGACGTGGGAAATGCATTTTAACGTCATGCTGGATGAGGGCATGCAATTTAATGTCATGCTGGATGAGGGCATGCCGTTTAACATCATGCTGGACGAGGGTATGCAGTTTAACGCCATGCTAGATGAGGTATTTTCATGGCCAATGCCAACTCTAAGCCCACGTGAGTCATGCTCGGTGTGAGAAACAAGAGACAACAAGGACCTGACGATCACACCGTGAAGGATGCGTCCGTGAGAAGCGAATAGGGGCTTACGCGTTAGGTGGCCCATGGTGCTGGGACTTACTCCAGGATGGAGGCCTGAAATGCGGAAAAGAACAACGAACGAGGGATTTGTGACCAATGACGGGAGATGCCTCGTTCCCTATCACGCCCTCCACTAACCCTGGTAGTGGGGAAGTACGGAGATGCAGAGGTGTAGCCATCCGTTGGGGAACTAGGGTCGCCCTTCTCCTGAGAACGTACGTCGCTCCAATAAGGTGGATATCATCCCTTGTGGAGGGGTGATTCCACTCCCGTGGAGATGAGTGGCGTAACAAATGTTCGAGCTGGGGGGACCCTTCGTGCGATGCATGAGGTCAGGTAAATGTTTAACATCATGTGTTGAGGACGTGGTGCTTGGCAGTTTAACGTCTTGAAGCTTGGATGAGGCGGGTTCACTTCACATCCCTAGGGCATACATAACTGGTAGCCTTTGTTCCTTTGGGGAGGGAAGGTACCAGTAAGGACGTGGTCAAGGGGGGTTGTAGAGCGAACCATTGGGGGGTCCACATTATCATGGCTATGCGAAGAAGCAATAGCCGTTAGCATTCCTATACGAAGAAGCATTAGGCGAAGCAACGCTACGAGTAGTATTGTCCATGGGACTTTGAAATCACATCGTGCATACCTGGAGGGTCGCACGGGAAGGGGAGTTGCCAAGCAAAGGAGTGTGCTTCACAAATCCTAGATCCTTGGACTTATCATGGGGGAAAGGTGTGAGTGGAGGGTGCTTCACAAAGTAGAACAGTCTTCGCAGAGCACTGCCTCGCGAAGAAGTGGTGCCTCGCGAAGTAGGGTGCGACGAAGTAGTGTGCTTCACGATGTGTAGCAATCCTGCCTTAGCATAGGGATCACAAATACGGGATAGGTGTTTCGCGAAGCATAGACGCTCCGTGGCTTCCCGAGTTCCCTTGGGAATCCCCCTCCTTCGCGAATTCCCTTGAGCTTTGCGATGGGCATCCCTCTCGGAAGATGGGCTCAAAACGAGACAAAGTGAAGGCGTCACATGAAGTAGAAGTACCTCGGGGAGCTCATGATTCCCGGGGGTAAAGGGTGCTTCGTGACTCGGGAGAGTAGAATCATAAAGGTCTGATTTTCCATCCACTTGGACTCAGGGGGAGGCCAGTATTTATAGGCAAGGGGTGCCGCGAAGCCGAACTCTCACGCCACCTCAGGTGCATCGTGACGGGCTCGTGAACGTCAAATTCGTTCACGGAGAGGTACCGCCTCCGGAGCTTCGCAGTGGGCTTGCGAATGTCAAATTCATTCACGGAGAGGTACTGCCTCTGGAGCTTCGCGACAGTCTCGTGAATGTGAAATTATTTCGCAGAGAGGTACCGCCTCCGGAGCTTCGCGGGACAGTGATGTTCGGGTTCTTCGCATCGGTGATTTGTGCGGCAGCGTGCGGGACATGTTTTTCATCCCTTCCTTTCGTCCAATATTTTGGTGCCAACAAATTCCCCCCCTCAGACTTGGAGCTATGGAGGTTGATGGGTTGAAGTCTGAGGGAAAAATCGCCAAAATTATCGACAGTTCACGATACGACTTCGCGAAGGGGGCCCGCGGTGCGGACCGGGGCCACAGATCCGGATGCGCAGCGATGTTCCGTGCGGGCGGGGCGCACCGCGATGCTCCGGGGTCGCCGCCTATAAATAGGGGGGTCGACCTCAATTGTCTTCTCGCGATTTTATTGTCTTATTGTGCCCTCGATTTCGTGAAGCTCCGCGTACTCCGTGCCGGTCGTGGAAGCTAATCACGCACTTCATCAAGGACACCCCCCAAGCACTATGGCTGGCCGAAATGGAAAAAATCCGCTCACGGTTGCACGAACTGTGCGCTGGGGGAGTGGATGCCCAACATCCTCACGCACTCATCCGAAATCTTATGGATGAGAAGATTCGAGAGCATGATCGTGGGCTCAGCGTGGGCTGGCAACGGAGGAAGGCAACAAACATCTAGAAGCTCCAGGAGGCTGAAAGCGAGGTCCAACAGCTGCAGACCCTGGAAGATGAGCACTCAGCCTCTCTTAATGCGCAATCTGATCTGATCTCCCGGTTGAAGGCCCTGCTGGCAGAGGCAGAAAAGCTTATGAGGTAGGCTTCTGAAAAGATGGTTGTCATTCAGGCTGAGGTAGAGAGGGCCAGATCCAAGGCTGACGAACTGCGCCCCGCCGCTGCTGAGGAGGAGCGGGAGCTGAATCAGCGGCAACAACCCTTGGACTCCACAAGCCAATGGGTAGCAAAGCTGCAATGCTCTTTTGACGGGGTCAACCCGTCCATGGGGGGAGTCAACCCCCAGGTATTGTAACAAACCAAAAACCTTTTATTGGTACTTTCATTCTTCAATTTCTTCTTTCTTTGTTTTGAATGTCGTAGTGCGAATGATTTCCATTGTTTGAATCGCCTCGTTATATCCCTACAATGTTTGTGGGACGTTCGGCGATAATTCCCCAAGCCCATATGGGTCGATCCTGATGTGAGAAACATGAGATAGTTGCCTTCTCATCCCACCTAACATAGGAGTGGAGACAATGCTCCAAGCATCTGGGATTTGGATTACCAGTCCGGATTTCCAATAGATGGGAGAGGCCTGACTAGAGAAGGAACATTTCAGAACAGCTGAGATACCGTTTCTTCAGCGTGCCTTCATGCATGAACGATGCAACAATAGGGAAACTGGAATCAGTCCGAATAGACGGAAATGATAAGTGTGAATTACGATGCCCATGATTTAGAGCACTATGGGGATGGCGTGACAATAAAGGACAACCGTTAACCATGGTGGAGAAGTGGTATCCTTACTGCATTAGCCTGTAATGGGGAAACAATGAGGGTCAACCGTTGACCTTGTTTGAAACACGGGATCATGTCACAAATATTGTCGGTCAATTTTTCGGGACATTGATCAAGGACAGTTGGCGGACCATAGGTCAAGCATTGATACTGTTAGGGGGTCCTTCCAAACATGACCAGTCTTCCGGAACATTGGCCTAAGATAGTAGGTGAGCCGATGTAGCATGAGACCAGGCCGTTAGGGGGTCCCGTCAGACATGAAAGGGGACAAGGGTCTGAATAAGGGGCACACAAAGTGTGGAATATGGAGTGATGGATGGTCCGAATAGAATCCAACAATTAGGTAGTTACACCACCGTGGTGGGAGTACGCCAGATGGGCGTGTTGGTTTGGTCATGGGGCCTTCCTTCTTTGGGACAGGGCCTCTCTAGAGAGGGGTCTGACCAGGGGGCTAGAAAGGGGAAGGGTGGGATTAATGATTTCTATGGGCTGGACCCTAGTCAAAATACCAGGGTGTCTCTACGTATCCCATGAGGATGGGAATCAAGCCATACGTAGTTCTGGAGGGTGCCTTTTAATGTCATACAGGACAAGGAATAAGTGGGATACCACTCAGAACAGGGTGCGCGTGGTGCAGCTATTGCAAACCCAACACGAATGAGGACATAATCTCGTGCTACGCCATGCGGTCCCGTAGTCGGGGTCCCGATGGCAGGGCCAGAGAGGAGAATTAGCTGAACTCAAGCTGGACCCAAAGACAGGAGGTCTGTGCATTCCTGCGTATCCCGTTAGGATGGGAATCAAGCTGAACGTAGTTCTAGATGGATCTTAGACCATAAATGGGTAAAGGGGACAGGGGACACATGGCAACAAAACCTGACCTGAATGAGGAACTAAGCACTACTTACCATGAATTCTCTGGGGAAATGATCGAGTCAAGGGACCGAACACAGAGGTTAGGCTGGGCCCGCGGGGAAGTACCCGGGCGCTCCTACGTTTCTCATGAGGATGAGAATCAAGCAATACGTAGTTCTGAAAGGTGACATGGTAAGATACCAGTTCCAGGGGAAAAGGGGAGTGGAGGAGTGGCCCTTGCACTAGAAAAAGAGGAATTAGATAAATATTGTTTTTCCTTTAAGGTGAGTGGATTTTTTTGTGAAGTGACGGGCCTAGAGTAGTTGGCCGTGTTGTCGCCACAAGAATCATGCCGCGATAGGAATTGAAAAATGGCATGGCACGTGACCAATACCCAAATGTGATGTCCTATATAACGAGGTCATCACAATGCAGTGTCATTTTTCATCATGCGGCCAGGACGATAATGTCACAGTTTAGTGTCGTGTGATTGGACCAAGCGTGCATTTTATCGTCATGCAGCGCAGACGTAGCAGAGGCGATGCTAGGCGGGGAATGTGCGCAGTGTTATAAAACACAATTGATGGAGACATGACCCCACATCACATTATAGTCCACTCGGAGAGGGAGACCTTAGGCCGAGGGCCCTATATAGAGGTAAGAGGTGAAACAGGGTGGAGAGACTAGCTCCCTAAATGGTCTGGACCCGAAGACAAGGCGTCTGGGTGGTCCTACGTCTCCCATGAGGATGGGAATCAAGCCACACGTAGTTCTATAGATGCAGTTTAACGTCATGCGGGACGAGGAGGGGAGTAATATACCCCCAAACAAGGGAGGTGTATGGTACGGCGAATAAACCTACGTGAATGAGGACATAATCCCACACCACACCATACACTCCTATAAGAGAGGACCTAGTCCGGGGCCCGAAAAGGCCGAGGGGGCCTGATGGATAGGTATTGGTTAGGAAGACCTGACCTGCCTGTAATTTAACGTCTTGTAGTGAGGACGAGGGACGGGGACCCGAGGAGGCCAAGGGGCCTCAGGCTAGGCCTCGTAAGAGAAGGTGTACGACATGGTACATGATCCCGATGTGAATGAGTACATAGACCCACACCACATCATACATCTTGGGTAAGAGGTTGGGCGGAGGGGCCCGAGAAGGCCAAGGGGCCTAAGGTTAGGCATCAGTCAGGAAGGCCTGAGGGGTTTGCAGTTTAACGTCTTATATGAGGACGGGGGCCGGGGACCCGAGGAGGCCAAGGGGCTTGAGGCTGGGCCTCGTAAGAGAAGGCGTATGACATGGTAAATGATCCCGACATGAATGAGGACATAGTCCCACACCACACCGTACATCCTGGGTAAGAGGTTGGGCAGAGGGGACCGAGAAGGCCAAGGGGCCTAAGGTTAGGCATCAGTGAGGAAGGCCTGACTGGTTTGTAGTTTAACGTCTTACATGAGGATAGGGGCCGGGGACCCGAGGAGGCCAAGGGGCCTGAGACTGGGCCTCCTAAGGGAAGGCGTACGGCATGGTACATAATCCCGACGTGAATGAGGACATAGTCTCACAACACACCGTACACCCCTTATAGGGGAATCGGGGCCATGGGACCAACTGATATTACCACCCAAGGGATAGTTTGTCAATTCGGGATGGGGTAGAACGAATCACTACACTCGATGTTTGGGACATCTCGGGGTGGACCTGAAGATCCAGGACACTTTTGAACATGTTCGAAACACATCGTTCCTATGGTGACCTGATATGGGAGAAACAAATGAGCATCGACCATTGACCAAATTTGCAACGTGGGACTTGTATCGGCTTATTTCTTGAAAACCCTCTAGGGCGTTATCCCGTATCGGTAGGAGAGACCTTGGGCGTAGTACCCAGACCGTTCTTGGGGGTCCCTCCAGGTGTGCAAAAATGATGGAATCCCAATCAAGGAATTAGTGAAGCATAGCTGTATCAATCCACGAAAGAGGAAAACATCTCCAGGGGGGATGTGCAGCCGGGTCGAGGCTTGCTCGATGTGAGTTGTGGAAAAAGTGTGCACCCTGCCATATATCTTGACCTGAGGGGAAGATTTTGGCTTTTGGGTTGGGCCAACGGACGAAATTCTCGGGCGTTCCTACATATCCCATTAGGATGGGAATCAAGCCATACGTAGTTCTCGAAGTCCATACAGTTTAGTGTCATGCTGTGAGGACGTGGGTGGATAGAAGAACACAAGTGGGCACATGGTGCAACCCTTACAATCCTTGTATGAGCGGGGCTAGGAAAGCCTACTCCTCGCTACACAAATATCCTCCAAGGAAACTATTCCCAGGGGGATAGTGGAAGATAAAAGCTTGGGGCTGGGCTCAAGATGAGGCGTCTGAGCATTCCTACGTATCCCATTAAGATGGGAGTCAAGCCACATTTAGTTCTTGAGGCACAGTTTAGCGTTTTTCTGGACGGGAAATGTGTCTCAATTGGTTATATGTACGGTACGGCGGGTAACCCGACATGGATGAGGATGTAATCCCACACCACACCATACAATCCCATTAGAGAGCCAGAGTCAACGCAGGCCAAGGGGAAGAGGCTGAGCCTTGGTTATGAAGGCCTGACTAGCTTGGAGTTTAACGTCTTACAATAAGGACGGGGGCCGGGGGCCCATGGCGGCCAAGGGGCCTGAGGCTGAGCCTCGGTCAGAAAGGCCTGACTGGCTTGCAGTTTAACGTCTTATAGTAAGGACGGGGGTTGGGGGCCCAAGGAGGCCAAGGGGCCTGAGGCTGATCCTCGGTCAGGAAGGCATGACTGGCTTGCAGTTTAACGTCTTACAGTAAGGAAGGGGGCAAGGGGCCCAAGGAGGCCAAGGGGCCTGAGGATGAGCCTCGGTCAGGAAGGCCTGACTAGCTTGCAGTTTAACGTCTTACAATAAGGACGAGGGCCGGGGGCCCAAGGAGGGAAAGGGGCCTGAGGCTGAGCCTCGCTCAGGAAGTCCTGACTGGCTTGCAGTTTAATGTCTTATAGTAAGGACGAAGGATGGGGGCCCAAGGATGCCAAGGGGCCTGAGGCTGATCCTTGTTCAGGAAGGCCTGACTATCTTGCAGTTTAATGTCTTACAGTAAGGATGGGGGTCGGGGGCCCAAGGAGGCCAAGGGGCCTGAGGCTGAGCCTCGGTCAGGAAGGCCTGACTGGCTTGCAGTTTAATGTCTTACAGTAAAGATGGGGGGCCGGGAGCCCAAGGAGGCCAAGGGTCCTGAGGCTAAGCCTTGGTCAGGAAGGCCTGACTAGCTTATAGTTTAATGTCTTACAGTAAGGACGGGGGGAGATCTTAGTTTAAGGTCATAGAGCTTGGACCATTTTGCAGTTTATTGTCTTATTGGACGAAGATGTAGTTTAAGGTGGTGTAGGACCCTTTTTCCCGAGGCAAAGTATCGCTTGAAGAACTCGGCGTTGGTGGTAGGGGTTATGCGCTCTCCATCCATGGTCACCAAGGAATATGCTCCATCGGGGTAAACCTTATGGATGATATAAGGCCCTTCCCATTTGGGTTTTAACTTGGGCGGTTTCCTGCCGGGGATCATTGGTGCTCGAAGGGCCAGTACTAGGTCGCCCTGTAGAAAAGAATGGAGATGAAACTTCTTGTTAAAGGCCCTCTCTATCTTATCTGGATGCCTTTACAGATTGTGAAGGGCAAGAAGCCAGTTCTTGTACAGTGCTTCTAATTCAGCTAGACGGATTTCGGCTAACTCATCTGAAGTCTGGTGATCATAGACTGCAGTGCATAACAATGGTTGCTGGATCTGAATGGGTAGGACAGCCTCTGCTCCATACACCAAGGAATATGGGGTCACCTGGGTAGAGTTACGAGTCGTCATCCGATAAGCCCAGAGGGCGTTGGGGATCTTGTCCGGCCAACATTTCTTGTTCTGACCAACCGTCTTATGAAGAATGTTAGAGAGGGTTTTATTGAACACCTCGATCTGTTGTTTGCCTGCGCGTGGTAGCGGGAGGTATGGTTCGAACGGATGTCGTACTTGGTGTACAATTTCTACAGTTTAGTCGCTCGGAAGTTGGTTCCGTTATCGGTGAGGACGGCGTGAGGGACCCCAAACCAGTGGATAATATTGGTGCTCACAAAGTCAACGATGGAACGGGCCTTGACCTCTTTGAGTGGAACAGCCTCTGCCCACTTGGAGAAGAAATATGTAGCAGTCAGGATGAACCTACACAGGTGGGCTGTTGCCGGTGGATATGGTCCCACTACATCAAGTCCCCATACCGCAAATGGCCAAGAGTACTTGGTGGGGTGAAGGGGCTCCGGAGGCCGATGCAGGAAGATGGTGTGAACTTGGAACGTGTAGCATATCTTGGAATACCCAATACAATCATGGATCATATAGGTCCAGAAGTACCCCAACCTCTGGATTTGATGGGACATCTTCGGCCCAGCTTGATGGGCGCCACAGGAACCGGCATGAACCTCTTGCATAACTTGAGGAATCTATACTCCTTGAATGCAACAGAGGAGGATGCCATCGAAGCTCCACTTATAAAGGATCTGTTCAAGACTAGGGCCGCTCTAGAGGGTAAATTGCAGTGCGCGGTGTCGGATTCGCTCATGCTCGGCCCGGTCGTCCGGGAGGCGACCATTTTGGAGAAACTCGAAAAAAGGTGACCTCCAGTCAGAAGTGTCTTCAACCACTGTGTCTGACGAACCTGGGACCCCTGACGTAGAGGGTCCAGCGGTGAGATGACTTACCTGCAGGCCATCATTGTCCTCTTGGGTGATGGGGGCAATGACTCTCCGGTGTGCCACATGTATGATCAAATCATCTTGCTCGGGTTCTACGAGCGACGCGGCTAAGCCAGGAAAGGCGTCTGCTTGACCGTTCTGTGACCGTGGGACGTGGGTAATCTCTGGTCGAGAAGAGAACTGGGCGATTAGGGGGAGTGTGTAATCCAGTAATGGTACAAGCTCCGACTGCCTGACGACGTAGTCACCATTAACCTGTTTGATTACCAGCTCGGAATCTCCTTTCACATGTTGATGGGGCACATTGATCTCAAGGGGCCAACTCGAGGCCGGTGATGAGAGCCTGGTACTCTGCCTCGTTGTTCGTACAACATTCTGACAACAGGAACGAGTATGGCAGGACGGCTTACGCCGGGGTAATGAAGACAATACCCAGGCCCACTCTGTTGAGCTTATGATCGTTGAGCCTCCTACCAGTGGGGCTCCAGGAGGCACCGTCGAAATGCATTTTCCAATACAGGACGACATGATCTACTGAGAGGATTATATCATCAGGAAAATCCATGTCCAGGGATTGATCCGCAGAGGTTGGATGGGCTGCTAAAAAGTTTTCTAACGCCTGTCCCTTAAGGTCCTTCTGAGGTATGAACCTGATATCAAACTGCTGGAGAATCACCGCCCACCGTGCTATTCGGCCAGTCAGCATGGGGCGGTTCAGGATGTAGTTCAGTGGGTCTACCCAGGAGACCAATTTTACCTCATGGTGCTACAGGTAATTCTGCAACTTCTGTAAGAAAAAGACGAGCGCAAGCCAGCTCTTTTCGATATTGGAGTATCTGACCTCTTTATCGAGAAGCATGAGGCTGAGATAGTAGAGACTGTTCTTGGTACCCTCATTATTCTTCTGGGCGAGCAGTGCACTGAGGGATCTTTCCAGGGCGGTCACGTAATGGACCAGCAGCTTTCTGGAGATGGGTGGCATTGAAACAGGAGGTTGGAGCAGATACTTCTTGATTTCCTCGAAGGCGGTCCGATACTCCTCATACCATTCGTAGGCGACACCCTTCTTCATGGGCTGGGAAAATGGCTTACACTTGCCGGCCAGATTTGCGATGAATCGGCATATATAGGCTATATAGCCTTGGAGGCCTCTAAGTTCCTGAATGTTGCTCGGGGGAGGCATTTGGCTGATGGCCTTGATTTTGTCTAGGTCGATCTCAATGCCTCAGTATCTAACAACAAAGCCTAGAAACTTCCCACAGGTGACCCCGAAGGCACACTTCAATGGGTTCATCTTCAGTTGATGGGATTGGAAGAAACCTAACACCTTATCAAGGTCTTTGAGATGGTCCTAGCACTGACATGATCTGAATACTAGGTCATCTACGTAGCATTCCACCAGCGTCCCAAGAATCGGCTTGAATATGCGGTGCATGGCCCTCTGATAAGTGGCACCTGCATTTTTCAAGCCGAATGGCATAACCTGGTAGCAAAAGGTACCTTGGGGAGCCCTGAAGGCAGTGGACTCCTCGTCCTCATGGTCTATCCGGATCCGGTTGTACCCGGAATACCCATCCATGAAAGAGAGAGCATGGAAGCAGGCCATGGCATCAATCAATAACTCCGTCACCGAAGTGGGAATTCATCCTTTGGGCAGTGGCGATTAAGGTCGCGGAAGTCGATGCAGACTCTGATCTACCCATTCTTCTTCCTGAATGGCACAATGTTGGAAAGCCACTTGGGGTACTAAACTTCCTTAACGATGTTGGCTTTGATAAGCTTGTCAACTTCGGCCTCAACCATAGCACCATGGGAAGGGTGCATCTTCCGGGGAGGCTACTTAAACCCATGATGGTTTGTCGGGAGGCCCAGATGGTGAACGACTACTTGGGGATCTAGTCCTGGCATCTCATTGTAAATCTAGGAAAACACATCACGGTGTTGTTTGAGGAAGTCTACGTACTGTTGTCGCTCCTTGGGGGACATTTCTGCACTAATCAATGTGGGGTTCAGATCTGCCTCACTACCAAGGTTCACCTATTCCAGTTCATCAACCTTGGTAGAGACGACCTCCTCAAAGGCGGGGGGAGCATCCTCCAGGTCTTCCTCTCTACCCGTGGGGGGATTTCCCACGACGGAAGATACTTCTGGGCTATCAAAGCCTGAGGGGTAGCTAGTGCCGGCTTGGGCAGCAGTGGTCATCATATCAGGAGACTCACTTTCCATTGAGACTGTAACAGCCCGAGATTTTATGAAAAATATTCTTTTTTATTTTACTAATGTCTTGTGTTATACGCTACACCAAAAGGAGCTTGCACAACACGCATCCTTGACTTGCCTTGCATTACACGCAATCACAACCTTCCTCGATAGCGTGTGTGGTACGTAATCCTGAGTTTCACGAAACAATGATATGCTATTAAAATATTATTAAAACTAGCCGTTATGAATAGTAATAACCACTTTTTAAATTTTAGAAATTTTAACTCTCAAAATGGACTTCATTTTTGGATTCGGAGTATCGAATTTAGCCTAAGGTGAAATTTTGGTACTTTTCGGATAACTTTCATATTCTGATGAATAGTGAAAATTACTAAATTATAATTAAAAACAACTTTTTTAATCGAAATAATTAATAGTGATAAATTATTAATTTGAGTGGTTTTAAAGTATATTTAGAATATATTTTTACAATTTAATACAATGTTGGTCATTGGTTGTAATTTCACATTTAAACAAGACATAATCAAGTGTCAATCTTTTGATATATATTGTTTCCTAAAAACACGCTATTTATTTTAACAGCGGGATTTAATTATAAAATTAATTAATGCAACTTCTATGTTATGAATTTGGTAAAATAGATTTCATTTTTGAACTCGGAATATGAAATATAGCTTAGGATGAAATTTTGGCATTGTTCTGAAAAACATCAATTTTTGATGAATAGTGAAACTACTAAGTGGTAGTTAAAAAAACTGAATTTTTCATAAAACTTAATTTTGCCGCTTCTGTGAATGGAATTTCGAAAATCCAAGAGACACAGTTAATATCAAGGACTAAAATGTGGTTCAATGAGATGAAAATAATTTTTTGGTGAATAGTAACTTTTTACTTTTTTTACCGCGGTTAATAGTAAATAGGGTAACTAAGGGTAAATATGATATTACTATTACCCTAACACATGTCCTAATTCTATTGGACAAGTGTAATTCGACCAAAAACAAACTTAGGAATAAAATATGACCATTTAGGCCCACTTGGATTAGATTAGGACATTTATTATTAATTTATTTAAAGAAGGGTCAAAATAGTTAAAATCAAAGTTTAATAAGTAAATCATTTTTAATATGGGGTTATACATAAGATAAATTCGACTATAAATATTCATTAGAAAGATAAAAATATTTCCTACATGATTGTATTTTATTTGTAATTTTTAGACATCAAATAATATAATTTATTTATGACACAAAGATGATGCAGTAATTATCTTGTTAATGAAATATTGACATAATTGATGTTATAAACACAAAAATAAATGTAATTTGAGGCTTTTTATGAATTAAACTAATTTTCTAGGTTACTATAATATATTAGTGTTGATTTAATCAACTTGGATCGAACATATAATTCTGTTATGACTTTCACAAAAATCATATATCAAATAGTGTCAAAATTGACACAAAATAGTTTTTAAATCAAATATTATATTATTAATTGTTCTTTATTCCTAAAAATCTAAGGTTCGGCCAAATGACATAGATAAGGATATATGTATTAATAATATACAATTTGGGGTTCGTTTGGCATGTTATAGTAAGTTTATTAACCATATAATGTAAGAAAACAAAAAGACACGGTAAAAGTTAAATTATTTAACTTAGAGTTAAATCTAATTGATAAGGTTAAAATAATAACCTAAACTTGTCTAAATCTTATTGGATGATAGGATTTCGACCCATCCCCACTTTAGCTTCGAAATAAGACCCTTTGGAACCATTATAAACCGATTTTGACTTTAATATAAAATAATATTTTGAGATATTCCTAAGGTGCCCCTCTCCTCCCTTATAAAAGGACACCTCCTCCCCCTCCTCCTCACACCAATTTGAGCACTCAAGCTCGGCCAACCTCTGCCAAAATCTCTTCTCCACTTCCCTAGCAACATCCTAGAGGTTCTGGTCTTCCTCAAAGACCAATTTTAGTTCCCTAAGAGGAGGTCTCCAAAAGGTGCTTCAAAGAAGAGGTAATTACCGTTACCAATTCTTTCATCTTTATTTCTTCTTCCACTTCTTCTTCTTAGGTTGTTTCATTATGAAGTAATAACATCAGTATCACTCATATACTGATATGTTATTATAAGTATGAAACAACCCTATTTCACCATCTATCCATCCTACGGAAAAAGAAATCACCGCGCGTGCGTACGTACGGAATACCGTCTCCACGCCGTGGTGTAATCTATTTTCCACCACCACCTTACATGGATGGGTATAATGGTGTAAAGAATAACTATACATAGTTATTACAACATCATATTGATTCTGATATATTGTATAATCCACTCCAATTCAATTCAATATTTATAGAAATGATATCATCGCTCGTGCGTACGTACGGACTACCGTCTCCACGACGCGATGAGATTCATTCTCCATGTTAACCATTTAAGAATGATTATAATGTATATATAAGAAATAATAATGAAATATATGACATTATAAAGCTACTGGATTTATGTATATATATACATATGTATGTCATCTACTTACTTCCATTTCCAGACAATAAGGAAAGAAAAACAGCGTTCATGCGTACGTACGGACTACCGTCTCCATGAACGGTGTTTTTCATTTTATTTATCTATCTATTATATATATATATATACTGAATATATATGATATATAAATCATATTTTATATTCTGGAAGTAAGTAAATCATGATATAAGTAATAATGATGTCCAGAACAACAAGTCAAAACACCTACGATAAATGAAACGATTTTACCCAAAACGCTTCTTTAACATGGAATTTACAAAAGAACGGGTAATATAATGTCATAAGTGAACCATATATGATATCATAACAATGAATATGATTCTGTAATAAGTCAATAACATGATTTAAATCATTATACAGGAGGTTCGGACACTTACAAAGCAAGTCGGACCTAAGGTAAGGGAGATATCACAATCTCATTTTTATCCGAGATTGTTTTTACTTTGGCATTTACTGGGGTGTATTTTATCATCCACATCCATGTTTCATAAATATGTAATATTATTTCCATCCAACTACAATTGTTTAAATCCAATTTTACCCATCGGTGAGTTTTTAGTAAAGAATATGAAAGGAATCTTTTGTCGTTTTTTTTATACGAGGTACTTTTTGACTTTTCCGACAAAAGTACGAAGAATGTTTTTTTTAACTTATACGGCACGAACGGATTTCTACTGTTTTATAAAGCCTTATTTTCATGAAGCTTCCTCTAAAAGATTTCATGACTATTTTCAATAAAATATCTTTCTTTTAAAATTGCATGATGTTTTGTGAAAAGAAATTGATTTTGAAGAAGAAAGGATATTTTCCTCAAGAATTCAATTCAAGTGTTTTATCAAAATTATTTTCCATCTAAGATAATAAAGGGTTCTGTTTCTATCCATATTTTTACATTGATTTGACTATGTTGTGATGGAATTATGTTTATGAATTCCTTTATCTTATATGAATTGATTTATGATGTCATGATGTTTCAAGAATCCCATTTTTGGTACATGTGTTATGCGATGATGTATGTTTTATGATTATGTGGCACACATAAGAAAGGATTCATTATAAGATGGGTGGGACCTATATCTCCCTCCAATGCATTGGGTAATGATTTTATATCTCATGAGATAGACATGGCTGGAATGGTAGGTTATACCGGTTCAGTGAAACAGGACTGAAACGAGGGTTACTCGATTCAGAAAGGGACTTTGTCCACTAAGATAGTCTTGGAAATGAGTCTTGACTAACAAGAAATGATTCTCTATGATTATGTGTGCATGCCACAAAGTTTCACATTTCATGTTATGATTATGGTGATCTCATTTTCACTTCTATGATTTGTTCCATGTTAAGATATTATGATCTCTTTTGCAGGTTATGATTTTCAAAAAGATATGATATGATTTTTATTTCTTTTGTATACCCTTACTGAGCATTTGAGCTCACCCTTTTATGTTTTCTTTTCCCCAGGATATAAAGAAAGGTTTTAGGTAAAAAAAAGGGAAGATCTTTATGGGAGATGTTGAAGATCTTTCACCACGATTAGAAGATTATATTCCGAGTTTCCAAAGACACTAAACTATTACGATCCTTGTGTGTGTGTTTTTGTTATGTACCAAGTATTCCGCAAAAGTAATGTAATGTCCATGCACGGTAAGCTTCGGGTCTCTACAGTTGGTATCAAAGGAAAGGTTTAGTCAACCTTTGGAAACTAGGATGCGAAAACGTTAGTGAGATCCCTAGAGATATTTCTAAGGTATGTCTAGGGATGCCCCTAAGGATAAGTATACGTATAGGATATAGTTCTAGAACTATGGTAACGATATTAGATTAAACCAAAGATGATAGATATTTAAGTTACTCCCCCTTTATTACGATTTTTGCATCTAACACTATTCTGTTTGGGTTTTAGAAAATGGCTGGAAACAAGATGATTCACAATAATGGAGGATATGATGGACAATGGAATGATATTCTTCATGAGAAACCAAATGAAATGGGATTTGGAAGTCCAAAGATCATTATTATGCCGAATCAGCAATCTCATAATATGATCAATAAAGTAAAATTTGGTAAGTTTCCTGACTCGACTAATAAGAGAAAGATGGAGTTTCATGATGATCATAGAGGAAAGAAAGTTCAATTTCCCCTATGTAAATCATGTGGGAAGAGGCATCAAGGAGAATGTTTCAAGGGAACTGGAAGATGCTTTGGGTGTGGAAAAGAAGGACACAAAGCAAGTAAGTGCAAAGGAAAAGGTTCGGTTAACACCATGGATGAGGATAATGGTATTGCTACGACATCAAAAATGGTTAAGTGTTTTAAATGTGGAATGTATGGGCATTATGCAAACAAATGCCCTAAGGGAAAGACTCATGAAGAGAATCAGTATGGTCATATGGGTAGTATTTATGTGGATGATGATGAAGAGACTACAAATGATATGTGAGATGAAAGAATTTTTGAAGCTCGGTCAATGGTTTGAGAATGTAGTGGAATGATTACATGTTTATCATGTGTAATTTTGGAATAAAGAGACATCTATGGATTGTTACACTGTTGTCTTTCCTTGTGTTTTGAAAGTGCATGATTAATGTTACCAGTATCCATGAAAGGTTATTCAGATATTTTTGGAATGTAGATGATATGTGCATAATGAAGGGATAAGGAGAAAATTAAATGTTTGATAGTATTCATGAGCTCATGATTGATATAAGGACTAAGTGATATCATGGTTTGAGTATATAGAATTTTGAGGATTTTGGTATGTGGAAAGTGTTAACTTTTAACTGCACTCATGTTTTCACTAAGGTATTCAAGAGAATACACGATTAAGGACTTTGAATGTTTGGAATGTGACCAACAAGACATATCTTATGATATGTGGGGATCAACGACAGTATTAAATCTCTGGTAATAGATGTCACTATATTATGAGAGTGGACTGCAGTATTATGTATAAGCCTAAAGATTAGACTGGATTATGTTGGACATAAGTTAGTATTGTTTAAGGATAGAAGATTTTCGATATTATTGATGGGATGTTATAGTGACGTAGTTTTAGAAAAAGGACAACCTGCAGGACGGGCGACAGCCCATCGCTTCGGACAAGGCTGTAGGAATCGAACCCACAACCGAAGTGCAACTGGCCTTTATCGCCTACCGCTGACCTACAGGAAGTCCCTGTTTAGTAGAAACTAGTTTTATTATATTAAGCAGTATGATATATGAAGTATAAGTCCATTTTAGGAACTATATATGATTAATCTCACTATAGATCGACTTATGTATATAATTTTTGTTAACCTTTTGTTTGAGACAGATGGAATGACCCGTCATTCTATCACATGATCTGCTAACACTTCACGAATAACAAATTCAACTTCATTTATTTAAGAGATGAAGTGGAAATTGTTCTAGGCACGAACAATAGTGAAATTGTACCAAAATAAAGAAAGTATTTATTCCAATTCAAATTTTCAACTTTAGGGAAATGATCTTGAAAACCAAAAATGTTGTCCTAGTGATCTTATACCTGATGAATCAGATGGTACATTATATCATCACAACTCTATGGATTTGTGATTACTGGCTTTTCCATAGCCATGTTCTCTACCACTCTCCATCAGAACATGATGGTTAGATTTCTCTTCCATATCCATATTTTCACCTATGTGGAAACCCAGTGATTAGTTTATTTGGGTAATTGTTACATTTCATACTTTAGTTTTTAAAGCCAAGTTTTGGTATTCCCTTTTACGATGTGGGTTTCTATTAAAGAAACTTTCGAATAGTAAACCATTTATAACCCCGAAGAATTTCGAGGGCGAAATTCATTTTAAGGGGGGTAGAATGTAACAGCCCGAGATTTTATGAAAAATATTCTTTTTTATTTTACTAATGTCTTGTGTTATACGCTACACCAAAAGGAGCTTGCACAACACGCATCCTTGACTTGCCTTGCATTACACGCAATCACAACCTTCCTCGATAGCGTGTGTGGTACGTAATCCTGAGTTTCACGAAACAATGATATGCTATTAAAATATTATTAAAACTAGCCGTTATGAATAGTAATAACCACTTTTTAAATTTTAGAAATTTTAACTCTCAAAATGGACTTCATTCTTGGATTCGGAGTATCGAATTTAGCCTAAGGTGAAATTTTGGTACTTTTCGGATAACTTTCATATTCTGATGAATAGTGAAAATTACTAAATTATAATTAAAAACAACTTTTTTAATCGAAATAATTAATAGTGATAAATTATTAATTTGATTGGTTTTAAAGTATATTTAGAATATATTTTTACAATTTAATACAATGTTGGTCATTGGTTGTAATTTCACATTTAAACAAGACATAATCAAGTGTCAATCTTTTGATATATATTGTTTCCTAAAAACACGCTATTTATTTTAACAGCGGGATTTAATTATAAAATTAATTAATGCAACTTCTATGTTATGAATTTGGTAAAATAGATTTCATTTTTGAACTCGGAATATGAAATATAGCTTAGGATGAAATTTTGGCATTGTTCTGAAAAACATCAATTTTTGATGAATAGTGAAACTACTAAGTGGTAGTTAAAAAAACTGAATTTTTCATAAAACTTAATTTTGCCGCTTCTGTGAATGGAATTTCGAAAATCCGAGAGACACAGTTAATATCAAGGACTAAAATGTGGTTCAATGAGATGAAAATAATTTTTTGGTGAATAGTAACTTTTTACTTTTTTTACCGCGGTTAATAGTAAATAGGGTAACTAAGGGTAAATATGATATTACTATTACCCTAACACATGTCCTAATTCTATTGGACAAGTGTAATTCGACCAAAAACAAACTTAGGAATAAAATATGACCATTTAGGCCCACTTGGATTAGATTAGGACATTTATTATTAATTTATTTAAAGAAGGGTCAAAATAGTTAAAATCAAAGTTTAATAAGTAAATCATTTTTAATATGGGGTTATACATAAGCTAAATTCGACTATAAATATTCATTAGAAAGATCAAAATATTTCCTACATGATTGTATTTTATTTGTAATTTTTAGACATCAAATAATATAATTTATTTATGACACAAAGATGATGCAGTAATTATCTTGTTAATGAAATATTGACATAATTGATGTTATAAACACAAAAATAAATGTAATTTGAGACTTTTTATGAATTAAACTAATTTTCTAGGTTACTATAATATATTAGTGTTGATTTAATCAACTTGGAGCGAACATATAATTCTGTTATGACTTTCACAAAAATCATATATCAAATAGTGTCAAAATTGACACAAAATAGTTTTTAAATCAAATATTATATTATTAATTGTTCTTTATTCCTAAAAATCTAAGGTTCGGCCAAATGACATAGATAAGGATATATGTATTAATAATATACAATTTGGGGTTCGTTTGGCATGTTATAGTAAGTTTATTAACCATATAATGTAAGAAAACAAAAAGACACGGTAAAAGTTAAATTATTTAACTTAGAGTTAAATCTAATTGATAAGGTTAAAATAATAACCTAAACTTGTCTAAATCTTATTGGATGATAGGATTTCGACCCATCCCCACTTTAGCTTCGAAATAAGACCCTTTGGAACCATTATAAACCGATTTTGACTTTAATATAAAATAATATTTTGAGATATTCCTAAGGTGCCCCTCTCCTCCCTTATAAAAGGACACCTCCTCCCCCTCCTCCTCACACCAATTTGAGCACTCAAGCTCGGCCAACCTCTGCCAAAATCTCTTCTCCACTTCCCTAGCAACATCCTAGAGGTTCTGGTCTTCCTCAAAGACCAATTTTAGTTCCCTAAGAGGAGGTCTCCAAAAGGTGCTTCAAAGAAGAGGTAATTACCGTTACCAATTCTTTCATCTTTATTTCTTCTTCCACTTCTTCTTCTTAGGTTGTTTCATTATGAAGTAATAACATCAGTATCACTCATATACTGATATGTTATTATAAGTATGAAACAACCCTATTTCACCATCTATCCATCCTACGGAAAAAGAAATCACCGCGCGTGCGTACGTACGGAATACCGTCTCCACGCCGTGGTGTAATCTATTTTCCACCACCACCTTACATGGATGGGTATAATGGTGTAAAGAATAACTATACATAGTTATTACAACATCATATTGATTCTGATATATTGTATAATCCACTCCAATTCAATTCAATATTTATAGAAATGATATCATCGCTCGTGCGTACGTACGGACTACCGTCTCCACGACGCGATGAGATTCATTCTCCATGTTAACCATTTAAGAATGATTATAATGTATATATAAGAAATAATAATGAAATATATGACATTATAAAGCTACTGTATTTATGTATATATATACATATGTATGTCATCTACTTACTTCCATTTCCAGACAATAAGGAAAGAAAAACAGCGTTCATGCGTACGTACGGACTACCGTCTCCATGAACGGTGTTTTTCATTTTATTTATCTATCTATTATATATATATATATACTGAATATATATGATATATAAATCATATTTTATATTCTGGAAGTAAGTAAATCATGATATAAGTAATAATGATGTCCAGAACAACAAGTCAAAACACCTACGATAAATGAAACGATTTTACCCAAAACGCTTCTTTAACATGGAATTTACAAAAGAACGGGTAATATAATGTCATAAGTGAACCATATATGATATCATAACAATGAATATGATTCTGTAATAAGTCAATAACATGATTTAAATCATTATACAGGAGGTTCGGACACTTACAAAGCAAGTCGGACCTAAGGTAAGGGAAATATCACAATCTCATTTTTATCCGAGATTGTTTTTACTTTGGCATTTACTGGGGTGTATTTTATCATCCACATCCATGTTTCATAAATATGTAATATTATTTCCATCCAACTACAATTGTTTAAATCCAATTTTACCCATCGGTGAGTTTTTAGTAAAGAATATGAAAGGAATCTTTTGTCGTTTTTTTTATACGAGGTACTTTTTGACTTTTCCGAAAAAAGTACGAAGAATGTTTTTTTTAACTTATACGGCACGAACGGATTTCTACTGTTTTATAAAGCCTTATTTTCATGAAGCTTCCTCTAAAAGATTTCATGACTATTTTCAATAAAATATCTTTCTTTTAAAATTGCATGATGTTTTGTGAAAAGAAATTGATTTTGAAGAAGAAAGGATATTTTCCTCAAGAATTCAATTCAAGTGTTTTATCAAAATTATTTTCCATCTAAGATAATAAAGGGTTCTATTTCTATCCATATTTTTACATTGATTTGACTATGTTGTGATGGAATTATGTTTATGAATTCCTTTATCTTATATGAATTGATTTATGATGTCATGATGTTTCAAGAATCCCATTTTTGTTACATGTGTTATGCGATGATGTATGTTTTATGATTATGTGGCACACATAAGAAAGGATTCATTATAAGATGGGTGGGACCTATATCTCCCTCCAATGCATTGGGTAATGATTTTATATCTCATGAGATAGACATGGCTGGAATGGTAGGTTATACCGGTTCAGTGAAACAGGACTGAAACGAGGGTTACTCGATTCAGAAAGGGACTTTGTCCACTAAGATAGTCTTGGCAATGAGTCTTGACTAACAAGAAATGATTCTCTATGATTATGTGTGCATGCCACAAAGTTTCACGTTTCATGTTATGATTATGGTGATCTCATTTTCACTTCTATGATTTGTTCCATGTTAAGATATTATGATCTCTTTTGCAGGTTATGATTTTCAAAAAGATATGATAAGATTTTTATTTCTTTTGTATACCCTTACTGAGCATTTGAGCTCACCCTTTTATGTTTTCTTTTCCCCAGGATATAAAGAAAGGTTTTAGGTAAAAAAAAAGGGAAGATCTTTATGGGAGATGTTGAAGATCTTTCACCACGATTAGAAGAATATATTCCGAGTTTCCAAAGACACTAAACTATTACGATCCTTGTGTGTGTGTTTTTGTTATGTACCAAGTATTCCGCAAAAGTAATGTAATGTCCATGTACGGTAAGCTTCGGGTCTCTACAGAGACCATAGCAATGAAGGCAGTCGACCCTATACCATCTGGCCTTCAGCCTAAGGGGCCACGTTTGATGATATCAAAGAATTGGTGATGTGTTGGCCTGAGTCGGTTGATTCCATCCCTGCGGAAGAGACACGTATGGCGTACCTCCATGGCCATAAGCTTGACATTCCGGTACCGTACGGGGGTAGGAGGTTCCAGGATCACCTGAGCCTGGTTGATGTAGGAGTACGAGGTGATTTTCAGCCGTCGCTTGGACATGGGAACATGCCTTCCTTGCGTACCGGAAACAACAAAACATTTACACATGTCAGGGGTCGTGGCCTCCAATCAGTGGATCAGGAGGATGTAGGCATCATCCATGATTGCCCAGGGATCACTTGTGACCGGGGTGGGTTCATCCTCACTTAGTGGGATTTTCTTATCCTTACTCTTTTAATAATCATCATCCAGATAGCGGGCCTCACAAGAGGAGAAAGGAGACGCATCTCATTGGAGCAAACCTACTTGACCATTGAGTGAGTATTTGAGGCACTGGTGATACAAAGAAGGGACCGCGCCATGTAGATGGAGCCATGGCCTACCCATCAACGCGTTGTAGGCGGTGTCCTAAGAGACAACCATGAACTCGATGCTGGAAATTAAGCCACAGAACTGAGTCTTCAGGCAGATCATGCCGACTGGGGTTTGGTCGGTCCTGTTGTACCCCGAGATTATGAGGTCAGAGGGAGTTAAATCACCTTTAGACAGACCCAACTTTCACAATGTCTGAGTCGGAATTAGGTTGATTCCAGAACCCATGTCAACGAGGCAGCGACAGACTTCTACACCATTGAAGTGGCCAGTGATGTAAAACGGGTGAATGTGCCCCTGTATATGAGGGTCCTCATCTTCACCGGAGAACGATATAACTGCCTGGCATTCGGCGTTCTCTATTGTCTTGGCATGGAAGGCTTTTGTAGCTGCTACCTCCGTCTCAAACTGGAGGGGGATCCTTAGGGCCTCGGCAAGTGCCTCACGCATTTCAGATGATAGGCGAAGGGCCTCAAGGATAGAAAGCCTTGCCGGAATTCCGGCCAGGTGCTTCAGGACATCATACTTTCGTGCAAAACGCAAACCTCTGCTTACAGGAGGTCGTTCGGCAATTGGAGGAATAACGGGTCCTGCCGGTTGAACCGCCGGTTGGGTAGTATTGGGTATATCCTATTGCCTACTAGTTGAAGCCTGGAGAGTAGTCACCGGAGTAGGATCGGACAACGAAGACTGGCCTGTAGCCGGGTAAGAATGATTGTGATACGAACGAGGCATCTCTCCCTGATCTAGTAGCACAAACAGAAGTGGAGGTAGAGCTGAGGGCGTTAGATGGGGTTGCACGCGCTGAGCTCTGTGCTGAGTGGTCTGGTCTCAGTAGCGTGCATGACTTGGCTGAAAGTGCCTGCTGATGTACCTCTATAACCGATGTGATTGCGGTTCCACTGACGTTGACGTCGGCTGGGGACGTTGGGGAGGCTCGCCTGGCATTCCACTTTGTCGGGAGATATATAGGGCTTTACCAGCTCCACGGAGTTAATAGAAGCATACCCCTGGCTTTCACTCGACGAGTCATCCACCACCGGGCGGATTCTGGGAGGGATCACCACTTCAGGGGGCATAATGTCACCGAGATTGCGGGATAACGACAACATCAGCAGAGCGCGTTGTTTATTCTTGCGTCGTCACTGCTTTCCCTTCTGGGAAGAGGTCGACTGTGAAGGCGATGCAGAGGTACTGGATACTTCTTCTGATGGTTCCAGCTTCTTCAGCCGTGCCCGGATGATACATTGGGCATGGAAGACGGTTTTTTGAGCCATATAGTCGTCGTATATCTGGGAACTGCGGCATGGAACCTGCTGCCACTCGCCCTCGCTGTCGCTACAGATCTCTGACCCTGCAAAGACACCTACTAATTGGGTTGGTGCCGGGCCCAACCTGACTATGTTTTTGTTGAATTGATCTTGAAGTCAGTCCTTAAACACATATCATTTCTTGAGGGTGAGCCCCAGAATCCGATGATATGGACAGTAGTTGGAGTGATCATTGAGATTCTCCTCTGTCGGCCTTCGGCACTCGGGTAGGCGCACAATCCCTTGCTCTAGAGCACTTCAGAAGTAGCCAAGGACATGATTTTCATTGAACGAATAAGTATGGTGCCTTATTCCCGGATAGGGGGCCCTGGGGGCCTGGCCCTGATGAGGGGCCAGAGGGGTCTGCCGAGGAGGTGGCACCTGATTGTCTCGCCTAGGTGGAGGTGTCGCATTGCGCAGGGGAACCTGTCGATTCTGAGGCAGTTGCTACTGGGCAGGAGCTTGTGCTTGAGGTGGAGGACCTCTACGGGGTTGCATGGATGGTTCCGCTGGTAGTAATTCTATATACCTAGGGGCTTCTATTTGGGCCACCGCGGCGGGTTCAGCTCTGGAGGTCCTCCTAGCTGGGATCATAGGGGGCAACGAACGTGTCTGACTAGCCTGTTGCAGAGCCTTCTCAAGGCACTGAGCCTTATCTAAGAAATATATGAACCCTCCAGGGTAGTTCTGGGTAATCAGGGAGGGTAACAGCTCTGTTTTGGCGTTAATCACACACATCATCAGTAATTGCTCCTGATTCAGTGTCATATCGAGGGAATACGTAAGTCTCTTCCACCGGGAGATGAAATCTGCAACTCGCTCATCGGGCCTTTGCTTGCACCTGAAGAGGTCCGCAATGCTGGTCTTCCGCGTGGTGGAGCAGAACTGGTATAGGAACTGCCGGTGGAGATCCTCCCAACTGGTCACCGATCCGATAGGGAGCTGGATGTACCAGACGAATGTGGGACCTTCCAATGTTTGTACGAAACATCGGAGCTTGGCGGCTTCTTGCTGGGCCGGGGTCCCCATCATGGGGCCACACCTGGAAGAAAAATGAGCCAAGTGCTACGGCGGGTCCCCTGTCCCGTTGAAGGGCGCAAAAGTGGGGTTCCCAAAACCCGGGGGTGCGAGCATATCATCCACCCACGCGAGATACGACTTGCCATCCGGTGGGACCGCCACCTGCCGCATTTCCAACGCTTCGAGGCGGGTTGTGAGTGCCGCTATAAGATCATCTAGGTGGGGGTCCCTGTCTTGACGGGGATCCCTAATCAAAAGGGCGTTACCAGGTTCTTCAACATAATAGATGGCTTTAGCAGCTCGTGGATCGACTGGTGGAACGACCTGTGGGGCGACTGGGGGAACCCGAACTGGATTATTCATATTGCCTCGTCGTTCGGGTGGGGGGGGGGGTTGGCGAGATGTATCGTGACCTCTTGCCATAAGTTCTGGCTTATGCCCTGTCTGCGGAAGTAGCATGATCAGGGCTGCCCTGAGGCATCTCACTAGGGGAAATTGTTCCTGCCCCTGCTGCCCCGGCCTGGGAATACCATAGTCGTTTCGCTGCTCTGTAGCACGCTCAGCCAAGTGGTCGTCAACCAGCCTCTTCTGCTCAGCATGCTGCTGGCGTAACGTGGCCTTCTCGGGATCTTCGTCCGTTTTCTGCACAGAGGAAGACGGGTCAGAGTGCTTAACAGTTCTGACGTTCTCCATACCCTTGTTGGTATTTCGACTGAGTCCCAGTGACTCGATGGGTACAGGGAGGCCTAGCAGGTTCCTCTGCTGACGGGTAACACTCCTTGATGGGTCCAGTAGTGGCAGTACGCCCTCGGGGGGTAAGTATCCATCCAGAAATTCAAGATCGTCTTCCTTTTCTACTATGTCAGCCATGTGGACCGCGAACCCTGTCTATGGCATGTCCACAATGTCGCATAACGAATCGGGCTGCCGTCAGATAGGGTCGAAGAGGAGAGCGGCATAGTGTCCCCAACCACGGACTTGCACATGGGGGTAGCTTCCCTGATTACTCTATGGAGTACTTTGAAACTCTGAACACATTTCCGTTGAAGGGCGCTCTAACAGCCTGGCGACTCAGGGTGCTGGGCCATAATGAGGGCGGCCAAATCGATCAGGCGGCATTGCTCCCCGATTTCATCAAAGTGATTTTGACCTCTGGGGTACATCACCCGCTCGTACCGAAGACAGAAATGTGTCGCCCATAGGGTTCGACAAAAGCACCCCACTTCTTCAGGGGTAAGGTACACTGGTGCACGAAAGTTCAGTGCCTCCGTCGGCCAGAAATTCTCCGGGAAGTAATCCACTGCGAGAATACTTCAGAAGCTTTTGGGTTTGGAATCTGGGTCTGGCCCTGTATTTCCCCACTCATCAACCGGGGGCGGCTGAGAGACCGGTAGCGGTACCGAGGCGGACCTCTGGGATAGTAAACTCAGCGGCGGAGAATTCGAGGAACGGGATGACTGGCCGCCGAATTCCTGGCCATCCTCTGAAGAGTGAGGCGACCTGGCAACGATGTCACAATATGATGGGATGATAGCCACAGCTTCCGGTACAGGAGTCGCGGATGCCGGTGATAGGTCATGTCTTCGCTCTACAGTCGTTGGTCCCCAAAATAGCTCTCCATGATCTCTGGTAGAGGTAGAGGGCGCTTCTAGTGACAATGGTGGTGATTGCACAGTTGAGACCTGCGGAATTTCCATGATTTCTTCCTCCTGGATGTACCTATGGATAGAGGTGGGAATATGGTGGACCTCACATTCCGGGAGAATGAGGCTAACGCACCTGGTTCCTGGCCAAGTCCTCAACACGGAGGAGCAGGGAGAAGGTTACATCGCTGAGTCGCATCCCGCTTCAGAATCCGAGAAGCGGGCCTGTTTGATCTCCACCCGGACCCCCTAGGATTATTCTTGTGGTGGCGATGACCCGCTCTCCTTCCCCGGGGTGGCTCTTCGGGACAAGGTTGATTCTCAACATGTAGTGTCGGGGCAGCGCTGGCGTCGTGGCGGAGAGGGCCCCCGCTCGAGATAGCCGAGGTGTGAGGGGCACCAGGGAAAATGTCGAAGGGTACATGGGGAGGAACTCCATGTACAGAACCAATGTGGGCGGAGCCTCTGTTTGAATCGACGGGAGCATGGGGAGGACCTCCATGGACGATGCTGGCGGAGCGAGGCTGACCTTCACTCCTTGAGTTGCTGGGGCGAGGAGGACATTTACCCATTGCATAGAGGACGTAGGGAGGGCCCCAACGTTGGAGATAGACCAGATGGCAGTGCCTTGAGACCGGTGGTCGGGGGTAGGAGGATGGACTCCATACCCTGTATAGTGGGTGCGAGAAAGGTTTCTGCACCGAGTGTCACTACTGCGGGGCAGGTCTTCCTTCGGGATAGGGGTAGCATGAGGCATACACCCATGACGAGCTTTGGAGCGGGGAAGGCCCAAGCTTTGTGGAGTAGTGGTACGGGGAGGGCCTCCATACGGGGTGACATCACCGCAGGTTAGTTCGCGGGGATCACCACTCAGGCCTGCAACCCGGTGAGTCAACCCAGCCTGCCCGTGGGGCGGTTGGTGTCACGACCCGCCCTCGGGGTCCGTGCCGTGACTACCCCAAGCCCGCCTTCCATAGGCCAGGGGATGGCGACTAGCACCAAGGCGTAAATCCCGGTAAAAAGGGAAGGCATTGCCTTTGTAAAGTAAACAAACACCACAGAGTAAGAAAGCGGAAAGTAAACACTAAGGAAAAGCAGAGTACAACTGAAAGTGCGGAAAAGTAAATGGGCCAGTATACAAACCCAAACTGAACGTAAAGTACAACTCGAAAGGGAAAACAGCAACTGAAAAGTAAAAGCCGCTACACCAAGCTGTCCACTCGAAATCCCACCTAAAGGGTGGGTACAGATAGCTCCTCTGCTCCACGGGTCCCGCCGTCCGCTCCGTGCACGTCCCGCCCAGTGGTCCACCTCCGGGTACCGTCCCGCTCTGCAAGCCTCAGCTAAGGTCAACGCTGTCCGTCGTCTGCGACCAATACAACTTAGTGCGGGCAAAGCCCGTGCAGGGGTGAGTATAAGCTAGTCAGTAGGGACCCCGAGACCCCTGAAGGTCTCTCAAATCCACAAAGGATAAACCATGAAGAAAGGTACAATCACGAAGTAACAACCGACACTGCTTAGGTATATGCCCATACATATACCTAAGTCATCAATTTTCAAATACGCTCCAACCTCCGAGCCCAAGTACAACTCAGTCCACACAGGAAAGTAATGTATTCCACACAAGAAAGTAAAACGTAATCCACACAGGATTGCACAACTCAATCCACACAGGAAAGCAACAGGATTCAGCTCACACATGTATACTTTTTCAAAGGACGATAAAGATGATCTCTGATCCATCTAAGTCGTCGGACCCATGAAGGATCGATAGGTAACTAACCCCCGCAAAGACCCACACAGGACCTGTAGGCGCTAGTTCACACAGGACCGCTGAGCGCAAGGACCCACACAGGATCGGACCCACACAGGATCGGGCCCACACAGGACCTGTAGCACTGATCCATGTAGGATCGCTGAGTGCTGTAGTCGTCGTCGTCGAATCCACACAGGATCTCTGTACTGTCGTCGTCGCAGTCACAGTAGCAATAGTACCAGTAGTAGTCACAGTAACAGTCGCAGCCAGCACTAGGGTTCCCGCACACAGCAAGCTCGTTCGGAGGGTCCTCTCCACGAGCCGAGAGGCTGATACATCAACTGTCACAAAGTCCAGAGTTGATGTATCCAAAAGTTCCGTATCGTCAACAGGAACTCAACGCAACAGACGGCGCGTCGATCGGACGCCCGGTCTGAGAGTTATTGGCATTTTCGTCCCCGGGGCCCGGTTGGTTTTTAAGGAAAAACCAACCCGACCATACTCCACCTGCGTCCAAACCTCGGGCGGAGTATGCCAAAAGATCCGTCTCACTAAGAGGAACATAACGCGGCTGACGGCACGTCAATCGGACGTCCGTAGCTCAAGATATGAGCGTTTCCGCTCCGAGGGCCCGGTTGGTTTCGTGAACGAACCAACCCGGCCGAACTCAAAGTAATCCGAAACCTTGAGTGCAATATACCGAAACGACCGTCTCGATCCAAGGATCGCGTTTCCGCAGACGGTTCGTCGATCGGAGGTCCGTGGCTCAAGATATGGCCAAAAGACCGATACCGATTCGAAACTGGGGGTCTGGGTCCGGGTCGACCCGACCCGGGTCCAACCCGGCTCGGCCGGCCGGCGGCGCGGCGGCACGGCGGCGCGGCGGCCGCGGCGGCCTGGCGCCGCACAGTGGCTGCACGCGGGGGGCAAAGCTCCCGCTTATTGGAAGGGGCGGCGCGGCATAGCCGCGCCCTTTGCAGAAAAAACGGCCCCCACGTGCGGGCCGGCTTGGAGAAAAACCGGGGGGCTGCTGCCCCCCCCCCCTTCATCGAAACCGCCCCCCTCATAATGAGGGGGGTTTTGGGTGCTGGCCGGGGGATTAATTTCCCCCGGTATAATTCCATCCGGCCGGCCAGCTGGCCGGCCGGTTTTCTCCAATGGACAGGAAATATCCGGTCCCCTCTTCGGCTTCCGACGCCGGCGGCCCGGCCGCCGGTCTTCTCAAATCGCCGCGGCCCGGAACCGGCCGCGGTGTTCGTCATCCGACGCGGTGCAATGGCACCGCGCCCCTCCGCCGCACCTTGATTTCTTTCAACGCGGCGCGACGGCGTCGCGTCCTTGATGTTTCTTCCATGGCGCGGTGCGACGGCGTCGTGTAAGAAGAATTGGGCGAATATCCGCGTGGTGCGACGACACCACGCCTCCTTGATTCATCCGCAAAATTAAACACCAAGAACGAAGGAGGGGTTCGGCCGTGTTCATGCGGTCCGGCCCCCTCACGTTAAAACACAAGTTAAAATCCTTCGTTAATCATACATGAACCACGAGCAAGGATAAATAATTAAACAATAATCAACAACCCCTACCTCGGGTATAGGTTCGTAGATTTGACAACGTTCCGCGGAAGACAACGTCGCGGAGGTCGGGCGTCGCGGTCGTCGTTCGTCAAATCCGATGACGAAGAGTTACTCCCGAAGAGATACGTCGTTGGCGAATCTACTTATGTCGACGAAGGGAGCCCGAGGAGGAAGCGGTGTTCCCTCTCGTTGACACGGAAGACGAAGAAGAGAGGAGTGGCGTTCTTCGTCGGAGCTTGAGCGTTCTTCGTCAAGTTCGAAGGTTCTTCGTGTTCTTCGTCAGAGTGGAAGAAGAATAAGAAAAACTCCCAAAAGCTCTCAAGATGGCCAAAGTGTTCTAACCCAACAAAATAAAATAAGAGCTTATTTTATTTACAAACCTAACAAAAGAATTTCAAAGGTTTGAAATTCAAAAAGATTAACTCCAAAATTAAATAACTCAAGTCATTAAGGAGGGGTTAAGGGAGTTGGGAGAAGATGAAAGGTTGGGAGCTTCGTGTGGGCCCCACCACACTTAATCCTCCCAAGGGAGGTTAAGTGGATGTGGGTCCCACTTCCAACCCCCTTTGGTAGGATTTGTCAAGTTAAAATAAAATTTGTTCTTCACAAATTTTATTTAACTTAAACTAAAAACCCAAAAACTAACTTTCAACCCGCAACAAACGCAACTTCCGAAAAGGTCTTTTTAAGCGAATATCGGCACTGCGAGTTCATCGGTGCCCTCGGATTTCAATTCCGAGCACCGGATCAAAAGTTAGGAATTCCCGCTCGTTCGTTCACTGAACGTACCCGAGACAAACTTCGGAAAATGATTCCGGGCACTCCGGGCCTCGGAATCAGGTGCCGTCTGAAACCGCGCTCTTGTAAAATTCTAAAGAAAATTAAGAAAAAATTTCCCTTGAATTTTACGGGTCTTTACATTACTCCCACCACAGGGATTTACGTCCCCGTAAAGATACATCAAAAAAACTAGGGAAACAAATGAGGGTACTGAGCACGCATCTGAGCCTCCCGCACCCATGTTCTCTCCTGGAGATTCCCGTGCTCCCATCTGATTCGCACAAGAGGAATCGATCTCCCACGCAGGACCCGCTCCTGTCGATCCTCTATCTCCACTGGGACCTCCGTAAAAGTCACCCCATCGTCAACGTCAAGCTCCCCATGATCAATGATGTGCGTCGGGTCGTGCACGTATCTCCTCAGCTGAGACACGTGGAAGACGTCGTGCACCCGGTGCAACTGAGGTGGTAGAGCCAGGCGATAAGCCACCTCACCAATCCTGTTGAGAATTTGGAAGGGTCCGATGAAGCGCGGAGATAACTTGCCGCCTCGGCCAAATCTCCGAATACCACGTCGAGGTGAGACCCGCAAGAAGACGTGGTCGCCATCCTCGAACTCCAGTGGCCTCCGTCTCCTGTCAGCGTATGACTTCTGCCGGCTCTGAGCTGTCCTCATCCGCTCCTGGATGACCTGGACCTTCTCTATTGTGGCCTGGACCATCTCTGGTCCCACTAGTGCTGACTCCCCAGGGTCTTTCCAGTACAAAGGAGATCTACAAGGTCGGCCGTACAACGCCTCGTACGGTGCCATCCCGATAGTGGAGTGGTAGCTGTTGTTGTACGCGAACTCCACTAAGGGAAGGTGGTCCTCCCAGCTACGACCAAAGTCGAGGACACATGCGCGGAGCAAGACCTCGAGAGTCTGAATGGTCCTCTCCGTCTGACCATCCGTCTGAGGGTGAAAGGCTGTGCTCAAACGTAGCTGCGTCCCGAACGCCTCCTGTAACCCCTTCCAAAGCCGGGAAGTAAAGCGAGCATCTCGATCAGAGACGATAGATGATGTCACATCGTGGAGCCGCACAATCTCCTGAACGTAGAGACGTCCCAAGCTCTCTACTGAGCCCTGCTCTCTGATGGGTAAGAAGTGTGCCGACTTGGTGAGTCGGTCAACAATCACCCAAATGGAGTCGTGACCTCTGGAAGTGCGTGGAAGTCCAGTCACGAAGTCCATAGATATGTCGTCCCACTTCCACTACGGAACCTCCAAGGGCTGTACCAGGCCTGCTGGTACCTGATGCTCTGCCTTCACCTGCTGGCAGGTGAGGCATCGAGAAACGAACTCTGCTACTGCCTTCTTCATGCCCGGACACCAGTGTTGTCGTCTGAGATCCTGGTACATCTTCGCCACTCCAGGATGTACCGCCAAAGTAGAAGTGTGAAACTCTCTCAGCACTTCCTCTAGAAAAGCTACTGGTACCATGGTACGTCCTCTGAAAAGGATGTCGTGCTCTGCTCCAAGGGAGAAACCATCAGGTGCCTGTCCCGAGGATATCTGTGCACGCCGTGTCTCACAGTCAGCGTCCCCACGCTGTGCCTCCCAGACTCGCTGCAGTATTGGAGGAGTGACTGTGAGAGACTGAAGGAAGGCTGCTCCATCTCTATCCACGAAGGATATCTACAAAGAGGCTAGCTGCTCCGTCGCCTCTTCAAGTAGCTGAATGCCCGTCCTCCTGCTAAGGGCATCGGCTACTACGTTCCCCTTCCCAGGATTATAGACTATCTCAAAGTCATAGTCCTGGAGGAACTCGAGCCATCGCCGCTGTCTCAGGTTCAGGTCCTTCTGCGAAAAGATATACCTACGACTCTGATGATCAGAAAAGACTGTAAAGCGCTCGCCCATCAGATAGTGTCGCCATGTCTTCAGAGCGAAGACCACTGCTGCTGACTCCAGGTCATGGGTAGCGTAGTTCTGCTCATGCGGCCTCAACTGACGTGATCCATAGGCGATCACTACCCGCTCCTGCATCAGAACACATCCGAGTCCGGTCCCTGATGCATCACAGTAGACTACGTACCCTACTCCCTCCTTAGGAAACCTCAAGATAGGTGCGCTAGTCAATCTCTGTCTCAGCTCCTGGAAGCTCTGCTGACATCTGTCTGACCACACGAAGGGTTTCCCATTCTTCGTCAAAGCTGTGAGTGATGCCGCAACTCTAGAGATGTCTGGCACGAATCTCTGATAGTATCCAGCTAGTCCCAAGAAACTCCGAACCTCAGTCACGCTCCTGGGTGGCTCCCATGCTAACACAGCCTCAATCTTCGCGGGATCCACTGTAACTCCCGCCTCAGAGATAACGTGTCCCAAGAAGTGGACCTCACATATCCAGAACTGGCACTTCGAGAGCTTACCATAAAGCTGGTGCTCTCAGAGTGTGTCAAGTACAACTCGCAAGTGATAGGCGTGCTCCTCCTCTGTCGTAGAGTAAATCAGAATGTCGTCGATGAAGACCACGACAAACCGATCGAGGTATGGCTGAATGATCCTGTTCATGAGAGCCATGAACACTGCTGGAGCATTGGTTACACCGAAAGGCATAACCAAGAACTCATAGTGGCCATACCGACATCTGAAGGCTGTCTTCTGCACATCCTCGTCTCTGACTCTGAGCTGCTGATAGCCTGACCTGAGGTCTATCTTCGAGAACCACCGTGCTCCCTTGAGCTGATCGAAGAGGTCGTCAATCCTCGGTAGCGGATACTTGTTCCTCACTGTCACCTGGTTCAGGCGACGATAGTCAACACAATGTCGCAAGCTCCTGTCCGCCTTCTTGGCGAACAATATCAGGGATGCCCAGGGTGAAACACTGGGTCGGATGAACCCCTTGCCCTGCAAGTCCTCCAACTGTACCCGTAGCTCTCGAAGCTCGGCGGGGGCCATCCGAAATGCTGGAGTGGATATCGGGGCTGTCCCGGGATACAATTCAATATAAAAGTCTACCTCTCTGCGAGGAGGTAGTCCCGAAACGTCGTCAGGAAAAACGTCCGTAAACTGATCCACCACTGCAGGAAAACTAGGACTCCGCACATCAACTGCTCCAAGGATAAGGCTAGCCAACTGATGGGTGATGGGCTATCCTCTCCTCCGCGGAAGTCCATCCTGTGCTGCTAAGGCTCTCTTCTCGCCGGTGAAGGTGAACCTGCTCCCGTCGGTGCGTACACATCGCACCTTGCGCCTATAACAGTCAATCTGTGCATGGACCGTTGATAGCCAATCCATGCCCAAGATGACGTCGTAAGGCCTCGACGTTGCTACAAGAAGATCCCAGCCGAAGCTCTCGCCTCCTAGAGTAAGCTCACACTGCCGGCACCAGTGCGTAATCGTCGAGTCTGCTCCCGTAGGAGTCTCTAGCCGTAAGGATCGAGCCAACGGCTCTGTCGGAATCTCCGAGCTCCGAACAAGGGCAGCGGCTATGAAAGAGTGACTCGCTCCTGTGTCTATAAGAACTGCAGAAAGGGTGGAATAGACACAGATAGTACCTCAAATCATCTCGGGTGCGCCGTGGTCGTAGGCCTCTACTGCCTGGAGCTGTGCCTGTCTCTGCCCGCCAGCTCCCTCTGGTCGGGGTGGACCTCCTGGTGGTGGTGGTGGAAGAGCCTCAAAGCGTCGCCCACCCCCGGCTGCTCGTCCAGTTCCTCTGTCTCGTCCGCCTCCTCCCTGCGGACCGCCACGGTCCACCCTCTGCCTCTGCCTCGGTGGTCCATCAACTGACTGCTGCTCCTCGGCACGGCGGGTCGGGCAGTCACGAGCCATGTGGCCCTGCCCGCCGCACGAGTAGCACTGTCTGCCTCTCGTAAGACTGGCTCCACGCTGTGTGCCCCGCACTGCTGATCCAGTGTCCCAAGGTCGTCTGCCCGAAGGTCTGGTCTGTCTGGACCCCTGAGTCATCCGTCGACTGCCTGCTGCAGATGACTCTGCCACGTGCCGCCCTGCGGTGGGTCACTGCGCTGGTGTAGACTCAGCAAGGAAGCTCTCGATTAGAAGGGCCCACTCCAGTACTCCTGTCTGAGTCGGTATGCTGAGGGAGATCAGCGATCCCCTGATCTCGTGTCTCAAACCCTGCTCGAAGGTCCGGGCCCGGAAGAATGTGGCCCGTACCATGTCGGTCGAGTAGCGCGAGAGATCAGTAAATCTCGTCGAGTACTGAGCGACCGTCATGCTGCCCTGCCGCAGCTGAAGAAGCTCCTGGATATGCACCGCACGAAGGGTGGCTGGGATGAACTCCGAGCGGAAGAGGCTCTCAAAGTCCGTCCAAAGTAGAGATGCCTCATCGTGCACCTGGAGAAACAGGCTCCACCATCGTCCTGCTACTGCGTGTAGTAGGCTCGCAGTGAGGATCACCATGAGGTCTACTGGTGTCCTCACTAGCCTAAACACTCGAACCACTACCTCCAGCCATCCCTCTGCTGCCTGGGGATCCGTCTCCCCGTGAAACCTGGGCGGTCGCTGGCGCTGAAACTCATGCAGTGCGCTGAGGCGACCTGCATCGTCAGCGGCTGCTGCTGGAAGCATCGGGGGCTCGGCGGGTAGAGCTACCGCCGGTGCCACTGCTGACAAAGGGCCCTGCACCGAGGCCTCGTCGCTCAGTGGGCTGTCGTCACGCTCGACTCTCGGAACCCTAGCTGGCTGCCGTCGTGGGGCCATCCTGAAAAGGAAACAGGTGCGCCACGGCCAGAACAGTATACCTGGTGAGCTGATATAAGTAATCACAAAGAAACCTTTGAAACACACACGCAATCAATGTTTTCGTGCATTAAGTAGGAAATCAGAAGTCAGGGTCCTGGTGTACGGATACGTCGGCCGCCGCACCAACACTGGACTCCCTGGACTGATAACCACACTCAATATGCTAAACATTATTGCTTCACATAGAAAAGATCAGATTTCACGGTAGAACCGAACTCCTCTGATACCAATTTGTCACGACCCGCCCTCGGGGTCCGTGCCGTGACTACCCCAAGCCCGCCTTCCATAGGCCAGGGGCTGGCGACTAGCACCAAGGCGTAAATCCCGGTAAAAAGGGAAGGCGTTGACTTTGTAAAGTAAACAAACACCACAAAGTAAGCAAGCAGAAAGTAAACACTAAGAAAAAGCAGAGTACAACTGAAAGTGCGGAAAAATAAATGGGCCAGTATACAAAACCAAACTGAAAGTAAAGTACAACTCGGAAGGGAAAACAACAACTGAAAAGTAAAAGCCGCTACATCGAGCTGTCCACTGGAAATCCCACATGAAGGGTGGGTACAGATAGCTCCTCTGCTCCACGGGTCCCGCCGTCCGCTCCGTGCACGTCCCGCCCAGTGGTCCACCTCCGGGTACCGTCCTGCTCTGCAAGCCTCAGCTAAGGTCAACGTTGTCCGTCGTCTGCAACCAACACAACGTAGTGCGGGCAAAGCCCGTGCAGGTGTGAGTATTAGCTACTCAGTAGGGACCCCGAAACCCCTGAAGGTCTCTCAAATCCACAAAGGATAAACCACGAAGAAAGGTACAATCACGAAGTAACAACCGACACTGCTTAGGTATATGCCCATACATATACCTAAGTCATAAATTTTCAAATACGCTCCAACCTCCGAGCCCAAGTACAACTCAGTCCACACAGGAAAGTAACGTATTCCACACAAGAAAGTAAAACGTAATCCACACAGGATTGCACAACACAATCGACACAGGAAAGCAACAGGATTCAGGTCACACAGGTATACTTCTTCATAGGACCATAAAGATGATCTCTGATCCATCTAAGTCGTCAGACCCACGAAAGATCGATAGGTAACTAACCCCCGCAAAGACCCACACAGGATCGGGCCCACACAGGACCTGTAGGCGCTGGTTCACACAGGACCGCTGAGCACAAGGACCCACACAGGATCGGACCCACACAGGATCGGGCCCACACAGGATCTGTAGCACTGATCCACGTAGGATCGCTGAGTGCTGTCGTCGTCGTCGACGAATCCACACAGGATCTCTGTACTGTCGTCGTCGCAGTCACAGTAGCAGTAGTAGCAGTAGTAGTCACAGTAACAGTCGCAGCCAGCACTAGGGTTCCCGCACACAGCAAGCTCGTTCGGAGGGTCCGCTCCACGAGCCGAGAGGCTGATACATCAACTTTCACAAAGTCCAGAGTTGATGTATCCAAAAGTTCCGTATCGTCAACAGGAACTCAGCGCAACAGACGACGCGTCGATCGGACGCCCGGTCTGAGAGTTATTGGCATTTTCGTCCCCGGGGCCCGGTTGAGTTTTAAGGAAAAACCAACCCGACCGTACTCCACCTGCGTCCAAACCTCGGGCGGAGTATGCCAAAAGATCTGTCTCACTAAGAGGAACACAACGCGGCTGACGGCACGTCAATTAGACATCCGTAGCTCAAGATATGAGCGTTTCCGCTCCGAGGGCCCGGTTGGTTTCGTGAACGAACCAACCCGGCCGAACTCAAAGTAATCCGAAACCTTGAGTGCGATATACCGAAACGACCGTCTCGATCCAAGGATCGCGTTGCGGCAGACGGTTCGTCGATCTGAGGTCCGTGGCTCAAGATATGGCCAAAAGACCGATACTGATTCGAAACGGGGGGGTCCGGGTCCGGGTCGACCCGGCCCGACCCCCCCCTGGGTCGGCCCGAATCGGGGGACCCGAACCGGGTCGACCCGAACCGGTTCGACCCGACCCGGGTCCGACCCGGAGCGACGGCGCTGGGGCCGCGGCGGCCTGGCGCCGCACAGTGGCTGCACGCGGGGGGCAAAGCCCCCGCTGATTGGAAGGGGCGGCGCGGCATAGCTGCGCCCTTTGCAGAAAAAACGGCCCCCACGTGGGGGCCGGCTTGGAGAAAAACCGGGGGGCTGCTGCCCCCCCCCCCCCCCCTTCATGGAAACCGCCCCCCTCATAATGAGGGGGGTTTTGTGCGCTGGTCGGTGGATTAATTTCCCCAGGTTTAATTCCATCCGGCCGGCCAGCTGGCCGACCGGTTTTCTCCAACAGGACCGGAAAAATCCGGTCCCCTCTTCGGCTTCCGACACCGGCGGCCCGACCGCCGGTCTTCTCAAATCGCCGCAGCCCGGAACCGGCCGCGGTGTTCGTCATCCGGCACGGTGCGACGGCACTGCGCCCCTCCGCCACACCTCGATTTCTTTCAACGCGGCGCGACGGCGTCGCATCCTTGATTTTTCTTCCATGGCGCGGCGCGACGGCGTCGTGTAAGAAGAATTGGGAGAATATCCGCGTGGTGCGACGGCACCACGCCTCCTTGATTCATCCGCAAAATTAAATACCAAGAACGAAGGAGGGGTTCGGCCGTGTTCATGCGGTCCGGCCCCCTCACGTTAAAACACAAGTTAAAATCCTTCGTTAATCATACATGAACCACGAGCAAGGATAAATAATTAAACAATAATCAACAACCCCTACCTCGGGTATAGGTTCGTAGATTTGACAACGTTCTGCGGAAGACAACGTCGCGGAGGTCGGGCGTCGCGGTCGTCGTTCGTCAAATCCGATGACGAAGAGTTACGCCCAAAGAGATACGTCGTTGGAGAATCTACTTATGTCAACGAAGGGAGTCCGAGGAGGAAGCGACGTTCCCTCTCGTTGACACGGAAGACGAAGAAGAGAGGAGCGGCGTTCTTCGTTGGAGCTTGAGCGTTCTTCGTCAAGTTCGAAGGTTCTTCGTGTTCTTTGTCAGAGTTGAAGAAGAAGAAGAAAAACTCCCAAAAGCTCTCAAGATGGACAAAGTGTTCTAACCCAACAAAATAAAATAAGAGCTTATTTTATTTACAAACCTAACAAAAGAATTTCAAAGGTTTGAAATTCAAAAAGATTAACTCCAAAATTAAATAACTCAAGTCATTAAAGAGGGGTTAAGGGAGTTGGGAGAAGATGAAAGGTTGGGAGCTTCGTGTGGGCCCCACCACACTTAATCCTCCCAAGGGAGGTTAAGTGGATGTGGGTCCCACTTCCAACCCCCTTTGGTAGGATTTGTCAAGTTAAAATAAAATTTGTTCTTCACAAATTTTATTTAACTTAAACTAAAAACTCAAAAACTAACTTTCAACCCGCAACAAACGCAACTTCCGAAAAGGTCTTTTTAAGCGAATATAGGCGCTGCGAGTTCATCGGTGCCCTCGGATTTCAATTCCGAGCACCGGATCAAATGTTAGGAATTCCCGCTCGTTCGTTCACTGAACGTACCCGAGCCAAACTTCGGAAAATGATTCCGGGCACTCCGGGCCTCGGAATCAGGTGCCGTCTGAAACCGCGCTCTTGTAAAATTCTAAAGAAAATTAAGAAAAAATTTCCCTTGAATTTTACGGGTCTTTACAGTTGGGGTCTCGACCCCGGTTGGGTGATCGAGGCATTCCGTGGAAAAGCTCCTGAAACGATTGAACGTTGGGGTGGGGAGCAGGGGCTCCCTGCACGTCCTGTTAGGGCGGCGTTGACGGCGGGGCCTGCATGCCTCCAGGTCCATGCTGGCCATATCCCGAGTTGGGATGACCCCTTTCTCCTCGTACCTGCATACAAGGTTGTTGATCACCCATCGCTGGATGATCTCTGATGGGGAGAGGGGACGTGGGTGCTTCGTATTCTGTGATGTAGCGGCTGTCGTGGCGGTAGCGAAGCCATGCGGGGTGGTTGTGCCGGTGTTTCCCCTGCCCCTGTGTAGGCGAAAGAGCGGTGATCGTGTCTCCGTAACATCAACCAGGTTCCTGGGAAATGAAGGGATCAACCCATCAGCACTACGAGGAAAAGGATTGACAACCAGTGCCCCAACATCCTTCCATTCTCCACGTCTATAAGAAGGATCCACGCCAACACGTTACAGGATGGAGTGCCCCATGTTCTACTGCCCCAACTTCCGGTGAGTTTCATGACAAGCCCACTATTTTCTTGGTGGGACCAGGTGTCGGATATCTGGATCCGGTGACACGTCAATCTACTAGTGTCTCGAACGCTACTAATCTCCACATTGAGGAGAAGAGATTCACGTCGAGTTCACCATTTCTGTTTCTGACGCTTTCGCTAGGGCGCGCGCGCATTCGACCATCCGTGGATGGGGACGCGCTGCACTATTGCCCCGCATTCCTGCTTTCCAATGGCGGGCGGCATTCTCTCCTTTATCGAAATGGGATTATGGGATGTCGGTTCTTCCTTCCATGGATTCCTCCTCATAACTCATCACCTAGTCCGAGTCTCCCTCATATATTTAATACGTTGTTCATGAAACTCTTCCCAGTGTCATGTTTCCATAGATGCCAGTTAATTACACTACTTCTATCGGGACATTATAAAGGGGATGGTCTGGGCAGCAACCTTCAGTCGGGGGAGTAGTCACGTCGAGGCATCAGTAGCGTGTCTGGATACTGGGGAACTGGGGTGTCTATCTTTTGTCCCTTGTCATAGGGCTTCTAGAGGGCGTAGAAGGCCGAGGAATCCCACATTGAATGCGGGTAATTATATGCCATGGACATATATCTGAGGATTTCCTCAACTTCCTGTGTTTAACACAAGGCATGCCGCGAGTTTAACGTCCAGCGGGGACGGGTCAGCCTGATCAGAGCATTAGATAGAATGGATCGGATTGAGGGATTTCCCTTGAAGGGGTGTCGATACCAGGACCAGCCCTTGGGCGGATATGAAGAGGAGCGGACCGACATGGTCTCACAGGGATATAACGGTCTGGGAGATAATCAAGGTGGATGATGGATGGATGAATGAAGTTGAGGGGGAAATGGCAAGGAACCATCGCATGGGCGATGGTGAAGTTGGGATTGGGCCTTGAAGAGACCTTCTACATATCCCCGTGGCAGGGAATCAAAGTCCACGTAGTTTGGGATGGTGCTGGTGAGCTAGCATGAAGGTGGACCTTGGTCCAAATGGTGTGGGGCTTACACACTAGGCTGCCAGGGTGAGGATGAACCGACGAGAAGAAGATTGGAGTGACCAACAAGTGGTGGGCTTGAACCTCTGAGAGGCTTCCTACATACCATGTCTTGAGATGGATCAAAGACCACGTAGTTCAGCTTGGATGCCGGAAGGCCGACGCGAATGAGGAGGACCAGGGGAGTCCTAGTGGTGGTGGGCTTGGACCTCGTGGAGGCTTCCTACGTACTATGCCTTAGCACAGATCAAAGACCACGTAGTTCAGGTTGATCACAATGACATGTCGTTGGACCAGAATGCAGTTTAAGGTCGTGCATGACCAAGATGATCCCTGACGTGAATAAACGACGAGAGGTGGACTTGAACCTCATAGAGGATTCCTACGTACCATTCCTTGACCTGGATCAAAGACCTCATAGTTCAAAGGGGCTTCATAAGCAAACCGATGTGAAGGTGGACCTTGGTCCGATGGTTGGTGGGCTTGAACCTCGGGGAGGCTTCCTACGTACCCCCGTGGAAGGGAATCAAAGTCCTCATAGTTTAAAGGGTTTCATTGGTGAACTGATGTGAAAGTAGACCCAGGGGTCTACTAGTGGTGGGCTAGGACCACATGAAGGCTTCCTACATACCATGCCTTGACATGGATCAAAGTCCTCGTTGTTCGGATGGTGGGTGTTGGTGAACCGACGTGAGGAAGGAGGGACCTTGGTCCAAAAGGGGATGGGCTTGAACCTCAGAGAGGCTTCCTACGTACCATGCCTTGACATGGATCAAAGACCACGTAGTTTGGATGGTGAAAATGGGGGCTTGGCACACTGACAAGGAGACGGTCTGGGCCAATGATTTTTGGGCTTGAACCTCATGAATGCTTCCTACATACCATGCCTTGACAAGAATCAAAGACCTCTTAGTTCAAATGGTTGTGCAGTTTAACGTCATGTCGGACGCAAGTGGAACTTGATGTGAATTGGATGACAGGTAGGCTTGAACCTCATGGAGGCTTCCTACTTACCACACCTTGATGTGGATCATAGACCTCGTAGTTCAAATGTTTGTGCAGTTTAACGTCATGTAGGATGTGGGCGATGAAGTTTAACGTCATGCTGGATGAGGGCATGCAGTTTAACGTCATGATGGACGAGGGCATGCAGTTTAATGTCATGCCTAATGAGGGCATGCAGTTTAATGTCATGCTGGATGAGGTATTGTCATCGCCAATGCCAACTCTAATCCCACGTGAGTCATGCTCGGTGTGAGAAACAAGAGACAACAAGTACCTCACAATCACGCCGCGAAGGATGCATCTGTGAGAAGCGAAAAGGGGCATACGCATTAGGCGGCCCATGGTGCTGTGACTTTCTCCAGAATGGAGGCCCGAAGTGAGGAAAAGCGCACCGAACGAGGGATTTGGGACCAATGACGGGAGATTCCTCGTTCCCTATCACGCCCTCCACTGACCTTGGTAGCGGGGAAGTACGGAGATGCAGAGGTGCAGCCATCCGTTGGGGAACTAGGGTCACCCTTCTCTTGAGAACGTACGCCGCTACAATAAGGAGGATAGCATCCCTTATGGAGGGGTGATTCCACTCCCGTGGAGACGAGTGGCATAACAAATGTTCGAGCTGGGGGGACCCTTCATGTGAAGCATGAGGTAGGGTCACAGTTTAGCGTCATGTGTTGAGGATGTGGTGCTTGGCTGTTTAATGTCCTGCAGCTCGGACGAGGCGGGTTCACTTCACATCCCTAGGGCTTACATAATTGGTACCCTTTGCTCCTTTGGGGAGGGAAGGTACCAGTAAGGCCGTGGTCACGGGGGGTTGTAGAGCGAACCATCGGGGGGTCCACATTAGCGTGGCTATGCGAAGAAGAAATAGCCGTTAGCGTGCCTATGCGAAGAAGAATTTGGCGAAGCAACGCTACGAGTAGTATTGTCCTTGGTAATTTGAAATCACATCGTGCATACCTGGAGGGTCGCACGGGAAGGGGAGTTCCAAAGAAAAGGAGTGTGCTTCGCGAAGCGGAGTGCCTTAGCCTTAGCATGGGGCATAGGTGTGAGTGGAGGGTGCTTCGCAAAGTAGAACAGTATTCCTGGAGCACTGCCTCCGGAAGAAGTGATGCCTCGTGAAGCAGGGTGTAGCGAAGCAGTGTGCTTCGCGATGTGTAGCGATCCTGCCTTATCATAGGGATCAATAATACAGGTTCGGTGTTTCACGAAGCATAAATGCTCTGCGGCTTCCTGGGTTCCCTTGGGAATCCCCCTCCTTTGCGAATGACCATGAGCTTCGCAAAGGGTATCCCTCTCGGAAGAGGGGCTCAAAACGAGACAAAGCGAAGGCGTCATGTGAAGTATAAGTACCTCGCGGAGCTCATTGATTCTCGGGGGAAAAGGGTGCTTCGCGACTTGGGAGAGGAGAAGCCGAAAGGTCGGACTGTCCATCCTCTTGGACTCAGGGGGAGCGCAGTATTTATAGGAAAGGGGCGCTGTGAAGCCGAACTCTCGCACCGCCTCAGGTGCTTCGCGGCAGGCTCACGAATGTCAAATTCGTTCGCGGAGAGGTACCGCCTCCGGAGCTTCGCGGCGGGCTCGCAAATGTCAAATTCGTTTGCAGAGAGGTACACCCTCCGGAGCTTCACGGGACCGCGATGCTTGGGTGCTTCGCATCGGTGCTTCGTGCGGCAGCGTGCGGGACGTGTTTTTCGTCCCTTCCTTTCGTGCAATATTTTGGCGCCAACACCAACCTAGAGAAAACAACATGGCCTACCATAGAGAGACACATATGGAGACTTGAGTATTTTCATTTTAAAGTTGTTATTAAAATAAAATTCAGTAGGTGACAAGTTATGTTTCCATTATCCTCTAAAATCAAAGAAACATGCTCTATGAATTCCTTCTAACACAAGTATATTACGCTCAGACTAACCATTAGTATATGTGTGATATGCAACACTCAGAAGAATATAATATTAATAATCCCTATACAAACATCTACAAAATAAATAATTAATCCTAGTATCCCTATGTATAAAATGGTATGTGGAATTCCATTAATGATTATAATTATTCTCACTAAAATCCTTAAAATTTCTCCACTAGAAGGGTCATCATGTTAGGTGAAAATGGGTGACCATCATCATCCTTTCCTCGATTACCCATACAACATTACTTCTATTAGGGGAATTTGATAACACTATCACAAAGTCATGGGGACATTATCCCTTCTCTATTTGGGTATGGGTAATGGTTGTAAAATACCACGATTTAGTTGTTGTTCCACCTTCACCTTCTGACAGGTAGAACATCGAATAACAAAACTTGGAACCTCATTTTTCATCCTAGAAACAAATAATGGCATAGTAATACATAGTATATATTACTGATTCTAGTATTTACTTTTCATTGGTCTACATAAGATTCTTTAATTAATTACTCTTGTATGTCAACCGGTACCCAAACATATCCATGTATGTAGAATATCGTCCTTTTCAATGGTCCAATGGTGAGGTGATTCCTTAAAAGAAACAAATTTTTTTAGGAAAAATACCTCAAGATTAAAATGTTACTTTGAAATTATCCTATCCATAAGTGATAAAGTGACTTCTAAAATAATGTATAATAATTGTTATCTTGAGGTCATACATTTGGTAATTACACTCCTAAGGAAACAAAGGAAGAAAATTTTATACTATTACTCATTCCTAATACATCAACATATCTCCCAACCTAATTCCCAATGTAACATAATAAATTTTTATATCCCCTTCCAATATTATGTAATATTAGGATTATTACTGAGGTTATCATTCATTTCAACTCCCAAAATTCGTTCTCACATGATTCAAACCATATAAAAATCACCGAATATTTATTCCAGACAATTTGTAGTGATGCAAAGGGAGATAAGGTTCTGATAAAACTCATATAGTCGATGGATGTGCCAAAAAACATTGTATATCAAATATATTCTTTGTTTTATCATAGTATTCTACAACACTCACTATATCTGGATCCAAATATACCCCTTATTATGTTATAATGTGACCTTGAAAGTGAATTTTTCATTAAAAAAGTATCACCTTTTGGGGTTGTTTTAGAACATATGGCTCAATGTGTACTCAAAATGATGGAAATTTTGTTTAGAATGAGAGTGTCTAGTTTGAAAATACACCATGGTATCATCTATGAAAATTAAAATCAAGTATTATAAGAAAATATGGATAACCTAATTTATCAAGGCCATAAAGGCTTCTTGTGCACTAGTTAGACAGAACTACATCGCTAGTTATTCGTAAATTCCAAAACTAATTCACAAAATGGTATGTGGTATATCCAAGTTTCTAATCCATACCTAATCATAGCCTAAACTCGAAGTAATTTTTGAATGACCCTAGATCCCCTTATATGGTCAAAGGGATCATCAATACAAGGAAGTGGGTACAAATTCTTAACTATAAACAGATTCAACCATTGTCAATTCACCCATAACATCATGGTTTTATACACCTTCTTATATAAAGGTGCAGTTTAACACCATGGAGGAGTACTAGGTTTATAAATCCATTAGCTTTCTGGTCCTCTAACTACCTTTTGAGTCCCTTAATCTCATTAGGATGTATCTAGTATGTTGGAATCGATATTGTTTTCTCTTTGAAAATAATACCAATGATGAACTCTACCTCTATCTCAAGTGGTATCCCTTAAAAATAATCATGAAAAAATTCTCCGAATCAATCAACTACTTGGGGAAAAAATATTCAATCAAATTCCTTTATAATCAAGAAGAAGACTAGGAATTTTCATCAACACTCAACCCAACCCATGATGCTCATGTTTTGATCAATATTCCCTTACATCCCATTCTCCCTTATGAATGTAACTATCTCTCTTAGGGGATATAAATGAAACCAATGGTGATAATAATCAATATGGTAATGATTAGGTAATAATAAATTTATCCTAAGAATTACATCCAAGACTGTCATCTCAAGGATGAAAATGTTTCATTAGAAATGGTAGATGTCAGACATGCGGAAGAATATATGCATTGGAGAATGATTTTTGAAAATACTCCCAATGGAGTATCAAGTCATTTTCCTAAAAAAATTACTCAATCTCAAGTCCGTGAATCTCTATTAAATCCATAGATATAGTAGAATGTGGAACGTCTATGTAAAATTGAATAGATATAAAATTCATGGATACTAGGATTGTAACTCAAAGTGTTGATGGGAAACAAATTATCATTTTTAATAGGATAGATTTTATCTAACTAGACAGATGCCAATATAGAATATATAACCTAACCTCATTGAGAATATCCTGTATATAGACAATTTATGTTCTAAGCCTTTTATTTTGAACCTCATCCACTTCATTAGAGTGTATGGTCAATGGTACCATATATCCCAGTCGGGCACAGAGCTACTGATCCCACTCTAGATTAATGAGATACTATGGTTCCTCTTCAAATATGTACTATTAGATTGGTTGTAAAATATCTGAATATGGACCATTCATCGATAGACATTGCAATCTACTGGGTGTCTTTTACACTATAGATTCAAGTAGTCCAATCTCCTACACTGATAACTTACCACATAACTATCTATGAAAAAACTCATAAAATTGCTTTCCTCATGAGAAATATCAAAGAGATACTACATATCACTAGATGATGTACTACCTAACCAAAAAGAAAACCACACTTCCTTATACCTTCAACTTCTATCAGATTGTGCTAAAAGATAAGAGACTAGTTCATTACCTTAGAGATAACATTCAAACAAAAGAATCTCAGAAGATATCTAATGAAATGCCTGAGACAATACTTAAATAAATATATCAAGATATTTCATCATCATAAATAATATTAATGAAATGTTTGATCTCTTTGAAATGATATGAGTAGTCCATAAAAATAGAGTACCCTTTTCTTGATGCATTAATTATCTATATCAATCATCTCAAAATGCCTTCGAGTTGAACTAATCATAAAACCTAGCCTATAAGTATCTATAGACCATACCATAATGTTGATATTCTAGTGTAAATACATACCACTATCTCTTTGTAGATCCAAAATGCATGTATGTTGTGACATTTACCATCTTCCTAAAAGTATTTTCATGGTCTCAAACATTTTGAGTTTATCCTCTATACATGAATCAGTATCAAAGGGACCACCATCCCCTAAAAAGTCATGATGATGATGTTTCTTTAATTCTCTAATCAACACTAAAATAGTTGGTGAAGATTTTGGATCTCCCTATACAGACCACAATAGACATAAGAGACCCTACCTATGATGAGCGTCATTGACCAATCTAGTAATAACCTGTGGTATCACAGGTGGAACAATATGAGCTCACAAAGTAGTTTCAAATCCCACCACATCTAGAGCATGGTCATTTGAATCATCTGGAATTCAACTCAAGGAGGTTGTAGAGGCATATATCTACAATGTTAAGAAAAATACTCAAAATGATATTAGACATCTATAATGATTATTAAGAGGAAGAAATAAGACACTAAGCCTCTCTACACACGAGTCACTACCCAATTAGCTTCTCCTAGAGTTTGTTCTTGGTAAATGATCATGTTTCACAATATATGTTCTATTATATGGAGTTTCAATTGTATGTTATTGAGGAAATCACTATTTATGTCTCGATTGACTTCCCCATCTAGTTAAAAAAATTATTTTTTAGTGTTATGATTCAATATATACATAGATATATATATATACCATAAGATATCTAAATTAATTACCATTACAATGTTTTAATTTAATAATCATTATAAGTTACAATATAAATTCTATGTAGTAGTGATCCTACTTTCACATTTGATCTGAGAATGAAATGATTCCATATATAAATGTTCAATTATGTGGATCACCATTCCTAGTCTATTGAGTAAAAACATTATAAATTACAATTATAATCCATTAAATTTAAACCATATAATGTTTCATCCCATTTAACGTAGGTTCCCTAGATTAAACATGTTATAATTGGTTAGTTATGTAGATTCCATTAAGCAATATAGGGAAACACCATTTATGTTGATGCATAAACATTATGTAACAAATCTTTTCTTCATTTTTCATACAAAAAAATGTTTTAATATCACAGGTATAATAATCATGGCACAAAAAATATGTAGTAGGTACTGAAATAAACATGTAATGGAATATCAATGGCTTATATTGATCTATGGTCCTATTATAATGAAAGAGGAATTGTTCACTTATCATACCAGCCCAATGGAAAAGATATAAAATATAACAAATGTCATATATCATGTGAATCACCCAGTAGTGAAAATATTAAATTGGTAACAGATGATATCAAATAATTAATCACATCCATGGAATCTTGGATTTCCCCCATATGTGGGTTAGCAACTCTCAAGGACAACATACAACTAAGTGCTAAAAAATCCTGAAGTGTCGCACCATAAAATCCAAAAGCTACTGACTTGTACAAAGGTCTAGGATGATATAGTGGAAAGACTATATGCTCTTTATAAGAGTTCAACACAATTGTAAATAATAAATATTCATCTGAGACATAATAAGATATTGCAATATAAATCATCAAGAAAATAATAATAACAAACATAACTGTACACTATTTTATATACAAAAAATATGATGACATGGTTCTATAAAAAGGGGTGTAAGGGGAACCTTGTATCCGGAATACATAGTACATGTTGCAAAAAAATATGAAAAACGTGAAAAATAAATTCTATAATAGAATTGCTTCTAACGCTTTTGTCGGGGGGGAACACGTCAATCTGATTTGAGTAGGGCGATGCTGTTTGTTGCCTCAGATTCCTGCTTTCCAAAGGCGGGCGACATCTGTCGCTTGTTCCGGGACATTTGCTCCTTGATCAAAACACTATTATGGTATGTCATTTATTCCATTCCTCGATTCATCCTTGAAACTCTTCACCTATTTCGAGTCTCCCTTAAATATTTAAGATGTAGTTAGTGAAACTCTTCCCAGTGCCATATCTTCAGGGAAATCGGTTAATTACACTGCTTCTGTTGGGACATTCCAAGGGGTCCGGTTAGGGCAACAACCTTCGATTGGGGGAGTAGTCACGTTGGACATCACTGGTGTGTCTGGATGCTGGAACACTGACGTGTCTGGGTTTCTTCCACTTATTATAAGGATTCTCGAGGGCATGAAAGACTGAGTCATACCACATCAAATACGAGGAGTAATATTCAATAGGCTGGTATTTGAGGTTTTCCTCAGCTTTCAATGTTTAACACAAGGTATGCCGCATATTTAACATCTAGAGGAGACAGATCGGATTGATCAGAAAACTGACTAGCGTGGATCAGTTGAGGCCCCCCCAAAAGGGAACATAGATGTTGGGGCAAATGTGTGGTTATCTGCACGATTGTTGTTAAAGTGAAAGTGGAATGTGGTGGAATGATCCCACCGGAATATGGCAGCCCGAGTAAGAGACAAAATGGGTGATAAATGGCTAAGTGCAGTGGGAGGAGATTGAGTTGAAGTCGACTCGAGGACGATGGTGATATTGGACTTCGGTCTCGATGATACCTCCTGCGAATCCTTGTGGCAGGGAATCAAAGTCCTTGGAGTTCACCTGATGAGGAATTCTTATCGAATGGGGTTGTCAATGGCTTACTGCTAGATGGGGTCACAACAGCTTACTACTGAATGGGGTTACAATGGATTACCACTGTATGGGGTCACAACGGCTTTCTGCTGAATTGGGTCATGGTGAATTACTACTGGATGGGTCACAACAGCTTACCGCTGGATATGGCTGATCTTATGGGAGGCTTCCTATGTACCTTTCCTTGAAAAGGATCAAAGTCCACATAGTTCGGGATGGTTTGGGAGAATTGACATGAAGGGGATCAGAGCGACTGGGTGTTGGGATTGAACCTCAGGGAATCATCCTTCATAATTTGCCTTGGAAAATATCAAATACCTCATAGTTTGAGATGGTTTGGGTGAGCCTATGTGAAGGGGGTCGGAGTGACCATGTGTTTGGCTTGATCCTGAGGGAGGCTTCCTACATACCTCACCTTAGAACGGATCAAAATCCACATATTTCGGGATGGTTTGCGTGAACCGATGTGAAGGGGGTTGGAGAAACTAGGTGTCGGTCATGAACGCCAGAGAGGATTCCTACCTACCTTTCCATGGAAAGGATCAAAGTCTATGTAGTTCTGGATGGTTTTGGAGAACTGACATGAAGGGGGTCGGAGCGATCGGGTGTTGGGATTGAACCTCCGAGAGGCGTCATACGTACCTTTCCTTGGCAGGGATCAAAGTCAATGTAGTTCAGGGTGGTTTGGGTGAACTGAACTGAAGGGGGACGGAGTGACTGAGTGTTGGGATTGAACCTCAGGGAGGTTTCCTACATACCTTTCCTTGGTAAGGGTCAAAGTCCAAATAGTTCAGGATGGTTTGGTAGAGTCGACTCGAAGGGGGTCAGAGCAACCGAGTGTTGGGCTTGAACCTCAGGGAGGCTTCCTACGTACCTTGTCTTGGCAAGGATCAAAGTACCCATATTTTGGGATGTTTTTGGTGAGTCGACATGACGATAGTCGGGACCATGGGTTGGTGGGATTAAACCTCATAGAGGATTCATACGTACCTTTCCTTGGCAAGGATCAAAGACCACATAGTATATATGGGAGTTTGAGGATTACACTCTAGGATACTCAGAAAGGATGTCATGGTTGATGATATCTCTAAGCCTATGTGAGTTATGCACGGTGTGAGAAACAAGAGGTAGTAAAGACATATTGATCACGTTGTGGAAGGTGTGTCCATAGAAGGTAGAGTGGGGCTGATGCGTTAGTAACGGCCCAAAAAGGAAACAGGGCTTATGTGTGGTCCGCAACCCAAAGAGGAAAAATGGGCATACATGTGGTTAATAACCAAGGTAGGTGGATATTGAGGCTTACTCCAGGATGGAGGCCCGGGTGGTGACAAAGCTTAGCGGGAGAGGGATTTGGCACCTAGGAAGAGAGGAGGAGTAGGGGTGCAACCTACTGCAAAAAGGATAGGGGCTCACACTAGGGTGGTTTCCCCTCCCTTATGGATGGAAACCGCTCCGATAAAAGTGGATTTCATTCAGTTTGAGGAATGACCTCACTCCTGTGGAAACTAGTGGGCATAGAGATTTTGTGATGTGGGGCACCTCACATGCAATACATAGGGTGAGGTCACAGTTTAACATCATGTGTTGAGGATGATAGCTCTTGGCAGTTTAACGTCCTACATCTCGGATGAATTGGGAGCACTCCACACCCCTAGGACATACATAACTGATACCCTCCCACCCTCGATGGAAGGAAGGCATCAATAATGACATAAAAAAGGGGGTGTCGTGGAGTGATCTACTGAGTATTACACGTTAGTGTGACAATGAGAATTAACAATATCTATTAGTGTGCCTATGCAAAGAAGAATGAGGCAAAGAAACACAATGTGAAGCACCACCGAAGGGACTTTGAAGTAACCTCATGCAAACCTGGAGGGTTGAATGGGGAATGAAGTTGCAGGGAAAAGGAGTTTATATGTAGAAGCCATGTAGAGCTCTGGTGCTCCATGTTGTGGAGGGGCTTCATGAAGGGGTATGTTTCGCGAAATGATGTGTCCTAGCCTAGTCACTGGGCACATGTGCATATAAGATGAGCTTCGCGAAGTGGAAGGGAATTTGCTAAGCAATGCCTCACGGAGAAAGGGTGCCTGGAAAAGTAAGGTGTTGTGATGAAATTTGCTTTGTAAAGCATAGTGACCCTGCCTTATCATGTGGGTCACATGTTCATGGAGGGTGTTTTGTGAAGAATAAACACTCCGCGATGACCCAAGTCCCCATGGGAATCCCCTTCCCCTGTGATGGTCTGTGGGCTTCATGAAAGGCATCCCTCTCAGAAGAGGAAACGAATTCAAAAAAAAGGGGAGCCACTTCACAATGAAAAACTACCTTGAGAAGCCCATGGTTCAAAGATCAAGAATTGATTCATGATTTGAGAGATCAGAAGGTGAAAGGTTGGATGATCCATACTTTGGGCTCAAGTGGAACCCTGTATTTATAGGTAAGAGGTGCCGTGAATCAGAGCTCGCTTTGTGTGAAGACAAGGTTTTCTCCGTGGAGGGTCCTGAATGTCAAATCGGCTCGTGGAGGATCTGGATCCTTGCTCCGTTGTAGGTTCGCTAATGTCAAATTTGTTCATAGAGTATCCCGACTCCTAGCTCTGTCGTGGGTTCACGAATGTCAAAGGGGTTCGTTGGGCGTCCCGCCTCCAGGATCCGCATCGGGCTTGCAATTTTCAAAGGGGTCCGCGGGGCATCCCGTCTCCTAGCTCAGCAGCGGGCACATGGCCATGGGGCTCTGCCAAAGGTCATCACAAGGACTCACCAAATACTTTCCTCTTATTCTTCTTCTTACCAACTTTTAGTGACAAAACATTCCCCCATCAGACATGGAGACAAGGAAAAATTAAGGATCAAAGTCTGAGTGTCAATCGCCGAAATCCCTCGACCGTCCGAGAAGCTGCTTTGCAAAGACGGATCTCGAGGTGGATAAGTGATGTACAACCTAAGCGCATGGTGATGCTCGGTGCAGTATGGATGCGCCGGGAATCTCTAAAGGTCGTCACCTATAAATAAGGGAGTTTACCTCTCTTTTTTTGTTTATTTCCTTGTCGAATTTATCTTTTAGCGCTCCCGATTCGCAAAGCTCCCACGTACTCCATGATTGATATTCTCAAATCGGGACTTTTAATTCACGGCGCATAGCGATTCTTTGACATGACATCGGTGCACTTTGCATCTTGGCATTGGAAGGCCGATGCAGGGTTCCGCGAACAGTCATCACGAACATGCTCCGTGAACGAGCTTAACGAACCAATACCAAAAACCACCAAAACTCAAAACCGAAAGGCTCATCGAGAGGCTTCCAAGGGGGGTTCTTGTGGATGCAACCCAAAGGGAGGATATGGAAAATATCTTGGGCCTAGGGGAGTTAATACATAGCCATTATGACCATGGTGCGTTGGTGGAGCAGCTATTGGAGAGCTAGAAAAACTTTCCACTATGAAAAAGGTTGCCTTTGAACAGATTCGGGATAAAGGGATGACGTCTTCATTCCTGAAGTAAGTAGGTATGAGCTAAATTATTGGTTCAGGAGTACACTGTGTTAGCACCAATGTTTTAGGGTGGCTAATGGCCATTCCCGAGAAGACTTCATGCCCGTCAATGCCCACTGCCTGTAAAACCACCTGAACAACATGGATGGGATGGAATTGTAGTCGGAGACCTCCCCAATTCTATACCAGACAATATTGAAGGAACGCTTGATGAACCTGAGGAAGGGATCGTTTGAGGAGTGGGACCTAAGCCATGGAAGAAACATTACAGATGATTGGACTTGGGCCTATTGGGTAGGTGCCTCGTGTGAGGTGTTCGAGGTGGAGTTGAGAAGAGTGGGTTTGTATGAGGCTTGGTCCTCCCAACTCATTGTTTACCAAATGAAGCATTTGAAGCCTGAATTGTTGATCAAGTGTTCATTGAGGACCAATAACTTCCACTTGCACCATGGGGAGATTGGAATCCACTTGTGGGATGTGCACCAGATCTCAGGGGTCCCGATATTGGGGGTGATTTATGATAAATTCCTCCCCATTATGGGCACATGGGAGGATCCAATGCTAATTCTATTGCTGGTGAAGGCGTTGATGAGGCTGCTGCCCAGAAAGGACAAGGAAGCATTGAGGGATGTCCATTTTATGCGGTTGTTCATGCAGTTTCTAAATTTTCCGAAAGAGAGGCTGTTTCTGGTGAGGCCTCAGACTTGCCCGAAGGGGGATCAATGGGTTAAGGATCACTCTTACTAGTAGCTCTTGGAGGACAACCAGTGGAAAACATGAGGATTTAGCATCACCATCGAGCAGAAGCCGATAGTCAGGCTGGAGGCATTCATCGCGGATCTCATCTGTGGTTGGATCCTGCCGGTGATGGAAACAAACATGGGCGTGTGACCAAACACATTCATTAGGGGCATCCTTGTTGGTAGTAAGAGGGAAGTTCAACTTGGGGATCCTGATGCTCGCAAAGATATGAAAGATGTTGTGGCACATCAGCGAGGGGAAGAGGTCATAGAGGATATGCGGGCCATTCCATCTCCTGTATGGGTGGATAATAGCAAATGTTAGGGGGGTTTATGAATACCTGAACCCCATCTCGCCACTGGGATTGGACATCCACCCATAAATCCTGAATGTCGTGGGAAGCTTTCCGACCAAGCTGACCACTCCGTTGGTACTGAAGAAGGTGTGGAAGGTGTAGTAATTCAAATTTCACCCATTTATTTTCCCAACATGAGTTATTACCAATGACGACCGAGGAATGGTAGAGCACTAGTCCTACCTCATGGCCTTTCGAGGAGTAGTGATGGTGGAAAGGGTGGACCGTGAGCCCCTCTGTCAGCCGTACACCCTACAAATATTTTGTAGGAAAATTCGTTGTCTGCAACGACTGACCCCATATGTATATCCAGGGGTCAACCAAAAGGAACACCCATGTTTGATGAGGCAGATGTGTCTCATGATCACACGAGAAGATGGAAAGATGTAGAATGAGCTGCCTCTGCCTGCTGCTATCTTCAGGTTGGTAAAGGAGTATTCCCAAAGCTGGGAGGCGGCCTACCTGGGGGAGATTCTGAAGAATCCAACTATTTGGGTCAGTGACGGTGAGCCTTCCCAACCTCGGGGCCAGGGCTGGAAGGTGGAAAGAGCATCTCGCGATGGCGAGGGTTCTATCATGGCAAGGACTTCATCAATTGAGGGGGAGGTAGTGGAAGTAGATCCAGTATCAGTAGTGGACCCGGTGGTCCCAGAATAACAGGGTTATCTAGAGGGGAGGCCACCGAGAGGATTTTGTAGGATATCCACCCAGGCTCCTAGGATGCGGCTGCACCCTATAGAAATGCTAGATAAAGTTGTCTTCTCGGAGGCCTGAGACATATCAGAAGTAAACCGGAAATTCCTCAGCCCGTCTAAGATGTGGAAAAACTTGAACCATATCGGGATGGATTCTCATCAGATAGGCCCTATCAGGTAAAGCATTGTAGTTTCTTAAGAGGAGGAAGAGTGATATCGGACAGAGATGGAGTATTTTTTCCACTCTCGGGGTTCCCCACGTCCAATAAAAGACCAGGTGAAGGTGTTGTTGAATTGGATATCCCCTCCGTAGTTGTCAGCTGCCGAACTGAGGGAGAATTTTCTTTTACTGGAGGAATCTGATGAGACCTCCTGGGAGAGGAGGCCAATAGAAGGATCCCATTAGACTAGGGTGAAGTTAGTGATCAAGACACGAACCATGAATAATTTTTAGAGGTCCTTGAGGTAAAATACTAATCCCCTTCCTTAGGGTCTACTTCCAGGTCGTTCTGGACTCCTTACTAGTACTTGAACTGTGTAGGAGGGTCTCATACATAGAACCCATTATCACCTTTCAACAGATGAAGATTTGGGACCTTCAGGATCTACACATGTGGCTACATTGATTACTATGTATGGCGAAGCTAGGACACCCAAGGTGGATTCTGTGGAGCTTTCATACCTTCTGACAATATACTAGGGTCCACCCCTCAGGGTCCCAATGGTGTCAACCCATGAACGAGACTAGGAATTCAATCTCTGTAAGTCTACTCTACCAAATTCATGATTGTCACCCATTGACCATGTCAACTAATGTATAAGCCCCTTTTTGGTGTGAAAAGTTATTTAAATAGCATGGGACGCCTTGGCGAGGTTTGTCGGGGATTTTACATGCGTCGTTCCAAGAAGAATATCTGTGATCGTGGAGGTATATATCTAGGTCGACCAATCCGCGATTCTCCCAATCACTAGTGGGACCATCATACGGGTTGAGCTTGGGATTATTGAGGTGGGTTCCGATGAAGAGGATAGATCAGACATCCCAGGTCCTGTCATACCCGATCAAACACCATATGTGGACCCGCTAACGAGTTCCTTGGGGCATTCCCCACATATAATCCTGCCAACCACGCTGACTGGGATGAGACGACTTCTGATGAAGAGGAAAACATAATAATCTATAACTGATCGTGGAATCTATTCAATCACTTCATTGTTGACACCCCCAAATGAAATGGCTGGATGAGATGGATAGACTTTGCTCATGGCTACATGAACTGTGTTCTGGGGGAGTGGATGTCTCTCGTCCCCACATGCTCTTCCGAGATCTTATGGTAGAGAATATTTGGGAGTATTACTGTGTCCTCAGTGTCGGTTGGTAGTGGAGGAATGTAGTGATCATAAAGAGGCCCCATGAGGCTGAAAATGAGTCCCAACGGCTGTAGAGGCGGGAAGATGATCACTAAAACTCCCTCAATGCACAATCTGATATAATATTGAAATTTAAGGCCCGGTTAGTCTAGTATGAAGTGGGAAATAAGCGAGCCTCCAAAGAAATGACTGTTATCTGGACCGGCATGGAGAAAGCCCGAATTGTGGCTGATGATTTGTTCCCCATTGCTACCGAGGAGGGTAGGGATCTGAATAGGAGGCAACATATCCTGGGTGCCACATGCTGAAGGGTGGAAAAGCTACAATGTTCTTTTGATGGGGTCAACCCACCCATGGAAGGGGTCGATCTTACGGTGTTGTAAAGCATGTTACCTTTGAACGTACTTTCACTCTTGGATTTATTTTATGCCAACTGTATGCATGAGTTACTTTATTTTTGTGTGTTTATTACATTCAAGTGACATTTTTGGAGCATCCAACGATCATTCCCTAAGATCATGTGGGCCAGGCCTAATGTGAGAAATAAGGGATGACCCCCTTATTACTTCATTAATACATGGGAGTGAAAAAAACGATTCAGGTATCTTGGTTATTGAATAGCTGATATGAATTCCCTGGAGAAAAGGGGGGAGGCTTGACTGGAGGAGGTAGACCTCGGAGCAACCAAATTTCTATTTTCCCAATGTTCTCTAGTGAATGAGTGGGGTAATGTTGGGGTGTTGGAAATCAATCAGAACATAAGGTAGTGAATGTTGTGAATCACTATACCCCAAAATTAGAACACTATGGGGGTGGCTTGATAATGAATGATAACTAATGACCATGCTCTAAACGCAGTATCCGTATTTCATTAGCCTAAAACGGGGATAACAAACAATGGATGACTGCAGAACAAGTTCAAAACATGGGGCCTGACTTAGAATTACATTTATTGGTCTTCTAGAACATTAGCCTAGGACATCAGGTAAGCCATAGGTTGAGCATATATATGGCTAGGGGGTCCTTTTAGACATGAAAGAAGACGAGGGTATGAATAAGGGGTAGGGAAAGCATGAAAGGTGGAGTGACGGTTTGTTCGAACATTACCCAATACTCTAGACATTATGCCACCACGGTTGAAACACATCAGGTGCACACACCGGTCTAATCATGGATCATTCCTACTTCTAGACAGGACTGCTGTATTGAAGAAGCAATTGAGTCCCAACATAGTCGTGGGGAAACCCGAACTTGTCCAGGGTAAAGATGTAATTTCTTGGTTCCCCAAAAGAGTTTAGGCCAAGGAATCAAAAAAAGAGGGAGACCTAGACTTTTTATTCCCAGTGATGGACCCCAGGGGTAACACTTGGGCTTCTCTACATATCTCATGAGAATGAGAATCAAGCCACATGTAGTTCTTAAACACAGCATGGTAAGAGTCAAATGCAGGTAGGGAGAATCCCTTCTAGTGGGGAAGCTGACGAAACCCATGATTATCATGGGGCATCTTGACCATATTCAAGGTTGAACTTCAGTTTAATGTCATGCATCAAATACATATGAACCAATGAAGTTTAACATCATACGGTAGGATGAACTGTGAAAGGGGATATCCCGAAAGAGGAGTACGTGGTGCAGTAGCTATAAAACCAATGAAAATAAAGGTTTTGTTGGACCCAAAGCAAAGTACATGAGTGATACTATATATTCCATGGGGATGAGAATCAATCCATACATAGTTATATGGAGTTCCATGATAAGGTACCAGTGCTAGAGATAACAAGGTCGTGCGGGGTCTAGCCCACTCACCAAAGGAAGCGACATTTGATGGGTCTTTTTTGTCCTTTAGTGTGAATGGATATCTCTTTTTTGTGAAGTGATAGACCTAGAGTATCAATAAAAGGCATCTCCACATGAATAAAGTTGTATACATGCATTGAAAAATGGAATGGTAGATGACTGATACCAAACATGATGTCCCCTCGAGTGAGGACATCACGATGCAATGTCGTGATTCGTCGTGCGTCCCGGATGATAATATTTCTTTTTTATGGTCATGTTATGGGACTAGGCCAGGCACTTTTAACATCATTCTGGATAGAATCTACAATTTAATGTCATGTGGGACTAGGCTTATACCGGTGAGAAGAGGTTCCAGAGGGAATGTGCATGGTCCGGTAAAGCATATCCGACGTGAATAAGGATGAGGTCCACATCACACCACGCGCGATTCCAAGAAAGGAACTTTGGTTGGAAGGGACTATAAAATATTAGTTGATATAGTACAGGAGAGGATATATCTCAGTTTATTTGGACTCAAATATGAGATGTCCAGGTATTCCTACATATCCCATGATAATGGGAATCAAGCCGTGCGTAGTTCATGGTAGTGCCTTTTAACATCAGGCAGGACAAAATACAGTTTAATGTCATCCAGGATAGTTGGTAGGAGGTACTAGCTCCTAGAAGGGTAGAGTATGTGGTGCAGCTATTTCAAACCCGATGTGAATGAGGGCAGGAAACCACACACGCGATAACACACAACCCTATAAGCCTCAGTGCCTAAGAGGAAAAATAGAAGAGATAAATTAACGGAACTAAATTGGTCCCAAAGAGAAGATGCATGGGAATTCCTACATATCAAATTAGGATGGGAATCAAGACATACATAGTTATTATGAATTGAAATATAAAGAGATCTTAATTTAATGCATTTAGAGCTCGGACCAGAGAGAAGAAAAACTCTTCCGAATAGGCGCAGACCTTAATCCAATCCCTAAGCTCGTGTGAGTTGAGGTTGGTGTGGGAAACATGGGAGGAAGAGGTCATGGAAATTCCTAGAATGTATGTAGAGGAGAAATCAGTTCGGATCCCTGAAGAATGCCTTATCATAGTTTTGTCCTCCTACTGTGAAAATGTGCACTGAGGGATAGTACATAAGTGTCAAAATTCAACTTTAAACATGATGAGGTGGAATAAGATTGTAATTATATAACCGATATTTTGGGATTAATGGGGTTGGTGTGAAGATGGAAGAGAACTGTTGACCACGTTCAAAACATAGTATCCATATCGTGTGACCTGAAGTGGAAACAACAAATGATCATCGACCGCTGACATTATTCACAACGTGGGACTTGTTTCAATTTTTTGTTCAAAACCCTCATTGAAGTTGGCCCGTAGTGTTAGGTGGGTCCTTGGGCCAAGCATCCATTCCATTTGGGGTCCCTTCGGATGTGAAAGATGATGAAATCCATAATAAAGGGGAACACGAAGCTTGGAAGGTGGGTAGGAACATGTCTGGGTAAAATATGACACTCCAGGTGCTGAACCAGAGTAATCATGGGCACACTGGTGAATCCCCATAGAGGGATGAAGGGATCAACTGGAGAGATTCCAATTTGAAATGATGAGTATAGAATAAAAGGGAAATAAAACTATCAGGAGATAGGGGTGCATGGCATGGTTGTTACGAACCTGACGTGAATCGGGACATAATCCCATAACACACTATATATCCCTTTCTTAGAAGGCTGCATGCCAAGGGGCCCAGATAACTGGTAGATCTATAAGAGATGAGGTTGGGCCAACAAACGAAATGTTTGGGAATTCCTACATATCCCACGTGGATGGGAATCAAGCCATACATGGTTCTCAAAGGCCAGGTAGTTTTAACGTCATTCTAGGAGAACGTTAATAAGAGAGAGATACCCCAAAATTGGTTGTGTATGGAACATCGAGTAACCTGACGTGAATGAAGAACTAATCCCGTACCACACCATACAACCCTAAGTGAGAGCTTGGGGCTGGGGCCCGAGATTTGGCCATGGACCGAATGTCAAAACCAGTTTACAGTTTAGCATCATTCGGTGAGGAAGAAAGTGATCTTAGTTTAAAGTCATAGAGCTCAGACTCTAGATGCCTCGATTAAAAAACAACAATTATGACAGAGGACAACTATTTACCAGATTTGCAACACATCATCCCTTTTTGCATGACCGGAGGTCAGGGAAAACAATTGAGTGTCAAACATTGACTCTATACGCAACATGGGACTTGTATCAATGTTTTTTTTGAAACACCCATGTACGTTGGACCGTAATGGATGGAGGGCCCTTTAAGTCGAGCACCTGTACCGTTTGGGGGTCCCTTCAGATGTGAAAAACTACTGGAACCCGAATGATGGAGCTTGCAAGGCATGGTGGGGCATGTGCTCAGAGAAAGGGTGATATGCCAAGGAGGAATGTCTCACGGAGATATGTGGGGTGTGGTAAAATATCCTGACATGATTGGGTAAAAAGGTCATGCCATACCTCTCAGTCCCAAATGAGCACTTTGTCCGATGGTCATAAGGGTTGAGGGACCTGAGGTCGGGCGTCTCAGCCAACTGTAGCCATTTGACCATTTTGTTGTTACCACCTCATCACAGCTCCTAATCCCACTTGAGAAGTTCTCGGTGTGGGAAACATGGAGCCAGATTTGGATTTCCCCATCATAAAAGGGTCTGATAGCAGGCTTCACTAAAAGGGAATTGAATCTCCAAGATATAGAGGGTAGGATGAACCACCACACTCAATGTTTGGCACCTATGGGGGTGGTGACAACGAAAAAGTATAGATTCAGACTATTTTCAAAACACAACTTCCTTATAGTGTGACATGAAATGGGAACACAAATGAGAATCGACCACTGACCACATTTGAAATGCAAGACCCGTATCAATTTGTTGCTGAACATCCTTGAGGGTGTTAGCCCAAAGTGGTAGTAGTGCCCTTAGGCTAAGCATCCATGCCTGTCGAGAGTCCTTATGGAGGTGAAAGATGATGAAGTCCCAATCAAAGGAGTGGGTGAAGCATAGTTGTGCCCATGCATTTTAACATCAAGCAGGGTGGTTAATGTGATGGACATCTTCGGGGAGTGGTATGTATGGTGGGATAGAGATGAGATCGAGGTGAATTGGGAAAATATTATGTACCATACCATGTGTCCTGACCTGAGAAGAGATCTTGAAGTTTGGGTTGGGCCAATAGACGAAATGTCTCAGCATTCCTACACATCCCAAGAGGATAAGAATCAAGTCGTGCGTAGTTCTTAAAGGCCACGAAGTTTAACATCATGCGGTGAGGACTTGGGAGACTAGAAGAATGGGGAGGGATCACAGGGTCCGATCATCATAATCCTGACATGAGCGGGGCCAAAGAAGCCTTCACTATACCATGTAAGGATCCTCCATGTGGTCTACCCCTAGGGGAATAGTCAAAGAAAAGAGTTTGGGGGATGGACTCAAGAAAAAATGGCATAGAAATACTATGTATCCCATGAGGATAGGAATTAACCGTACATAATTCTAAGGGTGTAGTTTAAAGTCTTGTAGGCCGACATACAATTTAATTTCATGTGGGAGATTTTACAGTTTATGTTCATGTAGGACCGGGCGGTTTATGGTCATGTGGGACAAAATAGTTTAGGGTCATGCCAGACCTGCTGGGTGAGGAAAGTATTGCTTGAGGAGCTTGGCATTGGTGGAAGGTGTTATATGCTCACCATCCATGGTAACTAGTGAGTATGTACCATTGGAGTTAAACTTGTGAACAACAAAAGGTATTTCCCATTTGGGCTCCAACTTGGGTGGTTTCCTACTTGGTATCATTGGTGTCTTGAAGGCCAATGCCAAATCACCTTGTAAGAAAGAGTGGAGGTGAAACTTCTTGTTGAAGTCTCTTGCTATCTTGTTTTGACTCCATTCCAGATTGTGCAGGGCATGAATCCTATTCTCATCACGTGTTTCTAATTCATCTTGATGGATTTCAACTACCTTATCTGGCGCCTGCTGGTCATAGACCACTGTGCGTAATGAAGGCAACTGAATCTCGATGGGCAGGATAGCCCTATTTTCGTACACCCGGTAATATGGTTTCACTTGGGTGGAATTACTAGTCATTTTCCAATAATCATAGAGGGTGTTGGGGATCTTGCCTACCCAACTAATCTTGTTCTGACCAACCATTTTCTACAAAATCATATATAGGGTCTTGTTGAATGCCTCAATATTTCCATTTTATTTCACATTGTAGCAGGAGGTATGGGTAGAATGGATGTTGTACATTGAAAAAAATTTCATCATCTCAGCTTCTCGGAAGTTGGTGTCGTTATTAGTGAGGATAGTGTGAGGGACTCCAAATATGTAGATGATGTTGGAGCTGACAATGTCAACGATGGAATGGGCCTTGACAACTTTGTGTGGAACTACCTCTACCCATATGGAGAATAAATATGTGGCAGTTAGGATGAACCTTCACTGGCGATCTGTCACCGGTGGATATGGTCCCATGACGTCGAGTCCCCACACTACAAATGGCCAAGAGTACTTGGTGGAGTGGAGAGGTTTTGGCGGCTGATGCAGGAAATTAAAATGAATATGGCATGCATGGAATCCTTTGGAAAACTCGATGCAGTCATGGATCCTAGAGAGCTAGAAGTACCCCAATCACTAGATCTGATGAGACAACTTCGGCCCAGTCTGGAGGGTGCCGTTGGAATCAGCATGAACGTCCTGCATGACCTGAGAAATCTCAACTCCATTGATGTAACTGAGGAGAATACCATCAAACCCATGCTTGTATATAATTTTTTCAATGCTGGGTCCACTTTGGAGGTAAAACTATAACGTGTGGCATTAGATTCACTCGCGCCCAGCCAAATCATCTGGGAGATTACCTTGATGGAGGTATTTATCCAAGGGTATCCTCCAATCAAAAGTTACTCCAATCCATGTGCCCATTGGACCTGGGGGTCCTGACATGGAGGCATTAGTGGTAAGGTGTATTACCTGTGGGCTTTCATCATTATCTGGAGTGACAGGGGATATAACAGTTTGGTGTTCCACGTGGATAACCAGATCATCTTGCTCGGGCTCTGTATATGACACTGCTATGCCTACCAAGGAATCTGCCCTACCATTCTGGGACCAAGGGACATGGTTAACCTCCGTCTGAGATGGTAATTGGGCCATTACATGGAGAGTGAGATCCCACAATGGTATGAGCTATGGATTTCTAATGATATAGTCACTGTTGATTTCCTTGATGACTATTTCAGAGTCCCCTTTCACATGAAAATGGGGTACTTTGATCTAGAGGGGCATCTCGAGGCAAGTAATGAGAGCCCGATACTCTGCCTCATAGTTGGGGTAGTCTTTTGACAACAGAATTGAGTACGGAGGAATGGAATTCACTGGGGTAATAGAGACGATACCTAAGAATAATCTATTGAGTCTAGGGTCATTGAGCCTTCTGCCGGTGGGGCTCCAAGAAGCTCTATAGATGTGAATTTTCCAACATGGGATGGCTTGATATTCCGAGAGGATCGCCACATCGAGAAAATATAGGTCTAGAGATTGGTCTGCAGGGGTTCGATGGGTAACAAAAATATTTCCCAATACTTGCCCTTTAATAGCATTCTAAGGGAAACACCTGATGTTGAAATGCTGTAGGATTACTGCCCATTGAGCTAGAAGGCATGTCAGCATGGGTAGGCTCAGGATGTACTTCAGAGGATCTACTCAGGACACTAGCTGTACCTCATTGTGCTAGAAGTAATTTCACAGTTCTTGTACTGTGAATAAGAGTGCAAGGCACATTTTCTTGATATGGGAGTACCTTGTTTCAGTTTTGTGGAGCTTTCAGTTGAGGTAGTAATGGTTGTTCTCTATTCCCTCATTGTTCTTCTCAGTGAGGAGGGCACCGAGAGATCGTTCTAGGGCGGTCACATAAAGGACCAACATCTTTCCGACAACGGGTGGCATTAAGACAAGAGGATAGTGTAGATACAGCCTGATCTCCTCGAATACAGTCGGACATTATTCTTCCCACTCATAGAGCACACCTTTCTTCATTATCCGAGAAAAAGGATTACACTTGCTGACCAGATTCTCAATGAATCGGCATATGTAGGCTAAGTGGCCTTGGAAACCTCAGATCTCCTGACGGTTTCTCAGTGGAGACATCTAGCTGATGGCCTTGATCTTCTCTAGGTGGATCGTGATGCCCCTCTATCTAACAATGAAGCCGAGAAACTTTCTGGAGGTGACCCCTAAGTCACATCAATGGGTTTATCTATAGGTGATGAGAAAAGAGGAATCTGAACACTTTTAAATATCATTGAGATTGTCCTAGTGCTGGATGGATTTGACCACCATATGATCCACATAACATTCCACCAATTTCTCTAGGATTGGTTTAAATAGTTTATTCATGGCCCGCTGATAGGTGGCACATGCATTCTTTAAACAGAAGTGCATAACTTGGATACAGAAAGTACATTGTTGTGCCATGATGTATGTAGATTCCTAAACCATGGGGGCCATGATGATCTGGTTATACCCAGAGTACCCATCCATGAAAGAGATGTATTGGAACCTGGATGTGGAATCGATCAACAATTCCATCACAGGGAGGGGAAAATCATCCTTTGGACACTGACAGTTGTGATCTCAGAAGTCGATACAGACTCTGATTTGTCTGTTCTTCTTCCTGGCTGGTATGATATTGGCTAGCCATTTGGGGTACTGGACCTCCTTAACGAAATTGGCCATGTTGAGCATGTCTACTTCGACCTCAACCATGGAACCGTGAGAAGTGTGCATCTTTCTGGGAGGTTTCTTGAACACGCGGTTATTTGTTGGAAGACCAAGGCTGTGGACGACTACCCAAGGATCTAGTCCTGGAATCTCATCGTTACTCCAGGAAAACACATCATGGTGCGGTTTAAGGAATTCTATGTACTGCAGTTTCCCCTCGTGGGGCCTGGCGGCACTAATCAACGTGGTTCTTGGGTCTACCTCACTACCAAGGTTCCCCTATACCAATTCGTCGACTATGGTGGAGATGCCCTCTTCAAAGGTGGTAGGAGCATCCTATATACCCAATTATTTACTTATGGAGGAGGAATCCTTAGCAAAGGGAGTTTCTTCTGAGTCGTCAAGTCCTGATGGGAGGTTGGTACCTGCCTGATCTGCAATGGACAATGTATCAGGGGACTCTTGTACTATCGCAACCACAACGATGAAGGTTGTCGATCCGATCTCATCTGGTCTTTAGCCCGAGGGGCCACACATGATGATGTCAAAGAAGTAATGGTGTGTCGGCTTGAGCCGGTGGATTCTAGCCCAATGAAACAAGCAAGTATGACGTACTATCCTTGCCATGGGGCAGACATCCCGATATCTTATGGGAGTAGGAGGCTCTGGGATCACCCGAGCCTACTTTTTATAGGAGTAGGAGGTGATCTTCTAGAACCTCTTAGAAATTGGAATGTGTTTCACCCTCATTCCAAACACAATGAAGCATTGTCCCTCGTCTAGGATTTTAGCCTCAAATAAGTGGATTGGGAAGACGTATGTATCATCTAAGCCTACCCATGGGTTAGTTGCAACCGCAATAGGCTCAACTTCACTGGCTTGAATATGTTTTTCTTTTCTCTTGTAGTAGTTAGCATCACATTATCAGGATTTACAAGAGGCAAAGGGGAACACATCACCTTGGATTACGCCTAATCGACCATCGAAGGATTACTTTTGGCATTGGTTATATGATGAGGGAAACACTACATGGAGGTGTAGCCATGGTCTGCCCATCAATGCATTGTACGCAGTGTCTAGAGAGACAACCATAAACTCGGTGCTGGAAACCTGACCACCAAACTGGGTCTTCAAAAAGATCTTTCCAACCAATGACTATTCTCTCCTATCATAACCTTGGATTTTCAGGTCAGTGTGTGTTAAGTAATCCTCAGATTACCCTAGTTTCCGCAGTGTCCGTGTTGGGATAAGGTTGATCTCGAAGCCAGTGTCGACATGGAAATGGAGAACTTACACACCGTTGAACTGGTCAGTGATACACAGTGGGTGAATGTGCCCCTGTATAGAAGAACCTTCATCTTCCTCAGGGAAGGAAATAATGTCCTTAAATTCAACATTCTCTACTGCCTCAGCGCGAAATGCTTCTGCAGCTGCTACCTCCATCTTAAACTAGAGGGGGCTCCTAAAATCCTCAATGAGGGATTCCTGCATGTATGCTGATAGGAGAAGATCCACATGGATGGAAAGCCTCGCTAGGATTCTATCGAGATGGTTAATACCACCATACTTCTATTCCAGTCATGAACATCTGCTTATAAGAGGTCGCTCTGTGATAGGAGATACGGTAGACCCTGCCACCTGGACCGGCAGCTAGCTGGTGCTGGGAATATCCCACTGCTCACGAGTCAAAGCATGTATAGAGACTACCAAATGGAGGACATATGACTGAGACCAATCCGTGGTGGCGTAGGGCTGGTCCAGGGGTGATCGAGGTGACTCTTCTCGGTCCAATTGCACAAACGGTGGAGGATTCTGACCAAATGACACCAGATGAGAGGGTTGCGCTCGCTGAGCTCTCCACTGAGTCTAATACTTGGTTTTACTAACATCTATGGCCTGGCATGAAGCACTGACTAAAGAACTATGACAACCCATATATCCACGACATTGTCGATTCTCACGATAGCTAGGTATGTTTTTGGGGTCTGCATGGTGCTCTTCATTATCAGGAATCATGTAGGGGATTACCAGCTCTACGGTATTGACCGAGGCATACCCTTGACCATCACTTGAAGATTCATCCACTACTTGACAGATTCTGGGTGGGATATCTGTCTCCTGGGGCATGAAGTCGCCAAGAGTACAGTATGACGATAACATCGGCGGTTGACTTTTCTTTCCATTATATTATTGATTTTTTCTATTTTGGGAAGAGGCCGACTAAGATGATGATGCAGAAGTGGTGGATACAGCTTCTGAAGGCCCCGGCTTATTTATGTGTTCCCAGATGACACCATGGGCAAGGGCGACTATTTTGAGAGCCATCCATTCATCATAATTCCAGGACATGCGACTAGAATCCAGATGCCACTCACCCTCACCGTCGCAGCTAATGTCTGGCCTTACGAAGGCGAATTCCACCTATACCGGAGCCAGGCCTAAATAGACTATTTTGTCATATACCTATTCATGAAGCCAGTCGTAGAACACATCAAACTTCTTGAGAGTGTGCCCCAGGATCTGGGGGTAGGGGATGTAGTTTTGGAGATTAGTGAGCTTCACCTCTTCTAGCATTATGCACTCAGGAAAACGTATGATCCCCTACTCTGAGGCACTATAGAAGTAAATAGATACCTGAGCCTCGTTGAATGATTAGGTCCTATTACTCGTGTCTGGGAATGGGGCCATTGGAGCGTGACACTGATGAGGAGCTGGAGGAGCCTGTCGAGGTGGTGTATCCTTGTTATCTCACCTAGGTGGGAGCAGCGCATTACACCGGGGAACCTATCTATTCTAAGGTTGATGCTACTGGGCTGGAGGCTGCACCTGAGGTGGAGGTCCTCTGCGAGGCTATGGATCTAGCAACACTGCTAACAATTCTAGTTGCATGGGGGCATCTATTTGGGCCACTACGATGGGTTCGACTCTATAGGCTTTACTCACAGGAATTACAGGAGGCAAAGGACGTGCCTGAGTAGCCTACTATAGGGATTCCTCTAGGAGATGGTACTTGATATAGAAGTCTTGGAATCCTCTAGGGTAGTTCTGGGTGATCGGAGAGGGAACTAGTTCTATCATAACATTTCCCACACACATCATCAGTAGTTTCTCCTGAGTCAGTGGCATTTCAATGGAGTATGAGATCTCTTTCCACTGGGTGATAAAGTCCATGACACGCTCATCAGACCTCTGTTTTCACTTGAAGAGGTCTGAGATGCTTGTCTTCCACGTGGTGGTGCTGACCAGGTATAGAAATTGTCTGTGGAGATCTTCCCATCACGTTATTGACCCTATGGGGAGTTGTCTATACCATATGAATGCAAGCCCTTCCAATGTCTATACAAATCACTGTAGTTTGGATTCCTCTTGCTGATATGAAGTTCCCTACATGTGTGCACACCTTGATGTAAAGTGGGACAGATGCTGGGGGGGTCACCCGTCCCATTGAAGGGGGGAAAGGTGGGGTTTCCAATACCCATGGGTTCTATCATATTGTCATCCCACACCGGATATGGATTTCCATCTGGTGGGAGTTCCACCTGTCTCTTTTCCAAACCCTCAAGGGAAACAATGAGTGACACCATTGGATCATCTGGGTGGGGTCCCTATCTTGAGGGGGATCCCTGACTACCAATGTGTTGGCGGGTTCTTAAACATGATAAGGTGGCCCAGCGGCTCGTGGTGTGGATGGAGGAACAACCTGTGGGGTAGCTGGTGGAGCCTGAGATGGGTCATGTGGATTGTCGCGCAGTCCAAGATGATTTGGCGATACGTTCCACAGCCTCTTTTTGTATGTCCCAACTTCAAACCTGTATGCATGAGCAGGATGATCAAGGTCACTTGGACAAGGTGATAGTTCTTCCAGGGGGAGTTGTGCCTGCCCCTACTACCCTGGAAGAGGATCACTATAATATGTCTGTTGTTCCGCAGCATGTTTATCCCAGAGGTTGTCGACCAACTTTTTCTGTTCAGAAAGTTGCAGACGCAACACAACCTTTTCAGGGTCTTCCTCTGTCTTCTACACTTAGGCGGATGGATCGAAGCGTTTGGTGGCTCCAAGGTTCTCCTTACCCTTAACATGATTATGGCTGAGAACTAATTCCTCATTGGGTGTAGGGAGACCAAGAAAATTTCTCTTTTGGTGAGTAACCCTTCCCAACATGTCCACTAGTTGTGGGACACCCTCTATGGGGAGGTATCCATCAAGAAGCTCCAACTCATTCTCCCCTTTTAGCAAGCTAGGCATGTTGACCATGACTCTACCAGGGGTCATGTCCTCGATATCAGCTGGTAGATCAGGCTGCCACCAAATAGGCATAAAGAAGAGGGAAACATACAACCCTTAGCCATGGATCTATAAATTGGGAGAAGCCTCATTGATATTCTTGCAGAGTACCTTGAAACTCTTAATTCATTTCTTTTGGAGGCCCATTCGGTGGCCTGATGACTCAGAGAGTTGGAATACAGAGAGTGCAGTAAGATTAATCAGACAACATTGCTCACTGATGTCCTCAAATGTTTCTTGGCTCCTGGGATAAGCCACTTTCTGATGGAGAATGCAAAAGTGCATTTCACAGAGGGTTTGATGGAAAAACTCAACTTTCTCAAGGGTGAGGGATTCAGGCACATAGAAATTCGGCGGTGTAATTGGCCAAAACGTCTCAGGGAAGTGGTCTGCAATGATGATATCCCATAAGCTCATGGGCTCAGATTCAGGGTATGCCCCTTCATTTCCCTAATCATAAACAGGAGGTGACTGAGGGACTGGTATCGATATTGAGGCTGACCGCTAGGATAATAGGCTAGCCGGTGGAGAATATAGAAAAAGGGATAACATGCCAGTAAATCTCACATTATTCTCTAAAGAGTGCAGTGACATAGATTTCATGTCACGGTAATATGGACTTGCACATGTATTTCCTATTGTAGAGACTAAGTCTAATGGAAATGGGCAAAAATGCTGCCCATCCTCCATTTGTCCCCAAAATAGCTCTATGTGATCTCTATTCGTGGTAGAGAGTGCTTCTGTTGACGATGGTGGTGATTGCACGACCATAACCTATAGGGTGGCCTAATTTTCTACCTCTTGGATATACCTGCAGAGTGAGTCAGGAAGCTGGTAGACTTCACACTCTGGTATTATGTGTATGAGGCACCTCGTTCCTTCCTTGGCCTTTGAAATTGAGTACTGAGGGGATGGCTCTAGCGACGAGTCGTACTCTCCTTCAGAATTTGAGAATAATTCTGGTTTGATATTTATCTAGACATTCCTAGAATTCTTCTTATGGCAGCGATGACCCGCCTTCCTTACCCTGGATGGTTCATCGGGATAGGGTAGATTTCTGACATGAGGAGTTCCTTCAGCCATACTAGGGAAGGGGCAGAGAGTATTTTCACCCAAGTGGGCCGAGGGGTGAGGGGCACCGAGACAGATATCAAACGGTACATGGGGAGGAACTCCGTGGGTAGTTCTAGAGTGGGTAAACCCACCGCTGGATCTGATAGAAGCATGGGGAGGACCTCCATGCTTGTTTCCCCAGGTGACATCAGTATGAGGACAGTCCTATTGGTCGAGCCGAACACGGGTAGGGCCTCTGTGTCGGGCACTAGTGAAACGAAGCTGACCTTCAATCCTCTGATTGTTGGGGTGAGGAGGACCTTCACCAGCTTCTACGAGGACATTGAGAAGGCCCCCAAATTGGAGTGTGACCATAAGTGTAGTGTCTCTACACCAACGGTTTGTGGGAGGAGGAATGACTCCATACCCAGTGTAATGATCATGGGAAAGACTCTTATACTGAGTGTCGTCACCACAGGGGGGGTACCCTCATTTGGATTGAAGGTGGCATGGGGCATACCTCTATACTGAGCTTGGAAGCAGGGAAGAACCGTGTTCTCTATGGTAGTGGTATGGGGAGGACCTCTGTACTCGGTGGCATTGCTGTGGGTTAGTCCGCGCCGGCAACTTTCCATGCCGATGACCGAGAGAGTTGACCCTGCCTACCCGTGGGGTGGTTGGGGCCTCAATCTAGGTATAGCATATGAATTCCCTTTCTCAGAATCTACATGGAACTAGTGATAAGCTTCTGGGGTGGCTCGGGCCACAATAGTCGATGACGTTGACCCCCCAAGGTGGGATTCCTCTTCATCTTGTTCCCAATGCTGTCATTGGGTCAGACGGACTGGAGCCAGTGGTGCAGGTACATGGCTTACCGGCCCTCAACCAATAAGACTGGGCATCAGCGTTGATGAAACTAGGTGGGAGCCCTCGCTGGGAGCCCCTAAAACGGTATCCTAGTTGGGTGGTTCCAGACATCCCCTACCTTGGCGGCATAGGGTACGGATTCGTCGAGGCGTTATGAGGAAAGGCTACAAAAAAAATTGTATGCTGGATTTGCGAGCAGTGGATCCATGCGCATCCCTTGGGAGCAGTGGTGGTGATGAGGCATAGAAGCCTATAGATATTGGCGAGACATATCACTGGTCAGGATAATCCCATCCTCCTTGTATTGGTGTACAAGTTCATTGATCACCCTTCACTGAATGAATTCATAGGGGGAGATGGGGCATGGGCACCCATCAGTCGTGGCGGTGGAAGTCCTCACAGAAACAGTAGAGCCACGTGGGATAGTAGTATTGGCATTGCCCATCCCCCTGTGTCGGTGGGTGGGTGGTGATTGGTTTCTTGGTGCTGCTGCTTGGTTCCTTAAAAAGCAAGGATGTTGAACCATTAGTGCTGAATCAAAAAAATGACCTCTAGGGCCCCAATTCCATTACTTCATCCATTGCTAGGGAGAGGGATCCATGCTAACAACGTGGAAGACTGAGATGCCCAATGTTCTGACTACCCTAACTTCTGGTGAGTTTCACTCTAGTCCCACTATTTTCTAAGCGGGACCCAGTGCCGGATAACTGGATCCAGTGAAACTCTAATCCAATGATGTCTCAAACACTACTAATCCCCACATTGAGGAGAATAATTCATTTCGGGTTCACCATTTCTATTTCCGATGCTTTCACTGGGGCATGCACGTCCGTCTGATTCGAGGATGACAACATTGTTTGTTTCCCTGTATTCTTACTTTCCAAAGGCAGGTGGCATCCATTGCTGGTTTAGGGAAGTTTACTCCTTGATCAAAATGGGATAATTAGATGTCGGTTCTTCCTTTAGTGTATTCCTCCTCAAAACTCATCACATCGTCTGGCTCTCCCTAATAGATTTAAGACGTGGTTCGTGAAACTCTTCCTAGTGCCATATCTACATGGACACTGGTTAATTACACTAATTTTGTTGGGACATTCCATGGGGTTTGGCCAGGGTAGCAACCTTTGGTCGGATGAGTAGTCACATTGAACATCATTGGCATTTCTAGACACTGGAACACTAGCGCGTCTGGGTTTCTTCCCCTTATTGTAGGGCTTCTCAAGGGTGCAGAAGCCCAAGTCATCCCACGTCAAATGCAAAGAATCATATGCCATAGGCATTTATCTGAGGTCGTTATCAGCTTCTAATGTTTAGCATAGGGTATTCCGTAGATTTAACATCTAGCAGAGATGGATCAGACTGATCAGAACACTGACTAGAGCATATCAGGTGAGGTGACCCCTGGGGGGAACACTGATGTTGGGGCTAATATGTGGTTAGCTACCTGATTGTTGTTAAAGTGAATGAGGAATGCGGTAGCATGATCCCACCGGTATTTGGTGGCATAGTTAAGAACAAAAATGGATGATGAATGGTTAAGTGATGTGGGTGGAGAATGAGATGGATTCAGATCAAGGATGACTATGATGTTGGGATTGAGTCTCGAAGATACCTCCTAAAAATATTTATGGCCTAGAATCAAAGTGCTTATATTTCACCTGATGATGACTTCCTGTCGAATGGGGTTGACAAAAACTTACCGCTAGATGGGGTCACAATGGAATACTGTTGGATGGGGTCACAACTGCTTACCGCTGGATGGGGTCACAACAGCTTACCACTGGATTGGGTCACAATGGATTACAGCTATATAGGGTCACAATAGTTTGCCACTAGATCTGGTTGAACCTCAGAAAGGCTTCATATGTTCCTTTCATTAGTAAGGATCAATATCCACATAGTTTGGGATGTTTTGGGCGAACCGACTTGAAGGGGGTCAGAGAAACTGGATGTTGGGATAGAGCCTCAGGGAGGCTTCCTATGTACCTTGCCTTGGTGGGTTCAAAGACCTCGTATTTTGGGATAGTTTTGGTGAACAGACGTGAAGGGGGTCGGAGTGACCGGGTGTTGGGCTTGAATCTCATGGAGGCTTCCAATGTACCTTGCCTTGGAAAGGATCAAAGTCAACATAGTTCAGGGTGGTTTGGGAAAACCGACATGAAGGGGGTCGGAGTGACGGGGTGTTGGGAATGAACCTTAGGGGGGCTTCTTATGTACCTTTCCTTGGAAAGGATCAAATTCCACATAGATAGGGATGGTTAGGTGAACTGACATGAAGGTGGTCAGAGTGACTAGGTGTTGGAGTTGAACCTCAGGGAGGCATCCTATGTACCTTTCCTTGGAAAGAATAAAATTCCACGTAGTTTGAGGTGGTTTGTGGGAACCGATGTGAAGGGGGTCAGAGCGACTGGGTGTTCGGATTGAACCACAGGGAGGCTTCCTACGTACCTTGCCTTTGCAAGGACTAAAGTCCATATATTTCGGGATGGTTTGGGAGAATCGACGTGAAGGGGGTCATAGTAACCTGGTGTTGGGCATGAACATCAGGGAGGCTTCCTACGTACCTTGCCTTGGCAAGGATCAAAGTCCATGTAGTTCGGGGTGGCTTTGGTGAGCCGATGTGAAGATATTCAGGACCATGGGTTGGTGGGCTTGAACCTCAGGGAGGCTTCCTACGTACCTTACCATGGAAAGGTTCAAAGACCACATAGTTCTGGTGAGATTTTAGGGCTTACACTCTTGGGTGTCCAGAAAGGATATCATGGTCGATGATTTCAATAAGCCCATGTGAGCCATGATCGGTCTGAGAAACAAGAGGTAGAAAAGACCTGCCAATCACATCGCGGAAGGTTCCTTCGTGGGAAGCAGAGTGGGGCAGAAGCGTAGGTTGAATCCCAAAAAGGAAATAGTGGCTTAAGCGTGGTCCAAAACCCAAAGATGAAATAGGGGCTTACACATGGTTTAAAGCCAAGAGAGCTAGATATTGGGGATAACTATTGGATGGAGGCCCGAGTGGTGACAAATCCCAGCGAAAGGGGGATTTGGCACCCAGGAATAGAGGAGGAGTAGGGGAGAAACCTACTACAAGAAGGCTAGGGGCTCACACCAGGGTGGTTTCACTTTCCCCACGGATGGACACCGTTCCGATAAAGGGGATTTCATTCAGTGTGAGGAATGATCTCACTCATGTGGAAACCAGTGGTCATAGAGATTGTGTGATAAGTGGAACCTCACGTGCATGACATAGGACGAGGTCACAGTTTAACGTCATGTGTTGAGGAAGATAGTTCTTGGCAGTTTAACATCCTACAGCTCAGACGAAGTGGGTGCACTCCACACCCATAGGACTTACATAACTGATACCCTCCCACCCTTGAGGGAATGATGGAATCAATAATGACATAAAAAGGGGGTGTTCTGGAGTGATCTACTGAGGGGTCCACGTTAGTGTGGCTATGAGAATAAACAATAGCTGTTAGCGTGTCTATGAAAAGAAGCATGAGGCAAAGCAACACAATGTGAAGCATCGCCCAAGGGACTTTGAAGTAACTTTGTGCCATCTTGGAGGGTTTCACGAGAAAAGGAGTTGCAAGGAAAATGAGTTCATAGGTATAAGCCTTTTAGAGCTATGATGCTACATGTAGTGAAGGGGCTTCATGGCTGGGTGTGCATTGCGAAGCAAAGTGGCCTAGACTAGGGACATGATGCCGGTGCCTATAGAAGGAGCTTCGTGAAGTGGAAAGGTATTTACAAATCAATGCCTCATGAAGTAAGGGTTTCTTATGAAGCAAGGTGTTACTAAGAAATGTGCGTCGCGAACCACTGTGACCCTGCCATAGATTGTAAGTCACATGTGCATGGAGGGTGTTTTAAGAATCATAAATGCTCCTTGATGACCTGAGTCCCCATGGGGATCCCCTTCCTTCATGAAGGCTCGTGGGATTCACAAAAAGGCATCCCTCTCAGAAGAGGGGTTGAATTAAGGAAAAGGGGAGGCACTTCTCAACGCAAAAGTACCTTGAGAAGCCCATGGTTCGCAGAGCAAGAAGTTCTTAGTGATTTAAGAGCTTATAACGTTAAAAGTTGGTTGATCCATCCTTCATGCTTTAGGGGAGCCTTGTATTTATAGGCAAGAGTCACCGCAAAGATGATTTTGAAAGGTGCGAAGACAGAGTTTTGTCCGTAGTGGGTCGTGATTGTCAAATCGGATCGTAGAGGATCTTGCCTCTATGCTCTGTGGTGGGCTTGCGAACATAAAATTCATTCATAGAGCATCCCTTCTCCTTGCTCTACGAAATTGTGGCGAACTTCAAAGGGGTTTGCGGGGCATCCTGCCTCCAGGCTCTGCGGTAGGCTCGCTAACGTTAAAGGGGTCTGCGGGGAGGGATGCCCCCTTGCTCTGTGGCGTGGATGGGGCCATGGGGCTCTGTAAATTGTCTTCGTGAGGTAGCCTTAAATACTTTACTCTTTTTATTATTCTTCCCAACCTTTGGCACCAAGAAGAATAATGTGAACTAGATCGACCTTCTTATCTATTTCTCCATCCCAACATAGAAATCATGTGTCCAAAGAAAGGTGCTTTCCCTTGTCCCTATCTCCATTGATGAAGTATGTCTCAGTACCGATCAGCTTCCTAAAAAGGGTAGGAATAAAACTCAGAAGGCTAACAAAAACTATTCCTAGTACAATATAGTCTATGAATATAAAATATAACATTCTGTAGGTAAAATAATAAATGAAAGTTGTCAAATAATTGAACCCATTTCGACTCATGATCATCCCATGATACCCATCTGATCTTACTTGCTTCAACCAAATCCAGAATGTCTTTTGAAATTTGTAATCAAAAATAAATATACGGCTACGAGATGAGGCATATATCCAAGGCATTAATTTATGATAATAATAATATCAATGATCCAGAAGTCCCATGGAATTAGGCCTTATAAAATAAATACATTCCTAGGTTCTCCATAAATGGTCTACCTGATTCCTATGAACTAGTATTTGGTATCCTTGATGAAAAACTTTATTAGATCCCAAAGAGATACTCTTAGTAGGTCTGTAACATCATGTCAGACCTGTGGCATAATTCAAAGGCATTCAAAATATAAATCATTAACTAAGCTAATTTGTTTTATCTCACATAGCAGTCACTTTAATGAATTAGTTGGAATCTTATGAGCCCTTCTAAGGAACCCATTTTAGGAAATCCTTGTATCTCCTTATGGAGGCCAAACCTTTTTAGCTATCCAATCCCATACCTATATTAATCCATCATATAATTAATGATCAAGTGCCTATAATAATAATAGTTTCCCTAACTATACTTCATAAATTAACATAGTTAGGGGATATTCTCAAACTTTTCACATTTAATTTATTTCATTTAACTATTTAAATTACGAGATAAGACACCCACCTCAAGGGGTGTTTGATTTCATTAACAAGTTGTTACTATATTATAATTTAATAATCATCCCAAGTTATGGTCCAATACTAAGGGCACCAACCTCTAACAATAATAGGGGTCAATGGGCATAAAAATTGTTATGGTCTATAAAACTCATTAAAGATGTATAAAATTTAAATATGACACATGGATGGTTTGTAATGAAATACATGACACAAGACATGAACATCAATACCATTGTGGAAAATTAATAGACCACCTACCCTATACTACTAGATCAATCCATGTCTGATATCAACTTCATGTTCAAGATAAAATGATAGAAAATAGTGAAACCATAAAATACCCCTGAAAATAGAGTATAAAAGATATCATTCAAATAGTTTCCAAATAGGTTAGAAAAATAGATAAAATAATTTAGAGGAATGATAGAACAACAAAGTATATCTTATGTAACTAATGGTGGTCAAATAAAATATCATATGGAAGAGATATATAAAATCCTATAGGAGGAAAAAATAGAGGTTCCTATAGATATTGTGTGCAAATGAGTAGAAAAAAAGGAGGAAGAAACAACAAAGGATATAACTGTAAAATAGTCAAATTCCACTTTTTAAAGGGGGAAAAACTTTCCAAACTGTGCACAACTGCTATCTTTGTGCACACCACTCACATGGTTAATGTACATTGTAAAACTAACTATGTTCAAACCATGTGTTTGGAACTATATCGATTCTTACACACTGCATAGTCTTGGAACATGGATAGACAACCCATGAGAAAACCATTGTCTGGTTCCTCTATAATAAATTTTAGGTTTTTCATATTTGGGTGGACCATATTTCATGGTTTTTCCGACCGTGCACCTACCTTATAGGTTTGTTTACTTGTGGTTCATTATTATCACTATCGCTCACCCATTTCATTTAGTAATCCTAACATCAAGCCCATAACCAAGAAATAACACTCTCGAGACTTTCGTGACCCATTTAAACACTTCTATAAGGATAAAATAAATGGGTTGAGAATAAAAATTAAATTATTTGTACTTATAAAAAAATATAGGGTCATAAATAGCTTATTCAAATTTATAAATAATAAAATTATTTGGATTTTCAATAAGCCCTTTTCCAAATCATGAAGTGATAAGTGAAAAATTCTCAGTCGTATAGTGTCATTAGAAAATCTAGTGTTCTTAAAGGTATAACATATCTCTAAACATTTGTTTTGATATGTACTATGATATTCATTTTATAATCCACTGAACAATCCCATGTTTTGAATCATATGGTTTGGCTAAGACGAATTTAAATTTTTTTCACCAAAATGGTATAATCAAAAATACACATGGAATCCCCATCATAGGACAGAAAACAATAGTCCAATATGGCTCTATAGCTAGGAACATATTGTTCCCCATATTTTATGTTTCTTTTCAATAATTTTTTATTAATCCCATTAAGATATTATTATCATACCATAATGGATCATCAGTGAGAGAAGAGAAACCATTTGATCCTAGGGTTGTTAAAATAGGCTTCTCAAGAATAAATACTCCTCAATACAGTTTTCAGAACCTTATCATATGCAAATATTCTTATAATGTAAAAATAACAATTCATACAGTATAAAATAATAAAAATATAAAAGAAAAAAATTATGTGGAAAAAATTAATAATAAATAAAATATTTTATTTTATCTATATTTCACCATGTTTTCTTACAGTGACACCAAAAACATTAATCAACCCACCGCAATTTCTAAATCTTATGGGATGTAATGTTTTGAAATTATGAAGATTTTTATTCTAAATTATAACTACTATGGTGTATAAACTTGATAGTATAAGGTAAAATGTGAAAGGAGTGTGAGTGATCTATATGTTTTTGGATTAATTAAACCCAATATTTTTTAATTAAGAATAGTTTGATTAGAAACTAGAAACCTTAATCAATAATGATACTTAAAATAATCAATAAAAATAGATAAATGTAACAATTTTTAAAGGATGATTAAAAAATGGTTATTATCTATTTTATTCATGTATTGGTAAAATCAAATAAACATAAGATAGTTCCAAAAACACTGAATTACTCTAGCCAATTCATTTATTCTACCAAACCCAATATAGATATCAATGTCAGGAATATAAAATAACTTAAGTGAATTATTATAGATATAATAAGAAAAACATGAATCCAAACTATTGGTGATTGTTTAATCTTCATAATTACTTTATTTCTCCACCCATAACCAATATTTTATCCGAATAAATATTGAATAATGAGATTAAATTATTTTTCAAAGTAATTCTTAGTTAAAATTACTATTCATTAATGAAATCATAAAAAATTTATAACTCATAATACTACCCTTTATCCCCCACACCTTAACAACTTACTACTCATGGTGGATAGAAAATCACTCATTATTTATGTCATAATATTAAGAAGATAGTAGTGAAGTAAATAATAAAATTCAAAAGGAATTACTTGAAATAAGAATTATAAAAGTATCCATAACTTGTGATCTAGGGTCAAAACCACTAAATTTAAAATATCTCATAAAATTACAATGACACAATCTATTTATATAATTGTTTCTCATCGTGGTTCAATGATATGAATCACTATATGTATAAAAAAAATTTAAATTATAAACCCTATGTACTCTCCCCTAAAAGAACCAATATGGAATAATAGATATCATTTTAAGGCAATAAATATTTCATCTCATTTGAAATCCAAATATCTAGAATATTATAGGGTGACACCCCGAATAAGTTGTGTTGAATCATATCTAAATTTCTCAATCTCAAATTCATCATAGTGTGAAATGTACACCAGCTGCTGTATGATTCTTAATGATTTATCTACCTATTATCCTCCATAAAATCTTGGATTAATGGGAATAAATTGTTGGATGATAATTTATAGCTCCTAATTGAGTGTTCTTATAGGAATATGAATTGTGGTGAAGGTATATCTTCCATGTAAAATAGAACTTTACCCCAACATGTTAATCTCATGTATCTCCATTGGGTTAACTTAATGTTTCCCGGTTGATCCACATAATCTAACACTGCTCAGCCAATTTATTCTTTTGTCTCCCATAATGTCGTTATTCACTTCTCCATTATAAAACAACACTTCCTCAATTAATTAAAATTTTAGATTTATCTTACATATAAACAATTCAAAAAGAGTGAATCAAACATAGGTGTGGATGATTATAGTATATTCTATTGGTTGGGTTATTTAACAATATATAGACTCTAAAAAAAACTCATGTATATGTTTTATGTTATAATACATTTTGTTGTGGAATAACCTTATAGTTCATACCATCCATGTTCTTCAAACATAAGGAACTTTGATTTGAATCTTATATACTATGACATGGATTATTTGGGCCCTAGTTATGTTAAATCACATATAGCTCCACCATGACACATAACTTCTTGTTATCAAGATTCCTTATTGAATCTTCTACCTCCTATTGAAAATTAAATATTGTCACATCTTAAAAACACATATTCTAGGGAGTAATGTTTTCAAATACATTGATTTTTTTTATAAATTATCCAATAATTCATCCCATCAAATATATCTAAAATAATATAAAGAAATATATTTAATTTGGTGTATTAACTCCATTATCTAGTGAGAATCATGATTAAAATGACTGAAAAAATAAAGGTATAATTATACAATATATCTATCAGATTAAATATGATACATAGCTTCTATAAATCGTATTTAGTCATAGATGTTTGGTATATATATACCGATGTTCCACTTATATTGAAGCCTTATAGAAATTCTTCCATTTAACCTTATATTGTATCAGATGAAAAAAAAATTAAATCATATCAAAGATCCATTTTGGATATATTCCAAAAAAAATTATTACATCTTGAATAAATTTCACTTTTGGTCACAACATATAAAATAACTTGTGTACATCCATCCAAAACCCCTTTTATAAAAAATTTAATCACTTTTATGCTCTCTCCCATTCATTAAAAAAATCCCCATTTGCTAACCACAATGTGAAACTCCACAGGACTTTGTATTATTGTAAAAAAATATCAAGTCCCAAATTCATAAATATAAGAAAGGAGTTGCCTCTATTAAATAATCAGTGATAGTGAAGTTATAACGTGATTTGAGATGATCTCCATCAAAAAAATTTGTCACTAAAATTATATTTATAAATTTTATCTTATTAAAGTATAAATATTTATATGAAATATTTTCTTCTAAACATCTGGTAAAGATAGGACTAGGATTATTTCAATCCCATTTTTCTATATATATATATATATAATTATCTAAATATAGATTGACCAAGTTGATAAATTCATCACATTTAATTCATCTGATTGATTATCTCATCACATGACACTCACCTCATTAATAAGAACATAACTTGTCTTATCTGGGTATGTTAATACACTCCTTAAATCTATATCAATCAATGACTCATATTTGTACTCATTAAATGGGAGAGAAAATTCCAACATTGTTTAAGCCTCATATGATGACATAATCCAAATCAAACCCAACCAAGACTTGATTAACTAATCCACTATGATAGTACAATAAACGAATCAATTTATTAAGGTTCTCATGATAGGTTTCTTTCAGACATCGAATATGAGGTAATCCAAATATGAAACATTCACACATTGTATAAAAAATACACAGTGCATAAAACACTATTTGATATACATGGTGGCTGATCTCAGGTAGAATAATATGTTTGTACCAAATGATTAAATTTTATATCTCTTTTAAAAATCCTACCAATATTAGCCATATAATTTCATCACAACCATAATACTCCATGAATAACATCAATCATGGTAAACTTAAACTCATACATTGAGAGGTTAATAATCTTTTAACTACATGAGTATATGTATCCAATATAAAATAGTGAGAAAATGTTGACAACATTTTTTATAGAATGATATATTTCATATTATTATAATACTTTAATATTACCAAAACCACACATAATTTTATGTCTAACCATATGTTATATTATAAACCACCAAAGAGGGCTTATATATTTCATACTTTCACATTTTCAAAACTATTTACATATATATTTTATTACTAACATATATCAATCTAACCACTTGATAATCTACATAAACTGAAATATTTTAATGAGTAAAATCTGTGAAGAATGTATGTTTGAATTATGATCAGTATCATAAACCAAGGGATCCATCCCTAACCAGGTCAGCTAAGATGGTATGTGTCAATATTAAAGTGATTTCTCTATCCCATGCACAATAATCTACTTCATGGTCATTGAAAATACTATTTATGATTCGTTTATCCCTATTTAATAGGTTAACGAGTCCCAACCATAGAGCCTATATGACCCTGATATATATTGGTGGGTCATGTGATCAGATAATAAACTCTACAAATGAAAAATCATATAGGAAAAGAATCAATGGAAAATATAGTAAAATTAAACATCAAAAACCAAACCTAATCAAGTAAGTATATTAAAATATCAAAAACCCAAAAATAATAAAATTGATGGGTTAATAAGCCCTTAAGGAAACATAATATCTAAATACACACATTCTACAGACTAGGAAAAATAAAAAATGATTATAAATTTTATTAATTGTGGGAAACAAGGGATTATCTCTCCATTTCTCCACCACTATCCATGATATAATAGTTAAAAACCTTGACTACCTCAGAGTGGTGTCTTACCATTACTTATATCAATGTCAAAAAAGGTATGTATGTACCCACTAAGAATGTGTACTGTATGAACCCTAGAATCCCAATTGGGTCTCACTATGTTTTACATGTATGTCCCATATTAGATAAATTATATCCTATAGTTTGAAACTTAGTATAGAAATAAAATATTTAAAAAATTTATAAGAAAGAAACCAACATTATAAAAAGAATGAATAAATAAAAATGTGCTAAAATAAACAACATAATTTTTAATTTAAAATATATAACATGGTAATGACACCCTATAAATTCTTATGTTTGGTTAACTACTACTTCTAAATCAATGATTAGGGTGTACCCTCAATTAATGTAATAAAACTATTCCTACATCACTAGGTGGGTGGAATTTCTATATTACCTTGCTAATGGAAAGGGGACCCACTAATCATGGTTTACATAGCCATGGAACTTTTGTTTCACATGAGGTTTAATATACTATATATCCATCCATAAAATTATAGTCAGGTACATAATACATTGAACACACAATATCCATTTAAATAAATTTAACAAATTTTGAATCAAGGAATTTCACATAAAGGTAGTTCACAAAACATTTGTAAATGTTTTTTAATGAAATATCTACAATGTCATTTTAAAACTATAAGAAAACATGAGATTAGGAAATAAGATTATAAATAGAGCCATCGTCATTTAGATATAATATCATTTAGAAACAAAGTGAACCCACATGGAAAACAAAGAAGAGACCCTAACATAGTAAGATGAAACCCCAAATATCAAAACCCTTCCCTATGAAATTATCAAAGGGGAACATAAAGAATATTTAGATTATAGCAGAATGAACAACATGAAAGGGATGTGAGTAAAATTTAGAGGAGTATGTTGAATTGCTTATTAGAAGTGTATGTTGAGGAATCTCTGTGAACAAACAAGAAGAAATGGATCCAATAGGAGGGGAAGAGGAGTTTCATGTTTTGGAGTCAGGTGTCATTTATTGAGGGTTAAATGGGAGAGTTATAATTATTATTAAGAGGAGGGAAAATATAAAAAATAAATATTTTTTTCTAGGAAGGTACGATAGTTTGACATCATAGTTTTCCAAATAGTGGGCTAACTATTTCCACAATGCTAGCTACACTTGGACAGTCGCACAGTTTATTTTCATGATTTAGAGAAAACATATACCAACTATGAAAAATATATATGTTAAAAAATATACATACTTAATGTTTTTCTATAACCATGTTTCAACCATGTGATATCTTTTGTTTTCCTTTTCAACAATATATTCAAGGAAAATGACCTAGGATATATGAAATGATAATAAAATAAAATATATAGATTGGAAATATATGTAGAAATTACATGATTAGTGTGCCACATCTCCCAACTGTAACATAATATGTGACCAAAAGGACAAACTAGTTCATGATCATCAAAAAATGAGATAAAATTCTCATTACGTATGTTTTCCTATGGAGTCCACTATAAGGATATAGTGCTTAGCCACTGATACCTCACACTCTAGTTCAAGATCCTCCCTATTTAGAACATGACAAGGTTCATGATTGTATTTATTATATTGGGAATCATGGAAGACATCATGAATTTCTAATTGAGATGGAAATTATAAGTGTTAGTAAAACTTTATTTCTCATTTTATATTCTTGAATGGACCTAGGAATCTTAGAGTGATCTCCCTTTTATTTGATATCATCGATGTCCTACCAGGGGTGAAGAATTATGATACAATCAATCACCATATAATATTATAAATAATTAATATGATTATTGGTATATGATTATTAATGATTTTTGAGACATATCCATATTTTGTTGGGTAAGTTAAATCTTCCCAATCATTTCTTGAACTAGGCCCTGCTTAATAAGAGTTGTCTCACCTACTTCATACAAACTCAAGGGATAGTGGAATGGTCTATAAAATGAAACTTCAAGGGGGATCCAAATACTGTATTCGAAGATATAGTTATAAGTGAATTCACCAAAAGTCATATGGGTGTTCCGTGATCAACTGAATTCCAGAACACAATATCTGCACATATCTTCCAGAATCTAATTTTCTCCCACTATCTGGCCATCCATTTTTATGGTATTTCATTAATAGTTTAATCTAAGACTCCACTTCCTCTTAGAGGACTCTAAATAACTAATAAGAAAACTTGGGATCCTTGTTATTAAAAATTTAAAAAGGAATACCTATAAATCACATAATTTCCCATAGATAAACATTTCCGACATACTCCACATTATTATTATCCAAAAAAGGTATTAAATGAGCAGTATTCTTTAACTAATGGATAAAAAAATAAATTGAATTAATCACTGATGAAAAAAAAATTAGTCTCAATATAAATTTCATGGAAACATTATCCCACTTCTAAGTAGGGGAGGAGAGATAAAGAAGTAATACCAGTGGTTTCATATTTATGGGTTTCACCTATTGGAAAGTAATGAATCATCACACTAATTTAGTTATGTCATACCACAAACAATTATACCAAAAACACTTCCTCATATAATGATACATTTTGGAAGTACTTGAATGATTAACCCACTATGACTGATGAAAATCCCCTACGACTACATTCCTCACAAGGGAATGAAGTACATGCCTACTCTCGAAACAGAGAATGTATTTTGATGATAAATACCACTCATGTACATTATACCCATGCTATAAAATTCCTATGATCCATTATCATTCTTTGTAATTTTCCGAATCTAGAGAAACAAGCTTGAGAATGATGGATTTTATCACTAAATCATCAAGAAATGTGATCTTCTTATCTTCTTACACTTCTATATATAATTTATCCCTGAGACCCATAATTACCCATGAATAACTATATTCTTTAATATGATAAGATAGAAACATTATTACAATATAATTGGATATAATTATCCCTTCATTGAAAGTATAGGAATGATAAAAATATTTCTTTTAGAGGTATTTCTAATATTATCTCTACTTGATGATAAGATCCTTCTGAAAAAATAAGTAGCATAGAATTTTATGTTCGGTGCAGACTAAATATTTATTATACAAAAATGTCACCAACACTTTAGAACATGTATCACAACTTCAAAATCAAAATCATATGTGGTGTAATTCATATCCCGAGGTTAGAGCTACTGAGAGTCTTATCTAACCACATGTTTCTCCAATAGTTGAACCCTACCTAACCCCATACCTAATGCATAAAAAAACTATATATCCATTCCCATTAACAAGTAAAATGAAGATATGGATTAAAATTATATTTTACATTATCTCCTAAGAAGAAGATTTGTACTCTGGGATCCACGAAAACTTTTCTTATATTCAAGTGAGCATGCCCAAGGGGGATAAAGATTTTAGAAGTCCTAAATGAAATATTGATACTAAATTATAAAACATAGGAAACTGTGATTTATAAAGACATTTTGTGGTCATCCTAGGACATAATTACACTCACCTTTTCAGGATCAAACATAATAACCTTTTTGTAAACCACATGCCCTATGAATTTACCATATTAATCTAGAATATACATTTTAGTATCTTAACATAGATGTGATACTCAGGAAATATTCCTAGAATAGCTCTTAAATGCTAGAAATGGTCCTTCTGAGTCACGGAATAGACAAATATGTCATAAAAACGCCAAGAATAAAGGAATCCTTGGGTCAGTTAAATACCAAATTAATTAAATCCAAGAAAATAATTTGATATTTGGTCAGGATGAAAAGATTTTCAAGAAACACAAAATGATTATACCTTATTTAGATTGTAGTTTTGGGGATTTCATATTCTTTCACATGTAGTTAGTGATAACATGAATATAGATTAAATTATGAGAACCACCTTTCCCTCATTAACTAATCATAAAAGTAATTGATTTTTCGAAAGGGGTATTTAATTTTTCTTGTAAACTAGTTCATTTTTTCATAATTAATTCATAAATAGTGTTTTTTATTATCCTTTTTAGACAAAATAATAGGAGAAACCCATGGGGATGTACTCAAATGGATAATACCTTTATCTTGTAGATCATCAAGATGGATATTTATCTCTTCAAGTTCTACTTGATCAATGAAAAATGAGTTGTAAGAATATCAGCTGTGTCTCTACAATCAGATTGTTGAAAAAATTTATTTACATTTCCATGGGAATACTCAAGATGCTTTTAGGAATAAAAAAAGGAACTATTTGACAAAGATAGGTTTCCTAGTCCACTGAACATCCTCATTAGCTTCTAGAAATTTAAAATAAATATGCCATGTAATCATATCAAAACCTAGAATAAGTGGATATACCATTCCCGAATGAGGATACCACTCCCCAATGAACAATAAAACACATCCATTATGATATTTCAATGATATTTTTCAGTGAAAAAATATATTCTCTAATTGAAAGGTGATAACAAGACCATACTAAAAACAATATTGAATAGATCAATTGTAAGGATTATAAAACATTAGTATAACTACACTATAGAGATGGATAGAATAATAGAGGATAAATGAAGGCCATGATCCTTATTCATCAAAATAGTAGTTTATATCTCCATCACATAATATATAATCTCAAAGGGAAGATTAAATAGATTCACCAAATGAGTGGTGAAAAAATAGTGAGAATCACTAATGTAAAAAAAATAAAAAAACTGTATAAAATACAATAAACATGGTACCTCTCACCATTTTCATTATTTATGTCATTAAATTGGAAATAGTTCAATAGAATAAACTTTTTGACCATAATACTATGTCTAATTCTTTCTACTATCCTTGAGATCATCCGTCACCAAACTTTTCCCATTTCATAAATCGTACCTACCTCCATTTGCAAGAGAACAAGTTTTGATGGTTCATGATATAGTCGAAGGATCCTATGACCCTATATGGCATGAAGAGATAGCACCACTCTTTTCCGAAGTATTATTATTGAAATATACTTTAATATATACCATATGTACACAATCATGAAACACATTAGGATTATTCAAACAATATGGCCTCATGTGACCATTATTGTCATATTAGTAGTTCGTGGGAATTATATTTTTATTTGGAAAGAGGAAGCATGTTGAATAGGATGTACAAAATACCACCACATATTTTTAAAAAATAATGAAACTCCTTATTTGTTAAAAAATACTACCTTTATACAATAGGCCTTGGTAGATACATCAAGTATACTAGACACACCTTCCTTGTGAATCTCTACTATGAGACCCTAGTATACAACCCAGGAATATGTATTCAACTTCAATAGAAAAATATAGATTTATTATTTAGGTGTTGAGTACCATTTTTAATTGATATTACTTTATCATATCATTAGAGGTTAGGTATTGAGAGAAATGAGATTGATCCATAAATTAGTTTTTATATTCCATCACATTATAATTTCCTTGGTGAAGAGTAAAAACCCTCGAGACAAGGAAAGGGAAATCGTATCAATGTAAAATTATTTATTAAACATCTAATTGAATTATTTTTTCTCCATATTATAATCAAAAGTCTCTTGTACCACTGATTCCCAACATTTTTTGTTGGGTCCTTCAATCTAGAATGACGAACACTTCACATAAACTTCCTCTGCAATACTGGTGAATTTCAGATCTATTTTATCAATCCAATATTCAAATTACTATGGTTCATTAGTAACTTATAATGTTATATGATTATAGTAGTCTAATTTCTTATTACACACCTTTTTTGTACATGTACCTAGAGGATTTTCTAGATCCACACAAACTCCCTACTCCATGGCTCAGACTATTTTTACCATGGACTCTCTAATATTTTGATTCATGGGTGGGATCACCTATGAAATTTTTTTTACACATACATCTTATAGGTTCGTGGGGATTCCGTGAGGGGTTAAGATACTATATAAAAAATAAAATAAAATAAATTACCATTAAACACTAAATGATCCCAAACCGAAACCACAGATAAATTAATTAAATTAATAGATAAAAATTGATATAATAATTGTATCATATATTTATCATGTGGACTATGTTCATGGTATGAAACCCAAACCCTATAAAAATAACTGGTAAAAATAAATAATTATACTTAATAGAAAAATTGAATGAAACCCCCCATTATCCATAGTGACCTAAGGCTCAGTTCTATGATTTCTAGCCAAGAACCCCTTCACACCTATTCTAATATCTTGAAAACCATACCTCATTTCAAAAAGACATAGAAATATCATAGGGTACTAATAAACCAAGGTATTTCCAAAACATAGGGTTCGATACCATTTTGTCAGAAGCTAAAACAAATCCCCCTAACCTAGGTACTCAGGGTGGATTGTGGCTAGCCAAAATAAAATTATTAAACCCTATAGGTAGGTAACTAGAACTTGAACATAGAGAATAATATTTGGGTAATGTTTAATCCAATTTTATAAATTAACAAGTCCTAAATAAGGGACTAACATAACCCTTACATATTTTTTTAAGTCAAACATTTGTATAATAAATCATTTAAAGTTTAAATCATACATTTCTAGCATCAAAAAAAGTCAATGAAAACTAAACATCCTAAACATATCTGAGTGAAATACGTACATACAAGTCAAAAAACCAAAATAAATAAAAGGTTGTGGATGCTAAACAAATAAGGTGATATAGTGTCTAAATGTACACATTCAAAATACAATAATAAAATAAGAAAGGAGTATAACTATACATCATTGAATGACACTTGGGTTCACCCAACAATGTCAACTCCACTATCCATGATATAATGGTTAGAAACATCCACCATCTCCCAGTGGTGCATTACCTTTACATGTACCCATGTAAACCATGTATGAATATTCCCAATTGGATTATTCAAGGTTTTAGTACTATATGAACAATAGGTTATCACTATGAAAATACTATCTAACCCTAATTATATATACTAAATCATTCTTGTTTGAAATTAAATATTCAAATACAATCAGTTTAAAAAAAATTATAATAATGAACCAAACATGATGTAAATAAAAAAATAAATATACTAGTTCTAAAAGGATCCTATTGATTTTTTATATAAGATATTCAATTTGGGGGGGACTCCCTACTAGTATTAATTCTAGGGACCCTAGAAAATCCAAATCACTAATTAAAGAGAACCCTCAGTTAATGGAATACAACTATATCTTTTTCTTTGGGAAATTTGATTTTCAATATCACTCAGCCAATGGAAGGGACCCCATGCAATATTGGTTCCCCTAACCTAGAACCCAAGGATTCCAATAGGTTTAATTTATCTTGTATTCATCTATGAAATGGTAAACAATAACATTTTCTATTAAACATACCACTCACATTTATTAATGTTAAAAATGGTTTTGAATAATCTAAATTCATGAAAATATATTTTAATTTTATTTATATAAACATTTCCATAACATTTATGTAATTTATTTATAAGTATATATTTATCATAATTATTTAAAAACAAAAGAATAAATGTAATGACATGTCATTATAGGAAAAGGACATTAGCAAGGAATTGAAACCACTTATAAAGAGATGAATAAACCCTAACATTACAATAAAAACATCGAACATCAAAACACCTACCACTAAAAGTTTTGTAGAGGAATCCATTTACTCCATTGACTTATTATTATGTTAAAACTATAAAAATTAATGTAATTTAATCAAGAAGAGTAGGATGAATCACTTACTAGGATTCCTCCTTTAAAAATCTTGGTGAATAAACCACAACAAATGTTTCCACAAGGAGGGGGAAAGCTTATTCATTAATGGAAGGTATCTATTATATAGTGGAGGATATATTGGATAGTTAAATTTTTAATTAGGAGGTTCCAAATGGGGTAAATCAATAATTTAATGTTTCTGGGTAGGCTGCATGGTTTGGAGTTTTTGTTTTACAAACTCTGCATCGACTGTATGAGATAAAATATCTACACATGGAAGGTTACATGGTTTCATTTCCTGATTTTATAGACCATGTTAAACCCTGTATTGAAATATAAAGAAATTATATATAGTTTTCACATGGTTTTACATACCCCATTCCAATTGTATAATAAAAATTTTTTACCAAATTTTCAATGTTCTCGAGGAAAGTACCCAAGAGATATAAAATGAAAATTAAATAATAAAATTTAGAATTTATTCCTTAAAAGGAAAATTATGGTGTGACATTCATACTTAGAAATAATATTTCCAATATTCACCTCCTTGAATAGGTATTCAGATTCTTAACTTCACAACATCAAATTTTATGGTTTTAATAAATTATTTTATCAATATTTTTTATTAGTTCTTTATCAACATATTTATATTCTACTTTTATATTACACATTTTCCTTGATAATTTTTATTCATACATTAATTGGAATAACATAAACCTTTTAGTATTTTATGTGACATTCACATATAATTTTGAGTGGTATAGTATTTTACTTCCTATACATTGTACTTCTCAATGCCCAAAAAAACTCTTATTATACCCATAGAAACTATACTATTTCAAAAATATCATTCTATGATGAAAAAATTATTTTGTATTGAGTAATTAATCATATTTCTTGTAGTGGGAATATTTAATAAACTAGATATTGTATCCATATCATATATAACTTTCAATTTGTTTGGAGAAATAATATGATAATAATTTTTAATTCTATAAATTAATCCATTATAAGGTTATAGGATTGCATCCATTATATTTTTATAAAAATTTAGATAAACTCTATTATATAAGATGATACACCTTTCATCCTTATTTTTTTCATTAATTTTATCTAATCTATTGAATAAAAATTTAGGTTTATTAGAGCCATCATCTCATGTTTTTTATAATAACACATTATTAATATAAATATCCCTTATAATATATTTTAATCAGGAAAAATATATATATCCATTAGATCCATTTGATATTTGTATATTAATATTTATTTTTTCTATGATTTAACAACCCATTAATTCTTAATTTATATTATAACTGAAATATTCAACAATTCATTCTTTGACCTTGACTTCCTATATATTTACAACCTTAGTAAAATATAAATTCATTATCTTTTACCCATAAAAATTGAAAAATTGAATCAATAAAACTCATAAAAAACAAAGAATTTCCATGGAGTTCTTAAATTCTATCAGGTATATTAGAAAATTTCAAAATATGTAAATATTATCTTAATTACTAACTTTTCCTTTAGGTTTCATTGAATAATGATTTATTTTGGAGAAAGAAAACCTTTTTTTTGAAAAAAATATTACCCTTTCATGTGGTTAACACATTACCAGAACCTAGGAATCTTATTACCAATTTAACTGTCCTCAATAATATGGGGAAATAAGATAAAAATTTTATGAATACATTTATATTGTTAGAATATTTACATGATAATAATAAAATTATTTTCATATTTATAACAATCATAAAAGGAAACATCTAGTCTCAATAATACATAAGAGCAGATAATCACATTTAGTATAAGAGAGAAGACTAAACATAACTTCATTCCACTGGAATATAATTCCTTTGAATCCTTATGTGAATTAGTTTATTATTCTTATAAGAATCTATATTGAAGTGTTGAATAAATAAAATATTTTTTCACTTGTTAAGTGGTTAATCTAACAAATATTATTTTTTATTTTTTTAAACAAATAATCATTAATGTTTTTACATATTAAATAATTTTTATACATTAATATTCTATGTTCTATTGGATTCATGTTAATGTAATTTTAAATGATGATGATACAAATTATATATATAATAGAATATTTTATCATATAAGTATAATTTTTTAAAATCATTTAAAAAGGAATATTATTAAATTTTATTCCACATCAAATATGCCCACTTTTTAAAATTCCAACATGTTTATTAGTGTTCCAAGATCTGTATTTTACTAAGATAGTAGAAATTTTTTTCCTTCCTCTCACAAATTAGATAGTTAGGTAGGATATTATACTAAGGAGATATATATATTAATCTTGTATGGTTGAGATAATTTTTTTTCCAATCCATCATATGGATAAATTCAAAACCATTTCTATAGTATCCTAAATATTCGTGTTTCCATATTAATTTTAGAAAAATTAAATCACCAAAAATGATGAACCTAACTCTTAAGGTAACCTCATTACATTCCTTCATCACACAATATAATATATGGAAACAGTTCTTTTTCCAAGACCTTCCTGATTTGTTGATCGTGGTCCAGAAAAGTTTTCTAATTGGATGGAATCTATCAAATAAAATTTAAAATAGGTTATAATCTCACTATCATTCATTTTATTTTTCTATTAAAATGTATAGATGCATCTAATGATTTAGTTTGTAATTTTATTCCTTCCAATAAATAAATATGTTCAAACAATATTAATATGTAACTATCCACATAAATCATATCCTACGTTACAAACCCAAATTAAAATATTTTTATATTTCAAAGCATACTAATATATAACATTGATAAAGTTAAGATAAACCCTTTCACTTAAAGGATTAAAATTGTATTAAATAAAAAATCCCATTAACAATAAGCCGGATGTGATAGATAACCAACACATGTTTTCCCTGAAAAGGCATAAGCCTCCAGGAAAATGATTAGTCTGACCAAGACACCCTCTACCTAATGTTATATTTCTCCAATAAAGGCCTCAATAAATCAATATTCTAATGCATAATATATATAATTTATAATCAAATTCTTAATTAAATCTCAAAACCTTGTATAATCCAAATCATAGTGGAAAAAAATAAATCAATAATCATAATTATCATGTAACTCCTTTGATGAATGTATGACAATTTATTAAATCACGTTAGCACATTAAACTAAATAATAACAAAATTAATAATATAACAATTATTTTCATAAAAATTTATGGAATAATAAATTAATTAAAATATTCATATATTTAAAATTTTGATAAAATTTTATGAATCTTTCATAAGTAATGAAATTCTGTGCTATTTATAATTTATCCATGAATTATGAAATTAAATAAATTGAAATATACAAACACTTAATATTCATATTTAATATAAAATCATTCATATTATAATTTAAAATAAAATTTACATTAGTTATATGGTATTTATGGAAATATAAACAATTAATGCTATAGTTTTATATTGAAAACAATTTACATTATCTAAATATCACATGTTTAATATTATTTAAACATGATCGTATCAACTATCTAAACTCGATTTTATATTTTTTAATTAATTTCCTCAAAAAGTCATTTAATCTGAACATTTCAAATTAATAATTATAAATAATTAATTATAAAATATAAAATCTTTTATATTTAGCATTATTTTATATTTTATAGATGATTTAAAAATTACTCTTATAATTTCCTAATCAACATATTATATCCAAATTTTATTTTTAATCCATGTAATTACAAAAATATTATTTAATAATAACATTTAATATTATGGATATTTATTTATTAAAATTTTCATAACGATTTATTAATTAATTATAAAGAATTTGTAATTAATTAACTAATACAGAAATTATTAAATAAAAAAATATCCAAAAAATGCATCTATACATGATTTATAAATTATTTATAAATTATAGAATTTATTTTATCATATAAAAATAGTAAAAATTAAATTTTCCATGTGTATAGTATTTTAAAATATACCCCATATTTTATTTTGTGACTATGTTGAAAACCATAAACCTTGCCATCTGATTGGAATTTTATGTACTAGGATTAATAATCTTGTACTATCAACAATACATTACAATGTCTATATATCTTATGTTATAACATGTATATCACAATATATAACTAGCCTATGTAACATTCAATGTAACTATTGGTAACGTTAGCCTAAGACACTTGGTGACCTATGTAATAGTATACCTTATGAATCATCTATATCATAATGATGATAAGAAACTCCATCCTTACAGTAATCACAATCATGATCATCCCACATGATTCCCTATGTTGTAAATTGTGATATAACAAACCAAAGGACTTGTTTTAGGCCATATATTACAATATAACATATCATAAAATATAATAATAACTTGACTTACGACATCAACTATAATAAATCTTGAAACTATCCAAAAAATATTTCTTATTCAATGATATTGATTGGGGCCTCCATTTATGTATAAAAAATGTATAAAGTCGCCTATGATATCCAATACGACATACATGATTTCTACATTTTAACATTATTTTATGAATTAAAAATAATGGTTACACTCTAATACCATGGATGGGTTTCTAGGTATAAATTTTTTTTCCAATATAATGAAAGATAATATAAATCTAATTCTGTTATCACCCTTCTATGTAAAATTCAAACAATGTAAATAAAAAATGATATTGGTGTGTATTTCATTATTATTGGATACATCCCCAATCTTCAATCATAATTTTTTGATGAAGATCCATACGGTGATGCCAAAGTGTTTTTCCTCCATGATGTATCCATGAAATGATCTGAATCGCCTAATACTTAGGAAGGACCCTCCTCACAAACACGATACTCTAGTACATCCTAAAATAAAGGTTAGAGAAAGATGGGGTAATTTAAAGTACCAATAGGAGACAATGGAAGGATTCAAACCACCCATCATAATGGTTACTACATATTTATATGATCCTAAAAAATTCTCCACAAACATATATAAAATTTACTCATATGTCCTTAAATGTATGAATAAATACCTTAATTTTTCATTCATTTAGCATAAAGATGCATTGTTGATCTTCCAATTCATTTCTTATTACGAAAAAATCTACAATACTAATATCCATGTATAGAATATAACTAAATATTAACCTTTATCATTTTAGTTCCATGAAAATAAATGTATAAAATATTTACTACCGAAGAAAATTACACTACATTTACATATAATTATATCTTATAATACTATTGACCAAGGTAATAAATAAATATCTTATACCTCCCCCAATGATATACCCAAACCGAGGAATATGATATGAATTTGTTTTATATATGTCATACCATACATCATATCTATACCATAAGATATGATTTATGTAATTTATAAAAGAAAATTTATATTTGTATTTAAGGAAAATCAATGTCGAAACAAATATTTTGAAGGAATAATTACCCTTTAACACAAAAATATATAATTTAGGTTTCATTATACATGTATTAAATACAAAAACATAACCAGATAAAATAATCATTCTTTTATATCACTAATAAGTATGTGAAAGAATGAATATGCACCACAATCATGTAATCCCACATATAAATAAGAAGATTACCCAGAAAAAGAACTACAATTAAGAAGGACTATATATCCAGTACACTATAGATATTATTATCGACACAATCATTTATATTCATTATGTAATGCAACCTATGACCAACTAATTGAACAATATCATCACTAAATCTAAAAATACCAGAAGTTCTGATTGAATATTTATCATGGTTCATTTATATAGGATGATTACTTAAAATATACACCATATACAATTCCCAAATAGGATATATTTTCTCCATGGAACAATGGCCTTGAAAAACAATTAGATAATCCACTTTTTAACTAGGGTTAGTGAGAAACCTTAATGAAATAGAGGCCTAGTATGAAAGGATGAAATTCCCAAGGAACATAGAATATATGTTTGAAAGTCTAAAACTACCTCCACACCCAGTACCCCATCAAATTTCTATACTGAACTCTTCACAATAAATGAAATTTGTTTCCCTCACCCCCAATAATAGGGGTACACGTTCTTTTGAAATGTATTTACAACATTTCCCTCCATGTATATATCTAGACACTTTTCTAGGGAATGAAGCCTACCCATTCTCAATGTTTTAGGATAAGGCTACTTCTAACTCACAATGCACTGAGAGGTTGGCCTGAAGCCCCATTGTCTTAAATGTTCATAATGCCCTAATGTCCTTGTTGGCCTCTAGGCCCAAAACGTGGCCTATATTCAAAATTTGAGTAAATATTATTATTACCCATTTACCCTATTAAATCCCATACTACAGTGCCTGAACTGCTATCATGTTTCAATGATATTGTTCAATTAGTATTTAAATGAGAATAAAATAAATTACATTTCAAATTAAATCCTAAAAAAATTTATACAAAAGATAAATAATTAGGTTAAACCCATTATTTATTTTTTATGATGAAATCTAAAAAGTTTACATGAAACAAAAATGGTATTTATGTATTCAAATAATGTCATAATATGACAAAATGGTAGAAAACATCATTATGGGTTGAATAGATCTTGGAACATAAAATATATTATTCCTAATGGAACCACCCAACTAGTAGTGATGTGATCCTACCCACTCACCTGACTCACTTAAACTAAGAGTGATCAAGAGAATCTACTAACAATGAATTATCTATATATAATTGGTGGTGCTATAACATATATATTCCCACTATTCCTAGTCTACATATTATGCTTTAAAATATAAATAAATTAATAAAAGTTTATTTAAATCCAACATATCACTACCTAATTCCACCTTTACAGAGTCATTCCATTGTTATTAGGGAATAACATTTGACAAGATAAAAATAATAGACAATTTAATGTGAGAATTTAGACACAACAGGCAAGAATTAGTTGATAAAAAATAAACCATATGAATAATAATCACAAGATAAATAAGTATTTAAAAATCAGTAGATGATTTTAAAAATTTATAAAATAATATTTAGTATCATTTTAAAAATAAATTAGAATTTATAAAAAATAATAATAATGGAATAACAATAAGTGAATAATTTTTTGCTTTATATTTTGAACATAAGAACATGAATGATATCTTTTTTAGCACGAAACATATATGCTAAAGAAACGTAAAACATAGAACATTTATTTTACACAAATATTTTTCAACTACGTATATTATTATACTTTAAATTAGGAGAGTTAAATATATCCATATTATTCAAAAAAATTTAAATCATAAAATATTTGGACCATCCGAAACATTTAATGGAATTTTTTTACTTTGACATGTTAATAAATAAGAAAACACATAGCACAAATTCCAAATGACTGGATATGTATAGAGGTATGTTACTGAATCTACAAAAAAGAAATTAAAATTCACCTTAAGAAAAAAATTAAGGAATCCTTATCAAATATTGACATAAATTTGAATCCATTTTTAATAACATATATATCATCTTAGATCAACCTTTAACACTATTGAGGGAAATATTTATTTTAATATCTAGTCTCATCATTCCATGTTGAAACCCAAGTGTAAAATCCGTATGATAATAAAAAAGATTCATTTTGGAAAAAAGAGAGGAAGAGGGAGATGATATGATACGAAAAAGAGAGAAAAATGATTAGTGAAATAATTAGCTAATTGTTCCTATAATTTTTACAGATTTTTTAGATTTTTTATTTCCAAATCCCATGTATGTCATTGATTTCTTTATTTTTAGTTTTAAAATATAAATTATTCAAACATAAATTTAAATTCCAAATTTGAGTTAATTTTTCAATATAAATTGGTTTATAAATTCTGAAAAACATTTTTAAAATTAATTACCTTATATTTGTCTTTATATGTTTTATTTTTACATTTAAATTATAATTTAATAATTATTTCATAAATACATTTTAAACTTTAACCATGTACTCATTCTAAAAATTTATTCATTTATTCATATAACCTTTATCTATCATTAAATAAATATTTTTATTTGATATTTATTTAAAAAATAACAAGGTTGGTTGAATGAAGAGACATGTATTTAAGGGTTTTTTATTCTTTCATGGATTTTATATTCAATAATAATAATAAGTAATATTCCATGATATGTCATTTCCTGTGTAATAAATGATATATTATGATACTAAATTCTGTTATCAATATAGGTGTTTCTACTAAATATTATTATTTTGTACTACCACTGATCTAAGAGTCTTTTATTCCAGTAGAATAATTTTGTGTCCTAAACACATATGTTTGGACCCCCAAGAATATGTTTTGATACTAGATATTTTTCTGTATTGAAATAAAATATTTTTATTAAAGTGGTGTTTGTTCTGAGGCGAGATAAATATTATGATCTATAAAAAACATTATATGGAACAGATAAGGATTATTATGGGAAGTAATCAAATTCAATTATTCAATAAGTCAATATGATATAGTCATATCATTTAGGGTCTATAATGTTCTATTATGGAAGTTAAGCTATACTGCAATGCATGCATTTCAGAAACTATGATATTTATCAACAATAAATCCTAATAGATTGGTTAACTACAATCCAATGAAGTCATATATAACTACCTATGATAGATCAATGTCATAGAGTAAGATAATAATTCAAGTAGTGACAACACCATGTCACCATCAACACTCATAAAGAAACTGATGTCATCAAATATGATATGTCACGAACCAGCTCGAGTTGACCCTGAACCAGTCACCCAAGGCAGTCCACGACATGGCCCGAAGGGAGTTCCCGATCCCCACGGGCTGGCGACCAGTGCTGCACATCAAATTTTTAATCGTTGGGAATGATTTGGCCCCTGAACAAAAACAAATGAAAAAGAAAATAGATAAATATAAACAACTGATAAACATAACACTAGCAGCGGAAAGTGAATAGAACTGAATATACCTTTACGTTACCTCTTAAGTCACCTCCCGACCAAAGGCCAAGTTTTCTCCAATAACAAGCTACCCAGCCAAGAAACCCTGAGTAATGAAACATACAACCGAAATGATAAAGATAGGTGCGAGCATTAAAGATGCTCAGTAGGGTTTCCAAGATCAACCATTGAATCCAACATCTCCATTCGTAAAACAATCCATTCAAGAAAGATTGAAATTCAACTATAAAAGTAGGGTTTTCATATTTTAAAATAAGCAACATGTTTTTCCCATTTAAAAACCCAACACACGCTACATACCATTTTCCAAAGTCATTTGTCATTTTATAAATAAAATTGAAAATAGAATATACCAATGCTATCCTAGAGTAAAATGAGTAAAAGTGAAAGGTAAAAATAAACTAGTGCTCCTAAAGTTAAAACGATTAGTGAACCAAAAGTTAAAAAGAAATGAAAATAATCCAGTAACCATGGATGATCCAAAACATCCCTAGAATACCCCTGGTCATACTTAATTTTGGAACCACCTGCTGGCATATGGTGAAGCTCCTATGTCTATAACCAACTGGCTGCCCTAACAGACCAATCCAGTGGCAAAGCCTGCCTGTCCTAACAACAAATGCAGGGGGTACCATCCCGTCTAATCAGGGTTGGTCATCAACTATAACTCGATCTCTACAAGACTCCCAAAAACCCATGGCGGTAACAATAATACTATGTAAGCAGGAGGACCTCGCATGCGTGACTCATCTCACCGCACTTTCCAACCCCAAACATGGACACTTCATACATTAACCCATAATGGATATCCCTCCTATAGAGGTGCCCCATTATAAACATATATATATATATATATATCATATCATCAAAGGTGAAAACCGAGCCTTCATGCCATGAAATCATTAAAATCATTTGATAAATTTTTCAAAACACTAAAGTTGTTATATGGGAATACAATAATCAAAATTTATTCATTTCAAAAGAGTCAATGAAAACATTACATTAAAGCTGAAAGTGCCAAATAGGCTGTCACGACACACCCTTGTCGAAATCCTTATTCTAAAAACATTTAATGGTCCAACCAGGCACACACAATTTCCAAACACTAACCATTCTGAAAGTTAACACAACTCCACCCATGTTTTGTAAGATTCAAATGGGCCTTTAAGTCCAAAGTATCCAAAATCATTACTCAAACATCTCCTTTTCTTTGAAAGTGAACAAGGGGCCTTTGAGTTGACATGTCTAAATTCATTTACCCAAAACAGCTAACCAAAACAGATTTTAAATTTATAAATCCAAACGGGCCAAATCCATGAGGAATGCATTTAAATACAAGCTTTTCAAAAACACTTTAATCAACCATTTACCAAAAACCAATTTAAAACTTTCTTTAGAAGTCTCCCAAGGGCACCAACATTGTTTGATAACCAATAGTCCATTGAGAAATTAGGATTTTGTAAGAATATCATTTTTCAAGTGTCATCTTCATTTGAGGGAACATCCATGTGTGATCATAGTTCACCCATTGATATTCCAACATCCAATGTCACCCCTTTCATCCAAAAAACCATTTGATAACCAAATCCAGCCATTCATTATTTAAAAGGACACAACCATCCCATTTTTTCCATAAACCCCTTTAAAGGACCTTTAAACCAACATGTCAAGCAACGCCATTTCCAAATTACTCATACAAAACCATGTTCATAACCAAATAAGCTCCATCACAAAACCTAAGAGTTATAAATTTCATAAAATACTTAATTTCACATTAAAGGAGAATGGAATTTCAAAACAAGCACCTTATGTGCCTTAAACCTAAACATTTAACACAAATATCATGAGGAAACAATTTTAATGAAAATAAATCCACACCAAATCATCTTTTATATATATCTAATGTGTATAATAAGGGTTTGAATAACATTTAAGAAGCAAATGAAAACATGCAAGTGGAAAAAGATTATCCTGAAAAGGAAAAGTTGGATTCACCTACCTTAGCCATGGGCGAATGGAATATAACATCCAAGAAAGGTATATCTAAACCCCAAGAAAAATACGCATACACTAGCCTCAAGATAAATGATCCAGAATCAGCGAACCCTAACCCTAGGGTTTGGCCAAAAGGGTTCCAAGCCAAGAGAGAGTGAAGAAATGAGATAGAGGAAAGAGGAAAAGTGAAATGGGGAAGATTTGATGATGAACCACTTACCATTGGTGATAAATCACCCCAAATGTGACCCATATCGATGGTGAATGAAGGGGGAGGATCCTATGGTTGATTCCCAACAGATATGGCTTCCTTTTGGCGGTAGAATCAATCAAATAGGATCTCCATGTCAAATTTTATAAAGCCTACAATTGGATATATGGTTTGGATGAATGGTTTGTCAAACCATGTGAAAATCAGGCGAGGGCTACTGGAAACTCTTATAACTTTTAATTGATAGGTTTTACGGTTTGGACAGGCCATGCTCAAACCGTGGGACCCCAAATCTTGGCCTAAATCCCCCAAATTACACCCCAAACATGATGGAATTTTACTCAAAGATCCCTGAAAATTTTAAACAAAAATTAGTGACATTGGGGGGCTGACAAACTGCCCAACATGCCACTTTATTCCCACAACATTCACAAAAACCTTGAGTTGGGTTATAATAAAACAATTAGCCCAAAAACACAATGACTTTCATTGGACACTCAACCCAAAACTCAATCAAAATATCCAACATCGAGAAATAAATAAAAGGATGGAGTATCCGAGGTCGGGGTGTGACAATTCTCCCCACCACAGAAACTTTCTTCCCCCAAAAAGTCACCCATCTGAAGAATGGTAAATGAAGGAATCCATGACTGGCTGAAATTGAAATGAACCACACTACAAGAGAATAGGAGAACACGAGAGGGTTCTCCCCATCATAATAATTAAACTAGCACAAAAATTTAACACCTAAACATACCACCCCAGGAGGCAGTCCGACATGGGAACTCCCAACTGATCCAAACTATCTTCTATAGAATGAGTGGAACCACACCTTCATTGAAACATTGAGCTCTCAACCCATACCAATAACACCAACCACTAGAGAAAACCCTCCGAGAAGAACATGATCCCAATAGTGAACCCGAGTATAACTACAAGACTTAACTACTTCATAGACACTTACATCTCCAAACGAACACCACTAAACCAAGATCAACCCAGAAATTGGCCGGAAAACTTTTAGAAGAAGACGCATGATTCAGAAAACCATAATCAGACTAAAAAATGTCCGATTACAACACAACTTGTCTACTATAACTCCACAATGAACCAATGAACTTACAACAATGTCAAGATAGTACAAAAATGAAAATGAAAAAGACTTAAAATATTCTACTTCCAACATGGAACACAAGACCTGAGCCCAGGCTGCAAACCCCTGAAAACTCTTGACTGAGCGCGAGCATCATCCCAAGGACTATGGCTAGGGCTATGATGGCAGATGCATCTCCTGACTCACAGTCAAGAATTGAATTTCCTCCTGTCATAGCATCTTCTTCAGGAAACGCTTCCTACAAAACATCTCCAAGTTACGTAGACAACCGCAATGATGTCATGTCTTTGGAGGGGTGCGACATGACGACTCCACATGCCCGAACCGACCACACTGGTGGCACACCACTAAACTGTCTGACAAACTAGAAGCAATAACATCTTCATAAAACTCTTTAGAAACAGGTCCCTCTGTCACCCCCTTCTTTCCATATGGGGAACCATCACGAGCTACTAGATATGCTGGATTGCCAAGCACCTGCGCTCTAGAGACCAGTTTAGCTAAGAACACCTCATCCACCAACATCTTGAAACTGTGGTCTTCAGAAAAGAGGAACCTCTCCTTGATCTTTATGTGAAGACCCCCAATGATGATAGATGTCTTCATCAAATCATGTGATGCTACCTGTGGAGAAAACGTCACAAACTTCTTGAAATGGTCAACATATGCCTTCATCATCTATTTTCCTTGTTGAATACGCATGATCTCTTCCCTTTTCATCATCTTTACCTCTTCAGGTATAAACCATCAAATGAAGATGGATTTATGGACATCCCATGTCATCCTAACTCACATTAATGATAAGGAAACCAACACGCAATCATCCAGATCTAGACCTTCAAACAAACCCAAAATGGTACACACTCTAACATCATCAGGAGTTCCCAATATCCCGAAGACATATTTGACCTCTTTATGCCATTTTGATACTTCTAATAGACCTTGGTCACTGTGAAGGATATACAATGTCTGAGAGGGACCAAAAACTGGTCAAGACTTATCTATAACCTTGGGGACCTTTCTGGGTGGCATTTTCTAAACAACATATAAAACATATAACCAAACCCAATATTAAGCCGAAGTAACATCATGGGAAGCACCATTATCTGAAAACAATCTATTCAAATAAGAATAAACAAATTCAAACATAACCCAACATTTCTTCCTTAGACCCCCTATTTTATTTTAAATTTCAAAACCACCTTATTTTAATGACAATTTCCAAATACCAAACCCACTTTTCAAACCAATTTTAATTTCAAAAAATCATTTTCCCTTTATTAAAATCGCTTTAGAAAAACATGGTCAGGACTTTAATTCCAGGTGCACACCCCAGTAATCCCGTGAACCGTTGCACATGTCTTCATATGATTTCATACATACTCACCAAAACACACTTCTAATGCATTCCCTCAAATGTGGAAATGTTCATAAAGAGTACCCGAGGATGCACCAAAACCATATCTCTACCAGTTCCAAGCAACCACTAGATTTTTAAACCAAGAACATTCGGTTTTAAAAATTCATTTCACAAATTTAAACCTGTTTAAAAGAAATCATTCTCATTTGGAAAACCCTTTTTCATTTCCATAAGTTCACTTACACCCACAAGAACTAATAAAACACACAACTTACATCAAATCACTTAAGTGAGGGACAATTAGTCAAGCTTAACCTAGCGACGTGGTAGTGGGCCATGCCCCAAGTTAGAATGAATGACTATGAGGAACATAAAACGTGTACACTGAATCCACATGGGTCACTACTCCCTATAAAATCACAATGTAACATCAGTTTTCCTCCATTGTTATCCCTCAATCCAAAAAGAATAAGAACGATACAAGAACACAATTCCTAGACTATCCCTGGAGACTCGAGGTTCGGAATGGGCGAAGGTTCATGACGCCCTTCCCATACCTTCCCCTTGAGTCCCTAAAATCCCAATATCCATCTATCAGACACCCCAGATAACAAGGGCCACTCTGATACCATTTTTTCATGATCCAACCCGTGTCGACCTAGAACTAGTAACCCGAGCCGGTCCACGACATGGCCTGAAGGGCATTCCAGATCCCCACGGGCTGGAAACCAGTGTCGGGCATCAAAATTTTAATCGTTAGGATGATTTTGGCCCATGAAAAAACACAAATAAGTATGAAAATTGTTAAATCTAAACAGCCTATAAATATAATGCTAGAAACGGAAACAGAATAGAACTGAACATAGCTCCACGTGACCTTTTACGTAACCTCTCGACCAAAGGCCGACGTTAATCCAATAACGAGCAACTCAGCCATGAAAACCAGAGCAAGAAATCCTAAAACTGAAATGATAAAGATAGGCATGAGCATTATATATTCTCAGTAGGGTTGCAAGGATAAACCATAGAATCCAACGTCTCCTTTCCTAAAACAATCCATTAACACAAGTTTAAAATACAATTATAAAAGTAGGGGTTTCACATTTGAAAAAAATAAATATGTTTTTCTCATTTAAAAATCCAACACATTCTACATACCATTTTACAAAATCATTTGTCATTTTATAAATAAAATAGAAAACAGAAAATACTAAAAGACCCCTGGACGTACTCGGTTTCGGAACCACCTTTAGGCCTATAGTAAAAATCCTATTTCTATAAACAACTGGCCGCCCTAACTGACCAATCCATTGGCAAAGCACACCTATCCTAATAGCAAATCTAGGGGGTACCAAACCGTCTAATCAGGGTTGGTCAGCAATCATCACTCGATCTCTAAAAGACGCCTAAGAACCCATGGTGGTTACAACAATAATATGTATGTTGGAGGACCTCGCACCCATGACTCATCCCACCGCACTTGGCTACCCCAAACCCGGACACTGCATATGATAACCCATAAGGGATATCCCCCTATAGAGGTTCCCTAGTATATGTAACAACATCAAAGGTGCCAACCAGTACTTCATGCCATGAATTCAGTAAAACCATTTGATACGTTTTTCAAAATGCTAATATTGTTATATGAGCATACAATAATCAAAATGTCATCATTTAAAAGAGTCAACACAAACATTACATTAATTCTGAAAGTGAAAAATGGGTCGTCACGACACACCCATGTTGAAATCATTATTCTATAAACATTTAATGTTCCAACCAGGCACAAAAAATTTCCTAACAGAAAAAATTATAAAAGATAACACAACTCCACCCATGAGTTGGAAGATCCAAATGGGCCTTTAATTCCAAATTATCCAAAATAATTACCAAAACATCACCTTTTCATTGAAAGTGCCAAATGGTCCATTGATTTGACATGTCTAAATTCATTTCCCAAAACATTTACCAATACCACTTTTAAATTTATAAAGCCAAACAGGCCAGATCCTTGAGGAATACATTTAAAACCAAGCATTCCCAAAAAATATTAATCAACCCTTTATCAAAAACCTGATTAAAACCTTCTTTAGATTTCTCCCCAAGCAACCAATATTGTTTTAAAATAAATATTAATTTGAGAAATTAGGATTTTGTAAGAATACCATTTTCAATTGTCATATTTATTTGATGGAACATCCATGTGTGCTCATAGTGCACTTATCGATGTTCCAACATCCAATGTCACCCCTTTCATCTATGAAACCATTTGAAAACCAAATCTAACCATTCATTATTTAAAAGGACAGAAACACCACATTTTTTTCCATAAAACCCCTTTCAAAGTACTTCAAACCCTCATGTCATGCAACACCATTTCCAAATTACAAACACAAAACCTTGTTCAAAACCAAATAACCTCCATCACAAAACATAAGAGTTAATAATTCCATAAAAGACTTAATTCCCCATTAAAAGAGTAAGGCATTTCAAAACGATCACTATATGGGCCTTAAACCAATACATTTCACACAAATCTCTTGAGGAAACCATTTTAAACAAAACAAATCCGCACAAAATCATCATTTATATCTATATAATGGGTGAAATAGAGGTTCGAATAACATTTAAGAAGAAAATTAAAACATGCAAGATCCAAATGATTATTACGGAAAGGAAAAGATGGATTCACCTATATTAGCCTTGGGCGAATGGAATATAATGTCAAGGAAAGGGATATCTAGGCCCCAAGAATAATCTGCATACCCTAGACAAAAGAAAAACGAAGCACAATCAGCCAACCCTAACCTTAGGGTTTGGCCAAAAGGGTTCCAAGAGAAGAGAGAGTGAAGAATCCGAGAGGGGAAAGAGGAGAACTAAAATGGTGAAGATTTGATGAAGAACCACTGACCTTTGGTGGTAAATCTCCCCAAAAATGACCCAAATCGATGGATAATGAAGGGGGACGATCCTATGGTCGACTCGCAACAGATAGGGCTTCATTTTGGAGGTGGAATCACCCAAATAGAAGCTCCACATCAAAATTTATAAAGCTTGCATGTGGCTGCATGGTTTGGCTCCACAGTTGGTCAAATCGGGCACAAACCATGCGAGGGCTAATGGAAACACCATAAACTCCACATGGTTAGGTGGAACGGTTTGTACAGGCCGTGCTTAAACGAAGTGACCCCAAACATTGGCCGAAAACACCCAAATTACACCCCAAAACTAAGTAATTTCACTAAAAGATCCCTAAATGTTTTTAACAAAATGTAGTGACACTATGGCTGTCACAAACTCCACAACATGCCACTATATTCCCACAACATTCACAAAAACCTTGAGTTGGGTTATAAGAAAACAAATACCACCAAAACACAAATAATTATATTGGACACCCAACCCAAACCTCAACCGAAAGATCCAACATCAAGAAAAAAATAAATGGACGGAGTATCCGGGGTCGGGGTGTGACAAGATATGACCCAATCGACGAGAGTGATAGTACTGTTCATTTTAGATATGTTATATCATCTAATATGACATTCAAAAACCATAAAACATGTTGAACATCTGTAAAAACATGTGATTATTCATGAATCCTTTAACTAGAGTTGGGAAAGCACAGTTATTTATTCATATTTCTTTGTGTGAGACTTCCATCATAACTAAATATCTTATTTGGAGATATTGTGATTAATTGAATTATGGGTGAGACATTTATCACAATTATTTGGTCATTAATTCAATACATTATAAATTTTTAGGGACCCTTTAATTTCATGGAATGGAGTCACAATATTGGACTATTGGTTAAGGTATGAGTTGGTGCTAATGTTTTTGATTGAAGATATAATCCAAATTCATAATATATGTCCATTATTGAATTATGATACTTGTAATAGATCTTGGGAAGGGATATGTGATGATTGATTCCTCCTTGTGTTTTGGAGAGGAGGATAGTTAATTTACCTCCATGTTAATATGTCTTATTCAATTTTCAAGGTTGAGTGACTGGGCATGTAGCCTGAGATAATTTGTGATTTTTGACTCACATCTAGATATTATATTAATACATATTAAAGGTAGTAACTTGGATGACCTTAGAGGTATATTTTTATCTTAAATATAATTGTTTTCTTTTGATATTTTGAGGTTATATAATTGTTTTGTTACACCCGTCTGAGATATGACTTATGATAAATGTGCACTTCCCCCCTATGCGTCATAATAGAGAGCAGTGGATAATGATGTACTAGGTGGGATGATCGTTGACCCTTATATGGTGTTTTTGGGATTCATGAGATAAAATTAACATGTAATCTTTCATGAAACCACCTACGGTACGAACATAGATAATATGAACTTATTTATTATTGATGTTGCTGACGGTTTAGATGTATTATCGATGTGACTATGGTGTAGAAGGGGATATATGTCATCTTATATTTGGATCCATCCATCACGATGACATGAAATAAAGGTTATTTATTCAGTGGTTATTTATATGTAGTCTAGAAGTTATCCCAAATGAGAATTAGTGAGGTCGTATGGGGCAGATAACAAGCATTGGTTTTTTAATTCCATGTGATTATCCTCATATCTTATTTTACCCTTTTATTTTATCATATGAATATAGTTATATCTGTTTGATAGTTTCTACTTCTTTTATTTCCAATTATTCTATTATTTTAATATTTTAAATATCTATGATATTAAATGTTTTGGTTTTAATTGACAACGTCACGAACTATAAGTTAGTTGGGACTTTGATGAGGAATTGGGTTGATATAGATTTCATATTATGAGATTATATATGTATGTTATACCTCATTAGGTCATGGTGGTACACATATTATCAACCAAACGAAGGAGGTTCATTCCATAAATAGGGTAGTACATGTGTGAGTTTTGAGGTATGTGTGTATTATATCCATGTGGGGTCATGTTTGTTTTGCATGTGCATTTTTAATGTCTTCAAGTGGGAGAGTGGATCCATGAACTATATATCACTCCCTCCCTGGATTTTAATGTGCATCTATTTTATCACAGCAACACACAATGTGTTGAGGTGAGTGGGGAAACCCTATTGGGTTATTGGACTCACCCAAAACGTTGTACATGGTATGGGTTTCCTTGTATGTGGGTAAGAAATCATGATTTCCTTTAGTTATGTGTATCACTTCTCTATGGAGATGTTGTTTAGTTATATTATTTTAGGGAGGCCAAGGTTTCAATAGGTATGGTCTTAAATATAAGGCTAGGGAACATTGTTTATTTACTTTTTAGTTATTTAATTTTACATGTATAAACAAGTATACCAATATATTCATTATACTATGGATACATATAATTTATATGATTCATATTATACTATGTTATGATGGATTCATCATAAGTAATTTTACTCTTTTTAATCCAAAAATACTAGGCCCCCTTGGATCTTTGTTTTTTGTTTATAGGTTTTGGGTTTTCCTATCATATGATTGATTTTTTTAAAATTTTAATAAATTGTATCATGATTTGGCTGTTTCTTTTGAGAAAACAGTCTCACAATAATTTTATTGGGACCTATTCCATAGTTAAAAAAATTTTATACTGGGAGTATTTCCATAAGACTGATAGTGCACCCCTATTCGGGTTTCATTTGGGTGATTTGGAGCAGTATGGTACAAAATATAATCAAATTGTGTTGGGAATGAGAGGGTGTGGGTTAGTGGTGGTGATATGATGTATAAAATTCTTTAGTATACCAAGATCATATTTATACGACATTGATTTGGTTAAAAGAAACATTTCTACTGGATATATATTATCTAGTGTAGGAATTCTAGGTTCGAGTGACATGTTGTATTGAGACCCCAAAAAGTGTATGGATGATACTTCAGATGATTTATAGACTTAGACGAGGAACCATTTGTTTTTATCATGCATAAAGATAACTACATGCTTAAGGAATAATACACATTCTAGTGGGTGATGTTTTATAACATGTTTCATAATCAGGATCTATTATTAGTTAATTAATCATATAATTTATTTTATAGTTTTTTTAATACATTTTATGTTTTTTCCAGATTAACATGTTTCTACAGGGTTTGTTTCATTGAATTTTAATTGTGTTTATTCGATCACAATATTGGAATGGATTTGGGGGTTTTTAATTTTTTGAGAGAACCCTAGTTCTCATCAAAAACCTCATGTGGTGGCATGAGACATATACCATTTTATTGGCATTTTCAGTATTTGATTAAATTAAGGAAATGGTTTTTTTTATAAGTCATCAATTTTATCTTTAAAATGATACTGAATTGTGGGTTTTGTAATTATATTATGATGATTTAGAAAGATATTTTTTTCTTATCATAATGGATGGTTGTTTAGTATTTCTAGAGTATCCAAATAAGGGTTTCTAATATTTTATAGATTGAATAGTTTGGTATGTGTTTTCAGTTATCGATTCATGTGCTGGGGAGCACCACTGGTCAGAATTGGTCATTGTAGTATATTATTATTGTAGGGAGAACCATAAGACCGTTTTTGACCAGTATTTAATATTTCAGTGCTATGGGATCAGTTGTTATAGTCATGAACCATATTCATATTCTTGTAGAGATTATGAGAAGGATTATTTGGTGACTGGATTGGTATTCTGAGAACATTTAATGATAAATTGGAGTGAAATTATATTAGTAAAATAATAGAAACTACGTGAAGGGTAGTGGGTATCTCAGTGATCAGGTAAAAAAGTTTTCAGTGAATATTGAATTTGTGTATTGAAGCGGCACATTATTTAGGAATTTAGCACTAAGAGTTAGCACACCAAATGTTTTTGATGAACTAAAAACCATAGTATTTATTGATATGGGTTTGAAACACCGCCAGAACTTCATGTGGATAATAACTGTTATGCTTGGTGTTTTTAATGAAACATAGTTTTTTAGGTTTTAGTGGATGATTTTTGTTTTAGATATATATTCTATGGATATTGGGGGTTATTATGGCATTATGATAGTCTTTGAACTATGGAGGGGGTAGAACATTCCTTTGTTAAATGTTATCGATATGAATTTTATGGGTGGTAGATGTAGTTCTTGTTACAGCATATGGTGTTGGCTCATGATCTACCCATATTAGAATAAACTTCGGAGTTGGGGAGTATCATTTTATAATGGATGTGTTTCATCATGATAAATTGAAATCATAATTAAGTTGGAACAAGCATTTCAGGGGGTCACACTACAGATTGGGGTTGCATCGTGATGTTCTCGACCACACCGAAATGGTTTGTCATGATTATAGATTCCTTCTTTTGAATAGGGTGTTATAGTGTGACGTATTATTCAGACTATAACCATTCCCCATATTTGGGGAATTATACTATGACACTGAGGATCATGCCACAATACAAATGTTTTTTTATTTTTTGAGAGGGGTATATATTTGAATTGATATTCCCGACCCTACCCCTTAAATATGAATGTAGGACTAGGATATGATATTTTTATCATCCTCTCACCATCTCCCCCCATGATTTCTTACCCTATGATCCCTTTGGTCATGTAGTGATACAAATTCATTATTCATAGTGTGTTGAGGTATATTAGTCTCTTATTCTCCCCTATTCTTCTTACCAATCCATTTTCTGTTAGGATGGAAAGAAAATTTTAGGTTATTCCATGTGATTCCCCTAAATAATTGGGGAATCTAATCATGATAATGTGGTTTTGTGGAATAATGAATATAAGAGTTTCAGTAGGTCAATATTATGATCATTGCACACAATTTATTTCTAGGTAGGTCACCTTATGGGTTTAATTGAAGATATTGTATTATTGTTATAAAGTTATTCATTGAATAAAATTTATTATAATGGGATTATATGTTTCATAGGTCCCGATCTATGTCAAAATAAACTAGACCTTATTGCTTATAAATTCAAAAATATTTAACAATTCAATTATTTTTCATTATAATTCATTAATTGGGGATTTGGAATTCAAAATTTTTCAATATTAGTTTCATAATTTTTGAAATTAGATAGGTGATCATGGAATATAAAGAGGTTGGAATGATATTTTATGATTGAATTAAATGGATAACTAAGGTATTTTCCATTTACATTATTGATTCTATTACATATTTTGTTATTTAATTTTCATGTACAATTATTATTTTTATCATTGGTATCATTTTTTACATGTTTTTATCTCACTCTATTAATTGGGGAAGGTTCATGATTTTCAAATTATCAAAATGATAATATATCTTACTAAATGATTCCTTGATGAATCCATGATCAACTATGTTCTGGTGGAATATTTTATAGTTTTATTGGGAGAATGTGATGGATTCTAAAAACAAAAAGGATTTTTAATTTTTAAAAAGATAATATAAAAATGATTTTGGTTTTGATTATAATTCATAAATAAAATTAGGAATTTATGGAAATTTTATTGAATGGAATTTCAGAAAAAAATTGGGGTTTTTCATGGATATTGTCATTGGGATTTTGTTCAAGGGACTAGGATTACTAGATTAAAAAATGTGGAACTTTTTTTAAATAGATTAAAAATTGGTTTTGACATTAATTTAAAAAGGGAAGTTATAAGGGCTTATTGGAGACTTTTCATGGTGTGTTGGACCTTGTGTGGGAGATACCATGTTTTCCAAAGATAATATGCATTTTATATATTTTTTATTTGTGGTCTCATAGTATGTTGTTTTGATTTCTTGAAATTTCATAATAGTTTTGTACACATGTGAGATACCTTCACATGGGTAATGGTTAAGGTATCTAAATTGAATATACATTCATGGTGTCCTTTTGGAGTAGGTCCATTTTATCTTTAGAACACCCTTGTGATGGGTTGGAGATGTTGTATTTAAATATGTGATGGGTTATACAGTCACCATTGACTTTTGGTAATTTCATGACATTATTAATTAGTTTATGGCCTACTATATTTCTTATAGGTGACCATTGAGATTATCCTATGTAATTATAATGGTAGTAAGTGAAAATGTTTTTCAATAAATTCATAGGCCGAGTTCAATATTTATATTGTGTATTAATACCTCTAAGAGTATGTTTCAAATATTACTTTAGTGATCAATGATTACGTTGAGGAGAAGCATTTTTTTAATAGTATGATGTAGTGTATATTGTTTTTTCTTCCCAGTAGTGATATAAATTGTGTTATTTGTTCTCTAACACCATGGGTATCCAAACACATATAAGTGGGTGAAGAGTCACTAGGTGGGATGGTGGCTGACCCAAAGATAGAATATGTGGGTGTTATAAAATAGATCTGACTTGTATCCATTCAACTAAAAACCCAAGGAGAGACCATGGCTATGAAACTATTATTAATTATTGATATTGATGATGGTTTTAATGTGTGATTAATGTTTATAGGGTGAAACATGGGAGTTATACTACCATTTATTGGGAGGTAACCATTGTGACTATGAGTGGTATATATAATAGAGATTGAGGTTCTCAATGGGTTGTTTGAATTCTATCTCTAGCGAGGATCATTGAGGTGATCTGGGATGGGGTGTGACCACTAGGTTTATTAATTCTTATGATTGAGCCACATTGTTTTAATTTTCCCTTTTCTATCATATAATTCTAATTATATTGTTTAACATGTTGGAAATTTTTTTGATTTAATGTTATTGTGTTTTTTAGGATCTTCATTTCCCATGTTAGTTTTGTTTTTTATTTATGGATAGTGTAATGATAGATGGATAATGTGGGAATAAAATGTATGAGTTGGTGGATAGTGTGGGACCTTTATGATTATTTCATATTATAATATGTGTTAGGTATGGGATACTTCATTATTACATAGAGGTATGCATGTTATTAATCATAAGTAGGTGGATCCTATCCTAATTTGGGTAGTACTATTGTGATTTTCAAGGAGTGTGTGTCTTCTAACCATAAAGGATCATGTTTTTTTTTTCATATGTTCATTGTGTTATATTTTTGTTTGGAAATGTTTTATAGATCACTATAATGTACCCTCTCCCTATATTTTCATTCAAATCCATTTTATCATAGCCGAACCTTGTGTGTTGAGAGAAGTGTGGGAATCTTATAGGGTAGTGAGACTCACTGCATATTCATGTACATAACATGAGATTAGATGTATGTGGATAGAACATTATGTTATCTTTTATTTACTAAGAACACATGGTAATGGATATGTGGTTTAGGTATAGTAGGTTGTTGAGGGTTAGTTTTTTGTGTGAGTTATCATGTGATTTTTCTCAAAATCAATTATTAATTTTCTATTATGTTACAATATTACTTGTCTATCATCTAGTGAGTCATCATGTTCCTTATGCCATGGATTCCTCTCATTTATTTAATTATACTACTACTCTATTATAGTTTAATCATCATAAAGACTTCTATTTCATTTTTATTTTTAATTCTGAGGGCTCTTGTTGATCAATGTTTTTTGTCTATATGTTTTTTGTTTTGGTTTTATATATATGGGTTAGGTTAATATTTTTATAAATCCATGGATGACAAAAGGGATTCATTTTTTGGGAATATCCTTGCTATAATTTGTTCGGCCCTCAATACTTGTTAATAGACTCTGGTGTATATAGAATCATGCCTAATGTCTTAAAATAATCTCCTTCTCAATTGTTATTAATGATATTTGAGTGTGGGAGTTACAAAAACACAAGGGGATACCACTAAAAGGGATGTCTATAGTTAAAAATAATAAGGATTGGTTAGAAAGAAGGTTAATATAGGTTATGAAGATCAATAAAAACCTAAGGAATATTCCTAAATTATTATAATATCATCCTTTTATTTTAATAAGACATACACTATCAGAGTAGAGGTGGGAATACTTCTACATTACACTGGTTATAGGATACTCCATGGGATAATTTTGGAATTTGAAGCGATATTTTTTCCAAAGATAATAAAACACAATACGTATTCTTTTTTGTTATAGATTCCAATTCATCATTTGTTTATTTCAAATAGTTCTTTTTAAATATAGATTAGGTAGAACAAAAAGATCCTCCAAAAACCAATGGATGGAGGAAACCAGTATGCACCCCCATTTGGAAGGGGTGGGAAAAAACTCATACACACATATAACCCTTGTTTGTGAGGAGGGAAGAACATATGTCACATTCCAAGGATAACCAAGAGTGACACCAAACACCCTTTCATATATATGTATGAAACACAATCTTCTAATTCTCAAAGTCTCTCAAACACGTTCATAGGTACATACCACGTAACACAACACCAATACATTCAAACCCACCTCTAATGTGTCCATATACGTCTATCACTCTCTGTGCACTACAAACAACCTATGTCACATTATCTTACCTAATAATTCCCAAATTACAAACTCATGGGACCATAGTGTGAGTCACCAAAAGTCATACAATGGGATGAAAGAAACCACTCCACTATCGGCATAAATGTGTTATGTGGTGTAATTGTCACAACTGGGTCCCAGTGACAGCACAGCCACCCCGCCTTAACATGGCCGTCCGGTCCTGGCCAACCAGGTACCACCAGTTGCCCCCAAAGACATGTGGGGCCCACCATAGGGTCTACCCACATGCTCGAATGAGTTATCTGACTAATGACAGTCCCCACTTGCCAACAATTGTCTTTTTAAGTGTTCTTTTTCCTCACTCATACACATCATGCGATACTTCCCAAGAGGTCACCCATCCTTATCACTACTCCAAACCAAGCACGTTTAAATGTGGAGTTCTAATCAGGTAGGCTCCCAAAAAGGGAGGTGCACCTTGTTGACATGAGTCATATCATTTAGTCATTTAACCCTTTATCATTTGGGGATGTTACAATCACCCCCACCCCTTAGAGCACAACACCCTCGTTGTGGGCCCTACATCTCAACCCTGGCAGCGCACCACACACTTAAGGCTGGGTTTCTCCTCTGATACCAAATGTGACAACTGGGTCCCAGTGACAGCACAACCACCCCGCCTTAACATGGCCGTCCGGTCCTGGCCAACCAGGTACCACCAGTTACCCCCAAAGACACGTGGGGCCCACCATAGGGTCCACACACATGCTCGAACGAGTTATCTTACTAATGACAGTCCCCACATTCCAACAATTGTCTTTTCAAGTGTGCTTTTTCGTCACTCATACACATCCTGCGAAACTTCCCAGGAGGTCACCCATCCTTATCACTACTCCAAGCCAAGCACATTTAACTGTGGAGTTCTAATCAGGTAGGCTCCCAAAAAGGAAGGTGCACCTTGTTGACATGAGTCATATCATTTAGTCATTTAACCCTTTATCATTTGGGGATGTTACAATCACCCCCCCCCCTTTAGAGCACAACACCCTCTTTGTGGGCCCTACATCTCAACCCTGGCAGCGCACCACACACTTATGGCTGGGTTTCTCCTCTGATACCAAATGTGACAACTAGGTCCCAGTGACAGCACAACCACCCTGCCTTAATATGGTCGTCTGGTCCTGGCCTACCAGGTACCACCAGTTGCCCCCAAAGACATGTGGGTCCCACCTCAGGGTCCACCCACATGCCCGAACGAGTTATCTGACTAATGATAGTCCCCACAGGCCAACACTTGTTCTTTCCACTGTGCTTTGTCCTCACTCACACACATCCTGGGAAACTTCCCAAGAGGTCACCCATCTTGATCAGTACTCCAAGCCAAGCACGTTTAACTATGGAGTTCTAATCAAGTAGGCTCCCGAAAAGGAAGGTGCACCTTGTTGACATGAGCCATATCATTTAGTCATTTAACCCCTTATCATTTGGGGATGTTATAGTAATTTTATCACAAATTTCCTCATATTATTTAGTTAAATAAATTATATTTTAATTTAAATTTTATCTTATAATGAATAGTATTTTAATCCATATCATATCTAATTTAATTTTGTGTTCATTGAATTTTTTAATGGATTTTTGTTTTTGTTTTTAGTGATCAAATTGAATAATGTTCTTGTTGTAAGTATTCTATGAATTTAAATTTTTTAATGAATTTAAATAATGAATATCAAATATGATTATTTTGAAAATATGTGTTTTGTTAGCTATTTTAGTAAAAATATGGATAATGGAAAATATGGCCACAGGTGTTATTGGATTGTCTGTGTGACTGTAATTTTACCTAGTTTTGAAAAATTAAAATATATCAAAGAAATTACATGTAAAGATTGATTGACCAAGAGTATTACTAGTAGTGAAAATGGTTTTTGGCGACAGTAAATCTAAAAGTATTGAATCAAAGAAAAAGAGTATTGAAAAAATGTGAACTCAAATCAACCACTGTTGGAAATTGAAAAAATGAAATATGTAATAAATTTGTGATATTTACGATGCATTAAACCAAATCTATCATGGGAGTTGTTTGGTCATTTTTAAGATTGAATTTTTAAGAGATAATAAATCCAAAATGGAAAAGGGAGAAAAATGAGAGGTCACACATCATAATAGTACTATAAAAATAGGAAAAGGTACTTATAGTGATAAAAGAACATGTAAAAGAATTTCCCCATGTTTGCAATAAATCATGATCAACTAACCCCTATCACATTCACAAAAACATCATGTTCAAGAAAAAATCATGATTTTATGAAGATAATATAGTTGATGGTTTCTAGCACTACCATACTCTAATGAATTTGATCTAGAGTTATTAGTTACCGTGATTAATAGTTAGGGACACATCAGTAATTAAGATAATGAAGTAAAATTTGCCTCTATAGAAGTAGTCATCCCATATAAAGATGGTCATAAACTAAGAGAATCCCCAAGAAGATGAACTTGATGTTGCTCCCAGAATTTGAAATGAATAAAGTTGGTGCTTCTTATTCATAAAACTTAATAATATGAAAGATGCATTGATATATAATTCAAACAACATCTAAATAATCCTTGTTGACACCCTCCATTTAAAGTTATTGTCTCACCTAACATGATCACCAAGAACAGTTTTTAATGATTACATTTTATATTTTAATAATCAATTGTGTAGGTCATGAAATCCAAGCATTCATAACGTATGATTACTCGAGAATCCACCAAACACATTTTGGTGCACCTATGATGCACAATGCTTCAAATTATAGATTATTATGATCTAATAAAATGTTTTATTTATTAAAACCATTAAATTAGGACCAATTTTGAGGCCCAATTACAAAAAATAAAGATCATAAATTATTTTTAGTCCACACATGGCTCATGAAACATATCACATTACAAATGTAAAGTGGGAGATTTTTTCCCCGTGAAACTGATGGAGCACAATCACGAATGTAAAAGAGAATTTATAAGAAAGTATTGATGATCTTTGAACCCTAAGAATAAATATCAATGAATATCATGTTGTGTACATGAATGAAATAATTCCGAGTACAAAATTTAAAAAAGAATGGGGTACATGGGTTGGGGTAAAAAAACTCATTATGGTCAGAAAGTATGATTATCCAAAATAAAGTTTGAAAGGGATAATTTATAAAAGATCTAAATTTTATTTATATATTTTAAGATATTGTGTTAACAAATGTGTGTATATAAATCCTAGGGGATAAACAGATATAGATGATACTAGGCGACCATGAAAATTGTAATGCATCAGATGGCCATGATACCATATTTCCAGTTATTACATAATGAATACTCGCTTTACTTCATTAGGGGATTTTATGAAACTCTAAAACAACTTCCAATTAGAGGATTGAGTTTGGAAGAGTTATAACTAAGATTTTTCCACATTAACATGTAGGGAAATTAAAAAATTTGGTTCCAAAATATGGATGAAGAAATTTTAATTCATGGGACTCTATGTACAATGATTTCATCACGAACTTTTACCCTAGGATGGTGATTTTTGTGATAAGTCCCAAAATTAATGAATTTTTACAATATGATGGATATTTATTCCATGAATCATATGGTAGATTCAAGGGGTTTCTTAAGAATTTCTCTAACCACTAGTGTGTACCACAATTTTTCATGGGTACATTCTACAAGAGTCACAAACCATACTATCAAAAATGGTTAATTAGTCATCTTAAAGTTATTTCTCGGATTAAGTGAAGATGAGATCAAATAAATTTTTAAGAAAAATCAAATAATTCAAAACCAAAATTTTCTAGAATATGAACTGTAATAGCCTAATATTTTAAAAGGAATCATTATTTTCAATAACAATCAAGAAACACCACTGTAGAGACCCAAAGCTTGACGTACATGGACATTACATTACTTTAGCGAAATACTTAATACATAATAAAAACAGACACACAATGACCATAATAGTTTAGTGTCTTTGGAAGCTTGGAACGTAATCTTCTAATTGTGGTGAAAGATCTTCAACATCTCCCATAATGATCATCCCCTTTTTTTCTTACCTAAAACCTTTATTTATATCCTAGGGAAAAGAAAACATAAAAAGGGTGAGCTCAAATGCTCAGTAAGGGTTAGCATGGATAAAATAAAACATACCATATACATTTGAACTTAAAAAAACATGAACATTAAAAATATTGAGCAACAACATAAAACATGGAAATACATAAGGCATAGATAATAATGGAACATAAATCATTATAAAATAGCTTGGGAATAAAACATGTAATTGTGGCATCCATTTAGAACATGTAATGATTTCCATAGTAGCCAAGGCATTGCTGCCAAGACCATCTTAGTGGACAAAGTCCCTTTCTGAATCGAGTTCACTCCTCATTCCAGTCCTGTAATACTGAACCGGATTAACTTACCATTCCAGCCATGTCTATCTCATGAGATATAATTCATTACCCAATGCATTGGAGGGATATATAGGTCCCACCCATCTCATAATGAAATCATTCTTACTTGTGCCACAAAATAAACTTAAAACATTCATCATAACCCAATGAATAAAATGGGTTTCATAAACATCATTCCATCATAACATAATCCGTATAAAACAAATGGATATCATTTCATCATAAGAAAAGTGAAACCATGTAAATCATAGATATATTATACTTGAAACATACACATATAAAATAATGTCATCATAGATGGAAAATGGTTTTGATAAAACATTTGAAATGAATTCTTGAGGAAAATATCCTTTCTTCATCAAATCATTTTATTTTCAAAAAAAATGCCATGCACATTTAAAATAAAGTATTTTGTTGAAAATAGTCATAAAATAATGTAGAGTAATCTTCATGAAAATGAGGAGTTATTAAACCGTAAAAATTCGTTCACGCCGTATAAGTTAAAAATAACATTCTCCTCATACTTTTGTCGGAAAAGTCAAAAAAGTACCTCGTAACGTAAACAAAAGAATGATTCCTTACATACCAAGTAGTAAAAGTCAAAAATTGGTAAAAAGGACTTTAAACATACATGAAAACACTTTTATAAAACATTGACTTGGATGATATAAATAACCACAGTAAATACTTACGAATAAGCAATCTCGGATAAAAATTGAGATTGCGAGATTTTCCCTTACCATAGGTTTGATATGCTTCGTACGTATCCGAAACTCCTCTTCTTTGAAGCGCCTCTTTGAGACCTCCTCTTAGGGCACTAAAATTGGTCTTTGAAGAAGACCAGGACCTCTAGGATGTTTCTAGGGAAGTGGAGAAGAGAATTGGGTAGGGGTTGGCCGAGCTTGAAGGCTCAAAGTGGTGTGTGTAAGAGAGGGAGGAGGTGCCCTTTTACAAGGGAGGAGAGGGGCACCTTTGGAATTCATAACAATATTAATTTATAATAAATCTATCCACACTTAAAAACCTCAAAAAATGACTCATATTCGAAGCTTAGATGAGATAGGGTTGTAATCTCCTAAAAAAATAAAATTTAGACTTGTTTGGATCTTATTTTAAACCTTATCATTTTGATTTATCCTTACTTAATACATTTAAGTTTATTTCTTGTACTAAAATTCTAAATTTTAAATTATAACAAATAATTACTTATTTGTTGTGAATTTTCAATAATTTTCTACTTTATAACAATATAGACCATATAAATTTAAATTTATAATATTTAAATATTTTTGTGATTTTTAAACAATTTTATAATATTTTATTTTTATAAAATTACAATAGTGTCAATTTTGACACTATTCATTTATTTGAATTTAAATAAAATATATACAGAAGATATGTTCAAACTAAAAGCTTAAATAGATTCATAATATTCCATATGTATCTATACAATTAGTGGATCACATTAAATAGTTCATATAATATTTAATTTATTATTTTTAAAACCATTTATTTGGTTTATCTCTTAATAAAATAATTACTACAACATTTTTTTATAATTATTTAATATTCTGATTTGTTGCATAAAAATTAAAAATAAAATCCTTTGATGAAGATAAATCTATTACCTTTCACAATAATACTTTTACTCGAATTTATCATCTTAAAATCACAATATTTAAATTGTTATATTTATTAAATTGTGAAGGTGACAACTTTGGCATCATTTAAAATAAAATAAAATAAATTTAATAATCAAATTTATAAGGCTCAAAACGGTTATATATTATTTCAATGGATGATTAAGGTCTAGATATATGCTACCAATAATTGTTTTTCAGGTTTTTGGGACTTTTAATGGGTATTATTATTTCAATAAAAACTGTATTACTTATTTCTCACTTAATAAATAATTTCTCTATCATTAATGTATCACCATTAATGACAATTATTTAATCCCTAAAAATTCTAAATAAATAATCATGATGTGGATAATTTTATTAGATTTCTGGAGACAATTCCTTTTCAAAGTTTTATGATGTTTACCACTAAATTAAAATAATTATTCTTATAAGATTTAAGAGAGTGACATGTTGTCACTTTCTTTGGTTTTATTAATAATTAAATTATTTTCTTGGTCAAAAGTCCATAAAATGAATCTAATCCGACCCTTAGGTTATATGGGTGTACTTTTAGCAATCCAATAGAATTTTGTAATGTGTTAGGGAAATTTTATAATATTATATTTACCCTTAATTACCTGATTTACCTTTAACTATGGTAAATAAAATTTACCGTAGTTACTATTCATAATTTCCAAAAATAAAAAGTAGATTATGAACATAATTTGGACCCACTGATTCCAAATATGGAATCCATTTTTCCAAATTCAAAACACAAAATTTGCAGAAATTAAATCAAAATTAATCCCGTTTTCGAAAGAAAACGGGTTTTTCTTTAAAACATTGCAAACGATTGAATTGATTTAACCTATGAATTTAATGTAAAATCAATTCCAATGACATAAATTATATTAAATGGTAAAAATATATTCTATTTATACTTTAAAACAATTCAATATTATAATTTATCCATATAAATTATTGTGATTAAAAGAGTTGTTTTTAATTAACATATAACATGTTTTTACTATTCATCAAAATATGAAAGTTACCAGAATAATATGAAAATTTTATCCAAATTAAATTTTTATTTCATTATTCCAAAGAAGATTTTTATTTTGTCAAATAAAAATTATAAACTTGTCAAAAACTATATTTAAAGTGGGTGTGCCATCAAAAGGCGGCAAAACTGCATTTTTTGAAAAAAAACTTATTTTACCAGAAAAATTTATTTTGTTCTTATAACATGTTCTAGAAAATGTGTAAGATGAATAATAATGTTATAAAATAAAAAATTTACTTAATACTATTCATAACATCTAGTTCATAATAATATTATAATAATATATCGTTGTTTAGTAAAAACCGGTATTGCGTACAACACATGCTGTCGAGGAAGGTCGTGATTGCATATAATGCAAGCCAAGTCAGGGTTGTGTGTTGTGAAAAAACACATAGTTGTTTCGTATAACATAATCAAACCATATTTCATTTATACATTGAATATATATATATATACTCAATGTTGTATAGAATAACTATTATCATAGTTGTGTGTAACACGATCCAAGAATTGTGTTGTGTATACTACAAGCTAATACGGTGTTGCGTATAGCACAAGGCAATCTTAGTGTAGCATAAAACACAAGACATTAATGAAATTAAAAGAGTATTTTTCATAAAATATCGGGGTGTTACATTCTACCCCCCTTAAAATGAATTTCGCCCTCGAAATTCATCGGGGTTATAAATGGTTTAATACTCAAAAGTTTGCTTAATAGAAACCCACATCGTAAAAAGGAATACCAAAACCTGGCTTTAAAAACTAAAGTATGTAATGTAACGGTTACCCAAATTAACTCATCACTAGGTTTCCACGTAGGAGAACATAGGTGAAAATATGGATATGGAAGAAAAATCTAACCATCAAGTTCTGATGGAGAGTGGTAGAGAACATGGCTATGAAAAAGCCAACAATCACAAGGATATTGATTTGTGATGATCTACGGTACCATCTGATTCATCGGATATAAGGGAACTAGGACAACATTGTTTGTTTTCAAGATCATTTCCCTAAAGTTGATGAATTAAAAGAAATACATGCATGATTTTGGTACAATCTCACTGTTGTTCGGGAATTGAAAAATTTCCACTTCATCCCTTAATGAAATGAAGTTGAATTTTTTATTCCTGATGTGTTAGAAGATCATGTGATAGAATTATGGGTCATTCCATCTCTTTCAAACAAAAGGATAGAAAAAGTTATAAGTCAATCTTATGGTTAGATTAATCATATATGGGTCCCAAAATGAGCTTACACTTCATATATCAAACCACTTAATAAAATAAAACTAGTTTCCACTAACCAGGGACTTCCTGTAGGCCAGTGGTAGGCAATAAAGGCCAGTCGCACTTTGGTTGTGGGTTCGATTCCCACAGCCTTGTCCGACGTGATGGGATGTCGCCCGTCCTGCAGGTTTTCCTTTTTCTAAAACTATATTACTATAACATCCCATCAATGATATCGAAAAAACATCTATCCTTAAACAATACTAACTTATGTCCAACATAATCAATTCCAATCTTTAGGCTTATCCATAATACTGCATTCCACTCTCATAATATAGTGAAAATGATTACCAGAGATTTAATACCATTGTTGATCCCCATATATCATAAGATATGTCTTGTTGGTCACATTCCAAACATTAGAAGGCCTTAATCATGTATTCTATTGAAAAATGAATACCCATTGAACCATAGTGAAAACATGAATGCAGTTAAAAGTTAACACTTTCCACATACCAAAATCCTCAAAATTATATATACTCAAACCATGATATCACTTAGTCCTTATATCAATCATGAGCTCATGAATACAATCAAACATCTCATTATCTTCTTATTCCTTCATTATGCACATATCATCTACTTTACAAAAATATCTGAATAACCTTCCATGGTTACTGGTACCATTCAACATATATTTTAAAATACATTTAGGAAAAACAATTGTGTAACAATCCTTATAGGATTCTTTATTCCATAGTACCATTAACTATACAACATAGCTCTCGATAAACATACAATCATTCCACTACCTTCTAAAACAACCGACTGAGCTTCAACAATTCATTCAGCTCATATATCATTTGTAGTCTCCTCATCGTCATCCACATAAATACTACCCATATGACTATGCTGATTCTCTTCATGAGATTTTACATTAGGGCATTGGTTTGCATAATCCCTGTACATTCCATATGTAAAACATCTAATCATTGTTGATGTTGTAGCAACACCATTATCCTTGTCCATGGTGTTAACTGAACATTTTCCTTTGCACTTACTGGATTTGTGTCCTTCTTTTCCACACCCAAAGCATCTTCCAGTTCCTTTGAAACAATCTCCCTGATGCCTCTTCCCAGATGATTTACATGAGGGAAATTGAACTTTCATTCTTCTATGATCATCATGAAACTCCATCTTTCCCTTATTATCTGAGTCGGGAAACTTACCAAAGTTGAAATTATTGATCATATTATGAGATTGATGATTAGGCATAATAACAATATTTGGACTTCCAAATCCCATTTCATTTGGTTTCTCATGAAGAAAATCATTCCATTGTCTCCCATATCCTCCATTATCGTGAATCTTCCTGTTTCCAGCCATTTTCTAAAACCCAAAAACAATAGAGTGAGAGGAAAAAATCATGCTAGGGAAAACAACATAGTAAAGGGGGAGTATCCTAAATATATAACATCTTAGGTTAAATTCTATGATCGTTACCGTAGTTCTAGGACTGTATCATATACGTATACTTATCCTTAGGGACATCCCTAGAAATACCATAGAAATATCTCTATGGATCTCACTAACGTTTTCGCATCCTAGTTTCCAAAGGTTGACTAAACCATTCCTCTGATACCAATTGTAGAGACCCAAAGCTTGACGTACATGGAAATTAAATTAATTTAGCTGAATACTTAATACATAACAAAAAACAGACACACAAGGACCGTAATAGTTTAGTGTCTTTGGAAACTTGGAATGTAATCTTCTAATTGTGGTGAAGGATCTTCAACATCTCCCATAATGATCTTCCCCTTTTTTTCTTACCGAAAACCTTTCATTATATCCTGGGGAAAAGAAAACATAAAAAGGGTGAGCTCAAATGCTTAGTAAGGGTAAGCATGGATAAAATAAAACATACCATATACATTTGAACTTAAAAAAACATGAAAATTAAAAATCTTGAGCAACGACATAAAAGATGTAAGTACATAAGGCATAGATCATAATGGAACATAAATCATGATAAATTAGCATGGGAATAAATCATGTAAATGTGGCATCCATTACGAACAGGTAATGATTTACATAGTAGCCAAGGCATTGCTGCCAAGACCATCTTAGTGGAAAAAGTCCCTTTCTGAATCGTGTTCACTCCTCGTTCCAGTCCAGTAATACTGAACCAGATTAACTTACCGTTCCACCCATGTCTATCTCATGAGATATAAATCATTTCCCAATGCATTGGAGGGAGATATAGGTCTCACCCATCTCATAATGAAATCATTCTTACTTGTGCCACAAAATAAACTTAAAACATTCATCATAACCCAAAAAATAAAATGGGTTTCATTAACATCATTCCATCATAACATACTCCATATAAAACAAATGGATATCATTTCATAATAAGAAAAGTGAAACCATGTAAATCATAGAGACATTATACTTGAAACATACACATATCAAATAATGTCATCATGGATGGAAAATAGTTTTGATAAAACATTTGAAATGAATTCTTGAGGAAAATATCATTTCTTCGTCAAAATCATTTTCTTTTAAAAAAATGCCATGCACATTTAAAATAAAAGTATTTTGTTGAAAATAGTCATAAAATCATGTAGAGTAATCTTCATGAAAATGAGGCGTTATTAAACCGTAAAAATCCATTCACGTTGTATATGTTAAAAATAGAATTCTCCTCATACTGTTGTAAGAAAAGTCAAAAATGTAACTCGTAACGTAAACAAAAGAAAGATTCCTTACATACCATGTAGTAAAAGTCAAAAATTGTTAAAAATGGCTTTAAACGTACATGAAAACACTTTTATAAAACATGGACTTGGATGATATAAATAACAACAGTAAATACTTATGAATAAGAAATCTTGGATAAAAATTGAGATTGTGAGATTTTCCCTTACCTTAGGTTTGATATTCTTCGTACGTATCTGAAACTCCTTTTCTTTGAAGCGCCTCTTTGAGACCTCCTATTAGGGCACTAAAATTGGTCTTTGAAGAAGACTAGGACCTCTAGGATGTTTCTATGGAAGTATAGAAGAGAATTGGGAAGGGGTTGGCCGAACTTCAAGGCTCAAAGTGGTTTGTGGAAGAGAGGGAGGAGGTGCCCTTTTATAAGGGAGGAGAGGGGCACCTTTGGAATTCATAACAATATTAATTTATAATAAATCTAACTGCATTTAAAAACCTCCAAAAGTAACTCATATTCGAAGCTTAGAAGAGATAGGGTTTTAAACTCATAAAATAATCAAATTTAGACATGTTTGGATCTTATTTTAAACATTATCATTTTGATTTATCTTTACTTAATCAATTTATGTTTATTTGTGGTAATAAAATTCTATATTTAAAATTATAACAAATAATTACTTATTTGTTGTGAATTTTCCATAATTGTTTACTTTATAACATTATATACCTTATAAATTTAAATTTATACTTTTTAAATATTTTTGTGATTTTTAATCAATTTTATACTATTTTATTTTTATAAAATAACAATAGTGTCAATTTTGCCACTATTCAATTATTTGAATTTAAATAAAATATATACAGAAGACATATTCGGAATAAAAGCTTTAATAGATTCATAAAATATCATAGGTATCTATAAACGTATTGGATCACATTAAATAGTTCATATAATATTTATTTTATTATTTTTAAAACCATTTATTTGGTTTATCTCTGAATAAAATAATTACTACAACATTTTTGTATAATTATTTAATATACTGATTTGTTGCATAAAAATTAAAAATAAAATCCTATGACGAGGATAAATCTATTAACATTCACAATAATACTTTTACTAGATTTTATCATCTTAAAATAACAATATTTAAATTGTTATATTTATTAAATTATGAAGGCGACAACTTTGGCATCATTTAAAATAAAATAAAATAAGTGTCATAATCACATTTATAAGGCTCCAAACGGTTATATATTAGGTCATTGGATGATTAAGGTGTAGATATACACTAAAAATAAGTTTTGGTCAGGTTTCTGGGACTTTTAATGGATATTATTATTTCAATAAAAACTGTATTACTTATTTCCCAATTAATAAATAATTTATGTATCATTAATGTATCACCATTAATGACAATTATTTAATCCCTAAAAATTCTAAATAAATAATCATGATGTAGATAATTTTATTAGATTTCTGCAGACAATTCATTTTCGAAGTTTTATGATGTTTATCACTAAATTAAAATTATTATACTTATAAGATTTAAGAGAGTGACATGTTGTCACTTTCTTTGGTTTTAATAATAATTAAATTATTTTCATGGTCAAAAGTCCATAAAATGAATATAATCCGACCCTTAGGTTATATGGGTCTACTTTTAGCAATCCAATTGAATTCTGGCATGTGTTAGGGTAATTTTATAATATTATATTTACCCTTAATTACCCGATTTACCTTAAACTATGGTAAATAAAATTTACCGTAGTTACTATTCATAATTTCCAAAAATAAAAAGTAGCTTATTAACATAATTTGTGTCCAATAATTCTAAATATGAAATCTATTTTTCCAAATTCAACACAAAAAAGTTGCAGAAATTAAATCCAAATTAATCCCATTGTCGAAAGAAAACGGGTTTTTCTTTAAAACATTGCAAAAGATTGAATTGATTTAATCTACGAATTTAATGTAAAATCAATGATAATGGAATACATTATATTAAATGGTAAAAATATATTCTATTTATACTTTAAAACCATTCAATATTATAATTTAACCATATAAATTATTGTGATGAAAAATGTTGTTTTTAATTAATATATAGCGTGTTTTTACTATTCATCAAAATATGAATGTCACCAGAATAATATTAAAATTTTATCCAAAGTAAATTTTTATTTCTTTATTACAAAGAAGATTTTTATTTTGTCAAAATGAACTTATAAAAATGTCAAAAACTATATTTAATGTGGGTGTGCCATCAAAAGGCGGCAAAACTGCATTTTTTTAAAGAAACTTATTTTACCCGAAAAATTTATTTTGTTCTTATACCATTTCTAGAAAATGTGTATGATGAATAATAATGTTATAAAATTCAAAATTTAGTTAATACTATTCATAACGGCTAGTTCATAATAATATTATAATAATTTATCGTTGTTTAGTAAAACCCAGTATTGTGTACAACACACACTATCGAGGAAGGTTGTGATTGCGTGTAATGCAAGCCAAGTCAGGGTTGCGTGTTATGCAAGAATCCTTCGTTTTTCGTATAACAGAATCCAACCATATTTCATTTATACATTGAATATATATATATATATACTCAATGTTGTGTAGAATAACTATTATCAGAATTGTGTGTAGCACGATCCAAGAATAGTGTTGTGTATACTACAAGCTAATACGGTGTTGCGTATAGCGCAAGGTAATCTTGGTGTAGCATAAAACAGAAGACATTAATGAAATTAAAATAATATTTTTCATAAAATCTCGGGGTGTTACAACCACAATAGAGGTTAAAAGAACAACTAAATACTATTATTTAAATATGACCATTATAACAAATTCATTTAATAGAATAGAATTGATATTATCATAAAATATAAAAAAAATTTATACTCATTTCCAATTTTTTAATTTGTTCTTTTTAAATAAAAAATTGATTATTATTAAAATCATTTTATTCATCAAAAAAAATTTCTTTTGAAAATGATTTTTATTGCTTTTTATATACAAATAATATAATTAATTCTTGGATCTCATAGAAAATGTATTTTATAAAATTAAAATAATTTTTGAAATACAAAAATAAAAAATTTCCTATTTTTTATTTTTGAAATTTTTTTGAAATGTTTGAATTATTATTGAATAGTAAAAATTATACCAATTTTTATTCAAAACTGTAATTTATTTTAAATTATTTACAAGGTAAAATTTTGTTCTATATTAGTTTTAAATTTAATTTAGTTCTATTTCATTTAAAATATTATATTTATTATTTTAAAATTAATTTGGATCTTTAATATCGTAGAGTAACATTTTTTATTTAAAAGGGTTATTTTTCGAAAACATTGTTTTTCATTACCTTTTTCCAGGTGAATTTTGAAAGAAGTTATTCAAATTATATGTTTTCAATTTGAAAAAAATTGATTAAATATTTAGATTCAAGAAGTCAAAATTCATTAAATTTGTCCCCAATATATTTCTCTAAATGAATTGTAACCATGGTATTTTTCGAAACCACGATAAATGGTAAACAGTGTAATTTATGGTAAAAATAAAATTGTAAGGACTCGAAAGTGACCCTAAAACATTTAATAATTTATCGGATCCTTTTTTTGTGGCCATAAATAGATTGGGTTCAAAGTTATAATCATTTGGAATCATTTGGATGATATTATGAAATTTATAATATTTTATTTAAAATAAGTCAAAGATATCATACTCATATTTTTATAATTATACCATTTTTATATAAGGTTATCCAAAAGATTCACTCGTCAATATGTATTAATATTAATTCTAATATATTTACCTACTTCTTGGCAATTTATTTTTTATTTATAGTGAAAATATTATTTCCTTAATGGTCACACAATGCGGATGTAGTGTTTGTGTTATTAATTGAAATATAAAATAAATGATATTGAAAATAATACAATAAATATAATTTATGATAATTAATGTCTTAAATTAATCATAATGATTAACTTGACATTTTACTGATATAATGAAATAGATTATTCTAATTATAGGTGTTGTCTTGTTATTTTTAATGTCAAATTAAGGAATTATAATTAAAATTTACATTTAGAATATGTAATAGTAAATAATATTTAATTAAATGATATAAAAATAATTAAAATCATTAATTGGTCCAAATTATTTTTATAAGTTTTGAAATGTCATAAATTATATAATTATGGGTCATTTGGAATTTTATTGTAATTATATTAACTCTTAAAGGGTACAAATGCATGTTTTCACAATAAGAGTAAAATGGATTAAATAATGGTTAAAAACAAAATACAAGGGTATAACCATGACCTAAAAAGGTGAAAAATATATATTTAAATTAGTTCTATTCTATAGTTATCAAATTTGGTTCATATTGGATTGGTTTTATGGACAATGTTCCATGATAATGACTTATATAATATTTAAATAAAATATAGTTTAAAAATGTCACTCTCTTTATATTTAATATCTTTTATGTGTCTACATAATGCGAAAATGAATATATGAACGATCCAAAATACATATTTTGATCTTAATGTTATTATTTACGTTATATAAATTTATATTTAATTTTCATGTACTATATAATTTCCTAATATACTTATTAAATGTTAATAGAATAATTATTTGATTAACATAAAAATAAAATAAATTAAATTTAAATTATTAATTTTTGTATAATTTTAATTATTTAATGTGTTAAATGAATTTTCTTAGATTTAAGTGATATATTATAGAGTTTTAAAATAATTATACTATAATTTATATTTTTCTAGATGTACATGAAGACAATGTAAATTAATAATATCGAAACTGACATTAATGATAATTTATCAAAATAATAAATTATTATATTATATAAAAATAATAAATATTTTTTAAAAATAATAATTTATTATGACGAGGAATAAATTATCATAAATGGACAATTAATGGGTGAAAATTAAAATATTTTGATATTATGAAATGTTGTTAACATATATAAAATTAAAATTGGTTAACTAAGGGTTTTTCAAAATGATATGGTTTAAAATAATAATGAAAATTATATAAAATTTATTGGTTTATCATACTAAGACCTTATATTATACTTTTTTATCCATTTCCATTTGGTAGAATTTTGATTGAAAATTAATATATAATAAGTTAACTTTTTGGGAAATTTCAAAAGTGCCCCTTCCCTCAATTATGAAATAGAACCTTCTCCCACACTTCATTTCATCACTTTGAGTCTTCTACCTCAATCGTAATGTTCCCATTCCTCTTATAAGAATTCCAAGATAAATTTTAGTGGTTTTTTTTCACCTCAAATACCAACCCTATATCCCGTTATAGAAGATCCAAAGTAGACGTTTAAATGAACAGGTCATCACCCTAATCGATCACTTTCCCCTTCTGCTCATCCATATATCTTCCAAATCTATTTTGTTTGAAATAAAATAATAAATTCAATATCATTAATTTTCTTAAATTTTATTATAATTATAGAAACATCATTATAAACCCTCATTCTTATCAAACTTGATGTGAAGTATCACTTATCCATACGTATGGCTTACCATCTCCACATACCGATACAATTCATTTTTCCCCAACATCATTTATAAAATATCATTATGATGTATTTAATGAATATATAAAATATATATGATATTATATTGATTCTGGTATTATGAATTACTATTTACCTTTCTTTAATTCTATAAATTTAAAAATGAAAATAGTTTTCATGTGTATGTACGGCCTACCACCTCCATGAAAGGTGTAATTAATTTTATTCTTTGTATGAATATATATAAATGTGTATTTAATTATTATATATGATTTTTATAAAATTAATAAAAATCTAGATATTATGATACCAAGATCAATGTATAAGGACCAAGACTACTGAACCAAAACATGCTTGGAAAATGATGTAATTATCACCTAGAACATTGATTTTAATAACCAATTAGTAGTAAATTAGTGATAAGATATTATAAATATATAATATATGGTATGATAAATTTAGTTTCATTAAATAAATTAACAGTAAATCAATATTTATTATATACGAGGTTTGAATTTAAACAAAGAAAGAAAATACTTGTGGTAAGGTATTTCATAACTCAATTTTCATTCATTGGGTTAAACATTTATTTCATTTAATATGTAATGATATTATTATGTTTGAAATGAAATTTTATTTTATTGTGTTGTATTAAACTATTATTATGTTTATTTATAGTGAACAATTTATTTGATTAATGCTCACTTCAAAGAAATGATATTTGATAGGGGCTGCACCTCAACTTTCTTTCTCTAAGGAATATTTTGATGTTATGCCCTTATATTTTCTTATGTGTTGTATTTAAAACCGCTTTGACCTGTTGTATCCTGGATTTATTTTTCTCGTGATATTTAATATTTTGTTAATGATAAAATTTCATGTTACATGTGATTCAACTGATTACAAAGTGGTATGATTTTACTTTATACTCTTATCAATATTCATGATTATTTCAATTTAGGACTCCATTGTGGAATATTTATCCTCCATAACTGTATTTTTAAAAATTCTTTTATAATTGTTTTTCATAATTATAATATGATTGTTTAAATGAATTTAAAACCACGTTTGAATTTATATAAAAAGTCTTTAAAGAATATTTTTCACTTTTCCTAAACAATAATCATTGTTACTTTTCATACAGAAATATGAGAAGGGTGTTTTTTAACATATATTGTATAAGTATATTTTCTTGATTTAATGAAAGATTATTGTCTTGAAGATTTCTTTAGAATGTGACTTGTTCTTTTCAAAGAAAATTTTACCCATTGTAATTGTGAGGCTTTAAACTAATAAAAATGGAAAGGATATTTTCTTCAAGAATTATTTTACATGATCATTCAAAATCTTCTCCAATGTAAGAAAACAATATTCAATTTTACATATATTTTAATAGAGATATAAAACAATGAGAGAATTATTTTTCTTTCTATGAATGTTTTTTTATCATTGAATTATTTTTAATAATTCCATTTCATTTCCATGAGTTATGTGGTGATTAAATGTTTACAAAACCAATTTGTCTTGACGGGTAACCAGTTTATTTGTTGTATGTTTGATTCTTTACGTAGAACATGTCTGTAAGAATATGATATGATGTGTGTTCCCTAATTTCAGTGAAATGTTTTGGTTAATGTTCTATTCTTATAGCAAGTCATTTAAGGTATTTTGGAGAAAACCTAATCCATTATGGGACGTTTTCCACCATGTGATATATACTTGGATGTTATCATTGAGTCATGATTATGTCATGTTATATTTTTGTTCCACATCACTATGTTTTCATGATCATTTGATTCAATGTTATATATGTCATTATTTAATATGTTTATGGGTGTGCATGATTTCATTGCCTTAACATAATGAGTGACCATGTTTCTATTTATACATGTTCAGAAAGATAAAAGTTTATGTATTTGGAGAAAATTCATGAATTATGTAATTATCATGATCTCATGGATTATTCACATTTATTTTTTTTATTCATGTATTATTAATTTCAAATATTTTTCTATGAAATATGATTATGATTTTATGACCTCATGGATTACGTTCGTTTATTTTCAATTATTATGTTTCCTTTATGATCATGTTTTGCTAATGTAATCTTTTATATCTCCATTGGTTGCCATTAATAATCATTTTATCTCACTCTTTCTTAGGTTTCCATTCCCCCAGGGTATGGAAAATGGTTTTAAGAATGATATATCTAAGAAGGGTTATAGACATAGATAATTTTAGGAGATAATATAGATTTTTAGGGGCCATTTTTTTTGATATTTGATATTTTTTTCCAAATTATATAAAACTCTAAACCTAAAATCTCCTTGTGTATGTAAGTTGTAAAATACTTCCTTTTGATATTTTATCTTTTGATCAAGAAAAGTTTCTGATTTTGTTAAAGTTTATATCATTATCACTGGATCCAGAAGTGTTGATTCAGAGATATTAGAAGAACCATTGTTAATAAGGAAACCACACCCACTCCTCAAATAGAATCAATACCTTCATGATTTTACAATGAAAAGAATAAAAATACACTTAGGGTGTAGCGTCATGAATTTGGGACTCTCATCAATTCACATTTATGTTTCCTTAATTTGGAAATGCATTCCAAACCACTTGAAAATGAAACTTCTTCTAGGTATGACACCAAAGTGAAGACCAAGAGGTGACCGCGTCATGAAAATTTAAAAACAATTCTACCAGAGCCCCCCAAACCTTTGTTGGATAAATAATTGAGTATTAAGACCTATTTTTTCCACTATTTTCCAACTAAAACGTATAAATTCATACCCCAACCATGTTATAAAACTTGAAGTTCTCAATATGATGTTTAGGGTATGTTCTAACAACATATTGGAAGGATCTAAAAATGAAAATAAAAAATTTATTTGATAAGGCACATTAAGTATATAAGTTTAAAAATATAGAGTTATAAGTGGGGAAGTTTGTTTGAAATGCAGGAGCTAGAGATAAAACAATTGTAATATATTACTAATTTGATTTCATGGGTGAATTAAATGGTACTAAAAACTGGGATTTTTCTCAAAACTCAATATAATGTAATGAAATATATCAAATATACCCACACAAAATATGGAAGAAACTAAAAACAAAACACTATAGTTTTATGAATCTATAAATTTCAATATCCCTACAGAAATTCTACTTAGGATGATTTTACCTACAAAATTCGAAATGAAAAATACCAACAATTCAAGAAAAATAAAGGAAAGGAAAATCTTAAAGAGAAATATGAATGGATACCTATAAATTTGACTAAAATTTCTCAAATAACTGGCTTCCAAAGTGAAACAAATAGCGAATCAGTATTCTAAACAATTCCAATTTATAAAAGTCATAAATAAACTGAACATTGATATTACCTACCTTGAGGCATTAATTCAGAGACCTTATTATTTGAAAAAACTAATGAAAATCTATTCAAATAATAATACCATGGATTAATTTTCTACTTTTGACTTAATAAATGATTTTAGTGTTGTCTTCAAAAGTATTATACATCCCAAACATCAGAATCTATAGTGATTTTTATTCCCTTGAACCTTTTAAAATATAGTTGGCCAGATCAATTTTCTTTGAGATATCAGATTAATTATTTATTTGATTCTGTTATCCCTATTCAAACACATAAGATTAAGAGTCCCACAACCCGTAACTATTGTTTTATAACATAAAAATCAATCAAATTCTCAACCAGTTTAAAGGATAGAAGAATTGTTAGTGGGAGTAGGAAAGATGTCTTTCCTAATAACATTCTAATTTGGGATACAAAATTTGACCAGGAAATACCTATCATTCTTTATAGTCACATTATTTCCCAATTTGGGGTTTTCATTGATGTTTTAAATGGAAAATTATTTTTTATTCTTCATGAAAAGATAGGATAATTAAATGTTTTAGTAATATTTAGGAACCCACCCAAGACCAAGTCTCAATGAATTATTACCTATTAGAAATTTATTAATCTATTGATGATGTAATGACCAAAACTATTATAAATAAATTTCTCATTTTGATTTAATTAAATTTATTATTAGGTTATATGGTTATATAAAAAACATTCACTTAATTTTTTTATTAAATCAAATGTGATTTAAGACTGTGAAGTATCATTACCATTCCTAATATTTTAGTTTAATAGTAATCATGTGACTATTATAAATATAGGGTTTTCACAAGTCCAATTTACATATACAATGGAAGTGATGGCCTCAACTAGTAAGATCATAACCTATGAATCACATTTTTTGGAGCATCCAATGGAGATAGAATATCGAATATGTATTCTTTTTTCCATGACTAATCCCAATCTTAGAACTAACAACATAAGCATGAATGAAACTATTTATCTGAGAAGTTCAAGCTAATCAAGATCACGGCCCAAACCTTGTATGCCGAACCACCCCATGAAAGTCTCACTATCGTGCACCTTAATCTTATGGATTTTTTGGGTGTTTTATAAAGATATGTATCTATAGTTCAAAATTATGAGTATGTACATTATTTTTTATACAGCAGTGAATATATTTTCATTCAATTATGGTTACATTATAAATAATTTTATTTCAATATAATAAAACACAAATAGTAATTTTTTGAAACATTCAAATTTAGTTAAGAAATTTATTTTAATGAATTTATTGTTTTTTAAAATAAATAATATTTTAATAAAATATAATAAAATATAATTTCTGTTAAGTAAAAACAATAATTTAAATTTTATGATGTCAAATACAATTTTTATAAGGATTTGAAAACATTTATTATAAAAAAACACATTTTTTTAATTATTGTCTATTTTATATTAAAAGATTAAATTAAAATATTTATTAAAATATTTATAAGAAATAAATATTTTTTATAATCAGAATGTCAAAATTATCCTATAGTGATTTTTCATTATTTTTTGAGACAATAGATTTTTTGGGTAAAAACTATATACTATAAAAACATGCTTTTTGTATTATAACATCATAATGAACCAAAAGTGTTGTAATAAATACTATAAAATGTACCCATGAAAAAATACATGTTTTCACTTAAAAAAAATATTTTGAATTTATTTTATTAATTTTCTAAAGGTATTAGGAATCCTCCAAAACCATTTAGATATTTTATGTTTATAAAATCATTTTATAAGAGTTTGACTCACATATACTTAATAAAGGGCCCAATTTTTTATGCTTGGACCTTATAATTATAAAAAAAATCAATCCACACCCATTTGACCGAAACCATGGGAAACAATATGGGATATTTTGTGGGTTTGGATATTTTATTATGTAGAGTCCAAAACCTAAATAATAAATAAATCACCCTTTTCCTATATAAACTCACCCAAGATCCCATTTAACTTCATTAAAACTCCTGAGACCACATCAATAATCTTCCATCTTCTCTATATATTCTTAAAAAGTCTCCCCTAGGCTCTCTATAATCCCATCCTATGAATTTGGAGTCACACACTCAAGTAATGGACTTCTCTCTTCTCATTTCTACCCAAGAACCTCATCTATGTTTTGATTCTTAGTCTAATTTTTTGGTTACCTGGGTATGTTTTCCTAAAACCCACTAACTATCCATTGGATGTCTATATAATTATAGACCAATTTATCTATCATTAACCCCTCTCATGAGCCTTTTTGTACACCTTCTACCATGTCATAATTTAGTAAGGGGTCTTTTCCATTCTCATATTTATTCAAGCATCTTATTTATCTTGTGTATTTTATCATCATATACGTAAGATCGTATATGTTATTCCATATCGGCATTCATGTACAATTTATTTAATAATTATTTGAGATTCCTTTTTCTCTCAAAAATTGATTTTATAAATTTTTATTTGTTGTCATTATGCTGATGAAATTTCAAGATGATTTTACATGACAAAAAATTGGTTTAGCGAATACCATACTGATTTCCATTCAAGGTTATTAATATTTATACACTTATAACTCTTTGAATTGGGAATTACTTGTATATATTCCATAGACCTTAATCATGTAATAAAATATGATTATGTATTAATCCCTACTGTATGATATATGTGACACACTTAAGCATGAGAATGAAATAAAAGTGAGAGCTGCACCTGAAATTATATAGCACTTCATAGAATTGGGTAATGTTTAGTCTAATGAGGTTTCATTTTGGGGAATGGAGTGAAACAACTTCCTTTATGAGAGTTTTTCCACTATTATGTATTGGGGTTATAGCCTTGTCCTATGTTTATGATGATTTTTTAAGTTGTTTCCACATTTCCCATGTTATGATTATTATTCTATATCATTCTTTATTATTCATGTTCCTTTTATACCCCCATTGTAATTACAACTGTCTGACATATATTAATTTATAAATTTTATGAAATGTTTATTCCCATTCTATTATTTATAGATCACCCCATTCTTATCTATATCCATAGTTCATCCCATATAGTTTTATATATAAACATTTTAAGGAAGTGTTTAATAAAGATGATGTTTTTTATATTAAAAATTATTATTTAAAATACCAAATTCAAAAAGAAAATAGACCTAAAAATATTTCTAGTTGTAATATTAGTAATTATATTTAAAAACCCAATTATTAATGTTTAATAAATAACATGGTTTTTTTTGTTGGTATTTGAGAAAACAGTTTTTTATTTGTGTTATTCGAATTAAAAAACTCTTGAAAATTCCATAGGGAAAAGACTAAGTATAGAAAAAAATCCCTAAATATTGGTAATTATTGATTAATTTTTTATCATGAAAATAAATCATTTTCTGGATTCTACAAGTAGATGTGGTTCTAACATTGATCTACCAAGGGTAATAACACTAACAAGGTGTGTCGAGCCTTACTCAGTGTAACTGGTTACATGATTGGAAACTTGTTTTGACACTCCCAAGGGATATGATTTGATAAATTCACAAGATCAATTTAAACCATTTTTAGGGGAACAAAAAATACCCATATGTGTATATGTTAGGAAATACATCATAGATAACATAGATTGAATCCTAGATATTCATAATTTAAAGAAATGAATCAAATTTATTTTTTATTCCCTTAATGTCATTGGATTCCGCCTTTATGTGATAAATAGTTTAAAAATACTCAAACATAATTTTACCTTTATTATATCCAATGTCTTGAAATAGGATAAATCGGGTAAACAATAAAGGAAAGATGAAATGTGATGAATTCCCTAATGAAATGCTCAATCCGATGGTAGTATTAATCATGGGCTTCATGATGATACTCCCTCATCTAACTCTGGTTCTAAATTAAAGCTTGGATTAGGTGGAGCATACAAATCCGCCTAAGATAGAACAAGTTGTTATTGGGAAATTTATATAATAAAGGCCTCCAAATTTCAATCGATCATCTAATCCCTTAATTGTGGAATAATAGATCAACTTCATTGGGAATATATTCTCCGCCATTCAAAATTATAAACAAGAAAGTTTATACTTGTTATATATCATATGGAAGAAAAATATAATCAGTGGTGGACATTAATCAAGAATATAAAGCCTAAGGAATAGATCAATGTGATGGAGTGGATGGAATTTATGAAAAAAAAATTGATAAATACTTTCCTTTCACTCTCCATCTTAATGTGGAAATGGGTTTCATTTCACTTATAAAAAAAGATGATGAAAATTTGGGGGTGTATGAGGGAATAATTCTAATACATGGATGATACCCCTCTAGATGTTTCATTACACCTAAATGCATGGTTGAACACTTTTTTGGTGGGATTAAACCTTGAATAAGAAAATAAATGTAAATATGGGACTTTGATAGTTATGAGGAAATTGTTCAATGATCCCACAAATTCAAAATGGAGATCATCGAATCTCAATTGTATCTTAGGTATAAGAAGTGGAAAGTTGAGCTTAATTCTAGTAGTTTTATGGAGAAATATAATTGTTCCAATAATATTTAACATCCCACTTGTCAAACCTGTAGGAAAAAACACTCTGGAAATTAACTAAGTGAATCGATAAAATACTTTAGTTGTGGGTAGGAATGAAACATAGCTAACAAATATCAACATGAGAAACCAACTAATGTGATGGAGGAAATGAATTCTCTATTCAACCCTTAGTGCACTATTAATTTCTTCAACAACAAGGAACCATGGAAATTTTCAAATCAATTCACTAATAAAATGGTTTTTTTAGAAAACCAATGTCCTCTATGATAGAATGAGAGATATTTTTCTATCAATGTTATTGAGGTGGATCCTAATAATGAGGTTGTGACATGTAATATAGTTATTCATTCAAGTATAAAAAACATATTTTTTTACTAGGGCTCTAAAAAAATTTTCATATCAGAAATGTTTTTTAGAACCAATCAAAAACCACCACAAAACATGGAAGTGGAGTTAATAGTAAAAATTGAAAATGGGACAATTATTGTATCCAGATTATATAACTCCTCCCATTTCACAATTTCTGGGTAGAAATTTCTAGAGAACCTTATCATAAAACCTTTGGCATAATTTTACACAATTTTTTGGAGTGGATTGGATTTATTTTTGTAGTGTCAACATAAATTTCTGTAAGAAGGAAATCACTCTCCATATTTTGAATCGACTCCCAATTCTATAAAAGTTTACAAAGTATGATGAATCTTAATTAGCACTAATAAATCATGAATGTATATTATTGACCTATGAGAAACATAGCTACCTAAAATTATTGAGTATAAGGAGTGAATCATCCTCGAATACATTCCCACTATGAGGGAATACACTGATGTGTTTTAGCATCATCATCCTCATAGTTGAGTGGCTCAATTTCAAATAGAGATTATACCTTCGGAAAATCCATTATCAAATACTAATAATAGAATTAATATTGTAGAAATATATGAGATAATGAACGAACTATAGGATAACCTGTATAAAAGATTCATACACCCAAGTGCTTCACCATGGGGTTCACTAGTTCTCCACATCAATAAGAAGGATGGGTCAATACACCTTTGCATTGATTACTTTCAACTCAACAAGATCAAGATAAATAAAAATTATTCTCTTTCATGTATTTATTACTTGTTTGATCATCTATGTGGATAAAAATACTATTCCAATGTGGACCTTCAGTTGGGGTATTATCAAGTATTGTTGAAAAGGGAGGATATCCCAATGACCACATTTCGTACAAGGTCCCAAAACTACAAGTTCATAGTGATTTCATTTAGACTCACTAATGTTAAATTAGACTTCACGGACTTGATGAATATAGTCCTTATAAACTACTCCAAGTCTCTGTGGTAGTTTTTAAAAATAATATTATAATATACTCCAAATATAAGGAGGAGTATGTGGAGCATCTAAAATCTATTCAATATATCTTATGATAGGAGAATATTTATTCAAATTATAGAAAATGTGAGTTTGGGTTTAAGGACATCTCACTATTAGGGAATATCACCATATTTAATGGGATATTTATGGATCCCTTAAAGAAAGAAAAAATTGAATGATGGATGAGCGCAATATATGGGACAGATATTAGTAGTTTTTTGGTATTAGAAGGGTACTATAAAAAAGGGGAATTCAAATGGATTTGATATTATTAGATTTAGAAATGATGGACATCGAAATAATAATGGAAGGAACACCATCAATCCATTCAAAAATGACTTCTCAACCATCTATTCTAGAGCCGTTAATAGATGATCAATGTGCTCATGTGGGAATTGAGAATAAATTAGAGACTATAAGAAAATGGAAATTATCAGAGTTATATTTTAATAAAGAAGGGTTTGTGAGATTTGGTTTGGTAATACATATACCATCAAATACTAAGTTAATGAAGGGGTTTTTGGATGAATCGCGTAGATCAATCTTCTCTATACACCCTAGAATCACAAAGACGTATTGAGATCTTTGAGAACACTATTGGTGTGATAATATGAAGAATGATATCATAGAGTATAAATCATGATGTCTTTAATGTTTTTACGTGAAAGAGGAAAGGAAAAAATACAAGGGTATTATAAAACCAATACATATAATTATGTAGAAATGAGAAAACATCACAATAGACTTTGTCACTTGTATTCAGAATACATAAAGTTGTAATAATCCAATATGGGTTGTGGTGGATCATCTTATAAAGACTATGCACTTCATTTAAATTTGAGAGGATTTCTTACTAGATCAAATTTCACAAATATACATTAGGGAAGTGGTAAGGCTTAATGGATTACCACTATCTATTGTATCAGATTGAGATCCAAGTTTCACCTCTATGTTCTAGAAGTTTCATCAACATTCTCTAAACTATTAGTTGAACTTCAGTACGGCTTATCATCCTCAAACTGATGTACAGTCTAAGTATACTATTTAGACACTAGAATACATGTTCTGATCATGTTCTATGGACTATAAAATAGGATGGGACCAAATTATACCAAGGGGTTAGTTCCCATTCAAAAATAGTTTCCACTAAAGCATCCAAATGGCACCCTATGAATCTCATTATAGGAATAAGTGTAGAACACATGAATGTTGGGATAATGTTGGGGAATAAAAACTACATGGTCTTGAAATGGTTGAGGAAATTGTGGAAAAACTAAGACCATTCATCAACACATCGAGGCTTTATATTGTCAAAATAAGTTTTATGTTTACAATTATCAAAGATACCAATAGTTTCATGTTGGATACATCATATTCCTCTATGTATGTCAATAGAAGAATGTGTAGGGATTTGTGAAGAAGGGAAATCTTATTCCACGACACATCGTCCCCTTTGATATCCTTGATAGCATTAGAGTGGTAGCATACCGACATTCACTCCCACATAATATATCTATTTTACATGATGTATTCCATATATCCCTCTTGAGAGAGTTCATTCTAATCCCCTCATATGTACTCAATCGAACGGTTTTACCATTAGAGAATGATCTCTCATATTATGAGAAAATGTTAATGATATTAGATTGTAGTGAAAATGTACTATGAAATATGATAGTACACCTGGTCAAAGTGTTTTGGAGAAACTAAAAGTTTTATGCATTGGTATATAAATCAGAGGAAATAATGAAATGGAGTTACATTCATTAATTTAGTGTGGGAAATGAATTTTTTTTGGACAAACTATTTTAAGGTGGGAAGATTTTGATGACCCGAACTGTTATAAATAAAATTCCCCATTTGGATTTAAAGAAATGTATTATTATGTAATATGGTTATAAAAAATATAGTTATATTGTTTTATTATATCTAATTGGATTCAAAACACTTAGTTACCAATACCTTTGATAATATAGCAGTTAAACAATGATCACAAGATTAATCTAAATATATAAGTTTAACTAATCCAATTGACACTTACAACGGAATTTACAACCTCAACTAATAAGAAAATACCCTATAAATCCCATTTATCAAAGCTTCAATGGGTGATAGAATATCTAAATTTTTTACTTGACAAATCCCAAGCTAAGATCCATCAAATTAAGCAAGATTGAGATAGTTTATGGGAGAATTTCAAGATAATAAATAACATGCCCCAAACCATGTACACCAAACAACCATATGAAATTATCACTCTCACGCACCATACTCTAGGGAGTTTTCAGGTGTCCTATAGGGATATGTTTCAATACACTTACATTATGAGTATGTAAATTATGTTTTATAGAATAATAAATATATTTTCATCATATTATGGTTACTTTATAAATTTTTTTTTATTTCAATGTAATAAAACAGAAATATTATTTTTCAGTAATATTCAAATTCAATTTAGGAATTTATTTTAAATTTTTAATGTATTTTTTTAATAAATAATAATTTAATAAAATATTATAATTAAATCCATATGATTAAATATAAATTATCATACAATTTTTACAAAGTTAAATGTAATTTTAATAAGGGTTTAAGAACTGTTATTGTCCAAAAACACATCATTTCTTAATAAATGTTGATTTAATTTTAAAAGTACAAAATTAAATTTTTTATAAAATTATTTTGATAAAATGAATGTTATTTTATGGAATCATAATGTTGAAATTATCCAGTAGTTCATTTTTTATAATTTTCTAAGACAACCATGTTTTCATGTAAAAATTAAATACAATATAAATATACATTGTGCATTATGACAATATAATGACTCCAAAGTGAGGTAATTGATACTATAAAGGTTATCCATAAAACAATATTTATTTTTACTTCAATTAAATTAAATTAAATTTTATTTTATTAATTTTAAAAATTTATTATTAATCTTCTTAAACCATTATTATATTTATTCGGTTTCAAAATCATTTCCTTAATTGTATGAATCACCTCCAAAAAAGAAAATAAATAATTTTGTCAATTTTGTCAATTATATTTATATAATAATTTAAAACACTTTTATTTAGTATAAAAATTGGTAGAAAACATCATAATGTATGTGGTTTTGGTTATTTATTATTTAGAGTCATAAACCAAAATAATAATGAAATCCCCCTCTTTTCCAATATTAATCCACCAAAAATCCCATTTATGTTCACTAAAACCCCTTGAATAATGTCCATAGTCTACCCTACACTCTTTAAAGTCCTCTTAAGGTTCCCCCAAGATATCAAGAATCCCCACATGAGAATTTGGAATCACACACTCATTTAATGGATTTCTCTCTTCTAATTTCCATTGATGCGCCTCTTTTATGTCATGAATCTTAGTTTAAATTTGTGGGTTCTTGGGTATATTTTAATACAGCCCCATTATTGTCCATTTTATTTATAAACAATGATATACCCCTATATATTTCATTAATACCTCCCATGATCCTTTAATTATAGTTATTACCAAGCCAAAATTTAGTAATGGAACTTTTCCTTTCTCCACTTTATTCAAGTATCTTCTTTACCTTTGGTATTTTATATAATTTACTTATAATGGGATATGTTATTCCATATCCCATATATTGTAAATTTTATTTAAAAATAATTAGATATTTATTTGTCTCTCATAAACTAATTTTATAAATTTTTATTTGATGTCATTATACTATAAAAATTTAACTATGATTTTCCTTTTGAAAACAGTTATATAGTGAATTCCATACGAATTTACTATCTAGAGTATTTAAATATTTACATTTATAACTCTTTTAAATAGGAATTAAATTTATATATTCCCCAGTCCATAATTGTGGAATTAATTATTATGATGGATTGATATTTTTTGTTTGATAAATGTGGCCCAATTAAACATGAGAATGGAATAAAAGTGACTGCTGTGCCCAAAATTATATAGTGCTTCAATGCATTGGGTAACATTTATTCTCATGAGATGTAATTTTGGGATAGGGAGTGAACTTTATTCCTTTGTGGGACTTCCTTCACCATGGTGTCTTGGCAATTTATCCATGAACTATGTTTATGATATAGTGTTTTATGTTGTTTCCACATTCCCCATGTTATATGTATCATGCCATATCATTCCTTAAAATTAATATTTAATTTATACCCCATTTATATTCCTATTTTATAATATGTATTTATTTATTTATGTTATTCTAGGTTTATTACCTTACAATTCATTATAGCTAACCTCTTTCTTATCTTTGTCTCCAGGTTATCCCATGCAGTTTTAGGTATGAGAATGTTGAGGAATTCTTTAATAAAGATGATGTTTTCCATATTTAAAATTGTTATGTAATTTAACTAATTAATAAAGGCACTAGACTTATCAATTTTATTGGTTGAAATATGTTTAATTTAATAAAATAAATAAGGTATTAATGTGTAATAAATAACGTTGTTTTTAAAGATAAAGATAACAGTTTGTTTTTGAAAATAATAAAATATATCATTGGCACACCTGATTTCCCTTTAGAGATTTGTATTAGGATTTGTTTCTATCAGAGAAAATGTGAATTTAGAGAAATTATAAGGTTAATTCCTAGATAACCTATTTTAGTTTTCTTATGGACATGTTTTGACCCCACTCAAGGAGTTTGGATATAAGATATAGTTTTATAAAACAAAAATAATTCCATATGGTTTTTCTACACTACATTATTTAAGATGCTATGTAAGGAACTTTTTCCTCCACCCAACCCATTTGTATTCCCTTGAACCAAGAACCACAAAATTTTCAGCTCAATCCATGACTTTATTATTTGAAATATTCATTTCTAGCATAATTATCGATGGATCTAGTAATTATTTCATCCAAATTAGTGGAGATCTATGAGTATAACCTTTTCGGTGTCTTAAGGAAGATTAATTCTATCATTTTATGGTCTATTTTTGATATTATTGAAATAATTCCAATAATTTGCATGAATGAAATCCACATGGAACCTATGTACAAACCAATGGAATGAGGTAATAGAAGATGTAACCCCAATATTGAGGAGGTATTTAGAGAGGAAGTAAATATTATTCTTTATACTAGAATAATATTTCCCATTTTATACAGCCCATGGTTGAGTCATGTCTTGGTATTCCCTATGAATATTGAAGTAATTATGATAACTAATTAAAATATTGTGAAAATTCAAACCAAAACTATGAAAAAATGGAGGGTCTATATAGACTAAAAAAAAAATATCTTCAACAAGAAAATCAATTTAAAATTCTATTTGTAGACTATATTCTTTAGAGGAAGTTTGAAAATAAATTTTACTACTTTTTGGACGGTTTGTTTGGTAAAAATAATATACCCATAGCCCTAGAATACCCAAAAAAACACTTTCATTTGTCTGTTTTGTTACTTTTCTTATACATCAATGACCTTTGGTTTTTTTTGGTACACTTTACACCTTTAAAATGTGTATACTATACATATTTTAAGGTATGATTGAGAGATTTTTCAAATTAATCATGTGTTAAATTTTTATTGTAGGTTCTAATTTTTAGGGTTGTTTGAAAAATAAGTAAACTTCTTTTCAAGGGTGTGAAGAGACAAGCCTTCCCTTAAATTTGGGAGAAAATATTGTTCTTGATAACAAAAGGAATTGTGTTATGTCACAAGGTATCCAAGAATCGGATAGAAATTAAAATTTCTAATGTTGACTTAATCCAAAATCATTTATTACCTAAGAAGTTATTTAGTATTATAATAGTTTTTAGAAATGATGGATTTTATAGAAGGTCCATTATGTATTTTTTTCTAAAACAACCAAGACATTGTGTTATATTTTTATTATGGAAACCAAATTTGTTTTTTATAATGATTTTTTAGATTCCATTAGTTTACTCAAGAAAAATTTCATTTCTCAATCCATTATCACTACCCCAACTAGAAACGTCCTTTTGAGGTTATGTTTGATTCAAGTGGCATCACAATGTTTATTGTTTTTGGCTAAACTAATTATAAAATTTTTTATACAGTTTAATATTCTATAATAATTATTAATAATGTTCAAAGTAATTATTCGACAATTTAGAACAAACTTCTGGTAGTGGTGTTTCATTTTTAAATCTTCTGGTAATAATTGATATGATCAAAATTCAATGTATTCATAGACCATTCAACTCTAAAATAATTATTTTCCTAGAAATGGATAAACCATGATTGATAATATGGGTCCTGTTATTATTATATTTGGACTAAGTAATCAAGGATACTCTTTGGGATGTGAATTCCTTGGTTGATCAGCTACCTAGGATGTCCAATAATCAATGTTATGGCCTATGGGATTTAAATAGAACTTTTTTTGATGATTTTTTTTTATGTTTTTTCATGGAGGGTTCCATTGTTTTATACCTTACATAACATTATTGTTATTGGAATTAGGAATAATAAATTTTCTTTAAGACCATACAAAGATGTTAATTTTTGAGTTAAAGTTTTTTAAGGATGATCCTTTATTGTTTCTGATATGTTCTAATGGAATTTTGAGGTGATATATTCCTACAGAAGAGATGCTTTTTATTCTTCATATTTTTTTCATAATCTTATTAGAGAAGAAATCATGGCATTGAAATAATTTGTAAAAAGGATTTACAATATATTTTCTACTAGTACACAGTATTTTAGGATGATATAAGTCGTATTTTAGGATGTAAAAAATTATAATAACTTTTTAATGTGGGTAAGAATCCAGTGTTACCCCTAAAATGGTATTCTAGAGATCAAAATTTTTTATGTTTGGGGGATAATATTTAATTTACATTTTCTTTCCTCATATGAGAATGAATACATGTTTTCTATTTTTCAATATATATAAAATTGGGTTGAGTCAATGGCCTTTCCAAATCAACATGATATTATTGTGATTAAATTCATTTAGAAGAAATTTTTTTAATTTTTTTGGTGTGCCTAAGGATTTTATTGCTGACAATGAGTCTCACATTAAAAACATGATGTTTAAATCCTTTTTTGGAAAAGTATGGATGTGTAAAAAAAACTTGTACTTCAAAATATCCAGAATTAAGGGAAAATTAATTTCTATAATGGGGAATTGAAAATAAAATTAAACAAAACTATGAGAAAACCTAGAAAACATTCATCCTTAATGTTGGATGAGTCATTAAGGGATTACTATATTCTTTTAAAACTCCCATAATAATGTATCAATATAGAATTATTTTTAGAAAGTCTAATCATTTCCCTATGGAGCTATAAAAAAATTATTTTAGGAAATAAAGGATTCAATTTTAGTTTTTAAGTCCTCTATAGAGTAAATATTTCTTCAAGTAATTGGATTGGATGAGATAAAGAGGGAATCTTATAACAAAGTATGTATCTTTAAATATTGGACAAAATATTTTCATGATTATGTAATTAAAAAGGGTTACTTTAATGTGAATTACAAATTGTTTCTATTTAATTCTAGTATTAAGTAGTTTCTTGGAAAACTCAATTCCACATTTTATATCCCATTCACTATTCAGATGGTGATGATAAATGTAGTTGTTGAGTTATTTTGGAAAGATAACAGTCCATTCACAGTCAATAACTGAAGAGTATAGCATTAAATTGTGGGGTAGATGATGTTCATGGATAAAATTTCCCACCATGGAAGTAGAACCATTTTTGATGTATATGTAAAAAACTAAATTTAGTGCTTCATGCGGGTTAAACCTTAGTTTGTGTTCTTTTATTTTTTGTGTTTTCTTTTTTTCATTTCTAATATACTACTGCTTTTCTTCCTACATCTAACTTATTCCACTAATTTAATTAAATAATATTACCATTATATTCCTTTTTTCTACATCAAAATTTAAATTAATCTCAATGTATCATGGGATTACCCTACTCAATCATGATGGAAAAAACACTCCTTACCTCAAAACTTCGGTTATTTGATTTTAAAAAAAATTAGGTGTGCCAATGTTGATTAGATTGAATTGTACAAAGGACTTAAAAATGATAATAACAGAGTTATTCTCAAATTAAATTGGGATAATACATCATATGAATAATTAATAATAAAAATCCATATCCGGGGGATTATTATTCTTTCTACATCAACTCATATCTTGCTATATTCTATTTAATTCCACGCATTAGGGAAAACCCTTGATTTTATTATGAAAAAACTATGATTCTCATTTTTCATGCATGGATATCTAGAATTCTTATTTCAAGAATATTGTACAAAATTGAGTTGAATTTTAATGTGGATATAACCCCCAAGAAATACTACTACATTTCATTGTTCACAATGCTCCTATTTGAACTGAATTGAAACTTTTTTACTCTATATATAAAGAAATAAAAATATAAATCATTTAAAAAACCATGTTTCTAGACTCATATTGGATGTGTGGAAAGGTTATTTTTGAATATTATTGTATTCCATTAAAAAAATTAAAAAACTAATATATATATATATATATATATATATGTATGTATGTTTTTTTGGAAATTATTCTACAACCTTGTGATTAAAAATTAGGGACAATGTATGGTTTTAAGTATGGGAGAAGGTACTTTATCTATGAATTAGATATTATTCATTTCTATATTCATCAAATCACACCCCAAATGGATTTCCAACTTCTTCAATTTTATTAATTAATTCAATATGTGTTTAAATACTTTGATACTTTCTTTATAAATAAGGGTTTTGTGGTTTTATATTGGTTAAAAAATTATAATTCAATTTTTTTACCAATGTAAAAAATGAAAAAATCATTTAAACGAATCTTATTGTGTTTGGGGTTGTTAAACATGAGTAATTATTGAGTGATTTTGTGAACTAAATTTCAAGAAATAAACATTAAACACTAAGAAAAGGAAGTTTTATAGATTTTATTATTATATAATTGAAACTATAAATAAAAGAAGCATGAGTTAGAACATTAACCATATTACATAGAGTTAGTGAAATAAAACACCTTACAGAGAATGATAAGTAGAGAGTAATATAAATCCTTTTAATATGGATTAAAATAATAAATTGGGATCTAATGGAGAGTCTCTGAGATAAGTTCACTCGGTGTGTTTATAAAAATAAATCTAAATTAAATAAGTTTATTTCCTATTTTGTGTGAATATCTATGGCTGGGAAGAATTCAAATAAAGTGTGTATGTCAAAACTGAGCTCATTAATGTGAGAAGAATATTGAACTGACTAAAATAATGGTATAATTGATTTATAAGAAAATATTTTCCATTGTATAAAAAAAGTGGAAAATGGAAATTTAGTTTGAGGAATATTGGTGAGAGTGAAATAATTGTTTTCCTATTATTATTATATATTTAATTCCACTTTTGTAAAAAAGCATGTTTGAAGGGGAGTAGCTATTAAAGTTATAGATGTTACATCTATATTTTAAGTGACTAAGTTAATAAAAGAGCTCATATGACACATTGGGGGGTGGATTGAGATAGAAGATAATTAGTGATAAGGATAATTTCAAATAAACATGTAATGAAAAACTTCTACAGTTTAGGTGTATGTTTTGAAGCACATTCCACGATCTTGGTTTCTTATTCATATTTATTCCATCCTTTCCCCAATATTTTAATCAATTTTTGACATTATTGAATGATATATTTATTGTTGGACAAACTAATATTGGGGAATGAAATTGAATTGGAATAAATTTTACTTCATTCAGGTATCAGGTTTGTTAGGAATCTACCCCATTCTCATTGTTCCAACAATACTAGTGCATTAATTTTTTTAATTTAGTGACAACTAGTTATTCCATCTTTTAACCTTTTATTGTTTAATCTGTTAGATTTTTATTTGGTCACACATAATAATAATTTTCATAAATACTTCTTTAAGGATCGACCATTACTCACTATTATACTAGTTTTAAGTAGTGTTTATAAATAATCAATTTTTATAGAACCTAGTGACAACCTCGGGTTTGACCATTGTTCCATATAATAAAATTATAGTATGCTGAAGGCATGTTAGAAAATAATGTTATGGGGTTAAATGAGTACAATAACCACTGAAAAAACCCTATGGATATAAACCTGAAAACATCTTCCACAAGTATAATCTCAAACCACCCAAAAATAAAATGTCTATGTTATAGTAGGCTCAAGTGTGGGGGAGACAACCTGAATGGAATAAGAGTTTTGAGAATAGAGAACAAAGTTAGGAAGGCACAAAATCCAAAAACAACACAGAGTAGAATACACTAGTGGAGAAGACTTATGAGATACAAACCAGTACAAAGGATGATGAATAATTGTGAAGATACATTTTTGGACCTCTTAGTAGACTTCAAGATGAGATAAGGTACAACACTATATAAATAAACAATAATTCTTAAGAAATATGAGTGGTGGAGGAGTCTAATGTAGGAATATAGATACATAAAAATGAATAATCAAATAAATGAGGATAAATAAAGGTAGTTTCATCACTAATAAACACCAAAAAATAAATATAGAATCTATGGGAACATGTTCTATCCTTTCATCACACCATGCCAGTTCAAAGCTCTTTGCAAGAGAAAGAAAATGAAAATACATAACCACACCTGATGAGACCACCAAAATCATGAGGAATGAATGTAACAAGACACACAACATAAGCACAAAGGATAATGGTTTCCAGAGCATGGAATTGGATAAATTATAAAAGGAAGTCATTGTGAGAATGGATTTCCATCGAGAAGGCATGAAGAGGACCCTAGAGTATCATCATGGAGGAAAATTATTAAATGTTTGGGGCCATCATCAATGTGTTATTTTTATCCAGAGGACCTTCAGAGTAACCCATATGTGGTGGTTTCATCGAAGAATCAATGTACCCATTAGGTTGATCATATTTTTCTAGGAAACCCTAAATAAAGGGCTTCAAACCCAAGAATTATTCAAATGATAACATAACATATTTAAGTAAGTCTTTTTTTATTTGATTAATTATAGTTAAGTTTACCATTTTAATTTTATTTAATAAAATAAAACTAATTTCTAAACCTTGACATTATATTTATATTTTGAGGATTATTTTTATATGAATAGAATAAGAACCCCAAACCGTAGTCAAATTAGGCGAGAAACACATATTTGGGTATTTTCATTCTTCCCTTTCACTTTTAATTCACAATATTTTATTATTTAAAATTTAATAAACAATGAATACTAGATTTACTGTGTATGTGGGGGGGGGAGGTTGGTAGTGTTGGTATACAATTTAAACATTATTCATTTTATAATTAAGGGGACATGATACATATTATTATATTTAATTACATTATTATTTTATCATATTTATTTAAACATTTAAATGAAATTTCTATGCATGAATTATTAATTTAACATAGATTTATGGAAAAAATATCAAAAAGTTGGAAGTTTAATGATTTTTTATAAGTGAATAAGTCATAAATTCTTATTTTAATAGTATAATATAAATTAGGAATTCATGGAATAGTTTTAGCATGAAAAAATATGATTTTTCAAATATGATTTAGGTAAGTGTGTGTATGAAAATTATATAAAAATAATTTATAAATATGATTTAATAGGAATATGGGAGCCAACTTCCCATATTTCTCCCATTTCATAAATATAAAAAATAATATTGGGGGAGCCTGCTATTAGGATTTCAAATTATTTGATATATTAAAATCATTCTGAACAATGATTTTTTTGATAGATGAATATTGAATATTGTTTCCCTTCCCAAGGTATTAAACCTAACTAGAGGATATAATTCTTATTGTAGTGGTTTAGTTCCAAATATGTATAATTCATTCATTAATAAGTGAATTGCAAACAATTCCTAGAAAGAAACTACAAAAATAAACTGGTATCTGTTCTTCAACATAAGAGATAATATAGGATAGGGTTATTAATTTATAATAAAAATAATTTTATTCTCAATATGAACAAAACATTTATGGTTGAAATTTAGAATGGATATTCTTAAGTTAAATTTTAAAAAATATTTTTGGGGGTGTGGTTGAATAAATAATATTTTTATTAATAGTCTTCAAAATTAATCAAAATATATTATTTAATATGAAATAATAATTAAAATTATGAATCATGTTATGGAGTGATTTTCATTGGATAATTTTGAGATCGATGATTTAAGAAATGGATAATTTAATTGTAAGGGTTGACTAGTTAAATTTTGAACAAATTATTCCCCTCACTTTTTGGATTTCTTTTTAGTTTTACCATACCAAAATACAGTGCAATTTATTGGGTTTATTAGTATTTGGGATTATATTAATAATTTTTAAAACCTAACTATTCACTTTAAATTCGATTAAATTTTATATATCAATTGGTTTATCATTTTTAACACCATTTCCATACTCTGATAAAATATATCTTTTGTTGAATATTTAGTTTTAACAGTTAAATTATAGATACTTCATTGATTTTTAAATATGTTTGGATCTTCGAACATGTATTCATTTTATAAATTAATTATTTATTAATATAATATGTAATTATAATTTACTGACATATTCTATATTTATTTTTTCAGGAAAAAGGTTTTCGAACTAACTAGAAATTAATAAAAGGAGCTATGAAGTTTTCATTGATATCATATTAAATGACACCATTATAATATCTTTCTGATCTCCAATATTATGTGGAATAAATGATATCATCGGTGTAACAAGATATTAATGTCCCCTTTATTTCTCTAAAGAATTATGATAGTGTGTTATTATCCTCCTAAGAGTTTTGTGATCCATGAAAATTGTTTTGAATGTTAGGAGAATATTTTCAAACCAAACATGAAGGCATTATGAGTGTATAAATTGTTCTTAGAAAGGAAGTTTTTTTATCTGTATGTGGAAAAATTGTTTTTGAGGTACATAGAAAATGATCTGAGATACACTTATTGATACATGTATCAATACTAAGAATTATTACAGCATCCAATCTATATCTATGATTAAATCAATAAAAATGATGTATCTATATCATCAAGGGTCTATGACGATTTGTTTTTGTAGATAAGATATAGTTTCATGCTTCTATTTCAGTGATTACAACATCCTATCATCAGATAAACATGATATATAATTAATGACCTTCCTTGAGAAGACATATATAATTTCATAACATTACTTCATGTCATAGCATGTAATGCTAATGTAGGTAGTGATAATATCATTTCATATTCTATATTTGTAATGAATCTGATTTTATTAGATAAAATATGCCATAATTACAAATTAATGTCAAGGAAAATTATATAATATCTATATCTTATAATAAAATCTTTATGTATCATATAAAATGAAAAAATACACTAAAAACAAAATATTTTTATGAAATACATCAACCTAAGTTATATTCCCCCAAAGAACTATGCAATTGCATGTGAGGGAGTGAATTATGTGTGATTTACCTTTAAGAAATCATTTTTACTTAATTAAACTCCCAAAAAAATATGTACTCTTATTACCTAATAGAATATAAATAAATCTAATTGATTCTTTCCCAACATGAAATAACCACATGAAATGACCACAATAAAATAAATATCAGCACACTATATTTTCATAAGGTTCATCCAAATATGGAAAAACTTATCATTTCTATTATTTGGTTGATTTTTATAGATTTTAAAATATTAATATTATTATAAATTAATTTTTTTTGAAGTTTCTGTCCTAACCCCACAGTGTATCCCACACTTACAAAATATCCCACTATACTGCCCAACATTCCATGGGATTTAAAACCTCATTCTAATTTTAACCCTTCCTTCCATCATATAATATAATATAATTTTTCTATATAATATTTCACAACATCTACATTATTGGATCTATTTACTCACAAAGAGTTTTCAATATCTTATAGATGTTCTTATAATAGCCTGAAACATAATCTTAATAAATAACAATGAACTCTGATCATTTATAGAATCAGATCATTATATTCAATCACATTGAGCTACTTTTATCTTTAATAAACTAGTATCTCCACAATATTACTCAATTTCATAAACACAAAAATCAAAAACATGAATTGTAGTGTCAATGTCACTCTCAACTCTTCTTCTCATTTTCATTCTCTTTCCTTGGTGAACTATATCTGATCAATATAATATCAATGGATTCTTCTTCTTATTTAATATATAAAATGTTCTCCCAAAGAAGAGAAGTATTGAGTTCTCTTCTCTTTTTAATTAAAGATAACTTTTCTATCTATTTTTCTACCCACTTATATTATCAAATCATAAAAAAAATAATGTATAAAAAATACCATCAATATAATATAGTGATTCTCCAACACATTTTATACAATTTTTTCACGTGAGTGTTTTCATGTGATCATGAATATTTATTTTTTCATTATTGATAATGTCCCCTAAATTTCTATGAGTACTTTTTTATTATTTTTTATCAATTTATCCATATTAAATATTTTTTCCTTTTAATTCATCTTTGATAATTTAGAATATTTTTCTCAAACAATTTCTACACATTTTTTTAATAAATACATATTCATGATTTTATAAAAATATACATTGATTATATGCTCTGATATGGATTATCTTTTAATCATTATAATTTCAATTGAATCTCTGGATTATATTTTATATTTAGATAAATTCAACACTAGACCATATAATGTTTTAACTGCAATCAAAACCCATATGTGATATATGAATCAATAAAAATTAGTTAGTGATCAATAGAGTTAATTCCTCAGAATTTCCACCTATTTTGGTCACCAATATTTATTTTCAAATTTATATATATGAAAATACTAAATTAAATTAAATAGTGATATCGTCATCTGGTTCTAAATTAATATCCTACAAAATAGCACATAAATAAAATATTACCAAAGCATAATAATATATTTATCTTGAGTAAAAAAATTCGACATCACTTGATATTTATTTCATCAAAATCTTAAGTCTATAAATATCAGTTATTTCACCCTTCATAAATCTCAATATTTCAAAAAGTTATGATCCCCATGATGTTCCCTATATAGACAATATCATAAGAGATAAATTAGTCTTATGTTGTAGCCTATTGTTCCATGTATTTACCAAGTATTTTAAATAATATTTATATTTTTTAAGAGTAAAATGTTACTTATAGAGTCATTTTTAGATCCCAACCTTTAATATTTCTCTATATCAAGTGAATCATAAAGATATAACCTAAACTAATATAAATTCATCCTTTTTAAAATTATCACAAACCAGTGTCTCTTATAAAGATTGATATAATCCTAAAAAAATTCATCTATTAGCCTTATGAAGTTATAAATCATCCTTACAATGTTATAATTCATCCTTATGAACACAAACTCATCCTTACATAGTCTAGGATGGTCTATAAAAAATATTATATTCATTATTAAAAAGAATGAAAATCACAATTATGAATTTAATGAATATTCCTTATGAAGTTAATAGAGTTCCTTGTAAAGTGAGGGATAAAAATATTTAATTATAGTATGATTCTTAATATGTTCTTAAATTACTCTTACATTGTCAATAACCCTTACATAATTTGTATGCCTTGGTCATTTTTTGTATTCCGAATCCAAAAAATGACTCTTTTGGAAATTTCAATAATCCTTGTGGAGTAAACATTCTATTGACAATTTTCACATTAGGTATTTAGAATAAATCATAAAGATTATATATGTCCCTTGTTGATAATTTAGGTCCTATCCATTTTTTCTGTTTCAATCATAGAATTATGGAATTCTAAAAATAGTCTCAATTTTACATTATTTCATTTTTGGGTCTTTCCTATCACTTAAAATTAGATCAAATGGATTCGAATAACATTAAAAAATATTATTATTTTTAAATTACATCAACATAATTACAAAGTCCTATATAATCATATCAACTCATCCTCAAATACCAAATTTAAAATTCACTTTCTTTTTATTCCAACTCAATTAATCATATTAATACCATAATCCGAGTGATATTCAACACTAAACACAACACCCAATTTTCTTAAAAATTCATTTGATGGTTTCTATATACTTCTTAAAGTTTATTAATTTGTTTTAATTTAACATCATATGATATAAAATATACAACATGTCATCTTCTTTATGAACTGTTTTAGATAGTTCTTTATTATTCAACTACATTATTCATTGGTTTCCATGATGTTCATATATGCAATAATTTCATTTAAGGTTTAATTTTGTTGAAAATATCTACTAAATTATTCCATTTGGTGTAATCATTTTCATTTACACATAGTTTATGAGAAGTAACTCAAAGTTCCACCTTAATTTTTTAGATAATCATAATTACCCAAAAGACAAAGATATATTTATATTCTAATTGATAAAAACTAAACCAACTCAACAATTTGGTTTTATCAATCTCCCATGTTGGATTTTCGGTCAATAATATCAACTTCATAAAAAATACCAATTTTAAAATGTTCTTATGTTCTCAAATTATTTTTCATTCAACCCTTACTGATAATAAATATAAAAAAATTAAATGTTAACATTATTATGTCATTTATTTAAAAGTAATGTCTTATCCTTATTATTTTTTCTCCCCTTTATTTATTTAATCAATAAATTACATTAGAAATAAGGGTGGAGTCAATGTCATTCATAGCTACCATCACTTAATAAACTCTATGTATGCATGATCGATACCAGGTGTAAAAAAATATAATGAACAATTTAGGTAAAAAAATGATCCCATTAAACTATTAAAAATATGATACTAGATCTTAATTCGTTTCTTAGGGATTGAACAATATGGTTATAATCATTTCTTTGGACCTATAATAAACCTAAATAAATATTTCAGAACATTCATCTATAGGATATATTATTTCCCTTTTACATTTATAAAAATCAACACACATAGTAACTTGATTTTTTATAAATCAAAAATGAATGGGAAAGGGGCCATAATACCTCAATCATAGATTCCTTCAAATGATGTTTAGAATTTTAGATTCCACCAAAAATAAAAAAACTCTATTAGATTTATAATATTTCTTCCCAGTTGAGATAATCTCCTAACTAATAATCATTATAGATATTTTTCTGTAGAAATAATCTTCAAGAATTTATTATTCAAGTTAAAGCATTATACCAATTGAATTTTTAAAAAATATATCTTTCATGGAGTACATTTGAAACCTGTTTTAGTATTTATTGATTGGTAAATCTTTCATGTTTTATATTATTTGGAAAATTCATTCATTCCTCTATTTTGATTTATCACTATTCATTCCCAACATTTATACTTAAACGTAGTAGACATGGGAATAATGTGTGACTCTATCAACATCTTAATGGGAGAAATAGGATTGAAACTTGGATATCAACACATAAATAATTTTTATTACTTCCTTAAAATATATATTACTCTTCATGTTAGTTTAATTTTCAATTTTCTAAATTCATGCATCCTTTTTAATCCTGGATTTATTTTCTTCTTGAGAACAGTTACTCATTGTAAGATAATTATTCTCTTTTTAGGTAAATAAGTTTAACATTTCATAGATTTTAACATCTTCTTAGATAATTCCTACTAGAGTAGAAAACTTTTTATACATTAATTTTCAGTTGACCGAACTTTTTCTTATGTGTGGACTCTTTTCTAATAGCATTATTATTAGAAATATGATTCACTAGTTCATTACCTTTTTTATTTTATGACTCCTTCTATAAGAGTAAACTTTTTATACATTTGATTGTAATATTTCTGTATTGTTTTTACCTTCCAAAAAACTCTTTAGCATCCACATATTTTTCCATCTTTCCAAATTTCTTATGTTCTTCATGTGTGAGGTTGTATAATAAACCATTCTCTTTATTCCATTCTTTTGTTGAATTGGTTATTTATATTTTTTTAATTTCATATGTTTTAATATTCATGTAAAAATTATACTGTTCTAGGTTAATTAATTTTCTATCTTAATAGAAGCATATTCCCTTGGATTTGATATCATTTTCATCTATCACATCTTGCCACTTTTGAGTTGTTTATTCAATAATTCTATTTTTTACTATCCAAGGATGATGTATCATCTAATATCACTTTTTCTATTACGGTATTATTCTCAAATTAGAATATGATTTTTGATTGTCTGGTGTATATATTCACTCATCATAACTACAACTACCATTTTTTCAGTGATAAATGAAGACCTCTAAGAATACAAAAATGTTTCATGTAGGTAAATTTCTTCATTCTTGTGAAATATTATCTTAAAAATAAGGTGTTCTATTTTCATTAACTCTACTACCCAAAAATGTATCAATTATATTATCTATATAAATTTACATGTTTTGGAATTATTTAATATAATTATTCTCCAACCACCAGAAACACCAGTAGTAGAGAAAAAATAATACACATATTTATTTAGAAGTAGTTTATTAAGAGTTTATAGTTTTTACACCTTGATATTTTTGGATATACACCACTCTCTTACAATTTATTTAGTGATACTCCTTCATTAAATATGAATTTAAAAAAATTTAATTATGTGATTTTTTTATTATTTTTATCCACCATTATTTATCTAAATTTTAATTTTAAAACTACACTTATAGAAAAAACTACATTAGTGAAAATAGACTTATTCGTATAATGTGTCACTTTATTCCAAGATATTATAGTATGTTTCTCTTTAGAAGATATCAATATTTTAATTCCACTTGAAGGATTATTTTTAGTTTCAATAATCTTTTAAAAACATGTATTTTCTCACTTATTCTTTTAATATATAGTGAATATTCTAAAGGGTTGTTTTTTAGATATGTCATCTTCGCATATAACATAAGAGATTCCATATTAATAACATAATTATAGTGGTGAGTTTTTTAATCTATTATTCAAATTCCCCTATTATCATATTCATGTCATCCCCATTCATCGTACTTTCCCCTTACATAGAATCATTCATCTCTTTTATATATTCGCTTAAACCTCTAACTATGAATCTTTCATTTTTCACATAGGTTATAGGGAAGATCTATAATTTATGGATCACGTATTTAAACCCATATTTATCATTAAAACATCTTTATGATTATTATTCAACTTTATAAAATATTCTATTGCAAATTAGAACCTATTTCTCCTCAGATTCAATATGTTTTGTTAGAGTGTTTCAATTTGTTACCTTTTTTACCAATAAATATTCCATTGAATGGGATTCAAAATGTTACCATTTTTTTCATCATTTTGTCCCACAATAAATTAAAATATTTTAGTGAAAATCTCAAAATAATCATTCTTCAAATAATCCTTTACTTAACAATAAAAAACACAAGGAGATTCATTATACATATATTCATTACAGCTAAAACGTGATTTGTCATGGAAATAATTCTCAATCATTTCACCAAACCAACATCCTTATATTATTAAATTTATGAAGTTTGGATTCATAGTTCTCTTTTGAATTATTATTCTATTATTTTCCCATTATTTTGTTATTGTTTTTCAGAGTCTTGGCTTAGAAACGCCAAAACTACTTTGGCATAGATAGAAAAAAATACATCAAAGGATATTTTAAAATTATTAAAATATTCAATGATTAGTAGTTTTAGTAAAATAAATTTGGATTAAAAAATATACCCAATCAATGGAATCCAATTAGCTATGATACCATTGATTAAATAACCAATGGATTGTGTATCCATGTATATGGGATGAATCTTGTGTGACTAGCTTTTACAAAATTCATTTTAACACTTTAAACTTACCTATCAATATTCAAACCCATGTTACCTATTTAGATATAGATGGATATATTTGTATCATTCCCAAAATGAAACTACAACATGCAATTATAAGTGTAAAATAAGGAGCATCAGAATATGTCGTTATAAGGTTTTCCCAGAATGTGGGAATCCAACTCCTTGATATCATTAGTGTGTCTGAGTCATATATTCTAGTCTGAATATATTTTTATAAATTATAATTAGTATGTGAAGATATTATCATGTTCTCATATTGCGACATTTTCTTATATAGTTTCCCAGTATGTCACCAAGCAATCCCACAAAATTTACAGCCTCTCACTATTTGTTAACACTTCCATAAAACCTATTACTATAGATATTTAGTCTACATAATAATTTAATATTGTACCTATTGTGTCTCAAAATAACTCTCGAGGGGTTGAATTTAATTACTAAAAATATTACCAAATAAAAACTACCCTCATTAAAAATATTTAATCTATCAACTATTTTCAAAACAAAAATACAGTAGAAAATAAATATATATAAAAATATAAAAACATTAACATTTTATAGTGGTCCAAGTATCCATAAAGAAATCCTAATCATCTCTATCAATTCATGATGAGTTCATATTGGTTTGACTAATAAGGTAAATTTATTAGGGTCCTCAACAACTGAGTAAAATAAGCATAAACTTATTTAAAATTGGTTCTAAGATATTTTAGAAGGATCTCCACTTATAAAAAGAAAACCCATTCCTCACACACCAAATATAATTCCCTCTTGTTATAGTAAATATCTATATATATATATATGAATAAATTTCAAGTTGATGTGCATTTTTTTAATATCAACAGTCGACAAAAGATAAAAAATACTTCCATAGATAAAGATATGACTACAAACTATAGTTAAATAATATTATTCAAACTATTGTATACTAAATATAGTACACACATTAGTAGGTGAGTTCTTCTTATTTAATGATATAAAAGTTTTCACTTCATCATACTAGTAGAATATGAATATTTAGGTCATGAATGTGGGATAAATTTTCAAAACACAAAATTATTTTGTAAATTAGAATATTTGTAATAATATTTCATATATAAATATATAGCTTATCACTTTCCTTCCTCCCAATCTATTAATTAGGTAAAATATGTATAATTTAGAAACAAAAACTAAATATTTAAAAATATTTTTTTACCTAAAAATATATATTTATTTTAGATTTAGAGTATATTTTATTCAATCAAATGAGTGGTCTTGATAAGATAAGTCAAGGGATCTTTGATTATATTGATAGTAAAACATGATCAAGAATTTCAATAATAATAGTAATGGTTTAATCATTTATGAACCCATATGTTTAAATTTTTTATAAGGATCATTTCTTGGTCCTAAAAATATCAGTGTAATCTTCTGAACTATGAATTACTTACAAAAATTTAAAATTTCCAATCTACATAAACATCAATCCCACATTCATGAATATGATATTCAAAAGGATCAATCTCTTTTCTACATAATCATCCTTGCATATTGTAATTTATGTAAGAAAAACATTAGATCATGTAAGGATATATTAAATCCCTGTATAAGGATATTCATTCCCTTTATAAGGATGAATCCTTATACAAAAGCATGATTACATCAACATAATTCTTCACTTTATAAACATTAATATAACTTTGTACGAATATTGTGTATTTTTATAAGAACAAATACATAGGACATTACCCAACTGTGTAACCATTAATATAGATATGATTACGAATGAATATAGATGGTGTAAACATCAAAATCTAATAGATTTTATTCAGGTATAAATTTAAAAAACATTCAATAAAAATATAAAATAAATAAATAACCTAATAAAACATTTATTGAGAACCCAAAAATTACATAAAACAAACTCATTAATAAAAAAATATGGGCGTTTCTAAGTAGAATAACAAATGATTTAATTGATCATAATAAAAGAACAATAGTGACCCAAAAATTATCTCCCTTTTTTATGATCATAATTCTAATAAAATTCTAATAAAATTTTTTATAGATATTAGTGATTGGGTTTGAAAATTTTATTATTTTGTTTTTCAAATTCACATAAGAAAAATTACGAAATTCAATTTATAAAAAAAATATTATTATATGGAATACTAGAATAATGAATTAATAGTTTGGTTGAAGTTTTTGGATTCCCAATTTCTCCCCCATCATAGGATATAAAAAAAGTAAATATTTTGGAGATAATGAATTTAATTTAGCACAATGTAATAATAAACTTATGAGAGTATATTTCCAAAAGGAATACATATTTAGAGAATAAAATTTTATTATCTAATTAAAATAAGATATACAATGAGTAAACAAAGACCAAAATTCAACATTTAGAGAAATGTAATGTAGAAATAAAAAATATAAAATAATTTTAATTGATAATAGTTGAATATATTTAAGAATTAAAATAAATTTGAATCAAAAAATAAAAAGAGATGAAAACATAGAAAAATAAAATTTTAGGCTAACAGTTTGGTTTAGATGAAGGGTCATAGTAGGTTTAATATAAGAAGGTATAATAGGTGGGGATAGATGCAGTGAAGAGAGAACTAGTGAAATCCCAAGGAAAGAAGTGAAATTAGAGTTGATTCAAATCCTTTATAACCTAGAATAGTTTTTTTCACAATATCATGGAGATGATATGATATCCTTCAACAAATGTTCCCCTAGTGCTTCATCTTCCATTTTAGTATGAGTAGAAGAAACATAATAATAGTTCTGAGACCCGAACTTTATTCACTTTCTCAATAAATAAACACATGAGCCTCAGTATCATAATCCTAATAAAAAATGTGAGGACTAATGGGGTATTAAAATAAATTCTTAGAAGATCAATATCTTCAAGGAGGAATATATCCATGTTTTTCACCTATAAGATAAATGAAATAATGACCACACATATTAAATCTGTTATCAACTAAAAACATTGAAATATCCATTAGAATGTAATATTATTTTCTAATATTGGGATAACAAATCTTTTATATGTCTAGGATTTCATATTTTTCTATATGTAATAGTCTTGAACAGATTCATTAAAAGTATACATTTCTTCACTTGATTTGTGAAGGTTTTTCCACAAATAACATTTCATATTGATTAAATCCATCTGATACTAGTAGTTTAGAAGAAAATAAAGGTATATAAAATAATGGTTGTGCCTTATAAACTACAAATTCATTTCCTTTACAAGACACTAATTGAACATTATCTCCTTAATTAATTGAGTAATCAGCAATTACCTCAGATTTAGAAGAATATAGATAACTAATCTCTTTTAAAAAATCAATATTCAAATGTATTAATAGGATGTTGGAGTTTAGATAAACATACCATTGATCCATTAAAGTTACAATTCTTTGATACTGATCAATATTCTCCACATAACTATCATTTAAGGAATAAAAATTATATAAAAAACAAGAATATCATTCAAGAATCATTCAAGTCCTTAAATGAAACCAGTTTCATAAAACATTGAATACTAAATTTCAATAGTTAAACCACATTAAAACTCATAAATATAGACTTAGGATAATATAACATATTACATAAATTGAATTATTTTATTTGGAAAACTAAAATCAGAATAAAGTTCCTAGAGCCTATTTTTCAAAGATTCAGTAACACTTCTTGTAAAATTAGAAACATCTTGATGAGAAATGTGAGTAGGTGTAATGTAATTATTAAATTCAAACAGACGAAACATCATATTTTAAACATATAAAAGTTAATCATTAATTCATGTCAAATATCTTATTCTTCCTATAATATTCAAGATGAAATGTATGTCTTGACAAGGGGTGGAATCATTATCCTTTCATAATTACATTTATCTAACAAAAATATGATTTAGATACCAAAGTTTCCTTATATTTTTTCAATTTTTCATTCATGTCATATTACAATTAAAACCCATATGAATAATTATATCCTCAAAATAATATTTTAAAAATAAATTATTTTTATGATTTTAAAAACCATTATATTTTCCCAAATCTCATACATTAGATCAACATTGTATCCTTTCATGTTTTCTAATTTATTAAACTTTTCAACCTAAATACCTCAAAATGTTACCAAAATATAAGATTCTGATTTTTCCTTATCAATTAAAGGAACATATTCTTTAATTTATTTTTCAATATAAGAATGAATTATTTTAGAAAAAATGGATTATTTTTTATTATTTGAGGATGTTCGATGACATCATTTTATAAAACATCAATATATTCTCCAATATTCTCTTCCAGCTCATCTCTAGTCTCTAAAAAATATTCTTCAAGAAACGGAATATTATATTTCCTCTAATAAATAACAATATTTTCTTCATCAACATCATCTCTTTCATTAATGACCTTAGGTGAATCATCATTATTACGAGATACCACTTCGACATTAGCCAGTACATTTTCCAATTTCTCTCCACTATTACTGGTCTCATGATTATCATTTACATCATGTTACTTCCTATGTGTAGATTTTACCACCATGGAATAGGTAAAATGATACATAGATGTGATCATTCTAATAGTTTAATCCTCTTCTTCTTTTACGTCAATTTCTTATAAGGAATATCTATTGTATGTAGCTTCTACAGTTTTAACATTTTACTCACCATGATCGTATTATTCACTTTAATGACTCTAGAAGTTTTGTAATATAGTGTAGGTCTATATACCTCAACTATAGGTAAATTAGAAAATATAATTTATTCACTTGAATATTGCCCCTTACATGGTGTAACACCTTCCTATATTATTAACTTCCTCTACCCCTTATGTCCTAATCACCACAGTCTTTTTCAAAGAAGCAATCTAATAGAAACCAAAAGATCGTAGATGAATAGATATTTATATTAATTATTCATGACACTTTTTGGATTCTAGGTAATTGTAATTAATATCAACTTTATCAAAAAAGAGGTTCATCACATTACGATAAGGATATAAATGGATTTTCATTAACCTATGTGTGAAATGATGCACGTATCTAAAAATATATCTACGTAGATAACTCTTTTCACTCTTCATTAGCTATGATAATAAGAACATATATTAATATTGTGCCTTTTTAAACTCTTTGACTCTATGATCAATCCCATTTTGTATAAACATGGTTATAAGTGTTTAATTTATTTATAAATCATTTACCAACAACTTTTGAACTGTATGAGTTCCAAATGATATAAATATAACATCTTCTAGGATGAACTAATCATAACTCTTCAATATAAGTCTAAAAAAACTAACCTAATGAGGGTAATGGAAAATATAATCTATTATCACAAAATAAATGTAAATATAATCATTATTAACCATTAATGTAACTAGATCCTTATTTTTTGAAATAATGAATCACGAATTCTTAATGAAATAACATACTTCCTTCTTGAATAATGTCTTTGTGCTATTTTCAAAAAAAACTTGTTCACATCCTTAAAAACTCAAAGATCCCATTACTAAAAACTATTTTCTATTAATAGATGAAATATTAATAGAATTACCTAAAAAATCTAATTTCTTATAACATGATTCTATAGCCGTTTTTGAACTTCTTGAGACATATTCTACCACTCACTTCTTCCTACCAATACTAAGTTGGATTTTTGAAGTTAAAGGGGTCAATAATTAGGGTTTTAGTTATTCAAACGATTGGAAACCAATGATCAAAATTCTATCAAAAATTCATTAGGGTTTGTTTTATCCACAACATGCCAGCATAATAACTAAAATCTATTATATATTCCACTTCAATAGTTGATAAGGAATTAGTGTATTTATTTTTTTCCTAAAATAAAGAACAAAAAACAATATGAAGTGGTTGGTTTCTGACCTAATTTTTTATCCAATATACATCCTCCAAAGTATACTTCATAATATGAAATAAAATCAAATATATATTTTTTTTAAAAAAATAGAGAAATATAAATTTTTTATTTTAGATATATTAATATTATATTAATAGTTTCTAAATGATAATATTTAGTGTTTTATGAAATATAGAATAAGGGAATGTATCATAATGATTTCAGGTCATTTTGAAGTTAGATACTACATGATCTCAACTTTTCATTTATATAACATGTTACCCATTAGTTTCCTAACATTTTCAAAATGAAGTTCTATAGTTTAACTCATAGGATTTTCATCATACTATTTTATGTACTGTATTCTTAAGTAATACATGTATATGTTTTATAATATTTCAAATAATCCCAAAGTATTTTTGATAAATATTAAAAACAAGAAATAAATTTAACTTTCCCATCTGAATCATTTCAAATTATTTTTATATGAGGTTTTTAAATTCATTAAACTTTTTCTGGTTAGTTATCCCAAATATAAAATAATCAGCAGATATTTGAAATAGTAAATTATTAGAAGTAAAAATTTTATTAAATAATGTACAATCTACCAATCCTATAGAAATGAATTGATAAAATATATGAACATATACTTTAATACCAAGATCTAGGTTCTTTTTTAGTGAATAAAAACATTTAGTAAGGTTAAAATAGAATCTGGAAAATGAATATCTTCAAAACTAGGATTTTTTTCAACATAATCTTCATCCAGAAGAAATCCATTTATAAAAGAAAAGTTTCATTATATATAATAATATTTAATAATTTTCTAAATTTCTTAGGCCCAAAGTTTTTAATAGATTATATCGTAGAAAAAAAGGTAATGGTGTCTTCATAATATATCAATTATTCCCAGTTATAAAAATTTTCCAAACACCATCCTTATTTCAAATAATTAAACTTTGATCATTTTACTTATGGATATAGACCCATTTTTTTGCACATGAATAACACAGCACATGTTTGGGTTAGGTTACACTATCCAAATTCGTTTTACAGGAACCCAAAAATTCTCAATGACCTAGCATACTGTATTGGCGAACCACTAAAATTGGACCATATAACACTAAATGGAGACCTTGGCCTCTATGCCAGAGTGCTCATAGAGGTCAATCTTCAGAAAAAACTTCCCTCCTCAATCACTATCAATGACACTTGTTATAAAACTGATGTTAAGGTAGTGTATGAGAGGCTTCCACACTACTGTGAATTCTTTAAACTAGTTGGTCATGATGTTTATAATTGTAGGTTTGTGCAAAAACCACCCCCTCCGTAGAACCCCAATGAATGGAAAGAGGTTAAGAGAAATAATAGGGTAAATGAAAAGGTTCCAGAAAAACATGAATCTCCCAAAAAGAAAAAGGTGAAATGGGTTGTCAAAAGAAACCCATTTGAGCATCTAATTGCTGAGAAAAAGGAATCCTAGGCTAATATGGTGGATGAACAAGTGTCTGAAAATCTTGAACAGACCCTTCACAATGACCTTGATGCTAATATATTTGAAAATGTTTCACATCCCTAAGAAACCCCTGGAAAATTGGAATACCCTTTAGAGGATACTGCCCTTATTTTAGGAGCACCCCTGAAAGAAGCAGACCTTAACATCGTTGAATAGACCCCCTGTTGAACCTAATTCACTCTGTCACACTGGACTCACAAAACACTACTGAAAATGGAATATCAACACCAATTATGCAAGACTACAGGTCTGACATGGTGATGCAAGGCTCCAATATGGCGCTATTGTCCTCTCCATCAATTCTTAGGACCAAGATGAACAAACTGGACTAGAAAGATCCCGACCTCTTGATGATCAAGCCACACAACAAAAGGATGTGTCTATAACATCTGCATCGGCTATAGAGACAGGCAGTCCTCTTGTATTATATGAAAAAAACAAGGTGAGACTTGGACGGAAATTTTTTGGGTTTATGCTAACACCTCTTTGGATCCTACACTAACAAAATAGATAGAATGTGGTAATAAACACAAGAACAACAACACAGGAGTTGCAACCAGAGAAAAGGCCACATACTCTTAAAAGAAAGGGGACAGTCCCACAAAAAAGAGGTATAAATGAATGTTCTTTTCTAGAACTGTTAAGGGATAGAAAACACTGACACAACCAACATTTTGAAAAGATTTACTTTTACTCAAACTCCGAATCTATTTTCTATCTTTGAGCCCAAAATTAATTTTTCTTCTAGATTTCAGCATGCTTGTCCCCTAGTCATTATTTAGTAGGAACATCCACTAATAAAACCCCAATTGAATCCTTATGGATTTTTTCTCACTCCTCCCTTCAATATGTCAATATTGTTAGAACCTCAAATCAAGAATTTACTTGTGATTACATGTTTGAACAAACACACATTTTCACTACTTTTGTCTATGCTTATAATAGATATCAAGAAAGAAGGTCTCTTAGGACTGAAATCACCCAGCTTAGTATCTATATTCAAAAACCCTGGTTTATTATTGTGGACTTCAATGCCATTCTATATGATAGTGAAAAACTAGCCCTGCCGCATGCTTCAATATCTACTAGAGAATTCAAATAATGCATTGAACATAGTAACCTTTTTGAGATTAATCTAAGTTGTGCTATGTTTACTTGGTACAGACATCATTATAACAAAACAATGGCCAGAAAAATTGATAGATACATCACAAACGATCTTGCTCTAGATAAATGGGACATCATTTCCAGTATCTCACTTAACAAGGTGGATTCTGATCACCACCCAATTCTGTTTAGTTTCTCCTTTGACCGCATAAAACCTCTATATACTTTTAGATATAACACTGTCTGGTCATCTAACATAGACTGCGTGAATATTATTAAAATGACTTGGACTAACAAGAATACTAATAATGATTCTTTTTCCTATCTTATGAAACTGAAAATTTTAAAACAAATCCTCAAAAACTGGTGTAAATCAAAATCAGAGGAAATAGATAACAACATTTTCACCCTTGAAAAAAATCTTAATCGACATAAAAATTATAACACCTCATCCAATTTTTTCCAAAACCCCCAACATGAAATTAATATTTCATCCAAACTAATTACTCTCCTTATCTTTAAAGATAACCTTAAGAAGAAAATCATTAAAACTAAATGCATAAATGATGGGTATAGAAACACAAAGTTCTAAAATTCTCTTCAAAGAGTTAAAAAAACTTGTAAACCTTTCTCCTATATTAGGGATGGGGAAAATGTGTTTTACACTGATGAAATCATTACCAATCATGTCATCACTAACTTTCGAAATATCTTCAATGGCCCTAATATTGATAAAGATCTTCAGCCTGACGTTATTCCTCAATTGGTCACAGATGAGGATAATCTCTTACCTAATAATGTCCCACTGTATAATGAGATCAAAGACACTGTATTTAGTCTTAACATAGACGGTGCCCTAGGTCTGAATGGCTTTAATAAAGGGTCCTACCAGTAACATTGGAACGTCATTCATGATGATTTTTTTCTGAATGGTTAAAACTTTCTTTTCTAAAGGCACTCTTCCTCATGTTCTAAACTCTCAATTCCTTATCCTAATTCCTAAATCTGATAATGCTGACAAAATCAATCATTTCAGACCCATCACCCATATTAACTCGCTGTTTAAAATTATCATCAAATTGACTTCCAACTGTATCACCGACATCAGCAATAGAATTATTTCATTGAATAAATTTGGTTACATTAAAGGTAGATCTATACAATATTGTATTTTTTAGCCTCTGAATCCACTAACCTGTTGAACAGGAAAACCAGAGGCTGGAATGTGGCCACTAAACTTGATATTATGGAAGCCTTTGATACCATTGACAGGAAATTTATTTTTAAAGTGCTTATAAATTTTGGTTTCAATGAAACCTTTATCAATAGAATTAACATACTTTTTAATTCTTCTCATATCTCTATTCTGCTAAATGGTATGCTTAGAGGTTACTTCAACTGTTCTAAAGGGGTCAGGCAAGGAGACCCCATATTGGCTATCCTTTTCTCTATCATTGAAGACTACCTTAGTAAACTCATCTCCCAAGCTATTAGAAATGGTAATATTAAGTCTATTACCGCTTCCAGAATCATGAATCCCCCTCCCATTTTCTATATGATGATGACATAATCCATTTCCTAAAATAAGACAAAAGAAATCTAAGCAACCTTAAAACCATCATATCTCACTATGAAGAAGTATCTAGTCAACATATCAACGGGATGAAATCATTTATTTTCTTTGGAAAAAACTATCCCCCTAGTCGGAAAAGTAGCATTACAAATATTCTTGGTATTAAACAGGGCTTTCTACCTTTCAACTATCTTGGAGCTCCCATTTTTTGGGGTAGACCCAAAGCAATTCATTTCTCAACCATTTTGATCAAACTCTTTGACACATTTCCTCTTGGAATGGAAAAAATCTGTCAATGATAGGGAGAATATTCCTTGTTAAATCCATAATTGTTTCTAAACTGGAATACTCAATGATGATTTATAAATGGAGGGCTAGTCTCTTAAATCACATCAACGTTCCCATTAAAAACGTTTTCTAGACGGGAAGCACTATTGAGAGGAAATTAGTTACCGTACATTGGTCCACATGCAATAAACCTATTGAAAAGGGTGTTATTGGAATAAAAAACATCACAAACATTAACCAGGCCCTCCTGGCGAAGCTCACGTGGAATATCATTTGTAATAAATCGCCTTCCATGGACTTCTTATGGGCTCGTTTCCTTGGAAAACTCTCATGAAATACACATACTTATTTCAAATCTTCTATATGGACATCCATAAAATGAACTTTTAACTCCATTATGTCCAACTCTAGATGGATGGCCAACAGAGACTCGAATTTGAATTTTTGGCTGGATAATGGGACTGGCAAGCCCTTGATTTCCATAATTTCCCCATCAAATATTCTTATGAACACTAATGACACCATTAATAACATCATGTATATGCAACACACTTACCTTCTTGAAGAGATTAAAACTATCTTCGAGAATTACCACTTATTTGTTAATGAGGATTTTCGGATATGAGAACCATCCCATAATGGGATTCTTGACTCGAAGAACTTTTACAAGCATTAATACACCAATGGTATGAATAAATTTAGCTGGAATAACAACTTTAATAAAGCCTAGATTAAAGCTTCAAGATTTACTATTATTTGTTGTATTTCTCATAGTATAATTCCAACTGATTCCTGGTTGCAATCTTTTGGAATCAACCTTTGCTCAAAATGTCGTATGTGTAACCAACATCGTGAATATCATAACTATATTTTCCTTTCTTGTGATATGGCTACTGCTTTTTGGAATTATATTATTGACATCTGTGAATGAAACTGGTTGTTTTTTATTTCTCTAATATCTTAGACTCAAAAATGTCTAGAGAAATCTGACTCTCAACAAATCAAGAAACTCTTTGTGGCCTCAATTGCAGAGCTTATCCATGTGATCTGGTATTGTAGGAATGAATATACCTTTTGCAATAGTTATTTCAATCTAAATGTAGGAAAAATAAGAATTCTTGTCGCTACCTAAGAGGCAGCCTCGATACAGAAAGATTAGTGTATCAAATCAATCAGATATTTGGTGATCGTATGACGTCTTGGGATTTTAGGTAATTATACTCACCCTAAATTTATGCTTGAAGTTTTTTGGCAGCCCCCCTACAGGTTGGATCAAAATCAATGTAGATGGTGCTTCTAAAGGCAACCCTAGCCCAGTGGGCAGTGGATCCATATTCATAAAACTTCTGGTTCAAGTTCTCGGTTGCTTCTATGGATCATGTGGTATGGCTACCTCCTTAGAAGAAGAGATACTCATCGTCATTCATGCGATCTCGTTTTCCAAGATACACAACTGGAGAAACATATGGATTGAAAGGGAATCTTCCCCTACCATCTAGGTAATTTGGAAGGGTACCATCCACATGGCTTGGAAACTCACATCCTACTGGATTGAATTTCTTCACTCTCTCTCTTCCCTCAACTTCATTGCTACACATTCTTACTGGGAAGTAAACAGAGCTGCAGATGCCCTTTCCAACATGGGCGTTGATAAGGACACTACATGGAGAGATGATCTTCCCCCTGAGATTCATCCTCTTTATTTTTGGGATGTAAAAAAATTACTTCATTTATACTTGTCTAACCCCCTTTTTTATATATAATAAATTTTGTGTTTTGGTCTTTGACCAGAACACTATTTCGAACTAATTCGGGTTCCCTATTCCTCTTAAACAACATTACTTCCTCATGCATAGATAATACCAAAATATCTTCAATCAAGGATTAATATTTAATTTTATGTTCTTGTGAACATAATAATGTTCAAAATTTATTACATTTTATAAAATTTCATCTAGTAATAACTACCTCATCTAGGTTTCCTATGAAAAATTATAAAGCGTGGTTTTAAGGTTCTGGAATATCAAGCCCACAGAATTCCAAATTCTTTAGTGCCATTCCTTTTCGATATAGTTTTTTCATTATAATGGTCCATATCATTATACTTTTTAGTTCAGAGTAGAGGATTAAGTCTCAAGTTATCTAAATAATTACTATGGTCATGAAATAATGTTTTATTTTGATAAAATGGATCACATTCATAAAAGCTCACATGAGTTTATTCTTTAATTATTCTTGACCATTTTTTGATACCTCTATCATATTTTGATGTGGTACAATATCCAAGAAATACTACATTATAATCTGTTGGATAAAATTTACCAATACTATTCTTGGTGATTAAGATGTAAACATTGTATCCAAAATCATTAAAGTATAAAACCTATTATTTTATATTATTTAATATCTCATATAGTGTTTTTTCAAGATTGGTTTTCTTACAACTGTCTTTATGAATTTACATGATGTGATAAAATCTTCACCACAAAATGAGTAGTCATTTTATATTCAAATAACCTATTTCTCATATATTATTGCAAATTAATATTACGCATTTCAACACCACCATTCTATTCAGGGGGCCTTAGAGTTGAGAATAAATTATTTATTCCATACTTTTAGAAAAAGGAATTGAATTCATGATTCTTATACTCTCCCCCATGGTAACTTCTTAGAGATAATTGTTTCATCATTTTCAATTTAAACTAGCTTACAAAAATGTATACAAACTGAACATTCTTCACTATTTAGTCTTAATGATTAATCTGATGTAGATCTATAAAAAAGCTCCACTATTACATAAATAAATGATTTTCCACCTTTGATTACTATTAAAGTTAGTGAAAATATATTCATGAAGATCATTTCTAATGGTGTATAAGTAGAAACCTATTAGATTGGTTTAAAAGATGAATTGAATTACGTACCCATTGGGAATGTATTACATAGCCAATTTTAATCCATACTATGTTAAATGAAAATCTAAAATCAAATTTTTATTAGATAATTTACTCAGATAATAAATATTATATTTCCCAATTATTATATTCAAAATCCATGATTTATTGATTTCATCATTCAAATGGTTTACAGTTTATTTACAAAAAAAATTATATATAGTATATAAATATTTTCAGTTCTATGATCTTGGAATTTATGAAATTTTAAAAAACATTGTACATGAATTATTGGAAATATTATTTTAATAAAAATAAACAAAATGTAATGGGATACTTATATTTCATCAAGGATCCTTCATATTTCATTTTTCACCAAATGTGACATATCCTCCTTCAGTTTTTGAATGTGGGTGAATGTTTTAAAAATATCAATTCATATTCATCAAATAGCCACTACCCATGTAACATTTTACATTTATATCATTGGGGATTTTTTCCAAAAAACATAAATTAGAATGTTTTTTGGATCCCAAATGATCTATAGTCCAATAGTATTATATAATAAACATTTTTGAACCCTAATCTATTTAAAATAACTAAATATTTTATCCATGATGAAATACACTTTTTTCCAAATAAAATATTGTTTCATTCAGCTCAGTTGTAATTTTATAAAGCGATAATCATTTTAATAATAACTAGAAATATTAAATTTAAAACAAGATACCAATGATGTGGTTTTCTTTTTTACATCCTATCAAACAATATTTTATATATATATCACTACATTAACGATAACTACCTACATCATGTTTAACTTTGATGTCGTTATTTTTTCTATCTATTTGGTTGAAGTAATACATTCCATGTGTAAATAAATTTACAAAAATCATAAAGCATTCAACCACTGCTAATAATTCATTAATTCTTATATAATTTATTGAATCTGTTGAAATATATTTATCTATATCAAAATTTATTTTAGAATGTAGATTTGATAAAACTTCTTTTTCATTGGTGACAATATCATAAAATATTTTATGAGTCTTTTGATTCTTCTTTAGGAATCATATTTACCATCAAACATCAAAGAATAATCATTTAGTTATTCTTAAAAAGAGTTTTCACACTCAAACTCATATTTAGGTCTAGAAGAAAAAATATATTATACTATTCATTGATCTATGAATCACATGTTTTATTTTTCATTTGAAAGATAAAATTCAGAATTGTAATGAGAATTATCAAGAGTCTCCAGATGTACACCATGTTTCTTTCCATTTTTCTTTTTCCCTTTTACATGAAATTGTATTTTCTATGAACAAATATCTTATATTTTTTTTACTTAAACTTGGAAAAATATGTTTGTTTATCGTAATTTATTATATTAAAATTTTCTCACTTTTTTCATTTAATTGTATTATTAATATATTTTTAAACCACATCACTTATTCAAAAAATTGTTAAAATTCTATTCCAAATGGAAATTTTCTTCACTATAATTTGAATATATTGTATTTCCATTATAATTTGAAAGAGATATTAATATTTCTCTATTATTCCTCTTATCTAGTGAAGTAATATATATGATAGCCACATTTTTTTTTCCATATTTTGATCATTAGATTTAGTTTCTATTTCTACCTCATACATCATAAGATTTAAAATGAGATCATTCATTTTTAAGTCTTTATTAGAAGGTGAATACATGATAGAAGGTGAAATTACATTCAAATTTAATTCTAATACTCTATGAACTTATAAATCATAAATTTTTTAATGAATAATAGTTCCCAAAATAGAAACATTATTTACAATTTCTCAAACCATGTTATTCCTTAGAGAATATTTCGTTCCATTATGGCTTGGAGTGGGAAGCCGAAGTCGGTTCACGCAGGTAGGGGTCTTGTTGCTCGTTCCCATATTCTTTGTGTCAATGATATCATCATTTTCACTCAAGGGGAAAAGGGAAATGTAAATAACATCAAGAGGGATCATTTACATTATGAGATGGTTTTTGGTCAGCAGATTAGCTGGAACAAGTCATTTGTGAACTTTGGGAGGAAGTTCACTGCTACAAGGAATAATGCCATTATTAGTGAGTTGGGAATCAGAGAAGGTGTTTTTCCTTTCATTTATTTGGGGGTCACAATGTTATGGGGGAGGCGTAAGGCTTGATATTTCTCTAGAATTGTTTGAAATATCATAAGACTACTCTCAATATGGAAGGGTAAATATTTATCCTTCACTGGTTGGGTCTGGTTAGTGAAGTCCATTATCATCTGTAAATTTGTGTATTCTTTTAGGGTGTATAAATGTTTGGAATCTCTTATCAAGTGCATTGGTGTGTCTATCAAAAACATTATTTTGAGTGGTTACAATGTGGAAATAAGGCTCACCATGGTTTCATGGAAAAATGTTTACAAGCCTTATGATGCAGGTGGTCTGGGTATTAAGAATCATGGAGCTTTTAATGATTCCTTATAATCTGGGATTATATGGAGGCTTATTAATGTTCAAGGAGAATCCCTTTTCTACCTTTCGGATAGATTCATGAATAAACTCAATGATGGAACCTTTAACTATCTCATCTCTTTGATATGGCCTACTTTTAAGTCTTTTTTTCCACTACTGACAATGATTTGAGATGGATTGTATCTAAGGATTCATCTTTATCTTTCTGTAAGTGCAAATATACTGGGGTTCCTTTGATTGATTTTATTCCAGATGGAGATCCAAATCTGGATACTAACATATCTAATAAAGATCAACTTTAGAGTATGGATAATTTTCCATCTCATGTTATTTACACTATTGTTAGATATTTCTTCTCTCCTCGAGTTGACTTTTTAGCTTCAGAACCTACTGCTAATGGAATTGTATCATATAAGGTGTTTTATGATCATGCCATATAAAACAAAAATGAGTTCAATTGGATGGTTAATTTAAAGGGTAATTTCTTGATGCCTTCTCGGTCAACTTTGGCTTGGAGTGTAGCTCATAAAAGATTCCACGTGATGATTTCTTACAACCCTATGGAATATTTCTTTATTCTATTTGTGTTTTATGTCATCATCAAAAAGAATATGTTGACCATATTTTCCTTAGTTGTTCAGCATCCTTGTTAATGTGGAAGGATATGGGGGATATGTTTGATGTTTCTTCACCTCGAGTCACAACGATTCTGGATTTTCTAAAGAGCAGGAGTAATATCAGAATATCGCAGCATCTTCTGTGTCTTTTTGATTTGGTTTCAGAAGAGGTCATTCAATGCATTTGTAGCTCTAGGAATAAGATGATTCATGACCAGTACACCTTTCAGGTTGGTGTCGCACTGGCTGGTATTTTATCTACTGTTCGCAACACTTTTGTTTCGAAAAAATTATGCCGTTCAAATTCCATACATGACCTCTCAGTTTTAAATCAGTTTGGGGTCAAAGGAAATGTTTGACCTTCATTTGGCATGATTAAAGTTCTTTTTCAAGCTCCGTTCTTAGGTTGTATTAATATCAATTCTCATGGTGCCTCAAGAGGCAACCCAGGACGTTCGGGTTTTGTGGTTGTTTATAGAGATCATCAAGGAGTTGTTCTTGGTTGTTTCCATCGATCTTGTGGACATGCCTACTCATTTGAAGCAGAAATTATTGGTGTGATTATAGAATTTGAGCAAGCGGAACAATGTGGTTGGAATATTTTTTTGCATGAATGTGATTCTAATACCGTTTTTCTTGCCATTCAATTAGGTTCTATTTATATTTCTTGGAAGCTCTCCAATATATGGATCAAATGTTTGGATTATCTTTACTCTATGGATCATATTTTTATACATATATATCAAGATTCTAATGCACTTACAGATGGTCTTTCATGAAAATGTATAAATTGTCTTCTCTTTCAATGGAACAATTAGGTTCCAGATGATCTTCTTCCTCTTCTTAAGAGGGATCTATGTAAATCTCCCATTTTCAAGCTTTTGTAATGTTTTATTTTAATAAAGGGGTCGTGCTTTTATTTTAAGATCCCATTTTACCATTAAGAAAACTCCCATTTTACACTCCACCAATATATGATGTGATCTTGGTGATTTTACTAATGATGACTTATTCTTAATGAATATCATAGCTGAGTAAAATCTGCTACAACTTGTTACAAGTATGTTCTAGGCGATTTTATTATGATATCCATTTATAAGAATAAATCACAATATTTTCAAAATTCGTACAAGTATTTCTCACTTAATGAAGATAAAAAATATAATATGAGAATATATTTCCAATTGAGGTGCATGATCGTATCTGTTGTAGTTGATAGTAAATGAAGAACACTTCATGAGATGAAGATATGTATTTAAAGTATAGATCTAAACTTTTTATAAAAATTAAATTGATTAAATATTGTTTTCACATTATTTCTCTATCCTTTATTCCTTTATGGTAAGAAAATTAATACTTTATCCTACCAGAAGAATATAGATATTCATGTTATGAGAGTGAGTGAACATTTATGTGTATGACTTCATCTTGAAAATAAGATTATTTTATACACTATTTACATTATTAATATATATGTACTCTATTTTATACTTCAATAAAATTTTAATTGATAAAATTTATATGAAATTAAAAAACAAAAAAAAATTAAAAAAATATTCCTTTTGTTTTTCTAGGGAATCAATAGAGGTTTCAATGTTGGTGAAAATTATATTTCATAGATTCAGTGATTGAGTTAAGAATAATCCAAGGCACTTTCATTTTGGTGATATTAAAACATTATTCATACTTTTTATAGCAATATTAATGGTTGAATCCTCATGATAAACTTATTTTTTAATTTTCTATAAGGATATTTTCTTAATCTAGGTAAGGGTCAATTTTATCATCATATAGATGAATACCATAGAGAAATTCCCAATCCCTAAAAATTATAAAAATAAATCCGTTATTTATAAGTATAATATTAATAATAATAAATATACATACTTTATAAACATATTTCCTCATATAAATCAACATAAGAATCCACCCTCGATTATATAAACATATTTTTGAACTTTTTATAAGGTCCATGTATCCTTTCATATGGATAATTCATTCTATATAAGAATGAATCCTTCTATGTAAAAAAATATACACATTGTCAACATAATTAAATCTATATAAGAATAAATACATAAAAAGTTTATAAATTTCTTATTATTTAATAGGGATGTGCATAACGATGATTATTACTTTTTTTAAAATCAACAAACAAGAATATTAATTCAAGTAAAAATTTATCCAGATCTAAATAAAGACATCGAATAAAGAATTAACATAACAAAATGTTAATTATTATCCTTAAAATGACTTAAATAATTTTATTAATAAAACATATAACTATTTCCATTCGCATCAAAATATTCGCTTAAATTGAGTATATTGGAAAAACATTAATATTCCTAATGGTCACTATATAATCATGATTTTTCCTCCATCCTTATAAATATTTGTTTATTATTAGTAGATTCTATAGCTAATAGTATATAACAAAGTTTATCTAAATAATGAAGAACTCAAATATTTTACAAAATTATAGAGTTTAATTCTCTCAACATAATTTAATTTGATCTTTAATAAACTAGATGCTCCCCAATATTCATGTACATAGACACATACTTCATGAAAATTATTAGTAGTGTAATAATTTCTCATAAATATTATTCCCTTTCCAATTTATCTAGAATAAATAAAGAATATTATGTTAAAAAAAACATTTTGGGTTCTTATTCTTATTATTAAATATATTAAATATTCTTCCACCTAAGAGTAGTATCAGTTCTCTTATCTTTTTTCTCTAAGAGATATTTTCTCTTTGTTCTTCCCACCTTTAGTACTCTCAAATCAAAAAATATATTTTTTATATTATATATATATAATTACATTCCATATTGTATGAGTATTCTCAATATAATTATCCTTAACATTTTCACATGGGTACACTCCCAAAAATATGAATATTCTTTACCTCAAATTTTGGTATCCACTAAATTTTCACAAATACCCTTCTTCTTATTTTCCCTAAAATTATTCCCACTAATCAATTCTTAATTTTAGTTTAGTTAATATACTCAGTGATCTTATTTTCAAAATATCTTAACAAATATATATATATATATATATATATATTTATCATCATAATATTAAAAGAAATATACAAAAAATTTATATTTTGGTTTTGGTCATATATTATGTTTGTAAATGACTTTGACAATTCATTAAGGGTACCATGTTTACTTCAAATATATGATAACTTCACTTCTCAGCCTTCTAATTTATTAAAATGATTAAAAAACATATTCGAGTTATCTAAATCAATGAAAATCTGTTTGAGGATCGAGAAATTTAATTCCTAGAAATTTACACTAATTATGATCACCAATATTGATTATAAATTTCCTAATCTCAAAATCATAGAATATAAAAATAGAGATCTCTCTACTTTCTTCTAATTAAATCCCTTATAAAACAAGGAATCAATTCTGGATTTATAAATAATCTTGTTATTTTTATTCTGATATTCACCTTCAACACCATCCGATATTTATTTCCTCATAATATTAATTGAGGAAATAATAATTATTCTATTATTAACATATCTAGAAAGTTTATATTTTTTTACCCTTATGAAGAACATGTATATCCCATGTCATAATTTTAAAATCAATCTTATGATTTAGTATTTAGTTTTATTCTCTATCAAAAAAACGAGACAAGTATATTTTTTTATGATTAAAACGACACTTATGGAGTTGTTTTTCAGTCCCTTCCTTTTAAATCTAATAAGGGAGCCATATTCTTTACCTTTTTCCAACAATTTTAAATATTGTGAAATTCAATCCTAAAAAATATTTTACTTTTGGAAAATATATTTTTCAATAAATAAATAATTTTTCTATCATATTGTTTAGAGATCTAATTATAATCTTTAATATTATCCTCATTTAAGAGATATATCGTTTGTTTGTTTGAATACTCTTGAATATTTTATGAGTTTTTAAATAAATATAATTATTATTATTCCTATTATGTATATTATGTAATGAAGTATTTTCACCAATTTTCACTTCACCACAATCTATTCTCGTGTGTCAAGGTATTATAAACCCAATATTACTTATATTTTTGAGGTACCCTATTTCATCCCTCCTAGAATAGTCATTCTATCAAATGTGAAACTCTAAAAGTTATCAATTGCACTACCTTATAATTAGGGTATATTGATATGTGTTTAGGGTTTACAAACATTTCCTGAGAAATTATTTACCCTATAATGGATCAATATAAACAATATAAATGAAAAACATATAAATAATACTCATAGTAGAATAAACCAAAATGAAATCTATAAATTACCTACAAAATACCACCATCAATTTCTAATGATAACATCCATAAAAAATACAAATATAACTGAAGTATATATATATTGAAAAAAACAAGCTATAAGATCTTAAAAATAAAAAAATCATCTACAGGAATCTAGAATCACATGTAAATCCTCTCCATGAAATCACTGGTCCTCAACTACAGTATACAAATAAAATTTATAGGCATATTATATTTATATGTATAGGGTGTGAAAAAATATATCAGTGAAAACCATTATAATCACAAGAATCACCTAATATTTAACATTCTCTTATATGAGTAGTGTGTTACTATTTAATTATTTAAACATGTAAAAAACAACTTACATCAAAAAACATTAGATTTTTACCAATACAGCTTAATACTGTATTTTCTTACTTCAAACAATGATATTAGACAGTTGGTATATCCATCATGGTATATCATATACAACACCTAGTGGGTTATATATTTGAAAAATACATTTCTTGTATCATATCACTTCCAAAAACATAAAAATATCCACCATGGTATAACATAATTAATTTCCAAAACTATGGAATGTTATGTATCATTGTTTAATACAAGGTCTAGTTGAACCCATATCTCAGATCATTTTATTGCATAAATCAAGGAATATTTTAAATTTATTCCAAGATCATGTCAATTGTATTTAAACTGCTTATATATCACAATATCAAAAATATCAAATAAAATTTCCCAATTTTTTTAATCAGTCATTATAAAATCCAATCCAATTAAATTATTTTTATAAAAAATGAACCCATATTATCATTAATTAATACATTATATTTCTATAATAAATTAAAATAAATTTTATCATATACATCTATGATATATCCCCTTTTAATTTACTCAAAAAATATACTTACACCATTAAATCTCATACGTAAAAATCAAACATAATGAATTTTCCTTTTTATTTAACCACAAGTGTTTTTTAATTATAATACTCATTTATCATATCATTTCAACACTAGAGACTCTATTGTAGTTGGTAAATATTTTATTGTGAAATATTACACAAATGTTTCATTTTTAGGTCCTTTATTGATGACTTTATTTAAAAATAAATTTTAGTATTCTAAATTGACTAAAATAATTTCAATTTTAACATACTATAATCAAAATTTTCTTCATGTGAAATTTTGTTTTTTTGGTGAAAAGGATGGTTCTTAGTAAAAAATTACTATTTTCAAAACAAAATGTAATTCATACGACCTTACAATAATAGAAGAATGACATGTAGGTTTTCAAAACCTTTAATTTCATCATATATAAAATTTTGGAATAAAATTATATATTTTACATTATTATTTAAACTTATAAATCCCAGAGAAAACTTTTTTATAACTAATTTATACGTTACATAAATATAAAAACTATTTTTGGCCTTTTTATAGAATCTGGTATTTTCAAGGGAGATTCGATGATGGATTTCCATGAAAAAATAATATACATTATTTATTTTATTATAAATAAATTTATCTCATTAAAACTAGTTTCAAACATAAATCAAAATTATTTATAAATATAATTCATAAAAATATTATTTCTCCAAAAACATATTTTAAATGATTAAGCGTATTTATTTTTATATTAAATTTTTAAAAATTTAGAAATTTTATTTAAAATAATTATTTCTATACCTGAAAATTTCGTTATCAAATTTTTAAAAATGTTCAATATTAATATTTTTCGTTAAAATTAATTAAATTGATTAGAAAATAATTACCAAGGTAAAAGTACGTGGAGGAAATTGAGTTCAACATACTCTAAAATTACTAAAACATGTAAATACATGTGTTGAATTGAATGGTTTGGATTTGGATTGACTAATACATGTTCCCCCTACACATTTTTCCATTTTGAGCCATTTTTCCTTGAATAATACAAGGGAATAATTTAAAAGGATAATGGTGTTAATAATACCTCCAATCCCTTTACATATAAAAGGGGGACATCATTACCACATCAAGTAACACCTCCCATTAATATTTACCCATGAGACTCTACCATTTTCTCTCCCTAGAATTTTCTCGGGTGAACCTAATCCCCTTTCAACCATATCTATAATATTCCCGTCAAATTCAATGATATTTATAAATAAAAATCACGATAAAGATGTGAGTATTATCCATTAATTACTTTTCCTATTAATTATTATATTTAAACTTTATTCAATCAATACTAATATTATAATATTATTATCATTTATGTACTTTAATGTCGTTATATTAAGGTTATTACTACTATTTATTCTCATTCCCGGTTCTTTGAGGAAAAAAAATAATTTTTTATGTGGTTTGCGGACTACCGCCTGTACATTATAAAAAGTTTCATATTTCTAAACTATATAAAAGGATTTATTTAATGATACAATTCAAGAAAAAATATTATTTTTTGGATATCATTAATATTATCATGTGAAAATTTTAAGAACCTATAAATGATATGACCAATAAATAATCATAGTTAGTCTAATTATTTAAAACAAGCATACTAAGTGGATAATATTTTCTTCAAGTTGAATAATGTTTTCATATGCCCAACATATTATTATAATTACTTATAATTATTATATATAACACTAATAAAAACTAAATATGATCATGATTATCCTATTTTAATGATATTACAACTAATCCATCTCATAATTATCTACCAATCATAGAAAAATCATGTTTGGGTTTGTTTAAACAACTAATTGAAAGATACAAAACATTTACTTCATGAATGACTATGATAGTTTATTTACTACTATAATATAATAATTTTTTTAAATAGTTATTTTTTATATAGATATTATATTAATATTAAATTCATCAATTGTGGAACTAGCCTTTGTTCCCAAAAAATCACAAAAACAAGCTTTTTATCAGCTTCATCTTCGTGGATAATGATTAAAACACTCATGAAAGGGATTTGAAAAATCATAAATTATTATAAATCATCCCTAAAAATAAATTTAATCAACAATTAATATTAAAATATTGAACAATAATTTAGAAAAATACTATTATTATGAAACCTGTACAAATGATCCAAAATACAATCCTCAATGTTGAAAATCAAGAGAATTAATGACAATAATGATTTTTTATGAAGCATGTAGATGAAAATGGATATGATTGAATTTATTAATTAATTTATTAAGATAAATCTATCTATGATATTATATGTTATGTTAAAATCATGGAATTAATAACAAGAGTTAATATTTTTCTATCTCAAATTCCTCTCTTTGAGACATAATTTGTATTATATGCCTAATTTCATTTATTTGGTGTATATAGTACATATTTAACTTTTCATGTAGTGAAATGTATTCATTTATTGTATTTTAAGATCAATTTTAATTCCAATCATCTAGGAGGTTATGATTAAAATTCTACCTAACCCATAAGTGTGGTTCTTCTGTGTCAATTTTCATTCTTTGGGACTCATTATAAAATCACTGCCTTTTTAGTTATAGTTGGTTCAATTATTAACAACGATTGATTTTCCCATGTTACTCAAGAAATATTATTTATTTAGAGGTATATATTTTTCTAAATATATATTATTATTTTTATTCATGATTTCCATTTTATATGGTGAAAATAATCTTAATTTTGGATAAATTGATAGTATGTGAGATTTCATACAAATTACATCAATATATAGATACTATAAAGTGGATCCAGATGTAAAACAGATCCACCTAGGGGTAGTAACTCTAAAAAGGGTTGGATGGGAATTTACTTAATCAATGACATGATGCATGATGAGTTGGACTAAGTCTATAAACCATGAGAGGAAATATATGGGATATGTTTTTGAATATTAACATGCTCATAATTAACCTTGATAAAATGATTTTTGTTAACAATTCCTTGCTCTCCTACCAAAGAAATCTGTTGAATCGAATTACTATCTTCCATTGATACCCTAGCTCATATTAACTATTATTACCACTATATTTATTTGGTATGGGTCATTCATTTAACTTTAATAATACAATATACATTACAAGTTTTTTATGGATGTCCTCCTAGACATATACATTGGTTTACTAAATATTTTTGTATTCGATATTTGTATTTCACATTATACAGAGAGCCATGTTTGTTCATTAAGAGGTTCCTTGGGAAATTCTATGAATGGTCTTAACGACCCATAAAATAAATTAATTTGACTTAGTCAAGTGTCATGTGGGGCCCAACATTATATATCCCCCTAATAATAAAATGGGTTTCATATGACAACACATTTTTGGTTTTTTGTATTTTCTTTTTCCAATAAAAGTATTATTTAATACCTATGATATTGATGAAAAGTAAAGTGTCTTTCCATGAGGCCTTGATAGTATTTTTTATCTATCTTTCATTATCCATTTTATTAGTATGATATTCATGATTACTATTGGGCATGTATACATTAATTGATAATGATATCAAAATCCTTTAGTTCCAGTTGATTATGGAATCTTGTTCTACATGTATTCATGTCATATCACTTCTTCCATGTTTATTTTACATAAGATTATATTTTGAAATAATCTTTACTAAGAATATAATACCACACTTTTCTTTTTTTCCGTTCAACAATATACCTATAGAATGAAAATGTGTAATTTTTAAGGATATGATAAAAGGTCCATTCATGTTCCCACAAAATTTTATTTTATATATTATGTTTTTCAAGTGTAATGTATGTATTTATTTGGTCTTCCCAAACTCCTAAATTTTTGGATCATTCATGAACTCTTGTTCTATATAACAATAATGTAATATAACTACTACAATTGGGTTTTTGATGTCTAGAATGTTACCATTCGTATCAAAGGGATTTTTTTAGAAAAATTGGGGATTATATTTTTATGAACCGTGTTAGATATCACAAGGACGATGAAAAGAACCCATGATTTTTATGGAACAATCTAGAAAACATTGTAATAATTTTTTTTAGTAATTTAATATCATGATTTAATTATGTCTGTGCCATTATAGAAAGTTAAAAACTATTATGAGGAATGTAAATTATATCAATATACATATTTGATGTAGTAAAATTCGCCCTCATAGAGTTAATGAATCTGGAGTTGATTCTTACCAATTCATAACAATATTGGGGAAGTTGAACAATATTATGAAAAATAATATTGATTTTATAGACGGTTATCGTAATCCACAACATGGTAAAGCTATGTTGGATCTCTCCATGAAACAATTGCCTATAATATTTAGTATAAATGTTAATCCATTGAAATATATGTAAAGGTTCATGTCTTTAGAGAATACCTCACTCACATTGGGAAGTGATGATAAGGAAACATTCTTCATGGATATCTATCCAGTGAAAGGAAACACATGCAAATGGTAAGGGAAAATTCAAAACATAGAAGAGGAATATGTGATAAATTACATAGAATATAGAACATTAAAAGAGGTATTATAAGAAAAATAGTTTCTCTATTAGTAAAGAGTATAAATGGAAGGTAATATCCAAAATTTTAGACAATAGGAGGGGGAAAATGTTTCTGAGTTTGAGGATAACGTTTCAAGGTTTTCTTAGCACACTTTGAAATATGTACATAGATTGTGTTGTACGATTCTTCTTTTTGTATGGGTTAAAGCAACTCCTTCAAAGATAATTGGTCACACATTATTTTTCTTCATAAGAGGATATAGTGTCAATATAAATCTAGATAGATAATGAGTTCTTTATGACATATATATTCATTTTAAATTATGAGAAGAAGAGTTTGGTTGAGAATCAAGGGAAGAAATATACAGATATAGTGAATAAAATGAAGAATGGGACTTTCATATTTGATAATGGTGTTAAAAAAATATATATAGCTTACAGTAAGGGATTAATATTTTGTTACATGTTTGAATGAAATGTACATTAAACTAACCAATATAAGCGGAATGTTTAATTTGTTGATTTTAAATGGTTCAACTATAGGGATAAGGGAATTATGTAGACCAAATCCTTGAACATTAAGTTAATTTTACTCAAAAAATTACATTGGATAAAGGACAAGTTATATAGTTACCCAAGGTAAATTCAATGTTCTTAATGACTTAGTGGTAGCTACAATGACCATTACCTCCACAGTAGATAATTTTTTATTTAATTTTGGATTTTAAAAACATTTTATAACTTCTATGGTTGGCAGAAACAAAGTATATTTTCCTATAACACTTTTAAAGGAGTTATAAATAAAGGTCTAAGGTTGATCGTTAAGAAAATAAAGATATTTCATGTAGTTCCACTTATCAATCATTAGAATACAATATTTTTAATCTTGGTTATTTAACCTATAGTTGAATTTGACATGATCCTTTATATGTAGTGGAACTTAAAGTAAAATTAAGAACAACATTTCCAATATATGTATATTACATTTCAAAAAATTTAGGTGGAAATTTCTTATCTTTGTAGGGGAAACATCATCATCTAGATTATAAGTAGATCCACCCTCATTAGACAACCATAATGAAATTATGGGAAAAGAGGAAGATCAAGTCATATCTATATATGATGAAGGTATTTTCAGAATAGATAATGTGCCCATGATACAAAATTTCAATGATGTTTTTCTAGAATATTTACCAAGTCATCCTATAAAGTGTGAATATAAGTTATTCATTGAAATCATTCATGATGCAAGACCAATATCAAAAACACTTTATATGATGGAATTAATAGAGTTGTTTGAGTAAAAAAAACTACAAGTGTTATGTGACAATGAATTTATACTCCATATCATTTCACATATAGGATCACCTATTTTATTCATGAAAAATATTGATAGTTCCCTGGGATTGTGCATCGATTATTAAGGGATTAATGTCATAACTAAAAATTATAAGTTTGTTTTTCCACAAATTGAGGACTTATTGGATCAACTTCAAGATTCTTAATAATATTCAAAGATTGATCATTTCTTGAGTTTTCATTAATTATGAGTGAATAAGGATGATACACTAAATATGATATTTCATGCCAGGTATGGATATTTTTTATTTTACTGAAATGCCTTTTAGATTTAATAATGAACCATATGTCTTTATTCATATGATGAATTGAGTATTTAAGGTGTATATTTATAACTTTTTGGTGGTATTAATTAATGATATACCAATATACTATAAGATCTATGAAGAGCATGAGAGTCATCTACAAATAAATATGGAGACCCTCAAAAAAAATTTATTGGATGTATATTATGTTTGAATTTTTTTCTCAATAATGATTCAATTGTAAGACCTATTTTATCTAAGGATAAGATATCTATTAATGCCTCAAAGAAAAGAGAAGTTAGATAATGGCCTACATTAATGAATATAATTGAGATTAGATGTTTATTTTACTGTCAATGGGATTTTCAAAATTTTTATAGGTTAGCCAACCCATTAACTAACTTAACAAGTAAAGGGGTCAAATTTAAATAGTTTAAGGAATGTAAGGAAATTTTTAAATGGAAGAATAGGAGAGTAATTAATACATTTTTTTGTTCTATTATCAGGTAAGAAATTATTTTTTAACGTATTGTGATGCATCGAAGAAATAAATTTGATGTTTCCATGTATAGAATGATAAGGTGATTTTTTATGCATCATGGTGATTTAAATTCCATGAGTATAACTATCCAACTCACAACCATGACATGGACGTTTTAATATTTCATTTGAAAATATCGATACACTACCTCAATAGTGAAATATGTGAGATATATATGAACCATCAGAGTTTTAATTATATCTTCTCTCAGTCAGATCCACATGAGATTTGGAATATGTTTAGAACTACTCAAGGACTATAATTTTATGATATACTACCGCCATGGGAAGGAAAACAAGGTGGATGATTCATTGAGTTGAATGGATCATGGTATTATAACAATGATGAGGACTAGAAAGGATCATATACACAGAGATATAGAGATTATGGATATTTTTATTTATAGAAAAGGGGAGCCATCATTCATTTTCCAAAAACTGATAAAGCATCCTAAATATTAAATAGATAGAAGTCTTGACAGGATGATAGAAACTAAAATAAATCATAATGATATGAATGATGGGAAACTAGAATACATCAAATATAGATATTGAGTGTTAAGTATTGGATATAGCCTATGTATTCCATCAACACCAATGTTTATTGGGGACCATATATATAAATCATAGGGATCAATGTCTCTCTACACCCTATCAGCACATTGATGTATGGGTATTTAATAAAACATTTCTTGGGGGATGAAATGATGTGGGAAATTGTATATTATACTACTAGATTATTATTATGATAGTTGGTAAAGGCTAAAATAAAACATCTTAAGGCTGTTAAGAAACTTCATCTTATATCATTATGGAAGTGGGATAATATTATAATGGATTTTTTCACTAGACTCCCAATGTTTCTAAGGAAGAACATTTCTCTATGGGTCATTATTTATCATCATACAATGTATTCTAATTTATTAATGATAAAAGAATATCTAACCCTTGAGAACAATTATTAGATATATATAAATTAAATAGTAAGGATTCATGGGGAACCTATTTTAATTTTAACATATCAGACCCTCAGTTTCAAAAAAATCTAGAAGAGTCTTAAAAGGTATCTCAATAATAAGATACATTTTAAAACATCCAATCATACACAAAATTATTTGTAGTATGAATGGACTATCTAGGAATTGGCTGGTATAATGATATTTTGTTCTCTTGACTTCTTATATTTTTGGGATACGTATCTAACTATGTTGGAGTTTCCAGATAATAATAGTTTCTATTCAAGAATACAAATGGCACCACCCAAAGAAATGTATAGGAAGAGGATTAATTAACTCACCTTTTGGGAATAATTTAGAGAGAGAAATTTAGTTTTCCTAGATCATATATAGGATAAAAATATGAAATTGGGAATTATTTTATGTCCTTGTAAAGAAACCCCTAGAAAGCAGAAGCGATACACAGTAATCAAAATAAATACCTGGAATTTAAAATTTTGGATCAACTATTCTAAAAGGATTCAAATTTAAATTAAGTTGTAATATTTGGTGAAAAGGGTAAGTTAATCCCTAGGTACATGTTCCATTTTAAAGATTAGTACAAATTGGGTTTGAATTTTACCGATTAGATTTGACACTCATCCTTTATAAACTATAGAATGCATTCTATATATCATTTCTAAGGAAATACATATCAGATCCAACCAATGAGATAAAATATAAATTAATAGTGTTTTATTTAAATATTCTATATATTAAGGAGCACTTCCCTAGCTAAAATTCCTTTTAAAAGAGAGAGAGTATGTATTTGAAAATTGGAAAACTTGTTTATTGAATGTATTTTAGAGAAATACCAAACTAGAAGAGGTTACCTAGGATCCTAAAAAGATATAGGTAAGGAGATTAAATATTATTTCAATATCTAACAAATACCCTTGTTTCAAAGTCAAAATTATTTATGGTGGATAATTAAATTTTGGATACTCTACAATAGTGGGTAAATAGTATGTCATCAACTATTTCAAAAATCCATCAATTGAAGAGCCTTTACTCAAGAAATTATTTAAAAGTAAAATTTTATAATTTTAAGTTGAATAAGAAAAATTATATTCTTGATTTAATAATATAGATTATCAAAGGATGTTTTTTGAGATTCTTCTGAAATAATCAGTTTTTAGTTGCAAGATATGGGTTTCTTGAAACATTTAATTAGTATGAATTTACCATTATATAATATTGAACAAAATGTTTAGTAAATAATATATGTAATTAAATATTAATTTTAGGAATAACATTAAGAATTTTACAATACAATTTTAACTAAAAAAACCCTTGGTTATAATTATTATAACTAATTAAAATTTAAATTTAATATAATTTTTTTTTTTCACTAAATCAAGTATTTTCATTGAAGATTCAATTTTGGATTACCTTTAATGAATAATATTCATTATTTTTGATATAAAAAATCAATTTAGTTCAATAAAATCATTATCCAGAACAACATTACATTATATATAAATCTAAATCTTAAAACGTTATTTTTTCAAAATTGTTTTTATGTGATCAAGTTCATTTTTTTTTAAATTAAGTTTTCTCAGATTTCCAAATTTAATTTGATAAAATTATTTTCAATATGAAAATAGGGATATAATTTATAAGAATTTTTCAAATATAATTTTTTTCATTAAAATTAATTTCTATGATTATAAAATAATTACCAAGGTAAATGTAAAATGTGTGAATTGATTTTACATAGTTTAAAAGTCCCTAAACATTTTTAAAAATCTCATATAATATAATTTTTTATATTTTTCTCGACCAATAAATTTTTTTCGTACAATTTTTTAAATTTTTTGATCCACTAAGCCTTGAATAGTTCCATGCAAATTACGAAAAAATATGAAGGTGTTCTCAGAACTACCATTCCCTTTATTTCTGGAAGGGGGACATCATCTACACTTAATGGAATACCTCCTATTTGAATTTCTCCTTGAAACACTAAAATTTTTTCCTCTCTAAAATCCTATCCAAAAAATTAATCCCCTAGTAAATAATATCTTGCCTAATCCCTTCAAATTTAAGGATACATTCATCAAAAAATCAAGACACTAAAGTTAGTCTTATCAACTACTTAGTTTTCTTCTAAATTATATTATTTCAAATATATTATATAATCACTAATATAATGATATTATTACCATTTATATACTTTAATTATTCTATATGAATAGTAGTATCATAATTTATTCATATACCCTATCCATTAATAAAAAAACATTTGTTCATTCGTTGTGCAAACAACGACCTCCTGATGTAATGTGTTCTGTTTTACTTCATTACCTTAAAAGGATGGATATAATGATACTAGTATAGGATAAATATTTTTTTAGGGTATAATTAATGTTTTGATGTGACAAAGTGTTGAACCTATAAATTATATGACCTAAAAACAATCATACATATTTTAATCATTCAAAATTAATGTACTAAGAAGATAATCATTTATTCAAATTGTGTAATTAAATATTATCCATTACATCTTCTTCCACTTATTTATAATCATAATATATCACACTAAGAAAAAAAATATAATATCATTATTCTCATGTTAAAATGATATTACAAAAAAAGACATGTCATATTCATCCACTAATAATGTAGGTCCATTTTTTGGTATGTTTTACCACATACTTAAACAATAATATAGATTTATATCATGAGTGACTGTGAGAATATATTTACTAATATAATATGATATAAATTCATAAATAATTTTTTTATAGATATTATATCAATATCTAATTAATCAATTAAGGAAACTACCTTTTTTATCCAAAATCTTCAAAACATGCTTATTATCAACTTTATCTTTGAGGATATTATCAAAACAATGCGAGAAAGGGATTTAAAGAATAATAATTTATTATAAATCAGCCAAAAAGTAAAATTAGTGACTTATTAATAATAAATTTTTTGAAAATAATTAATATAAAAACTATTATTATCAAACATGGACAAAAGATCGAAACTATAAACATCTATGTGGAAAATTAAAAGATTTCACATAAATAATGACAATTTTCGAATAGTGTAGATGAAAATGGATTTGATAAGTCTATGAATTAATTGAATAAGATATCTATAAATATTATACATGATTTTAATGTATGTTCATGAAATTATGGATAATTAGAATGTTTTTTCATTTTAAATTCCTCTGTATGAGACATAATTGGTATTATGCACACAATATATTTTATAAGGTGTATATACTACCTATTTGAGATATTATATCATGAAATTTATTTATTAATAATATTATAGGATCATTTTTATGTCATATCTTCTATGATGTTGGGATTTAATTTCTACTTAATCCATAATTGGGGTTCTCCCCTCTCAATTTTCATTCTTTGGAACTATGGTAGTAATCACCACATAATATTTTTGGTGTGGGAAATGTATTTCCATGGAAGAATTTTTTCCATGACACTCATTAAATTTAATGGTTTTATAATTACATATTTTTATCCACCTATCATATTATTTTTATTAATGATATGCCTTTTACATGGATGGAAAATCAACCTATGTTTTGGTAATGTAAAAGTGTGTCTAATATCCAAGAAAATGGATCCCTATCTAGATACAAGAAAATGGATGCAGTTGTGGCACAAATGAACTTATGGGGAGTAACAAAAAAATATTTGTTTGATTATTGAATCAATCACCACCCTGATGTATGATGTTATGACTTAAGATTGCAAACATTTTGAGACACTCCTGGGGGATATTCTTTGGAATATTCACAAGCTCTTAATGAACCATAATGAAGCCTTTTTACAATGATTTTTTTGGTCTCCGACCAATGGAATCTACTGAGTCAAACTACAATATACTATGAACAACATAGCACATTTTATGTTCCCATTAAGTTGCAACCCATCCCCTGGGGCATGTTTGATGACTACCCAAATCCCCCTGAAGGCCAGGGGTTGGCGACTACCACCGAAGGTGTCAACCTACATGCAGAAGGGATTTAAATTTATACCTGTATGCATGCACACACACAACCGAGTCCCACAACTGGAAAGGAAACAAGTATCACTAAAAAAACTGAGTACAAGTAAAACTAATAAAAGTGGGCTAGGATACAAACACATCAAAAGAACAAAAAACAGAAAAGTATAATAAGGAACCACTGATGGTCGTCTCCATAAAACCCCACCTGATCATGAGAGTAGTGTAGGCACTAGAATTCAAAGTTGAATGTCCCATCCACCAAATCTAACTGGGCCAAACCTTTTTCTTAGGGCACCAAGCCCACTATTTTTGTGTCTATCAGCCACATCTCTCTGAGAACCTTTTTTGAAACATCGATTGTCTGCACCAGACACAACATGTGTGGGTGAAACCCGTGTAGGGGTGAGTAACAAAGTACTCAGTAGGGACCCCAAAACAAAATAAAATGCCACATATAAATCCTCAAATTAGAGATATATTCACAAGATATCTCACACTAGTTATATTCTAGGGTAGAGATAGTAGCCTCATCAGTCATATCATCGAACTCCTCCCCTACTAGGGAACTAACTCTCTATTGAGTATAGTGGGCCTATGGGTCACACAGAGATGCTTTCCACTATCCTCAGACTTCTATGGTACTCATCCTTGATGAGTAATGTGGGTATGTTGGGTCACACAAAATCTCTCCTCACTGGTGGATAGTTGGGTCACCTAGAGCCACTTCTCATCTAGGACGAAATGAGGTACTCCTCCTATCGAGTATCAAGGGTTGTCTGGGTCACATAGAGCCACTCCCCACTGTGGGTCTTCCAGGTCACAGAGAGCCACTTCCCACTATGTCATTGTCATGATATCTTCATCTCTCATCCAACCACAAGGTTCCATATGTAGATTGATTTAATAAATAGATCCTTAAGAAATTTTTCGAATATCTAAATCCATGAAAGTCATAACAAGTCATTTCAAATTATCGGCCTCATCATGAGCATCCCATATCCGTAAAGGGCTTGTCAATTGGACACATGGTTTGTAGGATATAGGCGTTTTAGTTTACATGGGATCATTTGCGACAAGGCCCAATCCAATCTGGTCGGACAAACATGACCAACTAAGCCTGAGGTTCCCACATACCCTAGTTTTACATGGTGAAATCAACCTGATATGGTGGTGGTTGAGGTCGGTCTGGTCCAGCCTAGTCAGTGGGATAGGCCCAATATGCCTCACTGGACCTGGCCTGGTTGGCCGAGGGTCTAGCCCATGGGATCACCCAGTGACCCAGTCTAGTCTGGCCCAGCCTAAAGGGCAATGACTCCAGCCTGTTGGAGCGTGTCCGGCACATTGGGTGCAGATTCAGCCTGCCGGCAAGGATCTTGCATGCTAGTGCGTGTGTGACCAGCTGGAGAAGTCAGTGGTGAGCCACCCATCAAGGACGCCACAACCAGCTTCATCCAGTCCCCCTTTGTGTAGTGGGACATCATCGGACCTCCACCTCAAGCCGTGGTCGATGGACCACGGCTTTATCCAGCCATCTGAGTTTCCCGGATGTGGGAAACCACTCCACACAGCACTGCAGCGCCCTGCAGTCATAGCTCGTTGGTCGCTGCTTCTTTATGCCATGGCGTGCCGATGTTTGTGCCACCTCTATCGCCCGAGGTCACTGCCACAGGCTGCCTGTGCGTCATCATTATGTTCAGCGGACTACTAGACAAGATCTGGTGGTCTGTTCTTCACTTCGTCTACACTGACGGTCCTCTTGGGTGGCCTTCTTCATGGTGAAGGTCTCATTTCTTCCTTTTCATTGATTCAAATGATCTTTTAACCAGATCACACAAACAGAGGGGTCTGGGCCTTTTGTATATGGTGGCCTGAACCCTCCATGTTAGGGGTTTTAAATAGGTTGAAGGCTCTAGGATGTTTGTTCAATCATATCAAGTGATAAACATAATTCCGGATAATAAATCTCTATGAAATGTCACCCTCCCACATAAACTCATAACCAGTTGATAAACCTATTTGTTGATTTATTAGTGTTCTTAATTTCTATAAAAATATGTATGGGGAAGAATTTTTAAATTAAACACAAATACCCACCTCTTTGAAGTTTGATGCTGTAGAGTTCTTCCTTGAGATTTCAGGGCGTCGACATCACTTCCCGACTCCAATCTTCAAGAGGCATCGAAGATGTTGTCTTTTGTTGTCATTCATTCATTGTTGGAGATAAAGAACTAGTAGAGCTGCATCATATGATTCCCACTGATTAATCCTCTATCCTCTTTAATGATAATCAATTAAAAGGAATCATGTCACAACCGTTCAGTTACACTACAACATCACATAGTTAAATTGTTTCATTTATAAAGCTGCATCGTTGTGACCCTTCCTTTATTGCATCACTATAATTCGTTATATTTTCTATTAATGAGACTCATTAAAGAACCTATGTTTCACCTCGTCTCTACACTACAATTTCACCATCTTCTGGTCAATGGATTAGAAAGAATATAGAATAAAATTTAATTTTGTTTTTATTATTTTTCTCAAAAATTCCAAAAATAAACTTTTCTATTTGTCCCTTGCTGGCCGAAGTTATGTCTATTCTACGAGAATCTCGGTGTTCTGAATTCAACAGTACCCTTAGATTTCTTATCCAAGCACTGTATCAAAACATATAAAATCCCGCTCTCATATTTACTGAACGTAAATTCAAAAAGTTCAAAAATCCATTCCGGACACACTATGCCTCAAAATCATGTGACATCGTATTTCACGGTCTCAAAATAATTTCATATAATTTAAAAAAAATACAAATAATTTTCAATACATTACATTCTCTCCACCATAGGGATTTATGTCCCCAAAATCCAAAACAAATCTAATCGAACATATGGGGGTACTGAGCATGAATCTGAGCCTCCCACTCCCATGTTCTCTCCTCGAGACACCCATGCAGAAACTAAACACGCACCATAGGAATCAACCATCCTCGTAGCACTCACTCCTGTCGATCCTCTATCTCCACCAGGAACACCACAAATATAACTCCATCATCAATGTCCTACTCACCCCAGTCGATGACATGCAATGGATTGTGCATGTCCCTCCTCATTTGTGACATGTGCAATACATCATGCACCTGGTGCATCTGATGGGGAAGAGCTAGGTAGTACTCCACCTCGCCAACTGTAGTAAGGATTTTAAGAGGTCGGTTAAAAATTGAAGATAGTTTTCTGCCCTGACCAAATATCTGTAACCCTTGTCAGTGTGAGACTAGAAAGAACACATGGCCTCCCTCCTCAAACTCCAAGGGTCTCCGTCTCCTTTTGGTATAAGAATTATTCCTTCTCTATGTTGTCCTCATCTTCTCTTGGATGATCTTCAACTTCTCAGAGGTAGCCTATACCAACTCTGGGCCCATGGGTGTCGACTCCCCACGGTCTATATAGCATATGGGTGATCAATAAGTTCGCATGTACATGGCCTCAAATGGTGTCATGGTAATCATGGATTGATAGTTGTTGTTGTACACAAACCCCACCAGTGGTAGTTGGCCATCCCAACTATTACCAAATTCAAGTACATAAGCATTAATAATGTCTTCAAGGGTTTGTATGGTTTGATCCATTTGATCATCCTTCTAGGGATGAAAAGCTGTACTCAAGGGTATTTTAGTCCCGAATGCCTCCTATAATCCCTTCCACAGCCAGGATGTAAGGCATGAATCAATGTCTGAGATGATCGTCGAAGGCACCTCGTGGAGTCTCACTATCTCCTAAACATAGTGGTGTCTCAATCCCTCTACCAGTCCCTGCTCTTGGATGGGTAGTAAGTGAACTAACTTTGTGAGTCGGTCAACGATCACCCAAATAAAATCATGTCTGATAAACATATATGGTAGCCCCATCATGATGTCCATCGACATACTGTACCACTTCAAATTTGGTTCCTCATGAGGCTGGGTTTAGCCTGTAGGAACCAGATGCTCAGCCTTCACTTGCTAACAAGTGAGACATTGTGAAATGTACTCGACCACTTCTCTCTTCATCCCCGGCCACCAGCACTGACGTTGAAAGTCCTGTTACATCTTCACCACTATAGGATGTACCACCAAAGGGGAAGTATAAAACTACATCAAGACATCCTCCTACAATGTCACCGGTACTATGGTGTGCCCTTTGAAATGGATGATATGCACCCCACCTATCAGAAGTCCATCAGGAGCCTGTCCTGAGGATAACTAAGCACATCAGACATCACAGTCTACATCCCCCAGGTGTGCCTCCCTAACTTGCTATATGAGTGGGATAGTATTAGCCATCAATCAAATGTATTCTCATCCATCATCATCCAAAAATTATATCTTTATTACAACTAACTACTCTGTCACCTCACTTAATAGCTGCAAACTGGTCCTCCTACTGAGTGCGTTTGACACCACATTCTCCTTCCCTAGAGTATAGACTATATGGAAGTCATAGTCTTGGAAGAACTCTATCCATCGCTATTGTATATGGTTTAGGTCCTTCTAGGAGAATATATACCTAAGAATATTGTTGTCAGAGTAAACTATAAACCACTCACCCATCAAGTAGTTCCCCTACATCTTCTGGGCAAAGACCACTGCAGCTAACTCCAAGTCATGGGTTGCGTATTATTGCTCATACTGCCTCAACTATATGAGCTGTAGAGGATCACCACTCTCTCTTGCATCAAGACACAACCTACTGTGGTCCATGATGTGTCGCATTAAACTACATAAACAATGCCCTCCTCTGGTAGTCTCCCGATGGGGGAACCAGTCAGTCCTCACTTCAGCTCTTGGAAACTATGCTGACATTTTTTCATCCACATGAAGGGTTTTCCCATCCATGTAATGGATTATTAAGGTGCTACTACTTTGTAAAAGTCGGGACCAAACATATGATAGTAACAACCCATCCCCAAGAATCTCCTCACCTCATTCATGCTCCTGGGTGGATCCCAAGAAAACAATGCCTCTATCTTTATTTGATCTACCGCAAATCCAGCCTCTGAGATGACGTGTACAAGAATGTGGACCTCCAGAATCCAGAATTGGCTGTTTGAGAGCTTACCATAAAGTTGGTTCTCCCAAAGTGTATCTAGGAGAATCCGCAGTTGTGTAGCATTCTCCTCCTCCAACGCTGATTACACCAAAATTTCGTCAATGAATACCATGATGAACCTGTCAAGGTAAGGCTAGAAGATCCGTTTCATGAGGTCCATGACAAATTTTGGGGAATTGGTCATGCAGAAAGGCATCACCAAGAACTCTTATTGGTCGTAACCATACCTAAAGGCTATCTTCGGTGCATCCTCTTCCCATACCCGAAGCTGGTGATAGCCTGATCTGAGATATATCTTTGAGAACCACTTTTCTTCTGTCAGCTATTTGAAGAGGTCATCAATTCTCATTTATGGATACTTGTTCTTCATGGTATCCTACTTCATGCAATGGAATTCCACACACAAACTCAAATTCCCATATGATTTGTTGGAAAAAAGGATCGTGGATTCCCATGGTGTAACGTTGGGCCTTACAGACCACTTCACATATAAGTCCTCTAGTTGTACCCCTATCTCATGAAGCTCCATAGGATCTATCCGATATTCCAGTGTGGATATCAGTGTCATCATGGGGTACAAGTTGATGCAATAGTATACTTCTCTACGAGGAGGTAGACCCATAAAATTCTCACAAAAAACATCCTTTCACTCATCCCCCACTATAAGTATTCTTGGACTCCTCTTATCCACTACACTGAGGGTGAGGCTAGCCAACTGGCGAGTGATCAGTTTTACCCTCCTCTGAGAGAGTATGTCCAACATTGTTAGGGATTCCATCCTTCTTGTGAAGCAAAAACATGTCCCATAACTACAGAAACACTACACAGTATGCAGAAAAAAGATGATCTGAGCATGGACTATGGATATCCAGTACATACCCAAGATGAAGTCATAAGGCCTCGACACCACTACTGTGAGATCCCAACTGAAACGCTCGACTCTAAGAATTATCTCACACTACAAAAACTGGTGTGTAATCATCAAATCCCCTCCCATAAGAGACTCTAGACTTAAATACCCAGACAATGGATCAACCTAAATATCTAAGCTCCAAATGAGATTCATGGCAAGGAAGGAGTGACTAGAACATGTGTCTATACGAACTACAGCTAGGGAAGAGAGAACAAAGAATATACCTCATATCATCTCTGGAGTGTCATGGTCATAAGCCTGTGATGCTTGAAGTTATTCTATCCATTTCCTGCCCACTCCCTATGGTTGTGGTGGACCACTTTGGGGTGGTGGCGGCAACACATCAAACTATCTCCCAATGCCTACCACTTGTCCAGGTCCCCTTCCACGTCTGCCTTCCTATGCACCTCCTCACCTGAACCGATGTCGCTGCATCGGTGGCCCCTTGACCGTCTACTAGTTATCTGTATGGAGGGTTAGTGAGTCACGTTACATGTGTACCTTCCCACCACATATGAAGCATAGCCTAGCTCCCTATTGATTCCCTTGGACCGGGATCCCTTCACTACTAACATTGTTTCATGAGGTCTCCCTCTAAAAGACATAGCCTGCTTGGTCCCATGGGTCTGATTTCTACTGCCTACCAATGAATTTTCCACCTAGGGTCTCCTGGTGGCTCTAGTTATCGGTGCTTGATCTTCTAAGAGACTCTCCATGATAAGGTATCATACTTGCACCCCTGCTTGGGTAAGGATTCGAAGAAACAACACTGATGCCCCAATCTCTCACCAAAGTCCTCACTCAAAGGACCGATCCCTAGAAAAAGGGTCTCGCACCATGTCTGTGGGGTAGAGAGATATCTTGGGGAACCTCATTGAGTACTCATCCACCATCATATTTACCTATTGTAGGTGAACCAGCTTCGGAATTCACAGATATAATAAGGTCTTAGGAAAAACTCCTCCCGGAAAAGCTACTCAAAGTCTGACCAGGTAAGGATCACCTCGTCATGTGTCTGGGTGGTCAAGCCCCACCATATCACCATTGAGCTCTGCAGAATGCTCACTTCTAAAATCACAATCTGGTCATGTATTACCCTCACAAACCGGAAGACTCGTGTCATATCATCTAGCGAGTCACTAGAAACCAAAGGATTCATCTCTCCCATGAACCTGGGAGGATTATATCTTTGAAACTCATGTAGGGCACTGATCCTACGAACATTATCTTCCAGAATCACTGGAAGTAGATGATTACCATCAGGTGGTGGTAGCACTGGTGCACCACCCTGTGGGGATATCTCAGGCACTGGAACCTGATCAGATGCCTCGTCGCTAGGTGAGTTGTCCCCATGACCTCATATGAGGATCCTAATTGGTCTTCCACGTGGAGGAATCCAGAAATAAATCAAGATGTACCATGATTAGAAGGATATACCTGGTGATCTGACTATTATTCAAAATAACATAAGGAGACAGTTATGCAACCAATGTCTTCATGTATTGAGCCAAAAAGAATATTTCAAGGTCTTGGTGTATGGATACATCAGCCAGTACATCATCATTGGACTCCCCAACAACGAAAGTCAGACTCGCACCACATAACATCGTTACCCCAAAACAAAACACAGACTCTTGGTCTTTGAGGGGGAACTGACTAACCTCTGACACTACTTCGTCACAACCCATCCCCCCGGGTCCAATTCTATGACTACACAAACCCACCTCTCGATTTCCAAGGGATAGTGATTAGCGCCGAAGGCATCAACCTGCAAGTGGGAGGCATTTTTCTTTAAAACTGTATTCATAATCATGCCAAACTGTGTCCCACAACTGGAAATGAAAAAATAATCACTAAAACAAAGCTGAGTACAGGTACAACTAATACGTGTGGTCCAGAATACAATCCCAAAAATGGAAATAAAAACTACGAAGTACAAAAAGGAAACTCTAATGGTCGTCCGTAAAAAACCTCACATGATCATGAGAGTAGAGTGGCTACTAGAAGATGAAGAAGAATATCCCATCCACACAGTACTACATGGACACACCTAGTCCTAGGTCACCAAGTCCATTGTCTTAGCATCTGTCGGTCCCGTCTCCCTAAGAACCTCTGTCGAAACATCGATTGTCTACATGAGACACAATACGTATGGGAGAAGCCCGTGCGGGGGGGGGGGGGGAGTAATAAAGTGATCACCATGTACCCCAAAACAAAAGAAAATACCACAAATCAATCCTAGTAGTATATCACAACACACAAAATAGCTCACACGAGGTATATTCTTCGATAGTGATAGAAGCATCATCAGTCATATCATCAAACTCCCCATATGTCGGGGAAATATTTTTCAATCGAATATAGTGGGCCTAGTGGGTCACACAAAGCTGCTTCCCACTAACCTATAACTGAATTGGTACTCATACTTGATGAGTACCATAGGTTTGCGGGGTCACAGAGAGCCGCTCCCCACCGTGGGCCTGCTAGGTCACACAGAGCCGCTTCCCATGTTGGTCGAACTGAGGTACTCCTCCTATCCATTATCATGGGTCAGTCGGGTCACACAGATCTAGTCCCCAACATGGGCCTTCCGAGTCACTGAAATCTTCTTCCCATTGGGTCGTTAGTCTTCTTGTTTCAGCCAACCGTATGGTTCTGTAAGTAGCGGGCTTGGGAGAACTGCTTCCCAAGCCATTCGTCGAATCTCTGTGACCATTAATGTCCCCAAATATAAGTCTAAAAGATCCTCATCTTCTAGAGGGTCCCAATTCCGCAAGAATCCTGTCAATTGTACGTGTGGTTTGAAAGATATGAGAATTTTAATAAATAGGGGACCAGTAGCGATGGGGCCCGGTCCGACCCGGTCAGACTGACTCGACCAACCTAGCCAAGGTTCCCACATACGTTGATTTTAAATGTTGGAATCTACCGAACCTGGTGCGGGTCAAGTCAATCAGGTCTGGCCTGGTCAGTGGGCCAGGCCCAGTAGGACTCGCTAGAATTGGCCCATTTTGCCGAGGGTCAAGTTTGCCGGGACACCCGAAGACCCGGTCTAGTCTAGCCTGCCTGAAGGGGCACAGGTCAGGCCTGCCAGTGCGATTCTAGACCACTGGGTGTGGTTCTAGCCCACCGGTTGTGATCTGGTCTACCGGTGCTGATCCGGTCTACTGTGGGCTCGACCTACCAGCCGAGGACCGGCTGGTGGTGCCCCACCTGGCTGGGATGTGGAAACCGACCACGTTAGGGCCCCCTCTTCCCCGCAGGATGCCACAAGGCCTCTACCTCTTGGCACGGTCGATAGACCATGGCTTCATTAATCTAGCCAGGTGGCCTGGACGCGTCCACACCTCGATGCAGCGCACTGCCTCTACCACTCATGGCCTTCACCGCCGGCAAGATGTTCACCAGACCACCAGACATGCTCTGGTAATCCATTATTCATGTTGTATGTTCCAATGGTACTATCAGGCCGCCTTCTTCACAGTGAAGGTCTAATTTCCACCATCTCATCGATTAGACAATCCATTCATAAGGGCACACAAGCGGAGGGGTCTGGGCCTTTGTTTGTGTTAGACTTCACCCTCCATTTTAGAGGTTTTAGACATGGGGAAGGCTCAGGGGTGTTTTTTCAATCATATCGACTGATAAACTTAATCTCAGATAATTAATCCCCAAGAAAAGTTACCCTGTCGGATAAATGCACAAACCATGGATCAAGTTGATTATTGGTTAATCCATTTTTGTAGAATCTAGATAAAGAATAATGGGGAATAACTTTAAAATAAATCTAAAACCCCTACTTCATGGATGTTTGATGTCATATAGTTAGTCCTCGAGAATGCTAGGCATTGAAGTTGATTCCTGGCTCTGATCTTCGAGAGGTGTCGAATATGTTGACATTCAATAGCGTTCGTTATTTACTAGAGAAAATAACTAATTTTGTTGCATCAGAGGATTCATTTAAATTAATCCTAAATTGTCTCCAACGCCAAACAATTAAAAGGAATTATGTCACAGTGTTTTTGTTACGCGGTGACGTTGCATCATTGTGTTGTTTCATTTATTAAATAGCGTAGCTTTTAGGCTTCCTTTATTACATCGTTAGACTGGATGATACAAGACATTAATGTGCTTCATTAATGTGCCTCACCACTTCCTCATCTCTGAACTATAGCTTCGTCGTCCACCGCACAACAGTTGAGAATTAATATAAAATAAAATTTTATGTTATTTTTTTATTTTTATTGAAATATTCAAAAATAAACATTTCTATTTGAAGTGAAATGTGTTGCATTTGTTGTCAATGAGGTATGTTGTTGTCAAGGAATGAATGGATGGATGTCAAGGAATTTCATGATGTGAATGACAAAGGATGTGATGGTGTTGGTGAGGAAAGGAGAATGGCCATGGTACTAAGATGAATGTCACTTAGGAGATTCACTAAGTGACATAGGATGTTGTGGTTGAAACATTCTCTATGGATATCAGACGATTGTAGAACTGATCTTAATGTTTCAATACTTGTATCAAGAGGATACTAAGTTACACTACTTGAAGAATGAATGATGATGGAGCATCATTAAATCAGACGATTGTTGAGCTGTTCTTAAAGTTCCAAGAACTTGTATCAACTGGATACAATGTCACAACAATGTTTGAAGACCATGCATTGTCATAACAATGCATGAGGAGATGAAGATGATCCATCCACAATCACTGAGTGGATGATGTGCATTAATGAAGACCATGCACTATCTCTTAGTGCATGATGAATTGAAGTTGATCCAACTTGATCTCTAATTAGATCAATAAAGAACATTGATGAATATGTTTGATTCAGGAGCATCGGTTGAAGAAAGACCCTTCGGGAATTCCTTCGAAGGAATTGATGAAGTCTAGTGAAAGAATGTAGGAATTCTTAAGATGAAGATGAATGGAGATGAGAAGAAGAAGATTTGTGGCATGGCATATTACATTTGGTTAACATTGTTTTTACATAAAGTCCTAACCATTACTTAGCCAAAAAATTGGCCAGCCAAGGACACCTTGAGGGTTCAACCCCAAGGCACATGTGGGCCTAAGGCGCCACGCCCAAGGGGGAACCCGAGGGGAAAGCCCAAGGTGGCAGGAGGCCACGCAGTGATCAAATCCGCGCGGCAGGGGCGCATAGCGTGCGCCTGTGAGAGGAAGAGTGGGCACCAGTGGCGCGCCCGAGTGGCAGGGGTGGGCGCAAGAGCGCGCCCGCAGAGAGAACACGGTGCAGGGCGGCACCGTGGAGGTTGGAAGTTCAATCGAGGGGTTGTGGCAGCGCCTGGTTGATAAACCGCGAAGATTCCGCAAGGCAATTCAATGTGGGACGAAACATTTCGCCGTGGATCAGATCTGAGCCGTCCGTCTCATTGCGCGCTCGATCTCTGCCACTCATCGCATCTCACCGCTCCCGTTCAGATCCAGGCCGTCCGAGATTATCTGATCGCCTGATCCGACGGCTCCCCGTCCGTCCTCAACCTTGAGCTCGCCCAAAGCCACCCGCGAGCCCCGTTCGAACCAGAGGCCTCCCCGACGACAAAATTCGAGTTCCCGGCCATCTCCGATCAAGCCGAAGAGTCCATTGGGATCGTCTCGACGCACTGAACCTATCCATGCTTAAAAGTGGTCTTGTATACAACGAGAGGAGAATTTGAAGTTCGGCCGAAGCAACCGAAGGTGCGAGGCCATTCAGTGTTGATGCTTTGCATAGATTGGGTTTAAAGAAGGCCATGCATGCGTTCTAAGTCGCATGCACATGGAGGAGAAAAACAAAAAGAAAAGTACCCGCGTGTGAAACAGAGGAAGATATCAAGATTTGGAGAATCTTGAAATACCCGAAAACTTCGGGGATTTAAAGATTGTATCACGCGGATGGGACGAGGAATTCCTCTGCCTATAAAAGGAGAGCCCGAGGCATTGGAGAAGCTTGATGATCCTTGGTTGAAAACCTGACGTCCCGTGAGCGCTAAGCCTCGCGAAGAACACCCTGAGCGCCCCCTGCGCGGCAGTGAATCCCGGAGCCATCAGAGGCTCCGCGAGGTTCCTTTTGCGCACTCCTTGCGCGAAAGAAGAAGAAGGGGGACCCCTGCGCGCCTTCCCTTTGCGCGGCAGGAAGACCCGAGGCAGCCGCATCACTTGCGCGCTCTCGTGGTTTGTTGAGGCTTGCGCGGCCGAGGTCCCTTGCACCGTTGAGGATCTTGTGCGACAGAACACTTGCGCTCTCGAGCCACTTTCACCGAGGACCTTGCACGCCTTGTCCAGTGTGACCATGCGCGGCTGTGAAGAGTGGAAGGCTGCACCTCTTGCGTGCCTCCTTTGGAGTTTGGGTGGAATAGCAAAAGATGGCCGAGACCACACCATTGTGTGTGTGTGCTAATGTGAAGGAAGTAAGCCGAGGCCAAGTGTGTGCAAGCAAGAAAGTGAAGGTCGTGGCATTTTGTTCCTTTTGTGCAAAAAGAACAAGAGGAGGCCGTAGCCGTTGGTGGTTGTGTAAAGAAGTGAAGGGTCGTAGCCTTGTGGGTGCACACATTAAAGAACAAATAAAATAACACCTTTTTATGTGTGCAAAACAAGAAGAAGAATAGGCCAAGTCTCAAGTGTGTGCAAAAGTGAAAGAAGTGTGTGCAAAGAGCAAAGAGGCTGAACCCAGTGTGTGTGCACTAAGTGAAGTGAACACACTTAGAAGAAGGAAGAAAGAGGAGACCCTCACACTAAAGTACAACACACTTGTGAGTGTGTAAACAAAAAGAACAAAGTGTGAAGAAGGTTGAGAAGGTGTGTGTGCTTAATAAGAATACACCCTTTGTGGGTTTATCAAACCAAGACAAGAAATAGGGGAGTGCATGCATGCATGCATGCACGAGCACACGTGAACAGAGCCAAATAAGTGGTGTGCATTTGAGTTGACCAAGACCAGAGGATCTTGAAGAAATTGAGAAGGTCATGCAGTCAGTGCATGAGGATTCAGAGTTTCCATGCATTCAGTGCATGAAGTTGTTTTGAAGTCAGACTGAAGCCAGACTGAAGTTAGAGATATCAGTTGTCTGAGTTTTCCGTAATTGAGAAGAGCTTGATCAACAGAAGTGATCAGAAGTGTTGAGCAAGACCAACAGACCTTATCAGAGGCTGTTGAAGATTCTTGAAGAGAGAAGCCAGGTCATCCTTAAAAGAAGGAGATAAATCCTGAGCAAGACGAGAAGACCTGATCAACTCAAGTGATCAGAGGTACAGAGCAAGGCCAGCAGTCTTTATCCCAGACTGCTGAGGATACTTGAAGAACTTAAAGTGAAGAAGAGCTACTCGTGTGACTCGAGGAGCCCGGAGAAGCCCCCTGTGAGACTCAGGGCGGAAGAAGTCTTTAGTGGGATTCTGTAGCAGGCCAGCGGGACTCTGGTAACACTGTGGGACGTAGTATAAAGACCCTCCGGTGGGACTCAGGAGAGATACATTGGGACTCTGTATCGAACATTGTAATTCTAACAAGTTATAATGGAGAAACCATGTTGGGGCGTATAACCAACATGGCAAGGACGTAGGCCTTTGGTGCCGAACCTTGTAAATCCTTGTGTCCTGTGCCTTTACATTTACTGCATCATTCGAGGAAAGGCTGAGAGATACAAGAAGAGTGGATCGAGGCCTTAACAAGCCATAGATGTTTAATTGATTAAGAATCAATTAGTAAAAAGTTTTAAAGGATCACTGATTCACCCCCTCCCCCTCTCAGTGATTCACACTGATCTGGGCACTTCAATTGGTATCAGAGGGAAGGTTACCTCTAAAAGATCCAAGAGAGTCTATATGGAGTGAAGATTTGAGGAAATGAAAGAACAGCCTCAAATGGAGACATCTGCCAAGACTCTGAAAAACAGAATGAAGAAACAGGAAAATAAGATGAAAAATAAGGTTGTTGCAATCATAGAAACTCCTTCTATGGAAATAAATGTGAAAGTCACATCAGATGACAATTCCTTTTATCATTATTCTGATGAAGCCTGATCTAGATGTGATGAAGATGGAAGGCACAATGTTCTTCTAAATGAAATCAAATATCTTCAGAAGACAGTCCCCAAGGAAGTGACAATGTGTATAGCTACATGCATCCTTGATCTTCAAGAAGAAAAATTACAGCTAGAAAATGAAGCCAATTCTTTGGAAGTCCAATTGGCTAAAAGGGTTGGCATAACCAACACTCTCAGAAAGCTGGTGAAGGCTAAAGATGAAACAATACCACTTTGCAATGAAAGATATGAAGACACTACTGAAGAATTGCAAAGAAGCTCTTCTGAGAAAGAAATATTTATGATAATAATCAAAGATGTGTTTCATGCACTGGAGAAGTTTCACAAAGTGTCAATGAATGTCAGAGATGCTCAAATTGAAGACAAAGTCAAAATGGTGAAGGAGCTTGACAACTCATTGCATGAAATAAAGAAGGTGCATGATGACCAGATGGAACATCTGAAATAGAATTGGGAAGGTAGGCTAAGATTGGTTGAGGATGAGAAGAACTCCCTCAACATGAAATGCTTTGAACTGGAGGTGATATTGAAAAATCTGCAATCACCCAAAGTTGAAGCCTCCCAGTCAGCTGAAAGAAGAAATGTTGCTACTCAAGTGAGCTTTGAGAAGGATGATTCTAAGAGAAAGACATCCTCTAATGAAAGGGAAACATCTTCTAAAAGGAAGGTACCATCCATCTCATCTTGTACTAATGCTTCTAATTGTGTTTCCACAAAAAGTGCAGGATGGAAGAATAATTCCAAACAAGTATGGATGAAGACAATGAAGAAAGAAAGCTCTCCTGAAGCAGCACAACAATTCAAGACAAGTACCCTACAATCAGAAGGAATCAAAAAGTCACGATTTGTTGGTCAGTGTTGGTGTTGTAACAAGAATGGGCACTGTGCAAAGGATTGTTGGTACAATCCACTGAATGCCAAAGCACAGAGGAAGCCCATGCCTAGGGGGAGCAAGCCAAAAGAAAAGAAGCAGCATCCACAGGTCCAGAGACATCTATTTACTGCAAATAGATTTGGATTACTTGACAACATCTGGGATGATTGCAAAAGTGGTCAAATAGATACATGTCAATCTCCAACTGTATCCAGAGCTCAAAAGAAGAAAAGATCACAGAACCTGGCTCAGAAAGAATCCTTGGGAAGCAAGAAGAAAGTTGAAGATGCTCCCAAGAAGGTTTTGAAAAAGGAAAAGAAGTCCTTGGAGTCTAAATCCAAGAAGGGTGATGCATCCAGAAGGACCACCAAGAAGAAAACATGCTTCTAATGTGGAAAGAAAGGCCATACCATGGATCATTGTAAAGAAGCCATGAAATTCAATAGAGGCAAACTGGACTCAAACAGACAATCAATCCAGAAGAAGAAGAAGGGATTGGTTGAAAATAAGTTGCCTAAGAAAGGTGGCTTAACAGTATCAAAAGAACCATGTGGAATTTCCAAAACTGAGTCCTCTCTTCCAAATGACTTGTTAGTCATATGGCCAAATCAGTTGCAACTTGCCAAAGATCTACAAAGAGCTGAAGATGAAGTTCTGGCAATTGCTAAGGAAAAAGGGAAGAAGAAGATTTCACATGAAGATGTATTGAGATCCACACCAGCACAAACATCATTGAAGATCAAATGTGAAAGTGTGAAGAATGGTGAAAATGGGACATCTCGGTTGAGAGAATCTTCTCAACCTTGTTGTTCACATTGATGAACTAAGGAGGTTCCATCTTATTCCCTTATACATCTGGTATTTACATGTGCTAACATTGCAGGGAATTGAAGATGATGATCATTCTCAACTGGAGAGTGGTTTGGAAAGAATGGAGTGCACCCCTTAAGGGGGAGCCAATCTGTAGAAGATGGGATTCTGAGACTTAATACCATCTTGAGAAAAGCTGAAGGTATTCCAATCATACTTTTATCCCTTGTTTCCTAATTGTATTCATCATGAAAATTAAGGGGGAGTATTGATTGAAGGCAAATGGTTGAAAGGGGGAGCTTTATCTTTGCACCTGAACTTTCTAATGAGTTTTGTGAAGTTGTGCAGGATTTAGCAAATTTATTGTTATATCTAAAAAATTTCAAACCCCTGGAACCTAAGCATGATCTCACATGTGTAGAGAATTATGGACAGCTTTGAATTCCTTGGTCATATCACTCTTGTTTTCTACACCGGGTTATCCCAAGTAGACTTAGAGATGATTTACTAAAGGTTCTTTGCTAAAGAGAACATGTGACATTATCCCTCTCTCAGTGTTTTTCAAGAAAATACTTTTCAAAGGGAGGAAGATATTTTTGAAAGAGAACCACACCACACCATTGCATTTGATTGCCAATAAGGGGGAGAAAATATTGGCACACATATTGACCCATTCATATGTGCTCTAGTATATTGCCAACAAATACAAAGGGGGAGATTAAAGTGCATTGTGTTGCATTTGTTGTCAATGAGGTATGTTGTTGTCAAGGAATGAATGGATGGATGTCAAGGAATGTCAAGATGTGAATGACAAAGGATGTGATGGTGTTGGTGAGGAAAGGAGAATGGCCATGGTACTAAGATGAATGTCACTTAGGAGATTATCTAAGTGACATAGGATGCTGTGGTTGAAACATTCTCTATGGATATCATACGATTGTAGAACTGATCTTAATGTTTCAATACTTGTATCAGGATGATACTAAGTTACACCACTTGAAGAATGAATGATGATGGAGCATCATTAAATCATACGATTGTTGAGCTGTTCTTAAAGTTCCAAGAACTTGTATCAACTGGATACAATGTCACAACAATGCTTCAAGACCATGCATTGTCATAAAAATGCATGAGGAGATGAAGATGATCCATCCACAATCACTGAGTGGATGATGTGCATTAATGAAGACCATGCACTATCTCTTAGTGCATGATGAATTGAAGTTGATCCAACTTGATCTCTAATTAGATCAATAAAGAAATTTGATGAATATGTTTGTGGCTTGGCATATTACATTTGGTTAATATTGTTTTTACACAAAGTCCTAACCATTACTTAGCCAAAAAATTGGCTAGCCAAGGACACCTTGAGGGTTTAACCCCAAGGCACATGTGGGCCTAAGGCGCCATGCCCAAGGGGGAACCCGTGGGGAAAGCCCAAGGCGGCAGGAGGCCACGCGGTGATCAAATCCGCGCGGCAGGGGCGCATAGCGCACGCCCGCGAGAGGCAGAGTGGGCGCCAGTGGCGCGCACGAGTGGTAGGGGTGGGCGCAAGAGCGCGCCCGCAGAGAGAACACGGTGCGGGGCAGCACTGTGGAGGTTAGAAGTTCAATCGAGTGGTTGTGGCAGCGCCTGGTTGATAAACCGCGGAGATTCCGCGAGGAGATTCGATGTGGGACGAAACATTTTGCCGCGAATCAGATCTGAGCCGTCCATCTCATCGCGCACTCGATCTCCGCCGCTCATCGCATCTCGCCGCTCCCGTTCAGATCCAGGCCGTCCGAGATTATCTGATCACCTGATCCAACGGCTCCCCGTCTGTCCTTAACCTTGAGCTCGCCCGAAGCTACCCGCGAGCCCCGTTCGAACCAGAGGCCTCCCCAACGACAAAATTCGAGTTCCCGGCCATCTCCGATCAAGCCGAAGAGTCCATTGGGATCGTCTCGACGCACTGAACCTATCCATTCTTAAAGGTGGTCTTTCATGCAACGAGAGGAGAATTTGAAGTTCGGCCGCAGCAACCGAAGGTGCGAGGCCATTCGGTGTTGATGCTTTTCATGGATTGGGTTTAAAGAAGGTCGTGCATGCGCTCTAAGTTGCATGCACGTGGAGGAGAAAAACAAAAAGAAAAGTACCCGCGTGTGAAACAGAGGAAGATATGAAGATTTTCAAAATCTTGAAATACCCAAAAACTTCGCGGATTCAAAGATTGTATCACGCGGATGGGCCGAGGAATTCCTCTGCCTATAAAAGGAGATCCCGAGGAATTGGAGAAGCTTGCTGATCCATTGTTGAAAACCTGATGTCCCGTGAGTGATAAGCCTCGCGAAGAACACCCTGCGCGCCCCCTGCGCGGAAGTGAAGCCCGGAGCCATCAGAGGCTCCGTGAGGTTCCTTTTGCGCACTCCTTGCTCGAAAGAAGAAGAAGGGGGACCCCTGCGCGCCTTCCCATTGCGCGACAGGAAGACCTGAGGCAGCTGCATCACTTGCGTGCTCTCGTGGTTTGTTGAGGCTTGCGCGGCCGAGGTGCCTTGCACCTTTGAGGAGCTTGCACGACAGAACACTTGCGCTCCCGAGCCGCTTGCACCGAGGACCTTGCACGCCTTGTCCAGTGTGACCCTGCGCGACTGTGAAGAGAGGAAGGTCGCACCTCTTGCGTGGCTCCTTTGGAGTTCGGGTGGAATAGCAAAAGAAGGCCGAGACCACATCATTGTGTGTGTGTGCTAAAGTGAAGGAAGTAAGCCGAGGCCAAGTGTGTTCAAGCAAGAAAGTGAAGGCCATGGCATTTTGTGCCTTTTGTGCAAAAAGAACAAGAGGAGGTCGTAGCCGTTGGTGGTTGTTCAAAGAAGTGAAGGGCCGTAGCCTTGTGGGTGAACACATTAAAGATCAAATAAAAGAACACCTTTTTATGTGTGCAAAACAAGAAGAAGAATAGGCCTAGTCTCAAGTGTGTGCAAAAGTGAAATAAGTGTGTGCAAAGAGCAAAGAGGCTGAACCTAATGTGTGTGCACTAAGTGAAGTGAACACACTTAGAAGAAGGAAGAAAGAGGAGACCCTCACACTAAAGTACAACACACTTGTGAGTGTGTAAACAAAAAGAACAAAGTGTGAAGAAGGTTGAGAAGGTGTGTGTGTTTAATAAGAATACACCCTTTGTGGGTTTATCACACCAAGACAAGAAAGAGGGGAGTGCATGCATGCATGCATGCACGTGCACACGTGAACAAGGCCAAATCAGTGGTGTGCATTTGAGTTGACCAAGACCAGAGGATCTTGAAGAAATTGAGAAGGTCATGCAGTCAGTGCATGAGGATTCAGAGTTTCCATGAATTCAGTGCATGAAGTTGTTTTGAAGTCAGACTGAAGCCAGACTAAAGTTAGAGATATCAGTTGTCTAAGTTTTCAGTAATTGAGAAGAGCCCGATCAACAGAAGTGATCAGAAGTGCTGAGCAAGACCAACAGACCTTATCAAAGGTTGTTGAAGATTCTTGAAGAGAGAAGCCAGGTCATCCTTAGAAGAAGGAGATAAATCCTGAGCAAGACGAGAAGACCTGATCAACTCAAGTGATCAGAGGTACAGAGCAATGCCATCAGTCTTTATCCCAGAATGCTGAGGATAATTGAAGAACTTAAAGTGAAGAAGAGCTACTCGTGTGACTCGAGGAGCCAGGAGAAGCCCCCTGTGAGACTCAGGGCGGAAGAAGTCTTCAGTGGGATTTTGGAGCAGGCCAGTGGGACTCTGGTAACACTGTGGGACGCAGTATAAAGACCCTCCTGTGGGACTCAGGAGAGATACAGTGGGACTCTATATCGACCATTGTAATTCTAACAAGTTATAATGGAGAAACCATGTTGGGGCGTATAACCAACATGGCAAGGACGTAGGCCTTTGGTGCCGAACCTTGTAAATCCTTGTGTCCTGTGCCTTTATATTTACTGCATCATTCGAGGAAAGGCTGAGAGATACAAGAAGAGTGGATCGAGGCCTTAACAAGCCATAGAGGTTTAATTGATTAAGAATCAATTAGTAAAAAGTTTTAAAGGATCACTGATTCACCCCCTCCCCCTCTCAGTGATTCACACTGATCTGGGCACTTCACTCTTCAGCCCTTTCCGGCCAATGTTAAGTTCATTCTAGGGGAATCCTGACATTATGAATTATAAAATTCCCATAGCTTTTTGACCTGAGAAGCGGTTCAAAAGATAGAAAACCCCACTATCACGTATACTAAACGTACATTAAAAAATTTTAAAAATCCATTCTGGGAACACCAGGCCTCAGAAATATGTGTCGTCAGATTTCGTGTTCTCAAAATAATCCCATATAATTTAAACAAAATTCCATGGAATTTAAGAGACTATACACATGAAACTATAGCTCCTTGGTATGGTCCCTTTATGTTACTTTTATAATTACTAATAACATCAAATTCTATTTTGGTATTTTGTTTTAGACATCCACATTTTTATATTTAATAATGGAATATTTGATATCATTGTTTCTAATTATATAGATACCCATTATTTGTTCAATAATAGGTTCTTTAGGGAAACATACAAAATGTCTTGGTGACTCTTATGGTGAATTCATAAAACTTAATCATGTGATGGGTGGGTACAAGTATTATATAGCCTCTCAATTAATCTTTTGGTCTCATGAGAGAAAACAATGTTTGGTTTTCTGTATATTCGTATGAACATAAAAATATAATGTCTTGAATATGGTCTTGTAAATAAGTAAATTTTCATTGGACTAGTCCTTCAGAACATGTTTTTTAACCAAAATTATTAATTCCATCAGTATGAGATCAATGATTATTATTATCTATGTTTATATTTACATTCATGGATATAGCATTCCCTCTGTTTCAATTTATTATTCCTTCTTGTTGTCCATTTATTCTTTCAAAATTAGTTATTACAGATTTATATTATGTAATCTATTATTCTATGTTACTCCTTACTGGGAATCTAATCTCACCCTTACTTGTATTCCTTTTCCAATGAATCCTATAGGAGGACTTTGTATATTATTCAAGGATATTATGGAAGTTATCTTCATATCCTCATAATATATACATGTTGTATATTATATTGTTCAAATTTAACATATATATGAATATGGTGTTATAAGACAACTAAACTGTTTGATCATTAGGGAACTCCTGTACTTTGTACAAATAATGTTTAGTTATTATCGAATCTAGGCTTTTGGAGTGTAGAATATTACAATATTTCACATTTTCATGATAATGACATATAAGTTAGAAATTTAATTCACCTTTAACAAAATCATCTAAATTTAAAAAAATAATACATAACATGTAAACACTGTTATATTATTTTACAAAACAAAATATTTCATAGAAACACCATTTTGAATAAAAATGGTTATTAAAACTAAAAATTTATTTAATCGGAATAAAATGAATAATTCTAACAAATAAAATATATTTTATATTGAAATTAACTCGAAAACCCCTTTAAAAATAATTTCTTTTTAATTTAGAATACTCCATTAATAATGATAATACTAAAACACTAACATTTTTAACTCCATCCCATGTATATTTTCAATAAAACAAATATTTTTAATAAGGAAATTTATTTTTTAGTAAATGACATCATGTTATACCATTTAAATCAACATTTTAATGCTTTTATAAAATCACATAATTTAAAACATCATTGTAAATTAAAAAAAATATCAACCAATTTAAAAATATCCCATTAAATTATAAAATCATAATTCCCATTACATAAACAACCTTATTATTATTATTATGTATAATTATGATAAAAGTATTTTTTTTAAATATCACTCAAATAATTACAATTAAACATTTTGAATAAATTAAAAGACAATAATAGTACATAATTATATACAAATCACAATCATATCCAAAATATTACATCTAATTTAACCCTCCTTAGAAAGAATCCCATTATCTTTTCATTTAGCACACAGAATACTAATATCACACATCATATGGATGAAAATAACACTGAATATTTCAATTGAACCTCATGTTTATGGGGGGAGTCACTTAACTCATTAAAAATTGATGATAAATTTTAGACAGTCAATGAAAAATACAAAAGGCTAACGGTGTCCTAGGAGGCGTTACTAGAATAATATTTCCATCCTTGGTTCTCTGATGGAATTCTCATTGGATATTAATTTTAGGGTCGTAATATTGTTCTTTGTGGAAACTTTGTCTAGTGGAGTCAGTTTTTTGTGCTGTGAAGGTAGTTTACTTCTAAACTCTAATATATTTTATTGAATAAATTTTAATATACTTTTTTAGTGACGATGGTTTGATTTCTGGTTGGTTATTTTTGTTGAAGTGGACATGATCACAATGAGCTTGAGCGTCAAGGTGTCTGGATCAATGTGGATCACTATTTGGGGTCTCATTGACTGAGGTGATTTTTTTATTCTAGGTTTGATTCTTGTATTATTTTGAATTTCAAAAAAAATTAAAGAGTGATGTAAACTATTAAAATTAGTGAAATTGTGTATTTATCTTCAGGTAGATTTTATTTTTGATATCCATTTATATTACGATACCCCTCAACATAAATCTACTTTCCTAAAAATAATATTGAATTTAGATGCAATGTTAAATCCAAGTATTTCATCATAATATCCAAATTTCAATGTGCTAAAATAAAAAATAAAAAATAAGATCAACCAATATCCAAATATAATCATCATCAAATAAAATAATAAGACTTATCTTAAATTTGATAACATTATTCCAATGTTATAAATTAATTTCCAATTTGATATATATTAGAGAATATATTTTAAAGGGATGGTAAACCATTTAATAAAGAGAGAAATTGAAGGAATAAGAAGTTAGAGTCCCTACATTTTATTCTTTTGAACTTAAAATATGGGTATATCATACAAGAAATGATACATGTTTTACTATGTTATTTAATTAAATATATTTTTTCTAAACATGATATTGGTTTCCTACCTCAAAAATATAAACATGTTTGTGTGTTTGTGTGTTTATGTGTTTGTGTGTGTCTTTATTATTGGATGAGGTATAATTATTTCATCCACTTAATTGTTTTCTCATTTTTACCATAAAACAATTGTGATAATTCCTTATTAATAAAATATATTTTCATATTCACGGTTCAATGTTTATACAGGTATGAAAAAAACATCCCCACCATTTAAAAATTAGTTAAATAATTTATGTTTTATTATTTTTTAATACAAAACATTTTTAAGATATGGGGATTAGATGGGTTTTAATAATTATTCAATGAAATTTCTAGTTCCTTTATATTGGGAACAAAAAATACATTTGCAAGCCTCTCTTGGAAGCAAAGCTTCCAAGTTCTCATGTTCCTTGTAATTAGATATAAAACCTAGTACATTCTCACGCCTTGGTTGCATTCCCATGTATTCTCAACCTGCATGTGTCCTTGACATATTTCCCATGTACACTCAAACTCAGTGCTCTATTTAACCACCACTTTCATGCCCCTAAATGATAATTGTGGTGCCCCGAGGGAAAACCTTGTCAATGTAAGTGTCCAACATTTATTTTCATATATAATAGCCTCCAACCACCCATTTTAACATAAAGTGTGAATGACTGTGGTATCCATGAAACATATATTTATAGAGTGTGATATTACCCATCTATACATATAAATACTTCCCTTAGGTAGTTATTAGATCAAAACATCTTGAAAAGTAAGGAAAACCATGGTTTTTTTCCTATAAACATTTTTAGGACATAAAACATTCATGAGTGGACACTAAAAACATTCCTAATCATGTCTAGGGTAGGGGACCCACTTTTATAACACCACATGAGTTCCATTTCACCTAGGGATGCAAGGGGAACCCCATTTGGGGACATCCCACCTCAGTTCCTCGATGCCCCTCACTAGGACACCACCTCATCCAAGCATGTCTGAGGCCCTGACTAGTGAATTTCTTTACCCAATCTCTTAAAAGTACCTCACTAGGGCACCGCATCACCCATTCACCTTATAGGAACTATCTAGGAAACAACATTGATCAATATCTTTACAGGACCTAACTTTTTCATCACTTCATCTAATAAACCCAACAGAACATACCTGGGAATGTATTTGACCAAGATTAGTGCATGCCTTCACCAGGGTGTTGTATTGCCTATCCTATTAAAAATAATAACATGGGAACCATTTCACCATCTTAAAAGCTTACAAGGTATCACAGTTACCAAATACACCTATGTAAATACAACCCCTTGGTTAATCCCATATGGCCTTCAGGATAACATTGAATGAAGTCACACTTCGCATGAAGGTCTATACATGGGTAACACATTCACATAGCCTTCCAACTTGGGAACCAAACCCATATTACCCTACTACCTTAAATCAATCCAAATTGTTAACCCTAAATTCCCAAAGAACCTTTTTGGATTACCTTTATCAATTTCAAAACTCAAAAAACCCTAGAATAACTAGGCCACCCCCACAACCTCCAGATTTACATGATATGGTTATTAGGCAAACCTATGTTCCCCACATCAATCATGTGTTACTATATGAATAGGTGTAAATAATACTATAAGATAAATACTATTCATTTTCCTATATAATTGATTAATCCCTTTAGATACAATGAATTATGTATTCCATTAATAAGGAAGATTTTCCATTTTAGGGGACTCTATAACATCCCTCATGGCTCACCCAACTTAGATATTCTTAAATGGAACCATTTATACTAGGATTTGTAATTAACATTTAATAAACCTCCCTAAATAAGTCATTGGGTTATAGAAATAAAATTGGTCACTACTTTGGTGTACAAACCAATATTCCCTAAAATTTCTATATCACCCATTAATTCAATCATTCTTCCCGATTTCCTAGTTACCAATATATAAGACATAAACATAAGTGGGATTACAACCTAGTTTGATCACTAACATTCCCACACCAAAATAATATATGGGTTAAAATGAAAATTTACACTCATGAGTAAGTCTCGTAAAAAAATATCACTAAGAATTAATTCATATCAATCTATTCTACATGACTTCAAAAATCTCTGAATAAGTATTGGTCATTTAAAATTTCACTAAAAGAAAAATAGCTATTAGAAATATAACCATAAAGGGATATTTAGTTAACATAGATTCCTATCATAAAAAGGAACTTTAAATGGAAGGCATGTATGAAAATAAAATCCACTGTGATGTATCTTGTTACATGGCCTTAAATGGAATGTCATGCCTAGTTAAATGGAACCAAACAATGCGGGTTTTGATTCCCTTCATAGGGATATTTAGGAATCCTTTTTAATGGGCCATATTATAACCCTAAAATATCCACTTCCTCCCAATACGTTGATAAATTTTAGGGTACCTATTTCTTTGAAATTAGACTTCAAAATTACCAAGCAATGAAGAATATCATTAATAAAATCTCATAAATATAGATGTAGAACCTAACATACATCTTCTCCATGAATGAATTGTTTCATCTGTCCTCTTTAATAATAATGGTATCTCTTATTTTTATTGGTAAATTTTTCATGAATATGTCATAAAATATAAAAATAGAGTTTCATACAAGACAATAAGACCCATAAATGGATGAATTGACCCCCATCCATTAATATTTAGCTTGTTATTTTTGATGAATCATTAGTTACCTCCATTGTTTTACCACATTTGGAATGTTGGTCGACAACTAAAATTAAAAAAACATATGTGAATTGTTTTCATATGGATTAGATTTATGTAACATGCACTCTTACATGTGATATTTCACTAATAGGTTCCCTTTTGTTCTTTTATCCACAACTCTCCTATAACATCCAAATATCCTTATACTTGAATGAACCATAAATATAAAGTTCCCCAAATTTTATATGGATAATTTCAGAATAACATTAATAGTTCTTTATCACCAATTAACGACACCCTGAACTTATATTTCTCTCATGATGACCACCGTGGTCGTGCAACCACATTCCCCATTATGTTTGAACAAACACCTCTAGCTCTAATTGGTAAATGACTTGGTGAATAAATACATGTAAAATGAAATTATTACCATAAAAAAACAACTGTTTAAATACTCAAGGAGTTGAGACTATACTAGAAATCACAACAAAATTAGTCCAATAGGGAGAAATTGTGCCCCACCCCTACTTCAAATAACTTTTGGAATGTATCCTTATGAATAGAAGAAGTGAAATACTTGGGAGACATCACACAGAGTGTGTGACTAATTCGAAGTCACACGATCATGTTTCCATATCATGTTCACACAAATCACATAATTTTAGAAGAAATATATTACCATTTGAGACCCTAGTAAATATCATGAATCTCAAGATCTTTCTTAGATAAATGATTTAATACCCAATGATTTTATAGTATGTTTTATTTTTAAATTTAATTCCTTGTGTGGCATGTAATTCTGAGCTTAAATGAACATTGATATACTATTAAATATTTTTTCACTAGCTGTTAAGTTAGAGGGAGTGAATAGTATCAACCAAATTATTAAAATATATATTATATAATTAATCAATTTTTTTATATTCATCGAAATTATTTTATAGGAATAATATAAAAATGGGTCCAATTTTATGCATCAAAAACCGATATTTTTCTAAAGGTAGTTTTACTTCCTTTTAACTGAAAACCTATTTTAAATATAATTTTTGAAAAATTAATATAATTTATTTGAAAAAGTATCCTTCTTCTTTTTACGTAGGAATATAAAAATTTACATTGGTTGATGTTTTTTTATTTTTCTATGAAGTTTCATTTTTAGATGAATAGTAAACAAATACTGCATTTTAGTTCAAAACTGCATTTTTTTCTAATTTATTTATATAGTTAAAATATATTTTGATTTAACATTAAAGTATAATCAAAACGTTTTTATATCATTTAAACGAACTTAAGTCATTGGAAACAATTTTAAATTAAATTTAGATATAAAACTAAGAAAACTTTTAAACGTTTTAACTTTAAATATCTGCTTTGTCGTCCCATATGCGAGATTAACATTAAACATAATTTTTCCACTTTTGTGTTTTTAATTTTTAAATATTCGAATACATGATTTTTATCTATATTATATTTTTATTCTAAAAAGATCTACATATATTTTGACAAAAAATATTAGTAAAAATAATTAATATTAATTATAGTAGTTATGGGTAAATCAGGTAATTAAGGGTAAAAATAATATTATGAGAATTCTAAAATTACCCTAACACTCTTACTAATATTGTTAGATGAGTTAGTATTTATAAAAATCAGATTTTTTCCGATTTTATGTCATCTTGGAGCCACATGAATTACTTTAAGGCTTTTATAGTATTTTATTATAAGGAAGGTCTAATATGTCTTACTCATGTTTCTAATAAATATTACATTTTTATATATGGTTATTAAGAACAATTCTTAGAATATAAATAGTAATTGGAAATATAAAATGTATATATTCATCATGATTTATTTTGATTTTTAGAGGAGAAATAATTTTATTAATGGATAGCAAAATGATGATGGAGTGATTGTTTAATTAATGGACATATCAAATAAATGTTATTAAAAATTTTAAAATAAAAGAACTTTAATATAATTAATGTAATAAAAAAAATATATAGATTACCTAGACATATTATAGATTTATTAAAGGTTTTTTCAAGGTTGTATTATGTGTAGATATTTTTGAAAAAGTCATGTAGTTACTAGTGTCAAAATTGACATTTATGATATTTTAGAATAAATAATATTTTATTAAAAGATATTAAATTAATAAAAATATATGCTTCAGATAACTTATTTATATAGGTTTTAAAATGAAATACATGAATAATTTATGGTTATTTTTGTAATTTAGAGTTACTATATTAACTCTTAAGCAATATAAACACATGTTGTCACGATATGAGTTTAAGATGTTAAATAAGGGTTAAATCCAAATGATAACGGTAATAATGTGACCAAAACTTGTCTAAAAATTATTTTATGAATATTATACATCAACTATAATAATAATATAAAATAGGTTTTGTATAATTGAAATTTTCCCAGGATAATAACTTTAAATTATTTAAATCAAAGATAGTAAAAGAACGTCACTCTCTTTGAATTTAATATATTCTATGTGTTAATATAGGGATCAAATCTTGATATCAATGATACTAAATATCTTTTTTGATATTAATGAAATTATTTTAATTATTGAATTTTTATTTTTATTTTTATAACTTATATAATTGCCTTAAATTCTTTTCCAATGCTAAAAAATATTTATTTAATTAACAGAAAAAAAACTAATTGATTTTAAAAGTATCCATTTTGATATATTTAAGATTTTTTAATGTGTATAATGAATTTTATCGAATTGATATATTATTAAATTAATTTAATCTAAAACAAATTTTAAGTAATAGAAAATGTAAATATATGATTTAAAATGTATTAAAATATTAATTTATAGTCCAGTTGGATGTCTTTGTCTCTATAATATCCTTAATATATTTTAATATTTTGAGGATTACCGAAAGTGCCCCTCACGTCAATTATAAAAGGGTACCTCCTACCAAACTTCCTTACACCAATTTGAGCCATCTAGCTCATAACAATTCATCCAATTTCTCCATCCACAATCCATATAAATTTTATATAGGTATTGGACTTACAAAAATAACAACTCTATATCTTTTAATAATAGATCCAAAGGAAGTCCACTAAAGAAGACGTGATTGTTTGATGAAATCATTCATGTTAATTTCTTCTTATACATACTATTAATTAGTTATTTACATGATAATGAAATAAATATAATATAATATATATGATTAGATTTTATTATTATTGTGTTAAAACCATATTAAATGATTTATCCATCCTATGAAGAATGAAAATACCGCGCGTACGTACATACAACTTACCGTCTCCACACCATGGTTCAATCTATTTTTCATCCTCACATTATTTGAAAGGGTATAATTATGTTAATAATGTATATATATGATAATTATGAGAGAATATTTATTAATAAAAAAATCTATATACCATCCACTTCTTTACTCGTTCACTATTAAGGGAATGTTACGGTCGCTCCTGGATACATATGACCTACCGTCTCCATGATGTGATGTGATTCATTTGCCATGTTAATCATTCAAGAAAGATTATAAAAATTTATATAATTAATAAATATTATTCCTATAAACATAAAATAATTATGTATATGAAATAATTATATCATATTCTTAATAAACAGGACTTACATGACAAACCATGCATAGGAAAATGAAGTAGTTAACAAGAAAAATAAGGGTAATAACAAAATATTATTAAACAAATGATATAGGAGGATCATATATCATATAATAAACATGGATATGGTTATGTTTTATGTTAATTAAATTATTAAAACTGGTAAATAGGTGGCTAAATCGCATTTGAATAATGGAAGTTTAAGGTAAGTGTTTCTAGTCTCACTTTAACTTCTTTGAGATATATGCCTTATTCACCACTTATTTTTATTATGTGGGGGTATATAATTCTTCTTTTACATTTTATATCATGAATATAATTATAATAATGTTATTATAAGTTGATTTAATATTATTCCTTAATTTTGATTTTAATTCAAATGTTTCAATGTGGTATCGGACACTTTGGAATGTATAAAGATTATTTTACTCATGATTTTTTCAATGGTCTCATTGAAATGTTTCTTAATTTGATTCAACATAATTTTTTTAATATTTTACTTTGTTGAGTTCTGTCTCTTATGAAACTATATACTATATGTTGTTTAAGGGTATCTGATTAATTTTACCACAAATGTGCTATTTCGATACCATTCATGGTTTTTAGTTAAATTATTCACATTTCTTATGCTAGTTGTTCAATACAAATTTTTATATTGTTGATGTTTAACCATTTTTATATAAAGAATTCATCAGACTTAGTAAGTGATGTGTGGGGCCCGTTATGACCCCTCAATTCATTATTAGATCTCATGAGATGAAATCAGTTGGAGAGATACTCTTCGTGTTTATTTTCAAGAAGTTTTAAAATTTTCATGAGGACAGATCTTGACATAAATATTACAGGTTTCTACCCACAAACATAAACTGTCATGATAATAGAACTTGATAGTAACTATCTTAGGGATAGATCTTGATAGTACAGACATCCAATATTATTAATTCTTTCACTATCATTATTCCATGTTATTATTTTATAATTTATAATATTCAAGGTTATATTCCCTAGATGATGTGATTATTTAAATGTCACATGTTTTAGTTATTTACCTTTGCATATTTTTTATTCCATATTTACTGATATGTTCCTCTATACACATTATATTACTAAGCATTTGAGCTCAAGATTTTTATATGTTTAATACCCCTGGATTCCATGAAATATATTATAACTTATATGTAGGGTTATATAAAAGAGGAATCATGTAAGACTAAATGAAACTCTGTGTATTTTATGTTTTAAAATGTACTGTGGTTTTGAAGAATTTATCTACTTTACCATGACTATTATACTATTAACTCCCCTGGTATCTGATTCCTTGCAATCATTCCAATGTAATAATGTAAGGCATTGACTCAAGGATTTTGGGGTCGTGTCATTACACAAAATGTATAATCAAAGTGAGTTACTATTGAAAAGATATCGGGTTGGTTTAATAGTTAGCGTATGTATTCATTTTGGACAATCCAGTCATGTGAGGGTCCTAGCTAATTTGTTCACATTGATGGGATATAAATTGAGAGCTCTCCATACTTTTGAATCTCAAGTGAAAATACCATCCAATATCTATCTTATTTATAGTACATATCCTAGACTACCAATGGACTCTTTGATTACTAAAATTCACATGAAGGACCTAGAAGATGAAGCCCAAGGGACTCAGGTGGGCATTTACTTCTTCAAAAATAAGTCCTTGTTATTTCTTACAAACCTCACTTCAAAGGGGGGTGGTGGGATTTTTTAACTCCTACCAAATGTTAATTTAAAAAATTAGAGTTATGAAAAATAACAAATAACAAGATTCATTTTGGAATAAAGGGAAAGAAGAAGGGGTGACCACTTGGGGATCAAGAGGTTAGGTAACAAAATCACATAACCCTTAATACGAAATGAAATAGAATTTCCCTTCCCCATACTCACATAACACATAAAATATATTTAGAGCATATTTAAATGATGAGTTTTGAATGTCGTCACACGATACTGGCCTGATCGTGCGATTTCCCAAAGGCACACATTTGACGAACACAAAATCCCTTTGACAAGCTAGGTTATCCATGATAAGGAAATAAAGTTGTATATATTTTTCATCAGATTACCCTTGATTCAGTTGATTAATCCATTAAAATAAAGTCACAAGACTCATCTTAGAGAGGATGTATATGATATAACCGTCTAAAGATAACTATTTATCACATGTTAAGTAGGAAGACATCACTGATAACATACCACATGGTCAACAAAAAGTTCACGAGACGTCACTGGATTATATGGATGGTCATTCCACTGACTTAATATAGATGACATGGTTTTTTGTCCATAAAACTAGGCACATATGAAAAGGGGTGATTCTTATAAATCTATATCACACAGTAAAATTAAAAAATAATGGAAGGAATATAACTGATGAGGGAAGAGGAGAATAAGAGATAATTTCTCATATTAAAGGGATCACGTGATTCGAAAATCATTCATTTAATAATTATCCATGAGTAACATATGATAAGTTGAGGAGTAATGGGTATAGTAATGTATCATCACATAATAACCATTCTTCATGTGATCACATGAAAACTTCGTAGTCATGTGATGGGAATAAAACCAAGAGAGTGCCTCTTTGTCATGGGACCAATCAATACAATTTTACAAAATCTTATTAGTTACACAATTGGATGTACCCCATGTCCTTAAACACTCTAATGACTCTTTAGGCTTCATGAAAATCACATATATCCATAGCATTTGTGTGGGGTGCGTGACCAATCCTTTTTTACACGAAGCAGATATCCCGATGACACCCATTCATTTAAATAACTACATTGGTTTTCAATCATGATATCTTAAGTCCTCTCTCTCCAATATAGACTATATAATTTTACTTCACACTAATAATCCCTAACTTATAGGGATATATCCCCCATAAGATCAACTTATCTCCCTTTCCCATCTGCAGTGAAAGGGAAAATATAAACTATATAGACTCTGATTCCTATTATAATCATTATACATAGGACACATTTTACAATGTTTGAGCCCCATAACATCCTCATATATATCATGTGTTTCTATACATCCATACTCCTTATGAAGATCCAAATATTCTCTATATATCCTTTACATCATAAAATACCTTGTAGGTAAACATCACTCTTTTCTCATGGATCCATATTCTCAGCAGGACATATAATCACATTTAATTCTTAGTATCTTTATTAAATAATCCCTAAAAAAATTAAATCTTGTACCCATCACAACATGTTTTATCTAATAAATTATATTGTTCAACACATCAATAAAGACTCTAGTAGGCTAATAGATCTATGGATATCATGATAATAACATGATACAAATGCTTCCAAACATGGGTATCCTCTTTAGGTGTAATCATTGAACAACCTTTGTGTATCCACCTCGGTGTAAGACCTAAGATATTAAAATATTTATAAACTCTAAGAAAAAAATATTAATGAGTATTAATTAACATTATTAACCCATTAGTGGGTTAAAAAATAATAAACTAAGAAGAATTTGATTCCTATTTCAAATAGGTTATGTATGGTTCCTTCATAATGCCCATGCTATAAATGTCATTGAATATACACATAATTTTTCTTCATATGTGGTTGAAGTCACTATAAAGACCATTATTCCTCTATACATCTTCTAAATATAAATTATTTTTTGCAAATCCTAATTTATTTTTTTAGATTTATATCCACTGTGTGATATATAATCCCATTCACTTAGGGTCGCCTTAGTTCGTATACCCCACACCCACACGAGACATGTTTGATCACATACTATCTCTTATTCCTCATACTGATCAGGAATCACGTGGGATTATATTTGTTAAATGATCATTTTTTTATCATAATAATAATACCCCATTATGGGTATCCTACTTATTATGAGTCCTGAATCTTTTTTACTTCAAAGGGAAATATTCACAATAAAGTAACTTAGGGAATCCTTATAAAAATATGTCCTACTCAAAACACATTCATTACACATTCATGATGTTGATTACCATAACATCATAAATATATGTAATCTGCTTACATTATTCAAAGGATACCTCGGAATCCTCTCTAAGGCTAACTCTCTATACTCAATATTCAAATTCAATTGTATACATAATTTTTTCATGATGACAAACTGCCTGATATGTTAACATATAAACTACATGGGTTTTAATTCCTTGTTTTCATAGGATATATAAGACACCTCCTAGAGGTTCGGTCCCAATTTTGAAGTAGTCATTGCCTCCCCAGATGAAAATAAACTATAGTGTTCTCAATTATATGGCTTTAAAACATAATTATTCCCTAAAACCGGCATAGTTAAGTAATAAGGGGTAGAAATATGGAAAACATGTGATACATAAACATGATCTTATTAATAGGAAAACCTTGTATGAATATATTCATATTGGGAAAAGTAAAAAATCAATAATTTTTTTAGAGAAACGAGTCTTGCACCAAAATCAGAGAAATATTCAAAAATATACATTAAATCTATAATGGATTCCTATAGTAGTAAATAATCCCACTCAAGATGGTGTTGTGATCCAGACCTCTGATCATACTGGTTTGATTCATATTCAAGTTGTACTAGTATGTCATAGTGTCCACCTATCTTTGGAAATCAAGACCATGTAATGAAAATAAACCTCATGGGCCAGAATGATATTTGAAAGATTAGAATTATGAATTAGATCCTTATTTTTAATTACACTACATTATATTTTCTAATTATAATTCATTTTTTACATAGATATTAAATATTTATTGTTCAAATTAACATAGAGGTGTCAACTAATCTGTTACCCTTACATGCTTTAGTATAGAATTTATAGTCCTTGAGTATTGTTTATGGATTGATCATATCTAAAATTTCATGTTATGGTTAGAAAAATGTTTGATATTATGCCATTTACCATATATATTAAATTGAAATTAACTTGATGGTTCATATGGAATTATTCATGTATTCCATTTTTTCATGACTATTGAATTACTAAATAATTATTTTTTTTGGTAAATATAAATTAGAATATTACCACCCCATAATTAGGGAAAAACATAATTCATCATTATAATAAGTTTTCAATAGAATTTATTTTTTTTAATTATCCATTATAATAATGTTCACATATTAAAAAACTAACTAAAATATGAAAAAGTTATAAGCATTGAATGACTAATAAATTATTATTTTATAATGATAATAAAACTTATAAAATATATCAATGGTTATATAAAATAGGTTTTTAAAATGATTAATCAAAATAAGAATAGGTAAATGAAAAATATAATTAAAATATAATGGAATGAATTTATTACTTTAAAAGTGTCTTGGTATTCTTGTTGTAGGAGGTTAAATTTCACGGTGTCAATTTATTGTATGAATTAACAATATGTTGGAAAATAGAATTTATAGAACATTATACATGTTATCAATAAAATATTAATTCCTCAAAACTATTTTTAGAAACCTATATGTAATGGAGTGATGAAAAATGGAATTCATTGTTCCTTAAGGTTGTAATCCTCATGTAACATGAGAAACAATTTTCATATATGTAACAAAGAAAGGCAATTATTTTTAAATTAATATAATAAAATTTAATTATTCCAAAGACACTGATTTAAATATTTAAATATTTTTTACTACATTTAGGGGAGGTAAAAAAGAATCAAACATGAAAGAGTAAGGTCAAATTGTTTCCTCTCCCTTAGATATCCTCCTTTAGGACACCCCTTAAGCCTTTACAGGTTTATATTTAGAATTACAAGAACTAATAAAACATTTGTATTAGAGTTTTAATAATTTTTTGGTAGATTATGGTCAACATAAAATGGTTTGGGTGTCAGGAGATGTGGGGTGGTGATGGGGTCCTTTTATAGATGATATAGGTGAAATATTTAGAAAATATAATTTGTTAATCAAAATGGGAAGTCATATTCATGGAAATTGGATCAAAAAATGGATATGAATTTATAATTATAATGGGGAGGCCAATAAATTCTATATTCACACATTTGGTGATAATATATTTTGATATTTTAAGACTATAACCCTTTATTTGATACTTTTACCTTATTATAACCTTTATCATGGAGACTAACTCTTACCTTTGAGACTAATTTTTATGAAAAAATGAAAATGAACTTGTATCATAATTTTAGGAAGTTAATTCAAAACATGAAACCAATTTTTCAATATTTAATTTCTATCGGTACAAAAAATTAATTTTAATAAAACTGTTCTTAATGAAAAATATTTATAATGAAAATTCATTTTTAATACAAAAATAGAAATTTAAAACATATTCATGTAAATTGTAGATTTCAATGATATTTATTTACTTATAATTAAACAAATAAAATTATTTTTATTATAATATAATTCCAAAATTTAATGGATAATTTTGAAAACTTAATTAACAAAAAATGGTAAAATTTTTTATAATTATAAGAATAAAATATAAAATAGCTTCCAAAAATTCCATCACATACTTCTAAATTCAATATATTAATTTTAATTTTATTCTTTTACTCCTTATATGTATCATTATTATTTCATAATGTTTTCATAAAAATTATAATATTTTTAGAAACTATTTTTTCATGATTCTCCAAAAAATCTACTACATTAATAATATCCAACAAATAACCTCAAGATTATTTTGAAATGATTAATCCAAAAAATAAAATTCATTTTATAAAATTATGATTTAAATATCAATAAAAAATAATTATAATATAATAACTACAAATTTAGGTAAACATGTTTTATAAAATGTATTTCAATTCATAAATTAAATGAAGATGCTAAATAATAATTTATTACGTTAAAAATTAATTGTTCTTATAATACTAACTTCTATATAAAGAATCCCTTATTAACTGTTCATAATATCTATGCATTTTAAGTGGTCATGGGTGGTGGTTTATCAAGAATGGATTTCATAGTGATTTCCCTGAGTTTTATGTTCTCCCATTGGGTATTTTAAAGAAGGAATAATAATTTAAGTTCAACTTGGGATTAATCTTGGGAAAACCATTATCATGAATCCTCCTTTACAAGATTGAAAAAATGATCCTTATAAGAAATATTTCTATAGATTGAGTCTATTGGAAAGAAATATTTCTATAGATTTAGTCTATTGGAATAAATTTCATAATTTTGTTGCTAATATTTAGGCCCAATAATTCAATGACTACATTATAATAGTTATTTTTAATAATTTTAAAATTTATATTGTTTTGATTTCGTTTGGTGTTTCATGTGAAAAAATATATTAAAAATTTATTATTTATGGATAAATATAGAGTAAAATAATTTGTTGTAAAATTCGAACCCTTATAACAGATAATTTGTTCAATTAAATTCCATTATATAGATAAAAATAAGTGAGTGTATTTTTGTCTCATTACATATTCGGGTTCCCATGTAACTTTTTCATAATTATTATCTTTCTTTATATAAAAAATTAACAATGTGGGTGGTTATATTTCAAGGAACATTATCTCTTAATTATAGGATCTCCATGGGATAATCCCAAAAAAGAGAGATCATTTTCTAACTTTACATATTCGTAGTTAAGTATACGTGACAGATCTAGTATGTACTTCACCAAAAGGAATTCTTGGAAAAATTCATGAATTTATGAGTGATGTAGATTGAAGGATAAGATATAATCTACACCCTTTATATGATCAATAATCTTGATGGGATCAATCTACCAAGGTATTGAATTATCCTTCTTCAAAAATATAATAATTTATATAAAGGACATATCCCTAGGAATACATTATCATCAACTTCAAACTATAGATCATGTCAACCATTATCAATATAGATCTTCAATTTAATTTTTACTGCTATAATATATTAGTATTTTTTTTAATCATTATCCATCATTTCATTGTCATGATCGGGTAATTACTCTCCCTGAAATCAACCTAATATGTTATGGTCTTGTAACATTTCCCATGTGACTCTATGGTGCTATATGGATGCTAGAGTGGAAACTGTAATTATATAAAAAAATAACCAAAGAAAATTTTTGGTCAAAAAAATCCTTTAAAGTCCACTTATAAAGATCTTATAATATCCTCTAATTTCAAAATGGTCCTTTTATATTTATCAATAGTTTCAGGGTGATAGGTCATTATAATGTTTATATTTGTATCCAACAATTATTTCAAACTACTATAATATTTAAATGATAACCTTATATCTAGACTAGTTACAATTAATGATGTACTCCAAAAAAAATTAAACATAATTTATTTATAATATTTCATGTTTATCAACTGAAAAATCCTCCTAGAAAGTAATTTAGTGCATTGAATTTGTGAGTAGATCCAATAATACACATATATAATTATTCCAATTAGTATTACTAAGGAGAACAATTGAAACATCCATAGTGATTTTCTCCTAATATAATTCTAGTATCGAAAATGTTTACATAATCTCATTAGATTTTTGATATTAAACCATTACATGTTGACATAACAAGCATTGAGATATATACTCTCTAATCACTCTCTTCATGTTGTCCCAGTATAAGGGTTTCTAATGATATCTACCAATATTTTTTATTCCTAGATGTAGAGAGAAGAATGTGTTACATGCATAATTCAAAAGTTCCATCTCAAATTAATGTTTTTATGGGACCCATATATAGGTTCAAAACCATATAACTACCTATTTATCACATTTAAAAACCATAATATTGGGTTCCTTTTTTAGTTCTATATTTTCATTCTTGACATATTTAATCATTACAAATTTATACAATGGAGTAATCATTTGGGAAAGGTAGGATTTTACACCATCCTTTATGATTTCTATATCTATCATCTTGATAACCATAATTAGAAGTACCTTTTAATCCTCATTAAGGATATGTTGTCATGATCCAATTTTCATTGATCACCCCCACCATTTTCCCTCCACTAATGGGAATGTGTCCCACATTCATAATAATTGAACAAATTCCATCTATTTTATTTGGTGAATTATCATATACATTAGTTTGAATATATAATTTAAGATCATATTATTAGAACATATATCACATCTTTCACCATAGATATAATGCAACCGAATGGTTACTTTGATGATGATTTATTCTAGATATAGATTATTTTCTTTTTAATTCTTCCCATTGGGCATTAATTTTATTGAGTCACAAGACATTAACTTATCATTGATAATGGGGAGGTATCCCAATCCCTTCATTGAAGCATTGATGTATATTAGATCCCTTCCCTACTATAAGGTAATTTTTGGAAAAGTGCACTGGACAACCTTTTATAATGTTCGTAAATGTTTTATGTATATTCATATATCCAAAGGAATTTGACAACCATCTTCATCAAATAGGTTAATGGATTTTATATCCATGATGATTTTCTCAAAAAGAATTCATAGTATCCATCCAATTTAAAAAAATACATATAGATTTGAGATATAGTGGTTGGTTTGGGCCATTATTAAATAACTTTATTATGTGAAGGATATATATACCTGAAGATAATTATTATTTTATAATCCATGAATGGTACAATCTACAATTATAATTTACACTTTCTTGTTTTTACAAATGATTTATTTTTTTTCAAGGCCTCTAACAGAATCCACAAATAATCATTGTGATCTTCCATTTTGTTATAGTATATGGGAATAACATCAATAATGAAAATAAAAAATATTTCAGGATTGTATCTAAATCTCTATTAATTATATCCATGAATATTATTGGAGAATGTTTAATTATAAAAGGAATCATTGTGAATTGATAGTATCTATACCTCATACAGAAAGATGAAATCGGTATATCCTTCTTTTTAACCCTTAATTGATGTTATTAAGGCCATATTCCAATATTCGGGATGAACTTAGAACCTATGAGTTGATAAAATAGTTCATCAATATAGGATATACTATACTTGTTATTCAGCATGATTTTATTAAGTTCGTGATAAATGTAATGATTAATTTATGTATCCTTATTCTTGAAAAAGAGGAATAGTGAACACCATGGTGAAGTACTAAGGTGTATAAAACTACTTTCTATACTTTCCTAAAGTCTATTGTTCAATTCATATAACTATATTTGATTAATTTCATAAGGAATATTTTATTTTTTTTATATAAATTTATTTGACTTCAAATAGAAATTAAACCACATGTACAAGAGGATGTCTATGATGTTCATCAGGAAATTCATTCATACACACATATAAAATAATAATGCTTTAAATGTGGAGTTTCTCCCCAAACATTTGAACTGATATCCTATTTTTATGGTATATCATGATGCATATTATAGAATTTACTTCCAAATACTATTCATAATCATCTATTTATTGATATTTGATAATGGGATGATTCGGGATATAAAATGGGACTTTATTATCCCAATAAATTACATGAGTTCTATATGGGGGGAAATACATACGAAATTTCTGATAAAATGCCCCCAATGTAATATGAAATATATATGAAGTAAGTATCTTCTAACTAAACTAGATAAGATAAGAGTTATATAATTTTAAGGAAATAAATGAAACCATATGTGTCATTATAGATAATTCAATATCCAATGATTACAGTGGTGAATCAATATTCCTAAACAATATATTATATGAATAAGTGAATACAAATATAATCAAATAAGAAATTTGTAGATTCATAGTGGAGAATATGTGTACCTTTACCCACATCATTTTTTGGTCGAAATTAGTAGTAGTTATTGAATAGGATCTTCTATATTACCTTTCTCTTAGAGGATTATAATTTATATTATCCATGTAATCCCTTGGATTGTGTCATGGGTTTTTATATTTCCAAATATCATTATATTTTAATCATTGATGTGTGGGTAGTGCATTATCAACGACCATGTTTCTTCCTATAATTTAATAGACTTTTCATTTTATTTTGACACTCATGAGATTGATGGAAAACCCCTCTAAACTTGATGTAACATTTAGTCCCTTTCAATAAATTTTATCTGTTCTTTGTCCCTCATTGTTTTCATGTAGGCATATTATTTTACTTACTTCCATGTGAATATTCATATGAGTTTCCAAAAAAACCCCATTTTCATTTTCTTATCACAGAATAAATGATAATATTGAGGGTATCTAGTTTCATTTCATACTTATGTTCACAGTATTAAATTTATTCATAGATACTAAATTCTTATATTAATAATTCCATCAGATGACATAATTTTCGGTCCCTAAATAATCAATTGATCGTACTTTAAAATTTAGTAATAAAATTAGTGGTGTACCATACGAGTCTCATGAAGTTTTATTTTGAGGTTCCAATAGATTCATCCTATTTTTGTCTCATCTCTAGGAATTAATATTTTATTTTCATGTGAAGTGTTCATGGAAAATATTTTTAAAGGTTATTTTTTAAACATGTCCCATTACATGTTGTCATCATTTTCCTTTTATGTCATATTTTTAATTTGGGTCCACCATTGTCTAGACTCAACATCCTTGAGATAGTTTTATAAAACAAAATTCATGTAGTTTTATAAATAGACAATGAAAAATATATTATATATTAGATTAATATATTATTCCAAAATTTGGGGGATATAAGTCCCTCTAATGGAAGTTAGATATTTTCATATAAATTACTTGATAGTATGTTTTTATTTCCTTGGTTCCTTTGGGAGATAAATGTTGTTCAAAATATTTTTCATTACTTGAGATAGTAGAGTGAGAAATATTATGTGGTTTCATACTCCAACTACAAAACCAAAAGGTTACTATAGAATACATAATTTCATTTTACTTCACACATAATTTAAACACATTTCATCTTGGTTCCAGCATTTTTTTAAATCAGTTTTTTAATATGATTAATGGATAATAAAATTTTAATAGAATCAGAGTGAACAATAGTTAAATTTAAATAGTCCATCCAATTAATGTATTAATTAATCATGGTTGATTTTTTCCAATCATACGTTAAAATGTCCATTTCTCTGCTATAATTTTTATAGAGAAACTTGGGTCAAATCCTCAGTGATGGTACTATATTTTGGAATAAATTGATTTTATTTTATATATATCAAATGGGGGGTGGGGGTTATTTATATAGATTAGGTGATATAATTTATTCAATAATTCAATATAAAAATATAATAAATATTGGAGATAGTTAATTTTTAGTGATATAATATTATGATATCCTTGAGATTTCTAATATATTACATTAAATTAACAACCACTTCACAAGATGATTTTGATAGAAATTCCCAATAGTTTTGGATTTAATCCAAACATTAACTAAGGTTATGATCTTAATCAATACTTATTTATAAAAGTGTATTTATGGTTCTAATAATCTATTTAATTCACATGATAGACTAATCAAGTCATTAATCCATGAAATTTGAAATTTTAATATACCCAATGTTAACCTTAAGAATATTTTTCTACTGAAAACTCTCAATTACTTAACATGAAACAAATTATGAATCAACCCAATATATGGTTTACTTATACATTAATATGGTTAATAATATATTTTATGTTTTATATGTTTATGAGTTAAAAATAAAAGAAAAATAATTGAAATAGGAAAGAGTTGTGTGTTGAACACACACTTGAATGGTGAAGATAGTCAAACATGCACTTTTTATAGAATGAGAAAGTGTAAAAAATGGTTTTGAAATTTATTTAAAAAATTCTACGAAAATTAATTTAAAAACATATAGGGTTTATGAGAATAAGAAATGATGAATAAACTTTCATTAATTTTTAAAAAAATTAAAACTCAAACAATTACGAGATTAAAATTGAAAGGGAATTAAAAAGAATATGAAAAAAAAGAGTGGAGGAGAAGTTTATCAATTATAAACTTGAGTTTATTAGGTCCTCCCAAGATTATGGAATAGATATGGTCAAACTAATGTATTATTCAATGTTCTTAAGTGATAACCCCTTACAATAATATTATGGGAATGTATTTATATCCCAACCTTGTGGACTGTTTCCTTCTAAACATTCCCCTAATTCTAGATTGATCATTTTATAATTTAGGAATATTAATATCGAGATATATTTTTCATAAAATTTTTTATTAGGGATTTTTATAGTTCATACTCTAACTGTTTCATCCATTGGACTTTTGGATCTGAATATATGGATTTTTTTCGTAAACCATATGTTTTTGTCTACAATTATCCTTGATTTTTCCATGACATGAATGTGAAAGGTTTTTATGCTAAAAAGATACCTTTATGTTGACACCATTTATTTTAAAAAGTTTTTCGCTTAAATAATCAATTTCTAATCACAAAATTGAACTTCAATTGGCTGATTGTATTGGGCGAAAAGTCAATAAATGTGGGTTGATTTCAAATCCTTGACTGAATTTTAGTTTAGACATTCAGGCATAAATTTTGAAACTTATTTGTTGATTTGGGGATTAATTTTTTTTATCTCTGATGTTTATGGATATACATAAACATATAATAAAGTTTCATAAAATAAGTATTGTATATTGTTCTTATAAGTTCATTCATTGTGGATTTTCCAAGTTTCTCCAAAGATTCAGTGGGCCTACTTTTGTGGACCATATGACCTTTTAGAATGCCACATTATTAAAGAACCAAACCTATCATAAAAAATATTAAATCTTAGTAGATTAATTTTCATTACATAATGAATATATCCACAATATAATAATTTAGGTCAGGTGCCTTGGGAAACATGGACATATAAACAACTGGCCTATAACTATGCTAAGCCATCTCCCACTAGGTTCATTATAACTATCACCCTTATTAGACATATCATACATAATACATTTCTTCATAACCAAAGGAAATAAATTTTAAGAAATGGAGAGATCAAATGATTATTAATGTTAAAAAATATATCAAAATACCATATTCATAAGGGTTAAAAAACATGGGAATACAATTTAGAAAACCATACACTGCATATCATTGGTCATAATCAAGAGTCATAGAATAGATCATGGAAGCATATAAGACAAGAATAATAAAGAAATAAAATAACATGATACATGATATCATAACATTTTAATTAGATATATACTTATGGCATACACATAAGCATAAAAATGTTATGTCAAGGATATCCTCCAATACATTTATAACATGTGATGCTTAGGTTAACCACTCATATACCTACTTCATGCATGGGATAACCTACTATGTCCCCTCTTTCGGGATTGGGATATCAACCTATTTACCCTATTATGGTATTGGGATAACCTCCCATGTACCCATTGATCTTCTATATCATTAATCAACATGAAATGCATTGGAGGGAGATATAGGTCCCAACCATCACATAATCTATATGTTTTCGTTCCACATGATCATAATAAAATTCATCATTTCATAAAAAATAGAATGGAAACTATTTTTTATAAACATTTCATAATATTATAACCCATGTAAAAGTTATATGTTTCATAAAAATTTCATTATAGTATATCCCATTGAAAATGAACGAGTTTCATAAACATTTCATCATTTCATTATAGAATAACCCACGGAAATGGAAAGAGTTAAATAAACAAATTTTTGTAATAGCCATAAACCATCCAAAGAAATAATAAGGTTAGTGTAATTAGATATGTCCCCAATAAAGATTAATTAACATCAAAGGAAGCCATATTAGATAAAACATTATTTTGAAAGATCACTTAGAACATTTAATAAGGGAAAAAACATTAAAATTTGAAAATAACTTTTTAAAACATTTTTTTTTAAAATAATTTTATTTTAAAATAACCATTAAAAATTATAATTTAATATTTAAATCATTGATCGGTCATGATGACAGAAAATTACATTCATTCTATACACATTTAAAAAAATAAATATTCCTTCCACGTTTTGGTTAAAAAGTTAAAACACCTCATCAGGAATATGATAAGAAGATTATCATAAAACCATTTGGTAAGAAAAAAATGGGTGAAAATATATTTAAAAAAATCGTTTTATAATTTTATTAACTCTATTTAATATACTTTCATAAAACATTGATATGGAATAAAAATAATTTTCAATCAAAGAGAGAAATAAAGTCGATATTTCTAGTAAAAGAATTTTTTATTTTAACTAATTAAATAAAGTAAAATGAAATTAAAACATTTTTGTCAATAAACAACTATATTATAATAAAATTCTTCGGTTTCATGAGAGATAATTAATAAGAGTTTACAATTAGAAAATTATTAATATACAATCCTGATAAACAATGAGATTTTAACATAAAACATTTTCCACTTTGATATTTTTTGAATTTTAAGAAATATGAAATAAATAAAATTATATGGATATTTATATACCACAATTTCATGATAAAAATGATAAAGTGAATTCATGGGTTGTATATACAACACACAAAATAAACATGTGGTGCAAATTGTGTGTGTCCCATATAAATAAATGTGAGACGAAAACTGCTTTCCACATTGGAAACTTTAGAATCATAAGCCCCGTTAAATAAAAAAACTAAAAGAAACATTAAATATATTCAACATATGTATATAAATGATATAATATGTCAAATTGGCAGTATATATACAACACAAAACAAACACGAGGTGAATATGACATATGTCTCCCAAAAATAAAAGAGAGACTAAAATTCACTTTCCTAAAGTCTCAAATTCGTTAGAACATATTAGAACCTACTGTATAATAAATATATGTATAATTAACATCTATTATATAACCATTTTTATATATATAATACCATATAATATTTACTTATGTCCTTTTATTATTTGTTTATTAAAAATCTTTTGTTAAAATCATGTTTTGAGTAATATCTGCTTTGTTTTTCATGTATGATTTGATTTGGTATTTTCAGACCGTTTACTTGGATCATGGTTGTATATAATCCATAATGTAAACAATTATATAAATATAATATATATATGTATTAATGGATTCATTTTATATTTATTTATTTTAATATATAAAAGTTAGAGATAATATATTAAAAACATCATTCATAGAAAGTGGAGGTCATACATATGCATGAACACATTATCCATTTTCTAAATGGAAAAAGTAAAAGAAAGGTATCTAATATATTAACCATAAATATAATTTTTTTGTCATATATATCATATATTTTCATTAAACTTATCTATTTTTACTTTCCTTGTAAAGAATAAGTGAAGACCAAATCACATTGCTTCGTGAGGCAGTAGTCTTTCATACTAACGAGCAACGTTATTATATTCCCATGGAATAGAAACTAATAAGGTTCATGTTATATTATAAATAATTAGTAAAATTATATCAAATATAATTAAAATATGTTATATCCATCATTATATCTATCCATGATAGGTGGTGATTGAAAATGAACTACATTAGTTCACGAGGAAGTTGATTGTTGTACACCAATTATTTCGCATTACATTTTATAGAATAGGATATTAATATAGGTTATGAAATAATCATAAAAAATATCATTATTTTTTATATGCTATTTTATTATATTATAATTAATATAACAAGGAAGATGGTGGTAGGAGAAGAATTAAAAATAAAGTGTTCAGTGAAGACAATTACCTTCACTTAGAACAACCCCATTTGAATCTCTTATTAAGGACACTAGGGGTGGTATTTTGAAAGGAAAAATATATGTATAAATTGGATAATTATTTTTTGGAGGTATTTATTCTGGTTTTTGAAGACAAAAATGTTTTAATAGGTGTGAATAAGTGTGGGTAAAAGGTGGCCTTTTATAATGGGGATGAATGACATTTCTAAAAATAACCAAAACTATTAAATAATGGGAAGTCAATCTAAACCCAATTGTCATACTAATATGTTAATAATAGAGTTAAGGGAAGATATGGAATACCCAAACCTCTAACATAATACAATATATGTTTTAAGAATGTTATTCTTTATCCTTTAAGTTTATTTTTTTATCATTTTAGTTTTCATCGTAGTAACTTGTATCTTTTTATTTGACTAGGTAATTTATCCTTTAATTATATAATTAAAATGAGGATTATTGTTATTTTGTACCCATAATTCTAAATATTAAATAAAATTTATAACATTAATATTTTATGAGTGTATGCATTAAATTTTAACACTAATGCATGAAATGCGTAAAATATCATTTTACCTTTTACCAAGGTAATATTGTTTTTACTGTTTAGGGACCAATATAATTATTGTAAAAGGCTAATTGGCCCATTAATGAACTATGGTTAATATTTTAAAAAAAATTACCAAAAAATTTGCAGATTATAGTATTTTTAGAAATTTTAAATCATTCAATAAAATATTATTTTTTTATAAAATAAAATTAATATCTATCTTGAAATTATTCATTTTATTTGACTTTTAAAACATCAAGAAAAATTATGAAGTATAATATATAATTTAACACCTATATATAATGTTATATTTGTATAAAAAATTAACGTAATACAATAATTCATTCAATTTATATTACATTCATTATTTTTTTGTTTAATTTATTCTATTTCTTATTAATTAAATAATTACTTCATTGGTGTTTCTTTGAATTATAAAGTAATTATATAATCACTAAAAACTAAAAATAAATTTAAAACATGAAAAAATTTTATTATTATCATAATTAATATAAATATTCCTTCACATCTTTCTTTTCCTTATATGACCACATATATGAAATTTAAAATAATATTGGTGACATTTTTTCTTTTTTCTCTACATAAATTATTACATTGGTCACTTCACGTAAAAGTGTCATAGAAGTACATAATAGTATATCCTAAGGTAATAAGGGTAAAAATATGTCCACATATTTGTAATTGGAAATGATTTAGGTCATTTTAACATACCATTTTAGTTTAACCACCGATAAACCCGTTTTTACCTTAACCATGATAATTAATTTTTTCTATTTTTAATAAACATTTAAACCAAAAAATAAGTTGAAATTATTATATAAAATTAATTATTTTAATTCTAAATATTAAATCAATTTTTACGAGTTCCGTTTATAGAATCATATGATTTTAATTTAAAATTAAACCCGCTGACATGATGAAAATATGCCTTTCCAAAGAGAATTTTTTTATAAGTATAGAATGATTTAATTTCAAAATTCACTATGAAATTCATTAAAATGATTTAAATTTTAACAATAAATATATAATTTGAATAATTTTATATTTGAAACATTTTTAAAGAATATAAAACTTTGGAAATGCTTTATACTAAAAGGAATTTTTTAATACAATTCAGTATTTTTAATTATACCCCAAAGAAAATAATCTTTTCTAAAAATTCTCAAACATTCAACCTAAGATAATTTAGAAATTTCTATTTAAAAAATTAAATAAATTTCTCAAATAAATTATCTTAATGTTTCAAAAATTAACTTTATTATACTTACACTAAAAGCTATAAAATCAATTTTTGAGAAAAAATGCATTTTCATATCATATGAAGACCTTACTAAAACATAAGTACTAATTTATTTATATTTTCTATTTATTTAAAACCATTATAAATTATTTTAAAAATATGGCTATTTCAATTCATATAACCAAATTTAACAGCTGGGTTGTAATGGTTAAATTTATATAATAATTTTAATAGTATATCATAATTTGTTAAAACTCATTGTTGTGTATAATGAAATCCATTAAATCAATAATATTTATTTTCAAAAACATTCATAAAATATTGGGGTGTTACATTCTACCCCCTTATATAAATTTTTTCCTTGCAATTTTAACTTCATCTAGATAATCAATGGTTTAACTTTTGAAAATTCATTTATTGAAACCCCACATCGTAAAAAGTGTTAATAAAAATTTCACTTAAAAATAGGAAAAAAAATTATGTAGGCCATCACATAACTTGGTTCCCAAATTGGATAATATTGGTGCGAAGTGAAAATATAGACACAGAAGAGCATAATAATCCCCAAATAAAAAAGTGATTGTGATATAGTACATGGTGATATTAAATTTAGACACCACAAAGACAGAAATTTGGATTGAGTTAAAAGATCATTGGTTTAATAGAAATAAAAGTAATATGATAATATTTTATCATCAATAACTTTTTTCCTAAAGCTGTTAAATTTTTTACTATCATGGTAGAGAACATTATAAAATATGAATGATTTATTTCTATTTTATAAGTATAATCTCATCCTTTACTTATGAATTGATCAATTTCAACATCATCTATTAATCGGTAAAATGTATATGATTTTATTATGCCAGAAGAAGCAACAGATCACACGAACCATAATAGAATGAAAATTCATTCCTTTTATCTCAAGTTATCATCAAAACTAAAACGTTTTGAACATTATATCCAATATATATAAATATTTATATGATGAAATAATACATTAATATATTAAATCTCATCTAATTTTCACGTTAAAACACTCCACAAAAATTTAACATTAAGACTCTTACAAAATTTAGAATTTTACAAAAAAGACATCGAAACATAAAATAACCCCCTTAATATTATAAAGTAGGACATAATTGTAATAAAAAATGTTTGACTACATGTATCAAATATTCTCCTAAAACATGTTAATAAACATAATTATATAAAATTTCAAAGAATATTTACATTCTTCCTCATGGATTAAATAATACCTCATATTATAGAATATATTCCGTAAATCCAAAAAAATTAAACATAATTAATGATAATAGAAACCACTTTTTCATTAAATCATTAATCAATTCAAAGCTAATAAATACTATACAAATTACTTTATCCATATCAATCATCTATTTTCCAAAAATCATTATCTTAAAAACATTATCATATTAAGGGTTATTATTCCCTTAATCACGTGTTTTCCATAAAATATAAACTTTCCCCACCTGGGAAATCGATTTGTATAATTCCCATATATTACTGATTTGTCAAATTAAACCATTGATGATACCTTACAGAAACCATTAATCTAATCCATTTCATTAATTGAGTTTTTCATTTTTCCTTAGAAATCACACAATCTATGTCCTTATTCTCCATAAATAAAATATCTTCTCAGTCCTTTGAGACATTCCTAGGATATCTTCTTCCTAGGTTCTTGAAATATGGGAATACTAAATCTTCATTACACCATGGTCTCCACCACCAAACTTCTCAATAAAATCTATTCTTCTATTCTTTGTTGACTCTTATATTTGGTTAAGGTGTAAGTTGTTAATCATATATCATGATAACTGATTATGAAAATTCACATTATCCTTCACAATAGTCATCATGACATTTGGTTTCTTGTCAACACATTATCTGTCACATTCAATGTTAACCTAGTTCTATATAGTTCTCACGATTGACTAAAAACAAAGAAAATATTGTAAGAAAAAATATTTACAGTGTTAAAACACTTAATTAAGAAAAATTATTTTTAGGATGTCTAAATCTTAAAGAATTATTTTTAATATAAGACACCTTAGGATTAACATTGGTCATTCATAGTAATCATAAATTTAAATCCTCCATCATGGTTCATAATGAGTTTTTGAATTTCTAAACCATATACCCCAGGAGTATCAAATTAAGTGTGTAGAAAGGTCCTTTTTCATGCCCCAGGTGATGATAGAGTGCAAATCAATGTGTCAATTTACGATTAAATACCCCTAAGTAATATTGTTCGATAGCCAAATTCACTTGTAGTATCTATATAAGGATTTAATTACTTTGAAATAACTTTCTATATCCTTCACCAAAATTATAGTCTATTTTACTATAATTATAATCATACTTAGACTTATCATTAGATATATATATAGAAATATCCCTAGAAATATACTTAGTAATATCTTTAGGGATCTTACTAAACTTTTGACATCCTAGTTTCCAATGGTTAAATAAACATTGCTCTGATACCGTCTGTAATGACCCAAACATATCATATGTAAATATAAAATCTTAATAGATGAATATTCATTACATAATATAATGATCTATTCTATAATTGTTTAGTTCTTATTCATTTGGAAAAAATGGACAAATAAAAATTGTTCCATAAGTGAGTTATTTCATCTCCCCCTATGTTATTCATAACTAGTACCCTTCTTATACATATCATAAATAATACCTTTCTTCATAACCTAGGGAAAGAAAACATAAGAAAGAGTGATCCTAGATGCTCAGTAAGGGTAAAGAGGTATATATCAACATAATATGAGCATAAGGGTATGATAACATGAGAATAATATTTAAAAAACTATATGGTACATGTAATAAATAATAAACTTGAATCATTTCATAAACCAAGGTAGTTAATAAGACATGAACCATAAAGGAATCAAAGAACATGATCCATGATATTATAATATTACCCTAAGTTTTATAATTGTGTAATAAGAATATAGAATATTATTTCAGGTCTATCCTAAAAGACATTCATAACATGTCAGGATTGGGATAACCACCCATATACCAAACTCCAGGATTGGGATAACATCCCATCTAATATATTTAAGGATTGGGATAGCCTCCCATGTGCCATATTTCAGTCTTGGGACATCCTCTTGTGTATCATTTGAGATCATATAACATTAATCATTACCCATTACATTTGAGGGAGATATATGACCCACCCATCACATAATAAGTACATTTATGTTCCTAATGTTCACGAAAAATTAATCATATCATAAAAAATAAAATAGAAATAGGTTTTACAAACATTCCATCATAGTATAATCCATGTAAAAGGAATGGGTTTCATAAAAATTTCACTAAAATATAACATGTGGGAATTAAATGAGTTTCACAATCATTTCATTATTTCATCATATTATAACCCATGGAAAAGGAACAAGTTATATAAAAAAATTTCATCATAGACATAAAAAATTTGTAGAAATAATAAATACGTTACAATTGTAACATATCCCCACTATGGATTAAGTAACATCAAAGTATTCATCATAGATGTAAAAGGATTTTGAAATATCACTTGAAAAATTTATTCAAGAAAATATCACTTCATATTTCTAGATCACTTTTTAAAAAATATATCATTTTAAAAATCATTTTATTTTAGAATAACATTAGAAACTTATAAAGGAATATTTAAATATTTTATCAATCATAATTGTTGAAAATTATTTCCATGCGGTGCACATTTAAAAAAAGTATCCTTACACAATTTGGTAAAAATTTAAAATTAATTCATTTAAAAATTTATAAGAATATTCCTCAAAAATAAATTTTAAAAGAAATTTAAATTTGGGTTTAAATATATTTAAACAATAATTTGTTAATATTAAAAACATTCTTTAAAGAATTTTTAGAATACATGGACACAGAAGAAAAATCGTTTTGGACTGAAGTGAGAAATGAATTCTATTTTACCTTAGAAACATATTTTTGATCACTTGAGTACTTATAGAAATGAAAATTAAGTGAACAGAATTATTCTCTTGGAAAAATAGTGGCAAGTAAAATTCATGAGTTTTTATGAGATACTGGTTATAAGATTTCATAATCAGAAACTTAATCATAAAAAATCTTGATAAACAATGAGATTGTAATATAAAATTTTATAATTTTGAAATATTTTAATCATAAAACCTATGAAAGAAATAAAATCATAAGGTAATTTTTGTCCCATAATATCATGACAAGAATATTATAATACATTATTGGGTAGTGTATACCCCACATAAAAAATGAGTGGTGAATATGACATGTGTACCAAAAAAATAAAAGTGAGACAACCACATTGTAAAAATTTGAATCATAAAACCCAGAAGTGAATAAAATTGAATAAAACATTAAATATCATGAATATAAGTCTATTCATGATATAACACGTCTAAGGGGTATTATATACCCCACAAAAAGGATATGAGTTGTGAATATTTGATATGTCTACCTAAAATAAAAGAGTGGCTAGAAATCAATTACCTTAAGTCCAAACATCCATCATAAACATTTATACCCTTGTAATAATAAATATAGGTTTGTTATATATATTTCAAAAAAATAATGATAAATTACATCTGGTAATATATGATTTATTTTTGACCTTTAATTATATTTTTATTAACAATTCATTGTCAGAATCACATTTATGGTAAAACTTTTCTTTATATTTCATGTATGCTTTGAATTGGCATTTCAAGTCTATTAACATTGAGAATGGATACATATTATATATAATTTAAACCATGATATAAAAATCAAAAATACATATATATTCTATATATATGTATTTATATTAACCCATAATAGTTGTAGATATAAATTGAAATACACCATTCATGGAAATGGTACACAGTTTTTACTCATGAACATTGATTCCACTTTCTCAATGGATGAAACAAAAGAAAGGAAAAGAATATATCAACCTTACAGAAAATTTTGTATTTCATATAGATCACATATTTTTATTAAAAATATTTTTATTACATTCCATGTAAAGCATAAGTGAAGAACGAATTACATCACTTCGCGATGCTTTAGTCCGTCGTACACACAAGAGACAATATCACATACCCATGAAATGGAATGTGATAAGTTATATGTGATATTATAATTAAAAATTAAAATTATTTCATTAATATCATATAAATATTTTAAATCTACCGATATATATTGTCTTGAGATGTGGTGATGAAAAATAAACTATATCGATTCAAGAGGTGGTAGTCCACAGTACACACTATTGATAGTTCTATTTTCCATTTGATGGAAGATGGGATTGATAGAGGTTATTACATAAAAATAATATCACATTATAAAATGTTATATATTTATGTTATTATATTTTAATTAATATAACATTACTAAATGTGGTATGATATTATTTAAAAATACAGTGTTTAGTGAAAGCAATTATCTTCACTTAGAACAACCCTTTTATATCACTTATTAAATTCACTAGGGTTGGTATTTTGGGATGACCAAAATCATTATAACATATATAAGAATGTTTTTGAGTTAATGTTTTTGGGTTTGGTCTATAAACATAGCTTCAGATGGGCTAAGAATAGGTGACCTTTTATAATGGGGGCGGAGTGACATTTTTGTAAATACATAAAATTATTGAGTAATGGGAAGTCACTATCACCTAATGTGCCTAATTGTTTTTAAATAACTGGTTGTAGGGATGATATGGTTTCTTCAAATCTCAAAAAAAAACACATTTTTTAAACATGTTATCCCTTAGCTTTTAAATTTACTTAATTTTACCATTTTATTTTTCACCATGACAACTGGCATTGTTTTTTTCCCACCTAATTTATCCATTAAGAATAAAATTAAAATGATATTTATTAGATAATTGAGATCCACAGATTCTAAATATTAAATCAAATTTATAAAATAAAAATAATCTATGTGTGAAAAAAAATTAATAAAAATGCATGAAATACACAAAACCATGTTTTACCTTTAACCATAATAATAACATTTTTACTATTTAGTGGTGAATATAATTATTATAAAAACAAATTGGTACTTAAATGTTATATGGATTATATTTTTAATCATATAAAAAATTCATGGTAGTGGATATGATTTTTATTAATTTTAAATCATTTAATATAATATTATTTATTTTAAAATTACATTAATGTCTATTTTGACAAAATTAATTTAATTTGACTTTAAAAGCATCAAAATTTTTTTGTAATTATAATATATATTTTTAAATAATATATATAATATTATATTTATCTAATAAATTCATTTAATACAATTATTTATTCAATTTATATTACTTTTAAAAAATTTAGTATCATTAATTTTATTTTTCTATCAATTAAATAATCACTATGTTGGATTTGTTTAAGAATTTAAATTAATTTTATAATTATTAAAAATTAAAAATAAATTACCAACATGAAATTAATATCATTATTCTCAAAATCACCATCAATATCCATTTATATGCTACTTTTTTCCTTATGTAAAAACATAATTAAAATTTGAAATCAAGTGGGTGACGATTTGTCTTTTTTTCATTAAATAAATTATTACAATGGTAAAATTCATGGAAAGTGAACCAAAAGAAAATAAAAACTAATAATAAGTTAAAAATAGTAAGTTTTTCCCATAAAAATTAGAATTGGAAAAGTGTTTTGGTCATTTTCACCCTTATCCTTTTAATTTAACCCATTGGTAAACCAATTTTAAACATAACTATGTAATTAATTTATTCTATTTTTACTATTAATTTTAACCAAATATTAATCTAAAATTATTATTTAATGTTAATTATTTTTATTCCAAATAATTAATGAATTTTTATAAATTCTATTCATGGATTTGATAATTTTTAATTTAAAATTAAACTCGAAGACGCTGTAAAAGAACGATTTTCCAAAGAGAACAGTTTCATAAGTATATAATGTTTTAAAATAAAACTTAAATATAAAATTGACTCAACAGATATATATAGGATTAATACAAATATAATTTAACTAATTTGACTTTAATTTTTTTTAAGATGGAACTTTGTAAATGCTTTAAATTATAAGGTATTTTGTTTAATAAAAATTATTATTTTTCACAATTCACTAATAAATTAATAATTTCAGAAAATTATCAAAACATTAACCTAAGATAATTTTAAAATTTTCAGTGAAAAAATGAAGATATTTTTTTCTATTATGTTTTCTAAAAGTTTTAAAAATTAATTTTTTTCACAAAAATAAATAAATTCATTTGATTAGAAAAATTTATTTTCGAAGAATATTAAGACTTTATTAAAAATTAAGTACATACTTATAAATATATTTTACATATCTAAAAACATTGTAATTACTTTAATTTTTTAATTCTTATTCATAATGGAAAATTTAACTACTATGTTATAGTGGTTAAGTTATAATAATAATAATAATATATCATGATTTATTAAAACATGATATTGCGTGTAACACAAGCCATCAAAGAAATTCAATTTATTTGAAATAATTTTTTTAAATAACTCAGTGTTACATAATTATCCAAATATCCAATTGAATTATTTGATACAATTTGAATCTGTAACTTTTCAAATTTGGAATCACGTCATTTGGATCTATATATTAAACGATATGATCAAAATAGTTACCTGGCATGAATCTTGATTAATTCAAATGATGCTCAAAATTTATATTTAATATTGAAACATGGGAATTTCACAAAAATTATTCTCTTTTAATTGAAAATAATTAATTATAGTATATAAATAATTATGTGTAATTTAATAACATTAACTCCTTGACACATAAATGGGTGCATGTCCTCATGCACAACAAACACAAAAAACATAAGAAAATCATTTTCCCGTGCCAAAAATATTAAAATTTTATATTTTCCAATAAATTGGTGTATTTACTGGTTCAATTAAAAAAAATTGTACCTTAAATTTTTTCAATGAACATGTATAAAAAACTATACATTTTTCATACTCAAAATTTCAAATATAAAATGTGATCACACAAATATCACACCTCTCACAATAATGACATGTTTATCTATAGTGGTACACTCATTCACCAACAAAAAGTAAAAATCATATATTTTATTTGATCTCTCAACTTCAATTCCCTATTCTAAAATTCACAAGAATCAAGAGGTATTTTAATGGGGTTTTCAGTGGCAATAGGATAGTACGAATATAATGTAAAAGCAAGAGGAAAAGAGGTTGAAAAAACCAACATGGAAAAAGAAATTCCAATTTTTGAAATGATACATGGAAGGAAATATAAACACATATTTAAAAGGGTATGAGGAGTTCATGAAATACCTGATAGAGATAAAATTGGGAGAGGATGAAAATATATAATATATACAAGACATTTAACTCAAGAAAACATGATGAACGTGTTATGTTTTTTTCGATTCATTTGTAATAAATTACACAATAATAACCCAACCATTGTTTGATATCATCATGAAACTAATTTTAATTGTTATAACATGATCAAATGTTAACAAATTATGTGTTTTTACTTTAAAATACAAAACCCATTTTTTCTTATTTATTCATGTTTTTTCATATTTTATTATTTTCCCATTTTATGAACACTTTTCAATAATTTTTTTTAAAATAACATATTAAAAAATACATACCCAAACCTCACCAAATGAACCCCCTCAATTAAATTGATGCATTTTCTCAAGAATATGATGACACATTGAAAATCATGGAATGTATTCCAAAAATGAAATACATTCCCCACCACTCTTAACATTCAATAAATCATGTAATGAAAATTCATGATGATTTTGGGTGGGACATGATTTGTGTCGGGTAATGTGGATATAAAAAGGTTTTTCATTATCTTTAAGGGGATTTCAAAAGAAGGATTGATGTAAGGATAATGAGAGGATATTTTGATTTTATTTATTCTCATGTGGTTTAGAACATGAATCTATCATATTAATTCACAAAAGTATAAAATTAAACGTGAAGGTTTATAAAATAAAGGCTCACAACCAGGGGTGAAAAACAAAAATATGAAAATATAGCCACAAGATAACTTTGTATGAATGCAGATGTTGTTTTTCACAGTAAGGGAAAATCATTTTCCAAATAAAAAATTTGGTATTAAAAAACTATATTTCTAAAAAAATTATTTATCCATGTATATGATTTTAAGACAAGCTATTTGAGATAAAAAAAATTCTTTTAAATCCCTAAAATGTTTCAAAAAAAATCCATAATTGGATTCTGAGTAATTATATCTCTTTTTGTGGTCATTTTATTTGTTTCTTTTTTTTATTTGAAAAATACTGCCACACAAAATAAATGAAATAAAATAAATGGAGGTTGAATAATGTGATAAAAACTCAATAGATAATGTTCGAATGAAAGAGGAAGAATAAGAAAGGGAAAGAAATAGAGATATTGAAAGAAGGAGAGAGAGAGAGTAGGAGGAACATAAGAATATCGAGTTAAAGGGAAAGTAGTTCCCCATAGTTTAGATTTAATGGGAAAATATTTCCACCCAATAGTGGGTTTACTAAAATTGTTTAAGATCTGATGGATTTTTATGTGGTTCATGTGGTGTGAATCCTCTCATAGTGGTTCTTTAACTGATGTCAATTAACTGTGAGTTTCCTTTTGGTAGAACGGTATTGAACTTGAAATAAACCAAATTTGTAAACATTATTAGCAATAAATGGACCTTCCAAACAATAATTAGTCTTTCTTGGTAGAAGTTGAAATTAAGAATTAAAGATCATTACTTTTTCACAATCATGAAATGCTATTCACTGGATGTGTTTTCCATTGAATTCCATAGCTTCTAATTTGTAATGTTTGGAATTATCATTGGAATATTGTCAAAGCTCTTTTATTCAGTGAACTACAACAACCTCTCTTCACCCTATTTTCCTTAAACAATATTACATATTTTCACAACCTAAAATGACTTATGATTCATTTAAACTAGAAAATGGAATGGTTTACTCAGAACTGTCAAAAAAGGAGACATGTAAATGAGTTTTATATACATAGTTCATTAATCCCAAAATCATTTTACCAAGTCGTTAAATACAGTATTTTCTTAAAGGATTAAGAATTCTCTCAAGCACTAATTTCAATTATCTATTAGAAATTTCAGAGATTCAATTTATTTTGGGATGATATGAATTTTATGTTTCATAGACAACCACATTTTTTATAAAAAAGTGACTTGATAGTTTGATTTTAGAAATGTGTTCCTAAGTCACCAATGAAGGCACATAAAGTTCTAAATCGTTGAAATATATAGTGATTGAGGAATGCACTAATACTATGCCAGTCATCCTTCTAGTGTTTATGGCCTTAACCCACCTAGAAACATAGGTGAATATAAGTATAATTTAGGATAATAAATATTAAGGGGGAAGATTTCAATAAAATCAATTCACCAACTATAGAAGATATCATAGAATGTTAAGGTATTTTGGTGAATTCCATTTCTTTTGGAAATTCATAGAAACATTTGTAATATGGGACAGGATTGAAATAACTCATGTGAGTCCTTAACTATTGATGTATAGATTAATCAATAGTTTAAGACCTCTTGTGAGGTCCTTCGTGGTCTATACATATCACCTAGAGACATTAATAGGTAGAATTCAAATATGGAGGAATATTAATCATCACCAATTCCAAAATAATCACCATGACATCACAAGTTTTCTAAATTTTATGATCATAAAAAATATATTATTTTGAATCAGTTTTTAGCTTCATTTTTTTCATTTAAAAAATTTTCTGGAAAAACAATAGAAACTAAGTAGTTCATAATTGGGACATACCATTGTTACATTGGAGTTAGAGATAAGCGGTGTTTATTGGGAATTTTGGGATCAATGATTTCGAAATGTGAATAATATGAAATTATATTCTGGTGATCAACCGCGTGGTTTAATTTTCATGGTCTATATTTAATCCCAAGGTAAAACATTTCAAGCCAGAGGATCCATCTTATTATCCTCGGTTTGGAACCAATTTTCTTGAGTAGTGGATTTAAATATAATTGGTTTGTAAATATTATGATTCTTAAATTTTATAGATAGGTCTAGAATTTATCCTAGGAAACAACCATAGTGAAAGGTCTATTTTCAGTGATAGTGTAATGATATTTAGTTTTATCTAGTATTTTTGAGGCATAATAGATTAAATGAGGAATTGTTTTCTCTTTTTTTAACAATAATAAACCTAATTTTCCTATTAGAAGCATCACACATCAATTTTAAGGGTAAGGATTAATATGGCGGTTGGATTATCATGTTAGATGTAATCAAGAATTTGAGTTAAAAATGGATCTCTTGCAAGTCTCTTCAAAATGGAATGTAACGTCATCTTATTTTATATAAGTGAGTGGGAGTGAAATCCTATTGACGTTATATATGAATCACTGATAGAAACCAGCATGAATATAGAATGATAAGATGTATCTAATTGATGTGGGTACATGAAGTGATTGGATTAACTAAATATTATCATGATCTACTTAAATAACCTATTAAGAAATTATGGATCCTATAACAATTCTATTAGTAACCATGAAGTGACATTTCTTAATATTCAACATAAAGTAACATTTTCCATGATTTTGTAGGGTCGAAGAGATTAAATGAAAGCTGTATTCCAATGAATTAACATAAATAATAAATTCATCCATGAAGATATCTATGAAATTCCAATTAAATTCAAAAAAAACATATACTCATCATAAACCTCTATAATATTGAAAGATAATTGAAAAGCCCAAAATTAATTATTTTCTATGCATATGTTCCAAAGGGGAAAGTGAATATAGTCTTCACACTGTCATGATATGTGATTGGGATTTGGATGTAGCCAGTGCATCCATCTAGAAAGTAATAATGTGACTTTCTTGAAACTTTTCCTAGATTTTTATCATTAAAAGGAAATGGGTAGTGATCTTTTTATGTTTTATCATTCAACATTCAATAATCGACACACATACACAATCTATTTTTCACTCAGGTTGTGACATCTTCTCCATGTTAATTTGTGAATATAGTTATCCCACTCTTCTTAGGGACCAATTTAATTGGACTAACCCATTCAATATATAAATTTGGGTAGATACTACCATCTAGAAGAATCATGGTAATCTCTTCCCTAACAACCTCAATTCTGAGTGGATTACGTCATCTTTGATGTTTCCTGATTAGTTTTCCTGATTCCTCTATATTGATTGGATTCATGAAAATGGTAGGGATGATGTTTGGTTTTCCATCTAGGCTCAAATATAAGTCAATTTTGTTTTTCTTATAACACATTAACAAGTTTGAACTCCTCATTTTCATTAAATACATCAGACATAATGACTAGGTAAGAGTGATAATGGAAAAGGAATGCATACTTCAGTGGTGTAGGAAGATTTTTTAGATCTGTTTCATTCTCCATTTATTGGCCAAAAATTTTAGGAACAAAGTATGGTCTTTAAGTTTGTTTTGATAAATTTTCCATTTTACTTTCCAAGGTGGAACAGTACAGATCAGAGGTAAGATGGTATTCTTAATATTTTTCCTGATCCTTTAGATTGATAAAGTCTATAAATGAATGGTCATCATCAAATTCACCATTTTTTAATTTTTTAATCATGGTTAAAATTTTACAAAATCCTCTCTCAATAGAACATGATGAATACGATGGAACATGGTTTAATACACTCTCACAATTATATTTAGAAAAATGGATAGAGAATATAGATTAATCCCATCATGGGTATCACATGGCTTGAAAAAATATCAATCTTAGCTAGTAGATCATAATAATCCTTCGATTATATGCTTGTATGGAAATTTATTTCAGTTATATATTTCAAAAGGAATGTTATTTCTAGAGTTAGGGGAGATCAAGAAGAAGAAATATCACCTTCCATATCAAGTATATAGAAATAAACTAGGAAGACAAAGTCATTGACCTTAATAAGTACATCCTCGATTATTACCTTTGGACTAGAAATGCTTTGATTGGCTCACTGGATAACTACAAATGTTGGGTTCAAGGTACCTAGACCATGTTTTGAGAATTTGTATTTTTTAATTACATTTATTTAGGATCCTAGTTCTACGAGTGAGTCAGAACTCCCTTTTTTTCATGGAACCATAATTGTCTAATGATCTTTTCACATCATAAGAATTTAATGTTGGGTTGAAACATTTTCAATGGTCCTAAGTTGTTTCTTATTGGAGAAAAATTAATAAAGAAACATTTCATACTTAAGAATTTATTTTAAGGAATTTAAAAGGGAAATGTTGAATTCAACATGTCTACACATTCTAAGTATTTCAGAATTGGGGAAAAAGGGATTCTTTGTCTTAGAGATGGATGAAGGAAAAAGAATGGAGTCCCTTAGATACATTAAAATAAAATAGGGAGAAACATTAGGTTATTCCCCCTATTGTTTTTTTCTTTTTCTAGATCAAAATTTAAAGAGTATATAAAGGATTCATCATGAGGAATATCAATTTTATTTTCAGATCAAAATGGAATTTTACTTATATTACCCTTGGGTTTTGTAAATTGTTTGAGTTGATGGTTGGGAAGAATTAGGAAATTTATGATTACATAGGTGGGATGTAGTTTGATCAATTTGTTTTCAATTTTTTGAGGATTGAATAGGATAATGATGCAAGATATTCTAGAACACTTTCCTATGGTTTATCAGAAGAAGTGGCTTTTCATGTATTGATATTTCCTTGATTTTTGGTTCATGAAGGTTGTTAAGAAGAAGTTTCTTTTCATTCATTTGGACTTCATTGATTTGGTTTATTGGGAATTAATTTTTATTATGATGGTAATTGATAAGGGTTACTAGGTTATTGTAATCCAATAGGAGGATTGTTATTTTGAGGCAAAGGAACAAAAGTTTAAGGTTGTTGTAAGTTTCCACCAATTTTACCATATTGTAATGTTTCAATATTTTGAGGTGTGAATTGAGAACGATGAGAGATGGGATTACTGTACCTCAGGCCTATATGGTACTTCAATCTTATGTTATAATTAGAAGAGAAAGGATTATATCAGTATTTGTTTGAGTTTATAACAAACTAACCTGGTTGTTGAGGGTTTGTGTTCCCATAAAAAATGATGCATTGAGATATATTAAACTATAAGAATATGAGGGATCATATTATAGTTATGAAAATATACCAGTTAGATAAGCTAATGAGGTACACATATTATAGTTTTTTATTGGTCTATGGAACTGTGATTTTGGAGAATAAGATGTTGGGGATTTGATAGCCATAAATAGTTTACAAACAATACTTGTAAGTTCACTCATCCACTTAGTAATCTTGTTTGGATCTACGGATTGATTCTATTGGAATTGTTTTATGTGAACATGTTATTGAGTATAGAATTGTTTTATCTTTGTATCCATGTTTCTTATGTGATCTCATATAGCTACAGGAGTTTTTTTAACAATATCATTGTCACTTATGAAATCAATTAAAGTCTTCTACATAGCTAATAACCTCTCATAGAAGCATTGGATCAAGAGTTGGTTAGGGATTTTGTTGAGTGGGAAAGTTTCCAAAAAAATTTGAACCTCCCCTAGTATTCATAGAGTGATTTATTAAGTAATTTATAGATACATCTAATTCCCTTTTGGATAAATAAAGTTCTAGAAGTTGGAAAAAATTTCCCCATGAAGAGTCACTTCATGTCAATTTAAGAATTTATGGAACCTAGAGGGTAGTAATAGATCCATGACTTGGTGCAATTATATTGGGAGGAAGTAAAGGGACTAAGTTTGATTTGATCTTAATAAACACCTTGAGAATTCAAAGTCGAGCACACCACTTGGAACTCATTATGTTGAAGATGAGTATCATCACCAAATATCTAATATAAATATGGAAAATAATAAATCAATACTGACTTGAGTTAAAAATAATCATCAATGTTAGGATACTGAATTCCAATTATTTGATAATTTATATTAGGGGTAGTGAGTTATTTAAGTGTTTGTTCCCTAGTATTGGCCATTCTAGAATAATTGGTTGGAAAATTAAAGGGTCTTGATTTTTTTGATTATCTATAATGTTCCTTCTAATTTGGTAAAGAGTTTGATCAATTTTATGGTCAAATAAATCTGAGGTATTTTTTCGGATGATATGGGGAATTGACACAAATTCTGAAAGGATTGGGAATGAGGGGTTTTCATTGTGTTTTTTTCTTCAAAGATTTAATTTAATAGGATTTAGGTTTTTTCTTTAACAATATGATTTCGATCATAATTCCAAATTATTTTGGATTTAATAAAATATTTAACAAGGTTTATAATGTCAATCAATAATTTTTTATTGATGTGTATTTCTGTTCCAATAATACATGGAATCCTCATGCTAAAACTATAATATCATTAATGCATAAAATTTAATTATTAAACATACACAATGTTATCCTAAAGAAAATATAATGACCAAAAGTCATTAATCACTATACATCATAAAATTATAACTCGCACTAATGGATAATTTAATCAAACCTTCAGATAGTTTATAACATAATTAATTATGTTTATGGTGAAGAGATTAAAATAAAATGAAAATAATAGGACTAGAAAAGAATTTTGTGAAAAACACACAAATGAATTGTGAAGATAGTTAAAAACAAACGTTTTATTGAATAATAAAGTGTAGTGAAAAGAATGTTCATAAAATCGATTTAATTTTTTATGAAAATTAATACTACATAAAAAAGGTTGGATTATAACAATAGATTATTAACAAAATTTTAATAATATTAAAATAAAATAAAAAATCAAAAACTTACGATATTACAATTAAAAGAAGATGAAAAATAGTTATAACAATGATTATAGGATATGTTTACTAAGTAGAAAAATGATTTTGGTAGTTTCTTCAAGGAATTAAAAAATTATATTTTCATGAAAATGGTTCCTCTTAAGTGTTCAAGTGCCAATCCATTTCATAGAGAATACTGGAATGTATTTATAGCCAAATGTTGTGGACTATTTTCCTTCTAGAACATTCATAAAAGTTGGATCAACTATATTAATATTTAGATAGTAGAATATAGAAAAATATTATTCTTAAAAGTTATATATATGGATTTGTAAATTTTATCCTCCAAATTTAGAAGACATTGAGCATTTGGATCTGATTTTATGTCTATTTTCATAAACCATGTGTTTTTGTCCATAATTATATTGGATTTTTCCGTATTGTAAATCAGAATGGGATTTATATTAGTAATATTATTTTATTTTAAAATCATTTCTTCTAAAATGCTGAGAGACTAAACCATTAATTTCTAACCACAGTAGTTCAACTCAATTGGGAAATAATGTTGGGATGAAAGTCATGAATTGTGGTTTATTTTTCAAATCCCAGATAAAATTGTCTGATGGACTTTAATGAATCAATCAGGATATTTATTGGTTTATTTTGATCTTAAAATTTTTATCCAAGATATTTTTGGATATCCTTGAAAATATTATGGAGTTTCATCAAATTTTGGATTCTGTATTGACCCCCAAAATTCAATTTTCATGGATGGTATATTTTATGTACTAATTCAGTGGGCCTTATTTTGTTGTTTGTATTTCCATTTAGATGCATAAATTATCCAGATATACAGTTGACTGATTTGTTTGAATTTGAATCTGGAACACTAAAAAAATATCACATCATTCGGATGATTATATTGAAATATATGATAACAATATTAAACTAACTTCAATATGGATTAATTCATATAGTGCTCATAGATTAAATTTAAAAATAAAAAATTAGCATTTCACAATAATAATTTAAATTTAATTGAAAATACATAAGGGGAGAATATAAAAAATTATGAATAATTTAATGACATCTCTTACTCTAATAAACATTACACACAGACTATGATACATTCATTTCACTCTTGGTTAAACCAAGGCTTCTTTATGTTGGTTTATTTTATACATTTTTACGCAATCACAAAAACTAATTAAACCTATCTCTAATAGAAACATAGGAATACCCAGATAAACATGAATATACATTAAATATATTTCATAATTTAAACCTTACAACCCACAATAATCATACAATCCCCAAACCAAAATGTTTTTTTGTCTCTAAAAATTATCTTCATAAACATATTATTACACATTATAGATTCAATATATTCTATAAACATATATATGTAAAACTATCTTCCACACATATTCCTATATATAATTTCTTGAGTAAGTTGAAGAAAATTATAGAGTGATCTAAAAATCTTAGTAAGGGAAAGCTTATCAATGACATATAAATTGATAGAAAGGAAAACATGAATGTGTGTGGAATATCTAATTAAAAGGACCATATAATCATTAGTGATAACCATATGGAATGATTGAACCTTATATATTCTAGCATGAGATAATATGTTCAAAAAAGTACTACTATAGAAGCATAAAACATATAACATGGAATAGAAACATGTGAAAAATAATTATAAACTATAGATACATAATAGTGAAATTTTGATGAGCAGGGTACTTTGGAATAAACATATTTATAGAAAATCAATTCCTTTGTAAGGGATCGCTAACAAGATTTCCATTAGATAGTGGATCATCCATCACTACCTATTCCCATATCATAGTGGATCAAGTGTCACTACCTATATCCAATAGTGTATATAACCTAACAAATAATTTACCATAATTATCACATGAGATATAAATATATACTCACTACATTAGAGGTCAATACAAGTCACCCCCATAACATAATTACATACCATACATATGTTTTCCAAAATAACTTATAAATAATCTTAATTTCACCAATGATTAGTAATCCCATTAAAATAAATGCGTTTCAGGTATAATTTCAAAATATATCATCATAAATCATTAAGAGTAATAATTAAATTATTCTAACATAGATGAAAAATAAATTTATAAAATCATTAGAAATATGATTTGAAAATGAAAAACAAATATATTTTTCATTGGGAATGTTTTTAACAATGTTAGTGGAAAGTGTGGTTATGAGTTTCTTTGAAACCATGTAGAATCTTTGAAAGTCATCATGATAACTTTGAAAGTACATTACTAAAGGAAAATTTGATCAAGGGATAAACATTAAGAAAACATTTTTTAAAACCATTATAAGGAATGTCATAAATAATCTACATTGAAAGAATTAAAATAATTTCTGTTTAAAAATTTATAAATTATGTAAATAAAAATAATATATGAACCTAAATTACCATGGTTGTATATACAATATGATTTGTGAAAAATATATAAAACTTGGGAATGAAGGTAAAAATGTACGTTCAAAAACATCATTACTATTAAAATAATTACTTTAAATAAAACCACTGAAAAATTTTAAAATAAAAGGTGGAGAAAATAAAAATCATAAACAACATAAATAACAATATTATGAATAGTTTCCTAAAATTATTTTTCAAACTGGTAATATATAAACTATATAAATTAATATAGGTGAATAATTAGAAATATGCCTCATTGATGTGAATTTGAGACAAAAAAACACTTACATTAGATATTTATATAGTCAAATGAACTCTAAAATAACTGTATAATAATTTTAGGATTATTAATAATATGAATAAGATCCTTATACATAATTATTTTACACTATTCTATCTATTTATAATTCTCGAATACCCATATATTAATTGTTTATTAATAAAATTAATATATGATTATTAACAAATATGTTTATCTTACATGATCTAGTTTAGTGGTTATGGTCTATGAGTCATATTCATGGATTCATCACCTATGGAATGTTAGTTCTATGTTTATAATTCTTTTTTATAGAGTTCTAGATTACAATACCAATTTTATGGAATTTATGTTGATGATTCACATGGAAGGCATACAAAATTCACTATTTCTATGATTTTTTATTAATAAATGTATTCAATTTATTAGTAAATATTATTTTTAAAACTAACTCTTCCTAATTAAGAGGAATTATAGAATTCATAATCATTATATCATAATGATATTCATTAGGATTTCATTGAAATTCATTATAAAATTTTCATATAGGAGGTAAAACAAACCAAAACAAGAACACATTATAAGAATTTAATGAGTAAGAACATGTTTTTCTATAAATAAAACATAATATTTACATAATATTATTGGTTTCAAGGGAATTATATATATTTTAAAATCAAATACAAGATGTTTTATATGAATATAATAAATAAAAGATAATTATAAGAAGTTATTACTTACAATGTCTGTTGGTATGTTTATATCTGGAAGTAAAATTTTACGATGGTCATTTAACATCATAACTAATAATAAATTGGAAAAATTAACTTTATAGTAAATTTTTAATTTCATAAATACCATATTTATTCATAAAATCCATTTTTATAAGCTTTCATTTAAGGTGGTATTGAAATATAAAATACATTGTTCATGGCGGTGGTAGTCCCCATGTAAAATGACAAAATTTTCATTTTCAAAAGTATATAACGTAGATAAAAAATATTTTTTCCCTATTAGTGTAATAAAATTTATGTAAAATTATGATACCTATATCATTATATTACTATGTATATAAAATAGTTTTAGGAGGTAGAAGAGGAATTAATCTTGAAAGAGGACAGTTAAAAAATTACATCTTCCTTGTATATACTCCATTATGTATTATTATAATAATTTCAAGGAAATAATTTTATAGAGAATGGATCCTATAATATATTGGAAAGTTATTTGTTAATGTTTTTATTACATTTTAATCATATTATAATGGTATAGTTTTGAACTGATGTGGGATGTTGAGGATGTCCTTTAATCGATTAGAGGGTTGGAAATTTTCTGAATATAAGTTGTTAATATAAAAAGGGAATCCATATTCATCAAAATTGAGAGAAAAATGGATAATTATTTTCAATGGATATGGGGGGGGGGGGGTTGATTAAACCTTAACATCCTGTATTATTTTTGTGATATTTTATGGATTTAACACATGATTTAACATATTTACCTAATTTTATTCTTTACTGTTGTGGCTTATAATTACCTTGGTAAAGTAGTTTTAGGAAAATAATTAAATCTAACATATTAATTAATTTTAATGTGTCTATTTAGTATTTCATAACCATTTTACAGGACTCAATTTCTTGTGGAAGTAAAAGTTAATTTTAATAATAGTGTCTGTAATACAATAACAATTGTTTTAGAAATGATGATTTTAAAATATATTATACTACTTCATAAATTAATTTATGTTCAATCAATAAGTTTCATATATTTTTATTTGTTTCTTACATCACAATGATGTAACAAAAGTTATGGTATTTATAAAAATTGTACTTTCATTACTCACCTAAATATCGTCATTTTTAGAAAAATATAAACAATTCCCCAAGATATTAAGTTTATAAGATTAATCCAAAAATATTTTTCTTTTTATCAAATTAAAAATATAATAGGGATTAAATTTAATAGTAATATCAAAACTCATAAAGTGATTTTTTTTAGAAAATGTATTTTTAGAATAAAATGTATCCAAATGCTTAATAATAATTTATTACATTAATAATTAATTGTTAATATATTACTATATTATTCTTAAAAAATCACTCATGACCAATGCATAAAATATAAGGATGGTAAATCCATTATTTGTAGTCATGGTGTGTGTTTCATCTATAATGGACCTCATAGTGATTTCAACAAGCTTGAACTTGTACCATAGCCAATTTCACTCAAGTTGTCCTTATTGAAGATTAGTTTGGGCTCAGTCTCGAGAAAACCCATATAAAACCACTTCCTTTACATGTTTAGATAGATGATCCTTGTAAATAAGGTAACGAAACCTAGATTCCATTTCTATACAACTCATAATGCAGATACTGATATTTATACTAACAAATTAAATGATTATAATACCACAATAATTATTAATAATTATAAAATATCTTTGGTTTTTTAATCTAGTGTAATGTTTGAAAAAATATTTTAAAATTATTTAAATATAAATATATATATATATATACTAAAATCATTTGTTGTTATAATGTAAAACTGGATTTGTCTATTTTTGATCATTGTGAAACCAATTGGATACATATAAAATCATAAAGGAAACCAACTATCACCAAAAAGAATCATGATAATGAAATATCACAAGTTAAATAATGGTAAATCAAGTGCTCCATAGGTAAAAGAATCATGTATGGTTCACCATTATATTTCTAACATGATTAGATCCATGGATGATTTTGGGGCATATGTATATACATTTTATAAAGGAAGGTGATCACTAGGGCTTTACCATTGATTCCATTGGTGTGCGCTAGTCATGTAGTTGCGAGGATGGGCATATATAATCTTTTTGGGGGGGAATTATTTACTAATCTTGGAATCTATTAAAGATTTAATATTTTTTTGAATCATAATAAAATCCAAATTAGGTTTAGTTACCAAGGAATATATTTTCAATAGAAACCATGTGTATATTAGAACCATTACATTTCACAATTTTTTTCAATCATTCAATTTTTTAGTGATTCTTAGTAGTTATAGGTTTTAAATCTTCATAGAATAGTACTGTATAGTTTATCCTAATTGATAGTGTTGGTATGCATTAGGTAGTTAGTATTTTCCTCATGAGAGGGGCTTGTGATATACCCCAATGAAGGGAATAAAAACACATGTAATTCAGTGTTACATTACAAGATATGTCCAACCATTTATGGTCATTCTAGAAGGGAAACTTCAGTTTCTTTTATGGTCATGCATCATTGACCATGTAAATTTTCTTTTAAATCCAACTATACTAGAACAATTCTGAGTAGTCTAGCATTATACCAGATGGATTACTTGTTGAAATTTTTCTCAAGATGTTTAAGCATCCATTTAAAACTATTTATACCCAATAGTGACTAGATAAGAGAGGGTATAATTGGATAATGTATAATTTAGTTCATTAGTGGTGGGTTTCAAAGGGAATGTGTCCTTGTGAGAATATGTCTTGGGGGGTTGGATTTTAACCTTATAGATTCATCCAACATGTTATGATTAATAATAATTAAATACCATATCATTTGAGTTGCACAATGTAACTTAATTTTACAATAGAAAAAAATAATGTTAAATGTTAGGTACCAAGGATGTTATATTATATTATTACATCATGATATAATTATGTTCACATCACTATAGTGGTGTAAACCAGTGATTGAGATGGGCTTATACAATGAGGATTCCCAATGTTTTCATACATATATATATTTTTAGTAACTAGAATGAGAGTGACTACTAGAATTATGATGAATATAACCTAGTTAGGGATAATATTTGACTACACCTAATTTAGGTAGGCCCATATATTACTGAGATAATGAATTAATATGTGTGGGGGTTAGGTGTACACTTCCTAGATATTCTTAAAGTAGTCATTGACTCAGTTGGAGGTTATTTTTTGTGTATACAACATGTATGAGGCCTATGTGGATGTTCCTATCCCAAGAAGTTGAACAAAATGGGCCACTATATGTTAATAAAGATTGGAATCTTTATACATGGTATCCAAGCTTGGTAGAATTATCTTTTGGATGTTCTATATTTATTCTCTCGATAAAGATCATCTTTATAAAGGGAATATGAGAATATTATTTCCTTGAGGGTCCGATAAAACTACGTAGAGAATCTATGATAGAAAACTTTTTTATATAATATATCATTTATGGGTTTTACAAATATTTATACAGTCCAGTGAAAATAAATTAGATGCCATGGAGGTGGTTTCAAGGGATGCAACCTAATAGTGATTTGACCTAGTTTGATGTGTTCCCTCACGGTGTTTTGGGTGACCATGATAGTTCATATAAGATACCTAAGAAAATGGAGAAACATGAAGGTTCCATGTGGGATTGTTATTAAAAATTATGAAACTAGATCATTGGTAGGGGTATAGAGAAGTTTCACCCAACCGTTAGGGTGTAAGAAAAGTGTCTCCAAGGAATAGTACTAAAGAAAAGTGTTTCACTAGAATGTGGATTGGGAGAAGTCTCTACCAAAAAAGATTTCTGGGGAGATTTATCAACCTAATATAGAGTTGGAAAAAGTGTCACTCAATATGTCTTCCTAGGAAAGGGTTGCACTAATTTAGAGGGAAGGGTATTATATCACCTAGGAATATGTAATAGATAGAAGTGTCACACTAGTGTAGTTACCCAAGTAATAAGTTTTTACCTGGAACCCTAGTGTATTGTCTAGGATGGGTTCAATCACCATAGTTCTAGTGAAATGGGTATAATTTTCCTTCAATAATTTTTAAATGGACTAATACTTTGTGTAATTAAGTTTCCCCAATGTTTAATTATTTCCATAGGTTTATTCTGTTTGGATAAGAAAACTGATGGATAGTAGGCTCGAGCATGTGATTGTAATTCATCACATAATATTAAAATTTGACTAAAATGGGTATCCAGTGGGTAATATATAAATTCATAAAGACCCAATGAAACTATAAGATTCAACCATGGAAGGTGTTTTGTGAAACTAACTAAGAATAGAATTTGGGTATATATGTGTGCCTATAAAAGTATGTTGAATGATCAGTTAGGTGCATTGATGGATTTTGATTATAGAGATATTGGAACCATGGTTATAGACTATGAAAATGGTAAATTTCTAAATGACCTAGGTGTTTGTGGACTAGGTTACACATTGTATTTCTTCTTGTTAATTATCTGTACCCAATGCAAATTTCCAAAGTTCATAGCAACAAATAATTTCTGCAACTAAGTATTGAAATTAAAATATTAAAAGAAAAATAATTATATATAAAAATTTGTTGAGGAATATAGGGGATTTTTTATTTAATATCATCATAAAATCTATTTTTGTATTTAATGTGTCCAATTATGTGTAATCACATATACCAACTTAATAAGTTTTCATTATTAGGTATTTTTTATGACTATAATTGATCATAGAAATAATAAAATTGAGTTTATTTTAAAATATATATAATAAGATAATTTAATATTAACAAAAACATTTTCTTGACTATAAATTGGAATTATTGACTGATTAATCATTTCTTTCCTCCAACTATTTTCATCAAACACAAAAACCCTCGCCATTCTATTGGGAATATCCGGTCACTCAAATATTCTAGTGAAAATGGATTCATATTTACCATCTTTGGATACAACATATGGACAAGATACAACTCAAAAATATATATGTTGGCATTACTCTATAATTAAATTAACTCATATGCCCTTAATATGTTGACCACAAATCCCAATTCAAATAAATCAGTTGATTGATAAACCTAACACTTACTTCCGAATCACATCAAGAAGAAGATGTCCCTTTGTCGTGATACAAATATAGTTATGTAACCCATAACATTAATTATAACACTCTTATAGTTATATATACCCATGAGTATATTCTGATGAGTAAAATGATCTATGGTTGTACTGTAGATCATGATATGGATGTTGGTTTTTTACTTTATATTATTATTTATGGATTTTTTAATTATTTTTCATAATACTTACATTCTTTATCATGGAAATCATGTCAACTATTCCATGTAAAATTCATTCTTAAATAATAAAAAATGAATATATTAAATCATATATGATAAAAAATTGAGAAATTTTGTCTATCAATGCTCATTAGTTATTTTAATCTATATGATTTCAAAAAATAAACACTTATACCACTAATTGATTAAATTAATATGGAATAATAATGAGATTCATACTAATTATCATCTTACGAAGTGGTGGTATACAATAAAATACATTATTTGGAGTGACTCCATGCGCCTATATCAACATGAGTTGTAGTATCATTTATTCTCCCATGATTCTCCTTGTTTTGACCTATTTCGACTTGTCCCTCAGACAACATCTTCATGGGAATCTCATATTTTATAATATTACTTCTATTAAAGTGAGGGGTGTATGGTTAAAAGGTTATATAAAATGATCATTTTTTATTATAACCATTACATTATAAAACATGGATTGATGATTCGTAGATCATCATTATTTAATTTATTAATTATTGCATTAATATAAATCATGTAATACATAAATAAAATAAACATATAATCCAAAAAAACAAATTTCAACATAGTTCATGATTATTTACTCTAAAATGAAATTAGTATTCTAGTATAATTAACATGATTGTCTCATTTAATAATTAAACATAAAAAATTAATTTTATTTATTAAGTATTGCATTTATGATTATCAAGACCACCTTTTTGTTAAATGTTCCTTTTAAGATACATATATATCCATATATCCATATCATATTTATAAAAATTATATCTATGTATTATTTATCAATATATATATATATATATATTTATACATATCTATGTTTGTGTAAAGAGGATAGATCACCCGAATGAACTTCAACTTGAGAAAATTTAAAAACATAAAAAAAAGTAATGATTAAATTATATAATCAGATACAAAAGTCATGTGAGTAAATGAAGATGGAAAATTTTATTTAATCACCATTTCAATAATGTATTTATTGATATAAAATATTTAAGTGAATTGTTCTAGACTCTCTTATGATGTTTATATTTTATGTTTTTACCTAGTTGTACCTTCATATATTTATGACGAACTTGCTTCATCAAAATATTTTTTGTAAATCTCTATGAAATGAATACATTATGAAATCAATATAAATATATGTTATAGAGAAATTAAAAATAATTTTATCTTATAAACCGTTATTATAATTTATTTTTAATGGAGATATTGTTTAATTTTGGTACGATGTGAGTGATCACCGGAAATGGTAGTGAACATATATATCATACATTAGTTATATAGATCACACTACTATAACTTTTTCAGTACATTGATGTTTTAATTTTATCTTTGTATAAACATTGTAAAACATATTTATTTTTAAAAAATTTAATCAACATTGGAGTATAAGTTTTGTCACATGATATTGAAACTATGAAACTATAGTGGGTCTATCTAGTAAATTATTGTGAACGTATCCTATGTGTTAATGAAAATTTTTATTGTTTATTTATGTATGGGTAAAATGAAAATATATACAATTAATGAAAATATTGGACAGTAGTTCTAATTATAATGTTTTTTATTTCAAATATAACATAGACCAGAAGAAACGATCTAGATATAATAAATTAAATGTAATTTTTATATAAAACTAAGAAGTTGTAAAATATTATGTTCATTGATGAATGAATAACATGTAGTAATGTTAAAAGGCTATCATTTATGATGTATAATATTGAATCTAGTAAGTTAAAAATTGTAAACAATTAACTCTTTTAATATTACATTAATGGATTTATGGGCCATATAAATAATAAAAAATAGTACCTTATATATGGTTATATTGTAATGGTTTATTTTATAATTGTCATTAATATTTGTACCATTGGGAAATAAAATAAAAATTTTCTTTTAATGATATGAATTTTCTTTCAACATGCGGGAGAAAGAAAAACTTGTAATAAAACTAGTTGAAAATAAATGAGATATAATGACTTGTTATATATATTTTATATTTTATCAATGAAATTCCCTTGACATATATAATTGTAGTATTTTATATAGAAATGTTTTATAGACAATATACATTTTATCATTTTAAGTATGTGATGAAATCAATTTTCTAAAAAAATATACAATTTAAATATATCATTTTTTTGGCTAAAAAAATGTATAAACTGCACTATTTATTTTGATTAGAGGAAATATATAAAATAAGAAATTTTTATAAGCATGTAAAACATTTTAACTAATCTTTCAGAAGGTGATTTTATTTAGTTAAAAAAATTATATTAATGAAATCATAATTTGGTAATGATGTGAACATGTAATAATGTGACACATATTTTACCACATCTAATTGAACTATTTCATTTAGTTCATTAAAAAATCAACTATTTTGTTTATTGTAATAATTATTTATTTACAAAAATCGAAAAATGAGGAAAAAATCTGAATAGTTTCGTTATATATTATATCACATTTAAATGAAATTGTGCAATATCAACTATGATATTAATTAAATTGAAATTAGTTTTTCCAGTTAAGATATAATTCGTTATATTATTTATTTTAATAGAGTTTTATTGAAAAGGTTAAAGGTTTAAAAATATGAACACATTTGTTGGATTTATAATATAATTTTTTTAAATATAATATTGTTTGAAATATATACTAGTGTGTAATCAGACAATATTAGAGTATTTTTAATGGCAATTGTCCATGAATTTCTATCAGAATAAACCCAATTATAGTAATTAAAATGAAAAAATATAGATACATATATTTCTTATTTTTTGAGATGATTTATTTAATTTAAATATGGAAAATTAAAGGATTATAGAATATGACAATACAGATTTTGTGGTGGTTAAAAATATCATTGCTCAGAAGAATTTTCAGAATCTTAGACTTGTTGTGCATTTTGTTAAAAAAAATGATTCTGGAATGTATCTTTTTAAATGATTGGTTTTTATATGAATGATGAGTTTTAAAATTTAGAGGGAAATCAGTGGTGTTTTAAACTTGAAGTCATCATTCTCAATTGGAAACCACAACTCATCATTTTCCAATATTTATAGAAAATTATTTATGTTAATAAATTTTATTTTTTTTATATTTAAGAGATTATTAAAAAGAATTACCTAATTGTGAATATATCTCTGCTCTAAAGTTATTAGAAATATGAATCTCATTATTTTTTTAAAAAATAATAATGACAGCGATATATCATAATTTGTTTCTTGCTAAGAGTTAACCTTATAATCAGGAAAAAATGTTATAGTTAGTCAAATTTAAATGTGTGATGAATAAACTGTGATATGTTTAAAAATAATATAATAGTCTTGATTCAGTCTGCATCATAGATATCATATAATTCTATACTACAAAAAGTATAAATATTTTACTTATGTTTTAAATTTTTTGTATACAAAATGTAGTAACATTGAAAAATAGTTATAAGTGTAAATAACAAATGTAACACCCCAACTTCAGTAACCAAGATCTGGTTCATACTTTAGTACCTTTGTACCTGATACAAGGGATCACACCATGTAGGATAGATCATTTATTTAGTAAAATAAATAGATACATACTTGATTTCCATATTACATTATAAATATAAAAACATAGCATAAATAAACTCTTACACCCTATAAATCAATCAAAATTTCCTTCTTCATATCCCAGGGAAAGGTAAATAAAGTGTAATGAAACAGGCTTAGTAAGCGCTACGTATAGTTGAATCTATCATGAATAAATATTTGTTAGTCAATATCGAAGAATAAATAATCCAAAAAACTAGCATTCAATAAAAACATGAGATCAATGTATATTTATAGAAAATATCAATATATTAATCAAATGGATAATGGAATTATAAAACCTAATAAAGGTAAATCATACATCTAGTCATTCATGATCATTCCATCAATGCCTCGACCAATATATCATGAATAATTACAAAAAATCGCTTGAAAAAAATAGATTAATTAGTAGAGTGGGTATATACTAATTACCCAAATAACATGGCCAAATATTTTTTCTCATGGGACCCGTTAATGCATTAATGGGTTATCTATAAACAATCCCCCCAAATCACTTGCACTTACACTTTATTCCTCATGCATTAAATGATCAAGATAATTCATGTAACACACCAATAATTTAAAACAGAAAAATCATGTTCTATAAAATTTTTGACATGAAACACCAATATTATAAGAGAATATAACAACCCAATACATTACCATATATTTATTTTTAAATAAATTCAATCACTTCAATAGCTTGGAATGTATACAACACTGGGTTTGAATGAAACCCAACAATCTATTAAAATATTATTTAAACATGTCCATTGAAACATAACAATTAAATTAGTGGGTATTTATAGAAATAAATAAATTATAAAAAAATAAGAATTGATACAAGTAAATATTTTTATTTATTGATTATGAATAAAAAATGATCATTTAGAGGAAAAGAAATGTTTTCTGAAAAAATATATTTTCTTCACAATGAAAATTTAGTCACCCCTTCAAAACAAGATTTAAAATTAATATTTGACACTTTGAAATTTTTTATTTTAACAATTAAACTTTAATTTTTAAATAAATATATAATTATTATCTTAGGGCTATTTTTAGGGATTTTTCTCAAAAGGTTCATTTTTTGATGAATAGTAAAAAATACTTAAAATTAATTAAAAAATGAATTTTCATTAAAATAATTTACCAAAATTAATAGTGAAAACCATTAAAATTAATTACCTCAATTAAGATAAAAAAGAATTTAATAGAGGTTAAATTAAAATGATAACGATTAAAATGACCTAAAAAGTGGTCTAGAATATAATTTACCGACATATGTAAACCTTGTAACTTATATTATATATAAAATTCATTATTAGAGCCTTTTTACGTGAAAAATATTTTTTAGAAAACATTTTTTTCAAAAAATTACAATGTGCCACTTAGCTTACCAATAAAAGGCAACCTGGTCTTCTCTCTTATTAAATACTTCAAAACCATTTGGATTGTAAAATACTTGAAAAATTAACTTTAAGAATTCCTTCATATCATCCTATAAGCCATATTTTTTTCCTAAATCCAACCTTGTAGAGATTTATTGAAAACCTAAGGAGGATACTTGAAGAAGAAGCATCGTTCTTCAATTAGAGTTTTTATTTTATTTCTTTCTCTAGAACCTTAAATTATTTTAAAAACATGTTGATATAATAAAATCTGTATATCCAATATTTTTATTTGCTTCAATGTTAATGTTATGACCTAAAACCAACTACAAATTCATAAAATGGGTTATGAAATCAACATTCATGTGTATGGACGACTACCGCCTAACGAACAGATATCGTTATTTTTTCCATTACTACCTTTCAAGGTCGGGTATGATGATTGATATAAAGATTGTATATGATATTTATAAAATAATTATTCCTCTGGGGAAATATATCATATATACCTTTGAACTTTATATTTTATATGATAAATGATAACATTACACGTATTTATAGCGAACTACCACCTTACGAAGTGATGAGATTTTTCTTTTACTAATTCTTTATATGGATGGTAATAACGATAAATTAAATGATTATATTTTATATAAAATAAATAATTATAATATTATTGAAATATTTATCATTATGAAAATAATATATATATATCTATATATCTATATATATATATCATTTTATTTCTTACCTTTTTACCTAATAAAAGATGATTATGTCTTTCATGTAAGTGTGGACTAACACCTTCACAAAACAATGTGAATCTCCTTTCATCACAACACCACATGAATGATATATATAAGTATATATAAATAAATAATATGGTTTATATGATATAATTTTCATTCTTTAATGATAATATATTACTTACCTTATTTCTATAATGATCATTTAATAATAGAAATGTTACTCATGCATACACACATCTTACTATCTCCATGATCACAACACGATTAATTAATCAAAACCATATTTCATGACTGGTATTAAAAGTATAATTGATGTGTAAATATGATAATTTATTAATTATTAGTATTCTTTATATGACGAAACAATATAATATGCACAAGAATCGGAACACTTATTACAACGAATGAATGAGAAAACAATGCAATTAACAACTTAAAGAATGAAAATAATGAAATAATATTAACGAACATGTGATAATATGTTATTAAAGGATATTATATGATATTATAAAAAATAATATAATTTTTTTACGTTAAATACATTTTTAAAACCATTATAATTAAGGATAAATCGTCTTCAACCAAAACTAAATGTGAGGTAAGGGACTTCACCTCAATTTCCATTCATTAAGGCGTATTGTATTTTTATGAAACTAATTTATTTTATATGTTATATATACATACCATTTATATGTAATATAATTATCAACTAATAATTAATTATATTTATGTTTCAATTTGAATTAATTAATCCAAATGTATTTCAACTAAAAATCTATTGAGTAGTAAAGAATTTCATAACTCAATTTATTTTATTTTCATTATATTACTTCTTTATTCTTTTTTATATTCTAATATTACGTGTGAAATTAATTTTTTTATCTTAAATTTAAGTTCCATATTTTCAATTTTATTTATATTTTATACACATAATCAATTCATTGATTAATTATCAATTCATCATTATGGTCATTTTAAGAGTTAATTTCACAATCTCATTCTAATCAATATTATTTATTTTTATAATTAAATTAAAGGAAATAATATTATAATTTTGTAATAAAACCATTTAGTTTTATTTTCCTCCAATTATATAAAAAAATTAATATAATAGATCCATTTTACCACTCTTTGCTACATAAAATAATCGAGAAATTTTTTTAAGAAAATATGAATTCTTTTCTTGCTTCAGCTAGAAATCCATTTTCTTCAAAAACCCTATTTTTAAAAAAGCGTTTTGAAAAATGGTTTTTCAAATTTTCAAATAAATTATTAAATACTATTTTTACAAATTTTTACTTTTTAATTTTTCAAATGGAATCTTCATATCATTTTCTAATAATTCCCTTTAAGATTTTACCAAAAAAAGTAAAAGGAATATTTATCATAACATTTACTACATTAATAGAATTTCAATTTATCCTAACCCCTCAATATTTGAAAATATTCATATATTAGTTTCAATGTCTATTTTAATTTTTTATGAAAACATTTAGTGTTTAAAAGTATTTTTTAAAAAGAAAAAGGGTATTTTCTCAATAATGTTTTTAATGATCTTTATATATTATTTATATTCATCAATGACAATAAACCATTGTTTTATATATACCCACTAGGGATATATTTTATTGGAACCATCCTTATTCTTCCCTTGGATGGTTAATGATCATTTTTACTTATTAACTTATGTAAATTTAGTCCCTTAATGAATTTCATAGTCATTATGTTTTCCTTGAATTATTCAATATCTTTAGGGCGTTAAATTTTCTATAAATATCGATATTATTTACCATGGATATGTTTATTCATTTCTATTTACTTTTTTCTATATTAAAATTTATTTTTTTATCTAGGGAAATGTTGATAAATCATTATTATTAACTCCGTATAATCAATTGATGATAAAACCCATTATTTGTAAATTAAATTGATTATTCGATCTATAAATAATGATTTGGACATGAAAGAAAACAGTGGTTCCAGGTTTTATATATCACATCGATGAATTGGTATTCCCATGAGATTAATCATTTGGCCAAATTAGATGGGTTTTTACCTAGTTGTTTTAAACTATCTTGAGGATAGATCTTGGCCGTAAATGTATCATGTTCTAGATAAATGTGAAATCCAATATTTATGTATTTATTTCATTGATAATTCAGTTATTATTATTATTATCCATGAGATTTGAAGAATGATATTATATCTGGATGAATTTTATTCTCAGTTACTGATTAAATGGAATTTGTTTTCAATTATTTACCATCTCTTATTGATCATGCCTTATCATATCATGATGGTTATGTTATTTAAATATCATCTCTGTTCAGTTATTTAACTTTCCATGTTGATTATGATTGATTATTTAGGATATATTCTGATGTACTATTCCCTTGTAGAGCATTTGAGTACACCCTTATTCTTTTTCCACTCCCCTGGATAAGAAGAATAATTCATAGAATGAGGTCAAGGATGCCAAATGTTTTTTGTTTCTATAATTTTTATTTTATATCCCTATATAAAATGGGTATCATGAATATAACTAGTTATCCAATATTTATAAACTACGCAATCCTTTGGGATGCAATTCCTTGTTTCTATGCCAATATAATATTGTAGACACCAACACTGGTTTAATGGGGTCGAGGTCACTATTGTTGGTATCAGAGTAAGTTTAGTATAATCCTTCGGAAGTAGATTAAGGAAAACATAGATCATGGAAACATAAACCGTTGATACACTACTAAGATAAGTATATAATAATATCATATAGTTTTGTTAAGGAATAGATTTTGGGGGATTTCATAGAAAAAAATCCATGCTTGGATACTATAAGAGGATGTAGTTCTGGTATAGAGGTACCTAGGGGGAATAAATCCAAAATGGGAACATCAGTCTAGAATCTATCATCACCTCATGCCCACAAATGGGCCTCACTATGAATATAGTTTGATGTTACCATCTTATATGCTATGGATAATCCACGTTTTCATGACAAACAATTATGATGGATTTTAGAATAGAGATATCCCCAATGAAACCATGATTATGATTATAAGATTAGCTAAGGATAAAATTTCAATTTAGGTTATGTATTTCACTAGTTTTGTGATTATAAACTATTTTTCATAATGGTATGATCTAATTCTATGTATTCCATTATTTATAAATGGATCATAATAGCAGTAATGGGAATGGAATCTTTGAACATAATCCAAAGAGTTGGAATGATAATTTCTTTGATATTTATAAGCCAATATTTGGAAGGGAACTCATCTCCGAAATATTATTATTGTATGAGGAAATAGTATCATGTGATAACAAGTTATATAAGTAATTATATTTTTAATATGGAATTTAAGGTATCCAATAGAATAAGTGGATGACAGAGAAAAAGATAGGAAAAAAGGAGTTTCCCACATGTGATAATTATGGATGGAAATACCTAGGTACATGATTAAGAAGAAAAGATGTTTAATTCAAGTGTGAGGGAAAAGGGAACTATGCTCATTATGTCAAGGACAAGAAAAATTATTCCAATGCACAATGCTTCAACTATAAGTATATGGGTCATGATGAAAATTAATGTCCCAACCGTCGAAGGAATATACCTCAAAATAGAAAATGATTCATGATCAAGTTTATCATTTAATATATTAGAAGGGGAATGATTAATGTTATTGTTATTGGATTCAATAATTATGAAATTTTAGTATTTTATTAATGATATCCAGGTTATAAGAATTTTTAAATGTATAAGGATTTTGCAATAGTACATTTTCATCAAGGATTTGAATGTGTGTGTTTAAAAGTACTGATGACAAAGAAAAATGAATCAATAGCATTTGAACTTCATATAAAGAATGATTGAGGGAAATATAACCCTTAATATGTTCCTGATTTTGAGATAATGATGTTTGGATAAAGAGAATATTTATATCGATAAAGTCAATTGGATAGTACTATCTACCTTGGGACTGATTAATAAATTATTGATAATTTTTTTTATAACATCATTGATGTAGTTTACATCATCTTTATATTTTATAATATGTCCAAAAATATGTGATATATTTAATTAATAAGAAAGAATTCATGTTTTAAATGAGTTTATATGGTAGTTTAGGTTATTACCATGTTTCAAGAGAATACATGATGAATGCATTCACATGTTTTGTATGTGATGATTAAGAGATAATTCATGTTGTTTGGTGGATTAATGATATGTTCTTTTTTGTAAATATAGAGACCTTATTTATATAGCCATGTATTTTATTATTTTATACAGGTCATATGGTTAAACATTTATGAAATGGTTTAATTTTAAATTTTTATGAGGTATTAGAGATTAATGTTTTACTTCACGATATCGATATTTCTGCATATTGCATAACCCATGCAAACCATTTTTTCATAATAATAACCAAAGGTAGAATTAATTAATTATCATTATATTACAGATATAAAGACCCATTAAATTTTAATTTTAGTTCTTCTAGAATGTAAAATTCACTGTTTGATACTCATTTCATAAAGTAAGAGATTAATTGAAAATTGATATAAGCATAATCAAAGGATGTAATTGTTCTCATGAAATAAAAATATATCAGGTAAGTATATTTCCTAATATTCTTAGAGAGTAAAAGAATTCCTAAACTCTTTGAGTAGGTTATTTAATTTTTTAGTCTTATTATCATCATTTTTTATGATATCAATAACCTTGTTTCACCTTTGGTTTAGGGATTTCGTGTCATCAAATTCCTCTTCAACAAGTTCTCTATCACTCTCTATCAGTACTTGGGTGTCTGTTTTCTCTTATATGTCCATTTTTTCCTCCCACTATTGTTATCTTATATGGAAACCTAGTATGTGTTATTAAATATAACCTTTTTAATTATATTTCTCATTTATTAAGAGGGATTTTTATTAACCATTAAAATTATTTTGGATTTCTAGAAGGTCACTTTCAGGTTCAAACCCATGATTATTGAAATCGAGATTCAATTGTGAGAATGAACTTTATTTAGGGGGTTGTACAATGTAACACGCCTTGATTTTAAAATATGAACATCATGTTTGATGGAATATATGACATGAAACACTAAACTTAGAATATAATATAACATCCTAATTCATTATAATATTTTTATTTTCAAATAAATTCAATCTCTTTGATATCTTATAATGCATGCAACACTGGGTTTCAACGAAACGCAATACTCTATTAAAATATTTTTAAAGATGACTATTATAACCTAGCTATTAAATTAATGGGTATTAATAGAAACAATTAAATTATGAATAATATATGGTTTACACAGGTACATTTTTTCTACTAATTATAAATAAAATAATAATAATTTAAGGGAAAAACGTTTTAGGAAAACTATATTTTTTCTAAATGACGGTTCAGTTGTGATTTGCAAACAGGATATAAATTTAATTTAAAAACCCTTTAGAAATATTATTTTACAAAAAAAAATTATTTTTTGAATTCTACATATCAAAATTACCTTTGGGTGACTTTTTGTGATTTTTTAGAAGCATTACATTTTTTGGAGAATGTGTAAAAATACATAATTTTAATTAAAACTTTCCTTTTAGTTTAAATATTTTTAAATGTTAAATTATATTTTAATTTTGTTTTAATATAACATTAGATAAATTTTATATCAATTAATTAAATTTATGTTAATTTACAATTTTCATACTGAAATTTGATAAAAATGTTCTGTTAACTTTTGAATATCTTCTCGTTAAATAAACACTTTCTCATTACATCTGTGAGATTAATTTAAAATAAAAATTTTCCAATTATGTGAATGAAATTTTGAAAAAAGGATTCCATACTTGGAATAAATATACTTTATATTATCTAAAAATATCTAATTTAATTTTTACCAAAATAAATAGTGAAACATTAAAAATCCATTATCATGATTAAGGTAAAAAATTGATTTACCAGGGGGTTAAACTAAAATGATAAGGGTTAAAATGAACTAGAAACTTGTGTAAAATCTATTTTATGGACATATTTTGACCTCATTCCATATATTAATGATAATTTTTTATTATTGGCTACTTTTGACGAGAAAAAAACATGAGTAGAATCCATTTCTTTCAAAACATTACAAATGTGCCACTCACCTCACATATAAAAGGTCAATCACTCTCTTATTTTTTCACACCATCACACCCTTTTATTTTGGAAAATATCTACCCAAATAACTTTTAAAATTAAATTCATTAATCCTAGGAATATTAGTAGGGAAATAACATAACTTGTTTTTTCATTAGTGAAAACCTAAAGAGGATACCCAAAGAGAAGGTAACGTTCTTCAACAAGTGCTTTAATTTTATTTATTCCTAAACCTATTAAATTATTTTGATAACATGATGATATGATAATAATAAGAATATATTCCATATAATTATATGTTTTTTTTTATTTTGTTATCCACAACCACCTCCATTTCCATAAAATAGTTTATGAAATCATCATTCATTCGTACGGCGGGCTACCACCTCTCCAACCGATGTCTTTCGTTTTTCCATTATCACCACTCTCAGTTGGGTATTATAATGGATATAAAGTATATATGTATAATTTAAAATATAATTATACCTATTTATTAATTATATAATTTATTTATTTTCAATTTAATTTCCATAATAGAAACAATAGTTCCTCCTGTGTGTATGGATAACTACCACCTCACAAAGCAATATGATTCACCTTTCAGTAACGCTTTACATGGAAGTTGATAAAGATAAATTTAAGGATTATATATTATATAAATTAAATAGTTAATATATTTATGACATATTTATTATTATTAAAATAATATATATCATTTTCTTCTTTAACTATTCACTCATTGAAAGATGATAATGTTATTTGTGTACTAGTGGACTACCACATTTATGAAATGATGTGACTCTCTTTTCATCACCACCCCACATGAATGATATATATATATATGTATATATTTAAAGAAAAATTATGGTATATATGATATTAGGATCATTATTGAAATACAATATATTACTTACCTTCTTTCCATAATTATTTTTGAAAAATGAAAACGTTACCCATACTTACGTAAGGCCAACCATCACCTAGATCATAACATACTTCATTTCTCAAAACCATATTTCATTATTGGAATTAAAATTATAATTGATGTAAAAATATTATAATTATGTCATGATTATTATTATGGATATTATGAAACTATATAATATGCACAAGAAATAGTGCTCTTGTGAAAAAGAATGAGTGATAATGCAAGACAATTAAACCATGAAATAATTAAAATAATGAAAGATTGTTAAAAAACGGGTAATAAGATGTTATAAAATGATCATATATGATATTATAATTATTAAAATGTTTATTTTATATGTTAATTACATTTTTAACAACAGTATAAAGGATGATAAATGACATTCAACAAGAAAGATGTTTGAGGTGAGGGACTTCATCTCAATTTCCCTTCATTGAGTCATATTGTAATGTTATGTAACTAATTTATTTTACATGGTTTATATAATACCATTTTACATATGATATCATTATTAATTAATAATTCATGAAATTTTATGTTTTTATTGTAATAATTCATCCAACTGTATTTTGACTTAAACGTTACCAAGTTGTAAAAATTTTAATAATTCAATTTCTTTTCATAGGGCAATATTACTTCCTCATTATTTTTTATATTAAAATATTATCTGTGTAATGAATTTTTATTGTATTATGTTGTATTTAAACATATTTTATGTGTTTTTATAATTTACACACATAATATACTCATTTATTAATTCTCACATCAACATTATGATCATTTTAAGGGTTTATTTCACAATCTCATTATAATCGAGATTTTTTATTCATGAATTTTAGTGAAATGAAATTATTTTATAATTTTATAATAAACTAATTTAATTTTAATTTTAATCTATAAATTTAGGGTAATTTCAAGAAATAGTACCATTTTTTCACTCTTTGGTATTTATAATAATTAATAAAATGTTTTTAATAAAATTCGACTTCATTTCTTTATTCGGTCGGAAATATGTTTTATTATAAAACCATGTTTTCAATTTTTTTATATGTTTTAAAAAGTTTTAAAATGATTTATTAATTAAATTTTTAACCATTTATAATGTTTAGAAAAACAAATTAATGTAATCTTCATGTCATTTTGAAAAAAAAATTGATTTTACCAAAAAAGGGAAATTAATTGTTATTTTTAGGTGTATGTCATGAATGAAATTTATATCCTTCACTACCAATCAAAATATTTTAAGATTATATTATATGATTCAATTTTTATTTTCAACAATTTTTTTTTTTAATTTTTTTCCTAACTTTTAGTTTTTGAAAGTTGTTTTCATAATGAAAATTATATTTTCTTCAATAATGTTTTTAATGGTATTTTTAGGGTATTTCTATTCATCAAAGAGAACGACCATTTTTTTTACATATTATCTACTGGGTAAATGTAGTATTAGTACTATAATTATTCTTCATTTGGATTTTTTATGATCATTTTGACCATATAAAATATTTACCTCCACTTCCTTGATTCTTTTTTTGTAGTCCTTATCTTTTCCTTGTGTTATTCACTTTATCATGGACAATAAATTTTACCTAAATATCCATATTATTTATCATGGATATATTTATTTATTAAATCATGTAATATATCTACTTATGATGTTCAATATTTTAAGTTAATTTTTTTATCAAGGGTAATATCGATAAATCCATATTATTTACTCAATATAAAATTTTTACGATAATGCACATTGTTTATGAATTAAATCAATTAATTTATATATAAAGAATTATTTGGACATGCAAGACCAGGGTGGGGCCTAGATATAGATATCCCCTAGATGCATCATTAGTATCAAGAGAGGAATCCGTTTTCAAAAATTATATGGGTTCTTAACCTATAGTTTTCGACTATCTTGAGGATAAATCTTAACGGTAAAGGTATCATGTAACTAGTAAATATGACATATAATAATTAAGAATTTCCATCATTGGGATTTTTTTATTATCCATGATATTTTTTCTATGATATTATATTGGGATGAATTTTATTATAAATTATTGATTAAATGAAATTTTTTTTCGGTTATTCAACTTACCATATGATTATTCCTTATCATATCATGATAGTAATGTTAATTTAATGGAATGGGTATTTATTTAATTAACATTCCATGTTGGTTATGCTTATTTATTAATGATAACTTTCATTATACCTAACCCTTAAATAGAATTTGAGCTCAACGTTATTTTTCTTCCTTTCCCTAGTATATGAAGAATAATTTCAGGAAGGAGTTCAAATATGACAAATGTTTTAAATTTATATGTTTTCAATTTTATATCAATATGTAAAATTGATATCTTGTATTTATCAGTTTCTCTATAACTGATAAACTATTTTGTCCTTTGGGAGGTTATTACTTGCTCATATGCAAATGTAATAAAGTAGACACTAGATTTGGGGTTACTAGGGTTAGAGGCTCTATAATTCATTCAAAATATTCCTTAAAAAATTATCTTTATAGAATCATAAATATTGAATATTTCCCCATTAAATGAAATTGAATCCTCAATACAATTATTGCAAATGATACCATATATTGATTTGGTATATTGTTGTGACACCATCAAATTAATAGAAATGATATCGAATTTATAAATAATATTGAAAATATGAACCTATATTTTGCTTAGGGTTATTTTGTTCTGGATTTTTTTGGTTGTTTTCCAAGATTTGGTGGTTTCTCAATTTTCCTGTAAAAGTGATTTCATAATGAAATAACAAATAATTTTCGCTCATTATCAGTAAAGGATTATAAAAGAACCTAGAATTATTTAAAATGTCTATTTTTATGTAAAATTAACCCTTTATAAAATTAAATAAAATAAAAACATTCGTTTTTTGATTTTGTGTAAGAATAAAGTTATAAATTACTTTTCAAATTAATTTTCATTCCTTTAAAAAAATGAAACCCTTTTCTTTTGATATCATTTTAAATAAAAATTAAAAAAATATTTAGAAGAAAATAATCAAAAAAACAACCATTGATATGTGTAAAGGAATTTGAAAATTGAAGTATTTTTATTAAGGAAGGAAATTCCATTAATGCGTTAAGTGGTCAAAAAATATTCTTTTCAAATTTTGTATAAATGTCCAAAAATACCTCATTTGGAAACATAAAACTAATATTAAAAATATAAAAATTATAAGTAAAGTCAAATCTGTTTGAAAATAAATTCAAATAATCACTATGATTTAAATAATAAAATTTCAAGAAACATTTAAAATAACCTTAACATGGAATTATAAAGATTTGTAAATAAAACATTAAAACACGATTTTTAAAGGAATGTCCCACACATTTAACTCTCTTGTTAATTCTTGATCTAAAATGTTTGGCATGGAAAAAAAACTTGAACCCCCTAAAAATTATCTAATTAGAATAAAAGATATATGTATAAATAAATATATATTATATAATTTCATTTAATTGAAATTTTAAAATAACCAATCCTGATAAAAATGACATTGTTACAAAAATATGTTACAAAATTAATAAATTTTTATTCAAACCCCCTTAAAAGTATAAACATAGATTGAAATGAAAAATTTCATGAATAAAGAGGAATTAATGATATAATATATTAATGGGATAGAACATAAAATATATAAATGAAATTAGGTTTATAATATTAATTTTTTTTATTGAAGTGGAAATGAGATAAAATTACCATTACCTTAGGTATTTTTGTAGTCATACAATTATTGTGACCCAAACATTATATGAATAAATATTAAATAATTTTTAAAGAATATTCATTTTTTATCGTCACAATACTTGCTAGAACTGTGAAGGATAAGTTTATGTATAAACATTAATATATGAAAATTTGGAATATTAAATATCACCATTTGTTCCAACTTCAATATTTACAACTTTCACTCTGAAAATTAACAAATTTAATACCTTTATTCATATACTTGCGAAAATTAACCATAATAAAGGGTTATATATGATGCAAAATAAGGGTAAATAATAGATCCATCAAACAATGATCATATGTAATCATATCTTTTGTATAATGGTATGAGAATATGATATTAAAAATTTCAAATTCAAACAAACAAATTCTTAAAATCATGAGGCAAGGAATAAATATTGTAAGTTTATAAGAAACAAATTATAAAAGAATCAAATAAAAAGATCCATAAGAGTGTAAAATTGGCATTCAATCAAGTTATAAAAGAAACATTAATGCATGGTATAACAAAATTTCTAAAACATTTATGTAGACACTACACACAAATACATTCATCACATTATAGTCTTGGGATAACCACCCATGCACCCTCATTGGTATTGGGATAACCTCATGTTTAACCTCTTTTTAGATTTAGATAACCCCTTTTTTATTAACCATTAAGATCATAAAACATTAATCTCCACCCAATTCATTAGAGTAATATAACATAAAAATCCATCAAATAATTATAATCAGTTCATATCAATGCCACATGATCATGAAACAATTTCTCATTCCATAAGAGCTTAACATGTGGAAAGAAAAAAAAATCATTAATATTTCAATATCACATTGATAAAATATCTATATAAATCATAAATATGGTAACATTGGATCATATTCTAAGTAAATTTTATGTAAAACAATAGGATATTGTTATAAATTAAAATACCTTCAAAAGACCATTGGAACATTTAATGAGGAAAATAATAATTAAATTTCGAAATACCTTATTTAAAATATAAATTTCTTATTAAAACGGAAGTTGGAATTTTCATTTAAATGATCCTTAAAAACATGTAATGAAATATTCTAAGAAAGGTGTAATCATGATGGCTGAAAATTTCATTCATTTACTATTTATTGAAACAATAATTCTATCCATGTTTCCAATAAAAATTAGAAATTAATATGTAAGAAAAATGAAAATAATAATGTTTGTAATCATTATTTTAAAAAATATAACATTTATAAAAATGTATTTTTAAATTAATTAGGTAATATTAAAATAATATTGACTATATTTTAAATAAAATATGGTCATGGAAGAAAATGATTTGTGACCGAGGAGAGAAATAAATTCATCTATCCATAAAAATATTGTTTCAGTCTCACGAGTAAATAAATAGAGCAAAATGAAACGAAAACATGTAATCTGAATAAATAAACAAGGGATAAGAAATAATATTATTTTTGGGAGAGATATAACATATAATTTCATCATCATAATTTTAAGAATAATCAATCATGATTGCAAATGAGATTGCAACATAAAACCATCAATACCTTGGTAATATTAAAATCAAAACCCCTATTAAGATATAATTTGAATTTAAACTTTAAATATGATGGATTATGTAGGACAAATAATATAAATTTTGAAGGTGTTTTTGTATACACCTTATAAATAGAAATAGGTTCATAGTATCAAAAATGTCTCAATTCAACAATATTGATATGAATACTCGTAACCTCACGTATTACTAGATTTGTTATCACTATATCATATTTTATAATAAATTAAAATATATTATATTTATCTAAAAAACTATATTCAAACATATATTACCATATATTTTCCACTTATAACATTTTAACACGTTTATTTAAATACTTTTTATTAAAATCATTATTTCAAGGTGTTAATTAATTCATTTTTATTGAAGGATTTGGTTTTGTAATTATGGTCCTTTAACATTCATCATGATTCCATCATCTATAGAATCATAATATTTTAATAAGTATAATATTTAATCAAAAAAAATTATTACCTTTTATATAAATAAGATATGAGAATATAATTACATCACTCTGTAGAGATGATAGTTTATACATACACACAAGTGTTGTTGTCCCCTATTCAAATGATAGAGCGAAATAAAGATAAATAATAATTCATATTTATAAAATAATCATTATATAAATAATATCATATATATATATATAATAAATCCATCATAGTAATTGACTAGGAATAATGGTGATGGGAAAGGAATCATATCACAATGTAGAGTTGATACTCCACATGTACAGATGAGAGATAATTTTATTTCCCATTTGGTAGAGAAGAGATGGGAAATTTATGTGAAATAATCAGAAAAACATCTGTTCATGTTGATTATAATGGATTTTTCATGTTTTTATGGATACAATTGGTTTATAGAAGGTGTAATAAGAAATAAAATTGAATGAGATTAATTAAGTTTTATATTTCTCCTTTAAGAGAACTCATTGGGCTTACACTACATGCCTATCATTATTCTTTGGAGAGGAATAGGGGAACAAGGATACTTGTAAGGAATATTTGATGTTTTTGGATCAGGTATAGGTCAATATAGAAGTATCTAATTTGGTGAAAAATGGAGGAGAATAGGTTCCCTTTTATAAATGAGGGGAGTGACACTCATAAAATTACTTAAATAATGTCAATAATATAAGATCAATTTAACGATAAAGTGGAAAATTATTCCAATAATTTTAGTTTTAGATAATAAATGGTTTAAATATAATAATGAAATAGTAATTAGACCAGTTTATGTGTCGTTCCCACCATTATCTCTTAGTTTAACCCCTAGTAAACCAGTTTTATCCTTAACCAAGGTAATAAAATTTCACTATGTCTACTATTCATTATGACCAAAAATTAAATTCACCATTTAACATTATATTAATTAATCAAATTAAAAATATGGAATATATTTTACCATCTTAAACTTCTATACTGGGAGTATTTTAATTTTATATAAGCATTAAAAAATAAATGAAAAATCGTATTTTGAAAATTTTATTTTTAAGCATAAAAATAATAATCACATTCCTTGCATTGTAAAAAACATAAAATGAATATTAGATTATTTTATTGAAAATATAATATACAAATTTTAATAAATATAATTAATAAATATATCTTAATTTAATTTAATATGATAAAAACTCATTCTGTGAATAAAAACATTTTTTAGAGGAGTGTGTTTTTATGCCCAAAGATGAATTTATATAAAAATATAATATAATTATAATTAATAGGTAATTAAATAGTTTAATTAAAATTAAATGAATCTTATTATACTTTATGATAAAATTTATAACATATTAGTTATTTTAAATTAATTTATGTAATGAAAATAAACGATTGTATTACTAAAATTGATATTTTCACTATTCACAAAAAAAATCTTTTTAGAGAAATATGAAATATTTAAACTAAGTTAATATTTACATGATGATGTGAAAAGATAATTCATTCCATAAATTAGAATTTCAATAAATATAAGAATCTAATTATAAATTTCATATGAAAAATACAATAAAAATCACTTTTTAAGAAAACATATATTTTATGGATTAAAACACTTTACAAAAAAATCAAGTAAACATTTTATGAATTATTCAATAAATATAAATTATCAAAAAATTTAAAACCAATTTTTATGATTTTATTACTATTCAAAAATACCAATTTAATGCCTATGTTGTTTGGTAGTGTTATATCATGGTTCATTTAGACTAAAGTTTACATGTAAAGAAAGATATCAAATACATCAAGTTTATTTAAAAAATTAAAAAAATATATGGAGTGTTACATTATACCCCCATTAAAAAGGTTTTACTCCACAAAATCCACTCAATCTATTATAAAATGTAATGATTTGTCCACATAATCAAATCCTCGAGTTCCCACGTAGCTTCCTCAAATGATAAATTCGTCTAAAGAACCTTAAGTAGGATAGTACTCTTGTTACATAGATATTTACCATTATGATCCATTATTTCTTCCATTTTTTATTCAAAATAAATATCAATCACCATCAGTACACCCTTGTATTTCAATACATGTGGAGTATCAGGTATGTAATTTTATGTGAGATATACATGGAAGGCATCATGAACATGAGACATGTTTGGTGAAGCCACAAGCAATATGATACCATCACTACTCAATTAAGAATCAATAAGGGACAAACAAACCTAGGGATCAAATTTTTCTTCTATATTAATTTCTTTACATTTTTTCATAGAGATATTCCTTGGAATACCTTCTCACAGACTCATTTTTTTTTCAAATTTCAACTGATGATTTTCTGCATAACCCTCATTTAACCCTGAGCTTCCTTGATGTGTTATTAAATATATCTGACATTATATACAATTTCCTCAGTAAGATCAATTACAAATTGATTTATCTCCCCAACATTATCAATTCATGATAGAATTTTTACTTTTTTCTATAGATTAGTTCATAAGGATCATATTTAATTCTCAAGTGATTGATATTGTTATAAGTTAATTGGAAGAGATGAATGTGTTGATCCTAACCAAATTTGAAATTCATAGGAATGGATATCAACATATCATCTAGTATTTTAATGGTTCTATTAGATTTAACTCTATCTAAGTATGATAGGTATTACCAAAACACAACTCTATATCAAGAAATTTAAACATTTACCTTTAGAACAACAAGGTAAACCTAAAATCTTTATCAGATACTATATAATGCTACACTCTATGAAAACATACAATATAATTAATGTATATATGGGTTATATAATTAATGCGGAACTATTATCTGATAGAAATTATGTGTTCTAAATTTTTAAGGTGATTGACTATATCCAAAATCGCATTACATCTTATAGATGTTTTGGGGTGTCCGATGACAAAATCCAGAGTGACGTTTTCCAATTTTCATTCTTTTATGGGTAATGATTATAACATCCCCTTAGACTTATATCTTTCATCCTTAATTTTATGACATACCATGCACCGATATATATAATCTTCAATATCACTATTTATGTTTTACCACCATAAATGCTCCTTTCTTTATCTGTACATATTCATACTTCTTGAATGAATATAGAATTATTACCTATGAGATTCCTCCAATAAATATTTATTCAATTTTGGTATTGATGGGATCCATAATTGGTTCTTAAGCCTTATCATTCCATTATAACCAATGTTTAACTCAGGATCATTTCTTACCTTCTTTTGATAATGTACATCCTCTTATTATGCCTCATTAATCATCACATGGATTTATGGTTGAACAAGTATTAGAGAACGATATAATTTCTCCACACACATTAGGATTTCATGTTCCATCCTATAAAAAACAATAAATATTGGATCCTTTTTTATCCTCATCATAGAAATTATAACATAGTTTTTTAGATTTAAATAATTATCCACCTTTGTTGAGTCAATAAGGATTCTTTATTACTTTTCCATTTCTTCATGTTTGGGGGAGATTTTTGATTTAATAAGGTTCCTTATGAATTTTCTGTTTCTTCTTTTTTTGAAAATCACAAACACCTTATCTTAAGTAAAATCTCTTTTACCCTATGCTTTAATCTTATAAGAAAAATTTTCTTTACCCAAGGAAATTTATCCATAACATGTTTTTCATTGTTCATATTTTATCTAAGTATAAAATTAAGTTACGTATCAAAAACCTCAGAATATTAAATACTTAGAAACAGAACATTCTAATTTTAGTATCTGAACTCATTTTCCGAATTCTCTGAATTCCGGTTCTAAACATTCTAAGTTCAGACTCTGAATTCTAATGAATTCAGACTCTCAACTTTCTATGTTCAGACTCTAAATTCTAATGAATTAAAACATTGAACTTCCTATGTTCAGACTCCAAAATCTAATGAATTCAGACTCAATACATTCTACATTCAGACTCTGAATTCTTATGAATTAAGACTCCTAGTTCTTATGAATTCAGACTCTGAATTCTATTGAATTCAGACTCTGAATTTCCTTGAAATTTAGACTCTATAATTCTATATAATTCAGGTTTCAAATTCTTTTGAAGACAAAATCTGAATACTCATGTATTATAGACACCAAATGATTTCTGGTTAGACTCCGAACTGTCATTTTTCCTTACACTCTAAAAAATGAATTTTTTTTAGTAACCATATTTTTGCTTACTCATGTTTTGGTTGTTAACCGATGTCGTGCATTCTATTACAATGTAACCATTGTTTGAGTGACACATGTACAGGTCCCTCCGAAATTCTCGGAAAAATATGACCGTTTGAGGAGGGAGCTGACTGTTGAGAATGTGCCTCTAAATAGGAGCTAATTTGAAAGAGCTCACGACAAGTTGATCAATCTAGAGATTACATGCTAGTGAAGTTTTTTCTATACAGAGAAACTTTCATCATTTGTGAGTACTGAACTTATTTTTCAGAATTGCTTTCTGTGACTCCGAATGTTGTTGAGTACATTCATGGGCTCTTGGGGATAGGAAGACAGAGGTTCCGACTACCTTAAAGTTTGAGGACTTCCTTCCTAAGGAAGACAGAGGTGCTGCCTGCCATGACGTTGAGGGCCTTTGGGGATAGCAAGACAGACTCTGATCCTTCGTATCGAAGGATTACCCTGGTGTGGGTAATAGAGACTTTCTTGAAAGGATAAATCAAGGGACCTTTATCCAAGGTTGTTGGATACCCTTCTCTTTCGGTTAAAAGATTTACTACTTGTTACATATTTTTTTCACGTTTTCCACTATATTTTTATTGTTGAGGAAAGTATAACTATCATATACTTCCTCGTACTAGTAAACTCTTATTTAGTTAGATTCTATATGCATAAAGGTAGAATATTTATCTTTATAAATCTTTGTTTAATTATATTCTCGGAATCACATTTCTGGAATCAAGCAAGTTTTGTTGAACTAAGAGGATTTGTGAATATACCTTGCTTAACTTTGTTAAACATTACCATCATTAAAAGTTTCAAAAGAAGTTTTTAAAGTATAAAATTAACCCCCCCCCTCTTGTATATTGAGCATCTACTATATCATTTAGATCATATAGTTGGTATCATTAGAGAATATCATACTTCATACCAACCTAACAATTGGAATCAGAGTAGGTCTCTGAAATACTTATATTCACATATAAGTTTTTTTGCTCATGTTTTCATTATTCTATATTTTCCTTACTGAGGAATATTTTCCTTATTTAATAACTTTTACTATTAACAAGTTTTTGTGGAATTATATTGTTTTTAAGACGGCATGAATCAATGTTGGTTCCATAGACAACCTAAATCCTACTAGAGCACCTATTTTTTATGGGAATTATTACAAATATTGGAGAGATCATAAGAAGACATTCATTATCAATACTGGAGTAGATAATTTTTTTATTCATACTGGAGTATATAAAATCCCTGATAAGGAAGTTAGTACTTTCACCAACCAATAAAAGCATGAATATCAACTAAATGATAAGGTACACAATACATTGCTTTGTTTTGTGACTAGAAATATATATAGCCAAATTTCATCTTGTGAAGTAGCAAATTGTATTAGGAAAAATCTTGAAGTAACACACTTTGGAACATCCAAAGTTATTGAAACTGGAAGAGCTATGCTCAGAACTGAATATCATGTTTTCTGATTATCTTATGGAGAACCCATATATAAGGTGAAATAGAGATTCATGACGATTGTTAATTGTTTACAATCTATGGGTGAGAAAGGATTACATGATGAAGCTCTTGTGGAAAAAATCATAGATCTCATGTCCAATGAGTGGGAATCCAAGAGAAATTCTAATGATGAGAATAGAAAGGTTACTTAGATTTCTCTTGATGAATTATTTGGAACTCTTCATCAATATGAATCTAGAATGAAGAGAGATGTTGAAAACGTGAAGAAGAAAAATTCAAATGGAAGTGTTGTTTTTACAACAACTTCAAATCATATGAAATCCAAAAATCCTTGGAGAGTTAAAAGATCCAAATATAAGAAGGATGTTATTCAAACAGAATCTAGTGAAATTGAACATTCTAAGAATGAACTAGCTAATATTGATCAAAGGATTAACAATATATTTGGGAAGAAAGGCTTTCAATATAGATATAAGAAGAAAGAATGGAGAGATAAGAAAGACTCTGAAGTCACATATTAAGAATTTAACAGAGATTGACATATAAGACCATATTTTCCTATTATTAAGATAAAGGAAAGAAACTAAAAGCATTTTGAGAGTTACAGAATGAAGTACTACAAAGTTATAGCTAAGAAAGTCTTGAAAGCTAACGACACCTAGAGTGCTAGTGGTGGAGACTCTTTAGATGAATCATCAGGTTACGAATCATCTGGAAAGAAGAATCTTGGTTTAATGGCCAGACTACCTATTGAAAAACATTTTCTAATGGATAAGGTAAACAATGATAAATCAATTACCAATTTGTCTTTGAATTCTAATAATATTAATGATAAATATTATAACTCTTTTGATGAATATTCTTCTTTTGATAAAGATAATACTTTACCAACCTATGAAGAATTTTCTAGGTTTTCTTAGCTTCTTGAGAATGAGAAATAAAAACTCAAGAAAAATATTGATAAGGATAATTCAAGGAATACTATTTTTACTAAGGAAATATCATATCTTTCTAAAGATCTTGATAATAAAATCCATGATTTTGAAAGTATTTCAAAAAATATTAATGAAGTAAATTCTGAGAAGGAAAAACTTTCTAAGGATCTAGAAAATGTAATTTATAAGAGAAATGTTTTCGAGCCTAACTCTAGTTCTAAAACTAATGTTTTTAAAGACAAGAACATAGTTATTATACTAATGTCAGAAATATTTTCCTTGAGGAAGTGTTTGTCAAACATTAGCATAGGTATGGAAAATTTTGATAAGATGTATTCTCATATCTGATCTCTTAGGACTAATTATGGCTTTGGTTATACAAGTTCAAAACCAATTTTTAGTAAAAATTATTTTGTTCCTCAAAGTGCTGCATTATACAATAAGTGTTAGTGTGGTGGAAACTGGGTAGAAAGTTATTCCTTAAGCAAAACAAGTTTTTAGTATTTCATAAAGCTTATTTTTCAAAGAGAATGTGGGTGCCTAAAATTTTACTTTCTGAAATTTCCGGATCCAAGAATGTTTGGGTTCCTAAAGTCTAACACTCTTATTTTCATAAAAATAAAGATAGTACCAACATTAATACATAGTAAATGGATAGTGGATGTTCCTGGAATATGACTAGTAACAAAAACATCTTTGAAAAGTTTATCAAGATGAAAAGAGGAAAAGTAAATTTCGGAGATAATGCTCATGGAGAAATTATTGGTATAGGTAACATCATTCTTCTTGGAAAAACATTGATTTCAAATGTTTTATTTGTAAAAGGTATTAAGAAAAACCTCATTAGCATAAGCCAATTAATTGATAAAGGTTACCTTGTGAATTTTAGGAATTTCAAGTGATTAGTACACAATTCCAAGGAAGAATTTATTCTTTCTGCCCATAGATAAGAGAATGTATATACACTAAAAATAGAAGACCATAGGACCCAAGATCTACCATTTCTTAGTGCAATGTAAGAACATTATTGGTTATGGAATAGAATTTTTGTAGAATTTAATCATAGGAACCTATAAAAAGACTCTAAGAAAAGACTAGTTCAGGATCTACCAGATCTCATATTTGATTCTTCAAAAGTTGGCGATCCTTATAAATATTGAAAGAAACATAAATCATGTTTTAAATCAGTTGGTGTTGTCTCAACCATTGATGCATTACTATTAGTGCACATGGATATTTTTGGTTCAACACAAACTGGAAGCATTGGAGTCAAATATTATGTATTTTTCTTAGTTGATAATTACACTAGATTTATGTGGGTCTATTTCCTAGAAAAATAGTCTAAATATTTTTCTTATTTCAAAATTTTTAGAGCCCATGTTAAAAATGAGACAACATTACTTTGATAAATATTCATAGTCATCATGGAGGAGAATTTTAAAATTCCGATTTTGAAAATTTTTGTAGAAGAAAAGGCATTACTCATAACTTCTCAACACCTAGAACACCTCAACAAACTGGTGTAGTTGATAGAAGAAATAGAATTCTTCAAAAGATAACAAGAACCATGTTGAGTGAATATTCTATAGCCAAGCATTTTTCAGCTGAAGCTGTAAGTACTTCTTGCTATACTATAAATCAAGTTTTTATTAGACCTTTTCTTAATAAAACTCTTTATGAGTTATGGAATGGTAGAAAACCTATACTTTCCTACTTCAAGGTTTTTTTTGCAAGGCATTCATTCTTAATTCTAAAGATAATTTTCCCAAATTTGCACCAAAATCTGTTGAAGGAATTTTCTTTGGCTACTCCACAACATCTATGTCTTATAGTGTTTACAATAAAAATTCTTGTACTATTGAAAAAATAGTACATATCAATTTTGATGAAACTGATCCCTTTGTTTTTAAGAAAACCCAACCTACATATTAGGATGTGTTTTCAAAAATTTATTATCAACCTTTGATAGAAGATCCTTCTGAAAAGGAAAATGTTCAAGAATATATTTCTGGGACATTTACCCAGAATATTTCCTACCCTACATTGATGAACAGGTTTTAAAAAACCCAAATCAGTTGCTTCTTAAGAAACATCCCAGTGATAGTATCATTAGTGATGTGAATCAACTTGTCAAGATTAGAGGTTCCTTAATGAATGAAGTATAACATCTAAAATTCTTGTAAAGACCCATAAAAATCAAGGAAATGTTTTTCTTAATTTCATTGTAATTTTACGAGTATGCTGTTTTCTGACAGCGCCTGATTCTGAGGCCCGGTGTGCCCAGAATCAATTTTTGAAGTTTAGCTCGGGTACGTTTAGTGAAGAGAACGAACGTGTTTTCCTAACTTTTTAACCGGTTCTTAGAATCAAAATCCTATGGCACCGATGAAAACGTAGCGCCTGTAATTGCTTTGGAACACCTTTTCCGATGGTGCGTTTTCTCGAGAGGAGTTGTTAAAAATGTAAAGAATAAAAATGTAGTTGTTATACAATTATATTTTTATTACACTACAGATGGTTTAATTGTTATGGGAAGGGTAGATGTGAGGAAGTTGGGTTGGGGCCCACACGATCCCCCACCTCCTTCAATTTCCCCAACACCCCATTCAACCACCCCTCTAGCATTTAATTTTGTAACTCTTCCAATTTTAAATACATGCCAATAAAACGCCTAATTAATTGGATGACGCAAGTTAATTAATTTGATGATTTCAATTTGAGTTTTTAAAAAGGTTGGCATGAGTAATAAAATAATTCAAAGCCTTATTTTATTATGGTTGTATTGTTGTGTGGGGATTTTTTGAGAGGAGGGCACTAGTCTTGAAGAACATCGTCTTCCACGTTGAAGAATGCGAAGAACGTCAAGACCTTGACGAAGAATGTCGTCACCACAAGGAGTGATTTTCATGCCTTTATTCTTCTCTCTGCAGCTGGTGTGAGATTCCACTCGACCTCGGAAAATCTCCGTCAAACACATATGGAGCTTTACCTCGCGACTCCGTATCCCGCGACAATCTTCATATGACCACTTCTTCGAGGTAGGGTTCTGTTTTTACGATGTGATTATTCCTTGTAGTCATCATTAAATATTTGGCCACCCTTTATCAAATTAATGGGAGGAGGTCATACCACATGAACATGGCCGATCCTCCTCCCCCTTTATTTATGTTCACCGTTGCAGTTTGGGATGAAGGCGGCGCGGTGAAACGACACCGCGCGGGAACGAGGAATGTTGTCGTGGTGAAGGAGCACGGCGCCGTCGCGTCTCACCGTTGAGGCCGAAAGAGTCCGTGGCCAGAGTGGGGCCACGATAGAGGGGCGCGGCATCATCACACCGCACTGTAGAACCCTGGAAGGCCATGACCGGGGCGGGCCGTGGCAGATAGGCGTGGCACCAGTCGGACAAAGGCCGCGGCCTTTGGCGGCAGCAGATCAGGGGAGGGCGGTCAGAACTGCCGGCTGCCAGTGCCATAGGAGGCGGGACCAACAGGTCCCATGCGACACAACTGGCTGGCTATTATGGCTCGGTAGATCTGGAAAAACTAGGGTTTTGAACCCCCGGTCAGTACAGCAGGGCGGACCCCCTGTGGGTTTCCCGTTCGGTTCGAAGGGGGCGGCGGCTCCCCCCTTCCGCGTCTGCTCAGCACGTGGGCGCCCGGACCGGGCCGAACTGGCTAGGCCAGGCCGGACCTCCCACGTCGGGCCGGGCCAGGCCGTGCTCTAGTGGGCCGAACCCGATCCCAGGTCAGGTCGACCCGGTTCGGGCTGACCCAGGGGGTCTTGGGCGGGGTCGGCCCGGGCCCAAAACCCCCAAAATCGGACAACTTTGTTTAAAGGCCCATAACTTGGGCTACAGACCTTTGATTTATGCACCATCAGTTGCGATGCTATCCTTGGATCAAGACAGTCATTTCTTTATATTACACTCAAGGTTTCGGAAAACTTTGGATATGGTCGGGTTGGTTCGAACATGAAACCGACAGGGCCCTCTGAGCGGAAATGCTTATAACTGGAGCATCGGACGTCCGATTGATGTGTCGTCGACTTTGATGGATTTATCATTATGAGGCTGTTCTTTTGGATTACTCTGCTTGAGGTTTGGATGCAGTCAGAGTATGTTCGGGTTGGTTTTGAGTTTAAAATCAACCGGGCCCCTGGGATGAAAAGGCTAATAACTCTCAGACCGGGCGTCCGATTGACACACCGTCTGTCGCGATGAGTTCCTTTTGACGAGAAAACCATTGGGATACATCAACTCTAGACTTCATATCAGTTTATTTATCGACCCCCCTTGGATTGGGAAGCGGACCCTCCCGGAATCGAGCATGCTGTGAGCAAGAACCCTAGAGCTGGCTGCGACTGTGACGACGATGACGACAGCACTAGGATCCTCCATGGGTTCGGCAGCAACGACGACCATACTGAAATCCTCCATGGGTTCGATGATGATGACTACTTTTCTTGTATCCTATGTGGGTCTGGTAGTACATGACTACTGTTCTTCTATCCTACGTGGGTCCATTAGTGTTTGACTCTGTACTTGTATCCAATGTGTGTCCAGGAGAGTAGCTGGTCTTGTATCCTTTGTGGGTCCGACAACTTAGCTGGTCTTGTATACTACGTGGGTCCAATAGCTTAGATGAATCAATGGCTACATATGATTATCTCTATCATCTTACAAAAAAGTATACATGTGTGAGTTGAGTCTTGTCTTTCAAAAATTATCTTCGATATGATTGTTTTGAAATCCTTTGTGGATATGGGTTGTGCTTTCCTGTGTGGATTGGATTGTGCTATCATGTGTGGACTATATAGAACTTGGGCTCGGATGTTGGAGTCGAACTGGAATTGATGACTTATATATATTTATGGCCATATAACTAAGAATAGTTGGTTGTTACTTTGCGATTGTACCTTTCCATTTTGGTTTATCCTTCGTGGATTCTAGGAGACCTTCGAGGGTCTCGGGGTCCCTACTGAGTAGCGTATACTCACCACTGCCTGGGCTACACCCCCACCTCATTGTGTTGGATGCAGACGACAGACATTGCTGATCGTGGTCGAGGATAGTGGAGCAGGTCGGTACCTCGAGGTGGACCACAGGGCAGGACATACATGGAGCGGACGACTGGACCCGAGGAGCTGATGAGACTATTTGTACCCACCCTTTTGGTGGGATTTCTAGTGGACGGCTCGGCATTACTACTTTACTTTTCAGTTTTTGTACATTCTTTTCAGTTGTACTTTTACTTTCAGTTGTGTTTGTATTCTGGCCCACTTACTTTCCAGCACTTAAAGATGTACCCAATTTACTTAGTGTTTACTTCAGCTTGCTTACTCTGTGGTGTTTGTTTACTTTATAATGGAAATGCCTTCCCTTTTTTTGGGATTTATGCCTTTGGTTCTAGTTGCCATCCCCTGGCCTATGGAAGGCGGGCTTGGGGTGGTCACGGCATGGGTCCCGAGGATGGGTCGTGAAAAATTGGTATCAAATTAGTTCGGTTCTACCGCAGAACTCAGGACTCTGATATTTATTCTATGTGAAGCCATAGTGTTAAGGGCATTGAGTGTGGTTATCAATCTAGGGTGTCCAGTGTTGGTGAGGCGGCCGACGGATGCATACACCAGGACCCTGACTTCTTATTTCTGACTCAGTATACGAAAACATTGATTGCATGTGTGTTTCAAAAGTTTTCTTTGTGATTACATTGTGTCAGCTCACCAGGTATACTGTATTGACCGTGGTGAACCTATTTCTTTTCAGGATGGCCCCACGATAGTAGCTATCTTGGGTTCAGAACATTGTACGAGACAACAACCCACCGAGCGACGAGGCCTCGGTACAGGGCCCATTTACAGTAGAGGCACTGGCGGTACCTCTGCCCGCTGAGCCACCAATGCCACCATCCCCAGCCACTAAGAGTGCACGTCACCTTAGTGCACTAAAGAAGTTTCAGCGTCAGAGATCACCCAGGTTACATGGGGAGACTGACCCTCAGGCAGCCTAGGATTTGCTGGAGGCTGTTGTATGAGTTTTCAGGTTAGTGGGGACACTAGCTAACCTCATGGTGATCCTTGTAGCGAGTCTCCTTCACGGGACAGCAGGTAGATCATGGAGTCTGATGCTCCAGGTGCACGACGAGTCATCTCTCCTCTGGACGGACTTTGTGAGCCTCTTCTGCTTAGAGTTCTTCCCTGCCACCGTACGTGTGGTGTGCATTCAGGTGCTACTACAGCTGCGGTGGGGCAGCATGACGATAGCCCAGTACTCGGTGAGATTTACCGATCTCTCACACTATTTGAAGAACAAGGTATGAGACCCATTCTTCTGGGCCTAGACCTTCGAGCAGGGACTGAGGCATGAGATCAGGGCATTGATGATCTCCCTCAGCATTCCGACACAGACAAGAGTACTGGAGAGAACCCTTCTCGTAGAGAGTATTCTTGCTGAGTCTATACGAGCAGAGAGACCTACTGTAGGCTGGCACGTAGCAGAGTCTTCTGCATTTAGCAGTCGACAGACGTCACAGGGGTCCATGCGGACCAGACCAACAGGCAGACAACCTCAGGACACTGGCTCAGAGGTGCGGGGCACACGACACAGAGCCAGCCTTCTGAGGAGCAGACAGTTCTATGCATGTGGTGGGAAGGCCCACATGGCTCGTGACTGCCGGACCTGCCATGCAGAGGAGAAGTAGACAATTGAGGGACCACCCAAGTAGAGGTAGAGGGTCGATCGTGGTTGTCCACAGGGAGCAGGAAGATGAGTCAGAGGAGCTGGCCAAGCAGCAGGTGGTGGGCGACACTTTGAGGCTTTCCCACTACCACCACCAGGAGTTCCACCCCGACCATAGGGAGCTCGCGGGCAGGGACATGCTCAGCTTCAGGCAGTGGAGTCCTACGACCACGGTGCACCAGAGATGATTTGAGGTACTATTTGTGTCTACTCCACCCTTGCAGAAGTTATTATAGACACACAAGTGTGTCATTATTTCATTTCCACTGCCCTTCTTCAGAGCTTGGAGATTCTGACAGAGTCGTTGGCTCGATCCTTACGGCTAGAGACACCTATGGGAGCAGACTCGACGATTACGCACTGGTGCCGGTAGTGTGATCTTACTCAAGGAGGCGAGAGCTTCGGCTGGGATCTTCTTGTAGTGGCGTCGAGGCCTTATGAAGTCATCATGGGCATGGATTGGTTATCTACAGTCCATGCTCAGATCGACTGTATTAGGAGAAATGTGTGGTGTGTCTGCACCGATGGGAGCAGGTTCACCTTCACTGGCGAGATGGTAGCCTTTGCAGCACAGGATGGACTCACATAGAGGAGAGGATAGTCGATCACTCATCAGTTGGCTAGCCTCATCCTAGGAGCAGTTGACATGCGGAGTCTGAGTTTTCCTATAGTGGTGGATCAGTATGCAGATGTTTTTCCTGATGACATTCCAGGACTACCTCCTCACAAAGAGGTAGACTTCTATATTTACATGTACCCTGGGACAGCCTGATATCCACTCTAGTATATTGGATGGCTCCCGCTGAGCTTTTTAGAGCTACAGGTACAGCTGGAGGACTTGTAGGGAAAGGGATTCATCTGACCCAGTGTTTCACCAAGGGCTTCCCCAATTTTGTTCACCAAGAAGGCAGACAGGAACATGCGACTATGTGTCGATTATCGTCGCCTGAACCAGGTGACCATGAGGAACAAGTATCCGCTACTGAGGATTAACGACCTCTTCGATCAGCTCAAGGGAGCATGATGGATCTCGAAGATAGACCTCAGGTCAGGCTATCATCAGCTCAGAGTTTGAGACGAGGATGTGCAGAAGATGACCTTCAGATGTCAGTATGGCCACTATGAGTTCTTGGTTATGCCTTTCGGTGTAACCAATTACCCCGTAGTGTTCACGAGTATCATGAATAGGATCTTCCAGCCTTAAATCTATAACGACCCATTATTTACCTTCATTGTTATTACTTCAGAATTGAAGCACACTTATTAAAACATATAACAAAACCAGGAAAGGACCATATAGCTATAGTGTCTTTAGAAACTGGGAAACATGAACAACTGGTTCATAAAGCATCTACACTATCTCCCACTTATTTCATCATATCTATAGTCCCTTTTTGGCATATCCTACTTAATATCCATCTTCTTGACCTGGGAAAGAAAACATACAAAAGGGTGAGCTCAAATGCTCTGTAAGGGTAAACAAAAGAAATATCAATCACAACATATTCATAAGAACATAACATTTTGGAAATCTTAACATGCAAAAGATATTGTAATTTCATAACATGGGATAAATCATAGAAGTGAAATGTAATCCCAATAATCATAACATAAAACATGAAACTTTGTGGCATACACACATAATCATAGAGAATCATTTCTTATTAGTCAAGACTCATTGGCAAGACAATCTTAGTGGACAAAGTCCATTTTTGAACCGAGTTCACTCCTCATTTCAGTCATGTTTCACTGAACCTGTTTAACCTGCCGTTCCATCCATGTCTATCCCATAAGATATAAAATCTTTACCCAATGCATTGGAGAGAGATATAGGTCCCACCCATCTCATAATGATATCATTCTTATGTGTTCCACAAAATAATAAATCATACATCATAGCTTAACCCATGTAATAAAAATGGGATTCTTAAACATCGTGACATCATAAAACAATTCATATACAATAAAGGAATTCATAAAAATAATTCCATCACAACATAATCAAATCAATGTAAAAATAGGGATATAAACAGAACCCTTTATTATCTTATAAGGAAAATAATTTTGATAAAACACTTGAACTCCATTCTTGAGGAAAATATCATTTCTACTTCAGAAACACTTTTTCTTTCTTAACATGTCATACAATTATAAACTAAAAGATGTTGATTAAAAATAAACAAGAAAACTTGTAAAGGAAGCTTCTTGGAAATAATGTTTTAAAAATCCATTCGTGCCATATAAGTTAAAAAAACATTCTTCTCGTACTTTTGTTGGAAAAGTAAAAAAGTACATCATACGAAAAACGACAAAAGATTCCTTTCATATCATTCACTAAAAACTCACCGAAGGGTAAAATTGTATTTAAAAATTTTTAGGTGGATGGAAATAATATTAGATATTTAGGAAACATGGATGTGGATGATAAAATACACCCCAGTAAATTCCAAAGTATAAACAATCTTTGATAAAAATGAGATTGTGATATTTCCCTTACCTTAGGTCTGATTTGCTTCATAAGTGTCTGAAACTCCTGTATAATGATTTAATTAATGTTATTTACTTATTCCATAATCATAATTATTTTTATGATATCATATATGGTCATATTCTTAGCTTCTTATTAGTAATATTTCATTACTACTTGTTATTCGGGTGTTTATTACTTTTTGTTCTTATGCGTGTTTTGTCGAATAAATTCTTATTTTTCTTTTTATGTTATAGAAACCTCATTTCCATAATGGTATTAGTGTAATATATATCATATTCATTCATTAAATTCATTTATATAATCATTATGCAATGAAGATCATGTAGAACGAGTCGCATCACATCGTGGAGACGCTATTCCGTACGTACGCACGAGCGATGATATCATTCCTATGATCGTGGAATTGTATTAGAGTGTATGTATACTATTTAAGAATCAATATCACTTCAAAATAATCATATATATCCATTATTTAAACCATTATTCCAATCCAAGTCAGGTGGTGGTGGAAAATAGATTACACCACGGCGTGTAGACGGTATTCCGTACGTATACATGCACGGTGATTTCATTTTCCGTAGGATGGATAGATGGTTAAATAGGGTTGTTTCATATATAAAATGACATATAAGTATATGAGTGATACTGATGTTATTACTTCATAAAGAAACAACTAAATAAGAAGAAGTGGAAGAAGAAATAAAGATGAAAGAATCGGTAACAGACATTACCTCTTCTTTGAAGTGCTTTATTGAGACCTCCTTTTAGGGCACTAACATTGGTCTTCGAAGAAGACAAGGATATCTAGGATGTCTCTAGGGAAGTGGAGAGGAGAAATTGGCAGGATTTTTCCAATCATGAAGGCTCAAAGTGGTGTGAGGATGAGGGGGAGGAGGTACCCTTTTATAAGGGAGGAGAGGGGCACGTTTGGAATAACAAAAAATATTATTTTATTATAAAGTCATATTCGGATTTTAATTTCTAAAAATTGAGTTATTTTGAAGCTAAGGTGGGTATGGGTCGAAATAATCTCATCAAATAGAATTTAGACAAGTTTAGGTCATTATATTAACCATATATTTTAGTTTTAACTCTTAGTTAATTAGATTGACATTTACCATGTCACTTTATATTTTTATATTATATAGTTAATAAAATTACCATACACATCGCAGCGACCCCCAAGTGGTCCATTAAGGATAAACTTATCATTATATAAGTATCATGTCCGATCCTTATATTTTTAGGAATAAAATAACAATCAATAATATAATATTTGTTTTAAAAACTATTTTATGTCAATTTTGACACTATTCAATAGTTGATTTTTGTGAAAGTCATAACTGAATGATTACTTCGACCAAAGTTAATTACATCAATCCTAAAATGTCATATTAACCTATAAAATTAGTTTAATTCATAAAAAGTCTCAAATTATTCTTATTTAGGTATTTATAATATCAATTATTCTAATATTTCACTATTATGGTAATTACTACATCATCTTTGTGTCATAAATAAATTAAATTATTTAATGTCTAAAAATTATAAATAAACTATAATTATATATTAAATATTATTATCTTTCTAATGAATATTTAAAATTGAATTTATTTTATGTATAACCCTATATTAAAAATGTTTTAGTAAATAAACTTTTATTTTAACTCTTTTAACTCTTCTTTGAATTAAATTATAATAAATGTCCTAATCTAATCCAAGTGGGCCTAAATGGTCATATTTTATTTCTAATGTTGTTTTTGGTCGAATTATACTTATCCAATAGAATTATAACATGTGTTAGGGTAATAATAATATCATTTTTACCCTTAATTACCCTATTTACTTTTAACCATGGTAAATAAAAGAAAAAAATTATTATTCACCAAAAATTATTTTCATCTCATTGAACAACATTTTACTTACTAACATCAACCGTGTCTCTCGTATTTTTGAAATTCCACTCACAGAGAAGGTAAAATTAAGTTTTATGAAAAATACAGTTTTCTTAATAGCCACTTAGTGGTTTCACTATTCATCAACAATTGAAAGTTTTCAGAAAAATACTGAAATTTCACCATAGGATAATTTAGATATTCTGAATCCAAAAATGAAGTCAATTTTTGAAAAATTAAATTTACAAAATTTCAAATAGTGGTTATTACTATTCATCACAGCTAGTTTTAATAATGTTTTAATAGCATATCATTGTTTAGTAAAACTCGGTATTGCGTAGGACGCAAGCTATCGAGGAAGGTCGTGATTGCGTGTAAAGCAAGCCAAGCAAGTGTTGTGTGTAGTGAAAGACTCCTTTGATGATTTATATAACATAAAACTCTTGGGTGTTACATTCTACCCCGTTAAAATGAATTTCGCCCTCGAAATTCATCACTTTGTAACAAACAGAAGAGGATGCCTCTCCCTTATCATATCCTCAAGCTCCCATGTAGCTTCTCTAATTAGTGGTTCCTCCATAAAACTTTCACCAATCGAGTGGTCTTGTTTCGTAGGACTTTTTCACTACGATCCAGAATCTCTATCGACTGTTCATTATAAGAAAGATCTAGCTCCAGCGGTACAACTTCTGAGCTGAGTACATGTGAAGGATCAGGTTTGTACTTTCTCAGGGGAGATACATGGAACACATCATGAACTTCAGAGAGATTTGGTGGAAGCGCCTATCGGTAAGCTACCTTCCCAACAAGATCCAGCATTTCGAAAGGACCGATATATCTAGGGCTCAATTTCCCCTTCTTTCCTAATCTCATGACCCTCTTCTAGGGAGATATTCGTAAGAACACTTTATCACCCACTTCAAACTATAGGTCTTTTCTTCGGTTGTCGGTATAACTTTTTGGTCGACTCTGAGCTGCTCTTATGTGTTGTTGAATAGATCTGACCTTTTCTTCCATTTCATCAATGAGATCAGGTCCTAATAGCTTTCTTTCCCCAACTTCATCTCAGCAAGTTGGAGTCCTGCATTTCTTTCCATAGAGAGCTTCATAAGGATCCATCTGAATACTGGAGTGAAAGCTATTATTATAAGAAAATTCTACCAAAGGTAGGTGTTGATCCCAACCACCTTTGAAATCCATAGAGCAAGCTCTCAACATATCTTCTAGAGTTTGAATTGTTCTCTCAGACTGACCATCTGTCTGAGGATGATAAGAAGTGCTGAAACTCAACTCCGTATCCAGAGTATACTGAAGATTTCACCAGAACATTGAGGTAAACCTCGGATCCTGATCAGATATAATAGAAAGTGGTAGTCCATGCAATCTTACCACTTCCTTCACATATATCCTAGAAAGCTGATCCAGAGAGAAATCCTCTCTCATAGCGATGAAGTGTGCAGACTTTGTAAGACGATCAACTATGACCCAGATAGCATTATTGCCTTTGGATGTTTTAGGAAGTCATGTGACAAAGTCCATAGTGAGTATTTCCTATTTCCATTTGGGTATGGGTAATGGTTGTAACATCCCCTTAGACTTCTGTCTCTCAGCTTTAACTTTCTGACAAACCAAGTATCGAGAGACATATTCAGCAACATCTCTTTTCATGCCATCCCACCAGAAGTACTCTTTCAGGACCCTATACATCTTCGTGCTTCCAGGATGAACAGATAATGAAGAACTATAATCCTCATCCAGCATCTCCTTCTTTAATTCGTTGTTGTGAGGAACACAAACCTGATTCCAGAACATTATTATCCCATCACAATCAAGGTTGAATTCAGAAATATTTACCACCTTCTTTTGTAACTCTACATCTTCTTTCTGTGCCTCTTTAATCTTCACATGTATAGATGGTTGAAAATTATTTTGAGAAAGATATGATTTTTCCCCTTTCATTATAATTACAAGATCCATCCTTTGTAAATCCATAAATATTGGATCTTTTGAGATCCTCATCATGGATAAACTGGCATTGTCTTGTCGACTTAATGCATCTGCCACCTTGTTTGCTTTCCCAGGGTGGTAATGAATTGAGCAGTCTTAATCCTTAATCAGCTCCAACCATCTTCTTTGGTGCATATTCAGCTCCTTTTGTGTGAATATATACTTTAAACTTTTATGATCAGTATAAATGTCACACCTTTCTCCATAAAGATAATGCCTCCAAATCTTTAATGCAAATATTACCGCAGTTAACTCCAAATCATGAGATGGGTAATTTTGCTCATTTATTTTCAACTGTCGTGAGGCATAATCTATCACCATATTGTTTTGCATAAGAACACACCCCAACCCCTTCTTGGATGCATCACTATAGATCACAAACCATTCTCCACTATAAGGCAGTGTGAGCACAGGTGCACTGGATAACCTTTTTTTTAAATCTTTCAAATTATCTTCACATTCCTCCGTCCATACAAACATAACTCCTTTCCGATTCAACTTGGTGAGTGGATTAGATAATCATGAAAAAACTTTCACAAAATGTCGATAATATCCATCCAAAACAAGAAAACTTCGGATCTCAGTCACTATTATTGGTCTCGACCATCTTTCGATAACCTCTGTTTTTGCTTAATCCACAGATATCCCCTCTTTTGAGATTATTTGACCCAAAAATGAAACTTTTTGAAGAAAAAATTCACACTTGGTAAATTTGGCATAAATCTTCTCTTTTCTCGGAGTCTTCAATATAATTCTCAAGTGATCTTTATTATCTTCCTTGCTCTTTTAATATACATGAATATCGTCTATAAAGATTACCACAAACTGATCAAGATATTCTATAAAGACTATATTCATCAGATCCATGAAGATAACAGGGGAATTAGTAAGACCAAATGTAATCGCTATAAATTCATAGTGTCCATACCTCATACGGAAAGCCGTCTTTGGTATATCCTCCCTTTTGACCCTTAATTGATGATACCCTGAACAAAGATCAATCTTGGAAAAGTATTGAGCTCCGCGTAGTTGGTCAAATAAGTCATCAATGCGTGGGAGAGGATATTTTTTCTTCATAGTGATCTTGTTATGTTCTCGATAATCAATGCAGAGTCTCATTGATCCATCTTTCTTCTTAACAAACAGAACATGTTCTCCCCAAGGTGACGCACTAGGGAGTATGAATCCCTTATCAAGATTTTCTTGAAGTTGCTTCTTCAATTCCTGCAACTCAATTGGGGCCATTCTACAAGGTGTCTTTGAAATAGGCAAAGCACTCGGTACGAGTTCTATTAAAAACTCAACTTCACGATTTGGTGGAAGACCCGGTAATTCCTCCGTAAAGACATCATCAAACTCCCGTACAATGGTAATATTCTTAATCATGAGTTTCTCACCAACCATTTGAGATAAATAACCTTCATTTAGTGGAATCAAGACCCATATGATGGAAGAAATTTCCACTAGAAGGTTATGTTCATCCTTGCATCGATAGACAATCATAGATTGACCTGGAATATGAAATGTGACTTCCCTTCTATGGAAATTGATATGAGCTCCATATAAAGAAAGGAAATCCATGACAAGAATCACATCAAATTCCACTATAGGAAGGATCACAAGATTTTCAGGAAGCACTTTCCCACAAACTTCAATCAGAGAAGAATTATAAACATTGGATGCTACTATTGTGCCATTAAGGGTAGTCACAGCTAACTCAACATCTAATTATTGTGGTAATACGGTGATACACTTAGAAAAATCATCAGAAATAAAAGAGTGGGTGGATCCAGAATCAAATAAAACATTTGCTACTTTAGAATGGATGGTAAGTGTACCTTTCACCACATCGTTATCGTACTCCACATCGATGATAGAAATTGCATGTGACTTTCCTTTGTCTTTGGCCATAAGAGTTTTTTGAAGTCAACCATCATCATCAATCCTTGGATTTGGGCATTGACTGGCATAATTCCCCATCTCCTTGCACTAGAAACATTGTAGTGTAGTAGGTTCATTCTGTGTATCCCTTCCTTTGTTTGCATCATTAGACATCTTCTTCCCATTATTGCGGCATTCAAATCCCCGATGACCTTCCTTTCCACATTTGAAACATTTACTTGTCCCTTTAAGAAAACTTCCTCCATGTTTCTTTCCACACTTTGAGCATAAAGGAAAGCTCATCTTCTTTTCAGTGTGCTCTTTAGATTTTCCTTTGAATTCCATTTTCCTATTCTTATCAAATCCATATGACTGATGGGTTACTCCAATCTCCATCTCGACTTTGATAGCACATCAAATGATTTCCTCGTAGCTATTGAAGTCCCTTATGGATAACGCCCTTCGAAGACTTGGTTGTAAGCCACTAAAAATTCAATCGATCTTACTCTCAGGTTGGATAATAATACCAGAAGTGTACCTTGCAAGTCTTGTAAAATTTTCTTCATAGGTACTAACATATTCATCATCCTTTTTCTTCAGTTCAAGAAACTCTTTCTCCATCTTTGTTCGGAGAATACGAGGGAAGTACTTATTGAAAAATAAGTTCTTGAACTCTTCCCATTCCATGGACTCAATTTCATCCCTTTGCCCCGTATTCTTAATAAGATTACACAATTTAGAAGCATCACCTTCCAAACGATACACTACTAAGATGACTTTATCATGTTCAGAACATTGAATAACTGAAAATATCTATTCAGTAGTACTAATCCATTGTTCAGCAACTAATGGATCAGTAGACCCACTGAATGATGGTGGACGCTACCTCATGAAGGATTCAATAGAATGTTGCTCCTTCTTTTGCTCGTTTGGAAGTCCTGTATGATTAATAGCTTGAGAAAGTTTTGTGAGCATGTCTACAAGATTTTTCATTACATCTCCCACAACGTTTGGTTGCTCAGGGGGAAAATCAATGCATTGCCCATCGCATTCTGCATTAACAGGTTTCCTTTAGGTTCCAGCCATTGAATAAAACCAAGAAGAATAGTGTGAGCAACAGTAATTATAATTGGAAAACAACATAATCAAGAATAAAATTTCACACTTAAGGTCTTATAATAGGTTATTCATGGCCATTTCTAAAACACTAAGATTTTGTTCTATTCTTAGACTTATCCTTAGGGTTCTTACTAACGCTTTCACATCCTAGTTTCCAAAGGATGACCATACCTTTCCTCTGATACCAACTATAACGGTCTGGAATTACTTCCAGTGGACTATAATAGATACCTATCAGGGCACTCCATGGGCGGCTACACCCCCTGGGCGGGATACACCACCATCCCCAGTGGCATCCATTTCCTCATGAAGCCCTTGGGCGGAGACCCATGCTTCGTCCAATGCTCACATGCGAGAGTTCCCAAGGATCAGACACATTCCTACTTCCTTTGCCTCTGATACCAATTATAATGACCCATACATTACATACATTGTTATTACTTCAGAATTGAAGCACAGTTATTACAACATATAACAAAACCAAGAAAGGACCGTATAGGTATAGTGTCTATAGAAACTGGGAAACATGAACAACTAGTTCATAAAGCATCTACACTTTCTCCCATTTATTTCATCATATCTATTGTCCCTTTTTGGCATATCCTACTTAATATCCTTCTTCCTGACATGGGAAAAAAACATACAAAAGGGTTAGATCAAATTCTCTGTAAGGGTAAACAAAAGAAATATCAATCACAACATATTCATAAGAACATAACATTTTGGAAATCTTAACCTGCAAAAGAAATCATAATTTCATAACATGGGATAAATCATAGAAGTGAAATGTAATGCCAATAATCATAACATAAAACATGAAACTTTGTGTCATACACACATAATCATAGAGAATCATTTCATATTAGTCATGACTCATTGCCAAGACTATCTTAGTGGACAAAGTCCATTTCTGATATGAGTTCACTCCTCGTTTCAGTCCTGTTTCAATGAACCGGTTTAACCTGACATTCCAGCCATGTCTATCTCCTGAGATATAAAATCTTTACCCAATGCATTGGAGGGAGATATAGGTCCCACCCATCTCATAATGATACCATTCATATGTGTGCCACAAAATCATAAATCATACATCATAGCTTAACCCATGTAATAAAAATGGGATTCCTAAACATCGTGACATCATAAAACAATTCATATACAATAATGGAATTAATAAAAATAATTCCATCACAACATAATCAAATCAATGTAAAAATAGGGATATAAACAGACCCCTTTATTATCACATATGGAAAATAATTTTGACAAAACACTTGAACTCCATTCTTGAGGAAAATAGCCTTTCTACATCAAAAACACTTTTTCATTCTTAATATGTCATACAATCATAAACTAAAATATGTTGATTAAAAATAAACATGAAAACATGTAAAGTAATATTTTTATAAATAATGTTTTAAAAATCCATTCGTGCCATATAAGTTAAAAAAACATTCTTCTCGTACTTTTGTTGGAAAAGTCAAAAAGTACCTCGTACGAAAAACGACAATAGATTCCTTTCATATCTTTTACTAAAAACTCACCGAAGGGTAAAATTGTATTTAAAAATTTGTATGTGGATGGAAATAATATTACATATTGAGGAAACATGGATGTGGATGATAAAATACACCCTAGTAAACTCCAAAGTATAAAAAATCTCGGATAAAAATGAGATTGTGATATTTCCCTTACCTTAGGTCTGATTTTCTTCGTAAGGGTATGAACCTTCTGTATAATGATTTAAATAATGTTATTGACTTATTCCAAAATCATAATTATTTTTATGATATCATATATGGTCATATTCTTAGCTTCTTATTAGTAATATTTCATTACTACTTGTTATTCGTGTGTTTATTACTTTTTGTTCTTATGCATGTTTTGTCGAATAAATTCTTATTTTTATTTTTAGGTTATAGATACCTCATTTCCATAATGGTATTAGTGTAATATATATCATATTAATTCATTCAATTCATTTTTATAATCATTATGTAATGAATATCATGTAGAACAAGTCGCATCACATCGTGGAGACGGTATTCCGTACGTACGCACGAGCGATGATATCGTTCCTATGATCGTGGAATTGTATTAGAGTGTATGTATACTATTTCAGAATAAACATCACTTCACAATTATCATATATATTCATTATTTACACCATTATACCAATCCAAGTATGGTGATGGTGGAAAATATATTACACCACGGCGTGGAGACGGTATTCGGTACGTACACACGTGCGGTGATTTCATTTTCCGTAGGATGGATATATGGTTAAATAGGGTTGTTTCATACTTATAATAACATATAATTATATGAGTGATAATGATGTTATTACTTAATAATGAAACAAATAATGAATAAGAAGTGGAAGAAGATATAAAGATGAAAGAATTGGTAACGGACATTACCTCTTCTTCGAAGTGCTTCTTTGAGACCTCCTTTTAGGGAACTAAAATTGGTCTTTGAAGAATACCAGGACCTTTAGGATGTCTCTAGGGAAGTGTAGAGGAGAAATTGGAAGGTTTTGGCCGAGCATGAAGGCTCAAAGTGGTGTGGGGAAGAGGGGGAGGATGTGCCCTTTTATAAGGGAGGAGAGGGGCACCTTTGGAATAACAAAAACTATTATTTTATTATAAAGTCATATTCGGTTTTTAATAGCTCCAAATTGAGTTATTTCGAAGCTAAGTTGGGTATGGGTCGAAATACTCTCATCCAATAGAATTTAGACAAGTTTAGGTCATTATATTAACCTTATCTTTTAGTTTTAACTCTTAGTTAATTAGATTGACATTACCATGTCACTTTGTATTTTTTATATTATATAGTTAATAAACATACCATATACATCCAAGTGACCCCCATGTGGTACATTAATGATACAAATATCATGATATAAGTATCATGTCCTAACCATAGATTTTTAGGAATAAAATAACAATCAATAATATAATATTTGTTTTAAAAACTATTTTATATCAATTCTGACACTATTCAATAGTTGATTTTTGTGAAACTCATAACAGACTGATTACTTCGACCAAAGTTAATTAAATCAATCCTAAAATGTCATATTAATCTATAAAATTAGTGTAATTCATAAAAAGTCTCAAAGTATACTTATTTAGGTATTTATAATATCAATTATTCTAATTTTTCACTATTATGTTAATTACTACATCATCATTGTTTCATAAATAAATTAAATTATTTATTGTCTAAAAATTATAAACAAAATATAATTATTTAGTAAATTTTATTATCTTTCTAATTAATATTTACAATCTAATTTATCTTATATATAACCCAATATTAAAAATGTTTTAGTAAATAAACTTTGATTTTAACTCTTTTAACTCTTCTTTGAATTAAATTATAATAAATGTCCTAATCTAATCCAAGTGGGCCTAAATGGTCATATTGTATTTATAAGGTTGTTTTTGGTCGAATTACACTTATCCAATAGAATTAGGACTTATGTTAGAGTAATAATAATATCATTTTTACCCTTAATTACCCTATTTACTTTTAACAGTGGTAAATAAAAGTAAAAACTTACTATTTACCAAAAATTATTTTCATCCCATTGAACCACATTTTACTTAATGACATCAACCATGTCTCTCGGATCTTTGAAATTCCACTCACAGAAGCGGTAAAAGTATGTTTTATGAAAAATACAGTTTTTTTAATAGCCACTTAGTGGTTTCACAATTCATCAAAAATTGAATGTTTTCAGACAAATACAGAAATTTCACCCTAGACTAATTTTGATATTCCGAATTAAAAATGAAGTCAATTTTGAAAAATAAAATTTACAAAATTTCAAAAAGTGGTTATCACTATTCATAACTGCTAGTTTTAATAATATTTTAATAGCATATCGTTGTTTAGTAAAACTCGGTATTGCATAGGACGCAAGCTATCGAGGAAGGTCGTGATTGCGTGTAAAGCAAGCCAAGAAAGTGTTGTGTGTAGTGAAATATTCCTTTGATGATTTATATAACATAAAAGTCATGGGTGTTACAATGTCGATCGATTTATCGTGGTCTTCATTGACGACATTTTGATATACTCTACTACTGAGGAGGAGCATGCCTACCACTTGCGGTTTGTACTGGACACACTCTGAGAGCACCAGCATTATGGTAAGCTCTCGAAGTGTCAGTTCGGGATATGTGAGGTCCACTTCTTGGGACACGTTATCTTTGAGGCGTGAGTTGCGGTGGATCCTTCGAAGATCGAGGTAGTGCTAGCTTGGGATCCACCCAGGAGAGTGATAGTGGTGCGGAGTTTCATGGTTTTAGCTGGGTACTACCGGAGGTTTGTGTCAGACCTCTCCAGAGTTGAGGAACCACATTCAACTTTTAAAAATAAGGGGAAATCCTTTGTGTGGTCAGATATATGTCAGCAGAGCTTCCTGTAGCTTAGGCAGAGATTGACCAGTGCACCTACCTTGAGGCTACCGGAGGAGGGAGTAGGGTACGTAGTCTACTGCGATGCATCAAGGACCGAACTTGGGTGTGTCCTGATGTAGGAGCAGGCATTGATCGCCTATGGATCATGAAAGTTGAGGCATCATGAGTAGAACTAAGCTACCCATGAACTAGAATTAGCAGCAGTGGCATTTTCCTTGAAGATGTGGCGACACTATCTGATGGGAGAGCGCTTTACAGTCTATTCTAAAAACCAGAATCTCAGGTACATCTTCTCATAGAAGGATCTGAACCTGAGACAGCGATGATGGGTCGAGTTCCTCTAGGACTATGACTTCGAGATAGTCTATACTCTTTGAAAGGGGTACGTAGTAGCCGATGCTCTCAGAATGAGGAAAAAAATTCATCTACTTGGGGAGGCAACAGAGCAGCTATCCGCATTTCAGATATCTTTCATGGATAGAGATGGATATGCCTTTCTACCATCACTCACAGTCACTCCTCCACTACTACAGTGGGACAGGGAGGCACAACGTGGGGATGTTGACTGTGTGACGTGGCGTGCACAGATATCCTCAGGACCGGCACCTGATGGATTCGCTATGAGAGGAGAGCACGATGTCCTTTTTAGAATACATACCATGGTACCAGCTGCTTTACATGAGGAGATACTGAGATTGTTTCAAACATCCCCTTTAGTGGTATATCCAGGGGTAGTGAAGATGTACCAGGATCTTAGACGACAGCACTGGTGGCTGGGTATGAAGAAGGTTATGGCACAGTTCTTTTCTCGATGCCTTACTTATCAACAGGTGAAGGCAGAGCAATAGGTACTAGCAGGCTTGGTACATCCCTTGGTGGTCCCGGAGTGGAAGTGGGATGGGATATCTATGGATTTCCTGACTGGACTTCCACTTACTTCCAGAGGTCACGACTCCATTTGGGTTATTTTTGACTGACTCACCAAGTCGGCCCACTTCTTACACATCAGAGAGTAGTGCTAGTGGAGAGCTGGGACGCCTCTACGTTCAGGAGATCTTACGGCTTCATGGTGTTCCATAATCTATCATCTCCAATCTAGATGCTCGCTTTACTTCCCAGCTTTGGAAGGGGTTGTAGGAGGCATTCGTGACGCAGCTACGTCTGAGCACCACCGTTCACCCTCAGATGGATGGTCAGACGGAGAGGACCATTCAGACTCTTGAGGACAATCTTCGTGCATGTGTCCTCGACTTTGGTCATATATGGGGGAATAACCTACCCATGGTGGAGTTTGCGTACAACTACAGCTATCACTCCACCATCAGGATGGAACAATACAAGGAATTGTATGGCCGACCTTTCAGATCACCTTTGTGTTGGACAGACCCTGGGGAGTCAGCACTTGTGGGACTAGAGATGGTCTAGGGCATGATAGAGAAGGTCGAGGTCATCCAGGAGAGGATGAGGACAGCTCAGAGCTGACATAATTTTTATGCTGACTGGAGGTGGAGAACACTGGAGTTCGAGGATGGCATCCCCATTTTCGTGTGGGTCTCACCTCGACGTGGATTACAGATATTTGGCAGGGGCGGCAAGTTATCTATGTGCTTCATCGGACCATTCCAGGTTCTCAGTAGGATAGGCGAGGTGTCTTATCGCCTGGCTCTACCACCTCAGTTGCACCAGGTGCACGACGTCTTCCACGTATATCAGCTGAGGAGATATGTGCATGACCCGACACATATCATCGACCATGTGGAGCTTGACATTGATGATGGGGCGACTTTTGTGGAGGTTCCAGTGGAGATCTAGGATCGATAGGAGCAGGTCCTACGTGGGTGGTATATTCCACTAGTGTGCATCTGGTGGCAGTACGTGAACCTCCAGGAGATCACATGGGAGTGGGAGGCTCAGATACGTGCTTAGTACCCTCATCTATTTCCCTAGTTTGTGATGTATCTTTATGGGGATGTAAATCCCTGAGGTGGGAGTAATGTTAAGACCTATAAATTTCAAGGATATTTTTTTCTTAATTTCTATGGAATGTTTCGAGTATGCAGTTTCTGACAGCACCTGATTCCGAGGCCTGGTGTTCCGGGAATCAATTTCCGCAGTTTATCTCGGGTACGTTTAGTGAACGAAAGAGCGGGTTTTCCTACCTTTTGAACCGGTGCTCGGAATCGAAATCTGATGGCATTGATGAAACCGCATCACCGGTAATTTCTTAGGAACACCTTTTCTTATGGTGCATTTTCTTGGGAGGAGTTGTTAAAAATCTAAAGAATAAAAATATAGTTGTTATACATTTATATTTTTATTACACTATTGATGGTTTAAGTGTTATGGGAAGGGACGATTTGAGGAAGTTGGGGTGGGGCCCACACAAGCCCCCACCTCCTTCAATTTCCCCATAACCCCAATAAACCACTCCTTTAGCATTTAATTTTGTAACTCTTCCACTATTAAATACATACTAATAAAACGCCTAATTAATTGGACTATGCAAGTTAATTAATTTGGTTATTTCAATTTGTGTTTTGAAAAATGTTGGCAGGAGTAATAAAATAAGGAAAAGCCTTATTTTATTATTGTTTTATTGTTGTGTGGTGATTTTGGGAGGGGAGGGAACTAGTCTTGAAGAACATCGTCTTCCACATTGAAGAAAGTGAAGAACGTTAAGACCTCGACGAAGAATGTTGTCACCGCAAGGAGTGATCGTCGTGCCTTTCTTCTCCTCTCCGCATCCGCTGTGAGATGCCGCTCCACCTCAGACTATCTCCGTCAAACACATATGGAGCTCTACCTCGCGAATTTGTTTCCCGCGATAATCTTCTTTCGATCACTTCTTCAAGTTAGGGGTGTGTTTTTATGATATGATTATTCCTTTCATTAATCGTTAAATATTTGGCCACCTGTTATCAAATTAATGGGAGGAGGTTGGACCGCATGAACACGGCCAATCCTCCTCTCCCTTTGTTTATGATTACCGTTGCGGTTTGCGACGAATGTGGCGCGGTGCAACTGCACCACATGGGAACGACGAATATCGCCACAGCGAAGGAGGGCGGTGCTATCGCACCGCGCTGTTGAGGCCGAAAGAGGCCGCAGCCTTTGGCTGCGACAGAGCAGGGGAGGGAGGCCGGAACCGCCAGCCACTGATGCCATTGGAGGTGGGACCAACTGGTACCACGTGGCACAACTGGCTGGCCGTTATGGCTGGCCAGATCTGAAAAAACCAGGGGTTTGAACCCATGGTCAGCGCAGCAGGGCGGACCCCCCATGAGTCCTACGTTCGGTTCAAAAGGGGCGGTGGCTCCGCCATTCCACGTCTGCTCAGCACTCGGGCGCCCGGACCAGGCCGGATCGGACGGGCCGGGCCGGACCTCCCGCGCCGGGTCGGGCCGCCCGCGCAGGGCTGGGTCGAGCCGTGCTCTAGTGGGCCGGACCTGGACCCAGGTCGGGTCGACCCAGTTCGGGCAGACCCAGGGGGTCTTGGGCCGGGTCAGTCTGGGCCAAAAACCCCCTATAATCAGACAGCTTCGTTCAAAGGCCCATAACTTGGGCTACAGACCTCTGATTGACGCACCATCAGTTGCGATGTGATCCTTAGATCGAGAAGGTTGTTTTGGAAATGCTTATTACATGAGCTCTAGACATCTGATTGACATGTCATCGACAGTGTTGGATTCCTATTAGTGAGACGGTTCTGTTGGATTACTCCACTCTAGGTTTGGACACAGTTGGATTACGGTCGGGTTGGTTTTGATTTAAAAACCAACTCGGCCCCTGGGACGAAAAGTCTAATAAATCTCAGACCGGGCGTCCGATTGATGCACCGTCTGTCACAATGAGTTCCTATTAACGAGGTGGAATATTGGGATACATCAACTCAGGACTTCGTGTTAGTTGATGTATCGACCCCCCTTGGCTCTAGACCGGACCCTCTCGGAATCGAGCATGCTATGTGCGAGAACCCTAGAGCTGGCTACCACTGCGACAACGATGATGACTACACTGGGATCCTCTATGGGTTCGGCAGCGACGACGACTGTACTAAAATCCTCCGTGGGTTCGACGGCGATGACAACTATTCTTGTATCCTATGTGGGTCTGGTAGTATGTGACTACTGTTCTTATATCATACGTGGGTCTGGGAGTGTTGGACTCTTTACTTGTATCCTATGTGGGTCCGGCCGAGTAGTTGGTCTTGTATCCTTTGTGTGTCCGACAGCTTAGTTGGTCTTGTATCCTATGTGGGTTCGACAGCTTAGATGAATCAGTGGCTACATCTGATCATATCTATCATCTTACGAAGAAGTATACCTATGTGAGTTTAGTCATGACCCTCAATAATTATATTCAATATGATTATTTTGCAATCCTGTGTGGATTGGGTTGTGTTTTTCTGTGTGGATTGGATTGTGCTATCCTGTGTGGACTAGATCGAACTTGGGCTCAGATGATGGAGCCAAACTTGAATTGATGTGTTAGGTATATGTATGGGCATATACATACGAAGTGTTGGTTGTTACTTTGTGATTGTACCTTTCCTTTTTGGTTAATCCTTCGTGGATTGTGGGAGACCTTTGGGTGTCTTGAGGTCCATGCTGGGTAGCATAAACTCACCCCTACATGGCCTACGCCCGCACCTCATTGTGTTGGATGCAGAAGACGGATAGCGCTGATCGTGGTCTAGGCTTGTGGAGAAAGTCAGTACCAGGAGGTGGACCATGGGGCGGGACGTACACGGAGCGGACGGCAGGACTTGAGAAGCCGAGGAGATTATTTGTACCCACCCTTCAGGTGGGATTTCCAGTGGATGGCTCGGCGTTGCTACTTTACTTTTTAGTTGTTGTACTTTCTTTTTCATTGTACTTTACTTTTAGTTGGGTTTGTATTCTGGCCCACTTATTTTCCAACACATACAGATGTACCCGGTTTACATAGTGTTTATTTCAGCTTGCTTACTCTGTGGTGTTTGTTTATTTTATAAAGGAAATTCCTTCCCTTTTTTGGGATTTACACCTTTTGTGCTAGTCGATAGCCCCTGGCCTATGGAAGGCGGGCTTGGGGTAGTCACGACACGGGTCCCGAGGACGGGTCGTGACAATTCTTTTCCCAATTAGAACCAAAAAGCACTGATGAAGCTTTATGAGATGATGATTGGATAAAAGCTAGGAAAGATGAACTAAATGAATTCAAAATGAATAAATTTGGAACCATGGATGAAAGACCTAAGGAAAATACTATTATTGGGGTCAAATGGGTCTTTAGAAATAAGTGTCATGAAAATGGAATCATTGTATGAAATAATGCAAGATTTGTTGCTAAAGGAAATAATCAACAATAATGGATAGACTATGAAGAAACCTATGCTCCAGTATGTAGACATGAATCTATTCGTATTTTACTTGCCTTTACAGCATTCTTCAATTTCAAACTTTTTCAAATGGATGTTAAATGTGCATTCTGAAATTGTTATGTTCAATTGGAAGTTTTTATTGAACAACCTCCTGGTTTTGAAGATACAAAACATCCTGAACATTTTCTCAAACTTACTAAAGCTTTGTATGGACTCATTCAAGCCCCTCGAGCTTAGTATGATAGACTTATTGGTTTTTTGCTTCAAAATAAAAATCTTAAGGGAAATTCTGATCCAACCCTTTTTATAAAGAAAGATAAGAAAAATGTTTTGATTGTTCAAATATATGTTGATGACATTATATTTTGTTCAACTAAGTAATCTTTAACTAATTCCTTTGTAGATCTAATGAAATCTATGTTTTAAATGATTATGATGGGTGAGTTAACATTTTTCCATGGTTTTCAAATTTCTCAAAAACCAGAAGGAATATATATATTCCAACATAATTATATTAAAGATATTCTTAAAAAAGTATGGATATGACAACAATAAGAGTATATGTACTCCTAATGCTACCTCAAATTCCCTTGATCTAGATGAAGCGGGGAAACTAGTAGATCGAACATCTTTTAGAGGTATGATAGGATGCCTACTTTACATAATAGCTAGTTGACCAGACATAATGTTTTCAGTATTCTTATGTGCAAGATACCAATCCAATCCTATGTAATATCATTTAAAGGAAGTGAAAAGAATTTTCACTATTTATAGGGAACCATGGATCTTTGACTCTTTTATACATCTGGAAATGATTTTGTTTTAAAATGTTTTTTGGATGATGATTTAGGTGGATATAGAATGAATAGGAAAAGTACATTTGGAACTTCCATTTTTTATGAGATTCATTAGTTTCCTGGTCAGGAAAAAAAGCAACACTCCGTAGCACTTTCCACTATTGGAGCTGAATATGTAGTAGCATGAAGTTGTTTTGCTCAAGTGTTGTGGATGCAACACACACTCACAGAATATGGTATGAGTTTTAAAAAAACACAATTTTTATGTAATAATACCAGTGTCATTGCCCTAAGTAAAAACCCAGCACATCACTCTCTTGAAAAACACATAGATATTAGGCATAATTATCTTAGGGATCACACACAAAAAAGGGATATCATTCTTTCATTTATCAAAACTCAAGATCAACTTGCTAATATTTTTACAAAATCTTTTCTATCCGATACATTTGAATATATTAAATTAAAGTTAGGAATGATAACTATAAGGTAATAATCCTTGTTAACTTCTTGTTTAAATCTATCTCCTTACAGTAATAAACTATTTTTCATAGGGGTGTACATTTTTTTTAGATTTCAAAATTTTTCATAGTCTATTTTTCGTAGTCTAGAAATCATTCAATTTTTTTCCCTTCTTAAAATTTAGAAATGAAGATTTTATAAATTTTCGTAATGAAGATTTTCTAAATTTTTGTAATGAATATTTTCAAAAATTTTATAATGTATATTTTTAAAATTTTTGTAATGAAGATTTTATATGTTTTTTGTAATGAAGATTTTCGAAAATTTTCTTATTCAAATTTTCAAAATAATTCATAATCGAATTTTTGGAATCTAATGTTCTTCAAGAAGAATTTTTCCTCACTACAAATAATCTTCCTAGGATCCAGATGGTATGATTCTTTCTTGAGTTTTCGTAATCATCTTTTACTTGTTTGTATTTTTCATTTTTTTCTCACATTTCTGATTCTATTGTTCTTATGTCCTAATATTTTCTTTTAAAACCTAAAAAGATCGGATTCTATCAAAATTTACTTGTAGTTATCATCTCAACAGTTAGATCTTATCAAGAAGATTTTTAGTCATTGGATCAATCTGGGAAGTTGAAACATCGCCTAAATTTTCTATATAAAGGACCCCTAATGGTTGTCCCACATCTAAACTCAAGCTTTCGCACGCTGAAGCTCTTCCCTTCTACTTAAGCCCAATCCTAACTTCTCAGATCTGGCTCAAATATGAATGTATGTCAATGAATATTTTCAGGAATATATGTCAACTGTCAAGCCAATCTCGGAGTGGAGGGTTAATTGAGAATGGTTGGTGAATCCAAACTTCTTCACTAAGTATGATTCCATTATCTCAAAGAACGTCATGCTGATTGGATGGGAGAGCGATTTCATATCGAATCCAGGAGCTGAAGATTTAGTGTATCTGGATTTTCTACTTCAATTTTATGAAATAGTAAGTTTTTTCAAGGAAGATAGTAGAGATATGTTCTCTTTCAAGAGAAATGGGAATACTTGTGCTCTTTCATACACCTTGGCTGCTAGCTTGGTTGGTTTTCCATTTGATGGAGTGGCTGAGTTTTGCTATCATAAGCTTCCTGATAATCAAGGAAGATTCAATAAGGATAAGGCTATGGCTTTTCATGGACATTTTGAAGTAAAGACTCTGAAGATTGATCATCTGTCTAAAAAATTTCGGATTCTCAAATTATGGGTTCAAGGAATTATCATAACAAGAAAAGGTGACAAGGATACATTGAAGAAGAGTGACATGTATATTTTGGGTTTTCTGGTGAACCTAAGAATGATCAACACGGTTAAGAATATTCTGATTAATATCGAGAATATAAATAAGGGAAATATGAAGGCTCAGATCATTATGTATCCAGCCAATCTTTCAAAGATGATTGGTCGGTGCTTAGAGACTTTTGAAACTCCTTGCAGTACAAAGCCAAGGAATTGAAAATTCATGTTGGTCAGTGATGGCACCTTGAAAATGATGAAAGTTGGTTTTTCTAAGGAATCTATAGAATTTTATGACTTTATAGAAGAAGAAGCTAAAGCCATAACGAAGAGACAGGTGGTGGCTGAACCATCTAAAAATGCTAGAAGAAAGAGGAAGTTGAAGGAAGTAAGAGAAGACGGAAAAACCCTAGAGCCTAAACCAATCCAATCCACACCTACAAAACCTAAGAAGCAAAAAGATTATCTAGATGAGGTAGTAACTAAATGGATGGAATACAATAATAATAAGAAAGCAAGGGATAATAGTTTTGGTTTGGATCTGGGTGAAGTAAAATCCTTAAAAGAGAGGACTACTGATGAGTTTGAGAAGCTAGTAAGAGAAAAGAAACAAAAGAAGAAGATGACTGAAGCAGAGAATGTGAAATCTCTTCTGATGGCAACTGAGAAAGCCTCTGAAAACATTCTGGTACAACAATCATTCTTAGTAGAAGCTTTACCAGAGACACCGAGAAAGAAATTTGTTACTTTGGAAAAGTCCAAGAAAAACTAGTGGAGGAAGAAGTAGAGGAAGAAGAATGCAGTGGTGATAAGGTCATGTGTACCCTCTTATGGGCTTGGGATAACCTCCTGTGTACCATATTTTATGCTTGGGATAACATAAAATATACCCTATAGTCTTATAAAACGTTATCCTTTTCCCTATTCACTAGAAGGATATATATCAAACCCACCCGTCAAATTATTATAATTCATTCATATGTATTCCACAATATCATGAAAACATATATAATTGTATCAGATCATATCATGTGAAGGAAAATGAGTTTCCTAAATATTTCACCATCATAATAATAAACCATCAAAATAAATAATAATGAGGGTAAATTTGGATAAATTCTAAAACAATCTTAAGAACCAACAAATGATATTATTACAGATTAAAATACCCTTAAAAACACTAAAACATTTTTTAAATGCAAATACCTTATTCCTTTTGAAATAACTAATTTAAAATATAAAAAACACAAAAATGTTAAGGAAAAAAATTTATTTGAAAAGATCATTGGAAACCTAAAAATGAATCTTCAAATTAATTATTAGTCAAGAGAGTGGAAAAAAAAAATTCATGTTTTTTCAGTTAAAATATTAATTTCATTCAATGTTTCGGTAAAAATTCAAAAGTAACTCTTTTGAAAAATTAATAAAATATTCCTTTTAATTTTTTTATAAAAATTGAATCATAGGTTAAAATTAATTTATAAAATTATATGGGAATGGTGAATCATTTTTGAAAACATTTTAAATAATATATGGTTATGGAATAAAAATATTCCCATCTTAAGAGAGAAATAAAACCAATTCTACTTAAAATAATTATTTCATTATCTTGGGTACTTAGAGAGAGAAAAAGTAAAGATAAAAAATTTAATCTCCAAAATTAACCATATGAGAAGAAAAAACGCAATATTTAAAAGAGATGGATCATATGATTTCATCATTGTAAATTTAATCGTAAACAATCCCAATATAAATTATATTGAAATAGAATACCCTTAAACATTTTGTAACTTTTGAATCAAAACCACTAGGATGAAATAGTTTGAATTATAACATTAAATACAATGAATTAAGATTTATAAATACTATAACATGTAAATGTAGATGTATATACACCTCATAAACATAAATAGGTTTATAATATAAAAAATGTTCTAATGGAACAATATTGAGACAAAGAACTCTAACCTCAGGCATGGAATTCTTCATAAGTGATATAAAAACCTTAATAATATATTAAAATTAATTATAAATCTATAAAAAACCCGATTTTAATGCATATTATATGACATATGGTTCACTTATAACATTCAAATACCTAATTATTAATAATTAGTTATTAAAATCATCTTTTTAATGGTTTTAAATGTTTTGTTTTTCATATCAGTTTTGGTTGGATAGATATAATCCTAGAACTTGGACCAAGGTATAATAATATCCGCAATAATTATCATTTCATAAGAATAATATTTAATGGTTATATACAATTTTATAAAAATTCATATAAAATATATATGAAAAATTAATTACATCACTATGTGAAGACGGTAGTTTGTATATACGTATGTGTAATATTTCCCACTTCCAGATAGATAAAAGAAAATAAAGATAAATAATAATTCACCTTTATAGAATAATAATAATTATATATATATATATTAAATCCATCATGATAAAAAACCATGAATGTAGTAATGGAAAATGGATAATATCTCTACGTGGAGGTTGTATTCAAAATGTAGACAAAAGCGAAACGTTCAGTTCCGATTAGACAGAGAAGATATGGATAATAGTTATTAAATATTCATAATAATATATAAGGATTTTTATGAAGCATAATTAATAGTTATTATATGGATACAGTCGGTTTTGAGAATGTGGTGGAAAAAATAAGACTAAAATTCTTTTATTAAGATTTATATATCTACTTTGCGAAACCCGATAAGGAAAACACATTAATCCTTAAAAGATTGGTCTTAGGATAAAAAATGGGATAAAAGTGGAATAGAAGGAATATTTTATTATTTTTGATTTTCTATTGGGTGATATAGAAGGTTCAAATTCTGTGAATAAGAAAGTAGAAAAGGTGTTCTTTTATATGTAAGGGTAGCGAGACACATTAAATTACGTATAAGATTTCAATAATATAACTCACATTCATGAGAATATGGAAATAGTTGAAAATAATTCAAATATAAAACAATATAAGGTTTAAAAATTATAAAAAATAAGAATTATATAAATTTATGTGGAATTTATACACTTATCTCTTTTTTAAATCCCAAGTAATAACATTTTAACCTTAATCGTGGTATTTTTGTTTTACCATTTTCCCTATTATTTTTAACCTAAATTTAATATGAACCTACTAAATTATATTAATAATTCTATTTAAAAATATTGAGTCAACCTTAAAAGATTATATTTTTATTAGTGGACTAATTTAATTTTTAATTAGTCTGTGATATGCTATGAAAACATATTTTTAGATAAATAAGTATATATGCATCTAACTAAATTTTATTACATTACTTTAATTTTGATAACTATAAAACGAATTATAAAACTTTAAATTGAATATATAATTATTAAATTTAATTAAAAAAAATAAATAAATAAATATTATTTTAATTTACTCTGATAAAAACACATCGCGCTTATAAAATCAAATTGTAGGGAAATTTCATTTTAAGCATTGAAATCAAATTTTATTAAAATTCTGTATAATGATAATTCCCATATAATAATTAAAATTATTTATAATTAAAAAATAATTATTTTAATTTAGTATCAAATTCCAAAATTAATTTTATTTTTAAAAGAATTTATTTTATAAAAAAATGATAGTTTAAAAAATGGGTAGTTCTTTATCTATTCATAAAAAGATATCATTTTATAAAAAAAATATCACCCTATAATAATATTTAAATACTTTTTAAAAAAATGATATTCATTACCCCAAATAAAATTTTGAAATTTTTTATAAATTAATTTTAATGGTCACACACAAAATAAAATAAAAAATATTCTGATGAAGGCATATTTTTGATTCATAAAATTAATTTAATGATAATTGGGTATTACTTTATTATGAAATAATAGATAAATTTTCATTATATAAATCCTTTATACATATTTTTCATAATGATGTTATCAATATTCTCGCCTTTTAATTTAACGGCTAGGTAATAATGGATTACTATATAATAGTTCATTTTAGACTTATGGTTTCATAAAAAATGATTTTGAAGATTTTATGTTCATTTCATAGGAAATACATATAAAATATTAGGGTGTTACATTGATCCTATTACAGAAAGAATATAAATTGGGTAAATAATTTCTTACTGAAATTTAAAATATAAATTCCATTTTTTGTGACCTTTTATTATAATTTGAAATATTTTCATTAAATAGATATTTCCTACCTCAACCACTTATAATTATTCAAATAATTTCACTAAAATTAGTTTAGTATATTTTCTGTTATTGAAGGAGTTATTAAATAGTTCCATTATTTATGAAATGTTAATAATGTGTTGATTTTTTTTCATTTTATATAATTTCATAATCAATTAATCATGGTGGTGATAGAAAAATTAATCACATTAGTTTGTGGAGGTTGTAGTCTGCCCGTACACATGAGAAACATTATCATTTTCCAATGAAATCAAAATTAAGATTGTATATGACATCATATATTTCAAGATAAAAATTTATTTATTAAATATTATATATTTTAATTAATTCCCCCTCTATATCCATCAAATTAGAGTATTTATGGGAAATTAATTACACTATTAGGTTGAGATAGTAGTCTGTATATCCACATAAAGAAAGTTCTTATTTTCTATATGGTAGAAACGAGGTGTCAAATGGTTATACCATAATCATAATAACATATCAATATATTTGTGATATTATAATGATTATTTTAATATGGATAGAATGGATTTATTGAAGAAGAAGATGAAATAAAATTTGAATGATTTGGGTGAGAAGAATACCTATTATTTAGGAGACCTCTTTTAAATTACACCTTAATCCTTTATAACATGGTTTTAGGGTAAAACCTGAAGATCAATAGTGACTTTAAGTAATATAGAATGGTTTTTGGGAGAGTAATGTCCAATATTTATGGCTCAAAGTTTATGAATATTCAAGCAGAATAGGTTCCATTTTATAAGTGAGAAGAGGGACACACATGGAACTACGTAAATTAATTAAATAACATAATGTTATTATATTTTATGATTACAACAAAATTTTATTATCTTTTAATATGATAAGTGAATGATTAAATTTATCCAACTAATGATGTTTAAAAATGTGTTTTTTGTTTACATGAAGCCTCATCCCTTTATTTTTAACCCTTTTAACGCATTTTACCCTTTACCAAATAGATAAATATTTATCATTGTTCCTATTCATTATGAATAAAAAATAAGTTTTCCTTATTACCTAATATCAACTATAATGATTCAAAATATGGAATCTATTTTATATGATTCAACTCCATTGATACCGCATTGTGTTGTGTTGTATTTTTTCAATGTATAATGAGTATTTTATGTCAATATATTGAAGAATAATTAAGAACAATTTATTGGATATTTGTTTTGGAAAATTAAATCCTTATGAAGTTAAATTTCCCAATCCAAGTAAATATTAAAATATATTTTTAATTTTAAATTCTACATGAATTGAAGTGCTACCTTGAATAATTGAAGTTATTAATAACCATTATTTATCTTGGAAATTAAAGAATCAATGTGTTCTACCATTGGATAAAATTTAAATATATTAATTTTGTGGAAAAGAAGTATGAAAAAGATAAATATGAACCTAGATGCTTCTACGGTATATCAAATTAGTGAAATCATTTCATCTGTGTTGAAAATATTCAAAGTAATCTGTCCATATGAAGGTAGTTATTTATATGAGAAATAAACTCAAATGAAGTTTGAATTAATTATGATTATTAGTGTGTTATTCATAAAGTTGTAAACATGTTCTTATTGTGAGAGGAGACAATACATTGTTTACATAAGAATTTATGATGAGATTTTATGAATAATTAAAAGGTTATTGAGAATTAAATATGTCATAAAAAATAGTTATATTTAAAATGACATGAATTGAGGGGAATTGTTGGTCATCGCCAATAGACATTGTTAGTATTTTTGAGTTTTATGTCCTTTAAAAAACATCAAAAACCATAACAATACCAAGGAAACTTAATAAGAACAAATTTGGGACTAGGGTTTACCATGTAGGAGTTCGTTCAAGTAGTCCAATCTAGGAAGAATGAGTTCATTCATATCACCCATATCGATTGCACAATTAGAAGGGAAAATGAGATTGTGTGAATAGGTTCTAGTGTAATAGTTTGAGGTGGTGCCATCCCATCACCTAATTTGTATGTTAATTTAGTAATCCTTGAGAGGACCAAAATACATAAAACTAACTGGATGAAAAAAATAATTTCTTATATGTGAGTGAGAGGCCAAATGCAAGTTCGTTGTGGGATTGCATGAGAAGTGGATACAATAGCTCTATGTTAAACTACTATTCATATAATTTTAGTCATTAGATATAAAAAATATAATTCATCTAATCATCCAATTTTCATATTCCTCCTAATGATATTTTTTTTCACATGTTGTCCTGAACTCAACAAATGAATATATCTAATGTGAGTATAAGGTATTGGATCACCCTTAAGCCCTATTATTGATATACTATATCCAATTAAGTCAACTTTATGTTGAGCTTAGATCAACTATATGAAGATTAAACCAACCACCAGATTCACTCAAGAGACCATATTCTTGAGATGTAGGGACCTTTAATAATGACTTCCAACTGCCATGTGATTTTATCATATGGCTGTTAAATTGACTTTGACTATCTTGAAAAATCTGAAAAACTAAAAAATCACCATGTGTAAGATCATAAAATCCCTGAAAATTTCAAGTTAACTATTGGAATTTGGATCAACCAACATAATAGATGAAAAATTACATGTTCATCTGAGAAACCACATGATAAACCTCGATCAAATGCCCATTCTAGTCAAACTTGAAATATTTGTTTTTCTTCGACCATAACTATTAATCTTTATAAACATCTAAGAAGAGTTGTGATCCAAGAGGATTTGTAAGGTAGGTGTTGGGTTTTCCTAACATGCCTGACAAATGTCATGAGATGAGATTTGTTGAACATACAGACATATAGTAATAAGTTGATCAATATTAGGTTAGTAGTAAAAAAGTAGATGAGGAAAATAAGATGATTTATATAATTTGGTACATGACTTTGAAGATCACCTTCCATGATATCAGATGAATTAATTTTAAAATTTTAGGTAAAACTAATCATATAAATAATTTTTATGAGAATTAGGTGATAAATAAGATGGTTTCACAATGGATTTATAGTGTTATGTCCATTCCCTGTATATAGAACATGTGATACTAGTCTTCCAAGATGCATGAAATCCATTAACACTAAGAAGGAAATTAATGTTGTGCATAATTTTATGATTCAACACTTATGCATTCTATTATTTATAAATTTATATTTTTAATATATTCAAATTCATGGTTGAATTAAGAAATAGGATAGAAGTATGAATCCAACGAGTAAATGAATATTATCTCTGATTTTAGTGATGATGATTAATAAGGAATACAAAAGATATAAAACTTTCAAATATTTATATGAGTTGGAAAGAGGAGATAGAGTGCATGCATTATTCCAGAATGAGAATGAGGAGACATTTCACATTGATTAAATATTCATAAAATAGATTAGAAAGGGGAAAGAATACCCAAGGATTTAATGTATAATAATGGTGACCTAAATGAGGATTTTTTGGATATGAGGGAAAAATAATGCACCCCAGTTATGAAGACATGAATAGATGTTATGTATTTGGATGAAATAAATTATATAAGTTTAACATAATATTTAGTTGTTATAGTAAATTTAATTATGGGTTTTCAGGTGTATTTACATTGAAAAACTATAGTGATGTAAATGGGAATTTAAGTCTGATAGTCAAATAGTATTGAGGAAACTTTAATGCCAGTTTTTCAAGACATTTAATTGTGATAATATTATTTAGAAATTGAGAATTATAGATAGATATTTATGGGAAATTGAATATTGATAATAATATTCCCAGGTAATGAATACAAATATATAAAAGTGAGAATTAAAAATAGTATGTTGGACATTTTTATTCTAAAAAGTTATCTTCTATTATGAAGACACATATCTAATACATGAATATATTGAATACCTTTATATATCTAAGATTGAGAAAATTAGGAACTAGTGTTTCATATAAAATAATCATTCCATGCACAAATAAAGAAGAGATAAAATAAAAATAATAAGTGATTGTGAGTGGAACACAATATCTATTCATATACAAGACAAAGACGATTAGTATCTCACCTATAAAATATTACTATATTGTAGAATTATAAAAACAATGAGGATGTACATATTATTTCTATATGATAAGATAAATATCAATTCATATAGTCCACGGGGGATGCGATTCAATATAGTTGATCTTGCTTTGAGGTTATAAAATTATAATCACTAGTATAAAGGGGAAAAAATCACACGCTTGGTTTATACCTTGTTAGTTCTAGGATAACTAGTTTAACTCCTTACAAATTATCAGGCTTTATTTGATGATAAGATATTTTTTGTGTGTGCATAAGATATAAACCACTATGCATTGGGGATATATTCATCCTTAGAGTGGAATCCCCCACCCACAACCATGGTATTATCTTATGCTTTTCTCTTATTCTACATTAGGATTCAAATTGTCCAAATATATGAAAAAAATATAGAAATAAAAATCTAACCACTAAAAATGATGGTATGTAAAAAAGGAATACATCATTAAATAAGTAGAAATACACCCCACACTAATTTACCCCCTACATCAGTGTGATCACATCCATGTGTCATCCATATTAATTGGTATCAAAGGGATATGTTTTATCTCTTATTGAATTATAATCTATGTAAATATAAAATTAAAACATAGAGTTATTTTATATATAGTTTATCATATTTAAATTTCATTTCATACTCATAAAAATATAAGGAAGAATGAATTATGTAGAATAGAGAATGTTTATCTTCTATGTAAAGAGGAAGATGAATTATTTTTTCTTGATTTGATTCTATTAAAGACATTTCTGACATAGGAAATAAAGATATGGTAGTTACCTCAACTACCAAGAATATTGGTAACCAATATACCTTCAATGAATCAAAATATCAAAAAGGAGGTAACTAATATATTTTTTCAAACATTTCCCTTAGATGAAATCCATATAAGTAATAGAGACCATAGTATAGATTATTCACAAGACAATTAAATTTATACTCAAAAATAATTCATTCATGATTGTCCAAAATATATGGTTACTTTAATTTTTTGGAATTTTAGAATATTTTAGGAGGATAATTTTAATCTTGAAGAATAATTAAAGAAATAGATGGAAAGTTTGCAACAAATTTGTTGATGTTTCTATATCCCACAAAATTAAACGTTCCAAAAGTATAATAATCAAGGAGCATTAATAAGAATAAACCAAATAAAGAAATGTTTGATATTATTAAATCATGAAAAATTATGAATCTATTGAAATTATTGATGATAAATTACATGTATTTATGGAACAGAAGCAAATAAATCTATAACATCAAGACTGGTCAACTGGAGGTCAAATACAAAAGATTAATGTGTTGGTCATCTATTATTGTAAAAATACAAATTCCCAATGAAGATACTGAGATGTTTAAAAATGAATATAAAGACAAAATTAAGATAATGGAGAATCCTAAATACACTATAAATATATAATTTATGGATCTTGATGTCAAATTTAAGACTCTAGAAGAAACTCAAAACATGTATTCAAAATAATTTAAAATGAATGTTATTTCCACTCAATATTCAAATTTGGATTTTCAATATAAATGACCTCTATATAGTTCCATGAAAATATATAGGACATCTAATGATCATATGGTAGTAGTATCAATGAAACTGGAATAATCCACACTTAAAAATAATGTTTATATAGAATCTATTTTCTTGAGTAGTATAAATTTAAAATCAGAATTAGTATAACTATCAATTTAGAAAAATATTGAGAAACTCACCACAACCACCATTGTGGATGAAAAAATTATATCAGTAACTTATCCTTTAAATGTAACATTTAGTGAATAATTTATAGAATTGATACAATTCTCAGAATTAAGTTATTAAAAAAATATCCTCATTTATTTGCTACTATTTCTACTTTCAATGATTTTGCCATATGTTTATAAATTATTGGAACAATATAAAAACTATAAAAAAACCCTCTATCAAGAGGGTTAAAGATGAGAAGATTAAAATAATAAAGTTGGAAATAAAAAGATTATTGATCCCAAATAGGTTTCTAACATGAGAGATCATTGTGTTATTTTCAATCAATGTGGTCGTAGTTAAAGGAATGTACGTATAAATCCTTCAATTATGTAACTATTAAAATATTCTCCCTGTAATAATTCTTCATAGAATATTTTAAACTATATACAGGAAAATATATCATGTGATCGAAATAGATAGAATTGACAAAATGTATTATTTTAGATCAACCATTCAAAAATTAATCAACCATATGTTGAGCTAAAATGTACCAATTGAAGATTGAATCGACTGCATGAATTACTCAAGTGACTATGTCCCAGACATGGAACGAACATACATGATGATTTTGAACTTCAATATGATTTTATTGCATGGTCAATAAAAACACCATGAGCATCGTGATCGATTATGAAAAGTGAATGATCGACCATACATGCAATGATCAACCACCCAAATAAATTCAGATTGACTATGAAAATTTTGATTGACATCAAGTATAGAAGAAACACCACATGTTCATCAAATCCAATTCATGAGAAACCGCTATTATCCACCTGATTAGGTAGTTTATGATTTTTTTATTCACTATGAATGTAAAGATTATCAAACACCTGAGAAGAGTTGTGATCTAAGTGGATAATGAGGGGAGGAGGTGATTATTGTAACACCCCAAGATTTCATAGTATGTTAGTTCTTCAATGTAATTAAATAACTTACACTACATGCAACATCAAGTCCAAGCGCACCACGACTTACCAAACTAGACATTCCAAAATGTTTATGAATAGTATTAACAGAATTTAAAACTTTATATAACCCTTATAATTTTATAATCTATATTATGATTTTCTTAGACATAATGTAAGGACGAATTTATTTTTTCAGATAAAAGAACTATTTTTCAAAAAATGCAATTTTTCTACCTTGTAATGGAGAACCCTTTCTAAATCCAATATTTGAAAAATTGATATATTAAATTGGACAAATTAAACTTCTTCTTTGGGATCAGGACATACGAAATTAGTTTTAATAAATTTTTGGTGTTTTCTGGTAACTTTCATATTTGGGTGAATAGTGAAAAATAATATATTTTACCTGGAAACTACTTTTTTAATCTAAATAATTTTTATTGATCAAATATACATGTGAATGGTTTGGATGTATAATTGGATAATATTTTTATAATTTAATCCAATTATTTTTATTGGATGTAATTTCATTCTGAAATTGGACATAAAAAAATGTCAATCTTTTGGTAGTTATTAATTCATAAAAATACGCTTTTTGGTTTTAACAACGGAAATTAATTTTAAAATGATAAATGAAATTAATATGTTTTTAATTAGGTAAAATAGACCTCATTTTTTAATTTAGAATATCAAAATTATCTTAGGGTGAATTTTTGGTATGTTTCTGAAAACATTTAATTTTTGATGAATAGTGAGAAACACTAAGTTATAGTTTAAATCCGAATTTTTATTTAAATAATTATTTATTTTATTTAAATTTATTTTAGGTCAAAATATATACATAATACCTATATAAGTTCAATGTAATTAATTGGATTCAGTTTATAAAAATTTTAGATATATAAAATGTTTATTGATCTTTTCACCGTCTTTTACCGACCTCCTAGGAGCATTTGAAAATTTACATAAAACCTCATTTTATCGCTTCTGTAAGTTGAATTTCAAAAATCCAAGAGACATGGTTAATATCAAGGAGTAAAATATGGTTCAATAAGATAAAAATAATTTTTGGTGAATAGTAACATTTAACTTTTATTTACCACAGTTAAAAGTAAATCAGGTAATTAAAGGTACAAATGATATTATTATTACCCTAAAATATGTCCTAATTATATTGGATAAATATAATTCGACCAAAAAAACCATAGGAATAAAATATGAACCTCTTTGGACAACATTGATTAGATTAGGACATTTATTATTATTTAATTCAAAGAAGAGTTAAAAGTGTTAAAATCAATGTTTAATAACTAAAACATTTTTAATATAGTGTTACATATAATATAAATTCGACTATAAATATTCATTAGAACTATAAAAATATTTCCTACATGATGGAATTTTATTTATACTTTTTAGGCGTTATATAATTTAATTTATTAATGACACAATGATGATGCAGTAATTACCTAATTAATGAAATCTTAAAATAATTGATACTATAAATATCCAGATAAATTTAATTTGAGACTTTTTATGAATTCCACTAATTGTATATGTTAATATGACATATTAGGGTTGGTTAAGTGAATTGGTTTCGAAGAAATAATTTTTTTTTTGAATTTAGTAAAAGTAAAATACCAAATTGTGCCAAAAGTGACTTAAAAGAGTTTTTAATACAAATATTATATTATTAATTGATATTCTATCCCTAAAATTTAATTTTCATCTAAAAGGATTATTTAATGACACGTGTATCATTAATGAACCACTTGGGGTTATATTGGAAGTATATAGTATGTTTATTAATCGTAAAATATAAAAGTATAAGGAGACATGGTAAATGTCAAAATATTTAACTAAGAGTAAAATCTAAAAGATAAAGTTAATATAGTGACCCAAACCTATATGAAATGTATTGGTTGAGTGGTTTTCGACCCATCCCCACCTTATACTTTAAATAATCTACTTTGGAGCCATTAGAAACCAAAATTTAGTTTATTATAAATTAATATTTCTAGTATTTTATATAGTGCCCCTCACCCCTCTTATAAAAGGGCACTCCCTCTTCCCTCAAATTCACACCTTCAAAGACTTTTGGATTGGAAAAACTCTGCCAAAATACACTCTCAACTTTTATCTCTTCATCCTAGAGGCTCTCCATTAGTCATAAAGGAAACCAAAGGTGCCATTTAGATCAAATAAAAAGGAAGAACCTGAAGAAGAGGTAAATATATCATCACCTCTTTCAAGTTCCTTTCATCTTCCACTTCCTCTTTCTTTTTTGTTTCCATTCTAAAATAATATCTCCAGTATCTTTTATATACAATGATGTTATTATGAACATGTCTCCACATCGTGGTGTAATTGTTATTCAATACATAATTATTTTGATGGGTATAATAATGATGTGTAATTGATGTAAATAATAAATATAACATGATAATGACTCTACATATATGATATATCAATCAATTATATATTGTTTTAATATAAAAATAATGATATTTTCACTCTTGTGTACGTACGGATTACCATCTCAATGAAGGGGATGAAATTCATTCCCCAACGTTTCCATTCAAGACTAAATTTCATTTGATGTTTAAAAATAATGTTTAGAGACATGATATAATTTTGGATATGAATAAGATACATCTCATCCATAACATATATGACTCACATAACAAAGAATATAAAGGAAAACGAATCCGTTAACACCTGAAATGACTATAATACTAAGATATTATTAACAAATCAATGTTAAAAGATCATATATGATATCATATTAATTTATATGATTCTTCTATAATTTAATAACAATTATTTCACCATTATACCAGAGTTTAACCTACCCACGACCAAGGGAAAAGTAAAAAGTAAGGGGTTTCTTATCTCACTTTTATTTCCATGAGATTTCCACTGTTCACCACTTATTTATTACATGTGGTATGTGTACTGCCCATGATTTTATTAATTTTGTAATATATATTAATTTATGGATATTTACATAATCATTGTATGATCCTTCTTTCATGGGTGTATGTTTTGTAAGTTACCAAATCAATAAGGGAATTCGAAATTTCAATTTCCACTCATTCGGCTTTACGCATACTTCATTGATTATTTTACTCCAAGATGATGTATGGAATCACTATTCATTTTCTTATGTCGTAATTTCCACTCCCATTTATGTGGATATACTTTTGATACACATAATCCTTCTTTTTAAAAATTCTCATGTCATCTATATGAACATGATAAGAGTAATATTAACTAAATATCTATTTGTTGAGTTAAATATCCAATTCATTGGGGTTGTTTTTTACAAGAATATATGTGAATGTCCTCTGATTTATTTACACTGAATATCCAATCATATTGAGTGTATAAATATTTTTCACACAAAATTATGTCGTTGATTATTCTTTAACCTAAGTATAGAGTCTTTATAAGAGATTTCATCTCAATTTACATTCCATTGAGACTTATTTGTTGTTATACACCAAATCACTTTTATATGGTGTATATAATGTTCTTTGAAATAGTATATCATGAATCCATTTATTCTCATGATATTAAAAAGTTCGAATTTCCTCAATTATTTGTATTCAAGTGTCTCTCTTTTGGTTAGGAACTCAAACTAAAATACCATTTTTAAACATTTTAATGATTTATCATTCTAAATATTTCTCATTAATGTCGATGTTTTAGAAATGGGTTTTTAAGGATTTATTTATATAGACATTAACGTTTTAAATTTAAAATTCCTTTTAAAAGTTTCAAAGTGGTATGGGACACTTTGATTCAAAAATCTATTTTAAACTACTTCTTGATAAGTAGTGATACTTTTAAATGTTTTCAAGAAAAACGGGGATATTTCTCTCAAATAGTTTTGATGATTACTTTCATCTATGTCAATATCATTCATTATTCTCTATTGAGATTGATCTATATAATACAATCTTACATATTGCATTGAATGAGATATGTTTGACTGTGGATATGCTATTATTATACCATTCATGGTTTGTGGTTAAAATATTGACATTTTGTATGCTAGTTTTAATATAAATGTTCAAATTATGTTTGAACCTTTTCATATGAGGAATGAATTGGACTTAGTTAGTGACGAGTGGAGGCCACTATAACTCCTCAATACATCGGTAGGTCTCATGAGACAAACTAGTGTCTTTGTACTATGCCTTGACAAAATCTTATTTGTGCTTTTGGAACGAGGCCTAGACTATATAGTTATGAATTTCTGGAATAATGCATTCCATCATTATGAAAGTGGCTATTGATATTTCATGTGATTATTCGACAACTATAATATCCATGTGAATATGTAAATGGAATTATTTGATTTTATCTTTTCCATATCATGTTGAAGTTCAAGTTTAAAAGGCTTTTGTTTTAGTCTTATACACTGCCATAAATGTTTATGTTTATTTATGAAAGTTTTCGCTATAATTTTATCCTTACTAAGCATCTGATCTCACCCCTTTATATGTATTATTATTCATAGGATGCAAAAAATTATATTATGAATCACCTGTAGGGATAGTCTATGGGATATCCGAGTTGTCTATGGAAAAAATGTTGTTTTAGTTTTCCATTTTGTGATGCAATGTAAACCTTATGTATGTATCTACTACTTCTAAGACTACTAAACTAATCCATCTTTCAAGACTTTATCTTTTATGATCATGCCAATGATATGTAATAATACACCGAATATGGGCTTTTGGGGTCGGGGCATTACAGTTAGTATCAGAGGAAGTTTAGTACAAACCTTGGAAACGAGATTTAGATAAACTCTTGTTAGAGAAAATATCCCTAAGATAGAATTTGAGGATAAGTATAGAGGAACTTCCTAAAATTTTGGTATTTTAGTGATTTTGTGAGTTTTCAAAGAAATACATCCATGGATGGATATGAGTAGGTTGAGGCCGCTCTGTCATAGATGTACTTAGGGGTAAATCCCGAAAACACTGCATTGAGCTAGACTCGAACGAGAACTGGAGCATGAAAATGGGCCTTGCTACACAATTGGTTACAACACTCCTGGGGTATATGCTTAGGATAATTTTCAATTTCTTTACAAACCGTTTTGAAGTATTTTAATATAAGATGAGAATAAATGACCTTGGTTAATTCTAAAGTTTTTCAAATTGAAAATATGGTGTCATGATACTCTCTAAATGATTTTATGACTACTGTTACTCACACAATGCTTTTTGGTTTTAGTCAATGGATGGATTCCTAGGAATTCATAGCCACTTTGAGAATGATGTACAAGGTGGGAATAGTGGTGGAAATGAGAAAAAAATGGAATATTGATAGGCGTAAAACATATCATGTTCATTCCAAATCAATTTTCCAAAAATATGATCAACAAAATATATATTAACCAACTCCCAGACTCAATAAAGAAGAGAAATGTGATGAATGATAACAGCTCCAGCAGTGGAGACCATGGAGAAATGAATCCTCAACTTCCATCATGCAGTAAATGTGGAAGGAGACACCAAGGAAAGTATCTCAATGGAATAAAGAAATGATTTATTTTTGGGAAAGAGAGACATAAAGTGAAGAATTGTTGAGGAAAAATGAAGAGTACTATATAAGAAAAAAAAAATGGTCCCAAGAATCCATTTACAGTTATTTTCCGTAAATAGAGGGGACCTGGCCATTACCCGAGTGAATTCCTTATTCTATAGGATATTTTCTTGGTCAAAGAAAAAGCTATATGGAAATAAATGGTTGGAGAAATGTTTAAAAGTATTAGTGCTCCTTATTGATGGGATTACTTCGGAATAATATTCTCTTATATTTGTAACCCTGCAGTTTGTCATGTGAAAATGATATTTGAGGAAGAATTATCTTTTCTCTTGTGGATATAGTTATAAATAACCATTTGGTTTTATATGATCATTGGTTTTGAGGCAATTACAAGTTAATTTTTTTTTTTGGTATGAAAATGAAAGGTAGGATATAACATTTGTGGTTAAATTATGTTATGGTTATTTAAGGAATTTATCTCATTTTGGTAATGTTATAAAATATAGTTTTTGAAAAAGAACAACACGCATACTGTGTGACAACCTGTACTGTCAGAAAAAGCTGTGGGAATCGAACCCAAAACCAGAGTGAGATTAGGATTTATCGCCTCCTACTAGACTACGTGAAGTCCCTGATGAGCGTGACTAATTATTTTTAGTTAAATGATTTTATAGATCAATAATATGTTGATTTGGGATCTTATGTTTTATCAAATGAATACCCTTATTATAGGAAGACGATTTGGTGATTTAGTGATAAATGTTATTTTGGAAGATGTTTGCTTTGTTGGGAACACTATAAGCTCAAGGAAAATTGAATACTATGGGATTTCATTTGAGGAGTAATGGGGGATTTTTATCTATGTTTTTAATGTGTATTTGTAGAGATTTGGGTTATTTATGGAAACGATTAACCTATATTAGAGAATGTATGATTAGGTTTATTACTTTTAGGTATGTGACTTTAAGAGTAGTTATTGTCATTTAGAGATAAAATTTGTGGTGGAAGACTTCATAACCAAATTCTTCTAAGTTTTGGGTTTCAATGTTAGTTGGATTGTATTAAAGGATTTTAAGGACAACTGTTTATTGAATGGTATTTATTTAACTTTTGGGTATTGCTAGTTTGATTTTAGAAATTAAGATTAATGTTTATTTCCCTAAAGGAATATCCTTTTTAGGGATCATCCGATCTTGTACTAACCATTTTGGTTTTGATTAATCTCTAAATATAACGTAAATATATTGTTTATCCTTTTTAGATCAAGTGATTTTCTAGAAGTTTATTCTAGCTCTTTTGGTGTGACCAAGTCTTCTTGAATACTCATCGTTTAAAAAAACGTTAGTGGTAGAAATTTATTAAAGAAAGAAACTCTAATTTAAAACTAAGTATATCACTTTATGTTCTAATTCAATATCATAAATAAATTCCTCATATTTATGATATGTAACTTAAAACAAACAAAAAATGTTGTCTGTTTACTTTTCCTACTGGAAAACTAATGACTGTTTTTTCCATCACAAGTTTGTGGTTTTCTTGTTGTTAAATTTTTCCTGATCATGTTTTCTTTCCCTCTCTATCAGAACATGAAACTTAGTTTAACTTCCATATCCTTTTTTCCAACATGGAATCCTAGTATGGGTTATCTTGGGTGACCTTTTTACTTCTCTTTCTTTCTTTTAAAGGGATAGTTTTTTTGACTCCTTTTTCGATGATGGACTTTCCATTATACTCCCAAGCCCAATTTTAAAAATTGCGAGGATGCAATTTATTAAAGGAGGGAAGAATATAACACCCCAAGAATTCATAGTACGTTAGTTCTTCATTGTATTAAAATAACTTACACTATACGCAACATCGAGTTCAAGTGCACCACGACCTACCAAACTACCCATTCAAAAGCAGTTATGAATAGTATTAACAGAATTTGGAAATTTATATAACCCTTATAATTTTAGAATATATATTATGATTTTGTTAGATATAATTTAAGGACAAATTCATTTTTTTCAGATAAAAGAACTATTTTTCAAAAAATGAAAATTTACCTCCTTTTAATGGAGAACCCTATTTAAATCCAATATTTGAAACTTTAATATATTAAATTTGAAAAAATAAACATTTTCTTTGGGATTGGGACATAAGAATTTAGTTTCAACAAAATTTTGGTTTTTTCTGATAACTTTCATATTTGGGTGAATAGTGAAAAATAATATATTTTAACTAAAAACAACTTTTTTAATCAAAATAATTTATAGTGTTCAACTATACATATGAATGGTTTGGATGTATAATGAGAATATATTTTTACCATTTAATCCAATGTTGGTCATTGGAAGTAATTTAACTTTGAAATTGGACATAAACAAATGTCTGTCTTTTGGTAGTTATTATTTCATAAAAATACGCTTTTTTTGTTTTGAAAATGCCAATTAATTTTAAACTTATAAATGAAATTTCTATGTGTTGAATTTTGTAAAATAGACTTCAATTTTTAATTCAGAATATCATAATTATCTTGGAGTAAATTTTTGGTATGTTTCTAAAAACATTTAATTTTTGATGATTAGTGAAAAACACTAAGTTAAAGTTTAAATATGAATTTTTATTTAAATAATTATTTGTTTTATTTGAATTTATTTTAGGTAAAAATTTATAAATAATACATATATATGTTCAATGTAATTCATTTGAGTCAGTTTATAATATTGTTAGATATATAAAATTTTTATTGAACATTTCACCATCTTTTTCCCACCTCCTAGGAGCATTTTTAAATTTATATAAAACTTAATTTTACCACTTCTTTGAGTTGAATTTCAAAAATCTGAGATACACAGTTAATATCAAGGAGTAAAATGTGGTTCAATAAGATAAAGTTTTTTTTGGTGAATAGTAACTTTTAACTTTTATTTACCACGGTTAAAAATAAATAGGGTAATTAATGGTAAAATTGTTATTATTATTACCCTAAAACATGTCATAATTCTATTAGATAAGTATAATTCAACCAAAAAAACTTATTAACAGTATATGAACCTCTATGGTCCACTTGGATTGGATTATGAAATTTATTATTATTTAATTCAAAGAAGAGTTAAAAGAGTTAAAATCAAAGTTTAATAACTAAAACATTTTTAATATTGGGTTACACATAAGATACATTCGACTATAAATTTCCATTAGAATGATAAAATGATTTTCTACATAATGTTATTTTATTTATGTTTTTTGGACATTATATAATTTAATTTATTAATGACACGATGATGATGCAGTAATTACCTAATTAATGAAATATTAAACTAATTGATACTATAAATATCCAAATAAATGTAATTTGAGATTTTTTATGAATTGCACTAATTTGATGTGTTAATATGACATATTAGGGTTGGTTAGGTGAATTGGTTTCAAAGTAATAATACTGTTATGAATTTATCAAAAAAATTACCAAATAGTTTCAAAATTGACATAAAAGAGTTTTTAATAAAAATATTATATTATTAATTGATATTCTATCCCTAAATATCTAAAGTTCAGCAAAAGGCTTATTTAATGATATTTTTATCATTATTGAACCACTTGGGGTTCTATTGGAATTATATAGTATGTTTATTAAACATAAAATATAAAAATATAAAGAGACATGGTAAATGTCAAAATATTCAACTAAGAGTTAAATCAAAACGATAACGTTAATATTGTGACCCAAACCTGTCTAAAACATATTGGTTGTGTGGTTTTCAATCCATACCAACCTTATCCTCTAAATAATATATTTTTTAGCCGTTAGAAACCAAAATTTATTTTATTATAAAATAATATTTGCAGTTTTTCCTAAGGTGCCCTCACCCCTATTATAAAAGGGCACTCCCCCTTCCCTTAAATTCACACCTTAAAAGCCTTTTGGATCATCCAAACTTTACCCAGATACACTCTAAACTGTCCTCCCATCATCCGAGATGCACTCCTTTATTCATAAAGCCAACCTAAGGAGCCCTTTTGATCAAATCAAAAGGAAGAACCCGGAGAAGAGGTAAATATCTCATGACATCATTCAAGTTCCTTTCTTATTCCACTTCCTCTTTCTTTGTTGTTTCCATTATAAAATAATAACTCCAGTATCTTCAATATATTGTGATGTTATTATAAATATAGAACATCCATATTCATTATTCTATCCATCCATTGAATGACATGTCACCATATGTGTGTACGTATGGCTTACCGTCTCCACATCGTGGTGTAATTGTTATTCAATACATTATTATTTGGATGGGTATAATAATGGTGTGTAATTGATGTAAATAATAAATATAACATGATAATGATTCTTCATATATGATATATCATCCAATTATATATTATTTTAATATTAAAATAATTATATTGTCGCTCGTGCGTACGTACGGATTACCATCTCCACGAACGTGATGAGATTCATTCCCCATTATATCCATTCAAGACTAAATTTAATTTGATGATTAAAAATAATGGTTAGAGACATGATATCATTTTGGATATAAATAAGATACATCCCATATATAAAAATATGACTCACATAACAAATAATATAAAGGAAAACGAATCTGTTAACACACGAAACAATGATAATAATAAGATATTATTAACAAATAAATGTTAAAAGATAATATATGATATCATATTAATGTATATGATTTTTGTATGATTTTATAACAATTATTTCAACATTATGCAAGATTTTAACCTACCCTCAACCAAGGAAAATTTACAAAGTAAGGGGTTTCATATCTCACTTGTAATTCCGTGAGATTTCCATTGTTCAGCAGTTATTTATTGCATGAGGTGTGTGTATGGCCCATGATTTTATTCATTGTGTAATATAATTTAATTTTTTGATATTTACATCATCATTATATGATCCTTCTTTCATGGATGTATGTTTTTTAAGTTACCCAATCGAAAAGGGAATTTGAAATTTCAATTTCAACTCATTTGGCTTTACGCATACTTGATTGATTATTTTACTCCAAGATTGTGTGTGGAATAACTATTCATTTCTTATGTCCTAATTTACACTCCCCTTTTGGTGGATATACTTTTGATACACATAATCTCTCCATTGAAAAATTCTCAAGTCATCGATATGAACTTGATAAGAGGAATATTAACTAAATCTCTATTTGTTGAGTTAAACATCCAATTCATTGGTGTTGTCTTTACAAGAATATGTGTGAATGTCCAATGATTGATTTACACTGAATATACAGTCATATTGAGTGTATTTATATTTTTCACACATAATTATGTCGTTTAATAATCCATAACCTAAGGATACAGTATTTATAAGGGATTTCATCTCAATTTACATTACATTGAGAAATCATTATTGTTATACACCAAATCACTTTTATATGGTGTATATAATTTACATTGACATAGTGTATCATTAATACCATTATTCTCATGATATTAAAAAGTTTTTATTTCCTCAATTATTTGTATTGAAGTGTCTCTCTTTTGGTTAGGAACTCTAAATAAAATATCATTTTAATTTTTTTAATGATTTATCATTATAAATCTTTCTCATTAATGTTCATGTTTTAAAAATGGTTTTAAGGATTTATTTAGATGGAAATTAATGTTTTTAAATTAAAATTCTATTTAAAAGTTTCAAAGTGGTATGGGACACTTTGATTCCAAAATCTATTTTAAATGGCTTCTTGATAAAAAGTGAGACTTTTAAATGTTTTCAAGAAAAAGGGGGATATTTCTCTCAAATAGTTTTGATGATTATTTTCATCTATGTTAATATCATTAATTATTATATATTGAAGTTTATGTATATAATACAATATTATCTATTGTATTGTATGCATTATGTTTGACTGTTGAAGTGCTATTCTTATACCATTCATGGTTTGTGGTTAAAATATTGACATTTCATATGCTAGTTTTAATACGAATGTTCAGATTATGTTTTAACCTTTTCATATGAGGAATTCATTGTACTTATTAAGTTATGGGTGGATCCCGCTATAGCTCCTCGATGCTTTGGTAGGTCTCATGAGACAAAATACTGTCTTGGCATAATGCCTTGAAAAAATCTTATTTATAGTCTTGGCATGAAGCCTTGACTATGTGGTTATGAAAGTCCGGCATTATGCATTCCATCATTATGAAAGTGAATGTTGATATTTCATGTGATTATTCAACTAGTAGAATATCCAGGTGAATATTTAAATGTATTTATTTTATTTTATCTTTTCCATATCATGTTGAAGTTAAAGTTCAAAAGGCTTTTGTTTTAGTCTTATACCCTGCCTTCAATGTTTATGTTTACTTATGGAAGTTCCTGCTATAATGTTATCCTTACTGAGCATCTAAGCTCACCACTTCCTATGTTTTATTTTCCCCATGATGCAAAGATGTATATTATGACTGACCTGTATGGATAGTCTATGGGATCTCAGTGTTTTCTATTGAAACAATGTTGTTGTCTTTTTCCACTTTATGATGTAATGTAAACCTTATGAATGTATCTAGTACATCCAAGACTACTAAACTAGTCGGTCTTTAGAGACTTGATCTTTTTTTATCATTCCAATGATATATAATAATGCACCGACTCTGGGATTTTGGGGTCGGGGCATTACAAGTATGGATAACATACATGACAGAGGATATGAGATTAAAACATTTAAAATAAAGGACATATTTGAAGAAGATGAATAAAATGTGGTTAATAGTAAAGAAGTAGATAAAAAAACATATGATTTTTTCTTTCAGGTGCAGAAGTCCATGTTAGGATGAGAATCACATATTCACATACTAACATGCTTGAATTAAAATATCGCATTTCATGATATCACATATAGTACTATTGAGATATCATATTAAAATAAATAGCGCGAGATCTTCATGAGAATTAAGTTAATAATAAGATGCTACATTCATGAATGGTGAGTGTTCAGTTCATTCCAATAATATGTCACATTTGGTATGAGTCTGCATCAATTTAGGAAATCTATTAATATTTATAAGAAATGTATGACATGAATATATTAATGACATGTCACTAATCCATACAATTATTCATCCATTAAATTGGATAATAAATTAATGTCCATCAATGATTTAAGGAATAATAATGATACATGAATCATTGGAATAAATGCTTTCCATCTACGAGTTTAATGGTGAACCCTAGCGATGAAGAATAAAAATTTGTATCTTTCATATATTTAAATTATTTTAAAAGAGGAGACTATATGAATTAAAATTTCATGTATGAATATGTGGTTAGACAATGATTAATTCTATATAAAATGGTGCATAAATGGGAAAGAGCACCCAAGGATTCAATAAATTATAATCGTGACTTAAATGCAGTGTTACTAGATATTTTATAAGAATAACTAAGTCTAGTTATTAAGAGGTAAATTCATACAATGTATTGAGAACAAAAAAATGATATAAGGCTACAAAAAAATTTAATTTTTTTACAAAATTAAATGTTGTCTTTACTGGTTCATTTATTGTGACTAATTAGAATTATGTAAATAAAAATTAGAAAACCATGTTGGGGGAGTATGGAGGAATTTTTATTATTGATATTATTAATATTTAATAATGATATTATTCATGGGTCAATAGAAATTGAGTATGGAGAGTTATGGTCCATTCAAAAATTGATAATAATATTCACTATAATGAATATAATTATGATAATATTGGGGATGAACATGGGTGTGTTCGATGTTATAATTTAAAAAAGAGAAATTATTGTGTTAATACAAATATATGATAAAATAATCTGATTCCTAAAATGATTTATATAGGAGGGGTATAATGGGGAATCAATTTTCCATATAAAGAAACATTCCATGATCTGAAGAAAAAGAGATAAACGAATAGGAAGAATAGAAAGTTAGTGGCATAACATAATTTTTAAAACGTAGGCTATAGATTATGGGTAGAAATATTAAAATATATTAAAATATTTTATAATTATGAATAAAATTGAGGTATCCCATCTGAATTTAACAAGATAAGAATAATATCAATCCATATAGTATAGGAGGGACACAAGATAACACAGGTGACCTAACTTCATGTTGTTATAATCCCAATATATTCTACAAAGGGACTACAAGACCAGTTTTATTTATACTCAATTGGTGCTAGTATTATTTATTCAAGGCCATACCCATTATAATTATTTCATTGATAAATATATTGAAATTTGGATTATGTGGGTGAAAACCCGATACACACTATGCACATATCCATCCTTAGAGATGTGGACCTCATCAACTTTCATAGTGTTTTATTGTGCTTATTTCATATTCTACATCAACATTCACAGTATGCAAATAAAATACAAAAGGAAAGAGAGAAAAATAAAATCACTAATCAAGGGTGGAGGAAACAAAGGGATACATTTTTTTATTATTCAAAGGCATTCCACATTGATTCACCCCTCTCAGTTTTGTCACACACGCGTGTGATCATTTTAAATTGGTATTAGAGTGACATTTTCTTTCACTTATTATGTTATATTTTTAATGGAATTATGGAATTAAAACATGGGTGGATCTTATCAACAACTAATCATGTTTTAATTTATTCCCTATCTTATCAAAATTCCAGAAGAATGAGTTGATAATAATGATGAATTTCTCCCTATTATGTGATGAGAAAGATAAAGTGGTGTTTCCATGTTTTGATTATTGTGAAGAAAAGTCTGACATGGAAATAGAGGATCTTGTATTTACATCAACTAATAAATGGGTTGAAAATCACTCTTCCACCAATGAACTAATTCATAAAAATGAGGTGATGGATATAATTTTTTAAAAATTCATTTATATGAAACAAGTTCATTTGATAATGACTAGCGTATAGATATTTCACAAGATAAGTTAATTGTTACTCTAAAATATATCTTCAATAATCATCCAAAATAGGTTTTCACTTCTATTCATGGGAATTTCAGATAATTTTTGAAGGGGAATTCAGATATTTAATATACATATATGAAACAAGAGGGAAAACTGGTACAAAAGGTGATGAGGTGTACTGATCTCACTAAATAGTACAATGAAAATGGTATAATAATCAAGGATCCTCAACAAAAATTCTTCAATGATGGAATGTTTTTTTATAAATTAATCATTAAAAATTATGACCCATTTAAAGTCTTAATTAAAAATACCATGCATTAGAATAAAAGTAAAAAAATAAATCTTTGATTCCAAGACTTCTCAAATTGAAGTGAAATAAAAAATATAAAAGAACATGATGGTCTATTTCAAGAGAAGATCCAAATGGTTGAGGAAGAGAATGATATGTTTAAGACTGAATATGATGAAAAAATTAACATAATATATAATGAAAAATAAACTCTAAATATGATGTTCATAGAATATGAAGTCGAATTGAAGTATCAGTAAGATACACAAAACATGGGTTTGAAAAAAATTGAAATGACTACAAATACGGCTCTAAATTATGAGGTTGATTCTCAATATAATATAACAATATCTTATGGAAATTAAATATTGAGATCATACAATAATCAATATGTAGTAGTCTTAATGAAATAGGTGTTTATCCACTATTAAAAATATTGATCGTAATGAATCTATTTTCATGAATAGTGTAGGTTTAGAATAAAAATAATCATAATCATGGTTGAAAAAAATGGTGAGAAATAAAATACAATATTTTTAGTAGATAATTGAAGATGTATCAGGATCCATTTTCCTAAAAGGTATCATTTAGGGAATAATTAAGATCTTTCATACAATACGGTACAACATGAAATTTAAAAAAAGATCCACATTTGATGGTTACTATTTATACTAAGATAGATTTAGGAATATAGTTATAGATTTTTGGAACAATATGGGAACCAATAGAAGAAAAGGAATCCTATTTCATAGAGGATAAAATATTATAAGAATTAAATATCCTTGGTGGAAAGGAAACTTTTATCAATCTCAGAGATAATTGAAGAATATGGAGATCACTATGGTATTTTATATAGAAGTGGCCATAGTGAAAAGGAAATAATGTTTAAAAAATTAATGAAATATACTAGAAAAATTAAGAAAAGAAGAGAACATAAGCTTTCGAAAGTGAAATAGCCACCCTTTGTAATGATTCACAAGTTAAATAATATTCCCAGGAAGTCAATAAAGAAGGATAATGAGAGATCCTTGTATAGTAAGAAAAAACTAAAATTTTATTCAAATAAAATCCAAGAATAATAATATGAATATTACTCCTACTGAAAGTAGTTAATTATGTTATGGAAATATTGTACACAAAAAGGTTAATTTCAAGTAATACATGGAATAAAAAATTGAAAAATGTATGAATATGAAAAAAGAAGAAAAAAATGTATAAATGAAATAAAATAATCGGTATTAAATATGATATTCATGAAATTATATGGGTATATTTCATATAGTTTCTAAATATTTTTAAGGAATTTATATTCTTTCAGTTAATTTGAAAAAAAATAAATCGTGATAGATTATAAGATAAGGAAACAACTACAAGAAATAAAATGATTCCAAATGGAGGTGAAGTCAAATTTTAGGAGGGTTTTCATTTTATTATAGCCATATATCTCAAGAGGATTTATATGGGAGGTGAATAAATACTAGACCCAACTTGAATAATTGTGAAAAAATTATTCCATCCTATTAATCCTTTAAAAATATTATAAATACAATCCATAATCTTTGTTCCATGTTGAATTAAAAGTATAAAACTTTCCTGAAAAAATAAGAATTTGATAAAAACAATTTCCATGTCACCCTAAACATATTTGAAACCCAAAAAGGACATCATTAAAAAATATCTCCAAAATAAAGATGTAAGGGAAAGAGAATCGTAGTAGAGAAATCATTCTATCCTTGTTCCTCTCATTGATGAAAAAATTATGATCCACCCAATTTTATAAAGTATTTTTGTTGTATTTAATTTTTAATCATTAAGGTAATTTAAGGTGATAATAGTTCTTAAATGGATAACTATAGAAAAGTAAGATAGAAAAAAATATCCTAGGTCTGAAATTATTCATTCATATCATGATTTACCAATCAATTAGAATACCAATGAATATATGTGGAAATTATCTACCTTAATGATAGAGAATGACTAAGGTAGATTGTTATAAAGAGGCTTACATACCTTCATAATTATCAAAAATTAGTTATTTTGAAATTTATTGCAGTTAATAATTAAATTTATTGTCTTTAGATTCTCTAATCCTCGACCTTAAGCAACATATCTTAAAATTAAGGAGGTGGGATTTTTTAATTCAGGAAAATAAAACGATGAGATTCTATGATGTTACATATGTGTATTAAATGAATCATATGGTTTGTACCTAAATGTATTTAATTTATATTCAATGTGGTGGTGGAAATTCAGGATGAAAATTTATGAAAAAAAATTCCCCAATTTACATCAACATGACTCAACCGGAATACATAAAAACAAACTGTAAGGGAAAGAATTTGAAAAAGGTAATATTCATTTGTTGGTATATTTTTTATTTTTTAAATGGAAAACATTGTTGAATAACTCAAACTATTAATACTTTTACATCATGAATGACTCATGTAGAAATTAAGTGTGAAATATTATTGAACATTTATTAAAAATGGATTGATTCCAACCTATTTCATATGCTTTGAAATTTTTCCTCAATTAGGGGGGAGAGAAGAAAATTTTAATAGCAAGGGATAAATAGGGAAATGAAAAAGAATTTATGTGTATAATAGATTGAATAGACATATTCTAGTTGATATAGAGAACAAATACAATGGGGGGTTATTTAGAAAAAATAATTCTTTAATTCTTTTTTATTTTAAAAGGATTATTTTATGTTAATATTGTGAACAAGTATCATGAATATATATTTGGAAATTATTTTTTGAGAATCCAAGCATTATAAAGAAGAATCACCCAAGCCAATGCAATATGAAAATATAATTGGAATTATAAATTGAACTTTAAATAATGTGTGTCCTTTAATTGTGTAAGTTAGTAATACAATTACTTATATGAATAATATAGAATTAAAAAAATATATTCTATTTGATAAAATTTAAATCTATTCACATGGTGAAAAAGATGTGTGTAAAAGATAAATATTAAGAATAATGTTCTATTGTGTATAAACAACAAGTGAAATCATTCACACTATGATGAAAATTTTTAAGCTATTAAATCCATATAAAGATCATTGTTTATATGAAAAACATACCTGGATGATGTTGGAATTACTTATGATTTTTTGTGTGTTGTTCTTAAATTATAAAAACCATTCTTATTATGATAAGATAATGTCAATTTTTTAATCTAGAATATGTGAGGAGACTTGAGGGGGAATTGAAAGGTACTTGAGAAATTAGATGGCCATGAAAAAAATATATTAATTACATCACATTAAATTAGGAGAATTATCATATATCTTAAATATATTTTCTATATACTATTTAGTTAGAAAAAATTTGAAAATTTTGACCAACTATGGTCCAGCCAAGGAACCACTAAAACATCATGTTTGGGTCCAAGGTCAATCTCATTGTAGTTAGTTCAACCTTGTTAGCCCAAGTGGAATGGGTTCATGAATAGATCACATAGAGAACATAATGATTGTAGGGTATGTATAGGATAGCATGTATTGGTAACAGTAGGATGGCATGGGGAGGCTGTAGTCCATGATTTCAGTGTGTGTGGTGAAAGAGAAAGCACATAGGAGACCAGTATACTCACAACTAGATAGATAAGGAAATGAACTTTATTAAAAGAGAGTTTGTAGTCAAATAGTAGTTTTATGTGTGACTATGTGATAATAAACTACTATATATTTATGCAAAAATATTATATACAGAACATCAATCATCATATGCAAACAATCTATGTTGTCTAATTGTATACTCATCATTTATATCCCAATGATATGTTTGTAAAAAATATTATGAACCTAATAAATGAAAAAATCAAAAGAAAATGAAATAGACAGGATCAAATACATGTCTTATCTGTGTTCAAAAATGCCCCATTAAATTGACTGAACATTGTTTTTGGGTCGACTGTATACATATCATACCGACTGTATGACTTAGATGGAGATATAATACATGATGAGTTTGAACTTCTATATGAGTTTACCACACAAATCAACCTTTTCATGTGAATAACTAACCATTCATTCGTTGATCGACCAAATGAACATATTAAATGGATCATGAGAATTGTGATCAAGGTCAAGAATAGAATACCAACAAACTTTCCACACAATCTACAATATAAAAAATCATATTTGACTGCATGATCATTCTATACATGAAATATTTTTTCAATCCACTATGAAATTCCAGATTATTGAACACCTGAGAAGAGTTTTGATCTAAGTGGTCAAAAAGGGGAGGAAATTAATTTTGTGAACCTTCAAAATAATGTCTACAATTTGATAGTTGTTTTATGGATCGATATATTAGACGAAGATAAAATAGATTTGGTTGACAGTAAAGAATAAAATAAAAAAGATCATTTGAGTTTTTTTGTTAGGTTTGTAAATTAATGTGAGGCTGAGAAACATGTATTCACATACTAACAATAAAGACTTCTATGTTCACATGCTACAACATCACATTGATTAATTTTGATATTTTCAATAACAATGAACAAATTAATATTTTTATGGGAATTAGTTGATAAATATGATGGTGTGTCCATGGAAGTTGACTGATCAGTTCTTTCCGTGTATATGTTGTATAGGATTCGAGTCTACCATGATGTATGTAATCTACTAACACTACAAATAAAAATCCACGCATAGTTTCATGATCCAACACTTATGCATAATATTATGCTTATATTAAAATGACGAATAAATTAAAATACATTAATGAATTAAGTAATATGTAAAATTCATGATTTTAAGGAGTAAATGATTTCTATGCAGGAGTTTAATGATAAAGCTAAGTGATGAAGTATGATCACCCTAATCTTTCAGATATTTATATGAGTTTAAATGAGGAGACATGGTTCATGTTATATTCATTCATGAATGTGGAGAAATATTAAATAATGAATAATTATATATATAATAATGCAAAAATTATAAATAATACCCAAATCATCCATTAATAAAAATAGTGATCTACATGAGGAGTTATTAGATATTATTGACGAGAAATTGTAGCCACTTACGAAGACATGAAGGCATGTAATGTATTTGAGAGAAATAAATTATATAAATACATAAAAATATTTAATTATCATATAAAATTAAATGTTAATATCACATGTGAATATACAATGAATAATTGGTATTATCAAAATATGAATTGAAGATTGATTTAGGAGGAGTATTGAAGAAATTTTAATACTAGTAGTTTGAGAGATTTAGTTGTGATATTATTTATAAGTAAATGATAATTGAAGATGGATACTTTTGTGTATGTAAGTATTGAGAATAATTTTCACAAACATTGAATATAAATATGAGAATAATGAGAATGAAAAAGGGATTTATTGAAAATATTATTCGATATAGAATTTTTTTTGTGTCAATACAAAAATATCATACAAGAATCAATTGCATAATTTAATATATCTATGAGATAGAAATGAGAAAATAATGTTGTATATAAAGAATCATTCAATAAACTGAGTAAGAATAAAGAAAAGAATAAAAATAAGTTATTTTCAGTGGTACACAATAATCTTCTAATCACAGGTCATTGATAAAGAGTATAAAACCCATAATATATTCCTATATTTTATAAGGCTATATATAATTGAGGAAGCCCATTCAATTTTTATAGGAGAATAAGATTATAAATTTATATAGTAAAGAATGGACTCAATTAATCATAGGTGATCTTAATTTAAGGTGGTACACGTCTAAGATATTAATTGAAGGGACTTAAATATCACTCTTTTTTTATAACTGGTCAGTTCTCAGATATTGATTTCAAGTCCATACCCTTTCTCATTTGTTCTCTGATGATTAGAAGGATGTTTTTTATTCATGGGATAAAAGGTACCATAAATAGGGGACATAGTCATATATAGATAGTATAATATTTTTGAAAATACTAGAATTATATTATACTTCATTCTTATTCAGCATCAGTATTTACACTTACCAATGATAGGATTAAAATATAGAAATAAAAATCTAATCACTGAACATGTGTATAGGTAAAATATATATAAAAGTTTTAATAGATAAAAATTCATCCCACGTTGATTCAACCCACTTCTAATTTTGGACACATCTCTATGGTATCCTTATGAAACTCATATATGTGGTAGATATTAAATTTTATATAAGTTCAAAAAATTAAATGAAACCCATTTTTTAGAAAAAATCAGTTCTTAATCAAAAAATTGATTACAAAACAAAAAAAAGTATAATGATGATTCTAGTTGGAATAATTGTATTATGTAAATTAAAAATGGGTTTATTTTAAAAAAAATAAAAAACTATTTGGTACCCTGTAAATACATGATTAATAGAGAAGAACCAAAAATTGTTTGGATTTAAAAAAACATTAATTAGATTTCTAAAATGTTATGTATATATATCTGTGTTTAACATTATATTTTTATATAAATTATATTTCGTCATAATTTTTTTTATTCCAAAGTTTTTTCCGAAACATTCTTGTTATTATTATATCATTATATCGTCATAAAAGTGTTTCTTCTAGTAAAATCAATATTTTTTCACTATTCACTCAAAAATCACTCTTTTTAGAAAAATTCCAAAAAATAATCCTAAAACTATAATAAAATTATGATTTCAAAATTGATTTCAAAATTGATTTTCATTTTATCAACTAAAATTTATAAATGTGTTAGAAATTAATTTTAATATTCGTTCACAAAATGAAATAAAAACGTTTGTGGAAGAAATTGTATTGTTGAAGCATACAAAAACTATATTCTCAGTACATACCCAATAACCTTAATTAATATAATAATAATTCATTATATCGTATATATAATCCAATTTTTTAATTTGAATAATTTATCGTTAGTAATAAATTTGATCTATTAAGATTGAAATAAACTACACACATAAAATACTTTTATGAAAAACACCTTTAATTTATAATATTTTAACCTCATTTCCAAATAATTATTAATTAATTTATTATTTACTATTATTTTTATTAAAGAATAACATTCTACATTTTTTTCATAATATGGTTATTTTTATGCAAACCTTCTATCCTAATATCTAGCTTATATTAGTCATATATGAATAATATTATTTGAATGCTCATTTTACGATCAAGGTTGTATGTTGTGTATTTTATCAAACATAGGGTTCTTTCAAAAAAATTATCATCTAAAAGAGCATGGTTTTAAATTCTCCCCTCCTTGTTGAAATTTCATCATCAAAATTTTAATTCTTCTATTCAAAAATGAAAATATCAAAACATATTTATAAAGTATGATATATATTTTATCATGAAAATTAATTTGATGGATATGAATATAAAGTTTAATATGTATATATATGTATAAGAATCATGTTTATTGAAAAAATACATTAGTAGATGCGTGTTACATTTCCCATAACACATGATATATTTATCTTTAGTTTTCATGACTTTTAAAAATTCACTTACCATTGTGATAATAAATAAGAAAAAATTTATATACTAGATTTCCTCCAATTATATAAGCCTGATTTTTCCTTTGATGTTCTTCACAAGGATCATGATGAATTTTTCATTCCTGTAGAACTAAAATTAATGTTTAATATACAATAATATCTGTAAACTAATTAAAATTAATTCATTCTAAATAAAACTAAAATGGATAGAGAAAACTGAAATAATAACCATTATAAATAAACAATTCAGAAATTTAATCTCAAAAATCATAATAGTAACCAAATATCAATTAAAGGCTCCTATAATATTCCTGATTTAATTTTAAACAAAATATAATATATGTTTTTGATCGATAATTATTCCAAAATAATATCTTTTCTTATCCCCCCAAAACCTTTATCAATAAAATAAGTATACACCATAATTAAATATTACAAAATATAATTTTCACATATAAAAAGTCGAAAAATGAAGTTAATGTCACCATGTATCACCATGTCAATTCACATAAGGACATTAATGTTAATATAACAATTCTTTAACAAATATCTCAGAAAATATCAAATCCCCTTTTATGGTGATTGATACCATTCAACACATGTTTCCAAAATTCACATTTTTTTATATTTTCTATACAACTAAATATTATTATAGAAATCCATGAATATTTTATATTAATCTTCACACCCTACTAGTATTGATTAATTACACTAAATCATAATGATACAATCTCTAAATTATCCAAAATTACTTTGAATTCAAATCCTTAAAGATTTAATTCATCCATGGGGGCTATCATTTTATTGGTTTTTGTCTCAAAAAGAACAACTAATATTCCATCCATAGAGACAATATTACCAAGAAATATAGTATACCAAATTAAAATATTTCACATATTAAATATCATATAAAAACATTTTCCTCTAAAAGATTCTTGAAATATTATTGAGTGATTCTTAATAGGACCACCTCAGGATATACCCAACACTATGAGGGGTGATTTAGCATTGAGAAATTTTTAACAGCTTAATAACTTATTATTATTTTACCTACTAGACCTATTAGAATATTGATTATCATGTACTCTTTTACTTATCATATCCAACTACATGAAAGTAGGTAAAAGGTGAAATGTGATATTTTTTTATGTTTCACTACTCAATAAGAGTATCTATTCTTTACTACCCATAGACATGACTAGATCATATATTTTCCACTATAATGAGTTACCTCCTATAGTGTTTTTCTATAAAATGATTCTTAGCCTCTGTGTAGGGACCTACACGTTAGGAGGGGGATAAAATAACAATACTTTTTTCTGGTACTAGTGTAATCTTTTCCAACTGGTATCACATTTTTTTTATTTGTACTACCTCTGAAGACACTATTCACCATTTTCTTATGGTACTTTGTAACATCAATAATGTCTTCCACCCTTTGAGACTTTTAATAAATGTCATAGTGATACATTGTTCTGAACTAGATTCTACAACTAATGTTACTGGAATAGATACATTCATGAAATATTCCTTCTTCTACCTTCATCTATAACCAATTAATCTATTCCTTAGGTCAACCTTATCTATCCACTCCTATTTATCAAATAATTTTTATCTGTTGATGGTTCACCTAGTGAAATTTCCTCTGATCTTCAATTCTATTCAAGATCTTTTGGAACCAATTCATCATGATTTTCTTCCCAATATGATATATTCTACATAGTCATGTACATGTTCAGCCAATAAAACAATATACTCTCTATTTTCTGATTGGAATTTTATAAGAAAACTCTATCCCACATTTGGAAAATCCATTCTTCATTACATAGAACAACGCACTGTTTCAAAACCTATTACTCCTTATACATCTGGTACCCCCTAATTCAATTAGTACCTCTTCATTCAAAACATTTTTCTAATTGAGAATTGATCTCATGCTTCATTACAGGTACATTTTTATGGATAGTCAATTATTTAGTATAAAAAAACATACATGAAACTCTATTTTCGTAACACATTCACAATGAATCACACCATTTTATATAGGTAGTGGTTCTATGAAAATTTATGGTCAAGTGCATACCTCAAATTCAAACTTCCAGCACAATACTTTCAGCATCCTACTCAAGAATTTCTTCTTGCTGACTACATTCAATGCTTCCTAATATATAGGATTTAAAAAATATTCTTATAAAATTTTTTAGATCTAGACATCAATGTTCCTATTCTAATCTCCAAAAATAATTGATTAATTCATGTTCATCAATTGTTATTATTCAAATGTTGATATTTTTTCCCATCATCCCATAATTGATTAATTTAATAAAAATTCACAAAGTATTTCAAATATTCCATCTGATATAGAATTTTAACACATATTTCATCAAGTGTCACTTCATTCATTGTTCCTTCATCAATTTGTAAGATCATCTCGAAACATTTCACAAAAATAATCCTTCGAGTAATGACATGATTAAAAAACATTAGATCAATACCTTGTTAGGGAGATCATTTAATGATGAAATTTATTTGGGTATATTTATCTGATAACACTAAAAACATCCATTTAGTGGCAGTAAAACCATACCTATTAATTCCAAACCATTTTTCTACTGGAACGTTTCAGAAACATCAGACTAATGAACATCACTCAGAAATATTTACCTGATGACTTCATCTATAAAGATTTTTCCAATGTAAATAGTTAAACTCCTTATCAAACCTCCATATGATTAACTACATATATACCCTTTAAAATTTTCAAATTTTTTTGAGATTTTAGAAACATTTATTTTATAACATCATAACCATTATTCTATCAAATAACCCAGTTTAGAAACTTCTTACTTGTCTGATGACTCAGATACTCCACTCTGATCATTCATAAATCATTTCATTGGATGACTTTCACATATTTACTCTAACAGTTAACTATGATCAAAAACCATTTATCAATCATTTAGAACTTTTATATTGTAGAGTCTGTTGGATGACTCACCATTCTCATATTATTGACTTCGTACTCTACTTCATCAGCTATACTAAATTTAATACATTCTTCATTCATTCTTTGAAAAATCATCACTTCACATCTCAAAATTTGTACCATTCCATACCATCAACATCATACAACTCTTTATTTAACATCAATCATTAATTCATAGTTTTTCCGAACAAGTGCTCCACCACAATATATTATCATCATGACCTAAACATTACATAGTTTCTCCTCATCCCCCTTTGAAAATAAGTTGATCAAACTCTATTTTAGATAGTTTACACTTTGTAAAAAATTCACCTTGAATAACAACAACAATGATTTTTGATGTATAAAATGTGTGGGATGAATCAGAAAGAATCAACTGATACCGTTTTTTATCATTATCTATTTTATGTAACCATTAATGTAATAATTCAAATATTAATTTCCATTTGTCTTCTGATTTACTCAGTCAGTTCATATATGTCTATTATTAGTGTGAACATTCCATCGATGGTCACCCAAAATTTCCTCTATATAACTAGATAATATATATTATTCCATCCAATTATAATATATAAGATAATTTTCTCATGTATCATTTTTTGGAATTTATTTGATGAATATATAAAAATAAATCCATTTTACACATCATTATATGGAAAAATTGTGAAATCCACTGTTTGATAGTGTAACTTGGAATCCTTTGTCTGATAGATCATTGTCTGATTAAATTTATTTATCTCCATTGTATGATAATATCTATTCAATTACCATGGTATACTTCTCCCTATCCAATTATATTCAACAACTCTATCTATTCATCTTCACAAACATCATAATGAAACTCCTTATAGAGTCTTTCATAATATTGATAAAAAACATGATTCTCCCAATATCAAGAACTTGTATGAGACATTAAGAAAAACTCATCAGTTATCATAAGTAAACTCTAATTATTCTAAATAAATTTCCTATTTCTTTAGATAATAAGACTTGAGCACTTCCATTCTTCTTCATGCATTCATCGAAGAAACATCAACTTTGTGACCCAGATTGGATGCTTCAAACCAACATTCTAGAAGATTATTATTAATAAATTCTTGTACATATTAACATAAATAAAATCATTCTATTTATTGGAAAAACATTTACAACCAATGAAAACAATTGAAAAAAAATAACTCACAGAAAAAGTAGGATCTTAAATATCTCCCTTTGTATTTTTTATAAATACCTTCAATGTTCTTTCCAAATGAATATTACATTATGTGAATATCTCTTTTTTTATTTTAAAACATTTATATCACATTCTCTCACCCTTATTGGAAATAAATATAATGTTTTTAGAAAAAGTGTATCAATTCATCCTTAAGAAATGTTCCATACAACATTTCACTCTAAGACAAAATGATATGTGCTCAGTGTATAAGATAAGAGGATTTTATTTAGAAAAAAAAATTCTTTACCAGTTGATTTCAATACAAAAAGTTATAAGAAATCATAATCTTATCTTCAATGGTTTAAAACTTTTATTATATTTTGATGATATTAATTTAAATATGAAATATTTATAAGATAGATCAACATAAAAATCCATCACTAACTTTAACAAATAGATTAAAAAACAATCATGTATTAGTTGTAGGAGAATCAGCCTTGGATACTTTTCCCACTACCATTTTTCTTATTTCTTTAATTACCTCAATTTCATACCCTTTGGGTTAATTTTTTTTATTTTAGTAACTGGGGATTAGATATTAAGTAATTTGTACCTTTTCAATGTATTTTTATAAGATATTCATAAGGAAGAATCTCTTCAATAGATATTCTTTAAGATATAAATATTGATAATACACTAAAATAGAGATTTTATTATATGGATATCCAGAATTTATAATTTATTCATCTTCTTGAAGTATGATCGTATCATAAGATCTTCAGTGAACCAATAAAAGAAATCTTATTTGATAAAAATTATTTAGGTTGGATAACAAAATTTCACATCAATTTATCCTTCTGAAATTATCCCTATGAGTACATGCCTCACATTCAATTCCATTTTTTAACCAAAAAAATCAATACAATATTTATGGGAATAATATGGTTCATTCATTCTTATTAATTTGAATATCATTGCGGATATGATTTAATCAACCATGTTACTCAATTTCTTCTACTTCTAGTGTTAGAAAATTTGACCATCAATTCTAATAGGGGGTTTATATATATTATCAATTATTATATTTCCTTATGTATGATCTATCTCATTATAAGAGATTTTAAAGAACTTGTACCAATTTTTGAAACATTAATATTCTTAGTGAATAATTTTTTTGATTGAAATATTTTAGAACAAATTTTCTGAATATGACAAGTCATGTTGCACCTAATATTGATAACTTCTTTACCATTAAGTGGAATATTTACTTTCCCTTTTCTGATAGCCTTTTTTGTGATTCTTTGTTTTCACTCTTTCTTTATAAATATTTTGGACAAATTAAAAACATATAATTATAAACATTGTAAATTGGTTTATAGTTTTCCTAATGTATTCTTCTTATTTCTATCCTACTTATTAGTTCTTTGGGATGATATACTTTTCTTTAACTTCTTATATTTAGAGTCTAAGGATATTCCACACTTCTTACCAAATATATTCATGGTAAAAATTTTGTTAAAAAAAATTCATTCTTACTTCTCAATTTTTCTTATTAATTCTTATCCAAATTGTTTTGTCACATTTTCTTATCATCTAGAAATGCATGTCGAGATAATCATACACTATTCATGTGGCTACCATATTTCCAGCAAGACAATTATTTTTAAGCATTTAAAATCGTTTTCTAGTTTCTATATTTTCCTTACGCTTTGGGTATTTCTTCTTCATCTCTAGATTGAATCCACTTGAATTTCACTTCCATTGTTTCATTTGATTGAGAGTGTTGTATCGAAAATCCTATGTAAATCCCCAAATCTATTGCTACACCAACATTAACCCAAAACCATGATCTTCTTAATTCATTATGTGATTTTTGGGTATTCTTAATAACTTTTGGGTATCTTCACGGGGAACTAGCTTCCACACCCCTTGTTCTATACACCATAGTAATATTGGTAGGATTCATGTCTCCTTAATTCTTCCATACACGTATAGATTTTGTTTTCTAATATATAATATTAATGAAAATCGATTTATTAACATTATTATAAGATGGTATGGATGGTACATATTTATCCATAGATTCTTAAGATTGATCATTGAATTAGATAATGATCTTCTTATTACATTTTGGAGGTATTTTAAACATATAAATTTCTAACGACTATTGAGTAATGAAGAAACATTATCCTTATTTTATGATGTATCATTTTGGGTCTTCTCCAGATTGGCCAACTTAACTTCCAATTCAAGAAATTTCATATTTAGGGTTTTTTCCTAATCATATATCATAATCTCTATATCTTCACAAACTTTGTTTATTTTTTTGAATTTCCCTTCAGGAAACATATCTTTTTTATAACAAAGAGTCATGTTCCTTGATCTTCTTGTTTTTTAAATCCAATTATAAATACTCAAAATCAATTATATTTTTAAACCATTCATCAAGTGAATAGATATGTTCATCCAGAGTCTTCATTAAATATAATTTTATCAAATTCTTGAATCCAATTTTTTTTAATATAAAGGAAATTATTTAGAGCTTCACTATTTTTATTTCAGTGGATCCAACATGCTTAGAGAGATTTATAAAATATATTACTTTTTGTTGCAAGGCCCTCTCTATATTAACAACTTCTTCTCCTAGTTTCTTGATCGATTCTTGATTAATTTTAAAAGCTCCATAAAAAAGAGTGGATAATTAATTGGGAATAATTTATATAATATATCTTAATATATCAACTGATATATCTTGAAAAGTTATAGAATGATCACTATTAGCACTTAAACTTGGTTATTATTCTTATGGTTAGTTTTTATTGGAATTTTAACATACCTTAGGATCACTTAATATTTATTTGTTCATGGTAGGAATGTTTTCCTTCTATTTTGTGGAAACTTGATCCACCTATTATTCAATTTCTTATCTAGATTTGTCTTCTTTTTTATCATTGTATAAAGAAACTAATACTTTGTCTTCGTTAATAAATAGAAATATGTTATTTATTTTTCATTTCTGTTTCTTTTCTTGTCCATCATGGTTTAAGAAGAAATATAATCCTATCTAGAGATAAATGATTGTTAAACAAAACTACACATCATTGTTAATACTTAAAAGAATCTCAAATATTCAAAAGAGACTATCTTGAATGTAGATAATTAAATAGTGGTAAACTTACAATATAATACCAATTAATAGAACTGCCTTATGATATATTCATCACTAAGAGGGAGGTGAACCAGTGTTATCAAATCTTCAACCAATTATAATTTTTTTTCCATTTACCTCTATGACCTATTAAAATATTGATTATATTATTATCTTTTCTTTATCATATCTAAGTATATAAAATCATAGAAAATATGACAAATGGTATTTTTACAATTTTCAATACTCAGTAAAATTATATAGTACTTTATATGTAAGGTGATGAATATTACATAGATTCTATACTATAATGAGTTACCGGTTACATTGGTTTGTCTTAAAAAAGAATCATTATCCACAATATGGTTTCCTACACATTGGGTGGGTATAATAAGAAAATATTTATTCCATAGATCAATGAGGACCTTTTTTAACACATATCTCCTTATTGGTGTTTATACTACTTCTAAAGGATATACTCACATTTTTTTATGGTACATTGTAACAACATGAAAAAATTCCCTCTATTAATACTTCATATGGATGTCGTATTTATTTATTTTTCTCCTCTTACATAATCTTATATGATTACATTGACAACATAATGCATTAAATTTTAGTTATTCTTCATTCACATGGTACTTATCCCTCAGATCCTCTGTGTGATCCTATTAATTTGATAATGTTCAATTAGTGATTATTATGTGAATGATAATCCCTCCGATAGTTCACCCTTTTGACTACTATTTAGTACATATCCATCTGGTGGTACTTCTCCACATAGTGTCTCCTTCCAAGTATGATTCTTTTACAACCAATCACTTCTTCTACACTATGTTTATATAATCACCAATTGATAATGAAAATCTATCCATTTTGAAATAATTTATTTATTCTATTTTTTAAATGAGGAGTTATTTCTTCATCTGGTTCTTTCACAGAGTCTGGTACCCCCATATTTATTTGGTACCTATTCTTTCAAAGAATAGCATAATGGGGAATTAATCACACACTTTGTGACCGAACCATTATTATTTCTCTTCAATTATTCAGAATAAAATACATCTATTAAACGTGTTCACATCATCAATTCAGAACACATCATCACAACTTTATATAGGTAGGTATATCACCAATTTTAGGGTGACATATGTAATTAACATTCAAATATCCTTATAAGTATTTAAAGAATCTAGTTTAGAAAATTTCTCTACGCATTGAGAACATCATAAAACATTGAAGTTAATAATTTATCATAGAAAATTAATTAGATCTTGTAATCCATATTCTAATAATATCCCATATAAATATCTTTAAAATTTATAATTATCCTTTATGACTGTTAAAATGTTGATCATCTAGCTCAACATCACCATAGTTTACTAATTTACAAAAACATCATCAATATCAGCAATCATTTTTTTTGGTATAAGATATTTACACATATTTCATCCGATGAATAATTATTCAATGTTCCTTCATTTCTTTATAGGAAAATATCAAAAATCATCCACCATATTATTCTTTTGACCAAAGAAATTCATTAAAAACCTTTATATGTTTCATTGGCTTTGAAACCATTGGTCGGTGAACTTCTATGAAGAATATTTTTTTTATTATCATGAAAATATTTATTCAATGGATACAAAAAAATTATTCTTCATTTGGAAACATAATTTTTATTCCACTAATATGAAACATTAGTCCAATAAAAAAGAATTGGAAACATATATCTCAGGACTTCATATGAAAACATATGTCTAATTTAACAAGTCAGAATCCTCAGTAACCTATTTCCAATGATATTCATATATTTTCTCTAACTTTGATAGAAAATATTTTTTTATTATTATTTAGAAACTTTTATTTACAATGTTTAAAACTATTATTTTATATTATCACCTTCTTAAAAAAATTATTGTTTGTCTGATGATTCAGAAACTCCACCATGATCATTCAAAAATCTTTTTATTCGATGATCTTCACACATATCCTATAAATTTTTTATTTTTTAGGAAACCTATGCCTGGTCATTATAGAACTTCCTTATAATACTACCTGTTGATGATTCACCAAGCTCATATGACATACTTCTTACTATCATTTTTAAGCTTCAAACTATTCAACTCTTTCTTCATACATTCATTGAAACTTCTTCATTATAAATCTCAATCATTTTATTGGACTATCTGATGGGTTTTTATAGCTCTTCATTCCACTTATATAATCACTTCATAGTTTTCAGGATCCTAGTTTATACCTAAAATCAATATATTCATAACTAAAACATTGAATAGTCACTCCTCAATCTCCCCTTTGGACTTAAGCTAATTGAACTCTTTATTCAGATAATTTTATCTTCATCTAAACTTCAACATTAATTATATCCACATTTCATTGTGATGTTTAAATAGAAAATAAAATATCCTGAATCATCAACATATATATGTTTTTGGTAAATATATATCATGTGTAACCATGAATGTAATCAGTTAAAATTCTTTCCCACCTATCATCTGATCGACCCAATTTTTCACATATATCCACTATTATTGTGAAAGTTACTTCAATGGTCCCCCAATATTTTAATAGTTATATTGGAATTTACATATTGGTCCCTCAAATTGGGAAATAAAAGAGGAATTAGTAAAGTTTCATCAGATGGACTCATTTGTAATGAATTTATAAAAATCTGTACATTGGTAACTTCTTCTGATAGTGTAATTCAGAAACCACCATCTGATGATACAACTCAAAAATAATCATCTCATGGCCCCCTTTCTTATCTTATTTTTTTATCATAGGAAAATCCTTGATAAAAACACTCAAACAATTGATAAAAAACATTCTTCTACAAACATAAATATCCTATTAAAGACATTAAGAAAAATACATGAACCATCATATATAAACTCAAAGTATTAAAAATAACATTATTCTTTTTTATATAATAAGACTCAATCAATTCATTTCTTCCCCAATCATTATTCCAAGAAACATCAAATTTTTTACCAAGCATTGATAATTCAACTGATCTTTCCAAAATATTCTTCTTTATAACTTCTTCAACATATTCACATTAATGAAATATTTCTATTTCATTAAAAACCATTAAAAACCCATTAAATCTAATGAAAAAAACATACAAAAAGTGGGATCCTAAATTGTAATTACCATTATAATCCTTATATTATTTCAATATATTAATAAATACTATAATAATATTTTTGTGGTCATCCTTGATGCTTGGAGAATTTATCTATATAATGCTCTATCTTCTTACATTTAAATAGCTACAAAATAATTAATTCATTCTTGACTGTTCAATTATGATAAATAAATGCCATTTTCTATTCAATTCTAACAAACACCAATTTTGTTTAAAAATTTTCCCAATTGATTCCACCCACATTCTTTACATATGGGATTTTTAGCCTTTTTTCTTACATGGAATTTGTCACCCGAGCATTGATGAAACTCCACTTTTCTCTTATTATTTCAAATTTCTTGTAGGTTTAGATTATTTTTAAAATCCTAAAATATTTATTCAGTAATAATCATATGATCCTTCACTCAAACCACTTTATTATTTGGTTACTCAGTTTGAGGACGTATATTAATAATAAACTCACTTAGTTGTCATAAATTTTATATATTCAATCTGTTCTAACACCCACTTCATTAACATAATCTGCAGGGTAATCACTATATTGACTAGGGGTGGTGATTTCCTTCCTTCCTCAAGGTTCCATAACTAAATAATGGATATCACTTAGATTACACACATTGATCATTAATATCAAGACAATGAATAAAATTACCTAAAAAGTTATCAAATACTATAAGGTATTATAATAATGTCTTGTTAACTATATTAATCTAAAATATAGTTTGAAAGGGTCCGTAAAAAACTATATATAATACCACCTATAACATCCTTACACTAGTAATTTAGGACCAATTCATACTTTATTACAGTGGTACAAGATATAAGGGATTACACCATGCATCATTGTTCAGTTTATAAGTCTTAGAAAAATAAATACATACATGATTACCCTATCCCATTATAAATATTAAACTATAGCATAAAAACAATATTACATCCTTTAAATCAATCAAAATATTCTTGTTCTTATCTTGGAGAAATGATACAATTTAAAGGGGGATTTGAAATACTTAGTAAGGGTTATTTACATTAGAAGCTACGATGAGTAAATAAAGGATAATCAATATAGTAGTGTGGATAATCAAAAAACTTTCCATTCAACCAAAAAATTCATTCCAAGTAAATCCATGGATAATATACTTATATAAATCTCATGGATAATGGAATCTAAATTCTTAAAAAAGTAAGTTTATAAATCCAGATATGCATGATCATTCCATCAAGTATCCATCCATGCTATCATAAATCATACTATAAAGGAATTGTCCAAAAAAATAATTAAATAAGTAGGTATACACAGTTAAATAACTAATATAGCCCTGATTTTGACGTTCTGCTGCATAGAGAGACTATCTAAAATTGCTCCCACCTAACACTTCAACATTCTATGTATTCCTTGTATATTTAAAGATCAATATAATTTATTCAAAGAAATTCCTTATAAATTAACACTTATCTATATTGAATCATGTATATAGAATATATCATCATTATTTGAAATAACATTATTAATTAATTATTTAAATTGATACTGTATATAGAAATGATATACAGTTGATAAATCAATAATGTAAGAAAAATTATAATGAATTGATCCATAATATTTTAACTCTTATCATCAAGGAGAAAAATAGTTTGTAATGAATAATAGTTATTGATGGATACCCTGATTAGAAGGAAGGGAATGTCCTCAAAAAAAGGTAAAATACATCATCATTAAAGCTGATATAGGAAAATAAATTCATTATAAATGAATTTTTTATAGTAAAACCATTCCTTTAGGAAATAAAATTGAATCAAGACATTAATAATAACTTCTTTTTATCATTAGATAATAATGGTGTTATAAATCAATTTTCCAATTTCTTTTATTCCTCTAATACTATAATACTCGTTTCATTTGATATAATTATAAATTAAAATTTTAAAAATATTGAGGAAAATAGTTTATTATAAAATAATCATGGAAAAATTTAATGGAAGAGTCAATTTAAATAATGGTCATGACCATGGGAAATTCTATCCATGAGGTAAACATGAAAATATGGATTCCTATCACATTTTGTTAAAAAGTTCAAAAATACCTCATTTAGAAAGAAAAAATATGACTCCTTTTGAAAAAGTGTGAATAAATTCAAATATGGTAGAAATTGAATTCAAATAATTATTATACTTTAAATAATTATATTCATTAAAATATTTAAAATAACTTTGACTTGGAAGAAAAAGAGTTTAAATTAAAACTATAAAACACGATTCTTAAAGGAAAGTACCTTTCATGAAACTCACGTTTTTTTTACTGATCCAATAAGGCAATAAATTTAAAATGAATTATAAACCCAATAAATTACTAGGGGAGAATAAACTATAAGTTTTTCAAGTAGAAGATATTATACATTTAATTTCAATATAAATTTAAACATAACTAATCATGAACAAAAGAGACATTTGGAACGTGAAATGAAAATTTAAATACACTAAATAGAAATTAATTTATGATAGAATATGCCAAAGTGGTAGTATATAGACTATATTAGTGAAATTTGGTGCTCAATTTAAACCTATCTCAATAAATACAATATGAGACAAAATTAGCTTTACCTTTGGTCTCTACTTAGTCCTATATATTTTATTCTCTAGATTAATAAATTTAAATTTAGTACGAAACATTTTCTTATATACTAAATTTTTTGTGATCATTTTATAGTAATTTTAAATCTATTAATTTAATAGATCTAACGTACATTGACCTCTTGAGGTTTTTGATTAATTTTCCCAAACTTACTTCAGTATATTGTATGTGGTTAAAAGATTTCTGAAATGGTTCCATAGTGTATAGAATTTTAATAATGTCATGAAGTTTTTTATTAATTATATAAAATTTTAGAGTCATCTATGCATGTTGATAATATAAAAATGAATCATGTTTCGTCATAGAGGAGGTAGTCCTCACATACGAATGAGTAACATTATCATTTTCTAACATATGGAAAATAAAGAATGTATGTTAAGGTTATATTTATAAAATATTAATTATATCATAAAATATTATATATATTCATCAAATATTCCTTTATAACCATAGATTTACAACAGAGATAACAAATTAATTACACTGCAACTTGGAGATTGTAGGTTGTATGTACACACGAGTGATGTTTTCATTATCTATAGGATGTAAAGGAGGTAGAAAATGATTTTTAAAATAATATTAATGACAACTAAATATGTTGGTGATAAGTTATTAATTATGTTAGGATGGATAAAACATATTTAGATGTATAAAAATATTAAATGAACTTTGAAAGATCTAGGTAATACAATTATCTCTTCTTTGATATACCTTATTTTTCTTACACCTTAATAGTTATTTATATGGGATTTTTGTAATACTGGAGAAATAATAATTAATTTAAGGAATCTATGAAGGTTTTTGGTATATAGTGGATAAGATATAGGGATAAATATTTGTGAATGATGTAGGAGAAGAGGGGCCCTTTTATAAGAAAATAAGGGAAATACATTGAATTAAATAAGAAATTTAAATAATATAAATTCATTTTCATACTTCAATATACTTCCATAATATATATTTTTTTTATGTAAAATGTTTTCATAATGAATAACATTAATATCATTAAAGAATACCATTTTCAACATAGATAACTTATTGACTATGATAGTATTGGAAGAGTACACAATATAAAAAGTGAATAAAATAAAGAAATACAAAAACCATATCAAGTTAAAATGTCCAAATATTTTCTATTTGTATTAAATAATTCAATTGCGACCTGTTGTATTAATGAATAAGTGTCTTATTAGTGATTTAAAAAACCTGAAATATAAAAATGACATTGAATTATCACTATAATGAAATTTAACAAAATTAATAAATTTTGATTTTGTATACGGAACTCCAATTGAAATGTATATTTTCTTATTATATTGAATAAAATTATTTATGAAGGAATATTAATAATATATAAAAATATATTAGAAAATAGGAAATAGTTCTATTGAAAATTTTTCTTTGGGGATACATTTCAATTTTTACATTATAAATGTTATTTGACGTATTCTAATTTCATTCGATTAGAAGTAGATGATTCATATATCCAATGAGCATTTTTTTAATTTCGTTCAAGGGTTCCAATATTGTACACTTTGTTAACTAAAATTCATAAGAAATAAAACATATGGTTTGTATGAACTGGAATTAAGATATAATTTAATAGATTTTTATCTAAATGAAATCAACATATTATAATCATTAGCTACCTCTTTATAGAACATAGTTTGAAATATGTTTTTTGAAAAAATGTAATAGATTTCTAGTTGAGATGACTATTAATGATGATAATGTTTTCCTATTCTTATATGACTTTCAAAGAGTCCGTGTAATAATTAAAAGAGTTAAATTCTATTTTTTTTCTATAATTATAACAATAATGGTAAAGTATAAAAGTCAATAACATATATATATATATAAATATAAGTGTAAAGATAAAAATTTGGGAAAACTTACCAATGATTAATTTTTATGGACAATGTGAATCATTTAATAATCTAATAAATTATAACCATATATAACCAGTAGAGAAATAAATTTGACCAATATTTCAAAATTAATAACTATAATAATATCAAAAGATGGGAATTAATTTTAAATTAATGTATTGATCTTAAAATAGGGGTATTTGAAGAAACATAGTAGCCAGAAATAACCATATAATTTTTATCAAAGGAAATAACATTTCATTTTAAAAGGAAAAATTTTTAGATAAGAAAAATGATCAAATATGCAGTTTGAAGCTAATGTTACTCGGGATTATCCACATATACTGTGCGAGATCAAATTTTGAAAGACCCTCTAATTGCATTTTCCATGAATTGGTTGTTCCAAGAGGGAGTTTCAGGTGTTTAAGAGGTTATAGTTGTGTTTTGAAATTAATAGGGTCACCACACCCATAGTGGAGAGAATAGTGCTATCATTTTTCTCTGGTGAGACCCTGTGTGAAATGGGAAAGAAATAATGGTTAGGTAAAGGTTCATCCAATGGTATAGTGCATTATGGTACCTCTTATGGGCCACGACAATAGTGGCCTCAACACACTAGTGGTGGATGCCATGGTGAGTTAAAACACCCATGTTTTTTGATAGATGCTATAAAAACCAAGGTACCATTTGTTTAAAATATTTTTATATATTAATTATTTATATTTAATAGAGTCACATTCATTATAAAAATATTGGACATTTTTTTGGGTCAAAAGTTAAAAACATTATTTATAACCAAAATTGGGTTTCTTGGATTATATGGTTTTATTTAAAAATTTTTTTTACAAATTATATTATTTTAATTTGGAAATATTAATTACATTTTTTTTAATTTATCATGTCAAACTTATTATAGGATGAATTTTTTATAATTTTTTGAAAATATATAATTTTCAATAAATAGTGAAAATACTATTTTTATTGAAAAAAAATATTTTCTTTTCAAGAATTTACAAAATTTAATTCAATTATTAATTATTTTTAAAATTTTATTATATAATTTTCATTAATAAAATTATTATTTTGAATCTATATTAAACATGAATTTTATAAAAGATCATTTTTATACTAAAAATGAAATTTTTCTAAAAAACTGTTTTTATCCAATTTTGTAGGTTTAATAAAAAATATATTTTTCCTCTTATATGGTTGTAATATTCAAAAATTGATAAAATATTCTGAATTAAGAGGTCTAAATTTTATAAATAGTATCCATTTATTTTTGATCAATATGAAAAGTTACCTTAGTAATTTCTGTTACCATGATAAAGGATAAATCAGGTAATTAAAATTAAAAATAAAATAATAAAAAAGAAAAATGTCCATAAAACATGTATTTTTTTGTATTATTATATCTCATAAATAACCATCCAGAATCCAAATATTTTTCATTATTCCTTTTTGGTAAATATTTTGACCTTTATAATATTTAAGTGAATATAAATCCAAAATTTAAACCACCTTCATGAAAACAATAATATATAAGTATAATTAAACAAATAATATGAAAATTATAATATGATGATCATTTCAGATAGATAAATTTTGATGTACCTTCTTTCAAAATTGATCGTTAAAAAATGTAAAAGTAAATTATATGTACGTATGACCTACTCTTTCCATGATTAAAATGTAGTTCATTTTTAATAATAATATTTTAGTATAGGTTTTTAAATTATAATTTATATAGAAAATTTTATTATTTTATGATTATTATTCTAGCGGTGATTTAATTGTGACCTATTTGACCATATTCAACTTACCAAAGCAACTTTGGACTTACATAACGAATATGGTCAAAACATATGACATGAATTTAATTGATTAAATAATTAAATAAATAATGGTAAGAGATAATATAAAATGCATAATAAACTTGAAAAGGGTTGTTAGGAAAGTAAATATTTAACCAATATCTATTATTCATAGATATAAATAAATGTACTCACTGAGTTACACTCAAGGTACGTGCATTTCATTTAAAAATAAACTGTTAAATTTTCCATCAAAACTCTCTTTTTCTTCAATGTTGATATTTTTAAAATTATTCTCTATATTTATTTATAAGGATATAAGTGTATTTTAAAGGAAATTTTATGTTTTTTTTTAACTTTATTTCAATGGTTCTCAATATGAATTTTTTTATGGAATGTTTTGACTTTCTTTATAAAAGACAAAAAGGCATTTTTCTTTTTAATGTATACAACAAAAATAACTTTTCCATCTTCTATAAGTGTTATTTCATATTTGGATTCAATTATAAAAATTCATTTTTTACATTAGATAAAATAAACCTACCCAATGTCTTGGTTATTTTAAAAATGTTTTTTTAAAATGAAGTGTATATTTCAATACCCATAAATTTTTTTTAATAATTAAAAAGAACGTTTTTGTGATGAAAGATTTTACATATTATGTTATGGTTATTGGAAATTTTTAAGATTATGTGTGGTTCCATTATAAACTAAGGTTGTTTGAGTTTGTTATAGCTAAATAATTCAATGGGAAAATGGATAAATTTAACGGATTAGGTTTCACCTTAGATATTATGGGAATTTATTTTTTTTGATTTTCTAATTGTAACTATGATTGTTATTTTAGGTATAACCACAAGGTTTAATCTATGTGTATCCATTAAGGTTATATAATTTTTTATAGAGATATGGAAATGACTCTCCAAGTCACTTACAATATTTTTCTATCCTTACTATGTGTTTTTATGAAAATATTATGATTTCCAAGGTAAAGGATAGTATATACAACTTCATATGGTTAAAATTTATAACATTATAAAAACGATATTAGGAGTTTTTCAATATTTCAAAGAAACTGTTATTAGTTTTATTTTTTCATTTATTATTTCTAATAAAATGTTTTATTAAATAATTTAATTATGTAAGTTGTTTTTTTTGTAATAAAATGTTTTTTCTTGATCCCAAAGTTTATTTTGAAAGATATATATTTCTATAAGTATTCATGGACTAATGATTTCATTATTTCTTTTTTCTAGCCCTTTCAAATATTTTTTTTCTCATCCTACATTTTAAATTGTTTTTTCAAATTGTATAAGTATGGTTAACGGAAAATAAGAAGTCAATTTGAATATTGTGAATATTTTTAAGAAAAAAAAAATTGTTTTATTTTAAAAGATTTGATTTATGGGAAAATTGATATTGAATAAAAGTTTACATTTTTATTAAATATAGGTTTTTTATGAAATATTTATAAACTAAATCTATAAAACAAAAAACTTAAAATATATTTCGATATTAAAGAATGTGAATTTCATTTTAAAGGCACATGAATATTTAATTTATAAGGTTGGGTTCTTACTTCTAGCATCCAAGAAAGGTGTAGACAAATTCAGGGATTGAGATAATGTTAATAGAACAACCCTAAAAAATTATACATTATGGATAAGTTAAAATGATATATAATTTGAATATTACTATATTGCATCATCTAAACCATGTCTATTCAGAATGGTTTTTTGCAAAGGAAACTAGGATGATAGAGTATAATGGCACCAAGGGGACAATATCATTCTGAATCAACAACTCAATATGGTTGAAATTTGAATTGATAATTTTGTAGTAGTGATGGATATCTTGATGCATTCTAAAATTGGTGGGGGAATACATGATAGAGAGAAACCATATCTACAATTGATAAATATGATGATATTGGAGTATTTTATGATATAACATCCCCCAATATTCAGTGGATCTTCTGCCCAGTGGTTTTTAAATGATGAATTAAATCCCTAAAAATGATATTTGATGTCATGGTATGTTATCAATAAAAATTAAGTCTTAATATTTATCTATCTAAAGGTGAATATGACTAGTGTTGGGCAGTGGTAAAAAATATTTGGAAAATAGAGGAGATTGATACATTGGAATATAATGAATTTAAGAATATATTTCTTGAAAACTATTTTCTAAAAGTTATGCTTAAAATGAAAAATTAATTATTGTAATTGAGGGAAAGTGAAGAATATTCTGGGGCTACATATGAATTAAACTTCACCCTATTATCAAGGTATGTACCAAATTTTATATGGATCATGATAGAAAAAGTAGTCAGGTTTACAAAATGTTGAAGCGAATATTTCAAAATGAATTTTTATCCATCAAATTAAAAATGTATTAGAGAATTTTGTGTTGTGTCAAGAGGATATAGATGGAGTTTAATAGTGATCATGTGTAGTTTGAAAACAAGAAAAAGAGTTCTAGGAGGTAGGAAAATGAAAATACTGGACCAAATAAATCGGATGGTAAGAAAATTAAGATTTTAGTTTCTATGAGTGGTTGAAAAATCACAATGGATAGTTTCTTATAAAGCCTAGTATGTTCTTATGATGAGGTATGTTTAGGAATTTGGATCATAATTAAAATGGAAAATATATCAATAGTGGTAATACCAATTCTGATAATTGGGTTGTAATTTTTTTTTAAATATAAAGAGTCTACTCATTAGGTGTATGTGTATCCAAAAAAGAACCCAAATGATGGGAAAAAATATACTATAAGAAGAAAGGTGTGGTGAAATACTTTGAATATACTTTATAATGTGGTGGGATATCAAAGAAGTTCTATCATATACATTTATATCTAATTAAGATTATGGTAAGGTCTTTTTTTATTCAGGTTTTAAAATTTGTTTCATTTCTGGGAACTTTTCTACTGAATTGGAAATTCCACCTCAATAAACGAATATAGAAAATATGGTAAAGACATATAAGTAAATCATTAAGGAAAAAAGGAATTAAAAAAGTATTATTTCAATTTTATGTGGAAAGAATTTACCTGAAAATCGTGTTGTATTTCCCCTAGTAGAGTTTAATGTTATTAAGAGTTTAGATTTTCTCTTTGTTGACCATGCCATGGTATACTATAGAGATAAATACATTTTTTAGAAATTGTTTTAGTTTTTATAAAATAATGAAGATATAAATTTTTTAACATATCAAGAAGTAAAGAAAATGTTAAAATATGTACATGAAAGTTATCTTTCACATATGTTGAGGATAAGAGAACTGTTCAGATTAATTTTGTTCCAATAATAAAATAATACATGTATGTATTTATGGATGAGTTTCATGGTGTTATACATAACTGAGAAGTTTAATTTACTATTTAATTACTTCTTTATGGTATGAAAATTTCAAAAAACCTATATCGAAAGGCATAAGTAGAATATCCAGAATTGAAATATAATTTACAATAGTTTCTTGGTAAGGGATTAATTAATCATAGTACTTCACCATGGGATTCTCCAACATTGTTTATAAAACAAATATTGTTCCATGAGGCTGTACATTGATTATATAACTTTTAATAACATTACTATTAAGAACATTTACCATTTTCCTCATACAGATGAATTTTATGATAATCTCTTTAGTGTTAAATATTTTTCAAAGATTTACTTGAGGTCCATGTACTATTATATGATGGTTAAAGAGGATGATATTCCAAAAATAGAATTTCATGATGGATATATGCAATATGAGTTTTTATAAAATGCATTTTTAAAAAAAAATCGCTAGTTGTATTTATAGATTTTACGAATAGATTCTTCCAAGAATATTTTGATAAGTTTTTGGTTTTTTTATTTCTGGTATATTTATTTATTCAAAACATAATGAGGATAATGAAAACATATAAGGATTGTTCTAAAAATATAAAAGAAAAGAATTTATGTTGAAAATTAGAATATGTGATTTTTGGTTACAATATATTTCATTCATTGGATACATTATAAAAAAGTTTATAATAACTATAGATCCTACCAAAACTAAATTGATTGATGAATATAAATGACTAAAAAAAGTTACCTAGATTCATATTTTTCTTGGAATAAAGGCTATTATAGACAATTTTTTAAAAAAAATCATGGTTGTTTATAATAATTTCTAGAATAACTTGAAAATGAGTTAAATTCATCAAGAAAAATTAACATGATGACTATTTCATGTAATTGAAAAGAAGATTTGTGAATACTTTATTTTTGGATCCACCCTTTAAAAATAGTGACTTTATTATCAACAGTGATGATTCATTTCATGGGATTGGTTCTGTCTTGATGTATAATGATATGGTAATTATTTAAGCTTTACATTAATTAAAACCACAAGAGAATAGTTATCGTACACATGACCTAGAACTGAAATATGTATTTTTTTCATTAAACATATTGACGCATCATTTATATAGTGCCAAGTGTAAGATATATATTGATCCTAAAACATTAAATCATATATTATCTAAGAAATATTTGAACCTTTGATAGAGGATATAGTTGTAATTGACAAAGGATTATGACTATACAATTCATTATCATCTAGGAAAACAGAACAACGTATCTGAAGCTTTGAGTTAGAAAATAAATGTTTTGTTAACCATGTCACATTTATAATATGACTATTTGGTTAATTATTTGATGAGCTTTAGACTAGAAGTTGTTCATAATGGAGTTTCCTCTATTTTTTTCATTTTTAATACAATCATATCTATCAAAAATATTTAATAAATCTTTTAAGGTTAATGGGGAGTAAATGGAAAAGTTTTTGATGATTAAGAAGGGTAAGTTCCTTGAATTTAATGTTGATAAAGATTGTATTTTCTGATTTTAAAAGAGATTAAGCTTTTCATGTGACTCCATGTCTAAGAGAGAACTATCAGTTGTAACTCATAGTTTCTTATTTTCCATTCACTATTTCAATACTAATTTAAACATTAACATTAATGAGTATTACTGGTTTGATAGAATAAAAATAGGTATTTCTGATTTTATGATGAAACATTCAACTTTTCGGTTTGTTAAAACAGAAAAAATTCAAAATGGGATGCTTCTACCTTTTCTAGTACTACTGTTGAAATTATAAAATTTATCCATCAATTTCATAGTGCGATTTCCAAATACATCTAGAGGTAATAATTTGATTTGGGTTATTGGTGATCAATTGACTAAATATGAACATTTCCTTCCCATTCAAGATACCCAATATTTCTATCAATATTATAAACTATATATTAAGGAAATAGTCATGTTACATGAAGTTCCTATATATATTTTATTTTACTAAGATAGAAGGTTCACATAAAATTTTTAGAAAGGACTACAGAAGTTATTGGGAACTAAATTATATTTTAGTAAAACTTTCCACCCTCAATGTAATTGATAGTACAAGTGAATGATTCAGACCATGGAAGAAATAATTCATGTTTATTAAATGGATTTAAATGGATTTTTGGATTAACATCTTTCTTTAGTTGTGTTTTCTTATTTTAATATTTTTTATTCTAGTATACCGATGACACATTTTAAAGTATTATATATAAAGGAGCATCAGACACCATCTTTTTGGGATGAAGTACATGAAAGGATTTTGATGGGACTAGAACTATTAGAGAAAATGGTTGTTAAGGTTAATGAAATTAAATAACATATGGGGAATTCTTATGGAGGGTAGAAAGTTATATGAATAACCAGAAGAAAGATATTTCTTTTGATCTAGGTAATCATGTTTTATTTAAATTATATCGATGGTAAATTGTAATACATTTTGGTAAATAGGGTAAGTTATGTATATTGTTAATTGTGATATATTAAATTTTAGATAAATTTGGGTCTTTTTCTTAATAAGTAGCATTTCCTATGATTTTATCCCTATTACATAATGTTTTTCATGTTTAAATGTTAAGCAAGAATGTTTCAGGTTCATCCCATTTTTGATCCCCAAGGTAGTTAATTTAGAATATCACTATCCATATTTGGGAGAACATGTCTAGATTCTTGAACATAGGGAGTTATTATTTCTGAATAAGTTTATTAAATAGGTTAAGGTTTTATGGATAAACCATGTTGTTGAATAAGAAATATAGAATTCTAAAAATGTTATGGGGGAAAACATCTCCACTTTTTTAATAAGAAACTTAACTTGTAGGGAAATAATTTAAAAAAGGAGGAAGGTTGTAATAGACTAGTTACCGTTAATATTTTTTTTATATATTCATTATTCATATTTTATAGAATTACAATCACTATAAAAAAAAGAAAATTTTTCATTCAAAATGAAAATGGTTTATTTCTAACAAAAATGGGTTTTCATGAATTATGTGATTTTATTTAAAATCGTGATTTCCAGATTATAAATCTTTAATTTAAAAAAACTAATTTCATTTTTTAATCTATAAAGTCAAAATTATATTAGGAATGTTTATGATTATTTTTTGAGAATATTTATTTGTTAATAAATAGTGAAAAATACAGATTTTTATTTAGTATTATTTTTTATTTTCACATATTTACAAAGTAAAATTCTATTTTTTATCATATTAAATGTTTAATAAGTTAATTTTTAATAAAAACTTCAATTATAGACTTTAGAGTGAATTTTAATCTGGAATTTAGTATAAAAACATTTGTATTCTGAAAAAATGATTTGTGTGAAAAACATTGTTTCCACGAATTTTGACTGTTAAATTTTAAATTAAAACATTCCAATTTTTTATTATTAATAAAATTTATTCCATATTTTTAATAAAAATTTATAAACATATAAATGAGGTCCTGATTATTTTTCATTGATATAAATAGTAACCTTAGTAATATTTACTACCACGCTAATATGAAAATCTGATAATTATAGTTAAAAATAAATTGATAAGGACTAAAAAAAGTGACCCTGACACTTAAATTAATTTTTTATAAGTATATTTCATCCATAATAATTAAGAAGTTGAATATATAGTCTCATATTCCATTTGGACTTGATTTGACCATTAATATATTTAAGTGAATATGTAAAAATGGCACACTTTATCTTTTAATAGGTATAATATTTTTTTACATATGGATAAATAAAAGATATCTTTGATTATAAATAATAATATGATATTAAATTTTTTTATCATGGTAATTTATTTTAATTTTTTATCCAAATAATTGCCTTAAAAACTTACGCAACACTGATTGAGTAATTATTCAATTAAGGGAAAAATTGATTTTAATAATAAAAATATAATATGATTTTAATGATTATTTGTGGTTCACATTTTTTGAATATAAAAATTCTATATTATAAAGGTTTGGATGTATTTAATTATAATTAATTTTTTGTTTCCATGTTATTAAAATCAACAAAAACGAATAGTCTTAAAATTGACATTAATTATATTTTTTAATAACTAATATTTCATTTAATGATTTAAAACTCATAAAAAACAAATATTCAACTAAATTAATGGTATATGATTAATAACATAAAAAATAGTCCATTTATTGGATTTTTTATATTTTATAGTTACATTATTAACCTTTAAAGTATATAAAACATTAATATTATAGTAATTGTCAAATGGATTTATAGTGGGTTAAAATAGAAAAATAAGAGTATTAATGTGGTCCAAAATTTCCCAAATTTAATTATATGATATTTGTTCGACTAATTCAGATTGAATTTAAATACTATTTATTTTTATCCATTTGGATGTCAATATAAACTTATATTAATTTAATATTTTAAGAAATCCCAAGATACTTTCCAAAGAAGATGTATAGTTTTTAACCCCATGTTTTGGTTTTATTTCTTCTTATACCTCTATAAAATCTTATTAAATAAAGTAAAAAATAAAAAATATAACAAATAAAATATTATTTTGTAATTTTAATTTAATAACATAAATTCATATCAAACATCCATCAAATGGGAGTAGAATTCATCATTTGCATGTATGAAATACTACCGCCTCCCAAACCGATATAATTTTCCTTCCATCAAAGCCTCTAATAGATGGATAAAATTATTGATTTAAGATTTAAAAATGATATTAATGAAATATGTGTCATTGTAATATGGTATAATATCATATAATATCATATATTTTTATTCATTAAAAATGATAACATCCTTCGTTGGACTCCCCCTCTATGAGGCGTTGTGATTCATTTTTCATCACCACATCCCATGGATGATATATATATAAGTATAATATAAGAAATAATTTATATTTATGATGTTATTATAATTATATAAATAAAAAACATTACTTTATTTCCATATTAATCATTGAAAAATGAAAACATTACTCATTCGTACGTACGACCTACTGTCTCCATTATTGTAACATAGTTCACTTTCCATAATTATCCACCACAATTTGTTTCAATAGAAAAATTGATTATAAAAAATGATAATTATATATTGATTATTAATATTATTATTACTATTATGTAATAATGATATCGTTGACAATAATCAACTTACCAATTACATTTTTGACTTATGAAATAAATATCATAAAAAACATCCGATGTGAATTTAATTGATTATATAATTAAATATTTAATGGTAACAAATAAAATAAAGGTATTATTAAAGCTGAAAAATATAATTAATAATGTAAATAATTAACCTATTTTTATTATTTAGTAGGTTAAATAACATACACGATGAGTCATACTCAATGTTAGACTCTTTTTTAAGAATAATCATTTAAATATTCCCTTTGACCTCCCATTATATTCCATGTTAATATTTTCAAAATTATTTTATGGATGTATTTCTATGTAATTAAGTTAATTATAAAATACATTTTATATCTATTTTTACTTTATCTTAAATATTTTAATAGGAATTTTTTTCCAGTATGTTTTTACTTTCTTTGCAAATGAAAAAATGAATATTAGATTTTAACATATATTGAAGCAATGAATTTTACCACATTCATAACAATTATTTTATGTTCATATTCCTTTATAATCTATCATGTTTTATTTAAATAAAAAAATTTAATCCCTATGTTCTTGTTATTTTAAAAAATGTTTTTAAAACGGAATAGATATTTTATATCCATAATTGTTTTCTTATGATTGAAAAGTCTGTTTTTAAGATTTATGATCTTATGTATTATGTTATTGTTATAAGAAATTATTTAAAAATATGAGTGGTTCAATTATAAACGAGGGGAGGGTGAGTTTATTATAGCTCTCTAACTCATTGGGTAAATAAAAAAAGTTATTAAATTAGGTTTCAATGAAGGGATTATGAGAAAATAATGTGATGCATATTCCAATTGTAACTATGAAGGTTTTTCTTTGTACAACCATGAATGTTTTAAAATTTTAAGCAGTGATATCAAAATTATTCCCAACATTACTAACATGATTTATCTATTATTTATATGAGATTTTATGAAAATATTATTATTTATCAAGGTAAATAAAGGTATATCCTATGTAACATCCTACCCCATCCCATTGGCTCGAGGGCAGAAAGAATGCTACTTGTCCTTAGGTGACATTCCCGAGGCACCAAAGGCTGGAGATAAATGTCAATGGATTCAAGAACAATTAGGGAACAGTTTTCCCCCTAGGATCAAAGCAATCAACAAAACAGCTCATAAACTACCAACACTACATGATGCATGTCAACAATGGCTTACTACTAAACAATACCAAAACACCAGTACAACAACCACAACACCGATAATTGGTGTACCAAGTGGAAGACTCAATAAAATAACACAAATGAAACCCTGACACACTCCATTTCTCCACACCAAGGTCTAAGATCAAAGAACCACCATACTGCCCAAGCATCATGATGAACTACTAGAAAAATGGGACGATTTACCCTTACCTGTATCCTGGAAAACAACATCTACCAAATCACCAAGGTGCCAAAGCAAGGGGAGAGAACAAATACTCAGTAGGATTTCCCAAAATGACTTCCCTACACACACCACTAGTATAAAATCATTATCACATTTATATAAAATAATTTAGATAAAATATTAAATAGATTAATAACTTAAAACATGCCAAACACTCCTTTATCAAGCCATTTTCACCCAAATTCCCTCAACTCACAGGAGATCCAAACAACCATGCCACGATAATTTACCATTTTACATCTACACACCCATTTCCATATTGTATACCATTAAACAAATAATAATAAAATGGTGACTCTCACACCCAATCCTATAAACAACCATGGTGGAACTTCTGTCCAAGACTATAATCCTTTCCCAATCTAGTGGTACTTCCTGCTCACTTATCCTTTGATGGTGGCCCTTCCATCCACTATCCATCAACTTTTTATAGTGGTAATCCTCCCCCACTTCACAAACACAATTCATACAAGCTGTAACACTTAACCAAAAACAAGAATATCACATCAATGTCACTACATTATTTCCACAATTTATCTACCTCCAAACAAAACATAAAGATCATTAACAATTTCCAACACAATCCAATTCACCTCAATAAGTCACCCATTATTGAAAACACCATTTAACCATTTTCCATTCCCAACCACATTTCAATAATCAAAATATTTATTGAAAACCATATTTTAAAAAACATTTTTTAATAATCAACCACTAATTATTTTAAAATCAACATTTTAAAATACCACAAAAAGCCCATTTTCCAACAATAACCCATTTCCCCAAAAATCCCCAAATCATCACCCAATGGGTTTACCCCATTATTATCACATCAAAATCACAATTAATTTCAAGAAAAAAAGATTAATGGCTTCTAAATTCACTAGTTATAACCAAGTTATGTCAAGAAAGAATCCACCAACCTTTAGGGTTCCCACAAACTCGACCCACAAGCAACCGCACCACAAAATTTCTGAACGCACCACCGAAAATTCTCTAGATCATCTTCCCTTACATCAATAAGCCATGAAATAATCACATTATGTTCAAAAACCCCCTATATGTACATTAAATGAATATAGATGTAAAGACCCGTAAATTTCAAGGAAATGTTTTTCTTAATTTTCTTTGGAATTTTACAAGAACGTAGTTTCTGACGGCGCCTGATTCCGAGGCCCGGTGTGCCCGGAATCATTTTCTGAAGTTTGGCTCGGGTACGTTCAGTGAACGGACGAGTGGGTTTTTCTAACTTTTGAACCGGTGCCCGAAATCGAATTCTGAGGGCACCGATGAAATCGCAGCGCCGGTATTCGCTTAGAAACGCCTCTTCCGGAGTTGCGTTTTCTCGGGTGTGGTTTTTAATTTTCGGTCTTAAAGTTAAGAAATAAAATAATTTTGCGACAGCTTTATTTTATTTCACTTAAGCCACTTGGAAGCCACTTAAAGCCACTTAAAGGAGGCTTGAACTGAGTTGAACTTGATAGGATGCTATCCAGAAATATCCTACCCCCTTGGTAGGATATTTGTGAGGTGGGGCCCGCACGAGCCCCGCCGTTTCTTTCCGCTAAGAAACGCACCCGTGAAAACCCGTCTTAATGAAAGTCAACCGACGCGTTTTCTAAATTCTTAACAGACCATTTAATTGGGCGGTTTATTTCGTGAATTAAATGGGCTGTTTCTTTCGTGAATTAAATGGGATGTTTCCTTCGTGAATTAAATGGGTCGTTTCTTTCGTTGAATTAATTCAACGAATTGATGGATCGTTTCTTAACCAGTTTTTCAAATTCGTTGGCGTAATAATAAAATAAGACCAACGCTTAACCTATGGTTATTTGCGCTTGAGAAGATTTGGGAGAACCCTCACAACTTCTTCTCCCTCACGAAGAACGCGAAGAACGCGAAGAACGCCGAACCCGGAAATCGACGAAGCCTTCGCCCGAGACGCTCTTCCGATCTCCGATCACCGACCATTCGAGGTGAGTGCTTTCGGATTTCCTCTCAAGTTCTTTTCTTTGGTTTTAAACGAAACACAGATTTAAATATTAATAATTTAAATCTGTTGTTCTTGATTCGTTGAGCTCGCCGACTCAACGCCGGAATCCGCGACGACGCGACGCCTCCCCGCGACGACGCGACGATCGATCTCTTCCGTGACGGTCTCTTCCGCGAAGAACGCCCGCGCACGACGATCATCAAGGTAGGGATTCATTTTGGAAAATTACCCCTTTTTTTAATTTTCTCATGAACGTTCTTGAAAATTAAAAAGCCGGTTTTCAATGAACAATTTTATTTTAATTAAAATTGTTGGATCATGTGTTGATCGTTTTTCTCCTGGTTGTTTATCTCTAACGCGGAGGGTGCGGGCCGAACGAACACGGCCCGACGACCCTCCGCCGTTCTTCGTTTTGTGCGGATTTGACGGTCGACGACGGAACATGCCGCAGCGGACGGTTGACGATCCCGCAGTAAAGAACGGATCCCGGGAGGAGCAACGGCGCAGACGGGAAGGAAAACGGGCCACCGGAGCGACGTCGGCGGCCCGCGGAAGTTGCCGGCGGCGCGGGTCACCGGCGCGACGGCGCCGGCGGCCGAAGGCGGCGGCGCCCCGGCGCGCCGCCGGACGAAATCCGCCGCGGCTGAAGCGGCGGCGGCGGCGGCGGCCAAACAAACCCGCGGCGCGCGGGTCCGGTTCATCCGGGCGGACGCGGTTCAGCGCGTCCGCGGCTCGCCAGCGCGGCCCGCACGCGGGCCGCGGTCCTTCCTCAAGCCGCGGGTCAGCGCCCGCGGATTCCACCCGCGCGGCGCGGCCAAGCCGAGCCGGCCGAGCCGGACCGGCCCTGGCCGGGCCGGGCCGGGCCAGCGGGGTCGGGTCGACCCGGTTCGGGCCGACCCAGGGGGGGTCGGGCCGGGTCGGCCCGGGCCCGTACCCCCCATCTTCGGACGTTTTCGTTCAAACGCCCGTATCTTGAGCTTCGTGCCTCCAAACTACTCGTCGTCAGCGGCAACGCGATCCTTGGTTCGAGACGGTCGTTTCGGTATATCGAACTCAAGGTTTCGGAATACTTTGAGTTCGGCCGGGTTGGTTCGTACACGATACCAACCGGGCCCTCGGAGCGGAAACGCTCATATCTTGAGCTACGGACGTCCGATTGACGTGCTGTCAGCTTTGTTGAATTCCTCTAAGTGAGACGGATCTTTTGGAATACTCCGCCCGAGGTTTGGACACAGGTGGAGTGCAGTCGGGTTGGTTTTGTCTTAAAAACCAACCGGGCCCCTGGGACGAAAATGCCAATATCTCTCAGACCGGACGTCTGATTGACGCGCCGTCTGCGACGTTGAGTTCCTGTTGACGATACGGAACTTTTGGATACATCAACTTCGGACTTCGTGTCAGTTGATGTATCAGCCTCTCGGCTCGTGGAGCGGACCTTCCCGAACGAGCTTGCTGTGTGCGGGAACCCTAGTGCTAGCTGCGACTGCTACTTCGACAGCGACGACCGTGCAGAGATCCTCAGTGGACTGCGGCGACGACTGTGCAGAGATCCTCTGTGGACTCTGACGACGACCGTGCAGAGATCCTCAGTGGACTGCGGCGACGACTGTGCAGAGATCCTCAGCGGACTGCGACGACTACTGCACTCAGCGATCCTACGTGGATCAGTGCTACCGGTCCTGTGTGGGCCCGATCCTGTGTGGGTCCGATCCTGCGTGGGTCAGTGCTCAGCGGTTCTGTGAGAGCCAGCGCCTACAGGTCCTGCGTGGGCCCGGTCCTGTGTGGCCCCGATCCTGTGTGGGTCATCTCTCAGCGGTTCTGTGTGAGCCAACTTCTACAGGTCCTGCGTGGGCCCGATCCTGTGTGGGTCACTGCAAGGTTAGTACCTATCGATCCTTCGTGGGTCCGACGACTTAGATGGTTCAATGATCATCTTTATCGTTATCCGAAAAAGTATACCTGTGTGAGCTGAATCTTGTGTTACTCTCCTTTGTGGATTGTGTTGCTCTATCCTGCGTGGGTATACGTTTTTCTTTCCTGTGTGGACTGGGTTGTGCTTGGGCTCGGACGTTGGAGCCGAACGGGAATTGAAGACTTAGGTATATGTATGGGCATATACCTAAGCCATGTCAGATGTTACTTCGTGATTGTATCTTTCCTTTGTGGATTATCCTTTGTGGATTTCGGGAGACCTTCGGGGGTCTCGGGGTCCCTACTGAGTAGCTTATACTCACCCCTGCACGGGCTATGCCCGCACTTCGTGGTGTTGGTTGCAGACGACGGACAGCGCTGATCGTGGAGGAGGCGTGCGGAGCAGGACAGTACCTGGAGGTGGACCACTGGGCGGGACGTACTCGGAGCGGTTAGGTGGACCCGAGGAGCAGTGGAGGCTATATGTACCCACCCTTCAGGTGGGACATCCGGAGGACGGCTCGACGCTGCAGTTTTCCCTTTTTAGTTGCTGTTTTTCCTTTCAGTTGTACTTTACAGTTGGGCTTGTATTTCCGGCCCCCTTTTACTTTCAGCACAGCTTGTACAGTTTTACTTAGTGTTTACTTTTCCGCTTGCTTGCTCTGTGGTGATTGTTTACTTTTCAAAGGCAATGCCTTCCCTTTTTGTTGGGATTTACGCCTTGGTGCTAGTCGCCAGCCCCTGGCCTATGGAAGGCGGGCTTGGGGTAGTCACGACACGGGCCCGAGGACGGGTCGTGACAAATTGGTATCAGAGGTGGTCGGTTCTACCGCAGACTCTGATCTTTCTTCTATGTGAAGCAAAAGTGTTTAGTGTATTGAGTGTGGTTATCAGTCCAGGGAGTCCAGTGTTGGTGCGGCGGCCGACGTATCCATACACCAGGACCCTGACTTCTGATTCCTTACTTAATGTACGAAAACATTGTTTGCATGTGCGTTTCAAGTTTTCTTTGTGATTACTTGTGTCAGCTCACCAGGTATACTGTTCTGACCGTGGCATACTTGTTTCCTTTTCAGGATGGCACGACGACAGCAGCCAGCTAGGGTTCCCAGAGTAGGGCGCGACGACAGCCCGCCGAGCGACGAGGCCTCAGTACAGGGCTCTTTGACAGCAGAGGCACCGGCGGTACCTTTACCCGCCGAGCCCCCGATGCTTCCAGCACTGGAAGCTGACGACGCATGACGCCTCGGAGCTCTGCACGAGTTCCAGCACCAACGACCACCCAGGTTCCGTGGGGAGTCGGACCCCCAGGCAGCCGAGGACTGGCTGGAGGCGGTTGTCCGAGTTTTCAGGCTAGTGAGGACGCCAGCAGACCTCATGGTGCTCCTCGCGGCGAGCTTACTGCACGCAGCAGCCGGACGCTGGTGGAGCCTGATTCTCCGGGTACACGATGAGGCCTCCCTCATCTGGACGGACTTCGAGAGCCTCTTCCGCTCAGAGTTCGTCCCGGCCACCCTCCGAGCGGTGGGCATCCAGGAGCTTCTTCAGCTGCGGCAGGGCAGCTTGACGGTCGCTCAGTACGCGGCGAGTTTCACCGACCTTTCTCGGTACTCGACAGACATGGTACGGGACCCCTTCTTCCGGGCCCGGACCTTCGAGCAGGGTTTGAGACACGAGATCAGGGCATCGCTGATCTCCCTCAGCATCCCGACCCAGGCAGGGGTACTGGAGCGAGCCCTCCTGATCGAGAGCTTCCTGGCTGAGTCCACAGCGAGACCCACCGCAGGGCGGTAGATAGCGGAGTCTTCGGCAGCTGGTAGCCGGCGGATGACTCAGGGTTCCAGGCGGACCAGACCTTCCGGCAGGCGACCTCGGGACGCTGGCTCAGCAGTGCAGGGCACCTGACCCGGAGCCAGCCTTCCGAGAGGCAGACAATGCTACGAGTGCGGCGGGCAGGGCAGCATGGCTCGTGACTGCCCGACCCGTCGTACCGAGGGGCAGCAGACGGTGGAAGGGCCACCCAGGCAGAGGCAGAGGGTCGACCGTGGCGGTCCGCAGGGAGGAGGCGGACGAGGCAGAGGAGCTGGCCGAGAAGCAGGTGGTGGGCGACGCTTTGAGGCTCTGCCACCACCACCACCAGGAGGCCCGCCCCGACCACAGGGAGCTGGCGGGCAGAGACAGGCTCAGCTCCAGGCAGCGGAGGCCTACGACCACGGCGCGCCAGAGATGATTCGAGGTACGATCTGTGTCTATTCCACCCTTGCTGCAGTTCTGATAGACACAGGAGCGAGTCACTCTTTCATAGCCACTGCCCTTGTTCGGAGCTCGGAGATTCCGACAGAGCCGTTGGCTCGATCCTTGCGGCTAGAGACTCCTACGGGAGCAGACTCGACGATTACACACTGGTGCCGACAGTGTGAGCTTACTCTAGAAGGCGAGAGCTTCGGCTGGGATCTTCTTGTAGCAGCGTCGAGGCCTTACGACGTCATTTTGGGCATGGATTGGTTATCTACAGTCCATGCTCAGATTGACTGCTTTAGGCGCAAGGTGCGATGTGTGCGCACCGACGGGAGCAGGTTCACCTTCACCAGCGAGAAGGGAGCCTTAGCAGCACAGGATGGACTCACGCAGAGGAGAGGTCAGCCCATCACTCATCAGTTGGCTAGCCTCATCCTGGGAGCAGTTGACGTGCGGAGTCCCAGTTTCCCTGCAGTGGTGGATCAGTACGCGGACGTCTTTCCCGACGACGTTCCAGGACTACCTCTTCGCAGAGAGGTAGACTTTTATATTGACCTGTACCCCGGGACAGCCCCGATATCCACTCCAGCATATCGGATGGCCCCCGCTGAGCTTCGAGAGCTGCGAGTACAGTTGGAGTACTTGCAGGGCAAGGGGTTCATCCGACCCAGTGTTTCGCCCTGGGCTTCCCCGATTTTGTTCGCCAAGAAGGCGGACGGGAGATTGCAACTGTGTGTCGATTATCATCGCCTGAATCAGGTGACAGTGAGGAACAAGTATCTGCTACCCAGGATTGATGATCTCGTCGACCAGATCAAGGGAGCACGGTGGTTCTTGAAGATAGACCTCAGGTCAGGCTACCATCAGCTTAGAGTTCGAGACGAGGATGTGCAGAAGACGGCCTTCAGGTGTCGGTATGGCCACTTTGAGTTCTTGGTTATGCCTTTCGGCATGACCAACGCTCCAGCAGTGTTCATGAGCCTCATGAACAGGATCTTCCAGCCATACCTCGATCGATTTGTCGTGGTCTTCATCGACGACATTTTGGTGTACTCGACGACGGAGGAGGAGCACGCCTACCACCTGCGTGGTGTACTAGACACACTTCGAGAGCACCAGCTTTATGGAAAGCTCTCGAAGTGTCAGTTATGGTTACGTGAGGTCCACTTCTTGGGGCACGTCATTTCTGAGGCGGGAGTTGCAGTGGATCCCGCGAAGATCGAGGCAGTGCTATCTTGGGAGCCACCCAAGAGCGTGACAGAGGTGCGGAGTTTCTTGGGCCTAGCCGGATACTATCGGAGATTTGTGCTGGACTTCTCCAGAGTTGCGGCCCCACTCTCAGCGTTGACGAAGAAGGGGAAACCCTTCGTGTGGTCAGACAGATGTCAGCAGAGCTTCCAGGAGCTGAGGCAGAGGTTGACCAGCGCACCTATCTTGAGGTTGCCTGAGGAGGGATTTGGTTACGTAGTCTACTGTGATGCATCAGGGACCGGACTCGGGTGTGTCCTGATGCAGGAGCGGGCCGTGATTGCCTACGGATCACGTCAGTTGAGGCCTCATGAGCAGAACTACGCTACCCATGACTTGGAGTTGGCAGCAGTAGTCTTTGCCCTGAAGACATGGAGACACTATCTGATGGGCGAGCGCTTCACAGTCTTTTCTGACCACCAGAGTCTCAGGTGCATCTTCTCTTAGAAGGACCTGAACCTGAGACAACGGCGATGGCTCGAGTTCCTCCAGGACTATGACTTTGAAATAGTCTATACTCCTGGGAAGGGCAACGTGGTGGCTGATGCCCTCAGCAGGAGGAAGGGCATCCAGCTACTTGAGGAGGCGACAAAGCAGCTAGCCGCTTTGCAGATATCCTTCGTGGATAGAGACGGAGCAGCCTTCCTTTAGTCTCTCACAGTCTCTCCTCCACTTCTTCAGCGGGTCAGAGAGGCACAGCATGGGGATGTTGAATGTGAGACGCGGCGTTCACAGATATCCTCGGGACAGGCACCTGATAGTTTCTCCCTTGGAGCAGAGCATGATGTCCTTTTCAGAGGACGTACCTTGGTACCAGTCGCCTTACGAGAGGAGGTGCTGAGAGAGTTTCACACTTCTCCGTTGGCGGTACATCCTGGAGTGGCGAAGATGTACCAAGATCTCGGGCGACAGCACTGGTGGCCGGGCATGAAGAAGGCTGTGGCAGAGTTCGTTTCACGGTGCCTCACCTGCCAGCAGGTGAAGGCAGAGCATCAGGTAACAGCAGGTTTGGTACAACCCTTGGAGGTCCCGGAGTGGAAGTGGGACGGGATATCTATGGACTTTGTGACTGGACTTCCACGCACTTCCAGAGGTCACGATTCCATATGGGTGATTGTTGACCGACTCACCAAGTCGGCACACTTCTTACCCATCTGAGAGCAGGGAAAAGTGGAGAGCATGGGGCGTCTCTACGTTCAGGAGATTTTACGACTTCACGGTGTGCCATCGACCATCGTCTTCGATCGGGACGCTCGTTTTACTTCCCGGCTTTGGAAGGGGTTGCAGGAGGCGTTCGGGACGCGACTACGTCTGAGCAGCGCCTTTCACCCTCAGACGGATGGTCAGATGGAGAGGACCATTCAGACTCTCGAGGACATGCTCCGTGCATGTTTCCTCGACTTTGGTCGTAGCTGGGAGGACCACCTACCCTTGGTGGAGTTCGCGTACAACAACAGCTACCACTCCACCATCAGGATGGCACCCTACGAGGCGTTGTACGGCATGCCTTGCAGATCTCCTTTGTGCTGGACAGACCCTGGAGAGTCAGCACTTGTGGGACCAGAAATGGTCCGGGCCACGACAGAGAAGGTCCAGCTCATCCAGCAGCGGATGAGGACAGCACAGAGCCGGCAGAAGTCATATGCTGACAGGAGGCGAAGGCCACTAGAGTTCGAGGATGGTGACCACGTCTTCTTGCGGGTCTCACCTCGACGTGGTTTGAGGAGATTTGGCCGAGGCGGCAAGTTGTCTCCACGCTTCATCGGGCCTTTCCAGGTCCTCAGCAGGATTGGCGAGGTGGCTTATCGCCTGGCTCTGCCACCTCAGTTGCACCGGGTGCACGATGTCTTCCACGTATCCCAGTTGAGGAGATACGTGCACGACCCGACGCACATCATTGACTATGGGGAGATAGACGTGGATGATGGAGCGACTTTTACGGAGGTCCCAGTGGAGATAGAGGATCGACAGGAGCGGGTCCTACGTGGGCGATCGATTCCTCTTGTGCGCATCAGATGGCAGCACGAGAACCTCCAGGAGAGCACTTGGGAGCGGGAGGCTCAGATGCGTGCTCAGTACCCACATTTGTTTCCCTAGTTTTTGATGTATCTTTACGGGGACGTAAAGTCCTGAGGTGGGAGTAATGTAAAGACCCGTAAATTTCAAGGAATGTTTTTTCTTAATTTTCTTTGGAATTTTACAAGAACGCAGTTTCTGACGGTGCCTGATTCCGAGGCCCGGTGTGCCCGGAATCATTTTCTGAAGTTTGGCTCGGGTACGTTCATTGAACGGACGAGCGGGTTTTTCTAACTTTTGAACCGGTGCCCGGAATCGAATTCTGAGGGCACCGATGAAATCGCAGCGCCGGTATTCGCTTAGAAACGCCTCTTTCGGAGTTGCGTTTGCTCGGGTGTGGTTTTTAATTTTTGGGCTTAAAGTTAAGAAATAAAATAATTTTGCGACAGCTTTATTTTATTTCACTTAAGCCACTTGGAAGCCACTTGAAGCCACTTAAAGGAGGCTTGAACTGAGTTGAACTGGATAGGATGCTATCCAGAAATATCCTACCCCCTTGGTAGGATATTTGTGAGGTGGGGCCCGCACGAGCCCCGCCGTTTCTTTCCGCTAAGAAACGCACCCATGAAAACCCGTCTTAATGAAAGTCAACCGATGCGTTTTCTAAATTCTTAACAGACCATTTAATTGGGCGGTTTATTTCGTGAATTAAATGGGCTGTTTCTTTCGTGAATTAAATGGGCTGTTTCCTTCGTGAATTAAATGGGTCGTTTCTTTCGTTGAATTAATTCAACGAATTGATGGATCGTTTCTTAACCAGTTTTTCAAATTCGTTGGCGTAATAATAAAATAAGACCAACGCTTAACCTATGGTTATTTGCGCTTGAGAAGATTTGGGAGAACCCTCACAACTTCTTCTCCCTCATGAAGAACGCGAAGAACGCGAAGAACGCCGAACCCGGAAATCGACGAAGCCTTCGCCCGAGACGCTCTTCCGATCTCCGATCACCGACCATTCGAGGTGAGTGCTTTCGGATTTCCTCTCAAGTTCTTTTCTTTGGTTTTAAACGAAACACAGATTTAAATATTAATAATTTAAATCTGTTGTTCTTGATTCGTTGAGCTCGCCGACTCAACGCCGGAATCCGCGACGACGCGACGCCTCCCCGCGATGACGCGACGATCGATCTCTTCCGTGACGGTCTCTTCCGCGAAGAACGCCCGCGCACGACGATCATCAAGGTAGGGATTCATTTTGGAAAATTACCCCTTCTTTTAATTTTCTCATGAACGTTCTTGAAAATTAAAAATCCGGTTTTCAATGAACAATTTTATTTTAATTAAAATTGTTGGATCATGTGTTGATCGTTTTTCTCCCGGTTGTTTATCTCTAACGCGGAGGGTGCGGGCCGAACGAACACGGCCCGACGACCCTCCGTCGTTCTTCGTTTTGTGCGGATTTGACGGTCGACGACGGAACATGCCGCAGCGGACGGTTGACGATCCCGCAGTAAAGAACGGATCCCGGGAGGAGCAACGGCGCAGACGGGAAGGAAAACAGGCCACCGGAGCGACGCCGGCGGCCCGCGAAAGTTGTCGGCGGCACGGGTCACCGGCGCGGCGGCGCCGGCGGCCGGAGGCGGCGGCGCCCCGGCGCGCCGCCAGACGAAATCCGCCGCGGCTGAAGCCGCGGCGGCGGCGGCCAAACGGATCCGCGGCGCGCGGGTCCGGTTCATCTGGGCGGACGCGGCTCAGCGCGTCCGCGGCTCGCCAGCGCGGCCCGCACGCGGGCCGCGGTCCTTCCTCAAGCCGCGGGTCAGCGCCCGCGGCTTCTACCCGCGCGGCTCGGCCAAGCCGAGCCGGCCTAGCCGGCCGAGCCGGGCCAGCCGGGTCGGACCCGGGTCGGGTCGACCCGGTTCGGACCGACCCAGGGGGGGTCGGCCCGGGTCGGCCCGGGCCCGTACCCCCCATCTTCGGACGTTTTCGTTCAAACGCCCGTATATTGAGCTTCGTGCCTCCAAACGACTCGCCGTCAGCGGCAACGCGATCCTTGGATCGAGACGGTCGTTTCGGTATATCGCACTCAAGGTTTCGGAATACTTTGAGTTCGGCCGGGTTGGTTCGTACACGAGACCAACCGGGCCCTCGGAGCGGAAACGCTCATATCTTGAGCTACGGACGTCCGATTGACGTCCCGTCTGCTTTGTTGAATTCCTCTAAGTGAGACGGATCTTTTGGCATACTCCGCCCGATGTTTGGACGTAGGTGGAGTGCGGTCGGGTTGCTTTTGCCTTAAAACCCAACCGGGCCCCTGGGACGAAAATGCCAATATCTCTCAGACCGGGCGTCCGATTGACGCGCCGTCTGCGACGTTGAGTTCCTGTTGATGATACGAAACTTTTGGATACATCAACTTCGGACTTCGTGTCAGTTGATGTATCAGCCTCTCGGCTCGTGGAGCGGACCTTCCCGAACGAGCTTGCTGTGTGCGGGAACCCTAGTGCTGGCTGCGACTGCTACTTCGACAGCGACGACCGTGCAGAGATCCTCAGTGGACTGCGGCGACGACTGTGCAGAGATCCTCCGTGGACTCCGACGACGACCGTGCAGAGATCCTCAGTGGACTGCGGCGACGACTGTGCAGAGATCCTCAGCGGACTGCGAAAACAACTGCACTCAGCGATCCTACGTGGATCAGTGCTATCGGTCCTGTGTGGGCCCGATCCTGTGTGGGTCCGATCCTGCGTGGGTCAGTGCTCAGCGGTTCTGTGTGAGCCAGCGCCTACAGGTCCTGCGTGGGCCCGGTCCTGTGTGGGACCGATCCTGTGTGGGTCATCTCTCAGCGGTTCTGTGTGAGCCAACTTCTACAGGTCCTGCGTGGGTCCGATCCTGTGTGGGTCACTGCAAGGTTAGTACCTATCGATCCTTCGTGGGTCCGACGACTTAGATGGTTCAATGATCATCTTTATCGTTATCCGAAGAAGTATACCTGTGTGAGCTGAATCTTGTGTTACTCTCCTTTGTGGATTGTGTTACTCTATCCTGCGTGGGTATACGTTTTGCTTTCCTGTGTGGACTGGGTTGTGCTTGGGCTCGGACGTTGGAGCCGAACGGGAATTGAAGACTTAGGTATATGTATGGGCATATACCTAAGCCGTGTCAGATGTTACTTCATGATTGTATCTTTCCTTTGTGGATTATCCTTTTTGGATTTCGGGAGACCTTCGGGGGTCTCGGGGTACCTACTGAGTAGCTTATACTCACCCCTGCACGGGCTATGCCCGCACTTCGTGGTGTTGGTTGCAGACGACGGACAGCGCTGATCGTGGAGGAGGCGTGCGGAGCAGGAAAGTACCTGGAGGTGGACCACTGGGCGGGACGTACTCGGAACGGTTAGGTGGACCCGAGGAGCAGTGGAGGCTATCTGTACCCACCCTTCAGGTGGGACTTCTGGAGGACGGCTCGACGCTGCAGTTTTCCCTTTTTAGTTGCTGTTTTTCCTTTCAGTTGTACATTACTGTTGGGCTTGTATTTCCGGCCCCTTTTTACTTTCAGCACAGCTTGTACAGTTTTACTTAGTGTTTACTTTTCCGCTTGCTTCCTCTGTGGTGCTTGTTTACTTTTCAAAGGCAATGCCTTCCCTTTTTGTTGGGATTTACGCCTTGGTGCTAGTCGCCGGCCCCTGGCCTATGGAAGGCGGGCTTGGGGTAGTCACGACACGGGCCCGAGGACGGGTCGTGACAATAGATCTATAAACCCAAGAAAGGGAGAAGAGTATATCTAGAAAGAAACCAAGAAGAAACCAAGTGGAGAGACTTACACAGGAGAAACCACCTTCAAATCACCTTGAAAACCCTTCGTATTACTTCCAAAATGAGTGAGAGAGCCCCTGAAACCCTTGAGAACCAAAAATACCAAGTGAGTATTGAGTGGGAGAATGTTTGATGTGATTTAGTTCAATACCGAGTGATACCATTTTTTAAAAACCCATGTTTAATGGGCCACACGGTTAGCTCGCACGGTTTGAAAAACTGTCTCTTAACCCTGAGGACGATAATTCCTAGAAGGAATCTTTCAAGACCATCCCGTATGGTTATGAAAACATTAAATAAACCATGGATACCCCGCTGCCTTCAGTTTCATGGTTTTCTTGAGATTGTCACACAGTTTTCCTTAACTGTTCTCAACCCGTGCAGCCCTAAAAAGGACTCCAAAACCGTCCAAATCCATTCCAAAATCTCCCAAACTATTCCAAACTCATCCCAAGAATATTAATCACATAAAATTCATAAAAACAGGATACATTCCACAAAACGTGGTTCTAAATTTCCCCCACCATTGAACTTTCTATCCTTAGAAAGTAGAGAACCATCTCTTTGTCAAAAGAGATCAGGCCATTGCTCGACCATCTATTTCTCCCACTCCCATGTCTCCTCCTAAATATGACCATGTTTCGTCAAAACACACAATAAATTGATTCTTTTAACATGAAATAATTTCTCTTGCATGTCCTCAATCTGTACTAGTGTATGTACCAACGATGCATATGGTTCTAGCTCAACATTATCCCAAAAAATCACATCATAACGATATGACTGATACTTTTTCAACTGCAACATTTGAAACACATTGTGCACCGCACTAAACCTTGGTGACAAATAAAATCAATAATCCACCTCTCTAATCTGCTCGAGTATCTCAAAAGGCCTAATATAACATGGAGATAACATATCGTACTGTCCAAAACAGTGATGTCCCAACCTAGTAGAGATCTTTAAAAAGACATGTTTTCCCACCTCGAATGAGAACGGTCATCAAAGATGGTCTGCATACAATTTTTGGAGACATTGAGCCATCTTCATTATCTTTTTTATTAGCTTGATCTTCTCTATAAACTCTTGGACAATGCTCGGTCTGATCATCAAAGACTCACCCATTTCCACCCAACATAGTGGAGAATGACATGAGCACCCATACAATACCTCAAACATATCTATATGTATTGAAGCATGATCACTATTATTATAGGATAACTCCTCAATGGGATGTTCTCCTCCCAAGAACAACCAAAATCTGTCACACACTCCCTTAGAATATCCTCCAAATTTTTATTGTCCTCTTGGATTGGTCAGTTGTATGAGGATGATATGTTGTGATCATCATCAACTGTGTCCCAAGGGCTTGCTGTAAGGATTTCTAAAAATGAGATGTGAACCTTAGATTTTTATCTAATATAGTTGAAACCGGAACACCCAGCCTCTTTATGACTTCATGGATATATAGGTTTGGCAGATCCTCCACCATGCGAGATTCAGTAATTGGGATGAAATGGGCCAACTTTTTGACACAATCCACAATCACCCGTATGGCGTTGTGTTTCCTAACTATTCTAAGGAGACCCATCACATAATCTATTGATACCTGATCTCATTTCCACATTGGGATAGGTAAGGGCTGAAACATTCCTAATTTATGTTAATGTTATGCCTTGACCTACCCACAAGCCACCATCTCTAAACAAACTCCACCAATTTAATTTTCATACCTACCCACCAAAACTGGGCTTTCCATGCCTTATACATTTTCTAAATTCCAGGATGAACAGGTCACATGGAATGATGTGAATCCCTGATAATTTACGCTTGATAAGCCAATGGTACAACCATCTGATTCAAAAAACACAAGATTAACTTCCCATTCAGTTCTTAGCCCTTAATCTTCTCCCCACCAATGAGTTTTGACCTCATCACCATAAATTTGGAATCATATGTTTGTGCCTCTTTAACAAAACCAACCCTATTAAGAACCTAGGGAACTGGAAAAAAGACCACTCTGTCACCCTGATCCTCACATTCCAATTGCATGTCAGCTATGACCGACATCAACTGCCACTGATCTGATGTCTATTTCACCACCGGAGCATATTATTTCTTACTTAATGCATCTTCCACTGAATTTCTCTTACCCATTACATAAATTATGTCAAAATTAAACATCTAGATATATTTTATCCCTCTCCTTTGCCTCGTGTTTATCTATCCTCATGAGAAAATATGCTTTTAAGCTCTTATGGTTAGTAAAGATCATGAATTTATCACCGAATAGATAATGACGCCACATTTTCAAGGCATAAACCACTACTTCAAACTATAATTATTGTGTTGGGTAGTTCCTCTAATTAAACATCAACTTTTGGGATCTATATGAAACCACATGATCCCCTAGCATGAGAACACACCCCAACCCTAATCTTGATGCGTCACAATACACCATTTACCCTTTATATAGTTTTGGAAATACCACGATTGTTGATAATGTAAGGCATCTCTTTAGCTCTGAACATTTCTAACACTGTTCATCCCATTGAAATGGGATATTCTTCCTTGTCAAAGCTATAATTGGGGGCCAATCATGATAAATCACAAAAAAAATGTTGATAATACCAAATGAGACCAAGGAAGATCCATATTTTGAAAATGTTCCATGGATGTTTCCAAGAGATAACAACCTATATCTTTTCTAAATAAACTAAACCACGTTTCTCAGAAATATCAATGCCATAAAAATGAACCTCATGTATCCTAAAGTCATATTTTAAAAATTTATCCTACAACTGATGATCTCTTAAGATCCCCAACACTATCGCCAAGTGATGCTCCCGATCTACACTCTTGCTTGAATACAATAGTATATCATCATCAAATACCACAACAAAATAATCCATATATCTCTAAAATATTTGATTCATCAATGCCATGAGAACCGTTGGTGAAATAATTAGACCTAAGGGCATAAACAAATACTCTTAATGGCCATATATACTTCTGAAAGATGTTTTGGGGATATCCTCCTTACGTACCCACAATTGAAGATATCCTTACCAAAATTCAATCATGGTGAGACATAGATCTTCCCTAAAATTTTCATACAAATCATAAATTCGTGGAAGTGGATATTATTTATTTATCGTAACTTTATTAAGTCTATGATAATCAACATAGATCCATATATTTCCATTAAACTTTTTTATAAAAAACAGGGCTCCCTATAGAGACATTGTAGGTCAGGTGAACCCTTTGTTATCTAGATCCTCAAAATACACCTTTAGTTATTTTATTTCTGTTGGTTTCATTCGGTAAGAGAAAAGTGAGATAGGACTAGTCCCTAGAAGGATATCAATCATAAACTAAACTTCTCTCACATGAGGAAACCATGAGAATTATTTGGGAAAGACATACATAAACTGATCAAGAATCACTAAAAACCACTCTTCTCAACTTCCTCCACTAATGACAATGACAATGCAACTAACTGATACAAGATTATGCCTAGAGCTGGTGCCAAAAAATATATTGCAGCCATCTCTTCCTTATTCCACCCTTTAAATAGATGTTCTACTTTATCCATCATTGTAAATCTAACCATTCATGAATATAAATCGATGTGGGCCTTAAAATGGACTACCAATCCATTCCTAGGATTATATCATAAGCATCCATCTCGAGCACTGAGAAATTCTACATTAATTATTTTTCTTCCACAACTAATAAATGTGCTTTACATAGGAAGGCTTGACATGCTCTTTCACCCAGAAAAGTTCGATGTTTCTAAATAGTAGGAATCATTTCCACATATAAACTAATAACTCAATGATTAGTGAAGAAAAATAATGTGAATATCCTATAAAAATTAATACATGTATCAAGGTAGAAATTAAAAGAATTGTACCTCGAACCGTGGAAGGTCTCGCCTGATTATCCACCACAACCTATTCAAATCTGAAAAACTACTTGCTTGCCACACTCTTCTCTTTATTTCCTGGTTGAGGAGTCATGGTATTCCTCAAATAACCATGAATAACTTTACTCTATTGCCGAGGGGTATTCTACAACCCCAATATCATCAAGTCATTAAGTCCCCTACGACCCCTAAGGAGTGTCATGGACACCTAACCTCTGAGCATTATGAAAATAATTCTGAATATTACCTGTATTCATACAATTATGACATGTTGGAGGTTGTGTCATACAATCCCTCTGGATGTTTCCTGTGGAGCCACATTGAAAACATCCTGACCTACTTTGGGGATTCGGAGGAAGATTAATTGATCCTGTTATTGGATTCTAAGCCATACTCTGACCATAGAAATAAGTGTCCCTCTTCTCCTTGAACCCAGCTTTCGAGTTCCCATTATTCCCTCTGGGGACCAACATACTTCCCCCGCCTGTATCCCTCAAAAGATCCCACTCATCCACCATAGCTCTATTCCCCATTTCCATATAATCATTTATACACAGCACTCCTATCTTGGACTTAATGTCCTACCAGATAGTAGCTTCGAATATATGAACTTTCAATGATGTACTACCTTCCAACACTGGTTCAAACCTCACTATGTTGATAAAATTATCTACGTATTCCATTACCAAAAGGTTCTCCAGCTTCAAACAGAGGAAATCCAATGTGTGCTGAATTCTGAATGTATGGGGTAGAATAGTTTGTCAAACCATTTTTAAAAACACTCCCATGTCACACCTTGGTCTATCACAGCTTGGACTGCCAACTCCCACCACTGAAGGGCATGATCTACCAACATATATGTCGATACCATTACTTTCATCTCTTCCAGTGTTCCCAGGAAGTCAAATATCTTATTCATTTTATTCATCCATGCTTCAGACTTTTCTGGATCAAAATCCCCCCTAATAATGGGTGGATTATGATTTTGAAACTGAAACCCAAGATCCGCATGCCTTTGTTCATCCACATTATTCATACTTTCAATATCATAGAAAGCATGTAGTATACTTTTCACTAGTATCTGGTTCACCTAAGACTCAGGTACAACCATATTTTCTGCAACCTCCTACAGTTGGTCTCTATGACGCCCACCTAGTTTCACTTCTATCAACACAAAAACAATCATATGTCCCAAATCCATAGTAAGAAAAGGATTACGATTCAAATTCAATTACATAACAACAGTCACCACTGGTAATTCTACAAGTTTACATTTCCCATGTTGAACTATTCTGAAAAATCTACCATGTTTTGAAAATTTTCCCATTTTCAAAATAACACAAGTTTCTATGTTTTAAATCCTTATGTTTTGAAACCCTATTCAAATTTTTCAAAATCCACAAATTTGTAGCACCCCATAAATCATTATACCCCATGACGTATTAATCTTAGTAAGAATTCATTTATATCATGCATTCCATGCTCATATCATTGGTTGTATTCATGAAAATGAGATATCTAATGCCTATAAGTATCTCCAAACACTTATGTACCCACCTCCCTATTAACTTGAAGATCAGCATAAAAGGGTTGCTACGTCCTTTTATTATATACATTCCAATTCCAATGTATTTATACAATATTCACACAAGGAATAGGCCATGAACGAATGTTAACACCAAGACCAATGATCAATGCCAAAGGACTAAACAACTATTCTCACATGAAATCCAAGGATGAAACAAACTGATAGACTTGTAACATCCCACCCCATCCCATTGGATTAAGGGGGAGAAAGAATGCAACTTGGACATAGGGAACGTTCCCAAGGTTCCAAAGGATGTAAATAAATGCGAAGAGCTTATAGGATAATTTTTGAATTGTTTTTACCTTTGGATGAAATGAATAAACTAAAAAATGGATAAATTGCCAACACTACATGATGTATGTCAATAATGTATTACATCTAAACAATACAAAAAGACCTGTACAACAACCACAATACCCAAAATCAGAGTACCTAGAAAAACACTCAATAACAAAACCCAAATCAAACCATGACACACTCTATGGCTCTACGAAAATTTCTAATCTCCAAGAACCACCATACCGCCCAAGCTTCTTGATGAACCATTGGAAAAATGGGATGCATTACCATTACCTCCATCCAAAAAATTTACATCTTCCATAACACCATGGTGGAAAAGTAGGGGTGGGCACTAATACTCAATACGATTTCCCCAAATGACTTCCCTACACACGCCACTAGTATATAACCATTAGCACATTTATATAAAATAGTTTATATAAAACATTAAATAGTTTATCAACATACAATAATCTAAACACACCTTAATTAATCCATTTTCCCCCAAATCACCTCAACCGATAGGAGATCCAAAAAATCATACCACAACCATTTACCATTTCACATCCGAAACCCCATTTCTATATTGAATAAAATTAAAAAACAATCATACAATGGTGACTCTAACACCCAAACCCATAAACAACCAAGGTATGAGTTCCATCAAATCACATTATCCTTTCCCAATCTAGAGGTAATTCCCACACACATATCCATTGATGGTAGTCCTTTTGTCCACAATCCATCCCCTTTTTATAATGGTAATCCCCACCCAAGTCACACACACAATTCACACTAGACGTGACACTTAACCAACAATAAGTATATCACATCAAGGTCAACACATTAATCTATTAATTAATCAACCGCCAAACAAAACCTAACGCTCATCAAAAATTTCCAACAAAAGCCAATTTACTTCAATAAATCACACATTCTAGAAAACACCCTTTATCCATTTTCAATTCCCAACCACATTTCAATAATAAAATTCTTTATTGAAAACCGTATATCTGAAAACATTTTTTTATAATAAAAAACTAATGATTTTAAAATTTGCATTCTAAAATCACACCACAAAACCCCCTTTTGCAATAATAACCCATTTCCCCAAAAATCCCAAAATATTCACCCAATGAGATTCCACCATGATTCTCACATCAAAAACACAATTAAATTCATTAAAACATATTAATTTCTACCAAATTCTCTAGTTATAACCAAGTTAAGTCACGAAATAATCCACCTACCTTTAGGGTTTCGATGAAATCGACTCACAGGAAACCGCACCACAAATTCGACAACACACCACCAAAACCGATCTAGATCCTCTTCCATATCATAAAAAATCTATAAAAACATCACTTTAGGATTAAAAAACCCTAGATATGCATGAAACAGATATAGATCTATAAATCCATGAAAGGGGGAGAAGCCTATCTTGAGAGAAACCAAGAAGAAACCAAGAGGAGAGACTTACCTAGGAGAAACCACCTTCAAATCACTTAAAATATTTGTGGGAGAGCCCCTTAAACCCTGGAGAACCAAAAATCCCATGTGAGGATCAAGTGGGAGAATGTTTGGAGTGATTCAAGTCAATCTTGAGTTTTCCTATTTTTTAGAAACCCAACATTAATGGGCAGCATGATTGGCTAGAACAGTTTAAAAAACCTTTCCCTAACTGTGAAGATGATACTTCCTCAAAGGCATATCGCACAACCTCCCCACATGGTTTGAAAAATTTTGTGTAAATTTTGAGGGACCCCACTACCTTGAGTTGCACTGCTTTCATGAATTTCTCGTACGGTTTACCTTAATCATGAAGCCCTAAAAAAGACACCAAAACAATCTAAAACCCTTCCAAACTCTTCCAACCTCTTCCAAAATCACCCCAAGAACGTTAATCACATAAAAATTCATAAACAAGTCTATATACCTCAAACTGGGGGTTCTATATTCTACCTCATAAGGTTGAAATATATAAATTTGTGAACAATTTATTAAGATTTTTACTTATTTCAAAGAAACATTTAAGAGTTATAATTTTTCTCTTAACATTTCTTATTGAATGTTGTATTTTTTTTTCAAGATAAGTTTACTTCGTGGGTAAGAAAATTTTTATTTGGAGTATAAATCTATATTAAAAAATATAAATTTTTATAAGTATTCATGTACTAACAGTTTATTTATTTCTTTTTTTTGTCACTTACTGATCCTTTAAGGTACATACCATGTTTAAAAATGATTTTATAGGGTTTAAGGATGGGTAAGGGAAAATAATAATTAAATTTTAAAGTAGTGAATATTTTACAAATAAATAAATAACCATACAGTTGAAAAGTTTTTATTGAAAAAATGGATATGGAATAGAAGTGTCCATTTTATAAAATATAGTTTTTATGTAAAAGTTTGACCCAAATATCTAAAAATAAAATCATAAAATATCATTGTAAATGTAAGAAAATGAATTATTGTTTAAAGTCAATAGAATATATAATGTAAATGAATTTTTACTTATACATGCCATGGTGGATTCCATGATAAGAAAAACCACTCAAGGCCACCATGGTCATTGTTGAGGTGTTGGTGATGGTCATGTTACCAAATCAATGGTTGAAATGGATGTATTTCTACACGGATCCTGACTTGTTCAATAAGAAAAAAAAATAGATGTTATAGGGGTTCTTGAATAGGATATTCATCCATTCATTCCTCTATTAATTGATACATTCTCTTATTCTTGAAGGTTTTTTAATATCCAACTGCTCTAGACAAACTGAGGGTGTTGTTAAGTAATTTTATGACATTGAGGCCCTATTTAATAATCATTCCATTGGGTAAGTGTTAGTTCTACCCCAATGGAAACCATTCTCAACACTTTGAAGATTGAACCCCTTGTATTATTGAGGACTGAGCCTCCTCGGTTCCTGGTACCTTCCCCTCCACTTTCTCCCTTTATGTTCTTTGTGTAGTTGGGATGTTCAATGTGTCAAACCCTCTATTTTTCAATGAGATCTAAGCATAGGTTTTTGGTGAATATCTCATTTTTTGTTCCTGTAAATCATCCATAGATTGAAAAGGTGTATAATCCTCAATAATCTGTTATTTCTTGAAGAATATTTATTTTTACAATCGGGGTATTTGAATCCTTTATTATCCTTGTTTTATTCAAAATCAATGTTTTATCAATCTTCATCTCATTAGATATCAGTGGAAGTTACCTTAATTAAGACTAATCTCGAATAAAAAAAATTGGTTTTTTGTTGTTGGGATCAAATGTTTCTATTCCATGTTAAAATATTTCCCCTATAGTAGATAGATAACCTGCTATCTATTTTTATTCTATAGATTAGCAGGTTTTTTATGTTGTAATTGGATAAAAAAACCTAAATCTGTATTTTTTTCATAAATAATAAAGACGCATGTTTAATTTTTATTTTATTCATATAATTAATAGAAAATAAATTTATTCTTAAAAAATGTTTAAATAATTCATAGTTTTTAATATATAAAATATTAGGTTTCCTATGGTTTTATCCTTTAATAAATGAATCAGTTAATTCAAGACGATACAAAATTGGTTTACTAATAAAGATATTTTTCTGTGCCAAGTTAGAAATGACTTTTATGAATACCAAATGTAATAGTTCAATAAATTAGTTTCCATATTAACAGTTGGTTTTCTTCTTATTTCCTTATGTGTTTTATATGGATGAGGAGTCTTGGTATGTGACATGTTTGGTGCTTAGTTTTGTTGATGGTTGGTGATTGAGGGAATGGATGCTTTGTCTTGGGGAATGATTTGGAACCTATGATGGTGGGATGGATAATGATGTGCATAGTGGGGTCAAGGGTGTCATTGGGATGGATGAAGTTGGGTGAAGAGGGGATTACCCATTGTTTTTCTAAAAGATGGGATGCTAGTATAATAATGACTTTGATTTAAATAATTTTTTGTTGGGTTGATTGCTTCTTAATTCCTTTACCAACATCTTAACACATCAGGTTGTACATGGTTCATACATATTTTATGGTATCTTAGGGCAAGTCCTGGAGTTTTTGTAATTATTGAATGATAATGAATATTTTATCCCAATGGGTTTGAGGCTTAATAGAAAGAAAATGATGTTAAATATTGAGAAACCATGGAAGAGGTTAAATTATTCCTAGAGAGTGTACAAATTGGTTAGCAATTAATTTTATTTTAAAATGTTTAATGGAATGAATAAAATGAAAATCTATTTGAAATGGTTGTGTCATTATAGGATATCTAGTCTTTAGTGTCATTGGTTAGTTTTCCAAGTGATGATAGTTGTAGTTGTGGTTAAGGATTGATTGTTTCTCATAGTTCATTTTGTGAAACATAAATATATATACATATATATATATATATGAATTATGATTCCAAATGTTTTCCCCACCCATGTAGCTAAAGGGATTGACACCAAGTGGGATTTGGAGGGTGTTATCTTTGACATCCATGTTTGTGAGGAACAAATAGATGATTACCCCCTCATTCCCCACTCCATTATCTTGGTTTTATGTGATGTTATGCATGATGATATCCTTTCATGAATATGTGTATAAAGGTATATAATTTTCTTTTTAAAAAACATTTATCTTAGTATATTATATTATAATTGTTAATATATGTATGTTGTATACGGGTTGTGGTAGATCAAGTTATAATAAATGACATACGGGTTGTGGCAGCTCCCAATAACTACTTAGTTATTATCTGACAATGAGCTGTTGATGATGAGATGAACGGTCTGAAAATTATGTCACTATTTCAAGGTGTGATTTAGGATACACAATGTTTTCATATTTAAATATTACATATTTTTAGATGAATATTCATAAAATATCATTATAATACAATCTGGAACCATATAGGTATATTATCATTGAAAACTAGGATTACAAATTTCTTATTTAGTCACATTATTCATAAACTATTTCTTGGGAGAGATTCAAAGATTACCTTCTCACCAAAATAAAATTCTACCTCACACTGACAGTTATCAGTATAATTTTTTTCCCGAATATGAGATTCTTTGGTGTCCTGCTGAATGCGTATAAAATTCTTATAAATATATTTAGAGACCTTAGGTCCCAATAGATTTATTTCTCCACCTCCATCCTTTCATGTTGGAGCTCTATATTTTTTCCATAGAGGTATTCATAAGGATCTATCTAAATGTTTGAGTGAAAGAAATTATTGAAATAAAAATGAACTAGGGGAAGGTATTGATCCCAACTACCACGGAAATCCAACGAAAAAGATCTCAACAAATCCTCTAGGGTTTGAATTTTTCATTAAGACTGGCCATTCCTCTGTGGATGATATGCAATGATGAAACTCCATTTTGTATCAACTTATTTCTGATGAATTCACTATAACGTTGATGTAAACCATGGATCCTGATCAGATACAACGGAACACAATACTCCATAAAAACATATCATTTCCTTAATGTATATAATGTAAAGATGATGTAAATAGAAGTATTATTTTACAGAAATGATTTGTTTTTACTTAATAAGGTGATCGATTACCACCTATATATCATTAAACCCTTTAGAGTTTTTTGGGATTACAAAGAAAAAATACATAGTGATGGTATCGCGTTTCTATTCTGGTATGGGTAATGGATGAAACATGCCCTTATAGTTTTGAATTTTAGGCCTAAATGTCTATCATACCAAGCATCAAGATACAAACTCTTCGATATCCCTCTTAATGCCATCCCATAATAAGTATTCTTTCAAGTATCCATACATCAACATCCTTCCATGATGAATAGAAAAGGAATAACTATGAACTTTTTCAAATTGATCCTTCTTCACATCCATTATGGATAGAGAACATACATAGTTCTTGAACCTTTTCATTCCATCGTGATCAAGGTTAAACTCTAGAATATTTATAACTATCTTTTTTAGATCTACATCTTCCTTCTTCACCTCTTTAATCCTTACTTGGACAGAGGGTTGAACATTGAATTGGGGAAGAAAAGATTTTCCCTCTTCATTTAAGATTTCCATATCTATACTATACAAATCATGAAATATTGGATATTTTTGATCCTCAACATGGATAATCTATCATGATTCTATTGACTCGATGCTTCAACCCCCTTGTTCCCCTTCCCCGGGAGGTAATGTTTTGAGTAGTCATTATTATTTATCATCTCTAACCATCATTTTTGGTGCAGGTATGACAAATTATGTGTGAATATATATTTTAGAATTTTATTATTTGTATATATATCACACATTTCTCCATAAAGAAAATTCCTCCATATCTCTAATCAAAAAATACCTTAGCGAACTCAAAATCAAGAGTTGAGAAATTTTTCTCATGAATCATAAATTATCGCAAGGAAAAAGCTATTACCATGTTATTATGAAAAATAAATCTTCCCAATACCTTATCGGGTGAATCATTATAGATTAAAAACCCTTCTCTACTATAGAGAAATGTAATCACATGTGTACTGACTAACATTCTATTAAGTTCCTTTAAATTTTCCTCACATTCACCTATCAAGAAGAACATGGAACCCTTCTGAGTTAACTTGGTTAGAAGATTATACAGTCATTATAAATTCTCCACAAACCATTGATAATATCTTGATAAAATAAGAAATATATATATACCAGTCCCCATTATTTTTATAGGACATCATTCAATATCCATCATCTTTGATGGATCTTCTAATTTACCATCCCTTGTGATTATACAACCCCAAAAATGAATCATTTTCTGCCAAAATTCACACTTTGTAAAATTTCTCATATATTTTCTCTATATTTAGGGTATTTAGTACAATTCATAAGTGGAATTTATTCTATTACATTCTCTTTGAATAGATAAGAATATCATCTATAATACTACCTCAAACTAATTGAGTTAATCTATAAAGTCTCTATTCATCAAATCCATAACGATAAAAGGGGTATTAGTAAGTCCCGAAGGAATCACTATTTATTCATAGTGTTGATACCTTGTATGAATTGATATAATGGATATATCCTCCTATCTTAACCACATTTTATGATATCAATAATGAATCAAAATCTCGGAAATGTGTTAATCTCTACATATTTGATCAAACAAGTAATCATTACAAGGAAGAGGATACTTCTTCTTGATCATGATATATTTCAAATCCCAACAATCAATGAATAGTCACATTGATTGATAATTATTTTTCATAAAAAGATTAGGTGCATCCCATGTTGACACACTTGTCTGATTGAATCACTTATCAAGGTTTTCATGGAGTTTTTTCTTCAATTCTTGCAATTCAATCGAGGCCATTCTATTGAGTGTCTTTGAAATTTGTGTGGAACCCAGAATGAGTTATAGTGATAACTCAACATCATGTTTTAGTTTAAGGATATGAAACTCTTTTGAAAAGACAAAAAAAATCATGAACCACATGCATATCATTGATTTCTATTTTCTCCCCAACCATTTGAGATACATAGCCCTTCTGAATGTGAATTAAGACACATACAATGGATGTAATCTCCATAGGAAGTTCATACTTATTGTCAGATTTATGGACCATCATATGTTTGTTGTAAATATAAAACAAAAAATTCCTTCCTCAAAACATAATGTTGGATTTATGTATATTAATCCAATCTAAGCCTAATATTAAATAAAAATCAACTAGGGGAAGAATGATAAGATTTTTATGAATCCATTCCCAAAAATGCCAACCAGAGACAAGTCATGCACCTGTGATACTAGTGGGTACTGAAAACATTGAAAAGGGAAATAAAATACTCCAAGGTATTTGGATAAGGAAGTAAAAATAATTGAATGAATAATTGAAGAAGAATAGTTGAAGAAGCAAAATTTTTGGAAAAGGAATGAAGAGGCACTACGAAGTAGAGCTCATTCATGAACTGCCACTTTGCATTGAGGTCCACTGGTTCCCGAAGCATCCGAGAACTAAGTAGTTCATGGGATGGTGATGCTGGCACTAGTCTCCCACAAATAAAATCATTTACAGGAAGGAGGCGGAGAAATATACCATGAATACGACATCCCCTGTGAACATAAATGGTTAGTGGGGGAGGTGGAGTTGGAGGCTTCCCAAAAATGAAACAAAGTCATTCATTGGATCCAAGAGGAAATTTTCACCACTACAAATGAAGACCACATACACCACTGACCAAGTCATCCGCATATTGGATTTCTCCTGTGGGCCTCCACAAAATATGCTCTGCATCCCACCGATCTAGTTCTACCACCTCTTTTTAAAAGGACCCATTGGGGGACTGAAGAGGAGGGTTTTTTTGGGGGGACTTGAGTGATCTAAGGGACTAATGAAAAGAGAACTAAAAAATATAGACTCTATCAAATATTCAATATAGGTGTAATTCACCGCATAACATTAAAAAAGTAAATATAATAATAATTGGCAGACTAAGAACTTAGCTTCATTGGGGTATGAATTTCCCACGAAGCGCAGAACAAATACCCATTCCTCATTCCAGTGTCTCGCATGGAAATATGATATGTTGGTGGAACCCTGCATTGTATAAAAAATCGCTATGTTGATGGAACCTATACCAACGTAGAATCTTTATACGTGGATGTAACTTAGCGTTGCATAGCAAAATGATACGAGGGAAGAACAAGATTACACAATAAAAAATGCTAAGCAGACTGAATCAATGTCCACATAGCACAACAATAAGTCGAGAACCCCTTCACTAACATAGAAACACACTATATAGGGGCAACCCCATCCTTTATAAAGAAATAATACACATAATGGGGTATTCTTCGGTGTTCCACCCTCTAGCTTCTATCATTTCCTTCCATTTCCATCACATTATCCATAACCCCTCCACGAACAAGTCCAATGAAATTATGTCAAATACTCTTTCAAAGCCACCATACCTATATGATAAACCTTCAGTCAATTCAACACACCCTTATGAGTTTACATACCTATGGTAAGAAGAGTCACATGGGCAATCCTAGTAATAAGGCGGACCCCTAGAATGTTCTGGAGGTTACATTCAAATAGTAAAGTGGGCTACAAACTCATGATTATCACATGTACCTCCATATTATAGAGATAAGTGCTGATCAATTTAAATTCCCTTTGATGAGGGTAGTGATAAATTAATGAAATTTCACTTTATTTCTCCTTTGACAAGGAGTCACGCTCCTCCCCTTTCCCAGAACTAGCTTTAGGGAACTCTATATGAGGTAAATTCCTAGCCTCTCTTCAGGGAAGTCCCTTATCCCCAACCTCTTCCACTGACTTCATCTTCCTCTTCCATTGGTAGAGAGGAGGGATGTGTGTGGTTTTCCAGATCTACTGCTTACTCTTATTTCTCACACCGAGCATGACTCATGTGGGCTTAGATATTAGTGGCGACCATGGTATCCCCACAATTCACTAGGTAGTTGATCAATAAGAACTCTAATTCCTTCTCTAACTAAGATACTTAGGACACCTTCCTAAGGCCCAAGCTCAAATGGTCCATCCCTCTAGAAGTAATCCCCAAATCAAGATTCCATTATGGGAAGCTCCCATGCATAAGTCCCAACCAGTGGCTTGAATGTGCCTCCTAAAAAGTGTAAGTCACAATATTCTAGAGCTATATAGTCATTGATTACCAACTAACTTGGATACCTTGGAATCCTCCAACATGTCCAACCCCAACTCCCAGATCAACCCTAATGTTATTTAAGCCACACCCCTGGTAGGCCCACATCGTCCAAAAAAACTACATCTCTTATGGATCCCTTGGGACGCTTCAGTGTAAGTCCTGCATAAAATCTTGACTAGTGATCCCCCTGTATGGTCACATCCTCCAAGAGTTCCTCATCACATGACTTAAACCATTGTTTTCTTAGTGAAAGACCTAGGGATTTCTAATTTTTTCACAAAAGGGTAATATTGATGGAGAACCTCGAATACACATAAGGAATTCTAGCCCCATGTACATTTATGATCGATCTTTCGACCTAAGTGTAATCAATAAACAAATTCTTGGGAATGAACTGAGGAGTCATGGACATATTAACAAAACATAAATTTATCATAGAGTTCCATTATTATAAATACTTCTCCCCAAAGGGGTGTGATGATCCTGAATTCCCATCCTCTCGACCAATGTATGTCCTTATGTGTCATTGGGAAAATCATTCAACAATCACCTACCTTTGGAATGAAAGTCCATGAATGACGGATAAGGGGTTCTTTGGGTGTTTTTGGATCTATGAATAAACCCAATGGAGACCATTTGAGGATGTTTTACCCAACATGGATCAATTTCACAAACACTTAACCCCTACAATTACCTATCGATACTACTTAACTTTGGGACATTCTTCCTGAGATAGAAATGATATACTATCCAGTACCAGTTAGACTGTTTTTTTTCTTGGGTACGATGAACCTTTTGATCAAAAAATGGTTATACCTACATGAATCCATAACCAAGGAGCAAATGCTACCCCATCTCAATCCCCTATCACATCCAAAATAATGAGGACTGATAAAGATCATCAATTATACATGTGGTATAGAGATTCTACATGGATTGAGTTTCTTGGTCTTCACTTGTCACATATATTACATGCATTCATCGTGAATCCTTCAGTCCAATAAATTACCACATGTTTTCAGAAATGCGCTTTCCAACCAACGCATCAGTCACACCCTACACGAAGGAGAGGACCCCATTTCCCACCCAGCGTCATCAATGCTGGGTCTCGTATGTACTAATCTAGGGATACCACTAGAATAGTACACTCCTGACACTACAGGTAGCAAGGAAGACCCTCCAGTCGATGAAATCCAACCAGCTGCTTACCCAGTAGCAACCGGTGGCCCATAATTGGGTGGCTCCACTAGACGTCTCTAATCGTTTCAGGAGCCTATCCCCTAAATGTGACAAAGGTTACATCCCTTATCTTGGGGAGATAGATGAAGTCATCACTGATAACTTTATCCCCATTGTATAGAGGATCTTATAAAATTTCCCTAATGTAAGGTATCGTCGTCATGAGAGTAAGTATCCTAATTCTGAAGAGGATATCACACCGAGAGCTCATGTTTAGTTCAATAAAAATAGGTCCCCTAAGCCTTCCACCAATGGTTAAACACATATAATCAGGAATAGGACATCAACCTTGTTCTTGAGGAAGATATATATTGTATAAATTCCATAGAAAACTACTGGAAGACATACAATCCTACCCCCTCTTCCAAAACCCACCATGAAAATAAGGTGACACTTTACGAGAAAGCACAAATTCCAGTTAATGCTTTCCTGTCCCGCTGTGTAAACATGGCATAAAATTAAAGGAAGGTATAAATCCTTGCCAATGCGCATGAATCCAATCATCCCAATAGGATGGAATATACAAGTAGACATAAATCCCTGTCAATGAATATGAATCCCACCAATCATATATGGTGGTAATCAAGTACGAGCAGAGTCAAATTACTACACCCTCACATCAAGCCCACAAGTCAAATATGGTGGAAATCAAATACCATCAGAGTCAAATTCTTATGGATTCATGTCAATCCCCCCAGATAAATATAACAGAAAACAAGAAGATGAAAATCCGTAATACCAAATATGAATCTCATCATCCAAATAATATGGGAACTGGAGAAACAAAACTGGCATATCCAAGCCATAATTTAGTGGAAGACTCATTCCTCTACCCTGGCACTAGAGAACTACCAATACCCACTAGAAAACCATGTAGAATCGGAGCTGGTAAAAATTCCTTCTCAAACATCGGAATGTGCATATACCCTCATTCCATCAAAAAATGTATCTCAATACTTCCTGGAAATGATGGAAGACTATATATAAATTCCAAATAATATCCTCTAGACCTATCAAGACATGATTGCATTAGAAACAATAGTAAGGAGTCGATCCTACAACCCCATCTCTCCAAGTGGGGGGACTCATCCACAAGATAATATAGTAACTCTAGGGAAAAAGTTCAACCTTTATCCAGTCTGAGAGGGCTGATGACCATATTCCATGATACAAGGGAAACCGTATTGGGAAAAAACACTTGTTCCAACTTGGGGATGCTGGTCCACAATAGTGGATGCACGAGGGAATACATATATCCAAATCATAACTCAATATTGCCATCGGAGTATCTTGGTGGTGTCATAAGAACCAACAAAATAAGAACACAAATATAAAGGTTGTTACCAATAGTAGGTGGCCCAAATTTCCTATAAGAGAGATCCCAAATAAAAAAACGTGTTAAAGGAAATAGGAAAATGAATAGCACATTCATGATATTGTTCTAGTAGAAGCTATTGTTTGTGATTCTATGAAATACCTATCAATAGTTGCTCAATATCATGTCCACTCATTACAAAATTATGCGAGTCACAGTATCAATTATGAAGGTCCTCCATGAAAGACTATTAACAGATGCTCTGAAGGACCTCCTTAAATAACCCACGAGGGATTACTTCATGGGAAAGAAATGATTGATCAAGAGAACCTACCTCCTAATTAGTTTTATGGTATCCCTCCACTTAACCAAAGGATCAAACAGAAATACAATCATACCATTGGTATCATCTATCCTAATTGTCCTACCTAAGGTTTATGCTGTAAAAAAAACTCCCAGTTGTTGGAACTCAAGCTATGAAAGTAGTCCTCACCATGATAGAAGTCACTATGAAGGACCTTCTTCTAGTGGCATCATGTAGTGAGAATGTTATCCCCTTTTCGCAACCCACCCCGGATCTCCTCCCCATGATGTGGACTGTAGATATTCTCCCTATTGTAAAAAATCCACCTATGTTGGTAGTCATCTCTATGATGAAAATCACTACCAAGTCCCTCCCCATAGTAACATAGAGCAACAAGAAGGCCCTCACCTTACTACGGTCATCCTTTATGGTCATACCCATGGTATATCACATAAAACTTCTCCCTATTGTTGAAAACTAAGCCACAATGGTAGTCCACTCCACCATGACATTGGCTATGAAGTTCCACCCCACAATCAACATTCACACCAGAAAGAAGTTCCTCCCCTCGTCGATCTGTACACGAGAAATCCCTCAAACTCTAAGGCAATTGGAATGATAGATTTGGACATGTTAAATACTTTATCAATGACATGAGAAATCCTTTCGTAGTGAGAAGATAGTTTGGGGCCATGATCATCTTCTGAGCCACCCCTGTACCATTCATATATTAATTAGACACCAACTAGCACCAATGTTGAGGATAACATCATTATGAATAATCCAATTTCGGCAGGCCAAGAAGAGGATCCTTTAGAAAATGAGAAAAATGATTGGTTGATCATGAGAAGAAAATTATCCAGGGATGAAATACTAGTTATTTTTTTTCCCACAACCATTTCTCAATTCGACATACTGAGAGAGTTGTCCAGGGAATGCATACATAACATTCATCTCTATATCTGGAAAACTCTCAACCTCATGAAAGAATGTTATTTACCCTATGATGGGAATTCAGACCATGTTTATATATTTTTGGAGTTTTCCTGTCAAATTGACCAATAAGAACAACAATATGCACGATGAACACAATCTGAGAGACAACAGAAATATATAGAATTGGTATGCCTCCACTAGCTGCACAAGTTGTGTTTCATTATTTGTGATGGGCCATTTGGTGTTCATATCTGGGTTTGGGGATAGCATGGAACATTAAACTTCACCCCACTTCTTGTCCAGCAAAGCCCATTGAAAATGGCATCCTGTAGTGTCATTTTCCCAAGATGACAATCAAATGAAAACCATATTTAGGAAAGGAAACATTCTCGAAATGAATCATCCATAAGTAAGACTCAAAAGCGTCATTCAAAACATGAATGATCCATTGGAAAAACCTAAACCATGAGACCAAAAACATTCAAAAGTATTCTCACACGAGGGAAGCCATCATCAAGAAATTCTCATGTCCTTGGAAATATATAATTCACATGAAGACTCGACACCATATCTAGCTCACACCATAGAGTGAATGTTCAAGATCAAGAAAGTAAAAATAGTAGCAACGAATGTCATAGTATAGGATCATCCCTAGCCCCCAGGGTTTTGGGAATTTTTAAAAAAAGGCCCCTCTAAGACTAAAAAATCTAGTTTGATGTATAACAATAGAAGAATGGGACTCACCCCATCCCATAGGGTAGGGGAATTTTTACCTCAACTACTCTCCCAAAAAACATCTGTATCGTCCCGCCTTTTGGGGACAATGAATAGAAATTCCACCCATTCTGTCTCATCTCATGATTCAATTCCTCCAAAAAGGTAGTTATACAACAAGGTCATATAAGGGTTCCCATAGAGTTACCCTTCACCAAGAAACTGAAATAGGATCTCAGAATTGAAGGAGAAAATCTAGTACAGTATGTAAAAAACTCTCCTACCCTTCAAAAACTAGTATGATACCCACCATGCATTATGAATCAGTGAACAATATGGACATCAGTCCTACAGACCATGAAGAGAATGATGAAAATACAAACAAATATGAATAGGATAGTTACTCCTAGAAACCAATCTACACCAAAGATGAAGGTGTGCACACCCAGAATTAGAGGGATTCCCTAACTGTAGACACTACCTTAGTCAATCCTTCACTACCTTCTCTGTGAATCCACAACAACCATAAGAATAGAAACAAAGTTGTACATCAACCACCTCCCCCCCAATTAAAATGAGACCCTGTTTCTCAAAGAGAGATTCACTCGATAGGAGGAATAAATGAATGAGTTGAGGAAAATCATTGTTGACCTGCTAAGAGGAATCCGTCCGATTGGACATGTTCCCTAGGCAATGATCCAACATACGCTTCCAGCAGTTGTGCCTCTACAATAAGCACATACTTGGGAAAATAAATTAAGGAAAAAAATCACTTCTATGAAATAACTAGGACTATTAATCTACCTGAACCCAATACCAGAAGGATATCAATATTTCCTTCCATTGAGGAAACAAACAGAGAGAATTTAGTTCAATACACAAAGGATTACCCTGACCGAGTATTCGCCTCAAGTTCCAACAATGTTAGCCAGACCAACATTTCCCCTACTGCACCAGCCCATGATCAGGTCCAATAGAACACACATCATGTTCTCATTAATACCGTCAATTCATTGATAGTTCGATTGGAATCCATAGAAAGATGATGTTCCATGATACAACTAGAACATAATCCTTACCTATAATGGGTGAGTAACATTCCATTGCCACCAAATTTCAAGATCCCCATATTCCAAAAATTAATTGGATTAGGTTACCTATAACAACATCTAATGAATTATTAATTTTATTATGATATTGTTATGGGAACCCCATATAAATAAGAAGAAATTAAAATCAGATGAATACTACGAACTCTACATGTTTCATCCTTTGTATGGTATACTAGTGTTCCAGATTAGTCAATAATAGGATGGGAGGATCTATGATAGCGATTACTTTTCCAGTTCACTTCAACATTTCCAAAAAAAATAGTCTAAAAACTTATGAATTGTAAACAATGGGAGAATAAAAGAGTCTCGGGTTTCATTTCCAGGTGGAATGGTCTGACATACTCACTAAACTATCCACTGCCCCCATGATAAGATGCTTGTTATGTGTGTAAACAACCTCCATGAGGAGCTGTAAAAGCCACTCATCTCGGTAAAATATATGAGTGGTATTTGGGATTTCTCTTCCTTTTCTCAAAAGATAATGGATTCAATACAACAGACTAATATCATGCCTCGGTCAGCCCCATCGGCCCAAAGAAAAAGAGTTGAAAGAGTTTAAGGAGCTTCTATTAGGCTTAAGTCAGACTCTACACCGGCCCCATCTCAAAGGCCTCAACTGAATCATGTAGGCCCCCTGGATGTCAACATAAAACTCATACCTTTCAAGATGAGCATAGGTGACCAATGGGAAATCAATTCACGGAATAAAGGAATAAAATTAATTCATTCCATGAGGACCAAGTCTATTGGTACTTTATAGCCTCCATGAACTAAAACTTTCTCAAGCTACTAGAAAAAAAGATCAATGATGAATTCAGTCTTGATGACCATATAGATTATAGTCCCGTCCACTGGATAATGGGACACACCATTCAATAATTTTTCATCATCAAGCACCTACTACAAAGAATGATAGATTTTGGTCATGTCATATTGTGACCAATTCTAACACAAGTGTCATATGTTTCCACCAAGTGTGATATGTTTCCAACAGCCCCTAATGCCACTCTGCTGACATCCTCAACCCCACAATCCTTCAATGTTTATTTAGACAAATTGAAATAAGATGAACCCAGGTAAAATCGAAATTTAGCCATGACACTCTCAAATTTTACGCCATCAGACCTGAAAACATGTGCACCGCCGCACCAAATGACACCACCGGATGAAGTCAATCAGGAAGACTCATCAACAGTTGAGAAATTGATATTTGACCCTATTAATTTCATTATCTCAATTAACTACTTCTCCAATGAATAAAATGGTTATGAAACTGAGTTACCCACATCTAATTGGGGAGCTATAAGAATTTTCCACATGAGTCGAGGACACCCAAGAAGATATATTAGTGGAAAAAAGTAAATTTATGGATGCACTCCCACTCAAACCATCAATGTTGTGGAAACTCATGGAAGAGACCTTTAGTGGAACCAACTGAAATAGGTAAATTACACTAACCATTCCAAAAAAATAATTTCTCCTAATCATCATGAAATATATATCCGGAGAGGAAAAAATTTATAAATTCACATGACATGTAGGCAGACCTGCCTGACCAAATACACAAATTACTAAAGCACAACAAGCTCCTATCTCAGGGAGCAATCCATCTTTATCCAATGATCAATCCCCTAAAGTTACAATGAAAGAGCTTCCCCATGTTTGGAAGTAGCAGCCTTTAGATCCGAAATTTGAAATTTTGAAGCACTTGGCTTCAATACCATCTACGTTTTCAATCATATATTCCTTGAATTTTTCAAAAGATTTCGTAGAAGAACATACAAAATCTTTTATAGGCCCCCAATAATTTAATGTCAAAGAAACAGATGTCGAAGTCTATCAAAGAGAGACCAAACCTACTAAATGTCATGTGATTATCTCCTTCATAGATAGAGATAAAGATGTCATCATACAAGGACACATCAAACCACTATATGTGTCTGGAAGGATAAATGATATCAACATCTAAAAATTCATTATCGATAATGGATACGGGGTTAATCATATCCTATTATAGAAACTTATTCAGTTGTTCTACAATGAGGATATCCTGATGCCCTGTACCACAACCCTGTTGGGTTATGACAAAAGTTAGTATAAAATTTTGGGTCATATCAAGATCAAAACTCAATCTAGAGACCTCATAGATAACTCATAATTTCTGTTTTTCCATCAAAAAATGGCATTCAACATCTTTATAGGAAGGCCCTGGGTGCATCAGAATTTGGCTATTCCCTCATCCTACAATCATCATTTCAAATATTGTACTAATTGAAATAATGGAACATTGTACACTGATAAGGACCCATTAAAATCTTACGAGTCACACTATATTGATGTAGGATTGTATAAGCAGGTAGGGAAGCAACCCACGGTCGATAGGATTGATTGGTTCACTACACTAAATAGTTTGGAAATGGTCCCTGATGACCCCTTCTGGTTGCTCAGTGAAGAATACATATTTCCCATCAATCAGGTGGAGTTCATGAGTCCACATTCGAACATGTGTTGAATAGTGCTCTTGATTTCTGTATTGGCCACTGAGAAAAATTGCACAGAAACATCTACTGGCCCCCAAAACAATAGAGAATCCTCAATTAAAAATTCCCTCAATCCATCTTTAGGGATCTAGATAATCCATACCTCACCCAATAAATAGGAAAGACAATGAATACCCATGTCATTCCCTCACTCCATCCTCACAAAAAAAATCTCCATTGTCTGTCTGGTCAAAAGAAGTCATCTTAATCTCTAGATGATAATATTGAGATTCTTCTCACTACTATAGAGAGGTCATCTCAAGAATTGTTTCCCAATCAGAAGAAGAATAATATGATGATGAAGTATAAGGGGAATAATAATAAGTCTTTAGGGATTACCCTATAAAATTTAATGAGGTTGTATCTACCCTCATTGAAGAACTCATAGAAATAACCTTGGGTACCATAGAAGACTCACGTTCGACTATAATCAGTACGACCAAGTCTTTTGAAGTGAAAGAGGTCTAGACCTCCTTTATAAGGTAGAATTGAGATTTTTTTCTCCTATAATTATACAAAAATTCTTGGTCTTGATCATGAAGTGTCCACTCATCACTTAGTCATTTTAGAAGATCGTTATAGCTACAAGAAAGCAGCCAAAAAGCCAAACCTGCCACATGCTACCAAAATAGAGGATGAAGTTGATAATATCATTAAAGAAAAAATTATTTGGGTGGTTCTATACCCCATCTGGTTGGCTAATATTGTCCCTGTTAAAAATAAAAACAAACAAATTAGATATTTTAGTAACTTCGGGGATCTTAATCGGCACTACTCAAAAGATCAACTCCTGATCCTAGTCATAGAAATGATGATCGATGAAATTTTTAGATATCAGGATCTTTATTTCATGGATGGCTATTCAGGGTACAAAATAATCTGACTGGCCCCAAAATATGAAGAAGCTACTACCTTTTGGTCCCCACAGGTATTATTTTTCAACAAGGTAGTTCCCTTTAGACTAAAGAATGATGGTTCCACATATCAGCACACCATGAGTCCTATATTCAAGACCTTATTGGAAAAGTTCAACAAATTATATATTGATGATACGGTGGTTAAATCATGAAAACACTCAGACTACTTGGATGATCTTGAAGCTTTCTTCATTAAACAATAATAAAATTGTCTGAAAATGAGCCCCTTAAAATGTTGTTTCAGTGTTACCTCTGGGTAATTCCATGTCTTCATCGTACGCGATCATGGAATCAAAGTCAGCCATGATTAATCAAAGGCCATTCTTTCAATGTCACCTCCTTGAAACCTCACATATTTGAGAGGACTTCAAGGACATCTGGCCTATATTCGATGCTTCATAACCAACATTACAGGAAAATGTTTTCCCTTCACCATGTTGATGAAAAATGGGTTTTATATCAATGGACTGATTATTGTTAGGAAGCATTTGAGAATCTTAAGAAATTTATTTTAAGCCCTCTAATGCTAATGCCACCCCTCAAAGGAATACCACTAATTGATTATGTGAATACCATGGACTGATCCAATGGTGCTTTCATTACAAAAAAGAATGATGCTGGAAGTGAGAATAGTATCCATTAACTTATCTGAACCACGATCACTGATGGGAATCATTATTCAATTATTGAGAAGAGCTCTTTTGTCCAAATATTTGTGGTCCAAAAGATGAGGCACTGCCATCAACACCATGAGGTCCATTTGGTCTCATGTGGCAACCCAATCAAGTATATTCTCTACCATCTAATGTTGAATGGATGACTGTCATGGTGGATGGTCATCCTAGAACAATTCGACATACGGTTCATAGCTCAGAAATTCCTTGATGGCTAGGATTTAATAGATTTCATCGAAACACACCCCTCATAGAACAAAATAACACCATTGGATGATGAACTACCCCATGATGAGGTTTTATCTATTCAAGATGACTCCCAAACATTGGATATGTATTTTGTTGGCGCATATAGAATCCAAATAGAAAAAATGATGGAAAACCAAAATCCCAAAAAAGTAGGGCTAGGATTCATAATCATATATACATAGAGGGTAGTCCTGACGTACTCTTTCTTACTATTAGAGTGTTGTACAAACAATAAAGTAGTGTACTAGGCCCTCATTTCAGGCCTAGAACTAGAACTTCATGTACCAGTATAATGCTTGAAGATAAAAGGTTACTCAGAACTAGTCATCAAGAAATTAAATGGTGATTATGCTATCAAGAAGATGTAGCTAATCCATTTGATGTACTACATCTAGGAGCTGATGATAGAATTCCCATATGAGCCAACATTAACTCATGTCCCCTGGTTACAAAATGCATAGTAAGATGCATGGGAAAATGCAACCATAGCTCGGGATGATCCGGATCCTGAAGAAACTATCATCAACATTACCCATATTCAGACAGTATTTCCATTTGTTCAGGACAACATGGAAGAAATTGATGAGATTAGTCCCATCCCTAAGTAGCGTGGTCATACTATAGGCATAATGGATCATATTTTAGATTACCTCTAAAAGGGAGATCATCCATCAGATAGGGAAGGAAGGGAGAAAATCTAGATATAAGAAATCTACTTGGTTATATATGATGACACAAACCAACAAAAGGTCGTCTATAAGTAAGGCCTCAATGTGGTCCTTCTCAGGTGAATTGATGGAGAAGATACTAATGATTCATGAAATAAGTGCCTGCCAGATCTTGTGGGGAACATCATGTATCATCAAAGTTGTCTCATTAAATTAAAATTCTTGGATACTATTGTCCCACTATGATTTTGGGTTGAAATAATTTCACCAAGAAGTAGGATTCATCCCAAGTTCAGGCCAATTTCGTATATCAACCCCCATAGTCACATCACACTACTAGGTACTCCTGTCCATTTGGGGAATGGACATCGTGGGACTGTATCCTCCAACTACAAAAAAAAATCATGTATATTCTCATAACAACTGAATTTTTTTCCAAATGGGATGAATTTTTACCCCTTAAAGTGGTTTGGGAAATAAGTATTTTCAACTTTGTGAAAGTCAATATCATCACCAGATTTGGTGTTGCCCATGCAATTGTGATGGATAATGGCATCGATTTATGCTATTCTAAGTAGGAAAAATTGTATCAATAGTATGGTATCAAGGATATACATTAATCCTACTACCATGTAGTGAAAAATAGATAGATATAGGCCTTCAATATGAACATATCCAACATACTCTAGATTATGGTAGACAAGGACCATAAATCATGGTCAGATAAGATCTTCAATGATCTATGGGTTTACTGGACCAGGACCACACTGCCACTCAAGAAACCCCATACTCATTATTAAATCTTATCAAGGAGGTTCTACCCCTAAAAGTTCAACTATTATATCTCTCTTTTGTTGTCTTTGATCAACTATCCACATTTGAGAAATACCAAAAATAGATCAATGAGTTAGAGTGACTGAATGAAAAAATATTTCACACATTTCACCATTTGGAAGGTTACCAAAATCGGATTGCATGAACCTTCAACAAAACGTTTCACCTCTAATCATTCCTTGAAGGAGAAATGATATTGGTTTGCAGAACCCTAATGATAATTGGGAAGAAACATACAAAATTGGATCCAAAATGGGAAGGACCATATTTCAGACACAAGGTGAACTCCAATTGAGAATATTAATTAATTTTAACAGATTGAAATCTCACCAAAACTCCCACCAATGGAAGGTTCATGAAGAAATATTTCATGTAGCCTAGAGACATAAAATTCTGATCACATGATGAAAAACTGTATGATGAAATCATCTTCACTGCATGATGTAAAACTACATGAACAAAATGTCCTGATCGCGTGACGTTAAACTGCAGGATGGATCATCCTTACCTCATGATGTTAAAATGCATGGTACCTATCATCATAACAACCTGATTCTAAACTGTATAGGGATCATTGTTTTCCCATCAAAGATTTGTCACACATGAGTTAGATCTATGCCGGAGAAAAAAACGCCCATGTTCTTATACGAGAGTCCAATCCACATGAGAACCAATTTTTTTCTAGAACTAAGGGTGGCTTGATTCATATCTATATATGATAGGTATGGATTCACATACTCTATGTCCCAATCCCATCCACCACTATAAAAAATCCACCCCCTCTTAGTGTATGGACCAAACCATTGCAGGGAGGTCTCTTTACAAAACTACATATGGATTGATTCCCCTCTATAAATGGGATATATAAAGAAACCCCAATCCTAGATCTTGGTCACACCACCACATGATAAAAAACACCTATATTAAACCCTTAACAACCTTGGTAATGTTAGAGAAAACCCTTTCCATTCCTTGTTTCTCATGTCAATCATAACTCACATGATATTAGGAATATTGATAAAGTATTCCCCTAGACAAACAATGGGTAGAGGTACATTATGGGCCCATCACCACAAAAAAATTGTTAGAAATTACCCATACCTGTGAATAGGTCAAACTGATATAGGGAATTTACTTCTAGAACTACGTGCTAATTGATTCATTTTCTCATAGGGTACGTAGTGACACCCAGATTCTACATCCAAGTCTACCCACCATCAATAAAAAAGAAAAAATTAATATCTATTTTCACTGCATATGGACCAAACCTATGTAGGGAACTTACTTCAAGAACTACGCGTGAATTTATTCCTTCCCACTAAGGATACCTAGTGATACACCAATTCTATATCATAGTCCATCATCCATTCAAAAAAAACTTCCCCTCCCTATGCATGGTTCAGACTAGTATAGGGTGTATACTTCTTGAACTATGCATGGTTTAATTCCTTCCCTCATAGGATACGTATTGATGCTCAGATTGTACATCATGCTCAAACCACCACCAAAAAAATGATTCCCCCATATTATGAACAATGATGTTAACCTATGCAGGATATCCCAAACCTTGATTCATACAATAAGGATTTGTCAAAAATCATGCCCCCTACATACGAGTCTGGTCTATGTAATGGATTCCATAATTCACCACTAATCGTGGTCTGTATATTTCATGTATTCTATGATATATAATTTCCATTCATCAAAGTCCATGTCCTGAGAAATCTTGAATCTCCATAAACCTCCTCAACCATTATAAATGGAATGTAAGTGTCCTATGAACACCATTGCTTGACTATTCACACAATTCTCAATTTTCTCTACATAATTTGACCACATAAGATCCAACTAACAGACGGAAAATTTTCTCTCATGGGAGGCTCTTCCCACCTCCGTACTCTTAATGGATTTCATGCCACATATCATTCATCCTGATCCAAGGGCCTTGAGGATTATGTTTTATGCTTTCTTCTCCCCCATCATGATTGGGGTAAGACATAATATCCTAACCTGATTAGTCAATACTTACCCAGGTTGTTTATGAAAATTCATCCCCACAACATGATGTTAAATTATGCTACTGGCATCCCAACCTCATGACATTGAACTGCATAGAATAACTGTGTTATCACCTGAGAGGATACCACTTCCATCATTGGTCACCTACCATGATACTTCACAGAACTATGTACAGATTGAGTCTTTTTAACATAGTATGTGTAGTGACACACATATTCTCATCCTAGTATAGTCACACTAAAAAGTGAAACATGCCCCTCTGTATAAGATGAGCATTTGGAGGATTCCTTTGGTGAAGAAATATGTGTGGTTTGATTCCTATCATCCCATGGGATAAATAGTATTACCCAGATCCTATCACCTGGATCCAGCTATGGAACGCTAAAAAATATTCCATTCTATGCATACAAGCTATGTTGAAGAAAGGGGCATCCACACAGGACATATTTTTGTGACCATTTCAAGAAGAATCATGTGTACCTTCTTTCACATCAAGTCATCCACATCCTCACCACATGATGATAAACTAAATGGAATCTACATTTTCTCCACACAATGTTAAACTATTCAGTAATTGTTTTAATCTCATGATGTAAAATTTCATGATTAAACATCCTTGTTGTATGATGTAAAAGCTTCACAACATCACCAAAAATATAAAATACTCCTTTACATAATCACAACATCCCTTGGTGGTGGATTAAATTAATTCCACCCCTTATTTATTATGTGACCAAAACTAATGTGGGCTTAGGGACCTCGTTAAGGGATTCACAAAAAATAAATGGAAAATAAATCCAAGATAGTTGGTCCTGGAAAAAGTACATAAAAGGTAATCTAGAGTTCTCCCATCCCTGTTAGGAAAACAAAATTCGTAGCTGCATTCGGTTAAACAATGAGGTACCCAAAAAACTACATCTGGATTGATTCATGTGTGTTGAGGATACATAGTGATGCATGGTTGACCAATCTTAGGCTCAACCACCTCTAAATAAAACAAATATAGCTAAAATCCCCCACTGCCCATGTATGGACTTGACCTAGGTGGGGATTCCAATTTTTGGACACCTAGATCTTCCAAACCGGTTCCAACTCCAACAAAAGAATCAAAATTCCCCACACAATATATGAGTCAAATCTGTGTAAGTAAATCCTCAATATCATGGTTAATCATGGCTTTAATATTTATAAATATGTCCAAAAATATCCTTCCCATCCATCACACTTCGTGCTTTTAGTAATCCCAAATATTCACAAACCTACCAGACTATTAGAAATGGATGTTCGATGTTATAGGGGAACCTTTGTTTGACTATGTACACAATTCCACTATGGCTCAGCATAAGTTTCCCACAAAAAGGCCTTTAAATGAAATGAAAATTGACCCTTAGAAGAGGATTTTTCCACCTCCTTACTCATAATTTCTCCAAGCCTTATATCCTTTCTCACGATCCTTGATCCCTTGGATCCATGGTTTACACTTTCCTTCTTACCCACATCTTGAACATGTTGGGATATCCCAGTCTGGTTATCCTTCGGTTACTTAGGGATTCTATATCAATTTCATAATCACATGAAATTATTACTTCATGATGATTTATACATAATGATAACCCTTAAGTTCATTCACATTAATGAATATATTTCCCCCATGTTCTGGTGTTTGAAATTAATCCACATGGGAAAGTTTAGTATGTGTCCCACCTCATTAGTGAGCTCATAAGCAAGACACAAATTCCCCATTCATATGCGTCAATTAGATCCATGTATGGATACACATTAAACCATAAAATAACAATGTTCATATTGATTTCCATCATTATAGTAAAATTAGTGAGGACCAAATATCAAATCTAGGGTCCAACTATGTATCAAATTTTTTCACCCTTTCCTACACAACAGTCAGACCTGCATAGGGAACCTCCCCACACCTGTATGGGAAGAATGTATCTACTAATTATTTGGAAATATTTCCTGGAAATTCCACATTTCTTGATCAAGACCCCCCCCCCCCTCACAAAACAAACTCTATATCTTGTGAGGTCTGAATCCCCAAAACCATCCATGTCCATCAGAATTGGAAGGTTAGTGTCTTGATGACACTATTGTTTGGATCTGAACACAATTCTCTTGTTGATCTGCATAATTTTCCAACCGATAGGGCCTATCAACAAAAGAAAAAATTTTCATCATAAGATGCTTTTTCAACCATTTTAGTCCTTGTGATATTTATGTCCCACCCCACTCTTGGTTTATAAAACCCCCATATTACAGTTCACATCCTCTATCCCATTGCATGATTGAACATGATAAAAATTTCTGCTCAGACTATCCTATAAAGTACTCGCCATTTACCCCTTTCGTGGTTAGATTAAGGCCACTTGGAATCATAAGTCTCAATTTTCCTAGTTTTATGATGATAAACTACACCATGATTTATCCCTATTTTACACAACTCAAATTCATGTGGGGGAAGTTTCTTCACCAAAGCTGAAGAAACTTCCCCTACTAATTATAGAAATAGTTCCCTCAATAAGACACCCAATATAGACTTCAATGTAAAAACAAATTCAAATTCCGACAATATTCCCTTTCCATCTGAAATGGATGACCAATGTTTTCCAAACACCTTTGTTTGATTATGCGTACAATTCCCCAATGGCTCTACATAAGTTTATCACTAAACTTTTTATGTCAACTAAAGTAAAATTTATCATTAGGATATGATTTTCCTACTTCTTTATAACCCATGTCTTTCATGACCAATTTAATATCCTATATCCAAAAATGAGAAAATCAGGTTCCAAAATACTCCCTCATTTATGTCTAAAAGATATTAGGAAATCCTTGGTCAATGAGTCCAAAATTAGGACACTTACCCTATAATTTTGGTTCAAATCTATTCTACTTAAAACATTTGTAATTATGGTTTAGTTTTTAATACATCAAACTAACCATTAAAAAATGAAACTCTCCTGGATGAAAACCTAAAAAGGGAACCCCGAACAAAATTCGAGTACTAGCTCACAAAACCTATAATTTTCATTGTTTTGGAAAAATATAAAGAAAAAAAAAAGATACACAAAGCTTGTTGGGTCGAATACCCGGAAAGGGAGGTGTAAGAAAAAATCCAATTTATACCTACTGATCCCACACACAATTGGGTTTAGGAAAAAATTAGGGTATTAATGGAAATCAAATAAAGATTATAGGGTCTTTAATGTTACCCTAGAAGTAGTCAATCTATAATCACTATGTCCCTTGACCAAAGATATAATTATAGATTCATCCAATATACCATTTAAATTAGGATTTCTTTCTACATCAGAATAGCCATCTCTACATCTCAACCAAAACCCATTCTGATGGAGGGCATTTTATGTGTCCCGAAAACATTGTAAAGAGAAATAAAATAATCCTAAGGATTTTAAACATGAAGGAAAATGAATTAAATGAAAAAATGAATAATAATAGTTGAATAATCCAAAACAAATTAAAAATAAAGAAGAGGTTTCATGAAGTATAGCACCTTCAGGGACCTCCACTTCAAATGGAGTCCACAGTTTCGTGAAGCATCTGCAAGCTAACTAGTTCATGAGATGGTGATTTCGGTAACAGTATCCCACAAACTAAATCATTTGATGCACGGATGTGGATAAATATGCTCCACATACAACATACCCCATGAACTCAAATGGTTCATGGGCGAGGAGGAGTGGGCAGCTTTCTATAAATAAAACAAAGTGATTCAACAGAACGAGGCGATAATTTTACCTACTATAGTTAATGACCTCATGCCCCACTGACTGAGTCATCCACATACATAGTTTATCCTATGGCCCTCCACAAAATATGACCCACATCACACCAATCTAGTTCTTCTACCTCACTATAAAAGGACCATGAGGGGACTGAAGAGGTGGAGCTTTTTGGAAGACTTGAGAGATCAAAGGGATGGTAGAAGAGAGCACCACAAAAGATGGAATCATTCAAAATTACCTATTAGTACAATTTACCACATAAAATTAAAGAAGCAAATATAATACAAATTTGTAGAATGTATAGATTCCTTCATGGATTAATTCCCCAAGAAGTACAGAACCAATGCCCCTTCTTCAATTCGGAATCCCAGATAGTAATATGATTTGCTGATGGAACTCTATACCACATATAAAATCTCTACACAGATGGATACCAGCCCTGTGTAGAATCATTTTGCATGGACAAAACTCAACACTCTGTAGAAAAATACTATGGGGGAAAACCTTATTCCATGTAAAAAAATGATATGTGTATTGAATCTAGGTCCATGTACCATCAAAGTACATAGAAGACCCCTTCAACCATATAGAAACATGCTATGTGGGGAAATAAAATCCCTCATAAAGAAATCGTACACGGAATAGGGTATTATCTATCATTCTACCCTCTGAATTCAATAATTTTCTTTTAATTCCATCACATTATCCATATCCCCTATATAAACCAGTCCAAAAAACTAAGATAACACCTCTTCTAAAGCTACCATACCTGTATGACAAAACCATCAGGTGCATCAGCACTCCCATTTGAGTTTACATACCCATGTTAAGTGGAGTCAGTTGGCTAATCCCCATAATTAGGCTGGCCCCATGAATGTCCCTGAGTTTACATTAACATGGTAATGTGGGTTCTGACCTCGGGATGCTCACATGTACCTCCATATTCTAGGGATTAAGGGTGTTCATTAGAATTTCTCTTCAATGAAGGATAAAGATCAATAAGTTAAATCATGCATGATATCCCCTATGATGAGGAGTCACACTCCACCCCTTTCCCATAACTAGCTTTAGGGAATTCCATTTAAGGAATGCCTTTGTCCTCTCTTCAAGGAAGTGTCATATCTATGGCCTCTTCTGTCATAGTCCTCCTACTTTTCCATCAGTGAGGAGGGGAATGTGTGTGGTTTTTCATATCTAATTATTTCTCTTGTTTCTCAAACCGATCATGACCCCCATGGGCTTAGAGATTAGTGGCACTCCTGTAATCCACACAATCCACCTGATAGTTGAATTATGAAAACTTTGATTCCTTCTCTAACCATGTTACGTAGGATGCCTGAATAAGGATTGAGCTCAAATTGGACTTCCCTCGGGATGTAACCCCCCAAATAATTCCTCCTTCATGGTCATCTCCCATGCATAAGTCCCAACCAGCAGCTTGAATGGTCCTCCTACAAATTTTAAGTCCCAATATTCTGTAACTTGGTGGACTTTGATTCCTAAAAAACTGGGATACATAAGAAACCACCAGTATGTCCAAACCTAGATCCCATATCAAACCTAAAGTACTCTAGGTCACACCCCTGGTATGCTCACATTCCCCCAGAAGAAGACATCTCATATGGTTCCCTTGGGAAGCTTCGACATAAGTCCTACATTAAATCTTCACTATGCATCTTCAACCAATAATTCCTTGCCTTAAAACATTAAACTGTACAATTGGGTCCTTGTCAAATGACTCAAAAAGGTGAATTTTCCATATAAGTGCCACTAAAATACATGGGCTCTGATTCCTCTCACAGGGATACATAGGAAACCCATCTCATGGGTTTGATCTTAACATCAAAACAACTCTCGTTATGCCTAGATGATTATAAAATTTAGTGGTCCTCATCACATAGCTTAAACCAGCATTGTCTCATTGAATCCCCACGGGATTCTTGATTTTCCCACAAATGGGTAATATCGATGGAGAACCTCATATACACACAAGAGCTTCTATACCTATGAACATTTATGATTTATATTGATACCTATGGGTAATCCATGGATACATTCTTGTGAATGACCCAAGGATTTTTGAATATATGAACATAGAATAAATCTATAAGAGAGTCTTGTAATAGAAAATAATTCCCCAAAAAGGGTGTGATGAGCCCAATATACCATCATATCAACCAATGTGAGTCTTGAAGTTTTATTGGCCAAATCATTCAATGAGTTCTTACCTTTGGAAAACAGGTCCGTGAATCATGGATAAGGGGGTCGTTTGGTGTTTATGACATTGTTAATAATCCCGTTGGAGACCATCCAAGGACATTTCACCCATTGTGGATTGATTTCAAAAACACTTAACCTCATTAAATCACATGTTGGGACCACTTAACTATGGAACCTCCTTCATATGATAAAAAGAAAAAACATCCAAGTACCCGTTAGACAATTTTCATCCTTGGGTATGACATGCCTTCAGTTAAAAACATATATAATCATTGTACTATTAACTGTTTTCACTTCTAATTCCACATATAATCATTTGGGTGGAATCGTAATACCCTTAAAAATTATTTATATATGAAAGAGTGGGTAGATCTAGAAACAAATAAAACATGAAATGTTCTACAGTGGTTGGTAAGTGTACCTTTCACCATGTCATTATTGAACCCCTCATCAGAAATAGAGAACATCTGAGTTTTCCCCTTTTCCCACATATTAAGAGGTTTCGGATGTTGATTATCATCATTAAACTTCTATTTTTGGGAAATAGTTAGAATAATTCCCATTATACTTAAACTTGCAGCAATGTAGCGGTGGAGGTTCATTATGTGAAAAATTCTCTTCATTCTAATTATTAGCTAACTTCTTCTCTTCACTTTAGCAATAAAATTTCTAATGACCTTCCCTTTAACACTTAAAAACATTTTTTAGAACCCTTAAGAAAATTTACCCAATGTTTATTTCAACACATATATCATAAAGAAAATCTCATCTTCTCCTCTTCATTTTTTTAGATTTACCTTTTAACTCTATCTTCCATTTCTTGTTAAAACCATGAGATTGATAAGTAACATTGACCTCCATTTCAACCATGATTACACATTGCATAATATCCTCATATCTATTAATGTCTCTTATAGAGGATCCTCATATGAGACTTGGATATAAGCCACAGACGAACCTAACAACTTTAATTTGGCATTGGATGAAAATACCAGAAGCGTACCTTGAATGTACTGTGAAATTAGATTTGTAGGTACCAACAGATTCATTATCCCATTTATTTACCTCAAATAAATCTTTTTCCTTCTTTTAACAAATAATATAAGAAAAGTAATTATTAAAAAAATAATTTGTTGGACTTTTTCCAATACATGGGTTCAATTTTATCTTATTTCCTCAAATTCATGATTAGATTCAACCACTAGTCTACTTCACCTTTTAACTGATAAATAGTCAGAATGAATTTCTCATGTTCTAAATAATAGAGAATGGAGAATATATTTCCAGTGGTACAGATCCATTATATAATAACAAGTGGATCAAAAGACCCACTGAAAGAAGTTGGACATTGCCACATGAAGGAGATAACAAAATTTTGTTCCCTACTTTTACCATTTGGAAGTCCAACATGATCCATATCTTGAGAATGTTGGGTGAGAATAATAATAAGAATTATCAATCTAAATCCCATATAATTCTTATTATTAGGTGAAAAAATCATTTTATTGTTTTTTTCATACAACATTGATGTGGATTATTTTTCTTCTATCCATTTAATAAAATAAAAAATCATATAGGAAGAAAAAAATATTATATTTGGTACCCAAATAATAATTAAAAAAACTCTTTTAGGATGTATAAACTATGAAACCTTCTTTAATCTATGAAACTTTACTCTATACAAGATTATTCATTATCACTTCCATTTAAATACTTCATGATGGTTCATAAAATGTTTTTGAATTTAAAAATCATATCCTTAGGGAGTGTAAATCCGGGTTTGCAGTAAATCCCATTTTCATACACCCATTCCAGATCAACTGTAGCTCAATATGGAATTTTCGGGGTTGTTACCCCTATGTACATCTATGCCAGAGCCACATCCACTTCTAGAATCTCGACACGGTTGTAATTTTAGGAAACCACTCACTATATCCGTAACCAAAATTATAGTACATTTTCTAATACTTTTATTCATCCTTATACTTTTCCTTAGAGACACATCATTAGTTATCTCACTAGGGTTTATCTGATTATAGTCTCTATAGGTTAACTAAACTTTTACTTTGATTCCAAGTATAGAGACCCTATAATAACATGAATATAAATTACAACATTTTTATGGAATACTTAATACATTACACAAACATAAGTCCAAAGACCGTATTAGTTTTTTACATTTGGAAACATTGAAACATAAACACTAATATATAAGATAACTATATTATCTCCCACTAGGTTCTTAATGACCAGGACCCTTCTTAGAAACACCTTACGTGATACATATATTCATAAACTGGGGAAATGAAACATAAATATGGGTGAGATCAGATGATCATTAATGGTAAACAATGGAGATATGAAAGCGGTATCATGAACAGAAGGGTATAAGGACATGATCATAACATTAGAAGATCATACCCTACATATCAAAGATCATAAACATGAATCATGGTATAAATATTGGAAGTTCATAAAAAATAAATCATAATGTAATTGACAGAATAATACATGAAATCATAACATAATAATACAACATGCTATTGTGGTAGAAACATAAATATATAAAATGATTTACATATTAGTCAAGGAATCACTTCCATGGTCATCCTTGTAACACCACTACCCCTCTAGGCTGGAGCCGGTGCATTACTTTTGATATTGTAAAGGTTATAAGGAATAAAAATCATGAAGGAATGATCAGTTTAATAGTCTTGAAGAAACTATATACAAATATGTAACTCAAATTACATTGGAAAACGTTACCAAAAACAATACATAACAAAAAAACACAAAACTGCATCCACAGGAACTCAAAAGAAGACCTTATCTTCATCACCTGTCGAAGGTAGAAAATGAAAGGGGTGAGCTCAAATGATCAGTAAGGGTTTCAAATAGCATAAGCATGGGAACAATAAAAAGTGAATCACAATCAATCTGACATAATCAAAATGTCATAGTGAATAAATGAACAACTAATTCCATTAATAAACTGAAAATGAAATTGCGTCCATAGATTATGTCATAGTGAAAACCTTATGGATAATAATAAAAACTAATAATGAATAAATATAATGATTATTAACAGGAATTCATGTATCTGGAACATGAAACCATAATACCATAAAAATATTTTAGTTCTGTGGGTAGAAACCCGTCTGATTTTTGGAAACAAACTCGAAGGGTTTGTTGCCAACTGTTTTGTCTCATGAGACCTACCGATGCATCGAGGGGATATATAGGGCCCAACCCTCCAATTAATTCCCAATTAATTATTCATAAATTGATTCAATACAAGAGAAATATTCCTTATCAATATTTATATAGAGTAGAGTATACAAATTTATCAATTCTTCCATAATTAAAATAACTTTCCAAATAAACACTGTATGTAAAATGGTATATGGTTTAGACAAAAAACATATCCATGATATGAGATTATGGATATTTAATATCAACATAATTTAAAATGAAATGTTATCTCAAATGGGAATTAGGTACACCACATAAGGATTATTAGGTGCACAATACAAAGATAGTCACAACGAAAACGGCTGCTGAGACAAAGTCCCTTACCAAAGTGTAATTTGTCGAGTCATATGACCAGAACATAATGAACATCAAATGAATCATCGAATAACATGAATATAAGTAGAAGCAGGTTATTATATATCAAATGGAAGTACACATATACCACATACATGAAATATGTGGTGAATAATGAAAATCTCACAGAAGTGAAAGTGAGATGAGAAACTCCTTACCTTATGCTCGATTGTGTTCTTCATTTGTTTTAATAACCTGAATAATAAAATTTAGCATCATTAATTAAAATTTACAAAACCAACTATACATGCAATTGATTTAGTATAAACTTATTTGGTTCATTAATGGACCTTTCTATGGGTTCAATTGGTTCAATTTTCATGTTTTGGAAGCATTATCTCCCTTGATTTTCAGGGTTTGTTACTTGTTTCCAGGAAAGGAAGTTCATTTGAAACATGGTTAAACATACTGAATTGTTAATACATATTATTAAATAATATATGGAGATATAAATGATATTATTATTATTTTGGGTTATATACCATGATGATTATTGATTAGTTAAAACATTAATGATGTTCGTTTATATCATTTTAGTGGTTCTTTGAGAATAATAACCTCATTTTGTTTTATAAATTAGACCCATGAGTACCAAAGAATTAAAGAACCATGGGTGAATCATAAAATATATATTATATCCCGGTTCAACCATATAAATGGATTCATGACTAGACTTGAAAGAATTATTGCAAATTGAAATCACATTGTCCACGATGTCGATAATTCGACACATCACAGACAATGTTTTTAATTCTATGAAAAAGTGGGGAAAAGAATAAGATTGATGATGAATTTTTCATGAACATGAGAAAATCCAGAATATACAATATTCTATAGATTTAATTCCTCTTGGGTAAGAATATATGAAGAAAGAATAAATAAATAACTCAAAATAAAAGAATAATTTTGAAATCGCTTACAAAAATTCAGCAACCTAACCGCTACACCACATGGTTTTAGAAAATATTAAAAACAGAGGGGACAAGGGTCACATATCCATAAATTAATAATAATATTGATTAGATCAATAATAAGAATAAAAATTATAACATGGTATGGAAACATGAAAGATATACATCATAAAAGAGAACTCGGTAGGAAAAAGATTGAAATTGATATTTTTCATACCTTGTAGAATAACCCTTAGAACATGAAGGATGGGACCTTGAGGGCATGAGGAAACCTTGGGAGGCCTAATATGAAGGTAAAGAAGCCAGAACATATTTTATGGTGATTTGGGAATGAATTCAATGAAGGGAAGAGTTGGTATTTATAGGAAAAGTGAGGGATTATTTTAATAATTTTCAAGGGACACCTCATGAGTGGTTTATCCAAAACCATGGGCTTGACCATTGTATTTGACCATGGTATAAGACACTTGGGACACCTCATATATTATTTAACTATAAAAAAGTCTTCCAGATTTATGACATCATTATTTCATCATTAATGATGTCATAAAGACACCGAAACTAAAAACTGTATTTTTTACTATTCACTGAAAAATCAACTGTTTCAGAAATATTTCCAAAATTCACCCTAACCATTTTTAGATGAGTAGAATTAAAAAGTGAAATACATTGTCCAAAAAAAATTCTAAATATTATTAATTTATTTTTTAAATCAATTCATAATTAATTTGAAAAATAAAAATCATAAAGTGCAATTAGTTTTATTTATCATTGAAAAACTAATTAAGATCTCATAATCTTGTATCCATAATAAAATTAAATAATAATATTATTTAATATTCATAAGGCTCATATTACTATTCATAAGAGTATGTAACCATTCACAAAAAATTAAGTTTGTTCAATCAGACTCCAAATGACTTACTGATCACAACTCTAGATGACCATTTATTGAAATTCAAAACATAGAAGTGGAAAATATATATTTAATGGCTAGGTTTTGACTATATCATAAATAACATGGTGTTGTTTTGAAGGAACACAATGATGAATAGAATGTATTTAATAGAAACATACCAAAATTTTTTTGGGGTGCCACATTATTCCCTCTTTCGGAAATTTCATCCTTGAAATTTTATGTATATAGCCCACCAAAAAGATGTGGGTGGTTCTTCTTCATGAAATCCTATGGTTCCCTTGTTTCTTCCTCAATATTCTAGTTTCTCCAAAGAAAATTTACTAGACGAGTATTTTGATTTCTCAATACCATCACCCTTGTGTCAAGAATCCTGATGGGATTTTCACAGTTTGAAAAATCTGGTTCCAGTACTATTCCTTCATATGTGAGTACATGTGTTGGGTCTAGCTTGTATTTCTTTAAAAATGATATGTAGAACACATCATGAACTCTAGAGAGATTTGGCATCATCGCTAAATGTTAAGCTACAACTCTGATTCTTCCCTAGATTTCAAATGGTCTGATGTACCTGGAGCTCAGTTTCCCTTTCTTACCGAACCTTAAGACTCCCTTCCATAGAGATACTTTTAGAAATACATGATCTCCCACTTGAAATTCCGAGTCCTTTCTCCATTTTCCAGCATAACGCTTCTGCCTACATTAGGCTACTTTAATATGGGCTTGTATTTTCTTCACCATTTTCATGGTCTCTTCGATAAGTTCTGGGCATATAAGTTTCCTTTCACCAACTTCGTCCCAACAAGTTGGAGTTCAACATCTCTTTCCATATAAGGCTTCATATGGATCTCTTTGAATACTAGAATGGACACTATTTTTGTAGGAAAATTCCCCCAAAGGAATGTATTGATCCCACATACCTTGGAAGTCAAGAGAGCATGATCTTAGCATGTCTTCCAGAGTTTGAATAGTCCTTTTAGACTGTCCGTCAGTTTGAGGGTGATATGCAGTACTCATATAAAGCTCAGTATTCAAAGACTTCTGGTGACTTTTCCAGAACCTTGATGTATAACATGGATCATGATCAGAAATAATCGATATGGGAACTCCATGAAGTCTCACAATTTCATTAATATATAGTCTTGCTAGACGATCAAGTGGTAGATCTTCTCTTATAGAAAAAAATGTGCTGACTTGGTAAGACAATCAAAAATGACCCATATTGCATTAATTCTTCTAGGAGTCTATGGTAGTCCCATGACAAAGTCCATCGTGATATTATCCCATTTACACTTAGGTATGGGAGGAGGTTCCAATACTCCTCCAGGCTATTTCCTTCCAGCTTTCACTTATTGACAAACTATACATCTTGACACTAAATCAACAATCTCCCTCTTCATGGTTTCCCACTAAAAATGGTCCTTCAAATCTCTATACATCTTAGTGCTACCAAGATGTATAGAGAATTTGGAACTATGAGAATACTCCAACAATTGACTTTTTAGATCAGGAATATCGGGAACACAAAGTCTCTTCCCAAATTTCTAAATTACTTTTCATATACGAATTCACTCAATCTCCCATCATTCACAGCTTTAATATTATTTTGAAACTCCTTATCATCATCCTGAAAACTTTTTATCATTTCTATTAAAGATGGCTTGGCAATCATTTGAAAAAGCATTGATGTTTCACCTTCCATGGTTATTCCCATATACATCATTACTAGATCCATGAAAATAGGATCCCTTTTAACTCTCATTTTGTTCAAAACTCCATGATCCTTTCTGCTCAAAGCATATTCCACCTTAATTTCCTTCCCCGTGTGGTAGTGTATCGTGCAATCATAACCCTTGAGTAGTTCAAGCCATATCCTTTTCCACATGATGAGTTCTTTATATGAGAAAATATACTTCAAACTCTTCTGATCAGTATAAATCTCTCATTTTTCACCATAGAGATAATGTCTCCATATCTTCAAAGCATAGATTACAGCAGCTAACTCAAGATCACGAGTAGGATAGTTTTTTTCATGAATTTTTAGCTGTCGTGATGCATAAGCAATAACCCTATCATTTTGCATAAGGACACAACCAAGTCCATTCTTTGAAGCATCACTATAAACAACAAACTCGTCCTTCCCCGATGGTAGATTCAATATAGGATAATTGACTAATATTATCTTCAGTTCTTTTAAAACTTCATCACAATCATTTGTCCAAACAAATTTAACCCCTTTTGTGTGAGCTTCGTTAGCAGGTAAGCCAGTCGGGCAAAATTCTGCATGAAACGCCGATAATAACCTGCTAAGCCAATAAAAATGCATACCTCAGTTATGTTTGTTGGCATGGGCCAATCTTGGATTTCCTTTTTATTCATAGGATCAACTAGGATTACATCCTTCGAGACAATTTGTCCAAGAAAAGAAACTGACGGAAGCCAGAATTCGCACTTACTAAACTTCCCATATAATTGATTTCTTCTAAGAGTTCCCAGAATAACTCACATGTGACTCTCATGTTCTTCATATATTTTTGAGTATTCAAGGATATCATCAATGAATATCACAACAAATTTATCAAGATATTCCTTGAAAACTCTATTCATTAAATCCATGAAAACAGATGGTGCATTCGTAAGTCAAAAAGGCATCATTGTAAACTCGTAATGCCCATATGATGCACCCAATTTTATATGCATTTTCATTCACATTATTGAGAACAAAACCAATTTTTTACCTAATACCTACTTCTTAGAGGAACAACACTTTTATTTTGCTGACCTAGTATATTTTGAGGAGTTTTATATCCAAATACACAAATCAAGGGAAGTCTGTAAAAATTTTGCAACGACACGAAGTGTACTTTTATACATGGCATGATCATTCAGAGAGGGACATAGATAAAAGGGGGGAGTACACACCCAAGTCACCAGCCAGACACTACATGCCATGTGGGGTAGCGTTACATGCCATGTATAACATTCTAGAAGCGGTTGGTGGCCAAGAAGAGTCCACACACCCATGTGGCCGTAGAAGGAGGCACGTAGTGTTCTATTTATAAATGTCGTGTCATCTATTGTAGAAGGGTTTGGTGGCCCAATTTTGATGCTACACGCCGTGTATGGCAGCGCTACATGCTGTGTACACTCACCTTACAGGCATCGCCATGTTCAAAGTCAAAGACGGTGTGTTAGGACGCCTACCAGTAGAGAAAAGGAAGCCAAAAGCACAATGACAAAACTACATGGCGTGTATTTTCTATACACGCCATGTACTTATTTTTCCTATAAAAATAGGCCTTGGCCTCCGAACCAAAGATTTGAGAAGTGGAGATTTAGGTGTGGTGTGAAGAACAAGGGATGATGTTCTGAAGGAAAGACGCTCTACCATCATAAAACCGTCATTCTTCAACCGAAGAATCATTTCTACCTCAAAATTCTAAGCATGATTTCATTAGGTATTAATAACTTTGTGTTTTTCATTTCCAATATGTATAACTAAAACAATTAGTGTGTTGAGTTTGTGGAGAATGATGAGTTGTAATTTGAATTAAAGTTGTTGTGAATGTGTTTGTTTAAATAATATCTTCATATTATTCTTAAATCACTTTATATTGTCACTAAATGTTCCGTATTGGACCAAGGGCAGAATCTTCAGGGATCTAATATAAGAATAATGATGAATAATTTCATAACCATTGAAATGATTCGTCGGATCTAATTGGACTAAGCCAAATAAAGATCTGTTAAAAACTAACTACCAGACCAAGGAGTTGGTTACTTCAACTCTTAATATTAAGTGATCCGGACCAAGGAAACTTAATTACAAATTGTAATCCAGAGTGTTAGTTTATCATGAACAACACAACCTCATTAGAAATTTAATTTAACAATCAACTTATCACAAATCCATAACCCCAAGGCATTATTATTCTTATTTGAATCAAAACCACTTTTCCCATCTTTTCTATCATTCTAACAATTACTTTTTTAAAAGAAACATAAAAACCAATTGTTCTCTTTGTACCAAAAAACAACCAAACAAAATCGACTCAAAAATTCTGCATCCTTCACTAAAAGAAATATACAAACAAAGTTGAAACAAGATAAGAGTAACCTCTTAAAGTTCCATGTGGATCGACCCCTAATGGTGCTATACTTGTTAGGGTAATTAAAATTGGAGGCGCCGATAACATAACTTCGGTGGAACGACTCATCAAATTTTGGCACCGTTGTCGGGGAACCTTTAAAGTTATTTTATTCTTGTTTTAATTCAATTTTTATTACATTTTAGTGAAAATAAAAATCATAAATTCAAAAAAATCTATTTTCTAATCATATTTCATTTTATCCTTCTTTTTCCTTGTTTATGCTTGGTAGTTTGCTTTTTTTTTTGTGTAGGTCTGTAAGTGGATGAGCGGCCACCTCACGCATTTCAAAAACACTAAGTCATCAGGGTTGTTCCATACTGACCCGGAGATCGAACAAACACTATTGAGGTTCCAATGAACACTCATGGCTGAGAAAAATCAAATTAACCCCACAGAACAGAACAAGGAAGGAAATCCAGTTGTTGTCCAAGGAGCTGGTCAACAGTAAGGTCTGGATGAAAACCGGAACCAGCAAGATCCTCTTGCACCACTATATGGAATCCACTCTGGTTGGAATTTTTGGAGCTACGGTGGGCCATATGGTGGTGCAAGAGGAGATTGCTAGCTCCAGTTGTCTTCTGGACCTGACTGTTGTCCAGCTCCTTGGATAGCAGCTAAATTTCCTTCCTCGTTCTATGTTGTGGGGTTTTTTTGATTTTTCCCAGCCATGAGTGTTCGTTGGAACCTCAAGAATGTTCGTTCGATCTCCAGGTTAGTTGGAAACAACCCTGATGACTCAGTGTTCTTGGAACGCTTGAGGTGGCCACTCATACACTTACAGACCTACACAAAACAAAATAAACTACCAACCATAGAAAAGGAAAAATAAGGATAAAAAAATATGGCTAGAAAGGATATTTTTGTGAATTTTTTATTTTTATTTTCACAAAAATGTAATAAAAATTTAATAATACAAGAAAAAAATAACTCCAAAAGTTCCCTGGGCTTTGGTTTGCTGATATTGCTAACTATTTAGTTGCAGGTTCCATCCATCCTGACCTCTCCTTCCAGGAGAAGAAAAGATGCCTCTTTGATGTTAAGCGATACTTCTTGGAAGACCCACTCCTATTCTGATCCTGTGGAGATGGGGTGATCTGACGGTGCATCCCAGAGACGGAGATCCAAGGGTTCCTATAGTTTTTTCATGCCTCACCCATTAGAGTACATCATGGACCAGATCGTACCATAGCAAAGATTCTATAATCTGGTTTTTTCGGGCCCACCATTCATAAAGATGCCCGAGCCTTCGTTGCCCATTGTGATCCATGCTAACGTATAGGTAATATGAGACGTAGATCTGAGATGCCTCAGCACCCCATCCTGGAGGTCGAGATTTTTGATGTGTGGGGCATCGAATTGATGGGACCATTTCCCCCTTCTTTTGGGCATAACTACATCCTCTTCTGTGTTTATTAGGTCTCCAAATGTGTGGAAGCCATTGCTACGACACATGACACAGCCAATGTGGTCGTGAACTTTCTCAAGAAGAACAGTTTCAGCAGGTTCGGAGTTCCTCATGTACTAATTAGTGATTGAGGGACTCACTTGGAAGATATATTTTAAAATGTGAAGATATATTGGTTAATTATATTTTTAAATAATAAAAATGATAGTGGAAAAAATTCAAAAATTTTCATGCTTATTTTGATTCTTAAGTGTTTTAAAATGATTCTTGATATAATTTAAATTACAACTTGTAATCTGTGAATAATTAAATTGATTAGACTAATCAATTATTTGTAAGTCATGACCTGATTGTCTCTTATTTATTCACACTCCTGAGAGGTGTTCTAAACCCTTTTGTCATGTTCTTTTTAATACCCTCTTTCATGAGAGATTAATAGAATATACATAACTAACAGAATTTTCAAGTTTTCTTTTCAAAACATGAAGTATTTTTAAATTACATTAAAATTATTGAGGCATAAGATTGTTAACCCCTTTATCTAGAGCCTACCCTATATATGATCTTTGTAAATCCCATAGAAGCCATGAATAGCCTTAATAAGAATCCATAGTATAAGCTTATTTCCATTCCTACCCTAATTCTTTTATGATTTTTTATGATTAATCATTTGATCTTCAAAGAAGGGATTGGAAACACATGGCATAAATTTGTGAATTGTCATGAAATTAAGTATGGGGGAGTTCCCCTTGATCATTTTGGGAGAAAAGAAATGAGTTTCAAACCTCTATGTTTTGAAACAAAATGGTACAAACAAAGGGACCTTATACAGACTTGCTGGTTTGGGACTCCTTTTCAGCTAAAGGAGATGGTGGTGATGAGATTGTTTGATTAAGCTTATTGTGGACATTTTTACATAGAGTTTAATTTTTAATATCATGCATTGTAATTTAAGAATTTAGTCTTCTTTTTCAACCCTTAGAATTATATTTCACATCTTTACCTACCAACATTTAGCCACTGAAACACTTGATCATATTCGGAAAGCCCTCATGATTCTTGTAAGTTATATTTTCTGAAGTGGAGAACTAATAATTCTTGCAAACCTATGGATAGAGTGTATATTTCTTTGATTGAGAAAAACTTTTTATTTAAAAAATTTCAAGTGTTGAGTTCTTTATTGGTGAGGTAGATCATCAAGTGGCTTGCTTGTTTTTGAAATGTTGAAACATGTGTTAAAATATGATGAAAATAGTTAATTGAATTATATATGAGTCATGATTGGAATATCTTCAGAATTAAAAATGTTGTGTATTATTATTGGAATTTTCTCCTATAACTTATTATTTAAAATTATGATTAATATAAGTTCTTCCTTTTAAATTATAGACTCTGATAATTAGATGTTGAGATTTTCTTGAGGGAAAGCAAAGGACTATGTATGGGGGAGTTTGATGCACCCAATTTGTGTATTCATTTTCATCCACATTATTGATAATAAAAAAAAGTTTTCACCTAATACCTTATTCTTAGAGGAAAATTACTTTGATTTTGGTGACCTTATCAATTTTCAGGAGTTTTATATCCAAATACAAAAATCAAGGGATGTCTGTGAAAATTTTGCAACAACACGGCGTGTACTTTTATACACGTCGTGTACATTCAGACAGGGACATAGATCAAAGGGGGGAGTACACGCCCATGTCACCATCCAGAAACTACACGCCATGTGGGGAAGCGTTACATGCTGAGTACGACATTCTAGAAGATGTTGGTGGCCGAGAAGAGTCCACACGCCCATGTGGCCGCTGAAGGAGACACGTCGTGTTCTATTTCTACACGTCGTGTCGTCTATTCTAGAAGGGGTTGGTGGCCAAATTTTGATACTACATGCTATGTATGGCTGTGATACACACCGTGTACACTCACCTAATAGGAGGCGCCCTGTTCAAAGTCAAAGACGGTGTGTTAGGCTTCCTACCAGTGGAGAATAGAAATCCAAAATCATGTTGACGAAAGTACACGGCATATACTTTCTATACACGTCGTGTACTTATATTTCCTATAAAAAGAGGCCTTGGCCTCCAGACCAAATTGTTGAGAATTAGAGATTGAGGTGTGGTGTGGAGAAAAAGGGATGAAGTTCTGAAGGAAAGATTCTCTACCATCATAATACCATCATTCTTCTACCGAAGAATCATTTCTACCTCAAAATTCCAAGCATGATTTCATCCGTTGTGTCTGTCATTTTCAATATGTATAACTAAACATCCAGTTTGTTGGGGTTGTGGAGACTGGTGAGTTGTAATTTGAATTAAGTTGTTGTGAATGTGTTTGTTTAAATAATCTCTTCATATTCTTCTTACGTCACTTCATATTATCACTGAAAATCTATATCGGACCAAGGGCAGAATCTTCAGGGATCCAAAAGAAGAATAACGATGAATAATTTCATGACCTTTGAAGGGATTCATCGGATATAAATGGACTAAGCCAAATAAAGATCTTTTAAAAACTAACTACCAGAACAAGGAGTTGGTTACTACAACTCTTAATATTATGTGATCGAGACTAAGGAAACGTAATTACAAATTGTAATCCCGAGTGTTAGATTATCATGAACAACACAACCTCATAAGAAATTTAATATAATAATCAACTTATCACAAATCCATAACCCCTACGTATTCTTATTCTTATTTGAATCAAAAACACTTTTCTCATCTTCTCTTTCATTCTAGCAATTACTTTGTCAAAAGAAACTTAAAAACCAATTGTTCTCTTTGTACCTAAAAACAACCAAAAAAATCGACTCTAAAATTCAGCAACATTCACTAAAAGAAATATACAAACAAAGTCAAAACAAGATAAGTGTAACCTCTTAATGTTCTCTGTGGATCAACCCCTACCAGTGCTATACTTGTTAGGGTAATTATAGTTTTAGACACCGATAACATAACTTTAGTGGAATGATTCTTCAAATTTTGGTGTCGTTGCCGTGGAAATTTTAAAGTTATTTTTTTCTTGTTTTAATACAATTTGTAATAAATTTTTGTGAAAATAAAAATCATTAATTAACAAAAATCACTTTTCTATTCATATTTCTTTTTATCCTTCCTTTTCATCGTTTATGCTTGGTAGTTTGTTTTGTTTTTTTAGGTCTGTAAGTGTATGAGCGGCCACCTCACGCGTTCCTAGAACACTGAGTCATCAGGGTTGTTCCCAACTGACCCGGAGATAGAACGAATGTTCTTGAGGTACCAACGAACACTCATGGATGAGTAAAATCAATACAACCCCACAACACAGAATGTGGAAGTAAATCTAGTTGTTGTCCAAGGAGCTGGATAGTAGTCAGGTCCGGATGACCACCGGAACCAGCAAGCTCCACTTGCACCACCATATGGCCCACCACAGCTCCAAAAATTCCATCAGAGTGGATGCCATATTTCAACCATGTTCAGGGGCCATACTACGCCCCTCAGGTACAACCGTACCTGCCAATTCTACCTCCTCAATAGCCACCTCCACGTCATAATCTCATGGAGTACAACCTGTCATCGATCCAAGGAGCTGATACGGGCATCGTTTGTCCTCTGGTTTAGGCCCATCGCTTTGAGATCAAGCCTTCTATCATGCATCTGATCTAGAAAACCATTCAATTCGGAGGCCTACCCAGTGAAGACAGGAATGCCCATCTCTCCAAATTTATGGAGATCTATGATACATTCCGTTACCATGGAGTTTCTAATGAAACCATTCCTATTCACCTATTCCCTTTCTCTCTATGGGACAAGGCGAAAGACTGGATCAACGGGTTTCCTAAAAGATCTATCCTCGCCTTGGAGGAGCTAGCCCAGGCGTTCCTTTCCAAATACTTCCCACCTTCAAAGACGATAACACTGCAGAATGAGAACCACAACTTCTAGCAACATGATTCGGAATCCTTGTAAGAATCATGGGTGCACTTCATGGAGATGTTACCTAAATGACTACACAACGGACATCCACTTTGGATTCAATTCCAAACCTTCTATGGCGGGTTGATAACTAATACCAACTCCATGGTGGATTCTGCTGCTGGAGGTACAGTAATGTGAAAATCCCCCAAAAAACTTTTCGAACTGCTAGAAGATATGCCTGCCAATATCTTCCACTGGAATTATGAGAGGGGGACCCAAAAATGAGGTATGCATAGTATTTATGCTACTACCATTCTTGCTTCCTAGTTGGATGCAGTATCCAAAAAGATCAACACATTAAATCTCAAGGGCGCACCTCAAATACATGTGGTGAACCATCCAGCATGCGGTGATTGTGGTAACAACCACATCATGGGAGAGTACTCGGGACTTTCAGTCGACCCTTCGACGAGATATGTGAGCTATGTTGCACAAAATATAGGGTCGAACCAGTATCATGAATACCAGAACCCAGCATGGTGAGATTACCAGAACACAGGGTAGGGCCACCAGCAGCAGAATCCTCCGCCTCAGCGACATCCCAACTATAGTCAGCCACCATATCTGAAACAGTACCAGTGGCATCAACTACCCCAACAAGGCCCTTACCAGCAGCAAGGGTATCAAAACCGTCACCCACAGCAGTGAATTCAGTAACCACCTCCACTAGCAGCACAACCACCTCAACAAGAGAATACCTCCATGTTAGAGGATCCTCTGACGAAATTCATCTCTTCTACTGAGACCCGATTTCAGAACCAGGAGGATTCTATTCGAGGCCTCGAGGACCAAATCATCCAATTAGAAAATCACCTCTTAGAGAGGCAGCCTGTTACACTACCAGCCAACACTGAGAAGAACTTGAAGGAAGATGCCAATGCCAAAACACTACGAAGTGGAAATAATCTACACCAGAAGTAACCAGCACAGTCAACTACACCTATACTCCCTAATAACAAAAATGGTACAGTTTCAGACCCCTCTTCATCCGAAAATCCATCACCGGAGGCTCAACTAGGCAATGGAAAGGAGGTTATCAAACCATTCGAGCTTGGATAACCTTTTCCAGAGAGGATGAAGCAAAATAAATTGGATCACCAATTTGGAAAATTCATGGAAGTATTCAGAAAGCTACACATCTACATCCCATTTACAGAGGCCTTGACTCAAATGCCCACATATGAAAAATTCATGAAGGAAATACTCTCGAATAAGAGGAAGATGGAGGATTTGGGCACCATAGCGTCGACAAAGGAGTGCTCCACATTCGTAAAACATTCCATTCCTCTGAAACTCCAGGATCCAGGTAGCTTTACTATCCATTGTAAATTTGGAACCTATGAATTTGGAAAATCTCTATGTGACTTAGGAGCTAGTGTCAACCTCATGCCATTCGGAGTTTTCCAAAATCTCAGACTCCATGATCTGAAGCCTACCCGAGTCTCCCTCTAACTTGCTGACAGATCCATTATATATCCAAAAGGGATAGTGGAGGATGTGCTCATGAAGGTGGGACGATTGATCCTAAGAGTAGATTTTATTATCCTAGACATGGAGGAGGATCATAAGGCACCTATTATACTAGGCAGACCTTTCCTAGCCACAGGGAAAGTTTTGATTGAAGTGCACAAGGGGGAGTTGATCCGGTTAGGAGACAAAAGAGTCTCCTACAATGTTCAAAAGGCCGTCAAACAAGCATCGTTATCCGAACAAGAGGACTGCTAGAACGTGACTACCGTGGATGAACAACTGAGTAGACAAGAAGTTGATCTGGTAGGATATTCCATTTGAGATGTTATGATTTTTCCAGACATACCCACTGATGAGGCGCCAGAGGATCTGAAATTCATCGAGGGCCAGGGCGGCCACTAATGGCAACGAGCTGTCATCCTAACATTCTAGAGAGGGTAGAAGTACAACCACTAGTACCTTCATTTTCTCATGGAACCTGAACAAGAACTAAAACCTCTTCCACCATCCTTAAAGTATTGGTATTTGTGGGATTATCATTCTTTTCCCATTATACTTAGTGCAGCACTATCACAGGAATAGGAGGATGCACTTCTTCAAGTTTTAAAGCAGTGAAAGAAGGAAATTAGATGGACTATTGCATATTTGAAGGGTATCAGCCCTACCATTTGCATCCTCAAGGTGCTACTCGAAGAAGGAGAAAAGCCATCTAGACAACCCCAGCAGCGTCTGAACCCTCCTATGAAATAAGTCGTAAAGAAATAGGTAATCAAGCATTTAGATGCAGGCGTCATTTAACCTATATCATATATCCCACGGGTAAGTCCACTGCAAGTGGTACCTAAGAATGGGGGCATCACTGTGCTATCAAATGATAAGAACGATCTCATCCCCACTTGCATAGTCATAGGCTGGAGAGTCTATGTAGATTACAAGAAACTGAATGACACCACAAGGAAAGATCATTTTCCCCTTCCCTTCATGGATCAGATGCTAGAAAGACAAGCTAGGAATGAATATTACTGCTTCCTCGATGGGCTACTCTGGTTATATTCAGATCTCCATTTCCCCAAATGATCAATAGAAGAGCACTTTCACTTGCCCATACAGAACATTTTCCTACCGCAATATGTCTTTCGGTATGTGCAACGCTTTCACCACATTCCAGTGATGCATGCTGTCCATTTTTCATGACATGACGGAACAAATCCATGAGGTCTTCATGGATGATTTTTCCATTTATAGGAATTCATTCACCACCTGTTTGCGACACCTAGACCTTGTACTCGAGTGATGTGAAAACACTAACCTGGTTCTGAATTGGAAAAAGTGTCATTTTATGGTGCAAAGTGGCATTGTTTTGGGCCATAGAAATTTCAGAAAAGGGGATAGAGGTGGATTCGGAAAAAATATAAGTCATTTCATGACTTCCCATTCCCACATTAGTTCGAGCCATCAGAATCTTAATTGGCCATACGGGGTTTTTATAAGCGGTTAGTCCGTGACTTCTCAAAGATTGCCCAGCCCGTCACCAATCTCCTCAAAAATGATGCCATTTTCAAATTCACTAAGGCATGCACCTCAACTTTTGAGCATCTAAATAAACGACTAGTAGTAGCTCTAGTGATGATTTCCCCCAATAGGGAGGCACAATTTGATGTGATGTGCGATGCCAGTGAATATGCGGTGGGAGCTGTCCTGGGTCAGCGGCTAGACCAAATCGTCCGACCCATCTACTATTCCAGCAGGACACTCAAGGATTCCCAACTGAACTACACCACTACAGAGAAGGAGATGATGGCAGTAGTATTCTCCTTCGACAGGTTTTGTTCTTACCTTGTTCTTGTCTAATGTTATTGTTTATACTGATCATGCGGCACTTAAGAAACTATTAAAGAAGAAGGATACAAAGCCCTGATTGACCTGATGGGTCATCCTCTTACAATAATCTGATTTATAGATTTGTGATAATTAGGGGAGTGAGAACATGGTTTTTGATCATCTATCCCATCTGGAGCTGCCGCACTTGGAGAAGGAAGAGGATAGAGAGATAAGGGAGGATTTTCCTCATGAGAAACTCTTTTAAATTATTGAATCCCCAAGGCCATGGTTTGCTGATATTGCTAACTATTTAGTTACAGGTGCCATATATCCTGACCTCTCCCTCCAGAAGAAAAAAATATTACTCTTTGATGTTAAGTGATACTTCTGGGAAGTCCCACTCATATTCTGATCCTGTGGAGACAGGGTGATCCGATGGTGCATCCCAGAGATGGAGGTCCAAGGGGTCCTGGAGTTTTTTCATGCCTCACCCGTTGGAGGACATCATGGATCGGATCATACCATAGCAAAGATTCTACAATCTGGGTTTTTCTGTCCCACCCGGAATAATGATTCTCGATCCTTTTTTGCCCGTTGTGATCCATGCCAACATACAGGTAATATGGGACATAGAGCCGAGATGCCTCAGCACCCCATCCTGGAGGTCGAGATTTTTGATGTGTGGGGCATCGACTTCATGGGACCATTTCCCCCTTCTTTTGGGCATACCTACATCCTTGTATGCATTGATTAAGTCTCAAAATGGGTGGAAGCAACTGCTACGACACACAAGACAGCCAAGGTGGTCATGAACATTCTAAAGAAGAACATTTTTAGTAGGTTCGGTGTTCCTCATGTACTCATCAGTGATAGAGGTACTCACTTTGACCACACATTAATGAAAAACAAGCTGTCAAAATTTGGGGTGAAGAATCACATGGTTACATTATACCATCCCTAATCAAGTGGACAGGTAGAGCTCTCAAACCGTGAGCTCAAACAAATTTTGGAGAAAACAGTGAATACCTCACGGAAGGACTGGTCCAAAAATCATGACGACGCTTTGTGGGCCTATCGCACATCTTTTAAAACACCACTGGGGATATCTCCATTTCGCCTCGTCTATGGAAAACCATGTCATCTACCTTTAGAGCTGGAACACAAAGAATATTGGACCGTAAAAGCCCTAAATTTTGATCTGAAGGCAGCCGCAGAGAGACGTAAGTTCCATCTATCAGAACTCGATGAAATCAGAAGAGAAACATGTGATAATGAAAAATTGTACAAAGAGAGGACTAAATCCATTCACGGGCGGATGATTTCTCAAAAAACATTTCAACCCGGTGATCAGGTACTCCTATACAACTCTCATCTTCGTCTATTCCCAGGACATCCCAAATCAAGGTGGTCGGGACCGTTCCATATCATATGAGTATTCCCTCACGGAGCGGTGGAAATTGCTAAGTAGGATGTTCAACCGTTCAAGGTGAATGACCGACGCCTAAAAATTTACCATCCCATGGAAGATACAGTGGGAGCAATCCCCACCACCCCTCTCAGGTAGGAAAAGGTAATAAGGTCGAGCCAATGACCTAAAATAAAGGCGCTTCCTAGGAGAAAACCTAGAGGTTACACGCCGTGTCCCACTTATATACACGGTGTGTACTTATCTTCTTAATTTGTAATATTAATTTTATAAATCTCTAAAATATCAAATAAATAACTAGGGATGATGTCGATGTCGATGGTAAATTCCCTGGAGTTTATCCGAGCCATCCCCAGTTCAAATCCTCCCGAACTACCATTGGCACGGGGTTCCTCCTTTTCTTACACGGTGTGTGTAGTAATTTATATAGATATATATATTTTCCTATAAGAAAACCCATGGTGGGGATGAATTGGGTGGCACGATCGTAACCCAGTTCCAAAAGACCCGGGTTCGAATCCTGGCAACCGCCCCATTTCCATCATTTAAACTTTTAATAAAACCACACAGCCTATCTTTTGATATACGTCATGTGTGACACAATTTTCCTTACTAATTTAAAAACATTTTCTTATAATATAAATTCATGCGGATGAAGTTGGAATATTGGTTATGTCTCAACCCTGGATCCAAAAGACTTGGGTTCGAACTCCAATAATCTCCTTGCTTCATCCCCTTCTTATATAATTAAAAACCACACGTCGTTCTTTTCTTTCTTCACGTGTGTATAGGCCGTATAGAATAAATATATATATATATATAATAAATATGGCCAGCATTACAACCATCACTCTAGTGGTTGAGGTATTCTGTTCGGAACAGCCGATCCCCGGTTCGAACATCGCCCCGAGCACCGGACCAAAGGTTGTACTTCTCTTTTTACAATTTTTAAACACACGGCGTATATTTTCCCACTACATTACTTGTATTGTTTTATTTTCTTTTAATTCTGTATATACATATATATATACCTATTTTACTTTTATTTTAACTATTTAATATTAATTATTATAGAGTATATTTTATGTTTGTTTTAATTAAAAAACAATTTTGGGAATACACGACATGTAGTCCAGAAGTACACATCGTGTACCACGGCTATATAATCTGTGGGCCACCCGGCTTGAGCCCATGTCGCGCGGCACCCCATTTCTTCCCCCTTATTCCCGTTTCTTCTCCCAAACACCCATTTCTTAGATCTGTCGATTTAGGGTGTATCATGTACTGATTCTTCTTGCCTTGTGATCCTCGGTGAAGGTACGCCATTCTACACCCTCAATTTCAAATTTTTAGACCCATTTAGGGAAATTTTTGGATCTGTTGATCGTTCAACTTCTGCGATACACGACCACAACATGAAGAACACACACTGTGAAGTTCTGTACACAGCCACACACAAAATACTTCGAAATTTAAATATACAAGGTGTGTGTGTTTGGTACACACCGTGTACCTTTCCTCGTCGTGACCAGGTGTCTTTTTGCACACGGCCTCACACACCATTTTCACGTACATGGCGTGTGTGTTCGGTATACACCTTGTATATCATTTTCTTTGGCCCTCCGTGTGTAGCACATAACATGTCTTTTTACCCCATGTACTTACACACGACGTGTATGTTCAGTACACGCTGTGAAGCTTATTTCTCTCAGTCGGCCCATGTCTCGCCACCACACGACCATGTTGCTCGAGTCATGAACATGCTGTGTTTGTTCTATACACTGTGTTTTCTTTGTTCTTTGAACTGATAAAACACATGGCCATGCCTTTTTTCATAAACGACCACCAACACTTTGGGTGAACATGGCGTGTCTGTTCGGTACAGGCCATGTACCTTTACATGGTCTTTCTTCTCCCACAGCGTGTATATCCAGAAAACAAGTGATTCTCTACATTCTTAACTACAAGCCGTGTACTATTTATGTACACGATGTGTACTTTTATTTTCATGTTTTATCACATTTTCTTTATTTTATTTTCTTTTATTTTATTTCCTTTTACTTTTTTTTGTTTTTCTTTCTTTTTCAGGTTAAGGAAAATCGTGATATTTATCGGGGGAAGCGGTCGGCGTCCGCCACTGAGGGTGAGGGGTATATCATTTGGCGGATTCGACTCTAACCTCTGACACAGCTAGACCCAGATGCACCGGTCTACGATATCCCTCTATTGGACATTCTTCCACCACCGACTTCCCCAGTAGAGGCTAGGCCTAGCACAACTGTACCTCCGCCTACCAAAACAAAGCTTTGAGCACCTCCATTTCTGCTCCACCAGTTTCCACTCTACCTACACCATCTTCATCAATAGCTGGTCCCACGTCTACCACTTCATCTACAAGGCCTTCACCTCCTAGAGCTGATCCACCCAACGAGCCAGCTCCTGCTACTGCCCCTGCACCTAGACAGGGACTTGCAGGTGTTCCTTACCCATGCAAGGTCTTCCCAGTCACTGATCTTGCACATGAAAGGGTCAGAAACTTCTCTCACCGGCCAATACAGTTGAGTGGATGATACACTGATAGCAGCATTCTGCAGAAGATCAGTATTTGGGAGGATTTGGAGGAGCTCCTTGGATACACTCCACTACTCGTTGTTTTCCAGGTTAGCACTCCTGTCTTCCGCGATTTATTTTTGGAGTCTGTTCCCTCTTTCGAGTTTGATGGAGCTGAGTACAGGGCGTCACCTGGTGATGCGGTACCTGTGGTTCGATTCCAACTGGGCGGCTGGCGATTCTCCCTCACCATGACCGAGTTTGGTCGAGGGCGCCGCTTCTACCCCCATCCTATCACCCCACCCCCCGTTTCTACCTTTACCCGACCAGAGCGCATTGAGCTCGTTACCATGTGGTGGGAGATCGCTGGACCTGACCATCGATATACCCCCACATCCCAAAAGTGAACCCTTATTACCGACCACATCATTTTCTTTTCCCACCGGTGTTTTAGTGCCATCCTTTTCCCCCATCATGATGATATGGGGTTTGTGACCGGTCGTGACATAGAGCTCCTTAACCTGTGTCATCTGGCATGACTACTCGGACCTCCCCTATCTGGCCACCTCCTATTTCAACTGTATGTTTAACGGCCATCAGGGCAACCTGAACGGAATGTTTTATGCCACTCGCCACGCCCACCACCTTGTGGTTTTCGAGCCTTCTTTACCCCATGACTTGTTAGGTTCTCCCCAGTGGATGGACTGTCTCATTCTAATTCGCATGGGATTGGTCCGGAAGCAGGGGGTGCCAACATCCTTGCCCAGGCTCATCCCCAGCCACCCGCTGACCCTCCTGCCCCGGCTGATGCCCCTGCTCCATCCCCACCTCCTCCAGCTTCTCCACCTCACCGACCTCCTACCGACCCCACTTCTTCTGGCCTTCCTTCATCCTTCCCACCACCAGCCCCACCAACCCCCATACCCTCGGCTGATCTCGCCTTTTCCGTCTGCCTAGCCGCGATAGAGCTAGAGTTGGTTTGTCTAGTCGACTGCCAGGACAGTATTGGGGAGCCTTTGGATCGTATAGACAGCTTCCATGACCACATTGAGCAGTTTTTGGGCCTTATTGTTCAAAATTTGGGTATTCCTATCCCCCCGCTGCCTACCTCAGTTCCTGGCCCTTCAGATGCTGCTCCACCGCCATTCACCACAATGGCCACAGATTCTGTTCTGCTATCCACTGTAGGCCCTGCTTCTACTTCTCCTGCCACCACCTTTGCTTTCGGTCCAAGGGGGGGCTGTTGTGCTTCCCTTACCGAGTCTGGTGCTTTCCGCTCTTGCGTCTCCAGCTTCCCATCCCACTGCTGCGTCCGAGCCTCCAGCTTCCATGTCTCTTGCGCCGTCTCTTCCAGCCGATTCTGTACTGGATGATGCCTCTTCTGAGGTGACCCCATGACTAGTTTTGGGTCATCTACTTTTCATTGTGTATATATTTTTCTGCTCTATCATCCTTGTGTATTCTTTGTCTGCTTGCCTTGTTTTCTTTCTCCCACCCTCACTGGTACCATGGCCACGTTTTGGGCTGCTCTTTTCCCCCACCTACCGTTTCTCTTTGCCTAGACCGAGGGGAGTATTCTTTTTCCATTTTTTCTTTTCTTTCTTGATATTATTACTTTCGCTACATCCCCTTAGTCTGGCCCACTATTCTATCCCCACCATACCTTGTTTCTCTTTTTGGGGACTTGGTGGACCACATGCTATCTTTAGTATGGGGCATATCTATCGACCACTTTACTCTACTCCCTTATCATAAGTCTAGGATACATCATTGTTGGAAGATATATTTTTAAAATGTGAAGATATATTGCTTAATTATATTTTTAAATAATAAAACTGACAGAGAAAAAAAAAATCAAAAATTTTCATACATATTTTGAATCATAAGTGTTTTAAAATGATTTCTAATATAATTTATATTACAACTTGTAATCTGTGGATAATTTCCTCGATTAGACTAATCAATTATTTGGAAGTCATGAACAGATTATCTCTTATTTATTCCCACTCTTGAAGGGTATTCTAAACCCTTTTGTCATATTATTTTTAATACCCTCTTTCTTGAGAGATTCATAGAATATACATAACTACTATAATTTTTAAGTTTTCTTTTCAAAACATGAATACTTTTTAAATCACATTAAAATGATTGAGGCATAAGATTTTTAACCCTTTTATCTTGAGCCTACCCTACATATGATCATCGTAAATCCCATAGAATCCATGAATAGTCTTAATAAGAAGCCATATTACAAGCATATTTACCTTCCTACCCTAATTATTTTATGATTTTGCATGATTATTCATTTGAGCTTCAAATAAGGGATTGGAAACACTTGGAATAAATTTGTGAATTGTCAAGAAATTAAGTATGGGGGAGTGCCTCTTGATCATTTGGGAAGAAAATACAAGAGTTCCAAACCTCTATGTTGTGAAAAAAATGGTACAAACAAAGGGACCATATTCACACTTGCTGGTTTGTGACTCCTTTTCAGCTAAAGGAGATGGTGGTGATGAGATCTTTGATTAAGCTTGTTGAGGACATTTTTACATAGAGTTTAATTTTGAATATCATGCATTGTTATTTTATAATTTAGCCTCATTTTTCAAGACTCAGAATTATTGTTTACATATTTACCTACCAACCTTTAGCCACAAGAACACCTGATCCTATTCAGAAATCCCTAATGATTTTTGTAAGTTAAATTTTCTAATGTGGAGAACTAACAATTCATACAAACCTATGGATAGAGTGTATATTTCTTTGATTGAGAAAAACATTTCATTTAAAAATTCTCAAGTGTTGATTTATTTATTGGTGAGGTAGATCATCAAGTGGCTTTCTTGTTTTTGAAAAGTTGAAACATGTGTTACAAGAGGATGACAATAGTTAATTGAATTATATATGAGGCATGATTAGAATATATTCAGAATTAAAACTGTTATGTATTATTTTTGGAAATTTCTCCGGTCACTTATTATTTAAAATTATGATTAACTGAAGTCCTTCATTTTAAATAATTAACTCTAATAATTAGATGTTGAGATTTGCTTGAGGGAAAGCAAAGAACTAAGTATGGGGGAGTTTGATGCACACAATTTGTGTATGAATGTTCAAACACTTTATTGATAAAAAAAGTTTTCACCAAATACCTACTTCTTAGAAAAAAAACTTTGATTTTGGTGACCTTGTCTAATTTTTGGAGTTTTATATCCAAATACAAAAATCAAGGGAAGTGTGGGAAAATTTTGTAACTACAAGGCGTGTACTTTTATACACGAAGTTTACATTCAGACAGGGACACGAATCAAAGGGGGGAGTACACGCCCAAGTCACTAGCCAGACACTACATCACGAGGGGGGGCAGCGTTACACGCCATGGACATCATTCTAAAAGAGGTTGGTGGACGAGAAGAGTCCACACACTCATGTGGCCACTGAAGGAGACACGCCGTGTTCTATTTCTACACGTCATTTCGTCTATTCTAGAATGGGTTGGTAGCCAAATTTTGATACTACACGCTGTGTATGGAGGATCTACATGCCGTGTACACTCACCAAACAGGCGAAAACATGTTCAAAGTCAAAGACGGTGTGTTAGGATGCCTACCAGTGGAGAAAAGGAAGCCAAAAATGCGTTGATGAAAGTACACGATGTGTACTTTATATACACACTGTGTACTTATTTTTCCTATAAAGAGAGGCCTTGGCCTCCGGACCGAAGAGTTGAGAAGTGGAGATTGAGGTGTGTTGTGGAGAATAAGGGACAATGTTCTGAAGGAAAGACGCACTACCATCATAATACCATCATTCTTCTACCGAAGAATCAATTATACATCAAAATTCTAAGCATGATTTCATCAGGTATTAATAACGTTGTGTTTGTCATTTTCAATATGTATTACTAAACACCCAGTGTGTTGGGGTTGTGGAGACTGATGAGTTGTAATTTGAATTAAGTTGTTGTGAATGTGTTTTTTCAAATAATCTCTTCGTATTCTTCTTAAATAACTTCATATTATCACTGAAAATTCAGTATCGGACCACGGGCCGAATCTTCAGGGATCCAAAAGAATAATAACGATGAATACATTCATGACCATTGAAAGGATCCATTGACTCTAAATGAACTAAGCCAAATATAGATCACATAAAAACTAACTACTAGACTAAGGAGTTGGTTACTAAAGCTCTAAATACTATGTGGTCCGGACCAAGGAAACTTAATTACAAATTGTAATCCAAAGTGTTGAATTATCATGAAAAACACAACCTCATAAAAAATTAAATTTAATAATCAACTTATCACAAATCCATAACCCCAACGCATTCTTATTATTATTTGAATCAAAAACACTTTTCTCATCTTTTCTTTCATTCTAGAAATTACTCTGTTAAAAGAAACATAAAAACCAATTGTTCTCTTCGTACCTAAAAACAACCAGACAAAATTGACTCTAAAATTCAGCAGCCTTCACTAAAAGAAATATACAAAAAAATTCAAAACAAGATAAGAGTAACCTCTTAAAGTTCCATATGGATCAACCACTATTGGTGCTATACATGTTGGGGTAATTAAAGATTCATGCATCTAAAAGGTTGATTACCTCCTTCTTTATGACTTACTTCATATTATCGTACCTTCCAATTCTACCTCCTCAATAGCCACCCCCACGTCGTACTCTCATGGAGTATGACCTTCCATAGATCCAAGGAGCTGATACGGTCATCATTCTTACTCCGGATCAGCCCAACACTTCGAGATCAAGCCTGCTATCATGCAGCTAATCCAGAACATAGTTCAATTCGGAGGACTACCCAGTGAAGACCCGAATTCCCATCTCTGCAACTTTCTGGAGATCAACGATACATTCCATTACCATCGCGTTTTTGAGGACACCATTTGTCTCCACTTATTCCATTTCTCTCTATAGGACAAGGTGAAAGACAGGATCAAATGGCTGCCACAATGATCTGTCCTCACCAGGGAGGAGCTAGCCAAGGTGTTCTTGTCCAAATGCTTCACACCTTTGAAGACAGTAACGTTGTGGAACAGGATCCACAACTTCCAACAACATGATTCAGAATCCTTGTACGAATCATGGGAGTGCTTCAAGGAGATGTTACATAAATGACCACACCACAGACTTCTATTTTGGATGCAAGTCCAAACATTCTACGAAGGGTTGAAAACGAATACCAAGTCTGTGGTGGATGCTGCTGCTGGAGGTAAGGTAATGCGAAAATCCCCCAAAGAACCTTTCGAACTGCTGGAAGATATGTCTGCCAATAGCTTCCAGTGTCATTCAAACCAGGGGACTCAAAAACGTGGTATGAATAATATTGATGCTACTACCATGCTTGCTGCCCAGTTGGATGCAGTATCCAAAAAGATCGACGCATTAAACTTCAAGAGAGCACCTCAAATCCATGCGGAAAACCGTCCAACATGCGGTGATTGTGGTAACAACCACTTCTTGGGAGAATTTATAGGACCTTCAGTCGACCCTTCGATGAGCGAAGTGATCTACGTTGCTCAAAATAGAGAGTCGAACCAGTATCAACAATACCAGAACCCGGAATGGCGAGATAACTAGAACCCAGGCTAGGGACACCAGCAGCAAAATCCTCTGCCTCAACGACCACCCGACTACAGTCAGCCACCATATCAGAACCAGTACCAGTGGCAAAAACATCCCCAAAAGGGCCCTTACCAGCAGCAAGAGTATCAAAACCCTCACCCGCTGTAGCCAAGGCAGCAACCACCTCCACCAGCAGTACAGCCACCTCAAGAAAAGAATACCTCCAGGTTAGAGGATCTTCTGAAGAAATTCATATCTACTGCTGAGACTCGATTTCAGAACCAGGAGGATTCTATTCGATTCCTCGAGAACCAAATCGGCCAATAAGAAAATCAACACTCAGGGAGTCTTCCTGGTACACTACCAGGAAACACCAATAAGAACCCGAAGGAGGAGGCCCATGCCATAACACTGCGAAGTGGAAAGAATCTACACCATAAGGAACCAACACAGTCAACAACACCTATACTCCCTGCTGACAAAAAAGGTACAGTTTCAGACCCCACTTCATCCAAAAATCCATCACCGGAGGCTCAACTAGGCAAAGGAAAGGAGGTGATCAAACCATTCGATCATGCATTACCATTTCTAGAGAGGATGAAGCAAAGGAAGCTGGATCACCAATTTGGAAAATTCATGGATGTATTAAGAAAGCTACACATCAACATCCCATTTGGAGAGGCCTTGAATCAAATGCCCACATATGAAAAATTCATGAACGTAATTCTCTCAAATAAGAGGAAGATGGAGGATTTGGGCATCATAGCATTGACAAAGGAGTGCTCTACAGTCGTACAACATTATATTCCTCTGAAACTCCAGGATCAATATAGCTTTACTATCCCTTGTAAAATTGGACCATGTGAATTTTGAAAATCTCTATACGACTTAGGAGCCAATGTCAACCTCATGCCATTTGGAGTTTTCCAAAAGCTCAGACTCCACGATCTGAATCCTACCCAAGTTTCCCTTCAACTTGCTGATAGATCCATTAAATATCCAAAAGGGCTACTAGAGGATGTGCTCGTGAAGGTTTGATGATTGATCCTCCCAGCATATTTTATTATCCTAGACATGGAAGAGGATTAGAAGGCACATATTATATTGGGAAGACCATTCCTAGCCGTAGGGAATGTTTTGATTGACGTGCACGAGGGGGAGTTGATTTTCCATGTAGGAGATGAAAGATTCTCCAACAATGTTCTAAAGGTCGTCAAACAAGCATCGTTATCTGAACATGATGACTACTACAAAGTGAGACTTGACCATGGATGAACAACTGAGTAGACAAGAAGATGATCCGATATGTTATTCAATTTTAAATGATATGAATTTTCCAGACATACCCACTAATGAGGCGCCGGAGGATCTAAAATTCATCGAAGGCCAGGGCGACCACTACTAGAAACGAGCTGTCATTCCTGAAATCCTAGAGAGGGCAGAAGTACAACCACAGGTACCTTCAGTTCTCAAGGCACCTAAACTAGAACTGAAACCCCACCCACCTTCCTTAAAGTACGGGTATTTGGGGGATTATCATAATTTTCCCATTATACTTAGTGTAGCACTGTCACAAGAAAGGAGGATGCACTTTCAATTTTTGAAGCGGAGAAAGAAGGCAATTGGATGGACTGTTGTTGATTTGAAGTGTATCAGCCCTACCATTTTCACCCACAAAGGTGCTACTTGAAGATGGAGCAAAGCCATCTAGACAACCCCTGCTGCGTCTAAACCCTCCCATAGGCCCTAGATTGCTGATATTGCTAACTAATTAGTTTCATGTTCCATCCATCACGACCTATCCTTCAAGTAGAAGAAAATATTCCTCTCTGATGTTAAGCAATACTTCTGGGAAGACCCACTTCTATACCGATCCTGGGGAGACAGGGTGATCCGACAATGCATCCTATAGATGGAGGTCTAAGGGGTCCTAGACTTTTTTCAGGCCTCACCCATTGGAGGACATCATGGACTGGATCGTACCATCGAAATGATTATTCAATCTGGGTTTTTATGGCCCACCATGAATAAAGATGCCCGAGCCTTCATTGCCCGTTGTGATCCTTGCCAACGTACAGGTAATATTGGACGTAGATCCGAGATGCCTTAGCTGCCCATGCTAGAAGTCGAGATTTTTGATGTGTGGGGGATCTACTTCATGGGACCATTTCCCCCTTCTTTCGGGCATACCTACACCCATGTCTGCATTGATTACGTCTCCAAATGGGTGGAAGCCACTGCTACCACACACGACACAACCAAGGTGGTCATGAACATTCTCAAGAAGAACATTTTCAGCAGGTTCGGAGTTCCACATGTACTGATCAGTGATAGAGGGACTCACTTTTACAATGCATAAATAAAAACATGCTGTCAAAATACAGGTTGAATCATCACATGGGTACACCATACCATCCCCAATCGAGTGCATAGGTGGAGCTCTCCAACTGTAAGCTCAATCAAATTTTGGAGAAAATAGTGAATACCTCACTGAAGGACTGGTCCAAAAATCTTGACGATGCTTTGTGGGCCTATCACATCGATTTTAAAATACCACTGGGCATGTCACCATTTGGTCTCATCTATGGAAAACCATTCCATCTTCATGTGGAGCTGGAACACAAAGCATGTTGGGCCATAAATGCCCTAAATTTTGATCTGAAGGAAACAGCAAAGAGACGTAAGTTCTAGCTATCAGAGCACGATGAAATCAGAAGAGAAGCATATGAGAATGCTAAATTGTACAAAGAGAGGACGAAATCCATTCATAATTCGATGATTTATCAAAAAACATTTCAACCCGGTGATCAGGTACTCTTCTTTAACTCTCATCTTCATCTATTCCCAAGATAGATCAAATCAAGTTGGTCGGGATCGTTCCATATCATACGAGTATTCCCTCATGGAGTGGTGGAAGTTGCTAAGGATTATGTTCAAACGTTCAAGGTGAATAGCCAATGCCTAGAAATTTACCATCCCATGGAAGATACAGTGGGAGCAATCTATGCCACCCCTCTTAGGTAGGAAAAGGTAAGAAGGTCAAGCCAATGACCTAAAACAAAGGCGCTTCCTGAGAGGAAACCCAGAGGTTACACACCGTGTCCCACTTATATACACGATGTGTACTAATCTTTTTAATTTATAATATTAATAGTATAAATCTATAAAATAACAAATAAATAACTTGGGATGATGTCGGTGCCAATGGTAAAGTCACTGGAGTTTATCCGAGCCGTCCCTGGTTCGAATCCTCCCGACCTACCTTCGACACAGTGTTCTTCCTTTTCTTACATGAATTGTGTAGTAATTTATATAGATATATATATATTTTCCTATAAGAAAACCCATGGTGGGGATAGATCGGTTGGCCACGATCATAACCCCGTTCCAAAAGACTTGGGTTCGAATCCTGGCAACCACCCCATTTCCATCATTTACCCTTTTAATAAAACCACAAAACGTATCTTTCGATATACGTCATGTGTGCCATAATTTTCCTTAATAATTTAAAAACATTTTCTTATAAAATAAATTCATCCAGATGAAGTTGTCAGATTGTTAATGTCTCGGCCCTGGATCCAAAAGACCCAGGTTCGAACTCGTCTAATCTCCCTGGTTCACCCCCTTCTTATATAATTAAAAATCACACGTCGTTATTTTCTTTCTTCCTGTCTGTATAGGCCATATAGAATATTTATATATATATATATATAATAAATATGGGTAGCAGTACAACCTTCAATCCAGTGGTTGAGGGATTCTGTTCGGAACGGCCGATCGCCAGTTCGAACCTCGCCCCGAGCACTAGACCAAAGGTTGTACTTCTCTTTTTACAATTTTTAAACACACAACATGTATTTTCCCAATACATTACTTGTATAGTTTTATTTTCTTTTAAATCTATATATTCATATATATACCTATTTATTTTTATTTTTATTATTTAATCTTAATTATTATAAAGTATATTTTATGTTTGTTTTAATTAAATAAAATAAAAAATTTCGGAATACACTATGTGTAGTCCAGAAGTACACGCCATGTACCACGGCTATATAAGCCGCGGGCCACCCGGCTTGAGCCTGTGTTGCGCGGCTCCCCATTTCTTCTCCCTTCTTCCTATTTCTTCTCCCGAATGCCACCCAAACACCAATTTCTATGATCCGTCAATTTAGGGTGTTTCAGGTTCTGATTCTTCTTGACTTGTGATCCTCGGTCAAGGTACGCCATTCTACACCCTCTATTTCAAATTTTTAGACTCATTTAGGGTGATTTTTGGACTTGTTGACCGTTCAGCTTCTGCGATACACGACCACGACATGAAGAACACACGGCATGTAGTTCTGCACACAGCCACACATGAAATACTTCGAAATTAAAATATACATGATGTGTGTGTTCAGTACTCACTGTGTACCTTTACTCATCATGAATGGGTGTCTTCTTGCACATGGCCGCACACAACATTTTCACGGACATAGCGTGTGTGTTCGGTACACGCCGTGTATATAATTTTCATTGGCCCTCCCTGTGTAGCACATAACACAGCTTTTTACCCCATGTTCCTACACATGACGTGTATGTTCAGTACACGCCATGTAGAATATTTCTCTCGGTTGGCCCGTGTCTCGCAACCCCACGACCATGTTCCTCGAGTCATGAACACGCCATGTTTGTTCTATACATGGTGTGTCCTTTATTCTTCAAACAGATAAAACACATGGCCGTGTCCTTTTTCATACATGACCACCTACACTTTTTTTGAACACGGCGTGTACGTTCAGTACATGTTGTGTACCTTTAAATGGTCTTTCTTCTCCCTCGGCGCGTATTTCCAGAGAACATGGGATGGTCTACATTCTTCAATATATGACGTGAACTATGGATGTACACGCTGTGTACTTTTATTTTCCTATTTTCTCACATTTTCACTCTTTTCTTTTCATTCCTTTTTCTTTTGTTTGGTTTTTCTTTCTTTTTCAGGTTATGGCCGATCATGATCCTTCTCGGGGGAATCGGCTGGCCTCTGCCACTAAGGGTGATGGGTTTATCTTCGGCGGATTCAACTCCAACCTCCAACACAGCCAGACCGAGACGCACCACTCTACGAGCTCCCTCCATTGGCCATTCTTCTACTACTGATTTCCCTAGTAGAGGTCGGGCCTAGCATGGTTGTACCTTCACCTACCAGTACAGAACTTCTGTGCACCTCCATTTGTGCTCCACTAGTTGCCACTCAACCTGCTCCATCTTCATCAGCAGCTGGTCCCATGTCTACCGCTTCATCTACCGATCCTTCACCTCCTACAGTTGATCCACCCACCGAGCTAGCTCCTGCTACTTCATCTGAACCTGTACTGGTACCAGCAGGTGTTCCTTACCCATGCATGGTCTTCCCGGTCACTAATCTAGCTCATGACAGGGTCCGATGATTCTCTCACCGGCTGATACCGTTGAGTGGCCGATACCTCGATAGCAGCATTCCGCAGCCGCTCAGTATTTGGTTGGATTTGGAGGAGCTCCTTGGTCACACTCCACTGCTCGCTATTTTCCAGGTTATAACTCCTATCTTCCGTGATTTATTTTTTTATTTAGTGGCCTCCTTCGAGTTTGATGGAGCTGAGTACCAGGAGACACCTGGTGATGTGGTGCCGGTGGTTCAATTCCGACTGGGAGGCCGACGATTCTCCCTCACCATGACTGAGTTTGGCTGAGGGTGCGGCTTCTACCCCAATATTATCAACCCCCCCCCCCCCCCGTTTCTACCTTTACCCGACCCAAGCGCTCTGATCTTGTTACAATGTGGAGGGAGATCACTGTCCCTGACCATCGGTATTCCCCATCTTCCCAGAAGAACACCCTTATTAGCCACCTCATCCTTCACATTTCCCACCGGTGTTTTAGTGCCATCCTTTTCCACTTCCATGAAGATATGGGTTTTGTGACAGGCTGTGAAATGGAGCTCCTTACCTGTGTCATCCGAAATAACTACCCGGACCTCCCCTATCCAGCCGACTCCTATTTCCACTCTACTTTTTCCGGCCATTAGGGCAACCTGAATGGTGGGTTTTACACCACTCGCCTCACCCACCACCTTGGGGTTTTCAAGTCTTCTTTACCCCATTACTTGTTAGGTTCTTTCCAAATGATGGAATATCTAATTCTTATTAGCATGGGATTGGTCCATAAGCAGGGGGTGCCTACATCCTTTCCCAGGCTCATCCCCAGCCACCCGCTAACCCTCCTGCCCCGGCTGATGCCCCTGCTCCTCCTTCCCCACCCCCTATAGCTTCTCCACTTAAGCAACCTCCTACTGACCCCACTTATTTTGTCCTTCCTTATTCTGTCCCAACACCTGCCCCGCCTACCCCCGCACCCTTGGCTGATCTCGCCTTTTTCGTTCGCTTAGCCGCAATAGAGCAGCAGTTGGTTTGTCTAGCCGACCGCCAGGACAGTATTGGGGAGAATTTGGTTTGTATAGATAGCCACTAGGACTGCATGAAGCAGTTTTTGGGCCTTATTGTTCAGAATTTGGGTCTCCCTTTGCCCCCACTGCCTGCCTCGGTTCTTGGGCCTTCTACTTTTTCTCTACCTCCATTCACCACACTGGCCACAGATTCTATTCTGCTATCTACTGTGGTCCCTGCTGCTACTTCTCCTGCAACCACCTCTACTGTCGGTCTATGGGGGGCTACTGTGCTTCCCTTACCGAGTCCAGTTCCTACCGCTGGTGCGTCTCCAGCTTCCCATACCACCGCCACGTCTGAGCCTCTAGCTTCCACGACTCCCGTTCCATCTCTTCCATCCAATTCTGTATTGGATGATGCCTCTTCTGAGGAGACCCCATGATTGGTTTTGGACATCTTTTTTTCATTGTGTATATATTTTTGTGCTCTCTCATCCTTGTGTATGCTTTCTCTGCTTTCCTTGTTATCATTCTCCCACCCTCGAAGGTACCCAGCCACTTTTTGGGATGCTCTTCTCCCCCACCTACCGTTTCTCTTCGCCTAGACCGAGGGGAGTATTCTTTTTCCATTGTTTTTTTTCTTTCTTGATATTATTACTTTCGTTACATCCCCTTGGTATGGTCCACTATTGTGTCCCCCCTTACCTTGTTCCTCTTTTTGGGCACCTGGTGGACCATGTTCTATCTTAAGTATGGGGGGCATATCTCTCAACCGCTTTATTCTTGGCACTTATCATCAGTCTAGAAGACATCATTATTAGAAGATATATTTTTAAAATCTGAAGATATATTGGTTAATTATATTTTTAAATAATAAAACTAATAGTGAAAAAAATTTCAAAAATTTGCAAGATTATATTGATTCTTAAGTGTTTTAAAATGATTTTTGATTTAATTTAAATTACAACTCATAATCTGTGGATAATTACATATATTAGACCAATCAATTATTTGAAAGTCATGACCTGATTGTATTTTTATATTCCCACTCCTGAGAGGTATTCTAAACCCTTTTTCATATTCTTTTTAATACTCTCTTTCTTGAGAGATTCATAGAATATACATAACTACCAAAATTTTCATGTTTTCTTTTCAAAACATGAAGAATTTTTAAATTAAATTAAAATGATTGAGGAATATGATTTTCAACCCCTTTATCTTGAGCCTACCTTACATCTGATCTTCATAAAGCCCATTGAAGACATGAATAGACTTAATAGGAAGCCATATTACAAGCTTATTTCCCTTCCTACCCTAATTATTTTTTGATTTTTCATGATGATTCATTTGAGCTTCAAATAAGGGATTGGAAACACATGGCATAAATTTTTGAATTGTCAAGAAATTAAGTATGGGGGAGTGCCTCTTGATCATTTGGGGAGAAAAGAAAAGAGTTCCAAACCTCTATTTTGTAAATAAAAAAATGGTACAAACAAAGGGAACTTATACACACTTGCTGGTCTGTGACTCCTTTTCAGCTAAAGGAGATGGTGGTGATAAGATAGTTTGATTAAGCTTGTTGAGGAAACTTTTACATCGAGTTTAATTTTGAATATCATGCATTTTTATTTAAGAATTTAGCCTCCTTTTTCAAGCCTCAGAATTAGTTTTCACATCTTTACCTACCAACCTTTATCCATAGAAACAACTGATCCTATTCAGAAATCCCTCATGACTTTTGTAAGTTATGTTTTCTAAAGTGGAGATCTAAGAATTCTTACAAACCTATGGATAGATTGTATATTAATTGATTCGTCAAAACTTTTTATTTAAAAATTCTCAAGTGTTGAGTTCATTATTAGTGAGGTAGATCATCAATTGGCTTGATTATTTTTGAAAATTTGAAACATGTGTTAGAAGAGGATGACAATAGTTAATTGAATTATATATGAGGCATGATTAGAATATCTTCAGAATTAAACCTGTTGTGTATTCTTTTTGGAATTTTCTCCTGTAACTTATTATTTACAATTATGATTAATTTAATTCCTTCCTTTTAAAGTATAGAATCTGTTAAATAAATGTTGATATTTTCTTGAGGGCAAGCAAAGGAGAAAGTATGGGAGAGTTTGATGCACCCAATTTGTGTATGCATTTTCATACACTTTATTGACAAAAAACAAGTTTTCACCAAATACCTACTTCTTAGAGGAAAAAAACATTGATTTTGTTGACCTTGTCTATTTTTAGGTGTTTTATATCCAAATACACAAATGAAGGGAAGTTTGTGAAAATTTTGCAACTACATGGCATTACCTTTTATACACGTCGTGTACATTCAGACAAGGACATGGATCAAAGGGGGGAGTACATGCCCAAGTCACCAGCCTGACACTACATGCCATGTGGGGTGGCGGTACATTCCATGTATGACATTCTTGAAGTGGTTGGTGGCTGAGAAGAGTCCACACACCCATGAGGCCGCTGAAGGAGACACGTCGTGTTCTATTTCTACACATTGTGTCGTCTATTCTCGAAGGGGTTGGTGGCCGAATTTGATACTACATGCAGTGTATGGAGATGCAACACACCGTGTACACTCACCTAAGAGGCGGAACCATGTTGAAAGTCAAAGAAGGCATGTTAGACCGCCTACCTGCGGAGAAAAGGAATCCAAAAGTGTGTTGATGAAATTAGACGACGTGTACTTTCTATACACACCGTGTACTTATTTTTACTATAAAAAGAGGCCTTTGCCTCCGGACCAAAGAGTTGAGAAGTGGAGATCGAGGTGTGGTGTGGAGAAAAAGGGATGAAGTTCTGAAGGAATGATTCCCTACCGTCATAATACCGTCGTTCTTCTACTGAAGAATCATTTCTACCTCAAAATTACAAGAATGATTTCATCAGGTTTTAATATCTTTGTGTTTGTCATTTTCAATATGTATAACTAAAACACTCTGTGTGTTGGGGTTGTGGAGACTATTGAGTTGAAATTTGAATTAATTTTGTTGTGAATGTGTTTGTTTAAATAATCTATTTGTATTGTTATTAAATCACTTCATATTATCACTGAAAATTCTGTACCAGACGAAGGGAAAAATCTTCAAGGATCCAAAAGATGAATAATGATGAATAATTTCATGACCATTGAAAGGATTCGTCGGCCCTAAATGGACTAAGCCAAATAAAGATCTGTTAAAAACTAACTACCAGACCAAGGAGTTGGTTACTTTAGCTCCTAATATTATTTGATCCAGACCAAGGAAACATAATTACAAATTGTAATCTAGAGTGTTGGATTATCATGAACAACACAACCTCATAAGAAATTTAATTTAACAATCAACTTATCACAAATCCATAACCCCAATGCATTCTTATTCTTATTTGAATCAAAACAAATTTTCCCTTATTTTCATTCACTTTAGCAATTACTTTGTTATAATAATCTTAAAAACCAATTGTTCTCTTTATACCTAAAAACAACCAAACAAAATAGACTCTAAAATTAAGCATCCTTCACTAGAAAAATATACAAACAAAGTCGTAACCAGATAAGAGTATCCTCATAATGTTCTCTATGGATCGAACCCTACTGGTGCTATACTTGTTAGGGTAATTATAATTTGAGACACCGATAACATAACTTTGGTGGAATGACTCGTAACCATACCTGGTTCAAAATGTTGTCTTTAGAATATCTTCCTTCCTCACACTCAGTTGATGATATCCAGATTGAAGGTCAATATTTGAAAAGCGTTGAGCTCCATGAAGTTTTTCAAATAAATCATCAATCCGGGGAAGAAGATACTTATTCATTATTGTTATACCATTGATTTCACTATAATCAATGCATATCCTCATGGATCCATCTTTCTTCTTTAGAAATAAGACCAGGGCTCCCCAGGGAGAAATAGTGGGTCAAATAAATCCTTTCTCAGTCATCTCTTCAAGTTTTTTCTTTGGCTCCACTAGCTCCATAGTGGAAATTCTATATGGGGTATTTGATATAGGTCTTGCACTGGGAATTAAGTCAATGGAAAACTCAATTTCCTGCTCTGTAGGATGTCCAGGTAAATCCCTTGGAAATACATCAATGCACTCAATCACTATGTTCACATCTCCAATTTGAATATTTCTTTCCTCTCCTATAGTTATTGGTTTATCTTTCTCTCATTTATTTCATTCAATTGAGCTACTGGTGGTGGTTCTAGATAAGAATCAGGTGGCGAAGTTTCTACCCTAAAGACAAGGGATTATACACCATTTCTAAAAATTGTAACTTCCTTTTAATGTAATAAATCCTCACATAATAATTTAATAGCCAATACATACTGAGAATTATATCAAATTCAGTCATGGGTATGCTGATAAGGCTAGAAACTAAAGCACATTTTGGTGTTTGGTGGGGGACTAGTCGACATTCCTTTGTTGCAATGATACATCCCATGGGAGTTTTGACTGAAAACTCCTTTCTTAAATCAAATTGAACATATCTAATTTTTGTGGAAAACTGAGAGGATATAAATGAAAGCGATGATCTAGAATCAAATAAAATTTTGGCTAAGTTTGAGGAAATAATTAAAGAAACTGCCACCCCGTCACTAGGAACATCAACCTCTGTGGTTGTAATCGCAAATTCTCTCCCTTGCTCTCTTGGATTTTTCTGAGGAATGTTTCCTTGGCTCATAGGAAACTCATTTTCATAGTGTCTCATCTCTCTACAGTTGTAGAATTGAACATCGTTGAATTGTTTCTTCCCCTTTCATCCATCAGATTGATGACCCTTTTCTCTGTAATTATAGCATACTGCCTTGCCTTTCAAGAATTTATCGGGATGATTCTTTCCACAGTTCTCCCATAATGGGGAACTATTCATTCCCTTTCTCTTCTTTGGAACTTCTCCATTTCCTTTGTTATGAGAATGCCACTACTTATATTGGATTCCTTTGAAAAAAATTTGATCTAGAAAATTCATTCTCTGTTTTGATGGAACTTGATACAATTTCATCATATGATGAAAATGATTGAGAATCCAGTGCCCTTCGAAGACTTGGCTTAAGACCTTCAAATAAATGATCAATCATGTCCACTGAGTTACGTATGTAATCCACAGCATACCTAGCTAGCCTTGGAAAGGTAGCCTCATACTCTACAACACTGTCATCTTCCCTTTGTTTCAAGCCAAGAAATTTCATCTTCATTTCAGTTCATTACTCACGAGGGAAATATTATTAGAAGAATATTTACTTAAAAGTCCTCTATTCCATATCCTCTATCTCTTCTTCCTCTGTTGTATTTTTAATCAGAGACCACCATTGATCAGCGTCTCCCTTGAGACAATATAGTTCCAGTACTACCTTTTCATTTTCATTGCATCTTAACGCCAGGAATATCTTTTCAAGGGACTTGATCCATTTCTCAGCAACCACTGGATTAGTAGTTCCACTGAAATATGGGGGCTTCTTCCGCATGAAACGATCAAACAAAGGTGTTGAATGATTATTTGTTACAACATGAGTAAGTTGTCCCAATATAGTCATGATCTGATCTGCTCCATCATTGACTATGTTGACTTGCTCAGTAGGGAGATCCCTACCTTGCCCATGAGTATTGATTACTCTTCTTCCATTAGACGCCATTTCTACATAATGTAATACAATATATTAGTTTATGATTCTAAAATAGAAAAGCACACAACATAGATTGAAATTCTATGCGTAGCTAATCTTATATACAAGGTTCCTCTGAAGAAAAAATTTACATTAACTCTTTCATAATGGATTGTAAAGAAAATATTAATTATCCTAAGAATATCCCCTAGGAGTGTCATAACCAAGAGTGCATCAAGGCCCGTTTTCATTCACCATTTCTCGTTCGAGTCTAGCTCAAAGCGGTGTTTTTGGGTTTTACCCCTAGATACATCTGTGCCAGAGCCACCTCTACCTGCTCGTATCCAGAAAGGGTTGTATTACATGAAATATCCACATAATTTATTCCTTTCCAAAATTCCCAGATTTTCCTATACATTTATCCTCAAATACTACCTTAGGGATTTGTTCCCTACTATAAATTTCCTAGTCTAGTTTCCTTGTGTTCTACTAAACATCCTCTGATACCAACTGTAACATCTCAACCCCTCTAGGTTGGAGCCGGTTCATTACTTGTAATATTGGCATGGTTTTAAGGAATGAAAATCCTGAAGGAATGATCATTTTAGTAGTTTTGAAGAAAATATATACATAGATGTAACAGAAATAACATTGGAAAAGGTTAAAAAAACAATACATAACAAAACAAACTCAAAACTGCATCCACAGGAACTCAAAAAAAGACCTTCTCTTCATCAACTGTCGAAGGTATAAATTGAAAGGGTTGAGCTCAAATGCTCAGTAAGGGTTAAAAATATGGGAATCATGAGTCCAATAATAAGTGAATCACAATCAATCTGACATAATCAATATGCAATGTGAATAAATGAACAACTAATGCCATTAATAAACTGAAAATGAAACTGCATCCATAGATTTTTTCATAGTGAAAACCTCATGGATAAAAATAATAATTGATAATGAATAAATAGAATGATTATTAACTAGACGTCATGTATCTGACACATGAAACCATAATACCGTAAAACATATTTAGTTCTGTGGGTAGAAACCCGTCTAATTTTTTGAAACAAACTCGAAGGGTTTATCGTCAACTGTTTTGTCTCATGAGATCTACCGATGCATCAAGGGGCTATAGTGGGACCCACCCTCCACTGCATGTCCAAATAATTATTTATACATTGATTCAATACTATTGAAATATTCCTTATCAATATTTGTATAGAGTATATTATACTGATTTTCAAATTCATCCATAATTAAAATAACTTTCCAAATAAACACCGTATGTAAAATGGTTGAAGGTTTAGAAAACAAACATATCCATGATATGAGATTATGGATATTTAATATAAAAATAATTTCAAATGAAAATTGATCACAAATTGGCATTAGGTACACCACATAAGGATTATTAGGTGCACAATACAAAGATAGTCACAACGAAAACGGCTGCTGAGACAAAGTCCCTTACCACAATGTAATCAGTCGAATCATATGACCAGAACTTAATGAACATCAAATTAATCATTGAATAACATGAATATAAAGATAATCATGTTATTATATAAGAAATTTAAGTAAACATTTACCAAATACAAGAAATAAATGGTGAATAATGACAATCTCACATAAATGAAAGTGAGAATAGAAACCCCTTACCTTATGCTTGAGTGTGTTCTTCATTTGTTTTAATGACCTGAATAATCAAATTTAGATTCATTAATTAATATTCCCAAAACCTCTTATACATGTTATTTATTTATTATAACCTTATTTGGTTCATTCATGGCCCTTTACATGGGTTCAATTGGTTCGATTTTCATGTTTTGGAAGCATTTTCTCCCTTGATTTTCATGGTTCGTTCCATGTTTCCATGAATGGAAGATCATTTGAAACATGGTTAAACATCCAGAATTGTTAATAAATATTATTATCGAAATTATGAAGATATAAATGATCTTATAATTATTTTGGGTTATATACCATGATGATGATTGATTAGTTAAAACATTTATGATTTGTGTTTAGATCGTTTTAGAGGTTCTTTGACAATAACAACCTCATTTTGTTTTATAAATTAGAACCATGAGTACCAAGGAATTACAGAACCCTGGGTGAGTCATAGGACATATATAATAACCTGGTTAAACCATATAAATTATTTTATGACCAGACTTGAAAGAATTATTGCAAATTGAAATCACATTGTCCATGATGTCAGTAATTCAACACAGCACGATCAATGTTTTTAATTCCTTAAAAAAGTGGGGAAAAGAAGAAGATTGATGATGAATTTTTCATGAAAATGAGAACATCAAGAATATAAAAGATTCTGGATATTTAATTCCTCTTGGGTAAGAAGAGATGAAGAAATAATAAATAATGAAATCAAAATAGAAGAATAATTTTGAAATCGGTTACAAAAATTCGGTAGCCTAACGGCTACACAACATGGTTTTAGAAAATATTAAAAACATAAGGGACAAGGGTCACCTATCCAAAAATGAATCATAATACAGAGTAGATCAATAATAAGAAGAAATATATGAACATGGTATGGAAACATTAAATATATACCACATAAAAGAGAACTTGAAAGGAAAAAAGAACGAAATTGAGAACATTCTTACCTTATAGAATAACGCTTAGAACATGAAGGTTGGGACATTGGGGGATTGAGTAAACCTTGGGAGGAATAATATGAAGCTAAAGATTCCAGAAATTCATTTAGTGAGAATTGGGAATGAATTCAATGAAGGGAAGAGTTGGTATTTATAGGAAAAGTGAGGGATTATTTTAAAAAAATTCAAGGGACACCTCATGAGTGGTTTTTGCAAAACCATGGGCTATCCCATTGTATTTTCCCATTTTATAATCCACATGGGACACCTCACATTGTATTTAACTATAAACAAGTCTAACAGATTTATGAAATCATTATTTCATCATTAATGATGTCATAAACACACCGAAACTAAAAACTGTATTTTTTACTATTCACTAAAAAATCAACAGTTTCAGAAAACTTCGGAAACTTCACCCTAACCATTCTTCGACAAGTAGATTTAAAAAGTAAAATCCATTTTTCAAAAAAAATTCTAATTATTATTAATTTAATTTTTATATAAATTCGTAGTTAATTTGAAAAATAACAATCTTAAAGTGCAATTAGTTTTATTTCTTATTAAAAAACTAATTAAGATCTCATTATCTTGTTGCCTTAAGAAAATGAAGTATTATTATTATTTACTATTCATAAGGGTCATATTACTATTCATAACGGTAAGTTACAATTCACCAAAAATTAAGTTTGTTCTATCAGACTCCAAATGACTTATTGATCACAACTCTAGATGACCATTTTTCGAAATTAAAATCATTGAAGTGGAAAATTTATATTTAATTGCATGGTTTTGACTATATCCTAAATAACCTAGTATTTTTTTGAAGGAACATAGTGATGAATATAATGTATTTAACAGAAACATACCATAGAATGTTTGGGGTGCTACATCTTAGTGGAATGGGTCCACTCCAAAAACCATAATAGTAGTCAAGGTTCACTTCAAAGAACATATTAGAAAATACCGTACTTTACCAAACCAATTACACTCCCTGTTCTATCTATTTCATTCTAAGGATATATAAATCTTCACCCAATTCATTCGTGTGAGATAGAGGTCTCACCCATCTCATAATGATATCATACATATGTGTGCCACTAAATCAAAAACATTAATCATTCCATGACCCATGAAATGTGATGGGTATCAAAAACATGTAATTATTTCATTACCTAGGTAAAATAGATACGTTTCATAATCATTTCATCAAAGCATAACCCATGAAAATAAGTGGGTTTCATAAGAATATTACCAGTGAAAGAGAAATAGTTTTAATAAACATAATTTCATCAAAAAATAAATCATTAAGATACAGAATATGAATGGAAAATTTAGATAATTTTTCAAGAGAGGGACTAGAAAAATCAACGGATGTCATATTAGATGGAAGGTAATTTGGGAATATCATTTGAAAACATTTATTGGGGAAAATATCAATCTGGTTTGATTTTTTTAATCATAAAACATTTTTTGAATAACTTTTTAATTGGAAATATATTTTAAAACATATAAAGGAAGATTAAAATTGATAAAAAATTTAACATCCATTTTCTTGAAAATTATATTAAAATAAAATTTAAAAAAATATTTTTTTGAAACATGGTTTTTTTTAATAAAACATATTTCTGACTGAATATATTAAATAGGTAAGATTTTCTTAAAAATATTTTCTTAATAATATTAAGTACCAAAGAGTTAAAGAATTTTAAAAATACATGAAGATATCATGTGTAACCATAGTATAATAAAATTAATGAGTGTTCTTGATATATTGATCATAAAATTTCATCAATGGAATCATAAACATAAATAATCCAGATAATTGATTATATTGTTGCAATAAATTAATACCACATAGGTAACGTTGAATAAAAATACCCATGTAAGAAAAAATAATTTAATGAATATTAAAATAGAATGAAAATAATTATATTCATGATATAACATATCAAATTTAATTATATAAATCTCATAAAATAATATAGGTGCATAACAAAACATGTGTCTCAAAGAAGGAAAATTGCGACAAAAATACCTTACCGATTTGGTAACTTCTAAATAGTAAAACCGCATGAAATATAGATCATTAAATGGGTATGTAAATACCCATAAATTTATGTATAATTATCATATAATATAATCATTTTTAATATAATAACCACATAATATAAATAAGTGGTGAATAGAACATACGTCTCACAGAAACAAAAGTGAGGCTGCATATCCATTTACTACATGAGTAGTTTTTGAATCATGATATACATGAATAAATAACATCAATTGAAGAATTTAAATTAATTAAATAAAGAATATTTATGATATAAAATTTCTATAGGTAGTATATACACCCCAAAATAAGAATATGGGGTGAATAGAGCATATATCTCACAGATTTAGATGTGAGACGAGAAAACTCTTACCTTATGTCTTGAATTTCATCATATATAACCGAAACTACTACAAAATAAATATATTTTTATTATAAATATACCAAATTAAAAAATTATTATTTATAATATTATGTATAATTTTATTATGACTTTGTATTATTTCTTTATTAACAATTCCATGTTAATTTTATGTTTTAGGTAATATTCGCTTCGTTTTTCTTATATGTTTTCACTTGTTATTCTTGGTCCTCTTTAATAGATCATGATTTAATTATTTACATAATGTAAAGAATGATATAAATATCAAATATATCCTATATATAAATATCATATATATTCATTATATAAATATTTTTAATAATCTAAAAAAATATAGAAATATGAAATGGAATACACCATTTATGGAGACGGTAGGTCGTACGTACAAATGAATGTTGTTTCTATATTATTATCATATTTGAAGAAATAATTTAAATTAAATGTATGTATATAAATATATATTATCAATATAATATCATTATTATTCCATATATATCATATAATTATACTAAAACCATCATTAATACATAATTTATTGGTGTATCCCGATCAAATTGAATGATGCTTGGCCGAATGCTTGTGGCCCATTCTACGCACTAGGCTGAAACTTGTACCGACTATAGTAGAGATGATTGGTAAACATTGGCAGGTAACAATAGTAGTGGAAACTTTGGAATAACTATTATAGTAGTTCTGACTTTGGAGGCATTATTATTGTAGCTTTGTTGACTTCCAACTACTAACCATTATAGCATCTTGGGCTTGGGTGGTTGTGACACTATAGCGATGTAGACTTCCGTCGAAATTTCTATGAAGAACTACAAAATTTCTATGTGGTTAGTAGAATAGTTCTTTACCACCTTTATTATCCCATTTTGGGATAGGTTTTCTATCTTCTTTAGAACCCTGAAAATCCCTATAAGTTTTGTACTCATGAATGTAGTGATATTTCAACCTCTCTTTGGACATAAAGATCATTTCCCCAACCACATAAATTTCTATGTTATGTGTGATTTTTTATTTTTTATTTTATTTATCTAAAAAAATATTTTGTTTTTGTGATTCCCAATGTTTCTTCATCAATATATTCCATGTTAAGTGTAAAAAACACATTGCTTTCATGAGGCTGTAGTCCACACATCCACAAATGAAGTTTTCATATTTACAAAAAATGGAAAGCATTATGTTATGTGTTATATAATAATTAAAGAAGTATAAAGACATCATAAATATTATATAAATCATATAAAAATATTATTTCTATCACAATATTCATCCATGATAGGTGGTAAAGGAAAAATCAAACGACATCATTTGGCGAGGTTGTAGTACACCGTACACAAGAACGGTAAGTTCATTACCCATGAGATGGATGTGTGTGTAAGTAAAGGTATACAAATTTGAATAAAATAATATTAGTATATTTATTATACTTTGGTTATTAAATAATAATGTTATAATAATAATTTACGGTGTGTGGAATGAAAATAAAACAAAAGATTTTGTGGAATGATGTTACCTCCTTTTTGGGTAACTCCTTTTGGTTTACATCAAGGGGTTCCTTGGTTAGATTGTTTCCAAAAGGGTGGATTATATAATTTTGGGAGGAATTTTTTTATGATATTTGGGTAGGTTTTTGATGATACAATTTTCTATATAGGTGTGAATAAATGTGGGGGTTGAGTGCAGTTTTTTTAGTGGAGGGGGTGTGAGATTGTTGTAAATATAAAAAGGTAAGCGCTATTGAGAGGTATTCATTACATAATGTGCCTCCAATAATTTAAAATCTTTCAGAAGATAATATAATAATTCTAAATATGTCCATAAAATATATTTTTTACATGTTTCATGGTTATTTGGACTCAAAATATAATGTTTAACCACTAAGTAATCTCGTTTCTACCTTAATCACTACAATTATTTGTAATTATTTTGAAAAATGTTTTTTAACATAATATGACCATATTATAAATGAGAAATTATTTTTACTCCAAATATGGATTTTTTTCTCAAAATTTTAATTACATAATTGACATAAATTAATTTAAAATTATTCCTAAAGATGTGTCACGATAACGTGTTTTTTAAGCGAAAATGATTAAACTTATTAAATATTTTTATATCCATTTTCAATGAGAAATTATTTATAATGGCCTAATATGGATTAATTGATTTAAAATTGATATAATTATACTTAAATAATGAAAATATAATTTAACAATATAAATAAATTATACAAAAAAGAAATTCTGAATTAAAATTCAGTATGTTTAACTATTAATCGAAAAATGATGTTTTTCAGAAAAATTCCTAAAATTAACTATAAGTTAATTTTTATATTTTTTGTTAAAAAATTAAGTATGTATTATCAAATTAATTCTCTAAAAGTGTCAAAAATTATTTTTATTATTGTTCACAAAAGGTCAGAAAAAGTAGTTCATTTGAGAAAATAGTATTTTCAAACATATAAAGCCTTTACCAAAACATATATGTTTCATTATCATAATGTTTCATTTATATAAAACCATTATAAATAAAATTAAATATAATTTATTACTATTAATATTACTATTTTTAATAGTTATTTTATATCTATCTTATTTAAATAATTATATTAATAAAATGTGGTTTCGTAGAAACACAGTGTTGTGTGTAAGCAAGCCAACTCAGTGTTACATATAGCACAAGACTATCTTGGAATATAATAATAAAATCTTACCTTGGTGTATCATTAAATAAAATTCATAAAATAATTTTTTTGGAAAAAAATATTCCTAAAAACTTTGGGTGTTATATCCTAGAAAGTTATAGGCCTCAAAATACCCTTAAAGAAAAAAAGATCACCCTGAGATCCTAAAGGTGAGAAAAATGTGTGAATAACCTCACAATATTCCTTTAATGAAATGAATATTTATTTTTATTCTTTTAATAAACTCTCTCACATGAAGAGTATTATATGCTATAAAGATCGAAATCTCACACATATTTATGTTTCACTAGACCCTCAACATTAATGGATACCATAAAATAATGCCCACATAATCCTTCTTTTATATAGGCATAATTCTGTTATTTTCATAAAATTTGTAAAAAACACCATGATTTGTGATCCCTATCTCCTAGGTAGCCTTTAAGTTCCTCTATCAAAATGTAACCTTCCATGGAAATTAATCACTTTTAGGTTTGTCATCCCACAGATCAAGGATTACTCAAGAAATATCCCTACAATACAGGCTTCATGTAATTTAATTCCCAATACCATTTCTTCAAGAATTGATTTGGCACCATCAACTTTTTTATCTTAATTATAGGTCCCTCACTCTAATTACCTATTAACTTATTAGAGGTAGGGAAACATCCATACAAGTTTCTCCATTGTACTGATTAGGTAAAAAACACATTACTAATCCCCAATCATTCTCTTCCATCACCCATAAAATTGGTTGGGACTCCATGAAGGTATAATACCTAAATAATCCATCTATAAAATTATTCACAAAACTATTTAGGTTTACCTATGTGTCCTAAATAGTAATATTCATTCCATCAGAGTTGTTTACTATTTGGGACACAAACATCCTTAACACATGAATTTAATTTGCACAATATAGTCCTATTGAAGGACCATAAACTATTTAGATCAAAAGTATTGGGTTTGATTCCTATTTAGTGATAATATATACACAGAAGCACTTTGAGGATCAATCATGACATCATATGACAATTATTTTTTTTATTAAGGAAACACTTTTGTAGAAAAAGTGAGAAACCAAAAGTCCAACAAGACATCCAAACAAACCCAAACAAAAACCGAAGAGAGCTGGAACTACCACATACATGCAACAACAACAACCACCATCCCTATGCTAGACACTCGGTGATCCCATTCAATCATGGTCCCTCCCAATGTTGCCATCCCTCTAAATCAGCCATATCCCAAATGACCTGCAAAGGAAGTGGTAGAGTGCTCTAGCCCAATGAGGGAGTCCATACTGCACTTCCCAAATCAGGCCAGGGGCGAAGCCTCATAAGAAAAGGAAATGTTACCAAAACAAAGCCATAACCTATTATTGCTTTCTTCCTTGTAGAGATTCCAATGCATTACCCATACCTTAGCCTCAGGATCTTCTCCAATAACGTCTTCCAAACAGTTCTCCATTTTGTCCCAAGTGCGGATATATTCTTCATTGCTGATTTTCTTGTCATTGAATCCTCTCATTAAGATCAAATCATGCTTGTCAACCCACTTTGCCTGTTCGTGGTCGACCTCCACTCATAAAGATCTCCCCATCATATCATCCTCTTCCTGTGGAATGTTAACATACAGAAATTCCTCGACCATATCCTCCTCGGAAGAAAGGATTGGTTCCTTTCTAGTCCTTTCCTTCCCAGTAGAACTTCCCATTTCATTGACGTTCCCCTTGGTTAAATCCTGAGGATCCTCTTTCACCGTGTTGGTCAGTGGCACCGGTAGATTCTTCCTAGAGCTGGTCTCCAAAGGAGGGGGAGCAAGGAGTAATCTTTTTTCCCCTTCCTCTTTTTACAACTCACACTGTTCTTCTGAGATGGATCCTCCTCAGTCACCTAATCCAATACAACCATGTTGACTCCCTCCGGGTCAGCCTCACCACCTCCCAGCTGTCCAATAATCCTTCCATGGGAATAACCACAGTTTGGTATTTCACCTTCATTATGTTGATGGAAAGGGGATTGTTCATCTTCCGCTGTATGGGCCATTCTAACATCTAAACTTTCCAGTACTGCAAATCGGTTTGGGGAACATGGCATAGCATCATCCACACAGACCTTAATCAGAGTGGTTGTAGTGTTCTGGATTGAAATCTCGGGCTCACCATTCCATCATTGTAGGATGAGAAAGAGGTGTCATTCATGATGGGAATAATACAATTCCCCATTGATGCATTAAAAATTCAACCCTATATAATGAGTGTTGGGATATTTCTATGATAATAATAAGAATATTGTGTGATGATTATGTGATCTCTTCAACCTTCCTTTCGGTGATATTCCTAGGGAATCTCTCTCTCTCTCTCATGAGATGAGTATAGGAAGTCATATCTGACCAAAAAAGCCACATATGATGATCCTATGATACATTATGTAAACAACATTAGATTAGTTATGTAAATATAATTAGTATTCTTTGTAAGTATCATATGGTCTCTCTTATCTCCATTTAAGAAATCATTCAATGAATCTATCATTCCTTATTGATATTTACATGAAACCTCAGGTGATTAGATGGGATTTCCTTAGGAGGAGAATCTAAGATTCCATTGTGATGTACATATGATTCCAATTTTATTGATTACGAGAAGCCTCAAGTGATAAACCATGGGATCCTTGGGTCAGAATCCTAAGATAGCATATATGAAAAGCATATGATGTACCCAAATTCTCATGGAGAGGATACATTCATTTTCCTGAAAAACCCTTGTTTACTCCACTACCATGATGATACTCATTTACTCCGAATGTATTTTGGATACCCTATCAAGGTAAAAAAAATATAATTACATGATATCAATAAGAATACAATGTTGTCAAAGGGTTCACAAATATGTATTAAATATTTATAGGAGACCTAGATTGGAAAACATGATCCATAGAGTAATACATAGAGAAAATGATTTATATCAAATTATATCATTTTAATCCATGACCCAAGACCACCGACCGAGTGATATGGGGTCACCTGCATTTGGAAAGTAGGAATGTGGGTCTTAGACTGTATCTATCTCAGGATGAATCTCAAAGCATTAGTAATTCAAGAATGTGGTAGGTGGTCCCCCTAAAACCATTAGAAAATTGAATAGCGAACCAAATTTGAATTCATTCTCCTATAATAGTGGTGAAGTTAGACATGTTAGTGTATCACTATAAAGACTATTTGGAATGAAATTAATTCCATATTGGTGAGAATTAATCCATTCTCCATTATTAGGGTTAGGATGGGTAACAGCAGTTATGTGGGGTGTCACATTCCTCATAAATGTACTAGTAGATGACATCAAATGTACCCATAGTACCCCTTCCACTAGATGCATTCAACGAATTATCAGTACCACCCTAAATATGTGTGGGTAAAGGTACACCCATGATTCTTAAGGAAACTACGAATGCATGTGGCATGACTTTCATACCGATTCCCATGAAATAGACACTTATAATGTGACTGTCAGGCATCATATAACTATTAAATTAATATATACCATTAAGTAATGGGTTATAGAAAACCTTGTTTTTTGATATAATGACAATTGATTCAACACCACTAAAAAATGGTCTGGTAACTCTTGGTGGATATGGAACCCTGATGGAATCCCAAATATTGGAAGTCTTGTAATGGGACCACCACACATTACTTTTTCCAATCACATCTAGAGAATTTTTAAGAAGTGTTCTCTCACCACCTTTCCCAACACCATGGATTCTAGCATAAGATACCACTATAGAGTAACAAAGGAGGTCCCTAACCACAAGGAATAACCATTGGAAGATGGTTTTGTAGCCCATGTAATATAATGGGTATGTTTTTTCATGCTTTGTACACTCTATACCACCTAAACAACCTAGACATCAGGATTAGTTCACCACTCCCACTCATTAAGATCACACTCCTGTAGCTTCCTCCACATCCCCCACCACCCAGATAATAATAGTGGGAGAATGTTTTTCAAAAATGGTGATTCCAAATGATTTTTTTATTTGCAAGAGTAAAGACACATCCAACATATTTTGTTTCCATGATAGTTTTATGTGAATGATATTGTCATGAACTGACCCACCAGGGCCCTCCTGGCTAATGGTAAGCTAAGGATGACACCCCATGACCACCTCCAATATTATAAGGGATAAAAACTATCACTGAATAGTAATATTCATTGAATGGGAATCCTTATTCTATAAACATGTATGCACACAAAAAAATATCTCCTTGAAATAATGAAAATATATAATAAATAACTAAAAATAAAGGGTGTAAACCATGAATCCAAAAATAACTAAGAAAACATCAATATACAATAGAAAAGTAAAAATTATAAATGAGAAAATAAATTCCCACTAGAAATTACATCCCAAACAAAAAATGACTAGAAAATGGGAAATACTGGGGAGATACCAGCTCACAATCTCTAAGGCTGAACTACAAACATTATCAGCTCCAATAGGTAATGTTATGATCCTAATAATCTGGATCCACTAATATCACTTCCAATCTACATGTATTATTCATAATACACCACACATGTGTTAATATCACAAAAATTTTGAGTATATACACACCCAATATGGTGCCATGAAAACTAAAAAAAGATATATATATATATATATATATATATAATGATAAAATAATCAAATCAACCCATAATATAAGGTGGTAATGAAAATGGAAATAGATAAGATTAAATAAAAAAAAGAGAGATTAAAAGGTTATCTCTGTCTCCCTTATCAACTATGAATGACGAGTCAAAATTCATATAAAAAGGTCCATCTATGATTTTCAACACCATGTGTAGCCTCACAAGAATCATGGTGGGTGGGATCACTCCTTGCTATTCTGCTCCACAAATGAGGGAGCACAAAATCCTATGGAGGACCTGCTCACTACTGGGGCTCGAAGATAGGGGAGTATCACCTCATAGAGAGATGATATATGATATGAAATGGCATGGCAGAGTAATAACTCTTCATGTGTAAAGAGTATATGGGACCCATGCCTTTGTGTGAAAATGGATTACAAACCCGAAAAGATCTCTGATAATTAAAATTTATCACTGCCATCAGCCAAACTTCACTTAAATCATTTTCCCACTCATAAAACATCATGTTGTATCTATGATACCGAAAATTTGGCCAGTACCATGTTATACATTGAACTATCATTGGATAGGCTAATCATAGGCCCAAATCTGAGTAATAATGATATATATATATATATACACTATGCCAATGTTTCTGTAAAAAGTAGGAAATGTCTATATAGGGTCACAAGGAATGTGACCACATGTGGACACCTGTGAGTGTCCTTTATTTTACATTACATATCTATCTATGTGGATATACACAACATGTACATAGATTAAATGACATGTATTAGTATCCTAGGAATTCTTGTGTCCTCCTAGCCCATGCCCATGTACTCTGGCTTTTACTAGTGTACTCTGGAAATGCCTATATACCTGGATATAATCATATACCTAGTTGTACATTGTACCAATCCATGACCAAACCCATTCACTCAGGGGGTATACACTAATCCTCCATCCCTAGGTTGCATGGAGTGCATAGGTTATACACATCAAGTGGTATTTAACTACATCCAAAACCATATCCACCACAGCTTGGGGACTATATGTTGTGTGTTCCTTGACTACATGATGTGTATTTTGGGATCTTTTATAACCCATATAACACTTCACCCAAATCTCATATTCCTCCACCACCCCTGGATCCACTAAAAAACATGTTGTGGAACCTAGATCTAGGGGTGAATATACCTGAACAATCATTGGTGGCAAGATTCCAACCACCTAAGTCTCATACAGATCTTCCCCATCACTCCACAATGCCACATAACCTCACATATTGATGGAAAACCACATTCTGACTTCATATCCATGTCTCCATCACCCTCATCATCTATTTCATCATTATGTGATAGAAAAAACTATGATATCCAACTCATCCTTACATCCTCCAAAAATCTAGGTGTTCGATCATGCTTATGTCTAACCCAACAATGTTGAACCGAGGCCTCAGATTCTATCAGTGAAGTATTTGATTAAAGGAGGGAGAAAAGAACATGAACAATGTAAAATACCTATATTTTATGGTGTGATTACATCATGAAATTACATAATATGAATCAAGGGTTAAATTAAATATGATAATAAAATAAACCAATTTTGTCAAGAAATCAATTTCAAAATATAGCTAATGGGAAGAATGGAAAGCACAAAAAATAAAAAATCAGATTAAAAACACATTATTGACCAATTAAAAAAAGGAAAAAATTCAATGAAATAATGTGCACTACCACAATTTTGGATCGATCAATGATGAATAATGTGTTTGTGCAATTTTTTTTCATGATCCTAGAACCTCATTAGTAAATATACATCTTTTAGAAATGTTCGTTGATACCTAATATATTTTCATTTGTGAATGACCCACCTCTTTGGATCCTCAAATATATTAGGCTTATATGGATGACCTAGGGTATTTTTCTATAACTAAGAATATATAGAGTATATTTAGGTCTTAGGTTATTTAATTATATTAATTAAATTAGTTGATTAATTACATAATGAACCAGCCAATGGTCGCACTTTAAATAACGCTCGATGATGAAAAATGTCCTCTCACACCTAGGGTAAAACCCATGATCAAGATTCAATGGTGGTATTGGACTTTCTTATGAGGCAACAAAAAGTGGATAAAGAAATTATTTATAAAATATCTGTGAATTTTATTTAATAAAAATTATTATTTTAAATATATTAAATATGGTGTCCTTTGAATCTAAAATACAACATCAAATTTGGGGAAAAATCCAGAGATATATAAAGAAGTATTCAAAGGTCCATATCAATAAAAATAGAGTCATTAAATTTTCCCTTCCTTCACGAGTTTTCCTACTAAATAGAACATTCAATACTAAAATGCAGAGGTACTAGTCCTACATATTTCTCTCATGCTCCCATCATCTCTCTTGCACACTCTCATGATACAAAATCACAAGAATAAATGGGTTGGTCCTTGCATACAGGGTTCTCTCACATCTAGCCTTGATCACTACTGGGTACTCGGTAAAGGTGGATCTCTCAACAATGTATAGCTCAACCACGTCCATAACATGCATAGGTTCATGAGAATATCTTATCAGCTACAACAAATTGATGATTTCATGAACTTTGTCTAACATAGGGGGTAAGGCCAAGTGTTACGCAACCTTTCCCACCCTATGAAGGATCTTAGATGGCCCGATGAACCTCATAGATAGCTGGATTACTCGACCAAATATCTAAAACACTCATCATTGGGATAATCTCTAGATAACATCGTCTCAATTATCAACCTCCAAGGGAATGAAACATCAATCATTGTATGAGTTATATCATCTCTGTGATTTCCTCATTTTCTCTCATATCACATGAACCTTCTATTTGGTCCCATGAACCTACTCTTTAAGAATAATAAATGCCTCAATAATCATTGTCTAGCATAATCGAGGGTCTCCCAGATATGTCCTCTTAAGGTTATATGCTTATACTGGAGTTATAAATTATGTTATAGATAATATATAAAAATAGAAAATGATCCTTACTTCTTTATAAAAAGTCCCATACACAGGATCTTAGAATATCCTCATAAAATTGGATAATCCACTGATTATATCCATCAATCTAGGGTGAGACACTATTATAATCAATAAATGTTCCCTTAAATCCACCTACAATACCCTACACAATTGTAATGTTAAGCAAGAGACACATTTAATGAAAATAGTCATTGGTACCCGATGAAGTTAGATAATATCCTGTATATAAAACTTACCTCGAAATATCAATTGAAATCTTTTCCTAATGATAGGAATGTTCGCCAACATGGTTATTCTATCAAAAATCACCTTGATAGAATCACGACCTCTCCTAATCCATGGAAACCCCATCAAGAAATACATCTATATTCCATCCAACTTCCATTATGAGTTCTCAAGAGGTTGAGTCAATCTTGTAGTAACATTATGTTTTTCTTTTTCCTATTGACTTGTGAGAAACCAAGAAAAAAACATGAAAACACCCCAACTCATGCTAGGCTACAAAAACTACCATTTAAGGTCCACGTACATCTCTTATACACCCAGATATATAGATAGGGGGTATAAAACTCACTCAACACCTTCTCAGACAACAATACTATAAATACTAACTTTCTTTGGAAAGGGATAACATGCGTCCCTCCTTCATGAAATTGATTTGGTGAATTTCTCTGAGATATCTAGTCATGTAGACCCTCACTATCGTTATATCCCAACTGATAATCTATTTATAAATAAATAAGGGGTGGATTCACCACTATCAATTGATGATAATATGTACCCATATTTTTCACTAGGTATAGTTATAATGATGCCAACTCTTTAGAATCATCCTCCACCAAGAGATAACATGACATCCTACCAATGGAATCTTCAACCACATTTCCATTCCCAAGATTATAGACTATAACAAGCCGTAATCCAATAGTAACTCTAACTGACAACTTTTTCATACTTTAATATCCCTTTGGTTGAATATGTACTCTAGACTCTAGTGTTCTGAGTAAACAGATAAATGCTCCCATAGAAAATAATGCCTCCACATCCTCAAGAAGAAGATTATTGATTACAAATCTATGTTATGATTCATTTAGTTTTTCTAGTGGGATCTCCACTAACTCAACCCATAATATCTCACTTAAAACCTCTGTAACAACACACAACTAAACCCATCTCTAGAGGCATCACAAAACACCATGTACTCTGGGCCCTTCTCTAGTAGCCTCAAAAAAGGAGCACTGGACATCATCTTTCATAACATCTTATAGGATATCTGTAAATTAATTTTCAAGGAAAATGACTTACCTTTCCATGTTAAGGCATTAAAAGGGGATTATATTCTAGATATGAATACCATAATCCTCCTGTTGTAGCCACTAAACATAGAAAACATGAAACATATGACAAAATCTAGTGTGGTTCCCATGTAATGACTACATGAATCTTTACTATATTCGTATATGACCCATGTTTAGAGATGAAATTAAAATGAAAGTAAACTCCTTTTATCCAAAACCAAAACTTTGAGAGATTACTATATAAATAGTTATCCTAAAGTAAGTCTAACATCATCCCAAAATACTCTTCATTCTCTTCCTCTAATGTAGAGTATATGAAAATATCATTAATAAAGACAACTAAAAATTGGACCAAGCATAGTCAAAAGATCTAGTTTATAAGGGATATGAACACATTAGGCACAATAGTCTTGTTGAATAGAATACCAAAAAACTGATAGTATTCATAGCATAATCTGAGTACTATCTTTAGAATAATATTCTTGTAAACCCACAAAAAATGGTAGTCAGATATGAAATTGATAATTAAAAACCAAATTTCACCTTTTAACTTGTTATAAAAGTTATTAATCGGCAATAAGGGGTATTGGTTCTTTATATTTACCTAATTCATGTGACATTAGTAAACACAGATCATAAATATTTTATCTATCTTTTCACAAAAAATAATTGTATCCACCCAAGGGGAAACATTGTGTCTAACAAAACCATTATCTTAAAGGTCCCCCAATTGCACCCTTATCTCTCGTAGCTCGATAGGAGTAATCCAGTATTTTATAGAAGATATGTTTATGGTACTGGGTTAATGTGGATGTATAAGTAAATATATTACCTTAGAGTTAGACCTCAGACATCATTAGAAACTATGTCCATATAATACTTCAACACGGCTAGAATCTAGAATCATAAATATATGGTTTCACCAAGGGTTACACTCGCTAACTAAGGGGTGATAGGTTGCATCTTCCTACTCACATACCTTACCCGATCAACCATATGGTCTCCCTCCCCCATGTAGGAGAATAAGATCATATTTTAAAAAATTAATCTAACTCTCCTAATATAATAGTCTATATGTGAATACATTATAAACAAGAAGTCTATAAAAAATATGACATAATATGGATTCATCACAATGACCAGGAGATCCCAAGAGAAACTCTCTACATAGTGAAAAGTTTCACTACTAGAAGATGTAACATATAGAAGGATTGTTCCCCATAAGAAATTATATTAGTAGATTCTTGAAAAAATAATCAACTAGATCCTCTATCTACCAATCAAGGGATATATAGATAAATAAATTAATCGCTCCTATGTATCCAAGTACTATAGAAAGAGTAGAAAATACAGAAATGGTACCTCGAATCATCTCATGAGAAACTTGGTCAAATTGTTTCATAGCCTTGAATATGACACATCCTAAACCACAATCCCTCTAAGCCTGACATGCAACACCACGTGGTGGTGGTGGAAATCACATGTATCATATTCCTCTACCTATAGATCCTACCTAAAAATCCCTACCAACTCCTCTATTATCATTTCCTCCCTGGGGGTCACCATAAACATGCATGGGAGATCCAAGATCTTAGTGCTGCCTCTTCTATGGTGGTCAATACATTTATTTTCTACCATCCTGAGAACATTAGTTCAGAAATTCTCAATCCATGGGACCTTTATTTTTAGAATCATAACATCTCCCATCTCATGGATGACTTAATCCTTGATGTGAATCCTGTTCTATAGACTAATGTGTCTGAGTCCAGGAATGAGTATGCCTCATTTCGAGAGACCCAATATCTAATTCATGCTAGCTGCTGTAGAGGACGCGTACGTATGATATGAACTTTCATCTTCATCCATCTGATTCCCAATGATAGTAATATCTCTGTAACAAAAGACTACTCCAACACTACAACATATATGGGAACGTAGAAGAAGACCATGCTACCATAGATGCCTCTCTGAAGTCCCTGCTAAAACATATGATCCCATAAGCATCCATATCACAACATATTAATAGATTAATTCATTAGTTTTGTAAAATTATTGGTGTACTCATCAAAGGACATATCACCCTTCTGTAGCTAAAGAAGCTCATGAATCTGCATAGAGCGTAATCCCAAAGGGTTATACTCATTGCGGAATAGATACTGGAAGTATAACCATGAGAGAATCACATCAACATGAGTCTGAATAATCACACCCAACTAGAACCATGATGATTCATGAAGAAGACCGGCCATAAGCATAATGATTTTATTGGTTTAGGTCCAAACAAGCCTGGAAAATCAACCCATCACGAAGAGAAAATCCCCGACTAACTAAGGGTCTATCTTACAAAGAAACCATAGTGGTATATGTCTTCGTATGTCATGTAACATTCTAATATTTCATGTATCATTATCCTGGCCTTTTGAAACTATCGATTTTTTGAAATGTAGTCGATACTCCACTAGGACCACTGGGGAAACACCTCATGAGTAAGTCCTTGAACCAAGACCTCATCTCCCAACTTATGATCATCATGATCTCATATCAGTATCATAACTGGATACCATTGTGGTAGAAACTAAATAAAAATTAATTAATGATGTTTTTTTAATAATTCTGGTAAAGGTTGAGTTTCAAATTTAGCGACATTTATAAACACCAGGGATTTAGAAACATTTATAAATGTCACAATTTATCGATACCAAATTTATCGAATTTTTTGGAAACAATTAGTAAATAAATTTCTCTAAATTATCGATATTTTTAAAATTCCCTATTTAGAAACACCTCATTGACCATTTTTTAGAAATGTCCGTAAATGACACCTCATTCATCGACATTTCTGAAAAACTTCCGCAATTTTTTTTCAAATTTAATTTTTTTACAATAAAAAATAAAACATTACACCACACCCCTCACCATCCTCCCCACTACCCACAATACACACCTCAACCCCTCCCACTCCCCACTTCCTCCCACCCACGTGATAAGGTAATAATCAAATCCACCATTGCATACCCTGACCCTCCTCTGTATGCACATTCGCTCACACACGGTATAGTAAAAATCAAATCTACCTCCAAAATAATTTGAACCCACAACTTGTGGCATTATACACAAAGACCAGACCAACTCACCTATGCCAATAATGAATATAAAATTTTATAATGTTATATTTATATAAATATAAATTTATTTCAATATTTAAAAAATTAATATTATATATATATATATAATTTTATATATTCATATACATATATTAATATATATATGTGTGTGTATTTATAATTTATATTTAATGTAAATCTATGTGTTTATATTATATTATATATATATGTTTATTTTTTATATATATATTTATATTTTATATTACACATGTTTATATATATGTTTGTGTGTGTACAAATATTTATGTGTATGTATATATATATATATAATTATAACTATAATTATATATATATAATAATTATGGATGTCTTAAAACACTCCAAAAAATGTCACTAATATTTTCTTGTTTTCTTAAAATCGTTACTAAATTTAAAATATATGTGTGTGTGTGAGTGTGTTTACATACATATATATATATATATATATATCTCTGTGTGTGTGTGTGTGTTTGTGTTTACATATATATATATATGTGTGTGTGTGTGTGTGTGTCTAAATACATGTTTCTATGTTTATATATGTATATATATATGTTAGAATTTAAAAAATTAATATTATATATATATATATAATTTTATATATTAATACACACATGTTAATATATATATATATATATTATTTTGTTTATACATATATATGTTTACATTCAATATATATATATATTATGTCTATATTATATATATATATGATTATATTATATATATACTTGTTTATATTATATATATATTATATGTTTATATATATATGTTTATTTGTTTATATTATATATATATATGTCATACGTTTATATTAATATATATGTAGATATATATTATATGTTTATATACATGTTTATATGATTATATTTTTTATAAATAATATGTTTATATTAATATGTATATGTTTATATTATATATATATATTTATATATGTGTTTATATATACGTATATATGTTTGTATGTGTGTATGTGGGTATAGATATATATTTTTATGTATACATATATATAATTATATTGATAATTATATATACAAATATATATAATTCTCCACATTTTAAAACACTCCAAAAAATGTCTAGAAAATAACCATGTTTTCTTAAAAACATGAATAATTTAAGAATATATATGTGTCTTATATATAAATAAATGTTTATAAATATATATTTATATAGTTTGTGTGTTTATATATATATATATATATATATCGAAATATATGCGTTTGTGTTTATACATGTTTATATGCATGTGTCGTTATTTAAAAAATTAATATATTATATATATAATTTTAAATATTAATATATATAGGTTGATATTTTAAATTTTATTTTTTATGTTTATATTATATATGTATATAGATATATGTTTACATTTTATGTTTATATATATGTTTATATTATATATATGTCTATATTATATATATAATATGTTTATATTATATATAAATGTATTTGTATATATTTGTGTGTATATATAAATATGTTCATATATATATATGTGTGTGTGTGTGTGTGTGTGTGTGTGTGTGTGTGTGTGTGTGTGTGTGTGTGTGTGTCTAAATATATATGTGTATGTACACACACACACACCCTCACACACACGTATAATTAGTCACATTTTATAGCACTCATAAAAATGTCACTAAAATTGCCACGTTTTCTTAAGAATATGAATTTTTTTAAAAAAATTTGTTTATATATTCATACATAAAGATATATATATACACTTTTGTGTGTGTTTATATATATATTAATAGATATATGTTTTTATATATGTGTCTATGTTTATATATATATATCTAAATATATATTTACATCGATGTGGAGAAATATGCAATATTAAAATATTAATATTTTTAGCGAGGTTTCCCAAAAGTCGTCGCTAAATTAGTGATGTTTCCTGAAAAACGTTGCTGAAAATGACACTAAATTATAGTTTTTTGTAGTGTAGCCAGAAAGTAAATAAATCATACCGCAATTAGATGAGAATTTATGGGGGTGACTAAAGACCCTAAATTTGAAAGACCCAATCTTATATGATATATGTACCATTGGTTCCCTGCAACTGATATCTCGGTATGCCGATTTGACAAGACTGTTGTACATGTCCTAATGTATGTATACATTAGCCATTGCACAGACATTAGGTTCCCTAACTGAATATCTAAACAAGAGACAATCTGGAATCATTTCCCTTTGTTCCCAAAACCGAACCTCACATACATCCTAATCCAAACACCGAATATGCAAAAGAACACCTTCGATACAACACTATCATGACCGACCCATCTAGACCCCTGGTTGGCGGTAAGCTGAGGGTGACATCCCAAGCCTGCCTACAACATGATAGGGGCTAGAAACTAGCACCGTGTAGGCGTATAACAGAAATGGGAGACATTATCCCAAGTACTTATACACATACACCCAACTAGCTCCATACCATAGTGTAGAGATATGATTAAAGACTAAACATCAAGAGTGTAAACCACGAATGATGCAACATCTAAGAAAGCGTCAATGTATAGCGGTGAAGTGAAAGATTATATAGGGAAAAATATATAGGGATATCTCCAAGGCCGGCCATCGAACATGCTCAACTCCACCACGTGTAACTATGCTCCATAGAATCCTTCTTCACCGATATCTCCTCCAATATTCCAATCATCTATATAAGAAAAAAATTCTGAGGAAAATCCCATGCAGGCATGACTATATACATACCTAATAGGACACCCGAAACACCACAATGGGAGATATTGAACAATACAACAGTCATCTCAGCCCATGAACCAATAGGGTAAAGTGAAACCCAACATATAGGCTCCAAGAAACCCTATCAAGACAGAAAGGGGATCTCTATCTCTAAAGATACCTTTGAAAAACTAGTCATCCTGCCTCTCCCAATGTCCATATATGATGCCCAGTTCAATGTGCAACCCCACAAGAATCAATGTGGAGGGGCATGATCCATGATAATATGTTTTATAGATAAAGGAACACTAACTCCCATAGAGGGCCCACTCACCACCAGACCTCAAAGATGGGATAGTACCACAACAAATATAGAGGACTTGTTCCCTTATATAGTAAGGGGAATTACTGACTCAACTAATATAAAGAGTATTGGGGACTCACCCCGTGGCACAACAGGGGAGTTCCAACTACAAAATCACTCTCATGATTAATCTATATCACTACCATCATCCTACCATCACTAAAATAATAATCCCACTCATAACACCACATGTCGTATCTATGATTCCTAAATGAAATAAATCATCAAGTTAAACATGGAAAAATAAAATGGATAGGATAATCGTATAAATAAATCTAAGTTATAAAGAACGATATTCACAATGTTGATGTTTATATAAAAACTACACTGCTTGTATATATAGTCACACAGTGTGTGACCTCACCTATACACCAGGTTGTGTACTCAATTTTACATGGATTTTTTATGAGGATATATAGGGTGTGTACATGGAGTACATTGTGCGTCTTGGCAGCCAAGGGTATGTTGGTGTCATCTCGGCCCATTCCTACGTTGCTTGGATCATGACCGGGTACAATATTCATGATTATGTACCTAACCATGACCAAGATAGTGTGCTCTTAGGGTTCATGTTGAGCCTCCAATCCTTGGTCACATGACATTTATCTGTCATACATGGTGTGTGATATTTAACCCATCCTAAAACCCTAGTTTCCAAGGATAGGGGACTATAATACTTGTGTTCTTATACAACACATATTGTATTTTAGGATTTAAAAAAAGCATAACTGTTAAAGAAATAACCCACGCCTAAAATTCCACTAAAACTAAAAAAAATACCAATTAATAACTAATATATAGTGTTCATTGCACCCAATACGTCACAGGTGGCTTGATTTTGGCCACCCGAGCCACACCAGGATCCTCCCCATTGCCCCGTGCCACCGTGTCACCTCAACCGTGGATAGAAACTAGTGGGTTGGCATCTGATACTTATATCCAACATCAAAATATAACCACATATCATGTTACAATCACAAAACATAGGTATCCAACAAATTCAGGCATTCACCATGAATTCGGGGGTTCATTAACGATCACATTCAAACCAACAATGTCGAACTCCAACCCTATAGGCCAAAAATGAAGAAAAAATATAAAATAAGGGTAAAGAGTAAGAATAAAGTAAAATAATAATGTTTATGGAATGATTTTATAATATGAATACATAATAAAGATTATGGTTGAAATCAATGGAGAATATTATATAACCAAAGGGTTCAATAAAAAATTTAAAAATCAAGCTCATGAAATGAATGAAAATCATCAAAAATAAAAAATTTAGTCAAATACATGCTTGAAAAAATTTAAAAAATAATCAAGTACATGAAATTACATTTTCTACTTGAAGTTTGGATTTATCATTAGTGAAGATTTGGTATATTCCATTTGTTAGTGAGATCCTGTAACTTTGTTGGTGATGGATAATCCTTTGAAAAATGATCATTTCCCCAAGATCCGTTTTCATTTGTCAATGAATATCCTAATTGGCTCCTCCAACCTCTAGGGTTATATGTCGAACCCTAGATATTTTTCCATTATTAAGAATACATAGAAGATAATTAGACATTGGGTTATTTAATTAAATAAATTATTAACTAAATTCACCTACAAACGACCACCTTCAGCTGGAAGCCTGATGTCGGCATACTTTATGTCATTCATAGGGAAAAAACTACATTCAAAAATCAAAAAATATCTTAGATTTCCAATATGAACTCCAAAATTGGAGAAAAAAAGTTATTTTGAAAAAATGTGTGCACATTATTTAATGTAAATTAATATTTTTAATATATTAATTTTGGGTTCCTGTGGCAACTAAACATTGTATCAAATAAAAGAAAAAATCCCTAAATATGTAAATAAATATTCAAAGGACTAAATCAAAAAACTGGAGTCATAAAAAATGTTGAGGGACATTTTTCAGAAGAAATAAATCACTTGGTTTCCTATTCAATCAGTCTTTGAAATGAACAATTTTCGATAGGATTTGAGGATGGGATCACTACACCATTTTTTGGCGATTTTGTTCTAATTTGAACTCTCTTATAGATTTAATTTGTATTCATGAATCCTTCCCAAATATTATTTTAGCTCTGGTTAGGACACATAAAATAAATGGATCAACATAATGCATCAATATGAACATTTATAGATAACTATGTATCTCAATCATTTTTTTTAATAAGTGATTGTTTTGCTTAAATCTATATAGTTGTATGATACTATGTTTATCACCATACATGATGGTGATTGGTTTTTATGGAGTTGGGACCATTCCATTCAAAGGGGATTCCTACATATCAGTATAAAAAGAATTAGTACCCACATAGTCTGTTGGAAATTAAAGTGGCATGCTATTACATTTATGGATATGTAATAATTACTGCTTCCAAGCTGTTTGGCATAGTGAAAAATGGAATTCTCAGTGAATGATAACTAGTAATGGTGGGTTTGTGGAATAAAAATTAGTGGGTATTTTAGATTGGTTTCAAAAGGAATATACCCCATCAAGATAAGGTTCAGTCATGGGGAATATGGTTCTATGGGATATGCACTAGGATCAGTCGATAGGGATATATACCACCAAGTGGATCATATGGAATATGTCCTAGATGAGGATGATTTGATGATTATCTTAAGGTAATATGTATAACAAGTAATATGGTAGTACACCTTCATTTATTATTTATTTCATAAAGATACACTAAATACATCCATGAAATATATCTAGGACTAGTTCCTTTTGGTAAATTGTTATATAGCATTACAACATGAAATATATATAAAAAATACATAAATTAAACTCCATAACATGCCCTTATATTTCCTTGATATTCAAAAACTGTACAGGATAACCTGGTGACATACATAAGAAAGGGGAGAGATATAATGCCAAATAAGGGAATAATCAAAGAATAATAGGATCAAAGTAATACGTTTGAGTCAATAAACCTATCAAATTAACATGATATGGGCAAAAATCATATACTTAAACATTGAGGCATGGAAAAAGATGATAACCTAAAGGAAACAAGGGAATGTTCTAAAAACATAAATCATGACATTATAAGAATAAGTAAAGTAAATACACTGTGACATCATAACATAGCTCCGTTAGAATAAACTCACTTACACCATACATGGAATCTCATGAGATAAAATATTACCCAATACATTCTAGGGAATTATAATTATGGGCTCATCCATCACATTCATATTATGTACTTGATTAAGTGTTCCAAATCTATTATTCAACATAAGACCATATTTTATAATATTTAATCCCATGATTAAGGAGTGTGGGTTTCATTTATGGATTTTCCCAATCAATAATGTACATGTACATCTAGGTGAATTCCCTTAAGAGTAAATTGTGATGGGTATTCACCATAAAAATTATTGGAATGGAAAAATCACAAGATAATTTCGGCTGCATATAAAGGGTATATAAAGATTCATGGAAGGATTTAATGAGTTAGAAATCAGTCTATAATCACTTTGAAATCATAATGGAAATAAAAGAGATGTGTAGAAACATATCCTAATATGAAAATTTTGGAATTAAAAGAAAAAATATAATGAAGGATCTTGAATAAAGTGGAGAAGGATGGGATCTTGCCTTGAGTGAGAGCGTATAAAAGTTTGGGACGAGCATCTTAAGATATTGGTGGAACCATGAGGGAGACATAGAAATATAAGTATTTAGAAACATCATAATCCAATGGTTTTGAAAAAAACGGGGGGGGGGGGGGTTTCAATCTTTATAGAAAAAGGGAGGAGAATTTTTAATTAATTTATAAACATAGGTTTTGGACTATATATGAAAAATTAGTCCAAAAAACCACATCATGGGTTTTTACAATGGTTTCCAAAAAATTGGAGTGGTATTCATTAATTTATATTTCAATGAACTGAAATCCTTAAAATAATACACTTCGTGATGTGGAAGTGAGTCATGTTTATAAATAATTGATTTTAAAATAATGATATATAATATAGGTTTTAGAGGATTCACTAAAGATTTATGAAATTAATCTAAAAACTTAAAAACAAAATATCTTAAAGGGGGAATATATATTTTTTCATGGATCCCTTTTATGTCATATATTACATACTTTAGGGTTATTATGTTGTTATAAAAAACCATATATTTATATTGTAATAATTTTTTACCCAAAAATTAAACTATCTAAAAAATTACGAAATATCATTCCATTGGATAATTTCAATATTTTTTTTCAAAATAGTTTTTAATTCATCCAAATAATTCTAAAAATTGTTTAATTTATACTTTTAATTAAAAAATCCATATTTATAGGAAAATACTTGTTTTTTTGAAAATAATTGTTTTCTATCGCATATGAAAATTTATTTTGACTTTATAAAATTATATTATCATTTATATTAATTAATTATTTGTTATAATAATATTATATTAAAATATCATTTATTTACAAAATTTATGAATTCTTAAAAATGTGTTTCTTGAATAAAAATATTCATTTCTTAAAAAATATAATTTTTCTATCATTATATCAGTATCTAAATTTTATCAAACTTGTTATTTAATCATTATCATTTAATAAAAGATATATATAATCATTTTTCAAAAAAATAAAATAAGAAACCATATTTTTAGGGTCTAGATACTTATACCTTTATTATAGTTGTAAATTTCTTAAGTTTAATGTGTGTAATGGTGAAATTTTCATAGGGTGGTTCAGTGAACATGGTGCGGTCCATCATCTCAATAAGCATGAAATTATCCCATAAATTTTTTCTATAATTCTTTAGTTATTTAATCTAAGCTTGATATTGGTATAGGGAAAATCTCAATGATGTTATCTCCCTCTTATAATCTAATAAATGAGCTTTATAGGGTATGATCCTACTAGTCAAGGCCATTAATTTCTTTTTACACCTCAATGGGATTTACAAACCCCTTAATATATACTAATAATAAGATATCTTTGTAATGACTATACTATTAATCATTATGATTCATTACGGTCTTTTAAATTTGGCATGATATAACTTAAAATTTCCAAAATAACCAAAGTAGTGCATCTGTTTTCTAAAATTTCATTTCATAATAATACATTTACTCATTTAAAAAGAGAATTTAATTTATAAATTCTATTTTCATTACATTATTCCCCTTTTATAAATTTATCCGTCAAAATTTCATTTGGACACTAAATCAGATGAGGGTACTTTTGTTTTATAGCATCCTCTGTTTCCCAATTCTCTTCTTCAAACATGTGGTTTTGACACATCACTTTGACCAGGTGAGTTATTTTTCGAAGTAGAAAATTGTATCAATATTATAAGATATTAAATGTATACGAATTTATGAAATATCATTCTCTAATGGTACTTGTAAATCCCTAATGTTCTAATAGAAGAACATAATGTATGATTACATATATGATACACAACACCAAACATAAATGACCAGTGAAATATAATAGCTTAATATGACCAATATAACCTAGATGTTATGTTGGAAGGTCTGAATAAGAATTTCTAAATTATGAAAATTATATCATTTAAAAATTTATATAATAAATTCATTGGTTATCTATTTATTGGAAATAAAAATAAAAAACATTTAAAAATAATATACATATTTGTTTTTTGAAAAATAAATTTTTTTCACACAATGTGTTATCATATTTGTAAATTAAATTAATACATATTAGTGAATTATTTTAATGAAAATTAAATATTAATTATCTAGTAAAATTTACTATAATTAATATAATAATTTTTCCAGGCATGATATAGGATTAAATTTAGTTTTACGCATAAAAACAGTATTACTCTAAAATGTGGTTTCATCAGGTTGTGCACAATTATTTTAAAATTATTTTTATCAGTTTTAGAATTTTTTTTGAAAAAATAAACATTATTTATATGTCTTTATTTCAACATTATCTTGTAGTTAATTTTCCAGATTATTCTGTAAATATATTTTTTCAATGAATAATAAAATAATATTGATTTTTATTGAAAATTTCCATTTGTTTAAAGTGTTTATAAGTTCCATTTTTTATTCAAAATGTTTTAAAAGAAAAATTACATTAATTATATTATATTTAATCTAATTTATTTCATTTTAATAAATTATATGTTCAATTTTTATATATTCATTGTGTTATACTTTTGAAAACCTTTCTATTTGAAAATTTTTCCTTCGGAAATAGTTTTTTTTATGTCTATGGATTTAATTTTAAGTTAAAATATTCCACTTATGGGAATTAATTTTGGTAAAATGGATTACATATTTTGAACCATAATAATTAATATTATTTAATAATTGGAACTTAATTTTTGGTTATAATTAATTGTAAAAATAGTAGGAATTAATTATAGTGGTTACAGTTAAAACGTGTTTACCAGGGGTTAAACTAAGAAGTTAATGGTTATGGCCTAAAATAATATAAAATTAATATTTATTATAAAAATTTATAACTTATATATTTTTTATAATGATTCATTTTTTATTCTTATGGCATGTGAAAAATGTGGGTATAATTAAATCTTATCTAAAATTTCAAGTGTGTCCTTTCCCACATAGGACACCCCCTCTTCTATCGTCTTTACAGTTACAAATCCCTTTAATTTATCCAATACCTAAAAAAATCAAATCCTTAAATACCTCACCAATATCTAGAGTTATTTTTAAAAAAAAATAAAATACTAAGGCTTTAGGTATAAACTTAACGTTTTTTTCTAAAGAAGATGTATAGTTATTAACCATACATGTCCGTTTTATTTCTTCTTTTAACCCCAAAAAATATTTTCAAACTATGATAAAATAATAAAACCAATATATTACATACCATGTGGTATTACTATTTTAATTTTAAAAATTATATACATCCTCTCTTCCAATAAATAGGAAACCAAATTATCAATTGTGTGTACGGTGAACTATCACCTCACAAACCGATGTGATTTTTACATAAACACCTATAATGGATGGGTTTAATGATGTATTTAATATGTATATATGGTACTTATTATATAATTTATTTTCTATCATAATAAAATCATATATATCCTCTAATCGTCTTGTCTGTTAGAAAATGATAACGTCGCTTGTGCGAATATGTGGACTACCACCTCCACGAAATGATGTAAAATATTATTTATTTTATTTTGAAATGGATTGTAATAGGGATATATTTAATGAATATATATGATATAATGTATATAATGTAGTGATGAATTATTATTCACCTTTATTTTGTTCTATTTGATGAAAAATGAAAACAACGTTCATGCACACATATAGCCTACTGTCTCCATGAGCGGTGAAACTCATTTTTCTATCTCTAAATTTATGGAATATTATATAAACTTACATAATGAATATTTGTAATATTTTATCATGGGTAAAATTATTTAATTTATGGAACCATTATCAATATAAAATTACTAAAACAACTGAACCAAATCATATGTGAAAAATGCATCAGTAATCACCCGTAATAGTGTTTTTAATAACGAATTGGTAATAAATGGCTAATAAAAATTTACAATATAATTATATATGTTATTATAAAAATTATTATGGTTCTGTAATATATTTATAAAATATATTTATTTATTTTATAGGAGGTTCAAACACATACGAAGGAAATTAAGCCAGAGGTAAGAGTTTCTCATCTCACTTTTATTTCCATGAGACAGATTCCATATTCAATAGTAATTTCATTTGTGTGGTGTATGTAATAAACCTTTGATATGTTATGTCATTAATCTATTTATATTCATTTTATTTAAATTCAAATTTTATTATTTTTATTTCACGGGGTTATGATTCAAAAGTTACCGAAGCGGTAAGATTTTAATTCACAATCCCATCATTGTTCAGGATTGTTTATGTGTAAGTCTCCATTAGGGTAATATTTGATATTTATATCTTATACCCAATATATTTTATTATCCTCTAGGTTTTCATGAATTTTTTATGTCATATTACATTTTCCTCTATTTGGTACTTAAAATGATTTATAAAATTATTTTATGAAAAAGAAACTCCATTTACCGTTTTGACCGAAAATGATTTTTCTTCAATATGAATATTTTCTAAAAATTATTTCAATATTACTTTTAAAAATACCTTATTATTTTTTATAGTTATTTTTACCCATTAATTTTTTTTAAAAAAGGAATCTTACAATCATTTTCTAAACAACATACTTTTTGACTTGTCTTACAAAAGTGTAAAAGAAATGTTTTTAACTTATAAAACATGAATGGAATTTCCAAATGTCACAGAAAATAATTACTTTGAATATGTTTTTAAAATCATCAAAGATTATTTTCAATTAAATTTTTTTCCTAATATTTTGGATTATTTTTTATTTTTTTAAATTGATTTTCCAAGTGGAAAGGTATTCTACTCAAGAATTATTTTATTGAACCTTTTGTGAAATATTTATTGATCAATGAGAATAAATATTTATATTACTTATACTCTTCTAAGGATATTTTTTTATTGTACCGTCCGAATTATTCTTGTATAAGTTTTATAATTAGTTTTATTGTGAAAATGTTATAATGATATCATCCTTATTATTTCTATGGATGGTTTATGATCTGTTTGATCGAGGATTGGTTGTAATGATAACATACATATTATTTATCTGGATGGTTTATGATCAATTTTACTAGGGATGTACTATTTTGATACCATTATACATATTACTATATTGGTTCTAGATTATGTTTATTGATTGGATAATGTACCAAAATTTCATTTTCTAGTTTTTCAAATGAAAAATTTGTGTTTATTATATTTCTACCATTTTATATTTGGAATTCATTGGACTTAATAAGTTATTAGTGGAGCCAACTATATCTATTTGATGCATCGACAGTATAATGTATTGGATTTTCCATGTTTTATTTTTAAATATTATATGAAATTATTACGAGACCAAGAACACAGACAACAAGTCCTTCTGAGGCCCAGTAAGCCTGGAATGGTGGTTTAAATATTTTTAGTTATTTGAGTTGGAATGTGTGCGTGGCTAGGGAAATTTTCAAATGGATTCCCAGGTTAAAAATATTAGGGCATTGTTGCATCCAAAATGATGATTTTACCTAAGATAAGGCTTAACCTCAACCAATGTGGGTGGAGGGAAAAAGTTAATTTTCGTGCGTTTTTAATAAATGAAAATAAAAAAAATTGAAAAGTTGTTTTATTTTATTTGGAAACGTTCATTGCAACCCAATGACAGGGTAGTTGTTTGTATAATTAATTACTTTGAAAAAGAAACACTACATCATTAATTCCAGAGTGTAATAGAACATTGAAACATGTTCCCTCCTTTTAATAGGTTATAAGAATTTTGATCATTGGAAAAACATAGTTGAGAGAAACTATAAATTATTCTTGGAGCCTTGGAGAGAACTCTTGACATTGAATGACGATGAATAAAATGAATTAATTGTTGTGCCAACAGAATTAAAGGATCTCAGTGTAGACGACATCATGATTAATTCTTTTTCAATCTATACATTCTCGAGGGTAGGGTTATGTTTTAAATTGATTCTTCCCCATTCATTAATTACATGAAAAACACGGATAAACTAATGAACTGGTTCACCCATACATTTTCGTTCTTGCGGGAGGGATTTTCTTTATCGGGTTCGTTCCTAGGGATTCATTTGTTATGGATTAATGTTTTTAATTTACCCCATTTAAACCTTATAATATGATTGGATTAACAAAGTGATGAACGAAGGCGAAGGTTCATTCCTCCTTTGTTGTTTGGTTCTCTTCCCCCTCTTCCCTATGTTCTTTGCATTCTTCATGGGGATATGAATGAGAAATTGTTGCACACCTGTTTCCTAGCACAAAAATCTCAAAGATTAGATCTGGCATCGCGATGACCTAGTGGAGGTGTGACAACGATGGTAGACGATGAATCAGCTCAGATCGGGAGAGACCATTCTTAGAGAGTTCTTCATGCGGGTGGATTGATACACGTTTTGAGGGCCGATTGGAGGCCCAAAAACAATAGAGATGACTTTGAGGAGTCGAGAGACCTTAACTTTGGAGTTTGATGGAAAAAGAATCTTTGTTTCGAAGATCAGAGCATCACTGAGGTGCGACATAGTAAGTTGGTGTTTCTGGAAATGTCCAGAACACATAGTGTGCATCATGAAGAAATGTTGTTTGGTACTGGTAGTGGTGGATAGGTTTTGCATGCTACACGTGATGAAGAATACGACATGCCTCTAGGGAGACATGGGGTGTGGTCCCCATCCAACAGTGGATAGAGATTGGGGTGATAGGAATCACTAACAAGGTGTGTAACCATTGTCACACGACGTGGGGGTCCATACATGGACTCGGTGTGTATCTCAGAAGATACACATACATGGGGTGGGTCTATGGTATTTTACTCCACCACACGGCCAGACCAAGCCGGGTGTATGGGCTAACCAGTGGACCGATTAAATGGTATGGCACACATAGGTAGAAAACGTATACGAGAACACGACCATGTACATGGGGGGAACCCCAGTTACTCGGACATAGCATATGGTTTCTAATACACTCTCTTTACATTCTTTCTATATGGAATGTTCTTCTGACTCGGTCCGTTTTACATGGGTATTACCCAGAGTCGAGAGACATGGTGTGTGACCCTTATACATGCTGTGTATATCCTAGATCATGGCTTGAACCTCTTGTCCATCATATCTTGTACATGTTTCTTTTGGGTAAGCACCCATTTTCCTCATTCCCCTGAAGGTCATGTATTGTTTCCATCAACTGGAGTATGATCCCTTCAGTTGAAAATTCTGAGATAGAGTCAGGTGTCTTTCTGAGAGGCCTAGAGCAAGATCACCTATCGATATTTGACCCAAGTAAGAGTCAGGTATTGACGTGACTAATCTTATAGGACGTGGATACACTACATAGAAAGTGAATTTAGATTAGTCGTGGTATCCGCCAAGGACCTAGAAGTGATCCTAATCTATTTATCATGATCATTCCCCACTCATGAGTGTGTTCTAACTAAATGAGTGTACCCATATCTCGTTAACTTTAATGGCGAACGATACTTCTCAGATGGTTGTTATCAGAGCTATAAAACTCATGGAGTGATTTCTCTCAAATGAGTGCTTCGTGAAACCTTTCAGCTGAATCCCTATACGGGGTATACTATTTTGTTAGTTGTCCCGAGACCAAGGGTCTGTCTTTTGAGTATTTCTAGTTTTTTTCTCATTATATATGTTCAGTTGACATATAATGTGTATTTTTGCCTTTACCTTTAATTTGTGTGTTGCTTTGTGGTTTTCGGGGTCCTCTACTGAGTATTGTTATACTCACCCCTACATGGGATTTTCTTGCATGTGTCGTGTCTTGTGCAGACAATGGAATCCAAGGCGGAGCAAAACCAGACTGATCTTTTTGACATCCCTACAAAGAGAGGTGTTCCTATGTCTAAGAGAAACAGTACTATTAACTCTTTATGATTATAGGTTGGACTTCGTAGTTTGCAGTCTCTAGTTTTTGGTGGGGTTGTATTCACACCTAGTTTACTTTTAGTACATTACTTTCCATCATACTCTGTTGGTTGGGATTAGTTATATGACTACATCATGTTCCGTAGTGGTTTTTTACATTTCAGTATTTGTGGGCTTGAAGATGTGTGCATGTGTACAAGTACATAGGAAATGCCTCCCATTTTAGAGATATTCCAACTCAATGATAGTCACCATCCCCTGGCCTATTTGTGGCAGGATTTGGGGGTCATGGAATAAGCCCCACTGTTATGGGTCATGACAGAGTTCTATCAGAGGTTGTCAGTTCTACCTTAGGACCAAGAGTCTGTGAGATTGGCTTGATGTAATAGTTTTAAGTGTTTCGAGCTCAACTTCCATTCTAGGGACTCCAGTGGTGGTGCGGACAGCCGACATATCCATAAACTAGGACTCTGATAACCTATATTTTGACTCGGTACATAAAAACACTAGTTAGGGGGAAATAAAATAACGGTACATGCATCATATAGGAATGGGTAAGGTTTTCCATGCCCTTTGTGTAAGCTATCAAGATATTCTCAGTAGATAGAGTACATCTTGTTTCTTTACAGTATTCCTCTACAATGCATACCTACTAGGATTCAGCTGCTCTATCATGCGAAAGACCCCCTCAGTGACAAGGCTTTGATATAGGGACTAGTTCCCCATGAGTTACCTCCAGGTGGTGCACCAACTATCCCTCCACCAGTGCAGCAGCCCATTGTACCTATAGTACCAACAGACTCACGGTGACTAGAGTTTGCTATCTAGTGAGGACACCTGCAAACCAGATGGCGATCCAAGGAGTGATACTTATTCAGGGTTCAGTGGGACGAGGGTGGATTCTGACCACACAGACTCACGGCGAGGAGACTCTTTTGTGGATGATGTTTGACGGACTCTTTAGGGATGAGTTCGCTCTGGTTACGTTGATAGCAGTTCATATCTAGGAGCTTCTTTATCTCTATCAGGAAAATTTAACAATAACTGACTATTCATCGAGGTTTAGCAACCTCTCTAGGTACTCAACCGATATAGTCGGGGACCAGTACTTCAGATCTAGGTCCTTCGAGTGAGATCTATGAGGGGACATCTGATCTAATTTCATATATCTATTCATTTAGAATTTTGATGGAGTTCTTGAACGGGCCTTAGTGATATAGAGCTTCTTGGTAGAGTGGACATAGCTGACGACAGTTAGAAGCAGGTAGACAGGTGTGGAGACCTCAGCTGCAGGGAGTCGACGTTAGGCACAAGGACCGGGATGTGGGAGACATCACAAGAGGACCCAAGATAGGATATTGATAGTCCACGGCTCTTAGGCTGGATACAGTTAGCCTAGGGAGAGGTGATGTTACTCATGCGACTGTAGGGTACATCTCGCTAGAGACTGTCCAACTCGTCGAGCTACTGACAGCGAAGCAATAGATTGACCACCAAGGAAAAGGCAGAGAGTGGAGCAGATAGAACCGTTAGGAGGAGGAAGTGGAAAAGGAGTATGGAGAGCTGCATGTGGTGGCAGATGCTTCGATCTACATCCAACACTACCCCTAGGAGGTCTGCACTTGGCTTAGAGAGCTTGGGGATAGGAGTGGGGACAACTGCATGTGGTCGGGGTGTATGACTCGGGGACTCGAGGGATGATTCGTGGTACAATCTGTGATTTTTCTACTCTAATTTCCCTACTTATAGATAAAGGTTCCAATCATTCCTTCCTCACTACATTTATTGTATGAATCCTTGAGATTTCGGTAGAGTCATTGACCCAACCATTACACATAGAGACACCTACGGGAGGAGACTCAATAATCACATGATGTGGCTCTATTTTTACATAATTTTTCCACATATTTTTACATAATATTTAATGATTTAATTAATTATTTAATGAATTTATACTAAATGATTGTACTTTTGTATTTTTATAGTTAACATTATTAATTAATCATTTTTTATAATTAATTTTGTATTTCTAGTCCTCAAAATAATAATTTTAATCTTACTAAACTAATCAACTCTAATTATGTATTTTTTAGTTTTGATAATTTAAATCTGCTCGACTTTTTAAAAAGTTGATATCTATTTTAAACAATTATTCAATAAATATAATTATATTTAATTAAGTTAGTATTTATTTTAATATTTTATCTTTTAATTTATTGACATTATAATAGGTCAAAAATATTAATTAATATGTTCACTCATCCTGCTAATAATTTGTGTAAATAATTTGTGTTTTAAATTAAAGATAGTAGTTCGCTTTTAATTTTATGTGATCAATTAGTTGTTTAATTAGTTAATCTGGTGTTATATAACACTAAATATTTAATATTATATATGTAGATAAATTATTAAGTCACTAAATATTGGTTTTAGTCTACCGGTGAGGTAGAAAAGAACTTACGGTAACTTATTTGGGTCACCAATGCTTTTCTCTTTTATTCGCTGCTACCCTGTAATTAACTTGTATAGTTATTTTAATTTAAGTCTTTTACAATCTTAGTTTATTAATCATCCAGTTTTTAATTTATGTGTTACTTAATTATTAATTTTATGTTTGTTCTTCTTCCAGGTTACCATTAGTTATTTATTTTATACTAACGGTGACCTATCTTTTCTAATTAAGCTATCAACAACCCTTTTCATTGTGTAATGGTGAACTCTTTATTTTATTTTCTAACGATAACCTGTTCTATTTAATTGTACCGGTGACTCTCTTAATTTTATTTTTAACGGTAAGTTGTTTTATTTAACATCCATGATGGTTCTCCCTTTTTTTATTATTTTTAACGGTGACCCGCAGATTCCCTCTCTAACAATGATCTTTCTTTCTAATTCATGTAATAGTGACAGCATATCACCCTGCCTTTATTTTTCTAACAGCGAGTCTTTCTTCACCATTCCTCTTATCTCACAGTTATACTACTCTCATCACCTCATTATTGCGCCTCTCTTCTTATTGTTATTCTAATAATGACTCTTTTATTTTATTTATATCAGTAACCCTATCACCATTAGAATATGTTTCCCATACCTCACTGTTTTCCAATTTTTCTCACCAGCTCCCCTCCTTCAATTCTTGCCTCTTCCATACTCACAGTCATTTTCACTACATTCATCAGTGCTGCAAATCCCGTACCACTTACCTTAAATTATAGCCGAAACAAGTCCCAACTGTGTATATATCAAGAAAAAAACACAACGGGAACATCCAGATCCGATGAATCTGATGATTTTCTAAAATATGTGCTCAAGAAGAAGGGTGATTCCGAGTTGGTTCGATGCCATGATGGTGTTGGGGAGTAGAATCACCACTCTCTGGGAAGAAGAATTTTTCCTCTAGTACTGAGGAGTTGGAGCTAGTCGTTGTTGCAGGAGGTGTGTCGCTGCTGGAGGTGTCCGCTGTGAAGAACCGAGTCGTAGGAGCCAGTGCATTTCACTGCTGCTGGAGATGCTAAGGACCGCCACTGATCCGCTTTAGCATAGCAGATCTGAAGCCTTTTGTTGCGCTGTGAAGAGGAGACACCTGCAGAAGCTAGGTTCGTTTTGGTGTTGATATGGGGAAAGGAGGTCTACAGGGTAGCTGAGCAGCCGCGCCGCATTAGACCTGAGGGAAGTCGGCGCTTTCCGTTGTGGAGCCGAGGAGGAAGCTGTTGAGCCCGGTTCAAGAGGAAGTAAAAGCCCCCCCCCCTATACGCCGATAATTGAGGGGGGAAGAAGAAAATAAATAAAAATTATAATTAAAGTAATATAAACCAAACAGAAAAATTAAAGTAAAAGTTAAATTTAATAAATAAAATGAGTATAATAGAATTTTCAAAAGTTATAAATTTAATCAATTATAATATTAATAACTAGATAAATTATAAATTAAAATACAAATATAAATTAATAATAAATGTAAATAATAAATTAATATATTGTTAATAGTATAAATTTATAATTAATAATAATTATAAATAAACTATAAAATATACTATTAATTAAAAAATATTTAAAACTAATGTTTTAATTATAATTATTAAAATAAAATAAACTAATAGATAAATTTATATATACTTAAATTAATCTAAAAAATTAATTTATTAAAAATTAATTACAATAATAACAGAAAAGTTGTTATAAAAAAGGAATTTATACAATCTAAATTATTAAATTTTTAATTACTTATTTACTTATGATGTTAAATTTTAATGATTTAGTTAAATATGATAAACTAAAAAAAATAGTATTTAGTTTTTATATTTATTAATTTAATTAAATTAATAGCAATTTGATAAACTTATAGTAGTAATGTTATATAAAAGTAAAAATTAATTATTAATTAATATATTTAATAATTAGATTTAATTTCTTTTTAATAAGTATTATAACGGTAAACAAAAAATAATAACTGTAAAATATTAATTTATTTTTCTTGAGTTTTAATTATTTAATTTTGTTTTTAACATGAGAAGGTTCATTCAAGAGGCAAAAACATGCCCAAGTGATTCCAACTAACTCATTTGGATTTAGTTATGAGGGAAAAACTAGCGAGCCGTGCCAGTCAGGAAAAAACGCACGTTGTGTGGTGAATAGTTGAAGGACATTTGACGTCGGTAAAAAATACGCGGTGACAAGAAGCTTTTGACACTAGCTACATAAAGCAGAGAAGGCATCAGACAAAGGGACGACACTCATTCGGATTCCACACCACACCATTTCTGGAGAGCGAAGACTCCCGGGAGATGAGAGATGAGACATGTATGGGAAGGAGCCCGAGAATAGAGCATCACTAAGGGAGTTATTTTCCCTTCTTATACATAAGTTCTCAGTACTCTGTAATTGATTTGTTTTCATTGATTAAATCAATATGATCAAGGGTTTAATATTCTTAGCTCGTAAATTCCATTCTGTTGGTTAATCTTCTAAACATCTTCATTCACTTTAAAATTTTAAGAATCATAATCAATCAGTGAGATTGAATAATGATTCATTTTTTTGTAGTTTCACACCTTAAATGTTTTAAAAATTCATAAATTCAAGATCTACTGGTGAGGTAGTACTTGAATACATTTTTGGAAGCCTTAATGTCTTAAACTTTGGAAATTTATGGTGAGTTTATTTTCCATCAGTTATCCTTTTCTAACTGTCAAGATTGTGACTGATTTTGGAGTGGAGAACTCCTAAAGACAATCTTTAGTGTGTTGAGTTTCCTGGAAAGGGAGAATTTTCACCTTTATTTCTTGAGGTGTGATTCAATAAAGTGTAGTGGAGAATATATCCTTTAAACTAGTAGTTTTGAATTCTCAAGTTTTACATTTGATCTGCACCTTCGACCTTGCTGCTTTATTTTAGTATTTTGTTCTCTTATGTCAGTTTTAAGGTAGTTCTTAGTTCATTAGTGTAATAGTAATTGATTTTGTCTCTTTTCATAAAAAAAAGTACAAAAAAATTGAAAAAGTAAAGAAAACTATAAAGATCTTTTCCCCACTGCTAACAAGAGTAAGGGTTTAAATTTTAGAAACCTTAAAATTCACTCACCCGCCTTCTCTGTGGATCGACACTGCACCTTTGTGCTAGTGTAAGAGTAATAAATGTAATTTTTAGGGCTGTGAGGATCTCCGACCTCATAAAAATTTGGTGTCATTTCCAAGGAAGGCACCCACTGAGAGGTTAAAATTTGAAGAAAAAAATTTAAAAATATCATTTAAAAAAATATGATTTATAAAAAACTCCATTGAAATGTATCTTTTGTTTTTGTTGTCTTTTCTAAAAAATCATCTCAACTGTGAAACCTTGTGTGTTTAAACTCATTTTTTTTAGTTTAAAAGAAAATTGAACAATAATAAAACTGTAATCAATCAGGACCATTCGGTGTTTGTTAAAGAGATTATGGAAATACAACCTAGAAGTGTGTCTATAACCAGCCAAAGAAGACTTCTTTAATTGAAGAGGATGAATATCTTGAGCCCAGTATTAACACCCTATCTAAAATTAATCTATTTGATTCTAAACTGGATGCTAGGGTGGAACTAATTTACAGTTGGTTAACTCAGACCCATGAAATTCTACTTATAGATTCTCAAGAGCAAGGTCAAAGACTAAAAAGATTGGAAATCATGCTCTTGGAATTAAAAAAAGGTTAAACAAGAATAATTTGAAGAAAAAGAAAAAGAAAATGTTATTTAACGATTTGAAAATCAAGTGGAAGAGGAAAGTGATAGTGAAATTGGGCAACAAAACATTTACTTTGAATAATTTGAATTTGTTGAACCAAATCTAGAAATAACCAATTCATTAAAAAACGAACACCTTGATAAAGACCCTAGAATGAACTTTAATGCTGTTGAGTTGGACTATTTTGAAGATGAATTAATATAGATTGAAAAATATAGCCCAGTTATATTCATAATTCCTACTTTGGAGAAAAATCACCATTTTAGATGTTTTTAGAATGAAGTCACTCAGGTTGAATATATACTAGAAAATGAAAATTTGAATGTTTAAAACTCTTCGCCCCAAATTTCTGAAATTCTGAATATTGAGCCAGAACGTAATATTGGGTATAGTCTGGGTGAGAACCTTAAACAAAAAATCACAAAATCTAAATTTTTTTAACCTAAATTGAATACTTCTCTACCATGTTTTGAAACTCCAAACCCAATAATCTATGAAATGTTTATGGATGATGATGAGTTCTCATTTCCCTATTCCCATAGTAATGAATTTTATGAATCTTTGTCAAATGAAATGGAAAATAGTGTTAACCAACTTGAGGGGAATTGTCTTAATTTGAACATTTTTGAAGATAAACTTATTGAAACTGAATTGTACAATTCTTCTCCTAAAATTGAATGGAAACACTCAAATGACATGGTTTTAGAAAGTGAGCCTTTTGTTCTTAAACATGAAAAGGAGGTTGAACACATATTAGATGATGGTTGCAAAACTGATTTGATAGAAGTAGTAGATGTTCAATGTGAGTTAACAGAGGAGGATCCTTTGGAAGAGATCTATATTATTGTTAGACCTGAATCTGTTTGTGATAAAATAAATTATCTTCCCTGTCTGTCACTTACATCCTCAACTGTGAAGGGTGATGAGGCTTTTCATGATACTGATAGTAGTCCAGAGGGAGAATCACACTTTTGTTCCATGTTCTATGATTTGGTTCAGCACTTAATTGAATTCCCTCTTGAGCCTGCTAATCAGAACTCACCCATGAGAACCATTGAGGTAGAATATGTTAATGATTAAGGTGAGAGAGATGTCTATGAGAAAAATGTCACACCCTTTGAATCACCTAGTACTATGTTGTCCCTTCATGTGTATTCAAATCTAGAAATGTCATCTTTTATTATGGAAGTGGACAATTTTATACCCATAATTGTTAAAGGGGGCTACTTAGGGCTTATTTTAGGCTATAAGAATTCAGTTATTGATGTGTCGAGTCTTGTTGCCCACAAATCTCATATTTCTGTTAAAAATATTTGGTCTAGACACATGTGGTTTTTCCTATTAATACAACCACGTCCACCTAGGGATTACAGTTAGTTGCTAGGTATGTCCGGATGGGGACTATAAATCTAGCACTGCATGGGAGTCAACCCATGGGTTTTTTTGTGATAATATATAAAAATTTGTAATTAAATAATATCTAAATGAAGACTTTAAAATCAGTGCTTCATGGGATTCAACCCATGCTCTTTCTTTGTTTTCATTTTGTACTATTTAGTCTTGAATAAAGTGTTTCTTTTTTGTCTTCTGTTTTCTTTGTCTTTGCTGGTTAATTGTTCTGGGTTTTCATGTTTTTTATTTTTAGGATGTTGTTGCTGGTTTCATGGAGGATTTGAATTCCCATATTAATGGATTTACGGAAAAAACATTAGTTCTGGGAAGTACCTTACTTTTGAATTTTGTTTCATCTCTCTGCTCCTTAATGCTTTTATAAAAAAATTCTGCTCCTGTTTTGGCTAAATAAAATTTTGCTCACCGAAAAATTCTGCTTGTATTATAAATTTTTTCTATTTGTGTACCGAAAATTTTGTTGAATGACTTGAACTATATTAAATTCTGATTCATGTTGTGATACTGAAATAAAAGTATTCTTATTTTATTAATAAAAGTCTTCTCATATTGTAATGAAATTCTGTTGTATGTCACAATGTTAATTAAAAATCTGCATGTGCCTCTTTGCTGAAAAATTGAACTTCACTATTGTTAATACCATTTCACTGTATGAAATTAAGTGTGGGGGTAAATTCTTGCTAGTAGTTGGTTTTTTTATTGGAACCAATAAGTCAATAGGGTGTTTATCATGCATATTTTTATATATTGAACATCCATTTGAATCATATTTTTTTTAAAAATGATTACACCCAATTAATTGTGCACCCACAACTTTTATACTTCTTTTGAGCTATATTGAAAATCCCTGTCACTGGACTTAAATTTTAATGTGTATGTCTGGGTATGAACCTACTGATTATTTATTCATTGTGGAAAACAATATCTTTGAATTTCATTGAGACCCTTTAATAAATGTCATTAATCTGCTTAATTGAAAATATTTTTTTAACCTTAATTGATTAATTGTTCTTCTCTATATTTTGAAGTCAACATTGATGGAAATGTTGGGTTTTATGTGTGGGGGAGGGGGTCAATTCTTGACTATACTAAACTGTGATTTATTGAAATCCCATCAATTACCATTGCAACTAAAACTTTTTGTCAAAAAATGGATTAATATTTTCAAAAATATTTCTTAATTTTAGGCTTTACACTGTAATCAATTGGGTCTTTCCTTAGGACAAGTTCCATGTTGGTAGTTGAGAAATGTTTTGAGTCTGAAATTAATGATAATGGATGATTGTTGAGTGGTTTTACATAGTGATTTAATGGATATCTTAATTTAGAGTCTACTTCTGAATGTGATACGGGCAACCTTTTAATGGAGTTATGATCATAAACCTTGGAACTAGAAGTTTGTTTCTGATTCCAGGGGCCTCTTTCATCTTTTAATTATTAAAAGTAATTTCTTAAATGAGCCAATGTAAATGATTTCTAATATAAATATTTTGAAACATTTGTAATTTGGGCATCTGGGATCCCACTGTGAGTCTCTGAGACCCTGGATGTTGGGTGTGTTTCTGTTTACTATAAGCCCTCTATTCACTTTGAATAAGTGCTTATGCACGGTGCTTAGCACAATGATACATGGATTCAGAAAAATAAAATAAAGTGTCTAGGGTAAAAAAAATGAGCTCATTAAGGTGAGGGGAACGATGAACGCCCGATGAAGAAGGGGTCAATTGGTTTTTGTGGAAATCATTTAGGTTGAATCAATAAGGTGATTCGAGATAAAATAATTATTTTTGGAACCTAAGCTTCTCTCAATGTTCAAAGTTCCTTAGTTAAGATCTTAGTTCCATTGATATTTTACATCATGTCACACTTGAAATTAGAACATGAGATTGAATTAAAGTGATTCACTAAGTCGTATCACGTATAAGGCATGATATCTTCTTTGCTAAATGATTCATAGCTTTCTTAATTACCCTTGAGTAATTGTTATATGCAAGATTCATATGTGTAATTCATTTTCTTATAGCCTACTGTTATGTATTCTCCTATGTTTTGAATTCTGGACATGTTACATTGTGATCTTAATCACAAATACATTTTACTGTTTTACAAAGAAAACAAAGCATGAGATTGTTTGAAGACAAACAATGCCTAAGCATGGGGGAATTTGATGTTGCCCTATTTTTTCATAGTTTTTCCACATCTTTTTACTTAATTTTTAATAATTTAATTAATTATTTAATTACTTTTACTAAATAATTGTACTTTTGTATTTTTATAGTAAAATTTATTAATTAATCAATTTTTATAATTAATTATATATTTCTAGTCCTCAAAACAATAATATTAATCTTAATAGACTAATCCTCTCTAATTATGTCTTTTTTAGTTTTGTTAATTTAAATCTGCTTGACTTTTTAATATGTTAATATCTATTTCAAATAATTTTTCAATCAACATAATTCTATTTATTTAAGTTAGTCTTTATTTTAATATTTTATCTTTTAATTTAGTTATATTAGAATAGGTTAACAAGATTAATTAATATGTTGAGTCATCCTGCTAATCATTTAAGTAAATAATTTGTGTTTTAAATTAAAGATAATAGTTCGCTTTTAATTTCATGTGATCAATTAGTTGTTTAATTAGTTAATATATTGTTATATAACATTAAATATTTAATCTTATATATGAAGATAAATTATTAAGTCACTAAATATTGATTTTAGTCAACCGGTGAGGTAGACAAGAACTTGCGGTAACTTATTTGGGTCACCGATACTTTTCTGTTTTATTCGCTGCTACTCTGTCATTAAATTGTATAGTTATTTTTATTTAAGTCTTTTACAATCTTAGTTTATTAATCATCCAGTTATTAATTTAAGTGTTACTTAATTATTTATTTTAAGTTCCTTCTTCTTCAAGGTTACTGTTAGTTAGTTATTTTATACTAGCGGTGACATATCTTTGTTAATTAAGCTATCAAAAACCATTTTTATTGTGTAACGGTGAGCTTTTTTTTTATTTTCTAATGGTACCATGTACTATTTAATTATACCGGTGACTCTCTTATTTTTATTTTTAACGGTTACTTGTTTAATTTAACCTCTGCGTCGGTTCTCCCCTTGGATTTTATTTCTAACGGTGACCCGCATCTTCCCTCTCTAATGGTGATCTTTCTTTCAAATTCATGTAACAGTGACCGCATATCACCCTACCTCTATTTTCTAATGGTGAGTCCTTCCTCACCATTTCTCTTACCTCACTGTTAGACTACTCTCATCACCTCACTATTGCACCTCTCTACTTATTGTTAGTCTAACAGTGACTCTTTTCATTTATTTATATCAGTAACCCTCTCATTGTTAGAATACTTTTCCCATGCCTCACTTTTAGCCAATATTTCTCACCTTCTACCCGGCTTCAATCCTCGCCTCTTCCATACTCACATTCATCATCACTACATTCATCGGTGCTGCAAATCCCGCACCACATACCTTAAATTAGAGTAGAAACAAGTCCCAAATGTGCATATATCGAAAAAAAACACAACGGGAATTTCCAGATCTGATGAATCTGATGATTTTCTAAAATAGGTGCTCAAGAAGAAGGGTGACGCCAAGTGGGGTTGACGCCATGATGGTGCTAAAGAGGAGAATCACCCCTCACTGGGAAAAAGAAGTCTATCATCAGTACTGAGGAGTTGGAGCTATCTGCTGTTGCATGAGGTGTGTCTTTTCTAGAGGTGTCCGTTGTGAAGAACAGAGTCATAGGAGACGGTGCATTTTGCTGTTGTTGGAGATGCCGAGGACAACCACTAATCTTCCGCAACATAGAAGATCTGAATCCTTTTGTTACGCTGTGAAGAGGAAACACCCGCAAGAGCCGAGGTCTGTTTGGTGTCGCTGCGGGGAAGAGGAGGTCCGTAGGGTAGCTGAGCCATTACGCCACATTGGACTCGAGGGAAGTCGGCGCTGTCTGCGGTAGAGCCGAGGAGGAAGCTGATGTAGCGGGTTCAAGATGAAGTAGAAGTCCCTCCCCATGTGCACCGATAATTGATGGGTTAGAAACAAAATAAATAAATAATATAATAAAATAAATATAAAATAAAAAGAAAAGTTAAATTTAAAGTTAACTTTAATAAATATAATGAGTATTATAGAATTTTTAAAAGTTATAAATTTAAACAATTATAATATTAATAACTATATAAATTATAAATTAAAATAAAAAAACTAAATTAATAATAAATGTTAATAATAAATTAATATACTATTAATAGTATAAATGTATAATTAATAATAATTATAAATAAACGATAAAATATATTATTAATTTAAAATTATTTACAACTAAAGATATAATTCTAATTATTAAATTAAAATAAACTAATAGATAAATTTATATATACATAAATTAATCTAATAATATAATTTCTCAAGATGTAATAACAATAATATTAGAAAAATTATTAGATTAAAATAATTTATACAATCTAAATTATTAAATTCTTAATTACTTATTTACTTATGATGTTAAATTTTAATGATTTGGTTAAATATGATAAACTAAAAAAAATTAGTATTTAGAATTTATATATATTAATTTAATTAAATTAATTGTGTTTTGATAAACTTATAGTTGTAATTTTATAAAAAATTAAACATTAATTATTAATTAAGATATTTAATAATTAGCTTTAATTACTTTTTAATAAGTATTATAATAGTTAACATAAATTAATAAATGTAAAATATTAATTTACTTTTGTTGAGTTTTAATCATCTTACTTTTTTAACATGTGCAGTTTCATTCAAGAGGTAAAAACACATCCAAGTGCTTCCGACTAACTTATTTAGAGTTAGTTATGAAGGAAAAACTAGCGCAATGTGCCGTTCAGGAAAAAAATGCACGTTGTGCAGTAAATTGTTGAAGGACATTTGAAGTCGGTGGAAAATAAGCGGTGGCAAGCTTATTTTGACAATAGCTACTTAAAGCAGAGCAAGCAGCTGACAAAGGGACGACACTCATTCGGATTCAATGCCACACAATTTTTGGAGAGTGATGACTCCAAGGAGATGAGAGAGCAGACATGGGTGGGAAGGAGCCCAAGAAAAGAGTGTCACAAAAGGAGTTCCTTTCCCTTCTTGTACTTAAGTTCTCAGTACCATTTATTCGATTGTTTTTCATTTCTTAAATCAATATGATCAAGGGTTTAATCGTCTTAATTCGGGAATTCAATTTTGTTGGTTAATCTTGCAAACTTCTTTATTAACATTACAATTTTTAAAATCCTAATCAATTGGCAATATTGAATAATGATTATCTATTTATTTGTTTCGCACCTTAAATGTTTTAAAAATTCATAAAATCAAGATCTACTGGTGAGGTAGTTCTTGAATAAATTTTTTCCTAGCGTTAATGTCTTCAACTATGGAAATTTACATCGATTTTATTTTCCATCTATTATCCTTTTCTAACTTTCAATCATTTTGACTGATTTTGGAGTGGCGAACTCCTAAAGTCAGTCTTCAGTGTGTTGAGTTTCCTGGAAAGGGAGACTTTTCACCTTTATTTCTTTAGGTGTGATTCAATAAAGTGTAGTAGAGAAGATATCCTTTAAACAAATAGTTTGGAATTCTCAAGTTTTACATTTGATTTGTGCCTTCGATATTGCTGCTTTATTTTAGTATTTTGTTCTCTTATGTTAGTTTTACTGTAGTTCATAGTTCATCAGTATACGTGTAATTGATTTAGTCTCATTTCTTAAAGAAAATTACAAAAAAAAATGAAAAGTAAAGAAAACTATAAATATGTTTTCCCCACTGCTGACAACAGTGGGGGTTTAAAATTTAGAAACCTTAGAATTCACTCACCTGCCTTCTCTGTGGATCGACCTTGCACCACTGTGCTAGTGTATGAGTAATAAATGTAATTTTGAGGGTTGTGATAACCTCCGACCTCATCAAATTTGGTGTTGTTTCTAGGGAAGGCAAGCAATGAGATTCTAAAATTTGAAAAATAAAAAAAACAACAATTTTTTTTTTAAATTCATTTAAAAACCTGATTTAAAAAAACTACTTTGAACTTTATCTACTTCTTTTGTTGTTTTTTTTAATCTGCACAATTGTGCAACCTTGTGTGTTTAAACTCATTTGTTTTTAGTTTTAACGAAATGAAACAACATCAGAACTGGAATCAATTAGGACCTTACTGGGTTTGTTGTAGAGATTATGGACATATTGCCTGGAACGGTGTCAATAACCAGACACATCAAACCTCTTTCATTGAAGAGGATGAATATCTTTAGCCCAGTCCTAACACCCTAGCTAAAACTAATCTAATTGATTCTAAACTGGATTCTAGGGTGGAACTAATTTACAAATTCTTAACTCAAACCCATGAAATTAATCTTAGTGATTCTCAAGAGTGAGATCAAATACTAAAAAGATTGGAAAACATGCTCTTGGAATTACAAAAAAAGGTTAAAGAACAAGAATAATTTAAAGAAAAATAAAAATAAAATGTTTTTAAAAGATTTGAAAATCATGTGGAAGAGGGAAGTGATAGGTAAATTGGGCAACAAACCATTTACTTTCAAGAATTTAAATTTTTTGATCCAAATCTAGAAATAAACAACTCATTAAACAAAGAACACATTGATGAAGACCCTAGAATGAACTTTAATGCTGTTGAGTTGGACAATTTTGAAAGTGAAGACCCTAGAATGAACTTTAAAGATAGTGTGATCTTACCCTTGGAGGCAAGAGTGTAGAGACCCGAAGCTTGATGTACATTGACATTACATTACATTTGCGGAATACTTAGTACATAACAAAAACACACACACAAGGATCGTAATAGTTTAGTGTCTTTGGAAACTTGGAATATAATCTTCTAATCCTGGTGAAAGATCTTCAACATCTCCCATAAAGATCTTCTTTTTTTATACCTAAAACCTTTCTTTATATCCTGGGGAAAAGAAAACAAAAAGAGTGAGCTCAAATGCTCAGTAAGGGTAAACAAAAGAAATATCAGTCACATCATAAGAACATAACATTTTGAAAATCTTAACCCGCAAAAGAGAGCATAATTTCATAACATGGGATAAATCATTGCAGTGAAATGTAATCACAATAATCATAACTTAAAACATGAAACATTGTGGAATACACACATAATCATAGAGAATCATTTCTTGTTAGTCAAGAATCATTGCCAAGACTATCTTAGTGGACAAAGTCCCTTTCTTAACCGAGTCACCCTCATTTCAGTCATGTTTCACTGAACCAGTATAACCTACCGTTCTAGCCATGTCTATCTCATGAGATATAAAATCTTTACCTAATGCATTGGAGGGAGATATAGGTCCCACCCATCTCATAATGATACCATTCTTATGTGTGGCACAAAATCATAAATCATACATCATTTCATAACCCATGTAATAAAAATGGGAATCTTAAACATCGTGACATCATGAAACAATTCATATAATATAAAGGAATTCATAAAAAATATTTCCATCACAACATAATCAAATCCATGTAATAATATGGATAGAAACAGAACCCTTTATTATCTTAGATGGAAAATAATTTTGATAAAACACTTGAACTCCATTCTTGAGGAAAATATCATTTCTATTTCAAAAACACTTTTCATTTCTTAACATGTCATAAAATTATAACTAAAATAAGTTGATTAAAAATAAACTTGAAAACTTGTAAAGGAATCTTCCTGGAAATAATGTTTTAAAAATCCATTCATGCCATATAAGTTAAAAAAACATTCTTCTCATACTTTTGTCGGAAAAGTCAAAAAGTACCTCGTACGAAAAATGACAAAAGATTCCTTTCATATCTTTTACTAAAAACTCACAGAAGTGTAAAATTGGATTTAAAAAAATTGTATGTGTATGGAAATAATATTACTTATTGAGGAAACATGGATGTGGGTGATAAAATACACCCCAGTAAATGCCAAAGTATAAACAATCTCGAATAAAAATGAGATTATGATATTTCCCTTACCTTAGGTCCGACTTGATTTGTAAGTGTCTGAACCTCCTGTATAATGATTTAAATAATGTTATTGAATTATTCCAGAATCATATTCATTGTTATGATATCATATATGGTTCACTTATGACTTTATATTACCCGTTCTTTTGTAAATTCCATGTTAAAGAGCGTTTTAGGTAAAATTGTTTTATTTGTCGTCCGTGTTTTGACTTGTAATTATTCATATGATTACTCAGATCATGATTACTTAATTCCAGAATATAAAACATGATTTATATATATATATTCAGAATATACATATATAAAATAAATCAGTAAATGGAAAGAAATACACCGTTCATGGAGACGGTAGGCTGTACGTACGCATGAACGCTGTTTTCGTTTCCTTATTGAGTTGAACGGAATTAAGTAGATGACATACATATATATACACATAAATCCAGTATCATTATTATGTCATATATTTCATGATTACTTATGATATATACTTTATAATCATTCATGAATGATTAAAGTGGAGAATGAATCTCATCGCGTCGTGGAGACAGTAGTCCGTACGTATGCACAAGAGATGATATCGTTCTCATGATCGTGGGACTGTATTGGAGTGTATGTATACTATTTCAGAATCAATATCACTTTAAAATAATAATATATAGTTATTATTTACACCATTATACCCATCCAAGTAAGGTGGTGGCGGAAAATAGATTTCACCACGGCGTGGAGATGGTATTCTGTACGTACGCACGCGCGGTGATTTCGTTTTCCGTAGGATGGATAGATGGTGAAATAGGATTGTTTCATACTTATAATAACATATCAGTATATTAGTGATACTGATGTTATTACTTCATAAGGAAACATCCTAATAAGAAGAAGTGGAAGAAGAAATAAAGGTGAAATAATCGGTAACGGAAATTACCTCTTCTTTGAAGCGCCTCTTTGAGACCTCCTCTTAGGGCACTAAAATTGGTCTTTGAGTAAGACCAGAACCTCTAGGATATTTCTAGGGAAGGGGAGAAGATAATTTGGCAGTGGTTGGCCGAGCATGAAGGCTCAATGTTGTGTGAGGAAGAGAGAGAGGAGGTGCCCTTTTATAAGGGAGGAGAGGGGCACCTTTGGAATAACTAAAAATATTATTTTATTATAAAGTCATGTTCGGTTTTAAATAGCTCCAAATTGATTTATTTCGAGGCTAAGGTGGGTATGGGTCGAAATACTCTCATACAATAGGATTTAGACAAGTTTAGGTTATTATTGTAACCTTATCAATTATATTTAACTCTTAGTTAAAAAATATAACTTTTACCGTGTCTTTTTTTTCTTACACTATATGGTTAATAAACTTACTATATCAAGCCAAATGAACCCCAAGTTGTTTATTATTAATATATATAATCTTATCTAAGTCATTTGTCCGAGCCTTAGATTTTTAGGAATAAAATAACAATTAATAATATAATATTTGTTTTAAAAATTATTTTATGTCAATTTTGAAACTATTTGGTACATGATTTTTATGAAATTCATAATAGAATGATAAGTTCAAAAAAGTTACTTAAATCAACAATAACATGTCATATAAACCTATAAAATTAGTTTATGTCATAAAAAAGCTCAAATTACATTTATTTGGGCATTTATAAAATCAATTATGTCAATATTTCATTAATAAGACAATTACTACATCATCTTTGTGTCATAATAAATGATAATTATTTAATCCCTAAAAATTATAAATAAATTCTTATGATGTATATAATTGTATTAGATTTCTGAAGACTATTCAGTTTCTAAGTTTCATGAAGTTTATCACTAGATTAAAATTATTATACTTATAAGATTTAAGAAAGTGACAAGTTGTCACATTCTTTGGTTTTAATAATAATTAAATTATTTTCATGGAACAAAATCCATAAAATGAATCTAATCCGACCCTTAGGTTATATGGGTCTACTTTTAGCCATCCAATAGGATTTTTCCAAGTGTTAGGGTAATTTTATAATCTTATATTTACCCTTAATTACCCGATTTACCTTTAACTATAGTAAATAAAATTTTACCGTAGTTACTATTCACAATGCCCAAAAATAAAAAGTAGCTTATTAACATAATTTGGACCCACTGATTCCAAATATGGAATCCATTTTTCCAAATTCAATACACAAAAGATGCAGAAATTAAATTAAAATTAATCCCGTTGTCGAACGAAAATGGGTTTTTCTTTAAAACATTGCAAAAGATTGAATTGATTTAACCTACGAATTCAAGGTAAAATCAATGCTAATGAAATACATTATATTAAACGGTAAAAATATATTCTATTTATACTTTAAAACCATTCAATATTATAATTTAACCACATAATATATTACGATGAAAAATTTTGTTTTTAATTAAAATCTAGCGTGTTTTTACTATTCATTAAAATATGAAAGTTATCGGAAAAATATCACAACCTTATATAATGTAAAATTTTATATCCTAATTCAAAAGAAGAATTTTATTTTGTCAAATTGAACTTATAAACATGTCAAAAACTAGATTTCAAGTGGGTGCGCTATCAAAAGGTGGCAAACTGCATTTTTTGAAAAATACTTATTTTACCCGAAAAATTTATTTTGTTCTTATACCATGTTCTATAAAATGTGTAAGATGAATAATAATGTTATAAAATTCAAAAATTTAGTTAACATTATTCATAACGGCTAGTTCATGACAATATTATAATAATATATCGTTGTTTATTAAAACCCAGTATTGCGTACAACACACGCTATCGAGGAAGGTCGTGATTGCGTGTAATGCAAGCCAAGTTAGGGTTGCGTGTTGTGAAAGAATCCTTCGTTGTTTCGTATAACAGAATCCAACCATATTTCATTTATACATTGAATATATATATATATACTCAATGTTGCGTAGAAAAACTATTATCAAAATTGTGTGTAACACGATCCAAGAATATTGTTGCGTATACTGCAAGCTAATACGGTGTTGCGTATAGCGCAAGGTAATCTTGGTGTAGAATACAACACAAGAAATTAATGAAATTAAAAGAATATTTTTTATAAACTCTCGGGGTGTTACATTCTACCCCTCTTAAAATGAATTTCGCCCTCGAAATTCGTTGGAGTTATAAATGGTTTACTATTCGAAAGTTTCTTTAATAGAAACCCACATTGTAAAAAGGAATACCAAAACCAATCTTTAAAAACAAAAGTATGAAACGTAATGGTTACCCAAATAAACTAATCACTGGGTTTCCACATAGGTTGAAATATGGATATGGAATAGAAATCTAACCATCATGTTCTGATGGAGAGTGGTAGAGAACATGGCTATGGAAAAGCCAGCAATCACAAATCCATAAATTTGTGATGATATAAGGTACCATCTGATTCATCAGATATAAGAGCACTAGGACAGCATTTTTGGTTTTCATGATCATTTCCCTAATGTTGATGAAATTGGAATTAGAAGAAATACTTTCGTTATTTTGGTATAGTCTCACCGTTTGTCGTTCTTTGGACAATTTCCACTTCATCTCTTAAAGAAATGAAGTTGAATTTGTCATTTGTGATGTGTTAGCAGATCATGTGATAGAATGATGGGTCATTCCATCTATCTCAAACAAAAGGTTAGAAAAGTTATCAAAAAATACATAAGTCCATCTGTAGTGAGATTCATCATATAGGGTTCCTAAAATGGACTTATACATTATATATCATACTGCGTAATATAATAAAACTAGTTTCTACTAAACAGGGACTTCCTGTAGGTCAGTGGTAGGCGATAAAGGCCAGTCGCACTTCGGATGTGGGTTCGATTCCCACAGCCTTGTCCGACGCGATGGGTTGTCGCCCGTCCTGCAGGTTGTCCTTTTTCTAAAACTATATTACTATAACATTCCATCAATAATATCGAAAAAACTTCTATCCTTAAACAATACTAACTTATGTCCAACATAATCCATTCCAATCTTTAGGCTTATCCATAATACTCCAGTCCACTCTCAGAATATAGTGAAAATGATTACCAGAGATTTAATACCATCGTTGATCCCCATATATCATAAAATATGTCTTCTTGGTCACATTCCAAACATTCAAAGGCCTTAATCATGTACTCTCTTGAATACCCATTAAACCTTAGTGAAAACATGAATGCAGTTAAAAGTTAACACTTTCCACATACCAAAATCCTAAAAATTCTATATACTCAAACCATGATATCACTTAGTCCTTATATCAATCATGAGCTCATGAATACTATTAAACATTTCATTTTCTTGTTTTCCCTTCATTATGCGCATATCATCTTATTTCCAAAAATATCTCAATCACTTTAAATACCACATTAGACCAATACATAAATATTCCAATACTTTATGATACAACATTATTTTGGAATCCCATTACATAAAAACTTAATCATTCCACCACGTCGTTCTCATATTCAACATCACCAATAGTGATCGCATGTGACTTCCCTTTGTCCTTTGCCTTAAGCGGTTGCTCATGTCGATCATCACTAACCCTTGGATTAGGGAATTTATTAGCATAATGCCCCATTTCCTTGCACTTGAAGCACTGAAGTGTTGGTGGTGCGTTCTCTGCAGTGTTTGCTTTATTCACATCATTAGAAACCCTTTTTCTATTACTTCGACACTCAGCTGCTCGATGACCTTCTTTTCCACACTTAAAACATTTTCTAGTCCCTTTAAGACAATATCCACCATGCTTCTTTCCACACTTTGTGCATAAGGAAACATTCATCTTCTTTTCACCATTATTCTGAGATTTCTCCTTGAACTCCATCTTTCGTTTCTTGTCAAAACCATGAGATGGATATGTAACACCAACTTACATTTCTACCTTGATAGCACAACGCACAATTTCTTCATATCTACTGAAGTCTCTTATAGCTAATGCCCTTCGAAGTCTTGGTTTTAAGCCACTGAAAAATCGATCAACTTTACTTTCAGGTTGGATGATAATGCCATATGCATACCTTACAAGTCTTGTAAAATTCGCTTTGTATATACCAACAGATTCATCATCCTTCTGCTTCGACTCAAGAGACTCAATTTCATCTCTTGGCCTCGTATTCTTGATAAGATTCCACCATTGATCAGCTTCACCTTCCAAACGATATACTGATAAGATGACTTTATCATGCTCAGAACATTGAAGAACTGAAAATATCTTTTCAGTGTTACTGATCCATTGTTCAGCAACAAGTGGATCGGAAGACCCACTGAAAGAAGGTGGACGTTTCCTCATGAAGGACTCAGTAGAATATTGTTCCCTTCTCTGCTCATTTGGAAGTCCAGAATGATTCATAGCTTGTGTAAGTATAGCAATATGATTTTTCACTCTATCTCCCATAACATTTGTTTGTTCAGGAGGACAATCATTGCATTTTCCATTGCATTGATCAACATGGTTCCTTCGGGTTCTAGCCATCGTCTAAAACCCAAAAAGAATAGTGTGAGAGGAAAAATCATGCTAGGGAAAACAACATAATAAAGGGGGAGTACCTTCAATATCTAACATCTTAGGATTAATTCTATGATTGTTAGTGTAATTCTAGTACTATAACATATACGTATACTTAACCTTAGGGACATCCCTAGACTTAGACATACCTTATAAATATCTCTAGGGATCTCACTAACGTCTTCGTATCCTAGTTTCCAAAGGTTGATTAAACCTTTCCTCTGATACCAAATGTAGAGACCTGAAGCTTGACGTACATTGAAATTACATTACATTTACGGAATACTTAGTACATAACAAAAACACACACACAAGGATCGTAATAGTTTAGTGTCTTTGGAAACTCGGAATATAATCTTCTAATCCTGGTGAAAGATCTTCAACATCTCCCATAAAGATCTTCTTTTTTTTATACCTAAAACCCTTCTTTATATCCTGGGGAAAAGAAAACATAAAGGGGTGAGCTCAAATGCTCAGTAAGGGTAAACAAAATAAATATCAATCACATCATAAGAACATAACATTTTGAAAATCTTAACCTCCAAAAGAGAGCATAATTTCATAACATGGGATAAATCATGGCAGTGAAATGTAATCACAATAATCATAACTTAAAACATGAAACATTGTGGCATACACACATAATCATAGAGAAACATTTCTTGTTATTCAAGACTCATTGCCAAGACTATCTTAGTGGAAAAAGTCCCTTTCTGAACCGAGTCACCCTCGTTTCAGTCCTGTTTCACTAAACCAGTATAACCTACCATTCCAGCCATGTCTATATCATGAGATATAAAATATTTACCCAATGAATTAGAGGGAGATATAGGTCTCACCCATCTCATAATGATACCATTCTTATGTGTGCCACAAAATCATAAATCATACATCATTTCATAACCCATGTAATAAAAATGGGAATCTTAAACATCGTGACATCATAAAACAATTCATATAAGATAAAGGAATTCATAAAAATATTTCCATCACAACATAATCAGATCTATGTAATAATAGGGATAGAAACAGAACCCTTTATTATCTTAGATGGAAAATAATTTTGATAAAACACTTGAACTCCATTCTTGAGGAAAATATCCTTTCTACATCAAAAAAACTTTTCAATTCTTAACATGTCATAAAATTATAACTAAAAGAAGTTGATTAAAAATAAACTTGAAAACTTTTAAAGGAATCTTCCTGAAAAAAATGTTTTAAAAATCCATTCATGCCGTATAAGTTAAAAAACATTCTTCTCGTACTTTTGTCGGAAAAGTCAAAAAGTACCTCGTACGAAAAATGAAAAAAGATTCCTTTCATGTCTTTTACTAAAAACTCACAGAAGGGTAAATTGGATTTAAAAAAATTTTAGGTGGATGGAAATAATATTACATATTGAGGAAACATGGATGAGAATGACGAAATACACCCTAGTAAATGCCAAAGTATAAACAATCTCAGATAAAAATGAGATTGTGATATTTTCCTTACCTTAGGTCCGACTTGCATTGTAAGTGTCCAATCCTCATTTATAATGATTTAAATAATGTTATTGACTTATTCCAGAATCATATTCATTGTTATGATATCATATATGGTTCACTTATGATTTTATATTACCCGTTCTTTTGTAAATTCCATGTTAAAGAGCGTTTTGGGTAAAATTGTTTCATTTGTCGTCCATGTTTTGACTTTTAATTATTCATATGATTACTTAGATCATTATTACTTAATTCCAAAATATAAAACATGATTTATATATATATATTCATAATATAAATATATATAATAAATCAGTAAATGGAAAGAAATACACCGTTCATGGAGACGGTAGGCCGTACGTATGCATGAACGCTGTTTTCGTTTCCTTATTGAGTTGAACGGAATTAAGTAGATGACATACATATATATACACAGAAATCCAGTATCATTATTATTTAATATATTTCATGATTACTTATTATATATACTTTATAATCATTCATTAATGGTTAATGTGGAGAATGAATCTCATCGCGTCGTGGAGAAGGTAGTCCGTACGTACGCACAAGCGATGATATCGTTCTCATGATCGTGGGACTGTATTGGAATGTATGTATACTATTTTAGAATCAATATCACTTTAAAATAATAATATATAGTTATTATTTACACCATTATACCCATCCAAGTAAGGTGGTGGTGGAAAACATATTTCACCACGGCGTGGAGACGGTATTCCGTACGTACGCATGCGCGGTGATTTCGTTTTCCGTAGGATGGATAGATGGTGAAATAGGATTGTTTCATACTTATAATAACATATCAGTATATGAGTGATACTGATGTTATTACTTCATAATGAAACAACCTAAGAAGAAGAAGTGGAAGATGAAATAAAGGTGAAATAATCGGTAACAGAAATTACATCTTCTTTGAAGCGCCTCTTTGAGACCTCCTCTTAGGGAACTAAAATTGGTCCTTGAGGAAGACCAGAACCTCTAGGATTTTTCTAGGGAAGTGGATAAGATAATTTGGCAGGGTGTGTTCGATCTTGAAGGCTCAAAGTTTTGTGAGGAGGAGAGGGAGGAGGTTCCCTTTTATAAGGGAGGAGAGGGGCACCTTTGGAATAACTAAAAATAATATTTTATTATAAAGTCAAGTTCGGTTTTAAGTAGCTCAAAATTGATTTATTTAGAGGCTAAGTTGGGTATGGGTCGACATCCTCTCATCCTATAGGATTTAGAAAAGTTTAGGTTATTATGTTAACCTTATCAATTAGATTTAACTCTTAGTTAAATAATTTAACTTTTACCGTGTCTTTTTGTTTTCTTACACTATATGGTTAATAAACTTACTATATCAAGCCAAAAGAACCCCAAGTTGTTTATTATTAATATATATAATCTTATCTAAGTTATTTGGCCGAACCATAGATTTTTAGGAATAAAATAACAATTAATAATATAATATTTGTTTTAAAAACTATTTTATGTCAATTTTGACACTATTTGTACATGATTTCTATGAAATTCATAACAGAATGATAAGTTCGAAAAAAGTTACTTAAATCAACAATAACATGTCATATTAACCTATAAAATTAGTGTAAGTCATAAAAAATCTCAAATTACATTTATTTGGGCATTTATAAAATCAATTATGTCAATATTTCATTAATAAGACAATTACTGTATCATCATTGTGTCATAATAAATGATAATTATTTAATCCCTAAAAATTCTAAATAAATTCATATCATGTAGATAATTGTATTAGCTTTATTGAGACTATTCAGGTTCTAATTTTCATGATGTTTATCACTAGATTAAAATTATTATACTTATAAAATTTAAGAAAGTGACATGTTGTCACATTCTTTGGTTTTAATAATAATTAACTTATGTTCATGGACAAAATCCATAAAATGAATCTATTCCGACCATTAGGTTATATGGGTATACTTTTAGCCATCCAATAGGATTTTTCCAAGTGTTAGGGTAATTTTATAATCTTATATTTACCCTTAATTACCTGATTTACCTTTAACTATAGTAAATAAAATTTATCGTAGTTACTATTCACAATGCCCAAAAATAAAAAGTATCTTATTACCATAATTTGGACCCACTTATTCCAAATATGGAATCCATTTTTCCAAATTCAATACACAAAAGAGGTAGAAATTAAATTAAAATTAATCCCGTTGTCGAACGAAAACGGGTTTTTCTTTAAAACATTGAAAAAGATTGAATTTATTTAACCTACGAATTCAAGGTAAAATCAATGATAATGACATACATTATATTAAATGGTAAAAATATATTCTATTTATACTTTAAAACCATTCAATATTATAATTCAACCACATAAAATATTACGATGAAAAAAGTTGTTTTTAATTAAAATATAGCGTGCTTTTACTATTCATTAAAATATGAACGTTATCGGAAAAATATCAAAACCTTATATAATGTAAAATTTTATATCCTGATTCAAAGGAAGAATTTTATTTTGTCAAATTGAACTTATAAACATGTCAAAGACTAGATTTAAAGTGGGTGCGCCATCAAAAGGCGGCAAAACTTCATTTTTTGAAAAATACTTATTTTACTCGAAAAATTTATTTTGTTCTTATACCATGTTCTATAAAATGTGTGTGATGAATAATAGTGTTATAAGATTAAAAAATTTAGTTAACACTATTCATAATGGCTAGTTCATGATAATATTATAATAATATATCGTTGTTTATTAAAACCCAGAATTGCGTACAACACATGCTATCGAGGAAGGTCGCGATTGTGTGTAATGCAAGCCAAGTCAGGGTTGCGTGTTGTGAAAGAATCCTTCGTTGTTTCGTATAACAGAATCCAAACATATTTCATTTATACATTGAATATATATATATATATATACTCAATGTTGCGTAGAATAACTATTATCAAAATTGTGTGTAACACGATCCAAGAATAGTGTTGCATATACTGCAAGCTAATACGGTGTTGCGTATAGCGCAAGGTAATATTGGTGTAGAATACAACACAAGAAATTAATGAAATTAAAAGAATATTTTTCATAAACTCTCGGGGTGTTACAAAGAGTGTCGGTTGTAACCTCTTGGTGGCAGCGTCGAGGTCTTACGACGTCATTCTTTGTATGGATTAGTAGTCTTCGGTCCATGCCCAGATTGACTGCTTTTGTCGAAGAGTGCGGTGTGTCTACAGCCACAGGAGTAGGTTTTCCTTTTTGTAGAAAAGGAGACCCAGGCAATACAGAATGGGCTCAGGCATAGGAGGGTGTAGCCGATCACTCATGAGTTGTCTATCCATACCCTCATAGTAGTATATGTTGTGAGCTTCCAGTTCCCTGTAGTTATGGAGGATTATGGGGATGTATTTACCGAAGATGTTCCAGGACTACCTCCCTATCGATAGATCGAATTCTACATCGACATACTCCCCTAAACGACACTACTATCCTCCCAAGCATATCAGATGGCTCCCACAGAGCATTGCGAGCTGAGGGTGAAGTTGGTAGATTTCCAGATCAAGGGTTTAGCATGACCCTGTCTTTCACCCTGGGAGGCTCCAATTTTGTTTGCCAGGAAGGCTAATGGGAGTATGATGTTTTTCGTGGATTATCGGGACCTGAATTAGGTAATGGTGAATGAAAAGTATCCACTGCCGAGGATATACAACCTCATTGATCAGCTGAGAGGTGCACAATGGTTCTCAAAGGTTGAACATCAGTCAGGTTACCACCAGTTTTGAGTTTGAGATGAGGATATACTGAAGATGTATTTCATATGTTATTAAGGTCACTATGAGTACTTGGTGATGAATTTTGTCATAAAGAACCCCCCATAGTGTTCATGGGACTTATTAACTGGCTCTTCTGGTCGTACATGGACCGGTTCGTAGTGGTATTTATCGACGACATCCTTGTGTACTCGGTGTAAGAGGAGGAGCCTGTGAGACACATGTGGATGGTTCTAGACGTACTACAAGAGCTACAGCTTTATGGGAATCTCTCAAAGTGCTAGTTATGTATTTAGGAGGTCCACTTTCTACAACATTTCATCTTAGTAGATGGATTAGTTGCGGACCCAACGAAGGTATAGGTCATGTTAGCTTGGGATCCACCTCAGAGTATGATAGAAGTGTGAAGATTCCTTGGGTTGGAAGGATATTACTGGATATACATACATTATTTCTCCTAGATATCGACACCGATGTTGGCGTTGAACATGAAGGGGAAGCCCTTCATGTGTATGGAGAAGTTCCAAAAGGCTTTCAAGTAGTTGAGACAGAGTTTGACGAGTTACCTGATCCTGAGATTACTAGAGGAGGGTGTCGAGTACATAGATTACAACAATGCATAAAGGACTAGGCTTGGCTATATCCTGATACAGAGATAGGAAATGATTTCTTATGTTTTGTGCCATCATTTACCACATGAGAAGAACTATGTGACCCATGATATCGAGTTGGCCACTGTAGTCTTCACATTGAATATGTGGAGACACAACCTTATGTGTGAGCGATTTATAATCTAGACTGAACAAATGAGCCTCAAATGAATCTTCTCAAAGAAGGATCTGAATCTAAGGTAGAGCTAATGACTAGAGTTCCGCTAGGATTATGACTTTGTTATCATCTATACTCATGGTATGGGGAACATTGTGGCAAATGCTCTCAACTAGAGATCGAGTTCACATTTACTAAATGTGGCGACAGAGTAGTTAGCCTATTTTTAGTTATCCTTTGTGGACATAGAGGATAAAACATTCCTTCATTCAAAGGTTTTCACCCCTCCACTCTTATACTAGCTGAAGGAGGCACAACTTGGGGATATCTACTATAAGGCTTTACATTCTTAGTTATATATAGGAAATGCTCTTGATGGATATTCTCAAGGTGGGAAGCACATTTTTTCTTTAGAGGACACATTGTTGTACTAGTGTTATTCTGGGATGAGTTCCTTATGGAGTTTCATACATCCCCTTTTGTGGTATACCATGGTGTGGGTAAGATGTACCATGATCTCTGATGACAGTTCTAGTGGTCAGGTATGAAGAAGGAAGTACCAGAGTTCATTTCGCGATTCCTTATGTGCCAGTAGGTGAAATCTAAGCACCATGTTCCAGTGGGGTTTTCTCACCCCTGGAAGTTCTAGAATGTATGTGGGATGGAATATCAAAGGGCTTTATAATGGGATTACCACAGAAATCCAAGGGGCATGGTTCCATCTGGGTTGTCATTGACCGACTCAACAAGTCGGTCCACTTCCTAGAAATCAATGTGCAGAGTTCTGTAGAGAGATTGGGACGCCTCTATGTTCAAGAGATAGTTCGGATACATGGATTCCCTTTGACAATAGTCTCATATTGAGAGGCCCACTTCACATCTCAGTTTTGGAAGGTATTGCAGGAGGCTTTCATTAATTAGATATGTTGAGCACAACATTCCATCCCCAGATAGATGCTAAGAAAGAGAGGACCATTCAGGTTCTGGAGGATATGTTGTGGGCCTGTGTATTAAACTTTGGTCCTATTTGGGAGGAACACCTACCACTGGTAGTGTTTTTGTACAATAATAGCCACCACTCCACCATTGGTATGGCACCATTCAAGGATTTATATGGGAGACCCTATCAGTCACCACTTTTCTGGACCGACCTTGGAGAGTCACCACTCATGGGTCCAGAGTTGGTGCGAGCTACCACTGAGAAGGTACAGATCATCCAAGAGTGGATGAGGACTACATAGATCTATAATAAGTTTTGGTTAATAAGAGACGGAGACACCTAGAGTTCGAGGAGGGAGACCACATCTTCTTTTGGGTATCGCCTCGATGAGAATTGTAGAGATTTGGCAGGGGCAACAATCTATCTCTGAAGTTCATCAGACCATTCCAGATACTGTGTAGAGTTTGAGAGGTTGCGTACCACCTAGCTCTACCACCACCGTTTCACCAGGTACATGATGTCTTCTACATGTCACAGCAGGGGAGGTACATGGATGACCCATCGTACGTCATTAACTGGGGTGAGATAGACATCAAGGATGATGTGACCTTCGTTGATTACACAATGGAGATTGAGGATCGGCAGGAGAGGATCCTTCATGGGAGATCAATTCCATTTTTGTGCATCTGGTAAAAGAACAAGAATATTCATGAGAACTTGTGGGAGTGGGAGGCTCATATCCATTCCCAGAACTTGTAACTTTTTTAGTAGACCATGTTTTGGTTTTTCAGGGATGTAAATCCCCAATGTGGAGAAAATATAATTTATCAGATTTTATTTGTTTTATTTTTAAATATTATATGAAATTATTAAGAGACAAATAACGAAGTCATCACTTCATTACAAGGCTCAGTAATCTTGGAATGGCTGTCTAAATATTTTTTAGTTAAGTGAGTTGGAATTTGTGCGTGACAACGGTAGTTTCCAAATGGATGCCCAGATTAAAAATCATAGGGCACCATTCTGTCCAAAATGATGAATTTACCTAATAATTTTCCTAAACTAAAATGGCATGGGTTGAGGGAAAACGTTAATTATTTAGGGTGTTTTTAATAAAAGAAAATAAAATATTTTTTTGAAGTTGTTTTATTTTATTTTGTAATGTTCGTTGCAATGCAATGACATGGAAGCTGTTTGAATGATTAATGAATTTGAAATATTAACTCTACCCCATTAATTCCACAATGTAGAAAAATGATGAAATGCGTAACCTCTTTTTAATAGGTTAAATGAATGTTTTTTTGGAAAAAAAGTTGATAGAAACTTAGGGGAATTCTGGAAACATTGGAGAGAAATCTCGACAACGAATGACAACGAATCAAAGGCACAAATTGTTGTGCCAACAAAATTGAAGGATCTCAGTGGCTATGACAGCGTGATTCCTTATTCAGCAATCGATTCATTTTTGAGGTATACTTATGTTTTAAATTTTTTCTTCCCCATTCATTAATTAAACAACAAATGTCAATCAACCCACAAACTGGTTGACCCGCACATCGTCATTCTTGTAGAGGGATTTTTTTTATCAGGTTTGTTCATTGGGATTCATTTTTCATGTCTTAATGTTTTTAATTTACCCCATTTAAACCATCTAACGATAGAGGATTAATTACGTTAGAAATTATGGTGGAGGTTTGTTCCTCCTTTTTTGTTTTGTTTTCTTCCCCCTCTTCTCTACGTTCTTCGCATTCTTAGCTGGGATATGAATGAGGAATCATTGCACACATATTTCTTGGAATAAAAACCCCACAGTGGAGATCCAATATCATGATGACCTAGCGGAGGTGTGATGATGATGGTAGGAAATGAGTAGACTCGGATCTAGAGAGACCGTTCTTAGAGAGTTCTTCACGCAGGTTGATCGATATGCATTTTCAGGGCTGATCAGGGAACCCAAAATAATGGATATGACTTCGGGATGTTGGGGTGAACATCACATTCATGTTTCATGGCAAATGGATTTCCAGATCAAAGATAGAATCATCACCGAAGCATGGTGGATTAGTTTCAAGTTTCTAAAAATTTCCAAAACACACAAACTGTACCCTGGAGAACACGTCGTGTGGTACCGGCAGTGGCAACTAGGGTTTTCACGCTGTATACGATGAATAACACAACATGCCTCCTAGGATACATGACTTGTGGACCCCATCCAACCACAACTAGTGTTTGGGAGATGTGAAGCACTAACTCAAAGTTTGAAAATTATCACATGGCGTGTGGGTCCATACACAGACTTGATATGTATATAGGAAGATACACGAACACAGGGTGAGTACACAGTTGTGTACTCCACCACATGGCCATATAAGGATGACTGCAGGAGCCAACCCATGTACCTGTTACATGGGATGGCACACACAGGTTAAAACTGTGTCTGGGAACATGACTACGTACATAAAAAGAACCTATTTATTCAGACACAGCATGTGGTCTTTACTACACATCATGTACTTAATTTCTAAAATGAATTTTCTTCTAACTTAGGCCATTTTACAGCGGTAGTACCCAGAGTCGAGAGACACGATGTGTGACCCTTATACATGCCATGTACATCCTGGAACATGGATTGAACCTCTTGTACACCGTATCATGGACATGTTTCCAGGGGGTTAGTGCCCCTTATTCTCATTCCCCTAAAGTTGAGGTATCATTTCCATCAACAGGAGTATGGTCCCTTTAGTAGGACTTTCTAAGATAGAGTCAGGTATCCCTCTGAGAGTCCCGGAGAAAGATCCTTTATCCATTATTGACCCTAGTTAGATTCAAGTATCGACATGACTAATATTATAGAATGTTGATCTTCTACTTAACAGTAGATTCTAGATGAATCGTGGTATCCTCCAAGGCCCTGGTAGGGATCCTCATATGTGTATCGTGATTTTTCCCCACTCAATACTGTGTTCTCCCAGAATGAGTGTGTTTATATCTCGTGACCTTTCATGATGAATAGTACTTCTCAGATGAACATTTTCAAAGCTATCTGACTCGTGGAGTGAGTTCTCCCAGTTGAGTTCCTTGTGAATCCTTCAAATTGAATACCTTTTAGGGGTATGTGGTTGTGTGACTTATCCCTAGACTATAGATCTAGTTTTTCAGTATATCTGGATTTTTTTATCTTTATATATGTTCATAAGACAAATTCTATATAGTGATGAATGTACATTTACATTGTTTATTAATTTATGGTTTTCGAGGTCCTCTACTGAGTATTATTATACTCACCCCTGCACAGGCATTTCCCACATGTGTCGTGTCTTGTGCAGACGAGTGGACTTTTGATGGAGTCCAGGGTAGAATAGGACCAGACCGAGCCTTCTGAGTTCCCTAAAGGATGAGGTGTTCCTATGGCATCGACCTATAGTCCTGGTACCTATTTCTTCTTATCGGTTAGACCTCATAGTTTGTAGACTATATCTTTTAGTGGGCTAGTATTCTGGCCCAGTTTACTTTCAGTACATTACTTTCTGTCTTACTCTATTTGTTGGGTTTAGTTGTATGCATGCATCTTGTTCCGTTGTGGTTTTTACATTTCAACATTTGTGGGCTTGGATATGTGTGTGTCTATACAAGTAATTAGGAAATTCCTCCCATGTTAGTGATATGCCTACTTGGTGCTAGTCACCAGCCCCTAGACTATTAGAAGCAGGCTTAGGGAGTTGCGGTGCAGATCCCACTTGGACGGGTCGTGATAGAGAGGTCCCATGAGACTAACTATCTAGGGTATTTGGCTAAGTCCTTACCAATTTAAGTAATATTTCTTAGCACGAGTCCTTAAAAATATTGTTATAATGTATGGAATTATGATTTTTCTCATTATGAGACTATTTATTGATTTTCATGTGGTTATTAGATTAGTTATAATATACATGGAAAATTTTCAAGATCATTTGATTATTTATATGGACATAATTTTACAATCATTTTTTTATTTGATATTATTCTTTTGGTTCAACTTATTTATTTAATAGAATGTGATTCATTTATTTTCCTTTCCGTATTAATTATAACTTATGTATTCATTATAGCTTATATTGTATGCATACCCATACTAAGCATTAGAGATTACCCCTTTCTTATGTCTCCTTTCCAGTGATTCTAATAAATTTATTATTTTTGATAAGTAGGGATATGATATATTATGTAGTGGTTCTCACAAAGAAAATTTCATGTTTTGCATTAAGATTTCAAATATAATTTGAAATTCAATTATAGATCTAGTTTTACGATACTACTAAACTATTCAGTATTTTGGGATATGATCGCTTGTATCTAGCACAAATGTAATGAAGTAACAATCGACTATGGGATACTTGGTTCAAGGTCATTATTATTGGAATCTGATAATGTTTTGTAAAAATATTGGGAACTAGATTTTGGAAAATATATATTAGAGAATATAACCCTATGAATGAATTTTAGGATAATTCTATGTATATGATAATATCATATTGTTATTGTAAGTATTATATTATGATTATTTCCTAGAAATACATCCTTATATAGATAATACACGTTGATGATAATCTCACATAGTTATACTTTTGGGTAATAACTCTGAAAATATTTAATTTGGCTTTAACTCGATCATCACCTGGTAGATGAAAATTGGTCTTGCTACACACCTAATTTGACACTCAAATGGGATACACTAGGGTAAATTAAATTGTCTTCATATGTACTATTCTGAATGATTTGAATAATGAAAATGATTTAACTAGTTTAAACCTATGGTGTCTTAGATGTAAAATGATGTTTTTTAATTTAGACATCTTATTAATGATTATATGGGTTTTGACTTCGATTATTATTTTTAATACTATTATTTTTTGTTTTAGTCTATGGTTTGAATATGAAGTAATCTTGTTAACATTGAATATGATAGAATATGTGGTGATTACGGGCAACCAAATGAGATGATGACTGGATTTAAAGTTATTATGACTATACTAATTTAGTTATAATGATATATGATTAAATACATAATCCTTAACCAATTATCAGACTCACTAAAGAATATAATAATAGAGTTCATTGAGATCCCAAGTGGTGGTCACCATAGAGAAAATAAGGATTAATTTCTTTCATGTCTAAAACATGGAAAGGGGAAACCAAGAGAACTTCTCAATGAAATGGTAAAATGTTTTATGTTTGGAAAATAAGGGAATAAAGTGATGAATTGTTGAGGAAAATGAATTGATCAATGGAGATAAATAGATTTCATACTATAGATACATTTGTAGTTTTTTACCTTAAATTTTTGGAACAAGGTTATTATCTGACACACTTCAATTTTTTAAGGTTAACTCCTAGACCAAGAATGAACTACGAAATACCAATCATTGAAGTAAAAGGGTTATGTATTGGAATTTTTGAATTATATTGTATAAGTATTTTTATAAATGGTATTTTGGTTATAGGAATCATGGATCAACTATTTATTTCTTTAATTTATTCATCCAAGATTAACTTAAGAGTTATATATCACCAATTTATGATTTTTAGGTTAAAAATCATAGACACCCATTTTTATGATTTATGTGATTGAAGTCCAAGATGATTAAGAGTATTTTGGGAGGAATTTATTATAATATAACACTTGAGATTAGTATCAGTTTTAATGACAATTTTATATAAGCAATAATGCCTTTACATTTTGTGTGCATAAGTTTAAAGGTATTGTTAACCATTAGGGTTAATATGATCGTTTATGTTAGGTGAATAGTATTCAATTAGGATTATTTAATTTTGTGAAAAAATAAGTTATATAGAATACCATGGTGGTTAAAAAGTGATTTGATGATTAATGGTATTTTTAAGGGACTTCGCCATATTTATATGGATATTAAAAGAATTATATTAATATATTTTTTAGTAAAAATTGGAACCTACCACATCTGGTAAATCTATAAGGATTGAAACCAAAACCAATGGGTGAAAATGGTTCATTTAATACTACTAGACTCTATGATTAATTGATAAATATGAAATATTTTTACTTAAATGTTTTGATGATTGAATATTAAGTTAAACCTTGGGTATTGCTGTTCATTTTTTACATTGAAATATATTATATTGAATAAACTTCTGGTAACCATTTTGGTTTTCGTAAATATTTAGAGTTATATATAATGTAATTTCACTCTATTATGGAACTTATGATCCATTAAATGTTAATTTCAGTGCTTAAGGTATTAAACAAATGTCTTGGATATTCATTTCTTGGAGTATGAAATGAAGTGGAAATTTATGGAAGCCCAACCAATGGATGAAATTCTGAATATGAAATAAAATATATCAAGTATCTATATTTTCTTGTTCCCTCTTTTATGATAGTAAAATAACTCCTCAACTTTATAAAAAGGATATTTGTATAAAAATTAAATACATTTAACTTTATTTCTAATGAATCAATGGACTTTCCACACCTTATTGGTTTATGGTTTTATGGTTATTAAATTTCTACTGATCAATCACTTTATTGAGATCAATGATATAAATAAATCTACATAATTATTTTTCTTTTCCTCTATGTCCATATTTTCACATCCCACTAATGTTTTTCTACTAGGAACCACAATTATTTGTTATTCAATATGATATTCTTACATTCATTTACCTCTTATAAAAAGGAAATTTTATTAACCAATTTTATGATTTCAATCTTTAACAAAGGTATTTTCAAATAGAAAACAATTTATTTATTACTGGAAATTAAAATTGGGAAGAATTAATTTGTTGAATGTGGGGAGAATTTAACACCCTTAGATTTTAAAAAGAATAATTTTATGTTTGATAGCGTATACTACACACAACACTGAGATTAAATAGCCCAAAAAATACATTATTTAAATATGAATATTATATACATGCCATTAAATTGATGGGTATTAATATTAATAAATAAATTATGATAATTATGTGGTTTAAAAATGTATAAAATCAATTTATTGGTTATTAATAAATATGAAAGAAAAAAATATTTTTATACGTGGACTATATTATCATCATTACAATTTAAATTAGTTACTATTGGTGGATTATTTTAATGAAATTTTTATATTATTTATTAAATCATTTTTATTTTTCATTAATCTAATATTTTTTCTAGACGTGAGATAAGAAAACTTATAGTTTTACACATAAAAACTGTACTTTTCTAAACATCTATTTTGTCGCATTTTGCATAATAATTGTAACATAAATTTTTAACACTTTTGGATTTTTTTTTAAAATTTCCTTTATTTTTAAATAAATTATTTCAAATTATGTAATAATTAATTTTTTAGAATTGTATGAAAATATTATTTTTCAATGAATAATGAAAAAAAACAGTCTTTTATAGAAAAAATACATTTGGTTTAAAGTGTTTACATCTTTCATTTTATTTAAAAATATTTTTAAAATTAAAACTAGTTCCCTTATATTATAATTAATCTAATTTATCTCATTTTAATCAATTTTATGATCAATTTTTATATAAACAATTTTTTTACTTTTGAAAACTTTTCCACTAGAAAATTGGTTCTCATCACGTCTGAAGGTTAACTATTAAATTAAATTATGCCAATTATTTGAAATAATTTTTTTAAAATTGATTTCATATTTTGAATCAGTATAATTAATATTATATAATATTTCCAACGTATTTTTTTCATAATGAATATTAAAAATAGTAAAAATTAATTACTGTGGTTAAGGTTAAAATGGATTTACCAAGGGATAAACTAAGTGGTTAAGGGTTAAAATGATCTAATTGTTTTCCAATTCCAATGGTATTTACATATATCGAAATTAATTCATCAATGTTTTATTATTGATACATTTTGGAGCATTTTAGAAAGTGAAAAACATGGGTATAATTCATTCCTTTACAAAATTCCAAGTATGTCCTCTCCCCATCATATAAAAGGGAACCCAATATCCTCGCCTCTTCATGCATGAAAATCCATTTGGTTCAGAAAAAACTTCCTAAATACCTTAATTAAATCAATAACCATGACCTATATTCCTTTTTTTGATCATGAACCCAATCTTATACGGATTTAGTTATAAAAACAATGAGATTTCCCGAAAAAAGAGTTATAGTTCATAACGATGTGTTTTAGTTTTATTTATTCTTATAACCCCTTAAAATATTTTATAAATAATCTAATACAATAAAAAATATATCTTAAATACATTGGTATTTTATTATTTTAATTTAATAACCTTTATCCATCCACTATTCCATCAAATAGAGAACTAAATTGTTGATCATGTGTACGGTGGACTGCAGCCTCGAGAACAGATTTAATTATATTAACATCACCACCTCTCATTGATGGATATAATGATTAATTTAATAAGAAAATATTATATTTATGAAATAATCACACTTAATTAATTATATTATAATATATAGCCTCTTACCTTTGAATCTGTTGGAAAATGATGACATCGCCCTTGTGAATGTGTGGACTACCTCCTCTACGATGTGATGTGAATCATTATTTATTTTATTTTGATATAGATGGTAATTTAATGATTAAATATTATATATATGACATAAAAATTATTCTTTAAAGGCGTTGTATTATTCACCTTTTGTTAGTTCTGATCGATGAAAAATAAAAATAGAGTCCATGTATACGTATGACCTACCGTCTCCATCAATAGTGTAACTCATTTTTCTACCTCTAAATTTTATGGACTATAATAAAAAAAATTATAATGAAAATATTTGATATTAATGTGATGGGTAAAATTATAGAGATTTTGTAATCATGTTACAAATTCATGGACTAAAACTACGAACCAAAATATATGTGGAAAACATAGGAGTAATCAACCAAAATAATGTTTTAAAAAAATATTTGTTAATAAACATTTACAAATATATATATAAGAAAAACATATATTGAATGATATATAGAATTATTTTTATTTAATAGATTTATAATAATTTTATACTTATTATACACGAGGTTTAATCATGTATATCAAAAATTATATTTGAGGTGAGGGTTTCTCATCTCACTTTTACTTCTGTGAGACATATACCATATTCATCGCATTTTTATTTTGTGTAGTTTATATAATGCATGTTTGATATTTTATATCACGAATCTATTTATACTAATAAGGCATAAAGTTTAATTTTAATTTACTTTTATCTTGGGGATTATGATTCAAAAGTTACCAAAGCAATAACAGTTTAATTCACTAACTCAACAATATTCAGGATTTTTTATGTTTAAGTTTACATTGGGGGAATTGTTTGATATTTATATATTAATATAAATATATTTTATTATGTTTATTTATGAAATTTGCATGTAATATTACCAATTTCCTCTTTATGGTGCTAAAAATTATTAAGAAATGATTTTTAAGAAAGCAAACATTATTTCTATTTTTAACAAAACAAATTCCTTCCAAAACCATTTTTTATAAAAACTCTTTAAATATTTTTTATAATTTTATAATGTGTTTTATTAAGTCACTTTTACTCTTGATTGATTTTTTTTTTAATTTTTTAAATGGAATCTTCTTATCTTTCTCTAAACAAGTTATTTTTTACTTTTCTTAAAAAATGGTGAAAGGAATGTTTTTAAACTTATATGACACGAACCAAATTATTTAATTTCATGAATTATCAATGATTTGAAGATTATTTGACAAGTTTCCGTGACATTTTTGAATGAAAATTACTTTCCTAATATTTAGGAATTTTTTGTTTTTTAAAAATGATTTTCAAAGTGAAAAGGGTATTTTCCTCAAGATCGATTATAATGATCTTTTATGGAAATTATATTTATTAATGACAAAAACCATTCATTTTACCTGTACTAAAATAATCATATGATTTAATGGTATTATACTCATTATTTATCTTGGATATTTTATGATTTTTTTGAATGGGGATTCATTACTCATACCATTCTTATTATATATTTGTTTGGTTTATGATTATTTTGGATGAGGATTTTTTTAATTATACCATTATTCATATTACTATTGATTATTTCTGATCAGTTGAACTGTTGGATTTATATTTTGATACCATTATTCATGTTACTATTGATGGTTTATGATTAATGTTATTGATTGGGGAAATAATTAACATTTAATTTGATAGTTTTTAAATACAATTTTTGTAATGCCTCGACCCTAGTTACACAGATTCTGTGCATTATTAGATAAAATTGGAAATATCACATGGGATCGAATCCCAAAATACTGATCAATTTAGTAGCCTTGTAAGTACTAGATACATACATAAGTTCTAAATTACATTATAAAATGAAAAACAACTGCAAAATTGTATTCTTTGAACACATTTAGAACCTATAGACTATCCATGATGGTTTGTCATAATATACTTCTATGCATCCTGTAAAAAATGAAACCTATAAAGTGTTGACATCAGATTCTCAGTAAGGATAAAAATATAGTGGAAACATTCATAAATAATAATAAAAATTTAGGTCAATTTATAAGATTAAAACACAAGCCTTGTAAAATTAAACATTCTCATAAAATGGAAAATATAAATCGAATAATTCCATTTACTTATTCACATGGATATTCTACAAGTCGAATAATCACATGCAATATCAACAACCAATTTTATAATGCTGGAATACATAATGTCCGACATTATAACCACATATTCAAGGCCTCGTGCCTAGACTACAAATAAGATTTTGTCAATTCATTTTGCCATGACACTATTTTGTCTTATGATACCTACCAATGCATCGAGGAGATATAGATGGCTCCACCCTCCACTTACTAATTCCAATGGATTCCTTATATAGAATGTTTTAAACACAACGAAAACATTAGTATTAAAACTACCATACATAAAGTCAATACTTTATCCATAAACCATTAATGGTATACAAATAACACATCCACAAAAAAGCATGTCACAAAAACATCAATAAAATATGGACGATTATTATCATAACAAATCAACATCAAACTAGTTTAAAACCCATAAAAGGATTTTGACATAGATTAAATGAAAACTATTTTAAAGAAATGCATCATTCTATTTTGAAATTATTTAAAAGTAACATAATTATAAAATAAAACATTTATTTTAAAAATATTCTTATAATATTTTAAGGGAAGCTTCAAATTTGTTATAATGGTGGAGAATAACCACACCCACCGTATAAATTAAAAAAATAATTCTTACCTTAATTTGTTGAAAAGGTCCTAAAGTACCTTGTCTGGAAAACAATGGAAAGATTCCATTCAAACAATTTTATAAAAATTCCAACAAGGGTATAAATTACTTTAACCTATAGTCTAGTAAATAGTAAAAATGTTTTGTGATACATTTCTAGGAAACACAAATGTGAATGATAAAGAAGTCCCAGTAGATACTTATGTAAAAACAACCTCGGATAATAAAGAGATTGTGAAATTAACCCTTACCTTGCACTTTTCCTTGGTAGAGGGTACATTAACCTCCTGTATAATAGTTAAATCATTTTTATTAAATTATAAAATAACTACATACATAAATATGATATCATATATGAACTTCTAATATTTCTTTGTTAATAATACTTTAGTTGTATCATTTTTTCAGGTGTTAACTAATTCGTTTTAATTTATATGTTTTGTTACATAAGTCAAGTTTCTTATGGATATGATGTATCTGATTCATATACAGAATGATATTATGTTCTTAAATATAATTTTTAATAATCAAATGAAGATTATTCTGGAATATTTACGAAGGGGAATGAATCTCATTGCGTTCGTGGAGACGGTAATCCGTACGTAAGCACGAACACTACTTCTATTTCATTTTTTTTATTTTAAGAGGAAATCAAGCCAAATGATACATAAGTATATTATTATTACAGTATAATATAATATTTTATATATCTTACAGATGTTCATTAACACCATCCTTTATACGTTCCATGTATGGTATGAATGAGTCATATCACTTTGAGGGGGCAGTAGTCCGTACTTACTCATATAAAATTATCGTATATATACAACATGAAAAGAATAATGTTTTTCTATAAAAGAGAATTATAGAATATTATTGATAATTTAAATATCATAAATATCTTATATAATTACATTTCCATCATAATGGCCTCTATAAGAGGTTGTAGAAGAATATTGAACAATCATCTTTTCGTGAGGCAGTAGTTCGCCATCCACAAAAACATTATGTTTTATACCCATTCGATTGAGGTGTGTGTAAGTGTAGTTAAAATCCATCTCATTAAAAAAAACCTAGTATATTGAGGATACTAGTTTTATTATAAAATAAAGGAATAAAGAGTGTCTAGGGGGTTGGAGAATTACAATAAAAGAAAAGAACTTAAGAGGAGAAGTTACCTTTAAATCAGGTAACTCCCTTTGGTTTGAACCAAAAGGCTTCCTTGAATTTCCTTCTTCCTATGTTAAGGCTTCTAAGAGGAAGATAGGGGTGTAGGTAGATTAATTTGGTAGAGGAAGGATAATAAAAGAGGATTGAGAGGTGTGAGTAATGGGTTAGAGGTGATGGATTTTTTAAGGGATGGGAGGTGCTCTTTAGGAAAGTTTGGAAATATTATTTTATTATAAAATTATTTTCTATTTATAAAGGTCAAAAATTCATTAAAGTCTCAGATAATATGACTCATGTTCGAAATAAAATCATCCAATAATAAGTGAATAGGTTTTGGATATTGTTCTAATTTTTATAATCTCATTTATTTAAATCATTTATAAATGAGGTAAACACTACATGTATAAAATCATTTTTGATTTCAAATTAATATTTATAGTCGAAGTGATAACTTATATAACCCCATGTAAAAATTGATTTACTAAATGATATATGTTTATGTCATTTTTGTCTTTACATTAAATTAATTAATATAAAGTTTCATTATCACTTTCAAGTGGCTCCATGAGGCCCCAAAATCAACCCAAAGATGCCCATGGTCGGACATGTATCAGTAAATAGGGTTAGGACATGTGTTAGGATAATTTAATATTATTAAAATATTATTTTGTTACCCTTAGTTACCAGATTTATCCCCTTTAACCATGGTAAATAAAATATTTACTGAAGTAATTATTCATAATGTATAAAAATAAAAGATACAAATTTATGCAATTTGGTCACCATGATTCCAAATATGGAATAAATTATTCTAAATTAAAAACACATAAGTGGTAGAAATTAATTTAAAATTAATTATAGTTGTCAAAACAAAAAGTGTGTTTTTCAAAATAATAACTATTAAAAGATTGACACAAGTTTATGTCTAGTTTTAAAGTGAAATTATATCCAATGACCTAAATTATATTAAATGATAAAAATATAACATAATGATACTTAAAAACTATTCAAATGTATAATTAACACTATAAATTATTTTGATTAATAAAGTTGTTTTCAATTAAAATTTAGTATTTTTCCCTATTCATCAAAAATTGAATGTTTTCAGAAGAGTACCAAAAATTCACCCTAAACTAATTTTGATATTCTGAATTAAAAAATGAAGTCCATTTTGAATAAAAAATTATAACATTTCAAAAACTGGGTATTTTTATTCATAACAGCTAGTTTGATTTGTCGTGGTATCTTAGAATCTCAAAGGGGTGTAAAACGCAAGCTATTGCATTATTCAAAGGTAAACGTAATGTAGAAGCTTGGTGTGTTGCATTCTTCCCTAATTCAAATAATTTAATGCTTGAGATTTCTAGAATATTAATATATAAAAAGATTTGGGTGGATCTTCATCATAAGTTCCTAGGGTTCCCATGTTGCCACTTCCATCATATGGTTTCTCCATAGAACTTTCACCAGAGGATTCATTCGGTTTCTCAACACTTGTTAGCTGATATAAATAATTCTGATAGGCTCTTCGTAATAAGATAGATCAGGTTCTAGTTCTATATCTTCATAGGTGAGTACATGCTTTGTGTCAGGCAATTATTTTCTCAACTGTGATACGTGGAACACATCATGATATTTGGAGAGACTTGGTGGCATTTCCAAATGACAAGATACAACTCCAATTCGTTCTAGAATTTCAAAAGGCCTGATTTACCGGAGACAAAATTTTCCTTTCTTAACAAATCATAATACACCCTTCTATAGAGATACCTTTCAGAAAACATAATCTCCAATTTAAAATTAAAAAACATTCATTCAGTTATTGGCCTATATTTTTTTCCTACTTTGAGTTTCTTTGATGTGGGTTTGGATAAGCTTCACCTTTTCCATTTTTTCCTCAACATGTTTTGGGCCTATGGGTTTTCTTTCAAAAACATCATCCCAACTATTTTGTGTGCCACGTCTCTTTCCATATAACGCTTTATATTGTGACATCTAAAAACTTGAATGAATAATATTGTTATATGATAATTCTACTAGAGGTAAATATTGATCCAACATACCTTTAATGTCAAGTGAGAAAGATCTCAACATGGATTCCAATGTTTGAATAGTCCGTTGTGATTTTCCATCAGTTTGAGGGTGGTAGGAAATGCTCAAATGAAGCTCAGTATCCATGGAAATCTAAAGCATTTTCAATAATCTTGATGTAAAATAGGGATCATGATCAAAAACAATCAATAGTGGTACCCCATGAATTCTTACAACTAAATTAAAATATAGTCTTTCTAGATGTTCAAGTGGTAAATAGTCTCTTATAGAAAGAAAATAAGCTGACTTGGTAAGATGATTAATAGTGACCAATATTGCAACATTCCTTCTAGGGGTATTTGGTAGTCCCATGGAAAAGTCCATCGTAATATTATCCCATTTCCAATCAGGTATGGTAAGAGGTTGCATGACTCCTCCAGCATGTAGACTTACAGCTTTCACTTTTTGACAAACCATACATCTTGACACATAATCAGAAATATCTCCTTTCATGTTATCCCAGCTAAAATTTTCCTTCAAATATCTATATATCTTAGTGGTACCAGGTTGTATAGGGAAATTCAAGCTATTATCACCATCCTACAATTCATTATTTAGATCAGGTATGTTTGGAACACAAATTCTCTTCCCAAATTTCCAAATCCCATCTTCATATATGAAGTCGATTAATATCGCATCATTCACTACTGTAATTTTCTTTTGAAACTCCAAATCATCAGTATGAGAACTTTTTATCCTTTCTAGTAAAGATGGTTTAGCAAAAATTTTAAAAAGTATTATTCTTTCACCTTCCGTGATTATTCCCATATCTATCTTTACTAGATCCATGAACATAAGATCCCTTTTAACAATCATCTTGTTCAAAACTCCATAATACTTTCTTATCAAAGCATCTGTCACCTTATTTTCCTTCCCTGGGTGGTAGTGTATGGTGTAATCATAATCCTTGACTAGTTTGAGTCATATCCTTTTCTTCAAGTTGAGTTCTTTTTGTGAGAAAATATACACCAACCTCTTATGATCAGTATAAATCTTAAATTTTTCACCATTGAGATAGTGTCTCTATATCTTCATAGAAAGGATTATAGCTGCTAACTCAAGATCATGAGTGGGATTGTTTTTACTTGAATTTTTAGCTGTTGTGATGCATAGGCAATAACTCTATCATTCTGTATAAGGACACAACCAAGTCCTTTATTTAAAGAATCTCTATAAATCAAAAACTCATTATTCCTTGAAGGTAGAGTCAATATAGGAGTATTGAATAATATTCTATTCATTTCTTCAACAAATTCTTCTAATTCTTTTTTCCAAACAAATTTATCACATTTACATTTGATTTTGGTTAATGGGTTATCCAATCAGGAAACATTATGTACGAAACACCGATAATAACCTGTTAAACCAATAAAACTACGTACCTCAGTTATATTTGTCGATGCTATCCATTCTTATATTGCCTTGGTCTTTGAAGGATCAACAGAGATTCGATAATTAGAGAAAATATGGCTTGGAAATGAAATCTCATAAAGCCAGAATTCACACTTGTTGACCTTCCCATATAATTCATTTCTTCTAAGAGTCTTTAGAAAAGTGCGCAAGTAATTTTCATGATGTTCGTAGATTTTGTAGTATACAAAGATATCATAAATAAATACCACTAAAAAGTAATTAGGATATTCCTTGAAAACACTGTTCATTATATCCATGAATATAGAGGGTGAATTAGTCAGTCCAAAAGGCATTACTATAAAATCATATGGCCCGTACCTGGTGCAAAATGTTGTCTTTGGAATTTCTTCATTCTTCACACACAACTAGTGATATCCAGATCGAAGGTCAATCTTTTAAAAATATTGATCTCCATGAAGTTGATATAATAAATCATCAATGTGAGGTAGGGGATACTTGTTTTTTATTATTATAGAATTGATCTCCCTGTAGTCAAATAATAACCTCATAGATCTATCTTTCTTCTTAACAAAAATAACTGGGGATCCCCATGGAGAAACACTAGGTCGAATAAATCCCTTATTACTCAATTCCTCAAAGTTGTTTATTTAGTTCCACTAATTCCACAATGGCCATTCTATAAGGGTTCTTTGATATGAGTCTTGAACCGTTAATTAAATCAATTGAAAACTCAATATCTGATTCTGGATAATGTTCAGGTAAATCATCTAGAAACACATCAACATATTCTTGCAAAACAGGTACATCCACTATTTGAAAATTCCTTTCCTCACCTATATTTATTTCATTATCTTCCTCCCCAATTATGGAATGTAGTTGAGCTACTAGGGGTGGATCTAGATAATAATTAGGTGGTGAAATTTCTCTATAACGATAAGGTTTTTTTATCATCATAGAAAATTGTAACCTCCTTCTTATTACAATTAATTTTCACATAATGGTCTAAAATCCAATCCATACTGAGGATTATATCAAATTAAATCATGGGTATACTGATGAGATCAGTAGATAATGAACATTTATATGCCCTAATGGGGACTGATTCACAAAACGTTTTGGAAATGATAATTCCCTTAAAAGTTTTGAATGATAACTCCCTCGTTAAATAAAATTGGAAATATCAATTTTTTTTAGCAAGCTAAGAAGATATGAAACAATGAAATGATCCATAATCAAAAAAAGCATTGGCTAAACTTGAGGAAACCATTAAATTACCTTCCACCACGTCTTTTAGAGATTCAACCTCAGCAATAGTGATCGCATAAGCTTGGCCTTACTCCCTTAGTCTTTTCTGAGGTAAGTTTCCCTGAAGCATTGGAAATTCATTAGAATAATGCCCCATTTCTTTACAACAGTAGCATTAAACATTGATAGTCTTTTTCTACCCCTTACAATCACGATCTTGGTGGAATTTTTCACCACACTTGTAACAAACTCCCATTCCTTTCAAAAAAGTACCAGGGAGTTTCTTCCCACATTTACTACATGATGGATATTCTAATTTTCCCTTCATCCCCTTATTTCCATTTCCAGAGTGTTCATCAGATCTATTCTTCTCTTTATTTTCTTTAAAGTCTTAAGACTTAGAGAATTCATTATATGTCTTAATTGCACATGAGATAATATCTTCGTATGATGAGAATGATTTTGAGACTAATGCTCGATGGAGAAATTTTTTTAACCCATAGAAAAATTGATCAATATTACTCCTTGGGTTACATATATAATCTACTTTATGTCTTGCTAACCTTGTAAAGATAGTTTCATACTTTGTGACATTCTTATCCTCCATTAGCCTCAGACTCTGAAATTACCTTTCCATATCCACTGAATGGTCAAGAGGAAAGTATTTTTATAAGAAAATCTATTTAAACTCCATCCATTCCTTATTTTATTCTTCTTCATATGTCTTTGTGTTTTGAAATAATGACCACCATTGATCTCCATCTCCTGTGAGGCAATAAATGGGCTTGACAACTTTTTCCCTTTCGCTACTCCCCAAAGAATTAAATATGTTTTCTAAGGAACAAATCTATTGCTCAACTAAAAATGGATTTTTAGTCCCATTGAATGTCAATGGTTGTTTCGTCTTGAAGCTATCTAACATTGATCCTACACATTGTGGATCAGGGAGCTCTATACGGGTAATGTTATTATTCTTAACCTAAGTGGGTTGTTCTTGTATAGTGATAACATGATCAGCACTAATTGCATCACCAGATCCACTATAACTATATTGAGTATGAGGGAAATTCCTACATGGATTACGTGCATTGATATGGTTTCCATTCCTTCCACTAGGTTCCATTTCTAAAAAATGGCATACATTAGATTAGTTTATGTATCGTAATACATAATTCAAAACTTGTAAAACCCTTAACATAAATAGAATAGTTTTTGGATATAATCCATAATCATAATAATGTTTTCATTGAAGAGGTATATACTCATAAATCCTTCATAATGTTTTGTAAATAAATTTTGAATTATCCTAAAAATATCCCCTAAGAGTGCCATAACCAAGAGTGCATCTATTCCTGTTGTCGTATACCATGAAACCCCAGGTCAAGCCCAAAACTCCTTGTCAGATTTTTCACTCATAGGTACATCTGTACCAGTGCCACCTCTTCCTGATCATATCCAGAAAAGGATTTATTTCTTGGAAAACTCACAAAATCTCTACATCATTAAAATTCTAGGAAGTTCTTTTATACTGATCCTTAAAGTTTATCTAAGGGTAATGTTATCTAATTAGAGTTTTTCTAAATCTATCTTCAATGTATTTTACTAAACTTCCTCTGATACCAACTATAACTCACCGAACCTAGTTACCTAGAGTCAGTTAATTATTACATAACATTGGCATGATAACAAGGGATCAAATCCCAAAATACCGATTAGTTTAGTAGCCTTGGAAGTACTAGATACATAAAAAAAAATTCATTATATTATAAAAAGAAAATAAACAACAAAATTATCTCCTTTGAACACATTCATATCCTATAGACTATCCCTATAGGCTAGTCTTAATATAATTCTATGCATCCTGGGAAAAATAAAACATAGAAAGGGGTGAGCTTATGTGCTCAGTAAGGATAACAATATAGCGGAATCTTTCATAAATAAACATAAATATTTAAGGAAATGTATAAGATTAAAACACAAGAATTTTAAACATAAACCATATCATAATATGGAAAATATAAATAGAATAATTTCATTTACTTATTCACATGGATATTCTACTAGTTGAATAGTCACAAGAAATATGAATAACCAATTTCATAATTATGGAATTCATAATGTCGGACATCATAACCAAATAGTCGAGGCCTCGTTCCAAGACTACAAAAAAGGTTTTGTCAAAGCCTTGTGCCAAGACACTAGTTTGTCTCATGAGAACTACCGATTCATCGAGGAGCTATAGAGGGATCCACCCATCACTTACTTAGTCCAATACATTCCTCATATGAAAAGGTTTAAACATAACATAAACATTAGTATTTAAAGTTGTATATGAAATTCCAATACTTAATCCATAAACCATGAATGATATAAAAATAACACATCCACAGTCAAACATATCACAAAAACCTTCAATACAATATGGAAGATTTGTATCATAATAAATAAACTTCAAACAAGTTTAAAATCCTTCAAAGGATGGTCACATAGATTAAATGAAAACTATTTGAAAGAAATACCTCTTTCTATTTTGAACTAATTTAAAAGTCACATAATTATAAAAGAAAAAAATTATTTTTGAAATATTCTTATATTATTGTAAAGGAATCTTCAAAGGTGTTATAATAGAGGAGAATAACTGCACTTGCGATATATGTTTTAAAAATGCATTCTTACATTAATTTGTTGAAAAGGTCATAAAGTACTTTGTTTGGAAAGAGATGAAAATATTCCTTTCAAACCATTTTATAGAAATTAAAACAAGGGTATAAATGACTTTAACCCATATTTTAGTAAATAGTATAAATGTTTTCAAATACATTTTTAAGAAACATGGATGTGGATGAAAAAGAGGTCCAGTAGATACTTACGTAAAAACAACCTTAGATAATAAAGAGATTGTGAAATTAACCCTTACCATATAATTTTCCTTGGTCAAGGGTAAGTTAAACTCTTGTATCATAGTTAAATAATTTTTATTTAATTATTAATGAACTACATACATAAATATGATATCATATATGATATTCCAATACTACTTTGTTAATAATATTTTTGTAATATTATTGTTTCTGGTGTTAACTGATTCATTTTCTTTTATAAGTGTTTTTACGTAAGTCATATTTTTTATGTATAGGATGTATTTGATTCATATACAGAATGATATTATGTTATTAAATATAATATTTAATAATTAAATGAAAATTATTCTTGAATGGTTACGATGGGGAATGAATCTCATCACATTCGTGGAGACGGCAATCTGTACGTACGCATGAACGCTACTGTCATTTCATTTTATATAATTTTAAAAGGAAATAAAACCAAAAGATATATAGGTATATTATTATTCAATTATAATATAATATTTTACATATTTTACGTAAGTTCATTAACACCATCCTTTATACGTTCATGTAGGGTATGAACGAGTCATATAACATTGAGGGGGCGGTAGTCCGCACTTCCTCAAATCAAATTATCATATATATAAAACATGAAAAGAATAAATGTATTCTATAAATTAGAATTAAAGAAGATTATAGATAAAATATATATTAGAAATATCATATATAATTATATTTCCATAATAATGGCCACCATAAGAGGTGGTAGTAGACAATTGAACAATCGTCGTTTCGTGAGGCAGTAGTTCACCATCCAGAAAAACATTATATTCTATACCCATTAGATGGAGTTGTGTGTAATTTTAGTTCAAATACATATCATAAAAAATACCTAAAATATTTAGGATAATGGTTCAATTATAAAATAAATAAATAAAGAGTGTTTAGGGGGTTAGAGAAGTAAAATAAAATAAAAGAACTTAAGAGGATATGTTACCTTTAAATCGGGTAACTACCTTTGGTTTGAGCCAAAAGGATTCCTTTAAGTTAATTATTCCTAATATAAGGCTTATAAGAGGAATATAGGGATTTATTTATCTTAATTGGATAGATAATGGATTATCCATGTGGCTTTAGAGGTGTGAGTAATGGGTTAGAGGTGATGCCTTTTAATAAGGGAGGGGAGGGGATCATTAGGAAGGTTTGAAAATATTAATTTATTATATAATGATTTTAGGTTTCTAAAGGTCCAAAACTCTTTTAAGTCTAATATAAGATTACTAATTTTAGAAATACAATCATCCAACAAGAATTGGATAGATTTTTCATATTGTATTAATTTTTATAATCTCATTTATTTGAATCATTCATTAATGAGGTAAACACTGCATCATTATTGGGTCATAAATTATTTTATTTATATGATGTATAAAAATTATAAAATATTACCATGATTTGGGAAATATTTTTATATTTAAAATGGATATTTATAGTCAAAGAGATAACTTATATAAACCCATGTAAAAATTGTTTTACCAAAAGATATAGGTTGATGTCATTTTTGTCTTTACATTAAATTAATTAATATAAAGTTTCATTATAACTCTCAAGTGGCTTCATGGTGCCCCAAAATTGACCCAAAGATTCCCATGGTTGGAAATGTATCATTTAATAGGGTTAGGACACATGTTAGGTTAATTTAATTTTATTATACTGTTATTGTGTACCCTTATTTTCTAGATTTACCCCTTTAACCATGGTAAATAAAATATTTTCCGAAGTAATTATTCATAATGTCTAAAAATAAAAGTTACCTATTTTCAAAATTTGGACCCCCTGATTCCAAATATGTAATATAGTTTTCCAAATTCAAAAAACAAAATTGGTGGAAATTAATTTAAAATTAATTCCCGTTGTCAAAACAAAAAGCATGTTTTTAAGAAATAATAACTATCCATATATTGACACTTGTTTATGTCCAGTTTAAATGTGAAATTAAATCAAATGACATAAATTATATTAAATGATAAAAATACAACCTATTTATACTTAAAAACCATTCAAATATATAATTTAACACTATAAATTATTTTGATTAAAAAGTTTATTTTAATTTAAAATTTAGTATTTTTCATTATTCACCAAAAATTGAAAGTTTTCAAAAGAGTACCAAAAATTCCCCCTAACGTAATTTTGATACTCCAAATCAAAAAATAAAGTCTATTTTGAAAAACAAATTATAAAAGTTCAAAAAATGGGTATTGCTATTCATAACGGCTAGTTTGATTGGTCGTGATGCGTTAAAATCTCGTAGTTGCGTACAATGCAAGATACTGCATTATTCAAAGGGAAACATACCGTGGAAGCATGGGGTAATACAATTTTTATTCTGATTATGATTCTACCCTTTCATATGATGAACTAAGTTTACCTACTAAGGGATGGACATGGACCTCTATAGTTCATTGATGCATCGGTAGGTCTCATGAGACAAACATTCATTAATATTTTGTTGAGTCATCACTAGTATAAAAATGGTCTTTAACATCCAAATTATGATGTCATTTTCTTATAAACTAATGAAAAATATGTTTTCTGAGACTTTTTGGCACATTTGTTTCGCAAAACAGATGCTAAAAATAACCATCAGTATCATTTTTGGGATATGTTTTTTGAAAAACTGATACCAAACATTATAAAATATATATTTATGGAATTGGTTATTAATAAAAACCAATGAAAATATTTAATTTATTTCTATGTTTTTGATAGTTTCTTAATCATTGGTTTTATTAGTCGTGGAGGTAAAATAGAGTTACGGATTTATGGTTGTTGATGCCTGAATTTGAACTTCTCAAAGAGAAGTCTTAGAGAATTCCAACATTCGAAGGCCATAAAATTTAATCCATAACAATGTTTTAGCTCTATGACCAGTAAAATAGAAGCCTTAAAAATACTCTTCAATATTGTAAATATATACTTAATTATTAGGATTAGTTTTTAAAAAAACTGATTCCAATTTGTTATTTTTTCTAATTTTTGGAATCTCTTTTTATATTGATGCCTAAATCCATTTTTATAACTTTTTGGCAACATTTTATCAAAAAATTAATTCCAAAAATGATATATAGTTGTATTTTTCTGACATTTTTATAAAAAAACGATGCCAAGAAATCAATGTAAATCCTCTTTAGCACCAGTTTTAGATAAAACCAAAGCCAACAGTATAAAAAAATATTTTGGATCGTTATTTCAGTTTTTTCACAGAAAAAATTTAAAATTTTAAAATCCTTCCAAAATTATAATACAATTCCTTTGAAAATATTTTAATTTACTATATATAAATTCATTTTCTTCTTCTTTAATCATTTTCAACCTCTTCGATTCAATCAAATTTTCAACATGACATCAATTGATGATTTGAACACAGTATATTTTACAATCATTTAATTTCATTATTATTATATTCCTTAAATTCTAAAAAACATGGTAATATTGATTATAATGATAATTTATTCCTATGATCAATTCACAAATATAAAACATTTGGATGAGATTTACCACCCCAATTGAAAACATCATTATCAATCACTATTTTCATTGCCTTATGAGTTCTACACTATGTCCAAGGATATGATTATAGAAAACATATAATTTGGAAATAATATTATAAAATAACTGAAATATGATTGAAATTTAATGTTATTCTGTTTTATTTGGTGTGTGTAATTTTTATTCAGGTTTCTCATGTTTTCTTTGAAATGAGTTGTATCTATTTAAACATTGATAAGTTCAATTTCTAACAACCATAAATTTTGATATGTAATCCCTTTTTATCCCCATGACAAATAAAATGTAATCTTAGGAAAAGATCTAAAACATTGAAAAAATAATAATTATTGGCATTGTTTTTTAAACCTATGTAAAAATATATTTTTTTTATTTTTTTGGCATCATTTTTGAATGAAATTGATGAAACAAATGATCCTTATGGGTATATTGGGCATCAATTTTTTATAAAACCGACGGAAAAAAAAATTAAATACTTTTTGGCATCAGGTTAAAAAAACTGAGCTCAAAAGAATAATTTTTTGAATCAGTGTCTTCAACATCGGTTAAAAAATGATGGGAAAATTAAAAAAAACTAACATTAAAATCCATTTTCTACTAGCACCTTAACCATTTGTTTAAAATTTCTTATAATGAGGCCTTGATGGCATGGTCATGATGTTATAAATTATGAATTCCCTCATTATGAAATTAAATATTAATTTCCATGAGGTTGTTAAAATATTTATAATATACAATGATAAATTTGAATCCCATGAGATTATTTATTTATAATTATTTGGATAATTATTTATTAAAGACATATTATTCATCATGTTCCAATTATTGATTGAATAGAATGTGTTTTTATATTACCATTCTATATTAATTATACCTTATATATTCCAGATATATTTTATTGTACGTATACCCTTAATGAGCATTAGAGATTACCCCTTTCTTATGTTCCACTTACCCAAGATGCTAGGAAATGTATTATGATTGATCTGTATGGATATTCTAGAGAGAATAGTGGTTATCTCAAGAAAAATTCTGTGTTGTGTATTATTTTATAATTTTTTTTTTGAAATTCAAGTATGTATATAGTTTTCTAATACTACTCTACTATTTATTCCTTTGGGATGCAATCACCGGTATCTTCCACTAATGTAATAAATTAGCCACCGACTCTGGGCTACTAAGGTAAGGATCAATACAGTACCTCTTCAAGATTCAATAAATTTGAATGGTCTACTATGTACATCCTTAATAGGGATACATGGATCATAACATGTAATTGAGATTGGTTAGGTGGGACTGTTAGTCTATAGGCGACCACTACGATGTGATCAAGGATCTTAAAGGGGTCGATGTATCTTGAAATATGCTTTCTCGCCTTCCTAAACCTCAAGAATATCACCCATAGTGATATTAGAAGGAACACTTTATCTTCGACCCCAATATCTAGGTCTCATTGACAATTATCTACATATATTTTAAGTCTACTATGAGTGGTTTTAATATGATGTTGACTTTGTAAAATATTACCTATCATCACTTGGATATGATTGTGTCTTATAATCTTCCTCTCTCCTACATTATCCCAACTAGTATGAGTTTGACAACTCTTCTAATACATATCCTTATAAGGTTCTACATGATTTATATAATAAAAACGATTTTTATATCATAATTACACTAGTTAAAGGTTTTGATCCCAATATCCTTGGAAATTCATTGAATAAGATCTCAACATAACCTCTAGAGTTTGAATGGGTCTTTCATAACGATCCACTATCTGAGGGAAATAAACAGCGATGAAGCTTAGTTTTATATCTAATGTTTCCTAAATGATTATCTAGAACCTTAATTTCAATCTCAATTCTTAATTAAATACAATATATTGGGTAACTCCTTTATGTCTTACCACTTACCTTATGTATATATTTGTTAGTTTGTGAAGAGATAAGTATTCCTTGATAGCAATGAAATTAGCTTACATAGTAAAGTGATTGACTAAAACCTATATGGAATTATTACATTCAGTGGACCTTGGGAGTCCTATGATGAAATCCATTATTATGTCTTCCCATTTCCACACTTTTATGGGTAATATTTTCATAATACCGATAGAGTTATATCCTTCAACCTTGACTTTTTTATAACAAGTATCACAATACAAATTCTACAATCTCCCTTTTCATTATATCACTCGAAATTGTTTTATTCAAATATCAATATGTATTAGTGATTATTAGATGAATAGATGAGGATTATATATACTCATCAATCAAAATATCCCTATTCATTTGTGGTTTTATTGGGATTTATATCTGAATTCTAAATCATATGACTCCATCTTTTGAAATGTTTATATCCAGAATATATTGCATCATTTTCTGTAGCACCTCATCATCATTATAGACCTTCTTAATCCTATTAATTATGGATGTTTGAGAATTAATATGAGAAATTTAGGATAAATATCCTTTAATTATTACCATTCATATCCTTTTCACATTTAATAAGATTGGATCCCTTATAATCCTTATCATGGATTGGGTTGTACGAACCATTCTACAAAGATCACTTTATTCACCTTCCCATGAAGGTAATATATTGAACCATAGTAACCATTGATCAGATATAATAGCATTAATTGGTGTATATTGATATCATTTTCTATGAATATATACTTGAGGATTTTATGATTCATATATATGTCACACATCTCTCTATAGAGATAATGTCACACTTCTCCATAATCTTCTATTCATGGAATTTAATTAGAGGGTGGAAAAGGGTATCAATATTCATATTTCATGAGTACAAAGCCAAATCCTTTTTTTAATTATTCACTTTAGAACAAAAATCCATTCCTACTGGTGGTTAATGTGAGAAAATATTTAGTGATTATAGTATTCTTCTTCTCTTTGAAGCATTCTTCTCATTAATAATTATAGAAAATATTCACCCCATTCTGAGTGATCTTGGTTAGTGGGATTGAAAATCATGATAATGTTCACCCAATTTGATGATAATACCCATATAATCTAAGGGAACTATGTATTTTTATCAAAATGGTTGGTTAGAGATATCCTTCAATTGCCTCTATTTTTTGTGGGTACACATATATGCCTTTTTGGTGAAAACATTCCCCAGGAATGTTATTTGATCCATTCAAAACTCACAATTATTGAACTTTTTATACATATATTATTTCTATAATGTTTTCAGTAAAAAAATGAAAATTCTCCTCCTGATTCTCCTTTCTCTAAGAGTAGATAAAAATATCACATATAAGGACTAATGTGAATTTTTCAAGGTAATACCTAAAGAATCTAATCATTAATCCCACAAATATTTCTATAAAATTAGTGAGGCTAAATGGAATCACTATAAACTTATAGTTATCATATCACATATGAAAAAGAAGTCTTGGGTATTTCCTCATTCTTCACTATTACTTGATAATATATTGAAATAAGATACACCTTAGAGAAGTAATGGTACCTAAGTAGTTGATCAAACAATTCTTCCATCCTTGGAAGATGATACCTGTTATTTATCATGATTTGTTTATCTCATGATAACCAAATAATATGTACATTGACCCATCCTTCTTCTTTAAAAAGTGGATAGGTTCCACCCATGATGAAGAACTTAGGCATATAAACCATTTATCCAGATTCTCAAGTAGTTCTTTCTTTAGATCCTCAAGATCAATAATGTCCACTCAATGTAGATTATTGGAAATTGGAAATTATTTGGGTATAATTTCTATTGATAAATAATCATCTCGGCTAAGAGGGGGACTATTCAATTCTTCAAGAAATAAATCAATAAATTACATTATAATGGGTACATCATCAAGGGTGATCTTTTCTCTAGTCTCAATCATGTGAGCGAGACATGATTTCTCACAAGGAAAAAATATCCATCTTTAAGATGATGGAACCACATAAGATTTGACCTCCTCATTTAACATAAATATGATATTAGGATGATTAATGGTACATAGAATGATTTCCTTCTCTTGGAAATTTATGTTGGATCTATATAAAGTAATCCAATCCATACCTTGAATAATATAAAATTCAGTTAAAGGGATTATCACATGATCTGATGAAAACTTCATCACAATAATTTTTATAGGGGGAGAGTTATATACTTGGGATGGAATAATTTCTACATTTTCAATTTTCATTAATAAAATTACTTATATTTTGTCGATTTTGTTTGAATAGTTATAATAAAATTGCGTGATCTGAATGAATTTATATAAGCATAATCACATAGAATATTTTATATTCATGATATGCCTGCCTTTCACTATTTCACTAAAGTTACGATCATTTTCATAATCCAAAATATTCTTAGGGGTGATTATTTTAATACTATTAAATAAATAAACTAGAAACCCTAAACATTAAAGGAATAAATAATAAATGAAATATATTCCTTAACTTATGTATTTATAAGTTTTAATCAAAGTTATCCGTGATATATTTCTTAACATAACGTCTTGTAGTAATTTTGTCACCTTAATAGTGGTTTTTAATAATATTGTAAATTTACCAAAGCATATCCATAGAGAGTTCCAACCTTGGTGTGTATAAATTCCCTATTTTATGTACTTGGTGAAGATTGAGTCCATATTAATGAACAATTTTTGGTTTTATTACCCATGGGTACAAAAATTCGAGATCCACATCGACATGTTGTATCATGATAGAGATGTATTTGATTGGAAACTAGTTACTCTATACTTGAACTAAATTTTGGGGATGTTATCCAATGTTATTCTTATCCCAATGGCTTAAATTATAGTTCTATAATCCTAATATTTAGAAAATAACTAGACTTTCCTAATGCTAAGATACCAACTATGACAACCCATATTTTAATATACCTCAATTCATGATTTATTGAATAAAGATACAATTAGTAAAACCCCCATAAGATCATGAGGCCTGGTGTATTTGGGTAATTAGGTATATTAAGAATCAACTTCAAACAAAAATAGAATGATATAAACTAAAACTCTCTGACATGAAATTAAAATTCCTTTATTTCCTAAAGTTTCATAGGATAACCTGCAGACATACATAAGAATGGGATGAGATATAATGACCAGTAGGAGAATAATTAAATAATATCATTATGAAATTTGTGCATGTGATTCCTTAGGATTATCAAGGTAATAAAAGAGGGGTGATAATCCTAAACTTTAAGATTAAGGTATGATATAATAGGATAACATAATGCCAATATGGGAATATGGAAACAACATAAAACAAGACAAGATAAGAATAAGTCAAGGATAACCTCTGAGACATCATATCATAGTTTTATTAGGATAAACTAAATTGAAATGTAAATGTAATAACATGAGATAAAAACATTACTCAATGCATTCAAGGGCTATATAATTCCTCTCCCACCTGTCACATTCCTTTTATGTACATGTGTAAGAGTGACGCATAAATTATTCAACATATGAACATATTTCATATAATTTAGTACCATGATTCTTTAGGGTATGTTAAATAGATATTTTTCCCCAATAAATTAAGGATAGTAAATCTACGTGAATACCATTGAGTGTAAATGCGATGGGTATTCACGACAGAATTGTTTTTAATGGAAAAAAGTCTGGATAATTTCATTAGCATGATGCAAGAATATAAAGAATTAAAGAAGGGTTTAATTAGAGTAAAATGGGTATAAAATCATTTGTAAATCAGAATTATATTAAAAGGGGTGTGTAAACACATATCACAACCTGAAAATTTGGGATACCAAAGTCATAATATAAATAAGGTGCATGAATAATAAGAATAATGAGTGGATCACTTTCCTTAAGAGGGCCGTTCTAGAATCTTGGGATGATATTTTTAAGATATTAGGGGAACCATTGAAAGATATAGAGTGGAAAATGTGGAGTAAATTCATTATCTAAAGGGTTTTTATAGAAGATAAATGAGAGGTTTGGTGGGATTTTAATTGAAAATAAAGGATAATTCTATATTAGTTTGAAAATGAGGTTTTAGACTCTATATGATAAATTAATCCAAAACAAAACCATATGTCTATTTTTGTTGCAAGTTTTCTACCAATTTGGAGTGGTTTGTATTACCTTATATGTTTAGGAACCTAAATCCTTAAAATAATCCCATTGGTGATGTGTATGTCATTCATGTTTATAAATAATTGATTTGAAATCCATATAATATAATATAGGTTTTAGAGGATTAATTAATACATTATAAAATTAATCAAATAACATAAAAAATAAATTTATTTCAGGGGAATTATATATTTGTGTGTTGATAAATTTTATGGTTTATATCACATCATTTGATTTGGTAACTATGATGTTATAATACATACTATATATTTATATAATATTTAATGTTTACACAAAAAATTGACTCTCCTGGAAAATTATGAAACATTTTACATTGGAAATTTTCAAAATTATGACCTAAAAATTAATTATTATTTTATGAATATAATTTTATAAATATTACAATTTATAATTTTAAATATAAAATCCCCATTTATATAAAAATAATATTTTTTTGGCAATAACAGTTTTCTTCCCTTAAAAAATTAAAATTGACTGCATAAAAATATATTACAATTTATATTTGTTAAATTTTATTTAATAATATTGTCTTATAATAATATAATTATTTTAATAAATTATTTAATTCATAAAAAAGGATTCCTTTATTGAAACTATATATTTCCTAAAGATAGAAATTGTGTTTCATCATATCAAAATGAATTTTTTATCAAAATTATTATTTAATCATTATAAATTAATATAAGATAAATATAATCATTATTTTTAAAATAAAAAACACTGATTCATATTTTTAGGGTCTAGATACATATTCTCTTATTACACTAGTGGATACCCGAAGGTTTAGGTGTGTGATGGTCATATTTGCTTGTCATAGTTCATAAAACATGGTTTTGGTTGTGATTAGAATGATCTTGAAATTCTCCCATAACTGATTTTTATTTTACATTAGTTATTGAATAATGTATTGGTATTGGTCAAGGTAAATTCATAGTGATTAAATCTATATTAAAATCATAGATAAATTGGATTCATAGGGTATGATCCTACGGGTCGAGTTCATCACTTCCTTTGTCAGTTTCAATTAGATTAATCATAAGCCTTAATATATATTAATCATAATTTCACTATATAATTTATATACTATTAATGGTTATGATTCCTAATTTTTTTTTAAAATCAGTAATATATGACTTTTAAAGATCCAAAATAGAAAAATTAGTGCATTTGTTTTATATGCATTCATTTCTTAATAACAAATGTACTCATTTAAAAAGGTAATTTAATTTATAAATGTTGATGTCATTACAATATGTATTTATGGTTGGGGTCATTGGGACATAAGAATTAGGAACCAATTAAGAGATAATAGTTTTGGATGTCATGTTTGGAATACAAATAGATGGTTAATAAATCCATTTGATATAAAAATATATTTTCACATAGTTTCAGTGAAACAGTTTAAGGTTGAATAACATGAATGTACCATATAGCTTAAAATTTTGTGGTAATGATACTATTGGTCGATTTTATATTGTGAGACTAGGATATTTTTCATGTAGTATAGCATTTTGTTATAGTAATTTTGAGGTGTGACTTTGTCCTTCAGTTGAAATAATCAATAAAATTATAAAAGATCTTACGAATCACTCTAATTGTGAAAAATAAGATTTGGTAGATCCATTATGGTGCAAGAATGTCATACTGAATACGTCCATTTGAAAATATTTTCATGAAGGATAGGGCTCAATGAATATGGTTTGGGGCTTACACATTAGGGATAACATTTTTTGAAGAATTTCTCAATAAGGATAAAAATACATCATTGAGGTTGAGTTTAGGATATACACATGGAGGATCTATATAATTCTACTCATAAATTGGAAAAAGTTAGGTGGGGATAAAATATTGATGAGTGCTAGACAAGGTGACCATGCTGATACGGGTGTGTTCTCACTATAATCGTCATAATTTGTGCCCTAATTATCCAGGGAATGAATGGTTGAATATATCATAGGCCCTATCATTTAGACCAAATAAGTGGAAGGAACTATATATTAATGGAAATCAAGATCTAATGGTTGCATGTTTGTGTGAATTCCTAGATCATATATATAGGTTAGTATTGAATGAAGTCTCACTTCTCCATATTAAAATATTGGAACTTTAATTAAAGAATCCTTAAAATCATTACAAATTTTGATGGATAAAAAAAGAAATATGGGTGTATAACCAATTGTTAAGGGGATATGTTCTCTAACTGATTATGTGATTCCTAATAATAGAGGATATATTGGGTATCATAAATAATCATCATTTTAAATGGAAACCATTTTGTGAGGATGATTGACTAATTAGGAGTCATTTTTAAGATGTGGAGTTCATACATTGGGCCTCACAGGATGACCCAACTAACAAACCTCCTTTAGGTCATCCTCATGGACATGCCTCATGTACTGGCATTATGGGTTGGTATTTTTGAATTCGTATCACTGGCTCGACCTCTGAAGGTAGACTCATGGTCTCGGCCTGGCGAGGTCACCTTGAGGACATGATCTCATGGGTTAGACCTCACAATGTCCTTTCATGGGATATACCTTGTGTGGTTTCCCTGTATGCTGGACATTGTGTGGTTTACCTATGAGATCGACGTTATGTGGTCACCCCATAGACTCACCCTAGGTTTTACCTTTTTTCTTTCTGAGGAATTTTCCCTTGGTTACATATTTTTTACCAAGAGAATTCTTCTAAAGTAAAAACTATTGGATCTCATATTTTTCTTTCTGTATATACTTACCACATAATATGTATATCCTTTTATAGAATTAGAAGGGTATTTATTGGTGACCTTGGGTAATTGGTTTCTAGAAATGATAGGACACTTGAAGATTCCATGTGGTCTGGGATTGTCAGGATAGCGATGGATGTCCAAGGAAGGACCATTGAATTTTATTGATATTAAAATTCTAATGAAATGTGTTTTCTAACTTCATGATTCATGGGACCATGTAGAGCTACTAAAATATCCACTATGATTTTGTGTGGCTGGTAACTTCCTGATGTCTTGTGCTTTATGAGGTGAGGCTATGAGATTCACCTTCACTTCAACCAGAATTCACAACAAGAAAAGATAATAAGGGATGATCTTTTTCCACAATATTGTATATAGGACCATATTTTATCCATGAAGTTTTTTTAATTCATGGGGATAACACATGGTAATGATTCACTATTGGGTTGTTGATGTGACATGATAAAAGTTTATAATATATTCTATTTAATATTATTTTTGTTAGATATAATTTGATGCACACAACACAAAACAAACATGAATAACGCTTTATTGAGATACAAAATGAATTAAATTATTATATAATTAAATGAAATTGATAAAATGATTAGTTTTTTTATATGGGGAAAATTTAATTAATGAAATACCATTAATTCCTGAGAAACTATTTTTGAACAATTTGGTGGAATTATTTTTTGTTTTAAATATTCAAAAAAATTATATCAATAATATTTATTTAAATATTGAAGTAAAAATTAATAAAATAAATTTTTTATATCCATGAAGCAGTTCTGTAAGAACAAGGAATAATATTATAACAATTACTGGTTAAATAAAATCATTTTTTTAAAATATTATTTTATTTAAATATGTTTTTATTTAAAAGATACCTTATATTTTTTTGAGTATTAAACCTATTAGGTAGTATAGTTTATAAATGTATAAAAATTAATAACCAATAATAAATTTGTAAGCTATTTTTATAAAATGATGATAAAATCATATGAAGTTAAAAAAGAGATTTTATAAAAAAATATTTTGGGTTTGTAGAATATATTTAATTTTAATAAATTAAATTAATCAATATTGATGAATAATTTAAATGAAATTTATAGATTATATATTGAATAAAATAAATTAATATTCATCAAATGGTTGTTACTATGCATTTAATGATAATAAAATTATTTTTCCCTTAAAGATGACATTTTTTTAAAATGAATTTTAATCATTTTGTGTTGTGATATTAGAATTAATTTCTCCCACCATTATAAATTGAATATGTTTACACATATTCCAATATTGGAATTATCATATCAAAATTTATTTATAATTTCAACTTAAATTTTAAACATAAAAATATGTTATCAAGGTAAGAAGTTAGGTTTTCACAATAAAGGTTTAAATGGGTTAAAAATAGTTAAACTGAGGGATAATGCTTCAAACATCATAGAAACCATATCATTATCTAATTTTTTTAGTGGATTATTACCTCCCCTATTATTTTCATTAATAGTTTGATTATGTTTTTCCACTTTATCATTAGATTGAGTTTATTTTAATTTAATGTTTGGGGTATTTACCGTGGTTCCAAGCCCTCATTTACAAAAGGGTTCCTCCTATCCTAACTTTTTCAAACACATTGATCACCTCATCAAGACCAATACCTTCCCAAATCACTTCTAATATCTATCAATAACATCCTATTGATTCTATTCACACAAAAAATACCAATGAAGAAGTATTAAGATGTATTCCAAAAGATGATATCCAAGGAGGAGGAGGTTAGAGCTTGTATATAGCATGTTAGAACTTGTTGTAGTAGTCTATTTTACCATATAACTTTTTATCATGATTATTTAGGTTATAATATTCATTTTGGGATATGATATGTCATTTATAACTTAAAAACCATATATTTTCTTCACCAATTATTATTTCATAGATTTATATGCATTATTTATATATATCCCATATTTGGTTCCTAAAAAGGGAGAAAGAATGTTTTTAAGAAAACTCCCCCACATTTCTCACTTTTATTTAGAAATAATTCTCTTCCATATCTGTGATCATAAAAATTATTTTATAAAAAATATTATCTATATTAATATTATTTATAACATGTATTTTATGATACCTTTTATTATCATTACAAGTCATTTAATGTAATATTTTCAAACATTTTATTTGTGAGTAACTTTCTACTTCTTAGAAAAGTTAGAAAACAATATTTTTAACATTTATGGATCAACCAAATTTTATATACCACATGAAAATTATTAATTATCATGTTTTTATAATATTATATGGTTTTTTAAATAAAATATTATTCCCATTTTATTGGGAATTTCATTTTTTAAAGGTTACAAATAAAATTAGGCATTTCATTTATATTTTCAAAGAATATTTCTAATAATTTTTAAAAATTATTTTTTATCTATTTCAAAATCCTTTAGGTATTCATATACTTCTTTAGGGATATAATCTTATGATACCATCCAAATCCATTCCTATGGATGGATTATGGTGATAATATTTTAATGATGTTTAATGAAACCCATTTCCTTCTAATAGATTAATTAAACTATAAAGGAATGATTACCACCACCACCAAATATTTTTGATTTTATAAAAAAACATTATGGAAAAGTGAGAACCGCCATGCACACAAAGGACACACATAAGCGGGTCAGGCTTGAAGCCCCGCCCAAGACCAAACCTAATCAAAAGGAAAAACAAAAATATCAACCAAAAAAAACGAGGCGACCATCAAACACTGCCCAGGGCCGAACCGTCCAAAAAAACACTGCCAGAAAATCACACCATTGAACACTAAGTCCTCGAAACCAACAAACACATTAGATCTCCTCCGGATGCTACACTCTTGCCGCACCAGTGACCACCTATCCATGAAGCGCGGCGCCGGGAGTCGGAATGCAGACCGCCAGAGCTTCGAGGGAGGGGAAAGGGTCACCAAATCACTCAGAACAAGATGACCAAGGGCTCCATTTGCTGTAAAGGGATGATGAATGCTCTTATATTCTTTTGGAATATATATATTTTTATATATGTATAAATGAATGGTTTATTGTTATTTGATATGTGGGTTTATTATATCCCTATATTATATTTGTTTATAGTTTATAACTCGTTATCTTAGAAGATTACATGGCATATATTCCAAATCCTAAGGGTACATGGGAGGTTGTCCCAAACCCATGAGGCGGTATAGGTGATTATCCCATGTCGAAGATTTTATACATGTTATTATCCTACCATCAAGAGGTAACATAGGAATTTAGAAAAATCCCAACATTGTAGAAAGGTGGTTAGCCCAAGACTTATATTTTATTAATTATATGGGGGGACACTAAGACAATTTATTTCTTTTCTTAGGCACTTTCAACTCTTATTTAACAAAAATGAATTTATTATGATTAAGATATGATCTCATGAATCTTGTTTCAATATTAATATATTTGTAATCTTAGGAATCATGTATTTTTTATAAAATATATATATTCCATAACTTATATTTTATGATTTCTTATTTTTAGGTATTATTTAAAATGTTATATTCATGTTCTCATACGCTCTGTGTTTTATTGTTGTCACTGTGATCAATTTTTGATATTTAAAATATTTAAATTTATTATTCTTCTGATCTCACACATTATTATTTTTTATTTCCCCAGGTTATGATGAAAGGTTTAGGGATGGAATTGTTAAAAATGGTACTATGTGGGAAGAACATTTTGGTGATTTTCAAGATCATGCATGAAATCTGTTGATTATATATCTAGTCTCTGATGAAACTATTCCTTTATGGTTATCAAGAATGTATTATTTTTTGATGAATTTAAGATTCACCTAAAGTTATGTAATATTTATGTATGTGAAATCTAGGTCACCTAAGTTTTTATCTAATCCATGTTTAGTTATTTTTTCAGGTTTTGTTATGAGAAATGACAAGATATAACCTATAAAAACCTATAGTAAACTAAAGTGACATAGGATTAAAATAAGGATTCATTGGTTGATAAGAAGGTTTCATAATTTAGGAAATCATTAGAATTATTTTAAATATAATATATATTTTTAATTTTATTATTTAATATTGATGCTCACACTATGAGTTTCCTTTATAGTCAAATTCTTGAACTAGGAGGAATAATATTAACAAAGAATTTGTTGTCCAATATAATTTCTAGCCTCATGAATATCTAAATGGAATAAGAGAGAGGATAATTTTTTTATGCTTACCCTAATCCCTCATGTTATTGATGGTAAAATTAATCATGTTGAACTTCAAAAATTAAAAAGGAATGAGAAAATCACAATTGAGTATTTTATGATGAAATTACCACCTAATATCAGTGAGTCCCCTAATCAAATTATTATCACACAATAGATCTATCCTATAGAAAAAATATTCTCATTCAACATTGATAAGAACACAATAAATATTTTTAATTGTGTATTTTTTGGAAGTTGTAGTTGATCAATTGTCGACTCTTATCAAGAATTTTAGGTGAGAGAAATAAATTCACTCCATGACAATAGATGATTTTAAGATGTTATTTTTGAATAATTATTTTACTTTATCTATTCACACAAAAATGGATATGTAATTTTATGAACAAATTTGTAAGTGTTATGAGTCCATTGTTACCTATTATTCAAATTCCATATGAATTTCAAGGTACACATTTAGTATTATCATTAACCATGTGTTTCTAATGCTTTTGTCGGGGATCGCGCAACTGTCTGTGGAGGGCGCGTAGCAGTAGGCACACATTCCCACTTTCCAAAGGCTAGAAGCATCTGTCACCTATTTAGGTATGTTGGATCCTTGATCAAAACAGGATGAAGGGTTGTCAGTTCATCCTTCCGTGGATTCCTCTTCAGAACTCATCACCTAGTCTAGATCTCCCTTATAGACTAAGACACTGTTTGTGAAACTCTTCCTCGTGCTATGTCTTAATGGACGCCAGTTAATTACACTGCTTCTGTCAGGACATTTCATGTGGTCTAGTTAGGGCAGCAACCTTCAGTCTGGGGAGTAGTCACATTGGACATCACTGGTGTGTCAGGACACTAAAACACATTCACGTATGGGTTTATTCACCTTATTATAGGGCTTCTTGAGGATGCAGAAGATTAAGGCATATAATGTCGAATATGGCGAATTATATGCCATAAGCATGTATCTGAGGTTTTCCTCAGCTTCCCATGTTTAACAGAGGGAATGCTGTGAGTTTAACGTCTAGCGAATATAGATAATATTGATCGAAACACTGACTAGAGTGAATAAGATGGGTTAAACCCCTTGAGAAATCACTGTTGTCGAGGATAACACATGGTTAGTTACCCGATTACTGCTAGGATTATTGAAGAGAGGAATTATCATGATCTCACTGGGATGTGGTGGCCCGAGTAAGAATCATGATTGGTAATGGATGGATAAGTGAAGTGAATGGGGAATGGGATGGAGTTGACTCAAGGGAGACGGTGATGTAGTTCTTGAGTCTCGAAGAGACCTCCTATGTAACCCCATGGAAGGGAATCAATATCCACATTGTTCAGGATGGTGAGTATAGAATTGGGTTGTGCATAGAGGACAATGACCCAATTATATACTAAGGATTACGCATGGTTATCAGACCGATGTTGGTCTTACGCCATTGGGAATGACCAACGATATGGCTGCCAACAGTAGGGATGACAGCGGCTTACCGCTGGGTTTGGGTTGACAACGGCTTACCACTGAATGGGGGTGAAAATTTCTTACCGTTGGATGGAGGCACAATGGTTTATCATGGGATGGGGTCACAACAGCTTACCACTAGATGGGGTCACAATGGCTTATCACAAGATAGGGTCACAACCGCTTACCACTGGATAGGGTCATAATGGAAAACCGTTGGATCGGGTCACAACGGCTTACTACTAGATGGGGTCACAACGGCTTACTACTGGATAGTGTCACAATGGCTTACCGCTTTATAGGGTCACAATGTCTTTCTAATATATGGGGTCCCAATGGCTTACCGCTGGATAGGGTCACAATGGATTACCATTGTATTGGGTTACAACGGCTTACCACTGGATAGGGTCATAATGGCTTACCGCTAGATAGGGTCACAAAAACATTCAATAGGATGGGGCCAAACCTCAGGGAGGCCTTCTACGTACCTTGTCTAGGAGACAAGGATCAAATACCATGTAGTTCGGGATTGTGGATGCAGTTTAACGTCGTACTAGATGAAAAGGGGGGATGTCGTTTAACGTCATGTGGGATGAAGTATGTCCAACGTGAACGGGGTCGGAACCAATGGGTGTTGGGCTTGAACCTCAAGGAGGCTTCTTATGTACCTTTATATGGAAAGGATCAAAGTCCACATAGTTCGGAATCGAGTGGGAACTGATGTGAAGGTGTTCGGGACCAATGGTTGTTGGGAATGGACCATATAGGGGCTTCCTACATATCTCGCCTTCACAAGGATCAATGTCCACGTAGTTCAATATGGAGTGGGAGCTGACATAAAGGTGGTCAGGACCAATTGTTGTTGGGATTGAACCTTAGGGAAGCTTACTACGTACATTTCCTTGGCAAGTTTCAAAGTACACATAGTTCGGAATTGAGTGGGAACTAATGTGAATGTGGTCTGGACTAATGGTTGTTGGGCTTGAACTTTAGAGAGGCTTCCTATGTACCTTTCCTTGGAAAGGATCAAAGTCCATGTAGTTTAGAATGGGTGTTGGTGAGCCAACGTGAAGATAGTTGGGACCAATGGTTATTGGGGTTGAACCTTATAGAGGCTTCCTTCGTACCTTTCCTTGGAAAGGATAAAAGTTTATGTAGTTCGAAATAGAGTGGGAACCGACGTGAAGGTGTTCGGGACCAATGGTTTTTGGGCTTGAACCTCAGGGAGGCTTCTTACGTACCTTGCCTTTGTAAGGATAAAATTCCATGTAGTTCATAATGGATTCAGAACCGATGGGACGGTGGTCTGGACAAATAGTTGACGGGCTTGAACCTAATGGAGGCTTTCTATATACCTTGTCTTGGAAAGTATCAAAGTCCACGTAGTTCATATGGGAGTGGGAACCACCGTGATGGTGGTCAGGACCAATGGTTGTTGGGCTTGAACCTCAGGGAGACTTCCTACATACCTTTCCTTGGTAAAGATCAAGGTCCACATAGTTCAGAATGGGTGTCAGGCTTATGCTTTAGGCTTCCCAAAAAGAATGTCATGGTCGATGCTAACTCTAACCCCACGTGAGTCATGATCGGTGTGAGAAACAAGAGGAAGTAAAGGCCTAATGATCACGTCGTGGAAGGTGCATCCGTGGTAACTGGAATGGGGGCTTATGTGTTGTTAGTGGGCCATAGTGGAAACAGGGGTTTACAGGTGGTCCGCTGTCTAGGGAGATGGAGATTGGAAATTACTCCAGGCTGGAGGCCAAGGTGGTGACAAACACCAAAGGGAGAGGGTTTTGGCATCGAATAATGGAGGACTTCGATTCCCATCCCCCCTCTCTGGTCTTTGGCACTGAGGAAGATAGGAGGAGCAAGGGTGCTACCTCCTACAAGAAAAGCTAGGGGCCTACACAAAGGTGGTTGCACTTTCCCCGTGAACAGACGTCGCTCCGATAAATAGGATCTCATTCCATGTGAGGAATGATTTTACGCTTGTGGACTAGTGGGCGTGAAGAATTTCCAAGGTGGGGAATGTCGAGTATGATGCCCGGGGTGAGGTCATTGTTTAACATCATGTGCTGAGGATGATGGTGCTTGGCAGTTTAATATCCTGCATCTCGGACGATGCATGTTCTCTCTACACCCCTAGGACAAATATAATTGATACCTGCCTACACTTGGGGAAGGTAAGGCATCCACAACACCATGGTGTGGGGTTGTTATAGAGTGATCCCTTGAGGGGTCCACGTTAGCATGGCTATACAAAGAAGAAATAGTCACTAGTGTTTGTTTGCGAAGAAGCATGAGGTGAAGCAACGTAATGGGAGGAACCGCCCAAGGGACTTTGAAGTTACATCATGCAAACCTAGAATGCTGCATGGAAAAAGCAGTTGAGGAGAAAAGGGGCTCATAGTTAGAAGCCTCGTGAGGCACTGGTGCTTCAAATAGTGAAGGAGCTTTGTGATGGGGTATGCTTCGTGAAGTGAAGTGGCCTAGACTAGGCTTAGAGTATAGGTGCATATGGAAAGTTCTTCATGAAGTGGAAAGTCCCTCGCGGAGTAGTACTTCGCGAAGCAAGGGGGCCTTGTGAAGCATAGCATTGTGAAGAAATGTGCTTCGCAAAGCACAGTGACCCTACCTTAGCATGTGGGTCATGTGTGCATGGAGGGTGCTTTGCAAAGCATAAGTGCTCTACGAAGACCCGTGTCCCCTTGTAGATCCCTTTCCTTCCCTAAGGCATATGGGCTCCGTGAAGGGCATCCCGCCTTGAAGAGGGGCCGAATTTAAGAATAGGGGGAGATACTTTGCAATGAAAAAGTAGCTTGAGAATCTCAATGTTTATAGAGTACAAATTTCATCATGATTTGAGAGCTAAAATGGTGAAAGGTCAGATGATCTGTCTTTTGGCCTCGAGGGGAGCTCGATATTTATAGTCAAGAGGTGTTGCGGAATAGAGATCGCTTGGCGCGACGCCCCGTGGCATTTTGTCTTAACCATGGAGATTCACACCTCCTTGATCTGTGGCGGCTTCACAAAGGTCAAAGGGGGTTCTCAGAGCCTCCCATGTAGAGACCTAAAGCTTTAAATACATATACAATACATTACTTTTGAGGAATACTTAATACATAACAAAAAAAATAAAACTCAAGGATCTTAATAGTTTAGTGTCTTTGGAAACATGGAATATAAACTTCCAATCATGTTGAAAGATATTCAACAACTCCCACAATGATCTTCCCCTTTTTGTTTCCTTACATAAAACCTTTCTTTATTTCCTGGGGAAAATAAAACCTAAAAAGGGTGAGACCAAATTATCAGTAAGTGCAAACATAGAGAACATAAAACAATCCAAAAACATTTGAAATAAAAAACTGGTACATGAAATTTAAACATCAAAATCTTGAGCAAAGACATAAATCGTGGAAGTACGTAAGGCATATATCAAAATGGAACATCAACCATGATAAAATATAATGGGAATAAAACATGTAATTGTGGAAACCATTCAGCACATTTTATGATTTCCATAGTAGCCAAGGCATTTCTTCCAAGACCATCTTACTGGACAATGTCCCTTTCTGAATCGAGTTCACTCCTCTTTTCAGTCCTGTAACATTGAACCGGATTAACTTACCATTCTATCCATGTCTATCTCATCAGATATAAATCTTTACCCAATGCATTGGTGGGAGATATATGTCCCACCCATCTCATAATGAAATCATTATTACTTGTGCCACAAAATAAACATACATCATTCATAATAACCCAACGAATAAAATGGGTTTTATAAACATCATCCCATCATCACAGAATCCATATAAAAGAAATGGATATCATTTCATAATAATAAATGTAAAACCATGTGAATCATAGAGACATTATACTTGAAACATTCATATGAAATAATTTCATCATAGATAGAAAATAGTTTTGATAAAACACTTGAAATTAATTCTTGAGGAAAATATCCTTTCTTCTTCAAAATCAATTTCTTTTCACAAAACATAATGAAATTTTAAAAGAAAAATATTTTGTTGAAAATATTCATGAAATATTTTGGAGGAAGCTTCATGAAAATAATGCTTTATAAAACCATAAAAATCGTTTCATGTTGTATAAGTTAAAAAACATTTTTCTCGTACTTTTGCCAGAAAAGTCAAAAAAGTACCTCGTAACATAAACAAAAAAAATATTCCTTACATACCATGTATTAAAAGTCAAAAATGGGTAAAACGGAATTTATACATACATGAAAACAATTTTATAAAACATGGACATGGATGATTGAAATAGCCCCAGTAAATACTTATGAATAAGCAATCTCGGATAAAAATGAGATTTGCAAAATTATCCCTTAACTTAGGTCTGATATTCTTCGTACGTACGCATGAACTCTGTTTTTGATTCCTTATTGAATTGAATGGAATTAAGTATATGAAATATATATATATATATATACATAAATCAAGTAGCATTATTATGTCATATATTTCATTATTACTTATTATATATACGTTATAATCATTCTTTAATTGTTAACATGGAAAATGAATCTCATCGTGTTGTGGAGACGGTAATCCATACATACGCACAAGCGATGATATCATTCACATATTTATTGAATATAATTGGAGTGAATGATCTAATATCATAGAATCTGTATGATGTTATAATAATCAAATGTATTTATTCTTTACACCATTATACCCATCCAAGTAAGGTGGTGGTGGAAAAACAGATTACACCACGGCGTGGAGACGGTATTCCGTACGTACGCACGCGCAGTGATTTCATATTCCGTAGGATGGATAGATAGTGAAATAGGGTTGTTTAAACCATATAATAACATATCGGTATATTATTGATACTGATGTTATTACTTAATAATGAAACAACTAAAGAAGAAGAAGTGGAAGAAGAAATAAAGTTGAAAGAATCGGTAACGAACATTACCTCTTCTTTGAAGCGCCTCTTTGAGACCTCCCCATAGGGCACTAAAATTGATATTTGAAGAACACCAAGACCTCTAGGATGTTTCTAGGTAAGTGGATAAGTGAATTAATCAGGGTTTTTTCTAGCTTTAAGGCTCAAAGTTGTGTGAGGAAGAGAGGTAGGAGGTGCCCTTTTATAAGGGAGGAGAGGGGCACCTTTGGAAAAACTAAAAATATTATTTTATTATAAAGTAATATTCGGTTTTTAATAGCTCTAAATTGATTTATTTAGAAGATAAGGTGGGTATTGGTCGAAATACTCTCATCCAATAGAATTTATACAAGTTTAGGTATCTATTTTAACCTTATCATTTAGATTTAACTTTAATTTAAATAATTATACTAATACCGTGTCTTTTTGTTTTCTTACACTATACGGTTAATAAACTTACTATAACATGCCAAAAGAACCCAAAGTTGTTTATTATTAATATATATAACCTTATCTAAGTCATTTGTATGATCCTTAGATTTTTATGAATAAAATAACAATTAATAATACAATATTTGTTTTAAAAACTATTTTATGTCAATTTTGACACTATTTGGTAATTGATTTTCTTGAAACTCATAACAGAATGATTTGTTTGAAAAAATTTAATTAAATCAATACTAACATTTTATATTAACCTATAAAATTAGTGGAATTCATAAAATGTCTCAAATTACATTTATTTGGGTATTTATAACATCAATTATGTCAATATTGCATTAATAAGATAATTACAGTATCATCTTTGTGTCATAAATAAATTAAATTATGTAAGGTCTAAAAATTACAAATAAAATACCATTATGTAGGAAATATGTTTATTTTTCATATGAATATTTATATTCAATTTATCTTATGTTTAACTCTATATTAAAAATGATTTAGTTATTAATCATTGATTATAACTATTTTAACCCTTCTTTAAATAAATTAATAATAAATGTCCTAATCTAATCCATGTAAACCTAAATGGTCATATTTTATTACTAAGGTTGTTTTTGGTCTAATTACACTTATCCAATATAATTATACATGTTTTAGGATAATAATAATAATATCATTTTTACCCTTAATTACCATATTTATTTTTAACCGTGGTAAAAAAAAGTAAAAAGTTACTATTCTCCAAAAATTATTTTCATCTCATTGAACAACATTTTACATACTGACATCAATCATGTCTCTCGGATTTTTGAAATTCCATTCACAAAAGTGGTAAAAATAAGTTTTATGTAAATTTGCAAATTCTCCTAGGAGGTGAGTAAAAGATGGTCAAAAGTTCAATAAATTTTTATATATCTAAATTTATTATAAAATGACTCCAATGAATTACAATGAACATATATAGGTATTATGTTTCAATATTGACCTAATATAAATTTAAACAAAATAAATAATTATTTAAATAAAAAGTCAGTTTTTAAATAGTAACCTAGTGTTTTCACTATTCATAAAAAAATTAAAGTTTTCAGAGAAATACCAAAATATAACCCTAGGCTAATTTCGATATTCTGAATTCAAAAATGAAGTCCATTTTGAATGATGAAATTTACTAAATTTCACAAAGTGGTTATTACTATTCATAACGGCTAGTTTTAATAATATTTTAATAGCATATCATTGTTTAGTGAAACCCGGTATTGCGTACAACACACGCTATCGAGGAAGGTCATGATAGTGTGTAATGAAAGCCATGTCAGGGTTGCGTGTAGTGCACGACTCCTTTGTTGTTGCATATAACAAAATCCAATAATATTTCATTTATACATTGAATATATATATATATACACACACTCAATGTTGCGTAGAATAACTACTATCAAACACACATGAAATTGTGTGTAACATGATCCAAGATTAGTGTTGCGTATACTGCAAGATAATACGGTATTGCGTATAGCGCAAGATAATCTTGGTGTTGCGTACAACAGAAGATATGAAATAAATTAAAAAGAATATATCTTATAAAATCATAGGTTGTTACATTCTACACCCCTTAAAATGAATTTCGCCCTTGAAATTCATGGGGGTTATAAATCGTTTACTATTCATAGGAACCCACATCGTAGAAAGGAATACTAAAACATAATTTTAAAAAATAAAGTATGAAACGTAACGATTACCCAAAGTAACTCATCATTGGGTTTCCATATAGGAGAAAATAGGTGAAAATATGGATATGGAAGAAAAATCTAACAATCAAGTTCTGATGGAGAGTGGTAGAGAAAATGGCTATGAAAAACCCATAAATCAAAAAGCCATAAATTTGTGATGATCTAAGGTACCATCTGATTCATCAGATATAAGAGCACTAGGACAACATTTTTGGTTTTCAATATCATTTCCCTAAAGTGGAAAATTTTGAATTAGAAGAAATACTAACTTTATTTTGGTACAATCTCACTGTTGTTCGTTCTTTGAACAATTTCGACTTCATCTCTTAAAGAAATGAAGTTGAATTTGTTATTCGTGAAGTGTTAACAGATCATGTGATAGAATGATGGGTAATTCCATTTGTTTCAAACAGAAGGTTAGAAAAAGTTGTCAAATATACATAAGTCCATCTATGGTGAGGTTAATCGTATACGATTCCCAAAATGAACTTATACTTCATCTATCATGAAGCTTAATAAAATAAAAATAGTTTTTACTAACCAAGGACTTCTTGTAGGCCATTGGTATGCGATAAAGTCCAGTCGCACTTTAGTTGTGTGTTCGATTCCCACAGTCTTGTCCGACGCGATGGGTTGTCGCCTATCCTGCAGGTTGTCCTTCTTTTAAAACTACATTACTGTAACATACCATCAATAATATCGAAAAAAGTTCTATCCTTAAACAATAATAACTTATGTCCAACATAATCCATTCCAATCTTTAGGCTTATCTAAAATACTTCGGTCCAAGCTCATTGTATAAAGAAAACAATTATTAGAAAGGTTATCTACCAAGAATGTGAATACAAGAATTTATCCCACATATATCATAAGATATATCTTGTTGGTTATATTCCAAACACATAAATACCTTAGTCATATATTCTCTTGAAACATAAATTACCATATAACCATAGTGAAAACATGAATTCTGTCAAAAGGTAACTCTTTCAACATACCAAAATCCCAAAAATCTATATAATCAAACCATAATATCACTTTGTCCTTATATCCGTCATGAGCTCATGAATACAATCAAACATCTCATTATCTTCTTATCCCTTCATTATGCGCATAACATGTAATTTCCAAACATATCTGAATAACCTTCCGTGGTTATTGGAACCATTCAACATATACTTTCAAATACTTTAGGAAAAAAAATAGTGTAACAATCCTTAGATGTTTCTTTATTCCATAGTACCATTAAATTACCTATACAACATAACTCTTGATAAATATAAAATCATTCCACTACCTTCATAAAACATTGACTGATATTTATCATTTTATTCATCAGCACTTCTTTCATCTCACATATCATTTGTAGTCTATTCATCAACATACATACTACCAATACAACAATGCTGATTCTCTTCATGAGATTTTCCCTTAGGGCATCGATTTTCATAATGCTCGTACATTCCACATTTAAAGCATTTAAACATTGTTGATGTATTAGCAATACCATTATCCTTGTACATTGTGTTAAATGATCCTTTTCCTTTGCAATTACTGGATTTGTGTCCTTTTCCACACCCAAGGCATCTTCCAGTTCCTTTGAAACATTCCCCTTGATGCCTCTTCCCACATGACTTACATGAGGGAAATTGAACTTTCTTCCCTCTATGATCATCATAAAACTCCATCTTTCTCTTATTATCTGAGTCAGGAATCATACCAAAGTTGAGATTATTGATCATATTATGAGATTTCTGATTAGGCATAATAAAAATGTTTGGACTTCCAAATCCCGTTTCATTTGGTTGCTCATGAAGAATATCATTCCATTGTCTGTCATATCCTCCATTATCGTGAATCTTCTTGTTTCCATCAATTTTCGACCACCCAAAAAGAATAGTGTGAGAGGAAAACATCATTCTAGGGAAAACAACATAGTAAAGGGGGAGTACCCTCAATATCTAACATCATAGGTTAATTTCTAATATCGTTACCATAGTTCTAGGACTATATCCTATATGTATACTTATCCTTAGGGACATCCCTAGACATACCTTAGAAATATCTCTAGTGATCTCACTAACGTTTTCGCATCCTAGTTTCCAAAGGTTGACTAAACCTTTCCTCTGATACCAACTATAGAGACCCAAATCTTGACGTACATGGACAATACATTACTTTTTTGGAAAACAGAATACATAAAAACAAAACAAAACTCAAGGATCATAATAGTTTAGTGTCTTTGGAAACATGGAATATAAACTTCTAATCATGTTGAAATATCTTCAACAACACCATTAACGATCTTCCCCATTTTGTTTCCTCACCTAAAATCTTTCCTTATTTCCTAGGGACAATAAAACATAAAAAGGGTGAGCTCAAATGCTCAGTAAGGGCAAACATACGGAACATAAAACAATCCAAAAACATTTGAAAGCAAAAACTTGAACATGAAATTTAAACATCAAAATCATGAGAAAAAACATAAATCGTGGAAGTACGTAAGGCCTATATCATAATGGAAGATCATCCATGATAAAATATAATGGTAATAAAACATGTAATTGTGGAAACCATTCAGTACATGTTATTATTTCCATAGTAGCCAAGGCATTGCTGCCAAGACCATCTTAGTGGAAAAAGTCCCTTTCTGAATCGAGTTCACTCCTCATTTTTGCCCTGTAGCACTGAACTGGATTAACTTAACATTACATCCATGTCTATCTAATGAGATATAAATCTTTAAACAATGCCTTGGAGGGAGATATAGGTCCCTCCAATCTCATAATTATATCATTCATACTTGTGCCACAAAATAAACATACTTCATTCATAATAACCCAACAAATAAAATGGGTTTCATAAACATCATCCCATCATCACATAATCCATATAAAGGAAATGGATATCATTTCATAATAATAAAAGGGAAACCATGTTTATCATAGAGACATTATACTTGAAACATATATATGAAATAATCTCATCTTATATGGAAAATGGTTTTGATAAAACACTTGAATTGAATTCTTGAGGAAAATATCCTTTCTTCTTCAAAATCAAATTCTTTTCACGAAACATGATTCAATTTTAAAAGAAATTTTTTTTATTGAAAATAGTCATGAAATATTTTGTAGGAAGCTTCATGAAAATAAGGCTTTATAAAACCGTAAAAATCATTTTATGCCGTATAAGTTAAAAAACATTCTTCTCGTACTTTTGTCGGAAAAGTCAAAAAAGTACCTCGTAACGTAAACAAAAGAAAGATTACTTACATACCAAGTAGTAAAAGTGAAAAATGGGTAAAAAGGACTTTAAAAATACATGAAAACACATTTATAAATCATGTACATGGGGATATAAATAGCCAAAGTAAATACTTACGAATAAGCAATTTCGGATAAAAATGAGATTTGAAAAATTATCCATTAACTTAGGTCTGATATGCTTTGTATGTATCCGAACCTGCTATATAATGATATAAATAATTTCATTGACTTATTAAAGAATCATATTCATTTTTATGATATCATATATGGTTCACTTAATACTTTATATTACCCGTTCTTTTGTAAATTCCATGCAAAAGAACATTTTGGGTAAAATCATTTCATTTGTCGTCCGTGTTTTGACTTGTAATTATTCATATGATTACTTAGATCATGATTACTTAATTCCAGAATATAAAAAATTATTTATATATAATATATATTCAGAATATACATATATAAAATAGATCGATAAATGTAAAGAAATACACTGTTCATGGAGATGGTAGGTCGTACGTACGCATGAACGCTATTTTCATTTCCTTATTGAATTGAATAAAATTAAGTATATGACATACATATATATATACATAAACCAAGTAGCATTATTATTTCATATATTTCATGATTACTTATTATATATAATTTATAATCATTCTTTAATTGTTAACATGGAAAATGAATCTCATCGCGTCGTGGAGACGGTAATCCGTACGTACGCACGAGCGATGATATCGTTCCCATATTTGTTGAATCTAATTGGAGTGAATGATCTAATATCTTAGAATCAGAATTATTTTATAATAATCATATTTATTTATTCTTTACACCATTATACCCATCCAATTAAAGCGGTGGGGGAAAACAGATTACACCACGGTGTGGAGACGGTATTCCGTACGTACGCACGCGCGGTGATTTCATGTTCTATATGATGGACAAATGGTGAAATAGGGTTGTTTCATACTTATAATAACATATTAGTATATTATTGATAATTATTTTATTACTTCATAATGAAACAACTAAATAAGAAGAAGTGGAAGAAGAAATAAGGTTGAAAGAATCGGTAACGAACATTACCTCTTCTTTGAAGCACCTCTTTGAGACCTCCTCTTAGGGCACTAAAATTGGTCTTTGAAGAAGACCAGGACCTCTAGTATGTTTTAAGGTAATTGGAGAGGATAATTTTTCAGGGGTTGGCCGAGCATGAAGGATCAAAGTGGTGTGAGGAAGAGAGGGAGGAGGTGCCCTTTTATAAGGGAGGAGAGGGGCACCTTTGGAAAAACTAAAAATATTATTTTATTATAAAGTCATATTCGGTTTTTAATAGCTCTAAATTAATTTATTTCAAAGCTAAGGTGGGTATGGGTCTAAATACTCTCATCAAATATAATTTACAAAAGTTTAGGTTTCTATTTTAACCTTATCATTTAGATTTAACTTTAAGTTATATAATTTTACTTTTACTGTGGCTTCTTGTATTCTTACACTACAAGGTTAATAAACTAACTATAACAAGCCAACCGAACCCCAAGGTGTTTATTATTAATATATATAACCTTATCTAAGTCATTTGGCCGACCCTTAAATTTTTAGGAATAAAATAACAATTAATAATATAATACATGTTTTAAAAACTATTTTATGTCAATTTTGACACTATTTGGTAATTGATTTTTGTGAAAATCATAACAGAATGATTTGTTCGAAAAACATTAATTATATCAATACTAAAATGTCATATTAACTTCTAAAATTAGTGTAATTCATAATAAGTCTCAAATTACATTTATTGGGGTATTTATAACATCAATTATGTCAATATTTCATTAATAAGATAATTACTGCATCCTCATTGTGTCATAAATAAATTAAATTATGTAATGTATAAAAATTACAAATAAAATACCATTATGTAGGAAATAATTTTATATTTCTAATGAATATTTATAGTGGAATTTATCTTATGTATAACTCTATATTAAAATTGATTTAGTTATTAAACTTTGCTTTTAACTATTTTAACCCTTCTTGAAATAAATTAATAATAAATGTCCTAATCTAATCCAGGTGACCTAAATGGTCATATTTTATTCTTAAGGTTGTTTATGGTCGAATTACACTTATCCAATATAATTAGGACATGTGTTAGGGTAATAATAATATCATTTTTACCCTTAATTACCCTATTTACTTTTAACCGTGGTTAAAAAAAGTAAAAAGTTACTATTCACCCAAAATTATTTTTATCTCATTGAACCACATTTTACATACTGACATCAATCGTGTGTCTCTGAATTTTGAAATTCCATTCACAAAATTGGTAAAATTAAGTTTTATGTAAATTTGCAAATTCTCCTAGGAGGTGGGTAAAAGATGGTCAAAAGTTCCATAAACTTTTTATATATCTAAAATTGTTATAAAATGAGTCCAATGAATTAAATTGAACTTATATACGTATTATGTATCAAATTTTACCTAAAATAAATTTAAAAAAAATAAATAATTATTTAAATAAAAAGTTTGTTTTTAAATAGTAACCTAGTATTTTCACTATTCATCAAAAATTGAATGTTTTCAGAAAAATACCAAAATTTCACCCAAGGATAATTTTGATATTGCGAATTCAAAAAGAAGTCCATTTTGAAAGATGAATTTTACAAAATTTCAAAAAGTGGTTTTTAGTATTCATAAAGGCTAGTTTTAATAATATTTTAATAGCATATCGTTGCTTAATAAAACCTGTATTGCATACAACACACGCTATCGAGGAAGGTTGCGATTGCGTGTAATGAAAGACAAGTCAGGGTTGCGTGTAGTGCACAACTCCTTTGTTTTTTCATATAAAAAAATACAACCATATTTCATTTATACATTACATAAATATATATATATATATACACTCAATGTTGCGTAGAATAACTACTATCAAACAAACATGAAATTGTGTGTAACACGATCCAAGATTAGTGTTGCATATACTGCAAGCTAATACGGTGTTGCGTATAGCGCAAGATAATCTTGGTGTAGCATACAACAGAGGATATGAAAGAAATTAAAAAGAATATATCTTATAAAATCTTGGGTTGTTACATCCCGCCTCCTTGCTCCATGGCGAGTTTGCGGACATCATATGGGTTCGTGTAGCCTCCTGCCTCCTTGCTCCATGGCGGGTTCATGATTCTAAAATGGGTTCGTAGTGCCTCCAGCCTCCTTGCTCCACGACATGTTCATAGATGAGAAGCTTGGCGTCAGCCATGGTGCCGTGGGGCTCTGTGAATGAGCTTCATGAAGCATTATCTAAGAGTTTCTATTTGTTCATCTTTTTCATAAATTTTCACACTAAAAAATGACCCCCCCCCTCAGACTTGGATCCAAGTTTAAATCGAGGGTCAAAGTCTGAGGGTCAATCGCCAAAATCCCTTTTCCAATTGTAAAGATGACTCACGAAGAGTAGAGGCAACGAGCAGGCCGAGCGCACTCTAATTCTCACCACGGTTAGATTCGCTGCAAAGCCCCATGGGTCCTCTCCTATAAATAGGGGAGTTCACCTCTCTTTTTTCCTTTCTCTTCTCTATGTTTTTTGAATTTAGTGCTCTCGATTTTCCAAGCTCCGCATACTCTGCGATTTCTATCAGCAAATCAAGCCTTCTGCTTTGCAGTGCACAGCGAGTCTTTGACTCTGCGATGGTGCACTTTGCAGTTTTCATCCAAAGGTCGGTGAAATGATTCACGATTCCATTAATGGGATTGAGCTCCGTGAACGGTCTCAGTAATTGAGCTCTGCGAAAGGGATTCGCGAACAGTGTCCAAATAATAAAAATGGAATGGCTCACCAAGAGGCTGCTAGGGTGGGTCCATACTGATGCTGCCCGAAGGGAGGAGATGGAGAATAGATTGGCTCTAGGGGAGATGGTATGAAGCCACTATGATCATGATTTGTTGGTGAAGCTGCAGTTAGAAATACAAAAGAATTATCCAATGTGTAATAGGTTTCCTCTGTATGTATATGGGCTGAGGTATGACATCTTCATCCCTAAAAGATGTAGGGACGAGCCAGCTTACTTGTTTAGGAGCATGTCGTGCCAGCACTAGTAGTTCAGGGCGGCTGACGGCCATGCCTGGGAGGACTTCACGCATGTCAATGATAAATACATGTACAATCACTTGAACAATGTTGATGGGAATAAATTGAGGTTGAAGACATCCCCCCTCTGTACTAGACGATCTTGATGGCATCCCTAAGGAACCCATGGAAGGGATGGTCTGAGGTGTGGGGTCTACAGCAGGGTGGAAACTTCACACATGACTGGGCCTGGGCCTACTGAGTAGGTGCCTCATGTGAATAGTTTGGGGAAGAGCTGAGAAGAGTGGTCCTGTATGAGGTTCCTTGGGCTTCCTAATTCCTTATCTATCATCCAATACATATGATGTCGTAGTTGTTGACCAGGTGGTCATCGAGGACCAATAACTTCCAATTACACCACATGGAGGTTGGCATCAGTTTATGGGATGGGCATCAGATCTCAGGGGTCCTGATACTGGGGGTGATGTATGATGAATTCCTCCCCGTTATGGGTTCATGGGAGGATTTAGAGCAAATGCTTCCACTGGTGATGGAATTGATGGAGATGGTTCTAGGAGAGGACAAGGAATCAGTGGGGGATGTCCATTTCAAGTGATGGTTTGAGCAGTTCCTGAATATCCCAAAAGATAGGTTATTTCTGGTGAGGCCTCAAAAATTCCTGAAGGGGGCTCAACGAGGCAAGGATCACTCATACTGCAGATCTTGGAAGATAGCCAGTGGAAGATGTGGGTATTCAATGTCTGTACCGAGCAGCAACTGGTAGTCAGGTAGGCCGCATTCATTACAGCTCTCATCTGCAGTTGGATCCTACCCGTGAGGGATACGAAAATGGTCGTGCGACCAAGAACATTTATCATGGAATCCGTGTTAGTTATAGGAGGGAGGGTCAACCTCGGGATCCCCATGCTCACCAAGTTGTACAAGATGTTTTTGCATATCAGCGAGGGGAAGAGGCCACATATGATATACAGTCCATTCCACCTCCTGTATGGGGGGATAGCGGTGCACGTCAGGGGGGGTCTATGAAAATATGAACCCCATATCCCCTCTTAAATGGAACTTCTACCCATCCATCCTAAACACCATAGTGAGATTTCTGATCATGGTGACAGTGCAAGTGGTACTGACCCATGCCTGGAAGGTAGATGAATTCAAATTTATCTGTTCCTGCTACTAAACGGGTGCTTTAACTGATGATGGAGAAGGAATGGAAGAGCACTGATCCTATCTTCTGGCCTTTCAAGGTGGAGTATTGGTGGAAAGAGTGGGCTGAGAGCCCCTCTATGTGTCATACACCCCGTACTGATTCACTAAGCAATTTTGGTGTATGCTACAACTGACCCTACAAGTCAATTTAGTGGGCCCCATGAGGAGAATATGTGTGTGATGAGGCAGATATGGCTCATGTACACACAGGAAGACTGGAAGATGCAGAATGAGCTACCTCCACCCAGTGTCTCCTTTGAGTTGGTGAAGGAGTACGCCAAAAGCTGGGAGGCAGCCTACCTGGGGGGAGATGTTGAAGCTACCAAACATTTTGGTCGGTGATGGTGTGCCTCCCCAACATCAAGGATGGGGCCAGAAGGTAGCCAGGAAATCCCATGGTGGAAGGGCTGCCATGGAGGCAAGGCCCGCACCAGTTGAGGGGGAGGTAGTTGCAGTGGATCTAGTAATGCCAGCAGACCCAATGGTCCCAGAAGAACAGAGTTATCCAGAGGGGACTCCATTGAGAGGATTTCGTAGAATATCCACTCAGGATCCGGGGAAGTGGTTGTGCCACATAGACATACCAGATAATGTTGTCTTCTTAGAGGCTTGGGACATCTGGGAATTCAACATGATATTCCTTAGCCTCCCCAAGATGTGGCAACACTTGAACCATATTGGGATGGATTTTGGGGGGATAGGCCCTATCACGGCCAATTTTGCAGTGTCCCAGGCGGAGGTGGAGCAATACATGGAAGAGATGGAGGACTATGTGTACTCCTAGGGTGCCCCGCATCAAATGACAGATCAAGTAATGTTGTTTTTAGATCAACATGCCCTCCATAGTTGTCAGCTGCTGAACTGAGAGAGCGCTTCCCACTACTGGAAGAATCGGGCGTGTCATCCTATGGTGAGTAGTCTAGTAGAGGGATCCCATTGGAGGATGGAGAATATAGTTATTCTAACCCAGTCCTTAAAGAGGTTGCAGAGGCTCTTGATGTAAAATTCTGAGTCCCTTCACCAGGATATGCTTCCAGTCTACCTTGGACCCTGTACCAATGTTTAAACTGTGTAGGAGAGCCTCATACACTGACTCTGTTCTCGCCCATCAATAGATGAAGATGCGGGGCCTTCAAGATCTATTCCTATGGATAAATCGATTACTGCATCTAGCAGGGCCAGGACAATCAAGGTTTCTCCTACATAGTTTTTAGAACTTCTGAAAATATACGTAGGGCCATGCCTTAGGGTCCTGATGGAAACAACCTTGGAACGAGGCTGAGAATTCAATCTTTGTATGTATCTTTTACTAAATTAACAAATGCCACCCATCGATCAGATTAACTGACATTTGTGCACTTCTTGGTTTGAATAGTTCTTCCAATGGCATGGTCTGTCTTGGCGAGGTTGGTTGGTAACTCTGGCGGTGCTTTTCCCAGGGGGGATGTCGGTGGTCGTGGAGGCAGATATTCAGACTGACCAAGCAACGGTGCTTCTGATCACTAGTGGGTCTATTAGTAGGGACGAGCCTGTAGTTATTGAAGTGAGATCCGATGATTAAGATTGATCAGATAGTTTGGGTCTTTCCATACCCAATTAGACACCAGATGTGGACCCTGCCATTGAGTTCATGGGGGCATTCTTTGGATATGAGCCTGCCAACCCCACAGACTGGGATGAAACGAACTTCTATGAAAAGGATAGCATGATAGTTTGTTTCTGGTCTTGGATGCTGATCAAGTGCTTCATCGATGACACCCCACAAGCACAATGGATAGACCAGATTGAGAGACATTGTTCACAGATACGTGAATTGTGTGCTGGGGGGTGAATGTCCAACGTCCCCACATGCTCATCCGAGATCTCATGGCAGAGAAGATTGAGGACTATGATCATGGCCTTTCTATGGGTTGGAAGTAGAGAAATGTGGTTAACATAAAGAGGCTCAAGGAGGATGAAAAAAAGATTCAACAGCTTCACATCCGGGTATATGAACATTCTGCTTCTCTCAATGCGTAGTTGGTGATTATATCGGGGCTAAGGGACTAACTGGCAGAGGCTGAAGAGCACATGACACTAGATTCTGAGGAGATGATCGTTATCCAATCCAATGAGGATCCGAACTGGATCATAGCTAAATATATGTGCACCCTTTCTTCCAAAGAAGAACCAGAACTGAATGGGAAATAGTGAGTCCTAGACAACACAAGCCAGAGGGCGGTAGAGCTGCAATGTTCTTTTGATGGGGTCAACCCATCCATAGGAGGGGTCGATCCTATGGTACTATGATTCATGTAACTTTTGAAAACAATTTCATGCTTTGAATATTTATTCTAGATGAATTCATGAGTTCTATTATTCATTTGGTTTATTTAATTTTCATTATATTCATGGAACATCTAGCGATCAGTCCTTAAGCTCACGTGGGTCGGGCCCGATGTGAAAAATAAGGGATGACCACATTATCATTTCACCTGAATATAAGTGTGCAAACCAAGCTCCATGAATCTGAGGATTGAACCGCCAATCCAGATTTCTGAGAAGAAAGGGATAGGCCTAACTGGAGGATGAATCTCTCAAAAAAATCAAATCATCACTTTCCCGGTGTGCGCTAGTGCACGAGCGGGGTAATTCCAGGGGCATTGGAATTTATCCGAACATTGGGGAGTGGAAGGTGTGAATAAGGATACCCAAAATTCGGAATACTATATGGATGGTGTGATAGTGAATAATTATTATTGATCATGTTATAAACACAATATCCTTATTGTGTTATCCAGAAATGGGGATAACAAATGAGGGTCGACCACTGACCATGTTCGAAACATGGGGCTTGACTCGAAATGTCATCCATTATTATTCTAGAACGTTGGACAATGATAGTAGGTGAGCTATAGGATGTTCATCCATACTATTAGGGGTTCTTTTATATTTGAAAGAGGATGAGCTTCTGAATAAAGGGTATGCAAATCATGGAGGGTGGCATGATGGGTTGTTTGAATGGAGTCGAACACTCTTAAAATTACATCACCGTGGTGAAGGAACATTAGGTGGGCACATCAGTCTTATCAGGGATCATACCTACTTCTGAACAAGACCTCTTTCGTATGGACCTTTAATGAAATGTATTTTTACATCATATAGTGAGGATGGTGCACATAGTTTAAAGTTCATACTTACTGTACCAATATTGTGGTTGAGGGGCTAGAAGGGTTAATGAACCTGAGGTTGGGCCAAAGGAAAAATGTTTGGGCATATATACATATTTTATAAGGATGATAATCAATACATAGGTAGTTCTTAAATCATGGCATAGTCAAATACTGACGCTGGTTGGGAGAATCCTCTCTAGAGAGGAAACTGACGCATCCCCTGATTAACATAGGACATCCTGAACTTTTTCAGTGCAGAACGGCATTTTAATGTCATGCATTGAGGACATGGATACCTAGAATGGAAATGTGTGGTGATGCACATACCCCTACGTGAATGGGGACTATAAGATTCCATGCCACACCACACGCTCTTGGGAGAATCCCTAGGTCGAGTGACTGAATGTGAAAACTGTGTTGGGTGCAAGACCGATTATCTAGTCATTCCTACGTATCCCATGAGGATGGGAATCAAGAAATACATAGTTAAGAGAGTGTAGTTTAACATCATACGGTACAATGAAAGGAATGTGTGGCATGGTTGCGCCAGTACACGTCCTACCAGAACTACAAAGACCATGTGAGTCGTTCTTGATGTTGGAAACAAGGAGTAGTGATAGGACTTCGCTAGAAAAGAAAGGCACATGTAAGAGGTGATGGGAAACTTGGATAATGGAATCCCAATGATGTTTACCTACCTATATAGCGCACCTAGATTCAAAAGGGGGTAAATCCATGTATGTTGGAATTCCACTTGGACATAAGGAAGAAGAAATGTGTGAATCATGATGCTCATGATCTGGACCACAATTATGGTGGTGTGATGATAGGGGATAACTGTTGACCATGATTGAAACACAGTATTAGTTTCGTGTTTTCCTGGAATGGGGATAGAAAAATGAGGGTCGACCGCTAACCCTGTTCGAAACACAGGACCTGTCACGAATGTCATCTAAGGTCCTCAGGGACATTGACCCAAGATGGTAGGTAATCCAGTGTGGCATGAGACTAGGTTGTAAAGTGGGACCCTTCATACATTGAAGATGATGAGGATCCAAATGAAAATCTCACGAAGCTTGGCCATGGAACTAGGTAATGTCCTTGTGAAACTTCCACACGTTGGGTGCTGCCATAACACATCTGACTACGACAACAATATTTATCAGATAGAAGGAGTTGATTCCCCCTCCAAGGAAAAGGGTCCTTATATTTCATTCTTCCCAAATTAATGGTCATATGATGAACCAATAAGGAAAATATGATTTAATGGACTAGTTGCAGGGTGACGAAGTAGCCAAACCCAACACGTAGTTCCCATAGGGAGATCTTATTTTAGGTTCATATAACTTAGACCAGTTTGGGAAACGACATGGGGGAACAAAGTACGACTTTTTCTACACTTGAAGTGAATGGGTACCCATGAGGTACTCACCACACCCCATGTTACCAAAAGGGGTTGGGCCTATGGGAAAAAAGAGAGAGGACAAGATTTCAGATTCTTAGGGCTGGACCCGTGGACAATATGCCTGGGTGTTCTTAAGTATCCCATGAGGATGGGAATCAAGCCGTATGTAGTTTTGGAAGATGTTGTGCAGCTTAATGTCTTACAGTTAGGATGCAGAGTGATCTTATTTTATGGTCATAAAACCTGGACTAGTGATGGTAGAGAATACATGAGATGCATAGTGAGGTAATTATAAAACCCGACGTGAATGAGGACCTGGAGTCCATATTACAATATGTTCCTTGGGTAGGTTTTAGTTTGAGGGACTAAAAATGAAAGTTAGGCTAGATCCAATGCAATGTGCATGGGCATTCCTACATGTCCGATGAGAATGAGAATCAAGCCACCCATAGTTCTCGGGAGGGCATGGTAAGATACCAGTGCTAGAGATACTAAGGTTATGTGGGTCTGGCCGTTGCACCAAAAGAAGTGACATTTGATATATATTTTTTGTCCATTAGGATGGATTTATGTTTTTTTTGGGAAGTGGTGGACCTAGGATAGAAATTCAAGGCATCACCACAAGAATCCAGTTGTGTGCAGGCGTTGGAAAAAGGTATGGTGTGTGACTGATACCAAACATGATGTTCCCTCGAGTGAGGACACCACGATGCGGTTCCGTTTTTCATCGTTCGGAAAGGATGATAATGTCACAGATTAGGGTCATGTGATGGGACCAACCATGTACGTTAAAGTCGTGAAGTATATACATAACCGTTTAAAGTCTTGTGGGACTAGGAATAATTAGTATAAAGTCATATGGCTCAGACATATACACAAAATATGAGGTTTAAAATTGAATGAGCACAACGTGATAAAGCATACCTGGAATTAATGAGTACATAATCCCATATCACACCGCTTGAAATTCCAAGAAATAAACCTCAGCCCGAGGGGGCTACGAAATTATGGAGAATATGGGGCAGGAGATACTAGCTCTCAATTGAGTTGGATAAAAAAATGAGATGTATGGGCATTCCTACATATCCCATGAGGATGGGAATCAAGACATATGTAGTTATAGAAAGTGATTTTTAATGTAATGTTGGACCAAGTAAATGAGGTCGGAGGGACAATCTCCTTGATGGGAAGTACGTGATGTGATAATTTTAAACCTAACGTGAGCAAAGGCATAGGCCCATACATGCCACATCACGTGGTCCTATAAGAGTTGGGGCCTAAAAGGAAAAATGGAAGAGTTAAATTAGTGCAGCATAAGTTGGACCCAAAGACGAGATGCTTGGGCGTTCCAACGTATCCCATGGGAATGAGAATCAGGCCATATGTAGTTCTAAAAGATATTTTAGTTTAAGGTATTAGAGCTCGGGCCATGGAGAAGCAAAATCCATCCAAGTAAGAACAGACCACAATCTGATCCCTAAACCCATGTGAGTCAAACTTGGTGTGGGAAACAAGGTAGAAATAGGTTTTTTTAATACATGGAATAGACGCTAAAGGGAAGCCGGTGTGGATCCCCGAATGATGCCTTACCTCAACTTTGTCCTCCTAATGTCCAAATGCACACTGAGGGATAGTACCGAGATGGTTGAAATTACACTTGGACACAATGGAGTGTCAAATGATGTTAGTTGTGTAACTAACATTTACGGTTTCAAGGGGTTGGTGTGACGATGGAGGATAACTGTTGACCTTGTTCGAAACACAATATCTATATCTTGTGACCCAAAATAGGAACGAAAAATGAGCATCGACCACTGACTATATTCACAATTTGGGACTTGTATCAATTTTTTGTCTGAGACCCTCAAGGAAATTAGCCCATAATGGTAGGAGAACCCTTATTCCTAGCATCCGTACCATTTGGGGGTCCCTTCGGATGTGAAAGATAATGGAATCCTAAATGAAGGGGACCAGAAAGCCTAAAAAACTAGTGAAAGCATGTCCAGACAGAACTTGACACTCCAGGAACTAGACCAGAGTACTCCTGGTCACTTTTGTGAATCACCGAAGAGGGCTAGGGGACCTGACATAAGGGCAGATGACTCAAAGAGATGAGAGAAGAGAAATGGAGTGAAGGACACTCAAGAGAGAGAGGTATGCGGTGTGGTTTTTATAAGCCCAATGTGAATGGGGAAAAAATTCCATACTTTACCATATACCCCTTTTTTAGGATAAAGTATGCCCAGGGGCTAGGATGATATGGATGTTTCTAAGGATGGGACTGGATCCTAAGACTAGACGTTCGGGCAGTCCTACGTATCCTATGAGGATGGGAATCAAGCCACACGTAGTTCTAGAGAAAAGGACGACGCAAATAAGGGAAAGATACCCAAACGAGGGGTGTGTACGACATGTCGAGTAACCTAAAGTGAATTATGAAATAATACCATACCACACTATACAATCCTAAGTGAGAACTCAAGCATTGGGCATGAGGCTAGGCTATATACAGAATGTCACATCCAGCTTGCAGTTTAATGTCTTTCAGTAAGGATAATGGTGATCTTCATTTAAGGTCATAGATCTCGTATCAGAGATGCCTAGTTTAATGTCCTTTTTGTGGGCCAGATAGGTAAAATCATCATGTCTATGGAAGACCACAAAGCTGAAACGATGATAAAGGGAAACTGTTGCCTAGGTTTGCAACAAATTATCCACCCTTGTGTGACTGGAGTTCAGGGCAAACAATTGAGCGTCGAACGTTGACCATATTCGCAACATTGGAATTATATCAATTTAATACCCACAATCTGTGAGGACGTTAGCCCGTAATGATAGGAGATCCCTTAGGCTGAGCATCCCTGCCATCCGGTGGTCCTTTTGGATATACAAAGTGATGAAATCCCAAATTATGGGGCTTACGATGCTTGGTAGGGCAGGTGCTCACAGGATATATGATAAATGAAGGAAGTGAAGTCTCAAGGGGATATGTGTGATGTGGTGAAATAGCCTGACATGAATAAGTACGTGAGTCCATACAACACCCTACAATAAAAAATGACTACTCAGGCTAGGGGATCAAAGGGGTCGACGGACCTGAGGTTGGGTGCCCTGGCCGACTGTATCCACATGACCTCTCGTGTGGGCATTGCCTAATCATAGATCCTAAGACCACATGATAAATACTTTGTGTGGGAAACAAGTCAAAGTACTATGCTCTCATGATCCCATAAGGGTCTGACAACTGTAATTACGCTCCTTCTCGAGTCAGACTGAGGTTTGGAGAGACAGTGGGGCATAATGCACCACTATACTCCATATTTGGGACATATGGGGGTGGTGACAACAACAAAGGATAGCTGCTGACCAGGTTTGAAACACAACATCCATATCATGTAACATGGTATGATCATGATGAAATCGACGTGAATAAGGGAACAAACATGCACCACACCATGTGTTTCATCCTAATGAGAGGTCCTAAAGTTTGGGGCTTGGCCTATGGATGTAATGTCTGGGCGGTTCTATGTATATAACAAGGATGGGAATCAATCCATACGTAGTTTTGAAAGAGCCATGTAGTTTAAATTCATGCGGTAAGGATGTGGGAGGATTAGAAGAATGAGGAGGGGCACATGTAATGACCTTCATAATCTTTCCACAAGTGGGGCCAAAAAATCGTACGCTACATCATATGAGATCCTCTGAGGGATCTCCACCCAAGAGTGGTAGCCAAACAAGATGAGTGTGGGGCTCGATTTAGGAAAAGGCATATGAGTGTTCCTATGTATCCCATAAGGATGGGAATCAGGTCATACATAGTTATAAAAGGTGAAGGATGACGTCCTGTAGGACGAAGCATAATTTAATGTCATAGAGGACATTTCACCATTTAAGGTCAAGTAGGAGTGTACAGTTTAAGGTCATGTAGGACTGGACAGTTTAAGGCCATGTAAGACATTGATGCAGTTTAGGGTCATGTAGGACCATTATGTAGTTTGAGGCCATGCAGGACCATATAGTTTAAGGATATGTAGTACTGGGAGACTCAAGAAATAAATGGCTTGAGGAACTTGGCATTGGTGGGAGGAGTTATATTCTCACCATCCATGGTAACCAGTTAGTATGTGCCATTGGAGTAAACCTTGTGAATAATGTAAGGTCCTTCCCATTTGGGCTCCAACATGGGTGGTTCTCTGTTAGGTATTATTGGTTCCCTTAGGGACAACACCAAGTAGCCTTGAAAAAAGGAGCAGAGGCGAACATTCTGGTTGAAAGATATAGCTATTTTGTTCTAATGCCTTTCCATATTGTGAAGGACACGAATCTTGTTCTCATCGAGTGCTTCCAACTTAGACAGAATGATTTCAGCTACATTATTTGGTGCTTACTAATGATAGACAGTTGTTCCTAGTGAGGGAAATTGAATCTCTATGGGAAAAATAGCCTTTGTTCCATACACTAGTGAATATGGGATCACCTGGGTGGAATTATGAGTCGTCGTCCGATAAGCCCATAAGGAATGGGGGAGCTTGTCCAGCCAAGTCTTCTTATTATGACCAACCATTTTCTATAGAATATTAGTGATGGTTATTTTGAATGTCTCAATCTGTCAATTTGCATGTGCATGATAGCAGGAGGTATGGTTATAATGGATATTGTACTTAGTGTTCAATTTATTTAGCTCAGCTTCTCAGAAGTTCGTTTCATTATTAGTGAGGATGGCATGAGGGACTCCAAATCAGTTGATGATGTTAGTTCTCAAAAAATCAATGATTGAACGAGCCTTGACCTCTTTGAGTGGAACTGTATCTTCCCACTTGGATAAGAAATCTATATCAGTCATGATAAATCTGCACTGGTGAGCTTTCGCCGATGGATATGGTCCCATGGCATCGAGTCCCCATACCGTGAATGGCCAAGAGTACATGGTGAAGTGGAGAGGGTCTAAATACAGATGCTTGAAGTTAGCCTGAATCAGGCATGCATGGAACCTTTTGGGGAACTTGATGCAGTTTTGGATCATGGAGGGACAAAAATACCCCAGTCTCTGGATCTGGTGAGATATATTTGGCTTAGTCTGATGAGCCTTGCTGGAACCGACATGATCCTCCTGCATGACCTAGGAAATCTCAGTTCCTTGAATGCAATGGAGGAGGACCCCATCATACCCATGCTTGTAGAGAATCTTCTCATGACCAGGGCTGTCCTGGACGGTGAGATATAATGTGCGTTGTCATATTTGCACACGCTCGCCCCAATCTATCAAGAGATTACCATTTTGGAGGTACTCAGCAAAGATGGTTCTATAGTAGGGAATCACTTCAATCACTGTATCGGGGGGACCTGGGGGTCCTGACGTGGATGCACCAATAGTAAGGTGGCTTACCTGTAGGCTGTCATCATCACCTGGAGTGACAGGCGAAAATGACTCTTCGGTGGACCAAGTGGATAATCAGTTCATCCTGTTCGGGCTCTGCAATTGATGCCGCTAGGCCGACAAGGGCATCAGCTCGACCGTTCTGAGATCGAGGGACATGAGTAACTTCTACCTGAGATGGGAATTGGGACATTATCTGGAGACTGCATTCCAACAATGGAACAAGCTCCAGATTTCAGATGACATAGTCACCATTGTTCTGCTTCATGACCAGTTCAGAGTCCCCTTCACAGGAAAATGGGGAATGTCTATCTCAAGGGCCAGCTCGAGGCCAGTGATGCGAGAATAATACTCTACATCATTTTTGGTGGAGCATTCTGACACTGGGAATGAGTATGATAGAATATCATATGCTGGGGTAAGAAAGATGATACCCAGACCTACTCTGTTGAGCCCGAGGTCATTGAGTCTTCGGCCAGTGGGGATCCGAGAAGCACCATTTAAGTGCATGTGCCAACACGGGATAACATAGTCTACCGAGAGGACAACCTCATCCGAAAAATCATGGTCCATGGATTGGTCCACAAGAGATAAATGGGAATCAAGGAAGTTTTCCAACGCTTTCCACTTAATAGCCTTCTAGGGGACAAACCTGATGTCGAACTGTTGGAGAATCACTGCCCACTGAGATAGATGACCTATCAACATGGGGTGGTTTAGGATGTACTTCAGTGGATCTACTTGGGACACCTGTTGTACCTCATGGTGCTGCAAGTAATGTCACAAATTCTATACATCGAATATGATCACAAGGAAACCCTTCTCGATAGGGTGTATCTAGTTTCTGTATCGAGGAGCTTCTGACTGAGGTATTAGAACCTATTCTTCATTCCTTTGTTATTCTTTTGGGCAAGAAGGGCACTGAGATATCAATCCTGGTTGGTCACAATAACGACTGAAAGCTTTTTGGAGATGGGTGTCATTAAGACCAGTGGTTGGAGAAGATACTACTTGATTTACTCAAAACCAGCCTGACACTCTTCGTCCCACATGTAGACGGTGCATTTCTTCTCAAGCCAAGAAAAGGTCTTACACTTGCCATCTAAATTCATGATGAATCGGTGTACGTAGGCTAAGTGGACTTGGATTCCTCAATGCCCCTGAATGTTTCTTAGAGGAGACATCTGGTTAATGGCCTTGATCTTCTCTGGGTTGATCTCAATTCCCCTGTATTTTACAACGAAGCCAAGAAACTTTCCAGAGGTGACCCTAAAGGCACACTTCAATGGGTTCATCTTCAGATGACGGGAGTGGAGGAAGCCAATCTCTTTCTCAAGGACTTTGATATGGTCCTCATGCTAGCGAGATTTGACCACCAGGTCAACTGTGTAACATTCCACTAACATTCCTAGGATCATCTTAAATATGTGATGCATAGCCTGCTGATAGGTGGCACCCGCATTATTTAAACTGATGGGCATGATGTCGTAATAGAAAGTGTGTTATATTGCAATGAAGGTTGTAGAGTCCTCATCCTCGGGGGACATTTGGATATGTTTATACCCAAAGTACCCATCCATTAAAGATAAGGATTGGAACTCAGTTGTAGCATCGATCAACAGTTCAGTCTTAGGAAGGGGAAATCATCCTTCAGATCATGACGATTGAGATCCCAGAAGTCAATGAAAACTACGATCTGTCCATTCTTGTTTCTTACTAGAACAATTTTGGCTAGCCACTTGGTGTACTAGACCTCCTTAATGAAATTGGATCTGATGAGCTTATCAACTTCTACCTCAGCCAGGTCACCGTGAGAAGGGTGCATCTTTCTAGGAGGCTACTTGAACCCACAATGATTTGTCGGGAGACCGAGGCGGTGGGTGGATACCTGAGGATCTAGTACTAGAATCTCATCATAACTATATGAGAATACATCACAGTGTAGTTTAAGGAAGTCTATATACTTCTATTTTACCTCTAGAGGCATGAAAGCACTGATCGATGTTGGTTTTGGGTCTGCCACACAACTGAGGTTCACCTGTACCAAGTCGTCAACCATGGTAGAGATTCACTCTTCAAAGACGGGTGGAGTGTCCTCTAAATCATATTCTTCACTTATATAGGGGGGATTCTCAGCGAGAGGATCTTCCTTTGCATCGACAGCTCCCGATTAGAGGCTGGTACCATCATGAGCAGTAGTGGACACTGCATCGGGGAACTCCTATGTTGCTGCAACCATAGCGATGAAGGCTAGTGATCCAATCTCATCTGGTCTTTATCCCAAGGGACTATGCTTGATGATATCAAAGAAATAGTGGCACATTGGCTTGATCTGGTTAATTATGGCCTGGATAATCACACAAGTATGACATATTGTCATTTCCTTGGGGTGGACATCCCGATACCTTATGGTAATAAGAGGCTCCGGGATCACCTAAGCCCGGTTTATGTAGGTGTATGAGGTGATCTTCCAACATCACTTAGATGTGGGAATTTCCTCCCCCCTCATTCCTGAAACAACAATGAATTTTCCCATGTCTGGAGTTTTAGCCTCCAATCAATGGAATTGAAAAACGTATGCATCATCCAGATCTTCCCAATGGTTGGTCACCGCTGTAGCATGCCCGACCTCCTTAGTCTGAATCTGCTTTCCTTGCTCTTGTAGTAGTCTGCATTGAGATAGTGGGATTCAAAAGAGGATAAGGGGGATGATTCACCTTTATGCACACCCACTCAACCATTAAGAAAGTACTTAAGGCACTGGTGATATGCTGAAGGAACCAGCATATGTAGGTGGAGCCACTACCTACCCATCAACGCATTTTAGGCGGTGTCCTGGGAGATAACCTTAAACTAAGAGCTACAATTAGACAACTGAACTTGGTCTTAAAATAGATCTTGTCAATCGGTGTATCCTCCATCCTATCAAAACCTTGGATTATTAGGTTAGATAGACTCAGATCATCCTTAGACAATCCAAGTTTTTGCAGTGTCCGAGTCAGGATTAGGTTTGTTCCATAGCCTGTGTCGACAAGATTGTGACGAACATCCACACCATTGAACTGGCTGGTGATGTACAATGGGAGAATGTTCCCCTATATGGGAGATCCTTCATCTTCACTATATAATGAGATGACAGCCTATCATTCAGCATTCTCAACTGCCTCAGCATGAAAGGATTTTGCAGCTGCTACCTCCATCTCAAACTGGAGCAGGATTCTTAAAGCCACAGATTGGGCCTCACACATATCTGATGATAGGCGAATGGCCTCCATGATGGAGAGCTTTGATATATTGAAAGGAAGCTGTTTGAGAACATCATACTTCCATTCCATGCATGAACTTATTCTTATAGTAGGTCACTCTATGACAGGGGGTATGGTGGGCCCTGCCGACTAGGCCGACTACTGACTGGTGCTAGGAATATTCTCTTTCTCACAAGTTGAAGCATGCGGAATGACTACCAGATGAGGGCCAGATGACTGAGACCTTCCTGTAACAAAGCGTGGCTAGTCACGGCATGGTCGAGGTGGCTCTGCCTGATCCTATAGCATGAACGATGGCAAAGGTGGACCTGATGTCACCAGATGATAGGGTTGTGTATACTGAGATATGCACTGGGCATGCTACCTAGTTTCGGTGGCATGCACAAACTGGCTGGAAGTACTACCCGAGGCACTCTGACACCTCATATTTCCACATCTCTTTCGACACTGAAGATGGTTGGGGACGTTGGGAGGATCCTCCGGGCAATCCCCATCATTAGGAATCGGGTAAGGATTTACAAGCTCTACGGTATTAACCAAGGAATAACCTTAACCATCACTCAATGAATCATCCAGTACCAGATGGGTTCTGGGAGGGATCTATAACTCTTTGGGAATGAAGTTTCCGATAGTATGGGATGATGATGGCATTGTGAGGGACTTTTCTTTCCCTTATGTCACTGGTGTTTTCTCTTCTAGGAAAAGGATGACTAAGACAATGATGAAAAATTAGGTTCTACGGACTCTAAAGGATATTTCTGATTCAAGCATGCATGAATAACACCATCAACACTGGTGACTATTTTAAGATCTATCCAGTCGTCATACTTTTGGGACCCATGGTCAGAAACCTGATGTCACTCACCTTCGTTGTCGCTGCTGCTGTCTAGCCTCACAAAGATGCATGCCACATGTTCCGGAGCTGGTCCCTACCAGACTATGTTGTTATCCATCTAGTCTAGGAGCCAGTATTTAAAAACCTAGCTCTATTTGAGGGTGTTCCCTAGGATCCAGTGGTAGGGGTAATAATTATTGTGATTAGTGAGGCTCTCCTCTTTTGGCCTCTTACACTCAGGAAAACATACAATCCCCTGCTCTGGAGAACTTCAAAAATAACCAGGGACTTGTGCCTTTCGGAAGTAGTAGGTATGATTCCTCTTGTTTGGGAAGGGGGACCTCAGACCCTGAAACTAAAGAGGGGCTGGAGGAGCCTGCCGAAGAGGTGGAGTTTTCTTATCTTGTCTAGGCTGTAGCAACAAATTGCGTGGGGTACCTTCTGATTCTGAGGAGGGACCTGCTATGTCGAAAGTTGTTCCTGAGGTGTACGGACTATACGACGCTATAGATGTGGCTCCACTAGTAATAAATATAGTTTCCTGGGGGTGCATCTATTTGATCCACTATGACAGGCTCGGCCCTAGAAGCCCTTATCACAGGGATTGCAGGAGGCAATAAACATGCTTTCTTAGCTTTCTTTAAGGATTTCTATTGGTGATGGACCTTATTCGAGAAGTCATAGAATCCTCTAGGGTAGTTATAGATGATCAGAAAGGGGACCAGTTCCATCTTGACATTCCCAATGAACATCGTCAGTAATTTCTTCATAGTTAGCGGCATGTCAAGAGAGTATGTGAGTCATTTCCACCAGGTAAAAAAGTCCACAACAGGCTCATCAAGCCTATGCTTGCACTTGAAGAGGTTCACGATACTCCTCTTCAGAGTGGTGGAACTAAACTGCTAGAGGAATTTCCTATGGAGGTCTTCCAAGCCATCCACTGACCTGATAAAGAGCTGTATGTACCAGATGAATGTCGGCCCTTCCAATGTCTGTACAAAACACCAGAGTGTGGCAGCTTCCTACTACGATGGAGTTCCCAACATATGGCCACACCTTGAGATAAATTGGTACAGGTGCTGTAGCGGGTCCCATGTCCCATTAAATGGGGGAAAATGTGGGATTCCCCAAACTCGTGGGTGTTGTAATGTCATCCACCGATGCTGGGTATGTCTTTCCACCAGGCGGGGTTTCCACATGTCGAGTCTCTAAGGCTTCGAGGCGGGCGATGAGTATTTCCACTAGATTATATGGGCAGGGATTCTTGACTGGATAGGGATCCCTAGCCACCAGTGCATTGGAGGGTTCTTCAATATGATAAATAGGCCCAGAGGCTCATGGATCAGGTGGTGGAATGACCTGTGGAGCACCTGGGGCATTCCATGCTGGGTTATGAGGATTGTCACGCCGTTTAAGAGGGTTTGGTGACACATACCGCACCCTCTTGTCGTAAGTTCTAGCCTCAACCCTATCTATGTGGGTAGGATGGTCAATCTCACTTGGGGTCAGTTCACCAATGGGATGTTGTGTCTGCCCCTACTGCCCTGGCCAAGGATCATCGTAGTCTGGTCGTCACACCGCTGCACATTCTGCAAGGTGGTTGTCGACCACCTTCTTCTGTTCGGTGATTTGCTAAAACAATGAGGCTTTTTCAGGGTCATCTTTCGCCTTCTTCACTAAGCCAGATAGGTCGGAGGGTTTGACAGCTCCTAGGAGTTCCTTTCTCTTGTTTGGATTCCGGCTGAGGACTAGTTACTCGGTGGACACGAGAAGTTATAACATATTTATTTGCTGGTGAGTGACCCTTCCCAATAGATATAGTAGTTGTGACACTCCATGAGGGGGTAATTCCCCATCAAGGAGGGCCTACTAATTCTCCCTATCTGAAAGGCTATCCATGTTGACCGTGACCCTTCCCGGAGGCATATCCTCTATGTCGCCTGGCAAATCGGGTAGGCACCGAATGGAACTGAAATGGAGGGTCGTGTACTACCCCCATCCACAGATTTTCACATGGAGAGAAGCCTCCTTGATTATCTTGCAGAGCACTTTAAAGCTATAGATTCATCATTTTTGGAGGGTCTAATGGTAGCCTGGTGACTTAGGGCATTGGTCCATGGGCAGTGTGGCCAAATAAACAAAACAAAATTATTGGCCAATATATTTGAAGTGTGTCTAACTCTTGCGGTAGGTCAATCATTGATGATGAAGGTGGAAATGAGATTCCCAGGGGTTCTAGAAAAAGAATCCATCCTCCTCCTAGGTGAGCACTTCTGGTGCCCGAAAATGTAGTGCTGCAACTGGCCAGAACATCTCTGGGAAATGGTCTGCTGCGAGAATTTCCCACAAGTTCTTAGGTCCAAATTCAGGATCTATCCCTTCATTTTCCCACTTGTCTAATAGAGGTGGTTGGGGAACTGGTAGTGGTAACTATGCAGACCACTGAGATGGTTGGATAGATGGTGCAGAATATAGAGAGCAAGATGAAAATCCACCACATCTTGCACTATACTCTGAAGAGTGTTGTGACTTTACCACAACATTGCGATAAAATGGGATAACAACCACAGTTTATGGTGAAGGGACTACAACTGCGTACGATGTGTTATGCTACTGCTCGTCCACCATTTATCCCCAAAATAGATCTATGTGATCTCTAGTCGAGGTAGTGAGTGCTTCTGGTGATGAGGGTGGTGATTTCATGGCCAGAACCTGTGGGGTTTCCAAATGTTCTTCCTACTCGATGTACCTGCGGAGGGAGGCGGGGATACGATGGATCTCACATTCTGGAAGTATGAGACCCATGCACCTTGTTTCTACCCCGACCCTTGACACAGAGGATCTATGTGTGGGTTCCATCACTGAGTCATATTCTGCCTCATAATCTATGAAACAGACTGGTTTGATCTCGGTTTGAATCTTGTCAGCATTCTTTTTGTGGCAACGAAGACCCACCCTCCTACCCTAGGATGGTTTTTCAGGATAGGGTAGATTTCTAGCTCAAGGAGGTCCTTCAGCTGTATTAGAGCTGTGGAGGGGTGGACATCCCCCTAAGTGAGATGGGGTGCAAGGAGCACCTGGACAGATATCAAAGGGAACATTGGGAGGACCACTGTGTCCACCGGCTGATGTGCGGAGGGGACCTCCATGGGAAATTCTATAGTGGGTAGCACCTCCACTGAATCCAATATTAGCAGGGGTAGGACCTCCATTCTTCCTTCACTTGGCAGCGTCAGTGCGAGGAGGGCCCTTATACAGGTCATGCCGAACATGGGTAGGACCTCAATGCTGGGTGCTGGTGATGAGAAGCTAACCTTCACTCCTCTTATTATTGAGGCAAGGAGGACCTTCACCAGTAGTTTCAAGGACATGGATAACCCCCCCCAATACTAGATATTGATCAGATGCAAAACATCTCCATATTAGCGATCTGTGGTAAGAGGAATGACCCCATACCCAATGAAATGAGCGTGGGAGAGGCTTCCATACTGAGTGTCACCACAATGGGGAGGACCCTCTTTTGGATTGACGATAGCATGGGGTGGACCTACGTGTTGATCTTGCAAGTGGGGAGGACCCACATTCTCCATGGTGATAGTACGGGTAGGACCTCTGTATTGGGTGTCACTTCTGCGGGTCGGCTGCGGCAGTTGTTCCCTGCACCGGTGGCTGAGAGAGTCAACCCGGCCTACCTGTGGGGCAGTTGGAGCCTCGATTAAGGCCGAGTATATAAGTTCCCCTACTCAGTGTTCACAAGAGGATGATGATGCACGTCGAAGGTGGCCCGAGCCATAGTAGATGCTGACGTCGACACCCCTCGGTGGGTATCCTCCTCGGCCTACGCCCGACGCTGGGGTCTGGTCAGCTAGACAAGGGCCGGTGGTGAAGGTACAGATCTTACCTTCTCTTCACCTGATGGGATTGGGTGGTGGCATTTGCGCAGCCTAGTGGGGCCCTCCAGGGGGCCCCTGGAATGGGATCCTGGAAGGACTGGCCTAGACATCCCATCCCTCGCCGGCGTAGGGGTGGGAATCGTCGAGACGTTCCGGGGAGAGGATCCCGAAATTACTGTACGTTGGGGTTGGGAGTAGTGAATCCCTTCATGGCCCTAGGGGGTGGTGGTGGTGATGAGGCACATATGCCTCTAATTCCTTGGTGGGAATATCCCAAATTAGGATAACCCCCTCCTCCTTGTATAGGAGTATGAGCTCTCTTATTACCCTTCGCTGTACTAATTTAGAAGGGGATATGGGGCATGGGAACCTAGAAGCTATGGTTTTGGAAGACATTGTAGAAGTGGTTGAACCATGTGGGATGGCCATGTTGGCATTGCCCCTTCCCCTATGTCAGTGGGTGGGTGGTGATCAGATTTCTGGTGCAGCAGCTTGGTTTCTTGAAAGCAGGGAGATTAAGCCATTAGAGCTGAAACAAAGAAACCAACACCCAGTTCCCTAGTGCCATTCTATCTCCCATGGCTAGTACGAGGGATCAAAGATGAAAACATTGTATATCGGGATGTCCAATGTTTTTACAAATCCAACTGTTAGAGAGTCCATGCTAGGCCCGCTATTTATTGGCGGGACCCAACACTGGATAACTAGATCTGGTGACATGTTAATCCACTGATGTCCCAAATGCTACTGATATCCACATTGAGGAGAATATATTCATGTCAGGTTCACCATTTGTGTTTTCAACGCTTTCTCCAGGGCAGGCGCATCCATCTGTGGAGGGTTCACAGCTGTTTCCCTGTATTCCCACTTTCTAAAGGCAGGAGAAATTTTTCAACTAATCATGTACATTTTCTCCTTGATCAAAATGAGATGATGGGATGTTGGTTCTTCCTTCCATGGATTCCTCCTCAGAACTAATCCCCAAGTCCGGGTCACCCTTATAGACTAAGACGTTGTTCGTGATACTCTTCCATGTGCTATGTCTTCATGGACTCCGGTTAATTGTATTTCTTCTGTCCGGACATTCCACAGGGTCTGGTTAGGGAAGAAACCTTAGGTCGGGGGAGTTTTCATGTTGTACATCACTAGAGTGTCTGGATGCGGGAACACTAGCACGTCTGGGTTTATTTCCCTTATTATAGGGATTCTCGAGAGCGCAGAAGCTCGATGAATCACACGTCGAATGTGAGGAATTATTTTCCATAAGCATGTATCTGATATTTTCCTTAACTTCCCATTTTTAACATATGGTGTGCCGCAAGTTTAACATATCGTGGAGATGGATCAAACTGATTGGAACACTGAATAGAGTGGATCATATGGGTGAAACCCCTGGAGGAAACACTAATGTTGTGGATAACATAATGTCAGTTACCCAATTACTGTTAGGAGCAATGAAGAGATGAATTGGCATGATCTCATCGGGATGTGGCGGCCCGGGTATGAATCATGATGGATAATGGATGGTTAAGTAAAGTGGATAGAGAATGGGATGGAGTCAACTCAAGGGAGATAGTGATGTTGTAATTGAGTCTCAAAGAGACCTCCTACATATCCATGTGGCAGGGAATCAGAGTCCTCATAGTTTAGGATGGGGATAATTGAATTGGGGTGTGCGTAGAGGACAGTGACCCGATTATATACTGGGGAATATGCGTGGTTAGAAATCCAAGCTTGGTTTATGCCACTGGGATGGACCAGGGATATGGGACCCAATAGTAGGGATGACAGTGGATTACCACTGGGTTTGGGTTGACAATGTCTTACCACTGAATAGGGTTCACAACGGATTACCATTGGATGGAGGCACAATCGAATAACGTTGGATGGGGTCACAACGACTTACCACTGGATGGGGTCATAAAGGCTTACCGCTAGATCGGGTCACAATGGATTACCTCTAGATAGGGTCACAATGGCTTTCCGTTGGATAGGGTCACAATGGCTTACTACTGGATAGGGTCACAACGACTTACCACTTGATAGGGTCATAAAGGCTTACCGCTTGATAGGGTCACAATGGCTTACCACTGGATAGGTTCTCAACGGATTACCATAGGATAGGGTAGGAACGGAATTCTGCTAGATGGGGTCACAACAGCTTACCACTGGATAGGGTCCCAATGGCATACTGCTTGATAGGGTTACAATGGCTTACCATTGGAAATGGTCACAGTTGCTTACCACTAGATAGGGTCACAAGGGCTTACCACTGGATAGGTTCACAACAATTTTCTACTATATGGGGTCGAACCCCATGGAGGCTACCAACGTACCTTGTCTATGAGACAAGGATCAAAGCCCACATAGTTTGGGATGGTGGATACAATTTAATGCCCTACAAGACGAAAACTGGGGATGCAGTTTAACGTTAGGTGGGATGAAGGTGGTCTGACGTGAAGGGGGTCAAAACCAATGGGGTTTGGGATTGAACCATAGGGAGACTTCATACGTACCTTTCCTTGGAAACGATCAAAGTCCATGTAGTTCAAAATGGATTGGGAACCGACGTGGTGTTGGTCGGGACCAGTGGTTGTTCGCCTTGAACCCCTGGGATGCTTCCTGCGTATCGTGCCTTGGTATGGATTAACATACACATAGTTTAGAATGGAGTGGGAACTGAAGTGATGTTGGTCGGGACAAGTGGTTGTTGGGTTGGAACCTCAAGGAGGCTTCCAATTTACCTTACCTTGGTAAGGATCAAAGTCCACGTAGTTCGGAATGTAGTGGTAACCGACGTGAAGGTGGTCAGGACCAATGGTTGTTGGGAATGAACCTCAGGGAGGATTCCTACATACCTTGCCTTGGTAAGGATCAAAGACCACATAGTTTAGAATGGGTGTTGGTGAGCTGATGTGAAGATAGTCATACACAATGGTTATTGGGATTAAACCTCAGGGATGCTTCCTACATAACTTTCCTTGGTAAGGATCAAAGTTCACATAGTTCGGAATGGTGTGGGAACCGACGTGAAGGTGGTTGGGACCAGTGGTTTTTGGGATTGAACCACATGGAGGCTTCCTACATACCATGCCTTGGCAAGGATCAAAGTCCATGTAGTTTAGAATGTAGTGGGAACCTATGTGAAAGTGGTCCTGACCAATGGTTGTTGGGATTGAACCTTAGGGAGGCTTCCAACGTTCCTTTCCTTGGTAAGGATCAATTTCCATGTAGTTCGGAATGGAGTGGGAATCGACGTGAAGGTGGTCAGGACCAATGGTTGTTGGGATTGAACCTCAGGGAGTCTTCCTACGTAACTTGCCTTGGCAAGGTTCAAAATTCACGTAGTTCGAAATGGGATTGGGGCTTATGCTCTAGGATTCCTAGAGAGAATTTCTTTATCGATTCTTACTATAAGCCCACATGAGTCATGCTCGGGTTGAGAAACAAGAGGCAGAAATGTCTTGATGATCATGTTGTGGAAGGTGTTTCCATGGGAAGTGGAATGGGGGATTACGTATGGTTAGCGACCCAGATAATAAACAAGGTCTTATGCATGGTTCACAGCCCAGGGAGATGGATATTGGTACTTACTTTAGGGTGGAGGGATTGGTGGTGACAAATCCCAAAGGGAGAAATATTTGGCACCGAAGAAAGGAGGAATATGGTGCAAATCCCCCCCTCTCTGGTCCTTGGCACCGAGGAAGAGGGGAGGAGCAAGGGTTTATCCTCCTACAAGAAATGCTAGGGGCTTACACCAAGGCGGTTTCCCTTTCCCCACGGACAAACGCCGCTCTGATAAAGAGGATCACATTCTATATGAGGAATGATTTCACTCCCATGGAGACCAGTGGGCATGCAGAATGTACAAGTTGGGGATCCCCATGTAAGATTCATGGTGTGAGGTCACAGTTTAACATCATGTGCTGAGAAAGATAGTGCTTGGCAGTTTAATGTCCCACAGCTCAGGCAATGCGGGTTCTCTCCGCACCCCTAGGACATACATAACTGATACCTTCCCACCCTTTGGTAAGGGAAGGCATCATCAATGTTGTGGAGAGGGGGTGTTATGGATAGATCCATTTAGGGGTCCACATTAGAGTGGTTATATGAAGAATAAATAGCCATTAGCACATGTATGCAAAGAATCATGAGGTGAAGCAATGCAAAAGGAGGAACCACCCAAGCTACATTGAAGTTACATCGTGCAAACCTAGAAGGTCACAAAGAAAAAGGAGTTGTGGAGAAAAGGGGATCGTTGGTAGAATCCTCGTGAGGCAATGGTGCTTCATATAGTGAAGGGGCTTCATGAAGGGGTATGATTCACTATGTTAAGTTTCCTATCCTAGGAGTAGGGTATAGGTGCATATGGAATGTTCTTCATGAAGTTAAAAGTCCCTTGTGGAGTAGTACTTCGCAAAAAAAAATGGTGCCTTGTGAAGTATAGCATTGTGTAGAAATGTGATTCGTGAAGCTCAGTGACCCTACCATAGCATTTGGGTCACTTGTGAATGGAGGGTGCTTTGCAAAGAATAAGTGCTCCAAGAAGACCCCACTCACCTTTGGGATCCCCTTCCTTTGCGATGACCCATGGGATTCGCGAAGGGAATCCCTCCTTGAAGAGCGGATGGATTCAAGAAAATGGGGAGAAACTTTTTGATAAAAAAGTACCTTAAGAAGCTCATGGTTCACAGAGCAGAAATTGCATTGTGATTTAAGAGATAAGAATGAAAAAGGTAGGTTTATCTGTCCGTTGGGCTCGAGGGGATTCCAATATTTATAGGCAAGAGGCTTCGCAAAGCATAGCTCGCACAGCGCAAATCCATGTGGTATTTTTTCGTAACCACGGAGCGCCTAGCCTTCTTGCTCCGTTGTGGCTTCACAAATGTCAAAGGGAGTTCATGGAGCCTCCCACCTCCTTGCTTAGTGGTAGGTTCACGAATTTCAAGTGGATTCACGGAGCCACCTGCCTCCTTGCTTCGCGGCAGGTTCGCGGAGGGGAAGCTTGGCGCCGACCACATTGTTGTGGGGCTTTGAGAACAACCTTCACGAATGATCTTCATGGGACAGTACCTAAGGGTTTAGGTTTCTTCTTCTTCTTCCCAAATTTTGGAAACAACACCATCAAATATATAATGATAAATTCATTACTGGTTAAAAAATGTCTCTGGATGGTAATGGTTATAAGATAAATTAAAATATATTCAAAAATCAATATATACACTACTAAGGTATAAATGGATAGTATATACTCTCATTATTCTCAGTGTTTTTGGGGTAAGAAAATAAAAATGGATTTAGATAGATATTAAAATAATAAAACCCATGGATGAATGAAAATTATTATTTTTTATTCCAAAAAATGTTGGAAGATTCCTAGGGAAAATTTTCTCTGTGGAAGATGTTAATTCTATAATTGTTTAAGAGTGGTTCATAAAGCACATTATTACTAGTGTGATGTGAAGAGATCAACAAATTAAATGAATGGTGAGAAAAACTCAAATAAATATTCCATGCACACTAAAACACTTAAATATCTAGAAGAATGGTCATTACTCTAATAAGTGCATGATCTAAGGTTTACTGAAAGTAATTAATGATAATAACTTCCTAATTAAAAATAAAGAGAAAATATTTATTTTATCAGATGTAGTGACTTATATTTTTCTTGTATTAATTTTTGATATTATATGAATTATTTTTGAGACTATGTGTTGTGATGACATGTGATTCTAAGGCCTGGGGTACTTGTAATAAATGTATGAAATATGGTAAATATATTAAATAGCACACACACATAGTTTTACTAAAAAATGGTTAAAATCTTGAATAGAGGAAAATATAAGAAATATGGGTGAGCCATTGAGTTTAGATTGTGTGGTTTACCCTAGGCATGACATAATCTTTATCTCCATGGGATATTTGTGTAAATGTCATCATGATAACATAGTTAATAAAATAAATAAATTCAATGGTTTTTTTGTATTCAATGTAGAAAACTTCTTCTCATTTAAATATATTTGCTATAAATTTTTGACTCAGGGTTGGAGGCTTAAACCCTAAATACTTAGAGTCCTTTAGAGGAGATTCATTCTTGGATATCGACAATAGATCGAGACAAGATCATGGATTTTTGTGCCAATAGAGATCAAGGATCTCTTCAGCGACGACAACACAAAACAATTATTTGTCAACTATTGATAAAAACTCTAGGTAATATATTGATTTGTATTTTATATCACATTTTTTAATCCCTTATGAACATAGATCAATTCAATAAATATAATTGATATGTTCATCATTGATTTATTTAAATTGATGGAATTAAATTTTTTCATTGTGTTTATTCTTCTTTAGTTGTCTTCTTCTATGGAAACAAATCGAGGCTAAATGAACAATGTCCTTTGTTCCTTCCTCTCTTCTTATGTCTTATGGTTCTATTTCCCTGTTCTTCACGCATTCATCACAGACATTTCTTTTGGATCGTAGTACAATGTTTACCTAGTATTTGATCACAGCAATACCATTCTTCTACGTAAAATATCATTACCATATTTATAGTTTGCGATGGATGTTTCTATTGGAGGATTATAAATAATGGTGGATGGATTTAGGAGGAACGAATCCAGATCAGTGGGATTAATTCTTTCTGAGTGATGCATGACGCAGCTATTGATGGAATGAGTGAATGTTTCTCGATCTGAATGAAAGACAATATTTATAATATCTGGTGATGATGGGATTGGAAAACCTTGGACCGATGATCTCTAGTGAGGATGGAAATTTAGGTGATGTCCATAGGCAGTGTAGTGGAGAGCTGCATGATCTATAAATTCCCAGGTTACACAATGTGTCATATGTTGTTACACATTGTGTGGGACCCCCTGTGGGGCGATAGGGTTTTCACAGGGAGTTAAATATCACTTGTCATGTGACAAGATCGCATGACCTGTGACCCTTTAGTGATGGATCAATGTGTACTTCAGAAAGAACAATGACTAGAAGTACATGAATAGTGGGGCATTGTGTACTTGTACCCTAACATGGTTAGGTGTTCATGGGATGGTACATGGACATGGATAAAAATACACAAACATGACTAGATGTCATGGGAAGGATCCAGATAACCTCTATAAGACACTTTCATAACTCACACGCTTTTTATTTTTAGGTTTACAATGTCGTGTAAGTTTTTACCATAGGGGAATACATAGGGAGAGCTGTTAATGATGTATACCTATAGTGAATGTTGTGTACCCCATTTGTCGGTGTTTGTAGGCCTTATTTTCTTTATTTTGGACCGGTCTTGGTGTAGTGAGTTCCCTTGGTCCATTCCATGAATGGTACAGTGTGGTATTACATCCACATTCACAAGATTCTGATACATTCTAGAGGATGAGTCTTAGATAGAGTTTGTGGTGTCCATCCATGAGACTGGAGAGTGATCATCTATCATATCTACACCCTATTTTGGGTTTATGGTATCTTTGTGACCTCCTTGAGTAGTGATTTTATCCACCATATAGGTTTCCATATCATTAGGGTTTTTGGTATCATTTGAATCGGATCCCCTACTAAGAGGTTTTATCAAGATTTGTTTTGTGGTGTCACCCAACAGTTCAAGGCATGACCCCCTATCAAAGTATTGGGGTCATCAAAGACCAGTGACCTTTCTTGGGTGGATCAAAATGATAATGAACTCTTTTTTGAGTTTCTATGGTAATGGAATGGCTCATAGAGTGAATTATCCAATAAATAGCATTACACGAAGGAGAATCCTACGACAGGCAGTTGATTGTGACCTCCGGGTGGAATTCTGTCCTTCTTGAGTGGATCTATATATTTATGTTATATATTGATTGTTATATCTTGTATTGAGCTATCAATTCTTGATTATACTTGTTTAATGTTTTTTGGGGAAGACTACTTTGTATTGTTATACTCACCCCTATATGGGATCCCCCTACATGTGTCATGTATTATTCAGAAGATGAACCTTTTGATAGTGTCCTAGGAGGACAAGGAGTGGCTGGAGTATAGCATGATCTTGACATAATGATGTATTTTCTTAGAGCTTTCACTTGATTATAGTCCTCTCACTTAGAGATGGTTGCACTCTGTACAATTTTTGGTTGGGATTTTATTTGGCCCCTTTTTCATTTTTAGTACTTTATTGTCATACTCTAGTTGTGGGATAATAAAAGTATTCATCCATTGGTTTCAGTTGTTTTAAATTTCATCATTATATGGTATAAAAGATGTGTGTGTGAATACATGTACATTAGGTTAGTTCCTTACATTTTTGGGATATGCCTACTCAACACTATTCACTATCCCTTGGCCTATAAGAGATGGTCTTGGGGTAGTCCAAGTTCGGGCCCTAGTGGGTATAGTTATGATAGAGTGGTATAAAATCATTTAGTTCTACATTAGGACTAGAGATGCTAATATTAGTTTTCCGAAAAAATGTTTTTTGTTTAATGTTCATATGTTAGGATAGAGACTCTATTATTGGGGTAGAAGATGACTTATCCATACACCAGGACTCTAATCACCTACCTTTCAACTCAATACATATAAACATTGGTTATAGGGAATTGTTTTGGTGCATGAATTATATAAGAATGGGTTGTGTTTTCCATGCCCTTTTAGAGTCATATCCCTAGATATAATCTTTGACCATTGTACTTCATATCCTATGTCAAAAACTTTCCATGAAAATAGTCATCTAGTATTACACTAGATGATCATGAGGATGAACTTCCTAGTGAAGAGGTATTAATACAGGTGACTATACTAGAGATAACACCTCCTTGTGGTTTACTAACTATACCTCCACCCATTGAGAAGAAGACAGCACTAGAAGATTCAGTTGGGGATACACACAGGTTAAGTGAAATACATGAGTTTTAGAGGTGGTAAACTCTTGGGTTTCAGGGTTATCCAGACCCCCATCTGGATGAGGATTGGTTATAGGTAGTCACTTTTGTCTTCTTCCTTGTGAGGATTCTTTCTGATTAGATGATCATTGTCGCAGTGAGGATTCTTTGGGTGTCTACTTGGTGATGGTGGTGATTAATGACTCAGACACATGAAGAGTTAGCTCAATCATGGTCAAACATTGACAATCTTCTCCGGTTGGAGTTTTATCCATCCATGTTGTGATCAAAAGACATACCAGAGCTTCTATATCTATAACAGGGTAGTTGGAACATGGTAGAGTATTCAACAAAATTTAATGATCGCCTATGTTACTCCATAGAAAAGGTTTAGATTCTACTTTTTTGAGAATATAATTTTGAGCAGGGTTTACACGGGTACATCATGTGTTCAGTATTATTCCTTTTCCTTCCCACCTATGCTACAGAGCTTGAGTGAGACTTGGTGTTGGAGATCATCCTGGAAGGGAAGACACCGATAGTGGGTGTTGGTAGTAGGCACCCATGATATGAGACCTCAGCAGCAGGAAACCTACAATTGTAATAGTGACTCAAACATTTCAAACGCTTCATGTGACGATCCCAAGAAACAAGGTTAGTAGTGTAGGGATATTTGGATTACATGAATTAGTTATGGGAGAGGCTATATTTCTCCTATGATGGTCAGAGACATCTGGATCAGGATTATATGACATGCCATAATGCTCATTGAGAGATGGAAAATGAATAGTCGATAAAGGTGTAGAGGTCGGATAAAGGTGTTCCACAATATGGAGAATGTTGTAGTGGCGGTAGTAGAGAATCAAGAGGTTGATGGAGGAATAACCTATTACCACCACCACCCCAGGTGGTCCACAGTAGGATCATGGATCTGGTGGCCAATGACGTGGAAAAATGTAGTCTATAGAGGCTTATAACCTTGATTCTTTAGGGATGATATGAGGTACGATCTTTGTATTTTCTAGATAAGCTACAATATTAATATACATAGGTATGTTTTATTCATTCCTTTCTACTTCTCTTGTTCAAGAATTCATTAATTTGGTTGATCCAATGGCTCAACCCCTGGGGTTGGAGACTGTAATAGGCAGTGACTTAGTGATTACACACTTATGCCGATAGAGAGATATGACACACAAAGGTGAGAGTTTTCCATGAGATATCTTTGTAGCTCAATGATTCCTTATAATGAAATTTTATTTATGAACTGGATATCCTCATTTCATGCCTATATTTATTATTTTAGGTGGAGGATGCAATGTTTCTACAATGATATTATGATTTTTTCCTTTACGGGTGAAAAAGAAACCCCGATAGAGTAGGATAATCTCAGTCATAGGAGAGTGCAACTGATTACTCACCATTCGTCTAGCATGACTCTAGGAGTAGTGTATTCTTTGGGATATCAGTTTCATGCGGTGGTGGTGGAGTATGAGGACATATTTCAAGAGGATATACCTGGTTTAGATCCTAGTTAACAGCTAGAATATTCCAGTAACATGAATCACGGGATAGCCCCAAGGTCTACACCAGCATATTGGATATATTCTGTATAGATTTGTGATCCGATGGTGTATTTGGAGGACTTATATGAGAAAGAATTTTTGAAACCGATAATTTACCCTTGGGTTTCCCCAGTGTTGTTCTCTAATAAGATATATTAGAAATTGAGGTTATGTGTGGATTACTAGTGCTTTAACTATGGGACTGTGAAGAATAATTATATACTATTGATTATTAAAGTCCTCTTTTATTAGACGAGAGGGGCACAATTGTTCTTGAAGATTGGCCTCATATCAGGCTATCTTCAGGTACAAGTACGTGATGAGGATATACCAAAGATGGAATTTTTATGTCTCTATGGTAATTATGAGTACTTTATGATTTCATTTGAAATTATTAAAACCATATCAGTGTTCATGGGTCCCATTAACAAAATATTTCATCTTTTTTTATAATTTTTCATTGTGATATTCATCGATGACATTATACTATGTTTGATGCCTCATGAGGAGCATATGAGACACTTGACTATGTTATTGGAAACACTTAGAGAGCCCCATATTTATAGGAATCCCCCCAAGTGTCAGTTTTATATTTGAGAGGTCCGCCTCCTAGGACATGTCATCTCGGAGGTAAGAGCAGTAGTGGAATCAATGAAGGTTGGGTAAATGATTTCATGGGAGCTGTCCTAGAGTTTTACCGAGGTGAAAAGTTTCCATGGGTCTGTAGGGTACTATCAAAGTTTTGTACCTGATTTTTATCGATTGGTAACACCATTTACAACATTGAACCAAAAGGGGAATCCTTTCATGTGGATGGAAAGGTGTTATATGTGCTTTCAAGAGAGAATGTAGATATTGATGAGCACTACCATATTGATATTACTAGAGGATATTGTCGAGTAAGTAGTGTTTATGTGATGCATTAGGGACCAAAATTGGTTGTATTTTGATGTAAAGGAAAATAATTATTGTTTATGGTTTATAATAGTTGAGACCACTTGAGCTAAACTATGAAACTCTTGATCTTGAGTTAGCAGTCATAGTATTCAAACGAAAGATGTGACAATACTACCTGATGGGTGAGTTGTTTATCATCTATTATAACCACATGATTATCAAGTATATCTTCTCTCAAAAGGATCATAACTTGACTTATATACAATAAATTTAATTCCTTTAGACGTATGGATTTTAGATTTTATATATCCTAGGAAGGGGAATGTGGAGGAAGACTCTCTTAGTAGGAGGTCTTATTATTTGTTGTTGGAAAGGGTTTTTGGAGTAGTTATCCTCTTTACAGTTCTCCTTTTTGGACAAGGATGGTGGTTCATGTCTTCAATTGATGGTTGTTACCCCATCACTTTTACAGTGTATCATCGATTCTCAGCATGGAGATATTGACTGTGAGGCCTTGCATACTCAGATATCCACTAGATATGCTTCTAATGGATTTTTTTATGGTGGGGAGCGTGATATGATTTTTAGAGGATAGATGATGGTACCTTTAACATTTTAAGAGGATGTGATTTGTAAGATTAATACATCCACTTTGGTTGTAGATCTATGTGTGAAAAATATGTTTAAGGACCTATTATGTATGTTTTGGGGGCCTTGCCTAGAGAAGGGAGTAAAAACGTTTGTCTCTTGATGCATCACTTGTCAGTAGGTGAAGTGTGAGCACCATGTTCTAGTTGGTTTATCTCAACCCCTTCAGGTTCCAAAGTGGAAGAGGGTTGGGATATCCATGGAATTTGTGATGGCGTTACCACCTATGTATAGGGGATACGATTCAATCTTGGTGATCATAGTAACGCTCACCAAGTCGGCCCATTTCCTTACCATTTGAGATCATTGTCTAGTATAGAGATTGATATGACTATATGTATAGGAGATACACCTACTAAATGGGGTTCCCTTGACAATCATTCCAGACAGTGACGATCTCTTCACGTCACAGTTAAAGAGAGTATTAAAGGAGGCCTTTGGGGATCAGTTATTCTTAAACATGTCATTCCACCCCTAAAATGATTGTTTGAAAGAGAGGACAAATCAAGTATTATAGGATATTATATAGTCTTGAATGTTGGACTTTGGTTATAGTTGGGAGTATTATATACCTTTGGTGGTGTTTTCATACAAAAATGGTTACCATTCCACCATTAGTATGTCACCATTCATGGATTAGTATAGGAAACCCTAGCGATCACCACTTTGTTGGAATGATCAAGTAAATTCTGTATTCATGGGCTAAAAGTAGGTGTGAACTTATACAAAGAAGGTGAAGATCATCTAGGAGTGGATGAGGAATTCACAGATCCTTCATAAGTCTTACGCAGACTGCCAAAGGATACCTATAGTGTACGAGGAGGGAGACTATGTGTTCATGAGGGACTCACCTCTACATGTATTATGGAGTTTTGTAAATAGTGTAAAGTTATCTTTGAGATTCATTGGTTCTTTTCATGTACTGCGTAGAGTTGACAAGGTGACATACCACTTATCTCTTCCACTACAGTTGGACCGAGTACACATTGTCTTCCATATGTCACTATAGAGGAGATATGTGCATGACCCATCACATGTTATTGACTGGGGAAAGTTGGACATCAATGATGGATCTACCTTTTCTGTGTACCCAATGGAGATCAAGGATCGGCATGATAGAATCATTCATGGGTTATTGATTCCATTTTTGTGTATCTGGTGTCAACATGAGAATCTTAAGGATATCACCTAGGAGTGGGAGACCCAGATGTGATTCCAGTACCCTCCTATTTTGGAGTAGGTTTTCCTATTTTTAGGATGAAAAGACTCATGGTGGGGAGATTGTAATGAATCCGATTTTCCATGTATTTTCTTTGGATGTTATATAGATTATTTCCAAGACTAGTCGCTGAGATGACATGTGATTCCAAGGCCCGGTGCACCCTTAATAAATTCATCAAATATATTAAATATATTAAATATAACCTGATAATAGGTTTACTAAAATATTGGAATATCTCCTGAATGGGGGATCAAATCGGACATATGAGGGAACCGTAGAGTTCAAAATGTAGGTATTTCTCTATGTGTAACATAATCTCTTTTGGCACGAGGCATTTTTTAACAAGTCACTGCAAGAGAAGATTTAATAAAATAAATAAAAATAATAATTTGTTTTTATTTTTTTCATGCAAATAACTTCTTCCACATAAAATATATGAATATATATTTTGTCTTAGGGTTTGATTCTCAAACCCTAGAGACTTGGAGTCTATTAGAGAAGAATTTTCTGGGATAATAGAGATGGATCGGGATTAGGTCATGGATCATTACACCGACAGAGTTCATAGTTCTTATCGATAAAATCATTACATAAACATTATTATTCAATGATCAATCAAAACTATAGGTAGGATGTTGATTTGAATTTTCCATTCCATTTCTTAATCTAATATGAATATCGATCAATTCATCAAACCGAATTGATTGGTATATCACTGATAGATTTAAATTGAAAAAATTATATTTATTCATTGTGATTAATCCTCTTTGATTGTCTTCTTCTATGAAAATTAATTAAGGGCTTATAAAAAAGGTTAAGGTTCATTCCTCCCATCTTATGGACTATGGTTTTCATCCCTAATTATTCAAATTATCATCCCAAGAATTTATTTTATTCCATTATTCAATGATTTCCACGTATTTGATCATTATGTCACCAATATTTGGTGCAATAGATAAATATTGTGGTTATGGTTTGCAATGTTGGTTGTGAATGGAGGATAAAAAATTATGTTGGATGAATTGATAAGAAATGAGACTAGATTGGTGAAATTTTTTCTACCCCAACGACGCATGGTACAACTATGGATTTTATGAGAAAATGTTTCCTAATCAGATTAGAAGTCCAGATTTATGATCTTGGGCAATGAGAAGCATAGATGAACCCAGATCAATAATATCTAGTTAGGATGGTGGTGGTAAAAATGTGCAAATAAAGAATAGTGGAGAGCCTTGAGAACTATAAAATCTTGGGTTACACGGTGTGTAATAAATCATTACACATCGTGTGGACCCTCCTTCCCCCACCCCCACCGTGCGGTGATAGGGTTTCCACAGAGAGTTAAATATCATATGTTGCATGACATGGTAACACAAAATGTGACCATTAATTGATGGATCATAGTGTACTATGGAAAGTACATGGAAACAATTAGTAGTACACATCCCATGTAACACCATTTACTTATATAAGGATACTGATTAGTTTACATTGGATGGTTTATGGACACAACCCACAGTACACGATCACAGTCAGACGGTGTGATCAGCTTTCAAAATACCTCTACAATCAGTGTGATTCAATCACAAGCCATGTATCGATAGGTTTACATTACAAGTGATATTTTACCACATGATATGACCTAGGAATAACTATACACACAATGCACCCCTAGTATATGTCGTGTACCCCATTTGGGGAGTTTTTACCCATTCATTTCTTTAGTATCGACCAGTCTGGGTTGAGTGAGTTCCCTTGGTCCATTATCATGAGGCTACATTGAGACATTATATCCACATTCACTATATTTTGATCCCCTTTGTAGGATGAGACTTAGAGAGGGTTCATGGTGCCCTTACATGAGAATGGAGAGTGATCCTCTATAATCATTATCCCCATGGAAGGGTTTGTGGAATCAGCATGACCTCATTAAGTAGAGAATTGAACCTCCATCTAACAGGATGTATCAGTAGGGTTTTTGGTATCTATGGAATATGATCTCCTACATAATATGTTGATTTAGATTGGGTTTGGGGTTTCCCCTAGTGGTTCTGGTTATGACCCCCTATCTGAGTATCAAGGTCTTCTCATACCAGTGGTCTTTCTTTGATGTGGCCCAATGATATTGACTTTTTCTTTGACCGTCTCTAGTAATGGCATCGATCGTGGAATGCATTATCCTATAACATGAATAGATTTGAGAATAATCTTATGGATGGTACTTAGTTGTGACCGCCTAGTGTCATGGTGTCCTTTCTGAGTTTATTTGGGTGTTTCTATTAAAAACAGATATTTATATCTTGTATTGAGCTAACTATACTTGATTCGTCATGTATAGTGTTTTTAGGGTGTCCTATTGGGTATTCTTATACTCACAACCACATGGGCTCTACCCATACATGTCACATGTTATACAGATGATTACCATTTTTATGGTGTTCTAGGAGGATAGGAAGAAGAGAGTGTATAGCATGCGGTTGACATACTGAGGTGTTTTCTGGGATCCTTTATTTTATTGTATTACTCCCCCTTAGAGAAGGTTGGAATCTGTATAGTATTTTCTTGGGCTTTTATTTTTTCCATTTTTTCTTTTAGTAATTTATTATCGTACTATGGTTATGGAATTGTAGATGTATGCATGAATTGTATTCATTTTTTTAAACATTTTAGTATTGTATGGGCTTGGATATGTTTGTGTTCATATATGTACTTTTGGATAAAGACTCCCAATTATGGGATGTTCTTACTCATCATTGGTCACCAACCCTCGGACTGTTATATATAGGATTTAGGGAGTCATGGTTCGGACCCTAGTGGTTCATGAACTGGCATTAAAACTGGGAAATAAGGTCTTGATGAAAAAGTGTTAAAACATGCACTAATGATCCACTCAATAATTGAAAATGTATTATATGAGAGAATGAGATTTGATTTAATAACATCAGAAAAATTCACTACTATTCATAAAAATATATTCATTATCAATAATGAAAATTAAATACCATCAATGTCTTGCTAAGGAGACTTAGAAGGTGAAGACAAATGCAGTCTCAATGGAAGAGGTGATATTTCCTCAATAAGAGGCTTAAATAATTAATCTAGATGAACTCAAACATGAAGTCAACCAATAACACTAATCAGTTGAGAATATTTCTAAGTCTAGGGAACATGGAAAATGAAATTCCCCTCCCCTTCATGTAAATATATAATAGAGGCCCAAAAATTTGTATGTTCCTCCTTTTGTTGATAAATTAATGATAACTTATTTTATCCTCACTCGTTTTTTGATTTTTCAACTAATTTTTTTATTTGGATTCTAATTGAGGATTACTTTTCAATCATTCAAAGGCTAACATCAAGAAAACATTAATCAACATGAACATAGGGTTCAAAAAAACTTTTTCAGATATGTTAACTATAGGGTATGGATCATGGAATGGTATAGGTAATTTTGATTTCACCATACACTAGATTTTATCTATTCAAAGATGGAATTAGATGACTCAATTTCCTAATGATCACAAAGGTGGAAGTCAGAATGGGTATTCCAATATTGAGGATGGTTTTATCACCTTGAACTTTCATTATTATCCATTTTCCTAAAATTATATAAATTGGTATGTCATGGATTATGGGATACTACATTTTTTACCTCGACCAAGGGCTATAAAGTGTGTAGATTATATTTTATTGGGATCTTATTATGGACCCCAAATGCATTACTCCTTTAATTTTATCAAACTAATTTTATCCTCTAACTTATATTATGGGCACTTAATGGTAGGTAATTGGACTCTTTTTAGGCCAATATTTATGAGTTTTTTATTTGAAATTGTTTTTTGTTTTAATTTCACATGATCATTTTCCCCTAAATCATGTGAGGTATGTTTCTAGAAAGTGGATACATGATTTTCATCTCAGGTATCATTTTTTCAACCAGGTATGGTTTTCATCTCTTTATTAAAAAATTTTATGTAATGTATGCTAAATCATTTTAACTGATGTTTAAGGTTATACATCATTAACCAAAATATGGGGATGTTCATAAAACAACTTGGGTGAAGAAAAATCCAACATGAAGGAAGATCCCAATGTCACCGATGAGGATGATAATGATGAATAATTCACATTTTTTAGGTCATAATATATGGACCATGGGTTTCTTATGTTTTAGGACAAATTTATTTGACCACACAAATATATAATTTATGTCATCCATCTTTGAAAAAATATGAAAACTTGGATCTTCAATATAATCAGGGAGAATAAAAAACTGATGTGAATGGTGATAAATTTTTTACAACATGACTACACCAAAAAATAGGAAATTGGTTTATAGCCATAAAGTCAGGACAATAGCGCCAAGTTATTTTGGTTCATTCTAAGAAGATAAATAAAATGATCAAGGATGAAACATTGTATCCCTACTTTGAAAGTTATAATGATATGTAGTTAAGTTACATTGAGGGTATTAATTCTACTTGAACAATGTTATTGTGGGTTATGTAAGTCAAATCCTAAGAAAATTGAATTAAATATGCTGATATGGGAAATATATTCCTATAGTTACCACTAACCATATTCGAATGATTGGTTCTTCTATAATGGTGATAGATCATATTATATTCAGCGGACCATTTTCTTAGGATGAAAACATTCCCCTTAATTAAATGATATATTGGGGGCTCTTATATTGGAACCATATTGTGTGATGAATGCATAAACAAACATAAATTTGTATTTAAGACATATGCACTCAATACTGATATCCATGAAGGTTTTGAAAAAAAACAAAAGAACTAAAAATGAAGTAGGTTAATGGAATAAAGGAGTCTTTAAAATGAGTTATGGAACCCTAATGGTTCTACCAGTCTTTATTGGATGTTGTATTGATGATAAATAAAATGATTTGTTATTCTTATGAATTTATCCTAAACCATTTGATTTAGTGATCATAGTTTGAATTTTTCTAGGGTCATATAGTGAGACCCACATGTTCTGTAAATCATCTATTTTTGCACATTCATTTTTCAAAAGTCTCATTAGTGGGAATCATGATAAAGAGAGACATGTATTTTTATCTATACACCCTTTATGATTTTTTAGTATAGAAAGGTTTTGTTGGAAACAATCCCTTAAGGTTTACTCTTAGTAATTTTGGGTGTGATTGTGTTTTTTGAAAAATCCAGATGGCTATGAATGAGTATGGTTTGTATTTTTCTAAATTTTGAGTATCTAAAATAAAAAAAAATTGAATATATTTTCCTATATAAGGACCTCTAATCACATCATTACCTAGAGTTATTTTAAATAGAGAAAATACTTTCTCCAAGAAAAAATTCAAAAAAAGTCTGAAAGCAGTTCGTAAGGGAGGATTCCGCAAAGGGTGATGTAGTTCATAAGAATTGTTCACAAAAGTTTTTTTTGTGGGGATATATATCTCATAAAGGAATGTTTTACATATAATAAAAGTTGTTCATGAAGAATAATTTTTTCATAAAAGAGAAGGAAATTTGTGGAAGAGGGACAACTTATGAAAGCGAAGGTAGTACGTGATGACAGTATGTGAAGGTGGTACGCTTAGGTAGTACAAGTTAGTGTAAGAAAAGTTAGTTCAAAAAAGAGGTGATGCGTGAGGAATAAAAACTATTTAGTGGAACACCATTTATGGAGGAATCTGGTTGTTCTCAAAAGGACTTATAAAAAGCAATTTTTGCTAACTACCAGAACACGAAATAGTGGATCGCATCTATGGGTGAAAGAGAAAATTCAAAAGGGCATCCATTTATAGTTAAGTATTCATAATTTCATGCATATTAAGAGAACTAAAATTATATAAAAAGTGAGTGGATCCCTTCCAAGAGTAGTGAGAAAAGGATGAGGGAGAATGTGATCCTTTCCACCGGTAGTGAGCTAGAGAAAGAGACATATGGATTAACCCCTTAGAATGCAGTGAGGAGATGCTAAATATTTCAAAGGTGGAAAGGCTAGACATAGAAGTTATCTAGCTCAAAACATGAAATTGGAAGTGAGATTTAGTGTATTTGGTACACTGGCACATCACCATTATTTTCTCCTTGAATGTAGCCTAGTGAGGGTAAACCAAGTAAAATCTCCATGTCTTTTGCATGATTTAATATCTATTCTTATATTTTTATGGGATAAAGAAAGAGGTGTGTGTTTTTAACAATGAAACAATATCCAAATGGGATATAGTTTTAATATTTAATACCCTGATTCACCCCCTTCTCAGGGTATTTGTAATGGCCCAAACATTCATTAAGGAAAATTCCTCTTGATCTAATTAAATGTCTTATTATGGTTATATAAAATGTGAACATCGTTGTTTTTATTTTTTTGGATTTTAAAAATACTGTTAAGAATTGTGATCATTTCTAATATAGCTGTTGAAAAGTTATCACATTATTAGTATAAATATAGGGCTTTAACAAATCCAATTTACTCAGACAAAGGAAGCGATGACCTCATCTAGTAGACTAACCCCACACGAAGCCCATTTGTCGGAGCATAGAAAGCAGGCAGATTCATTGGTCTTCTCTCTTGACCAATCCCAATCCATGCTTGAACACAATAAGATTGAGCAGAACCGACTACGGGAGAAGTGGAAGTTAATAGACATTACCACCCGAGAGATGTTGTCCGAGCCACCCCAAGAGTCTCTAACCATCGCACACCTTACTCTTCGGTCTTATGTGGGTGTTATAAGGGGTTATGAAACAAGACCCTATCACTAAGACTATTTACATTAATTGTGTATAAAGAATGTGCATTCATTTTATTATCGTTACTTTGTAAATATTTTTTAAATCAAAAATAGTATTTTTAGTTAATTTTCAACTAAGAAATCTATTTTGATGAATTAATGGATTTTGGAATTAAATTATATTTTAATAAAATATTATTATTGTTAAATTACTTTTTATTAAATATAAATTATTATATAAGTTTAGGAATGAAATTGTAATTTTTATTAAGGTTTGAAAGTTTTTTTGTCAAAACTCATGAATTTTCGATAAATATCGGTTTTTATTTTAAAAGTAAAAATTCACATATTTAAAAAATTATTTAGATAAAATTAATATTATTTTCGGAATCAGGACATCAAAATTATCTAATGGAAAATGTTTCATAATTTTCATAGACAATCGAATTTTTGGGTAAAAATTAAATTTCATTTAAATATATAATGTGTTTTATGACATCATAATGACCCAATAATGATGTAATAAAATACAATAAACATTATGTTCGTCCAATATATGTTTTACTATTAAAATAAGTTTGTTTTGGTTTGTTTAATTTATTTTTCAAAGCTTTAGTGGACCCTTGAAGGCTCATAGAAGATTTTGTATTTTTAAATTGAATTCCTTGAGAGTTTGACTCCCCTCCACATAAAAAATCTATAATTTTAAAAATATAGGCTATTGGCCTTATAAAATATTGTTTTCCAATCCCCTTTTGAAAAAACCATCGGCAGAAACCATTGGCTGGTTTGTGGTTTTGATTAGTTTAATGTGAGGTGTCCCAAACATAAATAATAAAGAATTCCCCCTCCTTACCTATATAAACCCACCCAAGCTCTCCCTCTCTCTTCACTCAATTCCTTTGGAGTTCGTCCAACCCCTTACTTATACTCTCTATAATACTTACAAGGTTCCCCAATCTTTACATAAGCATCTCTCAAGCCTCTCCCAAGCTTTTGGGATCACACTTCCAAGTAAGGGATTTCTTCCTTTCTCATTTTTGTCAAATTTTCTTTATATTTTTATGCCCTTTGTTTCAATTAAAAGTGTTGGGGTATGATTTCACACCTCCCCCATACTTCCCTATTTATGTTTGGATGATTTGAGACCCCTTTATCTCTCATTAATGCCTCCCATGTACACCTTTTACCATGCCAATATTCATTGAGGGATTTCTCTCTCCTCTTTTACATCCATGTAATTATTTTGTATTATGCATATAAATTCAATTACATTTTTTGGGAAATATATCTATATAACCCCATTACAGTCCATTTCATGTACATATAATGAGATATCCTTTTATCTCTCATAAACCATTTTCATGAATGCTTATGTCACACCGTTAGGCTGTCGAAATTGTACCGCGTTTCTCCAAACCAAGATCATTGTTTAGTGAATACCATACAAATGTATCTATAAAGGGTATTCACCTTTATGGACATATACATATTGAGTGGTAATTTCATTTATTTATTCCACATTACTTAATTCTGGAATAAGTTATGATGTTTATTGATTCCATGTTATAAGATCCATGTGGCACACTTATGCATGAAATGAAATGTTTAAGAAGGGTGTGCCTTGATAGCGCTCCAATGCATTGGGTAAAGTATTGTATCATGATACATCACGTGAAATGAGTGTTGAATCATGATAATTCAATTGAAACGAGGTTTTACTCATGCTTCAAGTTCAATGAGGGTTTACTCATTCTCTATGTGCAATGAGCCTTGGCTCATGCTAATTACATATTAAATGTTGTTTCCATATTTCCATGTTATGATTATAATTCTTTATCCTACCTTTTGGTTCATGTTACTATTGTGCTCCACTTATATGAATATTTTCTAACATGTATTGTATTCCTCATTTTATTCTAGGTTTATTCCCTTATTGGGCTTTATAGCTCACCCTTTTCTTATGAATGTCCTTAGGATATCCCATGCAATGTTAAGTACGAGGGAATGTAGTGGTCATGTAAAGGAAGTTTTCAATAAAGATGTAGTATTTCATGTTTTAAGTTGTTATGTAAAGATACTAAGCCCCAAATACACTAGACCTCTTTATCTTCCATGTTGTATCAAGTGAGGATTTTATGTAATAAATCATGATTAAGTTTTTAATAAAAGTAGGGTTGTTATAGTTGGTATCAGAGGATATTTTATGTTATATTGGGGATGAGGATTAGAAAACCCTATCAAAACCTTAGAGACAAGAATAAGTATAATAAAAACATCCCTATGTTTTGGTGAGTATTGAGTAAGTGTTTTATCAAGAAAATACATCCCTATCTGGATACAAGAAGGTAGAGGTAGCCCTGGCACAGATGTATCCTACGAGTAAAACCTGAAAACACCACTTTGAGCAAGAATCGAATGAGGACTAGTGCACGAAAATGAGCCTTGCTGCACTCTTGTTTATGACACTCCTAGGGGATAAGCTTTGGTAAATTCACAAGCTTAGTATGAACCCTTATTAAGGGAATTAAAAAAATACCCCTAAGAATATATGTTAGAAAATAGATCATGAATATCATAGGTTGAAGCCTATGGATTCATAAGTTAAGGAAATAAAAGTTATTTATAAGTCATCAGTTTTGTCCTTGGATTACCCTTTATGTGTTACCCCAAAATTTCCTTTTATTATAGCCAATAACTGGTAATAAGAGGACTCGGGCTAACAACTAATGTGAAGATCAATGTGATGATTGGGCTAATGAGATTCCCAATCCGATGGGAACTGGAATCACAAATATTGTCATGATTCACTCTCAGTTAACTCAATATTTGAATTGAAAAATGGGTCTATAGGAATGTTCAACCCACCCTAAGAAAGAACAAGTCGCTATTGAGATCTTCAAGAGACAAAGGCATCCTAGATTTAATGGATCATTTGATCCCTCAATCGTCAAAAAATGGATCAACTCCATTGAAAATATATTCTCCATCCTTCAATGTTTTTAACAAGAGAATGTTCTCATAACTACTTATCATATGGAGGGTGAATCTCATCAACTGTTGATGATGATAAAAAATATGAATCACGAGGAGGAGATCAAGACATTGAAATGGAAGGATTTCCAGAAGATTTTTTTTAATAAATATTTTCCATGCACCCTCTGACATAAGATGGAAGGGGACTTCCATAACCCAGAGAAAAAAGACGACAAATCTACCAGATCTTATGAGGCAAACTTCACAGGGCTTGCACAATATGCCTCCTTCTTTTCCATTACCCCTGAATTCAAGGTTTACCACTTCTTTGGTGGGATGAAACCTAGCCTGCAGAAAGCGTTGGTGGTCTGTTACTTTGATAGCTATGAGGAAATTTTTTCAATGTGCCCTCAAGGTAGAAATAGAGATCAAAGAATCTTAGGGTATCATGGGGATAAGAAGTTTAAGGTGGGCTTCAATGCTTGTGGACCAGTAGATAAATCAAACGGTGCTAATAAGATCTAGCACCCACATGCAAATTGTGTGGAATGACGCACCCAGGAAATTCCCTTGAAGGTAAAAGGAAATTCTTTAGGTGTAGAAGAGAGGGGCACCTAGATATTAACTATTTTCAAGAAAAACTTTCGGCTTAAACAGAGGAGAGGAACACTCCATTTTAACCTCAAAACATTGTTCATTGCTACAACTGCAAAGAACTAGGGCATCTTTCAAATCAGTTCCCTAATCCCTGGGTTTTTTTAGGTAACCAACAACCTTCAAGGCAGAAAGGGAGAGCTTTTTTCCATCACTAATGCTGAATTGAACCCCAAAAATGAAGTGGTGACATGTATTACAGGAATTCATTCAAGAATAGAAAACATAATTTTTGACTTACGTTCTATGAATTCTTTTAAATCCCAAAAGTTTAGTAGAAAAATCCCATCAACACAATAAATCATTGAAGTAAAGATGTAGGTGAGTACAGAAAATGGGGAAATCATTGTATCCCAGAAATAGAAAACCTCTCCTATCATAATCTGTGGATTGAATATCTCAGAGAACCTCATCATACTCCCTCTGGTTGAATTTGAGTCAATTCATGGCATGGATTTTCTTTCCTTATATAGAGACAACATAATTTTCCGTGAGAGGGTAATCTCTATCCATGTGGGGAATCGACCCACGATTCTATACAAGTGCAAGGAGGAAGAAAAATCGTCTTTAGCTCCATCATCTCAAGTGTGGATATTACTACCTAATGAGCACGCGTATCTGGCCCAGATGATTGAGTCTAAGGAGGAAACCATCCTTGAAGACATTTCTATTGTGAGGGAATTCACTAAAGTGTTTCCTGAGTAATTGTCTGGTCTTCCTCCTAGAAGGGATGTTGAATTATAAATTGATCTTATACCTGGGGTGTTTTTTGTATCCAAGACTCTGTATTGAATGGCTTTTGTGGAGCTTGAGGAGTTGAAGAAACTACTATAGGAGAATCTGGATAAAGGGTTTATACACCCAAGTGCTTCACCATGGGGTGCACATGTCCTCTTCATCAAGCAGAAGGATGAGTCAATACACCTTTTCATCGATTATCATGAGCTTAACAAAATCATGATAAATAAGAAGTATCCTCTCCCATGAATTGATGACTTGTTCGATCTGTTGTGTGGATCACAATACATTTCCAAGGTAGATTTTTTGTCGATATATTATCACGTAAGGGTGAATAAGGAAGATATTCCCAAGACTGCTTTTCATTCAAGATATGGGCACAATGAATTCATAGTAATGCCTTTAGGACTCATTAATGCTCCAAAAACCTTCATGGACATAATGAATAGTCTTTAGGGATTACCTCGACAAAATTGTGGTAGTCTTTATAGATGATATTTTGATATACTCCAAAACTAAGTAGAATCATGAGGAGTATCTAAGAACTATACTAGAGACCTTGCGGAAGGAGAATCTCTATGCAACAAACAATAAGTGTGAGTTCTGGTTGAAAAAGGTCTTATTCTTGGTGCATATCATCACAAGAAATAATATATCTATGGATCCGTCCAAAATAGATGCAATTGAGGGATGGTCGAGGATAACATCATTAATGGATATCCCTAGCTTCTTGGGGTCATCTGGATATTATTGATGATTTATGAGATATTTCTCACGATTTTCCAACCCTCTTACCAAGCTAACTTGGAAGGGATTAAAGTTTTCTTGGAGTGATGAATGTGAATAAATCTCCAAGGAGATAAAAAGGAGGCTTATAACTTTTCACGTGCTAACTTTACCCACACATAGAGAAAATTTTCTGGTATTCAGTGATTCTTAAAAGAATGTCAAGGGATGTGTGTTGATGAAAAATGACAAATTAATTTCCTATGCTTCAAGGAAATTGAAGGTTCATGAGCAGAATTATACAAAACAAGATTTGGAGTTGGATGTGGTGATCTTCACTTTAAAAATTTTGCAGCATTATCTCTTTTGGGAGAACTGTGAAATATATATGGACCACAAAATCATCAAGTATATATTGTCATAGAAAGAGTTGAACATGTGCCAACGAAGATGGTTAGAGATGATCAAAGACTATTACTGCTCAATCCATTACCACCCTGGGAAAGCGAACAAGGTGTAGGATACTCTAAGTTGAACGTACCCAGCAATTTTATCATTAATGAGAATTTAGAATGATCCAATCTTCTTAGACTTGATGAAGAAGGACATGGGAATCATAAAGAAGGGAACATCATCAATCCTTTCACAAATGATTTCTCAACCATATCTTTTGGAAAGTTTAAAGGATGCTCAAAAGGATGATCAAAAGGATGATGTGGGAATTCAGAAGAAAGTAGAAGCTCCTAGAAAATGGAAATCCTCAGAGTTAAATGTTAATGAAGAAGTAATTGTGAGATATAGGAAAAGACTATGTGTTCCATCAAGTCCAGATCTGAAGAAGCAACTTTGGGAGGATGCACATAGTTCAAATTTATCTATTCACCTAGGAAACAAAAAGATGTATCAAGATCTCCAAGAGCATTATTGGTGGGAAAATATGAAGAAAGAGATTGCTAAGTATACATCAAAGTGCCTTCTGTGTTAGCAAGTGAAGGTAGAGAGGTAGAAGTATAGGGGGATGATGTAACCATTACCCATACCAGCATGGAAATGGGAGAACATCACCATGTAATTTTTCAACGGACTTTCAAAAACATAAAAAGGAAACAATGCAATCTGGGTTGTTGTGGATTTTCTTAAAAAGTCTGCACACTTTATTGTAATTCAGGAGGATTTCTCATTGGATCAACTGGCAGAGATATATATCAGGGAAGTGGTATGGCTACATGGAGTACCACTATCTATTGTATCTGATCGAGAAACAAGATTCTCCTCTATGTTTTGGAAGAGTCTTCAACATGATATGGATACTGAACTAAACTTCATTACGGCCTATCATCCTCAAACTGATGGCCAATCTGAGCGAACTATTCAGAAACTGGAAGATTTGTTAAGATTATGTTCAATGGAATTGAAAGGAGGTTGGGATCAACATCTTCCTTTGGTTGAATTATCCTATAATAACAATTTCCACTAGAGCATCTGAATGGAACCTTATGAGGGCCTATATGGGAAGAGGTGCAAAACACCAACAAGTTGGGATAAAGTTAGTGAGCATAATCATCTAGGACCAGAAAGGGTCAATGAAATAGTGGAGGAGGTGAAAACCATTTAGCTGCATATCAAGGCAGCCTAGAGTCGACAGAAAAGTTTTGAAAATAACCTTCACTAATACCTTGAGTTTAAATCTCATGAAATGGTAAGTCTACACAGATCCCAATGGAAGAAGGTCATGTGGTTTGGAATGAAAAGGAAGTTATGTCCTAGGTACATCAGCCCCTTCGAGATTCTTTATCATGTCACAGTTGTGGCCTATCGACTAGCACTTCCACCAACCATGGCCAAAGTACATGATGTATTTCATGTATCCCTCTTAAAGAATTACATACCATACCCTTCACATGTTCTCTCTTTAGGTGTATTACAGCTAGAGGATGATCTTTCTTATAATGAACAACCGGTGAAGATATTAGATCATAGAGAAAGAGTTCTAAAAATTAAGACAATTCCCCTAATGAATGTGTTATGGCAAAACCAAAATTTTGAATAAGCAACGTGGGAAAAAGAGGAAGTAATAAAGTAAAGTTACCCACATTTTTATTAGTTCTATGTTTTTTCATTTTAAAATATTGTTAATAATTTTAATTATTTCTAATACATTTTTTGAATAGTGATCACATTATTAGTATAAATATAGGGCTTTAACAAACCCAATTTACTCAGACAAAGGAAGCGATGGCCTCATCCAGTAGAATTGCCCCATACGAAGCCCATTTATTAGAGCTCGGAAGGGAGGTGGTGCCATTGGGCTTTGCACTTGACCAAGAATAAGTCGAGCTTGAACACGTTAATCTTGAGCAGAACTGCCTATAGGAGAAGTGGAAGTGAATAGAGATTACCATGTGAGCAATTTTATCCAAGCAACCCCAAGAGTCTTTCACCATCGCACACCATTTCCTTTGGTCTTATGTAGGTTCTATAAGGGGTTATGTTACAAGACCCTTGAAATATGACCTTATACATTATTTTTTTATAAAGAATGTGCATTCATTGAATTATTGTTACTTTGTAAATATTTTTTAAAGCACAAATAGTATTTTTAGTTAATATTCAACTAGGAAATATATTTTGATGAACTAATGGATTTTTTAGTTAAATAATATTTAAATAAAATATTATTATTAAATTACTTTTTATTAAATATAAATTATCGTATAATTTTATGAATGCAATGGTAATTTTTATTAAGGTTTGAAAGCTGTTTTTATCAAAACACATGAATATTCGATAAATTTCAGTTTTTATTTTAAAAGTAAAAATATATATATTTATAAAATTATTTAGATAAAATGAATATTATTTTTGGAATCATGAAGTCAAAATTATCCAATGGTGAATTTTTCATAATTTTTTTAGATAGTCAAATTTTTGGTTAAAAATTAAATACTGTTTAAATATATAATGTGTTTTATGACATCATAATGACACAATAATATTTTAATAAAATAATATAATCTTTATGTCAAGACAACATATGTTTTACCATTAAAATAATGATATTTTCAGTTTGTTTGGTTTTTTTTCAAAGCTTTTGTGGAAATTTCAAGCCTTATAAAACATTTTGTCATTTTAAATTGTTTTCCTTGAGAGTGTGACTCACCTCCAAATTGGATAATATTTTATTTTAATAAGGTCTTCCATTGGCCATATAAAATATTTTTTTACACTGTCCTTTTGATAAAACCATGGGCACAAACCATGGGCTGGTTTGTGGTTTAGATTAGTTTAATGTGAGGTGTCCCAAACCTAAATAATAAATAATTCCCTCTCCTTTCCTATATTAACACACCCAAGATCCCACTTCCTCTTCACTAAAATCCATTGAGTTAATCCAACCCCAGACCTCCTCTCATTAAAATCCTCCCAAGGTTACCCAAGCTCCTATGAAGCCTCTCTGAAGCCTCTCCCAAGCTTTTAGTATGACACTTCTATGTAAGGGATTTCTTCCTTTATCATTTTTGTCCAATTTTCTATAAGTTGTTATGCCCTTTTGTTTTCAATTAAAATTGTTGGGGAATAATTTCTCACTTCACCCCATACATACCTCTTCATGTTTGGATGATTGGATACCCCTTTCTCTCTCATTAATGTCTCCCATGTACACCAATTACCATGCCGAAATTCTGTGAGAGATTTCTCCCTCCTCTTTTACATCCAAGTAATTATTTTGTATTATAGATCTAAATTCCATTACGTTTGTTGGGAAATGTATCTATATGTCCCCTTTAATTTCCATTTCATGTACATATTATGAGACACCATTTTATCTACCATCAACCATTTTCATGAATCCTTATGTCACACCGTTATGCTGCTAAAATTGCACCGCGTTTTTCCAAACCAAGATCATTGTGTAGTGAATACCATACCCATGTATGTATTAAGGGTATTCACCTTTATGAACATATACATATTGAATGGTACTTTCATGTATTTATCTCACATTACTTAATCGTGGAATAACTTATGATTTTGATTGATTCAATGTTATATGATCCATGTGGCACACTTATGCATGAAATGAAATGTTTAAGAAGGGTGAGCCCTAATAGCGCTCCAATTCATTGGGTAAAGTATAGAATCATTATATGTCATGTGAAATGAGTGATGAATAATGATAATTCAAGTTCAATAAAGGGTTAATAATGCTTCATTTTCAATGAGGGTTTAATCATTCTCCATTGTAATGAGCCTTGGCTCATGCTAATTCCATGTTAAGTGTTGTTTCCACATTTCCATGTTATGATTATCTTTCTTTATCATGCCTTTATTTTCATGTGTCTCTTGTGATCCATTGATATGAATACTGTCTAACATGTATTTTATTCCTCATATTATTACATTTTTATTCCATTACTGGGATTTATAGATCACCCTTTTCTTATACATGTCCTCAGGTTATCGCATACAATGCTAAGTACGAGGGAATATAGTGGTCATGTAAAGGAAGTTTTAAATAAAGATGATTTATTACATTTTTTAAATTTTTATGTAATGATCCTAATACCCAAAGACACTAGACCTCTCTATCATCCAGGTTGAATCAACTGAAGAGTTTATGTAAATAATTCTGTTTAAGTTTGTAATAAAAGTAGGGTTGTTATTATATTTGACTTTGTGGTCCTAACAGATTTTTGTCTCTTTTAATAAAAATTTATTATTTTTGAATATGGACCCATGCATTCTTGAGTTTAAATTCACATTGATTTAACCAAATAAAAGTGAAAGGTCGGAAAATAAATATAGTAAAGGAGAGGAAAACCTATCTTTCATAGAGAGATTGAGGCAGTTAACGATTATCTCTTTGGGGAGTATACATAGTTTAAGATTATACTTCTCAAGGAAATTATTGAGATAATATAAATTGTAATGGATACAAAACCCCATGTGATTAAGGACCAAATGATTTTACATACTCTCCAAGAAAATTTGAAGATATTATTAAGGTTTTGATACTAAGAACAAATAATAAAATGTGACATGTCGAAGGGGTCCTGAAGGCCTATAATTTCTCAAAATCCTCTTAAAAATGGAGTGTTGAAGTAATAATTCATAACATGAGGATATTGAATTTAAAGTAAAAATGTTGAATATATGTACAAGGTATTACTACTAAAAATATTCATATTATAGGTTCTTTTGTGATACTATGGGTGTATAAGAAGATTATAGATCCTTATCTTTATGATACAACCATTCCACTTGTTGAGAATTTTTATTGGGGGGTATATATATATTCATATGAGGGGAATGTACGCATTAATAAAAATATGTTTCCATTGGAGTTAAATAAAATCATTAACAATTTTCATGAAGGATTTGGAAGAATATGAGACAATAAAGAGGAAATGTATGGTTTACGGATGGAGAATTCCATGAAATGGTGATGGATGTATTCTTAGTTCTCATAATACCATTATGAAACTATCATGGCCCTTTTGAAATAAGTGATAATTACTTATGGTTTTTTTTAATCCTTAACAATTAGGTTTTGGGAATAAAAGAGAATTTCCATTGATGTTGGATCTTATAGACCATGTACATCCACAATGATCTGGATCTCATGTTGTCAATTAGATTAACCATAATGGGTTACTCTGAGTAGTTTATAGTGAAAAAATATGGAAAATATATCATGTAGTTAAAAATCATGTGATTAGAAGGCATATGTTGTGTAGTTTAACATCGTACACCTTGATCCAAAATGTAATTCAATTTAAGGTCATGCGATAAATACTCAAATATCGGTAAATTTAACTTAATAAGGTATGGACATAGATGAAACATCCAAAGTTTTGATAATTTAGAAATGAAGTTGGGACTAGGATATAAGATATGGGAAAAAATACATTTCCATTAATTATGTGAGTCAAACACCACCAAGTTATTGGGATGTCCAAATCTATGAGGCCATTAGGAAGGACCTGATATAAATAGAGAGTACTCCAAAACAATGATTGGTGGATTTTTCAATTCTTCTTTCACACTTCAAGTTTATATATTAATAAAATATAGAGTATCCTCTATATCATTAGATTATTCATAGGATAAGAGGAATTCTGATTGATTGTATTCATGGATAGGACATTGATATTGGATCCAAGCATCTCTATATATCATTTATAAATAGAAATGAAACCACATGTTGTCATTGAGTTGCGGAGGGAATTTAATCTGAATATAGATCATTGAACTGAAGGATATTATATAGATCCATCTCTCATATAAGAAAAATGATATTTCCAATAGATTATCAAAAATGGATTGAGTACTAACATATGGAAGACTTTATGTTGTCTATTTTAACAACATGAAATTATAACATAAATTCCTATAATTTTGAATTTGGTGAAACACAATAATTCTAACTAGAGGGGTTTAGTAGGACCTCTAATATCAAATGATTCTAACTTAGTCTGATAAAAAAAAAGATGATTGTGATATAAAATTTGTTACCTGAGAGTGTGTGATAGGGGTGGAAAATAAATTTTGGGGGGGAATTTCATTCTAAAAATTTTATTTGCGAATAAGAAGACGTATACAAATCTAGAACTATTTTAGGTCTGAATGTGTTATGGGTAATGAAAAATTATTGTTGGTTCAAATATATATTGTTTGGGAATCAATACATTTCCTCTGATAATAATAGTCATGAAAAATATATTACTTATCCAATGGAGTCATTTCCATTTTTACATTTCCAAATGAAATTTGGAATCCACACATTAAGATTTATTTCATTCTTTAGGGTCTTATATTTGGGTTAGAAGATATACGAGTTAGGATTATCTAATATGAATAAGGTCTTATAGGATCGATGACGTGATATGTATTTTAATTTCATACCACTAGGATAATGACATAAAATTTAAAATTTTGTGACCAGAATAAAATTTTACACCATTTAATGTCTTGAAGATAAGACCGAGGTGCACCACACTTGAGTAATTTAATCATAGGGGAACTTATCAACATTTTGGTTTATACATGGTAGGGTCATTAAAATCTTGGTCCCAACAGAAAGGTCCTGGTATTAGAGAAAACAAATGCTTTCACTAAGGATAGGTGATCTCAGATGTCATTACATATCCTATGAGAATAAGAATTAGTCCACACATAGTTCTTGACACATGTATTTAAAGATAATTCTCATATGAAGGGAAAAAGTGAATTCTCCAAGTCATAGGTTTATGAATAAAAAACACTATACCAATATCACATTTGTAAATCATTCTAAAATGTAAAAGATGAGAAATTTTTATTTTTTTCGATTACACACATGAATTAATCTAGATCATAATAAGTGGAATTAGTTTGAAAATTATTTTTCATGTGGTGAAACCATGGTTGGGGATGAGATAAGGAGCTTTGAAATCACTAGGTATCCAAAAAAAGTGGGAATCAATCCACTTATAGTTCTTGAGAGTTACTCTCTATGATTAAAAAATAGAATGGTAAAATATCCTCTTGAATGTGGATAATGCTCATATAGTTTAACATCATGATTAATGGATGATGTATTGTAGTTTTATGTTGTGAAACATGGAAAACATCTTGCAATATTTTTTCTTATGACCATGATTCTAAGATTTAATGTGTAAATTATTATATCTAGGACTTTGGGGGAAATTATATAAAGTATATGGTCTTAAATCTTGAACTATGTCTTGTATTTTTTCATATTGTTGTAAGGATGTTACACTATATAGTTTAAAGTCTTCCATCTTGGAGAATAACCATGTGCTTAAACATCATTTGGAAACGATGTTCTGTTGGCATTTTGGAGACTTACATTGCTCACCTTATTTAAATATATAAAATTTTTATAAACTATAATTTAAATCAATGTGACATTATTGAAAATATTTCTCCAAAAATCATGAAATGTGGGAAGTTGTTTCTTGCACTTCATCAGATATGTAAAGTTAGTAATATCCACTGAAGTAGACCATGTATACAATGTAGGGTCCCTCCAATTTTGGTAGAAGTTTCAGTGACTTCTTCCTAGGGACCATAAGAGTTTTGATAATTAATATAATATCTCATTTTAGAAATGTGTATATGTGAAAATTCATGATGTAGGCTCACACAATCCAATTTTAATAGATTTCTAGGTTTTCTACTATCCACGACATCTTCTCATCAAGTCACACTAACTCTTTATGTCTCTTTAGTATTTATCTTCTTGTGAGAGCTAACTAAATATTGCAATTCATAGTGAGTATAATTAATCATCGGTGGGTAATGTAGCCTATGTTTTAAAAACAAGTGAATATATGGTACCTTGTATTGAATTATGAGTTGTGATGTGATAATAATACAAATAATACATATGTTTTTCAAGAATAGATTCTTGTTATTGTCTACCATATTCTACAAGATATTTTTTAAGATTACTTTTTAAAAACATTATTTATCCATTTGGATCTTTATGATAGTGGGTAATGTTGTCATTCAAGATTTTATATTCTTGATATAGCCATTTTAGTTCAGAAAATTATAAACTATTGTCATTGAAAATCAATACTATTTGAGGGATACCATATCAGATAATAATATTATGAATCACAATTTTGATGAAGGACTTTGTATCAAATTCTGTGGTGGGAATATACTTGACTCATTTTTTGGAGAAGTCACTAGAAGTATGTATATACTTGAATTTCTAGGATGTAGCTTGGGAATATTCTTTAAAACAACCATTCCCCACGTTGAAAATGTATACTAATATATTTTATTGTGAAATAATTATAGGGATCTATGGAGAAACTGTAATGTATTTGATAGGAAACGATCTTATTTGTAAATTCAAGGCAATATGGTATCATTGTTGGACAGAAATAGAAATGCATATTGACGTTATGGGATATATTTTCTCATGACTAATGAGTGATATTAGATACTACATGAACTTATTTCATATAGTTGTTGAATTCTCCTCCTTCCATAATTCTAATGAGTAATCCATAACATTCATGTTTATAGAGTTTGTTTTATGTTTATTTAAGCCAACATATAGGATAAATTTCACTTCACATTATCAGGTCAATTCCATTATAGTTCGCTTTAATACACGAATCCTATTTCTGAGATAGTATATATTGGGTGAAAACTATCTAGTAGAGATATAATATAACATAGATATTTGATCTTCAGGTTTTTGGATCGTGTTTAATTTGTTGATTTCCTCCATGTCAATTTCAGTGAATTTAGAGGCCACCATAAGGTGTGGGATTTATACATTTATCTTATTCTGATTAATATCTACCAATTTTGTAACTATATTACCCAATTAATTTACATGGTAATTCTATGAGTGAGGTATATGAATCAGTATTAGATCAAAGAGAAAATATAGTAGTAATATTCTTGTCAAATCAAGGTGGGGATCCAATTATTCCTTCTAGATTTTATATTAACCATTAATCAACCTATTCACAAACTATGGATCTCCTTTGACATTAATGTGGTATACATTCATACATTGGGTTAACTTCATGTCTGGTATTAGAGATTAATATTCTTCTTAATTGTTGGAGCAACCATCTGATTGCAGGAATGAATTTGAGGGAACAAAAATCTGCTTGGAAATAAATTCAATCCCCACATGATATCTTTTGAGATTCATGATTTATATTATTTTCCAAGTATTACATCAGGGGAACCGTCAAAGTACATCTCCCATGACTGTCGAGTTCCATAGATAGTGAATAACTCTAATTTATTGAGTTCATAATTCACTAGTACATTTTCAAGTATGGGGTATGTTTTTAGAAAATAAAATAATGCCTTCTTTTTTCATTTTGTGACATGAACTAAATCTATAAATTTTCTCATGATAACCTACCACTTATCCAAGAATGAAATTAATAATAGATGGTTGAGGATATACAAGAGAAGATTAATAAAAGATACCAAACATAATTCAGGATTCTAAAATTTGTGTGTCAGCTTTTTTATTGTGAATATTTGTAAGAGATAGTTCATCTCATTGTCAAAATATCGTGTCATATTATTTAGAATTTTTTTATTTAGGATGTATTGATCACTTTCCATCCACAATTTTTTTTCTATCCAGGAAGGACATCGAGTAATCACTATATAGTGACCACATATAGAACAAGGGGTTTCCCTTCTATTAGAAGGGTTAGGATCGATGAGTGCAATATATATTTCACGTAATTTTAAAAATATTATTAATAGTCTTTATCCAATCACTGGGTGACACCAGTCTTTGTATACTTTGAAAAGATGATGAACCTACTAAAAATACTTAGTATAAAACTCTTGATTTAGGAAATAAATCCTTGATGTGATGTAAAATCTTTGAGGTTTCATGGATGGGGATCTTGAAGAATCCCCTCTAACTTTTTAGTAGTCAACATCTATATGATAGTATCATACATTAAAGAGATTAATTTTACTAGAATCAACCTAATAGAATATTTAATGGGGTTATTCAAGAATTTATTATTCCATAATTTGTTGAAAATTATCTCATGGTTAAATTAAACTATATTATCACAGATGCGATTGGATAACCAGATTTTTTAAATAACATTTCTATATATTTCATAGGAACGAATAAAATATGTGATTCATTTCATATTTATTGGTGGCACATTAATTTTTCCAACAAAAGGGAATGATCAAATAGAATAATATACCCTAGTGTGATCTAAAAGTTGTGTATTCTTCTTACTCAAGTTCCATATTGATATAGTTGTACCTTGAGTAGCGATCCATGATGGAATGTTCTTAAAATCATGTGAGTGAATTTTTCAGGAGTTATAAAATTAGAACAATGAGATAATCATTTGATTAGTGCCAGTTTAGATCCTTGATGTTAATGAAACATTTATTTTATTATTATTAATCATAATTTCAAAGATGGTGGAGATTAATTTTGGGTACTAAACCTGTGAAATGATTTTGGATTTAATTAGATTTTTATAATTGGATTAAACCTTGGATATATAGGGTGGTTGAAACCTCATGGATTCCTATCTAATACCAAAATAATTATCTGGTAGGCCTAGATAATGGGTGAGCACATCTGGATCCAAACCAAATATTTTTATAAAGTTCTAGGTGACCACATGATACTGCAGTTTCATCAAGGAAATATTTATATTTATCTTAAATAGGCATGGTTTCACAAATATATATGGGTCACAATTCCTTATATAAGCACAAATTTATTTATCTCATCTCATAAATTATGGTTGATTTGACCTACTGAAATACTGGAGGGGAATCTATGAGATTATATTCATAAACTTATTTTATATAAATTTCCTTAGAAGTGAGAATAAATGGGAAATTTTCATTTCATATATGTGATGAAAGTTTTTCTATATTTTTCAGATAAGTTGGTGTGGAGACCTCTTCACTTGATGTATCCAAAATATTTTTTCCTTTTCCTTGATATCATCAAGTGGAGAGGCTTCACTGATATATTGAGATTTAGGGAATAGAGAAATGAAATTTGTATCTCAAATATATGATTGGGAAAAATCTTTGGTCCCCAAACATGATGATTTGACCACAGCTCCAGAATCTAAAAATAATTTAATGGAATCTTCATCAGGTCTACTACCACTCTCATTGAAATTTCACCCCTCTTTAATCTAGAATTTTTTAGTTTTCCCAAAAAATCATAATAATTAGGATAGATTGAGTATCCCTATACATTCCTATAATTTGAATGATTTCTTCAACCACATTGATGAGAAATACATGGTCCATGCCAAGGATTTTAAATAGGCTGGTAAAATCCATTTCCAAGTTGTTGGAAATGGTACTTATAGTATCATTTGTAGTAACCGAATACTTCCATTCACTTTTTTATAGTCCTAGATCTATATATTTGGATTCATTTCACAAAATATGAGTATTATCACTATATAAAACTACTAAGTATGCAATGAAAGAATTCATTAGGTACTTATTATGTGAGGATTGTATATTTCATGAAGATGTTTCCATGGTCATCCTAACACAACATTGAAATGTATGTCTTGACAAATGAACATGAAATTAGAGTCAAGAGAAATGATACACAAACTAGGTTATGAGTTTTAGTAAGATGATTGATTTCTTCTTTCTATTATTATATATTTGGATTATAATTTTGGGGTGAGACATGTTAGCCTCCCAATAGCCCAAATGTATATGTTTTTAGACTAGTATGTGTTTGATATTAAATCCATTGTCAATGAGGGGTAGACAAGTATCAACACTGTTATGAATTCTTGAAATTTGGAAGTTTCTAATGTATCCTTTCATGTATTTCAACCAATATTGAAAAATAAAGGAAATAATATAACACCCGAGACTTTTATGTTATATAAATCATCAAAGGAATCTTTCACTACACACAACACTTTCTTGGCTTGCGTTACATGCAATTGTGTCCTTCCTCGATAGCTTGCATCGTACGCAATACCGAATTTCACTAAACAATGATATGCTATTAAAATATTATTAAAACTAGCTGTTATGAATAGTAATAACCACTCTTTGAAAGTTTTTAAATTTTATTTTTCAAATTTGACTTTATTTTTGGATTCATAATATCGAAATTATCCTAGGGTGAAATTTTGGTATTTTTCTGAAAACTTTCAATTTTTGATGAATAGTGAAACAACTAAGTGGCTGTTAAAAAAACTGAATTTTTCATAAAACATAATTTTACTGCTTCTGTGAGTGGAATATCAAAAATATGAGAGACACGGTTGATGTAAATAAGTAAAATGTGGTTCAATGAGATGAAAATAATATTTGGTGAATAGTAACTTTTTACTTTTTTTACCACGGTTAAAAGTAAATATGGTACTTAAGGGTAAAAATGATATTATTATTACCCTAACACATGTCCTAATTCTATTGGAAATGTTTAATTCGACCATAAACAACCTTATAAATAACATATTACCATTTAGGCCAACTTGGATTAGATTAGGACATTTATTATTATTTAATTCAAAGAAGAGTTAAAAGAGTTAAAATCAAAGTTTATTTACTAAAACATTTTTAATATAGTTTCCTACATAAGATAAATTAGATTGTAAATATTCATTAGAAAGATAATATGATTTACTACATAAGGATATTTTATTTATAATTTTTAGACATTAAATAATTTAATTTATTTATGACACAATGATGATGCAGTAATTACCATAATAGTGAAAAATTAGAATAATTGAAATTATAAATACCTAAATAAGTATAATTTCAGACTTTTTAGGAATTAAACTAGTTTTCTAGGTTAATATGACATGTTAGGATTGATTTAATTAACTTTGGTCTAAGTAATAATTCTGTTAGGAGTTTCACAAAAATCAACTATTGAATAGTGTCAAAATTAACATAAAATAGTTTTTAAAATAAATATTATATTATTGATTGTTATTTTATTCCTAAAAATCTAAGGTTCGTCCAAGATAATTATATCATGATAGGTGTATCATTAATAGACCACTTGGGGGTCTCTTGGATGTATATGGTAAGTTTATTAATTATTTAATATAAAAATACAAAGTGACATGGTAAATGTCAATCTAATTAACGAAGAGTTAAAACTAAAAGATAAGGTTCATATAATGACCTAAACTTGTATAAATTCTATTGGATGAGAGGATTTCGACCCATCCCCACCTTAGCTTCAAAATAACTCCATTTGTATCTATTTAAAACCGAATATGACTTAATAATAAAATAATATTTTTTGTTATTCAAAAGGTGCCCCTCTCCTCCCTTATAAAAGGGCACCTCCTCCCTCTCTTCCTCACACCACTTTGAGCCTTCAATCTCGGCCACCCCTGCCACATTATCATCTCCATTTCCCTAGAGACTTCCTAGAGGTCCTGGTCTTCTTCAAAGACCAATTTTAGTGCCCTAAAAGGAGGTCTCAAAGAAGCACTTCAAAGAAGAGGTAATGTCCATTACCGGTTATTTCATCTTTATTTCTTCTTAAAATTCTTCTTCTTTAGTTGTTTCATTATGAAGTAATAACATCAGTATAAATCATATACTGATATGTTATTATAAGTATGAAACAACCCTATTTAACTATCTATCCATCCTACAGAAAATGAAATCACTGCGCGTGCGTACGTACGAAATACCGTCTCCACGCCTTGGTGTAATATATCTTCCACCACCACCATACTTGGATGGGTATAATGGTGTAAATAATGAATATATATGCTTATTGTGAAGTGATATTGATTCTGACATAGTATACATACACTCTAATATAATTCCACGATCATAGGAACGATATCATCACTCGTGTGTACGTACGGAATACTGTCTCCACGATGTGATGTGACCCGTTCTACATGATATTCATTGAATAATGGTTATATAAATGAATTGAATGAATTAATATGATATATATTACACTAATACCATTCTAGAAATGAGTTATCTATAACCTAAAAAGAAAAATAAGAATTTATTCGACAAAACACACATAAGAACAAAAAGTAATAAACACTCGAATAACAAGTAATAATGAAATATTACTAATAAGAAGCTAAGAATATGACCATATATGATATAATAAAAATAATTATGATTCTGTAATAAGTCAATAACATTATCTAAATCATTATACAGGACGTTCGGACACTTACGATGCAAATCAGACCTAATGTATGGGAAATATCACAATCTCATTTTTATCTGAGATTGTTTATACATTGGAATTTACTAGGGTATATTTTATCATCCAAATACATGTTTTCTCAATATGTAATATTATTTCCATCCACCTACAATTGTTTAAATACAATTTTACCCTTTTTTGAGTTTTTAGTAAAAGATATGAAAGGAATCTTTTGTCATTTTTCGTACGAGGTACTTTTTGACTTTTCTAGCAAAAGTAGGAGAAGAATGTTTTTATAACTTATATGGAATGAATGGATTTTTAAAACATTATTTCCAAGAATCTTAATTTACAATTTTTCAAGTTTATTTTTAATCAACTTATTTTAGTTTAGAATTGTATGACATGTTAAGAAAGGAAAAGTGTTTTTGAAGTATAAAGGATATTTTTTTCAAGAATGGAGTTCAAGTGTTTTATCAAAATTATTTTCCATATAAGATAATATAGGGTTCTGTTTCTATCCCTATTATTACATTTATTTTATTATGTTGTGATGGAAATATTTTTATGAATTCTGTTATCTTATATGAATTGTTTTATGATGTCACGATGTTTAAGATTCCCATTTTTATTACATGGTTTATGCTTTGATGTATGGTTTATGATTTTGTGGCACACATAAGAATGGTATCATTATTAGATAAGTGGGACGTATATCTCCCTCCAATTTATTGGGTAAATATTTTATATCTCATGAGATAGACATGGCTAGAACGACAGGTTAAACCCGTTCAGTGGAACAGGACTGAAATGAGGAGTGAACTCGGTTCAGAAATGGAATTTGTCCACTAAGATAGTCTTGGAAATGAGTCTTGACTAATAAGAAATGATTCTCTATGATTATGTGTGTATTCCACAAAGTTTCATGTTTTAATTTATTATTATTGGGATTACATTTCACTTCTATGATTTATCCCATGTTATGAAATTATGATTTCTTATGCAGGTTAAGATTTCCAAAAGTTATGTTCTTATGTATATAATGTGATTGATATTTCTTTTGTTTACCCTTACTGAGCATTTGAGCTCACCCTTTTGTATGTTTTATTTCCCCAGGTCAAGAATAAGGTTATTAAGTAGGATATTCCAAAAAGGGACTCTAGATTTGATGAAATAAATTGGAGGCAAAGTAGATGCTTTGTGAACCAGTTGTTTATGTTTCACAGTTTCTAAAGACTCTATACCTATACGGTCCTTTCCTAGTTTTGTTATATGTTGTAATAAGTGTGCTTCAATTCTGAAATCATAACAATTTATGTAAAGTATGGGTCTTTATAGTTGTTATCAGAGGAAAGGTATAGTCAACCTTTGGAAACTAGGATGTGAAAGCGTTAGTAAGAACCCTAAGGATAAGTCTAAGCATTAAACACAATCTTAGTGTTCCAGAAATGGCCATGAATAACCTAGGATAAGACCCTAAGTGTGAAATTTTATTCTTTATTATGTGGTTTTCCTATTATAATTAGTGTTTCTCACACTATTCTTCTGGGTTTTAGTCAATGGCTGAAACCCGAAGGAACCGTGTTAATGCGGAATGCGACGGGCAATGCAATGATTGTCCCCCTAAGAAACCAAACGTTATGGGAGCTGGAATGCAAAATCTTGTAGCCATGGTCACACAACATTCTCAAGCTATGAATCATACAGGACTTCCAAACGAGCAAAGGAAGGAGCAACATTCTGTTCAATCCTTCCTGAGGCAGCGTCCACCTTCATTCAGCGGGTCTACTGATACATTAGTTACTGAACAATGGATTATTACTACTGAAAAGATATTTTCAGTTCTTCAATGTTCTGAGCATGATAAAGTCATCTTAGTAATGTATCGTTTGGAAGGTGATGCTGATCAATGGTGTAATATTATTAAGAATATGAGGCAAAGGGATGAAATTGATTCCATGGAATGGGATGAGTTCAAGAACTTATTTTTCAATAAGTACATCCCTCATATTCTCTGAACAAAGATGGAGAAAGAGTTTCTTGAACTGAATCAAAAGGATGATGAATCTAGTGGTACCTATGAAGCAAATTTTACAATACTTTCCAGGTACGCTTGTAGTATTATTATCCAACCTGAGAGTAAGATCGATCGATTCTTTAGTGGCTTAAAACCATGTCTTTGAAGGGCGTTAGCCATAAGGGACTTCAATAGCTATGAGGAAATCATTCAATGTGCTCTCAAAGTCAAGATGGAGATTGGAGTAACCCATCAGTCATATGGGTTTGATAAGAAGAGGAAAATGGAATTCAAAGGAAAATCTATAGAGCACACTGAAAAGAAGATGAGCTTTCTCTTATGCTCAAAGTGTGGAAAGAAACATAGAGGGATTTTTCTTAAAGGGACAAGTAAATGTCTCAAATGTGGAAAGGAAGGTCATAGGGAATTTGAATTCCGCAATGATGGGAAGAAGATGTCTAATGATGCAAACAAAGGAAAGGATACATAGAATGAACCTACTACACTACAATGTTTCAAGTGCAAGGATATGGGGCATTATGCCAATCAATGCCCAAATCCAAGGGTTGATGATGATGGTCGACGTCTACAAACTCTTAAGGACAAAGACAAAGGAAAGTCACATGCAATTTATATCAGCGATGTGGAGTACGATAACGATGTGGTGAAAGGTACACTTACCATCCACTCTAAAGTAGAAAATGTTTTATTTGATTCTAGATCCACCCACTCTTTTATTTCTGAAGAATTTTCTAAGGTATCGACGTATTAACTCAACAATTAGATGTTGAGTTAGCTGTGACAACTCCTAATGGAACAACAGTATCATAAAAAGTTTATAATTCTTCTCTGATTGAAGTTTATGGAAAATTTCTTCCTGCAAATCTTGTGATCCTTCCTATTGTGGAATTTTATGTGATTATTTGCATGGATTGGCTTTCTTTATATGGAGCTCATATCAATTCCCAAAGAAGGGAAGTCACATTTCATATTCCAAATTAATCTATGATCGTATATCAATACAAGGATGAACATAACCTTCCAGTGGAAATTTCTTCCATATTATGGGTCTTGTATCCACTAAATGACGGTTATTTATCTTAAATGGTTGGTGGGAAACTCACGATTAAGAATATGCCGATTGTACGGGAGTTTTATGATTTTGTTTTCAGAGGAATTTCCAGGTCTTCCACCAAATTGTGAAGATAAATTTTCAATAGAACTCATACCGGGTGCTTTACCTATTTCAAAGACACCATATAGAATGGCCCCAATTGAGTTGCAGGAATTGAAGAAGTAACTCCATGAAAATCTTGATAAGGGATTCATATGCCCTAGTGTGTCACCTTGGGGAGCACCTGTTCTGTTTGTTAAGAAGAAAGATGGATCAATGAGACTCTGCATTGATTATCGAGAACTTAACAAGATTAATATCAAGAACAAATATCCTCTCCCACTTATTGATGACTTATTTGACCAACTACGCAGAGCTCAATACTTTTCCAAGATTGATCTTCGTTCAGGGTATCATCAATTAAGGGTCAAAAGAGAGGATATACCAACGACGACTTTCTGTACGAGATATGGACACTATAAATTTATAGTGATGCCATTTGGTCTAACTAATTCCCCTGCTATCTTCATGTATCTAATGAATAGAGTCTTTATAGAATATCTTGATCAGTTTGTGGTATTCTTTATAGACGATATTCTTGTCTATTCAAAGAGAAAGGAAGAACATGAAGATCACTTGAGAATTATATTGAAGACCCTGAGAAAGGAGAATCTTTATGCCAAATTTACCAAGTGTGAATTTTGGCTTCAAAAAGTTTCATTTTTGGGTCACATAATCTCAAAAGAGGGGATATCTGTGGATCCAACAAAAATAGAGGTTATCTAAAGATGGTCGAGACCAACAACAGTGACTGAGATCCGAAGTTTTCTTCGTTTGTCTGGATATTATCAACATTTTGAGAACGATTTTTCACTATTATCTAATCCACTCACCAAGTTGAATTGGAAAGGAGTTAAGTTTATTTGGACAGAGGAATGGGAAGATAATTTCAATGAGTTGAAAAGAAGGTTATCCAGTGCACCTGTGCTCACACTTCCTTGTAGTGGAGAAAGGTTTGTGATCTATAGTGATGCATCCAAGAAGGGATTGGGGTGTGTTCTTAAGCAAAATGATATGGTGATAGCTTATGCCTCGCGACAGTTGAAAATACATGAGAAAAATTACCCAACTCATGATTTGGAGTTAGCTACGGTAATCTTTGCATTAAATATTTGGAGGCATTATCTTTATAGAGAAAGGTGTGACATTTATACTGATCATAAAAGTTTAAAGTATATTTTCACACAAAAGGAGATGAATATGTGCCAAAGAAGATGGTTGGAGCTGATTATGGATTACGACTGCTCAATTCATTACCACCTTGGGAAAGCAAACAAGGTGGCAGATGCATTAATTCGACAAGACCATTCCAGTTTATCCATGATGAGGATCACAAAAGATCCAATATTTATGGATTTACAAAGGATGGATCTTGGAATTATAATGAAAGGGTAAAAATCGTATCTTTCTCAAATGAATGTTCAACCATCTATACATGGGAAGATTAAAGAGGCACAAAAAGAAGATGTATAGTTACAGAAGAAGGTGAGAAATGTTCCTGAATTCAACCTTGATTGTGATGGGATAATAAAGTTTAGGAATCGGGTTTGTGTTCCTCCCATCCCCGAATTAAAGAAGGAGCTGCTGGATGAGGATCATAGTTCATTATTCTCTATTCATCCTGGAAGAAAAAAGATGTATAGGGACCTGAAAGAGTACTTCTAGTGGGATGGCATGAAAAGAGATGTCGATAAATATGTCTCTCGATGCTTGGTTTGTCAGCAAGTTAAAGCTGGGAGATATAAGTCTAGGGGGATGTTACAACCATTACCCATACCCAAATGGAAATGGGAAAACATCACTATGGACTTTGTCACAGGACTTCCTAAAACATCCAAAGGCAATAATGCTATCTTGGTCATAGTTGATCGTCTTACAAAGTATGCACACTTCATCGCTATTAGAGAGTATTTCCCTCTGGATCAGCTTGCCAGGATATATGTAAAGGAAGTGGTAAGATTGAATGGATTACCACTTTCTATTATATTTGATCGGGATCCGAGGTCTACCTTAATGTTCTGGCGAAGTCTTCAGCGTACTCTGGATACAGAGTTAAGTTTCAGCACTGTTTATCATCCTCAGACAGACGGTCAGTCTGAGAGAACAATTCAAACTCTAGAAGATATGTTGAGAGCTTGCTCTATGGATTTCAAAGGTGGCTGGGATCAACACCTATCTTTGGTGGAATATTCTTATAATAATAGCTTTCACTCCAGTATTCAGATGGCTCCCTATGAAGCTCTCTATGGAAAGAAATGCAGGACTCAAACTTGATGGGATAAAGTTGGGGAAATAAAGCTATTAGGACCTGATCTCGTTGATGAAATGGTAGAAAAGGTCAGATCTATTCAACAACACATAAGGGCAGCTCAGAGTCGACAAAAAAGTTATTCTGACAGCCGAAGAAAAGACCTAGAGTTTTAAGTGGGTGATAATGTTTTCTTACGAATATCTCCCTAGAAGAGGGTCATGAGATTTGGAAAGAAGGAGAAATTGAGCCCTAGATATATTGTTCCTTTCGAAATACTGGCTCGTGTTGGGAAGGTAGCTTACCGATTGGCGCTTCCACCAAATCTCTCCCAAGTTCACGATGTGTTCCATGTATCTCTCCTGAGAAAATACATACCTAATCCTTCACATGTACTCATCTCAGAAGTTGTACTGCTGGAGCAAGATCTTTCTTTTGAGGAACAGCCGATAGAGATTCTGGATCGTAGCGAAAAAGTCCTGCGAAACAAGACCACTCGATTGGTGAAAGTTTTATGGAGGAACCACCAATTATAAGAAGCTACATGGGAGCTTGAGGATATGATGAGGGAGAGGTATCCTCATCTGTTTGTTACAAAGTCGCGAATTTCGAGGGCGAAATTCATTTTAAGGGGGGTAGAATGTAACACCCAAGACTTTTATGTTATATAAATCATCAAAAAAATCTTTCACTACACACAACACTCTCTTCGCTTGCGTTACACGCAATCGTGACCTTCCTCGATAGCTTGCATCGTACGCAATACCGAATTTTACTAAACAATGATATGCTATTAAAATATTATTAAACTAGCCATTATGAATTGTAATAACAACTTTTTGAAATTTTGTAAATTTTATTTTTTAAAATTGACTTCATTTTTGGATTCGGAATATCGAAATTAGCCTAGGGTGAAATTTTGGTATTTTTCGGAAAACTTCCAATTTTTGATGAATAGTGAAACCACTAAGTGGCTGTTAAAAAAAACTGAATTTTTCATAAAACTTAATTTTACCGCTTCTGTGAGTGTAATTTCAAAAATCCAAGAGACACGGTTGATTTCAGTAAGTAAAATGTGGTTCAATGAGATGAAAATAATAATTTCTGAATAGTAACTTTTTACTCTTTTTTTCCACGGTTAAAAGTAAATAGGGTAATTAAGGGTAAAAATGATATTATTATTACCCTAAAACATGTCCTAATTCTATTTTATAAGTGTAATTTGACAAAAAAAAACCTTATAAATAAAATAAGACCATTTAGGCCCACTTGGATTAGATTAGGTCATTTATTATTATTTAATTCAAAGAAGAGTTAAAAGAGTTAAAATCAATGTTTATTTACTAAAACATTTTTAATATAGGGATATACATAAGATAAATTCTATTGTAAATATTCATTAGAAATATAATACGATTTCCTACATAATGATATTTTATTTATAATTTTTATAAATTAAATAATTTAATTTATTTATGACACAATGATGATGTAGTAATTACCATAATAGTGAAAAATTAGAATAATTGATATTATAAATACCGAAATATGTATAATTTGAGACTTTTTATGAATTACACTAATTTTATAGGTTAATATGACATGTTATGATTGATTTAATTAACTTTGGTCGAAGTAATCATTCTGTTATGAGTTTCACAAAAATCAACTATTGAATAGTGTCAAAATTGACATTAAATAGTTTTAAAAAAAGTATTATATTATTGATTGTTATTTCATTCCTAAAAATCTACGGTTCGGACAGGATACTTATATCATGATAGGTGTATCATTAATGGACCACTTGGGGGTATCCTGAATGTATATGGTATGTTTACTAACTATATAATATAAAAATACAAAGTGACATGGTAAATGTCAATCTAATTAACTAAGAGTTAAAACTAAAAGATAAGGTTAATATAATGACATAAACATGTCTAAATTCTATTGGATAAGAGGATTTCGAGCCATACCCACCTTAGATTCAAAATAACTCCATTTGGAGCTATTAAAAACCGAATATTACTTTATAATAAAATAATATGTTTTGTTATTCCAAAGGTGCCCCTCTCCTCACTTATAAAAGGAAACCTCCTCCCCCTCTTCCTCACACCACTTTGAGCATTTATGCTCGGCCAACCCCTGCCACTTTCTCCTATCTGCTACCCTAGAGACATCCTAGAGGTCCTGGTCTTCTTCAAAGACCAATTTTAGTTCCCTAAAAGGAGGTCTCAAAGAAGCACTTCAAAGAAGAGGTAATGTCTGTTACCGATTCTTTCATCTTAATTTATTCATCCACTTATTGTTCTTTAGTTTTTTCATTATGAAGTAATAACATCAGTATCACTAATATACTGATATGTTATTATAATTATGAAACAACCCTATTTAACCATCTATCCATCCTACGGAAAATGAAATCACTGCGTGTGCGTACGTACGGAATACCGTCTCCATGCCGTGGTGTAATCTATTTTCCACCACCACCTTACATGGATGGGTATAATGGTGTAAAGAATGAATAAATAATATTATTATGAAGTGATATTTATTCTTAAATAGTATACATACACTCTAATACAATTCCACGATCATAGGAACGATATCATCGCTCGTGCATACGTACGGAATACCGTCTCCACGATTTGATGTGACTCGTTCTACATGGTATTCATTACATAATGATTATATAAATGCATTTAATGAATGAATATGGTATATATTACACTAATACCATTATGGAAATGAGGTATCTATAACCTAAAAATAAAAATAATAATTTATTCGACAAAATACGCATAAGAACAAAACTAATAAACACCCGAATAACAAGTAATAATGTAATATTACTAATAAGAAGCTAAGAATATGACCATATATGATATCATAAAAATAATTATGATTCTTGAATAAGTCAATAACATTATTTAAATCATTATACAGGAGTTTCGGACACTTACGAACCAAATCATACCTAAGGTATATGAAATATCACAATCTCATTTTTATCCGAGACTGTTTATACTTTGGAATTTACTAGGGTGTATTTTATCAACCAAATCCATGTTTCCTCAATATGTAATATTATTTACATCCACCAAAAAAATTTTAAATACAATTTTACCCTTCGGTGATTTTTTAGTAAATGATATGAAAGGAATCTTTTGTCGTTTTTCGTATGAGGTACTTTTTGACTTTTTCGACAAAAGTACGAGAAGAATGTTTTTTTAACTTATATGACATGAATGGATTTTTAAAAAATTATTTCCAAGAAGCTTAATTTACAAGTTTTCAAATTTATTTTTAATCAACTTGTTTTAGTTTAGAATTGTATGACATGTTAAGAAAGGAAAAGTGTTTTTGAAGTAGAAAGGATATTTTCCTCATGAATGGAGTTCAAGTGTTTTATCAAAATTATTTTCCATCTAAGATAATATAGGGTTCTGTTTCAATCCCTATTATTACATTGATTTTCTTATGTTGTGATGGAAATATTTTTATGAATTCCTTTATCTTATATGAATTTTTTATGATGTCACGATGTTTAAGAATCTAATTTTTATTACATTGGTTATGCTATGATGTATTGTTTATGATTTTGTGGAACACATAAGAATGGTATCATTATGAGATGGGTGGGACCTATATCTCCCTCTAATGCATTGGGTAAAGATTTTATATCTCATGAGATAGACATGGCTGGAACGGTAGGTTAAACTGGTTCAGTGAAACAGGACTGAAACGAGGAGTGAACTCAGTTCAGAAATGGACTTTGTCAACTAAGATAGTCTTGGAAATGTTTCTTGACTAATAAGAAATGATTATATCTAATTATGTGTGTATGACACAAATTTTCATGTTTTATGTTATGATTATTGGGATTACATTTAACTTCTATGATTTATCCCATGTTATGAAATTATGATTTCTTTTGCAGGTTAAGATTTCAAAAGGTTATGTTCTTATGTGTATAATGTGATTGATATTTCTTTTGTTTACCCTTACTGAGCATTTGAGCTCACCCTTTTGTATGTTTTATTTCCCCAGGTCAGGAAGAAGGTTATTAAGTAGGATATGCCAAAGAGGGACTCTAGATATGATGAAATAAATGGGAGGCAAAGTAGATACTTTATAAACCATTTGTTTATGTTTCCCAGTTTCTAAAGACTCTATACCTATATGGTCCTTTCCTGGTTTTGTTATATGTTGTAATAAGTGTGCTTCAATTCTGAAGTCATAACAATGTATGTAAAGTATGGCTCGTTATAAATAACCTCATGGAATTCCATTGGATCATTCTTTACACAATTGTCCTTATCTTCTGTTATCTCAACCTCAATGTCTTGCATGCTTAAGGGGTCCATAATTTATTCTTCCCAGAGGTCTTATGATATATAAATAGATCCATATTTACTATCTTTGATGGAATGATATTGATTTGTTTTAAGATATTAGAATTTTTAATATGGGAATTCATCTCCCGCCAGTAGGGTGTTCCTTGGTCAATGGAAAAGTGGTCAATTTAGGTTGTACTAATGACCCCATCTCGGGTATATATTTTTAATTAGGTTCATTATTTTAATTTTAGAGTGAAATGATATTTTTGTAGTCTGATGATGACCATATTTGTGAAAATATTCCAATAAGTCCTATAATATGATTAGCTTTCTCTGGTCACTATATGAATCCAAACTAGAATAATTCTCCAATTTATAGTATAAAAAATCTAGTCTCTAAGACTCAATAGAACATAAATCTTTTAGTGGGACTATTTACCAAAGATCTATATGCAAGTATAGTTCTCCCCCTCTAATCGACTTTTCCTCTTCGGTGTCCTTCTCACTATCCCCAGTTATTATAACTAAATTTATGTTTACATGAATGTTATTCATTATATATTGGGTATATCAAGTGGAAACATTGATTGAGTCATACAATGAATCTATATAATATGAGGGGAATATTTAATTGGGGTGGTGAACATGATTTTGATGTTTAGGAAAAAATTTCTGATCTGTCTGGACTGATTTGGAATCTTGGATATTTTAGGAAGATCAACAGTGTTTGCAACTCATTAAGTAGATTCTGGAAAACAAAATCCAATATTTTATCATATAGGATATATATATGGATTGATCATGTTATAAATTTCCATCTATAGATTATATAGTACCCTTTATTTTATTATATAGATATTACATCCTATTATATGATTATTCATTACATAAAATAACGTTCCATGCAAGAGATATATAGAATGAGTATCTTTGGAAGATATGATATGTAAACCACTAGTTTCAAAGTGAATTACATAATTTCACAGTATTTTATTGATTACTATGACCCTTGTTAGTCATATCACCTTTAATACCTTTCTTTATATCCTTAGGATTGGAAACATAATAATGGGTGAGCTCAGATGCCCAATAAGGGTAAACATGGGAGATGTCAATCAATAATCCTATGAAGTCATAAGACAAGGATAAGGTAATATGATCATGAAAACAACTTACAATCTTCATACCCAATTGATAAAATATGATAACCATGAATCATAGAATAAATCATTATCGTTTCAAAAAACATGAATCCTAAGAGTGGGGAATCATCATAAAAAATCATGAACCATATGTTCATATTATAAAAGTATGAACCATTATAAATATTGAAACCATTTCATATATAATGGTTAAATACTGAGACAATAAAATCATAATATATTCAGAATTAACACCTATTTCCCATAGTGGATCTAGAACATTTACTTTTTTCCCATAAGGGATCAAGCACACTGACTTATTTCCCATAACGGATCAATCACATCAACCTATTTCCCATAAAAGATCAAGCACATTGACTGGTTTCCCATATCTATCCCATGAGAAATATTACATTACCTAATAAATTTGAGTGATATAAAATTATGGTCCCAACCATCACATAATAAAAACAATATATATGTGTTTCACAAATTCATAAAACCTTTATCATATCATCTTATTATAACCCATTCAATGAAAGTAGTTTTCATAAACATTTCATCAATTAATCATAACATAACTCATGAAAAATAAATGTGATTCAAAAACATATTAACATCATAACCCATTAATAAAAAGAATAAGTATGTTATAATTATATTATATCACTTATAAAACCTAATAAACTTAAAATGATGCTATAATATATAAAAATTATTTTAAAATAATCACTAGAATTTTTCCTAAGGAATATACCCTTTTCAATTTGAAATAAATTATTTAAAATCTCATAAATTCAAAAATATTATTTAAAAATATTATTTTAAAAGAAAATATATACTTTTAATGGAGTATTAAAAGAAATAATCAGTCATTGGAGTGTGAAATTCTGTTATTTCCATATAAGTTAAAATAAAGCCTTCCATTCACACATTAGTAAAAATTAAAAAAGTACCTCATTGAGGAAAAAAATTAATTTTAAACTATTTTTTAAAAATTAAACCATATTTATAAATGACTAAAAATATAATAGTAGAAAATTAAAATAAAAATTGAAAACATTTTTAGAAAATAAGGATATGGAAGAAAAATAATTTGTGACCCAAGGGGGGAATAAAGTGAGTTTTCCCTAAATACATTCATTCAATCTCTTGAGTATATAAAATAAGGAAATGAAAATAAAAATGTATTCATCAAAAGTAACCATAAGAGAATAAAACTTAATCAAACTTCTTAGATTATTATTATAAAATTTCCTTTTAATAAATTCAAGGATAATCAATCCTGATTAAAAATAGGATTTAAAAATAAATCGCTTACCACTTTGGTAACTTTTGAATAATAAGCCATACAAAATAATAAATTTAAATTGAATTTTAAATATCAGGAAAATAAAAAAATCTAGATATAACATTTCAAATGTGATGCTTATACACCTCAAAAAATAATATAGTTATATAACATAAATGTTTCCCAAATAAGGCATTTTGAAATGAGAAACCCTTATATCAGGTCCAAATTCCTTCGTACATATTCAAAAATACATTATAATAAATCTAGATTAATTATAAAAATATTATAAAACACTTTCTATACATATAATACCAAATATTATTTACTTATATCCCTTTATCACTGATATATTAATAATTATTTATTAAAATAATTATTCTAGGTGATAAGTGCTTCATTCTTCATGTATGTTTTGATTCGGTAGTTTTGTTACTTATATTTTGATCATGGTTACATTATGTAAGGAATTATAACAATTATATAAATTTAATATATAGTAATTATATACATATTTAGATTCATCCATTATAAACTGAGATAGAAATAAGAATTACGCTGTTCATGGAGATAGTAGGATGTTTGCATCCTATTACACTTTTCTCACTTTTTGAGAATTGAAAAAAAAATAGAAAATATTAATTCAGCTTTAAAAAATAATCATTATTTAATATATATATATATATATAATATATTAATTAAATAAATCCTTATAACCATCAATGTGGATGAAAAATGAAAAATGAATTGCATCGCTTCCTGTAGGCGGTAGTCCACACATATGCACAAGAGAAGTTATCGTTTTCCAAAGGATTGGGATGTGACTAGGTAGATGTGATATTATAATTTCAGAAGTATTTTCATTTCATAAATATGATATATATATATATATATAAACTTTAAATACTCCATTATATTTCGCCATGATATGTGGTTATGAAAGAAAATTACATCGTTTCGCTAGGTGGAAGTCCGTCGTACACACGAACAGCAGTTTGGCTTCCCATTTGATGAAAGAAGATATAGATGTATGTTATAATATTAACATAATAACTTATAATTATATAAGAGATAATTTGGATATTATATCATCATGGTAGAATAATATTTGAATATAGTTGAAGAATAAATAAAACCAAATTACTCGGTCAAGAACTATACATCTTCTTTGGAAAACCTATTTAGTTATACACCAAAAGAATTCCTCGGTCAATGTTATGATAAAAACAAGGAAACTAAGATGTAAAGTGTTGTATAATTAAGATATTTTGGCATTAATTATAAAATAAAAATGATTTTTATTTTTGAATAAAAGAGGATAGGAGGTTCCCTTTTATAAGTGTGGGGAGGAGCACTTTTGGAATTTCAAAAATATTAAAATATGAAAAGGAAGTTCTATAGAAAAATAATTTTAAATTGAAATTTGTTAAAATATAAAGATATAATTGGTTGGAATACAATCAAAAAATGAAATTTATATATGTTTAAATATTTTTTGAAACCTTATCTTTTGGTTTTACCGCATAGTTTACCTCGTTATCCTTAATCTCATTTAAACTTATTTCAGTCTTCAAGAGTTAAGAGTGATACAATGAATGGAAACATGACTCATAAATGGAAAATGGTTGAAATGTTCAACCATATTACATTCACTTAGCAGAAGATGATATTTTTATGAATTTTATATTATTTAATAAAATATAATTTATTATAACTTATCATCAATTTAAATTTGGGAACAATTCAACTAATTTGACATTGAAAACAAATGAAATAAAATGAATTAGAATATATTCCATTAAAAGAACTCTAATATGTTTTATGGATCTAAAAAATACATAGAACATAATAATCATTTCATATTATATTATTTTTAATATTTTAAAAATCATTTATTTTATTTTTACTTTAATTGAACTAATATAGTGTCAACATTGCGTAAAACTTTATGGTAAATAATAATCACATAAATTATTAAATAAATTACCATAAAATTTTTTTTTAATAAAATAAAAATATCCATTAATATTTTTTCATACCTTTATTTTTTCTTAATATGAACACATAAGGTTTATTTAAAATCAAAAGAGTGGCATTTTATCTTTTTCGTTATATAACATATTATATAGGTCACTTTAATAGTGAAGTGTCTAACAACAAAATAAATATCAAGAATAAGGTCAAAGGTGTATAAATAATTTCATAATGTAATATTGATGTTGAACAATGGTCAAATTATCATTTATTTTTAACATCGGTTCACCCAATTAACCCTTTTACTGTGGTGAAGATTTTTTACTATTTAAGTATTCATTATAACCAAAAAATAATTTAAACTCATTAAATAATATTAATTATCCTAATTAAGAATATTTAATACATTTTACAATATTAAATCTCAATAAGATATATAAATTTATTTTAAAATTATCCCTTAAAGCATGATGAAAAATTGTTTTTGGAAGAAAATTCCTCTTTAAGTCTAAAAGTTGTTTTCTTCCAAGATCGTGTACAATGTCGATTACCATATTATTAATTAGATTATTTCTAAATAAATTAGTCTTATATTAATTTATTATAAAATTCAAAATATTATTTTTATTCTTCAACAAAAATATATGATAGTTTTAAATGATAGGTATTTTTCTCTATTCACTAAAAAATAAATATTTTTAGAAAAATCCCCACATTTCACCCAAAGTAAATTTCAACATGATGTTTTTAAAATTGACGCTATTTTTTAAGATAAAAAATTATTAATGTGAAATATATTAAATATATGTTCGACTCACAAAATCAAGTAAAAATTATTATTGAATAAAATGTTCTTTTGATGAATAAAATTACTACACTAAAAAATTGACAACTTATTTCTTAATTATTTATAAAAAAAATTATTATGTCAGAACATTATATATATTTCATAATTTGTTTATTTATATTCATATCACAAAATTTAATGTATAGGTTATAAGGGTTATGTTTAATTAATAATATTTTAATTGTATATTATGGTCCATTAAAACTCGGTGTTGCAGGTAACATAAGATATCAGTGAAATCAAATTTATTTAAAGAAAAAATATATTCAAAAATCATAGGGTGTTAAATTATTCCCCCATTATTAAATTGGGTCTTCAATATTTTACCTTTTCATTGGTAATTAAAGGTTTTACATAGGAAAATTATTTTTTAGAGAACCCAAATCATAAAAATGGTTAGTGAATATTCCCCTTAAAACATGGAAAGGGTAGTAGAAGGCTATATAGATTAACAAAAAACTAGGTTTCCAAATAGGATAACATTAGTTTGAAGTGAAAATATGGACTTGAAGAGAAATTTATCACTCAAGGACATATATATTATGATATTTAACATTCTCATGAGTAAGATAATAACCAAAATATAATAAATATGGGATGGATGAAAATATGATCGATTCATCTGAAATAAATGTAAAAGTTTTTAATTTCAAGATACTCTTCCTAAATTTTGAGGGAGTATTTTACTATCATGATATAGAACATGATAAAATATATTTACATTATTTATTTCTATATTATAATAATAATTTCACCCTTGGATTAGGCTTTGACTACTTTAAACTTCTTCTCTTACTCTAGAAAATGTGTATTCAAGGTGAATTTTTTATTCCTGAAGTACTAAAATAAAAATATAATGAATTATAAGATCCATAAAATAATTATAAGTCATTATTTCTTTCACCTGTTATCATTAAATACAAAACAAAAGTGAATGATATCTGATCTTGATAAATATTATACATTAATCTCTAAAATCATAATAATAACACCCAAAATTCAATATATTTTATTATATAAGTATTTAACCTTATGACTAATCCAAAATATATCTAACCAAATTAAAATATTAAAAATATGAATTATTTGGTCAAAAACATATATATTTTTCCTAAGATCAACTTCAACACTTATCCCCAATTAATATAACATTTCTCGGAATTTCACATACCTAACATGTAAATAACATGATAAAATATTCTCTTAAAACATACTAATCCTTTTAAAAAAATATTGATCACCATAAAAACTAAACTAAAACATAAATACTTACAAAAATTTAGCTATATCCTTATTCATAAAATAAAATCAAAGATGGTCCAATATATTCCATAAATCAAAAAATAAAATAGGAATCGTCATAAATCACTTTTCCATCATGTAACTAATAAGTATCAAGGTAACCATTACTTTCCCATTAAATTTATCTATACCAATCATTTATTTATCTTAACTTAAAAATATTATCACAACATCAGAAACATAGGAAATTTTATCTTTCTCTCAATCATGTGTTTAATATAAAATATCACATTATACTATAAGAGCTCGGTCATGGGCTTAATAACCCAAACCCATGACCCCAAAAATATATTAAAAAAGTGTTGAAGTATAGAATACATGAGGAAATGATTACATGTGAAACACAACACCTATATATAAAACGAAACATACACCTTAGATGCCCAATTATTACCTTTTTCTGGACCGGCCATGACCCTGAGATCCTCCTCGGTTATCTGGAGGGCATCCTCTTCCCCTTTGCATCATTGGTTATGCGTTCACCACCAAAACCTTCATAGTGTGCAGTTCAGTTTCTTCATGATATGCTTCTCTATGCAACTTTGAATGAACAACTTCAATTTGGGAAATATCATCCTGGTTTTCATTGCCATGATGAGACTCTTCATGAAGATATTGAGTATTCTACTGTACAACCTTGGAATCATGCACAACCACGCAAGATTGTGAAGGATTATGAATAGGCTGGTCTATCTCCTTTGAAGGCTCTATACCATCTACAAAAGCAAGTATTGAGGATGGGCACATTTTATTACTACATCCTGTATTCTTGAGTCCTTCAAGATTATGAAAATCAAACTTAGTAGTATTAATAGACTATAACATTGAAAAGTAATTAATAGATGGATTTTCATGTCTTTGTAACACCACATTACTATAGGCATCTATTGAAACAATATATATATCCCCCCCCCCGATCCTTAACCACTAGAGGAGACTGTATGAGGCCCTGTGCATGATCCGGGCAGACATCTGTAGCGACTTCCTCAATAATAACAACTGCCAAAAAAGCACCTTGCTGAATTGCAGAAAATCGAAGTAGACCCACCCCCTATGAGAACCTTGCTGAATTGCAGAAAATCTAAGTAGACCCACCCCCTATGTAACACTATTCGGATCACTAGACTACTCAATAAAAGAAATCCTAGCTACCTGTACACCATCCTGAGCCCTCTTTTATACAAAAAAAATCTTCTGTAGTAGCATTGCCCACCATCAGAGCCACTATATCTATATGAGCATCCACCTTGCCCACTTGCACCTCATCATGAATAGTTGGAGATACAATCGTATTTTTAGGCATCACCAGCTGGAATCCATCATCATCAAAAACCTTCATCTTATCCTTTATATAGGTAGAAGGTAGGGTATCATGGTCTAACTCTTGATTGACATCGTTCTGGATAACATCCTCTTGCTCAAATTGATTTTCTTCCTCCTCCTCTACCACATCAACCCTGGAACTGTTATCTAGACCCCCCAGTGACTCCAATGGTAGCCTACTCCAACGATCCACCATTAATCAACAGAGTAAAAACATTATCAGGGTGAAATATAGCAGGCTTTGACAGACCTTGTTTGACAGCCTCAACAAATGAGGATTTGCCAACATTGTGAGCATCCATCCTCCTGAAAGCTTTCATATTAGAATTAAGGTCAACTTGTTTCTTCTTTCACTGATCTGGAGCATGTCCCAAGGATTTAAATAAGCAATCATATAATTTTCCTGTGACATTTCTCAATATCATGGCCAATGCATAGAAAAGACATACAAAAACTAGGTAACCACTCATATTGTATAGCTAGTTCAAACTTAATATCACCAGAAACAAATAAAAATGTGTCAATCATAACTTGATCTAAATCAATATCTACCAATAAATGTGCAAAATTACCATACCTAGGATGCTCCGTTTCCATGTCAACCATAATCAGAAAACCAACAACATAAGAGAACACCCACAAAACCGATGAATGCCAGAAAAACCAATTCAAACCCCTAATTCAAATCCACGTTTGGGTGGAGGGGTTCCTAATTGCATAGGGAATTTCTAACGAATCCAACTGTTAAACTATAATATAACCAGGTTTCAGCAAAACTGGTCCAAATCATCAGGAAACATTTTGAAGTTCCTTCAAAGGAAAAAAAATATGGAATGTACCTCTCCCAATTGAGATTAAGTGCCAATCAGTGAAGCCCCATATCTAAGATAATCTAGCCCACACTTTATCAACCCTCAAATGGGTATCACTCCAAATTCAGGATAACATGGCGATGTGGGAGAATCGTCATTCTTTAACACGGGCTTTAAAAAGTTTCAAACTCGTTCCATGAATGCAATAGAGCCATTGTTGCTAATTAGTTTATGTAAAGAAGTAGATTCATGCTGAGATTCAGAAAAAAAAAATATTCTGGGAAGCAAAACCCTCATAATTCCTCTGAGGGTTCTTTGCATCTTCCTTCACTGCATCCACAAAATTCGAAGAAATCCCACCACCCATAACCACCACCTTCGAGGTGGGAACGAAGACATCCTTAGGATTTAAAAAACATTCTAGTGGATTTGCCATGGGTCGTCAGCCCGAAGATCACCAGAGAGTCATTGAGCGATATGTATCCCACATTTTGTCTCCCTCTCTATGACATTATACATAAAACATTTTCAATGTTATTGGTAGAATTGAAAATATGATTCAAAATTATTAATGAAAAACTTTTCAAAACAATCCTTATATGGTTCATGATTCATATAACTGTAATATAATTGATAAAACAAATCTATAAAATAATTAATTTATCCTAATACAAGATAAATTCAATCCTACCACTTAAATTATTGTAATAATATAGGTAATTCCTTGGTTTAAAATTTAACCCTATGATTACTTCATTGAGTTCGATAATTAACATGTTCCCCAATTAAAAGACATTGAATTCCTCAACAATATGTTGCTATATGAACATATTTTATACATTAAACACATCTTTTCCATCCTTCAAATAATTCTCTAGGTTGTTATTTCCCACATTATGAACAAGAATTAAATTTAAATTTCTTTTCTCTATATTCATTAACAAATTAAATTTCATAAAATTACATCTTCCACTTATTTGAAACATTCCGAGTATCACTGATGTTTGAGTTATTAATCCTATGTCATGATAGATAATTAGAAATAATCATAATTTTTTTCATTATTATTCCTATTTTATTTAGTTTCACATGAGAAAAATCACTCTATTATCTATCACATTAACTATTAATAGGAATCCTCTAGGTTCTATCCATTTTTCAAAAGAAAAAACTATAATTTGAGAAATAATAATCAGAGTGATAGATCATGAAAAATCATTTATAGGATTTATAAATCAATATAACTTCTTTACAATCTATGACACCTTAGGTTTAACTTAGTCCATATTTGGTTATCATATATTGAAATCATTCATAATTATTTATAATAAAAATGTGAGTTAACCTAGGAATATCCCTTGGGAGTGTCAAACTAGGTGCATAGTAAGAGAAAACTCACCATGTACTATAATTATAGTCATTATATACTCGAACAAATATTTTTAATGTTATTACATTGAGATACATATGTTCCAAAATCACATCCACTTATAGTATCTAGAAAAGGGTGATTTTCTAGGAAAACAATACAATATATTCGTTACCCTAACACTAGGGTGTTATCCTATACTTACAATTATACCCAATTTTTTTAGCAAAGTTCTCTAATCCTAGTTTCCAATGGTAAGTAAAACTTTCTCAGATATCAACTATACATATCCAATTTTTCATACATAATTATTAAATCCTATTAGACTACTATTCACTATATAACCTAACGGTCCATTCTAGAATCATATAAGTCTAGTATCATTGTAAAATTAGATATGGAAATAGATGGTTAAAAAGTGTACAACATCTCATCACACTATTTTCTTCATAACTTGAAAAATTCTTAGACATATCACATATAATATCTTTCTTAATAACCTATGGAAATGAAATATAAGAAAGGGTGAGCTCAAATACTCAGTAAGGGTAGGCATGAGGGATATCAATTAGTGGTCATATTAGAGAATACTATTAGAAAAAGGGCATGAGTTTATGACCATAACATAAAAGGCCATACAATGTCTATCAATGATCAAAAACATGATCCATGACATATGCCATTATCATTTACAAATACATTAATCATAAGAGTGATAAATTTGTGTTGATCAATCAAGAACCCGATGTTAATTCATAAATGTTCGGTACCAACTATTATAGAAACAATTTTATATGAAAAGGTAAATTACAGTGACCATAAAATCACAATAGATTAGGAATTAATACTTATTTATCATATTTGATCATGAACACTGACATTTTTTCTATATCAGATCAAGAACATCGAGTTGTTTCTCGTATTAGATCAAGAACATCAACTTGTTTCTTATAACAGATGAAGTAAATATATAAACAAAAACTCGCACTCCCAAATACAGTTGCGATAATATAAAATTTAAATTTATGGCTTTGATAATGAAAATGGTGACCCAATTTTCACAATAAATGAATTTCAACATAAAAAGGTAAATATTAGATCACTTACATTCTCATTGACCTTTTAGGTTTGTAGTTTTATTGAATTAGGGAAAACAATTACACAATCAATAGCCTAAAATTTAAGAGAGTTTATTTCTAATTATACCTATATTTTAATATTATATATTATGTAATCAACATCAGTCATATGAAACCCTTCTAGAAATAATTCATCCAACACCATTCTTGATAACCTGGGAAAGATGAAACATAAGAAGGGGAGCTCAAATTCTCATAAAGGGTAAACATAAGCATTAATAATTGAATGTATTCAGTGAGAATAAATAAGTTTATGATGATATACCAAAGAACATGTGACTAAAATATGATTATTCAGATCCATAAATACACGGAACACTAATCATTAAAACATTACATAATGATTTATAAAAGGAGGGAGTCATCAGAAACAATAATCATGGTCCATGGGATATTAATCTTGATCCATGGAAACATTTGTAACTACAAAAATCATATCTATAACATGTTAGTGTCTTCAGATATCATCTTCATAGATGACTTACAAAAACCTTAAAATGGAATAAGCATATATTCGATTTGTAATATAATTATCTATAGAACATTATCATTACCTAACGCATTGGAGATCTATCCAGGCGCACCCATCGTATAAGCTATATCGGTCTCACCAGACACTTTATAGGAACACCCATCACATAAAATTGACCAATACCCATAAATAAATTACATAGACTTTAATTTTATAATAAAACTCATCAAAAATAATTATTCCTTTCATAACTTGATTATCCCATGGAAACAAAACAAGTTCTATGTTAATCTCTTTAAAACCTGATTAACCCATGGAAAAGAAACAGGTTCCATAAAAATATCTCTGAATCATGATTAACCCATTGAAAGGAATTATTTATATAAAAATATATTTAATGTATGATAACCAATAGAAAATAAATGGGTTCCATTAAAATCTATTTGAATCATGATTAACCCATGTAAAAGAAGAAGGTTCTATAACAATACTTATAAAACTTGATTAACTAATGGAAAGGAAATATGTTATATAAAAATATCTTTGAAACCATCATTATCCATATAGATAAAGAATTATGATGGTATCATTATAAAATATCACCATTGTAGCACAATTACCAATAAGGGTTATTATTTTTTATGAATAGAAATACCATTAAAATATCATTAAAAGAATTTGTGAGGAAAAAAACCTGGTTATTTTGAAAATCACATTTAAAAACTAAAATGCAAAATATATAGAGAAAATAATTTTCCTTTAAAATAAACTAGGAAATATATAAAGTAAAATTCAAGAAAAATAATGGAAATGATGGTGGGAAAATATATTCATGTTATAAATTTTAAAAATAGACATTCTTTTCAAAACATTTTGAGAAAGGTAGTCAAAAGTAATCAAGTCAAAAAAAAATTAGGAAATTTTCCTTCAAAACCTTTCAAAAGAAGGTAAAAGATCATATAAAATGGATTCATTAAATCATTTGTTTTTTTTATTATACCATTTTTTAAATTTTATATATGACACAGATATAAAAGAGAAAGATAATTGGTCTAAAATAAAATACAAGATCCATAACACATAGAAACAATTTCTTGATATTTCTGCAGTCATTAAAAGAGTAAGTGGACATTAAACATATTAAACACATTAATAATCAATGGATAATAATGGAATGTGGTTAAATAGATAAATAGAATAATATTATCTCCAAATAAACCTAGAACAAAAACAATCTTGAAAGGAAGAACATTGTTATGTAAAGTCTTTTCTACTTTAGTAACTCACCAATCATAGTCCCCACAAAACAATAGCATTAGAAGACACCTTAAATATCATGAATGTAATGATATTTAAGATATAACATGTCTAAGGGTAGTATATAAACCTCACAAAGTAATGTAGGTGAATATCATAAATATATGTCTTAATAAAGAAGAATTTGAGACAAATATCCTTTACAAAATTCATATAATGGAAATTTAGGATCAATAAATTGATCAATTATGTGTATAAAATTTAAATACATATAAAAATTTAAATAAAACGTGTTATAAACAAAACTAATCAAACACATAATCATATTATATAAAAATCAATAAAGAAGTAAAATAACCCAATGAAGAGAAATTGAGTTATGAAATCCTTTACAACTTGGTAACTTTTAAGTCCAATATGGATTAATTAATTAAAATTGAAACATATAATACTATAATTTATGAAGGATTCATGATATTATATGAATCTTTGGTATTATATACACCAAAAAATATAAATAAGTTATTAATACAATATATGTTTCATAGAAATAAAAATTGAGATGAGAATAACCCTTACCTCGAGTCCAGAATTTCTGTGCATATCATTTAACCCCATTATAATATGATTATATCAATTATTGGATTTAATAATAAAATTTTAAATGTTTAGTACCTTATAATTTAATCTATTATTTTATTTCTTTATAATTAAACATTTTAATAATTAATCACTAAAGTCTATGTTTGGTGTATAGGGGAGGTTCAGTTCTTTGTTTCAAAAAATCTTCGGTGTGCTGACTATTGGAAAACTGATAATTATTTAAACATTTACTGAATAATAATAAATAAATATCATATTTATTCACAAATTATTCATTTAAAACTAGTCATTAAAAATGGTTATGAAAAATTGACTACATTATGATCATGGTGACGGTAGGCTGTTCGAATTCTAGAGTAACGTTTCTATTTTTCAGTGATCATAATGGGAAGAAGGTATGTATTATTTAATGTCTATAATTTGATCATAATATAATAAATAATATATTATTTATTTTAAAATACTTATATATATTATTCTTGTGATGTGGTGGTGAAAAAAGAATCGCATCACTTCATGGAGGTAGTAGTCCACACGTACACGAATGTTTTTATCATTTTTCAGTTTAAGAATTAAAATGATATACTATATTTTAGGAATGATAAGTATTTGATTAATATTTTATAATTTCACTCATATAACATATATTAATTGACTTTTCCCTTATTAATTTTAATTTAATAATTAATTAAAAATGAATCACATCGCTTCACAATGTGATAGTCCAACATATGAATGAGCGACATTGTCATATCCCTCATTAAATGGAAAGTAAGAGGGTATATGTGATATTATAACTGCATAGGTAAAAATATGTTTCAAATATCATATATATATATATGTTAAATCCATCATTATAATAATATTTTAGTGGGGATGATGAAAAATGAATGACATCGGTTCGCAAGGCGGTACTTCGCATTACACGAGAATTATGATTTCATATCCCATTTGATAGAAGAGGACATGAATTTAATTTATTCCATTAAAATAATAACATATAAGTATTTGGAATATAAATTTTTATCATATGAGAATATTTGAATAAGAATTTATGTAGGTGGAAGAAGAAATAATACAGAAACACATAGTTAAGAATTTTACATCTTCTCAAACCATCTCTTTAGGATTTAACCTAAAGTATTCCTAGAATGGATTTATGAAAAAACAATGATTATATGGTGGGGAAGTTTGGAAGCGATTTGGGTAGGTATTGGATGAACCAATATGGTTTTTAGGTGTGAAGAAGAGAGAATAAGGGGGTGGCCTTTTATAAGTGAGGTGAGTGCACACATGTAACTTTTTAAAATAAAAAGGTGTCCCCACAATTTTCTCTTACCACAAGGATCCAAAACTGAGTATTATTTATTTTTATACATTAAAAGGTCAAAATATTTCTGTCAATAGGTTTTTTAAAATTTTATATTTCATTTTTACCCTTTTACTTTTACACTAACCCATGATAAACCCATTTTCACCTTAACCATGATAATTTATGTTTACTGTTTTAAGTCTTCATTATTTAAAAAATTTAAGTTTTAACTATTAGATATTATAAATTTTTTTGATTCCAAATATGGAATATATTTCTAAAAATTCAATAACATATGTGGAGAAAATTAATTTTACAACAAAACCAGTAGACGTTGGGAAAAATATTGTTTTCAAGAAGTATATTTTTCAGGGAAAAGATGATTTTATATTAACTCTTTGAATAATAATATTTTAGATATTAATATAAATAAATATTTATTGATATAATTATATATTTAATTTAAATGATTCCCCATTATGGTTTTTTAAATTAATTAAAAAAGATATATATTATGCACATTGAAAATTGTTTCAAAAAAAATCTCATTTTTAAACCCAAAGACAAACTTACACTAGTAGAGAAAATGTTTTTTACGGTAGTTATTTTTTATCTTTTACGTCAAAATTTGGCCGATGTTACTACTAGAGACGTTATAAATATTGTTTTTTACGGAATTTATTTTCAAACCGACGTAATAACAATAATCCGAAGAGTTTTTCACGTCGGTTCATTAAACAAGTGACGTGGAAAATGCTTCGGAATCATGGTTTTTTACGACATTTTTTAAATAACTGACGTGGTATATATGTTTTCACATTTGATATAGAATAACCTATGTAATAAACAACACCTCCAAATAGTTTATCACATCAGTTATGTTCATAACCGACGTGATAAAGAAGTCTGCCTAGGGTTTTTTAAAGTCGGTTAAATGATAATTAACATAAAAATATATATACTACATCGGTTATTAAATAACCGACATCAAAATACTATTTCATTCCATTTGTTATGTCGGTTATCAAATAACTAACGTAAAAACGTATTTTCACTCCATTTATTAAGTTGGTTATTTCATAACCGACGTCAGAACCCATAAACATGAATTTTTTACACTAGTTATAAAATATATGACGTAAAAACCAATTTTGATTAAAAAAACGTTCAACCACAACTTTGACTGGTATAAGAAAACCTGAAACAGACCAGAAACATACCAAAAATAGATCAAAACCAGACCAAAACTTTCCCACCCCACTGGACACCCCCCCCCCACACCCCTGGATGACCCCCACCTCCTGGACATCCCCACCCCACTGGAAAACCCTCCCACACACTTGGAAACCCCCTAAACCACTAGACACCACCCACACCCTTGGATACCCCCGAGACACCCCACCCCCACCCTTCCTGGACAGCCCCCACGCCCTTTGACATCTCTCCCACCCTTCTGGACACCCTCTCATCCCCCATGGACACCCTGGACACCCCCACCCCACTGGACAGCCCTCCCACACCCCTGGAAACCCCTCACCACACTAGACACCACCCACACCCCTGGACACCCCCTAGACTGCCCCCCCCCCCCCACCATCCTTCTAGAGATCCACCCACCCTCCTGGACACCCTCCCTCCCCTATGGACACTCCTGACACCGCCAACCCACTAGATGACCCTCCCACACCCCTGGAAACCTCCCCACCCCACTAGACACCCCCACACCCCTAGAAACCCCCTGGACATCCCCCCCACACCTCCTGGATAGCCCCCACTCCCCTTGATAGCCCTCCCACCCTCCTGGACACCCTCCCAAAACCCTGACCCCCCCCCCACACACCACTGGACACCTCCCCGCACCCCTGGACACCCCCAGGACACCCCCCCGGACAACCCCACCCTCCTGGACACCCTCCCACCCCCATGGTCACCCTCCCACCCCCATCGACACACTGGACACCCCCAACCCACTGGATAGTCGTCTCACACCCCTGTAACCCCCCCCCCCCACCCACCCACAAGACACCCCCACCGCTGGACACCCCCTAGACAGGCCCATACCCTCCTGGATAGCCCCCACCCTCCTGGACACCCTCCCACACCCATGGACACCCTCGACACCCCCCCCCCCCCACTGGAAACCCCTCCCACACCCCTGAACCCCCCCCCCCCCCACCCCACTAGACACCCCGAACACCCCTGGATACCCCATGGACAACCCCCCCCCCCCCCCCGGACAACCCCCACTCCCCCGGATAGCCCTCCCACCCTTCTAGAGACCCACCCACCCCCATGGACACCCTAGAAACCCCCACCCCACTGTAAAACCCTCCCATACCCCTCAACCCCCCCCCCCACTAATCACCACCCCCACACACACCCCTATATAGCCCCCACCCTCTTGGAGAGCCCCCCACCCCCATGGACATATCGGACCCCACCCCCCACTGGACAACCCTCCCACACCCCTGGAACCCCCCCCCCCCCCCGCTGGACACCCCCACGCCCCTGGATACCCCCTGGACAGCCCCCCACCCCTCCCGGATAGCCCCACTTTCTTGCACAACCCTCCCACCCTCTTGGACACCCTCCCACCCCCATGGACACCGTAGACACCTCGACCCCACTGGACAACACTCCTACACCCCTAAAACTCCCCCATCCCACTAGACACCTCCCTGCACCACTGGACACCCCCAGGATAGCCCCCCACCCCTAGATAGACCCCACCCTCCTGGACACCCTCCCACCCCAACTCCACTAGATAGCCCTCCCACACCCTGAGAACCCCCCCCCCCCACCCCACCCCACTGGACACCCCCCACCCCAGTACACCCCCGGGATAGCCCCCACCCTCCTAGATAACCCCCACCCTCATAAACACCCTCCCACCCCCATGGACACCCAGGACACCCCCCCACCCCATTGGTCACCCCGCACACCCCTGGATACCCTCTAGACAACCCCCCCCCCCCCCCCCACACCACCACCACCACACCCAGCCACACACACACCCCCCTCCTGGACCGCCCCCACTCCCCTGGACAGCCCTCTCACCCACCTAGACACCCTCCCACCCCTGTCGGAGAGCCCTCCAATAACCCTAGAAACAACCCCACCCCACTGGACACGCCCTGGACAACCCCCCTGGACAGCCCCCACCCTTCTGGACACCGTCCCACCCCCATGGACACCCTGGACACCCCCACCCCACTGAACATCCCTCCCACACCCGAGAAACCCCCCCCCCCACCCCACCCCACCCTACTAGACACCCCCTACCACCATTGGTCATCTCATGGACTTCCCCCACCCTCTTGGACATCCCCTCACCCTCCTGGACACCCTACCACCCCCATTGACACCCTAGACACCCCCACCCCACTAGAAACCCCTCCCACACCCCTGAAACCCCCCCCCCCACTAGACACCATGCACACCCATGGACAACCCCTCCCCACACCCCACCACTCTTGTATATCCCGCCACTCCCCCGGACAACCCTCCCACCCTCCTAGACACCCTCCCACTCCCATGGACACCCTAGACACCCCCACCCCATGTACATCACTCCAACACCCCTCGAAACACCCCCCCACCACTCTTGTACAACCCGCCACTCCCCTGGACAACTCTCCCACCCTCCTAGTCACCCTCCCACCCCCATGGACACCCTAGACACCCCCACCCCATGGACAGCGCTCCCACACCCCTCGAACCCCCCCCCCCCCCCCCACCCCCCTGAACACCCCCCACACCCCGGGACACCCCCCCTCCCCCCAAGACCAGAATCCATACTTGAACAACCATTAAAGGTAGACCAAAACAATAAGTATACCAAAATTAAACATTCACATGTATAACATTCAAAACATAAAATTTTAACTAAAAAACCAAATTCCAAACTAAATTAATACAAAATACACAATTATAATGACAATATTCAAAATTACATTTTACACTACAAAAAAACTATAATCCAATCATACCTGTAAAATAATTTGACTATTTGACTTATATGTTTTTTTAAATCTTGAGTAGTATAAGGTTGAGTGTCATCAAAAAGCTACAAAGTAAAAGGATAGTGGTTAACATGTATAATGAATAAATCAAATGAAATATTATAGAAATGTTTAAAAGGAAATCTTACCCAGTCAATGTGTATAAGTGTTCCGGTTGTAATTAATTCATACGTCAATCATAACATATAAAATATGCATTTGACGATGCCTTGTTCTTCATGAAAATTTGATTTAAATGAGTGTAAATTAAAAATATAATTTTTATGTAAAACATCAAAAAGTACCAATTATAAATGGATATTTACCTTTAATTTTACATATTTGATCTTGGCACTCCTTTTCTTTGTTTTTCTTCGAATGTAGACTCATCCCCTATTAGAAAATAATTCAAATGGATAAATTTAAAATTAATTATAATATATAATACTATTAAGAAATTGAAACTTACTTTTCCAACATATTCTTAAAACTTTCCCGCATATCACCATGGACAGAGCATATCCAATAAAGTGTTTTCTCCCTTGGGAGAAAAACACCTAACATCCAATGACCACTAAAAAAATAAAATTTAAGGTAAGTATTTTTTTATGATAAAAGATAATTAACTCTTTTCCAAATATATGTTTCATACTCCTCACAAAAATTAATCATCCAACACTGTGTGATTTTATTCTATTCAAATATTTAAGAAATATAAAGCATTCTTTGTTCCTCATCCAATGAATGTCCTTCAGGTTAAATCAAGTGTGGGTCTATGAATCCACATACATCTATCCTCTCATTCTTTTCACACATGTTATAAAGATACCTAATACAAAATAGACATAAGTATAGATTTTTAATAAATATAATGCAAGGAAAAGGTGTTGTGACTTTCATGGAAAAAATTAGCACCACATTGATTCCCAACTTATCTCCAGTAACAAGCTCCATGATATAATTTTTAAGAATCCCCACATTTATTTCACATCTACAAACATGAGCTTATATTGGAAACTCAAAATGATCTGCTAACAAATTTGAATATCTTGACAATCTGTCAAGACCACTAGAATCTATATCTAATTTTAGAGCCATTTGTCTTTGTTTTTGTCTATATAGTATTTCTTTACCTTTGAAGTATTCTTGTAAAAATAAATGGAAAAATATATTAGTTTTCAAATGATAAAACAACTTTTATAAAAGAAATAGAAGATATTTCATACATACCTCTATGGTAATTAGTCGCATAAGTCTGGATGGCCAAATTAAAAAAATGGTTGATACTATGTCCAACTGCCCTAACCTCATCTATAAGTAATGGTACTCGAGCTGATCTATCTATAATATCATGTACAATAACCCTATTATTCTCTACCTCTAACTGTTGATGATGAACTGTATCTCCTATACAATATAACAGCCCATAGGTAACTATATGATATTGAGGATCATCAACATACAAGTTGCAATAAGTCATAAGCTACGTTAAAGGAGTAGGATAAAAAATGGGGTCCACAGGCTGATGTGGGGGAGTGGGAGCTACCGGTGGAGGTGGAGGATAAATAATGGGGTCTACAGGGGGAGGTGGAGGAGCGGGAGCAGCAGTCTGAAATTGTCTTTTCATGTCTAAAAACATAGACTGTACCGACACTCTAATATTTTCCTCTATTGTCGCATTAATATTGTGAACATCAGCCTCCAAGGATTCTATTTTTTTATAAACACCCTCAATGGAATAATTTTAAGAATGTGGAAAAACTTTTCTTACTTATATATCCATTAGATATCTTCATACACGACCAGTATGTTTGGGCTTTCCCAATGTTGCAGATAAAATATATTTTTTCCCAGCAGCTGTAAATGCCCCCTGTGAGATCTTCTCTTCAATAGAATCTTGTATTAATTAATTGAACATTTATGTACTGATTTATATTATATAAATAATATATTTAATTTAACTATATAAAATAAATATCTTACAATCCTCTCAGCTACGATTCATGAATCTTCCGAAAGATATTTCCCCCTTTTGCCCATCTAATCTCTCTTCAATTTTTTATGTCTAGATGGAAGGGATGGATGGGAAACCTCTCCAGAGCTTGAAGACTCAACTCTTAGTATTTGTAATTTTTCCTCCATCATTTGTTCTTCCAATAATGTATACCCTCCCTGAGATAAACTATGTGGTTATACATTTTTGTATTGTCTCTCTTGATGATATGTCCTTGTTTTATGTAAATGAAGAATAATAAATCATTAACAAAACATTAATAAGATCATTTATATAAGAAACCTTATTAAAGTTTACATTCCCCTTACCAAAAATGAATCTTTTCATCTACTTTCAACAAACTGTGTCCATGTCTCATCATCTATGAAAGGATATATATGACATGGATTGTCATGACACCTATGACAAGAAATGAAATCAGATGTGAGGGTTGATTTGAAATCCATCCATCTCCTAGCACCCATCGATAATCATTTCTTCATAACTCCTCCATTTTTACGAATATCAAATGTCATATGATAAAGAAGATGTAAAACATATTATACTAGAAACATTTAAAGAATAGGAAAACAATAGAAAAATATCTTACCAAAATCGTCTCCTACAACTAAGATATTATCGCTTTGTTCACACTTCTCCAATCATCAAAAAAATGATTACTTTTCTCTTTCCCTAAGTTGATACAAAACTCTTAAAATGTTTTGCATTTTGACCTCTAGGAATATCATTCTCATCAAACTCAATGAGTATCCTCTGGTCCTATGTACGAGCAAGTGATAATTATGGTAAACGTGTGCACCCAAATTTACCAACTCTTGGACTTTTCTTTGTCGTTATGGGAGAACATGAGGAAGATTGGGGAACATAAATAGGAGCATGTGAATGTTCTTCCCTAGAGGTATGATCATTATGCTCATCTCCATAATCATATTGTTGATCAACTTATTGATCTATCATTATCCTTCAAATTAAAAAAAATCAAATATTAGTTCACAAATATAAAAAATCAAATACTAAAATATTAATGTAGACCTAAAATGGAAGATATAACTAAGTTACATAATAGTAAACATGGTTAATATGGTAATCATGTTAAACAATGGTAAACATAGTAAACTATGATAACCATGGTATTGTAATTGTCATTCATCAAAATAAATAAATATATATGTTACGTAAAGGTAACCTATGGTAAACCATGGTAAACATGGTTGACATGGTTGACATAGTAAACATGGTAAACATGGTGAAAATGGTAATGTAATTGTCATTCAGAAAAAATAATAGATATATAATTTATGTAATGGTAAACATGATAAAATAAATTAAAAAAAAATGAACACAAACTTCTACTTATTTGTTATAATATGCATTTTAATAAAGAAAAATATTAAAATATCTAACATTTTATGAAAATAATAAATGTAAATAAGAAATAAACATATGTTACATGTAATATTAGGAATGTACAAATGGATTATTTTTCCAAATTCCTTCGTCATGATCATTCCTTATGGCACAAACCATGTCTTCAACATGCTCAACATTATGTTCTGTTAATCTTTCCTTGGAAGTAGGGATCTCACATAAATCATCATATTCATCAATTTGATCCTCACCAACATATTTCTTTTTTATTTGTAAAACAATAGACCACTTCATATCAGATTGGTCAACTACATAGAAAATATTTTTTGCATGTGTTTCCATTATAAAAGAACATGTTGTGTCTTCCAATCTATTCAGATTAAAAATTGTCTTTCCAAATTCATCATGTCTGACACTGTTGTTACCGATAAACCATTTTCAGTTAAAAACATGAACCTTAATTTTAAAGTAATCAACCTTCCATATTTTTTCAATGACTCCATAATATGCAGTTGAAGTAGAAATTGGGTTTTTTCTTTAGAACTCAAGAAATTCATAGCTTCTGCAAACACCAATACACCACAATTCTGAAATACACTTCTATTGTCCTGGGATTTTGTATGAAATGTATAGCCATTAATGTCATAATCGGACCATGTTATCACTTTTAAACAAGGACCACCCACTAACTATATTAATGTCTCTGATACATCTTAACTACCAAGTAAGGAATTTTTAAACCATGGCAGAAATGTTTTGTTGTGATCATTCCAAATCCATATTTTTTTCTTCTTTGGATGAGTTTGTTTCAACTCATTAATATGCAACGTGATATATGGTTTAGAATTAGTTATGTTATTCAGGATGTATAATTATAACTTCTTCATTTGTATAGCTAACAATAATTTCACTTTCAAGCCATGAATCCCCTTTCCCTCATTTTTAACTCGTTCATGGGGATATGGAGGCAAACCTATGTGCTCCGCCATAGCAATGTAGCTTGTACAAAACTCCACAACCTCCTCAGAAATATACTTTTCAATAATGGAGGCTTCAGGTCGATATAGATTCTTAACATACCCCTTCAATATTATTTTATACCTTTCAGAAGGATACATCCAACAAATATATACAGGCCCAAAAAGCATTATTTCTCAAACTAGATAGAACATTAAATGCACCATTATATCAAAAAAATATGGAGGAAAATACATTTCCAATTGAAAAAGTATAGAAATTTCATCCTTTTCCAAAATGTACAAATCATTCACATTAATCACCTTATTACAAATTGAATTGAAAAAATAACAAAACTTCATTATTGTCTTTCTGACACAAATGGTCAATATTCCACGCAATTAAACTGGTAGAAGTTTTTGCATCATGATGTGACTATCCTAAAGTTTCATACTTATCAACTTCAAATCCTTCAAAGAGGAAAAATGTTTTACATTTGAAGAATTAGCTAGAGGAACTTTGATATCAGGAAGACACTGAAAAAAGATAATTTTCTCCCTATTGGATAATGTGTGACAATTCGAGGGAAGAAATGTTCATCTTCCATTAGGAGTGGGAGCTAACTCTGAACGTATTCCCATTGATATTAAGTCTAATCTTGTATTCAACCCATCTTTTGTCTTTTCATTAAAATATAGAAATGTTCTAATCAAACTGTCAAACATATTCTTCTCTACATGCTTGACATCAATATTATGTTTCACCTCATGATATCCTCAATATGGTAGATCAAAAAATATTGACCTCTTCTTCCAAATTAATCTATCATTACCAGTTTTTTCTGTCTTTCCCAATGTCACATCAAGATTTTCCACCCTCTCAAAATACTCATCATTGGATAAATTATTTGGAGAAATATCTAATTCTTGTGTGCCATTGGATGCCTTTTTTAGTCTTCTATAAGTGTCATCCATAGGCAAAAACCTTTGATGACCCATGTACACTATTTTCCTCCCATGATGCAATTGACAATATGATGTTTGTTATTCAAAAATTGGACATGCTTTATAACCATTAACATTATATCCAGACAAATTTCCATATGTTGTGATGTCATTCATAGTGATCATAAGCACTACATGATATTGAAAATATTCAATATTATAAGAATCATACACCCTAATACCATCCTCCCTTAAAAGCTTCAAATCATCAATAAATGGTGACAAGAAAACATAAATATCATTTTTAGGTTTCTTTGGACCAGAGATCATTATACTAAACAAGATATATTGGAGTTTCTACAACCATCATGAGAGAGGTTGTAAATTACCAATAATATAGGCCATGAACTATGTGTGCTACTTAGGGTTCGGTATGGATTCATTCCATCTGTGCACAACCCTAGTCTGAAATTTCAAACTTCATTTCCAAATAAATGATACTGCTCAACCATTTTCTTCCACTGTGGACTATCATCTGGATGACATATTTTTCCAACACATATCCCCACATCAATATGTCATCTTAACCATTTCACATCATGTGAAATAACAAATAAACGTTCCAAACGATGAATTATAGGAAAAATGACAAAATACCTTGGAAGAGATATTTGTAATCTCTACATTAGCCTGTGATTTTTCTTTCAACATATATTGTGATGTCACACATTTAGGACACTCTAACAGAAATTCATATTCCTTCTTATATATCATACAGTCATTCGGATAGGCATGTATTTTCTTGTATCCCAATCCCATCAGACATAATATTTTCTTGGCCTTATAATGTGAATCTGAAAGATCGTTGTCTTATGGAAGAATGTATTGAAATAATTTTAAAAGCTCTATAAAACATCTGTCACCCCATCTAGGTTTCTCTTTCAGGTTAATCAATCTTAACACCACCAAAAAAACCATAAAATCCGTACAACCAGGATACAATGGTTTTTTAACATCACCATATAGACGCGCAACTATCAGTTTTATAACAATTTGTTCTACAGCAATATCACTGATCACTTATTCAATTCCATTGGAGTTACCATCTTTCAAATCATCACCATTAGTTGATCTAACATTCTGTCCTGTTTCACCATGCCAAATCCAAGGGTTGTAACTCAGATTAAAACCATGACAAATCAGATGATCGTTGATCACCCTACTCTTCAACTTCTTCATATTCAAACATTTTAGGCATGGATAGAAAAAAATATCACTCCTTGGAACATTTTGTTTAGAAAATTCCGAAAAGGCATCAACACCTTCCTCATATTCATTACTCATTCAATGTTTCATAACCCTACTTCAACTCATTATTAACTATAATAAATATCAAAATTATACATACTGTTAACATAAGAAAAATTTATATTCATATGAAAAATATCATAATTTGAATGTAAATTTTTTTTTAAATGTAAAACAAATCTATGCGTACATGAAACAAATATGCATGAAAATGATTTTAAAAGAAAATATAGTTAGATATCACAGATTTAAATTAATCTTGGATCCTTTCTTATTAAGGTACACAAATAATACATCCTGATGAAACTAGATACTAAATTAACTTTTTCATAAAAAAGGAATATGTACTGTATATATTAAAATATGTATATATTCGCTACTGAAAATTACACATATCCCAACTATTTGAAACCATTGAGATATCCCTTGAAACCATTGGGATAGAATACCCCAACGGTTTCACACACTATTGGAATGATGGTTATTGTAATATCCCTATACCAATGATTCTATAGGAACTATTGGTATAAAATACCTGATGTTAAAATATTACAACGGTTTCAATGAAACGGTTGGGATATATATATACCAAGGAGGAGTGAAAGGGAGTAGGGGGATGTCCATGTGGGTGGTGGGGGCTGTCCAGGGGGGTAAGGACTGCCCACAGGTGTAGGGGCTATCCAGGGTGTCCTAGGGGGTAGGGGGTGTCCAGGTGGGAAAGGGTTGTCCCAATAAATTTCATTTAAATAAAAGATTCATTTGCTTCTAGTTTGAAATACAGTAAAATAAACACAGTTTTTCAAAACATAATCCTCTTGAAAACATTTAAAACCAAGCATTAAATTTTACCAATGAGACACACCATAATTAGGGAGCATAATCAATATTGAAATAATGAGAAAAATGGGTAAGCAGTATTCAAGTAAACATACCTAATGAGGCACCTAGATTATCCTCCATGAATAAAAAAGTGTGAGAGAACATAGTAAAACCAAGGATATTAGGGGAAAATCTAGAACATATTGTATCCTATTCCATCCTTTTGGTGTGCCTGATGCAATCAAATAGCCCTATCGCAGAAGGGGAACCATCCCCAAAGTTAAGCATGTTTATATTAAGGGTCAATTATCCAGAGCATAATCTTAATCTAGTGCAACAAGCATTATTGAATAATCCACTACCAATTCTATGTTACCATGTTATGTCTAAAATGGGGGCGATATGAATAGTATCAAACAATTAATAGGGAAAATGGTAAAAAATTACATTTTTTAAAGAACTACGGCACTGGGAACGGTTAGGCAGCACCCCTTAGACACCCCCACCCCCTAAACAGAACCCCAACCCCCTCTGGACACCCCCAACCCTCTTGGATATCCCCCAACCCCTAGATACCCCCTTCCCCTGGACAACCCACTCACCCCCTGAACACCACCCCCACCCCCTAGACCCACCCACCCCCCCCCCCCAAACGTCCCCTAGACACCCCCCCACCCACCGCATACCCACATGGATACCCCCCTGGACACCCGCAACCCCCCTAGATAGCCCCCTCACCCCCCACGACACCATCCCCAACCCCTGGACACCACAACCCCCATTAGAAATCCCCCTCACCCCCTAGACACCACTGCCACCCCTTCCCCATTAGACACCCCCACACCCCCTTGGACACCCCCAACACCCCTAGACAACCCCATCACCCCCTTGGACACCACACCCACCCCATGGATACCCCAACCCCCTTGGAAAGCACCCTCACCCCCTTAAGACACCCCACCCCCTTGGACACCCCCTAGACACCCCCCCCCCCCCAGACAGCACCCCACCCCCTGGATACCCCCCCCCCCCCAACACCTCTAGGTAACCCCCTGGAAGCCCCCACCCCTTGGATACCCCATAGCCGCTTTGGGCAGCCCACTCACTGCCCTGGACACCACCTGGACACCCCCACCCCTGGACACCCCCACCCCCTAGACAGCCCCACCCCACTAGACACCACCCCCACCCCTAACCCCTTGGACACCCCCTGTACAACCCCTCCCCCCCAGGTATCCCCCCACCTCCCTCGACACCACCCCCACCCCCTGGACACCCCTACCCCATTGGAAATCCCCTTCACCCCCTGGACACCAACCCCACCCCTTGGACACCCCCTGGACACCACCACCCACTTGGACATCCCCTCACCCCTGGATAGCCCCCCCCCCCCCCCAGGACTGCAACCCAACCCTCTAGATATCCCCCACCCCTTGGACATCCCCCCACCCCTATGGACACCCCCCATAAACATCCCCACCCCCTGAACACCCCTAATCCCTTGGACATCCCACTTACCCCTGGACACCCCCCCCCACACACACACCACTAGACACCCCTACCCCCTTGGTCAGCCCCCTCACCCCTGAGACACCACCCCCCACCCCCTTGGACACCCCCTGGACATCCCCCATTCCCTCTAGAAATCCACCCCCCATGGACATGCCCACCCCCTGGACACCCCGACCCCCTTGGACAACCCACTCACCCCCTTGAACCCCCCCCCACACACACACAAACCCCTGGACACCCCTACCCCCTTGGATAAGCCCCTCACCCATGGACTGTAAGGGTAGGTTTCCTCAGAACCAACTGTTTTGTACTTTTATTACTTCAATGTTCACTTATTATATATTGTTCATTGTTCTGCATGACTATAATATAATAATGTCTTGGAATATTTGTTGCATTAATAAGGTCATAGCAGATCCCCTCTATGATGAGAAGCTTGAAATGCTGTAAAAATATTCTTAAATAAAGTTCTGTGGTTGGATGACATACTATGATAGGAACCATAGTATACAGACCGTCATGTGCGAGTACTCATAAGAAGACGAGACTCTCTCTCATGGAGTTCGCACTTGGTAATCTCCAAGATGGGAGATTATGAGAACAGACCCGCCATTAGTAATTCTGCATGTCTTGGTGTCATCAGATATTGCTATCTACGAGTGTGTGTAATGGTCCTTAGACTGGAATATTATCATTAACTCATGTCATGAATCTCGCACTTAGATTTACTAACGAAAACCGTCACACAGACAGTTGGCAGGAAGTAGGGTACATTGGGTACGTCACGAATGACATGTTGTTAATGGATAAGTCGAGGAAGGATTTGTCCCTTCCATTTATGGAAGTTGATATCTCGGCCCTTTGATTGAAATAGAACTGTCGCATTAAATTCCATGGCCATGGTATAAACGATGAGTTTATTTCAGGTAGTCCAAGAATGACGGATCAAGCATATAGGTTTATGACACTTCCATGAAACCTGCTTGATGAGATATTGAGACAAAGGGATTGAATTAAACATCAAGCGTTTGTATGAGGTGATACGTCAATGCGGCATCAACTTCTTTCTCTTGGGTTCCTTGACCCATTACTAGACAGTAATCTTGGACTTTAGGCAAGCCTGCCTAATGCCAATGAGAAAGAGGCCTAGAGGGTCACACACTTTGTGTATCAAAGAATCTCAAGTTGAATAAAGATTAATCATGTACGTGGTTTAATAATTATTCAAGGAAGCCTAAGTTGTTTTAAATGATGGAGGAAAAATAAAATAAAACAAGTACACACCGTGTATTATTAAATGTACACGTAGTGTAGTTTTATTTTGGAAAGGAAATGAATAAATGAAAACAAGATATACACGCCATGTACATTGAATGTACACGCCGTGTAGTTTTGAATGAAAAACGAGTACACGCCGTGTATTTATTATTACACGCCGTGTAGTTTTTCTAGTCGGGTTTTTGAGGATATAATATCGTTTTATTAAATGATATTTATTATAATCAGCATGACCGCATGTCAAGGAATTAAATATTTGACATGAGGTTTTTCAATAAGAGTTAATGAAATAAATGAAATGCGTAACGCGTTTATTTATTTTCATAACTCTACAACCTCAAACTCGATTATAAATATCCTCACAACCCCAACTCTTTTCCTACACAAGAGAATCATTGTGCACAACATCTCTGGAGAATTATTTCATGGCCGAAAGAACCTCTTCCTCCAAGAACGCTCTCAAGACCAAGAGAGATCCTCTTCCATCGGATCAAGACGGTCTAAGGCGGACAATAAAAGCAAAGGCTTCTCTACGCTAGCACCCGGAGAATCCTTTGGTGATGTCCAAAGATACGAGTTACACGTATGGATCACTGCTAGAGGGAGTCTACACTTGGCTTCTACGACGCAACGATGGATCACATTGACAACATGATCGATAACATCAACGAAGAAAGAACACCCAAATGGTATTTCTTTATAATTAATTAAATTAATTATAATCAATCTGTAATTATCCTTGTTTGTGGTTCCAGGACAAACCATCTTCTTTGTCTTTTTCTATGATTCGATCCGTGGAGACTGGCATTTGTCGTCGTTTTGATCCCGGATTGATCATTGCTAATGACAAAAATCCAAGTGGGCACATCCACCCACGCGCTTCCATTGTGCCCGAAACCTTCAAATGGTATCAGAGTGAGGTTAGAACGTTGATTATAGTTATTTAATTTTCATTGATAATTTACGCATTCATATTTGATTCAATTCAAAATAAATCGTTCTATAAATATGAATTAACGAGATCTATTCTTCCTCCTTCGTTTCTCGATTCATATCACAGAAACGAACTTTTAATTTTAATTTTTATTAAAATAAAAATAAGGAACCCATCCAGAAGAGCCGCTCTTTTTGTTTGTACAACACGGGATTACATGGCGTGTAATTAAAACTACACGTCATGTACTTAGGTTCAACGAACCGGCACTGGTCCGCCAAACCACACCGCGTGAATTGATTATGCCTATGTTTTAGTCACGCTGTGTTGACTTGAATTGAACGGTGCATGGAAACCGGAATACACGGCATGTATGTTGGAGCAACACGCCATGTAGTCCGTTCCGACCCAGGTGAAACCATGTACAAAGATAAGCCGCGTACTATGTACACGGGATCGCCAGGCCCGTTACCGCGTAACAAGGAAGTACACGTCGTGTATGATTCATCTACACGTCGTGTACTCTAAAATTTCCAAAGTACAGAAAACATTCCAAAGCCTCGACGTGTACTTTGGATAAAGGGTGAAATGAAAAATGCATGCCGTGTAATTATAAATTACACGCCATGTACTTTCCAAAAATGTAATTTCACCAGGTTTCCTCCAATGTACAAAGACCCGTACAAGGAATATGTATGAGAAGAATCTTAAGGAAATTCAGAAAGGAATTTAAGATAAATAATTTATTAATTATAAGATCATAATTAATTGAATTCGAGCACATCTTATCTTAAATAAAAGAACGGTTAAAATACTTTGAATTCTAAATATGTGTAAATGTCTTTGCATACTATGGATGATCATGAGCTAGACCAAATACCCTTTGTATGTGTATGGTTTCATTTAAATTTATTTAATTTAAATTTGTTGGCCTGCGAGCCTTCTTCCAATAAAATGTAGGGTCTGTGTGCCCATGGTTTCTTTAATGTAAACCCATGTAATGGAGGATCTCCCAAAGCCGAGGTGAAACCGACGCTAGAAGATACAATGGTGGACAGGTGGGAGCTTCAAAACACAAACCATCAGGTTCAAGGTGTTTTCCCTAGGTTAGGGTTAACTTATCAAAACTTCTAGATAAGCTAACCAAATAGAAGCTCATGATCATTCCATCTTATTTTATTTCTGTCAGATTTCATGGTTTATTTATTATGCATGTGTTGTCGCGATCACATAATTAATAAAATGAACAAGCATGAAAATATGGAATAAAATAAAAACCGGACTATGCGTAAACATTATCGGAACATGGTTAATCACTTAAGCAAGCATCGCTTAATATTAACAATCATGTGATAATGCAAAAATACGCATAAAGAATAACATCCCTCAAATACCATATTAAGTCAGACCAAGCCTTCCATTACTTGATTAAGGGAAAGACTTTATAAAACTATGTGTTTGACCACCCTTGTTGGGACACTTACTTTTATAAAGGAATCCCTTATGAAAGGCTTCAGGTTGACTTAACCATATTACATCAAGAGAAGTAGCCCTAGCTATACTTGATGTAATATTGGAGGCAAGAGTTGAGGAAATCCAAGTCAGGATTTCAGGATTAGGGAATCCACTCAACAGATCAAGGAACTGTAAGCTTACAGTTGGAAAAGACCTGCCTACCTAAATACCTTCAAATAGGTTGACCAACCCTTGTTGGGGTTATGAGAAGGGAAATATATATCCTTGCCACTAGAATGTCAAAGCAACTGGACATTCCGAGTTCAATGGTGAGGTCCATTAGGACTTGATAAAATAGTGGGATAATTAATAAAATTTATTAATTCTCATAAAAATGTAATCAAGAATGTACTAATAAATCTGATCATTTAAAATTGTAGAATCAAGATGAAAAACTCGCCAACCACCTTTTCTCCGCGATCAATTATGGATAAAGACAACATCCTCACCGGTAGTAACTTTCAGGAATGGTTTAGGTGCCTTCGGGTTATCCTACGACATGAATGAATGTTTTACGTGGTGGTGTCCTCACTTCCTGATTCCCCTTCCCCAGGGGAGAGTGATGAAGATTTCCGGGTCTATGATAAACATTTGAACAATGCTCTTGACGTTCAATGTTTGATGTTGTCATCTATGTCTACTGAGCTCATGAAGTCTCATGAATGCATGGATGTCTAAAGAATGCTCGAGCACCTCTGTGGTCTATACCAGGAGAGAGAAAGATAAGAAAGGTTTGAGATCTCCAAGGCTCTATTTCAGAGGAATCTTGGAGAGGGTGCCCCAGCCGGGCCTCATGTAATCAAGCACATTGGCTACATTGAGCGCTTGGAGGTTATAGGGTTTAAACTCCCCGAAGAACTGGGTACTGATCTCATTATTGCATCACTCCCCCAGAGCTTCTCAAATTTGTTGTGAACATCAATATGAACAACATTGAGAAGTCTTTGTCTGATCTTCTCATCCTCATTCGCCAAGTGGACACTGACATGAAGCGTGAAAAGCCTTCTGTCCTCATAGTGAATAAAAGGAAAGGGATGGCGAAGTGCTTTAAGACCAAAGCTTCTTCAAGGACTTCCATGAAAAGGAAGATAAAAGGGGAGGAAAAGGAATAGGATGCTATTTGTTTTGCATGTGGCAAGAAGGGCCACTGGAAGAAAAACTGCACCCAACCAAGGAAGCAAGGCGAAGCTTCAGGTGCGTTTGTTATCGAATGCAATCTATCTGTTTCTACTAATTGGGTATTAGATACAGCTTGTGGTGATCACATCTATATACAAATACAAGAATGAAGTAGATTCAATAAGATTGATCGAGGGGAGGTAGATCTACGAGCATCCAACGGAGCCAGACTTGCTACTGTAGCTGTCGGGGACTACCACCTAACATTGCCTACCGGGATAGTCTTGGTTTTGAAAGGATGTTATTATGTACCCTCTGTAACAGAAAACATTATTTCAGTATCCAGATTAGATAATGATGGATTCATCTTCACGTTTGGATGTGGATGTTGCTATTTTTATAATGATAGCATTTGTTTTGGTAGGGCACATTTATATAACGGCCTTTATGTGTTAGACTACACAAACCAAGTAATGGAAATTGATAACAAAGTTAATTCACATGACTCATACCACACCCAACTTTGGCATCACCGGCTAGGTAATGTCAATGAGAAACATTTGACAAAATTACATCAAGATGGGTATTTAGATTCTTTTGAACTAAAACCACTTGGTGTATGCCATGTTTTTCTACAAGGCAAAATGACCAAAGCCCCATTTAGTGGGAAAGGTGAAAGAGCTAAAGAGCTTCTATAATTAGTTCACACAGATGTTTGTGGACCATTTCCAGTTGAAGCAAGGGGTGGGTTCTCATACTTCATAACTTTTACTAATGATTTTAGTAGATATGGATATATCTATTTAATGAGGTATAAGTCAGATTATTTTGATCGGTTCAATGAATTCAAGAATGATGTTGAGAACCAGCTTGGTAAGAAGATTAAGAAACTTCGCTCAGACAGAGGAGGAGAATATCTTAATCAGGACTTCACTGATTTCTTACAGGAGTTTGGGATTCTATCTCAACTCACTCCTCCTTACACACCATAGTGGAATAGTGTAAGTGAAAGGAGGAACTGAACCCTGTTGGACATGGAGAAATCAATGATGACTCATGCGACTCTTCCATTATCCTTTTGGGGATATGCATTACAAACAGCAGCACAGATACTAAACCAAGTACCCACTAAATCGATAAATGGTATTCCATATGAATTACAGAGTGGACGCAAAGCCATGTTATTGAATTTACACGTGTGGGGTAGCAAAGCATTTGTTAAGGCCTCTTCAGGTAAAAAACTTGCACCCCGAGGCACAAAGTGTATCTTTATAGGATATCCCAAGGAAACAAGGGGATATTACCTATATAACCCCTCATAAAAAAGGTTACAGTGGCAAGACATGCCATATTCCTTGAGAGGGAGCACATCTCTAAAAGAGATAGTGGGAGCGAGATAGACTTCGATGAAGTCGAGGCTCAAGATACACATGAGTTGGTACAAGAACAGATTCCACAGAGCCCTGTGGAAGAACAATCTGTTCCAGAGACACAAGAACTACGTAGGATCACGAGAGAGGTGAGAGAACCAGAATGATATGGTTTTCTTATCATCGAGGATGGTGACTCATTATTGGTTGACAATGATGATCCTCTTATCTACAAGGAAGCAGTTAAAGGCATAGATGTTTCCTAGTGGCAAGAAGCCCTGAATTCTGTTATGGATTCCATGTACCAAAACCAAGTCTGGATTATGGTAGATCCTCCAGTTGATGTAAAGCCTATTGGTAATAAATGGGTATTCAAGAAGAAACTGGACATGGATGGGAAAGTCAGGACCTACAAGGCACGACTGGTTGCAAAATGTTTTAAACAACCTCAAGGAATTGACTATGATGAAACCATTTCACCGGTTGCAATGCTGAAGTCCATCAGAATCCTATTGGCCATTGATGCTTACCATGAATATGAAATTTGGCAAATCGATGTCAAAACAGCTTCCCATAATGAGAACCTCTAGGAAGATGTGTACATAACACAACCTGAAGGTTTTGTGACTCCAAATGATGCCAACTAGGTATGCAAGTTGCAGAAATTTATTTATGGATTAAAGCAAGAATCAAGGTCATGGAACATTCATTTTGATGAAGCTGTTATGGAATTTGGATTTGTTAAGAATGAATGTGAGCCTTGTGTATACAAAAGGTTTAGGGGATGTGCAGTCATTTTCCTAATAGTATATGTTGATGACATATTGCTAATTGGAAAAGAAGTACCTGTCTTACAGTCAGTTATGGAATGGTTGCCTAAATGCTTCTCCATGAATGACTTGGGCGAGGTGGCATATATTCTTGGGATCAAGATCTATCGTGATAGATCCAAGAGAATACTGGTCCTGAGTCAAAGAACATACATTGACAAGATACTGAAGAGATTCAGTATGGAATAGTCCAAGAGGGGATTGTTGCCAGTGTCACATGGAATTCATCTTTCCAAGAAAATGTGTCCTCAGACACATGAGGAAATAAAGAAAATGGCAAGGATCCCTTATGCATCCGTGATTGGCTCAGTCATGTATGCTATGCTATGTACGAGGATAGATTTTTCTTAAGCATTAAGTGCGGTAGGCAGATATCAAGATGATCTAGGAGACCACCATTGGATGGAAGTCAAGACTATCCCTAAGTATCTGAGGCGTACTAAGGATATGTTCCTAGTTTTTGGAGGAGATGAGGAACTAGTCATCAGAGGACATGTAGATGCTAGTTTCCAGAATGATCAAGATGACATGAAGTCAAAGACTGGATACATCTTCAGTTTGAATGGAGGTGAAGAGAGCTGGAAGAGCTGAAAACAAAGTGTGGTGGCAGATTCTACAGCGGAGTCCGAGTATATCACAGCTTCTGAGGAAGCTAAAGAAGCAGTATGGATTTGAAGCTTTGTCCAAGAGATGGATGTTGTACCGAGCATTAAAGATCCTATCACACTATATTGTGATAATACTGTAGCAGTGACACTTGCAAAAGAGCCAAGGTCACATCAGCGGACAAAGCACATACTTCGGAAGTATCATCACTTAAGGGATTTTTCTAAGAGAGGTGAAGTTGCAGTGAACAGTATTTCCACGAAAGACAACGTGGCAGACCCATTGACTAAAGCCTTGACTCAGCATAAACATGATCATCATGTGAGTTCTAACGGACTAAAAGTCGTAGGAAGTTGGCTCTAGTACAAGTGGGAGTTTTTAAGGGTTGGTGTCCTTAGAACCAACTATTTTGTACTTTTATTACATGAATGTTCACTTATTATATATTGTTCATTGTTCTTCATGACTATAATATAATAATGTCCTAAAATATTTGTTGCATTAATAAGGTCATAGAATATCTCCTCTATGATGAGAACCTTGAAATTCTATAACAATATTCTTAAATAAAGTTCTACAGTTGGATGACATACTATGATAGGACACATAGTATACCGAACGTCATGTGAGAGTACTCGTAGGAAGACGAGACTCTCTCTCATGGAGTTCGCACTTGGTAATCTCCAAGATGGGAGATTATGAGAACAGACCCGACAGTAGTAATTCTGCATGTCTTGGTGTCATCGGATATTGCTATCTTCAAGCGTGTGTAATGGTCCTTAGACTGGAAGATTATCATTAACTCCTGTCATGACTCGCGCACTTATATTTACTGATGAAACCGTCACGCAAACAGTTGGAGGGAAGTAGGGTATGTTGGGTGCGTCACGAATGACATGTTGTTAATGGATAAGTCGAGGAAGGATTTGTCCCTTCCATTTATGGAAGTTGATATCTCCTCCCTTTGATTGAAATAGAACTGTCTCATTAAATTCCATGGCCATGGTGTAAACGATGAGTTTATTTCAGGTAGTCAAAGAATGATGGATCAAGCATATAGGTTTATAACACTTCGATGAAACTTTCTTGATGAGATATTGAGACAAAGGGATTAAATTACACAGTAAGCGTTCGTATGAGGTGATACGTCAATGCGGCGTCAACTTCATTCACTTGGGTGACTTGACCCGTTGCTAGACAGTAATCTTGGACATTAGGCAAGCCTGCCTAATGCCAATGATAAAGAGGCCTAGATGGTCACACACTATGTGTATCCAAGTATCTCAAGTTGAATAAACATTAATCCCGTACGTGGTTTAATAATTATTCAAGGAAGCCTAAGTTGTTTTAAATGATGGAGGAAAAATAAAATAAAACAAGTACACACCATGTATTATTAAATGTACACGCTGTGTAATTTTATTTTGGAAAAGAAATGAATAAATGAAAACAAGATATACACGCCGTTTACATTTAATGTACACGCCGTATAGTTTTCAATGAAAAACAAGTACACACCGTGTATTTATTATTACACGCCGTGTAGTTTTTCTAGTCGGGTTTTTGAGGATATAATATTGTTTTATTAAATGATATTTATTACAATCATCGTGAGCGCATGTCAAAGAATTAATTATTTGACATGAGGGTTTTCAATAAGAGTTAATGAAATAAATGAAATGTGTAACGCGTTTATTTATTGTCATAACTCTACAACCTCAAACTCGATTATAAATATCCTCACAACCCCAACTCTTTTCCTACACAAGAGAATCGTTGTACACAACATCTCTGTAGAATTCTTTCAAGGCCGAAAAAATGTCTTCCTCCAAGAACGCGCTCAAGACCGAGATAGATCCTCTTTTATCGGATCAAGACGATCTAAGGAGGACAACGCAAGAAAAGGCTTCTCCACGCTAGCACCCAGAGAATCCTTTGGTGACATCCAGAGATATGAGGTACATGTGCGGATCACCGCTAGATGGAGTCTACACTTGGCTTCTATGACGCAACAATGGATCACATCGACTACGTGATCAACAACATAAATGAAGAAAGAACACCGAAAAGGTATTTCTTTATATTAAATTAAATTATTTATAATCAACATGTAACGATCCTTGTTTGTGGTTCTGGGAAAAACCATCTTCTTTATCTTTTTCTGTGATTCGATCCGTGGAGGCTGGCGTTTATCATCGTATTGATCCCGAATTGATCATTGCTAATGACAAAAAGCCAAGTGGGTACATCCACCCACGCGCTTCCGCTGCACCCAGAACCTTCATGGACATCACCCCCACCCCATTGGACACCCCATTCCCCTTGGACAACCCCCACACCCCCCTGGACACCACCCACACCCACATTGACACCACTAGACACCCCCACTCCACTGGACAGCCCCACCCCCCAACCCCCTAGACACCCCCACCCACTTGAACAGCCCCCACCCCTTTGAAAACCCCATGTAAGCGCACACACACGTGATATATCACAAAAAAAATCATAAACTTTCATGATATCACTTCCATAGATTTATTTTACCAGAAAATAATTTAGCATGGTATAAATGAACACAATGAAACTTTACATGATAGCGAGAAAAAAGAAAAATAACATCTCAAAAAATTAGTTTAGGGCGTCACAGAAAATAAAAACTGAACCTAAGCCGTGTGAGGCATACTTGAGTGTTGCGAGTTGACCTGATATATCTTATAATAATAAATATGAAGAATGATGTTGGAAAAATGAGGATGGATGGCATGACTTCGATGAATCATCTCTAGTTTTTCTGTGAGAGAGAGACAAGTCATAGGTCACCCGATCGAATAAAACAGAACGACTAAATACAGGGTGAGATAAATCATATAAAAGCATTGTCATATCGATTATTTAATAACCGACCTGGTAAACTATTTTTTTAATGTTTATAATGTCATTTATTTAGTAACCGACATAGAAAAAAATTTATCATATCCATTATAAAATAACTGACGTGATAAATGTCCCTTTATGACATTGGTTCTTTTGATAACCGATGTGATAAATTTCTGAGATTAGCTTTATCACATCAGTTATTTTATAACTGATGTGATAAAGTCTCGAGATTCAATATATCACGTCGGTTATAAAATAACCGATTTAATAAAGCTAATATCAATATTTATTAGATCACTTATAAAATAAGCGACGTAAAAAAATAGATCTCATTGATTTATCACGTCAGTTATAAAATAACTGATGTGATAAATCGATTTTTACAGCTTTGCATGTCGGTTATATAGTACCGACATGTTAAATGTTTTTCCCACTATTGTTATACAAAAATCCAATATGAATAATATTAAAATAAATTAAGTGAATTAAATTTAACTACGTAATTATTATTTTATATGAAATATTTTTCTAAACATAATGGTACCTTAAAATATCTTAATTTATTGAAAATAGATGACCTTTTTAGAAAAATAATAATTTTTCAGTATTCACCTAAAAATCAATATTTTCTAAAATATCCCAAAATTTTAGCTGAAGTATATTTTGATATTTTTATTAAAAAAATAAATATCTTTTTATATAATACATTTTCTAAAATTTCCAAAAATTTATTTTATTTTTTTCATGAAAATCAATAAAAATAATTTTTCAAGAAATATATTTTTGTTGAATAAAATCAATTTACTAAAAATTGATTGATTATTTACTAAAAAATAATCAATAATTTATATTTATTAGAATATATATATATCTTAAAAATTATTTAATATTATCCATACCCACCAATTTAATGGATAGATTATAACCAATATATATTTCATGGGTTGTTTTTGCTTAGTGTTGTGTCTTGAATATACTTTTGAACATAGTTTTATTTCCTAAAATCTCAAGGCATTACATCCTAACCTATTTTAATAAATTATGTACACTCAATTTACACAATATCTCTAGAATTAATGGTTGGATATCTAAAAATATTATTTTCTGTAATCCAACAATATAGAAAAATCGTTAATAAAACATCCTCTTGATAAAAGTGAAAGAGAAGAATGATGGTCATCTATAATAACACATACTAGGTTTACAAAAAGAAGAATGTGAGTGGGAAGTAAATATTTAGACACATAATAAAATCATAATTTCAAAATAATTTTATGGAGTTAATGAGATCATTGATAACAAGAAGGTGAATGATTAAGATAATGTTAAAAACCACAAAACCATAAATCAAAGAGGTGTTAAAAGGTCATTGATTTAATAATAAATGATGATAATAGGACAAAATTTTATTTCAAGACCCATTTCCTAGATTTGAAGAATTATTTTCTATCTAGACAATGAGAATTATGAAATATACCTACTTTATGATTCAAAATTTCACCTATTTATTGATTTCCTCCATAATCTCATAAGTTTATCCAAACGATGAGTATTAAAGATGAATTCTTCATGCCTGAAGCACTAAAATAAACTTTTAAATTACCACATAACCATAAATGGATTAATAAATCTATTACACCTATCTTCATACATTAACCAAAAACAAAATGGTTACACATTGTAATAAGTTTACGAAAATGAGTAAACAATAATATGATGGAATTATACATTATTCTTAAAAATTATGTTGTAATACCCTAAGTTCAATATAAATAAATCGTAAATATCCTCAACATTAATGGTTTTTTTATCCTCAAATGTTAACCCATTCCATTCATCATTCAAGCCCCGAAATATGGTGATCTCCTTTTAAAATATAATTAATCACTTATTCACCAATTTTTTTTCAATACCATGATTATCTATATAGTAAAATGTGTGTTACCCTAATTATGATAATATATAAGATTATAGAAACCATAAAGTTTATCAGTACCTTTAAATATATTCCCAAATAATTTAAAGGAATACTTCATGTTAAACTAAAGCGACCATAAAATGGGTGTCTAAGACTTTAAACTTATGATCAACCTTAATCTCAGAAAACATTATTGCATCCATAAATACTAAGGTAACTTCTTTGTAAAACATAATAATCTCAAAAGTTATCTAACCCCTCCTTCGATACCAACTATAGTATCTCAAAACCCATTGTCCCGGATCTGGTGCTAAAAACATAAACTCTAAATTTCCATCTTTGGTATATATGAAGTAGACCCAATTTTTTCATTCCAAAACCTACAACATCAATAGATAAATAATGGATCACTTACATTCCCAAATTAAATTTTTGTTTAAATGTTTTTAGATAATTAGGGGAAAATTACATAAGCAATACCCAATAATTCAATAGAGCTTCTTTCCCACTATACCATGATATTCATATTCTTTATTAGGTCATAAACATCAACCATATAAAGCCCTATAATATTAATTAATTGAATATAATTCATGATATCGCAGGGAAAAAGAAACCTAAGAAGGTTGAGCTATAGATGATTGCTTAAGATAAACATAAGAATTAACAATTGAATCTCACCAGGGAGCGTTAGAATAGGATAAGGGTATGATGACATAATCCAAATGTATCATCATAACACTAGAATATTAATAGCACTAAATACCTAGATCAGAAAAAATTAAAACATGGAATAATTATTTAACAAAGTCATGAGTAATCATAATCAATAATCAAGATTCATGTGATATCAATCTTGATCAAAGAAAATATTTATAACCATAACAAGGATAATAAAAAAAAATTGGTATCTTGGGAAATCATCATTATAGAACACTAACGAAACTATTAAAGAACAATTAAAATGGAATAATCCTATAGTAAAATTACAATATTATTCAATAGAGAATAAAATAATTATCCAATTATTTAGATTGTTATCGGGTACACCCATCATATAAGCTATAACAGTCTCACCAACTGTTATCTGGGTGAAACTATCACCTAAAATATCAATAAACCATAAATAAAGGATATATAGATCTAATTTAATTGTAAAACTCATAAAAATATTTATTATTCCCTTAATAAAGTGATTAAACCATGGAAAATAAAAGTGTTCCATATCAATATCTTAGAACACATGATTAACCAGTTAAAAAGAAACAGGCACCATAAAAATATTTTTTAAACATGATTAAACCATTGAAATGAAATAGGTTATATAGAAATATCCTTGAAATATGATTAACCCATATAAAATAAATGGGTTTCATAAAAATATCTTTGAAACATTATTAACCTGTAGAAAAGAAATGGGTTCTATGAAAGTCTCTTTGAAACATGATTATCCCATGGAAAATAAATGGGTTCCATAAAAATATCTTTGAAATAATGAAACTCCATCTAGAGAAAAAATGAGAATGATATAATTACAAAATATATACATTAGAGCATATATATGGACAATGTTTGTTTGACATTGATGAATATAAATACCATTAAGATATCATTAAAAATATTTTTTGAGGGAAAACATAATTTCATTTTCAAAATAACTTTTCTAAACTAAAAAATAAAAAATATTTGGAAAATATCTTTCTTTTAAATAAACCTTGGAAACTTATTAAGTAAAATAATGGAAATGATTAAGGTAAAATCCATTCATGTTATAGATGTAAAAAATAATCATTATTTACAAAACATTTTGAAATTGGGAGTTAAAACTTACCTATTTAGAAAATATTAGGAAATGTTCATAATTTTTTTTAAATAAAATAAATGATAATATAAAATAGACTTATTAAATAATTTATTTTTAGATAAGAAATTTTTTTAATTTTTTTTAGAAAACATGGATGTTGAAGAGAAATATTACATATCCAAAATAAAATACAAGATCAGTATCAGTTGGAAACAAATTTCATAATGTTTCTTCGATCAGAAATGGAGGAATTTGGAATAAAACATGTTAACCACATTAATAAATAGTGTAGAATAAATATACATGGTTCAATAGAGTAAAAGTATAGGATTTTTTTCTAAATAAACCTTCAACACAAACAATTTTGAATATAAGGATATAATAACATAAAGTTTTTTCCACTTTGGATACTCTTCAATCATAATCTCTATGAAATAGTAAAATTAAATTATACCTTAAAGATCATGAAAATATGGGGTTTCATGATATAACTTTTCAAAGGGAAGTATATAGACCTTATAAATGAATATAGGTTCATATCATAAATGTATATCCTAAAGAATGAGAATTAGAGATGAATAACCCTTACTGAAATCATACTATTGAATTTGATAATTAATCAATGAATATATTATGTGTATCAAATTCAAATACACATAAAACAAGTCTAAATAAAACAAAAGATAATCCAAATTCCTTACACACATAATCATAGAATATCTAAAATGATGTAAAAGAACCTAATGAAAAGAAATTGAGTTATCGAATTATTTATCACTTGGTACCTTTCAAGTAAAAACCATTTTGCCAAAATAATTTAAATTAAAACATAGAATATTGTGATGTTTGAAGGATTAATTATATTAATTATAAAAGGGTTTGTATATACACCAAACAATATAAATAAGTAGTGTATATATCATATGTCTCATAGAAATAAAAATTCATATGATAAAAACCATTACCTCGAGTACATACTTTCAATTATTTTCCTTTAACTCATATATAATAACATTATATAGGTTAATTTATTTATTAAGAAAAATTTTATGGTTTTATAACTTATATGTAAATCAATTATTTTATTTTTTATAGGGCCATATTATAATAATTAATTAGTTAAGTCCACATCGAGTGTTTTGAGGACGTTCAATTCATCATTTAAAAATGGATTTGGTGTCTTGACCGTGGTCAAATAGGTTTTCAATTAAACATATTTAGAATAATTATCATAAAATTATTATCATATTTATTCACCAAAAATACTATTCAAACCAATAAATAAAAATGGTTGTGAAAAAAAACATTGTTATGATCATTGAGATGGTAGGTCGAATGTATGCAAGAGTGACGTTTATATTTTTCAATGAGCATTGTGGTAAAAAGGTATATATATTTTTATCTTAACAAAATAGTCATAATATCAATAATACTATATTATTTATTCAAACATATATATAAATAATTATTTTGATGCAATGATGAAAAAAATACTGGCATCACTTCATAGAGGCTCTAGTTCACATGTACATGAATGAAATTATCATTTTTCAGTGTAAGAAATAAAATGATATATTATCATTTCAAAAAGATAATTTTTTCTTAAATATTATTTTTATTTCATCAATATCAAACTTATCAATTATCTTCATCTGTATTACATTCTATGCAATGCATTACTGAAAAATGAATCACACTGCTTCATGAGGTGGTGTCCGTCGTACAGATGAGTGACGTTATCATATCCCCAAAAAACATAAATTAAGAAATTATATGTGATATCATAACTACATAGGTATAAATATTTCTAATATATCATAAAAATATACTTTCAATACATCTCTATAACAATATCTGATAGGTTATTGTGAAAAAATAATGGCATTGGTTCGTGAGATGTATATCAGCCCTGGCCTTTTACACATATTATTACATGATTTTATGAATAAGTAGACTTCAAATAAAAACAAAGGATCATAATTTATGGTGTATTTGTAAGATTATATACATAATCAGAAAACATTTAACAAAAATAAAAACATCTTTTATTTAATCTTTATCATAAGCTCCTAACACCTTTTCAACTCTTACATCTTCATAGGATAACTCGGGGATTTCATGAACAAGGATCTGAGTGAAAAATTACTAGTAGGGGAATTAAAATTATAATAAATAATATAACATGTGTTAGAAGGCATTTCATGATGACATAAAAAGGCATCGAATATGAATAAATATATAGAAGCATAACATATAAAACATGAGATCCTATAATCATGGAATCATAGTAATGTGATAGAAACATAAAACAGGACCTAAGAATGAGTCAAGGACTATTACACTTAAAGGATCATTAGTTAAGTCTAAACACCAATAATATTTCACAAGGAGCCTGAGTCAAAGCTAACCACTGAGACCATTGCACATGGATCTTCTGTTAAGGCTAACCACCAAGATCGTTGCACATGACGTCTCATGAGACTAAACATTACCCAGTAAATTGTATTTCGATCTTTTTACACCCATAATAAAATGTTCTAGAATATTTGAGCCACATGATGAATCATAAATAAGGAATAAACATATGAATTTTCCATGGAAAGAAGTGGGCACCACAATCATGTCATAAAGAATAACAAATTGGTGTGTCATGAAAACATCCATCAAATAATTAATTTAATTCATAATTTGATATTAATAAGTAAATATGTGTATATATCATTATATGTTATGCCAAATTTAAGGTAAAACAAATAAAAATAGTGTTTAATAAATATTTGAAATGAATTACTTTAGTGTGGTATCAGGATAATATTAAAGAAGATTTAAAGTATAAAAGGAATATTTGATTTCAAAAAACCCCAAATGAACCAAAATAGTTTTTCATGATGAAATGAGATATTTTATAAAAATAATTATGGAAATAAATATATTATTGAGTGTACTTAAAAATTTGTAATAAAATGGGAAGTTCCCTATAATCGGGCTTTCTAATCGAGAATAATGGATAAGAGAACCTTTTTAAAACAAGTATTTCCCCATAAAAGAATGGTATAATGATATGAATACATGATTTTGTAACATATAAATAGAATTTTTATTAATTATATAAAAATAAATAAGAGTTTAACTAGGGGAAATAGGTATAAAGCGTATCCTGAACGAAAAAAAGGAGGTTCAGAAAGAAAACCATACCTTATCCCGGAATGTATTCTACACTTAAAATTAATGCCTGGATATTCAAGTTAAATACAATAATTAATTAATTAACACCATTTTTTGAATTTATTTTATTTATACTTATTTTATTAAGTTTATTTATGGTATTTTTTATGAGTAAAAAGAAACAAATTTCTCATCTGAGAGTGTTTGTTTTCATAGTTTTCAGGATCAGTTTAGTTGTATATATGTATGGAAAATAATGTACAATGAGAACAGTTGTCCAGAATTTAAATTATATGTTATTAATGAACAAAAATTAGTTTATTTTTTCTTATATATCATTTATTTATATTTTCTGATGAAGAATCATTAGATAAAATGTTTATGATAATCATTTAGATTAATTTGGTGGTTTCTCAATCACCATGAACTACTTTTGTTCCATTATTTAATATTATGTATATATGATACTTATAGAAGATTAAATAACTTTTAATACATATATTATAATTTTTTTAACCATAAAAAGGGTTTTATTACCATCCGATAAGGTGGAAAAGTAAATAGAAAACTTGTCGTCATTGAAAGCGATAAAGTAACACATCACAAATAATGATTTACGTTTTTTTAAAAAAGGGTAGGGGAATAAATGATGATGGATTATTCCATTAATATAATAACATTAAATTTTATTTGATAAAATGGATTTACCATGCTATATTTATAAGGGGAGTTGAGTATTGAATAAGAAATAATGGAAATTTATAATATATTAAAAGAAATAGAAATAGGTTTTTACCTATTAATTTATTCTCCTTGAGAATATCCTTGATGCAGTTGAGTATGGTATTTTATTAAGAAAAAATGATCATGTATGTGGGTAAGATACATGGGAAGAGGATTGGGTATAAATTTTACAAGCTTAAAATAATTAATTGTGTGATAAAAATATGTGGTGAGGGGTGGTATTTATAATGGAATAGATGGGTTTTTTTATTATTTTATTAATTGGTTTATCATTTTTGTTCATGACTATGAATAGTGTGTATTATTATGACTAAATAAATTAAATAATTCATTTTAGTCTTATATAATTTCCACTTAAATCATCTATTATGTAAGAATGAATAAAAAATGCATTTATTTACCTTATACCAGAAAATACTGTACTTTACTATTCTCAAAAAATATAACTATTTTAGAAAAATCCAAAAAATTTAACCTAACCATTTTTTAACATGTAGAGTTAAAAAATGAACTCAATTTTAAGAAAATAATTTTATAAATATGATAAATTTAATTTTTAATTAAAAATATTCATTTACTCATAAAATACTAATTTTAAAATTACAACTGATTTTATAACAGTTTAAAAAATTAATTATGGTCTCAGAATTTTTTTTGATCATGAGAATACAAAATATAAATTTATGAATCTATTTTATGGAAATAAATTTTCTTTAAATTCATTATCTTAATTATAAAATTGTAAATGAACATGTTTGTTTTATAAAAATAACAACAATTAATTTATCATTTTCAAAACATGTATTTTCCTATACTATGATATAATTATATCACACTTTCAATTATAAGATGGATAAATTTTATTTATACTTTAATTGTAGAGGTTTCTATTCTTCTTTGTAGGATACTATTCCCAAGGGTCACATTACTATTCCATAGTTCATGTTACTATTCAATTGTTTTAGATTCCTTAATTTCTATAAATACTTTTAATTTTATTCATTATTATTTTATAAGGTTTGTATAGTGTTTTATATGTGATTTTAGGTGATTTATACTATATAACATAATCATAAGAAGGTAATTTTCATTGATAAAATTTTGGCTCATTACATTCTCCCATCCCCCTTTTAAAATTTCACCCTCAAAATTTCATATTAAAAAATATGGGGGAAATAAGTGATGGTACTTCTCCTTCATCACTTCCTCCAGTTCCCATGTTTCCTCTTCGTGCGTATGGATCGGCCATGGTACTTTGACCAGGTGAGTGGTCTTGTAGAATAGAAATTTATCTCTATGGTCGATAATCTTCACTCGTTTCTCCTCATAAGATAAATAGTTCTCCAACAATAAAACCTATGAATTTAGTACATGTGAGGGATACAGTATATATTTCCTCCTGAGGGATACATAGAATTCATTATGTACTTGAGACATGGTATATGGATGTACAAGTCAATACGTCACAACTACAACCAGTTCAAGAATCTTGATGGGGTCTATGAACCTAAGACTTAGCTTTATTTTCTTCCCAAATCCCATGACTGTCATAAATGGACATATGTTGAGGAATACCATGTCTCGAACATTAAACTCAAGGTCTCTTCAACAATTATCTACAAATATCTTTTGTCTAATTTGGTCTACCATGATGTGAAACTAAATGGTCTTCACCTTTTTTTCCATTTCTTCACCCATTTCAGTTCCTAACAGCTTACATTAACTGACTTAATCCCAGCATTCTGGTGTACCAGATATTTTCCCATAATTTTATTCATATGGTGCCATTTGGATTCTCCAGTGGAAACTATTATTGTAGGAGAAATCGAACAGAGGAAGATGTTGCTTCCATCCTCCCATGAAGTCCATAGTACATGCCCTCAATATATCATCTGGTTCCTAAATATGTTTTTCATATTATCCATCAATTTAAGGGTGATATGACATAATGAAGTTCATATCAGTGTTTAGAGCATGTTAGAGACTTTTCTAGAACTTAGAGGTGAATCTAATATCTCTATCAGATTCAATTGATAGTGGTACCACATGAATCCTTACCACTTCTCTAATGTATATCTATGCAACTTGATCCATAGAGAAGTCCTATTGAAAAATGATAAAGTTATTTCCCTTTATATAATGATCCACAATAACCCATATAGCGTTGTTTCCTCTATAATTCTTCGGAAGTCCGGTGATAATGTCCATGGTGTTTTTTTCATTTCCATGTAGGTATGGGAAATGGTTGCATCATACCTTTATACTTATTTCCTTTTAGTCTTAACATACTAATTTATGAATCAATTTGATGTATATTCGTAGATATCCTTCGTCATATTGTCCGACCAATAGTTTTCATGGATATCTCAATAAATCTTTGTGCTTCCTGGGTGAATAGAGAATGTTGAACTATGTGCATCATTCAGAACCTCTTTATTTACCTCTGGATTGGATGGTACACATAGTCCTGAACCAAATATCATGACTTCTTCCTCATACATTAGGAACTATAATGATTTCCTATTTCTAATAGCTTTTACCTTTTTTGAATTTCCACATCATTTCTTTGAGAATACATAATATTTTATATGAGGGATAGTTGAGAAATCATTTCAGAAATTATTGATGATGTTCATTCCATAGTGATTCTCATGCCCATCCTTTTCAAATATAAGAATATTTGATCCTTATCAATTATCTTCATTGATAATGTATCATGATCATTTATACTTATATCATCCACCACTTTTATTTATCTTACCTGGATTGAAGTGTATTAATTAGTGATAATACATTATGATCTCTAAATCACTAGTTAATATTAATCTTCTTTTGTGTGAATATATATTTTAGGCTCTTATGATCAGTATATATCTCACACTTCTCCCCATAGAGATAATGCCAATATATTTTCAATGTAGGGATCAGAACATCCAACTTCAGATCTTGTGTGGGATAGTTTTTCTTATTAATTTTAAACTACCTTGAAGAATAGGTTATCAATTTATCATTTCCATAATTATATAACCTAATACCTTCTTCTAATCATCTTTGAACACCACTAATATTTCCCAAATTTTTCATTTTTTAAGAAGTGTTGTTATAATAATACCCTTTTTAAAATCATTAAACCAGTATTAGCATTCACTCGTCTTCACAAACATTTATCCCTTCTGAGTCATCTTTGTTACTGTGTTTGAAAATCATGATAAGTTCTTCATAAATAACCTATAATACCCTACTAAACCATGTAAATTATGTATCAAAATTACTGGTGTTATGATGAGCCATTCTCTGATTTCCTTTGTCTTGGAAGGGTCCACAGACATCCCTTTTTTGGTGATTATATGTCCCTATAATGATACTTCCTCAATACATAACACACATTTACAATACTTTTCATATATTATATCCCTTAGAAATGTATTTATAATAGTATTCAAATTCACCTCATGTTCCCCCTTTCTCTTAGAGTATATCATAATATCATCAATAAAGACCACCAAAAATTTATCTAGGTAAAATCAAAAGAAACTATTCATTAAATCCATGAAAATTACTAGAGAATTAGTGATTAAAAAGGGAATCACTATGAACTCATAGTTTCCATACCTTATTCGAAAGGAATTTTTGGTAATATCTTCTTTCATCACCTTTAGTTAGTGATATCCTGACCAAAGGACCACCTTAGAGAAAAACGTAACCCTTGTAGTTGGTCGAACGAGTCATCTATCCCTGGTTGGGGATACTTGTTCTTTATCATTATTTTATTGGGATCGTGATAATAAAATACAGAGGCTCATTGATCTATCGTTTTTCTTGAAGAAGAGGACTGGTGTGCCCCTTGTTGAAGTACTTGGGTGTATAATACCCTTATATAGATTCTCATGTAACTGTTGCTTCAGTTCTTCTTGCTCACAATGGATATTATATAAGTTGTGTTTAATATAGGAAAAGATACAGGAATAAGTTCAATTGATAACTCAACCTCTTGTTCAGGAGGAATACCAGGAAACACTTCGGGGAACACATCAGTGTAGTCCCTCATAATAGGAATGTCTTCAGGCCTAATTCTATCCTTTTTCTCTATCATTTGATCTAGATATACTTAATTAGAAGGAAATAATGTCCATGAGTGAGAGAATGGTTCTGATTAAGATTCATCCTCCTCCTTACAATTCTACAGAATTGGAGGATACGCTAGGATGTGAGGAGTGATCTCCCTTTCCCGATGGTCGATGTTGGATCTTTATAAATATAGACAATCCATGTAAAATATTACATCAAACTCCATCAAAGGAAGTAAAAAAGATTTTCTAGGTGTTTTAATCAACGAATATTAACTAAAGATGTGTTATAAACTTTTGATGCAATAATATTTCCATTTTTTATTATTACAGATGACTCAACCTTCATATTTTAAGGTGGTGTTTTAATAGTTCTACTAAACTTGAAAGATATGAAAGAATGTATAGAAATAGTATCAAATATTACATTCACTATTATTGAATGAACAACCAGTGTACCTATAACCACATCATTTTTGTCCTCCACCTCAGTTGTAGTGATATTATATTCCATTATTTGTTTCCTTGGGGGTTGTTGTTGTTGATTTACTCTAACAACCTTTGGATTACGGAAATGGTTCACATAATTCACATGTTCCTTGTAGTTTAAACATTACACTACAGGCTGAGTGTTTATCTGAACATTCTATTATTCTTCTACATTAGTGAGATTCATCATATCCCTTGAGTATTTATTAAGAATACTCCCTATTCTTCCACATTTGATGTATTTATTAGTTCCCATTAGATAGTTCCAATGATTCTTATTCAAAAAAATTTAACCCATGGGATATTGGTTTTTCTCTCCATCATAGGATTTACATATTGATCCGACCATATTAAACTCAATTTTCCCCTTTTTATCACTAGGCCCACTATACCATTGAGAGTATATAATCTCCATTTCAACTTTGAGGTAAGAACGGAAAATCTTATCATAGCTATAAAATTCTTGAATCGCCAATTATTTTTGTTTAATCAGCTTTAGTTCTCTAAATAAGCAATCCACCTTGATTTTTTTGTTCATGAAAAATCCCATGGTGTATCATGAAATCCTTTTGAAGTTTTACTCGTATGCCCTGATAGACTCATCTTCCCTTTTCTTCATTATATGGAACTCTCATTCCATATTGAGTCTGAGGGTTTGGGGAAAATATTTATCTGAAAATATTATCTTTTATTACTCACATTCCATATAATCAATTTATTATTTGGACTTCTTGTTCTTGATCAATGTCAACCATTGATAAGATTACCCATAAAAATGATGTCCTATATTACAAAATTCTCTTCTTACAATCACTGTATGATAGATAATATCTTCTCAATGGTGTTAATCCATTTTTCCGCGATGAGGGTATCGAAATATTCTCTAAACATTGGAGTCCATTTTCTCATGAAGGATTCGATGATAGCTTGATCGTTCTTAGGATAAGAAGGTAGTTCCACATGATTCATGTTATTATCCATAACTTGAGCTAGTTGAGAAAGTATTATCATGAATTTTTGAGAGCCTATTACCATAATTTTTGGAATTTCATTAGTTTAATCGTCACATTTCCTTCAACATTGATTATTTGCATGATTTATATTATTTAATGCAATTGAATAAGTAAAAAATTATAGTTAAGGGGATTGATTATTGGATAATAAGAATATAAAAAGAAGATTTTTAACATAGAAGGATAAACATATAAATTAAAAGTATATCCTGCCTTTTGATTCCAAAAGATTCAATTTAGGTTACCCATAATGTTAGAATTATCCTTGGGGTTCTTACTAAAGTGCTATTTTATAATCTCCAAAAATTAATAGCCCATCCTTTAAAAGCAACTATAGTATCCCTAGCCTTTTACACATATTATTACATTATTTGATGAATAATTAGACTTAAAATAAAAACCAATGATTGTAAATACAAGTGTCTTCATAATATTAGATAAATAATTAGAAGCATGAAACCAAACTTATAACATATTTAATTTATTCTTCATAATGACATCATAACGCCCTTTTATACCTTAAATTTTCATAGCATAACATGGGAATACATGATCAAATTTATGAGATAAAAAACGAGTAAGGTAATAAACATAATAATAAATCGTAACACATTGTTTTGAAGGCATAACATTATGAAATAAAAAGGCATGAAACATGAATAAAAATATAGAAGCATAATATACAAAACATGGGATCATGTAATCATGAAATCATAGTAATGTGGGAAAAAATTAAATAAGCATGAGTCATGGATCATTGGACATGGAGTATCACGGGTTAAGGCTAAACACGAAGGCTATTTCACAAGGAGCATTAGTCAAGGCTAACCACCAAAAACATTTCACATGGATCCCGAGTCAAGGATATCCACCAAGACTGTTGAAAATGAAATCTCAAGAGTCAAAAAATTACCCAATTAATTGTAGAGGTATTTAAGAACACCCATAATAATATGATCATTAATATGTATTCCTCATGAAGAATCATATATAATGAATAAACATTAGTATTTCCCACGGAAAAAAGTTTTCATCGCAATCATGTCATAAAGAATAAAAAATAGTAATATCATAAAAGTGTCCATGAAATAAGGAATTTAAATAATACACAGAAATTAATAATAAAAAATTTGCATATATCAGGATATTGGATGTAAAATAGAAGTGAAAACATATAAAAATAGTGTTAAGTAACATTAGAAATGAAACACTTTAGTGTGGTTTAAGGAAAATATTTACGAGTGTTTAAAGAAGAAAATGAATATTTGTTTAAATAAAACTAGAAATGAGAATGATGGTTTTTCAATATTAAATGAGTTATTTTTTAAATATAATGGAGCCTTAAATATATTATATAGTACACATTAAATTTACTAAGAAATCAAGAAGTTCTTTATATTTTGGCTTCTTATCAGGAATAATTTAGAAGGGATCCTTTTTAAAACATATATTTTTATATAAAAAAGTATTTATTGATATTAATACATGTTTTTGAAACATATAAATATAATTTAGAATAATTATAGACAAATAAAATTAAATAGAAATCCTAAACTGATTGAAAAATAGAGGTTCTTAAAAAATATCTTACCTTATGTCCAAAATTGTTCTGCAATTAAATTTAATGTCATGTATAATAAATTTTAAACCATTAATTAATTTATTTTATTTTATATAAATGTATTTAGTTTAATATATTTTTATTTATTTTATTTGTGTCCTTTTTGAGGATTTAAAAGATATAATTTTATCATTCGAGGGCGTTCGTTTCCTTGGTTTTCATGATCAATTTACTTGAATACATCTATGAAAAATAATGTAAATTTAGAATAGTTATCCCTATTTGAAATTAAATTTTATTTAGGAAATTAAACTAGTTTATTTTGTCTTATATATAAGTCGGTTATATGGTATGAGGATTAATCATTTGATAAAACGTTAAATAAATTCATTTAGATGAATTTGGTTCTTTCTCGATCATCAAAAATTAGTTTTGTTCCATTATTTAATATTAAATTTATAAAATAGTTTCAGAACAATAAATAATATTTAATACATATCTTATAATCTATTTAAAAGATAAAAATAGTTTTATTACTATCCAAGAATGTGGTAAATTAAATTGAGAACTCCTCATCCTTGAATGCGATAAATTAACACACCACGGTAGTGTTTTTATTTTTTGAACAAAAAGAGAACGGGAAAGAAATGATGATAGATTATTCCATTAAATTAATAAAATTATATTATATATGAGATAATGGAGTTACCATTACACTTGGATAAGGGGAGGTGAGGATATAATAAGAAAGAAAATAATTTGGGAAGAAATTAAAAGAATAGGAAAGAGGGTTTAACCTCTTGAATTGTTCTCCTTGAGAACCTCATTGAGGCACTTGATTTTTTTATTTTAATAATACTAAAGGATATTGGATGTAGGGGAGGGAATATGGAAATAAATGTGGTGGAAAGTATTCAAGATTCATGGATTGATAGTGTGAGTAAAAGTTGTGGTGGGAGTGTTATTTATAATGGAGGAGAGGGTTTTTTATTATTATTTCATTCGTTAGATTATTATTTTGGCACAAGGATATGAATAGTGTGTATTCTAGTGAAAACATAAAGAAATTAATTCTTGGGATTTTTAACCAATGGCCACTTACATCATCAATGACTCAAAATGAATTTAATTTTTTGTACCGTAAATTATCATATTTTACTATTCACAAAAAATATAACTATATTAGAAAAATCCCCAAAATTAGCCGTATCCATTTTTTTGGCATGTATAATTAAAATATGGAATCAATTTTATTAAATTAATTTTCTAAATATTATAAATTCAATTTTTAATTAAAATCATCATTTACTCAAAAAATAAATATTTTTAAATTATAAATGATTTTATAGCACTTTGAAAAATTAATTATGGTGTCACCAAATTATGTTAAAATAATAATACAAACAAAAATATAAATTTATGATTCTATTTTATGAAAATAATGATTATTTTAATTCTTTATATTAATTATAAAATTGTAAATAAACATCAATGTTTTATAATAATACCAACACTTAATTTATCATTTTCAAAACAATTATTTACTTATAAAATAAGATAATTATATCATATTTTCATTTCTAGGATGTATAAACATTAGATATAATTTTATAGGTGATGATACAATTCTATTTTCTGGGTTACTATTCTTAAGGGACACATTACTATTCCTTAGGTCATTTTACTTTTATATTGGTTTAGGTTCTTCAATTTCTATCAATACATCTTATTTCATTAATTATTCATTTATAAAGTAAGAATTGTGTTCTATATGTGACTTTATATGATTTATATTGTATAACATAATTATAATATGGTAATTTTCATTGATATGATTTTGGGTTGTTACAAGATATTAGCCTGTTGTATGCACAAATGATGATTTTTTAACCCATTTGATAGAAGACAAGATATATTTGGGTTATTACATTAGTATAAAAAATATAAATATATAAGATATAATTTTGTTATCATACGATCATAGTTGTTTAATTTTTCAAGGTGGATTAGGAACAAATAATAAAAATGAATAGTTAGAAAGTTTACCTCTTCTCATTCCACTTCTTTATGATTATACCAAAAGTATTACTAGAATAGATTTATAACCAAACAATTTTTATTGGATTAGGGTATGGAATTTGGGAATTTTTTTGGGTAGGTATTTCATGAACCAAAAGGGTTTTAAGGAGTTAAGGGGCTAAAAAATGTAAGAATATATATAATTATACATTGTAAGGCGAGTACAATACTTTTAAATTTTTAAAAGCACATTTTTCTCATTCCAACTGACTAAAAAATGTATGATTATATATAATTAGACATTATAAGTTAAAAATAAGTTTATATAATATGTTTTAGAAAAACATTTATGTCTTTTGTACCCTTATCAATTTAGATTAACCCCATGTAAACCCATTTTCACCTTAACAGTGGTAATTAATTTTTATTGTTTTTACTATTAATTATTGTAAAAATATTATGTTGTACATATTATATAATTTTAATTATTATTATTAAAAATATTAAATAAATTTTAACAAATTTAATTCATATAAGTAAAAATTTTTAATTTAAGACAAAACTCACAGACGTGAGAAAATGTGGTTTTCAAGAAGTGCATTTCTCATGAAAAAGATGATTTTATGTTAACTATATGAATAATAATAACTATTTTCTGAAAGTAAATTTATATTTATTGATATATAATCTATAAATTTTAGTTAATTCATTCCCAATTAGGTGTTTTTTAGCTAATCTAAAAGGAGAATCATTATTTAATTTAAAATAGTTTTATGAAAAAAAACCTATTTTTAAACCCGAAGCCAATCTTTAACTAAAATCCAATATATAGTTGATAAAAAAGAAATAACATGTATTAAATAGAACTAATTACAATATATGTTACTTGAAATAGTATTCAAAACATAATGAGAATTTTAAATATCTTAATTTATTGGAAATAAATGAATTTTTTAGAAAATTGGTATTTTTAACCATTCACTGAAATATCAATATTTTTTGAAAAAAAACACAAAATTTATCTCAAATAATATTTTAAAAATGTTATTTAAAAAATTACATTTATTTTATCAAATAAATTTTCAAAATTTTCCAAAAAATTCTTTATAATATTTTTTTAATGAAAATGAATAAAAATAATTTTTGAATAAAATATATTCTTGAACAATTAAATTACTTTAATAAAAATTGATTGATTATTTTATGAAAAATTACAGATGATTCATATTGATTAGGATATATATTTATATATATCACAGATTATTTAATAATATTTATACCTTCCAATTTAACAGCTTGGTTAAAATGGTTATATATTTTGTAGGGCATTTATGCTCGGTGTTGCTTGTCGAATCCGCTATCGAACACAGTTTTCTTTTCTAAAATAATTAGGTATTAAAAAAATTTACTTTCTCCCATAAATATATCATGATACATAATACATTTCTAGAAGAATTTTTTTATATAATTTTAGTCCTTCCAATTTCATAATTAAAACCATATATTTCGGTGACACAATATTAGAAAACATTGATTATATCATCAGAACATACCCCATGAAAATAAGAAATGTTTCATAAACTTTCAAAAACTCATCAATGCATAAAAAATGAAAAATAAACTGGTTTAATAAAAAATATAACTAACATAAACTATCCATATAAATAATATGTATGGGGTTATTGGATCATATCCCTAATAAAATATAATTAACATCAATGTATGTTACCATAGAGGAAAATTATTTTAAAAAAATCATAAGGATATTTCAAGAGGAAAACATGATTTTCAATTTCAAAAATCACATATTTAAAATATTGAAATTTTACAAAGTGTAAAATAAAACATGTAATATGAAAATAAAAATGAAACATTTAAGGTATTCTTCAAAGTAATGAGAATTTATGATGATGGTAAATTCTATTCATTTCATCTATGTTAAGAGAAATCATTCCATTCAAATTTTGAAAAAAGTAAAAAAGTACATCATTTGGAAAAATACAAGAATATTCCTTTAACTAATTTTGTAAAAATTTAATCTGGTATAAAAATTAACTTGAAATATCATATTATAATATTAAAATCATTCATGAAAACATTTTTATAAAACAAGTATATGGAAGAAAATATCATTCTCACCAAAGAGACGACTAACTTCATATTTCCTTAAACATTATTTGAATACATTAAGTATATAAAATGCGAAAATTTAAAATAAGACATATATTCTCAAAAAGTAACAAAATGTTAAAAAAATAATGTTATTTATGAAATATGGATCATATAATTTCTTCAATATAAATTCAAGCATAAAAAATCCTATTTAAAATCGTATTGAAACATTAATATCTTACCACATTGGAAGCTTCTGAATCATAATACCCAAGAATAAATATCATTAAATTAAAATTTTATATACAATTTATATAAATAATTTCCTAATATAACATTTATAGGGGTGGTATATAGATCTCATGAAATAAGATAGGTGCATCATATAACTTATGTCTTAAAAAAGACTATTTGATTTGAAAATATTTTACTTTAAGTCTAACTTCCTTCATACTTGTTCAAGCCTCCTATATAATAAATATATATTTATTATAAATATATTAAAGAGACATAATATTATCATCAGAAAACTCAGGATCAGGAAAGCCTACTACCAGATAATCTTTATATATAAAAAATTAAATACGGTAATAGAGGATAAAACATTGTGTCAACAAAGACACGTGTAAACAGCACCACGCACATCAGCATCAACCAGACCACAGTAGAAAGTTGTTGTAACAAAGGACCAAAATGATAAAACCTTCTCAATCACATGCTTGGACAGAGCATAAGCAACCTGATTCGCCTCACTGTAAACATGAGTGACAACCAAACAAATCTACTCCATAAGCTTGAGACAATCATCCCATGAAGAAAGCAGCTTCCAAGGAACATTTCTTGAACACTTTCTAATAATATCAACCACCATAGATGAGTCGTAATCCATCCATAAGGTCATCCAAGCATAAAAAGAAGAATACCATACATCCTTGATCATAGCCGATAACTCCACCTCAGTAGACAAACAATTTCCTAAAAATTGATAAAAACAACCTTTAACAAAGCCCATATAAGTGCGGAAAACACCACCACATCTCGAAGGCCCCAAAGCACCTGAAGATGCTCAATCCACATTAAAATGTTTTAGGATATCATTTTTTTGCAATTTTTCAAGAGACCCACCTATAAATTTATCCCACTTTAGCCCGTAGTAACCATGAATAACCTTGTTAGGATGAACCCATTTCAATACTATTATCTCATCCCACCCTAATCATGGTACTATTCGTTATTTTTTTATCAAGTGTGGTGGATTTATTTTCTTCTATACATTGGATGATGATACTGCGGAGGCATACTATGTCACTCTCACCTGATTAATATGATATAGTTCTTGATGACTGTTTTTCATTTTTCTACGCTTAACCTATTACCTTAAAGAAATTTGGTTTTTTATTAGGATAGTAAAAAATCACAATTAGTAGATTGATGAATATTATGATGGACTACATGTGGTTAGGTTATGGATATGAGATCTGTTCTAGGTATTAATTTCAAAAATTAAATAAAATAAAATGAAATAGGTAAAGTGATATGGAATATTCTTTTTTTATACTTGACATATTCCTGGACCCACTTTGAGCTATTTGGATCATGTACACATATTTTATATAATATAATTTATTACATTATTCATGATTTTCCAAAAGTATAAAATAAATATTACCCTCATTTTTTATATTTATTTTCACATTCTTCCTACCTACCCTCTGACTCATAGTCATTTATACCTTTTTTCTGAAGCCCTTCGGATTAATTTTTTCTTTTTCATTGCAAATTGTAAATGATAAAACCCATAAAATCCAATTCATAGAAACATATATTCAATGTATGATAATATATCTTGTTTTATATTATCTTTATTGATGAGATAAAAATCATTATGAGGTAAATTACAATAAGGGTATGGTTTTTGAGAAACATTTATGAAATTGTCATTAAAATAAGATGGAATCTAATAAAAGAACTAAAATTTTAGGCATGATCAATTTTCTATCCCAAAATAATTCTAGAGGAATTTATTTTTTAACATACACTTAGTTTTATTTTACTGGTTGTGATGCATGTTTCCTGGTTAAAAATTGTTTCTTTTGGGATCCCTTTTGGGATGTTTTTTGGTTGAGGACAACAAATTTATCAAGTGTGGTGGAACTTGATGAGGATAATTCATATAAAAACTTTTTAAACATTTAATTAAAATTTTATCATGGATTATGTTTTATTACACTGTGTTTTTATGTGTTTTCATGAGAATTCGGAACTCAAGAATCAAGGGTGGACATGCTGAAACATTAAAAAAATTGACCTTACAAAACATTAATTCCATATACATGATGTTTACACCTCTAACATACAACCTCCCTATCAAATTACAATCAATGAATCCAATATAAAAGAAATTAATCAAGTACTTGATAAGAATCGTGATTAAACATCATAAAACTCTCGAATTTCAAACCTAATGAAAATACATGACATGAATTCAATACAGGATGTGAGAAGTTTGAAAACCTAATTGTTATAGAATATTGAATCCATAAAATCTGAGAAATACAAAATACTTATAGATTATTGTGATATAATGTTCATGGGGAGAAAATAAATTACACACCATGAAAGCCTCGATACAGAAATAGTTTAAATCTTGTTTATGATGTTAATTAGTTACATGTCAAGAACTGGTCAAGTAATATATGTTTTCAACGATGCTAACTTGTAGAACATAATTAGAAACCAAACATTATTTATTTATTTCTTCTCTATTATTCTTTAATTTTTATTCCCATATGTCTCTATTTCTTTTTCCATTGTCTTAATCATTCCTTTTTCCCACTTTTAATTTCATGACTCATTTCCTATTCTTTTTTTTTTCTAGCATTTTGATTTTAATACAAATCATCATTGAACATCAATTTACATAGCTTTATTACTTTCTTCTATATTCAAGTTATTATTTAATGACTTTTTCATGTATTCAATTGTCTAATTCTTTAATTTAATTCATTTATATTCTATGAAAAGAATGTTGCAATCTGTTTCCCTACATTCATTCAATTATATCTTGAATGACTAATATCTTTAGTTTTAGGAGTTGAGAGTATGGATTTATTGATCCAAATTAATATCTAGATAAAAACATGGTAACCCAATCGTAGGTAATTAGGTAAACCACAATTATCACTATCATTTATTTTCAAACTAACCTAGCCATCTAATTTCCATTTTGAAGGATTCTTGACCTAATTGAAGTTGATTAGGCTAGGACCAATTTCCTGTGAATCGTTCAACATATAATCCAAGATTACTACAATTAGGCTTTTAACTATCTCGGGACCTGATAGTAGTTTATAGCTTAGGTAGACCCAATTGGTTATACCAAGATCAATTGGGGAATTTTTCATTGCATTTTAACCTTTTAAATAGTTCTATACCTATATTTTTGGATTAATATTTTTACAATACCCATAAATTAACCATAGAAACTTCCATTATTCTATTTTAAAACTTAATCTATGTATTTTCTAAATCCAAACCCAAAGAGAGTAAACATGGGGAATCCTCCCCAAAAGGTTCTTACCACTAGGTTATTGGCATGTAAGCTATATTCATGGGTTCAACCTCATATTACCACTGTTTTATATTTTTTTGTATTCATAGTTAGTTTTGTAAATGTAAATTTAATCTTATAAACATCCATTCATATTCAGTGACACCATGTGATATTTTCATAACCCATTCAAAGAAAATATGTTTCATAAACATTTCATAATATCATAATTGCATTACCTATAAAAAGTAAATGGTTTTTATTAATATATCATCATTATAAACCACTAAAATAAATAATAAGGATTATTCCATTGGATTATATCCAAGTTAAAACAAAATTAACATCAAATAATGTTATCATAGTTAAAAATTACTTTGAAACAATAACCCAAATGTTTCCAATGGAAAATTCCCTTTTAACTTTGAAAAAGATTATTTAAAATAAAAAATTGCCCAAATAATGATGAAATAATTTTATTAGAAAAAACATTAGATTATTTTAAATGAATATTTAATGTAATTATTAGTCATGATGGCTTAAAATTCTATTCATTACATATAAGATAAAAGATATATTTTCTTTCACACATTTGTAAAATGTCAAAAAGTACCTCACTTAGAAAATTAAAAAAATATTCCATTTAAAACAATTTTTAAAAAAATTTATCATTGGTGAAAATGAATTAAAACTATCATATTATAAAATTAAAAACATTATTTAACATTTGTTATAAAATAATTACATGGTAAAAAATAATTTTTGAGTGAAAAGGGGAATAAAGAGAGTTTTCATTAACAATATTATTTTGATATCTTTAGTACATAAAATGAGGGGAAAAAGAAAACATTTATTCATCAATATTAACTATATGAGAAGTAAAATTAAGGATATGTATCAAATAAGTATCATATAATTTCCTCATCATAAATTCAATCATAGTAAATCCTAATTAAAAATAGGATTTAAATATAAAGCCTTTTTCCACTTTGGTTGCTTTTAAATCATAATTACCACAAAATAATTACATTATAATGATGAATTAAATATAATGATAATAAAAACTATTCTTGATATAACATGTAAAATGGTCTCTATATAAATGTCATAACAGATGATGAATTTTCCCAGTCATGATCAATGTATCACTGATAAGGGGGTGAATCAGTGATATATTTTTCTATTATACTTCCTTATTTTTGAAATAAAATGTCGTCGTCTATTAAATAGTTATTTCCCTAATAAACACAATAAAAACACACATCTATAGGTACACACAATTTATAAGGTTCACTACACAACAAGAGTTGCTACATCATTTGAATGTAACGTAAACAATACAGTACCACACAATCCACTAAAAACAAAAATCCATTAATGTGGAATATAATGAGTAGGATATAACCTTAAACTCATGTAGCACTTAGAAAAAAATTCTTAAGCACGTTTACACCCCCTTAGAACAAAGAGGGAAAAATAATGTTTCAATGACTCTTAATCAGCTTTCACAGTTTGATCTTTCAAAAGAATTATTCTCTTTCCTACTCAAAATCTTGTAAGAACTACCTTGCACAGACCTTACTGCTTTTTCTATAATATAATATTTCACACACCCTTTTTGGTGTCTAGAATACAACTTTTATTCCTTGTGGGAAATATTTTACTTTTTTCACCAAACACCTCTTGCGCGCAACTTCAATCTTACATGAATCTCTCTTCTAGCGATCAACTTCTCCTTCTTATGAGAAACTCTATTAATTTCACTCAACTCCATTTACATAAAATTATTCCATGATTTAGAGATTGGGATTTATCTAACTTTCGATCTCCTAAAATGAGAGGGGGCACCTCTTATTTATAGGCATCACTGACCCCTGCATGGTAAAACCCTAATGCATCGTGCATGATCTCAACCCATCGTGAAAAACCACATTTGATGTCACATTGGGTGTGTAAGTCTCTTCTGCACCAACCCCCACTTTTTTGTACATCTAGAATCTTTCACACACTTCACACATTTCTCAATTTTCGATGTTCTAACCATGAATCAAGCCTTGCGTGCAACATTCCAAACTGCCCTCAATCTTGCACCCAAAAACTATTCTTTTGCATGAGCCTTTCCATTTCTAGATTTTGATGTTTGGATCTTGGAACTCCAATTGCTCAAAATTACACCAATGATGCTTCATTTTCATCTAGATTAATCAACAAACAATTTCGTTCTTCTTGAATTGTATCTTCTATGATATATTGTCTTTGATTGAACACAATTTGCATCATCAGTTTTTCAACGGAAAGTACTGAAAATTCCTAATATTAAATTAACTTCTTTCATTCCAATAAAAATTTAATATGAATGGAAACACCTTCACTTCCCCTTTCCTTCATAAGGATTTCATGACAAGTTCTCCTAACTTAGGATATTTGTGAAATAAAAATCAGTAAATAATCTTCTGATTTTACAAGGATTTTATAAAGTGAGTTTATTTACCCTCTTTGGAAACAAAAGACAACACTCTACAAAAGATAAACACTTCTTACTTCCTTCTCCATCCAACTTGGTCCCAATAGAATATAGGTTTGTAATATAACTTATGACCCAAAGAGGAAAATTTTAGATAAAAATCAATTTCCTCATGTTCTAATTCCTTCATTGATTTTTTGAGTTACTAAATAATAAATATATATTTATTATAAATATTTTGAAAACCATAATTATATATATCATAGAATATATTATTAACCTACAAACTTTTATCATTACTTTATTAATAATTCTTTATTAAAATCATATTTCTATGCGATAACTACTTCGTTCTTCAAGTATGTTTTGGTTAAGATGATTTGTTCCCTGTGATTTGATCATGGTTCCATCATCTCTAGAATTGTAATCATGATATAAATATCATATTTACTCACTATATATATATATTTATATTCATCCATTAAATACATATATAAATAAATGAATTACACCATTCATAAAGACGGTATTCCTTACGTAAGCATGAATGTTGTTTTCATAATGTTTTGAATAGAATGAAAGAAAGATAAATATTAATTTAGATTTATAGAATTATTATTATATCAAATATAACATACATATTCATTGAATATTTTTTTATTACAATCCATATAAAGAATAAATGAAAAAGTAATCATATCTCTTCATTGAGGAAGTAGTCCACACGTATGGATGAGCGATGTTATCATTCTCCAAAGGATTATATGGTAACTTTCTATATGTGATATTATAATTTTAGAAGTAAAATTAATTCATAAATATCCTAAATATATACATTCATATTAAATACATCATTATTTCCATCCATGAGATGTGGTGTTGGAAACTAAATTGCATCAGTTTATGACGTGGTGGTCCACCATACATGCGAACAATGATTTCACTTTCCATTCAGTTGTAGAGGAGATGGATGTATGTTATGAAAAATATAAAAACAACTCAGAAAATGAGAGATACTGATTTTTTTATTTCCATATACATTAATAATTTTTTAATTATGTGTATGATGAAATAAAACAAAAAATGATCGGTAAAGAATAATAACCCTTCTTCGAACAAACTATTTTGGTTTACACCAAAATCTTTCCTTGGATGGTATTAAGATAAAACAAAGGTCTCTAGAAAATTATGATGTATGTGAGTATCATATATGGGAATGGAATGGATGAACCAAAAGAATTTTTATATGTGAATAAAAGACAATTGGAGGGTCTCATTTATAAGTTAGGGGAGAGGAACTTTAATAATTTCTTAAATGATTATAATATAAAAAGTTCAATATCTATAAAAATGCTTTAAAATGGAAAAATATTATAATAGATGGTATTAATTGGTTGAATTACCATCAAAAAATAAAATTTGGATAGGTTAACGTGGTGTTTTATAAATTATCTTTTAGTATAACCCCTTAGTAAACATATTTTAACTATAATTGTGGTAACAACTATTTCAATCTAAAAAGGATATGAATGTAACCAAAAATGGAAAAATGACTCATAAATTCACCATGTTTGAAATTTAAAATCATAATCCATTAAATATTCTAAATGTAATATTTTATGAATTTTGATTTTTTATATAAAACAATATTTATTATAAATTATCATCAATGTCAATTTTGGAACTATTCATTTAATTTGATTTTGAAAACAACATGACAAAAATTGAATTAAAATGTATTCCATTAAAACACTATAAGTTGTTATATTTATCTAAAAAATCATGTAAAACAATAATTGTTTTAAATTATATCAATTTAAATATTTTTAATATCATTTATTCTATTTTAATATTAAATTAAGAACTATTGTGTTGGCTTTGTGTAATCATATTTGGTAAATTAAAAATTACTAAAAAGTATAAATAAATTATCATCATGAGAATAATTTGATTACTTATAGAATAATTTACAATATTCATTAACATCTTTTATTTGTTCCTATGTCATCATATAAGAGGTATTGTTTCCGATGATTTTGTCAGGGCGCGCATCTGTCTGTTGAGGGATGCACTGATCTATTTCCCTCATTCCTACTTTACATAGGTAGGAAACATCATTATCTTATTCAAGTATTTTGATCCTTGATCAAAATGGGATGGTGGGATGTCGATTCTTCCTTCCGTGGATTCCTCCTCGAAACTCGTTACCTAGTACGGGTCTCCCTTAAAGACTAATACATTGTTCGTGAAACTCTTCCATGTTACATGTCTTCATTGACGTCAGCTAATTACATTTTTTCTATCGAGAAATCCCAAGGGGTCAATTCAGGGAATCAACCTTCGGTCAGGGGAGTAGTCACATTTGACATCACTGGCATGTCTGGATGTTGGAACACTGGTGCTTCTGGGTTTTTTTACCTTATGATATAGCTTCTCGAGGACACGGAATCCTGAGGTATCCCACATCAAGTGTGGGGAATTACATTCCATAGGCATGTCTTTGAGGTTTTTCTCAGCTTCTCGTGTCTAACATAGGGTATGTTGCGAGTTTAACTTCTAATAGAGACATATCAGACTGATCAGAACACTAATGGAAGTAGATAAGATGGGTGCATCCCCAAGAGGGATCACCTTAGAGGATTATTAGATGATTGTATTGGGATTACCGATGAAGCTAGATCGAAGGATTCATGTGTCCCTATAATGGGGACACTAGGATTGGCCATTAATTGGGATTGAACCTCAGTGAGGTTTCCTATGTACCATGACCCAAGATACGGGGATCAAATCCACATTGTTTGAGGGGTGATGGGACACATGAGGAGAAGGCCCATGTGAATGGATGCTTGGATGGGACCCAAAAGAAGTAGAACATATGTTTTAGGGAATGACCTTCCCAAAACACCGAGGCTCAAGGGAGACACCAGGGTAGAACACCAGTGCTGGGCTTGAACCTCAAGGAGGATTCCTACATATCCCCATGGTGGGGAATCAACATCCACGTATTTCAGGACAGGGCTTTGAATTAGGGTGTACACGTTGGACAACGACCCAACCATATACTGGGGCTTACGTGCGGTTATCTGCCCAGGAGTATGTTTGATTCCATAGGGGCGGACCAGAGATGTGGGTACCAGCGTAGGGGACTACAATGACTTACCACTTGTTAGGGTTTTCATTGGCTTACCATTGTTTAGAGTTTACAATAGCATATTATTGGATGGGGCACAATGGTTTACCACTGGATGTGGATCAAAATAGATTACCATTGAACATGGATCACAACGGATTACCACTGGATGGGGATCACAACAACATGGCTTACTACTGGATGGTGGTTCACAATGGATTACCACTAGATGGGTATCATAATGGATTACTGTTGGATTGGGGTCAAAATGGCTTACCACTGGATAGGGATCACAACGTCTTACCGCTTGATAGGGTTCACAATAAATTATCTTTGGGTGGGGGATCACAATGGCTTACTACTAGATAGGGATCACAATGGCTTACCATTAGATGGAGGTTCACAATGTCTTACCGCTGAATGGGGTTGAACCTCATAGAGGCTTCCTACACAACCTCTCTAGGAGACAGGTATCAAATCACATGTATTCAAATGGGTATAGTTTAGCATCATGTGGGAAAAAAGGGGGCGTATAGTTTAACATCATGTAGGAATGGGTGAAAAGACCTGAAGTGGTCAGGAACGATGGATGATGGGCTTGAGCCTAAAAGAGGCCTCCTACAAACCTTGCTTTGATAGGGGAAATGATCAAATTCCACATAGTTTGGGAGGGTGAATGTAGTTTAATGTCATGCAGGACAAAGTTGGACCGATGTGAAGTGGTCGAGACCAGTGGTTGTGTGGTTGAACCTATGGGAGACTTCCTACTTACCCTGTCTAGAATACAGTGATCAAATTCCATGTAGTTATTAATGGGGTCTTGGGACATACACTCTAGGGTGGCCCAAGTATGATTTCACGGTCAATGCTTACTCTAATCCCACATGAGTCTTGCTCGGGGTGAGAAACAAGAGGAAACAAAGACCTGAGGATTGTGTTGGGAATGGTGTGTCCACAATGAATGAAGCGGGGCTTACGCATGTTTAGCTTCCAAAATAAAAAATAGGGGCTTATGCATTATTAGCGGCATAGGGAGAAATATATTGGGAATTACTCCAGGATGGAGGCCCAATGGCGATAAATACGAGAGGGAGAGGTACAAGTTATTGAATATCTTTGTGCCCATATCTCCTCTATTCTTTGGCAGCAAATAAGAAATGAGGAGTAGGGATGCTGCATCCTATGAGAAAGTCCAGGGGATTACACCAGGATGGTTTCCCTTCCCCATTTAAAGACGTAATTCCTGCAAGGAGTATCTCTTTCCATGCGAGGAATATCTCACTCTCATGGAGATGATTGGGTGTGGAGAATGTTAGAACTGGGACACTCCATGTATATTGCACAAAGTGAGGCCACAGTTTAACATCATGTGCAGAGGATGATGGTGCTAGGTAGTTTAACATCTTGTAGCTCAGATGAGGTGGGTTCACTCCTTACCACTTGGAATTACATTGCGGATACCTACCACCCCCTGGGGAGGGGAAGGAATCATCAATGTTTTGGAATTGGGATGTTGTGAAGTGGTCCATTATGGGTACCACGTTAGAGTGTCTAAAGAAGAATTAATAGCTATTACTGTGCCTACGCAAAGAAGTATGAGGATCTGTAATGCAATGTGTAGCACTGACCAAGAAACCTTGAGGTCACTTCGTACAAACCTGAATGGACTTATGGGAGAGGGGTTTGAAAAGTAAAGAGGTTCGTAGGAAAGGGTCTTGTGAAGATCTGGTTCCCCTTAGAGCGGATAGGCTTCGCAAAGGGGTTTTCTTCGTGATATAGATTGTCCTAGCCTATGCATGGATTATATAAGCCTATTAAGGGTGCTTTGTGAAGTAGAAAATCCTTTGTAGAGTTGGACTTCACGAAGCAAGGGTACCTTGAAAAGCATAAAACCGTGAAGGAATGTTCTTAGTGAATTACAGTGATCCTGCCTTAGCATATGGTTCACATGTGTAGGGATGGGTACTTCACGAAGAATGAGTTCTTTGTGAATACCCGAGTCCCCTTAGGGATCTCCCTCATTAGTGAGGGCCCATGGTCTCCATGAAGGGAATCCTTACTTGAAGAGGGGTTGCATCTGAGATAAGGGAAAGGTTCTTCAGGAAGATCAAGTTCCTTGAAGAGCTCATTTTCATGAGGTTTCTCAAAGAATAAGGTGCTTCATGATTTGAGAGCTGAGAAGGAAAAAGGTCAGGGTAACTGACCTTTCAGTTCATGGGAGGACCAATTTTTATAGATGAGTGGTAGGGTGAAGTAGGTATGGCTTGGTGCGAAGCCATGTGGGGCTCTGTGATCAGTCGTGGATTGCATCATGTTTTTCATAACTACAGATTCAACCGTCATCCACTCCTCAGTATAGATCTATCCTTGGCTTGCTTCACGGTGCTCATTGAGGCTTTCTTCAAGTTCGATGGGCTTGCAGAGGTCAATTCAGCTCCCTCTGCAGCACGAACCTCCTGGTCAATTACATCATAACCATGGATCCTAACACCTCTTTAATTTGTGGAGACCATAGAGGGGCTTTGTCATCGCACTGGTCATAGTGATGAGGGGATTCATGAAGGAAAACGTGCTAAGGGGCTCCACAAATGGGCTTCATGAGGAAGGCCCTTTGTAATGGGTTTTCTTCTTTGTGTCCTTCTCCTATGCACATATTTTGGCCCCAACAAAAAACCCCCATCAGACTTGGAGATGAAGAGAAAACAAGGGTCTAAGTCTGAGGGTCAATCACCAAAAATATTTAGACCAATCGCAAAGCAAGATCACAAAGTATGGTCGCGATGCGAAGAGGAAATGCACGGTTTGAGAGCGTCACGAAGCTTGTCGTGACCTGATGTGCCATGAAGCAAAGGGGGCCATCACCTTTAAATAGGGGAGGCTAACCTCTGTTTTTTCCTTTTTCATCTTTTCATTTTCATTCCTGAGCTATTGATTCAAAAAATCACTTCATTCTCTACTATCACTCTTTATGAATTGAGCATTTCTTCTTTGTGGCGCACAGCTAGTCTTTTGACTTTGCGAGTGTGTGCTCAGTGTCTTGTGTTTTCAAGGTCTGTGTTCGGGTATCGCTGTCTATCTATGTGATCAGACTCTGCTACAATGCTCTGCTACCATGCTCTGCAATTGAGCTTCTTTACCGAGCTCCACGAACCATAACAAAAAAACTCTATAATTTTAAGCCTAAATGGACCATCAAGTAGCTATTAGGGGGGTCCTTACAGATGCTATCCAGAGGGAAGAAATGAAGAACAAATTGGGCATCGGGGTGTATGTGTGGAGTCACTCGGACCATGATCCCCTGTTAGAGCTTATTTTAGAGAGTTAGAGGAACAACCATTTGTGGAAGAGTTTTCCATTATATGGCTTCAGTATGAGGGATGATGTCTTCATTCCGGAAGCGAGAATGGATGACTTGTCTTACTTTTTCAGGAGTTTGATTTTCCAACGCCAGTGGTTTAGGGTGGACAACGGTCATACTTGGGAGGATTTCACACCCATCAACGTCGATTTCTTATATAACCATGTTAACAATGTCGATGGGAAGGCATTACAACTAGATGTATACCCTCCAGAATACCACACCATTCTAAAGGCGGACTTAGGGAACCCAGAGAAGGGGTGGACCGATGAGTGGGATCTGCTCCAGGGAAGTACCTTTATAGATGATTGGTCCTAGGCCTACTAGGCATGTGCCTCCTGTGAGGATTTTGGGGTGGAGCTAAGGAATGCGGGCCTATTTGAGGAAGCATGGACTTCCCAATTTCACATTTACAAGCCGAAGCAGCTAATGTCAGAGTTATTGAGTAGGTGGTCGTCATGGACCAATACCTTCCATCATCACTATGGAAATTTGGTGTCATCCTTTGGGACCAGCACTAAAGATATAGTGTCCCAATACTGGGGGTGATGTATGATGAGTTCCTCCTTGCTGCAAATACATGGGAGGACCCAGAGCAGATGCCACCGCTGGCGAGGGCACTGATGGACCTAGTTTGGAGAGAGGACAAGTAGTCTCTGAGGGATGTCCACTTTAAGTGGTGGTTCATGTAGTTCTTGAACTCTCTTGAAGATGAAATGTTTATTGTGAGGCCTTATACCAGACTGAAGGGGGTCCAGCACCGCAAGGAGCACTCCTACTGGCACATCTTACAGGCCAGTCAGTGGAATACAAGGGGATTCAGCTTCAGTAACGAGAAACAACTGTTGGTTAGGTTGGCTAAATTCATCTTAGTGCTTATCTATGGATGGATTCTGCTAGTAAGGGACATAAATATGGGTGTGAAACGGAGCACATTCATTATGGAGTCCGTGTTGGCGACAGGGGAGCTGGTCAACCTGGGAATCCCAATGCTCGCTAAGCTGTATAAGGTGTTGTGGCACATTAGCAGATGGAAGAAGCCACAGAGGGTATGTGAGTCATTCCATCTTCTATATGGATGGATAGTGGCGCATATTAGGGGCATGTATGATTATATGAACCCATTTTCTTCTCTACTGTTGGACTTCTAAAAAACAATTCTAAACGCGGTGTGGTGTTTCCCGACTAAGTTGACCCCACCTCTGCTGCTGAACCGTATCTGGAAGGTAGACGAGTTCAAATTTCAACGTTCCCACTGCCAATAGGTTTTTTCACTAATTAATAATATGGAATGGAGGAGCATTAGTTCTATCTCATGGCCTTTCGGGGTAGAGTCTTGGTGGCACGGGATGATTGTGGGATTCTTTGTGAACCGTACAGCCCCACTATTTTGCGAGGCAATTTGGGTGCATGTAGAGGCTAACCCCATGGGTCTACTTCTGAGTGTTCCATTAGGATAACTTGTGTGTGATGAGGAAAATGTGGTTCATGTCCACACAGAATGATGGAAAGATGCAGAATGGGATGCCCCCACCCATAGTTGTCTACGGGCCGGTGAAGAAGTATGCCAAAAGATGGGAGGCAGCCTTCCCAGGGGAGATGCGGAAGAAGCAGACCATCTGTGAAAGTGACGGGGTCCCCCAACAACCTCAAGGTTAGGTCAACAAGGCGGCAAGGACTTATCGTGGTGGTAGGGCTATTGTGGCCACGAGACCCGTGCTAATCGAGAGGAATGTAGCAGCGGAAGACTAGGCAGTCCTAGAGGAGAAAAGTTATCTAGAGGGGAGGCTTCCTAGGGGGTTCTGTAGGATATCCACCCAAGATTCAGGGAAGCGACTGCACCACATATGCATGCCTGAGAATACTATCTTCCCTTAGGATCGGGACATCCGGGATGTCAACAGAAAATTATTCAACCCTTCCCATGTGTGGCACCATCTGAGCCATTGTGGGATGGATCTTACATGGATCAGTCCTATAAGGGTTGGCTTTGCAGTACCCCAATAAAAGGGGGAGCGGTACATTGCCTAGATGGAGGAATTTGTGCACTCTCTTGGTGATCCGCATCTAATGACATACCGAGTGAAGGTGTTTCATGATTGGATGGCCCCTCCATTGTTATTGTCTGCTAAACTGAGAGATCACTTTCCTCTATCGGAAGAATCATTCAAGTCCTTCTAAGGGGATGAGGCCGGTGGAGGGAGCCCTTTGGAGGAGGGTGAGGTCGGCAACTCAGATCCTGAGATGGAAGAGTTTTCAGAGACCCTTGAGGTAAAACCCTAAATAGTTCCTAGTAGTCTTCATCTAGATTGTTTGGGACTTATCAACTAACATTTTACCCATGAAGGAGGGCCTTATACACATGGAATGCTCCCACGTAATGGTAGATGTCGCTACGGGAACTTCAGGATCTGCACCCGCAGCAGTGGCGATTATCATTTCTTGTTGGTCTATGACACCCAGGGTGGTTCTCCCAGAGTCTTTGGACTTCCCAAAAATATACATAGGGACAAACCTTAGGGTTTAAATAGAAATAGATCAGGAGAGAAACCAACTATTTGATCTCTATATGTATCATTCACCAAATTTGTAACTATCATTCATTGATCAAATTAACTAACATATGTCCTTTCTCACATGCGCAGTTCTAAAAATGTCATGGCCCACCTTGGTGAGGTTGGAGGGAGATCCTGGTGTTGCCTTTCCCAGGGGAACACATGTGGTCATGGAAGTGGATATCCAAACTGACTATGCCGCAGCGCTCCCAATCATGGGTGGGACTGCCAGCAGGAAAGAGACTGAAATTATCGAGGTGGAATCCAACAACGAGGATCAATCGGATGACACAGGTCCTAAACTACTAGATCAAACATCTGATGAAGCTGTTGATGGGTTCCTATAGGCGTTCTCTTCATATGAACCTGCCGACCCAGAGGATTGAGATGAGACGAATTCTAATGAAGAAGATAGAAAGATCCTCAGTCGATGGTCATGGAAGCTGATCAAGATCATCATTAAGGCGACTCCTCAAGCGTGATGGATAGACCAGATGGGTAGGCTTCATTCCCAGATGCTCGATCTATGCGTTGGGGGAGTGGATATCTAGTGTCCTCATATGCTCATACAATACTTAATAGAGGATAAGATTTAGGAGCATCATCAGAGCCTTGGTGTGGGATGGTAGCGAAGAAAAACATTGAATATCAAGAGGATCTAGGAGGCCAAAAGTGAGAATCAACGGTTGTGGTCATGAGTGTTGGAGTACTCTTCTTTCCTCAATGCACAATCAGAGCTCGTGGTATGCCAAAAGGCCCATCTAGAATAGGATAAATAAAAAATGAAGTGAGCCTTGGAGGAGATGGCTGTCATCCAAACCGACGAGGATCATATCTGAATCACGGTTGATGAAATACACCCCATCATTGTTGATGTGGAGTGAGAGCTAAATAGGTGATAGCGGATCCTAGACGGCATAAGTTAGAGAGTGGCAGAGCTATAATTCTCTCTCGAAGAGGTCAACCCATTGATGGGAGGGGCTAATCCTTGGGTACTATAATGTGGGTAAACACATTAATGTATTTTCATGCTTTACCAGTTTATGCCAAATGAATTCATGAGTACCATTATTTGGTTTGGTTTACTTCATTTCCATCACATTCGTAAAATACCTAGTGATTAACCCCTAAGCTCATGTGGGTCATGCCTGATGAGAGAAAAAAGGGATGAATCCTTTTTTATTCAATCCAAGTATGAGAGTGCCAACCAAGCTTCAGTCATCCAGGGTTTGAATAACCAATCTAGATTTCTGGGAAGAAAGAGGGAGGCCTAACTGGATGATGATGTTCTCAGAACAATCGAATTTCTATTTTCCCAATGTGCTCTTGTGCATGAGTGGGGTAACTCCAGGGGCGTTAGAATCAATCTAAATAGCTGTTAGGGGAAGGTGTCAATCATGATTCCAAAACTACAGAACACTATAGAGATTGTGTTACAATGAAGGATAACAATTTATCATGTTCGAAACACAGTATCCCTATTGTGTTAGCCTGAAATGGGGATAAAAATGAGGGACGACCGCAGATCATGTTCGAAATAGAGGGTATGACTAGAAATGTCATCCATTAGTCTTCCAAAACATTATCCTATGATTGTAGGTTTGCCATAGGCCGAGCATCCATACTATTATGGGGTTCCATCAGGAATGAAATAGGATAAGGGACTAAATGAAGGGCATGCAAAATGCTAAGGGTGGAGTGAAGGGTTGTTAAAACGGAGTACATCAATCTTGAAATTACATCACCATGGTGGAAACACATTAGGTGAGTGCATTGACCTGATCAGGGATCATACCTACTTCCAGACCGGACCTCTCTAGTGAGGAGGACCAAGGATTACTCACAGTTTTACGCCATACTAATGGGGAAGATAGACAATTATTTTAATGTAATATGTAAAGAATGATGAAAAATACTTGGGATAGGTCCAAGGAGATGTTCTTGGACTTCACTACATATCCCATAAGAATGGGAATAAATCCAAATGTAGTTATGGAGCATAGCGTGGTCAGAGACCAATGCTGGCGGGGGTAATCCTCTTTAACGAGGAGGCTGACGCATCTCAAAGTTATCATGGGGAATCCTGAACTTACTCAGGGTAGAACCACAGTTTAAAGTGCATCATTGAGTACATGGTAACCTGGAACAGAATAATGTAGTGTGGTACATATCCCAACATGACTGAGGGCTGTAAGAGTCCACACCACACCACATGGTCCTGATGGGATTTTATAGATCGTATACCAGAGGTGGACTACCTTGGGGATGGACCTGAAGGAAAGTGCTTGGGTGTTATTATGGATCCCATGAGGATGGTAATCAAGACATACATAGTTTTGTAGGACCTGCATTTTTTAACGTCATACGGTAGGCTGGAGAGGAGGGGGGATCCCAAATGGGGAAATAGGCAGTGCGACCTTCATAGACCCGACGTGAATATGGACCGAAACAATCTATGCCACACCACATAATCCCGGGGAAGACCTTAAGTCGAGATACAGAAGGTGAAATTTTACTGGGACCAATACGAGTCATCTAGGAATTCCAACATATCCCATAGAATGCAAATTAAGTCATACGTAGTTCTGAATTATAGTTTAACGACATGCGGGACGATAGGCCTATGTGGTATATCTACACTAGTACACACCCCACCAAAACTACTAACCCCACGTGAGTAATGATCGATGTGGGAAACAAGGAGTAGTAGTGGGATTTCCCTGGTACTGGGAGGCTCACATTAGGAGCAATGGACTACTAGGTGAGTGACATCCCACTACTACTAAACTGCCTGCTTAACGTACATAGATGTGTAGGGGGGGGAAGAACTGGTTGTGTTGGAATTCCACATAAACATATGGGGGTGCAAAGATGTGAATCATGATGCTCAATACATGGATCACAATGATAGTGGTGTGATGATAGAGGATAACTACTTCCCATGTTCGAAACACAATACCAGTTTTGCTTTATCCTATAATAGGGACAGAAAAATGAGGGTATGCCACTGAGTATGTTCAAAACATCGGACATATTGAAAATGTATTCCAAGGTCTTTCAGAATGTTGTCCGAAGACAATTTTTAAGCCAATGTGGCATGAGACCAGGATGTAAATGGGGTCCATTTTCGATGTGGATGAGGATTTGGATCCAAATAAAGGGCTCATAATGTGTGTACATGAAATTAGGGGGTGTTTATATGAAAATTCCACACCTTGTAATCTTTTCCACACTGCATTGGGTACACCCAAGAGATATGTTAGATAGAGGAATTCGAATCCATTTCCAAGGACAATGGTCTTGAGGTCACATTATCCTAGCTTAAGGTCATATAGTAGACCATTAAGAGGGGACCAGGTTTGATGGACTATGCACAGGGTGGTGAAGTAGCCTAATCTGACACATGGTTCCCATACTGAGATCATAGTTTAGGGTCATAGAACTTGGATCAGGCTGGGAAGAGACAAGGGAGGAACAAGGTGCGGTTTTCACGAAACCTGACATGAATGAGAACCAAAGAGGAACTTGCCACATTGCATTCTCCCAAAGGGGCTTGGGCCAAAGGGGATAGAAAAACAGGGCAAGATTAAAGATTCATGGGATTGGACCCACAAACAGAATGTTTGGGTGTTCTTATGTATCCTATGGGGATGGGAATCAATCCATATGTAGTTCTGGAAGTGGCATGGTAGGGTACCAAACCTAGGGACAACACTATTGTGGGGTTCTAGAGAACACACCAAAAAGAAAGGCATTTTATAGATCCTATTTTTTCATTAGGATGGATGTGTGTTTTTTTGTGAAGAGACAAACCTAGGATGAAGAATCTTGGCATCGCTATAGGAATCACACCGTATGTAGGCCATGAAAAATGGCATGGGGTAGAAATGATACTAAACATGATGTCCCATCATGTAACACCCTGAGATTTTATGAGAAGTATTATTTTTAATTTATTTTATGTATTTTGTTGTATGATACCCCAAGATTGTCCTGCGTTATACGCAACACCGTATTATCTTACAATATATGCAACACTAATCTTGGATCGTGTTACACACAATTTCAAGTTTGTTTGATAGTAGTTATTCTACGAAACATTGAGTGTATATATATATATATTCAATGTATTAATGAAATATGGTTGTATTTTGTTATATGAAACAACAAAGGAGTCGTTCACTACTCGCAACCCTGACTGGGCTTGCATTACACGCAATCACGACCTTCCTTGATAGCGTGTGTTGTACGCAATACCGGGTTTTACTAAACAATGATATATTATTATAATATTATTATGAACTATCCATTATGAATATTATTAACTAAATTTTGAATTTTTATTCATCTTACACATTTTCTAGGACATGGTTTAAGAACAAAATAAATTTTTCGGGTAAAATAATAATTTTTCAAAAAATGCAGTTTTGCCGCCTTTTAATGGCGCACCCACTTTAAATCCAGTTTTGACATGTTTATAAGTTCAATTTGACAAAATAAATTTATTATTTGTAATCAGGATATAAAAATTTACTTTGGATAAATGTTTCATATTATTCTGATAACTTTCATATTTTAATGAATAGTAAAAACACGCTATATTTTAATTAAAAACAACTTTTTTCATCGTAATAATTTATTTGGATAAATTATAATATTTAATGGTTTTAAATTATAAATAGAATATATTTTTATCATTTAATATTATTTATGTCTTTAACAATTATTTTACATTGAATTCGTAGGTTAAATCAATTCAATCTTTTGCAATGTTTTAAACAAAAACCCATTTTCTTTCGACAACGGGATTAATTTCAATTTAATTTCTGCAAATTATGTGTATTGAATTTGGAAAAATAGATTCCATATTTGTAATCAGTGGGTTCAAATTATATTAATAGACTACTTTTTATTTTTGGGCATTATTAATAGTAACTACGGGAAAATTTTATTTACCATAGTTAAAGGTAAATCGGGTAATTATGGGTAAATATAAGATTATAAAATTACCCTAACACCTTTCTAAATCCTATTGGATGACTAACAGTCGACCTATATCATCTAAGGGTCGTATTAGATTCATTTAATGGACTTTTTCCCATGAAATTATTTAATTATTATTTAAACCAAAGAAAGTGATAACATGTCACTTTCTTAAATCTTATATGTATAATAATTTTAATTTAGTGATACTATGAATGAAACATCAAACATAAATAGTCTCCAGAAAGATAATACAATTATATACATCATATTAATTTATTTAGAATTTTTAGGGATTAAATAATTATAATTAATTATGACACAACAATGATGTTGAAATTATTTTATTAATTAAATTATCAAGTAAATGGTTTTAAAAATATTAAAATAAATATTATATGAACTATTTAATGTGATGCACTAATTTTCTAGACACATATAACATTTTATTAATCTATTAAAGATTTTATTTTGAACATATATTCTGTATATATTTTATTTAAATTCAAATAAATAAATAATTTCAAAATTGACACTATTGTTATTTTATAAAAATAACATATTATTAAATTGTTTAAAAATAACAAAAATATTTAAAAATTATAAATTGAAATTTATATAGTCTCAAATTTCATAAAGTATCCAATTATGTTAAATTAACAACACATAAGTGATTATTTATAACCATTTATAATTTAGAATTTTATTACCACAAATAAACTTAAATAGATTAAATAAGGATAAATCAAAATGATAGGGTTTAAAATATGGTCAAAACATGTCTAAATTTTATTATTTGATTATATTACAACACTATCTCATCTATTCTTCGAATTGAGTCATTTTTTGAAGTTTTTACGTGGGGTTTTAATATATATTAAACTAATATTTTTGAAGATTCAAAAGGTGCCCCTCTCCTCCCTTATAAAAGGACACCTCCTCCCTCTCTTCCTCACACCATTTTGAGCCATGAATCTTGGCCAACCTCTACCCATTTAATTTCCCCACTTCCATATAAACCATATAGAGTTACTGGTCTTCTCAAAACACCAACCCTAGTGCCCTAAGAAGAAGTTTAATAAAGGTGTGTCGAAGAAGATGTAATCTCTTCTACCGATTATTTCAAGCTTATTTATTCTTCAACTTTTTCTTATTTAGTTGTTTCATTATAAAGTAATAAAATCAGTATCACTAATATACTTATATTTTATTATAAATATGAAACAACCCCATTTCACTTTCTATCCATCCTATTGAAAACGAAATCACCGCACGTGCGTACGTACGGAATACCGTCTCTACGCCATGGTGTAATTTGTTTTCCCACCACCACCTTACTTGGATGGATATAATGGTGTAAAGATTAAATACATATGATTATTATAACATCATACTGATTCTGAGATATTAGATCATTCACTCCAATTCGATTCAATAAATATGGGAACAATATCATTGCTCGTGCGTACGTACGGATTACCGTCTCCACGACGCGATGAGATTCATTTTCCATGTTAACAATTCAAGAATGATTATAAAGTATATATAATAAGTAATCATGAAATATATTACATAATAATGCTACTGGATTTATGTATATATATATGTATGTCGTATACTTAATTCTATTCAATTCAATAAGTAGACGAAAACAGAGTTCATGCATACGTACGGCCTACTGTCTCCAGGAACAGAGTATTTCTTTCCATTTATCGATATATTATATATATGTATATTATGAATATATATTATATATAAATCATGTGTTATATTCTGGAATTAATTAATCATGATCTAAGTAATCATATAAATAATTACTAGTCAAAACACGGATTACAAATGAAACGATTTTACCCAAAACACTCTTTAACATGGAATTTACAAAAGAACGGGTAATATAAAGTCATAAGTGAACCATATATGATATCATAACAGTGAATATGATTCTGTAATAAGTAAATGACATTATTTAAATCATTATAAAGGAGGTTTTGATACATACTAAACATATCTAACATAAGGTAAGGGATAACTTTTCAAATCTCGTTCTTATCCGAGATTGTTTATTCATAAGTATTTACTGGGGTTATTGTTCTCATCCATTTCTATGTTTCCTAAAAATGGTTTCATGTATGTTTAAAGTCTGTTTTACACATTTTTGACTTTTACTACATGGTATTATAGAATCTTTCATTTATGAGGTACTTTTTGACTTTTTCGGAAAAAGTACGAGAAGAATATATTTTTTATCTTATACGGAACGAACAGATTTTTACGGTTTTATAAAGCCTTATTTTCATGAAGATACCTCCAAAAGATTTCATGACTATTTTAAAAAAAATAATTTTCTTTTAAATTTGCATGAAATTTTGTGAAAAGATAATGATTTTGAAGAAGAAAGGATATATTCCTCAAGAATTCATTTCAAGTGTTTTATCAAAACCATTTTTCATTCAAGATGACATTATTTCATATTTGTATGTTTCAAGTATCATGTCTCTATAATTTACATGGTTTCAATTTTATTATTATGAAATGATATGCATTTCTTTTATATGGATTATGTGATGATGGGATGATGTTTATGAAACCAATTTTATTTATTGGGTTATTATGAATGATGTAATATTATTTTGTGGCAAAAGTAAGAATGATTTCAATATGAGATGGGTGTGACCTATATCTTCCTCCAATGCATTGGGTAAAGATTTCTATCTCATGAAATAGACATGGCTAGAACGGTAAGTTAATCTGGTTCAATGTTACAGGACTGAAACGAGGAGTGAACTCGATTTAGAAAGGGACTTTGTCCACTAAGATGGTCTTGGCAGCAATGCCTTGGATACTATGGAAATCATAACAAGTGCCGAATGGTTGCCACAATTACATGTTTTATTCTCATTCTAGTTTATCCTGATTAATGTTCCTTTATGATCTATGCTTTATATACTTCTATGATTTATGTATTTTCTCAAGATTTTGATGTTTAGATTTTATGTTCATGTTTTTGTATTCAAATGTTTATGGATTATTTTATGTTCTCTATGCTTACCCTTACTGAGCATTTGAATTCACCCTTTATATGTTATCTTTTCCCCAGGATATAAAGAAAGTTTTTAGTTAAGAAAACAAAAGGGGAAGATCTATATGGGAGATGTTGAAGATTTTTCACCAAGATTAGAAGATTACGTTCCGAGTTTCCAAATACACTAAACTATTACGGTACTTGAGTTTTGGTTTTTGTTATGTATTAAGTATTATGAAAAAGTAATTTATTGTCCACGTACGTCAAGATTCGGGTCTCTACAGTTGGTATTAGAGGAAATGTTTAGTTAACCTTTGGAAACTAGGATGCGAAAACTTTAGTGAAATCCCTAGAGATATTTCTAAGGTATGTCTAGGGATGCCCGCCATGGTTAAGTGTACGTATAGGTTATAGTCATAGAATTTCTCTAACCATCTTAGAATTAGACCTAATATGTTAGATATTGATTATACTCCCCCTTTATTATGTTATTTTCCCTAGCCTGGTATTTGCCTCTCACACTATTATTTTTGGGTTTTAGACAATGGATGGAACCCGAAAGAACTATGTTGATCAATGTAATGGACAATGCAATGATTGTCCTCCTGGACAAACCAATGTCATGGGAGATGGAGTGAACAATCTTATTTCTATAATTACTCAAGCTATGAATCATTCTGGACTTCAAAATAAGGAGAGAAAGGAGCAACATTATGTTGAATCCTTCATAGGCAGCGTCCACCTTCATTCAGCGGGTCTTCTGATCCCTTAGTGGATGAACAATGGATTAGTACTACTAAAAAGATATTTTTAGTTCTACAATTTTCTAAGCATGATAAATTCATCTTACCAGTATATCGTTTGGAAGGTGATGCTGATCAATGGTGGAATCTTATCAAGAATACGAGGAAAAGATTTGAAATTGAGTCCATGGAATGGGACGAGTTCAAGAACTTGTTTTTCAGTATGTACTTCCCTCGTATTATTCAAACAAATATGGAAAATGAGTTTCTTGAGCTTAAACAGAAGGATGATGAATCTGTTGGTATATACGAAGCATATTTTTCAAGACTAGCAAGGTATGCATATGGATTTATCATCCAACCTGAAAGTAAAGTTGATCGATTTTTCAGTGGCTTAAAACCAAGTCTTCGAAAGGAATTAGATATAAGAGACTTCAGTAGCTATGATGAAATTGTGCGTTGCGCTATCAAGGTATAACTGTAAGTTGGTGTAACATATCTATCTCATGGTTTTGACAAGAAACAAAAGATGGAGTTCAAGGAGAAATCTCAGAACAATGGTTAAAAGAAGATGAATGTTTCTTTATGCTCAAAGTGTGGAAAGAAGCATGGTGGAGATTGCATAAAAGGTACTAGAAAGTGTTTTAAGTGTGGAAAATAAGGTCATCGAGCAGTTGATTGTCGAGGTAATGGGAAAAAGGTTGCTAATTATGTCAATAGTGAAAAGACTACAGAGAACTCTCCACCAACACTTCAACACTTCAAGTGCAAGGAAATGGGGTATTATGCTAATAAATGCCCTAATCCACAGGTTAATGATGATCAACATGAGAAAACTCTTAATGCAAAGGATAAAGGGAAGTCTCATGCAATCACTATTTGTGAAATTGAGTATGAAAATGATGTTGTGTAATGATTAAGTGTTTGTGTAATGAGATTTCAAAATAGTATCATGGAATCTCATTTATGGTATTGTGGAATTTTGGAATATCTTTGTATTGGTTTTCAATAATTATATTGTACTGGTAACCATGAAAAAGTGATTGAAATATTTTTGAAAAGTAGATGATATGTACATAATGAAGGTACAAGAAGATAATGAGATGTTTGATTGTATTCATGAGCTCATGACTGATATAGGGACTAAGTGATATTATGGATTGATTATATAGATTTTTTTGGGATTTTGGTATGTGGAAAGAGTTACCTTTTGATAGTATTCATGTTTTCACTAAGGTTCTATGGTAATTTATGTTTCAAGAGAATATATGACTAAGGTATTCATGTGTTTGGAATATAACCAACAAGATATATCTTGTGATATATGTGGGATAAATGCTTGTATTCACATTCTTGGTAGATAACCTATCTAATAATTGTTTTCTTTATACTATGATCTTGGACCGAAGTATTTTAGATAAGCCCAGAGATTGGAATGGATTACGTTGGACAAAAGTTAGTATTTTTTTAAGGATAGAACTTTTTTCGATATTATTTATGGGATGTTATGGTAATGTAGTTTTAGAAAAAGGACAACCTACAAGACGGGCGATAGCCCATCACATCGGACAAGGATTTGGGAATCGAACCCACAACTGAAGTGTGACTGGACTTTATCACATACCACTGGCTTAGAGGAAGTCCTTGGTTAGTAGAAACTATTTTTATTTTATTAAGCGGCATGATAGATGAAGTATAAGTTCATTTTTGGAATCGTATATGATTAACCTCACCATATATGGACTTATGTATATTTGATAACTTTTTCTAAAATTTTGTTTGAAACAAATGGAATGACCCATCATTCAATCACATGATCTGTTAAAACTTCATGAATAACAAATTCAACTTCATGTCTTTAATAAATGAAGTGTAAATTGTTCAAAGCATGAACAACAGTGAGATTGTACCAAAATCAAATATGTATTTCTTCTAATTCAAAATTTTCAACTTTAGGAGAATAATATTGAAAACCAAAAATGATGCCCTAGTGATCTTATATCTGATAAATCAGATGGTACCTTAGATCATCACAAATTTATGGCTTTGTGATTGATGGATTTTTCATAGCCATGTTCTCTACCACTCTCCATCAGAACATGATGGTTACATTTTTCTTCCATATCCATATTTTAACCCATGTTCTCCTATATAGAAACCCAGTGATGAGTTACTTTGGGTAATTGTTAAATTTCATACTTTAGTTTTTCAAATTATGTTTTAGTATTCCTTTTTACGATGTGGGTTTCTATTAAAGAAACTTTTGAGTAGTAAACCATTTATAAGCCCGACGAATTTCGAGGGTGAAATTAATTTTAAGGGGGGTAGAATGTAACACCCTAAGATTTTATGAGAAGTATTATTTTTAATTTATTTGATGTATTGTGTTTTATGATTCCCCAAGATTATCTTGCATTATATGCAACACCGTATTAGCTTTCAGTATATGCAACACTAATCTTGGATCGTGTTACACACAATTTCAAGTTTGTTTGATAATAGTTATTCTATGAAACATAGAGTGTATATATATATATATTCAATGTATTAATTAAATATGGTTGGATTTTTTTATACGAAACAACAAAGGAGTCGTTCACTACACGCAACCCAGACTTGGCTTGCTTTACACACAATCGCGACCTTCCTCGATAGCGTGTGTTGTACGCAATATCGGGTTTTACTAAACAACGATATATTATTATAATATTATTACGAACTAGCCATTATGAATAGTATTAACTAAAATTTGAATTTTTATTCATCTTACACATTTTCTATAACATGGTATAAGAACAAAATAATTGTTTCAGGTTAAATAAGTATTTTTCAAAAAAGGCAGTTTTGCCGCCTTTTGATGGCGCACCCACTTTAAATCTAGTTTTTGACATGTTTATAAGTTCAATTTGAAAAAATAAAATTCTTATTTGGAATCATGATATAAAAATTTACTTTGGATAAATTTTTTCATATTATTCTGATAACTTTCATATTTTAAAGAATAGTAAACACACGATATATTTTAATTAAAAACAACTTTTTTCATCGTAATAATTTATTTGGTTAAATTATAATATTTAATGGTTTTAAATTATAAATAGAATATATTTTTACCATTTAATATTATTTATGTCATTAACATTTATTTTACATTGAATTCGTAGGTTAAATCAATTCAATCTTTTGCAATGTTTTAAACAAAAACCCATTTTCTTTCGACAATGGGATTAATTTTAATTTTATTTCGGCAACTTATGTGTATTGAATTTGAAAAAATGGATTCCATATTTTTAATCTGTGGGTCCAAATTATATTAATAGACTACTTTTTATTTTTGGGCATTATGAATAGTAACTATGGTAAATTTTATTAACCATAGTTAAAGGTAAATCGAGTAATTAAGGGTAAATATATAATTATAAAATTACCCTAACACCTTCCAAAATCCTATTGGATGACTATAAGTCGACACATATCACATAAGGGTCAGATTAGATTCATTTAAGGGACTTTTTTCTATGAAAAAAATTTAATTATTATTAAAACCAAAGAAAGTGACAACATGTCACTTTCTTAAATCTTATAAGTATAATAATTTTAATTTAGTGATAAACTTAATGCATCTTCGAACATGAATAGTCTACAGAAAGCTAATACAATTATCTAAATCATATGAATTTATTTATAATTTTTATGGATTAAATATTTATTATTAATTATGACACAATAGTGATGTTGAAATTATTTTATTAATTAAAATATCAAATAAATGGTTTTAAAAATATTAAAATAAATATTATATGAACTATTTAATGTTCCCCTCTAATTTTATAGATACATATGAAATTTTATGAATATATTAAATCCTTTGTTTCGAATATATCTTCTGTATATTGTTTATTTAAATTCAAAAAAATGAATAGTGTCAAAATTGACACTATTGTTATTTTATAAAAATATCATATTATTTAATTGTTTAAAAATCACAAAAATATTTAAAAATTATAAATTGAAATTCATATAGTCCCAAATGTCATAAAGTATCCAAATATGGAAAATTAACAACACATAAGTGATTATTTATAACTATTTAAAATTTAGAATTCTATTACCACAAATAAACTTAAATAGATTAAATAAGGATAAATTAAAATGATAAGGTTTAAAATTAGATCAAAACATGTCTAAATTTTATTGGTTGATGATATTACAATGCTATATCATCTAATATTTGAATTTAGTCATTTTTTTAGGTTTTTATGTGGGGTTTGAATTTATATTAAACTAATATTTTTAAGGATTCTAAAGGTACCCCTCTCCTCCCTTATAAAAGGGAACCTCCTCCCTCTCTTCCTCACACCATTTTGAGCCTTGAATCTCAGCCAACCTCTGCCAATTTCACTTCCCCACTTCCCTAGAAACCTTATAGAGGTACTGTTCTTTTCAAAAGACCAACCCTAGTGCCCTAAGAAGAAGTTTAAAGGAGGTGCGTCAAAGAAGAGGTATTCTCTTCTACCGATTACTTCAAGCTTATTTCTTCTTCAACATCTTATTCTTTAGTTGTTTCATTATAAAGTAATAAAATTAGTATCACTAATATACTGATATGTTATTATAAATATAAAACAACCCCATTTCACTTTCTATCCATCCTACGGAAAATTAAATCACCGCGTGTGCGTACGTACGGAATACTGTCTCCACGCCATGGTGTAATCTATTTTTCCACTACCACCTTACTTGGATGGGTATAATTGTGTAAAGAATAAATACATATGATTATTATAACATCATACTAATTTTAAGATATTATATCATTCACTCCAATTCGATTCAATAAATATGGGAACGATATCATTGCTCGTGCGTACGTACGGATTACCGTCTCCACGACGCGATGAGATTCATTTTTCATGTTAACAATTCAAGAATGACTATAAAGTATATATAATAAGTAATAATGAAATATATGACCTAATAGTACTACTGGATTTATGTATATATATATGTATGTCATATACTTAATTCCATTCAATTCAATAAGGAAATGAAAATCGCGTTCATGCGTACGTACGGCCTACCGTCTCCATGAATGGTATATTTCGTTCCATTTATCGATCTATTATATATTTGTATATTATGAATATATATTATATATAAATCATGTTTTATATTCAGGAATTAAGTAATCATGATCTAGGAAATCATATGAATAATTAAAAGTCAAAACACGGACGACAAATGGAACGATTTTACCCAAAATACTCTTTAACATGGAATTTACAAAAGAGCAGGTAATATAAAGTCATAAGTGAACCTTATATGATATCATAACAATGAATATGATTCTTTAATAAGTCAATTACATCATTTAAATCATTATACAGGAGGTTTGGATACATACGAAGCATATCAAACATAAGGAAAGGGATAACATTTCCAATATCATTCTTATCCAAGATTGTTTATTCGTAAGTATTTACTGGGGTTATTGTTCTCATCCATTTCCATGTTTCCTAAAAATGGTTTCATGTATGTTTAAATTACTTTTTACCCATTTTTTAATTTTACTACATGGTATGTATGGAATCTTTCTTTTACGAGGTTCTTTTTTACTTTTCCGACAAAAGTACGAGAAGAATATTTTTTTATCTTATACGGTACGAACGGATTTTTACGGATTTTTCCGGATTTATAAAGCCTTATTTTCATGAAGATGACTCTAAAGGATTTCATTGCTATTTTAGACAAAATAATTTTTTTTTAAAATTTCATGACATTTTGTGAAAAGAGAATGATTTTGAAGAAGAAAGGATATTTTTCTCAAAAATTCATTTCAAGTGCTTTATCAAAACCATTATTCATCTAAGATGACATTATTTCATATTTGTATGTTTCAAGTATCATGTCTATATGATTTACATGGTTTCACTTTTCTTATTATGAAATTATATCCATTTATTTTATATGGATTATGTGATGATGGGATGATTTTTATGAAACCCATTTTATTTATTGGGTTATTATGAATGATGTAAGTTTATTTTGTGACACAAGTAAGAATGATTTCATTATGAGATGGGTGGGACCTATATCTTCCACCAATTCATTGGGTAAAGATTTATATCTCATGAGATAGACATGGTTGGAACGGTAAGTTAATTTGGTTCAGTGTTACAGAACTGAAACGAGGAGTGAACTCGATTTAGAAAGGGACTTTTTCCACTAAGACGGTCTTGGCAGCAATGCCTTGGAAACTATGGAAATCATAACAAGTGATGAATGATTGTGACAATTACATGTTTTATTCCAATGCTAGTTTATCATGATTAATGTTCCTTTATGATCTATGCTTTATGTACTTTCTAATTTATGTCTTTGCTCAAGATTTTGATGTTTAGATTTTATGTTCATGTTTTTGCATTCAAATGTTTATGGAGTAATTTATGTTCTCTATGCTTACCCTTACTGAGAATTTGAACTCACCCTTTATATGTTTTCTTTTCCCCAGGATTTAAAGAAAGTTGTTAGTTAAGAAAAAAAGGGGAAGATCTCTATGGTAGATGTTGAAGATATTTCACCAAGATTAGAAGATTACATTCCGAGTTTCCAAAGACACTAAACTATTACGGTCCTTGAGTTTTGGTTTTTGTTATGTATTAAGTATTCCACAAAAGTAATTTATTGTCCATGTAGGTCAAGATTCGGGTCTCTACAGTTGGTATTAGAGGAAAGGTTTAGTTAACCTTTGGAAACTAGGACGCGAAAACTTTAGTGAAATCCCTAGAGATATTTCTAAGGTATGTGTAAGGATGACCCTAAGGTTTAGTATACGTATAGTTTATAGTCATAGAATTTCTCTAACCATCTTATAATTAAACCAAAGATGTTAGATATTGAAGATACTCTCCCTTTATTATGTTATTTTCCCTAGCATGGTATTTTCCTCTCACACTATTATTTTTGGGTTTTAGACGATGGCTGGAACCTGAAGGAACCGTGTTGATAAATGTAATGGGCAATGCAATGATTGTCCTCCTGACCAAACCAATGTCATGGGATATGGAGTGCACAATCTTATTTCTATACTTACACAAGCTATGAATCATTCTGGACTTCAAAATGAGCAGAGAATGGAGCAACATTCTGTTGAATCCTTCATGAGGCAGCGTCCACCTTCATTCAGTGGGTCTTCTAATCCCTTAGTGGATGAACAATGGATCTATTCTACTGAAAAGATATTTTCAATTCTACAATGTTCTGAGCATGTTAAATTCATCTTATCAGTATATCGTTTGGAAGGTGATGCTGATCAATGGTGGAATCTTATCAATAATACGAGGAAAAGAGATGAAATTGATTCCAAGGAATAGGACAAGTTCAATAACATGTTTTTCAGTAAGTACTTCCCTCGTATTCTTCGAAAAAAGATGGAAAAGGAGTTTATTGAGCTTAAGAAGAAGGATGATGAATCTGTTGGTATATACAAAGTGAATTTTACAAGACTTTCAAGGTATGCATCAGGCTTTATCATCCAACCTGAAATTAAAGTTGATCAATTTTTCAGTGGCTTAAAACCAAGTCTTGGAAAGGCATTAGCTATAAGAGACTTCAGTAGCTATGAAGAAATTGTGCATTGTGCTATCAAGGTAGAACTGGAAGTTGGTGTAACATATCTATCTCATGGTTTGAAAAGAAACAAAAGATGGAGTTCAAGGAGAAATCTCAGAACAATGGTGAAAAGAAGATGAATGTTTCTTTATGCTCAACGTGTGGAAAGAAGCATGGTGGAGATTGTGTAAAAGGTACTTGAAAATGTTTTAAGTGTGGAAAATAAGGTCATTGAGTAGTTGATTGTCGAGGTAATGGGAAAAAGTTTTCTAATTTTGTGAATAGATAAAAGACTATTGAGAACTCTCCACCAACACTTCAATGCTTTAAGTGTAAGTAAATGGGGAATTATGCTAATAAATTCTCTAATCCATGGGTTAATGATGATCAACGTGAGAAACCTCTTAAGGAAAAGGATAAAGGGAAGTCTCATGTGATCACTATTTTTGATGTTGAGTATGAAAATGATGTTTTGTAATGATTAAGTGTTTATATAATGAGATTCCAAAATAGTATCATGGAATCTCATTTACGGTATTGTGGAATTTTGGAATATCTATGTATTGGTTTTCAATAATTATATTGTACTGGTAACCATGAAAAAGTGATTGAAATATTTTTGTAAAGTAGATGATATGTGCATAATAAAGGGACAAGAAGATAATGAGATGTTTGATTGTATTCATGAGATCATGACTGATATAAGGACTAAGTGATATTATGGTTTGATTATATAGATTTTTTTGGGATTTTGGTATGTGGAAAGAGTTACATTTTGACAGTATTCAAGTTTTCAATAAGGTTCTATGGTAATTTATGTTTCAAGAGAATATATGAATAAGGTATTCATGTGTTTGTAATACAACCAACAAGATATATCTTATGATATATTTGGGATAAATGCTTGTATTCACATTCTTGGTAGATTACCTTTCTAGTAATTGTTTTCTTTATACTATGAGCTTGGACTGAAGTATTTTAGATAAGCCTAAATATTGGAATGGATTATGTTGGACATAAGTTAGTATTTTTAAAGGATAGAACTTTTTTTGATATTATTGATGGGATGTTATAGTAATGTAGTTTTAGAAAAAGGACAACCTGCAGGGCGAGTGACATCCCAATACGTCGGACAAGGCTGTGGGAATCGATCCCACAACTGATGTGCGACTGGCCTTTATCGCATACCACTGGCCTACAGGAAGTCCCTTATTAGTAGAAACTATTTTTATTTTATTAAGCGGAATGATAGATGATGTATAAGTTCATTTTTGGAATCGTATACGATTAACCTCACCATATATGGACTTATGTACATTTGAAAACTTCTGCTAACCATTTGTTTGAAACAAATGGAATGACCCATCATTCTATCACATGATCTGTTAACACTTCACAAATAACAAATTCAACTTCATTTCTTTAAGAAATGAATTGGTAACTGTTCAAAGCACGAACAACAATGAGATTGTACCAAATTCAATTAAGTATTTCTTCTAATTCAAAATTTTCAACTTTAGGGGAATGATATTGAAAACCAAAAATGTTGTCCTAGTGCTCTTATATCTAATGAATCATATGGTACCTTAGATCATCACAAATTTATTTCTTTTTGATTGATGTCTTTTTCATAGCCAAGTTCTATACTACTCTCCATCAGAACTTGATGGTTAGATTTTTCTTCCATATCCATATTTTAACCTATGTTCTCCTATATAGAAACCTAGTGATGAGTTACTTTGGGTAATCATTACGTTTCATACTATAGTTTTTAAAATTATGTTTTAGTATTCCTTTTTACGATGTGAGTTTCTATTAAAGAAACTTTCGAGTAGTAAACCATTTATAACCCTGACGAATTTCGAGGGAGAAATTCATTTTAAGGGGGATAGAACGTAACACCCTGAGATTTTATGAGATGTATTATTTTTTATTTATTTGTTGTATTGTGTTGTATGATACCCCAATATTATCTTGTGTTATATGCAACACCGTATTAGCTTGCAGTATATGCAAAACTAATCTTGGATTGTGTTACACACAATTTCAAGTTTGTTTGATAGTAGTTATTCTACAAAACGTTTAGTATATATATATATATATTCAATGTTTTAATGAAATATTGTTGTATTTTGTTATACAAAACAACAAAGGATTCGTGTACTACACTCAACCCTGACTTGGCTTGCATTACCCACAATCGTGACCTTTCTCGATAGCGTGTGTTGTATGCAATACTGGGTTTTACTAGACAACGATATATTATTATAATATTATTATGAACTAGACATTATGAATATTATTAACAAAATTTGTAATTTTTATTCATCTTGCACATTTTCTAGAACATGGTATAAGAACAAAATAAATGTTTCGGGTAAAAAAAGTATTTTTCAAAAAATGCAGTTTTGCCGCCTTTTGATAGCGCACCAAGTTTAAATCTATTTTTTCACAAGTTTATAAGTTCAATTTGACAAAATAAAATTCTTCTCTGGAATTAGGATATAAAATTTTACTTTGGATAAATTTTTCATATTATTCAGAAAACTTTTATATTTTAATGAATAGTAAAAACATGCTATATTTTAATTAAAAACAACTTTTTTCATCAAAATAATTTATTTGGTTAAATTATAATAATGAATGGTTTTAAAGTATATATAGAATATATTTTTACCATTTTATATTCTGTATGTCATTAACATTGATTTTACATTGAATTCGTAGGTTAAATCAATTCAATCTTTCGCAATGTTTTAAACAAAAACACATTTTCTTTCGACAACAGGATTAATTTTAATTTAATTTCTGCAACTTATGTGTATTTAATTTGGAAATATGGATTCAATATTTGTAATCAGTTGGTCCAAATTATATAAATAGACTACTTTTTATTTTTGGCCCTTATGAATAGTAACTATGGTAAATTTTATTTACCATAGTTAAAGATAAATCGGTTAATTAAGGGTAAATATAAGATTATAAAATTACCCTAACAGCTTACAAAATCCAATTGGGTGACTAAAGGTCGACCCCTGTCACCTAAGGGTCGTATTATATTCAGTTAATGGACTTGTGTCCATGAAAATAATTTAATTATTATTAAAACCAATGAAAGTGACAACATGTCACTTTCTTAAATCTTATAAGTATAATAATTTTAATTTAGTTATAAACATAATGCAACATTGAAAATGAATATTCTTCAGAAAGATACTACAATTATCTAAATCATATGAATTTATTTATAATTTTTAGGGATTAAATAATTATCATTAATTATTACACAATAGTGATGTTGAAATTATTTTATTAATTAAAATATCAAATTAATGGTTTTAAAAATATAATAATAAATATTATATGAACTATTTAATGTGATCCAATAATTTTATAGATACATATGAGATTTTATAAATCTATTAAAGCTTTTAGTTCGAACATATCTTCTGTATATATTTTATTTAAATTCAAATAAATGAATAGTGTAAAAATTGACACTATTGTTATTTTATAAAAATAACATATTATTAAATTGTTTAAAAATCACAAAAAAATTTAAAAATTATAAATTGAAATTTATATAGTCTCAAATATCATAAAGTATCCAATTATGGAAAATTAACAACACATAAGTGATTATTTATAACCATTTAAAATTTAGATTTTTATTACCACAAATAAACTTAAATAGATTAAATCAGGATAAATCAAAATGATAAGGTTTCAAATAAGATCAAAACATGTATAAATTTTATTGGTTGATTATATTAAAACCCTATCTCATCTAATCTTCTAATTAAGTCATTTTTTGAGGTTTATATGTGGGGTTTGAATTTATTTTAAACTAATATTTCTGAGGATTCCAAAGGTGCCATATCCTCCCTTATAAAAGGGAACCTCCTCCCTCTATTCCTCACACCATTTTGAGCCTTGAAGCTCGGACAACCTCTGGACATTTCACTTCCCCACTTCCCTAGAAACATTATATAGGTACTGCTCTTCTCAAAAGACCAACCCTAATGCCCTAAGAAGAAGTTTAAAGGAGTTGTGTCGAAGAAGATGTAACCTCTTCTACCGATTATTTCTAGCTTATATCTTCTTCAAATTCTACTTCTTTAGTTGTTTCATTATAAAGTAATATCATCAGTATCACTAATATAAGGAAATGTTGTTATAAATATGAAATAACCCCATTTCACCTTCTATCCATCCTACGGAAAACGAAATCACTGTGCGTGCGTATGTGCAGAATACCGTCTCCACGCAGTGGTGTAATCTGTTTTTCCACCACCACCTTACTTGGATGGGTATAATGGTGTAAAGAATAAATACATATGATTATTATAAAATCATAATTATTCTAAGATATTATATCATTCACTCTAATTCGATTCAATAAATATGGGAACAATATCATCGCTCGTGCATACGTATGGATTACCGTCTCCATGACGCGATGAGATTCATTTTCCATGTTAACAATTCAAGAAAGATTATAAAGTATATATAATAAGTAATCATGAAATATATGACATAATAATGCTACTTGATTTATGTATATATATATATATATATGTATGTATGTCATATACTTAATTCCATTCAATTAAATAAGTAAACGAAAACAGCGTTCATGCGTACGTACGGCCTACCGTCTCCACGAACGGTGTATTTCGTTCCATTTATCGATCTATTATATATATGTATATTCTGAACATATATTATATATAAATCGTGTTTTATATTCTGTAATTAAGTAATCATGATCTAAGTAATCATATGAATAATTACAAGTCAAAACACAGACGACAAATGAAACAATTTTACCCAAAATGCTCTTTAACATGGAATTTACAAAAGAACAAGTAATATAAAGTCATAAGTGAACCATATATTATATCATAACAATGAATATTATCCTTTAATAAGTAAATGACATTATTTAAATCATTATATAGGAGGTTCGGATACATACGAAGCATATTGAACATAATGTGAGGGATAACTTTTCTAATCTCTTTCTTATCCGAAATTGTTTATTCCTAAGTATTTAATGGGGTTATTGTTCTCATCCATTTACATGTTTCCTAAAAATGGTTTCATGTATTTTTAAAGTCCTTTTTACCCATTTTTGACTTTTACTACATGGTATGAATGGAATATTTCTTTTACGAGGTACTTTTTGACTTTTCCGGCAAATGTACGAGAAGAATATTTGTTTATCTTATACGGCATGAACGGATTTTTATGGTGTTATAAAGCCTTGTTTTCAGGAAGATTCCTCCAAAGGATTTAATGACTATTTTAAACAAAATCCTTTTCTTTTAAAATTTCATGCCATTTTGTGAAAAGAGAATGATTTTGAATAAGAAAGGATATTTTCCTCAAGAATTCATTTCAAGTGTTTTATCAAAACCATTTTTCATATAAGATGACATTATTTCATATGTTTATGTTTCAAGTATCATGTCTCTATGATTTACATGGTTTCACTTTTCTTATTATGAAATGATATCCATTTATTTTATATGGATTATGTGATGATGGGATGATGTTTATGAAACCCATTTTATTTATTGGTTTATTATGAATGATGTAAGTTTATTTTGTGGCACAAGTAAGAATGATTTCATTATGAGATGGGTGGGACCAATATCTCCCTCCAATGAATTGGGTAAAGATTTATATCTCCTGATATAGACATGTCTGGAATGGTAAGTTAATCCAGTTCAGTGTTACAGGACTGGAACGAGGAGTGAACTCGATTCAGAAAGGGACTTTGTCCACTAAGATGGTCTTGGCAGTAATGCCTTGGCTACTATGGAAATCATAACAAGTGATGAATGGTCGCCACAATTACGTTTTTTATTCCCATTATATTTTTCCATGATTAATGTTCCTTTATGATCTATGCTTTATGTACTTCCATGATTTATGTCTTTGCTCAAGATTTTGATGTTTGGATTTTATGTTCATGTTTTTGCATTCAAATGTTTATGGATTATTTTATGTTCTCTATACTTACCCTTAATAAGCGTTTGAACTCACCCTTTATATGTTTTCTTTTCTCCAGGATTTAAAGAATGTTTTTAGTTAAGAAAACAAAAGGTCAAGATCTTTATGGGAGATTATTAAGATTTTTCACCAAGATTAGAATATTACGTTATGAGTTTCCCAAGACACTAAACTATTACTGTCCTTGAGTTTTGGTTTTTGTTTTGTATTAAGTATTCCGAAAAAGTAATTTATTTTCCATGTACATAAATATTCAGGTCTCTACACCTCATGTGAGGATACCACAATGTGGTGCAATTTTTTTCATGCAGTCCGGATGATAATGTCATAGTTTAGGGTCACATGATATGACCTAACCATCCATTTTAACATCGTTCAATAAAGATGGAACAATTTAAAGTCATGTGGGACTAGGCAGTATAGTTTAACATCATATTTCTTGTACACACACGTTAAAGCGCTGTCCAGAAGGGTATTCACATGGAGTGATAAAGCATACCTGACATGAATGGGGACACTGTGTCCATACCACACACAATCCGGGGAAGGAAACCTTAGACCAAGTGGCCAGAAAAGGTAGTGGAATATGGGAATGAACCCAAAGGCAAGACATCTGGGTGTTCCTACGTATTTCATGGGTATAGAAATCAATCAATATGTAGTTCTGAGAGTGTAGTTTAATGTCATTCGAGATGAAATTTATGAGATACTAGATTCTAAAAGGGGAGTACGTGGTGTGGCAATATCACACCCAACGTGAATGGGCACATAATCCCACACATGCCACACCACAAAATCCTGTGAATGTCAAGGCCAAAAGCCCAAATATAAGTGAAAATTAATGGAACCTAAGTCGGACCTTGGGAAAAAATGTCCAGTAATTCTTATGTATCCCATCATTATGGGAATCAAGCTATACGTAGTTCTGAAGGGGCGATGCATTTTAATGTTATGCGATAAGGATGTGGGGAGATCTTAGTTTATATTCTTAGAACTCAGAACAAGGATGTGATACTCTTCTAAATGGGAGTAAACCGTAATAAAATCTCAAAGCCCATGTGATCCACAGTCGATGTGGGAAACAAGGGAAAACAAGGTCTTTGCAACATGTGTAATATAGAGAAAGGGTGAAGTGGTGTGAAGCCTCAAATTCCACCTCATTGTGGCTTCAGCCTCCTAACGCATAGACGTGCACTGCGGGATAACACCAAGAGTATCGAAATTGCACTTGAACATAATGGAGTGGGAAAGGATATGAATCATGAAACAAATATTTTGGTCTTAATGGGGGTGGCATGACGATGGAGGATAACTGCTGACTATGTTTGAAACATAGCATCCATATCATGTGACCTAGAATGGAAAAAAATGACCATCAACCGCTGACCATATTCTCAATATAGGACTTGTATCAAATTTTCATCCAAAATCCTCAGGGACGTTGTATCGAGGTGGTAGGAGAGCCCTGGGTCCTAGAATCCATGTCATTTGGGGGTCCAATCGGATGTGAAAGATGATGAAATCCCAAAAATGGGGAATCCTGAAGCATGAAAATTGTTGATAACATGTCTTTGTACAATCCAATACTCTCAGTCCTAAACAAGAGTCCTCTTGGGTATGTTGGTGAACCTATAAATATGGGGAGGTATTTGGCATGGTGTTTTAAAACTCGATGTGAATGAGGTCCTAAGCACATACCACACCGCATACCCCCTAGAGGACTTAGTCCAACAGGTCAGAGAAATGAGGAGGTAAACAGGGATAGACCTGAAGACCAAATGTCCAGAGGAATCTTGATGAGGAACCTGTATGGCACGTAGAATAACCTGATGTGAATGAGGGCATAAGCCCACAAACACCACACCAAAAAATATTCTTGGAGAGAATTTGAGCTAAAATACTAAGAGAAAGTATAAATGGACCTCGGCTGGACTCCAAGAAAAAATGACCAGGTTTTCCTACATATCCGATGAGGATGGGAATCATGACAGACTTAGTTCTTTGAGATATTGTGAAGTTTAACATAGTGTGTTGAGGATGTGGTTGATATTAGTTTATGGTCAATGAGCTCAGACCATAAATTCCTTGTTTAATGTCATGTGCGTGGGACATATGGGTAGAAAGGATGCATCACCTTGCCTATCATGTGGGAGAACATTGAATGAAAATAACGATTGAGGATAAATGATGAACATATTCACAACATAGTACCCACATTATTTCTTGGAATGGGGACATGTAATGAGTGTTGATCACTGACCACAATCATAACGCGGGACTTGTATCAAATTTTTGTCCAGAATTCTAAGGGATGTTCGCCCAAAATGGTAGGAGAGCCCTAGGGCCTATCATCCATGCCATTCGACGGTCCTTTTGAATCTAAGAGATAGTGGAAACCAAAATTATGGGACACATAAAGCATGATGGGACCTGTGTTTTTTAACATCTTGTGGTAAGGACAAAGATTGGGGAGGTGTCTCTAGGGAATTTATGTGACGCATAAAATATTGCTCGACATGGACGAGGAAATAGATTCTATGCCACACTACAAAATCTTGAGTGAGAACATGGGTTATGGGGGAAAAATTGTCGAGAGACCTGAGGCTGGTCCACAAAAAGAAATTCCCAGCCCATTTGTTGTTTATTGTCATGTGGAATGAATGTTGAGTGGTTTTGTGTCCTTAAATTTCGGACGTATCACGTAGTTTAAAGTCATGCGGTGAGGACAATGGTGATATTAGTTTAAGTTCATAGAGCTCGGACCGAGGATCGTGTGACCCTTTACTGGGGGTATGGCCTTACCAAATCTCGTAAGACCACATGAGAAATTCTTGGTGTGAGAAACAATGAATGAGATCAGGTTCTACCCAGCATATAAAGGCACAACAATAATGGAAAGATATCGGGTGAGGTTGAGCCCACCTAGACCAATATTCTTGCTCAAGGCATGCAGGAATTCGAAGGGATAGAAGGATAAGATGAATCACAGCACCCAATATTTGGGACGTATGAGGTGGTGACAATGATGGAGGATGGATATTGACCACATTCTAAACACAACCTCTATATCATATGACCGGAAATGGGAACAACCAATGAGTGTCGACTGCTGGCCATATTTGAAATGAGGGACTTATATCAAATTGTTGGCCAGGATCATCGAATACGTTGGCCCAAAATGGTAGGAGAGCCCCAGTTCCTAGAATCCATGCCATTTAGGGGTCCGTTTAGATATGAAAGATGATGGAAACCCAAATGATGGGATGTGTAAAGGAAGAATATTCCCAATCAGTTTAATGTCATGTGGTGTGAACAATGGATGTGGGGCCCTCTAAGGAGAGGGACACATGGTGTGGTCATGATTAACCCGATGTGAATGCGGACATGATCCCCTAACACACAACGCCTTTTGGAAGGTATCCGGGCAGAGGGGCCAAACCAGAGGGGAGATATTGATGTTTGGGGTTGGGCCTATGGATGAAATATTTGTGTATTCATATGTATCCCATAAGGATGGGAATAAATCCGTTTGTAGTTCTGAAAGTTCCATGAAGTTTAACATTATATGGTAAATACTTGGGAGGATAGAAGAATGGGAGGGGAAAATGGCGTGGACATCATAAACTTGACACCAATAGGGCCAAAAAGTCTACCTGATATTGTGCCCAATCCTTTGAGATAACTAAACCCACGAGGGGTAGTCAAAGAGAATAATTTGGGGGCTAGAATCTTAAATGAAGAGACTGAGTATTCCTAAGTATCCCATGAGGATGGGAATCAAGCCATACATAGTTCTCAAAAATGTTGTTCAGTTTAACGTTATGAAAAAAAGACGTGGGATTTTTTAAGTCCATTCGCTACTACATACAGTTTAAGGTCAAGTAGGACAATATACAGTTTAATGTCATTTGGGACATAACAATTTAAGGTAATGTAAGACAATATAGATCTTATTTAATGGTCATAGAACTTGGGCCGTTTCACATTTTATCATCATTTTGGATGACAAAGCAGTTTAATGTCATGTAGGACATAATAGTTCAATGTTATGTAGGACCGTGGCATACTTAAGAAAATATAGCTTGAGGAATTTGGCATTAGTGGGAGGATTTATATGCTCACCATCTATGGAAACTATAGATTATGCACCATTATGGTAAAACTTGTGAATGATGTAAGGTCCTTCACATTTGGAATCGAGTTTGGGTGGTTTCAGTCCATGTATCTGAGGTGTCCTTAGGGCCATCATCATGTAACCTTGCATGAAATAGCGGAGGCGAACATTCTTGTGGAAATCCCTGGATATCTTGTTCTGATGCCTCTCCAGGTTGTGTAGGGCACAAATACTATTCTCATCAAGTTCTTCAAATTCAACTAGATGGATTTCGTCCACCATAAATGGTGTATGTTTATTGTAGACCGTTGTGTGCAATTAAAGTAATTGAATCTCGATGGGTAAGACAGCCTCTATTTGTACACCAGGGAATATGGGGTAACCTGTGTGAAATTGTGGGTTGTAGTCCGATAGGCCCAAAGATCCTTGGGGAGCTTATCCGGACAACTTTTCTTATTCTGACCAACCATATTCTACAGAATATTAGAGAGGGTTTTGTTGAACGCCTCAATCTTCCCATTTGTCCGCGCGTGATAGAGGGATGTATGGTTAGAATGGATATTGTACTTGGTGTACAAATCCTTTAGTTCGGTGTCCCAGTAGTTGGTTCCATTATAGGTGAGGACGGCGTGGGGGACTCTAAAATGGTAGATGACATTGGATCTCACAATGTCAATGATATAACGGGCCTTGAACTCCCTGAGTGGAACTACCTCTGTCACTTAGAAAAGAATTTGGTATCGGTCAGGATGGACCTGCACTGGTGAGCTGTAGCTAGTGAATAGGGTCCCATGATATCAAGTCCCCAAACAGAAAAGGTCCAAGAGTACTAGGTAGTGAAGAGAGGTTCTGGTGTCCGATGGAAAAAATGAGCATGGATTTGGAATTCATGGAACCTCTTGGAAAACTCGATACCGTCACGGATCATAGAGGTCCAAAAATACCCAAACCTCTAGATTTGGTGAGATAGTTTAGGCTTGGTCTGGTTATCCCCACATGAACCATCATGATCCTCCTGCGTGACCTAGGAAATATCACCTCCTTAAAAGAAATGGAGGAGAACCCCATCAAACCCACATTTTTTGAGGATCTGCTCCAGACCAGGACAACTCTAGAGGGTAAACTATAATGCACGACATCAGATTTCTTCAAACCTGGATCAATCTGTTGGGAGATTGTTGTGCTGGAGATACTTAATAAATGGGGTCCTTCGGTTAGGAGTTTCATCCGGCAGTGCGGCAGGGGGACCTAGAGTCCGAACAAGGAGGGACAGGCGATAAGGTGTATTGCTTGTGGGCAATCATCATCATCCGGAGCAATAGGATCAATGACTTTCTAGTGTGCTATGTGAATAATCAAATCATCTTGGTCAGGTTCTGTAGGTAGTGAATCCAAGATGGCCAAGGCATTGACTCGAATGTTATGTTAATGGGATACATGAGTAACCTTTGGCTAAGACTGGAACTAGGCCATCAACTAGCGGGTACATTCTAATAGTGGTAAGAGCTCCAGCTTCCTAATGATGTAGCCATAGTTGATCTACTCGATGACCAGTTCGGAGTCCCCCTTTACATGAAATTGGGGAATTTCAATCTCGAGGGCTAGATCAAGACCAATGATGAAAGCCTGGTACTCTGCCTCATTGTTGGTACAGCTTTCTGACAATAGGAATGAATATGGAAGAACAGTCAGTGCCAGTATGATGAAGACCATACCCTAGCCCACTTTGTTGTGCCTAGAATCATTGAGTGTTCTACCAGTATGACTTTAGGAGGCTCCGTCCAAGTGCACTTTCTAATATGTAACAACTTTGTATACCGAGAAGATTGGATCATCCGGAAAATAAAAATATAGAGACTAGTCCATGGGAGCTGTATGGGCAGTAAGGAAATCTTCCAATACCTATATCTTGATAGCCTTATCAGGGGAGAAATCGGGATGATGTTGTTGATCTTCTTCAGGTCGATATTGATGACCCTATATCTGACAGTGAACCCGATAAACTTTCTAGAAGTGACCCCAAAGGAACTCTTCAAGGTGTTCATCTTCAAATGGCAGGATTAGAGGAATCTAAACACTTTCTATAGATCTTTGAGATGGTCCTACCACAAATGAGATTTGACCACCAGATCATCCACATAGAATTCCACCAATTTCCCTAGGATCAGCATAAATATTCGATGCATGGAACACATATAGGTGGAACCAAAATTCATTAGACTGAAGGGCATTACCTGGTAACAAAAAGTACCATGTGTTCCCATGAAGTTCATATAATCTTCATACCTAGGGGATATTCAGATTTTGTTTTATACAAAATACCCATCCATGATGGAGAGGTCTAGGAACCCAGTAGTGGCATCAATCAATAGTTATGTCGTGGGAAGAGGAAATTCATCCTTCAGACAGTGACGGTTGAGATCTCAGAAGATGATGCAAAATCTAATCTGTCCATTCTTCTTTATGAAGGGAACTATATTGGCTAACCATCTGGGGTACTGGAACTTTTTAAAGAAGTTGGATCTGACGAGCTTATCAAAATTCACCTTGACCAGGGAACAATGAGAAGGGTTCATCATTCTAGGAGGTTGCTTGAACCCACGATAATTCACTGAAAGATTGAGGCAGTGGATGGATACCTGGGGATCTAGTCCTAACATCTCTTCATATTTCTAAGATAATAAATCACAATGTTGTTTCAAGAAGTCTATACATTGTTGTCTTTCATTTATGGGCATAAAATCACTAATCAATGTGGGTTTCAGATCCATCTCACTACCGAGATTCACCTGTACCAATTCATCAATCATTGTGGAGACACCTTCCTCAATTGTAGAAGGAAAATCCTCTAAATACTATTCTTCACTTATAGAGGAGGGATCCTCAGCGGGAGGTGATTCCTCGGAGCTGACAGATCCGGACGGGGCACTGGATCCAGCCTGGGTGGTGATAGGCACTGCATTAGTGGACTCATACAATGCCAAATCCATAATGATGAAAGCCGACGACCCAATCCCATATGGCCTTCAGCCCAAGGGGATACACTGGATGATATAACAACAATAGTGGTGTGACTTCTTAAGCTGGATTATCCCAGCCTGGAGAAATAAGAAAGTATGTCATATTACCATTTTTATGTGGAATACATCTTGATACCTTGTGGGAGTAGGGGGCTCTTGGATCACCCGAGCCCAATTTGTATAGGAATATGAGGTGATCTTCTGACATACTAATACAATATTGGGATTTGAAGCCCCCTTACACGGGCGACCGCCTCTGGTGGTCCCTGATCATTGCCAAAAAAGGGGGCTCCCCCCCCCCCTCGCAACTCATGAGCCCTCCTCCCTCACCCCCGACCTCGCTATGCACCCTCCCCCGTCGCCGCCCTCCTCCCTCCCCCATCGACGCACACCCTCGCTGCCCTCCACCATTCTTTTCCCTCTTCACTGTCCACCCTCATCCCTTGTCAGCTTCCACCCTCTGGTCACCCTCCACCCTCTACCCTCCGACTCCGCCTGCCCTCCGGCCTCCCTCTGCCCATCCACCGCCCTGCCCGCCGACATCCCTCCGCCCTCCGCCCCCTCCGGTCTCCGACCCCTCTTCCCTCCGGCCTCCTCCCTTGGCCCTCTGCCCCTCGCCCCCCCCCCCCCCCCCCCCCCCCCGCACCCTAGACAGCCCTCCACACACCCCAGACAGCCCCCCACCTCAGACAGTCCCCCCCATTGCCAGTCCCTCGTCCCCTCTCCACCCTCCTCTCTGACTCCCCTCCAGCCCCGTCCCCTCCCTCGCCGCACCACCGCCACCCGTCCCCTCCCTCACTATCACTCCCTTGCCGCACCTCCACCGCCTAGTCCCCTCCATCCTTGCACGATCGCTACTCATCCCCTCGCCGCTTCCTCCCATCCACTTAGGTTCCCTGCTGTCTTTGGTCCCCTCCCTTGTCGTCCCACCCTCACTGCACCATCACCACCTCACCACATCCTCCCGTCTGGCACCCCGTCGCTGATGCCGCCCATCCCCTCCCTCACCGCATTGCCTCTGGCTCCGACTCCCCTTCGCTACCTCTCCTCTCCCTCGCAGCACGGCCTTCATCTCCCCTCTCGTCCAGGTTTGTAGCACAATAAGGTACGACATGGCCTTTCGATTACATTATTATATTATCAATGGTTCAAAAAAATTGATTAGTATTTATTTTAAATATAGTTGATTTTAAAAATGAAAATGTAATAAGTATTTTGTAAATTGTTGTTATATAGATATTATTATGTTTAAGAGTTGGATTGATTTTCCAAATGGAACTTCTAGAGAATATTTCACTGGCATTATGCAGTTTATTGAGTTCACCAGAGGATTTGAAAGTGACTATATTAGTTTTCCATGTAGAAAATGTGCTAACAGATATCAATTCACATGAGATACTATGAGGGAGCACCTATTCTTTAATGTATTTCTCAAGAATTATAATATTTGGGCTCGTGATGGAGAAGAATATGTTAGTTTTCAATATACAGATGCAGTTCAGATAGATGTTGATGCAAGGATGAATGATCCAATGCAAGAAATACATACTGAAATGGTACGTGGGTTAGATCCTGAAGGCATTGACATCCATAATCTTGAGACCGGTGAGATAAATCTTCGCTCTGCTGAAGATCGTGATTCGAGGAGGTTTTATGAAGCACGTGATGATGTAAAAATAGAATTAAATCCTAGATGTACTTCTTATAATAAACTGTCGTTTATCATGGAGTTGTTTAATTTGAAGCCTTTAAATCATTGGTCAGACACATCATTCGACATGCTTTTGGTGTTATTGAAAAAGGTTCTTCATATCGATGCTAAGATTCCCGAGTCGTATTACCATGTTCGTAAGTTGATAGAGAACATCGGTTTTACATATGATACCATAGATTCATGTTCAAACAACTGTATGTTATTTAGAAAGGAAACTTCCCATTTGGATATTTGTATGGTTTGTGGTGCTTCTAGGTGCAAAGAGAATAGGGGAAATCAGACTCATCAAAGTCAGATTGCGATATAGGGGAAACCGATTTCCATAAAGAAAATGTGTTACTTTCCCCTTAAACGATGGTTGAAAAGATTTTTTATGTCATCTAATGTTTCTAATTTATTTAGATGTCATGCATAAAGAGTTGATGAAAGTGATATGTTAACCCACCCGGCAGATGCTCATGCATTGAAGGATTTTGATAAGGGACATCCCAACATTGCTAAAGATTTTTGTAATGTCCGATTGGGATTGGAAGTAGATGGTTTCAATCCATTCAAGTCTATGGTTGGTGAAACTCATAGCACATGGCCTAGGGTGTTGGTTCTGTGTAATCTTTTTTCATGGCTTTGTATGAAGCAACAATTTATATTACTTTCCACTCTTATTGATGGACCTAAATGTCAGGGGGATAAGATTGAGGTTTACTTCAGCCATTGATAGATGAGTTGATTGAATTTTGGGGCGATGGTGTGATGACTTATGACTATGAAACGAATGAAAAGTGCAGAATACTGGCTACTTTATTGTAAACAATAAATGACTTCCCAGCTTATGAGAATTTATCATGCTGGAGTAAAAAAGGGGAATTTGATTGAACTTGTTGCAATAAATGTAAAAAATATATATGGATTAAAAATTCCAAAAGATGGGCATATATGGGTCACATATATTTTCTCCCCCCTCAGTACAGGTTCAGAAAGGACAGAGTGGTATTTGATGGTTCTAGGGTGTTCAGCCCAGCACCAATGATCATGACAGGAGCCGAAATTTTATCGCAGATTTAGGAAGAAAACATCTGCACGGTATATGAAATTCAGGATTTGGTGGCTCCTCTAGTACGTAATATTTGTGTTGTGGGTAGGCAGCGCAGTCACAATTGTAAAAAGAAAATTATTTTTTATAGTCTTCCGTATTAGAAAACTAACATGCTGAGGCATAATTTAGATGTCATGCACATTGAAAAAAATGATTGTGATAACATATTGTGGACCATTTTAGTTGTCATTGTAAAATCAAAGGACCATGTTAATGAACGTCGTGATTTGGAAGAAATGGGTTAAAGGAAACAATTACCTTTACAGTTAGATTAGGGAAAAAAGGCATATAAGCCTACTGCACAGTATACAATGACTGCAATGGAGAAAGATCCATTTCATTCCATTTTGAAGATTCTCATGGGGCCTGATGGTTACTCTTCAAATATTTCAAAGTGTGTGAATCTGACGAGCAAGACAATGCAAGTGTTGAAAAGTCATAACAATCACATACTACTTCAGCAGTTGATTCCAATCGCAATTTGTGATTGTTTATCCCCCAATGTTGTCCAGTCGTTGATTGAGATGATTAATTTTTTAAGACATCTTTATTAAAGAATTCAACGAATGAGTGATTTAAAAGTTTGTAGGACGGAATTTTACTTACGCTTTTTCACTTTGAGAAACTATTTCCCCCCTCATTTTTCGATGTTATGGTCCACTTGACAGGGCACCTAACTAATGAATTAATGGCTGCAGGTCCAGTGCAATTCTGGTGGATATATCCTATTGAGTCTTATTTGAGTACATTGAAATGATTTGTATGCCACAGAGCTCGTCCGGAGGCATGAATAGCCAATGGTTATTAGATGGATGAGTGTACTACTTTTGTGCAGAATATCTTACAGATGTTGAAACAAAATTAGATAATCCCTCTCATATTCATGATGGTCCAGTTGGAGAAGGTACCACATTTTATATGGAAAACATCGAGTGTATACAAGCACATCGATATATCTTGTTCAATACTCCATAAGTTTCACCATTAATGTAGTAAGTATCTTATTACTTTTACTGTTTAACTTTTTCATGTTTTGTTTGCATAAGTTGACCATTTAGACATCGTGTTATCATTTGCAAGAAACACATTATTGAGATAAAATAAGAGATGTATCGTGCGACTGAGTTTCAAATTCAATAATCTCATTATGCGTCATTTCCTGATTGATTCAAGGATTATGTACGTATAAATTGATTTTCATTATGAGTAAAGTATTATACTAATTTTTTTTGGCATATATTAGTATTTAATTTTATGAATTATGTAGGTTCATAAGCTGAGGGAGTTAGGGTACCCCATGCTAAATGAAGAATTTATCCAACTGGCTGAGGGTCCATCTACAATGGCTCATCGTTATAAAGCTATAGATTCTAATGGTTTTTTGATTTCGCATTAAAGATGATAAAGACAAACGAGCAACACAAAACAGTGGCATCGATTTTCCATTTGTTGATTTTGGTTATTACTATGGTCAATTGATAGACATCATTGAAGTTGTATACACACATGGGTTGATGTACATATTGTTAAAGTGTAATTGGGTTAATCCATTGCGTGGATGTAAATTCGATCAATATCAGTTTTCATTGGTAAATTTTAACTATAAGTTATATAGAAATGAATGAGTTGAGAATTAACCTTTCATTTTTACATCACAAGCGGAAAACGTATTCTTCGTTACTTTGCCTTCGAATCCAAGTTGGCAAGTTGTTGCCAAAATGTCTCGGCGAGGATTTTTTTTATTTGAAGAAGATGAACTTGAGACTATTCCGTTTATTTGCCAACAGCTTGATCAACATACTGTAGTTCAATGTGAAGAAGATATTTATTAGGTCAGAGTGGCTGTTAAAGGAGAAACTGTCAATTTTCATGATTAATGAAGGTATAATTGTTTTCCCGCTATTCAGTATTTAATGTACTAGGATATCATAAATTATCTAACCATTTTATAAATCCTTGTAAGTTTTAATCCTCAATTTTGGATGTTTATTCAGTTATAAATATTTAGGGTGATTTAACTCTTGGTATATTGATGTTATTGTCGATGTATCTTCCCATTGAGGTATTCTTCATCTGGTTCATGTGCTACTTGAATTTTTATTAATTCAATCTGATATTTGTCTATGCATTGATTAGTTTTGGACATAATTTGGATATCGGTATTGTTAACTTTCTGATTTTTTAAAATTCATTCAAAACTAATTATTCAATCCCTTTTTTTATTAACAACTGTACATGTTTTATTTTTTTAAGAACAATCCAATTTATCTTTTGGAAACTTTGGATAGTCCCCTTACTAATGTTTTCTATGACTGCAGGCATGTCAGGGGAAGAGGTAGTAGATCTACATCATCTATCTGAGGCATCTACATCTCAAGGTCGAGTTATGTTTGAATGTAAATGTCTCTATTTTTTATGTAACTGATAAACATATATTTATATTTATAAAATCTATCAAATTATATATAAAACTATTTTCAACAGGATCAGAATCGATTGCTTCTTCCTCTCGTAAGAGAGGCCCTGGTCGGGGAATTTTATCATGGAATTCTCATACAACTTTTGATGTTTCCTTTGATGAGGTATTTCATCCTTTGGGACTAAATTCCCCTACATTTATTCATCAGTTGGGTCATATAATACGTGACCCACATCGATTTCCATTGACCACGTGTGATTGGGATTCTATCCCTCAAGACAGATTATATCATCTTTGGAGGGAGGTTCAGGTAAGAATACCATTTTACTTTATTCCCTATGCATAAAAAATACTAATAAGTATAATTTTTTTCATTAATAACAAAATTTTAAAGCATTCACCGATGAGTTTCAGCCCATGTGTATGAGAAAATTCTATAATATGTGGAAATACTATAAAGGCAAAGTGAAGAGGGACCACTAGGTACCAAATGTGGGTGCGCCAGACATTCTGGAAGAAGTCCTGAGAGGTTTCCTCGTTGTTTAGTGGCATGAAATAGTTGCATATTGGTCTACTGAGGGTGTTTCGGTTTGTATATTTATTTTGGTATATATATTTTCAAGAATGTGTTATTTGTTTGAAATTTGAATCAATTGAATTTAGGAGGTGTCAGCACGCCATTCTGAGAATCAAGCATTGCAGGGACCACCTCACAGGCTCAGGGCTCGTCACGTGTCTCAGATCTGACATGAGGTATTTATTATTCATTTTTTAATTTATTAATTAATATGTTTTTTTGTTTATATTCTGTTCATATACAGTTGCGGGATCAAGTTGCACCGACTGATAAAATGTCGGTGTGGATGATCACTCGTGATCGCAATGATCCAGACGCTGCAACATTGATAGTAAGTGGTTGTACTTACCAATACATATATAAATCTGTATATTAACATATATATGTATATATATATTTAAATATTTCACAGGCTCAATTTGAAGATGAGTTAGAACATCTGCCAGAGGACCAGTGACAGCTTCCCATGTGAAGGGATGAGATCTTTCATTGAATTATTGGTCGGGAAGTGCATGGATATAGTTTGACCTATGGAACAGGGATTCCTCGTTCTGTAGTGTCATGCATTGTGGTTGTAGGTCCTGCAATTTCTCATATGAAACAGCAGTTGTCAGATTTTGAGGCACGGCTGCATGCTTTCGAGGAGGTAAATGTGCAATTGATCACTGAGGTTAGAGAACTGCGGGGATATGTGTGTCCATGTGATGGTGCAGGGGATCATACGACGCAGGTTTATACTATATTTACTTAATTAATTTATTTTATTTTTATCATGAAAATATTCATAATGTTTATTTGTTGTAGTCCCCTGGCCCACCAGATGGAGGTAGCAGTCATGACCACGCATGACGCATCATATTCACAAGGTGTGTGTCTGGTTTTACTAGTGGGGTTGTTATTGATGTTTAGTTTGGGTTTCTAGTGATATTTTTTGTGATTTGGGGGTATCATGTGTGTTTTGTCCTATTGCAATATTTTTCTGCAAGAATTGAGAAGTACCCATGAAACTGATTAAGGAATTGGATATTTTTTCATTTAATTATTTAATGTTTTAAAATGCATGTTCTGTAATAGTTTTGAAAAAACCATGTGAATACTAATATAAAACATGAAACTTGTTTTTGATGACTGAACTCCGGTTCACTATTTGAAGTCCCCGGGCAGCCCCCCCCCCCCCGGATAGCCCCCCCCCCCCTCCGCACCCCCAGACATGCCCCTTGTCCCCTGGACACCCCCCCCCCTCAGACAGCACCCCACACCCCCATACAGCAACCCCCACCCTGGACTGCCCCCCCCCCCACCTTAGACAGCCCCCATGCACCCCCGAACAGCACCCCCTCCCAATTGTGCCATTATATAATAGACCAATTGGATATTAGGCGGTTAGAATAATAGGGAAATTGGACGGTTGTCCAATTGTTCAATTGAATGTTAGAACAAATGGCCATTAGGCCATTATGCCATTATTCCAATTGTACAACTTTACAATTGGCCAATTGGACATTAGGCCAATTAGTCGTTATGCCATTAGCCCCATTAGATAAAACGTGAACTGAATGATCTGAAACCACATGAAAACAATATTAATATTATTCGTGACTTGTAGGAAAAGACGACACGTCCATCAGACGTGTGGTGCGTGCGGTACGGCCGAATGTGTCGTTTTCAGCAGTTCAGTGCGCTCTAAAAGGGCACATTGGGTGGTCAAAACCACACAAATGACCTCATAATGCCATGAAATCATACGACAACAACCATGGTGTGAATTGCTAAATTTTCTGGTAGGCGGCACATTAATCGGAGGTGTCGTCTTACCGTGGTGACCGGAAACGCGTTCCTGGAGTCATAAAAGACCAAAACGGCGTGTGCCGGTGGAATTCAGAGCAAACATGCACCGAATGACCTGAAAACAACCGAAAACAATAGGAATATTACTCTTGACATTTATGAGGAGACGACATGTCCATCGGATGTGCGGTGCACGTGGTACGACCGAATGTGTCATTTTCAGCAGTTCGGTGTGCTCTAAAAGGGGGCATTGGGTGGTCAAAACCACCTGAACGACCAAGGAATGTCATGAAATCATACGAAAACAACCGAGTTGTGACTTGTGAAATTTTCGGGTAGACGGAACATCAATCGGAAGTCTCATTTGATCGCAGTGACCAGAAACTCATTTCCGGAGTCATAAAAAACCAAAACAGCATGTCACGGTCGAATTCAGAGCAAACGTGCTCCAAATTACCTGAAACCACACAAAAACAATAGGAATATTATTCGTGACATGTATAAGGATATTGCATATAAGGACCCTGCCTTAAAAACTTACATAATATTGAATTAAATGAATAATTCACATTGAAGATATTTTCAGGTTTAGAGTTTTAGAGAATTAGGACATAACTATTACATCTCAAAAGATTACAATGTATACACTTATACACAGTTTCTATTTTTTTTAAAACATGAACTCTTGAAAAAAAGATTCATTTCTAGTTCCATGTTTAAGACAACATGAATTTTCCTTAATCTCATCCTTGACCCTATTCCACAATATGTCCTGTGAAAAACATTTCAAAAACATGAGATGGGCATAAAAAGATCGGTAAGGGATACACAAAGAAGTAAAAAATGTAAGTTTTTCAAAACAACAGGTAAACCATGAATACATTATCATAAATAAAACTTTTCACCTTTATGAAGTATAAAATACTCTTCACTAAATAAAAGATCATTACGTACCCTTTTGTAACCAAAATATTACCATAAAACCCAAATAAATAACCCATAACATATAAAGGTAACTTGGGACATAAACATACATAAATGGAATTACCATACTGTCGACTTCCACACATATCACTAAATAGAATAGCCATACGGCTGACTTCCATACCCAATTCATTAGAGGTTATAACGTAACCACCCATCTTGTTTTTCACGGCACCACTCGTCATTTGGTTTATCACGTAACCACCCGTCAAATGTCTAAGTACCATTATAAAATCATAACACATAAAACCAATATAAAGGAATGATAAAATTTTCATAGTTCAATGAAAATATATATAATTTCAATATATTGACATAGAATAATCATTTATCAAAACAATTTTCAATAATAAAATACGTAAAATAGTACATGGTGTTTATTTTATTATAAAAACATTACAGCTTGTTGAAGAAGCCAAAGATCAAATTGTACTTGCGGCGGCGGAAAGGTCGTTATCACCGCGTACATTAAAAGAACCATTCTTTTTTGTCGTTTAGTAAACTGATTCGTAGAAAAATATTCCCTTTGAAGGAAATGAAAATTCAAAGGTGTTTATACGTCATATAAAAGATAGTCTTGTATTAAAACAAAATATGCCACAATGAAAGGAGATTGAGACGAAGTCCCTTACCGATTTGGTAACTTACAAAACATTCGCCACATGAAATAAGGATCATACAATGAAGATGTAAATACTAATAAATGAATGCATATTACACAAATAGTACAATAATGGGCTGTACATACACCACACAAAAGGAAATAGTGGCAAATATTGCATGAATCTCACGGGAATAAAAAGTGAGATGAAACCCTTTACCACGTTGTAATCAACTAAGTCGTATAACCAAAAGTTAATAAAACCCAAATGAATCACAGAATACCATTAATATATTTAGAATCATGATAATATATATCAAATGGAAGTACACAATACCCCACATGCAAGAATAATAGGCGAACAATGGAAATCTCACAGAATTAAAAGTGGGATAAGAAAATCACTTACCTCATGTCAGACTTGACTCGATCGTTCTTTAATCTACTGAATAATAAACTAAAGTTAATTTATACTTTATTAAGAACTCTTTCATGTTTTTAATTCCTTTTATATCAATTATTATCATGTTATAAACATTATTTAATCATTTAAGTTAATAATGGTCGTTTTGTCGATATTTGGTACTTCAGTCAAAAATAAACACCTTATATTTACAAGTTGTCCTTGTGGTCAATATTCCATTATATCCAAAATGATAATCATGATGTAGATATAATATATATCATATACATCCAGTATATACATGTATTTATAATAGTATATAACATTTAGAGTTAAGAAACGAAATGCACCGTTCATGGAGACGGTAAGCCGTACGTACACATAAACACTACTTCCATTTCTATTTCATATTTAATGGAATTAAAACATAATGATACATAGTAGTATTACAATTACAGTATTTTATAATATATAATATTAATAAATATCTCTTTATACGTACCACATATGGTATGAACGAGTCATATCACCTTGAGGGGGCGGTAGTCCGGACTTCCTCAAATAAAAGTATCGTGTTTACCCATAATAGAAACCGTAAAGGTATGATATAAATGGAAATTAAAGAAGCATAAAGAAAACATAAAAATAATATATATCATATATAAATACATTTCCATCATAATGTCCACCATTAGAGGTGGTATGAGGTAATTGAACAATCATTGTTTCGTGAGGCGTTAGTTTTCCATCCACAGAAACATTATATTCTTCATCCATTAGATGGAGGTGTGTGTAAGTGTAGTTCGAATACTTCTCATAACACCATCCTAGTATATTTAGGATATTGTTGTTTTTATAAAAGAAAGGAATAAAAAGATTTTAGGGGTTGGAGAAGTAAAATAAAAGAAAACAATTTAAGAGAAACGGTTACCTTTAATTTGGGTAACTCCCTTTGGTTTGAACCAAAAGACTTATTGAAGTAACTTCTGCATAGGTTAAGGCTTCTAAAAGGAGTGGAGGGATGTAGGTAACTTAATTGGCCAGAGTTTGGATGAGCCTAAAGGCACGAGAGGTGTGAGGAATTGGTTAGAAGTTGTCTTCTTATATAAGGGGGAGGAGGGTCTCTTTAGGAAAGTGTGAAAATATTATTTTATTATATATTTCTATTCGGTTTCAAAAGGTCCAAAAATCATTAGATGCGAATATAAGATGACTCATGGTCGAAATAAAATCATACAATATCAATTGTACAGGTTTTGGATGTTATTTTAATATTTAAAATCTTATTTATTTAAATGATTTTTTATTGAGGTAAATACTGTTTCATTATTGTGTCATAAATGATTTAATTTATCTGATGTCTAAAAATTATAAAACAAACTACCATGATGTAAGAAATCTTTTTATCTTTCCAATTAATATTTATAGTAGAAAATATATTTTATACAACCCCTTGTAAAAATTAATTTACTAAAAGATATTTCTTTTTGTCATTTTTTCCTTTACTTTAAGTTAATTAATCCAAATTGTCATTATCACTCCTTAGTGGCTCAATGGGGTCCCAAAATCGACCCAAAGATGCTAATGGTCGTTAATGACTCAACCAATAAGTCTTGGACAAGTGTTATGTTAATTTTGAATTATTATAATACTCTTTTTACCTTGAATTACCCTATTTACCTTTAACCGCGGTAAATAAAATTCAAAAGTTACTATTAACCAAAAATTATTTTTATCTTATTGAACCAAATTTTACTTCTTGATAACAACCATGTATGTAAAATTTTCAAAATTCAATTCACAGAAGTGGTAAAATTTTATTTAAATGAATAACTCATTTTTTTAACTACTACTAAGTGGTTTCACTATTCATCAATATTGATGTTTTCAGAAAAATACCAAAACTTCAGCCTAATATTTATTTGATATTCCGAATTAAAAAATGATGTCTATTTTTCCAAACTCAAAACATAGAAGTGGCATTAGTAAATTTAAAATTAATTCCCATTGTTAAAACAAATAGCGTGTTTTTAAGAAACAATAGCTATTAAAGGATTGACACTTGTTTATGTCCAATTTCAAAGTGAAATTAGTTCCAATGACCAAAAGGAACTTTTGAATTAAAATCCAATATTTTCTACTATTCATTTAAAAATGAACTTTATTCGAAAAATACCAATAAATTACCCAAGTAAAATTTGATGTCCCAAATCTAAAGAATAATTTTATTTGGTCAAATAGAACACTTAAAAATGACCAAAACTATATTTAAAGAGGGTTCTCCATTAAAAGCCGGTAAATCGACCATTTAATATAAAGTTTTCTTAAAATTAGATTCATTCACATTTTAGGCCTCTAACTTTTATTGGATAAATGTAAATACATTAAACAAACATGTATAATCATATCGTAGTTAGTTTTGTTCATTCCTTCCAATACAACGGCTTGGAGTTGACTACCATTTAAAATAATAATATTAAATTATTAGTGTACAACGTAATATTTTAAAGAAACCTGTTGTTGCGTATCGGGTATGCTATCGAACATAGCAACCCCTTTAACGTAAAATTAATATTTAATTCAAAATATAAATAAATATGAAAAATTAATATTCTTTATTTTCATGGGATGTTACATTCTTCCCCCCTTTTGGAAATTGTGTCCTCACAATTTTAAAATTGGGCTTGGAAACTTCATTGAAAGTCCCACATTGGAAAAAGATTCAATAAACCTATCACTTTATAGGAATGAAAGAGTAGTACAAAGGTCACCCGAGTTAACCGATACTTGGATTCCAAGTAGGAATACATGGATATGGAAGAGAAAACAAATGGTCATGTTCTAAGAGAGTGTGATAGAAAACATGATTAGGAGAAAATTAACCACAAGAAAATCACAAACTTATGATGTGTTAAATAGTCTTTGATCATCTAGTAGGAAAGGTAAACCAACAACATTTTTTTTACATTCCTTTTCATAATTTGAGGAATTCATTTACTAATAAAATAAAAACATAATAAAATATACTTACCTTCATGTAGAGTTTCTTCCTTTATTAAGTTTCTACAAAAAACTAATCTTTTCTCCAAACAATGAGCATTAAAAAAGACTTCTTCACATCAAAGCACAAGAATCTTCTTCTATAGAATCACATAATCCACAAAAGAATGACTATATATTTCCCTCATCTTTAGACATCAAATAAAACCAAAATGGGAAGTACGAGATCATATAATCCCCCAAAAGTATAATCCTTTATAAAAAAATACTCTTAATCACCAAAATTCAACAAAAAGTACCCAAAGTTCAAGAAAGACCATTCAATATATAATTGTCCATGACATTCTTCAAAATACTTCAAACTAATATTGAAACCCAAAACTCAGTCATATTTAATTCACATAGTCTTCCCCAATAAATATTAACATTTATCTCCAAATATCATCAACTACTCTTAAAGTCACATACTAAAGCATAATTAACCTAATCACATATTCTCTATGGAAGGTTAATCATTTTCCAAAGATAACCCAAATCACTATATGTACACAATAAATACATAGATTCTTAAAACAAATATCAATCATTCTTCCATAATTGAAATCATGTAGTAATTTATTTTCCTTAGGCATATAGTATTTCCTCAAAAGAAAGAATTTCTTCCAAAATAACCATTATCACTTAATCACCAAATCATTTTCTTATACTAAGGATATCCATTTGATAAAACTTAAATTCCCAAAATCAACTTATTCTTGATCCATATAATCATTTAACATTAACGAATAATTCATACTAACTAAGGACTTCACATAGGCCAGTGGTAAGCGATACGCCCTTGTCTCCCTTCGGTTGTGGGTTCGATTCCTACAGCCTTGCTGGACGTGATGGGTTGTCACCCATCCTACGGGTTGTCCTTTTTATAAAACCCAAAAATAACCCTAATATATTTTAACATCAATGGTTTCTTTATACATCTCATTTTCATCAAAATTAATTGTGATATCAATAGCTTAATTATTGAAATCTTATTTCACCACCATATGTTAAAATAAAACGATCCCCAAAAAGAAGAACTTCATACCTTGATCATGGTGTCCATTTGGTTTCATCATCATCTTGTTCGCGTAGGTAGAAGGTCCAGGCATCGCAAAAATGATTTAGATATCCTTAAAAATAATTTTCTTCCTCCATCCAAATATACCTTGTACAACATGGTTCATATGGGTGTTCACAGAAAAAATGTTTTGGAAAATAATCATGTATGACATATAATTTCAAAACATCTGATAAAACATGATTTCTATAAAATAGTCGGACCAAATTTAAGTTGAAACTTCCAATTAATGGTCCTTTTAAAATACCATAGTTATATGTTGTGATACAATATTTTAAAAACAAATATAAATAGGTTGCACAAGTGTCTCCTTCTTCAACACCTTTTTCAAAATCATAATATGCTCTAAAATCTTGTGATAAGGTAAAATGTTTGAAAATGAATTGATAATATTTACCTTTCTTGAAAATATGATAATATTGTGAAAATTAGATTTGTCTAAATACAACCCATGATCCACGATGATAACGAGGTATAGTGGAGGTGTTTGATATCTCAAACAACTGCTTGCAAGTGAGTTGTATTCTAGAAAAAGTTTCACAATCATCTGAACATGACTTTGTAATAATTATTGAAAGAATGTCATTAGGAAGAGATAGGAATGTTGTTTGAGATCCTCCTCCTTCCATTTGTAACTGACTTTCCTTGATCTGAAAAAGTTATAAAAATTGGATTTAACTGAAATAATAGACATAGGGACTAACCATGTGTCTAACGAAAACTCGTAATCCCTAAAGTTTTCTAAACCGACCTCTGATACCAACTATAAGAACCAGGACTTAAAACCTTACATAATATTGAATTAAATGAATAATCCACATTGAGGATCTTTTTGAGTTTAGAGTTTTAGAGAATTAGGACATAACTACTACATCTCAAAAGATTACAAAGTAGACACTTCTATACAGTTTCCATTTTTTTACAAAACATGACCACTTGAAAAAAAAGAGTCATGTCTTGTTCCATGTTTAAGACAACATAAATTTTCCTTCATACCATACTTGACCCTATTCAACATTATGTCCTGTTAAAAACATTTCAAAAACTTGGGATGAGAAAAAAAATCTCAGTAAGGGATACACCAAGAAGTAAAACTGTTAGTTTTTCAAAACAACAGGTAAACCATGAATCCATTATCATAATTAAAACTTTTAACCTTTATGAAGTAGTAAATACTCTTCACTAAATAAAAGATCATTACTTACCCTTTTATAACCAAAATATTACCATAAAACCTATATAAAAAACACAAAACATATAAAGTAATTGGGACATAATCATACATAAATGGAATAACCATACGGTCGACTTCTACACATATCACTAAATGGAATAGCCATACGGCCGACTTCCATACCCAATGAAATGGAGGTTATAACGTAAAAACCCATCCTTCTTTTCACGGCAGCACCCATCCTTTGGTTTATCACATAACCACCCGTCAAATGTCCAAGTTCCACTATAAAATCATAACACATAAAACCAATATAAAGGAACGATAACATTTTCACAGTTCAATCACAATATATATCATTTAAATATGTTGACATAGAAGAATCATTTATCTAAACCATTTTCAATACCAAAATATTTAAAATATTATATGGTATTTATTTTATTATAAAAACATTACGACTTGTTGAGGAAGCCAAAGATCAAATAGTACATGCGGCGGCGGAAGGGTCGTTATCACCGCGTACGTTAAAAGAAACATTATTTTTTGTCGTTTAGTAAAACGCTTCATAGAAAATGATTCCCTTTGAATTAAATGAAAATTCAAAGGTGTTTATATGGTGTATAAAAGATAGTCTTGTATTAAAACAAAATATGCCTCAATGAAGGAAGATTGAGATGAAGTCCTTTACCGATTTGGTAACTTACAAAACATTCACCACATGAAAGAAGGATCATACAATGAATATATAAATATTCATAAATGAATGTAAATTACACAAATATTATAATCATGGGCAGTAAATACACCACACAAAAGGAAATAGTGGAAAATATAGCATGAATCTCATGGGAATAAAAAGTGAGATGAAACCCTTTACCACGTTGTAATCAACTAAGTCGTATGATCAAAAGTTAATAACCACCAATTGAATCATAGAATACCATGAATATATTGAGAATCATGATAATATATATCAAATGGAAGTACACAATACACCACATTCAAGGAATAAGTGGCGAATAATGGAAATCTCACGGAATTAAAAGTGAGATACGAAAATCCTTTAACTCATGTACGACTTGACTCGATCATTCTTTAATCTCCTTAATAATAAACTAAAGTTAATTTCGACTTGATTAATAACCTTTTTCAAGTTTATAATTCCTTTTATATCAATTATTACAATGTTATAAACAGTATATAATCATTTAAGTTAATAATGGTCATTTTGTTGATATTTCGTACTTGAGTCAAAAATGAACACCTTATATATACATGTTGTCCATGTGGTCAATAGTACCTTATATCCAAAATAATAATCATGATGTAGATATCATATATATATTATAAATTCAGTATATACATGTATTTATAAAAGTACATAACATTTAAATGTAAGAAATGAAATGCACCGTTAATGGAGATGGTAAGTCGTACGTACGCATAAACGTTACTTCCATTTCTATTTCATATTTAATGGAATTAAAACATAATGATACATTTTATTATTATAATTAAATCATTTTATCATAAATAATATCCTTTAATATATCCTTTATACGTACCACATATGGTATGAACGAGTCATATCACCTTGAGGGGGCGGTAGTCCACACTTCCTCAAATGAAATTATCGCGTTTACCCATAATGGAAACCATAAAGGTATGCTATAAATGGAAATTAACGAAGCATAAATAAAACATTAAAATAGTTTATATCATATATAAATACAGTTCCATCGTAATGGCCACCATGGGAGGTGGTAAGAGGTAATTGAACAATCATCGTTTCGTGAGGTGTTAGTTTGCCATCCACAGAAATATTATGTTCTTCATACATTAGATGGAGGTGTGTGTAAGTTTAGTTCGAATACTTCTCATAAAAACATCCTAGTATATTAAGGATACTGGTGTTGTTAGAAAATAAAGGAATAAAAAGATTTTAGTGGTTGGAGAAGTGAAATTAAAGAAAACAATTTAAGAGAAATTGTTGCCTTTAATTTGGGTAACTCCCTTTGGTTTGAACCAAAGGACTTCATGAAGTGCCTTATGCCAAAGGAAAGTATTTTAAAAGGAGGGTAGGTATGTAGGTAGCTTAATTGGGAAGAGTTTTGATGACCCTAAAGGCTTGAGAGGTGTGATGAATTGGATAGAAGTGGTCTCCTTTTATAAGGGGGAGGAGGGTCTCTTTAGGAAAGTGTGAAAATATTATTTTATTATATAAAGATATTCGGTTTAGAAAGGTACAAAAATCTATAGAATTTAATATAAGATGACTCATGGTCTAAATAAAATCATCCAATAAGAATTGGACAGGTTTTGAATGTTATTTTAATATTTATAATCTTATTTATTTAAATTATTTATTAATGAGGTAAATACTTTATCATTATTGTGTCATAAACGATTTAATTTATATGATTTCTAGAAATTATAAAAAAACTACCATGATGTAGGAAATCTTTGTATCTTTCTAATAAATACTTTTAGTCGAAAATATAATTTATATAACCCCTTGTAAAAATTAATTTACTAAAAGATATTTTCTTTTGTCATTTTTTCCTTTACTTTAAGTTAATTAATCTAAATTGTCATTATCCCTCCAAAGTGGCTCAATGGGGTCCCAAAATAGCCCCAAGATTCCCATGGTCGTTAATGACTCAACCAATAATGTTTGGACAAGTGTTAAGGTAATTTTGAATTATTTTAATACTCTTTTTACATTGAATTACACTATTTACCTTTAACTACGGTAAATAAAAGTGAAAATTTATTATTCACAAAAAATTATTTTTATCTTATTGAACCACATTTTACTTCTTTATAACAGCCATGTATGTCAGATTTTAAAAATTAAATTCACATAAGTGGTAAATTTTCATTTAAAGTAAAAAGTTAGTTTTTTTAACTACTACTAAGTGGTTTCACTATTCATCGAAATTGAGGTTTTTCAGAAAAATACCAAAACTTCAGCCTAATATTTATTTGATATTCTGAATTCAAAATTGATTTCTAATTTTATAATTTCAAAATATAGAAGTGGAATTAATTAATTTAAAATTAATTCCTTTTGTTAAAACAAATAGCCTGTTTTTAAGAAACAATAACTATCAAAAGGTTGACATTTGTTTATGTCCAATTTCAAAGTGAAATTAATTACAATGACCAAAATTTGATTAAACAGTAAAAATATATTTTAATTAAACTTTAAAACCAATTAAAAAGATAATCATACTATATAAATAAATTATCTTAAAATGAACTTTTGAATTAAAATACAATATTTTCCACTATTCATTAAAAAATGAACTTTATCCGAAAAATGCCAAAAAATTACCCAAAGTAAAATTTGTTGTCCCAAATATAAATAAGAATTTTATTCGGTCAAATATAACATATAAAAATGACCAAAACTAGATTTAAAGATAGTTCTCCATTAAAAGGTGGTAAATCGACCATTTAATGTATATTATGCTTAAAATTAGATGCATTCACATTTTAAGCATCTAAATTTTATTGGATAAATATAAATACATTTAACAAACTTGTATAATCATATTTTAGTTAGTTTTGTTCATTCCCGCCAATACAACGGCTAGGAGTTAACTACCATTTCAAATAATAATATTATATTATTAGTGTGCAATGTAAGATTTCAAAGAAACCTGTCGTTGTGTATCGGGTACGCTATCGAACATAGAAACCCCTTTAACGTAAAATTAATATTTATTTCACAATATTAATATATATGAAAAATGTAATATTCTTTATTTTCTTGGAATGTTACACGGCACGTCCATCAGAAGTGCGGTGCGCACGGTACGACCGAATGTGTCGTTTTCAGCAGTTCGACTCGCTCTAAAGGGTGCTTTGGGTAGTCAAAACTACCCGAACGACCTCAGAATGACTTGAATCATACGAAAAAAACTGGGGTGTGAATTGTAAAATGTTTGGGAAGAAGGCATGTCAATCAGAGGTGTCGTTTGACCGTGGTGACCGGAAACATGTTTCCAGATTCATAAAAGACCAAAATGGCGTGTGGCTGTCGAATTCAGAAAAAACATGCTCCGAATGACCTAAAACCACACTGAAAAAATAGAAATATTATTCGTGACATGTAAGAGGAGACGTCACATCCATCGGACATGTGGTGCGCGCGGTACGACTGAATGTGTCGCTTTCAGCAGTTCTGTGCGCTCTAAAAGGGTGTGTTGGGTGGTCAAAACCACCATAACAACCTCAAAATGAAATTTAAATCATACGAAAACAAAATTGGTTTGAATTTTGAAATGGTCGGGCAGACGGCACATCAATCAGAGGTGTCGTTTGACCGCGGTGACCGGAAATGCGTTTCTGGAGTCATAAAAGACCAAAATGGTGTGTCACGATCGAATTTAGAGCAAACGTGCTTCGAATGACCATAAACCACATGAGAAAATAGGAATATTATTCGTGACATGTAGGAGGAAATGAGACATCCCTCAGATGTATGGTGTGCGCAATACGATCGAATGTGTCGTTTTCAGCAGTTCGGCACGCTCTAAAAGGGCGGGTTGGGTGGTTAAAACCACCTGAAGGACCTTATAATGACATGAAATCATACTACAACAACCATGGTGTAAATTATGAAATTTTTGGGCAGACGACACATCCATCGAAGGTGTTGTTTGACCGCGGTGACCTGAAACACGTTTCTGGAGTCATAAAAGACCAAAACAACGTGTCACTGTCGAATTCAGAGAAAAAATGCTCCTAATGAACTAAAACCACACGAAAACAATATGAATATTATTCGTGACATGTTGGAGGAGACGACATACCCATAGGATGTGCAGTGCGCGCGGTGTGACCGAATGTATCTTTTTCAGTAGTTCGGCGCGCACTAAAAGGGCACATTGGGTGGTCAAAACCACCCGAAAAACCTCAGCATTCCATGAAATAATATGAAAACAACCGTGGTGTGAATTTTGAAATGGTCGGGTAGAAAGAACATCAATCGAAGGTGTCGTCTGACCGCGGTTACTGGAAACGCGTTTCCAGAGTCATAAAATACCAAAACCGCGTGTCACGGTCGAATTCAATGCAAACGTGCTCCGAATGACCCGAAACCACACAAAAACAATTGGAATATTATTCGTGACATTTAATAGGAGACTGATGTCCATCAGACTTGCGGTGCGTGCTGTACGAATGAATGTGTCATTTTTAGCCATTCGGCGCACTCTAAAAGCACGCGTTGGGTGGTCAAAACCACCGGAACGACCTTGGAATGCCATGAAATCATACGAAAACAACTGTGGTGTAAATTGTATGATTTTTGGGCAGATGGAATGTCAATCAGAGGTGTCGTATGACCGTGGTGACTGGAAACGTGTTTTCGAAGTCATAAAAGACCAAAACGGCGTGTGATGGTCGAATTTAGAGAAACCGTACTCTGAATGACCTGAAACCACATGAAAACAATAGGAATATTATTTGTGACATGTAGGAGGAGACATAACATCCATCGGATATGTTGTGCGCGCGGTACGACCAAATGTGTCATTTTCAGCAGTTCGACGTGCTCAAAAAGGGCGCGTTGGGTGGTCAAAACCACCCGAACCACCTTAGAATTCCATGAAATTATACGAAAAAAACCGTGGTGTAAATTGTGAAATGGTCAGGAAGAAGGCACGTCAATTGGAGGTGTCTTTTTACCGTGGTGATCGGAAACGCATTTCCAGAGTCAAAAAAGACCAAAACGGTGTGTCATGGTCGAATTCAAAGAAAAAATACTATAAATAACTTGAAACCACACGGAAAAATAGTAATATTATTCATGACATGTAGGAGGAGACGACACATCAATCGGACGTGCAGTGCGCGTTGTACGATAGAATTTGTCATTTTCAGCAGTTTGGCGCGCCCTAAAAGGGCGAGTTAGGTGGTCAAAACCACTCAAACAACGTCATAATTCCATGAAGTAATACAAAAAAAATCGTGGTGTGAATTGGGAAATGTTTGGGAAGACGACATGTCAATCAGAGGTGTCGTTTTACTGCGGTGACCGGGAACACATTTCCGGAGTCATAAAAGACCAAAACGGCGTGTGACGGTCGAATTCAGAGAAAACGTGCTCCAAATGGCCTGAAACCCTACAAAAATAATAGGAATATTAATAGTGACATGTAGGAGGAGACTTCACATCTATCGGATGTGCAGTGCGCACAGTACGACCGATTTTGTCGTTTTCAGCAGTTCGGTGCACTCTAAATGGGCGCTTTGGGTGGTCAAAACCACCCGAATGATCTTTGAATTCCATTAAATAATACAACAACAAACATGGTGTGAATTTTGAAATTTTAGTGTAGACAGCACATCAATCGTAGGTGTCGTTTGACCGCGGTGACCGGAAACGCGTTTCTGGAGTCATAAAAGACCAAAACGTCGTGTCACTGTCGATTTCAGAGCAAAAATCCTCCGAATGTCCTGAAAGCACACGAAAACAATAGGAATAATATTTGTGACATGTTGGAGGTGAAAAAATGTCCATCAGATGTGCAGTGCATGTGGTACGACCGAATGTGTCGTTTTCAGCTGTTCGGCGCGCTCTAAAAGGACGCGTTGTGTGGTCAAAACCACCCGAACGACCTCGGAATGCCATGAAATCATAAGAAAATAACATTGGTGTGAATTTTTAAATATTTGGGTATACGGCACATCAATTGGAGTTGTCTTTTGACCGCAGTGACAAGAAATGCGTTTCTAGAGTAATAAAAGACCAGAAGGCCGTGTGACGATCGAATTCAGAGCTAATGTTCTCGGAATAACCTCAACCCACACGAAAACAATAGGAATATTATTTTTGATAGGTATAATGAGATGATATTTCCATCAGACATACGATGCTCGCGGTATGACCAAATGTGTTGTTTTCAGCAGTTTGGCACGCTCTAAAAGGGCGTGTTGGGTGGTCAAAACCATTGGAATGAGCTCAGAATATCATTAAATCATACAACAACAATAATGGTGTGAATTTTGAAATGATTGGGAAGAAGACACATCAAAAAAAAGTTTCTTTTGACCGTGGTGACCGGAAACGCATTTCTAGAGTCATAAAAGACCAAAACGGCATGTCCTGGTCGAATTCAAAGCAAACATCCTCCGAATGACATGAAACCATAGGAAAACACTAGGAATATTATTTGTGACATGTAGAAGGATACAATACATCCATTAACGTGCGGTGCATGCAGTACGACCGAAAGTGTCATTTTCAGCAGTTCGGCACGCTCTAAAAGGGCGTGTTGGGTGGTCAAAACCACCGGAACGACTTTGGAATTCCATTAAATTATACCACAACAACCGTGGTGTGAATGTTGAAATGCTTGGGCAGACGACACGTCAATCGGAGGTGTCGTTTGATCGTAGTGACTAGAAATGTATTTCCCGAGTAATAAAAGACCAAAATGGTGTGTCATGATCGAATTCTGAGAAAACGTGCTTCAAATTACCTAAATCCATGCGAAACATTAGTTATATTATTTGTGACATGTAGGAGGAGACGGCACGTCCATCGGACGTGCGGTGCGCCCGGTACGACCGAATGTGTTGTTTTCAGTAGTTCGGTGCGCTCTAAAAAGGCGCGTTGGCTGGTCAAAACCACCGGAACGACCTCGAAATGCCATTAAATCATAAAAAAACAACCATGGTGTGAATTTTAAAATGATCAGGCAGACGGAACATCTATCAGAGGTGCTGTTTGACCGCGGTGACTGGAAATGCGTTTCCGGAGTCATAAAAGACCAAAACGGCGTGTCATGGTCGAATTCAAAGAAAACGTGCTCCGAAAGACCTAAAACCACATGAAAACAATATTAATATTATTTTGACGCATAGGAGAAGACCGTACATCTATCAAATGTGCAGTGTGCGTGGTACGACCGAATGTGTCGTTTTCAGCAGTTCAGTGTGCTCTAAAAGGGTGCGTTGGGTGGTCAAAACCACACGAACAACCTCAGAATTCCATGAAATCATACGACAACATCCATCGTGTGAATTGTAAAATTTTAGGGCAGACAGAACATCAATCGAAGGTGTCATTTGACCGCGGTGATGGGAAACGTTTTTCCAAAGTCATAAAAGACCAAAACGGCGAGTGACAGACGAGTTCAGAGCAAACGTGCTCTGAATGAACTGAAACCACATGAAAACAATAGTAATATTATTTGTGACATGTGGGAGGAGACAAAACGTCCATCAGATTTGCGGTATGACCGAATGTGTCGTTTTCAGCAGTTCGGCATGCTCTAAAAGGGCACTTTGGGTGGTCAAAACTACCCGAACAACCTCAAAATGCATTGAAATTATACGAAAATAGCCTTGGTGTGAATTGTAAAATGGTTGGGCAGACGACATGTCTATTGGAGGTGTCATTTGACCGCCATGACCAAAAACACATTTACGGAGTCATAAAAGACCAAAAAAGCGTGTCATGGTCGAATTCAGAGAAAACATGCTCTGAATGACCTGAAACCACACAAAAAAAATATGAATATTTTTCATGACATGTAAGAGGAGATGTCACATCTATAGGACATTCGGTACACGTGGTACGACTGAATGTGTCATTTTCAGCAGTTCGACGAGCTCTAAAAGGGCGCGTTGGGTGGTCAAAACCACACGAACGACCTTGGAATTCCATTAAATCATACGACAACAAATGTGGTGTAAATTGTGAAATGGTAGGGTAGATGGCACGTTACATGGAGGTATCTTTTGACCTCTGTGACCGAAAACTTGTTTTCAGAGTTATAAAAGACCAAAACGGCGTGTCATGGTCGAATTCAGATCAAACGTGCTCCGAATGACCTGAAACCACTTGAAAACAATAGGAATATTATTCGTGACATGTAGGAGGAGACGATACATCCATCATTAATATGGTGCGCATGGTATGACTGAATATGATATTTTCAGCAGTTTGGTGCGCTCTAAAAGGGCGTGTTGGGTGGTCAAAACCACCCGAACGTCCTTGGAATTCCATGAAATCATACGACAACAACCATGGTGTAAATTAGGAAATGGACGGGCATATGTAACATCAATCAGAGGTGTCGTTTGACCGCAGTGACAAGAAACGCATTTCTGGAGTCACAAAAGACCAAAACGGCATGTCACGGTCGAATTCCGAGAAAACGTGGTTATAATGACCTGAAACCACACGAAAACAATAATAATGTTATTCATGACATGTAAGAGGAGACAACACCTCCATCGGAAGTGCGGTGTGCATGGTACGACTAAATGTGTCATTTTCAGCAGTTCAGCGCACACTAAAAGGGCGCGTTGGGTGGTTAAAACCACCTGAACGACCTCATAATTCCATGAAATCATACCAAAAACAACTGTGGCGTGAATTTTGAAATGTTCGGGCAGAAAAAACATCAATCAGAGGTGTCGTTTGACCGCGGTGACTAAAAACGCCTTTTCAGAGTCACAAAAGACCAAAACGGTGTGTGACGATCGAATTTTGAGCAAGCGTGCTTCGAATGACCTGAAACCACATGAAAATAATAAGAATATTATTCATGAAATGTATGATAATACAACACATCCATCGAACATGTGGTGCACGCGGTATGACCGAATGTGTCGTTTTCAGCAGTTCGGTGCGTTCTAAAAGGGCGTATTGGGTGGTCAAAACCACCCGAACGACCTCAGAATGCTATGAAATCATACGAAAACAACATTGGTGTGAATTGTAAAATGGTTGGATATATATAATGTCAATCAAAGGTGTCGTTTGACTGAAATCACTAGAAACGCATTTCTAGAGTCATAAAAGACCAAAATAGTGTGTCATAGTCGAATTTAGAGCAAACGTGCTCCAAATGACTAGAAACCGCACGAAAACAATATGATTAGTATTCATGAATGTAGAAGGAGAAAGCACATCCATCATACATGTGGTGCACACGGTACGACCGAATGTTTCATTTTCAGCAGTTTGGTACGCTCTAAAAGGGCGTGTTGGGTGGTCAAAACCACCCGAATTACATAGGAATGCCATGAAACCATATGAAAACAACTGTGGTTTGAATTGTTAAATGGTTAGATAGACGGAACATCAATCAGAGGTGTCGTTTGATCGCGGTGACCGGAAACGCGTTTCTAGAGTCATAAAAGACCAAAACGGCATGTCACGGTCAAATTCAGAGAAAATGTACTCCGAATGACCTGAAACCACAAAAAAACAATAGGAATAGGATTCATGACATGTAGGAGAAGACAGCACATCCATCGGATGTACAGTGCATGCGGTACGACTGAATGTGTCGTTTTCAGCAGTTCGGTGTGCTCTAAAAGGGCGCATTGGGTGGTCAAAACCACCCAAACGTCCTAGGAATGCCATGAAATCAAAAATAACAACAACCATGGTGTGAATTGTGAAATGGTTGGGTGGACGACACGTCAATCAGAGGTGTTGTTTGACCACAGTGACCGAAAACACATTTCCGGAGTCGTAAAAGACCAAAACGGTGTGTCACGGTCGAATTCCGAGCAAAAATGTTCCGAATGACATAAAACCACATGAAAAATAGGAATATTATTCGTGAAATTAGGAGGAGACAACACGTCTATCATACATGTGGTGCGTGTGGTATGACCAATGTGTCATTTTCAGCAGTTCAATGCGCTCTAAAAGGGAGCGTTGGGTGGTCAAAACCACTCGAATGTCCTCAGAATGGCATGAAATCTTACAAAAAACAACTGTGGTGTGAATTGTGAAATGTCTAGGTAGACGACACATCAATCAGAGGTTTCAATTGACCGCGGTGACCAGAAACGCATTTTCGGAGTCAAAAAAGACCAAAACGTCGTGTCACAGTCGAATTCAGAGCAAATGTGCTCCAAATGACCTGAAACCACATGAAATCAATAGATATATTATTCGTGACATGTAGAAGGAGACGAAACATCCATCGGACGTGTGGTGCACGCGGTATGACCGAATGTGTCATTTTTCAGCCGTTCGGCGCATTCTAAAAAGGCGCGTTAGGTGGTCAAAACCACCCGAACGATCTCAGAATGCCATGAAATCATAAGAAAACAATCATGGTGTGAATTGTTAAATGTTCAGGTAGACAACTTGTCAATAAGAGTTGTCGTTTGACCATAGGTACTGGAAACGTGTTTCTGGAGTCATAAAAGACAAAAACACCCTGTCACGGTCGAATTCAGAAAAAACGTGCTCCGAATGACTTGAAACCACACGAAAACAATTGAAATATTATTCATGACATGTATGAGGAGACGACACATCCAGCGGACATGTGGTGCGTGCGGTACGACTGAGTGTGTCGTTTTCAGTAGTTCGGATCACTCTAAAAGGGCATGTTGGTGGCCAAAACCACCCGAACGACCTCAGAATTCCATGAAATCATACGAAAACAATCGTGGTGTAAATTTTGAAATGGTTGGGTAGACGGAACGTCAATCGGAGGTGTTTTTTAACCGTAGTGACTAGAAACACGTTTTCAAAGTCATAAAAGACCAAAATGGCGTGTTACGGCCCAATTCAGAGGAAACGTGCTCTGAATGACCTGAAACCACACAAAAACAATATGGATTTTATTTTTGACATGTAGGAGGTGACGACATATCCATTAGACATATTGTGCACGCGGTACGAACGAATGTGTCGTTTTCACTAGTTTGGCGCGCTCTAAAAGGGCACGTTGGGTGGTAAAAACCACCTGAACGACCTTGGAATGCCATTAAATCACACAAAAACAACCTTGGTGTAAATTTTGAAATGGTCGGGCATACGGCACATCAATCAGAGGTTTCGTTTGACCGCGGTGACCGGAAACACATTTCTGGAGTCATAAAAAACTAAAACGGCATGTGACGGTTGAATTCAGAGAAAACGTGCTCCGAATGACCTAAAACCACACGAAAATAATAATATTATTATTATTAACATGTAGAAGGAGACGGAATGTCCATCGGACGTGCGGTGCACACAGTACGAATGAATGTGTCATTTTCAGCAGTTCAACGCGCTGTAAAATGGTGGATTGGGTTGATAAAACCACCTAAACGACCTCAAAATGCCATGAAATCATACGACATCAACTATGGTGTGAATTGTAAAATGTGTGGGTAGACGAAATGTCAATCGGAGGTGTCATTTGACCGCAGTTACCGTAAACGCATTTCCAGAGTCATAAAAGACCAAAACGGTGTGTCACTGTCGAATTCAGAGAAAACATGCTCCGAATGACCTAAAACCACATGAAAACAATAGGAAAATTATTTGTGAGATTTAGGTAGAGATGGAATGCCCATAGGATGTGAAGTGCACACGGTATGACAGAATGTGTCTTTTTCAGCAGTTCGGCACGCTCTAAAAGGGCATGTTGGGTGGTCAAACCCACCCAAACAACCTCATAATTCCATGAAATAATACAAAAACAACTGTGGTGTGAATTGTGAAATGGTCGGGTAGACATAAATAAATCAGAGGTGTCATCTGTCTGTGGTGACTGGAAACGCGTTTCCAGAGTCATAAAAGACCAAAACGGCCTGTCACGGTCGAATTCAAAGCAAACGTGCTCTGAATGACCTAAAACCACACGAAAACAATAATATTATTATTCTTGACATGAAGAAGGAAACTATACATCCATCGGAGGTGCAGTGCACGCAGTACGACCAAATGTGTCATTTTCAGCAGTTCGACACGCTCTAAATGGGCGCGTTGGGTGGTCAAACCCACCCTAATGGCCTCAGAATGCCATAAAATCATTCGACAACAACCGTGGTGTGAATTTTGAAATTGTCAGACAGACGTCACGTCAATCGGAGGTGTTGTTTGACCGCGGTGATCGGAAACATGTTTCTGGAGTCACAAAAGACCAAAACGGCATGTCATGGTCGAATTCAGAGAAAATGTGCTTCGAATAACCTGAAACCACACGAAAACAATAGAAATATTATTTTTGACATGTAGGAGGAGACATAATTCCCATCATACGTGCGGTGACTGTGGAATACATTCTTTTTTAGATAATAAAACACTTTCAGAAACTAAAGCAAAGAATCCAAAACAAGAAAAAAACCTAAAATGATAACATTTCTTAAATTATAGATTTAAAATTTTTCTAGAACCCATGAGATGTTAGATTTCATTTTATTATATGTATATAATAACTGAATAAATAATTCAAATTTACATTTTTTTGTTGTTGTTTTCTTTGTATCTTATTAGTAGGTTTCTAAAGAAGATGGACGTGGATCGTTGAAGCGCCTCTATCATTTATTGTTTATAATGATCTTGATGTTTATGGTGTTTGTATTTTTTTCCATTTTTATGATTTATTTTTAGTTTTTTTATTCTGTACCATGATTTTTTTTAAAAAAATATATATTTCCAGTTTAGGGACTGCCGTAGGCGGTCACTATAGGTTGCCTGATAACCTCAACAGCGACCGCCAGTGGCAGTCACTGTAGGCCGGAATTTTGGCCATCTTCAAAGACCACCAATGGTAGTCACTATAGGCTGGAATTTTGGCCAGCTTCAGGGAACGATAATGGCGGTCGCTGTAGGCCTACAGTGTCAGGCCTAAAGCGACCACCATTGGCGGTCACTATAGGCCGAATTATTAGTTGTGACATCACGTGGACTTGGGAATATGATTCCCCATAATTTTATAAATGAACAAACATTTCCCTAAATTCAGGTTCATGGCCTCCAATCAATGGATTGGGAAAATGTAGGCGTCATCCAAGCCTGTCCATGGGTCGGTCGCAGCTGTAGTGGGTTCTACCTCACTAGCCAGAACCTTCTTGTCTTTTCTCTTATAATAGTCAACATCCAGATAGAAAGATTCAAAATAGTAAAAAAGAGATGCATCACCCTAGAGTACTCCTAATCTATTGTTAAGTGAGTTATTAAGGCATTGATAATATAGGGAAGGCACTGCCACGTGCAGGTGGAGCCATGGACAACCCATCAACGCGTTGTAGGCGGTGTCCTGTCAAATAACTATAAACTCAGTACTGGATACCAAGACCTCAAACTGGGTCTTAAAATATATCTTGCGGACTAGTGTTTGTTATTTCCTATTATAACCTTAAATTTTGAGATCATAGAGGCTCATATCATGCTTTGACAACCCCATTTTTTGGAGCATCTGGGTCGGGATAAGGTTGATCCTGGAGCCTGTGTTAAGAAGACAATGACGAACCTCAACGCCATTGAAGATTCCAATGATATATAGTGGATGGATGTGCCCCTGTATGAGAGAGACTTCATCTTTTCTAGATAAAGAGATGATGGAATTACATTCTAGATGCTTGGTTGTCTTATCATGGAATGCTTCTGTGGCTCCTACCTCCGTCTTGAACTATAGGGGACTTGATAAAGCCTTGGCAAGGACCTCAGTATATCCATTGATAAATGGAGAGCCTGAAGGAGAGAGAGCCTCATAAGTATGATGGTGAGATGTTTAATAAAATGATACATCCATGCCAAGCTTGAACTTCTACAGATAAGATATCATTATGTGGTAAGAGGTATGGTGGGACCTTCTAGCTGGACTGATGACCGACTGGTGATGGAAATAACTTGTTGTTCTCTAGTCAAAACTAGTGGAGAAACCATCTGATGAGGGATAAAAGGGAAATTATAGTCCGTAGAAGAGTTTGGTTGGTCATGGCATGGTTGTGGGCTATGCAAAGGGCATCCCTACTTGAAGAGGGGTCGCATCTGAGCCAAGGTAAAGGTTCTTCGTGAAGCTCAAGTACCTTAAAGAGCTCATTTTTTTGTGAGATTTTTCAGAGAAAAATGTTCTTCATGATTTGATATCTATGAAGGATAAAGGTCGGAGTATCTGTCTTTTGGGTCTGAGGGGATCCCTGTATTGATAGGCGAGGGGCAACACGAATCAAGGATGGCTCGGTGCGAATCCACCAGGCGCACCGCGATTGGTCATGGATTACTTCAAGTTAGTCATAACCACAGATTCGACTATAATCCTCTCCTAGGTGAGGACCACTCCTTGTCCCACCTGACAATGTTGGCCGAGGCTTCTATGATGTTCGACGAGATTGCAAAGCTTCATTCGGCTCCCTAAACAACGTGAAGCTCCCAGTCAATTGCATCGTAACTGCGGAGCCTCCTACCTCTTTATTCTGAAGTGACTGTAGAGGGGCTTTGGATTCACGTCGGTCATGGTGCTAAGGGGATCTGTGAATGCCGAGGTGATAAGTGGATCCGCGAATAGGCTTTGCAAGGTATCCCCTTTGTAATGGGTTTCTTATTTGCGTCCTTTTCCTCTGCACATATTTTGGCACCAACATGTATTTAAAAGTAAGAGGGTGTGATTTTGTCTTTTTATTTACATAGCATATTATATAGGTCAATTTCATCATCAACTATTCCATGAATAATTAAATATCAAGATTAAGATGATAAGGGTTAAAATAATTTCATTCATTAAAATTTATAATTAATGATTGTGGTTTTATGACTTAGTTTTAAACTAGGTTAACCTGCTTTCCCCTTTTTATCGTGGTGACATATTTTTACTATTCTAGTTATTCATTATTAATAAAAATTAATTTAACTTTAAAAAATAATATTGATAGAGCGCTTTCGTGGGCGCCCTCAAATGATTAGTGTAATGTGGGGTACTTAGGTGCAACAGAGTAGCTGACCAAGGTCGTCTCTCAAAGGAGGAAGTGAATTTAACAACTTATTAGAGGTATTCTAAAAATAAAATAAAAGATAATAAAATAAAAACACTACTTTAAAGGATTGGGGTTTGTTGTAGTTTATGAATCTAGAAGAAGTTTTCTGGAAGAAGATTGTATTATTATTATTTTTTTAGTTTTGAAATGAATTTCGATTAAAATGACACAACAAGAAGATGTTTTTTTAGAAATCTATTTAAAAGGCGTAATAGATCTAACTCTACCTCTTCACATTATTATTAATCATTATCATGTAGATTAAAATTCACTTAATTATGATCCCCTAATTTGCTAAATCTCGAACCCTATGAGAATTAACTTTACCACAAAGATGATGTGAATTTAACCCTGGGCGAACATCGGAACATGCAATCGCAGCACCCTTCTTTGATTGATGTTCTAAGATTAGATTATGGTCAGTGGTAAATTAAGGCTCATATCCATTCTGGAAATGAGGATGAATTGTGTTTAGGGATTATATTTGAACTCTACAAATTTATCATATGTGGTCTTGTATTACCGATTAAGATCGCGCTCTCACAATTTACACAAAATCCCAACCTCGCGTGTTTTTGTGTTAATTGTTCAATTTCCTGCTTAGTTTCTTACAATTTAAAAACACAATTCATGGATCATATTAAGTGAATTACAGTATCTCAATGATTCAAAATAATTAAATGAATAGGGTAGAAGATAGATCGATTACTAAAAGATTACTCTTCCATGGGTGGCATAATCATTGTAGAAGCATTTTGAATGTGCAAAGGTTTATAATGGGTATAACCAAATAATGCTTCTACTCAAGAATTCCAGAACAAAGAGGAATATTAAGAGAAGAATAAATTTAAACAAAACATAAGAAAAGATAAAAAATAAAAGAAGAACAAAGAAGTTTATTACACAAATGAAAACATTACAAAATGAAGAAGAGAAGGAGGCTTCGATGAGGGGATCCTTGCTTCAAGAGCTACCCCTCTTACAATGGTTTGATAATTTGGGTAAAACAAATTCTCCTCTGCCTCCAATCTCCCAATGCACGTCCCAACCCCTCCAAATGAGAAAAAATCCAATTTATACAGGGGAGGGGAGGAGAGGTTACAAGTGGTTATAGTGTGAATGTGGAAATTCGTCCAAATATTTTAATGCCAATTCCACTGCCAATTTGACCACCCAAACGCGTGAATTTTCCGGCCTTCCAGAAAGATAAAATGTGCGGATTTGGGTCCTCTATCTCCCCTCCAAACTGAGGCTCAATTCAAGTCCATATGTAGGAGCTATGGCCGCAATAAAGAAGCATATCCATTATGGCGAGTCCAGCCCATCTTTGACTTTATGGCACAATTACTCAATTAAAATGCATTCTTTTAATCTAGTGTCTTGAATAATAGTTGTATATAATTATGTTAGGAACACTGTTACAAAAATTAAAATTCAAATAATAAATAAAAAAATATTTATCTTCGAAATACTACAGTGAACTATAAAGGGTAAAACTGGAATTTTCATCAAATATTCAAATGAATGATCTAATCCCAAATATTTTATAAATAAACATATTTAACACAATGTGAGGAAATTATATCATTTATTATCAATAAAATATTCAATAAAATAGTGTTTTATCAACTCCCCCACACTTACCCTTTTGCACACCTGGGAAAAACCTCATATCAAGTAAACATCAATATCAAATCAAAACCAATTTTAAAAAACATATCCTTAAGAACAATCAATTTTACACCAAGAATCAAAAGATATCATGACTCATAAAAAACCATATTTCATGTTCTCCATTTATATCATTCAATATATTTCCACTTCATTTATCCGCCCATGCACAAAACACTTACCTCGCTTGAATTTTCTCTCATCACTCAAATATCATTTTTTTTTTCAATGTCTTTCTCATCCAAACTCATACAAGGGTCACCATAGGCTTGATAGATTCCTAAATCACTACCCGGTGTGAGTCAAGGACATATGTTTATCATGAGAACTTTTCAGGGTTGTTCTGTGGCTTTCGGTTGGTAGGATTAAGATGTGAGAAACTCTGAGGCTGAATGAGGAGGGCTTGACTCTTTTGAAGCAAAATTGCATTAATCTAATTTTCACTTAAATATGGTCTTCTCTTCAATCCCCATAGTATCAATTCCTCTCCATCATCATGAAAAGTCATGAAAGGTTTACACCATTCATCATTTCAGCATTAAAAATGTCAATCTTCTCAAACATGATTTTCCTGAAAGCTCCAGATGGGCACAACTTTCCACCTCAATTAGAAGCTCTAGAAAAGGCACAGCTTCACTTGTCATGAAAGATCCAGAAAAGGCACAACTTTCAATATAATGACATTCATTAGTAGAAAACACATCTATTCAGAATTTAATTTTCCACCCAATGTATCACAGAATGTGGTGGCAAAACACAAGACAACTTCCCCCACACTTAAGCTCAACTAGATTATGCAATTTCACTTCAAGAGTTGGTTGGATAGGGAAAATTGGCTTGTAATGTGGCTAACCTAACAGGATTTTCATGGCTTATAAGGGATACAAGGATTAAATATTCAAGGTAGGCCATTATAAAAAAGGATTCCTTGAAATAGGGGCTTTAATACCAAACAAATGCCTTAATCATTGAAACATATGTACCTCAAACCCTCATGTTTTGACAGGAATAGATCAAATTCCAGTTAAATCAAGTATGGGTTGGTTCTCTCAAGAAGTTATGTGAATGTAAAAATATGAAAATAATGGTTTAGAAGCCTCACATAAAAGTGATTTCAAATATAAAGACTGTGATATTGGCATGGGATTCAAAATTCAGCGTACTTTTCATGAAATTACTAAATATTTGAACTTGAAAAAAAAAGTCATTTCTGCATTCATTTAAGCTTAGTTTCAAGGGGTAAATTGTTTCAATTATTGATATGGATTTCAAAATGTTGATGAGAATCATTTCAGCCCAAAAGTTTCAAAAACACACAGAAAATTGTAAAATAAACACAAAAAATTTGAAAAACACACAATTTTTTTTGTTTTTTTTTTGAACAGGAAAGAAATTGAAATTACTAAACTAAAAGATTCCCTCCCCCACACTTAAAATATTCCATTGTCCTCAATGTGAACCTATGAGATGATATATGCACATGAAATGTAGAATTTTTAAATAGGACAAATAATATAAAAGTGAAAGGGTTAGGAACAACCTGATGTGCTCTAGTGATGATGGGGTCATGCAGTGTGATAAAATCCACTACATCAGTAGGAAGTCCCTCAATGAATCTCTTCAAACGTTGCCCATTGACTGTAAATCTCCTTCCAGTGTCCTCTTGTGTGATCTCCACTACACCATAAGGAAAAACATTAGTCACAACATAAGGACCTAACCATCTGGAACGCAACTTACCAGGCATCAACTTCAGTCATGAACTGTAGAGAAGGACTTTCTCTCCAACATGAAACTCCCTTTGTTGGATCATTTTGTCATGAGATGCTTTTGATATTTCCTTGTAGAGCCTTGAGTTCTCATATGATGATAATCTAATCTCCTCAAGCTCTTGAATTTGTAGCTTCCTTTGGATTCCAGCTTGGGCCAAATCCATGTTGCATTTCTTTATAGCCCAATAAGCCCGATGCTCGACTTCCACTGGGAGATGACATGCTTTCCCAAAAACAATCCGAAATGGGGATATACTAATGGGGGTCTTGTATGCTGTTCTATAAGCCCACAATGCATCATCCAAGCGCTTGCTCCAATCCTTCCTATTTGGCTGCACGATTTTCTCCAGGATTTGTTTCAACTCACGATTTGAAACCTCAACCTGGCCATTTTTTTGGGGGTGGTATGGTGTTGATGTTTTGTGTGTCACCCCATACTGTCGAAGGAGGGAAGAAAAATTCATATTGCAAAAGTGTGTCCCTTGGTCACTGATGATGGCCTTTGGTACTCCAAACCTGCAGAAAATTTGAGCCTTGAAAAATCCACTACAACATGAGAATCGTCAGTCCTGGTGGCCTTGGCCTCCACCCATTTACTCACATAATCAACAACAACCAAAATATACAAAAATACAAATGAACTGGGAAAAGGACCCATAAAATCAATGCCCCATGCATCAAAAATCTTACAGAATAGTATGGGTTGTTGGGGTATCTCACGTCTCTTAGAAATGTTCCCAGTGTGTTGGAAACGAGAGCATGACTTACAAAACACATGGGCATCATGGAATAATCTAGGCCAATATAATCCAGAGTCCAAAACCTTCCTAGCTTTCCCTTGGGGTCCAAAGTGTCCACCACAAGCAAGTGTATGACAGAAATGCAAAACAGACTCAAACTCATGATCGGGAACACACCTCCTAAATACTTGGTCACTACACATGCGCCATAAGTATGGATCATCCCAAACATAAAATCTTGACTCACTCTTTAATTTTTGGACTTGATGTTTCTTTAAATTTGCAGGGATTTCATAAGCAACAAGGTAGTTAACTAAACCAGCATACCAAGGATGCATACCTGAGACGGTATAGAGATGCTCATCAGGGAAAGTGTCCCGAAGTGGTATCTGATCCATGGTGTCATCCTCTAGTGTGTGATTAAGCCTACTCATGTGGTCTGCCACCATGTTTTATGACCCCTTTTTGTCCTTTATCTCGATGTCAAACTCTTGAAGAAGGAGCATCCAACGGATAAGTTGTGGCTTTGCATCTGGCTTCTTCAGGAGGTACCTCAAAGCTGCAGGGTCAGAAAAAACAACTACTTTAGAGCCCAATAAATATGAACGGAATTTATCTAAAGTAAATATGACAGCAAGAAACTCATTTTCCATGGTTGTGTAGTTTTATTGGGATGAATCCAATGTCCTTGATGCATAGGAAATCACTTGTTAATGTCCTTCCACCCTCTGAGATAAGACAACTCCAACCGTGAAGTTGGAGGCGTCACACATAAGCTCAAATGGAAGGTCCCACCGTGGGGGCTGTATGATAGGTGGAGTGGTCAGACACTTCTTTAGCTCATCAAAGGATGTCTTACAAGAATCATCAAACACAAAATCAGAATCTTTTTGAAGTAATCGTGACATAGGAAGAGAGATCTTACTAAAATCATTGATGAAGCGCCGATAAAATCCTGCATGCCCTAGGAAAGATCTAACATCACGCACACATGAAGGATAGGGTAAGGATGAAATAATGTCTACCTTAGATCTATCAACCTATATCCCATGTTTTGACACCACATTCCCTAAGACAATGCCATGCTATACCATAAAATGACACTTTTCAAAGTTCAGGACCAGATTCTTCTCAATACAACGATTCAACACCTTTCCCAAACTACTTAGACATTCATCAAATGAAGACCCATACACTGTAAAATCATCCATAAATACCTCCATGCAGGTCTCAATAAAATCAGAAAAAATACTCACCATACATCTCTGGAAGGTACCTGGGGAATTGCAAAGTCCAAATGGCATCCATCGGTAGGCAAATGTGCCAAAGGGACAGGTGAATGTAGTCTTCTCCTGATCCTCTGGAGCTATAGGAACTTGAAAATATCCAGAAAATCCATCCAAGAAACAATAGTGTGTTTTCCCAGCTAGTCTCTCGAGCATTTGATCAATAAATGGGAGGGGGAAATGGTCCTTACGAGTGGTCTGATTTAGTTTCCTATAAACAATAAACACACGCCAACTGTTTTGCACCCTCATTGGAACTAAATAATCTTTCTCATTTTTAACAACAGAAAAACCAGTTTTCTTAGGCACAACCTGAATTGGACTTACCCACTGAGAATCTTAAATGGGAAAGATTATACATGCCTCGAGCAATTTCTCAACTTCTTTTTTAATAACTTCCAGGAGGGTGGGATTGAGTCTCCTTTGTGGCTGTCTCACCGGTTTAGCCCCATCCTCCAAGAGAATCCTATGCATGAAAATGGAGGGGCTAATACCTGATATGTCATCCAAGGACCACCCAATCGCCCTGATGTTCTCCCTCAAAATATTCAAAATCTTTTCTTCATGTTCAAAAGGGGTATTGTTGGCAATGATAACAGGTAATTTCTCACCATTCAACAAGTATGCGTATTTCAGATTTGGTGGCAATGGTTTGAGTTCTAATGAAGGAGGGTGTAGTATGGATGGAGAAATTGATGCAACAAACATATCTGCAAAATGAACATCTGTATCAGAATAAAAATCATCACAATCAGAGAATAAAGCACCAAATCCATCAGCATACTCAATAGCCATGTCATAATCAGAGTTCACATGATCAAAATCAGAATATGATTACATTTCAAAATCAAATCTTAGAGAGTCTTGTTCCTTAAAAACGGGTGTAGAAGCACTCTTAGACATCAAACTAGAACCAATACTCATAATCTCCCCAAGCATAGGACAATCCAATTCCATGATGTTTTTACTTGGTGGTTCAAAATGGGAGATAACAAAAGTAGAATGGTCCTCTGAGGGGTACTTCATGGAATCCATAACATTAAATATCACAACTTCATCTCCAAACTCCATGGAAAGTGTACCCTCATTGACATTTAGGATAGTTTTTGTAGTTTTGAGGAAGGGTCTACCTAAGATAATGGGGGCAGGAGAACATACCTGATCATCCTCTATGTTATGCACATAGAAGTCTGCTGGAAAGATCATGTCTCTTACCCGAACAAGTACATCCTCAAGAACTCCTGCTGGATATGTCGTAGCTCTATTCGCCAATTGCACCACTACTCTTGTTGGCTTCAACTCACCAACCTACAAGGAAGAGAATACAGAGTGAGGAATCACATTTATTGAAGCTCCTAAATCACAAAGATCATCCGAGAAGTGCAACTCCCCTATGGTACATGGGATGGTGAATGTCCCGGGATCCTTGCACTTTGTTGGCATTGCTAAAGTTGGTGTAATGAGTGCCGAGACATTCCTTCCAAGGTTGATCCTCTCATTTCCCTTGAGCCCTCTTCAATTGGTACAAATTTCGTTTAAGAATTTCGCATACCTTGGAATTTATTTAATGGCTTCAAGTAGAGGAATGTTGATCTCCACATGCTTGAATGTGTCCAAAACCTCCTTTTGCATTGCTTCTTCATCCATCTTCTTGGTTTGAACAACCCTATTTGGAAACGGAAGGGTTTTAGGAGGTACATCATCAATCTTTTTCTTACCTTTATCTTTCTCCTTGGATTGCTCATCAGTTGGTATGGAATGCGGCTTCTCTAGAGTAGAGGTGAATCCCGGTGGAATGGTAGGTCCAGATGTATCATTCATTTGCTTCCCACTTCTCAATGTGATGGCACTAACATTCCCCTTTGGATTTGGAGTGGGTTGGGAAGATGGATTTCCAAAATTCGTACTCAGAAGTTCATGGAGGGCGGTGGCAATCTGAATCATTTGAGTCTTCAACTCTCTCAGCTCCAAACCTTGACTCTTCAGCTCATTCTGTTGATTTAGAACAATTCGTTTCAAAAGATCATCAGTGTAAGATTCTACCTTGTGTTGGATATTCCCTTGTTGCTGACTCATTGATGTTTGAGCTTTGAATCTCCTTTGGGGTTGTTGGAAACCCTGTTGGTAAGGTGGAGGCTGCTGGAAGTTTGATTGAAAAGGGGGCCTTTGTTGTTGTCTAGAGCCATACCTCATGTCTGACTGATCTTTCCACCCTTGGTTGTATACTGTATCAAACTTCTTTTGGGGATATGGTTGTTGTTCTTGCTGCTGAAATGGTCTCCCAGGGAACACTGCTGCACAATCTTCTGTCTCTTGTAGTTGTGGGCAATAGTCAGTTGGGTGGCTTGTCTCAGTGCAAATGCCACATGGCCTTGAAAGAGGGGGTTGGGATGTCTTTTGAGCCAATGCAATCTGCCTCACCATAGTTGTCAATTATTCTAACTTAGTATCAATCAAATGACTTTCAATAGAAGAAGGACTTACTTGATGTACTCCTCGAACATGTGGTGTACCTCTATCATCGAATTGTTGAGAGTTTTGGGCCATTTTGTCGATCAATGCTCGTGCAGCTACTAGTGTCTTGTCCACAAATGCTCCTCCAGCTGCAGCATCCACCATGCTCCTCTCCATGGGTATGAGTCCTTCATAGAAGTACTGGACGAGTAGTTGCTCACTGATTTGGTGATGTGGGCAGCTTTCACACAACTTCTTGAATCGCTCCCAGTACTCATACATTGACTCCCCTTGTTCTTGCTTGATCCCCGATATCACATTTTGAATGGATGTGGTCCTTGATGCTGGAAAAAATCTTTGCAAGAAAAGACATTTCAAATCATTCCAACATGTTACATCTTCAGGTTTCAAATAATACATCCAATCTTTTGCAGCTCCATCAAGTGAGAATGGGAATGCTCTTAATTTGATTTGATCTTCAGGAAAATTTCTTTGTTTAAGGGTTGAGCAAACCACATTAAATTCTTTCAAATGTTTATTGGGATCCTCACCAGAGAGGCCATGAAACTTTGGAAGTAAGTGAATTAACCTAGATTTTAGTTCAAAGTACGATTCGAGATTTGGGTATGCAATACAATTTGGTTGATATTTAACATCATGTGCAGCCAATTCTCGAATGGTTCTATTAAGTTCATTTCCATTGTTTCTAGCCATTGGTTCCTCTTTTATGTTTGAATTTGAATTTCTTCCAATTTCAATGTTTCCAGAAGAGAGGAATTCACCAACTAGTTGAATATTGAAACTTCCCATAGACTGAGAATTTCTGATTCGAGCCCTAAGGCTACATTCAATCTCAGGGTCAAGATCTAAGAGATCTTCGGGATTAGTTCGTGTCATAGATCAAATAAAAATGAAAAGAATGATAGTGGACCATAGTAAAATAAAAATGAGAAGTTTGAGTTGATGGTCCAAAAAGAAGTAGAAGAAAAAAAAAGAAGAGGAAGAAAAATCAGATAGGGTACAGAAGGAAGAAAGAAGAGAGGAAGAGAATAAAATGTAAAATAAAATAAATACCTCTAATTGGTTGAAATAATTACTTGGCTCCCTGGAAATAGCTCCAATTTGATAGAGCACTGTCATGGGCACCCTCAAATGATTAGTGTAATTTGGTGTACTTAGGTGCAGCAGAGTGGCTGACCAAGGTCGTCTCTTAAAGGAGGAAGTGAATTTAACAACTTATTAGAGGTATTCTAAAAATAAAATAACAGAGAATAAAATAAAAACACTACTTTAAAGGATTGTGGTTTCTTGTAGTTTATGAATCTAGAAGAAGTTTGCTGGAAGAAGATTGTATAATATTTTTTTGTTTTTAGTTTTGAAATGAATTACGATTAAAATGACACAACAAGAAGATGTTTTTTTTAGAAATCTATTTAAAAGGCATAATCGATCTAACTCTACCTCTTCACTTTATTATTAATCATTATCATGTAGATTAAAATTAACTTAATTATGATCCCTTAATTTGCTAAATCCCGAACCCTACGAGAATTAACTTTACCACGAAGATGATGTGAATTTAACCCTAGGCTAACTTCGGAACATGCAATCGCAGCACCCTAATTTGATTGATGTTATAAGATTAGCTTATGTTCAGTGGTAAATTAAGGCTCATATCCATTCTTGAAATGAGGATGAATTTTGTCTAGGAATTATATTTGAACTCTACAAATTTATCCTGTGTGGTCTTGTATTACCGATTAAGATCGCGCTCTCACAATTTACACAAAATCCCGACCTCACATGTTTTTGTGTTAATTGTTCAATTGCTTGATTAGTTTCTTACAATTTAAAAACACAATTCATGGATCATATTAAGTTAATTACAATATCTCAATGATTCAAAATAATTAAATGAAGATGGTAAAAGATAGATTGATTACTAAAATACTACTCTTCCATGGGTGGTGTAATCATCGTAGAAGCGTTTTGCATGTGGAAAGGTTTATAATGGGTATAACCCAATAACACTTCAACTCAAGAATTCCAGACCAAAGAGGAAGATTAAGAGTAGAAAAATTTAAACAAAACAGAAGAAAAGAGAAGAAATAAAATAAGAACAAAGAAGTTTATTACACAAATGAAAACATTACAAAATGAAGAAGAGAAGGAGGCTTCGATGAGGGGATCCTTGCTTCAAGAGCTACCCCTCTTACAATGGTTGGAGAATTTGGGTGCAACAAATTCTCCTCTGCCTCCAATCTCCCAATGCACGTCCCAACCCCTCCAAATGAGAAAAACTCCAATTTATACAGGGGAAAGGAGGAGAGGTTACAAGTGGTTTCAAGTGTGAATGTGGAAATTCGGCCAAATATTTTAATGCAAATTGAACCGCCCATTTTACCACCAAAAAGCATGAATTGTCCGACCTTCCAGAAGGATAAAATGTGCGGATATGGGTCCTATATCTCCTCTCCAAATTTGGGCTCAATAAAATCCCATATGTAGGATCTATGGCCGCAATACAGAAGCTTATCCATTCTGGAGAGTCCAGCCCAGCTTTGAATTTATGGCCCAATTACTCCATTAAAATACATTCTTTTGATCTAGTGTCCTGAATAAAAGTTGTAGATAATTAAGTTAGGAACACTGTTAAAAAATATAAAATTCAAATAATAAATATAAAAATATTTATCTTCGAAATACTACAATGAACTATAAAGGGTAAAACTGAAATTTTCATCAAATATTCAAATGAATGATCTAATCCCAAATATTTTATAAATAAACATATTTAACACAATGTGAGGAAATTATATCATTTATTATCAATAAAATATTCAATAAAATAGTGTTTTATCAAATATTAGTTGTTATAATTTAAAATATTTAATCCATATTACCAAATTAAATATCTATAAGTGGAAAAAATAATTTTAGAAGTATCCTTTAAATCATGATGAAAAATAGTTTTCTGAAAAGAATGCCCCTTTAAGTCTAAAATTAATTTTATTCTAAATTCACATACAATGTTGATAAATATGATATTAATTATATTATTTATAAATAATTGATCCTTATAATAATTTAGGATCTAATAAAAAATAATATGTGGATTTTTTAATGAAAACAAATAGTGGGTTTAAGAAAATCAATATTATTAACTATTGACTAGAAAATATATATTTTTAGAAAAATATCAAAATTTCACCAGAAGATAATTTTGACATTATAATTTTAAAAATAATTTTCCTTTAATAAAATAAAAATTTTATAAGTTTAAAAAAATAATTATATGTTCATCACAGAAATTGTAATAAAAATATTTTTTTTAGAAAATGATTTTTTGACACACAAAATGACATCACTAAAAAATAAATTCATATTTCCTAAAAATTACTCAAAAAATTTATTTATTTTTACCTTTATATATTTCATTATTTTTTTGTTCCTATATATACCATTATATTAAATGGAAACATTGTAATGATCATGTTTAAATAATAATTTTTTATTAGTATATTGTGGTTCGTTAAAACTCGATCTTGAGTATAATGTATGTTATCAAAGAAATAAAATTTATTTAACCAGAAATATATTATATAATCATAGGGTTTTATAAGATGATATTGGGGATATTTTCATTTTCACGTTTTTTTGAAATTTAAGAGGCCAATGGTAATTGGATTCTTTAGTGTTGAGCAAAATTGATAGATAAACTATCAATAAATGTATTACAAGGCTATGATGGTGTAGGATAGTAAAATAATATACCGGAAGAATGTTATCCCCTAAAACTCTCAAATAAATTTTCTATGTTTGGGTTTCACCTTCTCCTAGATGATTCAAGTTATGGGGTTTCATTATGTTGTGAAATGTGAGAGGTTATGCTCTAGGTTTACAATGTATTTGATGATCATAATGGTTGGAGTTTTGATATTAGTAATAGGGGGAGTTATGTCCACCCAACATGGGTATAACTTCATTTCAATTTTCATTGGCTATTTATGATTTTTGGTGGCCCACTATCAGGTATTTTGAAGCTTGATGAAGTAAATTAGTTTCGGAGTGACGGTTGGATGAGAAAATACATGAGTATTAACAATGAGTGGGGTATAATATGTTCTACTCACACTTGTATGTTTCTAATCTCAAGCATTATAATGTGAATAATAATTATGTTAACATGGCTCTACATGAAATCCTTGAGGAAGGAGTTCTTGGTCATTTTCAGTTTCTAGGATTAGGTATACTGGATGTCTTGGTTTATAGCCTACCAGTTGGTTTGGACCTACTTTCATAGGCTGATAAACTTTCACACATTGGATATGTATCTTAAGGGAAACATTAGCTTAGATATCTTGAGATGTATCAGTGGTATTTTCTTGTCACTTAGAATCTTACATCAATTTAGTCTGAAGGGACTTTTTTAAGGGAGTTATCTATAAAAGAACAAAAAAATAAAAATAAGAAATCTTGTTAGTGTAACATCACATGTAAAATCATGTTCAATCTACCACTTAATGGGAGAAGTATAACTCAATAATTTTTTTCGTAATATTAACATTGGGTATGCTATTGTTTTTCATGAAACATGAAAACAATGACCCTACAAGTGGGAAAACTCATTTTTTTCATTATAAAAATATTCGAAAATAAATTTTCTTATTTTTTTATAGAAATCACATGAAACCAAATGGTTAGAAAAAATGAAAATTTGTTTTTTTTTGTAAATGAATGATTCATGTAAAGTACACTATTATTGTTTCTCATTGATTTTTTTGTGGGTGGGGGTTCAAAAACAATATGTTATATTTTTATTTTTTTCATTTTGATGAGAACATCATTGAGTTACTTCTTTACAAAGGTAGATGTTCATTGCGGTTCCTATCCAACAATAATTTATAATGTTCATTGGTCGATAGGATCATAGTTTGGTATCACAAAACATTTCTTGAGTGGGATTGTAGCCTACTTCCAGACTCACTAACATATTTATTTCATATTCATGATTCCTTCCCAAATCCACATGTGAGGTCTGTTACACCCAATTATAGAAATGGATCAAAATTATGTATAAATTTGAACATACATATAAAACATACTATCCATAATTGTTTCTTTTATGAATTAATTATGCTTTAGTTTTAACCCATACTGATAATAACTTACGAGTTTGTCACAATCTATTGAGGTGATGGGTGTTTATGGGGTATGGATTATGCCCATGAAAATGGGTTGTTGTGTATGTTTGAGAAAATTATTAGAATCCACATAGTTAGATTCAATTTAATGAGGAACGTCATATATTTTAAGGTCTTGTGACATTTACTAATTCTAAGTAGTTTAATATCATATAGAATCCAAAGAGCATGTACCCTAGTGGTACAGGCTCCTGCTTGGAATCCAAAAGACCCAGGATCAAATATTGGAAGGGTCTAATTTTCGAGGGTACTGTAGCAGTATTGTAGAAGCGGTGAAACTGTAGTGGCGGAGGCACTATAGAAGGAACTGTAGAAGCGGCGGTAATGTAGTAGGTACTATAGCAGCCTGTGTACTATTGCATTATTATTTACTGAGGGGCCCTTTGGGCCAAAAAATGGTCTTCTAAGCCTAGTATTTTTTCCACTTGGCCTTGGGCCTTCGGTCTATGTAATGGGTCTCCCTTTACCCAGTCTAAATAGGTATTTTCTTTAAATAATAAAATGAGGGTTCAGCCCCAACCTTTTTAAAAAATCGTATGAAATGGACATCAAGGCAATAGATTCCTAGTTATGGTTGCTGTGGGACTTAAACATGAGGGTTCATTTCTAATTGGTCTCAATGGGAATATGTAAAATCAAGGGTAGGATTTATTCATGGAAAATATTTCCCTGGGAGATATGTGGTGGGATTGAGCTGTACGAATATAAGACACTAAGTATCTCATAGGGAATATGGTCCATATGAGGATGAAATTATTATTATCTTGGGTTAATATGAATCTCCAAGTAGAGGAATGATGTCATCAGTATTATGTATAAGTGAAAATATGTGAGTTCTGTATATTTGGTTATTTTCTCTAAATAGGTTTTTTATATATAATATTTAAATAGAAATTAAATACCACATATTTTGAGTGAAAAAGTATAAGGTTGTATGGTTGGAAAAAACCATGTAGGTTAACAACATGTAATAAGGGTATTGTTTTAATTCTTTAAATCTTATGAATAGGCTATTAACAATCTAGTTTATTGTTTTTAGGACATTGAGGTGTCAAGCAATCTTGTTAATGGGATTATTATCCAATGTTTTTAATCCTCTATGAGTCATTCTTGGTATGAGAATCAATATATATGATATCAACCATGTTTCATTGTAGTTGTAGGAAATATAGGCATTTAAAGAGTTTTTAATAGAGGATAGGCTCATATTATGACGATTTTGGGATTACATAATTGGAATTACATATTATTTAACCCTTCTTAAGGGGGGTATTAAGACTATCATTGAGAATGAAGTTCGTACATACACCTAGAGGAGGCAAATAATGCCTCTCAAAAATTCAAAGCGCATGAGTGGGGATTTTTCATTAATGAGTACTCCCCTTCCAGTACTCAAACACAATTAGAATGGATTTTGGACACAGTTTTGCCTATATCCTTGGGAAATTTGATGATTCATAGTGATAAGATCACATGTGGGAACCATATTGTCTCTTATAACTTAAAATGAGTTCCAATTCAAATAGAGCATTGATTTTAACCAGGACTAGGATGAGCATGCTAATTTAGGAGAGCTTTCCTTATTATCATCAAGATAAGAATCATCATTATCATGTGAAATCATGATAAAAAAATATCTTGGGGGCCTTATCAGTTAGGTAGTATAAGAAATCGATGTCGTTTATCAATTTAATTCATGATAGAAGGTATTTGCACTAGGGTACATTAACTAATCATATGAATCATTTGATTTTGGAAGAGGTCTTAATTTTTATTTTTTAAGGTTCCAGACTTGTCACAATGAATACATAACGTTATTCTCAATTAGCATGGATAAAATTGGAAATCATATATGAATTCTAGTTTTAATGGGAATTCATTACCCAAATGATTGGTTTCTTTACAATAATGGGGGTGTATTTGAAATCCCACACAAAACACATTTTAAATGGATACCATGTGGGATCCATGTTTCCCAAATAGGAGACAATATTGAAAATGTTTGATCATAGACGCAGTATTATGGGATGACCACGTGAACTAGCCTATATGAGTTTGACCTCAAAAACTATCCTCATAGGTTAGGCCTCATGATTTCATATCATGGGATCATCCTTGCATGGTTATCTCATGGTATTAGCTTCAAGATTTTGTCTCATGGACTTGGTCTCATGAGGATACCTCATGGGTACAACCTTGAGTGTTTTGATTCTCAAATTCATCCCTTATACTTAGCCTCATATAGTTTCCCCATGGGAATAATTTCCTATGTTTTACCCATGAGGTTGTTCTTGTGAGGACACCATGAGGAATCACCCTATGTTATTACTTTATTTCATGTAAGGGTTTCCCTCTTAGATAATTGTGGATTCAAGAGAGAATATTCTAGAAGTTGACAATTTTGGCTCTCATATATGTTTTTAGGTCTCTAAGGTCTCCTGTTTATTTCTATTAATTTTATCATTGAAATGGTAATTTATATATGATGACTAGTAATTGGTTTTCTGAAATTAGTAGATACTTATAGATTTCATGTGTCCATGAATAATTAATATGGAAAATGATGTCTATGGGGTAACATGTATTGTGCTTGAAATTACCACTCAAACACAATTTTTTTGGGAACTACATGAGATAAGGGGCCATTAGGAACTTCTAAAATATATTATCTGATAACACACGGTTATTCCCTTCACGAGGTGAACCCACAAGCCAAAATTATGCTTCACCATGATGTCTCCATAAAACATTCAAAAAAAAAGGATTCTCTATCAATTCAAGGTTGAAATATTCACATAGTCTACTCAATGAGGTTTTTTTACTTTATAGGGACACCATTTAGTAATGTTTCTCTTTGAGTTTGATGAATACAAAATGCTCTTAGATTAAAGAGGTATGATAGTACTCCATGAATACCATCAATACATTTTCCTTCTAGAATTTTACTATTTTGACATCAATTGGTGTTATTTTTTCAAATTAATATGTCTCAAAAACATGGTCAAAGACCTTACTTTCCATATGAGCATGTTGGGTTTACTCTCCTATCCATTGGTATTATCACCAGCTATCATAGAGGTCTTCTCCATTCTAATGAAGTACATTCAGATTGACCACCTCCATGAATGGAAACCAATAGCCATCATAGAAGTCCTTCCTACATCCCCAAACATTATACCCGTGGGATTGATCCCCATGAGATTGAATAACTCATTCTTTGAGAAATACCCTAATGTAACCAAGGGTATAATAGGGATAAATAATGCTAATTCACCTTGGATCATTCAGAATCAATGGTGATAGATGATTCCTGAGAGATGATTCTACCATCACTGCCTCATTTGGGGGTGGGATCGCATTATAAGAGGATGTACATTCACTAGAAAAAATGTATATATTTCACCATTGAAAAACTGTAATCCTTTTCATAAGGATGATGTATTATCCACCTTCTATGGACACTCTATGGAGCCACCTTACCTTGTACCGTCAACATCATTCTTCTCAACTCTCTCTTTAGAGGTACGAGAAACATCATGATCTAGACTACCTATTTTAGAGAAGGATAAATGGCCTAGTGAATAATAGGAACTCAATAAACCCCCTCACTAACTATTGGACTCAAGATCCCCATCATTCATTTGAATACTAATGAGGATTTTATCACCTCAATAGGATCACATCTTGATTCGGTGAATAATGACTTGTGTGATGCCTCTTTAATCTAATGAATAATAATAGAGTGGAACTTCATCACTACCTATTATAACAGACTATCATCTTCATATAGGATCATATGGAAACTAAAATACAGAAAAATATTCAAAACAGGAGGATTAAAATGATATATTATTTGAATCCCTAACAAACGATATGATTCTGATCGTGTTCTAGTCCCCTAAAACTCTTCAATTGTCTATCCTTTTGTTTCATGATGAAGATCATGATGCATGCCTCTGGATGAATCTGTACACAATTTTCAACAACCTTCAAAACTAAAATATAGTTTACCCTAGGAGATATAATCACCTTTAGGACCTCAATCTGATGTGTCAAAATATCAAGTTCACAACACTCCCCATTTCTCAAAATACCACCACCATATGATATCTTTTGAATTTTAATCATGTTTTAATAGAGATATTGGTAGAAATAATCTTTATTGCTAGAGAGGAATCTCCCCATTTCATCATTAGAGAATTTTAGTAGTATGTTTTTATCAATTTATACCCTATTACAAGACATAAAACATGTTATAGGGAGAGTCCTCATATTTGATTCATTGATTATTTTCCATGAATATTCACTACATTTAATATATTCACTATCGTTCTATCAAGCATCTAAAAGTGGGACTTCACTTATTAGACACGTGAAAAAGATCCACCAGAAAAGGATTAATAATTTTAGGAAAATACCTTGTGTGTAGTGTTTACAATTTGTAGATATGATCTAAGGGTCTCCACAACCCAACCGATATCCCACTCTTAAGCTTCCATTAGAAACCTAATAAGGGTAAATGAATGGTTAAATATTATGGGGTTTCCAATTTGTTTTATGAAACTAAGTAATATTATAGATTGTCTACTTTTCTAATGTATCTTTAGATCCCTAATAAACTCAATATTGAGATCCATTGAGGATATAATCATAGTTGTATGGATGATTAATCCCAACCTATTTTACATTTTGTAGAACCCTAGAAACTAATAGTCCTTGATAAATCAGTAAGGGATAAAGTGGTTTGTTACAACCACCCAACCAGAATTAGATCCCCTAGATCCACTCACCCAAGACACATTCTATTACCCACTAAATATCCCTCTTAATTGGACAAATATGAATATACACTAATAGATAATGACCACTCATATGGTGGTTAAATTAGTTTCACAACCATATAAATATTGAAATAATTTGTATCAGTCACTCGTGTATTATTAGGAACCATTTTAGGTTCCAAAATTATTGTTCACCCTTATAAACATCATGGTACCCACATTGGGAGGAGTCTCTATGACACCTCTCGACCTAAAAGACTCCTATAATGAAGGTCACGAGCGTTTCTCCAATAATAATATTGAGTTACTGGACTATTTTTTAAATCCTAGAGATGAAGTATTCTAGTATATTCCTTTACCCCTATATCAACACTTTTAAGGTAATGGGAAACTCCCCTCTAACATGAATGATTCAAAAGGAATTATCCAAAAAATGTAGTTTTTATTATGTATATAGTAAGAAAAGTATATATAAAGGCTTATCAAGTGTACCCATGGGAAACATCATCATTCTATGATCCGTGTCCCATCAAGCTTGTTAATAACTTGGATCTACCATAGAGATCTAACCATTGATAGAGTCGGGTTAAGTAAGACTAAGTGTCTCTATCTCAATACACAAGTCCCTCTATGCCTCTAATTATGGAACACGCACTTTTAATTAAGATAGATCCCCTATTATAGAAATATAACATTCAAAAAAACCATCACTAACTTCTAGTTCTAGATGTTAATAATATATGTTCTCTATTTTCCAAAGGAACATTGTGAGGCTCTCAATGAGGCCCTAAATAGTTATCTAGTGTTTGATGCCAAATTGATTATTATTAAGGATAATTTAGAATAAGAGGATGAGTTTTATGAGTAATAGTTTACAATATCCTTTTTTGGGGAAGATTAAGGAATAATAATTTGTTCTCACATTCTTTACCTCTACCCCTCATGGAATTTCAATGGCGTTGACATCAATTGTTTCTTGGTGGAAACTAGTTTTATTATAAATGTATTCTCAAAATAGAATTTATCTAAGCTTGGTTCATAAAATATTAGATGAATTTATATAACTTGACCATTTAGAGATATGATAAGTGAAAATAGAAACCATTTGGGATAATCCAATTGATGTAGTTTCATTACTTGGTACCTAGCACTGAGTTCTTAGTCATCTCTCAAGACACCAATTTCAACTTCTTACTAGTAAGTCCTTAGTTATACAAACATTAATTCATCCCATAATCATATAACGAGTTCTATATTTAAACCCTAAATTGTTGAGTAATTGTGTTCCATTATTACTTTTCTCTTTTTGACTTACGTGAGTCCCATTTCCAATTGGAAATATTGTATCATGAATAAGTTTTAATCAGGGTAATTGAAGTCCTATTTAATCTTTCACACTTGGAAGAGCTTTTATTGAAAGGATATCATTGTTTCTAGGATTTTATCATCACAATTTCTTTGTTTGGTACGTATTCCATACTCACTAATTTATTCCCATTGTACTATGTTTCTACTAACCAATGTGTGTCTTTTTTCATACCATTTTTGAAATTAAATGATTACAAAAATACATATCAATTAATTTAAAACATGGGATTTTGATATAAGGTTTTCCAATGTATAAATGGTTTTTTCATAATTAAATTTATATTTATTAAATTATGATCATTCTACATTACCATTTTTATTATATGTTGGGTATAATTTACCTAATGATTGATTTATATTTTACTTCATATCAGGTTTATATGGATTTAAATTTCATTCTTATGAAATATTTCTTAAAGTGTTGATACCTCAATTACTCTTTATTTATGAATATCATTCTTTATAAAAATATAATATTGTTAGTAATAATACCCATCATAATTAGTGTTGTGTTCTCCTCCATATACATATTATTTTATTAAATAAATGTTTTAATTTTTCATTTTGAAACCAAAATATATATTATATCATGTGATCTTATCATTTCTCTTTACATATTTTCAAAATCAATTCTTATTGTATATTTTATGATTTGGGAGTTCAATAAATTTATTTTTAAAATATTAAAAATGATATCTCTTTGAAGTTAACATTTTTATATTCCACTCCACATTTACACTAGAAAATATTTATTTCATTTTCATTGTTTTATTATTATTATTTCTTTTAAAGTGTAATTTTAAAATAGTTAGCATGTTACATTAAAAATATTTTTGAAGTTGATCCTTTTTGTTTCCTTTTAAAATAGTGTAAAACATTAATAGTGAAATATATTTTCATGAATGGCCTATAATTGTAATATTTATCTCCAAAATATTCATATACATTGGTGAAATTCTTCAGAGAATTACCATAAATTTCCATTTTGAAAATACTCTTACTAGTTAATTGAAATTTTTTTATCTACCAATATTAATATTAAAGTCATTTTATGTGATAAATTTTAGAATTTTAATGAAACACATTATTAATTCAAGGCGATATTTATGATATTTATTATTCTTGATTTCTTATGACACATAGATATAAGGATGGTTATTATTTGATTGGTGGTTCCAATATAATTCCCTAACACATTTGGAAAATCTTTAAATTCCATGAAATAATAATGAGAAAAGAGTAATGATGGTAGATATAATATGGAAAAAAGTTAGTGATTGTTGATCCACAATGGGAAACATGTGGTAATGTTAGATGCACTAAGGGAAATAGGGTGTGATTCATGATCCACAATGATATGATTTTGAATCATATTTTTGGTCCACTTTAACATGCTTTATGGCCATGTTTGTTTCTATTGATCATGTTTATTTTTCCATGATTTTATACTCTAATGATAAGGTATATTTTTTATCATTTAATATTACATATCCTTCAGTTATTACTTATGAAAACACTCTTAGAGTTCCAAATTATGTTTAATATTAAATTCCTTATATTCCCATGTTTTATCATATATTTATAACCTAACACTTCATGTAAATTTGATATTAGCCCTTCCTTATGTTTCCATTAACCAATTTATAATTATGAGTATAACCTATGTAGATTCATGAAGGGTTGTACGGTGGTTCTATTATAGTTAAAGTTTCACAATTATGTTATTATATATTTCCTATATATTTATTCCTCAAAGACAATAAATCATAAGTTGTTTAGATTGTGTTTTTATTGAAAAATATATTATTTAACATATGGATATAATATATAATAAATATATTTTAAGAAAGGATTATCTCACTTGGTTTCAAATCCTATGTGAAATATAGGTGTTTTTAGCACAGAATCTGATACAGAGGGTTTGGGGCCCCTCATCCAACCATGACACATGGTTAAAACTATATGTTCCATGGAGTTTAACCTTTTAGAAGTTTTTTTTTATTTTTTATTCCAAATATAATAAAAATATTGAAATTATATCTCTATTTTAATTTGAGGATTGTGCATTGTTGAATCCACAAACCCAAATTCTTTCAAGGATAGAGGGTATGCTAAATCATGGTGTCATTTATTCCCATTTAAAACTATATCCTGTTATCGTGTTTAAAAGAACCCTTCAAAAATATAAATATTTGGCAAACACAATATCTATATAATATAAATATATACATCAACAAGAATATTTTATTTAATATACCACTAATGGTACTCTAAAGAGTATGCACCGATGTCATATCAATGGTTCAGGAGAGATTACAACTCGTTTTAAAATAATACAAGGATTTAGATTAGTATATTTTTTCTAAGGGTATTTATCCCATTCTCTATATTCAGTCACTATTTTAATGGAATTTCACAATATAATATGTATCATGATGGTTTCTCTAATGAAATTTTCACTAGGGATAAATAGATTCTTTCAAGGTTGTTTTTATTATTATTATCTTCTTCTCATCAACTCTGGAACTGCAATACCATTTCAAAGAAGAAACATTCCCAATTCTCCCAAATGTATCTATAATATTCTCCTTCCACTAACTTATATTAAATAAAATATTAAAACAATTATAGCTTCTCCCCCCAATCCATATGTATATATATATATATATATATCTTGATACATTAAAAAATTGATATCTATTATTTCTTACCTTTTATCCAAAACAATCTCATCACTAATCCATCAAATATCCTTCTCATTTTGTAACATATTTTTCATTCTTAAAATATATCAACAAAAATTCACCCTATTCTTCCATAAATTTTCTCTATAAAATAAGTTGTATAATATTTCTAACAAAAAATAAATATATATTTTTATGAATTTCATTAATCCAAAATAGTATAAATTAAATTAATTGAATAAAATAGATAATCCTCATATTTTATCTTCCAAAATTACTACACATTCAATATTAAAAACATTAATAAATAATCATTCCATTTATTTCCCCATGATATCCACATTACTCTCTTATTTTCTCTATTTATTTATATATAAAAATTGCCATTTAATTCCCCCTATAAATATCCCATTATTTCTCTATGAAAACCATCTGGGGTTACTTCATGTTATTTCTATGATATTTCATCCATGAAACATTAACTACACATATCATTTATAATTAACCTATATGAATTTTATATATATTGAGTAAATATTAAATAGTATTTTGAGCCTTCAAGTAACTCTAATGTGAGTTGTGGACTTCTGGGTTTAATATTTTATTACCTCCACATTATATGAAGATAGTTGGTTCACTAATCCACTAAACCATACATGTGATCAGGATACATCTTCTTGATATTATATAGATTTATAAATTTTCATCATACATAACATCATAAACATAGAGATACTCATATTTTTGATTTGTTTAATCTCACATATCCTTACAAATTAAAATGTAAAAAGTTATATCCCTTATTCATACAGATATAATCCAATGAAACTTTGAGTTAATATCATGTTGACTCCATTTCAATAAGTTAACATCAAAAAACATCTATCATATTGAGTTAATATATCCTAGCCCTTCAAAAATTACTAATTAATCTTACACATCATCCAGAGTTTTATAGATTTATCTTTAGAATTATCCAAATTTCATCAAACCTACTCACATTTCGTATAAATACAAAAAAAACACGATTAACCTTGTTAATCATCAATGAAATCAAAAAATTTCTAATCTTATCCAAGAATCGTCAAAAAAAATTAAGACTCCCATCCTTAATTATCAACAAACATAATCATAATACATCCAACACACGCCTGGTTCCAACATTATTCCCAAATTGGTTTATTGGAAATAATAGGTATCATGGGTAAAATTCAATCATTCATTACTAAATTAAGTATGAAAAACAATTTTATTACACTTCCATCACTAAACATCAATATAAGAGTAATTATCGCACTATAAGTTCATAGTATGGGATAATGTATTAAGAGTTGGTGCCGCATTAAAAGTTCATAGTAGTTCCTCACTATGATGAGAACCCAGAAGTATTATGACACTATAATGAAATATATGTTCTATAGTTGGATGATATCATTTGAGGTATACAAATGATACATGTTATCATGGGTTGAGGCTAAATTGACATTGAGGTGCTATCTTATGGTATACGCCCATGGTAATATCCAGTGTAGGATATTATGAGAAAGAGACCTTCCAATAGGAAATCCACATTTATATGTGTCATTGGGTATTCCAATCTGTGTATGTGTGTATTGATCCGTAGACTTTAAGATATTAATAATGAGTATTATGAGTTGTTTACTTTTATGTATTAATGAAAATTGTGACAACGTATATTTGAAATGAGGTAGGATACATTGGGTGTGTCACGAGTATTATTACATTAATAAAGAATGTAGGTAAGGATTTGTCCCATCTCTACTTCAACAGAAGTTGATATCTCATGACATTTTATAGAAATTACATTGATTAAATAAATCTAATACCATGGTATTCTATAGAAAAGATTAATTTTTGAAAATTCAAAGAAAATAACATCGAGCACATAGGTTGATGACATAAGCATACAACTTGCTTTATTAGAGACATCGTGATAAAGGGATTATATTACACAGTATGTGTCTATATGTGGTATAATTTTATTGTAGGATTAACTTCATTCTCTATGTGTTTCTTGGTGTATTTCTGGACACTAATCTTGATCTTCATACAGCTTCGCTTAATTCCACTGAGAAATAGGCCTAGACGGTCACACGCTAACTGTATACAAAATCTCAGTAAAATAAAATATTATTATTTATTAATTAAAAATTTTAATAAATATTATTCAAGAACATTGTTTAATAATTATTCATGTTTTATTTATCACATATATTTTTTTAGTAGTTATTTGAGAGAATATAAAGTGGGAAAAATATTTAATAAATATTTATTTGCTGTTTATTAAATATAAAATTTATTTATTTATTAGAGAGTATTGTAGTAATATTTATTTATTAAATAAATATTCATTATTCATGGCCCTATAAATATTTTTGATAAATGAAAGAGCGAGTTTTTAGGTCCAGTGAAAAATAATAAATAATAAATATTATTTTATTAAATAATATTTAATTTAATTCTCAAGTTAATCACTTGTTGAAGAAATATTTATAATAATATTTTTTAGAAATGGGGTTTTGATAGGGATTAAATAAATATTACATTTTAATTGTGAAAATATTTATTTCTAAACCCTAGTGGTATTTAATCACAATTTTATTATTTTTACAAGAGAGCCATTTGATTTCTGTTTTGAGCACAATGAAAGTCGAAGAGAGTCCTATTAAGCCATAGAGAGCTCCCTCTCTATGAAATCTCCAAATAATGTAGAATTATCTTCCTCAACCCTCTACTATCAATTATAGAGATATCAAGAAGAATTATTTGGAAACAATTCTCATGGAGATCAAAGGCAAGCAACGAAAGCTATAGGATATTACATGCTAGAACTTGGAGATTCCTACAATGAAATTTAGAGATTTGTGGAGCACATGTAGATCACCACAGGAGGGAATCATGTATTGATTCATACAAAACAATGAAAATTAAATGTAGATCTATTGTCAGATCCATCAATGAATAAAGAATCCTTCAAGGAAATTCTTTAATTGATTAAATTAATTATTAATAATATCTTATGAACCTATTTTGGGTTCTTGTATTTTATACTTTACCTATTTTATTTTATTCAATTTTTTTTCTCATGACATTTATCATCCTATATATCTCGGATTGATCATCGATCGTGACAAAAGAAAAGTTGGGTATGACCCATCACATGCTTCCACTATGTGTGGAACCTACAAGTGGTATCAGAGGGGTCACAAAATTATTTATATATTTTAAAATATCTTTTATTTATTTATTTATTTTTCTTTTAGTTTTCAATTCCATTTTAATAATTATTTTAATATGAATTGAGAGATACACTTATTCTGCTTTAGTTTCTCATATATATAGTCTAATCGATTAATTTTATGAAAGTAATAAAATAAAAGATCTTATTAAGAGGCCCCAAAGATTCTGGATGGATAACACAATAGTGCACACCATGTAAATTGATTTACATGACATGTACTATTATTCAATGAACCATGAATTAATTGAAACCGTGTGAATTGACTACACATAGTGCATTTAATTTCTCACACCACATGTTGACCAGGCCGTCCGAGCATATGATCATCCAGAGTACATGTAATATAGCATACATACATGGAGTTTAGTCCTTTAAGTCATAGATGGGATATGTATTTCCATACCCAACCAACCAAACTAGTGACTATGTAACTTGGAGACCACATGGCTTTTATCCATTTGTACATGTTGTGTATTCCAATTTTTCTGAGGCATGGTTTACAAGTTGAGTCCATAGGTGTGTTCCTCGGATAGAAGGTGAGAGACATACTCATCATGTATATCAATTTTACATGTTATGTACTTATATCATATTACACAAAATTAAAATTTTTATACTATGTAAACCTTATCAACATGTTCTTGCATGTAGTCATTAAGTTGATTGGACACTCCATGTGATGGGTTTTTAATATATATATATAGTTTAATTAATTTCAACATAATTTTTTGATCTACATATCATGTATGAGTAGTATTAGATATATTACTCTATGTGTATTGAAAAATAACATGTTACAAAAAAAATATTATAATTCGTGTAATCATTAAGTTGATAGTACACAATAAGAAATTACATATTAAATCATGTATGCCATATGTAACCAGGGTAAACAGTATAAGATAATAATACATATCAATTATATTCAGAATGGTATTAACTATGTTTTCTCCATGGTACATTAATGTTCATAGTTAACTTTAAATAAATTTTTTTTTTTAAAAATATGATGGATTATAATATCAAGAAAATTTTGATGAGAATTAAGAAAACAGAATCGGTTAATCTAATATGATAATTAATGTATTTGAGAATTATTTACCTTAAATAATTACAATTAATAATTTAATTCTAGTTTTATTACATGTGTAATTCATTACATGTATGTTATTGGTTTCATTTAATTTATTATTAAATTAAATTGGTGGCATGTGTTTCATATCTCATCTCCTTGTATACGGGCATCCATTCCCATGGTTTGTTTAATGTAAACCCATTTACCCTAACTTGTATGTGAATAAAAGCATATGTATTTGATTGAGATCCCATGCTAGTGGAAGTAGTTCATGTTTAGAGCCAAGGAGAAACCAATCTATGATAGATAAATATGTGGACATATGGAAAGCTGTAAAATGAACATTAATTGGTTCATGGTGTTTTCACCCTAGATCAATAGTTAGTTTATAAACTTTTGGATAAAATAACCATCAGTAAAATCACATGATCATACCACTTTATTATTTTATTTTGGTAACGTTTCATGGTTATTCCATTATGGATTTTTTGTCGCAATCACATGAATTAAAGGATAAATAAGCATGCAATATATAAGTAAAATAAATTTTCTTATACACAAATATTATCTAAGATATGGTAAATCATTTATATAAATACAATTAATATTAACAATCATGTAATAAATATAATAATTGTAAATTTGTGCATGAAAGGATAAAATACCTAAATTATATATTACGCCTAAATATCCTTGCACTGCTTTAGTCAAAATAGAACTATATTTCAAAGTTCTTGACCAGACAAAGTTAGGGGAATTTCAATTATTATGGAATTATAACATGAAGTTTTGTGTTGAATTAAATTATTTCACATCAAGTGTTGACTTCCAAATGAGGACTTGGTGTAACTAAGAGGCAAGAGTTGAGTAAATCCATTTTAGGGATATCAAAATTGGGGTGTCCACACAATATATCAAGGAACTGTGAGTTAATGAAATTTGGAATTTGGAATTCCTAAATAAATCCATTCAAGTAACATGACCAACCCAATTTGGGGTAATTTGAAGAAGAATATGGTACCTTGATACAAGAGTGTTCAAGAAACAAGATATTCTATATCCAATGATCAGAACTATTAGGTTTCAATAAAATAGTGGGAGATTAATAAGTATAATATTTTTTTTAAAAACATTATCAGATATAGTACTAAAATTATGCTCATATTATTTGTAAAAACAATAATAAAATGAATTAAAACATATCAACATGATCCATAATTCATAAGTATGCCCTTCTCACCGACACAAATTTCCAATAGTGTCAATGGTCCTTATGCATTATCTTTCACTATAAAATAAAATTGTATGTGATAGAATAACTTGTTATTGATGCACCTAGAATTAGGGCTAGTGATAAATAGTTAAAACTATATGAGAAACATTTTATTGATTTGAAATATGTTCAATGTTTTATTCTATCATCCCTGAACAATGATGTTTTGAAGTAAAATGAGGACATGGATGCATATAACATGATTTCTAACCTTTGGGATCTCCATCAAGAGAAGGAGAGAAAAGAGAGTTACAAGATCTACAATGCTTTTTTAAAATTGTTCTTGGAGATTCTACATCAATCGGGCTCATATAGTAAAGATTATTGGCTAATTTGAACTCTTAGACATCTTATGGATTAAATTCTTGGATGAGTTGTGTATATATCTCATACACTCATCACTACCCAAGACCTTCTATGGTTTTATTTTTAATTTTAATATGAGAAATAATGAGAAGTGTCTCTCAGAAATTCTAACTTTTATTATCCATGTGGATAACGAAATGGGGTGTGTTAAACTTGTGGTCCTTATGATGTATAACAAAAGGAAGAACAAGTCCAAGGGGGCCAATTATCATAACAAGTACAAATCTCCTGATCACCATCCTTCCAAGAAAAGGAAGATCCAGAGGTAGGGAAAGTAAAATGAGGTGGTATATTTTGCATGTGGAAAGCCCGAACAATAGAAGAATAAATATACCCAAAAAGATTGTGAAGCAAAATATGCATTATTTATCGAGTGTAATCATTAAATATCAACACATTAGGTATTATATATATCATGTGGTGCTCACATATCAATATAAATGAAAAAAACAAATTATATTCCCAGAGACTTCTAGTGGAGAGTTGGATTTGAGAGATATGACTACTTCATAGTTGCATTATATAGCCATTGGTGGAAACCACCGTTCATTTATAATGGGAATGATTTTTCTTTTAAAGGATTTCCATTATGTAACAACGGTTATCAAGAAAATAATTTCTATATCATATCCAAATAAAAAATAGTTTATTTTCATGTTTGGATATAATTTTTTTCTATTATGAAGAATTCATATGTTATAGTATGGAACATTTAAATAATAGCCTTTATATATTGAATTATGAAAACCAAGTATTGGAAATTTATAATGAACAATGTTCAAACGACTCATACAACACTCAACTATGGCATCACCACCTAGGTCATGTAAAATATAAGTTTTTGACAAATCTATGTCAAGGTGGTTATTTAGACTCTTTTGAGATAAAAACACATGAAATATTTCACGCTTGTTTACAAGAAAAAATAACCAAACCTTCACTCGTTTGATAGGGTGAAAGGTCCATATATCTTCTATTATTGGCACACACTGATGTGTATAGACCATTTATAGTAGAATCTAGAGGTGCATATTTTTACTTCATAACTTTTATTGATGAATTGACTATATATGGTTATGTCTACTTGATGATGTATAGGTCTGATTCATTTTTGAAATTCAAGGAATTTTCAAGGTGGTGAGTATATTAACAAAGAGTTTATAAACATTTTACAAGATTTTGGGATTCTATCTAAACTCACTCTACTTTATACACCACATTTAAATAGTGTTAGTGAAAGGATAGATTTTACCTTGTTAGAAAAGGTATATTCAATAATGAGTCATTCATATCTTCTATTATACTTTTAGGGATTTTTATTAAACACGGTTTCATACACACTAAACCAAGTACCAACTAAATCAGTAAATAAAATTCCCTTCGATTTATGGAGTGGAAATAATCTCATTTTTTCGCACACATGTGTATGGGGTGGTGATGCATTTTTTGAGGCCTTCTCAAGATTAAAAAATCTTTTACCCTAGGGAAAAATGTTTATCCTTATAGGGAATCCCCTGAATGCAATGGGATATCACCTATACAACCCCTTAGATAAAAAAGTGACTATCATCAAACAAGCCATCTTTCTTGAGAGGGAGAACAACCTAAAAAAGGATAATGGATGAAATATTTAATTCAATGAAGTTGATGCTCAAGATACACAGGATTCGGTATAGGTACATATTCCATAGGTCCCTGTGGAAGAAGTAGTTTCTGAAACACAAGTACTATGTTGGATCTCAAGGGAGGTAAGAGAATAAGAGAGATATAATTTTCTAGTCACTGAATATGGTGACTCATTATTGGTTGACAATATGAAACTCTATCCTACAAAGAGGCAGTAAGAGATTAAAAGCTGAAATATGGAAAAAAAATCCATGAATTCTAAACCATGTTTGGGTTCAAGTTGATCCACAAATTGATGTAAATCCCATAGGTTCAAAATGAGTATTCAAGACAAAACATGACATGTAAGGTAAATTAAATGCCTATAAATCAAGGATACAAGCTATAAGGATTAAAAAATGTCTATGAATTGAATATGATGAAAACTTTTCACTAGTTTCCATGTTTAAATCCATTAGAATTCTACTTTCTATAATAGTTTACCGGGACTATGATATTTATACGATGAATTTCAAAACCTATTTCCTTAAGGGGAACCTTCAAAAATATGTCTATATGACACGACCTGAAGGGTTTGTGACTCCAGGTGATTCCAAAAGGATTTGTAAGTCATAGAGATCTATTTAAGGATTGATGTATGAATCCAGGTCCTGAAAATTTTGATTCTATAAAGATATAAAATAATTCTTCCTCATTAAGATTGAATGTGAGTCATGTGTGTAACATCTAGACCTGAAATCAACTTACCTCGTGTCTCTTGACGGTGGGTCCCATTGCCTCAATCGTGCCGCCTTCTACAATATATGTTTCTGAATAGTATAAAGGGTGTAAAGGTTGTATAGTGGGGAGACTATACCCTCATATCATAGTGGAATAGTCGATAAAATCATAAACATAGAACAAAAAAAGGAAATAAATAAACAGACAAAATAACAAAGTAGTGGAATAATATATAACTAAGAAATTGAATAACAATAAAAATCCAATATGTTGTGTCATGTACATGGACACACAAAATGATAGCATATGAAACGGGAATAGGGGATAGGAGGCTAAAAACATTCTATACCAAAAATTAAAAAGGAAAAAAATCCAGCACTAAAATCTTGTGCCTTTGTTTGGTCCTCTTCTCCTAAACATCAACTATATGTAAATAGTATTAATGACCATTAGCATAGATATTTTCCTTATCGGTACTATAGAAAAGTAATTATCTTAGGTGACAGAGTCAGCCCGGATAGGGTGTGAGATAAAATATCAGTAGGCCACCACCAATGGTGTTTAAAGGTTATCTAAGCTATTCTCCTAACTAAATAATGTATAGGCATAAGTAATTAATTAACAATTATGAATAAATAAATAACTTCCCACTCAGGATTCGAAAATACACATGGTAGCTCTACCTTCTTTATATCATGGTCAGAAATAAAGCCTAATCAGTCACTATAAATATAGTAATAGAATAGATATATATAGTACATTTATATATCTCATCCACCTATATGAAGCAAGTATGTGTGGACATAAGTGGCCATATAACTAGAATACTTGTTTTTAGATAGACCATGGCGTAACTCAAACATCCATAACCAGTATAATGAACCTATAAACTCAAGAAAAAGTTTACACTTACTACACCTCTTAATAAGTGCATGATTTCAGGTTCATCACCTGATATGGTGAGTGTCCCATCATGTCAACACTCAAAACAAGGGACATGGAGGATAAATTCCACCGTCCAACAAGTTTCAATAGTGAGAGACGTCATGCTAAACACCCAATGTAAGGGATCAAGATAACTTCATTGTCAAGAGAACCCTTACCAGTATTTCATATCCTATATCAAGGTGTAATCATATTTATAATATAATACATGAGGAATTACCTCTCATGTTTCCAAATAGTCAAGTCTAATTCACATAAGACATCACAGTTAATATAATCATTCAATAGAAGATAAAATAATAGGTGTGGCATTCCTGCACCATTTCACTTCGACCATTTAATAGATTTATGGTAAGAAAATGTTTATATAAAACCAATTATATATAATCCATTTAATTTAATTAAGGAGGGGAAGTCTATCATGAAAAATCCCTTCAATTTAATTCACTCCACTAAAGAAAACAATGCATAGAAATTCAAGTTATGTTTCATTGAGTCACTTAGAATTTTCTATCCTTAATAGAGAAATTACCTACATGGTTAATTCCAATTATAATTTGGTTCAAACACTTAGTAGGTGCCTTAATTCAATTAAAACTAATAAATTTTGGGGAAAAATCAATTACAACCCAAGTAAAATGCTTATGAGGAATCCCAGTCAATTGAAAAATTTACAAAAGAAGGAAAAAGAACCTGGAACACTGAAGGGGTGTCCATAACCAAGGAAATTAGTCTCTAAACTTCTAAACGGGGATAAATAGGATTGTATCAATGTTCGGGGATCAATTTGATATGAATAACTAAATTAAATGTGGATCTCAAAAAATATTGGCATGAGGAACAATAGCATAGCTATGAGAAAATAAAACTCATAGGGAAAATAATAAGACCACCTACATCAAGGTTGTAGATGACTCCTCACTCAATATCGGCCACATATTAAGAGTATGTTCGGAGAAATCTAAAAAATGGTCAAACACCTTGAAAAAAGGGGGAAAGTGTTTTCACCAAAATAGCATAATGTATCTAAAGATAAACTGAAATACGAAGGGATGGGACTCAAGATCTCACCTAAATATGTCCAAAACATTGTTTGGATCATTAATTAGACACTGGATGTGGGAGTTACTCAATTCCTAGGTTGAAAAAGAGGATATGCCATAGGAGAAGAAAAAACCCATTTCAACTACTGGATAAAGTATTGAGAAAATAAATTGAGGTATAATATTAAATGAGAGAAAAAATATCATTCCACCTCAAAATAAAATTCCACATGGTTAAGGAGCATGTTTTACTCATTCGTACATAAAATATGATCAAGACACTGCTTAAGGAGTTTCCCCACATGGTTAAGGTGCACAGTTTCCCAAACTATGAGCAATGAATGCGAAAATCCTCAGTTAGTAACATGTAGTGTCTCATATGGTTGTGTTCCTTGAGTCTAACAATTTTAGAAAAACTATGTGGCTTCTATTGAACCATTGTCTCAACCCACATGGTTAGTGGAAATCATACATCCTTGGCTGAATGGTTTCTACTAACTATGTGGACTATCCATTTTTTCATTTTTAATGAACTTTGAGCTTCGAATAAGACATAGATTCCCATAGGGACTTCCTTAGATTGTAGAGTATGTTTACTTAGATTAAACCATGGAATTAAATTGAAAAACAAATGATCTGTAACTTCCTAAAAAGACAGGTCAGTACAACCCCCACATCTTAAAGAAACTTGTCCCTGAGTTTTAAAACTAAGGGTAAATACATATCATCAGAAAAGAGTTCTATACAGAGCTCATATATAAGCTTCTAACTCCCAGGCCTCATCAAATACTCGTATGTATTTCCATATCGCACATACCAAAGGAACTGACATGCCTCAGAGTGTCTTTACGCTCTGATCCACAATACGAACTAGATACTCCTTGAAGGAAGAATCCATATCCATATCAACTTCATCAGGCTAAAATAAATGTGATGGGTATGGATGATGTCGACAAGGCTATGACATGTAAAATACATCATGCACAAATAGGTATTTCTAAGGATGTTCCAATTGCTAATCTACTAGTCTGATCATTTTACAACCTCAAAGGGTCCAATGAATCTATGTGAGAGCTTACCTTACCTCTAAATATTTCAATGGAATACCTTGGATGAGACTCATAATAAAAACCGGTTTTCAACCTTGAACTCAAGAGTCCACCAATGTTTGTTGTCATATGACTACTATCTGGATTGAGTTTTCATCATGAGATTTCTGATCAGATGGACATGTAACTAGTCTCCTACATGACACATGGTCCAAGCATAGTTTCCTCCCCTAAATCTAGACAACACAAAGGTTAATGGAAATTTCTACCATATAAGTCATCATAAGGATCCATTTCAATGGTATCCTGAAAGTGTTTATTATAAGAGAACACCATGAGGAGAATATGCATCTCCCAAGAACCTCCAAAGTCAAGGAAACATGCATGGAACATGTCTTCTTGGACGTGAATTTTAACCTCTAAATGTCCATAAATATGATGATGATAGTCCTTTCTCAAGAAGCACTTGTGTACCCAAATCCTTTTGTAACCTCTTCTATAACTGTGATATAATGTTAGAATCTCTATCAAAAAAAATAGATCATAGAGCTCCATGAAAACATAAAAACTCAGTAACGTACAACCTCCCAAGATTGTCTATATAGAAGGCTTCTCTCATAGGTAAGAAGTGTGAGACCTTTATCAAACAATCAAAATCAACCCATAATGTACCATTTTCATGAGATGATCAGGGTAATCCAGTCATGAAATCAATCAAAACATCATCCCATTTACACTCAGGAATGGAAAATGGTTGTAAAATCCATGATGGACACTAGTTGTATACCTTCACCTCCTGACAGGTAGAAAATCATGTGATAAATATGACAATCTCATGTTTAATAGTAGGCCACCAATACTGGGATTGTAGAACCTAATACTTTTCGGTGACATTGAGGTGAACTTCCCATACTAAGGCCTAAAATTCACATATCATTTCATCTCTAATGTCTACGAGGACCCATAAATTACCTTGTATTAGTGAATTATAATCCTCGTCCACAGTATATCATAAAGATGTATCATCATATGAGATTATTTCCCTTAGGAATAGTTCTTTGGGATTTGATAGTTTCCTCATTATTACACATTCCAAAAGAGAAGAGGTTACAGCTAAGGATTAGAGGATAGTCTGATAATGTTCCTCATAAACCTCAATGTGAATCATTGTGAGTAATTCAATGATCTTCCATTCTCCACTAGATTCTAGAACATTATTATTTTTATTCTTTCAATTTAGAGAATTAGCTACAATCTTTCCTTTATCAGGCATATATGAATGATTGAAATCAAATGATTGTAGGTACTCAACCCACCTATACAGCCTGAGATCCAGTTCTTTCTATATAAATATGTACTTGAGGCTTTTTTGATTAGTGAATACCAAAAAAACACTCCAAGTAGATAGTGAGTCCAATGGCATAAATCATGAATTATATCCTCTAGCTCAAGATCATGTGTTGGGTAATTATATTCATGAGGGTTCAAATGATGATACACTTACACAACAACTCACCCATACTATATGAAAACATCTCCAATATCGATACCTAATGCATCACAGTAGGTTGTATAGGTCCTACCCAGATTTGGAAGAGTCGTAATTCATTAGGAAAGACGCCTTAAATGCTATACTATAAGGGAAAAAGAGTGATTCATAACCCATGGTCATCTAGGAAGAGACTGTCGATCTGAGATTCCACATTACCCAACCTCTACTACTCAGGTCTATCTCTAGTCCCACTGACATCTCATTCTCCTTTATGCACATTCCTAACAGCCTATAGTGATGTAAACATCGCCCTTTAATGATATAATTAAATGTGGGATCTATAGTCAACTGAACAGTCTATCCAAGTTATTAAATCAAATACTTTAATGTCAATGATGAATATATTCCACATGAAAAGTTATCTACATATCTGAAGGGAAAAATTCTTACATTGGCGAACACCCTCTAAATGGACACATTACAAGGTATCTAGAATCATAAAACCATAAAATTACTTAATATTGAGGCCCATAATTTCTTTGATTACCTCACATATAAATGTGTGAGACACGTCTGTATCAAATAAAGCATTCCCTAAAGTGGAAGATACTAGAATAGTACCTCGTATAGTATACGGTCTAGTGATCTACTCCATCATAGGTTGGACTATTTGTAACTGGACTGTAGCACAACCCTGAGTCACTACCCGATTGTCCTGAGCAGGCCCGCTATGTTGGCACTGATAATCATGAGTCTGACTACCTCTACCATGAATACCACCCCATCCTGATCATCCAGTAGTATTCCTGCTACCAGCCTGATGTGATCTGACTAGTCCCTTTCATGAACATGGTGTAGTATTATGTCTCAACATGATAGTAATTGATGTTAAGGTTCTATAGAAAGGCTCGGCATGGCCCATTCTATTATAGCCTTTACATTCCACTAGTTCTTGTAATCACTGAGAATTAGCATGTCTTGGCTTCCAACACTAATGAAATATCAGGAAACTATTAGCATGAGGAACCTGACTATAGCTACCTCTATCATTATCCTCAAAACATGTCATCTTCCTAGAATAAAAAGTTATAATAGGTATAGGTGATGATCCACCCTAACTCACACCATCATATTCCCTAAAATTTCACTCTATGATAAGGCCATGTTTGATGATTTTATAAATGGTAGATAACATGAACATATTGACCTATAATTGGTAGGTGCATACCAGCCCGTCCTTGAATCTCCTAGCATTTAGAATATCACCACCTTCCAAAGTAGTAATGAATCGGTACTACTCAGTGAAACATGCATGGTATTCCATATCAAGAAAACCCCCCGCTACAATTTCATGAATTCTCTACCTCTATAATCCCTTAGAATCTGGGGAAATAAATTGATATAGAAGATCATCACAAAATCCACATAGTCCATATTATGATTTTGAGCTTTGTGGGTGATAACTTCTCACCATTACATAGTGGAAACATGTATCACATATACTGCAAGCTGGAAACTCCCCTCTATAGGGATCTCTAGAAGATCAAATATAGAGAGAATGGATTCAGGACATGACTATGTAGTGTGAGGTCCACCATCCACCAAAAAGGTGGCTTGATTCCACTACTAGAATTACTGATATAACTCTTCCATGCTTGGGGAAGGTCAAACAACTCCTTGAATATTCTGTAACATTTGAAGAAAACCCACTCAGAACTGGATGTCAATTCCCATATCAGGAACAAGAAGAGGTGGCACAGGTATCACTATAGGAGGGACCACTGGAGGATCAAGTCTCTCCACCTCGGGTGAATGGTCGTCCCTGCCTATAGGGAATATGATTGGAGGAAGTTGCGGTGAAATAATACCTCAATTACAAATACACAATTTAGAATAGATTTAAAAATTGAAAGGGTTTTATATTGGGAACTAGGTTATTTCATGGCCTTCATATATAAATGATCATACCTCTCTTCCTACAAAAAAGCTACGGACATGTGGTAGCTGATACATTAAAGGACAGAAGAACACAAGATATACCCCACTACCCATAACTAAGGTTGGGGTTTGGTCTATGTCTCTGTTTCGTATATAAAAACTCATTCTTCTTAATTTTTAAGTCATTTTAATATTCAATTTTTATTTCTCAATTATTTAAATAACTTAAATTTCTTTAATTAGATGGATTTCCATTTCCAAATCATAAGGATTCATAATCATTAAGAACCAAAATATTGCATCCACTTAATCTACACCACAAAATGTTCCATCCCATGTGACCAATGGTGCATGGATCAATATTCCTTAAGTAACTACTTAGGATGTCTAATTCAACCTATTCAAGAAAAAAATTAGGTTAAGGAAGAAACATTAAGTGTCTATTATGTTTTCCACTCCCTACAAGAGATGTGAGTACATTTCAATACATAATCAAGGAGCTATCAATATGCAATAGGAAAATGAAAACTGAAAATAAATGTGGCATGGAAAATGCATGTAAAATTAGTCCAATGTTTCCTATAATGAATTGTGGACTAAAAGAATTCCATCTTTCTTCAAGCCTAGGTAAAATAAATCACCATTTCAATAACACCAATAATAATAACACCATAAACAAAGTTTGTCTCCCAATGGTGAAGTGGTATGAACTATAATAGACAAAACAAATAACTATAATTTCTCATCTCATGTAATTTGAATTTCCCCTATTCATGGGTTAGATAAATCCAAGTACATGGTCATTTAAAAATTCATTTAACTCCTAGTCTATCGTATATTACCCAAATAGTAAGACAAAGGAAATTTTACCTCTAATACTACTTTGTAACATCCCGACCTGGAATCCACATTAACTCGTGTCCTGAGATGGTGAGTCACATCGCCTCAAACATGCCTCATTGTATTCCAGAGGCTTCTGACTAGTAGTGGGGGTGTAAATGTGGTGTGGTGGGGAGACTACCCCATCATATCATAGTGGAATAATGGATACAATTATAAACATACAACAATTGAAGCATATGAATAAATAGAGAGAATAATGAATTAATAAAAGAATAATAGACTAATCAACTAATTATTAATCAAAATCTACTATTTAGTGTAATATACATGGTTTCATAAAATGATGACATCAAAAATTGAAAAATGGTATAGGAGGTTATAAACATGCTATATAAAATCTACAAAAATAACAAAAACTAATCCACTAGAATCTCAAGATTATGCTTGGTTCTCTTCTTATATGCTCCAACTATAGGAAAATCATATCAAAACCAGTGGCAGGGCACTTTCCCTTATGATTAACTATAGATATATCATCTTGTTGGCTACCAAAGGCAACCCAAGTAGGTTCTAAGGTAAAATCTCATAATCCCACCACCAAATATTTCTAAAAGTATTACAAGAAGTGGTCAAAACTAAACAGTGTGAAGTGATAAGTAATTAATTAACATTTCTAAATAAATAAATAACCACCTACTAGGGTTCCAAAAAGACAACTGGTGGATCTATCGGATTCAGATCTTGGATAAAATAGAAGTATGATTGGTCACTATATATATAGTAATATCATACGTATATATAGTATAGTTATATATTTCATCTACCTATATGAACCAAATACGTGTAGACGTAAGTGGCCATTTACCTAGAATACTATTTGTTGGCCGGACAAGGGCATAACTCAGACATCCATAACATATCTAATGAGACTATAATCTCAAGAAAAAGTCACATGCACTACATATCATAATGTGTGGGAGATGTAATTCTAATCACTAGAGATGGTGGGTGTTCTATCATTTAAACACTTGAAACAAGGTACATGGTGCATAAATCCCACCAACCATATATTTAAATCGTGTGAGTTGTAATGCTCATCACCCGATGTAAGGGAGCATGATACAATCATGATCAATAAAACCCGTACCATTTTTTCACAAGATATTGTATTGTTTAATAATATTTATAATATAATACATGAGTCATTACCTCTCATGTATCCAAATATTCAATCCTAATTCCAATAAGACATCACAATTCATATAAGCATTCAATAATAGATGCAACAAAAGGTGAGTCCTTTCCACCTCATTTCATTTGAACCTTTTAGTTCAATTAATGTAATAAAATCATCATGTAAAAAAGATTCCTTATAATCCATTAAAATTAAGTAAGGAGGGGAAAGCCATCATGAATAATCCCTTTAATTTAATTTACTCCACTCAATTAAACTATGCATGGAAATTAATGTTAAGGTTTGTAGAGGAACTTAGATGGTTCCATATTTAATAGAGAAATTTCATATGGGGTTAATTACAATTATAAGTTGGGCCAGACACTTTGGAGGTGGTGTAATTCAATAACCATTTAAAAAGGAGTAGGAAAATACAATTGTAACCCAAGATGAATGCTTAAGATATATCCCAGTCAATTGAACAATTAACTACAGATGGAAAAAGAACTGAGCACACCCAATGGGTATCCATAACCAAGGATATTGTTATCTGAACTACTAAAGAGGGATCAATAAGAATGTATCAAGGTTCTTTGATCAATTTGATATAAAGAACTAAATTAATCGATGACACTCGATAAAATTCGGCATGGCGCACAACAATATAGTTAGGAGACACCAAATATCATGGGGGGAAATCATGATACCACATACCTCAAGTCCATAGGCAATTCCTCACTTGATATCATCATCAGATTTAGAGTAGGTTGGGAGAAATATTAGAAACAGTCCAATTCTATAAAAATTGGTAAAAATATCTTGCATCTAAATTACATAATGTATCTGAAGATAAACTGAAATAAGAAGGGATAAGACTCGAGATTTCACCTAAAGTTATCTAATTCTTCCTGAATATATTGAATCAAAAACTGGATGTGGGAGTTACATAAAATCCTAGGTTGAGAAGGAGGAGAGGCCACAAGAGAAGAACAAACCAATTATAGCCCCTGGAGGATGAAGGGAGAAAATAAACTGATTTATAAGATTAAATGAATGAAAATTTCATTTCTCCTAAAAATAAAAGGGTGAACGATTAAGGCACATGGTTTGCTAAATTGTGTGTAAACGCCACTCAATCCACTTATTAATGATTTTTTCTACACTGTTAAATTGCATGGTTTTCCAAATCATGCCCAACCCATTTAAAAATCCTCTGTTAAAACCCTCTAGTTTCTCACATGGTCAGGTGCCTAGAGTCGCACAGTTTTAGAAAAACCATGTGGCTCTATCAAAACCTCCATTTTACCTTTCCAATTTAGATGAATGTGTATGGGTTCGGTGGAACTATTTCTACTAACCATGAATCCAAGTAATATTTCCCATTTTCCGATAATCATGGCTCCGAACAAACCTTGTACTTTCATGTGACCTCTCTTAGACTGTAGAGTATGTTTACCAAGATTAAACTAAGGATCTTAATTGAGAAACAAATGATCCATACCATTATGAAAATATGGGTTGTTATAAGGCATTTACAAGAGGTTTGGAAAAAATTAAATTGTTATTATAGTAGTATTTGTTAATTAAATCTTACTTATTGAAAACAACATACCAATCTTACAGTCTATTAGGGACTAATTAAATAAGTGTTTTTCCATAAAGGACATAGGTGAATAAATATATATTATAGGGATCAAGATCACTCATGATAGATCAATGAGTATTCTTAGACTAATTCAATGTACATATATTGACAAAATACTAAAGATATTTAGTATGGAACAATCCAATAGGGGATTGGTTCAAATGTAACAAGGTTTACAACATTTTAAGAAAATGCGTCCTCAGATACTACAGGAGAAAGAGATAATGAGAAAGATCTCAAATTCTTCACTGATAGTATCAATAATTTTTGTTTTGTTATGTACTAGAATTGATGTTTCCTATGCATTGAGCATGGTTGGAAGATCTCAATCTGATCCAAGAGAATAAAATTGGTCTGATGATAAATTTATCCTTATGTATATGAGAATAACTAAGGGTATTTTTCTGGTGTATGGAGGAGATTAAGAGATGTTAATCATGGGTTATAATGGTGCTAGTTTTTAGACAAATCATAATGATCTAAAGTCACAGTTAAGATATGTTTTTGGTCTCAGTGAAAGATCTTCGAGCTAAAATAGTTCAAAGTAGACAGTTTTCACTGATTCTACTGTAGAATCCAAGTATATAGTGGCTTCTTATGTATCCAAAGAAGCTGTTTATATTCAAAAAAAAATTCTAGTAGATTAATGTGGTAACTATCAGACAAAGCATGTACTCTAAAAGTATCAACTCTTGAGGGATTTTTATCAAAGGGTTGAAGTTATAGTAAGAAGAGTACCCAAGGGATAGAATGTGGTAGAACCTATGACTAAAGTCATATCTCAGTAGAGAAATGCTTAACATGTGATAGCTAGCAGACTGAAGGTTGTTTGTAGTTGGCTTTAGTATAAGTTGCAGTCTGTTGGAGTTAGTTCCCAAGAACCAACTTCTGTATAAGGACCCAACCATAAACATTACATAATCTAATAAATTAAACTTGAATTCACATTCATAAATTCAAAAAGATAATTTTGGTTTAGAGATTTAAAGAATTAGGTCAAAATTCATATATGAAAACCCACAATAATACAAAGTGGATACTATGAAAACAATATCTATTTTTTATTATATAATTTTTATTAATTATACATGAATAATTTTCATAAATATTTTTCACAACATTCATCTTAGATTCTTATTTTCTTTTAAACATCCTTAAAACCTATGAAAAACATTTTTAAAACATGGGATGAGAAAAAAATCTCAGTTAGGGGCATAAAAATAAAGAGATAAATGGTTAGTTTATGAATACTTATAACCATATAAAATCATTTTCAGAAATATATACATCTCACCATTAAATTAACTCATACTTACTCTGTGAAAACATGATATTTCTATAAAACATAGAAAACCTAAATAAAACATTTAGGTAGCTTAGGGAACCATTTTCTTAATATACTAACTTATGAATGTGACCCTCATGGCTGCCATATGATTTGTAACCCTCACAGCAACTTAATGATGTAACCCACATGACTACCTTATGATCTAACCATAAAAATTACACTTGGAATAACTATTATGGTCAACTTCCAATACAAAAATACCCAATGAATTGGAGGGATATCCAAGACCCACCTGTAATCATAAATATTTCCCAAGAACCATAACAAAATTATTATATAAGAATAATTGCATCATAAAAATAATTCCTTGAGAAAAATCACATATTGATGTAATATTGTGCACATACGAAGGGAAAATTAAAATTAAAAATTACCTTGTAATCTTGTGAAGGAAAAATTTAAACATTAAGGTGTAATGAAATAATAAAAACCTACTCATACCATATATGTTTAAAAAACATTCCTTCATAATTTTGTACAAATATAAATTAAATAGGATTTTTAAAGAAAAGTCACTTACCTCAGGTTTGACTTCTTTAAAATGTTTTAAAACATCATGTATAATGGTTTAAAGAGTGTTATTAATTTATTTCAGAACAAGAGTAGTATTTATAATACCTTATATGATCTTTTTTTAACATCTTTCCTCCCATTTATTAATTATTTTCATTATTTCAAGGGTGTTGGTTTTATGGTTTCATGGTTGGTTCACTATTTATTTTCTTTTAAAATGGTTATATTACAAGATAATTGCGTGAAATATATATATATATATATATATGTAATTTTAAACAATTATATGTGAATGTAAACATTCCATCAATGTATTAATGAGAATCAAAATCTCATCGTCCACAAAGGTGGGGAATCAATACATCATGGATGATGATATAATATTTTGAAATAAATAGAGAAAATGAGAGTTTTGATGATGGATATACCATTAAAAAAATAAAATTCCAATATATATTTAATACTAGAGTAATCTTGAAACTCTGGATATGGGGTGATGATAAGGTAGAAGTGATGAAGAATTTAAAAGAGAAGGAGGAATTTACCTCCTAAATATTTATCCTTGAGAACCTCATTAGGCACTTGGGATTGCACTTTTTTGGGACCAGGAACACTATAATGTGTCAAGGCATGAGGATAAGGTAATTTTGTCGATTATAGTCAAGAAAGAAGGTTCAAGGTGATGAAATTAAGTTAAGTAATGAGTCCCTTTTTATAAATGAGGTGAGGGATATTTAAGAATTACACAAATTATAAAAATATAATAAGTCTAATATAGGGGTAAACACTTATAAAAGGCCAAAAATATTTCAGGGATTGAATTTTAGACACATTATTATCAACTTTGGCCTTATTAATGTTTTTTTTTGGGATATTTAAATTTTTTAATAAAATATTTTATTCATGAAATATAATTTTTGGAAATTTTAACATTATTCATAACTATGACTTTTTAAACATCATAACAAAGATTAAAATTTATACCATATGTTTATTTTTATATTTTTAATATAATTTATTTGATTTGTTATATTAAATTAATAATTACTCCACCATCGTTGTGCAAGAATTTAAGGTACATAAATTTTTCCTAAAAATTGAATATAAATTATCATGATTAAGATAAATATATTATATTTCCAAAAAATATTTATGGTTAAAAATTTATTTTGGAAAACCTTATATTAAAACATTATACAAATTGAAAACTTTAGTTTCAATAACTTGACTTTCTTTTAAATAAAATATTATAAAGTTATTAAAGTGATCCAAGTGGATCCAAAAGGTCAGAAATTTGAATAAAAATAATATTATGGATGAAAGTTACTTATAAAAAAATATATATTCAATTTTTTGTATGATTTAATGGTTATTATAATTTTAATTAAAATCATTTTATTGGGTTTTATTCTTCTTGCACAAGCACTTTATTAGAGTTTCACTTACATTAAATTTAATTATTTCATATATAACAATTAAAAATAAGTTAATATCGTAAATATAACTTAAATTGGTTAAATATAATATTGTAAATTCTTTATTTATGTATAATTACTCATACCCATGTCAAGAAAACTTCTTTAATTTGTTAATTTGACTTTTCTTTCCCTGTGCAAGCATTACACAAGCATTTGGATAAGATTAATGTTATATAACTCTAAAATTTTAAACTATTAGAAATAAATCATTTATAAAAAATAATTAATTAAAAATTCATGAAAATAATTTTTAGAACTCAATTATTATCTATAAGGAATCAAGTTTTACTTTTCTAATGCTACATTGAAATTGTGTTGGCATCGACAAAGAATTTTATACCTACACTAAAATAAAATAAAATTTACATCTTATGAATTTTTTTTTAACAATATTTCCATTATAATATTGTTATTTAGTCATTAAATAAGTTTAATAAATTTTATATCATAATTTATGTCTTAAATATGTGACAAGAAATACTGTATTTTTAAAAACTGTATTTTTTAGTATTCCCTAAAAATATACTTCTTTATGAAATTATAAAAAAATCATACTAAGATAGTTTAGACATTATGAATTTAAAAAATATATTTTTTTTCAATTAAAAGTATATAATTTTAATATTAACTATTTTAATATAATCATATTAGTTTAATTAAATTAATTATTTTTAAAGAAGAATTTGTAGGATCGAAATAATGATGTAGATGCTCAATATACAAGAGGGGGGTGAATTGTATATTTTAAAAAATCCATTGGAAATTTTAATGTTTGAGACGGATAACTATGTTTTCCTTAGACGAGGAAAGTTTTAAGTTTAACAAAGTTAAACTAAGAAAATTCACAACACCTCTAACTCCAAATGAAAAATTGGAGTAAGGAATGAAGTTATAAACTTCAAGTTCTGTGTACTTGATTAAAAATAGAAAGAGATTCTGAAAGTAGGTTCCGGAAATATGGATCCGGAAAAATAAAACTTAACTAAATATTACAATATAAGATTCTACCTTAAAGCATATAGAATCTAAATGAAATAGAGTAAAAGTAAAGAAGTATAAGAAAGTTATACTTTCCTTACAATACAATATGCAGCGGAAACAAACAAGTAGTAAAACTACAAGTAACAAGATATAAGTCTTTTAACCCAAAGAGAAGGGTATCCAAAAACCTTGGATAAAGGTCCCTTGATTTATACTTTCAAGCAAGTTTGTCTTACCCACACCAGGGTAAGCCCTCAATAAGAAGATCGGAATCTCTATCTTGCTATCCCCACAATCCCTCAACTTCAAGGTAGTTAGAACCTCTATCTTCCTCAGCAAGGAAGCCCTCAAACTTCAAGGTAGTCGGCACCTCTGTCTTCCTATCCCCGGAAGTCCTCGAATGTAACCACCAACATTCGGAGTCGCACAAAGCAATCTGAACGAGCGGTTCTGTACGCACAAGGCATGAATAGCTTCTCTCTGCAAAAATCACTATAACAGTGTGTGGTCTCTAGATCGATCAACCTTTTTCATCTATCACACGTATATTGTGAAATCTTCCAAATGAGCTCCTATTTATAGGAAAATTTCCAATGGTCAGCTCCCTCCTCCAACGGTCATATTTTCCATCAAATTTGGAGGGACCTGTACACGTGTAACTCAGCCAATGGTTAATTAGAAACAGAATAGACGACACCGTTTAATAGAAAACTAAGTATAAATGAATGCACGACATCGTTTTGAAATGAAGCATATGTAAGTTAAAGCTTATCAATATTTTGGAGTGAAAGTAGATTAAGAGTTCGGCGTCTAACCAAAATAAAATTTGGAGTCTATGATAAGAAAAGTTTGGATTCTGTTTTATAGGGATTCAGAGTCTAGTTTCACCCGGGTTTGGAATCTAAACTTGCATAGTTCGGAGTCGAGCTACTTAAGAGTTCAGAGTCAAACTTCTTAATAGTTCGAAGTCGAACTACTTAAGAGTTTGGAGTCGATCTTCTTAATAGTTCGCAGTCGAACTACATAATAGTTCATAGTTGAACTACTTAAGAGTTCGGAGTCGAACTTCTTAATAGTTTGGAGTCGAACTACTTAATAGTTTGGAGTCGAACTACTTAAGAGTTCGTAGTCGAACTTCCTAATAGTTCGGAGTCGAACTCATGAATGTTCGGAGTCCAGAATTCGAATTGGAAATTCAATATAATTCACATCCAGAATTCGGATCCTAAAAACAGAATACTCCAACACTTGTCATTACATGATTCCGGGATTTTGATTAACAATCGGGGTTCTTCAATTAAGAAAAAAATACTAAATATAAGAAACTCTGGGTTATGATAAATTTCCTTATGGAGGTAAAACATACATTTTCTTAAGTAAAAGGTTTTCGTGATTTTCAAAACAAAAAGTAATGGAAAAGTAATAAGGAAAACCTTATTGACTCAACAATCTCCCCCTTTTTGGAAAGCACAAACATCCTTATGAAAAAGGAATAAAAATTCATTAGGCTTTGAAATTAAAACTTATCTCCCTTTGTTCATGAATGAAAGTGAATACAACTAACTCCTCCTTATGCATTGAAACTCTAAGTATTGTATTCTGAATTTCCAGAGTGGGGTTTTCATTATTTTGAGAATGGAATGAAGTTCTCCCCCGTAGATAAACTCCCCCTTACTTCGGGATGATTTTTTGACTTAGAAATTCTCTTCCTCACTCTTTTGAGTAGTTCTTATCCTTCTCCCCCTTTGTGATTTTCAAAAAGACTTAAAGGGAATGGAAAGAATTAATGTACCTGAAACATTAGTTCATAGAAGCATAAGATAAAAACAACCACATTCTCATTAGGGTTAAAAACATTTTTACAGGGAAAAATAAATACAACAAAAGATCGGAGTGGAGTCATTTGTCTTCCTCTTCTTTTGGGATCATCTTTTTTAAAAAGGATTTGAGTTTCTTCAAGTCTCTTTGATCTTCCTCTCGTTGGTTCTCCAAGGATTTTAGATTTTCTTCTTGAGCTTTTAAAGCCTCTGCCTGAGCCTCCAAGGATCCTTTATGTAACTTTAACAACTCATCTTTCTGAATGACTTTTTCTTCATGATTAATCTGTATATTTCTATCATTTATAAGATTTTGAGAAAGGGAATTTGCCTTGTCATTCAGTTCCCTCACTTCTTGACTCTGGGAACGTTTCTCAATAACCAGCTCATCTTGATGATTATTAATCTTTTTATCTGATGTATCAAAGGCTTCTTTCACATCATTCTGGAAATTATCAAACACAACCAAATCTTCTTCAACACTCTTAGAACACTTGGTTACCTTGCTGCAAGATTTTCTATGCATATCATAATCGATCTGAAAACTTTTATGTTCAGCTTCCAACTTCACAAACTTATAAATGACAATGGATAAAGAATCTGATTTCTGATTCATAGTTTGTTGCAGCATCTGGCTTCTAGAATCTATTGTTGGAAATATTTGAATTTTGTCCACCAACTTTCTCAGAGATTGAACCACAAAATCATCCCCGTGAGATGATGATTCCGAATCAGAAATTTCTCTTTGAGATTGCCCTTCTTCAACTGGCACCAGCTTCCTTCTAGAGGTACCACCAACATATTTCCTCCCAATGAGATCTTTTATAGGTGTCTCCATTAGAGCTTGTTTCCCCTTATCAGATTTCGGAATGGGTTCCACCTTAGGAGATACTTCCTCGGATTCAGAAACTTGAACGATCTGATCTTCATCTAGTTTCTATTTTTCTTGACCTTCCTCATCAAAATTTCTCTCATAGAGTTCTTCTTCTTCATACAACAAATTTTCTTCCTCTTCTTCTTGATATTTCTAGCTAGATTCATCATCTCCCTTACCTGGAGTAACTAACTTTGCGGATTCAGACTTATCTTTGTAGTCCTCTACTTGCTTGATCAAGGTATCTAGATCTTCACTCTCCTCTTCTTCTTCTTCTTCTTCAACTTCTTCAACTTCTTCCTATGCTGCTTCAGCAACTTCCCTCTCATCTTCTAAAACTATTCCTTTACCCCTATCCTTTTCCGGAGTGACATAGTCCTTTTCTGGTAAAGAAAATTCAACACCAAAAGATTCCGGAACTGGAAGCTTTTCGGAATCCAACTCTGTATCTTTCATCAAAGATCTCACCAGTTTAGCTTGAGACATCTTCTTTCTCATTTTCTTTTCCTTTGATTGTCTCTCTATCTCCTCAACAGCTTTTTCCTTTAAGGCTTTAGCCTCAGCAGGGTCCAGTCCGAATTGAGGACCCCTTCCTTCCTCATTTCTTTATCTTCCCTACACTTGGCTGCTACTTCATCTGTAAAAGTTTTCTGCTTCTTCGGCATGGGACGTGCGGATTCAGTTTCCTTAGCCTGAGGAATTTCTTCACCAACAACTACTTCCTTAGACATTCTCTTCTTCCTTTGATTTTTTGAAGGTTCTGGAGATTGTGTTTCTTTTTGAGCTGCTTCAAACTTCTCCACGGATAAGGGGTAAAATTCTCCGGATTCACTGGAAAATCCCATCTTCATCCTCTTAGGAGTATCATCACTGACTAGCATGAGCTTGCAATTCCAGATCTTTGACTTGCAGGCAACCTTGAATGATTCTAAGCATCGAACTATCATCTTAGATAATAAGGCAGGAGACATGATAATCTGAGTTCTCAAATTTCCTTCTTTGATATTTCTGATCGTAACCAAGACATTCCTTATCAGATTTATCTTTCTTAGATTTACCAAGAAATCTAAGACATAGATATCACTCTTCTTCAGATTGTCTTTATCACCTCTTATTGGAACCAGAAAATTCTGCACCCATAGTTGAAGGATTCTATTGTTCAGAGTAAGACGAGAAATCTTAATTGTTTAATCATCCTTAATCCCAAGACACTTTAGTTCCTTCTCCTTACTGAAACATCTTTTCATATCGGGAAGTTTGTGAGAGCAGAATTCATCTTCCCCTTCATATGATAAACAAACTAGGCTCGCAGCCATAGTGTAAAAAGATTATAAGTCTTCCCATAAGACATGAAAGAAAACTTCTCTCTTCCATCTTCCATGTGGAAGGAAACAGACTCGTAAAACTTTATCAACAAATCAGTATAAACCGGATCATATTTATCTGACTTTGCTATGCGGACATCTTCCCATCCATTCAGTCTAATATTCTTTGAAATAAGAGAGTAAAGCTTATAAATATCCAGATGGACTAATATTTCCCTGAAAACTAACCACTTTGAAATTTCTTTCACAGTTGACATATCTCAAGAAGTTGCTTCAACAGACATTCTGAGTCAAGTAATTTGTAAGATTCGGATCAGCTTCACAAAGTTTGGAACTGACCTTAAGAAGAGCAGCAGAGCTTCGAGACACAAAAGCTTGGAAAAACCGATGTGGGATGAGTCTCGGGGTCCCCTTTATATAGGAAAATAATTTGACCGTTGGTCTTCCAAAAGCCATCCAATGTTTGAAAAAGCTTTGATCTGATCTGATGGTTGAGAACAATCCCGCAAAAAAATTGACTCTGATCTTTTGAGGTTTTTAGAGAAAACATCCAGATTTGAGGAAAAACTGGAATCCGAACTTTTTTTAAAGAAACAAGGAAAATACCAGTAAGCAAAAATTTTATTACAAAATTATAAGAAAGAAAATCATAACTTACGAATTAACAAGAAATATTGTTAGTAATTGGTAATATTCTTCTTGAAGGGAAAAAAACTTAATTACGAAAGTTCCAGTATGAAAACCTCGTTACGAAAACCCCAATCCAAAATTCTCCATTCCGAAAGTTTTCAATATGAAAATTTCCATTCCGGAAGTTTTCAGTATGAAGGCTTCCATTCGGTAAAATTTCAGTTCTGGAAATTCCCATTCTGGAAATTTTGGTTCCCAAAAGTTTGAAAAACTAACTTCGAAAAATTTAGTTACACTAACAATCAAATGTACCCCCCCCCCCTTTGAAAAGGAGTTTATTACTGTTAGTAGAATTGTTCAACAAGAAGTCAATGAAGAATGATCACCTTACAATTATCATTCCTAAATTTTTTTAATGTATTCAAATATATTGGAGGGTAATGATTTTGTCAAAATATCAGCAAGTTGATCTTGCATTCCGATAAACTGAAGAATGATTTCTCCTTTAAGTGTGTGATCCCTAAGAAAGTGATACTTAATATCTATTGGCTTTGCACGAGAGTGGTGTGCATGGTTTTTACTTAGGGAAATGGAACTTGTGTTATCACACAATATTTGAGTCTAGTGAAACTCAGGCCATAGTCTGTGAGTGTGTGTTGCATCCACAACACTTGAGCACAACAACTTCCAGCTGCTACATATTCAGCTTCAGCAGTGGAAGGAGCTACAGAATGTTGCTTTTTGCAGGACCAAGAAACTAATGAATCTCCTAAGAAATTAAGAATTGTGGATGTACTTCTTCGATCCATTCTACGTCCACCAAAGTCAGCATCAGAAAAGATTTTTAAAACAAAATCATTTCCAGAAGTATAAAATAATCCTAGATCCATGGTTCCCTTTAGGTATGGAAAAATTCATTTCACTATCTTTAAGTGAGATTCCTTAGGATTGGATTGATATCTTACACATAAGCATACTGAAAACATTAAGTCTGGTTGACTAGCTGTTAAGTAAATTAGACTTCCTATCATACCTCTAAAAGATGTTTGATCTACTGGTTTCCCAGCTTCATCAAGATCTAAAGAGTTTGATGTACCAATGGGAGTACTTATACTCTTAGTGTTGTCATAACCATACTTTTTGAGAAGATCTTTAGTATACCTATGTTGAGATATATAGGTTCCTTATTTTCTTTGAGAAATTTGAAAACCAAGGAAAAAAGTTAACTCACCCATCATACTCATTTCAAACTCAGATTTTATTAGACTTGCAAAAGAATCAGTTAAAGATTGCTGATTTGAACCAAATATGATGTCATCAACATAAATTTGAATGATTAAAACATTTTTCTTATCTTCATTTATAAAAATGGTTGGATCTGCATTTCTCTTAACATAGTTATTTTGAAGAAAAAATCATGTGAGTCTATCATACAATGTTGTTTAGGTCTTCTAAGTTCAAAGTGTAATCATTCTCTTGTTTATTGGCTGAGAGAAAAAATTCTTCCTTGGAATTGTGTACTAAGCACTTATCATTCCTAAAAGTCACAAGGTAACCTTCATCACATAACTGACTTATGCTAATGAGGTTGTGCTTAAGACCCTTAACAAATAAAACATTTGAAATCAAAGTTTTACCTAGAAGAAAAATATTACCAATACCAACAATTTCTCCTTGTGCATTGTCTCCAAAAGTTACCTTTCCTCCTTTCTTTTTGAAAATCTTTTCAAAATAGCTTTTGTTACCATTCATGTTTCAGGAAAATCCACTATCCATGTACCATGTGTTGTTGTTGGTACTCCCTTTATTTTCCTAAAATCAAGAAAAGAATTAGACTTTCGGAATCCAAACTTGTTTGGATCCGAGATTTCCAGATAACAAAATTTCAGGCACCCACATCTTCTTAGAGAAATATGCCTTATGAAATCCTAAATATTGGGTTTTGTTTAAATAACAATTATTTGCCTAGTGACCACCACTTTTACACTTGGTACAAAATGGGGCACTTTTTGGAACAAAGTAATTGTTACTAAAAGTTGGTTTTTCATGAGTATAACCATATCCGGATTTATTTATTAAAGATCGTATTTGGGAATACATTTTATCAATGTTTTCCTTACCATGGGTAAAGTTGGATAAACACTTATTTAAGGAAAAAATTTCGGACTTGAGTTTTATAACCAAGTTTTTATCTTTAAAATCATTAGCTTTAGAGCTAGGTTCGAAACTAATTTTTTTAGAAATTACTTTTTCTAACTCTTAAGAAATATTGTTCTTCTCAGAACTTACTTCCTCAAGTTTTTTTGAAATACTTTCAAAATCATCATTTTTCCTATCATGATCTTTAGAAAGATCTGATATTTCTTGCGTAAGAATAGAAGTTCAAGAGTTTGTCTTATCATGTTTTTTATTGAGTTTAGAATTCTCAATTCCAAGAAGTTCAGAAAACCTAGAAACCTCTTCATAGGTAGGTAAAGTATTATCTTCATCAGAAGAGGATTCTTCATCAGAAGAATTGTAATACTCTTTATCATTAGAAGTTAAAGAAACATTGGTCAATGATTCAGCATTTCGTACCTTAGCCATTAAACAACGATTGTTAATTGGTAATCTGGCTATAAGACCAAGATTCTTCTTTCCTAAAGATTCGTAATCTAAAGATTCATCTGAATAGTCACCACCACTGGCACTCCAGGTGTCATTAGCTTTCACGACTTTCTTAGCGTTGGATTTATAATACTTCTTTCTATTCCTGTCTGAATGTCTTTCTTTCCTTTCTTTCTATTTGAGCAAAGGAAAATCTGGTCTAATATGTCCAGCTCTCTTTCATTCATAACACGTGACTTATCCATCTTTCCTATCTTTTCATTTCTTTTTCTTATACTTGGATTGGAAATTTCTCTAGTTGGATATCTTGTTCATCCTTCGAATAAGATTTTCTAACTCACTTTCTGAGATTTCACTTTCACTAGAATCTGATCGGATAACCTTCTTCTTAGACTTGGATCTGGTTAATCTCTCTGGAGTCGTAGCTTTCATATGATTTGATGTTGTTGTGAAAGCAACAGTACCATTTCCATTTTTCTTCTTGATGTTGTCAGCAACTCTCTTCATTTTGGTTTCATGTTGGAGAAGAGTTCCAAATAGCTCATCAAGAGAAATTTGAGTGACCTTCCTGTTCTCATCTATAGTTGTCCTCTTTGATTCCCACTCATTGGGAATAATATCAATTATATTATCTAAAAGGGCTTCATCATATAATCCTTTTTCTCCCATAGACTGTAAATTATTGACTATAGTCATAAATCTCTTTTGAACATTGCAAATTGGTTCACCATACGGAAAATTGAACCCATGGTATTCATCTTTAAGCATAGCTCTCCTAGTTTTAATCACTTTAGAAGTTCCACAGTGTGTAACTTCTAACTTCTTCCAGATACAATTAGCTGCTTCACAAGAAGAAATTTGGCTATATATATTCCTAGTCATTGAACAGAGTAAGGTATTGCATACCTTATAATTGAGTTGATACTCTTTCTTTTCCTGGTTAGTGAAAGTTCTAACTTCCTTATCAAGAATTTTATAATCACCAGTAAGCATGAAGAAGTTATCCACTCCAATGTTGATAACAAAAGTCTTCATTCAATCTCTCTAGTATTCACAGTCATTACCATCAAAGATTGGTGGTCTTGTAAGATTTATATTATCAATAGAACCAACATTGATTCCTTCATTACTAAAAAAACTTGGGCAACCAAACTAGTTAGTAGAAAAAGTTTGTAACCACAAAGTTCGGAATGACAAAGTTTGGAATGACAAAGTTCGGAATGACAAAGTTCAGAATGACAAAGTTCAGAATGAAAAAGTTCGGAATGAAAAAGTTTGGAATGAAGTATAAAAGAAAATGAGCAAGAAAAACTTATACGTGAGTATAAGTATTTCAGAGACCTCCTCTGATACCAATTGTAGGATCTAAATAATGATGTAGATGCTCAATATACAAGAGAGGGGTGAATTGTATATTTTAAAAATTATTTTGGAACCTTTAAAGTTTGATATGGATAACTATGTTTTCCTTAGACGAGGAAAGTTCTAAGTTTAACAAAGTTAAACTAAGAAAATTCACAATACCTCTAACACCAAATGAAAAATTGGAGTAAGGAATGAAGTTATAAACTTCAAGTTCTATGTATATGCTTAAAACTAGAAAGAGATTCAGAAAGTAGGTTCCGGAAATATGGATCCGGAAAAATAAAACTTAATTAAATATTACAATATAAGATTCTACCTTAAAGCGCATAGAATCTAAAGGAAACAGAGTACAAGTAAGGAAGTATAATAAAGTTATACTTTCCTTACAATACAATATGCAGTGGAAACAAACAAGTAGTAAAACTACAAGTAACAAGATATAAGTCTTTTAACCCAAAGAGAAGGGTATCCAACAACGTTGGATAAAGGTCCCTTGATTTATACTTTCAAGCAATCCTGTCTTACCCACACCAGGGTAATCCCTCGATACGAAGATCTGAATCTCTGTCTTGTTATCCCCGCAAGACCTCAACATCAAGGTAGTTGGAACATCTGTCTTCCTCAGTAAGGAAGCCCTCAAACTTCAAGGTAGTCGTCACCTATGTCTTCCTATCCCCGGAAGTCCTCGAATGTAATCACCAACATTCTGAGTCATACAAAGCAATCTGAACGAGCGGTTCAGTACACACAAGGCATGAAAATCTTATCTCTCTATAAATCACCTTAACAGCATGAGGTCTCTAGATCGATCAACCTTTTTCGTCTAACACACGTATGTTGTGAACTCTTTCAAATGAGCTCCTATTTATAGGCAAATTTCCAACGGTCAGCACCCTCCTCCAACGGTCATATTTTCCATGAAATTTGGAGGGACCTGTACAAGTGTAACTCAACCAACGGTTAATTAGAAACAGAATAGACGACACCATTTAATAGAAAAATAAGTATAACTGAATGCACGACATCGTTTTGAAATTAAGCATATGTAAGTTAAAGCTTATCAATATTTCGGAGTGAAAGTAGATTAAGAGTTCAGAGTCTAACCAAAATAAAATTCGGAGACTATGTTAAGAAAAGTTCGGATTCTCTTTTATAGGGATTCGGAGTCTGGTTTCACTAGGGTTTGGTATCTGAACTTGCATAGTTCGGAGTCGAGCTACTTAAGAGTTCGGAGTCGAACTACTTAATAGTTTGGAGTCGAACTACTTAAGAGTTCGGAGTCGATCCTCTTAATAGTTTGGAGTCGAACTACTTAATAGTTCAGAGTCGAACTACTTAAGAGTTCGGAGTCTAACTTCTTAATAGTTCAGAGTCGAACTACTTAATAGTTCGGAGTCGAACTACTTAAGAGTTTGGAGTCGAACTTCTTAATAGTTCGGAGTCAAACTCATGAAAGTTCGGTGTCTAGAATTCGGATTGGAACTTCAATATAATTCATATCCAGAATTCGAATCCTAAAAATAGAATACTCCATCACTTGTCATTACATGATTCCAGGATTTTGATTAACAATCCGGGTTCTTCAATTAAGAAACAAAATTCTAAGTATAAGAAACTCTGGGTTAGGATAAATTTCTTAATGGAGGTAAAACATACATTTTCTTAAGTAAAAGGTGTTTGTGATTTTCAAAACAAAAAGGAATGGAAAAGTCATAAGGAAAACCTTATTGACTCAACAGAATTACTTAACATAAAATATTTAACTACTTAATTCAAGAATTCTTATAAATATGAAAAACAATTATTCTTTTGTTACCTAGGTTGTTACATTCACTCCCCCCTTTTAAAATTTCATCCTCACAATTTATTCATTTATTAAAAAATGGGGGTACCTTTCCTTCATAGCAGTTTTAGGTTCTAATGTTATTTCTTCAACCATGTGGTTTCTCAATGAAACCATAACACAATGAGTTACACTGTTCCATAATAATTTCTATCTAAGATCAATAATATGAAAAATATTTTCCTCACTAGAAACTTTCTCTTCTAGATGAACTACTTCTTGGCTCAAAACATGAGATGAAACCAACACATGCTTTATTAACATTGAAAAATGAAAAACATTTTATACCTGTGATAAAATATGAGGCAAAGATAATTAGGAGGAAAGTGTTCCAACTTTATCTAAGATATAAAAAGCTCCAATGAACCTTGGACTCAGCTTTCCTTTCATACCAAAATACATAACACCTTTCCATGAAAATATTTTGAGGAAAACATGATCAACTACCTTGAAAAAAAGGTATTTCCTCCTATCATCTCCATAGATTTTCCACCTAATCTGAGATATCCTCATATATTGATGGATCATCTTTACTTTCTTAGTCATTTACTCTACTAATTATAGTCCAATAAACTTTCATTCTCTGAATTCATCCAAAAATGTTGGATTTCAACATTGATTTCCCTATAATTCCCTAAAAGGATCCATCTATATACTAGAATGAAACTTTTATTGATGGAAAACATGGCTAAAGAAATATGATGTGCCTAACTTCCTTTATAATCCATTGAATAACCTCAAATAATATCCTTCATACTTGAATAGTTTTCTTTGAATGTACATCCGTTGTGAATAAAAAGTAGTGCTGAAAATTAATTTAGTTCTTAACGGCTTGTGAAAGCTATTTGAAATGTTATTGGTGAACCTAGGATCTTTATTAGATACAATTTAGATAGGAAATATTTGCAACATGACTATTTATTTAAGATACAACTGAAATATTTTATCCAGATAAAGTTAGTCTTCAATAGGAAACAATTGTGAAAATTTAGTTAGTCGATTAATAATAACCAAAATAGAATTGTTACCTTGAGAAGTATTTGGTATTCCCAACAAAAAATCTCTTGATACATTTTCCCATTTCCACTCTAGAACTCACAAAGGATGAATCATCCAATTTGGTATTTGTCACACTACATTAACCTATTGATAAGTCAAATATTTCATGCTAAAATCATAAATATTTATTTTCATACCATCACACTAGTAATATATCCAAATGTATATATAAATCTTAGTGCTTCTAGGATGAATAGTAAAAGGGGAACTATGAGCTTGAATTAAAAATTCTATATTCAATTGGGAATCATAAGACACGTATAATCTCTTAAAAAATATTAAGAAAAATTATTTATCAACATTAAATTAATACAACATACCTTTCATAAATAATTATAACTTTTTCTATTACTCATAGCCATCCTTATGATCATGCTTAATTATTCCTATTAGAGACGATTGTACTGATACCTAAAACAAAATAGATGAATTTCATAAATCCATATGGTTAATAATGGATGATTTTTTCGACTTAAGAAATCTTCCACTTTTTTCTATTTTCTAGGATGGTAATTGGTCATGCAATAATAATTCAGTATCACGTCCATCCATCTTCTATGCCTCATGTTCAATTCATTCTTTCTAAATATATACTATAAACCTTAATGATAAGTATATATTTCACACTTCGGTACATTTTAATGATGCCTCCAAAATTTTAATGTAAAAAAACATATAATTCCAAATAATTTGTAGGATAATTTAACTCATGAGGTTTCAGTTTTCTTAAAGAATAATAAATTACCTTATCATTCTGCATTAGAACACAACAAAGTCCCTTAAATGAAGCATCCTTATAGATGAAAAAATAACCATTTATTAAAAGTAAGGTCAAAACAATATCATTTAGCAGTCATGTTTTTAATTACTGAAAGCAACCATCACAGTCCTTTTTCCGTATAAATTTAACTAGTTTCGAGTTAACTTAGTTATTGATCTAGTTAAACATGCAATGTTTTGAACAAACCATTGATAATAGACTAATAATATAAGGAAACTATGAATCTCAGTAACATTTTTATGAAATTCCCATTCATCAACCAATTTTGTTTTGGCAGGATCAACTGTTATGTCATCCTTATTTACAATGTTACCTAGAAAAGAAGTTTGTTGTAACCAAAAATCACATTTTCTAAGATTTCCAAGTAACATAGTTTCTTTGAGGGTTTGTGGAACAATCATTATATTTTTTTCATGGTTGCCATAACTTTTTTAAAACACTAGAATATAATCAATGTAAACAATCAAAAACTTATCCGAATATTCATATAATATTCTATTCGCACAATCCATAAATACATCATGGAGATTTTTCAAACCAAAGGGCATGATAAAAAACTCATTATTCCAACATCTAGTACGAAATAATTCTTTGGAAGTCTCATACACCTTCACCGTCAGCTTATGGTACCTCGATCTCATGTCAATCTTAGATAAATACTAAAATCCCTATATCTTATAAAAAAGTCATTGATATGAGTCAATGGATAATTATTCTTAATAGTAATGTAATTCATAGCTCTATAATCAATGAAAAACCCCATGGTATTATCTTTCTTTTTAGTAAAAAACATGATGACCCCATGGTGAAGTTCTATGATGAATGAAACCATTATCAAGAAACTCCTCCAACTACTTTTTCAATTCTAGATGTTCAAATTAAGTCACTCGATAAGGGGGTTTTGAAATTGTATTAGCAATAGGAACTAATTAAATGGTAAATTCAACTTCTCGGTCATGTATAACACTAAGAAACACATCATGAAAAATGTTCAGGTATTCATTTACTATTGGAACATCATTAATATTAATATTTACCTTATTTTAAATAAAATATACAACATGACATTCATTTCCATATTTCAATAGTTTCTCGACTTCTTAGTATGTTTTCAATGGTATGGGTTCATTCTTATATACAAACATAACTTATTTATCAAAAAATAACTTATTTAGCTCTACAATAAATCTTAGCATGGTAAAAAGGTCACCAATCCAGACCCATGATAACATCAAACTTTACAAGGTGTAAAACAATAATGTTTATAGGTAATTGGTTTCCATAGAAAACAACATGAAGATAATTATTTTCCCTTTTTTTATATTTCCCCTGGTGTATTAACCATATGTTCTAGTTTTATTTCGTGATCTAAAATTACAAATTTACTAGATAATTCTTCATAAATTAAGGAATGTGTTGACCTCATATCAAACAAGAGATTATAAAAATCCTAGTAAACAAAAAAATTACCTGATACCACTTCATTGGATGGTCCAACATCTTCTGATGTAGCCACAAAGGATTTCACAACACCTTTCTTCTTATAGTCTGACTACTTCTAATCATTAAAATACTTTTATGGACATGTATGTGAATAATTTCACATCGCAAAGAATTTAAAACACTTTATGATTTTCTTATCATAACTAAACTTAAGACCATTTTCTTTACAATCTTGAACCATATTTCAAAACATAACACTGTAAAAGGACTTATTTTATTTTTTAAGGCATTTCCTAGGGTGATTTTACCCAACCTTTCACAAACTAGAAACTGGATTTTCATACCTTTATATTTATTTAATTGATTATTACCCATTACTTGATGTCTGGGACTTTTCTTCTACCTGTTTTCAAAGTACACATAATCATTAAAAAAATTTATTTCTACCCTTTTAGTACATCAAATAGTTTTCTCATTACTTTTTAATTCATGGGAATCTAATAACCTTTGATATCTTGGCTTCAATATGAATTAAAAATTAATTATTTTATTATCAAGATCTCAAATAATATTTAGAGCATACCTTTCCAATCGGCTGATGTTTGCTTCATAAATGACCACAAAATATTCCTCCTTTTATTTCAATTCAAGGAATTGTTTTCCATCCTAATTCAAACCAACAGAGGAAAATATTTTTCAAGGAAATTATTTTTTTTTGAAGAAATATATTCTTAAATTCATCCCATTCCATGTAATAAATATCTTCTTTTTCCATAATATTCTTGACCATTGACCAACAACGGTTGAATTAACCTTCAAAACAATAAAAAGAAAGACTTACCATTTGATTATCTGAACACCCCGTGTTATCATATGTATTTTTAGTGGCTTTAATCTACCTTTAATCAACCACTAGGTTAGAAGATTCACTAAAAGAATGATAGTGTTGCCTCATAAAATTTTTCACTATCATCATTTTCCTTTGTGGTAGCTATAGATATTCGCTTTCATGGATTCCACCACCATTTATAAAAATATTCAATTGATTCATTATTATAACTAACTGCTCAATTCTAATTCACACCATTCTAGGTTATAGATTCAGAAATATATCATCCTCGCAGTTCCTTCCCCCTTCAGTTTCCCTATTTGTTTTATGGAAAACCATTTTCAACAGAAATATCTTAGAGGAATCAATATGGTAAAATTCCAATATTATACAATTTAAAATGAACCATAATGTAAAAATCTGTAATGTAATTCAATTAACACCATCCTAATCCCCTAAATATTTCTAAATTCTGCCCTAAACCCAACTATAAGGACCCGACCTTAAACATTAGATAATCTAGTTATTTAAACTATAATTAAATTTCACACATTCACAATGATCTTATAAGATTAGTCTTTTAATGAAATAGGTCATAATTGATACATGAAAACCCCCAAGCATTAAAACTAGATACCACTAAAATAGTATCCAGTTTTCATAACACAAAATTTTTTAATAAATCATAATTTCTATTCATGAAAATTATTGAAAACATTTATCTTAGCTTCTTCTTTTATCTTACCCATCCTTAAAGACTATAAATGTTTTTAAACTTATGATGAGAACACAAATATCACAAAGGGAAATAAAACTGAAAGAGAAAAATCATTTGTATATGAATACTTATAAACACATGAAATCATTTTCACAAATATATACTTTTCACCCTTAATGTAACATATACTTACTCTGTGAAAACATGGGATTTCTATAAAATAAATAAAACATAAATAAACCATTTGGGTAACATTGGGAATCATTTTATTACTATAATTACTTATTATTATAACCCTCATGACTACCATATATTATGGATACCTTATAATGTAACCCTCATGACTACTATATGATGTAACCATCAAAATTATACTTAGAATAACTATTACGGTAAACTTACAACATAAACATTCATAGTCTAATTGAGGGATAACATGAACCCACCTATTATCATAAAAAATTCCCATGAACCATAACATAATCATTAAATAATATTACTTGAATCATAAAAATCATTCCTTAAGAAAAATCACATATTAAATGAATACTGCACCCATACAAAGGAAAAAAATTTCATTGAAAGTAACCATGTAATATTGTAAATAAAACATTAAAACATTAAGGTTCCATGAGAGTATATAAAGCTTCTAAATACATATATGTCTAACAAAACCTTCCTTTTAAATGTTTAAAAAATAAAATTTAAAGATATTTTTTAAATAAAACTCCCTTACCACATGCTCGAATTCCATAAAAGGTGTTAAAACATCATGTATAATGGTTTAAATATTTTTATTAATTTATTTTAGAACCATAATAATATTTATAATAAATTATATGTTCTTTTTATATCCTATTTCCACCCATTTATTATCTATTTTCATTGTTTTGGGTGTGTTCATTTTATGTTATCATGGTTGGTTTATTATAGATTTTCTTATCAAATGGTAATATTACACCATAAGTGAGAACATATATATATATATATATATGTCATTATAATCAATTATCATTGAATTTAAACTTTCCATGAATGAATTAATGATAAATGAAAACTCATCGTCCACAAAGGCGGGGAATTGACACACCATGGATAGAGATTTCATTTTAAAAAATAGAAGGATAAAATACATGTTTTGATGATGAATATACCATTAAAAAAATAAACTCATAGTATATATTTATATCATATTAGAGTTATCATGAATATTTTTATATGGGATATGGATAAGGTAGAATTGAGAAGGAAATTAAAAGTGATAGAGGATTTTACCCCTTGAATATTTATCCTTGAGAAGCTCATTAGGATCTTGGAATTGGTCTTTTGGTGAGACATGAGACACTAGAATGTATCAAGGGATGGGGGGAAGCAAATTTAGAAGAAACTACTTAATAAATGTGGCTTAATGTGATTAAATTAAGTAAGGGAATGAGTCCCTTTTGATTAATGTGGTGGGGGAAATTTTGGAATTACGTAAAATATTAAAATATAATAGTTCTAATATTAGGGTAAAGACTTATAAAAGGACTAAAATATTCAAGGTATTGTATTTTAGACACAATATTGCAATATTTTGGATTATTCATTATCTTTATTATTTTGAAATAATTTAATAAAATATGTTTTCACGAAATATAATATTTTTCAAACTTAACACTATTATTAACTACGACTTTGAAAACCTAAAATCAAAGATTAAAATTAAAAAAAATATTTTATTATATCTTATAAATGATATAGTTATCTATATATTACATGGATCAGATTTATTATCTCATATAATATTTATTTAAATATCTTTAATATCATTTATAAGATTTTTTTCATTAAATTGATAATTATTGTATCATTGTTGTGAAATCCATTAATATATTTATTTTTTGCATAAAAATTAAAAATAAATTATGATGATTAATATAAATATTTCTATTTCCCAAAAAAAAATCTTCAAAAAATTTTTATGAAAAAACCTTATATTAAAAAGGTATACTTATTGAAAACTATAGTGCGAACAACATAATTATCTTTTAAATAAAATATTAAAAAGGGATTAAAACGATCCAAGTGGATATAGAAAGTCCAAAATTTGAATAAAAATAATACCATGTATGAAATTTACTCATCAAAAAATATGTTTTCAATTTTTTTATAATTTAATGGTTATTATAATTTTAATTAAAATAATTTTATTGATTTTTCTTCTACTCACACAAGAATTACATCAGCATTGCACAAACATCAAAGTTATTTAGATCATATATATAATTTAAAAAAAGTTTCTATCCTAAAAATAACTTATTTTAGTTCAATATAATCTTTTATATTTTTTCATTATGTATATTTACTCTCATCCATGTGAATAAAACTTCTTAAATTCGTTAATTTTGATTTTCTGGCATTGTGCAAGCATTACAATGCATTTGGATAAGATTCATGTTATATAACTCTAAAATTAGAAACCATCAACCAAAATATCTATTATACAATAGAATTTATAAAACAATTACTGAAAATAATATTTATCACACAATTATTATCTATAAAGACCCAAATTTTTCTCTACTAACATTGCGCAGGCACTGCGTCGGCCCCGACAAATATTTTTATACTTGTGAACAAATAAATTATAATTTACATGTTTTGACTTATTTTTTTAAAATATTTCTATTATAATATCATAATTTTATCATTACATTTTAATAAATTTTATATCAAAATTTATTTCTTGATGATGTAACAAAAAAATATGTTATTTTAATAAATATGTTATTTTAAAAAAACTGTATTTTTTTACTATTCCCAAAAAAATATAATTTTTTCATAAAATTCTCATAAATTAATTATATGATAATTTCTGAATCCTATATTCCAAAATGATATCAGTTTTTTCAAATTAAAATTCTATAATTTTAAAATTAATTATTTTAATACAACCATATACGTTTAATAAAAATATTGATTTTCAAAAAGTACTTAACATAATGAATTTTACTAATTAATTAAAGAATAATAATAAATATGATAAAAAAATTATTCTATTTTTTCCTAGGATATTACATTCTATGAACATTATGATATGTTGTATTCAATGTTTTTAATATTAATATAATTATTATCACATTTTCTTATGCCTAACATACTATGTGATAATTTCATTAAATTAATTGTCACACTAAAAGGCCCTAGAAATTCTACAATATGATGAGAACCCAAAATTTCTAAGAAACTATTCTCAAATATATGTTATATATCTGAATGTTATCATCTGAGATAAAAAATTATACAAGCTATCAGGGGTAGAGAATCATAGGAATTTGAGGCACTTTCTCATGGTTTACACCAATAGTAATATCCATTTTTGGATATTATGAGAACAGGACCCACCTATAAGTGTCATTAGATGATCCTATATTCATATGTGTGTATTGATCCTTAGACTTTATGATTATTATTACTGGGTATTATGAGTTTCATACTTTGATATATTGATGAAAACCATGATGATATATGTTCACGGTGAGGTAGGATACTTTGGGTGTGTCATGAGTAATATTCCATTAATGAATAATATGAAAAATTATTTTCCCTTCTTCTATTTAATGGAATATGGTATCTCAATCCCTTTGACGGGAATAATATAGCCTAAATAATTCGACGATCATGGTGTTCTATAGGAAAGTTTGATTTTTGCTAAGTCAAAGAAAGAGACATCGAGCACATCGGTTGATGAGACCAATATACAACCTTCTTGATTAGACATATCATAATAAAGTGATTATATTACATAGTTATTATCTATATGAGATATTATGTCATTGTGTTATTATTTTATTTCTCTATTGGGGCCTTGACAAGTTTCTAGATGCTAACATTGGACTTTATGCTGCTTCTCATAATGCCACTGAGAATGATGCCTAGAGGGTCACACACTAAGTGTATCAATAATATCAATTAAATTATATATTTATTATTTATCAATTAACAAGTTGGAGAAATATTATTATCAAATATGGATTAATAATTCTTCACATTTTCTGGATCGTATATATTTTGTCACCAGTTATTCTAGAAAATATAATGTCAGCTGAATATTTAATAAATATTTATTATGTATTTAGTGAATATAATATTTATTTATTTATTAGAAAATAATGAAAATATATTTATTTATTAAATAAATATTAATTATTAAAGGAATGATAAATATTGAGGATGAATGGAAAACTATGTATTTAGGTCTGTTAAGAAATAATAAATTTTGAATACTATTTGATTTAATTCGAAAGCAAAGAGAATGTCGAGGAAATCATAATATTATTATTATTTTAGACAAAGAGTTCTAAGAGGGATTAAATAAATAATAAAGGGAACTTGTGAAAACCATTATTTCTAAATCTGAGCAAAATTTAAACAAAATTATCTTATTTTTCTATGAGAGAAAATTCATTTTTCATTGTGAGAAATGGCTGCCAAAGTGAATCATCTCAAACCATAGAGAGCTCCCTCTCCAAGAAAGCTCCCAAGAACAGATAGTGGTCTTCCTCCACCATCCACTATTGAGTCTAGAGAGATCATGAAGGATTCTTTGGAATTTATTATCATGGAGATCAAAGGAGAATGGCACAAGAAATAGGATCTTCTATGCTAGAACCTAGATATTCATACGTTGATGTTTGGATATTTGTGAAACACATGTAGATCGATGTTGTAGGAAATATTCTCTTGATTCCTAGAATTCAGTGACTGTTTAACATGGATCTATATTCAAATCCATCAATGAATAAATAATAACAAAAGGTATTTCATTAATTTATTAAATTAATTATAAATAATATGTGATGATCCACTCTCTAGTACCAATGTTTTATCTGTTGGTTATTTTATTTGATTCCCCTCTATTGATCATGACATTTATCATCGATTACATCCCAGAATGATCATCGATCATGACAAATATCCAAGTTATGCATGACCCATTGCATGATTCCACTATGCCCGAAACCTAAATAGTATGTCACAACTATACTATAGTGGTTTAAAGGTTATCTCAAACTTTAGCTTTCCTTTATGATTAGATATCAACTATGTACTATTTATTATCCATTGATAATAAACCCAATGGTAAATAAAATAAAAAACATAAACATCCAATTTTTACATTAGATGAAAATAGGGAGAGGGATTTTCCATACATCCTCAATTTTAGGGGGAGTTCAAACTCGGAAGATTAATTTATGATTATCAAATGTTGTTGTAGAAAATAATTTTTTTTAAATTTTATGACCACTTATTAATTTTTACAAACATAATAAATCATGATGATTCCATACTTCAACCTTTTTTTATAAAATAATATAATATCCTAATATAATATTTTCATGAATATTGTGCCCAATTTTTTGTTACCTCTACTTTACTTTGTTGGTCACAATGGACAACCATGAGCCACATCACTTTTTTTCAAGGATCCACCTACTGTTTTTTCATACACATAATTTTGGTAATTGCATTTGTGGATGATATGTATTCCACTTTACCCATAATATGTGATGTTCTATATTAAATATTTGAAATCTATACAATTCATTTCAAACTAAGGAATATCACTTCTCTACTTTTAGATTTTCTATCAACAACATTTGAAGACCAAACTATTTGTAAATAGGTAAAAAAACATTGTATATCTACTACACAATACATGGAATCATAATTGTGTTCACTCTAAATGTACGTCAAGATTCATTTTAAATCCAAATAATGATCCTCTTTGGGAAAATGTTTAAAATGAGTATCCAATAATTTAACATAAACTATATTCATCCATGATAAAAAATATATATACAATTATCTTCTGACATAGTGTGGGGGCAAATGATTTAACATCATCATGCTTCCTGTGATTGGTTAAAACTCCCATGGGTATAAAAATAAGCTTTTATCATGAATTTCAACATTCTGTGTAGTTATCTTATATATTTATCTTATAAAATGAAATTATATCCCACCAATTGATCTATATGCAAGTTATGAAAACACTTATAGTCTAAAATCATTAAAATTTCAAATTTTAGGCTCATTGTCTTGGAAAAAACATCTGCTAAATTCAATTTTCTATCCAAAAAAATTATATTGTAATTAAAGAAAATAACAATATATTATTATTCCATGGATGTGTTCTTAAACATATTAAAATATATCTACCTATTATGAATAACACCTTCTATAGAAAATTATATCTATCATATATAGGTAGAGGAATGTGTTCCAAATCATACAGTATAACACCACGACACTAATAACCTTAAGATTATAGTTATTTTATAGTATATTTTAAAAAAATACATAGTTCATAGGATCCAATAGTTTTATAATCTCAATAAAATCTATATATAAATGAATATTAAAATAATTTGAAAACTAAAGATGCATTATATGAAAACATGAAAACCCATATGTCACTTATAGCATTCCACATGCACTACTACAAAATAAGACTTTAACAGTGCTGAGCTTTATCAAAACTAGCAAAAAGTGATAATAAAGTGTATATTTTATCAGCACTAAAAATAACACTTATAAAGGATACCCTTTATTAGCCTTTTTTTACCACTGATGAAGGGTAACTTTTATCAGTGCTTTTCATTAGCACTGATAAATGGTATTGTTTATCAGCACTTAATTTATAACGTGGATAAAGGTCCCAAATAAAAATAAATAATTAAAAAAATAAAAAACAAAAATGATTAAATTAAAAAAAATATTGAAAATTTTATTAATTAAATATTTTTTTATAAAAATGAATAGATTTAATATCCATATGTATATATATATTATAAATACTAATAAATATTATATATTAAATATATTGATGTGTAACATTAATAACATAAAATAATTAAAAATATTAAAAATAAAAATGATTAAATTAAGAAATATATTAAACACTTTATCAATTAAATAATTATTTATAAAATTGAATAAATTTAATATATATATATATACATATATTATAAATATTAATAAATAAAATATATTAAATATATACATATAGAATAAAAAATTGCAATAATTAAACAAAAAAAATTAAAAATATATTTTAATAATTAAACAAAAAAATGAATAAATTTTAATAATTAAACAAGAAATTAAAAATGAATAAATTTAAAAATTTATAAAAAAATTATTATTAAAGGCATTATTAATAAAAAAAGAATAATTTTAATATATATTAAAAATAAATGGTAAAAAATAGTATATATTAAATAACAATATAAAAAATAAATAAAATGTAATAATTAAAAACATATTAATGTGTTATTCATTTTTAATGAGTTTTATAAATAATTATTCATTAATACATTTAATAACAAAATAAATCCATCTATATATATATAAATGTATGTAATATTTCTAAATATAATATTTATATAATAAAAAGTATTTATTCATTACATTAAATAAGTTATATATTTAGTGAAGAATGGTTTATAATAAAAAATTGATATTAATTAAAAAATAATGAATAATTGCATCTAGTAATGGACATAATTGAATGTCGTTTAATTTTTTAACATAACATATATCAAACGTGTGTTACTTTGATTGTATATACATATATATAATTAATGATTTTTTATATACAATGCACAGACAAATATTTACCTAATTAATGAAATCTTATATAGATTAACATACACCAAATATTTTTGTAATTTATTCAAATTTTAGTATTCATTTTAAAATTTTATTATAAAATTATATATTTAATATATTATTTATCTAATCAGTAAATATTATTTATTTATTGTTAATATTATTTCTATTAGGTATTAATTCATTTTTAATATTTTTAACATTTTAATTTTTTTCAGAATTTAATCTTTTTCTATTATTTATTTACTATGTTTTTTATATTTTCAATCTGTATTCATATTTATTTCAATAAATATCCAAATTTTTGAAATGATTTATAATTAAATAATAAAACTTATCCATTTTTTCAATATTTTTAAACTCTACAAAATTTTAATTATTCTATTTCACTATTTTTTTACATGCATGCATTTATGTTTATATATTCACTAATAATGTAAAATATATATTTGTAAATATCTATAATTAAATAAATCTATAAATGTATATTTAATATATTTATATATTTATATATTTATAATTCTAAATAATTAAAGATTGTTTTTAAAAAATATATTTATATAAATAAAAATAAATAATCATATATTTTAAAATAATTATAAAATTATAAAAAATCTCTTTAAATAATGATTATATTTATTATATTTATGTTTAGGCTTATATTTATTTATTATGTATATATATAACTGTATAAATATATTTGTCATTACAAAATTATAATAAATATATTTGAAAAATAATGATATTTACAATATTAATATTTATATATAGTTATTATATATATGTAATTACAATTATATAAATATATATATATATATATATATAATTATAGAAATATATTTTGCAAACAAACATTTTATTTTATTATCAAGACAATAGAAGAGTAGATATAAAGGGAACAACATTATGGGGGTCTGAAATACTGAAATCCCAAAGAATCAGCTTTAAAAAATTTAATCTCCTCATAGGGGAAGGAATATAGACTAGTGTAAGTAGAGATTTACTGGTATAGAGTGGCCATAGATGTCAAGAAATCAGTAATAACATTTCCTTCTCCCCACGTGTACATAATCTCTACTCGACCGCCCAACAACCCCTTGAAATTTCTAATGGAATTCTCAATGGACAAAGGGATTTTACCTTTTCTAAATAATTCATTGTAGAGAAAAAAAGAGTCTATCTCAACTCAAGAAAGATAAAGGTCCCTCTACCTTCATAACTGAAGACCCATGAGCATATCCTCTGCCTTAGGTCAAAAATAATCACCTTCACTAAAGAAACATGAAAAAACCATAACCACCAAGAACCACCGATCTCTGAGGACCCCCCCCCCCCACCACCTCGCATTAAACCCATAAGGCAGGAAACATCAGTATTCAACTTCAGGCCCAGCCTGGTGGGGACCCACCAAACCCACAACCAATGAGGCATGCCAATGTTTTGATTGGTATGAGACAACAAGAGAGATCTGAAGGAGGGAGAAGACTCCCTACCATGACATAGTCATGCTAGGCCATGAATTAGATTTTAGTTTTAAAAATAATTCCAAACTGGGTCCTGATGACATCCTTGTGACGCTCTTCATTCTTCCATGACCATACACTCTAAGACCCTACTGCAAGAAATATTTCCCCGGCCTTCATTTCTGGACCAAAGTTATATACACCATGGAATGAGCACATAATCAATTCTAGATGTGACACCTCCCACCCTGTCCACCCTATGATGATACCAAAGGTAATCCATACAGCTTTCACCCAATCGATCTAGATAAAATTATGGCCAATTGACTCATAGTTGGATTCCCTGCAGAAGAATCATTTGAAATCCAAAAAAACTCCTAGGTGCATAAGATTATCCTCTATTGGAAGCTCTATATTCCTAACACACCAAGCTAAGAATTTGAATTTCAATGGTATCACCTTTCACCATACTACCTCTTCCCACACATCCTGAATAATCTCATCTGCTTGAATCCCATTGTAGTCTCCAGAGGAAAAAACTAAAGAAGAAGAAACCGAAAAAAACACACTTATCTGGATCTTCAATGAGGTAGATATTCTCCAAAACAGCCTTCTAATTTGCATCAAGATATACATTAATAAATCTAGGATAATCAATCACCTCTATAAAGGAGATTTCTGTGTTTGATAGTTTGGAAAACAAAGGACCAAACCAACCCAATAGTGCTACCAGTACTTAATCCCCCCCTTGCAAAAAATCTAGTGAGTATACTGATTTAGAGAGACAGAAAATGGATAAACCCTTCGATAAATGGGATAGGACTTTGCTAACTATATGGATGAGCTCATGTATTTAAGTGGTATGTATTTCCCCCATAGTGACTTCCCCTTTATAATCTCCCATGAGAAAATAGCATGAAGCCCCTTCACCATTCCGATCATATTCCAAATGTTAAAACCTACCTACATTAAAGGTCTATCCACCCTCTTCCAATGACACCCAGTTGTGTTTTAAAAATATATTTATAAATTTATATTTACTATATTTATAAAATTATATATTTAAAATTATAAAAAATATTTAATTTTTTAAGATTATTCATATAATTATAAAAAAATAATTATATATTATTATAATTATATAATTATAATAATATATATAATTAGATAAATATATTTATAAATAAATTATGTATAATTATAATTATGAATCTTTTATCAGTGCTAATATTTTGCACTGATAAAGATGCATTTTATTTGTGCTAAAAATTTAGTGCAGATAAATATGTCTTTTATTAGCACATTTTTAGTATTGATAAATCTCCATCTTTATCAGTGCTTATTATTTTATCACCAATAAAAGGGATCTTTATTGGTGCTTTTTTAGAAGCTCAAGTAAAATTTTCCTCGATCTATTTAAATAAACATAACCAGTTGTGATATCAGAAGCTTTCCCAAGAAGCCATGTTCTGCCAACACCCCTCCTCATTGAATCTAATCTCAAGTCAGGGATCAAAAAAATACAAAGATCAAAATAATCAAGGCTCAAATGAATTAAAGGCCCCAATGAATCCATGATTTTGCAATATGTCTACTTTCTCTCAGACGAATCAAAGCTTCAATCCAAGTTACGTTATTTTCTCCTCTTTACTCACTCATTGATTCCTTATTTGGCAATATCTTTTCACATTTTTTGTTTCATTATCTCTTATTATTCATTATACATCACTGATATCTCTTCTAGATTAAATTTATAATTAGTTATTTCTATGATTTTGGGTTTTTATGGACCCTTTAAGGGATTTTCATGATTCCTTGTAGCGCATTAAGACTCCCACACACCAATTTCATCAATTTTGGTAGGTGGCAACATTCAAAATCCTATAAACATTGAACCAAAAATTCTTTCATATTTTAAATCCATGTTGTTATCTGAAGTAAATTATTTAATAATTATCCATTATGTGGTTATGTATTTAAAATGTTTTGTTAAGTTTTTATTAACATAAAATGAGTTTTTCTTAAGTTTTGATTTATTGAACTTCTTTCCATAGAAATAACCCACACAAAGATTTTTTTAAAATGAAACCCATTGTATTTATTAATTTAATCAATATAGATTTTATGTAATGATTTCTTATAAATTATTATTCATTTCTATTATGTTTTCATAAAGGATTTATAAGAATTTGACCGTGATAGGATATTTTTAAAAATTTATTTTAAGTTAGTGAATAAAATGGATATAGTTTTTCTTTTCATTATTTTAAATGCTTTTGATGGGTTCCAAATGGAATTTTCATGATATTTAATCATATTTTTAAAGGAGTTAATCTAAATTTAATATTTTTTCCAAATTATATTAATAATTTTTTTATATACACCCTTTAAGTTAAGCCCCTTACTCATTCATAGGTGAGAAGCTATTTTCACTAGTGCATGATCATGCTTTGGCTAGTGCATGTGACCATTAGGTCACACAACGCCTGTGTAATAGCCAAATTAGAATGGAACTCCATGTCATGTTCTTTGTTTCACAATGGAATAGTGTAGAATTTCACGTTGCCATTGCACAATATTAATTTTTTATTTTTTATTTTTTTGTACCTATTTTAACCATCCTACCAAAACCTTATTAACATACTTTATTAAAATACTTTTTCAAGGAAATCAGAACCCCTCATCCCTCTATTTCATGTGATACAACAATCTGGTTCTATAACTAAGGAAAACTAGAAAACCTACAACTTTCTCGATACCCATATCGTGATCAAATTATAATGATTTTTAATTTGAATGACTTACGGTTATTTATTTATTTCATTTTAGTTACATTTTTTATACTCGGTTTTACTTCTAAGTTTTATTTCCTTAAAAACCAAAAATTTATTTTTAATGTCTGTTTTTAATAATTAAGGAATGGACAATAGAAAATGATTTTCAAGTGATTATATTCATCAAAAAGGAAAAAATAAATGGTTTAATAATGGTTTCTAAATGATTTTTTAAACTATTTTTCATTTTTAAAGATCGATGTTAGGAAAATTTCATGGATGTATTTCCTTAAATAATAAAAACATATTATCTATATTTATTTCATGTCATATTTATAAAATTTTTATTAACTATTTAATAATCATACTTTACTTTAGACTAGGTGGTTTCCTACATTGAATTTCTATGGTCATTCCAATTTTAAATTTCATTTTTGAAAAAGGAGACATGGTTTTAAATGATAAAGTGGGGTTTGAAATGAAAAAGTGGTTCTCGCTTAAAATGAACATAAATGGATTCAGTGTTTTGAGACTCATGAAGTGATTTCAAAGTGAACCTGAAAAGTTTTAAACATCTCAAAGGGTACATCATTCCATTGAAAATGTTTTAAAATTTTAATTTATTTTTAATGGATTTTGAATATGATTTTAGATTTGTTTACTTGATGCTGATAGTTATTAAAGAAAACGGGGTTTTCATATAATTAAGTGTTTGGAAAAAAAAATTATAATTATCATTTGGAATTTAAAAAACGGATTTTATGTTGGGTTTTCAAAATTACAAAAGCATTATTTTGAATATTAAAAGTGGTTTTGAGATGATATTTGAAATTTTAAATTAATATGTGGTAACTTAAAAAGGTTTAAGCTGAAAAACATCATCCTCATCAGCTTCATATCCCAAATAGTTATTATTTAATTTTGTTTCTTGAGACTCTTCCCCCATATAGTATATGATTCTTGAACTAATTTGAGTAGTATTCATCCAAAATAATCCTCAGTACCTAGTATGGGATGACTACTACTTATATTAGTTCAAAGAAACATATGTGAATGTCTAGAAGAGATGGGGTCAAGTCTCAAGCAACAAAATGCAATAACAACTATTTTGGATATGACGTTCATGAGGATGAAAGTTGTCTAAAACTTTTACCTTTGGATGAATTCATAGGATAACGCCAACCATCGAGTATTAATTATTTTATTATATTCAATTACCCATTTCCATCAAATGATACTTAAATTATTTGAAACAATAATTTGTTGGATTCCCCTTATTGGAATTATCAATAGCTTTCACCTTTGATAATGAATGGCTTATGTGTATTTATTTACTTATTATAAAAAATGAATATTTTGTTAACCTAATATGATGGATATTGATTGAAAATGGATGCATGCTAATCATTTGACAAAAGAGTATAAAGATGGAGTTAAAGAATTCATAATTTTTTAAAAATATCATGTATAAGAACCTTCTTAAATCCTTTTTCCATGTTTAAATTGTTTTCATTCAAGAAACATTAATCTATAAGAGTTCTAATAGCATTTTACTTTCCACATAATTGATCATAACTAAAACTTTTGGACTAAACATGGGAAAAAATTGAACGTGCACACTAATTGGGATGGTACTATGGTTTCTAGATCATTTGAAATAAATACCACTCTAAATGATGATGGAGATCGCATGAAACAAATGAAAATGGAAATTGATTGTGTCCTTCATGGTTTTCATAAGTTTTTGGAGAAGTTAACTATCTATGATAAGAGTCCTCTATATACTAGTTCTACTAAATACACAACATTTTCAACTGTATTGATGTTATATAATTTGAAATTTGGTAGTAAATAGAGTGAAACTAGATTTATAGAACTACTTGGTGTCTTGAATGATATGCTACTAGAATAAAATTAACATCCATGTCAAACATATGATGCAGAACTAATGCTATATGCAATGGTATGATCTGGAAAAAATAAATTCTTGTCCAAATGATTGCATATTTTTTGGTAAGGACCATTAAACACTCATAAAATTCCCTAAGTGTGGCGAAAATCGATTCATGAAAAATTAATTAAGTACTTTAAAAGATATATGGTAATTTAATATCATTCCATAGTATAGAAGACTATGTGTATGTCAGGAAATAGTTAGATAATTGTCATTCCATTAAAATACATGTATAAAATATGTGAAGCTACATCATCTATCAAATTCAACTCAGTGGAATAAAATTGAGTATGAGTATCCCAAATTTGGAAATGAGTAAGAAACATTCATCTTGAGTTGTCTACTAATAGAATAAATCCTTTTGGTGTATAAAGTAGTTCTCATGGTATATTGCATTTGTTTTTGGAAATTATAACTTTTCTCCATGGTTATTCCTGAAGCACAAATAAATTATATTGTATCTTATTATATATGGACCAAAGAAACCTATAAATGATATTTATTTCAATTTGGACCCATTTATATAACATGTGAAATTGATGTGGGGGTACATATGTTATAATGTATCATTATTATAGATCTCTAATAATTTCTTTGTGGGATTCAACATATAAGTCAATATATTCACTATTATGTAAAATGTAATTTTTTTCTCTCTCCCACTCTGTGATGGTAATTGTAACAATGTCTCTTTTATAAATACATTCACCAATAAGTCGTCCATGGTGATGAGACTTTGGGAGACATATATTGTCAACATGTGATAGGTAATCGATAGAGAACTCAACATCTTCTTTAATAATACATCATTCTATAATATAATCTAACGTATGACTTCAATTCTTGACATACCCTTTCATAATATTCATATACAATTCAATGGGGTATATCCATCGGTGATGGATAGGACCATATAGTTGAGCCTCTCTAACCAGTTGAACCACCAAGTGGATCATTTTATCAAATAAGGATAGTAGGAAGAACATCTATAATCACATAATATAACTAAAACCATATAAATCATGATTAAAAACTTCCTTGGGTTTATAAACCTACATAACGTGTCTTTGTAAATGAAAATCAAGGTATGGTTAATGTATGTCATACATTTTTAGGAAAAATTAAATATAAAGAAATGCGTACCAAATCATGCATCAAAACAATGTTCCATTGAAAATGGGTTAACAATAGGAGTGCACCGAAAGTTGATGAAATGGTATTCAAGAAGGTGAATTTCAATATAGAAGGGGAAAAGAATGAGCCATTCATAATGGAATCAAAATAAGTGCATGTATTTTGTCTCTCAGATCTAACAAATAAGAATTGGTTGATTGCCTAAATAGAAATGAAAACAAATTTAGGGTAAGATAAAAATTCAATTGAGGATGACCCTATCATTGGTAGATCACAACTTGTTCATGTAGGTCTAAATGTACACAATGTCTTGTATGTTATAGGGGACTAAAAATAGGGGATTTGGATTCTCGATAGAGGATCTAAATACCTTTGACATTTAAATAAAAATTAGTATATTCTAATGAGAAGGATAAAGTTTTTTTTAGTATATATGATTTTATTAATGATATCATCTATTCTCTTCTGCATTAACATAATCTAAGTTAAATTTTTGGCTACTCATACAAATAATGTATTTTTAACGTGATGATATTACCAATTATAGGTAAAAATAGACTGTTATGATGAAAGTGTAGAATTATTAGGGGGTCCAAAACATGTTGATCAAAAAAAATAATGAGGTAACATCACAGTGTAGAATTAAATTATAATGTTAAGAAGTAAGGGTATAAATTTTGTGGTTGGATGGAATCAATATGTAAAACCTATTTAACCTAACAAGTCAATGTTCATTAGTTATGTTGGGGTCACAATAAGGATTAATGTGTTGATTGATATAGATTCATGGTGCCATGTCCAGACTGTAACAAAGGAACCCCTTTAGAAATATATAATAGTAATGTTATGATATTTTTTCTCTATTATACCAAAAATTAATATAATGAACCATTGATTTAATTTTCATTAATCCTTGCATGATTCATTTATTTTAGAAAATTTCAATAAGAAATATTTCATAATGGATAATAGAAAATCCCATAGAGGCTTCCAATCTATTCTTACCAAGTTAAATATTAGAAATGATGAGGGGAATGTATATCCCTACCCACTAGATATTTATGCTTAGATTATAAAATTCAGTGGTAAAAAAGGAGGGTAAAACAGTTGATTAAAATACAAATATTGTATGGGAAACATGTATAAGTATGGAATAATAGTACTTCATTATGCTTTATAGTAGGATTACATAAATATATATATTTATGTTCATATGTTTTTTATATAGTTTGGATATAAGAATCAATAATGAACATAGTGAATGAAAAAATACTTTAAGTATCTTTGAAGTGGCTAGAACAATAGGTCCAGGTTTGAGTATTAGATTTAGGAATGTCTCCTAAATCATATTTCAAGAAGAAGAAACCATGATAATATGAATATAAGATGATAAATGAATTAAAGGAAAAGTAGATTCTTTGAAAGATAATATTGTCTAGTCTGGTTTGACTATCCAATATATGAGAAAGGATCAAAGAGACCAAACATTGGAACAAAGATCCACACATAGAGAACCAAATGTCCCTATTAGTATTGAGGCTAGTCATCCCCCCCAACCTCATACCTTACCCATGGTAATAAATTTTTTCACTAATATTTCTATGAAATGTGAATCAAACAAATTCCGATAACATTATAATATTAACATTCTATATGGGTAAAGTTTTAAGATATTTCTCTCTGTCAATAATCATGAAAGACCTTTTTATGAGGGATATAGTTTATAATATCTTGGGAGACAAGATATACAATAATGAACTCCCAAAATATCACATCATATTGGGGATTGAGTTAGCTCAATATCCAAATTTTGGGTTTCCTATTCTAATTGATAATCCGGATATTAAAATAGTCAATGATTCTCTTAGAAAATTAGTGGTTGGCCATACAATCTTAGGAAGATACATGAGGTACGTCTTTAAAAATTTTTTGTTTTGAAAAACCAGTAATAGTGGATAAAAAACATCTTTTGTGAGGTATTATATTACAGATGGATAGAGTGATGGGGAAATGAAAGGTCAAATTTTGGAAATCTAGTGAATTAACTAGGAATCATAAGGGCATTCTGAGAGTACCTTCTCCTCCTAATTTGAAATCAACATCTATTATCATTAAAATAAATTCATATGCACATTTAGAGATAAAAATATGTATTATAATTCATATGAAGATGAAATATTGGGAACTTTTGTTACAGACATAGTTGGTCTCGAGAGTATAAATGAGATTCTCAAGTTTTAATGGCTAGGAGTCCCAGCTTTGAGTATATATATAAGGTACATTTTCATAATATGTCGGCCAAAATATAGATCTAATATGTTCATTATAGTTAATAACTATTCATATTTTCTTGAAGAATTTATATTGCTACTATATAAAGGTAAAACTATTTGAATCATGATCTGGATTTATTAATCCATGTATCATATCTACGAAAGAATCTTCTTTGGATTAAAATAAATTTTGAAAAAGAATGTTAAACTGTAAATTTTTTTAGAAAAAATAATAGACAACACAATATTTTTTATGCATAAAATTTAGTGGTAAACCTATTCAATCTAATCAAAAAACTATATTTTATTTTTTGATTTACTTATATGTTTTTGTTTTTTAGGCAGCACTAGATGTTGATTGCAATCAATTTGGATACCCAAAATATTTATTTTTTTGATCCAGTGAAAAGATATCAAAAAAAACGACCACATATGATGTGTATTATGAATATTTAATAAGATTTAATTAAAAATTTATAAATGAAATTCTAATTATATTTTCAATCTGTGTTTTAACAAGAATTTGGTTACAGGTGGTCGCAAAATATAGGCTACATCATGTCCTGAAGTCAGTGGCGGAAAATAAAACCCTATGGATTACTTAAAATAGAAGTAGATAAAGATATATATATAAATATTTAACTATAAAAACATATTTCAAAAAAAATATGTCTTTTGATCAGTGATTCTACAAATTTCCAAGCAATATAATGTAAACAATTATGGATAATAGTTCTGCAAATTTATGAGAGAGATCATGAACATACCAGCATCCCCAAAGATGTAATTTCCAAATTTAATTAAAATCTCAATAAAAATATTTCATAATCATTTGTTTGTCTATATTTTCTCAGTACTACCAAGATTTTCAAGAACATTGTTTTAGAAGGAATAAGTAAATTTATTTACAGATGATTGGGAAGCATACCTGGTTTTAGAATCTTTATCGATGATAAATTTAGGTGATTTACTAATAAGTTTGTGATCTAGTATGGGACATGACCATAACAATAAATTTGGGTTGTGATGAATTAGTATTATAATGTAAATATATATACATTATTATTATTATTTTGTTTGTTTCTCAAAGATATGTTTAAGAGAGGGCCCATTCCAAGGGAAAAAATTTCCTAATGGTGCTTCATTATCAAGTAATAATAGAAGGTGGTGTATGAGGTGGATTTAGATATGGAGGTAGAGGTTGAGTGGAGTCAGAGACTGAGGAAGTGGCGAAGTCGGAGACTGAGGTGAAGGAGAATGTAGAGGTGGAGACTGAGGTGGAGGAGGCAATGAAGCTAGAGGAGATGAAGGAAAAAAGAAAATATGTAATTTAAAAAATAAATATTAGGTAATTAAAAATCATGTTATAATATGAAAAGTTTCAAATTTTATAATTTATACAATATTTATTAAATATGTATGAATTAAATATGAAATATTAAGATCAGATGAAAAGTTGTAGCACATTTAGTTATAATTTTAAAAAATAAATGGTAGTTAAATTAATAATTTCTATATGATTTAAATGCTGCATTAATTATACTTGTAAGCTTTCTTTTCATGGGTACCTTATTGAATAAATTTGATATAAGACTCAGGTAACTACAATTGAATAAAAATATTTCTTTCGGTCAATATCATTCCCTATATTAACCATGTTAGTGAGAAAAATACATAACCTTTGATCTCAAAAAAAGGAACCAACCCTCGACAATACCTCTGTAATATTCACTCTCATTTCACTACCTCTAAAATCCTATAACACAAATATGGAAATTATAATATAACAACTAAATTTAGTGATATAAATAATTTTCATCCAAACTAAAACTTATAAAGAAGAACATAGGTGGTGGATATAAGATAAGGAGGCATGTGTCCTTAAAGGGGAATTATATATCATAGATAATGATTTTCATATAAGTGAGTTGAGCCTTAATTCTTTCATATTGTTAGGAAAAATTAATACTAGAAAAAAATTCATCATGAGAAATTTTTTTGAAGGTTATACATTTCAATTAAAAATAATATAAGTTTTTGGCAATAGTAAAAATGGCCAAAATAAGAGTACACATAAGAAAATGAATCCATATATATATCTACTATATGTGGGGATTAGTGCATTTTTGTGGATTATTAATATGAATCATTTTTATGAAATGTATCATGTCATTATATAACAGTAAAAACACAGAAAATAAGGGTTAAAAGGGGGGAGAAATGAACTACATTGAAAAAAGAAAATAATGATGTTATGTTAGAGTTTATCATCACCCAAATTATTGAAAAGGATATACTAATATATAACACAATCTATGAATACTAAATGTATTCTCTTGATTTTATTGTCATTTGGATGCTGACATAGTTTATTTTAGGATCATTTAATATTGGCTAAATTTCTTATATTTTAGTTTCATATGATCAAGAATAATTATAGTATAGCTTAATGATATATTATGAGAAATTTTTTCCTTTTAATTGATTTTATCATCATAATATATGTGTTTTCTAATTAATTTAATCATCACTTATATATAGTAATTATTTTTTAAATTTTCACCAAGATTATAATGAAATGAATTTTTAAACAATGATGATTCAATAATTTACTATGATCATGAAAAGGTGAATTCCTAAAACATATTTAGTTAATTTTTCAACCATTTTGTCCATTTTTTTAAGTTAATTTCCTTATCATTTATATATAATAATTATTTATTTTTTCATATATCTATTGGGAAGTCATATTTTTTCACGAGTCATCTATAACAAGTCAAAAAACAGAGAACATGGTGCTTTTTGAGGAAGCGTTTTAAGCATCATGAGGTTTTTTTTCATCCAAAAGGAACAATTATTTCATTTCTAGATTTTAAATAGATGATTGAAATAAAAAAACACTTCACATACTCAATCATTTTAACCTCAATCTGATATATAGTGTTCTCGGTATGACTTGAACTGTATGTTTTTAGATTATAATTTACATTTTAGTTCAAAACACACATCACATACTCAAAACTAATAATACAGATTCAATATGACTCAAACTACATTCACTTATATCTATATTTCATCAATGAAATTTTAATGAGTTAAAATTCAACTTAGTTGGATGGGTTTTCTGAATATATAAAAAAATTCCTTCTCTTACAAAGGCTTGGAAATCTTAATATTTGCATGGTAAAATAATTTTCCATAAAAGTAATGTATTATTTCATATTTATGTTTAATTAATTTATTTTAAGTACTACTATCATAATATTTTTTTCATATATATGTGGATTATTTTTTCGATTTTGGGTGTTTTGATCAAAGATTCTCATCCTCGTGAGAGATTGGACATTGAGGATGAAACTAAGATAATGACAACGAAGAAATGGTCCATAAATGTATATAACTGTTAAGAAAAGATGATTTCCTACTACTAATTTAATTAATTGTTTCATAATTTTATCTAATATTTGTAAGTTTATTTCCATATCATTTTTATCTATTATTTATTTTTTTTATTTCCAATAACTTTTTAGAAGTTATATTTTTCTTTCAACTATATGGAAAAATCCATTCAATTAAGAACACATTCCTTTCAGATGGAGGAGGAAACCCCATGCTGCATGAAATGTGAAGTGTTTTAGAGATCATGGGGTTTTTATTCCATTAGGATGAAACATGTTATCTATTTTATATCCTTTTTAAATACTTTAAATCAAAACAAATATTTCATAATCAATCATCTAGATATGAATGTAATATACGATGTTCTTGGAATGACTCAAACATTATATTTTAGTTTATAATTAATTTTTAGTTCAAAAAACTCATAAATACTCCTAAACAACAAATTAATATTGTTTTGATACAATAGGTAAAAACCATAAGACTTTTATGAAATGTAGGAATAAGTTACACCTCAATCAGATGCACAGTGTGCCCGATATTACTCCAACATTGTCTTTTTATTTAAAATTGAAATTAATTTTAGTAAGAAAATATAAGTGACATACTAATAACTATTAAATGAACGTTTATTATCTTTATAACTTAGTAAAATGATTCATAAGTCAATTTTTATGTGTAGGAATCATTCTCACATCAAACTAACAACCAATGTGACCAGTATGACTCAAAATGAGTGTTTAAAATAACATTTTTGTAAAAAAAAGTCAATTTACAAACTCATAGCTAATAGAAATCATTTTTATTGTTTTTATATTATCTAAAAACCATCCTTAATTTATTTGGTACTTTTAAGAATTATTTTTACCAAAATTAGATGCCTAGTGTGACCGATTTGACCCCAAGTGTGTTTTTTATTTAAAAATGACATTAGTTTCAGTACAAAACACAATTAATTTCCTCAAAACCAAGAAAAATAATTCATATTATTTTTAAACTATATTAAAATGATACATAAATCATTTGGGACATATTTAAATTAGCCTCACCTCAATCTTATTCACAATGTGATCGGTATGACTCCAAGTGTGTCTTTTCATTTTAATTGGACATTAAATTTAGTAAAAATGAAAAATAACATACTCAAACCCCCAAAATCACATTTGGATTGATTGTGTACTTTATTAAAACAACCCATAAAAAATTTGGGACATAAATAAGTCGTCCTGGACTCAACATGATGCTCGGTGTGACTGGTATGACTCCTAGTGTGTCTTTTTATTTAAAAATGGCATTTATTTTAGTAAAAAAAACCATTGAGATACTCAAAACCAAAAAAAATATTTTGATTATTTTAATACTTTAAAAAAATTATATATACGTCATTTGGGACATGTAAGAATTAGCTTCACCTTAATCCAAAAGACAGTGTGATCAGTTTGAATCCAATTGAGTCTTTTTATTTAAAGTTGACATTACTTTTACTAAAAAAATTAACATACTCAAAAAAAATAAAACATAGTACTATTACGTTGATACTTTGGTAAAAAATCGATACGTCATTTGGGATGTGTAATAAATTGATGAATCTCAATTTGATGCCCGGTGTGACAAGTATGACCCCAAGTGTGTATTTTAATTTTTAATTAACATTGATTTTAGTAAAAAAGAAAACTAGCATACTAAAAACTGAAAAAAAAAAATTTATTGTTTTTATAATTTAGTAATAGGATCCATATTTCATTTGGAATGTGTATAAATTATCTTCACCTAAATATGATGCATTGAGTGACTCGTATGACTCTAAGTGTGTCTTTTTAGTTAAACATGACATGAATTTTAGTTAAAAAGAAAACTGACATTCTCAAAACTAAGAAAATATAGTTGTATTGTTTTGATAATTTTTTAAAATGATCCATAATTAATATTTGACATGTATTAATTATCTTCACCTTAATCGAATGCACAGAGTCCCCAGTTTGACTTGATGTGTCTACTGTCTATTTTAAATTGACATTTATGTTCTAAAAGTGTCACTCCCTGAAAACTAATAAAACACGGTCATATTGTATTTATAATTTAGGAAAAATATTCATAAGTCATTTTTTGATGTCTAGGAATTAGTCTTATATAAAACCGATAGATGATGTTACCAGTATGACTCAAAGTGTGTGTTTCCAGTTTAAAATGAATTTTATGTAAAAAATAAAACTGACGTACTAAAAACTAAATAAAATGCATTCATATTACTTTTATAATTAATTAAAACATCCCATATATAATTTGGGATGTGTATGAATTATCCATCCATCAATTTGATGCATGGTGTGACTAGTATGGCTACAAGTGTGACTTTTCATTTAAAATAGACATTAATTTTAGTAAAAAAAGACAACTAACATTCTTAAAACCGAAAAATCTCATTTGTATTATTTTTAGACTTTATTAAAATTTTCAATATGTAATTTTTTATGGGTATGAATGACCCTCACCTCAATCAAGCGCATGGTGTTATCGGTGTGACTTAAACTGTGTCTTTTAAAATTGACATTAATTTTAGTAAAAAAGGAAACTAACATACCCAAAACCATGTAAATGTAGTCATATTATCATGATATTTTAATAAAATGATCTATAATTCATTTAGTTGTGGTAGTATTTAATTGTACCTCAATATCATACATGGTGTGACCAATATTACTCCAAGTCTCTGTTATCAATTTACTATTAACATTTATGTTCAAAAAGTTTCACTCGCTAAAAACTAAGAACACTTGTTCAGATTCAATTGATAATTTAGGAAAACAATTAATAATTCATTTTTTATGATTAGAAGTTAGTATCATGTCAATCTAACACATGATTTTACTGATATTGCTCAAAGTGTGTATTTCCAGTTTAAAATGACATTTTAATAAAAAAAAGAAAAGTAACAGACTCAAAAATGATAAAATTCATTCAAATTGTTTTGATACTTTATTAAAAATATCCATAAGATATTTTAAACATTTAATAATCATACGCACCTCAATCTGATGAATAGTTTGATAGATATGACTCCAAGTGTGTCTTTTAATTTAAATTTTACATTATTTTTAGTAAAAACACTATTGACATACTAAAAAAATATAATTAATTCAGATTTTTTTAATACATTATCAAAATTACCAATAACTCATTTTATACATGTTGGAATTAGGAACACCTCAATCCAATACATAGTGTTAATGCTATGTTTACAAGTTTCATTTATTAGTTTAAAATCGACATTAAATTTCAAAATTTTCACTCAATAATAACAATTAAAATGCACTCATATTACCTTGATAATTTAGGAAAAGTATTTATAATTAATTCTTAGCATGTAAGAATCAGTCTCATATCGAACTGAGATATGATGTTACCGGTATGACTTAATGTGTGTGTTTCATGTTTAAAATTACATTTTATTAAAAAAACACAAGTGATGTACTCAAAACCAAGAAAATGCATTCATATTGTTTTCAAAATTTAGGAAAACTATCCATATGTCATTTGGGATTTTTAAAAATGATATTCACATCAATCTGATTAATGCTGTGACCGATATGACACAAAATGTGTCTATTTATTTAAAATTGACATTAATTTTTGTAAAAAATATAATTGACATACTGAAAACTGAGAAAATAAATTCGTATTGTTTTTTATACATTATAAAAATAATCCATAAGTCATTTTTGATGTATAGTAATCATCTGCACCTCAATCTGATGCATGGTGTGAACAGTATTACTCCTATTGTCCATTATCTGTTTGAAATTGTCAATTTATCGCAAAATGTGTCACTCATTAAAAATTGAGAAAGAATTCCCAGAATGTCTTGTTAATTTTTGAAAGTGATTCATAATTATTTTTGGACATGTATTAATTATTATCACATAAAATTGATACATGATGTGGCTATTGTGACCCAAAGTCTGTCTCTCTAGTTTAAAATTAAAATTTAGTAGAAAACACAAATGTTGTTATGAAAAATAAAAAAAATTATATTATTTTTTTAATTTATAAAAACAAGGCATAAGTCATTTTGGATGTGTATAAATCAGTTTCACCACAATCAAATGCACAATGTGACATGTTTAACTCTATGTGTCCATTGAGTTCAAAATTTACATTTATGTTCCAACAATGTCACTCACTGAAAGTAAACATGCTCGGATTGTCTTTAAAATTTAATATTATTAGTCATAAGTTATTTTTATCATTTAAGAATCAGTCTCACATGAAACCAAAATATCATGTGACTAGTATGCCTCAAAGTGCATGTTTCCATTTTAAAATTACATTTTAGTAAAAACACACAACTATCATAATCAAAACTGAGAAGACAGATTCAGATTATCTTGATATTTTAGTTAAATGATACATAAGTTATTTGGGATATATAGGAATTATCCAAACATCAATACAATTATTAGTGTAAATAATATGACTCAAAGTTCATGTTTTCAATATATAAGTTTCATTTTAGTTTAAAATGCCTATCACATCACCAAAACTAAGAAAATAATCCTATATTGTCTTCTAATAATTATATCTAATATTACATAATTAATTTCTTTATCAATTTTTTCTTATATTTATTTAGTTAATTTTTATATAGATAATTCTTGAAGATGAATAAGAAATGTTGTGATAGGAAAGAATCAATCTCGACTCAATATGATACATAGTGTTCCTAGTATGACTCAAAGGTTAGTTTACAATAAACACCTTTTGTTTAATTTATATATTTATATTATTAATAACATAATATTTTTTTCTTGTACAGGTGCATTCTTTTTCTTGAGTAGTAGTGGCTTGTCCAATAATAACATGATTCTGGGTCACGGTAAAAAGAGAAAGGAACATTGATATTTTTGAATGTATCTAATAATTTATACTTACTCATGTAATTATATAAACCAATATTTTAAATGTCTATAATGTAGTTTTTTCCTATATCTGTGTTGTAAATTTTATTTAATTTAAAATTTTTATTTTTAAATGATTTCTATGCTTTCAAGTGTTGTTTTTGGTTCTACAGTGTGTTTTTAAAGCATACTGAAGAAATCCCCTTTATCATCAATAATAAATTTGATGATAAAGGAAACCTTTATCAATGTTTTTAAAATATCTAATAAAGGACCCCTTTATCATTACTAAATAAAACTGCTAAAAAATTTGTCCTTTATGAGTACTTCTAAAATCCCAGATATAGGTGTCCTTTATTAGGGGTTTTTTAGCACTGAAAAAGAATCCCTTTATAAACGCATTACAATCACTGATAAAAGACAAGGTCTTTTAATCAAACATCAGTAGTCAGATGTTTTCTAGCACTAATAAATGCCAATTTTAGTACTTTTAAAGGCCTATATTTTATTAGTAGTTTTTTTCTTAAAGAAGGAAACAAAATGTTTGAGCTTGGAGTCTTAGTATTTGGTAGTGCATGGTGAAGGATAACTTAACATATGCAAGGAATACATAATCAGTTTGGAATAAATAATCAAATAAAATCACTATGGATGAAAACATTAAACCTAAAATATCCACAAAAAAACTAATTTGGAAAATAAATCACATGGATAACTATAACTAGTTTCATATTGATGGAATACATAATGTTGGTCACTATAATAAACCATCGAGGTTTTGTTCCAAGGAATTATACATAAATTGGTAAACCATAAACCAAATACCAAACTAGTTTGTCTCATTAGACCTACTGATACATTGAGGGTCTACATAATTTCAATCCACACTAATCACTAATTATTCCCAATGGATTCATATTTTAAAGGAATGAATAAAAAATACAACCCATAATTAACATGACTTTGTAATCAATAAACATCCTTATTGTAATAAAATGTATATGAAATGTTATAATTTTCCCACATAATGGAGTTATATTTCTATCTAGGTGAATGTGAAATAATAAACATATAATATATAGGATACTCAAAATGTTATGTAAACTTTCTTGATCAATGGAATGGTAATTTCATTGTAAAAGAATATCCTAAAAAAGTCATTGATTTTAATAGTTTTCAATGGTTTGAGAAAAAATTAATGATTCGAATATATTATTATGATTTATAAATTTCATGCGACTCATCAAAATAATATACCCAAGAAATATCAAACTAGGTGAAATGTTAAGACCATCTATTTTTCACCCAGTGAAGATTTAGTTAATATGCTGCCAACTTTTTTTGGGTTATTAAACTTGGGTGAATCTAATCCAAAGACTATATACAATTATAGTATTAGGAATGGGATTTCATTGAAAATAACTTACACTGTCCTTTATTTTTAATTTTTTTCATTTTTCAGTTTTATTGAATCAATCTCATCTAATGGTAGAGAATTATAACATCTTATAGAGGTAGTCTACTAATAGGGAATAATGATATGCATTCGATAAAATGATAAGGAATTTCTAATGATGAATCATAAAAACATTTCACATTGTACTGAAAATGAATTTTAAAGGATTGTGTAAATATAGTATGAAAAGGGACTATGAATCCTTACTTCAGTATAATAATGACTTAGTAAAAGGCTATAATGAGTGGGAATGAGTAATATCTATTTAAAAACATATATAATAGATGATTATACTATATGAACCGAATTTTTCTATGAGGTGTAGAACCATTAGTTATATTTTATTCCTTTCTTTTATCCTTTTAATTGAACCCTAAGGTCAAGGAAGTATTTTGGAGCATCTGAGTATTTTTTGGAGCCCAAATACCTGAGTTTTGGAGGAAACAATGTGTCCATATAGTTAGTAGAAACTGTACCACACATTCCCCATGGTTAGAAAAACTATCTGGGGTACTGTAGGGCTCCACAAACATGAGTTCATAGGTAGCATATGATTCGCCTAATCAGGAGATGCAGCCCGTGAGGGGTGTGCACCCTGGGCAGAGGGGGACACACAGGAAAAGAATTATTGGACAAACTGTGATCCCCCAACCATGCTTGGAACTATCCTTGGATAGAATGCAGTGCACTATTGGCACATGACTTTTCCAACTGTGTGGTTGAACCATGTTCCTCTTTAAAACTGGAAAATTTTACTATTTTCTCTTATTAACTTAAAATAACTCACTCCACTTTCTTATTTTACTCTAGCAGATAACATAATCTCTCCCCCTATCAGTGGATGTTATCACCCATCTTCAAGAAATGTTATTTGATAACTTCTTCACCCAAAATTTGAATCAAAATATGTTTATCTCATTTGATTCCTACTGGTAGGCTCTCCACTCATTAGGCTCCTTTCATCATTTTTCATTATATAAAAGCTTTTTTTACTACATGATCATATACCCTATTTGTAGGAAATTCATCAATTATCTCATTTTTTCAATCTAGTCCAAACCAAGGTCCGAGGCTAGATGATTCATCTACTCCATGAAAAAGGTAGGTGTCTAATGATTTTTTTCCTCAAATTATCATCTTTTTATACACTATTTCCAATATGTGCATGCTGGTATCACTGAGTGTTTCTCTTTAAATTCATTTTCTCCAATGTAAATTTCCTATATTGTTTTATAAGTCGCTAATGGAACCTCTTGACTTATTTGTGGATCGTAACCTATATATTAACCCCCCAAGCATGGTGTGTTCCTGTTTATGCCTTTAGTATCCTATTTGAGATTGTTTAAGACATTGTTAGAGTGTGGTCTAATTGATCTTTGTTAAGGTAATTGCTCCATCATAGTTAAAAAACATTAGATTTTTAAATATAAAGTATATATATATATATATCACTTGGCCTTGGAAAATTTATCTAAATTGATAATTTGTTTCATGTCCATAATTTTACTTGTCAAGTAAGATGAAAGGTAATGGAATAAAAAGAATTAATTGAAATTGGGATGAGTATTACATATCATATGATGACATGTATATATAAATTAACTTAAGTGTAAACAAACTACTACTTTTGTACCTTTTTCATCTTTAAAAGAATGGTTTGACTTGAGTCTACCTTGGATTCCTAAGGGAATGCATTGATCACTCTGAGGATGCCATTACGATTCATTAGGCCAATTTTAATGGGATATACCCACCATGTAATATAGTACTTTAATTATTATTTGAATACCTTGGAGTAGTACCAATGATTCACGTGGATCCTTTCTAGATATTATAATTACTTGGATTCTCTCCATGGATAGATCATGATGTCTTCGGAAACACATCACCATGGATTCAACCCATTGGGAACATTCATGCTTATATAAGATTTTATTGGATAAGATCCATGGAATTATTTAGACTCTCTTAAAAAGGAATACCTTTGGTATACCCCTTGTATTACACTCATACCCTTATATCCTAACATCTTGAGTTACCACTATGAGTTGGATTGACCCCGTCAGTCATGGATTCTGTAGTTTCAGCTTGGATCCCCCTCTTTTATTATCATCATTATATTTTATGCTAACCAGTATACTATAATTCTTAACCAATGTGTAATAATTAAATTATCACATGTCCTGAGTCACTAGATGACGTTGAATTAGGTATGGGTTATTTATTTTTTCATTTCTTTACTTTTATATAAATGTACACTATTACAATTTATATTCAAAGAATGGATTTGTATAGAAACCACATATGGTGGCCTACTAAGTTTATCTCACACCCTATTTGGGATGTAGTTGGTAACCATGTAGATTATATGATCACAATTTTTAAGAATGGGAAGAATCAAGATTTGGACACCTGACTTCTTACTTAAGACGAGAGCTTGGTAGTGTATGACCTCTCTGGTGCTCTAGATGCTTGGATTAATTTTTCCCATTTTTATTATTTTGTAGGAAATTTGTTTTAGTTTCTTCCTACTACCATGTAGGATTGATTTCCCTTTCTTAGAGACATATTGTTGTCTTTTTTATATTATATAATTTATAGATCTAGATTTTATTATATATTTCATTATTCTTATTGTTCTTTTCACCACCTTATTCATTATTATTAATATTTCACTATTTATTCATCTTTTTACATTTCTTCTCCATTATAACTAGAAGGAATTGTCTCTAGATGGAAACACCCTAGTCCCTCACTACTATTTAGAAGCCTCTGTCTTATTGGGAGGAGTTCTTGATCCCTAGTGGTCAATCAGATTTGGTTACTCAGGAGTGAATCGGGTCTAAGACGTTAGAAAGTGGTATCTATGAGATTTTTCTTTTCATGTATTATTATTTGGAAATATATAAATGATATTAGAAAAATGTCAAAACATGTCCATAATAAATTCCTCTGAGTAGATAACCCATGTCCAGGATAAACACAAATTTTCATGGAATGAGAAATTTTTGTTCTATATTATGCATACTACATTTGATATAGATTCACCATTGGGTGATGAGCATGAATTATGGTATTTTTTATGCTTTATAATGACTCTAACTTTGCCTAGTATCGCTAGGAGTATTATTACATTCATCATTATAGGAACTTATGAATTCATATTTCGTTCATATACCATTCCATATAGGTGTACATTACTTCTTTCATTACCTATATCGCCTAGTATTGGTGAGTGTTCCTTGGTTATGATATATTCCACTTACACTAAAAAATTCTCTAGGAAATAGATATTAGTTATCTAAAATGTCATCATAAACCTAAATAGTGCTTTTCTATATAGATATATGGTGGAATATTAAATAGAAGATTTCAATCCACGTAAGCTATGTAACCATGGTTACATGATCTAGACTTTGGATGCAACTGTGTGACTAACAATTTAAATTTATAAAATTTATGGTTCTTTATAAATTGGAATGGGTAATTCAACAAATCTATATATTGTATTTTAACTATTACATTATAAGAAAAAATTTAAGTGGTTTTGTTGAAATTAAATGGGTGTCAATTTCTATTTATAAATAGTATAGTCCTTTATAAACTGGGAATGAAAATCCATTTAATTGATTCATGTATTATGTATAAATTCATTGAAGGATGTAAGATATAAATTCTAAATTATAAAAAATATAGTTTCTAGTAAATGAATAAGCCAAGTGAATCTTAATGATTGTTTCCATCCTTAATATATAATTGGCCATCCAAATATTATAAACCCTTTAAATAAAAACTTGAATGCTTACCTATACATAGATTCTTAATTGGTTTATTTGGGGTATTATGTTAGGTAGTGAGCCCTTTTTTCTAATAATCCACTTCTGTTAGTGATCCTATATAATTTTACATTTTTTTCTTAGGTGTGTGCTTGGAATTTGTAGATTTATTCCACCATGATTTCCTAATTTCTCGCACCAAGAGGATGGTGATGAACATGCTTCGAAGGTGGTGGGCCCTGATTCACCTATGTTACCTCTCATAATGCCACATATAAAACCACCTACTATTCTTGAACATGGAATTGACACTCATCTTTTAGATAGATTCCTACACTTGGTGCAGTCTATACTGGGTGATCCATGACTTGGACCTACATTGTCTAATCTTACTCATGTATTCCAATAGAAGCATCCACCCATATTTCCTTTAGATATCAATACTTATGGAGTTGATTCATGGATAAAATTATGTCATCAATCTTATAGAATTTGGAGATTTCTCCATATAAGATGATCAAACTCCCTAACTACATGCTATGTGATTCTACCATGCACTGGTGGGATGTGATTACACAAGCCAGTTTTCATCGGGGTATGGTCTGGGCATATTTATAGACTTCTTTATATGATTATTTTTTCCCTTAGATGTCGAGATATTATCAGGGAAGAGAGTTCATGCACCTGAAGTAGGTTGGTATGTCAGCCATGGACTATTCTGCATTCTTAATTGATCTTCAAAGCTTTACATCACTTGTTTTTAATGACGAGATATTGTGAGTGAAATGCTTCAAGTAAGGGCTTAGGTATTCTATCCTTACTCAGGTGAATGTATTTCACCTATTGACCATTTATCAGATCATGAACCAAGATCTTATCATTTATTGAAACTTGATGGATACTGATGTTACTGGGAATAGAGGGTAATGTTCGAGGAAGGGGTGTAGTTATTCCTGTAGTAGGGTGAGTATCCTTGAGGTTTCTCATCAAAATAGTGGAATCCAGAGTATTTGCACTAGTAGTGATGTTGTATGCCATTAGTGTGGACACTAGGGGAATGTGAAGCCATAGTGTGATAGAGACCCAATGAAGTGCCATTATTATGGATGTATGGGTCATCTTTATAAGCTTTTTTTAACTTTATAAATATTTCTAGTTGAAGAGGACCAACACCATCTCTAACTTCAACAAAAGGATTAGTGACTCTATGTTGGACCAGAAGCTGGAGTCGCACTGACTAGATAGGATGAGGAGGAGGTTGTGGTCGGGGAGTCAGAATTCTGATTTTCCATGCCAATAGAGAATACTTTCTTAGGGTAGTCAAGATGTAGCTCAGGGTCATGGATCAGGTTATACACATTCATTACAATAGATATAATTTATAATCAATTTTAGAAAATATTAGACTTGAAACTCTATACATTTGTGGATTTTTTAACCCTGGACACATTGTTGGGTGTATGGTAGAGTGTATACACTAATGAAAGGACTATCCTATTGAGATGGGTGGTTATCAATTCTTGTGTAATATATTTATTCTTGAGATGATTGGGATTAATGTCATACTTGGGATGGATTGGATCATTCTTTATCATGCCCACATAGACTATTATCACCAAAGTATGACTTTTAGATCACATGAAGGTGTCATATTTTAATATAAGGGTGAATGAGATGTCCAGGATAGTTGAGTCAGACAATTTCATTATGGTATGGGAGGAGTGAAAACCCAAATTTTCAATATTTTCATGAATGATCGGATAGTGTGTCTAACCAATATTCATCTGGTAATGGATCGTTACAATGAGGTTTTCCGAAAAGACTTATCTAAATTACCTCATAATAGAAATAGGTAGAGTTTATAATTGATCGCATTCCAATAGAATATATAGTATCAATTCCTCCATATAGGATGACTCTTATAGACCTTTAGGATATCAAGATATAGTTTGAGGATTTAAAATCTAAGGGTTTTATTTCCCAAAACATCAATTTTTGGTTCACCTATACTTTTTACCAAGAATCCAGAAGGAACCCTTAGTCTATTAATTGACTAATGATGGTTGAACTAGCTTATAGTTAATAACTGGTATATTTTTCCAAAAAATAGATTATGTCTTGGACTATATTTGAGGAGCTATAATGTTGATAAAGATCAACATGTGATATGGATATCATCTGGTATGAGTCAGGCCTTCAAATATGCCACATATATCTTTCTGAAGATATTACAGTCTATATGAATACTGGGTTATGTCATTCAGTCTTATGAATGATCCCACCATTTTCATGGACTTGATGAATAGGGTTTTCCACCCATTCCTGGATTCCTTCATCATGGTTTTGTGGATGAAAGATTGGTGTTTTCTAATAATTGATGAAACTATGATAAAAAAACTGGAGATTATATTGATTACATGGAGATATATGATAATTTATTTTCTAATTTCATAAAGTGAAACTTATATATTGACAAGGTTCACTTCCTGGGTCATATTATCTTATAAATTGTGGTGTTAGTTGACCTAGAGAATGTGAGTTCTATGGTCTCTTAGGATTATACCAAGAACATGTTTGATATATGGAGTTTCTTGGAGATTTTGGATATTATAGTCTTTTAATGCACGACATGTCATGCCTTGTAGTGCCTCTTACCAGTTTGAATAACAAGGGTTTCAAGTTGTTGTGTTCTGAAGCCAATGAGAAATCATTTCATGAGCATAAATGAAGACTTAAAATAGCACCGACCATGATTCTATAAGAGATATACAGAGACTATACAGTGTTTTATGATTAATCAGTCATTACTATAGATTTAGTACTAATTCCAAAGGATTGGTTCATTGTCTGAGTGTCTCAACAATTGAGACCTTATGAGTGTAATTACTCGACACACTACCTTAAGCTTGTTGCAATCATTAATGTCCCACATTGTTGGATTAATTATGTGATAATAGAGTTATTTTTTTTCTTATATACCATAATATCCTCAAATATATCTTTATAGTGTTAATTGAATCTTAAAAGGTTAATATGGGTTGAATACTATTAGTATTTTGACTTTAATCTTCCCTATAATCCTTGAATGGGTAATGCAGTAGCAAATGAGCTGAGCAAGAAAACATAGGCAAAATTCATTCATAAATGAATTGATGAATAGAATTTGATGGACCTCTAATATTAGATGCATATACAGATTCAATAGATTCATTAGAATCCTTTTCTTATGTCCTTAGTTTTTACCTCTTGACTTCTAGATATGGTAAAGAGAAGGCAATTTTCAAGAAGTTTACATGGGTGTATCTATGTTCCTACATACATGTGAGAGGATCTAATGTGAGAATACCATTCTTCTCAGTGGGTAGTGCACCCAGGTTTCACCAAGATTTATCATGATATGGGCCACCAGTATTGGTGTCTTGGAATGAAATTTAATATTATGAGTTTTATCACTAGGTGTTCCAACAGTCAGCAGGTAAATCCCAAAAACCAGTAACTCATAGGATTTTTATATGCATTACCAATACCATAAAGGAAATGGAATGAAATAATGGTGGATTTTGTGACTGGTTTATCAATGTATCCCCAAGGTGTCTACATGGTTTGGGCAGCCATGGACTGATTGATGAAGGTATCACAATTCATTTTTATTTATAGAGACTTTATCAGTTGATGAGTTGTGATGAATATATATCCATGCGATGATAAGGATACAAAGGGTACCTCATTATTTAATTTTAGATAGGGATTATCATTTCACAATGAGGTTCTATAAAGGGGTACATGAATCTTTGGGAATATAGGTGCTTCTGAGAAAATTGTTTCACCCTCTGACTGATGGCCAATCAGAACAGACTATAAAAGTGTTAGAGGGAATGCTCTAAGCATTCATCCTTGAATTAAAAGTTTACTAGGAGAAACATATGACCCTTATTGAGTTTTCCAACAATAATATCTTTCAAGAAACAATTTAGAAGGCTCCAAATGAGGCCTTATATGCTTGGTCATGTCATTCGCCTATATATTGGATATAAGTAGGCGAGTTAGTGCTACTAGGTCCTCATCTCATGAAAGAGATGGTAGGGTATGTTAAACTGATTCATAAGTGTATGTATATAACTCATATTAGATAGAAAATACATAATAATCATTGTCAACAACCTTTGGAGTATGAGTTCAGGGATTGTGTTTTCTTTTGTGTGTCACCCAAGATGGTGCATAGGCGGATATGAAGGTAAGGGAAGATCTTGCCTCATTTTGTAGGTAATATTGAGATCCTGTAGAGAGTTAGGATGGTACCCTATCAAGTTTTTTACCTCATAGGTATTGTTCCATGCACGATGCCTTCCACATATCACAAAACAATTTAGTCATCATTCTCATGTGTCTCATACTTTTGATCCCATGGTTATTAAATTGGATGTCAATTCTTCTTTTGAGGAGTATCTCATTCAAATTTTTATCAGAAAACAATGTCTCTATTTGGAAGGTATTTCACTTTAGTATGGGTGATATAGAAACATGGATGTGTACAAGATGATAATTGGGAGTGGGAGGATGATGTATATGCTTAGAGATCATAGTTACTCTCAGAAGAAGTTTTACCGTCTTTGGAAGGGAAAATCACTAAAGAGTTCCTTGAATTGGGGAGGACTCCAAAACCCAATTTTTCTACAAGGTACATAACCATTAGTTTTTAGTTGAATCTTTGTTGTTATCCTTTTAATTGTACCCTATGGTTGGTGGAAGGATTTGGGATCATCTAGGTCTTTTTTAGAGCCCAAAATCCTAATGTTTTGAGGAAATAACTTGGCAGAAAAATTAGTAGAAATTGTACATCCTATTTTTCACAACTAGATACCCTATGGAGGCTTCCATAGGGATCCACAAAGGGGAGAACATGAGCTGCACATGGTTTTCCAAACTATGTGTTGTAGCTCATGCAGGATGTGCATCTTGGGTAGAGGGGGATACATATGAAGAGAAAATATTGATAAATAGTACTACCCAACCATATGGTACACTCTCCTTTGATAATATTTGGTACATAATTGGCACACAATTTTTCCAACTGTGTAGTCAAACCATGTGCCTCTATAAAGATGGAATATTTTATTATTTACCTTCTTTCTATAAAAGGATTCACTCATCTATATTATTTCTCTCTAGAGGATTTCAAAACCTCTCCTTATCTCATTGGAAGCTCCAAACATTCTTCAAGATAGGATACTTTATAACTTCTCCTTCCAACCTCTAAATAAAGATCCATTTATATCATTGGATCCTTACCAATAATATCTCAACTCCTTAGGATACTTTGGTCATTTTTATTTCTACTTAAAATGCAATTTTGGACCAAGTTCAAATGCCCTATTTTTTGGGTATTTTAATAATCTCACATTTTCATAAAATCCTTTTCAAACCAAGGTTTAATATGAGATGAGGCATCTACTACATGCACAAGGGAGGTGGTCTTTGAATTTTCCATCAATGTATCACATTTTTATAAATTATTTCCATTGGGTTCATGTTGATATCACTGGGTGTTCCTACTTTAATTCATATGATAAAATGTAAATTTTATAGATTGTATTATGAGGACCTAATGGAACATCTTGACATATCTTGGGTTCATAAACACGATTTTGAAAACCCCAAATGGGATGTGTTCCTCTTTATGTCATTGATGACCTATTTGAGATTGTCTGGGTCCTGTTCAAGTGTGATCAACTTGAAATTTGTTAGGCTAACTGTTCCATCATAATAAATAATAAATTATGTTTTCCAATAGAAATTATATATATATATATATATATATCATTTAGAATAGGAAATTTTATTTAAATTTATAATTGATTTCATATCCTTAATTCACATTTTCAGTCATGATAAAAGATAATGGAATGAACCAAATGAAACGAAATTGGAATAAGTATTACATGTCCTATGAGGATACATGAATATAAATGAAATGAGTATAAGGAACCTACTAATTTTGAACATTTTTTATCTTTATAGGAATGTTCATACTTGAGTATACCTTGGATTACTGACGGAATTTCGTGAGCTAATAGTGGATTCCATTCTGATACATTAAGCCAATTGTTGTAGGAGATACCCACCACATAATCTATTAATTTTCTTATTATTTTATTTCCTTAGTGTTTTAATAATGACTCACATGAATATTTTATGGATATTTGAATGCCTTGGATACTCTCCAAGTATTCAACTTGATGTCTTCAAACATGTAGTACTGTGGATTCACCCCATTGTTCATAGTCAAGTTTAACCTAGAATTACTATGGATGAGCTCAGTGAACTTATATAGAATATATTAATAGTGTAATGACTTGGATTCACCCATTTAATTACAACCAAACCCTTATAACATGAATTCATGAGTTACCACTATGTATTGTCTTGACCCTTGAGGTCAAGGCTACCTTGGTTTCACCTTGGATACTTCTAATTTATTATCATCATTATTATTTTATTATTACATGTATATTATAATTATTTACCCCTGGATAATAATTAAATGATCATATATTCAGAGACACCAGGTGATGTTGAATCCAGTGTAGGTTATTTATGTTCATACTACATTACTTTTATATACTTTCACACATTAAAATTTATTTTCATATACTAGATTTTTATAGAAACCATTGGTGGTGGAATACTGAGTTCTTTTCACATCCTATTTGGGTTGATATTGGCACTTGAGAATATTATATGATTGTAGGTGTGGAAAAATGGAAGTGTCCTAATTTGGAAACCAGACTTTTTACTTAGGATGAGAACTTGGTAGTGGATGATAGGGCCAATGGTTGGGATCCTTAGATAATGTTTTCCCCTATTTTGTTTATTTTTAAAGTCATGTGTTGTACTAACTTCCCTATATCATATATAATTGAATTCTCTTTTTATAGAGACTTTCCATCATCTTTGGTATATGATATAGTTTATATATATTTAGTTTATTATTTTTTTATAATGTTTATACTTGTATCTGTTACCTTATTCTTTATTATTATTATGTTATTTTTTATTAAACACTGTAACTATTGTGATCCACTCTAACCTATGGGAATAGTCTACCCAAAGACACACATTGACCCTCACTGCTAGTTTGTAGCCTCTGGCATAAGGGGAGGTGCACTTGACTCCATGTGGATTACCAAGAATGGTTAATCTAGAGTGAATGAAGTCTGGGATGTGACAAATACCATAGATTTTCAATCATGGAAATATATGAAGAGGTTTAAAAAATTATTATAATAATAATATTTCAATTGAAAAGAAAACAGGTTTATTAGGAACCCTAACCTTAATGGTATCTTCTTAATACTTAAGAAGAGAAAATTAGAACATTAAAAACTCTTTAATATTGATATAGAAAATTATAGGGTAACCAAGATCTATAATTTTAGAGTGAAGATGAATAATATTATGGTTGTGTATTTATGGTAAATCAGATGAATTTGTTTATTAATTTAAAAACATAGGATTTTGACTATATCTAGATAAATAATAAACTACTAGTTCCCCATGGTTTTATCCCATGGTATTTGACATGAAGTTACTTGGTTCTATATTATCAATGATCAAGAATTGAAATGCTTCAAAATATATTATTTTGGATTTGGGTGGATTCTTATTTATATAAAATTTTCCTTTAAAATATTAATATAGACTTTTGGTTTTTGGAAGAATAATTATTATTTAGGAAAATCAATTTTGTTACTTTAATAAAAAATATTTTAAAATAATAAACCCATTTTTTGACATGATTGTATTCATATTACTTAAAATATTATTTTTAAGTCGTCATTATATCATAATACATATCGTATATTCTTATCATATTTTTCTTTTTACTCAAAAATTAAACTATCTTATAAATCATGAGTAATTCACCATCTGATAATTTTGGAATGTTGATTTGAAATTGAAATATTTTTTATGATATAAATTTTATATATGTGTGAAATTTAATTATTAACAAAACCATTATTTATTTGAATTTTTTTAATTTGGATTCAAATATTCAAAAAAGTGTTATGTTTTTCAGAGATATACCCATGTAATTATATTATTATTCATATATAAATATTAATTTTTAATTATATTATATTTAAATTATTTTATGATAATGTTTTTTATTTTACATTCCTATTATTCTATTGTATTGTATTTTGTTTTACTATTATGATGAAATAATAAAGTATTTAATATGAAATGATTTTTGTGATGAAATGTTTATTTAATATACTTGAGTCTCATTCATTACATCCCCCAATAAATAATTTTGTCCTAAATATTTGGTGTGTACATCAACACATAAATAAATGAGGTTACTTCAGGCTCATTGTTTCCCCAGGATCCCATGTCCCTTATTCTAATTTGTCATTTCTCTGATGAAATTTCACTAGTTAGTTTATTTGAGTTCATAACACAAATGATCTGCTATTAAGAATCTAGATATGCATTCATTATATGATTGTTAAGGCTCTATCTCTTTTTCATTGGTGGCGAGTTCATGTGTAGGGTCCAACATGTACTTTCTTTATAATGATTGATGATAGACTTCATGGAAATTAAATATATTTGTTTGAAAATCCAAATGATAATCCACAAAAATATCCTCACAAAAATATAACAATTTCTAATATAACTCTCTATTAACATCAATTTTTACTAATACTTATAACTCTCTCCCATGGTGATACTTTTAGGAAGACATGATTATCAACTTGGAATTCCAAGACCTTCCCCTAATATTCAGTATAGTTTTTTGTTTTTATGTGATAAATTGATATAAATCTAGATACCATGAACCCTCTCAGTTGTTTCCTCTATATGTTTTGGATCAAATATTCTTCTTTACCTAATTCACCCTAATAGGTTTTAGTATGACATTATAACAACCCATAATTTTGGATCCTTTAAAATACTTTCTTTTCTATATAAATTTTGTCACACGCTACACCCAATGTAAAAAAACCAAAACATATTAAGAATAAATTATTCATAAATCCAAAATAAACAATAATATGGTAATATATAAAAAGTTATTATGTTTAGTGGGAAAATAATTAATATGAGTAAATATTGAAAAACTTATTTATGATAAGAGTAGTTTTCATTATATTATATATTTTATTTTAAAAATACAAATATAAAATGTTTATAATTTATTTTTTATAACTTAAAATTCATAATTTAATTCCTCTAAAAATTTTCTTAATATTTATTTTTTAGATTTTAATGAAATACTAAATTTTAGGGTCAAAAGAAAAAATATCGATTTTATTCATGCCCTCAAGTTTATGGAAATTTGTTTATTATAAAAATAAATTGAAATATTTTGAATCCTTTCCTATCAAATTATATATTATAAAGTATGATATTTAAAAAAATACTATGTTAAATTTATAGTCCTGTGCTAGATATTTTTTAAATTTTATGTAGCGATTTAATGAAATTAGTTTTTTCGTTATTTTGTGGATTTTTTTATAACATGATGAAATAAATTTTATTGTTTCATTCATTAAAAAAAATTAATATTTGAATGGTAAAATTTTTTTAAATTTTTTTTAATTAATTTAATTGATAATTGTATCCCAATAATTTATTATTTTGCTCAAAAATATACTATTATTTTAATGGGTTTTTCGCATTACATGAACCAATATTAAGATTAATTTCTATAAACATAGAATTTATTTTGACAAAATTATTAATATATTTTAGCGAGTGATTTCCATATAATTTTGTATGGAAAATTTTTATTATTGTTATAAAATATAATTTGTTGTGATTAATTTTATTAACCATGACAATAGTGAAAAACTAATTTTAAAATTATTATTTTATTAATATTAAGGAATTTATTTAAAATAAATTTAATTGAAATATATTTAACAAGGGATATATATTTATTTATAAACAAATAAATAATTATATCAATACTGATTTTATTTGTAATCAATATCAAATAAGATTAAGAATCCATAACGATGAAAATTACTTTTTTCTATAAAAAATGATTTTTACACATTTTCCATATTAATTTAAAACATAATTATCTAATACATAGATATTCAATTCGATTAAGTTGATTTAAAATTCTTTACCATAAACAATAATTTTTCTTAATGTCTATCTTATATTTTAATTAATAATTTAATTACTATAGTAAACAATTGTTACTAAGGTAGAAATTATAATATAAATGGTCATAAACCTATCGAGAACAGCTTAAAAACACTCAATATTATCTTGAAATGAATAGTGGGTAGAATACCAAACCTAAAATCCTTTTCTACTTAAAATTTTTAACAATTTTGAAAATTTTTACCCCCGAATATTGAAAGGATGTAATTGGAATATAAAATTTACTTCTAAAACTTCCATTCTCTTCCATTATAAAATGATATCACTTTAATGCTTAAAAATCTAAACTGAACCATATAATTACTTCTTGAATCTCTATAATTTTTCTTTCTCTATAACCCTCTCCATACAAAATAAGTTGTTATTCGCTCATATTTATTCTATGCCCTTCATTTTTAAGGAAATTTTCAAGGAAGAAATCAAGTCTCCAATATATGTGTTATTTCCTTCTTAAGATTTTATTATTAATATTAATCTTCTAAATATATTGTCACCATAATAATATGATGAATTTATTTTCCTTATTAAAATTTCATTTTTTATATTAATGGTACATCCATTAGTAATTAATCTTTATCCACATAGAAAAGAAAAAGAACATGGTTATTACATTATGAGGACTACTACCTCCAAGAGGCAACATCGTTTGTTTTTCATTAAAACAATTTTTGATAATATTCTTGGTGTAAATAATGAATATATTTGATATATATAATATATTTGTGAATATAAACTTCCAATTTAATATTCACCCTTACCTCCTCTCACGGGGTGAGAAACTGGACACTAATTGTGCGTACATGCGGATTACCACCTCCACTATGAAACATTTTTTTGTTGTTTTTATAGGTTTTAATACATTATAAAAACATAATGAATTTTTTCACCATAAAAATAATAATAATAAATATCATTATTATTATCTTATATTTATATTATTTCAAAAGAAATGCATCCTTAACCGTACTCACCAACCGAGTTAAAGCATGTTTAAGTTTTCTTAGTTTTAACCACCTCCAAGAAAAAACGTTAAAATCAAATTATGGAAGACTATGAAAATATAAAAAATAGTATTATTATAATATATTAATTAAATTATAATTATTTTATGGTTATTTAAATAATATATTTAATACCTAACAAATCATTAAATTAACAATTTTGTTTTCTAAAATCACTTCCATAAGTCGTATAACATCGATTTACATATATCATAACCAAAACACATATAGAATAGAATAAAAAATATTTAAATCAAAATATTTTTTATATATTATAATGTTAAATGATATATAAATAATTTACGTGGTATCAAATTATGGGTTATGATACCAACATTGTTAAATATGCACTAAATTGGTAATGTTATTACCACCTAAAGGTTATGATATTCTATATGCCATTAATATACCCATGATAATGAATTATTAAAAGTATTATAAAAGGAAAATAAATAGGATTCATGTTATTAAATAGGATATTAGGTTATATATATTTTTTCATAATAGAATAATGTATCTTTAACAAATCAAGGAAACAATTTATGGGTTTCAGTCTGAATTTCCTTTCAGTGAGACATGTTTATGTTATACTCCATATTCATATTTCTTTGGTGCAGTTGCAACAAAAAATATAATTTTTAATTCATGATTATTTTTATATTTCATGATAATAGATATAAAATTTCATTTTATCATTCCAATTTTTTTAAATGTTTCAAAAATTTTAATGCAAGTTGTCTCAGGTTAACTTTCGTTGAGACATGATTTCATGTTTTTCACCTATTAGTCTTTGATGTGAGTCGATATTGATTTGTTACTTTCATGTATGATAAATATCATTCATTAAATTTATTTGATTTGTAATTTCATGTTATCTATCTCTTTTCCATTTTATTATACCAATACCATCACCATAATATGTTCTTTTTCTCAAATTTGAACCCTTAGAGTCATGTTCAATCTATATAACATGTTTCCTTTTCAGTGGTGTGAATACTTCCCTATTTCTAGTTTTTTTATCAAAAACCAACATTTCTTGACATTCAATGTTCTAGTATTTTATACCTCTCATGTTCATTTGATTCAAATGTTACCATGTTTTTAAGGAGTTCTTGTGACTCAGTTCCCTTTTAGGGGCCATAATCACTCATGCTTATCTATTTTCGTTCACAATTGATCAATTATAACCCATGATGATTTTAGAATATATTACACCTTATTATATAAGGAAATTATATTTTCCAATAAATTATTCATGCTTGATTATTTTAATTACTGTTAAAATTCACTTTCATTAACAATGAAATCAAATTATTTTTAATGGTTTGATTTATCGAATGTCCATATTTTTACATCCAACAATGTTCAACTTTACCCATTGGAAAATAAAATTACATTTATCACCAATGATACTTTTATTCCACTTGTTTCATTTAAAAGAAATGTTTTCTTTATCCTTTTAAATATGTGGGTTTTCAAAAAAGTTATTTATAAATTTTCACAATGTTTTCATATATTATAAAAAGAGATGTTTTTATCATCCTCTCAAAATTTTCTATTGATAAAATATATGTATTTTCATGTTTACTTTATCAAATATCTCATTTAATGAAAATTTTTTAAATATAGTTTTAATTCCCCATTTTAAAACTTTTAATATATTTCCCCTCTATTATTAAATATTCTTTTTAAAAGTGACAATTTTTAATGTTTTTTCACTTCTCCATTTTGAAACCATTATGTATTTTCAGGGATGATTTATTTTGAAATATGTATAATAAGGATTTAAAAAAATTATTTCCCTTCAAAAAAAGTTTTCTCGAAATTAATTTACACTTCCTCTTTTATAAGAACGTTTAAAAAAATTGTGAAAACATTTTTATATTCTAATAAATTTTTTCTTCTAGGGATTATATTCCATAAAATTGTATTTTGATCAAACTCTAAAGGTTTTTATATTATTGATACTTTTCAGAGATAATATTATAATATCCTATGATTTCATAAGTTCATATTATGTGATAACTTTTTGGTAACATATTATTTATCCATCTATTATTTATGATATAATGATGATTGATTTTAAGTGGGACACATACTTTTGAATAATGATGGATGGGATCCTATATCACCCAATAATGTATTGGTTTGAGCCTATAAATCAAGAGATGTTATGGAATGTACATAATTATTTCTTTCACATAGATATAGACATTATGGTTTTCTCACATTTTCATCCAGGCATATACTGTGTTTTTTCAAATAAGTTTGGTCAGAATGATTTTGGACACATAAGTTTTCCTACAATTATGGTTATACTACACATTACTATTGATGGTAAATTTACTACATACTTCATTTTATTCTTCAGATTATAATAAATTTTCAATAATCATTTCACCTCCCTAAAATAGCACTTTTTATAAATTATGAATTATTTTAAATTATTTCATACTTTTATATCATTCCCATATGTTATATGATTACAAAGATGTGTTTTAAACCAGTTCATATCTTTTATGATTCAGTAATTATCTATTGGTAGAGATTATATTACAATAACTAGTTTTATGAATATATTTTAATGTATTTAGATCATTTATTATTATATTTATGTCACCCTCATGTTTTTTTTCATCATGTTATGATATGTTTTTCCTTACTGGTGTATGAGAACACCCATTTCTTATGTTTCTAATCACTATGTAATAATGATTATTATTACATGTGATATGTCTACAAATGGTTATAGATGATAATTATTATTGTAAAATTATTATAAGTGTAGTAAATTAAATTGTTAATGTAGCTAATTTCCAATATATTAAACCTTTAAACCTTTGGGGTATGTAACTTCTTATGAGATGTATTATTTAAATCATGAGATTAATATGATATTATGAGATTTTTATCTTGAGTTGAATCTATTGGTATCGTAGTTGGGTTTAGAAAATTTAGTTATTTTTTATATATTTTTGGATAATAGTTATGTTACATATGGTGTTAGGATTAGAGAACCTTAGTAAAAATCACAGAGTTGAGTCTAAGTATAGGATTATATACTGGAATATTTAAAATATCTAGAGTAATTGGTTGTCCAAGAAATAAATCTATGTATGGGAACAGGTAAATGGATACTGTTGTAGTATAGATTATCATTAGTGAAATCACTTTGAAAAGGGTTAATTGGGTGCTGACTCATCCATCAACCTGACTCATGATGAATAACCCTTGGACTGTAGGAATGTTTAGGAACTCATAGGGGGTGCTCTTTTGTAATTCATAGGATCTTTATGAACTAGTACTAAATAATTATTTCCATGTTACAATAAGTATTTAGGTTTAGAAGCATAAAATAACCCAAAATAATTTTACTTAGATCAAACAAAGATTGATATAGGTTAAACTAAAGGAACCATTAGCCAACATGGAAATGTCAACAAACAAGATGTATTAAAGTTTAATTAATTTTATGATTATGACAGGTTTTCCTATATTATTAATTTTTTTCACTCATATCAACAATTTTGGTTTTATTAATGGTTTGAACTAGAAGGAACCATGGGCGCGAAGAAAAATATGAAGGTTTCCTTATTGAAAAAACCCATTAGAATTAGAAATGGAATGAGAAACCTTGTGATTATTCCAAACCATCTATCATGGAATATTAATTAAAATGTGTATATATTTGAGGTTAGAAAATAACTAATTAATTTAATGGTGGATCCTTATGAAATATCAAGTGACATGGATGATGAGTATTTATTTCAATTTCTTATATATCAAACCTATTCGAAGAAGTACCAATAAAATTTCATTTATAGGTACTTCAATATTATTTTCTTATGGAAGAGGTTGATAAAACTGTCATAGGAAAATGAATAATTTTGTTAACATGAGTAAAGATAATAAAACTCATCTTGGGGAACTATTAATAATTCAATGCCTTACGTGCAGAGGACTCAGGCACTATCCATTACAATTCCGTAATCTAAGGAATGTTGAGGATTGTAAGAATCCACAACCCCCAAGACCTAGTGAGAAAAGAATAACCTATATAATGATTATTAATGGAGAGGATAGTGGGAATTAGATTTCAAATACCCTCTTCCCTGAATTATTGAAATTATTATAATTAAATCATCCCCATTGTATCTAGGGTATTTTATAAGTTCTTCAAGCTCCCACAATCAGTGATTTTCATTTTAAGGATAATATTTAGTGATATATTTATTATGTTTCTGAAAATAATCTTTTTTTAAATCATATTATCGACCTCTAATAAAGCTGGCTCGGTTTTTTAAATAGAATGGTTATCATCAATTTTACTCCACATTTATTTCGTCATTAGGGAAAAAATATTCTGAATTAGCTATAACCATCTATTTGTGCATGTAAAACTATAAATTTTATATTATGAAAACTTATTCCTTTATATAGTACTTAATATCTAGTTATGAGATACTTTACATCAAATAGTTATGGAACAATATGTGTTTTCTAGTATTCCTAATAATAATTATGATCATATCTCATTATGATAACATCTTTAGGCATTTCAATTTATTCACCACCCTTATCTACTCCGATAATTAAATAATGACTAAATTGGGAGGAAACAATTTATATAAGGGGGTCGAATGGAATGACATAAGATCATGGACGCTACTAAATACATTCTATTTTCTATAGCTTATTCCACAAACTATACCAAAAATAAAAAAACACAACATATTAACAATAATGTTTTAATAAATCCTTAATAACCACTTAGATAGTAATTCATTAATAGTTATCAGCTTTAGAAGGTAAATAATTAATACGACTTTCTATTAAAGAACTTTATTTTCAAGAAGATCAATTTTCTTTATATATTATGTTTTATTCAAAGACATATAATTTAAAAAAATTAGAATGTAATTTTAATAAAGTAAAATTTATTTTAAAATTACTCTCAAAAAAAATTATTTTAATATTATTTTTTTAGTTTTTTGGGAGGTAATTGATTTTCTAGTGAATCATAAAAATCTTGATTATATTAATGCTGTAATTTTTATGAAAATTTATTTCCAATAAAATTATATATTATAAATTATGATAAATAATTTTGGAATATAATTTCAAATTTATTTAATTATGGTCACCATTTTGAAGGTTTATATAGCGATTCAATGAAAAAAAAATTTCTCAACTTTTTTTTAAATCAATTATAACATGATGAAATGAAGTTATTGGTTTCATTGATTTTAAAATAAATACGTTTTTAATTATAAAAATTATTTTTTAGTTATTGGAATTAATATCACTAATAATATTGTCATAATCATTAATATTTTTTCTAAAAATAGTCTTTTTAAACATAATCACTTTTTATGCTTTACATGTACTAACGTCAAGATTAATTTCACTAAAAAAAATTAAATTTGATATAAAATTTATTATATTTTAGAAAATAATTTTCATATTATCATATAATTTTAATTTTAATTTTTGTAATAAAATTTAATTTTTTAAGGATAATGCTAATTACCACAATAATTTTGAATCAATCATTTTAAAATTATTATTTTATAAATATCAGGGAATTTGTATAGAATAAATTAAATTGAAATACATTAAATGATTAATATAATATGACTTCTATACACATAAATAAATATGTTATTAAAAATTAATTTTTCAACAAATCTAAATAATATTAAGAATCTATAATGGTAAAAATTCCATTTTTATACTAAAATAGTTTTTCTACAAACTATTCGTTTTAATTTAAAATTTAATTTTATAACATTTAGAAAATGAATTGTATTAAATAGATTTTAAACTTATTTCTTCCAACGTAAATTTGGATAAAATTATTTTCTTATATTTTTTTAATAATCTTATTTCTAATGTAAAAAAAACTATTACAAAGGTAATAAAATATAAAGTACATGATTATAAAATATCATATGAAGGACATAAAAAACTAAATATTTTTTCACAATGAATGGTGGGAGGCTAATATTCCCAAAAAGCATCCCCACTTCACTTTTTTCGAGTTTTAGGACCTTTGATCACTTATTAGTGTAAGGATAAAATTGAAATATAAAGTGTGTCAAAAACTACCCTTCTTTTCTATTTAAAAGAGAATTCCATTTACACCCATCAGAATATACACTTAATATTATAATTAATCATTTAACCTCTTCCCTTTTTCGATACCAATAATCCTATCCCACAAACATATCCCCTAGTCACTCATAGTTTTCTTAATCCCTTCAAATATTATGGAATATCTAAGGAAGATATCAAGTCTCTAACGTAATTGTTATCCCCTTCTTAAGATTTTATTCTTAATCATTCTCTTGCAAATATATTTTCACCAAACAAATATTATCACAGTAGTATCATTATTATAATGACATATTGTTATATTAATGTTACAACCCTTAGTTATCTATTTCCATCAACTTATAAAAACAAAATAACATCGTTAGTTTGTGGTGTAGACTACTGCCTTCGTGAAGTGACGTATTTTGTTTTTCATTACCACATAGAAGGTCTTAGATGGTGGTTAAATTAGTTCGTTGGTACTAGATATAAGATATTGAACCCCTATGCACTGAATATTTTAGTAGTTTTGGTAAACTAGATGCATATATTCTTTATATTTGAAATTTCAAAATGAAATATAAAACATAGTGAAAATAATTTTTTGTATCCATAAACACATCCAAAGATCCATTATTCATTTATAGGAAAAAAGATAGAAAATCAGTGGTGATATAAAATACTTCCAAATAGATATGTGTAGTGGTATATATCAATATTTAATAAGTAATAATCAATATGGTATGGTAAATGACTGAAAACTCATGTCTTATAATCATTTACTTGAGCAAAAAAATAATATGGAAAGAACAAATTATGTTCAGATAATTAAATGTAAAAAAATATTGAAACTTAACTAGGGATATCATACATATTAAAAAAATCATATTCACATAAATAATTTATTCATAATTTTGGAATACATAATACAAAACATCATAAACTTATATTCAAGGCCTTATTCCAAGACATCTTATATAAATGGGTAAGGCCTCATCCAAATATCAAAACCATTTTCTTCAATGAGACACACAAATGTATAAAGGAGCTATAATAGGCACCAACCACCACATAATATGTCCAATGCATTCATCATATGAAAGGGGTGAATAATTATTCAATACATAATCAACATAAAAATTCATTTTTGAAATCTACCCTATGAAATGATAACTTTTCACCAATCAAACTAATCATAGACTATTCATAAAAATACTAAGGATGATATCACTATAAAATATCCCCATTTTACCATATGTAAAATAAATTTTTATAAACTTTGATGAATAGAAATACCATAAAAATAATATCAAAACATTGTTGAGGAAATTATAATTTTCAACTTGAAATTAATTTTTAAAAACTAAAAAATTCCAAAATATTAGGAAAATCACTTTATTTTAAATGAATAATGGAAAATAGTAAAGTAATTTTTAATTCATTGGTTTTTTATGATGGAGGGAAATTATCTTCATGATAACTATGTTAAAAATATAATCCTTTGTAATTTTTAGTAATAATATAAAAACAACCTCATTCCGAAAATGACATGAATATGTTATTTAAACTCTTTTTTAAAAATTCAAACATGGTTAAAATTCATTTAATAATTAACTTTATAAAATTAAAAATATTTAAGGAAAATATGGACATGGAAGAAAAATATTCTCGACCAAAAAGAGAACATATTCGAGTTTCATTAAAAAAATCATTTGATCACATATGTACATTAATGAGTAAAATGAATAAAAACATATAATATTCTAAAATACCCAAAGATTAATATTAGATAATGGTTTTAAGATACAAATGGAATATAATTCTTCTAGTGGAGACTTAATCATAAAAAATCACATATAATGATGAGATTGTGGAATAAACCCTAACTGCTTTGGAAACATTTGAATCATAAACTAATTGAAATAAATAACGTAAAATAAATCATTAAAACCCATGAGTCAACATTTAATCATGATAAAAAATATAAATTAGTTTTTATACTCAACAAATTAAATAATAAAGTTGGGAATATGAAAAATGTTTCACGAATGAAAAACTAATATGAGAAACCCTTATAAGGATCATATCATTAGAGTGAAAATTTATTTTATGAAGTTAATATATGTAAAAAATGTAAATAGAAAAATATTAAATAAAATATAAAATAATAATATTACATTTCACACATAATCATGTCATAACATAGTCAATTTAGTATAAGTATAACCCAATGAATTGAAATTGAGTTAAGAAACTCCTTACCACATGCCCAAATCAGAACATATGTACATTATCTTCCTGTATAGTAAAAATATTTTAATTTTTTAATTTATTAATAGACTTTTTAATTTTTATTGTTTAATATATTTAATTTATTATTATTTTAAATTTAAATACTTATTCAATTAATTTCATGTTAGATGTCTTGGTCATATTTGATTCATATATCCAAAATGACTTTGGTAGTTTGCATGTCGTAAAAGTGGTCGTTATTCCATAATATGTAGAAAAATGATCATGGAATACTTTTACTTTTTATACATCAATTATAGTTTTAAAACTAACCATTAAATATGGTTATGAAAAATGAACTACGTTATAATCTTGGAGATGGTAATTCACGCATTCACATGAGTAACATTTTCGTTTTTCAATGATCATGCTGAAAAGAATATGTGTGTTATTTTATCATTAAATAGGACCATTATATAATAAATACCATATTATTTATTTAAATAAACTTATATATATCATCCATGTGATATGGTGATGGGAAACTAATCACATCACTTCAATGAGGTGGTAGTCCACATGTATGCCAGAACGATGTTATCATTTTTTTATAAATGGAATGGTAATAAAGTTGATAATATATGGAATTTTATGAATGATATATATTTTATTTTTATCATATATAAACATTAAATACATTATTATAACCAACTATGAAAGGTTGTTATGGAAAACGAATTACGTCAGTCGGGAGGCGGTAGTCTGTGGTATACATGAACGACGGTTTCATTATCCATTTGATTGAATTGTATATGGATATAGGGTATTCCATTAAAATAAAAAATATCATTATATTTACTATACTTTTTTTAAGATTTCATCTTGTTTGAATAATATTTTGAGGTGGTAAAGTAATAAATAAATCTAAAACATTCGGTTAAAATCTATATCTCTTAATTAGAAAACCTCATATTCTTTATATATTATTCCCTCTACGGTTGATATTATACCCAAAATAAGACCAATATAATGTTTAAAGGGATTTTTTGAAGGTAAATTCATTAGGTATTGGTTGAATCAAAAGTTTCTTGAAATTTTAATAAATTAGGAGAGCGGTGACCTTTTATAATGAGGGGAGGGAAATTCTTGGAATTTAATAAAAGTATCAAATTTATGTAAATCAATTGAAAATTAAAATTTATATTAATTATATAATTACAATATATGATGAGTATAAGTTGAAATAATATCATAAAGTAAAACATACCCATGTTTATGGGATTTTTTCACGCTTATCATTTTGATTTAACCCCCATTAATGATTTTGTTGATTACGGTGATATCATAGTTTTTTACACAAATGGACTCAAAAAAATATACTATAAAAGGATATGTAGGACATAAATGGACCATGGTTTATATATTAAAACATCTCATTAATTTATCCAAATATGTATTTTTTATTAATTTTAAATCAATTTAAATCTTTTAATAAAATATATTTTATTATAAAATATCACTACTATGATTCTTTGAAATACATGAAATATTATAATATGATATGTGTCTAACTCCTATAAAATGGTTAAAGATGACATGAATTATAATATAAGGATTTAATGGTATTAATATAATAAACCAAAAAAATTATACAAATTTGGAAATCAATATAAATGTTATTATTATTTTTTACCGCTTGGTTAAAAAAATTTAAGATCAACTATGGTAATGCCTTTTTCAATATTAAAGGGTTACAATCTTACTTATAAGGTAAAAAATGGCTCACAAATTAAAAAGATATAAACTTTTAGAATATTAATCATCCTAATAGTCCTCATTCATAATTTTTCTAATTTTTAAATAATTTATTAAAATATATTTGATATAAACTAACATTTATGTCATTTTTGGCACTATTCAACTAATTTTAATTTTAAAATAACCTGATGAAAATTGAATTTGAATTAAAAATTTTAAAACATATATACTAAGTTATTTTTGTCTTAAATGTTTTTCTGGATTCTTTCACCTACCCATATAATATTACTTTTAGTGTTTTTAAAACCATCTACTAGTTTTTTCTACTGCTTACACTAGCACTATGTCGATGTTGCTTGAGAATTTAAGGTAATCATTTCATAAATAAAAATAAAAAATAAATCAACATGATAAAAAACTATTTATATTTAAAATTACAATTTATAACTAAACAAATCTATTTTTTTTCATATCGTGAAATATTATTGATATTAAATGTAAGAAAGTGATATTTTAAACTTTATCTTTTACTAATATATTATAATGGTCAAAATAAAATCTACATGGAACAAAGTTTTATTATTTTTAAAAATGGATGTAATTATCAAAAAAATAGTCATAAAATTGGATAAAACAAATTTCTCAAGTTGTTATTAGTCCTTATTAAATTATTTTTTACCTTTATTACTCAATTTACCCTTATCATGGTGAAAATTATTCTCTATGCTTACTATTCATAATGTCCAAATATTAACGAGTTCTATTTTACTAATTTGAAACTACCAATAACAAAATATATAATCCTATTTTTAAGATTCAATTTCTATAAGTCACTAAAATTAATTTAATATTTAAATGTAAAATGCTAAGAAAAAAGGTTTTTCCAAGAACATAATCATTTTTATGTATAAAAATATTTTTATATAAAATTCAACAATAAAATTTGTAACCATGAAAGGAATTATATTATATATCATATAATAGAACAAATTTTAATTTGAAAACATATTAAAAATGAAACATTATAAATTATTGAAACAAAAATACAGTTTTCAATGAAAATAAATACTTTTCATTATTCACAGGAAAATCAATCTTTTCTTAAAAATCCCAAAAACATACAATATTATATTTTTGACATGAAAATTTTAAAAATTATATCCTTTTATCAAATAAAATTTCTAAAAATTCAATATTTTAATTATAATACTCTCTCATAAGAAGTAATAAAATCCATTTTTCAAGAAAACGTATTTTGAAGAATAAAATGACTACTAAAAACTGAGTGCGTATTTCCTAAGAAATAATAAATACATTAATATAGAGTATTTACTTTATATAAATTTCAAAATGGGCATAATCCTAGTCATTCTATACAATAAAATATCTATGTTATAATGGTCATAATTAAATAATAATATTGTGTGGTTCATTAATGGCTGATGCTTCATATTGCATACACTATTGAACATAGTGTTCTTCTAATATATAAGGGTGTTACATTCTCCATCACATTAATAAATTTCTCCCTGTAAATTTTAAAAAATATCTATAATCAAGGTATTAAGATTTTAAAATATTGTTTTTGAACAACCACATCCTAAAATGTGTTAATAAAACATCCCCATAAAATAGGGAAACATAGATATAAAGGTCATATGGAATAACATATAACTAGGTTATCAAATAGGAAAACATTAGTGGGAAGTGAATATATGAAAATATATAAAAAATGGATTTCATAATAATTATGGTGAGTGATAGATAACATTTATCAAAATAATGTTAATTATAATGAGATAGTTAACAACCAAGAATTCATAAGTCAATAACATGTGAAGAAAAATCACTGATTCATTGAGAATTAATATAATAAGAAAAGATTTTCGTTTCTCTATCATTCCCCAAGTGTTGATTAATTACATTACCACCCATACTAAAAACATAAGTATGTATATATATGTATACATGACAAGTAAAATCCCATCCTTTAATTAATTTCCTCCACAATCTATTCATTTTCTCCAAAAGATGAGTATTCAAGATGAATTTTTCATTCCTAAATCCCTAAAATCAACTTCTAATGGATTACATAATATATAAAATGATAAAAATATTTTCCTTCTATCATTGAATATTAATAAAAGAGAAAATGATTACCACATTTTAAGAAAATATCCAAAATATTTAAAACTTCATTTGAAGAAATAATTCATTTTAATTAAAAATTTCCACAATAACACCAAAGTTTAAACTTATATTATTTCAAAAATAAATAAAAATGTATGCCAATTAACATCAACATCCTCAACATTATTGAATGTTTTTTCCTGAAAGTTTATTTCATGCCTTTTAACTTAAATACACAAAAATATCATTAATCAGCATGATAAATTAGTATATAATCTAATAATTTCATGAACTTCACACAAAATATCATGAATAGAATTTAGATACTAACAAGAATGATAATCCTTAGCTTAACCATAAATATATTTTAAAATATTACCTTGTTAATGAGTCACCTTTTGACCATCAAGATTATTTATAACCCAATATCCAATAGACCATTATTAACATAACATAAAATCATATAATAAACAAAATGGTTTTTTAAACCCTAATAGAGTATTATTCCTTAAATTGAGTAAAAGTTTAAAATAACCAAAAAATCCCATCATTGAAAACCTATAAAGGGTAATCTACTCATTTAAATTGGTGATCATCCTTAAACTTATAAACTCACACTAGTTTCCATAACTCTATAGTTAGCCTCATAGGAAACAAATATGAATTAAAAAATTAAGATAATACATATTCCTTAAATAAAATTAGAGACTATTTACATAAATATTTAAATGAATTAAACTTCATTAAATATGACTATTAAAACCCAACATTAATATACATTGATATTACATCATTTAGATGAATATTCAGAGAATTTAAAAAAATATTCATGAGGACTGTAATAGTTTAGTGTCTTTGGAAACATGGAACAAAATATTCTATCTCAATGAAATATCTTTTATGTTTCCCAAAAATATATCCCCCTTTAGTACTTCTACGTAAAACATTTATTCAAAACCTAGGGAAAGGAAACATAAGGAACAGGTGAGCTTGAATGCTCATTAAGGGTAAAAAAGGAAATATGTAAGAATAAAATGAAAATAAGGGTATGAGAACTTGAAAATAACATTTAAAGATCATACACCCCATAAATAGATCATAGTAATCATACATGAAGAAAATATTGGCATTTTATAAGACGTGAATCATAAGATAATCAAGAACATGATCCATGTGAGAATATCAATGGCATAAGACATAGATTTTTTGGATGATACAGAAACATGTAACACCATTCCCTATAAGTCAAGGCATAATTCTAAAAACTTGTCAAGGAACTTCATGGGGAATACACATACTGGGCAGGACACGTGATTGTCCCCAATTTTTGTCATTTCCTTATAAGGTATAATGTTTCCCTATTTTCCCATAGTGGATCACTTTTCCCCATCTTCCCATAATGGATCAGGTTTCTCCATTATCCCATAGTGGATTAAGATAGGCATGTTACCAATTTTGGGTCTGAATACACCTATTTCCCATTTTAGATCAATCTTGTTGACTTTTTTCCCATAATTATCTCATAAGATATAAATCTTTACCCAATTAATTGGAGGTAGATATAGGTCTCACCTTTCACGTAATAAAATCATACATAAATGTTATAAAAGATAATAAAACATGCATCATTACATGATATATAAAAATAGATTGGTTTTAAAAACATCACATCATAACCCATGAAATGAAATGGGCATCATAAACAATTCATCATATCATTACCTATGTAAAATAGATTGGTATCATAATTATTTCCTCAAATAAAATCCTATGAAAAGAAGTGGGTTTCAAAAGTATATAACTTGTAGAAGAGAAATAGGTGTCATAAACATCATTCCATCAAAACATAAACCATTCCGGAAATAATATAAATGGAATTCTTGGATCATATCACAAGTAATGAATAAATTATAACAAATTGTGTCATCTTATAAGGATAAGGATTTTTAAATATCACATGGAACATTTCTTAAGGGAAATAGCCATTCTTTGAAATTCTTTTCATAAAACCATTTCAAAAATCATTTTATTATAAATAAATATTTAAAATTTAATTTAAAACACTTATAGATGAAAATATCATTTTTGTTATAAAAAAAAATATTTAAAAGATAAATCATTTTGAAAACGTTTTTACTTAAAAATGGATTTGAAAACGTATAAAAGAATTTGAAATCATTGAAATCCGTTTTTTTAAAATAACATTTTGAAAACATATAAGGGATGATTTAAATAAAATTTAAAACACTTTTTAATCTACAAACATTTTTTTAAACCTTTTTATTTTCAAATGGATTTGAAAGCATATGAGGGAATATTGAAATACTTTTATTTGAAAATAACATTGTGAAAGCATATAAATGATGCTTTAAAAATAATTTTAAAAAACATTAACCATAATTTTTTTTTAAAACATTTTTCTTTAAAACCCACATTAAATTCCAAAAAATAAAAAAATATTAGGACAAAATTTTATTTAAAAAAATAACCTCATAAACCTAAAATAAAATATTCAAGGAAATAACGGTCATGCCGTTGTGTAAGTTTGTATATTCCGAATATTCCTTTTTCACCTTAAAACTTTATAAAAGTGCCTTGATCAGAAAATGTTGAGAAGATTCCCTTTAAAAACATTTTTTAAAATGGTAAAACATTGGTAAAAAAATATGTTTAAAAATCATAGTATAATATAGATATATTTTTTAAATCATTTTTAGATACCGCAGTTTTCAAAAGCATAGATTTCTGCTCAAAAGGATATATCACTACGGGAAAAATCAATATTTTCGACGGGGTTTATTCCTGTCGCAAATAGCCTATTATTTGAGATGGGAATTCGTCTCTCGTCACAAATAGTTTGGTGCGACTTGCGCGCCAAACCGCATGAATATTATTTGCGACGGGGAGATGCCTTCCTTCGTAAATAGTTTGGTGTGACTTGCACGCCAAACCGCGTAGGAGTATTTGCGACGGTACCCGTCACAAATACCCAGCGGCGGTTAATAGCTTTTTACGACGGGATGTTGTCCCGTCGCAAAAGGAGTGTCGGCAGGAACTATTTGCGACGAGGCTCATCCCAAATACCCTTTTAACCACCGAATATAATTAATGTGGGTGACTGTATTTGCGACGGGGTTCGTCGCAAATACCACCATTTGCGACGGGTTTCCCGTCGCAAATAACCCTGTCACAACTAATCTAACCTATATATACCCTCATCTGTTTTCTCCCTCAAATCACTCAGTTCTTGTTCTCTCTCTTTTTTCATTCTTCAGTTTCCAGGATGAAATTTCTTTTAGTTAAAATTTTTTTCCGAAAGCAATTGAAGGCCGCCAATATCTTCAGAATATCAAAGTTTAAGGTATTTATATTTTTTTATATTTTTTTATTTTTTTATGTTAATTTTAATTGTTGTTTATTAGTTTAATTAAATTAGATTTCAATTGATTTTTATTTATTTTTATTTTAATTAAGAAATTGATATTGTTAGTGATAATTATAAATAATTAGTGTTAATTTGCAATAATTAGATATAATTAGTAATTATTATATATAATTAGTAATAATTAGATATAATTAGTAATAATTAGATATAATTTGTAATAATTAGATATAATTAGTAATAATTAGATATAATTAGTAATAATTAGATATAATTAGTAATAATTAGATATAATTAGTAATAATTGGATATAATTAGTATTAATTAGATATAATTAGTTATAATTAGATATAATTAGTTATAATTAGATATAATTTGAAATAATTAGATATAATTAGTTATAATTAGATATAATTAGTAATAATTAGATATAATTAGTAATAATTAGATATAATTAGTAATAGTTAGATATAATTAGTAATAGTTAGATATAATTAGTAATAGTTAGATATAATTATTAATAGTTAGATATAATTAGTAATAAATAGATATGATTAGTAATAAATAGATATAATTAGCAATAAATAGATATAATTAGCAATAATTGGATATAATTAGATATAATTATATCTAATTATATATAATTAGAAGTAATTAGATATAATTAGATATAATTTGTAATAAATAGATATAATTAGTAATAATTAAATATAATTAGTAATAATTAGATATAATTAGTAATAAATAGATATAATTAGTAATAATTAGATATAATTAGTAATAATTAGATATAATTAGTAATAATTAGATATAATTAGTAATAAATAGATATAATTAGTGATAAATAGATATAATTAGTAATAAATAGATATAATTAGTAATAAATAGATATAATTTGTAATAAATAGATATAATTAGTAATAAATAGATATAATTAGTAATAACTAGATATAATTAGATATAATTAGTAATAAATAGATATAATTAGATATAATTAGATACAATTAGTAATAATTAGATATAATTAGATATAATTAGATATAATTAGTAATAATTAGTAATAATTAGTAATAATTAGTAATAATTGGAAATAATTAGTAATAATTGTTAATAATTAGTAATAATTAGTAATAATTAGTTATAATTAGTTATAATTAGTAATAATTAGTAATAATTCGTAATAATTAGTAATAATTAGTAATAATTAGTAATATTTAGTAATAATTAGTAATAATTAGTAATAATTCGTAATATTTAGTAATAATTAGTAATAATTAGTAATAATTAGTAATAATTAGTAATAATTAGTAATATTTAGTAATATTTAGTAATAATTAGTAATAATTAGTAATAATTAGTAATAACTAGTAATAATTTGTAATAATTAGTAATAATTAGTAATAATTTGTAATAATTTGTAATAAAAAAATTATATTATCAATATTTATGAAAATAATTATAAATATTATTAAAATAAAAAAATTATAAATTATTAAAATTATAAATATTCGCAACAGGCTTTGCTCTATTCGTAACATGTTCAAATCTCAAAGGGTCGCCAACTGTCAGGTCATGCGTAATAAAAAGTGTGTGTTAGTCATGTCTAATGTAAACTCTATAATTGTCCTTCCATGGTTGATCACCTCACATGTAGTGTTGCAATAGGACAACCCAAGTCATGCACTTCTCATCTATAAGAATTATCTCACCTGACCCTTCACATAGAACATTCTTCCTTGAAAATTTAAGGGAAAGATACGGATATCCCCTCAAATTTATAATGAAGAATGATCTATGTAAAGGGAGCAGGATGATTCTTAAAGACGAGAACGACATTACTTTGGTCGTCATATTGCAACACTACTTGGAAGGTGATCAACCATGCAAGTACAATTATAGAGTTAACATTGGACATGGCTGACACAAACTTTTTATTGCGCATGACCTGACAATTGACGAACCTTTGAGATTTGAACATGTTAAGAATAGAGCAAAGTCTGTTGCGAATATGGATAATTTTAATATTTTATAAAAAATTTATTATTTTAATAATATCAATATTGTTTTTTCATAAATATTGATAATATAATTTTTTTTATTAATAATAATTAGTAAATGAAAACTACTTGGATAATGAAGGGAAAATTTGTAATCATCTCCACAACGATGATTACCAAATTTCCTATCATTATTCAAGTTGTTTTCATTTTGCTAAGTATTGTTAAGTATTTCTAAATTAGTAATAAATTAATAATAAATTGTAATAAATTGTAATAATTTGTAATAATTAGTAATAAATTGTAATAATTAGTAATAAATTGTAATAATTTTAATAATTTGTATTAATTAGTAACAATTTGTAATAATTAGGAATAGTTAGGAATATTTAGCAATAATTAGGAATAATTTGAAATAATTATGAATAATTAGGAATAATTATAAATAATTAGAAAAATTTAGTGTGAGAAAAATGCAGTTAAATGATCCGTCGGACAAAAGAGTAGTCTCCAATCCACTGGAAATTATGTTGCCCTTAATTAATGGTAATTATTATGTATTTATAATTATTTATCTTTATTTTTCAGATTGTGTTTTTATAATTACAAATTATTCAAAAAAAGTGAGGATTTTAATTTTATGTAGAAAAATATGGAATAAGAAAGATGACATCAGTCATTATTAGATGATCGCACTTTGATAAATCAGCCCAAAAATCGAAATCATTCTGGTTTAAATCTTGTATATATTGAGGGTGTTGAAGCTTTCTTAGAATTTACATCATAAAAACAACAATATGTTTCAGATGACACAATTAAGTGCCCTTGTAAAAAATGTGCTCTGAGAACATTTGACACATTTGAAAAGGTTCGGGGACATCTCTTGCGGTTTGGTTTTCAATCAGATTATGTTTTTTGTTATCAAGACGTTGAACGTAGTTCCAGAGAAGATCCTAATAACTTGATTCTAGATCCATCACAATTTCAAAATTTAGTACATGATGTTGCAAGTCCATCTATGCAACAAATTGAAACTCACAATGATATTGATTTAACTCCTCAGTTGGTACAATCCGAATTTTATGAGTTGTCGAGGTCTGTTGAGGATGCATTATATCCTGGTTGCAAGATAAGAAAATTAGAAGTGATTGAAAAATTTATTGCTATTAAATCAGATAATGAAATGTCAAAAAACTATTTTGATCAGATATTTTCTTTGGTTAAAACACTATTACTTGAAGGAAATGTGTTGCCTGCAAATTAATATGAGAGCATGAGGCTGATTCGTAATCTAGGCCTTAGTTATCGGATGATTCATGCCTGTCCAAATGATTAAATCTTATATTCTAGAAAAAATGAGTCATTGGATAGTTTTCCCACATGTGTAAAATTGAGGTATAAAGAAGCTCAACTAGGGAAGTCTAGATCGATTCCAGTAAAATAGTTGAGATATTTCCCCCTTACACCCAGGTTGCAGCATTTATTTATGTCTCAGAACACAGTGTCAATGATGTCATGGCATAAAACCATGATTTCAACGGATAAAAGCTTGAATCATCCATCTGATGGTGATTCATGGTAACATTTTGACCGTCTGCATCCGCCTTTGCTATAGAAGCCAGAAACTTGCGATTGGGTCTTTATACTGATGGTTTCTGTCCGTTTGGTTCTTATGGCAGTTAGTATTCAGGTTGGCTTGTCTTTATAACTTCGTACAATTTGCCTCCCTGGATGTTGATGAAGTATCCTTATATCTTTTTGACTCTATTAATCCCAGGACATCCGTAAAAGAATATTGTTGTTTATTTGAAAACATTGATTGATGAGTTAAATGCATTGTGGAGTGATGGTGTTAATACATATGATGTTACTGTGAAACAAAATCTCATATTAAAAGCTTCATTGATGTGGACGATTAGTGACTTTCCAGAATATGGCATGTTATCTGGTTGGAGTACACATGGTCTGAAATCATGTCCTTACTGTATGAAAGAAATAAAAGCCTTTATGCTCATCAATTGAAAAAAAACCTTTCTATTTTGATTTTCATTATAGATTTATTCCAACCGATCATCCTTTTCGGAGGAACAAATATCATTTCAAAAAAGGTGAAATTGAAAGGGATGAATCTCAAAAGATGATCACATGTACATAGTTAAAATCAGTTATATTTTCGTTACCCCCCATCACATTTGGACTAACAGTAAACCAATAGAAAATTCATGGCTCTGGTAATGAAAATAATTGGATAAAATAGAGAATTTTTGGGGATCTTCCGTATTGGTCTGATTTGGTGGTCTGCCACATGTTGGATGTTATGCATATTGAGAAGCACTGTTTTGATAATTTATTTCATACAGTTTTGGATACACCAGGTAAGACCAAAGATACTATAAAAGTAGGATTAGATCTTGCCCAAATTTGCAGGTGACTAGAAATTGAACTATTTTAAAATGTCTCATCACAGAGGTTAATGAAGCCAAAAGTAGCTTATACACTGTCCAAAGATAGTCGCTTATTATATTGTCATTAGATTGCAGATTTGAGACTTCTAGATGGATATGTTTTTAATTTGGTAAGATGTGTTATGAATGGTTATATTACTGGATTAAAAAGTCATGATTGTCATGTTATAATGGAAAGACTTATACCGATTGGATTTAGAGGTTTGTTGAATTATATGATTTGGGATTTGATAACATACATTTCATATTTTTCGACAACAGACTTTGATGCGCTAAGAAAACTGGAATAATATGTTTCTATAATTATATGTAAACTGGAAAAAATCTTTCCGCTGGATTTCATTGATTCAATGGAACATCTGATATTACATTTTCCACATGAAGATAAATGTGGAGATCCAATACAGCTTCAATGGATGTACCCATTCGAGAGATTCATGTAGAAATTGAAGAAAAAAGTACGTAACAAAGCATCATTTGAAGGCTCAATTACTGAAGCTTATTTGCAAGAGGAAATTTCTTTTTTCTCCTCTCATTATTTTCAATATCAATATCCCTAAAATCAAAATCACATGGGACAAAATGAGGGGAATTTTAATAATGAAATGGACAATCAATTAATAGTTTTTAATCTGCCGAATCTTGGTTTCAGTGAAGTTCATGAACAATGGATTTCAGATGATGAACATCACAAAGCTCATATATTCGTTCTGCTCAACTGTGCAGAAATGACATCATTTTTCATGTGAGTGATTCTATCACTTATTCTATAATTTATGTTACAGTATTTAAACTTATTTTATTTGTAGGTTATATGATAATCATATCAAGAAACAACTTCCACAAATTATAGCAGCTTCTCTTGAAGAACGCAGACAAAAAAAATCAATGGTTTAGAAAACTGGTAACATAATTTATTGATTGTTTAATATCAAGTCCATTTATTATTTATTATATTGATAATATTTTTAAAAAAATTTAGGTGTCTCAATATTCTGATAAAATTGATAAGAGACTGTGTATATTTAGTAACCCACCATATAAAATGGTTAAATATTATAATGCATATATAGTGAATGGTTTTTGATTTCATACACATTCATACAGGTAATAAAAAAACAATGAACAGTGGAGTTTTCTTGAGAGGATCACATCATAGAGAAACTAAAGTTGACTTTTATGGCATTTTGGATGAAATTATTGAGTTGTGTTATCTAGAACAGAATTATATAACAATATTTAAATGTCAGTGGTTGGATACTGAGAGAGGCTTTCATGTTCATCTGACTCATGTAATCGTCGATATTAAATATAAAAGTCTTCTTGAAGTAAATGAACCATTTTTATTGGTTCAACAGGCACATCAAATTTATTATGCAAAGTACTGTGCTAATTCATGAGACTTGAGCAATTGGTGGAGCATAATAAAAAATGAAATCTCGGGAAAATCAGTTTACTTAAACTGAATGTGGTTCCGCTGAAGTGGAAGGAATTGAAATTTTTCAAGAGACTTCTCAAAATCCATCTGATTCACAAAGAGACGTGAATATCGATGATGACACCCCACAATTAAGGATCGATGGTGATGAAGATGTTAATGATGTTACAAATTAATTTGAAATGACAAGAGATGCTGAAACAAAAACTCATATGGATATTGATGATGCTGAGGAAGAAGATGAAGACATTGACATTGATAGTTATGGAGAAGAGGATGAAGATTAACATTGACACAGTTAAATGTTGGTCATAATCATAACTAATATATATCTATATATAATAGTTATTTTCAACTATCTGCTAACAACAATCATTTTTTGTTTCATATGGACTCTGATATATTGCATGACTTAGAGGAGGCTGATCTACCTTTGGATGATGGGGATGTGGGATCATCTGACCCTCATCCTACAGGTGGTTCAGGAGGTACACGGAGTGGGCGCGGCCTTTCTTGACTGATGATTCCTGACCCTATCCCCGAGCGATGTCCACATCTTGGTTTCGATCCACGCACATGGAGGTATGGTAACTTGTATATTTTAGTTATATTTCATTAATTTATTTATATATATACTAATTGTTTGATTATTTATTCCTTTTTCACAATTTTGTGCATGTAGCTATTGGACAGGAGAGCTCTATATTGTACAATTATTTTTCTCAGTCATGGATCACAAGGGAACAGATTCCCGTTGATGTGTGACGCGACATGTTCCATCATTGGCTAGTATGTAAATAAATATTATTTTTTTTGAAATTTATTTTATTAAAAAACTGATATTATAAATTATTTGTAGGGTTTATGGTATCCTATCGATGATATCATGCGCGATGTTATCCATGCGGCATGGAAGGTTTCTATGCGTGACTGTTTTCTTCATTTTTTCACAATTTGAGAAGGAAATCCATTAAGAAATAAGGAGTGACAACAATTTATGAGTCGTATAGAGCCCACTGACCAGAGTACATTTCATCACACGTTTGGGATGGATTATGTTTAAACTGGTTGGGTGGTGGATTTCAGAGGAGATCTTCAGTGGGACGGAAGAACTGGGGGAGACAGGAGGTGACGCATCGAGCTGGTAGTCATACATTCAGTTCGCATAGAGATCATCTGGTAAGTATATTTTTTAAATATTTTATATAACATTAAATATAAATAGTTTATTTTATATTTTTATAGGCATTTGAGCATCCCGATATTACATAATTCGACGTTTATCGGAGGATGTACAGTGATCCAGCCATTGGAGAGTTTAGAGGTGATTGCCAGCGTGAAATTGTGGTTAGTCTTTTTTTCAGTTTGGCAATTAACTGTATATAATATTTTCACAATTTTAATTTTAAATTGGAATTGAAGGAGTCATATAAGGTTGCGACCTCTCAGACATAGGCTAAGGGTCAGGACGAGATGACTGAGAAGACCAGTGCGCACCATTTCGATGAGGCATCATGGATGCAAGTGACTCAGTATGGCTTTGCGAAGGGTAGAGTAGTTGGTGTCGACTCTCATTTGACTCATGGTACTTATTATGGTACTGCTACGATGTCAACTTCCAGCTTGAGAGGAGCTCGTGGAGAGGCATCATCTTCTGGCTCATAGTATCAGGAGCAGTTGCGAGCTCAGGCTGAGCTTATAGAGACTTTGCAGAAGCAGCAAGAAGAGATGTGTCAGCGACATCAGCAGCAAGAAGATATGTGTCGACGATAGCAGCAGTAGGAGCAGCATCACGAGGAGGAGATGCGTCAATGGAAACAGCAACAGCAGCATCAGCATGATGAGGAGATGCATCGATGGTAGCAGCAACATCACAAGCAGATGGAGTACATGCATCGTCTGACTCGTAGTTTAGGTATTGAGTTTCCTCCACCAGCTTCTTCAGCTCCTCCACCTCCTCCAGAAAACGACCCCTAGTGATTTTTTTTATGTTAAAAAAATTGAATTTAACATGTAATATGAATTATTTACATTTTCTGTCTTTTATATCGGTGCAAATATTACATAATTTAATTTTTAATATTTTTTTATTTTTTTATATTTTGTTTGCAAATATTGAGAATTTTATTATTTTTTATTTTTTTATTATTTTAATAATATTATTATTATTTTAATAAATATTGTTTTTAGTATTATATTTTTTAATTTTTTTATGTAATAATAATAATAATAATATTTTATGATTTTTTTTTTGTGAATATTGAGAATTTTAATATTTTATATTTTTTTTAATAATAGTAATATTATTTTTTCATTATTAATTATTTTATTAAATTTATTTTTTAAAATTTATTTATTATTTACGACGGGACCTGTTGCGATGGGGTCCTGTCGCAAATAGTCTAACTAAATATTTTTTAAAAATATATTTTCGACGGGACTACTTACCCGTCGCAAATAATTTGTTGCGACGAGCCCGTCGTAGAATGTTTTATATATATATTGTGACGGGACGACGAGCCCGTCACAAAAACTATTTGGGACCGGTCCGTCGCGAATAAGTTTATGTATATATAATACATATAATCGGAGACTTATTTGGAACGGTGATGTTTCTCATCGCAAATACAATTATTTACGATGGGCCCATCACAAATAATGGTATTTGCGACGGTGTTTTCTACAACAGGCTATTTGCGATGGGGCCCCATCGCTGAAGGCTATTTGCGTCGGGATCCCATCGCAAATAACCCGTCCCAAATACCAGGAATTCCAATAGTGTATAAATTTTGATTGTCATAAAAACATTTTTTTAATTATCTTAAGTACCAAAGAGTGTAGAAATGTTACTAATATATTAATATATCATGGATAACCAGAGGATAACAAAATTCATGAGTGTTCTTTGGATATGGAGCATAATATTTCATCAATATAAGCATAATCATAAACAAACCAGATAGACGATGAGATTGTAGCAATAAATTATTACCACATTGGTAACCATGAATCATAATCCCCATGAAATAATTGAATCACATGCAACTTAAAATATAATTAAAATAAGGATATTCATGAAATAACATGTCAAATGGTATTATATACACCTTGTATAAAAATAGAGGTGCATAACCTGGCATGTATCTCAAAGAAGGAAAATTGAGACCAAATTACTTTACTAATTAGTAAATTTTGATCCATACACCCCCATGAAACAAATATCATAAATTGGATATTTATATAACCATAAATATAATTACATGAGTGATATAATACCTTCATGAGTATTATATACCACATATAATAAAATATGAGGTGAACATGGCCTATGTCTCATGGAAAATAAATTTAAGATGAGAATACCCATACCTTAAGTGTTGACTTTCTTCGTACGCATTCAAACATCATGTATATTAAAAATAAGTTTATTATAAATATACCATAGAACCATATTATATATAATTCCATAAATGATTTTTTATGACTTTGTATTACCCATTTATTAACAACTCCTTGTTAATGTTACGTTTTAGGTAATATCTTCTTTATTTTTTGTATATGTTTTGGCTTGTTATTCTTGATAATCCTACTAAGACCACAATTTAATTATTTAAAGAATGTAAATCATGATATAAGTATCATATATATTTATTATATATGTATTTATAATAATATAAAAAATATAAAAATGTGAAATTAGATACATTGTTCATGGAGACGGTAGGTTGTACATACACATGAACGCAATTTCCCTTTAACTATCTTTTTGAATGAAAGAAAGTAAATTAAATATATATAAATATATATATTATCATTCAAATGGAATTATTATTTCATATATATCATATAAATTTACTAAACCCATCCTTATTTTGTTCCATGTAAAGTGTGAATTAATCACATCGCTTTGAGGAGGTGGTAGTCCACACGTCCACAAACGAAGTTATTTTATTTACACAAAATATAAATAATTAAAGTATTTTTATATAATAAGTCCAAAAGATTAAATAAAACCTAAATAAAATATATTTCATATAAAACATAGTTTCCATCATAATTCCCAACCATGAGATGTGGTAATGGAAAAATGAGCAAAATCATTTCGTGAGGTGGTAATTCGTCATACACAAGTACAGTAAGTTCTTTACCCATTAGATATATGTTCTTGTAAGTGTAGGTAGAACCCTTAGAATAAAAATATCTCAGAATATTTATGATACTGAGGATATTATATAATCATGTAATAAGAAGAGTTCAGATTATGGAGAATGAAAATAAAACAAAGGAGCTTGAGAAAGGATGTTACCTATTAATTGGGTAACTCTTATTGGTTTTCATCAAAGGGATTATTTGGTTGGATTTATGTCCAAAAGGAGGATTCTAGGATTAAGGGAGGGATGTTGGGAGAATATTTGAATAGAGTTTGGGTGTAATGACACAAAACTTTTATCAATGGAAATTCTCTTCTAATAATTATTTCATATATCATAAATCACATAAAATACCATAAAGTACAAAAAGAAAACATTATAAATTATTAAAGAATGAAATAAAAGGAATTTATGGATATTAAGAAACATATACCGATGTAATGGTAACTCGAACCCTGGAATAGTTAAATGACCATTAAGAATAGTAAACCAGCCAATAGAATAGTAACCTCGCTCATGAATGTATTAATATAATTTAGGCATATTATAAATGAAAATATGATATAATTATATCATTTTATAAGTAAACAATTTTTTTATAAATTATTAATAAAGTGTTGCTATTTTTATAAAACATTACTGTTTATTTTCATTTTTATATTTAATATAATTTTTTATAATAAAATTTATTTCCATAAAATGTATTCAAAAATTATTATTTTGTAATATTATGATTATAAGATAATTTTAGGAGACCTTAATTAATTTTTCAAAGTGCTATAAAATCAGTTATAATTTTAAAATTCTTATTTTATAAATACGTAATTTTTTTAATTAATAATAAATTTTAAAATATTTAGAAAATTAATTCCATAAAATGGAGTTCTTTTTTGAATTTCATACACCTAAAAATTGTTGGAGTTTTTTAAGGATTTTTCTAAAATAGTTGATTTTTTATTGAATAGTGAAATACTATAATTTACTATATATACATTATAAGTTAAATAAACAATTAATTGATTCATCACTGATGTAAGAATATTAATATCAAACTTCTATTAATAATTTTAATACTTTTGGATAAAAGTTTCAAACTATTCGTTGTCTTGATCTAAAATAATAAACTAATGAATAAAATAATGAGAAAACACCCCTCTCCTCCGCTATAAATACAACCCCTCATCGTCGCTTCTCCTTACACCTATCAAGATTTGAAACATATAAAAATTCTACTCAAATATCATCCCCATCCCCGCCTACAGGTTCAGGATCTTTGGCCCCAAAAAAATACCAAAACCAATTACCCTTAAAGACATTCTCAAAAAGAATGATTCAAGTGGTAAAATCCTGTTTCTTTACTTTTAATTTATTTTCAATTTATTTTCCTTTATTATTTTATACTCACCTAATAGAATAAAAATGTTCTGATAACAAGTACCTTACATATAATGGAATTTTATTATTCTAATGGAATAATCAATTGTAATTTCTTTCCCATCTCCTTTTTTTTCTAAAAATGAAAACATTGCCTGTGATGTATTAATTGATGGCATTTTAGAACGATGAAGTTTTAAATTTTCATTACCTCCTTCAAAACAGATCATAAAAAAAATTATGGTTAAAACAAATTATAATATATTTATTACTGCCTATGTATTGTTCTGTAAAAATTTTATATACATAGAATTAATTAATAAAATTAAACTAGTTTGTGATAGTCGAAAAACAGCCAAAATAATCAAAATAATAATCACTAACATCTTATCAAATGATTCATCATCACCAAAATTTACCAAATGAATTATATAAATGTGTAATCTTTTATATGATCATTAATAACATATAAAACTAGTTGTGTACAACCATTGTAATTTTACATGATTTTCAATACATGGATACAAGTAAATTGATCATGAAAACAAAGGAAACCAACGCTCCCAAATGTTAAAATTTATTCTCATAACCCATAAAAAAGGACATACATGAACTTAATAAAATTATATAAAATTTAATACATATATTACTTTTTTTAATTAATTAATTAATAGATTTAATTTTATCAAGTGATGAACACTTTGAGACATAAGGTAAGGGATTCTCTCTAAACCTTCATTTTTCCTTCGGGTAACTCTTTATATCTCTTTACCCCATTATAATTCTTATTTATTTTTATATACATATTATAAATTATTTTTATGTGTTCCAAAATCATTTATCCAGATCATATCATCCTTATTTTTCTGGGATGTAAATTATTTATATGTTTCTCATCTTAATTCCTCCCAATAAGTGAGCCCTATTAAAGGAAACTTCCAAATTTATTACTCATTTTCAAGTTCACTCCATAATCAATCTTAATTCACCATTATTTTTATAAAATGAATCATTTTATCCTGAAAATATATATTGTATCAATTATAGATTTATATAAAATATTATTCATTTTTCTCTTTAAATGATATTTAATATTTTTCTTAAACTACACTTAAATGTTTTATTTTTAATGTTTCTTAAAAACTATTTTTAAATGTTTTCACTCCAGTTTTACATCAATTATCATGATATATTCATAATTTCACTTATGTATGTACATTTTTTATTTAAATACATTCATTCACGAACACCATTATGATATTCCCTTTTGTTATTCATTTTTACACGGTTATGATACCTAGTTATTTCCATGGGTAACCCTTATGTTTATGTTTGATTCCTTAAATATGATTCCTCATTGGCACACATATTCATGAAAATTTTATTATGGGTTCACCTAGATAGCTCTCCAATGAATTGGGTACTGTTTAGTCTCATGATATGTAATGTTGGGACTGGGAGTGAACCAGATTTCTTTATGGGACTTTGACCACCATGTGATATAGTTTTGGAAGTTATAATTGACTCTTGTTTATGTCATGTTATATATTTTTTCCAAATTCCTATGATATCATGGTTATATGTTACCATGTTATACATGTTATTATTCCTTATTTTTATTCATATTTCATTCCTTTGTGTCACTATGTTAGGCCTTATAACCCATATTCTATGTTTTATTCCTATGTTTATTCTATTACTGGGATTTTTAGCTCATCCATTTTATTAATGTATTTCCCAGGTTATCCTATGTAGATGTAAGAGCTCAATGTACGTTAAGTTCTCCTTATGGAGATTAAATAAAATATGTTTTTAGTTTAGTTTTCGTGTTTTAAAATTCTGTTCCTAATATTATAATGACACTAGACATTATGATCCTTGATTTTATGTTATATTAAAATATCCATGAAATAATGTAATAACATGTGTAAAAGACTAGGGTTTCTATATTTTTTATTAGATAAAGGTCTAGTTATTTTTGGATATTAGGACTAGATAACTTTAATAAGAACCCTATGGATTATTCTATCACTATGTAAAATCTAGATTGAAGCAAAGGGCATCACAAGTTAAGATATAATTTTATTTTACAATTTTATCCTTATATATTAAAAGTTTTCTTTTGTATATTCATATTAGATAATTATTCAAGCCCCATAATTGTAATTTATTTTTCTTAGTTAATGAATATAAATATAAAAACTCTTTCTAACAATAAATTCAGTACTAAATGTGATTATTTCTCTAATGATAAGCCAAATATGATTAGAATGGGTGCACAAAAACTTTATGATAGTACTTGATAAACTAGATCTAGTTATGAATAATAACTTGAAACATCTGGAATTCCCTCCCTATCCTAAGAAAGTTAAGTTATCATAGAATAATTAATACAAAAAAGTACTCCTATGTTTAATGGATCTTACCTCATTGAAGAATAATGTATTAATTCCATTGAGAATACATTCTTTTTCCTCATCTTCTTAGAAGAAGTGAAAGGTGTGATGGTGGTCTATAATTTTGAGTGGGAAGTTTATCAGTGGTGGAAATTGATTAAGAACACAGTGTCCAATCACTAAATTGATTATATAGAATAGGAATATTTCATGAAAATATTTCTCAATAAATATTTTCCCCAAACCCCCCATCTTAATAGGAAATACAATTCCTCGACCTGAATAAAAAGGAATAAAATTCTATCTGGGCATATGAAGAAAACTTTACATGGTTTGCAGGATCCACCTCTTGTTTTTCATGACCACCAAAATAATTTTGGATCAATGCTTTTGCAGACTAAAACTATTTATATGAAAATAATTGGTGATTTGAGACTTTGACAGTTACAATGAGAATACATGTTATTACCTTAAGGTCAAAATGGAGATCAGAGACTCTCAATGGTCTTGTGGGATCAAGTTAAAAAATAGAAAAAATTGAGTTTAATATGGGTGGATCGATAGATAAATCCCCTGATGGAAAGAAGACCCAACATCGCACATGCCAAAAGGGTGGGAATAGACATCCTAGAAACTACTTTAAGGGAACTAATATATGCATGAAATGTGAAAGATAAGGGAATATGGATAATAACTTTCAATGGGATATGTAGATTCCCACTAATGCAGAAGATGAAAGGAAGATTCAGATAAACACTCAACATGTTGTTCTATGTTTCAACTATAAAGAACATGGGTTACTCAAGCAATTTCCATAAGAAAATGGTTGTTAGAGTCAATAAAAATACTACCTCCAAGGAAACAAGGGAGGGAATATTCTATCACGACTACTGAGGTGGATACCAAAACTGTTGTGGTGATATGTACGCTAGTTACTCAGTCATGAAAAGAGAAGGTACTATTTGATTATGGTTTGACGTATTCATTAATATTCTACAATTGTAGTAAAACTATTCAATCACCCCCTCAAAATTTGTAGGCTATGTTATTTGTGAGAAGATAAAATGGGGAAATTATGACATACAAATTTTATAGCTCCTCCTGAGTTAATGTTTGAGGAATTAACTTCCCAAAAAAAATTCATACTCCTTTTGGTACAGTTTGATGCTATATTAGTAATGGATGGTATATATTTATATAAATGCAACATCAACTATCAGGAAACGGAGATCACTCTTCACATCCCAGAGCATCCTCTAATTCTGTACAAGGATAAGGAGAAAGATAAATCTCCTTTAGAATCATCATCTCAATTGTGGATATTTTTTCATTATGATCAAGAATATATAGCTCAAATTCTTGAGACAAAGGAGAGAGTCATACTTGAATACATGCCCATTATGAGGGATTACACTGATGTATTCCCTAATGAATTATATTATGTTTATCTTGATTGATAGGACGGGTTCTCAATTTAATATATTCCTGGAACTCTGTCAATATCAAAGACACCTTATGGAATGGCCACTATTGAGCTAGAAGAACCAAAGAAGTAGTTATAGAAGAATCTAAAAAAGGGTTTTATATGCCTGAGTGCTTCACCATGGGATGCGCTAGTTCTATTCATCCAGAAGAAGGATAGATCAATGCACCTATGAATTTATTATAATGAGCTCAACTAAATCATGATAAATAAAATGAATCATCTTTTATAGATAGATGACTTGTTTGATCAACTACATAGGGCCATTTATTTCTCTAAGGTGTACCTTTGGCTGAGATATCACAAATTAAAGGTGCAAAAGGATGATAATTTGAAGAATAACTTTCAAACAAGGTATGGAAACTATGAGTTCATAGTTATACCATTCAGAATCACTAATGCTCCAATAATTTTCATGGATTGAAAGAATATATTCTTTACTTATTACCTAAAACAAATTGGTACTATTTGTTGATTATATTATTTTATACTCTAAGAACAAGGAGGGATACGAGGAGTATTTGAATACTATTATAAAAAAAATTATAAGGGAGAAACTTTATCTAAAGTACAGAAAATGTGAGTTCTATATGGATGAAGTATCATTCTTGGGATATGTTATCACTAGTAAAGGAATATATATGGACCATTATAAGACAAATTAAATTTATGAGTGACACAAAACAACATCTATAATGGAGATATACAGAATCCTTAGTCTAAATGGATATTACAGGTTATTTGTAAATAACTTATCTTGATTTTCAAACCCACTAACCAAGCTGACTCGGAAGGGAAAAAATATTTTCTGGACCAAAGAATTCAAAGACTGCTTTAAAGAGTTGGAAAAGAGGTTTATCACTACACCAATTCTCACATTAACAATAAGTGGAGAAATATTTTTGGTGAAAAACTATGCTTCACAGAATGGATTAGACTATATACTAATTAAAAACTAATAAAGTAGTATCCTATGCCTCATGGTCTTTGAAAATTCATGAGAAAAAACTATCACTTGCATGATATCGAGTTGGTAGTTATGATATATGCATTACAAATCTAGTGACATTATCTCTATAGGGAGAAGTTTGAAATATATACTACTCATAAGAGTCTCAAATATATAATCATAGATAAAGAGATTAATATTCACCAATGAAGATGGTTAGAGCTCATCATGTATTATGATCATGCAGTCCACTACCATCCTTGTAATGAAAATAAAGTGGAAAATGCTCTAAGTAGAAAGGATAATACATCTTTATCAATGATGAGTGTAGACCCCGGAAAACGCGTCCACAAAATTTTCCAAATTCCTCCATACATGATTCAAGATCGTAGTCCATTTCGCATTCTTCGATTTGGTAGGTCGTAAGGCCCGAACGGAGTTGCGGATTAGGAGTTATGGACATTTGAAGTTGGGCTAGAAATCTGGTTCACGAAGCCCATGCGCGAAGCCCCCTCCGTGATCGTGGAGCGCCGCCGCAAAGTAATGAGGCGAGAGGCTCCGCGAACCCATTTGACGTTCGCGATGCGCCACGAAGACCCGCCGCGAAGCTCCGGAGGCAGTAACTCTCCACGAACGAATTTGACGTTCGCGAGCCGGCCGTGAAGCTCCGGAGGCGGTAACTCTCCGTGAATGAATTTGACGTTCGCGAGCCCGCCGCGAAGCTCCGGAGGCGGTACCTCTCTACGAACGAATTTGACGTTCACGAGCACGCCGTGAAGCACTTGAGGCGGCGCGGGAGTTCTGCTTCGCGGCATCCCTTGCCTATAAATACCCATCTCACCACCCTTCTCAAAGCACGGCCATGACCACTTCGCCCCTTGGGCGGCCGAGCGGAGCTCCTCATTGCGGCTCCGCGAGGCCATGCTCCGCGAGCAGCTTCCTTCGCGTTGCTGCTCCGCGAGCCAAGGCTCCGTGAGACCATGCTCCGCGATCCTATGCTCTGCGATGCTGCTCTGCGAGACCAAGCTCCGCGAGACCCCTTTGCTCCGCGGGAGCCTTATGCTCCGTGATGCTGCTCCGCGAGACCATGCTCCGCGAAACCCCTTTTCTTTGTGAGACACTATTGCTCCGCGAGGCCATGCTCCGTGAAGCTGCTTCGCGAAGACCTATCCTTTGCGAGGATCCTACCTTCGCGCCCACCGGTCCATACCGCGGGGGCTGCGCCCCCGCCGCCCCGCTCGCCTCCAGTTGACATATTCCTCTGGGTTTCATTCCATGTCGTGGGTTGAGATTCTCATCATCAATTCCCCAAGTACCTTGAGTCGAACCATTCCTCAGGAAACTCCTCCAAATCCCAATCACTTGGCTCCTATGCCAGGTTCAACCAGAAAGAGCCGCCCTTGCGTAAGACCCAACACCAACCATTTATAGGCACCTTCTGCCTAACAGTCCTTTCTACATGACTATAAACTATAGTATCCCTTATGTTCCAAACATAGTATGCCTCTTTCCCTATACGAGAGATGCCTTATGCTCCTAGAATATGATTCCAATAGTCCTATCTACATGACTCTAAACTGTTGTAATCCTTATGTTCCAACCATAGGATACCTCTTGCCCTATACGAGAGATGCCTTATGCTCCAAGCATGAGATGCCAATAGTCCTATCTACATGACTCTAAATTGTAGTAATCCTTATGTGCCAAACATAGGATGCCTCTTTCCCTATACGAGAGATTCCTTATGCTCCTAGCATGAGATGCTAACTGTCCTATATATATGACTTTAAACTGTAGTGATCCCTATCTAACAAATGATAGGATGCCCCTTGCACCATGCAAGAGATGCCTCATGCTCCCAGCATGAGATGCCAACAGTCCTACCTACATGACTCTAAACTGTAGTATTCTCCCTATGATCCACACATGGGATGCCCCTTGCTCCATGCAAGAGATGCCTCATGCTCCCAGCATGAGATGCCAACAGTCCTACCTACAAGACTATAAACTGTAGTATTCTCCCTATGTTCCAAACATAGGATGCCTCTAGCTCCAAATAAGAGATGCCTTATGCTCCTAGCATGAGATGCTAATAGTCCTACCTACAAGACTCTAAACTATAGTACGGACCATGTCCCTAACGTAGGATGCCTCTTTTCCCAGACAGGAGATGCCTTATGCTCCAAGCGTAAGATGCTCAATGCCATGACTACAGTGGCATGATTTTAATGCCCCTTGGCATTACCCCTCTTGTGCACCAGTGTACAGGCGAGGGCCTCAATTCACCAGTGAGTTGGGATGCCCTCATGGCCAGACATGAGGAAGAAACTACGGGCAGCTCCCTTGCATAAGCCCCATTCACCAGTGCCGCTCCTTAGCGGCACCCGGGCAGCTTCCCTGCGTTAGCCCCATTCACTATTTCTGCTCCATAGCGACTTCCGGGCAGCTTCCTAGCGTAATCCCCATCCACTATTGTCACTCCATTTAACGGTAAGCCGTTCACACCCAATCCAGTGGTAAGCCGTTGTGACTCAATCCAGCGGTAAGCCGTTCACACCCAATCCAGCGGTAAGCCGTTGAAACCCCCAATCGGCGGTAAGCCGTCATCAAGCACGAAACTATCATCATTATTTTCCTTGGGCCTCCATCCTGGAGTAAGTACCAGCACCATGGGCCGCCTAACGTGTAAGACCCTCTTCGCTTCTCACGGACGCATCCTTCGTGACGTGATCGTCAGGTCCTTGCAACCTCTTGTTTCTCACACAGTGCATGACTCACGTGGGCTTAGAGTGAGAACCGACCCTGACCTCCACCCATAGAGAACTACGAGGACTTTGATCCATGTCAAGGAATGGTACGTAGGAAGCCTCCATGAGGTTCAATCCACATTGCTCGGTCATTCATTCACGTCGAGTTTCGCCTTCGTCCAGCATTACGTTAAACTGTATGCCCCCTTGTCCCGTATGACATTAAATTGCACACCCATTTGAACTACGAGGTCTTTGATCCATGTCAAGGCATGGTACGTAGGAAGCCTCCCTGAGGTTCAAGCCTACCCGTCATTTCTTCACGCCAGGTCCCACCTTCGTCCAGCATGACTTTAAACTGTATTCCGGTCCGACGGCAAGCCGTTGTGACTCATCCACTCCAAACTACGTGGACTTTGATCCATGTCAAGGCATGGTACTTAGGAAGACTCCCAAAGGTTCAATCCCACCACTCATAGGACCAAGGTCCACCTTTACGTCGGTTATCTGACAAAGCCCCCATATGAACTATGAGGTCTTTGATCCATGTCAAGGCATGGTACGTAGGAAGCCTCTACGAGGTTCAAACCCACCATCCGGTCGTTCCGACCTTATTCACGTTGGTTCACCCCCGTCCCGCATGACGGTAAACTATATTCCCCAATCCGAACTACGAGGACTTTGATCCGTGTCAAGGCATGGTACGTAGGAAGCCTCTACGAGGTTCAAACCCACCATCTGGTCATTCTGACCTTATTCACGTCGGTTCACCCCCATCCCGCATGACGTTAAACTGTATTCCCCAATCTGAACTATGAGGACTTTGATCCGTGTCAAGGCATGGTACGTAGGAAGCCTCCCCGAGGTTCAATCCCAACAATCATTGGCCCAAACCGTCTCCTTGTCAGTGTGCCAAGCCCCCATTTTCACCCGAACTACGAGGACTTTGATCCATGTCAAGGCATGGTACGTAGGAATCCTCCCAGAGGTTCAATCCCACTCCCATCGGACCAAGGTCCCTCATTTATGTCGGTTCACCAACACCCAATGCCCGTCATTTATTCATGTCAGGGTTCACTATCGTCCCGCATGACGTTAAACTGTATTCCATCAATTCTTTGAACTACGAGGACTTTGATCCATGTCAAGGCATGGTACGTAGGAAACCTTCCCAAGGTTCAAGCCCACCACCTGTGGACCCACGGGTTTACTTTCACGTCGATTCATTGATAAAACCCTTTGAACTACGAGGTCTTTGATCCATGTCAAGGTATGGTACGTAGGAAGCCTTCCAGAGGTTCAAGCCCACCACTCATTGAAACAAGGTCCACCTTCACGTTGGTTCGCCGACAAAGCCCCATTTGAACTACGAGGTCTTTGATCCATGTCAAGGCATGGTACGTAGGAAGCCTCCAAGTGGTTCAAGCCCACCCATCATTCATTCATGTCGGGTCTCATCCCCATCAAGCATGACGTTAAACTGCATCCTGGTCCGACGGCAAGCCGTTGTGACTCATCCATTCCGAACTACGTGGACTTTGATCCATGTCAAGGCATGGTACGTAGGAAGCCTCCCCGGGGTTCAAGCCCAACAATCATTGGCCCAAACCGTCTCCTTGTCGGTGTGATAAGCCCCATTTTCACCTGAACTACGAGGACTTTGATCTATGTCAAGGCATGGTACATAGGAATCCTCCCAGAGGTTCAAGCCCATCTCCCATCGGACCAAGGTCCATCATTTACGTCGGTTCACCGACACCCACCGCCCGTATTTTATTCACGTCAGGATTCGCTATCGTACCGCATGAAGTTAAACTGTATTCCATCAATCCTTTGAACTACGAGGTCTTTGATCCATGTCAAGGCATGGTACGTAGGAATCCTTCCAGAGGCTCAAGTCCACCACTCATCAGACCAAGGTCCACCTTCATGTCAGTATGCTGACGATACTCATTGGACGAAGGTCCACCTTTACGTCGGTACGCTGACGATGGTCATAAGACCAAGGTCTACCTTCACGTCGGTACGCTGACGATGCTCATCGGACCAAGGTCCACCTTCACGTCGGTACACTGAAGATGCTCATCGGACCAAGGTCCACCTTCACATCGGTACGCGGACGATGCTCATCGGACCAAGGTCCACCTTCACATCGGGACGCTGACGATGCTCACTGGACCAAGGTACACCTTCACATCGGTACGCTGACGATGCTCATTGGGGCAAGGTCTACCTTCACGTCAGTACGCTGATGATGACCATCGGACCAAGGTCCACCTTCACGTCGGTTCTCTAACAATTCCCATTGGACCAAGGTCCACCTTCACGTCGGTTCGCTGACGGATCGGACCAAGGTCCACCTTCACGTCGGTTCACCGGCGCCATCCCGAACTATGTGGACTTTGATTCCCCACCACAGGGATATGTAGGAAGCCTCTTCAAGGATCAAGCCCAACTTCACTGTCGCCCCTGCGATGGTCTCATTTCATTCCCCCTCCACTTCATTCATCCATCCATCACCCATCCTGATTCTCACCCGGGCCGCCACATCCCAGTGGGATCATGCCATCCGCCTCCTCGCTGCTCCTAGCGGCGCATGGGCCTCTTTCCATGTGTAAGCCCCAGCATATTTCGGGTTTGTTGTCCTCTGTGTACACCCCTATTCATCACCCCTTCGAACTACGTGGGTTTTGATCCCTTTCCGCTACACAGGGTACGTAGGAAACCTCCAAGAGGATCAATCCCAACCAATGGAAATGTACCCCATCTTGGGGTGCACTTCCCCTGATCCGCCCTCAGTGGTGTTCAGATCAGCCATTACGGTGTGACATCTCCCCTCTACGGGGCACACCACCATCGATCCGTCTCTATAGGACGTTCTGATCACCCTTATTTCGTCTTCGCAAGACGTTAAACATGCTCCATAGCCTGTGTTAAACACGGGAAGGTGAGGAAAACCTCAGATGCATGTCTCGGGTTCTGCACCCTTGAGATGCCCTCTTATGAGGAAGAATACAGGTTCCCCAATGTCCATGCACCCAGAGATTCCCTGACATGCCTGATGTTGCCGCCTACTCCGACCGAAGGTCACTACCATGTCAAGACCCCATGGAATGTCTTGACGGAAGTAGTGTAATTAACCAGTGTCCATGAAGATATGGAGTCGGGAATGAGATTCACGAGCATGTCTTAAATCTATGAGGGAGACGCAGACTAGGTGACGAGCTCCGAGGAGGAATCCACAGAAGGAAGAACCGACATCCCATCATCCCAGTTTGGATCAAGGAGCAGACGTCCCTGAACAAGGAATGAATGCCGCCCGCCTTTGGAAAGCAGGAATGCGGGGCAACAAGCAGCGCGTCCTCCACAGAAGGATGCGCGCGCCCCGGCGAAAGCGTCGGAAACAATGAGAATTGATAAGGATCCAATCTTCTTATATTTGAAAAGGATGAACATGGAAATCATTAAGGAAGGAAAATCATCAATCCTTTCTCAAATGATTGATAAACCATACCTTATGAAGAAAATAATGGATTCTCCAAGAAATGATGTGTAAATTCAGAAAAAGGTGGAAACCATGAGAAAATGTAAATCCACATGGTTCAAAATGGATGAGGATGGAGTCATGAGATTTGGCTCATGACTATGTGTACCATTCACTCTAGAGATAAATAAGGATCCCCTAAATGATGAACATATCTCAACCTTCTATATCCTCCCAAGGAGGAAAAAGTTGTTTTGAGATCTCTGAGAGCACTATTGGTTGTACAATGTGAAGAAAGAGATTGTTGAGTATACATCAAAGTACCATGTATGTTAGAAAGTGAGGCCTAAAATGAAAAGGTCTATTGGGATGATTCTATCATTACCCATACCAACATGGAAATGGGAAAACTCACTATAGACTTTGTAATTGTACTTCCAGATACATCTCTAGGAAACAATGTTATATGGGTTATTTTGGATCATCTTACAAATATAGCTCACTTTATCACAGTTCAAGAGGGATTCTCCTTAGATCAAATTTCATGGATATACATCAGATAATTGTTTAGGTTATATGGAGTACCACTATCGATTATATTTGATTAAGATCCTAAATTCACCTACTATTTTGGAAAAGTCTCCAATGTTATCTGAACACTGATTTGAACCTCAGTATGTCCTATCATCCTCAAACTGATTGCCAATCTAATATTAATATTCAGAAACTATAAGACATGTTGAGAGTGTGTTCTATGTGATTGAAAAGTGGATGGGACTAACTTCTACCTATGGTTGAGTTCTCTTACAATATCAGTTTCTACTCAAATATCCAAATGGATGCATCTAAAAATATTTATGGGAAAATATATAGAACACAAACATGTTGGGATGAGGTTAGTGAACGTAAGCTGCTAGTACATGAAATGTTTGAATAAATGGTAGAAAAGGTAAAATACATTCTGCATCATATATGGGAATCCCAAAGTAGAAAAAAGAGTTATTATTAAAATCTTTGATGATTCCTGAAGGTTAAGGTTGGAGACATTGTATTCCTATGAATATCTCCATGGAAAAAATCATGATATTTTGGAATAAAGGAATGTTAAGTCCCAAGTAGATCATTCCCTTCATGATTCTTGATCGCGTCGAAGCTATTTATTTTCAACTATCACATCCACCTATCATGTCTCATGTACACGATTTGTTCCACATACCTTTCCTAGGGAAGTACATACAACATCCTTCACATATACTGAGTTAAAAGGTAGTACAGTTTGAAAATGATATCTCGTATAAGGAGAATACAGTGAAGATATTTGATCATGGAGATATAGTTATATGCAACATGACTACTCACCTGATCAAATTAATAAGGTGTAACCATAAGTACAAGATCCAACATGGGACCCTAAGGAAGCGATGAAGGAGAAGTACCCACACTTTTTTAACTTAGAATTTAAAATTAAATTTCAATGCTGAAATTTCCTCAGGGGGAAGAATGTAATGACCAAAAAAATTTATCAATGGTAATTACCTTCTTATAAATATTTCATATAGTATAAATCACATAATATCACATATATAACACAAAAAAAACTTTATAAATTAAGAATTATTGAATTAGGTTGTATTTATTGATGTTAAGGGACCTCTACTAGTGAAATAGTAACTTGACCTTAGGAATAGTAATATGACCCTTATGAATTATAAATTAGACAATTGAATATTAACCTCACCCATGGAAGTATATATAAAATTTAGGCATATTATAAATTAAAATATAATATAATTATATCCATGTATAATTAAATTAATGTTTTAGAAGATACTAATCAAGTATTGAAATTTTTATAAAACCTAATTATTTATTTAGAATTTTATAATTAATATAATGTTTTAAAATAAAATTTATTCCAAAAAAAATTATTCAAAAATTAATATTTTTTTATCCTATGATTAGAAGATAATTTTATGGGACCTTAATTAATTATTCAAAGTGCTATAAAATTGGTTATAATTTTATAATTAGTATTTACCAAGTAAATGGGGATTTTAATTAAAAAATAAAATTTCTAATAATTAGAAAATTATTTTTATAATATGATGTTCATTTTTTAATCCAACACGTGAAAAAACTATTTGGTTATTTTTTTGGGGATTTTTCTAAAATAGTGGAATTTTTTGTGAATAGTTTAATACAGTAATTTACAGTATATGTTCTTTATAAGAAAAATATACTATTACTTTATTCAATGATGATGTAAGATCTGTAATCATTAACTTACCTTAATTATTTTTTTATTTTTTGTGATAAATCATAACTTATTCATAGTATTGAGACAAAATAATAGAATAATAAATAAAATAATTAGAAAACACCCCTCTCCTCCCCTATAAATACCACCCTCACCACCGCTTCTCCTCACAGCATTAAAGAATTGATCCTTATCCAAATTACAATAAAATATTTCTCCAAGCCCCTCCCCCACGTCCAAAATCCTGTTCTTCTCAACAAAAGACCAAAACCAATCCCTATAAGGAGGTTCTCAAGTAGAAGGATTCAAGAGGAATATATCTCTTTCTTTTCTATTAATTTATTTTCAAGTTATTTTATATTCTTATTCTCTTATCTCGTACCCTCATCCAAATGGTATAATAACTATAGTAACTTAGATATACTGTAATTTTATTATGCTAATGGAATAATCCATCTTCATTTATTTCCCCTCCCCTTTTTGTTCTAAAAATAGAAACATCGTTCGTGATGTGATGATTTATCGCATTCAAGGATCACAAAGTTTTCAATTTACATTACCTCCTTCAATAAATCTCATAAAACTAGTTTTATGGTTAAAATATATTATAATAGATGTATGTAAATATATTTTATCTTCTAAAACCGTTTTATATAGATATTATTAACTAATAAAACAAAACTAGTTTGTGATGGTCGGAAAATCGCCAAAATAATCTAAACAATTATCACTAACATTTTATTTAATGATTCATCCTCACATAAAAATACCAAATGAATTATATAACCATTTAATTTTATGTATTTTCATCAATAACATATATATTCAATTATGGAAAACTATTCCCATTTTATATTATTTCATATATATGTATACCAGTAAACTAATCAGGAAAACCAAGGAAACCAACTCTCCCAAACAATAAAATTAAACATAATAACCCATTAAAAAGTACATAAATAAACATTAAAATTTTATAATAAATCAATTAAATTTAAAAATGGTTCTTAAATAATTAATTAATCAGTTTAATTTTATCAATTGAAGATCAATTTCATACATAAGGTAATGGATTCTCTCTGAACCTTAAAGTTTCCTTCTGGTTACTCTTTTTCTCTCTTTACCCAAATTTAATTCTTCTTTATTTTTATATACTTGTTATAAATTCTTTTTATATATTCCAAACTCATTTATATAGATCATATAATCTTTATTTGATTAGGAAATAAATGTTTTATACATGTTCCTTCTTAATTCTTCCCAATAAGAAAGCCTTATTAAAGGAATCTTTCTGATTTATTACCCATTTTCAAGTGCAATCCATAATATGTTTTAATCCACCATTATTTTTCTAAAATCACTAATTATATCATAAAAAACTATCTTATCTCAATTATAGTTTTATATAAACTATTATTCTTTTTCCTCTTTAAATTTTCTTTAATATTTTCCATAAACCTCGGTAAAATGTTTTATTTTTTAAGTTTCTTAATCATTATTGTTACCTATTTTCACTCCAATTTGACATCAATTATCATGATAAATTCCTATTTTCCATTATTAATGTCTAGGTATGGTTTAAATCCATTCCTTCATGGAAATAATTATGATATTCTCTTCTGGTATGCCTTTTGACATGGTTATCATACCTAATTCTTTCTATAGGTAACCCTTATGTTTATGTTTCATTACTTATGTATGATTCCTCATGTGGAACACATATATATGAACATTTTATGATGGTTGAAACAAGATATAAATCCAATTCATTGGGAAATTATCAGTCTCATGAGACGTAATGATGGGACAGTGAGTGAACCTGATTCCTTTATGGGACTTTGACCACCATGTGATATATTCTATATAGTTAGCCTTGACTCATGTTTATGTCATGTTATATGTTGTTTCAATTTTATATGATTTCATGTTTATATTTTCACATGTTATACATGTTATTATTCCTAATTTTTATTCATGTTTCATGCCACTATGTTATCATGTTAGGCCTTTTAACCCATATGCTTTGCTTTATTATTAATCTTATTACCTTACTATGATTTTTAGCTAATCAATTTTGTTAATGTATTTAAAAGGTTATAATATTATTATTTAAGAGATAAATGGAATGGGTCTCCATATTTTGTGATTTAAGGGGATTTAGAGGTTTTAATAAATGGGAGGGTTGACAATATTTTTATAGTGGAGGAGGAGTGGCTTTCTTGTAAATTCTGTGAAACGGAATTACACCAACGTTTTTCCTATGAACAATAGCTAAATTAATGGTCACAATATGATAAAAGGTATTATAGGGTTTAAATATTTCCATAAAATAGATTTTTGACAAGTTTTTAGATCATTGTTACCCTTAAGTTTAAGGTTTACTCAATTGTTAAGCTAATTTTTCTCTTAATCGTTGTAATTAATTTTAATTGAATTCATTAATCTTTTGGTAAAAATATATGTTGAAATTATTAGAAATTATAAATTATGATTATTCCAAACATGTTATCCATTTTTCAAAATTAAAGTCACATATTTGGTATAAATCAATTTAAATTTAATATTGTAGACAGGATGAGAAAGCGGGTTTTTAATGTTAGATGTCCAAACGTCCCCTATGTTTTTGTATTGAATTTCAAAGTGAAATTAATTACAATGACATAATATGGATTAATTGATATATAATTTATCTAATTAAACTTTAAAAAGAGTAAAAAATATAATTTATCCCTATTAAAAATTAGAAAAAAAAACATTTTTTAATTAAAATTCACTATTTTCACTATTAATCCAAAAATGAAACTTCACAAAAAAATACCAAAAATTCAATTTAAACTAATTTTTTATGATTATATTTAAATATTATATTTATTTTGATATATATAATTTATTAAAGTGTCAAAAATGTTATTTAAAATGGGTTTGACATTAAAAGGTTGTAAAACTACCTTTAGATAAATATAGGGTTTTTTGCATTAACTTTTTTTTGTTCTTATCTTATTCCTCTAAAATATATTGGATGAATGTAAACAATATTTTATTGAATATATAAAATTTATATTATATTAATATAATTCTCTAATTGTGATTAATTTAATTTATTAATACAACACACCATTGGGAGCATAAACATATTTCCATTATATTTGACCATTTTATATTTTCATTTCTAATTAACCGGTAACTAATGAATTCATATTATATTATTATAGACCAAACATTTTCATAAGTCATTTAATAATACTAATAACCATTAATTTAACGCCATGTTTAAGTATTATTATATTAAATAAAAAAAATTATTAATATATTATTGTGTTGTAAAACTAGGTCTTTCATGTAACAAAAGATATCGAAGAGACTCGGTATTTTGTGTAATACAAGAGAAACATAGTGTTCCATGTACCACTGGCTAATATAAGTTTTTATTCTAACACAATATTTACTTTTTGTTTCTTATAATGTACTCTAAAGTTATTTCTTTTATATAATAAAATCTATATTCAGTGTTGTGTGAAATAAAAAATTTCAAAAAGATAAAATTTATTTGAAAAAATATATATTCCAAAAAATCTCAGGGTGTTACAATATACCCCCTTAAAATGAATTTCTCCCCCTAAATTCATCTGGGTTATCAAATGTATAATACAATAAAGTTCTATTCATAGAAACCCACATCATAAAAAAATACTAAAACATCCTTTAAAAAATAAAAGTTGGAAACATAATGGTTACCCAACGTAACACATAACTAAGTTTCCACATAATATGACATATAAGGGATGTAAAAAATGGGCATGGAAGACAAATATAACAATCATTTTCCCATGTATATTTATAGAGAAGATGGTTAGGAAAATTTTAACAATCACAAAGTCAGAAATCTACAATGATCTAAGGGGGCATTTGATTCATCAGAAACAAAGGTACTATGATATAATTTTTTGTTTCAAAATCATATTTCTTAAAGTTTATGAATTTAATTAGAATATATACTTACCTGAATTAATCACAATATCACCATTTTCAGTTCCCAAATCAATTTCAACTTCATCTATTACTGTAAGAAATGATGGTGAATTTCTCATTCCTAAAGTACTAATAGATCATGAGTTATAGTGATAAGTCATTCCATATTTTTTTAGTTCTAATCACATTAAAAATGGCTAAAAAAGCAATTCAACATGCATATATTCTCATATGGTGATATAATACTTTAATCTCACAAACTTAATCTAAAATTTAACCTAAACCTTCCATCAATATTTAACCATATAACCCTTCAAAAAGATAAAAATGAAAAACTTTATAAATAAGGTTACTAAATTAGATTAACATTGATCCCTTATATATCATATGGTATATATTGGTTGTCAAATTCCCAAAATATTAATACCCTAGTTGTATATTCTCCTTAAACATGTTAATAACTTGAATTACCATAAATCCTTCTAGAAAACATATCATTCCTTATTAATAAGATTATTGGACATATTCTATAAATCAAAGAAGTTTTAAACTTCGCCTTTGATAACATATACCACTATTTAAACAAATAATTTATCAATCACGAGGTTATAAATATTATCCAATTTACATTATCCAAATCAATTATCTCTTTATCTATTCTAAAAACTATGGTCTCAAAATTTTTAACTAATTAAGGGTAACCTTACCATAATTTAAAATTTCACATTTCCATTAAATAAGTTTTCTAAGTCTTCATCAACATTCAAAATATAATTTCCAATCCTTAATGAAAAACTTATACTGAAAATACATATATATTTCATGATTCAAATAACAAAATCATTAAATTTCAAAACATATATACTTTAATTATCAAACTTTATAGTTAAACTATTACTTGTGCTTCATCATATTATTTATTAATTCCCCTTGTCTTAGAATATGAAATATAAATAATTTCATAAGGTTCCTAGACCTCAATATAATAATTCTTAAAATGTTCAACGTAAAAAATATTGTTTGAACATCCCATACCTTTCACATGTCATTTTCTAACTCTTTATAATCAAAAGTATAACCACGGTGTGTACTACTTTCCTTATTAGATTCTAGGGATCTCCAATTAGTACATAGATTTGTATCATTCCCATAATTTTCACATCATAAACATTAAATGTTATCCCAGTTATTTCTAGTTTCTACTATTTACTAACACTAGAAAGAATAGTGTGAGAAAAATTTATCATAGCAAAAAACAACTTAAAAATTTAAACAAAATTACTTATAGGATGCTTAAATCTTGACACCTACTTAATTAACCAATAACACCATAGTTTTATAATATGTTATTCATAGTCATCTTCTATTTAAAACCTTCATGAAGGTTTGTAAATATTTTGTGAAATACCAAATAATATCTTTAGGAGAGTCAAAATAGGTGTGCAGCAAGGCATGTTGTCATGCACCATATCCCTATCGAGTCAAGATCAATACTGTGTTTTAATGGTTGTTATCCCTATGTATATATGTGATAGAGCGACATCCACTTTAATTCTCCAAAAGGTGATGTATTTATAGGAAGCCACTCTCTCTATCCATTACCAAAATTATTGGACATTTTCTTATACATTAACTTATCCTTAGAAATATCCTTAAGAAAATCCCTATATATATCCTTAGAAATATTTCTAGGGATCACACTAAAATTTTCTCATCCGAGTTTCCAAAGATTGACTAAAACATTCCTTTGATTCCAAATATAGATACCAAAGATTAACATACATGGATATTACATCATTTTATTTGAATATTCATCAAATAACAAAAAATACATTCCAAAGGATGGTAATAGTTTAGTGTATTTGGAAACATGGAAAAGAAAATATCACTCAGTTAAAGATCTTCAAGGTTTCCCAAAAAGATATTCCCTTTTTTACTTCTTCTTAAAACCATTCTTCATAACCTAGGGAAAGGAAACATAATAAATGGGTGGTATTGAATTTCCATTAAGGAAAAATTAAGAAAATATGTAAGAATAAAATGAACATAAGGGTCTAAGAACAAGAGAATACCATTTGAATATCATACATTGCATAAAAAGATCATAATCATGAGACAAAGCATAAATATTTTAAATTCATAAGACATGAATCATAAGATAATCAAGAACATGAACCATTTGATCATATCAAAGGCCTAAGACATGCAATTTGTGGAAGATTCCTAAATATGTAACACTGCTCCAAATAAGTAAAGGATCATTTCCAAAAACATATTAGGGAATATCATGGGGACTATACCAACTAGGCAGAACACACCACCATCCCGAGTCTTAGTTCTTTCCTTATAAGGGATCATCCTTCCCTATCATCCTATAGTGGATCGGGTTTCCCCATCATCCACAAGTGGATTAGGACACACTTATTTCCCATTTTGGATCAAGACATACTAGTTTCCCATTTTGGATCAAGATCATTGACTTTTTACACATCATTTCCTAATGATATATAAATTTTTACCTAATTCATTGGAGGGATATATAGGTCCCACCCATCACATAATAAAATCATACATATATGTGTCACAAGGTAATAAAAATTTATCATATCATGACCCATAAAAAGAGATGGGTTTCATGAACATTATATCCTAACCCATAAAATGAAATAGGTATCATAAACATTTCACCATATCATTACATATGGAAAATAGATAGGTATCATAATAATTTCATCAAATAATTTCCATTTTAAATAAGTAGTTTTCAAAAGTATACAACATGTGGAAGAGAAACATGTGTAAAAATATCATTTCTTCAAAAAATAAACAATTCAAGAAATAATATGAATGGTATTCTTGGATAATATCCCCATAAAATAATAAATTATAATAAATTATGGCATATTATATGGATAATTGTTTTCAATGACACATGAAACATTTCTTTATAAAAATATCCTTTATTTGAAAATATTTTTCATAAAACCATTTCAAAAATCGTTTTTATTTTAAGGAAATCCTTATAATTTTGTTTATAAACATTCTTGAGGAAAATATCATATCCTATATGAAAATTTATTTCTTAAAATAAATCATTCTGATAACTATTTTCTTTTGTAATGGATTTGAAAACTTATAAAGGAATATTAAAATCAATGGAATCCTTTTCGTTGAAAATTAAGTATTGAAAACATATAAAGGAAGCTTTGAAAATAATTTAAAAAACTTTTTAGACATAAATGTTTTTAAAAAAATAGAATATCTGAAAATGGATTTGAAAAAATATAGATTAATCTGGAAATAATTTAAATCCTTTTTTAAAGAAACATTTTGAAATCATTTTAAACACTTTTTTAACATAAAACTTTTTTGAGAAACATTTAGTTTCAAAATAACATTATGTTAAAGAAATTTACAGAATATTAGGAAAAAAATTCATTAAATTAATTAATATTAAAACATAAAAAGGAAGATTCAATGAAATAACAATCATGCATGTGGGTAAGTCCATTCATGCCGAACATTCCTTTTACATCTTAACATTTTAGAAAAGTTCCTAAATCAGAAAATAAAAATTAGATTACTTTTTAAACCATTTTTTTAAAGTAAAACGTGGTTAAAAATTTAATTTAAACATCATGGGATAATAGTAAAACATTTTGGAAAATATTTTTATAAAATTCTGTTTTAAAAGAACACAAAATTTCAACCAAAAGGAGAAATAAAATTGGCTTTTTATAAAAGAATTGTCTTAAATATGTTAAGTATAAAAGAGTAGAAAATGGTACAAATAAATGAATATATAATGGGTAACCATAGTATAATAAATTTTTGAGTGTTATTTAGATATAAATCATAATATTTCATCAATGGGAGCATAATCACAAACAATCCCAATAAATGATGAGATTGTAGAAACAAAATATTTCCACAGAGGTAACATTGCTTCATAATACCCATGAAAGAATAAAATTACATGAAGCTAAAAATATAATGTGAATAAGTATATTTATTATATAACATATAAATCTATTGTATATATAACCCAAACAAAACTATAGGTGCATAACATGACATATATCTTAAAGAATGAAAATTGAGAAAATATTACATTACTGATTTGGTAACTTTTGATCCATAAGCACTACAAAAAAAGGTAATAAAATGGATATTTAAAAACCCATAAATGTAATTATATTAATAATATAATACCTTTATGTGAATTATATACCACATAAAATAAAATAGGAGGTGACCATGGCTTGTGTCTCACAAAAAACTAAAAGTGAGACGAGAAAACCCTTACCTTAGGTCTTGAATTTCTATATACATGTTCAAATATCTTAATTAATAAATATAATTTTATTATACAAATACCATATAAAAATATTATTATATACAATATGATATATGATTTATTTATGACTTTATATTACTCATTTATTAAAAACTCCATGTTAATGTTACGCTTTGGGTAATATCTACTTCATTTTTCATATATGTATTTGACTTATTATTCTTGATCCTCTTACTTATATCTTGATTTAATTATTAAAAGAATTTAAATCATGATATAATTATCATATATATTTAGTATTTATTTATTTATAATAATCAATAAAATATATAAATATGAAATAGAATACACCATTCATGGAGATGGTAGCCCGTATATTTTCATGAATGTTATTTCCGTTTAATTTTCTTTTTGAAAGAAAGAAATTATATATATATATATATATTTATATTTATATTATCATTACATTATAATTATTATTTTATATATATCAAATATTTTTATTAATATCATCCTTCATATATTCCATGTAAACTGGGAATGAATCACATCACTTTGAAGAGGTGGTAGTCCACATGTTCAGAAACGAAGTTATCGTATTAACACAAAATGGAAAGAATAAAGGTATGTTTTATATAATAATTATATAAGATAAAATGCATCATATATATAATATATATAATATAATAATAATTTTTCCATTATTTTTCCCAACCATGAGATGTGGTAAATGGAAAATGAACAACATTGTTTCCTAAGGTGATAGTTTTCTTTACAGAAGAACGGTAAATTTTTTACCCATTAAAAAGAACTACATATAATTTTAGGTCAAAACCACATAATAAAAACATATAATAATATTTATAATAATTATTATATTATATAAATATGGAATAATAATACTTTATGGTTGGATAATGAAAATAAAACAATGGATTTTGAGGATGGATGCAACCTCTTCTATGGGTAACTCCTCTTGGTTTGCACCAAATGGATTCCTTGGTTTGCACCAAATGGATTCCTTGGTTGGCTTGTTTCCAAAAGGTTTGATTCTAGGATTAATTGAGTGATTTTGGGAGATTATTGGATCATAGTTCGGGTGATACAAAGGTCTTTATAGGTGTCAATAAGTGGGAGAGGTGAGTTTCTTTTATAGTGGAGATGTGGCATTATTGTAAATTTTTTAAAATGAAATTCCAACCACATTTTTAAAATGAAAATTGGCTCCAATAATAGAACATATTCTAGAAAACGTGTGTTCTAATTAGGAATCACTACTTCTGGGAGGTTTCCATTGGATTTACTCATGTAATCAGAAACATCCAACGGTTCTTTATCCAAATGGACCTGATTTATAAAGGTATGTGTTTATTAGGTTTGGACATACGATACTTAAGAACGTACATTGGTCAAGAGGATGGTAGATCAGACTCATCACACCCTTTTGGGGGGAATTATTTCCAACTCTGAGACTCTCTTATAGATTTAATATATTTTGGTGAATCCTTATTAATTAAATAAGTGTAACATAGTTTTCTATTGAAATTTTCAATCAATTGTTAGGATGAGTGAAATTTATAATCATTTGTATGTAATCGAGGTTCTCCATTAATGGAGACTTATGTATGTATTTAAAGTTCTCCATCAATGGTATCACCTTTAATACTATTTAGAGATTCTTTTATCCATTGTTATGATAATAATAGTTTTTAAGCCACTCAGTGGGGAACTATGGAATTTTTTAATGTCCAGAGTAATGAATGTTTGATTTTATGTTAAGATTGTACCTATAAATGGGATACCTACATATCCTTGTGAAAGGAATCATAACCCTTATAGTTTGGTGTCACTTAAAAGTACACATCATACCTTTTAGGTTTATGTGATAAGGACCCATTTGTATAGTTTAATGTCATGTGGTAAGGAAATCTAAGAGAAAGTTTCTTAGTCAAGGTTTGGTGTGGGAATTATTCCTAAGAATCCCTAGGAACTTGGAAAGGATATGAGTTTCCAAGTTATATTATACAATGTTGAGAATATGGCCTAGGAAGAATATGGTTGATTTGAATTGTTGGGTTTGAACCTCAAAGAGGATTCAAACATATGCCATTTGGATGGGAATCAAAGCCCACATAGTTCAATGAGTCTCATAGTAGAGTGTATACCTTTGAGAGAAATGATTTTGGAATTACTTATAGAAAAAGGTTGCCTTTTAGGTATGAAATGATATGGATCTTGGGCCTTAGGAAGGATTTATATGTATACCATTTTTTATGGGAATCAGAGTTCTTATAGTTAATTCTTATGAAGTGTTTCTGAAAATGTTTTCATCATGACAAGTCTCTAAGCCCACATGAGTCATGATCAGTGTGAGAAACAAGCAGATGTAAAATATTCAACAAAGACACACACACTTTTCCTCCTCCGCTGGTGGAATAGGATAGGCCTATGGTGGTGAGGGTGAAAACGACCAAGGCGATGGTGGGAGAGGATATGGATAAATGAACCTTTCAATGGGGGATCACATTTGAGGTCATGCGGCCAGACTCTCATAAGATTAGTGACTTTCCTCAGTGGAAGTTCACTTATTGGATCCTAATAGAGGGAGAATTTTCCTTTCTTTTAATGGAAAATAAAGTGTGACCCTAAATCTTCTTATTGGGAATAGCAGTCTCTAATTCTTAGAGATGAGAAGGGGAGGTCATAACCCAAACCCTAATCCTCTAGACCGGGAACTCCCTAACACTGTTTTCAGATAGAAAGGTCCACGTTACTATGGATATAAAAACCCATAGACACTCCATGAATCCTAACCCCATTGTAAAACAAATGTGGGAAACATGTGACTGTAGAGATACATACCCAAATCGGAGACACATTGATGTGTTTTTTCCAAAGGTTTGATAAGTCATGAGGTTTTGGTGGAGGCTTCAACAGAGTCCCTTTTCTATAAGGGAACCAGGGAAGGAAGTACCCTACCATGAGTTGATTTAAAGAGGGTTTACAAGATGATATGTTGGACCTATGTGTAGCTATGTAGCTTAGCTATGTAGTATTGCTATACCACGTAGGTATGCTACGTAGGTACCCCGCAGAGGTATGTCGCGTAGGTACCCAGTGTAGGTGCACCATGTAGGCCATAACGATGACGAAAAAAGTGATTAACATGGAATAACCAAGCATATTCAAGCCTCAAACTTTTAAAGGACATCAAGACATTCTTATCTCGTGTAATTCTATTTTCTCATTTGTTTTTAGAGAGCTACCTATGAAAATTTGTGGAATATGGGTGAAAGGGATATCCAATGGGAGATTCAAGAGTTCTTACATCTTTTTCCATCTTCAAATGAAGAGCCCAAGGGTACTATTTATCAGAAAAGAGAGGGATGGTCAAAATAACTTCATCATAGTAGGTCAGCTACACAACTATTTCACATATCTCCTTCATGTAGGTGCACAGAAATCATCTTGTCGCGTAGCTCCTCTGTGCAGATCTATCACATAGCTCCTTTGTGTAGGTTGCTGACCATTTTTATGACTTTTTATTATTTTAGATTAATCTAGAGACTTTTAAATATCTAGAGGATGTATTCATAGTATTTTTTTTACTAAGGAGTATCAACAACCCCCCATCCTCAAGATTAGATCTGATTAAAAATATTGTTGAGTCCTAAGGTAAGATTGGGGAGAAATGACTATGCTGTAAATTGTGAACTGCATAGTTATGTCACATAGTTATATCACATAGATTTTCCATTTAGCTATATCATTCTAGTTTTCTGCACAGCTTTAGCATGCAGGTTTGTCGTGTAGGTCGACAATGTATATTAATAGTTCTGTTCCATTACGGTTTTCCTCACATAGGATTTCAGGTTTTTTTCTATCATTACATAGCTCATTATTCCAGACCTACAATTTTTTTCTCTCACGTAGGTCCCTTGAAATTTTATCAAGGTGAAACCATTTTAGTGGTGAAGCTACGCATAAGGATTTCATCAAAGTATTTTCACTAGGATCTTTATTAAAGGACCTACGCGGATGACCTTGTCGAAGGAACTACATAAAGCATTTACTTTGCCAACTTTTTTAAATTCCTTTAAGTTGAAATTTGAATTTTCTCATGTCAAAATTCCAACCTAATAGAAAGAACATGATAATTAGTTTTTAGGAAATAGCTCACTTTATGACCACCATTGAGGAAGCTAAGGCTTTTCAAAACGATATGATAAAAATTATCAAACCAGACTATTATGACATTATTGAGAGTACTCTTACAGGACTACTAAAAGGCTTAATTCCATACAAAAGAAAGTATCCACAAAGTCCCTATCAACCTCTGTATGGAAATGGTCTATTTCAAGATTCCTATATTCCGGCTATTAAGAGATACTTTCCAAAGAAGTGGTTTCTCCAATTATTCAACATCCCTTACATGAATATTATCGTGAAGGGTATTCTTGTTCATGCTGGAAAATTCCCTATTCAATGCATCATACACTATAGTGGTTTCACTACCGATATGAAATATCATATTGTTGATCCAAGGCCACACTATTATGATTAAACCTTTCATGATTCGCAAACAGATCATTCTAATGCTTGGAAGGAAGACTTGGATATTTGTTCTAGAGTAGGAATTAAACCTAAATGGATTTGGGTGTTTTGGGTAAGAAGAACCTATGTAGAATTCCAGAAATAGATATAAGATGTTCACATTTATGAATCTGTATAGATGGGACACACTTATGTTTACAAAAACAACTTCATCCCTGAATAGTTTAGCCAATGGAGTCTGCAAACAAGTACTTTTCACTTGACACACAGTGAGGTTGGCATCAGTCTATGGTATATATACTAGATATTTGGGGTTTCTATTCTTAGGTATATGTATGATGAGTTAATTTCACTAGTAACAACATGGGGTGATGTTACTAGAACACCACCATTGTCTCATGAATTATTAAAAATAGCAAAGGGGCTGCCAAAAGATAAATAATGATATTCATACAAGGGTGTGGATGGTAACCTTTTTAGAACCAACAATAGAGGAAAGGTCCCACCTATGGATGTCCTCCTATTTTTTCATCTGTATTTAATAAAGGAATCTTAGGAACATATTGGATCACATTGGAGAGGGGTGAATATAATCACTGGGGATATAAAGTGAAATATAACATTGATGAAATGTACGCTTAGCTAGATTTCCTAACTTGTGGATAAGTATTTATTTACTTCCAATCTATGAGTCCAGTGGCAGTGTAAGGCCAGGGACTTTTGTTATTGTAGTAAAATTGGTAGAGGGGGGATATATTGGGTTAGAAACACAGATATTGGAAATAATTTTAATTCCCTATGACATTTTTATAATAGAAATGATCCATTTAGACTTGTAGGGTCGTTCCAAGTGTTTTGGGGATAGATCGTAGCACAAATATATTTATATTCAGTGTTGAATTTAGTTCGAGTCCCCAATGGTTGATTTACCCCATTTTTACAGAAATTCTCTGGTATTCAGAAGTTGAATTAGAGACCTGATGTAGTACTGAAGGCATTGAATGCATCCGAAGAATTCATCATTTTCCAATTTGGTAATACACCAATTGGAAAATTTATTGATGACAGTAAGGGAGAAAATTATGAGATGAGGTCTTATATGATGGAATTCAGGGACAACATATTATCTAACAGGATGGATGGTGAAATTATCTCTGAGGATTTTGTTCCTAATAAGTTTCCTCGCTAGTTCAAATGTCTTTAAAAGTAAAACACTTTTCATCCCATGTATGTTATACTTGAGAATCATCCAATGGTAGTGAGACAATTGGTGATTTTTATGGATTTATAGATACCCAAATTATTAATTATGTTGCCTATATCAGATGAATCAATTGGATTGGAAGCTAGATATGCCAAATCTTGGGATTCTTCATACCCTCAGGGGGCTCTAATAAAATGAATATATTGAGTAGTGACCCAAACAATTATTTTACATAGAAAGAATGGTAATACATATAAATCCAAAGACAATGAAGAGGCTTCAGAAGTTTCATAACCTTCAAAACATCTTTTTAGAAGATATACCAGGAAGACTAGGGCTATAGAAAAAATACCTTCGGCCCCAATGTGATCCAGCTTCCGCCATCAAAAAAACATTCACATCCCATATGCTGACCTTTCTGAAGAAGAAGGGAGGCATAAAGAGGCTCCCCAGTTAGAGTGTTTTGAGTTTTCTCTAAACCCAACTTTATCGAAATAGAATTATGTGCAGCCTATATCTATTAAATTTTGGGAGAGCATGACTCGTGAAATATGGGATGCATGGGAATTACTCCAAAATGGACTTCGAATACTAGATCTTGGTGACATTAAAGTACCTTATGATTTCCATCTAGATAATAACCTGGATGAATTACGGAAGTATATTGTGGAGCTGGAGACCATTATATATGCTACTGATGAACAAGTCTCATCCTCGAGATGAGTATCTGATATGATGGAACTAGAGATATGTAAAAGGGTAATTTTTCACCCTCAAGAGGAATGGGACATTTTTTTTAATACTAAGAAAGTGATTTCCTTTTCTTTTCTTTCAATTATGATTTTTCATTCACCAACATTAATCTTGATGACATTGCATTTTGTAGCTTGAATTTACAGAAAGAACCTCAGGACATGTTCTTGGGTCACCAAGGTATGGACTTATAAATTCTCCTCTCGACACATTAAATAATCCTCCCAAGTCTCTAGAACTGTCTCTAGGAGCAAGAATCATCACTGGTGTAATGTAGACAGAACATTCTCAAGCACTACCTTAGTTTTCTACAACTAAGAGGAGTGTTTCAATTTCTCTGCTAGCTTATGAAACGAAATGAAAGGGAGAAATTAGATTGATCCAAAGTTTACATCAAAGAAGTTAGTATTTGTACTGTCCTCTGGCATTATGAATTTCTTGAAAAAACTTTGGTGATGACATTTATCTTCTCATAGGATCTACATCTCTCTCTTCTCTTAAGCGATTAAGGGATGGTCCTTTATGGACAAAGAAGGAAACCCCTAGAGAAACACATGTTCATGTTGATGAATCTGTTACATTGACAGATAAGACATCAAAAGGTATATTTTTATCTACTCCTGATTATATTGAGAGAGATAAAATTCATGGTAATGTAAAATACATTTCTCGTTAATATTAAATGATTTTATAATATTCTTCTCTTCAAAATGTCCATGACCAGTTTCCCCTTCAAATGGATCCTACAATAATCAATGATGATATTACTATCACTCCAAAAGGATGGAACGAAGATCCTAGGCAATCTGAAGCAGATAGTAGTGTCGATCATGACTTGGAAAGAACTGAAGACGTTTCACCAGTTGAATAAATTATGGAACTAAATTTCAGTGGAGCCAAATTTGGTATCAACCAACATTTTTTGGATACCTTAAATAGTGAGGATACTATAACATTCCAAGCCGCATACACTGAAATGATAAATTCCCTTAATCCAAACATTGACATTCTAGGTTCCATCTAGAATTTTGGGAACATTCATGAGGAATTGAAAAGACGTAAGTTCTAATTCTTTTATTTTCCATGCACAATTGTTCTTCTTTTACCTGGTACTTCACATCAAAGTTTAACTTATGCAGCTTTTTTCATAAAGAATATTGCGAAGGCCCTTCAAGAATGGGGAATTCCACTTTCTCCTTCTTCTGTTGAATCTAGAGAAATACTTACAGAGGATCACATATTAAGATATGTTCTAGATCCATAAATTTTGGAAACTAGGAAAACTCAAGAGAATGCCCCTCTTCAAGAAACGTCTGCTCAAGTTGATGAAGCTGAGAAGACTGGGGATGAATCTAATCAAGCTACCAAATTATTATTGGGAAAATGTTATCGGCTATCTAAATCATGCTATATTTTTTCTATTATTTTGAAACTAATAATTATCTTGATTCACCATTTAGGTTTATCATCTCCAAAATCAATATCTGAAGGTGAAGCTTCTCCGCAGGCTCAGATATCAGTAGAAGGTAAATCATCCACTATTCTGAGACAATCAGAGCAATGCACTTTTCTAAGTGATTTGTGAGTACATTATACCCCATGGTAGTGACTCAAATTCAGATTTATATTTGAAAATTTTCTTCACATGGAATTTAAAAACATATGGAAAACATTTTGGAAGATAATTGTCAAGAAACAATTGTATGACATGTTGTCCAATTTTGTAAAACAACCATCACCTTTTTTCGAATTGGGATATGGTTGATTTAATTATATCCCAATCTAAAATACAATGAAATATAAACTTCCCTAACGGGAGAAATAACATAAGCTATGGAAAGATCTTGAAATGCCTAAATTACTTATTAATGTTGAGAGCTTCCAAGCTGCAATAGTTTAGGCAGAGGCTGATCATAGTAAGTTGCAACCAAAATTGGTCAAACAGTTAATGAATTGATGAGGGAGCTGAAATATCTTCAACTAAAAATGGATTATGTTTATAAAGAACTCGTGAAATTTAACCAAATATTGGGAGAAACCCATTTTCAAGGGATAACAACCATTTCAACTGCTAAATAAGAACTTTATCAAGTTGAGAAGGCTGAAGTCGCTCAACTATCTCAACTTCAACAAGCGGCTAATAGGTATCATGAGGGTATTCAACAAATGATGATTCATGTTGAGAGTTTCTTTTAACACATGATAGAGATGCTTCATTCTATGGATGTCCCTCTATTTTTACCATATGAATGAAAGGAATATTTGTCTCAAATCATATATGTCTCCATTTTTTCTTTCTATAATTGAAATATCAAATTTAATGATGGTGATGATTTTTTTAACATCAAACCTTTATGCCAGATAATTATAATTATAATAATAGGAATGGGGGTGCTCAAAATTTTCTTATTTAAGTGAATGGGCCTAATGAGCATAATTTTATTTTTACTAGGGGTATATAGACAAACCCCACAAACATTGTATCTTTTTATTTTTTATTGCTCAATATTAACTAAACCATAAAAACATTAAGCTTAGTGAGCTGAGAGTAAACTCTTATCTATAGTTACCTTTGCTTGTTTTCAATCTGGTGAGCACCATGTCTCTTTTTTTTGGTAGTTTAGATTCATTCATGTCAGACTAATAAGGCTAGTGTTTAAGGTCGAATAGCTTTGACCTAAATTTTGAAATTAGATTTCAAAAAAGGCTCAGTGGCTAGAAATTGCTCTATTATTCATTAAATACTTCCCTGGGGAATCATGAGTATTGATTTTTATGGTTACCCAATTTACAACTTTTATAAACAAAAATGAGATCTTTTCCAAGAATGAGGTTACCATTATTTGATAAACCTGTTATGGGGGATGTATTATTTAGGTCAGACTAGGGAATATGATGCATAGCCAAATAGTGGCATCTTTTGTCTAATAGGACTATTATGCAGGAAAATTTTAGGAAAGGCCACTGGGGGAATGTACTGCATTGTCAAGAAAAAGAACTCTTAGGAATTTTATTGTTTATTATTGACAGACTAGGGAAAATAAGATTTTAGTGACTCAAGAACATAGTGGGTGGGTTTTCCAAGGAAGGAGATTTTAAGAATAAAGGTTCATTTATGCCGACATAGGATATGAATGGGGAAACCATTCCTACATAAATTTGGTGTGTGATGAATGGTTAAAATTTGTCAGAAATGGGCTTTCTAAAATTATATTGTGTAGTTTTAAGTCATGTAGGGAGGACATTATATTTTTCAGTTTTATTTCATGCAGTGTGGACATTATATGGATATAATTTAAGGTCATTTATCTTTGACCAGAGGTTTAAGACTCTCCAATTTCTTGATAATTTATCTGAAAACATACCACTGTGTTCAGGTATGGAAAGAAAGAATTGTAAACTATGATTTAGGAATTCTTGGATCTGAAGAATGATATGGGAAAAGAGTTAAAGGTATTAGAGGAATTATTGTCCAAGAACGAAGTTAACATTATTTGGTGGAACTGTTATGGGGACTCTATTAAGCAAGGCCAACTATGGCATATGCTATATAGCTTAACAATGGAATCTTTTGACGGACATGCCTATTATATAGGAAAATTTTATTCAAGGCCACTAGGGGCACGTACTGCATATTCAGACAAAAGATATCTCAACAATTTGACATTTTATTTATAAAAGCCGAAGAATGTTTATGGAGAATCATATTTTCCATAGCATGGAGTTGGGATTATAGAGAAAGGTATCTGAATATAGAAAGAGTATTTCCAAAAATGATTTCCAAAGAATCGGAGGAATATGATTTCTATGAAGGTCTGACCCAAACATAGAAAGTGTGTCATCTATAGTTTTAGGTCATACAACAAGGACAAAAATATAATATAAAAAATGAATTATATGTGGTAAAATGATCCAAGGTTATTTCAATATTCTTTGAACACATGGTGAGGGAAATGTGTAAACTATGGTTTTGGATACTTTTATATCAAGATAAAGGTAATGTGATAAATACACATGGATGATCATTTTATGATATAGATTATTTAGTATTATCATCAAATTTTGAAGGGGACAAAATAAACTTTAACCAATAATTAAGTTACCATTATTTTAAAAACCTATTATGGGGGTTGTATTATGCATGGACTACTAGGGAATATTATGCATAGACAAATAGTGGCATATTTGGACTGACTGGCCCATTATGATGGCAACTTATGCAAGGCCACTTAGGGGCGCATACTGCATAGTCAAGAAAAAGAGTTCTTAGATTTCATAAATTCTACCACTAAACTGTAAGAAAGGTTATGAAAATATGAAAAAATTCAAGATTTAGAGTGTGAAATACGAAAGGGGGAAATTCCCAATGGAAATGATACATATAGAATCAATATTGGTCATGAGTTTAAAGTCCCATACATATATCTGACTCATATGTAAAATGGGAAAATTTATTGTTTCCTTGGTGGTCTCTATGAGGATAGGAACCGAAATGAATACTCCCACATAGATTATTAATTATATATGAATGTGAGAGATAAAAAAATTATCTTGTGGTTGGGAGTAGGAAATAAGGCCAGGTTTTCACTACATATCTCAATGGGATGAGAATCAAGTCATACGTAGTTCTTCAGGTACTTTGTAGTTTAATGTAGTCCAACAGAGACATAATGTTGTGTAGTTTAGAGTCATGCAGTGAGGTCATGAAGTGATTCAAATGTCAAAAAGGAGTACTACGGCTGGACCAGGGAATTAAACCAAAATGTCACTATATATCTCATATGGATTAGAATCAAACCACACATAGTTCTTGAAATAATCATTTCCCATACCAGTTCAGTGTGATGTGAGATATAGGGGATTTTAACACATTTTAGAAGAATGGTTATGCATAAGAAACAAAATGGTGTGAAGATCAAACCATGTACCCTAAAATAGCACTCTATATAAATCTGGTTCATATACAGGAGGAGAAAAGGGAAATAAATTTTTTTTGGTTATGTCTGGGACCAAGATTGGAGATCTAGGAATCTCTACATATCCCATTGGAATGAGAATCAAGCCACACATAGTTCTTGAAATGAGGACTCTATATAGATCTGATTCAAATATAGGGGGAAATGGAACTCATGTGCCACTAAAGAGTAGCAATGATGTAAGTTATGATTGTGCATGGAAACTATTATCATCAAAATAAATAAGGCATTAACAGTATAATTTAATTTTGTGTAGCGAGGACAAATGATGTCATGCCGTTTAATTTCGGGAGGAAAGAAAAAATATGTTATGCATTTTAACATCATACAAAATGGATGCTTATGGTTGTTATGTAGTTTAATTTCTTGCAACTAGGACTTTGTGCTATCAAGTTTAGATCCATACAACGCGGACATTATAATGTGAAATTACACAAAGTACTTATTTATGAATCATTCATTGTTTGGAGTTGTAATAAGTTTTCCATCTATTGAGATTATTGAATAAGCTCCATTAGAGTATACCTTATGTCTAGAGTAAGGTTATTCCCATTTTGGGATAAGTTTTGGAGGCTTCATTCCTTGTATCATTGGATTCTTGAAGAATAATACCTATTCTTCTTGAAGAAATGAGTGGAGGCGGACTTTCTTATTAAAATATTGTGTTATTTCATTCTGATAGACTTCCTAATAATGTAGATTATGCAATCTATTTTCATATATTCATTTCATCTCATCAAATTTATTGGGAGATTGTTCATCTATAGATAACTGATCACAGATTTCAACTCAGAGTGAGAGAAATTGAATTTCAATTGGAAAAACTACTTCTATTCCATACACCAATGAATATGGAGTTTCTTGAGTGGGAGTACGAGTTGTAGTCCAATAATCCCAAAAATAAGGCAAACGTTTATCAGGCCAAGATTTCTTATCTTTATCCACCATCTTCTAGAGTATATATAATAGTCTTATTGAAAGCCTCATTCCATCCATTGGTAGACACATGATAGAGAGATGAATGGTTGGATTTGATATTGTGTTTCTAATATAACTTCTTTACTTCCACAGAATAGAAATTGGTGCCATTTTCTATCAATATAGTATGAGGGACACCAAATCTGGTAATGGTATTAGCTTTGATAAAGATAACAATAATTTTGGCCCCAAATTCTTTAAGAGGTATTTCCTTAGCCCATTTGGAGAATAAATTAGTAGAAGTAATAATATACTTAAATTGCTTAGCCATAGCTGGAGAATAAGGTCATACTACATCCATTCCCCATGTGGCCAATGGATAGGAGTATTTAGTTGTATGTATCAACTCCAGGGGTTGATGAATGAATTTGGCATGCACTTTGTAGGGATGACATTTATTGGTGAAATCTGTGCAATCCTACATCATTGAAGGCTAGAAGTGTCCAAGCCTTCGGATTTTATTAGAAATCCTTTACCCGGACTTGTGAGCACCACATGCTCCTATATGTACTTCTTTCATGAAAGTTGTATTTTCTTCTCCATCAATACATCTGAATGGGAATCCATCAAATCCTCCTTTGTTGAGGATCTTCTATTGATCTGTACTATTATAAATAGTGAAATTTTACACTTGTTGTTGGATCTATTCCTTTTCAACTCTATCCGGTGGTATTAATCCATTTTGAGGGTATTCCATGATGGGTGTCATCTATCCCGTAGTATAACCATACAACTTGGAAATATGGCTAATTTCATTGATTTACTCCATTCTAGTATTAATGAAAGGTGAAACCACATGAATATGGGAAATAAAGATGATGGTCTCATCCCAATTTGGATCTTCTAGGGTTGTGGATGAAATATCTAGTGTATTAGCTTTGGAATTTCTTGACCACAAGACATAATAAAATGTTAGATCTGAGGTAAATTTAGCCATTAATCCTCTACCATAATTACTCAAAGTTATTAACTCTTCTTTTTTGATATAATAATCCCCATTGATCTGTTTGATTACCAATTTAGAATCACTTTTCACTTTCTGGTGGTTCACTTATACATGGGGTCCCAATTCCAGACCTGCAATGAGAGCTTGATATTCTACCACATTATAGGTACCACCTTCTGACAGCAAGAAGGAATTTTGAAACAATACCTTTTCTGAGGAGATAAGTAAAATTTCTAAACCAAAGTTTTTGAGTTTAGGGTTTTTCATTCTCTTCCCCATTGGAATTCTGGATACACCATAAAAGTATATTTCCCATGTTTGGGGATTATCTTGAATTGAGAAGAATTCTTCATTAAGAAGTTTAGTATTCAATGATACGTCTTCTATAGATGGATGTTCATCAAGGAAGTCTACCATGTCTTGGAATTTTATTTCTTTCTAAGTCACAAAATATATATCGAACTATTGAAAAATAACTTCCCACCATACCAAATGTCATTTAAGCATAAGATGAGTGAGGATAAATTTCAGCAAGTTATTGTGAGATACCGAGTAAACTCTGTGATGTTTCAGGTAGTGTCTTAGCTTATGAACTACAAATATTAATTCTAGGAAGAACTTCTCGATACATTAATATTGGTTCTATGTGTCAATCATAGTTTGATTGAGATAATAAAATCTATTTTCATTCCCAACATCATTATTTTGTGAAAGGAAGGCACCCAATGATCACTCTAAAGATTTCACATAGAGAATAAGTGGATTACCTCAAATAGGTGGCATTAATACCAATGGAATCAAGAGATATTTCTAGATGGTATCAAATGCCTCTTATAATTCTTCAATAAATTGATATGTAACTCCCTTATTCAATTTGAGTGAAGGGTAAACACTTACCTACCAAATTTGAGATAATGCACCGAATATAGGCAGTGTCCTTATAGACCACTTAATTCCTTAAAATTTCAAGGAGGTTACATGCCAAGGATTTATTTTGTCTTATTAAAATCAACATTTATTCCACTATGGCGTAAAACAAAGATGAGTAATTTTCCTGAGGTTACCCTAAAAGAACATTACAAGGGATTCATCTTCAAATTATGTTTTCATAGTTTACTTAATATGGTCTCCAAATCAGTCAATTGATAGGAATTTTGTCTAGATTTAACCACAAAATCATCCACATAACATTTGAAAAATTTTCCTAAGGGTTTGAAAATACAGTGCATGGCACGTTGATACATTACACCTGCATTATTTAACCTAAAGGGTATTACCTGATAGAAAAACACACATTGGGGGGATCTTAACGCATTAAAATTCTCATGATCTGGGGACATTCAAATTTTATTGTACTCATAGTATCAGTCCATGAAGAATATAGCTTCATAGCTATCTTTTTCATCAATTAAAAGTTCTGTGATCAGAACCGGAAAGTCCTTATGACAACCCTGCTTTTTATTACAACTTAAACATGCTTTATTACATAAAACTTCACTTGATACAACAAAGAAGAACAAGAGGTTTAGTGTCTTTGGGGCTTAGGATCATTACATAAAATCTTTAAACTTTAAATACAACATCTTTATTGAAAACTTCCTTTACATCACCACTACATTCCTTCGTACTTAGCATTGCATGGGATAACCTGAGGAAATGCATAAGAAAAGGGTGAGCTATAAAGCCCAGTAAGGGAGTACAAAATGAATAACATGAGGAGTACAATACATGTTAGGCAATAGGCATATCAATAGATCATATGAGAAACATGAACATAAAGGCATGATAAAGCATGATAATCATAACATGGAAATGTGGCAACAACACTTAACATTGAATTAGCATGAGCCAAGGCTCATTGCACATGGAGCATGAGTAAACCCTAATTTCACTAGAAGCACGAGTAAACCCTCGTTCCACTTGAATTAGCATGAGTCAACACTCATTTCACTTGATGTATCATGATACTATACTTTACCCAATGCATTGGAGCGCTATCAGGGCGCACCCTTCTTAAACATTTCATTTCATGCATAAGTGTGCCACATGGATCATAAAACATGGATTCATAAAACATAATCATTTATTCCATGATAAAGGAATGTGGAATTCATACATGAAACTTTACAATAAATAAGTAAATGTGCATAAAGGTGAATACCCTTGATGGAGAAATGGGCATGGTATTCACTACACAATGACATTGGCTTAGAAAATCGGTGCGATTTCGGCAGCGTAACGGCGTGACATAAGAATTCATAAAAATGGTTGATGAGAGAGAAAGGGTTTCCTCACCATATTTAAATGTAATGGAAATTAAGGAGTTCATATAGATACATGTCCCAAAAATTGAAAAGGAATTTAGATTCATGATACAAAAATATTGCTTGAATGTAAAATAAGAGAGAGAAGTTCCTTTCTGAATTTCGGCATAGTAACGGGTGTATATGGGTGGAATTTAATGAGAGAGAAAGGGGTCTCCCATCATTAAAACAATAAGAGGGAAGTATGGGGGAGGTGCGAAACCATACCCCAACATTCATAATTGAAATTAAAAAGGCAATACAACTTAAAGAAAATTGACAAAAATGAGAAAGGAAGAAAAAACCCTTACTTGGAAGTGTGCTTCCAAAGGCTAGAGGGAGGCTTTTGAGAGGCTTATTGGGAGCTTGGGGCACCATGAGAGGATTCTAGAGAGAGTAGGGCAGAGGTTGGAAGAACTCCAAGGGATTTGAGTGAGGAGGAAGTGGGAGCTTGGGTGGGTTTATATAGGAAAAGTGAGAGAATTCTTTATTATTTAGGTTTGGGACCCCTTATATTAAAATAATTCAAAACACAAACCATCCCATTGTTTTTTCCCATTGTTTCTGGAAAAGGAAAGAGGAAAACAATATTTTATAAGGCCAAGGTCCGAACTTATTAAAAAATTAGGTTTGCTTATGTGGAGGTGAGTCACACTCCCATGGAAATTAATTTAAAAAGGCAAAGTGATGAATAAGTCTTGAGGGCTCCATTAATGCTTTGAAAAGTAAGTCAAACAAACCCAAAATCACATTATTTTAATGATAAAACACATATTGGCCGAACATAAGGATTATGGTATTTTATTACATCACCATTGGGTCATTATGATGTCATAAAACACATTATATATTTAAATGGTATTTAATTTTTTCCCAAAAATTTGACTCTGTCAGAAAATTATGAAAAATTCACCGTTGGATAATTTCGACGTCCTGATTCCGAAAATAATATTTATTTTATCTAAATAATTTTCTAAATATGTGAATTTTTACTTTTAAAATAAAAACCGACATTTATCAAAAACTCACGGGTTTTGACAGAAATGGCTTTCAAACCTTAATCAAAATTTTAATTGCATTCATAAAATCGTAAGATCATTTATATTTAATAAAAATTAATTTCATATTAATAATAATATTTTATTAAAATATTATTTAATTCAAAAATCCCTTGATTTAATAAAGTATAATTATTAATTAAATAATAACCAAAAACACTATTTGTACTTTAAAAACTATTTAAAATGTATCAAAAATGACTAGAAATTATATTCATTATTATACAAAAAAAATAATGTACATGAACATGGTACTACTTATTTGTTACATAACCCCTTAAAATAGCTGCATAAGACCTAAGGGTAAGGTGTGCGATGGTGACAGACTCTTGGGGCGGTTCGGATAACATCGCCCGAGTGGTAATCTCTATCAACATCCACTTTTACCGTAGACGGTCCCGTTTGAGCTTGACATAATGAAGCTCAGCTTGGGCTTGGTCAAGGGTGAAGCCCAAAGATGCCACCTCTTTTCCGAGCTCCGATAAATGGGCTTCGTACGGGGCAATTCTACTGGATGAGGCCATCGCTTCCTTTGTCTGAGTAAAATTGGGTTCGTTAAAGCCATATACTTATACTACTCATGTGATCACTGTTCAACGGCTATAAAAGTAATGGTCACAAATCTTAACATAAAACCAAAGAAGTTGACATCTTATAAAAAAAATTCATAAAGAGACATTTAACTGGATCAAGAGGGATTTTCATTAATGAAACTTTGGGTCGTTACAATATTCCCCCCTTAATAAATTTCGCCCTTGAAATTTTCCTTTTCCCACACTAAAACAAATGTGGGTAACTCAGCTTCATCATATCCTCCAACTCCCAAGTTGCTTCTTCAAACTTGTGGTTTCTCCACAACACCTTGACGAGGGGCATTGTCTTATTTCATAGAACTTTTTCTCTACGATCTAAGATCTTCAGTGGTTTCTCCTCATAAGAAAGATCATCTTCCAATTGTACCACCTCGGAAGAGAGTACATGTGAAGGGTCTGGTATGTACTTCCTTAAGAGGGATACATGAAAGACATTATGCACCTTGGCCATAGTAGGTGGAAGTGATAGTCGATAGGCCACAACCCCAACACGATCAAGAATCTCGAAGGGGCCGATGTACCTTGGACTTAAATTCCCTTTCTTTCCAAACCTCAAGACCTTCTTCCATGTAGATATTCATAAAAACACCATGTCTCCAACTTTAAAATCAAGGTCTTGTGGACGATTATCTGCATAACTCTTCTGTCGACTTTGGGCTTCCTTGATATGTTTTTGAATGGTTTTCACCTTCTCAACCATTTCTTCGACCATTTCTAGTCCAAGCAGCTTACGTTTACCGACCTCATCCCAACATGTCAGTGTTCTACACCTTTTCCCATACAGGGCTTCATATGGTTCCATTTGGATGCTCGAGTGGAAACTATTATTATAAGAGAACTCAACCAGAGGAATATGTTGATCCCATCCTCCTTTAAAGTCCATTGAGCACTCTCTCAACATATCCTCAAGTGTTTGGTTAGTCTTCTCGGATTGGCAATCAGTTTGAGGATGATAGGCCGTACTGAAGTTCAGTTCAGTATTCAGATCATATTGAAGACTCTTCCAAAACATAGAGATGAATCTTGGATCTCGGTCAGAAACAATAGATAGTGGTACTCCATGCAACCATACCACTTCCCTGATATATATCTGTGCCAGTTGATCCAAAGATAAATCCTCTCGAATAGCAATGAAGTGTGCAGTCTTTGTAAGACGATCCACAACAACCCAGATTGCATTGTTTCCTTTGGATGTCCTTGGAAGTCTGGTGACAAAGTCCATGGTGATGTTCTCCCATTTCCATGCTGGTATGGGCAATGGTTGCATCATCCCCTTAGACTTCTGCCTCTCTGCCTTCACTTGCTGACACACCAGGCACTTTGATGTATATTCAGCAATCTCCTTCTTCATATTATCCCACCAAAAGTTTTCTCGGAGATCTCGATACATCTTTGTGCTCCCTAGGTGAATAGAGAAATTTGAACTATGTGTATCATCCAAAAGATCCTTCTTCATCTCCGCACTTGATGGGACGTATAGTCTTTTCCCAAACCTCACAATTCCTTCTTCATTAACGTTAAACTCTGAGGATTTTCCCTTTTTGATAGCTTCCACTTTTTCTTGAATTCCCGCATCATCCTTTTGAGCATCCTTTAACCATTCTAAAAGAGATGGTTGAGCAATCATTTGTGAATGTATTGATGATATTTCCTTCTTTATGATTCCCACATCCATCTTCATCAAGTCTAAGAAGATTGGATCCTTCTCAATTCTCATCATTGATAGAATAGCTGAATCCTTTCTACTTAGGGCATCCTCCACCTTGTTCGCTTTCCCAGGGTGGTAATGTATTAAACAGTCATAATCCTTGATGAGCTCTATCCATCTTCTCTGGCGCATATTAATCTCTTTCTGTGTGAATATATATTTAAGACTCATGTGGTAAGTATATATCTCACATTTCTCTCCATAGAGATAATGCCGCCAGATTTTCAAGGCAAAGATCACCGCCGCCAACTCCAGATCATGCGTTGGATAATTTCACTCATGGATTTTCAACAGCCTTGAGGCATAGGATATCACTTTATTATTCTGCATCAGCACACATCCTAATCCCTTCTTCCAAGCATCACTGAATACCACAAATAGCTCCCCACTTGTGGGTAAAGTGAGCACGAGTGCAGTGATAAGCCTCCTTTTCAACTCCTTGAAGCTTTCTTCGCATTCATCACTCCAAGAAAACTTTACTCCCTTTCGAGTTAGCTTGGTAATAGGGTTGGACAATCGTGATAAATTTCTCACAAATCATCGATAATATCCATCTAACCCCAAGAAGCTACGGATATCAGTTACCGATGTTGGCCTCGGCCATCCCTCAATTGCATCTGTTTTGGAGGGGTCCACAGATATCTCATTGCTTGTGATGATATGGCCCAATAATGAGACTTCCTTCAACCAAAACTCACACTTGTTGTACTTTGTATAGATCTTCTCCTTGCGCAAGGTCTCTAGTACAGTTTTTAAATGCTCCTCATGGTCCTCCTTGGTTTTGGAGTATATTAGAATATCATCTATAAAGGCTACCACAAATTTTTCTAGGTAATATCTAAAGAATCTATTCATCAAGTCCATGAATATTGATGGAGCATTGGTGAGTCCGAAAGGCATTACTATGAATTCATAGTTCCCATACCTTGTACGAAAAACAGTCTTGGGGATATCTTCCTTCTTTACCCTTACTTGATAATATCCCGACCGCAAGTCCACCTTGGAGAAGTATTGTGCTCCACGCAGATGATAAAACAATTCATCAATTCTTGGGAGAGGATACTTGTTCTTTATCATGATTTTGTTAAGTTCACGATAATCGATACAAAGCCGCATTGACCCATCCTTCTTCTTGACGAAGAGGACTGGTGCACCCCATGGTGATGCACTTGGGCGTATAAACCCTTTATCCAGATTCTCCTATAGTTGTTTCTTCAGTTCTTCAAGCTCAACAACAGCCATTCTATATGGATTCTTGGATATTGGTAGCGCCCCAGGTATAAGTTCAATTGAGAACTCAACATCTCTTCTTGGAGGAAGACCAGGAAGTTCCTCGGGAAACACTTCAGCGAATTCCCTCACAATAGGCATTTCTTCAAGGGTGGTTTCTTCCTTGGACTCAATCATCTGAGCTAGATATGTGTGCTCATAAGGTAGTAATATCCATGCTTGAGATGATGGAGCTAAAGGAGATTCGTCTTCCTCCTGACACTGTAAAGAATCGGGGGTCGATTCTCCATATGGAGTGTGATTTCCCTCTCCCGACAATTTATGTTGGCTCTATATAAGGAAAGCCAATCCATGCCAAGAATTGCATCAAATTCCACCAAAGGGAGTATGAAGAGGTTCTCCAGGAAATTCAATCCACAGATTATAACAGGGGAGGACTTATATTCATGGGATGCAATGATTTCCCCATTTGTCGTACTCACCAACATCTTTACTTCCAGGATTTTTGGTGGTGTTGGGATTGTTCTACTAAACTTTCGAGATATAAAAGAATGCGTAGAACCTGAATCAAAAAGTATGTTCGCTATTCTTGAATGAATAACTAGCGTACCTGTCGCCACTTCATTTTCGGGGTTCACTTCGGCAGAAGTGATGGAAAAAGCTCTTCCTTGCTGTCTTAGAGGTTGTTGGTCGCCTCCCATAACCCTTGGATTAGGGCACTGATTTGCAAAATGACCCGGTTCTTTTCATTTATAGCATTGAACAATGCATTGAGGTTCGAACAGAGCATTCCTCTCCTTCGTCGCAGCCGCGGGTCCTTCTTGCCGATAGTTAATAGCTAGGTGCCCTTCTCTTCCACACCTAAAGCATTTTCTCGTCCCCCTAAGGCAATTTCCAGGGTGCTTCTTTCTGCACTTTTGGCAAGTGGGGTGCTGGAACTTCTTAGCGCCATTGGATTTATCCATCGGCCCACCAGTATTTAAATCCACCTTACGCTTCTTGTCCCCATGATACCCCTGTGATTCTCTGATCTCCATTTCGACCTTGAGGGCACATCAGACAATTTCCTCATAGCTGTCGAAGTCACGGATTGCTAATGCTTTCCGCAAGCTAGGCTTCAGCCCACCAAAGAAGCGGTCAACCTTGTATTCGGGGGTAACGACAAGGCCGAAAGACTATCGTGCAAGCCTTGTGAAGTTTGCTTCATACGCTCCCACAGATTCTTTTTCTTTCTATTTTAGGGAAAGGAAGTCCCTTTCCATCTTAAGACGGAGGGTGCGTGGAAAATATTTATCGAAGAAAATTTTCCGGAATTCCGTCCATTCCAAAGCCTCGATCTCCTCCTCAGGCTTTGTATTTTTGATCAACGTCCACCATTGATCAGCTTCACCCTCCATACTATAGGCCGCTAGTAGAACCTTCTCTTGTTCAGAACATTGAAGGATAGAGAAGATCTTTTCAATGGAGTTGATCCATTTCTCAACGATCGTGGGATCAGATGATCCACTAAAAGTAGGAGGCCTTTATCTCATGAAGCTCTCGATAGCAACCTGTTCTTTCTTAGGGGGGGTTGAATGTTCCTCTTGACCCGTGTTTCTATTCGAAACTTGAGTTAGCTGAGAGAGAAGCGTGACAAAGTTCGCGATTCCCGCTCCCATTGGATTGGGAATCTCATTAGTACAATCATCACACTGATCTTCACAACGGTTGTTAGCCCGAGTCCTCCTATTACCGGCCATTCGCTGGAATAAAAGGAAAGTTAGGGGTAACACATAAAGGGTAATCCAAAGAAAAAACTTGATGACTTATAAATAAACTTTAATCTCTTTAACCCATGAGTCTATAGGATTCAATCCAGGCTTTTCATGATCTACCTTCTATCATATATTCTTAGGGGAATTTTTCCCTTAATAAGGGTTCATACTAAGATTGTGAATTTATCAAAACATATCCCCTGGGAGTGTCGTAACCAAGAGTGCAGCAAGGCCCGTCGTCGTGCACCAGTTCCCGTTTGATTCTAGCTCAAAGCAGTGTTTTCAGGTTTTACCCCTAGGATACATCTGTGCCAGAGCCGCCTCTACCTGCTCGTATCCAGACATGGATGTATTTGTTTGATAAACCACTTACTTAGTATTTATCAAAACTTAGGGATGTTTTTATTATACTTAGTCTTGTATCTAAGACTTTACTAGGGTTTCCTAATCCCAAAAAAAACTAAACCTATCCTTTGATACCAACTATGAAAACCCTGCTTTTTATTACAACTTAAACATGCTTTATTACATAAAACTTCACTTGATACAACAAAGAAGATCGAGAGGTTTAGTGTCTTTGGGGATTTGGATCATTACATAAAAACTTTAAACTTGAAATACAACATCTTTATTGAAAACTTCCTTTACATGACCACTACATTCCTTCGTACTTAGCATTGCATAGGATAACCTGAGGACATTCATAAGAAAAGGGTGAACTATAAAGCCCAGTAAGGGAGTACACAATGAATAACATGAGTACAATACATGTTAGGCAATAGGAATATCAATAGGTCATAAGGGAAACATGAACATAAAGGTATGATAAATCATGATAATCATAACATGGAAATGTGGCAATAACACTTAATATTGAATTACCATGAGCCAAGGCTCATTGCACATGAAGCATGAATAAACCCTCATTGCACTTGAAGCACGAGTAAACCCTCATTGCACTTGAATAAGCATGAGTCAACACACATTGAACTTGACTTATCATGATACTATACTTTACCCAATGCATTGGAGCGCTATTAGGGTGCACCCTTCTTAAACATTTCATTTCATGCATAAGTGTGCCACATGGATCATAAAACATGGATTCATAAAACATAATCATTTATTCCACGATAAAGGAATGTGTATTCATACATGAAACTTTACAATCAATAAGTAAATGTGCATAAAGGTGAATACCCTTAATGGAGAAATGGTCATGGTATTCACTACACAATGACATTGGCATAGAAAATCGGTGCGATTTCGGCAGCGTAACGGCGTGACATAAGAATTCATAAAAATGGATGATGAGAGAGAAAGGGGTTCCTCATCATATTTACATGTAATGGAAAGTAAGGAGGTCATATAGATACATATCCCAGCAATTGAAAAGGAATTTAGATTCATGATACAAAATTATTGCTTGAATGTAAAAAAAAAAGAGAAGTTCCTTTCGGAATTTCGGCATAGTAACGGGTGTACATGGGAGGCATTTAATGAGAGAGAAAGGCATCTCCCATCATTAAAACAATAATAGGGCAGTATGGGGGAGGTGTGAAACCATACCCCAACATTCATAATTGAAATTAAAATGGAAATACAACTTAAAGAAAATTGACAAAAATGAGAAAGGAAGAAAAAACTCTTACTTGGAAGTGAGCTTCCAAAGGCTAGAGAGAGGCTTGTGAGAGGCTTCTTGGGAGCTTGGGGCACCTTGAGAAGATTATAGAGAGAGTAGGTCAGTGGTTGGACGAAGTCCAAGGGCTTTGAGTGAGGAGGAAGTGGGATCTTGGGTGGGTTTATATAGGAAAGGTGAACGAATTCTTTCTTATTTAGGTTTGGGACCCCTTATATTAAAATAATTCAAACCACAAACCATCCCATGGTTTTTGCCCAAGGTTTCTGGAAACGTAAAGAGGAAAATAATATTTTATAAGGCCAAGGTCCGAAATTATTAAAAAATTAGGTTTTCTTATGTGGAGGTGAGTCACACTCCCATGGAAATTAATTTAAAAAGGCAAAGTGATGAATAAGTCTTGAGGGCTCCATTAATGCTTTGAAAAGTAAGTCAAACAAACCCAAAATCACATTATTTTAATGATAAAACACATATTGGCAGAACATAAGGGTTATGGTATTTTATTACATCACCATTGGGTCATTATGATGTCATAAAACACATTATATATTTAAATAGTATTTAATTTTTACCCAAAAATTTGACTGTCTCAGAAAATTAAGAAAAATTCACCGTTGGATAATTTTGACATCATGATTCCAAAAATAATATTTATTTTATCTAAATAATTTTCTAAATATGTGAAGTTTCACTTTTAAAATAAAAACCGACATTTATCAAAAACTCACGGGTTTTGACAGAAATGGCTTTCAAACCTTAATCAAAATTTTAATTGCATTCATAAAATCATAAGATCATTTATATTTAATAAAAATTAATTTAATATTAATAATAATATTTTATTAAAATATTATTTAATTCAAAAATCCCTTGATTTAATAAAATATAATTCTTAATTAAATAATAACCAAAAACACCATTTGTACTTTAAAAACTATTTACAATGTATCAAAAATGACTCGAAATTATATTCATTATTTTAAAAAAAAATGTACATGAACATGGCACTACTTATTTGTTACATAACCCCTTAAAATATCCGTAAAAGACCTAAGGGTAAGGTGTGCGATGGTGACAGACTCTTGGGGAGGCTCGGATAACATCGCACGAGTGGTAATCTCAATCAACTTCCACTTTTCCCGTAGACGGTCCCGTTCGAGCTTGACATAATGATGCTCAGCTTGGGCTTGGTCAAGGGTGAAGCCCAAAGATGCCACCTCTTTTCTGAGCTCCGATAAATGGGCTTCGTATGGGGCAATTCTACTGGATGACGCCATCGCTTCCTTTGTCTGAGTAAAATTGGGTTCGTTAAAGCCATATACTTATACTACTCATGTGATCACTGTTCAACGGCTATAAAATTAACGGTCACAAATCTTAACATAAAACCAAAGAAGTTGACATCTTATAAAAACATTTTTCATAAAGAGACATTTAACTGGATCAAGAGGGATTTTCATTAATGAAACTTTGGGTCGTTACAGTCCTCTTTTGGAAAATGCTGATTAAGATCTCTAAAATCAAGGAAAAATAGGATTTTCCCATTATTATTTTTCACTGGGACAACGTTGGCTATCCATTTAGAATATTACACCTCCTTGAAAAAGTTAACATTGATAGGTTTGTTGACATCGGCTTCAATTTTAGAGGCATGAGTTGGGTGTGTTCTTCTTTCTTCCTGATTAAATACTTGATGATCTTCTGTAAAAACCCAAATGATGAGTGACCACGTCATGATTAAGCCCTTGAATTTCTGTGTAGTTCCAAGAAAATATATTTTGATGTTTCTTTATAAATGAAGTATAAATCTATTTATCTTCAGAAGTCATGGCTGCACTAATTAGTGTGGGGCGTGGATCTTCTTTTGTGTCCAGATTTATTTCTCTAAGCTCATCCATAGTGGTGGAGATTCCTTCCTCAAATGATGGAGGAGCATCCTTGAGATCTTCTTCTTCTTCATTATGTATCACTTATGATATTTCTTCTTGCACAGTAGGTGATGAAACAAAACATTCATAGCTTGAGGGGGATTCGATATTGGAACATCCTGAAGAAGAGGAATCCATTTCTGACCCTACCAATGATGAAGGGTTTTCCTAGAGTATTGAAGAGAAGATGAAGGGTTAGAAGTCAACATCCTTGTCTTCCTTTATTACTATGAAATTTTCTTATAGCCTGAAAGATGAATCAAAGACTAGATGAAGTTTTATTGATTAAATGAAGACATGTTCATTTAATATTTCACTATCAATAAATTCTCCCAGGTTTTTAGGCTTCATTTCCACAATTGACATCATGGAAATCACTAGATGAGTTCTTGGATTTGGGTCTACCATTTCAATTTGATGGAAAAAAAACACATAATTTATACCTAGGTGCTTGAATGGGTTATTTGGGATCTTTTCTAGGACATTCGGAGCATTGATTCTTGTTACATATTTTTTTTATGAACCTCATTTTCTTTGTGTGATAGAATTATGCCTCAATATACTGAGATTCACACATTTTAAATGGAGCCTTGTCAACACACAATTTCTAAATTTTACCATTGAAGTAATACTTGATACATTGGTGATATGACGATGGAATGGCCACATGTTGATTTATCCAAGGCCTTCCAAGCATAATGTTGAAGGTTGTGTCCTAACGGACAACCATGAAGTATAAATTAGATACAGGATCCCTAAATTGTGTTCTAAGTGTAATCTCTCCTTGAGTTTCTTATTCATTCTTTTCATAACCTAAAAACATCAATGTTTAAAAAGATTAGTAAAATTCAGTGAGACCTAATCGATAAAGTGCACAGATGGGAATGAGGTTAACCCCTGAACCATTATCAATGAAGGCTTGTTGGATGTTTATATCATTAACCCTTCCAGATAGATATATGGTCCTGATGTTTCCATGTAAAAGATCATCCTCATCTTTATCTGTGAAAGATATAACTGCATGACATTCTGCAGGATCATGCTCTATACAGTAAACCTCGGTAGTAGAAACTTCACTTTCAAACTCCTGAGGACTTGAAAAAGCCACAATGAGTGCCTCTCAAAGATCCCTTGCCAGATTCAAAGCATCCAATATTGACAAATTGGCTGGTACATGGGCTAGATATTTCAAAACATCATATTTTTTGTCCAAAGTTATGTGTTTTCTACCATGGAGATGAAGTTTTACAGGTGCCTTGGAAGTTGATTCTCCTGATGTAAATGAACCATGTATTAGAGAAGAAGCTAGAAGTATTTCTTCTCTTTGTAGATTAGATAATTAGGTTTATCCACTTTCTGAGAGAATGATGGTGTAACCACTAATATTTCCTTCAAGATAATCATGTTAGGGTTGATCCTGTCATGTGTGGGAGAATTCCCTTGTTCTTATTGAGCCCGCTAAAGGTCTCTCCAATAAGTCTTTTCTGAATAAATGGTTCGAGAAGAGTTATAGTTAAAATAGTGGTTTCAATCATATTCGTGTATTCCCCTATATCCTCGACAATGTATTATTCTTCTACTTCCCCAGTTATGTACAGGGAATTCATGTTCATCATAACTAGAATCATCCTTTGCATAGGAATCCATTAAATGGATAACATTAACAAAAACTGAAGATCAACTCTTCATCTGATGAAGATTCTTCCTGATAGGTTGGTTCTGGTTGTTCCATTTGGCAGGGTGGTGCCCATTATTTTGTGATAGATGACATGAAATTTACCAAAGTCAAGGACATGTTTGACCTTTACATGAGCTCTTCCTTTTCTAAATGCTATTTATCTTTCTTATTATGTCACTTATTTGAGTATTGAACTTTGTAGGACTGATCTTTTGATGAAGATGGATTTGCTGTAGCAAAAGTGGCAGACGACAGAGTCTGTAGTTTCAACTATGTTCGTTGAATGGCATGATTTCGGTTGATCATTTTGTTGATCATCCAATCATCATACTTCTGATCATTTTTTCATTTAACTTCCTATTGTTCGCCATATTTATTTGGATCAGTAGCAGTAACACATGCTACTCGGACTAATGAACTATTTAGTTTCACTTATCCTGATTCTACTATTTTCTAAAGGAGAAATCTGAACACAAAACACTCCTGAATAGGATGTTCCAACATTTTCTAAAAGGGATAATAATTTGGGAGATCTTCATCTCCTTCATTATTCGATTTCTTCGGCCTTGAAAACTGAACCAATTTTTTTTCCAAAGATGAAATCAGGTAATCGAGAACCTGTTCATTTCAAAAAGATTAAACATTGTTCTTTAATACCTCAAATTGTCTCTACCTTCGATCTCTTTGATAATCTGGATGAGACGGTCATTGCTGCTAACAATAGGGAGGAGGATCCCTTCTGTATGATGATGGTTTTTAGGTAGAAGTAGGTACATTTTCTTGTTTGAGTGTGATTTTAGTAGCCTTTACTTTCCCTATTCTTTTTCCCAGAGCTGATAGAATTAAACGAGATTTAGCTTTGGATTACAAAATGTAATCCTCCACTTGTTGGGCGATTGAAGAAAGGTCTCAAAACCCTCTTTTGTATTTCACAGGTATTAGTGGTGTGTGTAACTCACCATGAATATTGTTCACACAAACTGAAAACAAATCTTCTTAAGGGATTTCTAGAATTAAGGAATATATTAATCATTTACATAAAGCAGTGAAATATAAAACTCTTTCATTCTCTATTTGTTTTCAATTGGTAAGATCAAAAACTGTTGTCTTTGGCAGCATTGAGCTGAATTAGAGAATGATTTTCTGACGGAGGTCTTCCAATCTAGTAATTGATCATGAATTCAAACATGTAAACTAGAAAAAGGTTGGCCCTTGTAATGATTTCACAAAGAATCAAATATTTACTTCTTCTTGTTATTGAGGGGTCCCCATAATGGGATAATAAAGAGAAACAAATTTTGTTAGGTGCTTCCCTAGATCTCCCAAACCATTAAATATTCAAAATGTGGTATTCGAAAAGTTTGGTGGGGGGATCAGATCTACCCATTTGGGGTAATCTTTCTTTTCTATTTGTACTAGTGCGTGCCATTATTCCATAGCTTCAAATTGATTTTTTAATGTCCCAATGGTGTTCGTAAGGATTTGGGGGATATATGGAAGAGTTGGGACCTGTACAGGTACAGTAGTTGGAGCTTGAACTGGTGTGAGAACTAGAAAAACCACTGGTGGTGGTGGTGCTAGTATTTGTCTTGGATAACCCCTGAGAACATGCATATAATTATGCGTTTGATTTTCTCATGGCTATGTACCCAATAGAGGGAATTAATTATCTGCATTTTTAGTTGCAACAAACCCTCTTTGAAAAAGAGTTCCAACAAGATGTGCCACTTGAGTATCTTCTTATGGAGCATGTCTAGAACAAATATTGTTTTAAATGGGTGGGAGTTGGTTACGTGAAGGAATACCCATATTCTGGGTAGTCCTGTGATTTTGGGTATGTACACCTCCTTCATTTTCTTTAGTGTGAACCATGTTATAAATAATAACTTTATCTTCAGACTCCCCTGAACTGGTCTCATTTTCTAGAGGTTCTTACATAATGGTTTTAATGACATTTACTGATTCATAATGCATTGGTAGAATTCTAGCAGTATCTTTGTAATATTTTCTCCTTCTATGTCCTCCATGAGACTTTGTTCTCTTATATGCAGAATTCTCAGAAACTATTTGACAGATAGTAACCTAAATGGAATCTTTGGATAGTACAATTATATGTTTGCTTTGTGGCTTCTTCCCTAATCAATAGAAAATGGACTTTCATTGAGGATGATATTGTAGATGTAAAAAATCCCCCAGTCCTATAGGATAGGTTTATTCCTATTATATTTCTTCAAACCATCACACATTGTTCGTTGAATTTGAAGTTTTAATTAAACAAGCTCCCATCCCCGCAGGTTGGGGTGGCTCTTGAACTTTTATGGATGAGATTAGCACCACTGCTCTCTAATTTTGAAAATTTTGGTCTGAACATTGGCTAGGTGCATTATCCGACAACTACTGAAATTACTTGTTTTTGAAGACCGATGTGCTATTTCATACATTTGCACAATCTGATGGATGACATTCTCTAAGTGTGAGTCCTTCTTAATGTTCTCAAATGCTTGATGAAATAGTGTCTCAAATGTTTTCTCTCTTTGAGATTGACTATGATGAGATCTAGTCAAAGCATGTTCTTGATCATATCTTTGATTACACACAAAATTTGTTGATTGTATATGGTCATGTGAAACAACATTCGATGCGACCACTTTTGGAGGGTTTTACAGATTTTGGAGCATAGTGAAATGTGATGCTCCATGTTAACCCCATTATTTGATACAAACACCAGATAGGGTATCAGTAATTAACTGACATAGCCTCTTTAGTGCATCGAGGCATGCATGTTGAAGGGTTCCCTTCTACTTCTAAAGCTTTGGATGTCAGGAAAATGAGAGAGATGCCATGTCAATTTGGAATTTCAACCATTCTAATACCTTTACATTACTTTCATGTTCATCATATAGTAATGTTTTGGATTTTAGATGATGAAGAGTCTTCCATAAGTTGAGGCACATATCATGAATGCAATATTCTACAAACAATTCTAGAACGTTGTATTGAGTGGTTTCCAAAGGGTAGAACATAACTGGTATTTCACCTTTAGCCAATTTTTTTCTCATATTCAATATATTTTCATCATCTTTTTTTATAGGTTTCTCTACTTGGTGCGACCTTAGTGGATTCTTATTGGTTGTTTTATTACAAACAATGGAATCAATTGCTTTTTCCTCCATTATATTAGAAGACAAATGACTCAAGAGAGGTTTGGAGAATGACCTTATCTTAAGGTTGCCTTCTTGGTGAGAAAGTATTTCAAATATTAGTAACATGGAATTAGACATGACTGTCCTTATGTTGGAAAGTGCCTCGAGATAAGAGGGATTTATCATTACAACATTTTCAATTAGAGAATTATCTTGAAATTGTGAAACACTACTGGGGAGAGAACATTGGAAGTGAATGCCATCCTTAATAGGACAACCAATGTGGATTATAACAAGGGATAACTCTTTCTCCTTGTTCTCCTGGCCACATAGATGGTTTTTGGGGCTCTCATCTAGAGATAGACACTCTATATTGACCGAAGTTTCATGAATAAATACTTCATGATGAAGTTCGTAATGGGGAGCTTTAGAATTATTTCTACTACTCCCATAACATGGTAATGGGAGGGTAGTATATTGAGTTGAAATAGATAAATGTATTAGGGCTTCCAGAACATTGGCATTAAGAGGAGACAGGTCACCGATTGGATAATGATTTTCTAATTATGTTTGGTGAGATCTATTATTAGAATCCCTTTTACACATAGTTGGGGCCACTTGCTAGGAGAAGTGGTTATCATGGGTAGGTGAATGTACCTACCCTGGATTGGTCATTAGAATTGGCTGATTATCTCCAATTGGAAAAGATGTATGTTCCCGATCCAATTCTTCATATGATATGCGGGAGTATGCCCCATAACCCTCCTGGACAGGAACAGAGGTGTGTATCTGTTCCAGGATGGCATGTCGATGAGTCATCCAAAGTGTGGGGATATAATTATGTTTATGTTCCCATGGTACTGCTGAAGTTTCTATTAGGATATTTTGGTAGGCTTCCAAAATATGGAAAAGAATTTGTGGCTGCCCTTTCACCATTGCTAAAATGTGTTTGGTGACATCAGTAGCCAGAACGGGAATATGCATCTATTCTGTATATGGAGTAAGTGTATATGCCTGCTCATGTACTCCCTTTCAAGTTAGTGGATACTGAAAATATTCATGTATGGGGGCAGAGAGTTGTGTTTGCCCTGGGTTTTTCGTCAGAGCATTCTGACTAACTTCTCTGAGTGCTACCAAATGAGACTATTGGCAGGCTTGATGGATATTGGTAGGTGTATCTGTCTGATGGTTGTTTTCTTCCAAGCATGGTTGACAGACTTCTTTTAATGCTGACAGATGAGACTACTGGTAGAATTGGTGAGTGTAAGCTGGTGTATGTTCCTACTTACCAGTTGCCACAATATTTGATTGGTGGGCTTCCTTGAATGTAGTTAGATGAGCCTGATAACTAACAGATAGTTTGTAAAAATTTGTATATTCCTGCCCACAGTGCTCCGTGGATTTAACTAGCAGGATTGGTTGGTTGCTTCCAGAAGAGTCTGTAGGCTAGTGGAATTGGGAGTAATGGGTGTATATGCTTGTTTGTTTATTTCCACCAAGTTAGGTTGGTGGACTTTTCTGAAGGGGGAAGAAGTAAGAACCTTCTCCCTATTAGTCAGATGTTGTCCCTAGTTGTTCATCTTGCATGACTAGGTCTGAGGGGATAGGGATGAACAATCCAAAACAACATCCCCATCATGTTGTGGGTTCACAGCCGCATGATTCTATTGGCGAAAATGGTTTGTGGGAGCCCTCGGGAAATACCCCTACATCTTTGAGTTTAGGCTATACGTAACATCTTTATTGACCTCCATATAGTATGAAAGTGAATAGTTATTCCATTCTAGGTATACGGTTCTGAAACGATTGAATATGGTTTTTGGCACCATCTTCTTTTTGACCATTAGTCATCACTAACAGGACGATCGAGGGTTGTTGTTAACTTGGAGAGCGTGTCGAGCAGCCTTCATGGTTGGGATAGTACCATGTTGACGGTATTACCATACCAATACATTTGAGACCCAGCGTTGAAGATGCTGAGTTGGTGATGACGTCCTTCCAGCAGATGAGGATCCATCTTGAGCAGTAGTCAGTGCATTCACATGTGAAAACTTTAAGGAAGACATTTAGAGTGAAGGGAGTTCTGAGAAAACTTGAAAAAACAATGAACTCCATTAAATATGAATCCTTTATATGGATATGTGTGTGATTTATTCCTTTGTTTAGCCTTCTTATATCAATTTATAGGGGTCTGACAGATTGGTAACACTATTAACTCAGTTAAGGATTCAAGTCAGGTTCACCATTTTTTTCATATCACCCTCAGAACATGTGTTCTGGTTAGGAATCACTACTTTTGGGTTATTTAAATTGGATTTATTCATGTAACTAGAAATATAAAAAGTTTATTTATCCAAAGGGACCTACTTTCCAAAGGTAGGTGTTCGTTAGGTTTGGCCTTATGATACTTAAGAACGTACATTGGTCGAGAGGATGGGAGGTCGGACTCATCACACCCCTTTGGGGGGGAATTATTGCCTACTATGAGACTCCCTTATAGATTTAAGATATTTTCATGAATCCTTATCAATTTACCGATTATAACATAGGTTTCCCTTGAAATTTGAAATAAATAATTATCATGTGTGAAATGTAGAATCATTTGTATGCATTTGAGGTTATCCATTAAGGGAGACATCTGTATGTATTTGAGGGACTCCATAAATGGTATCCACTCATATACTATTTATAGATTATTTTAACTATTGTTATGATAATATTGGTTTTTAATCCACTAATTGGGGAACTCCAGAATTTATTGTCTTCTAGGGAGACGAATGCTTGTTTTGATGTTGGGATAATACCCATAAACAGGCTACTGATGTATATTTATGAACAAAATCAGAACCCTCATAGTTTGGTGTCGCTTAATTGGACACATCATACCTTTTAAGGTCATGTGATAAGGACCTATCTGTTCAGTTTAATGTCATGTAGTAAGTATATCTAAGCGAAACGTTCTTATTCTAGGTTTGGTGTGGGAATAATGCCTAAGAAGCCCATATAATTTAGAAAAGATATGAGTTTCCATGTTATATTAGACCCTTTTGGGAATATGGCCCATGAAGACTATGGTTGATTTGAATTTTTTGTTTTGAACTTCAAAGTGGCTTCGTACAAATCTTATTTGGATGGGAATGAAAGCCCACGTAGTTCTATGAGTCCCATATGATAGTATAGTCCTTTGAGAGAAATGAGTTTAGACTTACATCCTGAAAAGGATTCCTTTTATGAATGAAATGAGATAGATCTCGGGCCTTAGGAAGGCTTCCTACGTATCCCAATTTTGAAGGGAATCAGAGTTCTCATAGTTCATTCATATGAGTTATTTATGAAAATATTGTGATCATGATAAATATATAAGCCCATGTGAGTCATGATCGATGTGAGAAACAAGAGGATTTAAAATATTCAACAAAGACACACACACTTTTCCTCCTCCCCTGTGGAGGAGGACGGGCCTATAAAAGTGAGGGTGAACAAGGTCGAGGCAATGGTGGGAGAGGGTGTGGAGTAATGAACATTTCAATGTTGGATGACATTGGTGGTCATGTGGCCAAACTCTCGGAAGATTTGGGACTTACCTCAGTGGGAGTTCCCTTATTGGATCCCAAGAGAGGTGGGAGACTTTTCCTTTATTTTAATTGAAAATAAAGTGTGACCCTCACTCTACTTATTGAGAAGTAGAGGCTCCGAGTCTTAGATATGAGAATGGGAGGTCATAACACAAACCCTAATCCTCCAAAAATGGGAACTCCCCAAAACTGCTCTTGGGAGAAAGTTCCATGTGACTGTGGATATAAAAACCCACAGGCACTCCATGAATCCTAACCCCATTGCAAAAAAATGTGGTAAACCTCTGACTACGGAGATACAAACCCAAATAGTATAGACACTAATGGGCCTTTCCCAAAGGATTTATATGTTAGGAGTTTTTGTTGGAGGCTTCAACTTAGTCCCTTACATATAAGGGAACCATGTAAGGGAGTACCCTTACAAGAGTGTCTTTAAATAGTGTTTACAAGATGATTTATAGGCCCCATACACAGCTATGCCTCTTAGTTATGTAGTGTAGTTATACCATGTAGGTATGCCATGTAGGTACCCCACGTAGGTGCATTACATAGGCCTTAGCGATGACTAAAAAAATTTCTTAACAAAGAATACCCCAGCCTATGAAAGCTTCAAACATTTAATGGACTTCAAGACGTGTTTATCCCATTTAATTATCTCTTCTCTCGTGTTTTTAGAGAGCTAACTGAGAAAATTTTGAGGGATATGGGTGATAGGGATACAAAATGGGAACATCAAGAGTTCTTCCATCTTTTTTCGTCTTCAAATGAGGATCCCAAGGGACCTATTTATAGGAATGTATGGGGGCTTGTTGAAATAAATTTTTTATCATAGGTCGGTGGTGCAGCTCTTTCGTGTATCTATTTCACTTAGGTGCACAGAATTCGTCTTTTTACGTAACTCTGGCACATAGCTCCTCTACGGAGTTCTATCCTATAACTCCTCCACATAGGTCACGGACCATTTTTATGAATTTTTCTTATTTGAGATTTGTATTGAGTTTTTTAAAATATATGAAGGACGTCTTCATAGTATTTTTGTCTTACTAAGGAGTGTCAGTTGATGACAAAGCGTGTTTTTAAGGTAAGATGTCCAAATGTTTACTTTGTTTTTATATTCAATTTAAATGTCGAATTGATTCCAATGAACTAAATTAGATTAATTGATATAAAATTTATCTAATTAAAATTTAAAACCAACCAAAAATATAATTTAACCCTATAAATTAATTCGATGAAAAAGAAGATTTAAATTAAAATACATTGTTTTTCACTATTCCTCAAAAAATAAAACTCCACTGAAAAATAAAAAAAATCCCTAACATATATTTGATGTTTTTATTTGAAAAAAGTGTATTTAAAACAAATCATGTTTAAAAAAGTTCTAAATTTGGGATTTAAAATAGGTTCTCCATTAAAAAGGTGGTAAAACTATCTTTAGAAAGATATAGGTCTTTATTTGTAAAATTGGGTTTGTTATTATCTTATACTTATGAAATATGTTGTATGAATTTAAAAAGTATTTTATTTAATATATAAAATATAGATTTGATTAATATCATTCACTAATTTTAATTATTTGAATTTATTGAGACAAAATTTCTTTAGGGGTATAAAAATATTTCCTTTATATTCAATGAGTTTTTATTTTCATGTATAGTTAATTGGAAACCAATGAAATCATTTTATATTTTTAAGGATCTTAGATTTTCATAAGTTAGTTAATAATATTCATAACCACTAATTTAATTACTAGGTTTTATCTTATTATAATAAATAATAATGTTTTATTAATATATTTTTATTCTATAAAACATGGGCTTGCGTATAATGTAAGCTATTGAAGGGGCTCAATATTATGTGTAATACAAGATAAGAAAAGTGTTTCGAGTACTGCAAGTTAATATAAGTGTTTTTTATAGTGAAACCTTTAATTTTTGTTGTTTATAATGAAAAACAAGGTTATCGTTTTCATATAACAAAAGATATATTCAATGTTTTGTGAAATGAAAATTTTCAAAAAGATTAAACTAATTTTAAAAAAAATATTTCACAAAATATCGAGGTGTTATAATGACCTAAATCACTTTTTCATCAAAACACTAACCAATTTATAGGTAAAAAACTATTCTATTTACTTCATCAATGTCAATTATCTCTTTATCCCAACTAACCTACATCACATGACAAGTAAATCATTTTTTTTTGGTTATTAGTACCATTCAACATATGTTTTCAAATAATTAAATAATATATATTTTGGAATAACAATATACATTTATAATTATTATTATATCTAGAATACCACTGATATAACACTTCTCAATCATATGTCTCAAATCCTAAAACATAAATACTTTAATACTTATTCTTTGAAAATTGGAATACCATAGGTCCTTTCTTGTTCTAGGATTTTACCCTTGGATTAAGAAATTATCTTGGATAATTATCATATTCCCCACATATAATAGATTTAACTATAAATGGTACCTTGTAAAAACATCATATTTATCCACTAAACACTTCATTTTTTCTTAATAATTCATTGATCTATGCCATTTTTATACACATAAAAAAATTTCTTGTTCATTTGGGAAATTTTATGGGGTTTCTATTTCAACATTTCTGATTTTAATGAAATTGATATATCTTTATTTCATGGTCTCCACCTCCTTATCACTTGTTAAACTCTAATATTCTCTTCATTGGTGATTCTGGGATTTGGTTTACATGTGGTTTTTAATCATATATCATGATAATCGATTTGGAATAATCAAAACATTTATCACTCCATTCATCATCAAATTTGGTTTCCCATAATCACTGCATTTTCAATTGCATTTAGTGTTAACTAGATTCATCTTAGTTCTATCAATTTTCTAAAACCAAAATTCATCATATGAACAACTATTATCATATTGGGGAACCACATAATCATGAAAATCATTTATATGATGTCTAAATCATTAAGCATTATTTTCAATCTAAGATAGAATAAGTTTATCATAGTTTATTCATGGTAATAATATATTCAAATACTTCATAATTGTTCATAAAAAATGATAATTAACCCTATAATATCCCCTAAGAGTGTTAATAGGGGTGGGAAGTAAGGAAACACTGATCATACAAAATGATGGTTGAGGTGTACTCTACCAACTCCTTGTAGGGTTATTAAACATAGAAACATCTATTCCAAAACCACATCCCCATGTTATATCTAGACACATGTGTTTTTTAAGATAAATCATATTCTCTACCTCACCAAAATGTTAGGATGTTATCCTATATATAGACCTATCATAATAGTCAGTCTGATTGTTTTGTTCCCTATTCAATTTTTTCATAAATCTTGTTCCCAAGGTTTCGATAAAACTTCTTTGCATACCAAATATAAATACCCCAACCCTAGAATCTTAGATTTTGTGGTTACCTTATAAAATTGGTAATAGTTACAGGTGATCACATTTTGTCTTACCAAATAGTTTAGTTGTCATGGTAAAATAGATACATAAATTATTTCCATTTTAAATTGGAAACATTAATGTAAGAACCCAGACCTTATTTTCAAGTATGTTTTTCCTTTTCTGGACGTTTTTGGGTAAAATAGAAGAATCTGGAAATTTTCAAAGTAAATTCCATGTACTTTGTTGCCGCTCGAGGTCGTGTGCTGGTGGTGTCATGGCCACACACACGGCCATATAGGGGTGACATGGAGGTCGCCTTAAGTGGGGTACAGAAAATCTTAGTACACGTCATGCACTCCAAAAGTACATGTCGCGTACTTTCTTTTTTTTGTTAAACGGACCATGGTCGCATCTTAACCAAAAAAAGTCTTCCTCTCCACCTTCTTCGATCGAGAGCAAGGGTACAGCTGCATATCTTCTCTGATCCATCGATCCATCAACAGTTATCCGAATCAAACGTCTTCGGTTGCAATAGAATCACAATGGTGAGTTCTTGCTTCTTCTTTGGCCATGTTTCCTGATTCTTTCTCTTGTGAGAGTTATCGTAGGTTGAACGTTTTAGACGTTTTTGAATATATACTTCATTCTAGGTTGATTAACAGGTCGAGGATCAAGTATACCGATCTCTTAGGGTCAAGGTAGGTGGTAAGTTTCCTTACGTTGAATGTCTTTGAGTTTTTGTGCAAAAGTGTCAGATTCCCATGTTTCGGGTATCTCGAGTTAGTGTTTTGATCCTTCATTTTTGTGTGCCTTAGATTGCTTGTATTCTTGAAGCCATTATATAAATAGTGATTCCTTGTTAGCATGTTTGAGGATCACCCCATGGGTGTTTCTCTGGTCTTGGTTGTTTATCGCTGTTTTTCTTAGGCTGCCTGTGAGGTAGACTTTGTTGCATTCGTTTCCAACCTTGATATAACCGATTGCATGTATTGCCTAATGTTTATATTCTTTTGATACAGTGTAGCTTTTATCCAAGTAGTTTGTTTAACTTACGTAGGGCTGCTGATAGTCGATTATACACGACTGGACTGCTCAGGTCTGCGTGAACCACGTGCGGTAGACTAAAGAGGGAATTGAAGATTAAAGGCTTCCCTAGAACATCTGTTATAAATTATTATCGTTCATAGGACCAATGGGAATAGGACTTTGTGCTTCCTCAGTGTGTACTTAGTTATGTATCGAGACTACAGAGGGAATTATATGTAAGTTCCTCCTCAGATAGTCTATACCTATCGTTGCAAGAGTGCATGGTAATTGATGGTGAGAGATTCCCAGAGTGTTTGTTCCTTTGTATGATTACTTGACTAGAGGGGTCTTCCAGTATCAGCCACCCAGAGAGTCAGTGTGAATATTTTTTGGATGGTTGTGATGAGTCCACGAAGCCAAAGAACAAGTTTGGGTTTTGTACTGCTTGTTTTTTAGCAAGTCTACAGAGATACCTATTTTGTTACTTGCTATGCCTTGGAAATATAGATCTATTTGCTTGATTCTTTGGTTGATAAGTAAATGATTGAATTAATTTAATAAATAAATGTGAATGGAGATTTGTAGAATTGTTTACTTTAGTGTACTCCTATTTCTCTGCTGCATTTATTTCCATTACTTTTGTTATATTTCTCACTGACAGTAAGGTACTGATCTTGTGGTGGTTGCCTACTGGTATTAGTCTCACACCCAGTTTGGGTCCTTCTTGTCGGCCCAAATAGTTTATATGGTTGCAGGTGTGGATAGGGATTGTGGACCTTCTACGTCAGGTACATGATCGCTGGTTGGAGCTAGAGAGCATAGGACCGAGCTTAGGCTTTTGATGCTACTGGAGTTGCTGTTTACTTTTAGTACTTTGTTTCTCAGTTGTATTTCAGCACGTTGTTGTGTTTGCTGCTTTCCTTAGATACTTGTACATGCTACATCATTATCATCATTATAATATATTCATTACTTCTGTTATTTAGTTTCAGTTATTTTATGTTGTTCACTGCTTCCGCTATTCACTGTTATTTCCTCTCCCTTGTATACTTTACCAATGAGGGAATAGTTTCCCCAATGACTCACCAAGGCCCTCGCTGCTAGTCTGCAGCCTCTGGAGTTTTGGGAAATGTGCTTGAGGTCATGTGGTGAATCGGGTACGGGGAACCAGTTGAGTGGCTCCAGATTTGGGTCGTTACAATGTGGTATAAGAGGAGTTCTTTTCTTTTCTATTGACATACTGTTTAGCTACATTAGATAGGGATAGGATGGAATAGGTAAATGGTAAATTTCTATGATTAGGAGTTCTAGAACTCGTGTACAGGGAAAAAGCCAAATTTCCTTGAATATTGCGGTTTTTGAGTTTTTCAAATTTTACAGTTTACTTGATTTCGTCATTGGGTGGTGCACTTGTTTTGTGCGGTTACAGTTTATATGATTGTGGTTCTATTTTGATGTAACCCGATGATATGAGTGTATGCTATCTCATGCATCATATAGTCACTTGTTAGGAAATCACATTTCATGCATTTTACCATGCCATCTAAATTGCATTATAAATTTCATGATATTGTGATAGAATTTGTGATAGACTATGCATGCTATTGTGATAGTTTCTATGATAGAATACCTACTATGTTGATAGGGTATAATTTTTTTAGAGCTAATTTATCATGGACGCCAAACCTTGGTCTTAGAGGTGTTATGGGCCCTTGAGGATCATAATTTAGTGGATCGTGAGTTTTTTATACTTTTTACTTTTTATATGCATGGTATAAGATTCCAAGATTTGATTCGTGGGGAGTATGGGCCCTCACGGATCGGAATTTGGCACCTTAACTCTTGTTTTATGTGTTTTTTGGGCTTCAGAGTAGTTTCTGGGATACTGCCTAGAAAAACCCAGAATACATGGTGTGTATTTTATTCATACACGCTATGTAGTCTTTTAACCATGTCACTAACTGTGTGAGTAGAAACATGGGGTTCTGAAAAATCTTGTAGCAACACGTCGTTTACTAGTTTAGCACATCGTGTAGTCTGAAATAGGTACCCCATTCGTGTCACGAACAATACGGGTCATGTTATCATTTCACATACATGCCATGTCATAGTCTTACACGCTGTGTAGTTTGATCTAGGTACCTGGTCCTGTCGCGAACAACACGGGTCGGTGTTACCCTTCCTCGTACACGTCGTGTCCGTTTGGAACACGCCGTGTAGTGTCGGCCATGAGTCAGGTCGTGTTGCAAACAACATGGGCCAGGTAAGGCATGTCTAGTACAATCCGTGACTCCCTTGAACATGTCATGTGGTTTTGTCTAAGGAGAGTCATGTGGCTTAACCGTGTAAAAGGACCCAGGTAGGGAAAGAGGATTCGGGTACATGTCATGTGTTAGGACAACACGTCGTGTATTTGGGGTGTTACACAACAAGTTTTGGAAGAAGTACATTCCCATATGAATGACCTAAGGGAACATGTTGTGTAGTCTTTATACATTTCGTGTAGTCATGTTTTTCATAACTTTAATGCCTTCTTTTCCTTGTTCCTTCTTGTACCTTCAGTTTTTCTATCTTTTTATTCCTGAATCTGAGGTGTGCTTTTGACCTTTGAGAGTTATGGAACCAAGACATCCTCCTGTTTCACGTTAGGAACCAGGCAGTGACCATACGCCTGATACGGCATATTATGTACTACAAGTAGTTCCGCCTATCATTCCGGATATGGAACCTGCAGTGATTCCAGACACTGGTGTCGACGCTCAATTCAGAGAGGGTTTCATGAGATTCATGTAGACCTTCCATGGATCTCAGCATCCTACCCCGTCTATGGCAGAGCTGATGCGGGTTTTTCCACAGCAGCATCCTCCCACACTCATAGAGGATAGAGGACCTCAGGCTGTAGAGTCATGGATGGAATCCACGCTATCCATCTTCAAGCATATGGATATTCCTCCAGAGAGGAGAGTGAATCTCATGACTTATATGTTGCGATATTCCACCAAGAGATGGTGGGATGTGGTTTGGTAGGTAGGTCGCCAACAGGCTATAGCTTGGGATGAGTTTCAGCATATGTTCTATGACTACTTCTACCTGGCAACGCTGAGGGATGACAGAGCCAGAGATTTCATGAACATGCAGCAGGGTACTCTCACAGTTATGCAGTATTCCTATCGCTTCATATAGTTACAGTGTTTCACTCATGTTATAGGGAATGATGAGCTATTTTTAGAAAGTAATTTTGAGTAAGGCCTCTGACCGGACATCAGATCACAAGTGAACGACTATCAGTTGACTTCTATTACTCTGATAGTCAACCAGGCACTTATCACGAAGTGGAATCTGAGGGAGACTAGAGCTATAGACTAGGGCGGTTCAGCATCTAGGGTAGATTCGTTTCAAGTAGACAGTAGGAAGCACCACCGAGAGTCTACACGAGGTGACCTGAGGAAGCGAGGTGTTCCTTCTTGTAGATGAGATATTCCATCTAGAAACCAAGTGGTGTGCTATCAGTGTGAGAAAAATGGGAACAAGAAGACTCATTGACTGAGAGACCCAGTGGAGTGCCGATCTGGCGGCAAGATGGGTAATCTGCAACATTTCTTCAAGGTTCTCCTTCCAGCGGCTAGTGAAGGAGGATCAGTTTCGACCATGTATACAAGAAAAGGATTACCAGTTCCATAGAAGACTGGGGGCTGGAGTTCTTCAGGTTATTCAAGACAGGTTAGAGGTCATGGATGCAGTGATCAGGCTCAGGGAGGGTCAGCCCAGGGATCTCAGGCTAATACAAAGGGCCGTGGTGCAGGTCAGACTTTTGCGGTAGAGAAGATTCATCAAGACTAGGATCCTGGACCTTCTATAGTTCGAGGTACACTTTTTGATATAGGATCGTTTCATAGCTTTATTTCTGTGCATACTGTGGAAAGCCTTAGACTTACTGTTTTTACTTCTGAGGATATGATGATGCTAGACACTCCCTTGGGAATTAGAACTGCTAGCGTGCGTTAGTACTTAGACTTCCCCCTTGAGGTTAGTGGGTGTCATTTTTCATGGAGTCTCTATGTTTTAGAGATGGAAGGCTGTGATTTTATTCTCTAGATGGACTGGTTAGTACCCTTCCAGGTCTTTTTCGATTGCTATCTTCGTATGGTGAGTTTCACATCACTAGAGGGCGGATCATTTCTTCACAAGGGAGAATGGGATGTCTAGGCGAGCAGAGCTGGACCAGAGCATCATGGGTTGGGTGGTGTTACGGCCCAGATTTCTAGCTTATATCTAGATGACCTAGGGACTTGTCAGATATATTTTCCTCTAGTGGTTGATCGTTTTCCAAATGTCTTTCTAGAAGAATTTTCGGATTTTCCTCAGGATCATGAGGTATAATTTTCTATTGAGATTGTGCCAGGAGCAGCACCGGTGTCCATTCCTCCTTATAGGATGTCTACACATGAGTTACCGGAGCTCAAGAAGCAGTTGGAGGAGTTGCAAGAAAAGGGTTTTATCCAACCCAGCGCTTCTCCTTGGGGTTCTCCTGTCCTGATTGCGAAGAAGGCAGACGACACCCTTAGGCTTTGTGTGGATTATTGGAAGCTAAACCAATTGATGGTCATGAACTGATATCCATTTTTGCGGATAGAAGATCTCCTTTACCAGCTTCGAGGATCCATAGTGTTCTCGAAGATCGATTTGAGATCCGGATACTATCAGTTGCATGTCAGACCATCTGATATACCTCTTACAGCCTTCCAGAGTAGGTATGGTCTATATGAGTATTTGGTTATGTCATTCGGTCTCACAAACACACCAGCAGTTTTCATGGCACTGATGAATAGATTTTTCCATCCTTACTTGGATTCTTTCATGGTGTTTTTTTTGGATGATATCTTGGTGTACTCTCACACTCGACACGACCATGCTACCCATCTTGAGATTGTTTTGAGTACACTTAGGGAGCATCAGATATATGTTAAGCTCTCAAAGTGCCAATTTTGGATGGATTAGATTCACTTCCTGGGTCATGTCATCTCAGAGACAGGAGTATCAGTAGACACAGAGAAGGTGAGAGTTATATTTACCTGGGAGGAGCCGAAGAATTTCTTCAAGATACAAAGCTTATTTGGTCTGGCCGGTTACTACAAGCAGTTTATACAGGACTTCTAATTCATAGAAGCACCATTTATGGGATTGACTAAGAAGGTGGTGAAGTATGTTTCGTTAGAATCCTGTAATTCAACCTTCCAAGAGATGAAGGGGAGATTGACTTCCGCACTGATTCTAGTTTAGCTGGAGCCGGGCAAGAGTTATACAGTTTTCTGTGATGCATTTGGCATCAGGCTTGGAGCAGTGCTTATATAGGAGGATCATGTGGTTTCATATGGATCTCAGCAGTTGAGGCCACACGATAGGAACTATACTACGCACAACCTGGAGTTGGCTGCAATTGTTCATGCTTTGGGTTGTTGGAGACATTATCTTCTGGGAAAGCATTTTGTAGTATATACTGACCACAAGAGACTCAAGTATATCTTCACGTAGCGTGACTTGAATCTAATATAGTGGAGGTTGGTTGATTACCTACAGTCTTTCAGTTTAGAGCTTTCTTATATGCCTAGGAAAGGCAACGTTGTGGCAGACGCACTGAGCAGGAGGACATAGATACAGGCAGTTCAGGAGGCCATCAGTGAGTGGCAGCTTATGGATCTGTTCCTTGAAATGTATTTGGTGGTTCATGACAGACAGGGTCATACTTTTCTTCCATCTATATCAGTTACCTCTACCCTTATTAAATGATTTCTAATGATGAAGCTATCAGATTTGGAAGGCCTAGTCCTACGGGAAAGCATGTCAGGAGAGGAACCTCTTCCTAGATGTATCATAGGTGAGGGTGAGATCTTTCATTTCTAGGGACGCGTATGGGTGCCAGCAGATATACACGAGGAGCTGACAGGATACTTTCATTCCTCAGTTTGGGCTGTTCATCCTGGCGTCACCAAGATGTATCATGATCTACACCGCCGGTATTGGTGGCTAGGTATGAAGAGAGATGTTTCTGGTTTTTTCATGAGGTGTTCCACCTGTCAGCAGGTGAAGGCAGAGCACCAATTACCAGCAGGGCTTTTACAACAGCTACCCATTCCTGAGTGTAAGGGGAATGATGTCTTGATGGACTTCATGACAGGTTTACCGAGATTGCCTTGAGGGAATGACGCGGTATGGGTTGTCGTTGACAGGCTCATGAAGGTTAATCACTTGTTGCCGATTAAGGAGACCTTCGGTGTTGATGAGTTTGGACGGTTGTACATCTGTGATATTGTACTCTTGCATGGGGTTCCGAGTATTATCATTTCAGATAGGGATTCCCTCTTCACATCACATTTCTGGTAAGGGATACAGAGGGCTTTGGGTACACAGGTACTTCTGAGTACATCTTACAGTCCTCAGACATATGGCCAGTCAGAGCACACGATTCGGGTGCTAGAGGACATTCTTCGAGCATGCGTCCTTGATTTTAGAGGTTCTTGGGAGAGACATATAACTCTAGTGGAGTTTTCCTACAATAATATTTTTCAAGCAACTATTTAAATGGAACCTTACGAGGCTTTGAATGGTAGGTCATGCCGATCACCCTTGTGTTGGCTGGAGGCAGGAGAGACAGCTAAGCTGGGACCTTGTCTTGTTCAGGAGACCATAGAATAGGTGGATTTGATTCAGAAGAGGATAGATACTGCAAATTCTCGGCAGAAATCTTATGTTGATCAGCGGAGACGACCTTTGGAGTTCAAGGTCGGAGATCTGGTTTTCCTACGTGTTACCCCAAGGTTGGGACACAAGAGGATCAGAAGACATGGTAAGCTTTTACTGAGATACTTCGGTCCATTTTAGGTTCTGGAGAGAGTCGTTCTAGTTTCTTATAGGTTTCAGTTACCTCAGAGGTACCAGTCTATGCACAACGTCTTCCATGTTTCTTAGCTTCGACGCTATTTCTCAGACCTCTCTCATGTTTTACAACCAGAGAAGTTTGAGCTGGAGCAGGATGCATCATTCTAGGAGCATCCTCTCATGATTTTTGATCGTAGTGCCAAGGTACTCTGTGTCCTGTCTATTCCTATGGTATGGGTGTTATGGCAGCACGACCATGTACTGAATGAGACTTGGGATATGGAGGCCGATATGCGATCTCAAAGGCCAGATTTGTTCAAGTATTCTTCATCACCACCTTGTTAGGTAAATTTAGGGATAGATTTCTTTAATGGTGGGATGTTTGTAAGAACTCGGGCCTTCTTTTTAGGTATGTTTTTCCTTTTCTGGTCATTTTTGGGAAAAAGAGGAGAATCTGGAAATTTTCTATGTACATGCCGTGTATTTTATAAGTACACGTCGTGTGCTTTGTTTCCGCTCGAGGTCGTGTGATGGTCGTGTCATGGCCACACAAACAACCATGTTGGGGTGACATGGAGGATGCCTTAAGTGGAGTACAAAAAATATTAGTACACACAGTGCACTCCAAAAGTACACATCGTGTACTTTCATTTTTTTGTTAAACGGACCAGGGTCACGTTTTAACCTGAAAAACGTCTTCTTCTCCAGATTCGTCGATTGAGAGTGAGGGTATAGCCGCGAATCTTCTCAGAGTGACCGATTTTTCACCGGTTATCTAAATCAAATGTCGTCAGTTTCAACAGAATCACGGTAGTGAGTTCTTGGTTCTTCTTTGGCTACGTTTCCTGATTCTTTCTCTTAAGAGATTTATCGTAGGTTGAACTTTTTAGACATTTTTTGTAGATCTACTACATTCTAGGCTGATTCATGGGATGAGGTTCAAGTATATCGATCTCCTATAGTTGAGGTTGGTGGTTTGTTGCCTTACGTAGAATGTCTTTGAGTTTTTGTGAAAAAGTGTCGGATTCCCATGTATCAGGTATCTTGGGTTAGGGTTTTGATCCTGCATTTTTTTCTGCCTTAGATTTCTTGTATGCGTGAGGTCATTAGATGAATAGTGATTTCTTGTTAGCATGTTTGAGGATTACCCCTTGGGTGTTTCCCTTGTCTTGGATGTTTATCACTTTTTGGATTAGGCTGCCTGTGAGGCAGACCTTGTTGCATTGATTGCCTTCCTTGATATAATTGATTGCATGTATTGCCTACTGTTTATATACTTTTGTTGTAGTGTATCTATTAGCCAAGTATTTTGTTGAACGTACATAGGGCTGCTGACAGTCGATTACTCATGACTAGACTGCTCAGGGATGCGTGAACCTGGTGCGGTAGACTAAAGAGGGAACTGATGATTAAGGGCTTCCCTAGAGAGTCTATTATAAATTATTATCGTTCTTAGGACCTACGAGAATGGGACTTTGTGCTTCCTCAGAGTGTCCTTAGATAAGTATCGAGACTATATGGGTAATTATATGTAAGTGCTTCCTCAGAGAGTCTATACCTATCGTTGCAAGACCGTAGGGTAATTGACGGTGAGAGCTTTCCAGAGTGTCTGTTCCTTTGTATGATTACTTGACTAGAGGGGTCTACCAGTATCAGCCACCTAGAGAGTTAGTGTGAATATTGTTTGGATGGTTGTGACGAGTCCACCAAGCCAACAAACAATCTTTGGTTTTATATTGATTTTTGTTTAGGTAGTCTGCTGAGATACCTATTGTGTTACTTGCTGTGCCTTAGAAATAAAGAGTTGTTTGATTGATTCCTTGGTTGATAAGTAAATGATTGAATTAATTTAACAAATAAATGCGAATGGAAATTTGTAGAATTGTTTACTTTAGTATACTCATGTTCCTCTGCAACATTTATTCCCATTACTTTTTCTATATTTCTCACTGATAGTAGGGCACATATCTTGTGGTGGTTGTCTACTGGGATTATTCTCACACCCTATTTGGGTCCTGCTTTTTGGCCCAAACAGGTTATATGGTTGTAGGTGTGGATAGGGATTATGTCCCTTCTACTTCAGGTAAATGATTTCTTGTTGGAGCTTGTAACACCCGAGACTTTTATGTTATATAAATCATCAAAGGAATCTTTTTCTACACACAACACTTTCTTGGCTTGCTTTACACGAAATCGCAACCTTCCTCGATAGCTTGCGTCGTACACAATACTGAGTTTCACTAAACAATGATATGCTGATAAAATATTATTAAAACTAGCCGTTATGAATAGTAATAACCACTTTTTGAAATTTTATAAATTTTATTTTTCAAAATGGACTTCATTTTTGGATTCGGAATATCGAAATTATCCTAGGGTGAAATTTTGGTATTTTTCTAAAAACTTTCAATTTTTTGATGAATAGTGAAACCACTAAGTGGTAGTTAAAAAACTGAATTTTTCATAAAACTTAATTTTACCGCTTCTATGAGTGGAATTTCAAAAATCCTAGAGACACGGTTGATGTCAGTAAGTAAAATGTGGTCCAATGAGATGAAAATAATTTGTGGTGAATAGTAAATTTTTACTTGTATTTACCACGGTTAAAAGTAAATAGGGTAATTAAGGGTAAAAATGATATTATTATTACCCTAAAACATGTACTAATTCTATTGGATAAGTGTAATTCGACCAAAAACAAACTTAGGAATAAACTATGACCATTTAGGCCCACTTGGATTAGATTAGGACATTTATTATTAATTTATTTAAAGAAGGGTTAAAATAGTTCAAATCAAAGTTTAATAAGTAAATAATTTTTAATATAAGGTTATATATCAGATAAATTCGACTATAAATATTCATTAGAAATATAAAATGATTTCCTACAGAATGATATTTTATTTGTAATTTTTAGACATTAAATAATTTATTTTATTTATGACACAAAGATGATGAAGTAATTATCTTATTAATGAAATATTGACATAATTGATGTTATAAATACCCAAATAAATGTAATTTGAGACTTTTTTGGAATTAAACTAATTTTATATGTTAATATGACATGTTATTATTGATTGAATTAACTTTTTTCGAACTAATAATTCTTTTATGAGTTTCACAAAAATCAATTACTAAACTATGTCAAAATTGACATAAAATAGTTTTTAAAACAAATATTATATTATTAATTGTTATTTTATTCTTAAAAATCTAAGGTTCGGCCAAATGACTTAGATAAGGTTATATATATTAATAATAAACAACTTGGGGTTCGTTTGGATTGTTATAGTAAGTTTATTAACCTTATAGTGTAAGAGCACAAGAAGACACGGTAAAAGTAAAATTATTTAACTTAATGTTAAATCTAAATGATAAGGTCAAAATAGGAACCTAAACTTGTCTAAATTATATTGGATGAGATTATTTCGACCCATACCCACCTTATCTTCGAAATAAATCAATTTGGAGCTATTTAAAATCGAATTTGTCTTTATAATAAAATAATATATTTAGTTATTCCAAAGGTGCCCCTCTCCTCCCTTATAAAGGGCACCTCCTCCCTCTCTTCCTCACACCACTTTGAGCCATCACGCTCGGCCAAACCCTGCCACTTTCTCCTCTCCACTTCCCTAGAGACATCCTAGAGGTCCTAGTATTCTTCAAAGAACAATTTTAGTGCCTTAAAAGGAGGTCTCAAAGAAGAACTTCAAAGAAGAGGTAATGTCTGTTACCGATTATTTCGTCTTTATTTCTTCTTCCAATTCTTCTTATTTAGTTTTTTCATTATTAAGTAATAACATAAGTATCACTAATATACTTATATGTTATTATAAGTATGAAACAACCCTATTTCACCATCTATCCATCCTACGGAAAATGAAATCACTACGCGTGCGTACGTACGGAATATCGTCTCCACGCCATGGTGTAATCTATTTTCCACCACCATATTACTTGGATGGGTATAATGGTGTAAATAATGACTATATATGATTATTGTAAAGTGAAATTGATTCTGAAATAGTATACATACACTCCAATACAATTCCATGATCATGGGAATGATATCATCGCTCGTGCGTGCGTACAGAATACCGTCTCCATGATGTGATGCGACTCGTTCTACATGATCTTCATTGAATAATGATTATATAAATGAATTGAATAAATGAATATGATATATATTACACTAAAAACATTCTGGAAATGAGGTATCTATAACCTAAAGATAAGAATAAGAATTTATTCGACAAAACACGCATAAGAACAAAAATTAATAAACACCTGAATAACAAGTTGTAATGAAATATTACTAATAAAAATCTAAGAATATGACCATATGTGATATCATAACAATGAGTACGATTATTTAATAATTCAATAACATTATTTAAATCATTATACAGGAGGTTCGGATACGTACAAAGCATATCGGACCTAAGGTAAGGGAAATATCACAATCGCATTTTTATCCAAGATTCTTTATACTTTGGCATTTACTGGGGTGAATTTTATCATCCACATCCATGTTTCCTCAATATGTAATATTTACATCATTTAACAATATTTTATATCCAATTTTACCCTTAGGTTAGTTTTTAGTAAAAGATATGAAAGGAATCGTTTTTCATTTTTCGTACAAGGTACTTTTTGACTTTTCCGACAAAAGTATGAGAAGAATGTTTTTTTAACTTATACGGCATGAATGGATTTTTAAAACATTATTTACAAGAAGCTTCCTATACAAGTTTTCAAGTTTATTTTTAATCAACTTCTTTTAGTTTAAAATTTTATGACATGTTAAAGAAAGGAAAATGTTTTTGAAGTAGAAAGGATATTTTCCTCAAGAATGGAATTCAAGTGCTTTATCAAAATTATTTTCCATCTAAGATAATATAGGGTTTTGTTTCTATCCCTATTATTACATTGATTTGATTATATTGTGATAGAATTATTTTTATGAATTCCTTTATCTTATATGAGTTGTTTTATGATGTCACGATGTTTAAGATTCCCATTTTTATTACATGGGTTATGCTATGATGTATGGTTTATGATTTTGTGGCACACATAAGAATGGTTTCATTATGAGATGGGTGGGACATATATCTCCCTCCAATGCATTGGGTAAAGATTTAATATCTCATGAGATAGACATGGCTAGAATGGCAGGTTAAACAGGTTCAGTGAAACAGGACTTAAATGAGGAGTGAACTCGGTTCAGAAATGGACTTTGTCCACTAAGATAGTCTTGGAAATGAGTATTGACTAAAAAGAAATGATTCTCAATGATTATGTGTGTATGGCACAAAGTTTCATGTTTTAAGTTATTATTATTGGGATTACATTTCACTACTATGATTTATCCCATGTTATGAAATTATGATCTCTTTTGCAGGTTAATATTTCCAAAAGTTATGTGCTTATGTATATGATGTGATTGATATTTCTTTTGTATACCCTTACTGAGCATTTGAGCTCACCCTTTTGTATGTTTTACTTCCTAAGGTCAGGAATAAGGTTATTAAGTAGAATATGCCAAAAAGGGACTCTAGATATGATGAAATAAATGGGAGGCAAAGTAGATGCTTTATGAACCAGTTGTTTATGCTTTCCAGTTTCTAAAGACACTATACTTATACGGTCCTTTCATGGTTTTGTTATATGTTGTAATAAGTGTGCTTCAATTTTCATGTAATAACAATGTATGTAAAGTATGGGTCGTTATAGTTGGTATCAGAGGAAAGGTATAGTCAACCTTTGGAAACTAGGATGTGAAAGCCTTAATAAGAACCCTAAGGATAATTCTAAGCATAGAACACAATCTTAGTGTTTTAGAAATGACCATGAATAACCTAGGATAAGACTTTAAGTGTGAAATTTTTTTCTTGATTATGTGGTTTTCCTATTATAATTAGTGTTGCTCACACTATTCTTCTTGGTTTTAGTCAATGGTCGGAACCCGAAGGAACTGTGTTAATGCGGAATGCGATGGGCAATGCAATGATTGTCCCCCGGAGCAACCAAACGTTATTGGAGCTGGAATAAAAAATCTTGTAGCCATTCTCACACAACTTTCTCAAGCTATGAATCATGCAAGACTTCCAAACGAGCAAAGGAAGGAGAAACATTTTGTTGAATCCTTCATGAGGCAGCGTCCACCTTCTTTCAGTGGGTCTACTGATCCATTAGTCGCTGAACAATGGATTAGTACTACTGAAAAGATATTTTCAGTTCTTCAATGTTCTGAACATGATAAAGTCATCCTATCAGTGTATCGTTTGGAAGGATATGCTGATCAATGGTGGAATCTTATTAAGAATACGAGACAAAGGGGTGAAATTGAGTCCATGGAATGGGATGAGATCAAGAACTTATTTTTCAATAAGTACTTCCCTCGTATTCTCTGAACAAAGATGGAGAAAGATTTTCTTGAACTGAAGCAAAAGGCTGATTAATCTGTTGGTACTTATGAAGAAAATTTTACAAGACATGCAAGGTATGCTTCTGGTATTATTATCCAACCTGAGAGTAAGATCGATTGATTCTTTATTGGCTTAAAACCAAGTCTTCGAAGGGTGTTATCCATAAGGGACTTCAATAGCTATGAGGAAATCATTTGATGTGCTCTCAAAGTCGAGATGGAGATTAGAGTAACCCATCAGTCATATGTGTTTGATAAGAAGAGGAAAATAGAATTCAAAGGAAAATCTAAAGAGCATACTGAAAAGAAGATGAGCTTTCCCTTATGCTCAAAGTGTGGAAAGAAACATGGAGGGAGTTGTCTTAAAGGGACAAGTAAATGTTTCAAATGTGGAAAGGAAGGTCATCGGGCATTTGAATGCTGCAATGTTGGGATGAAGATGTCTAATGATGAAAACAAAGGAAGGGATACACAGAATGACCCTACTAAACTTCAATGTTTCAAGTGCAAGGAGATGGGGAATTATGCCAATCAATTCCCAAATCCAAGGGTTGATGATGATGGTCGACGTCAACAAACTCTTAATGCTAAAGACAAAGGAAAGTCACATGCAATTTATATCAGCGATGTGGAGTACGATAATGATGTGGTGAAAGGTACAATTACCAACCACTCTAATGTAGCAAATGTTTTATTTGATTCTGGATCCACCCAATCCTTTATTTCTGAAGAATTTTCTAAGGATATCACCGTATTACCTCAACAGTTAGATGTTGAGTAAGCTGTGACTACCCCTAATGGCACAACAGTCACATCAAAAGTTTATAATTCTTCTCCGATTGATGTTTGTGGGAAAGTGCTTCCTGAAAATCTTGTGATCCTTCCTATAGTGGAATTTGATGTGATTCTTGGCATGGATTGGATTTCTCTACTTGGAGATCATATCAATTACCAGAGAATGGAAGTCACATTTAATATTCCAGATCAATCTATGATCGTCTATCGATGCAAGGATGAACATAACCTTCCAGTGGAAATTTTTTCCATTTTATGGGTATTGATTCCACTGAATGAAGGTTATTTATCTAAAATGGTTGGTGAGAAACTCACGATTAAGAATATGCCCATTGTACGGGAGTTTGATGATGTCTTTTCGGAGGAATTACCGGGTCTTTCACCGAATCGTGAAGTTGAGTTTTCAATAGAACTCGTACCGTATGTTTTGCCTATTTCAAAGACACCTTATAGAATGGACCCAATTTAGTTGTAGGAATTGAAGAAGAAACTCCAAGAGAATCTTGATAAGGGGTTCATACACCCTAGTGCATCACCTTGGGGATCACCTGTTCTGTTTGTTAAGAAGAAAGATGGATCAATGAGTCTCTGCATTGATTATCGAGAACTTAACAAGATCACTATCAAGAACAAATATCCTCTCCTGTGCATTGATGACCTATTTGACCAACTACGCGGAGCCCAATACATTTCCAAGATTGATCTTTGTTTAGGGTATCATCAATTAAAGGTCAAAAGGGAGGATATACCAAATAAGGCTTTCTGTACAAGGTATGGACACTATGAATTTATAGTGATGCCATTTGGTCTTACTAATTCCCTTACTATCTTCATGGATCTAATGAATAGAGTCTTTAGAGACTATCTTAATCAGTTTGTGGTAGTCTTTATAGATGATATTCTTGTCTATTCAAAGAGCAAGGAAGAACATGAAGATCACTTGAGAATTATATTGAAGTCCCTGATAAAGGAGAAGCTTTTTGCCGAATTTACAAAGTGTGAATTTTGGATTCAAAAAGTTTATGTGTTGGGTCACATAATCTCAAAAGAGGGGATATCTGTGGATCCAGCAAAAACAGAGGTTATCAAAAGATGGTCGAGACCAACAACAGTAACTGAGATATGAAGTTTTCTTGGTTTGGCTGGATATTATCGACTTTTTGTGAAATATTTTTCACGATTATCTAATCCACTGACCAAGTTGACTCAGAAAGGAGTTAAGTTTGTTTGGATGGAGGAATGTGAAGAGAATTTCAAGGAGTTGAAAAGAAGGTTATCCAGTACACTTGTGCTCACACTGCCTTGTAGTGGAGAAAGGTTTGTGATCTACAGTGATGCATCCAAGAAGGGATTGGGGTGTGTTCTTATGCAAAATGATATGGTGATAGCTTATGCCTCAAGACAGTTGAAAATACATGAGAAAAATTACCCAACTCGGGATTTGGAGTTAGATGTGGTAATATTTGCATTAAATATTTGGAGGCATTGCCTTTATGGTGAAAGGTGTGATATTTATACTGATCATAAAAGTTTAAAGTATATTTTCACACAAAAGGAGCTGAATATGCGCCAAAGAAGATGGTTGGAGATGATTAAGGATTACGACTGGTCAATTAATTACCACCCTGGGAAAGCAAACAAGGTGGAAGATGCATTAAGTCGACAAGACCATGCTAGTTTATCCATGATGAGGATCAAAAAAGATCCAATATTTATGGATTTACAAAGGATGGATCTTGGAATTATAATGAAATGGGAAAAATCGTATCTTTCTCAAATGAATGTTCAACCATCTATACATTTGAAGACTAAAGAGGCACAGAAAGAAGATGTCGAGTTACAAAAGAAGGTGAGAAATGTTCCTGAATTCAACCTTTATTATGATGGGATAATAACGTTCAGGAATCGGGTTTGTGTTCCTCCCATCCCTGAATTAAAGAAGGTGCTGCTGGATGAATCTCATAGTTATTCATTCTCTATTCATCCTGGAAGCACGAAGATGTATAGGGACCTGAAAGAGTACTTCTGGTGGGATGACATGAAAAGAGATGTTGTTGAATATGTCTCTCGATTCTTGGTTTGTCAACAAGTTAAAACTGAGAGACAGAAGTCTAAGGGGAGGAACAGGTATGAACCTGGAAGTGAATTAATAAGGAACCTAAAATGCATAATAACTTGGTGAACCATGAACTTAAAATAACAATTAAAATAAGACCACAAACCATTGCCCCTCCATGGATGCACTCCCCGCAGACCGACCAGTCGCACCGTGTAGCACCCTCCAACGCGGGTAAATCCCTGACCAAAGAACCCCCGACTGGTTCCGCCCTTGGTCACCGCTACTCTCATGGATCCCTCCACATACCACCTAGGTACGCGGGCCGAACCCGAAGCCGCGAACAACCCTGGGTCGCGGGATGCCCATCATTCCGGGGACCACCCTGGTTCGCGGGATTCCCATCAGTCCACGGACCACCCTGGTTCACGGACAGCCTCTCCAGCCTCGTAGCACCTCCCTATGTGAAGGGCGCCACCACTCATACATGTGTGTGGCCTTCCAAATCCTTCAAAGTTCCCATTCCCCGAGCTAGATAAAATTTTCCCAATCTGGCCTGATCTTCCGCAGCTCCCTCATTGGACCATTCATCGGCCTTGAGTCAAGACCTCCACCAGAGCCACCGGACCCATGTGATGTAACCTTTAGGCGCATCAGCGCGCCGTTTTGAGTTCACATACCCACAGTAAGAAGGGGCGATGGGGCTTCCCCGACCCTTGGGCGGATTCCCGAAGCATTCCTGGGATCACATTCCCACGGTAATGCGGAGTCCGAGCCTGGGAACCCCCTTTCTACCCCTCCACTTGTTAAGACTGGGGCACTTCTCCCCGCCTCGGGGAGTGGTAGACTACCCATCAGAAGGAAGCCCCCATGCTCCTCCGTACTTCCCCGCGGCCATGTCCAAGGAAGTGAGTAGTGGGAAAGGGTGTCGCTTCGTCCTCTTTAGGGGCCAAGTCCCTCTTCTTCTGCACTTTTTCACCATGGGAATCCACCTCAGAGTAAGCCCTGACTTTTTGGGCTGCCTCTATGCATAAGACCCACTCCACTTACCATGGACGTACCTTTTGTGACATGATCGTCTAGTCCCTACTGCCTCTTGTTTCTCACACCAAGCATGACTCACGTGGGCTTAGAGTAAGAATTTACCATGACATCCTCTCATGGTCCTCCTCAGAGTGTAAGCCTCAATCCATTACTATGGGATCCTCAGAGTGTAACCCCAATCCATTACTATGGGCCTCCTCAGAGTGTAAGCCTCAATCCATTACTATGGGAATCCTCAGAGTGTAAGCCCCAAGCTAATGTGAACTACAAGGACTTTGATTCCCTAATACAGGGATACATAGGAAGCCCCCATGAGGTTCAAGACCGATCAACATCGGATCCCTGGGTCCACATTCACGCCGGTTCTCCGACACTCTTATTCGAACTATGTATACTTTGATCCCTGTCTCCCAGGCATGGTATGTAGGAAGCCTCCCTAAGGTTCAAGACTGACAACTAGTTGATCTGACTATCTTCACATTGGTTCACCGTGCCACTCCTAGTTCCACCTCAATGAGTCCGGACTCCTCAGGGTCATTAATCCAACGAGGGATGGTAGACCTCGGGCATAAATGATTCTGAACCCCTACGTCTAGTTTACCATTTCTAACCAGGAGTAATCCATGGATACTATGCTTGGTTATAAACCAAAGATTCACGAACATATGAACATGTATTAAATCTATAAGAGAGTCCCGGAACAAGAAATTATTCCCCCCAAAAGGGTGCGATGAGCCCGACTTCCCATACTCTCGACCAATGTGAGTTCTTAAGCATCATTGGTCAAACCACCCAGCGAACGCCTGCCTTTGAGAAGTAGGTCCACATATTACTAGATATGAAACTGTTGGGTGTTTCGAGGTAGAAAATGGTGCACCCGATATGATTTATTAAGAAGAACACAACCTTCTCTAATCAACCATTGGGTAGCACACGTTTCTTCCCCATGACCCCGTCGTGCACCGCGAGGCAAAAAATGGTGAACCCGACGTGAATCTTTAACCAAGCATGAAGGATTCAACCTAATCCCACCCTGTTCCCCCTTTATACTCACAAGGAGGGACACGCAAGGTCATTAATTACGCATGGGGTCATGAGATGATGCTTTGATGGGTTTTCTGTTTGTATTTGTTAAAATGTTCTATAGGTACCACACAGAACTCCCTTTGATCCAATGGCGTCATGAAGGAACTCACAGGTTCGTGTTTCCAACAACGCAATGACCGGATTTCCTCACCAACGGAGGACCTCATCACCTACCCAGCATCTTCAGCGCTGGGTCTCGAATGTGCTGATCCGAGAGTACCACATGAATTGTACTCTCCTGACGGTGGAGGCGGCCATGCACGCCCTCCAATCCGCAAGGACTCGCGAGTCGCCTGCCCAGCAGTGGCCACAAAGACACATCTAGACGGCCCCTGTTGCTGTCTCCAACCATTTCGAGAGTCTATCCCTAGAACAGGACAATACGTACCTCCCTTGTCTTAGGGAGGCAGATGAGGTTGAAACTAAGGACTTCATCCCCGCTGAACGAGGGTTCTTCTCTAAGGCCCCTGCCGGAATACGTCACCACGGTCACACCGTGACTCAACATCCTCAGGCTTAGGAGGATGTATCCCCGAGGACCAGGCCTTGCTCCCCAAGCTCTAACCCCTCAGACCACCCAACAAGGGCGGTAAACATACAACCGGGGACCGGTCATCACCCTTGTCCCCAAGGAGGAGCTCTGCTACCCTGTCACAGAGACGCATCATGAACAGGCACATACACCAGTTCGTTCCTCCAAATCCTGTCTTCCAAACATGGTGGCATCATACGAGTAGGCGCACATCCCCGCCGAGCTCCGCCACGCCCGTCACTCACACAGGACGACACCTACCCAGTAGGCACCTCTCCCTGCCCAAGGTCGTGAAGCCCACCAACTCGACGTGGTGGCGACCTAGCGCCTGCAGGACCAGCTCCTAGAAGATTCTCCTGACACCTACCATCTCGATATGGTGGTGATCAACAAGGCCCGCCACGCAGATGTGGCAGCAACTCATAGGCGGGCACTTCTCCCCACCAAAAAAATCCAGCGACTCGATACAGTGGGAAACCAACATATGTGGGGCCAACTCCCTGCAGATGCAAGTAAAGTCCTCCATCTTGATATGGAAGCAACTGGAGAGATCAACCGGCATATCCCTGCCTAGGGGCAGATTCGTTCACCTACCCCGACACAGGAGAATTTTCAGTACCCACTGAACACTAGAGGACCAGAGCAGGATATTCCTACTCCGATACTGAAATGGGCCTTCATACCCATTCCAGCCAAAGATGTCTCTCTGCATATCCTGGAAATGATGGAGGATCAGGTATTGATCCCAGATCATATCTTGAAGACTTTCCAGAGTGCAATTGCATCAGCCGAAATAGCAAGGACTAGGGACCGTGAGCCTGTCTCCCCAATTGAGGTGACTCATCTAAGAGATGAGATAACTGCCTCAGAGCAGATCTACATCCCTGCATCAAACCAGGAGGGTTGCCAGCTATATTCTTCAATGCAAGGGAAACCGGATCGAGTAGCTTCACTCGTTCCAACTGGGGGACACCCGTCCATCACGGTGGATTCTCAAAAGTAAGAATATATCCATGCTAAAAGTTAATATGTTCGTTAGTGTATCCTGGCAACATCACAGGACCCAATTAGATAGGGACCCAAAGGTGAAGGCCGTTTTCAATAGCTGACGGTCTCTGCTGCCCGTAAGAAAGCACCCCGAATGCGCCAAAGGCAGTCGAAAAATAAAGAGCGGGTTCATGACTCCACTCTGCTGGAATCTAAGGTTCCCAATGCCGCTAAGCGCATATCTATGGCTTAGAACCCTGCCCACCCATTACCATATTATGGGAACGTTAGAGGAAGTTGCGAAGGTCCTCCCCGCAATGTTGCTACCAGAAGCTCTGAAAGTCCTCCCCAAAGCACCCGTGGGGGCCTCCCCCACGGGCATATAACGATCGATCACGAGAGGTCCTCTTTTGATGCGAGTCACGAAAACCATCCACGTGACTAGAAGATCGAGCAGTAAGAAGGTCCTCCACTTGTTTCGGTCCACCCTGAAGGTCCTCCTCGGGGTATACAATGAAAACACTCTCCATGCAGTGGGACCATAGATTATGATAGTAGTCCTCGCTATCATAGTCGCAACTGCGGAGGACCTCCCTACAATGACATCTCATCGTGACAAGAAGGCCCTCCCCTTGTTATGGTCTTCCTTGAAGGTCCTCCCCATAGGTTACGTTGCAATGACACTCTGCACAGCCAAGCATTAGATCATGGTGGTAGTCCTTGCCACCTTGATAACAGAGGTCCTCCCCATAGAGACATCAAGAAATGAGAAGGCCCTCTCCTCATTGTAGTACATTCTGAAGGCCCTCCCCAGGGTGTACCCTACAGATATTCTTTCTACGGCAGCTGTAATGGTAGTCCTCACCACTGCAGTAGTTTTGATGGTAGTCCTCGCCACCACGGTTTCCATTACAAAGGTCCTCCCCATAGTGGCCCCATGAAACAAGAAGGTCCTCCCCTTGTTGTAGTGTGTCTTGAAGGTACTCCCAAGGATACACACCGAACGTCAAACCATGATGGTCATCCTCACCATGATGGCAGTTGTTGTGAAGGCCCTCCCCGTAACAACGCTAGGTAGCCAGAAGGTCCTCCCCTTACTGCGAAAAGCCTTGGAGGTCCTCCCCAGGGTATGCACTGCAAAAGTCCTCTATGCAGTAAGGCGTCAAGAAGTAATGGTATTCCTCACCATTACTGCCATCATTGTGAAGTCCCTCCCCGTGATGACAAATCATATCGACAGAAAGGTCCTCCCCCTACCGAATCAAGCATGGAAAATCCCTTGTATGCTGAGGCACTCAGAAAGATGGGATCAAACATGTCAGATTCCCAGTCCATCACTAACGACACCCTTCTTCAATTTAGAGACGTTCCGAGGCCACATTCATCATCTGAACCACCTCGGAATCACCCACGTGACAATTCAACACCTACCGGTCCCACTGCCTCTGACCACCCTATCGGCGAGCATCTCAGTTGGGCTGACCAGGTAGAGGAATCACTAGTGGAGGAGTATGCTGACATGTTGCACCTGAGGAAACGACTAGCCAAGGATGATATAACAGTTATGTTTTGTCCCACGGACAACTCTCAGTTGGACATACCCAGAGAGTTATCTGAGGAATGTGTGCACGACATCCACCATAATATATGGACAACCCTCCGCCGATTGAAATCAAGCTTCCTGACCTACGATGGGTATGTAGACCATGTCAAAACAATAGGAGACCTCCTGCATCACATCAACCTGGAAGCTCTCACTTCGGCATGGCAACAGTGACCCCAGAGGCGTAAAGGAAACATGGAGATATCCTACCTCCATGCGTTGCACCAGTTGTGTCGCCTCATCGGTGACGCTCCGACGAGAGTCCATATCAGGGGATGGGGGGAACATAGAGCTCTGCATTTCACTCCACTCCCTGCCCCGAAGAACCCATTCAGCATGGTGTCTTGCAACGTCATCACGTCAAGACAGCAATCGAGTGGTCTCCCTATTCAGGAGAGACGACACACCCAACAGATTCAGGCCTTGAGTAAGTCCCAGAAGCGTTAGGCCTGACGGGAACGATCCATTCAAGAACTCCTAAATCATGCCACCTAGAGCATACAACCGGCCTCTCACCTAAGAGAGTCCAATCAGCGGTCATTGCCTACCTCCCTAGAGGGGATTGACTCACAGAAGAACTCGGCACCAAACCCAATTCACCCCCGAATGGGGGAACGCAAGATCAGGCAGGTAGCGATAGCAGTATCCACTACTGAAATCCATGGTCAACCCCATCCAATAGGGCTGGGGGCACTTTTAACAACAAATTCCCCAGTAAGACCAATAAAAATAGGAAGAGACTCAACGTCCAAGGAATGGAGCCAACCCCAGCCCTCAGGGCTGGGGGCATTATTACCTCCTCAACAACAACCTCCCCCACAAGAATCAGTATTCTCTCGTCTAGGGAGGATAGTCAGAAGAGGAGTTTCCTTCCCTATCCCATCGTTTAAATCATCATCCCCTCCTAAATGGAGGCACACCATAAGGTCACATCAGAGAACTCTCCACGTCAACCTTCATCAAGGAGCCCGAAAACAATCCCGGGACAGAAGAGGGAATACCAATAAAAGACGTGGGAGATCCTCTTACTATTTGGAAGATGACATCTTCTCCACCCTGCGATATGTATCCATCAACGCCATAGAGGCTAATCCCATGGGTAACACCGAAGTTGGTGCAGATCTGAATGGATCGGGAGACGATGGTTCCGGTCAGGCTGTGACTCACAACGAACCACCAGGTGTGCACACCCGGAACCAGAGGGTCGCTCTAAACATGGCCACCCCTTTAGCTAACCCTCCTCTTCTCACCCTTAGAGCTTCCAAAAAGGATAAGAAAAAAGGATTGTTTACCCTTAACCCGACTCCTTCTCTCGATAAAAATGAGACACTTATGCTCGAAGAGATATTCACTCGACAGGAAGAGGAAATGAAAGAATTGAGGCGACTTAACACCAAGCTACTCTAGAGGAACCGCCTAATTGAAAGCACGTCCCAAGAGGATCCACATCATGCAATCCCAGTAAGTGCACCTCAAAGACCAAGGTTTTCCCCAGAAAATGAAGCACTGTCAGGGCTCCTGCCCAACGAGGTGCCCGACCCATCCAACTACCTAAACGTGGATCCGGATGAATACCAAGACTTCCCTCCACTCAGGAAGCAACTGGAGAGAGTACGTATGAACCCTCCAAAGGTGTCACAAATGGCACATGCACCCCTAGTGCCAACCGAGCTGGATCCTCAAGAAATGCCTTCGGCTACACCTGCCCAGGACTGGGCCCAATAGGATGTAAACCAGGGTCTCACCAACACCATCGAGGCACTAATAGCTCAATTGGAAGAAATGGAAGGTCGACGCGCTTCGATACAACCAGATCGGAAGCCCTACCCAGATTGGGTGAGAAACACACCACCTCTACCCAATTTTGGAAGCCCTGTATTCCCTATTTTCAATGGATCAGGCGATCTGAAATAGTATTTGATGCACTACGTATCTTATTGCGACCCTATGATGGGAAATCTGGAACAACAAGAATCAATGAAACTAAGATGCTTCGTACGGACCTTGCAAAGATCCGCCTTCATTTGGTATATGAGTCTTCCAGCCCAATCCATAAAAAGCTGGGAAGACCTTCGACAGCAGTTTATATTCCACTTTAGCTCGACGTAGCCTAAAACAACAGTCAGCGACCTCATGAACTGCAAGAAGGGGGGGAACGAGAGGGTCTCAGATTTCATCTCCAGATGGAAAGGACTGACCTACTCTATAAAGAGTCCAATGCCTAAATATGAGTTGCTCGCCATATGCATCGACAATCTTCAAGATGAGCTGCGAACTCCGCTCATACCAGTGGAGTGCACCACTAGCTTCCGCCATCTCTCGGCCATTGCCCAGAGAATCGAGGACTCCCTGCAGCATACTAATATGAAGTCCAAAATAGCCTCATAGGCTCCTTCAAAGAGAACAGTTAGATCTAAAGCGTCCTATGTCATGCTCAAGCCATCCCCTATGACTGCTGCACCACTCAGGCCTCCACCAAATCATCAAGGGCCCCCTGTATATCAGCAGTCGCCTCTGCCCAGGCGAGATGATCAGAAAGGGGCGAAGCGGAACCATTTTGAGGAACGAATACATAAAGTATACTCGTTCCTAGAGGACCAAGTCTATAGCTACTTCATCATTTCCATGAATTGCAACTTACTCCGTCTCCTAGAGCCAAGGAAACCTGAAGAAGTTTGTCGTGATGACATGCCAGATTACTATCACTACAATCGAATGTTGGGGCACAATATTTGGGAATGCTTCGTTTTCAAGGACCTCCTGCAATGGATGGTAGACTCCGGGCAGGTCGAGCTGGGACCAAAACCATCACATGTGACATATATTTCTACCACCGACTCTGAAAAAGGGGAGGGGTGGCAGGAAGTCACCAGTAAAAAGGGGCAGAAATTCGATAACTAGATGACTATGAAGACTCTCAATAGAGCCCAGGACATACTCCGAGCTCAACTACAGCAGCCAGTGTTGCCTCCAACAGCCCCTGATGCCGCACAGCTGACAATATCGGCCTCACAACCCTCTATGAGCCGGCCATCTAGGCATAATCAAAGGATGAGACAAGCGCAAGAGGAGCAGTCTGTGATGAGCACAAATTTATCCCCAACGCTATCAGATTTCATTCCCCCGAATTTGGCGCCACGGGCATCGACCCACCAAATGGCACCATCAAGGACAACTGACTAGGTTGACCTGTTAGACGATGAAGAGCCAATATTTAGTTACATCATCTTCATCCATCTTATGGAATCATTCCTTAACGAAGGGTATGGTTTTGAACCCGAGTTCCCAATACGAGGAGTCGGGACAAAGAATCGTAGAGGTAGGGAATATCAGGGAAGGCGCAGTCGCGGCTGAAACCAACCCTACGGTTGGAACTCGTCCAGAACCATTAATATCATAGAAACCCGTGGGAGAGACCTTCAATGAACACAACATGAGAAACAACATCCCTCCACCTCCATAAGTGGCCAATCTACCCCCGTCATTCTGTGGTACCCATCAGAGGAGGAACAAGGGTCTAGCCACCTAGTGCGCACAAACAGACCAGCCGGGCCAAGTCCCCAGAACCTGGGGACATAATCGGCATCTGACCCAACAGTCGGTCCCTCCTCATCACATATTCCAACTCCCAAGCTACCCGCTAAAACTCTCCCGCCAACGGAGAAGCATCGGCCGCTAGAGCAGAAATATGATATCCTTAAGAATTTGGCATCGGGACCAGCCAAACTATCGATCCTGGATACCCTGAGTTTGTGAGAAGACCTCTGGGAGGTGCTTATAGAATCCCTGCTCGGCCCCCGGGAGTTTCATGTCGAGGTAGCTACCATCGAGATTTATCGGATGGAGACTGGCTCAGCTTAATTCAATGCGGTGATTTCCTTCACTGATCAGGATGAAGATGTCATCATGCAAGGACACATCAAGCCACTATATGTGTCTAGCAAACTAAATGACATTGAAATCCACAAATTCTTTATTGAAATGGCTCTGGAGTTAACCTCCTTCCCCTACAGACACTCTGTAAGCTGGGCTACAGTGAGAATGACCTAGTACCCTCAGCCAAAACTCTGTTAAGCTACGACAAGAGTGAACAGAAGCCAATGGGACAAATCAAGCTGAAGGCCCATTTTGGAGACCTTATGGCCCATTCGGAATTCCTGGTGGTCCGGTAGAACACAGCGTTCAATGCCCTACTTGGAAGGTTGTGTCTCCATAAGCACATGGCCATTTTTTCATCCTACCACCAGTGTATTAAGTATTATGTCAATGGGAAAAGTGGGACATTGTACGCCGACAAGGCCCCTTTTGAGCTCTCTGAGTCACACTACATTGATTCCAGATTTTATGAGAAAAATAAGAATAAGCCTTTAGCCAATGGTGTCTACTAGATCCCCGCTCCAAATGGTCTGGAAATGGTTCTCGACGACCCCCTTAGGCAGCTTGTCGGAGACTACGTACTGCCCATCAACCAAATTGGGAGCCAGGATTCAAGTTCGGACACACACTCAGCTGTCTTCATGACTTCATCCATAACGGCTGAGTGTGACAATGTTGGAACGTCTGCCAACCCACAATCTAGGGATGAATACTCGAGCGGGGATGCCCATGATACCTTTCCCTCAAACTCCCAGGAGCCCGGGCCGAAAACTCTCCCCCCATCAGATCAAGGAGATGAGGATTTGGGAGAAGAAGAGGAGGAAGATCTTAGGGATGCACCTCCCGCATTTGAGGAAGGTATCTCCACCACTGTGGACGAGCTCAGGGAAATAAACCTGGGTACCGAGGAAGACCCGATGGCCACTCTTGTTAGTGCATCCATGTCCACCGAGGAACATGAGGTATATACCTATTTCTTGAGGAAACATAGGGATGTCTTTTCCTGGAATTACACGGAAATGCAGGGACTCAATCCAGAAGTGGCAACGCACTGCTTAGGTCTGCCAGAAGACCACTAGGCCTATAAAAAGGCTGCCATAAGGACACACCCTTCGCATGATTCCAAAATAGAGTCTGAAGTCAATAAGCTCATTAAAGAAGGATTCATTCGGGAGGTCCAGTACCCCATCTGGTTGGCCAACATCATCCTCGTCAAGAAAAAGAATGGAGAAATCCGCATCTGCATTGATTTCATAGATCTCAATTGGCATTGTCCTAATGATGATTTATCGGTCCCGATCATCGAGTTGTTAATCGATAAAACGGCTGGGTATGAAGCTCTATCCTTCATGGACGGCTATTCTGGCTATAATAAAATTATAATGGCCTGCGAAGATGAAAACTCCACTACCTTCAGGGCCCCTCAAGAAGTATTCTATTACAAGGTCATGCCCTTTGGTCTCAAGAATGCTGGCACCACATATCAACGAGCCATGCATCATATCTTCAAACCATTCCTGGGGAGATTCATCGAATATTACGTAGATGACTTGGTGGTCAAGTCCAGACAATTCTCAGATCACCTGTCAGACCTTGAGACCATCTTCATCAAAATTCGACAACATAGTCTCAAGATTCCCCCCTTGAAGTGCACCTTTGGGTTACCTCAGAGAAATTCCTTGGCTTCATCGAACGCCATCATGGCATAGAAGTTGACCTTGAAAAGACAAAGGATATCCTTGACCTGCCACCTCCCAGCAATCTCACCGAGTTGAGGGGATTCCAAGGACACCTGACCTATATCAGGCGGTTCATAGCCGACCTGGCGGGAAAATGTTTTCCATTTACCAGGTTAATGAAGAAGGGGGTTACTTACCAATGGACAGATTACTGCCAGGAGGCGTTCGATAGCCTAAAGAGGTACCTCTTAAGCCCACCGGAGCTCATGCCCCCAGTTGAAGGAAGACCTCTCATCCTATACATGACAGCCCTAGAGCGGTTACTGGGAGCCTTTCTCGTGCAGAAAAATGACGTCGGTAGTGAAAACATCCTCTATTACCTCCGTCGAACCATGATTGATGCTGAGACTTAATACTAAAACTTCGAGAAGAGTTGTTTGGACTTGGTTTTCATAGTTTAAAAGTTGCGACACTATCTGCAGAATCATGAAGTCCATTTGGTCTCGCGTAGTAACCCGCTCAAGTACATTCTCAGCCTCTCGATGCTGATCGGACTCCTATCCCGATGGGCAGTCATCCTGCAACAGTTCTACATCTGGTTTGTGCTTCAGAAGGACATCAAAGGACAAGCGTTATCAGATTTTCTAGTAGAGCACCCTTCAACAGGGACCGTCACACCAGACGTCGAGCTACCCAGTGAAGACATCTTTGCAGTTCAAGAGGAGCTCCCAATATGGGAAATGTACTTCGACGGAGCATCCCGAAGACCAACTGGGAAAAGGATTGAAGATCCAAAATTTAACAAGGTGGGATTGGGGATAATACTCATGTCCCCAGAAAATGAATTCTTTCCATATTCCTTCCTCCTGTCAGAAAGATGTACGAACAATGAAGCGGAGTATCAAGTCCTCATTACAGGCCTGGAGCTCACACTCTAGGCACAAGTATAACACCCTAAAGTAAAAGGTGACACATAACTGGTCATTAAGAATGTCAATGGTGACTATGCTATTAAAAAGGAGGAGATTATTCCCCTATTTGACCATGTCCGAGGGTTAATGGTGGAATTCTCCATAGAACCAACATTGAACTATATTCCCTGATCTCAGAATGCCCATTCTGACACATTAGATAATGAGGCCACAGCCCTAACCGACCCAGACCGGGAGGAAACAGTCATCAGTATTGCTCACCACTGAATGGTCTTGTCGTTTGTCTAGAACAAGATGGAAAAAATCCACGAAGTCAGTTCTGTCTTTGAGCCATATTCGCCCACCACTGGTTGGATGACCCCCATTTTAAACTACCTTCAATGGGGAGAACTTCCATCAGACAGGGATGAACAAGAGAAAATATGGAGAAGGGCAGTCAACTTTTTCCTATATGGAAGCACGAGTTAGCAAGAGTTCTTCTACAAATGAGGCCTCGATAGAATCCTCCTCAGATGTATTGAGGGAGAAGAAACTACTTCCATCATGACTGAAGTGCATGTCGAAGTATATGGAGCACATCAGTTAGTGTCCAAGCATTCCCATCAAGTATGAAGGCTTGGGTACTATTGGCCCACAATGGAATGCGATTGGGAGCGCTTTACTACAAAATGCCACTCATGCCAAATTCATGCCAACTTCATACACCAACCCTCAGAGTTACTTCATCAGGCCAAGTACTCTTGGCCATTTTCCATCTGGGGAATGGATGTCGTGGGACCGTATCCTCCTGCCACAGCCAAACAGCTGAAGTATATCCTCACGAAAACCGAATTCTTTTCCAAATGAGTAGAAGCTATACCCCTTGAAGAAGTCGTGGCAAGAAACATTGTCAGCTTTGTGAAAACCAATATCATCACCATATTTGGTGTCCCTCATAACATACTGATGGATAACGGCACCAACTTCTACTCTGTTGAATTGGAGAAACTATACCAAGAATATGGTATCAAGGCTAACCATTCATCCCGCTACCACGTAGCGGCCAACGGACAGATAGAGTCTTTCAACAAGACCTTGTCCAACATTCTCCAGAAAATGGTGGACAAAGACAAGAATTCATGGCCAGATAAACTCCTCCATACATTGTGGGCTTATTGAATCACAATCCGCACCGCTACGCGGGATACTCCGTACTCATTAGTATTCAGAATAGAAGTGGTCCTTCCCATTGAGCTCCAATTGGCCTCGCTCTGTATCGCCATTTTTGATCAATTATCCAACGATGAGCAATCAAAAAAGAATTTAGGAGAATTGGAACAGCTAGACGAGAAGCAGCTGCACACTTTACACTATCTAAAAGTATACCAGAACCGGATTGCATGAGCCTTCAATAAAAAGGTTCATCTTTGGTCTTTCTTGGAAGGATAATTGGTATTGGTCCTCCAGACCCCAATGATACCTGGAAATAAACCTCCAAAGCTGGAGCCCAAGTGGGAGGGACCATATGTTATACACAAGTTCTAATCCAACAGAGCATATGCCCAGATCTCCATGGGTGGGTAGTTCACCACCGCTCTTACAAATGCGAGATTCCTGAAGAAGTCTTTCACATAATAACTAAAAGCAGTTATCGTCTGAGCTGCATGACGTTAAACTACCAATCACCCAGTAGTCCAAACTCTATGACCCTAATCTAAGAGTATTTCATCCTCACCAGCATAAATAAAAGAATTTATCATCTAAGCTGTAGGACATTAAACTGTCAAGCACCCAACGGTCTAAACTCTATGATCCTAAACTAAGAGTATTTCGTCTTCACCGCATGATGATAAACTGAACAGATCTCAGAGAACTACATACAACTTGATTCCTTCTCTGTGCAGGATACGTAGTGATGCTAGGATCCCCAATATTTTCCCAGTCATCCTCAGATAAGAGGTTAAAAATGCCATTTTCCCCCGTGTACAGACCAATCCTGCACAAGGTGTATTCCTCGTCCTTACCGCACGACGTTAAACTGCATGGATAAACTAGATTTAAAAATTCCCTTTTCCCCGTGTGTGGACCAATCCTTCACAGGGTGTATTATCTTCTGAAGAACTATGTATGGCTCGATTCCTGCCGTCGCAGGATACGTAGTGACGCTAGGGTCCCCCACCATGGCCCAGCCACACCTGAATAAAAGTTAAAAATGCCCCTCCCTCCGTGTACGGACCAACCCTAAATGGGGTGCATTATCTTTCAGATAACTACGTAATGCATGATTCTTGCCCTCGTAGGATATGTAGTGATGCCTGAATTATGTATCCTAGACCATCCATTTAAAAAGAAAAAAATACCCCCTTCCCACGTACGAACCAGACCCGCACGGGGTGTATTTCCCAAAAGAACTACGTGAGGCTTGATTCCTGCCCTCGCAGGATATGTAGTGATGCCAGGGTCCCCCACCCTGGCCCGTACATCACCAAATGAAAGTTAAAAATTCCCTTTCCCCCGTTTATGGACCAGACCTGCACGGGGTGTACTCCTCGTCCTCACCGCACGATGTTAATCAGCACGGATAAGAGGTCAAAATTTCCCTTTTCCCCCGTGTATGGACCAGAACTGCACGGGTTGTATGCCTTGTCCTTACCGCATGACATTAAACTACGTGGAATTCAAGAAACTATGCACTATTTGATTCCTACCCTCACGAGATGCATTGTGACGTCAGGGTTTCCCATCCTGGCCCAGCCATTCCCGAATGAAGATTTTTAAAATAAAAAAGATTCCATCTTCCCCCGTGTACGGATCAGGTCTGCCGGGGTGTATGCTTCATCCTTACCACACAATGCTAAAACTGCACGAATTTCTTCGCGACCCACCCAAGATATATGGAAAATCGAGATGGAAATACTCCTTGCGCATTTGGATGTATCCTCTCCATACATCAGACTCCACGACCCGGATAATTATGGATCTTCATAACCATTCACAGCCATCGGAAGTGGAAAGTTATCGACTCGTGGACACCTTTTCATGACTATGAATACCATGCCCTCAGTGGCTCTGCATATTGATATCCCCTTTCCCGTCTACCAAAGGCAAGATTTTATATGGCGATACCCTTCCTAGCTCCGTACGCTTACCGGCCTCAGAGCCCCGATATCATATCTCCCGATCTAGAAATTTATGGCACAGTGGATTACAATTTCACCCCCCTTTTCACATCCAAATGTTGTCGGGGTATTCCTACTTGTTTAGCCTATGTATTCGCCAGTGGTTCACATGATGAACTTCATCTATGAACATCAAGACACGGATAGGATACTTTGAATCAATGGACAATTGCAGTGAAGATGTTTCTTGTATGCTCGGACACCATTATCCCCACATGCTGAACTCTGTACTGTGAGCAATCTTGGGTTTTCATAATCATTCATGGCCATTGAAAGATGAAAGTCATCGACTCAGGGACACATTTTCATGACTATACATACCATGCCCTCAGCGACTCTGCATATTGATATCCCTTGGCTCGTCTATCAAAGGCACGATTTCCTCAGGAGGTACTCTTCCTAGCTCCGTACGCTTACCGGCCTCAGAGCCCCCACACCACATCTCCTGATCCAGGAAACCTCATAGTTGTAGTTTACAACCTTCATCCCCCACCAATTTCAGAGTATATCCGAGCATGTTAACTCAGTAATCCTTTGAGTGATTGCAGCAATAGTCACTCAATGGTCTGAGCTCTATGACCACTAAACTAAGAGTACTTCGTCCTTACCGCACGACGTTAAACTACATGGAGTGAAGGTATACCCCTGCGCGCAAGATAAATCAGTGTAGGAGCTCTCTAAGCTTTAATAGCAACCAGGGCCAAATATGCCCGACATGTATAGATATTTTCTTTCCAAATAACACACTTCGTGGCCCGGACAACTGCGGATCTTCATAACCATTCACGGCCATCATAAGTGGAAAGTTATAGACCCGTGGACATCTTTGCATGACTATGCATACCATTCCCTCAGTGGCTCTACATATTGATAGCCCTTGGCCCGTCTACCAAAGGCAAGATTTCCTCAGGCGGTACTCTTCCTAGCTCCGTACACTAACCGGACTCAGAGACCCTATATCATTTCTCCTAATCCAAGAAGACTCGAAACCACAATTTACACCAATCAACCCCTCTCCACATCTTGGGCATGCCAATATGTTCAATCCCAGTTACATTCGGATCAAGATCGGCCTTTGCAACAATGTCCTTACCGCATAACATTAAACTACACGGAACATCTTGGCCGCCTGGCATAAAGCTGCAAATACCAATCATTAAACATTCAGGGAGATGCCTCCAACTACAAGAATTTTCACTGGTTTAAAAATTCCCATGTCCTCGCTGCATGAAGTTAAACTTCACAGCATCCTTTAATAATGCTGGTCGTCTTTACCGCATGACGTTAAACTGCACGGAAGCCGTCCTTACCGCATGATGTTAAACTGCATGGTCAAAACTTTCATGGGTTCAGTAAGGAATAGAGGCTTTTATCTATCCCTCAGTGCATGGGCCAAACCTACACAAACCACCATCTTACACCAGCGTGAGAAGGGATGACCTCTCCCATTCTTGGGAAATTTTTCCTAGATGTTTCTCCCATATCCAGACACCCTCTCCTCATAAACCATACTCTGTAGTCAGAACAAGCCGAACTCTCATAAACCACCCCGGGTGGTCCTGAATCTCAAACTTCCTTGAAGTTTCCCAGCTATCGGGAGAATTCAATCATTGACCTATGGAAACCTTTGAAAGACTATTCATACCATGCCCACAATGGCTCTGCATATTGATCACCCATGGCTCATCTACCAATGGTAGGATTTACTTAGGAAATGCTTCTCTCCGTACGTCCCTTGGCCTTTGAGCCCCCATATCTATCCCGGGGTTCAGAAACCCTATGAGATACAATTTACTAGCCTCTTTCATGACCCTGTCTGAATATAACGGAACGTCTCTGACGAGATTACCGAGAACCAGGAGAATCCATTCCACTTTGAAGAATGTCCCAACTGCATGACATTAAACTACGCCAAGCTCCAACCATCCATTATGCGAGATAAGTGCATAGGATAGGGACCCTGAGTCCACACTCCTGATTAATACAGATGTTCTAAAACCCTTTTGGATGTCACACACCCTTCCTGAGCCACCCCTGGTGGTTTTCATAACTCTCCAAGCCACCTATGGTGTTTTTCATAAGCCGAACTCCCATGAAGTCCTTAGGCCCTCAAAAATGGAGAGTCATTAACTTAAGGACACCTTTGCATGACTATGCATACCATGCCCCCAGCGGCTTTGCATATTGATCACCCCTGGCCCGTCTACCAAAGGTAAGATATCCTTAGGCGATTCTCTTTCTACCTCTTCATGATGATATGACTCCCATGCCTTGAGACATGCCATGCATGTCACTTGAATCTAAACATGCTCCCCCAACATGTTTCTGAAGGATATCGAGACATATTTTAATCAAACAAACCCCATTAGGGCCCTCGGCCCACCATATCTGGTCAAAGTTGTTCGACCTAAAACATCATTAATGATAGTCTTGTTGGCAGGACTTTAAACCGCTCACAAAAAGAGGCACAAAGCCTGTTAGGCTAAAAACCCGAAAAGGGAGACCTAAGAAAAAGTCAGGAAATACCTGTTTGGTCCACACCAAATGGGCCCAGGAAAAATTAGGGCATTAAATAGAAAAGGGAAAAAGTTTTTGGGGCTTTTCTACAAAACCCTAGCAATAGTCAAACTATGCTTGCTGGATCCCATGGTCCGGGAAAAAGTTAGAGCTCATTTTTAATTTTATCAATGGTCCTGAACTCCGATTATTCTATGTTTGGTGAATTGACATATGCATCAATCACGCAAAATTATTTCTATCATAGGAGAATACAACAAGAGCATTAAGGAGAAACATTTCTTTGTTTCATAACAATGTCGGTAAGAAGGGAATCTGCAATTCGGAGCCTCCTATGGCATAAAAGGTTATTACATGAGGTTTTTAATGGATTCACAAAGTTGTATCAGGTGCTGATGAGAATCCTTGATTGTTTGATGGAGATTTTGCAATAAGGTTGTCTCAGCTTCTGCACTGGCCTGCAATGCTTCCACTTCCTGGGCCGCCTTTGATCTCACCCTCATCTCCTCCTCCATCTGCCGCTCCCCTTCTTCGATTATGGTCGTGGCATTGGTCTCTTACTGCTGTAGCTGCATTATGTCATTCCTCAGCACCTCCAGTCAAGAATTCTTCTTAATGAATTCTCTCTGGAGTCTCGAAACTACCCCAAAATGATCATGAGCCTCCGTTAGGAAAAGCTGTCGGGTCGCAGAAAGGTAGGCTTCATATTGGTTAGCAGAAAGGTGAGATTCGAAATCACCCAGACTCTCCCGGTCAGTGACTACCTACCTGACTATGTCGTAAATACCATGGTAGTTAAAACCGTCAAACCCCAGCAGCATAAACAAACTGTGCAGCTTTGGTAATTTGGTCGGCATCTCAGCTAGGGTCGTCTGAGAAATCAACTTCCAAATTTTCTCCCAAGACCTTTGGAAAACAGGTCGAAGACTGGAGAGGATTTTTTTATCAGTTTCGGTGTCACTCCCGGATGAAGATATGTATTCAGGGATAAATGTCACCAGGGAGGGACCCGATGTAGCTTCACCTGCAAACTCTGGAGCCACGACAACTTCGCCCCCAGTGGTTGTGGTCACAGGCACGATCAGATCCGACGACACAATCGCCAACACCAAAGGTCTTGGTCCCAAAGCCCGAGAGTCGATAAGATAGACAAGAATCCCTAATCAGAAAAGGGAAGAAGAAAGAGTCAGTGGTAAGAGATTGAGGGACTTACCCCCGGTCATCAAAGCATCGGTATTCTGATGCTTTGTGCCACCACAACCCCTCGAGGAAGACGCTACATCTTCGAGAGGAAAGGGAGTCTTGGGAACCCCCAGAGGTGTCCAGGACCTAAGGCCATACCCATGTTTAGAAACTCCGAGATTTTTCCCCAAGTGATTGGATATGGAGATCAAGACTGGGGAAATCACTCCCCCGGTAAACAAAAAAATGGCCCGCACTGGGTTTCCAAAAAATGGCATGATGGTAGGTTCTTCCTCCATCGCCAAGGGATCCATTGGGTCTGAGGTAGTCGGCCCTGTCAGATTTGGGGCCTCTTTGGTAAACACATGCATTTTATCTTTCCCTGTGATTATAAAGGCTGTATGATCAGCAGGAGTCTTGGCTTCCATTTGTACCTCCTCGGACATATCTATGATTGATGAAGGAAGAAGGGAAACATCCATGTCACTTTCCCGTTCAGTAGGTCCCACCATCTCAACGCGCTTAGTTGTGGCTATATGTGATCCCTCGGATGATAAAGGGGTAGAAGGTATGACCGCTCAGGTATCAATGGATAGGTCTCTGAATGGCCCTACACTGTAGTGCCAAAACAGTTAACAACTAACAGAATCAGAATATATGAGTAGGTAATCAAGGAAACGGGAAGTCACGATTACCCAACATCCCCTGCCTGAGTCGTTCTGATAAACAGGACACCTGCTGATATCTATGGATCTTCCTTGGGGACAATTCCTCGCTTGGAATGCTGGGAGGGGCTGGAGGAGGAAAGACCCTAGATGGGTCTGTAATGGTCGCTTCCATGAGATCAGCTGCGCCAGGAGACCCCTCCTCGATGATCCCCATAACCGAAAGAGCGTTTTCATCTACCGCGATACCACATGGAGTGTACTCCTAGGAAGGAATTTCCCCTGGGACTCCTCGACACCCTACATAAAGGGAAGAAACTTTAGAACCTTCACAATAAAGGAGGAGGGAAAGCCGGAATGGATGAACAGGATGACCTCTTATTCAAGATCGTACAATTCAGGATGTCTTATCATCATGGACACCCAGGTGGACCAATAAAGCTAGTTCTGGAGTGAATGAGCATAGGTGTCCATATCCTTTTGTGAGGTGACTATCTCATCCAGATCCTCTTCCAACAGCAAGTGGGGTGGAGCGAAGATCGTCCCATTACCCGAAAGCTCGAGAGGGCCCATTTAGAGTAACTCCCAGACCACTTCATCCGATCCATTGAATCTCAGGTCATCCCAAATCCTCCAAGAATTCAGAAATGCAGCCGTAACAGGAATGGATAACCGGGGAGGATTGACCTAGGAGGGTCGGGCAGCGACATGGGGTGGTGGGGGTGCTAATGGTCGTGTTTGTTTTCTGGATCTCGCTGCCACCCTAGAACTCTTTGGAGATACCTGTGAACGGGACCTCATAGGCAGGGGGAGAATTCACTTGTTTCAGCCACGGAAGGGGGACCATCGAAATAATTTCCCCCTGAAGAGTGGTCACTCCCTTCCCACTCCTCATCAGTCACCAAGTGCAGCATGGCCTGGACTCGGTGGGTTAATACCGCGTAACCCTGGTGCTCATAAATGTAGGCCTTGAGGTCCCAGAGATACTGATCGACCCTCTTTGGGTTCGCATCGTAAAGGATGTCTACAGGGGAAGATATGTAGCCCAGCCCATCAAATGCAACTTCTGATTCCTAGAGATACTGCCATAAAGAACAGGGGTACTGGATGCGAAAGGCTGATCGGCCTTTGAATTCGTCTCATTGGCCCCAGGCCTTCGGGAAGGAAGCATCAGCGGGGACAACCAACCCTCTCTGTGTAGCTTCGAGAGCACGAGAGGATACACCTCTGTCCATTAAAATGTTCCCCGGAATTATGGGACTGGCAGGGTGGTGAAGAACCATGCCCGGCCTGGTTGAAGAACCATCCCCCTTTCACTTCCTCTTGCCCTTTAATGGCTTAGGACAAGAGATGGTAGGCACCCAAAGCCCTATCTAGCCATTCGTGTATGATTTCACCCAGGAACCTGTGTAACTCTTGTATAAAAAGGGCGTGGAGTCTGCAAGTGTGGGAGTCATAACCTCGCAGCCGGTATCCTCCCAGGTAAATATTAGCCACAGTTTCCTGGCCACCATTAAATGATGATTCTCTCGGGCGTCATTGAGTGGCGGGGGACACCGTGCCTGGACGCAGCCAAATTGACGTCCAAATCAGCAAGGTGTGTACCCCTCACAGATCAGTTCCCCACCAATATGAGCCACCAAGATACCCTCTCTGAGGGAAAATATGTATCCCCACTTGATAAACTCTTTTGTTATGGTATTTGTAATTGCACCGGCAGGGAAGATATATGGATGGAAGTTGAAATGATCATAACTCGAGATTTGGATCGACAACAGATGCATATTCTGAACCGTCTGTTGACCATCCTTCTCTTGGGTCGCCCACTCTTCGGGCATAAACCTGCTAGTCAGTTGCAAGTATGGTCGAAATGTGGTTCCCAAAATCTGAAAGGGGTTAATGAAAGTATAATAATTCTTAATATGTGCTCCCAACCATCCCCAGAAAATTTAAAAAGGGTCGGCTACCTGGTTTTTTCGGCTCTCGTTGGTAATATTGCTGAGAAACCTATAAATCCTACCCAATACTGGGACAGATAAGTTGATAACGTTTTTGGTTTCCAATTGTGTTTCCATGAAAAAAGTAGAGACCCACATGCCGCCAGTCTCACGTACGGGCAACAGCCATCCGCTCAAGAACATGGCCAGAAATACCGCCTGTCGGAGTAGCTGATCAACGTCTGGAACAAGTTCCCACCCCCAGTCGTTGAATTGGCCTTTCTCTAGGATCATCCAATAGCTGCCCCTCTATTTTTGAGACTCCATCGTGGGGCAGGTCGTGGGCCTATGCGGAAGAGCCATGGACTGACTCTCTTTGGAGAAAGCCTTGATCCAGTCGTGATACGGGACAAGATGCTTCGGAGGTGTATCCTTCGAATTCTCCTCGCGATCCAGGATGAGTTTTTTCGGAGATTTATTCTTCGAATCCTCCTCGCGATCTGGGATGAGTTGTTTCGGAGATGTATCCCTCGAATGCTCCCAGTCCAGATCAATAAGTTGTTTCACCAGGGGGTCCTTTATTCATTGTCCCACACAGAAGGGGGAGATAGGAATTCATCATACATACCCCCAACAATGGGGACCTATGAAATATGGAAGACATACCAAAGACTAATATCCACCTCCCCATGGACCAAATGGAATGTGTTGGTTTCCGAACTCCAATGACTCATAAGTTGCCTGGCGAGGGCTTGAGGCTGGTGGGTATAGGTTTGGGACACCTAGGTAGCTTCATACAAGCCTACATCCCGTAATTCTACTTCAAAATCTGCACAACTCTGGCAGACCTAGAAGGGCCACCCCCAATCCAATGACTTAAATGCCCCTCCGGGCCGGAGCTCCCAGTTCGTTGACCATCCATGTTGGTCGTTTACCATGGCATTGCGGGAAATGCTTCAGTAACAGTGAATTTTCCCTTCCTGATGATGTTGTTATCCAATTGGGGACATAGAAAGGTTATTCAACACAGATCTGGTAGCTGTATCCCTTGGGGCAGGCCACCCTCTAGCGGATATCACAAATCGAGGGATAGTGGTAGTAAATATCAATGCTCCATGATTGTTGTCACGGGAGGGTATAGGAATCGGTGTATCGGACAGTAAACTGAACCCGTTGTTAGGAAGGATGTTGGAAAAGGGGTACTCCCGCTGTGACTCAAAGATTAGATTGACAAGGAAGGGGTGCAACAAGGAGTGGTAGATTCCATCCTAAACAGAGCTGGCCACATCCTACAGGCATTGATCGCCAATTGAGAGAGGCTCGGCAGCGGGCCTGGGTGCACGACGAGGGGGAACCATATTTTCTCCCTGAATTGTGAAAACCAACAAATGGTTAGTTCAGAATAATAAAATATAGACAAAAATACCAAATATATGGCTAAGGATTCGCTCAGGGAGCCTTCATAGCAAGGTCCACGAGAAGGCCTCAAAGAGATGGTTCGCGATAACTCCATCCCGCGAACCAACCCTGCGCGGAAGAAGTCTGTGGTACCCCGGCCCGAGGAGTGTTGTCCAGAAGACCGTGAACCTGATTTCTCCACGGAATCTTAATCCCAGACCTAAATAATTATATTCGTAAGACTTAAGAAGTTTTCAAAGACGGGGAGATTTCAGTCTGTGGACCGTCAAAATCGTGGAGTAAATTCCTACGCGGCTTGTCGTGACTTACTATTTAATTAATTAAAAGTGTTAGCTCGTGGCTGGAGATTGGTCCATAGGTGAAGGTGTCCACGAACAAGGAATGGTTCCTGGAAATGGCAGCTGGTTCCCAGATGAGGCGTTTCGTGAAGGAATGAGCACATGGAGACAAAAAGTGAGAGAGCTCTGGTTTCATGAAGAATACGTTAAAAGAAAAAGGAAGGGCCCCTGTATTTATAGGTGTGGTCCCCTCTAGGGTCCAATCCCCTACTGAAAACAGTCCAAGTTTCAGGACCACTCTACATCAGAATGGCCTCCTCTTTGTTCCAATCAGACCCCATTCCGATGGGGGGCATTTGTTGGGTCATGAAAAATCCGCAAAGGAGAATGATAATCCCATTTAATACAAGGGATATTCTACCCAATTTCCCCCAAAAGAATTAGGAAAGGTGGGGAAATACTCAAAGAGATGGCCCAAGACGAACTGGTCCACAGACCGGTCCAATGATAATACTATGCGATTAGTTCCACGAGGCACCCCTTATATGGATCGCAGTCGTTCATGGAATGGAGACAGTGATCCTCCGCGGGCGCGAAGCAGGACGGGCGCCAGGCCGGTCCACCATCACGAACCACCCATCCACAAACCGCGTCGACTGGCCCAGGCCACATCTGTTGTCATTTGAAGAAAGGAGGCGGAACCCTGCGTGGCTGCGAAGCACTCCTAGAGCTCGTTTGGTTCGCGGGGGAGATGCGTTCAAAGCCCACCGCGAGTTACAGATTGACCAAGTCATGTGTAAACCGGGTTTCGGTCATGGGCCACCGCAAAAGGTGTTGCATGACCATAGATACATCTTTTTACCCACTCTATAAAAGGATACTGAGGGGGAAGAGGAAAGGAGGATTCGAAGAGATCGACCAAATTCGGGTGAAAGGATTTCGAAGGAAGGAGCTTAGGATTTCGCAAACCACGAACTTCCAGTCCGCGAACCAGAACAGGTATGAAGCTGGAAGAGAATTAATAAGGAACCAAAAATGAATAATAACTTGGTGAACCGTTAACTTAAAATAACAAATAAAAGAAGACTGTGAACCATGGCCCCTCTGCGGATGCATTCCCCGCGGACTAGGGAGTTTATGCCCCTTTTCCGATCCGTCATACCGCGTAGCACCCTCCTATGCGGGCGAAGCCCCGACGGACGAACCACCGACCGGTGCCACCCTCATCCTCCACTGCTCGCATGGATTCCTCTGCGTACCACCCCGGTACACGGGCCAAACCCAAATCCACGAACCACCCTGGTTCGTGGGATGCCCATCAGTCCGCAGACCACCCTGGTTCTCCGAATTCCCATCAGTCCGCGGACCACCCTGGTTCGCGGACAACCTCTCCAGCCACATAGCACCTCCCTACGTGAAGGTTTCGACCACTCATACACGTGTGTGGCCCGCCAAATCCTTCGGAGTTCCAATTCCCCAAGCCAGATAAAATCCTCCCAATCCAGTCTATTCCTCCGCAGCTCCCTCATTGGCCCATTCATAGGCCCTGAGTCGAGGCCTCCACTAGAGCCATCAGACTGGTGTGATGTAACCTTTAGGTGCATCAGTTTGCTGTTTTGAGTTCACATACCCACGGTAAGTAGGGGCGAAGGGGCTTCCCTGACCCTTGGGCGGATTTCTGAAGCATTCTTGGGTTCACATTCCCACGGTAATGCGGAGTCCAAGCCCGAGAGCCCCCTTTATGCCCCTCCAAATTTTTAGGACAGGAGCACTTCTCCCCACCCCGGGGAGTGGCGGACTACCCATCAGAAGGAAGCCCCCATGCACCTTCGTACATCCCCACGGCCATGGCTAAGGAAGGGTGTAGTGGGAAAGGGTGTTGCTTCTTCCTCCTTAGGGGCCAAGTCCCTCTTCCTCTGCACTTTTTCACCATGGGAATCCACCTTGGAGTAAGCCCCAACTTTATGGGCCACCTCTATGCGTAATCCCCACTCCACTTCCCACGGACGCACCTTTCGCAACATGATCGTCTGGTCCCTACTACCTCTTGTTTCTCACACCGAGCATGACTCACGTGATCTTAGAGTAAGCATCAACCATGAAATCCTCTCATGGGCCTCCTAAGAGTGTAATCCCCAATCCATTGCTATGGGCCTCCTCATAGTGTAAGTCCCAATCCATTACTGTGGGCCTCCTCACAGTGTAAGCCCCAATCCTTTACTATGGGAATCCTCAGAGTGTAAGCCCCAGGCTAATGTGAACTATGAGGACTTTGATTCCCTACCACAGGGATACGTAGGAAGCCTCCATGAGGTTCAAGCCCGATCACCATCGGACCCCCAGGTCCACATTCACGCCGGTTCTCCGACACTCCTATTCGAACTACGTGAACTTTGATCCTTGTGTCCCAGGTAGGGTATGCAGGAATCCTCCCAGAGGTTCAATCCCAACAATCGTTCGATCCGACTATCTTCACGTCGGTTCACCGCGCCACTCCTAGTGTCGTCTCAATGATTCTAGACTCCTCGGGGTCATTAATCCAACGAGTGATGGTAAACCTCGGGCATAAATGATTCTAAACCCCTGCACCCAGTTGTCCATTGCCAACTAGGAGTAATCCTTGGATACTATGCTAGGGTATAAACCAAAGATTCATGAACATATGAACATGTATTAAATCAATAAGAGAGTCCCGAAATAGACAATAATTCCCCCCAAAAGGGTGCGATGATCCCGACTTCCCATCCTCTAGAACAATGTGAGTTCTTAATCATCGTTGGTCAAAAAACCCAGTGAACACATGCCTTTGGAAAGCAGGTCCACGTATTACTGGATATGGAACCACTGGGAGTTTCGTGGTGGAAAATTGTACACCCGATATGAGTGATTAAGCAGAACCCAACCTTCTCTAATAAACCATCGGGTAGTGCACATTTCTTCTCCACGACCCCGTCGTGCACCGCGAGACTGGATGATAGATTTTTTCCCAATGGAGTGTATCTCTTAGTCGAGTTCCATCTGGTATGGTAATGCTCATGGATCGAATTTTCGAATATGAGTGTACCATTGATCCTTAAGTAGAATATGGTATCATTCTATGAGTATGAAACCTCATAATAATTTGAGTTTGAGAAGTGTATATATAGTTTTTTATGGGATTCCATGTCGTGATTTCACATTGTGGTAAACACACTATGTGGTTTGAGATGACTAGTTGTGTATATATGAGGATGGGAGGGGATAAATTTTCTCTTTCATATGGGTTCCCTCTCTTTGGGTTGAGTGGACTATTTCATTATAGTTTCTACCTCTTTATTTTGGGTTTTTGGGGGCCTACTGTGTATTGTTATACTTACCCATGCATGGGATTTTCCTACAAATGTTTTCTATTGTGCAGATGAAGATAATTTTGATTAACTCTTAGGAGGTCATAGAGCTGGTAGAGAATAGTGAGCTAGACCAAAAAAAAGTGTTTGTTGGTGCTTGGATAAGGAGATTTATAGTAGGTGTATTTGACAACAACATCTCCATCTGATCAGGTTGGATGCTTTTCAAGTTTTTTCTAGGTTTTTATTTTGATATTTTGTAATTCTTCTCGATTTCAGTTATGGGTTAGATGTATGAATTAATTTATTTTCATATTTTATCATCTCTACATTACTACATGAATACTTTTTTAGTTGTGTGTATATAGGTACAAAAATATAAGGCCTCCCATTTGTGTGATATTCTTAATTAGAGCTAGACGCCAGCCCCTGTCCTATAGGATGAAGACTTGGGGTAGAAATGGCTTGAAACTCATTAGGTTAGGTTGTGACATAGAATTATCAAATAGGGATCCACTTTGAATAAATTTACTAATTGTATAGTTTTTTGATTGGTTTGAGTTGCATTGCATAGTATTAAAGTTTTTCAAGTTCTGATTTTAGGATAGGGACTCCATTGTTGGTTTAGAGGCCAATGTATCTATTCTCTAGGACTATGATAACTTGGTTATTAACTCAGTCCATTTGGGAACTAGTCATAAGTAAATATTTGTACATGAATTATATAGGAATGGGTTGTTGGTTCAATTTCATTCTTGAGTCATCTTCCCAAATACAACATTTGAACGAGGTGTATCTTGATTCAATTTCAATATGCCACTATGATGACAGTCATATAGGGTTACATGGAGGTATTTTTATGATTCTATTTTAAAATATTAGGCTTTAGTGTTGGTAAGTTCTCTTAAGGAAGTACCTCCAGGTGTTCTGCTTGTTGATCCAACACACGTCAAGTAGTAGGTTGTGCCAGAAGTTCAGGACAAGGATGCGTGTAGGCTCAGGGAGCTGCATGATTTTTATAGGTAGTGACCACTGAGGCATGAATTTGATTTGAACACACAGTTAGTTAATTATGTTCTCAATGTTTTCACACACATTTTCTACCTCATGAGGAAACCTCTTAATTGGATGGTGTTCCTAGTGGTGAATCTTCTACAGGTATCGATCCAGTGATGGTAGAGTCTAGGGACGTTGACCCATGATAAGGGGATTATCACTTGGGTAGAGTTTGAGTAGCTCTTCAGGGAAGAGTTTTATCCATCCATGTTGATATTAGTGAATATCCAGTAGCTTCTACAACTTTATCAGGATTGAATGTATATGGTAGAGAATTCATCTATTTTCACAGAACTATTTTGTTACCCCTGGATATGGTTCAAGATCCATTTTTCAGATCATGAACATTATAGAAGTGATTATTTTAGGAGATAAGGGTGTCTTTTTTATCGTTGTGCATTCTCATTTATACTGGATTTCTTAAAAGGACTTTAGTGGTGGAGAGATTTCTAGTTGAGCAGACTCTGACTTTAAGTGATGGGTACACAGAAGATGATACCTTGATAGCTTTTTGCTAGCAATATGCTCATGGATCTGGTCATGTGAGAAGCTTCAAGAGGCAATCCCAGGATGGGGGGGTTTTAGGATAAGTTATTATTAACTAAGTCTGGTCAGTCACGTGAGAGGTGGTGTTATGCTTTTGACATATGAAGACATCATGTGTTGGATTGTCTGGATTTTCATACTTTGGATAGGGATTCGGTTGATAGATAGATCTGGAAGAGGAAATGTTTGGTGCCTGGATTTCTGTGTGATAGTGGATGAGGTAGAGGATCCGGGATAGCATCATGAGTTGTAATACGGTTCTAGTTGTTTCAACCACCAACCACTGGTGGTCTGTGCTAGTCTCAGGGAGTTGGAGGATGGGGGTGAGGACAACTACAGATCACTGAGGCCTATGACCTGGAGGCTCTGAGGATAAATATAGGTATGCTATATTTCTATTGTAATTTTCATGTATTATTGTTAGAAACTATTTTTTTGGTACACTTTTCTTTTCACTTCATCCTTTTCAATTATCCAGGGTGACATTGGGTGTTGGGAGGGCCCTATACTGGTGTTGTTGAATGCAGCTTTGGACTCAAGAAGAAGTGGTATACTTCACCCACCAAGAAAAAATTTTTGTGATGTGATTAAAACCATGAGGGTGAGCAAGTACTACCCAAGGATGATAGTATCTATGTGTGGTGGATGAGTTCCTTTGACTTGTGTGTTCAGGAAGGGTTGTGTGTTGGCGGTATGTAGACTGAGGGATCGGTAAGACCCAGTTTGTGCACTTGCGAAGCTTTATGTTATTTACTGTTAACCTCGATTTCTTTAAAACAAAGTTATATACTATATTCTTGAGGATTTGTTAGTGTAGTTCTTTATAGGGTGTATGATAATTGTCATGTTACATCACCTTCTGTGTTAGGATAGTGAGGTGGTATACTGATAGACCCTATAATCACAGATGTATTGGGTTCATGGTGTTTTCCATCCTGTCACAGCTAAGGATACATATTTCAACTTTATTTATGACTTTTACATGTATTAAGATGTATTTGAGGGGTGTTTTACCTTTTTGGTTCCCATGAGAGTGTGCTTGTAGGCAGCACGAGAAACCATGGTGAGATCACTGGCATGGGAGTCCCAGTGGAGAGATTTATTTTTCTCCTTCTTCCATGGATTTATCTTTTTTAGGATAGAAATCCTTATGGTGGGGAGGTTTTAGAGACTCATTTTTTGGAATTTAAGACTTTATAATATTCCTAGGAATATTTATGAAGTTAAACGCTGAGATGATATGGGATTTCAAGGCCCAAAGAGCCTGAGTGTGATCATTTGAAAAACATTAAATATATTTTATCATGAACACACAATTTCTCTATAAATTTTGAATAATTCCTAAGTGTATAATAAGATCTAAAATATGAGACTAAATTTAAGTTCAAAATGTGATTTTTACCCAAGTAACGACATAAAATGTTTTGGCACCAAGTGCTCGATCAGGGATGTGTGTTTGATGGATGTTAAATAGTGGATATTGATTTAATAAATATCTAATCAATATCTCCCCACCCTTGTGTGTGAATGTAAGAGAGGTGGAAATCCTCTCCCCCGCCCCAAAAACATGGAGTAATGGATGAACCAGGGTGAAACCAAGTAGAGGAGGGGTTTTTGATCACTCCTAGATCGTGGTCCAGCAGCTTAGAAGCATGGATCTTCACCCAAAGGTTTTCTGTTTCTCTATGAGGTAGGAAGATTTTCTATTAAGTCCTGATACCCTTTTTATGCATTTTTTAAGGGTTTATAGCTCGTAAAAATTTATAAATACCCTTTGGGGTCGATCTATGGGTTTCGGTGGAAACTGAATCATTTAGGGGAGCTCACAGGGAATTCTTGTTTAGAATTCAAGACCACACAATGTATAGTGCAAGGTTACACACTTTGTGTTATTCCAATTCAGGGAAGGTGACTATTGGGGACTATATTTTTGCGTACTAGGGTTACATGCAGTTTAGTGATCCCATGTTGTGTGATGAAGGGACATGGCCAAGGTATTCATGTCAAGAGCCATGATCTTATGAAAGTACATCGCTAATGTACATGGGCATGGGGTTTCGGACATGGGAATAGGTGATAGGAATATACAAGTGGCTGGTTAGCTAAGACATTCCATGTTCTAATGGTACACACTATTTGGGGAGACAGGACTAGTCGAGCCATGTGTTAAAGAAAATGGCTAGGGGCTCTGGTGATGTGAGACAGGCCATACACATAATGTGCATGTCGTGTAATCTCATATGTCCAGTAACACAATGAATTAGTGTACACGTATAGGTGTTTTGGTGGTGTCACATTACATGTTCACCCTAGTACATGCCAAGTATGTTTCTTAGATACTTCCACCCAATAAAGTTCATTCTTCGTTATATGGATTTTAGCCTACCAGTATCCTATCTGAAGCAGTTTTCTATTCAGAATGTGATGGTGGCCATGGTTTGGTCCTTTGAGATGATATGTGAGGCTATGTTTTTTATCTCTTCTATTAGTGATGTTTTGTCCAGTGTTGGTTGATTGGGTCCCTTAGTCTATCCCTACTAGGGTAGAATATGGAATTACATCCTCAATACTGGATTGTGATCCCTTGATATAATGATATTGGAATGAGTTTTTATATCTCTTTGTGGAAGCTAGGGTTTAATCCTATATCGTATCGTTTTCCCTAAAGAAGGTTCTTGGTATTGTTGTGACCAACACTACACATGAAACAATCCCTTATATGGTAGGATAAACTAGAAGGTATTGTGGAATCATCATTTATATGAGGTGTGTATCAATAGGGTTTGTAGAAACATTAGTTAAATGATGCCCTACACATAGGGTGGAATTAGTAGGGTTGTGGAATCATTGGGTATATGATACACTACTCATCAAATGGTTTAATTAGGGTTTTTGGTATCATCAAGAGTATGATCTATTACTATGTGAGTTGTACCAAATGGGGTTTTTGGAATCATCATGACCAACACTATATGGGTGGTGATCCCCTATCTGAGTAATATGATCTTCATGATATCAGGTCAAGTTTCTGGCATTCCTCACTAGTCTAGGATGTGTTCCCCTATATGGGTGAGATATTTGAGTTGTCGTATTGGATTCATGGTGTCCCCCAAATGTCTGGGGTGTGACCACATATCTAATGATATGTGGTCTCCAGTGTTCCAGATTGGGTTTTTGGTGTCTCTCCATGAGTTCTAGGAGTGTTCATATATCTGAGTGATGAGTAATTTCATGGTTCCAATAAGGTTAGAGGTGTCCCACATAACAGATGGTGAGATACCCTATCCGAGTATAGAGATCTGAGGGATTATAGCATGACTATATTTATAATGAGATTTGATGAGCTTGTTCTATCATATGTATTCCACTTGGGATGGTGGAGATGTTCTATCATCATTTCAATACCTGATGTAGTGGTATCTCTTAGATGGTCCATTAGGGATGGATTAGTTGTTCTCGAAGGATAAGTATCTTTCATATGTTCCATCATGTGTGGTAGAGTATTCATGATGGAGTGTATCTCTGAGACGAGTTATATACAGGATGGTAGGTCTCGTGGAGTGAGTTCTCCTAAAATAGTGTTACCTTCTAGCCTCGAGTAGAATCCTATAGTTGGCTATGAAATCGTAACTTCAGGAGACTTACAGTTTGAGATGATTATATCTTGTCTTTTAAATTCCTTACAGTGTATTCATATCTAGGTTGAAAAACATGTGGTTTGGGATAGTTGTGAATAGATGAGGATGGTATGAGATGGAGTTTCTATCTCATATGGGTTCCCTCTAGCTGAATCATACAAACTATTAACTTTCAGTTGATCCCCCTCTATATTGGTTTTTTGGGGTTCCTATTTGGTATTTTTATAATCACCCCTTCAATGGATTTTACCACACATGTGTGTGTCTTGTGTGGATGAAATTCCTTTCTGTGGAGTCCTAGGAGGGCACGGAGCAGTCGAAGCATAGTAATCTAGAACAACAGAGGCATTTTTTGGTGCTTGTCCAAGGAGCATTCTGATCGTTGAATTTGATAGTGATCCCCTCCATCTAAGTAGGTTGATTGTTTTCAGTTTTTGGTGGGTTTTTATTTTTCCCTTTTTATACTTTTGTTGTACTATAGCTATGGGTAAGATGTTTTCATGCATTTTTTTTTTAGTTTTTATTATCTATGAACTCTGGTATAGAGATGTATATAGGTGCATGTGTAAATGTACCATAGGCTATGGCCTACCAGTTTTGTGATATACATATTCCATGTTAGATTATAGACCCTAGCCTATTGGTGGCATGCTTTGGATAGTAATGGATCGGACCTCATCGGGTCATGTCATGAAAAAATGGTAACAAGGAGGGATTCACTTTGGCACCGTAGTGTAGTAATTTTCTAGTTGTGATCTTTATTTGGGTTTCATAATAAAATTGTTAATATTTTTTGATTGGATTTTTGGCTAGGTGCCCCAATGTAGGTGTGGTGGCCAACGTATCTATTCACCGTAATTCTGATTTCATGTTTGTTTGCTCGGTCCATTCAGGCACTGGTCATAGGGAATGTTTGGTACATGAATCATATAGGATTGGGTTGTGATTTTCATGTCTTTCTTGGGTCAATTCCCTCAGATATACTCATTTACCATGTTGCATCTTGATTCTATTTCTAGATTCCACCATGAATAAAGAGATATAGGGTTACATGGGGGATTTTTGTTATGATATTCCTAGATATGAGGCGTCAATGTAGGGAACTGGTCTTGAGGTAGTACCTATGGTTGGTCAGTCTGTTAAGCCACCACTAGTTGTGTAGTAGGTTGTGTGAGAAGTTAAATCTAAGGATTCTCATAGCCTAATTGTGATGCATGGGTTCCATAGGAAGTTACCTGTGAGTTATTAGGGTGATTCATACCCCCATAAAAACTGATGAATGTCTTGAGTAAGTTATGATTGTTTCCCACCTCTTGAGGACACCTCACAATAAGATGGTGGTCCCGAAAATTATTATTTTAAAAGGACCATACAAGATATGGTGGCGTTTTGTGACACAGACCCATTATGATGAGATTCTCACTTGGTAAGAGTTTGATCACCTCTTCAAGGATAAGTTTTATCTAGCCACATTAAGATCAGTTTGCATCCATGAGCTTTTGTAGCTTCATTAGGATAGCATGTTCATGGAAGTGTATTTGGTGAGGTTTACAGACCTAACATGATACTCCTGAGATATGGTTTCATATCCATATTTGAGAACACAAACCATCAAGTGGGTATTATACCAAAGGATTAGGTTTTCAGTGGAATTTTTGTGCATTCATACATATGTTGGAGTGATTTAGTGGGCCTTTGTGGTGGAGGATGTTTTGATTGATCAGACTCTGACTTTTAGTGTTGGGAACATAGGAGCTGAGACCTTGATAGTTGGTAGTTGATTGTAGGATTAGGGATCCAGGAATACGAGATGCTTCTGGAGATAATCATAGTATATAGGGGTTGAGTCTTAGGGATTCTAACCTGGGTTTTGTTAGCTTTAGGAGAGGTGGTGTTATGCTTGCGATAGATAGGGACATCTTTTATAGGATTGTCTAACCCATCATGATGTTGAGAGGTAGTTGGTCAATGGATCGCACTATAAGAGGCATAATTTGGATGAAGGAGATCCATATTATGAATGATTAGGAGGAGTGAGGATATTAGTATGAGGTAGTATACAGTTGCTGATGTTTCTACCACTACCCCCAGTTGGTCCATACCAAGATCAGAGAGTGGGAGGATGGGGAGAGGATAGATATAGGGTTATAAGGCCTATTACCCAGAGGATCCAAGGATAATTTTAGGTATGATATTTTTCCTTTATACTTTTATATTATTATTTTTATAAACTATTGTATGGTACTCTTTTCTTTATTCTTCTTTTTCAAGGCTAATCCTGTGTGATGTGGGGCATCAGCAGGGCCTTATGTTAGTGTTGTTCAATGAAAATTTGGACACATGAGAAAGAGGGATGCTTCCACCAATGGGATTATTTTTTTTATTCAATTAAAAAAATGAGGTAGAGTATGTGGATCCAAAAGTGGATAGTGTCTAGGTGTGGTAGATGAGTTTATTTCACTTGTGTGTTTGGGGCAGCATTGTGTGTTGGCATTTTGTAAATAGAGGGCCTATTATGACCCAGTGTGTTCACTTAGGTAGCCCTATGTTTTTCATTAAAAACCATGTGTTCATGGAACCAGTGTTTTACATGAGATTATTGAGTATGTTTTAGTTTAGTTCATCCATGTGTAGATGAGAAATACTAGTTTATGTTGGTGTTTATGTCAGGTTAGCAAGGTGGTTTACTGTTATACACTATGACCGAAGACAGACCGGGTGTTGGTGTTGTCCCACCTATTGTAGCTGAGGATACTTGTTCCCACATTGTTTCAAGATGTTTACCTAGATTGAGATGGATGTGGGGTGTGTTTTTACCTTTTTGGTTCCCCTGAGTGTGTGCTTGTAGGCTGTACAAAAACCCTTAGTGAGATTGGTGGTGTGGGATTCCTAGTGGAGAGCTTGGTTTTTCTCATTCTTCCTAGGATTTATCTTTTTTGGGATGGTAATCCTTAAGGTGTTTAGGTTTTATTGAATTTGGATTTGACTTATAATACTTTGTAATATTTCTAGGAATATTTCTAAAGTCAGGTGATGAGTCAGCACAGGATTTTGGGGCTTAGAGAGCCTCAGTACGATGACATAAAAAATATTAAATATATTTAATAACATGTGTAAATTTCCTTTGTAACCATGGAATGAATCCTGATTATAGATTGAGATGATAAATTTGACACTATTATTGAGTTCAAAATGTAGTGCTTATCCTTGACACGACATAAACTTTGTCAGTGTGGGGTTATCTGTCAAAGGCATGTGACGGTGTGGTGTTAAAAAGAGTATATTGATTTAATTAAAATTAAATAAATATCCCACATACCCTTTTATTTACATGTAAGAGATAAGTAAACCCCTCCCTCTTAGGGAGACGGATGAACTGAGAAACAATAATGGAGATGAGGCATCAAAAATCTTCACTTTTGATGGTGATCACTCCCGGATTGTGGTACAACAGCTTAGGAATGTGGATCTACACCAAAAGATTTAGGGTTTTTTCACAAGGTATGAAGATTTTATCTTTAAATCGTGATCACATTTTTAATGTATTTTATAATGTTTCATATCCCTTAGAAATTTTCTAGGGACCTCATGGGGGTAGATCTGTGGGTTTCGGTGGAAACTTGGGTGCTTTGGACAGCTCATTGGGAATTCCCATTTGTAATTCCTGATCACAAGGCGTTTAGTACAGGGTCACATGTCGTGTGTTCTTCCCTCTTGGGAATGATGAATTTTAGGGACTACACACCATGTACTATGGTTGCATGTCATGTCGTGATCCCTTATTGTGTGAACATGAGCTATGGCTAGGGTAGTTATGTCTAAAGACCTAGCCAGATAGAAGTACACAACTAGAGTACATGGTCATGGGGTGCTAGAAAAGGGAATGAGAAAGAGAAATGGCCAAGTGTTCCGTTAGCAGATACATTTCATCTACAAATGGTATATGTTGTTTTTTGAGGTATGGCTAGTTGAGCCTTGTTATAAATAGCATGGTCAGGGGACATGGTGAGGTGAGACACACTGTGTACACCATCAACACACTATGTATGCTCACATGACCATCCAATACATGCATTAGTGTATAGGGTTGGGTGTTTAGGAGGGGATACATGCCATGTGTAACATTGTACACACCTTGTATGTTTCTTGGATAATTCCTCCCAACGTATCTCATATTTGGGGATCAAATTTAGGCCTGCAAGTAACATATCCTCAGTAGTTTTCAATATATAACATGATGGTAGATATGGTTTGGGCCTTTGAGATGTGATAAAAGATGATATTGTGTTTTTCTTCTGTTATAAACGTTTGGAACATAAATATTTAAGTGATTACCTTGGTTTATCACTATCAGAGTACAATGTGTAATTACGTCCTCAGTATAGGGTTGTAATCTCATTGATAAGATGATCGTGGATAGAGTTGTTGTATCCCTCTGGGAAGGCCGAGGCAGGATCCTCTATCATATCATTTTTACTATATCAAGTTATTAGTATGATTTTGAACAACTCTGCATGGGCAGTGATCCTCTATCTAGTATGGTAGCCTATTAGGGTTTTTGGAATCATCAGTTATTAGATCCCCTATGTACTGGGAGATATTAGTAGGGTTTGTGGAATTTTATATTATACAATCCCCTACAGATTAGGTGGTACTAGTATTTTTTTTTAATTATTGGGTATACAATCCTCTACTCAGAAAATTATTTGAGTACGGTTTTTGGTATCATAGGGTGTACGATCCCCTACTATGAAAGTTGTTCCATATGGGTTTTCTAATCGTTGTGACCAACACTACACTGATGGAAATCCCTAATATGAGTTATAAGATCTCCATGTTATTAGGTTAGGTTTGTAATGTCCCCCATTGGTCCAAGCTCTGATACCCTATCTAATTGAGATCTTTCAGTTACTAGATTGGGTTCTTGGTTCCCCTGGTGGTTCTAGGTGTGATCCCCTATCTGATGAGATGTGTTCATCAGTTTTCTATACTGGGATTGTGGTGTTACCCATCGATACTAGGAGTGTTCCTCTCTCTAATCTATGAGGACTTTCATGATTAAAGTAGTGTCAGAGGTGTCCCCTTTCAAGGATGGGAGAGGTACTCTATCTGATTATCGAGATCTGGTGGATTCCAGTGTGACTTTATTCATGAAGAGATTTGATGAGTGTCTTCTCTCAGATGTATTCCACTTGGGATGGTAGGTATGTGCCATCATCTTGGTGATACATGATGGAGTGGTATCTCTTGGATGGTCCATGAGGGATGGTGGAGTTGTTCCTGCTGGAGTAGTATCTCTTAGATATGCCATTAGGGGTTGTATAGTTATTCCCAATGTAGTGTATATCTCAAATAAGATTCATCTTGGATGGCATGGATCATATAGTGATTTATCCTGGATGGATTTTACATTTGATACTTAGGTATAATACTATTGGTGGCTATGAGGTCGGAACCTCACGAGACATGTGTTATAATATGAGTATATATAGTTATTTCTATTATTCCTTTCAGTGTTGCACATCTTGGTTGAACCGCAATGTGGTTTGATCTAACTAGTTGTGTATATTCGAGTATGGGATGAGATGGAGTTTATCTCTCATATGGGTCCCCTCAAGCTGGGTCAAGAAAAATTTTATTTTCAGTTGTTCCCTCTTTATTTTTGGTTTTTGGGGAGCCTACTGGGTATTGTTATACTCACTCATACATGGTAGTTTTTTGAAAGTGTTGTGTCTTTTGTAGATGACATTCCTTTCGATGGAGACCCTAGAGGATCTGCAGTAGGTGGATCTTTGTTAGCTATACTGATTGAGGTGTTTTTTGATTCATTATTGAGGATCTTTCTGGCAGTTGCATTTGATAGTGATCCCCTCCATCTGAGCAGGTTAGACACTTTTCTAGTATTTTGTGGGCATGTATTTTTTCTTTTTTGTACTTATGTTGTACTTTGGTTGTGGGTTAGATGTATTCATTCATTTCTTTTCACTTTTTATTATCTATAAACTGTTTCATGGAGATGTATGTGGGTGCATAAATTAAGGTTCCATAGTCTAAATCCTCCCATATGTGTGATGTTCCTACTCGATATTGGATTCCATTCCATGAACTATTGGAGTTGGGCTTGGGGTAGTCCTGGTAGGGGCCCTATTGGTTTATATCATGAAAAAAACTATAAATACATTTAGATATCACATGCATGTGAAAATTCGATGAAGAGAATTTAGCTATGGATAATCGATTTGTTTAAGATTTAATCTCTGGTGCATCATCTTCTTTAGTTACGATTGTCACCTGCAATGTAAATTCCAATAAACTTCTAATGGTTTACCACAATGGTCAATTGTCCCATTTCTTTAAATGGTAAAATTCTTATTGCAACTATAGTACTTGGTATCCATGATGGTAGATCTTTTCTTTATGGAACATAATTTATACAAAGGTAGATCATGCAGGATGGAAGCTCCACCAGCCTCCATCAACAATATCTCATCCCAATAGTCAATCATTTTACCTCCTTCACAGAAGAATCATTCACCGATTGTAGTAGCACCTCTTCTATGTTGAGGTATCTTGTTTCCAAATCAATATTTGTACTACCAAGTTTCTTTCTTGTATTCACAGTATCAGTACATGCCTTCACACTAATGATAGTATCATATACCTTTTGACACTATGGATCTTTTCTACAAGGTACAATGTTTTCTATAATGGTCAATCATTTTTACAATTGATCACAATGGTTGACCGCTCCTATACTTCAAAGGTAGATCAGTGAAATGGTTTCTTGTTAGTGGTATCAACATTGTTCAACCAATAGGTATTTTATTTTCTATCTACCATTAGTTCAAATATTTTTCAAAAAATTAATTTTTTTCTAAAAAAATTAAATAAATAAATATTTTAATTTATGTTTTAGTAATTTTGAGCTAAAATTATATTTACTTGTTGTATCAAACTTATTTTGAATATATATTATCTAAATATTGTAGAAATTCAGCATATTGGACACCTATGGTATGTGATACTCTGTTTTATGAGTTTTTGATAAATTTAATAGACTTTAATTTAGTTTGTATATTTTAAATGTAATATTAATGTGTATTATATATTTTCATATAAAAATTTATACTAGAAGTTTTATATTTTTATTTCATAAAGAAATACAAGAGCATGAAACTTATTTTATATTCGATGTGATATTTGAAAACAAAGGTAATGGTAATATTATATTTTTTTATGTGCTAACTCATGGGATGTAGTGATTGGATCACATGATGCTCTGGGAATATCTTTGAGTTAATGAATTTGTATTATTCAATTAGCACATTTTCATGTGATTAGAATAATATCATAGAGTTTATTCAATAAGAACTTTCACAACTTTTAGGTGATACACTTTCTTGTTGTAAATTTAATCAAGATCTAATTATAATTATATTCCCATGCCAATTTCATGATGTGAATTCTATTGTTCAATCCTCTATTATTGTAGTGATCAAGATCATTGATCTTCATTGTCATCAGCATCAGATATTTCTGTAAGGTTTTATTGTATTTGTATTTTTTAATTATATTTTCTTTATTTATTTGTAATTTTATGTGTCTAGTTTATGATTTACCTAATAGAAATAAGGTCTTATATATTTGGATATTACACCACAAAAATGAAAGATTTGGGTTGTAACTCTTAAACAAAATTTATTTCATAGACTAGGCTAGAGACTCTTATAGAAATTCTGGGTTGTGCAGTAGGTATTGGAAAAAGGAAGAGTCTATAACATGTTCTCACACCTCTAAATGTGATTTTTTCAGTGGGTGTTAATATTCTCACTAAGTAGAGAAGGATGAAGAGTTTAGTTGGATCTTGGCAATCCGAACTACTTTTAAAATTCTATGATATTACTTTTTTATTTTTGCTGTATTTCATTACATGATCACAAAACTCACTATAAAATATATAATTAGTAAAACTATTATTGATTTATTATTTAAATATTTATATAAAAATTTACCCCCCCCCCCCCATCAACTCATTATTTCCATTACTTATGATCCAAAAATTAGTATCAGATGAGGTTGATAACTCGGTGATTATGATACCAAAAAATTGGAATCAGAGAAAATTCTCTGATTAGTTAGAATCTTTATTTATTTTAATCATTCTAGATTTATCCATGTTGTTTATTTTTTATCTCTATACTAACCTGATCATCCTATACATAAGATAATAAGAAATAAAATTTTGATTTTGTAAGATAATAGGTGCCAATTCCAATGACAGATGAATTCCACAAAAAAACCCATTCATCAAAGGAAGTAATTATGGATACTTGAAAGACATAAAAGAATCCTATCTTAAATAGTTATGTATGGATCATTAGAAAATAATAGATAATCCATATGAGCTACCCAAAGTTTACACATAGACACTTTTAAGTAATGGCATGGTAAATTATGTTTTGAATTATAATGTTAAAAATACTTTGTATTGTTCTATAAGTTGAAGTGTCTATAGATATGTTCCATATAGAAAGCTATCCAATAAGATATGGAGAATACTTCTAGTCACTCACTATGTAATTGAAATTATAAAAAGAACAAATTTATTAATACTCTAAGAAGAATACCAGGTCTTCAAGATGTGAGATAAAGAGTCGGTGAACTATGTGTTCCATTAGTTTACAAGTATTACAAATGGTTTGAGTTCTCTTAGTGAAGTATTGGAAAACAAAAATCATGTAGAAAGAGTATTGGGAGCTCTACATAAAATATTTAATCCAAAGAAGGTGATCATATATGAGAGTAATAATTTTAAAGAGTAGACATTAGATGAACTCATGGGATCTTTAATATAGTATGAGTTGGAGTGGAAAAACATTGATGATAAGGAGTCTACAAGTAGGAAATGTATAGAATATAAGTCTAATTTTTATGAAATATCTAAAACATGTAAATATTATTTTAAGGAAAGTTACAAAGAAATGTATCACTTTAGAAATAATTTTTTAAAGTTCATGAAAAACAAAGGTGTTAAGAAACATTTCATAAGGAAGTTCAAAAAGGATTATAAGAAAGTTAATTTTAATAATAGTGATAATTTTTCAGTATTAACCTTTTATGAGTGCAGTAATAAAGGTAAAAATAGAATATAATTCACCAAAACTAAAACATCCATGTAAATAAATATATAAATGGATAAAATAAAAATGAAATCTTTATTTTGAGGTTGGGACTACTCATACATTTCAAATTATAGCATTTTTTTTGAAGTGAACCGAATATAAGGAACCTTGATCTAATTGGTATATATTGTGAGGTAAATAATTAAATTTTAACTCAATTAATTACTTCTAATAATTTAGATTATAATTATATATCTAAATATTATAATCATCTTGTTTCTATTTCATTTTATAATTTTTATTCTGTTAATTTGAAAGTCAAACAACTACTAAAAGAATATAAGAAATTAAGAAATGATGGAGGTAGGAAAATTGAAAACTATACTAATATTAAAATTAAATATAATAAAATGGTTAGATAGAATGAGAAAATAAAAATTTAATGTGATAATTTGAAAACTTTTGTTTCCTAGAGTAAAAAATCTAAATGGAATTGTGATTCTTATATGTTGAAACTGAAATAGAAAAATGGCTGACTTAAAAACTTTCTATTAGTGAATGATAAAGTTCACAAAAAAATATTAAATTAAAATTTTTAAGATCTAATTAATGTTTAAAATGATTATATTAAAAATAAACAATAAAATAAGAAACTAAAAAACACATATTATATCTATAATGTGAATATTTATACTGATTTATAGATTACTAAAAAAGATAATATAAATTTAAAAAGGAAAGTTATATATATTGAAGTAAATTTTTAAAAATTATTTCATGTTATAGAATTATATGATGAAATTATTTCTATGATAAAACAAAACTACAACATAAAATTTTTTGGTTATACCAGTTTATCACCAAGGTTAAATATGACCAACTTTATCAAAATATCAAAAAGAGATATTTCTAGTTTAACCAATTTTAAATTTATAATGAAAAGGAATTATTCCAATGGATTTATACTGAGTTTTAAATATTCATTTGGTTATACTATTACTTATATTTCTAAAGACATATTTTCTAAACAACCTAGTAATTAATATTTTAAATCTATTTCGGTTCCAAATTTTTTTAATTCTAATCCAGGTGGGCCCAAGTTACCATGGTCAATAAAACATTATATTTCCATGGTTAATTATAGAAACCATTCCATAAAAGTATCAAAGAATAATGGTATTTTCATAGTGGCTACTCCAAATATATGACAGGTGATATTTATAAATTTAGATCTTTCAATTAATGTGATGGTGACCTATTAACTTTAAGAGATAACTCTAAAGGTAATATTAAATGTATTGATGAAGTTTTATTACTAAAAATATTATTATTGCAAAACTATTATTAGTAGATGGTTTAAAACATACTATAATTAGTATGTCACATATATGTGCCTATAGATTAAATTTTATTTTTGAAAATGATAAATTTAAATTTTTGAAAAATATGTTTTTTTTTGCAGATAGAAAATAGCATGTTTATATAGTTGATTTTTCTAATCAAACCAAAAAACAATATGTGTTTAAATACTATATATAATGAATCTAATTTTTCCAAGTATAACTTTGGAATATTTTATGATTTATTTTTAGAGCTAAGCCCGGAGATGGCATGAGATTATAAGGCCCAATGTGCTTGAATTTTTTTTTTGAATTATATTAAATGTATTAATATCATGTGCATGAAGTTTTCAAAAAAAAAGTGTAATAAATCTTGAACAGGGGGCTAAAATAGAAATCTAAGGGGACTGTTTAGTTTAGAATGTTGGTTTTACACTAAGAGTGACATAACCTTTTTTAGCATCGGGAGTTTGTGAAAACATTATCCCATACATGTATTAAAAAAAATTATTTATTTATTTTGTCTCATTGACACAGTGACCAATATTTTACTCTTTAAATACAAAATTATAATAAATTCATAGGGTTAGCCTCAAAACCTTGAAAATTGATAGGATGGCATTGGAGGATCTTCTACAGTAGAATGAAAACTAGATCATGGATCATTGATCATCGTGGGATGAAACTCAAGGATCTCTCTAATGAAGGAAATTTATAACCATTAATCTTCATCAATCAATCAAAATTCTAGATAAGATATTTGATTTTGGATTTTCCATCCTGTTCTTTTATCCCAATTGAACGCATATCAATTCAATAAAAAAGAATTGATTCAGACATCAATGTTAGATTTAACTGATGAATTTATTTGGTTAGTTGTTCATATATCCCTCTTCATTTTTCAAATTTATAATAACATATTGATGCCAAAAAACAAAGGTTGAGGTTCACTATTGAAATTCTTAAATTAATGAATTTTTTCCCCATTTATTCACGTGTTCATTCTAAGTATTTTCTTTGGCCCGTGGTTTGATGATTACATAGTTTTTTTTCTTTCACAACCATTCTTTAAAGAAACAAATTATTTACATGGGTATAGATTGTGATGAAGGTGTCCATTTGAGGATTGGTGACAACAGTGGATGAATTAAGGAGTAACAAGATCGAATTTGACCAAGAGTTTCGTTCTTGTGATGGATACATAATGGTGACTCATGGTAGTGATTGATTGGCTTGTCAAATCCATTTATGAGTATATTGAGGATGATAATCCAATGAGTGGATGAATTCAATGTTGGGTGACCTTTTATACATAGATTCCTTCAAGAATTTTAAATCCAACGATGTAGTGGATGAATCAGAGGAAGAAACTATGGATTTCAAAAATCTTGGGTTACACAGTGTGTAATCCAGTGTTACACACTATGTGGGACCCTTGTTTGCAGCTCTAGGGTTTACATAGAGGTAAAGTTATCACACTTCATGTGACCACTATCACACTCTATGTGACCCATGTTGGTAGCTTGATCGATATCAGGAGGATACATGGGCATGGAAAGGCAGAAGTACACGAACACAACCAAAGTACATGGGCACAGATAGGTGTACATGGGAATGAATATGTGTACAAGAGCTGGTACATGGGCATATCTAGTGTTACATGGGTATAGGAATAAGACATGGGAAAGGTTTTAGGAAATATCTACTTGTTTTTCACTATTTCTACATGTTGTGTATATGAGGATTGACATGTTTTGTAAGGGAGAACCACACATGAAAACTAGGGGTTGGCGGGACATGTTTTGTACCTCTAGTAAATTTTATGTACCCCCTTTGAGGGTGTTTTTAACAATTCATTTATTCATTATAGAACAGTATCAGCTGAGTTTCTTCCCTTGGTCCATTCCCTCAAAGGTACATTATGACATTAAATCAATATCCAAGGATTATTACACCGTCGGGAGGATGAGTCTCAAATAGAGTTTGTGGTGACCCTCTATAAGACTAGAGTGTGATCCTCTATTATTTTATACCATTGGTGGGTTTGTGGAATAAGAATTATCTCCTTGAACATGGAATTAATCCTCCATCTATAAGTTCATATCATTAGGGTTTGTGGTATTGTTGTCAAACAATACCATAAACAATGGGTTGATCCAGATTGGGTTTGTTGTGTCCCTCAACAGTCCTAGGAATGAACCTATATTTGAGTATCTTGGTCTTCTAAGACCAGTGATATTTCATTGGTAAGTCGCAATTATCTTTACCTTTTGAATGAGTTTGTCCTAGGATATCATGACTCATTGAGTGGATTCTTATAGAATAATCATTTCTTCAAGTATAATCTTATGGCTGGTAGTTGGTTGTGACCACCTGGAGGTGTGATGTCCTTTATGAGTATATTTGTGTTCTAATATATTTTGAATTTATTATTATATCACTTTTTGAGATAAATATTTTTGATAATTCATGTTTAGTGTTCTCAGGGTGTCATACTTGGTATTTTTATACTCACCCATGCATGGTATCTTCCCACACATGTCGTGTATTATACAGAAGATGGACCATTTTGACGGTGTCCTTTAAAGATGGGGAGTAGTTGGAGCATTGTTTGACCTTCACAGACTGAGGAGTTTTTTGGGCTCTTGAATTTGATCATATTCCTCTACCTAGGGAGATGTTTTGAATATCTATAGTTTTGTTTGGTCTTGTATTTGGACCCTTTTTTACTTTCAGTGCTTTACTGTCATACTCTAATTGTTAGATCATAGATAAATGAATTCATTTGGTATCGATTGTTTTACATTTAATCATTGTGTGGGCTTGGAGATGTTTGCATGTGTACATGTGTGTCAGGATAATTTCTCTCATTTTTTGTGATATGACTACTTTGGGCTAATCACTAGACCTGGCCTATTGGAGGCAGGCTTAAGGTAGTCGTGGTTCAGTCCCCAGTGCATCGGGTCATGAAACTATAGAATCATATGACCTTCTGTTGAAAAAGTGGCTTGGGAATTCAAACATCATACCCTTTCAGAAATTTTCAAATTATGAACATTTTATGAAACTACCTAAGTTACAAAAAAAGTAAATATTTTATATGGGATTTATGTTTAAAGGGTAACCAGCCCAATGAAATATTTAAATATGTAAATGCTGTTTGTACTAGTAGATTCTTATAATGGTTAAATCGTGATTTTATTATCTATACAACCAGAAAGTTTTGTGGTAAGATATATTTATTTATAATTATAGATGATTAAAGTATATTTATATGGATTTATTGCTTATCACATAAAAAATAATACATTAAATAAATGAAGTTTTTTATTTAAACTTATTCAAAACATCAAAAATATATCAATAACATATATTATTTGTGATAGAGTTTCTGAATTTTTTATTTTATATTTTGATAAATTTTATGAAGAAAATGGAAGCAAACATTTTTTTCATCCCCTAGGACACCAATCCAAAATGGTTTGTTTGGAAAAAAGAATACATCTATAAAATAAATGTCTAAATTAATGCCAATGGAATTTATTGTTCCCATATATTGTTGGTAAGAAGATATAAATATATATTTTCATGTTTTAAATAGATTATCTATTTTACCATTTTAAATAAGACCTCTTATGAATTGTTTAAAGGGTTGAAAAATAAATATTGATATTTTAGGTTATTTGGTTTCAAAGTCTTTATCTTAAATACAAAATATAATATAGACAAATTCAATTATAAAAGTGATGAAGGACTATTTTTAGGATATTATAATACTAGTAAGTATTATAGGGTATTCCATAAGATAACTTTAGTTATTAAATATGTTGGATATATTAAGTTTAATGAAATAGATAATAATAAGAAAATTTATTATTTAAACAAATATGGTGATGAATTTAGGGAATTTAATTTTGGTGAAGGTAATGACCTAGAAAATGAGAATTCATTAGTTTATGGGGAGGATATATCTACTCAAACTAATATTATATAATGGGAAAAACCAAAAGATCATCCAATTGAAAAATAATTGGAAATATTGAATCTATTATATAAACCAAAAAATTTATTTTACTTTGTTATGTGATTTTTACTTTTGTGGAATATTTTATTCATGTTAACATAGATAAGTATTTAATTGATTCAAATTTAATAAATTATATTCATGATGAATTTAATAAATTCAAAATAATTAATTTGTTGAATTTTGATGAATTTATAAAGATAAAACAAAAATATAAATTACATGGAATTTTCATCATAGGCTTGATGAAACTGGAAACATAGTTAAAAAAGAAAGACTATGAGATCATTATAATTCCCAGAAAGGGGGAACTGAATTAGAAGATTATTTTTATCATTTTTATAGGATGGAATAAATTATAATTCTATTATTCTTTTCATGTTTTCATGTTTTCAAAATGTAAAATTATTTCAAATGGATGTAAAAATTTATTTTCTAAAATGGAAAATTTTCAGAGGAAGTTTATGTTAAATAACCCCCTATATTTAAACATGAAATTTTTCAAATTCAAGTTTTTAATCTTAATAAATATTTATATGGTTTTAAGTAAGACCCCCAATATTGGTATAAAAGTATTACACAATTTTTAATACAAAATGATTTTCTAAAAGATATATTTTATCCAACATTTTTTATAAGTAGAGTTTTAAATGATATGCTAATTATACATATTTATTCTCATGATATTATATTTGGATCAACTAATCATTCATTATATAATGAATTTTCTAAATTAATAATAAGTGAATTTGACATTATCTTAATAGGAGAATTAAAATTTTCCCTTGGTTTACAAATTAATCCAAGAAATGATAATATGTTCTAAAATTAATCTAAGTATTCTAAAGAACATGTTATAAGTATTAGGATTGATTGTAGTAAGACTATAAAAAACCAATGTGTAATAATTAAAAATTTGAATTAGATGAATCTAGAAAGTGTGTTTAAATTAAAATTTATAGATCCATGATAGGTAGTGTATTACATATCATTGCGTATAGACCAGAAATAATATTATCAGTCTATTTATGTGATAGTTTTCCTTCCAAACCTAAGGAAAATCATATTAAATTAGTTAAGAGAGTAATTTTATATATTCATGGATCTGTAAGTATAAGTTTACTTATTCAAATCAAAATTGTATTTATTTATTATCTTATTCTCATTCTGTCTTAAGAGAATGTAGGATTAACCAGAAAATCATAATAGGTAATTTTTGTTTTTTTCAAAAGTTTAATTTAAAAGACTTCTAAGAAATAACTATCAGTAGAACTATCTAATACTGAGGCTATATATTTTGATTCTCATATTTATTTTTTATAGAGTATATGGATTAAAAAACATTATAATATTTTAATAATTGTTATGATAAAACTCTAATTTTATACGATAAATTATAGTGCAATTTAAATTTCTATAGACCCTTTGCAACACTCTTTAATAAAACACATAGATGTCAGATTTAATTTTCTAAGGGATCATATAAATAAAGGTGATTTTTTTTATAATTTGTTTTAACTAGAAAAAATTTCCTGAAATTTTCAAAAAACGTTTATTTTATATAAATTTTGAGAAAATGAAGTTTGAACTAAATATGATTGAAGCTTAATTATTTCCTTTCGTATAATTATTGTTTTGATAAAACTACACACTATTTTAAATTTCCACTTACATGCCTATTATACCTAAATGTAAATTTTTTTATAGAATTATACTATATTAATTCTAAGTAGTTTATACTATTTCAAAGGAAGAATGTTTTAATGATTAAATTTCAATATAGTTTTTGATAAATTTTAAAAGGGGAGAATGTTTTTAATAGTTTTATTTTTTAATAAATATTCAATTATTTAATTTAAAAAAGGGGAGATTTTTAAAGTTTGAATATGTGTATTAATTCTTTAACATATTAGTTTTGATAAAATACAATTTCCTCACAATTACTACATTTAAATTTTCTAAAATGTAATCGTTCATTTTGTGCATATATTAATTTTTTAATTATCTAATGATAATTTATTAAAAAATATCATCTTATAGTTTTTAACCATAAAGGATTAATGAAATTTAATGAAACTTTTAATCATAATATTATTAGTTGTTATGTTTATTATGTATTTTGATTCATGTCTATTGTAAAATATTATGCAACCACAACTCACTCAAAGGGCCATTCCAATAACGACATAGGTGAAAAATGGTCAACCACATGGGAGATCCATCCTAAATTGAAAAGTTATAGACACAAGTGAGTTGTATATAGGCCCATAGTGGCACAGAAGTAGATGGGTATAGTGCCCGTGGAGTGTTGGTGAGTTTTCATAAAGAGTTTCCAGCCTTTGTGGTGTGCAGTGTGGTGTGTGCGGGTGTTGATCTTATATTTCCATCACAAGAGTATTGTGGGAAACATTAATCTATATTTTGGTGGATCACCTAGCTGCATGTTCAATGTGGGATAGAGTTGCACAAATAATTATTTTTCTTTCTTTAATAATATTTAAAGAACTTCATCCATTCAACCTATATGATCACGAAAATACGATCAGTGCCAGCATTCATCTTCTACCTATAACATCTTCTGATGTTACTATTCTCTATTGTTCATGTCTTACCAGACCACCATTATTTATCCAAACTTTAATGCTTGATATTTGTGATATAATAAGGACAAGATAATATGGTGATGTGGTTATGACATCATATAATCATGTCCATATTTCATGCATGTGAAAAGTTGATGAAGATAATTCGTTTGTGGATGATCGAGTTACATGAGAGTTATTCTTTGATAGATCATCGTCTTCAATTATGGTATGTCACTTGCAATGAAAGATATTTTCAACTTCAGAAGATAGACCATGAAAGTTGAACATTTTCTCACCTGCAATGGTATATTCTTATTGTGATGGTTGTACCATGTGTCCATTATGGAATATCACTACAACATGGTACGTCATTTCTAAAATGGTAGATCATGAATGATAAAAGCTCCACCAGCCTTCATTAATGGTAAATCATCACAACAGTCCAGTTTTTAACATGCTTCATAGAATCACCACTCACCAACAATAACACTATCTCTTCTATGTGGTTGTATCTCGCTTCCATAGCAATGATTGTACTTACAAGTTTCCTTGGTTCAGTGATAGTAGCAGTACAAGTATTCACACCAATGGTAGTATCATATACCATTAAACATAGTAAATATTTTCTACAAAGTGGTATCATTTCTAAAAAAATATATCTTCTTCATGGTGGATCACAATACCCTTGCCGATTTGGAAACTTTTGAATCATAATACCTGTTAAAGAAATAACATCAAATGAATCATTAATTACAATGAATATATAAGAAATCATGATATATCATATCAAAAGGGAATCATATAGACCATTTTTATTAACCAAGTGGTGAATACAATATATGCCTTAAGAAATAAAAAGGTGGCAAGATATTCCCTTACAAAGATCATATCATTAGAGTGAGAATTTAATCAATGATGGGATTATATGTAACAAATGAAAATACCAAAAAATACAAGTGTAAATACAATTTAATATAATCAAATTTTATTTCACACATAATCATTATATGACATAGTCAATGAATTAGACATAAAACTCAATGAATGATAATTGAGTTAAGAAATTGTTTACCTTAGGTCGAACTCATCACTAGTGTTCTTTATTTTCATAAATTTTAAAGTTAATTTATTTATTTTGATTAATAATAAATTTTTAAAATTTTATTAGTACATTTATTTTATTCCTTACCATGTTATATTTAATTAATTAATCAACTAAATTCACATCAATTGATTTAATAATTTTTGGTTCATAAATCCAAAACAACTTTTGTAAGTCGAATATGGTAAAAGATTAAATTTTTCCATCATATCTAGAAAAATAATAATTATATATTATTAATTTAATATATTAATTGTACTTTTTAAACCAATAATTAATGATGGTTATGAAAAATGAAGTAATTTATAATCACATTGATGGTTTGTTGTATGTACACATGAGTAATGTTTATATTTTTCAATGATCATGATGGAAATAAGATAATTATTATTTTATAATTATATAGAGATAATTATAGCAAAAAAGAAATATTATTTCATTAAATAAACGTATATATATCATCAATGTGATTTTCTTATGGAAAATGAATCTCATCGCTTCATGGAAGTGGTAGTCCACACGTATACATGAATGACTTTATCATTTTTTCAATGAATGTAAATTTAAGAAATTAGATGATATATTGTCTTTTAAAAATGATAAATATTTTGTAAATATCATATATAATCATTAAATACATCCTTATAAACATTAGTGACAGGCGATGAGGGAAAATGAATTACATCATTCTACGAGGTGGTAGTCTACCGTAGACACAAACAAAATTTTCTGTTTTCATTTAATCGAAGTGGGGATGGATATAGGGTATTATATTAAAAAACATATCATTATATGTAAGATAATATTTTTATTTTTTCATCATGTTTGAAGAATATATTAAGGAGGTACAATGTGAAATCAAACTAAAACATTTGGTTAAAAGCAATGTCACTTCTTTGTACAACATTCTCTTATTTACAAATTAATCCATCTAAAATTTATATTCTGATGAATATATGACCTCTATAATGTGACAATGGATGTTATTAAATGATTTTTGTAGGTATTGTGTGAAAAAAAGTTTCTTTTTTGTAATGAAAATAGGGGGTGTCCTTTTATAATGAGGGGAGGGGCATTATTGGGAATTCTTAAAGTATCAAATTGGTATAAATTAATTTTCTTATTAAAATGGCTCAAATTGATATATTTTGAAAATAAGATGATTTTGCCTATAAATTATCTCATTAAATAAAATTTAGGAAGATTTACTTTATGGTTATAGTTGTATATGTTTCTTTTAACCCCTATTAACCCTTTTAACGACTACCATGGTATTAATGTTTTTTCACTAAATGAGTCATAAAATTTACTATAAAAGAAAAGGTGACCTATAAATGGAAAACATTTTATGTTTTAAATCATATATCATTATATTTTCCAAATATATAATTTTTATAAATTTTAAATCATTTAAGTATTTATTGTTTTACTATAAAATATCATCAATATTATTTTGGGATTACATGAATATTATAATATAATATGAGTCTGAATCATTTTAAACGGTTCTAAAATGAAATTTATGAGTATATAATGGTCGCATGGATTTAATATAATTACCCAATCAAATTTAAATATATTTAGATATTATTTTAAAATTTATCTCTTGGTTTAATCCCTTGGTTAACCAATTTTAAATTTAATAGTGGTAATGTATTTTTAAAAATAAAGGGTTAGATTTTTACTTATAAGGTGAAAATTGTCTTATAAATGGACAATTTATGACATTTTATACCATTAATAATACTAAATTTAAAATTTTAATATTTTTATAATTTTTAAATAATTTAATAAAATATATTAAACATTAAATATAATTTATGTCATTTATGTTATTTTTGACAATATTCATAGAATTTGACTTTGAATGAAAAATTACAGAAATGTAATTTTAATTTCTACTGTTAAAAAATATCTAATATTTTTTAAAAAATTCAATGGATACTTTATCCCTCCCAAATTATATTATTTTATATTTTTTAAAATGATTTTCTTGATATTTTTCATTTTCTTTCAAAAGCATTGTGACAACATTACTTAAGAATAAAAGGTCATTATTTCCTCATAAAAAGTTAAAAATAAATTTTCACAACAATAATCATATATATTTTAAATTACCGTTTATAACTGAACATAATTTGGTTTTATCTCTATAAAACATATTATATATATTAAAAGAAAGAAAGTTGTGTTTTTGACTTTATCTTTTACTTAAATATTATAAGGGTCAAAATCAAATAAATATGGAACCAAGTTTCCATATTTTCAAAAATAGGTTGTAAAGTAAGTAACTCCACTCATCCAATAGGATAAATACAAGTATCATGGTCATCATTTAGTCCATATCATATTATTTTTAAACTTAATTACCTGATTTACCCTTACCATGGTGACAATTATTCACTGAGGATACTATTAAAAATGACAAAAACAAAAGGAGATATATTTAAAAAAATTGTAAACTAATTATTTAAAATATGGAATCTATTTTTCAAGATTAAATTTATATAAGTGTTAGAAATTAATTTAATATTAAAAAACAAAAAGCAACAGAAATCTGTTTTTCACAAAAAATGCATTCTTTAGTATAAAAATGTTTGTATACTACATTCTAAAATAAAATAAATTTCAACGAAAATAATTGGATTATTTATGATATAATATTAATTATTTTACTTTTAAACCATTTTAAAATAAAATTTAACTTTTTAAATTCATGGCACAAAAAGATAGTTTTCATTGAAAATCTATATTTTTTACTATTCATTAGAATATCAATCTTTTTAGAAAAATCCAAATAAGTAAATCTAAGATAAATTTTACTTGTTTATTTAAAAAAATATCCTTTTAATCAAATCAAATTTATAAAATTCGCTTAAATTAATAATAATATTAATTCATAAGAAGTAATAAAATCTATTTTGGAAGAAAACATATTTTGATAAGTTAAATGTCTTTGCTAAGAATTGAGTTCTTAATTCTGAAGAATTAATCAATAAATTATTATTGGGTAGTTACATTATATAAATTTCATAATTTTTTAATACAATTTAAAATTAAAAATATTTTTTATAACTATCATATTAACATAATAATATTTCATGGTTCGTTTAACATCTGTCTTGTTTGTTGTATAAAGTATCGAACATAGTGTTCTTATAACAGTCATGGGGTGTCACTGGTATTAACATAGGAAATTATGAATATATTTTATATAAATTATACAATTTTTATACTTAAATTCATATTTAATAGTCACTTGCACCCCATTCACACATTGTGAAAGGGGAACACTAATCATTCGTACATTCAGATTACCACATCCATGATGAAACCTGTTTCATTTTTCATATCTATTTTAATAAATTATATAAATATCCTAAAATATTAATCAATATAATAATAACATTTAAATAATATCATTATTAATCTTTTATTATGATGTTATGTAAAGAGAATCACATCCTTTAACATAGTAACTACTCGAGATAAAGCATGTTCAAGTTTGGGTCAGTTTAACCTCCTATTTGAAAAATGATTAAAAATGTAATTATGGAAGAATATGGTAACATAAAAACTAATATTAGTATAAAATATTATAAATTATGATAATTTTATGGTTCTATAAATATTATATTATGTATTTATCATATAAATAATGTAACATTTTCATTCACTAAAATCAACGAAATAAGTCGTTATCAATTCATATTTCACATAACATAACCATAACCCATGTGAATTGGAATAAGAAAATTTTAAACCAATATTATTTATATATTAAATAATATAAAATAATATATCAATAAATAAATTGGTATCAAAATATTGTTGATGATATGAACATTATTAAACATGTGCAAAAATGGTTAAAGTTAGTAACACCCAATTGTCATAATATACTATAACTCATCAATGTACATATGATAAAAAACAATAATAAGGATTATAAAACAGTAATATTTTAAAGTAATTTTATGAAATATGATATTCATTTATCTATATGTTTTTATATGAGTTTTTAGTTTCCTTAACTAAGAAACGAATCAAGTTAACTTTTTGTGTCTCAATTTCCTTTCAAAGAGACATGTTTATGTTATACACTTTGATCATGTTTTTAGGGGGTACATGTTACCCCATTATAATTTATTTATTGTTATTATATTAAATATAATTATATTAAATGTTAAATTTCTTTTTAACTTTCCCATGGGGTTTTCATTTAACTATTTCAAAAGTTGTATGGGTTTGTAATCTCAAGTTATTTAATATGGAGACATGATTTCATGTTTCCCAACTATTGATAATTTTTGTAATTTAGCTACTACCCTATAGATTTTATGTATGATAAAAATAAGTCAATAATTCATATTTTATTTTCTATATCATTGTATCCATATTTTTTTACATTTTATTCTTATGATACTATTACCCTAAGTGTTTTTAATCTCAAATTTGAATCCCTATAGGCATATTTAAGATATACACCATGTTTCCTTTTAAATGGTTTGAATACTTCCCTATTTGCATTTTATATCATATTTAATTATTTTCAATGTTATGTTTCATGTTATAACTTTTATGGTATTTTTATCCAAAAGATAGAATGGTTGTACGGAGTTTTTATTACTTTATTATCTTCACGGGGTCATAATCTATCAACTCTGTATATTGTATTTCACATTTGATATGGTATATCCCATGATTATTTTAATATTTCCCCACAAAATTTTATTGTAAAATAAATTTTTACACTAATTTCTTATTACATGATGACTTTAATGCTTTGTTAATATAGACATAATGCATTTGTTCACATAAATGTATGCATAATGAATTCTCTCACAAAGTTTTTCATATGCTTATTATTGTTCCACACTTCCAAGTTGATTATAAATTTATACCAAATTTACATATTGTCTATCAAGTTATAATAAGTTTCCAAGATATATTACATTTCCATAAAATGAAATTTTTTCAACATTATAAGTTACTTTTAAATTATTATGCACTTTTATATCATGTTGACATGTTATATAACTATAGATATATATTTTGAGTCAAGTCATATCTTTTTTGATTCCTTAATGATATCAGTTAAGAACTTGTGTTACTCTAACATGTTTTATGATTAAATTATAAGTAATTTTGAATTTTTATTATGATATTTATGTCACCCTCATGTTTTTATTTTTTCTGTGATATTTTTTCCCTTGCAGAGTGTTTAAGATCACCCATTTCATATGTTTCGAATCCTTATGCCCAGAAGATGATTAAAACATGTGAGATATCTAGGAAAGGAACTATGACATGATTATAGATAAATTTTTAAAATTTTAGTAAAATAATATGTTTATATAGAAAATATGTTAGACACTAAACCATTAGATATTTGGGTTATGTGATTTCTTGTGAGATATATTATTTAAATCATGATATAGATGTTATATTTTTCTAATGCTTAGTTTGGGTTGCTTCAGAAATATTTTCCATGAAATTCAACATATTGGGACATTTTATTTCTTGAATGATATATATATATATATATATATATATATATATATATATTAGTTCTATAAATATTAGGTATTTCACTCTTGTTCCTTATAAATAAAGTGAAAATAAACTAAACATGTCCTGTAAGCTTTGAAAGTTCATTTTAAACTAGCCATTAATTTAAAAATTATAAGAAATTATCTAATGAAACACATTTTTCATATACTTTTGAATATCCATACATAGAATTTATGTGAATTTAGGGTTATTATGAGATACCATTTATAAATGTGCACAATGAATTCTCTCAAATTCATTGATATAAATACATGGAAGATTTTCAATGGTTATAAACTCCATTATATCTAAGAAATGTGTAAACATGGTATGCTAATAAATGATCATCAATTTAAATATATAATATTTATATTATTTTTCATGTGTATTTAAATAATATAATTAGAAAAAACTTATCATATTATGTGAAATTACATCGTTTTTTGAACTTTTATGTGTTTAGAGATTAAAATAAAAAAAATTCTTAATTCTTGAATTTTATCTATTTTGAATCACCTTTTGATTTCATTAATAAATTTTTCTATATAGATCCAAATTTATTAATTCTTTATTAGGCTACCTATTATCATGGGTTATAACAATGAAAATTAGACCCAGTTCTAATTCAACATTATTTAGGCCCAAATAAATCGATCAATATTGAAAATAGTTTTGGACAATAGAATTGACCCACCTCATTAAATAAAGCTCTTCTTTGGGTACAAGTGTCAAAATTAATTTATCCCAATAGGAGATGAAATATAATTTTAATGGTCACCAATCAAGTAAATTTTATATTAAATTTTTTTATTATGATAGTCTTTAATCATATGAAATATGAGGAAGTTCAAGAGTCTATTTAGAAATAAAAAAAGAGGAATTAATAAAACATATTTAAATTTTAATAAACAAGTCAATATGTCTTGAAATTTTTAGGGCCATCATATAATTAATCATTGAACATATTTCTAGAATACCACTTATTGATATTCCACCTGTAAGGATATTAAAATCAATCTATCTTTGGAGGAATATAAACTTGATGGAATATTTCCACCGCTTATCTTATTTATATTTCCATCTCCACATCTTTTTAGGGTTTTTTGTCTTGATAGATAAAGGGGGAGGATATGATATAGAGATTGATTAATATTTTCATTATTCATGTGGGAATTGAGAGGTTGGGTCTGGTCAAATGATGTGAGGCAAATCTCAAAGTGGTTTTGGATGACGATAATGGAAAGAAACTCTCTTCTGAGTTTTGATTCACTTTTATAATCTATTTTTAATTTCTGTTGAATTTATTTTCTGAATAAAATCAATTTTTTATTTCTCAGATAAATATTCAAGTAATTTTTTAGATTATTGTTAAATATATGAAGTAAAATAATTGATATCACTATTTAAATTTATTTTATGAGAGCTTACTATTTAGAATATTGATCAATATTATATTTGGTTATTTGGATTTATTAAAGTGATTAAATCACTTATACAATATAGACAACAATTATTTTGAGGTTTTGATATGATATCCTAGAAAGGTGTTCATCTCAATATATTTTTGTTGGAATTTGGAAATTCAATTGGTAACTCATTTTTAAACAAGGAAGAGTGGAGTGAACAGAAGGTATAAGATTTTCCAAACAATAGCATCAATTCTTGTTTCAAATACATTTTTTTACTCTTGAATTTTTTTTGAACTTTGGTTTCTATTTATTTTTTTATAATAAATTATTTAAATTCCAAAAAAATATTATTTTGAAAAAAAAAATAAAAAGGGATGGTTTTGTAAATCAAATTGAAACATACCTGAGAGAAAATCTAGAGACATTTATATTGAATTTATCTATAAGATAAACTGCTTGATTAGGGTTTTCATGAACCCCCCCCCCCCCCCCGTCAACTCATACCATTTCTGGGAGGCCAAGAACTTACACACATTGTTTTTCATAAAAAAAAGATAAAATAAGAGATTCATTGAAAATATTTATTTCCTTAGGTCATGGATTACTTTAATGATATTTCATATTAATGGAATAGTACTAACTTTTATTGTTCAGAATACACATTAATGATTCAAATAGAAAAAAAAATGCCTTGATTATTTAGGTGAATTTCAACATTCTTAAAAAAATAAAGAAAACTAGTAGCATTGGTGGACACCAAAGTTGATGCTAAATTTATTTGGTTGGAATTTGAAAAAAAAGAAAGTTGTAGAGAATGAAATTCCATTTCCACCAATATTTCAAGAAAAAATTGTTGAGTTTGAATCAATAATTTAAGATCCAATTACCTCCCCAAAATATGATTTCCCAGCTACCATGATTAAGGAAAAATAGTTTAAAGTTAAATTTTTTTAGGGATATTCTATTTTTGAGAATTATTTTGATTCAAATATTATTAATTATAAATTTAAAACTGATATCTCTTATTCTGATTTATAGAATCTTTACCACTACTATTTGCCCTAGATAAAGAATATAAATAAGTTTTTTGTGTTGTGGAGAGAATGTTGGAGACGATTAAGTTATACACTGGTCAATATGAGCATGATGGCACAAAATAATAAATCATTACAGAATCATTTGATGAACCTGGACTATAATAGAGTCCACATCATATTAGACTATATTTGCAACTAGTGGACACCACTCCTCTAACTGAGAAAAATAAGGAACACCCATATATTATTTTCCCTCTCCCTATGATCCTTAAATTGTTTCCTTCATATATTCATGGGGTTGGGGATATTTTTCTTTTCATTGGGGTTTCTCTATTAGGGAATCTACTAATGGATGTTTGGATAAATTAAATGTGGTTCTTTATGAGAGAAAACCCCTATTAACCTTCATATTGGGGTTAATTCATAACAACTACCAAACTAGGGGAAGTAAAAAACCTACCACCTAGATGGGGGTCGAAACCATGTTCTATCCTCTTTTCCGATTCTCTTTCCTTTCCTTTCATTTTTTTATTATGTGTTTATTTATTTCATACATTCTAGGCCTAAAGTGGTATAATAATGGACCATAACTCCAATATTCCATTGAAAATAAATTAAGGTTTTATGTTTTATTTCCTTCATGTTTCTTCCATTATTTCTATTTTTATAATATTAATTTAAGGGTAGTTAATTTAAGTATGGGGGTGTCAAACTGCTTAATTTTTTTTGTTTTTTTTTCATTGCGTTTTTCATCTGTTTATAAACATTGATCTGAAATAAATATTTTTATAATTTTTCACACATCAATTGATATTGAGAGGGTTTATGTAGAAATGGATTTTAAATTATTGATGATGTGTGAATATTTTCATTCAATTATATTTTCATGCATTTTTATGAGTTTTAATAATTTTGGAAATACATTTTCCATTAAACACTAACTCAAAATATTTTTCTATTCCCATGAGGTATTGTGTACCATTTTGACCTAATCTTCCTAAAAACCAAACTTTCTTGAGTGAATCTTGGATTTTTTTTTAATGAAAATTGTTACTTGTTATTTTTCCATTTTGAATATTTGGTCTTTATGGAGTGTTTTTTTCATTTTTATGGATATTTAATAGAAATATAATTACTTAATACACACCTTTAAATCATCCCACATTATACCATAGATTCCATGAATTTCATTATTGGTTTATGCCACATTATAATATGATTTTTCATTACCGACCCACAAACTTAGTATTCTTCATGGATATATGGAAATCTCAAGTATGAGTGTAGGGTAAGGGACTTTAATGTGAATTCATTGGGTTATATTTCATATTTGGGTGGTGTGAGGGGTGTTTCATCATTTTGGGTAGTGTAGTGAGAGGTAATTGAGTATGAGGGATCATTTAATCATATAATGAAAATCAAAAAAAAATCATGTGGTGTATCCTAATGTCTCTAATAGGTTTAAAATGAAATATGGATTCATTTACCAACTACCAAAATTTAATGGACATACCGATGAATGTCCACATAAGAACCTTCAAGAATTTATTTATCTCTGTATTAACATGAATCTTCTATGTGTGGATGAAAATCAATTGAAATTGAGGTTATTTCCCTATTCTCTATAATAAGTATCCAAAAATGTTTTTTCAATTCACATTAAAATATGATTAGAGATCAAAATTAATTTAAAAAGTTTTACCTTTAAATTTTTTCCCCACTTCCAAAACTAATTCCATTTGAAAGGTGATTTTTTAGAATTAGGAAAACTCAAGTTGAAACATTTCATGTTTACTAGGAATGATTCAAAAGACTTTATTTTATATGTCCCCAACATCAAATCAGTGACCAACTCTTGAATAAATATTTTTATGAATGATTCTATTTAACTAATAGGAACATGATTGATGCTGCTGCAAGATAGGATTTAGATGAAAAAAACTAGTTTTGGCCCGGGAATTAATTGAAAACATGTCCCAAAATGCTCAATAATATGGAAAAAGAGGCCTTATTCATGTGTAATACACCCAATAATTTCCCACTATTATTTCTAAAAACAACATGATTGTGATTCGACTTTTTTATCTTACCACCATGGTAAGGTTGATGATGTTGTCCAATAACCCAGCAATCCCATCCAAACCTAAAGAAACTTTTCAAAAGCCAGTACAACGTGGAATTTATTCTTCTAATAAACATTTTACTAACTTATTCCCACAAATTGAAGAAACCTTTGAGAATTTCAATGCTATTTTCCCTAGAAATACATTTCAGTCGAATGAAAAATGACCTTTTCAAAACAAAAAAAATCTAATCATGGACGGAACAACCACTTCAATGAATTAATTTTACAACCTGATCAAAAAATAATATTTTTTCAAGATCAAGTAAGTAATTATCAACCAAGATATTTCAATTATCAAGAGAATTATCATTATAGATGAAAATTTCATCTTGTATGCACCATTGAAAAGTCATATAGTCTATTTGAATAAACAATAATAAAAAAACAAGAAGCAATGAGACAAGCACAATATCCACTATAAAACATGTTGAATACCTTCATAAATAAAATTTTTTAACTAAACATTGATCATTTTAGAATGAGAAATCAAATGAGTGTAGGTTTACCTTCACAACCTCAAGTGAATATGAGAGATAAAGGGAATGAAAATGTGATGGATATTTAATGTAGTAGTGGAAAAAGATTGAATAACCCCCATACAGAGATACTAAAACCTAATTTTCACACTGATAAATAAAATCCCAAAACCAAGAAGGATTAGAATATGATTTATAGTCCTTATTTTTCTCAATGAATTTATAAATATTATCCACAACCATTCAAATAACCACTTCCTTATCCTATGAGTGAACCGTTAGTGAAGATAAGTGCGGAAAAAGAGTTTGATAATGAGGATTTGGAAAGATTTAAGAATGTTCAAGTAAATGTACCTTTTCTCAAGGATTTGAAATATATTACAAGGTATAATATGTTTTTTAAATATATGTGTACCCACACTACAAAATTCAAGGGAGGTGAAAAATTCAATTTCTTAAGGAATGTCCATCCGTGATTAAACATGCTTTTTCTGTCAATTTTGAACACCCCAGAACCTTTAACATTCCATAAAACATAGGTAAATGTGAATTCAAGGATTTAATAATTTATTTAAGATAATACATCAATGTTATGGCACATTATTTTTACTCATCTATTCATATTAGAGAACTAAAACCCTATGTAACTATCAATCAACTTTCCAACTGAAGTATAACTAAGCTAGTTGGAGTTATAGAGTATATTCTTATCTATGTGAGAGACATGTATTTTCCTATATATTTCTTTGTATTAGATATGAAATATGGTTGGTTTAGTATCATTGAACCTCTCATTCTTGGGAGACCCTTTTTGAAAAATGATAAAACTATTATTAATGTTCACAAAGGTACTGTTTAACATGAATTTAGAGGAGATGTTATTCACTCCAATATTTTTCAGTCCATGAAATACCTAGTTGAGGAATATATATCCCCTAAATCTAACATTATTGATTGGTGATCTATATGAATTGATTATTGTGGACCATTTGATTTTAGAAATTCTAAAATTGATTTCAAAACAATTATTGATGACCTAGAAGTTGATATAAAAAAATCATTTCCAATCAAGTAAATTAGGAAATTTATTTTCAAATATATCTCAAGAACCTTGAGAGTGAAAAAAATTTAATTTTTACATTAATGTCCTTTCAAATCAAAAATTCTACTAAAAATCCATACCTTTGAGCAGTACAGTGAAAAACATTATTATCCATACATTGACAAGAAATCTACCTGCTTCAAAATGAACTAGGAGATGAAATTGTTGTCATTGATTCACATAAACCACCTTTGAACAATGAAAATACCCCACCTGAGATAGAGTAAAAACCAATTCTTGATAACCACAAATATTCTTTCTTAGATGTGAATTAAAAATTCTTTATCATCATTTTAAAATGAAATTCAGGGGACTAAGATTACCAACTTTTAGGAATCTATAAAACCCGTGAGAAAGCTATAGGATGGAATTTATTGGATATTGGAAAAAATTATACCATATCTAATTGTTAATGGGTTAGTCCTATACAGGTATTTTCCAAAAAGTGTGTCTTTAAAATCTTAAAGAAATTATTCAGTGAAATTTTCCCAATTAGGTTTCCAAATAAATAGAGAAGATTTTTTTGATATGGGAGAATTAAATTTGTTACAATGATAGATAACTTCCAATTTTCATTTCATAGTCAATTCCTCAAAAGACTAACTAGGAAAACCCAATATTATTTTCTTGATGGATTATCTGATTACTTATAAATCCATATTTCACTAAAGGATCAATAAAATTCAAAATTCACATACCCCTTTAGAACCTTTTCTTATAGGAGAATGACATTTGAGTTTTTTAATTCTCCTAGAAATTTTCAATTGTTTATAATGATCATTTTTTATAAATTTATAGAAACATTCACTGTAGTTTTAATGGATGAATTAATAGTTTATTGTTCATTATTACAATGTTGTTTGAAAAGTTTGAATCATGTTTTTGAAGCTTTCATTGATAAGAATATTGTCCTCAATTTTGTAAAAACCCACATTAAGGTAGATAAGGGGATCATTATTGGTCATGTCATGTCTCTAGATATAATTCAAGTTGATCAATCCAAATTTTTTGTCATTTATTCATTACCAAACCCATAAATAGAGAGAGATATGAGATCCTTCCTTAGACATGTATATTTTTATAGGATATTTATAAAATATTTTAGTGAGGTTTTTTTCCATTATACATGTTACTCTAGAAAGACACCAAATTTGTATTTAATGAGAGTTGTAAAAAACATTTAGGGATATAAAACAAAAATAGATAATCCCTAAAATTTTCCATCCACCCAGATGGGTCATTCCCTTTAAAATCAAGACTAATACATTTGACTTTTCTCTTGGGGTAGTTTTGAGTTATATTATGGAAAGGAAATATCATGTGACTAGCTTATGAATCTATAAATTATTATCAGGACCACTCAAACTACAAACTAATTGAAAAAGAACAATTGGTTACTATCTTTTATTTATAAATATTTAGAAGTTGTCTTCTGGGATCTGAAGTGATTATTTTCTCAAACCATTCTATAATAATATTTTTTATGAAGAAATGTGATTCAGAACCAAGACTTTCTATAATGATCTTATTGTTGTAGGAGTTTGTATTTAAATAAATGATAGTAAAAAAAATTCAAAACTTTGTTTTCAATCATTTGAGTAGAATGAAATCTATTTTTAATGAAAATCTTCAGATCTTTCCACCAATTAAAGAATACTTTCCAGATGAAGAGTTTTATTCTTTTAAGAGTGAAATAATAGGGTTTTCTGATATTTTAAATTATTTTTTTACTGATGAAGGTATACACTAGTTTTACAAGTAAAACTTTTATAAACATGTGGGTGACTCAAATGATTACATTTGGGATGATCCTTACATGTGGCATGTTTTTAGTGATCAAATGATTATAATATGCATTCTAAATTATGAATTTCAATCTTTCCTTTAGTCACGCATTGAGTTGTGAAGGATACTTTTGGAAAAAAATGAAATAAAAGAATAGTTAATTATTATATTTTGTATTGGAACAACATTTTTATACATACTTTTGAATTTTATAGAACATTCAAAAAATTCCAATTTTGAGGTAATATTGTCAAAAAGGATTGACATACCTGAGCAATAACATTTGATTTATGATACCTTGGATGTATAGGGTATGGAATTAATGGGGAAAGTTTCCCAATTCTCATGGATATCTTTAAATATTTATTTTGGTTTATAATGTGTCCAAGTGGATGTAGGTTATTCCCATGAGAGTTGATGATGCCCAAACTATATCCATGTCTGTGAAAGGAAATCAATTTTCTAGATTTGGATTTCTGAGGTTTTTTCTAATTCCCTGACCCCAGTTACCCAGAGTCGGTGCCTTATTACATAACATTGGAATGATCACAAAAGATCAAGGCTCGATAGACTGATTAGTTTAGTAGCCTTGGAAACACTAGATACATTCATAAGTCTTTCATTACATGATAAAATGGAAAACTACAACAACATAGTCTCTATAGTCCACACTCATATCCCCTCAGACTATCCCTACAGTTCAGTAATAAAATACTTCTTCACATCCTGGGAAAAAAATAAAACATAGAAAGGGGTGAGCTCAGATGCTCAGTAAGGATAACAATATAGCAGAAACTTTCAAAAATAAGCATTAACATTTAAGGTAATGTATAACTAAAACAAAAGCCATTTAAACATGAACTTTAGCATAACATGGGAAAAATAAAATGAAATAATTCCATTTACTTATTCACATGGATATTATACTAGTCGAATAATCACATGCAATATCAATAACCACTTTTATAATGATGGAATGCATAGTGACAGACTATCATAACCACATAGTCAAGGCCTTCTTCCAAGATTAAAAATAAGATTTTGTCAAGGCCTTGTTCCAAGAAACTAGTTTGTCTCATGAGACCTACCGATACATAAAAAGCTATAGCAGTCTCCACCCATCACTTACTAAGTCCAATGCATTCCTCATATGAACAGGTTTAAACATAACATAAACATTCGTATTAAAACTACCATAAAAATGTCAATACTTTCTCTATAAACCATGAATGGTATAAAAATAACACATACACATTCAAACATATCAAAAAACCTTCAATACAATATGGAAGTTTTGTATCATAATAAATCAACTTCAAAAAAGCTTAAAATCCATTAAACGATGTTGACATAGATGAAATCAAAACTATTTGAGAGAAATATCTCTTTTTTGAAATCATTTAAAAGTCACATAATTTTAAAAGAAAACATTTACTTTGAAAATATTCTTATAATCTTGTAAGGGAAGCTTTGACAATTTTATAACGGTGGAAAATAGCCGCACCCTCTGTATAAGTTAAAAAAGACATTCTTACCTTAATTGTGTCGAAAAGGTTAAAAAGGACCTTGTTTGGAAAACGATGGAATGTTTCCTTTATAAAAATCTTATAAAAAGTCGACCAAGGGTATAAATGAATTTAACTCATAGTCTATAAAATATTAATAATGTTTTGAAATACATTTCTAAGAAACATGAATGTGGATGATAAAGAGATCTCAATAGATAATTACGTATAAACAACCTCGGATAATGAAGAGATTGTAGAATTAACCCTTAACTTGCACTTTTTCCTTGGTCTAGGGTAGGTTAAAATCCTGTATAGTGGTGAAATAATTTTTATTAAATTATACAAGAATCATATACATTAATATGTTATCATATATGATCTTTTAACATCGCTTTGTTAATAATCTCTTAGTACTATCGTCATTTTGGGTGTTAATGGATTCGTTTTCCTTTATATTCATTGTTATGTGAGTCATATTTTTTATGGATTGGATGTATATTATTCATATCCTGAATGATATCAAGTATATAAATGTTATTTTTAATCGTCTAATTAATATTAGTCTTGAATGGATACGATGAGGAATGAATCTCATCGCGTTCGTGGAGATGGTAATCCGTACATACGCACAAGAGAAAATATAATTACTTTGATATTAAAATAATATAAAATTGGATGTAATATCATATATACAGAATCATTATCATGTTATATTTATTATTTACATGAATTTCACGTCATTATTATAACCATCCAAATAATAATGTATTGAATAACAATTACACCACAACGAGGAGACGGTAATCCGTACATACACACGTATGGTGACATGTCATTCAAAGGATGGATAGAATAAGGAATATGGATGTATCATATTTATAATAACATTACAGAATATAGAGGATACCGGAGTATTTATTTTAGAATGGAAATAACAAAGAAAGAAGAAGTGTAAGAAGAAAAGAACTTGAAAGAGGGTGGTGAAATTATTACCTCTTCTTCGGGTTCTTCCTTTTGATTTGATCAAAAGGGCTACTTAAGTTGGTTTTATGACTAAGGTAAGGCCTCTATGATGAAGGTAGGATGGTTTATAGGGTATATGGGCCGAATGTGGCTGATCCAAATGGCTTTTAAGGTTCTAATTAGAGATAAGGGGGAGTTCCCTTTTATAAGAGGGGTGAGTGGCACCTTAGGAAAAGCTAGAAATATTATTTTATAATAAATTAATTTTCTCTTTCTAATGGCTCAAAAATGGATTATATAAAGTTTAATGTGGGTATGGGTCTAAAAACATTCAACCAATAGGTTTTAGACAGGTTTGGGTCACTATATTAACTTTATCTTTTAGATTTAACTCTTAGTTAAATAGTTTGACATTTACCATGTCTCTTTGTATTTTTATATTATATGGTTAATAAACATACTATATACTTCCAAGAGAACCCTAAGTGGTTCATTAATTATACACATATCATTATATAAGTCCTTTTGCAGAACCTTATATTTTTAGGGATAAAATATCATTTAATAATATAATATTTGTTTTAAAAACTCATTTATGTCAATTTTGACACTATTTGGTATTTTGTTTTTTTTAATTCATAATAGCATTATTACTTCGAAAAAAATTCATATAACCAGACCTAATATGTCTTATTACCCTAGAAAATTATTTTAATTCATAAAAAGTCTCAAATTACATTTATTTGGATATTTATAATATCAATTATTTTAATATTTCATTAATTAGTTAATTACTGCATCATCATTATGTCAAAAATAAATTGAATTATTTAATGTCCAAAAAATATAAATAAAATACCATTATGTAGTAAATAGTTTTATCTTTCTAATTAATAATTATAATCTAATTTATCTTATGTGTAACCATATATTAAAAATGTTTTAGTTATTAAACTTTGATTTTAACTATTTTAACTCTTCTTTAAATAAAATAATAATATGTGTCCTAATCTAATACAAGGGGACCAAAGAGGTTTATATTTTATTCCTAAGATTTTTGTTGGTCTACAATAGAATTAGGACATTTCTTAGGGTAATAATAATATCATTTTTCCCCTTAATTGCCCTATTTACTTTTAACCATGGTAAATAAAAGTAAACATTTTCTATTCACCAAAAAATTATGTTTATCTTATTAAACAACATTTTAATCTTTGATATTAACCGTGTCTCTATGATTTTCGAAATTCCACTCACAAAAGTGGTAAAATTAAGTTTTATGTGAATTTGAAAATTCTCCTAGGAGGTGGGTAAAAGAAGGTGAAAAGTTCAATAAAATTTTTATATATCTAAAATTATTATAAACTGATATCAATGAATTACATTGAACTTATATATGTATTATGTTTCTATTTTTACCTTAATTAATTATAAATAAAAATTCAGTTTTATACAATTACTCAGTGTTTTTCACTATTCATCAAAAATTGAAAGTTTTTAGAAAAATAATAAAATTCACCCTAAGCTAATTTTGATATTCGGAATCCAAAAATGAAGTACATTTTGAAAGATAAAAATTATAAAATTTCAAAAAGTGTGTATTAATATTTATAACAGCTAGTTTGATTGGTTGTGGTGTGTTAGAAATCGAATTTGTGTACTATACACGCTACTGTATTATTCAAAGAGAAGTGTACCGTGGAAGCTTGAGGTGTTACATTCTCCCCTCCTTCAAATAATTTTGTCCTCAAAATTTCTAGAATATTACTGCATAAAAATACTCGGGTGGTTCTTCATCATAAGTTCCTCAGGTTCCCACATTGCCTCTTCCATCTTGTGGTTCCTCCATTGAACTTTTACCAGATGAGTCGTCTGGTTTCTCAGCACTTGTCCTCTTGTATCAAGAATCCTGATGGGCTCTTCACAATAAGACAGATCAGGTTCCAGTTCTAACTCTTCATAGGGGAGTACATGCATTGGGTCAGGCATATATATTCTCAACAGTGATATGTGGAACACATCGTGAACTTTGGAGAGACTTGGCGGCATTTCCAAATGGTAAGCTACAATTCCAATTCATTCTAGAATTTCTAAAGGTCTGATGTACCTGTGACTCAATTTTATCTTCTTATCAAAACGTATAACACCCTTCCATGGAGATACCTTTAAGAAAACATGATCTCCTACATGAAATTCCAAATCCTTCCTTTAGTTATCAGCATAGATATTCTGCCTAGTTTGAGATGCTTTGATGTGGGTTTGGATTACCTTCACATTTTCCATCATTTCCTCAACAAGTTTTGGGCCTATAAGTTTTCTTTCACCAACATCATCCCAACAAGTTGGTGTGCGAAATCTCTTTCAATATAACACTTCATATGGTGTCATCTGAATACTTGAATGAATCTATTGTTATAGGAGAATACTACCAGAGGTAAATATTGATCCCACATACCTTTAAAGTCAAGTGATCATGATCTCAACATGTCTTCTAAGGTTTGAATAGTCCGTTCTGATTGTCCATCAGTTTGGGGGCAGTAGGCAGTGCTCAAACGAAGTTTAGTATCCATGGATTTCTTAATACTTTTCTAGAATCTTGAAGTAAAGCGGGGATGACAATTAGAACCAATCCATAGGGGTACTCCATGAAGTCTTAGAACTTCATCAATATATAGTCTTTATAGACGTTCAAGTGGTAGATCTTCCCTTATAGCATGAAAATGTACTGACTTGGTAAGACAATCAACAATGATCTATATTGTATCATTCCCTCTAGGAGTCTTTGGTAGTCCCATGACAAAGTCCATCGTAATATTATCCCATTTCAACTTCGGTATGGGAAGATGTTGCATGACTCCTCCAGGATATTTTCTTCCAGCTTTCACTTGTTGAAAAACAATACATCTTGACACAAAATTATCAATCTCCCTCTTCATGTTGTCCCACCAAAAATGTTCCTTCAAATCTCTATACATTTTGGTGCTCCCAGGGTGTATAGAGAAATTGGAACTATGAGCATCATCCAACAATTCTCTTTTTAGATCAGGTATATTGGGAACAAAAAGTCTCTTCCCAAATTTCAAAATTCCTTCTTCATACACAAAGTCACTCAATCTCCCATCATTCATAGCTTTAATCTTCGTTTTAAACTCTTAATCATCGGTTTAAGAACTCGTTATCCTTTCTAGTAAATATGTTTTGGCAACCATTTGAAAAATTATTGATATTTCATCTTCCATGGTGATTCCCATATCCATATTTACTATATCCATGAAAATAGGATCCCTTTCAACTCTCATCTTGTTCAAAACTTCATGATATTTTCTACTCAAAGCAATTGCCACCTTATTTGCCTTCCCCAGGTGGTAGTGTATCATGCAATCATAATCCTTTAGTAGTTCAAGCAATATCCATTTCCTCATGTTGAGTTCTTTCTATGAGAAAATATACTTCAAAATCTTGTGATCAGTATAAATCTCACATTTTTCACCATAGAGATAGTGTCTTCAAATCTTCAAAACAAAGATTACAGCTGCTAACTCAAAATCATGAGTACGATAGTTTTTCTCATTAATTTTCAGCTGTTGTGATGCATAGGCAATAACCTTATCATTCTGTATAAGGACACAACCAAGTCCTTTCTTCGATGCATCACTATAAATAACGAACCCATCATTCCCTGATGGTAGAGTCAATATATGAGAGTTGACTAATCTTCTCTTTAGTTATTAAAAACATTATTCACACACTTTTGTCGAAAAAAATTTAACCACTTTATGTGTGATCTTTGTTAATGGGTTAGCCAACCGGGAAAAATTTTGGACGAAACATCGATAATAACCTGTTAAACCAACAAAACTGCGTACCTCAGTTATACTCGTCAGCACTGGCCATTCTTGGATTTTTCTTGTCTTAGAAGGATAAATGGAGATTCCATCCTCTGTTAAAATATAGACAAGGAAAGAAATCTTCCGAAGCCAGAATTCACACTTGCTAAACATCCCATATAATCCAGGTCTTCTAAGAGTCTTCAGGATAATGCGCGGGTGATTTTCATGATCTTCATAGCTTTTGGAGTATACCAAAATATAATCATTAAATACCACTACAAAATCATCGAGATATTCCTTAAAAACTCCATTTATTAGATCCATGAAAACAGAGGGTGCATTAGTCAATCCAAAAGGAATTACGATAAACTTGTAATGCCTGTACCCGGTTCGAAATGTTGTCTTTGCAATGTCTTCCTTCTTCACACACAACTGATGGTATCCAGATTGAAGGTAAATCTTTGAAAAGTATTGATCTCCATGCAGTTGGTCAAATAAATCATCAATGTGAGGAAGAAGATACTTGTTATTTATTGTTATATCATAGATCTCCCTATAGTTGATACATAACATCATAGATCCATCTTTCCTCTTAACAAAAAGGACAGGGGCTCCCCATAGAGAAACACTAGGGAGAATAAATCCCTTATTACTCAATTACTCTATTTGTTTCTTTAGTTCCACTAATTCCATAGTTGATATTCTATAAGGGGTCTTTGATATGGGCCTTCATCCAGGAATTAATTCAATGGAAAACTCAATTTCTCATTCTGGAAGCTGTCCAGGTAAATCTTCTGGAAACACATCAACATATTCTTTCACAATAGGCACATCCTCTATTTGAACATTCCTTTCCTCACCCACAGTTATTTTATTCTCTTCCTTCCCAATAATTGAATTTAGTTGAGCTACTAGGGGTGGATCTTGATAATAATTAGGTGGTGACGATTATGCTCTAAAGATAAGGTGTTCTTTATCGTCATCATAAAAAATAGTAACCTCCTTCTTCTTATAATAAATCTTCGCATCATGGTTCGAAATCCAATCCATACTGAGGATTATGTCAAACTAAATCATAGGTATGATGATGAGATCAGTAGATAAATAACATTTATATGCTCTAATGGGAACGGATTCACAAAACATTGTAGCAATGATACATACCTTAGGAGTTTTGAATGACAACTCTCTTGTTAAATCAAATTGGAAATATCTAATTTTCTTAGAAAATTGGTAGGATATGAAACAATGTGATGATCCAGAATAAAATAAAGCATTTAATAAACTTGAGGAAACCATTAAATTACCTGCCACCACTTCTTTCGGAGCTTCTACCTCAATAGTAGTGATAGCATAATCTTGTCCATGATCCCTTGGCCTTTTCTGAGATAAGTTCCCCTGATGCATAGGATATTCATTTTCATAATGTCCCATCTCCCAGCAATTGTAGCATTGAATATCGGTAGCTTCTTTCTTCCCCTAGCAGTCATGAGCTTGGTTGCCTTTTTTACCACACTTGTAATGGAATCTCATTCCCTTCAAGAAAGTACTAGGGTGTTTCTTCCCACATTTACTACAGGATGGATATTCAACTTTACCCTTTTTCCCCTTATTTCTATTTCCAGAGTGATCAGCAGATCTCTTCTTCTCTTGCTTTTCTTTAAAGTCGTAAGACTTAGAAAATTATTTTTCTGTCTTGATAGCACATGAGATAATATCTTCGTACGATGAGAAGGATTGTGAGACTAATGCTCATTGAAGAAATAGTTTTAACCCATCAAAAAAATGATAACCTTACTTCTTGGGGTATGTATATAATCTGAATCATGCCTAGCTAACCTTGTAAAGTTAGCCTCATACTTTGTGACATTCTCATCCTCCTTTTGCCTCAGACTCAGAAATTGTCTTTCCATATCTGCTCGATGGTCACAAGGAAAGTATTTTTCTAAGAAAATATCGTTAATCTCCCTCCATTTCATATTTAATACTTCATCATCTTGCTTTGTATTTTGAATCAATGACCACCATTGATCAGCATCTCCAGTGAGGCGGTAAACTTCCATGAAAACCTTTTCCTTTTTGCTACTCCCCAAGGTGTGGAATATTTTCTCTAAAGAACCTGTCTATTTCTAAGATACCAATGGATTTGTACTCCCATTAAATGTTGGTGTTTGTTGCCTCATGAAGCAATCTAACGTTGATCCTCCACGTTGTGGATCGGGGTGCTCCATACGGGTAAGGTTATTATTCATAACCCGAGTGAGTTGTCCTGGTATGGTGACAAGTTGATCAGTAGTAGTTATATCACTTGCTCCACTATAATTATCTTGAGTAGGAGGGAAATCCCTACATGGAGTGTGTGCATTGATATGGTTTCCATTCCTTCTACGAGGAACCATTTCTAAATAATGGCATAAACTATATCAGTTTATGAATCGAAATACATAATTCCAAACTTGTAAAACACATAACATAAATTGAACAATTTATGGATATAATCCATAATCATAAAAAAATGTTTTCTTTAAGAAAGTATATACTCATAAACCCTTCATAATGGTTTGTAAAGAAATGAGAATTACCCTAATTATATCCCCCGGGAGTGTGGTAACCAAGAGGGCAGCAAGGCCCGTTGTCGTTCACCAGTTCCCATTCGAGTCTTGCTCAAAGCGGTGTTTTCGGGTTTTACCCCTAGGTACATCTGTGCCAGAGCCGCCTCTACCTGCTCATATCCAGACAGGGATGTATTTCTTGGAAAAATCACAAAATCTCTACAATAACAAAATTCTAGGAAGTTCATCTATACTAATCCTCAAAGTCTATCTTAGGGATATGAGCTCTAATTAGAGTTTATCTAAACCCAACTTCCAAAGTTTGTACTAAACTTCCTCTCTTACCAACTGTAACGCCCCAACCCCAGTTACCTAGAGTCGGTGTATTATTGCATAACATTGGCATAATCATAAAATATCAAGTCTAAAAAGACCGATTAGTTCAGTAGCCTTAGAAACACAAAATACATTCATAAGTCTTTCATTACATGATAAAATGGAAAACTACAACAACATAGTCTCCATATTCCACACTCATATCCCCTCAGACTATACTTGAAGGTCAGTCATAAAATAATTCTTCACATCTTGGGAAAAAAATAAAACATAGAATGGGGTGATCTCATATGCTCAGTAAAGATAATAATATAGCAGAAACTTTCATAAATAAGCATAAACATTGAAGGAAATGTATAACTAAAACAAAAGACTTTTAAACTTGAACTTCAGCATAACATGGAAAAAATAAAATGAAATAATTTCATTTACTTATTCACATGGATATTCTACTAGTCGAATAATCACAAGCAATATCAATAACCACTTTCATAATGATGGAATGCATAATGCCAGACTATCATAACCACATAGTCAAATCCTTGTGCGAAGACTACAAATAAGATTTTGTCAAGGCCTTGTTCCAGGACACTAGTTTTTCTCATGAGACCTACCGATACATATTGGAGCTATAGCTGGCTCCACCCATCACTTACTAAGACCAATGCATTCCTCATATGAACAGGTTTAAACATAACATAAACATTCGTATTAAAACTAGCATACGAAATGTCAATAGTTTCTCCATAAAACATGAATGGTATAAAAATAACACATCCACATTCAAACATATCACAAAACCTTCAATATAATATGGAAGTTCTGTATCATAATAAATCAACTTCAAATAAGCTTAAAATATATCAAAGGATGTTGATATAGATGAAATCAAAACTATTTGAGAGAAATATCTCTTTTTTGAAATCATTTAAAAGTCACCTAATTATAAAATAAAACATTTACATTGAAATTATTCTTATAATATTGTAAGGGAATATTATATAATTTAATAACGGTGGAAAATAGCTGCACCCACCCTATAAGTTAAAAAAACATTCTTACCTTAATTCTGTCAAAGAGGTTAAAAAGGACCTTGTTTGGAAAACAACAGAAAAATTCCTTTATAAAAATCTTATAAATTTTAAAACAAGGGTATAAATGACTTTAAATAATAGTCTATAAAATAGTAATAATGTTTTTAAATACATTTTTAAGAAACATGGATGTGGATGATAAAGAGATCCCAGTAGATAATTACATATAAAGACCCTCGGATAATGGAGAGATTGTAGAATTGACCCTTACCTTGAATTTTTTCCTTGGTCGAGGGTAGATTAACCTCCTGTATAATGGTGAAATAATTTTTCTTAAATTATACAAGAATTTTATACATTAATATGATATCGTATATGATCTTTCAACATTGCTTTGTTAATAATATCTTAGTATTATCGTCGTTTTGGGTGTTAACAGATTCATTTTCCTTTATATTCATTATTATGTGAGTAATATTTGTTATGGTTGGGATGTATATTATTCATATACCGAATGATATCAAGTATTTAAACGTTATTTTTAATCATCTAATGAATCTTAGACTTGAATGGATACGATGGGGAATGAATCTCATCACGTTCATGGAGATAGTAATCCGTACGTACGCAAAAGGGAAAATATCATTATTTTGATTTTAAAATAAAATATAATTTAATGGTATATCATATATACAGAATAATTATCATGTTATATTTATTATTTACATGAATTACACATCATTATTATACCCATCCAAATAATAATGTATTGAATAACAATTACACCACGACGTGGAGACGATAATCCGTACGTACACACGTGTGGTGACATTCCATTCAAAGGATGGATAGAATAATGAATATGGATGTATCATATTTATAATAACATCCCATTTTATTGAATATACTGGATTTATTATTTTATAATGGAAATAATCAATAAATAAGTAGTGGAATAGAAAAGAACTTGAAAGAGGGTGGTGAAATTATTACCTCTTCTTCGAGTTCTTCCTTTTGATTTGATCAAAAGGTCTTCTTAAGTTGGATTTATGACTAAGTAAAGGCCTCTAGGATGAAGGGAGGATAGTTGAGAGAGTATTTGGGCAGATTTTGGCAGATCCAAATGGCTTTGAATCTGTGAATTAGAGACAAGGGGGAGTGCCCTTTTATAAGAGGGGTGAGGGGCACCTTAGGAATAGGTAGAAATATTATTTTATAATAAACTCATTTTCGGTTTCTAATGGCTCAAAAATTTATTATTTAAATACTTAGGTGGGTATGGTTCGAAAACCATTCAACCAATAGGTTTTAGATAGGTTTGGGTCACTATATTAACTTTATCGTTTATATTTAACTCTTAGTTAAATAGTTTGACATTTACCATGTCTCTTTGTATTTTTATATTATATGGTTATTAAAAATACTATATACTTCCAAGAGAACCCCAAGTGGTTCATTAATGATACACCTATAATTATATAAGTCTTTTGGCCAAACATTAGATTTTTAAGAATAAAATATCAATTAATAATATAAAATTTATTTTAAAAACTCTTTTATGTCAATTTTGACACTATTTGGTATTTTGTTTTTCCTAAATTCATAACAGCATTATTACTTAGAAAACAATTCATCTAACCAACCCTAATATGTCATATTAACCTAGAAAATTAGTGGAATTCATAAAAAGTCTCAAATTACATTTATTTGGATATTTATAATATCTTTTCTTTTAATATTTAATTAATTAGATAATTATTATATCATCATTGTGTCATAAATAAATTAATATATTTAATGTCCAAAGAATATAAATAAATACCATTATGTAGGAAATATTTTTTTATCTTTATAATTAATATTTATAATCGAATTTTTCTTATGTGTAACCCTATATTAAAAATGTTTTAGTTATTAAACTTTGATTTTAACTATTTTAACTCTTCTTTAAATAAAAAAATAATAAGTGTCCTAATCTAATCCAAGTGTAACAAAAAGGTTCATATTTTATTCCTAAGGTTTTTTTAGTCGAATTATACTTATCCAATAGAATTAGGAAATGTGTTAGGGTAATAATAATATCATTTTTACCCTTAATTACCCTATTTACTTTTAACCGTGGTAAATAAAAGTAAAAATTTACTATTCACCAAAGATTATTTTTATCTTATTGAACCACATTTTACTCCTTGATATTAACCATGTCTCTCAGATTTTTGAAATTCCACTCACAGAAGTGCTAAAATTATGTTTTATGTGAATTTGCAAATTCTCCTTGGAGGTGGGTAAAAGGCGGTGAAAAGTTCAATAAAAGTTTTATATATCGAAAATTATTATAAACTGATATCATTGAATTACAGTGAAATTATATAATTATTATGTATCTATTTTGACCTTAATTAAATTTAAATAAAATAAATAATTATTTAAATAAAATTTCAGTTTTAAACTATAACTCAGTGTTTTTCACTATTCATCAAAAATTGGAAGTTTTTAGAAAAATACCAAAAATTCACCCTAAGCTAATTTTGATTTTCTGAATCCATAAATGAAGTACATTTTGAAAGGTAAAATTTATAAAATCTCAAAAAGTGGGTATCACTATTCATAATGGCTAGTTTGATTGGTTGTGGTGTGTTAGAACTCGAAGTTGTGTATAAAACAGGCTACTGTATTATTCAAAGAGAAGTGTACCGTGGAATCTTGGGGTGTTACATTTTTTATCACTTATCTAGGTACCCAATTTTTTAAAACAACATTATAATATATTTTGATGGGATATAGAGTTCATAATAGGGTTTCTACATCCTATCACCCTCAAACAAATGGAATTTTTGAGTTTTTATACAGATAAATCAAACAAATTATTGAATTAACTATGAACAAAAATAGAAAGGATTGGATTTTGACACTGGATGACACAATCTGGGTTGATAGAACTCCATTAAAAATAATAATTCGTATTTCAAAATTTGTATTAGTCTATGGAATTTGTTTTAACCTTCCAATTGTATTAGAACACAATTATTTTTTGGGTCTTAAAACATGTAATATGAAATCATTTTCTTTTATAAAAGAAAGAAATTTGTTTTTACAGGAGTTGCAGGTGATCGGGAACAATGAATATGATTACTCTAGGTTGTACAAAGAGATAAGGAAATTATTTCATTATGTAATAATTCTAAAAAAAATACAAGGATATAAAGTGTTACTTTTTTAATCCATATTAAAGTTTTACCCATGTAAATTTCATTCCAAATGGATTAGCCCTTTCATTGTTAGTTATTTTTTTTACATTTCATGCTATCTAGATAAAATAACCAAGAAAAGTGACACCATTAAAAATCAATAGACATATTTTGAATCCATTTAGAGATAATTTTTAAGACCCTTCAAGGTAGTAGATCTATCTTCAAGAGTCTTAATTCAATTTAAGAAAGGTTGTTTCTTTCATTATCATTTATTTTTTATTATGCATTTAATTTCTTGAATTTTATTTTCTCACATAAAACTATTTCACAATGAGGTTATTGAAAAAAAATAAATTTTGGTAGAGGATAATTAATTTTATATTATGGTTATTTATTTATTTTCAAATTTACTGTTTTTAGTTTTTCTTTAAATATTTTTTGTGTAAATTGTATTTTCTTTAATTTTCTTTCCTGAAATTTTTTTGTGTGTTTTACTTTCGATTTTTTGTGTTTTTTAAAATTGTGAGCTCAAATGTTTATATTTTTCATTTTTAAAACTCATTTCAATGAGTGAACAAATTTATACCTTGAAACAAAACATAAATGAATGTTGAAAATGACTTTTTTTCAAATTCAAAAATTTAGAAATTTCATGAAAAGTCGTATAATTTTTTAATCTCATGTCACATATCAGTACCTTTATATTTTAAATCCCCTGTATAAAAGGATTTTAAACTCTTTTTTGTAATATTATTTTTTAATTAAACTCATTCTTATAATGAACTAATCCATGATTTCTTTAATAAGAACATGATTTATTTTATCAAAACATGATGGTTGAGGTACTTGTTTATTAAATTATTGTATAAATTATTTTGATTTTAAAGCCCCATTTTGAAGAGAATTATTTTTAATTTATCCTTCCATGTGAATTTGATAATTTTAATCCCTTAGTATTCATGTACATACTGTTAGGTTAGCCATATTACATTCCAATTTTACATTTCAACATGCTCTTAATATGAAAATTCATGATATAGTTGAACTTAACTATGTGGGTGGGGGTGCAGACTTGTGGTGTGATATGTAATTTTTTGTTGGTTTGGTTGGAAAATAAATTTATGAAGAGTGGTTTTTTTAGATTAAAAAATATATTATATTAATTTGTGCCTTTCTGAATCTTTCAAGGAAAAGGGATTTCTACCCTTCTAGAGCTTCCAAAAAATATTCTGCCTAACTAGAGCATTCAAAAAAAGTAATTTTTTTTTATTTTTAAATTTTTATGTTGTGATATGTCCATGATAATTTAAAATATTCCTATAGATGATTTTATTTACAAAGGTAAGTGATGAGGAGATATTATATGATTTAAGATTAGAATCATGCAATTGTGCTTCAAAAAATCCAAAACCTCATTATTCAAACTTATATATATCAACATCTAAAACCTACCAACAAAAATACATATAAAAAACATAAAAATTAATACTAATAATCATATATTCTTGACTCACATAGAGTGGAGATATATAAATTTATCAAGACTAATTTATTTCTTTCATGAGTTTGGATTAGAAAAGACTTGTTGAAAATCTACATTTTTATATTGAGAAGAAATTAATGTGAAGAAAGTGTTTTGTGTGAATGAGAGGAGAAAATAATTTTAAATTTATTTAATGAGTTTAATTGAGAACTTTAAATATTGTTTTTGATGAGTCATGATATCTTTTGTTTCTTGGTATTTAATTGGTGGATCTTATGTGTATCTGTTATGAATTTTCCTTGATTTAGTTTTAGTACTCACTTATCTAAGAGTCTAAGTGTTATGTGTGGGATAATTGATAGAGATAATATTTTATTTATTATTTATTTATATTTAAATGATATAGTCCCCAAAAATTATAATTTTATGTTAAATTTCATCATTTTTGAAACATTCATATGTTTTGAGCTTAAAAGTGAAAACTGATTAATTTTTTGAAATTTTATAATTTTCTACCACCTCTATATTTCAAGAATAAATTTTTATATATTGATCCAAATTTATTAATTCTTTCTTATGATTAATATGTTCATGATTTAATACTTTTTCAACTAGACCTTGTGCTAATTCAAAATTATTAAGGCCCAAATAAATTAGTCAATGTGGAAAATAGTTTTGGCTCACAGAATTGAACCCACCTCATTAAATGATGAATATCATGGGATAAAAGTATCCAAATTAATTGATTCTAACTTTATGTGAATTATAATTGATGATATCACCTCTCCATTAAATTTTGAATTCAAATTTGGTCATTAGTATGGTCTTTGAGCATATTGAATATGAGAAAAATGAAGAGTCTATTTTAAAAAAATAGGATATCATTAAATTATTTGTAAAATTTCTTAATAAATTCCAAATGAATTTACATTTTGTGGGTAGATTGGAAATTTATGTCTAAGAAACTTTCTAGAACACCTCTTGTCAATATTCAGTAGGTAATGAGGGAAAAACGATCCAACTTTGAATAGAATGAAACTGCACTGTAGATTTCCACCCCACCTCCTCTTTAGATTTCTATGTCCATATATTTTTAGGGGTTTTTGGCTTTAGAGTGAAAGGGGAAGGCTAGGATAGAGTGGTTTATGAAGATTTGTTTTAATTTTTTCTAGAATGGAGGAGATGGGGGATGAATAATTGATGTGAGGCTAATCCCCAAGTGGTTTTGGATGGTGATAACTGATAGGTACTCTCTTCCGAGTTTTGATTCTCCTGTGTAATCTCTTCTAAATTTTTCTTGAACTTATATTTTTGAATAAACGTGTGTTTTATATCATGAATAAATTTTTAACTAATTTAATTTATATTTTTTTAAATCTATGATGTAAAATAATTGATTCCACTATTTAAATTTATTCGGTGAGGTCTTTCCATTGTGTATAGTGAACTTTATTAGTTTTGATGTCTTAGAGGTTTTCCAATGATTGGATCATTTTGTAGGAGGAAAAACAATCATGTTGAATTCTTGATATGACATACTTTCAAAATAGGGTGTTCGTCTAGAGTTGTTTTGTTGGAATTGATAAATTTATTTGGGAAATTATTTTTTAACAAAGAAGAGGGGAGTGTTTGAAAGGTCTAAGCTTATCCACAAATGATACTTCAATTATGGTATCGAATCCCTTTTAATTTTATTTTACTTTCCTATTTGGATCATTAATTTTGTTTAACATTAGTTACTATTCATTTTCCTTATTATCAATTTTAATCAAATCCTGAAAAAAAATTCCTTTTTCAAAAAACTAAAAAATCAAAAGTGACAGTTTTGTATCCCAAATTGAATCCTCCTCGAGAAAAAATCTAGGGATATCTATATTTCATTTTTATAGGGGATAAATTTATTTATTGGGTTTTTCACAAAATAAAAACCGCACTTCCTCAATATAGAATAATTGTTATTAGATGTCTTAGTTAGTCCAAAAAATGTATCAATTATGATATTATCACACTTCCACATTGGTATAGGGAGTGGTTCCATGAAACATTTTAGTATTTTAATATAATAAATTAATTATAAAAACATAAAACATCTTAATAAATAGTCTGAAAATTTCCACTTCATGTTTTTCGAACTATAAGGGTTTAGTAAAACCAAGTTATATCAATACATTTGATTTATAATATTTATATTGTAAATCATTCATTATCTTAGTTGTTTAAGGTACAAACATTATTTTCCCTGAAAACCAAAACACTATATTCAAAGATTAAATTAATCAATCTTCAATCTTTCTTGGATTTTATATTTTTTTAGGAACACTTATTATCTTATTGAGACTTCTTTAACTTCTAAAGTAATGATAGTTGGGTAATTACATGGAAAATGAATGATATACCCCTTATCTAGAAATTTCCATATACAAAATTTCTAACTAAATTAATATTATATCCTTATCCATCTTTATCATGTATCTAACTCCATGGTCCTTTCAACTAAATGAATCCTACACTATGTCCTCCTTCCCAATGTGGTCGTGCCTAACACAATTTTAATCCTTGTATAGTTCTAGCCAACTCCTTTGTCTCGTATTGTATTCTTTTTTAGTAAATATACACTTAAAAATTTTCATTAATATATTTGTTACTAATTTCATGGTAAAAATAGTGCCTCCATATATTTAAAGTAAATATTATATAATCCATATAAATATCATGAGTTGGATAATTTTACTCTTGAGTATTCAACTGCCTTGATGAATAAGTAACAGCTCTATAATTTTTCATAAAGAAACACTATAATCCTTTACTTAAGGAATAATTGAATATAAAAAATACTTCATTTATTGATGGATAGTTTAATACCCATTCATTAATTCATCTCTTATTATATTCCTTGAATAATTTTTCACATTCTGAATACCATGTTAATTTTACCCCTTTTCATGTCCACTTCATTAATGGATTACCTAACTGAAATTAATTTTCAGAAAATGTAAAATAGTTATGAAATATTCCAAATAATCTATGTATCTATGATAAAATTTTTATGGAACTTAATTATTTAATAACATTTATTTTATGGGGTCAACTGATATTTTATCTATGGATAAAATATACCCATGAAAAGAAACAATGTGATGCCAAAATTCACGATTACTAAATTTCTAATATAAATACTTCCCTCTTATTGTCTTAATAATAATTAACAAATATTTATCATGCTATTGATATCCCTTACAGTATTTCATGAATTCATTAATAAAAAACCCAAAATATTTACCATGACAATCCAAGAATAATCTATACATGAGGTCTATAAACAAAAATGGTGAAATTGCTGAACTAAAATGAAATTATATGAGGGAAACATTCCCTACTAAGGCATCACTTTAAAAAAATAATTAGGTGATTGATCTTTATTTTATGGTTACATACATAATTTTAAGAATTTCTTTCTAAATTTTTAAGACTTCCATATACTCAGCAAAAAAATTCTTCTTATTATTTCCTTAAATTTATGAATTCTCTTCCCATGTCATTTATCTACTCAAAAAATAATAATTCTATAGGAATATAGAATTAAAATATTTCCACACTATGATTTTTATATCTTCATCTTTAATGGTGTTTTTAATCAATGACCACTATCGATATGTTTCTCCCCTTAAATGATATATTACCATAATAATCCTTTTGTGTTCACTACATCCCAATAAACAAAATAACATCACTGGTTAATTGATCCACTAAACTACCAATAATGGACTAGATGTTCAATAAAAATATATGTTTTTTTGTTTCATAAAGTGATAAAATGTTGTTAAACTATGTTGAGGTACATTAGTTCATTCCATATGGGTGATATTATTTTTCATAACAAGAGTTAACTATCCTAGTATTATGATAATCTATTTATCTCCAACCAAAACTTTTTGCCTTATTTAGAAGTGAATTCCCAAAATTGATTACAAATGTGAACATGGTTTATATTTCTTAAATTATTTTAAATTTTTAAACAATCATAAATATTTAATTAGAATATGAATAAAGCATTTAATTATAAATCATAGTATATAATTTATATAAATTTATTAAAAAATTAGGTCATGTACATATATAAATGTTTCCTAAATATCATAAGGGTTTCCATATAGTTATGTTATCTAATAATATGAATTCAATTATTGATCATTATGTTTTAAAAACATCCTATAATACAAACTATAACACCCTAAGTCCAGTCACTCAAATATAGTTGTAATTTTATTACACTGGTACACAATACATAGACCATACGATCCAATAGTTTAGTAGTCTTGGGAAACTTGATACATTAATGGGAATTAAAATAAATTGAAAATTAAATGTATATCATATGAAAAATTCAAAAAATTATTATTTATCCTTGAAAACCCAAATATCCCACACAGTTATCTACTTGGTTTTAGGAGGAGTGAAAAAATAAAATAAAGTTGTGAACTCAAATGCCCAGAAAGGGGTGGCGTAGAGAAAAATATAAGTTAGAATAAGCATGTAATACTTAATATGATTAGACTAAATTATAAAATAAAAAACTATATGAATTATAATGTGAGTATAAAATATACATGGATAGATTAAACACAGAAAATATATAACAAGGATAATTATAACTGAGTTCATAGAGATGGATGCATAATGTCACAAATCATAAACATTTCAGCATGTCTATTTTGAAAGAAATAATTTATAAATAGGTAATTCATACACCAAATACCAAACTAATTTGTCTCATTACACTTATCAATGCATAGATGGGCTATATAATTTCAATCCCTACCCATCACTAATTAAGTCCAATGCATTCATCATATGAAGGAATGAATAAACAATCTGATACATGTCTAACAATATCTTGTAATCAATAATCATCTACATTGAAAACGAAAATACAAAATATCAATATTTAATCATTCAATGGGATAATAATGCAATATGTGTGTATATATAATAATCAAAATAGAAACATTAGGATAGTCAAAATATAATGGATGATAACTCTATCAATGTAATGATAATTTTATATTATAAGGATATCAAGAGTAAATATTCATTGAGTTTAATAGTTTTTAATGGTATGAGACCAACAAAATGGTTCAAATCCTTATATATTGTTTATAAAGAGCATGTGAATCATTCAATCTATATCCCCCATCCATATCAAAATAGGCTTATAATTGGGCCAATTAATATGTACAATGTGAAGATCAAGTTAATACCTAATCAACATTTTTAGGATAATTAACCCTCATTGCATACGAGAGAGCGAAAATATCAAATTATAGTATCTAGATGTAGATTCTAGTTTAAGGAAACCACATACACTATACATTTCAAATTTTTTTAGATGTTTCAGATTTATCCCTTTGGATTCCACTAATGTGGGAGCATTATAACGGATCATAGAGGTAGTATAATGAGAGTATATAGAGATATCTCATTGATATCATACTAATAAATTGATAATGAAGAACCATAATACTATTTCCCATTGAAATTAAAAATAATTATAAAAAATTGCAAAAATATATAATAATAAGGGATTAGGAATCCCTACTTTGAAATAATAATGGCATAAGAATAGGCTTTAATGAGAGGTAATAAGTAATATCTAATTAATAATATATCAAATGGATGAGGATTCCATTGATTTATAACTATATAAATATATGAATAGGTATTTTAATGATATTATAAAAAAATATTGATATTGATAAGGAAATGTGAGGATTTAGAACCCTTTCCTTAAAAGATAAATTCATAATGTTTTAGAAGAGAACCATAGAATATTTAAAACTCTTTGGAGTGATCTTTAGAGGGATAGTGGGAGGATTATCATGATCAATAATTTTAGACTGAGGTGGAATGGTAGGATGTGTGGGAATTTAAATTAAATTTGTGGAATTTTTTTATTAATTTCAAAACATGGGCCTTGGAATCCAGGATAATAAATAAAATCATTGACATTCAAATGGTTATAAGACATTTTATTTAACATTTTGGGAATGATATAATTTTATTTAATGTTTAAGAACTTATATGAACTATAATATATTATTTTAGTTGGAAAAAATAATTTTGTTCATTCAGAATTATTTTTTTAAAACATAAAATAAACTTTAGGATTTTAAAACTTATGATAGGTTTTGAAATTTAATTTTAATACATAAAAATAAATTATTATAATTATTAAAATTGTTTTGGAAAGAAATAATTTATTTCTTGAAACAAAATATTTTTAATCCATTATGTTGTCACACCACTTACTATAAATTAATACCGTGTTTTTCCTTTTTACCAAAAATTATGACTATCTCAAAAAAAATATAAAAAACTCTATATTGGCTAATTCTAATGTGTCAATTCCAAATTTATATTCATTTTTATGTAAATAATTTTCAATATATGTAGAATTTATTTATTAATTAAACAAATTTATGTATTTTAATATCAATAATTTGGAACCCCAAATTCAATAAAAACTTTTAATTTTTATTCTGAGATATATGTGGGTAATTATATAATTACTCATTATTCTATATATGTTATTAATCATTAATTTTATTATTACCAAATTTTTTAATAAACTAGTTTAGCTTATATTTTCTTTTTTTTTATATTGTATAATATTGTTTTTTACTATAATGATCAAATAATATAATTTGAATTGTGACTTAGTTTTTTTGATAAAATATTTATCTATAATAGTAGAATACAATGTATTTCTTACAAATACGTATTCAACATCTTCAATTTTTACATAAGATCATCTAGAATGAAACCCATCAATTCTTATATATATATTTTCAGATAAATCCTTTAAACCCCACTTTCTAAAAATCCATTTGATAAATGGATTTTCATTGAATAGCCTCAAATAAGAAGTGTCATATTTTTTGACACCCACTTTGCTTCAATTATGTTTTGATCCTTAAACCTCTTTATAGGGACATTTTCCGGATATTTATCTATTTAATTTAGTTACCTATTCATTGACATGATGAATGGTTATTCTCTTTCTACTTATTATAATAATGAATGATACACATGAGACAATAAAGTGGTATACACTATATTCTTCATCTATCAAGTTTCTGTATGATTAGATTTATCAATATTAATATTAAATACATTTACCTCTATTTCTTCTCAAACTATTTTGTTTCTATTAGACTATATTTAACCAAATCTTCATAGACTTATTTAGTTATATATTCATTATCACACATAAGATCGTATGATCTTCCTGAATTAATAATTATTTCATCATTTTCTTAAAATAATTCAAAAAAATATCTAATTTTATATTTAATTCTACCACTTTATTAATTAAAATCTATATCATTGGTTTCTATGATATTTTTCATTCTCCTATTAATTAATTTCCATTCATGACTCTTATAAGTGTTTCTTATAAATATCAATTCATAGACAATATCTATATATTTTCCTTGAATTATGTTTTTTCGGATATAGAACATGATTCTAAACAATTTAAATTATACAAGTGTTAAATTCCTCTCATTCAACATTTTGTATGGAATGTTAATCTCATTAGTACTTAGTAAAGAAAATTTGTTATGTACACTACAACTTCTACCTCATATGTTTAATAAGATCGAAAAATTACACTCTCAATGAGTAATATTTTTTCCATGTGGTTCACCTCCAAGTTTGAAATTTCAATAATGTCATTTTGTTATGGTGATCCCATTGATCAGACCTCATTATTGATGATGTGTGTTTCTAGATAACTTTCCCCCACATTAGAGGTGTACTCCATGTCATCGTATGATTGCAGACATTGGTCATGATTCTTACTGCATTTTTTCATTCGATCAAAACCACTTGATACAATCAATTACCAATTCTTTAGGTAATAAATGTGATAGCATCCATTATACTAAAATTCTAAACAATAAGATAAATAATCTAAAATTACATGATTTAGGAAGCTTCATGGGACCACAATAATTTGTTTCAATTTAGTTCAATAGATGAGAAGATCTTTTTTTTGGTAGGGATTTCACATAATTTTTCCTCTTACATAAACATCACATGTATTATCATTGTCCCATATCAGATTTGAAAGCCTTTAATTTTGATAATTTCTCCATGATTTATTGATGCATATACATAAGACTTTGATACAAAAGGGAGTTTTATCCTTCTACCATAAGGAGGATAATTTTCTCTGTAATGGTCCTAACTATTAACAAATTTTCCTTTTCTATTCAAGGATGTTTTTGGGATTTAAGAGAAATTTCATAAAAAAATTTTGGAAATGATTTTGTAATTTATAAAGTAGTTTTAAAATGAGTTTTTTAAAATTACAGAAGTAATTTAAATGTTATAAAACTCTACTTCGTAAATTAATGTAAATTTTATATTTTTATTTCAATATTTTATAAGTGGTTTTTGACTTCTCGGAATAATTTAATTAATTTTGGAAGTGTTGAAGAATATTTGAAATGATAATAAACCCTTTTTTGAATTATTTATATGTTTGTTTAATTGAATAAGTAATATTTTAATATAAATACTTACCCTTAGACATGATAATGGATTTTTATAAGGGTAATGGTAGTTTTTAATATCTTCTACAAGGGTAAGATTATTTATCAAAGACTTGATAAAGGTTAACTATAATATCACAGAACCCATACTCTTGGATCCAGTGCTGAAATCAAAATCATTATATTTTTGTCTTTGAATCTGATTATTATGACCCAATTTTTTCTATCTAACCCAAACAACATACAAACAAAAAATTGGATCACTAAAATTTTCAAGGACATTTTAGTTCTATAGTTTTATATATTTAGGGAAAACTCCCTCATAAATAATACCCATGTAATTAAATGATAATTTCTCCCACTTAACCTAGTTTTCCATATTTCACGTTTAGTCATCGTCATCATCCAGATGAAATCCCTTCTAAACATAATTCATTCAACCTCATTATTTATAACCTAGGGAAAAATAAAAATAAGAAGCATTATCTCAAGTGCTCATTAAAGGAAAACATAAGAATTAACATATGAATTTCATGAGTAAGATTAAGAAGAGGATAAGGGTATGATATCATAATCAAATTGAATGAGTATAATATAATAATATTCATACCCATATAATCTTGGATCATCAAACTTGAAAACATGGAATAATGCTTAAAAAATGAAATATTTATGATAATCAATAATCATGAGTCTTGTGATATTAATATTGATCATATTAAATACCTTAAACCCATATATAGTGTAGAAACATTTGTTAATATCTTGGTACATCATCTTAATAAAACACTTATAGAACCCTTTTTGACCCTTTACATTTAGAATAACCATATATACAATATCTAATATAATTCTCTAGAGAAAATAATCTTCACCTAATGCATTGGAGCACTATCTATGTCCAACCATCATATGAGGTATAATGGGCTCACCCATCGCTATCTAGGCACACCCATCATATATAATGTCCAAGGACCACAACGTGAATAAGGTATATGGAGCTTTAGATTCATTATAAAACTCATAGAAACAATAATTATTCTTTCTTAACATGGTTGGATCATGTAAAATAAATTGGGTTCATGTTAATATTTTTGGAACATGATTATCCCATAGAAAGGAAAAGACTTCTATAATAATATCTTTGAAACAATATTAATCAATCAATGAAAATAATTACAATGGTATCATTAAAAAACATCATAATTAGAGAATAGGTAACAATAAGGTTTGTTGATTTTGATGAATGTAAATACCATTAAAATATCATTAAATACATTTTGAGGAAAATAACCTTTCATTTTGAAAATTACATTTTAAAAAGTAAAAGTTCACAAAATATTGTGAAAATCATTTTATTTGAAATAATCCTTGTAAAAATATAAAGGAATCATTAAAATTAACTAAAAACATTTATTGTGTAAAATATTCTTTCCATTTTTAAAAACACATTTTTAAGCATAAAACATTTTGAAAATCCTTTTCTTTGAAAACCACTTCTAAAAACTAATAAATTACAAAATATTATGGAAAATTTTCTTTAATAATATCCTTATAATCATTAAAAAGAAGAATCAAAGAAATTTAATTCATAATGGAAGGTATTTCCATACAGGATATACAATTTAAAAATCACATTCCATTTTCACTATAAAAAATTTAGAAAGGTACGTTGTTCCGAAAATGATAAAAAGATTCATATTTTCGGTAAAATCCAAACAGAAATTGTTTTAAAAAAATGAATATTACATTTAAAAAAATGTAAAAAGGTAAGACATGGTTAAAAATGTCTTTAATTGAAATAAAATATATTTAAAAACATATTTCGAAAACATTATTTTGAAATTAAAATGATTTCTGACCAAAGAGAGATATAAAGTCGGATTTCATTAGAAACATTTTATCGATTCTTTTCAGTAACAAAGAGTAGTAATATTACTAGTAAATATAATTAATAACTATAGGATAATAAAATTCAGGATTTTATTGAGATATATATCATATGATATCTTAATTGGAATCATAATCATAAATAATACTGATAAACGGGGAGATTGTAACATAAGATTCTTACCACATTAGTAAGATTGAATCACAATATCCATGAAAAAATATCATTAAATGAAAATTATAATATCATTAAAACTAGGATATTAATTATATAACATGTCAATGGGTTAGTATAAACACCTCATAAAAGAAGATAGGCGTATAACATGGAATACGTCTCAAAGAACGAAAATTTAGACAAAAATCACTTACTGCTTTGGTAACTTTGAAACCATAAACAATATAAAATAGATATCATAAAATTGATATTTAAATCAATATAAATGTAAGTATAATAATAATAAAATACATTCATGGAAATTATATAAACAAAATTACAAAAATATGTGGTAAATATGGCATACATCTCACAAGAACAAAAGTGAGATGAGAAAACCCTTACCTCACGCTTCCTTTTGGTTGGTCATGATTTAACATCATGTATATTGGTTTTAAACATGTTATTAACTCATTATAAAATTATATAAATATTTATAATATCATATATGATCCCTTTATAACATCTTATCACCCATTCATTAATAATCCTTCATTATTTTCAATGTTTCGAGTATCAATTGCCTTGTTTTATCTTCATGAATTGTTATCAATGTTATGGTTCTTGTACATATTATATAGTTCCATTATCTCCAAAATAATAATCATGAAATAATTATAATATTTATACATAAAATATATTTTTATGTCCAATCATGAATTTTGGTTTTTATAAATGAAGTACATTACGATCATGGAGACGTTAGGGTAGATGTACGCTTGACTATTATTTCCATTAATCAAGGATCAATATAAAACTAAGGTAAGTAATGTTTATCTTTCCAAAATGATCGTAATATCATAAATACCAAATTTTTTAGTTATTTATACTTATATATATCATTATTTTGATATGGTAATGAAAAAATGAATCACATCGCTTCGAGGAGCCGGTAGTCCACAAGTCCACATGCTCAGCACTGATAATAAGTGGCGGTGAAATGTAATATCCCCCAAATTATAGACCAGTGGGTTTACGTAGGTAGTTTTAATAGGTATGGGTTGTCTAGTTATGGGTCACCCATGTATGGTTCACCCAAGTATGGGTATCCCAGTTGGTTCGCCAAGATTGGGTCTCACCCAGGTGGTTCATCCAGATGTGGTCTCACCTAGGTAGCTCACCCAGGTATTGGAGACTCATCCACATAGTGGGATGGGAAAAATCGATTTTCCAAGAATATATGGAATACTTGGGTGAATAATCTTCACAACTAGATATCTTACCTTGCTTCATCATCCTAGAGCCCATCTGTCTCTTTGAAAATTAAAGGCAGATGGGTCTATTTATAGACCCACTATTCACTACTGGAAATTCAGGCTATATCAATGGTTTAAAACCATTGATATAGGTCCTCAAACCATGGCTATAGGTAATATCCATGGTTTGAGAAACTGTGGCTAGCTTTGGAATGGCTATAGGCCTAGACTTATAGCCACGGCTTGGAACCGTGGCTCTAGGTCTATATCCACGGTTTGGAACTGTGGCTCTAGGTCTATAGCCATGATTCAAACCGTGGAAATATCTCTATATCCATGGTTTAGAATCATGGCTATACTAGAGGAGGGATACAGTTTATTGCCACAGTTAGAAAATGTGGCATTAGACCTTTATCTATGGTTTGTAACCATGGAAATAGACCTTTAGACACGGTTGAAAATCATGGCTATGGGGTCTGGAAAACCATAAAAAAAAAATAGCCACCCACCCCCATGCACACCCCCCCCCCCTGCAGTAGTCCACCCCCTACAGATCCCTCCCTCCTAGACACTGGACACCGCCACCCTACATAAACCCCACCCTCTGGACATCCCCCCTACAAAGCCCCCTCCTGAACAGACCCCGGAAACCCCCCCCCCCAGACAGACCCTAGACACCGCCCCCCAGACCCTATACACCCCCCAGATAGACCATGGACACCCCCTGGACAGACCGTGGACACCCCCCCCCCCCCCAAGACACACCCTGGACACCCCCCCACACACACCCTGGACACCCCCCCCCCCAGACATACCCAAGACAACCCCTGGACAGATCTTGGACACCACCCAGAGAGACCCTGGACACCCCCTCAGATAGATCCAGAACACCCCCCCCCCCCCAGACCATGGACATCCCCACAAAATCTGGAAAAATCCACATGGACAGCTCAGACCTCCACTCTCCTGGACAGCCACCCCCCCCCCCCCCCACCCTCCTGGACATACCCTGGAACCCCCCCCCCCCCCCAGACCCCCACTCCCCTGGAAAGACCCCCCCCCCCCCCCTCCCACCCTCTTGGACAGACCCTGAACACCCCCCCCCCCAAACTTGGACACCCCCCAGACCTTGTACAAATCCCCCTGGACACCCCACCAAGAACCTGGACACCCCACCCCTTGCACCCCCTTCCAGTTACCCCCTCCCCCCTGCCAGTCCCCCCTTCCAGTCCCCACCCCCTGCTAGTTCCCCCCCCCCCCCATCCCCCTGCCAGTTGCCCCCTCCCCCACTGCCAGTCTTCTCCCCCCCCAAACCTGGACACCCCCCCCCCCAGACCCCCTGGGCAGACCCCCCCAGATAGACCCTGGACAGACCCCCCCCCCCCCCCAGACCATGGGCACCCCCAATAACCTGGACACCCCCCCCCCCAGAACCTAGACATCCCACCCCTTGCACCCCCCTTTCTAGTTACCCCTACCAGTCCCCCCTACCAATCCCCTCCCCCATACTAGTTTCCACCCCTCCCTCTGCTAGTTCCCCCTCCCCCTACTAGTCCTGCCCCCCCCCCCCCAAACCTAGACACCCCCCTAACTCCTGGACAAACCCGCCCAGATAGACCTTGGATAGACCCTCCAGAACCTGGAAACCGCCCCCCAGAACCTAGACAGATCCCCCTGAACCCCCCCCCCCCCCCAGAACCTGGACACCCCAACCCTTGCACCCCCCCCCCCCCCCCCCCGCACCCCTGCCCGTCCGTCAATAGACCAACCCAACAGAAAAGAAGATTTATACATTGAAAACCCAACAGCAGCCCTAGATGACATCAAGGGAAACAAAAACTCTGTTAACAGTAGACCCAAGCAGCCAAGGACATAAGCTTCTCTTTATCCAAAATATCTCAAAATCTAGAAGAAACATCATAACAGCTTCATTCAAGAAGCTTTCATGATCAAGCATGTTCTGAAACTGGCAGGAGTACATTTCAAAGCCCCCATAGTGCAGGTCTGCAAACATTCATTGTACAGTGCCATTGAGTAGAACCGGTTGAAAAAGAGAAACAACAAAAGACAAAGAAGAACCTTCTTATGAGAATCAGAAGAATCTCAACAGCTTCATTTCCAGGGGATTTCATTAAAATTAAAGCTTCGATTCTTTTTAAATTCTCTACCACTTTGATGAACATCCTCTTTCTAATATCAAGATATTCATCCGCTGACATCTCTCCATTTTTATAATGTCTAAATACATTAGTGTCTTTCTCATCCATCCACACATCGAGGTCATTTGGAAAATCAAGATTTTCTGGAATTACATAGGCATCCCTATAATTTGGGTCATTTTCATCATCCTCACTAGATGACTCATCCGAGTCAGAAGAATTGGAGGAGCTTGCTGAAGCATCCGATGAGGTAGACACTTTTTCATTAGGGGTTGGATGTGAGGGTATTGTGTTATGGTCCTTCATGTTTGCCGCTGGGGAATGTGTGATAATTGTTCTTTTAAAATTGGAATTATCCCTACATTTCAAGGTGTTTCTAGCACTTGGAGTGATAAAGCCATCAGAGTCAACCAATGCTTTCTTCCCTTTCCTAGACCTTGATTTTAGGAAGTCTTCTTCCAATTAGCAGGGTTTTTGAATCTCTACATGCGCTAGGGATCTTCATGATCCGATTTCACCTCTTATTTATCTCTTTGTATAGGTTTTATTTCTTCAAGAATAGGTGAGTCATCATTGAATACTTTCATTCCTTCTTTGGAAGTTCTGAGGTCCACATGCAAGGGATCTTCATGATTCGATTTCACCTACTATGTATCTCTTTGTATATGTTTTCTTAATTGAAGAATAGGTGATTCAGCATTGAAGGTATCTTTCTTTCCTTATTTATAAGTCCCAGGGATATGCAAGGTCTCAGCATCATAATGGGAGGGTGGCAGAATCTTAAGAGAGGCCAAGGGGATTCTTGTTATTAGTGCAGTCAGTAGTAACTGTCTGAGAAACAGGGGGCATTATGGGGGTTTCCTTTTCCACCCAAACAGATTTATAGAGAGGGGGAGGTTGAGGGTCATTACATTGAGTCACACATTCATTAAAAGAGTGACAATTCTTGATCATTTTTTGCAGAATGTTGGGGCATTCTCAAATCACATAATTACCGCGGTGTGACCACGACGTGACCACGGTGTGACCGTGGCGTGACCACGACGTGACCGCGGTGTGACCGCGGCATGACTGCGGCGTGTTGGCCCGGTCTAGAGACATCTGCGGGGTAGAATCATCCGGCCAGGAGCGAAGGGAGCGAGAGGATGTGGGGTAACATTCCGGACATTGCCCCACCGGCAGAAATTGTGATTAGTCAGTCTCAACATTGATCACAAGACTCATGGAATATTATCATTTCGAATTATCGCGGGGTGTTGTCCTAGAGTAGGTCCAAATCACAGCATGACCGCGGCGTGACCGTGGCATGACTGCGGCATGATCACGGTGTGACCGTGGCATGACCGCGGTGTGTTGGACCAGTTCAGCGACATCCGCGGGGCAGTATCTTCCAGCCAGGAGTGAAGGGAGTGAGAGGAGGAGGGGCAAAATTCCAATCGTCGCCCCACCGGCAGAAATTGTGATTAGTCAGTCTCAACATTGATCACAAGACTCATGGAATACAATCACTATGAACCACTGCATGGTGTCATCCTAGAGCAGGGCTAAATCACAGCGTGACCATGGCATGACTGCGGTGTGACCGCGGAGTGACCGCGGCGTGACCGCGGCGTGTTGGCCCGGTCCAGTGACATCCAGAGGGCAGCATCTTCCAGCAAGGAGTGAAGGGAGCGGGAGGAGGTGGGGTAACATTCCAGTCGTCTCCCTGCCGGCAGAAAATGTGATTAGTCAGTCTCTACATTTATCACAAGACTCATGTAATATTATCATTATGAACTACCATGAGGTTTCGTCCTGGAGCAGGGCCAAATCACGGCGTGACCGCAGCGTGACCGCGTCATGACCGCGGTGTTTTGGACCAATCCAGCGACATCCATGGGGCAGAATCTTCAGGACAAGAGATAAGGGAGAGAGAGGAGGTGGGGAAACATTCTGATCGTCGCCCCACTGGAAGAAATTGTGATTATTCAGTCTCAACATTTATCACAAGACTCATGGAATACTATCACTGCGAACCGCCGCAGCATGTCATCCTAGAGAAGGGCCAAATCATGATGTGACCGTGGCGTGACCACGGTGTGACCACGGCGTGACCGCAGCGTGACCGTGATGTGACTACGGTGTGTTTTCATGGTCCAGCAAAATCCGTGGGGTAGCATCTTCCGACCAGGATCAAAGGGAGCGGGAGGAGGTGGGGCAACATTCCGACCATCCCCCCTCCCCCTGCCCTGCAGACATCACCCCTGCCCCCTGCCCCCTTCCCCCCTCCACCCTGCCCCCTGCCCCCCTCCACCCAACCCCTGCCCCATGCCCCACCCCCCACATGATCATATTGCATACTATGTGCTCCTAAACACACATGGGATTCTTTTTAAATAGGTTTCATAGTCTTCATGTCCAGATAATCCTCACCTTCTTTGGATTTTATCTCAGATGTTTCAGGATTCTTGCTTACAACCCTTGAAAATATCTTAGGTGCTATGGTGCCTGATTTCTAAATAGAAAAAGAAGTAGGAGACACTTGTCCCTCCATAGGCTTAGTTTTATCTTAAGCACAGGGGTGTTGTACCTGATGATCTTCAAAACATTCAGATAATTATACCCTTATTGAGTTTAAATGACACTTTGACTAAATGATCCTCCTCACCTTTCCTTTATGTGTCAAAGAACCTTGAGTATCCAGTGACTCACTGTCTAGAGAAGCATAAAACACATGTTCCCCATCAAGATGAATGCTAGATTAATCCTTGAATATACCTTTGGACCGAGACTCTAGCAGTTCACTATTGAATTGCCTATGTTTCCTAGACAATGTGTTGTTTAACTTTGAACTGTTTTTCAGCAGAGAACCAAATAAACTCTAGATGTTTCTTAGACAGGTCAAGCTCTATAAACAAAAAATAATGAATGAGATGTTTCCCTTTAAGCATCTTCTTATCGACCTAAAATATTTCTAATAATTTTTCTGTAAATAGTAAGAAAAAAAGGATTTTAAAAAGGCAGATGCAATCTGATAATCTGAATAAATTGGGATGAAAACAAAGAGTCTCTCCTAGAGTAAAAAATTAGGTTCCACTGGTAGAGGAAACATGTTTAGCAGTTGAAAGAACATGAATATTTTGAAAAAGACAAAGCCAGATCCACCACTTCCTGCAACCTGAGAAAGAATCAATGAGAACTCGGTTTATTACACCTATGGTGGATCAATTCTTCTATTAGGGAAGTAAAGAATTAGAAAATTTGAGGGAATAATGTTCAACTATTGGAAAACATTTGAAAAATACTAAAACATTCTGGTTAACCTGAATACTAGTAATTGATCTTGAAAGAAGTTATTTCAAAATTGATGCATGTCGAACCCCAATAAAAAAGATGTAGAAGAAGGTAAATACGACTTCAAGGTACCGAATAATAAATAAGGTGAAGGATGGGAAACTATGAAGGGAAAGAGTAGGCCCGAAGGCAGCTCCAAACCCCTGAGACCTCAAGTCACTAGTTATACTTAGTAATGTTTCTCATGGATGAGAAATCATATAGTGGATAGTTTTTAATGACTATGGATTTCTTTTTTGGGTTCTCAAAATTTAATTTTTGTGATTTCTAATTAAAATGATTAAGTTTTAATTGAAATTTTATGTTTTAGGTGGATGGATTTAGTAAAGGGGGGAAGACTTATGTGGTGTTCCTAAAAATCAGTAGGTGGGGCCACCAATTAGCTTTTATAAAGCACCATTAACATATTAATAGTGATAGTGGGGGAGGGTTGGCTCTAGGATAACTACTAGATGGTTGATGGTTGGAACCAAAACATTTGTGGCCATTGGTCGGTTGGTGGTTTTCTACTGGGTAATCAGTGCCTTCCTTGACCTTGTTTTTTATAAGGGAAATTTATGTATTTTTTTTATAATGGATTTTGGAGGTGGATTAGAATGGAATTTGAGTATCTGTTCCACTTAGTTTAAAATAGGATGATATGGATGGCATGAGAGGATGTTTTCTCAGAAGATTTAAAGAAATGAATGATAATCTGTGATGAATAGAGGATTAGATGACCCCTGATATACCTAATTTAGTGAGGTTTGGAGATCAAGCAATGTGTAGGAATACCTGGAGGAATACCCCATGGGATCAGGAAAATTGCAAGTTACATAACATGTAATCTGACATTACTAGTACTATGGGACCCCTGGGCTGTGGAACTAGGATTTTGGTTGGATTTAAATATCACATTCCATGTGACATATTCACACAACATGGGACCCATCTTAAAAGTCTAAGGGCACTTAAAGAGTGTCTTGTTTCAAACAACCATTTTAATAAAAAGTGGGTAACCCCCTACAGGGATATAAAAAGGGTCAAGTAAGATGTGTACTTTATGACTAAAAACAACATAAAGTATAAGAAAAACATCAATGCAATAATGTTAAGAAAGGTATACCACTGTGAGTTTTCGCAGGCAGCACCCCTCCGTTGGAGGGGTTTTATTAAAAAACCATGACTTATTTATCAAACAAAAAAATTATCTTAACTAAAACTTACTCAAGAATTGCAATTTAATATAAACATGAATAATTAAGAAGGAAACTAAATACAATTTAAAACATTTTTGAATTAAATAGGCTAGGAGAGGGACCCTACCTCAACCTCAAGAAGCATTTTCTTTTGACGATGACAACTCAAATCTTCCTTTTTTCTGCTTTCAAGCACATGCAACTTAACATATATATAAGGACACCTAGACCCTATGTACATATTTTCATGGCCTAATATGCACAAGGGGTCCTTAGATATATGTTTATACTTGCATATACCCATTTACACTTACACGCATATGCATTTTTCATATCTATATATAAGCACACCTAGCCCCAATATATATATTCATACTTCCATGAGTGAATATATATAAAGGGGGAACTTATATATGCATATGCCTACCTATGAATACACATGTAATCCTTCATCAATGGCGACTGGAATCCACCGCAATGAAATCCAAAACACACAAAAAAATATAAGGAACCCAAAAATCAAAAAATCCCTAATTAAAATTGGTCCAAAGAATAAAAACAGAATAAACCTTACCCAAATATTGAACCCTTTGTCTTCGATGGTGGTGGATATAACCGGTCTTATCATAAGAAAACACCTATAAGAAAATAGTGGGAAAATAAATGAGATATAACAACTTCTTATATATATGTGATCAGTGTGTCAACTGTACATGATAAATGATACACGAATCCATAACCTAAAATTTACAAATAGTATTCAAATTGATATGTACATCCCAATACTAAATAACATGATCATTAATAAAGCTCTTTATTTTCAATCATCACCTTCAATTTCCTATTCAAAAATCAAAAATCACCAAAATATGAGAATAAAGTAAACCTCCATCATCACTTAAATGTGAGAAATAGGGATTAGAAATTGTTCTTAGCTGGGCAGATGATGTTGAAGAACAAGAAAATTTGATTAATGATCAAATCCTCTTAATTGAAATTTAAAATCTGGTCCTAGACACTATTAGGCTATCCACTGAGTAGGAAAAAGATTGCACTAAAGTAGACATGATAAAGAACATGGAACCTATCCTACTTAACAATACAACTTCGGTTCTAGTACCCAAACATATGCAGATCTTTAAAGACCCCTAGGAGTAGAAGCAGATTTATCTGAACTCTGTCAAACAGCAGTCTACTTTGGATCCACCTGTCCCAAGTACGCCTACTCCTCCCACTATTGCTGGTGGAGAATATTCTATGAAGTCTAAAAATATGCTCTACGGTCAAAACGTCAGCAATTTACAGCTTAGTTACAAGTGTTCCACAGACTCATGCCCTAATGTTTTCTCTGATGATTCTACTTCATTACACTTATGTGATCTGAACACCACTGACCCAACCCTTAATGGTACAAAAAAACACTAGAAGTAGGGACACGGTTTTAACTCCAAGTGTTACCACTATCAAAACGAGGAATGAAACCAAAACGCATGATTTTTCAACTCCCTCTTCTCACACTGTCTCTCTAAACAGGGTTGTTCAACCCAAGACACAGACCCTGTGTACTAATTTTACTGCATATTTTAACATGCCATTATAACCTGTTCTACATGATAGTCTACATGTTGTGCTGGAAACGATCCATATGAAGGAAAATATGAACTCCCTGGAATAGAAACAAAGACTCTCATCTAACTTTGTCAAGCCACTATCAACAGTGGATACAAAGGCTCAAGGTAATTCGAATCCCATTACTTTATTAAATTCAGACTATGCTGCAATGTCTAAAATCTTGGTATCTCAAAGTATCAATGACCTGTCTCCAGGCTCAAAGGACACCAAATATTCAAATATGACTACACAAATAAAAGAACCCACAAATAAGAACAATGTCATTTCTCACAAAGAACAAGAAAAGACCACTAATAATCAAGAGGTTAGAAGGTCTACTAAAATAAAGGATCTAGAAAAAATAAAAAAGGGAGTTCTAACTCCAAACACAAGTTTAAATGAAGATCCTTTTTTGGAATTGTCAGGGTATTGCCAACTCTTACACCCTCAGTGTTTTGAAAAGAATGGTTAACACAAATCACCCTATTCTTTTTGTTATTGCAGAACCAAAAATATCTTTCTCCTCTAAATATTCTCACTTGTGTCAACATAATTATATATTTTCTGGTGCAATCAATAATAATCTAAATGTTGATTCTTTATTGATTTTTTCACATTCATCTTTACAGGATTTTAATGTTTTTAGTATCTCTGATCAGATTCTCACTTTCACCTTAACTATTGATGGTACTCGTATTTACTACTCCTTTTTTTATTCTAAGAACTAATACTGATAACGAATAATTATTTGAAATGACCTCTCTTATTTAGAAACTAACACAAATTCCCTTGGTTTCTTATGGGAGACTTTAATGCTATTCTTAATTCTAGTGAAACAATTGGCCCATCTCACACCTCTATCTCCATGAGAGAATTTAAAGCCTCGATTGAGGGCAACAATCTTATTGAAATTAATTTCACTAGTGAGAAATACACCTGGTATAGAAGACATTACAATAAAGTGGTTGCTTCAAAATTGGACAGAGCCTTTACAAATGTCTCATCTCTAGATAAATAGGACACTATCTCTAGTATCACTCTTCACAGACTGAACTCTGATCATCATCCTATCTTGGTAAACATTTCCTCCAATGACATGAATCCTAGGTTACCCTTCCGCTTCAATAATGTGAAGCACTCTGATGAAGAATGAAATCATGGAATCCAAAACTTGTAGTCCTCAATATCTCTTACCAACAATGCCTTTACTTGAAACCTCAAACTAAAAAACCTCAAACAGACTCTAAAATATTGGTGTAACACCAAATCCAAATAAGTTAACAATGAAATTACTCTTCTTGAGAAAGAACTCAATGATATCCAAAACAGAAACACCAACTCTGACCTCCACACTGATCCCATGCAAGAAATAAACATTACGGTCAATCACAATTCCTTGCTCACTTTTAAGGACAACATGAGAAAGTAAACTTATAAAGTTAAATGGTTAACTGAAAGTGAAAGAAATGCCAAATTCTATAAATCCCTCTAAAGAATCAAGAAGGCATGCACACCTCCCTGCCCCCTTCCCCAGCACCACCCCCCTACACATCCCCAACCCCCCTCAACATCCCCAGCCCCCCCTACACCACCCACCCTACACCAGCACCCCCCCTGCCCCTGCACCAGTACCCCCCACCCCACCCCCCTCCCCTTTCACCCCCACCTGCCTAAAAATATCATTATTAAAATTCCCCACATTTTAAAAAGAAGTATGACAACTCATTTCAAAAAAAATAACATTGAAAAGAATCTCACTTCCTTAAAAAAAATACAAAATCCATTTCATAGGGTAAAATTACAACATCCCAAGTATAGAACATTAAAAAATATTAACACCAGATTTGATAATCAGGAACTTATTTAAAATAAAATGTCACTAAAATTTCATAAAGTTCTCCTCTATTTTCAAAACACATCATAAATTTCGTCATAAGACCAAAAACATTCCTAAAATCCAATTTCGTTTTAAATCATTTCCCAAATTATATAATGTAATAAAACACTTTCAAAGCATCGTGTGAAAGTCAAAACAAATCATAAAACCTGTTTTTTTAATCCAAAACATCTATGAGTCCCATTTTTAAATTAATCACGGAAAAGGTTTTAAATTAAAATAATTCATGAAATGTATTTTCATTTTAAATTATTTCCCAATTTCTTTTTAAACCTTAATACTCTTGAAAAAATTATACATGATATTCAAAATACTTTAAAAATAAGCCGCCAAAACCGGTTTTTGAATCAAAAAATATCAATAAATGTACTTCTGTACATAAAAATTGAAGCACCAAACAAAAGTAAACCATAATGTGGAACAACATAAAAAATCTGTTACAATAACACCAAAAAATCACTAAAACTTCCTTTGATCTATCTCCCAGGGTTTAAATTTACTTAGGATCAATTGGAAATCAAAATAGGTTTACAAAATAAATCCAAAATTGAGTAAAAGATGTGCAAGACTTTTCCACATGGTTTAGCTAACCATACACCAATCATACAATAGCATCTGAAAAATTTCTGAGACCACACACATAGGCTCTATATAATTTTTCAGACCAAGGGAGATGATGATGATACTTTGTTTCCTTCCTACTTTCATCCCAAATCTTAAAGAAATCCCCCAAAGTATTTGATATAACTCGATGGGGATGTAATCATCATTATCAAAATAATTAAAACTAGAATCCAAATCAAATATTTAAATAACAACTACCCATGGAAACTCATGTTTTGTTATGAAAAGTGGTGATCAATAAACTACTCGTGACCTACCTATTTATTCCTGATGATGATCATATCTTCTTTATACTAATACACACTCAAAATAATAAGAGAATCCTCAAATACCATTTTGTAATGAACTGGCCCAGATCAACCTGACATGTCACCCAACCCGGATCTTCACAAGGCCCAAATAATGTCTCTAATTGTTGTTGGATGGTGACAAGTGTCAAGGTATCAAAGTATAACCATTGGTAATGGATTCACCCTCTAAATATGAATAACCACAGCAAGGACTCCACCCATAAATCCAACATCACTCATCTATACATCGTTCACTCATGCACAAAATAAATAGTTTCAATATAAACAAAACAATCAAACATAGTATGATATTTTAGAAATAATAAAAGGAAAATCACATCATCACATAATAAAGTAATAAGAAGAATCCCAAGTATATAATAAACTAAGAGAAATATCTGGGCCAAAAAAGATTATATATAAGCATCCAAAAATATGACCAAACCTGGATCACTACTAACTACCTCCTTATAACCCACAATCCCCCATACCATCATATACCATCTATCATCAGACCAAATCAAACATTAACCAAGGTAAAAGAACATAAACTGGGCTCTTGAAAGTAAACATGAAATTTTCATACACCCATTGGTGTTTGCATGATGTGAACCATACTATGCCTAGTAGGATTTCACTAAGGAGTTTGTATAATTCCTTTGAAAAGACGTTTTATTAATGATAGTTTAAAATATAAGTAGAGAATAGGTTTTTTACAAGATGGTGTACAGAAAAATTGTGACATTCCATAACTTATTTTATAAAACAACTTCCATTTTCATTTTAAAATGAAATGCTTTCAAAATAAGGAAAAAGAGAGTTTCAAATCCATTAAAAGAGAACTAATCCTTTTACCTTTTTTCCAAATCCATATCTCAAAACCACACCTTTAAGTCAAACATTCTTTTCTTTAGTAATATACTTCCAAAACTATTTTTTAATTCAGTTTGAATATAAACCAAAACCATAACTGAAATGAAATATAGAAACATAACATGCACCAAGATATCAATGGGAAATTAAAAATAAGAAATAATTGAAGTAATTGTGAGGATAAAAATAAGGCATGGGATGAGATCCTCTAATCAATATTCAAAAAATTATAGACATTATGGGAAACTCATTAGGCTATATAATGGGTGATACTAGACCTAGTTCATCATATTACTCATTGGGACCCTATGTGAAATCAGATCATCCCATTCAGCTTCCCCTTTTAGGTCTCTTCACATATAAAATAGACCCCTGGTAATGTGTTAATCTCCTAGGGCACTCTCCAGCTAACATACACTAAGATAGAATCACATGCCACTAGACCTTCCATTCTTTACCTAAGTTCCCATGATAAATCAATCTAGTGGAGGTAGAAAATCAAAAGAATCACAAAAATCGATAAAAAAATATTTTAAATAAATCTCATCTCACCTCAAACATCAACTACCTCACAAGAAATAACTCCTTTCACTTCATCCATATCAAAAATAGAATACAACATCCCTCCTAGAGAGCCACAATTCAAATCAAGTATGATCAAAATAAGGGGAATAATCGATGGTCTGATACTCATTATAAAAATATCATATATAAAGTGAAAATATGCCTTTTTAGAAACCAACTAGGAATTCCAAGTCCTTTCAACAATTTAAAAACCAACTTTATCACATTCTTTATAACTATTATCTTTGAAACCACACTTAAAATCATTTGTAAAACCAACTACATTTTCATTCAAGTCATTTTAAAAAAACATTAAACCAATTTTATTTCAAAATATCCTTTAAAATCATACAAATACTCAAATGGGTTGAAATAACTTTTGTTATATAAATTGTTTTAAATAAATCCCTATAGTCATTCCCACAAATTCTTGTCATTTAAACCAATTAATTAAAATTTAGAAAACCATTATAAAATCTTTATTCCAAGAGAGAAAAACATTTATAACACTTTTTAAACCCACAATATATCTTAAATATTGACTTAAATAGATAAAAAAAGTTTTATAAAACACCAAGCACAAAATGAAATGCTAATTAAAGTAAATACACAAAAAGACCTACCTCAATCCAAGAATAACTAGTTCAACAAGAGATATTGAAGGTATAATTTCATGAAATGTCAAAAAATTGTATAGATTTGATACAACATAGATATGAATAAGTGGTAACAAAATAATGAACCCATAATTGTTCATAACAAGGAGGAGGAGGATCACCGGAAGTGGGTTAGTCGTGTTGGAGGAGGTGGGGAGGCCACCTTGGAGCAGTGTCGGCGGGGAGAGTTGAGGTGTACCACATTTGGTGGCAGCGTCCGTGCAGGATAATCGAAGATGAGAGACCCGATGGGGTTACCTCATTCGGTGGTAGTGAGGGGCACCATTGCGAGGGTCGACATCGCGAGGGGCACCGTCGGTGGAGGAGGATCGGGGAGAGGATAAGTCACGATGGGCAGCGTCGGGTCTGGAGGGTCGCACGCAGAGGGTATCGGGGAGGAGGGTGCCGCCGTGAAGGTTCGGGAGTATCGGGGAAGAGGGTGTCGGAGGATATCTGAGGGTTGCACGCAGAATGTATCGGGGAGGGGAGGGAGGAGGACCCCGATGAATTTTAGAGAAAAAAAGAGATGTCACATTTTAGCCACGCGGGTTCACTCAATCGTGGCTATAGAGAATCTATAGCCACGGACCTATTATATCATGGCTATAGGTCCATGGTTATTGCTTAAATTTCTATTAGTGATTGGACCTGTGTGAATGGGAATGTGTGAATGGAATTTCATGAGTTCCATGCACAAAAGGGCTATGAAAATGGTCTTTGTAGTGATTGAAATTCCTTTTTAAAAATTTTCTGACTTATGACATCCATAAATTTTGATCTGTAAGTCCATTTGGGATCTGTGGCAAGTCAAATCAAATTTTACAATAAGAACTACAATCATCGATATGGTGAATACCATAAATTTTCTCTGAAGGAATTCAGTAATTAATTTTAAATAGTTTAAAATTTCTAATTAGTTATTTTAAAAAATATGTGGCATACAACTGGATGAGGAGTTCTTACCACTAAGCTTCCAGATTGGGAGGCATTTATAAGGATTACTTATCCCTCAATGTTGAGTATTTTTGTTTCAATGAGAATCCAACTTGTATCTTCTTCCGGAATGGATACACACATCTAATAAATCTAGAAATTTTTATCTTAAGTGAGGATATTATCATCATTCATGTGGATAAGTTCATGGAATACATTTTTCAGTTTTAACAAATATAAGAAACATTTATCCTTCCATAATAATCAAAATATCTTATTTTTTATGGTGGTTTCCCGCAAAGGAATTTTTAAGTTTATACTGTAGGTTTTTTTAAGTATAATTTCAAAATGAGAGGATTAAATTCATTGAAGGAGGGGAGAATTTTACCGCCCATAATTTTATAGAATATGATTAACTAAATTATAAAAATATATTTTTGAATTTATTAGATTCCAATTAATTAAAAATAAATATAAACACCAATTTAATATAAAGGAAATGTTTTTATAAACACCATTTAAATGAATAAGAGTGTGTTTTATTCTAAAAAAATAAACAAAATCCCACATTTTGGATAATATTAATGAAATATATATATATATATATATAATAAATATATTGTTTAATATTTATCCTATTTTTCTATACATGATATAAGAACAAACCCAATTTTATGCATAAAAGATATATTTTTATAAAAAGGCAGTTTTACCGCTTTTGATAGTACACATGTTTTAAATATATTTTTTAACACTTTTCTAAATTATATTTAAAAAAACAAAAATATTCTTTATAAGAAGAATAAAAAATTAGGTTTGTTTGAATTTTTTTTATTTTTGTGGCAGGTTTCATATTTTTTTTGAATAGAGATAAAAAATTTCATTTTAGTTAAAAACAACTTTTTCCACTAAATAATTTATAGTGTTAAATTATATTATTAATTGGTTTTAAAAGTATAATTATATAATGTTTTTATTATTTAATCTAATTTAGTTAATTTTAATAAATTTCACATTGAATTTATATATAAAAACATTTCAATCTTTTGAACGTAATCACTTAAAAAACTTTTTTCTCATTTTGTCAATGGGATTAATTTTAAATTAATTTTATCTAATTATGTGTTTTTAGTTTTAAAAAATGGATTCCATATTAGGAATAATAAATTTCACATTTAGTAAATATAACCTTTTATTTTAGGAAAATATGAACTGTAAATTTATTATTTTTTTAAAATTGCCATGGTTATGGGTAGATCGAGTATTTAAGGGAAAAATAATATTATAAGTATTATAAAATTACCCTAACACTTGTCAAAATTTTATTGTATGATTTATTTGTGACCAAAACTTCTTTAGTCTTATTTTATGGTCTCTTGGGTCCACATGGATGACTTTAAGACTTCTTTAATATTTTATTCTAAGGAAAATCTAATATATCATACTCATCTTTTGAATATGTATTAAAACTTTTATATGTGGTTATTTAAAAGATATATTCAACTAAATATATGAATTTTAAATCTTTAATGTTTATATTCCAAATTATAAGTTTTATTTTTTAGGGGAAAATAATTAAATTAAAGGCTTGATAAATATAATTTGATATAATTAATGTCATAAAATAATTTTATATATTACCAAGAAATATTAATAATGTATTAAAGGATTTTTTTTTGAATTTATATTATGTACATATATTTTTAAAAATGTCAAGAAATGAATAGTGTCAAAATTGACATTAATGATATTTTAAAATAATTAATATTTTATTACATGGTGTAAAATTCGTAAAATAAAAACCATATCCAAATAATTTATATATGGTTTAAAATTTCATATAAGTCTCATTTCTTATTTTTTTGATGTTTTATAATAACTATATTAACCCTTAAAGAGTAAAAAGGCCAAGTTGTCACATTGAGAGTCAAGGGGTTTAATTAGGGGATAAATCCACATGATAAGGGTACTAATGTGATCTAAAATTGGCTAAAATTTATTTTATGATATTATTTAGAACAATACTTATCTTATATTAAAACTAAATCACTTTTGAGCCGTTTGGAATTCAGAATTAATTTATATTAATTTAATATATTTTGACTTTCCAAAAGTTCCCCTTACCTAAATTATAAAAGGGAACCTCCTCCCTCACTTCCTTTCCCCACTTTAAGCATTTGAAATCGGCCCAAACCTACTCATTTATCCTTCCAAATTTCATCCCTTCATCATAGAATCCTTCTATTGGGTAATAATCCAACCACAGAAGTCATTTTGTAGGAGATACCCAAAGAAGATGTAATGTTCATCAATGAATATTTTTGTTTTAGTTCTTCCTTTGACCCCCTAAAATATTTTTATTTTATGTATATATAATAACCTCAATATCCAAAATATATTTATATATTGTTATATTAGAGTTTATATCTACACTCACACAAACTTCCATCAAATAGGATACATAATCATTGTTTAAGTGTACAACAGACTATAGCCTCATGAACCAATGTCATTCATTCTTCCATTGACACCTTTCATAGTTGGGAATAATTATGGAATTTATGTTTCTATTTTATATATTTTATATTTATCATTTATTTATATTTCATTAATTTTAATATATCACATACCTTAATGATTTCCATTTTTTGTAAATATGATAACTTAGTTTGTGGACGTGTGGACTACCACCTCCTCAAAATAATGTGATTCATTCACAGTTTACATAGAATGTATTAATTTTGATTTTAGTGAATTTATATGATATATATGATATAATAATTATATTTTAATTTTATTAAATACTTTATTTCGTTTAATAAGATAAGAAAATGGAAACATTGTTCATGCATACGTACAACATACTGTCTCCATGAATAGTGTATTTGATTTTCTACTTCTATCTTGTATAGATTTTTAAAATACATATATAATGAATAAATGTTATATTTATTTAATTATTATAATTTTTAATATTATTAAATTGTGATATAATTATGATGATAAAAAATTTAACAAATCAAAAAACTTGTGAGAAAAACAAATAGATTATTACCTGAAACGTAACGTTAAAATGGAATTGTTAATAAATGGGTAATATAATGTCGTAGGTAATTAATATACGGTATTATAGAAATTAATATGGTTCTATTATAGAGTTATAATAAACCAATATTTATTATATAGGAGGTTAAAGCATGTTCGTATAAAGGAATTGTATGGTAAGGGACTTATTCTCAATCTCTATTCATTGAGGCATAGTTTAATGTTATAAAACCTCCTTATTTTATGAGGTGTATATACAGACCCTTTGAATTATTATTTCATTAATTTATTTATTATAAATTTATTTAATATTTTTTAAAATTTTAATCTTTCATGGGGATTATGATTTAAATGGTAAAAGTGGTATGGTATACCTTTAATGTTTAAATATTTAATTATCAAATATCTTTATCCATGTAAATATTCTTGATATTATTTTATATAAAAGTATTATAAAAGAAATTTTATGTATACGTTTAAATTAATTCAAAAAAAATGTATTTTTTATGTGTTTTATATGGAATTTCCTGACAGACGACAAAAAAAATGTTTTATTCTTAACATATATGGTGACAAAGAATTGTATATCACTGTGAAAATTATTTTATTTTCTTCTTCCTTTTCAAGATTTTATGTTTCCTTAAATGAAAAACAATATTTACATTTTTGGTTATTTTGGTATTTAAAATGGGTTTTCAAGGAAATGGGTGTGTTAGTATTAAAAATGGTTTCTTAAAAGAAAAGGGTATTTTTATATGAATGTGTTTTACATATGGGATAATAAGAGTTTTTTTCTTAATACTTTTTTAGTGAACTCATTTAAAGTATTTTCATCTGTGTCAACATCCTTTGGTGAATATTTTACATCATTGAGGTTTATCTCTTATGATACCATCTTATATAGTTTAGTAACTGGTTTATATTTAGTTTTACTGGGGAATTGTTGATATACCATATGACTATTGATTTTTTTTAGACATATTTATTCATTTGTATTATTTATTCATGTGAGGAATGAATTGGACATTAAAGAATGGGTGGGGCTCATATATATAAAATCCCCTTGATGCATTGGTAGTCTCTTGAGACAAAATAATTTGGAAAAAAACCTTTCACATCTGTTTCCAAGAATTTTTAAATTATTACAAGGATAGATCTTAACACAAATCAGATATGTTTCTACCCATAGAATTAAATTAACTTGAGGATAGATCTTTATAGTGACTATCTTGAGGATATATATTGATATTGGAGACATCTAACATTATGCATTCTATCATTATTGTTATTTTTGTGATTATTTGATTAGTTAGAATATTCTTGGTTTTTTTTAAACTCATTTGATTATTTATATGGAAATATTTGATCATATTTTATTATTTCTATATTTATTATTCATTATTAATTCAATTTATATTCTATAGTATTTTACCCTTACTGAGAATTTAAGATCACCCCTTTCTTATGTTTTATTTTTCTCTAAGATTCCAAGAAGTCTATTATGACTGATATATATGTTTAATAAATGAAAATAACATCATTCCCAAATAAAATACTTTTTCTGTTTTATGTTTAAAATGTAATTTTAATTTCAAATATGTATCTAGTATACCAATACTACAAAACTATTCATTCCTGCGTGATTTGATTCCATGTGATCATACTAATGTAAAAATTTAATGCACCAGCTCTGGGATTCAAGGGTCATTGTGTTACATAAATAGGTCTTATAAGTGATCAATTTCTATTGATATCGTATTACGTTCTATAAAACTCAAAGAGTGCATGATTAACTGGATATGAGCTTTGGTGATCTCCAAACTCTCCCTTTTGAGGCACACCCAGACACTTTCCCATAGCCTCAAAGAGAATTCTAAAACTTCACCATTTATCATTAATTTAAATGTATCATTTTTCTCTCTAGGAAATAAATCAATGTGAAAATACAATTCTTTAATCAGATTCATATAGAAAAACTTGCTATTCTCTTTACATAAAACACCCCATATCGGATCCAAAATTGTATTCCAAACTAGGTATTTTCTTGATTTAAAACACTATTCTTGCGGTTTATTTTCTATAGAGATGGGATAAAGAACTTGGTGATGATTATTAATATTCACTGTGATTCTCAAGAAGGATTGTTTATTTCTTCAAATTCTTTAAATGAGGTGAAGAAATAGGAAATGTAGTTTCCAAGACACACTTCATCCCCCCAATGTTCAGTTTGATTTGGTTTCTTAAAAGGTCTAGCATTGGGAGATAAGTTTGGAACAAGAAGTTTCAGGTCAAATAGAGGGAGATAAAAAGTTTGGCACATTTAGATTTCAATTAAATGTATGGATTTAAAATAAATTAGTATAATGTTGGGAAAATATAGGCATTAATTTGGATTTGTATTTGAAATAAATTTCAATAATTTAGTGAAGAATGTAATAAAATACTTAAGTCAAATACTTAAAAAATACTTCATGAAAAATTACATGTAAACAGACATGGTAGGCATAGTAACCATTGATCCATGATAATAAAATCATGATAGGCAAGTTGAAAATTACCTCATGGTAGGTATGTTGACCAAATAGATAAAATATTCATTCTAATTAAGTATTTATCATAAGAGAAAATATTCATAGTACGTATGGCGATTGTGTGAGTTAAGTCCCATGATAGTTATAATAACTATATGAGAAAAAAACTCACCATTGGAATACTAACCAAATGAACTGCACTACATAGTGACATCTAGAAAAACTCAAGAGTTTAAAAAGATTACATAAAAAATATAATGGATAAATAAAAATAAAAAAAAAATAGAAAAAAATTATCAATACCAATTCATAAAATTAAAATTCTTTGTAAATATATAATTATGTTGATGTCCCTTATTAATAAACTCAAGAGTTATATAAATTTTTTGAAAATTATCTCTAAAAAATTAATGTATTATATCAATATGTTTTGTTCTAGTATGTGATGTAGGATTCTTAGAAATATTTATCAATCTTTTATTATCAAAATTTATAGGCATAGGCCTAAATTTATATACAGAGTCTTATAATGTATGTTTCATCCATAGAATCTACGCACAACAACTGCATACATCTATGTACTTAGCTTTAGTAAACCAAATTCTATTTCTTATTACCCCATCACACAAGAGACTTTCCCAAAAAATGAATTGTTCAAGAAGATATTTTCTTTATAACCCATTACCACTAAAATCAGCGTCTAAAAAGTTAAATAAATCAAATTCTTATCATATGGTATAAAACAATCCTAAGTTGATTGTATTATTGAGGTATTCGTAAATTATTTTCATGACAATTAAATGTGCCTCATTTGGGTTTTCTTGAAAATGATAACTTATACATACACTAAACATTATATCATTTCAACTATTAAATATGTATAGTAAAATTCCAATTATACCTATCTAATTAGTTTGATCAACTGGTTTCCCATTTTCATCCAGATCAACTTTACGGCTTATAGTCATAGGTGTATCACTGCCATTAGTATTATCCATTCTAAAATATTTGAAAAACAATTTAGTGTACTTTTTTTATTTAAAATATTTCGATATTTATTTTTAAAAATTTAAAAACTATGAAATTTCAAACATTAAAATCATTTAAAATTCAGTTTTCATGGTTTTTGAAAATTTAACACATAAAGAATATCATGAAGATCCCAAAATAATATCATCAACAAAAAATTTGAATAATTAAACAAAATCAAATTATTTTAATGAATAATTTAGGGTCGAATAATCCTTTGGTAAAACCTTTTGAAATTAAGAAATAACGGATTCTATCATATCAAGAGCTAGGATATTTTTTTAAACCACATAATTTTTTTCTTAATTTAAAAATATTATTCTTAAAGTGACTTTTTTGAAATTTAAGGTGTTGTCCAATAAAAACATCCTCTACTATATAACCATTTAATAAAAGACTCTTGACATCCATTTTATATAGTTTAAAATCCAAATGTTCTGCATATTCAAGAAAAATTCTCATGGATTTATTTCTAGCTTCTAGTGTTTCCCCATAGTCAACACCATCATCATGAATATTTCATTGTGAAACCAATCTGGATTTATTTATAATTATAGTGCCTAACTCATCATCCTTGTTCAAAAACACAAATTTAGTTCCAATATTTTGGTAATATTTGTTACTTTTAACTAGTTCACATAGTCTATTTATTTTAGAATAATTTATCTCTTCATGCATAGCCATTACCTGTAATTCATTATTAATTGCATCAATAATGATTTTGATTTCAAGTTGTAACCAGAAATCTTGATGTTCAACCTGATTTCATAGAGAATATCTAGTCTTATTTCATTTATCTAGTTCTCCTACCATTATATATAATTTGTGATGTCCATGAGTTTTAATAGCTCTATGAATTTAAGTGTTTGATTCCACATCTTCATCTATAGGTTTAAGTTCAAATTATTCAACAGAACTGGTATATCGTTTTAAAGGGGATCTAGAAAAATTATCACTAGGTTTTGGATTAATGAATATATTGGAAATATCATACTCTAAATTTTCTAAAGGGATATTAAGATCATTTGGATATTTATCATCAAACATGACATGAAAATATTCTTAAAAAATCATAGTCCTTTCATGAAATTCATTATATTAATTTTTGGTTTCATAGTATCTTAATAAAATTCCTTCATCACATTTGGACGTAAGCCTATCATAATTCCCTTTTATATTGATTGTGGAGACATTACTACAAAAAATATAAAATAATTAACTTTTAGTTGTCTAACATTCCCTAATTCCAAATGTTTTTTCTTTAAAAGAGGTATAATTAAAATTATATTAATTATATATCAAGTTGTGTTTATAGATTCAACCTAAAAATAAATAGGCAAGTCACTCTCATTTATCATGGTATAAAAAATTTAATGAATGGTTTTATTTCTTATCTATACTATACCATTCTGTTGTGGCATCTTAAGAGAATAAAACGTGAAATCATTGCCATTTTATAAGAATAATGACTCAAACTCTGGATTTTTAAACCCAGGACCATGATCACTTCTTAAGGTCTTAATTCTATGTCCACTAATATTTTCTATAGATCTAGATTATTTTAAAAAATATGAAAGAGCTTCACTTTTATTTGTAAGTAAAAACACTCATATATGTCTTGAATAATATTCCACTATAATATAGAAATAATATTTTCATACTATACTATATACTCTATAAGGTCCAAATAATTCCATGTGAACAAACACTAAAGGTTGAGAAGTTGAACATATTTCATTGGTTTGAAAAAAAATCTGTTGTTTTCTATTTTATCAAGGATTACAGACTCTGTCAATTTGAAATTTTAGTTTCGGTACATCCTTAACTAAACCTTTTCTAGTTATCCTTCTAAGAGAATGAATATTTTAATGTCCTATTCTTATATGTGAAATCCAATATTCATTGTGAAATTCACTTAAGAAAAAACTATTCTGGGGAAATAAGGAATTTAAATCTACATTATAAACATGGTCATTTCTCATAGTAGAAACTAAAGCATGTTTAGAATCCAAAAAATATCAAGAATTTTTTCAAAAAAACCCTGTAATCCATTATCACATAATTGTATAATTATAATAAGTTTATATTTAAATCCATCCAAAAATAAAACTTTAATAAATTAAAATTGTACTAGAGTTACTAATTTGACTGAATCCTTTGATTTTTCCTTTTTTTATTGTCACTAAACGTTACATGTTTACCATCCACATTAATTTTGCTCATTAATATTATTTATTCCCCCATTAATATTTCTATAACATCTACTATCCTGATACCATAATTTCTTAATGAAACTATTCAAATAGGTTTCCTACAAAATAGATTATAACCAAAAATGATTTTGGTACACATATTTTATTTGATCCAAAGATGTTAGTAATAAATTATTTATGAATCCAAAATTGTTTTATTGATTTCCTATAATTAGACCTTTTACATTCAGAAATAAATACTATATTATGTCTAGTATAAAAAGAAATATTTTCAAAATTAGAATAATTAGAACTTGGGACAAATCTATTATTATAGCTTTTCCTCTATCCTGGTTGATATCCAAATATTATAGTATATTTAATAGTTTTATATTTTCCAATAATCTATTTTATCTTTTTATTCTATTAGAAAATCTCTCTAGATCCTTCTTGAGTTTGTCATTATATAATTTTAGCTCATTATTTTCTTTAAGAAGATGAGAATTTTATCCTTTTCTGCAGCAAGATTAGTTTTAAAGTAATAAAACATAGAATTTTACTTCATTAAACATTTATATATATCATTTAATTCAATAAATGAGTCTTATATTATATTATAATATTCAAATAATTAATCATTGTACATATATTCATCATTCTTATTAATTTTATAAGAAATAAAAGTGTCCACAAAAGATTTTGAAAATGTATTTTATACCTCATATGTGTTTGTCATAAAACACATACTAGATTTTTCATTTCTCTCTCCTATGGTCAAGTATGAATAACTTGAGTTCTCATATTTTATCTTCTTTCTTTTCTTTATGTTAGAATTCATAAATTCTACTGACTTCCTTTTGGGTTCCTCAACTTCCACTTTGTTCATTTATATTTCATCTTCTTACATCATAATCTTTCCAATGAGTTCTTTTATGGGTAGTGTAATAATTTCACATGATTCTATTATGGAAATATAGGTTCCTCTCCATCTATGTGGTAAGCATTTGACAATTCTCGATACTTAACCCTTGTCAGAAGTCTTTTTTCTAGTGGATACATAATGCTAAAAATATCATTGAACCTCACATACAAGTCAGAATAGATTCATTATGCTTCAACCTGAAAGTATCATATTTAATAGTATATGTTTTTAAATTCATTACTTTAACCTTTGAATTTCATTAAAGGTATATAGTAAGAGTGTCCCAAATATAAAAAGAAGTAACATTGACAAATATGCAATTAAATTATTCTTCTCTTAATTCGCACTACAAAGAATTCATAGCTTTATAATTTCAGTCAAACACTACCTTAGTGGAATCACTCCAATATGTTCTAATAGCTTGATTTTTTTTCATTTTTATCTTCAATAACAATATAGATATAAAAAATTGTGATTTCTAAACTAATGTTCATTTTAATTTTGCACTAAGAATGATTTTTTCATTAAAATAAAGAGGACAATTAAAAGTTTTCCCTTCTTGTCTATGATTATATATAAAGAATTAAATTTAGATCTAACAAAAATTTATGTTCTTTAGATAAAACTTGATTATATTAATATAGTAATTATATATATTTCTAATAAAAATTGTTCGTCCCAGTGGATTACTCAATAGGGAGTGAATTGAGTTTCAAAATAAAATTTCAGTTAAAAGAAATTTAAAAACATAAATCCCTAATTTGATAAAAGCACTAAGTTAACAAAAAAAGTAGAAATAAATAATTTTATATTTTAAAAATATTATCAAAATATTGATCAAAACTCAGTTAAAATACATTTGAAAATACTCTCACATTTGAAAAAAATCTTCTCATATCAACCACTGTATAAAAAGTACAATTTTAAGTTAACTATCAATGTATAGTTTTTTTAATAGATTATAAAATAGATACTAGTTTTATTTAAAATAACTAATACAAAATAGATAAATAATCACATAAATTAACAAGTGGATCAGTCTCAAGCCTATAATTAATCCCCTCTACTATAAAATTACCTAATACCATTTAGTTTATTATAAGTAAACTTATCCAAAATCTTGACCAGGTTTGACAAAAAACAGCACTCAAGACTATCTTGGAATAAATACTCTTCCGTAGTTATGTGTGGGATAAAAAAAATATCAGGTCACACAATACCTTTTCCACAGTTATGCATGGGTATACAAAAGAAAACATTTAAGAGAGTATAATGAACTCTCTAGTTTAGCTCTAGAGACTATGTTAAACAAATAAGTAGAGAAATAAAAAACACAGCTCGAATGTGAATAATAAATATAAAGAGAAAGATATAAAGGATAATAAAATGTGGTGCATGTATATTAAAATATCTTTATTTGTCTAGGTGTCCTTTGAAATTGTGTTATAAAGGAGGTAGGATAATTTTCATAGTAGGTTTAGGAAAAAGAGTATTGTGAGGTGTTCAGAACATATCTTATTTTTTCATAGGTACGTGATTAGAATACTTTATTATTCTCTATTGGAGAAGCTTTTTTCAGCACTCATCCTCTACTTAACAATATATTTTTTTCATATTAAAATGGTCTTCATCATAGGTACTCATTGGAGATTAATCAATTCTCTCTTAAATGCACTGACACTTTAATTAATACTTTAAAAAGAAATCCATTGGAGATTTAAATTGCTCTGCTACTAAGTTAGACATCGAATTATATCTTCACTTAAAGCACAATTAGTTGGCGTTTAAACATGATGTGGTCAGTTATCATGGTTATTTGAAGTGTCAAGGTGTCATGATTGGTTCTTTACTTCATTTGTTCATTTCATTTATTATTGTGGTATAAATTTCTCATCATATGGTTACTATAATAATAAACACAATGAATAAATTACTTAATTAAAATTTTATATATATTGGTATGGTAACAAGATTTATTCATGTGGTTGGTATTTGTTTCATGTAGTCACTTCACTGATTCATGTGGTTGGGCCATTTTTATTCTTGGTATGTGCATCTATATCACACAATAGGTTGATTTTTACATGCAGTAAGGGTATTTTCAATACACGGTAAGAATAAATTCAATTCACACTTAGTTCATGACTTTGGAAAAAAAATCTATCTGATACATGGTAGGTAGTGTATACATACAGTAACGTGACATTTTCACATGACCATTATGGTTAGTTAAAATTCCTTATATGGTAAGAATATTTCATATATGGTAAGTTTTCATGGTAAGGTATAGACTTATCCATTTTTATATTTTTTCTATAAATTTATTAACTAACATAAAGCATAGAAATCATTATTATCATTATAAACATGATTCTCAATCATTAAAATAAGGAGGTTATGGAAAAATACAACAATGATAAATAAGGAGAAAGAATGTATATATCTTCATTTTATAACGTGTTTGAGTAAAGCTATTGAGGTGTGATATATAATAATTTTTTATGGAACATGAATCTCTATGTTTTTTTTAAACAATGTGAATTGTTTATTTCTAGAAGTGTCCCATATATAGTGTAATTTCAATGTAATTTTTATTTTACTAATAAGTTTTGTTTTCTAGGATTTTTATGGCTATCTGTGTTGCTTTGTTCCAGTTTGTGAGGTTCCTTACCCCCCAAGATTTTTCCTTTAGAGTTGTTATTGAGTTCCAAATACATGAATAACCTTGAGGGTTATCCAATGGGCTGGTTAAATTATCTATCTTTCCTTTTGACAACCACTCATTTTTGTTTTAATTCTCAAGTATGAGAATATTTTCAGTGGTATATGATGTAATGGTCTAGAATATTCTCAATCCACTATTTTCTTCTCTATGGTGTTTAGTGATTCCTGATAAATTTAATAAATTTTAGAAGTTTATTTGAAATTATTTTGTAATTTATAAAGGAAATTAAAAATAGTTTTCAAATTATAGTAGTAATTTCATTGTTTTATAATTTTTTTCAAGAATTAAATATGAATTTTGTGAAGTGATTCAGATATTTTTACAGTGTTTTTGGATTTTTATAAATGATTTAATTAATTTCGTGAGTACTTTGGATTTTTGGAAATTATAATAAACTATTATTCTAGTTATTTATAAGTTAGTTTAAATTAAAATTTAATATTTTTGAAAAAATATATATATACCCTTAAGCCTAAAAAATAATTTGTGTCAGGTTAATGGAAGTTTATAATAGATTATGTGTGAAGACCCCAACCCCAGTAGCCCAGAGAGGGTTCTTCAATTTATTACATTAGCATAATATATAATAAATAACATCCCATATGATTGAATAATTTAGTAGTATTGGTAAACTAGATACATATTTGAAATTAAAATTAATTTTTATACATAATATACAATGAATTTCTTTGTTTGAGAACATCATTATTCTCCTAACTTAACCTTGTGTATCAGTCATAATAAACTTCTTGGTATCCAATAGAAAATAAAATATAATAAAGGAGTGAGATAAAATATTTAATAAGGTTAGTCTATAGTGAAATATAACACAGAAAAGAAAATAACATAACACACATGGCATGTAATCAATGAACTGATAATGAAAATTCATACAAAGATTTTTTTTATGCTGAAAATACTATGGACGGTAATAACTGAAATCAAAGAAATTCATAATGTCGAATGTCTGAACTATCAAACTATGTCATCTAGATAGTTACTTTGAAGATCAATCCTCTTGCCAGTCTAATTCTGTGTGTAAAACCCCATCTGATTCTGCTTGGAAACAAAGATGAAGGATTTTTCACCAACTAAATTCATCCCAAGTGAATACTGATACATTGAGGTGATTTCATTCATTGATCCCCAACCCATTTATTTCATGAAAAAAGCATTCCTCCTATATGTAATAATTTATTTAATGAGCTATTTCTAAATCAAAGTATCAGATGCCACTTTTAAAATATTTGAATAATAATCCCCATAAAAGTAAATAATTATCAAATCAAATATTGAATAACATGAAGATAAATTGATTCATGATATGATATATAAAATTACAGTAAAACACAAAAAATAAATAAGTGTGTAATAATTCATATCTCACAAAAATAAAATTGATATGAGAAAAACCCTTACCTTACGATTCCTTTAATCGGATGTGGTTTAACCTCATATTCTTTAATGGGCTTCCATTATAACTTATCTTAAGTGACCAAGGTTAGATCTTTTGGAAGGGTTGTAACCTCTAGAACTTAATTAGGTATGTTGATAAGGTAAATGGGTAGTTGTTGGTCAAGATATATAGCTCCAATTGGTGTTGGGATTTGAGAGAGGAGGTTCCCTTTTATAATTGAGGTGAGGGGTGCTTTTAGAATTTCTCAAAATATTAAAATACAAAAAGGATATTATAGAGCCAAAGATATCCAAATGGTCTATAAATGAATATGGTATTCAATTTTAGACAATATCCAATCCCCTTTGTTATTATTTAACATTATTTTAATTTTAAAACAATTTAATAAAATATTAGTTCAATAAAAACTCATTATTTTCAAATTTGATACTATTCATTTAATTGGACTTGAAATACATCAATAAAAAGAGGGAATTCTAATATAATTATTTCAAAAATCTATAATATATCATATATATGTATTAATTTAATTATAAACATTATATAATACCAAATATATCAAATGTAATACTTTTAAATTCAATTATTTTTTCTATTAATTAAATAAATATTATACTTGCATTTTAGAAGAATTTAAAGTAATTATATAAAATATAAAAATTAAAAATAAATTTTAATAATGAAACTAGTTTCATTAGGATCAAAATAAAAATTTATTTTTGTTCATATCTTTACTTTTTCGGTATTTGGACACAAAAATGATATTAAATACAAAGAGAGTGACATTTTGTAAATATCTTTGATTTAAATAATATATAATTTATTTTAATGGAAAAGTGTACATTAAACAACACCAATTAGATATAAATATGATATAGGTATAATCATATTCATCCAATAATTTTTAGAAATGTTTAGATCACATTCTTAACCTTATCTTTTGGTTTTAACCCTTATTTAATCCCTTTTACTCTTACCATAACAACATGGATTTTTACTCTTTGAGGGTTAATATTGTTATTATAAAATGAAAAATGAACCATAAGTGGTAAATTTATGAAATTTTAAACCTTATATAAATCATTTATCTGAATTTTAGGTTTTTCATAATTTTATATAATTTAATGAAATATTATTTATTTTAAAACAACATTAATCCCTATTTTAACACTATTCATTACTTTGACTTTTAAAATTATCAATCAAACAAGATATTTTAAAAAAACTATTTTAATTCATACCTAAAATGTCAAGGTTATATATAAAATTCATGAATGAAATTAATTATCTAAAATTATATTTATTTTAATATTTTTAATACTATTTATTTGATATATCCATTAATTAAACAATTACTACATCATCATTGTGCAATCCTTTTAATTATTAATTTATTTCCTAAAATTTAAAAATAAATTACCTGGATTGGTGTAAATATATAATATTTCCAAATAAAATTCATTGTCAAATATATCCCCTAGGTAACCAATATATTAAAATATTAAACTTGTTAAAAACAAAAGTATGACATCTTTGACTTTTCTTTAAAATAAAATATTAGAAGTAGCTTAAAGTAATCCAAGTGGCTTCAGGAGGTCATAAAATAATCATAAGGATTATTTGGATTGAAAATAAATCATCCAATAAAATTATGACAAGTTTTTGGGAAATTTTATAAAATTTATAACGTTATTTTAACCCTTGATTACATAATTTACCCTAAATCATGGTAATTAAAATTACAAAAGTCATTATTCATATTGGATAAAAATTATAGGAACCTATTTTATAAATTTTTAAATTATTATTAAAAATATGGAATCCATTTTTCAAAATTTAAAACATATAATTCTATAAAATTAATTTAAAATTAATCTTGTAGATGGGGTGAGAAAACAGGTCTCTAAAGTGAAGATGTGCAAAAGTTTGAAATTTTGTTATATCCACATTAAATTTAAAAAAACATTCAAATGACCTTAATTGAAATAATATATGTATTATAGATCTAATGTTACATTAAAACCAGTTTAAAATATAATTTAACACAATGAATTTTTTTGGTGAAAATTTTGTTTTCAATTAAAATATAGTATTTTTTACTTTTCATCAAAAAATGAAACATATCAAAAAAATTTCAAAAAATGAACCAAATTAAATTTTGATATAATGATTTAAATTAAAATGTTTATTTTTTAAAATAGAATTAACAAAATGTCAAAAATTAGTTATAAAACTAGTCTTCCATTAAAATGGGGTAAATTTTCCTTTAGAAAAATATAGATTTTTATATGTAAAAGAGGATTTATTTTTATATCATGTCTAGAAAGAAAATAATATGAGTTTAGAAATTTATATTTAACATATAATATATAAATTTCATAGTATTTTTAATACTATTCATTCCCTATAATTTAATGACTTGAGTATAATAATATTTCATTGTTCATTTAAGGTGGGTGTTGTGTGCAATGAAAGATTTAGAAAAGATTAACCTTAAAATGAAACATACCATAAAACCTTAGGGTGTTACATTCTCCCATCCTTCAATAAATTTATTCCTCAAAATTTGAAATTTCACTTGAAAAATCAATGGTTGATACTTCAAAATTCAATTTTTCAAAACCCACATAAAAATTAGGAATAATAAAACATCCTCTTAACAATAGGGAAATGAAAATGTGAAGGTTACCACAATATTAGGATTTCAAATATCAAAATATTGGAGAAAATAAAAAACATGTAAATAGAAGATAAATCTAACTGTTAAGTTATTATGGAGATTGATAGAGTATTTTGTCATTAGAAAGGTAACCATCACAAAACCATAAATCTGTTATCTGTTAAAAGACCATTTATTTATTAGAAAGAAAGGTAAAAAGATAATGTTTTTCTCCAAAATAATTTTCCTAGAGTTGACATATTCATTTAATATCTATATAAGCACTTTATAAAAAACACTTACTTGATTACTTTTCATGACATAAGCATAATCTCATCCTTTGGTTGTGAATAAATCTATTTTCACTTCATCTTTTACACCAAAAAATGGATGTTCAGGATGAATTGTTAACATTCAAGAAGAAATTTAACGAATCATAAGATCCATAATTAATTCCTTCATCATCTAAATTTTTACTGAAACTAAAAAGGTTAGTGAATATTACCCAATAAATCATACTTTAATCCCAGACAATAATATCCAATATTCAAATAATCCACTCCAACCGTAAGACTCATTAAAAATAATTCTGTCCAAATTCAATGTCTAAAGATTTAGAAGTACGGTCACTAAATTTCCAAAATAAACTAAACATTATATTCCCCAAACAACATAATGTAGCTCATATTTTCACATACCAATAATTTATCACCTTAAAAACCTTAATGAAAACATTCATGCTTACAAATACTTAATGAATAAGTAAAAAACTAAAATTCTTATATATATCATGATTATTATAACCATAGCTCCATTTATGAAATAATTCTTGAATCCAAATACACAAAAACATTAATTATTCTACTTCATTCATAAAAAATTTACTATGCTTCATCATGTTATTCCTTAATATCTCCATAATTTTATTTTTCTTTTGTAGTCTCTTCATCATAAATACTATAAACATTAATTGTATAACCTTTCTGATTCAAACCATTGACCAAACCCAAAATTACAGTGTGAACAACCCTAATCATAGGGATATAGTCATTGATAATCATTTATAGGTTGTAAAAAAACATGGAATATTCTTCTTAATATATGATTCCATAGGTTTAAACTAGGTTATCCATGGTATTATGATGAGAGTGGTTTTTTTCGAACCACAATTAAATTAAATTATTATTTACTTAACAATGTACCATAGTGGCACACCCTAGGGTCGATCACAAGGAGGCCGCTCACACGCACTATTTTCCTATTGTCACTATTATAAGCAAAATAATTTAAAAAGATAATACTAATATAAATGGGTGGGATACTTAAAAATTCATAAAATATAAATATAATATATAATAATTCAATGAAATAAAGAATGAAGTTAGAAGAAAGAAATTTGGCAGTTGTTCTTAGGAGGTCGTGGTGGTTGATATCGTTGTTTAAAAAGAATCTCAAAATTCAATTCAATGAGGTGATCAAGACTTGTCACACCTCACCTTCTCGTTTGTATTGTAATTACCCCATACCTAGACCTATTTATACAGGGTAATTCTCTTCCTAAAGTCATCTAGGATACCTATTAGTTGACCATCACTACTCATGTCCGGCTCCACCGTATGCATGACACAAATAGCGAAGGGAAGGAAAATTGATAAACGAGAAGAAGAAATTGGTGGTATAAAAATGGGGAAACTGCTCACCATAATCGATTTAACCACCACCAAAATTCTTAGAATTTAATAAAGGATAATAAAATTAAATCTTGATAACTCAATCAAATCACCATCCCTCCCTCGAACAATCACCAAGGTTAGTTCTCCATTTTTAGTGGAGTTGAGAAGGAAATAACGGTGGGAGAATACATAAAATAAAATAAATGGAAGAAAGGAGGTATGAAGAGGAAATCTAAACTAATATATATTAAAAATAAAAATAACTATTATAACAACAATACTCAACCTTTCCCCTTGAAAATTGCTATCCTTGTAAAAACAAAGGAGGTATAAATTTATAGAGAAAATGGGAGAAGAAATATCGCTCAAATTTTATCCTTCTGATTTCATCGATCTTTAGACCTAATAAATGACCTAATTGGTAAATGTTACCTTCAGGAAACTTGTTCAGTTTCTTCTCCCGCGTTCCTCCACAAAATATCAGCCTCATTGGTCCACGTATTAAGGATTTATGATTGTTTTAGTGCGTCACATTTAATCTGTTTAGGTGACTCTACGTCTTCCTCAACTCCAACTTCCAATGCAATTAAGGCCTTTCATCCAGTGGATTCAGACATGGCCTCATTAATGAAAGATTTTAATTAATTAATCTTACAGCTTCATGTTTAATTTAAGCTCAAAATAACTGGTATTCTTCGAGATAAAAGCTCATCTGCAAAACATTCCAAATATGCGCACAGTTTTCGAGGTCCAGATTGTGAGCTGATTTTGGGCAACCAAATGATTGATTGAGCTGGGCATCCAGAAGGATGAAATTCGAAACATTATGTAGGGAAACCAAAAAAAATAAATTTCACAATTTGGTTTAGTGAGGAAAATGTTATGGCCAAAATAAATAATGCAAATAAAATAATTAAACACCAAAATTAAGCCATTTTTGCATTTAAACACAAAATACCACTAAAACATAAAAATGTGACAATTTCCCATAAAATAACACATTGGTGGGATTTATAACAATGAAATACATTATATAATATGTGAAAATTCAAGCTTTATCACTCCCACATACTTCATCATTTAACTCTTGGGAAACCATCTTATACCAAGTTCAAAACAAACTTCTCGAAGCATAAATGACCACACAACTCAATTATCATATTAGAGAAAATATCATACCAAATACATGGATAAAATTTTCAGAACTCCTCAAAAATCATATTAATCCATTCAATATCATGTTAATCCTCACATTCATGTCGTGCCTACCTTCTCAGAAAAATATTTCTCTCTTCACTCAAGGATATTTAATGTGGAGTTTTCCTCATTCTCAAAACATGTGTGATCTCTTTAGGCTTGTTATCCTCCTAATATCTCCACATCATATAGTCAAAAATGTGTCTATCATGAGTCGTTTTTCATGTTTTTTTCTGAGGCTGAGTTTTGGAAGGTTTAAAATGTAAAAACATATGAGGCCAAATGAGGAGGGTTATGCTCTAAAGTGAAGTAAATGCATGAAAACAGTTTTTCTCAAGAATGGTGTGCTCCTCAATCAGCTCAAAAATTAATCACCTCTAAAAACCTCTTATTTTGGTAAGTTCACACTTATAATTTTAGCATCAATGATTTTCATCCCTCTTTTCCCCATTTGTAGCATTATTTTAACTAGAATTCAGATCTGGATTTCTCTTCAAAATCATGTTTTGGAAGAAAAGAGAGGCAGCTTTTGATCTTGAGGTATTGGTGAAAAACTGGCCCATATATGAAATTATATTTTGGTCCACCCATCCATATTCCCATCATGACATTTCTTCCCCCAAAGAAGCAATAAATATGGCAACACTTTCAATTCATCACAAAAATATTATTCAGCAAAGCAAAATACAACCCATCTTCTCCCTCCCCCACACTTGAGTTCAATAATGATCATGCATTTAACATCTAGAGTAGGTTAGAAAGGGATAAATGGATTCTAATTTGGCTCCCTAACAAGGTATTTCCTGGCTACTAGGGGCTTAAAGAAGGTCTGATGAAAAGGTAGGCAAAAATAAGAGTTTGATGCAAAAAGGGCTTTCAAAATGGTCCCTCAATCATACTTAACACATTCTATGAACTCTAATAGATTTGAAAAAAAAATAGAAAGTTCTGGATCACACATCATGTCTCAATACTCTCAATAAAAAGATAAATGTAAATAATATATCAAAAAGGTTTAGAAACCTCTCGGGTTAGGCAAGATTTTTAATTTTGGACAGAACTAGTGCACATGAGTTTCATAGTCAATAAAACATCAACAAATGAAAATATAGAAAATCAGAAATAAAATCCATTCAGCAGTCATTTAAAACCTCAAACATTCAAATCAAACAATGTGCCAAAAATACCAAGATGGTTTGAATTTTCCCAAGTATTCGATTTAGCTCATGATTCTTAAAAACCAACCAAAAAAACAATAAGAAAAATAAAAGCACACACAAAATTCCTAAAAACAAGTTGAAATCCATCCCCCACACTTATTCCATTTACTACCATCTTTTAGCTCAAATCAGATCAAGAAAGATGTTCACACAGAATTTAAATTGGGTAGCAAACAAAATAAAGAAAAGGAAAGACAGTACCTGATTTATTTTTCAGTGGCAGCCTTGAGTTAATCTCCAAGCTACTGCCACTTGGCCTAAAAGACATGAAATAAAAAAAATATGAGAAAACTAAATAAAAATAAATAGTAAGGGAAATGAAAGAGGATAATTCTTGGTTTAACCCCCAAGAGGGTGTTAGGTTTTTACTACCCCTAGGCAGGCAGTTGCAGCGGTTTAACCCCAATCTGATGGTGGATGAGGTTTCTTGCTTAGAAACCATAAGAACTTATTTCTTCCAATGATCTTAAACTCATACTGGTCTTGGAGGAACCCACATATAGAGTAAATCAGCTCCTTCACCTTTTCAATGTATTAAAACTTAGAATATGGGGGAAGGATAAAGAATAAGTCCTCCACTTCTTGAGCCACGACTTCTTTGGCTACTTCTACTTCAACATCCAGGGCTTGATGATGTGGTGTTGTTTCAAAAAATTCAGAAAAGATCAAGTTAGAAAATATTTCCACTTGAATATGATAATAACATAAAGAATCAATATAAAAATCTTCCCTTTCAAGTAGGTTAGCTTGAAACACAATCTCTTCAGACAAGGCCACTGGGAATTCTTTTTCATCAGTTGCATATTCATCATCTTCCAAAGCAAGAGAAATGTATAGAGGTACTGATTCATAGTTGAAAAATATGTTAGGATCACTTACATTTTGGTCTTCAACAAAATCATACCAATGCTCATCCAAATCATGTTGATCTCCCACAGTTGTTTCAGCTATCTTGTCATCTTCAAAAACCACTTCAAGCAATGGCCAAGGAGAGACGATTAGATATTCAAATTGAATCATCAAGTCCTCATTGGGTTATTTAACTTCAAATGTATGTGGAAAAACATTTACCTTTTCTTCCTCAGCTTGGTTCTGTTGTTGTTGCCGTTCCTGCCATAAAGCTTTGACTTCTTCAACTTCAGCCGCCAGCGATGTTACCATCTTGCATGCTTGTTCTAGGATTTTGAAATTATTTTGAATCATCGCAGCATCTTGTTCCATCTACAGAATAAAAAGACTCTTCCTTTCTAAATAATTAATCACTAGTACATGCATATGGAAAATCACTGAAGTAATCCATGACCTAAAAAACAATGATATGCAATGAAATTATTATTTTTTTTAGTTTTTGATGTTTTTAATTTTTTTTGGTTTTTATGAAAAATAGTGTGCGTAAGAGTTTGGCCTCCCCGACAGCGGCACCAAATTGATGAGAGTGGTTTGTCGTGAACCAAAATTAAATTAAATTCTTATTTACCTAATAATTCACCTTAGTGGCACACCCTAGGGTCGATCACAAGGAGGCCGCTCACACACACTATTTTCCTATTGTCACTATTATATGCTAACTAATTTAAAAAGATAATACTAATATAATTAGGGGGATAATTTAAAATTCATAAAATATAAATATAATATATAATGATTCAATGAAATACATAATGAAGTTAGAATAAATAAATTAGGCAGTTCTTCATAGGAGTTTGTGGTGGTTGATATCATTGTTTAAAAAGAATCTCAAAATTCAATTCAATGAGGTGATCAAGACCAGTCACACCTCACCTTCTCATTTGGATTGTCATTAACCCATAATGAGACCCTTTCATACAGGGTAATTCTCTTACTAAATTCATCTAGAATACCTCTTCACTGACCATCACTACTCATTTCATGCTCCACTGTATTCATGCAACAAATATCAAAGGGAAGGAAAATTGATAAATGAGAAGAAGAAATTAGTGGTAGAGAAAATGGGGCGACCACTCACCATAATCGATTTAACCACCACCAAAATTATTATAATTTAATAAAGTATAATAAAATTAAATCCCAATAACTCAATCAACTCACCATTCCCTCCCTCGAACAAGCGCCGAGGTTAGTTCTCCATTTTTAGTGGAGTTGAGAAGGGAATAACGGTGGGAGAGTACATAAAATAAAATAAATGGAAGAAAGGAGGCATGAAGAGGAAATCTAAACTAATATATATTAAAAATAAAAATAACTATTACAACAACAATACTAAACTTCTCCCCTTGAAAATGGTTATCCCTGTAAAAAGAATGGAGGTACAAATTTATTCAAAAAATGGGAGAAGAAATCTCGCTCAAATTTTATCCTCCATATTGCATTGCCTTTTCAACCAAAGAAATGAATGTATTGGTAAATGGTTCCTTCTTTAAACTTGTTCCTTTTCTTCTCCCTCGTGCCTCCACAAAATTTAAGCCTTAGTGGTCCATGTATTAAGGAGTTATGACTATTTTCGTGCGGCACATTTAATCTGTCCAGGTGACTCTTCATCTTCCACAACTCCAACTTCCAATGCAATTAAGACCTTTCATCCAATGGATTCAGACGCGGCATCCTTACTTGATGATTTTCATTAATTAATCTTCCATATACATGTTTAATTTCCGCTCCAAATAACTGGTATTATTCAAGATAAAAGCCCATCTTCAAAACATTCCAAATCTGCGCATAGTTTTCGAGGTCTGGGTTGTGAGCTAAATTTGGGCCACCAAATGATTGATTGAGCTGGGCCTCCAGAAGGATGAAATGCGTACCATGATGTAAAGAAACCTAAAAAATGAATTTCACAATTTTTTTCAGTGAGGAAAGTTCTATGGCCAGAATAAATAATACAAATAAAACAGTTAAACACCAAAATTAAGCCATTTTTGCATTTGAGCTCAAAATACCACTAAAACATAAAAATGTGACAATTTCCCATAAAATAACACATTGGTGGGATTTATAACATTGAGATACAGTATATAATATGTGAATATTCTAGATTTATCATATTACCTAATATATAGGATGATATCTTATACTTATACTTATCCTCATTGTCAGTAATGTGGTTTTGTATCTAATCCATAATTTCTTAAATCTAGTTCCCAAGGTTTCTACTAAACTTCCTATGATACCAACTATAAAGACCCCAACCCCATTATCCCATAGCTATTTTGTTACTTTATTATATTTTCATAAGATAAAAAAAATACATCATAAAGGACCAAAGAGTTTAGTAGTCTTGGTAAACTAGATACATATTTGAAATTCAAATTAAATTTTAAACATAAAATACAAAAAAAAGTACTTTGTCTAGGAAACCCATTATTTACCAAGATTAACCCTACATATCAGTCATAAAAAACTTCATGGAATCATGGGAAAACCCCTTAGAAAGTGGTGAGATAAAATGCACATTAATGGTAAAGTATAGTGTAATCTAACTTGAATCAATATGAATAATCAGTATAGTTAGGTAAATAACGAAACACACATTCCATGTAATTAATAAATTGAGAATGAAAATTCATCCATAGATTTTTTTTCATTGTGAAAATCCTCTGGATAGTAATATATGAAATGAAGGAAATTTAAGATATATAAACTATCAAGATATATCCTATAGATAGTTACTGTCAAGATAAATTTTCATTCCAGTTAATGTCTATGGGTAGAAACCCATCTCATTCTCCTTGGAAACAAGAGTGAATGTTTTTTCATCAACTGAATTTGATGCAGAATACTACTGATGCATCAAGTGGATTTCATTAACTAAACCCAAACTCGTGTATCTCATGTAAAGGTCATTCCTAGTATATAGAATAATAAATTTAAAATGATATTTTTTTAAAAACAATTATCCTATACCACATTGAAATATTTGAATAATAAACCCCATATAAGTAAATAATTATAAAATGAAACATTGAATACCATGAAGATAAAGACCTTAATGATATGATATATCAAAGGGTCAGTACACCAAACAAAATAAATAATTGTTGAATAAGTAATATCTCAATGAAATAAAAGTGATATTATGAAAATCATTACCTTATGCTTTCTTTAGTCAAACATTATTTAACCTTCTATTCTTTAATGGGATTCATTTATAAATCAACTTAAGTGATCTACTGTAGGTCTTTTGGAAGGACCAAAACCTATAGAATGTAACTAAGTATGTTGATAAGAGAAATGAGTAGGGTTTGGTCAATCTAGATGGCTCAAATTGGTGTGAGGATGTGAGGGAGGAGATTCCCTTTTATAATTGAGGTGAGGGTAACTTTGGTAATTCCTCAAAATATTAAAATATAATAAGTCTATTATAGAGACAAATTCTTCAAAATGGTATATAAATGAATATGGTATTACATTTTAGACCATATATTACCCCATATTTGATTATTTATCTTTTTTTTATTTTAAAATAATTTAATAAAATAGTAATTTAATAAAATATCATTATTTTCAAATTTTATATTATTCATTTAATTTGACATCTAATACATCAAGAAAAAGTGGGAATTATAATATAATACATTTACACATCTATAATATATCCTATTGATCTATAAAATTAATTATATATATTAACTAATCCCACATATATCAAAATTAATACTTTTAAAATTAATCATTTTATGTTTTTTAATTAAATAAATACTTTATTAGAATTGCAGAATAATTTAAGGTAATCATATAATTTATAAACATTCAAAATAAATTTAAATAATTAAACTAGTTTAATTAGGATCAAAAAAGGTATTTATTTTTTCTATATATTTAATTTTTCATAATGTGGACACATAAATGATATTAAATACAAAGATAGTGACATTTTATAATTAACTTTGAATTAAATAATATATAAGTTATTTTCATGGAAAATTTTCCATTAAACAACTCCAATTATATATTAAGGTGATAAGGGTATAATAATATTAATAAAATAATTTTTGGATGAGTTTAGGTCACATTCAGTCTCTTGTATTTTGGTTATAACCATTACTTAATCCCTTTAACTCTTACTATGAAAACATTGATTTTTACTCATTGAGGGACAATATTGATACTATAAATTGAAAAACGAACCATAAAGGGATTAGTGATGAAATTTTCAACCTTTTACTAATTATTTAGCCTAATTTTAGGTTTTTAGGTGTTTATATCATTTAATAAAATATTACTTATTTTAAAATAATTTTAATGTCTATTTTGACACTATTAATTACTTTGACTTTTAAAAATATAAATCTAACAGGATATCTTAAAAAAAATATTTTAATAAATCCCTAACATGTCAATGTCAGGTATAAAATTAGTTTATGGCATTAATTATCTCAAATAATATTTATTTTAAAAATATTAATATCATTTATTTGATATTTCCATTAATTAAACAATACTACATCATTGTTGTACAGGCCTTTCAGTAAATTATTTATTCCCTAAAAATTAAATTTAAATTACCATGCATAAGATAATAATTTTAGATTAAAAAATACTATTCATATTTGAATATATATCTTAGGTAACCCCATAATAAAATATTTAAATTGTTAAAAACAAAAGTATGACATCTTTGACTTTTCTTTAAAATAAAATACAATAAATGGCTTAAATCCATTTAAGTGGCTCTAAGAGCTCGTAAAATCATATTAAGGCTTATTTTGGTCTAAAGTCACTAATAAAACAAAATTTGCACAAGTTTTTGGGTAATTTTATAATATTTATAATATTATTCTTACCCTTAATAGCCTGATTTACCCTTAACCGTGGGAATTTAAATAACTAAATTTACTATTCATATTGGCAAAAAATAAAAGGGACATATTTACTAAATTTAATTCCTATTATTAAAAAAGGGAATTAATTTTTAAATATTAAAAACACATAATTTTATAAAATTAATTTAAAATTAATCCTGTATATGGGGGAGAAAATGAGTTTTTAAAATAAAAACGTGCAAAAGGTTGAAATATTTTTGTATCCACATTCAATATAAAAAATATTCCAATGAACTTAATTGAAATAATAATGTATTATAAGAATAATTTTATATAAAAATTTAAAATATAATTAAACACTCTAAATTATTTAGATGAAAAATTTGTTTTAATTTAGAATCCAATATTTTTCACTATTCATCAAAACATGAAACTTATCAGAAATAATAAAAAAAATAAAAAAATGAAATTTTATATTATTCTTTCAAATAAAATTTTATTTTTAAAAATATAATTAATAAAAGTTTCAAAATTTTGTTTCAAAATAATTCTTCCATTAAAAGGTGGTACAAATGCCTTTAGAAAAATATAGCTTTTTATGCATAAAAGTAGATTTATTTTTATATCATGTCTAGAAAACACATAAAATGAATGTCAAAAATTATATTGAACATATAATATATAAATACTATAATTTGGAAAATATTTTTCATTCCCACTAATTTAATGACTAGGTTATAATAATATTTCAATTCTCGTTTAAGTGGGGTGTTGCGGCCAACATAATATTTTCAAAATATTACCTTTAAAAAGAGGAATACCATAAAATCTTGGGGTATTACACTGTGTAAAGGTAATATTATTTTCATATTATTTTAATATGGGTAACCCTAAATTTCAAAGGGTTGTGTAAAGGTAATCCCCTGAGTTTAAGAACTATATAAGGGTATATAGTGTTGCATAAGGGTACCTCCAGATTTCTATAAGGGTACCGACGACTATGTAAGGGTACTGAATGCAACATAAGGGTACAAGAGGAGTTGTGTAAAGGTACCTCTAGGATTTTGGAAAGGTAGGTTCTTACGTATGTAAGGGTAATCACCATTGTACTTCTTTATGTAAGGAAACATTCCTAGTTGTTAAAGGGTTGCTCGTTGTTTCATAAGAGAACATATTAATTTTTTTTTAGCTCACATAAGAGTCCTCCCAAATCTATGTAAGAGTCATATGAGTTTACTAAAAAAAAGGGTAATCCTTCCTCAAGTAATGTTACTAAAGAATTTCTTATACCTATATAATTATGAACTAAAGGTCATTTAAGGGTAAGTCCAAGTTTATAAGCGATACATAAGGGTAAAAACTATATTATTCATCTTGTGTCATAGTATAAAGCTTAGTAATGGTAAAATAATTTTTCCCATATGTATCATGTATGAGTTGTGTATGGGTAACAAAAATTGTTTCAAAAGCTCGAATTTTCTTCCCAACACCGCTTTAATGGGTTTTTAATTATTTTAAATCCCAGAATAGTGGGTTTTATTGATTTTGACTTTCTAGATACTATCTACTAATTTCAAATGATTTAAATGGATTGAAATTAAGTTTCGTTTTGAATATAAATTAAATGAAGAATAAAATATAAAAAATCAATGTAATATCTTAGGGTGGGTATATCAACAAATGTAAAATGAATTATTTTTCCTCTCATTTGAATCTCTATTTGTTCTTATTAAGTTTGGGTGGTCCAAAAATCACAATATGAGATCTAAAAGGCTTATTTAAATTCATATTAGGCTTCTCCTACAATTTCCGAGTTGTTATCATTATCCCTCTATTTTATCCTTCTAGGTATAGTATTTATAGTGGAAAAGAAATTTCAGGTAGGGGATCCTTATTCTTTCTTCATGTTTTAACATGCAAGATGTATGATGATTTCATTAAACCTTTAAAAAGATAGTATTTTCTAACATAATGTAGATAAATAATTGGTAAACTAAAATTAGAGGGGGACAGAGGTTTTACCTTTATTTTACTATATTTATTAATATTGCAGATGATTGTTTTCCTATTATCGTATGTGTAATGACTTACTATGTTTATCATTACATATAGTGTTAAATTAGATAATCTAAGGATTGTTCTATAAGATAATGTTATAATCATGTGAATGATATTAATATTTTTTTCATGGAAAAGTTAATTCTCACATGAGTTTTCTTATTTTGTGATATTGTTCAAATAATTATTATTTTTTGTTGCCTTACTAAATATAACGATTATTGGGAACCTAATTTACACAATTATTTTTGTAGATTTTAAGACCCTTGATTTGATTTTTTGATTAAGCCTGCAATGTAATAAATGTCTAATCACTTATATGCTAATAAAATTGGCTACCCTTGGAAAACTAGATTCATGTTATAATATTCAATGCTAAAGATGATGTAATTTTATGAAATGCCTTTTTGAAAGATGTGAAAAGGGGATGTGTTGGGAGTTTGGGATATGTGGTGGTTATAATGAGGAAATTTTTATATTTTGAAATAGTGAAAATGTGGGTCTTGTTGGCATGTGTGGGATGGGTTGGGAGGTTTTGTTTTCATACTGTGATAATTTCCCTATAATTATAGGAATATGATAATGGATGTGAATTTTTTTATGATCGATCTAGATAAAAGGGAAATATGAACATAATCTATGGTTTTTGGATTAAAATTATTGATATTTAAATGAATGGGAAATATTAATATGAAATATAATGTAATTGGTTGGAATCGATAAAGAAATCTTGAATTTAAAAAAGAGAAATGTGATTTAAGTGGTTGTGGTTTAATATGAAATGTTTATCTTTATAAATAAAGTTATTTATAATGGAAAGATCTAGAAATTGTCTTAACTTTAAAATAATGGTGGAATGTGGATTAAGTTTTGTGTCATGTTTGTGTGGTGCAATGTATTTAGAGGTGGTAGTGAAAGTATCACAGGTTGTGAGGTCCTATAGTGATGATGTGAATTGGTTGGTATTCTTGTTTTAAAACTAATAGGTTAGGATTATGTGTGTGACTATCATGTATTGTATTTTAATTGTGATTTATATATGCAACCCACCCATATCGATCATAATGTGTTGATTCCCAATTGTTTTGCAGGTGATTTTCCTAATATCCCAATGGTGATGATAGAAGGTTGGATAGCCCCTCTTCCCCACTCTTACTTAAAAGAGAGGTTGTTATGCATGGGTTGTGGTATATTTAATATTTTAGTGAACTTATGGTTGTGTTTGATGAGATAATGATGTGTTTCATATTGGGGGGATTGCATGTTAGGAGGATAAAATAAGGTTGATGTCTTTCATGTTCATGATATCATTCTATCATGGTTATAATTTTGGTAGAGATGTGATGGACTAGGTGTATTTGTGAAATATGTGATGTGAAAACCTTGGTTTCTTTAGGATAGATGTGGCGTGACAGTCCTGGTGGATTTGGGTAAGATGCGATGTGGCATCTTAGGTGTCATTGACACCTGTGATTGTATAAAAGAGGTGGGAGAACTAATACGTATGATGTTGGGGTGTGAGATTAGCACACTACTAGGAATGGGGTGCATGATACCCTTATATATATATATATATATTATTCTTATTATGTTACTATACATAGATGATTTTTTTCAGCATACCTTGGTGAAAATGGTAGTGTTCAATTTACAAGATTAAGTGTTATTCGTTATGTAATTTTCTCACTGGTGAATCAATATACTCTTTTCACATGTGTATGATAGAATTTGGGAATAATCAACTAAGTATACATATAGTCTCACCTTATGTATATATAAAAAAAATTCTAAGTTTCTAGGAGGTATTCGAGGATCGATGTGGACATTACTAGCATGGGGTTGGGGTTGTTATAAAGTTGCTAAAATAGTATTACCTTTTTCATTTTATATGGAGACATCAATTTTTATTTTTTGACAATGTTCATGAATTATGGGATGTTTTTTGTTTATATTCATATTTTTTACGGAGTTTGTTTATATTTTATTTATCATATATCATAATCCTATATTATATAGAGGTCAATCTGTCCAATATACAATATTTTTAAACCCTTAGTGGTAGTCACCAACCTGATGACTACTAGATGTCGGACTCGAGGGTCAATATCTCTCTATCTCTTTATCTTGCCTTGAAGGGGTGCATTTAAAGGGATGAGTTTGTTATATTCTTCTTAATATCCACATGATATAATTTTATGTTTATTCTCTATCCTTTAATTAAATAATTTCTATATTTTCCTTTGATCAAGGATCATATTAAATATAAGGTTTCTATTAATGGGTTTTTCTACACTGATAGTGGAAATGAATCACTATACCCCAAATTTTATAAAATTTAGTTACTCTTATAAACATTACCCCATTAGTAACTAAATTTATTCTTTAGGGTAACACAAGAATGTATTTTTACGTTTAACCCCACATGCAATACCTTATAAAATTAATGAAATAATTAAATTATTTAAATAAATTATTTTTACAAGGTTCAGTCCCAATGTAGGTACCTACTACTTAATTTGATCGGTTATTATCCCAAAACATATATATTTTCATGACATAATTATAGTGGTTACAATGGATGTGGAGTTATCATCCTCTTCCCAAGTGTTATCAAAACCCTATAGTAGGGGTTTGGTATCAACCAATACTATTAATCATATTTGACATTCACTTTCCAACTGACCATATTTGATTGGTTCTATGGATTTTTGTTAGAAACAGTGGTATTTTTAATACTAGAACCACCAATATTAAATAATCCTACTTATGAACCCTCATAATGAATATGAACATCTAAATTAGTATGCATCCACAATAATTGATCGTATCTTCTTCAACATAGAGAGTCTTCTATTTCCAATTTATAGTCTAATTATTTTGATACACATGTGTCTCTATAAATTTAAAAGATCTATCTTTATTCATATATTCTAATAAATGGATTCACTCATGTTAAACTCAAAATTATCTTACATGTATATAGTTATAACATCTTTTTATATTCTTATTCAATATTCAACAACTTCTTCAATATAGATTATAAATATTAATAACATTATCAACCATTCCCTCAAGTATTCTTACTCTCTAATTCCTGAAATTCTTCAACTACAATGAAAAACATCCACTATAAAATTATCATTAGCTTCAGTTTCATCCCTGAAACCGCTTAAATTATTCTTATAATGGTAAGTATTGGGATTTCCCAAAAAAAATCATTCACTCCCTTCTTTATATCTTATATATTTTTAATGGTATCATGAATTAATCAATTATTCATTTTTTTATATTTTTTCATAAAATCTAATTATTCAATGCATTATAGAATCATATATTGATCTCAAAATCATGATTTCATTCATATTTTTAAAGACAAATCACAAGGTATTATTCCCAAAATCATCAAATATTCTATATATTTTAACTACCTATCTCTAGTGGTATTATAAATATTCCCTTCTTAAAATTTAGTCTTAATTTATATCGATTGAATAAATCTCTATATAATTCATCAAACACACTTAATGTTATTTTTTTAAAATATAATTCTAAAAAATACTCAAATATTCAATTTCAATATCTATATAAAATATTTCTTCACAAATACTATATATGGGATTCCAATATAATCTCCCACATCAATTTTGATTTTTTAAATACTTCACCACATGATAATCTTATTTTTTTTATTAATATTATCTTCTCAATCATTCATATTTTATCACAATCACATTTTTTATTTTTAAATCATTAAATTTCACAAATAACATTAAAACATTTTATTTCAAGAAATATTTATTCCATAGTTTCTCCATCTTTAGAAATCTAACTTCTCTAAAATGTTAGTAACTATTAATGTATAAATATTCAAATATTTTCCTTTTTAAAGACTCTATTATTTCATTCATTTATCTCATTTTTAGATAGTAATTTTATTTTTATAATATATAATATATAGTATATCTTATTTTTTTATCAAAAGTCTTATATATTCATATCTTTTCATAATTTTTAGAATTTTGATAAGTCCTAATCTCTAATAGAATTATTATGATTTTTACTATATGCATGAACATTGCTCATTTTTTTTAATTTATGACTATTATATTTATTTTTAAGTGTTTTATGATATCTTAATGTCTTGGGAATTCTCAAGGAACTCTAAAAAAATCTCATAGATGTACAAAATTCTCATATATATTAGGAAATTCATTAATGTCTTACACAAATCATCCATGAACTAAAATTTTATTAAGAATTATAATAGATTCTAAATATATATTATGTTTTACCAATAACTGTTATGAAATACATGGTGAGATCTGAACTTATCCAATTTTTCATTTTTCTCTAAAAATAATATTACACATCACCAAAGAATTTAAACATTCTAATTTTCCTATAAATAATCTAATAATTCTATAATTGTCCAACTATGATGATATCTTATTTATATTATAAAATGGATCTTAAAAAACAACTAAACTCAAAAAATGTTAATGTATTTGGAAAATATTATAATTTTTCTGAAGGCATGCAATCTAATTTAAAAGGTACTATAGTAAATTCATAATCGACGTTGACTGTTCCATTGAACTTACATAGCCATGTTAGTACTATTTAAACTCATCCTATTCAAATTTTCATTCAATATAAAACCATCAATCAATATTGTATCTTCCATGATACATACCATTGAATGTATCCCAACACTTCAAAAAAAAATTCTCAAAACCATACCACTTTTATAAATAATAGAACTATCCAAACTTGGATTTATTAAGAATATTAGCTCACTAATCTTCATATGTATTGGATACACAATAACAAACCATTTCTAAATCTATTTTACCTATATAATATTGAATCATCTTTTTCATGTTTGATGATAATTAAAAAATATTTAATGTCATTTTTATAAAAAATATATATATAACACTCATTCTCAATATCCATATGGGATCATTAAACCCCTTCATTTAATTTTTTATCAATACACCTTTAGTACTCATTTAAATTTAAAAGTTTATATATATCACCATTATTTTCAAAAAAATAAATTGTGAGTCATTATAGAAAAATTTAACTCGTCTAGGATACAATTTTTATGTAACGTCTTCTACCATCATTGGAATGTATATCCTAATTCTAAATAATTATCTATGGGTTGAATAATAATCTTATTAACAATGGGACATCAACTAAAAAACTCTAGGACTATATGATAAATAATTTGTTTAAAAAACATGAGTGACTGGTCTTGACCATGATGTTTTCCATTATTTTTCAATAATATGATACCAAAAATATTTCACTACTTTGGGTCTGTATAAATATAGTTTACAAGAAATTATATAAAAATACACTAATCATAAATAAATACATCAAAACATTTAAGTGACTATTATAGTACTCTCTATTTTTTTATTATAATCACTCCCCATATTGAATTAGAATTGATAAAATTAATAATATAATACAAAATTTATAATCATCACCCAATATTCAAATTCTTCAAGTACTAGCAAGGATTCCATATTTAAAATGAAATAATAAAAATCTCCCAACATTTCATCTTATAATCTCCTCCACATGAGATTCCCTTCAATAAACTCCATCTTGAATGGTTTTATTCAACAATAACTCTAAGAATATATTACTTATACTAGTTAAACTATTCCAAGGGGTAACTTGATACCATATATAATTGTATCTGATGGATAGATCTACGAATTTTTTAAATATATTAAAATTTATCAGTTTTCCTTTTTCATGTTTGAAATTGTATTCCCAATATCGAGTACTATAAATAAAAATTTATAGAAACATGTTGGGTCTCTATCATCCCCTTAATGAGGGAATTCAAGATGCTACTTGTATCTCAACCTCAATAAAAATTTCCTTTCAACTATAAAATGTTAAGAACACTTCATCATAAGCATATATTTCTTTTAATCTTAAAATTTCTTCTTATATGGAATAGTATTATTTACTTTATTTATATATGAACATTCATACTTTTGATCTTCCCCTATTATTAAAACCATTATTATTGTGTTAAATATACTCTCAAGAATTCCTCAGGCAAATGCCTATCTTTATTCTTGTGTGTGTGTTGTTTTTTTATAAAAAATATTTTTTTATAATAATTTATTGCTTCTCTCCCATTATTCTAAAATTACTAATCTTATTCAGTAAATCATTTCATAATTTTTTTAGTTTTCCTACACATTTGACACTATCCACACAACTCTTTGAACACATTTGAGAAATCATTTTTATACAAACTCTCAAACAATTTTAACTATTCAGTATTCTTTATTTCCCTAAACTAGTTCTTTTATTTATATATTTATTTTACTCTTTATTTTATTACATTCCTATATTATATATTTATGTATATAGAGAGTTCAATATGGTCATTCATGTGGAATTTTCATCCATAGTGTAAGAATATCTTCCAAGATTATTTGATGTCATTTTTGACTTTCCTATTTGGTGTAGCATGATAAATATTTTTCTTTTGTATCTTCTCTAAGGAATAACTATATGATTTTATTCATTATGTCTTTGAAAACTACGGTCTACATCCAATTCCTACTTATGGTATATGTTTAGATGTTTTTTACAAATGTTCTTTATAAATGTAACCACCTTTAAATAATTATTCCTAGAAATTAATAAGTGTTTCAAACCTATTCTTGGTAGAAACATTCCTTTTCTTCTATGATGTTGGATTCTATTCAACTATTCTCTCCCAAAATTCAATCCAATCATTATTTTGATATTTTGAAATGTTTTGGTTGTAGGACCCCAAAACACCCTAAGTGGGGAGGGGTGAATTAGGGTGTTAACTTTTTCTTTTTAAGGAACGGTTCTTGTTCCCATGATGGTAGGTACTTGTAAGACCTATATAATGGAATCATTCAACTATTTAACATTAACATGCATAGATAAAACACAAAAGTTTTACTTGGTTCACCACTAAGGGATAGTCCAAGTAGAATATTCTGACAGTGTGTCAGTTATACCGAAATCTACTAAGGTTAAATAGTTATTTTGGAGTAAAAAAGATCATACACAATCACTCTATGCTAGGAACACTATTTTTACAATAATTTTAGGGATAGCACACTGCCTCCCACATAACATATTCATCCACTCCCCCAAGATAACTTCCTTGGGTGAAGTCTTACCCAGTTTAATGACTTGAACGTTGTGTCAATTTAATCCGTATTTAATTCTTTCTCCCTGATTAGAATAAGACTCTTCTTGCACCGTAGACCTGAGATGATTCACTTGAAAGCACTATTCACATAAACCGAATGTTTAACATTGATGTTCATGAATCTTCTAGACTTCACAAAACCCCATTTATTTTTCTAATAAATTAAAACTTTGGAAAACCTACATACCATTATGAATATCCCAACCTTCACAAATCTCACAACCTTCACGAAGTTCACTGACTTTGTGAAGCTAACTTCCTTTATAAAGAAAACTGCCTTCACGGAACACTAATCCATCGCAGAATACCCAATCATTGTGAAACTCCATTTTTAGAGACTCCTAAGAATAAATCAAGTATAAAATATACTTTTTATACTAAAGATCATAATGAATACCAAATTCATGAAGCTCTTAGCCTTCTTGGATTCAGAATGATTCATCATTTTTTCCAAATCATTTCATGTCAAAATAAGTGAGGGTGGATTCCTATTTACATACTCAATCCTTCTTGAAGATCTAAGAACCTAGAATTATTTTCATGAACCTCTAGATCCATTCTCATGAATCTATCAACCTTTGTGGATTCAGAACGATTCATCTTTTTTCCAAATCGTTTCATGTCAAAAGAAGTGAGGGTGGATGCCTATTTATAGACCCAACCCTTCTTGAAGCTCTAAGAACCTGGCATCATTTTCATGAACCTCTAGATTCATGTTCATAAAGATCATGTCTTCATTGAGATCAATTAAAATTTAGCCCATTTGGGAAGCTTCTCGTAATCCTGAAGATATATTGTCATTCCATCACATATTCGTAGTGCTCATTAATAATACTCCATATCTTTGTGAATCTCAACCTTCAAGAAACCCATTCTTCATAAAACTCATACCTTTACCATATTTGAGAATATACAATCTTAAAAACCCACCATTCATAAATCTTGCTCACTTTTCTCCACATTTTCATGAATTTATCTCCTTCCTTCTAATTTTGAGCTCAAAATATTAGGAAAACATTAGGAAATTATTCCACCTTCAACACTGAATCCATGTGCACTATAAGATCACTTTCCTTTTGAAATTCCTGATCAACCCAAGTGTTAATTAACAAAAAACGAAAATAACACTCTCTTTCTAGAAATAAAAAACATTGGTTCAAACAATATCCAACATTTAGTTTGTTGAAAATATATAGAAAAAATTCAATAAAGCACCAACCTCTATCAAAACATGAAAGGAATGAAATAACTCATCAATAACTATAATTATATGTGAGAAAATATCATCATTGAAAACAAGAGTGGGAAACAATAATTTCATGATTCCATAAACCATCAAAAATAATTGAATTTCCCTTATCTCCCCCTTTGGAATAAACCCAAAGAACTAGTATTTTCACATTTAGTGCCAAAAAACTCCCCCTATATCATATATCCCCCATATACCTACATAACATACATAAATAGATTAAAATAATTAAGAAAAATTGGGTGATGGGTCCATCTATAACCTCCTTATGCACTGAGAGGTGGTTGAACATCAAGTTTCAACCAATGTTTATCAAATAAAAGTGCTACCAATAGATTATTCAGAATATCAGCCACATTGTCATCAGTTCTAACATGCTTAATTTTAATCACTTCTTGCTCAAATTTTTCTTTAATGAAGTGATATTTGATCTCAAAATGCTTGGTATGAGAGTGATGAACTGGATTCTTCGTAAGATCGGTCGTTCTCTTGTTGTCATAGTGAATCGCCATTGGTTGTTTCACCTCATTACCAATATCATTAAATTGTTTCATCATCCAAAATATTCGATTACATTCCATTATAATAGAGATATACTCTGCTTCATCCATACTAAGAGAATTTCTTTCTTGTTTCATGCTCAATTGGCCCATACATTTGTTTCCAATGAATAATTCTACATTACTTGTGGAATTTCTTCCCACCACATCTCTATCCCAATTAGCATAAAAATCAATATAATTCATTATATATTCCTACTATAAATAATAAACTAAAATAGAGAGTTCATTGAATATATCTCATGATTATTTTAATTATATCCAAGTGATCTTTCTTTGGATTACTTTGAAAGTGAGCTACTAATAAAGTTTCAAACATGATATTTGGCCATGTTACAGTCAATTATAATAAGATTAAAATGATTCCCCCATACAATGTGGGATACAAAGATGGCTCATCCTTGTTCATTCCATGTTTTTTCCCAACCACAATCAAAGTTGTAATTGGTTTGGAGTCATGCATGTCTAATTTCTTCTACAGCTCTCTTGCATATTTTTCCTAACAAATGAAGGTATAATCCTTCTTTTTAACCACCTTATTCCCAAGAAAGTTTGTAAGTTCACATATCATAGACATTTCAAATTAAATATTCATGTTATTAGAAAATTATTCCATAGTTCCATGTCTTCTTCCACTTAATATAATATTATCCACATACACAAGAACCATAAATTGATATTTCTGAGAATTATTCACATAGAGATTATGGTTGACACATCCTATTTTAAATTCATGTGTTTTCAGATAAGTATCCATATATGAATACTATGATTGGGGTTCCTAATTTAGACCATTTAAATCCTTATTTAATCTAAAAACCTTAGTCTAATCATTTCCAATTATAAATACCACCGGTTGATCAATGTAGAACTCTTCATAAAGAACTCCATTTATGAATTCTATTTTGAAATAAATATGATATACTTTGTAATCTCTTTGAATTTCCATGGAAATTAAAATATATATTGAAATCAATCTAGATAATAGGGAAACATTTTCTTCAACATCAATTTCTTCAATCTGTACATAGCCTTTACACACTAACCATTCCTTGTTTTTGGTCACATTTCCTTGATCATCAAATTTGTTTTTTAAAAATACACTTTGTTCCAATCACATTTTTATTTTCAGGTCTCTTAAAAATATATAATGTGTGGTTCTTGAAAATATGAACGATTTATTATTTCAGGGCCTTATCCCATGATTTATCTTTCACTTATTCTTTAAACGAGTTTGGTTCTACAATTGATAGGAAATCAGAATGTGCTTCATTTCTCATTCCCCTTGTCTTTGTAGGTGCGGTCCAATACCCAATAATAATAGATTGATCAATTTATAATCTTTTATTTCCCATTAGATGTTCTGATGTTGTTTCCAATGCTTTTGTTGGGGCATGTGAATCTGTCTATCGAGGATGTGCTGATTTATTGTCCCACATTCCAACTTTCCAAAGGCGGGTGGCATTCGTCATTTATTTAGGGATGTTTGCTCCTTGATCAAAATAGGATGATGGGATGTTGGTTCCTCCTTCCTTGGATTCCTCCTCGGAGCTCGTTACCTAGTTTGGGACTCCCTCATAGACTTAAGACGTTGTTCGTGAAACTCGTCCCAGTTTCATGTCTTCTTGGATGCTGATTAATTACACTACTTCTGTAAGGACATTACAAGGGATCCGGTCAGAGCAGCAACCTTTTCTCAGATGAGTAGTCATGTTGGACATCACTGACGTGTCAAGATGCTAGAAAATGGGTCTGTTTGGGTCTCTTCCCCTTATAATAGGGCATCTTGAGGGCGTGGAAGCCTGAGGCATCCCATGTCGACTATGGGGAATTATATGTCGTAGGCATTTCTTTAAGGTTTTCCTCAGCTTCCCATGTTTAACATAGGATATCCTGCAAGTTTAACATTCAACAGAGATAGATCGGAATAATCGAAACACTGATGGAAGTGGATCAGATAGGTGCAACCCCTCGGAGGCAGCACTGGTGTTGGGGCTAACGCTTGGTTAGTTACCCGATTACTTCTAGGAGTAGAGAGAAAGTGGTTGACATGATCTCACTGGGATGTGGAAGCCTAGGTGATAATAAAGATGGTGAAAGGACCCAGTTGGAGTAATGAACCACTAAGAGGGGGGTGAATCAGTGGTACCCCTTTTTCTTCTTTTAAGTTCCCTTAAAAATAGAACAACCTTTTTCTCCTGTTAAAGATATACTTACCTGCTGAGAAACAAACAAACACACATCCAAAGGAACACAACAATTTACAAGGTTTACTATTCAATAAGAATAGCTACGTCCTTGGTATGGTTGGAAATAATCCAGCACCATACAACCCACTAAGAAAACAATCCTTGGATTACAATGAGTAGGATATACCCTTACACTACTCGTGAAGAACTGTGAAACAATCACTCCAGTGCGTGTGCACCCTCTTAGCACAATAGGTTAAAGTCACGTTTCTTGTAACAACTTGAGTTACCTGCACTTCCTTTCAAATTTACAATTGTAAGCAAGTTCAGCACAAATCTTCACTTCCTTACCTAGAAGAAAGGCAAGGACTCCTTGGGCTTGAGATAGATCAATTACAGTCCAAACTTCCCACTCCGAATCTCCACTCTGAATTTTCCCAATCCAATTCTTCAATCAAAATCTTCCTAAGTTTGAGAAACTCAATACGGTGACAGCCAGTACTGATTCCCCATTCCGAATACCCACTCCAAATTCTTCACTCCGAATTCTTCACTCTGAATTTTCTTCTTCGCTCTGATTCTTCAATCCGAGACTTCCCTATTCTAAGAAACTAAATACGGTGACAACCAATACTAATTCCCCATTCCAAATCTCCACTCTGACTTATTCACTCTGAATTCTTCAATCTAAGTTGTCATTAATCCGGGAAACTCAATACGGTGTCAACCAGTATCAAATTCTCGTTTCAATTGAAACTGTAATGAAAACTCAGTTGGCCTCACACTTCTTTCTATCTCTAGATTATTAGAGCTTCTCTCACTATAGAATCATCAATGAATTACTTAGTACTCTGATCTCCTTTTATAGGTTCTCCAAAGTGTGCTTAGGTGGGAAACCAAAATATTTTCCCGCTCACTTAAATTCACCCAAATCCTAATTTCTCCTAAAATCTATAAGTAATTAAGACTTTATCAACGCTTCTAGAATCTTCTCGAATATTCTTCCACTTATCTTGATTTAGAACTTTGGCCTTTTCCAGATCTAACTTTGTTACACAAGTTTCTCAGTATCACAATCTCGGATTCTGTCATATGTCTTCTCGGTATCATGTTCTTGGATCCACCCTTCCTGATTCTAGGCAACACTTTCTCGAATCCATCCTTCTTGAGTCTTCGGCATCACTTCAATTATCGGCATGACTCTTCACCGCTTCTTCAGCATGACATCATTTCAAATCTCATTATGTCTTTTCATCACTTCTCGGTATGGATTTTCATTGCTTCCTCGGTATGACAAATTCTTCATTCTCGGTATGACTCCTCTTTATTCATCGATACCTAAGATTTTGAATTCTCGGTATGACCCCTCTAGATCTTGATACAACTTCACCAGTTCTTGGTACAACTTCAGGTTCTCGGAATGACTTTTGGTTATCGAAACAGCTTCACCAATTATTGACATGACTATGCACCTCTGGCTATGAACATCAGGTTCAGGAAGTCGACTCTGAACTTTGTCACTCTGAACTTCTGACTCAGTAAGTCGACTCCAAACATCCCACTAAGAACTTATTCTTTATAAAGTCGACTCTAAACTTCTCGCTCTGAACTTCTTCTTCAGAAAGTTGACTCCGAACTTCTCGCTATGAACTCCTGACTTAGGAAGTTGACTCTGAACTTCTAGTTCTCGGAACAGCTCTTCCTGGTTCTCGAAATGGCTTCAACAAATTCTTGTTATGACTTCTCAATCCAAATTTTCCATGCATCATGAGTACCTGTACATACTCACAAATTAGAGTTGCAAAATAAAAAAGCATCGTCACAATTAAGGGCCTTCACATCTCCTATCAGCCAGCTTTCAAGAATTTGTAATATCCCGGTTCCGAACTTTTCAATTTCCAGACTCCGAATTCCAGACTCTGAATTCTTCAAACACTAGGTTCCGAATGTTCGATATTATCGGTTCCGAATCTTCAAACTTCCATCTTCTGAGTTCTTAGAAATTCAAGGTGTCTTTCCTTTATGAAAACTTCCTCAAGATCACCAAAAGACAAACCATGCAAACCATCTCTTCCTTCAGCTTGGTCCTAACAATATCCCCCTTTGGATTTTGTTGTCAACAAAGTTTTCATAAATCACCAAAATTTGTGACCTTAAGCAATGGATTACATATCAATAATTCTAATTCTACGTGAGCTAACTCATTGTTGGAAACAAGAATCATTGGCAGCAAAACCATGTTGTCCATAGGTAGTGAAAATGACATCTTCAACTTCATATGTCTTTAGCTCAACTTCATACATCCTGTAAACAAATTCAAGTTCTTTCCTACAACCACTCCAACAAACAGTTAGAATAGTTCACATACACAAGCAGTGCTGAGTTCACAGCTTACCCACAACTCTCTCTTTGAACAATAGATTTATGATACAAACTACTTCTCCCCCTTGACAAAACAATCCAAATATAAGAAGAGAGAGGGGACATAACAACATACATTAGCCTTGAAGAGAAAGAGGTTGGACACCCATGTTCAACCTCAATCTTGAGAATGATTCCTTCAGCAAGGGTTTCATGAAAATATCAGCCAATTGTTTGGCAGATGAAACATATTCAAGTTTCAGTTCATTATTTTCCACATGCTCTTTGATGAAATGATATTTTATATCAATATGCTTTGATCGAGAATGTTGGAATGGATTTTTGGTAAGATTAATTGTCCTTTGATTATCACAGCCCAAGAGAAAAGGTAACTTCACTTCAACTAACAAATCTTCCAACTGTGTTTTCATCCAGATAAGTTGATTAGCAACCATGGTTGCAGCAACATATTCAGCTTCAGTTTTACTGAGTGTCATAGAATTCTGCTTCTTCGAGTGCCAGCCAACACAACTTTTTCACATAAAGAACACTCCACCAGATGTGGATCTTCTATCATCAACATTTCCTGCCCAATATTCATCCAAATATCTAAACAAATCAATGTTATTTGAACCACTATACATGATTCTGAATTCTGTTGTGCATTTTATGTATCTGAGAATTCTTTTTCCAGCAACAAGATGTGATTCTTTAGGAGCACTCTAGAATCTTGCACATAAGGTAACAGCAAAAACAATATCTGGTTTTGATGCAGTCAAGTATAATAAACTTCCAATCAGCTTTCAGTATTCTTTCTGATCAACTTTTTTTCCTTCATCATCTTTTCTTTTCTTCATTCCCACTGATATAGGAGTTGATACAGGTTTTGATTTTTCCATCCCAAACTTCTTAAGAAATTCATTAGCATACTTTTCTTGGGAGAGAAAAATGAATTATTTTTGTTGCAAAATTTTTAACCCAAGAAATTATCTCATTTCACCCAACATGAACATCTCATAGACATTATTCATTTCTTCAGCAAACCTGTCACATCTTCTTTCATCATTTCCAGCAAAAATAATGTCTTCAACATAGACAATCACAATGAGAGAAAGATGTTGGCTTTCCTTGATGTATAGATTGCTATAAACTCTTCCTTTCTTGATGTTCATCTCTTTTAAGCAAGTATCTAGTTTGGAGTACCATGCTCTTGGAGCTTGCTTTAGCCCATACAAGGCTTTCTTCAACCTGCACACATAACTTTCATTCTTCCCAACAACAAAGTCACATGGTTTCTCAATATAAACTTCTTCTTTGAGATCACCATTAAGAAATGAGGATTTAACATCTATTTGAAAGATTTTGTATCCTTGTTGTGCAGAAATAGCAAGAAAGATTCGGATAGTTTCTAATCTGGCCACCGGATCAAAAGTTTATTCAAAGTCAATTCCTTCAATCTGAGAGTAGCCTTTGTAAACCAATCTTGCTTTATTTCTGATAACTTCACCTTCTTCGTTTAGCTTGTTCTGGAAGACCCACTTTGTTCCAGTAATGTTCTTATTTTCAGGATTGGGTATGAGTTCTCATTTATCATTCTTTTCAATCTGATCCAATACTTCATTCATGGCTTGAACCCATTCTGGATGCTCAAAGGCTTCTTTAACATCATTTAGTTCCACTTTGGAATACAAGGAAGTATGTGATATAGAATTACTTGTTCTTCTTGTTTGAACCATATGACGTTGATCACCAATAATATTATGAGCTTTCACTTGTTTCATCAGCCTTGGATAAGGTTTTAGTGTGCCTTCCTCATCACTTGATATGGATGAATCCAATTCTTCATCTTGATTAGGATTACAATTCATTGCATCCTTATCAGAATCGTTAGCTTCATCTTCCTCATCTTCCTTGTCTGTCTGGACATGCTTATCTTTTCGTGGAGTTTCAATGACTTTTACATCAACTACTTCCACAATTCTTCATGTTTCTTTGTTAAAGAATCTATAACCTCTTCCTTCTGGTGCATATCCAAGAAAAAGTCTGTCTTCTCCTTTCTACTCGAATTTTCCACTGCTTCCACCATTCTTCTTTATAATGCATGGGCTTCCAAATACTTTATCATGCTTCATACTTGGAGTAATTCCATAAAAAACTTCATATGTATTCTTGTTTGATTAAGGCATGTAGAAACATTGGTTTTGAATATAAACAGTTGTACTTGTAGCTTGCCTCCAAAAGTAATGAGTAAGACCATGTTCAAGCAACATGGTTCTTCCCATTTCCACAAAGCTTCTGTTCTTCCTTTCAGCAACCCCATTTTGTTGAGGTGTATATGGATCACTATATTCATGCTGAATCCCATGCTTCTCAAGATAATCTTCAAATTCTTCACTTCTATACTCACCACCATTATCTGTTCTCAACTTCTTCACAGAGTACTCACATTCTTTCTCAGCTTTCCTTCTGAAGCTTTTAAACATTTTTAGGGTGTCTGACTTGTGCTTCATAAACGTAACACACGTAATGTGAGTAAAATCATCAATGAAGGTGTTGAAGTACTTGTATCCATTTGTTGATTGTTTTCTCATCGGCCCACATATATCAGAATGTATTAGTTCAAGTGGTTGTTTAGAACAAATGTCAACCTTCGTATGAACAACACTTTTAATCTTTCCTTTATGACAGGTAGTGCAACACCAATCTCTTCTTCTTGGAAAATCTAGAATATCTAGAACACTGTCCCTTTTAGATAACTTGCTCATATTTCTCTAACACATGTGTCCAATTCTTCTGTGCCACAACTGATTTTCATCCACTAATCTCATGTAACAAGAGTTTTGTGAATTTCCAACCTGAAATAGATTTCCTTTATTTCGTTGTCCTCTTGTAACAATCTCCCCATCTTCTTCACTTTTCACAACAAATCCATCATTATTGAAGATAACTTTGTTACCCACATCACACAATTGTGATACACTCAGCAAGTTGTGCTTCATCCCATCAACATACAGAGTTTTCTTGGACTTCAATCTTTCTTTCCCAATGATGGTTGATCCAACACCTTTGATTTTTAAAGATTCATCATTTCCAAATGTCACAGTGCCTTCTTTAAACTTTTTCATATTATTTAGCAACTTCAAGTCTCCTGTCATATCTGAAGAACACCCAAAATCAAGTATCTAAGGTCGTTCTTCCTTTGTAACTTTTAGAGTAGTTTCAACAGCAAGAGCTTTTTCTTCTTTCACTTCTTTCTTCTCCTTAAGCTTCTAAGAATTAAGAACTTTTTGTTGAGTTGGTAGTAGCATAAGACATCCTTTTGTAAGATTTCCAGTTTGTTCACATCTTTCGCAAATAGTCTTCAGAGGCTGGAACCTATTTTCTGTCTTGACTTCATTCTTCTCAACTTTCTTCAAGAAAACCTTTTCATTCTTCTTCATTTGAGGAGATTAAATCCCCATCAATCTCTATCTTTCATAACTTGTGGGGTGGTGGTAATAATTTTTATTAAACCAAAACATATTCATTGTATGCTCGAATCCACCACAATACCAACAGTACCCATAGTAGGAGTATCTTCCTCTAAATCTTTTATTCTAATACTTCTTTGTTGCTCTTTCTTCATCCCCACCAACCATTCTTATGATAGCAACATATCTCTATTGGAATTATGATTTTTCTTGTTTTTCACCAGTGTTAGACTTAGTTTTCCTTGAAACTTCAGAGTTCCCATCAACAATGGTCTTGGCTACATAAATAGATTTCTCATATTTCTTTTTCACAGCAACCACTTTATTCTTCTGTTGAATTTTCTCAGAATTTTCTTGTTCGGAGATTTCACCTACAAAATTAGTTGAGTTTTGAAAACATATGTTTCTTAACTCAACTTCTGAGAGCTTCTTTTGGACGTGCTATAATTTTTCCTCTTTTTCTTTCAGTTTAACTATCATGTGATCATTTTAGTTTTTCTCATCTTCAAGAGACTTCTTCAAATTTTCAAGTTCTTTCTCAAGTTATTCTTTAACATTAGCTTGATTTCATGCTGAGGAACATTCATCTTCCAACTTTTTGTTAAGTTTATCCAGCCTTCTGATCTTCCTTAAACATTCCTTCAATTCGTCTTTCAGATGCATCTCAAGCTGAGTTTCTTCTTATTCCGAGCTACTGCTTCCAAAATCTTCATCATTCACTTTTGAAATGAAAGTATTTTCAACACCATGCTCAACTGATTTTTTGGATTCAGCATCACTTTCTTCATCTTCTTCATTTATAGATAGAATACTTTTTCTCTTGGATTTGAAGAACTTCTTTCCTTTCCCTGACTTTCCTTTACCGCCCTTCTTCTTCCATAACTTTCTTGGATTTCATTCTTCATCATTGTCTTCTTCATTCTCCCTTCAAGGATAGTTAGCTGCAAAGTGGCCAATGCCTCCACATTCAAGACACTTCAAGGGAAGTTTTCCCTTGTATTTACCTGTGCCCCATTTAACATTTTTTGAAAACAAGGATAAAATATCGTTAAGATTTTTACATACCTCGCTTTCAGAGTCAGAGTCACCACCATCTTCTTCAGTAAATATCTTCTTAGATCTCTCTTTATTCATGGCTTTGAAATATAATTCTCCGTCAACCTTTGTCTTGGTCTTTATATATTTTTCCTTTCTCATTTCATAAGTAATGAGTGTACTATGCAAATCATCAAGAGAAAGAGTCTCTGAGTCTCTGTCTTCTAATAAAGATACCTTCGCATCAAATTTATCAGGAAGAATCCTCAAGATCTTTTCCACCACATTAGAGTCCTTCAGCTCTTCACCAAGACATCTGATGGTACTAACAATATCATTTACCCTGGTGAAGAAATCCCCAACAGATTCATGATCTCCCATATTCAATTCTTCATACTTCAATCTCCAGATTTAAAGTTTTTCCTTCTTGACTTTGTATTGCCTTCATATATGTTTTTCAGTTTGTCCCATATACCTTTGGTTTTGGCCACTCCTTTTACACTTAAGTATTCACTTTCAGAAATTGAAGACAATATAGCATTCTTGGCTCTTCCATCATTCTCAAGAAACTTCTTATCAACAGGTGTAAGTGGAACATTATCTTCAATGGGGGGAAACCCAACTGTTGCAGCTTCAAGAACTTCATAACTAATAAACATGAGATATGGTAGCATTATATCCTTCCAGATGTGATAGTTCTTCCCATCAAATACCGGAATGCCTTTATTGTTCACACAATTCAGATTCTCTATCATCAAGGAAAACAAAGGTAACCACCCTCTGATACCACTTGAAAGGACCCAGTTGGAGTAATGAACCACTCAAAGGGGGGGTGAATCAGTGGTACCCCTTTTTCTTCTTTTAAGTTCCCTTAAAAAGAGAACAATATTTGTCTCCTATTAAAGATATACTTCCCTGCTGAGAAACAAATAAACACATATCCAAAGGAACACAGAAATTTACAAGGTTCACTATTCAATAAGAATAGCTGCGTCCTTGGTATGTTTGGAAACAATCCAGCGCCATACAATCCACTAAGAAAAAAATCATTGGATTACCATGAGTAGGATATAACCTTACACTTGTGAAGCACTGTGAAACAATCACTCCAGTGCATGTGCACCCTTTTAGCACAAAAGGGTAAAGTCACGTTTCTTGTAACAACTTATGTTACCTTCACTTCCTTTCAAATTTACAAGTGTAAGAAAGTTCAGCACAAATCTTCACTTCCTTACCCAGAAGAAAGGCAAGGACTCCTTGGTCTTAATATAGATCAATTACAGTCCGAACTTCCCATTCCGAATCTCCACTCCGAATTTTCCCAATCCAATTCTTCAATCCAAATATTCCTAAGTCTGAGAAACTCAATATGGTGATAGCCAGTACTGATTCCCCATTCTGAATCTCCACTCCAAATTCTTCACTCCAAATTCTTCACTCCGAATTTTCTTCTTCACTCTGATTATTCAATCTGAGTCTTCCTCAGTCTGAGAAACTCAATATGGTGACATCCAGTACTGATTCCTCATTCTGATCTACACTCCGAATTCTTCACTCCGAATTCTTCAATCTGAGTTTTCTTTAATCTGAGAAACTCAATACGGTGTCAACCAGTATTAAATTCTCGTTTCAATGGAAACTGTAATGAAAACACAGTCAGCCTCACACTTCTTTCTCTCTCTAGATTATCAGAGATTCTCTCACTACAACATCGTTAATCAATTACTTAGTACTCTGATCTCCTTTTATTGGTGCTCCAAAGTGTGATTAGGCGGGAATCCAAAATATTTTCCCGCTCACTTAAATTCACCCAAATCTTAATTTCTCCTGAAATCTCAGAGTAATTAAAACTTTGTCAACGCTTCTAGAATCTTCTCGAATCTTATTTCACTTCTCTTGATTTATAACATTGGCCTTTTCTGGATCTGACTTTGTTACACAAGTTTCTCGGTATCATAATCTCGGATTCTGTCATCTGTCTTCTCAGTATCATATTCTTGGATCCACCCTTCCTAATTCTCGGTATCACTTTCTCGGATCCATCCTTCTTGAGTCTTCAGCATCACTTTAATTCTCGGCATGACTCTTCACCGCTTCTTCGGCATGACACAATTTCAAATCTCGGTATGTCTCTTCATCACTTCTCGGTATGGATTTTCATTACTTCCTCAGTATGACAAATTCTTCATTCTCAGTATGACTCCTCTTTATTCATCGATACCAAAGATTTTCCATTCTCGGTATGACCCCTCTAGATCTTGATACGACTTCACCAGTTCTCACTACGACTTCAGGTTCTCATAACGACTTCTGGTTCTCGGAACGGCTTCACCAATAATCGGCATGACTACACACTTCTGGATATGAACTTCAAGTTTTGAAAGTCAACTCCGAACATCGTCACTCCGAACATCTGACTCAGCAAGTCGAATCCAAACTTCCCACTACGAACATCTTCTTCAGAAAGTCGACTCTGAACTTCTCGCTCCAAACTTCTTCTTCAGCAAGTCGACTCTGAACTTCTCAATACGAACTCCTGACTCAGTAAGTCGACTCTGAACTTCTGGTTCTCAGAACATCTTTTCTTGATTCTCGGAATGGCTTCACTAGATTCTAGGTATGACTTCTCAATACAACTTTTTCTTGCATCGTGAGTACCTATACATACTCATAAATTAGAGTTACAAAACATAAATGCATCGTCAAAATTAAGGGCCTTCACATCTCCTATCATCCATCTTTCAAGAATTTGTAATATCCCAGTTCCGAACTTTTCAATTTCTAGACTCCGAATTCTAGACTCCAAATTCTTCGAACACTAGGTTCTGAATGTTCAATATTATCGGTTCCGAATCTTCAAACTTCCAGCTTCCAAATTCTTAGAAATTCAAGGTGTCTTTCCTTTATGAAAAATTCCTCAATATCAACAAAATACAAACCATGAAAACCATCTCTTCCTTCAGCTTGGTCCTAACAGATGGATGATGGATGGTTGAGTGAAGTGGATGGGGAATGAGATGGAACCATCATGAGGATGACAGTGATGTTGGGATTGATCCTTAAAGAGACTTCCTACATATCCATGTGGTAGGGAATCAAAGTCCATGTAGTTAGGTGTGGTAATGGGACACCTGATGAGGCAACCTGTAAGAATGAATGCATGGATGGGACCCAGAGGAAGTGGAACCTCCGGGTCGGGGCATGACCTTCCTGAAACCCATAGGCTTGAGAGAGAGAGGATACTATGGGACATGAGTGATGGACTTGAACCTCAGGGAGGATTCCTAAGTATTCCTATGGTAGAGAATCAAAGTATATGTAGTTCAGGGTGGAGACATAGAATTGGGGTGTGCGCAGAGGATAGAGACATGACAATATACTGGGGCTTACGTGAGGTTAGCAGCCCAAGAATTGGTCTGACGCCACTAGGACGGACCATAGAGGTGGGTCCCAAAAAAGGGGACTACAATGGAATACCACTGATTAGGGTCACAATGGATTACCTCTGATTGAGGTTCACAATGTTTTACTGCTAGATGAGAGACACAATGGCTTACCATTGATTGGGAGACACAATAGTTTACCACTGGATGGGAGACACAATGTATTATCGTTGATTGGGAGACACAACAGCTTACCATTGATTAAGAGACATAATGGCTTACCATTAGATGAGAGACATAATGTCTTACCACTAATTGTGGGATGCAACGGCTTAGCGATGGATGGGAGACACAACACCTTACCGCTAATTGAGAGACACAACATCTTACTGTTGGATAAGAGACACAACGGCTTACCTTTGGATGAGAAACACAATGGATTACCACTAATTGGGAGACACAGCGGCTTACCGCTGGATGAGAGACAGAATTTCTTACCACTGATTGAGATACACAATGGCTTACAGTTGGATGAGAGACACGATAGCTCACCACTGGATGGGATTGAACCTCATAGAGGCTTCTTACGTACCCTATCTAGGATACTGGGATCAAAACCCACATAGTTAAAAAGGGGAATGATGGTGTCATGATGGTTGAAAAGGGGGCATACACATCATGCAGGATGAGGGTGAACCGATGTAAAGTGGTCGGGACCAAAGGGTGTTGGGCTTGATCCTCTGGGAGGCTTCCTACGTACCTTTCCTAAGAGACAAGGATCAAAGTCAACATAGTTCGGAATGGGAGATGTAGTTTAAGATCATGAGGGGCGATTGTGAACCGACGTGAAGAGGTTGGGAAAAGTAGGTGTTGGTATTGAACCTCCAGGAGGCTTCCTATCTACCATATCTATGATATAGGAATCAAAGTCCACATAATTCGGGAGGGTTTGGTGAACTGGCGTGAAGTGGTCAGAACCAATAAGTGTTGGGCTTGAACCTTAGAGAGGCTTCCTACGTACCTTGCCTTGGCAAGGATCAAATTCAATGTAGTTTGGTATGGTGGATGCAGTTTAACGTCATGCAGGACGAGACTGAACCAACATGAAGTGGTCGGGACTAATAGGTGTTGGTCTTGAACCTTAGAGAGGCTTCCTACGTACCCTACCTTGGTAAGGATCAAAGTCCACATAGTTCGGTAGGGTTTTTTGAACCAATGTAAAGTGGTCAGAACCAATAAGTGTTGGGATTGAACCTCATAGAGGCTTCCTATATAACCTACCTTGTCAAGGATAAAAGTCCATGTAGTTAGGGATGTAGGTTATGGATTATGCACTAAGGTATCCCAAGAAGGATGTCATGGTCAATGATTACTCTAAGCCCACGTGAGTCCTTCTTGGTGTGAGAAAAAAGAGGCAATGAGGACCAGATGATCACGCCACGAAGGGTGCGTACGTGGGGCATGAAGCAGGGCTTATAGGTGGTTAGTGTCCCAAATAGGAAATAGGGGATTACTCATGGTTAGTTTCCTAGGGAGATAGATATTGGGACTTACTCCCGGATGGAAGCCTGATGGAAACAATGCCTAGAGGGAGAGGGATGGGGTAACGAAGGCCCCAGTGCCCCTATCACCTCTTGTTCTTTGGCCCGATAGAACATAGGAAGAGCAGGGAGGATGCCTCCTATAAGAAAGTCTAGGGGATTATACCGAGATGGTTTCCCTTCCCCGTGGACAAGTGATACTCCAGAGAAGAGGATCTCATTCCATGTTAGGAATATCTCACTCTCGTGGAGATGAGCGAGCGTAGAGAATGTATGATCCGAGGAACCCTGTGAATATTTCATGGGGTGAGGCCACGGTTTAACTTCTTGTGTTGAGGATGATGTTTCTTGACATTTTAACATCATGTAGCTCGGACGAGCCTGGTTCACTCTGCACCCATAGGACATACATAACTGGCATGCTTTAAACCTTAGTGAATGGAAAGAACTGGCAATGTCGTGGTGTGGTGTGTTGCGGAGTGATCTAATGAGGGGTCCATGTTAGCATGGCTATGCGAAGAAGTAATAGCTGTTAGCATGCCTATGTGAAGAAGCATGAGGCTAAGCAATGTAACTTGAATAACCACCCAGGGGACCTTGAAATCACTTCGTACAGACCTAGAAGGTCATAAGGTAAAGGGGTTTTTGGACCAAAGGGTATCACAGGAAGAGGCCTCGTGAAGCTCTGGTGCTCCATGTATTGGAGGGGCTTTGCAAAGTGGTATAGTTCACGAAGCGATGTGGACTTGACTAGGTATAGGGAATAGGTGAAAATGAAGGGTGCTTCTCAAAGTGTAAAATCTTTTGAGGAGTAGGACTTCATGAAGCAAGGGTACCCTGCGAAGCGTAGCACTGCGAAGCAATGTGCTTCGCGAAGCACAGTGACCCTGCCTTAGCATAAGGTTAATATGTGTATGAAGGGTACTTTGAGAAGCATGAGTGCTTTGCAAGGACCTGAATCCCCTTGAGGATCGCCTTTCTTTGTGATGGCCCGTGGGCTCTACGAATGGCATCCATCTTTGAAGAGGGGTTGAGTTTAAGCCAATGGAAAGGCACTTCGCGATGCTCATGTACCTTGAAGTGCTCATTTTTCATAGAGTATAAATTACTTCTTGACTTCAGAGATGAGAAGGATAAAGCTCAGAGGAATCGTCCTTTGGGATCTAGGGGAGACCGATATTTATATTCAAGATGCACCGAGATTCAAGGATCACTCGGAGTGAAGCCATGTTGCACTTTGTCGTAACCACGGAGCCTCCCGCCTCTTTGCTTCACAGCGGCTTCGTAAACATCTTTCAGATCGCAGATCCTCCTGCCTCTTTGCTCCACAGCAGCTTCACAAATGACACGGTATCATGTCGTCCATGGTGTTGTGGGGCCCCGCGAAAAGTCTTCACGAGGTATCCTTGTAACACCCGAGACTTTTAGGTTATATAGATCATTAAAGGAATCTTTCACTACACACAACACTTTCTTGGCTTGCGTTACATGCAATCGCGACCTTCCTCGATAGCTTGCATCGTACGCAATACCGAATTTCACTAAACAATGATATGCTATTAAAATATTATTAAAACTAGCCGTTATGAATAGTAATAACCACTTTTTGAATTTTTATAAATTTTATTTTTCAAAATGGACTTCATTTTTGGATTCGGAATATCGAAATTAGCCTAGGGTGAAATTTTGGTATTTTTCTGAAAACTTTCAATTTTTGATGAATAGTGAAACCACTAAGTGGCTCTTAAAAAAACGGAATTTTTCATAAAACTTAATTTTACGGCTTATGTGAGTGGAATTTAAAAAATCTGAGAGACACGGTTGATGTCAGTAAGTAAAATTTGGTTCAATGAGATGAAAATAATATTTGGTGAATAGTAACTTTTTACTTTTTTTTTACCACGGTTAAAAGTAAATAGGGTAATTAAGGGTAAAAATGATATTATTATTACCATAACACATGTCCTAATTCTATTGGATAAGTATAATTCGACCAAAAACAACCTTAGAAATAAAATATGACCATTTAGGCCCACTTGGATTAGATTAGGACATTTATTATTATTTAATTCAAAGAAGAGTTAAAAGAGTTAAAATCAACGTTTATTTACTAAAACATTTTTAATATAGGGTTATACATAAGATAAATTAGATTTTAAATATTAATTAGAAAGATAATAAGATTTAATACATAATGATAATTTATTTATAATTTTTAGACATTAAATAATGTAATTTATTTATGACACAATGATGATGCAGTAATTACCATAATAGTGAAAAATTAGAATAATTGACATTATAAATACATAAATAAGTATAATTTGAAACTTTTTATGAATTAAACTCATTTTATAGGTTAATATGACATGTTAGGATTGATTTAATTAACTTTGGTCGAAGTAATCATTCTATTATGAGTTTCACAAAAAACAACTATTGAATAGTGTCAAAATTGACATAAAATAGTTTATAAAACAAATATTATATTATTGATTGTTATTTTATTCCAAAAAATCTAAGGTTCGACCAAGATACTTATATCATGATAGGTGTATCATTAATGTACCACTTGGTGGTCGCTTGGATGTATATGGTATGTTTATTAACTATATAATATAAAAATACAAAGTGACATGGTAAATGTCAATCTAATTAACTAAGAGTTAAAACTAAAAGATAAGGTTAATCTAATGACCTAAACATGTCTAAATTCTATTTAATGAGAGGATTTCGACCCATCCCCACATTATATTCAAAATAACTCCATTTAGAGCTATTAAAAAACGAATATGACTTTATAATAAAATAATATTTTTAGTTATTCCAAAGGTGCCCCTCTCCTCCCTTATAAAAGGGCACCTCCTCCCCCTATTCCTCACACCACTTTGAGCCTTCAAATCGGTCATCCCCTGCCAATTTATCCTCTCCACTTCCCTAGAGACATCCTAGAGTTCCTGGTCTTCTTAAAAGACCAATTTTAGTGCCCTAAAAGGAGGTCTCAAAGAAGCACTTCAAAGAAGAGGTAATGTCTGTTACCAATTATTTCATCTTAATTTCTTCTTCCACTTATTCTTCTTTAGTTGTTTCATTATGAATTAATAACATCAGTATCACTCATATACTGATATGTTATTATAATTATGAAACAACCCTATTTAACAATCTATCCATCCTACGAAAAATGAAATCACCGTGCGTGCGTATGTACAGAATACCGTCTCCACGCCGTGGTGTAATCTATTTTCCACCACCACCTTACTGGGATGGGTATAATGGTGTAAAGAATGAATATATATGATTATTTTGAAGTTATATTGATTCTTAAATAGTATACATACACTCTAATACAATTCCACGATCATAGGAACGATATCATCGCTCGTGCGTACGTACGGAATACCGTCTTCACGATGTGATGCGACTCGTTCTACATGATCTTCATTTCATAATGATTATATAAATGAATTGAATGAATTAATATGATATATATTACACTAAAACCATTCTGTAAATGAGGTATCTATAACCTAAAAAGAAAAATAAGAATTTATTCGACAAAACACGCATAAGAACAAAAAGTAATAAACACCCGAATAACAAGTAATAATGAAATATTACTAATAAGAAGCTAATAATATGACCATATATGATATCATAAAAATAATTATGATTCTGGAATAAGTCTATAACATTATTTAAATCATTATACAGGAGGTTCGGACACTTACGAAGCAAATCGGACCTAAGGTATGGGAAATATCACAATCTCATTTTTATCCGAGATTGTTTATACTTTGGAATTTGCTGGGGTGTATTTTATCTTCCAAATACATGTTTCCTAAATATGTAATATTATTTCCATCCACCTGTAATTGTTTAAATACAATTTTACCCTTCGGTGAGTTTTTAGTAAAATATATGAAAGGAATCTTTTGTCATTTTTCATACGAGGTACTTCTTGACTTTTCCGACAAAAGTACGAGAAGAATATTTTTTTTAACTTATATGGCATGAATGGATTTTTAAAACATTATTTCCAAGAAGCTCCCTTTACAAGTTTTCAAGTTTATTTTTAATCAACTTCTTTTAGTTTATAATTGTATGACATGTTAAGAAAGGAAAAGTGTTTTTGAAGTAAAAAGGATATTTTCCTCAAGAATGGAGTTCAAGTGTTTTATAAAAATTATTTTCCATCTAAGATAATATAGGGTTCTGTTTCTATCTCTATTATTACATTGATTTACTTATGTTGTGATGGAAATATTTTTATGAACTCCTTTATCTTATATGAATTGTTCTATGATGTCACAATGTTTAAGATTCTCATTTTTATTACATGGGTTATGATATGATGTATGGTTTATGATTTTGTGGCACACATAATAATGGTATCATTATGAGATGGGTGGGACCTATATCTCCCTCCAATGAATTTGGTAAATATTTTATATCTCATGAGATAGACATGGCTGGAATGGCAGGTTAAACCGGTTCAGTGAAACAGGACTGAAACGAGGAGTGAACTCGGTTCATAAATGGACTTTCTCCACTAAGATAGTCTTGGCAATGAGTCTTGACTAATAATAAATGATTATCTATGATTATGTGTGTATGCCACAAAGTTTCATATTTTAAGTTATGATTATTGGGATTACATTTCACTTCTATGATTTATCCCATGTTATGAAATTATGATTTCTTTTGCAGGTTAAGATTTTCAAAAGTTATGTTCTTATGTATATAATGTGATTGATATTTCTTTTGTTTACCCATACTGACCATTTGAGATCACCCTTTTGTGTGTTTTATTTCCCCAGGTCAGGAAGAAGGTTATTAAGTAGGATATACCAAAAAGGGACTCTAGATATGATGAAATAAATGGGAGGGAAAGTAGATGCTTTATGAACCAGTTGTTTATGTTTCCCAGTTTCTAAAGACTCTATACTTATATGGTCCTTTCCTGGTTTTGTTATATGTTGTAATAAGTGTGCTTCAATTCTAAAGTCATAACAATGTATGTAAAGTATGGGACGTTATAGTTGGTATCAGAGGAAAGGTATAGTCAACCTTTGGAAACTAGGATGTGAAAGCTTTAGTAAGAACCCTAAGGATATGTCTAAGCATAGAACACAATCTTAGTGTTTCAGAAATGGCCATGAATAACCTAGGATAAGACCTTAAGTGAGAAATTTTATTTTTGATTATGTGGTTTTCCTATTATAATTAGTGTTGCTCACACTATTCTTCTTGGTTTTAGTCAATGGCTGGAACCCAAAGGAACTATGTTAATGCGGAATGCGACGGGCAATGCAATGATTGTCCCCTTGAGCAACCAAACGTTATGGGAGCTGGAATGAAAAATATTTTAGCCATGCTCACACAACTTTCTCAAGATATGAATCATACAGGACTTCCAAACGAGCAAAGGAAGGAGCAACATTCTATTGAATCCTTCATGAGGCAGTGTCCACCTTCATTCAGCGGGTTTACTGATCCATTAGTTGCTGAACAATGGATTAGTACTACTGAAAAGATATTTTCTGTTCTTCAATGTTCTGAGCATGATAAAGTCATCTTATCAGTGTATAGTTTGGAAGGTGATGCTGATCAATGGTGGAATCTTATTAAGAATACGAGGCAAAGGGATGAAATTGAGTCCATGGAATGGGACGAGTTCAAGAACTTATTTTTCAATAAGTACTTCCCTCGTATTCTTCGAACAAAGATAGAGAAAGAGTTTCTTGAACTGAAGCAAAAGGATGATGAATCTGTTGGTACCTATGAAGGAAATTTTACAAGACATGCAAGGTATGCTTCTGGTATTATTATCCAACCTGAGAGTAAGATCGATCGATTCTTTAGTGGCTTAAAACCAAGTCTTCGAAGGGTGTTATCCATAAGGGACTTCAATAGCTATGAGGAAATCGTTCGATGTGATCTCAAAGTCGATATGGAGATTGGAGTAACCCATCAGTCATATGGGTTTGATAAGAAGAGGAAAATGGAATTCAAAGGAAAATATAAAGAGCACACTGAAAATAAGATGATCTTTCCCTTATGCTCAAAGTGTGGAAAGAAACATGGAGGGAGTTGTCTTAAAGGGACAAGTAAATGTTTCAAATGTGGAAAGGAAGGTCATAGGGCATTTGAATGCCGCAATGATGGTAAGAAGATGTCTAATGATGCAAAAAAAGGAAAGGATACACAGAATTAACCTACTACACTACAATGTTTCAAGTGCAAGGAGATGGGGAATTATGCCAATCAATGCCCAAATCCAAGGGTTGATGATGATGGTCGACGTCAACAAACTCTTAAGGCCAAAGACAAAGGAAAGTCACATGCAATTTCTATCAGCGATGTGGAGTACGATAATGATGTAGTGAATAGTACACTTACCATCCACTCTAAAGTAGAAAATGTTTTATTTGATTCTGGATCCACCCACTCTTTTATTTCTAAAGAATTTTATAAGGGTATCGTCGTATTACCTCAACAATTAGATGTTGAGTTAGCTGTGACAACTCATAATGGAACAACAGTAGCATCAAAAGTTCATAATTCTTCTCTGATTGAAGTTTGTGGGAAAGTGCTTCCTGAAAATCTTGTGATCCTTTCTATAGTGGAATTTGATGTGATTCTTGGCATGGATTGGATTTCTTTATATGGAGATCATATCAATTGCCAAATAAGGGAAGTCACATTTCATATTCCAAATCAATCTATGATCGTCTATCGATGCAAGGATGAACATAACCTTCCAGTGGAAATTTCTTCCATCTTATGGGTCTTATTTCCACTAAATGAAGGTTATTTATCTCAAATGGTTGGTGAGAAACTCACGATTAAGAATATGCCCATTGTACGGGAGTTTGATGATGTTTTTCTGGAGGAATTTCCAGGTCTTCCACCAAATCGTGAAGTTGAATTTTCAATAGAACTCATACCGGGTGCTTTACTTATTTCAAAGACACCTTATAGAATGGCCCCAATTGAGTTGCAGGAATTGAAGAAGCAACTCCAAGAAAATCTTGATAAGGTATTCATACGCCCTAGTGCGTCACCTTGGGAAGCACCTGTTCTGTTTGTTAAGAAGAAAGATGGATCAATGAGACTCTGCATTGATTATCGAGAACTTAACAAGATTACTATCAAGAACAAATATCATCTCCCATGAATTTGATGACTTATTTGACCAACTACGCGGAGCTCAATACATTTCCAAGATTGATCTTCGTTCAGGGTATCATCAATTAAGGGTCAAAAGGGAGGATATACCAAATGCGTCTTTCCGTATGATGTATGGACACTATGAATTTATAGTGATGCCATTTGGTCTTACTAATGCCCCACCTATCTTCATGGATCTGATGAATAGAGTCTTTAGAGACTATCTTGATCAGTTTGCGGTAGTCTTTATAGATGATATTCTTGTCTATTCAAAGAGCAAGGAAGAACATGAAGATCACTTGAGAATTATATTGAAGACCCTGATAAAGGAGAAGCTTTATGCCAAATTTACCAAGTGTGAATTTTGGCTTCAAAAAGTTGCATTTTTTGGTCACATAATCTCAAAAGAGGGGATATCTGTGGATCCAGCAAAAAAGAGGTTATAGAAAGATGGTCGAGACCAACAACAGTGACTGAGATCCGAAGTTTTCTTGGTTTGGATGGATATTATCGACGTTTTGTGAAAGATTTTTCACGGTTATCTAATCCACTCACCAAGTTGACTCGGAAAGGAGTTAAGTTTGTTTGGACAGAGGAATGTGAAGATAATTTCAAGGAGTTGAAAAGAAGGTTATCCAGTGCACCTGTGCTCACACTTCCTTGTAGTGGAGAAAGGTTTTTGATCTACAGTGATGCATCTAGGAAGGGATTGGGGTGTGTTCTTATGCAAAATGATATGGTGATAGATTATGCCTCACGACAGTTTAAAATAAATGAAACAAATTACCCAACTCATGATTTGGAGTTAGCTGCGGTAATCTTTTCATTAAAGATTTAGAGGCATTATCTTTATGGAGAAAGGTGTGACATTTATACTGATCATAAAATTTTAAATTATATTTTCACACAAAAGGAGCTAAATATGCGCCAAAGAAGATGGTTGGAGCTGATTAAGGATTACGACTGCTCAATTCATTACCACCCTGGGAAAGCAAACAAGGTGGCAGATGCATTAAGTCAACAAGACCATGCCAGTTTATCCATGATGAGGATCACAAAAGATCCAATATTTATGGATTTACAAAGGATGGATCTTGGAATTATAATGAAAGGGGAAAAATCATATCTTTCTCAAATGAATGTTCAACCATCTATACATGTGAAAATTAAAGAGGAACAGAAAGAATATGTAGAGTTACAAAAGAAGGTGAGAAATGTTCCTGAATTCAACCTTGATTGTGATGGGATAATAAAGTTCAGGAATCGGGTTTGTGTTCCTACCATCCCCGAATTAAAGAAGGAGCTGCTGGATGAGGCGCATAGTTCTTTATTCTCTTTTCATCCTGGAAGCACGAAGATTTATAGGGACCTGAAAGAGTACTTCTGGTGGGATGGCATGAAAAGAGATGTTTCTGAATATGTCTCTCGATGCTTGGTTTGTCAGCAAGTTAAAGCTGAGAGATAGAAGTATAAGGGGATGTTACAACCATTACCCATACCCGAATGGAAATGGGAAAACATCACTATGGACTTTGTCACAGGACTTCCTAAAACATCCAAAGGCAATAATGCTATCTGGGTCATAGTTGATCGTCTTACAAAGTCTGCACACTTCATCGCTATTAGAGAGGATTTCTCTCTGGATCAGCTTTCCAGGATATATGTGAAGGAACTGGTAAGATTCCATGGAGTACCACTTTCTATTATATCTGATCGGGATCCGAGGTTTACCGCAAAGTTCTGGAGAAGTCTTCAGCATACTCTGGATACAGAGTTGAGTTTCAGCACTGCTTATCATCCTCAGATAGACGGTCAGTCTGAGAGAATAATTCAAACTCTAGAAGATATGTTGAGATCTTGCTCTATAGATTTCAAAGGTGGTTGGGATCAACACCTACCTTTGGTGGAATTTTCTTATAATAAAATCTTTCACTCCAGTATTCAGATGGCTCCTTATGAAGCTCTCTGTGGAAGAAAATGCAGGACTCCAACTTGCTGGGATGAAGTTGGGGAAAGAAAGCTGTTAGGACCTGATCTCGTTGATGAAATGGCAGAAAAGTTTAGATCTATTCAACAACACATAAGGGCAGATCAGAGTCGACAAAAAAGTTATGCCGACAACTGAAGAAAAGACCTAGAGTTTGAAGTGGGTGATAAAGTGTTCTTAAGAATATCTCCCTGGAAGAGGGTCATGAGATTTAGAAAGAAGGGGAAATTGTTCCCTAAATATATCGGTCCTTTGGAAATACTGGATCATGTTGGGAAGGTAGCTTACCAATTGGTGCTTCCACCGAATCTCTCTCAAGTACACGATGTGTTCCATGTATCTCTCCTGAGAAAGTACATACTGGATCCTTCACATGTACTCAGCTCAGAAGTTGTACCGCTGGAGCAAGATCTTTCTTATGAAGAACAGCCGATAGAGATTCTGGATCGTAGCGAAAAATTCCTACGAAACAAGACCACTTGATTGGTGAAAGTTTTATGGAGGAACCACCAATTAGAAGAAGCTACATGTGAGCTTGGGGATATGATGAGGGAGAGGTATCCTCATCTGTTTGTTACAATGTAATTAATTTCGAGGGAGAAATTCATTTTAAGGGGGGTAGAATGTAACACCTGATACTTTTATGTTATATAAATCATCAAAGGAATCTTTCACTACACACAACACTTTCTTGGCTTGCGTTACATGCAATCGCGACCTTCCTCGATAGCTTGCATCGTACGCAATACCAAATTTCACTAAACAACGATATTCTATTAAAATATTATTAAAACTAGCCGTTATGAATAGTAATAACCACCTTTTGAAATTTTGTAAATTTTATTTTTCAAAATTGACTTCATTTTTGGATTCGGAATATCGAAATTAGCCTAGGGTAAAATTTTGGTATTTTTCTAAAAACTTTCAATTTTTGATGAATAGTGAAACCACTAAGTGGCTGTTAAAAAAACTGAATTTTTCATAAAACTGAATTTTACCGCTTCTGTGAGTGGAATTTCCAAAATCTGAGAGACACGGTTGATGTTAGTAAGTAAAATGTAATTCAATGAGATGAAAATAATATTTGGTGAATAGTAACTTTTTACTTTTTTTTTACCACGGTTAAAAGTAAATAGGGTAATTAAGAGTAAAAATGATATTATTATTACCCTAACACATGTCCTAATTCTATTGGATAAGTGTAATTCGACCAAAAACAACCTTATAAATAAAATATGACCATTTAGGCCCACTTGGATTAGATTAGGACATTTATTATTATTTAATTCAAAGTAGAGTTAAAAGAGTTAAAATCAAAGTTTATTTACTAAAACATTTTTAATATAGGGTTATACATAAGATAAATTAGATTGTAAATATTCATTAGAAATATAATAAGATTTCTTACATAATGATATTTTATTTATAATTTTTATACATTAAATAATTTAATTTATTTATGACACAATGATAATGTAGTAATTACTATAATAGTGAAAAATTAGAATATTTGATATTATAAATACCTAAATAAGTATAATTTGATACTTTTTATGAATTACACTAATTTTCTAGGTTAATATGACATGTTAGGTTTGATTTAATTAACTTTGGTCGAAGTAATTATTATGTTATGAGTTTCAAAAAAATCAACTATTGAATAGTGTCAAAATTGAAATAAAATAGTTTTTAAAACAAATATTATATTATTGATTGTTATTTTATTCCTAAAAATATAATTTTCGGAAAAGCTACTTATAGCATGATAGGTGTATCATTAATGGACCACTTGGGGGTCGCTTGGATGTATATGGTATGTTTATTAACTATATAATATAAAAATACAAAGTGACATGGTAAATGTCAATCTAATTAACTAAGAGTTAAAACTAAAAGATAAGGTTAATATAATGACCTAAACTTGTCTAAATTATATTGGATGAGAGGATTTCGACCCATCCCCACCTTAGCTTTAAAATAGCTCCATTTGGATCTATTAAAAACCGAATATGACTTTATAATAAAATAATATTTTTTGTTATTCCAAAGGTGCCACTCTCCTCCCTTATAAAAAGGCACCTCCTCCCCCTCTTCCTCACGCCACTTTGAGCTTTCAAGATCGGCCAACCCCTGCACCTTTCTCCTCTCCACTTCCCTAGAGACATCCTAGAGGTCCTGGTTTTCTTCAAAGACCAATTTTAGTGCCCTAAAAAGAGGTCTCAAAGAAGCACTTCAAAGAAGAGGTAATGTCTGTTACCGATTATTTCATCTTTATTTCTTCTTACACTTCTTCTTAATTAGTTGTTTTATTATGAAGTAATAACATCAGTATCACTAATATACTGATATGTTATTATAAGTATGAAACAAACCTATTTAACCATCTTTCCATCCTACGGAAAATGAAATCACCACGTGTGCGTACGTACGGAATACCGTCTCCACGTCGTGGTGTAATCTATTTTCCACCACCACCTTACTTGGATGGGTATAATGGTGTAAAGAATATATATATATATAAGATTATTGTGAAGTGATATTGATTCTGAAATATTATACATACACTCTAATACAATTCCATGATCATAGGAATGATATCATCGCTCGTGCGTATGTACGGAATACCGTCTCCACGATGTGATGCGACTCGTTCTACATGATCTTAATTGCATAATTATTATATAAATTAATTTAATGAATGAATATGATATATATTACACTAATACCATTCTGGAAATGAGGTATCTATAACCTAAAAAGAAAAATAAGAATTTATTTGACAAAACATGCATAAGAATAAAAAGTAATAAACACCCGAATAACAAGTAATAATGAAATATTACTAATAAGAAGCTACGAATATGACCATATATGATATCATAAAAATAATTATGATTTTGGAATAAGTCAATAATATTATTTAAATTATTATACAGGATGTTCGGACACTTATGAAGCAAATCGGACCTAAGTTATAGGAAATATCACAATCTCATTTTTATCCGAGATTGTTTATACTTTGGAATTTACTGGGGTGTATTTTATCATCCAAATCCATGTTTCCTAAATATGTAATATTATTTCCATCCACCTACAATTGTTTAAATAAAATTTTACCCTTCGGTGAGTTTTTAGTAAAAGATATGAAAGGGATCTTTTGTCGTTTTTCGTACGAGGTACTTTTTGACTTTTCCGACAAAAGCACGAGAAGAATGATTTTTTTAACTTATACGGCATGAATGGATTTTTAAAAAATTATTTACAAGAATCTTCCTTTACAAGTTTTCAAGTTTATTTTTAATCAACTTCTTTTAGTTTATAATTGTATGACATGTTAAGAAAGGAAAAGTTTTTTTGAAGTAGAAAGGATATTTTCCTCAAGAATGGAGTTCAGGTGTTTTATCAAAATTATTTTCCATATAAGATAATATAGGGTTTTGTTTCTATCCCTATTATTACATTGATTTTCTTATGTTGTGATGGAAATATTTTTATGAATTCCTTTATCTTATATGAATTGTTTTATGATGTCACGATGTTTAAGATTCCCATTTTTATTACATGGGTTATGCTATGATGTATGGTTTATGATTTTGTGGCACACATAAGAATGGTATAATTATGAGATGGGTGGGACCTATATCTCCCTCCAATTCATTGGGTAAAGATTTTATATCTCATGAGATAGACATGGCTGGAATGACAGGTTAAACCGGTTCAGTGAAACAGGACTGAAACGAGGAGTGAACTCAGTTCAGAAATGGACTTTGTCCACTAAGATAGTCTTGGAAATGAGTTTTGACTAATAAGAAATGATTCTCTATGATTATGTGTGTATGAAACAAAGTTTCATGTTTTAAGTTATGATTATTGTGATTAAATTTCACTTTTATGATTTATCCCAGGTTATGAAATTATGATTTCTTTTACAGGTTAAGATTTCCAAAAGTTATGTTCTTATGTATATAATGTGATTGATATTTCTTTTGTTTACCCTTACTGAGCATTTGAGCTCACCATTTTGTATGTTTTATTTCCCCAGGTCAGGAAGAAGGTTATTAAGTAGGATATGCCAAAAATGGACTCTAGATATGATGAAATAAATGGGAGGCAAAGTAGATGCTTTATGAACCGGTTGTTTATGTTTCCCAGTTTCTAAAGACTCTATAGCTATACGGTCCTTTCCTGGTTTTGTTATATGTTGTAATAAGTGTGCTTCAATTATGAAGTCATAACAATGTATGTAAAGTATGGGTCATTATAAACCTCCCCAGAGTTAATTTCCTCTTTTCATTTTCTTTTCCTCTTCTCATATTTTGGTGTTAAAAAATGCCACCCCCCCCCCACAAGACATTGAACCAAGGAGAAAACAAGGGTATAATTTTGAGGGCATATTGCCAAAATTTCTAGATCAATCACCAAGAAGTCTCACGAAGATGGGTCATGAAGAGGAGATGTGACGCGTGGGTGGAGACCGTAGCGAAGCTCACCGCAGCTGGACGCACCTTGAAGCATAAGGGGTTGTTGCCTATAAATAGGGGAGGCTAACCTCTCTTTTTTCTTTTCTCACTTCCACGTCTTGGAAATTGTTCACTCGATTTGTGAATCTCCGCATTATTTGTGATTTCTCTCCATGAATCCAGCATTTCTGCTTCGCGGTGCACAACAAGTCCTTCAACTCTGTGAGTGTGCGCTCTGTGGCTTACGTCGTCGAAGTCTGTGGTAGAACTCCACAAACTGTCTCTACGATCAAGATTTATGATTTGGGTTTCATGATCGAGCTCTACGATCCAGTAGAAAATTTTCAAAAACCTAAAGATTGAATGGATCATCAAGAAGCCACCATAGGGGTCCTTGCGGATGATGCCTGGAGAGAATAAATGGCTAATAACTTGGGCATCAAAGAATATATATGAAGTCATTCGAACCATGAGTCACTGGTGGAGCTACTATAAGAGGTTCAGAAGAACTACCCCCTATGAAAAAGGTTTCCTTTTTATGGATTTGGGCTATGGGATGATGTCTTAATTCCTAAAGAGAGCAGTGATGGGCCGGATTACTAGTTCAGAAGTATGTTGTGCCAGCGCTAATGGTTCAGGGCGGCTGATGTCCATGCTTGGGAGGATTTCACACTTATCAAAACTAATTTCATATAAAACCACATGAATGATTTTGATGGGAAGGCACTGTATCCAGAGACATCTACCCCACTATACCACACCATCCTGAAGGTATTCCTTGGGAACCCAGAGAATGGGTGGACCGATGAGTGGGATCTACGCTAGGGTAGCAATTTCACAGATGATTGGGCCCGAGCCTCCAGGTATGTGCCTCGTGTGGGGAGTTTGGGGAAGATCTAAGGTGAGTGAACCTTTACGAGGCATCATGGGACTCTTGATTCCATATCTACCAGCCAAAGCATTTAATGCTCGAGTTGTTGAGAAGATGGTCATCGAGGACCAACACTTTTCATTTACACCATGGAGAAGTCGGCATCAGTATATGGGACCTGCATAATATCTTAGGGGTCACAATACTAGGGGAGATGTATGATGAGTTCCTTCCTATTTTGAATTCATGGTAGGACCAGGAGAAAATGCCACCATTGGTAATAACAATGATGGACCTTGTTTCGGGGGAGGACAACAGTCAGTGAGGGATGACAATTTCAAATGGTGGTTCAAGCCGTTCCTAAACTTCCCAAAAGATGGGCAGTTCCTTGTGAGGCCTCAAACTTTCCCGAAGGGGGTTCAATGAGGCAAGGAGCACTCATACTAGCAGCTCTTGGAGGACAGAAAGTGGAAAACATAGGGATTCAATGTTAGTACTGAGTAGCAACCGGTGGTTAGGTTAGCTGCATTCATAGAGGCACTTATCTGTGGATAGATCCTTTAAGTAAGGGACATGAACATGGGCGTGCGATCGAGAATGTTCATTATGGAGTCCATTTTGGTGATAGGGGGATGGGTCAACCTTGGGATCCTGATGCTCTTTAATTTTTATAAGATGTTATGTCATATTAGTGTGGTGAAGAAGTCTCAGAGGATATGCGAGTCATTTCACCTTCTCTGTGGGTGGATAGCATCGTATGTTAGGGGTATCTACAGATATCTGAACCCCACTTCCCCTCCAGGATCGAATTTCCACCCATAAATTTTGACTATTGTTGCGAGATTTCTGACCAAGATGACCCTGCATTTGGTGTTGAACCTGGTCTAGAAGGCAGAAGAGTTCAACTTCAACCCGTTCTCATTTCCAACAGGTGTGTTCACTGATGATGATCAGGGGATAGAAGAGCATTGTTCCTACCTCATGGCCTTTCTGGGTGGAGTCTTGTTGGCGTGGGTTGACCGTGAGTCTCTCTGTGATCTGTACACCCACACTATTTTGTGAGGAAGTTTCGGTGTATTCAACGGCTAACCTCACAGTTCTACTTAGGGGTGCGCCACGAGGATCACCCTTGTGTAATGAGGTAGTTGTGGATTATGTTCACGCGGCAGGATGGGAAGATGAAAAATGATTTTCCTCTGCCCACAACTATCTTCAGGTTGGTTAAGGAGATTTCCAAGAGTAGTGAATCGACCTACCTAGGGGAGATGCTGAAGAGGAAAACCATCCAGGCCAGTGACGGGGTGCCTCCCCAACCTCATGGTCGGGGCTAGAAGGCGGCGAGGAAATCTCGTAGTGGCAGGGCTGTAGTGGTGGCGAGGCATGTACCAGTCGAAATGGAGGCAGTAGTAGTGGGTCCAGCGGTACAAGAGGAGAAGAGTCAGCTGGAGATAAGGTCGCCCAGGAGGTTTCATAGGATACCCTCCCAGGCTCCAGGGAAGCTGCTATGCCACATAGACATGCCCAAAAACACTATCTTCCCAGAAGCTTGGGACATTTGGGATGTCGATAGGCAATTCCTCAACCCGTCCGAGATGTGGAAACACTTTAACCATCTCAGGATGGATTTTCTAGGGATCAGCCCTATCAGGTCTGGATTTGTAGTATCCCAGGCGGAGGGCAGTAATACCTAGCCGAGACGGGACTTTGTGCACTTCCGAGGTGATCCTCATCCAATGATAGATCAGGTAAAGTTGTTGCTGGATCGAATGGCCCCTCCACAATTTTTATCCACTGAATTAAGAGAGTGATTCCCTCTGCCAGAAGAATTAGATGAGTCCTCCTGGGGGGAGGAAGCTAGTAGAGGGATCCCTCTAAAGGAGGGTGAGGTCGGTGATTTAGACCCGGAACTTGAAGAGTTTGCAAAGGCTCCCGAGGTAAAACCCTAGACCACTTCCTCAGAGTCTTTATTTGAGTCATTTAGGAATCCTTTCTAACATTTAAACCTTATAAGAGGGCCTCATATGCAGAACTCTCTCCCACGCAATAGTATATGAAACTGTGGGAACTTCTGGATCTGAGCCCATGGCTATGGCGATCATCATGCCTGGAAGGGACGTGACACCTAGGATGGTCCTTCAAGAGCCTTCTGACTTCCCAAAAATATATGGAGGGCCACGCCTCGGGGTTCCTTTAGAAACCACTCAAGAGAGGGACTGGCTATTTGATCTCTGTAAGTCTCATTCAAAGAATCTGCAACTGCCATTCATTGATCATGCTAACTGACATTTTTGAACTTTCTATACGCATTAATCTTCAAATGGTGTGGGATGCATTGGTGAGGTTGGTCAGATCTCCTGGAAGTGCCTTTCCAAGGGGAATGCCAATGGTCATAGAAGCGAATGCCCTGACTAGCCAAGTTACAGCACTCCCAATCACAGGTGGGACCATCAGTAGGGTCGCACCTAAATTCATTGAGGTGGAATCCGACAACGGGGATCAATCGAATGACATGAGTCATGACCTACCTGATAGGAAACCTGATGAAGACTCTAATGATGGGTTCCTAGGGGCATTCCCCATATATAAACATATTGACCCTCTGGATCGGGATGAGACGGCCTCTGATGAAGAGGATAGAAAAATCCTCTGTCTCCGGTCATGGAAGTTTATAAATCACTTCATTGATGAGACCCCTCAATCACAATGAATAGACTATATGGGGAGGTTTTGGTCCTGGATGCATGAACTATGCGCTAGGGGTGTTGATGACCAGCACCCTCACATAATCGTCTGAAATCTCATGGCAGAGAAGATTTGAGAATATGATTGTGGGCTTGGTGTGAGTTGGAAGTGGTGAAAAGTGATGAACATAAAGAGGCTCAAGGAAGCCGAAAATGAGATTTAATGGTTGCAGGTCTTGGAAGATGAGAATTCTGATTTTCTCAATACGCAATCATAGATTATATCGTAGTTGAAGGCCCACCTGGCAGAGGTAGAAGAACAGATGAAGAAATCCTCTGAGGAGATGGCTATCATCCAGATCGACGAGGAGAGGGCTTGGATTGCGGCTGAAAACTATGCCTCATTGCTACCAAAGAGGAGTAGGAACTAAAAAAGTGATAGTGAATCCTAGATTCCACAAGCTAGATAGTGGCAGAGCTACAATTATCTTTTGAAGGGGTTAACATGTCCATGGGAGGGGTCGATCCTCAGGTGTTGTAATACTTGTAAACCTTCTAACATAATTTCATGCTTAAATTGGTTATGCTGGATTCATGCATGGGTTCCATCATTTACTTTGTTCCACTTCGCATCTTTTATATTTTTGAAACATCTAGCGATCAATCTCTAAGATCACGTGGGTCAGGCCCGATGTGAGAAACAAGGGATGATTGCCTTGTTGTTCCACCCAAATATGAGAGTGTCGACCAGGCTTTGGTCATCCTGGGTTTCAACAACCAATCCAAATCACCGGGAAGAAAGTGGGAGGCCTGAATGGAGGATGAAGCTCTCAGAATAGTCAAAGTTATATTTTCCCAATGTTCTCTAGTGAACAAGTGGGGTAACACCAGGGGTGTCAGAATAAATCAGAACAGAGAGGAATGGAAGGTGTGAATCACAATACCCAACATTTGTACCATTGTGGTGGTGGAATGATAATGAAGGATAACTGTTGACCGTGTTCGAAACATAGTTTTTTTATTACGTTTGCCTAAGATAAAGATAACAAATGAGGGCTGACCGCTGACCATGTTCGAAACACGGGGCCAGAATCGAAATGTCATCCTTTGTCTTCTAGAACGTTATCCTAGGATATTATGTGATCCATAGGCTGAGCATCCATACTATTAGGGGGTTCCTTTAGGTGTGAAAGAGGGCAAGGTTCCAAATAAAGAGAATTCAAAGTGTGTAGGTTAGAGAGATGGGTTGTTCGAATGGAGTCCAACACTCTTGAAATTACACCACCGTGGTGAAAATACATTAGGTTAGTGCATCATTCTAATCAGGGATCAAACTTACCTCCCAAAAGGACCTTCTTGGTAAGGACTCAGAGTTCCTTATAGTTTCATGTCATATCAATAAGGATTATAGACATGTAGTTTAAATGTCATATAGTGTGGATAGTGCACATAGTTTTAAGGTCATATTGTATGGACTGTGATCAGGGCCGAGGGGCTAGAAGGGTTCATGACCCAAGGGCTAGGCCCAAGGAGAGAGGCCCAGACATCGCTATGTATCCCATATAGATGATAATCAAACCAAATGTAGTTCTTGAGCATATTTTGGTCATAGGCCAATGTTGGTAGGTAGAATCCTCTCTGGAAAGGAAGTTAACGCATCCCATACCTAGCATGGGGCATCCGGAATTTGTTTGGGGTAGGACCGTAGTTTAAAGTCATGCATTTAGGACATGGTTATCCAGAAAGGAAATACATGGTGTAGTACATATCCCAATGTGAATGAGGACCATAAGAGCCCACACCACACCCTGTAATCCCAGAGGATACCATAAGTCGAGATACCAAAGGTGAAAATTTAACTGGTCCTAAGACGAGTCGTCTGGGCATTCCTACATATCCCATGAGGATGGGAATTAAGACATACGTAGTTATGGAGCACGGTGTGGTCAGAGACCATTGCTGGCTGGGGGAATCCTCCATAGATAGGAATCTGACACATACCATAATTATCATGGGGCATCCTGAACTTGTTCAGGGTAGGGGTAGTAGTTTAAAGACATGCGTCGAGGACATGGCTACCCAGAAATTAAATTTTTGGTGTGGTACATACCTCGACATGAATGAGGACTATAAGAGTCCATGCCACACCACACACTTTCGGGAGAATTCTTAGGGCAAGGGACCTAAGGTAAAAAATGAGTTGGGCCCAAGATAGGTTGTCTGGGCATTCCTGTGTATCCCATGAGGATGGGACTCAAGCCACACGTAGTTTTGAGAGTGCAGTCTAACATCATGCAGGACAAAAGGCATGTGTGGTACAACTTCACCAGTACAAACCCCACCAAAACTACTAAGCCCACGTGAGTCGCACTCGATGTGGGAAACAAGGAGTAGCGGTGGGATTTCCCAGGTATAGGGAGGCACACATTAAGTGCAATGGAATTATTGGTGAACAACATCCCAATATTATTAACCTGACTACTAAATGCACATAAATGCATAAAAGGGGGAGAACTAAGTGTTTTGTAATTCCACTTAAACATATGGGTGTGGAAATATGTGAATCATGATGCTCGAGATCTGGATCACAATGATAGCAGTGTGACGATAGAGGATAACTACTGACCATGTTCAAAACATTGTATCTGTTTCATGTTAGCCTAGAATGGGGACAGAAAAATGAGGTTCGACCACATACCTTGTTCAAAACACAAGACCTGCCGCAAATTTTGTCTGAGGTCTTTAGGGGTGTTGTCCCAAGACAGTAGGTAAGCTAATGTGGCATGAGACTAGGCCGTGAAGGGGGGACCTTTCAAAAATGGGAGAGGATGGAATCCAAATAAATGGATTATGAAGTGTGAATACAAAATGAGGGGTTGTTTATGTGAAAATTCCACACCTTTGTCTCTTTTTTTTGGTCGCATTTGAGTACACCAATGAGGTGTGTTAGATAGAGGAAGTCGAATCTCTTTCCAAGGATAAGGGTCCTGGGGTTTCATGCTCCTAGATTAAGGTCATAGAGTGGACCATTAAGAGGAGACCTAGTTTAATAGAGTGTTTGAAGGATGGAGAAGTATCCAAACCCGATGCGTAGTTCCCATAGGTAGATCTTAGTTTAGGGTTGAAGAACTTAGACCAGACTGGGAAGAGACAAGGGAAACACATGGTGTGGTTGCTGTATAACCGGACATGAATGAGGACCTGAGAGGAACTTGTCACACCACATGATCTCAAGAAAGTTAATACCAGGGGGGATCACAAGGCCAAGAAAGGGGGGAAGGATTTAAGAATCATGGGGATAGACTTTCAGATGGAATGCCTGGGTGTTCCTACATATCCCATGAGGATGAGAATCAATCCATACGTAGTTATGGATAGTGTCATTAAATTTGATGTCTTGTAATAAGGATAGATATATCTTAGTTTAAAGGTCTTAGAGCTCATACCAGAGATAGAAAGGAGGGAGGTAAACAGGTGGTGTGACATTTCAAAACACGACGTGACTAGGAAAATGGTCCCATGTCACACCATATGTTCCCTAAGGAGGTTTTAGGTCGAGGGATCGAAAATTAAAGTTGGGATGGGCCCGAGGAAAAATTCATGGGCATTCCTATGTACCCTATTATAATGGGGATCAAGCCATATGTAGTCCTAGAAGCAGCGTGGTAGGGTACCAGTGATAGGGACAATACTGTCATACAGGTCTGTCCCACGCACCAAAAGAAGAGGAATTTGATAGATATTGTTTATTATTTAGGATGGATGTGTGTGTTTTTTTGTGAAGCGGTGAACCTATAACAGAGAATCTAGGTGTCTCTACAGGAATAAATCCATATGTAGGACTTGAAAAATGCTATGGTGGATGACCGATACCAAACATGATGTCCCCTCGAGTAAGGATATCACATATCGGTGTCATTTTTCATCGTGGAGCCAGGATGATAATATCATAGTTTAGGCTCATATGATAGGACCATCCACTATGTTTTAACATCTTGCAGTAAAGTACATAATAGTTTAAAGTCATGTGGGACTAGGAAACATATTTTAAAGTCGTATGGCTTGGACACATATGGAAGAAATGAAGTTTTAGGGGAGGAATGTGCATGGTGTGATAAATCATACCCGACGTGAATGAGGATGAGGTCCATAACATACAATGTGAAATTTTGGGGAAGGAACCTTAGGACAAGGGGACAGAAAAGGTTAGGGAAATATGGGGTTGGACCTGAAGAAGAAACATCTAGGAGTTTCTATGTATCCTATGAGGATGGGAATCAAGCCATACGTAGTTCTGAGGGTGCAGTTTAATGTCATGCAGGACAAGAGGCAGGAGGGACTGGCTCCTTGAGGGGGAGTACGTTGTGCGACTATTACAAACCTGACATGAACAAGGACATAATCCCACACACGCCACACCATGTAACCCTATGAAAGTCAGGGCCAAAGGGCCAAACATAAGAAGTAATTAGTTGAACATAGGATGGAGCCAAGGAAAAACTGCCCAGGCATTCCTATGTATCCCATGAGGGTGGGAATAAAGCCATACATATTTCTTGGATTGTAGTTTAACGTCTTGTGAGAAGGACATAAATATATCTTAGTTTAAGGTATTATAACTCAGACTATATATAGGTAAGAATCTTCCAAATGAGTGCAAGCCTCAACCACATCCCTAAGCCCACGTAAGCTACGCTTAATGTGGGAAACAAGGCCGGAGAAGGTATTTGAAACACATGGAATACATGCAAAGGGTAAATTGGTGTAGAGTCATGGACGAAACCTCACTATGACTTTGTTCTTCTAACATGCCAATGTGAACTGATGGATATTAACAAGTAGTGTCGGAATTCCACTTAGACATGATGGAGTGGGAAAGGATATGAATCATGCAACCAACATTTAGGGCTTGATGGGGTTGGACTGACGATGGAGGATAAATGTTGACCATGTTCAAAACACAACATCCATATCGTGTGACCTAAAATGTGAAGGAAAAATGAGCATCGACCGTTGACCATATTCGCAATGCTGAACTTGTATCAAATTTTCACTTGAAATCCTTGAGGAAGTTCGGCATGAAATGGTAGGAGGGCCCTTGGGTTGAGAATACATTCCATTTGGGGGTACTTTTGGATGTGAAAGGTGATGAAAGCACAAATGAAGGGGAACACGAAGCCTAAAAAATAGGCGAGAGCATGTCTAGATAGAATCTAACACTCTAGGTCCTGAAGCAGAGTTCTCTTGGGTAAATTGGTGAACTGATAATAAGGTTAAAGGGGCCCAATTCAAGAGAAACAAACTCGAAAATATGGGTGTGGAACAAGGGTACAAGGATCTCTTAGGAGAAAGAGGTACGTGGCATGGATTTTACAAACCCGACGTGAATGAGGACATAAGTCCATACCACACTGCACACCCTTCTCCTAGGAAAACTGAGGATAGGGGGCCATGAAGATAGGTGGTTTCTAATAAATGGGGCAGGACCTAAAGACTAAATGTTCAAGAGGTCCTGCATATCCCATAAGGATGGGAATAAATCTATACATAGTTCTAGGTGATGTTGTGTAGTTTTACGTCATGCTGTTAGGATACAGATGGGGCAACATATCTCAACGAGGGATGTGTATGGCATGGAGGGAAACCCAATATGAATGAGAACATAAACCCATGCCAGATCATACGATCCTACATGAGGACTTGGGCCAGGGGGAAAAAGATGAGGGATCCAAGATGGTAAGTCCCAACCAGTTCTTAGTTTAACATCATGTGGTGAGGACGATAATGAAAGGGTGTCCCAAGGGGATGTATACAGCATGGAAAAAAATAGCCCGACATGAACGAGGAAAAAGATTCTAGGCCATACCACACAATACTGAGTGATAACTTGGGGCAAGGAACCAAAAAGGGTAGAGGGACCTGAGATAGGAAGTCATAACCAGTTTTCCATTTAACGTCTTACAATGAGGATGATTGAGATATTAGTTTAATGTCTTAGAGCTCGAACCATGGAAACGTGACCCTTCATGTAGGTATTGCCTTCCCAAAATGCCTAATCCCATGTGATAAATTCTCAGTGTGGGAAATAAGGAATATGACCATTCTCTCCCAAACATATAAGGGTACGACAGCTGGACTCACACTCCTACCCGAGGCAAACTAACATTTGATGGGATAGAGGGACAACATGACCCACTACACCAAATATTTGGGTCATATGGTGGGTGTTGAAAATGATGAAGGATAGTTGTTTACCATGTTCTATACCCAACATCCATATCACGTGAACTGAACTGAAAACAACAAATGAGTGTTGACCGCTGACTATATTCACAATGCAGGACTTGTATTAGTTTTTCATTCGAGGTCCTTAAGGTCATTGGCCCGAAATGATAATATATCCCTTAGGCTAAGTATCCATACTATTCTAGGGCCCTTTTGGATGTGAAAGATGATGTATTACCACATAAAGGTTGTGTGTGAAGCATAAATGTGCTTGTGTAGTTTAATGTTGAGAAGGGCGACAAAAGAGGTGGAGGTCTCTAGGGAAATGGATATATGGTGCGGTCATGATGAACCCAACGTAAATTAGGGAGAAATCTGGCACCACACCATGTTTTACAACCTGAGGGGAAATTATAAAATTTGGGGGTTGGGCTGACACACAAAATTTCTAGGCTTTTCTACGTATCCCATAAGGATGGGAATCAAGCCACACACAATTCTTGAAGGCCATGAAATTTTGTATCATGCGGTGAGGATGTGGGAGAGTAGAAGAACGAGGTGAGGTCACATGGTGAGATCATCGTAATCCTGAAATGAGTGGGACCAATGAATCCTACACTACACCATGCAGGATCCCCCAAGAGAATTATACCTAGAGGGATAGTCAAAGAGGATTTTGGGGGCTCGACTTAATACAAGGTGTCTTAGCATTCCTACGTATCCCATGAGGATGGGAATCAATCCATACACAGTTCATGAAGGTTTTGTGTAGTTTAATTTCATGCATCATGTATGTTGGATAGTTCAAGGTTGTGTGGGACCATCTATAGTTTAATGTCGTGCGGGACGACATACAGTTTAATGTCATGCAGGAAATAACAGTTTAAGGACATGTAGGACCAGGTACAGTTTAATGTCATGTGGGACAAGATAAAGTTTAATTTCATGTGTGAAATAACTATTTAAGGTCATGTAGGATCGTATAGATCTTAGTTTAGGGTCATAGAGATCAGACCGCTTTTCAGTTTATCATCATGTGGGACAACAAAGCAGTTTAGTGTCATGCATGACATAATAGTTTAACGTCATGTAGGACTAGATACAATTTAATTTCATGTAGGACATAACATTTTAAGTACATATAGGACCCAAGTGCTTAGTAAAAGTACTGCTTGAGGAATTTTTCATTGGTTGGAGGAGTTATACGCTCACCATGTAGGGAAACCATGGAGTATGTGATATTAGGGTAAACCTTGGGAATGATGTAAGTTCCTTCCCATTTGGGCTCCAATTTGGGTGGTTTCCATCCAGGTATCATTGGTGTTCTCAGGGACAACACCAAGTCACCCTTCAAGAAAGAGAGGAGGTGAAATATCTTGTTGAAAGCTCTAGATATCTTGTTCTGATGCTTCTCCAGATTGTGCAGGGCACAAAGCCTAATTTCATTGAGTGCCTCCAATTCAGCCAAATGAATTTTATCCATTTCGTATGGTGTCTGTTGATCATAGACCACTATGAACAGTGTAGGAAACTGAATCCTGATGGGTAGGACTACCTTGTTTCCATACACCAGGGAGTATGGGCTCGCCTAGGTGGAATTTTGAGTCATCTTCTGATGGACCAGAGGTTGTTGGGGAGCTTTTACTGCCAACACTTCTGGTTCTAAACAACCATCTTCTACAGTATGTTAGAGAGGGTATTTTTAAACACCTCGGTATACCCATTGGCCTACACATGAAAGTTAGAAGTATGGTTTGAATGGATGTTTTACATGGCATACAACTTCTTCAGTTCGGTTGCCCGAAAGTGGGTTTCATTATCAGTGAGGATGGCATGAGAGACTTTGAACCGGTAGATGATATTGGAGCTCCCAAAGTCAATTATATAATGGGACTTTACCTCCTTGAGTGGAACTACCTCCACCCACATAGAAAATAAATCCATAGAGGTCAGGATAAACCTACATTGGTGATTTGTCATTGGTTGATAGGGTCACACGACATCAAGTCCCCTGGCCGCAAAGGGCCAAGAGTAATTGGTAGTGTAGAGAGGTTCTGGAAGCCGATGAAAAAAGTTAGAATGTATTTGGCATGCATGAAATATCTTGGAAAACTCAATATAGTCACAAATCATATAGGGATAAAAATATCCAAGTCTCTGAATCTGGTGAGATAGTTCTGGCCCAGTCTGATGAGCTCTGCAGGAACCAGCATGAACCTCCTGCATGACTTGAGAAATTTTAACTCCTTGAATACAACAGAGGAGAAATCCATCAAAACCATATTTGTATAGAATCTACCCTAGACCGGGACCACTCTAGAGGGTAAACTATAATGCTTGGCATCAGTTTTACTCGCACTCATCCCAATCTTCTGGAAGATTACCATAATGAAGATACTCAACCAAGGGTGTCCTCTAGTCGGGGGTTACTTCAAGCACTAAGACAGGGTGACCTGGGGGTCCGGATGTAGAGGCGTTGTAGGTAAGGTGGCTTACCTATGGGCTATCATCATTGTATGGAATGAAAGGGTTCATGAATCTCTGGTTCACCACATGGCTAATCAGATCATCCTAATCAGTCTCTACAAGAGATGCAGCAATGTTGGCCAAGGCGTCAGCTCGATTATTCTGGGATCGAAGGACATGGGTAACTTTTGGAAGAGATGGAAACTGGGCCATCAGCTGGTGGGTGCATTCCAATAGTGGTACGAGCTCTAGATTTCTAATGACATAGTAATCGTTGACCTGCTTGATGACTAACTCAGAGTCCCATTTTACATTAAAATGGGGAATGTCGATCTCGAGGTCCAGCTTGAGGCCAGTGATGAGAGCCTGGTACTCCACCTCATTGTTGGTACAGCCTTCAGACATCAGAAATGAATATGGAAAAATAGCTTATGTTGGAGTGATGAAGACAATGACCAGGCCTACTCTGTTGAGCTTAGGATTGTTTAGTCTTTTGCTGGTAGGAATTCGGGAGGCACCATCGAAGTGTATTTTCCAACATAAAATGGCTTGGTCTACTAAGGGGATTGCCTCATCTGGTAAATCAAGATCCAAGGACTGGTCTGCATGAGCTGGATGGGCAGCAAGGAATTCTACCAATTCTTATCCCTTAATGGTCTTCTAAGGAATGAACCTGATATCAAACTACTGGAGAATCACCACCCACTGATCTAGATAGCCTATCAACATTGGGTGATTCAGAATGTCCTTTAGTAGATCCACCTAGGACACCAGATTTACCTCATGGTGCTACAAGTAATGTCACAATTTATGTATTGCGAATACCAGCTCAAGGAAGATCTTCTTGATAGAGGAGTATCTGATTTACATATCGAGGAGCATGCAGCTAAGATAGTAGAGACTATTCTTCGTTCCCTCATTATTCTTTTGGGAGATAGGGGTTCCAAGATATCATTCTAGGTCGGTCACATAAAGGACCATTGACTTTTTGGAAAATGGTGGAATCCGAATCGGATGAAATGATAGGTACTTCTTGATTTCCTTGAAAGAAGTCTGACATTCTTTGTCCCATTGATAGATAATTCCCTTCTTCATGGTCCGATAAAAGTTTTTACACTTTCCGGCCAAATTCACGATAAATAAGTGTATATAGGCTATGTGGTCTTGGAATCCTCAAAACTCCTGAATGTTTCTCGGGGGAGACATCTAGTTGATGGCATTGATTTTCTCCAGATCGATCTCAATGCCTCTATATTTGAAAATGATGCTGAGAAAATTTCCTGAGGTGACCCCGAAGGCGCACTTCAAGGGATTCATCGTGATATAGAGGTATTTGAGGAATTTGAACACTTTCTCAAGATATTTGATATGGACCTGACACTGGAGAGATTTAACCACCAATTCATCCACGTAGCATTCCACAAATTTCCCTAGGATCGGATTAAATATGCAATGCATGGCATGCTGATAGGTGGAACCTGAATTTTTTTAAACCAAAGGGAATTACCTTGTAAAAAAAGTACCATGTGACACCCTTAAGTCTATAGACTCTTCATCCTCGGGGGACATTCAGATTTGGTTATACCTAGAATACCCATCCATGAGGGAGAGGTCATGAAACCCAGTGGTGGAATCAATCAGCAACTCTGTCATGGGAAGGGGAAAATCATCCTTCGAATAGTGTTGGTTGAGATCCTAGAAATCAATGCAGACACTGATCTATACTTTATTATTCTTGATGGTCATAATTTTGTCTATCCATATGTGGTACTAGACCTCCTTGATGAATTTAACTCTGATGAGTTTATCAACTTTGGCCTTGACCATGGCACCATGAGAAGGGTGCATCTTTCTAGGAGGTTGTTTAAACCCACGATGATTCGCTAGAAGACCGAGACGGTGGATGGAGACTTGGGGTTCTAGTCTTAAAATCTCATCTTAACTCTATGAAAATACATCGCGATGCTTCTTTATGAATTCCAAGTACTATTGTCATTCTTCGATAGACATAGCATCACATATCAATGCGGGTCTTGGAACTGTCTCACCACTGAGCTTCACATGTACCTGCTCATTAACCATGGTGGAGACACCCACTTCAAAAGTAGGAGGATAATTCTATAAATACCCTTCCTCACTTATGTAGGAGGGATCCTTAGTGGGAGAAGTTACCTCTGAGTCAAAAGATCCCGATGGGAGGCTGGTGCCAACCTGAGTGGCAGCAAACACTGCATCGAAGGACTCATGTGCTTTCAAAACCATAGAAATGAAAGTTGTCAATCTGATCCCATCTCGTATTCAGCCAAGTGGGCCATGCTTGATGATATAAAAGAATTTGTGGTGTGTTATCTTGAGCCAGTTTATCCTAGCCTAGTGAAACAAGAAAGTATGATGTATTGTCATATCCATAGGGTGAACATCCTGATACCTTATGGGGGTAGGGGGCTCTGGGATCACTCGGGCCTAATTTTTGTAGGAATATTAGTTAATCTCTTGTCATCTCTTAGAATTGGGAATGTGATTCCCCTTATTTTTGAGACAACAAAACATTACCCCAAATCAGGAGTCGTGGCGTCCAATCGATGGATCGGGAAGACGTAGGCATCAAATAGGCATGTCCACAGGTCGGTTATAGCCATAACGGGATCAACATCACTAGCCTAGATCTTTTTTCCTTTTCTCTTGTAATATTTTGCATATAGGTAGCAGACTTTATAAGAGGAAAAGGGGGATGAATCACCCTAGAATATGCCTACTTGACCATTAAGGGAGTACTTGAAGAATTGGTGATATGAAGAGGGGATCTCCACATGTAAGTGGAGTCGTGGTCTCCCCATCAACGTGTTGTAAGTGGTGTCCTACTAGAAGACCATGAACTTAGTGCTGGAAACTAGGCCACTGAAATAGGTCTTCAAGCAGATCTTGTCGACCGGTGTTTGTTTCATCCTGTCATAACCTTGAATTTTCAGGTCAGAGGGAATCAGGTTATCCTTGGATAGTTCCATCTTACAAAGTGTTCATGTCAGGATATGGTTAATCCTAGAGCCTGTGTCAACAAGACACCAATGAATATCCATGCCATTGAAGTGCTCAGTGATGTAAAGTGGGAAGATGTGACCATATATGGGATAGCCTTCATCTTCTCCAAATAAAGAGATAATGGCCTGACGTTCAGCATTCTCGACTCCCTCTAAATGGAAGGCTTCTGTAGTTTTTACCTCTGTCTCAAACTAGAGGGGCCTTCTTAATGCTTCAGAAAGGGATTAATGCATATCCACTAGTAGGAAAAGGGCCTCGAGAATGGAGAGTCTCGCGGGAATGCTGGTGAGATGATTAAGACCACCATAATTTTGTTCCAATCGTAAGCTTCTACTTGCAGGAAGTTATTCTACGGCAAGAGATATGACTAGACCTTCTGGCTGAAACGGTGGCTGAATAGTGTTGGGAATGTCCTACTGCATGCTAGTTGAATCTTGTGGAGAGACCACTGGATGTGGTCCAGATGCCTGAGGCCGGTCCATAATAGGGTGTGACTAATCACGACGTGGTTGGGGCAGCTCTGTAAGATCAAGTAACACAAACAGAGGGAAAGGCAGGCCTGACGAAACCTGATGGGAAGACTGCACATGCTGACCTCTATGTTGAGTCTTTTTTCTGGTTTTTCTGGCATGCACAGCCTCGCTGGAATCGCTGACCAAAGCATTCTGACTACTCGTATGACCACGGCCCCTTCAACACTGGCAATGGCTGGGGTCATTGGGAGGATCCATCTGGCACTCCTCATCTTCAAGAATCATATAGGGATTTACCAGCTCCACAGTGTTAACCGAGGCATACCCTGTGCTTTCACTTGAAGAATCCTCCACCACTGGAGGGACCCTGGGGGTAATCTTCATCACTGGAGTCATGAAGTATCTGAGAGTATGGGAAGACAATGGAACTGGTGGGGTACTTTGTTTTCCCTTACGTCAATGATGCCTGCTCTTCTGGGAAGTCTAAGGCTGAGATGATGATACAGAAGCAGTGGTTGTAAATGACACAGTGGACTCTAAAGTCTCGATTCAATTCAGGCATTCACAGATAATACCATGGGCATGGTTGACCGACTTATGAGTCATCCAATCATCATACATTTGGGTCCCGTAGTTGGGAACCTGCTTCCACTCACCCTCACTTTCACTTCCCCTATCAGGATTCATGAATACACATTCCACTTATGCCGGAGCTGGGCCCAACCTGACTATGTTTTTTTCGACCTGGTCTTGAATCCAGTATTTAAACACATAGCACTGTTTGAGGGTGTGCCCCAAGATCCGGTGATAGGGGTAGTAGTTGGGTAGATCGGTGAGATATGCCTCTTATGGCCTCCTACATTAAGGAAAATTTACAATTCCATGTTCTAAGGCGCTTCGGAAATAACCAGGGACTTGAGCCTCATTGAATGAGTAGATATGGTTTTTCCTATTCAGGAATGGAGCTTTGGGAGTCTGGCCCTAACGAGGGGATAGAGGATCCTGTCAAGGATGTGGGAGCTGGTTATCTCATTAGGGTGGTGATAGTGAGTTACACGGGGGTTCCTTCCTATTCTAAGGTAGGCGCTGCTGGGCTGAGGGTTGCACCTAAGGTGGAGGGCCTCTACGAGGATGTAGAGGTGTCTCCACTAGTGATAACTCTAGTTTTCTGGGGGCTCTATTTGGGCCACCACGGCGGTCTCATCCTTGGCGGCCCTCTTTATAGGAATTTTATGAGGCAACAGACGTGCTTTCTTGGCCTTCTGCAAGGCTTTTTCTAGGCACTGGGCCTTATCAGTGAAGTCTTGGAATCCCCCGGGGTAATTATGGGTGATCAGAGATGGGACCGGTTCTGTATTTACATTCCCCACACACATCATCAGCAACTACCCCTAAGTCAATGGCATGTCAAGGGAGTATGTGAGCCCTTTCCACCAGGTGACAAAGTCTGTGACGTGCTCGTCAGGACTCTGTTTTCACTTGAAGAGGTCTGCAATACTCGTCTTCTGAATGGTAAAACTGAACTGGTAAAAAAATTTCCCACAAAGATCTTACTAGACTGATACTGACCCAATGGGTAGTTGGTTGTTCCAGACAAACGTAGGCCCTTTAAATGTCTGTACAATACACCGGATCATGGTGACCTCTTATTGTGATGGAGTTCCAAACATGTGTCCACACCTTGAGATGAAGTGGGCTAGATATTGTAGGGGGGGCTGTTTTCCCATTGAAGGGGGAGAAAGTGGGATTACTAAATCCCGGGGGTGCTGGCATATCATCAACCCATGTTGGATATGGCTTTCTATTAGGTGAGATTTCCACCTATCAAGTTTCCAATACCTCGAGGTGGTCAATGAGTGTTTCCATCCAATCATCTGGGTGGGGGGTCCTATCTTGATGAGGATACCTAACAACCAGTATGTTGGAATGTTCATCAACATGATAAGAAGGCTCAGAAGCTCGTGGAGTGGCTGGTGGGGAAACATGAGGAGCAGTTGGGGGAACCTGATCTGGGTCCCGAAGATTATTACACCGCTCATGTTGATTTCATGACACAAATTGTGCCCTCTTTCCATAAGTTCCAGCCTCTATCCTATCTAAGTGGGCAGGATGGTCAAGGTCACCAGGAGGAAACTCACTGGGGGAAGTTGTGCCTGCCCCTGCTGCCCTAGTCGTAGATCACTATAATCTGGTCGTCGCTCTGCAGATCACTCGGCAAGGAGGTCATTGACTATCTTCTTGTACTCTGTGAGCTATTAATGCAACGCGACTTTCTCTAGATATTCATCTGCCTTCTTCACTAAGCCATATGGGTTAAAGGGTTTGACAGCTCTGAGGTGCTCTTTTCCCTTATTGGGATTCCAGCTGAGAACTAATTCCTTAGTGGGCATAGGGAGACCCAGTAGATTTCTCTAATGGCGTGTAGCTCTATCTAATGGATCCAATAAATGTGGCACTCCCCTGGGGGTAAGTCCCCGTCAAGGAGCTCCAGCTCATTCTCCCCCTCTGATTGGTCATCCATGTTAACCTCAACCCTTTTCATAGGAATATCCTCGATATCAACTGGGGATTCAAGCTGGCACTGAATAGAAGTGAAATGGAGAGTCGCATTCTGGCCACAGCCCTGGACTTGCACGTGGGGGAAAGCCTCTTTCATGATTTTGTAGATAACTTTGAAGCTATAGACACATTGTTGTTGGAGGTCCTGATGTAAACTAGGAGACTCAGGGCGCTAGGCCACAGGGAGCGTGGCGAAGTCAACCATATGACACTGCTGGCCAATTTTCTCGAAGTGTTCCTAGATTTTAGGGTAAGCCACTCACTAATGATGAAGATAGAAGTGATTCACCCGGAGGGTTTGGATAAAATAGTTGACTTCCTCCTGATTGAGTGATTCTGATGCACTAAAGTTTAGTGTTGGGATGGGTTAAAATATCTCTGGGAAATGGTATGCTACAAGGATTTCCCATAGGTTCCACGGTTCAGACTCAGGTTATGGCCCTTAGTTTCCCCATTCGTCGACTGGGGGTGGTTGGGGAACTGGTAGGGGTACTAAAGAAGACCACTGAGATGGTAGGGTGGCCAATGGAGAATACAGTGAGCGATCTAACAAACCACCAGATCTCGGGCTATCCTCCAAAGAATGTAGTGACCTAGACACCACATCATGATAAGTTGGGCTAGTGACCATAGTTTCTGACGTAGGGACTACAACTTATGGCAGTGGACCATGTTTTTGCTCGTCTTCCATCAGTCCCCATAATATCTCTCTTTGATCTCTGGTTGAGGTAGAGAGTTCTTATCGCGATGATGGTGGTGATTTCACAGCCATACCCTAGAAGGATTCCAAATTTGTATCTTCCTGGATGTACCTCTGGAGGGAGATGAGGATATGGTGGACCTTTTATTCAGGAAGTATGAGGCCCATACACCTTGTTCCTACCCTGTCCCTTGATGTAGAGGATTGAGTTGAGGGTTCTATTGCCTAATTGTATTCTGCATCGAAATCAGAGAAGCAAACAGGATTAATTATAGTCTGAATATTCTCGGCCTTCATCTTATGGCGGTGACAGCCCAACCTCCTACCCTGGATTGGTTCTTCGGGATAGGGTGGGTTCTTGTCGTGAGGATGACCTTCGGCCCAACTCATTCTGGGGAGAAGATGGCTTCCACCTGAGTGAGCCGGGGTGCGGAGAGCTCCCAGACATATGTCAAAGGAAACACGAGGAAGGCCTCCATGTCTGTCAGCTCACACACAGAGGGGATCTCTTTGGGAAGTGTTGGAGCAGGTAAGACCTCTGCTGGAGCTTGTGGTAGCATGGGCAGTGACTCAAAACGTTTCCCCCTTAGCAACACTGGTATGAGGAGTACCTTTATACTAGTCATGTTGAACATGGGTAGGACCTCTGTATTGGGTTCCGAATAAGTGTGGTGGACCTTCACCTCTCAGATTTTCAAAACAAAGAAGGCCTTCATTGGTTGTTATATGAGAAAGGGGAAGAACTATGTGCTTGTAGTTAACCCGACGGGCAGGATCTTCATATCGGAAACCTGTAATAGGAGGAACAGCTCTATACCTGAGGTCATGGGTATGAGGGAACCCTTTGTGCTAGATGTTGGAGTGGAGGAGGAGACCCTCACTCAGACCGATGGTGGCATGGGGTGGGCCCCCATGCCGAGCTTGGGAGTGGGAAGGGCTCACGCTCTCATTGGTGGTAGCATGGGGAGGACCTATGTGTTGGATATCTACACCACGGGTCGGCCTGCAATGGATTCCACTTGTGTCAGGAACCAGGAGAATCGACCCAACCTGCCCATGGGGTGGTTGAGGCCTTGATCTAGGCTGGGCATATAGATTCCCCTACTCAGTGTGAATGGGAGATTGATGGTATTCTTTGATATTGGAACTGTCCACGGTAACCGTTGATGTTGACGCCCCATGACGGGAATCCTCCTCAACGTGCACCCGACGCTGGAGTCGGGTTAACTGGGATAGGGCTGGTGGCGCAGGCGCATGACTCACATGTTCCTCAGCCTACAGTGTCAGGTGGCGAAGCTAACGTGGCATAGTGGGCACCCTCCTCTGTGGTCCTGGGGATGAGACAATAGCTGGGTTGGCCCGAGCAACCCTTAACTCATTGGAATAGAGGAGGGAGTCATAAAATTGCTCTGGGGAGAGTCTCCTAAAACAATTATAAGTCAGATTGGGGAGTTTTGGCTCCCTATGGAGCCCTTAGGGGAAAAAGTGGCTACGGGGTGCAGAAGCCTCGAGATCCTGTTGGGCCATATCCCTGGTTGGGATAAGCCCCTCTTCCTTGTATCGATGAATGAGGTCATTTATAACCCTTTGCTGAACGATTTCATATGGGGATATTGGGGGTGGGAACCCAACGGCCATGAATGTAGGGTCCTCCATGGAAGGGATGGGGCCACGCGGGAGTGTCGCGTTGTCATTTCCCCTACCCCCGCATCGGTGTGCGGGAAGCGGTCAATTTTCTATTACAGAAGCTTGGGTCCTGAAAAAGGCAGGGAGATTAAACCATTAGTGATAGAAAAAGGAGATCGATGTCCAATTCCCTAGAACTATTCCATCTTCCACGACTGGTAAGAAGGATCCACACTGACAACGTCACAGATCAAGATATCCAATGTTCAACTGCCCCAATTTCTAGTGAGTTTCACACTATGACCACTACTTTATTGGTGGTACCTGGCACCAGATACATGGATCTAGTGACACGGTAATCTACTGATATCTTGAATTCAACTAATCTCTATATTTGAGGAGAATCAATTGACATAGAGTTCGACATTTCTATTTCCAATGCTTTCATCGGGGTGCGCACATCCTCATATCAAGGATGCGTTGGTATGTTGCCCCACATTCCTACTTTCCAAAGGAGGGTGGAATCGATCACTTATTCAGGGAAGGTTACTCCTTGATCGAAACGGGATGATGGGATGTCAGTTCCTCCTTCCATGTATTCCTCCTCAGATCTTGTTACCTAGTTTGGGTCTCCCTCATAGACATACGACATTTTTCTTCAAACTCTTCCCAATGTCATGTCTTCATGGACACTGGTTAATTACACTGCTCCTGTCAAGACATTCTAAGTTCGGTCAGAGTAGCAACCTTTGGTCGGGGGATTAGTCACATTGGACATCACTGGATTGTTTGGATGTTGGAACACTGGTGTGTCTGGGTCTCTTTCCCTTATTATAAGGCTTCTCGAGGGCACATAAGCCTGAGGCATCCCACGTCAAGTATGGGGAATTATATGACGTAGGCATGTCTCTGAGATTTTACTCATCTTCCCATGTTTAACATAGGGTATATCGTGAGTTTAACATCCAGCAATGATTTATTGGACTGATCAGAACACCGATGGAAGTGGATCATATAGGTGAAACCCTCGGGGGGAGCACTGATGTTGGGGTTAACACATGGTTAGTTACTCGATTGCTACTAGGAGCAATGAGAAAGTGGGTGACATGATCTCACTGGGATGTGGTAGCCTGGGTGAGAATCAAGATGGATGATGGATGGTTGAGTGAAGTAGATGGGTAATGATATGGAACCATCGTAAGGATGATGGTGATGTTGGGATTGAGCCTTAAAGAGACTTCATACGTATCCCCAAGGGAGGGAATCAAAGTCCACATAGTTCGGTGTGGCGATGGGACACATGAGGAGGTGACCCATGAGAATGGATGCATGGATGGGACCAAGAGAAAGTGGAACCTCCGGGTCAGGGCATGACCTTACCAAATCGCATGGGCTCGAGAGAGAGAGTCCACTATAGGACATGAGTTATGGGCTTGAACCTCATGGAGGATTCCTACGTATACCTGTGGTAGAGAATCAAAGTCCTCGTAGTTCAAGGTGGGGGCATAGAATTGGGGTGTGTGTAGAGGGCAACGACCTGATGATATGCTTGGGCTTAAGTGTGGTTAGAAGCCTTGGAATTAGTCTGACACCACTAGGACCGACCATAGAGGTGGATCCTTACAAAGGGGACTACAAAGGCTTGCCGTTGATTGGGGTCACAACAGCTTACCGCTGATTGGGGGTTACAACGGCTTACTGCTAGATGAGAGACACAACGACTTACCATTGATTAGGAGACCCAATGACTTACTGATGGATTGGAGACACAATGGCTTACCATTGATTGGAAGACACAACAGCTTACCATTTATTGAGAGACCTAAAGGCTTACCATTGGATGAGTGACACATTGGCTTACCGCTAATTGGGAGACACAACGACTTACCACTGGATGGGAGACAGAACAACTTACCGCTGATTGCGAGACATAACATCTTACTGTTGGATGAGAGACACAATATCTTACTGTTCGATGAGATACAAAATGGCTTACCGCTGATTGGGAGACACAACGGCTTACTATTGGATGGGAGATGTAATGGCATACTACTGATTGAGAGACACAATATCTTACCATTGGATGAGAGACACAACGACTTACCGCAAGATTGCATTGAACCTCCTGGAGTCTTCCTACGTACCATTTCTAGGAGATAGGTATCAAATCGCACATAGTTCTGAAGGGTGAAGGGGAATGATGGTTTTGTGCTGGATGAAAAGGGGGCATACAGTTTAATGTCATGTGGGATGAGGGTGAACTGACATGAAGTGGTCAGGACTAATGGGTGTTGGGATTGAACCTCATGGAGGATTCCTACGTACCATTCCTAGGAGACAAGGATCAAATTCCACATAGTTTAGAATGGGGGATGTAATTTAACGTCATACGGGAAGAGTATGAACCAACGTGAAGAGGTCAGGACAAGTAGGTGTTGGGATTGAACCTCAGGTAGGCTACCTATGTACCCTGTCTAAGAAAGAGGGATCAAAGTCCACGTAGTTCGGGAGATTTTGGTGAATTGAAGTGAAGTGGTCGAAACCAATAAGTTTTGAGCTTGAACCTCAAAGAGGCTTCCTACGTACCCTACCTTGGCAAGGATCGAAGTCCACATAGTTCGGTATGGTGGATGCAGTTTAAGGTCATGTGGAACAAGAGCGAACTGACGTGAAGTGGTTGGGATGAGTAGGAGTTGGGTTTAAACCTCATAGAGGCTTCCTACATACCCTTTCTTGGAAAAGATCAAATTCCACGTAGTTTGGGAGGGTTTTGTGAACCGACTTGAAGTGGTCAGAACCAATAAGTGTTGGGCTTGAACCTCATAGAGACTTCCTCCGTACCCTACATTGTCAAGCATCAAATTCCACGTAGTTCAAGATGGAGGTCGGGGCTTATGCACTAGGGAAGCCTAATAAGGATGTCATGGTCAATTCTTACTCTAATCCCACGTGAGTCATGCTCAGTATGAGAAACAAGAGGCAATACGGACATGACGATCATGTTGTGAAGGGTGCGTATGCAGGGCATGAAGAGGGGATTATATGTGATTAGTGGCCCAAAGAGAAAATAGGGGCATACACATGGTTAGTGGCCTAGGGAGATGGAGATTGGGACTTACATCAAGATAGAGGCCTGATGACGACAAATCCTAGAGGGAGATGGATGGGGTAACAAAGGTCCCAGTGCCCCTCTCACCTCTTGGTCTTTGGCAAAAAAGAAGAGAGGAGGAGAAGGAATGGTGCCTCCTACAAGAAAGGCTAGGGGATTATACCAAGATGGTTTCCCTTCCCCACGGACAAGCACTTCTCTAGAAAAGAGGATCTCATTCCATGTGTGGAAGATCTCACTCCCGTGGAAATGAGCGGGCATAGAGAATGTCCAATCTGGGTCACCCCACGTATATTATACGGGGTGAGGCCACAATTTAATGTCATTTGCTAAGGATGATGGTTCTTGGAAGTTTAATGTCCTGCATCTCAGATGAGGCGGGTTCACTCCGCACCCCTAGGACTTACATATTCAAAACACTTTAACCCTAGGTGAAGGGAAGGCACCGGCAATGCCATGGTGTGGGGGTGTTGTGGAGTGATCTAATTATGGGTCCACACTTGCATGGCTATGTGCAGAAGCAATAGTTGTTAGCATGCCAATGTGAAGAAGAATGAGGCTAAGAAATGCAATGTGAAGTACCACCCAACACTACGGGAAAATGGGCATTTGCGACGGGTTATTTGCGACGGGGAAAAATCCCGTCGCAACTAGTCCCGTTAAAAACTTATTTGCGACGGGTGGGTTTTCCCCGTCACAAAAGGACTGGCGCGCTTTGCGTGCCAAATTGCGGGAAGGTTATTTGTGATGGGCGGTTACCGCCCGTCGCAAATAACCGGCGGCGGTAATAGATATTTGCGACGGAAATATACCCCCGTCGCAAATAGTAAGTCGGCAGGTTATTATTTGCGACGGGTCCCGTCGCAAATAACTATTTAACCGTTGACCGTAATAAATGCGAGCTAAGTTATTTACGACGGGATACCCGTCGCAATTAGCCTCGTTGCAAATAATCTAACCTATAAATACTCTCATCGGTTTTTTTTCATTCACCCTCAAAATCGATCTTCTACTTCTCTCAAAACTCTATTTTTAGAGTTTAGCGTTTCTTGAGTTTAATTTTTTTTCTCTGTAGTTGATATTGAAGTTTTCAACAACGATCAGAGATCAACCTCATATCAATTTTAAAGGTATTTATTTTCATTTTAATTTAATATTTATTTTAAAGTTTTTATTAGTTTCAATTATTCTTAATTAGTTGTAATTTAATTATGTTTACATTGTTTTGTTACTTAATAAATTTAAATTATTAGTATTCATTGTTCATATTTAAATGGTAATTAGAAATAATTAGTAATAATTATAAATAATTAAGAATAAATATTAATAATTAGTAATAAATACCAATAATTAGGAATAATTTGTAATAATTTGTAATAATTACCAATAATTAGTAATAATTAGTAATAATTACCAATAATTAGTAATAATTACCAATAATTAGTAATAATTACCAATAATTAGTAATAATTACCAATAATTAGTAATAATTCGTAATAATTACCAATAATTACAATAATTACCAATAATTAGTAATAATTACCAATAATTATCAATAATTAGTAATAATTACCAATAATTAGTAATAATTAGCAATAATTAGTAATAATTACCAATAATTAATAATAATTACCAATAATTACCAATAATTAGTAATAATTATCAATAATTATCCATAATTAGTAATAATTACTAATAATTACCAATAATTAGTAATAATTGGTAATAATTATCACTAATTATCAATAATTAGTAATAATTAGTAATAATTACCAATAATTAGTAATAATTACCAATAATTATCAATAATTAGTAATAATTACCAATAAGTAGTAATAATTACCAATAATTAATAATAATTACCAATAATTCGTAATAATTAGTAATAATTCGTAATAATTCGTAATAATTAGTAATAAATAGTAATAATTACCAATAATTAGTAATAATTATCAATAATTAGTAATAATTACCAATAATTAGTAATAATTACCAATAATTAGTAATAATTACCAATAATTAGTAATAATTACCAATAATTAGTAATAATTACCAATAATTAGTAATATTTACCAATAATTAGTAATAATTAACAATTATTTGTAATAATTAGTAATAATTACCAATAATTAGTAATAATTAGTAATAATTCGTAATAATTACCAATAATTAGTAATAATTACAAATAATTACCAATAATTACCAATAATTAGTAATAATTAGTAATAATTAGTAATAATTAGTAATAATTACCAATAATTAGTAATAATTACCAATAATTACCAATAATTACCAATAATTAGTAATAATTACCAATAATTAGCAATAATTACCCATAATTAGAAATAATTAACAATAATTAGTAATAATTAACAATAATTAGGAGTAATTACCAATAATTAGTAATAATTACCAATAATTAGTAATAATTACAAATAATTAGTAATAATTAGTAATAATTACCAATAATTAGTAATAATTAGTAATAATTTGTAATAATTACCAATAATTAGTAATAATTACCAATAATTACCAATAATTACCAATAATTAGTAATAATTAGTAATAATTAATAATAATTAGTAATAATTACCAATAATTAGTAATAATTACCAATAATTACCAATAATTACCAATAATTAGTAATAATTACCAATAATTAGTAATAATTACCCATAATTAGGAATAATTAACAATAATTAGTAATAATTACCAATAATTATTAATAATTACCAATAATTAGTATTAATTACCAATAATTTGTAATAATTACCAATAATTAGTAATAATTAGTAATAATTAGTAATAATTACCAATAATTACTAATAATTACCAATAATTACCAATAATTAGTAATAATTACCAATAATTATCCATAATTAGTAATAATTACCAATAATTACCAATAATTAGTAATAATTGTTAATAATTATCACTAATTATCAATAATTAGTAATAATTAGTAATAATTACCAATAATTAGTAATAATTAGTAATAATTCGTAACAATTAGTAATAATTCGTAATAATTAGTAATAATTAGTAATAATTAATAATAATTGTCAATAATTAGTAATAATTACCAATAATTAGTAATAATTACCAATAATTAACAATAATTACCAATAATTCGTAACAATTTGTAATAATTCGTAATAATTAGTAATAAATTGTAATAATTACCAATAATTAGTAATAATTATCAATAATTAGTAATAATTACCAATAATTAGTAATAATTACCAATAATTAGTAATAATTACCAATAATTAGTAATAATTACCAATAATTAGTAATAATTACCAATAATTAGTAATAATTAACAATAATTAGTAATAATTAACAATAATTAGTAATAATTAGTAATAATTACCAATAATTAGTAATAATTAGTAATAATTCGTAATAATTACCAATAATTAGTAATAATTAGCAATAATTACCAGTAATTACCAATAATTAGTAATAATTAGTAATAATTAGTAATAATTAGTAATAATTACCAATAATTAGTAATAATTACCAATAATTACCAATAATTACCAATAATTAGTAATAATTACCAATAATTAGCAATAATTACCCATAATTAGTAATAATTAAGAATAATTAGTAATAATTAACAATAATTAGTAATAATTACCAATAATTAGTAATAATTACCAATAATTAGTAATAATTACCAATAATTAGTAATAATTAGTAATAATTACCAATAATTAGTAATAATTTGTAATAATTTGTAATAATTACCAATAATTAGTAATAATTACCTATAATTACCAATAATTACAAATAATTAGTAATAATTAGTAATAATTAGTAATAATTAGTAATAACTACCAATAATTAGTAATAACTACCAATAATTACCAATAATTACCAATAATTAGTAATAATTACCAATAATTAGCAATAATTACCCATAATTAGGAATAATTAAGAATAATTAGTAATAATTACCAATAATTAGTAATAATTACCAATAATTAGTAATAATTACCAATAATTAGTACTAATTAGTAATAATTACCAATAATTAGGAATAATTTGTAATAATTTGTAATAATTACCTATATTTACCAATAATTAGGAATAATTACCAAGAATTGTGAATAATTACCAATAATTTGGAATAATTACCAATAATTTGGAATAATTACCAATAATTTAGAATAATTACCAATAATTTGGAATAATTACCAATAATTAGGAATAATTACCAATAATTTGGAATAATTACCAATAATAACATTATTACATTATTAGTATATTTTATTATTAATATTAAAATAATATAATTTTCTATATTATATACAATTCTCTTTTCATCTATGTGTTTTCTGTCTCCACATGTAATATTGGCATTCTTTTTCAAAATTATCAACCTACTCGCCAATGGAGAGGTGAAAGTGAATGCAAATATTACATGTGGAGACAGAATGTTAAACACACAGATGAAAGGAGAATTGTATATAATATAGAAAATTATATTATTTTAATATTAATAATAAAATATACTAATAATGTAATAATTTTATTATTATATAATTAATATTTATGAAAAAATTATATTAGTATTATTAAAAAAAATAAAAAAATCAATATAATATTAAAATTATCAATATTTGTAACAGGTTTTGCTTTATTCTCAACATATTCTATCCTTGCTTGAGTGTTTTTTCTAACAAATTATTCAAAATCAGTAATGATTTTATATTTTATAGAAAAATATGGAACAACAAGGTCGTCAACAGTCATTATTAGATGACCGCATATGGATAAATTAACGTAGAAATCCAAATGGTTCTGGTTTAAATCCAGTATATATAGATGGTGTGGAGACTTTTTTATCATTTGCGACATCAAATCCAGAATTTATTTCAGAAGGCAAAATAAAATGCCCTTGTAGAAAATGTGCATTGAGAACGTTTGACACGTTTGACAAAGTGGGGGGACATCTCTTGCGTTTTGGTTTTCAACCAGATTATGTTTTTTGGTATCAAAACGGTGAATGCAGTTCCAGAGTAGGTGATACCAACTTGATTCTGGATCCATCCCGGTTTCAAGATTTAGTACATGATGTTGCAGGTTCATCTGTTCAACATACAGAAACTCCGGCTGATATAGATTCAAATCCAGAGTTGGTACCGTCTGAATTTTATGAGTTGTTGAGGTCTGCTGAGGATGCATTATATCCTGGCTGCAAGATGAGAAAATTAGAAGCAGTTGCAAAATTTATGGCTATCAAATCAGATAACGGAATGTCAAACATCTGTTTTGACCAGATATTTTCATTGCTTAAAACACTGTTACTCGAAGGAAATGTTTTTCCTGCAAATTACTATGAGAGTAAGAGGCTAGTTCGAAATTTGGGACTTACTTTTCAGAAGATTCATGCATGTTCAAATGATTGTATTTTATATTATGGGGAAAATGAGTCATTGGATAGTTGTCCCACATGTGGGCAATTGAGATATAAAGAAGGGCAACATGGGAAGTCTGGTTTGATTCCTGTAAAACAGTTGAGATATTTTCTTCTTACATCCAGACTTCAGCGTTTATTCATGTCTAAGAATACAGCGACAATGATGTCATGGCATAAAGCGAATATTTCAACCGATAAAAGCTTGAATCATCCAGCCGATGGTGATTCATGGAAACATTTTGATAGAGTGCATCCATCATTTTCTTTAGACGCTAGAAATGTTCGACTGGGCCTTTCCACTGATGGTTTCTGTCCGTTCAGATCTTATGGTAGTCAAAATTCATGTTGGCCTATTTTTTTAACTCCGTACAATTTACCTCCATGGATGTTGATGAAAGAGCCATATATCTTTTTGACTTTACTAATTCCAGGACATCTGAAGAAAAATATTGATGTTTATTTGAAACCATTGATTGATGAATTAAGTTTATTGTGGAGTACTGGTGTCAGTACATATGATGTTGCTACGAAACAGAATTTCATACTGAGAGCAGCATTGATGTAGACAATTAGCGACTTCCCGGCTTATGGGATGTTATCTGGCTGGATTACACATGGTCAGAAATCATTTCCTTACTGTATGGGATAGAACAAAGCATTTATGCTCATTCATGGAAGAAACCTTGTTATTTTGACTGTCATCGCAGATTTCTTCCAGCTGATCATCCTTTTCACAGAAACAGATCTCATTTCAGAAAAGGAACAATTGAAAGGGATAGACCTCCAAAAATGATATCAGGTTCGGAGTTAAAATCAGTTTTATTTTCATTACCTCCCATCACTTTTGGTCCCACAATAAACCAACAGAAAATTTCTGGTTTTGGGAAAGAACACAATTGGATTAAACGTAGCATATTTTGGGATTTTCCATATTGGTCTGATTTGTTGGTCCGCCACATTTTGGATGTCATGCATATTGAGAATAACTGTTTTGATAATTTGTTTCATACAGTTTTGGATACTCCAGGAAAGAGCAAAGACAATGTAAATGCACGTTTAGATCTTGCCCAAATTTGTAGGCGTCCAGAACTGGAACTGTTTGAGAATGTCAGAACAGAAAGGTTACTAAAACCAAAAGTATCTTATACACTGTCTAAAGAAAACCGTTTATTATTTTGTCAGTGGATTGCAGATTTGAGACTTCCAGATTGTTGTGCTTCCAATTTGGGTAGATGTGTAAAGAATGGTCATATTACTAGATTAAAAAGTCATGATTGTCATGTTATAATGGAAGGACTTATACCCATTGGATTAAGAGGTATGTTGAATTCTATGATTTGGGATTCCATAACAGAAATGTCTCATTTTTTTCGGGAAATTTGTGCGGCTACAGCAGATTATGATGCTCTATGCAAACTTGAAGAAGATGTTGTTGTAATTATATGTAAACTGGAAAAAATATTTCCGTCGTCTTTCTTCGACTCAATGGAACATTTGATGTCACATTTTCCATATGAAGCCAAATGTGGAGGTCCAGTATAGTTTCAATGGATGTACCCATTTGAAAGATGCATGCAAAAATTGAAAAGAAAAGTACGTAACAAAGCATCTGTTGAAGGATCTATTGCAGAAGCTTATTTGCAAGAGGAAATATCTTTTTTCTGCTCCCATTATTTTGAATCTGAGTATCCTTTAAAACACAACTGAATGGGACGAAACGAGAGGAATATTGATGAAATCGACAGTCAATTATCTGTTTTCAACCAGCCAGAGCTTGGTTTTGGTGGAGTTTATAAACGCTGGCTTTCGGATGATGAACATCACAGAGCTCATACGTATGTTCTGCTCAACTATGAAGAGATGACATCAGTTGTACTGTAAGTGTTTATATCACTTATTCTATCATTTATGTTACAGTAAATAACTTTGTTTTTTATAGGTTGTATGATAATCATATCAAGAAACAAATTCCACAAATTACAGCAGCTGCTCTCGAAGAACGCTGACAGAAAAATTTCTCTCAGTGGTTTCAAAAACTGGTAACATAAATTCTTTATCTTTTAGAAACTCATTCAATGTATTGTTTACTATATTGATAATTATTTCACAAATTTTCAGGTGTCTCGACATGCTGATAAAATTGACAAACGGCTGTGTATATTGAGTAACCCAACTTCCAAACTTGTTAAAACTTATAATGCATATGTGGTGAATGGATTTCGATTTCACACATGCATATGGGGAATCAAAAAAAACAATGAACAGTGGAGTTAGCTTGAGAGGATCTCATCATCGAGAAAATGAAGTTGAATTTTATGGCATACTTGATGAAATCATTGAACTCTGTTATCTTGGACAACATTACATAACCATGTTCAAATGTCGGTGGTTGGATACAGAGAGAGGCGTGCGTGTTCATCCGACTCATGGAATCATCGATATTAAATGTAAAAGTGTTCTCATAGTAAATGAAACATTCTTATTGGTTCAACAGGAACACCAAGTTTATTACGCAAAGTACTATGCTACATCAAGAGACTTGACTGATTGGTGGAGTGTAATAAAAATCAAAATTTGAGACAATCAGTTTAGTCAAAGTGAATGTGCTTTCACTGATGTGCAAATAATTGAAGTTTTTCAAGAGAGTACTCAAAATCAATCTTTTTTACAAAGAGACATGAGTATCGATGAAGACACCCCACATTTAAGAGTCGGTGATGACGATGATGTTAATGATGTCACATATGAATTTGAAATGGTAAGAGATGGAGCAACTGGAACTCGAATGGATATCGATGATGTTGAGGAGCAATATGAAGATGACATTGACATATATGAAGATGATGATGAAGATGAACACTGATAGAATTATATGGTAGTTATATACAATCATAATATATATGCGTGTGTATATATAATAGTAATTATCAATTATTTGCTAACAACATTAACATTTTCTGTTTCAGATGGACGACGACACATTTCGTGAGTTGGCGGATGCTGACCTGCCTTTCGATGCGGATGAGTTGCTGGCAGATGACCCTCAGCCTGCAGGCGCTCCAGGGAGTACGCAGAGGGGGCGCGGTCTTGCACGATTGATGATTCCTGACCCCGTCCCCGAGCGACGTCCACGTCTTGGGTTTGATCCACGCACACGGAGGGGTGATAACCTGTGTGATAACCTGTGGATTTGACTAAGATTTCATTAATCTATTCACATAATAAATGTTTATTATTTTTACAGTTTTCCGCATATAGCAGTTGGACAGGGCAGCGCTATTTTGCGCAACTATTTCTCTCAGTCGTGGACCACATGGGAGCAGATTCTCATTGATGTGCAGCAGGCCATGTTCGGCCATTGGTTGGTACGTACGTAAATAAATAATTTTTATTTTGAAAATTATTTCATTTCTAACTTGATATTTTGATTTATTTGTAGGGTTTATGGTATCTGATCGAGGATACCATGCGTGACGCCATCCACGAGGCATGGGAGGTGGCCATGCGTGATCGCTTTTGTCAGTTTTTTCACAATTTAAGAAAAGATGCCATTAAGAAAGCAGGAGTGTCAGATTTTGATGAGTCATGTAGAGCACACCGACCAGAGTACATTTCATCCCATGTATGGGATGGATTATGTTCACACTGGTTGAGTGGTGCCTTTCAGAGGAGATCATCGGTGGGGAGGCAGAATCGGGGGAGACAGGAGGTGACTCATCGAGTTGGGAGTCGTTCTTTCAGTACTCATAGACATCATCCGGTACGTACATTATTTATAAATATTTTATATAACTATAAATATTAACAGTTTATTTTTTATTCTTATAGGCTGTCGAGCACCCCGATATTACGGAGTACGACGTATATCGGAGGATGTATAGTGATCCTGCTACTGGGGAGCTCAGAGGTGATCGTCAGCATCACATCGTGGTCAGTATTATTTGTTTTCAAGTTTAAAAATTAACTGCATATAATATATTTACAATTTTAATTTTAAATTGCAACTACAAGAGTCATATGAGGCCGCAAAGTCATAGACCTGGCCTGAGAGTCAGGCCGAGTCATCAGATCAGACCACTGGTCGTCAGTTTGATGAGGCAGCATGGATGCAGGCCACCCAGTATGCCTTTGAGAAGGGCCGGGTAGTTGGTATCAGTTCTCGACTGACTCCCGGAGATTATTACGGCGCTGTTGTGATGTCGGCGTCTAGCTCGAGAGGAGCTTCGTGCATCTTCTTCTGCTACACAGTATGAGGATCAGTTGCGATCTCAGACTGCACTAATAGAGAGTCTCCGACAGGAGCAAGAGCAGATGTGTCAGCAGCATGAGGAGGAGCGTCGACGCCAGCAGCAGCTATCCGAGGAGCAGACGAGTCGGTGGCAGCAGCAGAATCAGGAGCAGATGGAGTACATGCGCCGACTCACTCATGCTTTAGGGATGGAGTTTTCTCCACCACCATCTGCAGATCCCCCCCCCCTCCCCCCGTCCTTCAGATTAGAGTTTGTTTTTATGTTATAAAATTTGTTAAATCAAAATATGATTTTTTTTTCTATTCGTAGTTTCTGTCTCATTATAAAATATTAATAATATTATATTTTTAAATAAAAATATTAATATGAATAATAATATTATTTATATTTTATAATATTAAATTTTATATATATATTAAAATTTTATAATATTATAATATAATTATATTTTTTTGTAGTATTTGAATTATTTTATTATTTGAATGTAAAATAATTCTCTTATTTTAATATTAATTAAAATAACTTATTAATATTTTTTTATTTATGAATTATAATTCTAATATTATTATATTAATTAAATAATTTATTAATATTCTATTATTTTTTATTTTTTAATTATAATTCTATTATTATTATATTAATTAAAATAATTTATTAATAATTTATTATTTTTATTTTTGAATTATAATTCTATTATATATTAATTAAAATCATTTATTAATATTTTTTATTTTTTATTTTTGAATTATAATTGGATTATTATTATATTAATTAAAATAATTTATTTTTTTTTATTTTTTTTATAGTATTTGCGACGGGATACTATGCCCGTCGCAAATAGTATTATTATTATATGCATTAAAATAATTTATTAATAGTTTTTTATTTATTTTTTTTTTAAGTATTTGCGGCGGGCCCGTTGCAACAGGTATTTGCGACGGGCCCCGTTGCAATTACTATTTAAAATTTTTTTTACAAATATACGGAGTACTATTTACGATGGGGATTTTCCCCATCACAAAAAAAGTCTTTAGCGACGGGCCCGTTGCAAATAATTGTTGTTGCAATGCCGTTTTCAGCAACAGGCCATTTGCGACGGGCCCCCGTCGCAACAAGCCATTTGCAATGGGATCCCGTCGCAAATACTTGTTTTTTTAGTAGTGCAAGGGACTTTGAAATCACTTCATACAAACCTAAAAGGTCATATGGTAAAAGGGTTTGTAGAGCAAAGGGGTTCACAGGAAGAGGCCTCATGAAGATCTGGCACTCCATGTAGTGGAGGGACTACGTGAAGTGAGGTGTCCTAGCCTATGTATAGGGAATAGGTGCATATGGAGGGTGCTTCGCGAAGTGAAAAATCTTTTGCAGAGCAAGGCTATCCAAATCAAGGGCACCCTACGAAGCATAGAACCTCGAAGCAATGTGCTCCACGAAGCATAGTGACCCTGCCTTAGTTTTGGGTTTATATGTGTGTGGAGGGTACTTCATGTAGCATGAGTACTTTGTGAATACCCGAGTCCCCTTGAGGATCTCCTTCTTTCGCGATGTCCCATGGGCTCTATGAAGGGCATCCCACTTTGAAGAGGGGTTGAGTTTAAGCCAAGGGAAATGCACTTCGTGATGCTCATGTACCTTGAAGATCTCATTTTTCACAGATCAAAAATTGCTTCATGACTTGAGAGCAGAGAAGTTGAAAGGTCAAAGGATCCATCCTTTGGGATCGAGGGGAGCCCAGTATTTACAAGAAAGAGGCGGTGCAAAGCAGGGATTGCTCAACATGAAGCCACATGGCACTTTTTCATAATCATGAAGCCTCCCACCTCTTCACTCCACGGCGGCTTCACAAACATATTTCGGATCATGGAGCCTCCCACCTATTTTCTTCGCGGAGGCTTCGAAAACGACGTGGTTTCACGCTGGCCACAGTGCTGCGAGACCCTGTGAATAGGCTTTATGAGGTAGCCTCTCTGGAGTTAGTTTCCTCTTTGAGTTTTCTTTTCCTATCCACATATTTTAGAGCCAACAGAAGTTTATTTATAAATGGTTTCCTCTTCCAATTCGTCTTCCAATTTTTCATCATTTTTTAATCCCTGGATGTTTTCCGAGACTTCCACTATTTGTGAATTTGAATCTCTCCCTTTTCCACTTTCTTTTTCAACTTCAATCACATCAATATATAATCTCCTCAATGTTTTTATGGTTTTATCCTCAATGATTTGGACATCATTTGTTTCCAAAATCTTTCTATTCTGATTATTATATCATTTTTAAGCTTTACTCTTCATTGAATATCCATGAAACATTCCCTCATCAACATCATCACCATACTTGTTGTGACTGTGTTCTTTATTTCAACTGAAACATTTACTTACAAAAACATGAAAATACTTCATAAATGGATTACTTCCATACCATATCACATATGAAGTCATGTTTTCTCCTATAAATAGAAATTTTTGATTTGGAGTATACACGGCTACTTGAACAACCTCTTTCCAGTTATAACATGAAAAACAAATCTCAATATGCATAGTTCTAGTCATACTGTTCACTTATCTATTTTGACATTTAATGACACCATTTTGTTTAGGGGTTCTCACTATAGAAACCTCATTCATTATCATATTTTTTAAGGTAATTTTAAAATTCATTGGATGTGTATTCTCTTCCATTGTCAGATCGTAGAATCTTGATTGTGTGGAAAGTTTCATTCTCGGCTCTTCGATGGTAAATTTTTATGAAATCAAGAACTTTAAATTTCTTATGCATACACATTACAAAATACATTCTACTATAATCATAAATAAAAATAATTAAGTATCACTCTCCATATGTTTCATCCACATTCATTGTACCACATATATCTTTATGGATAAGATCAAGAAGATTTGATTCCATTTTGTTCTTACATTAATATAAACTCCCATCCATATTTCCTTGAATGCATGAATCACATGTCTTTTCTCAATCACACTTTAGATTGGAAATTTAGATAACTATCATAATCTTAGATAATTTTTTGTGCTTTTTTATTAATTTTCCCCAACCTTCAAGGCCATAAGTTATTTATTTATTTAACTGTTAAGTAACAAGAGTTATTAAATGTTCTTCTACATATCCTTCTACTTGGTCAATTTATTCTTCAAGTCAATAAACATATTTTGATAAATATTTCATCATATCTATCATATTCTTATTTCTCTTTCATTGATTTTAAATATCATCAAGATCTCCCCAAAGTTCTCCCATGAGATCAAAAACACCAATCATATAATTATCTTAAAATTTTGAAGGTTCTTCCCTTTCAACTGTATCCATAATGCAGAATTTGAATTCATATTTAAACTCTGGTCCAAAATCCTCCAAAATTTCAATATCATCTTGTTCTTCTATAGTGCCCAGAAAATCTAAAGTAGTAACATTGTATTCGAAATCATTTATGGAACCCTACACTAAGCATGTAAGGGAATATAATATTCTGAGAATTTATAATATATTTATTATTTTAAATAAATTCATAATAATTTATATATTTTAGTGCAAATAATAATGAGTTGGTATACATCACATGAAACAATGAATTTCTTCAATGGATTGTTTTACACTCAAGACCAAGTTTTACCGAATAATAATATATTATTAAAATATTATTATTTAATATAATAAGATATAACCTAGCCATTAAATTAGTGGTTATGAATAGAAATAAATACCTTTTGAAAATATATGGTTTGCAAAAAATATAATGAATTAATTTATTAATATTTAATTATAAATTAATATAAGAACAATTTGAATATAAAGGGAATGTTTTTATAGAAATTTTTTTTATGCTTACAATGACATTTTATCCTACTAAATTAAATTATTTATAATTAGTGTGTGATATTAATGTAATATATATATATATATATATATTATTCAATAAAATATTTTAATACTCATCCAATAGATTTGATAGTCAAGAGATAAGAATAAACCTAATATTACACATAAAAACCTATATTTTTATTAAGGAACTTTTACCGCCTTTTAATGGAGAACCTATTTAAAATACAATTTTTGGAAATTTTATAAATTTTTTATTTAAAAATAAACTACATATTTGAAATCATAACATAAAAATTATCTTAGGGTGATTTTTTTATTTTTTTTCTATGAAGTTTCATTTTTTTAATTAATAGTTAAAATACTGAATTTTAAATCCAAACTTCTTTTTCATCTAATTTATTTATAAGTTTAAATTATATTTTTATTGGTTTTAATGATAAATTAGATAAATTATATATTAATTAATCTAATTTAGTTCATTGTAATCAACTTCACTTTGAAATTGGATAAGAAATCTTAGCAAACTTTTCAATGTTTTTACTTTAAAAACTTGCATTATCATCCCGTCTATGGGATTAAATTTTACATACCTTTTGTCACTTATATGATAATAATTTGAAAAAAAAGGATTTTATATTTTCAATAATCATAATATATAATTTTGAATATATTCAACTTATTTTACTACAAAAAAATATTACTGAAAGTGATTAAAATTAATTACAATGATTAAGAAAAAATTAACTTCATAGGGGACTAAACCTTAAACTTAGGGGCCAAAATGACCAATAAACTTGTCTAAAGGATATTTTATTGTCCTATTTTGACCCTATCCTCCCATGTATTTAATGTTTTACATTATAGGATCACATTTACAAGGGAAAAATGAGGTTGCAATTCTCTTTTCCAAAATTTACAAAGGTGTCACTCTTCCTCCACTATAAAAAGGAAAACAAGACTTCTACTTCCTCACACCTCTCAATCCACTTTTTATCGACCAAAATCAACCCCAATAGCTCCTAAAAATAAATACCCTTATCCAAGAATCCTGCCTTTATGAAATAATCCTTCTAATTAATCTCTTTGGTACAAACCAAATGGAGTTACCCAAAGAACAGGTAACATCTGACCTCAATCACTTTAGTTTTATTTCTATTTTAAGCCCCCTTAAATATCCTTATTAAATTATTATATAAAAAACCAATATCTTAAATATACTGAGATTTTTTTATGTTAATTTTTTTACCTGAACTTACACACACTTCAATCAAATGGGTAATGAACTTATCATTTCTGTGTGCGGTGAACTACTGCCTCACAAAACGGTGTCGTTCGTTTTTCCATTAAAACCTCTCATGGTTGGGAATTATAATAAAAAATATATTTATATATGATATATATAATATTTATAATTTATTTATGATTATTTAATTCTTATATAATTCATACCTTTATTCTTTTCATTTTTTTTTAAATACAATAACAACCTTTGTGGAAGTGTGCACTATCACGCCCTCAAAGCAATGTGACTCATTCACACTATACATGGAACGTATAATGGATGGTTTTTAAAACCTATATAACATATATGACATATATATTATACATTAATTATATATTTATATCATTTAATTTTCATTATTATAATATGACAAATGAATGAAAGTAGTGTTCATGCATATGTACGGCCTACCGTCTCCATGAATGGTGCATTTCATTTATTTTCTCCAAACAATATGTATTAGTATAAATACAGATATAATATATATATATATATATATGATAATTACATCATGATTTACATTTTAGATATTATTAAATCATGATCAACATAATAATAATAACAAGTAACAAGTCAAAATATACTCAAAAAACTAGGCAATTAACACCCAAAACAGTGAACATAATAAAACATTGTCAAAAAATGGGTAATAATATATTATAATAAGATCATATATGATATAATAAATATTAATATGCTTTTTTAATAGTTTTTAAAAAGTAGAAAACTATTATACTGAAATTTAAATGGTTCTCACAAGAAAGGAAACATATAGTCAGGGATTTTCATCTAATATTTTACATTTGTGAGATAAATGTCATATTCACGACTTACTTATTATTTGAGGAATATCTATAACCCTTTTGATATATTATACCATTAATAATTTTATCTTCATGTTATTTAAATTCTTCATTTAATGTTATTCCTTCAAGGGGACTATGATTTGAAATGTTTCAAAGTGTTATTGGACACTTTGAAATGTATAAGAATTATTTTCCTCAAGAATAATTTTAATAATATTTCATTTACATTAGAGAAAATTATATGAAAATTGTTCAATATACACTTTAACTTTAATATCATATGGTTATTAATGACTTTTTTCAAGTATTTTTACAACTTTGACACTCATTGGCACTCAAAATGTTTTAGAAAAATGTTTTTAAGAAAACCCAACATCATTCTATCTTTAGTCAGAGAAACTATTTTCTTCCAAACACCATGTTTTCTAAAAATGTTTAAAAAATGTTTTTAAACATTCCAAAATGATTTATTAAATTATTTTTTACCATTTTTTCTTTTACTCATGTTTTCAAAGGAATATTCATGTCTCTTTCCAAACAAGTCATTTTTCTAACTTTTTACCGTGCAAAAGGAATATTATTTTTACCACATATGACATGTACAAATTTACCTTTCATAATTTCATTGGATCTTCATCTGAATTTTTAAAAGGTTAATTTTTAAATAAAATGTTTTAAATAGTGTTTTTCAATGAAATGGTTTTTAAAAAGAATTTCAATACAAAAGGATATTTTTCTCAATAATGTGTTTAGAATATCTATTTAAATTATTTCTATTCATCAATGACTAAAACACTTTATTTTACTTTACTTGGTATATGTTTCATTGATACCATCCTTATTATTCCTTTGGATGGTTTCTGATTTATTTGGAAATGGATATTATTTCTATTCATATCCTTTATTCCTTTTAGTCCTCTTGAAATATTCAATTTCCTGTGATCATTTGACTTTGAATTTACCCTAAATATCTATATCATTTTTCATGGATATAATTATTGTCAAAACCATATATCATTTTTCATATAATGTTTACCTTTAAATTTATTTTATTATTTGGGTAAATATTGATAAATATTTGTCCTTTATTCAATACGGATATTTGATAAGGCATATTTTTTATTAATTAAATTGATTACTCGATATGAGGAATGCTTTGGACAAGTAGTGAAGGGTGGGGCTTGGTCATTATATTTCCCCTCAATGCATCGTCAAGTTCTCATGGGAAATATTATTTTCACAAATTAAATAGGTTGCTACAAGTAGTTTTAAACTATATGGAGGATGGATCTTGATAGTAGAAGTTTTCATGTGGTTGAGACATGAAGTCCAATAATTAATTAGTGCCTCAATTTTGATTCATTATTTATTATCCATGATATTTTAACTATGAAAAAAGTCAATGGATGAATTTTATTCTAATTTTATTTATTAAATTATATGCAAGTTCAATTATTTAAAATTAAATAATTATTATTCTCATTGTTTTATTATTTCTTCCTCTATACATTACCCTTATTGAGTATTTGAGCTCACTCTTATTTTGTTTTCTTTCCCGATGAATCCAATAAGTGTAATATAAAAGATATGTCAATATATACTAGTTGTATTAAATTTATTATCATTGAAATATAAAAATAAATTATTTTGTAATTATTTTATTAATTTGTATTACAAAAGTCTTGTATGTATCTGATTTACCAAGATTACTAAACTCTTCAGTACTTCAGAAGTTAGTTCCCTGTAATAATGAAAATTTAATGGTAGCACGATACCCGCTCTATGATTTCTACGATTGGGTCACTAATGTTAGTATATGAGGATTTTTAGTAGAAACATTGGGGACTAGATTTAGGAAAACATAGATTATAGAACATAACCCTAATATGGAGTTTGAGGATAAGTATAGAAGAACTTCCAAGAATTGTGGTAAGGTAGATATTATGTGGGTCTTTCAAGAAATGAATCCTTATCTAGATTCTACAAGTTGATGTACTTCTGTAATAGATGTACCTAGGAGTGAAAACTCGGATAAGGTGTGTCGGGCCTAACATGGCATAACCTGGTATATAAAAGCAAGCCTTACTACGCACCTAGTTTGACACTCTTGGTGGAAATGCTAAGGATAATTCACATTTTCTTTACAAACCACTATAAAGGATTTTGACAATGAATATCCTAGATTAAACTTAAGGTGTTTTTTATTTAAGATAAGGTGTCATGATTTAGAAATTCTATAAATGATTATACATTTTTTATGGTTATTATTACTCACACTATGCTTTCAGTTTTTAGTCAATGGCTGGTACTCGAACGGGTCAAGTTAACATTGAACATAAAGGACAAGGTGGTGATAATGAGAAACCAAATTAAGTGTTGATATTAGTGAAAGATATCATTTTAATGCCAAATTAGTTTTCCTAAAATACTATTAACAACATATAGCTTAATGAACTCTTGAACTCACCAAAGAGGAGAATGATGGAGTTTTATAAGAGCTCAAGTGGTGGAGACCATGGAGAAGAGAAGGATAAATTTTCATCATTAAAGAAAGGTGGAAGGAGACACCTATTAAAGTGTCTCAATAGAATGGGGAAATGATTTATGTGTGTGAAATAAGGACATAATGTAAATAATTTCCAAGAAAAAATGAAGAGTTCCATATAAGGAAATGAAAATCATTCTAATGAATCTTTTATAGTTTGTTTCCGTAAATGTGGGTAACCTAAACATTACACGAGTCAATTCCCTCTTCTAGAAGATAAACACTATACCAAGGAAGGCTCTATGTGGAAATATGTGCATGAAGTATTTGTATATTGGGGTTGCATTGAAAACCTTATTTAAAATGATATTTAGTGATTAACCTATCTCAAGGATGTCCATCATATTTATTTTGGAAATTATGTTAATATGGTTTAAGAAAAGCTAAACTTGTATGTCAGGTGACAACCAATCAATTATGAAAAGGCCGTATGTCTTGAACCCATGACTGAAGGATGATAAGTATTTCACATTAACCATTGACCTACACAATGTCCTGGTTAATATTTCATTATTTTTAGTTAAAAAATTTGATGAATAAATATTAATTATGAACCATTAGTGTTAATTTTTAGGATTAGAGATTAATTTATTAACTATATTGGATTTAGGGAATAGTTAGAGACAAATGTAAAGACTTTTAACTCTTTTATGGGCCTTAAGATCAATTAAAAGTGTATTTTAGTGCTTTGTACATCGAAGTTGGTTTTTGGATACTCATTTATTAGAATAAAAGGATGAATTATAATTTGATCAAATCACAAAAAAAAAGGATGAAAATTGTTTTTATAGAAATATTTCAACTAAGTATTAAAAAACATGTTGTATTAATACCTTAATTTTGGATAAACAGATGGTCTTCTAAATCATTGCAAATTTCTGGATTTGAGGCCCTAAATTTCCATTAATCGTTCACTTGTTTATTATTGATGACCTCAATCACTCCATATAAATATTTATTATTTTCCTCCAAGTACATATCTCTACTTGGTACTAATGTTCTCCTACTTAGAGACCTAGTTATATGTTATTCCATGTGACCTTATACTTCCCATTCTCTATTTTTTAGAGGATTTCTTACGAACCCTTATCATGATATGGAATTTCAAACATAGTAAATATAAAAAAAATCACAAATATCGAGTTTAAATTGTGAGGATGTAATTTAATTTAGATGGGGAGAATGTAATGCCCCAAAAATCTAAAGTAGGAACATTGTATTCAATAGCATTTATGACACGCAACACAAAGCATGTAAGGGAATATAATATCTTGAGAATTTATAATATATTTACCATTTTAAATAAATTCGATATAATTTGTAGCTTTTAATTCACACAATACTGAGTTATCATACACCACCCGCAAAACCTAGTTTCTTTAATGGCTTGTCTTACACGCAATATTGAGTTTTACCAAATAATAATATATTATTATATTATTATTATTTAATATAATAAGATATAGCATATCCATTGAATTAGAGGTTATGAATAGTATTAACTAACTTATGAAAATAAATAGTTTACATAAATATGAAATTAATTCATTGGTTACAAATTAATTATAAATGAATATAAGAACCAACTGAATATACATGGAATGTTTTTATAGAAACCTATTTTCTTGCTCACAAAGTTATTTTATCATAATAAATTAAATTAATTTAAATTAGTAAGTGATAATTATGTAATAAATATATTATATATTCAATAAAATATCTTTATATTCATTCGATATATTTTATTGGTATGAGATAAGAACAAACCCAATATTACACATAAAAATCTATATTTTCATTAAGGCACTTTTACAGCCTTTTAATGGAGAACCTATTTTAAATCAAATTTTTGGAACTTTTATTAACTTTATATGTCAAAATAAATTTCATATTTGAAATTATAACATATAAATTAGCTTAGGGTAAATTTTTTGTAATTTTTTTTCAATTTTTGGTTTTTTAATGAATAGTGAAAAATAATGAATTTTAATTCAAAACTGGTTTTTCATCTAATTTATTTATAAGATTAAATTATATTTATATTTTTTTTCAAATTTTAATTAGATAAATTTTACATCAATTAATCCAATTTAGTTCATTGGAATCAATTTCACTTTAAAATTGGATATGAAAAAATAGAAAACTTTAGAACATTTTTACTTTAAAAACCAACATTTTTGTTTCGTCTCCAGATTAAATTAAAATTAATTTCTTTCACTTATGTGATTAAAATTTAGAAAAATGGATTCCATATTTTGAATAAAAATAATTTATAATTTCTAATATAGTCAAATTTATTTTTGAACAAAAATATTAGTTAAAGTGATTAAAATTAATTACAATGATTAAGAGAAACAATTTCTTAACAAGGGACTAAACCTTAAACATAAGGGCCAAAATTACATATAAACATATAAAAAAAACCATTGTATTGTCATATTTTGAACCTATACTCTATTTGATCTAAATGCTTCCATTATTAGAGACACTTTTAATGGAAAACATTTGAGTGGAATTTTCTTTTGCAAAATTTACAAGAGTGTCACTTCTCTTCCACTATAAAAATGCACTCCAGACTCCCACTTTTCACACCTCTCAAGACAATTTGCCTCAACCAATACCTGACCAAATATCTACTCAGAATCCCTACCATCTTCCTATAATCCATCCTTTTTCCAAGAATTCATACAATAAATCCATTTGATGAAAACCAAAATGAGTTACCCAAAGAAAAGGTAACATTTTTCCTTAATCTCTTTAGTTTTACCTCTATTATCCACCCCATAAACTATCCTTATTCAATGATTATATAACCACACCAGTATTATCAATTTACTAATATTTTATTTTGTTAATGGTCTGACCTTAACTTACACACACTTCCATTTAATGGGTAACAAACTTAAGATTTATGTTAAAACCACCGCCTCACAAAACGATGTCGTTCAATTTTCATTTACCACCTCTCAGGGTTGGTAATTTTAATGGAAAATATATTTATATATGACATATATAATATTTACAATCGTTTTATGATTATTTAATTCTTAAATAACACATAAATATATGATTTCCATTTTTTTAAATATGATAACATCATATGTAGAAGTGTGGACTACCGCCCCCTCAAAGCGATGTGACTCATTCACACTATGCATGGAATTTATAAAGAATTGTTTTGATAAACCTTTTTAATGTATATAACATATATATTATACCATAATTATAATATATATATATATATATATATATCATTTAATTTTCATTCATTTAATACAACAAAGAAATGATAGTAGCATTCATGCATATGTGCGGCCTACTGTCTCCATGAACGTTGCATTTCATTTCTTATCTCCAAACATTATCGATCATTATAAATACATATATACTAGATTTATATGATAATTAATTAATTTTTTAAATTATGGATATGATGAAAACATGATTAACATAATAATAATAATAATGACAAGTAACAATTAAAAACATACTTGAAAAACTATGCAATTAACACCTAAAATAGTGGAAACAATGAAAAATTATTAAAAAAGGTTAATAATTTATTATAAAAAGAAAACGTATGATATAATAAATATTAACATGATTCTGGAATAAGTTTTTAACATGTTTAAAAACATTATACAGGAATTTAAAGGATGTTCACATGAAAATAAATTTAAGGTAAGGTATTTTTATCTCATTTTTTACATCTGTGTGACAAATGTCATATTCACCACTTACTTATTTTGTATGGTGTATCTACTAACCATTTTGATATATTAAATAATTAATCCTATTATATTAATTGTATTTAAATATTTCACTTAATTTCATTAATTAATTATGTTTATGATTTAAAGTGTTTCAAAGTGGTATGGGACACTTTTGAATGTTTAAATATTATTTTCCTCAAAAATATTTTAAATGATCTTTCATATAAATTTGAGGAAATTATATGAAAAATTTTAAATAAACCCTTTTATTTTTCTATATTATGGTTATTTAGGACCTTTTGAAGTATTATTACAATTTTCTACTCTTTGGTACTCAAAATGTTTTAGGAAATGGTTTGAAGAAAATATAACTTCATTCTCTCTTTAGTCAGAGAACATGTTTTCTTCTAAAAATCCCATTTTCTGAAAATGATTTCAAAAAATGTTTTTAAACTTTTAAAATTTATTTATTAAATCAATATATACTCTTTTTTTTCTTTTACCCATGTTTTCAAAGGAATTTTCTGGTCGCTTTCGGAACAAGGTATTTTCTAACTTTTTTACAATGCAAAAGCAATGTTCTTTTTACCTCATACAACATATATGGATTTACACACCATAATTTATTTAAAGATTCCATTTCATGTTTAAAAGGATTATATTTAAATAATATTTTTCAAAAGTGATTTTCAATGAAAAAAAAATCAAAAGGTTATTCAAAACAAAAGGATATTTTCCTCATGAATTTTTTTAAAAGATTTTTTCATAACATTTATATTCATCAAAGACATCAACCCTTTATTTTTACTCCACTTGGGATATGTTGTATTGATACTATCCTTATTCTTCCTATATATTGTTTACAATTACTTTGGTAAAGTATAGTATTGACATTCACTTCCTTGATTCCTTTTTGTCCCATTGAAATACTCAATTCCCTATGATGATTTGACATTGAATTTTCCCTAAATATCCATATCAGTTTTCATGGATACGATTATTTCCCAAATATTATACCATTTTTCATATACTGTTTACTTTTAAAGTTATTTTATTTTTTGTGTAAATATTGATAAATATGTTTCCTTTATTTAATACAGATATTTGATAAGGTGTATTTTTTATTAATCAAATCAATTACTCGATATGAGGAATGATTTGGACATGCAGTGATGGGTGGGGAATGATCTTTATATAGCCCATAGATGCATCAATAGGTCCTCATGAGAAAAATTAGTTGCACAAAATAAATGGGTTCTTACCTATAGTTTTAAACCTTCTAAAGGATGGATCTTGATAGTTGGGGTTTTCATGTTCCTGAGACATGATGTCTAATAATTAAGAATTTCCATTCATTTTGATTCATTATTTTATATCCATGAGATTTTCACTATGAAAAATTCTATAGATAAATTTAATTATCGGTTTATTTATTAATTGATATGTGTGTTTAGTTATTTACCCTAAAATTTTTATTATTCTCATTGATTCATTATTTATTCAGTTATAATTTACCCTTATTGAGCATTTGAGCTCACCCTTGTTGTTTGTCCTCCCCTAAGAATCCAAGAATCATACTATGAAAGATATATAGGGATATACTAGTTGGATTAAAGTTGTTATTATTGAAAAATAAAAATATATATTCTAATCAGTGTATTCATTTATAATACAAGACTTCTGTATATATCTATTTTACCAATAATATTAAACTCTTCCATACTTTAGTATTTTATTCTTTGTAATCATTCCAATTTAATGGTTGCACAGCACTAGCTTTAGGATTTATGGGGCAGGTTCTCTACATATTCTTTTCCCAAAATCTCTTTTTATGTAATTTATTTAGAAACCTGAAGTCTCCCTTGTTAGGAAACCTATTTTGAAACTTCTTTATGATTTTAAATTCACTTTTTACATCATCAAATTTCCTTGAGCACTGAGAGTCAATGTTTCATACTCTACCACACAGAAAACAAGAAAATGAAATATTTCCTTCAAATCCCCCCACCTCTATTAAATTTCTTGACAAAAATAAAAACAAGTTCATTTTCCTCATCATATGAATCATTAATTACTTTTTAAATTTCAAGTTTTTCCCTAGATTTAAATTCCATTTACTTGATTACTCGAGTTGATGCATCTTCTAGTTTGACTCTTATATCATACGCCATTATATTTCTTAATAGATCATCAAGATAAATCTTAGACAAATCTATTACCTTAAGGGATAACACTTTTGGATTGTATAGAGGTGGGAACCTTCTTTTTATTTTATTCAAAATGTCAATATCCTTAATTTCTTCTCTAAGTACTTGAATAGATCCAATAAATTCAGTTCTGAAATTAAAGAAACTATCTGCATTTTCATCGGGATGCATTTTCATATCATCAAACTAATTGTGTAAGACTTAATGTTTGGGTACTTTTACTTTGTTAAAGCCTTCATATATATTTTAAAATTTTTCATGCATGGACTTGGTTGATTTAAAACTCATCACCTTCAAACATATTTTATTATATAGAGACACAATAAGAAAATTTTGAGCTTTGGAAACTACATCAATCATTTTCCAACCCATTTCAATCATAGAAAGAACTATCACATTAGTGACATGAATCCCCTTTGGTGTGGCATAAATAACTTGCATTCCAAGGGATAATAGATTCTATCTCATCCTATTATTCTAAATTTGAATGTTTCTTCCATCAAAAAGGAGAAATCCCCTAACATTAACTATATTCTCTATGGAAAGAAAATAGTAATGATTGAATAAAAGTAACTTGTATGCTATGATACCACTAGTAGGACCCCATAACACCCTAAGAGGGGAGAGTTGAATCAGGGTGTCATGTTTTTATTTAAAAGGAACAGATATTTTTTCCACATTGGTAGGAACTTTTAAAATCTATCTGATGGAATTGGACTGTTATTAAACATTCACATGCAAAGAAACAATAAAAAAATTTACTTGGTTCACCTCTAAGGTCTTGCCCAAAGAGCATATGCTGACAGTGTGTTGGTATTACTAAAATCCACTAAGATTAAGTAGTTATTGTAAAGTAAAAAAGATCAAACATAGTAACCCTGTTCCAGGAACTTTTACAATAATTTTAGGGATAGTGCACTGCCTCCCTCAGAACACTTTCGTCGGCTACCACTAGCTCACTGCCTCAGGTGAAATCATAATCATTTTAACAACTTGAAGGCCACATTGGTATATTGGTAATTGAAGTCTTTTTCCATAATTAGAACAAGAAACTATTTTCACTGTAGACCTGAGTTGATGTACATTAAAGCATTGTTCACATAAAACAGATGTTCAATACTATTTTTAGTGAATCTCTAAGCCTTCTTTAAACCCCTTGTATGTTTCAAATAAATTATAACTTTTATAAACCCACACAACTTTGTGATGTTCCCATAATTTGACAAGCTTATATCCTTCACAAAACTCCATGACTTGACAAATCTAACAAACTTCAAGAAACAAACTACCTTCATGGAACAATAATTCCTCATGGAACACCCAATCATCGTGAGAACCTTTTTTCAAAGATACCTAATCATCATTCAAGACTCAAATTGTAACACCCCAGGTAAATAATGAATATGAAATTTTCATATTTATCCATATTTTTGAATAAAATATTAATATGACTTTAAAGGGGGCGCTATGCTCGATGGCGTACCCAACACGCAACAACGAGTTTCTTGGGAATCTTACGTTGCACTCTAATAATAAAATAATATTATTTCACAAGGTAGTTAACATGTAGCTGTTGTATTGGCGGGAATGGATATAAATAACTAAAATATGATTATATATGTTTTTTTAAATGTTTTTACATTTATCCAATAAAAGCTAAAGGATTAAAATACGGAAAGAATTCAATTTTAGGCGTATATGCCCTAGTTTTCACTAAAGGTTCACTTATCGCCTTTTAATGGAGAACTGTAATTAAATATAGTTTTGTTCACTCTTAAACATTCTTTTGGACCAAATAAAACTCTTATTAAGAATCGGGACATCAAATTTTACTTTGTGTAATTTTTTGGTATTTTTCCGATAAAGTTCATTTTTTAATGAATAGTGTAAAATGTTGTATTTTAATTCAAAACCTCTTTTTAATATAATTTATTTATATGATTATATTATATTTTGAATTGGTTTTAAAGTGAAACTAGAAAATATTTTTACCATTAAATCCAATAGTGGTCATTGGAATTAATTTCACTTTGAAATCAGATTAAACTAGTGTCAATCTTTTGATACTTATTGTTTTATAAAAACACGCTATTTGCTCTGACAGCGGGAATTAATTATTAAATTAATTAATGTGACTAATATGTTTTGAATTTTTTAAAACGGACTTCATTTTTGAATTCGTAATATCAAATATAGCTTAGGGTGAATTTTTGGGATTTTTCTGAAAAACTTCAATTTTTGATGAATAGTGAAACCACTAAGTGGTACTTATAAAAGCTGATTTTTCGTTTAAATGAAATTTTACCACTTATGTGTTTTGAATTTCAAAAATCCGACATAAATGGTTGTCATTAAGAAGTAAAATGTGGTTCAAAGGGATAAAAATAATTTTTTGGTGAATAGTAACTTATTAAGTTTTTAATCGCGATTAGTGGTAATTAGTGCAGTTTAAGGTATAAATAATGCTTTAATAATATGAAATGATCTAGACACATGTCCCAACCTTATTGGTTGTGTCATTTCCGACCAAGACAAGCCATGGGTCAACTTGGGGACCCCATGGAGACATTTTGGTTGGGAAATGACATAAATAACTTTTTATTTAATGTAAAAGTAAAAATGACACAAACATGATATGTTTTACTTAAATAATTTTTACGTGGGGTTATACAAGTCATATTTTTTATTATAAATATTCATTGGAAAGCTAAAAATATTTCCTACATCATAGTATTTTTTTTATAATTTTTAGACATTAAATAAATTAAATTATTTATGACATAATAATGATGCAGCGATGACATCCTTATTTAATGATTTAAATAAAATGGAAAGATAATGTAAAATCTATGAACTACACATGGCCAAAACCAATTGCATGAGTGGATTTAGAAACCTTATCACCTTATCCACAAATTATATCAATGTGGGACCTTTTAAAACCGAAACAAATTTTCAAATAAAGTAATATTTCTTTACTTTCCAAAAGTGCCCCTCCTCTCCTCTTATAAAAGGCCCCCACCTCTACCTCATTTCACACACTCCTCAAGCCTTTGGCTCGGCCAAACCCTGCCCATTTACTCTCTCCACATCCCTCTCCACATCCTATAGGATTCCCTTTGGGCAGAATCCTTTCAAAGAAAGCCTTTGGGCTCAAATCAAAAGGAGTTACACTTTTAAAGGTAATTCATTCTCTCATGTTCATTTGTTTTATTTTGATTCTCCAACCCCATAAACTCTTTTTATTTATTTCTTTTGTAACAACACAAGTATCTTAAATATACTAGGATGTTGTTATAAGATTTATTCGATCTACACTCTCACACAACTACATCAAATGGTTAAAGAACATACGGTTTCCGTAGATGGCGAAATTCTGCCTCCCGAAACGATGATTGTTCAATACTCATTTAACACCTTCAAAGGTGGCCATTATGATGTCACTATTTTTATATATGATATATAATATGTTTATTTTTTCCTTAAGCTTCTGTTTTTTTTCATTTTGGGCATACCTTTATGGTTTCCATTATGGGTAAACACGATATCTTCATTTAAGGAAGTGTGGACTACCGCCCCCTCAAAGTGATTTGATTCGTTAAATAACATATGTGTGACGTATAAAGGATGGAACTATGATATTATATATGATATTATACTGGAATTATAATATACCTTTATATCATTATTATTCCATTCTATAAAATACGAAATAGAAATGAAAGTAGCGTTCATGCGTACGTACGGCTTACCGTCTCCATGAACGGTGCATTTCATTTATTACCTCTAAATGATTATGTAATGTTATAAATGCATGAATGTACTGGATATATATGACATATATTATATCTACATAATGAATAAAATTCTGGATATAATAAACATTTGTCCACATGAACAACATGTAATTGTAAGAAGTCTACTTTCGACTTAAGAACCAAATATCGGCAAAACAAATATTGTTAACTTAAATGATTACATAATGTTTATGACATGGTAATAAGTGATATAAAAGGAATAATGAACTTTAAAAGGGTTATTAATGAAGTAGAAATTAACTCAAGTTTAATATTCAGGAGATTAAAGAACGACCGAGTCAAGTCGGACCCGAGGTAAGGGATCCTACACCTCTCATTCTTTTTATGTACACTCTTTTATGTCAATCCTTTTAAAGCTCATCTTTCTTGTTATTGGGACGATATTTTATATTAAATTTACTTTAATTTTTATGTTCATGTGATGAGAGACCCTATTCTCTCTCATCAATCCATTTTGGAAGTTTTGAGTGGCGCCGTTAGGCTGCCGAACTTTCGTAAGAGATCTAACCTCTCTCTTTCTTTTTAAGTACTCTCCTTTATGTCACTTCTTTTAAACTCCTCCTTGCAATGTTGGGGGATTTTCTTTTATATTCCACTTGCTTTAAATTCTATTGTAATATGATGGGATACTATATTTAATCTCATCAATCCATATTCAGAAGTTTTATGTGGCGCCGTTAGGCTGCCGAGTTTTCGTAAGGGATTTTTCATCTCACTTTTATTCCCGTGAGATTCATGCTACATTTGCCACAAATTCCATTGAGTGGTGTATGTACTTCCCATTATTATACTCTTTGTGTAATATACTTTCGTTTATGAGTATTTACATCAATGACCTATTGTCTTTCTTTCATGGGGTGTATGTTTTGAAAGATACCCAAGTCGGTAAGGGAACCTTTCACCCTCCTCTTTTTTTAAAAGACTTCTTTTATTGGGTCTTTTAATTTACATATTTTTATGTTGGGATATGTTCTCATACATCCTTGTTGATGTAAATTTTATGTCCAAGTGATGAGATACTCTTTTTATCTCTGATCAACTCTTTTTGATGTGATGTCGTTAGGCTGTCAAGGGAACTTTTTAACCGAATTTCGATTTCTTTGGGTTCAACATGTAGTCATTGAATATGTCATCCATTGAATATGTGTGAATGACCTTTTATTGTTTTACACTTAATATCCACTTATATTGGGTGTATATATATTTGTCACACATATTTTTGAGATTGATTTGTCCTTAATTTAAGGATACCTTCTTTATAAGTGATTTCATCACATTTGACATTTCTATTAAGGGTTCATTGTTGTTATGCACCAATTCACTCTTATATGGTGTATATACTGTCCTTTGGAGTATTATATCATGAATCCATTTATTATCATGATATTATAAAGTTCTGACTAAATGTTATTCCTCAATTACTGTATTCAAGTGTCTCTAATTTTGGTAAAACCACTTTAACCAAAATATCGTTTTAAATGTTTTAATTATTTGTTCTTATTAATATCCATGTTTTCAAAATGGTTTTAAGGAATTATTTATATGGATATTAATGGTTTAAATTTTTAAGCTTCAAGGTGGTATGGGACACTTTGATTCAAAAATCTCTTTATTAAATGTTTTAAATGGATTTGGAAATGGTTTCTTTTTGAATAGATTCATTATTTCAATATACTAAAATGTTATATTGTGATTGAAATGTGGAAATGCTATGTTTCCTTTATGCATGTTTTATGTGATATGATTATGTTATGGTCCTTGGGCATTTTCATGAAGAACGGGTGGTTCCGTGATAAACTAAGGGCGGGTGAGCCCGTTATAGCTCTCCAATGCATTGGGTAACGCGAAGGAGTGAAACGTTAAGGTTTCTCCGAAGAGATTTAGGGAATATACTGTGATGGGTATTCCAAACGTAACCAAGAGGGTTACTCCCTACGTAATAATGTTATGAATGCCTCAAGTTACCTTTATGTCTTATGTTTTCTATGATTTATTCATGATTTGATATGTCTATGTTTTATGGGTAACGTATGATTTCATTATTATGTATACATGTACTCATGTTTCCTTTCCATATTTTTATAACCCTTACTGAGCTTTTTATGCTCATCCCATGTTTTTGAAATGTTTTTCACAGGTCAAGGGAAAGGTACATGATGTGATGATAGTGTCAATGATGTGTCAAGAAAGAATCCATGTTTTATTTTAAATATGTTTCCGTTGATAGGAAGAATGATTACTGTCTTTTATGTAACCACTTTGTTTAAATGTGGAATGTAATGCAAGTTTCATGATCTAATTCTCTAAAACTCTAAACCTGAAAAGATCCTCAATGTGTAATCTTGTAATAAATCAAGATTAAGTAAGGTTTAAGGCTGGTGCCTTATAGTTGGTATCAAAGGTCGGTTTAGATAACTTTAGAGGTTAGGGTATTCTTTAAGAATAAGTGACATTACCATAATGGTTAGGATTTCAGAAAGAGTCCAAGTTTTAGATAAAGTGAATGAGTAAGTGTATCTTAGTGTTTACCTTCCTCATTAGTACATGATGGTTTTGTTGATATACTCACACTGACATTTCTATTTTTAGTGAATGGATGGATCTAGCAGGCACCAAAGAGACAACAGGTTTGAAGGAAACTGTGGTGGTTCTCTGTTTAAGATACTATATAAAATGGAGGATTCAATGAGGAAACTCGTGGTTGTTCTAAACCAAATATCAAGGAGTCATGATCAACCACTTCAACCTTGGTGAGTTCTCTAATGCATCATGTACGAGATGGCCAACTCGATGTGGAAATTCAGGTAATAATTATTAAGGTAACCATTAGGGTTTATATGATACTTAATTTTTAGGTAATTATGTGTTACTCTATGATATGATGGAAAATGAAAGGAATGAGATAAACATGAGGTTAAAATATGTTATGATTATTCTTGAAGATTTTATCTCATTTTGGGGAATGTTTTAAGAATTATATAGTTTTGGAAAAAGGACAACACGTAGACCGTGTGACATCCCGTCGCGTCGGAAAAAGCTGCGGGAATCGAACCCACAACCAATGTGCGACTGGTATTTATCGCCTACCACTGGACTACGTGAAGTCCCTGGTTAGTTTGGCTGATTCATTCTAGTTATATGATTTTATTAATTAAGAGTAAGTTGATTTTGGGTTATTTATGAAAATGATTAACCTATCATGGAGGATATGTGATTAGGTTAATTACTTTTCAAAACGAGACTTTAGGAGCAACTGATATTGTTTGGAGATAAATGTTACGATTTATCTTGGAAGACTATGCGACTAAATCCTTTAAATATTTGGGTTTAAATATTATATTGGTTTACTTTGAAGAATTTTATGGACAAATTGATTATAGAATGGTCCTCGTTGAACTTTGGGTTTTGTTGGACAAATTTTGGAGATTAAGGATAGATTTTCTTTTTATAAAGGGTTATCCTTTTCTGGATTATCTGATCTTGTACTAGCATTTTTGGGTTTGGTTTTGGTTAAAGTCTAAAGACATGGGAAGTATATAGTTCTATTTTGTGGATTAGGTGATTCTCTAGAAGTTGATTATAGTACTCTTAATGTGAACAAGTCTTCCTAAATACTCGTCTTTTGGAGAAAATATGAGTTTGTGTAAGGAATCTAATAAAAGTTGAAAGTCAATATGATAAGTGATTATGTTTCCTTATGAATAAATTCCTCAATAAAAAGTAACTTAAAACAAAAATGTTGTCTATTAACTTTTCCTACTGGGGAATCGAAGACCGTTTAACCCATCACAAGTTTGTGATTTTCTCGTGGTTAACTTTCTCCTAAACATGTTTTCTATCACTCTCCATCAGACATGACCCTTTGTTTTTTCCTCCATGTCCATATTTTCATACTTGGAATCCTAGTATGGGTTAACTCGGGTGACCTTTGTACTTATCTTTCTTTATTTTGAAGTGTTTGTTTTACTGACTTTTGTTCCGAAGTGGGACTTTAAAGGATGTTTCCAAGCGCAATTTTAAAATTGCGAGGACGCAATTCCCAAAAGGGGGGAAGGATGTAACACCCCAGGTAAATAATGAATATGAAATTTTCATATTTATCCATATTTTTGAATAAAATATTAATATGACTTTAAAGGGGTCGCTATGCTCGATGGCGTACCCAACACGCAACAACGAGTTTCTTGGGAATCTTACGTTGCACTCTAATAATAAAATAATATTATTTCACATGGTAGTTAACATGTAGCCGTTGTATTGGCGGGAATGGATATAAATAACTAAAATATGATTATATATGTTTTTTTAAATGTTTTTACATTTATCCAATAAAAGCTAAAGGCTTAAAATACGAAAAGAATTCAATTTTAGGCGTATATGCCCTAGTTTTCACCTAAGGTTCACTTATCGCCTTTTAATGGAAAAATGTCATTAAATATAGTTTTGTTCACTCTTAAACATTCTTTTGGACCAAATAAAACTCTTATTAAGAATCGGGACATCAAATTTTACTTTGTGTAATTTTTTGGTATTTTTCCAATAAAGTTCATTTTTTAATGAATAGTGTAAAATGTTGTATTTTAATTCAAAACCGCTTTTTAATCTAATTTATTTATATGATTAGATTATATTTTGAATTGGTTTTAAAGTGAAACTATAAAATATTTTTACCATTAAATCCAATAGTGGTCATTGGAATTAATTTCACTTTGAAATCAGACTTAAACTAGTGTCAATCTTTTGATACTTATTGTTTTATAAAAACACGCTATTTGCTCTGACAGCGGGAATTAATTATTAAATTAATTAATGTGACTAATATGTTTTTAATTTTTTAAAACGGACTTCATTTTTGAATTCGGAATATCAAATACAGCTTAGGGTGAATTTTTGGGATTTTTCTGAAAAACTTCAATTTTTGATGAATAGTGAAACCACTAAGTGGTACTTATAAAAGCTGATTTTTCGTTTAAATGAAATTTTACCACTTATGTGTTTTGAATTTCAAAAATCCGACATACATGGTTGTCATTAAGAAGTGAAATGTGGTTCAATGGGATAAAAATAATTTTTTGGTGAATAGTAACTTATTAAGTTTTTAATCGCGATTAGTGGTAATTAGTGCAGTTTAAGGTATAAATAATGCTTTAATAATATGAAATGATCTAGACACATGTACCAACCTTATTGGTTTTGTCATGGCCGACCAAGACAATCCATGGGTCAACTTGGGGACCCCATGGAGACATTTTGGTTGGGAAATGACATAAATAACTTTTTATTTAATGTAAAAGTAAAAATGACACAAACATGATATGTTTTACTTAAATAATTTTTAAGTGGGGTTATGCAAGTCGTATTTTTGATTATAAATAGTCATTGGAAAGATAAAAATATTTCCTACATCATAGTATTTTTTTTATAATTTTTAGACATTAAATAAATTAAATTATTTATGACATAATAATGATGCAGCGATGACATCCTTATTTGACGATTTAAATAAAATGGAAAGATAATGTAAAATCTATGAACCACACATGGCCAAAACCAATTGGATGAGTGGATTTCGAAACCTTATCACCTTATCCACAAATTATATCAATGTGGGACCTTTTAAAACCGAAACAAATTTTCAAATAAAGTAATATTTCTTTACTTTCCAAAAGTGCCCCTCCTCTCCTCTTATAAAAGGCCCCCACCTCTACCTCATTTCACACACTCCTCAAGCCTTTGGATCGGCCAACCCCTGCCCATTTACTCTCTCCACATCCCTCTCCACATCCTAGAGGATTCCCTTTGGGTAGAATCCTTTCAAAGAAAGCCTTTGGGCTCAAATCAAAAGGAGTTACACTTTTAAAGGTAATTCATTCTCTCATGTTCATTTGTTTTATTTTGCTTCTCCAACCCCCTAAACTCTTTTTATTTATTTCTTTTGTAACAAAAAAAGTATCTTCAATATACTAGGATGTTTTTATAAGATTTATTCGAGCTACACTCTCACACAACTACATCAAATGGTTAAAGAACATACGGTTTCCGTGGATGGCGAAATTCTGCCTCCCGAAACGATGATTGTTCAATACTCATTTAACACCTTCAAAGGTGGACATTATGATGTCACTATTTTTATATATGATATATAATATGTTTATGTTTTCCTTAAGCTTCTGTTTTTTTTTCATTTTGGGCATACCTTTATGGTTTCCATTATGGGTAAACACGATATCTTCATTTAAGGAAGTGCGGACTACCGCCCCCTCAAAGTGATTTGATTCGTTAAATACCATATGTGGGACGTATAAAGGATGGAACTATGATATTATATATGATATTATACTGGAATTATAATATACCTTTATATCATTATTATTCCATTCTATAAAATACGAAATAGAAATGAAAGTAGCGTTCATGCGTACGTACGGCTTACCGTCTCCATGAACGGTGCATTTCATTTCTTACCTCTAAATGATTATGTAATGTTATAATTGCATGCATGTACTGGATATATATGACATATATTATATCTACATCATGAATAAAATTCTGGATATAATAAACATTTGGCCACATGAACAACATGTAATTGTAAGAAGTCCACTTTCGACTTAAGAACCAAATATCGGCAAAACAAATATTGTTAACTTAAATGATTACATAATGTTTATGACATGGTAATAAGTGATATAAAAGGAATAATTAACATAAAAAGGGTTCTTAATGAAGTAGAAATTAACTCAAGTTTATTATTCAGGAGATTAAAGAACGATCGAGTCAAGTCGGACCCGAGGTAAGGGATCCTACACCTCTCTTTCTTTTTAAGTACACTCTTTTATGTCATTCCTTTTAAAGCTCATCTTTCTTGTTATTGGGATGATCTTTTATATTAAATTTACTGTAATTTTTATGTTCATGTGATGAGAGACCCTATTCTCTCTCATCAATCCATTTTGGAAGTTTTGAGTGGCGTCGTTAGGCTGCCGAACTTTCGTAAGAGATCTAACCTCTCTCTTTCTTTTTAAGTACTCTCCTTTATGTCACTTCTTTTAAACTCCTCCTTGCAATGTTGGGGGGTTTTCTTTTATATTCCACTTGCTGTAAATTCTATTGTAATATTATGGGATACTCTATTTGATCTCATCAATCCATATTCGGAAGTTTTATGTGGCGCCGTTAGGCTGCCGAGTTTTCGTAAGGGATTTTTCATCTCACTTTTATTCCCGTGAGATTCATGCTACATTTGCCACAAATTCCATTGAGTGGTGTATGTACTGCCCATTATTCCACTCTTTGTGTAATATACTTTTGTTTATGAGTATTTACATCAATGACCTATTGTCTTTCTTTAATGGGGTGTATGTTTTGAAAGATACCCAAGTCGGTAAGGGAACCTTTCACCCTCCTCTTTTTTTAAAAGACTTCTTTTATTGGGTCTTTTAATTTACATATTTTTATGTTGGGATATGTTCTCATACATCCTTGTTGATGTAAAGTTTATGTACAAGTGATGAGATACTCTTTTTATCTCTCATCAACTCTTTTTGATGTGATGCCGTTAGGCTGTCAAGGGAACTTTTTAACCCAATTTCGATTTCTTTGGGTTCAACATGTAGTCATTGAATATGTCATCCATTGAATATGTGTGAATGACCTTTTATTGTTTTACACTTAATATCCACTTATATTGGGTGTGTATATATTTTTCACACATATTTTTGAGATTGATTTGTCCTTAATTTAAGGATACCTTCTTTATAAGGGATTTCATCACATTTGACATTTCTATTGAGGGTTCATTGTTGTTATGCACCAATTCACTCTTATATGGTGTATATACTGTCCTTTGGAGTATTATATCATGAATCCATTTATTCTCATGATATTATAAAGTTCTGACTAAATGTTATTCCTCAATTACTGTATTCAAGTGTCTCTAATTTTGGTAAAACCACTTTAACCAAAATATCGTTTTAAATGTTTTAATTATTTGTTCTTATTAATATCCATGTTTTCAAAATGGTTTTAAGGAATTATTTATACGGATATTAATGGTTTAAAGTTTTAAGCTTCAAGGTGGTATGGGAAACTTTGATTCAAAAATCTCTTTATTAAATGTTTTAAATGGATTTGGAAATGGTTTCTTTTTGAATAGATTCATTATTTCAATATACTAAAATGTTATATTGTGATTGAAATGTGGAAATGCTATGTTTCCTTTATGCATGTTTTATGTGATATGATTATGTTATGGTCCTTGGGCATTTTCATGAAGAACGAGTGGTTCCGTGATAAACTAAAGGCGGGTGAGCCTGTTATAGCTCTCCAATGCATTGGGTAACGCGAAGGAGTGAAACGTTAAGGTTTCTTCGAAGAGATTTAGGGAATATACTGTGATGGGTATTCCAAACGTAACCAAGAGGGTTACTCCCTACGTAAGAATGTTATGAATGCCTCAAGTTACCTTTATGTCTTATGTTTTCTATGATTTATTCATGATTTGTTATGCCTATGTTTTATGGGTAAAGTATGATTTCATTCTTATGTATACATGTACTCATGTTTCCTTTCCATATTTTTATAACCCTTACTGAGCTTTTTATGATCATCCCAAGTTTTTGAAATGTTTTTCACAGGTCAAGGGAAAGGTACATGATGTGATGATAGTGTCAAGGATGTGTCAAGAAAGAATCCATGTTTTATTTTAAATATGTTTCCGTTGATAGGAAGAATGATTACTATCTTTTATGTAACCACTTTGTTTAAATGTGGGATGTAATGCAAGTTTCATGATCTAATTCTCTAAAACTCTAAACCTGAAAAGATCCTCAATGTGTAATCTTGTAATAAATCAAGATTAAGTAAGGTTTAAGGCTGGGGCCTTATAAAAATAGTCTTTTCATAATGTGAAAGCTCACAATGAATACCAGATTCATGAAGACCTCATCATTTTTGAATTCATAATGATTCATCCTTTTCTCCATATTTTTTATGCCAAAATAAGTGATGGTGGAAGCCTATTTATAGGCTCATCCATTCCCTAAGATCCAAACTCCTAGTGGCCTTTTCACAAAACTCTATATTCATGTACACGAAGATACTTTCTCCATGAATCTCTTGTGAAAATTAACTCTTTCACAATGCTTCTCGTAATCCCAAAGATGTACCATTATCCTATCATGAATTCATGATGTTCTATATCTTTGAAAATTTAAACCTTCATGAAATCCATTATTCATGAGCTCATGACTTTACCATATTTGAGAAGAGTGAATCTTGAAAAATCACCTTTCTTTAAGCTTTATCATGATACTCCACACCTCTATGAGGTTTTATCCTTCCTCCTAATTTTGAGCTCCAAAAATTTAGAAAACATTGGGAAATGATTCCACCTTCAACACTGAATCTATCTTCTCTATAATATCACTTTCCTTGAAAACTGCATGATCAACATAGCTGTGAATTGACAACAAACACAAAAAACACCATTTCCAGTAATGAAAATCATTGGTTCCAACATTTGTATCATTCGCTGGCCATGTTCTGAAACATATAACAGAACTGAAAATATCCATTAAATGTTTCTAATTATAATCCAATAGTAGTTTAGATATATTTAGAAGTATTATATTTTAGGAAATATGAACCAATACTATATTCTTTAATTGAGGATCATCTCTCCACACTCATTATCTCATCCACCATTGAAATAATAGTAGCTTTCTTAGATTTTTTGTTCACTCAAAATTTTCTTCATTTTGATTTCAAAAAGGTACTAACAAATGAAACTACATTAGCATAAAAAAAATTAACTAGTCCATGGTTAATCATTATACAAGAATGTTTTGTGGATTTTTTCATGGTTGATCCCATGAAATGTTTCCCATTTTTTTAAGTCTTTTTAGAAGAAATAATATCATCAAAAACTCTTTTGAAAATAGTCCTTAATATATTAGTTTGTGATGATTCTTCCATGGTGTTTTCTAGATTCATCATCATTAACTCTGTCTCAAGATATTTAATATTCATAGAACTCTAATAGTCATCAACTAATTTCACCCTATTATCACATTCTTTCTTCTTATATTCAATTTCATTTTCATGCATATTTTTTATATCCTATAATAAATTTTAAAGATTATTCACCATTTTATCATTAATTTCCAATTGATAAACTTTCATATTCCTTGAGGTTTTGTATAATATACCCAATGCATAGATGAAATCATCAAAAACATTATCACCTACAACATTTTCAAAAATAAGAATTTGTAATTATTCATTAATAATTGAAAACCATTCATTATAAATTTGAAATAATTCATTTTTTCATAAAAAAAATATTGATAAAACACTACACTTTTTTAACTTCTTGGATAATGGTCCTTCAATTACATCACCTTCCAACTTATATTATGACTTTTCATCCTTTATAACCTTAATGTATGCATGGTACCATTTTATGATAATTGTTAACTATATAATAATAATCATTGAATAATTATTAATCAAAACCACATCATAAGTTTTACTTTATACATCATTATAATATTTCTCAGTTAATTTTGATATGAAATGAATTTGATTAAACACATGTAGTGGTTTGTTCTTCTTCACCTTTTAGATTTTTCTAATTTGATTTTCCTATCTTTTCTTATTGTTTTTTAAGGTCATGGAAAAAACCTCTATGTCCTCTTCAGAAGTATTAAGAACTGAATTTTTTATCTTTGGCTATTCTAAAATTTAATCTAATTTTCATAACATATTATTTAAATAATAATAATTAGGAAATAAAAATATATCTAACTAGAGGGAACCATGTTTCTATAATACTATTTTTTTTCTTAGTAATGGGTGTGTCTATACTGAGATGGGGATTGAATTAGTGCACCCCAATTTTTAAAATGTTTAAATTATTGTTACAAGCTATTACCCTGGTAACTAAACCATTATTTTTGAATAATACTAACAGGTATGTTAATGTTTTACACATCACACAATACCACATTTATTCTAGGAAGTAATTTAAATAAAATAACATGGTATTTTTACTATATTTTATAAAAATGTTATTGTGTACTCCATTCTGTGATCTATTATTTTCTAGAGCCATGAACTTTATACTCTATAAAACTAGTTTTTATAATGGGTGTAGTGGTATCATCATTAAGCCATACAATTTTAGAATAAACTATAAGTGGGTTTTATATCATAAAATACTATTAAAAAGGTTTAAAATATACTTTTTAATTCAATATAATACACAATTTCTTTTATTTATTAATAGTAATGGAATGATTGTTTATACTATAACAACCACCCTTCACTTTTCATCCTTATAAAACCACCTAAATAATACCACCAATTTGAAATTGGATATTTCTATATTAATTTATTAGATCTCATACTTCACATAGATTCTTTAACTAACAGTTGATAGTTTAATTCTTCTTACACATATCTTTCTCTATAAACAACCATGTTCTAAATTATTTTAATGATTTTGATCGCAAAATTCTATAAAGTAAAAATTTTAATAAATTGTTCTTTTTGGTAGTAAGAACTTCACACCACCTTTATCCTCAATATTCATTAATTAATTAGACACATGGTATAAAAAATTATAATTAATGTTGGTCATTCCCCTACCTACTCTTCTTCTCATCATCATCTTCTTCTACATCGATATATAGGATTCTTTATTAGATTATTATCAGTATCTTCTTCATAAATGATACCAAGAATGTTATTATTCTTTAGAGAAGAATAGATTTCTCTCAATCAAACCACATTCTCACTCTCTTATTCTTCTATTATATATTTCTCATAGTCTCATCAATTATTCAATAATTCATTATTTTGTAATTTCGATAAATAAAAAATTATTTATACATTGCAAAATATTCCAAAAATATTGACCCCATGATTTTAATTTCATTTTCTCGAATACCCGATACAGTATTATTCCAAGGAGTATAGAATATTATCATTCTCATAAATACCTATCTCCAATTGTATTCTATAAAACTCGTTATTCATTTATCTTCTAGTTTTATCCCATTTATTTAAATACCTACTTAATTTAGAAAATAAGATCCTAAATCTACTTCTCAAAAAATATTTAAAAAAAACACACATATTCAATATCTTATTATGAATAATATTATGAATAAAAATCATTATTTTAGTTTTTTATTGTCTTCTTATAATATAATATTCAGTGAAATTGTATAATAATTTGTAATATTCATTTTGATTCCCTGAATACATCACTGATGTATGATCTTTTTATTCTCAGTGTGAATATCATCTTCAAAGATATTCTAATTGAATCATATTACAATTAATAATATTTAATTGATTTATATTCAGTTATTTCATTCCCAAAATAAATATATATAAATATTATTCAAAAAAAATTCTATCTTAATAAATTGTAATTTTCTACCAATTTTCTAAGTGTTAATGTCTTGTGATTCACATATTACCCTTTTCATAAGTCTATATATTATCAGGACATGTCACATTTTTATATAAAGAGTTTTTTATCATAATACAAAGTATATTTAATGCTTTTAAAAAATTCTTAAATGTTTTTATCATTTCCAACTTTTTATAAATCTAATAAGTCTAATGCTCAAAAAGAACTCTATTGTTTTTAGTGTATTCCCAAACATCAGAAAATCTTGGCTAACTATAGCACCAAAAAATTTTGGTATGTGACCATTAATTTTTTCTTTTTATGTTTATTAATTATAAGGTTGAATTTTTGGAGATTTTGGAGAACTTTTTGAGAGTTTTTGTGGCTAAAGGTAAGGCGCATGGGCTGCGCAAAGTTTGTCCAAACCGTGCGGAAGCCTAGTAGAAACCATGAAAATGTGAAAATGTTAGATAGAGAGATTTTGAATGGTCAGAACATAGTTTATAAGATGTTCTAGGAGGATGTGTGAGTCTTTCATAAGGTATTATCATGAGCATGGTTAGTAAACAGTTTTTCTAATTGTGCGACTAAACCATGTGTGGGATAAAAACCACCACCTTAAAAAGTGGATCTAGGTCAGCCTTACCATTAAAACCCTCATTTGTTCCAAAATTGACATAAATGGGATTTTTCTTCTCCAAAGGCCAAATTAGGTTCTCCCATCGATCTGAAGTTGATCCTAATTCTTCTTTTGGTGATTCGAAGTCGTATTCTCGTGGTATGTAATCGTTCTTCATCGTTCTTGTCATATTTTCTTATATCTACTTAAATCTCCTTCTCATGTTCTCTAATCTTATTATATCTATGCCCATTATGGTTAGATGTAATATTTTGGATTAAAAATATGATTATTTTTTGTCTCATTATTGATAGGAGAAGTGATCTAATGTAGTTTCATGGAATCCGTACTCGGTTTCATGAGTGTTCTTCATCCCTTTTTAGTTTTCATCAAAACAGCTAAGGTAGGTGGATTTACTCTTGAATCCTCTTGCTAGAATTTATTGTATTTGTTTAAAATTGATTTAGTTACATGAATTTTATTATGAAATTGGTGCTCAAATTATGGAATAAATCTTCTTTAGTGATGATTTATGGTTTTGATGGAATTTTGTACTTTTGGTGGATTATATTGTAAAGTGGTTTAACTTATTGATCTTAAAATGATTATTTTAAAATATGGTTTTACTGGGAATATTGAAATGATTTTTTGGAAAGAGGATTTCAATAAAAATATTTTTTTATTGAAATGTCTTGATGTTAAATAGGGTTTTTAATAAAATTGTGATTTTATTGAAATGGTTTTGGCATGGTTTTTGGGCATACATGGTGTGTGTGTGTGTACATATTACATTTATGAAGATTGTTTTCAATATGAACTTATGATTGATACCAAAGTTTTAGTGGAATATGGGATAGTGAGGACTTGGTAGATCGATGAGAAATAGCTATTGAGTATGGAACTGTCATAATGAAGCTTCCATTCTTGGTAGTGTGGATTTGTGTAATGGATGGGTTATACCAAAGAGAACATGTGAAATAGGATAAGGTTGTGTTTGGATGCTTTCTTTGAAAAAGGGTTTTGGATTGAAAATTGTTGATATAGTTTTTTATATTGACAAATAAATTGTTTTGAAGTTTTTTATATTTTCATATAACTATTTTGGAAATTGTTTTATACAAACTATTTTATATAATTGTGGATAAATATTCCTATACTAGTGGTGTGAGTAGGGAAGTCATCAGAGAAATCCTATTGAGTTTTATACTCACCCCTGTTTTGACACTTTGGTTCTTTTTCATATGTCATCTATAGAGACATGGTAAAAGGTAAATTATCACATGTATTTAGCACCACCTTGTGATACTTGGGTTTTTTGTTGATGTTTGATAATAGAGCTTGTGAAGCATAGAGTCTTGTGGTTATCTTGGAGTCTTTAGTTTTTTTCCACTATTTAATTTATTGATTGGTTTGTCTTATGTTGTAGCATACATTTGTGGGTTTTTATAATGAAAATGGTTGAGCTATCTTGTTTTTATCATGCATCATATATTGGTTATATTTCTTGGTTAGTGGTTTATTTCTTAAAGTGTAAATTTCCAACTTTTCTTGAAACCCTTCATCATTTATTGCTAGACTTTGGCATCTCGAAGATATCTCTTAAGGACAAGTATAATATCACCACCCTCTCAAGACAATGAGAATAGGGGGGATGTTACAAATGGTATCATCTTTGTCCTTCCTTTGTGGAACAAGTGGTCTTTAGTTTTTTGGTTCTTGGTGTTGAAATATTTATTTTCTATTTCTTCAATTCTGATATTGGAAAGGATTATGATTACGAGAACATGAAATTCATTGCATAAAAGGATGTAGATAACCTTTATATATTGAACTTCAAGTTACAAGGGAGTTGGGTACATTTGTGTTTTGGATACACTTCTAGGATTTTGAAATCTCAATGTCATGGGTTTAGCCAATGAGATGAGAATGACATGCATTAGTGGAATGACCTCCCACTAGGAGTCCATACATCATTTTGTGTAATGATCTATGATTTTTTGCAAAATTGTTGATTTATTAAAAATTATAAATTGTTTTCAAATGGAATATTTTGAAAAATAACTCTATTGTGGTATTTTTGAAAATGGTTTGATTTTCCAAAATCAAGTTGAAAGTTTTCAAAAATAGTTGAACATGTATATGGTTGATTTTGTAAAGTAATGTTTTGATAGTTGATGTGATAGAATTTGAATTTATAAGCCTTCAATTGCAAGAGAGTGAGACTTATTGAGTTTCTGTTGGTTTAGAAAATGGCACGTGGTAGGTGTCGAAGAAACCAACTGGAAGAAGATATAGAGAATGTGGTTTCACCTAAACCACAGGTGAAATAACAGCTGGTTCAGAGTATCGTCCAGGAATTTAAAACTGTGGACACTAGGAACCAGAGGTATGATCCAAGACAAGCATACCATTCCATCCTGTTTAAAAAATAGAATCCACCCATATTTAAGGGTGATTCTGAACTGGAAAGAGTAGAGGAATGACTAAATCGAATGAATCATATCTTCGAATTCATCAGCACGCCAGTGGATCTCAAAGGTCAATCTAGTGATGTATATGCTCTAGTATCTTGTATGCCAATGGTGGGAACTAGTTATGCATGATAAAGTGGATAAAGTACTTAATTGGGAGGATTTATAGGAATTTTTCAACAAACAATTCTATTCTCATTGATTTAAGATTCAGAGAACAATAGAATTTTCAACCTGAAGTGGGAAAATCTCTATGTCATAGAGTATGTGGATAAATTCATGAATTTATTGCACTTTTCACCCAGGGTTGTGGCAAGTGATTCTTTAAAAGAACGTATCATTGAATCAAGGATAAGATAGGATATTCATTTGAAGATAGATATGCTATGTATTACTGACTTTACAGAGATGGTCAATAGAGTGATGGTGGATAAAAAGACATATCAGGAGCTATGGGAGGAAGAAGTATGTTGATACCCATAGGAACTAGTTGGAACTCTAATGATGGGAGCTATTAGAATTGGGACACATATTTCCAAGGTGGGAGTGGTAATCAAAATCAGACAGTTGGATCTATAAACCTTCCTCTTTGACCAAATATCCAAGTGGGGTGATTCCAATGTGTTTCACTTGACCACATAAAGATAGAGTGTACAACACAACCAAGAGCATGACATAACTGCAACCGGATGGGACATCTTAAGAATTATTATGGCAGTGCCCTAATTTCATGTTCTTAAGACACTTATAAGGTATCGCAAGCATCGTATGCTTTGATAGGATGAGGGAAATAGAATCAATCTTGTCAAAAGAACAGAGATAGATATGGTGATTCTATGAATACCATGACACCTCGGTGAGGGAAATCTCAGTAAGGAAACAAGGAGAAGAGTGAAGTGAAAAAGCAGTTATATGGAGCTGATCAGATAATTGTAGATGGTCAGGCTAGACCATCTACAGTGAGAGGTATGATTCTTTTGAATTATACACTTATGCGAGTGTTGTTTAATACCGGTGCATCGCATTAATTTATTTATTATCATGTTATTGATTTTATATGTTTAAAACTTAAGATGATGCCCTCTATGTTAAAACTTAAAACTCCTCTTGGGGAAAGAGAATGTATATCCTTTCTATGTAGAGCATGTTCTATAAAAATTGATGGATCTGAGAAAAAATGGGACTTATCGATGTTAGAAATGGATTTCTATGATGTAATTTGGGGTATGGATTGGTTGACAATGTTAAAGTCTCATATATATTGTTATAAAAGTACATTTACTTTTGTGACTGAGGACTGCATTGAGCATCTCTTTAAAGAACAAAGGGTATTAAAGGCAGGTGCAAAGGGACTTTTGGAACTAGCAGTGGGGATAATCCCTCACCAATTGGTGGTATGGACTTTGGCATCGATGGAATAGATCAAGGAAAATAGTTTTCCAATAGTCGTGGATCAATTTCCATATGTTTTTTCCAAGAACTTATTAGGGTTACCAACTCTAATGGAAGTGAATTTTATGATTGATCTCCTCCTAGGGACTAGTCTTATCTCTATTCCCTATTTTAGGATAGCACTAATAGAGTTAAGGGATATAAAATTTCAGTTTTAATAGATGGAAAACAAAGGTTTCATTTGGGAAAGCATGTCTCTATGTCAAGCACTAGTCTTGTTTGTGAATAAAGAAGGTGGAACTCTAAGGATTTGTGTTTATTATCATAATCGTAACCAAGTTATGATAAAGAATCGGTATCCACTACCATGCATTGATGATTTTTTCGTTCAATTGAGGGGAGCTCAGTGGTTCTCTAAAATTGACTTGTGATTAGGATACCACCAATTGCGAGTTCAGAAAAAGGATATTTTGAAAATAGCTTTCAGAATCATATATTGCCATTATGAATATGAATTCATGCATTTCATTCTAAAGAATGAACCAACGGTCTTTATGGATTTGATGAATTGGATGTTACAGTGATATCTGAATTTTTTTATTATAGTGTTTGTGGATGACATATTGGTGTATTAAAGGGAAAAGGTTGAGCATGAAAAACACTCGGTGATATTATTGGATATATTAAGAGTTCATCGTTTGTATGAAAAACTATCAAAGTGTGGTTTTTGGATAAAAGAGGTAAGTTTTTTGGCAATGTAATTTCTAAAAAAGGTGTATTATTAGATCTAAAAAAGATATAATTCGTTATCTCTTGTCAACTACCAAAGAACATATTTGAGATATGTATCTTTCTTGGTCTATCTGGTTATTACCGATGCTTTATGTGTGACTTCTCATGGCTAGATTTTCATATAAAATATTTGATGAAAAAGAATGTTCCATTACAATGTACTGAGGATTCCAGAAATCTTTTCAAGAGATGAAATTCTACCTTACATTAGCACCTGTCTTGATTTTTCTAGAATCGGGAAAAGGGTACGTAGCATATTATGATACTTCAGGATCTGGGATGGGATTTATCCTCATGCAAGGAGATTATTTTGTTTCTTATAGATCATGGTAGTGAAGTGTGCATGAGAATAATTACCCAACACACAATTTGGACTTAGTTGCAATTGACCATGCTTTGAATACTTGGCGTCACTATCTCTTTGGTGAGAAATTTAATGTGTTCACAAATCATAAGATCTTGAAACATATTTTATTACAATGGGATTTGAATATAAGTCAAATTATATGGATGGAGTATCTCCAGATTTTTGACTTTGACTTGATGTATACATCAGGAAAAGGAAATTCAGTGGCTGATGGATTAAGTAGAAATCAAATGCTCAGTTGGAAAAAGAAGCTTCATATGAATGGCAGTTGATGTCGGTCATAGCTGATATGCATATCAAATGTGAAGAATAAGGTGATGATGTAGTTTTCTTTTCATCCACACTCGTTCCTGATTTAGTAAAGACGGTCAAAGAGGCACAAACAGCTAATGTAGAATGCCTGGTTATTAGTTCAATACTCAATGGTGGGGAGACCATTAAGGGATGGAAACTTGATGGGAGTTCAGTTTTTTTTGGTTCAGAAATCAGATGGTTATACCTATGTATTTTTCGGTGAAACTTATTCATGCTTACCACCATTTGATATGGTCTATTCATCCAGGAATACAAAAGATGTATAAGGTGTTCAGGGTGTAGTTTTGGTGGAGAGGAATGAAAAAGAAAGTTTTAGAGTTCATTTCCTAGTGCTTAACTTGTCAAAATGTTAAGGAAGTACATCAGAGACTAACATGTATGTTTTATTATTTACCTATTCTAGTATATAAATAAGAGTATATAGTGATTTATTTTGTTATAGGTCTCCCAATAAGGGTTCAGAGACATGATTCCATATGGGTGATAGTGGATTGGATCACTAAGTCGTCCAATTTCATTATTATTTATAAAACTCATATGGTGGAGGATATGTCTAAAATCTATGTCTATGAATTTGTTAAGAGACATGGTATACCAGTTACAATCATGTTAGATAGAGATATGAGGTTTACATCTCATTTTTTGGAAATCCTTTCAGAAGTCACTTGGGACTTAGTTGACTATGAGTATGGCGTATCACCCTCAAAAGAATGGACAATATGAAAGGATGATAAAGACATTGGAAGACATGTTTTAGGATTTTTTTATAGATTTAGGTGGCTCATGGGTTGAGCACATACCCTTAATGGAGTTCTCATATAACAATATCTTCCAAGACCTGATACACATGGCTTTGTTTCAAGCATTGTATGGGCGTCCTTGTCGTTCTCCACTTTTTTGGGTGGAAAAATGTGAGACTTCACAAGTTGGGATGAGCCTTGTCCAAGAAATAATTGAGAAGATTATGTTGATAAGAAATAGAATGCAGATGGCTTAGAGACATCATAAATTTTATGCGGAACGTCACTAAAGACCATTGTCATTCACGGTGAGTGATCATGTGTTCTTGCAAATTTCTCCAAGGATTGGACATCATCATTTTGGAAAGTAAGCCAAGTTATCTCCTTGATAAATAGTCCCTTTTGAAATACTATAATGGGTTGGAGAGGTGGAATATCAGTTGTCATTTCCACCATGGTTCAATTTGTTGTATAATGTATTCCACATATCTCATTTGAAAAAATATCAGCATGACCCTAACCATGTGATTAGATGGGATCACATTGACCTAGAGTTGAATGCTTCATTAATATATATCTTGATGCGGATTGTGAATAGGAAAGAGAAATTCTTGCATGGTAATATCATCGGTCTAGTGAGGGTTTTATGGAAATATGGATAGATTCAGGAAGAGACTTGTGAATGCAAAAAGGAAATGGAAGATCAATGGTTGGAACTCTTTCAGAACATCGATGGTTTTCTACTTTATGGGGACGGAAGGACCAATGGTGGGGAGAATGTAGCACCCTCAGTTTCTGGTATTTAACCCTTCCTTTATGGTTTTTATGTTTATTAGGTATAAGGGTAAAAGTTGGGAGAGTTTTGAGAACTTGTTGAGAGTTTTTCCGGCTAAAGGGAAGGTGTGCGGTCTGTGCATGGTTTTTCCAAACCATGTTTAAGACTAGTAGAAACCATGAAAATGTCAAAATTTTGGACAGAGATCTTTGGAACGGATAGTACATGGTTTGGACGTTCTGTAAGGAGGTCATGCAAAGTCTTTCTTAAGGAAGTAGAAGGAGCATGGTTAGTGCACGGTTTGTCTAACCATGCAACTAAACTGTGTGCAGGTCAAAAATCACCACCTTAAAAAGTGGATCTAGGTTGGTTATTCCATTAATCCGCTCATTTTTCCCCAAAATGGTCTTAACTTGGGATTTTGCTTCTCAAAAGGCCAAAGAAGGTTCTCCCATCAATCTAAAGGCTTCTCTTGGAAATTCAAAGATGGATTCTCATTGTAGGTAATCGTTCTTCACCGTTCTTGTCATGTTTTATTAGATATACTTAGATCTACTTCTCCTCTTCTCTTGATTTATTATATATATGCCCATTATGGGTAGATATGAGATTTTGGATGCCAAATATGATGATTTTTTGTTTAATTTTTTATAGGGGAATCAATATAAGTTTATTTCATGGAATTCTTACACCGTTTTGTGAGTGTTCTTCGTCTATTTTCAATTTTCATCAAAATGGTCAAGGTAGGTGGCTTCACTCTCAACTCCTCTTTCTAGAATTAATTGTATTAGTTTCAAATTGATTATATTGCATTAATTTGATTATGAAATTGGTGTGAAGATCATGGAATCAATCTTCTTTAGTGATGATTTATGGTTTTGATGAAATTTTTTACTTTTGGTGGATTATATTGTAATGTTGTTTAGCTTCTTGATTTTAAAATGGTTATTTTAAAATATGGTTTTTTGGAAATATTGAAATGATTTTTTTGAAATAGGTTTTCAATAAAAAAAATTAATGAAATGGGTTGATATGAAAAGGGGTTTTCAATAAAATAGTGATTTTATAGAAATGATTTTGGTATGGTTTTTGGGCATACTTAGTGTGTGTGTGTTCATATTGCATTTACATTGGTTGGTCGCAATATTACCTTGTTCTCAGTTCTAAATGGGTAATGGAACATGGGATATAATTACCTTGTGATGACTTGGTAGATCAATGAGAAATCGCTCATGAGTTTCGAATTGTCATAATGAAGTATGTGTGGTTGGTAGTGTGGATTTGTGGAATGGATTGGTTATACCAAAGGGAACTTGTGAAATGGGAAAAGGCTGGGTTTGGTTTCTTTCTTTTAAAATGGGTTTTGGCTGGAAAATTGTTGATATAGAATTTTTTTATATTTAGTTATAAACTATTTTAAAGTTGTTTACATTTAGTTATAAACTGTTTTGGAAATTGTTTTATTTAAACTATTTGATATAAATGTGGATAACTCTTATATCCTAGTGGCATGAGTAGGGAAGTCATTGGGGAAATCCTACTAAGTTTTATACTCACCCTTGCATTGGCACTTTGGTGCTTTTCCAAATGTCATCTATAGGGATGTGGGAAAAGGTAAAGTATCACACAAATTTAACACCACCTTGTGATACTTGGGTTATTTGGTGATGTTGGAGCATGGAGCTTGTGAATCATGGAGTCTTGTGGTCATCTTGGAGTCTTTAGTTTTTTTTCCTCTATTTACTTTGATGATTTGTTTTTCTTACTCTATAGTATAATTTGGTGGGTTTGTTATAAACAAAATGGTTGAGTTGTCCTGTTTTCATAATGAATCATATATTGGTTATGTTTCTTGGTTAGTGGTTCATTTCATAAAGTCTAAAGTCTTCCCCCACTTTTCTTTAAATCCTTCATCATTTATTTCCTGTATTTGGCGTCTTGGGGATGTTGCTTAAGGCTAAGTATCATCTCATTGCTCTCTCAATCCAATGAGAATAAGTGGGATGTTACACCAACTAATGACTCTTATGTTTTTTGTTTAAGGTTCTTACTAAATATCAAAGGATTATGGAATCTATAAATTTTAATAAAAAATGTCAATATTTTTTAAAATTTTAATAATTCCTAGAAATTCATTAACGTCTTCTAAAATATAACAAAATATTATTAAATTCATATGAAGTCTTACAAAATCCTAGAAATACTTTTTTTCTAATAACTCATACAAGATACATTTTTAGATCTTTCTTTTTCTAAATTTTTAGTATGATCCCATAAAATATCTTACACATGACTAAGGACTCAACACATTATTAATTTTATACCAATAATCTCCTAATTAATTTTTTTTTAAAAATATTATAAATCCATTATATTATCTAAAGGCTCGTCCAATCACTTGAAATCAACCCAATAAATTATTAATGAATTCAAAAAATATAAAAAAATACAATGATCTTAAACTATATTTACAAAGCTTTATACTGAACATTGAATATTTCCTTGAACCCCTAATTACACATTAATATCACTTCATTTAAGCATCTTCATAACTTTATCAAAGATATAATCATCCATATATAAACCTCCCTATTATATACTCCTTGGATGGTACTCTAAAATTGAATAAGTATTTCACAAAACCATAACACTATTGTAGATAACACAACCATCATTACTTTTCATTCACATGAAGACCATCAAAAAAACAAGAAAATTCATAGGAAAATCACCAAGAATCCATTTCTAATTGTACTTTTCAAATAGTAGTCTAAATATAAATTTTCATGTTTAATAGAAAATATTAACAATACTTATTATAATAATATTTATAATAAATGAAATTATCATCTTTAAAGTATTTTTTGGATCTTTACGATTGTATTTTTCATCACAACCTGAGTTTGAAAGTCGAATCACACACAATAGAGTGTGTAAAAGGCTATCCACACAGTGACCATCTATATTATTTAATTAATTATTATATTGGATTATCATTCCACTTGATTTTAATTTTAGTGCTATATTATTCTAAACATAGACCATTCCATTAACTCATCGCATCACATTTATCATGAGGTTCTTGTTACTTTTCATGTGGAAAGAACACCAATTATCTTTTGCTTATGTGTTAGTGTTTTTTATATTTATTTTAATATTATTAATTTCCATTAATGAAATTATTTTTTGAGTTGATTCATGGTCCAATATCTCTTAATTTCCAATATTATTGTTAGTGAGGTTATATTATTGTCCTTCTAATAGATAAATACTATACTCCAATAGAATCATGTTCAGTTGCATGATATCAATTCATCCTTGATTTAAATAATATCAATTTTTAACCCTTAATTTTCTATAATTTATAGTATTATGACCCATGTTTGAACCTTGATAATAATATCAATAAAAATGTTCCATCAGTATCATGTAGGATATGGTCACATCCTTCTTTGTTGACTCCTGGGAGGTTCTCCTCTCAAGTATCTTTCCAACTCCCAATAAAAAGTTATTATATGGTCTAGATATCCATAAAATTAATAATTCACTAAGGAAAATTTCATCTTACTATATATCTAAATTTCTCAAGATTTTGGATAGTTTATCTATTGTTGATATACCATCAATGATCGAGGACTCTATATAACCTACTTTGACATTTTTTAAAGATATTGTTTTTTGTGATTTCGATACCACAATATTGAAGTCATAAAAACTTTTACCAAGGTAATTGGATATCTGATTATTCAATACTTTCTTAATAACTCCCAATCCTTTCATGGACCATTCTAATAATTATTAATTTCATAATAGTCTATATTAATAACTTATTCATTAGATATCTTGATTTATTTTAAGATTCATATTTCGTTATTATAGTAAACACTTCTTCTTTAAGGGATTCAACATTTTATGTTCTCTCTTAAATATAAGTATTGAGTTATATATCATCTCTATTTTTTATCTATTCATTTCTTTAGAATACACAATATATCTAGATATATTTTTATCAGATCTATTTTTTTCCACTACCATTTCAATAAGGATAGTTTTTTACTTTTTTCGTTATCATATTCTAATGATTCTTTCAAAATCCCTATAATATACCAATTCTTATTCAGTTTATGATAATTCTTATCAAGAGCTCCTTATAGTTCTACCTTACTGTCAAAAATACTATTTGGTTGGAAATATTTCTCAATTTTAGAATTAGATTTATTAACTATTTCTATCATCTCATCATATATATCTGAGATAAATTTATCTCCATCATCATCAATGAGTACCTAATCATCATATTCTTATTTTATGATCAATATTTTTTATTAAAACCTTTTCTATGATTAATTTCTAGATTTAATTATTTTTTAGGAAAATATTCCTTAATAATTTTATAATATATCATCAGCAGCTTCCTATTATACCTTCCTTTAACATCTCACTAATATTTTTACAACTTTTACAAAATTAAATAAACCAAATAGTAGCTTACACTCATCCCTCTATTTCCCTTATATAAATTATCCAACTACAGATTATTGAATTTCATCAATAACATCATATACATTATTTATGAAATAATTTTTGTTTAAGGATTATCATAGTTTAAAATGTAGTCTCAATTTATGATTGAATTTATGTAAATTTTTTTATAATAATTTCATAGTCACCCAACTTTTTATATCGATCATCAATAGATAAATTTGAATATCCTTATCATCAAGAGTAAATTCATTCATATTACACAATAGTAAAAATCTCCTTAGAATGTTTTTCAAAAATTTGACATATTTATTTTCCTTAACATGAGAATGGATAGCTACTAAGACCCATATAATATTTCTTATGAAACCATAAATTTTATTGTTATTCTAAAATTCAAATCCAAGAAACTATTTTATATCACTTTTAACTTCTATTCCATTACATTTTTTCGCTTCATAGATGTTTAAATGTTTATATCAAATTACATTAAATGATGTTAAATTCAACTCTTTTATATATATTATATCTTAAAGGGATTTAGACTAATTAATTTTTGATATTAAATTAGTATTGTGATGTTTTATAACTATTTCAGTCACTGAAAACTCTGTATCATCACATACATGAATTTCATTCACCACTACTGAGTGTAGATCATGATAAAAAATTCCTAGATGATGTATTGCCTCTTTATTCGATATTTTATAATTTCATCCATAAAATAAATAAACTCTATTTATATTATTGAATTTATCTGGATATAAATTTTAAATTTATTGATTTAGAAATACTAAACCCTATGTCTTTGATACCAACTTCTGTAACCACAATCCCATATACGCCCAAAGAGAGGTAGTGAATTATGTTGTTATGTTTTATCCATCATAAAATGGATCTTGTTCCCATGTTATAATGAATCCATAAAACCCATGAATATAATACAAAAATAATATTAAAATATTTAAAATTAATATGGTGATAAGAATAAATTTCTTGGTTCATAACTAATGGTTAATCCATTAAGCATATATAGTTGTTATGTTTTCATACCAGGGGATATCACAATGAATATTATGATTGTGTGTAGAAGGAATGGAACACGGTAAATATAGGGTCCAAACCCTCTATCTATGTACCCACTAATTGTTTCAATGGATATTTAGAATATAATATAAAAATTCATGGTTTCTAAAAATAAATATTTCCAAGAAAATATTACCAGACTACCTAGGTTATTTTAATTGAGATTTGGTACTTCTCATTATATCTAGATTGTTAATGAAAGTTTTCATAGTAATAATTCAATAAATTCTCTAGGTACTGGCCACAATATTCTCTATATATAAAATCCAGGTTCTTCAATGAGATGTTAAATCCGTAGTTATTGCACCCTCCCCAAAATAAATATATAAATATATATAATTACATTTAAAGAAACTACTATCATATATCTCCCCACCTTCTATATAAATATAATATAAATTATCCATTTAAATTACTTCCTCTTTATAGTATTTATCTCTTTATAGAAATATAACAAAAATATTAACCTAAATTCCTTAAGAAGTCATTAATATAAAATATATTGTTCAATATTTATCCCAAAAAATAAGTCCATATTTTTTAGATTTTAAATTTCTTCCAAAAAATAAAATATTCAATAATAAAAACAATCTCCTCGTATAATAATTAACAATATATTAATTTTTTATCTTTAAAACTAAAAAAATCATCTAATTTTCCCCAACATCTCCCTAAGACTTCATAATTTTTTATATTTAATTATATTCGAAAATTTTCATTTAATTTTGTTTGAAAAATCCCCTTTAATTCTGCATGAAAATTGTCTATATACATTTAAAATAATTTATGAAATATTTAATCCAAAAACATTCATTGCAAAACTCCTTCATAATGCTCCTATTGGAGTTATAAAACCCTTGAGTTAATTTTACACCACCGGTTGAGCCTTCATGTTGAACTTATGTGGGTTGTGTAAATATGATATTAATCTTATATAATCCCCATTTTATTCATAAAAATTCTTCTCATCCTTCAAAAAAACTTATATGATATCTAGATATATATAACAACTCGTACCTATATTCGGACAAGTTAATCATATAATCATTAAGAAAATATTATTTACCCTTATGTATCTTTAGTTTAATCACACGCATCTTAATAAATATTGAGATAGTATTAAATAGGTTTTAAAAATGTGGAGTTACTCGTATTACATGTTGATTTAATCTCACACAACCTCCTTTCTATAAATTGATATCACAAAACCATTCAGAAATTGGTAATTAATCTTGAACATCTTCTATATTTTTTTATATATATCTCTATAGTGTTATCCAAAATTCCTTAAACCTTCTTTCATATATTTTAAAGCATAAAAAATCATAATTCACCATAAAATCACAAATATGATTAGGATTTATATTATCTACTTTGGGAATCCAAAGAGTAACTAAAACTCTTATCTTTGATTATGAAAAAAAATCATAATACTTGAAGCACACCCTATATTTCAACATTTATAGTACATTTTACTTATTTTTTATAGATAAAAAATGTGAGATTATTAAAGTTATTTTTCTCAATTCTATTTATAATTTTAACATTTTATAGACACCTAATTCAAAAATCAATTATTTTAAGAAAATTCCATGAGTACCAGTTTCTTAATTTTCTTGACTAGAACACAATGGTAAATGACATTATGTTTTTTAGATATATTAATATAGTGTATTGGTAAAACAATTGTGATGGATGTGCATGAATATAGTCTTTCAAAATATTTAGAAACAATATATCATAATGTGATCCTGTTTTGTACCAATGATCTCATATTATAGTTTTTAATGATTTGATAAATGATAATTATAAGATTCTATGTTTGATAAATTAGTTTTTGGAAATAATTATATTATATGATTCTCAATTTTATCATTTATATTTTACTATAGGGTTGTGTGTACAATGTTATGTTTAATTTAGGTTTACAACTTTCTAATGGTTTACTAAAAATTTAATGGATTGAAAAATGTCTTATGAATGAAATTGGTTTAAAAATTAATTATGATGACTACCACAAACATTCTTAGGATACCTTTATCTCGGGTACCTAATTATGCATGTGATATGGCCCAAATGGAATTCTCAATAGTCATGGGATGGAAATTATTACTAAGGCATAACTATGTAATCTATTGGGAATGATTTTCCTAAAAACCAATAATAAAAATGGAGAATACTCCTAAATATTTGGAATTAAATTTATATACTTTTTAGGACCACATAAATTAAATAAGTAGGTAATAAATGAAATGTAATACAAAAAAATAATGATAAGACAAATACCAATCATGAATATAAACTAAAACTACCAACACATAAAATATCACACATCTTCATGAAACCATGAATAAATAGAATGATATTGAAAACTAATGTTTATAAATGACATATTTATCAAAGTCTCTAAGTGATAGAATGGATTCAAAAAAAAAGAAACACAAAACATCAATATCATCTTTTTAATCTAATAACTCAATGGCATGGAACTTCCATAAAACTTGAACAAAAATCTATATATTATCCTATTCATATAAGAAGTACCTATTATAAACATAAAATAAGAAAGGTGTGAGAAAAAAATCCCAATAGTCATCCTTCCCACACCCCAGGAATAACCATTAATAAAATAAATTTATTTAATCATAGTTTGAAATACAACACTAAATATAAGAATCCAATTTTTTATTAAAACAAGTTACAGGTTGTTTTTATTTAAAACACTAGTTTTAAACTACACACTAATTCAATTTGATACAAAAATTTCCCAAATCAATTTTATGAAAATAAATCAATTGATACAATTAAAAATAGTTAAAATCTCCTTTGGAAAACTTCTTATAAATATGAGTGTTTGATCGATTGTAAGATAGATATGATACTGATTGTAGTATCAAACTATGGTAAAGATACTCAATATACAAGAGGGGGGTGAATTGTTTACTTTAAAATTTCCTTAAGGAAATTTTGTATAAAAAAATTCACAACACCTATAAGTTATACTAATTTTCTTGATTTAGTAAAAGTGATTCTGGAAATGAAACTTAAAAAAAGTTTATAACAACTAAGATTCTACCTTAAAGCATATAGAATCCTACTTAATCAGAGTAAAAGTATAAGGAAGTATAAGATAGTTATACTTTCCTCAACAACCAACATTATAGTTGAAAACAAAAATAATAACACTACAAGCAACAAATAGTAAATCATTTAACCCAAATAGAAGGGTATCCAACAACCTTGGATAAAAGTCCCTTGATTTATACTTTCAAGAAAGTCTGTCTTACCCAAACCCAGGTAAGCCCTCAATCTGAAGATTGGTATCTGTCTTGTTATCCTCACAAGCCCTCGATTTGTAAGGAAATTTTCACCTCTGACTTCACAACATGAAGTCTATGGTTTTAAGAAAATATCACCCCTGCACAAAGCAATTCTGCACGAAGCAAAGCTTGAACAAGTTGTTCCAACTTTCTGCACGAAGCCTGGGAGTTTATAAGAGTCTCTCTCTCTAGAAATCACATCAACAGCATGTAAGCTCTGGAGACATAGAACCATCTATCAAAGTCCTAATCTCTTTCAAATGAGCACCTATTTAAAGGCATAGCACCAACAGTCGGCTCCCTCCTCCAACGGTTATATTTTTCCTTAAATTTCTGAGGGACCTGTGCACATGACACTCAAACAACGGTTAGTTAGTAACTGAATGCACGATATCATTTTATAACAAAAACAAGTGTAAAAAACTATGGTTATATAACAAAATTAAAATATTCAGAATGTAAGCAAATAAAAGTTCGGAGTCTAACCAAAAACACATTCGTTGTCTATAATACTAGAATATTCGGATTCTGTTTTCTATGGAAATCAGAACCTGAACTCTATAGAATTTCAGAGTCTAAATTTCATGGAAATTCAAAATCTAGATTCACAAGAATTTGGAACCTAAACTTACAAATTTTAAAGTCAGAGTTTATGATAATTTAGAGTTATAACTTACAAAGTTTGGAGTCTGAATTCATTAGAATTAGGAGTCTGAACTTACAAAGTTCGGAGTCTGAATTCATTAGAATTTGGAGTCTGAATTCAGATCCTGAAAACAGAATTCTCTTTATCTAAGTATTATATAATTCCGAGGTTTTAGATATGAAACCAAATATTACATTTAGAAAATATAATGAACAATGAAAAACATGGTAAGGATAAATTTCCTTGGGGGAGAAAATTTTTCCTTATGAAATTAAAACACAGTGTAAAATGAAATTTTTCTTGAGATAAGGTGTTTGTGATTTTCAAAACATGAGGATTGGTAAATTCATAAGGAAACCTTAGTGACTCAACAGTCTCCCCAAACATGAAGGAATGGAAAAGTCATAAGGAAACCTTATTGACTCAAAAATCTTCCCCTTTTTGGAAAGCACAAACATCCTTTCGAAAAAGAAAATAAGGACTCAGGAAATATTTTTCTAGACTTTGAAAATAAAACTTATATCCCTTATCATATGGGCAAAGATGAATATGAATAACTCCCCCTTAGGTTTTAGAACACTAAGGATCATATTCTAGATTTCTATAATGAGATTTTTCATTATCTTAAGTATGGAAATCTCTGTAATGAAAAATCCCCCTTACTTAGGGATATTTATTGTTTACTTAGTATTCTTTTTCCTTTCTCCCCCATTGTGATTTTCAAAAAGAATTTGAGGGAATGGGAAAGAAATTCTGGTACCTGAAATATTAGTACAACACATCCAAAAGACGATCAACCAAAAATTTCATTATGATTAGAAAGAATTTGTACAAGTAAGAAAATTACAACAAAAAATCGGATTGCAACAAAGTTATCCTTCCTTTTCCTTCGGTATCAACATCTTAACTATAGTCTTCAGATTTTTGAGCTCCTTATAATCTTCCTCTGCTCGCTTAAGAAGCTAATCTTGATCCTCAGTTTTCTTCCCTAAAGCCTTGATTCATTCTTCCTAATACTTAAGAGCCTCTTCCTGAGCCTTCAAGACTTCTTCCTATTTAACAAGATTTTCTTCTATCTCAATCTGAAGATCTCTTTCTCTCTTCCAGCTTTGGGCAACAGAATACAATTTCCCATTCAGATCCTTCACTTCTTGAATCTTATTATTCTACTAAAGAGTTAGATTTTTCTCAAAGCTAATCATGAGATCCTTTATCTTTCCATCTTCTATTTCAAAATCCTCATTGACCCCATCTTGGAACTCATCAAGTTCTCTCAAATCTTCAACTATTTTATTTGACCAACCAACCATTTTCTTACAGGACTATTTGTGGGCATTGTAGTTAATTAAGAAATTCCTGAAATCATCCTCAATCTTGACACACTTGTCCATCACCATGGACATTGAATCTGATTTCTGATTTAGTGTGTGTTGAAGCATTTGGCATCTAGATTCTATGCTTGGGAAAATTGGAATGGTCCCAACCATCTTCTTCAATTACTGGACAAAGAAATCATGTCCTAGAGATGATGATTCTGAATTTGAGACTTTTCTAGGTGAGAGCTCTTTCTCTAGCTCAGCAACTTTCCTCTTTGGAGATCCACCAGCTTCCTTCTTCACAATAGCTTTAGTAGGTGTATCAACAACCACATGTTTCCCCTTATCAGTTTTTAGAACAGCTTCCTCATCCAGAGATTGATGTTCACTGACAGATAGCTGAACAATTCTATCTTCATATATCTTATTCTTCTTAACTCCTGCCTCATCATATTTAGGATGAATGAAGTAATGATTAAAACTTTCTTCATCAGAGATCTTATTCACTTCATCTTCAGCTTTCTCATCCTCTTATTTCTGATCTTTCCCAGGTGTAACAAGCTTTGAAGATTCTACTTCTGAAGTTCGGATTGACAATTTTTCGGATGGAAATTCTTTCTCATGGAAGTCTTCAACTTACTTTATGAGGTCTTCGATGTCACCAATACTTTCTTCTTCTTCTACATCTTCCATGACTTTTTATACTTCAACAAATTTTTCTTGGGCTTTTTCTGGAGTCACGAATTTCTTCCCCAAAGTCTTAGGTAAAGCTTCTACCGTGAAATATTTTGGTAATGGGATATTCTATGAGGCTTTCTCAATATACCTTAGAAGGGATTGAACAATTTCAATCTTAGACATCTTCTTCTTTAACTTATTTTCTTTTTCTTGCTTCTCAATCTCATCAGCAGTCTTCTCTTTCAAAGCCTTTGCTTCTGCAGGATCCAAGCCAAACTGTGGCTCTCCTTCCTTCTGGTTTTTCTTATATTCTCTCCACTTTTCTACAACCTTATCCGGATATGATTTTTTCTTCTTAGGTTTAGGAGGTGTGGATCGAGCTTCCTTAGCTTTTGGGGTTTTTCCTTCCTCTTCTACTTCCTTCAGCTTCCTCTTCTTTCCTTCCTTTTTGGATGGTTCAGCCACTACTTGTGTCTTCAGAACAGCTTCAGCTTCCTCCTTTGGTAGGTCATAAAATTCTCCAGAGTCTTTAGAAAAACCAATGTTCATCCTATTCAAAGTATCATCACTGACTAACATGACTTTTCAATTTCTAGTTTTTCAACTGAAAGGGATTTTAAAAGATTCTAAGCACCGAATAATCAACTTAGAAAGAATGGTTGGGTACATGATAATATGAGCCTTCAGATTTTCATTCTTGATATTCTCAATCATAATCAGAATATTCTTAACCAAATTAACCTTTCTCAGGTTCACCAGAAAATCTAGGATGTACATATCACTCTTCTTCAATGTGTCCTTGTCACCTTTTCTCGGAATGATAAATCCTTAAACCCATAATTCAAGGATCCGATTATTTGTAGAGAGGTGATCAATCTTCGATGTCTTGACATTAGTAAGACCAATGCACTCCATATCTTTCACTTTTACAAAACTTCCTTTGACATCCGACAACTTGTTGGAATAGAATTCAACTTATCCTTCATATGGAATACCAACTAATCTGGTTGCCTTAGTGTATGAAAGAGCATAGGTATTTTCATAGCTTTTGAAGGAAAACTTCTCTCTGCCTTCTTCCTTGAAGAAACTAACTGATTCATAAAACTCAACAAGAAAATCCAGATATACCAAATCTTGAGCCCCTGGCTTCGATATGAAAACACTCTCCCATCCATTCAATTTGTTGTTCTTCGAAATGATTGAATCATACTTAGAAAAGAAGTTCGGATGCACCAACATTTCTCTATAAATCTACCACTCCGGAATTGGCTTGACAGTAGACATATCTTTCTGAGAGGATTCATCTACAGACATTTGGACTTGAGAAAACTCTGAGAAGTTCAAAATGGGCTTAAGAAGCAGTTCAGAACTTCAGCACGCGATAGCTTGAGATCGATGTGGGACAACCCTTCGATGGTCCTTTATATAGGTGTTAGAAGTAAAGATTCATCTTCCAAACTCAATCCAATGGCTAAAAATCCTTCTGATCAGATCTAATGGTTGATATGATAGTCGCAAGGAAAACTTGATAGAATCCGATCTTTTGAGGTTTTTAAGAAAAATATTTGGATTTAAGGAAAAGAGAATCCAAAAACTTAAAAAAAATGAAAACACTAGTAAGTAAATAATGATTATGAAAATTGAATAAAGAATCATACCTTTCGGATTGTTAAGAAAATTATTCGTAGTGAGGAAAATTATTCTGGAAGAACTTTAGATTCTGAAAATTGGATTACGGAAATTTTTGAATAACTGACTACGAAAAAAACATCATTATTAAAAATTTGAAAAACTTCATTACGAAAAATTTGAAAATATTCATTATGAATTATTTTTAAAAAAATATATTATGAATTTTTTTGTATAAAAAACTTCATTACGAAAAATAAAAAAAAACTTCATTACAAAAAATATAAAAAAATACTTCATTATGAAAAATAAAAAAACTAACAAAAAAATGCACTACCCCTATAGAAAGGAGTTTATTACTGTAAGAAGATTGATTTCAACATAAATTTAATGAGAAAGATTACCTTATGGTTATCATTCCTAACTTTTTTTAATGTATTCAAATCTATCCAAGCATAAAGATTTTATGGAATTATCAGCAAGTTGTTCTTGTGTTTCGATAAATTGAAGAATGATATCTCATTTTAGTGTGTGATCCCTAAGAAAGTGATGCCTAATATCTATGTGTTTTGCATGAGAGTGATTAGTAGGGTTTTTACTTAAGGAAATGGTAATAGTATTATCACACAAAATTTTTGTTTTGGTAGAACTCATACCATAGTTTGTGAGTGTGTGTTGCATCCACAATACTTGAGCACAGAAACTTCCAGCTGCTACATATTCAGCTTCAGCAGTGGAAAGTGCTACTGAGTGTTGCTTCTTGCATGACCAAGAAACCAATGAATATCCTAAGAAATGAAAAGTTTTGGATGTACTTTTTCTATCCATTCTATATCCACCAAAGTTAGCATCTGAAAAACTTTTTAAAATAAAATCAATTCCAGAAGTATAAAAGAGTCCTAAATCCATGTCTCCATTTAAGTAGCGAAAAATTATTTTCACTAATTTTAAATAAGATTCCTTAGGATTGGATTGATATCTTACGCATATGTATACTGAAAGCATTAAGTTTGGACAACTATCTATCAATTAAAGAAAACTTCCTATCATACCTCTAAAATATGTTTGATCTATTGGTTTCCCAGCTTCATCGATCAAGTGTGTTTGAGGTACGGATGGGAGTACTAATACTCTTAGTGTAGTCATTTCCATTCTTTTTAAGAAGAAATTTAATATACTTATGTTGGGATATATAGATTCCTTCTGGTTTTTGAGAAATTTGAAGACCAAGGAAAAATGTTAACTCACCCATCATACTCATTTCAAACTCAGATTTCATTAGATCCGCAAAGGAATTAGTTAAAGATTGCTGAGTCGAGCCAAATATAATTTCATAAACATAAATTTTAAAAATAAAAACATTTTTCTTATATTTCTTTATAAAAAGGGTTGGAGATGCATTTCCCTTAACATAATTATTTTGAAGAAAAAATCTTGTAAGTTTATCATACCAAGCTTGAGGGGCTCTCTTAAGTCCATACAAAGATTTGGTAAGTTTGTAAACATGTTCAGGATGTTTTGTATCTTCAAAACCAGGAGGTTGTTCAACAAAAACTTCCTCTTGAAAAAAACCATTAAGGAAAGCACATTTTACATCCATTTGGAAAAGTTTGAAGTTGAAGAATGCTGCAAAGGCAAGTAGAATACGAATAGATTCAAGTCTAGCTACTGGAGCATAGGTTTCTTCATAGTTTATTCCTTATTGTTGATTATAGCCTTTAGCAGCCAATCTAGCTTTATTTATAACTATGATTCCATTTTCATCACACTTATTTATGAAGACCCATTTGAATCCAATAACAGAAATTTCATTAGATCTTTTAATCAAGGTCCAGACTTTATTTCTTTCGAATTCACTTAGCTCATCTTGCATAGATTTTATCCAATCATCATCACCTAAAGCTTCATCAGTGCTTTTTGGTTCTAATTGGGAAAGGAATGCTATATGTTCTATTTCATTTCTTAAGGAACTTCTAGTCCTTATGGGTTGATTTACATCACTAATGATACTATCACTGTGATGATTCTTAAGAAATAACTGATTTGGGTTTTGTAAAACCTATTCATCAACATAGGGTAGAAAATCGTCTTTGTTAAATTCTTCAGAAACTTCTTCTTGGACATTTTCCTTATCATAAGGATCTTCTAAAAAAGGTTGATAATAATTTTTTGAAAACACATCCGAAGATGTAGTTTGGGGTTGTTTAAAAACAAAAGGATTTATTTCATCAAATTTGACATGTATTGTCTCTTCAATAGTACCAGTGTTTTTATTGAAAACAATATAAGACTTAGAAGTTATGGAGTAGCCTAGGAAAATTCCTTCATCAGATTTTGGTGTGAATTTGTGTAAATTATCTTTGGTATTCAAAATGAATACCTTGCAACCAGAAACTTTAAAGTAGGAAAGTCTAGGTTTTCTACCATTCCATAACTCATAAGGAGTTTTATTAAGAAAATGTCTAATCAAAACATGATTTATAGTATAACAAGAAATACGTACAGCTTCAGCCCAAAAATTTTTAGCTATAGAATATTCACTCAATATGGTTCTTGTTATCTCTTGAAGAATTCTATTTCTTCTTTCAACAACACCATTTTGTTGAGGTGTTCTAGGTGCTGAGAAGTTATGAGTAATGCCTTTTCTACTACAAAAAGTTTCAAAATCAGAATTTTGAAATTCTCCTCCATGATCACTATGAATAGTTATAAAAGGAAGGTTTTTCTCATTTTTAACTTGGGCTCTAAAACTTTTGAAATAAGAAAAATCTTCAGATTTCTTTGATAGAAAATAGACCCATGTAAATCTAGTGTAATCATCAACTAAGACAAATACATAATATTTGCCTCCAATGCTTCCCATTTGTGTTGGTCAAAAAATATCCATATGCACCAACTATAATGCATCAGTGGTTAAGACTTCATCGACTAATTTAAAACTTGATTTATGTTTCTTTCCATATTGACAAGGATCACAAACTATTGAAGAATCAAATCGAAGATCCGGTAGATCCTTAACTAGTCATTTCTTAGAGAGTTTTCATAGATTCCTAAGGTTACAGTGTCCTAACCTTCTATTCCATAACCAAGAATGATCTTCCATTGCACTAACGCAAGGTAGATCTTTACTCCTAAGGTCTTGTAAGTTTAGTGTGTAAACATTCTCTTGCCTATTGGAAGAAATAACAAACTCTTCCTTGGAATTGTGTACCGAGCACTTGTAATTCCTAAAATTCACAAGGTAACCTTCATCACATAATTGAATTATGCTAATGAGGTTGTGCTTAAGACCCGTAACAAATAAAAAATTTTAAATTAAAGTTTTTTCAAGAATAATGATGTTACCTATACCAATAATTTCTCCCTTAGAATTATCTCTGAAAGTTACTTTTCCTCGTTTCATCTTGATAATATTTTCAAAGACGTCTTTGTTACCAGACATATGCTGGAAACCTCCACTATCCATGTACCAAGTATTGATGTTGATACTTTCCTTATTTTCTTAAAAATAAGAATGTTAGACTTTCGGAATCTAAACTTTCTTGGATCTAGAATTGTTAGGCAATAAACTTTTGGGTATTCATATTTGTTTGAAAAAATAAGCTTTATGAAACCCAAAAGATTGAACATTATTCAAAGATCAATTTTTCTTCCAATTCCCACAACTTTGACATTTATTACAAAAAGGGGCTCTATATAGAATAAAATAGTTGTTTTTGAAACCAGTTTTTCTATGAGTATAACCTACTCCATTAGTATTTCCTTGAGGTTTGATTTGGGAATACATCTTGTCAAAATTTTCTTTAACAGAAGTAATGTTTGCAAGAAGTTTCTTAAGGGAATATATTTCAGATTTTAGTCTAATGACTAAATTCCTATCCTCAGGAATTATTTCCATAGTGTTAGATTTTTCCTAAAAAACATTTATTTTTAAAAAAGCATTCTAAATATTTTTAGAAAGTTTTTCCTATTCAGAATTCACTTCCTTAAGGTCTTTAGAAAGTTTTTCTAGAAGCTCATCCTTATCTTTAATATCTCTAGAGAGATCTGAAATCTCTTTTATAAGAACTTCTTCCCTAGTATTTGCCCTGTCTAGTTTCTTAGAAAATTTACAATTTCTTGCTTCTAATAACTTGGAAAATCTATATACTTCCTCATATGAAGGTATTTCTTCATTATCTGAAGATGAATTATATTCATTAGAAGTAACATCTTTAGAATAATAATTCTTATCAAGAGATAAGTTTGTTAAAGCCTCGGCAGAGCGTACCTTGGCCATAAGACAAGTATTTGGAAAAAAAGTAGTAGCGATGAATCCAATATTTTTCTGTGCTGATGATTCATATTCAAAAGATTCACTTCTCGAAGAGTCTCCACAGTAAGCACTCCAAGTGTCATTTTCTTTAAAAATTTTCTTTTTCTTCAAACGATAGAACTTCTTCTTGTTTTTTTCTGAATTCCTTTCCTTCTTTTCCTTCTTTTTCAATAGAGGGCAATAAAGTCTGATATAACCTATTCTTATACATTCATAACAAGTAACTTCCCCATATTTCTTATCTTTGTAGTCTCTCTTCTTGAAATTATTTTGATAGTTTTTCTGAGCTACTATCTTGTTCATTCTCTGAGCAAGATTAGCTAATTCATTCTCAGACCTTTCTGTATCACTAGATTCTGACTGAATAGTGACTTTCTTTGACTTTGATCTAATTATTATTTCTATAGTATTGGATTTTGTATGTTTAGAAGTAGTTGTAAAAGAAAAACCTCAATTTCCATTCTTCTTTTTAAAATTATCAGCATATCTCTTCATTCTAGTCTCATACTAAAGAAGAGTTCCAAACAGCTCATCTAAGGAAATCTGGGTGACTTTCATGTTATCATCAATTACTGTCCTCTTGGACTCCCACTCATTTGGCATGATGTCTATGATCTTATCTATAAGGGTCTCATAATCCAAACATTTTTCTCCCATATACTGTAAGATATTCACAATAGTCATGAACCTTTGTTGAACTATGCTTATAGGTTATCCAAAAGGGAAGTTAAAGCCATGATATTCAGCTCTTAACATAGCTCTTCTTGTTTCTATAACTTTAGACGTACCAAAATGTGTAACTTCAAGTTTCTTCCAGATACTGTTTTTAGCTTCACATGATGATATTTGACTATATATGTTTCTAGTCATAGAACATAGCAATGTATTTCTGACTCTGAAATTTTCTTGATATTCTGATTTCTCCTGATTAGTAAAAGTTCTCAATTCCTTATCAGGAATCTTATAGTCTCCTGTCAGCATCAGGTAGTTATCAACTCCAATGTTAATAAATAAAGTCTTCATCCTATCTCTCCATTACTCATAATCATTTCCATTAAAAATAGGAGGTCTGGTAGGATTTAGATTGTCGATAGAACCAAAATTTAAACCTGTCATCTTAAGGAAAATCATTCTACACAAACTTGCTAGTAATAAAAGTTTTTAAACAAAAAAACTAATCAAGGAAAATAGAACTAGATTATATCTAAGAAAAATATGATTCCAAACTTTATGAGTTTGAAAAATGGATTCTGAAAAAGTGAAGATGAATATTTCTCTTCTGAATCTAATCATGAGATTAATTCAATTTTAACCAAAACTCTGAAGCCAGTTGATGAATTGGTTCAGGGAACAAGGTCACCACCTTTGATACCAATTGTTGGATCAATTGTAAGATAGATATGATAGTGATTGTAGTATCAAACAATGTTGAAGATACTAAATATACAAGAGGGGGTGAATTGTATACTTTAAAAATTCCTTAAGGAAATTTTGTATAAACAAAATTCACAGCACCTCTAAGTTCTACTAATTTTCTTGATTCCGAAAAAGTGATTCCAGAAATGAAACTTAACAAAATTTTATAACAACTAAGATTCTACCTTAAACCATATAGAATCCTACTTAATTAGAGTACAAGTATAAGGAAGTATAAGATAGTTATAATTTCCTCAACAACCAAAATTGCAGCGGAAAACAACAATAATAACACTAGAAGTAACAAGTAGTAAATATTTTAACCCAAAGAGAAGGGTATCCAACAACCTTGGATAAAGGTCCCTTGATTTATACTTTCAAGAATGTATATATTACTCAAAACCAGGTAATCCCTCAATCTGAAGATCGGTATTTGTCTTGCTATCCTCGCAAGCCCTTGATTTGTAAGGAAATCGGCACCACTGACTTCACAACCTGAAGTCTCTGATTTTAAGAAAATTGCACCTCTGCACAAAGCAATTCTGCACAAAGCAATGTTTGAACAAGCTGTTCAAACTTTCTACATAAATACTAAGGGTTTATAAGAGTCTCTCTCTCTAGAAATCACTTCAACAGCATGTAAGATCTGGAGTCATAGAACCGTCTATAAATGTCTTGATCTCTTTTAAATGAGCTCCTATTTAAAGGCACATCACCAACGATCAGAACCCTCCTCCAACGATCATATTTTTCCTTGAATTTTGGAGGGACCTGTACATGTTTCACTCAAACAATGGTTAGTTAGTAACTGAATGCATGAAATCCTTTTATAACCAAAACAGGTGTAAGAAAAAATATGGTTACATAACCAAAATCAAATATTCGGAATATAATCAAATAAAAGTTTAGAGTCTAACCAAAAACACATTTGGTGTCTATAATACAAGAATATTCATACTCTTTTTTCTAAGGAATTCAGAACCTGAACTCTATAGAATTCCGGAGTCTGAATTTCAAGGAAATTCGGAATCTGGATTCACAAGAATTTGGAACCTGAACTTACAAATTTCGGAGTTAGAGTTCATGAGAATTTGGAGTCAGAACTTACAAAGTTCGGAGTCTTAATTCATTATAATTCAGATTCTGAACTTACAAATTTCAGAGTCTAAATTCATCAGAATTTGAAGTCTGAATTCAGATCCTGAAAACAGAATGCTCTTTATCTAAGTATTATATGATTCCAAGGTTTTAGTATGAAACCGAATTTTACATTTAGACAAGATAATGAACAATGAAAAACATGGTAAGGATAAATTTCCTTGGGGGAGGAAAATTTTCCTTATGAATGTAAAACATAGGGTAAAATGAAATTTTTCTTGAGATAAGGTGTTTATGATTTTAAAAACATGAAGATTGGTAAAGTCATATGGAAACCTTAGTGAATCAACAATCTCCCCAAACATGAAGGAATGGAAAATTCATAAGGAAACCTGATTGACTCAACAATTTGGATAAAGGAAAAGAGTTTTCTTATAAATAAAACATGTAAAAAACATAAAATTGTATAATATATCAAAGAAACTATCATATCAATAATTCCAATAACAATCATCACGGGGAACCTAAGAACATTAGGGATAATCCAGGACAACACTATCATAGAATATATTTAATTATAACCTAAGGTGAACCACTCTACCCAATCACTAATTTTCACAATACCTAGTTCGGTTGACAATAAGATATCCAAATTTATAAAAAATCGCAAAAATAGGACCACTAGTCATGGCATGACACTTTACTAGTGCATTATGTGTCCTATATTTCCCACCTTTCCACTCATGGTTTCTCATGAAATATAAAGATAGGTCAACAAATGCAATTAATTAATTAATAATATAATCATATCAATTTGAAATCCAATATCACCCTCACCTCCAAACACCTTTCACAAAATCATACCCTTTTATCATAGATTAATAAATTATACATAAATCTTCAAATTAAGGAAAAACCCCACTTAAGGATTACAATTTAATTTCATTCCCATAATATAAGTGGAACAATTCAAGATCTTATCATATGTATAAATTGATTTTAAATGGTTCCAGTTAGGCCTCATCAATACCATTTAATAAAATTTATACTTCTTCAATTTATGAAAAAAAATAGCATTTGTAAAATAAATTATATAAATATACACGAAAAAAAAAATCACATAACCTGTATTAAATCATCTCAATGATATAAAACATTTCAATTCATTTCAGAATGATTCCAAACACACCCGTAGTTTTAAATAAAAACCTTTTATATTAATATTATAATAGTAACACACATATCAAACTTGGGAACTAATTTTTAATGTGATAATTAGGGATATCAATAAGAAATAGGTTTGCATGAATATTTATAACTAATGATAAAATTTTCATATAATAGAAACCATATTTTCTAATGAAAATAAAGATGGAAATCAATTTCTAATAACATAAACATTTATATACATATATTATAACTTTGAAACAAATATAGACATGAAATTTAAAAATAATAATTAAATATTTTTACATTTTAAGAGCTATGAATGTCGTAAGTCACCTTATATCATCACATAAACAAGACACGGTGTAAATCTACAACTATAAAGAAAGTATTTCTCAAGGTAGATATGAGAAACGATAATACAAATAAAATTAAAGAAAAAATCAAGATACATGAAACCCTAGGTCACCAATACTATGTTATGGATTGAAAGGAAGAGTAAAATGATAAAAAATATAGGAGGAAAAGGATTAGATGGATTTACCTCAAGAAATTGGAATCAAAATTTTAAGGAATCACTCAAAGACGGTCATAAAATAAAGGAGAATCTGGAAGGGGTGAATCAAAAGTTGAAGGAGTGAATATGGTAGATAAGGTAATCCCAAAGGGAGTTATTTTAATCTATGGTAAATTAAGAAAATTACAATTTCATTGACATAGAAATTCTACATGATTTAGATGGACATTTTATTATTCTATGATCTATCCATATGTATGGAAATTGATAAATTTGGGTGATCTACATGTTTTGTCCATATGATTTGACCAAATATTTGAATGCCACAATATGGATATATAAACCCTTGTATAAAAAAAACTCATTGTTTTTATTAATCTCTCAAAAAATGTGCAACATGTACTATAAGACCATATCCACTATATTTTAAAAGATATAAAATTAAAGTAAATATCATAGATAGAAGTCAATAATCAAATAATACAATAAATCAAAGTATATTCAATGTGTGATAATTCTACCTATCATATTACTTTATTCCCTTATAAATTATTTTGAGAAATGGTTTACCAAAGATAAAAATATAGTCAGATAACATCATTGAGGAAAAAATTAAACAAAATGTGGAACACAATGATTGATTTATATTACAACCAATAACTATATATTTTATCATCAATATGGAACTCAAACATACAAACACAAAAGTATCTTTTTATTTATAAAAGAAAAAGATAAAAAGTGATGAATGTAAAATTAAGGGGGACAATGAAAGTGGAGGCCAAGTGAATCTGATTAACAAGGTAAAAACCACCTAGGGTAAGGGAACCACTACTAGAAAACACCATGATGGGGGATTCCATAGAAGCCTGTGAAACCATGAAGTCAACCCCATGATTACCACCACTCTATGTATGGAAGATTTTGATGCTTTTGGTGGTGAGAGCCTTCAAATTATGGATCAGGTAGACAATCTTCCATGGGGTGTAAGAGAGGTCTTTGAGCGAGTTCCAAACAATATTTGAGTTTGTTTCCATGATTGAAAATTAAATCTGGTTGGAGTGGAATAATATAAGGTTGTGGAGCATGGTCATCACTTATATCCTGAGAGAATCACCAAACCATTAAAAAGTGTTGAAGAACAAAATAAATGAACCTATGGAGTCAAAGATATCAAATCCCCCTACATGCATCCCTTCCTATAGGATCTATAAATGTTGAGTTTGAGTCCCCATGGGGGAGGGGTCCTGCTCACTCAGTTTCCCATTGATAAAGGTCTATACAAATTAGAGGCGAGACTTCTCACCATATAGTACCTAAGAGAGGGTGCATTATCGCAGTGAATTAGAAGTTGAATGAGCTCCATGATGATTCATCTTTCTCTAGACACCAATGACCAACCCAATGCGAAAGGGACACCATAAAGAGGTTGATTCCCAGCCTCCCATATACACCAGAAACTAGCCTCCAAGATAAGCACCCAAACTCGATCCTCTTGTTTTTTATGTTTTATACCACCGAACGATTGATGGATAAAGTCCACCATAGACAGTGAATCCACTGAAGTACTATAAAAATTGTCCAGTTCACTCTTCAACAATTCTACCCACTCACTTTTACAAAACAGATTCATAATAGTTTATTCCTTAGGGGGGAAATGTTAGCAAGATTTGCAATCTAAAAAACTCACTTACCTTCAATCACCATGTTAATAGGAAGCGCGTGGTTCTAGATTATCCAAAACAAAAAAAAATGAGTTTTTTAGGAATATCATTACACTATAGGTGGACTCCCCATATATCACTTCCCTATGGTGAATTCAATGCATATCTCTAAGAATTATTTGAGAAGGTACCAGTAGATAAACCAATAAACTTGCATTTATCGGGGATATATTCTATTGTGATACCATGAAAAAGAATTGCATGGGAATCATAATCATAAGAATTAAATATGGGTGTTGACTATACACTTTGAATTTAAACTTTGAAGTTGGTCAACCTAGATAGGAAACCACATAACTCGCCCAGTTACAGTCCCAAAAATTGATATCCCCATGTTTGTGAACCCACTCGGAGTGAAGATGAAGAACTAGTATGTGGCATTGAAGATATTTCCATTAGGGGAGTTATGCCTGTTCATTATGCTCAAAATATTTTCATACCTATTGAAGATGAACCTTCTCCATAGATTATACCCTTAGATCACTTCCCACACCAATTTTCCTTGGAAATAATATATAGCCACACACAAAATTCCTCATATTGATCCCCCCATTATCGATTAGTCTAGCTAGCCTATACCAGAAGGCCAAGTGACATTTCCTCTCCCCTTGGGCATCTCAGATAATGGAGAATAACAGTTTCTCAATCCCTCTAACAATTTTCTTGTGAACCTTTAGCACTGACATGATGTGCATGGGGATGGGGGAGAATTTGAAATTGATGAGGGTGATCCACCCATAAAAATAAATAAAGAAGTTTTTTTAATTGGTTATATAGTTGGCGATCCTTTCCACCAGCCCATAAAAATTCCTGATATAAACCCTCCCATAACCCAAAGGTTCTCCCAGATAGTCCATTCAGAAGTTCTTCTTTTTCATTACCAGAATAATTTCAATGTAGTGCCTTTGACTCTCAAAACATGAGAGATTAAAAAACACGTAGATTTTATCTCGATTTGTAATTTTATCACTCCACGTGGAGTACACATCCATGAAATCATTTAATCCCCTTATATAATCACTACAACCATTGAAAAAGGAGACAATATCATCTTCAAATATAAGGAGAGACACCCCACTAGAATGAGCTCTGTAGCAGTAGGAATGATTATTCCCATCTGCATGTGGAATTTGACGTATCTACTAAAGCTTTCCTTGACCAATATAAAAGTGATGGGGGTATAGGATCTCATTGGATTAAACCCCTTACAGATTTTAAGAACCCATAGATCATCCCCATGAAAAATATATTGAACTCAAGTGATCTATAATAGTATAAAATCATGTCAACCAACCATTCTGAGAACCCCATATAACTTATTACCCACAAAATATAATTTCACTCGAGTCGATAATATGCCTTATCCTAGTCCACTTTAATAATAATGTTGGATCCTATAGCCTTCTTGATTATTTCTCCCACCATATATTGGGATACCATTATATCTCCTTGAATGGACCTGCCTTTGATAAAGGCATGCTACTCCTCCGAGACTCTGTTGGGGACGAATTGGGAGAGTCTTATGTTGATGGGGGAAGCTAGGATAATGTATGATAAATTACACTTTTTTATTGGTCTGAATTGTATAATATAATAGGGGTCCTTAACATTGGGTATCAGGTCTATGGTATTGGAAAATGAAACTGGGGGCAGAGAGCCAACATGAAAGAAATATTAAATAGCCTCAACTAGGTCATTCTTGATGATTATCCAAGCTCTGACATAAAATGAATTGGGGAGCCACCCAGACTAGGTGATCTCTCTTGGTTAATAGTTTTAATTATCTCCCACACATCCTATTCATCCAATATATTTTATAATAATCCATTGGCATTATAAGGTAACACGTGATGGATATAGCTAAATAACTCTAACTGACCATTGGGGTAACCTTCCTATATACTTAGGTTATAGGCACAAAGTAATAGAATAAAGTAGGAGAGATCCCTATCACTGATAACCTCTAGGTCATGATAAAAGGAACCATACTCTAGTGTAATGTTTTTAGAACCACCATAATGTTTCTTATTAACACATGCATGAAATAAATCAGTGTTGCGATCACTTTTCATAAGCCAGGTGTCTTTGGACATTTCATGTAGGAACCTCTCATTCTTGAGAAAAATCTCATTAAAAAGTATCTTATTGGAGCTGAGGGAGGAAAATTCATCCTAATCCCATTATTCCCCTTGTATCACTTATTCCTGTTTGATCTTATATTTAATAAAATCTATGTTTTTAAGATCCGAAGGGTGGGAGATGGTCCAGGATGTAAGGTATTTTTCCATCCTTTGAATCTTATTGTGGAATCTGATCCAAAGCAAGAATTGAGAATGATTTTCACATGACTCCTGAACCACTGATAGGAAGAAATGTTGTTGCAGCCATTTCATAGAGAAGAAGAAGCATCTATTATCATGCTTATCGGACATGAGATTGATAATAAGGGGAGAATGATCTGACAGTGCATGAACTAGGTGAGTGACCTCTATGTCTAGAACGGCGGAGATGGAATGGACTTTGTCTAATCACTGATACAACCTAAACCACATTCTATTTTTGCCTTTATGGTCATCACGCCACATGTACCTGTCAACCAAAAACCCTAGTTTAGAAGTTCTCCCATGAGTAGGAAAGGAAAAGAATCCAATTCTATCTCTATGAGGAATGAAGCCACCACCATTACACATCCATAATAGTGTTCAAGTCACATCCCATTATCCAAGCTAAGTCACCCGGCTTGAAGTATTCTTGATCCCTTAATAGTCAATCTCTAGTGCACACTTCACATGTAATTTAACAAAGTAGAATAAACAAAACACATTGTTGAACATAATTTCAATCGATATATGCTGATCCTAAATGGTAATTTTTTCACTGAGATAGAGAACTTCTAGAACTCCCAAATGTGGTTATTAATAGGATCAACATGAAAAAAGGTATTCATTCTGATACTTCTAAAAAATTCCCCGATCTTGGAAAAATGTTTTTTTGGTTCTAAGATCACAATTATAGCCACATTACACCTAGATGCCTCATTAGAGAGAAAATATGTCTTTTATTAGGCTCCCAATACTTGATTATTCCAAATAATAACTGAGATCATAGATTAAGGGGAAACCTAGAAATACCCCTGGAACTGGAAGCCTCTTTGTATGAGGGAAGTAAATAGCTGACATCTTCTTAGAATGAGATCTAGTACATGCTCTAGAAGAGAGACCAAATGGGATGAGAGGGGTTTATGGATATTCCATAAGAGGTTGAGAGTAATCCCAAAAGTTTCCTAGGATAGAGGAGAAGAATATTTGATTTCCTACATGTGAGATAATACACTATACCTATTGGACATTGAAACCATGGGGCTCGAAGACAAATCGATATCACATTGGAAAGGTAAGTATAGAGGTGGATCTGAGTGAGTTATCGAATTTCATTTGGGATCCATCCTTTCATGGTAAGAGGAAAAGGCTAGGGGGAGATATCCAGCATGGGAGGAGGCTTCAGAAGATAGGGTATGAGAGCTATACATGGAGAAGCTATTGGTACAACCACTAACTCTATCGAGACTAGAGCGAGAGGATGTCCTTTCAAAGAAGGAACCGGGGAAAATTCACCCTTCACACCAGATAGAAAGGTATCACCAGCTGACAGATAGGCTCTACCAATCACTAAATTCAGATATACATTTCCAACTAAAGGTTTCAAATGACATGCTAGAAGATGAAATGATTCATTCTTTCTATAATCTAACATCGTGTGTCTATGGAGGTGATAGGAGGAGCAGAACTAAGGCATCGAGGTATAAACCATCAGCTTCTTCCAATCCTCTGAACCCTCTATATGGAGGAGTAGCTGTCGTGGTTGAAGGGAACTCAGGTTCAATGTAACACAACGATAAGGAGATGAATTGTCTTGAATTTGTAATGTACGCTCATCTGCACACTAGTATTCTCAAAGTAGATCTCCATTTTTTTCTAGAAAAAAGGGTTTTGGAATGGAAGGGGAAGCCTACGGAGCTTATCCCACTCCATCGAGAGGGGAGACTCTCATCAACAGTTAACCTACATTGACTATATGTATAGATGGAAGCACCGCCATTTACACGATCTAGGGATCCTTTCCCAAGATTTGACTAAATCCTCACAGGAGTCCAACGCGATGAAAAAATAACTCTCATGTTTAGCTCTAAGACTTCAGAAGTATGGTCCAGCCTCTAAGAGAGAATAACATGTTGGAAGAATCTCAAAGAATTTTTATCTTCCTCGAATCAAGCCACTAAGTTCCACCTGAGGAGATCTGAAGAATCATCAAATACAAAGGCCAAAACCAAAAAAAACATGGGTCTTATCCAACGAGCTAGGATTGGAATAGGCTAAAGAGATCGCTGAAAACCGGGGGGTGTGGGGGAGGTTTGATAAGGGAGTCTTTCATTGATTTACTAGGAAGAATATTTGTACCAGCTAACCTAGGAGTAATGTGTAGGGATGGAGATTCCACATCCCTCAATTCTACCTAGGCTAGGGGAGGAGGATGCTCTGATTCCTTATACACCTATGAAGTAGCCAATCCACCACAACGGTCGTAGAAGTTTTTAATCACGGAGGCTTGTATAGTTATTATTAGAGTAATCCAAAAAATCCATCAACTTCATCAAACATACCATAATCACCAAAAATTCATTACACATAGGTAATCCTTATATACATGAATCATATCATCGAAAAACATGAATATAATGAAGTCATGTCTAAGAAAAAGGAAAGGTTAATTCTATAAAATTTTTTCTTGAAAACTAAATAACACCCTCACTTAAAAATAGGTAGTATAGGAATATATTGAGATGACCAACTCACAAATCCAAAAAAAATATCCACAATATATTCAAGGAACAATCACAAACAAAATTTCCTCCTGTGTGACTAGGTCAAGTAATGAAATTGAGTGATTTCCTAAAATAAAAAATTACTTGTATCTTAGAATATTGAGAAATAGGAATATGGATCTCAAAAACTATAATTCCATATAATGTTCACCAAACTACTCAAATCAATCTTCTGGGAAGAGATTTTGTTTCATCACCTATGTTTCATCTATGGTGATCATTTTAGCATATTAAGGGTGTTCATTAAAATTCATTCCTCAAAATTTTATATTGCACTATGGACTCAATTGAAAACCAAAGAATCAATACAATAAGAAACTAAAAATAACAATCGTCTTACAAATCCCCATATCATTCAAATAAAATACAATAATGGCATGAATAATTTTCAAAAACCATAATCATGATTATCTTATACATAATTTTTTTTATCATTGATAGGTATTAACATGTTAAGATTATAAATATCCCATAAAAAACATGAAGCTAAAGATTCATATAATAAGATACAAAATACAACAAAGAATACTTCAAGAATTCCCCATGTAAAAATCAATTTTGGTATATAAAAACTCATAATACTCCAAATATAAAGGTGTATAGCCACCTTTTTATTATATATACCATCCACAAGACCTTTTTAGATGACTCAGATAACCATAAATAAAATAATTATTTGGGGCCTCATGGCGTGATAGATTCTTATGATCTGACATCATGTACTAATTGTACACCAAAGGCTAACTATCAAAAGAATTTGATATAAAGTAGGATATATTTTTGATACCACTACCTTTTTAGTCCAACTTTTTACACATCCCACTTTCATTACTAGAAAATCCTATACTATTCCCAAGTTTAATGGAAATTTCAATAATATAGGGAATTCCATCCAAGTTATCTTCAACTTTAATGTTATACTTTAATGCCACTTTATAAGAGTCAATGCCATGAGATGATACTCTCAGAAATAGATTTTATCATAAAACTATTATAAAATACCAAGACATAAAAGAATCATCTATATCCCACTCATAGATATATGAAACCTACTTAATAACATGATGAAGATTCTCAAAAACCAATTGATCACCATGCTTGAGGCATTAATATTCCATTAACATAGAAACATTCAAAAATTAGGGATGTACATTCAAATGAAAAATTATTTTAATCCTTATCATCAATGTTTCTTTTGTGTCTTAGTTCGGATAATAGACTTCCTCCACTAGAAATTGGAGCCTTCAAGAATAATTGTATCAAAAATGAACTTATGATACTCAATGATGTCAAAATGTTTGAAGATCTTATCAATATCTCATAAAAATACATTCTCTTATTAATGTTGTTGTTTCCCAAGGAAGTGAGAAGGGTTTATGTTTGAAAAATATTCAAAACAAATTCCCTGTTGGGATAGATGAGGGATATTTCTATTCCCCACAAATATAGTAGGTGGTCATATCCACTAATAAGGGATTTAATCAACCAAATTTCATTCTGGTGGAGAACTATCCACAAGTCCATTAAAAGAAAACATAATGATGTGGTGGGGGATAATCATAAAAATAAACTATTAAAAAACATAATCAAACAACTATAAAAATCTAAATCATTGTATAATCAGGTATAAACCAATAAATTAGACATTGAATACCAAAATAAAATCACATTTAAACACAAAAAAAAACTGTATAAAAACAACTTTTAAGGAAAAATAATAACCTTAATTGCAAATTTATTTGACATTATATTAAATATAGGAAAAAAATTTAATATTGAAAAATTAAAATCCACTTTTTGAAAGATTTATGATTTAGTCCTCATTAATTAATGAATAAAATTTTATCTTTTTAAAAGGACTCTTTTTTTATAAAATTGAACCTATTTCAGAAGAAAAACTATATATATGTTTTTATAAATACAAAATCATTTTACCCCTAATATTATCAAGACCCTATAAATAACACTTAAATTCACCTCAAATAAATAATAATAAATAACAAAATAACACTAAATTAAAAGAATAAAATATTCAAAATTTGAAGAATTTACACTATGCACTATTTTTTCCATACAATCTAGAAAACCATGTGTTAACCATGTAAGTCCCACAGGTAGTCTCAAATATTGGTCTATGTGGACTACATTGGGTTTTATAGACCATGTACATTTTTTTTTCAAGTCTAGTTTCTTCCTAAATTCCAATTCAAAATAATTAATTTCTCAAAATGAACCCATAAATAACGAGTACAAGCAAAAACTATCAATTGATGACTAAGAAGTATCAAAAAAACTTATAATAAATCTCAAATTCAAGAAATGTTCATCTAAAACCCCCTAGAAAATAAAGGGTTTAATGAGAAATTTTTTTCTATAATCTTATTCAAATATACGCCTTGAGTTATGATACTCTTTGATCTTTTCTACTATGAAACCCCAAATAACATCCCACCATTGATAAAATTTTTATTTAAACTTATCAGGCTACCCTGGTCCTATGCACTTGCATTGGCCCATGAAATCACCCTACAAGTGCTCCCAATCAACATGGGAAACTGACTAATATTGGAGAATTAAAGAGTACACTATTTGGAATTGTTTTTACTATAAACCAATAATTCATAAGGAACATTAACATAGAGGTTTGACATGATCGTTGCATGCATTGGAGCGACATGTATATAAAATAATTAGATATTTAGAAAAATGAACTCTAAACAATGAATAAGAAAAAACATCATCAATAACTATAAAATAGCACCATAAACATATCCAATATCTTATATAATCATTAAACCAATAATAAATAAAAATATAATACAAACCAAAGTATGCAAAGAAAAAAATTAATCCAAATTATCCAATTACAAGAGAAAAATGTAATACTAAATAAAGTATTAAGAACACTAAACAATTATCTCTAAGTGTCAAGAAACTATATCCTTTGTGTGAAACCACCATGAAACCTTAACCAAAATCCATAGTACATCTATCACATCCAAATGAAACCTATGATAAACCTAAAATATGATAGACCATAGAAAAAAATCCCAATAAGTATCACCCACACACCAAATTCATAACCCATAAATATATAAATTCATTTCATGATGTTTTGAAATAAATAAATGAATATAAATATTGAATTTTTTATTTAATTAGGTAACATTTTATTCTAATTGAAAAACAATTCTTTTCAAGCCATGGGTTAATACATTTTGATTAAAAAAATAACACCCATAAACATTTTATTTAAATATAAAATTTTACCTATGAAAAAATAGTTAAATATAAATTTATAAAAGTTCATATAAAAGTATATTTAAGTAAAATTAGTTTTCTTATAACATAAATGTTGTAAAAAAGTTTATAATATCTCAATAAAACTATCATAATAAAGATTTTAATTGTAATCATCATGGGACACCAAGGGGACCTAGGGAAAATATAGGAAAATTCTAACATGGAATCCATCTAATTTTTACTTGATGCAATACACTCTACCTAAAAAATTAGTTTTTCACTATATGGATTGACCAAGGGGTAAATCCCTCAAAGTACATCAAATTCTTAACATGTGGACACTAGTTAGAGTGTATGATCCCAAGACATATAAATTCAGGTGATCCGCTAAAATGAATTACATAAAAACATAATCATATCAAAGATTAATCAAAACTCAAACACACCTATAAAACCCCTTCCCAAAAATATCAATTTATTATCAAGATAAAATAAATTATGCATAATTCCCCACACTGGATCAAAGAACAACAAACACATTATCAATTCATTTATTTCCAATAAAAAGGTTCATCCTTCATGGGATAATCAACTTTATAAAAACCATTTTAAATGGTTCTAACTAGGCATTATGAATTCCATTTAGAAAAATACATTATAGAAATAACATTAAAAACTAAATAAAATAACCCTCATTCAATCATCTCAATGATCAAAAAACAATTTGATACCATTCAAAAGGATTCAAAAAACACCAACAGTTTTAGAGAAGAATATTTTTTTATTCAAAAACAAAAACACCCATATCATACTAGGTAACTAATTTATAATGATCCAATCAGTCATTTAAATAATCACTAGTTGTTTATAAATATATTAAAACCAACTAGAACATTATAATATAAAATAAACCATTATTTTCAAAGAAAATAAAGTAGTAAATCAACCTTTTGTGACATATAAAAGTATATGGACATATTATAACTTTTGAAATATTTATAAAAAATCATTGAAATAATCAATAATTAAATAGTTTATAATTTAATGATATATTCATGGTTCAACCTATATTAACTCAGTGCTTAAACTAGTCATTTTTTCAATAAACCATAAGAAATACAAGATATACCAAGGGGACCAGAAGAAACTATAAAACAATTAAAGCCCAATTAAAAAAATGTGATACATGAAACCCAAGGGTTTATGACCATGTTAGGGATACCAAGGAAGACTAAAATTATGATTAAGTGGAGAGGATAAGGTTTATAAGTATTTTTCTCAAGAAATCATCATCAATAATCAATAGAATATATGGGAGAAAATCCTAGATGGAGAGATAATCAATAGTGGTTGTTCCATAGATAAAGTGAGTAAAAAGGGAAGATAATAAGACCTTAAAAGTTTAATTTTAATTAAGGTTAAATTGATAAAATCATAATTTAAATGACCTAGATTGGACACAAGGTTTTGTATCATGGTTTACCAAACTATGTGGTAATTATTCAAATAGAACTGGACACCACTAGGTGTTCCTCAAAGTTTGGGAACATGCTTTGGAAAACCATATTCTAATTGAATTACACAAATAGGTGTTGTAGACCCTATGTGGGAATGTATAAAATTTTTCACATAATTAGTGAACAAACTATGTGACATCAATTGAAAAAATTTAACCTCTAAAATTCAATGGAAATCAACTTAAAAGTATTGAACAAGGATAAAAATAAATACATAAATAAAATTAAAAGGGAAAGTAAGGTTGGGGTGTCATAATGACTATCTAAATAATAATTGTAGATGTCCAACTTGGTATAATATCTAGAAATAATGATTCTAATTTTGGTTTATCCACTAGATAATCAATAATGGTAATTATAATTGAATTTCTTCCATGTGGTGATAATCTCGATACCAGCTATGTCAGATTGTTTTGTAATATTCCCAATGATTTAAAGAAATGGTGTTTATAGGCTGATTTTTTTGAGATTGTGATGGTATATAATAGGTATTACATTACCCATAATAGAGATGATAGATGATGATGATTATACGAACATGAATTTTTATAAACAAATATATAAATAGGTTGATGTTTTATTCCCTTTTGGGTTTCTATTTTTATAGATAGAGAACTAAAATAGGCTTCTACCATGAGTTCTTATCAATGTGACCCTTTATGGGACTCATTCATAGTGAAATTATTATATGACCTATATTTTACATTATTTTTCCTTAGTATCTAGTGTAAAATGAGATCTATCATTATAGAGAAATAATACACAGTGAATCAAACACACATAATCACAATAATGAAAACAATAAACAAATTATAAATTATAAAACCTCAGTGATATAACTTAATCCCAATGTCTACTGCTCAACGTTGAATAATTTTATCATAATAAAACTATTTAAATGAACCAATATATTATCCCAATGTTTTATATATCTACTAGTTCATCTATAATGAATATTAATATTCTATATTGAGATGAACTAGTGCTTTTAAATTCTCATGTGATCACTGAATGAACATAGATTTGATCCACTGTCATAAAAATGTGTACTATTTCTACCTAGAGGATTAAAATTCATTCAATGAAATAGATATTTTTTAGGTATTCAAAAACCATTATTAATAATGTTATATGTTTTTTCAATTTTTATTAGTTCCCTTAAGAAAAAAAACACATAACTACCAAAACATCCCTAATGTCATATTTCACCCATAATAAGTGACTTTTATATATTATCAAACACCTATAACACTTTTATCGTGTTATGAGATGAATTATTCTCTATTAACTCAATTAATTCATCAAAAATATGTTTAATGATCCTTCAATAATAAATATTTGTTGGAAAAACTACTTTAGCATATTTAATTTTTTATAAATAAGTCACCAGTGAATACATTAACCAATAAATTATTTCATTAGGTTTATAAAATTGAATAAATTATAATTAAAATTCATTATTAATTTTATTTTTGATAATTACCACTTGGATATTCACCAAAACTTGAACATGGGTCCCACTTAATCCTAAACTATAATTAATCTAAATTATTAGAAATTCTTGATACACATTTTCAATAGCCCTTGTGGATCATATCTCAATAATAGTTTTTCTTACTAAGATAAAAATAGTAGTGTCGAAAAATATATCACTATCTTATAAGAGATAAGGATAAGTCATACTTATGAAAATATTACAAAAACACTTACTATATAATATTATCTTTCTATATAATGATATATTATAAAAAAAATGGATGCTTTGGGTCCTGAACCCCCAATAATTTATATAATACTTCATTGACTCTATTTGATGGAATTTAATTTTTCTACCAATGATATGTATTTAATCAAGGTTCTATAATCAATTTCAATGGGATATATATATATCTCTCTCCTTCTCATATTCATAAGTGAAAAATAATTCTTATTTATTTAATCAATGTCATAAAGCTAATGAAACACCAGACACGAGATTATTTACCAAAAATATAAACTATCTAAGTTTTATTCATTCCCCAAATTATTTGATAGATGAAAATGAAAAATAATAATCTCAATTCAAGAGTCCTATATACATTCATGTAGATTAGGACATCCAATGACACTTAGAACATGTGATGTTCTATTATTAGGTCAGTCCCCATGATCTCCTATAATTGAGATCACAAAGTGATAAATTCATTAGAAGAAGTCACAGTGACTATATGATCCCATATATAAATATCCAGACACCCTATGTTTCCTTATGGATTGATTTATCTAAAAAATGGGATATATGCTTATGATTATTGATGTAGTATTGTGATGAACTCATTATTGCTGGAAACAATTATTAACATGTTATATGTTTATGGACTATGTACATTAACATATATATTATATAGAGAGGTTATCTTACTAATATGCTAAGTATATATCATTCTAAAATCAAACTATATGCATGATGTGTAAATCAATAATTATAGATTCAAGTTCTCGTAAACCCACTCTCATGTAGACCCTAACATTGTGATATAATTATATTGAAAACATTGAGTGTTGATATGTAAATGGTGTCACAAACAACATTTTTATCATGATACAATTAGTGTTTAGATCTTCTATATGATTAGTGTAGTTTCATTACTTCATGTGATAGTAAAATTTGGGTTCTTGAGGTTCCTATATATGACAATCCTTGTTTTTATTACATAATAATTCATGATTTATTACATAAGAATACATATAATACAACACAGAAGATTAATAAGTCTAGTGTATTTTTGAATTAGGTACATAGAATAATAAGTTGAACATGGGATACAACAACATTATTAAAAACTTCCTTAACATGTTCTTCGAAATCATCAGTCTGCTAAAAGTGCATGGGATAACCTGGGGATGTATATAAAAAAGGGGTAAGCTATAAATCCTAGGAAGGAAATATAAAAGGTTCATAACATGAAGATAGTATTACATGATATATGGTAGGAATTTAAATGTAACATAAAAGGGGTGATAATCATAAACATGAACAACAAGTCATGATATAGCACATTGACATAATGGAAACATGGGAAATGTGGAAACAAATTTAAACATGAAATTATAAACATAGGTCAAGGTTAATCACCAATATATCATAAAATAATATTCCTAAGATAACCTCTTATATACTAAACATGTAATATCATGAGAATAAAAAATTACCCAATTCATTGGAGAGCTATCTGGGCACACCCATCATAATCATATCATGTACATGCATAAGTGTTTTAAATAGATCATGTACATAAGAACATATTTCATAACATTTAATCCCATGATAATGGAGTGTGGATTACATACATGTAAGTCCCCAGTAAAATAAGTTTAAGTTCATATACTTGAACACCCATGATGGGAAATTGGTATGTTTATTCACTACACAATGGTTTGGCATGGAAAATTAGGGTGAAATTTCGATAGCATAATGAGGGCTCTTAAATGTTCATGGGAGGGATTAATGAGATTGAAAGGGGTATCTCATCATTTAGATATAATAAGGTTAGTAAGGTATATATCTAATAAAATATCCCAAAATTATTAATTTGATATAAAAGGCATAAGATAATGAATATTCCTGAATAAAGAGGAGAATGAGAGGATTTCAGTACAGTAACAGCTTATGTAAACACTATAATGAGAGTGGATAAATGATCTATCATAATTAGGGAGTTAACTAGATAGTATATGGATCTTTATAAGTTCATGAATACATAATAAATTTAGATTAATAATTCTAAATATAATTAAGGTTCCTAAATTAAAAATAATAGGGATATTTCCCTCAATTTTGGTATGGAAAATCACAGGACAATTTCAGCATCATAATGGTTGTACATAAAGGTTCATGGGAGGGATTAATGAGATTTAAATGTGTATCTCATAACATGGAATTAAAAAATTAATTAATATTCATGTATAATAAAATACCCAAACAATAAAAAATTTAAATTAAGAGGCATAACATAAAATAGGTTCTTGAATAAAAAGAATAGAGCGAGATCCCTTACTAAATTTCAGCAAAGTAATAAATTAGGTAAAAGATAAAAATGATAAGGGATAAATGATCTCTCATTAAAAGACCATAAATTAGATATGAAATATATTTTTATAAATTCATAATAATATAACAAATTTATATTAAAAATTCTAATTATAAAGAAGGTGTTTGAATATAAAAGAAGAGAGAATGGTATGGAAAATCGTAGAACAATTTCGACAGCATAATGGGTGTCCATAAAGGTGCATTAAAGAGATTAATGAGAGTAAAATGGGGTATATAATCACATATAAATCAAAATATAAGTAATAGGGATGTATAAAATAATACCCAAATATGAAAAAATGTTAATTAAGAGGCACAACAAAAAAGAGGTGCTTGAATAAAAAGAAGAGAGGGAAATCCCTTACCTTGAAAGGGTGATTCCAAAATCTTGGGAGGAGATTCTTAAGAGATTGTGGGAACCTTAGGAAGACTATAGATAGGGTATATCAGAGTAAGTAAATTCTCCATGGTCATATACTAAAGAAGAATTTGATATTGGGTAGGTTTATATAGGAAAAGAGAGGGGAGTTCTTTATTATTTCCCAAACATAGTTTTTGACCTCTATAAAATAAAATAATCAAAACCAAAAACATTTCGATGGTTTTTTCCATTTTTTCTTCCAAATAGAAATTATTTTAATTATTTTATAATTATAAGGTCCAAAATCATTAAAATATTACCCTTGGTGATGTGGAAGTGATTTATGTTTACAAAGAAATGAATTTAAAACCTTTAATATAGGTTTTGGAGGATTCATACTGGATTTATAAAAATAATAAAATAACTTGAAAAATATTATTTTAAATTGGAAACATATACTTGATCTTGGATACCTTATATATTATATATTAAATTACTTTTCGGTCATTATGATTTCATAATACATAATATATATTTATGTGATATTTAATTTTTACCTGAAAATTCGATTGTCTTAGAAAATTATGAAAGATTCTCCATTGGATAATTTCAATGTGATGATTCAAAAAATAAAGACTATTTTATTAAAATGATTCTCTTAATATGTGAATTTTTACTTTTAAAACAGAAAAAACATGTATTTAGAAATGTTGATTTTTTTTATAATAACAGTTTTCAAATCCTTATAAAAATTACATTTTCACTTCATAAAATTATATTTATCATTTATAATAAATATGTAATATTTAATAATAATATTTAAGTAAAATATAATTTATTTAAAAATTTATTTAATTAATCAAAAAATTTATTATTATTAAAAATATATATTACCCCAACTACAATTTCTATTTCAACACATCAAAAAACTAATTTTTTTCAAAATCACTACTTAATTGTTTATTAAGTAAAAACAAAATATAATTATAATTACATTGAAATGAAAATATAAATATTAATATTCTTAGGGTTAATGTTTTTCTAGTCTTTGTTAAATTATTTTCACCCCAAATTAACATATTTCCCTTTTACTATTGTAATTAATATTTAATATGGTTACTAATCATGTTTTATAAAAATTAATTTGAAATTTTTAACTAATATAAATTATTATGGTTCTAAATATGTTATAAATTTTAGAAAATTAAATTAATATAAGTGGAATAATTTAAAATAAAAAACATAAGCATGACTAATAGTGATTTTTTGAAAATATACTTTTATAAGGAAATAATTATTTAACTTTAACTCTATAACTAATAATATTCATTATATGAATTTCCATTAATAATTATAGATAAAAAATATATACATATAATTTTAATAATTCCCCATTAGTGGTTATTTTTAATTAATTAAAATGGAGAAACATTATTCATTTTTAAAGAGTTTTTTAAAAAATGTATTTTCAAACCTAAAAATAAACTTATTATAAAATCCTATATAAAGATGATTTAAATGAAATTAATTGGATAAAATATAACTAAAGAATAATAATTTTACCTTGAAATAAAATTAAATTAATAGAGTAACTTTTAAATTACTTAATTTATCAAAATAAATGACAATTTTATACAAATGGGTATTTTTCACTATTCACTAGAAAATTAATATTTTTTCTTAAAAATCACAAAAATTTAACTTAAGTTAATTTTTATATGATGATATAAAAATGGAGTTAATTTTATTAAATAAATTTTCTAAATTTTTTATAGATTTATTATAAAAGTTTTCACAAAAGGAATTAAAAATCATTTTTTAAAAAGAATATTTTAAAGAAAAAAGTGACATTACGAAAAATCGAGTGATTATTTATTATGAGTTTATCAATACATTCATATTTAGTAGTAAATATATATATTTCTTAAAGTAGTTAATCCTATTTCTTCCCACAAATTTAATGGATACTTCGTAACAATCATATTTAAATAATCATTTTTTATTTGAGTTTGGTGTTGTGTATCACATACGCTGTCAAACATAGTTTTCTCTATTTTTTTAAATCAGGGTGTTACATTATCGACCCTTTAATAAATTTCATCCTTAAAATTTAAACTTGATATTGGTAAAAAAAATTGGACACTTGAAAATATCTTTATTAAAACACTGCATCATAAAGAGGGTTTATAAAACAACCACTCGAAAAGAGAGAAAGGTGAGTAAGAAGGTCATCGCATAACTTTGTTTCCAAGTAAGAGAACATTAGTGGGAAGTGAAAGCATGGACATATAAGATAAAGCTAACAAAAAATAACTATTAGGGTGTGATAGATAACATGGTTAGGATAAATTCAATTATCACAAAACCATAAATCTATGATGGGTAAAATGACCATCAATTCATCAAAAATGATTCTAATATGACAACATTTTGGTTTTAATATTCTTTCACTAGTTTTAAGGAACTCATTTTCCATCTATACTAGGGAAATAAATAAGTATACTTTCTTGAAAAGTATAATTTCATCCTTTAATCAATTTTTACTATAATCTCATATTTTCTCTAAATGATGAATACTCAAGATGATTTTTTATGTATCAAATACTAAAATAAGATTCTAATGAATCACATAATCCACCAAATAATAATAAGATATTATTCATGTCATTATTAAATCAAAAATGGTTAGTATAAATTAGGATAATACTGAAAATGAATAAACCGTAATATATTAATCTCCAAAATTCAACAAAAATCACAATGGTTTGACATAGATCATTCCTTAAGTAAATACCCCTATAACCCAAATAATACCAATAACCTCAATATTAAATAATCTTTTAACTACAAAGTTTGTCTCATACCCTTCTACATACACATCCAAAAAAAATTATATAATTCTTCTAAAATAATTCTTTATATTGTACATAATGGGTATATATACCTTAACCCAAATAAAACATCTCCCAAAATATCATTAATCACCTCAAAAAAATTATTTTGATCCTATGATTTGTTTTCAAAAAATATCCTTAATGATGCTAAAATTCCATCATATAAATATTCAAAAGTGGTATCAATGATTTTAAATATTATACTTAAACATATCATCCTAATAATAATTAGTTTTATCCAAACATAAAACAATTGTTAAGGGTTATAAATCCCTCAATAATGTGTTTTATAAAATATCACTTTATCACTAAGTCAGTTTTATAGGTTATCAGTACTATTCAACATATGTTTAAAATACTAAAAGAAAAACTATTATAGATCAATCCTTATATGTTTCATGATTATTATATTGATGATTTCAATGTTATACTACTTCTGCAACATAACTATTAGATACCAATGCATAAACACTTGAATCATTACACTTCAATGATTTATATATCATAGATCTGTAGTCTAGGATTCAACCCTTGGATTAAGGAATTGACTCATATAATTCCCATATTCTATATACAAAATACATTAAACAAAAAATGGAATCAAGGGATGTAATTTATTCCATTTCATCACACTCTCCATTTTTTTTGGTAAATAGCTAAATTATACCATTTTTCCAAACTTAAAACACCTTTGGGTTCCTTTATATGATTTTCCTGGTGCATATTTCCACATTTTATGAAATGCAGGAAATTGAATCTTCTTTCCCTTGTATTTTATATTAGTTGAACTTCCTTGAGAATTAATCATCCTCTTATTTGATTTCTTTGGACATTAAACTATGTTCCTGTTGTTAATTGTAATTTTTTACAACTAGTTTGGAATAATCACAAGATGTCTTGCTTGAGATCTCATCATATTCAGCATCTCAGTTGGGCAGTCATCACATTGCCCATCACATTGGTTATTGAATACGTTATTCCAATTTATAGACATAGATTAGAATAAAGGGAAAATTATTAATTATTAATTTTAAACTATTAAACACATAACTAGGAAGAAAGTAACATTAAAGGGATAACCTATAAATGACATGTATTACCCTAACATGTGAATTTCATGGCCTCGATATAAGTTATCCATGATCTATTTCCTAACATAGACTCTTATGGGAATTATTGTTCCCTTAATAATGGTTTGTAATGATCTTGTGAATCTACCAAGGCATATCCCCCGAGAGTATTAAACAAGGTGTTTAAAAAGACCCATTAGTGATGTGGCTCAATTTTAATGATCTTTGTCACATCCTTTTTTATATATTTTGTTGAGTTTTTAGTATCAAACTGTTGTATTTTGTGTAGTATTTATCAATTGTTGTATTTTGTAAATTACATTATGAAAAATGTGTTTATGTTTTAAAAGTGTGTTTTTGTTGTTTATTCTTTATTATTTTTTCAATAATTAAATGAAGTTGTTTTTTCAATTTCATTTAATTAATTGCTTATGTTAATATTTTTCAATAATTTTCAATTCTTTAATTTAATTTATTCTTTAATTATTTTCTGAATAAATTAATTTCATGTGTTTTTTATTCTTTAATTAATTAAACTACTGTTAACAATTTAATTTTATTTAATTAATATTTTTATTTTGTAATTTAATTAATTCTTTAATTAATTAAGTGGTTGATTAATTGATGGCAGTAATTTTTTTTCAATTTGTTTTATTTTAATTTGTTTTAAATTATTTTATTGAATCCAAATAAATTCATTCTTTTAAATATAGGATAATTAATTTTATTATTTAAATTAATTTTGTTTTATTTATTTAGTTTTTAATCCATTTTGTCAATTGATTAATTTATTAACCTATTTTTAGTTTTATCAAAGTTTTAATTAATTTAATTTTTTATTTGTTTTGCAGGTGAAAATGTGGCACTGTTTCCACCCTTCACGGTGCCACCATTTCGCATGACACGGTGGCACTATGTCCACCACATTGCTTCGTGTGGCCGGCGCCACCCCATTCTCGAAGAGCCGTGATTCCATCCCCGCCACACTTCATTCTCCACTCTGCCATGCGCAATCTGAACCATAACCGAACCCCGGCCGAGCCATCAACTGCTCACCATCCGCAAGCCCTCTCCGTCGCTATGCGCTGAAACATCGCCAAGAGCCTGCTCGACCTGCATTCCGCGTCGCCTCGGTCACTGCACTCCTTCTCTTCCACCACCTCACCGCGAATCAGCTCGCCTCCCCTCTCCGGCTTCACATCCTTTGCATCTCCTAGCCGCGACCCATCTCACTCGCGCCGTCCGTGCAAGAAGACTCCCGCCCACTTTCTTCTCCTCTCGCCTCCGCCCTGAACCGCCGCCGCCGCCGTTCTGTCCGCGCTCAACACCCCCCCCCCCTATTTCTTCCTTCTTTTTTAGTTTTTATTCTATTTTATTATATCATATAATATAACACAATATATTTTATAATATATATATATCATATAAAATAATAAGTATATTAATAAAAAAATTTAATCTTATATTTATAATATTGATTTCTTATATATCATAATAATATGTTATTAATTAAATACAATAGTTATTATATTAATAATAGTATTAGGAAATACAAAATATATATTCTTATCAGTGTTTTTATGTAGTATATATATTAATAAGTATTTTTTTTAAGTAGTGATATAATATATAGTATTTTTATATAATTGTTTCATTTTTTTTCAAATGACTCACGTATGTTTTTTTTTTTTTTGCAGAGGGAGGGTTGTGGCTTGTCGCGCACAACCCATTCATTCAGTTAGGACCAACTGCTTTTGTAACCAGGATGGAAGAAATAGAATTGTGAAAGTCCCACGTGGAGTCCGGTGAACACTTCGGACGAGATTCCAAAGAATTCCATTTTAGGCGGTAGAAAGGGAAAGGGGTAGGAACATCCAGCACACTGGGGGTGATTGGGCATAGGGAGGCAAGCATTCAGTGGGACTGGATAGCACTTCTCGAGGGGGACTTCATTCTTCCTAATCATCCATCCATAACCATCCGGAGATCCCCAAAGTCTTCACCATTTCCATCGGAAGCAGATTAGAAGAATCAGAGCAGTAGATCAGCATTTCATACCTCACTTCCCAGGGTGGGATATCGAGCGAACTCCAGCGTCGCATCCACCATCAAGTAAAAGGAATTGAAGCTTTCGGGAGATCAAGCAGGGAGACGAACATCTTTATTTTCCTTGTGCTCTATTTTTCTGCAACTTATTTCAACATGAACTTCATTTATTTTAATTCTATTTTTGCACTGAAGTAAACCATAATATCTGGCTAAACTCTTTTGGGGGTGGGGTAAGTTGGATGGTTAGATTTTTTTACTTTGGTCCATGGACTGCATCATTTTTGGGATCCTCTCTCTCACTGTTTGTGGAATAGATTAATTTTCAAAACAACAAGGTTAAGTGAAAACTGATCTTGTTTGAATCTTAATGAAAACTCTTTCAATCTGAGGAACTCACTGAAAAGTGAGTCATGCTCAAATAAGAGACGCACGCTGAACTCAACTGACAATTTGAGCTCAGTGACATCAGACTTCTTATCACCATTGGATGTAATGATTTTTACAGTTGAAGGACTATAAGGGTTATTTCATCGAAAACTGACCAGATGAAAAATTTGGTCAGTTACCTTAAGTCAGATCCATATTCCTTAAACTTCAGTACATGAACCAGGCTAAGTAATATCGAATCGGCCAGTGGACTTCCCCCCGACTCATCTATTGGTTGTTTTCACCATACTTTTTCTTGTTGTCTTGTCTGCTTCCATGCACTCCCCAATTCCTTATCCCTTCTCCACATCCTGAGTTTTCCTCACTTCCCTTCACAACCACCAACTGATTTTATTTATTTGTGTGTGTGTGTGTGTTTTTTTAGATCACCAAGCACAACATTAGGCCTCCATGTGGTTCGACCCTATCTTGCCACTATTCTAAGTAGTAAGTAGGTTATAAATTTTACTTTGTCGCTCATAACCAATGATGCGTGTGCGTGGAAATTTTGGCATCGTTTCTGGGGAGGCCAGGTGCGATAAAAAAACAAAACAAAAATTCACATAAAAAAGGAAAAAAATCACTAAAAAACACTAAAAAATTATGCAAAAAGAAAATTTAAATTAAAAAAAAATTATGAACCTGCTGCATGAAAACCAGGTCTAAGTCTGATTACTTAGTACCTGGTAATCCTAAAGTTGATAAGAACCTTAAGGAAGTGAAAAAGAATGAGATAGCTGAGAGGCACAATTTGAGAGAGTTTTTCTACCTTCAGTGTCTAGTAACCCTTCATGCATTAGACTCTCTCCTAGATCTAGGAATTATGAAATCAAGCAATCCATGCTTAGTCAGTTTCCTACCTTTAATGTAATGCCTAGTTAAGACTCTCTTGACTTTATTTGTGCCTTCTACAGTAGTTTCCATTGGCTACCACTTAGGGGTCTCACTGAGGAAGAGCTTAAATTGATAGTGTTCCCCTTCTTCCTCAAGGGAAATGCTGGGTATTGGTTTCAATAGTTAGAAGAAGAAATATTTGTCACCTGGGATTAAGTTTATAATGATTTCACAATGAAATTCTATCCTAAGAGGTTGACATATGAAATTAGGCACAAAATAACTGGATTCCATCAAGATTAAAGAGAATTATTTCATAAAGTCTGGGATGGGTTTAGAGGTTTTCTTAGACAATGTCTAAACTATCAATGTACACCTCAATTCCTCCTGAACACCTTCTATAATACTCTCACCCCTTACCACCAAACCTTGGTGGATTATTCTTATGGAGGAGAATTTAGTGATAGGACTACTGAGGATCTCAAACGAATCTTTAATACCTTAGCTAAAAACTCCCAACATAAATGCTCTAGGAGGAGAACCATTGTGAGAAAGGAAACCGCCACTACTCCTCAAGCTGAAGCCCAAGCTGCTGGTTTCTGTAATGAGAACCCACATCACATCCTTAAGGGGCAGTTCCACCACTATGGCATGTATGGACATTCTCAAACCTGCTATCCAAACTTCGATATTCCTGTTCAGTCTCATGAGAGGGCCAGCATTGCTGGTTATGGACCTCAGATGCAGCCTAGGGAAGACCCTTTTTCCAACACCTACAATCAGGGGTATAGGAACCATCTGAACCTGACATGGAGGGAGCATAGATTCCTCTAACCTACTGCCCCTCCTGGATTCCAACAGCTTCTTAGGTAGCAATTCCAACCCCAACCCCAACCTAAGGCCGAGTCATCCAACTCCAAGGATGAGGTGAGAGACATGTTCCATCAGTTGATAGGGAGGTTTGATGAACAAAAGATGAAATATGATTATGATAAAGTTCAAATGGATGTGAGAATCAAGAATTCAGAAATTCAAATGGGGTAGTTGGCTAAGGATACTAGTAATAGAGAAAAGGGTAGGCTGTCTGTCACCACTAAAGCTAATCCTAGGGAGAATTCAATGGCGGTGACCACCATAAGTGGTCTCCAAACTCACCAAGATCCTAGGAAAGAACCCAAAAATACTGAAAATGAGAAACTATATGAAGTTGGAAACTCAAATCTGAAAGAACATGAATCTGGAAAATTGGACAGCACCACTGGAATCCCTCCAATTCCTACTATTCCATCTCAAAAACCAATAGAAAATTTATTGAAAAATAAAGACCATAAAGGGAAGAAATTTTTTGAAGAAGAAGCAATAGAGATGCCCCCAATTGTGAGTGATTTTTCCCCTAAAATCCCCTTCCCACAAAGAATTAAGATACCAATTCCTGATTCTAAACTGTTGAAATATTTGAAAGTGGTTAAAAAGCTGAACATTGATATCCCATTCTTGGAAGCCTTGATTCTAATCCCATCATATCTTCAATCACTCAAGAAAATATAATCAAACAAAAAAACATTGGAAGAATTTTCCACCTATAGCTTAACAGAGGAGTGTGGTGCAGTCTTAAAGAATAGGATACCTCCTATGCTTCAGGACCCAAGAATATTTGTCATCCCTTACACCATTGGGGATAGAGGTGGTAAGTTCAATTTTTTGTGTGATTTGGTTGCTAGTATTAATCCGATTCCCTTGTCACTTTTTTAGCACCTGATATTAGGAGTTCCCCAACCCACCAGTGTTGTGTTACAACTTACTGATAAGTCCATTACTCATCCAGTGGGTAGGGTCGATGATCTGTTAGTGGGAGTAGGAAAACTCTTTTTTCCTACTGACTTTTTTATCCATGATATGGAGTGTGACCAGGAGGTTCCTATCATTCTTGGTAGGCCCTTCCTGGAGACAGGGAGAGTTGTAATAGTTGGGTCTAAGGGGAAACTTATTTTCAATATGGGTGAACAGAAAAAATAATTCAATGTGTTTAATAAAATCCAAGAACCCATCCACCTGATCTTCCCCAAAGATGAGATGTTAGTTGCTGAGAGTAGTGTTGATAAGGATGAAGAAGAGTTTTTGAGATTTATAGTTGACATCCATAGTGAACTGGAAATCCCTGTTGCCACTTTCATGGGGATCATCTCAAGTAAAAAGTGAGAATTTTTTGATGAGTATGAGGGAGAATTTTTGGAGAACCTAGATGGGTTTGTTTTGGAGAACATTCTTACCCTGAGAGAGGAGTCTATGTTTGAGGATATTTTTTTGGAAGCTCTAGTGATGAGGAAGAAGCCTTCTCTACTACCTTCATCAAGAGGCATCATAAATACCTTGGTCCACCCACTCCCAAGTGTCTTCCCTCAAGAAATTCACCACCCACCCTTGAACTCAAGCCCCTCCCTGCCCATCTCAAATATTCTTTTTTAGGAGACAATTCTACCCTTCTCGTTATCATTTCATCCAACCTGGAGTTGAGTCATGTAAGAACCCAGGTTTTGGGATTCTAAGACTTTGGAAAAAATTTCTTGATGTCATTCTAGAGTAGGGCGTTCAGACGGTGTGCAATTCCGGGGCCTGGTGTGCTCAGAATTAATTATATAAAAATGTTAAGTGTTTTTATATTATGCACGCATGGTTAACTAAAGAAAATGTGATATCTATTAGACGATTGATCAGATCGGAAATCCGAGACCACGGTTGGGTCAGAAACGCGGTGTTTACCCTAGGCGCGACATAAAATAAGTCGGTGCGGGATGTTCGGACCCCTCGCTCATTAGCGGTGTGTCAAATGGATAAATTAAATTAAATTATTCATTTAATAGCTCAAACTAGAGTAACTCCTAAACAGTTTCTCAGATGGGAAAACCGAGGGCACCGTTGATTCCGGAGCATGTCGTTTACCCTAGGTGGGGTGTAAATATTGCGGGCGCGGACCTACTGCAAGAGATGTCACCCAGGGGCAAAATGGTCATTTCGAAATGACCACTTTGTGATTTTTATCACTGGCGTTCCTTTCAAATAACTTTTAAACCAAGTCTCAGAATGGAAATCCGAGACTTCGGTTGAGTTTGAAATGGGGCGTTTTGCCTAGGCGTGAGTTAAAATAAGCGGGCGCGGAGGTTTCGGAATCCGCGCCCATTGGGAGAGTTTTAAGTGAATTTTTATAAATTCACTAAGTGTTGAGGGGAGACTCATTTTTTCCTCCATCTCTCTCTCTCTACCTCTCTCTCTCTCTCTAGCATTCTTCGGCGTTCTTTGTTGTTCTTCACCGGATTGAGGAGCGGACTCCGGCGGATCGAAGCAGGATTGAGAAGACGCGTCACCAACGACGAACCGATCCAACGAGGTAGGATTCTTGTTGAATTTCGCTCCCTCGTCGATTTTCTCAATTTCTTCATAATTTTCATATTTGAATTTTTTTTATAGTTTTTAGAATTTGGGGCGTTGGTCGAACGAACAAGGCCAACGCCCGAGCCCCGTTCAATTCCTCGTTCTTGAATGTTATTCTTCCCAAATTTTCAAGTGCGCACGAACCTCGACGGATCGATGAGCAGAGGAAGGCGTTGTGAAGATCCAGTCCCAGGGATCCCAAAACTGGTATCGGATAATTTTTCAGATCACCAGAGTGGTCGGGGGGACCGGTCGAAGGTTCGGCTCCGGCGAGGGGCGGCGGACGAAGACCGAACCGATGACGGAGCAGGGCGGCCGCGGCTTGGAACACGGCGGAGCTCGGAGCTTCGGAGCGGTGTCGACGGGGCGTGGTCAAGCGGAGGAGCTGGCTTCAGCCGGTGCGGCGAGCTCAGGCGAGGCGGCGGCTAGGCGTGCGGCTCAGCGGGAAGGCGAGGCGTTTGGCAAGTCCGGGCGTGCGGTGAGGGGCGGCGTCTACCGGCGGAGCCAGGCGGGGAGGGGGCCTCAGCGGAGCAGGCGGTCGACCGCTGCCTGTCGCAGTCGGCAGGCGAAACCCGAGGCGGTCAGTGCCTCAGGCGTGCGGTGGGGGACGAGGACCTGCCTAATGTGGGTCCTGTTGGGCGTGCGACCAAGACCGGCCTATTGGCCGATCTTCTTTGGAGAACCAGACCCGATGCGGGTCTGGCAGTTTGAGGTGGGTTGGACCGGACCCACGGGTGGGCCGTGGGTCGGTGGTCCGGACCGGGCCGACCGGTCTGGACTGGCCCATTTTTGGGCCCCCTTACATTCGGGGGGTCGTAACATCCAAACGGCCAACAGACGGGCTTTGTGAGCCGGACGTCCGCTTGACGCGCCGTCAGAGGCGCGATGGCCCCGGAGCTGAGACGGTCCTTCCAAGGTTTGTTCAAAACCTTTGTGGGTTGGTTTCGTTGCTCGACGACACGAAACACAATGTGAGTAATTAATTAATTAATTAATTAATTGTTGCGTCGGACCTAACTCCTGCTTGAGATGTCCGATTGGCGCACCGTCAGCGGTAGCGTGACCCCATTCCTCATGCGGACTTTTTGAGATGCTTTATGAATCGTTCAGGTTGGAGACTATGTACGGGCCCCATAGGGTCTAGTTTGTGCATTTTACGGTGAAACGCCACTTTTTCACCCGACATCCGTTTGGGGTGTTTGAGTACTCGTTTCTGAGTGTTTTTCTGAGGGGATCACAATGGTTCAATCCACCCACATAAATTCGGGCCCGAGGTGTAGCCCCCACGAGGCCCCATTTGTGTATAACGCGGGGAAATGTAGCTTCTGCATCTGGAATCCGTTTTAGGTACCATCAACGGCGTTGTGACCCTAGCATCGAGGCGAGGTTGACCAGGGTGGTCTCAGGCGATGAAGCCAGAGTTGAGGCATGGGCCCCACGAGCATTCTTTTGAGTGATGTGCAGCGTACTGCAACTTTTTCATCGGGCATCCGCTTCGGGCATATGAATAGTTAATTTGACGTGGTTTTCTGAGAGTATCGCGATGGCATAGTTCGCCCGACCTTTTTCAGGATCGTGGTGTGGACCCCACTTGGGATGGCTATGGTGAATATTACCTTTTCCACTGGGAGCTAGTTTTCAGCGAGTAAGTAGTCTATCTCATGTGTTTTTTCATGAGTATTACAACGGTGTAATCTATTCAGGCGAGTGGAGCCTCTTATGTGATCGTATTAAATGTAGAAACATGGAAGGGAAATGGATGTAGGTTCCTTTGACGCACTCCGAACCAACGCACGGTAGGGGTGCTAGTGACACCCAGTGATGGCACGGACGCTGAACCTCTACTATGTGATTTGTTCTCGAGTTGGGTGGTTACGCGATACCCACTCCGTGTTCTGTTGCCCAGGGTTGTACCATCCAGTAGGGATGACCAGAGTAGTTCTGGGTTTTCCCTCCAGCAGAGATTGGGCAGTGGGTTGTGTGTCAACTTCTTCCTGGTCTACCCACCAGCAAGGCTAGGCAGTGGGTCACCTATCGACGTATTCTGGGTCTACCCACCAGTAGGGCTGGGCAGTGGGTCCCCTGTCGACGTATTCTGGGTCTACCCTCCAGCAGGGCTGGGCAGTGGGTCCCTTGTCGACGTATTCCGGGTCTACCATCCAGTAGGGCTAGGCAGTGGGTCGTCTGTCGACGTGTTCCGGGTCTACCCTCCAGCAACGACTGGGCAGTGGGTCGCCTGTCGACTTCTTTCAGGCCTACCCTCTAGTAGAGACTGGGTAGTGGGTCGATTTTCGACTTGTTCTGGGTTTACCCTCCAGCAGGGATGGGTAGTGGGTCGCCTGATGATGTATTAGGGTTTACCCTCCTACAGGGCTGGGCAGTGGGTCACCTGTTGGCATTTCAGACCCAGGCCTTCTTATGAGGCTAGTCAGGGACTTTTCTCCATGATTACTATAGCGGGACCCTTGGTTGTATGGGTCAGTGTTGTGACAGCTTTGATGTGACCTTAGGACATACGAGGATGAGGGGCGCTTTTCCCACCGAGACACGTCCTTGCAACGCGACCTAAAAGTCATGCGGGTGAGATACTATCGCCCAATGTGGATAGTATCGAGGTGCGGTGATTGATCCCCTTTGAATTGTACATCCTAGGTTGACATGCGGGACGTTTGGGTTCAGTGTTGGATATCCTTTGAACTATTGGTGACTCTTCTTGGGCTGAGCTTGGAGATAGAGATCCCCTTACACATTCACTCAGGTTTCTTGTTGATCATATATATATACACCCTATTGTTGATCCCACTCCTTGGGTTTGGTTACTCTCCTTCTAAGAGGGGCGAAGATGCACGGGGCATGCCACGTGCTTTCCGTGTCTAGCTTTTCATGGTTGGACGAGTCTACTCTCCTGCTATAGGCAGCGAAGACTCGACGATAAGTTGTATTCTCACCGTCTCTAGCTCCTTGGGTCTGGACGAGTCTATTTCCTTTCTCTTGTTGGGTTGAGCTGCACTCTCTCTCTTTGCACTCTTACACTTTTCTTTGCTCTGTCTACTGCTCACCATTTTAGTACCTCCCTGGTTTCTCCCTCGAGCTTTCGGGGCATCCTACTGAGTATTATTTTATACTCACCCCTGCTTGGATTTTTCCCGCACTTGCTGTGCCCTTGGAGACGACAGACAGGTCGGTCGAGACTACGGAGGAGCGTAGAGGACACAGGAGCTTGGGTTGTGTTCAGTGGCCATAGCAGGACTTTCTGGGTGTGAGACTCACCAGTGTTTTACATTGGTTTTACCTGTTTCCGGGTTGTGGAACCTTTCTGGTTGGGCGCGTGTTTTTCCCCTTTTTACTATTCAGTTTACTTGTTAGTACTTTTCATCACATTTTTGTACTGGTTAGAGGTCGATGCATGTATGTTGGTTCCCCTTTTGTAGCAGTGTTGTATCTTACTTTCCTTTCTCTGCACTTTTTCATTTAGTTGATGCGTGTGTGTGTACAATTTCTTAGGAAAATCCCCCCTAGTTTTTTGAGCCTTCGACGCTAGTCGCCAGCCCCTGGCCTATGGAGGCGGTCTTGGGGTAGTTGTGGCTCGAGCCCTGGTATGGGTCGCATCATGACAAGTCAAGAGAAAAATCTTCTTAGTGTTTTGAATAGGTACAAGTTCGTCATAGGTTGGTTGATTACTGTTATCAAGGGGATAAGTCTGGCCTTCAGCATGCATAAAATTCCCATGGAACCTGAGTGTATGCCTAGAGTAAAAGCCTAAATAAGACTCAACCCAAACATGAAGGAAGTTGTGAAAGAATAATTAATTAGGTTTCTTGATTCTGGAATAATTTCTACCATTTCTAATATCCCCTAGGCCAGTCCTCTCTATGTGGTACCCAAAAAGAGTGGGGTGACAATGGTCACTAATGAAAAGAATGAGAAAATCCAGACAAGAGTAGTGAATAAATGGAGAGTCTGTATATACTATAGAAAGTTGAATGCTTCCACAAGAAAGGATCACTTTTCCATTCCATTTTTGTGTCAAATGTTAGAGATATTGGTAGGCAATGAATTCTTCTACATTCTTGAAGGTTATTCTGGTTACAACCAGATTCCCATTTCACCTCAGGATCAAGAAAAACCCACCTTCACCTGTCCATTTGGGACATTTTCCTACAACGTATGCCTTTTGTCTTGTGTGGTGCTCCTACCAATTTTCAAAGGCGAATGATGACAATATTTTCAGACATTATTGAAATGATAATTGAAGTGTTCATGGATTATTTTTGTTGTTGTGGGAAATAACTTTGAGAACTATTTGAAAAACCTGGAACTAGTGTTATAAAGGTTCCATGAGACCAACTTAGTCTTAAATTAGAAAAAGTGCCAATTCATGGCCACTGAAGGTATATTTTTGGGACACAATGTTTCTAAGAATGGGTTGGAGGTCGATAGTGCTAAAATTGAGGTCATACAAAAGTTCCCCCACCTAAAAATGTCAAAGGAATCAGAAGTTTTTTGGGTCATGCTGGTTTCTACAGGAGGTTCATTAAGGATTTTTCTAAGATTAATAGACCCATGTTCTCTCTACTGGTTAAGGACACACCCTTTTTATTTGATGAGAAATGTCTAAAGGATTTTAATCTGATCAGGGAGAAGTTGACTACTTCACTTGTAATCACTACTCTTAACTGGAAGCTTCCCTTTAAGGTGATGTATGATGCTAGTGATTTTGTAGTAGGAGATGTGTTAGGGTAGAGGAATGATAGAAAAATACATGTTATTTACTATGTAAGAAAGGTTCTAGATGATGACCAGAAGAACTATTCTACCACTGAAAGGGATTTGGTTGCTGTGAATTTTTCTTTGGAAAAGTTCAGGCAGTACTTGATATGATCAAGGATCATAATTTTTGATAGATCATTCAGCCCTAAAGTACTTGCTGGCTAAAAAGGACTCAAAACCTATACCCATGAGGTGTAACTGTAGTTACACGAGTTTTATTTAGTGATTAAGGATAAGAAAGGGACTGGTAATGTAGTTTCAGATCACCTATCCTGATTTCCCAATACCACAAGTAAGGAACCAAGAGATATCAACACTTCTTTCCCTGATGAATAATTGTTTATTGCCTTTGTGCAATAGTTTGCTTGGTTCACAGACTATGCCAACTTTCTAGCAGCTGGAGTCATGCCTAAGGATCTCTCACACAACCAGAGGAAGAGGTTTATATATGATCTGAAATATTATATTTGCGATGACCCTCTTCTCTTTAGGAGATGTGTTGATGGTATTTTCAGATGATGTGTGGTTGAGGATGAGATTTTTCCCATACTTGAGAGCTACCATTCATCACCTTGGGGTGGCCATCATGGAGGATAAAGGACTACTTAAAAGGTCCTACAAGATTGTTTCTACTAGCCAACTTTGTTTAAAGATGTTAGGAGTCTGGTTATTGGCTGTGAGAAATTTCCAATGTTGGGAAATGTTTGAAGAAGGTAGGAACTTCCCCAAAAAGGAATTCTAGAGGTTGAAATATTTGATTTGTGGGGCTTGGAATTCATGGGACCATTCCCATCATCTTATGGGAATGATTAATTTTTTTTTTATTGTGGACTACATGTCTAAGTGGGTTGAGAGAGTAGCTCTTCCTGACAATTCAGCTTCTACTATTGTGAAATTCATCAAGAAAAACAACTTTTCCAGGTTCGATGTGCCTCGAGCATTCATCACCGATAATGGGTCTCACTTTAAGAATTATAAGTTCAAAGTTTTAATGGAGAAGTATGGGTGGTCACATATGATATGAACCACTTACCCACCATAGTCCAGTGGGCAAGCAGAAGTTTCAAATAGAGATCTCAAACAAATTTTAGAGAAAACAGTGTCTAGCTCAAGAAAGGACTAGTCAAAGAAGCTAGATGAGGCCTTTTGGGCCTATAGAACTGCTTATAAGACTCCTATAGGGATGTCACCATGTAGGCTACTCTTTGGGAAAACATGTCATCTACCTGTTGAGTTACATCAGAGATCTTATTGGGCAGTGAAGGCTCTTAACTTTAATTTCAAGTCTGCTGGTGAGAGGAGGCTGTTAGAGCTGAGTGAGATAGAGGAGATTAGAAGAGAGTCATATAAGAATGCAGAAATTTACAAAGAGAGAACAAATTATTTTCATGACTTAATCATTCAAAATAGGAATTTCAAGGTTGGTGATAGAGTCTTTCTTTTCAATTCTAGATTGAAGCTGTTGCTAGGAAAGCTGAAGTCCAAGTGGTCAGGACCCTTTACCATTGTTCGAGTTTTGGTTAATGGAACTTTTGAGCTAGTTGGAGAAGAGAATCAACCTTTCTTAATCAATGGTAAAATAATAAATCAATTCTTTTAAGGGAAGACAAAGGTCTTGGATACCATATCTTTGTTGGAAGAATGAACTGATTCACATCTAACTGAGGACTATAAACTTAGTGTTGCATGGGAATTAACCCATGGTTGCTTAGTTGTTTTCCTTATATTTTTTTCTTCAATAAAGTTAACCCATGATGCATGATCTCCTGTTTAACCTCATAACTGCTTGATGGTGCCTCATGATCTTTTGTTGTTTTAGAGTGAGAGTTGTTGCTTCTAGAAGCATGGCAAAGAAAACCCAAGGGAGAAATCCACTACATCATATGAATAAAATTTCTTTCTACTCACTCCCTTAGGTTACATATCTTGAACTTAAAACTCTACAATCTTATTTTACTTATTTGAACTTTCAGTTTAATGAAGAGGAGTAAACATCTAGCGCTACTAAAGAGGATATGTCTATGGAAGTCAGTGTTAAAGCTCTAATAATTTAGAGAAGTGTTGTTCTGCACTTTTTCACTTTTACTTACTTGTTTAATATTCACTATGAATTAAGTGTGGGGGATTTCCCCCTGACATGTGTAAAGTGTACTGTGTTTCCTTCTTGGGTGTTAGCTTGATAATATCTAATTAGTTGAAAAAGTATTTTGAGCTGCATTTTGAAACTTGCTACACCCACTGTTTTTCTTCTCATTGAGCTGCTACTACACATCACTGTTAATCATGCTACTATTTGAAGTACATTGATAAAATATTTTGTCTTCTCTTTAAAAATTAAAATCATGAATAGTTTAGGAATAAAAATGAACTTATTGCTGGTGATGGTTGGTGGGGTTGGGTTCTTCTATTTTTATTTGTTTGAATTTTTCTTTTCTTTCTCTTTTTGGGTGGTAAAGAATATTTTTGAACCTTATTGCTACCCCTCCATATCCTTTTCTATTGAATTGTCAATCAATCTTGAGCTATACTGTATCCCACCTTAGAATTCAACATTGGGGACAATGTTTGGTTTTAAGTGTGGGGGAGAGGGGTCATTCTAGTGTCATTTCAAATTCCACCTTCTTGAATCAGAGTTTGCTTTTCAAAAAAAATGTTCATTTTTTTCAAATATTGTTCAAAATATTTCAAAAAAATCAAATTCTTTCACTACTTTATGGCTATTTGAGGTTCATTGGTACTTCAATTATGTGCTGGTTAGTGGTTAACTGCTCATTGGTTGATGAGAGTGGCCCTTAATCAGAAATTGTTAAGCATGAATGATTGTGGAGTGTAATTGTTCACTATCTCTATGAACCATTCTGTTTAGGAACTGAGAATGGGAGTATGATTGGAAAGATTTTGTGGGATGATGATCATGACTTAGGGTAACTAGAAGTTCTCACTAGAACCTAGGGGACTCTCGTATTTTGAAAAAATAATAATATTCAATCACTTTAAGAAGTCAGCTTGATTGGTTAGTAATTAAGTCCTATGTAATTAGAGTAAAATGGGCAAATGAGATCCCATAGTGATTTTCTGAGACAAGGCACACTGGGTGTATTACTGTGAATAAATTAAGACAATTTCAAAATTAATAAGTGCTTTGTACAGTGCTTTGCACATGGAATATGGCTGGGAATGATTAAAATAAAGTGCCCTTGTCAAAAATGAACCCGTTAAGGTGAGGGGGATTTTGAACCCAGATGAATAAGGGAGAAATTGACTTGGTTAAAATTCATTTGAGTTGAATCAATAAAGTGATGAAATTAATGGACTTTAATTTTTGGAACGTGGAGGAAGGTGAGAATGGAAGGTGCCCTTAGTTAAGTTTTGAGTTCCACTTCATCTAACCTTTCGTCACTCCTTGAATTAGAACATGAATTGGAAGGTGAAGTAGGACACCTAATGAGTACATATAGGAGGCATTAAATACTTGAAATTGTATGAGTTTGTGAGGCTTTTGACTTCTAGTGGGTTTTTGAAGATAGGTAGGGCATCATTTTTTAACACATTTGAAAAAGCCATACTCACTATTTGGCCTTGCTCCTCTTGGTATTAAAGTTTAATCATGCCCTTTTTGGACCGAAACTCACAAATCATCTTTCTACTTTAAAATTATAAGGCATTCATTTGTTTGAGGACAAACAGAGTTTTATTGTTTTTCAATAAAAAAATGAAGTTTTTATTTCAATTTAATTTAATTAATTCTTTATGTTAATAGTTTTCAATAAATTTAAATTCATTAATTTAATTAATTCTTTAATTCTTTGGTGAATAAATTAATTACATGTGTTTTTTATTATTTAATTAATTCAACTAGCATTAAAAATTTAATTTTATTCAATTAATATTTTTATTTAGTAATTTAATTAATTCTTTAATTAATTAATTGGTTGATTAATTGATGACAGTAATTTTGTTTTCAATTCGTTTTATTTTAATTTGTTATAAATTATTTTATTGAATCCAAATAAATTCATTCTTTTATATATTGCATAATTAATTTTATTATTTAAATTAACTTTGTTTTATTTATTTAGGTTTTAATTATTTTTTTCAATTGATTAATTTATTAACCTATTTTTAGTTTTATCAAAGTTTTAATTAATTTAATTTTTATTTGTTTTGAAAGTGAAATTGTGGCACCGTTTCCAGCCAACACAGTGCCATCGTTTCCCATGACACGATGCCACCCTGTCCACCACATTTTTGTCTTACACCCAACGCTTCCATCTACTCATGGTGCCACCGTTCCACTTCATCCTGTCTCACCGTTTTTCCCACACACTATCACCATGATCATCATCCACCCACATGGTGACTCACTTGTTGTTCCACTGCCCTTCCTTCACCGCCACACCCCCTGCCACTATTTCACCGCCAAACTGTGGCACTGTTCCATTCCAACTATCCCCATTTCATCCACCACTTCCATCCACTCACAGTGCCACCTCTATTCCACTGCAACTCTGCTTTTTTCCCAACTCCAGCAACATAGAAAAATCTCCACAGTGGAAGCACCGCAAACACACAGTAACCATAGAAAATCTTAGCAACTAAAGAACAACAATCGAAAATTATCAAATGTACAGATTGAATAAATTATAGAAAAAATCACCCAAACCTAACAGGATCTAAACTTGGAAAAGGCCGAACCATCCCTGTTCGACCACTGGGGACCTTTCCAATCCAGATCTGTTCGGATCGAGCTTCTTTTCTTCGTGTTGCCGGCACCAACCCATTCTCAAAGAGTCGTGATTCCATCCCCACCGCACTTCATTCTCCCCTCTGCCATGCGAAACCTGAATCCTAACTGAACCCCGGTCGAGCCATCACCTGCTCACCATCTGCACGCCATCTCCACCACTATGTGCTGAAAGATCGCCGTGAGCCTGCTCGACCTGCATTCCGCGTCGCCTCGGTCACTGCACTCTTTCTCTTCCATGTTGGGAAAGATGGCAAGCGATGAACGTGAAAACAACAAAAAACACGAACGCGCAGCGGAGAAATCGTTCCCTCAAACAGCGGATGCGTAGAGACAAAAATATGTGCAGAAAATAAAATTGACACCAGAATTTTTACGTGGAAAACCCAAAAGGGAAAAACCATGGGACCTAGTCCAGAAAGAGGGATCCGCTAAAATAGAAAAGTACACGGTAGAGACTCCCCTAAAATGAAAGGGATCTCAAAAGGAATACTTAGAAAAATAGTGGATCAAAGTTGGAGAATAGATGTAGTCTTGATGAAGCCTAAAATGAAGAAAACAGCCTGCTAAAGAAACCCAAATAGATCTGACCGTGAAAGCAGAAGATTGATGTCTGAACAAAAGTGTAAATGAAAAACACCGGGATCAGATCAAAAAACCACCGCAGATGAAAGCCGATCAAATCAGAGTAGTTCCATCGGTTGCAGATCTGAAAACCGCTCCTTGAAAATGCAACTGCACTGCCTCCAACCACTACCGAGAGAAGAGCCGCACACCTCATATAAATAAAAGATGAAATCTCATGTATCTCCTAAAAGACATCTCATATCTGATTAAAGATATTAAATATATCTCATCAAAGATAAAAATATATCTTCTCAAAGATATCATATATATCTTTTCAAAGATATCAGATATATCTTGTCAAAGATATCAAAATATCCTATTTTTAAAGATATCAGATATAAAAAAATATTTATCAGGGCCAGATGAGGAGGCGCCCCAACAAACTCCCCCTCCGACTCAACTGGGGATCATCGTCAACCCTGCAATCAGTCGGAAAGTCTCAAATTTTCCTCTAGGTAAACTCTTGGTCAACATGTCTGACCCATTGTCATAAGTGTGGATCTTCTCAAGCTCTAACTGTCTTGAATCAAGGAAATTGTAGATCCAATGATACCAAACATTCATATGTTTCGACCTTCCATGAAATGTAGGATTCTTTCCCAAACCAATAGCACTCTGACTATCACAAAATAAAACATATCTGTCTTGATTAAAATTGAACTCTCGAATAAATTTTTTCATCCACAACAATTCTTTGCACGCCTCTGTAGCTGCAATAAACTCTGTCTCTTTGGTAGATAAAGCAACACATATCTGCAACCTAGACTGCCAAGATACAGCTCCCCCTGCAAAAGTGATCAAATAGCCTGAAGTAGACTTCCTAGAATCGATATCTCCTACCATATCTGAATCTGTAAATCCACAAAGCATAGGTTCCCCTTTTCCAAAACACAATCTCAGATTAGAAGTACCACGAAGATAACGAAAAATGTACTTCACTTCCCTCCAATTCTCTCTGCCTGGATTCGATAGAAAATGACTGACCACACCAACTGCATGAGCTATATCAGGTCTAGTACATACCATAGCATACATCAAACAGCCAACGACAGATGAATAAGGTATGTGTTGTATCTCCTCTCCCTCTTCATCAGTAGAAGGTGACTGACTGGTGCTGAGCTTAAAATGTAAAGCAAGAGGAGTAATAACCACTTTAGCTCTATCCATAGAAAATCTTTGAAGAACCTTCTCAATGTATCTCTCCTGAGATAACCAAAATTTCTTGGCCTTCCTGTCACGGGAGATCGTCATGCCAAGAATCTGTCGCGTTGGCCCCAAGTATTTCATCGCAAAAGACTGACAAAGATCCTTCTTCAATCTGTCAATTCTAGAAGCATCATGGCCAACAATGAGCATATCATCAACATAAAGCAGAAGTATAATAAAATCATCATCAGTAAATATCTGAACAAACACAAAATGATCAGAAGATTTCTTCTTGAAACCCTGATGAGAAATGACAGATTCAAACTTTTTATACCACTGTCTCGAAGCTTGCTTCAAACCATACAAACTCTTCTTCAATCTGCAGACATGATTCTCTTTACCTGTTTCAACAAAACCCTCTGGTTTCTCCATATAAATCTCCTCCTCTAAATCTTCATGGAGGAAAGCTGTCTTCACATCCATATTCTCACTCTGCAGATACAAACTAGCATCCAAACCAAGAACAACCCGAATAGAAGACATTTTGACAATAGGTGAGAAAATCTCATCAAAATCAATAACTTTTTTCTGACAGAAGCCTTTAACAACTAACCTTTCCTTGTATCGGGGAACAAAATTGGATTCTTCATTCTTAATCCGATAAATCCACCAATTTTGGAAAGCTCTCTTACCTGTCGATAACTTCACCAGCTCAAAAGTGTGGTTGTCATGCAATGATGTCATCTCATCATCCATTGTCACAACCCATTTTTCCTTCTATTCACTTTCCATCGCCTCATTTAAAGATTCTGGTTCTCCCCCTTCAACGAGGAGCACATACTCATTAGGTGAATACCGAGTAGAAATGGTACGATGCCGAGATGACCTCCGGAGTGGAACTGCGGGTTCATTGATAACCCCAGGAACTGGATCATCAAAAATAAAAGGTGCATCAGAAATATCAACTCCAACCTGTTCACCCTGAGCATCATTCTGCACATCAATGTGATCATCAGAATCAACAATATGAGGTAAATGTGAATCAAAACCTAGCTCAAGACTAACAAATCCATCAGAAGTTGGAGAAGTGGACTTTTCTCCCTTATTAATATCTGCAATAGTTTGGTCCTCTTTAAGCACTACATCTAGGATTCTGACAAGTTTCTTCAAAGCAGGATCATAAAACCTGTACCCAAACTCATCGTGTCCATACCCAATAAAAATACACTGTCGTGACTTATCATCTAACTTGGATCTCTCATCTCTAGGCACATGAACAAAAGCCTTGCAACCAAAAACTTTCAAGTGATCGTACCTGATCCTTTTTCCATACCAAAACTTATCGGGAGTGTCTGTCTGCAAAGAAACTGAAGGTGATAAATTGATGATATAAGCAGCAGTAAGTAAAGCCTCACCCCAAAAGTGTCCAGGCAACTTTGCTTCCGAAAGCAAACAACGAACTCTTTCCAACAAAGTCTTGTTCATCCGCTCAGCTACACCATTTAGTTGAGGTGTCTTGGGAGGTGTCTTCTGATGCCGAATACCTTCCTGCCTGCAGTATTGATCAAATGGACCACAATACTCTCCCCCATTGTCAGTGTGAATACATTTCAATTTCATGCCTGATTCCCTCTCAACAGAAACATGAAATTTCTTAAAAACACAGAGCACCTGACTTTTGGCATTCAAAACATAAACCTAGAGATTTCGTGAGTAGTCATCAATAAACGTCACAAAATAAAGACCGCCACTAAATGTCTTAGATTTCAAAGGACCACAAAAATCTGAATTTACTAATTCAAGTACCGGTGACTTCCTGTGTGGAGGATGACTGCTAAAACTCACTCTGCTCTGTTTCCCAGCCATTCAATGATCACATGTGTCCAATTTGACACTCTTCAAATCTGGAATAATATTTCACTTGGCCAAACAACCAAGCCCTTTCTCACTAATGTGACTGAGCCTCTTATGCCACAACTTGGACGAAAAACTGCACTCAACAACACAAGCAGTATCACATGAAATAGATGCTCTAGTCCAGTACAAACCTGATTGCTTCTTCCCTCGAGCCACAATCAAATAGCCCTTGTAAAGCTTCCATTGGAAATTACCAAATGTGTTGATAAACCCTTCATCATCAAGAATGTTGGTAGAAATAAGATTCAAGCGAACCTCTGGTGCATGTCGAACATTCTTCAAAATCAGCTTACTTCCAGTACTGGTCTCTAAACAAACAGTCCCGATACCTATGACATCAACATGACCATCATTACCCATCTTCAAAATACCAAAATTACCTGGGTTGTAAGATGTATAGAACTCCTTCTTTGATGTCACGTGAAAACAGGCACCACTGTCAACAACCCAACAAGAATGATCAGAAACAATATTAATGGAGTCATAAACAATAACAAGATCACCCCCTGTAGCGGCAGCGACATGATCATCTCCATCGATATTATTCTTTGGCTGATATTCCTTCATTATGTTTTCTCTTTTCATCTGATAACAAAACTTCTTAACATGCCCCTTCTTACCACAATGATGACATTCAAAATCTGTCTGCTTTGATCTAGATTTGCTTCTGCTTTTACTCTTTCCTCTACTGCTCTGTCCCAGATTCTTTTCCTGGCTTCTCCCCCTGTTCTCTGTGACTAAAAGCTCTGAAGATTTCTATTGAGTACGTCTCCTGACTTCTTCATTAAAAATAGCAGACTTAACAAAACTGAATGTCACAGCACCATTAGGAGCAGAACTGGTTAAAGTAACACGTAAATTTTCCCAAGAATCAGGTAACATGTTAAGCAATAAAAGTGCCAAAACCTCATCTTCAAAATTAATACCCATGCCAGAAAACTGATCAAAACATCCCTGATATTCACTTAAATAATCATAAATAGATGTACCTTCTCTGTACCTCAAATTAATCATTTGTTTGAGAAGATACAATTTATTGTTTCCTGTCTTGGAAGCATAGGTAGTCTCAAGCTTCTCCCACAATGTTCTGGCATGAGAGATGCTGACAATGTAGTTCATCACGTTGTCTTCGACCCATTGGCGATTGAAGCCACAAACCATCTCATGCTCGAACGCCCATTCTTCATCTGACATCCTTTCTGGCTTCTAGGTATTAAACACTGGAAGATGCATTCGCTTGACAAAAAGAAGATCCTTCATTTTAAGTCGCCACATATGATAATTGGCACCATTCAATAAAATCATCCGACTGGAATTAGCTTCCATAATGAATATGAAAAAACCAAACACTCTGATACCAGATGTTGGGAAAGATGGAAAGCGATGAAAGCGCAAACAACAAAAAACACGAACGCGCAGTGGAGAAATCTTTCCCTCAAACAGCGGATGCGTATCGACAAAAACAAGTGTAGAAAATAAAATTGACACCAGAATTTTTATGTGGAAAACCCAAAAGGGAAAAACCACGGGACCTAGTCCAGAAAGAGGGATCCACTAAAATAGATAAGTACATGGTAGAGACTCCCCAAAAATAAAAGGGATCTCAAAAGTAATACTTAGAAAAATATTGGATCAAAGTTGGAGAATAGAAGTAGTCTTGATGAAGCCTGAAATGAAGAAAACATCCTGCTAAAGAAACCCAAATAGATCTGACCGTGAAAGCAGAAGATTGATGTCCGAACAAAAGTGCAGATGAAAAACACCGGGATAGAATCAAAAACCCACCACAGATGAAATCCGATCAAATAAGAGTAGTTCCATCGGTTGCAGATCTAAAAACCACTCCTTGAAAACGCAACTGCACTGCCTCCAACCACTACCGAGAGAAGAGTCGCACACCTCATATAAATAGAAGATGAAATCTCATGTATCTCTTAAAAGATATCTCATATCTGATTAAAGATATTAAATATTTCTCATCAAAGATAAAAAATATATCTTCTCAAAGATATCATATATATCTTGTCAAAGATATCAGATATATCTTGTCAAAGATATCAAAATATCTTTTTTTAAGATATCAGATATAAAAAAATATTTATCAGGGCCAGATGAGGAGGTGCCCCAACATTCCACAGCGAATCAGCTCGCCTCCCCTCTCTCGCTTCACATCCTATCACGCATCTCCCAGCCGCAACCCATATCACTCGCACCGTCTGTGAAAGAAGACTCCCGCCCACTTTCTTCTCCTCTCGCTTGTGCCCTGAACCGTCGTCGCCTCCTTTCTATCCACACCAAACAGACCCCCCTCTTTCTTCCTTCTTCTTTTTTAGTTTTTATTATATTTTATTATATCATATAATATAACATAATATATTTTATAATAAATATATCATATACAATAATAGGTATATTAATAAAAAAATATAAGCTTATATTTATAATATTAATTCCATATATATCATAATAATATATGTTATTAATTAAATACAATAGTTATTATTTTAATAATTCTATTAGGAATTACAAAATATATATTCTTATAAGTATTTTTATGTAGTATATATATATATATTTATATATATATTAATAAGTGTTTTTTAAGTAGTGAAATAATATATAGCAGTTTTATATAATTGTTTCATTTTTTTCCTAAATGACTCACGTGTGTTTTTTTGTAGAGGGAGGGTTGTGGCTTGGTGCGTGCAACCTAATCATTCAGTTAGGAGACACTACTCTAGTAACCAGAATAAAATAAAGAGAACTATGAAAGTCCCACATGGAGGTCAGGGAGCACTTCGGGCGGGATTTCAAAGAGTTCCATTTTGGGCGGTATAAAGGGAGCAGGGAAGGAACATCCAGCACACAGGGGGCGATCGGGCATAGGGAGGCAAGCATTCAACATGACTGGACGGAACTACTCGAGGGGGACTTTATTCTTCCTAATCGTCCATCCATAACCATCTGGAGATCCCCAGAGTCTTCACCATTTCAATCGGGAGCAGACTAGAGGCATCAGAGTAGCAGATCAACATTTCATACCTCGATTCCCATGGTGGGACATCGATGGAACTCCAGCGTCACATACACTACCAAGTATCAGGAATTGGAGCTTTCAGGAGATCAAACAGAGAGAGGAAAATCTTTATTTTCCTTGTTCTCTATTTTTATGCAACTTATTTCAACATGAACTTCATTGATTTTAATTCTATTTTTTCACTAAATCCAACCATTACGTCTGGATAAACTCCTTTGGGGGTGAGGTAAGCTGGCTAGTTAGATTTTTTTACTCTGGTTTACACACTGCATCATTTTCTGGATCCTCTCTCTCTCAGTATTTGTGGAATGAATTTATTTTCAAAACAACAAGGTTGAGTAAAAACAAATCTTGTTTGAATCTTAATAAAAACTATTTCAGTATGAGGAACTTACTAACAAGTGAGTCATTCACAAATAAGAGAGAAACACTGAACTCAACTAACAATTTGAGTTTAGTGACATCTAACTTCTTATCACCATTGGATGGAATGATTTTTATTGTTGAAGGACTATAAGGTTTATTTCATCACAAACTGACCAGATGACAAATCTGGTCAGTTACCTTAACTAAGATCCATATTCCTTAAACATCAGTGCATGAATGAGGCTAATCAATATCGAATCGGCTAGTGGACTTCCCCCTACTCATCTATTGGTTGTTTTCACCATAATTTTTCTTGTTGTCTTGTATGCTTCCATGAACTCCCCAATTCCTTATCCCTTCTTCACATCTTGAGTTTTACTCACTTCGCTTCACCACCACCAACTGATTTTGTTTGTTTTTGTGTGTGTTTTTGTTTGTTTTATTTTTTAGATCACCAAGCACAACATTAGGCCTCCTTGTGGTTCGACCGTGTCTTGCCACTATTCTAAGCAGTAAGTGGGTTATAAATTTTAGTTTTTCACTCATGCCCAATGACGCGCATGCATACAATTAGCGTAAACTAGTTCCCATTCGAGTCTCCCTCAATATGGTCTTTTCATGTGTGTTGCCACTAGGTACATCTATTATAGAGACACATCCACTTTTAGTATCCATACATTGGATTATTTTATTGGAAACCACATACTCTATAAATTACTAAAATTTTAAGATTTTCTATTATGTTTACTCTTATTCCTAAGGATTTTTATAGAGTATCATAATACTAATCCCAAAAATTAACTAAAATCTTCTTTGATACCAACTATAAAAACCTTTATTTTTATTAAACATTAATTCATGATTTATTACATAAGAATACATATAATACAACCCAAAATATTGACAAGTATAGTGTCTTTGGGAATTAGGTATATAGCATAATATCTTGAACATGAGATACAACAAAATTATTGAAAACTTCCTTAACATGCACTTATAAATCATTGGTCCTCTAAAACTACATGTGAGAACCTTGGGACATACATAAGAAAGGGGTAAGCTATAAATCACCTTAAGAGAATATAAAAGGATCATAACATAATTATAGTATTACTTTATTTACAATAGTCATTTAAATGGAACATAAAAGGGGTGATGATAATAAACATGAACAATAAGGAATGATATAACATTGTTAAATAAAGGAAAAATTAGAAATGTGGCAACAAATTTAAACGTGACATTAAAAACATAGGTCAAGGTTAAACACCAAGAAATCATAACATAATGTGATTAGGATAACCTCACATACACTAAACTTGAAGTCTCATGAGGCTAAAACATTACCCAATTCATTGGATCACTATCTCAGTTCACTCATCGTAATCATATTTTGACATGCATAAGTGAGCCACATAGATCATATATATAAGAACATATTTTATCCAATTTAATCCCATGATAATGGATTATAGATTACGTACATGTAATTACCAAATAAAATAAGTATAATTTCATAAATTTTGACACCCATGATAGTAAATGGGTACAAGTATTCACTACACAATGTTTTGGCATGGAAAATCATAGTGAAATTTTGGCAGCAAAATAGGGGTACATAAATGTTCATGTGACGGATTAATGAGAGTGAAATTGGACTCTAATTATTTATATATCATAAGGTCAATAATGGGTATATGTAAGAACATATCACAAAATTATTAATTGTAGATAAAATTCATAATATAATGAAGATGCTATAGTAAAAAGGACAATGAGAGGATTTCATCATAGTAACGACTTATGTAAACACTATAATAAGAGGGGATAAATAATATCTCATTATTATAGAATAAATTGTGAAATATAAGTATTTTTATAAGTTCATAAAAACATAAAAAATTGAGATTTAAAATTATAAATATAATGAATAGGGATAGGTCACTCACTTTTGGTATAGAAAATCGCAAGACAATTCCAGCAGCATAGTAGGTGTACATAAATGTTCATGGAATGGATTAATGAGAGTGAAAGGGGTCTCTCATCACATGGATGTAAAAAGGTAAGAAATATTGATATATAATAACATAACCAAACAATAAAAAATATAAATTAATATTCATAGCATAAAATAGGTTCTTAAATAAAAAGAGGAGTGAGAGAGATCCCTTACGAAATTTTAGCATAGAAACGACTTATGTAAAAGGTTAAAATGTGAGTGGATAAATGGTATCTCATTCAAAGAACATAAAATTTACATTAATGTTATTTTTATAAATTAATTAAAATATAACCAATTGATATTCAAATAGATAATCATAAAGAAGATTCTTGAATAAAAAAGAAGAGAGAAAGGTATTGAAAATCGCAGAACAATTTTGATAGCATAATAGGTGTACATAAAGGTTCTTGAGAGGGATTACTGAGAGTGAAATGGGTCTTTCATAACATGGGAATAAAAATGGAAGTAATATGGATGTATAAAAACACACCTAAACAATAACAAATGGAAATTTTGAGGCACAACATAAAATAGATGCTTAAATAAAAAAGAAGAGAGATATAACCATTACCTTGAGAGGGTGATTCCAAAAGCTTAGCTGAAGACACTTCAGCTAACACCACCAATATTTTATGGTATTTCCCTTTTTAATTTTAACCTCTTTGATATCATATATTTCACACAACACCCCACTTAAATAAACAATGAAATATTATTATTTGATTGTTATAACCTAGTCACCAAAATGGCTGGAATGGATGAGATTAACTAAATTATGAAAATATAGTTTAGACATTTTTATAAAATGAATTAATTGGTTACAAATTAATTATAAATTTTAATAAAAACCAATTGAACATAAAGGATGTTTTTTATAAAAAACTATTTTTATACCCATAATGGCATTTTAACTTAATAAATTAAATTATTCACTATTACTTAAATAAATTAATGAAATTTGTATATAATATATTAAATAAAAAATTTAAATTAATCCAATAAGTTTTTTAGGCTTAATAACAGAATAATTCCAGTTTTAGTCATAAAATCTCTATTTTTCTAAAAGGAAATTTTTCTGCCTCTTAATGCTACACCTATTTTAATACTAAATTTTGAAACATTTATATTATTTAAAAAAATCTTTGTTTTTTAAATCAGAATAAAAAATTATCATAGGATGAATTTTTGGGATTTTTCTAAAAAGATTGATTTTACAGTAAATGGTAAAAAATATAGTTTTATATAAAATATAATATCTTTTGTGATATCGTCATACCATAACCATGATATAAAATTATGTAATGACAGATGTATGATAATATAATACATATTTCATAAAAAAATAATTTATAAAATATAAAATATAAATTATTTCATGATAATTAGATAAAATCATTTTCAGTGGCGACGCAGCGCCTGCACAGTGTAGAAAAAGTCAAATTTGGTGCCTTATAGATAATAATTGAGTGTTAAAAAGTATTTTCATGATTTTTTTATTAAATATAATTCATAAATAATTATTTAAACTTTTATTTTATAATTTTTTAGTTATACAACAAGAATATTAATCAAATGCTTGTGCAATGATTGCGCAGGGCTAGAAAAGTCAAATTAAGAAATTAAATAAGTTTTCTGGGCATGGATATGAGTAAATATACACAATGAATGAAAAAAATTATTATAATGAGAATAATTTATTTATTTTTATGATATTTATTTATTTTAATATATATATATGAAATAATTATCATTAATGCTTATGTAACGATGACGCAGTGCTTATTCAAGCAGAAGAAAAATCAATAAAATGATTTTAATTAAAATTAAAAGAAACATTAAATGAACCAAAAAATTGACTAAATATTATTGGTTTTGTATATTTATCCCATGAGAATCCATGGTTCTAATTTATGACCTTTTGGATCCACTTAATTATCATTAGGTCCCTTATCGTATTTTATTTAAAATAAAGTCAAGCTGTTCATACCATGTTTTTTAATTTGTATAATATTTTTTCTATATTCTTTCCCAAAATATTTGTCATAAAAAAATAGTATTTGAAAATATAAAATATTTATATTCTTCATGTATATTTTTTTAAAATTTTTTAGAGAATAAATAAATACCATAAATTCTTGCACAATGATGAAGTAGTAATTAATAAATTAATGGAAAAATAAAATAAATGATATTAAAAATATTAAAATAAATATAATTTGAAATAATTAAACTTATCCAAGAATAATATAGATTACCATGAAATTTATAGTATATAATAAAATAATTGGTTAGAATTTGAATCATTTTTTTATGTTTTTAAAGTCCGACTAATTAATAGTCCATAAAATTGACATTATGAATATTTTATAGTAAATAATATTTTATTAATTGATTAAAAATCATAAAAAATCATAAATTCTAAAAGATTAAAGGGATATGGTAAAATAAATCTAAAAAATTCCATTTAGGGGTCTTTTTTAATTTCATTATAACATTATTGACCCTTATATGGTAGAACATTTTAATAGCAAGGTAATTGTCAAAATATTTAATGGGTGGTTAAAACAAAAAGATAAGGGTATAACCATGACCTAAACTTGTTCAAAAATTATTGGATGAAGAGTATTTGACCCATAAACCTATTATCAATTTTTTTTTGTTTAATGGACACTTTTCCATGAAAATAATATTTTTTTAAATCAAATATTGTTACAAAATGTCACTCTCTTTGTATTTAATATATTTTTTATGTCCAAATATGGGAAAAAGAAGATATAAACAAAATTAAATGTATATTTTGATCTTAATGAAATTTTTTTATTTTATAAATTTATTATTAATTCTTATAAATTATATAATCACCATATATTCTTGTGAAATGATAATACATTATTAATTTAATGAATAGAAAAATAAAATAAATGATTTTAAAGATATTAATTTTCCTATAATTTAAATTTGTAAATTTTTGAAATTATTTTTATTAATATATATACAATATTAGAGAGGTTTAAAGAATTATATTTTATTCCCACTTTGGCATTATGTATATGAAGTTAACTTTAATAAATAGCATCAAATTTGACAATGATGATATTATATGGAATTCATAATTTACTAAATTATTTAAAACTCATAAAAATCTTAAATAAACCTAAATGGGATAATTTATTGACTATTTTTTATTACCCTATTCATTTATAGACCATTTTTTAAGTATTTGGATCTAGAATAGCCATATTATATTTTAATATTTTGTGAAATTTCCAAAGTGTCCCTCACTTGAATTATAAAAGGGACCATCCTCCCTCACTTATTCAAAAAACATTGATCCATATAGATCGAACAACCCCTTCCCATTTATATTCCCTACATACTTATCTAAGTTATAGAGTTCATTTTATTCCAAAAAACCAAACTTAGATCCCTTAATAATAAATCTAAAGGAAGTCTAATGAAGAAGAGGTAATCATGTTTACCAACTTATTCAAGTTCATTTATTATTATACTTATTATTAATGTTATTTATATGATAAATTAATAAATAAAATATTATATATATTCTTAGATGTTATTATGATTATGGTACAACCATATTCCACATTTTATCCATCCTATGAAAAACAAAAGAACTGCACATGAATACGTACGACTTACTGTATCCACACAGTGGTGTAATTTTTTTTCATAACCACATTACTTGGATGGTTATAATGATTTAAATAATTAGTATATATGATAATTATGAAATTATATAATTTTTTTAAATTTATTATAGTATCCACTTCCTTATTGTTTCACACATTTAATGGAATGATATCATCGCTTGTGTGTACGTACAACCTACCATCTCCATGATGCGATGTGATTCATTTTACATATTAAAAATTAAATAATGGTTATAAAACTATATTAAATGATTAATTATGATATTTATAACATTAATATAATTTATTAAATGATGTACCTATATCCAATTAAAAAGAACTGGGACATTAATGACAAAACATACAAGTAAAATCAAGGCAATTAACACTTAAAACAATGAAAAAATGAAATATTTTTAATGAATGTGTGGTAAAATGTTATAAAATGATCACATAAGTTATTATAAATATTAATATAGTTCTTGAATAAATTAATAAAATTATTTAAACCATTATAAATGAGGATAAACTACGCACCACTAAATGGAAGTGTAAGGTAATGAATTTTCTCATTTCGCTTTTGTTTTTGTGAGATATATTCATTATTCACCAATTATTTATTTTGTGTGGTATACTACCCCTTTGATATATCAGATCATTAATGCTTTTATCTTCGTGGTATTTGATGTTTACTTTTATGATTATTAATTTTATGGGGCATACAATTTTATTGATTACAAAGTGGAAATATATTTCTTAACTCAATTTCCATTCATTAGGTTAAGCTTATAATTACATGATTATGTCATGAAAATATTATGTGTAAAATGAATTCTAATTATCTTATGTAGTATTCCCAATTATTTATTTGGATTCTCAATTGATACACATAATATATTCATTGATTGTTGCCTAAATCATATACCATTTTTACATACGGTGTTTACTTTGAATGTTATTTGAATAACTGGGGAAATGATATGAAATACATATCTTTTACTCAATATGGATATTTGTTGATAAGACATATTTATTCATGAATTAAATCAATAATTTTGATAAATGAGGAATTATTTGGACATGAAAACATGGGTGGGGCCTCACAATAGATGATAACATCCCGAACCAACTTCTTATAAAGATAGTAGCTGTAATGGTCACTACATTTCCTCAAGCATGGCTCCCCATATTCTAGAGGCTGAAAACTTGATGTGGGGGGTCTAATGATGGTATGGTGGGGACACTATACCGTCATGATCAAAGTATAACCATGGTATATCAGATAATAAATAACAAAAAATAGTGGAATCAGTAATAAATGAATGATATATAAGTGGAAGAATAATATAAACTGAATAAGAGTGATTAATATTGCTAATATACAACAATACATGCTGGTCCAAAATGATGATACCTAAACCGAAATAAAAACATACAATATGAAACATGATACAGTTTTGTACAAGGATAATAAAAGAATAAAAAACCTTGAGGGGGATCTCCCTAAGCATCTTGAGCTTTGTCTTAGTCCCTTGCTCCTAACTCATAGGTACAAGCATGAGATTGCAAGTAATAATTCATGGTCCTACAAACATGAGGTCTGCTTGGGTACCCCAGGGTAATGGCATCCTGATCAGGATGTGAGATATACTCAGTAGTCCACCACCAAAGGTATTTATATCTAAATCCAATATGTGAATATAAGGTACAATAGTGTGCAGGTATAAATAATAATAAACAATGGTAAATAAATAAATAATATTCAACTTAGGTTCCACTAAGAAACTTTTTAGACTCTATCTGCTTTCTAACATGCCTGAATGAGTTCCAAATCTATAACCATATATATATATATATAGTAAAATATGTATATACATATATATATTAGTTATATACTATATCCACCTATATGGAATAATTACGTGAGGATGTAATGAGCCATGTACCTGGATACTAGGTGCTAGATAGACCAAGGGTGTAACTCAAGTGTCTATATAACTAGTCTAACAAGCTTGTAGGATCAAGCAAGGGTATAATCCTTATATCTAATAATGAATGCGAGACTTCATTCTCAACACTCGAGATGGTGGTTGAGTCGTCGTGTCAATACCCAAAAAAGGACATGGTGTGTTATTCCCACCATTCGAATAGGGTCAATGGTGTGAGATGTCATAATCAACACCTAATGTAAGGGATAGTGAAACATAATACTCAAAAATCCCCTTAACAATCATTTCATAGCAAAGGGCATTATAATTCACACTATTCACACAAGTTGTTCTTATTTACATATAGAAAGAGGTGTGGTTGTACCACCCAATTAAATTACACTTAATTTAAACCATTCAATTTAAACAAGAAATTTCATTTATCAATGAAAGGATATTAATAATCAGTGCATTCCAACACATGTATATAGTGGTTGGTCTTTAAAAAAATTATAAGGAGGGGAACTCAATTTATAATCCAATCAAATAGAAGGTTGATAAAACACTATTTTATTGAATATTTTATTGATAATAAATTATATAATTTCCTCACATTGTGTTAAATATGTTTAATTAGAAAGTATTTGGAATTAGATCATTCATTTGAATATTTGATGAAAATTCCAGTTTTACTCTTTATAGTTCACTGTAGTATTTCGAAGATAAATATTTTTATGTTTATTATTTGAATTTTAACTTTTTTAACAGTGTTCCTAACATAAATATCTACAACTTTTATTCAGGACAGTAAAGCTAAAGAGTTCATTTGGTTGTTGAAAACGGGCCATGAAGTCAAAGTTGGGCTGGACTCTCCAGAATGGAGAAGCTTCTGTATTTCGGCCATAACTACTTCATATGGGCCTGGATTAAGCCCGAATATTTAGAGGAGATAGAGGACCCATATCCTCACATATTACCCTTCTGTAAGGCCGGCCAATTCACGCGTTTTGGTGGTCAAATGGGCGGTGCAATTGGCATTAAAATACTTGGACGAATTTCCACATTCACACTTGAAACAACTTGTAACCTCTCCTCCCCTCCCCTCTATAAATTGGAGTTTTTCTCATTTGGAGGGGTTGGGACGTGAATTACTAGATTGGAGGCAGAGGAGAATTTGTTTCACCCCAATTCTCCAACCATTGTAAGAGGGGTAGCTCTTGAAGCAAGGATCCCCTAATCGAAGCCTCCTTCTCTTCTTCATTTTGTAATGTTTTCATTTGTGTAATAAACTTCTTTGTTCTTCTTTTATTTATTATCTTTTCTTCTGTTTTGTTTAAATTTATTCTTCTCTTAATCTTCCTATTTGGGCTGGAATTTTTTTATAGAAGTGTTATTGGGTTATACCCATTATAAACCTTTGCACATGAAAAACGCTTCTACGATGATTACGCCACCCATAGAAGAGTAGTCTTTTAGTAATCGATCTATCTTCTACCCTCTTAATTTAATTATTTCGAATAAATGAGCTACTTTAATTCACATAATATGATCCATGAATTGTTTTTTTAAATTACAAGAAACTAAGTAAGCAATTGAACAATTAATACAAAAACACGTGAGGTCGGGATTTTGTGTAAATTGTGAGAGCGTAATCTTAATCGGTAATACAAGACCACACGGGATAAATTTGTAGAGTTAAAATATAATCCCTAAACACAATTCATCCTCATTTCCAGAATGGATATGTGATCTAATTAACCACTGACCATAAGATATCCTTAGAACAACAATCAAAGCCGGGTGCTGCGATTGCGTGTTCCGAAGCTAGCCTAGGGTTTAAGTAATTTCATCTTTGTGGTTAAGTAACCTCTCGTAGGGTTCGAGGGATAACAAATTAGGGGATCATAATTAAGTGGATATTTATTTAAATGATAATGATTAATAAGTTAATGAAGAGGTAGAGTTATATCGATTACGCCTTTTAAAATAGATTTCTAAAAAAACATATTCTTGTTGTGTCATTTTAATCGAAATTCATTTCAAAACTAAAAACAAAAAAATATACAATCTTCTTCTAGAAAACTTATTCTAGATTCTTAAACTATAAAAAAACCCAATCCTTTAAAGTAGTGTTTTTATTTTATTCTCTTTTATTTTATTTTTATAATACCTTTAATAAGTTGTTAAATTCACTTCCTCCTTTGAGAGACGACCTTGGTCAGCCACTCTGCTGCACCTAAGTACCCCAAAATCATACTAATCATTTGAGGGCACCCACGACAGTGCTCTTTAAAATTGATTCCATTGCTGTGGAGGCAAGTAATTATTTCAACCAATTAGAGGTATTTATTTTATTTTACATTTTATTCTCTTCCTCTCTACTTTCTTCCTTCTTTACCCAATCTGATTTTTCTTCTTCTTCTTTTATTTTCTTCTACTACTTTTTGGACCATCAACTCAAACTTCTCATTTTTATTTTACTATGGTACAATTTATTTCTTATCATTTTTTTGATCTATGACACAAACTAATCCTGAAGATCTCTTAGATCTTGACCCTGAGATTGAACGTAGCCTTAGGGCACGAATCAGACATTCTCAATCTACGGGAAGTTTCAATATTCAACCAGTTGGTGAATTCCTCTCTTCTGGAAACATTGGAATTGGAAGTTATTGAAATTCAAACATAAAATAAGAACCAATGGCTGAAAAAAATTTAAATGAACTTAATAGAACCATTCGAGAATTGGATGCACCTGATATTAACTATCAACCAAATTGTATTGCATACCCAAATCTCGAATCGGACTTTGAACTGAAATCTGGGTTAATTCACTTACTTTCTAAGTTTCACGGCCTCTCTAGTGAGGATCCCAATAAACATTTTAAAAAATTTAATGTGGTTTTCTCAACCCTTAAACCAAGAAATGTTTCTAAAGATCAAATCAAATTAAGAGCATTCCCATTCTCACTTGATGGAGCTGCAAAAGACTGGATGTATTATTTACAACCCGAAGATGTAACTTTTTGGAACGATTTGAAATGTCTTTTCTTGCAGAGATTTTTTCTAGAATCAAGGACCACTTCTATTCAAAAGGAGATATCAGGGATCAATCAAGCACAAGGGGAGTCAATGTATGAGTACTGGGAGCGATTCAAGAAGTTGTGTGCAAGCTGTCCGCATCACTAAATCAGTGAGAAACTCCTCATCCAATACTTCTACGAAGGACTCAAACCCATGGAGAGGAGCATGGTTGATGCTGCAGCTGGAGGAGAATTGGTGGAAAAGACACCAGTAGCTGCACGTGCATTGATCGACAAGATTGCCCAAAACTCCCAACAATTTGGTGATAGAGGTACACCACATGTCAGGGGAGTACATCAGGTAAGTACTTCATCTATTGAAATTCATTTGATTGATACTAAGTTGGAAGAATTGACCACTATGGTGAGGAAAATTGCTTTTCCACAAAAGACAACTCTACCCACTCTTTCAAGGCCTTGTGGAATTTGCACTGAGACAAGCCACCCAACTGACTGTTGCCCACAACTACAAGAGACAGAGGATTGCACAACAATATTCCCAGGGAGATCATTTCAGTAGCAACAACAACCATATCCCCAAAAGAAGTTTGATTCATTTGCTCCAACATACATCCAAGGGTGGAAAGATCAACCAGACATGAGGTATGGCTCTGGACAACAACAAAGGCCCCCTTTTCAACCAAACTTCCAGCAGCCTCCACCTTACCAACAGGGTTTCCAACAACCCCAAAGGAGATTTGAAGCTCAAACATCAGCAAGTCGGAAACAAGGGAATCCTCCACCAAAGGTATATTCTAATACTGATTATCTTTTAAAGAAAATTGTTCTTAATCAACAGAGTGAGCTGAAGAGTCAAAGTTTGGAGCTGAGGGAGTTGAAGACTCAAATGAGCCAGACTGCCACCACCCTCCATGAACTTGTGAGTAAGAATTCTGGAAATCTACCTTCCCAACCCACTCTAAATCCAAAGGGGAATGTCAGTTCCATCACATTGAGAAGTGGGAAGCAAATGAACAATACATCTATACCTACCATTCCACCAGGATTCACCTCAACTCCGGAGAAGCTGCATTCCAAACCAACTGATGAGCAATCCAAGGAGAAAGATAAAGGTAAGAAAAATATTGATGATGTTCCTCCTAAACCCCTTCCTTTTCCAAACAAGGTTGTTCAAACCAAGAAGATGGCTGAAGAAGCAATGCAAAAGGAGGTTTTGGACACATTCAAGCATGTGGAGATCAACATTCCTCTACTTGAAGCCATTAAAAAAATCCCAAGGTATTCCAAATTCTTAAAAGAACTCTACACCAATCGAAGAGGGATCAAGGGAAATGAGAGGATCAACCTTGGAAGTAATGTCTCAGCACTCATTACACCAACTCTAGCAATGCCAACAAAGTGCAAGGATCCCAGGACATTCACCATCCCATGTACCATAGGGGAGTTGCACTTCTCTGATGCTCTTTGTGATTTAAGAGCTTCAATAAATGTGATGCCGCACTCTGTATTATCTTCCTTGCAGGTTGGTGAGTTGAAGCCAACAAGAGTAGTGGTGTAATTGGCGAATAGAGCTATGGAATATCCAGCGGGAGTCCTTGAGGATGTACTTGTTCGGGTAAGAGACATGATATTTCCAGCGGATTTCTATGTTCTTAACATAGAGGATGATCAGGTAAGTTCTCATTCCCCCATTATCTTAGGTAGGCCCTTCCTCAAAACTGCAAAAACTATCATAAATGTCAATGAGGGTACACTTTCCATGGAATTTTGGGATGATGTTGAGATATTTAATGTTATGGATTCCATGAAGTACCCCTCTGAGGACCATTCTTCTTTTTTTATCTCCCATTTTGAACCACCAAGTAAAAACTCCATGGATTTTGATTGTCCTATTCTTAGGGAGATTATGAGTATTGGTTCTGGTTTAATGTCTAAGAGAACTTTCACACCTATTTCTAATGAACAAGACTCTCTAAGATTTGATTTTGAAATGGATTCATATTCTGATCTTGTTCATGTGAACTTTGATTATGACATGGCTATAGAGTATGCTGATGGATTTGATGCTTTATTCTCTGATTTTGATGATGTATATTCTGATACCTATGCTCTTTGTGCACATATTTCGGTTCCTTCAATGTCTCTATCCATACTACACCCTCCTTCATTAGAACTCAAGCCATTGCCACCAAATCTGAAATACTCATACTTGTTGAGTGGTGATAGATTACCTGTTATCATTTATAAAAGTATATCTTTTGAACATGAAGAAAAGCTTTTGAATATTTTGAGGGAGAACATCAGGGCGATTGGGTGGACCTTGGCTGACATATCAGGTATTAGACCCTCCATTTGCATGCATAGGATTCTCTTGGAGGATGGGGCTAAACCGGTGAGACATCCACAAAGGAGAATCAATCCCACCCTCTTGGAAGTTGTTAAACAAGAAGTTGATAAATTGCTTGAGGCCGGTATAATCTTTCCCATTTCAGATTCTCAGTGGGTAAGTCCAATTCAGGTTGTGCCTAAGAAAACTGGTTTTATTGTTGTTAAAAATGAGAAAGATGATTTAGTTCCAATGAGGGTGAAAAATAGTTGGCGTGTGTGTATTGATTATAGGAAACTAAATCAGACCACTCGCAAGGACCATTTCCCCCCTCCCATTTATTGATCAAATACTCGAGAGACTAGTTGGGAAAACACACTGTTGTTTCTTGGATGGATTTTCTGGATATTTTCAGGTTCCTATAGCTCCAGAGGATCAGGAGAAGACTACATTCACCTGTCCCTTTGGCACATTTTCCTACCGGAGGATGCCATTTGGACTTTGCAATGCCCCTGGTACCTTCCAGAGATGTATGGTGAGTATTTTTTCTGATTTTATTGAGATTTGCATGGAGGTATTTATGGATGATTTTACAGTGTATGGGTATTCATTTGATAAATGTCTAAGTAGTTTGGGAAAGGTGTGGAATCATTGTATTGAGAAGAATCTGGTCCTGAACTTTGAAAAGTGTCATTTTTTGGTAGAGCATGGCATTGTCTTAGGGCATGTAGTGTCAAAACATGGGATAGAGTTTGATAGATCTAAGGTAGACATTATTTCATCCTTACCCTATCCTTCATGTGTGCATGATGTTAGATCTTTCCTAGGGCATGCAGGATTTTATCGACGCTTCATCAAATATTTTAGTAAGATCACTCTTCCTATGTCACGGTTACTTCAAAAAGATTCTTGATTTTCTGTTTGATGATTCTTGTAGGACTTCCTTCGATGAGCTAAATAAGTGTTTGACCACTCCACCTATCATACATCCCCCACGGTGGGACCTTCCATTTGAGCTTATGTGTGACGCCTCCAACTTCGCGGTTGGAGCTGTCTTATCTCAGAGGGTGGAAGGACGTTCACATGTGATTGCCTATGCATCAAGGACATTGGATTCAGCCCAATCAAACTACACAAACACGGAAAAGGAGTTTCTTGCTGTCATATTTTCTTTAGATAAATTCCGTTCATATTTATTGGGCTCTAAAGTAGTTGTTTTTTCTGACCATGCAACTTTGAGGTACCTCCTGAAGAAGCCAGATGCAAAGCCACGACTTATCCATTGGATGCTCCTTCTTAAAGAGTTTGACCTTGAGATAAAGGAAAAGAAAGGGTTAGAGAATTTGGTGGCAGACCACATGAGTAGGATTACTCACACACTAGAGGATGACCCCTTGGACTAGGCACCACTTCAGGACACTTTTCCTGATGAGCATCTTTATTCCATCTCAGGTACGCATCCTTGGTATGCTGATTTAGTGAACTACATTGTTGACTCTGAAATCCCTGCAAATTTAAAGAAACATCAAGTCCAAAAATTAAAAAGTGAGTCTAGGTTTTATGTATGGGATGATCCTTACCTCTGGTGCTTGTGTAGTGACCAAGTCATTAGGAGGTGTGTTCCCGATCATGAGTTTGAGTCTATTTTGCATTTCTGTCATACACTTGCTTGTGGTGGACACTTTGGACCCCAACAGACATCTAGGAAGGTTTTGGACTCTGGATTATATTGGCCTAGATTATTCCATGATGCCCATGTGTTTTGTAAGTCATGCTCTCGTGGCCAACACACTGGGAACATTTCTAAGAGACATGAGATACCCCAACAACCCATACTATTCTTTGAGAGTTTTGATGTCCGGGGCATTGATTTTATGGGTCCTTTTCCTAGTTCATTTGGATTTTTGTATATTTTGGTTGCTGTTGATTATGTGAGTAAATGGGTAGAGGCAAAGGCCACCAGGACTGAAAATTCTCATGTTGTAGTGGATTTTGTCAAGGCTCAAATTTTCTGCAGGTTTGGAGTACCAAAGGCCATCATTAGTGACCAAGGGACACACTTTTTCAATAGGAATTTTGCTTCCCTCCTTCGAAAGTATGGGGTGACACACAAAACATCAACACCATACCACCCCCAAACAAATGGACAGGCTGAGGTTTCAAATCATTAGTTGAAACAAATCTTGGAGAAAACCGTGCAGCCAAATAGGAAGGATTGGAGCAAGCGCTTGGATGATGCATTGTGGGCCTATAGGACAACATACAAGACCCCCATTGGTATGTCCCCATTTTGGATTGTTTTTGGGAAAGTGTGTCATCTCCCCGTGGAAGTTAAGCATCAGGCTTATTGGGCTATAAAGAAATGCAACATGGATTTGGCCCAAGCTGGAATCCAAAGGAAGCTGCAAATTCAAGAGCTTGAGGAGATTAGATTATCATCATATGAGAACTCAAGGCTCTACAAGGAAAGATCAAAATAATCTCATGACAAAATGATCCAACAAAGGGAGTTTCATGTTGGAGAGAAAGTCCTTCTCTACAGTTCACGACTGAAGCTGATACCTGGTAAGTTGCATTCCAGATGGTTAGGTCCTTATGTTGTGACTAATGTTTTTCCTTATGGTGCAGTGGAGATCACACAAGAGGACACTGGAAGTAGCTTTACAGTCAATGGGAAACGCTTGAAGAGATACATTTAGGTACTTCCTACTAATGCAGTGGATTTTATCACACTGCATGACCCCATCATCACTTGAGCACATCCGGCTGTTCCTAACCCTTTCACTTTTATATAATTTGTCCTATTTAAAAATTCTGTATTTCATTTGCATATATCATCTCATAGGTTCACATTGAGGACAATGCAATATTTTAAGTGTGGGGGAGCGAACCTTTTAGTTTAGTAATTTCAATTGATTTCCTGTTAAAAAAAACCAAAAAAAATTGTGTGATTTTCAAATTTTGTGAGTTTATTTTACAATTTTCTGTGTATTTTTGAAACTTTTGAGCTGAAATGATTCTCATCACCATTTTTAAATCCATATCAATATGTGAAACAATTTACCCCTTGAAACTAAGCTTAAATGACTTTGTTTTAAGTTCAAATATTTAGTAATTTCATGGAAAGTACACCGAATTTTGAATCCCATGCCACATCTCACTGTCTTTATATTTGAAATCACTTTCCTGTGAGGCTTATAAACCATTATTTTCATATTATTTACATTCACCTCACTTCTTGAGAGAACCAAACCATGCTTGATTTAACCACAATTTGATTTATTCCTGCCAAAACTTGAGGGTTTGATGTACTTATGTTTAAATGATTGAGACATTTGTTTGGTATTAAAGCCCCTATTTCAAAGAATACTTTTTTATAATGGTATAACTTGAATATTTAATCCTTTTATCCCTTAGAAGCCATGCACAACCTGTTAGGTTAGCCACATTACAATCCAATTTCCCTATCCAACCAACTCTTGAAGTGAAATTGCATAATCTAGTTGAGATTAAGTGTGGGGCAAGTTTTCTTGTGTTTTTCCACCACATTCTGTGAAACTTTGAGTAGAAAATTAAATTCTGTAGAGATGTGTTTGCTGATGAAGAAATTCATTATATTAAAATTTGTGCCTTTTATGGTGCTTTCAAGACAAGTGAAGCTGTGCCTTTTCTGGAGCTTCTAATTGAGGTGGAAAGTTGTGCCCATCTGAAGCTTTCAAGAAAATCATGTTTGAGAAGATTGAAATTTTTTATGATAAAAGGATGAATGGTGTAAGCTTTTCATTAATTTTTTATGATGATGGAGCTGAATTGATACTATGGGGATTGAGGAGAAGACCATATTTAAGTGAAAATTAGATTAATGCAATTTTGCTTCAAAAAGAGTCAAGCCCTCCTCATTCAGCCTTAGAATTGTTCACATCTAAATCCTACCAACTGAAAGCCACATAACAACCCTGAAAATTCCTCATGATAAACATATGTCCTTGACTCACATCGGGTAGTGATGTAGGAATCTATCAAGCCTATGGTGACCCTTGTATGAGTTTGGATGAGAAAGACATTGCAAAAAAAATTCATATTTGAGTGATGAGAGAAAATTTAAGCGAGGTAAGTGTTTTGTGCATGAGAGGATAAATGAAGTGGAAATATATTGAATGATATAAATGGAGAACTTGAAATAATGTTTTTTTATGAGGCATGATATCTTTTGATTCTTGGTGGGAAATTTATTGATCTCAAGGATATGTGTTTTAAAATTGGTTTTGATTTGATATTGATGTCTACTTGACATGAGGTTTTGCCCAGGAGTGCAAAAGGGTAAGTGTGGGGGAGTTCATAAAACACTATTTTATTGAATATTTTATTTATAATAAATGATATAATTTCCTCACATTGTGTTAAATATGTTTAATTAGAAAGTATTTGGAATTAGATCATACATTTGAATATTTGATGCAAATTCCAGTTTTACCCTTTATAGTTCACTGTAGTATTTCGAAGCTACATATTTTTATATTTATTATTTGAATTTTAAATTTTGTAAAAGTGTTCCTAGCATAATTATCTACAACTTTTATTCAGGACACTAAAGCTAAAGAGTGCATTTGTTTGTTGAAAAAGGGCCATGAACTCAAAGTTGGGCTAGACTCTCCAGAATGAAAAAGCTTCTGTATTTCGGCCATAACTCCTTCATCTGAGCCTAGATTAAGCCCAAATGTTTAGATGGAATAGAGGACCCATATCCTCACATAGTATCCATCTGGAAGGCCGGCCAATTCACGCTTTTCGGTGGTCAAATGGGCGGTGCAATGTACATTAAAATATTTGGCCAAATTTCCACATTCACACTTGAAACCACTTGTAACCTCCCCTCCCCTCCCCTCTATAAATTGGAGTTTTTCTCATTTGGAGGGGTTGGTACGTGCATTAGGATATTGGATGCAGAGGAGAATTTGTTTCACCCAAATTATGCAACCATTGTAAGAGGGGTAGCTCTTGAAGCAAGGATCCCCCCATCGAAGCCTCCTTCTCTTCTTCATTTTGTAATGTTTTCATTTGTGTAATAAACTTCTTTGTTCTTATTTTATTTCTTCTCTTTTCTTCTATTTTGTTTAAATTTATTCTTCTATTAATCTTCCTCTTTGGGCTGGAATTCTTGAGTAGAAGCTTTATTGGGTTATACCCATTATAAACCTTTGCACATGCAAAACGCTTCTACGATGATTACGCCACCCATGGAAGAGTAGTCTTTTAGTAATCGATCTATATTCTACCCTCTTCATTTAATTATTTTGAATAAATGAGCTACTTTAATTCACATAATATGATCCATGAATTGTGTTTTTAAATTACAAGAAACTAAGCAAGAAATTGAACAATTAACACAAAAACACGCGAGGTCGGGATTTTGTGTAAATTGTGAGAGTGTAATCTTAATCGGTAATACAAGACCACACAGGATACATTTGTAGAGTTCAAATATAATCCCTAAACACAATTCATCCTCATTTCCAGAATGGATATGTGCTCTAATTAACCACTGACCATAATCCTTCCTTAGAACAACAATCAAAATAGGGTGCTGCGATTGCGTGTTCCGAAGCTAGCCTAGGGTTTAAGTAATTTCATCTTTGTGGTTAAGTTAACTCTAGTAGGGTTCGAGGGATAAAAAATTAGGGGATCATAATTAAGTGGATATTGATTTAAATGATAATTATTAATAAGTGAATGAAGAGGTAGAGTTAGATCGATTACGCCTTTTAAAATAGATTTCTAAAAAAACATCTTCTTGTTGTGTCATTTTAATTGAAATTCATTTCAAAACTAAAAACAAAAAAATATACAATCTTCTTCCAAAAAACTTCTTCAAGATTCATAAACTATAAAAAAAACCAATCCTTTAATGTAGTGTTTTTATTTTATTCTCTTTTATTTTATTTTTATAATACCTTTAATAAGTTGTTAAATTCACTTACTCCTTTGAGAGACGACCTTGGTCAGCCACTCTGCTGTACCTAAGTACCCCAATGTCACACTAATCATTTGAGGGCACCCACGACAGTGCTCTTTCAAAGGTTTCAAGTCATTTAAACATTTAGTTACAAGGAATTTCATGCCCTTTTATTAAATCCTTTTAATAATATCTTTAGAGTTCATGTACAAAGCATGCCATATATGTAGACATAAACATAATAACATAGGAAACACTATTTCTATATAGAAAAGAAATATTTAAAACACTAATAATCACCTTTTGGTTTAAAAGATAGTGTACCTCAACCGAGTCATTTTATTATAAAACATGGCATTGTTGAAAAACAATTCATTTATTTCATCAAAGTATCACATTCATGATTCATAACTCAATTCATAAAAAATGTTCATTTTAGAAAGATACTGTTGGCACCAAAATATGGCCTGAAAGAAAGGAGAAAAAAAGGAATGCAGGCGCGCTGCCTCGCGAAGCCCCGACGCGAAGCATTCCCGTGAAGCCCCGTCGCGAAGGGCCCCGACCCTCGCGGCCTCATGAAGGTCCATAGGCGGTGATGCTCTGCGAACGCGTTTGACGTTTGCGAGCCGCCGCGAAGCTCCAGAGGTGGTGATACTTCGCGAACGCGTTTGACGTTCGCGAGCCGCCGCAAAGCTCCAGAGGCGGTGATGCTCCGCGAACGCGTTTGACGTTCGCGAGCCGCCGCGAAGCAACAGAGGCGGCGCACGAGTTCTGCTTCGCGGCGCCCCTTCCCTATAAATACTGAACTCCCCCTAAGTCCACAGGACGGACAATCCGACCTTTCAGCTTCTCCTCTCCCGAATCGCGAAGCACCCTTTTCCCCGGGAATTATGAGCTCCGCGAGGTATTCCAACTTCGCGAGACGACTCTGCTTTGTCTCGTTTTGAGCCTCTCTTCCGAGAGGGATTCCCTTCGTGAAGCTCAAGGGCATTCGTGAAGGAAGGGGATTCCCAAGGGAACCCGAGCAGCCACGGAGCACTTGTGCTTCGCGAAACACCCAACCCATACGAGTGATCCCTATGCTAAGGCAGGATCGCTCCACATCGCGAAGCACACTGCTTTGCAGGACCGTCCTTCGTGAGGCACCCCTCGTTCGGGAGGCAGTGCTCTGTTCCACTTCGCGAAGCACCTCCCATTCACACCTGTGTCCCATGCTAAGGTAGGATCACTCCACATCGCGAAGCAGACTGATTTGCAGGACCCTGCTTCGCGAGGCAGTGCTCCGCGAACACTGTTCCACTTCACGAAGCACCTTACATTCCCACCTACGCCCCATGCTAAGGCCAAGGTACTCCACTTCGCGAAGCACACTCTTTTGCTTAGCGATTCCTCTTCCCGTGCGACCGTCCAGGTTTGCACGATGTGATTTCAAAGTCCCATGGACAATACCACTCGTAGCGTTGCTTCGCCTAATGCTTCTTCGCATAGGCACACTAACGGCTATTGCTTCTTCGCATAGCCACGCTAACGTGGACCCCTCGATGGTTTGTTCCACAACCCCCCTTAACCATGGCCTTACTGGTACCTTCCCTCCCCCAAGGACCAGAGGGTACCAGTTATGTAAGTCCTAAGGGTGTGGAGTAAACCCACGTCGTCCGAGCTGCAGGACGTTAAATTGCCAAGCACCGCGTCCTCAACACATGACGTTAAAATATGATCTGACCTCATCTCCCTCACGAAGGGTCCCCTCAACTCGAACATTCGTTACACCACTCGTCTCCACGGGAATGGAATCACCCATCCACAAGGGGTGATATCCTCCTTTTCGGAGTGGCGTATGCTCGTAGGAGAAGGGCGACCCTAGTTCCCCAACGGATGGTTGCACCTCTGCATCTCCATACTTCCCTACTACCAAGGTCAGTGGAGGGAATGATACGGGACGAGGAACCTCCCATCATTGGACCAAGGTCCATCTTCTTTGCGCTTTGTCGCACCATGGGCCTCCATCCTGGAGTAAGCCCCAGCACCATGGGCCGCCTAACGCGTAAGCCCCTCTTCGCTTCTCACGGACGCATCCTTCGCGACATGATCGTCAGGTCCTTGCAAACTCTTGTTTCTCACACCGAGCATGACTCACGTGGGCTTAGAGTGAGCACTGACCCTGATACCCATCCCATACTGAACTACGAGGACTTTGATCCATGCCAAGGCATGGTACGTAGGAAGCCTCTCTGAGGTTCAAGCCCACCCTCATATGAACTACGAGGTCTTTGATCCATGTCAAGGCATGGTACGTAGGAAGCCTCCCTGAGGTTCAAGCCCACCAGTCATTTCACGTCGGGTCTCACCTGCGTCCAGCACGACGTTAAACTGCATTCCGATCCAATGGCAAGCCATTGCGGCCCCATCCCCTTTGAACTACAAGGACTTTGATCCATGTCAAGGCATGGTACGTAGGAAGCCTTTATGAGGTTCAAGCCCACCAATAGTGGACCCCCGGGTCTACTTTCACGTCGGTTCACCGACGGACTCATCCCCTTTGAACTACGAGGACTTTGATCCATGTCAAGGCATGGTACGTAGGAAGCCTTCATGAGGTTCAAGCCCACCAATAGTGGACCCCCGAGTCTACTTTCACGTCGGTTCACCGACGAACCCATTCCATATGAACTACGAGGTCTTTGATCCATGTCAAGGCATGGTACGTAGGAAGCCTCCCTGAGGTTCATTCCCACCCGTCATTTCACGTCGGGTCTCATTCCCGTCCAGCATGACGTTAAACGGAATTCCGGTCCAGTGGAAAGCCGTTGCGACTCATCCCATATGAACTATGAGGTCTTTGATCCATGTCAAGGCATGGTACGTAGGAAGCCTCCACGAGGTTCAAGCCCACCACTAGTGGACTCACGGGTCTACTTTCACGTCGGGTCATACCCACGTCCTGCATGACGTTAAACTACACACCCCTTGTCCCACATGACATTAAACTGCATACCCATTCCCTAGTGAACTACGAGGACTTTGATCCATGTCAAGGCATGGTATGTAGGAAGCCTCCACGAGGTTCAAGCCCACCCATCATCCAATTCACATCGAGTTCTACCTACGTCCAGCACGACGTTAAGCTGCAATTCTTGTTCGACGGCAAGCCGTTGTGACTAATCCGAACTAAGAAGACTTTGATCCATGTCAAGGAATGGTACATAGGAAACCTTCCCAAGGTTCAAGCCCATATACCATTGGACCAAGGTCCTCCATTTACGTCGGTTCACCGACAGCCAATGCCCATCGTTCATTCACGTCAGGGCTCATTCTCGTCCCGCATGACACTAAACTGTATCCCACCAATTCTATGAACTACGAGGTCTTTGATCCATGTCAAGGCATGGTTCGTAGGAAAACTTCCCGAGGTTCAATCCCACCATTAGTGGACTCACGTGTCTACTTTCACGTCGGTTCGCTGACGACATCCATCGGGCCAAGGTCCACCTTCACGTCGGTTTACCAGCACCGTCCCGAACTACGCAGACTTTGATTCCCTGCCACGGGGATACGTAGGAAGCCTCTTCAAGGCTCAAGCCTAACTTCACCGTCGCCCCTACGATGGTCCCATTTCACTCCCCTCCGCTCCATTCATCCACTATCCACCCTGATCCTTGCCCGGACCTCATGTCTCGCTGAGACCATGTCGATATGCTTTTCTTCGCGGCCGACCATGGGCTGGCCCCAGTATCAGCATCCCTTCAAGGGAAATCCCTCAACCCGGTCTACCCTAGCTAATGCTCTGGTTGGGTTGATCCGTCTCAGCTGGACGTTAAACTCACGGCATACCCTGTGTTAAACGCCGGAAGCTGAGGAAAACCTCAGATATGTGGCTATGGTATATAATTCCCCTCATTCGATGTGGGATTCCTCGGGCTTCCACGCCCTCGAGAAGCCCTGTGACCAGGGACAACAGACAAACACGCCAGGTTCCCCAGCATCCAGACACGCTACTGATGCCTCAATGTGACTACTCCCCCGACTGAAGGTTGCTGCCCTGACTGGACCCCTTGGAATGTCCCGAAAGAAGCAGTGTAATTAATCGGCATCCATGGAAACATGGCACTGGGAAGAGTTTCACGAACTACGTATTTAATCTATGAGGGAGACCCGTACTAGGTGACGAGCTCCGAGGAGGAATCCACGGAGGGAAGAACCGACATCCCATCATCCCATTTCGATCAAGGAGCAGACGTACCTGAACAAGGAACGGATGCCTCCTTCCTTTGGAAAGCGGGAATGCGGGGAAACGAAGCCGCGCGTCCCCCTCCGCGGACGGACGGATGCGCGCGCGCCCCGGCGGAAAGCGTCGGAAACAGAAATGGTAAACCCGACGTGAAATTATTCTCCTCAGTATGGAGATTAGTAGCATTCGAGACGCTAGTAGATTGACGTGTCACCAGATCCAGATGTCCGACGCTTGGTCCCGCCATGCAAATAGAGGGCCTGTCGTGAAACTCACCGGAAGTCGGGGCAGTAGAACGTGGGGCATTCCGTTCTGCAGCGTGTTGGAGTGGATTCTTCTTACAGACGTGGAGAATGGAAGGACGCTGGGGCACTGGCTGTCAATCCTTTTCCTCTAAGTTCTGATGAGTTGATCCCTTCCTTTCTCAGGAACCAGGTTGGTGTTACAGAGACGCGATCATCGCCCGCTAGCCTACGCAGGGGCAGGGGCAATGTTTCCACAGCCACCCCACATGGCTCCACTACTGCTACGACGACTGCCACATTGCGGAATACGGGGAGCCCACATCCTCTTTCCCCATCGGAGGTCATCCAGCGTGATCAACAACCTCGTGCGCAGGTACGAGGAGGAAGGGGTCATCCCAACTAGGGATATGGTCCGTCTGGACCTGGAGGCGTCCAGGCCTCACCGTCAATGCCGCCCTAACAGGCCGCGCAGGGAGCCCCTGCTCCCCACCCCAACGTTCAACCGTTTCGGGAGCCTGTCCCCGGAACGCCTTGACGACTCCTCTCATTACGCCGAAGAGGCGGGTGCCATCCGGCTCAGCCCACTCAGGGTTCCGACCCAAGGGCTCCAGGCGAGGGCTCCCGCCCGGCCGCGTCAACGCCGCCGTCCGGCTCCGCAGGAAGAACAGGAAGGCCATGCCCCTACACCACCTGCACCAGCTCGCCTGACCCGACGTCAGCGCCGGGCCCGGGCTGAGGACGCTCTCCTAGGCGCGTCAACGTCGACAGCTACAGTGGCCCGAGCCACCGCCGACGTGCATCACGAAGCCCCCGCATACCCTGATCAGGGGCACTCTTTTACCCAACCAGGATCGAGACCCCAACCGCCCCACGGGCAGGCCGGGTTGACTCTCTGGGTTGCTGGCCCAAATGGTGATCGCCGCGAGCTAACCCGCGGTGATATCACCCTGTACGAAGGCCCTCCCCGTGCCACTACTTCACAGAGCATGGGCCTTCCCCGCTCTGAAGTCCATTATGGAGGCATGCCTCGTGCTGCCCCCATCCCCAAGGAAGACCTGCCCCGTGGCAGTGACGACCAGCGCGGAAAGTTTTCCCGCGCCCACCATACAGGGTATGGAGTCCATTCTCCTGCCCCTGACTGCCGATCTAAAGGAGCCGTCTATCCGGTCCTTCTCAAACGTGGGGGCCCTCCCTACGTCCTCTCTGCAACCGGTGAAGGTCCTCCTCGCCCCAGCAACTATAGGTGTGAATGTCAGCCTCGCTCCGCCCGCAGTGACCAATGGGGGTCCTCCCCATGCTCCTGCCAATTCTAACAGAAGCCCCGCCTGCACGGGTACTGTTCATGGAGGTCCTCCCCATGTACCCTTCGACATCTGCCCCGGTGCCCCCCGCACCTCGGCCATCTCGAGTGGGGGACCTCTCCTCCACGACGCCAGCGCCGCCCCGAGACTCCATAATAGGGATCAAACCTATCCCGAAGAGCCACCCCGGGGCAGGAGAGCAGGTCGTCGCCGCCACAAGAAGAGTCCTGGGAAAGCCCGGGTGGGGATCAAACCCGCCCGCTTCTCCGACTCTGAAGCGAAATGCAATTCAGCCATGGAGGCTTCTCCCCGCTCCTCCGTATCCAGGACTGGGGCAGGAACCAGACGAGTTAGCCTCATTCTCCCGGAACATGAGGTCCACCGGATTCCCATCTCCCTCCGAAGGTACATCCAGGAGGTAGAGATTCTGGGAATTCCGCAGGTCTCGACCGCGCAATCGCCACCATCATCACCAGAAGCGCCCTCTACCTCTACCAGTGACCACAGAGAGCTATTTTGGGGGCCAATGGAGGTAGAGCAACAACATGACCGGTCACCAGTAACTGCGATTCCTGTGCCGTAAGCTGTGGCTATCAGCCCATCGTACCGTGACATCATGGACAGGTCACCTCGCTCTTCGGAGGATGGCCCGGAGTTCGGCGGCCAGTCAGCTCGTTCGCCGTATTCTCCGCCGCCAAGTCTACTATCCCAGAGGTCTGCCTCGGTACCGCTACCGGTCCCTCAACCGCCCACGGTTGACGAGTGGGGCAACACAGGGCCAGACCCTGAGTCCGAGCCCAAGAGCTTCTGGAGTATTCTTGCAGCAGATTACTTCCCGGAGAAGTTTTGGCCGACGACAACGCTGAATTTTCACGTAACGGAGTCTCTTACCCCTGAGGAAGTGGTGTGTTTTTGTCGAACCCTATGGGAGAGGAACTTCCGCCTCCATTACGAACGGGTAGTGTACCCCATAAGTAGGGATCAATTTGAAGAAATCGGGGAGCAGTGCCGCCTGATCGATACAGCCGCGCTTCTTGTGGCCCAACACCCTGAGTTGCCAGGCCGCCAGAGTTCCCTTCAACGGAAATGCGTTCAGAGTTTTAAATCACTCCGCAGAATCGTCAGGGAATCCACCCCCATGTGCAAGTCCATGGTTGGGGACACTATGCCGCTCTTCTCTTCGACCCTATCCGACGGCAGCCCGATTTGCTATGCGACATCGAGGACATGCCCTCGAGCGGTGTTTCGGTCCACATGACCGACATCGTGGACAAGGAAGACGAGCTCAAACTCCTTGATGGAGACTTACCCTCTGAGGGCATACCGCCACTACTGGACCCATCAGGGAGAGTTACCCATCAACAGAGGAACCTGCTAGGCCTCCCCGTACCCACCGAGTCGCTGATACTCAGTCGAAACACCGGAAAGGGTAATGAGCATGTCGGAACTATCAAGCACTCCGACCCATCCGCCTCTTTGCAGAAAACAGACAAAGATTCTGAAAAGGCCGCGTTATGCCAGCAGCTTTCCGAGTAGAAGAGGCTAGTTGATGAAATCTTGGCTGAGCGCGCCGCAGAGCAGCGACCCGACTATGGTAATCCCAGGCCGGGGCAGCAGGGGCAGGAACAATTCCCCCCCGGTGAGATGCCTCCGGGAAACTTTGATCATGCTACGACCGCAGACAGGGAAGAAGCCGGGACGTATGGCAAGAGGGTGCGATACGTTTTGCCAACCCCCCTGAGCGATGGGGCAACTCGAAGAATCCGGTCCGGGTTCCCCCAGTCGCCCCGCAGGTCGTCCAGCCAGTTGACCCACGAGAGGCCGAAGCCGTCTACCGTGTTGAAGAACCTGGAAATGCACTTGTGGTTAGGGATCCCCGTCAAGACAGGGAACCCCGCCCGGATGATATTATTGCGGCACTCACAGCCCGCCTTGAAGCATTAGAAATGCGGCAAGTGGCGGTCCCACCAGATGGCAAGCCTTATCCCGCGTGGGTGGATGATATGCCCGCACCTCCAGGTTTTGGGAACCCCACTTTCTCGCCCTTCAATGGGACAGGGGACCCGCCCCAGCACTTGGCTTATTTCTCTTCCAGGTGTGGCCCCATTCTGGGGACCCGGCTCAGCAAGAAGCCGCCAAACTCCGATGTTTCGTACAGACATTGGAAGGTCCGGCATTCGTTTGGTACAGCCAGCTCCCTATCGGATCGGTGACCGGTTGGGAGGATCTCCGCCGACAGTTCCTGTACCAGTTCAGATCCACCACGCAGAAGACCAGTATTGCGGACCTCTTCAAGTGCAAGAAGAGGCCTGATGAGCGGGTTGCCGATTTCATCGCCTGGTGGAAGGGATTTACGTATTCCCTCGATATGCCACTGACTCAGGAGAAATTACTGACGATGTGTGTGGGGAACGTAAAGACAGAGCTGGTACCCTCTCTGATCACCCAGAACTACCCTGGAGGGTTCATGGATTTCTCAGATAAGGCTCAGCGCCTCGAGGAATCCCTGCAACAGGCTAGCCAGGCACGTTTGTTGCCCCCCATGATCCCATCCAGGAGGGCCGCTAGGGCTGAAACAACCACGGTGTCCCAAATAGAAGCCCCGAGGCTGCTGGAGTTACTTCCAGCGGCACCACCCCCGCAACCCCGCAGAGTTCCTCCACCTCAAGCAAAGGTTCCTGCCCAGCAGCAACCGCCTCAGAACCGACAGGTTCCCCCGCGCAATGCGCCACCGCCACCTAGGCGGGACAATCAGGCGCTGCCTCCTCGGCAGGCCCCCCGGCCCCTCGTCAGGGCCATGCCCCCAGGACCCCCAATCCGGAAAGAAGGTACCATACTTATTCGTTTAACGAAAATCAGGTCCCTGGCTATTTCTGAAGTGCTCTAGAGCAAGGGATTGTGCGCTTGCCCGAATGCAGAAGGCCGGCAGAGGCAAATCTCACCAATCACCCCAACTACTGCCCTTATCATCGGATTTTGGGGCACACCCTCAAGAAATGCTATGTGTTCAAAGACTGACTTCAAGACCAGGTTAACAACAACATAGTCAAGTTGGGCCCGACACCAGCGCAGGTGGCGGGTGTCTTTGTAGGATCAGAGATCGGCAACGACAGCGAAGGCGAGTGGCAGCAGGTCCCCAGCCGCAGATCCCAGAAATACGACGACTGGATGGCTCGAAAAACCGTCATCCGTGCCCAAGGTATCATCCAGGCACGCCTGAAGCAGTAGGAGACTTCAGAAGAAGCAGCCGGTGCCTCCACATCATCCTCACAGTCGACCTCTTCCCAAAAGGGCAAGCAGCGGCGACGCAAGAAGAAGCAACGCGCACCCCCGGTGCCGTCGTCATCCCGCACTCTCAGTGATTTTATGCCCCCTGAAATGGGGATTCCTCCCAGAATCCACCCAGTGGCAGATGAATCCTCGAGCGACAGTCAAGGGTATGCTTCGGTTAACACCGTGGAGCTGGTAAAGCCCTATATGACCCCCGATGAAATGGAACGCCAGGCAGACCTCCCCAACGTTCCCAGCCGACGTCAACTTCAGTGGAATCGCAATCGTGCCGGCTATCGAGGTACGTCAGAAGGAACTTTTGGCCAAGCCGTGCATGCTACTGAAACCAGGCAGCAGGCTCAGCGCAGATCTCAGCACGCTCAACCCCATCTAACGACCTCGGCTCTACCTCCACCGCCGTTTGTGCTACTAGATCGGGGAGAGCTGCCTCGTTCGTATGACAGTCAGTCCTGCCCGGCTACAGGCCATCCTCTGCTGCCCAATCCTAGTCCGGCGACTATCCTCCCGGCTTCAACTAGTAGGAAGCAGGATGTACCTAGTACTAGCTGATCACCGGTCCAACCAGCAGGACCCACTGTGTCTCTAAGTGTCGAGCGACCCCCTGTAAGAAGAGGTTCACGTTTGGTACGCAAGTATGATGTCTTGAAACACCTGTCCGGCATTCCGGCGAGGCTCTCCTTCCTTGAGGCCCTCCGCCTGTCATCCGAATTGCGCGAGGCACTTTCCAAGGCCTTAAGAAGCCCCCTCCAGTTTGAGACGGAGGTATCAGCCGTGGAAGCCTTCCATACCGAGACGATTGAAAACACCGAGTGTCAGGCGGTTATCTCGTTCTCCGGTGAAGATGAGGACCCACCTATACAGGGGAACATTCACCCGCTATACATCACTGGCCATTTTAATGGCGTGGAAATCCGCCGCTGTCTTGTTGACACGGGTTCTAGAATCAATCTAATTCCGACCCGGGCGTTGCGAAAGCTGGGTCTGTCTGAAGGTGATTCGACTCCCTCTGACCTCAGGATCCAGGGGTATGACAGGACTAAGCAAAAACCAGTCGGCAAGATCCGCCTAAAGACTCAGTTCGGTGGCTTAGTTGCCAGCACCGAGTTCATGGTTGTCTCTCAGGACACCGCCTACAACGCATTGATGGGTAGGCCATGGCTCCATCTGCATGCAGCGGTCCCTTCGTCGTATCACCAGTGCCTCAAGTACTCCCTCAACGGTCGAGTAGGCGTGCTCCAAGGAGATGCGTCCCCTTTCGCTTCTTGTGAGGCCCACTATCTGGATGCGGGTTATTACAAAATTAAGGGTAAAAAAATACTGGTAAGTGAGGATGGACCCGCCCCGGTCACAGGTGATCCTTGGACAAGCATGGATGACGCCTACATCCTTCCGATCCACCGGTTGGAGGCCACGACCCCCGACAAGGGGAAATGTTTTGTTGTTTCAGGTACGCAAGGAAGGCATGTTCCCGTGTCCAAGCGACGACTGAAAATCACCTCGTACTCCTACACCAACCATGCTCAGGTCACCCAGGAACCTCCTACCCCTGTACGGTATCGGGATGTCAAGATTATGACAACAACGGTACGCCATACGTGTCTCTTCCGTCGGGCTGGAATCCACCGACTCAGGCCGACGCACCACCACTGCTTTGATATTATCAGGCGTGGCCCCTTAGGCCGAAGGCCAGATGGGATAGGATCGAATGCCTTCATTGCTACGGTCTCAATGGAAAGTGGGTCTCCCGACGTGATGACCGCTGCTTCCCAAGCCGGAACCAGCTGCCCCTCGGATCTTGATGACCCAGAAGTACCTCCAGTCACAGGATTCCCCCCCACGGGTGGGGAGGAGGACTTGGAGGATGCTCCCCCTGCCTTTGAAGAAGGCGTCTCCACCACGGTTGATGAGCTGGTACAGGTGAACCTTGGTAGCGAGGCAGATCCGAAACCCACATTGATCAGTGCATCCATGTCCCTCGAAGAGCGGAAGCAGTACGTAGACTTCCTCAAACAGCACCGTGATGTGTTTTCCTGGAGTTACAATGAGATGCCAGGGCTAGATCCCCAGGTGGCCATTCACTGTTTGGGCCTCCCGGCAAAACATCGTGAGTTTAAGCAGCCTCCCAGGAAAATGCACCCTTCTCATGGTGCCATGTTTGAGGCCGAAGTTGATAAGATTATCGAAGCCAACTTCATTAAGGAGGTCCAGTACCCCAAATGGATTGCCAACATCGTGCCAGTCAGGAAGAAGAATGGGCAGATCAGAGTCTGCATCGACTTCCGCGATCTTAATCGCCACTGCCCAAAGGATGACTTCCCACTCCCGGTAACGGAGTTATTGATTGATGCCACAGCCGGGTTCCAAGCCCTCTCTTTTATGGATGGATACTCTGGGTACAACCAGATCCGGATGGCCCCCGTAGATGAGGAGTCCACTGCCTTCAGGGCTCCCCAAGGTACATTCTTCTACCAGGTTATTCCATTCGGTTTGAAGAATGCAGGTGCCACTTATTAGTGGGCCATGCATCGCATATTCAAACCGATCCTCGGGACATTGGTGGAATGCTACGTGGATGACCTCGTAGTCAAATCATGTCAGCGCCAGGACCATCTCAAAGACCTCAAGAAAGTGTTCGGTTTCCTCCGTTCCCGTCACCTGAAGATGAACCCGCTGAAGTGTGCCTTTGGGGTCACCTCTGGAAAGTTCCTGGGCTTTGTTGTCAGATACCGAGGTATCGAGATCGACCCAGAGAAGATCAAGGCCATCAGCCAAATGCCTCCCCCGAGCAACATTCGAAAGCTTCGACGCCTTCAAGGCCACTTAGCCTACATATGTCGATTCATCGCGAATCTGGCTGGAAAGTGTAATCCCTTTTCCCGGCTCATGAAGAAAGGCGCCGCCTACGAATGGGATGAGGAGTGTCAGACCGCCTTTGAGGAAATCAAGTAGTATCTGCTCCAACCTCTGGTCTTGATTCCACCCGTCTCCGGAAAGCCGCTGGTCCTTTATGTGACCGCCCTGGAGAAATACCTCGGTGCACTGCTCGCCCAGAAGAATAACGAGGGTACTGAGAACAGTCTCTACTATCTCAGCCGCATGCTTCTCGATACGGAGGTAAGATACTCCCCTATCGAAAAAAGCTTCCTTGTGCTCATATTCTCCGTGCAGAAGTTGCAACATTACCTGCAGCACCATGAGGTGAAATTGGTATCCCGGGTAGAACCACTGAAGTACATCCTGAACCGCCCCTTGCTGACTGGTCGACTCGCACGGTGGGCGGTGATCCTCCAGCAGTTTAATATCAGGTTCGTACCTCAGAAGGCCATTAAGGTACATGCATTGGCAGACTTTTTAGCTGCCCATCGAACCTCCGCGGATCAATCCCTGGACCTGTATTTCCTTGAAGAGACGATCCTCTCGGTCGATCATGCTATCCTGTGTTGGAAAATGCATTTCGACGGCGCCTCCCAGAGCCCCACAGGTAGGAGGCTCAACGATCCCAAGCTCAACAGAGTGGACCTGGGTATTGTCTTCATAACCCCGACACAGGACGTCCTTCCATACTCGTTCCTGCTGTCAGAAGGTTGTACGAACAACGAGGCAGACTACCAGACTCTCATTACTGGCCTCGAGTTGGCCCTTGAGATCCAGGTTCCCCATCTACATGTGAAGGGAGATTCCAAGTTGGTAATCAAATAGGTTAATGGCGACTACGTCGTTAGGAAGCCGGAGCTTTCACCATTGCTGGAGTACACCCTTCTCCTAATGGCCCAATTCTCTTCTCGACCAGAGGTCACCCATGTCCCACGGTCGCAGAACGGCAAAGCAGACGCCCTGGCTGGCTTGGCCGCATCGCTCACAGAACCTGAGCAAGATGATTTGATCATACATGTGGAACATCGGAGAGTTATTGCTCCCGTCACCCAAGAGGACAATGATGGCCTGCGGGTAAGTCATCTCACTGCTGGACCCTCTACGTCAGGGGTCCCAGGCTCGTCAGACATAGTGATTGAATCCACTCCCAACTGGAGGGCACCTTTTGTCGAGTATCTCCAAAATGGTCGCCTCCCGGATGACCGGGCCGAGCGCAAGCGAATCCGACACCGCGCACTGCAATTTACCCTCTAGAGTGGCCCCAGTCTTGAACGGATTCTTTATAATCGAAGTTTCGATGGTGTCCTCCTCCGTTGCATCCAAGGAGTAGAGATACCTCTCAAGTTATGCAAGAGGTTCACGCCGGTTCCTGTGGCGCCCATCAAGCTGGGCCGAAGCTGTCCCATCAAATCTAGAGGTTATGGTACTTCTGGCCCTCCATGATCCACGATTGCATTGGGTATGCCAAGAGATGACACGCGTGCCAAGTACACGCCAAATTCTTGCATCGGCCGCCGGAGCCCCTCCACCCCACCAAGTACTCTTGGACATTTTCGGTATGGGGGCTTGATGTAGTGGGAATGTATCTACCGGCAATAGCCCGCCAGTTTAGGTTCATCCTGACTGCTACAGATTTCTTCTCCAAGTGGGCAGAGGTAGTTCCGCTCAAAGAGGTCAAGGCCCGTTCCATCGTTGACTTCGTGAGCTCCAACATTGTCCACCGGTTTGGGGTCCCTCACGCCGTTCTCACCGATAACGGCACCAACTTCCGAGCGGCTGAATTAAAGAAATTGTATGCCAAGTACAACATCCGGTAGAACCATACCTCCCGCTACCACGCGCAGGCGAATGGACAGATCAAGGCGTTCAACAAGACCCTCTCTAACATTCTACAGAATATGGTTTTCCAGAACAAGAAAAGTTGGCCGGACAAGGTCCCCAACGCCCTCTGGGCTTACCGAACAACGACTCGTAACTCCACCCAGGTGACCCCATATTCCCTGGTGTATGGAGCTGAGGCCGTCCTACCCATTGAGATCCAGCTGTCGTCGCTACGCACTGCAGTTTATGATCACCAGACATCAGATGAGGTAGCCGAGATCCGTCTAGCTGAATTGGAAGCACTGGATGAGAACCGGCTTTGTGCCCTGCACAATCTGGAAAGGCATCAGGACAAGATAGCGAGGGCCTTCGACAAGAAGGTTCATCTCCGCTCTTTTCTACAGGGAGACCTGGTACTGGCCCTTCGAGCGCTAATGATTCCTGGTAGGAAACCACCCAAATTAGAACCCAAATGGGAAGGGCCTTATATCATCAATAAGGTTTACCCCAATGGAGCATACTCCTTGGTGACCACAAATGGAGAGCGTATAACCCCTCCCACCAATGCCAAATTCCTCAAGCGATACTTTGCCTAGGGAAAAGTGGTCCTGAATGACCCTAAACTACGAGAGGGTCCTGCACGACCCTAAACTGCGACATGGTCCCACACGACCTTAAACTGCATCCCCGTCCTGACTGCAAGACGTTAAACTGCAAGCCAGTCAGGCCTTCCTGACCGAGGCTCAGCCTCGGGCCCCTTGGCCTCTTTGGGCCCCTGGCCCCCCGTCCTCACTGCAAGACGTTAAACTGCAAGCCAGTCAGGCCCTCCTGACCGAGGCTCAGCCTCAGGCCCCTTGGCCTCTTTGGGCCCCTGGCCCCCCGTCCCCACTGCAAGACGTTAAACTGCAAGCCATTCAGGCCTTCCTGACCGCGTTCTGGCCCCGTGCCCCCTCTTTTTCCCCGACTTACCCTCTTACGGGATCGTACGGTGTGGTGTAGGACTACGTCCTCATTCATGTTGGATTACTTGCCGCACCGTACACATCCCCGAATGAGATGCCCCTCGTCCCACATGATGTTAAACTGCATGTCAAGAACTACTTATGGCTTGATTCCCATATTCATTGATATGTAGGAACGCTCGGACGCCTCGTCTTGAGCCCATCCCCAAGCATTTTTCTTCCACTATCCCCCCCTGGGGGTAGTTTCCTTGGAGGATCTTTGTGTAGCGGGGAGTAGGCTTTCTTAGCCCCACTCATACAACCTCGCTCGCGCAAGGATTGTAAGGGTCACACCAGGTGCCCACTCCAGTTCTTCTATCCTCCCACGTCCTCACCGCACGACACTAAACTGCATGGCCTTCAAGAACTACGTATGGCTTGATTCTCATCCTCATGAGATACGTCGAAACGCCCAGACATTTCGTCCGTTGGCCCAGCCCAAAATCCAAGATCTTCCCCTCCGTTTAAGATATGGCAGGGTGCACACTTTTTCCCCAATTCACATCAAGCAAGCCTCGACCCGGCTGCACATTCCCCCCTGGAGGTGTTTTCCCCTTTCGTGGATGGATACAGCTATGCTTCACCCACTCCTTGACTGGGATTCCATAATTTTTCACACCCAGAGGGACCCCCAAGAACGGCCTGGATACAATGCCCAAGGGCTCTCCTACAGATACGGGCCAACGCCCCCGAGGGTTTTCAAGCAACGAGTCGATACAAGTCCCGTGTTGTGAATTTGGTCAGCGGTCGACGCTCATTTGTTGCTCCCATATCAGGTTACCATAGTAACGCTGTGTTTCGAACATGGTCAACAATGTCCTGGATCTTCGGGTCCACCCCGAGATGTCCCAACCATCGAGTGCAGTGATTCATTCTGCCCCATCACGAGGTGACAAACTTCCCCCGGGGCGGTGCTTGAAATCGGGCCCATGGCCCTGATTCCCCATAGGGGTGTACGGTGTGGTGTTGGACTATGTACTAATTCACGTCGGGATCATGTACCATGTCGTACGCCCTCCCTTACGAGGCCCAGCCTCAGGCCCCTTGGCCTCCTCGGGCCCATGACCCCCCGTCCTTACTGCAAGACGTTAAACTGCAACCCAGTCAGGCCTTCCTGACTGACGCCTGACCATAGGCCCCTTGGCCTTCTCGGGCCTCTCCGCCCAATCTCTCACCTGGGGTGTACGGAGTGGTGTCGGACTACGTCCTAATTCACATCGGGATCATGTACCATGACGTACGCCCCCCCTTTTTTTATGAGGCCCGGCCTCAGGCCCCTTGGCCTCCTTGGGCCCCTGGCCCCACGTCCTCTTTGCAAGACGTTAAACTGCAAGCCAGTCAGGCCTTCCTGACCGAGGCCCAGCATCAGGCCCCTTGGCCTTTCCGGGCCACGGCCCAGGTCCTATCTTATAGGATCGTATGGTGTAATGTAGGACTACGTCCTCATTCACGACGGCTTCTTCACCATTCCGTACACCTCTCTTGTTTAGGGGTATATTACTCCCCTTCTCGTCCCGTATGACGTTAAACTACATTTGGAGAACTACATGTGGCTTGATTCCCATCCTTATGGGATACGTAGGACCACCTGAATGTCTAGGATTCGGGTCCAGCCCCATCCCTCGAGAATCTTCATCTCATCTTGGCCCCTTGTCCTACCCTTCCTTAATGAGAGGATTATATGGTGTGGTGTAGGACTACGTCCTCATTCACGTCGGTCTTGTAATGACCACGCCGTGTACCTCTCCCTCCTGAGCTGTTTCATCGATCCCTTTTTCGGCGGTTCACCAATGTGCCTAAGAGTACTCCGGTTTATTACCTGGAATGCTAAGATTTACTCGGACACGTCCGCACCGCCTTCCAGGCTTTGTGTATCCCTGCATCAGGGATTTCATCATCCTTCACACCCGGAGGGACCCCCAAGAACGTCCTGGATACTACGCCCAAGGGCTCTCCTACCGATACGGGCCAACGCCCCCGAGGGTTTTGGACAGCAAATCGATAAAATACCGCATTGCGTATATGGTCAGCGGTCGATGCTCGTTTGTTGTTCCCACTTCAGGCTAGCGTGATATGGACACTGAGTTTCCACCATGGTTAACAATTTTCCTCTCTCGCCACGCCAACCCATTAGGCCTAAAATGTCGGGTGCACAATTCACACCCTTCATCACTTCATCGTGTCCAAGTAGAGTCTCGGAACCCCTGGTACTTTTCCTCCGTGCATGTCTGCGCGTTGGGGGAATAAGCCATGTCGAAGGTATCCTTCGTAACTCTCTACCAACTCCCGTTTGACTCCACCAAGTACTGCGATGATGATACCCCCTTGTTTCCCACACCGAGTTTAGATCACGTGGGCTTAGGGATCGTGTTGACATCTGTGCTTACTTGGGAAGTTGTCACCATTCATGGTCCGAGCTCTAAGACCATAAACTAAGATTCCCATCTGGAACTACGTTCAGCTTGATTCTTGTCTCGATAGGATACGTAGGAATGCCCAGACCCCTTGTCTCTGGGCCCAGCATGAGTTCAGCAAATTCACCTCTCTAGTCCTGCCTTCAGGACCCTAATTACGGGGCTGCGTGGCGTAGTAAGGGACTACTTCCTCATTCACGTTGGGTTTGCAATAGCTGCACCATGCACGCCCCCATTCTAAGGTTCATTCCTCCTAATCCTTGTCCTGCATGACATTAAAAGGCACCCTTAAGAACTACGTGTGGCTTGATTCCCATCCTCATGGGATACGTAGGACCACTTGAATGTCTAGGCTTTGGGTCCAGCCCCCATCTCTTGGTTACCATCAAGTTGAGTCTCTTGACCCCTCATAGTGGTTCACCCATATGTTAAGAGTACTCTCGTCTAGGACCGAGAGTGTTAGATTCAACTTGATCAAGTTCCTTCCACTTGTCAAGTTTTGTGTTCCCCTCCATTCGGGCTTTCATAACCTTTCACACCCAGAGGGACCCCCAATAATGGCCTGGATACTACACCCAAGGGCTCTCCTACCGTTACAAGCCAACTCCCCTGAGGGTTTTGGACATCAAATCGATAAAATCCCGCGTTGCGAATTTGGTCAGCAGTCGATGCTCATTTTTTTGTCCCCATTTCAGGCTAACACGACAGGATGCTGTATTGCGAACATGGTCAGAAGTAATCTTCTATCATCACGCCAGCCCTTTCGGTCCTCTAATGATGGTTGCATGATTCACATCATCTTCCACCTCATCATGTCCAGGTAGAATCTCGACACTTTTGGTGCTATCCCTCAGTGCACCTTTTCATGTCAGGGAGATAAAGCTGCAATATGGAATCCTTCAGGGCTCCCATGGTTCGTGGTCCTATCATACGACCCTAAACTGTGACATTATCATCCTGGATACACGACGAAAAACGACACTGCATTGTGGTGACCTCGTTTTAGAGGACATCACGTTGGGTGTTGGTCACGTGTCATGCCATTTGTCAACGCCTATCACGGATTGAACCTTGTGGCGACATCACGACCTACTATTCTAGGTCTGTCGCTTCACAAAAAAAAACCCATTCACCTTAAAGGACAAACAAGATTTATCAAATTCCTCTTCTTTTGTGCAAGGGCCATGCCCACACTTCCCTTTTCCCCTGTCACTGGTGCCTTACCATGCCACCCTCCAGAACTACGTATGGCTTGATTCTCATCCTTATGAGATACGTAGGAGCGCCATGAGACTTTCCCGTGGGCCCAGCCTAGCCTTCGTGTTTGGTCCCTCGACTCGAGCACTTCTCCCAGAGAATGCATGGTAAGTAGGGCTTAGGTCCTCATTCATGTCAGGTTTTGTAACCACCTTTCCATGTATCCCCTAATCCCCTTACCCATCCATGGTCCGAGTTCTACGACCATAAACTAAGATCTCCCTGTGGGAAAGGAATCTTCTCCCCCTATCTAATACGTCTCATTGCCGTATTTAGATGTGTTTTGACGAAGAGTCCGAAGTGTGGGATTTTCATGAGGACATTCCCCTCATCCCATGACCAAGCTTCGTGAGTTCGCTATTTGGATCCTCATCCTCTTCCACATCCAAAAGGACCCTCAGACGACATGGATACTAGGCTTAAGGGCTCTCCATGAATGCTGGACCTAAGGGTCCTCCAATCGTTTCGGGCCAACGTCCCTACGGATATTTGACAACATTTGCGACATGGTCCCATGTTTTGAACATGGTCAACGGTCAACCCTCATTTGTCTGTCCCCATTCTAGGCTAACGCGACAGGATGCTGTGTTGCGAACATGGTCAGCAGTTATCCTTCATCGTCACGCCGCCATCATCGTGGTCTGAATCGCGAGCGCTATGATTCACACATTTCCACTTCCTTATGTTCAAGTGGAATTCCATCATACTCGGCTCTTCCTCTTTGCGCATCTAGGTGCGCTAAATGATCGTGTTAGTGTCACTGGGCCGGTATACACCGAGCGTCCCTTTGCCCTAACCTGCCCCTTTCTGTGTCGGGAAATTCCCACCACTACTTCTTGTTTCCCATACCGAGCACGACTCACGTGGGCTTAGTAGTTTTGGAAGGATATATACCAACACGGCCGGGCTTTTCATCGTCCCTCATGACGTTAAACTGTGCTTTCAGAACTACGTATGGCTTGATTCCCATCCTCATGGGGTACGTAGGAACGCCCGACCGCTCTGCTTCGGGACCAGCCTAATCCTCACTTTTGGTCCCTTGATCTGAAGAGTTTCCTCCAGGGGTATGTGGAATGATTTGGACTCCAAGTCCTCATTCACGTCGGTTTCATATCTACTGCGCTACACGCTCTCTGGGATCTTTTCTCTTGCTCCACGTCCTATCGAATGACGTTACAGGGGTCTGTGTGTCCTCAACGCATGACACTAAATTGCGATTCTACCTTGAACAGGTTCAGGATGCCCCAAGATCTCATTGGGAAGTGACAGATCCCCTCGCCAGAGAGGCCCTGTCCCAAAGAAGGAATGATCCATGATCAGACCGATGCACCCGTCTGGTGTGCTCCCACCATGGTGGTGTAACTGCCTAAGTGTTGGATTCCGTTCGGACAAACCATCACTCCATATACCATGCTTTGCGTGCCCCTTATTCGGACCCTTGTCCCCTTTTCATGTCTGAAGGAACCCCCTAACGGCCTGGTCTTATGCCGTATCGGCTTGCCTACCGTCCTGGGCCAACGTTCCGGAAGACGGGTCATGCCTGGAAGGACCCCCTAACAGTATGGATGTCTGACCTATGGTCCGATGACTGTCCTGGGCCAATGTCCCGAAGGATTGATCAACAACATTTGTGACATGGTCCTGTGTTATGAACATGGTCAATGGTCGACCCTCATTTGTTGTCTCCATTACAGGCTAACGCAGTAAGGATACCGCTTCTCCTCCAAGGCTAACGGTTGTCCCTTATTGTCACGCCATCCCCACAGCATTCCGAATATTGGGTATCATGATTCACATTTCCCATTTTCATCTGTTTGGACCGATTTCAGCACCCCTGGCGTTGCCCCGTTCGTGCGTAAGAGCACGCTGAAGAAACGGTAATTCGGCTATCCTGGAAGTTCCTCCTCTGATCAAGCCTTTCCCACCTCTCATAAATCTGGACTGGCTTGGGGAATTGTCACCGAACGTCCCGCAAACATTGCAGGGATGTAACAAAGCAATTCAACAGTGGAAATCGTGTGCGCTACGACATTCAAAACAAAAAATTTTGGAGCACGAAAGTACCAATAAAAGGGTTTTGGGTTTATTACAATACTCGGGGGTTGACTCCCCCCATGGACGGGTTGACCCCGTCAAAAGAGCGTTGCAGCTCCACCACCCGTTGACTTGCGGCATCCAAGGATTGCTGCCACTAAATCATCTCCCGCTCCTCCTCAGCAGCGGAGGGGCGCAGTTCGTCAGCCTTGGCCCTGGCCCTCTCTACCTAAGCCTGAACAACAGCCATCTTTCTAGAGGTTTGCCTCATCTTCCCTTCTGCCTCTGCCAGTTGGGCCTTCTGTCGCGAGACCAGCTCAGATTGTGTATCAAGAGAGGCTGAAAGCTCGTCTGCCCGGGTCTGCATTTGTTGGACCTCGCCTTCAGCGTCCTGAAGCTTCTTGATGCTGGTCGCCTTCCTCCACTGCCCGCCCACGCTGATCCCCCGATCATGCTCCCGGATCTTCTTCAGCCATAAGATATCGGATGAGTGCGTGAGGATGTTGGGCATCCACTCCCCCAACACACATCTCGTGCAACCGCGAACGGAGTCTACCCATTTCGGCCAGCCATTGCACTTGGGAAGTGTCCTTGATAAAGCGCACGATCAGCTTCCACGACCGGCGGTGGACTATGCTGCTGTCTTGCTCGTCGGAGGCCGTTTCTTCCCAGTCCGCGCGATCAGCAGACTCATACACAGGGTACGCCTGAAAGAAATCCTTGGAAGGATCTACATCTGGTGTTGAATCCGGTACAACACCTGATGCCGAACCAGGCACGACAGGATTTGGACCGACTGGTTGATCCTCTTCCTCGGAGTCCACCTTAATGACTTCGGGTACGGCCCTGCTGGTGGTCCCACCAGTGATGGTGTGCGTCGCAGCTTGAGGAGATGGGGGGACTATCGCCACCATCATCGGCATGCCCCTAGGAGGGGTGCCACCAGACATCCCGACTAGTCTTGCAGCAGCAGCCCACGCCAGTCGAAGAACTATACGACAAAGAGGGACATAAACGTTAGTTGACATGGTCTACATGTGACAACGAGGAGACCGGTGGAGGAGACTTATGGAGATCGACCTCCGAGCACTGCTCTTGAGCCGGTACTAACGGGACCCCGGGACGAGGCCCTCCGTATACTGTTGGAAGGTCTAAAAATTCCGGAGGAGCCACCTCGGGCGCTCTGGTCCCACCAGGCGCACAACTGGACGCAGCCATGGGCGCGGGTTCTGAAGGTCCTGCATTCTCACCCGCCAAGTGGCGAGAACGAGGCATGCGAATAAGTTCCTCCTGCATGGCCCAAACATTGGTGAGAAGTCCATAATGACCCAAGAACGGATCGTAAGGAGAGAAGTTCGGAATGCTACCTCGAGAGCCTCCGCGAAGTCTTCGGATTCTGAGCCTCGGTCTCCGACCTCGCCCTCCTCCAACGGGCTCCCTCCTCCAGCCTCATCCTCCCGAGAGGAGTCCTCTGATTTCTCCGGCAAGGGGAAGTGCTCCCTCAGATCGGCAGCCGATAACTACGGGGGGACCGTCTGATTTAACAGTACCCTCACCCGGTCTTTCATCGGGCGAGGGACACCACTGGAGTGGACATAATCCTCCAGCTCGGTCAGGTACAGTTCTTCCTCCTCCGGAGACGCCATGAATCCAGCCCGAACTGGGCCTATGCCCGGTAATTCCATCCCGAGGTGATTCAGGTGGGCCCACATCTCAAGTGGGCTGAGGAATTGCTGGTTGACATCCCAAATGTCCCAAGCTTCCGTGAAGACAACATTCTCTGCCATGTCAATATGACGCAGACGCTTCCCCAGAGCCTGAGTGGATATCCTACGAAATCCCCTCAGTGGCTGCCCCTCCGGATGACCCTGCTCTTCCGGAATCACCGGATCCACCGTTGCTATGATACCCTCAGCCGGTGCGGGTCCCGCCTCCATGACAGCCCCGCTACCGCCAGTGGATCTGGCTACCCTTTGACCCCGACCTCGAGATAGAGGAGGCCCACCGTCACCGACCCGGATAGTTGGTTGCTTCAACATCTCTACTGGGTAAGCAGCCTCCCAACTGATGGCGTACTCTTTCACCAACCCGAAAGTAGCGGTGGATGGAGGCAAGGCAATCCGCATCTTTCCATCTTCCCATGTGAACATGAGCCACAATTGACTCATCACACATGGGTGATCCTCGTGACGCACCTCCCAGTAGACCTATGGGGTCAACCGCTGGAGGCACCGGAACTACCTCGCAAACCGATGCGGGGTGTACGGTTCGCAGAGTGGCTCACGATCTATCCGTGCCACCAAAACTCCGCCTCGGAAGGCCAGGAGGTAAGCCCGATGTTCTTCCGTTCCCCGACCGTCATCAGTAAGTATCCCCATTGGCAAGGGGAAGGGGTGGAAATTAAACTCGTCCGCCCTCCACACACGATTCAGTACCATCGGGACAACCAGTTTGAACGGGAAGCTCCCGACCGCGTTCAGGATGGAGGGACGAAAGTTAGATTCCAGCAGCGAAATGGGGTTTGGATACTCATAAATCCCTATGATGTGCGCTGCGATCCACCCATACAGGAGGTGGAAGGGCCCGCATATCCTTGGCGGCTTCTTTCCCTCGCTAACATGCCGCAGCATTCTGTACAATTTGGTGAGCATCAGGATCCCCAGATTGATCCGTTGCCCCATGGACAACATCGACGCCATGATAAACGAGATGGGCCGCACCCCCATGCTTGTATCTCTCACCGGTAGGATCCAACCACAGATGAGAGCCGCGATAAACGCCGCCAGCCTGACTATCGGCTGTTGTTCAGTGCTGACACTGAAACCCCAAGTCTTCCCTTGGCTGTCCTCCAAGACCCGCCAGTACGAGTGCCCCTTGCCCCGTTGGGCCGCTCTCGGACAAGTTCGAGGCCTCACAGGGAGCTCTCGATTCTCTGGGAAGTTTAGGAAGCGCTTGAACCATCTCCTAAAATGGACATCCCTCACTGCCTCCTTGTCCTCTCCAAGGACAAGTGCCATCAGCGCCGATGCCAATCGCGACATTTGCTCCGTATCCTCCCATGCACCGATGAAGGGGAGGAATTCGTCATACATGGTCCCCAAGATCGGGACCCCAGAAATTTGGTGGACATCCCACAAGCTGATGCCCACCTCCCCGTGATGCAGGTGGAAAGTGTTGGTCCTGGACGACCATCTGCTCAGCAATTCCAGCATCAGTTGTTTTGGTTGGTAAATGTGGAATTGGGAGGCCCACGCCGCCTCATAAAGCCCCACTCTCCTCAGCTCGGCCCCGAACTCCTCGCATGAGGCGCCTACCCAGTAGGCCCAGGCCCAGTCATCGGTAAAGTTGCCGCCCTGGCGCAGGTCCCACTCATCGGACCATCCTTTCTTCGAATCCTGCAAAGCCGCCTTCAGTATGGTGCAGTATAGAGGAGGGGACATCTCCGGTTGCAGTGGCCTGCCGTCAATGTCGTTCACATGGTTGTAGAGACAGTCAGCAGTGACGGGTGTGAAGTTCTCTTGTGCGTGACCATCGGCCACCCTGAACCATTGGTGCTGGCATTGTATGCTCCTGAACCAGCAAGCTGGCTCATCCCTACTCGCCTCAGGGATAAAGACGTCATCCCTCAGACCGAAGCCGTACAGTGGCAGTTTCTTGCATTGCGGATAGTCCTTATGACCCTCTAATAGTAGCTCTGTCAAAGAAGTATGGTCCGAGTGGCTCCGGATCATCTCCTCCAAGCCTGGGCGGTTGGCCATCTCATCCCGACGAGCATCATCCGCTAGTACCCCCAATGCAGCCTCTTGATGGGCCATTTTATCTCTGGCCCTCAGAAAAGAATTTTTTCAGCTGGATCGCGAAGGTCGATCGCGAAGATGAATCGCGAAGCTGGACCGCGAAGCTCAGTCGCGAGAGAAAGTCGCGAAGCCCGGCCAAGGCCGACAAGTAGATGTTCGCTTGGCGCGGACGCGGAGTCGGAGACCCGCGGTTCGCCGCGAAGCTCGATTCGCGGAGGGCTGTCACGGAGTACGCGGAGCTTCGCGAAGTTGAGAGAACAAAAAGAAAAAGAAGGCACGTGAGGAAAAAAGAGGTCGACCCCCCTATTTATAGGCGGCGACCCCAGAGCATCGCGGCACGTCCCCAGCGCGGAGCATCGCGGCACCTGATCCATGGCCCCAGTCAGCATCGCACGTCCCCTTCGCGGAGCGACATCGCGAACCTCCAACAATTTTGGCGATTTTCCCTCAGACTTCGACCCTTGCCCTCCGCGGCTCCAAGTCTGAGGGGGGGCATTTGTTGGCGCCAAAATATGGCCCGAAAGAAAGGAGCAAAAAAGGAATGAAGGCGCGCTGCCTCGCGAAGCCCCGACGCGAAGCATTCCCGCGAAGCCCCATCGCGAAGGGCACCGACCCTCGTGGCCTCGCGAAGGTCCAGAGGCGGTGATGCTCCACGAACTCATTTGACGTTCGCGAGCCTCCGCGAAGCTCCAGAGGCGGTGATGCTTCACGAACGCGTTTGACGTTCGCGAGCCGCCGCGAAGCTCCATAGGCGGTGATGCTCCGCGAACGCGTTTGACGTTCGCGAGCCGCCGCGAAGCAACAGAGGCGGCGCGTGAGTTCTGCTTCGCGGCGCCCCTTACCTATAAATACTGAACTCCTCCTGAGTCCATAGGACGAAAAATCCGACCTTTCAACTTCTCCTCTCCTGAATCGTGAAGTACCCTTTTCCCCGGGAATTATGAGCTCCGCGAGGTATTCCTACTTCGCGAGACGACTCTGCTTTGTCTCGTTTTGAGCCCCCCTTCCGAGAGGGATGCCCTTCGTGAAGATCAAGGGCATTCACGAAGGAAGGGGATTCCCAAGGGAACCTGGGTAGCCACGGAGCACTTGTGCTTCACGAAACACCCAACCCATACGAGTGATCCCTATGCTAAGGCAGGATCACTCCACATCGTGAAGCACACTGCTTTGCAGGACCGTCCTTCGCGAGGCACCCCTCCTTCGTGAGGCAGTGCTCTGTTCCACTTCGCGAAGCACCTCCCATTCACACCCGTGTCCCATGATAAGGCAGGATCACTCCAGATCGTGAAGCAGACTGATTTGCAGGACCCTGCTTCGCGAGGCAGTGCTCTGCGAACACTGTTCCACTTCGTGAAGCACCTTCCATTCCCACCTATGCCCCATGCTAAGGCCAAGGCACTCCACTTCGCAAAGAACACTCCTTTTCGTAGAGATTCCTCTTCCCGTGCGACCCTCCAGGTTTGCATGATGTGATTTCAAAGTCCCATGGACAATACCACTTGTAGCATTGCTTTGCCTAATGCTTCTTCGCATAGGCACGCTAACGGCTATTGCTTCTTCGCATAGCCACGCTAATGTGTACCCCTCGATGGTTCGTACACAACCCCCCTTAACCATGCCTTTACTGGTACCTTACCTCCCCCAAGGACCAGAGTGTACCGGTTATGTAAGTACTAAGGGTGTGGAGTGAACCCACGTCGTCCGAGATGCAGGACGTTAAACTGCCAAGCACCGCGTCCTCAACACATGACGTTAAACTGTGATCCAACCTCGTCTCCCTCACGAAGGGTCCCCCCCAGCTCGAACATTTGTTTCACCACTCGTCTCCACGGGAATGGAATCACCCATCCACAAGGGGTGATATCCTCCTTTTCGGAGTGGCATATGCTCATAGGAGAAGGGCGACCCTAGTTCCCCAACGGATGGCTGCACCTCTACATCTCCGTACTTCCCCACTACCAAGGTCAGTGGAGGGCGTGATACGGGATGAGGTACCTCCCATAATTGGAACAAGGTCCATCTTCTTCGCGCTTTGTCGCACCATGGGCCTCCATCCTGGAGTAAGCCCCAGCACCATGGGCCGCCTAACGCGTAAGCCCCTCTTCGCTTCTCACAGATGCATCCTTCACGACGTGATCGTCAGGTCCTTGCAACCTCTTGTTTCTCACACCGAGCATGACTCACGTGGGCTTAGAGTGAGAACTGACCCTGACACCCATCCCATAGTGAACTACGAGGACTTTGATCCATGCCAAGGCATGGTACGTAGGAAGCCTCCCTGAGGTTCAAGCCCACCCTCATATGAACTACGAGGTCTTTGATCCATGTCAAGGCATGGTACGTAGGAAGCCTCCCTGAGGTTCAAGCCCACCCGTCATTTCACGTCGGGTCTCACCTGCGTCCAACACGACGTTAAACTGCATTCCGGTCCAATGGCAAGCCGTTGCGGCCCCATCCCCTTTGAACTATGAGGACTTTGATCCATGTTAAGGCATGGTACGTAGGAAGCCTTCATGAGGTTCAAGCCCACCAATAGTGGACCCCCGGGTCTACTTTCACGTCGGTTCACCGACGGACTCATCCCCTTTGAACTACGAGGACTTTGATCCATGTCAAGGCATGGTACGTAGGAAGCCTTCATGAGGTTCAAGACCACCAATAGTGGACCCCCGGGTCTACTTTTACGTCGATTCACCGACAAACCCATTCTATATGAACTACGAGGTCTTTGATCCATGTCAAGGCATGGTACGTAGGAAGCCTCCCTGAGGTTCAAGCCCACCCGTCATTTCACGTCGGGTCTCATTCCCGTCCAGCATGACGTTAAACGACATTCTGGTCTAGTGGCAAGTCGTTGCGACTCATCCCATATGAACTACAAGGTCTTTGATCCATGTCAAGGCATGGTACGTAGGAAGCCTCCACGAGGTTCAAGCCCACCACTAGTGGACTCACGGGTCTACTTTCACGTCGGGTCATACCCACATACTGCATGACGTTAAACTACACACCCCCTTGTCCCACATGACATTAAACTGCATACCCATTCCCTAGTGAACTACGAGGACTTTGATCCATGTCAAGGCATGGTACGTAGGAAGCCTCCACGAGGTTCAAGCCCACCCATCATCCAATTCACGTCGAGTTCTACCTACGTCCAGCACGACGTTAAGCTGTAATTCCAGTTCGACAGCAAGCCGTCGTGACTAATCCGAACTACGAGGACTTTGATCCATGTCAAGGCATGGTACGTAGGAAACCTTCCCAAGGTTCAAGACCATCTCCCTTTGGACCAAGGTCCCCCATTTACGTCGGTTCACCGACACCCAATGCCCATCGTTCATTCACGTCAGGGCTCATTGTCATCCCGCATGACACTAAACTGTATCCCACCAATTCTATGAACTACGAGGTCTTTGATCCATGTCAAGGAATGGTACGTAGGAAACCTTCCCGAGGTTCAAGCCCACCATTAGTGGACTCACGGGTCTACTTTCACGTTGGTTCGCTGACGACATCCATCGGGCCAAGGTCCACCTTCACGTCGGTTTACCGGCACCGTCCCGAACTACGCAGACTTTGATTCCCTGCCATGGGGATACATAGGAAGCCTCTTCAAGGATCAAGCCCAACTTCACCGTCGCCCCTACGATGGTCCCATTTCACTCACCTCCGCTCCATTCATCCACTATCCACCCTGATCCTCACCCGGACCTCATGTCTCAGTGAGACCATGTCTGTATGCTTTTCTTCGCGGCCGCCCATGGGCTGGCCCCGGTATCGGCATCCCTTCAAGGGAAATCCCTCAACCCGGTCTACCCTAGCTAATTCTCTGGTTGGGTTGATCCGTCTCCGCTGGACGTTAAACTCACGGCATACCCTGTGTTAAACACCGGAAGCTGAGGAAAACGTCAGATATGTGGCTATGGCATATAATTCCCCGCGTTCGATGTGGGATGCCTCAGGCTTCCACGCCCTCGAGAAGCCCTGTGACTAGGGAGAACAGACAAACACGACAGGTTCCCCAGCATCCAGACACACTACTGATGCCTCAACGTGACTACTCCCCCGACTGAAGGTTGCTGCCCTGACTGGACCCCTTGGAATGTCCAGACAGAAGCAGTGTAATTAACCGACATCCATGGAAACATGGCACTGGGAAGAGTTTCACGAACTACGTATTAAATCTATGAGGGAGACCCGGACTAGGTGACGAGCTCCGAGGAGGAATCCACGGAGGGAAGAACCGACATCCCATCATCCCGTTTCGATCAAGGAGCAGACGTACCTAAACAAGGAACGAATGCCGCCCACCTTTGGAAAGCGGGAATGCGGGGCAATGAAGCCGCGCGTCCCCCTCCGCGGATAGACGGATGCGCGCGCGCCCCGGTGGAAAGCGTCTGAAACAGATACCAAACATGGTGGTTCATCATAAGAAAAATCAAATTAATTTAACACACCGTAAGGGTGAATTAGTCATAAGGAAACCCATGGATCATTTTTTATTAACTAACTCATCCCAAAGGGGGTGATTTAGGATAAGGTAATCACCTATAACCATTTTATGGGTTATGATGTTGTCAAGACATGACCTAATCATTTAATTAAATGTATTTTATAATTTAGGTGAAACACCTAGAAAGTTCATCACGTAACACAACTATGATAATTATAAATCAGATGAAACTTGGGAAAAGGGATATATACCACCTACCTTATACTAAGGATTCTATACTCATCCAATATCTAGTCTTGATTTGGTCTATTTTTAGAGAAATTCAAGAAATGGATATCAACCTTGAAAATTGGGTAAATGAACTCATACCAAAATAGCCTAATATATTTTAAGAGAAAGTCATATAGGAAGCAAGATGATTCTAGAAAATACATCTAGTTATCCAACACTTCTGACGACGATCTAATCAGAGACTGGATGAAAGCGCAACCAAGAAACCTATAAAGAAGATCCTGAGAGGTCCATGGAGGATAAACACACCCCATATACACTGGAAATTTGGGAAAAGAGGGGTTTAATTTTTTAAGTCATTAAAGGAAAAAAATTAAATTTACCCAACATTAATGGGGAACACAGTTTGGCTACATGGTTGGCCAAATATTTCTCCAATGGTGCTTAAGGTATTACTCAAGAACCCACTGTGCATAGGCTGGCCACACATTTTGGATAACCACATGAAGCCCTTGCAAAATCCCACTGATAAGAACCTTCACCATGGAGCATGACCATTAGGCTCCAATCATATATTTAGATAAAACTATGTGAGATATGTAGCTCTATTGAATGAACCACCTAATTTCCTATAGTAGTTCACACTATTTCAGACAAAACAAGTGCCCTTTCCAGTCCTTCCCATTTTTGAGTTTTCAGATCCCATACTTCTGAAACATGATGAAAACCCAAGGCACCTCTTAGGTATTTAATAAAGTCTATAAAAAACACTTTTGAGTGTTCCAACTCTTGAAATTACATTCCAAAACATGGTTCAAATAGTGTCCCATCCACCAAATTCCAAAATTCAAATTCCCTTAGGATTTTAACTTGTCTCAAAGTACGGGTCATTATAACCTCCCCACCATAGAAATTCTCATCCTCAAGAAGCATCATAGAAATAAAAAATATCATAATCCAACCAAAAAGGGTTGTGAAGTTTTGTTTAATAGGTGTGTTGTATTTTCAAATTCCCAACGCACCTCTGAGCATTGTTTACAACACACATTATATAAACCATTGAAACACAATCCAATACTCGGTTTCTAAAGTGAAACATAGAAACAGAGCTTACCTGAGCCCATCTAACTAGAGATACGATCATATCATCATCTCTTTAAACATTTAGATAACGGTTCTCCACATTATAGTTTTTTACCTAAAAAGGGGCCAATTCTAGGCCATGGTACCTCTATGATCATATTTTCCTACAAAGCATGCCTGAAGCATTATAATGACACTCACAGCATGATCCATAGATTAATCAAATGGTCGAATCCCATAAAATCTCATTTATTTAGGTCAAGTCATCTTTCCATGAAAATCCCCAACTCTCACATACTACACATGTCTCTACCTAAGGATGTTCCCAAAATGGTTCTTCACCAACCGTATTACTTAAGTAAAAATAAAACAAGTCAAGACACCTTGGCTGGCCATTCTCAAAATACTTGGATTTCACAGCCAGTGTATTAAATAAAAAAAATGAAGCCTTCCTCCAAGTAAATTTTCATTACCCTTGATCACTTTTAATGAAGCTCATTTCTAATTTCTAGTGATGTCAACATCGATTTATATTTTTTTGATTCAAGATGGACATGGGTGTATAACTGATCTAATATACTTGGATCATCACTCTTGAAACATCTCATCTGAGCCCGACTGAGGTTCTAGGTAACCTAGAAATCATCTAATAGAATTGATTAACTCGTCCAAGATATCCAATACTTTGGTATTTACAAGTGAGAAGTTGGTGCTTAGTGGAGACATCCACATGCCAAGAACACTAACTGAGCCCAACTACAGTCAAGTCAAGAACCAGTTGGTTTTGGTGAGTCTGACCAAGGCATTCCTATTTGGGAACCCAAGTGTCACTTATGACTAACCATGCATATTTAAATAACCCTGCTACAGAAGTGTAACCCCCATGGAGTTTACTTATTAGTCCCAATGACATTTAAATTTATCATGACATATAACAAACACTCTCTCTGTGTACGTGGATGATATCAAGATAGGGGACATTTGTATTACCAAAATAAGAGCACACTAAGAGGATATCTAAGATTACCAAGAATATTTGAGACACTTATATCATATCCATGACAAATTGTTTTTGTGGATTCACACAAAATGCATTCTAACCATGAAAATAAAAGAATTCAGATCATTACCAGTCGATTTCACCTAAAAGAAGCTTGTTTTCACCTTCCAACATAATATAATTAGCTAATCACAATAACTTTACCACCATAGGAATCATGATATCACTCAAGATTTACCACTAAAGTCCATCCATGACCAACAAAATTTCCAAAGGTTTCATACTTATCCAACCATTTATCTATCACACTACCTTGTAGGAATTAACATGTTATAATACTCACCAACCACACATGCATTAAAAACCCCACTAACCATTTTCAAATGGAATTACTAGGTTGTGTAACTCATACTAGGAAGGACATGTATTCACTAGAACTGATGTCATGCTCCCCCCCGTAGAGTGTCCTAGTCATCAAAAGAAGAGATAGACCAGCCTCTCAAAATCACGCTAGATCATATTTACCGTAAAGACACATGTGACAATTCTCTGAGTCATGATCACATACATTATATCATTTGGTATGAAATCAAATAAAAACCTAACCAGTGTGTCAAAAAACTTGATCCTCTTTGAATTTAATCTTGAGCATTAAAAATAATTTGATTCCTTTAAGGCCCATGTCACTCTACTCCGAAGATGACCCAAGAACGTACTCAACAACTCAAGGCTCAACAATTCCACCAAACTCAAATAGCTTTTTATATCACTTAGCAACTTGATGAGTATTTTGTATATGAATGCACCCTTCTTTGAGGTTTTATAAGCAAGATGACACATCCTCAATACTCTCCATAGGTTTTCTTCCCTATACAACCAAGTACCATGTTGTTTGTACAATAGATTTAACTTATATTCTTGTTTCCCCATAGAACCACTAACTTGGATGACAACATACCAAGCCATCCATCATCAGGGAAGAAAAGAGGGTCACGTGACCTATTAATCAGTTGAAAATGTCTGAAACATGGATAACCTACTGAGACTGAGCATTACTTGATTCTGATGCCCGTTACTAGGGTCAAGGATAACATAATAACCCATCCAAACAAGGGTTTAATTTAGAATCTAAGATTACTATTAGGGAAAATGTCGCTCAAACAATACCATAAAATAGAAATCTCTTAGCATTAAGAAGGGAATTTATGTTATAAAGGTTTTACTTACCTCAGGCTAGCCCTATAAAAATAATATTTTTTGACCCTATCTCAGGTCAAACCAAACAGATCCCACTAGGCCTTATGCCTATAAATTATGCCCTTCCAAAAAAAAAACAGGAAAAAGGATTGTAGAAAAAGATCACATTTCCATTCTAATGAAACTAAAAAAGGTACCTAAACTACCCTTACACAAGGATTTTAAACTAAGGACACCACCTAAGGTTTCATTTCAAGTGATTACCTTGATTAGAATTCAATATTTAAACATTTAAAAGATTTAATTTGGATCATCAAGTAACAATTATAATACAATAGAACTTGGTACTTGATTTAACTAACGCTTCAAGGAAAAATAGGTAAGTCTTATAAAACTTCCCTTTTAAACATTAATCATTTATTTTCGTCCCGTCATAATTAGGAAACTATCATATAAATTCCTTTGAATCATTTTATTAATCCATATGGATTTTAATAATTTATCTTTGTTAAAGAAATTCTCAATTTCAATATACTGAGGAAAAAATACTTTAGGTTGAAATCAATATATTAATTAACTAACACCTCATATAAATATAACTCTAAAGAAGATACCATTGATTATGAGTTTAAGAGGGAACCAGTCAAGTAAGATGCTACCATACATCTATATGTATCCATATTAGTGATGATGGAAACTTTAATTGGTCATTACTTTATAGTATAAGTATACCCCCAAGGGTTAAATACTAATTCATAATAGATAAGGTGACTTATAAGGGTCCTACTTAGCCAACCTGGGTTTATCAGAATGTTACCCAATAGTAGTTATTTAATTATTAATGTTTCAAAACACTCGTAGTGGGATATCTTATAAGAAACATGCCCCCCAACTAACCTACTTTGGTCCATTTGGGAATTTAGAAAGTTATATATGGATCTTCATTCCTGTGTGATAGAGTCACAAGCTTTCATAAAGGAAACCATAAAAAAATTAAATTTTAAATCACCCTTAATGTGTTTTATTGGATAAGAGTAAGCACTATAACCAACCTACCTGGGCCAAGTCACATAAAATGTTCATAAGTAACAAATTTATTTCAGATCAAAATTAAATAACTTTTATATTTATAACCATTTCAAAATATATCATGCTCTTATATAATGGTTTGATTATATGAGATTTTATCTCCCAATCTATAAATCACCTATACACTTAACATATTTGAATTTGGTTCCCATTAATCACAACCAATATGTTTCATCCCATGCAACCAATGGTTCTTGGATTAAACATCTCATGATTGGTTAGTTAAGGTTTCATCATCATTCTATATGAGAAAAAACTATTTAGATTGATGATTTCACTTTAACAAATAATTATATATCATGTTTATAACTGATCATGATACTATAAGAAATAAACACATAAGAACATGTAGGATAATCACAAAAGGATGATACATTGGCAAGACATATTAAATAATCAGGCAGTATGAAATATAATTACCTAATCATGGTAGCAAATTAACATTCTAAATAAATCACCAATGAATTTTATATAAATAGGCATGCTAAAGAAATACCTAAATAGTTAGAAAACTAATCATGTCACTATAATAAACAACATAGTATATAAAACCAAGGCTAATAAACACACAAGGCACATCATCCCAATCAGAAAGTAGCCTAAAATGCAACTACATGGCATGGAATTTTCATAGAATGTGAATCTATATGTTCCTATAATGATGTATGTAATGCTATTTCCTTACCATATTAGAGTGAGGAAAAAATAAAAAAATATTATAGATTAATAAGTAGTGGAAAATATACCAATCACTCAATGGTGAAATCATAATCAACTATAATAATGAATGACATGAACAAAAAACTCATCCTTGGAAACTTGGAATTTTCCCCATGGGTGGGTTGATCACTCCCATACATACCTCTTTACCATGTATTGGCACATTCCTAGTCTACTGTCTACCAAACCAAAATAGAAAGACAATGGAAAAAAGAACACTTTTGATACCAATTTATAATGACTTGACCCGACTTCCTATAAAACCAGTAGTTGGATTGATCACCAAATGGCCTCAAGCACACCTCACCATATACCAGAGGCTTCTGACTAGTAGTGAGGGTCTAATTATGGTATGATGGAGAGATTATACCCTCAGGATGAGAGTATCATAATAGTATATTAGAGAATAAATAAAAAATAGCAGAAGTAATAATAAATGAAAAACAAAGATGCCAAAGAATAATATAAACTAAATAATGAGAGATGGTCAACACCAATATACAACAATGCATGCATGTCCACATGATGATATATAAACTGAAATAGTATAATTATAATAGGAAACATGATATAGTATAGTACATGAATAAGAAAATAATAAAATATCTTAGGGGATCTCCTCAATAATCTTCAGCTCCGTCTCATCCCCTTTCTTATATCTCCCAAGTACAGGCATGGAAACACAAGTAATAATCCATGGTTCTACAAACATGAGGTATACGATACACCAGTGCAATGGAGGCCTAATCAAGATGTAAGATATACTCAGTAGGCCCCCACAAATGGTGTCTATAGTTAAATCTAGTTTGTGAATATAAGGTACAACAATGTGTAGTTATAAATAATAACAATAAAGTCTAACTAAATAAATAATAATCGGCTTAGGTTTCACTATGACACCTGGCAGACTCTACCTGCCTCAGCATAGACCAGAATGAGTTTCTAATCTATAACAATAAATATTGTAATAATATATATATATATTGTTCTTATATATGGTATCCATGTATATGGACTAAGTACATGAGGACATGAGTATCCATATACCTGGATTCTAGGTGCTAGCTGAACTTGGGGCATAATTTAAGCATATATAGAAGTATTTTAACAAGCCTCTAGTCTTTAAAAAGGGTTCATTACCTAAATATCATAATGAATACAAGTCTCCATACTCAACACTTGACATGGTGGGTGATTCATCATGTCAACACCCGAACAAGGACATAGTATGTCAGGCCCAACATTTAAATAGTGTCAATGGTGTGAGACATCATGTTCAACTCTCATTGTAAGGGAGAGTGAATTGTCATTTTCAAAAATTACCTTAACCAATGTTTCATATCTAATATCAATGGAATAATAAAAATGATAATAATAAGGCATTACCTATTAAGCATAGGTAATCCATAAGCCTAATATAACCAAGGGTATCACATTTCATACTATTCACATAAGTCATGCTTCTTTATATATAGCAAGAGGTGTGGTCGTACCACCCAATTCAATTCCATTTAATTAAAACCATTCAATTTAAATAAGTTGTTTCATTTATCAAGGAAATTATATTTATAATGGAGGGATTCCGACCCACTTATAAGGTGGTTGGACTTTGAAACAATTATATGGAGGAAAACTCCATTTATAAGCCAGTCAATTAAAAGGTTTTTGTACATTTAAACAGTTATTTACAAAAAATGACATGCCTTTTTATTAAATCCAATAAATAATATCATTAGAGTTCATGTATATATTATCCCATATATATATACATAAACATAAAGGCATAGGACACACCAGTTCTATAGAGCCAAGCAATATTTAAAATACCAATAACCACATTTTAGGTTAGAAGACAGTGAATCTAAATTGAGGGGTTTTACTATAAACATGAAATTATTAATAAACAATTCATTTATCTCATCCAAGTATCACATTCAATAGGCATAACACAATTAATCAAAAAGGATCATTTTAGAAAGCTACCAAACATGGAAGTTCATCATAAACATAATCAAATTAATTTAACACACTACAAGGGTGGATTAGTCACAAGGAAACCTAAATTACATTGGTGTTTTAATGAACTCGCCTAAAAGGGGGTGATTCAGGTTAAGTTAATCACCTCTAACCATGTGATAGGTTTTAAGTTAGATAATACATGATATAATCATTTAATTTAAGGCATTTCATAATTTAGGGGTGACGCCTAGAAATTTTAGTGTTCAACACAACATCAATAATTATAAATTAATAGAAACATTGTAAAAGATATATAACCCACCTAACATATACCAAGGACACTTCACTCATCCAATATTGAGGTTTTATTTAGTTTGGTTTAGGATAAATTGAACAAACTAAAATCCGGTCTAAAAATAGAGTGAATGAGATCAAACCAAAATAGTACAACATAGAGGAAGAAAAACTGATATAGGTAGAAATAGGATTTTATATATTACATCTAGTGATCCAACACTTCTGATGGTGGTCGAATCAGAGTTTGGATGAAGTCGTAACAAAGAAACTTAAAAAGAGGAACTTTAGAGCTTCATAGGAGGAGAAATACACACCTTGTCCATTCGAAATAGGAAAAATAATGCGGGATTGATTTTTTTAGGTCATTGAGGTAAAAATTATAAATTTACTTAAATTTGAATGGTTTAATGTTTTAGTCACACGGTTCTCTAAAATGTGTGCCAACCGGGCTTAAAGAACTTCACAAGAACCCCCTAACATGGGCTGGCCACACGGTTTGGTTAACCTTTCACAGCCCTTGAAAAAACCCATTTACAAGAACCTACAACATGGAGAATGATCATGTGGATCCACTCATATGGTTAGATAAAACAATTTAAGACTTATAGATCTACTAAAAGAGTCTCATGACTTCCTATTGTGGTACACATGATTTCATAAAACCTGTTCACCCTAACTAGTCCTTCCTTTTTTTGAGTTTTCAGAGCCCAATACTCTTGAAACTTGAATGAACACCCATGTAACCTATCATGAATTCAACCAAGTCTATAAAAAAAACTTTTCAGTGTTCCAAATCTTGGGATTATGTTCTTAAATTTAGTTCAAAGAATGAACCATCCACCAAACACCAAAATGCAAAATCCATTGGAATTCTACCATGGCTTAAAACACGAGTCATTATATAGATTGCCCCTCGATGCATCTTTAGTATTATGGGATGAATTAGATAATCTATAATTAAATGGGGTTTTACCTGTATATTAAACCATATTGTGAATAGTTTTGATGATAGTGGTTCATGTTCTAGATACATGACATCCAATAATTAATCTTTTCTTAAAATTAGAATTTAGTTATTATTATCAAGAGGATATTCACTATAAAAAATATATGGATGCATTTCATTCTCATTTTATTGATTAAATTTCATGAGTTTCTATTAATTACCCTTCCTTGTTAGTTATTCTCATTGATTCATTACTTCTTCTATTATACTTAACCCTTATTGAGAAATTTAAATCGCTCTTATTTTGTTTCCTTTCCCTATGTTATAAAGAAGAGATATTTAAATGAGTTTTAAAGGATTAAATTTATTAGATTTTGTTATGTATTATGTTTTATTTTATTTTCCCAATGTAAAATTGGTTTCATGTAAGTAATATAGTTTCCAAAAATACTAAACTATTCGGTCCTTTAGGATTTGAATCTTGTCTCAATTCCAAAGTAATAAAGAAAGGCATAGAATTAGGGCTTCTAGGGTCAGGGTATTTACATATTGGGATCTTGGTGCACTTTGGGAGGACTTTAGTGAGGGTATGGAAGAGTAAATACTTTCTAAATGTTTTTTTAGTGAAGTGAATGTGATCTTGGGTGTGTTTATATAGTAAAATGGATTTAAGTTATTTATTATTTCCCAAAATTAGGTTTTGGAATCTATACAATAAAATATTCAAAACCACAAGCCTTTCTATGGATTTTCCACATGGGTTTTTCCAAAGGTAAGAGATTTTAATTATTTTATAATTATAATGCCTTAAATAATTAAAATATTACCATTGGTGTTGTTTATGTGAGTTATGCTTATAAATAAATTATTCTAAAACCTTAAAATATAATAAAGGTTATGGAGTATTTATATAAGATTTATAAAATTAAACAAATAACATAAAAAACATATTATTTTGAAGGGGAAACATATATTTGGTCTTTTATACCTTATATAGTATATATTACATCACTTTTGAGTCATTATGATATCATAATACACATCATATATTTATACCGTGTTTAATTTTCACCTAAAAATTTGACTATCATAAAAAATTATTAAAAATGAACCATCGGATAATTTCAACATGATGATTCCAAAAATAATGTGAATTTTATAAATATAATTTTATAAATATGTGAATTTCACTTTTAAAATATAATTGAAATTTATTTATAAAATCTTGGTTTTTTACAATAATATTTTACAAACCCATATAAAAATTACATTTTCAGTTCATAAAAATATATTTATCATTTATATTAAATATTTAATATTTAATAATAATATTTAATTAAAATATCCTTCATTTAAAAATTTAATTAATTTATCAAAAAGTGTGTCTTGATTAAAAATTTATGTTACCCAAACAACAATATAAGTTTTAACGTATCAAAAATCAAATTTTTATTGAAATAATTATTTAATCATTTATAAAGTAAAAAATATAGTTATTAGTAAATTAAAATGAAAATATAAATATTCATAGTGTTAGAATTACTTTGTTTATAGTCGTTGTTAAATTATTTTCACCCTTAATTAACCTATTTTCCTTTTACCATGGTAATAAATACTTATTACAATTACTATTTATATTTTCAAACAATTAATTTAAACTTATTACCTAATATTAATTATGAAGATTATAAATATGGAATAAATTTTATGAAATAAAATTCATAAATTTGGAAGAATTTAAAATAAAACACGCAAGCGTGACTAAAAGTGGTTTTCTAAAAAAATACATTTTTCAAAGAAATGATGATTTTACATTAAATCTATAACTAGTAATATTAATTATATTAACATTAATTAATAATTATAGATATAAAATATATACATATAAATTAAATAATTCTACATTATTTGTTATTTTTAATTAATTAAAATGGAGAAACATTATACATTTTAAAAAAATTTAGAAAAATGTGTTATCAAACCTAAAAATAAACTGATTCCAAAATCATATATAAAGATGACTTAAATTAAATTAATTGGAATAAATATAACTGAATAATTATTATGTTAACTTGTAATCAAATTATGTGAATAATGGAACTTTTAAATAACTTAATTTATCAAAATAAATTACAGTTTTAAACAAATGGGCATTTTACACTATTCATTGAAAAATCAATATTTTTCTAAAAAATAAAAATATTTTACCCTAAGTTAATTTTTATATGATGGTATAAATATTGGATTCAATTTTATCAAATAAATTTTCCAAATTTTTTAGAAATTTATGGTAATATATTTTTACACAAAAAAAAACGATTTTTGACAAAAAAATATTTTGATGAATAAAAAGACATTACCAATAATTGAGTGATTATTTATTAAGAATTTTTCAATATATTTATGTTGAGTTATATATATATATATATATATTAAAATATTTAATCATATTCATACCAAAAAAATTAACTACTAGGTCATAACGGTCATATTTAAATAATCATTGTTTATTTGGCTTTGGTGTTGTGTATCTCATATGCTAACAAACATAGTTTTATCATTTTTAAAAACAAGAGGCATTACAATATAAAATTAGAGTCAAATAACTCTTTTCTTATAATTATATCTTTTGGTTTTTAGGTCCTTCACATTATATGATCAACCAAAGTTTTTTTATTATATCTCTTTATAGATTAATATTACTTTATATTTTAAGGGTGTGATATGGTTTTATCAAGATTTAGTGTGTGCATCTTCACGAGATGACTTATTTTGGGATTCTAGTAAGTAAAGATTATTTGAATGGATCCATATAAATTATTATATTTATTTAGGATTTTTATAGATACTTGATATATTATAGAATCTTAAGCGATATATTGTGGGATAATGTGGTTGAAATAGTTCCATATTTGAGGGTTAACTTTAATACCACTGTTTAGTAATGTGCAGTGAGGCTAGGATTAAATTGTGATCTCCTATTTTATTATTATATTCACCCATGTATAAGAACATGTATGGAGACATACTCATGGTTTTTAAAATTGATGACTTTTATAGGGGATCACAGAGGCTGTGGATTAGGTTTTTTCTTTCAACAAAGTTGATTCCATGGTGATAACAGTGGTATATTATATAAGGTTCTATATCTATTGGTTAAAACATTAAAACATGGTCTTAATTGAGATGAATGTATTGTATAATGTTCAAGTTACTATAATTTAGCCCTTATTTTTGATGAATTTTGATATGTTATGTGGTTTCTTTATTTACTGATATGATAAAACATATTCATGCATTATCAATTACATTTCATATGTATATTATATATATTCTCATGTTTGGTTTTTTAGATTCATAATTGTACCACAATGGTTAAATACCTTTATAGATATAATATTTTCAAATATATATATATATATATATTTCAATTGTCTAATCACTACTACTTTTTCAATTTGTGACAAATTACATCATTTTTGGTTCTTTTGGTGAATTTTGGGAATTAAAGTGAAATTTAATTAATTCTATAATTATAAAAAAAATCACTTTGGTATTTCAGGTTTAACATTTTATATACTGATGAATATTGGGAAATTAATTTATTAAAGGCTTCTAGGATTAGTGGGAATCAAATTCTTCATCTGGACTAAGTGCTAAGTTGAATCCAAGTATTCCTAAATAAATCATGAAAGGTGGTAAACATTTTTTGTGGATATATTTTTTTAATCCTAAATAAATTGGGAATATATTGATATAAAAAATCATAAATGATGATATTCCTATTAGAATATATGCTTTTAAGGATCCTGGGAATATTAATATAAATGAATAAATCCATTTCTTATAGAAGCTTATGCATGCATCGAAGTGGAGAAAGATGGAGAGTTATTTTTTCCAAAAAAGGGTTCTTCTGTAATTTGGGGATACATTTTCATATAAATTTCCAAAATAAATCAAATTTTTAGGGAAATTAACCCAAACCCTTACAAACATATTTGAATAAGCCACCCTGTATAAATTCAATTATCATGCCCAGTAACCATTTTCAATCATTTGAAAGATAAAATATAGAGGGAATGGGTTTTACACCTCTTCATTATAAATATAAGTCCATAATTATATTTAAATAGGATAGTTAGTGAGGGAGTCTATAGCTATATTAGAATATAATTCTCAATATTATAGGAGTTCAAGTGTAGTATTCTATCTATTATGTTCCAAACTCCATCTGGTGGCAGTGGTAGAGATCTAAGGATATTTTTCTTTGAGTTTTTCTATACTTATTTCTAAATTCACCTTTGAATTATTTTAGAATATATTTTCATTAATTTAAATGGAATTTTTTTATATAATACATTTTATTCTAATATTTTATGATATTTTTTATCCTATAGATATAAATTAATAATTATTAATGTTTAAACATATCTAGTGATGTCACATTAGTGAGCACAAGAGTTTTGGTATGTGTTAGTTGTTCAAAGGTTGTCGGGTAAAATAATCATATTCATATGAGGATATAAACCCATATTTGAGTTTTAGATATGGTATCTAAGAAATGTAGTTGTATACTTTGATTTCATGAAGTATACATTGAGTAATTCAATTGGGAATCATTTTTAGATAGTGGATAAGGGAATGTCAGACGGATAAAACAAGTCCATTGTCACTACCTCAATTATTCATTTTCATCTCTTGTAAATTTGTCCTGAATGTAGATTCTATTATAGATTTATATATTCTTTTTTATTTAACTTTTTCAAAACCAAGAATCCCCACTTCTATCTCTAAATTATCAAGAAAAAATTAACTATAGTGATAATTTGAACTTCACCAACAACAAAATCATGAGATAACCATGTGGTTACTAATGTACTATATTTATAAGGAGATAAATTATTGATTGATGAGATGTTAATGAATCCTTGGTGTAAATTTCTTATATTTATGTTGGGGTTTAATAATATTTTTTTAATATTTATTCCATCACAAGGATTTTATCCAGTAATTTAGACATTTTAAAAAAATAGAATGTTTTTCTAGAGTATGGTCAATTTAAAGAGTTTTGGAAATAATAAGTGAAACATAATGGTCTCATGATTCAGAAAAATTATTCCATTATTGATTAATAAACAATAAAAATAGAAATTTGTGTTTCTTCTGTAAAGGATTAGTAAGAATTGAACAACCAAAAAGTATCCCCAGAAAAATGAAATCATGTACCACCTATTTTTTTTATATTTAAGAACCTAGTGTGGGTGAGTTTAAAAAAATATAATTTTATTTCATGAATTAAAAGGATGATATTATCTTAGATTTTCCTAAATATGTAACATTAGGAAACTGTGAGTCTTTGGAAAACAATTTCACTTATTTTGTGGTAATTAAAATTCCATTTAAATCCCCAATTTTTTAGTTAAAAAACAGAAAGATTTTACTAAAATTTAGCTAAGGAGGTAGAGAAACATGAGCTATTAATTTTTCAATTTAATTTATAGGAACCTGTTATACTTACTAATTTAAATAAGCATTTTTTCCACTCCCATATCAAGATAAAACTTGAGAAAACACAAGGTCAAGTCTTGAATTTGGTTTCATTTTTTAAAATTATCTTAATAATAAATTTTTAATAGACTATCCTTGTGAAAATTTTATGCCTACTTATTTTAAGTGGACTTATTTTTCAGAAGAAGAGGAAGTGAATGCTAATGTTTAAAAAATAATATTTTTCCCAATTGAGGAGTAAAATTCCTTATAAGATTTTAGGGTTACTAAAATTATTTGTAATAATAATTAAATTTTAATTTAAAATTAATGATAAATCACATCCTATAATTAAATTTCAACTAAGAGTAGAGGTCTTTTCTGATGAAAATGTGTGGTAGAGGTTTGATTACATTTTTTCCCACTTCCATAGAATAATTGAAATCATAATGACATACAAGGGATCTGGATTAAATGTTTCAAGGGTAGTATCTAAAAGAATTAAAAGTTGAATAATATTAAAGAAATTTAATTTTAGTGGTTCATGAGGAAGAAAGCACACCCACCTACAGATTAGGGATGAAAAATATAAAACTCTTGAGATGTGGAAAACATAAAATATATCACCCACATGGGGGTTAAAACAAAGTTTCATTTTATTTATATCTATATTTTTCTTTTATTTCCTCATATTCAATAAATTTTTGATGTTTTATTTCTTGTGTTTTTTATAGTTTTGTAGTGTATAGAGGTTGAGATACTAACTCAATGATGATTCTACTTAAATAAACCATGTTGTGTCTTTCCTTCCAACTTGTTTTATATCATGTCTAATATTATAGATCCCTATTTTTAATCTAATACATGGTACAAGAAATTGAAAAAAATGTGTAGTGGAGGAACATCAATGGATACATTTTGATTTTGTGTGTTTTATATTCATTTTTTCTATTTCTCATTCATATGTTTTTTTTATTCATTTTTTTTATTTTTCTTCTAAATTTTTTGCTTTTAAAACTTCTGATTTAAAATGATAATATATTAATTTTTGAATCCTAGGTCAATGAGTGAACCAATTTTACCCATGATATTGATCATAATTTAATGAATTAAATTATTTTGATTCATGTTCAAGAGTTTTAGATTTTCTTGGAAAGACCTATGATTTTTTAGTCCGATACAAAAAATCATTTTTTTAATTTTAAAATTACTTATAGATGCCTCTTATGAACCCTTTTGATATATTCTTTACATTAACCTCATTTCTTAAGTTAACCAAACACTATTTCTTGAACCAAAATTTGATTTATTTCTTCCAAATCATATGGTGTTGAGGTGATTGTTTTTTATATTTTTAAGACATTCCATTAGTTTTAGAATCCTAATTTTCAAAAGAAACATGGTAATTTATAATTTCCCCAAATATTAAGTTATTATGACCCTAGATTATAATAAAAAACCTTTTTAGTTAGCCACATTAAAATCCATTTTTCATATCCAACCTATTATGGAAGTGAAATGTATGACATAGTTGAACTTCAGTGTTTAGGAGGTTATATTTCTTTTGTATACATTATTTTGATATAATTTTAGAGGAAAATAGAAGCCTAAGAATTTCATTTTGGGGATACAAAAGATATTTTACCACTAATATTTATAAAATTTTTTCTAAAAAAATATTAAAAAATATATTTAACTCAATCTTCTAGAAATATCATTGAAAATTATGTGTTTTGGTGTATCTCATATTCATGTGTTTTGAAATTGTATTGGATATGATTTTTATGTTTACTTATCAATGATTTTAAGTATAATGTTTTGGTAATTTGATAGGATAGATATTTTCATAACATTTCATATGTATTTCAATTATTTCATCCCTATAAATATTTAATTTTATATTCATTACACCATTTTTGAATTTTTATAAATTTTAGGAATTATGGTAGAAATTAGTTATTTCTTGAATCTTAACTATATTTTATCATGTGGAATTTCAGGTTTAATTTTTTTATATTGATAATTTTTTAAATAAGTTTATTTTTGATTATATATTTATTAGGGTTTAATTACGTAAACTTCAAAATGTTCTGAATCAAATCCTATGAGGCCCAAATAAATCATGTATTGTTGAAAACATGTTTACAGACATATTTGACCACTCCTTGATAAATAAGGAATATGTTGAGCTAAAAAACATAATTTTAGGAGATTCCCATTGGAAAATTTATATGACTCAGATCCACACATGTACATTTTATTTCATAGATATATTCAATCATTAGGGTAGCTTGTGAATGCATCAAACTAAGGGAAGATGAAGAGTAATTTCAATCAAAAAATGGATCTTCCATAATTTCATGATATTTTTTTCTAAACATATCCAAAATTCATTACCTTCTCAATTATGATGTCCAAGAACCTTCTAAATAACTTTTAATAAGACAACCTATTGAGATTCAATGGGCTTTGGGGATAAATCTATTTAAGGTTTCAAAACAAATAAATAGGATAGAATATTTTTCACACCTCTTCTTTGTAAATATGAGTATCCAATTCCATTTCAAGATGATGGTTAACGAATTATTTGATGAAAATAAAATAGGTGTATTATAAATTCGATATGATTTAAAATTATTTAATATATTAATGAAGGTAAAAACTCTATGTGGCAGTAGCGGTGGAGATACAAGGATATTATTCTTCTGAGTTTTTTGGTACTTATTTTTAAACTCTTTTGGAATTACTCTATAATTTATTTTAGTGAATTGAAAAAGACCTTTTATTTCTTGAATTTAATTTATTGTAATAATTTATATATATTTTTTCAACTTATTAAACATGTTAACTATTCTTATTATTTAATCTTCTTTGATTATATCTCTTCATTGAGCACAACATGTTTGGTTAGTTTCATTTTCTTAGAGGTCTTTAAGTAATAGAATCACTTTAATAAGTAGATGATCACATATTCTTGAGTTAATGATATTTTTTCTATGAAATTTAGATGTATACATTGATATATTAAAGAATAAATTGAGTAATTCAATTCAGAATAATTTTTAGACAATGAATAAGGGAATGTATAAATGTCAAAACATGCACACTTTCGTTATATTGTTTTACTGTCTCTTCTCTTTTCAGCATGTCCCATCAATAAAATATTACCTAGATTTAAATATTTTTTATTTAACTTTTTTTAAATCAATAATCCCCACTTTAAACTCTAATTTAGAAAGAATAAATTATAAAAAATGATAGCTTGAACTCATCATGCATCCTCCCCGTGAGACAACCATGAAGTTACCACTATGTATCATTTCAAAGGGGATAAATTATTAATTAAGGTAACATGAATGAATCCACATTATCATAAATCCTTTTTAAGTATAATTCCTAGTTTTATCTCACTATCCCCTAGTCTATTAAAGATGGGTATAGGGAGGCCCTTAAAACATTATCATTGATCTGGATGAGATAATAATGGGTTTGAGTCATGACAATCATGTAATAAAACATTTATAAAGTCTGACTCAAATTTAAAATATCCATTTTCCAAATAGTCACTTTTCTACACTACTAAGAGTACTCTAATGGGTTCTAGTAATGGTTAAACACATTATACCTTAAAACAATACTATATATAAGGATTATTATTATATTTCTTTACCTATGATTCCATTAATATTTAATCACATATATAGGTATTATAAAATAAGAAATATGATGGGTTAATATAAATATTAAGAAAATATCTATTTAAACAACTTGAATTGAAACATTTAATGAGGAAAAGAATATAAAAATATATACATTATCTTTAAATTATATATAAATAACCAACTCTTGTCACCTTCAAAAATTATCTAAATAAAAAATTGAATAAAAATAACATTTTTCAAAAATAAATATCTAAAAAATATGAAAATTTTATGATTGTAATCTGGTGGAGGGTACGTATTTATAGGTGGAGGATAATAGTATTTTTTATTAAAATATAATTCTTAAATAAGATATAATACTATAGTATATTAAGAATACAAGCTAAATTTATATCATTCTAACATGATGGATTATTTAATTTATTCATATATATACCTTAATGTAACATATATCTTAAATTATTATATTTTACATTTCCTATTTTTTTTAATAACATCCAAAACATTTACATTATAATATTTTATTATCTTTATTATGAATCCCTATTCTATTTGAAAAATATGAATAAATAAGTATAATAAAATTAATTGATAATAAAAAAAAAATCAAAAATATGAAAAAATGTGTAGATATTGCCAAACCATTCAAAAAAATATTTACTATTTCAAGTAATAAATAAAATTTTTCATTATAATATATGGATTTATAACCACTATTTATAAATAATAAATTTGTTATTTTTAATGTTTATTAGGTACTTATAGTTTCTAAATGAAGGTTTCCTCAATGGTTATATAATTGAAACATGGTAGTTACATTATTCTCCTTTCAATATTCATGTTACTAAAATATTAATTGTTTTTAAGAATCATATATTTGATTCTCAACATTCTCACCATCCTATAAATGCCTCTAAATACTACACTTCAAAATTTCACCTCCCATAATTTTTATTTCTAAATATTTTTTTCTTATAAATAATTTTTAACTCATTACAATAATGTTTTTATTTTGATAGTGAATCTTGGAGTCATGTTGATTATTAGTGACTTCTCATAAGAAATATATTAATACTAATAATAGTGTTTGACTTTATTTATTTTATAATTTTATTTTTAGAAGTTATAACTAATATAATACATTGATTTATACTATATTATGATATAACTCATTACTGATAATGTTATTATTATGCTTGAATAATATAATCACTCAAAACAGATCAACATGAGACAATAGAGATTATTAGAACTACTCAATTACTATCATTGGGAAATACATTACCACCCATATAATGTAAAAAGGTGAAATATTCATTGAGTTTGACAGATCGTGGAGTTATACCCATGAGGTTAATATAGAATGATCCAATGATAATTTATTTAGTATATATATACATGAAAATTATTACAGAAGGTTAAAAATCATTCATATTCCAATTAATTGGAAAACCATATTTACTAGTGAAGATAAATAAATATCAAAAATATAAAAATTTTCTATAAAAAAGTTTTAAATCCATTGAATATGGTAAACCAATATTATTCATCTAGGTCAAAGGTGTATTAATGTTTTAAATAAATTTTTCATACCATTAATACTTGAAAAAAGAGGGAATTTATAAATGAATAACATCATTCAAATTTATTTATACACCCTGGTAGAACCATGATATATTTTTATTTCATAGTACAACTTTAGTGTATCAACATGAAGTAAGAAATTACTATGTGTTAAGATTATTGGTATACAACATGTAAATATTAAGACACAAATTATAAAATATGGAATTAAACATATCCTTATATCAATGAGGATGTGGGATAATATCACCGTGGAATTTGTAACTGGGATTCCTAAGATTTTGAATAAAAATAATGTAATATGATTCATTATGGACTACCTTACCAATTACACACATTTAATCACAATAATAGGGATTTATGCCATGTGTGACATCCATGATACTCTATAAATGAAATTATGAGGCCCCATAGTGTACCACTATTATTTACATTTGATCATAACCCCCATTTCCCATCAATATCATAGAGGTGTATTCAAATTTCTTTAAACACAAAGATTCATTTGCACCCAGCATATCATAATCCAACTGATGGGATATCTAAAAGGATATTCCAAACATTAAAGTACATATTGAGGTCATTATTAGTTGAATTATATGGAATAAGGTACCATTACCTACCTCTAGTTTAATTTTTTTTTCCACATTACCTTCCATTACAGTATATAAATTGCACCAATATAAGCTTTTTATGGGAAATCATATTATACATCAACCATCTTGATAAAGAGGAGAATCATTACCCAATGTATAATGGTCCTTAGGATGTTTTGGATAGAATTTGAGAAGTGATTTATCATTTGTATTTTCCCATTTACCAATGTATAGTACATGATTTCATTTATGCTTCATTATTGAGGAAGTAAATGTTTGACCAAACACACATACACGCCACTAAACAAATAGATCTTATACCCTAAATTTTCATATAATGATTAAAATTTATAGATTATTTTTACTATAGAGTAATTGTTATGTAATTGGATGTCTTGACTCAAAATACAAATTAGTGGGATCAAAAAATATAGGAAATGACAAGGGATACTAAGGAATAAGTGAGATTGATTTACTCATATATTGTTATGGATTTAAGAGTAGCCCAAATTTAGAGGATGGAATTTCTTAAGGGGATTAAATATAATACCCATGATATCAATATAATAAATAAACATCATATTATAGTTTTGATCAAATAAAATAGTAACTTTTATCACATCATCAAAAATGAATATAAAAAATAAAAAATTAAATTTACGATAACAACCACAACTAGTGTTAGAGAACAAAAAAATAATATAGGGAATCACTACAATCATAAAATCTAGAGGATCATACTACACATAAAAATTTATATTTTTTAAAGATGTAGGTAAATTAATAATGAAGATATAAGTGTTGGAAAATGGTGTGGATCTCAAGGTAATCTCTATTCTCAATCCCCTTATAATACATGAGAATGGATCCTACATAGGAAATAAAAAAGGGAGTTATTAGGATATCCAAAAACATCCATTTTATCAACTTCCTTATTTCCATATTGTCTAGTGGTCCCCATATAAATTATATTAATCTATTTTTTAAAAAAATATATAAGATACACTACTATTATATAGAAAATGACATGAAATTTAATGTACATGGTATACAGAATAAGAATTTTGATATGATTTTTTTTATATTTGAATGAATAGTATATTTAAGGAGAAATATAATTTTTCAAAGGTTAATGTGACCATTTTAAGCAAGCCAGGATTATAATACATAGATATTACATAATTTATTGATGAATATCCATTACATTAATCACACACCTGAGGACTATAATAGTTTACTACCTTTGGAAACTTGGAAACATAAACACTGATCTATAAGTGAGCAACATTATCTCCCACTACATTATTTAAAACTATAACCCTTATTAGACATGTCATATATAATACATATCTTTATATCATGGGGATAGTAAACATAAGAAAGGGTGAGATCAGATGGTTATTAAGGGTAAACAAAGAAGATACATAAGTATAACATGAACATAAGGGTATGAGGTCATGATAAAAACATTTTAAAACCATATCCTACATATCCAAGATTATAATATTGAGTCATGCCATAAATACGAGGGGTTAATATGACATAAATCATAAGTAAATCAATGAACATGAGCCATGAGATCATAACATTGGCATAAGACATGGAATTTTTGTCATACACATAAGCATAGAAAAAAATTTCCAAATTAGTTGAGGATCGCTCCCTATTATAGACATGTATATCTCATGAGATATAAATTTTTAACAAATTAATTTAGGTATATATAGGTCCCACCTATCACAAAATAAAAACTATGTTTATTTGTGTCACAAGATCATAAGCATTAATCATATTATAACTAATGAAATGAAATAGGTATTATAAACATTTAATCATATCATAACCTGAAGAAAATTGATATATTTAATAATAATTTAATCATAGAATAACCTATGAAAATAAGATAGTTTCATAACAATTCCCTCATGGTATAACTCGTGGAAGAGAAATGGTTTTTATAAATACCATGACATCAAAACACAAATCATTTAGAGAAGGAATATGAATTGTATCCTTGGATCATATCCCTAGTAAACAATAGGTAACAACAAAGGATGAAATATTAGATGAAAAATAATTTTAAAATATCATTTAAAACATTTTTTGAGGAAAATATCATTTCTTTATTGAAAAATATTTTATAAAACGTTAAAAAATTTTGAAAACTTTTTCCTTTGAAAAAAAACTTGAAAAAATATAAAGGATTCTTGGGAAATGATTAAAAAACACTTTTTAAAAAATAAAAAAACATTCAATAATATTTCACTTGAAAATGATCTTAAAAGATAATTTAAAAACTTTTTTGAAGTTTTTTTTGAAAACGTGGTTTTGGAAAAAAATAAATTTCTGGCCGAAGAGAGAAATAAAGTCATATTTCTTAAAAACATTTTATTAATTATCTTAAGTAACAAAGAGTGGAAAAATGTAACCATTCCTTGAAGATATCAAGAATAACTAGTGGATAATAAATTCAAGATAATTATTGAGAGGTGGATAATAAGATTTCAACATTTGAGACTCAATCATAAATAGTCCCAATAAATGATGAGATTGTAACATAATATCTTTACCATCTTGGTAGCATTGAATCATAATCCCCATGAAGGAATAGAATAAAATAAAACATAAAATATCATGAGGATGAGTAAATTTATTATATTACATGTCATATGGTAATTATATAAACCTCATGAAAGAATATATGTGCACAACATAATGTATGTCTCAAAGAAGGAAAATTAAGACAAAACCCCTTACAGATATGTTAAATTTTGAACCCTAAACCCAATGAAAGAGAGATCCTAAAATAGACATATAAATACCAATAATTTTATTAATAATCATCATAAGATACATTAATGGGTTGTATATACTCCTCATTAATGAAACATGTGGTGAATATGGCTTGTGTCTCATGGAAAATAAAAGTGAAACGGAAATCCCTAACCTTAAGTCTTGACTTCCATCGTACTCATTCAAACATACCATATAATTAATATAAGTTTATCACTAATATATTTAAGAACCATATTAATGTATATCATACCATATATGATTTTTCATGACATTTTATTACCTGTTAATTAACAATTCCACGTTAAAATTATGTTTTAGGTAATAACCTCTTTGTTTTTTGTATATGTTTTGATTTGTTATTTTTTTGGTCCACTTAATTAAATCAGGGTTAAATTATCTCCATAATTATAACCATGATATAAAAATCATATATATTAATAATATATTAATTTATAGTAATCCATTAATTTTAGTAAGGGGAAATTAAATATACCATTCATGGAGATGGTATGCAGTACGTACACATGAACACTTTTTTCATTTTCTTTTTGGATTAAAAGAAATAAAATTAAATGATATATATTATCATTAAAGAATAATTTTATTTCATATATATTATAAATTTATTTTAAACCCATACTTAATACATTCCATGTAAAATGTGAATGAGTCACATCGCTTCGCGAGACAGTAGTCTGTCGTACACATGAATGACATTATCGTATTACCACAAAATGGAGAGAATGAAGGCATATTTGATATAACATTTCATAATAATAATAAAATAATTAATGTAACTAATATAATATATAAACTATAAATCCATAATTAATCCCAATCGTGATAGGTGGTAATGGAAAAACAAATGACATTGGTTCGTGATGTGATAGTCTTCTGTACACACGAATGATGATTTCATAACCCATTAGATGGAAGTGGAGATGGTTGTAGAAAATTACCTTAACATTAAAACTATTAAATATATTTAATATACTAAAATTATCATATAATCATGATATTAAAAAATTAAGGGGGTATAGGAATAAATAAAATAAAAGTGCTTGTTGATGAAAGTTACCTCTTCTTCGGGTATCCTCCTTATGTTTGCACTAAAAGTAACCCTAACATATATTTATTTCAAAAATAAGGATTTAATGTTGAGGGGAGGGAATTTTGGAAGTTATTTTTATAGGTATTGGTAGTATAAAATAGGTTTTAATCATTTAATAAGATAGAATATGGGTGGCCTTTTAAAAGTGGGAAAGGGGACACACTTTGTATTTTTAAAAAGAATTGATTAATCCCAAATTTTTCCTATGAAAAAGGTCAAAATGGATCAAATTAGAACCTTATACATGATAAATTATAAATATTTCCCAAAAAATATTTTTATACAATTTTATAGGTAAATATGACCCTTATATTTTTAGTTTAACCTCTAGTGAACTCATTTTTACCTTAACCAAAGAAATTAATTTTTTTTACATTCACTATTCATTTTTTTGAAAATTAAGTTTAAATTATTATATATTATAAATTATACTAATTCCAAATACAAAATAAATTTTTTAAAATTCCATTCACATAAGTGGAAAAATTAATTTAATATTAATCCTACATACATGATGAGAAAGCAAGTTTTTAAAGTATAAATAATCAAAAGTTTAGAAATGTTTTATATAAAATTTCAATTTAAAATTGATTATAATGACCTGAATTGTATTAATATATTTATATTTTAACTAATATTACTTTAAAACCAATTAAAATTATAATTTAAATTTTTATATAAATTAAACTAAAAATAAGTTTTTAATTAAAATTTAGTATTTTCCACTATTTATTAAAAAATAAAACTTTTCAGAAAAAATACCAAAAAATCACACTAATATAATTTTAAAATTTTTAATTAAAAAAGGAAGTTTATTTTATTAAATTAAAATTTTAAAAGTGTGAAAATTGAATTTATATTATTGTTCAAAAAAGGAAACAAAAATCATTTTTGTGAGAAAATAGTATTTTTGAAACATATAAAGACTTAACTGAAAATTATGTATTTTATTATCAATATATTTTATTTATATATGACCATTATACTTATTATTTGATAATTATTTATTTCTACTCATATTAGTAAGTTTAATAGCTAGGTTATAACTGTTACATTTAAATAATTATACCATAGTTTTGTTAAAAGTCAGTGTTGCATGTAACATAAGCTAATCCAATGTTGTGTGTAGTAAAATATTAAATTAGTGTTATGTATATCAAATGATTAACTTGATGTTTCATGAAATTTAATCCATCAAATAAATTTAATTTATTAATAAAATAATTCATAAAAACTTAGGGTGTTACATTTTACCCCTCTTAAACCGATTTTCACCCCCAAAATTCATCATTATGATATAGAAAAATGAGAATAATTATTCTTCATCATGAACTCAAGTTTCCATGTAGCTTCCTCAAATTATTGGTTTTTTAAAAAAACTTTTACCATGTGAGTAGTTTTGTTTTTTATAACTTTCTATGTATGATCCAAAATATTTCACCAGTTATTCCTTATAAGAAAGATCTTTCTCCAGTGATATGACCACTGAGTTTAGTACGTGTGAAGGGTTAGGTATTTACTTCTTCAAGAGAGATGAATGGAACACATTTTGGACTTGGGAGAATTTTGGTGGAATCACCAAGAGATATGATACCATCCTGATACGATCGATAATTTTAAAGGCACTAACATACCTATGGATTAGTTTCCCTTTCTTTCTGAATCGCATAACCTTCTTCCATGGAAAAATTATTAGAAGCACCTTATCACCAACATAAAATTCTAGAACATTCCTAGGGTTATTTTCATTAATTTTATACTTAATATAAGAATCGTTTATGTTTTTTTAAATGGATCTAACCTTCTCTCTCATTTCTTCAGTTATCTTGGATCCCAATAGCTTTAATTCTCCAACTTCATTCCAACACATTGGAGCTCCACATGGATTTCCATATAGGGCTTAATAAGGATCCATATGATCACTTGAGTGATATTTATTGGTATAATAAAACTAAAATAGAGTATAATGTTGATCCCAGACATCTTTTAAATCCAAAGAATAAGATATCAACATATCCTCTAGGCTTTGAATTGGTCTTTTTGATTGGACATATTTTTAGGGATGAAACATAGTGCTGAAACTCAAATTTGTATCAAGATATTACTGGATACATATATATATTATTGAGGTGAACCTCATATCTTGATAAGACATAATGGAATTTCTTACTCTATAAAACCTTACCACTTCCTCAATGTATATCTTGGAAATTTGATCTGGAGATAATTCTTATCTAATAGAGATGAGGTTTTCTGACTTAGTAAGGATATTGATTACAAATCTTATAATATTATTCCCCTTATATGTTTTTGGGATTCCAACGATAAAATACATGGTGAACTTCTCCCATTTCTATTCTGGTATGAGTGAAGGATGTAACATCATGTTAGACGTTTGTTTTTTAGCCTTAAATTATTGACATACCAAGAACTAAGATACAAACTCTACGATATCTCTCTTCATGTCATCCCACCATAATTATTCTTTCAAATATCTTTACATCTTAATACTTCCAGAATGAATATATAATGAAGAACTATGGTCTTCCTCTAATATCTCCATCTTTAAATCTGGTTCGGATAGAACGCATACAAGGTTCCTGAACCTTATCATTCTATCATGATCATGGTTAAACCCCAAAACATTTCTAACCTAGTGGATCTTTATATCTTTATTCTACATCACATTGATATTCACTTGTATATATGGATAAAAATTCAATTGAGAAAGATAATATTTTCACCTTCCATCAATATTTATAGAGCTGTCCTTAGAAAATCCATAATTATTGGATATTTTTTTATCCTCATCATAGATAATATAGCATGATCCTTTTGACTCAAATCATCAGCCACCTTGTTCACTTTCCTAAGGTGGTAATGTATTGACCAGTCATAATATTTTATAAGCTATAATCATCTTAGTTTGGGAATATTCAACTCCTTCTGTGTGAATATATAATTTAAACTTTTTTATCAATATATATATCACCATTTTCTCCATTAATACAATTACTCCATATCATTAATGAAAAATTTATCATGGCAAACTTAAAATCATGATTTGGGTAATTTTTCTTATGAACCTTAAATTTTCGTGAGGTAGAAGATATAACCAGGTCATTATGAATAAGGAGACATTCCAATCCATTCTTTTATTAATCAATATAGATTGAAAACCCTTATCCACTATAGGGTTATGTAAGCACAAGTGTGCTGACTAATCTTCTCTTAAGTTCCTTTGAATTTTCCTCACATTATTCTGTCTAGAGGCACTATGATATTTTCCAAGTTAAATTAATGATTGGATTAGATAGTAATGATAAATTATTCAAAAACTTTCTATAATATACATATAAACCAAGAAAACTATGGATTTCAGTCACCATGGTTGGTCTTGACCAACATTTAATAGACTCAATCTTTTATGGATCTACTGGTGTACCCTCTCTTGAGATTATATGACTAAAAAATGAATCCTTTTACTACCAAAATTCACACTTTATAAAATTTTCATATAGTTTATCCTTCCTTATAAACATTAGTAAAATTCCAAAGTGATCTTCATTCTCTTCCTTACCCTTTTAATAGATAATAATATCATCTATAAAGACTACCACAAACTGATAATGGTAATATATAAAGACCCTATTAATTAAATCCATGAAAATAGCATGGGAATTTGTAAGACCAAACAACATAGCTATATATTCATAGTGTCTATACCTTATACATAATGTTTTGTTTAGTATATACTCCTTATTTAACTTCAATTGATGATATCCAAAACAAAGGGAAATCATGGAAAAGTATTGAGCTCAACATAGTTGATTAAACAAGTCATCAATATGGGGCAGATGATAAATGTTCTTAATTATGATCTTTTTGTGGCCCTAATAATCAATAAAAAATCACATCGATCCATCATTCTTTTTCACAAAAAGAACAAATTCCCCAAAAGGAGAAACACTTGGTAAAATTAATCCCTTATCAACATTTTCCAAGAGTTTCTTATTTAATTCATGAAACTCAATCGGGGACATTCTATAGGGTGTCTTTGAAATTCGTGTGGAATCAAGTATGAGTTATTTTGAGAAATAAACTTCATGATTTCCTAGAACACTAAGTAACTCATCTATAGATACATCAATAATTTTATAAACAATAGTAATACCATAGATGTCAAGTTTCTCCACAACCATCTAATATAAACACCCCTTCTAAATGGGATTTAAGACTCATACAAGGGTTGTGATATCCATTGGATGTTCATAATTATATTCAAATTGATAGATGATCATAGGTTGGTTTCAAATATAAAATGTGGATTACCTTACTCAAAAATTGATGTGTGATTTATAATGACGAAGCTAATACTTTCTTAGGATGACATCAAATTCCTCTATAGAAACAATGAAAATATTTTTTGGAAACACATTCAAACAAACTTCAACTGGTGAGGAATAATACACTTGAGATGTAATCATCATACCATTAGGTGTTTTCACTAATAATTTTATATCTAATAATTTGGGTGGCATATTCATACCCTTAAAAAATTCTTTATATATGAATGGGTAGATCCATATTCAAATAAGACATTATCATTTCTAGAGTGGATGCTAAGTTTACCTTTCATGAAATTGTTATCACACCCCTCATAAAAAATAGTGATCTCAGGGGAATTTCCCTTTTCCCCCAGCATAATAGGTTTATAAAATTGATCATCATCATTAACCCACTATTTTGGGAACTGGTTAGCATAATTTTAACTCTCCTTGCAATTGATGAACTGAAGTGTGGGAGGGGAATTCTATGCAGCTTTATCTCTATTCACATCATTAGATAAATTCTTCCCATCACTTTAGTAATTGATTTCCTGATAAAAATCCCTTCTACACTTAAAATATTTACCAGTCCCCGTAAGAAAATTTCAACCATGCTTCTTACCACACTTTGAGCATAAATGAAAAATCGTCTTTTACTCTACATGGTTTTTATATTTTCCTTTGAAATAAATATTACTTCTCATGTCAAAAACCTGAGATTCATACATAACTATGAAATATATTTAGATATTGATAGAATATTGAAAAATATCTACATGGATACTGAAGTCTCTTATGGTTAATGACATTCGAAGACTTGATGTTAATCCGTTGAAGAATTGATTAGACTTACTTTCATATTGGATGATAATAATTGAATCATACCTCACAAATCTTCTAAAATTCACCTCATAGGCACCAATAGATTCATCATACACTTTATTTAACTCAAGGAACTCCTTATCTATCTTCATACGAATAATATGAGGAAATTACTTATTGAAAAATAACTTATTGAATTCCTCCCAATCCTCAGAGTCAATTTCATCATGTTTACTAATATTCTTGATAAGAGTCTTCCATTAATTCGCTTCACCTTCCAAACAGTAGACAACCAAAATGACTTTTTCATGTTTCGAACACTAGAGAATAGAAAATATATTTTTAGTGGTACTAATTCATTATTTAGAAACTAGTGGATCATAATACCGAGTAAAAAAGGTATATGTTGCCTCATTAAGGACTCAACAAAATGTTGTTCCCACCTTTTTTTGTTTGAATGTCCAACATAATTCATATATTGAGAAATTTGTGTGAGTATAGAAACAAGAGTTTGAATTACATCTCCCATACCATTTGGATTCTCTGGAGGAAAATAATTTCATTGTCTATATTCCTCATCATTAACACAGTTCCTTCAGGTTCAATCCATTGACTAAAACTAAAAATAATGGTGTGAGATATAACAATCAATGTGAGGAAAAACATAATCATGAAAAATAACTTTTAGTATGTCTAAATCATGATATGATCTTCTTTAATATATGAACTTTAGGTTTATCCTTGGTCGTTCTTAGTTATATTCTATTTAAATACTTAATGATGGTTTATCAAGAGTTTGTTAACTCACAAAACATATCCCCTATGAGTTTTAAACTTGGTGTATAGAATGTAATGTTTTCCTGCACTAGTTCTCGATCAAGTCAAGCTCAGTATGGTGTTTTTGAGGTTATTACACCTAGGTACATTGATTCCAGAGCCACATCCACTTGAAGAATCCATACATATATATATTTCTAGGAAACCACTCACTCTATCCTTTAAAAAAATCTAGGACATTTCATTTACTATGACTCATCCTTATACTCATCCTTAGACATGTCCTTAGTGATATATCTAAAGTTTCCTCATCCTAGTTTACATATTTTAACTAAACCTGTCATGTGATCCAAACTATAGAAACCCCGACTTATTATACAGAGATATTTCATCATTTTTTATGAATATTCATTTCATTACACAAACATGTGTCTATGGACTGTAATATTTTAGTTCCTTTGGGAATATAAAACATAAACAACAATCCATTAGTGAGCTACATCACCTCACACTACATTATTCATATCTAGAACCCTTCTTAAACATATCACACATAGTACATATCTTCATAACCTAAGGAAAGGTAGCATAAAAAGGGTGGGGTCATATGCTCAATAAGGGTAAACATGGGAGTTACATAAGTATAACGTGAACATAATGGTATTATAACATGAGAATAACATTTAAAAATTGTACCCCACATATCAAATATCATAATCTTTATTCATGGGATAAATATTGAAAATTCATAAGACATGAATCATAAGGGAATCCAAGAACATTCTCCATGAGAGAATAACATTTTTCATAATACACGAAATTTTTAGAAAACACATAATCATAGAAAATAATTTTCATATTATTCAAGACTCACTTATAAGAAAATCATAGAAGACAAAGTCCTTTATGGAATTGGGTTCACTCCCCGTTCAAGCCCTATCTTATTGAACTGTGTTTACTCCCCATTATAGTTCTATCTTACTGAACCGAGTTCACTCCTTGTTCTAGTTCTATCTATCTCATGATATATAAATATTTACCCAATTCATTTGATAAATATAGAGGTATCACCCTTCACATAATTAAAGCCATATATATGTGTGCCATAATTTCATAAAAATTAATCATATCATAACCCAAGAAATTAAATGGGTAACATAAACATCTCACCATATCATACCCTATGGAAAAGTGACATGTTTCATAATAATTTCATCATATAATAACCCATTAAAATAAGTGTGTTTCATAATCCTTTCCTCATGGTATAACTCCTGGAAAAGAAATTTGTTTCATAAACATTATTCCAACAAAACATAAACCATTCATAGAAAGAATATGAATGGTATCCTTAGATCATATACCCAATAATACATAAGTAACTCAAAAAAATGTAATATTAGATGGAAAATAATTTTTAAAGATCATTTAAAACATTTCTTGAGGAAAATATCATTTCTATTTTGAAAAAATTACTTTTAATACATAAAACATTTTGTAAACCTTTTTCTTTACAAATAACCTTGAAAAATTATAAAGTTTTGAAAATCATTTAAAACAATTTTTTAAAAAATAAATAATTTTCAAAATTAATTTCCCAGAAAATTACCTTAAAATATCTTTTAAAAAAACTAAAAACCTTTTTTAAAACATTATTTTAGAGGAAAACAGATTTCCGACTGAATAGAAAAATAAAGTAAGATTTTATTAAGAATATTTTATTAATTATTGTAATTTTAAAAGAGATTAAAAATAGTACCATTACATGAATATAAAATGAATAAATATAGGATAATAAAATTCATGAGAATTATTGAGAGTTATATCATGATATTTCAATAATAGAGACTCAATCATATATAATCTAGGCAAATGACGAGATTGTAACATAAAATCTTTACTATCCTAGTAACATTGAATTATAAGCCCCATGAAGGGATAAACTAAATGAAACTTAAAATATTATGAGTATGAATAAATTAATTATATTACATGTAAAATGGGTTGTATATACACCTCATGAAATAATATATGTGCGCAATATAATGTACATATCAAAAAAGGAAAATTGAGACAAAAATTCCTTACCAATTTGTTAACTTTTGAGCCATAAACCCAGTGAAAGATAGATAATAAAATGGATATTTAAATACCAATAGTTTTATGTATAATCATATTAATATACATTCATGGGTACTATATACACCACATAAAATAAACATGTGGTGAATATGTCTTCTGTCTCATGAAAAATAAAAGTGAAATAGAAATATCTTACCTAAAGTCTTGACTTCTGTCAAACTTGTTCAATATTATAGTATAATAAATATAAGTTTATTATAAATATATTAAAGAACCATATTCATATTAATCATACCATATATTATTTTTTATGACATTTTATTACCCATATATTAATAATTCTATGTTAAAGTTATGTTTCACGGAATAACCTCTTTTTTCATATATGTTTTGATTTGTAATTTTTTGGTTATATTATATTGATCATGGTTCCATAATCTCATGAATTGTAACCATTATATAAATATCATATATATTAATTATATATTCATTTATATTAATCCATTAAATTTAGTGATAGGAAATCAAATACATTGTTCATGGAGACGGTAGCCCGTACGTTCACATAAACGTTGTTTTTTTCATTTTATTATTGAGTTGGAATAAATAAAATTAAATGATTTATATCATCATTATAGAATCATGATTATGTCACATATATTTCAAAAAAAAAAATAGTAAACCCATCCTTATTACATTACATGTACATCATGAATGAATCACATCACTTCGTCAGGCAATAGTTCATCATATACATGAATGCTGTTATTGTATTTCCACAAAATGGAGAGTATAAAGGTATGTGTGATATAATAATTCTATAATAATAATAACATCATAAATATAATTTATATAATATATGAACTATAAATCCATCATTAATTCCAACTGTGAGAGGTGGTCATGGAAAACTGAATGATGATTTTGTAACCTAGTTGATGGAATTGAAGATGGTTTTAGGTCAATACCTTAACATAAAAATATATTATTATATGTAATATATTGTGGTTATTATATAATATTTATATAAAAATAATTTAAGGGTGTGGAGTAATAAATAAAATAAAAGTGCTTGTTGATGAACGTCACCTCTTCTTCAGGTATTCTATTTAGTTTTGCACTAAAAGACATACTAGTTTGGATTTATGTCCAAAATAAGTCTTATAGGATTAGTATAGGTAATATAAGAAGTGATTTGTATAGTTCTTTGGAGAACTAAAGATTTTTTAAGTTGTGAATAAGACAGGATAGGGGTGACCTTTTATAAGTGGGTAAGAGGACACACTTGGTATTGTCGAAAATAATTAAGTGGTCTAACATTTTTCATATTAAAAAAGGGCAAAAAAAGGATAAAATTTTAACCTTATAAATTTTAAGTTATAAATATTTATATAAAATAATTACATGTTTATAGGTATATTTTAACCTTATCATTTTTGTTTAACCCCCTGTAAAATCATTTTTACCTTAACCGTGGTAATTATTTTTTACTACATTCACTATTCATTTTGGTCAAAAATTAAGTTGTCATTATTAGAAACTATAAATTATGATCATTCTAAATATGTAAAACCATTTCCAAAATTCCATTCACATAAGTGGAAAAAATTAATTTAATATTATTCCTGCAAAGGTAATGAGAAAATGGGCTTTTAAAATAATAATGATCAAAAGATTACAAAGTTTTTATATCTAATTTCAATGTAAAATTAATTAAAATGACCTAAATTGGACTAATAGATTTATATTTTAAATAATTATACTTTAAAAAAAATTAAAATATAATTCAATTTTTTAAATAAATTAAATGAAAAGGCAGTTTTCATTAAAATTTGGTATTTTTAACTCTTTATAAAAAAATGAAACTTTAGATAAAAAACCAAAAAAACCACCATAAGATAATTTTGACATTAATAAGTAAAAAATTAAGTTTAATTTCTCAAATTAAATTTATAAAAGTTTGAAAATTTAATTATATTATTTTTCACAAAAAAAAATCATTTTTAGAGAAAATAGTATTTTTGAAACATATGAAGACTTAAAAAAAAGTAATATATTTTATTATAATTATGTTTTATTTATATAAAACCATTATAATTATTATTTAAACAATTAATGTCACTAATTTTAACGTCTAGGTTATAACAGTCATGTTTAAATAATTATATTATGGTTTTGTTAAAATTCATTGTTGTGTGTAACACAAGCTAAGTAAGTGTTTCTTGTAGTGAAATATTAACTTGGTGTTACATATAAAAAGATTAAATAAGTGTATCATGCAATGAAATCCACAAAATAAATTTAATTTTTTCAAAAAATAAAAAATTATAAAAACTTTAGGTGTTTCACTATAGTGGCATGGGATTAACATACATGTATATTACATTATTTTTTATGAACATCCAGCACATTTAAAAGGTAAATACATGAGGACCCAAATAGTTTAGTTTATTTAGACACTTTTAATAAAATATTATAACTTGGTGAAGTATCTTCTATGTTTCCCATAAATATCTCCCCCTTTAGTACTTCTACTTAAAAAATTTCTTCATAACCTGGGGAAAGGAAACATAAGAAAGGGGTGATCTCGAATGCTTAGTAAGGGTAAGTAAAGTAAATACATAAGTATAACATGAATATAAGGTCATGAGAACATGATCATAACATTTTAATATCATACCCTACATATCAAAGATCAGAAACATGAGACATGGCATAAATATTGGCTGTTTATAAGACATGAATCATAAAATAATCAAGAACATGAACCATATGAGAAAATTATAATCGTAAGACATATAATTTGTGAAAAAAAAAGTAAAAATGTAATATATTTCCCTATAATTCAAGGATTTTTGACAAAAAAATATCAGGGCACTTCATGGGGACTACACCTACTAGTCGTGACATACCACCATCCCCAGTCGTAGTCCTTTCCTTGTAAGGGATCAGGTTTCCCCATCTTCCCATAGTGGATTTGGATTCCCCATCTTCCCATAGTGAATCATGTCTCCCTATCTTCCCATAGTAGATCAAGTTTACCTATCTTATATAGTGTATCAATCCCCTAAAATTTATTCCCATAATTATCTCATGAGATATAAATCTCTACCCAATGCATTGGAGGTATATATAGGTCTCACCCATCATATAATATCATGCATACATATTCCCAAAGATACTAAAACATTAATCATATAATGACCTATAAAAAAAGTTGGGTTTCTTAAACATCATATCATAACCCATGAAATAAAATGGGTATCATAAAGACTTCATCATATCATTACCTATAGAAAAGAGATAGGTATCATAATGATTTTATAAAAGCATACCCCATAAAAAGAATCGGGTTTTAAGAGTATATAAACCATGGAAGAGAAAATAGTGTCATAAAAATAATTACATCAAAAAATAAAAAATTAAATAAAAAATATGAATGGTATTCTTGGATTATATCTCCAAAAAACCATAATCTATAAAAAAATTCATCTTATATAGACAATTATTATGAAAGATCACATGAAACATTCTTTAAAGAAAAATATCCTTTCTTTAAAAATAATTATTATAAAACCATTTCAAAATAATTCTCTAAAAAATAATTCTTTACAATTTCATTTAAAACATTTCTTGAGGAATGTTTCTTTTTCTCTATGAAAAACACTTTTTAAAACATAAAGCATTTTGAAATCATTTTTTTAAAAAAATCTTTGAAATCCAATAGAGGAAGCTTGAAAATATTTTGAAACATTTTTTATTTGAAAATACATTAGAAACTTAAAAATAAGGATTAAAATCATTTTGAAAAACCATTTTATAAAATGGATTTGAAAACCTACAAAACATCTTGAAAACAAAGAAATATTTTTATTTGAAAATAACCTTTTGAAAACGTATAAAAGAAGCTTTGAAAATCATTTAAAACACTTTTTAAACATAAAATATTTTTTAAAAAAATTTTCTTTAAAAAACACATGAAATTACAAAATTTTATAGAATATTAGGAAATAATTTTATTTAGAAAATAAACTTATAAACTTACAAAGGAATATCCAACTAAATTATGGTTATGATGGCGTGTAAGTCCATACATTCCGAATATTCCTTTTGTACCTTAAATATTTTGAAAAGTGCCTTGATCAGAAATTGATAAGAATGTTCCTTTTAAAAACATTTTTTAGAAAGGTAAATAATAGGTAAAAACATACTTTAAACATCATAGGATAATTGTGATACATTTTTAAATATCATTTTTATAAAACAAGGTTTTGAAGGAACACATATTTATGACTAAAAGGAGAAATAAAGTCATATTTTCATAAAAACATTTTATTAATTATTTAAAGTAAAAAATATTGTAAAAATGGTATTAATAAATAAATATATCATGTATAAACATATTATAAGAAATTTCATGAGTTTTATTGAGATATGGTTCTATAATATTTCATTAATGTAAGCATGATCGTAAAAAATCTCGATAAACGATAGGATTGTAGCAATAAACTTTTACCACTTTGATAACATTGAATCATAATCCCAATGAAAGAATAAAATTACATAAAGATCAGAATAACATGAAAATAATTAGATTCATTATATAACATTTAAATGGGAAATATATACTCCCCATAGAAAAATATAGTTCCATAACATGGCATGTATCTCAAAGAAGGAAAATTGATACAAAATTACTTCACTGATTTAGTAACTTTAAAATCATTAACCCAATGAAAGAATGATCATAGAGTTAATATATAAATACAAATAAATTTAATTATATGAATCATATAATACATTAATGTCTATTATATACCACATATAATAAAAATAGAGGTGAACATGGCTTGTGTCTCATGGAGAATAAAAGTGAGATGAGAAAACCCTTACCTTAAGTCTTGAATTTATTCATGCACATTCAAACATCCTGTATAATAAATATATGATTACTATAAATCTACAAAATAAAAAAATTATTATATATAATACAATATATTATTTAATTATGACTTTATATTACCCTTTTATTAATAATTCCATGATAATGTTGTGTTTCAGGTAATATCTACATAGTTTTTCGTATATGTTTTAACTTGTAATTATTGATCATATTACATTGATCATGATTTAATTATATAAATAATAAAAAAAATTATTTTTATATCATAAATATACAGTATATAAATATTTATAATAATACATAAAAGATAGATATATGAAATGGAATACACTGTTCATGGAGACGGTTGGTCATACATATGCATGAATGTTGTTTCTGTGTTATTGTCGTATTGAAAGAAAGAAAGTAATGGAAATATATTTATATATATATATAATCATTAAATTATAATTATTATTTCATATATATTATATAATTTCACTAAACCCATCCTAAATACATTCCATGTAAAGTGTGAATGAATCACATAGCTTTGAGGAGGCGGTGGTCCACATGTCCATAGACGAAGCTATTGTATGTACAAAAAATGGAATGCATGAAGGTATATTTTACATAGTAATTATAAAAGAATAAAAAAATCATAAATATCATAAATATCATATTAAAATATATTATCCATCATAATTCCCAACCATGAGATGTGGTAAAGGAAAAATGAACAACATCATTTCGTGTGGCAGTAGTTTTTCATACACAACAATGGTAATATCATTACCCATTAGATAGAAGTGTGTAAAAATTTATGTCAAATCCTTAGAATAAAAAAAATATCAGTATATTTAGAATACTTATGTTATTATATAAAAATGTAATAATAAAATTTTAGGGGTGGATAAGGAAAATAAAACAAAGAATCTTGAGGAAGGGCGTAACCTCTTCTTTGGGTAACTCCTCTTATTTTACACCAAAGAGCTTCCTTGGTTGGATTTCCTCCAAAAATAAGGATTCTAGGATGAATATAAGGATGTTAAGATATTATTTGTGCAGATTTTGGGTGATTAAATTGTCTTTAGAGGTGTTAATAAGTTGTGGGTGAGTGCCTTTTACAATAGAGGAGGAGTGGCATTCTTGTAAATTTTTGAAAAGGGAATTCCACAAACATTTCTCCTATGAAAATTGGTTACAAGAATAAAAAAATTGATACAATTTAATATATGGTCTAAATAATTCTATACAATTAATTTTTGACAAGTTTATAGGTAATTTTGGCCCTTGAGATTAAGGTTCAGTACTTTGTTAAGCTAATTTTTCTCTTAATCGTTGAAATTAGTTTTAATCACTTTCACTAATTATTTTGGTCAACGGATTAGTTAAACTTACTATAAATTATAAATTATTTTGATTCCAAATATTTAATATATTTTTATGAATTATAATAATAGAAGTGTAAAAATATATTTAAATTTAATCCCGTAGAATTGATGACAAAGCGGGTTTTTAGAGTAAAAATTTTCAAATGTTTCAAATGTTTTTATATACAATTTGAATGTGAAATTGATTAAATCTAAATAAATTAGATTAATTAATGGAAAATTTATCTAATTAAACTATATAATAAAACTAAAATATAATTTAACTATATACATAAATTATATGAAAAATGAGTTGAAATTATCTTTTAGAATAATACATATTTTTATTCATAAATTTGAATTTATTCTTACCTTATACCAATAAAATCTATTGGATAAGTATCAGAAATATTTATTGAATGTATAATATATAAATTTTATTGAAAACATTAATAAAAAGTGGTTTGTTTAATTTTCTGATTTAAAATTTTGTTTTTACATATAAAAATAGTTTTCATAGAAAAATATTTTTTTTTTATTTTCAAATAGTTCTTATATTCACTTATACTAAATTATTACCAAGGGATAAATTTTATATAAATGTTTAAATAATATTTTCATAATTTATATAATCATATTCATAACTTCCATTCCAATGGATATGTGGTAGATATAATAATATTTTAATAATGTTATTAATATTATCTTGTAGTTCAGTAAATATCAACCATGTGTGTAGCACAAGCTATCGAAGGTACTCAATATTGTGTGTAAAATAAGCAAAACATATTGTTTCATGTACTGATAAATAATATATATGCTTCTTATAGAACAAGATTGAATTGTAGTTCCATATAATTGAAGTCAAACTTTGTTATTTTGTATAAAAAAGCTATATTTAGTTTTTCTTGAAATGAAAAATATCAAAAATATAAATTAATTAGAAAAAATTAATTTGAAAAATATCATAGTGTTATATTCTACCCCCCTTAAAATTAATTTATCCCTTGAAATTATTCAGTTTATCAAAGGTTTAATACTTGAAAGTTCCATTCATAAAAACTCACATGATAAAAATGAATACTAAAAATTCCTCTAAAAAGGGAAAGTAAGAAAAAAATAGTTACCTAAAGTATTACCTAACTAGGTTTAAATGGAGAAGAACATAGATGGGAAGTGAAAACATGGACATGTAATAAAAGCATAAATAATTATATAGACATATTAAGATCACTGATCACAATAAAGTGGGTGATCCATGGAAAGTAAGCATTCACAAAACCATAAAATGAAGAATCATGAAATAGGTCATTGATATCCTAAAAAATGATGATAATAGGACAACATTTTATTTCAAGAACATTTTCATAATGTTGATAAATTTTCATGAGAATATATTCTTACTTTATTTCTAAAAAACATTCCCTTTGTTTTTCCCTAGTTAATTTAGACTTTATCTCTTATTCCAAGAAATAAAGGTGAATTTTTCATTCTTGGGGATCTAAAAGATCATGAGGTAGAATAATAAGTCATTTCATCTGTATTTAGTTGACATCACAAAACAAATATTTAGAACAAGTTATCCAATATGCATAAATCCTCATATTGTGATATAATAATTTAATCTATAAAACCTCATCTAATGTTTATAATAAACCATTCCATAAATAATAAACATTGCAACCCTTATGAAAGATGAAAATATAAAACTTTAGAAAAATTTTAACTAAATTAGCTTAACAATGATCCCTCATATATCATAATGTAGATCTTGGTTGTCTCATACTAAACATGTGAATACCTTCATCATGTATTCTCTTGAAACATAGTAATACCCATAATTACCATAAATCCTTGTTGAAAACATGCATGTTTCCTTATTCCAATGTTTATTGGATATATTAATTAAATCCAAAAAATGTTTTAAACTTCATCAATGATGGAATAAAAAAAATTCAATAAATCCATTATCAGTTCTGAGGTAATCAGTACTATCTAATTTACTTATTCATATCCAACACATATTTATCCAAACATAATTATCTTAACATTAGGAACATATTAATGGTTATATTTCCCATAATCATCTGTTTCCCATGAACATAAACTTTCTATTAAATCAATTTTATAGTCCACGATAACCATTAAATATATTCTTGTAAATATTTAAAAAAACATAAACTGAACAATCGTTATATATTTCACATTTCATAATTCATTAATACAAATACATAAACACTTTTATTATTCTACTTCATCCTTAATCCATTAACAAGGCTACCTCATACTGTTATTTAATACCTTTTTCCTTCCACATTTCATCTATAGTCTCATCATCAACAACAAAATAACCATTAGTCAATCCACCTTGTTGATTCTCTTCATGAGATTTCTACTTGGGACATCGATTTTCATAATGAAAATTAATTCCACACTTAAATAATTTAACCTTAGATGATTGTTTGGGAGGCTATATTATCATCTATTGTAATAACCAAACCCTTCATTTTCCTCTTTAGTTACATTCTTTGTTTCCTTCTTTTACACATTCAAAACATCTTCATGTTCCTCTAAGAAATTAAATTAGGTGATTATTTCCACATTCTTGACACAAATGAAACTGAATCTTCTCTCCTCTATAGTATCCATTATTAGAACTCTCAGAAAAATAATTCCTTCACTTATTTGGTGATTATTAGAGTTGGTTAAGATGTACATTGTTAATCATGTTCTGTGAAAATTGAATAGCTTTTTTACAACATCATTCACTCTAGTGATCATCCCATTTGAATACTCATCAACAAATTTTTCATAACATTCAACATTAATCCAGTTCCTTTTGGTTACCACCATTGAATAAATCTAGAAAGTATAGTGTGAGAATCACTTATCAAAGATTAAAACTACATAATAATGAAACAAAATTACTTATAAGATGTCTAAATCATGACACCTACTTATATAATCTTTGATACCTTAGGTTTATCCTAGGTTATTCATATTCATCCATTATTTAAATCCTTTATGATGTTTCATAAAGAGTTTTTAAATTCTCAAATAATATCCCTCGAGAGTGTCAAACCAGGTGTTTAGCAAGAATCATTGTTGTTCACTATTTCTTAATCGAGTCTATCTCAATACAATATTTTTGGGTTACCCCTATATATATGTGTGCCAGAGCCACATCCAATTGTAGAATCTAGATATGGATGTATCTCTAGGAAACCAATCACTCTATCCTTTACCAAAATTCTAAGACATTTTCATAAACATTAACTTATCCTTATACTTATCCTTACAGATCTCCCTAGACATATAATTATAAATATCTCTAAAGATATTACTGAATTTTCTCATCCTAATTTCCAAAGGTTGACTAAAACTTTCCTTTGGTACCAAATATAATGACATGTGCATAATATACATCGATATTATATCATTTTTATGAATATTCATCACATTACAAAAGCATGTTCCTAAGGATAATAATATTTTAGTGTCTTTGGAAACATGTAAGAAAATATTCTAACTTGGTGAAAGATCTTAATTATTTACAATAAAGATCTTTCCCTTTAGTAATTATACTTAAAACCTTTCTGAATAACCTAGGGAAAGTAAACATAAGAAAGTTGTGAGTTTGAATGCTCATTATGGGTATATAAATTGAATACATAAGCATAACATGAACATAATGGTATGAGAAAATGAGAATAATATTTTAATATCATACCCTACATATCAAAGATCAGAAAAATGAGACATGGAATAAATAATGGAAGTTTATAAGACATGAGTCATAATATAATTAAGAACATGAACCATGTGAGTATATCATAGGAATAATACATAGAATTTGTGGAAAACACATAAATAGGTAATGTATTTCCCTATAAGTTAAGGATATTTACCAAAGAATTATTAGGTCACTTTATGGGGACTAAACCTACTAGGTGGGACACACCATCATCCCTAGGCATAGTACTTTCATTATAAGGGATTGGGTTTCCCCATCTTCCTATAGTGGATTGGGTTTCCCCATCTTCTCATAGTGGATCAGGTTTCCCTATCTTCTCATAGTAAATCGGTTTTCCCCATCTTCCATAGTGGATCAAGCCCATTATCTTGATTCTCATCATTATCTCATGAGATATAAATCTTTACCCAATTCATTAGAGGTAGATATAGTTCCAACCCATCACATAATAAGATCATGCATACAAGTTCTATAAGATAAATAAAATTGCATCATATCATGACCTATAAAAATATATGGGTTTCATAAACATCATATCATAACCCATGAAATGACATGGTTATCATAAAAATGTTATCATATCATTACCTATGGAAAAGATATATGTATCATAATCATTTCATCAAATCCTAACCCGTGAAAAGAAGCAAGTTTCAAGATAATATAACATGTCGAATAGAAACAGTTGTCATAAACATCATTCCATTAAAACATAAAAAATTCAAGAAAAAATATGAATGATATTCTTGGATTATATCCCTAGTAAATCATATACTGTTAAAAATAATTTCATCTTACATGGATAAGGATTTTTAAAGATCACGTGAAACATTATTTAAGGAAAATATACTTTCTTTGAAAATACTTTTGTGAAAACCATTTAAAATTCCTTTTCTTATAAATAAATTTTTACAAATTAATATAAAACATTTATTGATAAAAATATCTTTTACTCTATGAAAAGATCTTTTTAAACCATAAAACTTTTTAAAAACTTTTTTCTTTTAAAATATCTTTTAAAACCTATAAAGGAATCTTGGAATTATTTTGAAAAACTTTTTCTTTGAAAATACTATGAAAACCTAAAAATAATTCTTGTAATAATTTTTAAATCCCTTTTATATAAAATAGTTTTTAATAATTATAAATAAATATTGAATGAATTTAAATCCTTTTATTTAAAAATAAACTTTTGAAAACTCATAAAGGAATATTTTAAAATCATTTAAAACACTTTTTAAAAATTAAAAAAATTGAAAAGATTTTTATTTAAATCCCACATTAAATTAAAAAAATTTCTAGATATAAAAAAAAATTCTTTCAAAAAATTACCTTGTAAACTTACAAAGGAATCTCCAAGGAAATGATGGTTATCACAGCGGGTAAGCCCGTACATGTTGAACATTCCTTTTGTACCTTAAATGTTTATAAAAGTGACTTGATCAGAAAATGACAAGAATATTCCTTTTAAAATAATTTTTTAAAAAGTTAAAAAAAGGTAAAGATATATTTAAACATCATAGGATAATATTAAAACATTTTTATAAAAAATGGTTTTGAAAGAATGTAGATTTCTGACCGAAAGGGGAAATAAAGTTTGATTTTAATAAAAACATTTTCATAAATATTTTAAGTACCAAAGAGTGGGAAAATGGTAATAATATGTGAAGATATCATGGATAACAATAGGAGAATAAATATATTCAGTTTTCTTGAGATATGGATCATAATAATTTATCAATGGAATCATGATCATAAACAATCCTCATAAACAATGATATTATAACAATAAATTGTTACCACTTTGGTAACTTTGAATCATAATATCCATGAAAGAATAAAATTAAATGAAGCTTAAAATATAATTAAAATAAGTATATTCATGATATAACATGTTAATGGGAATTATATACACCCCTTAGAAAAATATAAGTGCATAACATGGAAAGTATCTCAAAGAAGGAAAATCAAGACAAAATTACTTTATCGATTTAGTAACTTTTGAGCCATAAACCCCATGAAATAAAGGTACTAAAATGGGTATATAAATACCAATAAATATAATTAAATTAATAATATAATACATTCATTTGAATTATATACCACATATAAAAAAATAGGAGGTGAACATGGCTTGTGTCTCATGATGAATAAAAGTGAGACGAGAAAACTCTCACCTTAAGTCTCAAATTTCTTCATTTATGTTCAACCATCATATAAAATAAATATAATTATATTATATAAATACATATAATAGAACTATATTTTATATTAAATACTATATATTATTTTATTATGATTTTATATTACTGTTTTATTAATAATTCCATGTAAACATTACATTTAGGGTAATATCTACGTTGTTTTTTTGTATATGTTTTGAATTTTTATTATTGATCATCTTACTTAGATCATGATTTAATTTTTTATAGAATTTAAAACATGATTTATATATCATAAATATTTATAATAATCTATAAAAGATAGATATATGAAATGTAATACATTGTTAATGGAGACAGTAGGTCGTACGTACGCATGAACATTGTTTCTATTTTCTTATCGTATTGAAATAAATAATATAATTGACATATATATATATAGAATCATTAAATTATAATTATTATTTCATATATTTCATATAATTTTACCAAACAAATCCTTAATACATTCCATGTAACGTGTGATGAATAACATCGTTTTGAGGAGGCAGTAGTCCACATGTCCACAAATAAAGTTATCATATTTCCACAAAATGGAAGGCATGAAGGTATGTTTTATATAATAAGTACATAGGAATAAATAAATTATAAATATTTTACATATTATATAAAAACATTTTTCCATCATAATTTCCAACCATGATATGTGGTAAAGGAAAAATTAACAACATCGTTTTATGATGCAATAGTTATTCGTACAAAAGAATGGTAAGTTTGTTCCTAGTTAGATGGAAGAGTGTGTAAGTGTAATTAAAAACATTATAATAAAAAAATATCAGTATATTTATTATTATTTTGTTATTATATAATAATGGAATAATAATATTTGAGTTTGTGGATAATGAAAATAAAATAAATGATCTCGGGGAAAGATGTTACCTCTTCTTTGTGTAACTCCTCTTGGTTTGCACAAAAATGACTTTCTTGATTGGATTTATGCCCAAAGAGAGGATTTCAGGTTAAAGGTTTGGATTTTGAGAACTTATTTTATTAGTTTTTTTTTGATAAAATTTCTTTATATGTGTGAATAAGTGGGAGGGGTGTGTTCCTTTTTATATTGTAGGAGGAGTGGCATTCTTGTAAATTTTTGGAAAGGGAAATTTGACCCACGTTTTTCCTATGACAAGTGACCCCAATAATGAACCAAAATCAAAACAATTTATAATAGGGTATAAATATGTCTATAAAATGAATGTTTGAGAAGTTTCTTGGTCATTTGGGACCATAAGATTAATGTTTAGTCTTTTGTTAATCTGATTTCTCTCTTAATCGTTGTAACTACTTTTCAACACTTTCACTAATATTTTTGGTCAAAAACTAAGTTTAACTTACTATAAATTATACATTATTATTATTAAAAATATTTAATCCATTTAAAAAAATTATAATCTCTTAATTGGTAGAAATTAATTTAAATTTAATCTCTTAGATGAGACAATAAAGTGGATTTATAAAGTAAAAATGTTCAAAAGTTTGAAATGTTTTTATATCAAATTTCAATGTGAAATTGATTCCAATGAAATAAATTGAATTAATTTTTTTAAAATTTATATAATTAAACTCTAAAACAAAACTAAAATATAATTTTATTATATAAATAATTTAGTTGAAAAAATAATTTTGAATTAAAATTCACTGGTATTCACTATTCATTAAAAAATGAAACTTCACTGAAAAATACAAAAAATTCACCCTAATATAATTTTTATGCTCACATTTCAAAAATGAATTTTATTTTTTAAAATGAAAATTAAAAAATATTAAAATATCATATTTAAAATGGGTTCTCCATTAAAAGGTGGTAAAATTACCTTTTAAAAAAATACATATTTTTATTCATAAAATTCGATTTATTCTTACCTTATACCTATCAAATATATTATATGAGTATAAAAAATATTTATTTAATATATAATATATATAAATTTAATTAGAAAAATTAATGAAAAGTGGTTTTTTAATTTATTGAGACAAAATAATTGTGCATAGAAAAATAGTTTTCTTATAAAAGTAATTTATTTATCTTAAAATAGATCTTACATTAACTTCTACTAGTTGATAACCAAAGGATTAATTTTATATACATGTGTAAATCATGTTTTGAAAATTTAGTTAATCTTATTGGTATCTTTCATTCCAACATATTGTTGGTAGCTATAATTATATTTTAATAAAAATATTAATAGTATTTTGTAGTTTATTAAAAATTGACCTTGTGTGTAACATAATATATTGAAGGGACTCAGTATTATGTGTCATATAAGACAAATATATTGTTGTGTATACCCTGAGATAATCTTAATTGTTTCTTAAAGAATAATATTGACTTGGTGTTGCGTATAACGCAAGCCACACTTAGTGATTTTGTATAAAAAAAATCTATATTTAGTGTTCCGTGAAATGAAAAATATAAAAAAGATTAAATTAATTCAAAAAATAATAATTAAAAAAATCTTGTGGTGTTACATACACCATTGGAATATAAATGTCACGAATCTGGCCATTGTAATACTAATATAAATTTTATACATACATTTGTCCAATGAAATACATATAATCAATTTTTTATAATATAATTATGAATTATTAATAATGTAAATTGATCAATGAATAGTAACATAATAAAACACATATATCTATGAAAATATGATTTTACATAAAAAGAGTTTTAAAATTTTTTGCACTAAACACATGGTTCTTAAATAATCCAAGATTTTTATTCAATAAATATATTTATTATATATAGATAATTAGTTTAAAAATAGTTTAAATTTAGAATAAGAATTTCAAAATTAACCGATGGTGAACATTTCATAAATTTCTAAGACAAACATTTTTTTTGTTAAATTGTGAAATATTTTATAAAAATAAATTAAGTATTATGACTTCATTATCATATAAAAATTATGCAATAATTAATGTAAGTGAATCATCATCCTGAAATATGATTCATTTTTATAATGATATATTTTGAAGTTTTAAATTTAAGTTTCAAACTTTTGATGAAATTTCCAATGTCAAAAATTATAATTACGACTATAAGAAAACATTTCATTTTGAATAAAATGCATTCCCATAGAAAAACTAATATAAACTAATTGATTTATGTGCTAAAATTTACACATTTAAAAAAAAATATCTTTAATTTAATATATTTTATTTTAGAACCATCTATATGTTAATATATTTTTATTTTCCACAATATAGATTTACATAGACTAAATCCTAAAATTCATAAGTAATTCTCCAATATTTTTTCAAAATACCCACCCATCATCTCATTATTTTGTACTATAAAGTTAGTGAGTAGTGTTATCCTCTAATTTTCTCACTGAACAGTCCTTCTAAGGTATTCTTAATGTTCTAAGATGTTCTTTTTCAATAATTAAGTGGTAACTTCATAAGGTAAGTGTTCCTAACATTCTATCTTCAATTCTCATTTTTAATCCTATTAATTCCATTACATTTCCATAATTAATTTTTTTATGCATCCTTATTATAAATCCATTATTTTACTTTATATGAGTTAATAATCTTACATATCATTATACAATCATCATAATCTATTAAAGTGCTTAACCATTCTCTTATCCTTTGATTTCATTATCCAAATCCCTATCAATTCCAGGTATTTCTGGTATTATTGATGTATTATTTATAATATTTTGGATTTTTACAATTAAGGTTGATGTTTATATGGATAAAATATTCCTCATAGGGTCCCAAGTTTATTAGAATTTATTTTAGAATAATTTTACCTTTTCAGTCAATGCATGTTGACATGGAACTTTTTACTTAAGAGAATTTTATATCCTCAATGCTTAGAAAATATGTGTAACACATGCTCCTAATATTTATAGGTGAATTTCATATCATTCCACTAGTCTCCTTCTATTTTAAATGATTATATTTACTTATGATTTCATATTGATATCATTATATAATGAATGTATTCTATCATACAAATCTTTTTCATCCCATTAATAAGGATAACTTAAATTCTATCATGACTATCCTATTATTTTTAATTATATTGATATATATTAACTAATATATCTATATTATTAAATTAAATTGAGAAATATTTACAACCAATTTAACTATTATTTATATATGGATATCTATTTATTACATTTTATGAAGGAAACACCCAAAGAACTTTTTTACATGATGCTTTGATTATGTATGGACCTACATTCCAAAGTCATGTTGTCACTAGGGATTTACAAATTATTCTTAGTAATTCATGATAGTCAAGAAGATGGGAGTTCGAGATCATCTACACCACTTTATACGAAATTATTTTCTACTATGGGACTCTATTATGTATTTAGTACATATTTTTTAAATCATTCCCAAATCCCATTACGAGACTGGTTACCCCATTCTAGAAATATGATTGATGTTATGTGTTTTATATGAACATCTATATGTATTAGAGGTTCTTCACCCTTGAATTATTAGTCGGAATGCTTTGGTTTAAAGGCATGTATTTGGGAACTTAAGAATTTATCACCATGCAGGATGGTAGTTTGTACTATAGAGTTAGGACCAATCCTATTAGAGGGGATTACTATGTATCTCTATGAATGTAATTATAACCCATGTAGTTTGGTGCTTCTTAATAGGAAAAGTTATACAATTTAACTTTTTGTTATAGGGATCATAGTGGTTCCTTTTAATTTCATTCATCAAAGACTAGTTTCAAGCATTTTTAAGTCATACAATGTGGAATTTTAGGTCCAAAGGTGTGTAGTAATGGTTTTTGTGTGTATTTTCTATGAACAACCCATTATGGTTGATTTTAATGTGAATATATACTAATTATGATGGATTTTTTCATGAAATATGGCTAGATGATGTATATATTTGATTATTCTAGTGTGTATATAGACAACTGAGTTGGATATGTCCGCATAAAGAATATGGACTAAAGAGGATGGTCCCCATGTAATTTCACCATAGTTAAAGAACACCTATTCTTTTAAGGTATATATCATTATGAGTAAGGATATGAGTGGGTTCATGAGGAACATGGTCCCATGAGGATGGTTCCTGGGGAATATATGCCCAGTGGATGGGCATCCATGCATATGTAGAATATGGCCTGACAAGGAATGACATAAGTTGTTCTAGAGGAATACGGCTCAATGAGAATGTATATGGAAGACTTATGATGTTGGTTTTTAACCTCTTATAGTTGTATTACATATCTTTATTAACATGAATCAAATGCCATGTAGTTCGAGTGGCATAATATTAGGTCATGTGAAAGGATCGTACCATATAATATAATGCCATGTGGTAAGGTTATAGTCGTGACGTTTTACAGAGTTTGATATAATTTCCTAGACCCGAACAACCACCCGAACAGTGCTATCAGGTCAGGTGTCACTGACCTTAGGCACACCTCCCTAAATTCCAAAGGCTACTAACTAGAAACAAGGGTGTAAACAGGTATAGTGGGGAGGCTATACCCATTGGGAGGAATATAAAGGTACCAGTCCAAGCATAGTATCATAACATGTAGTGGAAAATAAATGAATTAGAAGAATCAAACTAGACACATAGATCAGATGCACAACAATATCATATAAATAGCATAAGAGATAAATAAATATGAGTGAAAAGTAAACAGAATGGAATTCTAAAAACCACTTGTAACCACTACTAAAAAAACAAAGCATGTATTCATATCATGTCATACATGTCAATATAAATAGGGTTCCCATGGATAACCACAATAGATACATATAATAATAAGAATGATGATAAATTAATGAAATCTAAAAAAATAAAACTTTAGCTAGGCACGACCTTAAGATCCATACTAATCTCCATGCCAAATAGTACTATGATCCAGATCCTGAGGCTGATACCTTACCTTTATGTAAAACCATAAACTCTATATGCATCCTAAAGGGCCCGTGTAGAGTATGAGATGAATCTCAGTAGGATACCACCCAATGGTGTGTACCTAGTATAAGTGTTTAAGCATACATGCATCTCTAAGTTAGGTAAAAAGTATTATTCAATAAATAAACACAACTTCCACTGGTTCTCAGTAGCCACCAGGGAGTGTCACCTACTTCGACCAACACCGGAATCTCAGAATAAAAGAGAGTCCTTGGCCCATGGACCAAGGTGACCCTGTAGTAACAATGTCCTGGTGAACCCTCAGGTTCAACCTCAAATACATAACCCAACACCACGTGCCTCCTGGCCCCCCTCATGCATCATGTACCTATATCCTGAAGGCACTCCCAAACAAAAGTATCCCAGTCCCAAGTACCCCTTCTTGGAAGCTTACTTCAGCCCATGGCATGAAAACCTGTGGAATATAGATTTATTTCCTCAAATAAATATCTAGACTCATTGCCTCAAGCATCGAGAGCCTCAGCCCCCAACCCAATAGTCCCATTACTATCAACCAAAGTCTCCTCTCCTTCCATTAGATTTCCATGGTATGAACCCCCAAACCACAAATACCTAAACCAAAACTATTGAGGGCCTCTAACTACATGAGTGGTCAAAACCACCTCATCATAGAGTCTACATGTGTGTACATGACTCAAGCGATGCTTTGGCCATCACAGGTGAGCAACAATCACCAATGAGAACCTAATCCACAACATCTCTGGGACCTCATGCCCCTGCAACCATGTCTCTTAAATCCGATGGCCTTTCCATCCAAGTATTTAAGGCCATGCCCAACTTGACAGTCACAATGCCTCAAACTAATGTCAATGATTCCCAATCCTATGGTCAACACCACCCAAGAAAATCTGAGCCATGCCAAACAGGTGATCAACATTACTCAATCTTGATGGTCATTCCATCCCAACATCGGTACAATCTCATCACAACCCCAATCATCTCAACACATGTAATCTCAAGCAGTATATAAACATAAAACACATTTAAGAACTTTAAACAAGTAATTCAATATAAATAGATTTAACTACACTAGTCATATTCTATAACACATTAGCATTGAGGTCTTAAATGCCTCTAACAATCTTAATCATGCATTAACAAATTAAACATATCAGTTTAAAACAAAACAAATCACTTAAAACCATTATAGCACCCTCGAACAACATATCCCAAATGAGTAACAACCTCTCATCGGGACTCACTCAAGAAATTAAGGTTTGTGGCATGCCCAATGATATCCCATGAGTCTAACAATTAATTCAATATGAAATAACAGTTATAGCGTGGTCTCACTAAAAATATATAAAGAAGTACCAAAGTCGACACCACCTAAAAGTCCGTAAAAACACAAAACAAGGTATGAACCACCTACCTCATACACTTACAACACTCCTCATCCAGAATTGACCACTAATTCTTCCTAGAGAGAGATAGATCTATAAAACAAGAATAAACGTTCAAGGTCCAATAACTAGGTTGAGAAGAGAAATCATGAAGAAAGACTCAAGCATAATAAAGAGCTTATTGATTGGGTTCCAATGGATCTAACAACATTTGAATTAGACTTCGGATGATGAAATAGGAGAAAAAATGATTCTCGATCGACTAGTTCATGAACCCATGTGATCCTTACCGCCTCTCTTCCATAAAACAAGGCCACTAACCATTTCAATAAAAAAATAGAAAGTACACGACATGTACTTAAATATAAACACTGTACATATTGTCAAGTTTCCAATTTTCACAAACTTACATTCTAGGTCATTAAAAATCCCACTAACATGATTACATGGTGTGTACTAGACTGATTCTCTATTCCTTACTGACACCCACATGCCATGTATGGACATCACACAACCAGACATTATGTAACGACCCAGACCTGGCCAGCCACCCGAACAGTGCCAAACGGGTCGGGTGTTACTACCTTAGGCACACCTCCCTGAACGCCAAAGGCTGCCTATTAGTAGCGAGGGACTATTAGGTATAGTGGGGAGGATATACCCTCTCGTAGGGTCGTAATAAGGGTACTGTTCCAAGTATAACTGTAAAGATGCAGTAGAAAGAAAGACTCAGCAGACTCAAACCAGACCCGCAGAGTGGAAGCATAATCAATATAGTTAAACAGCGGAAACAGTAAATATAACAACAACAGCGAAAATAAACACAACAACATGATAATAATATGTAACTACCACTGAACAGAGTAGGTCATACACAACTGAATATAAAAGGGTGCCAATGGCTAACCAACAGTAGCTACAACAAGTAAGCATGCCAATACAGAAAGGTAAAAAATGCAAAGTAAACCCCAACTAGGCATGACCTCAAGGTCCATAACATCTCCATGCAATAACTAACGTAGCCCAGCTCCTGAAGCTGGCCTATTTCCTGCACGTAAATCCATAAACTCTATACGCGTCCCAAGGGGCCCGTGTAGGGTGTGAGACAAATCTCAGTAGGATACCACCCAACGGTGCATACCAAATATAAGTGTTTAAATAGTCATGCATTTACAAGGGAAGCAGTAATAGTACAATTCATAATTAAACAAAAACTCCACTAGTGCTCAATAGCCACCATGGAGCGTCACCTGCTTCGGCCAACGCCGGAATCTCTGTCGTGTAACCCGGCACCACGTTCCACCTGACACCTCATGTCTCAAGTACCGAAATCCTGAAGGCATGCCCAGGAATAGTAACCCAGTACCATGTGCCTCCTGACACCTTTTGTCTCAAGTACCGACGTCTCGAAGGCATGCCCAGGAATAGTAACCCGGCACCATGTGCCTCCTGACACCTTGTGTCTCAAGTACCGACGTCCCGAAGGCACACCCAGGAATAGTAACCCGGTACCAGGTGCCTCCTGACACCTTTTGTCTCAAGTAATGACGTCCTGAAGGCACACCCATCCCCTAAAGGCTCGTCACCTCCCCTGTGGCTTTCTACGGCAAGCACCCCCAACCAAAATACCTAACTGCAACTACGGGGACCTCTACCCACACGAGTGGTCAAAACCACCTCATCACAGAGTATCTCTGTGTGCAAAATACTCAAGTCCCAGTGAGCGGTAATCACCAAAATAGTACCTAAGCCACCAACATGTCTGATACCTCGTGTCCTTGCGTCCATGTCGCTCAAGTCCGATGGCATCACCATCCTAGTATTTTGGGCCATGTCCAACCTGACAGTCGTACTGCCTCAAGCCGACGTCCATGACGCCCAATCCCATGGTCAAAACCACCCAAATTAACCTGAGCAAAGCCCCAACATGTGATCAGCATCACTCAGGCATAACCGGACCAAGCCCAACACAACCCAAAGGGTCCAGCAGATGCAATTCAGCAATTGCATATATAACATATGTAAACAGAAAACATAACCAGGCAAAACAACTAAACAGTTGAATTACACTAAGCAAGGTGTTGTCCCATACCAGCACCTAAGGTCTTAAATGCCTCTAACAATTTATCAGGTTTCAATAAATTAAACTAACAGTTTAACACATTAGTATTTCTATTAAAACCATTCTGGCATTCCCCAACCAAAATGCCCCGACGAGCAACGACCCCTCACCCGGCCCTGCTCACCCAAACTAGTAACAGGGCATATCCAAAGGCATACCATAGGTCCAACAAGCAATACTATATGAAACAACAGATAAAACAGGTCCTGCTCAAAATACCCGAAAATGCACCGAAGGCCGCGTCACCCAAACAACCACCAAAACACAAAATGAGGTATGCACCACCTACCTGAGACTCGTACAATGATACTCCTCTGGTAACAACCACCAATTCGGTCTAAAACGCAGTAAATCTAAAAAAGGTTCAATACCATTCAAATGCCTATAACTCATTCTAGAACGAAAATCAAACAAAATGGCCAAAGAGAAATCGAGGCCTTACCAAGGGGGTTCCAATGCACTAATCGGAGTTCGGAATGGAGTTCGGACGGATAACCAGGAGAAAATTGAAGATCCGACTGACTTGGGGGCAGAGGTTCTATCCAAAACCTCAAAATAAGTCTACTACCAATTTTAAGCGAAAAAAAGAAAGTACACTGCGTGTACTTTAGGACTACATGCCGTGTATAGTTCATTTAACTGTTCATAAGATGACAAGATTCTTCCGACTTACTTTCTGAACCTGCCGACATTAGTACACGGCGTGTACCTAGGGGTACACGGCGTGTACTTGGTGCCTCTTCCATTCCTCGCCGATGTACTCACATGTCCTATGTCTCTCTTATACACGGCTAGACTACACAAAGGGAACATGGCGTGTATCTGGTTCACCCGTCCAATGGCCTACATGCCATTTATGGCCACCACACGGTCGGGGATACACGACGTGTTGAAAACTACACGCCGTGTAGTAAGAAACTACAACACGGTCATCACACGACATTTACTCGGTGAGCACATGGATGACTACTCACCTGCACATACACAACGTGTACTTAAATTACACGGCATGTAGTTTGGAAATTTCCAAAAATTTCCCATTTAATCTAGTTTCCTCAGACACCAGTCAAAAATTTAAACAGGGTCGGGATTTTTACCCATTCCTAAAACTCGGGTTCTTACACATTAAATGGCATGTACTCAGGATTATATAGTATGAAACCCTAATCCATGTCATGTAATAGTTTTTCAGTCATTATTTTTCCATTTTCCCCCTTTTTCTTAAATACAAAAAAAAAAAGAAATTTGTGCCTCGAATGAAGAACCGAGTTCTTACAAACTTTCCCCTTAAAGAAATTCATCCCCAAATTTCCCTTATAAGGTTGGTGAAGGAACATTACAAGAAAATTCCAGCCCAAATCTCAAATCAATCAAGGGTCCATTGACCCATTTTCATGCCTATGGACCTCCCATGATGCATCATCACCCTTATACCTCATCAGGTACTCATGTGTCACTTCTGACACCCAATCATATCCCGCACCATATCAGCGCCCACCTCGATCCCATGTAACCCATGGAACAATGAGGTCCCATGTACATTGGATGCTCAAAACAACCTATTTCCTTGCACCTCAATCACAACTGCATACTCTATTCCCTGATGCCCAAGGTAACTCAAGTAACCCATATCCCATGGATGCCCCAATGCTTGAGAACCTCAAAACATGCATCCAATGATACTCCAGATTCAAAAAAATATCATATATATGTATATATAATCATTCACCTAAGATGGTTCCAATACACTGACCAGTGTCTAGTTAGTACACATAAATCATGTGCACCTCATGCACTGAAAACAGACATGTCTCAATAGGACATGAAAAATAAAAGAAAATGGAAAATCACAGCCACACCTGTGGTGTACCTCTAACCATCATCATCTCACCAGCCTGCTTAGCCCCTAGCAGCTCTATAGTGTGCACCTGGTCGGACACATGATAGCCTGAAACCCATCCTCCCTATGGTGATACACCAGTCACTGGCCACTAACCCCATGGCTGGGTCCCACTATCTCTGCCACATCCCTAGTATCTAGTTGAACTTCAGATACCCTCACTTGGTACTGAACCTGATCCAACCCTAGACACCACTATCTTCCAAGGTCCATATCTACCCGCTATTTGAGAAGGCTTCCAGCAGAACCACTTGAGATTCAAAACCTTTCCACATGCCTAGCACTCTTTTAGAGGCCTATCACACTGATTCCAGACATGACCTGGCTGCCCACACTGAAATAAAACCACTGTTGAACTACCATGAGGTGGTCTAGTAGAGTCCTTATCCTAACCACCCTATTGGAACTCATCCCAACCTCGCTTCATGTCATCCGAACCATCACTTAAAGATGATGTCTGGCCCAAGTGATACCTATCAGTTAGGTTTCCCTTGGGTATGATCACTTGATTCACCACCTCTGAGAATGAGGCCAAGCTAAAGATGTTTACCTGCACCTGAATGGCATTTCCTAATCCATATTTTAAGTACCTCATCCTCGACGTGTCATCTCTTACCATATTAGGTGTGAAGAGAGACAACTCAGTGAAAGTATCTGCATAGTCCATGAAGGACAAGTCACCCTACTAAAGGCTTAAGAAATCCTGATCTCTCTCTATCCTCAACATCTTTGGGAAAAAGTGCTCAAAGATTTTTTCCTTATAGTCCTTACAGGCTAGTCCCTCATGTCTGCAAGCTTGAACCTGCACATCCCACCAGAGCTTCGCCAGTCCTCTGAGCATATACGTCACCAGCTTGACCCTCCTCCCTTGAGGCATCTTGGGCTGCTTAAATATCATCTGTATGCTCTCTATCCATTTCTCAGCCGCCTTCGGACCACCCTCACCCTAAAAAAATAGCGTTTATTGCAACTGGAACTCCCAAGTAAGATAATCCATAGAGGACTTTGTTCCCTAAGCACCTCTGTCGATCCCATTAAAAACTAGTACCAGGCTAGATCAGAGCTACTCATCAAGCCACGGTCCGAACGCTATCAAACCCGGCAGCTACCCTACCTACACTAGATCTTGAACTAGATCTTGTCCCTTAGAATGTACCTGCGGCTCATGCTCTACCTGAACCTTAGGGTTTTGAACCTGATCGTGCTCCTGCGACACGGTATCATCACCTACCTAATGATACATCGATATATCTAGGAGGCACCCACTGAATACCATAAATGGTCAAACATCCCATACATATAATATATATATATATATAACATAAATAGGGAAATTAGTAAATAGGAATCACATAACAACTAGCCTTACTCCTACCCATCACAACCATGCCCCATAGCATCCCGGCCTCATGGCCTCCTTACCCGCCCTCAACAGAGCCAAGTAACAAAAAATCCTCAAGCCAAACCCATCATAAAAAACCATCATTTCCTCAATTTGATTACATAGTCTCTCAATCCTGGTGATCAAAATCACCTCAACCATAGTACATGCCAGCTCCTATAAGAGTCATGCCCAATCACTTGACACATGAAATTTTTCACATAAATTTAAGCATGGAATATCACATTTCACATTTTAAAATCTTCTAAATCATGGAAATTGATATATATCACATGGTATTACACTTCAAAAATCATACATGCATATATGAAATTGAAATACCCTAAAAATTGTGCCTATAAAAAATCCAAGAAATCATGCCTTTCCTTACTAAGCCAAGGTCCAATTATACCTTACCATACATGTTCAAGGGTCACATATCACAATCAATAATCATCAGAATCCAAGTGATCCACCAAAGTAGAAATCCTATAAAATGTGATTTGAGAAAAATAAAAACAGTAATTACCACCCAATGTAACTTAGTCCATCCCTTGTAAATGGGGATACAAGCACCCAAGCACAATCCAGAAACCCAGTTCCAATCATCACCTATCTACAATCTACCATATCCCAAATAGTAAGGCCAATTGAAAAGAAATTAAATCTCAATATCATTAGTATCCAGTCAAAAGATGCTACTAAATCATTATCAAAACTCCTTTGATACCACTTTGTAACATCCCAGACCCAAACATCCACCTAAACCATTCTATCGGGTCTGAGCATAATAGCATAACATATAGTGGAAAAATAAATGACTCAGTAGACTCAAACTAGACCCACAGAGTGGAAGTACAGAAATATCATATAAATAGTGGAAGTGATAAATAAACAGAAGCTGTAGGAAGTAAATAGAACAACATGCTAAACACCACTTATAACCACTACTAAAACAACAATGCATGCATCCATAGAAGGCCATATATATCAATATAAATAGGGTACCCATGGATAACCATAATAGCTACATATAATAATAAGCATGCTGATATAGGAATTAAATCTAAACAAAAGTAAAACTCAAGCTAGGAATAACCTCAAGGTCCATACCAATCTCCATGACATACAGTACTACAATCCATCTCCTGAGGTCGATCCCTTACCTGTATGTAAGACCATAAAGTCTACTCGCATCCTGAAGGACTCATTTAGGGTGTGGTATTAATATCAGTAGGATACCATCCAATGGTGAATACCTATCATAAGTGTTTAAGTAGACATGGATCTCTAATTAAGGTAAATAGTATGATGCAATAAATAAACACAATTTCCATTGGTGCCCAGCAGAAACCAGGGAGTGTCACCGACTTCAGCCAATGCCAATATCTCATAATCAAAGAGATTCCTTTTCCCATGGCCCAAGGTACCCCTATAGTCACAAGGTCCCAGTAAACCCTCAGGTTCTACCCTAAATATGTAACCCAGCACCATGTGCCTCCTAAAACCTCATGTCTCAAGTACCAACATCCTGAAGGCATGCCCAAAAAAAAAGTATCCATGTCCCACGAACCCCTGATCAGAATCTCACATCAGACCATGGCATGAAACTATAGTAAGAATGATGTTTTTCCTAAAATAAATATCTATGAACATGGCCTCAAGCATGGTAAGCCTCAGCCCCCAACATGATAGTCTCATTACTATCAATTGAAGGTTCCTCACCTTCTACTGGATTTCTACAGAAATCACACCCAAACAAAAAATACCTAAACTGCAACTATTTTGGGCCTCTACCCATAAGAGTGGTCAAAAAAACCACATCATGGAGTCTATATGTGTGAACATGACTCAAGCGGCACATTGGCCATCACAGGTGAGCGACAATAACCAATATAAACCAATCTACAACATCTCTAGCACCTCGTGCCCCTAAAACAATGTCACTCAAATCTAATGGCCTTTCCATCTATGTATTTCAAGCCATGCCCATCCTAATAGTCACACTACCTCAAATCGACATCCATGACACCCAATATTGTGGTAAAACCACCCAATAAAATCCACACCATTCCAAACCAGTGATCAACAACACTCAATCCTGATGTCCTTGCCATCCCAACCTCGGGTCAAGCCCGTCACAACCCCAGGGGTCTCAACATATGTAATCTCAAGCATTACATAAACATAAAACACATTTAATCACTTTAAAGAAGTAATTCAATTTAAACATATTGAACTACAGTATTCATCAGCTATACCAAATTAGCACTGAGGTATTGAATGCCTCTAACAAGACTAATCATGCTTTAAAAAATTAAACATATCATTTTGAAACAACAAATCATTTAAAACCATTTAAGAACCCCCAGCCAAAAATATCCTGAATAAGCAATGGACTGTCACCCAACCACACGCAATAAATTCAGGTGTGGAGCATTCCCAACAACATCCCATGAGTCTAATAATCAATTCAATATGCAACAGCAGTTGTAACAGGGTCTCACTCAAAATACCTAAAGATGCGCCAAATTCCGCACCACCTAAAAGTCCCCAAAAACACAAAACAAGGTTTTCACCACCTACCTCATACATGTGTGACATGCCTCATCTAGATTTGACCTCTAATTTGTCCTAGAATATGATAGATCTAAAAAAATATCATAAACACTCAAGGTCTGATAACTAGTTCGAGGAGTGAAATCATGAAGAAAGACTCAAGAGGAATCAAGAGCTTACTGATTGGGTTCTAATGGATCTGACGGTGTTTGAATCGGAATTTAGATGATGAGTCAGTAGAAAAATATAGACTTGGTTGATTGGTTCATGAACTCAGGTGATCCCTACTACCTCTCTTCTATAAAACAAGGTTGCTGCCCATTTTAACCAAAAATTAGAAAGTACACGACATGTACTTAAATATGTGTTCCATGTATATGGTGAAGTTTCCCATTTTTTCCAACTTACTTTCCTGGTCACTAAAATTCATGCCGACATGATTGAATGACATGCAATATAAAGGACACAGTGTGTACTGGATTGGTTCTATCTTCCTTTACGACACCCCTACATACTATGTATGTCCATCACATGACAAAAATTACACGGAGTGTACTTAGGATTACATGGAATATAACTCTAAGACATGTCATGTAACAGTTTTTCAGTCAGTACTTGGCCAGTTTTACCCCTTTTTCTTAAGTACAACCCCCAAAAAAAGAAACTTGTACCACAAAGGAAGAACCGGGTTCTTACATGTGACTAGAATTTTCATGTGAGGGAAAGAACCAAAATTGAAATGGAATGGGGATTCTTAATTTAGGATTCCATTGTGCATATTCTTGTCCTAGAATATGTCCATTTAAAGGACTATAATATGCTAGGAATATATCCTATTGAGGAAGATTTCATTGAGGATAGAACAATATTAATATGTGTTGGGGATTACACATTGGGGTTTCCAATGTGTCTAACCAAGTTTATGACATAAGTGAAGGTGGGAATAGTTTGGTATTGTAGCTAGTGGGAGGACCATTGGTATGTTATTAATGAATTAGGAGAGCATGATTGGGGATTTCTTATAGGTATGTGTTTCCCAAATATGTGTGTACTGGGATTATCAATAACTCAACATGAAGAAATTATTAGTGGAAATTTAGTTAGGGAATACACCTCAAAATGTGTCCCATTACCTTATAGCTCATTGAGTGGACAAGGGTGTCCACCAAGTTCCCTAGCTAATTTGGTTTGGACCTAATTTGACTAAGATTAGTTGTATAATCTATGAGATACCACTCCAAATTACTATTGATTGAGACCAACATTATCAAAAAAATAGATGATTATTATTACCTAGAGTGTTCTCTCTATCTTAGAAGATAATTCTAGAGCTTCCTTTTATCATGGGAATATATGATCAAAGGAGGTCACTCTAGTGTGCCTAAAAACATAATCAGGTGTTTCTTATGGTATTATAGGATCCCTTGATAATTATATACATGCATATGATACCTGAGTTAAAAGATGATTTATCATTGATGTTAGTGTGTTCATGATACCCTTATACGGGAGAAAAAGAGTGGAATTTTCCAGAGTGGAGAGTTAAGTGAGGTGTTTCACCTTAATGAGGTATTAGTAAAATTAATTTCCCATGTAAAGGCTAATATATTTGATTCACCCTAGTTAGGTCTATAATATGTTCTTAACGCTCGTAAGGCCTATGAGAATTCTATCACCCTAGTGTGGGTTATTCTATGTTCTTCTCCCTAGTGTGGGTTAAGTGAAGTGATTCATCCTAGTGAGGGATAAACAATGAGCTTCACCCAAGTAAGGGATAGTCGAAGTTCTTCACACTAGTGAGTTAAAAGAAAACATTGTTTTCCCTAGTGATACTTGGGAGAAGTGGATTCCATAGTTATAGAATTTGGGTGAGGCTTCACCTTAGTTGAAAAATGTTTCCATGTATGTTCTTAAGTATATAAAACTCTATTATATCAACTGGTACTGGTCTTTCTCCATAGTATTGAAGAAATCAAGAGGATTGGTTTCCTTTATAGGTTCAATAATGAATTAAACCTCTATATAACCTAATTATCCTCCTTTCGATTCATTTAATTTATTTTTTTTGTTAAACTAACTCGAGGTAGTTGAATAATAGGGTGTTAGACTAGGGAAAGAATAACCCTATAATGTCTCTTCATATTCCAAAAAAATTCAAAATATAATCCAAAGGGTCTTATTTGTATGAAAATATAGGGAGATAAGAGAATGTCAACTTGGAATAAAGGCTCTAAGTGCATGTCAAATGATGCACGATGTTCTAGTTGTATGGATTTAACTATCACATATTCCAAAATATCTTGGAGAATGACTATGGGAGAAGTATCTTGGAAAAAATCCAGGGGTCATCCCCAAAGTCATAGTACCTTCATTAGGGAATTACTTTCATATTTTAAAAGTATTCATCCCATTATAAATAGAGTTACAAAATCCCCCCCATGAAATTGGATCATATTGGATTAAGATGATCTAAATTTATGGTCATAATGAAACTAGAAAGAAATTATCTTAAAAAAACATCAAAATTTGAAATGAGAAACTAATGTTGAGTATAGGGGAATTTCTGGCACGTTCCCCCTATGAGCTAGTATCATGCACTGGTTTCTTCAAAGTGGAACCTAGGAAAATAGCCTAGTAATAATTATAAATTGTAAGGGGGATAATTTCTACATAATTATATAAATTATCTATACACCCTTATGATTTTCATTTATTATAGTAATCATTTATCTCTTTTGTTTCACCATTACCTAACCACGAAAGTTCTTGGCCATTATGCATAATCTCTCCCATTCACTTGGGATAACTACTTCAGTGATGTTGAGATAAAGTGTATCTTATTGATGAGGTTGGGATAATGAATTTGGAAAAGGATATGGGTGAAGGACCTTGTTTAAATTATTTTAACATTACTAAATTTCTCTTAAAGTGGTTATATTATTCAACTATATTTTACAATAATTCTATGGGAGCATTATCAGATCATCCCTCGTATGAGTTTCTTACATTGTACATGCATAAGATTTTTATGCATTTCATAATCTCAATGGATTGTGAATACATGTTTCTCTCATTGTTTTATAAGTATAATAATGTAAAAATATCCAATATTTCTTCCAAATTTGGTCATATAGGTGAGGGGGAACCAGTCTTGTGTGCCTGATGCACTATAATGCAAATGCTCCTAACATACAATCCCATGTATCAAAGAATTAGATGGATTTTTACAAATCATTTTTTATAATTCACAAAATGTAAATCTAAAGGTTTGTAATGAAGAAAGGGATATGTGCTCATGTGGTATTATTAAAACCTAGTGCATGTGGGTATATTAGGACTATTAGACATGCACTGAGCTAATGGGTGAGTTGAATGAAATCGCCATTTCTGAGAAAGTTTGAATTTCTTATACATATGTGTATATGAACTCTAACATGGAATAAGAGTAATTTAACTACCAAAGTCCATCAACCAATACCATACATTTGACACATGTGGAGGTGGATATTAGCTTGCAAGATATATATCATATTCTCATAGATCTCATCCTTATAACAATTTATGACATGTTTATCCCCCTAAGGGAAACAAGGGATGGTATTGAGTGTAAGCCCCCAATGAACCATGAACTATTAAAACTATCCTTCAACCCCACCCACAGGATGTAATTAATTTTGAATCATGGATGATGGTATTCATATTGTCTTGTTAGAACAAAAAAAGTTTCAAGTGTCTAAAAGGATTCCCTAGGATGAAGAAACTAAAGGCCCCAGGTACATATTACCCTATACTAGAGTAGGGATACAATGAATAGTGGGGTTATAATAATAACTCCAATATCACTTCCTTTATCTAGTATGTGAGATTTTTCTAATGTTTTTAAACACATGCCGACTTACAGTTCATAGTTCCCACAATGGTGTTGGGTTGGATTATTTTTTCATCATGTCCAGGGTATCCCAAGTAGAACCTTTTGTCATAGAGGAACTAATACTAGACAATATTCGTCAATTACCATTGAAAATTTATACAAGTGATGCCCTATTAAGCATCTCAAGTCCATTTTAAGTGTTTCTTGGATGTATGGTAGTTCAATTTAATTCATAAATTATCTATATAGATTTAAATATCCCAATGTGTATATTCATCCCTTTAATTCAAGTTATCTCAAGAATTGGGTACTTATCCCAAAAGTATGGTGAAATCTCAAGGATTATGAACCAATAATCAAAATTAAGCATCTTTACAATGCAGATCCACCCACAACAAAAAACATTGATGATGAATACAATGACTTTTAATATATGACATATATCATGCATTTAAGATATTGTGTCATAGAAACATCTGTGGATGGTGAGGTTATCTATGCGGATTATATGCCTTTTAGGTTTGTATAGCTGGTTTTGGGCTTAAATTAACTGACTGTATCACCACCAACAGACATATGAGAAGATATGTATCTTATGGTGGAACAAAAGCACTAAGTGATAATAAAGTTGGAATCCACTCAAATCATAATCAAGACACATTCCTTGAGCTCATTCATCTAGTTAATAACCAAATACACTAATTCCTATATCTATTTATATCCTTTAAGAATGATATCAGGTAGAATTATTCAGGTTTTTTATGAGGTGTCTATGTGCAGGGGAATGTGGAAAACTTTATGGATCTTTCAAGGGAATGATGATGATGAGGTTTTGAAGTCATTGAGTCATTATAATCCATATGTTTTTTAGAGAGTTAGAGTAATGAAGGACATAAAACTTGAAGAGGTGATTTTATGATCCATTCATTGATGTTTAGAAGAGACTCAGACTATAATTTATGAGGAAATTCCAAGGAAGTGTCTAAAATAAAATGTTCCTAAATTATCCTCAAGGCATGCTTAAGATTATTTAGACTACATGAACCCTAAGGATTCTCTATTCTAACTATTTTTCTCTTCAACTGCCAATATTATAGACCTGTTTGAGTTCCTATAAACTAGTATCTAGATCCTTATCCTTGGAAACATGAAGTCACATTAGGACATCATTTTTTACACCAACCCTATAGTTTTTTATAATACATTCAGGAGTAAAAAATGATCATATATGACACTAACTTCCAATTACTCATTACAATATGAGTCAAAGACTTTTTGGATCAAGGAATTCTTTAAGGGGTGATTGAATAATCCCTGGATGATGAATATAATGACCTCATTTATCCAAAATATGTAATGTTATGATTCCTTTGGGAATAGAAATTTCTATCCTCCATGAAAAAGTTAATATTTCATTCAACTCTTGTCTACAGATGGTGGAGATATATACTATTCCATTAAAGTCTCTATATTATATCATCTTTTATACCCAATAGGTGCTGAAAATCTAACCCACTAAGAGTATTGAGATCTATCTCTTAGTGAGAAAATGTTATGAGAGGAACAGGGGTAGACTTTTCTTATCTACCCCCTCTAGTGTTATAATTTATAGAGGCACGTAAAAGATTATATATTTTAAAAATCATACAGCAGCAGAGGGAGAAATCATTTTCCAAGAGTATCCTCGTAAAAGTTGTTAGTATCCAGTCTCATTCTCTATTTATTTTTTATGTATACATGTGTATCTGGATACTAACATTAAGAAAAATTTATTGTAAAATTATTCTCATTTAAAATGTATAGGGTAATCCCCAAATACACCAAAAGGGAATCCCCGTGAGGGTCTCAATTTTTGACTCTCAATACTGGTATGTCCATTTTCGTTAGGTTCACTAGGTTGAATACCCTGAGAGGGGAGGTGAATCATGGTATGAAAGATTAAAACTTATGCTCCATTGGATCTTGTTTCATTGTTAAACAAAACACACTTCACTCTTTCTCCTGTAGAAATATATGAACAGAAATAAAATCATTCACAATACACGGTGATTTTTTACTTGGTTCACCCTCACTGGGCTATGTCCAAGGTCCATACAACTGGTGATATGTCTTGTACAAAATTCACTAATGCCTCCTTCCAATAATGATTACAAGGTTCGAGCCAGATCTTCTATGCCTGAGATCATTTTCTTTGTATGGTTTAGGATCTTCTCATTGCATTCCCAAGGTTCACTCTCTATGACTCTTTCTCTGGATCACTATTAGTGGAAAGGTTCATTATTTTCCTATTATTTAGCTCACTGCTCTTGGAAAGGAATCCACTTAGATTTTATAGAATTGAAGGTAAACCATATTTTGTGGACATGTAGGTCCCTTCATTTTCATGAATCCTTCCATCCTTAACTTTAGGTAGATTCTTTGTTGAAGTCCCTTTTATACCCATATATGATTTACACCTTCCCAAGTACTTTTATTTACCGTAGAAAACTTTCACAAACTAATTTGAAGATTTATCAAGCTTCTTTGAGTGTTCTATGAATCACCTGATACTCCTACGTACTGTGTAGCGGGTTTGATACATGGACCGGCTCCTCCACGTACCACTACCTATTTCAAAAACCACCTTCATCCGCATACTGCCTCTATGTTCTGCCTCTACAAACTACATCCTCATAGTATGTCCACATACCGCATCCATGTACTATCTATTCTTATGTGAATCACCCACTATACACTAATTGTTCTCTGTTCACAGACTGTCTTTACTTCCGCGTAGCGAATCTCCCCCACTACGTATCATGTTTTTCTTACACATATGTTCTTCCTTTGCAGCCTACAACACCCTAATTTTTTTTTGTAATTCCTTCTGTGAAACCCACTTCCCTTTGTGGAATCGTCCTCCTGAACCACTTCTCTCTATGCATGCCTCAGTACCTCGCAAGAAACTTCACCAGAATGATTTGGCACGAACTACCATCGAACTTCAATGATTTCCTAGAAAAAAAATATATTCTCTAATGATATTTTCTCTATGATATAATTGATGGGATTCATCCTCCTTATATAGGCAATGATATCCACAAAATCCATTAACTCGAGATTTACCAAATCTTTGATTTGGTAAAGCCTCCAATGCATACTGATCCTCCTGTCGCAAATCGCAACCCTTTCACATACTATTTTTTCCACTACAGAGCCTATACTGCATCTCTTCCTATATGGAACTCCATTTTGAAAACCTCCATTCCTTCCATGTACCATGATCCCTTTACCGAGAACCATTCCACGTATAGTTCCCTCTACTCGGTACGCGACAGTGAACCATTCCCAGACATGGTACATGGTCTATATTCTAAGATACTTGGTTCCCTTATTTTGTTTGTTTTCTTCACAATTCTTCATACCATTCACTCCAATGATGAAAACCTTCTGTTTTCAAACACAAATTCACGATTTAGAGGCCCAAAACTTTGGAAAATACTTGGAAACTACGCAACCTTAAAAACCTTCTTTCTTCAAACACCAACCATACTCATTTGTGGCCATCTGGCTATGTCAAAAAATACAATCACACCCAAAACATACCAATAGGAAACCTTGAGGATTTGTTTCCAAAAAATCCCCCTCTTTGGGTTTTGTGACAACACTTTATTAACAATTCTTCGCATTCTAATACATCATTAAGGATTCTTCCATCATCCACAAGCATTCACTTCTATAAATTAAGATAATGATCAATAATTTAATCAAAACATACTCTAATCCCACATGATCTATGCTTGAAATGAGAAAAACAATTAGTATGAAACTTTCATCAATTAATCACTTCATCCCTGCCACTAATTCATGAAACCAAACAATTTTTTTCATCACGAACCTAGACTATCGTGATATATAATATTTGATCGATCACATATAACATCATCATATTTAATGCCCCTTATCTTTCTTCTTCTCCAAATAGCTTCATCTCAGCTTTAAATACCCCTATATCACTGCACCACTTAACAGATTCTTCCTGTGTCTTTTCTCCCCCTGGAATAGTTACAATTTTTCTCCCCCATTTTCAATGAACCCAAAAGGCATTTCAATTTTGTCTACAATTGGGTAAAGAATAAGTATCAGTATATTAGGTAAATACACATATTACCTCAGGGATATGGGGTCCTAAATCCACACTTTTTCAAGTATAGGGAGTTGACTGGACTCCCAGATCCAGTTGATTCCTTTCAAATGCTTCTTTGGGTAAGTCCTTCATAAGAATATCTACAATTTGTTGTTCTGTTAGCACATAATCCAACTTCACAAGACCTTTCTCCACATTCTCCTATATAAAATTATATTTTATTTCAATGTACTTTGTCCTTGAGTGATGGAATTTATTTTTTCTAAAATTTATATCACTTGAATTATCACAATGAATTCTGATTAGAGAATTAACAACAACTCCCATATCCTCAAGATACTGCTTCATCCACAATAATTGTGTGAATTCTTTAGTCGCTGCAATATACTCAGCTTCTGCAGTGCTTATTGAAATTCAGTCTTGTTTCTTGATCAACTAAGAACTACACAATCCACCCTGATAGAAATCACCTACATACATTGATTTCCTGTCATCTGCTGAACCGGATCAATATTTATCTATATATACCAATAACTCCTACTAATATTGGTCATTGTACATCGAACTGAAATCCACAATGACTTTGATATACTGAAGTATTCTTTTCACTGTAATCATATGGATTTTTTTGGGATTACTTTGATATCACACTTCTTGGCATGAAGAAAAAACAATATTAGGTCTTATCCCTATCAGATATAGTAAACTTCTAATAATTATCCTGTATTTTGTGATATTAACTACCTTTAACCCATCATCCTTTGATAATTTCACCCGGGTAGCAACCAGAGTCTTCATCTCCTTGGAATTTTCCATTCTAAATTTTCTTAGAACCTCCTTGGAATATTTATATTGAGAAATGAAAGTAACATTACTTCTTTATGTCACCTGTAAACTAAGGAAAAATTTTATCTCACCAATCATTGATATTTAAAACTCACTTTTTAGGAATTCAGAAAATTGTCTACATTGTGCTTCATCTGATCCGCCACATATTATTTCATCAACATAAACTAGTACCATCATCCTTTGATTACGATCACTATTGAAATAGAGATTTTAATCAACTCTACCACACTGAAATCCAAGATTCTTCAAATATTGATCAAGTATTTAATACCATGCTCTCGGTGCTTGCTTCAACCCATATAATGCCTTATTCAACCGATAAACTCTATTCTCATCTTTATGAATGAGAAAACCATCTGGTTTCTTGATATAGAATTCTTCTTCTAGAACTCCATTCAAAAATTCCGAATTGATATCCATCTAAAAAACTTTGAGATTTCTTTGCACTACTATGGTCAATAATAATCTAATTATTTCTAGACTTACAACATGTGCAAATGTCTCATCAACATCAATACCCTCTATCTGAGAGTACGCTTTGCACACAAGTAATGCTTTGTCTCAAATCACAAAACCATCTCCATTCATTTTGTTGAGAAAGACTCATTTTGTCCTGATGAAATTCTTATCTACTGGTCTTGAAACAATCTCCCATGTTTGATTCTTTTCAATTTGTTCAAGCTCTTCATTCATATCTTGAACCCAGTTCTCATCTCCAGCTGCTTTATCAAAACATTTAGGTTCCACCTATGATAATTATAATACTTGTGGTAGAGTCTTAATTCAACTTGTATATACTAGTGTTTCATGATCACAAATTATATTATGCCTATAAATTTTATCTCTTCTCACTGGTCTCTAGGAAGACACTAATTTATTATCATCATCTGAGCCTTCTTCTGAATCAATATCTGGAGCTTGAGCATCTCTTGACCTTATAATCTCTTCATCACTATCTTCCTGATTCTGATCATGTATTTGTTAAATATTCTATTCATTCTTCATTATAGTCACATAATGACTTTAGACTATCTTTACTAGCTACTTAGTGAATAATTTATATGCTTTTATTTTCTTTGAGTATCCAAGAAATATCCCTTCATCTCCATGGGATTCAAACTTCTTGTGTTTCTCTTTATTGAGAGTGAAACATTTACTTCCAAAGACTCGAAAGCACTTCAATGATTTCTTCATTCCATACCATAACCCATATAGAGTCTTATCTTCTTTAGGACAAAGTAAATCTCTATTTATAGTGTAGAATTCTGTCATCACTACTTCTTTCTAAAATTTATCTAGAAGGTCTTTCTCAATGAGCATTGTTTTGGACATGTTGTTGACAATCCAATTTCTATTTTCAACTAATCCATTCTACTGTGGAGTTATTAATACTAAAATTTTATGCCTTATCCCATGTTTCTTGAGATAATCTTCCACTTGGATGTTTGTGAACTCTATTCTATTATCTGTTCGAATTGTCTGGATTTTCTAACCAAGCATCGTTTCACATTCCTGTTAATATCTTGTAATGTAATCGAACACTTAAGATTTGTGGGTGATGATTGAAATCCAATACATTCTACTAAAATCATAAATTAAAAGAACATAATACCTCCTCCCATTAATATCCCTTGGAAAATTTGGCTCACACACATCAATATACACCAACTCAATCAATCTTGTTTCCTTTTTTCTCCTTTGAATTATATGTATTTTGAATGATCTTCCCTTGTTTATAGGCTTGCATGTATGGTTACAATCACATGATAATGTAGGTATATTTCAAGTAGCATCATATTTTCCTAGATATTCCAATTATGTTTGGCTTATGTTTCCAAGATTCATATGCCACAACTAGTTTTCCTCTTCCTTGGACAAAAAGAACATATCTTTTTCTACACATACAAGGTAGAAATTCCCTTTTGTATGTTTTCCCTACAATACAAAAACATCACCTTTTTCCTTGATGACACATAATTTCTTGTAAAATCTTATGGCATGCCCTGAGTCACACAATTGACTAACACTAAAAAAGTTGTGACTAATCCCTTCAACAACCAATACATCTTCTCATATCATATATTTTCCTCCAAAATTGGATTTTATTGAACCAATAATTTTTAGGCCCTCAGCATTACCAAAACTTAAGATACCTTATTTATCGTACCTAATTCAGATCACTAGATCCTTATTTCCCATCATATGGGAAGTGAATTCACTATCAATAATCCATATCTCAGTGCGATCTGATGCTTTGAATGCAATTTCTGCACTCACTACCTATTCAGATCTTTTCTTTTTAACCCATGTTTCTGACTTAATACCTAATATGGAATGATAATCCTGATCTTACTTGGTATATGATGGAACAAATTCATCTTGTAGAGCTACAAATTGATTTTTCCACTATCATATCATCTGATAATTCTTTTGGTTGCTTCTTATTACCACATTCTGTCAAATTTGGCACATTATTTTGTATTTTTGATGTGAAATATATTACTATATGTCCGAGTCCTACACATCTAAAATAGTGACCATAAAAATATGACCTATAATATTGAACTTTGTAGGACTTCTATTTTTAGTGTTTTTCCCTTCGATACCTCTTTTCTATGGAACAGACATTTTGTGAATGTCTCATCTTTGCACAACAATTGCATCTTATGTGAGGTATATTCCTGTGTGCCACTAATATAATACTGATTTCCCCTTGAGTTATAAGAATATTTTGATTTTTCTTCATACCCAAATCAATCTTCAATCATAGAGTTGGTGCTTTTGGTCTGACATCAACCATTACTGCTTTTTGTTGACAAAACCCACTCCAGCCTTATCATTATGATTTGACCATTACTTCTGTTCTACTAGGCCACTATTCTCAACTCTCATCATCTTTTTTTCCTATATGATCTGATTTACTAATTTCATAATGAGATTAAATATTTTTTCTTAACCTTTAACTCTTTGTTGTAGACCTACGACTTCCTCTTCAAGTTCTTAGATAAGTTTGATTTGATCTTTTCCATTTTTAGTCAAAATATAAATTTCTATTATCTATTCCTCAATTTTAATCTTGTACTTAGTAAAACAATTTGAATTTTCTAGAAATTAAGACTTCAATTTTTCAATTTCATCATTCAATTTATACTTCTCTTCTTCCAACTACTGTATATATAGTTTTTCATTGTGAACCACTTTGTTAGATTTCCTAGTTTTGGCTATCCAAACATCTACTTCCTCAAGAGAAGCTTCAAGCTTGGCATCAAGGTCAACTCTTCCTTAAACTTCCCCTTCTTCATTGTTTTTTTCTTCTTTTGTTGAATAATTTCCAACAACATGTACCATAGACTCAGCTCCATGGTCCTTATAGTCCTCTAATTCTTCTACCTCAAATTCTTCTAAACTATCATTTCATCTTAACAACATATTCTTCTTTTTGAAGAAATGTTTCTTAAACTTTTTATTCCTTTTCATGTAGGATGAATACTTATTCGTAGGAATTTCAATATCGTATATTCATAATATTCCTAACACTTCTTTGGGAACCTTGTTATAAGATTTATAGTATTTCACATGAAAACCATGCAAGTGGAAGTTTACCTATGAACTTTTACTTTTCCTATTTGAAGATTTGAGGAAAGAAATGACATCACCTCATCTATCTCTTCTTCTTCTTGTCCATCTTCAATGGATATATTATTCATGGTCTTGAATTCCACCTATTTATATTTCCACTTTTCCAAAACATCGTTATCATTATTTCACATTTCATATATTCAATGGTACTGTGAAATTTATCTAGTGTCACCTCTTTTGGGTCTTTATCTTCCAAAACTGAAACCTTTTAATTGAATCGAGTTGGAATATTTCTCAAGATATGCTTCATAATTTTTATATCTTCAATAACTTCTCCAATCCCATGAATTTATTCTACAACAAAATTTAACCTATCAAATAATGCATCAACAGACTCATTGGGTTTCATTCTAAGATCCTCATACTTGTTCTATAGAACTTGCAACTTTGATTCTTTGACATTTGAGTCACCCTCATAGATATTCAACAATTTCCCCTATATATCATGTGATGTTTTAAATGACATGGCCTTCGTATAAAGTTCATTTGATAGGGCTCACCCTAAACCATTGATTCCTTTAGCATCAGCATCCAATTACCTTATTTAAGCTTCCGATAAGGCACCACTATTGATATCTGCTGATATCCAATGCATAGCTGTTGTGAAGACATCCATTCCTAATGATCAAAATTAGTGATGAATCTGATTCTTCTATAGTTTAAAACTATTTCCATCGACGATTGGAATTCCTTTTTGATTTACCACATCCATTTCTTTAACTAAGAGAGAACTACTAACTTTCAACCATTACCTATGATACCAATTGTTAGGTCCACTAGGTTAAATACCCTGAGAGGGGGTGAATCAGGGTATGAAAGATTAAAACTTCTACCCCTTTGGATCTTATTTTGTTGTTAAGAAAAACACACATCTCTCTTTCTCTAGTATAAATATATAAATAGAAATGAAATCATTCATAGGACACAAGTTTTTTTACTTGGCTCATCCTCATTGGTCTACGTCCAAGGAGAATACAACCATCATTTGTTTTGTACCAAATTCACTAAGGCTCACTACCAATAATTATTACAAGGTTTGGGCCTGATATTATATACCCATGATCACTACCTTTTCAAGGTTTAGGGTCTGCTAACTACATTCTCAAGGGTCACTCTGTATGCTTCTTTCTCTGGATCACTACCTGTAGAAAGGGTCACCATCTTCCTCTTCCTTCACCCATTGTTCTTGTAAAGTAATCCAATAAATTTTTATAGACTTGTAGGTCAAACACAGTTTATGGGCATGTAGGTCCCTTCATTTTCATGAATTCTTGCATCCTCAACTTTAGGTAGATGCCCTTTCAAAGTCCTTTTTTCACCCACATATGATTTATAACTTCACAGGTACTGTTAGATATCATAAAATACTTTCTTAAATTGATTTGAAGCTTTCTCAAGATTCCTTGATTATTCCACGAACCACCTACTCCTCTCTTGTATTGTGTAGTGGGTTTATTACGTGGACCTCACCCTCCACTTAGTTCTCTCTATTCTGTAAACCACCTTCATCTGTGTACTTCCTCCATGTTCCACATCTACAAACTAACTCCACATATTGTGTCCATGTACTTTATCTGTGTACCCTCTTTTCTTTTGCAAATCACCCTCTATCAACAAAATATTCTTTTTTTATGAACTGCCTTTGCTTCCGTGTACCAAAGATTCCTCTCTATGTACCATGTTCTTCTTCCATGGATGATCTTCTTATTTATCTTACAACACCATACAAAAGCCTTCAGCATAATTCCTTCCACATGAACCACTTCCCTTCATGGAATCTTCCTCACAAACCACTTCCCCCTTTGTGAGCTTTAGTACCTCACAAGAACCTTCGTCAAAATGATTTTTCATGAAGTACCTTTAAACTTTTCCAAATTACCAAAGAAATTATATGTTCTCTAATGATAATGGATCTTCAATCTAATTAGTGCAATTAGTTCTCTTTATATAGGAAAAGATATCCACAAAATACATTAATTTTAGATTTACCAAATCATTGATTCAGTAAAGCCTCCACCGTATATTGATCCTCCTGCCACAAATCAAAACCCTTTCACATACCATTTTTCGACTGTAGTCTACATACTCCATCTCTTCCTACACGGCGCACCATTTCGTGAACATCCATTCCTTGTACATTTTGTGATCCCTTCACTGCAAACCATTCTGTGTATTTTTTCTGCTACTCGGTGCTTGGCTATGAACCCTTCCTAGAAATAGCATGCAGTCCATGTCTTGAGGTATGTGGTTCCTTTATTTTTCTTATTTTATTCATAGCTATTCATACCATTCACTCCTATGATGAAATCCTTCCTTTTACAAACACAAATTCTCGTTTTTGAGGACCAAAAATTTGGAAAACACTGGTAAATTATGTAACCTTAAAAAACTACTTTCGACAAACACCAACCATACTCATTTGTAGTAATCTAGCTTTTTCAATAAAAAAATCACACCCAAAATATACTGAGAGGAAACATTGAGGGTTTTATTCCCAATAATGGTTGAATGAGAAAAAATATCAGTTATTCCATATGACCCTACCAGTATTATAAGATATTGTTCAGGTATGAAAAATGAACATAGTTTTATTATTATGGAACTCTATTTACTTTTACTCTATATTAATGGAATTTTTTGAGATAGAAGAGGACATTGACTCAATGAACCATCACCCTAAGTACATAGATGCTTATAACTATTTAATATGGATTATGGAGATTGGAGACTAAATTAATAGAGGTGTATTTTATTTCATTATAATTATACCTCCCACACATTGATTTCTACCTATTTTATGATAGGAAATTATAATGATATTATAAATCCTTGTAGAATATTCAATATCCAATATATTGGAAGTTGAAAAATCTCAATACTTTCTTGATGTCTCGTATTGATGTCCATCCAATGATTTTCCTCAACTAAAAATCCATTACCAAAACATAAATTCAGTTTCATCCATGGAAGTTGTTCATGACCCAGTGTGTGACTAGGATATATTAGGGGTGAGAATGATTCTGTGAAATCTATAGAAGATACACATCAATGGTTATTTATCCTTCTATTGTTATCAAGGAGACCTTTACTGGGGATATTATTCATATGGATCCTCTTATGAGAGTAACACCAATCGGAGAGGTCAGTGTATTGGTAGAGAAGGGAGGATATCCATATTTCTGACCATTAATCATGAACCTCAATAAATAATATTAAATTTTTACATTAATTGTAGTAATTAAACCAAAAAATATAAATACCACTATAGAAACACCTTTCCACATGCTCCAACAGCCAAAGGATACATAGGTCAGGTATTTACTAGAACTAATGGGCTTTGGAGAGGTTGATATGGGTTTTTTCATAAGATTTATAGTCCTATAATGTGTTTTATTTTTGGGGAGTGATGCTAAAATAGACTAGTTGACCCTTAACTTCCATCTCACTGGTCATCAATATGCTTGGAGGTGTATATGGAAGTCGATTTTTGAGACCTCAATAGATTTTCCGAGAATGAAGTTGCATTAACTTCACTATTACTTTATGATTATAAGAATTTAGGGTTTCAAATAATAGGTTATTCACACTATCATGAATATAATTGTTAAAGAATTAGAGGGTTGTTGAGAGGCCCAATAATCCCCATTAAAATAAAAATTAGCTTCTTGCTCTTATAGTATTCAAATTTTGGTGGTTCAATGGGAATATCACAATGTGTGAGTGGAAATGGAACAACAAAATATGGATAATGAACAAACAACTCACATAATCAATATATGGTAGGAACTATGCACCGCCCCAAAAAATCTAGTAGGATGTCAAAATCTCTTTGATAATTCCCTGGTTAAGAAGAAAAATGGTACTATATAGGTAGAGAGTCTCCATATAACTAATAAAGTAGAGGATATAGAGTAGTATGAGATTAAACACAATATTGATATTGTTTAGAAATCCATTTACGAAATTATGGCCTATATAGATTCCCTATTTTAATATTAATCATGTAGAGATATTTCTACTTATGGATTCTCCTCTCCCACTTTTGTGATTAATAAAAAACCAATTTTGTTCTAAATCAATTTTCTATTGTTCTATTTTGATTATATCTTCATGAATTTCATTTTTTACCAAATACACTATAACATTTAATTCAAAATGTATAAATTCAACCAATATATCCCAAACATTTGAGTCCAAAATCTTTCCTATGAGGAGTGGATCATGGAAGGGTAATGCCTAAGTGATACCACACTAAACCATAGTTTGCCTATTATGATTTGGAACATGTTTTCACCTAAGGGGTAGATCATAGATGTGTATAGGTATAGGTTTCATCATTTTACACTAGTATTTTTTATTCATATATGGAACTTTATTTCATCCTAGGAGTGTTTCACTGATGGGAATAGGTATAAGTGTTGTCACCATACACTAGGGTTGATCTATTTAGATGTGGAACATCGTTTCCTATAGGGAATTTTTCACAAATAAGTACATACCTAGGTTCCTTCACCATACACATGATTTGGTCAATTTAGATGTGCATCATGGTTTCCTCTTGGGAATTTATCATGAATGGGTATAGGCATATATGTTATAACCATTCACTAGTGTTGGTCCATCATATGTGGGGAGAGATAAGTAATTGTTATAGGGATCCCAAAGTAGAAATCATTGAATGAGGATTCCAATTTTCAAGAGGGATTGATTTCCCTAAAGTAACATATTTTCACATTTCACAAGGATTATATAAATCGATAGATAAAAGGGAGTAAATGGGGCCTTATAATTTTTCATATGGAAAGGTAACTAATGAAAATGTATTGATTTTTTTGGGAAAATATGGTGGAACCTATAAGCTTCAACCAAAAGGAATAGTGATCTATGTAGTTATATGATTGGTAGAAACCTAACATGAATAAAGTCCCAATGATATCACTGATCAAGATAAATGGGCGTTTTTTAAGGTATTAATGCTTAGATCAATGAAAAATAAAGATATTTTCAGGAATCTTTGACCAAAAATGGTAAATCTATATATACAGTAATGAAAAGAAGATATCTTGATGTAAATGTGGCCAAAATACTAATATAGGTCATCCTTAAATGGGGAATCCATTTTATACTCATTGATATCAGGCCATTGTTAAATGTGTTTTATGGTCCCATAATGATACCCAATAAAGGTTCAAGAATGAGATGTTTAATACTTAGGTAGAAAAGGAATATGATAGATGAAGGTGTAATATTGGGGTTATTAAGTCCAATTGAATAGTTAGATCATGGTTTGTGTAAATCATAACACATGGATTTTTAATCAGGGATGATGAGATGAAACATATATGCCATATATTATTACCAAACATATTCGAATGATGGGTTCCACTACAACACTATCAAGGAATACATTGGTCAGTGTACTTAATACTTAGGAAGAAAACATTCCTTCGATTGGATGGCTATATTGGGAGATCATCTTTAGATCCATATTAGGGGCATGTGTGAATATAAAAGCACAAGTTTCCCTTTAAGTCATGTAAATTCACTACCAATATCTAATAAAAGTTGATAAAGATTAGAATACATGTGAAATAAATTATGTTAATGGATGAAATGGTATTAAAGAATGGTTTGGGAGCACTAAATGTTATACCACCATGTATGGAACACACATTCAGAGAGAAGAGATATGCTATTTTATTGATCTAAATTTTTCCTATCCTAGTGGTAAAGGTATGTATAAGTCATATTTTTTTAAGTATATATAGTCAGAAATAAAATAGTATTCTTTTTAAAATTCAGTTCTCTAATATTTTCCAATGAACTGAAAGTGGGAGGCATAGTGAGAAAACACTTGAATTCTACTAAGCCTCCCTTCACCATGTTTTAAATGAAAAGTTTTTTCTTTCATTTACATATTATTTAAGTCTATCAATTTGGATCTTTGAGGGATATAGTTTAAGGTTTCATATATTTGCGCAATAGATAAAGAAGTATACCTAGTTGTGTGGGGGAGACTCACCCAACATGAATAAAAACCCAACCCCATTAATGTAGAGAGCCTCTAAATAATATGCACACATAATAAGGACTTATTTATTAACCATCATGGATTTTTTGAAGTATACCAGCTTTGACCAATGTGTTGAGTATAAGGTTATACAACATTGACCAAAATGGGTGCTAAGACAGAATGTATAGCATTAAGGTCAAAGTTGAAAAAATGTGAATGTTATATTAATAATACAATTATATTCCATCAAAATTGGATTCATGTGAAAATATTTTAAGTTCATGATTCTTGGGATAAGGTTTTAAGAAGTGAAAACTGACACCCCAAATGGGTCAAAAGGATTGAGAGTTACCCAAAAACTCTTAAATAGGCAATGATGGAATTTTAAATCATGAATCAAGTTTTTTTTAATTAGTATTGATGACATGAGATAGGTATATAAGGTATGAATGCAATCCATATTTGAATCATGGGTTCTGCTATAATACTTCAATGGACTATAGAGTTTAGAAGAACTTTTTCTTTGGAAAAAAATAGGTCTATAGTTGGTAGGCCAGATTGGGGTAACATGTACATAGCCATATTAGGGAATGTGTTAATATCAAAACAATGGTGTCTCTTAGATCTAAATGAACTCATTACCAATACTTATAGGTGATTTATGAAATCAATGGCCCCCATGTAGAAAATTGTTTTCATAAAAGTTAAGTTCAAAAAAGGTGATATATGAATTATAGACTTGAGTTTACCATTTCTAAGTTATTGAGATCCATTAGAGAGCTGTGAAAATTGGTGATACTTTATAACTGATTCCATACTATATGGTTTAGGTGTCACTTCATATCTTGAACAAATAATAATTAAACTATTTTTAATTCTTAGTGAACCTCTATGCATATCATAATCTTGTGAAAAAGAGTTTTTTTTAAAATAGCATAAGATTGTAACCACAAGAAGCTCCATAGTCTTACCCAAGGAAACAAATTCTCATTACCGAATATTAAATATGGAATTCCTAAACACTAGTATTTTTTATAATAAAGGGTAATTTTTTCCAAGTGTAGGATCATGTGTACTGTGCATTCCCACGTCATTATGTTCATCATATAGGGTCATTAGGTCATATAGAATAGATTACCCTAAGCTATTTTTATTTATACATGATGGTCCATATATAAAATTTTTTAACTCCAAGCAATAAGTACTCTGTTTTCCAAGAGTTTAAGGGAATGCAACAAGGGCCTTTTTAAAGAAGAAAATAGTTTCATCTTAGTGTTGAATCCTTAGGGGGTTAAAACAATGATCAAATATTTGATGTTGTGTGTAATTATTTCTTGGAATAGGTTTGTCATGATGAACCATATATTGGAACCATTTCATTTTTCTATCCTAGAATCAAAACACAAAAATATTGTCCAAATGTGAATGAAGGATTTAAAACCTTGAGATAAAGATCTATGGAAGATGGGGTTTTATTAGGAATTGTGGATGGTCATAGGATATTTTACCCTAGAGTTACTATATATATTGGTGCAACTATAATTTATCCACATGTAGTAAAAACATATGAAGGCATTATTCTGTTAATATATTAGTTAAACCATGACTCCAAAATGGATAAATTATACCATAGTTGATGAATATTTTAGTAAAGAGATTGAATGAGCATGGGGTAACTTTTATAATAATCCCATGGATAAGGAATTCAATCTTTTATGGATCCTATTTTAATCTAGACTATGTGTAAATGAGGAGGAATTTTCATTGACTGAATCCATGGTTAGACCAATGGTCATGGAACTAGGTTTATCCATATATTCAATGAAAACATGAATCAGGCCCCTCATAGTTCATTTGAAATGTATTCCATCCCAACATAGAGTCTAATGTTCAAGGACCTGAAGTTAATGAGAAGTCAATACCCTAGGAGGTGAATCAAAAAAAGGTAAAATTAATTATTAGGTCCAAAATAAATCATCGGTATGTCACTGTATATCTTGTAAGGGAAGGAATAAATCAACACACAGTTCTTATAATGGTAATATTTTATACTAATGTGGATATATACACCAATATCTCTTATGATGTTGACACCTAGGTTGGAAGTCAACTAAGGATGACACGACAGGTTGAGATGGAAAGCTTAGCGCGAGCATGGAGATGATACCAATAGCTATTTTGGGGCCTGTAGTTCATAGCCATGGGCTCCTTTAACCCGGAGTGGGAATCTTCTTTCTCTTGCAAAGATCTTGGATGGATTAGCGGCCACAGAGATAACCTCGGATCGCGCACCTAGGGAAAAGGGGGTTTTATTCTTGGATGCACTAAAGGGTGTTGCTCATTCTACAGAGGTTCCTATATCATCCTAAAAATCACCATCTCAGATTATTGCTGGTGTGTTTTTAGTACTTGTCGGTCAAGACGCAATAATGAAATGGCTGGAAACCTGCAAGTGTTCTGCTCTGGGTCGCATTTCCATGGTAATGGGGGATAAACCGTGGATTAATTATGATCTCAAAATGAGGCTTTCTAAATGTTGGTGTGTGAGTGATTTTGAACTTATCCTGATTGGGAGAGGTTTCTTTCACGTTTTTTTCAATAGTAGGGATGATCTACGAATGGATTGGAACAAGGGGGAGACCCATCTTAAACTGGGTGTCTTCAAGTTGACTGAATGGGATAGGCATTTCAAACCATTCACTCAACGACCAACCACAACACAAATATGGATTCACCTGCACAGTCTGAATTGGTTTTATTGGCATCCTAAAATTCTTTGTGATATTTCTTCTTATTTGGGGACTCCTTTGAAGATAGATCAGCATACCATTAAGGTATATCTTGGATTTTATGTGCATGTTCTGTTGGAATGTAACATGGACTCAAATCTTTTTGAGTTGGTTAATTTCTTCGATAATGATAAGAAGTTTGAAATTAGAATTGAATTTGAATAGAATCCACCTTTATGTGATTATTGAAAAATTGTTGGAAATACTATCTTGAATTGAAATAATGTTCAGAAGTAGAAGCGGTTAGTGAAGGAATCCACTGCTGACAAAGCTAACCCATGGAAGGTGGCTGGCAGGAAAAATAAGGCCAAGGTCCCTACTAAAAAGGGAGAACATTCTGGTAAGGATCATTATGTATCTAAACAGAATGAGGACCAGGTTGTGAATACTATTTCACTCATTCCTCCTCAAAATAATGATGATACTGATGATTTAGATATTGATCTTGAGGTTGTTAATATGGTATCTAGAACTCTTGTTTTGGCCCTTACCTCTATAGAGGATGAGTAAAAAGGAAGTGGAAAAGATGTTCTTGACATTCGTGTTGCTGTTCCAAGGGCTGAGAATAACATGGGTTCCTTGGGAGTTGTTAATCTTCAAAATTATGCATTCCCCCCCTAAGAAAATATGGTGCAATATGGTTGAGGAGGAAGAATCATTGGAGGCTAAAATTTCCCCCCCGTTCTCTTTAGAGGAGAATGTATCCTCCATTTAAGGAAGAAATCCTAAACCTGCAATAAATATAGCTAGGACTTTGGCTCATAGAATGCAAACCAGAAGCCTTTCAAATCTTTCTAATGGATCCAAAAATTATTTAGGAAATAAGAAGGAAAAGAAGAAAAATAAGAAATGAAATTTCAATTATAAATCGGTTTCAATATAAATGTTTTCTATTGGAATTGTTAGGGTATCACTAATTCATCTACCATTAATGCTTTGCGTAGGCATATTCAGATTCATAAGCCAAAGTTAATTGGTATCTCTGAACCAAAATCCTCTTTTTCTTTGTGTTTTTAAGGCCTTAATAAGTTTGGATTTCTCTTGATTTCTACTAATGGTTCAACTGGAAAGTATGAAATCTTATGGGTTTTTAATCATTCCTCCATTTTTATTGTTGACACTATATCCATCAATGAGAAGGTGATTTCTTTCTATTTGTAGTGACAGTCTGAGAGGATGGTTGGATCTTTTGTTTATGCTAAAAGCAGGTATCAATATTGTAGGAGTTTGTGCCAGGAACTTGAAAACTTTAGGGGTATTTCTTCCCCCTGGTTCATTGTTGGTGATTTCAACACTATCATCTGTTCTAGTGAAAAAATGGATCATGTTCACTCATAGATTTCTCTTAGGGAATTCAAAGGTTGTGTTGATGATAATGATCTGACTGAGATTAGTCTGGTTGAAGAAAAATACACTTGGTATAGAAGATATCTCAACTGTATGATTTCTAGTAAGCTGGATCGGGCCTTTGTGAATAATATAGCCCTGGAAAAATGGGATTCCATTTCTAGTACCACTATACCAAAAATTTCTTCTGACCATCATCTGATTCTGGTTAGTTTTAAGGGTAGGGAATACTGCATGCCTCTTCCTTTTCGTTTCAACAATTCTTGGGCTCTTCAAGGTGATTGTGGCATGTTGATTAAAAATTCCTATAACTGTATGCAAGGTGCATATTTTCTCTTAAAATTGAGGTTGATCAAGTGTTCTTTAAAATCATGAACATGGAGACTTATAGTGAGCTAGACAAGGAAATATTATGTCTTGAATCCTCTCTCCAGCAACTTCAAGATGAAGCCTCAAAAGTGGACTTCAATCTATATTTTTCTAGGGAAGCTATTCTATCCTCTAAATTGAACTCTCTCCTTTCAATGAAAGAGAATAATCTTAAGTAAACATTAAAAATAAAATTTCTTCAATAAGAGGATCAAAACACTAAATTTTCCACTCTCTCCAAATAATTAGGAAGTCCAATCGTCCCTTCTCCTATCTTAAGATTGGTGATCAAATTTTAGACAAAAAAGAAAAAATTTCTGATTATATTGTTGATTATTTTACTATAATGTACAATGGGCCCACTTTGGGGGGATCCTTGATGGATAGTATCATCCCTTATTTGGTGTCTTCTACTGATAATAGCCTTCTAACTAGTTCCCCTTCGGAATTTGAGATTAAGGATGCTGATTTTAGCCTTAATTCCTCTAACTCCTCAGGTCCAGATGGTTTCAACAATTTCTTTTATCAGAAGTATTAGGACATTATTAAAGGTGATGTTTATAATGTTGTCTCCTCTTTCTTTTCCTCGGGAGATCTTCCTCAGGGTATCAATGCTCAATTTATCTCCTTAATTCCTAATGTTGAAAATGCTTGTGAGATTCACCTTTTTTGACCCATTTCCTTGGTCAACACTAGTTACAATATCATAAGTAAGATTATTTCTAACAGGCTCTCAAGAATTTCATCTATGATTTTTTCTTGGAATCAATTTGGAGTTATCAAAGTAATATGTATTCAGGAATGTATTTTCTCAGCATCAGAATGTCTGAATATGCTCAGGAAACCTGCAAGGGAGGATAGAATTGCTATCAAGCTTGACAACAAAAATGATTTTGACACTCTGGATCGGACCTTCCTCTATAAGGTTCTTGGAAGTTTTGGTTTAAATGACATATTTATTAGCTATATTTACACTCTTTTTAGATCTGCTCATGTCTCAGTTATGTTAAATGGTTCCCTGAAAGGGTACTTTGCTTTCTCTAGAGGTGTTCATCAGGGCGATCCTCTCTCAGCCCTGCTTTTTTCTATTGCAGAAGATTATCTTAGTAGACTCATCTCTCACATGGTCTCATGGGGTTATCTCAAGCCTATGTAGGCATCTAGGTCCCTTATCTCCCCATATCATCTTTTATATACTGATGATATTATCATCTTCTTACAGGGTAGAAAAAAGAATATTTGTGTCCTGAAGCAATTTCTATATCATTATGAGGGTGTTTCTGTACAATTTATTAGTTGGGATAAATCCTCCATACATTTTGGGAAGTGTTTTTCTATCTCTGGGAAGCATTGTATTACAGCAAAGTTAGGCATCAAAGAAGGGGTCTTGCCTTTTCACTATCTTGGAGTTCCATTATTTTGGGGGCGTCCTAGAGTGTATTTCTTTTCTGAAATCGTTGATAGGGTTAGTGGATAACTCTCAACCTGGAAAGGGATGAGTTAATCCATGGTTGGGTGATTAAGCTTGGTGAAGTTGGTTATAGTTTCTAAATTGGTGTACTCGTTCATGGTCTATAAGTGGTCGAGAGGACTTCTCAAGCATCTTAATATCTCTATCAGGAACTTTATTTGGAGTGGTAATATCCATGAGAGGAAAATAGTGACAATTCCTTGGAAGGTTTGTTGTCTCCCTCTGCATAATGGTGGCATGGGAATGAAACATATTGACCTTTTCAATTATTCCCTTCAAGCATGACTTGTCTAGAAGATTATCCATAGTAATTATGAATCAATGGGTTTTATCAGTGCTCATTTTGCTGGTAAATTAATACAGAGAAGGAATGCTTACATTTAATATTCATTATGTACATCAATTAAATCTTCTTTTTAGGATATTATGACCTACTCTAGATGGATTGTGAATAGGAACTTGACTCTCATATTTTGGTTTAATAATTGGAGTGGTGCCATGCTCTATGATAATTTCTAGCTGGATGTCCTAGAATCTAATGAGCAAGTTACTATTAATGATTTTTTTGATGATCCTCCCTCACCGCTCTCGGATGAGCTTCAAGATTTGGTCGAACATTATGACTTTATTTGCGGCCCTGATATTCTGGTTTTGGAACCTGTTAGGAATGGAATTCTTACTAGAAAAATCTTCTATCAGCATGTCACCAAGGTCCATCATACTGACTTCAATTATTTATCTGCTTTCAATAAAAAATGGATCAATCCATCACATCTTACCCTTGTTTGGAGGCTATCTTACAATAGGTTACCCTCTGATAAGGTACTTCAAATGTTTGGTATTCATCTTTGTTCCAGGTGTGCTATGTGCCACCAGCATAGGGAGGATGTGGAGTATCTCTTTCTCAGCTGTGAAATGGACTCAACCATTTGGAAGGATGTCATGGAGGATTTTGAGCTGGATAGTCTTCTATTTTCGGGTCTACAAGCCCTCCTTCGGTGCTGCTCAGTCATCGAGTTATCTCCCCAGGTACGCGCTCTACTTTTTGTGGTTGTAGCTGAATGTTTTCATACTATATAGAGCCACCAAAATGCATCAATTTACTTAGGAAAAAGCTACTATGTAAAGTTGGTCATGAAGCAGATTTTTTCTGCTACAAGAGATATGTGCAGCACGGGCATGGGGTATTGCAACAATAGTATTCCTGGTATTATTGTTCTGAAAAACCGGGGGCAATTTCAGACCTAATTTGGGGACATTTGAAGTTCTTTGGTTGCCTCCTCTTCTTTATTGGATAAAGGTGAATACAGATGGTGCGGAAAAGGTAAATCTGGGGCCAGTAGGGTGTGGTGTAGTTTTTAGGACGCATGATGATTCTATTAAGGGATGTTTTTATAGCACTTATGGTGTGACTAGTTCACTCGAGGTGGAGATGCTTGGAATAATTCATGTTGTCTCATTTTCTAGAATGAAAGGTTGGACTAATATATGGTTGGAAAGTTTCTCTAGAACTCTTGTACAGTCCATCAGAAATGGTGAACTTTATATCTCTTGGAGGCTTACGGCAAAGTAGATGGAATGCATGAAGACCCTTTTGTGTCTTAACTTCATCATCACTCACATTTATCAGGAGGCAAATATGGTTGTGGATGGTCTTGCTAATATGAGAGTTGGTAAGCCTCTTACCTAGTTATATTTTCTTCACATGGTCGTGCTCCCTCATTATGAGGCTAATTGTAATAAGACCCCGATTTTTTGTCTCTTTTAACTTTAATTTCTTTTATGAATATTATCCATGGACTTTTGGCCAAGGGACCTTTTAAAAAAAACAGGATATCTTATATTGACCTGTCTCTCGTGTAAGGGGATGTTTCTTGCCAACAAGCTTCCTAAAATGGTCTAATAAATCATATATGATAGATCTTATGTCATATAGTTTAATGTTATGTGACTAGGAAAATATTTTATTCCTTTGAATATGTTGAATTTCGATCATGATAATCTGAGTGATTCAAAATGACCTCTAAACTTATGTGGGTCATACTCAGTGTGAGAAATAAGTGATAACTTGGGAATCATTTGTATTTCATGAGAGTTCATAATAGGGAAGATATAGAGACCATTATCATCTTGATAAAATAAATAATTTTTTCCTAGATTTTCATCTCATGTGATGATAAAGAGGTTGTGAGTGGTGAATGGGCATAATAGGGCCCAGGATAGAAGCTCTAGATTCCACTACTTATACAATATAGATAGAACTCAATTCACATATAGTTTGTATCATATGTGTTCACTATGAGGACTAGGTTATCATATAGGGAATGGAGATTTTTTTTGGTCAAAAGTAGGGAGAAATCATGCAACAAAAATTCTAATATGGTATAAACCATCATACTAGGGAACAAGGAAATGAATATTGACCACTTTGAGTTATTTAAATCCATGCAGGATTGACTCCACATAGTTCATTTCAATGTATTGTGATTATGAAAAAAGCCAGGATATTTAAATTCATTCAAAATATTTGTGGGTATGTACATTAACATCCTGAATATTGGACCAATGTGTCGAGAAATTTAAGGTCATCAAATGTTGAAAATGAAAAATTAGTTTTTACATCATGTGGTATGGACAAAATTGAGTAGTTTTATATCATTAAAGAATGTATATTGTCATGTTGCTTAATATATTATGACACAGATGTTGGGGCTATGAATTTTGAGGCATTACATCCAGGGCCATTGTGTACTACATTGATTTCATGCAATGTACTTTTTAAGGAACCATGAATTGGTGGGAGGTTTGTTATAATATATATCCATCATGATCAGGGATTGGGATATATTTTAATAGACTTAATGAATGGTGTATGTTCCGTCACCCATTGGTTTGAGTTTTAGTGGCTTATTCTTACAGATCATTGGGGGTCTTAAAGAAAGAAACAAATATTCTTAATGAAATGACTAGATATTAAATATATTACTAAATGATAACACAAATATATTCTAATAGAATTATAGAATAAAAAATGGGTGCATCATTTTCTCATCAAGATGATCCAAATGGTCCACCATCCTTTGGGATTACTCATCTTCAAATGGCTAGTTGTAGGTGGTGACTTGAAGTGATGGTAGTAAGATCATAATGGGAAAGTATTCCTATATTCCATATATAATTGAATATGGGTTTTATTATGTAGTAGTATAGGTTTGGGTGTGGTATTCTTACAATGAATTCATTATTTTAACTTTCCAAGAACTCTTTTCTTTTTCAACCATCTTCTATGGAAATTTGATAGAGTATTCTTAAATACCTTTATCTATAAATTTCCTAATACATAATAGCAAGATGATATGTTAAACTAGATGTTATATTCTTGATATGTCCTTTTAAAATCAGAAGAATATATGTTGGTTCCATTGTCCCTTAATATTTTATTAGGGAAAAAAATAGGGTGGTGGTATTTGAAATTAAAATTTTAATAATGGACTTTGTCCCAATATCCATGAGGGGTATAAAATTTTCCCATTTAGAGAAGAATTTAGTACAAATAAGGATATACATGAATTTAAAAGTTGTGGTTTGTGGATATGGCTCTATTATATCCATTCCCAGATGGAATATGGATTAAGGTACATGGTGGTACATAGTAACATTGGTGGTTGATAAATGAAATAGGAATGTATATGGAATGCATGGAATATTATAGTGAACTCCACATGGTCCTATATAATTGATGAAAAATAGTACCCATGTATCATGATTTTATTTGAGAAATTTGTTCCTAAATTACTGGTTCAAACAGCACCTATATGAAATTCCTTCATGGCAGTGGGGGTCTCTCCTGCTTCATTATATATGAGGAGAACTCCATTAAATCCTCATTTATAGAGGGATATCATCATATTTGAGTAATCATATAGAAAAAATCTTACTACCTGATTCCCTATATACTTCATTTTAGCTTGATCATTTTAATAATTCCATTATACAGATAGACTAATAGGATATACATCCATACAACTATAGCATATATTAGTGAGGATATGATCTATCCTAGTTTTGAGGTAGCATTGAATTCATTGATTTTCCTCTTGTTATATTCAAGAAATGAGGAAACCACTCTACATTTTTCAATATTGATAATTCCATCATCCATGTTTAAATATTCCAAAGTTTTAATTGTATTTTCTAAGGAATCAACATAGGCATTCTATTAATTGTTATTATGAGACAACATTTTTTCAAATGATATTTATTCCATAAAAATTCATATGTAACAAAACAATGGGATAAAATCGTCTTTTTTAGTAGTATATTAAATATTAATTTTCTTAATAAATAAACCTATGTCACCCATATTTTGTTAGTGGGCCAACAATATTTGAAGATCTAGATCTTAGCCTCCAATAAGGGCTAAGTATTACACATCATTGCTAATGAATCCTTCTGATGGTGGGAACGAATATGGAAGAAAACCTTATATGAGAAGATAAACATGATTCCCAAGACAAATCTATTATGAAATAAATTCTCTATTCTTCTATTTATCATGATTCTGGTGGAACTGGGTAAATTAATATCTCTAATCTAGGGAGTTTAATAGACTAAATAAACTATGTTAGGATGTTCTATATTGAGTGAGGTAGCTTTTATAACTAGATGTGTTATGAGGAAATATTCTAGTGCTTTCCCTTTGACTAATTTTTATGAAAAAAATTAAATATCAAATTTTTTATAAGATAACCACCCTTTTTACTAGATTTCTATTTCATATTTTAAAATTGATGATATACTTTAATGAGTCCATATGGAAGACAAAGTGGATCTCATGATGCTTCAGGTAATGTCTTACCATCTACACTATAAAGATCAATGATAACAAATTCTTCACAATATTGAAGTATAGGGACTCTAAATCTAATATGGTTCTACTCAGATAATAAGGAAAATTTTATATTCATTATCCATTATTATATGTGATAATATTACAAATATATCATTCTAGGGACTCAAAAACTAGGATGAGGGTTTTCCTTTAAACCGGTAGCATCAAGAATAGTGAGTAGGAGAGATACTAATTGTGATAATTTAAATATTCATGAAAATGTACATACCACTGATATAATACTTCCTTATTCATTGATATTTTTATGGAAAATAATTTTTTTATGAGATTGTCAAAAAATGTTTTTTTTATAGAAAAAAGATCCCAAAATCCCTCTAAACTTTTTGATGTTTCAAGGAGGAAGAATTCCATGGATCTCCTTGGTATTTTTTGGGTCTATTTCAATGTCATGGTGACATGATATAAAGCTATGAAACTCTCCTAATGTCATATAAAAACACAGTTATTTTGATTAATTTATGTTCCGCTTCCATATTTTATCGGAAATTGTCTCTAGAATGGAAATATGATCACTATATTGTTTAGATTTAACTACCTGATCTTGCTCATAACAGTATGTGATCTTCCCCAAGAGAGGATTTAATATTTTTTTCATCTAAAATTGATTTATATATCCTATATAATTTAAATTTAAATGGATCGCATGATAGAAAACCACCCCTTGGGGTGCTATGAAAGTTATGGATTCTTCATCAGGGGAAACACAAATCTTATGGCACCCTGAATACTCATTTCTAATGGAATGGTCTTGCAAAGAAACCATTGCATAAAACATATAATATATAGTGGAATTAATAAATATTCCTATTTAAAATTATAGTTTATATCTATAAAGTCAATGTTGACTTCAATTCTCCCATTTTTATTTTTTAGGGGAATGATATTAGAATTCCACATGGGATATTGAACCTGATGAATAAAGTTTTCTCTAATGTGTTTATCAACTTCAACCTCTAAAATAGTGGTATGGATAGGATGAATTATCTTGGTGACTACTAGTAACCATTTTGGTCCTCTATAAAATAGATATTATGTGTATCCATGTTGGGATCTTAGCTGGGAATCTATGTATATTTTGAGGAAAAGACATCTCTATTTTTTTTTCATAGAGAATATGTATCTTTCACATTCAAATAGATTGATGGTGTAACTAATCATTGTATTTAATGGATTATAATATATTCCTAAATTTACTTTCTTAATATTTTCCACAACTATTTGGATTCCTTCCCCAAATATTGGAGGGGCATTTGTGATATCTTCTTCTATATCTTCCTCGCCTTCTATTTCAAAATTATTAAAATTAGAAGGTGAGGGTGAATTTTAGGGCTTAAAAGATAGTATGAAGATATTTTTTTTTATCATTTTTAAATAATGATTATATTTATTCAAATTATAATATTTTTAACATAAGTACAACATTATCAGAGTAATTTTATGAATTACCCCTCCTCCTAATTATCATTTGTGGGATTTAAATGTACAGATATCCTAAGACTCAGAAAATGATTCATCGATATTTTTAACTAATGTGCATGGAAATGAGGTTGAAGATGGTGTTAAATCCTCTAATTATTAGAGATATTATAATAGATCATTCTAACATGGATACTCTTTGATTGATGTAGCTAGTATCACGAGGACATGGTTTATGATGGCTCAGTTTCATGTTCATCTCCTCCTTTAAGGTATGAGGTTTGTTTGGTTGGAGAATCCCAAATTTTTAGTATGAAAATTAGTCAAAAAAATCATCAAGTAAAGGTAATTAAGATAAATAAATCAAATATTTCCAAACTAGGAGAAACTATTATGACTTCAATGATTTAAAACATATATTCTTCTCTGTGGTCATTGAATTGATTGATATAGACCATCACTAGAATATTGGGGGAAGCGATCTGGATGGTACTTTCTATGACTAGTTTATTATTCTATCTCTTTTACAATCCCAACTATATATACTAGGATTATTAGGACATAAAGTAGAATACTCTCCATACAACTCCCTGAACTACCCATTGGAAATTTAATTGAGACATTGATTGTATGGCGAGGGAACATAAGTATGCATATGATCCCACCATCTCCTTTGAATGAAATTGAAGGTTATATCCTAGTGAAAAGATATATATACACTGAGTTGGATAAGAGGTATCCAAACTAACCTATGAGTTTAATCATTAAAGTCTATTTCTCCTCAATCATATTGTACACTTTAATTATTATGTTTGAAGTGGAAATTCTTCATCACTATAACCTAATTTTCCTAGAATAATAAAAATTATGAGATCAATTATGGAAATATTATCAATTATTTATTAGTGTTCATTGATCTTATTCATTTTCACGGAGATATAAAAGGGTCTGATGTGACCTTATCTAGTGGTATCCCAATATTTTCTATGAATGGGATGGTTGCATGACATTAAATAGAACTAGTCGTCACACAATATTCTTCTCTAATAGGGACCTCAACCTCAAAATTTTATGTGATTAAATGGGATTCACTAATTACCTCTCATAGTTCCCTTAATATATTAAGGGTGTCTTGAATCTAGATATTTTCTATGAAAATGGAATTATTCTTAATGTTGTTAATTTTTTTGGCTAGGGAAGTGCACTTATTATCATAAGGTTGAACCCTAGAATAGGGGTTGGATGTTGATTCCAATTGTGTCAATACCTATCCTTCCTAACTCGGGTTTGAGTACTCTTTTACTATCTTTAAGTTGGATAACATTGGACTTCTAGTATTGTGATTGGGAAACATCACATATGAAAGTCGATATATTAATATGATTGGACATGAATAAGTCTTGAAGGTTTCTAGATCATAAAAATGTTATTATTGGTCCCACTTATGTTCTTATCTTTATGTATATGTGGTATAGATATATTTATCTAAGATGGTTATTGAATAATAAGGTCCATTCGAGCCTCATCATCCTCATACTCCTAAACCCATATGACTATGTCATAAGTTATTAGTAGAATTTAATGGTTGATATACATTTTCTTCATCAAATCACTGATCTAACATGTGAATAACGTTGAAAGAATAATTTTACAACTCTCTGTATAATAAGAATATTTTGTGGGATATTTTCCTTGATCTCATTTGGTGGGATAATGAACACGGTCTCATTTATTTGGAGAGTTCTCAGGATCTCATTTGGCATTATGGTGACCATCCTCTAATCACTATGGGAATAAAGTCTAAGAGGGTCATAACTGTTTTGGGATCCATTCAATTCTTATACCCATGTGTCTTTTATGTTTGGTGATTTTTGTGACAAGAATTGGCTAACGATGAAGAATATTCTTATTTTTACTCCAATGGGGGATCTAAGACCACAAGTATCTCCATAAATTATTCCTTGAGGATAGCATATTCTGAGTTGAACAATTTGGGGGCATCTGGTCCTCAAACATGTGCTCCCTCTTCTCTGTGACTTAAAATACATTATATTATTTATTTTTGTAAACTATTATAGATATATGATACCTATTTCAAGGTTTTTACCAATATCATGTGACCAGATTAAATCATTTTCTGATGAACATTGATGAATAAAAAATAGACAGGCATCTTCTTCCCTAACATTTAATGGTAGAGGAAATATTTGGGATACTTAGTGACTCTGATCTCATTAGTACTCCTAGGATTTAGTAACCTTATAATATTTTTCATTAAAAATGGTATGAAATAAATTAGGACATTCCCGTTTTTAAATGAATTTGTTTTCTTCTTTATATCCTAAAGTGGAGGATTCCTTTTATCCTTATTTCCCTACTAAAAAGGGTGTTTTTTGTTTCTTTTTCTACTTGTGTGGAGGAACCGCCTTATATCGGGATATCTTTATAACTGAAGTGGTTAGTGATACAAGCTTGAGCATGAAAGTTACACTTTTTTTAGAATGGTTTCGATTTAGGATATAATGGTATTTATAGAGATTTAGTCTTCATCTATCATAAAGAATATTCCAACCTCTATAAAACTATGTCAAACTATTGCAATATTCCTAGGTAATTTATTTGTAATGGTGGAATTTTAAACTCATCATGAATATTTTCTATACATATATCCAATATTTCTTCTTAGGAGAATTTTATATTAATGGAATATTACACACCTTTCCATCTATAAATAATTCCTAAGACCCAATCATTCTTAGAATATTTAAAATTTGAGTGGTCAAATATCATTATCATTCTTAGTGGGTAGATGAATTGATAGATAAATTTCTGATAGAGATCCTACCAACTAGTAACAAAACTATTCATTAAGTTTCTATATCAATCAAATGTCGGTCCTTCTAGATTTTTCATGAAGCATTTGATCTTATATGCATTTTCATCTCATGTATTCCCATCATTGGGATATATTAAGATTAAAAGTGTTCCATATGTTGTTATACGTATCTTTTAACTTTGAATATTGAGATTATTGGATTCCCAATGTTGTGTAAATAATGAATTTTTTCTACCCCTCGAGATATGGTTTCATCTCTAGTTGAAATTGTGATCAATGTACTTTTGTGGATTTTATTTGTGTGTTTAGGAATTTTGTGGAGTAAATATGTTTTGTAAATTTTTTTGACTAGGTAGACACTATAGTAGAGGAGGTATTTATAATCTGATATGGTTGGATCTTCCATGCCCACTATGGTTATTCAGTACGAGCTAGTTTAGGATAGTTTTCCTTACATGGACTTACAAGATACCCTACTAATGGAAGTTCTTGATAGTAATTAGCTAACATTCTTAAATATAAAAATTATTTATACAAAAATCCTACTTAATGATTAGTCTTTACTCAAATAGGATAGGAAACATTCTCTTTTTAGTCACGCACTAAATGAGGAATCATTAACATCCACCAAAGAGTTGAACTCAGAAAAAAAATATTTACCCATATAAATGAAACATTATGTTGTCTTAGTTTCTCTAGATCATCTTTATAATGTGAATAATTTTCTTTGACGGTGATATATTTAGTCTCCTTATTTGGTGGGTGGTACATGACCCCACAATTTCATTTACTTTGTTTGAATCTCACAGATTTTGTGGTAGCTGAAAATTTTAAAGTACTCATAGATTCTTAATATTTCTTTGGTGGTGGGTTCACATAACTTCTGAAATTGTTTTGGTGTTGATCATATTTCGGTAAGTTCCTTCCCTATATTTCTCTTAAAATTTGACATCATGTAATGATTTATCTATGGGGGTGAGACCAATTATATTTACTAATGTATAATTTTCCAGAGGAATAATTTCTTCATTATAAGGATAATAACATATGTTATCCTTTTTTTGTAAGGGACATATTGTAGTATTAACTAATGTTTTTCATCTTGATAGACTGATTCAGTTGTTTTTTTCTTGTGGCCTCATCTATGTCATAGTTTTTATTCTTGATACTCCCATAGATCTGACTTATAAAGGGTGATCTTGAGGTATTCCACAATAGATTGTAATAATCACTAACCTAATGATAATGATAGATAATGTAGTTGGGGGAACACTAATTAATCTTCTATGATGTTTCACCCAGTTAGTACAAGATCAATTTCATTAGGGAAATGAAAGGTGGTGATATAAATTTCCCTATCCTAGTGGGATGGGGATAAAATGATTCTTCTACAAACATATACTTGGATTATTGGGGTTTTGATTATCCCATAAGTGTTCATGGGGGTAAATATGGTCAATATTCCCCCAACCCTATAGGAAATGGTATTTACCATATAGTTACTTCAAAAACTATCACAACTTCTCTTTTGACTATTTGGGATTTGGTCTAAGTGTGATCCTAATGAAATAATTGTTCTATGTATAAACTATTATCCACTAATCTTTTATCTAAAATTTAAGGTTTTTTCATCCTAAATTACAAATCATTATTCACCTTTTTTAAGCCTAGCATATCTCTCACATTGAGTACATCATTTTAGTTCATTAAAGATGATGCAACCATGCTTATTAGAGAATCTAGAATATACAGATCCTAGGATTGAGACATTACATGGGGAAATAACATTTCATGATTCCATTCTTGGTGGAATCTATTGAATGTAGAGAATAGTAAAATGAGATACTCCATGTTTAATACAAACTCTAATGTGAACATCATATGGGTTATTAATAATCATCTATAGTAGAGCCTTCAAAGAACTACGGAATACATGTTGTTTCTCATTACACTATTTTCCAAATATTAGACAGTATACAACTAAATAAGAAGATTAATTAATTTGGTAGTAAACCTCACCAATTTTCATTACATGATTAGTATATACCTTGTAAGATAATTGTTTCAACATGAGACAGTTAAGATTTTTCCCTACATTTAGCTATATTTAATCTATATAATCCTTTTTCAATATTTTTGTAATGTCAAACACAATGGTGTTTATGGGTTATATCATGACTTTTATATTGTCTTTCACATGTTCTTTCCTTACAATCCTATAATTATACTCATCCTATGAAGGGGATTCCTCCACTTGATCCAACTAGAGTTATCATTTTCCAATTTCTTTATTGAGGGGACAGATATTAGTCAGAATCTCACTTCATCAAAGGTTATATTATCTGATGGTGTCATATAATATGACCTCTATATTAGAAATCCTTGAGTTGAGAAAATATATCACCAGTCATAGATGAGTATCTTGGTGAGGGTGACCTTGATCTCTAGAGTTCCACTTAATATGAGGTCAGTTTCAAAGTGATTTTAATAAGGGGAGTACCTTCATGTCAAGGTGATATGACACTTCATGGATGACCATGATAATAGATTCCATGGGGAGGATCTCTATGATTATCTTCATATTTTTAATAATGGGGAGAACTTCTATAATTTCTAAATCATTGACTATGGGGATGATTTCCTTAAAATATACTATAGGGAGTACCTTTATATTGGATAGTGCAAGATTAATTTTTAAGGTAAGGATCTCACTACTAATTAATCATTTGGTCATGAGGTGGATTTTACTAAATATTACCTTGAGAAAATTTCTCATTACCAAAATTCATGTTTCTATGGGGAGAACCTCCATAGATGATAATATAGGGTACCTATAGATTTTATAATCACTTTGTAATGAAGAGTAATTCTATGATCACCTTTTTAATCTCATTATAAGGATGATCTATAATATTTGATAGCCTCTATAGAATGATTTTTTAAGGGGCCCAAGAATTTCTATATTGATTAGTAAAGGAGTATTTACCTACTCATTATTTGTAGATTGAATTTTATGAGACTGTCTTAGTTTCTTTGATCAAGAGACCGAGTTATAGACTTCATTATAAATGGGTCTTATGAAATGTGTGAAATAACCCTTATGTGCCTAAACCCTCTTAGGTTACCTCATTCTTAGCCTCAAAATATATTTTTAGATTTCATGGGTAGATTCCTGAACATGTTAGAATGCATCAAAAGTAATGAAAAGTACTAGAAAATAATCCCATTACTGATATTTTGGTTCATCTAGTATGTAATGATAGGACTCTGAGATATTATATTAGATATGAGCCCACTGTGAAGTGATTGTAATAGTATGTTGTCAATATCCAGTTGGAATAGGGATACAATCCCAATTTTATTCTTTATTCTTCATCAAGATATGTTGTTGATGAATCTGAATAGGAAGAGGAATATTATCCTTCTTCTTAGTAGCTTTTTCGGTATGTTGATGAGTCATTCTGATAATGGGATCAGGATTATGGGCATGTCCCATGTTTCCCACTAGATAATTATGATGATTGTATTATCCTAATACTTCAAATATATGTTACTAACTCTTCATGACACGGTATGAGAGATGAGTCTTCCACTCCATTTCCACATGGATATTATTACTATATTCTTTAGCAGGAATAGGGATATGATCCCATATTATAGAGAAAGTATAGGATATTATCCCAGTTCAGTCCTATGTTCACTGTCGAGATATGCCAATGAGATTTAGATTCCATGTCTTGAATTTGATTATACTCTTCTATGGATGTTGGTATATGTCGACTTGTTCCTAAAAATGCTTCTAGGGAATTCTGGAAGAATTTTTTAGAATAGGAAAGAGTGTGAGCCTTATTTGACATCTTCATCAAGGTCATATTATGATATTATTCATAAACAATGGTGATATGTACTTATTCCAAGTGATGGTGGGTTTTCTTCACCAGTTGGACCTTTTTATGGATTCCCATGCTTGAGTATCTATTTATAGGGTGTTCTGGGAAGTGAAATTAGTAACTCATTACAATTATATATCACACATCATTCATAATTATAGATGTTGATGGAATAACCCCCCTTATAAGTTTTATGGATAGTGTAGAGATCAACTCGAACCAAGATAATGGAGATATTAATTTCACCACTCTAGTGATAGGATTCAAATGTGGTTGGATTTGGAACTAGATGATACTTTTTTACCATTCATAGTCTTCCTTTTCCAGTCAGGAAATACATGGGGATTTATCTCCTAGGGGGACTCACACAATGCCTCCATAGTGGGGATAATATAGTTCAAATGATCCTCCCTTAATTGTTCATTAATAATATGTAATAGAAAGCGATGTGAAGGTGATGGAATCCTCTTGGTTTTGAGGGCCCCAACTTTGGTGGTGTTAATGGAATATTTTTGTCACTTGGATGATTCCATCACTTTTGGATTAAAGAGGGATCTTTCTTGGAAATTTTTAAAGGATCAATAAAAAAAATAGAAGAACATGTTAATTCTATATCACAAGGAAGACCATGTTTGATCAATCTTTTTACAGGTTGATGGATTTAATTCAGGTCCACCATTTTTTATGGAAATTACCAATTTTCTTCCCTAAATAAGATGATTTGAGTTGGTTTATTCCTTCTTATAAATACATGTGGTCATTGGGAAATTTCCAAAAAAATTAGAATTAGCATTGATCAAGAGGATGGGAGGTTGGGCTCATCCAAACCATTTTTGGGGGAATTATTTCATACTCTAGGACTCCATAATTTTTGTAAGATGTAATTTGTGAATCCTTCCTAAATATAGATTTACAAATGGCTACACCGATGCTAGTGATATAATCAAATATATTTATTTTATATGAATATATTTATATATCATAGGTTATCCATCGTCCCATTAATAGTTTTCGATGCATTAGATTATTGAATCATAGTTGTTTAATCTATAATTTATTTGAACCTAGGATAATATTTTGGGATGTGTAGTTGAGATCAGGCCAATTAGAGGGGATTCTTATATTGGCCAATGAAGTGAACTAGAACCTATGTAGTTTAGTTCTAATTAATTTTATATTCCATTACTTTTAAGATTTTGTAGAGAACAACTTGATAGAGACTTTTAACATCATGAAACCATAACTAATCCCAATCATTTTTAAGTCATACATAGTGTACTATTTGGGAGAAGGGATTCTTATGCTGGTTGTTGTGGGACTTATTTATAAAAAAATATATCTGGTTTATATCAAAGGTAATATGACCTAATATGGATAGATTTGTGTCACATGAAGTATGGCCCTACATGGTATATGGTTTATTTGTATCTTTTGAATATGGATCATCAAGCCATATATCGACTCATTAGGAATATAGAAAAGATATGATGGTTCTACCGGAATATATCCCCAGTGGAATCATGTCTATGAATATAGGCAACATGGTCTAATGAAGAATTAAGTGAGTGGGTTCATGTCGAATATATCCCAATAAGGGTGTTTCTCAGAGAATATTCTTCCCCTTGAAGTAATTATATGATTATGGGGATATGGCCTATTGAGGATAAATATATATAACTTCTTGAGGAATATAAACCCATGATGATATATATGGTAGGTAGATGAGTTTTGGTTTTCACCTCTTATAAAAATCCTATTTATCTTCATTAATAGAAATCAAATCCCATTAGTTTGAGTGACAAATTATATAGGCATGTGACAAAACTATACCATGAAGTTTAACATAAATTTTTAAGGATATTGTTTTGAAGTTTTAATATATTTTATTAAGATTTTTCATGTTGTTTTACATTGTTGGACTATGAAATTTTGTTTCACGCAAAGGATGGCACTTTAAAATTAACAGGGCTTATGCATTGGGGAATCCCATATGGAAATGATTAACTAGGAATATGAACCTTTAAATTATTATGTATCATTGGGTATATGTCCCTTTCAAGAGGATTTCATAGAGGACATATACCTATGAATATGGTTTGGGTATTACACATTGGGGTAACCAATATGCCTGACCCAACTGGTGACTTGGGTGAAGTCTTGAAGAGTTTGGACTTAAATCTAGTAGGAGGTACATGGGTATGCTACTCAAGAACCATGAGAGTATGAGTGGGACTTACACATAGTTATTTAATTCTTATATTTGGATATCCATATCTCATTGATTATTTAATGTGATGAAATTATTATTGGGAACCTGATTTGGTATTACACCTCAAAGGAGTCTCATAACCTTGTGGCTCATTGAGTGGACCATGACATCCACTAAGCACCTAGAATGATTTTCGTTGGGCCTAAATCTTCCCATATGAACTATATGTTGTAGGAGATACCACCCTAGTGTCCTCTCAATATATATACTCATTGTCAAGGGAGTAAATGATTTTTATTACTCTTTTGATTCTCTATATATGGGATTTTAATTCTATATCATTCTATTATTATGATAATAATTTAATGAAGGAGGGAACTCTTACGTACATGATAACCCAATCATTTATATTTAGTGTCTTTTGATGGGATCATGATAAATAGATCCCTAGTTAGGATTGTTGGGTGAGAAGATGCTACATCATAGAAGTTAATTTTTTCATGATACCCTAGTGTGGGAGAAAAATAGTGGACTTTTCCATAGTATAGGGAAATGTGAGATGATTATCCCTTATAAAGGATAACAAAATTTATTCACCCTATTTATGGATATGAGATGTTCTAAAAAAAGAGATTCTCCCCACATAGGGATAATAAAAGTTCTTCTTCCTAGTGAGGGATAAGCCAAGTACTCCTCTATAGTGATGGATAAACAAATGTGGTTCACCCAAGAGATAAAGGGAGAAGTTGGTTACCTATAAATAGAATTTGGATGAGTTTTTTCCTATTATTCATGGTCACCATGAATTAACATAAGCATATGGTGCTCTAATATGTTTACTGGTATAGGTCCTTCACCGTATTATTGAAGAACTCAGGTGGAGTGATTTCCTTCAAAAGTTTTTTAATGTATTAAACCTCTAACTAACCTAGTTACCATAATTTTTGTTAGTTTACCTAGGTTTTATGTTTAATTAAACTACCTAAATGGAAATAAATATTAGGGGATAATAAAATAAATAATAGAGATATGAATCATCTCTTAATCTCTCAAAAATCCTTAAATAAGCATCCCCGGGGTATAATTTATTGAGAAATATTAGGACCTAGAAAAAGGTGGAAATAGCATGTAGGATATGTGTATATTTTGATGTGTGCACATTGCATTGGTCACACTAATGAACTTACGTGTAGGATAAAAGACCTAGGTGAATTTCATTATGAAAACTAGAATTTTAAAACTTTATGGATACTAAAAGAAATCATAATTATTTCCTTGGGGATGTTCCTTTATCTTTTTAATATATTCATCCCATTCTAAAAGGGAGCACCAATAATGAAATATCCATGATTATATAAGAGGTTCCTTAGAGAAAATTATATATCATATTGATTTTTCTTTATTATCATATGACGAATTAATTGGTATTATTATATGCTAGGTGGGAACATAATTATATAGACCCTCAATGTATTAATAGGCCTCATGAGACAAATTATCTTGGATATTTAATTTATCCCTACCCATTTATACATAATTTATTATCTAAGGCCATGATGGGTATGATTTGAGTATTCTAAATTATATAATCCTTCACTTTAATTTAGTTATAATTCTCCATGTTATTATTTATTACCATTATTAGGTGATTTATGGATGAAATGTTCTCATGGTATCATTTATTATATAATAATTTGATTATAAATTCCTACAATCTTAGGTATATAATGTTTTGTTGTGTTAGAATTCATTTTGCGTTATCCCTTACCAAGTATTTGGTCTTACCACTTTATATTATTCTCCATTTCAATAGTTTATAATAAATATTACTACTTGTGACTATATGATATTAAATGTGAATTTAAAATATTTTCATGTATTTATATAATGTATTTTATGTTTCCCATATACTTTAATGTTCATTTGTATAACTAGTCTTCTTATACTACTAGACTATTTCATCTACTGTGTTGTGGTCTACATATTCTATAACATTTAATTAAAATAACCAATAGCTTTAGGTTACTATATTTGGGGTTGTTAAATAATATATAACCAAGAATAATGTTTATCTATAGCTCTGATAATATCCAACCTCTGGAAACTATTCTCAAATACTAAGGGAAAAAAATCACTGATAACATTTTGTAACACCCTAAAAATTTTACCAAAGCCACACCCTAGATGAAACACCATAAGGCATGAATCATTAAACCCCCACATAGTAGAGGCTGATGACTATTAGTGATAGTATATAACCAATTTGGGTAGACAATAATATCGGTTCTATCACATCTAGTAAAAAATGAACAATGGAAGAATTATAAATCAATATGGTAAATGAATATAACCAAAATTATTTTCTAACTAGTAACAATGAAAAATATTAACATGATATATAAGATATAACTCATTCCAGTACACATGAAACATACAATAAGGAACACCCATAAGGTTTTTCATATGAAAAAATAAATAAAATAAAAAACTCCAGATGAATATCCTCAAACCCAAGTCCCCCTTAGTCATATATATTAAAACCATCATGTTACTCCTGTTAGATTCTTTATACAACCTAGGACCTGAAATCCAAAAAAGATGTTTTCATATGCGCATGGGTTCCCTTATCATTTTTGAATATATAACATAGTATGGAACCACAAATTAGTTCCTTATATACACCATCATATACAATGTATGCAGGTGTTGAAAATAAATCAAATAATAACAAAGTGTATTCAAGGAAATACTTTAGATCATCATGTGCTATCAAGGCACCCATGACACCTAACCATACCTGTATCAGCTGATGTAGGTTATATATTTATCATATACATATGTCATTAGAATTAAAATAGGGAAATATATCTTGATAACCAGTCATGAGAATATCCATTAGGGAATTTCATCTAAGAGTATGAATAGAACCAATCAACAAACGTTAAGGAAATGATCTAAGAATGGAATTTCAATAGTTATCATGTCATACAATACAAACTAAAACCCTCTTTTGGGTGATTTCCCATGGATGACCAAATATTTGGAACTATGAAAAGTGAATACCTATGCAATATGACTACACACAGTGATCTTATGGTCTCTATGGAACATCATCATCATCTATTACTATACAATAAGGTTATGGTGTACTAATAAGAATTACATGGTAATTATAGCCTATTCAATCAAATTAAATAGTAACAAATCATACTTATCACTAAACAAGAGGTTGAAACATACCATTGAATAGAACATTCCCAAAAGAAACTCTTTATCCATATATTTTGAACAAATCCATGGTTACACACCACTAATGATAATCCAAGGCCCCTAGAAAATACCCAACTCTCAAGCATAGCCTATTAGACACACTTACACACAATAGAGTATTATGACTCTCTTAAACCATTGACCAAAATATAAAATCTTCTAGAGACACCATTACATCTCTAAAATATCCCAAAAAATGATTATTATTAATCTATAACCAATGTTGTCTCTCAAGACACTCGATGAACATCCCAACACTTCCCATTTGCTAAGTATGTATAGAGACTATTGAATCCTCCTTGTTTTAATGGTCACAAATCATGTTAATTATGTTTATATTAGATTTACTATTTTATGATAGCATTTTATAATATAATTCAATATTATGAAGATTTGGCTAAGTGTTGGGATGAATCAACATTAGATCAACATGAATTACCACTAGAGTTGAGTCACTGGTAGAAAAGAGTCACTACTAGAAAAGAATCACCACCAGAAAAAAGTCACCACCAAAAAAAAATCACCACCAGAAAATAGTCACTGCCTATCTTTACCTATTGTTAGTGATAAGTCACCGCCAGATGACCTACCATTAGATAACCTACAATTAGGTGATACACCACTGAACTTGAGTCACTATTGAACCTGAGTCATCAGTAAATGACCTAGAACCAAAATTTTCCTACCACAATAGATAATTCACCACCAGATGACCTACCTCCAGAATAACTACCATCAAATGATTCACTGCTGAACATGATTCACTACTGAACTTGATTCATCATTGAACACGAGTCACCACCAAATGACCTACAACCAAATGACATGCTGCTAGCCTAACTCACCTTATGATTTACTCATTGTTAGACATGAGTCATCATCATCTTGTGCCCCCATCCCTATTCCAGGAAATTTTAATTCAATGATCTCAATGGATATTTTAATGTAATTAATTTGAATATTTATTTTATTATTATTCTTAATTATTACATGGAAATAATAAAATCGATGTTAGAGATCAATACTAGGATGCAGAAGAATGAGATGATTGTTCTTCAAATGGTATCCTCATCTTGTACTGATTTATATTCCAAGAAGTATCCCTCGTGTGGGAGACCTTCTGAGAGAAAAACATACTTTTTGAATACAATTAGGATCATCTTACAAGAGTTTAAATGCTTTATACTCACATACATTTTGACTGTGAAATAGTGGAGTACACTGAAAATCCAGATATTCTCCCATAGTTAGAACAAAGAGAGCCTTACGATGTTATGTTTTACTATTGTTTGTAGAGAAATGATTCTAGATCCTCACCAAGCCATATCCGAGGAGACTCTAGCATCTAGATAGCTTCAGACCAATAAGTATCACCTTTTCTAAACTGTATTGCTTAATTTTTCAATTTTTTATTTTTACATTCAAGTAGTGTGTTGTTTATCTTATTTATCAACACACACTGTCTCCTATTCTAGAAATGGAGAACACTGGATATTCTCTTCACTCTATTTTAATTTGTATACCCACAATTATTATGAAAGAGGTCCTTATGTGGCCTATATTTTTTATTCCCATGATCATTGTGTAAGAAGTCCCTATGTTTCTTGGAAAGCTTGTACGTTGTTGTATGAATACACGATCTAGTTTGTATATTTGATTATAGTTATATAATCTCCTTGGAAATGGGTGATTTTCAAGTGGAGGGGGCTAGGTATCAGCTTGAGACCGAACCCCTTATTTTATTCCATTGTTTCTTTTTTTCCTTTATTTACAAAGCTTGAAACTATATTTTTTAGCTTTAAACAAATCTAGTACTTTATAGTTAATCTTAATTGGTGTTTATATAAGTATTTTATTAATTAAATTGATTTCAAAAGTTGATGTAAATTTTTTATTATATTAATTGAGAACTAATCAAGTTTTGAGGAATCTTTTAAAAGTTCAAAATTTTATTAAACTGCACATTTGATTAACTGGATGATTTTATTTTAATTGGGAGATTTTATTTAAACTTGTTTTTAATAGAATTTTTATCAGGAACTTCATTTACCTCCCTCTTTAGTTACTCCCTTTGACCAACATTTGGTATAAAAGGTTTTTTTAAAATATTTTCAACTGTGATTTTAGTTTTGTTTTAAAGATCATAAATTTTTATTTTTTCTAAATTTAGTTCTTTAAGGGATAATAGACAATAAGGTTATGATTCTAACTAACCTCCTTTCTTTAATTGAACTAACTGTGGTAAATGGAAAATCATTATGAAAATACACATTAAAATCATGTGTTTTGAAATATGGACTGCTATAGAAGATAAATATGAATTACCTAATAACACTAGAAATAAATGGGTTAATGGAACTAAAATTTCTTATAATAATAACTATAAAGATATGAATTATATTTATTATTATTTCTGATATAAATAATTCAACATAACATCTACTTTTAAAACTTATTTTTAGATTTGGGACACTTTAGCTATTTCTCATGAAGGAACAAATAATGTGAAATAAATGTGATTAAATATGTATACAATTAATTATGATACATTTAAGATGAAAAATGATGAGTTTATTTATGACATGTATCTCAGGTTCAATGAGATAGTAAATACAATTATTTCTTTGGGGAATCTAGTTTCTAACAATGACCTAATCATTCGACAGTTAATGTGTCTTCCAAAAAGATGGATAGGAACCTCAATCTCCATTAGAGAATCTTATTATATTAGAAAACTACCTGTCACGGAGATTAATAGAAAGTTAATGATATATTATTAAGAACTTAAAGTCAATAGAGAAGAGGAAGTTGAGCCTAAAATGAAGTATGTATCATTTAAGTCTACTTCCTCAAAATAGAAATTGAAAGTTCAAGATAATAGTTCAAGTGATGAAGAATCACCACCAAATCGTGATAAAGATATGTCCCATCTGTCTAGAAAGTTAAAAATATTTTTCAAAATAAGAATAATTTATTTAGGAAACCAAGATACAAAGGAAAATATTTTTTTATAGAAATGCGGTTCCTCGATCAAAGACCAAGACACAATTTATTCAAAAAAAAACAACTACAAAAGTCTGAAGGACGGAATTTTATTACAATATTTTTCATAAAGAGGGAGAAAATCATCCGGCAGATCATCCAACCAAGTGATACCCTGATTGATTCCCTTTTTGGCGAGACCATCAGCAACCATGTTCGCTTCGCAGAAAGCATGAGTGGCAATGTATCTGATCTCTAGAAGCGAGCCAAGGAATCTTACCCAGTGAGTGGTAAGAGGCCAAGAAAGGTGCATCGTACCATTCTAGATGTCTTGGAAAATAGTGGTAGAGTCACTTTCAATCCATATGTTATTCCACACCTTTTGTTTGACAAAGTAGATCATAAGGATCATGACCATCATTTCCACTTCTAAAGCAGAGGGAACATCGCAGCTGCCAAAGAAGCATCCTCGAAAATGGCCAAGGGAGTGTCTGAAGATAGCACCACATCCCGTAGGTCTCGGGTTTCCTTTAGAAGCTCCATCAACATTAATTTTGATCCATCCTATGAGTGGGGCCTGCCAGAACACCTCAAATGTGTTCCTCGGTGGTCTGTAGATTCCATCAATTTGATGATGACGCAGGATCACATAGTCATCAATAGTGTTACTACAGTGGGATTTCTGGATCGAGGTTGCATCATTAATGGTGATGAGAATTCTCATTCAGCTTGCATAAAGAGTGAATGATTAGTTGTTGTGAATAATTTCATTTATATCATACTAGATCACATGAAATAGCTAAGAAACAGTAGCTAAGAAGAGATTCTTGATTTGTTTCAAAGTGTCAAGCTCCACAAAACGTTTTAATTGTAAGGGGATAGAGTCGAGTAAAAGCCAGTTGCAATAAAAAATGTCAGTAATATAATTACAGAGGGAATAATCCATAACACAAGACAAAAAAATATGGTTAGTATCCTCTCTATGTTGGTGAAAAAAATGGAACTTGGAGCAGTGTTGGATACCAAAATATAGAAGAAAAACCTCGTTAAGAATACGGTTGTGAGAAATGATCCAAATGAGGTTGAGCCTTGAGGGTTTGATCCAGGGCTTATCAAAATGTTTCAACCAACTAAAACTAGAGTCTGAATTAGTGAAATTGTGATTGTAAAAACTTTTTCAATCAAGCACCCCATTGTGGGGAGGCTCCCAGATAAGAAAATCACCAATATTAGAGAAAGTATAATTATCAAAAATATGCATGATGTGGTCAGGGAGATTGAAATTTCTAGATTGATTCACATCCTTAATAGTACATTTGATGTTTTCTGGATGAGAATTGGGAGAGAGCATAGATAAGAGGGGAGCACCAGTCCGGTTGTCCATCCAAAATTTCATGGAGGAGTTTGAGCTAATCATCTATATAGATTTATTAATAATATTAGAAAAGGATTTCCTAATGGATGTCCATATAAAGGTGTTAATATAGCTCAAATTACCCTTCTTGAGTTTCATGATAAATCTTTCTTTTAGAAAATCAATGGAATCTGAGTTACTATTAAAAATTATCCAAGTGAGTCTAGCTTGTAAGGCTTCATTAAAGAGTTTGAGATTTTTAAAGCCAAGACCACCTTCTTTTAGAGGTTTTCAACATTTTGACCAAGGTATAGTAACATGATTCCACTCAAGAATGATACCAGTCCAAACAAAGTTTTTTATGTAAAAATTAATTTTCTTAATACGGTCGGTAGACCATTTATAAACCATCAGTGGGTAGACCAATTTAGATACAATTGTAGATTTCACCAATGCAATCCTACCAGCCATGGAGAGGGATTTACCTTTCTAAGGGGATAGTTGATTGATAACATAGTCCATAGCAGCATTAAAATATATGGATTTCAGTCATCCCCAGAATATTAGAACTCCCAAATAGGTGAAGGGGAAAGATCCTTCTTTGATTCTAGGATATTTATAATGCTCATTTTCCTACTAAGAGAGAAACTTTTTCTAAAGAACACAAAAGATTTGTTATAGTTGATAGTTTGACCAGAAATATCCTCATAATGAGTCATAGAATTTTTTAAATTTTGGTTATTTATTTTTTCACCGTTTAGAAACAAAATAATATCATCCAAATATAGAAGATGCATAGGAACCTTGAGGCTTCTAGACTCCTGTATGGGTTAGAGTTTGTTTTGATCAACCACGTGGGTGAGTAGTCTACTAATATAATATTCTGTACTAGAAAAAGGAATGGTAGATAATGGGTCACCTTGTCTAACTCCTTTGGTTAATTTAAAGTAGTCTTTTGGGGATCCATTAACAAGGATGGAAATAGAGGCCAAATTAAATAAGGAGTTAATCCTACTTACAAAAGTATCATTGGAGCCAAATCTCTGGAGAACTTTGAAAATGAAACTCCAGTCAATATTGTCAAAGGATTTCTTGATGTCAAGTTTAATAGCAATGTTTCCTCCTCTGGAAACTTTATTAAGTGAATTGGTGCATTCCGAGGCAAGGAAAATGCAGTCCTGTATAGATCTAACTTTGATAAAACTAAATTGATTCCAAGATATTATTTTATTACATATGGTAGAAATTATATTAGTAATAAGTTTAGTAATAATATTATAAATAGAGTTGATGAGAGTGATGGGTCAGAAAAGTTGAATTTCAGAGGCATTAGCCACTTTAGGAATGAGGGTGAGAAATTTAGAATTAATACCACGAGGGAGAAAACCATTTGAGAAGAAGGACTTGACTAGTTTACAAACATCAATGTGGATGCTCTCCCAAAATTGTTGAAAAAAACCATTGTTGAAACCATCATGTCCCGGGGAACTATCAGGGTTGAGACTAAACACGGTGTCTTTGATTTCATGATCAAGAGGGATGATCAAAATAAAGTGATTATCATCAACATCAACCATAACTAAAATGATCTCGGGGAGGAGGTCTTTGTTAATATTTTTCCCATTAAAAATATTGGTGAAGTAGGAAACCACATGATCAGCAGTGACTGCCTTAGAATTAAGAAGAATGTCATTGTCCCTAAGAATGGTGAGAGGTCTGCTGACTTTTCTAATTCTTTGAAGGGAACTGTAGAATTTAGTGTTTTAATCACCATCATAAAGACACTTAGTTTTGAAAACCTGTTTACGAATGTTTTCCTTAAGAACTAGAAGAGAATTAAATTTTACAGAGATATTTATTTCATTTTGGGGATCAGAAGAGAAATTAGAGTGGGAGTTGAAATTTTGGATGTGATTAAGCTCCTTCTCAAGGTTGGAGATGTCCTTGTCCATTTGTTTTGATTTGGTCCTACACCAATCTTTGAGATGTTGTTTAAGATGTTTTGTTTTGGTGGGACAAGCAAAAGCATCAGAGTAGTGATTCATAGATGCCTAATAATGTTTTATGAGAGTTGAACATTCCATATCAGCATACCAAGCATTGTTGAATCTGAAAGGAAGAGTGGGCTTAGTTCTTTTGTAAAAAAGACTAACCAGGATGGGGTGATGGCCGATGTTTAGTTTAGTTTAAGTCATGGAAATGATAGTATCCCAGTTATCCAGATTTGGGTAATTTTTAAAGGCCCTGTCAAGTTTTCTCGTAATAACTTTGTTGTAGTGTTTTCTATACCAAGTAAATTTCACACCTGTGAGATTAATTTCTATAAGGTTACAATCCTCAACAGATGTTCTAAATTCTCTAGAGAAGATATGAGAATGTGAAGGTCCAATTTTCTCACTGGGAGAAATAATGGTATTAAAATATCCTATCACAAACCAGGGGTTATAAATGGTGTTAGATAAGTCAAAAAGATCATGAAAGAGAGGTCTTCGATCTTGATATCTATTTTCGTCATACACCATTGTGTAAAAACAATGTAAGTTATCAATGGAGAAATCACAAGTAAACATTTGATCAAAGAATTTGTAGACATTGACATTTTGTAAAGCAGCATTGTAAAAAATCCAAAGGGAATCAATAGAAATACCATTTTTGTAAGCACCTAGAAATATATAACCATAATAACATATATGAATAAAGTTCCTAACAAAGTTGATTTTTGGTTTAGCAATAGTGAATATTTTTAGTTTATGCATCAAAATAAGTCTTTTAAGCATAATAACCATGTCAGAGTTTGCTATTCCCTGACAGTTCCAAAATAAAAGATCCATTAAAACCTAGATTTGGAGCAAGAACCCCCTTTTTTCTTTTTGGATCCACCTGAACCCTTCTTACTTTTTGATCTCCTAGGAATTTGAGGGGGGTCGAACTAGACTTCTTGTCTTGTTTACTCATAGGAGAAACAATATAAGTGTTAGAAGCACCTATATTAGTACCAGAATTTATAATAATAGTTGTTTTACTAGAAATATGAGTGGCATAGGACCATCCTTTGGGTCTTTGGGTGCATAAAAAACCTGAATAATAGTGTGCGACACAGGGGGCTGTGTGGATTCTACAGATTCAAGGGGTATTGCATTTTGCATACACAAATTATTATTCAAGGAGTTCATTTCAGTTCTAGTGTTAGTAGTTGTGCACATTGCCATGGATTTCTCAAAATTTTCAACTAAATCGACTGAAGGATTCATACCTGCAATCTCCAGGTAAGGAGCGAGATTCAGTCGAGGATGTCCATCAGTCCCAGGTTGGCCTGCATGTAGCACCACTATTTATCCCACATCGACTGATAAACCCATGGATTAATTCTCATCCAGATCTAGTGGTAGTGAATTCTCAGTGCGTGCATTGCCACTTGGGTTTAGATCAAAGATCCCCGAAGCTCCCAAATCCACCATTTGTTTAGTGATCTCTTTGACCTCTGATGTTGGAGCCTGATTCTCAGAAGATGTCACCTAATGCTGATCAGCCTCAAGGGGGGTAAGTTGACTTGGGTCCAAAGCAGAATGGTGATATTTTGAAGTATATAAGACCATCTGCTCAATTTCTTCTAGGATGCAAAGTTCAAGATTGGTATTTTCTTCTTCTTCAACCTGTTCAGCCCAATTGATACCTGAACGTTTTCCTATAAGGTTTGACTTCTTAACCCATATTTCATCTCCCTTCCTAGATGGTTCAGGATTTTCAGAATTAGTGTCCTTATCTTTCTTTTGAATTCTAATTTCATTCCACCCATCATCCTTTGGATGAGCAACTTGGCTCTTAAAAACTCTTCATTTTAGCAAATAATGTCTGACGATTTTGAAAAGTTCACAATACGGAGGCATACATTCACATTCCACTCAAAACTCTGTTTTGTAGTCATTCGCATTGAAAAAATTACTTCAGGTAGTTTGGAAGCAATTTAAACTTCTATCATCACCTTATCATACAATCCAATCTCAGCGTTAAGTGTTCGCTGATCAATTTTGAGTGGTGTACCTATGCATGAGGCAATGTCGTTTATAATTTTCAGATGCCAGAAAAACCAACTGAGTCCATGGAGGTGAACCTAGATTTGAGCCATTGTATTCCTTGTAGTGTGCAGATTGAAGGAAAGGTCCCATTCATAGATTTGAAGTACTCCAGTTTTAAGCTGATGGTTTCCAAATTTACAGACCCGGTCAAAATCATCCTGGGATCTAAGCAGCATATGAAAGTAACCCTTTCCTAACGGCACTACATTCCATCCAGAGACACCCCATACATGTGAAATTCTCAATTTGAGATCATAATTCAACCAGGGTTTATCCCCTTCGATATATGAAATGCGACCCATAATTGAAAACTTACATAAAAGCAATTTTTTTTTATTTCCTCAGGGTCAGCATCAACTAGGAATCTGCCATCATTGAGTTTCCTTCATAGGGACACCTTCATCTCAGATGATTTATTCGGTTCAAAACCTTTGAGTGCATCAAGGAAGGAGATTCCTCGCATTCTTCCCCTTGGCTGTGTTGCTTCATTATGGACCTTGAAACAATGATCCTCAAAAACAGCTTCCCATTCGGGATCAAACACCTCCATGAGAAGAAGAAACGAGCTATGGAAAGGCAGGGCGAGCGTAATGGTCAATTCGATGAAACCCTAGAGGCAGAAGCTCTTGAGCTTTCATCTTTATTTTATTAGGATATTTTTGAAATGTTTCCATTAATTGAAATTAAAATCATGATTTGTTTTCTATAAAAGAAAATATGATAATATAGGAAATTGGAAGAAATTTTAGAAGATATATGACACTTAAAATGAGATCATATGCTATGATTGTAAGAGAAAATGGCATGTCAATGCTGACTATCCAAAACTGAAATATAAAAATAAATATGATGAATTATATAATAAGTATAATAATGAAATCAAAGAAACTATGGTTATAAATATAGCTCAAGTGATTTAGTCACTACCTAAGAGGAAAAACTCAATAGAGCTAATGTGTGTTTCATGGACAACACATCTGATGTACCCCATGCACTTATTGCTTCTCCTATAAATATTTCAAATCTTTCTAAAGATGAAAATGATGATTAAAATATGAATAATGAAGAGTTTTTTAATAATTTTAACATGATTGAATATAATTTCAATGATATTAAGGATAATTATGAAATTATATTGAAATAACATGCTTTAACTGCTAATGTAATATCTTATATTGTTAAATAAAAAGAGAAAAATGCTCAAATTTTGAACAAAAATATTGAATTGAAATTTTATAATGAGAAAATAAAAAGGATTTAGAAATATTCACCAATGGTAAAGATACTCTCATACAGATACTTGGAAAATAGATAGAACCTAAGTGCATTATTGGCTTAGGCTATCAACCTGGACATAGAAGGATTTTCAAGAATATTTTTAATCCTAAATCTAGATTTAGGAAATCCACTGCTAGTTTTTAATCTTCTGAAACCCAAAAAGTTTTCATTTCCAAAAGATTATAATATTTTTATAGGAAACCTATAAAAAATTATGGGTTTCTAAATCCTTAATTACTGAAATTCCTGGACCCAAGAAGAATTTTCTACCCAAGTTATTTTTTTAAGAAACTTGTTTTTTAGGTAATCTACTTTTAGAGCTCTAATAAAAGTCTATTATACCTAGAAAGTGGATATTCCAAACATATTCCTAGAGATTACTCAATATTCAAGAACATATTAAAGGTTATTGGTGGACATGTCACCATTGGTGAAAATTCCAAAGTGAAAATCATTTTCCTTGTACAAATTGGTAATTATAACTTAGTTTTAATTTAAAAGGTATTATTTTTTTTGGTTTAAAATATATTATTCTTATAATATTATTGCTATGTGATGATGGTTTTCATGTAAAATTTGAAAATAATTCTTGTAATGTTTTTTATTCTAAAAATGATCTAGTATTAACTAATTTGATAAATGAAATATTTATGTTTCTAATTTATACTCTTTGTTTTCTCAAAATGTTTAATGTCTACGTGCCTTTCACAGGTAATCTTGTCTTTGGCATAGGATACCAATCCACTTCAATATTCACTCATTTATAAAGCTATCTGAGAGAGGTTTAGTTAAATATATACCTAATATTTAATTCCCAAATGATAAATTATGTATCCCCTTTCAAAAAGGGACATAATATAAGATATATTTAAAATAAAAGAAAGAAGTTTCAACTTCACAACCCATAGAATTTGTTCACATGGATTTGTTTAGACTAACTAGAGTTTCCAGTTTAAATGGGGTGCACTATGTCTATGTCCTTATAGATGAATTATCCAGTTATACTTGGGTATTATTTTTAGATCATAAAAGAGAGGTATTATATTACTTTACCAAGTATACTAAATAACTATAAAACCTTAGTGTAATTGATATTAAGACCTTTAGAAGTGACCATGGTTTCGAGTTTGAAAATCAAGACATTGAATCCTTTTTCTCACAGGATGTCTATAGTCACAACATTTCTTTTCCTAGGCCCCCAGTAGAATGGTGTTGTAAAGAAGAGAAATATGACACTTTAAGAAATTTCGAAGACCATCCTTAATAAATATGACCTTCTTATTTACTTTTGGGAAGAGAATATGAATACAACATGCTTTATAATTAATATAATTTTAATCATACCACTATTAAATAAAACCCCTAATGAACTTTGGAATAGTATAAAGCCTATGGTTAATTACTTTATATTTTTTATTTGAAAATTATTCATTCTTAATACTAAGGATAATCTTGAAAATTTTGTTTCCAAGAGTGATGAAGGAATTTTCTTTAGTTATTAAACTTCTAGTAAATCCTATGTGGTGTTTTAAAAAATAACTGATACTATAGAAGAATTTGTTCATGTAAATTTTAATGAAACAAGTCCACATGATCCCAAGAACCATTTAAAAATCCTTGAGGATTATTTATCTAATCTTAACATTAATTCAAACCTTATGAAACTTCTATAAAACAACTAGAAAAATCATCTAGTTCTGAGGAACAACCAAAACCAGAACCTAGATCTATAGAAGACCATGAGATGACCATCCCTTATTTTTAAAGAGCTAAAATGACTATTAAATGGCATCCTTTAGGTTTTTTTAGTTGGAAACCTATATATAGGTACATAGACTATATATTCTTTTATAAATCAGGTTGAACATCATGCATTCTTGTCACATATTGAATCAAAGAACATCACTAATGCTATTAATGATTTATTATGGGTGATGGAAATGCAAGAACTTAAATAATTTGAAATAAATAAATTTTGGGAACTTTTAGATCGACATAAATGCACCTTGACTATTGGACCTATAAGGAATAGTTTTTGATACACCTAACACTAAGATGGGGGTGAATCAGTTTTGGGGACTTATTTAATCCAATTTCAAATTTTTATCCTTGTACCTCTTAGAACTGTTAGGATCTTGATTCTCTTATTATATTTTCCATCTCATGTGAAAGTATATGAATTTAGTAAATATATCACATGATATTTTTACAAGTTTCACTACTAAATAAGAGTATATAGTCTTTTTCATGGTCAGAAATAATCCTGACCACACAACCAATAGAAAATAATCCTTTGTATGTGGTTAAAACACGTAGGGTATACCCTTACACTCGTGTGCACTATGAAAACAATCCAATAGCACGTGTTTTACATCACTTGGATGGATATTTATATTTAATACCAAGACAATATTTTCCTTATTGATAAGGTTTTTTAACACTAGGAAAGTCCTCCACTTGATGAGACTTTTCTGATGTCATAGTTCTTCTTTGTCTGTCCACAACCTTCTTCACTTTGTTACTTGCATAGCAGCATGCAAGAAACTCCTCTTATCTCTTCCCAGCATCAAATGTGATGACTTACCAATATTATCATTCCATCAGTCATAATCATATGAATGTTTTGTGGACTTATGAACATTGGATTTACTCTGACCCTAAATATAATTAGACGATATCAATTTGGTCACCAGGTCTTCTTCTGTTCTTTTCTCTTTATTATTTAGTGCAAAACCAACTGTAATGAGATCTATTCTTATTCTTGTTGTAATCACAAACTTCCTTTGTTATTATTAGATCAATGAATATTATCTCAACATAGTATCATCACAATTGATATGTCCTGAATAACTAAATATAGATTGGACACTCTCTTCTTCTTCTTTGACAGAAGCTGGTAAGAATCTCTTGGTGCAAACAACTTGTGCACCACTCCCTTCTTGCGTGCCTCCCTGCTTGCGCACCACTCAATGCTTGTGCACCACTCGTGTACGCAACTAAAAAATTGTGTACCACTTCCGTCGTGTGTGGAACTCACTACTTGTGCACCACTTTCTACTTGTGTACAAATCTTACATGCAACTCGCGTCTTGTGTGCAACTCACTGCTTGCGCTCAACTAAAAACTTGCACACAACTTCTTCTTGTGTTCCACTCCCTACTACTTGTGAAATCTAAATCTCAAATTCTCTCTTAAGTGTTGAGAATTAAAAATGATGATGGTATCATCCTATTTATAGGCATTTCACCCTACCTGAATCTTCCTACTTTCTCACAACTTACTAATTTCACGCCACTTCCTAATTTAACTTATTTTCTTTGACATATTGTGATTTGATGATCTTGAAATATAAATTGTGTGAAACTTTCCAAACATCCTTAACACTTTCATGTAACTTCCTTTTCCAAAAAACTTCTTTCTATTCTCTAATTGTTTGACCCAAAATTTTGGAAAACACTGAAAAATGGTGCCACCTTAAAATCTTATTTGGAAACATGACACAAACTTATTTTCATTCATATCACAAAACCCATATCTTGTGATATTTATCCTTTGATTGATCACCTTTATCATCATCATATTTTCAAAGAAAAGTATTGTAACTTCTTTGTCTTCCTGCAATATCTTTCTTTCTAATAAAACCTAAGTATTATTGACACCACCTATACTTCCCCATTACTTCATAATGATTTCATCACAAGTTCTCCAAACAACTTATGATATTTTTAAAATAAAAATAAGAAAATAAAAATCATATTCAACTAGGATAATTATCTAACAATAAAATTTAATTTCATAAAATCAATCCATAAAAATTCTCTAGGAATCATCTTGAAACTCAAAGTATTCAAATCATTCACATATTTCAAGGAATATCAACACTTGAGGACTTTATCTAAGCTCCATTAACTTTGGACCTACTTCATCATATTGACCATAATGAGATATCCTTATCTCATTGAACACCAGTGAAAACCAATCACAATTAGTTGACAGTAAATACAATCCATACACAATGTGAACTCTACAATATCCCCATTTGTATTTGTTGTAAATACCATCAAAGTTCTTTCCAAATGAATGAGTCAATATGTTGAACTATTATATTCTTTCTCCCATTTTCTTTTCAAACTTTCTTCTCTCTCCCCTTTACTTTTTAAACTTTTATTTCACTTCTCTATACCCTATTGAAAATAAATACACAGTTCATGGGAAAAAAGGGTTTAAATACATACTTAAGAAATGTGTCATCCATTATTTCTTTATCATTCTACTTGAGTTGTGCTTTGTGTAGAAAAAAGCGTATTTTAATTAGACAACAAATCTATCCATTACTAACTGATCTTGATACATTAATAATTAAGAACTCATGTTCTTGTCTTCAAGGATTATTCACATTCATTCTAGGATAAAATTACTAAATGTGATATGAAACTTTTTAAGAATAATCAACCTGAAAATTTTTCACTCACTTCAACAAATTGATCAAAAATATTCAAGTGCAATAGGTAGGATAAGTGACCTTGGGGACCTTCTATTCATCTTATGTAACTGAATAATTCAATTGATCCTCCTTTTTAAAAAGATTGTTATTTTTAATAACCAATGATGAGAGATTTATGAGAGACATACCTTTTACATTGACATGATCTTCAAGAAATTTATAGAACAATTAGATTTTATACTAATTGAAACAAAAATATAGAAGCTTCTTTATTTGTCTCTTCCTCAAGGGAATCATTTCTCATATATTTTATAATGGTTAATGTCATAAATAATGTATTTTAAGAAATTAAAGTGTGGAGAATACATTATAATTGGTCTTCAATATGTGACAGTACAGATTGGGCAACTTTTACAACTTTATTGAGGATGATATTCTAGAATATTATTTTTAGAATACCATGAAATAAGATCAAACCAATATGGAATCATCTTTATCTTGGATATCCAAAATAGGTCATCACATTCTTCATCTTCATCAAGGATGATCCTTCATTAAATTAATATTTAAATATCAATTGAGGAATCGTTCAAGGGTGGTAACTTCTTTAGCTTTGCTATCAAGAATTTACTACACTCATTACTTATCAGGTTCTCCCCCTGAGAACTTTCTTCACCTTCAATTCCCTATATTATAAACCCAAATACAATACACAATGATTTTAAGGGAATAAGGTGGATCCTATTTGATTAATTAATATGAAATGCAATGTTGAGATGATCTTCTCAACCAAGTTTCTCCATTTTCTCCAGTATTCATGCTTGCACATCTGAACTTCTATTCCAATTTATGTTGAGGCATCATGGATCTCTTAACATCCTATTATTCTTTTTGTAGATAATTTTTCTTCTTATAAACCATCATGTATGTTAAATCATTACTCCTCTTTAGGGATACTTATTATTCTAGTAATAAGGTTAAACAACATTTTGAAAAGTGATCAGATTTCCTACATCTCTCATAGAAAACTTCTTTATCACAAGAGTTTTATTTTGTTTGAAACCAATCATTGAATTTGTCTTCATCATGTGGAATCTTTCTATTTCCTTTTTCACTATCCTTATCTTGTGCATATTCATGTTTCTACATTATTTTCAAATCTTCAAGCTAAATAACTAACATGTCATTAGGAACTATAGCAGCAAATCTAGATCTTCTACATGGATTCTTCTGAGTGGCATCCCTCTTTTGTAGTTCTTTTATATGCACCACCCTTCAACTTCTTGGATTTAAAATCCAATGTCTTCTCACTATTATTCTTTGGTACCTTCCTGCAAGGATTTATATTTACAACATTCTGTTGATATATTCCCATGGTTTTGTCATCATTCCAAGTCATATTATTTAATATTATTTTTTTATCATCTTTGGATACATGTTGAGATGGGAATGTTCCAACCTTGTGACCACTACCATTTCATACATCATATATGTTATCAAGTATTTCAAATCTATTTGAAGTATACAAATTCTTCTATACCTATGGATATTTCTTTTACCTCTCTATCTTTCTCCCCCTTGAGACATGATTCCTTGGTGCTTTTATATTTAAAGGATTGTACCAACAATTTAATTCCCAATGCTCAAATCTATTGTAACACCAACATTGACCCACAAATATTTATTTCTTGATAAATTATATATAAGGTTGTTGGGTATTTTCCAAGATATGTTGTGATCTTTATAGGTAACTATCTTCAATACTCTTTCTTCTATCCACCCTAATCATGGTGGTAGATTTATTATCACCTTTCTTCATTTATACTTGTTTAGAATTTTTCTTCCTTCATACACTACCTATGGAAATAGATATTAGTAAAAGATGGTATGGATGGTACCTAATTCTTCTCAACTAATTGTGATATATCATTGAGTGAAGTCATGATATTCTTATCACATGTTAGAGGTATTTAAACCATAGAGTACTCTAATGAACATTGAGTACCTGTAGAAACTATCTTCTTATTTTGTGAAGTCTCAATATACGTCTTCTAAAGATTTTCCAACTAAGCTTCCAATTCTTGACTTTTCAAATTGAGGATTTTTTTTGGTCTTCAATCATAACCATATTCTCTTTAAAAACCATCTTCATTATTTCCACTTCTTCTTCATGAAACATAACTTTGTTTTGTAACAAAGAGTCAAGTTCCTTGATTATCTTGAAATTTTATTTCAAATATAAACCCTTGAAATCAGTGCTCTTATTCATCTTATATTCAAGTGCATGGATATTTATTCTATATTATTATTTAATCCCTATTTATCTTCAACTTCTTTGAGCCATTTTGAGGATCTTATTTCAAATTCCCTCTTTATTGCTTTAAATATTCCAAATTGTCTAGAGATATTTACAAATTCAACAGTTTTTTCTTGCAATCCCTTCTCCAAAACATTAGTTTCTTCTTCCATATGGGTGATATCTTCCTGCATACATTGAAATACTCAATAACTAAGGGATTCACTTTCTTCAAGAATATCGTGAAGAATAACTCTTAATCTATCAACTGATAACTCTTGAGAAGCCGTGGATTAATAATCATCACCACTTGTGCTAGAATTTTCATCTTTATGAATGATTTTGAATGTACTAACACATACCTTCTTATCACTAGAGGTATAAAGGTTATCCATCTTCTTAGTGGAAACTTGATCCACCTTCCCATTACTTTCCAAGTCTGATATGTCATCATTGTCAACAAGTCATGGAGAAATTGATACTTTCTATTAATTAGATAAGATGAAATTTTTCTTAAACTTTCTCTTCTCTTTATTTTTCCTATTCATCGTGGTCTTGGTAGATATAGAATTATTCTCAGAGATAGATGACTTTTCACCAAAACTTTACTTCATTATTGACTCAGGAAAGAAACTAAACTCTTCAAAAGAGAATTGATTTATTGTAGAGAATCTAACAGAGGTGTAACCTACCCTCTAATACCAATTGTAAGTACCATTCTAGGATACACCTAACACTGAGAGGGGTTGAATAATTGTTGGGGACTTATTTAATCCAATTTAAAATTTCTATCCATGTACCTCTTAGACATGTTAGGATCTTGATTCTCTTATTATATTTTACCAATTGCAAGCAAGTATATGAATTCAGTAAAGATAAAACATGATATTTTTATAAGTTTCAGTACTCAATAATAATATCTAGTCCTTGGAATGGTCAAAAATAATTCTGACAACATAACCACTAGAAAATAATCATTTGTTGGTGGTTATAATGAGTAGGATATACCCTTACACTCATGTGGCACTATGAAAATAATCCAATATTGCGTGTTTTGCTGCACTTGGCTGAACCTTTATACTACCTCCAAAGACAGTCTTCTCCTTGATGATATGGGTTTGTAATACCAAGAAAGTCATCTGCCTGCTAAGTCTTGTTTGATGTCACATTTCTTCTTTATTCGTCCACAACTTCATTCTGCGCTTTGTTATTTGCACAGTATCATGTAAGAAACTCCTCTTATCTCTTCCCAATAGAAAACATGATGATTGTACAATATTATTATTATATCATTCACAATAATATAAATGTGTTTTTGACTGATTAACACTTGATTAACTCTGACCCAAATTATAATTATAAGATATCAATTTGGTCACCAGATCTTATTCTATTCTTTTCTCTTTCTTATTCAGTGGAAAACCAACTAAACTAAGATCTATCCTCCTTATTCTTACTAGAAACACAAATGTGATTTTTGGTTATTAGATCAATGATGATCGTATCAACATAGAATCATCAAAATTAAAATGTCCAGATAACTGAATATGTATTGGTCACTATATTATTCTTCTTTGATAGATGCTGGTAAGAATCTCCCAGTGCAAACAATTTTTGCGGCACTCCCTACTTGTGTGCCTCCTTGCTTGTATGATTCCCTGCTTGAATACCAATTACTTCTTACACACCACTCTTGTGCACAACTCACAACTTACATGCCACTTTCTTCTTGTGTGGGACTCGCTGCTTGTGTGCCACTTTCTACTTGTGCTCAACTCAATACTTGTGCACAACTCACTTCTTGCACATAACTCGCTGCTTGCGCTCAACTCAAAACTTGTGTGCCACTTCGTCTTATGCACCACTCCCTACAACTTGCATGATCTAGATCTCAGATTTTCTATCAGGTGTTGAGGATACAAATGAGGAGGGTAGACACCTATTTATAGGCATTTCACCCTATGCCCAACTTCTGGTTTGCACGCAACTTTGCATGCCACTACCTTAACTTGCACATACTTCATTGTCATATTTTTATGTGATGATCATGAAATATGACTTATGAATAACTTTCCAAAACTCCTTAACACTTTCTCACAACTTTATTTTCCAAAAACACTTCTTTCCATTCTCTAATTTTTGGACCCAAAAATTTGGAAATCACTGAAAAACGATGCCACCTTAAAATATTCTTTGGCAGCACCACTCAAACTAATTTGCGGTCATATCACAAAACCCATATCTTGTGATATTTATCCTTTGATCGATCACCTTTATCATCATCATATTTTCAAAGGAAAGTATTGTAAATTCTCTATCTTCCAGAAATATATTTCTTTTCAATCAAACCTGAATATGATTGGCACCAACTGTGCTACCTCATTCCTTGATAAGGATTACATCAAAAGTTCTCCATACAACTTATGATATTTGTGAAATACAAATTAACAATGTATTATCATATTAAATGAGGAGAATTATTCAACCATGACATCCAATGTCATAAAATCAATCCATAATAATTCTCTAGGAATCACCTTTAAACTCAACTTCTTCAAATCATTCACATGTTTCATGGAATATCAATACTTGAGTACTTCATCCAAGATCCATTAACTTTGGAAGTACTTCATCATATTGACTGTAATGATATCTCCTTATATCATTGAACACCATTGACAACCAATGACAATTAGTTGACAAAAAATAAAATCCATACACAAAGTTGGATCTACATGAATTGAATGGTTTTTTAAAAACAAGGTTGTTAAATATAGAACCATAGTAAGAAAAAGAATATAGATTGGTTTCACAAGGGGATGGTCAAGAAGTGGGTATTGAATATTAGGAAACCTTTACACTAGTATCCATACTTGAAGCTATTAGAATATAGATTTCCTATATAGTACTTTTGGATTTCAAACTATATCAAATGGATGTCAAAAGTGCATTCCAACATGGATATATAGTTGATTATGTTTCTATTGAAAATCCCCATGGTTTTTAAAATACTAATTTTACAAATCATGTTTTCAAATTAACAAAAGATTTATATGGTTTAAAATAGGCTCCTATAGCTTAGTATCATAGCCTCATCTCTTTTCAAATTTCCAAAGGTTTTTCGAAAGGCATAGATGATCCTACTATTTTTAAAAAAAATATCTAAAGATTTTTTAGTTTTACAAATTTATGTTGATGATAATATCTTGGGATATTCTAAAAATTATTTGTATAATGAGTTTTCTAAAATGATGCAAAATGATTTTGAAATGAGTTTAATGGGTGAACTAAATTTCTTTCTTAGTTTTCAAATTTTTCAAAACAAAGAACAAATTGTTTTAAATAAAATAAATTACACTAAATATATTCAAAAACATTTTAGTTTGTATGGCACTAAATGTAGTGACACTCCCATGAGTACCACCTATAAGGTTTATCTTGATGAAATTAGAAATCCAGTGTATCAAACCAATTATAGTGGAATGATTGGAAGTCTTCTATACTTAACTACTATCCGATATAATATTATGTTTAGTGTCTTTATGTGTGTTCTTCTTTAAAAACCCAAAATATTCAAATTTATTGTTGTTAAAAGGATTTCCAAATACATCAAGTATACAACCAATTGAAAACTGTTCTATCTTGGAGGACAATCATTTGACTTAGTTAGTTTTTAGGATGCTGATTTTGGTGGTTGTAAGTTAGATATAAAAAGAACCTATATAATATTTCATATTTTGGGAATGTATCTAGTATCTTGGTGTAGTAAGAAACAAAATTATGTTTCACTTTCTACTACTAAATCTGAATAAATATTTCCAAGTTGTTATTGTGCTCAAATTTTGTGGATGAAACACACTCTACAAGACTATGGATATAAATTCAAACATTTAACTATAAATTGTGATGACAAATGTGCTATAAATATTTCTAATAACTCTTTGTATCAATCTATAACAAAGAATAGTGATTTAAGACATCACTTTTTGAGAGATCATTTTCAAAAGGGTGATATAAATCTTGAATTCATATGAAATGAACATCATCTTATAGATATATTCACTAGGACATTGAATTATGAGAGATTAAAATACATCAAACATGAATTTGGAATGATAAATTTTGTTTAGACCTTAATTTTCAAAATTACCCACCATTGGAAATTACCCACCATTAGAAATCACCCACCATTGGAAATCACCCACTACTAGAAATCACCCACCATTGGAAATCAACCACCATTAGAAATCACCCAATGTTGGAAATAATTAAACTTTTTAAATCACCAAATATTGGAAATCACCCACCGTTGGAACTTACCCACTGTTTTAAATTACCCACCGTTGGAATTTAACCATCATTGGAAATTACCCAACATTGGAAAATAATCCATTCTTGATAATTTTATATTTTTTTGGGTTAATATTTTTATTCAATTTAAATGTTTATATTTTATTATTATGTGTACTTTCAAATCCATAAATTATATAAATTGGGGATTTAGTCTATTTTCAACACACTCTATCCCTTGTGCCTATAACCCATCAAACTTCTCTAATATCCTTTCTCTCCTGACCTTTAGCCTTCTCTCATCCTCGCATAAACCTTCACTCCATTGTAATTGTAAGAGTAAAGTGAGATTTTGTGACTTATCCTAATGATTTGTAACCTTTGAATAATCCTATTTAGTATATCTATTGAACATACAACTCATAAAGCGTACAATGGTTGCTGAGAAAAAATTTAATGCAAAATGGTTATTATCTAGCAGATCAATGGTTCTGAGAGTGATCTAGGACCAGGGATGGATGGACTTGTTCTCAAATAATGAGAGATAGTTATATACTAAGATGGTTCACCAATTTTATCAAAAAATTTGAGTTTAGTTTTTAGTAAAATAAGGATCATATTAGAAGTGAGATAGAAAAACATGAGGTAATCTTATCTTCGAAACAATGGGCTAAGTGCACTAAAGTATATCGTGAAGGAGTTTTGAATGACTACGAAGGGTCCATTCCCAGTGGTAGTGATTATTTTATGTATTATAATTACTTAGAAGAGAAGAAATGATATCGAACTCTATGAAGACCTATTGCAAGTGAACTAGATTGTGAGTACAGATTGCTCTTTAAGTTTATACAGCACATGTTATGCTCTAGAAAAGGAGACTTCAGCATGACGAGATACCAAGATGTGTATCTTCTATATATTATGAAAATCAGATGAATAATAAATTTCTATAGATATCTAATGGTACATATGATGGATATTTTCAAGACAGCATCTAGGTATAATTCTTATCTATCCAATGTTTATTTTTTCCATACTTAAGGTGAATGGATTAGTTGATGAGGATGAAGAATCTGAAGTGAAGTGTTGAGATTTTTTATTGACTACGGTCATATGTGAAAGAATGAAGGTAAATTTTAACCCATTGATGGAGAAATGAGTGGATTTTTTTAATAAGATCTATGAGGATTTTAATCCTATAGATCACCCTACCAGACCCAAGAACCTTGTTGATCCTTGCTTAGAGTTAAATGAGGTAGTTGATTACTCATACGAAGAGGAGGAGGAAGTGGAGGCTATTGAACCTGTTGATGAGGAGGATTTATCATTTGAGGAGGGTAATGACTCTAACATAAATAAGATCCTAGTGGTCTCATTTGGTCTAGCTAGTACTCCATGATCTCTACCTACTAGAGAAAGTATTTTAAGTGAAGTAAATGAATAAGGGGAAAGAGAAGTTTCAGGAGAATAATAGTTTAAGAGTTATTCATATAAATCTTATAAGGAAATTTTGGATATCTCTAATAATGAAATAAATTATGATTAAAATGGAAATTATGGAATTAATATAGATTATAATGATAAAGGAGATGATTATGAAGATAACTGTGATAATAGATCTGATCATGGTGGTCATGATGATTATGAGATGGATTAAACAATTCATTTGTCTCCAGTTTTTTATTCTTATAGGGTTTAGGAGAGACCTAGTTTTGTTTGATATATTGATGAATATAATTTTGATAGATGTGGGATGAGAAAATTTTTTAGGGGGAGTAATCCCCTAGTTTTGTTAGCCACCGAGTTGAGCCTACAGTGGTGTCTTCTGCCAGGATGGGTGTCTTAGATTTTGATGAATGGGAAATATTCCTAGGGTATGTGAGGAGTTTTTTAGACTATTATGATTCATATGTTGATTATATAAGTCTAAAAAATCATGGTGGACCTGATTCCCTAGTTCTAGTTGATATAGATCCTAAAGGATCCTTGGTTGATCAGATTGATTCTACAGGGGGCATGAGATATTTTCTTCTGATGTTCCTACTAGGTCTGAGCTAGCAATGGTTGTTGTACCTCATTATGAGATAGACGTTGTACCCCTATATATTGTTTCACCTATTCCTTTAGATAACGTCTCCAAGGTTGATCTGGAGTTTTTTATAGAGAGGATTCTTTATGATTTTGGTGGTATTTTGAGGATTCAGGCACCTACAGTCACACAAAACAGTCAGACTAGTGCTAGGAACTTGTTTGAGCAAGTGGTATGCCATATGAAAATAAATCATCACATACATGAGGTTAATATTGATAATATAATTCTAGATAATGATATGGGGGCCATAATGTTTATAATGTAGGGGATGCATGCATATTTTTCTCCCAGTTTGGCTGCTTTTTTAGAGATATTGGTGACTTTACCTTCAGTAGCTTCTACCTCTAGTGCTTCACCTCCCTCAATTGATATAGGGTTGATTCAGTATGTTGTTAGAAAGTAACTTCATGTTGTTCTTGGAGATGTTCCTCCTACTCCTTATGAGAATCTAAGTAAGATTAGAAAACATATTTATCATATTTATAATATAACAACTCTTCTCTTTATTACACGTTTAAACATGCTTTATTACATAAACTTGCACTTAATACAACCCATAAGATCGATAGGTATAGTTTATTTGGGGTTTAGGAACATTACATGACAACTTAAGATATAAAAATACAACAACGTTATTGAAAAATTCTTTTACATGACCACAATATTCCTTCGTACTTAGCATTGCATAGGATAACCTGAGGACATACATAAGAAAATGGTGAGCTATAAGCCCAGTAAGGGAGTAAAGAAGGCATAACATAAAGAATAAAATACATTTTAGGAAATAGGAATATCAATGGATCATAAGAGAAACATTAACATAAAGTCAATATATATCATGATTATCATAATGTAGAGATGTTGCAACAACATTTAACATGATATTAGCATGAATCAAGGCCCATTGCACATGAAGAATGAGTAAACCATCATTGTACTTGAATTAGCATGAGTAAACCCTAATTTCACTTAAATTATCATGATTAAAACCTCATTTCACATGGCGTATCATGATACTATTCTTTACCCGATGCATTGGAGTGCTATCAAGGTGCATCCTTCTTGATCATTTCATTTGATGCATAATGTGCTGCATAGATCATACAACATGGATTCATTAAACATCATAATTTGTTAAAAAATTAAGAGATGTGGAATACATAAATGTATTTCCTCAATCAACAAGTGCATGTGAAAAAAGTTGAATACCATTGATAGAGAAATGGATATGGTATTCACTTACACAATGATTTTGGCATGGAAATTTTAGTGTAACTTTGGCAGCATACCAACGTCAAATAGAAATATTAAAATGGTTTGATGAGAGAGAAAGGGGTATCTCATTATTTATACATGAAATGGATATTAAGGGGTTCATTTAACATATTATTCCAATATATTTAATGTAATTTAGATGCATAATATAAAATAATAGCTTGAATGTAAATGACGAGAGATAATCCCTTATAGAATTTCAGCATGGTAATGGGTGTATATGGGAGGAATTAATGAGAGATAAATTGGTCTCTAATCATTAAAACATAAGTAGGGAAGTATGGGGGAGGTGAAAAATCATAACCCAACAATTTTAATTGAAAATAAAAGGGTATAACAACATAAAGAAATTAGACAAAACTGAGAAAGGAAGAAATCTCTTACTTGGAAGAGTGATCCCAAAGGCTTGAGAGAGGACCCTAGGAATCTTGGGGAACCTTGGAAGGATTATAGAGATAGGAGGTCAGAGTTTGGTCAATATAAAAAGGTTTTTAGTGAAGAGGAATGGGATATTGAGTGAGTTTATATAGGAAAGGAGAGGGAATTATTGATTATTTAGGTTTTGGACACCACACATTAAACTAATCAAAACCACAAACCATACCATGGTTTTTCCCATTGTTTTCTTAAAAAGGGGAGGGGAAAAAATTATTTAATAGGACCAATTTCCAAAATTATTAAAATATTTTTCTTTCTTATGTGGATGTGAGTTTCACACTCAAGGAAATTATTTTAAAAAGTTAAAATATTTAATAAGTCTTGGAGGGTCCACTAAGGCATTATAAAATTAATCAAAAAAACTAAAATCACATTATTTTAAATTTAAAACATATATTTACCGAATATACATTTAATAGTATTTTATTACATCACTATTGGGTCATTATAATGTCATAAAACACATTATATATTTAAACTGTATTTAATTGTTACCCAAAAATTTGACTGTCTCAGAAAATTATGGAAAATTCACCATTAGATAATTTCAACATCCTGAATCCAAAAATAATATTCATTTTATCTAAATAATTTTTTAAATACGTAAATTTTTACTTTTAAAATAAAAACTGATATTTATAAAAATTCATGGGTTTTGACAAAAACAACTTTCAAACATTAATAAAAATTACAATTGTATTCATAAAAATTATACGATCATTTATATTTAATTAAAATTAATTTAGTAATAATATTTTATTAAAATATTATTTAATTTAAAAAATCCATTAATTCATCAAAATAGTTTTCTTAATTGAATATTAACTAAAAATATTTTTTGTTCTTTAAAAACTATTTAAAAAGTAATGGTAATAAAATAAATGTATATTCTTTATTCTATACAAAATAAATGCACATAATCATAGTTCTGGGGTCTTTTTACATAACCCCTTACAACACCCACATAAAACCTAAGGTTAAGGTGTGTGATGGTGACAGATTCTTGGGGCGGTTCGGATAACATTGCTCGGGTGGTAATCTTTATTAACTTCTAATTATCTCATAGGAGGTTCTGTTCAAGATTAACATGTTGAAGCTCAGTTTGGTCTTGGTAAAGAGAGAAACCAAATGACTCTACCTCCTTTCCAAGCTCCAACAAAAGGGCTTCGTATGGAGCAATTCTACTAGATGAGGTCATCGCTTTCTTTTTCTGAGTAAATTGGATTTGTTAAAGCCATATATTTATACTAATCATGTGATCACCGTTCAATGACTATATTAGTAATGGTAACAATTCTTAATGGTATTTTAAAATCCAAAAACATAAAACCATGGAAGTGTATATGTTTTATATAACTATTTTACATAATAAGGCATTTAATTTGATCAAGAGGAATTTTCATTAATAAAAGTTTTGGTCATTTCAATATTCCCCGCTTAAGAAATTTTGACCTTGAAATTTCCTTTTCCCATAATAAAAAAGATGATGGTAACTTTTCTTCGTCACTTCCTCTGATTCCCACTTTGTTTCTTCAAACTTGTGGTTTCTCCATAACACTTTGATGAGGGGCATTGTCTTATATTGTAGAACTTGTTCCCTATGATCTAAGTTCTTCACTAGCTTCTCTTCATAGGATAGGTCATTCTCTAATGGTACCACCACTGGATTGAGTACATTTGATGGGTTAGGTATTTACTTCCTCAAGAGTGATATATAGAATACATCGTGTACTTGAGATAGGTTTAGTGGGAGTGCTAGTCGATAGGCCACTGCTCCAATGTGGTCAAGGATCTCAAAAGGCCCGATGTACCTTGGACTAAGCTTTTCCTTCTTACCAAATCTCATAACTCTCTTACAAGGTGATATGAGAAGGAATACCATGTCTCTAACATCAAACTCTAGGTCTCATTAACAATTATCAACATAGCTTTTTTTTCAACTCTAACCATCTTTAATGTGATTCTAGATGGTCTTAACCTTCTATATCATTTATTCAACTATTTCTAGACCTAGGATTTTTCACTCCCCAACTTCATCCCAACATGTTGGTGTTCTGCACCTCTTCCCATAAAGGGATTCATAAGGATCCATTTCGATACTTGAGTAGAAACTGTTATTGTAAGAGAACTCAACCAGAAGAAGATATTGACCCAATCCTATTTTAAATTACATTGGGAATGCTCTCAATATGTCCTAAAGTGTTTGGATAGTCCACTGAGATTGGTCATCAATTTGAGTATGATAAGTTGTGTTAAATTTCAGCTCAGTATTCAGAGCATGTTGGAGACTCTTCTAGAAATTAGAGGCGAATCTTAGATCTCAATTGGATATAATCAATAGTGTAACTTCATGCAGCCTTACCACTTCACTGATGTATATACGTGCCATTTGATCCGATGATAAATCCTCTCAAATTGAAATAAAGTGTGGAGTCTTTGTAAGATGATCCACAACAACCCAAATAGAATTTTTTCCTTTTGATGTCTTCGAAAGTCTGGTGATAAAGTCCATGATGATTTTCTCCCATTTCCATATTGGTATGGGTAATGGTTACATTATCCCCTTAGACTTATGCCTCTCATCCTTCACTTACTGACACACTAGGCACTTTGATATATACTCAGCAATATCCTTCTTCATGTTATCCCACCAATAAAGATCTCAGAGATATTGATACATCTTTGTGTTTCCTGGGTGAATGGAGAAATTTGAACTATGTGCATCATCCAAAAGTTCATTATTTAATGCAGTATTTGATGAAACACATAGTCTTGACCTAAATCGAACAATTCCTTCTTCATTAACATTGAACTCTGAGGATTTTCCTTTTCTAGTAGTTTCCACTTTCTTCTGAATTCCCACATCATCCTTTAACCTTTCCAAAAGAGATGGTTAAGAAATAATTTATAAAAGATTGATGATGTTCCTTTCTTTATGATTCCCATGTATATCTTCATCAAATATAATAATATTGTATCCTTTTTCATTCTCATCAATGAAAGAATCACTGGGTCATTTCTGCTTAGAGCATCTCTCACCTTGTTCGCTTTCCCAGGGTGGTAATGGATCGAGCAGTCGTACTCTTTGATTAGATCTAACTATCTCCACTGGATCATGTTCAACTCTTTCTATATGAATATATACTTGAGGATTTTGTGATCTGTATATATTTCACACTTCTCCCCAAAGATGTCATGCCACTAAATTTTCAAAGTTAATATTACTGTAGCCAACTCTAGATCATGTGTTGGATAGTTTTTCTCATGAACTTTCAATTTCCTTGAATCATAGGGAATGGATTTTTCATTTTGCATCAACACACATCCTAGGTCCTTCTTCTAAGCATCACTAAATACCACAAAAATTTCTCCACTTGTGGGTAGTGTGACATGGGTGCAGTGATAAGCCTCATTTTCAAATCCTTGAAGCTCTCTTCGCATTCATAACTCTATTAAAACTTGACTCCCATTAGAGTTATCATGGTAATAGGGTTTGACAATCATGTGGAATTTCTCACGAATCGGTGATAATAACCATCTAACCCAAGGAAGCTATGGATATCCATCACATATGTTGTCTTGGACATCCCTCAATTTCATTTTTCATGGATGGATCCATAGATATCCCATTGCTTATTATGATATGAACCAAGAATGAGACTTCCTTCAACCAAAACTCACAATTTTTGTACTTTTCATAGAGATTATCCTTTTGCAAGGTCTCTATTATAGTAATTATATACTCCCCATGCTCCTCCTTGGTTTTGGAGTATATTAGAATATCATATATAAATATTACCACAAATTTGTCAAGGTAATTTCTAAAGACTCTATTCATCAAGTCCATGAAGATTGCTGGAGCATTAGTGTGTCTAAAAGGTATTACTATGAATTCAAAGTTCTTGTACCTTGTATGAAAATCAGTCTTGGGTATATCTTCCTTTGTCTCCCTTACTTGGTAATATCTTGACCACAGATCCACCTTGGAGAATTATTGGGCTCCACGTAGCTGATCGAACAAGTCATAAATTTGTGGAAGAGGATACTTGTTCTTTATCATGATTTTGTTGAGATCATGATAATCAATGAAAAGGCACATTGAACCATCATTCTTCTTGATGAAGAGGACCGGTGCACTCCATGGTGAAGCACTTGGGTATATAAGAACCTTTATCAAGATTCTTCTATAGTTGTTTCTTTATCTTTTAAAGCGCTGCAACAACCATTCTATATAGAGTCTTGGATATTGGCAAAACCCCAGGTATGATATCAATTGAGAATTAAACATCTCTTATAGGAGAAAGACTAGGCAATTCCTCTGGAAACACTTTAGTGAATTCCATACCAATAGGCATGTCTTCAAGGATGGTTTCTTCCTTATACTCAATTATTTGATCAAGATATGTGTGCTCATAGGGAAATAATATCCACTCTTGAGATTATGGTGCAAAAAAATATTCATCATTCTCCTTGATCTTTTATAGAATCTAGGGTCGAATCTCCATATGGATAGTGATTTCCCTCTCATGGAAATTTATATTGGGGCTTTATAGGTAAATTCAATCCATACCAATAATTACATCAAATTTCACCCAAGAAAGTATGATGAGGTTGGTCGGGAATTTCATACAACAAATTGTGAAAGTGGAGGAGTTATATTAATGGGATGAAATGATTTCCCCATTTTCCATTCTCATTGACATCTCTACTTCCATGATTTGTGGTGGTGTTGGGATTGTTCTATTAAACTTTTGGAATAAAAAATAATCCGTAGAACCAGAATCAAAAAGTATGTTCTCTATTCTTGAATGAATAACTAGCGTACCTGTCACAACTTCGTTTTCAGGGTCTTCTTTGGTAGTAATGATGGAAAAATCTCACCCTTACTTCCTTGGAGGTTGTTGGTTTCCTTCAAAAACCCTTGGATTAGGGAATTGGTTTGCAAATTACACTGGTTATTTGCAGTTGAACCAATGAAAAATGCTTTGAGGGTTGAACAGAGCGTTCCTTTCCTCTGTCGTAGTAGTGGGTTTTTCTTATCAGAAATTAATGTCTATGTTCCCTTCTTGTCTACAATTAAATAATTTCCTCGTCCCCTTCAGGCAATTTCTAGGGTTCTTCTTTCCACACCTTTTGAAAGTGGGGTGCTGGAATTTCTTAACAACATTGGATTTATCCATCAGACTGTGAGAATTAAAGTCCACTTTCCACTTATTATCCCCATGATACACATGAGATTATCTAATCTCTATTTCAACTTTGAGGTCACATCGGATAATTTTCTCATAGCTATCGATGTCACGGATCACTAGGGCTTTCTGTAGGATATCTTTTACCCCACAAAAGAAGCAGTCAACCTTGCATTTGGGGGTAACGAAAAAGCCAGAGGCGTATTGTGAAATCCTTGTGAATTATTCCTCGTATGCTCCAATGGATTAATTATCTTTTTTCATGAGGGAAAGGAAGTCCCTTTCCATTTTCAGTCAGAGGGTGCGACGAAAATATTTATAGAAAAACATTTTTTGGAAATCCTTTCATTCCAACGCCTCGATCTCTTCCGCGGGCTTTGTATTTTTTATCATTGTTCTTCATTGATCAGATTTACCCTCCATACAATAAGAATCCATAAGAACCTTCTCTTGTTCAGAACATTGAAGGATGGAGAATATCTTCTCAAAGGATTTGATCAATTATTTAGTGATTGAGGGATCATATGATCTATTAAAAGTAGAAGGCCTTTTTCTCATGAAGCTCTCGATTATGGCTTATTATTTCGTAGGGGGTTGAAAGTTCCTATTGACCCATGTTTCTATTAAAAACTTGAGTTAACTAATAGAGTATCATTACAATGTTTGTGATTCCTGCTTCCATCAGAGTGGGAATCTCATTAGAATAGTCATCACATTGATCTTCATATCTATTTTTAGCTTGAGTCCTCCTATTACCGGCCATTGGATGGAATAAAAGTAAAGTTTGGGGTAACACATAAAGGGGAATCCAAAGACAAAAAGGGATAACATATAAATTTCATTTAGTTCCTTAACTTATGAATTTATAGGCTTTAATATATGTTATCCATGATCTACTTCCCAACATATATTCTTAGAGGAATTTTTTTATTCCTTTAATAATGGTTCATACTAAGCTTATGAATTTACCAATGTATATTCCCTGAGAGTGTCATAACCAAGAGTTTAGAAAGGCCCAATTTTGTGCACAAGTTCCCATTCAAGTCTAGCTCAAAGCGGTGTTTTCGGGTTTTACCCCTAGATACATCTGTGCCAGAGCAACCTCTACTTGTTCGTATTCAGACATGGATGTTTTTTCTTGATAAAGCACTTACTCTATAATCACAAAAAATTAGGGACATATTTATTATACTCAGTCTTATCCCTAAGTCATTCACTAGGTTTTTCTAATCATAATCCAAAAAATAACTAAACCTATCTTTCGATGCTAACTATAATAAACCTGCTCTTTATTGCACATTTAAACATGCTTTATTACATAAAAATGAACTTAATACAACCCATAAGATTGATAGGTATAGTATCTTTGGGGATTAGGAACATTACATGACAACTTAAGACATAAAAATACAATAACTTTATTGAAAACTTCTTTTACATGACCACAACATTCCTTCATACTTAGCATTACATGGGATAACCTGAGGACATACATAAGAAAAGGGTGAGCTATAAATCCCTGTGAGGGAATAAACAAGTAATAACATGAAGTATACAATACATGTTAGGAAATAGTCATATCAATGGATAATAAGAGAAACATGAACATAAAGTCATGATATAGTATGATTATCTTAATGTGGAGATGTGACAATAACATTAAACATGATATTAGCATGAGTCAGGGCCCATTGCACATAAAGCATGAGTAAACCCTCATTGAACTTGAAGTAGCATGAGTAAACCCTCATTGTACGTGAATTATCATGATTAAACCCTAATTGCACATGGTATATCATGATACTATTCCTTACCCAATGCATTGGAGCTCTATCGGGGTGCACCCTTCTTAATCATTTCATTTCATGCGTAAGTGTGCCACATAGATCATACAACATGGATTAATTAAACATAATAATTTATTCCATGAATAATAGATGTGGAATACATAAATTTAATTCCTCAATAAATAGGTACATGTGCATAAAGGTTAATACCCTAGATATATAAATGGGTATAGTATTCACTTACATGATGATTTTGTCATGGAATGTTTTGTGTAACTTCGACAACATAACGACATCAAATAGAAATAGTAAAATGGGTTAATGAGAGAGAAAGGGGTTTATCATAATTTATACATGAAATGGATAGTAATGGGGTAATGGAACATAATATACCAACATATTTAATGGAATTTAGATTCATACTATAAAATAATTGCTTGAATATAAATGAGGAGAGAGAAATCCATAACAGAATTCCGGCATGGTAATGGGTGTACATGGGAAGAATTAATGAGAGATAATGAGGTCTATAATCATTAAAACATAAGTAGAGAAGTATGGGGTAGGTGAAACATCATATGCCAGCATTTTTAATTTAAAATAAAAGGGTTTAACAATATAAATAAATTTGGACAAAAATAAGAAAGGAAGAAATCCCTTACTTAGAAGTGTGATCCCAAAGGCTTGAGAGAGACTTGAGAGAGGTTTATAGAGAGATTGGGAACCTTGGGAGGATTATAGAGATAGTATGAAATGGTTTGGTTGAGATCCAAAGTTTTTTAGTGAAGAGGAATGGGAGATTGAGTGGGTTTATATAAGAATGGAGATGGAATTATTTATTATTTTGGTTTTGGACACCACACATTAAACTAATCAAAACCACAAACCATCCCATGGTTTTTGCCCATGGATTTTACAAAAGTGGAGTGTAAAAAATTATTTTATGTTGAAAATGGAATAATTTATTAAAATATTATGTTTGTTTATGTGGAGTTGAGTCGCACACTCAAGGAAATCATTTTAAAAGTTAAAATATTTAATAACTCTTGAAGGGTACACTAAGGCATTGTAAAATTAATAAAAAAATATAAAATCATATTATTTTAAAGGTAAAACATATATTGGATGAATATACCTTTTATAGTATTTTATTACATCACTATTGTGTCATTATGATGTCATAAAACACATTATATATTTAAAAGGTATTTAATTTTTACCCAAAAATTCGACTGTCTCGAAAAATTATGAAAAATTCACCATTAGATAATTTAAATGTCCTGAATAAAGAAATAAGATTCATTTTATCTAAATAGTTTTCTGAATATGTGAATTTTCACTTTTAAAATAAAAACCGATATATATCAAAAATCCATGGGTTTGGACAAAAATAGCTTTCAAACCTTAATAAGAATTACAATGGTATTCATAAAAATTATAAAATTATTTATATTTAATAAAAATTAATTTAGTAATAATATTTTATTAACATATTATTTAATTCAAAAAATTCATTAATTCATCAAAATAGATTTCTTAATTGAATATTAACTAAATATAATATTATTTCTTTAAAAACTATTTACAAAATAACAATAATAAAATGAATGTATATTCTTTATTCTATACAAAACTAATGCGCATAATCATAGTGTTAGGGTATTGTTACATAACCCCTTAAAACACCCTCATAAGACATAAGGGTAAGGTGTGCGATTGTTATAGACTCTTTGGGCGGCTCGGATAACATTGCTCAGGTTGTAATATCTAGTAACTTCCACTTCTCCTGTAGGCACTTCCGTTCAAGATCAATGAGTTGAAGCTAGGATTGGGATTGGTCAAGAGCGAATCCCAATGATGCTACCTCCTTTTCGAGTTCTGAAAAAATGGGCTTTGTATGGAGTAATTCCACTGGATGAGGCCATCGCTTTCTTTGTCTGCTTAAATTGGATTTGTTTAAGCCTTATATTTATACTAATCATGTGATCACTTTTTAATGGCTATATTAGCAACAGTAAGAATTCATAACGGTATTTTAAAATCCAAAAACATAAAACCAAGGAAGTTCATATGTTTTATATAACCATTTTACATAATAATACATTTAATTAGATCAAGAAGAATTTTCATTAATAAAAGTTTTTGTCGTTACATATTAGATGGTAAGGGGATGGTTAAATGAAGCCATAAATAATATGGAATCTATCAAAAAGGATATTAAATATTCCCTTACAAGATTTACACCAAGCATGATTTAACTCTCACATCATGTTTATAGCTGAGAACCTTCAGATTCCACCAATTGCCCAAGATTTCATGGAGAAGGTCAATCAATTGAATTTCATGACACCTGTGCTTAAGCTGTTTATAGAGGAAAATAAGGACTTCTTCAGTGCCATGGATCACATATGCAACCTCATTATGGATTTCATCAATCTCATGAATCCCTTCTTACATGTGTTTGGTACTATTATAGTATCTCATGATTCCATTCCATTAACCTCTCTCATATCTGCTATAACTATTGATCCTGATCTTTTTAGAGCAGTTGTTTCCTTAGATCCAAATGCTCCTTTACCTTCTCGGTTCTAGCCATTAAGCATGTCTCCTAGATAATGTATCCAGCATCTCTTGCTGATTTTTATTAGAGATATGCCTACTCATTCTCTACCTATAGTCCCTACAACCAGTACTTCAGTTCCCTCAGCCTCTCCCTATGTGAACCCTATCTCTGATAAGGGAAAAGAGCCTATTATTTCTAGTACCAAGGATGAGAGTGATTCTGATTAGATATTGTTTTTGATAGGGACCTTATTGTATCTTTCTTTTTGAATGTACAATAGTCACATTTGTCCTTAATGAAAATTTTCTTATTATTCATCTTTTTCTTCTTTGGCTTTGTTGTTTCTTATCTTCATTTTTAATAATCCCAAAAGGGGGAGAATAATTATGGTATTTATATTATGTGTATTAATATATTTTCTTGTAATATTGTATGTGTGTGAATGTTATTCGCTGATATCATATTTATCCTCTCATATTTATCTTTGATACCTTATTTATTTATCTTCTATTTTAAAATTTATTTTCAAACTCTCACATTATCTTTTTAAAGTGTTAAGCTGATATCATTACTTTTTCCAATACATCTATTTTATACTAATGTATGTTTTCTAGATGTTTTATAAAATGTCATGATTTTTTATCCACAAAAATAGGGATATTTTTGAAACTGCCTTGTTTTAATTCTCACAAATCGTGTTAATTTTGTTTTTAATGGATTTACTCTTTTATGATAGAATTTTACAATATAAGGAAATCTAATGAAAATTTGGCTAAGTGTTGGGACCAGTAACCATTAGTTCAACATGACTCACTGCCAGAGTTGAGTCACTTCCAAAACAGAATCTCCACTAGAAAAATAATCACTGCCAAAAAAGTGTCACTACCAAAAAAGACTCACCGCTGAAAAAGAATCATTGCCAGACTTTACCAACATCTAGAGGTAATTCATCACCAGATGACTTACCATCAGATGTCCTATCATCATAAGAGTAACTTATGAACTTGAGTCAATTCCAGATGACATACCACTATACATTACCTATCACCAGATATAATTCACCGCCAGATGACCTGCGATCATATGACATATCATCGAATGAGTCACTGCTGAACTTGAGTCACCACTGAACTTGAGTCATCACTGAACATGAGTCGCCACAAGATTTCATACTGTCAGATGACCTGCTTCTAGCCTGACTCACCACTAGATTAACTCACCATCATATTTGAGATACTTTCACCTTGTGCCACCATCTCTATTCAAATACATTCAAATTAAATGACCTCAATGACTATTTTAATGAAATTAATGTGAAGAGTTATTTTATTATTATTATTTACTATTTAAGGGAAACATTAAGTTCTATGTCAGAGCTCAATATGAGGATGCATAAGATCAGGATGATTGTTCTTCAAACAAACTCCCCATCCTATAGTACTTTATATTCAATGAAGTTCCCCTTGTGCAAGAGAGCTGTAGATAGAAAACGTATACTTACTGAATACAAGAAGGATCATCCTATGAGATCTTACATGTTACATACTTACCCACATTTTTACTATTAAATATTGGAGTACATCGAACATCTAGATATTTTCCCATAGTAAAAAAGAGCCTTATGGTGCTCTGTTTCTCTGCTATTTTCAAAGAAATGCTCAACGTCCTCACCAAGCCACATCTGAAGAGACTCAATCATCTGGAGAACTTTTGATGAAGAAGCATCACCTTTTATAAACCTTATTTCTTTATTTTACTATTTTTTTATTTTAAATTCCAGTCATGCGTTATTTATCCTATTTATCAACACACACTGTCTCTTGCACTAGAACAGGAGAATACTAGATATTCTCTTCACTCTCTTTTCATCTGCATAACCATGATTATTGTAGAAGAGATCCATGTGTGGCATGTATTTTGTTTTCTTCCCATTGTTATTGTGAAATGGTTCCCTATGTGGTCAGGTCATCTTGTACATTGTTGTGTGAATAACTAATACAGGTTGTGGATGTGATTATAGTTATATAATCTGCTTGGCAGCAAGTGATTTCCAAATGAAGTGAATTAGGACTTTCCTTGAGACTGAACCCCTTTGTTTTATTTCATTGTGTGTTTTTGTTTTTTTATTTCTTTACAAATATTTAAACTATATTTATTTTTTTATATTCAAACAAAATTGGTACTTTGATATTTAATCTTAACTAGTGTTTTTGTAAGTATTTTATTGAGTAAATTGATTTCAAATGTTAAATTAATTTTCATATTGTTTTAACTGGGCACTAATCAATCTTTGAAGAATCTTTTAAAAGATAAAAATTATATTAAACTACTCTTTTGATTAATTTATTTATTTTATTTAAATTGAGGGATTTTATTTAAACTTGTTTTTAATGGAACATTTTAGTGACAACTCAATTCACCCCGCTCTTGAGTTACTCAATTCAGCCAACAGAGACCAACTAAATCTCACTCGGTCTATCAATAGGAATATCCCTCTCAACACTATCCAATCCTCACGTGACATCCTTCTAGTCATGGAAATTCACCTTGCACTATAGTTCTACTCTATCAGGAGTCCCATACCAATGAGATCCCACTCCCTCTAAATTTTGACAAAAATATTCATCTAATCACACTTTAGGGGAGTCACCCCTCTCCCCAAACTTGATAATATGGATATCCCATTATCAAATACATACCATCACTTTTCATAAACATCTCCTATATCCAATTTCTCTCAAGGCCTTGAGAATATTTTGATAGCCTCTCCATTCAAAATTAAAAACCTCCACAATAACCAGTCCATCCACAATTTACCACATTAGGTAAGACAACTTTTGGTTCATTTAATCAATTTCATACCTCATGCCTCTTAACACCATAACCATCGAGCATCACTCAAACTATAACCATTCCCTGAAACACTGAAACAAGTACAAAAAAAGACTAATCTATGCTAACCTAACCCATTTGAACACACAAAGTCCCATAAAAAATTTCACAAACTAAAACCCATGAACCATGTATGAAATCACATGCATACATGTATTTGGTTATGTATTAAAGGGATCATCTGCCAGTATAATGGATTTACCATCCAAAGGCATTAACACTCAACCTCTAAAAACCTCACATATAGAATCTCCACTCTATTGATCTCTTATATAACAAATATATATATATATATATATATATATATATTAAATATAGATAGTTATATTTAATTATCCAATTTAACTCAACATTTCATAGTCAATGAACACTCACATAACATTTATGCATCATTGAAACAATGACCAACAACTTGTTGGAAATGGGCATGTAGTGGAAGGCACAAACAGGTGGGTTTTTAAAATTTTCCTCTGACGACCAACGTAAACTTTTCGACGTCATTGAATAGAAACCCGGTATTAGCTGAGGACCAAGCATGAAAGATTTTAAGAAAAAAATAAACCGTAAAAATAACCAGTTTAATTTCAAAGCAGTGCATGAAGTCTGCTCATTGTTGGAGATCACTTCTTGAAGAATCTAACATAGAACTTCTCTAGATCATCCACACACACTTCAAGAAACTTCAGGAATGTCGTTCTTCAAAATCCGGGTGCTAGCGCAGAATTCTGACGAAATATTTGACACTCCAACGATCACTGCATCGCTTTGCTAGCGATTCCTAAGAGAGAGCTCGACCCGAGCTCCTTAGATCCAGATTATCTCTCTCTAACTCATGGGAGAGTGGACAGGGTGGAGAAGAACCATGTATAGTCCCCATAAATCTCCTCTCCTCTTATATTTGTAGTGGTTAATTAAAATACCCGGTATAGCCTCGCCGACCTCGGATACTTAACGCACTATCAAAGACATTTTATGACTACTAATATAATTCATAAATATTATTATCACTCACTTGTAATATATAAAAATATATTATGCGATAATAATTGAGTCATTAACTCAACATGTTGCTCCCAAAAATATTAATTGAACCTTGAATAATTTAATATTTGCAATTAATATTTTTCATGTATTTACTTAAAACTCATAAATGCACTTAATAAATAAATTCAATACTCATTATTCTAAACTCAAATAATATGAATTTATTTATTACATTGGTGATCGTTTAACCTTGTAAAAATCCTAAACCCCATTGGTGAGGCCCACCATGTCCAAAAATTCTATTCAACTGAATATGGAAGATTATTGAATACACTATTGTGTGTGACCCTCTAGGCCCTTATCTCGACAGCAGTGAATAGTATTCACAGACTAATAGTGGGATCTATAAAACAGTCATGTCCCCTGAAGAGAAAAGGATTGTCACCACAGTGACAACCAACCTACGAACACACAATGTGTAATATAATCTTTTTATCTGTAATATCTCATAAAGCAGGATGAAATCATGTGTCATCACCCTTTTCTTTCTTTATTGTTTGTGGATTTAACTAGATGGATTTACCCCTGACTTCCATAGACATGCTCTTATAAAGGTACTCCCATCCATATCAACATGGCTGGAGATATATTTCTTCCATGACCTAGAAGTGACAAATCCGTTCTTGACCATTCAACCAATGTCATGCCACCAATGACACACCCAACACAAACTACCTCGTCATGACTTCATTGCCATGGTTTTCATCTTGCATAAAAGTACACAGTCAAATGACATACATTGGTAATGAACTCAATTCAGGAGACCATTACACATGATTGTAGATAGGAACATCCAATGACACCCAAAACATGTGGTGTTCCTATTGACAGGTATGTCCTCATGATCTCACTACTAGAGATAACAAAGTGAGAACTTCATGAGAAGAAGTCTCAATGCTTATGATCCCCCACCACTTGATAGTCAGACATTTACTGTGCCTAATTGGTAATATGTATCCAGATCATAGAACATATATTTAAGATTAGTGTCATGGTATCTAGAGGTTCTCATTATATCCTAGGAACTGTTATAACCTTTCGATGCGACAATTAATCTTTGGACATTACCATTTCAATAGTGTACGCAGAAAAGTCTACACTATAATGGTAAGATGATATCACATACTGTATACATGATATGGTAATCAAAAGCACTAAATAGTTGGGTCTAGTGCACCCACTATTTCGACACTCCCACTTGTACTAGATCCAAATTTCTAACTGAACTTATTAGCTACTCACATGATAACGATCATGTTTCTTCTGAGTAATGGCTTTAGCTACTAGGTCTTCCACGATTCTGCCACATGTCTATTATGCTATACATACCTCACCTCTTAAAGTAAAACTTCTCAAGAGATGGTATCTTGAGTATGTCCCACTTTTCCACTGTCATAAATTGACATCTTGGACCATAATAATATCATAATTTGTATTATGATAATACTTTTCTCACTAGGTGTGATTCCAATGAACTGGAACAAATTGTTGCATATCTACTTTTTAGCTACCTCTGAAGCTAAAACGTACTCAGTCTTTGTAGGTATGGATACCACTAGCTGATATGAGCTTGACTTGGTTATCGTCTTCAGCCTAACTGTAATACTATATCACATTGATCTATAGAAGACTAGTTTATGTCCCATGAAAAGTAGTACCCTTCCTTCTCCATTTACCATATATATATCTTTTGTACTTTTCTAAGTACAATTAGATAGTTTTGACTACATCCCTTACAGTTCTCCTAGATATGACTGATATTTTCCTACTATAAAATATACCTTGGAAATATTGGTTCTTGTACATATAATGGCATACATGATTGATCCATCTCTTCAACAGATGGATTTAACTCATCACGTTTAACTCTTCCATGTCTTATACATGTCAACCTGAAGACATTATGTCCTGTGACATAGGTAATAATTCATCTCTTGAATTTTTTCAACTTTTATTTTTCAATATAATGTCACTATATGTATGATTGACTAGGACCAAGCAACCTATAGATCTAATTTAGTATATCTTGTTCCCTAGAACTTAGGTTTCTACTTTAAGTCAATCATTGGAGAATAATTTTTTTTCTTAACTAAATTAAAGACCAATCTATTTTCCATATGTTGCGGAATATATTTCACTTGGGAAACTTGAGCACTCCCACTAACCTTTAGTAGACACATGGAAAACATTTGTTGCAAATATATATTCTATGATCCTATTGCTTACTTTAATCCTAAACCAGATTTTAGTAACTTGCAATCTTTATTAGCATTATGTGACGTGACCATCCCTTTCTAGTTGCATCGTATAGACACCATCCACGATTGGTGTCCATGACATCCAATTCTAAATAATTTTATCATATATATTAGCAATGATAAGTAAAATTCTAACAGATTTAGGCATAATGACTTGGTGAAACCAATCGAACCTTATTGTTTCTATGCTTGTACCATCCATGTATCAATTCACTTGAATACCCACCGTAGTATTCAAAATCATAATCCCCTTTTCAATTTCATACATGGAATCCATTAATTGAATTTTAGTTGGTCTTATCAATTTTAGCTAATTTCCATATACTACTTACTTGTAGGAAATATTATTCATATTGAATAATAGATCATTGGACACAGTGAATATAATACCATCACCATGGTTTTATCCTACCTACACAGTATGCGTCTATGGAACATAGTCTATTCCACATGCGCTTGTGGAACTTATGCCAACTATTTGTGCATTTTGAGCATTTACTAAACACTAGTCAATATAACTCCCACTATCTCTAATAGAGATTTTCACTCATATATAAAAGTTTATTTTATTGCTTAACTACCTACTCTTCTATCTTAGGGATTTATGTAACATTATAAACAACTCTTAGGATTACTACACTAAATGCACAGTGTGTTTGTCTTGATGCAAGTTTGTTTATGTCTAAACAAACTATTTGCATCCAAACCCATGTCCTTATAAAATAATGACTTTATCATACTATGACTCATATGATGTTCATTTTTCATTATATTTGGCATATGTTTTTAGGATATTATCATTATTTTCAAAGCATTTCATGAAATATAAAGGAAGTTTCTGCTAGTTGCAACATTGATATTACTTACATCAAAATTTTGATGTATAACATATGCGTTTAGGAATTTCTCCATGCTACATGTTTGTTGATCAATATTGATATTTAAGACTTCATCATCAATCCTCTTAATTAACATCAATGTTGTTATTTCTATAAGGTAATGTGCATTAAGGAATTCCTCCACACTACATTATCATGATTTTATGAATGCTTGGTCGAGATATTCTTCGGTATCCCAACCCGAAGCAACTCATATCTTCTGACCATGAATATACCTCACTTTATTATTCCTTAATTACTTAAAGTAATCTTATAAAGTATATATATACCTCTATCTTATACTTGGAATAGTTCATGATCACTTGTTGAACTATTTCTAAAAGGCTTTGTGACATACCTTTATTTCTAAAGGGTCCTTTGTCCAAACTAAAGACGTCGATAATACCAAAAGTATTTAGTTGTACTCAGCCTAAATACCATATATGGTATATTGATGACGTTCACTTTTAGTATTACTTGAAAAAGAATTATCTTGTCACAATTGGGTATAAGTCTTACATTTATATTCATCACTAATTGACTATGATTCATGTATTACTGAACTAGTGATTGAGTTTACCAAAAACAACATTCATTCTATAACCTGAAAGAATTTATCCTTGTGTCCAAGGACACATGAGATTAATTTTTATGGTTATAATCAATAATAGTTCAACATGGATCTTTCACTTGGCAATTAAGAAGTCATATACTTCTCAAACCTGGCTTAGGTATCACACTTTTGCAGCCACTTGGAGAATACACCTGACTTCCAGTAAGGTTTTTATACTAACTTGGTTATCGTATTAGAATACACATATTTCACTAGCATATTGTATTTAATACCCAAGCAGTAAAACTAAAAAAATTACAATTGATGAATATGCTTGATTTAGAAGTGGTAAATTTCTCCTTTAAATTAGTTTATTGCTTTTAAACATCCATAGTATTATTTTATAATATGCAATGAAAATAAGCTTTGTTAATACCTCATTAATTGAAGGATGTCACGAATGTTCCATTGGCCTTAAATGCCTTTTACCTTTTCACATTGTCTTTCAATTTGTTCACCATAAGAATAAAATTGTATTTTATATTCTAATTCACTTGGCGAACCTTACCTGGATTGGTAATGAAGTGTTTACTCAACAATTTATTGTTTTATAACTTAAAACTAAACTTGAGTAATGTGGTGAAAATGATATGAGAAAGGAATCCAATTAAAGATCATGATCAATCTTTCCATTTACACATGCCGGTGTAACATTGCCTCTATTCATATCATTGTTTCACTTTATCCTTGCAAACATATCGAAGACGAGACTTTATATCATCCATGTCCTATTGTAGCGTCTGCAACTGACACCTGATGTTGATGATAGCATAACCATCATCTGCTTGGTACATTAGTCTCCTGTAAGCAGTTTCTCCCTCGCTTCATAAGGTAGTTAACGGTATTGGGGACACAAACACCCTGAGTTTCCTATATCATAGCACTATGATAATACACTTATATTATTCATGGATACTCGTGTCAATGTGGAAATTTACTTTGTTCATTATAATATTGCAGTTTTTAAACTTGTGGTGTAACTTGCCATTTTTATACAAAAAAATAATTTTAGCAGATTAGTGCCTTTTATCTGGATTACTGGTTTAGACATTTTGATTAATTAATTAAATCATTTAATGTCTCTCACTATTTTATCAGATTCTAGGAACCATCTGTGCTAGAATCTAAATACTATGTCGCTTGATTATTCTAGTGGAAAGGATCCTGGAACCACCCCTCGTAACCTATAAGCTATGGCTACGCCACTACTTGGAGGGTTCTAGGTGGGATTTTGGATGGCCAACCGTTTCAACTTGCGGCTCCTCGATCTGTTGAGTAAACTCCCAGTTTCTCAAAATCAGATCCTGATTTACTCAACGCTTTCCTTTAAAATTACAACAAGCTAGATATGGCTATTTCTTTGCTGCAATTTTAGTTAAGTCGGCCGTCATTCTTATAAGGACTCCCTAATAGTAAGAGGCAACCTCAACTATGGAATGAAGGCACCTCAAACAGTCTGTTTTGTTCAAATTTGGATGATGGAAGGTTGTTTTGACTTAATATATTTTTGAGGTTTTTATTATTTTAGTGTGACAAAAGAAATCCTTTTCTATTTTTATAAGCATGTACTATGTGATTGCACTCACAACTGACTATGCAAGAAATGGAAATTTCATCACATAACATGTTCATTTTATCTTGTATGCTTGTTTGTCATTTTACTATGTGATCATGCAATAAACTACACATTCACAAAATAATAAACCATGCAGAAAGAAAATGAAAAACCCGATCATGAGCTGATTCTAATGGTTGATCCATTGGGTGAATAATGGACCAACTGAAACCCTGGGGGTAAGTACCTCTATTCATGTGGCTTGCCACTTGAATAACAATGTCTGCTCATCCAATGCATCCAAATCATGACTGGTGTGTCGCCGTCACTTGGCGTGAAGTGCTTCACTGGTCGTCTCGTCATTATACAATTGTACTCGCACGCAGGCGAGGTGGTCTCAGGGTAAAAAATTACAACTCTGAGAATGGGCGTGCAAACCGTTATACATATAATTACATTTGAGATGACACACATATCGTCTTTTATTTAATTAAACTAATTATTACAAAACCATTGCAATAAATAAATAATAAAATAAAATAAATAATTAAACACTAGACATGCATTGGATGGTCTTCAACTCATGATCAATATACGCATTAACTCATGTATTTAAACTAAGTGCAGACTAAAATAAACATGCATTAAAAATAAACTTGAGGAAATTTAATTGAATTCAAAACATCACTCTTGTTTTTAATTCAATTTCACGTTGTCCAATCCCAGTTAATTAATTTAATTTTAAAACTAAAAAATAAATAAATAAATTAATTTAATTAATTTCCCAATTAAATTAATTACACTGCATCTAAATCTTAATACCCAAAAATTAATATTAAATTAATTTAATTAACAACTCTAATTGAATTAATAATTTTAATTAATTTTTTATTAAATTAAATCACTCAGGCTCATATAACTTCGGGCAGGGCCTGTGCGGGTTGGGACGAACCTGCGCAGACGATAACGACCCTCTAGAGGGGCGTTTTGGGATGGGAAGGTCCGCCTAACCCCGTTCCGGGCTGGGCAGATCCAACCAGACCTATTTTAGGGCAGTTAAAGATATCTTCCCGCTATGAGGACCGCGCGGTGGTCGGGGTTTCCCTTACGATGGGTAGGGTGGTCCGCGTCGGTGGTGAGGGAGGAGCCTGGAGGGTTCCGGCGAGGGTTCTCTCACCGGCTGGTCAAGAGCGACCTCCACCGACTGAGGGCGCGGAGGTGCCAGTGCGGGCGAGCGATGTAGTGGGGCGCCGCTGTGCCTCATTAATTACGCCCAACTTGAACACCGATTAAATCCCGGGGGAATAAATGATCCAGTCACAATTAAAGTTTACATTAAATTTTGATATAATGTTAATAAATTTACATTCAATTCTATTATCAAAACTGTATACCTATCAAAAAAATCAAAATATTGGGGACAGTTCGTTGTCCGTAGATTTATGTGGATTAGGAGTTTAAATATTTAACCCCACAAAAATTCCGATCACCTTTGATCCAAACCGCAAAACCCATACCACATGGGGACTAGAACGCTAGGTGTATGCTGGGTCATGTTGGACCCGTGATTATAAGTAAGGTTCCAAAAAATTACATTTGAAATATAAAATAAAATAAAATAATACAATAAATCATATTGGTTTTTTATGTGGGTTGAATTATTTTTTTGTTTAAGATTTCTTTTATTTTGGTTTCTAGATTGGTTGGGTGTCAAAAGAATTGACACAGCGAGTAGCATCTATAGCCCCCACTGCAATTTGACGCTCGCACTTTATTGCATTTTGGCTTTTTTTTTTTGTTTTTTTGTTTTTTTTATTTTTAAAATAAAGTTGTACAAAAAGGTAACAATCAACAAAAAATAATAATAATTATTTATTAGTAAATAATAATTTAACTATCATTAACAATGTTATTAATATAATTAATATGATAATTAATAATGAATAATTAGCAGTATATTTATTTTTTAATAATTTGAATATTAAAAACTAAAAACGTAATAATAATTAACATGAAACATAATAAATAGTAATATAACTATTCATTAATATAATTATTGACAATTAATAATATAATAAATAATTAATAAGTAATGAACTAACTATAAATAAATAACAACATTATCAATATAGTTAATATTATAATTAATAATTACTAATTAACAATATAAATATTCATTTATAATTTAAATGCAATTTTTTAGCATAATTAACAATTAACATGAAAAATGATAATTAATAATATTCTTAGCAATTTATTGATGAACTTAATATGATAAATAATAAGTAATATAATTATTTATTAATAATTAAAAAATGATAAATTATAAATAACTAAAATGGTTAGCATTAAATTAAGGAACAGTATTACCGATTACAAATCAATAACTAATAATTAAATTCTTTATAATACATTAAATTTTTAATCAATGATTGATATTGTTTATAATTATTAATAATTTATAATATAATTTATAACATAATATAATTTTCAATATTTAAAATATAATTTAAAATTATTAATAACTTATAATATAATTTATATAATTAATAAAGATGTAACAAAAATTAATAATTTATAATTTAGAAATGTTTTATAAAATGTTTGTAAAAAAATTTAAAAAGGTTTTGAGATGTTTTACTTTTGAAAAATGCCATTATAATTTTTTACAATGTTTTTTTTAAAATAACAGTTTACTAAAAAAAATTGATACTTAGCCTAAAAAATAATAAATATATAATAATACTTAATAATTTATAATACTAATAATTTATAATTATTTATTTAAAATTTGTATTAATTATATTTGTGAATGTGTTGGCTCCATATACAAAAACATTTTAATTTTTTAATATTTAAATTATTAATTATTAATAAATATTTTTTTATTTTTTATGTCAATTATTAATTTTTTTGGTAAAAAATTATTTTAAAAACAAAATTTTAAATTTTAAAAATTATAAAATCCTTTTAAAAAAATAAAATGTTTTAAAAAACATTATTTTACAATTATCTTATAATACATTTTAAAATTATTAATAAAACATTTTTTAAAAATGTTTCAAAAGACAAATAACCCAAAAAAGGGGGAAAATTAGTAGCATCGAGTGAATTGACGTCCGCCATAGAGTCAATTCTTGGGGAATTTCATATCCCCAAATTTTAAAACCCCAAACCCATAAAACTTAATAAAAATTTTAAAAAACCCAAATAAAAAACATAGCCCAATAAATTAACATGAGGGTCGAAAAAAATTTCAAATTTATACTCACCTAATACAACTATAAATAAACCACCAAAGATATAATTTTTTAAGAGTTTTTGTTAGGATCATTGTTAATTGAAAACTAAATATTTTAATCCAATATCAAACCTTTATTTTTTCCCGCTTCACTTTATCATGGTTCACCAAGCAAAAAATATTTTTATATATTATTTTCTTTAAGCCCGTGGGCCGACTCATTAGTCCATGATTCGCACATGGATAGGGTCAGACTTTTATTTTTTAAACCTATATTTTTTGTGGATCAGATCGAACCGTTCAATAAAATATGCAGCCCGCACGACCTGCCCCGCCCTATTAGCACCTCTAGAAAAAAGGTTGAAATGTCATTTGAAACTGTAAAACTGGGGAGTATTTAGAAGTTGAACATTTGTTATTGATTATAGATAAATCAAGATATTGATCGAAGATGAAGAATGGATGGGGACTTCTGATCATAATGTAAAAATCAGAAAAAAAAAATAGATAAAATAATAGATGTCAAAAAAAAAATATTATAATATTTGTTGGGGATATCAGTGGATAATAGATACAGATATTCTTGGATGACAGTAGAAGGAGGTCGCTGAGACATGTTATGCTACCGTTCATTCTCCTTAAGAGTAAATTCACACCCACCAAATCAATAGTACTATGGGTTGTCGGAAAATTCTCTTTAGGATACAGCGGTGGCTTGATACATGACACAAGTACTCTGTGGTGGGTATCTCCTGAAGAAGATTTGGAAACAAGAGAGCTTTGAAATCATTAGTTCTCCTTAAGAGTAGATTCGCACCCATCAAATCAATAGTAGTGCAGCTTGCCGAAAAATCCTTTTTAGGATACAATAGTGCTTGATACACGACAAAAGTACTTGTGGAGGGTATCTCTTGAAGAAGGTTTGGAAACAAGAGAGCTTTTGAGAAATTTCAATTTTTAGGAATGATTGAAGTGCTTGGGAATGGTTGAAATTGCTTTTCTCATCCATTGAAGACTCCATTTTATGGGCATGAAATCACCCATTCGAACAAGGCATCATACCCCTTTGAATTGGGTCAATACCTTTCTTGGAAAGACATGTCTTATTCAGATTTATTCTTGTCCATCAGATCACACCCGATCAAATAAGTGGACCAGATCACACCCAATAGCGAACAAACGTGTCCGCAACGAACAAACATGTCCATTCCAACACAATTTCAATGTGAGATTCCAAAAATAACCCCCCTTTAAAAAACTTTAAATAAAACAATTTAAATATTTTAAAAACATTAAAATCCAACAATCCCCCGCCATTTTAAAACATTTAAAACACCGTTTTGGAAAACAAATGTCATACTATCTTGAAAAGAACTTGAATAAATAAAGGTATATCTCTTTTTGAACCTTTATATAGTATAGACAAATCAAAATTAAATAGAGAAATGGGTGGACACTGACTTTAACATGTAACTCTTGTTATCAACCGAATTCATCCTACAAAAGTTCATAACCTCTTTGGAGAAGCCTCATTCCTAATTTCACATAGGTGAACCAAAACGTGTTCTTATGTTTCAACACTTGTTTGAAATCTTAGGTTCATTAAGAGTTATAAACTCACCCACCTTCTCCTCATGGGAACCAAATACCATTTTCCTAGGATGTAATATGCCTTTGGTGTTTCCTTCACACACATGATAGAATTTCTTACATTGAACTTATACATGCGAAGTTATGAGATGTTAAGTTGATGTCCCATCATTGGTGAATTTTTTATAATGACATTAAACTCATCCATAAGAGTGTTTTTTATACCAACTCCCTTAAAAGTTTCATTGTTAGTGGTCCGTCAAATTTTGTCTCAAACTAACAATGTCAAGAGTTATGATACCACCCTATATCAACTATCTAAAATAGTTATGTCTAAGACCAATGTTTCTTGATTTTCCATTATAAGTATTATTTTATGTCATAATCAATGTTTCTTGAATATCACATTGTATAGAAACTGAAGATATTTACATAGGCCACAATAGTAGATATGATAAATGATATCTAATCCATTCAACTTTCCAGTAACTACTAAAAAAACAAACTTAGAAGACATTGTGGAGTCTGATATACAAGTTTGTTTCTTTAAACCCCAAGAGATTGCTCCACCTCCAAGTGTAAAAACCCAACCACTCATAGAAGAGTGATCCTCTAGATTATTTATCCAGTTCACATCGGAAAAACCTTCCAATACCCTTGGGTTTCCATTATAAAATATGCAATAATTCACAGTACCCTTTAGATACCTAGGTGCTCTTTTAACCACATCCAATTGTGCATAGCCTAGATTACTCGTATATCTGCTCAACTTTCCAACATCATATGCAATATCGGAACTTGTTCATGTCATGAAATACACAAGACACCTAATAAACCTTGTATATTATAGTTGAGCAACCACTCTGCTAGGATTTGGTAGCATCCTACTCCCAGAAGAATATGGGGTAGAAACTATTGAACAATCAAATTATTCAAACTATTTAAGACATTATCAATATAGTGAGATTGAGAAAGAAAAATGAAAATTTAATTTCTAATAATTTTGATTCCCAAAATAAAAAAACTTAATTATTTCATATCAATGTTTCTAGATAAAATAGACTTAGCCTCATTTATTTGATTAATATTAGTTCCAAATATAAGCATGCCATCAACACATAAACAAATAACAACACCATGGTTATTATGTAACCTACAATAAACCCATTTATCAACCTAGTTAACAACAAAACCATTTCATAAAATTAATTCATTAAATTTCTCATGACATTGTTTTGGAGCCTGTTTTAAACCATATAGGTACCGTACCAATTTATAAACCTTATTTTTTTACTAGATACAATTAATTATTTCGATTGTTCCATATATATTTCTTCATCCAATTCACCATTTAAGAATGAAGTCTCACCATCCATTTAGTTAATTTCTAAACTATATATGGAAGTTGAAGTGATAAGTATTCTAATCAAATTAGTCCTATCCATGAGAGCATAGGTATCAAAATAATTGATTCCATTCTTTTGAGTAATCCCCTCACCTACCAATCTGGATTTATATTTTTCAATTTTATCGCCAACTTTTGGATTTCTTATAAATACCCACATACAACCTATAGGTTGTGAACCTTGAGGAAGATAAACTAATATCCAAGTATTATTCTCAATTATAGAGTCTATTTTATAATTTATAAGTTTCTTCCAAATAGATGCATCAAAATATTACATAACCTCTTTTATTTTTTTGTTTCAGACTTTATATTGATCAAAACTGAAGTTTGTGTAATAGTACTATCATTATTTCCTTTGAAAAAGTACATATAGATTGCAGATTCATATGTCTTGTGTATCCAAGGTCATTTACTTTAATGAACCTCTTTGACCATATTTGTAACTACCCATAACTCTATCAATAAAATTTCCCTTCTTATAATTATTTCATATAGTATAAATCACATAAAATCACTTAGAGAACATAATACATACTTTATAAATAAATAATGAATGAAATAATAGGTACTTCTAGAAGTTAAGGAACCTATACTGATGAAATAGTAACTTGACCATAGGAATAGTAATATGACCCTTATGAATAGTAAATTAGCCAAATGAATAGTAACATCACCCATGAAAGTATAAATAAAATTTAGGCATCTCATAAATGAAAGTATGATAAAATTAAATCATAATATAAGTAAATGAATATTTTAAAAATTATTAATTAAGTGTTTGTATTTTTGTGAGTCATAAATATTTAATTATAATTTTATAATTAATAAAATGATTTAAAATAAAATTCATTTTCATAAAATATATTCATAAATCAATATTTTTTTCTTATGATTTTAGGATAATTTAATGAGACCTTAGTTATTTTTTTAGAATGTTGTAAAATCAGTTATAATTTTAAAAACTGTATTTTTCGAGTAAATGATGATTTTAATTAAAAATTAAAATTTTCATATTCATAAAATTGTTTTCATAAAATGGAGTTCATTTTTGAATTATAAATGTCTAAAAATTATTATTATTAATTTTTTGGATTTTTCTAAAATACTTAAAATTTTGGTGAATAGTAAAGTATGATATTTTACGATAAATGCTAAATACATGAATTATTGATTAATAGGTGATGTATAGATGATGTAAGCCCATAATATCAAACCCTTTTTAATTATTTTAATATATTTGATGATAATGATCAAACTATTCATTGTTTTGATCAAAAATAATAAAAAAATGTATAAAATATTCAAAAAACACTCCTCTCCTCCACTATAAACACTCCTCTCCTCCACTATAATTACTACCCCTCACTACCCTTTATCCTCACACATTCCAAGCTTTGAGAATTGTAAAATTTATATCCAATCCTCTTTCCAAGCCCTTAATCCACATACGAGAGCCTTTGGTCTCAACAAAAGACCAAAACCAATCCCCTTAAGGAGGTTCTAAAGGAGGAGAAAATCAAGAGGTAAAAACCTCTTTCTTTTTCTTTTAATTTCTTTTCAAGTTATTTTCTTTTATTATTCTCTCATAACCTCACCTCATCCAAATAACATGAAAAATCCAGTACCTTACATGTACTAGAATGTTATTATTCTAATGGAATAATCCATCATCAATCCCCTGCTCCTCTCCCCTTTATTCTAAAAATGGAAACGTTGTATGTGAGGTGTTGTTTCATCACCGATGACAAGTTTTCATTTTCCTTCACCATCTTCAAGGCTATTCATAAAACCATTTTAATGGTTGAAACATATTGTAAAATTTATATTACAACATTTTTTATGTTCTATAAGTAACATATTCACATAATACTAAATGATAAAATAAAACGACTTCGTTGTGATCTAAAACCACTTAAATTAATCTAAACGGATATCATTAACATGTTATCTAATGATTCATCCTCATATATAGGAAAAACAATATATAAAACCAATAACACTTCTGAATATTCATTAATAACATATAATTACAATTCTGAAGGATTATACCCTTTTTACATGAACTCCATTACTTATAAACAAGCGAACCGATCATGAAAACCAAGAAAACGAATGCTCTAGAATGATGAAATTAAACTCTATAACTCATAAATAAGGCCATAAATGAACTTAATAAAACTATAATGAATAAAATACATATATATCAGGTCATGAATTAACTAAATAATGAATTTAATTTGATTATCCAGGACATTAAGGTCAAGTGCAGAACACATTCAAACATAAGGTAAGGGATTCTACCTGAACCTTAAGTTTTTCCTTCGGGTTATTCTTTCACCATATTTACCCCAATGTAATGCTTATTTATTTTTTGTGTACTTATTATATATTTTGATTATATGTTAAAAAATCATATATCTAGATATTTTTATCTTTCTTTTATGGTAAATACATGTTTTTCAAGGTTCCTTCCTCAATTTTTCCTGGTATGCAAACCCGATTAAAGGGAACGTCTCGATTTATTACCCATTTTCAAGTACCATCCACAATATGTTTTAAGAAACCATTATTTTTATAAAACCACTACTTTTTTCATGAAAAAATATATTTTCTCCTCACTAGTTTTGTATAAACAATAATGATAAATAAAAATTATTTTTCCAAAATAACTCTTCTTTACAAAGTAAAAGGGGTATTTCTCTTAAGAATTTCTCAATGATTTTGTTATAGTATTTTCATTTATTTCAACACCTCTATTGGATTTTATTATTTATTGAGATTGATATCTTATGTTTGTCATCTACAATATTCTATTAAATGTTTTATGTCCAGTTTGACTATGAATGTGCTATCTTGATACCATTCACTATACTACTCAGAATGGTTAGTGATTATGCTTATAGACTGGGGAAAGTTATTTACATTTAATATACATATTTTGTTTATGTTAAACTCCATTCATATAAGGAATGAATTGGACTTATTAAGTGATGGGTGAGACCCTATACAACCCCTGAATACATTGGTAAGTCTCATGAGACAAACTAGATTGGGTTTTTACCAATTATGTATGGTGTCTTGGCTGAGGCCTTAACAATATGTTTGTCATGAACCAACCCAGTCAACCCTGAACTAGTCACCCGAGCCAGTCCGCGACATGGTCCGAGGGGCATTCCTGATCCCCACAGGCTAGAAACCAGTGTTGGGCTTCAAAATTTAATCATTGGGAACAATTTGGCCCGTAAAAGATAAATAAATAAACAAGAATAAATAAAACAATAGAACTGAACTCGAGCAGTGGAAAAATAAATAAACAGAATAGGTAAACATACCTCCACATGACCTTCCAGGTCACCTCCCAACTAAAGGCTGACCTTGTTTTCAATGATGAGCAACTCAGCCAATAAAACTTGTGCAAAGGAAACCTACAACTGAAATTATAAAAACATGCGTGAGTATTAAAAATGCTCAATAGGGATGCCAAAAATGAACCAAGGAATCCATGCATTTTCCAATTCCAAAACAGACCAATAACACTAGTTTGAACTAAAGTTATAAAAATAAGGTTTTCATATATATAATGTATTTTTAAAACTAACAATCACAATTTCATTGCCCTTATAATTCAAAAAACAAGGAAAAGAAATAAAGAGGGGCTCACGCAAACTTTTCCAAAACAGCTACTATGAAATCCTTTTTAAAACCAACCACACATACAAAGTTTTTTCAAGAAAACACTAAAACAAAGTTCAAGGGTATGATTCCACACACACAATAAGGGCAATGGTACTAAAAATGCTCGTATCAAAGGATCATAGAAAACCTAGGAACTCAGAAGAAGACCATAATGTACTATACGTGTGACTCATCCTAAAGGCATGCCTACTCTTGATGACATCATAATGCCTAAATGCTCAGTGTTTCCCTACCCGGCCTAACCTAGGGGCCCAATCCCCTAGTAGAGAAAAGTCCATACTAAGGGCCACTAGCCAGTGTATATTTTAAACTAGTGCATCAATCGTTCTCAGTAAACCCCCTTGTTATGAAAAGTTTCTGTGCTATGTTCACAAAGTGGTGTGCCACACATTCAAAAAACAAGCCATGCATATATAACCACGCACACGAAACAACTCGACACCAGCCTGACCACCTCAAGATTAGTCTCATGCCTTAAATAAATAATCCCAAAAGGAGGTTTATACCGAGGACCATCTTGTCTAATGATCAATCAATGAGGTAGGAGATCTAAACAAAGAGGGGTTTTCCAACATACCATTTCAAAGATGCCGAAGGGGCCTTCAGATCTACCTCATCCAACCATTTACTAAAACATTTAGAAATGTTTCCAAAATAGTAATAAACATAATTTTTTACAAACATGGCCAGACGAGCAAAAACATGCCAATATTCTTTCACGAAAACATGCATTTACCAAAAAACACACTTACCAAAACATGCAAAATGGGCTCAGGCCCACTTCACCAAAACACGCATTTACCAAAACATTCCAAAACAGTAAACATTTACGAATCATTTTCAAAACAACTTTAAACACCAAAATATGTTTCAAACCAAATGGTAAAACCTTAAAGAACCCATTGAAAATCATGTTTTCCAAAACACTTAAAGCATCACTTTAAAAGAGATCATTTAAAAATATCCTTAAAAACCACTCAAGGGGACTAAATTTATTTGAAAATTTAAAATTCATTTAGGAAAAAAAATGAAACTTTAGAAAACATGTCAAATGGCCCCTTAACCAGATATAACCAAGCACACACCCAAATACCTCACATTTGTCAAACTAACTGTTTCCCTTTCCAAACTCACACCAAACCATATTCACTGTGTCTTTTAAAAATTATAAAGTGATGGAAATTTTATAAAACACACCAAACAATTTCTCAACAATTACACGAAAAAGGAAAACAATTTATAAACAATTTAATAAATATACCAAATGATTTATAAATAATTTTATAACGAATCAAACAGTTTATTAAAAAAATTATAAATAGATCCAACAAATTACACAAACTAGAAAACACTATACACACTACTTTTAATACAACCAAATAACATGAAAACTCCATAGTAGATCGACCAATTATTCTGCAAGATGCAAATCAAGTAAATGAATAAATTAAAACATGCAAGCATTAAATGTACCTATTCAGAAAGGAAAATGTGGATTTTCCTACCTCAAAGCAAGATCAGACATAACGATGCTTCACCGAGAGGAATAACAATGCCCCACGAACCAAACACACACTCTAGGAAACGAGAAAAACAAATGAATTACCAATTATAGCATTAAAGTTAGGTAAAATTGAAGGAAAAAGCAAATTCAAAAGGAGATGCGCCGAAGGAGAGGAAACCGTGTATTGGGGAGGAGGCGTAGGCGCTATGATTTGCGCCAAAAGACCACTAGACAATAGGGTTCGTGTTCGCTGGAAGACCGCCAGACAGTGGGGTTTGGATTTGTCGGAAAGGGGCACACAGAGGGTTCGGGTCACCAGAATGGATAGGGAAAGGGCGGCCAGAGATGGATAGCCAAGAGGAGGGGAGTTGGCCGAAGCTGAGGGAGGCCAGAGGTAGCCTTGCTGGTGGTGTAGAGGGCGGAGGCTGGAAGCCGGAGGGCTGGGTTGATAGGTGGAAAAAGTGGGTGGCCGGGTGCGTTGAGGGGGGCAAGGGGCGAGGCGGTTGGGGCGCATAGGGCAGGAGTGCAGAGGCTGGGGGTTGAGGGCGGAGGCAGCGCGAGGTAGGGTCAAATGCGGAGGGATGCTGGATGAGGCCTAGAGCGCGGTTCTGAAGTGAGGCGTGGCGGGGGATGAGGACGATGCAGGGTGGCAGAGGCGATGGGGAACCAGGGGGAGGGGATAGTGTGACGCACAGAGGATGTGGGAAGGGGGGGTGTCAGGTCTAGGTTAGTTTTTTTTCATTTCATATAATAATAATAATAATAATAATACAATAATAATAATAATATAAATAATACAGATAATAATAAAAAAATAAAATATAAATAATAATAATAATAATAAAATAATAATAAAAATAATAATATAAAGAATAATGACAATAAAAATAATAATAATGACAATAACAACAACAACAAAAATAATAATATATAAAGAATAATAACAATAACAATAATAATAATATAAAAAATAATAAGAAGAATAATGGAAAATTGCATGACACCTAGGCTGGATGCGCGACTACCACCAACTACGCAGTGACCACACATAGGTCTGAATCCCAGTAAAAATATTAAACAAAAAAAAAATTTAGACTCGCGCTCAACTCAAGGCTCGACGAGAGAACCCGAAGCTAGGAAAAATTTAAATAAAAATAAACATAAAAGTCGGGGTGTGACAATGTTTATGATGTCTGATATTATTAATTTCCTCATTATGATATTAGTAATCGATAAATCATGAGATTTTTTGACTAGTAGAATATCCATGGTTATGTTTCATGTGATTATTTATATGGAATTATACATTTATCTTTTATTCCTTACATATTATGATTAAGATTATGTTTTAATGGCTTGAGTTCTTTTAATTATTCATCAGGCCTTATTATTTATACTTCCACTGTATTGATTACCCTTACTAAGAATCTGAGATCACCCCTTTCTTATGTTTTATTTTCCCCTATAATATGAATATGTGTATTATAAATGACTATAAGGGATAAGATAAGAGTTTATGGGTGTTTCCAAAAGAGTTTCTATGTTATTTATCCTTTAAAGTTGTAATGTAAAGTACATTTATGTATTCTAGTTTAACAAACTACTAAAATGATCAGTCCCTTAGGATTTGTATTTTGTATCTATGCAAATGTAATAAATAAAGGCATTGTCTTCAAGCTACTAGGGTCAGGGTCTTTACAGTATCTTCTTGAGATACTCTTTTATTTGAGCTAAGTTGTAATACCCCAGAATGTTAAAGGGTTAAAAGGATAAATGTTATTACCCATGTCAATAATGTGTACCTTTTTTTTCAATATTCTTCTTGATTAAAACTTCACAATTAATCATGCTTAGCCTAGAGTAGCATCCAGGATGGGTGACCTCCTGAGAAGTTTCCTAGGGTGTGTACGACTGAGGAAAAAACACATTGAAAGAACATGCATTGGTTCATGGGGAAATTAATTACTCTAATGACCCGTTCAAGCATGTGGGTGGACCCCAGGTAGGGGACTACGTATCTGTGAGGGAAATTGGTGGTGCTTGGTGGGTTAGGACCTAGCGACCATGTTAAGAAGGGGTGTCTTTACTATTAGTGGGGCTGAGTTATTACATTGGTATCAGTGGGGGAACCCAATTGAAAGTGCGATGTAACTGCCTTGGTTTTGATATAAGGTCCAAATGATGACGTTGTGCTCTGGGGGGTGAATATAACACCCCATAATGTTAATGGGTTAAAAGGATAAATGTTACTACCCATGTCAACATGGTGCACTTTTTTTTTCAGGAGCCCACCTAATTAGAACTCCACAGTTAATCATGCTTGGATTAGCATGGTTAGGATATGTGACCTCCTGGGAAGTAACCTAGGGTGTTTTTGAGTGAGGAAAAAACACACTGAAAGAATATGTGGTGGCCTATGGGGATAGTCATTAGTTCAGTGACCTATTCGGGCACATGAGTGGGCCCTAGGTAGGGGACCATGTGTCTATAGGGGCAACTGGTGGTGCCTAGGGGGTCAGGGTTGATGACAATGTTAAGGCGCATGCCCGTACTATTAGTAAGGTCTATTTGTTACATAGATTACTCTATTTGGACTTTCTTTGGTAAAGTGGGATACCTAGATTCATCAAAAATAACATCCATGGATTCAATAACTGTATTAAAATCTACTAAATCATTTGATTCTACAAACATGAATCTATAAGCCTTTGAATGCTCTGTATATCTAAGAAATATTCTATTAAAGCCTCTTTTACCAAACTTTTTTTTCTTTTTGGTTAAGGTAATCTTACAAATACATGATAACCCTAAACCTTTAAATAATTTAGGTTTTTTTTCCTATACTTCCATAATTCATACAGATTTATAGCCTTCCCTTTTGTGGGAATTCTATTATGGATATGACATAGAGTTAATAATGAATCTCCCCAAAATCCTTTTGAGAGACCCAAGATAAACATCATGTAATTAAAACTTTTGATTAATTATCTATCCTTTCTATTAGATACACCATTTTATTGAAGTGTATAGTGAGTTTTCACTTTATGTATGATCCCTAGGGACTCAAACAATGAAGGAATATAGTATTCACCTCCTCTGTTGGATATGAGGCATTTAATTATAAGCCCACATTAATTTTTAACCTCAATTTTATAGGTACTAAATTTATGAAAAACTTCATCTTTAGGATGTAAAATATAGACATGAAAAAATCTAGAATTATCATCAATAAAAGTTACCAAGTACTTTTTATTACCTATGGTGGGTGTAGTGTGAAAATCACCTATTTCACTATGTATTAATTCTAACAAATTAATTTTACTTTCTATAGTTGGAAATAGTTTCCTAACTATTTTAGTTTGAAGGAAATTTACACATTTATTATCATTATTATTTATGATAGTTAATAGTTCCATTTTTGAAATATTATTCATTTTCTTAAAATTAACATGGACTAAACGATTATTCCATAAATCAAAAGACTCTAGCAAGTAAGAAAAAACATTATTTGTATTCAATTTGAATAATCCATCATACAAGTGACCATTTCCAACAAAGATCCCACTTTTGGATAGAACAAAGTTATCATCCTCAAATACACACTTAAACTTAATTTTGTTTAATAATCTCCCCAAGAATAAGTTCTTACGAACTTTGAGCACATATAAAACATCATTTAAGGTGAGGATCTTTCATGAGGTTAACTCAAGATCAACCACTCTCCCTATTCATTTATTCCTACAGAGTTTCCCATGTAGAGAGGCATCCCACCATTGATTGATTCCATCCTCTTGAAGATAGATTTGTTATTTTACACGAGTCATGTAACACCAGAATGATCCACCAGGAATGTAAGATTCTAACCTTTTATGGAGATGTCTTGAGATCATTTATACGTATCATTTTTACTTGTTTTTTGTATAACTTTTTTGGGTCTTAACTTGGGCGCATTTGCGTAAAAATTAGAGAAAATTGGAAGGAGTATAGGTTGTCCACAGTTGGCACACGGTTTTCCCAAAACATGAACCCAACACAGAAAACTATGTGAATATAGACAGAGGGGATTCACATGGCTGGAGAATGGTTTATCAAATCGTTCAACCTTTTAGGATTAACCATACACCCCCTAGAAGAGTCACACGATTTGACAAACTGTGCACCACTGCCTAAGAAACTGTGCACAGGTTTTTAATTAGCTCAAAAATTAGATTTAAAATTTCCCGAACCCCCCATCTTAACCCAAAATCGACTCTAGATCAACCCTAACCTATTTTTATCATTTGTATAGTCTCCTAGATGAATTACTAAGTATTCCGACCTCTATTCTTTGTGATTCAATGTCCGAATTAAAGATTCACACCCCTCTCAGTAAGAGGATCTTATCCCATGTGGTTTCCTTATACTATCCCATTTCTCTCTCATTCATTGGAGGTATTTTACCTCTATTTTGATGGATCTCAATCAATGTTTTTTGGATCTTGATTTGTTTGATCTTTGATCTAGGTTTCACCTCTAGATCGTGTTATCCATCATGGGTTTGACCTATCAGTTTCAAATTGAGGATTTCCATTAGATGATTGCTCAATAACTAATTCAGGTTGGTGGTATAATTTCAATTTCTCATAGTATTGATTCCAAATTTTGTGTATGAATTATTATAATTCAATTGTAATGTTTGAAAATTTAATCTTGGATTGAATACATTAATTGATTAATTAATTTATGGAAACATGGAATTTGTATTAGTTAATTTTCAAATTAATTTATAGATTTTGTGAATGGAGAATTGGTGGGAAATTGGGTTTTGTTAATTTGGAATAATTAACTGTTTAATTAATTATAAGGATATTGAAATTGTTAAATTAGAATAATTAATTATTGAATTAATTATTTGTATTTTGGAATTGTTAAATCAAAATAATTAATTGTTGAATTAATTATTGGGATTTTGAGATTGTAAAACTGGATTAATTAATTATTGAATTAATTAATGAGAATTGTTGTGATCATGCAATTGATTTAAATGGATTAATTAATTATTGAATTAATTAATAAATGTTGTGATTGAGGAATGTGATAAGGAGGTTAATGTTGATTAACCTTGAATGATGTGATATATGTGATATATGTTTTTGATTGAGAAATGGGGTGCGGGACACAGACTAATGCTCAAAATACACAAAAGGGTCCTAGCCATGGAGTTCTAGCCCCAACTGCATGCATGTGAATATTTTTATGGGTCAGGGGATGATTCTCCAAATACCCATGAAGTGATTGAAAAAGAATGATGCTCCAAATACCCACGGGGTGCTAGACACGACGTTCTGTACCCATGAGATTGACATTGGACTATGGTTCCAATTGGTCATATTATGGATTGAAATGAAATGGAGAATAAAAGCCTGTGCGTTATAATGAATTGTGAATTGAATATGTGATATGGTTCAAACATCAGCATGGGCTAATGTAGGTATTGGTTGGTTTGGGCGTCCTTGGTAACCCATGGGAGTTATGTGGTTAAATAAGGAGTAATTGAATAAATGTAACTATTTTCTTTATTGTATTTATTTATCATTTATACAACTTCATATGCTGTTATTGACTGGATATAATTTTAGATGCTATTGGTGGTGACATAATGATTTGTACTCACATCCTACTTAGGCTGCCTGATCGGTACCTGAATAGATTTCTTGGTTGCATGATAGGTTAAGGGAAAGGTCCCTATGTTAGACGACTGAGTCAGGATGGAGCATGGATGAGGGAACTATACGTGGTTTAGGACCTGCTTGGTAATTTTCTGTGTCTTTATTTATTTTGGGTTTTTTCATATTAAAAATTGACACATATTGGCATGACATATCTACTGTTTAGTTTTGGATACTATATTTCCAGTTTTGGTCATCATGTGATGTTGGTATTATTCTGGTTATGAATATATCTATTGGTTGTTGTTTATTTATTTTCCACTATTTTGCTACTTTGATAAATAGGGTATAGTTTTTTCATGATAAATATTAGACTCTCATTTCTAGTTTCCATCCTCTGGCATATGGGGAGATGCACCTGAGGTCATGTGACCGACCAGCTTGGGGCACCGATGTGTGGAACCCAGGTCGAGATTATACAAAGTGGTATCAAAAGTGGTTATTTTCTTTTCCTTTTGTCTTACTATTTGGGAAGGGTATAAAAGAGAATAGGATAATTCAGGCCTTGATTAATATCTCGTGCATGGTTGATGTACAAGGGTAAAATCTATGTACCCAGGGTGGGATTTCTATTATTGATGTGTGTTGTTACAGTTGGTACTATTTCAAATAATGTGATGCACTTGTTGTGTGATGTGATTATTGTTTCTAAGTTTTTTTAGATTTGAATTATGTATTAGAATTTCATGAGAGTTGAGTATGCATGCATAATTTTAGGCACTTAGGATTTATTTTTAAATGCATCATTTTAGGCATGCATGGGAAAATGAGATTTGGGTAAGTTGTTGAAATTGAAATGTTTTTACTTGCTTGTGTAATTGAAATGAAAAAAATCTGCCTAATGTGAAATTGAAAATTGAAAATGATGCAACATGTGAATAAATGGATTTCTAATAAGAAACTTGAATTATGAGAATGAGTTTACCATTTGTTAACCATGAACTAGATGTAGGATGGTTAAGGGTAGTGATACCGCCTCAGTTTTGACCATGTAGTGGGGTATGAGGGAATGAATTGTTATGGATTAATTTGAATCCATTTTACATAAATGTGTTAAATTCGTGTTATGTGTCCTAATATTTATGTTTTTCATTATAGATATATGCCTCCATGATGACGCTTGTTGAAAAGATGATAGTAGGACATGGCTGGAGATGCTCCTCTAGTAGTGGAACCTGAGGCATCGGTATGTCGGGTGAGGAAGTAGGAGAACAATTATTAGAGAACTTTGATTAGTTTATGCAATTCATGGAAGGATACCTAGGGTGGGTTTTGAAAAGTATGTCTGATCTGACATGAATGTTCCAGTTGCAGCGCCCTTTGAAATTCACTAGAGAGGGTGGACCTGAGGCAGTTGAGTTTTGGATTGATTTTATCATAACTATACTTGAACACTTGGAGACTCCTACTAAAAAGAGAGTCAAATTAACAAATTATATGTTATTTGATCAAGAAAAGCAATGGAGGCACATCCATACTCAGGATGAACAACTGGAGAATATGGAGTGTAAGGAATTTAAAGATAAGTTCTTAAATCACTTTTATCCTGAGATGTTCATGAAGGAGAGAGAAGATGAGTTCATACGGTTGAATCAGGGGAGTATGTCTGTGATGGACTATGTTGGATGCTTTACAAATTTGTATCACTTTGTTCCAACATTAGAAGGAAATGAGGCTACTTTAAAAAAATGATTTTAGGATGTACTTAAATGTGAAATTAAGTCCTAGGCGAATATATTCAGGTTGAAGAATTTTTCAGAAGTGGTGAATTAGGCTCTCATATCTGAGGGGAACCTGAAGATGGTTTCCAATGGAGGACATTTGGTTTCTATTGGATGGTTAGGTGGTATGACTTATAAGGGTAGGAAGCATCACTACGGGAATGTTATCTATGGTGATAACAAGAAGAGTGGCTAGGGGGAGGGATCTATTACATAGGATCTTACCTGAGTATTTTTAAACTGGTGCGATAGGCTGGGACACTGTCATATCCATTGTTCCCAACCACCAATAGAGTGTTGATCTTGCGACAGGATGTCAGATCTTCAGAGGTTCTGTAGGAACCTATGATATATGGGTAGCGATGTATCATCTATATATAGTCAGAGTGTAGGAAAGGGATATTCTACAACTCATTGGTATGGAAATTAGAGTTCTACTAGCTATGGTGTTAGAGGTAGTGGACATGGAGATTTTGTTTAAGATCACCCATATAATCAAAGTGGTGCATCTTAGAGAACACAAACTGCATCATAGGGAAGAGGGACAGGGGAGTTACATGCCATTTATCCTAATCTTATAGATAATGAGGCTGGACCATTGATAGTAAGAGGTGATATTATTATAGATTATTCACTTTATATTACATTATTTTATATTAGTGCCTCTCATTCCTTTATTTATGCACAACTTGTGAATGGTTTGAGCCTGGCGGTGGAGTTTGTGAGTGGGGTGTTGATGATAGATACACCTTTGGGAGTGTGATTGAGAGACATCTATTTGCTCAAAGGGTGTTCTCTTGAGGTAGGGGAGTATCATTTTCTCTAAGATCTTTATATTCTTGACATGTTAGGCTTTGACCTAATTTTGGGTATAGATTGGTTAGTATCACACCAATCCCACAGATATTGTTACTATAGCAGAGTGACTTTTATGTCTACTAAGGGTGACAACTATATTCATCAATGAGAGTGGGATACCTAGGCGGGCCGTGCAAGGCCAGTTCATCAGGAACTAGGGGAGCTTACTACTCAGGTTTCTAGTTTATTGCAGAATGATGGGGGTGTAAAGTAGGATGTCTTTACACCCATAGTGGATAGGTTTCACGATGTTTTTCCTGAAGAATTATCAGGGATGCCACTAGTGAGAGATGTGAAATTTATAATTGAGATCATGCTGAGGGATGATTAAATTTCTATTCCACTATAAATAATAGAACTAGTAGATCTTCAAGAGATCAAGAATCAATTGGAAGAGTTGGAGGATAAGGTGTTTATCTGTCTGAGTACATTTCATTGGAGTTCTCCAGTTTTTTTTTCAAAAAAGGATGAGTGGACTCTGCGATTGTGTGTTGATTACTGAAATTTGAAACAGATGACAGTGAAGAAACAATATCGTGTTCCATGTATTGATGATCTATTTGATCAGTTGATGAGATATTGTATCTTCTCAAAGATTGACTTAAGATTGGGGTATCATTAATTGAGTGTTCGACCATCTGATATACCAAGGACATATTTTAGTTACAGGTATAGCCTCTATGAGTTAATTGTAATACCAGTTGGGTTAAAGAACACATCAATAGTGTTTATAGGCTTGATGAACACAATCTTCTATCCATACATAGATCAGTTTGTGGTAGTATTTATGGATGGCATCTTGGTGTACTCCTAGACTCATGATGATCATGCCTAATATCTTGACATCATCCTAAGTACAATGAGACTGCATCAAATATACGCCATTCTATCTAAGTTTCAATTTTGGATTGATCAGATACACTTCTTGGGAAATATCATCTCAGAGAAATATGTGTTAATGAACCCATATTAAGTTCAAGTAGTTGTTTCTTGGGAGCATCCTAAGAATGTTTTCGATATCCGTAGTTTTTTGGGGCTTGAAGGCTATTACTGAAGGTTCATACATAAATTTTATGATTTGGAATATCTAATTTCAAGTTTGAATAAAAAGGGGATAAAGTTTTAATGGTTATAATCATGCGGAAATTCCTTCTATAAGTTGAAGAATTTCTTGGAATCAACATAGATCTTGATCCTTCCCAAGCCAGGTGAGGAGTGAATGGTATTTTTTGATGCTTCTAGGATCAGACTCGGAGCAGTGTTGATGCAAGGAGATCAAGTTGTGGCATATGGGTCTTGATTATTGAGGCCACATGAACAAAATTACCCTACACACGACCTCTATTTAGCTGTAATGGTTTATGATTTAAAGTCTTGGTGACATTAGATTTTAGGAGAAAATTTTACTATGTATATGGATTACAAGATCTTGAAGTATATATTTTCACTGCGATATTTGAATCTCTGACAGTGGAGGTGGGTTGAGTGTCTGTAGTCTTTTGATTTTGAGCTAGCATATATGCCCATAAAGGGGAACAGTGTTGCTAATGCTCTAATAAAGAAAAATAAGACTCAGGTAGCTTAGGAGTCTAGTGATGAGTAGAAGATGATGAATTTTCCAAATAAGATGAATGTAGTGGTTCTGGAGAGTCAGGAGTAGATAAATCTCATATAAGTTTTAGTAGAGTATACACTTTTGATACAGATCAAGGATAAGAAGTATAAGGATCCATAATGTTTGGCCTTAAGGGAAATCCTTGAAGGTGGGGAGACACCTTCAGACTAGATCATAGATGAGGATGAGATAATCTATTCTAGGAATCAGGTTGTTGTTCCTACGAGTATGCAAAAGAAGCTGATGTGGGAATTTCATGCCTCGAAGTGGGCAGTGCATTGAGGTGTGACAAAAATGTATCGTGACCTACATCGATAGTTTTGGTGGCTGCGTATGAAAAAGAAGATAGCAGGGCTTGTGACACGATGTTACACCCGTCAATAGGTAAATTCTGAGCATCAGTGACCCGAAGATTTTCTACAGCTATTTACCATTACAGAATGGTAATGGGATGATGTTACCATAGATTTTTTGGTGGGTCTCGCAAGGAAACCTTAGAAGAATGATTCTATTTGGGTTATTATGGACAATTTGACAAAGGTAGTGCATTTCTTACCTATACAAGAGACCTTCTCAGTGGAGTAGTTGGGAGAGTTTTATGTTTGGGATATAGTCCATCTGCATGGAGTGATATAGAGTATTGTTTCAGACCGTGAATTTTGTTTTACTTTATGCTTTTATTAGGGCTTACAGAAGGCGCTTGGTACACAAGTTTTTTTGAGTATGACATTCCACCCACTAATAGATGGGCAGTTAGAACATACTATACAAGTGCTAGAGGACATGCTACAATCATGTGTCCTAGACTTTGGTGGATCTTGGGAGAAGCACATAGATTTAGTAGAGTTCACCTATAACAATAGTTATTAGGAAACTATTCAGATGGAACCATATGAGGAACATTATGGTAGGCCATGAAGATCACCTCTATGTTGGATGGAGGTAGGCGAGTTAGAGTTTTTGAGACCGAGTCTTATAAAGGAGATGTTAATGTTGGTCCAACTGATTCAAAAGCATATGGCTACAACTCAGAGTAGATAAAAGTCATATGTTGATAGAATTTAATGACCCCTAGATTTTATAGAGGGTGATCATGTATTCCTTTAGGTGTATTCTAGGTTGGGTCACCACAGGATACAGAGGCTGGGCAAGTTAGAATATTGGGTTGTTGTACTGTTTGAGGTTATGAAGAGAATCATGAAAGTGGCATATTGATTGGCTCTTCTACATAGGTACAATGCTATGCATGATGTTTTCATTGTCACAACTTTAGTCGCATCACCCCAAACCTTGTAATGCGATCAATGTAGATAATGTTGAGCTATAGATAGATGTTTCCTTTAAGGAGAATCCAATACGTGTGTTGGATTGTGTTGAGAAATTATTGTGGGGAAAGACCATGCAGATAGTTCATTTATTATAGCTACATGGGCATCTACATGTGGAAACATGGGGGAGAGAAGTTGATATGAGGGCTCAGTGGACCAATCTTTTTGGCTCAAAATCTTATAGATTCTTGGGAGTATAACTTAAGGATGAGATATTATAAGGTGGGGATATTGTAAGATCTTAAACTTTTCTAGAGAAGTATGGAGCTCATTTATAAGTATTCTTTTTCCTTTTTTTTATTATAACTTGTTTGGGTATTAACTTGGGTGAATTTGGGTGAAAATTGGAGATAATTAGAATTATGAGAGGTTATGCATGGTTGGCGCACTGTTTTTACAGACCGTGCACCCATTCCAGAAAACCATGTGAATCTAGACAGAGGGGATTCTCACAACTGAATCATAGTTTTTCAAACCGTGCGCCCTTTAAGAGCAACTGTGCACCCCCATCTTAGAATATGTGCATAGTTAAGGTGCACAGTTTGACAAACCATGAACCCCTACCCAGGAAACCATGTTCAGGTTTTTAATTATCCAAAAAATTGGTTTTAAAATTTCCTAAACCAACATATTAACCCCAAATCGACCCTAGATCATCCCTAACCTATTTATCTCATTTTCAGAGGCTCCCAAATGAATTAATATGGATTGTAATCTCCATTATTATATATTCAAAGCCCAGATTGAAGATCTACACCCCTCTTGGTAAGAGGATATTATCTCGTGTTGTTTCCTTATTCTCTCATGTATCTCTATCATCCCTTAGAGGGGTGTTTTCATCTATTTTTATGGATCTAGGTATAGGATTTTTGGATCTTGATTTGTTTGATCTTGGAAATAGGTTTTATATCTAGATTGTGTTCCTCATTGTGGGTTTTACCTATCCATTTCAAATTGGGGATTTCCATTGGGTGATTTCTCATTAATGAATTGAGGTAGGTGGCCTAGTTTCATTTTCCCATAGTCCTGATTCCAAATTGTGTGTATGCACTGTTAGAATTTAGTTGACAAGTTTGGAAATAAAATCTTGGATTTTATAAATTAACTGATTAATTAATTTATGGAAATTTGGAATTTGAATTACTTAATCGTTGAGTTAATTAATAAATTTTGTGAATAGATAATTGGTGGGAAACCGGGTTTTGTTAAATTATAATAATTAATTTTTGAATTAATTATTGGGATATTGAAATTTTTGAATTAATTATTTGTATTTTGGAATTGTTAAATTAGAATAATTAATTTTTGAATTAATTATTTTGATTTTGATATTGTTAAATTGGATTAATTAATTGTTGAATAATTAATGAGATTTTTTGTGATTATAAAATTGATTGAATGGATTAATTTTTTTTAATTAATTAATAAATGTTATGATTGAGGAATGTGATAAAAAGGTTAATTTTGATTGACCTTGAATGATGTGATATATGTGATATATGTGTTTGATTGAGAAATGGGGTGTGGGACACAAAGTGATGCTCCAAATAACCACGGGGGTCCTAGCCATGGCGTTCTAGGACCAAGTGCATGCATGTGAATATTTTTATAGGAAAAGGACTAATGCTTCAAATACCCATGAGTTGTGAGACAAGGATTGATGCTCTAAATACCCACAGGGTTCTTGACACGATGCTCTATGACCATGATATTTGCATTGGAACATAGTTCCAATTGGTCATATTATGAATTGTAATGAAATGGATAATGAAACACCATGTGTTATAATGAATTGTGAAATTAATATGTGATATGATTTAGACTTCGGAATGGGCCGAAGCATGTATTGGTTGTTTTGGGTGTCCTCAGGAACCCGGGGGAGTTATGTGGTTAAATAAAGAGTAATATAATAAGTGTAACTATTTACTTTATTGATTTTATTTATTCTTTATAAAACTCTATACACTGTTATTGACTGGATATTATTTTAGATGTTGTTGGTGGTAGCCTACTAAGTTGTACTCACACCCTACTCAGGCTGTTTGATTAGTACCTGATAGAGATAATATTTTCATAATTTTTATATGTTTTTCAATTATTTAAACCCTAAAAATTTATCATTTTGAGTTATTTGCATCAATTTTGGATTTATAGGGGGTTTTGGGATTAAATGTGAAAATTGTTTAATTCTAGAATATAGATAGATTTTAACGATTTTGGTAATTTGATCATAACTTTTATAATATAAATCCAATTGATGTGATTATTTTTTTACATTCCTTGATTTATTTTATACATATTTGTCTTCTAGACCAGGAGATAATTCATCCATCTAGGGGCGCAAAAAATTCAATCAAGTTGGATAATCATTCTGGATGACATGGTGGACCCCGCCTCATTCATTGAATCATAACTCAGGATCCATAACTCTAATTAAGGAGATTCTAAATTGAATTGAAAGATAATTCAAAGGCTTGTTTGACTGTGGAATATTATGGAAATATTCCATCATTAGTGCATCTAGTGGATGCTTTAAATTAGGGTCAGATTTAGGAAACATTCTTCTAGAATAAATATTTGAAATTAATGGACCATATCTTTTTCTACACAAGGAGGATGAATTTGAAATTTTGGAAAGAAATGTAAAATATTTTTTTGAAACAAATTTCTATAATAAAATTATTTTAGATCCAGTCATTAATGGGGTCGACCATGCTCAATATTTTGGAGGAAAGATTCTCGATCCAAGATTTCAAAAAAAACCTATAAAAATGTATCCCCTCTCATTCTAAAAACATTGGTACTTTGGGTGGACATATTCTAAAGTTTTATAGTTTCATCCTTGATGTAATAGTATTATGAAATTTTAGTATATTCTAGTCTTCTTCTTCATCTCATTCTCTCATATTTTTATCTTTTGTGTTTTCACTCTGATCTTCTCCACTGTGAATTCTTATGCTCATGATCATAAGTAGCTAACCGGAAGAAGTTCCAAGGGAAGTAATCTAGTGATGAATCCAAGTCTTTGAGATATATTTTTTAAAGTTTCTTGTTTTCTTAGAATTATATCTAGGCGAATCTTAGTGGGAAAGTAACCTTTGTGTCTCCACTTTCTACCCAAGGTTTAACTTTTTCTTTTGCAATATTTCCCCTTGATTGAGGAGATGGATGTGCGGTCTCTTGCTAATTGTTGAGAGAACCATATATTCACAAAAATTTGAAGAGGAGAATGTTCACACATATGATGGAGTGTTCATTAAGTAAATTTGATACTAATTAAGATACAATGAAGGTTAACTCGGGGTGATTCTCTCAAGAATGTCTTCTTTCATTTTAACTTCATTATGTTTTCATTCATTGTGTTTGCATTACATCTGCATGATTAATTTTATAATTTCATTATCAATTATAAAAAATCCATTTAATTTAGTTTTATTCCATCAATTAAAAAATATAAAAAAAAGTGAATTAGAACTAGTGAGTGATTGACCTCAAAAACTCCTCAATAGATCGACCTAGGAAAGCCCCTATGATGCGCGTGGTTATAAATATTTTTGAGAGTGCGTACGAAAACACTTAATCAAAATTAGTTTCATTTTCAGGGAGCCAAGTGGTATTCAATCACTATTTTTATTCACATTTTTTAAATAATTTTCCATTCATTTAATAAAACAAAAAAATATTCTAAATTAAAAAAAAATAATAAAGATCTATTTGTTCATGATTTATTACAATTCAAATTATTATGCATGGAAAGAACAATCTTAGGTGAAAGAAAATGTTTACAATGATATTGATTCTATGTTTCAAAGGATTACTAATTTAGTGGAAAACTTAGAGAGAAAAATAGAGTGGATATCTGAATACGTACATGCATGTCAAGAGAAACCAGAACCTGAACCAAAATGAGTGGTGGAAGAGATTTCACTGATCATTTATTATGTTAAAGAACCTAAGGTGGGTGAGAAGGAGATTATAAAGGAATTAATCATTGCATCCCGCACTCAACCATTGCTTGAGGAGGTCCTATAAGTACACATTCACATTGATGCACTTATGGGAGATCAACAATTTTTTGAAGAATCCTAGCATAACATTGTTAAAGATAACCTGAAACTTGATCTTCCCATTCCTGATAATGAAACATATGGACTTTTCTACCACTATATTTATTTAGAAGACAATGATAAAGATTCACCTACTAAGATTTAGTTTCCAATGGTCCTCCCTGAAGAGATCAATTACCAAGATGACTTACTTGAAAGGGAAGATTTCTTTTTTAATTCTTCATGTTTTAATCTTATTCTAATTGAACTTTTTTCTAACTTCTATTTATCTGAAATTTTTGGTATAACACAAATGGATCATCCCTTGGATGTTAAATAAGAGACTACACAAGTGGTGGCAATTGAAGAATAATAGCTGGAGAATAATGTGGTGCAACTACCTTCGCTACATCATATTACCTACTATATGTAGGAGGACACCATTAATGTCAATAGGGACCACCCCTATCTTCTTTTCCCTCCCACTCTAGACCTTAATTTCTCTCTTTATTCTTTCTTGGGGGTTTGGAATTATATTATATTCTTCAGTATTCTAAAATATTGGTGTATAATCCTCGATACTAGGAAAAGTCACATGTGGTGTTTTATCTCAAAGAAACCATACCCACCTTCTGATTGGGGATAATCCGTTGTAACTGACTGACTAGGGGAAGTTAAAACCTATCACTCGCTTGGGGGTATAAACCAAGAATTATCCCTTTTATATCCCCTTTATATCTCATTTTTATTTTTTTCTTATGTATTCTCATTTTTTTCTTGTAGTTTTCAAAGTGGTAACATCTAGGAGCTTAACTCAAGGATTCCACTGAAAAATAAATCAGGTTGTGTCTTTCCTTTTATTTATTTTGTTTGCTGCCCAATTTAAATTCTATGTTAAAATTTTCATGATATGATTTTAGATAAAGATAGGTTATTAAATGGAATAAGTTTAGGGGAGGAATTTCAATCTATTCTTAGTATTTTATATGTTCTTTCATTTTATTTATTGTGTATTTTTCTGAATTTTTCATGTTTTTCTTTTTTAGTGTGTTTTTAGAAATCTTGAGATGAATTGAATACTTTGGAAAACCAAACCCATTAGGGTGTTTTTGGAAAATTTATTTATTTTACTGTTTAAGTATTTAAATTATTGTTGAATGGATTTTGTTTCCTGATTTTTGATCTTTTCATTTGATGAAGTTTGGTTGATTATGAAAATCATGTGCACTATTACTATCCAAAGTGAATGTTATGCCCAACCTGATATTTTTTTAAACAACTTTGACACATTATTTACATTTATATTTTTATTAGGAGTCTTGATACATGTCGTGTGATCCATAAATTACTATTTTTATCTTTTTCAAATCTGTTAGAGTTCATGGAATGTGTTACGAATGATAGAGGCACCACTTTGAAAGCCCCCCTTTGCATTCAACTCTTATTTTGGACCACCTTTTAATATGAACATCATTAAGACCCTATTATCCATAAAATAAATTGTTATTAAGTCATATTACAAGCCATTAATACCCTTTATAACCTTATCTAGAAGTTAAATTCATGATTATTATTGAACTCAAGTGTGTGGGAGGGAGAAGACGAGCTGTATTTCGCTTTTTTGAAGAATTGTTTTGAGATAAAAAAAGTGTTTCCATATGTATTACTATTTTGGTGGATGAAATTTCATGAGGTAAATATGTATTGGTGTCCCAAAATATCATTACAAATATAGGTCAGATTTTCACCAATTTTTGAATATCAAAAGATGCCTCTCTTTTCCTCAAAAACATGATTTTGAAGAGAAATCCAGATCTACAAACAAGCTGAAACAATGATGAAATTGGGTAAAGAGGGTATAAATTCATTAATATTGAAATTAAAAGTGTGAAATTCCTATTGAAATAGGTTTTTGGAGTTGATTCATTTTTGAGATGATTAAGGAGCACACCATTCTTGAGGAAATCTGTTTTCATGCATTCACTTCACTTTAGAGCTTAACACTCCTCATTCCGCCTCAAAGGTTTTTTAATTTAAAACCTACTAAAACTCATCCTCAGAATATCCCATGAAAAATACCTCATTATTGACACATTTTTACTCTTTAAGGTGAATATACTAGGAGGATATAAATCCTATGGATATCAAACATGTTTTTGATAATGAGAAAAACTCCATATTAAATATCCTTGAATGAAGGGATAAATATTTTTCTAGGGAGGTAGGTAAAACATGCATGTGAGGATTAACATGAAATTGAATGAATTATTATTATTTTTGAGGACTTATGAAAATTTTATCCATTTACAAGGCATGATATTTTCTTTGATATGATAATTGGGTAGTGTTGTCATTTATGCTTTGGGAAGTTTATTTTGACCTTGGTATAAGATGATTTCCCAGGAGTGCAATATTTAAGTGTGGGGGGATTGATAGAGATAATATTTTAATAATTTCTATATGTTTTTCAATGATTTAAACCCTGAAAATTTATCATTTTGAGTTATTTTCATCAATTTTGGATTTATAGGGTGTTTTGGGCTTAAATGTGAAAATCACTTAATTCTGGAATATAGATAGATTTTAATCACTTTGGTAATTAGATAATAAATTTTATAATATAAATCCAATTTATTTGGTTCTTTTTTTTAGATTCCTTATTTTATACATATTTTTATTCTGGATCAGAAGCTAATTCAGGCATCTAGGGGCCCAAAAAATTCAATCAAGTTGGATAATCATTCTGGACGACATGGTGGAACCCACCTCATTCATTGGAGCATAACTCAGGATAAACAAATTAAATTAAGGGGATTCAAAATTTAATTGAAATATAATTAAAATTATTTTTTGACTATTAAAGATAATGTAAATATTCTATCATTAGTGCGACTAGTGGATGCTTGAAATTGGGGGCAGATTTAGGAAACATTAATCCATAATAAATGTTTTGAATTAATGGACCATATATTTTTATACAAAAGGAGTATGAAGTTGAAATTTTGGAAATAAATGTAAAATATTTTTTAAAAACATTATAAAAGAGAAGTATTTCATATTCAGTCATTAATGGGGTCTACCACGCTCAATATTTTGGAGGAAAGATTCTGAACCCAATATTTCACACTTTTTTTCCTATAAAAATGTATCCCCTATATTTCTCAAAACATTGGAACTTTGGGTGGCCATATTATATATTCTTATAGTTTCATTAATTATTTAATATTATTTTTCAATTTTAGTATATGGTAGTCTTCTTCTTCATCTCATTCTCTCATATTTTTATCTTGTGTGTTTTTACTCTGATCTTCTCCACTGTGAACTCTTATGCTCATGATCATGAGTAGCTAACCGAAGGAAGTTCCCAGGGGTGTAATCCAGTGATGAACCCAAGTCTTTGAGATATAATTTTTAATATTTTTTTATTTTCTTAAAGTTATATCTAGGGGGATCTTAGTGGTCAAGGTGCCTTTGTGTCTCCACTTGCCACCCAAGGTTTAACTTTCACTTCTGTAATATTTTCCTTTGATTGCAGAGGTGAATGTCCGGTCTCTCGATGATTATTGAGAGAACTATATATTCACAACCATATGTAGAGTAGAAAGTTCACACATATTATGGAGTGTGTTCATTAAGTAAATTCGAAACTAATTAAGAGATGACGAAGGTTCACTCAGGGTGATTCTATCAGGAATGTCTTATTTCATTATAACTTCATTTTGTTTGCATTCATTATGTTTTCATTGCAACTGCATTTTTAATTTTATTATTTCATTATCAATTCTCAAAAATCAATTTATTTTAGTTTTATTCCATAAATTAAAAGTATATATATATATAAAAGTGAATTAGAAGTAGTTAGTGATTGATCACAACAACTCCTCAAGAGATCCACCTAGGTCAGCCCCTATAATGCACTTAGTTATAAATATATTTTGAGAGAACGTACAAAAATGATTCATCAATACCCAAATATATTTCACATTTTCAAGATAGGTTATTGTAAAGAGCCCTATGTTAGATGGATGAGTCGGGATAGGGCAGGGATGAGAGAACCAGATGTGGTTTGGGATTGACTTGGGAGTTGTTAGTGTTTATTTATTTTGGGTTTTTCATATTGAAACTTGACACATATTGGCATGACATATCAACTATTTAGTTTTGGACATTATATTTCCAGTTTTGGTCATCATATGATACTATTATTATTTTAGTTATGGTTATATCTATTGGTTGCTATTTTTTCTATTGTGATACTTTTATAAAGAGGGTATTGTCTCCCTATGATTGATATTAGAACCTCAATACTAGTCAACAAACTATGACGTATGGGTAGGTACACCTAAGATCATGTGACTAACCAGATCGGGGCACTGGTTTGTGGCACCTGGGTCAGGATGTTACAAGTAAGAGTTATCCTCAAGCACATTTTCTTTGAAGATCATGGCCACAAAATTCTCTTTGAAGCATTTTTTCCATCTTTCTTCTTATAGATACTATAGTCCCATTTGAAGTGTCTCTAATTTCCAAAAAATTATCATGAAACTTTCTTATTATTTAATTTTATCTTTCATTTTGATGGATGGTTTGGATTTTTCCCCTTTGAGAACCTAGATGGATCCACTCTCTCTATGATATAGAAATTAGATTTATCATCCTTAGGCTCATTTTACTCCCCGAGATTTTTATATTCCTACTAAATTTTTAGGTATTTGAGTAACCCATTAAGGGAAATATATTCCTTCTTATGATTTAGATAATGTTTAACATTCTTATAATAATGAGGGAGATTATCAATGATGGATGTGATACTGATAACGTCATCCATGTTCATCTTGTTTTGCTGAAGGTGTTGTAAGATGCGTTGTATTTCATAGAATTACTGTATGATAGATCTACTTTCAACCATTTTATATGAAATAAAATTTCTTACTAGGAATTTATTTCTTGATTCATCCTCAATGATTTAAATTTTCTCCAAGTAATCCCATATCTCCTTTACACTTATAATATGTTGATATGTTTCAAAGAGATCATCAACTAAAGCATTGATTATGCACCCTAAACACATGATATCATCGTTATACCATTTCTATCTTGTGTTGGAAACTTTAAGTTTCTCATCCTTGGATGTGATATTGGGGATTTTGAGTTGAGAGGATTTACACCACTTTGAGAGTTTCAAGAAGAAAGTGCATCCTCTTTTTCCACCTCTGGAAGTTGTTGCCATTGAATTGATCCTCCTTAATCACATTGTTGAGCATAACCATATCCATGATGATAGAATATACTCTTAATATTTTTGGGGATATAAATTGATAATGGATATGGATATTCTTGTATGATAGTAGAAAGAGCTCATCGAGGCACGTTACATTATCTCTCCCCTTAAAAATAAATTTTACACCACCAAATCAGTAGTATTATGGGTTGTCGGTGAATCCTCTTTAGGATAAAATAGTGGATTGATACCTGAAACAAGTAATTGGTGTATATTATCCCATAAATAAGATTTATAAATAAGTGATATTTGAAAATGTATTTTTTGTTGAGCACCAACAAAGTTCATTTAATTCTTGTATAAGGATTTTGTGGAATCTCAATTTGTAGGAAGGATTAAAGTGCATGGGAATGGTTGAAATTAATTTCCCATAAAATGGGGATTTTATTTTATAGGCATGTAATCATTAATTAAATTGAATTGGATTAATAAATTTCCTGGAAAGTCATATATTCTCCATATTTATTATGGTCCATCATATCGAACTCAATCAAATAAGTTGACCAAATCTGTAACAATCCATACCTAACCAAACCATTAATTTTTCCAGTTTTGGTGGTTTTAGGTGTTCAGGGGAGGTTTTATGAGTTTTTTGTGGAGGATATAGGTTTATAATATCTGCTACAGGTAATTCACATCATGTAATGTTTACATGATTTGAACTGGTGTTTCACGACTTGTACAACCGATGTGTTCACGACTTGTAAATTATCATAGGGGGAACCTATGAGATGGATTTCACATTGTGTATGTATAATTCACACTATGTATTAATTAAAGTTTGAGGTGATTCATTTTTTGGTGAAAGATGGAATTTTTAGAAAACCCATGTGTTAAACGACGTGTAAATTTTACACAATGTGAAATCGGTGGGATTCCAAGATTTGAGTTTTTTTTCTCATCTAATTTATTTCTTTCAGCCATGGCCTCTACCTATCTCATTCTAGATAAACCCTAATCACCAAAAGGAGACCTTTTATCCCTCTTCTCCCTTTCTTTGATCTATTGGTTTTGGTGGTTGTTCTTTGGCGATCAGTGGTAATACCTTCTCTTCCTTTTGATAATTTTCTTTCGTTTCCCCCCCAAGGATTCACAATGGTGATGATGTTTTGGTTTGGGGTGTGATTTGGGCTTATTTTTTATGTTCCTTTGGTGTTTTTTAGGTTGATACATGGTTTCCCTTGTGCAGTTGTGGTTGGCATGTATTTCTCCTTTGCCCTGCGGTGCGCAATGAGTTGGCATAACTTACTTGATGTAGATAATCCCTCATTTATATTTATTGTGTATCATGTGAGAGGGGTTTTATTTTGTTTATATATGGGGTATAGTTATGCTAGATTAATTAAAGATAAATAACTAGTTAATTGAAATTGACGGGGAAAATGGGAATGATTCACATGTTTTTACAGCTTTGATATTATTGTGATATGATAGATTATATAAGCTTGATGTCCCACTAAAAATTGCGATCATTGGGGGATTTGTTTATGTTAGATGAAATGTGTTGTGTCTACTGTGTTTGTTGTGATTATTGTGATATCACCGTAAATTGGAAATTATATAACCACTTATATTTGGATAATGAAATGGTTTCCCTAGTATTATGGCTTGTGTTATGACACCCCTAAAATAAAGTGAAATGTGATAAAATACCCTTTGTTAAATTTGTAAAATGGACTTCGATGTGTTGTGATGTGTGGCCATGATTTTGGGGTGGTGATGTGTGTTTGCGATGCAATGTGGGGATGATGGGTGATATGTGGCTATGCTTTTGGGGCAGAGAGGTGGTTATTGTTAGGAAATGATTTTGGGGTGGTGAGGTGGTGGTTGTTTGGCCTTACTTTTGAGGTGCTGAGGTGATGGTTTGTGTGTCTGTGATTTTGGGGCGGTGAGGTGGTGGTTGTTTGACCATGCTTTTGGGATGATGTTGTGGTGGTTGTTTGTCCATGATTGTTGGGGCAGTGAGGTAATGGTGTGATGGAGATGATGACCTACTTGTGATGTGTGGTTACATTGTGCTCGATGAGCGTGTAGTGATGGAATAAATAATTATTTAATAATGATTGAAATAGATGAGGTTTGGTTTGGTTAATGGTATGGTAATGATTAATGAATAAATAATGATGAGTTGTGTGGTTAAATGTGGTTGGTTCATAATAGTGAAATGAATGTGATGATTAATGGAATTGGTTATAAATGTGAAATATGGATTGTGGCTTGTATGGTGTTATGCATTTTGAGGTGGTAGTGAAAGTGGTGATGTTTTGAGTTGGTTAGTGTTTGGTTGTGAACCCATAGGCTGGGATTGTTTGTAGCTATAGGTATATACATGTATATTCTTGTGATTTCTATATGCACCCACATGCATCATGCACTATGTGCTGACATTTGTATCGTCACATGGGGATGTTTTCCCAATATACTGGTGATGAGGATAGATGTATGGCTACCTGCTCTTTCCCAATCTCTCTTCTAGGCAAGTAGATATTCACACATTGTGATGGTTAGAGGTATGTTAGTGCACTAGGTGATGGCCCATGTGTTTTTGGGAGAGATGCGATGTGACTGTGCTATGGGGTGGTAGCCCAGGTGTTTTCATGTAGGATATTATATGACTATGCTGTGGGGAAGTGGCCTAGGTGTTTTCAGGAGATATTTGATATGATCATTCCTTGGAGACTTCTAGTGGGGGTCATGTGTGGTAGGAGGAGGGAACGATTTTGATATCCTTCAAGTTCATGATACCCTACCACTCTAGTTATTACAATGGTTGGGATGTGATGAACAAGATATTTTTGGGTGATATGTGATATGACCATGTTATGGGGTGGTGTCCAAAGTTTCAGTAGGCAAGGTGTGATGTGATCATGTTGTGGTGTGGTGGTATGTTATTCGGAAGAGACTAGAGTGCCATGGTGTATGATGTCGGGGTGTGAGATTGGAAAATCAATGGGAAAACGACGAGGGTACCCTTTATCGATATGCTTCTTATTATGTTATTATACTTGGCTTGTGTTATTTGGTGTGCATGCCTTGGTGAGGTTGGGATGGATAACTGACATGTTTAGGTGTTTTTAGTTCTGTTATTTTCTCAAGGGTGAATTAGTTTACCACTTTTACATATGTACAAGAGACTTTGGTTTTACTACTGATTATACCTGTATGCTCACCCTATGTATATAAAATAGTTTTCAAGTTTCTAGGAGGATTACTTGGACCACGATGGACATTACTAGCTCAAATATTTGAATAGTTATTGTTTCACTTCTTTAGATTTACCTTTGGGTATTTTACTTTTGCTGAATTTTATCTGTATTAGCTTTATTTATACATGCATTGTGGGATAGTTTTAGTTTCTTTTATATTATTTCATGGAGTTACTTTTGGTTGATTTGTCTTATCTATTGATCCTATATTTTTATAGAGGGTAATGCCTATAATTTCATGATATTTTTATAACCTCTGTGCTAGTTTCCAACCCGGGGCCTACTATAGGTGGGACTTGGGGGTCATTAACTCTCTCCCCTCACTACAACATCTTTGGAGGGAGGGGGTCATGGTATTAGAAGTGATGGTTTAGAGATAGGATGAAGTTTAGAGTTAGAAACAATGAGGATTTCATTGGTTGGTATGGAAATAGTTCTAGTTGACCTTGACATGTGACATTGGCCAAGGAGACTAGCTAAGAAACAAGATCTGAGGCCCCCCATGATCTAGTGCAAGGAATCTAAGCTTATTGTAAAACCATGTGAGTTGGACTTATTTGTAGGGTAGAGACCTAGGATTGGTACATGCATCATGATGATTTATGTTCCTATTTGAGTTGGATTATTTTGGAAAGGTTAAAATGAATAAAGTGAAGTAAAATTAACCTAAATGAAATTCCATACTACCAGTCCTAGAAAATTGTTGTTTTCTTTTCATCCATGGTTTTTGGACATCATCTGTGTGTGGTTAAAGCAGTAGAGGTTTAGTCATTTGATCCAGTTGAGGAGTATTATTAGTGGAAAATGACATTGAACGGTTTCTAGTGGAAGGCTTTGGGGAAGTATAAGGGCCATGTTTCAGATGTAGATATAGAGAGATAAATATAGGAGCTCAATGTTTCTTTTATTTTGATTTGGGAAATAGTGGGATACTAGGTACCTTTGGCTTTCATTTAGATGTGAGGAGCTACACACCAGTGGTGGATGATTTATTTGGGTGAGCGGAAGGAGGTATATGTTTCATGGGTCGAATTTTAGAAATATTTCTGAGCAAAGTTCCTTTCATCAACCATGAAGGCAATAAAAAGGAATGATATTATTTCTGTTTAGTAAGGGAGTATATCAGTGTAGGTGTTGGGAATAATGTTCAAGGACCTTATAAATTTTCCCCATATTTTTTTTCAAATGATTATACGCATGTAATACATCTTGAAGAGGCACTATGTCCTTCTATCAAGTATGCATTTACTCCTTTTATGTTGACACTGTATTTGAAAGTCTAGAAGAAGACAGAGGTGATCGAGAAGATTCACTCACGAGAAGGCTTACTATGATAGGGGAATCACTAGGGTTCCTTGAGGAGCAAGATTGTTAGTGGTAGGTCTCAGGCACAAGGACCTTTGAGGTTTCAACTAACAAGGATTCGACCTCACCAAATTCCCTTTCAGCCTTCTAGGTCTAGTGGTTTCCATGATTTTATTGGATATATCAGGAAAATGTGTTTTGGTTATGGGGTTCATATAAATCATCAAAACCAAGGCCCAATAGTTTTTTGAGATCATTTTGGCGGAGGCAGATAAGTTCAATGCCATCCTCAGCAGCTGTTACCAACGAGGTTATTCCAGTAGCAAGGATAACAATGAGACCAAGAAAACTTTGTATCTCAAAGATGTTCTTTTGTGGTTTCTAAGAGATAATAGTGTATATTATCTCCGGATCCACTGAAACACAACTTTCAGAGATTAAATGGCCTAGAAAGCATAACTATTTTATCTAGAAATAAAAATTTGAATTTTCTTCATACAAGTGATGATCTATCAAGATTTCTAACACTGTCGCCAAGTGGTGCTCGAGCTCAACCCTTTTCATCAAATACACCAATATGTTATCCAAAAACACCCCAATAAAAAAATATAGATATCTCTAAAATATCCGATTCATCAATTCCATAATGACTGCAGGTGTATTCTTAAGACCAAAATGCATTACCACGTATTCATAATGGCCATATCTACTTATGAAATCTATTTTCAGAATATCATCCTTCCAAACTCACAATTGGTAATATCTTGACTGTAAGCCAATTTTAGAGATCCATTGAGATCCCCTCAATTGATCAAATAGGTTATCAATGCATGGAAGTGGATATTTCTTCTTTATCATAACTGGGTTAAGCATATGATAATTGAAAAATATCCAAAGAGTTCTATTTACATTCTTTACAAAAAAGACCGGTACTGCCCATAAAGATGTTCTTGGTCATATGAAACCCTTGATTTATAGATCATCCAACTACACTTTCAGCCCCATAATTATGGTGTTTCTATCATATAAGATGGATGGTAAATAGGAATATTCCACAGGAGGAGATCGATCGTAAAATCCACATCACTTATAGGGGGTAATCTTGATAATTTATTGGGAAAAAATATATAGAAATTTATCCACAAATACTATAAAAATATTACTCTAAATCTCTTCCATCGATTTCAAAGTGAACACTTTCAACTGGTAAGAGATCACTCCTATTTTTGGTTCTAAAAATCTCATCACACTCATCTTTACATCCCTTTCTCCCTTGAAGAGATGCTCAGTGCCATCCTCAGTCACTAAAATAACTGTTATGCTATAATAGTTGATGTGAGCCTTGAATGTTGTCAACCAATCCATACCTAGTATTACATCATAAACCTCCATCTCCAACTCCAAGAAGTTCCATTTTAGTTTAGCTCAATTAATAGTTATAGATTATACTCTACACAAAAAGGCTCGACATTCTATTTGACCAAGAGGATTTTACAGATTTATCAAAGAAGGAATCATATCAAGTTTTAAACTTACCAAATCAACAACATGGGAAGGAATGATGGAATTAGATGCACCAGTATCAAAAAAAACTTTCATAAAGGTAGAATTAAAAATAATCTTACCTCTCACCATATATGGTCCATCCTGATCATCCATAATCATCTGCCCAGCCCCATATAATTTCATTATTGCTGCATTCTGCAACTTGTTTCCTTGATGAGATTGTCCTTGCTGAGGATTAATGGTATTCTTAGAATCACCATGGCTATCTCTGTTATACTGACAAGATTGATTCTTCTATCCCCACCCTATAGAATCATACGGTGCTCGTGACAATTGAGATGTTTCCCAAGCACTTGAACTTGGAGCACTATGACAATAGTGCTTAATATGTACCATCTTGTTATAATTTTGGCATGATATTAGTGGTGTTTTACACTCTCTCTTTATGTGTTCAAAGAAACCACTTTAGAAATATCCTTCTTTTATCATGGGTATCAGAGGAAGATTCACTGATCCAGCTATTTGATTCTGATGTAAGCTTCCACCCTAGAAGTAGGTTTCCCTCTTCCGTTTTCTCACAACATTAAAGTTCCCACCATTTCACATGGGTATCATGATACTTCCTCCTCCCATAAATCCTGATATGTCCCATCCAACCACCGTATCTTTATTCACCATCTTGGTATAGTATGTAATGCAAATCAAAACTATCTTCGAGAAAATCTCATATCTTATCCCCCGTTCAAAGATGTGTTCATTCAAGGATGAACTAGTATCATACTCGGGTGTAAGTCACACTAAATTCATGAATTTATCCACATACTCAGTGATAACCAGATTTTTATTCTCTAGGATGAAGAAGTATGTCATCCTTTGAATATTGAAAACATGAGGATGGAATTGTTTATTGAAAAATTCCTCATAATCCTCCCAACTAAGGCCTTGATCTACTCAAGACTGTACCCCTAAATCCCACCACTGGCATGTAGGGTTCTCCAACATATACATTCCCAATATGACTTTCAGTTCCGTAGGTGTGCTGTTGAAATAAAATATAAGATTCATCATATTCAACAACACCTTAGCGTTTTTTGGTTCCAAATAACCCCAAACGATTGGTGGATTATGTTTCTAGAACTGCATGGAATGATCCAATTGTCTTGGATCATCCATCTGGTTCCCTATTTCCACAACCTGAAATGCTTAGATAATACTCTGAATCAGTTGTTGGTTCACCTGTTTCTCAGGTGCAACCACATTTTCCACAACCTCTTCTGGTTTGTTTTGACGATGCTTATCAGGTGTCATTTTTTAGAAAACCCACAAACTCTATGAGTCTCAATTTTTATTAACTTAAGGATTATCATGTCAAATTCTACAACATCAAATATAACAACATTGCTTTCCAAAAATCAACCCTTTTTCACATTCAACCAATTTTGAAAACTTTTAACTTTATTTTGAAAATAAAACCATTTTCAAAACACACCAATGATGCTCTTTTAAAAGTCTTTCATTTGGAAACAATTTTTTTCAAAAATTAACATAGTGTATCAAATCATATATCATTACTCAAAATTAAATATTAAATACTAGTGATAATTCATTAGTCTAATGCATTTCACGATTATATCATTGGCTAAACCCATGATAATGAGATTCCAATATCTTATATGTGTTTGCGAAACACTTATGTACCCAAATCCCTAGTAACTTAAAGTTCAGCATAAAAAGGTTAGTTACATATTTTTATGATCTAAATTTCAAGTCCCTTCAATAATACTTCTTTCTATGATCATGAACTATGGAATAAACTGAAAAACATTCAACTCCAAGACCAAGAAAACTGATGAATACATGTTCCACAAGGAAAGGAACAAGCTGATACCATTTATCTGAAAAATGATTTTGGACCGAAAAAAACTGATACCATTTTTAACATCCTCCCTTCTCCTCATTAGCTTGAGAAGGTGGGAGGAATGATAAATTTCCTTAAGTAACATCTTCAAGACACCAAAGGCTATCAATAAATGTTGAAGGGTTCAATACATGTGGGGGTTGATTTACTCAAAAAGAATAAACAACAAATCCAATAAAACCAACCCAAACCAACCACTATATTATGCATGATAAAAATAATGAAAACTCAACCATTTATTTTATATCAAAACCAAAAAAATTATATTACGATGGAAGCCAAACTAATATTAAATTAATAAATATAAGATAAATAATAAAACTCCAAAATGACCACAAATATTCATGCTCCACAATATCCATGCTCCAACATCATGAAACTGCCCAAGTATCATGAGGAAGTGCTAAATACATGTGATACTTTACCTTTTCCGATGTCTCGATGGATGAAGTCTACAAAATCACCAAAGTTCCAAAGTTGGGGTGAGTACTAAAACTCAGTAGGATTTTCCCAATGACTTTCCTAATCACACCACTAGGATAAAATATTTAGAAACATATATACAAAAAAAAATATTAAACAATTTCCTCAGTAGTTTATAAATAAATATAAACTTAAAAATAGTTTATAACTAAATATAAAAAAGTTCCATGTCACCCAATTTTTTTTTAAAAATCTATATTCTAGAAAACACCCAAATAATTCTTTAAAACCATTTCATAAGTTCTATTGTCATAACCCCTTTCGATCCACATAACCACAAAACCAACTATACATGCTTTGTTATGATAGTTCCATACTCATGAGCAGTCTCTTATTGATATACCATGTCATCAAAATGTAATTATTTCCCATTTTCCATTAGACATTTAGCACCGAGCATTAAGTAATATTTCAACTAATCCTCATAAATTCAATACAAACACACACACCAAGTATTCCCAAAACAATACCAAAAAAACCATTTCATCCATTTTAAATAAATAATTATTTCATTAAAAAACTTCCAAAAAACCAATTAAAAATACACCATTTTAATAAAATAGTCCATTTTATTGAAAAAATATTGATTAATACATTTACCACAATTCTAGAATATCTACATTTTAAAACCAAGAACCAAAAAACTCTCTATAAAAAACACCCAATTTTTATGTTTCCACAAACTGTCACCCAAGGGGGTTTTAAAAAATCTTTACACATCTATATCTTAATGAATTTCACACAAAATAATATATTTGAAACTGATACAATCAATTCTAGGAAGTGGAGTCTAGATTGAAGCCACATACCTTGAGAGTTTTAGAGAAAATGATAAACGGATGAAGAACACCAACGAAACCATGTTAAATCTCCATAAACCCCCTTAAATATATTATCCCAAAACAACCATAGAAAATTATAAAATTATTTGGCATCCACATACTTATATCTACCCAAATTGGGTGTATATATAAGAAACCTAGAGAATAGGTGAATTATATCTATAAAACACAACAAGAATGATGAAGAACAAACACATACCCTGAAGAGTCAACTTCTAATCACCAAGTGAAGCATTCAAATTGCCTTCTAATTGATGGGAGAACCTTCCCTGAACTTTAGTGAACTAAAATCATGAGTTAGGGATGAATGGGATGGAAAATGAGATAATTAAAGGAATTTTTTAGATATACTTTTCAAGGAGGTGGTTTTGACCTGCGCATGGTTTAGTCTCACGGTTAGATAAACCGTGCGCTAACAGTGTATTATCCGCTACCTATATATGTCCCTCCACAAGGTCTTCAACATTATGTTCCAATATTTCTTATGAAACATCCTAAAACTTCCTAGAAAAAACGGTTTCCCATAGGCTACCACACGGTTTGGACAAACCATGTGCTGCCCACACACTTTCCCTTTATCCCCCAAAAAAAACTAAAGATCTCCAAACTCTCCCAACATTCATGCTTATAATTTATACACATCAAAATTACAATCAAAGGAGTACTTAATAGAAACCTAGGGTTATATATTTTAATTAAACACATGTAACACACTAAACATATATATGATATTCATTACATAGTTACCTTTCATGAAATATAATATATATCATTTTCTTTGTTACCCCTTCACACACTTAAAACATGATAATGTCATTTGTGGATGTGTAGACTAACACCTCCTCAACATGATGTGATTCATTTTACATCACAATAATTCTATATATATGTATATATTATTAAATAATATTTTATTTATGATACAATGATGAATATGAAAATATTAATATTACTCACCATATTTTAATAATGATCATTGAAAAATGGGAACGTTACTCATGCGTACGTACGACCTACAATCTCCATGAATGTAACGTTGGTGCATTTTTCATAACCATATTTAATGAATGGTTTTAATGGTATAATTTAGGTATAAATATGATAATGATTTCATGATTAATATTGTGGATATGTTATATAATGACTTCTTTGACCATAGTTAACCTACCAAGTTGTCTATCGCACATAAATCGAATTTGGTCAAAACACCGGATGTAAATTTAATTGTTTATGTAGTTTTATACAACATGGTAAAAAGTGAAATTAAATAAATGACAAACATGAGAAATATTATGAAGTAATTAAATAATTAACTTAATTTTATCATTCTAGAATATAAATATAAACAAGACAATTCAGACTCAAGGTAAGAGATTTTCATCTCACTTTTTACATCTGTGAGATAAATGTCATATTCACCACTTACTTATTTTGGGTAGTGTATCTACTGACCATTTGTATATATTATATTATTAATCCTTTTATCTTAATGGTATTTAATAAATTAATTTAATTTTATTCCTTTATATGGAGTATTATTTAAAATTTTTCAAAGTGGTATGTGACACTTTGTAATGTTTAAAGATTATTTTCAACAAGAATAATTTTAATGATCTTTCAAAGGTATTTAAATTAGAGGATATTACATAACCATTGGTCAATAAAACCATTAATGTTTTCCTCCTTTGGTTATTAATGACCTTTTTCAAGTATTATTACCATTTTATCACTCTTTGGTACTCAATATGTTTTTGAAAATGTCTTTATGAAAACACGACTTCATTTCTATCTTTAGTCAATGAATCTTTTTTCTTTTAAAAACCCAGTTTTCTAAAAATGTTTTTATGCTTTCCAAAATGATTTTTAAATAAAATTTTTCCCTTTTTTTATTTCATCAAATTTTCAAAGGAATATTCTTGTCACTTTCGAAACATGGCATTTTTCAAAACTTTTTACTAGACAAAAGGAATTTTTTTTGACCTCGTATGGAATATATGGATTTACCCAACGTAATTTATTTGAATATTCTATTGCATGTCTAAAAGGATAATTTTTAACGATTTTTTTTTTCAAAATTTATTTTCAAAGAATTTTTTTTTTCAAATTATTTTTCAAAACAAAATGATATTTTTCTCAAGAATATTTTTTAAAAGATCTCATAATAGTATTTCTATTCATCAATGGAAAAACCCATTTTTTACTCCACCTAGGATATGTTATATTTATATCATCATTATTATTCATATTAATGGTTTTTGATTGATTTGGAAAAGGATTGAATTGACATTCACTTCCTTGATTCCTTTTAGTCCCCTTAAAATATTCAATTTCCTAGGATCATTTGACAATGAATTTTCCCAAAATACCCATATCATTTTTAATGGATGTGATTATTTCCTAAACCTTAACAATTTTTTATATAGTGAATACTTTTAATGTTCTTTGATTATTTGGGAAAATATTGATAAATCTATATTATTTATTCAATATTGATACTTGATAAGGAATATTGTTTGTTAATTAAATTTATTACTCGATATGAGGACTACTTTGGACATACAGAGACAGGTGGGTACTAGAATTTATATATCCCCTTGATGCATTAGTAGTCTCATGAGATGAAATTATTTGGTGAAAAACCCTTAATGTTTTTTCCAAGCATAATAGATGGGTTTTTACCTATAGATATATACTGTCTTGGTGATATATCTTGATAGTATAATGGTTCATGTTCCAAATACATGAAGTAAAATAATTAAGCATTGCCTTCATTTTGATTCAGTTATTATTTATCCACAAAATTTCACATCGACATATCTCTGGATGCATTTCATTCTCAGTTCACTGATTAAATGACATGTGTTTCAGTTTCTTACCTTTCCATATTTATTTTTCCTTATCTAGTAATTTGAATAGAATGTGTTTCAAGTTATTAACTTTCCATATTGATTATGAAAATCCTTCTTAGTTTTTTGATTACATGGTATGTGTTTTCAGTTATTTACTATACCATAATTATTATTCTCATTGATTCATTATTGTTTCCTCTATAATTTACCCTTACTAAGAATTTCAACTCACCATTACTTTTTTTAATTTCCCATGGAATCATAGAAGCATTCTATGAATTATATGAAGGGATATAATATATGGAATAAAGCTAACCTCTAATTGAAAAAAATGCTATAATTAGTGTCTTCATTTATAATAAAATACTCTTTTATATATCTGGTTTACCAAGACTACTAAACTCTTTGGTCCTTGAGGATTTGATTCCATGTAATCATCCCAATGTAATGGTAGTAGACACTATCTCTGGGCTCTTTGGGGATGGGTTGCTATAGTTTGTATCAAAGGAAGTTTAGTAGAAACCTTGGGAACTATATTTAAGAAAACATATATTAGAGAACATAACCCTAAGGTAGAATATGAGGATAAGTATAGAAGAGCACACTAGAATTTCGGTAAAGTAGAGATTATGTGGGTCTTCCTAGAAATACATACCTTTATAGATACTACAAGTGGATGTGGTTCTGGTACAAATGTACTTAGGAGTAACAACTCTAACATGGTGCGTTAGGCCTGACTCGGCGTATCCTGGTGGACTCCAATGGGGCTTACTGTACACTTTGTTTGACACTCCTGAGGGATACGCTTAGGATAATCCACATTTTATTTACAAACCATTATGAATGATTTAAATAGATAATTACAATGAATGAACTATGTTAAACCTTATACCAAGGAAGGACCTATATGAAACTAAATGGATAAAGTATTTATGTATTAGGGTTTTGTTAAAAACATTAGTTAAAATTATATTTAGTGGTTAACATTATTTAAAGGATGTCCATCATATTTATTTTGTAAATTATATCAGTATAGTTTTAGAAAAGAGAAACCTATATGTCGGGTGACAACCCTTGAAATATGGAAAGGTCATGGGATTAAAATCCATGATCGAAGGATGATAAGGGTTTAACGCCAACCACTGACCTATGTAATGTCCCAGTGAATATTTAATTGTTTTTAGTTGAACAATATGTTGAATAAATATTAATTATGAACTTGTAGTGTAACCTTTTAGGTTTAGAGATTAATGTGTAAACCATTTTGACTTTGTAGAATAGTTAGGAACAAATTGTTAGACTTGTTACACTTTTATGGGCATTAAGATCCATTAAATTTTTATTTTATTGCTTCAGGAATAAAAGTTCATTTTTGGATATCTATTTCTTGAAGTTAGGGATGAATTAGAATTTTATCGAAGTTCAACCAAAAGATGAAATTTTTCATATGAAATTAAAACATATCATTTAAGTAAATTTCCTTATATATATATTTCTTTGGGCCCGAAGCCTCATTTTTTATTAAATCAAAGAAAATAACTCTTTAACTGGGTAGAGGGAGACCTATTACATAGCCTGAAGGCCCAGTGGGAATTTATCCCATTACATGGCCCGTAGGCCCATTTTTTTGGCCCAAAGCCCATTCTATGAATAGTACTACTACAGTACCGCGTTGCTATAGTACTGCATAGTACACGCCACTGCTACAGTACTCTGCCTCCACTATCGTGCCCTGCCACCGCTACAGTTCCCGCCGTTGCTACAGTGCACTGCCGCTGCTATAGTACGCTACAGTACTGCTATAGTACCTACCCCAATGGGTTTTTAACCCCAATTTTTCATGTAGAATTAAGGGGTGCTTACTACTAATTCAAAACCCAACTACAAGTAAGTTTCCTTATATTCTTAGGTAGTAAATTAATTTTTCAACATGAGGAAAATAATCTTAAAAAAATGTTTCCATAATACCTTAATTTTTTTAAACCGATGGTCTTCTAAATCATCATAGATATATGGATTTGAGGCCCTAAACTTTTTATTATCATTCACTTTTTTGTGATTGATTACCTCAATAAATCCATATAAATATTTACATTCTTCCTCCATGTACATATCTCTACTTTCCAACAAAAATCTTCTACTAAGAGACCTATTTATATGTTATTCTATGTGAACTTTGTACATCTCATTCTTTATTTTCTAGAGGATTTTTATGAAACCCTCTCACGATGTGGTATTTAAAATACAGTAAATATCAAAAAAACTATTACCAATATCAATTTTAAATTATGAGGATGCAATTTAATTAATTTGGGGATAATTTATCACCCCTAAAATCTAAAGTAGGAATATTGTATTCGATAGCATGTATAACACACAACACCAAGTGAATAAGGAAACATAATATCCCGAGACTTTAAAATATATTTACTATTTAAAATAAAATAAATCTATGATATATCTCACAATTCACATGTTGATAAGTTAGATTATGTGTCATGAAAAAACTAATTCATTTGATGACTTGCGTTACATACAAGACCGGGTTTTACTGAGCAACAATATATTATTAAAATATTATTATTTAATATAATAAGATATAACCTAGTTGTTAAATTAGTATTTATGAAAAGGATTAACTAAATTATGAAAATATATTTTTTATTAAATTATAAAATTAATTCATTGGTTACAAATTAATTATAAATGAATATAATAACTAATTGAATATAAAGAGAATATTTTTATAGAAAACTTTTTTTATGCCCACAAAGATTTTTTATACTAATAAATTGAATTAATCACTAATATTTAATTATATTAATGAAATATACATGTTATATATTCAATAAAATCTTTTTGATATTCATAAATTATATTTCATATACATAATATAATAACAAACCCATTATTACACATAAAAGCACATATTTTTACAAAGGCACTTTATCATCTTTTAATGGAGAACCAATTTTAAATCCATTTTTTGGAAATTTTTTATATATTATATTTCAAAATAAACATAAAATTTTAATTTTGGAACATAATAATTATGTTATGGGTTTTTTGGTATTTCCTGTGAAATTTCATTTTTTAATGAATAGTGAAAAATACAAAATTTTAACTCAAAACCAATTTTTCATCAAATTTATTTATAAGGTTAATTTATATTTTTATATTGATTTTAAATATTAATTGGAAAATTTATATATTTTAATCCAATTTAGGTCATTTTAATCAATATCACATTGAAATTGGATATAAACATTTATCAAATATTTGAACATTTTTACTTTAAAAACCCGCATTGTTGTTTCATATGTGGGATTAAATTTAAATTAATTTATGAAAATTATACAATTTTAATTTGTAAAATAGATTCCATATTTGGAATCAGAATAATTTATAATGTCTTATATTGTCAAAATAGTTTTTTACCAAATAGAGTAGTGAAATTAATTAAAATTAATTACAACGACTAAGAGGAAAATTAGCTTAACAAGGGACTAAATGTTTAACTTAAGAGCCAAAATGACATAGAAAATTGGAGAAAATACATTGGATTTTAATATTTCTATAATATAATTCTTTTTATTTAATTTGGACCATTATTTTGTCCACATGAAATTGAAAAAACGTGGGTGGATTTCCCTTTCCAAAAAATTACAAGAGTGCCACTCCTTTACTATAAAAGGCCTCCTCTCCTCCCAATTCCTTACACCTATCAAGACACTTTGGATTAGCCAAGATCATCACTAATATATCTTAAAAATACATCCCCTATTCATAAAATTTTCCCTTTGGGAAGAAATTCATACAAGGAATCCCTTTGGAACAAACCAAAAGGAGTTACCCAAAGAAGAGGTAACATCTTTCCTCAAGCTCTTTAGTTTTATTTCCATTAGCTGCCCCCTAAAATCTACTTATTCCATGATTATATAAACAAATTATCCTAAATATATTGATATATTTTTATGTTAATTTTTCATCCTAAACTTACACACACTTACATCAAATGGGTAATGAACTTACCGTTTATGTGTATGACAAACTACCACCTCAAAAAACGATGATTGTTCAATCATCCTTTACCACCTCTTATAGTGAGAATTATGATGGAAATATGTTTATATATTATATTAAAAATTACTTTATTCTTTTTTATTTTTATATTGAATATACCTACATGGTTTCCATTTTGTGTAAATAAGATAACATCGTCTCTTGAAGTGTGGACTACCGCCTCCTAAAAGTGTTGTGATTCGATCACACCATACATGGAATGTATAAAGGATGGTTTTAATTAAAAATATGTGAGACACAAAAAATATATATTATATTAATTAAATAATTACCTTTATAGAAATATAATATATATCATTTTCTTTATTACCCTTTCACACACTTAAAAAGTGATAACGTCATTTATGGACGCGTGGACAACCGCCTCCTCGACATGATGTGATTACTTTTACATCATAAGAATTTTATATATAAGTATATATGATTAAATAATATGTTATTTATGATATAATGATCATTATGGAAAGATTAATGTTACTTACCTTCTTTCTATAATGATCATTGAAAAATGGGATTGTTACTCATGCGTACGTACGGCCTACCACCTCCATGATTGTAACATTGATCCATTTTCATAACCATATTTAATTATTGGTTTCAAAATTATAATTTATTTATAAATTTAATAATTATTTAATTATAATAATTATTTATATATATATTATATAATGACCCCTTTGACTATAATTGACCTACCACAGTTGTTTTTGACACATAAATCGAATTTGGCTAAAACACCCGATGTAAAATTAATTGTTTATGTAGTTGTATACAATATAGTAATAGGTGAAATAAAATTAATTATAAACATGAAAAAGGTTATAAATAAATTAAATAATTAACATAATTTTATTATTCAGGAATATAAAGACACATGGGACAAGTTGGAATCAAGGTAAGGGACTTTCATCTCACTTTTTACATCTGTGAGATTAATTTCATATTCACCACTTAATTATTTTGTGTGGTGTATATACATCCCCTTTTGATATATTATATCATTAATAATTTTATATTAATGGAATTTAAAACTTTTATCTAATATTATTACTTCATGAGGATATGATTTAAAATGATTCAAAGTGGTATGAGACACTTTAAATTGTTTAAAGATTATTTTCCTCAAGAATAATTTTAATGACCTTTCAAAGGTATTTACATTAGAGGAAATTATATAAACATTATTCAATAAAACTTTTAATTTTAATCTCCTATGGTTATTTATGACGTTTTTCAATATTAGTACCATTTTTCACTAATTGGTAGTCAAAATGTTTTAGAAAATGTCTTTAAGAAAACTTGACTTCATTTCTATATTTAGTCAGAGAACCCATTTTCTTATAAAAAAACTATTTTCTAAAAATGTGTTCAATAAATGTTTTTAACCATTCCAACAGTATTTATTAAATACATTTTTACCCTTTGGTATTTTACTAATTTTTTTCAAAGTAATATTCTTGTCACTTTCTGAATAAGGCATTTTTCTAACCTTTTTACCATGCAAAAGGAATGATCTTTTTTACATCATACAACATCTACGGATTTACCCAACATCATTTATTTAAAGATACTTTTTTCATGTTTAAATGGTTTATTTTTAAATAAAATTTTTTCTATAGTGATTTTCAAAGAAAATTATTTTCAAAAGGTTTTTTAAAACCAAAGTATATTTTCCTAAAGATTGTTTTTTTAAATATATTTTTATAGTATTTCTATTCATCAAAAACAAAAAAAATTATCTTACTCCACCTGGGATATGTTTTGTTGATACTATCCTTATTCTTCCTCTTGATGGTTCATGATTGATTTAACCAAGGATAGTATTGTTATTAAATTCCTTGATTCGTTTTAGTCCCCTTGAAATATTCAACTTCATATAATCATTTGACATTTAATTTCCCCTAAATATCCATATCATTTTTCTTAGATATGATTATTTCATAAATCATATACCATTTTTCATATGGTTTCTATATTGAATGTTTTTTTTATTATTTGTGAAAATATTGATAAGTCCACATTCTTTATTCAATACGAATATTTGATAAGCATATTTTTTTTATTAATTTAATAATTTAATAGATATGAGGAATGCTTGGAAATGCAGTGACTGGTGGGACTCAGAGTTTATATAGCCCCTCCATACATGGGTATACTAATGAAATAATACTAATTAGTGACAAACCCTTCGAGTTTGTTTCTAATAAGAATTGATATGTCTCTACCCATTGAATTAAACTATCATGAGAATAGATCTTCATAGTAAAATGGTTCATGTTCCAAATACATGATGTCTAATAACTAATCATTGACTTCATTTTGATGAAGTTATTATATATCCATGAGATTTGTTGTCGATATATCTATGGATGCATTTCATTCTCATTTCATTGATTAAATGGCATGGGTTTATGTTTCGTACCTTTCCATATTTATTTTTCTTTATCTAGTAATTTGAATGGAATGTGTTTCTAGTTATTACCTTTCTATATTTTTTATGATATTCCTTCTATGTTTATTTATTACATGGTATGTGTGTTCAGTTAATTACCATTCCATAATTATTATTTTAATTAATTATTTCTTTTTCTATACTTTACTCTTACTAAGCATTTGAGCTCACCCTTATTTTTTCCTTTCCCCAGGAATCTAAGAACTATACTATGAAAGATATGATGGGATATACTAGATATAATAGAGTTATCATCCAAAGAAAGAAATTATATTGTAATTAGTGTATTCATTTTTAATATAAGACTCATGTATGTATCTAGTTTTACAAGACTATTAAACTCTTCAGTCCTTTAGGATTTGATTCCATGTAATCATGCAAATGTAATGGTAGTAGAAACTGGCTTCGGGATATCTAGGGATGTGTTGTTATAGAATATATCATTAAAATTATACAACATGTGATTTAATTTTTTTATTCTTTCTATAAAAATTATATTTTATTAAATTAACCATTCATCAAGTGATTAACATTCCAAATTATTATATTATTAAGTTTAATACCATATGGTTAAAAAAGGAAACAATATCATGAAAATACCATACTTACACAATTAAAGGAGATTTAAATAGATCAACTACCTCAATTAAATATGTTTGAAATAACTCGCTTCACAAAAACAGAGGCTACATGTAGGTTTGGGATAACCAAAGGAAGAAACTTGAACAAATAGTAAGAGGGTTTCATGACTCTAGTAGGAATGGATAGAATACATAGACATGAGTATAATAAGAATAAACAAACTAAGGAAGGATACCCATTTTAGAATTAAAGTTATGTTACCATTGGGACTTCATATCACAGGTCAAACATTAAATAAACATTAAGGAAAATCTCATTAAATTTACATGGAATGACTGATATAAAGGATGTATACTATTAATAATGAATGGATATAATTACCCTCTTAAAAATAGTTTTTAAAATAACATATTTAATGTGTTAAAATCACATTTATGATAAAAATTCATATTTGTGACATTCTAAAAAAATGGGGAAATTATAGAATTTTTTTAAAAAAATAAAAGGAATGAACTATGAACATGAAAAAGAAATAAACTTTATATATGAAAAAGTAAAAAACCATATAAAAAAATAAACTAACCTCATGAAAATAATAAACTTCCTTCTTAAACAAAAATCAATTGACCGCATGGGAAAAAATTGATTGAACACATGAAAAAAAATTGACTGACTACATGAACAAAATAAACTTACCGCATGAAAAAAAATCAATTGACTATAGGAAAAAAATTAGTTGACCACATGAATAAAAATCAACTGACCACATGAACAAAAATCAACAGACTACATGAACAAAAATCCACCATCCTCATAAACAAAATCAATTGACCGCATGAAAAAAATATACCGACCACATGAAAAAAATTAATTGACCCCATGAACAAAAATAAAATGCCCACATGAAAAAATTAACCTATAAATTAAAGGAGAGGAAAAAGACCTCGAGAAGCCTCTTAACACATCCAAACCATGTGAAACATAATAAAAATGATTTCAAAAATTCTGGACCTAACACATTTCTATAGGAAATTATATATAGGATTAAACATAGAATGAAGTCTTTCATATAGATATTGCGAGAAATGTTGATGAAATTATGAAAAATAACATTTTATGTAAATATTCTCAAAAGACACTATACCTTTGGGTTCTGGGGTTGTATGAGTATTTGTGAGATATAATGTTCAAATAATGTAATTATTGTGAATTTTATTCATGTTTAGGTTCGGTCACCTCAATTGGTATCAAATTAGTATTTTTTTTATTTTTTTGTATTAGTTTAGTTTTTTGGGGATTATAATGAGAAATATTTCTTGAAATACCTAAGGATAAGTATAAGTATATGATAACATCCTAATATTTTGGTCATGTAGAGATTGTGTGGTTACCTAGTAATGAGATCCCTTACTAGATAAAAAAATGGATGTAGGATCTGACAAAAATGTACATTGGGGCAATAAACATAAAAAAATTGGTTGGGTATTAACATGATGTTCAATTGGTGCATGATATAGAGTCCTAATTGTAAACCTGGTTTAACACTCATAGGTGATATGTTTTAGATAATTTAAATTATCTTTATGAACCATTATGAGGGATTCAAATATATTTATGTTTGAAATCCTACTAGGAAATTAACATGAAAAATTAGGTTCAAACAAAAAATTTCATAAGTTAGGGTAGAAAAATTATTTATAAATTATTACTTCTAATTTCATTGTCTTCCTTTTATATTTATCATTATACCTAACTTTCCTTTATTTTAGTAAATTTCTAGAACCAGAAAGAATTGGGTTAATAATTACTATGATGGAAAATGTAGTGATTGTCTCAATAGGAACCCAAATGAGATATTATATGTAATGAAAAATATTATGGTTATTCCAAATAAAATATCTTAAATTATTATTAAAAATTAACCTTTTTTAATTATCACAATAGTTAAAAATTGAGTTTTGTGAATGTTATATTGATAATGAGAATGCATGAAAGAAGATTTAATTTTACACATCTAAAAAAAGTGAGATGAATCACCCATGAAAATATATCAAAGGAACTAGAATATGTTATATTTATGGTAAATGTGGTCATCTATTATTCCACTACCATGTAAAAATGAAAATTTTTTGTTATCAAAATGGAAGAAAATGAAGTCCTTCATATGGTACCACTAATAGTTAAATGTCTCAAATGCAAGGAACATGTGAATTATTCGATGAAATAATCCAAGGGATACAATGGATGATAATAAAAAAACCTTGATATTTTATCTTAAAATTAATACCAGGTTCAATTCCATATACCACACACATCACAAATCTAAAAATGAACTATGGTATACTATTAAAAAACAATTTTTTTTAAATATGACTATTATAACCTAGCTGCTGGATTAGAGGGTATCAAAAAGACTAACAAAATTATGAATTATATGTATAAAATTTGTATTTAATAAAATTATAAATATTAATTCCTAGTAAATAAGAACTCAATTTTTAATAAAAGACTAATTGAGCTATTTTATAAAAAACTTATTTATGCACGCAACGTATTTTTATCAAAGTAATTTTTTTAATTACAATATATGAATGATTTTAATAAAATGTACATATAATATATTTAATAAAATAAATTAAAATTCATATAATTGTTGTCTCTTGATAAGGAATGATTATAAATTGATTTTATAATTCAAAATACATTTTCTTCAAAAATGGTTTTTATGACATTTTTTGCTCAAATATTATGATTAATTTATATCAATATTAGATATTTTATTAGATAAAATGGTAAATATTTTTTAAATACTTATTTATAAAAAATCTTATGATAAATTTTTTATAAATTTTTTAAAATATTTATTCTTTCATAAATAATGAAAAACCGATTTTTCAAAAAGAAAAACTGTGATTTATTTTATTTTAATAAAAATAATTTCAATGTTCCATTTGATGTTAGATTTCTATAAAACTAAAATAAGTTTAATTTTGTCATAATTAATCCTATTAATTCTATATTAATCAATATTATACTCTATTTTAGTATAAAATCATTTTTATACTTAAAAGTATCATTTTTCTAAAAATGATTTTTTGTTGCATTTTAAAAAAATATATTAAATGTAATTTTTAACACTTACAAAAATTAATAATAGAAAATGGATTCTATATTAGAAATAAAAATATTCATATTTTTCAATATATCCCATTTATGTTTTATTCATAATGTATTGTGACTGTGGTGAAGTTTGTCACCTTAGGAAATTGTAAAACTGTTTAATTGTGGGTAAAGATTCATGATTATGTCAAAAAATTTCATATTAATTGTTATTGGATGATGAAATTTTGAACCCTATCACAATATATTATAATTGTTTTTATTTAGTTCCACTATAAAATGATTAATAATTTATATTATTTTAAAATAATGAATAATTACAAGAGTTCCACTTGCCTCACTAATAAAAAAAAATCTCTTATACTCGCATATTAACATATATTAAGGTATTTATATTGACCAATCCCTACCAAAAATCCATCCAAACATCCATACAAATTTCCTATATGTTATATTCTCACCAAATTACCATCCCTATAAGGATTAATGTGTTAGAAAAATTATGTTTTCCAAAGTATAGGAATAACTCTAAAACAAGTGTTTCCATGTTTATTTCTTCTTCCACCTCCTTAATATTTTCTATAAAAATTCCTACATGGTAATATAAGTATCCTAAATATTATAAAATGTTATAATTTTTATTTATCAACCATTTTAAACTCCTTTTTTATCCTATGGGAAATGGAAACATTGCTTGTGTGTATGTGGGAACTACCACCTCCACAAAGTGATGTGTTTCATCTTTCATTACTACATATTACAGATGGTTGTAATGACTAATTTAATAATAAAATATGATATTTGTGACATATATATGGTTATGTAATGATAATATATTATTCTACTTCTTACACTTCTATTCTTTGGAAAGTGGAAACATTTCTTGTGGGTATGTTTGGATTACCACCACCATGAAGAGGTGTGATTTATTTTTCCTTACAATTATAATGATACCGACTATAATAGCCTAGATTCAGTATTTATTTTATTTAATTGTAACACCCCAGGATTTCATAGTGTGTTATTTCTTAAAAATAATTCAATAACTTGCACTACACGCAACACCGAGTTCAATCACACCATGACGTACAAAAAAAAACATTAAAAGAGGTCATGAATAGTATTAACAACATTTTGAACTTTATATAATCCTTATAATTTTAGAATCTCTATTATGAGTTTCTTAGTCATAATGTAAGAACAGATTCATTTTCAGTATTGCACTTTTATCAACTTTAATAGTGAAAACTTTTTAAATAAAATATTTTAAACTATCTGAATAAATTGGGACATCAAAAAAAAAATTTAAAATGAAACATCCCAAGCTTCTACGGTACGCTTTCCTTTGAATAAAATAGTAGCGTGTGTTGTACGCAACCTTGAGTTTTAACACACGCCACAACCAATCAAACTAGCCGTTATGAATAGTAATACCTAAATTTTGAAATTATATATATTTTATATTTTAAAATGGACTTCATTTTTTGATTCGGAATATCGAATTTAGCCTAAGGTGAAATTTTGGTACTTTTCGGGTAACTTTCATATTTTGATGAATAGTGAAAATTACTAAATTTTAATTAAAAACAACTTTTTTAATCAAAATAATTAATAGTGATAAATTATGAATTTTAGTAGTTTTAAAGTATATTTAGAATATATTTTTACCATGTAATATAATGTTGGTCATTGTACATAATTTTACAATTAAACCAAACATAAACAAGTGTCAATCTTTTGATAGTTATTACCTCTTAAAAACACGCTTTTTGTTTTGACAGTGGGAATTAATTTTAAATTAATTTCTGACACTTCTGTGTTTTGAATTTAGAAAAATGGATTCCATATTTGGAATCAGGATTTCCAAATTGTGTAAATAGGTAACTTTTATTTTTACACATTTTGAATAATTACTGTGGTAAATATTTTATTTACCATGGTTAAGGGTAAATCCGGTAAATAAGGGTTAAAAAATAATATTATAATAATACAAAATTAACCTAAAACGTGTCCTAACCTTATTGGTGGACACATAACCGACCATGAGAATCCTTGGGTCAATTTGGGGACCCCTTGGATCCACTTGTATGTGGTAGGGACACTTTATATTAATAAAGTTAAAATAAAAATAAAAATGGAATAAGCTTACATCTTTTAGAAGAACAAATTTTACATAGGGTTATACATGTTGGATTTTCGATTATAAATATTCATTAGAAAGCTAAAAGGATTTCCTACATAATGATATTTTATTTATAATTTTTAGACATCAAATAATTTAAATTATTAATGACACAATAATGATGGAATGTTTACCTCATTAATAAATCATTTAAATAAATAAGATTATAATGATTAAAATATTATCTAAAACCTGTTCAATTCTTATTGGTTGATGTTATTTAGAATATGAGTCATCTTAACTTCGACCTCAATGATTTTGGGACCATTATAAACCGAATATAATTATATTATAAAGTAATACTTTCACTCTTTCCTAAAGAGCCCCTCTTCTCCCTTATAAAAGGAGACCACTTCTACTCATTCCTCACACCTCTCAAGCCACTTGGCTCGTACAAAATCTGCCCAACTAAGCTCCCCACATCCCTCTCCTCCTCCTTGAAGCTTCCCCTTAGGCAGAAAGCATTTCAAGAAGTCCTTTGGTTCCAACCAAAGTGAGTTACCTAAATTAAAGGTAACGATTTCTCTTAAATTATTTTCATTTATTTTGCTTCTCCAACCCCCAAACTCTTTTTATTTCCTTTCTTTTGTAACAACACCAGTATCCTAAATATACTAGGATGTTTTTATAAGAAGGATTTAAACTACACATACACACAACTCCATCTAATGGATGATGAACATAATGTTTCTGTGGATGGCAAACTAACGCCTCACGAAACGATGATTGTTCAAATACATCTTACCGCCTCTCATGGTGGCCATTATGATGGCACTATAATTAAATATGATATTAATGATATATATTTTATATATAAGCTTCTGTAATTCCATTTTATTTCATACCATTATTCGTTTCATGTTGTATATACATACGATAATTTCATTTGAGAAGTGCGGACTACCGCCCCCTTAAAATGATATGACTCGTTCATACCACACATGGAACGTATAAAGGATGGTGTTAATGAAATTAAGTAACATATATAAAATATTATATTATACTGGAATAGTAATATACCTATGTATCATTTGGATTCAATTCTTTTAAAATAAAAATTAAATGGAAGTAGCGTTCGTGCGTACGTACGGACTACCGTCTCCACGAACGCGGTGAGATCAATCCTCCATCGTATCCATTCAAGTATTATTCTCATTTTAGGGTTAAAAATAATTTTAATATCATTCTGATTATGAATAAGATATAATCTATCCATTACAAACATGTCTTACGTAACCAAACATTTAAGAAGAATGAATCGATTATCACCCGAAACGACGATAATACTAAGATATTATTAATAAAGCAATGTTAAAAGAACATATATGATATCATATTAATGTATATGATTCTTGTATAATTTAATAACAATTATTTCACCATTATACAGGAGGTTAACCTACCCCAACCAAGGAAAAGTACAAGGTAAGGGATTTTTCTTATCTCACATTCAATTCCGTGAGATTTCCATTATTCGCCACTAAATTATTGAAAGTGGTGTATTGTGTACTGGCATTTGATATATATTATCATATTCATGTTATTCTGTAAATAATTTGGTGGTTATTAACTTTTGGCCATACGACTCAGTTGATTAACGTGGTAAGTGGTTTTCATCTCACTCCTTATTCCCGTGAGATTCATGCCATATTGCCACCATTACCTTTTGTGTGGTGTATGTACTGCCCATAATTATATTCATTGTGTAATACACTCTAATTTATGTGTACTTACATATTCATTGTATGATACCTCTTTCATGGGTTGTATGTTTCATAAGTTACCAAACTGGTAAGGGTTATTTCACAATCTCTTCATTATCCGAGGTTGTTTATACGTAATAATCTACTGGGATATCTTTATCATCCACATCCATGTTTCTTAAAAATGTATTTCAAAACATTTTTACTATTTACAAGAATATGGGTTAAAGTCATTTATACCCTTGTTTGACTTTTTATAAGAGGTTTATAAAGGAATCTTTCCGTCGTTTTCAAAACAAGGTCCTTTTTAACCTTTTCGACAGAATTGAGGTAAGAATGTTTTTTTTAACTTATACGGCGGGTGCGGTTATTTTCCGCCGTTATAAAATCTTCAAAGCTTCCATTACAAGCTTATAAGAATATTTTCAAAGAAAATGTTTTATTTTATATGGATATTAAATTATTTCAAAATAAAATGAGATATTTCTTTAAAAAGAATTTTGATTTCATCTATGTCAACATCCTTTGATGGATTTTAAGATTATTTGAAGTTGATTTATTATGATACAAAACTTCTATATTGTATTGAAGGTTTTGTGATATGTTTGACTGTGGATGTGCTATTTTTATACCATTCATAGTTTATAGTGAAAGTATTGACATTTCGTATGCTAGTTCCAATAATAATGTTTATGTTATATTTCAATCTTTACTTCATATGAATGTGTTGGACAAGTATGTTCCAGGTTGGGGACTGGTTAAAGTAAGCCCTCCAGGTTGGGGACTGGTAAAAGTAATCCCCCCAGGTTAGGGATTGGTAAAAGTAAGCCCTCCGGGTTGGTGTCCGGTTATTAGAGGCACTCCGGGTTGGTGTCCGGTTATTAGAGGCACTCCGGGTTGGTGTCCGGTTATTAGAGGCACTCCGGGTTGGGTTTCGGTTACAGTTAGCCCCAAGGTCTTGGGACGAGGCCTTGAAAAGTAATTAAAGTTTAGCATTATGCATTCCAACATTATGAAAGTGGTTATTGATTTTGCATGTGATTATTCGATTAGTAGAATATCCATGTGAATAAGTAAATGGCATTATCTAATTTTATTTATGCCATACTATGTTAAAAGTTCAAGTTTAAAAGGCTTTTGTTTTAGTTATACATTGCCTTAAATGTTTATTCTTATTTATGAAAGTTTCCGCTATATTGTTATCCTTACTGGGCATTTGAGCTCACCCCTTTTCTATGTTTTATTTTTCCCATGAAGTGAAGAAGTAAATTATGAATGACCTGCAGGGATATTATGAGGGGATTATAGTGTGGACTGTGGAAACATTATGTTGTTGTAGTAGTTTTTCATTTTATGATGTAATGTAAAACATATGAATATATCTAGTGTTTCCAAGGCTACTAAACCAATCGGTCTTTCGAGATTTGATCATTCTTGTGATCATGCCAATGTTATGTAATAATGCACCGACTCTAGGCAACTAGGGTCGGGGCGTTACAGTTGGTATCAGAGGAAGTTTAGTACAAACCTTGGAAGCTAGATTTAGATAAACTCTGATTAGAGCACGTAGACCTAAGATGAACTTTGAGGATTAGTATAGAAGAACTTCCTAGAATTTTGGTATTGTAGAGATTTTGTGAGTTTTCCGAGCAATACATCCCTGTCTGGATACGAGCAGGTAGAGGCGGCTCTGGCACAGATGTACCTAGGGGTAAAACCCGAAAACACCGCTTTGAGCTAGACTCGAACGGGAACTGGTGCACGACAACGGGCCTTGCTGCACTCTTGGTTACGACACTCCCGGGGGATATGCTTAGGATAACTCTCATTTTCTTTACAAATCATTATGAAGGGTTTATGAGTATATACTTCCTCAAAGAAAACATTTTTATGATTATGGATTATATCCATAAATAGTTCAATTTATGTTAAGTGTTTTATAAGTATGGGATTATGTATTTTGATTCATAAACTGATCTAGTTTATGCCATTGTTTAGAAATGGCGCCCAGTAGAAGGAATGAGAACTCCAGAAATAAACATGATTCAAAGAGAATGAAGGATCATATCTTTCATGGTCTTAAGCTAGAATTTATAAGAGAAATAGTCTCCCATGTATTATCATCATATGAAGAAATAATATCATGTGTTGATAAGATAAGTAAAGAGTTTACTAAGTCCTATGGCTTTGAAGGGAATCAAGAGATGAAAAGGATGGAAGAGAGAAAGATGGATAAAGGGAAAAGGGAAAAGAAGAATTTTCCCATATGTGGTAACTATGGAAAGAAACACCCTGGAACTTGCCTGAAAGGAATGGGAGTTTGTTATAAGTGTGGAGGAAAAGGGCACAAAGTACGTGACTGCAAGGGTAAGAAAATGGTTTTAAATGTACAATGCTTCATTTGCAAGGAGTTTGGACACTACGCGAACCTATGTCCCAGTCATCAGACTATGCCGCAAATGATGTTATTGGATAATAATCAAGTTATGATACTACCACAGATGAAGAGGAATGATTAGAGTTCTTATGTTGATTATGTCAATTGAGTGTTGTATCAACAATGTACTTGTTACAATAATCATGGAGTATATAAGGATTGTACTGCAGTACTATTTCATTAAGGACTTGAGATTGTGTGGAAAAAAGAAAAGTGACTCAATAGCAGGATAAATTTTTGGAAAATATATGGTTGAGAGAATGATAAATCATAATATCGTTCTGATACTGAGGTAGTGATTTTTGGAATAATATGTGATTGTTTTGGATAAATTATATTGGATATTCTTGACTACCCTGGAACTGATTAATGATTTGTATATTCCATCATTGTTGGGGTTTAAAACATTTTTGGATTAATGAAGTATATCCAGCTTTCTATATGGAATAAGGGAGCATGAATGTAATCAATAAGGAATATGGTAATTCATGATGTTTCGGTGTATTAAAAGAATACATGATGAAGGTATTCATATGCTATTACGGGGTAAAAAGGTTCTACATTATGTTTACCTTACTTATAAATGTTGGACTGTGAGTTTGGATAGAAGTATTTTGGATAGTTCTAGTTTGGATTATTTTGGATTGCCATAAAAGGACAACCCGGAGGTCGGACGGAAACCCGTCGCATCCGGCAAGGCTGTGAGACTTGAACCCGCAACCGAAGGGCGACAAGGGTGTATCACCTACCACTGGCCCACGAGATGTCTTGGATTAAATAATGTAGTTTTTATTAAAAGATCTTGTAGATGAATTATAAATTCGTTTATTTTGGAACCCTATACGAATAGTGTAAATAGATTTTTTTTATATTCTATTATCTTTTAGAATGAAAGATGAGTTTGTGGTAGAAACTTATTAATGGATAAAACTCTAATTATAAAGTAAGTATATCTCCTTATGATATTAACCAATCTCATAAATAAATTCCTCAATATTAAGAAAAGCAACTTAGAACAAAAATGTTTTCCTAGATGGTACCTTAAATCGTCACTAATTTATGGCTTTGGGATTGTTGGCCTTTTTATAGCCATGTTCTCTACCACTCTCCATTAGATAATTGATGGTTATATTTTTCTTCGATATCCATATTTTCCTACATGGAACCCTAGTATGTGTTATTTTCGGTAATCTTCATACTTTCGACTCTTTATTTTAAATAGAGGCCTCATTAATTCATTTTTTGATGTGGGATTTCAACTAAGATATTTTGAAACGTCAAAAATGTGTTATCCTAATACCCTATGTTTTGTTGAACCAATGGTATTTCAAATCATCATAGATTGATGAATTTAAGGACCTCAATTTTATACTTGTTTGTGATTGATGACCTCAATCACTACCTATAAATATTTACTTTTTTCCTCCAATTATATGTCTCTAAATGCCACCAATGTTCTCCTAATCGAGATCATAATTTGGTGGTGACTCTTTCATTTCTCTTTTCCTCATATTAAGACTAAATTTTAGTAACCTAATTTCCGATGTGGGTTTTCCCACAAAGATATTTTCTATTTTCAACCTTTTATTTTCGAAGAACAATTTCAAATTGCGAGGACGCAATTTATTGAAGGAGGGGAGAATGTAACACCCCAGGATTTCATAGTGTGTTATTTCTTAAAAATAATTCAATAACATTCACTACACGCAACACCGAGTTCAATCACACCATGACGTAAAAAAAACCATTAAAAGAGGTCATGAATAGTATTAACAACATTTTGAACTTTATATAATCCTTATAATTTTAGAATCCCTATTATGAGTTTCTTAGTCATAATGCAAGAACAGATTCATTTTCAGTATTTTACTTTTATCAACTTTAATAGTGAAACCTTTTTAAATAAAATATTTTAAACTATCTGAATAAATTGGGACATCAAAAAAAAATTTAAAATGAAACATCCCAAGCTTCTACGGTACGCTTTCCTTTGAATAAAATAGTAGCGTGTGTTGTACGCAACCTTGAGTTTTAACACACTCCACAACCAATCAAACTAGCCGTTATGAATAGTAATACCTAAATTTTGAAATTATATATATTTTATATTTTAAAATGGACTTCATTTTTGGATTCGGAATATCGAATTTAGCCTAAGGTGAAATTTTGGTACTTTTCGGATAACTTTCATATTTTTATGAATAGTGAAAATTACTAAATTTTAATTAAAAACAACTTTTTTAATCAAAATAATTAATAGTGATAAATTATGAATTTTAGTAGTTTTAAAGTATATTTATAATATAATTTTACCATTTAATATAATGTTAGTCATTGTACATAATTTTACAATTAAACCAAACATAAACAAGTGTCAATCTTTTGATAGTTATTACCTCTTAAAAACACGCTTTTTGTTTTGACAGCGGGAATTAATTTTAAATTAATTTCTGCCACTTCTGTGTTTTGAATTTAGAAAAATGGATTCCATATTTGGAATCAGGATATCCAAATTGTATAAATAGTTAACTTTTATTTTTAGACATTTTGAATAATTACTGTGGTAAATATTTTATTTACCATGGTTAAGGGTAAATCCGGTAAATAAGGGTTAACAAATAATATTATAATAATACAAAATTAACCTAAAACGTGTCCTAACCTTATTGGTGGACACATACCCGACCATGAGCATCCTTGGGTCAATTTGGTGACCCCTTGGATCCACTTGTATGTGGTAGGGACACTTTATATTAATAAAGTTAAAATAAAAATAAAAATGGAATAAGCTTACATCTTTTAGAAGAACAATTTTTAGATAGGGTTATACATGTTGGATTTTCGATTATAAATATTCATTAGAAAGCTAAAACGATTTCCCACATAATTATAGTTTATTTATAATTTTTAGACATCAAATAATTTAAATTAATAATGACACAATAATGATGCAATGTTTACCTCATTAATAAATCATTTAAATAAATAAGATTATAATGATTAAAATATTATCTAAAACCTGTCCAATTCTTATTGGTTGATGTTATTTAGAATATGAGTCATCTTATCTTAGACATCAATGATTTTTGGACCATTATAAACCGAATATAATTATATTATAAAGTAATACTTTCACTCTTTCCTAAAGAGCCCCTCTTCTCCCTTATAAAAGGAGACCACTTCTACTCATTCCTCACACCTCTCAAGCCACTTGGCTCGTCCAAACTCTGCCCAACTAAGCTCCCCACATCCCTCTCCTCCTCCTTGAAGCTTCCCCTTAGGCAGAAAGAATTTCAAGAAGTCCTTTGGTTCCAACCAAAGTGAGTTACCTAAATTAAAGGTAACGATTTCTCTTAAATTATTTTCATTTATTTTGCATCTCCAACCCCCAAACTCTTTTTATTTCCTTTCTTTTGTAACAAAACCAGTATCCTAAATATACTAGGATGTTGTTATAAGAAGGATTCAAACTACACATACACACAACTCCATCTAATGGATGATGAACATAATGTTTCTGTGGATGGAAAACTAACGCCTCACGAAACGATGATTGTTCAAATACATCTTACCGCCTCTCATGGTGGCCATTATGATGGCACTATAATTAAATATGATATTAATGATATATATTTTATATATAAGCTTCTGTAATTCCATTTTATTTCATACCATTATTCGTTTCATGTTGTATATACATACGATAATTTCATTTGAGGAAGTGCGGACTACCGCCCCCTTAAAATGATATGACTCATTCATACCACACATGGAACGTATAAAGGATGGTGTTAATGAACTTAAGTAACATATATAAAATATTATATTATACTGGAATAGTAATATACCTATGTATCATTTGGATTCAATTCTTTTAAAATAAAAATTAAATGGAAGTAGCGTTCGTGCGTACGTACGGACTACCGTCTCCACGAACGCGGTGAGATCCATCCTCCATCGTATCCATTCAAGTCGTATTCTCATTTTAGGGTTAAAAATAATGTTAATATCATTCTGATTATGAATAATATATAATCTATCCATTACAAACATGTCTTACGTAACCAAACATTTAAGAAGAACGAATCGATTATCACCCGAAACGACGATAATACTAAGATATTATTAATAAAGCAATGTTAAAAGAACATATATGATATCATATTAATGTATATGATTCTTGTATAATTTAATAACAATTATTTAACCATTATACAGGAGGTTAACCTACCCCAACCAAGGAAAAGTACAAGGTAAGGGATTTTTCTTATCTCACATTCAATTCCGTGAGATTTCCATTATTCGCCACTAAATTATTGAAAGTGGTGTATTGTGTACTGGAATTTGATATATATTATCATATTCATGTTATTCTGTAAATAATTTTGTGGTTATTAACTTTTGGCCATACGACTCAGTTGATTAACGTGGTAAGGGGTTTTCATCTCACTCCTTATTCCCGTGAGATTCATGCCATATTGCCACCATTACCTTTTGTGTGGTGTATGTACTGCCCATAATTATATTCTTTGTGTAATACACTCTAATTTATGTGTACTTACATATTCATTGTATGATACCTCTTTCATGGGTTGTATGTTTCATAAGTTACCAAACTGGTAAGGGTTATTTCACAATCTCTTTATTATCCGAGGTTGTTTATACGTAATAATCTACTGGGATATCTTTATCATCCACATCCATGTTTCTTAAAAATGTATTTCAAAACATTTTTACTATTTACAAGAATATGGGTTAAAGTCATTTATACCCTTGTTTGACTTTTTATAAGAGGTTTATAAAGGAATCTTTCTGTCGTTTTCAAAACAAGGTCCTTTTTAACCTTTTCGACAGAATTGAGGTAAGAATGTTTTTTTAACTTATACGGCGGGTGCGGTTATTTTCCGCCGTTATAAAATCTTCAAAGCTTCCCTTACAAGATTATAAGAATATTTTCAAAGAAAATGTTTTATTTTATATGGATCTTAAATTATTTCAAAATAAAAGGAGATATTTCTTTAAAAAGAATTTTGATTTCATCTATGTCAACATCCTTTGATGGATTTTAAGATTATTTGATGTTGATTTATTATGATACAAAACTTCTATATTGTATTGAAGGTTTTGTGATATGTTTGACTGTGGATGTGCTATTTTTATACCATTCATAGTTTATGGTGAAAGTATTGACATTTCGTATGCTAGTTCCAATAAGAATGTTTATGTTATATTTCAATCTTTACTTCATATGAATGTGTTGGACAAGTATGTTCCAGGTTGGGGACTGCTTAAAGTAAGCCCTCCAGGTTGGGGACTGGTAAAAGTAAGCCCTCCAGGTTAGGGACTGGTAAAAGTAAGCCCTCCGGGTTGGTGTCCGGTTATTAGAGGCATTCCGGGTTGGTGTCCGGTTATTAGAGGCAATCCGGGTTGGTGTCCGGTTATTAGAGGCACTCCGGGTTGGGTTCCGGTTACAGTTAGCCCCAAGGTCTTGGGACGAGGCCTTGAAAAGTAATTAAAGATTAGCATTATGCATTCCAACATTATGAAAGTGGTTATTGATTTTGCATGTGAATATTCGATTAGTAGAATATCCATGTGAATAAGTAAATGGCATTATCTAATTTTATTTATGCCATACTATGTTAAAAGTTCAAGTTTAAAAGGCTTTTGTTTTAGTTATACATTGCCTTAAATGTTTATTCTTATTTATGAAAGTTTCCGCTATATTGTTATCCTTACTGGGCATTTGAGCTCACCCCTTTTCTATGTTTTATTTTTCCCAGGAAGTGAAGAAGTAAATTATGAATGACCTGCAGGGATATTATGAGGGGATTATAGTGTGGACTGTAGAAACATTATGTTGTTGTAGAAGTTTTTCATTTTATGATGTAATGTAAAACTTATGAATATATCTAGTGTTTCCAAGGCTACTAAACCAATCGGTCTTTCGAGATTTGATCTTTCTTGTGATCATGCCAATGTTATGTAATAATGCACCGACTCTAGGCAACTAGGGTCGGGGCGTTACATTAATTGTCACAGATAAAATGAGGTAAAATCATAAAGGACTGACCAGTTTAGTATTTTTGGCTAATCAGACACATATATGATACCCATTTTACGTTGGGAAAAGAAAATAAGGCATAACAAAATAAAATTCTTATCATCCTTGAAACTCATTCAAGTGATTCATCTTTATAACCCTAAAAAAACAGAAAGATCAAATTCTTAGTAAGGGTCAAATATAGAAAAATATATAATGAGAAAAAAATAATAATAAATATAGAAAGGTAAATAATAGAAAACATATGTCATTTAATAAATAACAAGGCCATAAAATAAGGCATAATCAATATAGTAAGGTTACTAATTGAAAACCCATGAAATTTCATCAATAAATTAAAAAGAAAATTCATCAACAGAATATATCAATGTGAAAATATCATGTAAAATAATAATGAATTAATTATAAATGATGAAAATTATTAATTATTAAGCGTTATAATCTCCGGAATGATGATCCCTCTACCATCAAATCATTTCACAGGATAGTTCAAAACTACAGGTAAAACCCCATCTGATTTGGCTAACCAATTTTTATCATGATACATGTAGTTGAATAAAAGAGATATCTATATCTATACCCCACTCAAGCTTCATATCCAAATAATTATTCATAAATTTAATAATCGATTTAATTTATAAATTAATATGCCTTATCATCAAATATACATATTGAGTAAAGGATAAATATTTATCAATATTTTACAAGATAATAAAATAACTTCCAAAGTAAACACCATATAAAAAAATGGTATATAGTTTAGGAAATAATAATATCCATCATAAAATAATATTTATTTTTAAGAGAAATGTATTGTATGACGAAAACTAATCACAAAAAAGTGATTGTTTCATGAGAAAGTAAACAACCACTTAAGAAAGTGAGATTGTACTATAATTTTGACCTATTTAGTAGTTTTTAATTTTAACCCCATAAATAATAATCTTAAACAAAAAAATTATTCATTATGAACAAATAGGTATTGATGTTAAATACCCCAATGGGGTTGTATATACACCACATAAAAGTGAATAGGTTCACATTAACAATTTTTTCTCAATGAAATGGAAATTGAGACAAAATCCATTACCTTATACTTTTCTTTAGATTAAAATGATTTACACTTTAGTATAATAGTTTTACGCATGTTGTTAATTTATACCATGACCATAATCATATTTATAATATCATATATGTTCATATTATAACACTTTAGCATCCCTTTGATAATAAAATTTCATTATTTTCATTATTTCAGGTGTTAATTTCCTTATTTTCTCATCTATGTTTTTCATGAATGTTATGATTAATATACATGGGATATAAGTACATTATATCCAACAATGAGATGATTTTATGGAAAATGAGTTCCATCAGTTTGTGAGGTGGTAGTCTATTATATACACGATCGACTATTTCATTTTTCAATTTTATGGAAGATGAGATGGATATTGGTTATTACATTAACATAATAACAAATAATCATATGTTATATAATGGTGTTATTATACTATCATGATTGAATAATATTTTAATGAGGTGGAATAATAAATAAAATAAAAATTCTTGTTTAAGAATATTACCTCTTCTTTGAAAAACATATTTAGTTATTCACCTAAAGACTTCCTATGTTGGATTTTTTTATCAGAATCAAGGATATAAGATGTTGGTAGGGGATTGAGGAATTTATTTTTTTAGGTATTGGACGAAAAATGGCTTTGTAACTATAAATAGTGGAGTATAGGGGTTACCATTTAAAAGTGGGGAAGAGGGCATGCATGGATTTTTTGAAAAGAATCAATTACACATTCGTTTTTATGATGCCAAAATTCTCTAAAATGGGACATTATTGACTCTTAGTGGTGATAAGGTAGAAATATGTCCATAAAATTGGTTTTGTACTAGTTATTATGTCATTTTAACTCTTATTTTTTTTAAACCCCCAATAAATCAGTTTTTACCTTAACCATGGTAATTATTTTTTACAACTTTTATTATTAATAATGGTCAAATATTATGTTTATAATTCACATATATTTTAGTGAAGGAACATCATATTTAATTTTTAATATGAAAAAAACTACAATATTAGAATATAATGTAATAAATCATGTTTTTTTGATATATTAACTCAATCTCTTTGATAGCATGTGATGCACGCAACACCAGGTTTAAACGAAACATGATACTCTACTAGAATATTATTATTGAAACATGAAAATTATAACCAAGACATCAAGTTGGTTGGTATGATTAGGATTAAAAAAATTATGATAATTATATGGTTTACACATGTATATATTAAATTAAATTCTCATCTATTAATTAAAAATAATATAAGAATTATAAAAAAGAGAAAGAAATCTGTTATAAAAATCGGTATTTTTTTGAATGAAGGATTATCAAATAATTTAAAATTAATTTTTAACAATTTTGTAAAATTTATTTTAAAAAATAAACTCAATTTTTTGAATCTACATTTCAAAATTATCTTTGGGTGGTTTTTTGATAAATTTATGAAAAGCTTAATTGTTTTGATGAATAGTGAAAAATATTAGTTTTTAATAAAAAATGCCTTTTCCTATAAATTATTTACATGTTTAGATTATATTTAAAATTTTTAAAGTTAAATTAGTTCAATTATATTACAATTTAACTAATCTAGTTCATTGGAATTAATTTCATAAGTAATTATGATAGAAAATTATTTTAAAATTTTGAACGTTTTTCTTTGGAAAAACCATTTTTTCAACATGCATGTGGGTTTAACATTAAATATAATCATTCCAATTATATGAAATGAATTTAAAAAAATGGAATCAATATTTTTATTTATAATAATTTATATTATATAATAATATTATCTTAATTTTTTCCCATAATGAATAGTGAAAAAGTAAAAATTAATTACCACAGTTAAGGTAAAAATTGGAATATCAGGGATTAAACTAAGAAGATAGGGGTTATAAATGATCTAAAACATTTCAAAAATCCATTTGATTGAATATTTAGACCTTAGAACATATAATTTTAAATTATTACCCATTTTATGTCTTTTTTCAAGAAACAAGCATGGCTATCACTTTATCTTTTTAGGAATTCCATGTGTGTCCTCCCCTTAACTTATAAAAGGCTACCCCCTATCCTCCCTGTTCACTCATAAAAAACCATTTGGTTAGGAAAATACCTGAAAAAATGTCTTCATTACTCCTCCATATCATATAAAACTTTTTTTGATTAGGAATCCCTATTATGAAGGATTTAGTTATAAACATAACGAGTCTCTCTAAAGAAGACGTAAAATTCTTAAACATGCATGTTTGTTTTATTTTTATTTCATATTTTTAAAATAATCTTAAAAATGATAATATAATAAAACCAATATTCAATAAATAAAATTATGTTATTATGTTAATATAATCACATATATCCATCTGCACTCCCATCAAATGGGAAATGAATCCATCAACCGTGTGCATGATGGACTACCACCTCACGAACTGATAAAGTTTGTTTTCCATCACCCCCATTCATGGATTGATATAATGATGTATTTGACATATATATATGGTATTTATATAATTATTTTACTTATTTTATTATTATATAACATATACCTTCTTACTTACCATTCTTTGGGGGAATATGATAATGACACTCGTGTATATGGGAGACTACCGCCTAGCGAAGCGATGCAATTTATTTTTCAATTGCACTTTATATAGAAGGTAATAAGTATGAATTTAATTAATATATGTGATATATATGAATGAAAAATTATTAAATAAAAATAATACCACATATATCTTCTTACATTTAATTCCCTTAGAGTACAATAACATCGATTATGCGTACGTGTTGACTACCGCCTCTACATAGTGATGTGAAATGTTTTTGTTTTTATTTTTAAATGGATAGTAATAAGTATGGATTTGATTAATATAAATTAATTATATAAAATAACGATTATTTTTAAAATGTTAATTTTATTTTATTTTCCTTTCATTCTATCCTTTAAGAAAAATGGAAATATTGTTCATGTGTACGTACGACTTACCGTCTCCATGAACGATGTAATACATTTCCTATCTATTTATTTTATAGATTACTATAATTACATATATAGTGAATATATATGATATTTACCACATGTTTTGAAATTTTATTATTATGGAATAATGATCAATATAAAAGTATTGAAATTTACAAATCAAAATGCATACATAAAAAACAAAGCAATTATCACGCAAAACAGTGACTTTAACAAAGAAATGTTAATAAATTATTGATAAAAGAGTATATTTAAGTCATATATGATATAAAATATATTATTATGGTTATTTAATATATTTAAAATAAAAATAAATATATAATATCGATGTTTTGAACAAATATGAATGAAATCAGACCTGAGGTAAGGGTTTCTCTTATCCCTTTTACTTTCATGAGAGATACTCCTTATTCAACACTTATATCTTTGTGTGGTGTTTATAATGACCATTTAGATATTTTATATCATTAATATATTTATATTAATTACATTTAATGTTTCATTTAATTTTATTTGTTTCATGGGGATTATGATTTAAATATTACCAAAGTGGTGAGGGTTTATTTCACAATCTCATCACTATTTAGGATTCTTTTTGTCTAAGTCTCTATTGAGGGAATTATTTTGTATTTATATAATAAAAAAATATTTTCTTTTAATCTAGTTATTCATGGACTTTTAAAGTAATAGTACCATTTTACCACTCTTTGGTATATAAAAATTATTTATAAAATGTTTTTAATAAAATCCAAATATATTTATATCTTTGATCTAAAATCCTTTTTCATAAAAATCTATGTTTTCTAAAAAAATTCAAATTAATATTTTTATAATTAAACAAAATATTAATTAATTAAAATTTTAACCATGCTTAAATTTTTATGAATTTTTTTGAAAGGAATATTTATATCATTGTCCAAATAATACCTTTTTAGCATTTACCAAAAATGTGAACGAAATCATTTTTTAATGTGTACAACATGAACATAATTTTTTTCATCATGTAAAATCAACGTTTTAAAGATAATTTTACATGTTTTCAAAGGTTATTTTAAAATAAAATAATTTTCACTATATTTTCTGTAATTATTGTTTTGAAAAATATTTTCAAGGTAAAACGGTTATTTTTCTCAAGAATGTTCTTAATATCATTTTTATGGTATTTATATTCTTCAATGACATGAACCCTTCATTGTAATTATGATACATAGTGGACATATTTTATTGTTATCATAAATATTACCTATTTTTATTATTTATGATAATTTTTATTGAGGATGTATAATTTTATTATAATTCACCATATTACTCTTGATGGTTTATGATTATATTTAATTGATTGGTGTAAGTATTAAAATTTAGTATGTTAGATTTTCAATGTGAATATTTATATTTATTATGTTTCACCCATTTAATACAAGGAATGTATTAAAATTAGTATGTTATGGGTGGTTCTTGGTTATATATAGACCCTCGATGCATCGATAGGCCTCATGAGACAAATCAGTAGGCCCAATTAAATGGGTTTTTACCCACATATTCAAACTATATTATGAATGATCTTTATAGTATGTTTTACATTTAAAAAATTATTCATTTCCTCATTATGTGATTAGTTATTTATTTCTATGTGATTATTCAATTATTTATAATATCTATGGAATATTTTCAAGCTCATGTATTATTTATAGAGCTTTATTTGATCATCATTTATTCCTACGATATTATGCTCAAGTTATTATTTAAATGGAATAGATTTTAGTTATTCACCTTTCCATACTAATTATTATTATTTATTTATTATAGATTCCATTGTATTCTTACCCTTACTGAGAATATGATATCACCCTTTTCTTATGTTTTATTTTCCCCAGGATACTAGGAAGTGTTTTTTAATTTATATACATGGATATGATAATATGAAATATGGTGTTCTTACATAATAAACTTTGTGTGCTTTATATTTTCAATTGTAAAGTGAATTTAAATTAATTATCTATTTTACCAAGATTATTAAACTATTTTGTCCTTCATCATGTGATTCCTTGTATCTAGTGACAATATAATAAAGTAACCACAAACTACGGGGCACTAGGGTTAGGTTCTTTATAGTTTGTATCATAGTAATTTTAGTATAAAACTTGACAACTAGATTATAGAAATCATAGATTAGAGAATATAATACTAACATGGAATTTCAGGATAAGTATAAAAGAACATCATAATGTTTTGGAAATGTAGAATTATGTGAATTTTCTTAGAAATACATCCCTATATCGATATAATAAGTGGGTGTGGCTCTGGAACAAATGTAACTAGGGGAAATTGCTACAAAAAATACATATTGGGCTTGACTTGAAAGTTACCCGGTACATGGAAATGAGCCTTATTATGAACCTATTTTGACACTCCCTAGGGATATTCTTATAAAAATTCACATTTCATCACAAACCATTATGAAATATTTGGAAATATTTTTATGATTTGAAAACATTACCAATGAAACCATATTTATGATTATAATATAAGATAGGTCTAAAATTTTTAATTTATGTTTAGTTTTTCACTAGTTTTGGTATTACACAATAGTTTCATAATCTTAGGATCTAATCTACTATATTATATTATTTAAAAATGGTTAATAGGGAATGTAATGGGAACTTTATCAATGCACACAATCCAAAGAGTAAGAATGGTCATTTATTTGATGGGATTAAGCCATTATTTATAAGGGAGTTAGTCTCCCAAAAATTATATTTATATGAGGACATAGTATCATGTACTATCAACATAGAAAAAGAAATCCATAATTATAATGAATTTTAAGGGAATAAAGAGAATAAGAGGATGAGAGAGGAAAAAATGGATAAGGGGAATAAGGGAAAGAAAGATTTTCCCACTTGTAATAATTATTGAATGATTCTCCTTGGTACTTTCCAGAAATAGAATTATAGTTATCTAAAAGTATAGAGAGAATGTACACCATGATCATGATTTCATGGTAATGAAATAATATTCCAATGTAAAATGATTTAACTGTAAGGAGATGGGTAACTATGAAAATTATTTCCCCAAGAATCAAGGGAATATACCTAAAAAGAATCTAAGAGATTTAGGTTAAGATTATGTGATTACTACTGATAAGTTGAATGATTAATGTGATTGTGTTTAGATTCATGAATTATGTTATATAATTATTTTATCAATGATATTATGGTTAAAAGAAATTTTAAATGTATATGTAATATACTACAATATATTTTCTTTAAGTATTTGATAGCATATGTTGAATGGTATTGATGACCCGGAAAAGTGACTCAGCAAAAAGTTGATCTTTTTGGAAAACACATGATTGAGGGAAAATAACCCTTAATATGTTCTTAATGTTTAGATAAAAATGATAAATGGAGTTTTATGGGATATTATTAGTGACATTTTAATTATTTGATGATTTGATGGTTTATATTACCCTACCTAAAATATATTAGACAATGTGTAATTTTATTTTTGGAAGAATTAATGTTTTTAAAATGTTTTTATAATGATTAAGGTATTAACATACTTCGAATGTGTCATTAAGTGACACTTTATATTGTCCATGGAATATAATGATTATTTAGTGATCTTAATTCTAAATTTTGGACTTTGAATTTGGTCAGACATTTGTTGAATGAGTCTTAAGGTTAACCTTTTATGAAATGGATTAAGTTGAATTTTGAGAGTTAATATTGAGGTATTATAGAATAATATATTACATTGTATAACTTTTATAACCACATTGGTTTAATTAAATATAGGAGGAATGAATTGTTACTCTTTTATGGATCTTATGATATGTAAAAATTTATTTTTAGTACCTCAAACATTAATAATTAATTTTGGGTATTCATTTTAGATAGTAAAATTTAAAGTGGGAATCAGTCAAAGAAAAATAAAAGGATGAAAATTTTCATATGAAATAGAAATATATAAAGTAAGTATATTTCCTTATATTCTTATAATGTAAAATAATTACTCAACTATAGGAAAATGATCTTGAATTAAAAATTTTATCCTAATATGTTTATTTATAATGACTTGATGGTTATTTTACCCTTTAAAGATTTATGGTTTTATAGTCTTTAAGATTCTCTAGATCACCTGCTTTCTGTGACCAGGGATATCTATCACTTTACATAATTACTTATGATTTTCTTCCTTGTCCATATCTTCACTCCACACCAATGTTCTATTATTTTGGAAACCTAATTATGAATCATTCAACATTACCTTTGTATTTACCTTTATTACATATAAATATTATGTTTTATTAACTATTTTACGATGTAGGTTTTTTTAACAATGGTATTTCCAAATTTCAAGTGCTTTAATACCGAGATCAAGTTTAAATTCTGAGAAAACAATTTATCAAAGACAGGGAGAATGTAACATCCCATGATTTTAGTAGATTAACATCATATTTGATAGTGAACATGACATAAAATAATAATATTTGAATTGAAAGAAACAAAATGGTACTTATTGATATATCAATTCACTCTATTCTATAGTTTGTGATGCACACAACACCGGGTTTAAACAAAACGTGATACACTATTGAAATATTATTATTTAAAATGAAAATAATAACAAATCCATTAATATAGTAGGTATTAATAAGACTAAATAAATTATGAAAATTAAAAATTTTTACACTTATATAATATAAATTCAGTGGATTTAATTTTATTAGATATAAAATAAGAATAATTTGAAAGAGAAAGAAATGTTTTTTTTTGAAAAACATGTTTTTTTTAAAGAATTATTAGTTATGCTTTGCACATAGGATTTAAAATTAATTTTTACCAATTATAGAAGATTTATTTTAAAAAATAAACTTCAGTTTACAAATATAAATTTCAAATTTATCTTTTTGTGAATTTTTGAGAAATTATTGAAAATATTATTTTCTGATGAATAGTAAAAAACACTGATTTTTAATGAAAACTTCGTTTTAATATAAATTATTTACATGGTAAAATTATAATTTAAATTTTATATAAAGGAAAATTTTTTATATTATAATAAAATTTACCGAATTTAGGTTATTTTAATAAATTTTATATAGAATTATAATATAAAAACATTTTAATCTTTTAAATATTTTTCTTTCAAAAAATCATTTTTTTGACATGCCTACGGGTTTAATTTTAAATTTAATTATTACACTTATCTTAATTAAAATTGAAAAAATGGATTTCATATTTGGAATAAATATAATTTATATTACATTATTATGTCAACTTATTTTTTTGACCATAATGATTAGTGAAAATAGTAAAAATTAATTATCGTGATTAATGTAAAAATGGGTTTACCGGGGTTTAAACTATGAATATAAGTGTTTAAAATTACCTAAAACTCATAAAAAACCTATTTTATGGATATATTTAGACCATATAACCTATAATGGTATATATTTACTCATTTTAGAGGCTTTTGGAATGGAAAAAATGTGGGTATCACTTTATCTTTTCAAAAATTCAATGTGTGTCCTCTCCCCTGGTTATAAAATTCCACCCCCTCTCCTCCCCTATCCACACTTAAAACAAACATTGGTTCAGACAATATCTACCTAAATATATTCCTTAATTCCATACCTACATCCAAGAGTCCTTATTTTTATTAGCAAGTCCTTCTATGAATGCTTTATGTATAAGTTTAAAGTGGCTCTGTGAAGAATAAGTAAACTTATTAAACATGCTTATTTTATTGATTTCTTCATACAACTCCGTAAATTAATATTGAAATATTATATTATAATAAAAATAATATTTATGATATAATTTTATGTTATAATGTTAATTTAATATCCAACATCCATCCCTACATCTATCAAATAGGAAATAAACCCATCGATTGTGTGTACGGCAGGCTAGCGCCTCACCAACTGATGTAATTAATTTTTCATGACCACATTTCATGGTTTTAATAATGATGTTTTTAAAATATTTATATGAAATTTGTGACATTTTTATACTTCTACGATTACCATATCATATATACCTTCTTACTCACCATTCTCTGAGGGGATACAATAACGTCCTTCAACGTACAATGGACTGTTGACTTACAAATCGATGTGATTTATTTTTTTCTTAGGATTTTATATAGAAGGTTGTCTGATTAAATTTAATGGATATATTTTATATATACTACCTAAAAATACTTCTAGAAAAAAATATCATGGCTAAATTCTTACCTTTCAGCCTATTAGAAAATAATTACTCCGCTCATGTGTATGTGTGGACTACCACCTCCATGTTGGGATGTGAAAAGTTTGTCATTTCATTTTTACATTGATGATAATAGGGATGTATTATATTAATATAAATTATATATATAGCATAATAACGATTCTATAAATTTTAATTATCATTTATTTTCCTTTTATTCCATTCATAAAGAAAAATTGAAATAGAGTTTATGTATACGTTTGGCTTACTATCTCAATGAATGATGTAATCCATTTATATTTATAAAATTTATAGATAAAAAAATTATATATAATTAATATATATGATATTTAAATTTATTTTTAAAATTATTTAGATAATGTAACCATGATCAAAGTAAAATTACCAAAATTATTGAACCAAAACATACATAAAAAACAGAGCAATTATCACTTGAAACATTGATTTTAACAAATAAATGTATATAAATGGTTGATAAGAGAGTGAATATAAATAATATATGGTATTAAATTTAATATTATGGTTCTATAATATATTTATAATAAATCTATATTTAATATATATAAGTTTCGAACATGTATGAAGGAAATCAGACTTGTCGTAAGGATTTCTCATCTTACTTTTACTTTTGTGAGACATACTCCATATTCACTACTTATTCCTTTGTGTGGTGTATATACTGACCCATTTGATATGTTATATCATTAATAAATTTATCTTCATTGTATATAATGTTTCATTTTATGTTATATCTTTCATGGGGCTTATTATTCAAAATTTACCAAATTAGTAAGGGTTTATTTCACAATCTCTTTATTATTCAGGGTAATTTTTGTTTAAGTCTTCCCCGTGGGAATTATTTTTTATTTATATAATAACACCAATATATTTCTTTACACCCTAGTTATTTATAAAAGATTGAAGTAATAGTACCATTTACCACTCTTTGGTACGTAAAATTATTGAGAAAATATTTATATGAAAACTGAAATATATTTATCACAATGGTCGAAAATCCCTTTTCATCAAAATACATGTTTTCTAAAAAAGAATTCAATTTTTTTAACAGTAAGAAAATGATTTATAAATGAAATTTTAAAGCATGTTTAACTTTTTATAAATTTTTTTTAATATAATCTATTTTTCATTGTTCAAATAATGTATGTTTGGAATTTATCAAAAATGTGAAAGGAAATACTTTTTTAATGTGTATCGCATGAACAAAATTTTCTACTATCATAGACAATCAATATTTTAAATATTTATTTAAAAGTTTTCAAAGGTAATTTTAAATGGAAATTATTTTCAAAATATATTTTGGACTTATTTTTTTAAAATATTTTCAATTGAAATGGGTATTTTCCTCAAGATTATTTTTAATAACAATTTTATGGTATTTCTATTCATCAATGATATCATACCTTCATTTTAATTATGATAAAATATTGATATTTTGTATTTATATCATTCATATTCCTTATTTGTATGACATGTGTTCATTTTTACTAAGGATTCACAATTTTATTGCAATTCACCATATTACTCTACATTTTTATGATTATGTTTATTTGATTGGGGTAAGTATTAAAATTTAGTGTGTTATATTTTCAATAGGAATGTTTATGTTGATTATGTTTCACCCACTTTCATATAAGTAATTCATCAAAATTAGTATGTAACGGGTTTTTAATGATTATATATATCCCCTCGATGCATTGAGAGGTCTCATGAGACAAACCAGTTGGCCAAATTAGATGGTTTTTAACCCCAAGTTTATACTATCTTGGTAAACCTTTTAATAGTATGTTTTCAATGTCCAAAATTATTCATTCCCACATTATGATATTAGTTATTTATTTCCATTTTATTATTCTATTAGTTAGAATATCTATGGGAAACTTTCAAGCTCATGTGATTATTTATATAGCATTATTTTCTCATCATTTATTCCTACCCTATTATGCTCAAGTTATTATTTAAATGGAATTTATTTTAGTTATTCACATTTCCATACTGATTATTATTATTTATTCATTATATATTCTGTTGTATACTCACCTTATGGAGAATATGACCTCACCCCTTTCTTATGATTTATTATCCCTAGGATTATAGGAAATATTTTGTAATTAATATACAAGTATATGCTAAGGAGAAATATGGTGTTCTCAAAGAACACACATTATATTTTATTTATTTTCAATCATAATTTCAATTTACATTATTTTTATTGTTTACCAATAATGATATACTATTTGGTCCTTCAAGATTCAATTCCTTTTATATAGTTCTGATATAATAAATTAACCACTAAATCTGGGGTTCTAGGGTTAGGGTCTTTATAGTTGGTATCAAAGAAAGTTTGTATAAACCTAAGAACTAGATTAAGGAAAGAAAATATTAGGGAACTTAAGACTAAGATATAAATCTAGTATAATCATAAAATAAAATCACAATGTTATGTAAATATAGATATTATGTGGGTTTTCTTAGAAAAACAACCATGTCTAGATACAACAAGTGGATTGGGTTCTAGAACAAATGTACTTGGGGGTACTTGTTACAAAAAATGCACGTTGGACATGACATTGAATTTACTTGGTACATGGAAAGGATCCATACTATGAACCTAGTTTGACACTCCCAGGTGATATGATTTTTATTATTCAATTTTCTTTACAAACTATTATGAAAGATTTGAAATTTTTATGATTTGAAAACATTACAAACTGAAGCATGTTTATGGTTGTGAGATAAGTGATGTATAATTTTTATAATTTTTGTTAAGTGTGTCAGAAGTTTTTGTATTATAAAATATTCTTAAAAATAATATGATCAAATCTAGTATATTCCATTATTTATAAATGGTTCCTAATGGAAGGAATGTGAATCTTATCAATTCACACAATCCAAAGAGTAAAAATGACAACTTATTTTATGGGATAAATCTAATATTTAAAAGGGAACTAGTCTCCTAAATATTATAATTATATGAGAAAATAGTATAATGTACTATTAAGGTATAAAATTAAATCTCCAAGTATTATTTCCTTGAAGGGAAGCAAGAAAAGAATTGGATGAGAGAAAAAAAACAGATAACGGGAAGAAGGGAATGAATAATTTTCCCACATGTAATAATTGTGGAATGAATCACCTTGGTATTTTCTTGAAGGGAATGAAAGTTTTATAAATGTGTGGAGATAAAGAACACTATGATCATGGTTTCAAGGGAATTAAATAACCTTCCATTGTGAAATGCTTCGACTATAAATATTTGGGCACTATGTAAATTAATTCCACAAGTGTTAAGGTAATATACATAAAAAGAAACTAAGAGATTAAGGTCAAGCTTATCTTATTACTATAGATGAAGTGTAATGATTAATGTGATAATTCTTAGATTCAGGAACCATGTTATAAGTGTATTTTATCAAATATATTTTGGTTATATTAATTTTGAAACATATAAGAAATATACTACAATAGTGTTCTTTAAGGATTTGAGAGAATATGTTGAATGGTACCGATGACCTAAAAAAGTGATTCAGTGGAAAGTTAAACTTTTTTAAATCACATGATTGAGGAAAAAAACCCATTATATATTCTTGATGTTGATATAATAATGATAAAGTTATTTTTATGGGATAGTATTGGGGTTATTTGAATTAGTTATTGATTTGGTGGTCTCTGATAGCCTTTCTAGAATATATTCGACAATATGTGATTTTATTTTTAGAGGCATCCATGGTTTCATATTGGTTTCATGGAGATCAAGGTATTCAAATATTTGGAATGTGACATTAATAGATAATTTATATTGTTTTAGGAATATAATAATGATTTAGTGATCATTATTCTAAAACATTGGACTTTGAATTTGGTCAGACATTTTTACATGAGTCTTAAGGGTAACCAATTATGAAATGGATTAAATTGATTTATGAGAGTTACTATTGAGTCATTAGAGAATACTATATTATATTGGATAACTATTTCTAACAATTTTGGTTTAGTAAAGAAATGAGGAATGACTTATTACTCTTTTATGGATCTTATGATCCGTTAAAAGTTAAATTTAGTACCTTGTGCATAAATAATTAATTTTTGGTATTAATTTCATGGAGTAATTTTTGAAGTGTAAATTGATAAATTAATAAAAAAAGGATGAAATTTTTTATATTAAATATAAATATATTATGTAATTATATTTACTTATATTCTTAGACTGTAAAATAATTCCTCAACTCTAGGAAAATGATCTTGAAAGAAAAATGTTATCCTAATACCTTTATTTATGATGAAATGATGGCCCTTTAACCCTTTATATATTTATTTCTTTATATTAATTAACCTTACATGGTTCACTAACTTTCTTTTTATCATTGATCTCTATCACTTTCCACAATTACTTACACTTTTCTTCCATGTTCATATCTTCACATTTCACCAACGTTCTCTAATTTTGAAACCTTGTTTTGAGTTATTCAATATAAAATTTTTATTTACCTTTATATCTTTTAAATAGTATATTTTATTTAAAATTTTATGATTTGGGTTTTTCAACAACGTTATTTTCAAATGTCAAACCCTTGATCACTAAGATCATGTTTAAATTACAAGGACACAATTTCTTGAAGGTAGGGAGAATATAATGCCCAAGATTTTAATAGAGTAAAATAATATTTGATACTGTATATGAAATGAAACCAAATTATTATAAGATAATTTAAATCACCTAGAATTCATGATATATTAATGCACTCTCTTCAACATCTATTGATGCACACAACACCGAGTTTAAACAAAACATGATAATCTATTAAAATCTTACTATTTGAACCTAAAAATTATAACCAAGAAATTAAGGTGGTGGGTATGAATATGAATAAATAAATTATGAAAATTATATGGTTAAAATATGTATAATTTAAAATCTATGGTTTTCATTTTAGTCAATATAAAATAAGAACCATTTGAAAAAGAAATAAATGGTTTTCTTGAAAACTGTATTTTTCTGAAAGTCATATTTACTGTGTTTTGTGAACATAATTCAAAATCAACCTTTTAAAATTTTATAATATTTATATTAAAAAAACTTAATCTTTATAATATATATTTCAAAATTATCTTTGAGATATTTTTTAATAAATTTATGAAAATATTATTTTTTTATGAATAGTGAAAATACTGATTTTTTTATGAAAACATCATTTTCATTTAAATTATTTACAAGGATAAATTATATTTTAAATTGGTTTTAAAGTAATATTTGTTATATTATATTATAATTTAACTAATTTAGGTCATTTTAATCTATTTCATATGGGATTATAATATAAAAACATTTTAAACTTTTGAACATGTTTCTTTGAAAAAAACTTTTTTTTAATGCGCCTACAAGTTTAATTTTAAATATATATCTTGAAAATATGTGAATTGAATTTGTAAAAATGGATTCAATATTTGGATTCATAATATTTTATATTATTTAAAAGTCCAACTTAATTTTTTTCCATAATGAATAGTGAAAATATTAAAAATTAATTTCCTTGGTTAAGGTAAAAATGGGTTTACCGCAGCTAAACTAAGAAAACAAGGGTTAAAATGACATAAAACACTTAAAAAACCATTGTATGAATATATTAAAAAATTATCACCTATAATGGTTTATATTGACCCATTTTATTTTTTTATTAATGGTAAGAACATGGATATCACTTTATCTTTTCAAACATTCAATGTGTGTCCTCTCCCCCACTTATAAAATGTCACCCACTCTCCTCCACTCTTCTCACTTAAAAAACCATTTGAATCAGAAAATATCTACCCAAATATATTACTTAATTATATGACCACATAAAATAGTTCATATTTTTATTATTAATCCCTCCTATGAAGTGTTTAGGTATAATCTTAAAGAGGCACTTTGAAGAAGAGGTAAAATTATTAAACATGCGTATTGGATTTATTTATTATTAAACCTCCTTAAAATAATATTGAAAAATTATATTATAATAAAAATTTTATTCTGATATAATTTAATTTTATCATGTTAATTTAATAACCCATATCCATCACCACTTCCATTAAATGGGAATCAAATCAATCAATCATGTGTACAGTGGACTAGTGCCTCGCGAATCGATGTAATTCATTTTCTATCACTAAATTTCTTGGATGGAATAATGATGGATTTGAAATATATATATGATATTTATAAAATTATTATACTTATTTAATTATGATATCACATATAACTTCTTACCATTTTATGGGGGGGATATGATAACATCGCTCGTGTGTACGTCAGACTACTGCCTCACAAAGTGATGCGATTCATTTTTTGAATAAATTTTACATGGAAGGTAGTAAGATTAAATTTACTGAATATATGTGATAATATGACATAAAAATAAACCTATAAACATAATATCATGTCTAACTTCTTACCTTTCAGTCCTTTAAAAGACAATTACGTCACTCGTGCATACGTGTGTATTACCACCTCCACATAGGGATGTGAACTATTTATATTTTTATTTTTACATGGATGGTAATAATGATTTATTTTATTAATATAAATTCTATATATAACATAATAATGATTTTTAAAATTTTAATTAACATTTACTTTACTTTTATTTTATCCATAAATAAAAATGGAAAATGTGTTCATGTGTATGTTTGGCTTACCATCTCCATGAACGGTGTAGTCCATTTTATATCTATAATATTTATAGATTAATATAACTAAATATATAATAAATATATATTATATTTAAGTCATGGTTAAATTTTTTGAGATTATATAACTATGATCAATATAAATTGGATGAAATTACTGAACCAAAACAAACATGAAAAATGAAATAGTTATCACATGAAGCAGCGATTTTAACAAAGAAATGTTAATGAACATGTGAAAAAACACTATAAAAATCATATATGGTAAAAAATATATTAGTTTAATTATATAATATTTTAATAATAAACCCATATTTATTATACAATAGGTTTGAAGAAATCATATGGAAAATAGACCCAAGGTAAGGGTTTCTCGTCTCACCTTTACTTATGTGATACATAAACTATATTCACCACGTATTCCATCATGTGGTGAATATAAAAAATCTTTTGATATTTTTAATCATGAATATATTTATATTAATGATATTAAATATTTCATTTTAAGTTATTTCTTTCATGGGGATTATTATTCAATTTTTACCAAAGTGGTAAGGGTTTATTTCACAATATCATCATTATTCATAATTTGTTTATTTAAGTCTCCCATGAGGGAATTATTTTTTATTTATATCATAAAACCTATATATTTAAATATAATCTAGTTAATCATGAAATTTTAAAATGATGGTACTATTTTATTACTAAATGGTACATAAAATAATTTAGAGAATGTTTTAAATAAAATCCAACTTTATTTGAGTCTTCGTTCAAAAATACTTTTTCATCAAAGTGCATGTTTTTGAAAAAAAAAATCAATATTTTTTTTACATTATCCAAATTTTTTTAATGAAATTTACACATGTTTCAACTTTAAAATAATATTTTTAAAAGAACCTTCATGTCATTTTACAAACAATTCCCATTTTTCTTTTACCAAAAATGTGAAAGGAATCATTTCTTTAACATGTATAACATGAGAATAATTTTATGTCATCATGACCAATGAATGTTTTAAATAGTATTTTACAAGTTTTCAAAGTTTATTTTCAAATAAAATCATTTTAAATATATTTTTTGAACTTCTTGTTTTATAAAACATTTTATATGTTAAAATGTTATTTTCCTCAAGAATTTTAAGGTGTTTTTATAGTATTTATATTGATCAATGATATCATAACTTCATTGTACTTATGACACAATATAGATATATTTTATTGATATAATCCATATTATTTATTTGGATTATTTGTAATAAATTTTATTGATGAAATAAAATTTTATTACCATTCACCATCTTACTCTGAATGACTTATGATTATGTTTATTTGAATGAGACATTATTTCCATTTATTATGTTAGATTTAAAATATGAATATTTTTTTTGATTATGTTTAACCCATTTTATATAAATAATTAATTATAATGAGTATGTGACTTGTGGGGCACAACTATAGATAGCCCCTTGATTCATCTAAAGGTCACATGAGACAAATCATCTGACCATATTAGATGGGGTTTTATTCGTAGATTTAAACAGTTTCTGAAAAGTATTAATATTATGTTTCAGATGTCTGATATTATGAATTACCTCATTATTATATCATTTATTGATGTCCATGTGATTATTTGATTAGTTCTAATATTTTTGGACAATTTTCAAGATCATTTGAATTTTTATATGGCTACATTTAATCATCATTTATTTCATACATATTACGATCGAGTTATTATTTAAATTTCATGTCTTTCAGATATTCACCTTTCTATATTGATTATGATTATTTAGTCATTATATCTTATGATGTATGATTATTCTTAATGTAAAAATGATATCACCCCTTTATAATGTTTTATTTTCCCCAAGATACCATGAATTGTTTTGTAATTGATATATATGGATATTTAGAGGGGAAATATGGTGTTCTTAAAGAATACACTTTGTGTATTTTATATTTTCAATAGTAATGTGAATTTAAATAATGTATCTAGTTAACCAAGAATAATAAACTATTCATTACTTTAAGATATTATTCCTTGTAACATATGATAATGAAAAAAAGTGACCACTGATTATGGTCTACTAGGGTTAGGATATTTATAGTTGGTATCAAAGTAAGTTTAATAGAAATCATAGGAACTAGATTTAGTAAAGAATATATTATAAAACACATTATTAATATATAAATTGAGGATAAGTATAGAATAAAATCCTTATGTTTTGGTAAGGTAGATATTATATGATTTTTCTTAGAAATACATCCCTAACTATATTCATAAAGTAGATGTGGTTCTAGGATCGATGTACCTATGTGTAATAAATCTGAAAAGGCACATCAGGATTGACTTGAACGTTACCTGTTATAAGATATTGTGCCTTATTATGAACTTGGTTTGACACACTCAAGGGATATTCTTAGGATAATTCATATTTTCTTTAAAACCCATTAATAAGGATTTTAAAATGTTTTTATGATTTGGAAGCATTCCAAAAGAAATCATTTTTATAATAATGAGATAATCCATGCATAGATTTTTCAATTTATGTCAAGTGTTTCTATACTTTTGTGATTATACATTATGTTTCAGAATATTATGATCTAATCTAGTGTATTATATTGTTTATAATTGTTACATAGGGTAATTAATGGGAACCGTATCAATTTATGCAATACAAAGAGTAAGAATGGTCATTTCTTTGATGGGATTAATCTAATCTTTTGAAGGGAACTGATCCTCCAAAAATTATCATCATAATAGGACAAAGTATAATATGATACAATTATAGAGAGATAATTCTCTATGTATTATTACTTTTAAGGGAATTAATAGAAGAATAGGATGATAGAGAAAAAATGGATAAGGGGAAGAAATAAAGTAATGACATTCCCACATGTAATAATTGTCGAAAGAATCCCCATGGTACTTTCTTGAAGGCAATGAAAGTTTTCTATAAGTGTGGAGAGAGAATACACCATTATCACGATTAAAAGGGAAATAAATAATATTCCAATGTGAAATGATTCATCTTTAAGGAGATAGGGAACCATGAAAATGAATTCCCAAATCACTATGGTAATAAACAACAAATAATGCTAAGGGATTAAGGTCAAGATTATGCTATTACTAAAAAAGAATTGGAATGATTAATGTTCTTATATATGGATTGAATAATTATTTTATAGGAGTATTTTATCTAAGATATTATGTTTATAAGAATTATTAAATTTATATGGATTGTACTGTAGTACTTTTCTATAAGGATTTGAGAGAATATATTGAATGGTAGTGATAACCATGAAATGTCATTCCATGGAATGTTGATCTTTTTAGAAAACACATGATTGAGGGATCATAACCCTTAATATATGATAAATATTGGGATACTACTAATAAAGAGATGTTTATGGGACAGTATTGGTGATATTTGAATTGGTTAGGGATTTGATGGTTTATTTATGATTATTAAAATATATTTGACCATAATATATTTTATTTATGGAATAATAAATTTTTTAATTTAGGGTTAATAATTATAAATTTATTAACATATTTTTAATGTGACATTAAGATCCACTTTATATTTTATGTTCAATATAATGATGATTTATTGAACATTCATCAAAATTTTATGACTTTGAATTTGGCCAGAAATATTTTAGATGAATATTAAGGTTAACCATTTAAGAAATGTATTAAGTTTATTTTTGGGAGTTATTATTGAGTTTTTTTGGAATAATGTATTATATTGGATATATTTTTCAAACCATTTCTGTTTTATTAAAGACATGAATAATATCTTCTTACTCTTTTATGGATCTTATGATCTGTTAAAAGTTAATTTCAATGGATTTGGAATAAAAAATTCATTTTTGAATATTAATTTCATGGAGTAAGAAAAGGGATAAAATTAACATAAAAATTATCCAAATCCTATTTTATGGAAATATTTATACCTTAAAACTCTTAAGGTTTGTAAATTACCCATTTGGGGGATTTTTTTATGAGAAAAACATTGGTATCACTTTGTCTTTTCAAATGTTCTTTTGTGTGTCCTCTCCGACACTTATGAAAGGTCACTGCCTCTCCTACCCACTTCACATTTCCAAAATCCTTTTGCTCAGAAATTACTTTACCAAATATATTAATTAATTTTCTACCCAAATCATAGAGGGATTATTTTTATTAGTAATCCCTTTTATGAAGGCTTTACGTATACACCTAAAGAGGCTCTTCGAAAATGAGGTGAAATTATTAAATGTGCGTATTTGATTTATTTATTATTAAAAAACCATAAAATCATCATAAAAATTATAATATAAAAAAATATTATTACATATACATTTATATTTTATTTTTTTAATTTCATAACCTAGATCCATCTCCACTTCTATTAAATGGGAAATGCGTCCATCAATTGTGTATTCGGCAGACTACTACCTTTTGAACCAATGTAATTTGTTTTCCATCACCAACTTCCATGGATGGATATATTGATGTATTTAACATATTTATAATATTATTATAATTTTTTAATTTTCATATCAAATATACCATCTTACTTACCATTCCATGGGGAGATATGATAACGTCGCTCGTGTGTACCTTGGTCTACCACCTCGCGAAGTGATGTGATTTGTTTTTAGATTATGATTTAAATAAAACGTATTAATGATGAATTTAATGAATATATTTGATATAAATGAAAAAAATATTTTTTTAAATATAATATCACATATAAATTCTTACCTTATAGTCTGTTAGAAAACAATAACTTCACTCATTGGTAGGTGTGAACTACCACCTCCAAGTAGCAATGCAAAATGTTTTTAACTTTTTTTACATAGATGTTAATAAGGATTTATATTATTAATATAAATTATATATTTAAAATAATAATTATTCTGTTAAGTTTTATTAAAATTTATTTTCCTTTCATTCCTTCCATCGAAAAAATGGAAACAATATTCATGCGTACGTATGACTTACCATCTCTATAAACGGTGCAATCCATTTTTTATCTCTAACTTTGATAGATTAATATATTTAAATATATATTAAATATATATGATTTTTAAGTTATATTTAACATTTTATAGATTATGGAACCATGATCAAAGTAAAATGATAGAAATTACGAAACCAAAATATGCATGAAAAACGAAGCAATTACCCCCAAGACAATGATTTTAACAAATAAATGTTCATAAACGGGGGATAAAAGACTATATGTAAATCATATATGGTATGAAATATATGATTATGGTTATGTAAGAGATTTATAATAAACCTATATTTATTATATAGGAGGTTTAAACATATGCAAAGGAAATCAGATCAGAGGTAAGGTTTTCTTATCTCAGTTTTACTTATGTGATACATACGCCATATTCACCACCTATTCCTTTGTGTGGTGTATATAATGAACCTTATGATATTAAATATAATGAATCCTTTTATCTTAATTGTATTTAAATTTTCATTTTATGTCATTTCCTTCATGGGGCTTATGATTCAAAACTTACTAAAGAGGTAACAGTTTATTTCTCGATCACATCATTATCCAAAATTGTTTTTATTTAGGTCTCCCTTAGTTGAATTATTTTAGATTTATATTATAAAACAAATAAAATTCCTAATTATATGTTTATTAATGAAACTTTTATGTAATTATACTCTTTTCACTCTTTTTTACTTAAATGATTGAGAAAATGTTTTTAGTAAAATCTGACTTTCTTTCTCTCTTCGGTTGAAAATCCTACTTCATCAAAATTAATGTTTTCTAAAAATGTATTCAAAATGTTTCTAAAATTATATAAATTATTTTTTAATAAAATTTTACACCAGTTTTTAATTTATAAAAAATGTTTTAATGGATTTTTCATGTCTTTTTCCAAACAATTCCCTGTTAAATTTTATAGAAAAGTTGAAAGGAATCTTTGTTTTATTGTGTACAACAAGAACCAAATTTTACATCGTCATGAACAATAAATTTTTTAAATGTTATTTTATATGTTATAAGTTATTATTTTCAAATAAAATTATATTAAATATATTTTATCAATTAAAAAAAAATATTTTCAAAGTGAAAAGGTTATTTTCCTTAAAAATGTTTTAATGAAATTTTTATGGTATTTTTATTTATCACTCACTCAAACACTTTATATTACTTATTATATAATGGGTATATGTTTATTTATATCATCCTCATTATTTATTTGGATAATTTATGATCAATTTTATATATTATGTACGATTTTATTACCATTCACCATATTACACTGGACAATTTATAATTACATTTATTTGACTAGGGTAAGTATTAACTTTTAGTTTGATAGATTTTCAATATTAACTTTCATTTTGATTAGGATTCATCAGTTTTACATGTTTAATGAATTGTACATAGTATTTTATGGGTGGGGATTGGTCATAGATATCCCCTCGATGCATCGAGAGGTCTCATAAGACAAATCAATTGGCCAAATTAGATAGGGTTTAACCCACAAATTTAAAATATCTAGTGAAAGTTATTGAAAGTATATTTCATATGTATGGAATTATTAATTACCCCATTATGAGATATTTTATTTATATCCACGTGATTATTTTATTAATTATAATATCCATGGAAAATTTTCAATCTCATGTGATTATTTATACGGCTTTATTTGATAATCATTTATTTCTTCCATATTATAATCTAGTTGTTGTTTAAATGGAATGTTTTTTAGTTTTTCACCTTTAAATGTTGATTATTATATTGTATTCATGATATATATCATTTTATTTTTGACCTTAATGGGCATCTAAGATCACTTATTTCTTCTGTTTTATTTTTCCCTAGGATACAAGGAAGTGTTTTGTAATTGATATGTAGCAATATACTAAAGGTAAATAATGAATTCTCAAAGATTTTTTCTTTATATTTTTTATTTTTAATTGTAATTGTAATTTTAATTATTTATCTTGTTTACTAAGACTAATAAACTAGTTGTTCCTTCGAGATGTGGTTTCTTGCACCGAGTGCTAATATAATAAAGTAACCACTAGATCTTGGCTACTAGGGTCGGGGTATTAATAAAGTTTATATTATTTAATAATATAAATTATGACTATTAAAAATATGGAATAAAATTTCCTAAATAAAATTCATAGAAATAATAGAATCCAATCTAAAATTATACCCACATATGTGATGAAAAAGCGGGTTTTCAAAGAGAAAAATATCATAACTATAAGAGGTTTTAATGTAAAAATTTAATATAAAACTAATTAAACTTACCTAAATTGCATTAATTATAATATAATTGAACTAATTTTACTTTTAAAAAAATTTAAAAAATAATTTAACTTTGTAAAGAATTTAAACAAAAAATTTTGTTTCAATAAAAATCAGTATTTTTTACTATTCATTGAAAAAATGAAACTATCTAGAAAAAGACCAAAAAATCACCGTAATATAATTTTGATATGATAATATAAAAAATTAAGTTCACTTTATCAAATAAATTTTCTCAAAGTTTCATGAATGAATTTTATCATAAGTGTACAAGAAGCGACAAAATCATTTTCTTTGATAAAATATAGTTCTCTAGAAAACATTTATTTTATGTTAAAATGATGATTTTTTTATTTTAAATCATTATATAACAAATTAATGTGTATAATATATATAAATATATCATAATTTTGTTATTTTTATTTATATTCATCAATTTAACAACTAGGTTATAATGGTTATTTCTAAATAATATTTTAATAGAGTCTCATGTTTCATTTAAATCGAGTGTTGTGTGCATCACAAGATATCAGAGAGATTTAATTTATTTAATAGTTATAAATCATAAAGTATTTGGGTTTCACATTCTTAACACGTAAAAAAATTCCTCAAAATTCCATTAATATTACCTTCTAAATTGATGAGTGTAGTTCTTCTTCATAACATCCTATGGTTCCCACGTTGCCTCCTCCATTTTAGGATTTCTCCAAAGTACCATTACTAGATGAGTCATATTATTCCCCAATACATGGTCTATAGTATCATGAATATGGATGTTATCTTCATTGTAAGATATAGTATATTCCAATTCTAATTCATTAGAGGTGAGCACAAGAATTGGTTCTAGACTATACTTACTTAACAATGATATACATAACCCATCATGTACTTTTGAGAGTCTTGGTGGAATTTACAAATGGTAAGAAACAATTCCAATCCATTCATTGATTTAAAAGTTTATAATTTACCTTGGTCTTAGTTTACCTTTCTTACCAAACCTTATGTCACCCTTCCAAGGATATAATCTCAAGAAAACATGATCACTCACTTGGAATTAAAAATCCTCCATATGATTGTTGGAATAAATAATTTTCCTACTTTAAGATAATTTAATATGATCCTGAATAGTTTCAACACTGTATTTGTCTCTTCAATAATTTCTACACCTACAAGTATCCCTTCACTAACTTCATCCAAACAAGTTTGAATACAATATTTATTTACATATCATGCTTTATAAAGAGTATATTGAAGACTAAAATGGAAATTATAGTTATAAGAAAAATATACAAAAGGTAAACAATAATACCACATATGTTGAATTTAAATTGAGCATGACCTCAAGATGCCATCCATTATTTTTTATAGTATGTTTGGAATATACATCAATTTGTGGATGGTAGTAAGTTCTCAGAGGAAGCTCAGTATCAAGTGCCTTCTGAAGTATTTTCCAAAATTTAAATCTAAAATGAGGATCATGATCAAATAAAATCAAAAGTGGTGCACTATAATGTCTTAAAAATTCATTAATATATATACTTGTGAGGTCCGCCAAAGGTAAATATTATCTTATAGTAATGAAAAGTGCAGATTTGGCTAGGTTATCAATAATAAACTATATTTCATCATTTTTCCTAGGAGTCATAAGTAGTCTTATGAGAAATTACATATAAATTTTAACATCCCTAGTTTTAAGAAAGAAACACAATGTTCAATAGCATACATTGTACGCTACATCAAGCTTATCCAAACAACTAAATTGTATTATTTAATTGTTACCATTATAAACTATCTATTAGAATGGAGAGAATGAATATAATTCACTGAGTTATGAAAATATTGTTTACACATGTTTATATAATGATTCATTGGTTACCAAATTTATTAGAAATGGAAATAAAAACCAATTGAATATACAAGATATGTTTTTAAAAAAACCCATTTAAATGATAATAATTGTGCTTATAAAATAATATCACATTTTTTTGGATTATAATCATGAAATATAAACTCCATGTGACGTTTAAAACTCATATTATATGTTTTCTAGACAAGATATGAGAACAAAATCAATTTTAAGCATAAAAGAAGTATTTTTTTAAAAAGAAATGTTTTTTTACCGCCTTTTGTTGGTGAACCCATTTTAAATATTTTTTTTACAATTTTATAAGATATATTTGACAAAATAAACTTATTATTTATAATAGGTACATAAAAATTTACTTTGGTTGAAATTTTGGTAGTAGTTTGATAAAATTCATATTTTAATGAACAGAGAAAAATACTGCATTTTAATTCAAAATTGTCGTTTTGTCTAATTTTTTTATATAGTTATATTGTGATTTTAATTGATTTTAAAGTGTAATTGGATTAGTTTTTTAACATATAATCTAATTTTGGTCATTGGAAGTAATTTCATATTGAAATTTGATATAAACACATGCAAATCTTTTGATGGTTTTACTTAAAAAACCAATTTTCTTATTCTGTCAATGGGATACAACTTTTAACTAATTTATTACAATTATATTTTTTGAATTTGAAAAAATGGATTCCAAAATTATAATCATATGATAATTTTTTTTTAAATATGTCCCTTTTATTTTTGAACATTATGAATAGTAACTTTAGTAATTATTTTTATTTACCACGGTTAATGGGTAACTCAGGTAAATAAGGGTAAAAATAATATTATAATTATATGAAACTACCATAAAACATTTAATAATACTATTTAATGACATATAGAAGACCAATAAAAACCTTGGGATAAAAATTTGGCATTTTTAATCCACTTGGGTGTTATTATGACACTTATAACTTTTAATTTAAAGTTAAGACAAATATGTTATCAACACAAAATCTCATTACTAAAACAATTTTAATATGGGTTTATATAAATTATATATTCAAATATAAATAGTTATTATAAATATAAAAATATTTCCTATATCATGGTATTTTATTTATAATTTCTAGACAATAAATAAATCAATTTAATTATGACACGATGGTGATGCAGTGATTAATTCATTAATAAATGATTTAAATAAATGATATTATAAATGTTAAAATAAATTTTATTTGAAATATTTTATTCCATACAAAAATTTTATGGATTAATATTACATTTTAGGATAGATTTAATGTATTGTTTTCTAAGGAATAACGTTTTAATGATTTTTTGAAAAAGTTAAGCATGTATAGTGTCAAAATTGACATAATTCAAAACGTAAAATATAAAATAGTTTTTTAAATCTTATAAAATTCATAAAAATATAATATTTGACCAAATGGTTAGGATAACTCCTAATATGTCATAAATGACACTCTTTTTGGACGTTTTACATGTTATGGTAATTAAATTAATACATAAAGTGTAAATAAAAAGTTTTCATGGTAAGATTAAAAAATGTGAAAAAAGGGTTAAACATAAAAGATAAGGATTAGAAATAATATTCAAAAAATGTATAATTTAAATTTGATACTGGGTATATGATCCAAAATAATCTTATATTTGAAATAAATATGTTTTAGACCATTAGAAAATGAAAAGCAATTTATAATTAATTAATATTTCAAGACTTTCCTAAAGTGCCCCTATTCTCTCCTATAAAAGGGAGCTATTAATTCTCTTTTATTAACACTTAAAAATCCTTTATGTTCATCCAATATCTATCCAAACCTCTTTCTATAAATCCTACCCTCATCCTAGAAGCCTCAATTAGGGTAGAAATCCTCCCAAGGAAGCCTTTTGGTATAAACCAAAAGAAGTTACCTGATTAAGAGGTAACACATTCTCTCATGATTTTTAGTTTCATTTCCATTTTCCACTCCATAAATTTTTATTATTATACTAGGATGTTTTAATTATTTTTTTTTGATCTATAATTTCACACACCTCTATTTAATGGGTAACGAACATATTGTTTATGTATTTGGTGAATTACTACCTCATTAAACAATGGTTGTTCAATTTCTACCTACCTCCTCTCATGGTGGAAATTATAATGGAAAATATTTCAAATATGATATATATTATATTAATTTTTATCTATTATTATTTATTTTTTATTTATATCATACCTTTATGCTTTCCATGCTGTGTAAATATAATAATCCCATTTGGGGAAGGGTGGACTACCACCCCCTCAAAGTGATATGACTCATTCACATACACATGAAACATATGAAGGATGGTTTTATTAAAACTACAAGACATACATGATAATAATATAACACCTTTATTATAATATACATATCATTTGATTATTATTCTTTTAATATGACAAATAAATGAAAGTAGCATTCATGAGTACATATGACCTACCGTCTCTATCAACGGTGCATTTCATTTATTATCTTAAAATATTATGGATATTATAAATACATATATACTGAATATATATGATATTTAAATCATGAATAATATTCTGTAGATGATGAACTTTTGACCACATGGACAATTTACATCAAAATAAGTTCATTTTCAACTCAAGTACCGAATATCGACAAAACATCTGATATGAAATTAAATAATTATGTACTTTTTATAACATGATAATTAGTGATATAAAAGTAATAATAAACATAAAAAATGTTCTCAATAAAGTATAAATTAACCTAAGTTTATTATTTAGGAATATAACTATTGTAATTGATGAGTCAGACCCAAGGTAAGGGAAATTTTAACTCAATTTCCATTCATTGAGTTAAATATCCATGTCATTGGTTTTGTTTTTCCAAGAATATGTGTGAGTGAACTTTGATTGTTTTAAACTGAATATACACTTATATTGGGAGTATTTATCTTTTTCACACATAATTATATCATTGATTTATCCTTAATCTAATCATACGATCTTGTTAAGGGACTTCATCTCAATCTCCTTTCATTGAAGCATATTTAGATAATAAAAACCTCTTTCTTTTATATAGTGTATAATTAATCATTTTAATTTTAATTTCATTCAATGGTTTTCAAATGGTAATCTTTTTATATTAAGATTTTCACTAAATGACATACAGAATGTTTTCAACATATGCATCGATAACGACTTCTCCACCACTGTAACCCTTATTCTGTATTTGGCTTCCTCTATAAGACTTAATGTTTTAAGTGGAAAAGAGATCCCTTATTCTATTTTTGGGTGATTTGGTATTGAAAACGTTTTTGAAAGTGTATTGACTATTTAAATATCTAGAAATTAATTCTTGCAACTGAAAATGATATTTTATGAGTGGAATGTTGATAATTGAAATCATTTATGTGTTATGATTGTATAATGGTACTTGTAAATTTGATAAGTGGTTACGTGATAAACCAAAGATTGGTGGTTATGTAATAAACCAAATATGGGGTGTTCTATGATAATCCAAAGATGTGTGGTTACATTAAAACCTCCAATGCATTAGGTTTGGAAGTTGGTCGTATGACTATTCTATTTAGTGATATGTGTGGAAGTAGACCGTATGGTTATTAAATTTATGTATGATTATGTACCAAGTTATCGTTATGTGTTATATGTTAAATTCTATGTGTTTTAGAGTAATATTTTGATTATAAAAAAATGATAACCAATGAACTTATATTCAGTGAAGTGCATTTTACTAATTATTAAAGGTGAATAATATTTCTTTATGATAAATTATCCATTCTTTAAATGTTTTTACAAGACTAAAATTTTTTCTTCTTTATGAAACCCTTACTGAGATTTTTATGATCATCCTAATATTTGAAATTTTTTTATAGGTTTTAAATAAGAATAGAGTCAAGGATGGGATCAAGGAAAAGTTATGATTTAACATGAAAAGAAACCACATATCTTTTTAAAAGGTTTTTTATGGAAGAAATAGATACTTTTTGAAGTGTCCACTTTGTATTTATATGCTTTTGTTATGTATGAGTTATGGCCTACTTCTCTAAAACTATAAACATGAAAATATCCTCAATGTAAATTAAAGTCAAAGTATTGAATTATCTCAAGACTATGTAATGTTTAAGACTGGGGAATTATAGTTGGTGTCAGAGGATGGTTTAGACAAATTTTGATATTATGATGTTTTATTAAGAGTTAGGGATATCATTATGGGTTTATAACATTAAGGATGATCATAAGTTCAATATCATAGAAACCCCTTTTGAGGCTTTGTGATCTAAAATATTAAGGCGACTAATGGTATTTTTGCAGACATTTACCTTTGAGGAAATTACAGGTTATATGTTTTTAGGATGAAAAATACGAGGTATGAAATAAAACTTATGGTTAAAAGATGTTATTGTTATTTTTGAGGTCTTTATATTGTTTTCAGAATATTATAATAATTACATAGTTTTAGAAAAATGACAAATCATAGTATGGGTGAAAAACTGTCACGTTTGGAAATACTGTAGGGGTTGAACCCACAACCGATAGGAGACAAGGATGTATTGCCTACCACTGAACTACGGTATATCCATGGTTAGTATGCCTTATTATTTTCAATTAAATAATTTTATGGATTAAGAATAACTTGATTTGGGAGGCATATATTTTATGGAATATATAACCATGGGATTAGAAAATGATTTGGTGATTAAGTATTTATTGTTAATTTGAAAGACATTTACCATTTTGGGAACAATATATGAACAAGTTAAATAGAATATTATGGGATTTTATTTTAGGAATAAATGTTGATTTATTTTTGGAGAAATATTTTATTTAATTATGAACTTATGGTGATTTGGGTTATTTTTGGAAGTGATTAACCTATATTTTAGAAAATGTGATTAGGTTAATTACATTTTGGTATGAGACATTAAGATTTTTTGAGGTTATTTGGAGATTAATGTTATAATTTATCTCAAAGGACTATGTTATGAAATCATTATATTATTTGGGTTTCAATCTTAGTTATTATTATTTTGAGGAATTTTAAGGGAAATTATTTATCAAATAGTCTCTATTGAACTTTGGATATTATTGTTTATTTTTTCAGATTTAAAAGTAGATTTTCTTCATAAAATGGTTTATTAATTTGGGGGAATTATCTGATTTTATCTAAAACTTTTTGGTTTTGGTTAATATTTCAATAAAGTATGAATAAATAGTTAATCTTTTTTGGATTGTGTTATTCACTAGAAGTTTATTCTAGTGCTTCAGGTGTTACCAAGTTATCTTGAAGTCTCATCGTTTGGAGAAAAGATGAGTTTGTGGTAGAAATTTATTAAAGGATGAAACTCTATGTGAAAATTAAGTATTTTCCTTATGTTCTTAGTCAATATTGTAAATAAATTCTTCATCTTTATGAAAGGATAGTAAAACAAAAACCATTTTATGTTTAATTTTCATACTGTGAAATCAAAGATCATTTAACCCATCACAAGTTTGTGGTTTTATAATTGTTAAAATTATATTGATAATGTTTTCTATCACTCTCCATCAGAACAAGATGATTAGTTTTTCTTTAATATCCCTTTTTTCCTACATGTAATCCTAGTATGTGTTATCTCCGGTGACCATTGTACTTCTCTTTCTTTCTTTTATAGTTTTAGTTTTATCAACCCTTTTTCCGATGTGGGTTTGCAATAAATATATTTTGAAAAGTCATGCCCTAGTTTCTGAACACAAATTAAAATTTCAAGGTTGAAATTTATTAAATATGGGGAGGATGTAACATCCCATGTTTTAAGAAAGAAACACTATGTTCAATAGCGTACATGATACACTACATAGAGCTTAAACAAACAACTAAATAGTATTATTTAAATGTTACCATTATAACCTAGCTGTTGGAATGATGAGAAAGAATAATATTAACTAAATTATGAAAATATTGTTCACACATGTTTATATAATTATTAATTTGTTACCAAATTTATTAGAAATGGAAATAAAAATAAAGTGAATATAAAGGAAGTGTTTTTATGAAAACCTACTTAAATGAGAATAATTGTGTTTATGAAATAATATCACTATTTTTGGATTATATTAATGAAATATAAATTCAATTTGTTATTTAAAACTCATATTATATGTTTTCTAGACAAGATATAAGAACAAAATTTATTTTAAGCATAAAAGATGTATTAAAAAAGGCATTTTAACCGCCTTTTGATGGAAAACCCATTCTAAATCTAGATTTTGAAACTTTTATAAGTTGAATTTGACAAAAAATAATTCTTATTTGGAATAAGGACAATTAATGTCACTTTGGTTGAAATTATAGTATTTTTTTTGATAAAATTCTTATTTTAATGAATAGTGAAAAATACTGTATTTTAATTCAAAACTGCCTTTTTGTCTATTTTTTTATATAGTTAGATTTTAATTTTAATTGGTTTTAAAGTTTAATTGGATTATGTTTTCATTATTTAATCCAGTTTTTGTAACTTTAAGTAATTTCAAATTTAAATTTGATATAAACATATGTCAATCTTTTGATGATTTTACTTCAAAAACACGTTTTTTATTCCGTCGACAGGATAAAATTTTTAACTATTTTCAGCCAATTATATGTTTTGAATTTGGAAAAATGGATTAAATATTTAAATCAGAAGGTGAAATTTTTTTAAATACATCCCATTTATTTTTGTACATTATGAATATTAACTTTAATAATTATTTTAATTTACCACGGTTAAAGGGTAAATCAGGTAAATAAGGGTAAAAATAATATTATAATAATATAAAACTATCCTAACGCATGTCATAATCCTATTGTATGACATATTTCCAACCAATAAAACCCTCAAGACAAAAATTTAGCATTTGAAATTCACTTGGGTGCAATTATGAAAATTATAATTTTTAATTTAATGTAAAGGAAAATATGTTATGAACATGAATCTTCTTACTAAAAGAATTTTAATATGGGTTTATATAAATGATATCTTAGAATATAAGTATTTATTTTAAAGGTAAAAAAATTCCTACATAATGATATTTTATTTATAATTTTTAAACAATAAATAAATAAATTTAATTATGACACAATGGTGATGTAATGATTACTTTATTAATAAAAGTTCCAAATAAATGATATTATAAATGTTAAAATAAATATGATGTGAAATATTTGATGTAATTAATGAATTTTATGTATTACTATGAAATGTTATTATTTATTTAATGTATTTTTTTCAAAGGAATCAAGTTTCTATGAATTTTTTAAAATGTCAAGTATGAATAGTGTCAAAATTGACCTAATTCATAACTTAAAATATAAAATAGTTTGTTAAATGGTATAAAATTACAAAAAATCTGAGAATAGACCAAATGGCCAGGATAATACCTAATATTTCATAAATGGCACTATTTTTGTCCATTTTACATGTTATTGTAATTAAATTAACACATATAGTGTAAATAAAAAGTTAGCATGGTATGGTTAAAAAAGGTAAAATAAGGGTTAAACAAAAAAGATGAGGATTAAAAAAATATTCAAAACTTGTCTAATTTTAATTTGATAATGGGTATATGACAAAAAATTAACTTATATTTTAAATAAATGAGTTTGGTAAAATTATAAACCGAAAATAAATTTATAATAAATTAATATTTCAATACTATCCTAAAGTGCCCCTCATCTCTCCTATAAAAGGGAAATTATAATTTTATTTTATTCACACATACAAGGAATTTTGGTTCATCCAAGATATATCCAAACGTATTCCTAGAAACCCTCCCCTAATCCTAGAATCCTCACTTATATAATAACTCCTCTCAATGATGCCTTTTGGTATAAACCAAAAGAAGTTACCCGATTAAGATGTAACACATTCTCTCATGATTTTTAGTTTCATTCCCATTCTCAACTCCCTAAAATTTTATTATTATATGATTATATAAAAACCACCATATCATAAATATACTAGGATTTTTTATTCTATGTTTTTGATTTACACTTACACACACCTCCATTGAAGGGGTAATGAACATACTATTTCTATGTACGGTGAACTACTACCTCAAGAAACAATGATTGTTGAATTTTTACCTACCACCTCTCATGGTGGCCATTATAATGGAAAATATTTTAAATATTATATATATTATAATTATTTTGTATTTATTCTTTTTGATTTTTTATTTATAACATAAATATATGGTTTCCATGTTTTGTAAGTATTATAATTTCATTTTAGGAAGTGTTGACGACCACCCCCTCAAAGCGATATGAATCCTTCCCACTACACATGAAATTTATGAAGGATGGTTTTATTAAACCTATGAGACATACATGAAATTAATATAACATTGGTATTGTAATATACATGCCATTTTATTATTATTCTTTTAATATGACAAAGAAATGGAAGTATTGTTCATGTGTACTTATGACCTACCATTTCCATTAATGATGCTTTTCATTTCTTATCTCCAAATATTATGTATATTATAAATTAATATATAAAAGATATATATGATATTTAAATCATGAATAATATTATGTAGATGATGGATTTTTTTACCACAAGAACAATTGATGTGAGACGCACGGGGTGGCCCGATCTTCACGGCATAGGTAGGTGGGTGAAGGGTGCAGTTCTGGGCTAAGTGGTGGATGATGGGTAGGATAGCAGATGCAAGTAGTCAATCAACACTATAAGGAGTGAGACCTACTACTTAGACAACACACTCAAGGGAGGGGTGTGATAGCCAATCCACACAAAAATGCACTTGGGTTGAAGCACAGAATTGGGGGCTTTGTGATCTTGGATCACCAATCTAACTTGTAGATTGACAAGGCAAGAATGCACAAGAGCAAAGGGAAATTCGGAACAATTGTCACACAATGGGTAGAAACAAGCATAAGCTCTCAATTAAGTCTTGAATACCATACAAGTGCCTTGGGGGTAGCTATTTATAGCCAAGGGAGTGATACAATAGTCAAGGGTCTAATACCCTAAAGTCATAAAGGCTAAACTACTTTGTTCCCTTAAATTCAAAAAGATAAAGTCTACCAAAGACGTTTGGAAAAGTGGTACACAACTTTCCAACTATAGCCCACCGGATTTGACTTTGAGTGCATAGCCCACTGGATTTGACTTTGGTGTCCAAAGATGCCATTTCTAGAATCCTCCATGTGGGAAAGGCATCAAAATTCGTGCAACCATGTGGGCCAAGATTTAAACATCAATTTTGGGCTTGAATAAGTGACATTATAGGCCCATTTGCTCCATCCATGCAAGGTAAGATCCTTTTGCCCTTTAATGAAGTAATATGTGCGCCCATTGTAGCATTTAGCCTCTTTAATCTCCATCGCGTCATTGGTCCTTGTAAATCCAACTCTTCCTCACGCGCAATCGACTAGGTGCCCTAGATATGGTTCACATCAACAATTTACATAAAAACAAGTTCATTTTCGAATCAAGTATCAAATATTGACAAAATGTTTGATATAAACTTAAATAATTATATAATTTTTATAACATGGTAATAAGTTATATAAAACAAAAAATAATCATGAAAAAGGTTCTCAATAAAGTATAAATTAACCTAATTTTATTATTTAGGAAAATAATGATTGTACGTGATGAGTCAGATGCAAGGTAAAGGAAATCATAACTCAATATCCATTCATTGAGTAAAATATCCATGTAATTGGTTTTGTTTTTCCAAGAATATGTGTGAGTGACCAATGATTTTTTTACACTGAATATACAATTATATTGGGTGTATTTATATTTTTCCTACATAATTATGTTATTGAGTTATCCTTAATCTAATGATAGCATCTTGGTAACAGACTTCATCTCAATCTCCATTCATTAAGGAGTATTTTGATAATATACACCTACCTTTTTTATACGGTTTATAATCAACCCTTTGAATTTTAATTTCATTCAATGGTTTTGAAAAGGGAATATTTTTATATGAATCATATAACTAAATCAAAAAGTGAATGTTTTTAACATATGCAGTTATAATGACTTCTCTGACACTGTAACCATTATTTCATATTTGGCTTCCTCTATAAGCCTTAATGTTTTTAAATGGAAAAGAAATCCCTTATTCCATTTTTTTGTGTTTTGGTATTTAAAATGGTTTTGAAAGTTTATTTACTATTTCAAAATCATGAAAAAAATTCTTATGATTGGAAATGATATTTTATGAGTGAAATGTTGATAATTACAATCATTTATGTGTTTTGATTATATAATGTTACTTGGAAATTTGATGGGTTGTCATCTGATAAACCAAATATGGGTTGTTACGTGATAAACCAAATATGGGTCGTTATATGATAAACCAAGGCCGGGTGGTTACATTATAACCTCCAATGCATTGGGTATGAAAGTTGTTTGTATGGATATTCCATTTAGTGATATGTGTGGAAGTCGACCGTATGGTTTTTCCATTTAAGTATGATTATGCCCCAAGTTACCTTTATTTGTTATATGTTATGTTATATGGGTTTCATGGTAATATTTTGATTACAAAAAAAAGGTAAGAAATGAACATATATTCAGTGAAGTGTATTTTACTACTTCTTAAAGGTGAAAAGTATTACATTCTGATAAAGTATTCATGGTTTACATGTTTTATCAAAACTAAAAATTTTCCTTCTTTATGCATCCCTTAATGAGTTTTTTATGCTCATCCTAAGTTTTGAAAAAAATTTCATAGGTTTTAAAGAAGAGTAGAGTCAAGGATGGTATCAAGGAAAAGTTACAATTTAACATTAAAATAAACCACATTTCTTTTTAAAAGTTTGTGTTTTATGGAAGAAATGGATACTTTGGGATGTTTCCACATTGTATTTATATAGTTTTGTTATTTATTATTTATGGATTAATTATTTACAAATATAAACATGAAAAGATCCTTGATGTGAATTAAAGTCAAAGTATTGACTTATCTAAAGACTATGTAATGTGTAAGGATGGGGCGTTATAGTATTTTCATCCTAATTCTACACAAGAATACGAAGATTTTTCATGACTCATATAAGATTTTTCTCTTATCCTTAAACTGTTGACAAATCAAACATATTTATACATAGTCCACAATTTCACACTTCATATTATCCCACAAAACATGTTCCCTTGAATCCCTATATATCTTGTTGCTACTAACGTGTATAGAGAAATTGGATATTTGAGCATCATATAATAAATAAATTTTTATTTTAGTAATATATGAAACACATGATCTCTTTCAAAATATTATAACACCATCTTCAAAAATAAAGTATAATAATTTACCACCATTCATATCTTTACTTTTCTTCTTAAACTTATCATCATAAGATTTATAATTTTTATCTTATATAATATAGATAGTTTCACAATAATTATAAAAAATCATTGATTTTTATCCTTCATTAATAATTATTATATCAATATTTACTAAATCCATTAACATAAGATTCCTCTAAATTATTATTTGGGTTATAACTCCATGATCCTTCCTACTCAATGCATCCTCTAACTTATTTTCATTATCTGGGTGGTAGTGTATCATGAAATAATAATAATTGAGTAGTTAGAGATGTCACAATTTTATATTAATGATTCATTTCTTTTAAAAGATGTATTTTAGGATTTTATGATCCATTTATATCTCACATATTTCACTATAGAGCGAATATATCCATATTTTTAAAGAAAAGATTACAATTGACAACTCATGATAATGGATTAAATAGTTCTTTTCGTGAGTCTTCAATTTTATTAATGTATATGAAATAAAATTATCATTTTTCATTTGGACATAATGAATCCCCTTATTTTATGCATAACTATATATCACAAACCTATCATTTCCAAATGGTAGAGTCAAGATAAGATCATTGACCAATATCCTCTTCAGTTCATCAAAACATTCATTAAATTACTTTATCCTAATGTACTTAACCCCTTTATATGTAATCCTAGTTTACAGTTTATCCAATTGGGAATTTTTTTGAATGAATCTATGATAATAAAATACTAAACCAATAAAACTATATAACTCATTTATTTTTATTAGTGTAGACTATTTTATGACTAACATTTTCTTTATAGGGTCAATTGATATATCATCCTTGGAGAAAAAATGGAAAAGAAAGGAAAAATTTTGAAGCTAGAAACCATAGTGACTAAATTTCACATATAACTCTTTCCTTTTAAGAGTCTCAATAATTATCCATAAGTGATTCTCATAGTCCTCGTAGCTTTTAGAATACACCAATATATCATCACTGAATACAATAAATAAATAATCAAGATATTCCTTGAATATTATATTCACTGGATCCATTACAATGAGTAAATTTTTCAATCCAAATGGAATTACTGTAAACTCATAATGTCTATACCTCATTTTCAATGTTTCCTCTGGAATTTCTTCCATCTTTACTCACAATTGATGATACTCATAACTATAACACCCTATGATTTTGTGTATTTTTTTAAATATGTTTAATATTTTTGATATTTTATTTTACATGAAACACTGATTTTATCTTTTATTATAGAAAATATAAAGTTTAGCCTGTGTTACACATATTTAAAAGTTCATCTTGCGTTACACACAAGAACGGGTTTAAACCAAACAAGACAAACTATTTAAATATTATTATTTAATATGATAGTTATTAACTAGTTCTTAGAATGGTGGGTATGAATATGATTAAATAAATTTTAAAAATATGTTTTACACATGTTTATATAATTATTAGGTGAAAAATTAATTTTAAATGAAAATAGAACCCTTGGAAAATAAAAGGAAATAATTTTCCAAAAAACTATTTTTATGCGCACAATTGTATTTTATAACAATAAATTAAAAAAAATCACATTTGGTTAATTATTTTAATGAAATATACATATTATATGTTTAATAAAATTTTTAACATTCACCTTGTATCTTTTATAGACAATATATAATAATAACTCCATTTTTATTCTTAAAAATTATATTTTTCTAAAAAGAAGTTTTGTCGTCTTCTTTTGGCATAATTATTTTTGAAAAATAAAATTTTCCACTTTTAGAAAATTAATTGGATAAAATAAAAATCATTTTTGAAATCAGAACATCAAAATTATCTTAGGTTTAATTTTTGGGTTTTCTTCTGAAAAGTTTCATTTTTTGATGAATGGTGAAAAATACTGAATTTTAATTGAAAAATTACTTTTTATTTATTTATTTATGATAATAAATAAAATTTTGAAATGGGTTTAAAGTAAAATTAGTTAAATTTTATATCCATTATTTCAATTTAGTTCACTAGAATCAATTTCATATTGAATTTATATATAAAAACATTTCAATCATTTGAACGTTTTCTCTATAAAAAACTCGCTTTTATAATTAGTTCTATGAGATTAATTTTAAATTAATTTTTTCCAATTATGTGAATTTAATTTGGAAAAATTTATTCCATATTTGGAATCAAAATAATTTATAATATCTTATAATTTCAAAATAATATTTGACCAAATGGAATAGTTAATGTAGTAAAAATTAATTACTATAGTTAAAGTAAAAACAGGTTCATCGGGGGTTAAATTAGAATTATAAGAGTGAAAATTACCTAAAATATTAGATTAATTTTATTGAATGAATTTATTTTGATATTGGACATCAATGTCTCTGAAATATGGAAATATCTTTCCACTTTCCTTTCAATATGACCCATATAATAAGTTAAATAATGAAAAAGACAAAAAATTATAATTTTATTACTTTTAATATCGATAAAGCATTGAAATAGGTGAAACATATATTAGGTTATATATAATTGTGAAATATAAATATTATTTTTCATCATGATAATTTATTTTTATTTTTTAGATGAAATAATTAATTTAAATGTTTAAGAGTCCCCAACACAGTAATTATTTAGTAAACAATTATATGAAATAAATGATACTAGAAATATTAAAAGTGAAGTAAATTGAATGAATTATAGTGTTCCACTATTTTTTTGGATGAATATATCATGATAAAAATGTGAAAAAATAATATATTCAAACTCCATAATTGTCCTAATATTTTTAAAATTCAAATTAAATAAATTATGCCATAATTGACATTAATATTATTTTATAATAAATGATATTTTATTAAATGATTTTAAATTAAAAAAATACTATATTCATGAAAGTGATACTTAAATATTAATAAATATAAAATATGGTCTATTAATGGACTAATTTTTCCATTATAATGACTATATTGACCATTAAATACAAAAAAGTAAGTTAGAATGGTTATGGTTAAAGCAATGTTTTTGCACATTAAACGCGCTTATGTTAAAATTATTTTTTAGCACACATATGATTTACATTTTATAAATTAATTTTAATATTTATAATCATTGGGACAAAATTATATATTAATTCTCACTCTAATTTATTCTTAAAGGAAAAATTACCATGGTTATAAAACTAGTTACCATAATGAAGAACAAAAATAGTAAAAATATGGATACTTATAATTTAAGGAATTAAATGTTTAAAAAATGTGTTTTATTATGTGTTTGTGGTTTTTATTGACCATATAATCCTTGAAAACCTTTAATTATCATATTTTTATCCATTTGAGCTATGATTTACCTCCCAATAGTGAATACTTTTGAGTATTTACTAGAATGCCACTCCTCCTTAACTATAAATGGGCAGTCACTCTACCCACTTATTCATAACTATAAAGCCATTTTATTGATCAATATCTACCCAAATAACTTATAAAATTATATAAAATCATCCTAAAATGATTATTATGGTCATAAGTCCAACCTTGGAATGATTTAGTGAAAAACATAGGAGAATACCAAAAAAAGAGGTGATGTTCTTGAATGAGAATCTTTATTTTATTTCATTATCCACCTTATTTAGTTATTATTATACCATTTTTATATAATAAAAATATTATTTTAAATATAATGATATGTTTTTATGTTAAGTTAATTACCTACAACCATCTACACTTCAATCAAATGGGTTTTGAAATCACCATTCACGTGTTCGTCGAACTACCACTTCGCGAACCAATGTCATTTGTTTTACCATCACCACCTCTCAAATATGGTCATAATGATATAATTATTATTTATATATGATATTAATGATGTTATTATGATTTTATAATTTTTATATAACACATACTCTCATGCATTCTTTTTTGTTGGAATATAATAACACTGCTTGTGCGTATGACAAACTATATCCTTGCAAAGTGATGTGATTCGTTCACAATTTACGTAGATGTTATTGAGGAAGGGTTTAATAAAAATGTGTGATATATATGAAATGAAAATTATTATTTAATTATAATATATATATATATTTTAATTTTGTTTCGTTCAAATAGTCAATAAACTGAAAAAATAGTGTTGATGCGTACGTACAACCTACCCTCTTCATAAACGTTGTATTTCATTTCATATCACTAAATTTTATGGATTAATATAAATAAATAAATGATGAATATATATTATATTTATATCATGGTTATAATTATTGATATTATAGAGTGAGGATCAAATTAATATGATAAAAAATATTACAAAACATGATTTATACAAAAAAGAAAGCGGTTATTACTCGAAATGTTACATTATCATGGAATTGTTAATAAAAAGGTAATAAAATGATCTAAAAAATCATATATGGTATGATATATATGAATATGGATCTGTAATAGGTCTATAATAAACTTATATTTATTATATAGGATGTACTAATGAGTACAACAGAATTCAAGACTTATGGTAAGAGATTTTTGTCTCAATTTTTACTTTTGTGAGACACATGCTATATTCACAACCTCTTTATTCTATGTGGTGTATACAAATTAAATGAATGTATTTTATGTTAATTATAGTTATTATTATTGTTATTTTTATATCTATTTGAGGATCGATCTTTCATGGGGGTTACAGTTCAAAAGATACCAAAATAGTAAGGGGGTTTTGTCTCGATTTTACTTCTTTGAGACATACGTTGTGTTTTTCAACTATATTATTTAATGAGGGGTAGATAAAACCACTTTGACATGTAATATCATGAATTTATTAATCCCAATGGTATTTTAAGTTTAATTTTATTTTATTCCTTCATAGATCTTATGACTCAATGTTACTAAATTGGTAAATATTTAATGTTACAATGTCATTATTTATCAGGATTGTTTATGATTAGGTCCCAATCGTTTAAATATAGTGATATAACTCTCAATAATTATCATTAATTTTATTCTACTATTTTTATTAATGGTATATTTCTATAATGGTACAATTTTCACTCTTTTTTTATTTAATAAAAATAATATTTTTTTTAATGAAAATCCGACTTTATTTCTCTTTTTAGTAAAAAATATATTATTTTTCAAAACCAAATTTTCTAAAAATGTTTTCAATTTTTTTATTCTATTATGATATTAAAAGAAATTTTTACCCATGTTATATTTTTTAGAAATTAAGTTTAAATTTTTATTCTGGTCATTTTCCAAACAACGCTCATTTTACTTTTATAAAAAATGTGACAGGACTCTTTGTTTTAACGTGGATAACATGAACAAAGTTTTCAAAGGACATGACCAATAATTTATTTGAAGCTTAATTTATAATTTTTCATGGTTATTTTCATAGAAAAATGGTTTCAAAATCTTTTATATTTTAAAAATATCTTTTTAAAGTGGAAACAATATTTTCCTCAAAAATATTTTAAATTCCCCATTCAAAATTAATTTCTATCTAAGATTTCATCCCTTGATGGTACCTATGACTTAATGGGGATAGGATCCAATTATAATTTTCTTATTATTTATCTGAATGTTTTATGTTTTTGAATAAAAGTAGTTTATGAATCTCATTTATCATCCATGGGTAAAATAATGATGAAATTATTATGAAACTCACTCCTTTTCACGAGTTATGCAATGGTGAAATGATTATGAAACCCATCAATTATCCATAGGTTATGATTTGATGAAATGTTTATGATAACCATTTAATTTCATGGATTATTATATGATGAATTCTCATGATTTTTTGGAAAACATAAGTATGTTTTTCATTAGGCGACGGGTGGGACCTATACCCCCCTCTAATGTATTGGGTAAAAATTTATGTTACATGAGCTCAAAGGGTATATGTGAGGTTATCCCAAGCCCAAAAAGGGTAAACAAGAAGTAATTATAAGCCCAAAGTAGGTACAGGGGTGGTTAACCCAAACCCAACATGTTATGAATTTATTTTTGGGTATTAATTACATAATATTTTCTATGCTTCTATATATTCCAAAAATCAATATCTTATGCCAATGTTATGCTCTCATAGATCATGTTCATTCATTATCTTATGATTCATGTATTATGAACTAATAATCTTTATTCCATGAATTAAGATTATGATATTTGATATGTAAGGTATGGATTTAACTATTATTCTCACATTCTCACACCCTTATGTTCATGTTATTATTATGTAATTACCTTGTTTACCCTTACTGATAATTTTATATCACCCTTTCTTATGTTTTATTTCCCCAGTTTATTAAGAAAGGTTTTATGTAGGGTATGTATATTAAGAATACTAAATGGGAAGATATTTATGGGAGAAATTGAAGATATTTCACCAGATTAGAATATTATGTTCTAAGTTTCTAAAGGAACAAACTACTAATGTTCTTAGTCATGTGTTTTATGTAATGTAATGAACACTCAAATAAAAACATATAATATCCATACATGATAAGACTGTGTCACTATATCTAGTATCATAGAAAAGTTTTAGTTTTGATTTGTAAACTAGGATGATACAAATTTAGTGAAATCCTTGGGAATATTTATAAGGATATTTCTAGATATGAATCTAAGGATAAGTCTAAGAATGATATAGATTATATAAAAAAGTTGAGGAATTTCGGTAAAGGATAGAGTGAGTGGTTTCCAATAAATTATGTTTCTATATAGATACTATAAGTGGATGTAGCTATGGAACAAATCTACCTAAGGGTAATAACCCTAAAAACACCATATTAAGCTAGACTTTATTGGGAACTAGTGCATGACTATGGGCATTACTGCACACCTAGTTTGACACTCATGGGGTAAATGCTTTGGAAATTTACAAACCCTTTACAAACCATCATGATGGATTTAAATAGAATATGACTATGAATGACCTAGGATATTAATAAGGTTTCATATATTAAAAATAAGATATATTTATTTATACCTTATAATTTATTTTCATACTATATGATTTTATATTATGATTAGCATTGTTCACACTATTCATTATAGTTTAATTTAACGGATGGAACCATAAGGAATCATGTCAACATTGAATCTGATGGAAAATCCATTGAATATGAGAAACCAAATTGGATGATGAATGGAGATAAATATATTTTTATTATACCTAATCACCTATCTTGATATATGACTAATAATGTGATCTTTTATGAGATTACTACCACATAGAATAAGAGGAAGATGGAATTTTATGAATGTTCATGTGGTAATGAACATAGAGGAAAGAAGATTCAGATTCCTACATATCAAGAATGTGGGGATAAAAACCTAAAGGAATATCTCAAATGTATGGTAAGATTTTATTTATAATGAAAATAAGGTCATATAGTAAAATATTGTTTATAAATTTAATTTCTTATCTATGGAGAACATAGGCGTTACCCAACTCAATGACATGACTCAAGAATTAACTTCTAGAAAAAGGAATTAACTATTCCAATCCAATCATTGAAGTGGTAGAAACGAAATATTTATATACTTGGATTCAGGAATTATTAATTGTTAAATATAGATAGATTATTTAGTATATTATTTTCTTTAACGATTTTAATGAATATGTTAAATGGTGTCGATGACATAGAAATGTTATTTAACAGAAAGATAGTATTCATGAAAAATACCTGATTATGAGAAAGATAACCCTTAATACAATCCTTATGTTTGGATAATGATACTGAGATAACGATATGATTGATTTGGATAAATTAAATTGGATAGTATTGATGACCACTGAACAGATAAAGAATTTATTGAAAAAGTAGTTTCTACTATCATTTATGGAGTTTAAACTATTTTTGGATTGATGGAATATATCCAATAATCATTGTTTTATGTAAGGAATGAGAAAGCATGTATGTTTTCAATAAAGTTTTATAATAAATCAGATTATTACCATGTTTTTATAGAATACATGATGAAGGTATTCAAATGTTTGGTATGTGACAATCAAGAGCCACTTTAAGATATATGGGGGATTATTGTTAAGTTTATTTAGTGAAATTTAGTAACCTTATTTATAAATTATGAATGTTGGAATGGTTAAAAGGTTAACCATTTATGGAATATTTTATGTTATTCTTTAGATAAGGTTTTAGAGATTAACATATTACTTATCCATATGAATATTTATCCATATTGGATAACCTATGAAAATAGTTTTGTTTTCATGATAACTATAGATAGAGAGAATGACTTATCATTCTATTTATGGATCTTATGAACCATTGGTGCTTCAGGCATAAAAAATTCACCTTAATTTTTGGACTAAGAGATGAAGTGGAAATTGATCAAGTCATAACAAAAGGGTGATATTGTGCATATGAAATGGAATTAAATCATGTAAGTATATTTCCTTGTGAAGATACTTCAACATTCAGAAAAGTATCTCGAAATAAAATTTTGTCCTGTTATCATTATTTTTGAATATATTAATGATCTTTTTATACCTATTAGGGTTTTAGTTTTCTTATCATTAAATTTATCTAGATTACCCACTTTATTGTGATCAATGAACTTTATCACTCTCTATAATTACTTAAACTTTTCCTCTATGTCAAAATTTTCATATTCCACCTATGTCCTCCTATGTGTAGACCATATTATGAGTTAATTTGGGTAACCATTATGTTTCCATCTTTTCCTTTTAAGGTAAGTTTTATTATATATTTTTATAACATTTTTTATTAAGTAATTTTTAAATGTTAAACCTTTGATGATTGAGTTGAATTTTGAGGGAGAAATTCATTTTAAGGGGGGTAGAGTGTAACACCTCAAGATTTTGTGATGTTTTTCAAATATATTTAATATTTTTGATATCATATGTTACATAAAAACTAAGTTTAGGTTATGTTACAAATAATAATATGTTTTTCTTATGTTACACACAATTCCATGTTTAGCTTTCATAAAATGCAACACCAAGTTTAAACCAAACATGACATACTATTTAAATATTATTATTTAATATGATAAGTTTCAACTATAAATTGGAATTGAGGGTATAAATAGAATTAAATAAATAATTGAAATATGGTTTAGACATGTTTATATTGTTATTTTCTAATAAATTATTTATAAATTAAAATAAAACCCTTTTTAAAATAAAAGGAATTCTTTTTTCAAAAAAACTATTTTTATGCGCACAAGGGTGTTCTATATAAATTAATTAACCAAATCAATTTTGGTTAATTATTTTAAATATATATATATATATATTATTAAATAAAATTTTTAACATTCATATTTTATGAATTTAATAAAATGGATAAGAATAAATCAACTTTTATGATTAAAAACTATATTTTTCTAAAAAACTTTTTTGTCACCTTTTTATAGCGTACTTATTATTTTAAAATAAAATTTTACAATTATATAAAATTAATTTGATAAAATAAACATAATTTTTAAAATCTTAATTTCAAAATTTTCTTATGGTGAATTTTTGGTTTTCTTTTTAAATGTTTTATTTTTTTGATGAATAGTGAAAAATACTGAATCTTAAATGAAAATTTCATTTTCATTTAATTTATTTATAATAATAATTTATATTTTAAAAAGGTTTTAAAATAAAATTAGTTCAATTTTATATCCATTAATCCATTTTAGGACCGTGGAATCAATTTTTTATTGAATTTGGATATAAAAACATTTGAACCTTTTGAACTTATTTTCTTTAAAAACCAACTTTCTCATCGTGTATATGACAGTAATTTTAAATTAATTTATTCTTATTATTTGAATTGTGTTTTAGAAAATTGATTCCATATTTTTAATCATCATAATTTATAATTTCTAATAAGGTTATCTCAATTTTTACCAAAATTAATATTGAATATATTAAAAATTAATTACACAGTTAAAGTAAAAATGGGTTTACCTTCAAGTTAAACTAGATTTATAATTGTGAAAATAACATAAATTAATATATTAATTTTTTAAATGAATTTATTTATATCTTTTACGTAAAATTATATTATATATTTCAATTTATTTCTACTTTCCTTTGAATATGACCCATATAATATGTTAAGTAAAGGAAAAGATAAAAAAAGATACTTTTCTTACTTTTAATATCTAAAAAGGATTAGGAAAGGGAAAAAACCAACATATGTATAGTTATATATATCCTATTGAAGTAAAAATGAATTTTTTATCATTATAATTAATTTTAATTTTTTTAGATGAAATAATCACTTTAAATTCTTAAGAGTCACTAGTACAGTAATTGTTTAGATAAAAATAAAATAAAATAAATGATACTAAAAATACTAAAAGTTTACTAAATTGAATTAATTATTATGTTAAATTATTTTTTAGATGAATATATCCTGATATAAAGGTGATAAAATGATAAATTATAATTGCATAATTTTATTTATATTTTTAAAATTGAAATTAAATAAATTATGTCAAAAATGAAATTAATGTTATTTTATAATAAATGATTCTTTATTTAATGATTGAAAATTAAAAAAAATATGATTTTATTAATACATTTTTTTGTATATTAATTAATATCAAATATAATCCATTAATTTTCCAATTATTCTATTATAATTACTATATTGACTGTTAAATTTTAAAATCTTAGTGAGCACGGTTAAGGTTAAAGTAGAATTTTTGCACTTTATGTGTGATTATGTTAAAATTAATTTCCAAAAGACAAAAAATTTATATTTTATAAATTAAATATCAAAATAATAATCATAGTTTCCATATTATCTAGTATGTATCACTCTAATTTAGTCTTAATGGATAAATTATTAGGGTCAGAAAAATAGTTACCATAGTGAAAAACAAAAAATGGTAAAAATATGGATACTTAGAAGTTAAGGAATGAAGTGTTTAAAAAATGTGTTTGATTGTGTGTTAGAGGTGGATATTTAGCATATAATCCTGAAAAAATTAATAATATTGTTTGGATCACTTGAAGTAATATTGACCTCCCAATAGTTAATAGTTTTGTGTATTTACAGGAATGTGACCCCTCCTCAACTATAAAAGGGCACTCACTCTCCCCACTTCTTCACACCTATAAATCCATTTTTCTCAACAAATAACTACCATAATAATTTAAAAAAATCCCTATCGTTATACTATAATATAATTTTTTATAAATAAAATCGAGTAATGTTTTTGTGCAAAAGAAAGGAGAATACTTGAATAATAAGTCATATTCTTCAACGAGCATGTTTATTTTATTACATTATCCACCTTATTCAATTGTTATTATATCATTATTTTATAATAAATTCAGTATATTTAATATACATATATTTGTTTATGTTAAGTTAATTTCCTACAACCACCTACACTTCTATCAAATGAGTCATGAAATTATTGTTTGTGTGTACGATAGACTACTGCCTCATGAACTGATGTCTTTTGTTTTTCCATTACCACCTCTCAAGGATTATCAAAATTATGGAATTATTATTTATATATGATATATATTATATTTATGGTATTATTATTATTCTATTATTTTTATATCACTTATACCTTTATGCTTTCCATTTCGTGGAAATATGATAACATCGATTGTTTGTACGATGGACTAAAACCTCACGAAGTGATGTGATATGTTCACGATTTACATGGAATTTATTAAGGTTGGGTTTAATAAAAATACATGATATATATTAAATAAAAATGATTCTGTAAAGATGATATACATATATATATATATCATTTACTTTTCTTTCTTTCAAACCGATAAGAAAATAAAAAAAACATTGATGTGTACGTACAACCTATCATCTCCATGAATTGTGTATTTCATTTTCTATCACTATATTTTGTGGGTTACTATAAATAAATATATAATGAATATATATTATATTTATATCATGTTTTTCATTATTTATATTTTGGAACCATGATAAAATTCATATGAACAAAAATATAACAAATCAAAACATATATGAAAAAGAAAGCTATTATTACCCGAAACATAACTTTAACATGGGATTATAGATAAACGTGTAATAAAAGGTAATAAAAAATATTTTGTATTATATATATTAATATGGATATTTAATAGGTATATAATTAACTTATATTAATGATAAAAGAGGTCTGAACAAGTATGATGGAAGTCAAGACATTATATTAGGGATTTCCATATCACTTTTTACTTTTGTGGGACAAATGATATATTCAACGCCTCTTTCTTAAATATAGTATATATATATTTTCGATGAATTTATTTTATGATTATGATTATTAATATTATTTTTATTTAATTATCCATTTCTGGATATCTCTTTCATGGGGTTTTTTATTCAAAAGTTACCAAAATGGTAAGGGGTTTTTGTCTCAATTTTCCTTCATTGAGATGTACATTATGTTATGCACCTATATTAATTCATGAGGTGTATATACATCCCATTTGACCTGTAATATAATTAATATAATAACCCTCATGATATTTAAAGTCTAATTTTATGTTTTTAATTCATGGGGCTTGTGATTCAATATTACCAAAGTTGTAATGATTTTATTTTAAAATCTCATCATTTATCGGGATTGTTGATGATTAAGCCTCAAAATTTGAAATATAATGATCTACCTCTCATAAAATATCATGAATTTTATTATAATTTTTTAATTCATGATATATTCATGTAATGGTACAAATTTTAAACTCTTTATTACTTAATATAATTAATGAAATGTTTTTAAGATAATCTAAATTTATTTTTCTCTTTACTCAGAAATATATTTTCTTCCAAAATTTTTTTTTCTAAAAGTGTTTTGAATTTTTTGTATTACTCTATTATTATTTTAAAATATATATTTACCCATTTTTACTTTTTTTTTTATTTTTTTTAAATTAATATTCTTGTCATTTTCTATATAATTCAAGTTTTTATTTACCGAAAAAGTGAAAAAATCATCATTTTAAAATGCGCCGAATGAATAGAATTTTCATACATCATGAAAAATCATTTAATTGAAGATTCATTTATATTTTTCCAAGTCCATTTTCAAATAAAAAATTTCTAAAAATGTTTTATGATTTAAAAACCACTTTTCAAAGAGGAATGGGTATTTTACTAAAGAAATATTTTAAATGACCCTTTTAAAATTATTTACCATAAATGATTTCATGAATTGATATTACCTATGCCTTAATGGGTGATATTATCTATGAATACCAGGATTAATATTTCTTTGAATGGTTTATACTTATGATGTAAAGTATTTTATGAATCCCATCTCTCTTCTGCGGGGTATAAAATGATAAAATGATTATAAAACCCACTTCTTTTCACGAGTTATGCTATGATGAAATTATTATGAAAACTACCTCTTTTCCATAGTTCATGATATATTGAAATGTTTATCATTCCCATTTCATTTCACAGTTATGATATGATTAATTTGTTTGATATTTTGGAAAACATAAATATTGATTTCATAACGTGATGGGTGGGACCTATATCTCCCTCTAATTCATTTTTTAGTGATTACTATTATATGAGCTCAAAGGGTACATGGGAGGTGATCCCAACCCTGAAATAGGGTACATGGGAGGTCATACCAACCCCAAAGTAGGTACATGGGTGTTTATTCTAAGCTTAACATGTTATGAATGTCTTGGTGGGTAGCTTAGACATAAGATTTTCTATGCTTATGTTTATGCCTCAAATTTTTATCTTTTTCCAATGTTATGCTCTTATAGCTCATGTTATTTTATAATCATATTATTCATGCCTTATGAACTACCAATATTTCTTCTATGACATAATATTTTGATCTTTGATACATAGGGTATAGTTTTCAAATGTTATTCTCATGTTATCATACCCTTATGTTCATGGTATTCTTATGTATCTCCCTTGTTTACCCTTACTGAGTATATGATATTACCCTTTCTTATGTTTAATTTCCCTAGTTTATGACTAATGGTTTCATATAGGCTTTGTCAATGAATACTAATAAACGGTATGATCTTTTTGGGAAACATTTAAGATCTTTTAGAATATTATAATATTGTGTTCTAAGTTTCCAAAGGCACCAAACTATTTCTGTCCTTAGGAATTTAATTGTGTAATGTAATGAATATTCATCTAAAAATATGTAATACCCATGAATGATAATACTATTTTTCTATATGAACAATGGTCAATATTTAAAAAATATTGTGCTCCATGATGTTGATTGAATAATTCATCAATGTGAGGTAGAGGATAATTTTTCATTATCATACTATCATTGATTTAACTATAATCATTTCAAAACCACATGGATCCATATTTATTGTTAATGAAGTTAATAGGGTATGGGCATGGTGAAAAACTAGGTAGAATAAACCCCTTATCACCAAACTTATATAATTGTTTCATAAACTCAACTAATTAAATAGTGTCCTTTCTATAAGACCTATTTGATATTGGTCTTAGAGTAAGGATTAAATCAATAGAAAACTCAACTTCTCACTCTATGGTATGTCTAGGTAATTCCTTATGAAATATGTCAATGTATTTAATAAAATAGGTATATCCTCAATTTTAAGAATATATCCTCCATCCCTAGATTGTGTTTGTTCTTTTTCCCCAAGAATCACATTTAGTAGATCTATTAGTGCTGGATCTAAGCATTTCTCATACGATTGTGTATCTAATCAAAAGATATATAATTATACATCTTAATCCCGGATCATAATTTAATTCTTACAAAAAATTTCTATATCATATTTTGAAATCCAGAATATTCCAAGGGTTTTATCAAATTAAACTATAGATATTATAATAAAGTCATAAAATAAAGCTCATTGATGTTCAATAATAGGGACTTCCTAACACATCCTTCTGTTAGTGAAACTTCAACTGAGGGTTTAAACTGAAAAACACCTTCTTAAAGTGATAAGTAAATAACTTTTTTTCTTAAAAAAATGTAAGATATAAAATAGTTCAAGTATACAAAACAAAATAAAGATTTATATAAATTTGAAGCAAGGGTTAAAGTATATTCAACCACATCATTGGGTATTTCCTCCTCAGCTATAGTAATCACATAAGCTTGGCCTTCTCCCATTTGCCTCTCCTATGTTAAATTCACTTTATAATTGGGGGATTATTTTCGAGAATTTTTCCATATACCATTAATTAAAACACTAAATTAAAGTGTTATCATTCTTAAATTTTCATTCATTATACTGATGAAACTTATATGAACACTGATAAAAACTCTCATGCTCTTCAAGCATTTCCCAGTATGATTGTTTCAACAGTTCTCATAGGATGGAAATTACTTTTTTCTATTCTTCTTATCTGATGAATTCCATTTTTCATGGCTCTCATTAGTCCTATTATTTTCTTGATTTCACTTGAACATATAGGATATAGAGTATTCCTTCTGTTGTTTTTATGGAACATAAAACTATTTCATCATATAATGAAAATGTTTGAAAGAGCCTCACCCTTTGGATATATGGCATAATACCGTCAAATAAATTTTCAATCTTGAACTTTTATTGTGTATGAAATCCATAGAATACATGTCTAACCATGTAATGGTATACCCATACTCAACAACTCAGTATTCATCTTTTTTCTTTATGATGAGAAATGTTATCTTCATTTCAGTTTATTTGTCATAAGGGAAATATTTTTCAAAGAATGTATCATCAATGTTTTTCTATTCCATGAGTTCTATTTCCTCTCCTTGCTTAGTATTCTAGACCAGTAACCACTATTGATCAACATCATCATTGAGATGATACACTAAAATTGTAAAATTTTCTTTTTCATCACATCCCAAGGAAATAAAAAACTTCTCAAGAGGTTTTATCCCTTAATTAGTTACCATTGGGTTAGGTATCTCACCAAATTATGCCGAATTCTATCATATGAAGCAATACAGTATAGGATAATCACACTATGGAATAAGTTTCTCTATCCGGGAAAGGTTATTTATCATAACAAGGTTATTATGCCTTAATATATCAATGATATTCTTAGTTCCAATACCAAATGTACTGTCTTGGTTTGCATGTAAATCTATACATTGTACATTAGTATTGATACCCTTATTCTTTCCAAGATTCATTTTCAAAGAATAAAATATACTGGACTAGATAATTAATTTTTTTTAAATCATAATTTAAAAGTCTAAATATAGTGTAACACTTAACATAAATTAATAAAGATTTATGAATTGATCTCAGAATCATAACCATAGTTTCATTGGGGATATCTTTATTTTCTAATCCTTTATAATGGTTTATAAGGAAAATGTGAATTATTCTAAGAATATCCCCAAGGAGTATCAATCTAGGTGTGCAGTAAGGCCCATTTTCATACACCAGGTGATGATTGGTCCAATTCCAATTCCATTTTTTGAGTTATTACCTCTAGGTATGGCTGTGCCAAAACCCAATCCACTTGTAGTATCTTGACATTGAAGTATTTTTTAGAAAACCCACTTAATCTATTCCTTACCAAAATTTTGGGATATTATTCCATACTTATCCTGAAAGTATATCATAGTGTTATGTACCCTTATCATAGTTTTACTTAACTATTACCCAAGGTTTTTACTAAACATCATTTGATACTAACTATAACGACCCTGAACCTTGTATCCTAGAGCCGATGTCTATTTTATTACATTGGTATAGATACAAAGGGGTGAAATCGTAATGGGGAGGTAATTTTAATATTTTTTAGAAACAGATAAATACATGATATGAATTTACATTGGGAAAAGAAAATAAAACATAAAAAAGTAAATAATCATCAACCTTGATATAACAACCTAATATTTTTTGTATTATTTTTTTCAGATTAATTTAATCTTTTTGATATTTTTCATTTCATGCGACACTGAATATAGATTTTTTATACAAAAGTACTAAGTGTGAATTATGTTATACACAACACCATGACAATATTACACTATATGAAAAACTTTTATTATCTTGTGGTACATGAAACAATATGTCTGGATTATATTATACATAATACTGATTCCTTTTAAAAGCTTGTGTAACATGCAAGATCGAGTTTTACTGAACTATAATATACTATTAATATTAATCTTAAAATATTATTATAGTTACCACATAGCCATTGAAACATAAATTAATAATAATATTAAATAAATTGTAAAAATATTATTTAAACATGTATATAAAATTAATCCTTTGGTTTTCAATTATTTATAAATGAAATTAAGAACTACTTGAGAATAAAGAAATTACTTATCTAAGAAAATTATTTTTTTAAGTACAAACACATTTTTATCTCAATAAATAATTTTTTTTGATTAATGATTTAAATAAAATTTATATATTATATATTCAATAATTTTTTTGATATTTATCCAATATATTTGGTATGTATAATATACTAATAAATCCAATTTTATGATTAAAAATATATATTTTTCTAAGAGGTAATTATTCCACCTTTTAATGGTGGATCCATTTTAACTATTATTGTTGAAACAATTTAATATTTATTTTAAAAAATAAACATTATTTTTTGAATTGGGATATCAAAATTTACTTAGGGTGATTTTTTTTTATTTTTCAGAGAAGTTTCATATTTTGATGAATATAAAAATAACACTGAATTTAAATTCAAAACCACATTTTCATCTATTTTTTATATGGTTAAATTATATTTTAAATTGGTTATAAAGTACAATTAGATCAAATATATACCACTTATTATAATTTAGGTCATTAGAAATAATTTTACAGTGAAATTCTATATAAAAACATTTCAAACTTTTGAACATTTTCTCTTTAAAAACACACATTATCTTCCCATCTACATGATTAATTTTAAATTAATTTCTATAAATTACATGATTTCAATTTGTAAAAATAGTTTCAAATTTTTTAATAATAATAATTTCTAATTTCTTATAATTTCAATATGTTTTTTGACTAAAAATATTAGTGAAATGGATTAAAATTAATTTTGCGATTAAGATAGAAAATAGTTCAACAAAGGTCTAAGCCTTAAAATGAAGGCCCAAAATGACCTATAAAGATTGAAAAAAGACCTTTTTTCTCCATATTTATACCCTATTACCCCTTTTATTGGATTCGGTTCATTATTAGAGCAAATATTTATAGAAAAAATGTGGATGGAATTCCATTTTAAAAAATTTACAAATATTTCACTCCTTCTCCACTATAAATAGGCACTCACCACTCCCATTTATTAATGAATCTAAAGACATTTGTCTCACACATACTATGATAAAATAATCTCACAACATATATCCCTTAATCTTATAAGTATACCTTTGGACATAAATCCAACCAAGGAAGCCCTTTGGTGGAAACCAATAGGAGTTTCCCAAAGAAGAGGTAACATCCTTTCTCAAGATCTGTTATTTTATTTTCATTATACACCCCCTAAAGTATTCTTATTCCATGATTATATAATAACTTAAATATCATAAATATACTGATATATTTTTCTTCTAAGGTTTTTACTTACACTTTCACACACATCCATCTAATGGGTAACAAACTTACCGTTCTTGGGTACGTCGAACTACCTCCTCATGAAATGATGTTGTTTATTTTTCCTTTACCAACTATCATTGTTGGAAAATATGAAGTAAAACCTGCTTTTTATATGATATATATGATATTTATGATTTATTTATTCTTATGTAATTATTTTCTAAAACATAACTTCATGATTTCCATTTTGTGTAAATACGATAACTTTGTTTGTGGACGAGTGGACTACCGCCTCCTCAAAGCGATGTGATTCATTCCCAATTTACATGGAATGTATTAAGGATGGGTTATGTAAAATAATTATATAAATATATTAAATAATAATTATACTGTAATTATAATATATATATACATATATTTCATTTACTTTAATTCTTTTAATATGACAATAAAAAGGGAACACTATTCATGCATATGTACGACCTATCGTCTTCGTAAACAGTGTATTCCATTTCATAAATATATATCTTATGGGTTATTATAAATAAAAATATAATAAAAATATATGATATTTATGTCATTTTTTGAAATTATTTAAAAAATTAAATAATGACTTAAGTAATAGGATCAAAAATAACAAGCGAAAACATATACAAAAAACAAGCAGATATTACATGAAACGCAACATTAACATGGTAGTGTCAATAAGAGGGTAATATAAAAACATATATGGTATTGTATATAATAATATGATTATATGGTATATTTATAATTAACTTATATTTATTATATATAATCATTGAAAGAGTAAGATGAGAGTCAATATATAAGGTAAGGGTTTTTTCTCGTTGCACTTTTTATATCTGTGAGATACATGACATGTTCTCCCATTTTTTCTTTTATGTGGAGTATATAATTACCATGTATGTATTATATGATACTTATAAATAAATTTATATTAATATAAATATAAATTTTATGATATTTATTTCATGGTTTTTATGGTTCAAAAGTTACCAAATCAGTAAAGCATTTTTTTCTCAATCTACCTTCTTTGAGATACAAGCCATGTTATACACATATATTTTTATATGGGGAGTACATAAGGAAATTTAAAATGTTATATCATGAATATAATTCCTTTCATGATATTTTAATCTACATTTAATTTTATTCTTTCATGGGTATTATGATTTAATGTCACCAAAGTGGTAATACTTTATTACTCCAATCTCATCGTTTATCGAGATTGTTTATGATAATAACCCCATTGATGAAATATTATGATCCATATATCTATAAAAATCATGAATTTTATTATAATCTATATATCCATGATATATTCATGTATTGGTATCATTTTTTGACTCTTTTAGATATGATAATTTAGAAAATGTTTTAATAAAAATACATCATCATTGCTCCGTTCAGTCGGAAATATGTGTTCTTCAGAAACCATGTTTTCTAAATAATGTTTTCAATTTTTTTCTTAAAATTATCCTATGATTTTTAAGGGACATTTTTACATTTGTTTGACCTTTTTAAAAAATGTTTTAAAATTAATCTTTTTCCATTTTCTAATCAAGGTACTTTTCTAAACTTTTAAGGTGAAAAAGGAATAGTCAGCATGTACGAACTTACCCATTATCATGACAGTCATTTACTTTAAGATTCATTTTTATGTATACATGTTTATCATTAAAGAAATGTTTTTCCTAATATTCTAGATTTTTTTGAATTTAAAGTGTCTTTCACATAGAAATGATTTAAAAAAAATATTTAAAAAATATTTTAAATGATTTTCAAGCCTTACTTTATATGATTTTAAAAGGTTATTTTCAATGAAAAGGATTTAAATTATTTAAAACATTCATTATAATTTTAAAAATACATTTTCTAGAAAATTTTTCTCAAAATGATTTCAACCCATATTTTTAGGTTTTAAAATTATTTTCAGAGAAAAATATTTTAAATTTTTTTTCAAGCTTTCTTTTTGGATTTTTAATGTGTTTTCATAGAGAAAGGTTTTCAAAATACGTTCAAGATTCCTTTATAAGTTTTCAAAGATATTAAAAAAAGGTTTTCAAAATGATTTATGTTTAAAAAAATCACTTTTCATTGAGGAAAATATGTTTTCCACTAGAAATGTTTCATATTAAATTGTAAATATTTCCTTATAAGAAAAGTTTTTTAAAATGGTTTTATAAAAAGGATTTTTAATGAAATTATATTTTCCTTAAGAAATGTTTCTCGTGATCATTAAAACTCCTTATCCATATAATATGACATAATTTGTTATATTTTATGATTTAATGGGGATATTATCCAAGAATACCATTCATAATATTTCTTGAATGGTTTATAGAATAATGTTTATGATACCTTTTTCACTTCCACAGGTTGTATACTTTCGAAACCCCCTTATTTTCACAAGTTATGCTTTGATGAAGTGATTATGAGTTCTATCTATTTTCCATAAGTAATTATAAGATGAAATTTTTATTATTCACATTTAATTTCATGGGTTATGATATGATGTTTATGAAATCCATCTCTATTTTTGGTTCATGATATGATGAAAGATTTATTATCTTGTGGCACATATATTTATGATTTTATTATGTGATGGGTGGGACCTATATATACCTCCAATGAATTGGGATATGATTTATATCTCATGGGATAATTATGGGATTCAAGTTGATGGGATTGATCTACTATAGAAGATGGAGAAACTAGATCTACTATGGAATATGGGTAAACCTGATCACCTATGGGATGATGGGGAAACTTGATCCACTATACTAAGATGGGAAAACTATATCCACTATGAGATGATGGAAAAACCTGATCCCTTACAAGGAATGGACCACGACTGGGGATGGTGGTGTGTCCCGCCCAGTAGGTGTAGTCCCCGTGAAGTGCCCTATTAAGTGTTGGCAATGCACATTGACTTATAGGGATTGATTTTACATGTTTATATGTTTTCCAAAAATTCTATTTATTATTCATATTATATGATTAGAAGGTTCATGTTCTTGATTATCTTATTATTCATGTCTCATGAACTTCCATTCTTTATTCCACGTATCATGTTTCTGATATTTGATATGGAGGGTGTAGTCTTAAAATGTAATGCTCATGTTCTCATACTCTTATGTTCATGATATGATTATGTATTTCCTTTATTTAAACTTGTTGATAATTTGAGCTCACCCCTTTCTTATGTTCCTTTTACCTAGGTTATGAAGATATGTTTTAAGTAGGTGTACTACAGGGGAATATCTTTAATGTATATGTTGAATATCTTTCACTAAACTAGAATAATATCATTCATGTTTCTAAAGACACTAAAATATTATAGTCCTTGGGCATATAATTTTGTACTGTGATGAATATTCATAAAAGTATGTGATATCAATGTATTTTAAGTCAAGGATGCTATAATTGGTATCAATGGAAAGATATAGTCATCCTTTGGAAACTAGGATGAGAAACATTTTGTGGCATCCCTAGAGATATTTCTAAGGATATGTCTAGGGATGTATCTAATGGTAATTCTAAGGATAAGTTAATGTACAATAAAATATCCTTGAATTCTAGTAATGGATAGAGTGATTAGTTTAATAGAAATACATTCCTTTCCAGATACTATAAGTGGATGTGTCTATACCATAGATAAATAGGGGTAAAAACTCTAAAAACACTATATTGATCTAGACTCAATCGAAAACTAGTACATGACTAGGGGCTTACTACACACCTATTTTGAAACTCCACAGGGGTATGCTTTGGGAATTTACAAACTCTTTACAAACCATAATGAAGGATTTAAATAAAATATAATTATGAATAACATAGGATAATCCTAAGTTGTCATAGATTATAGATTTATGAGTCATGACTTGGACATCCTATAAATTATTTTTCATGATTATGAGGTTTTTTTTCTGTAATGTTCCAGCCCAGGTGCCACTCACCGATGCCCCAAGCCAGACCACCATGTGACCTCAGGTGCGCCTCCCCATATACCTGAAGCTGCCGACTAGAAATGAGGGTCTAATATCAATCTGGGGGAGACTATACCCTCTTTTTTTCTAATTCATATTAATACCCAATGTAAAATAAGAATAAATAACTGAAGAACATATCACCCTAAAAATAACAGTATAATATCACAAGATAACCAAAACTGAAAATACAATGTCAAAACCAAACTATATATATGCCATACAAGATTAAGTGCCATGTTTCAAAATGAAACTCAAAAGTAAATACATTGAAGACTCCCAAGATGGTCCCAAACCATGTCTAGTTCCCTCAACTATGATACATCCCAAATCATCCATCTAACACAAGGCCATTACCCTTATCCTATCCTAAAAACATGAAGTCTATTCAGGTACTGATTAGGCATCCTAAGTAGGTTATGAGTTCAACTCAATAGGCCACCACCAATGGCATATATAACAATATATAGTAAAATAATAGTGTATTTAGTTGTATAAAGAAAAAATTAAAATGCATAAGTAAATAGTTATCACATTATTAATTAATCTTTATTTATGAACATAACCCCTTAAGTTCCCAAGGACACCTGAACCTCAATAACTGCTTGGGCCCATGCCAGAGTCTGATCTATCCCCAAGGGAAATCACATTTGAATGTCCATGTTACCATTTATAATCTCACAAGTGAATGACCATTTTACCATTCACCATTTCTCAATTGAATGACCATGTTACCAAATATAATACTTGGTTGGATGTCCATGTTACCATTCACTGTTTAACATTACATAATTGAATGATCATGTTACCATTAATATCACATGGCCTAATGTCCATGTTACCATTAACCATTTAATAATAAATAATTAAATGATCATGTTACCATTCATAATAATTAGTCGAATGTCCATGTTACTATTCACCATTTAATAACACATAATTGAAGGAGTAAGTTATCATTCATAATACTTGGATGAATTTCGATGTTACCATTCACTAAAAATTATTAATTAAAAAATTAATTATCCACACTAATTGCATTACTAATTCAACAATTTGTTAAACACAATAATTCCATTAGTTAAATTAATAATTAACTAATCACATTAATAAACTTAATTAATTAAAAAATTAATTAATCACATCAAACACATTAATTAATTTAACAATTAATTAATCACATAAAATATATTAATTAATTCAATAATTAATTAATCACTTCAATTCTGTTAGTCAACTCAATAATTAACTAAACACACCAATTGCATCACTAATTCAATAATTAGTTTATCACAGAAATCCCATTAATTAATTCCACAACTAATTAATTACCTCATTCCCATTAATTAATTAATAAAATAATTAATCAAAATCCAAAAACTCAATATCCCATAATTAAATCAACAATTAATTATTTAAAACAATAATATCAATATCTCATAATTAATTATACAATTAATTATCTCAAATCACCTAGCTCAATATCTCATAATTAATTCAATAGTTAATTATCTCAAATCAACAATATCAATATCTCATAATAATTGAATTATTAATTATGTCAAATAATCTATCTAAATACCTCATAATTAATTAAAAAATTAATTAACTAAAATAAAAAATCTCAATATCCCATAATTAATTCAGTAATTAATTATCCAATTTTATCAATTCAATATCCCAATAATCCATAATCATTAATTAATCCAATCATTCAATTATACCATCACAACAATCCTCATTAATCAATTTAGATCTCAATTAATAAAATTCATTCAATTGTATTAGAATAAAAATCCCCATTAATTAAATTACTAATTAATTAATCTAACTCATTCAATTGTATTAACAAAAAATCCCCATTAATTAATTCATGAATTAATTAATCTGGATCATAGATCATAAATTACATCCATTAATTAATTCACCAATTAATTAATCCAAATAGTTTTCTTTAATTAATTCTACAAATAATTAATCACATTCAATCCTTTCAATTAATTCACTAATTAATTGTACACGATAATTTCATTATTTAATTCAATAATTAAATAATCACATTATTCCCATTGATTATTTTATAAATTAATTAATCACATTTATCACATTATTTAATTCAAATATTAAATAATCACATTAATTTTATAAATTAATTAGTAAATTAATTAATCCATTCAATCCCATTATTTAATTCAACAATTAAATAGTCAAATTACTTCCATTAATTAATTCATCAATTAATTAATCTCATAAATAACACTATTTAATTCAATAATGAAATAATAAAATTACTTTTATTAATTAATCACATCAATCACATTATTTAATTCAACAATAAAATAATCACATTACTTCCCTTAATTAATTCCTCAATTAATTATTTTAACTTAAAAATACAATTACCCTAATTAATTCAATAATTATTTATTCCAACTCAATGAATTCAATATCCCTAATTAATTATTAAATTAATTGTTCTCACTTAATCACATTATAAATTTTAAAATTAGTTTATCACATCAATTTTCTTAATCAATTCCCTAATGAATTAATTAGTATCCACAAACTCAATATCCTATAATTAATTAAACATTTAATTATCTAATTCAATAATCCCAATTATCTCATAATTAATCCAACAATTAATTTTTAAATATCTATAATCCAAATATCCCAAATTTGAACATTTCACTCAATTAATTAATTCACCAATTTAATTAATTTGATCTAGAATGAAATTGCAAAACATATAATAAAAATTATATAAATAAAAACAAAGAATTGTAATTATTATGAAAGAAAAGCTATGCTTCTCCTTCGGAGCTCGACCCTTCAGCGGTGATGAACTAACAGAGATGTCAGTGGCTCCATCCCCCTCCTCCCAATTAGGGGAAGGGGGGAATGTCCACACTTCCTTCCAGATGCCTCGGTCCTTCACCCCTTCCACAAACCCAGATTTCCTTCCTCCATTTCCGTCGATCCCCCTTTTCCTTAAGGTCCCGAATCTTTATAACAGTCACCCCGGCTCGTAGTTTCTACAAAAGAATTCAATTTAGCTTCAGATCTTCATAGATCGAATCTTGTTTCTCGATTTAGGGGTTTCCAACCCTCAGTTGATGCTTTTGATATTTTTTTATTCTTGGGGTATTCAAGATTGCGCAGTGGTGAGTCTTCTTGATCGACACCACTTGATGATTCACTGCTCCTCAGAGGAAGATCTGATCATTTCCTGGTCCAATGACCATTTTGTTATCAATATATTCAGATTCTACGTCCTTTAATGGTCTTTTGAGTTAAACATTAATCGCGATGCACCATCAACAGCTGTGTGGGTAGGCTTTCCAGATTTTCTACTCCCTTTTCAAAACCCTTTGATTATTTGTATGTTGGGAAATCTGGTATGAAGGTACCTGTGATCTAATAGCTTCACTTCTGTAGTTTTTCACCCCATTTCCCCTCGCATTTGTATTGAGGTTGATGTCTCAAAGGATCCTAAGGAATGGTTTTGGATCTTGCTCGAATATGAGATTAAATGGAAACAAAGGGTAGTATATGAGTCATGGCCAGTGTTCTGCCTGGATTGCAACCAATTAGGTTATTTGGTTTCTGGCTTCCACCATGAAAATAGAGGCAGGAAAATCATAATCCCAACTTTAAATCCAACTAAGGGGTATGAAATTCATATGGATCTTGAAATGTATCAACAAGTTTGGGACAATTCTAGATTGGGTGAGTTTGAGGAGGTGCATAAGGTTGAACCAAGGGTGGTGGAACCTGTTAGACAACAAGTCATTTCACGAGTTAAGTCAATCTTCTGGGAGGATCAAATCTAGTAGTGGACTTCCTTGGCTCCTTCAGATGTAGTGAAGAGTGTGAATTCCAAGGAGGCAGAGCCGCGAGTAGTGAATGTTTTTGCCCGTCTGAAACAGGTACACACACCAGAGCAGAGCTAAATGGATTGTCAGAAAGAGAGGGTATGGCTATGCCATCGGTACCAGCCTGTGCTTGCACGGGAAGCCTAGCCAGACGGTCATGCAAGGTGGAGTGCTACTATCAAGATGCAGATGCTGCGGAGGGGCAGTTCCATGTAGATAGTCTTGTTGAATTACCTAAAGGCCTTCGGGTCATGTAATCTCTTAAGCCTACGGGAAATGTAATCTCTGAGCCTACGGGACTTGTAAGGGTTCCCTCTCATCCCTTGAAAGGGGGGTTATCAAAATCAACAATAAAATGAAGGCCTTCGGGCCATTCAGGAAGGTGTAGGGGAAGCCTTTATTTCGGGCTAAAGAAACATCTCTTCATGGATAAGAGAGGCTGGACGGAGGGGCTATGCTGGGGTCCTTAGACCCAAACACCCTCAGTGCCAATTCTGCAACTCATCTGAAGGCTGATAATGGGAGGAAGAAGAATGGATAGGACATAAATTAGGAAAGGGTAAGTCTCTATGTAAATAGAGTTCCTTTAAAAAAGGCCTAGAGATCAAGCTAAGGAACCAATGGAGGATACTTCAGGTGATGACAACTATAGTAAACTCTCAGTGGATGGTATAGACTGAATTCAAGGGAAAGGTCCTCACAATCCTAGAAGGAATAAGGGGAAACAAGGAAACATGAGACTCAGGGAAATTCATTGTGGTCCAAGGTAAAAAACCTAAGGGATGTAAGGATTACTCTCATTTTCCAAAACCAAGGGAGATGAGGTTGCCCAATAAGGGTAGAAATAATGAAATAAAATCCTTACATAATAAGGAAAGTGAATAATCAAGAGGAATATAAGAGATATGGAAGAATAGGATGGGGAGTGATTGAAACTTATCCCACACTCTAGGGAAGAAATACTAGAAAAACTTGTCTGACCAATTGTCTCAAAAGAGAAGATTCAAAGAATTTATGAAAGAAGGTTGCAAGTCGATGCCAAAGAGGATCAGGTGTTGTGGATAGGTAAACATGATCATATCCTGACATAGAGATTTAATCAGAGCATGATCAACTTATATGAATTCATTCAGAAAATGGAAAGGATGCTTACTCACTTTGAAGAGCTCATCGGGAGGATCCAGATACCCAGGTTAGTTCACCACAATGGGAACTATATAGTGTAGCCAATTCAAGTAATCTTAATCTTGTGTTTAATCATTTTGTGAGTTATTTCAGCATGTAGAGGTATATTGTCTATGAACTATGGTTTCCCATTTGTCCTTAAAATGGATTTATAAAAATTTTATTTTTGTGGTGGAAATTATGAATTTTGGATTTGAATTATGGACCACCTACCTCAAGAACAGTGATAAAAACTTTCTAAAAAATAATCCCCAATTTCAAACTGAATGATCAAGAACATGATAAAGAATGTGATCTAGATCCAAAAAATATAACCAAATTAAAAATAATATTGATATAAAAATACTAGATATAGATCCTTAAAACTGGATCTAGTTCTAGCACAACATAGGATAATCATTCCTTTATGTTTGATAGAAGATTCAAAGAATAATGGAATCGAGGTCGGAAATCAATCAGGAAAAAACCACATACACGGAGAGATGCAGATATGTGAATTGGGATTTGAATAAACAATAATAAAAGTTGGGAGCCTTAAGAAATCCTCTTAGAGCCTCTAAAAATGATATAATTTGATTTGGGTTGATCTAGGGTCAATTTGGGGTTAATATAGGGTTTTTGGAATTTTAAAACTAAAATTTGTAACATAAATTTTTTCATGTAGGGGTTTCTGCGCCAAGTCGCATGATTAATACTGACCGTGTGACTTATCAATGAAATGTTGAACACTTAGGATACACACATAGTTTAACTAGGTGAAAACCATGCGACCAGGCTACAAAATTAGATTAACCATGAAAAAACCATGTAAATCTTCTCCTTATTCCAAAATTCCTCAATTTCCACCACAACTCACCCAAATAAAGACTAAAAAAAGTTATGCTCAAAACAAGGAAAAATAATACCTTTAAAAAATCCCATTAAATCTCTAGGAAGAGGCTAGGATCTTATAATCTTTCCACCATATAACAGCTCAACATCAAGCTGTACTCCCAAGCATCTCAAATATTCAAAATAAAAAATATCGGACAACTGAGCCCGCACATAAATTTCCCTATCCCATGTTTCTTCCTACACACGTCTATGTTGCCAAAATACATGAACTAACAACAAAAAAATTCCACAAAACACATTCTCACTGTGATCTAACACACATATTGGATTCTCCTCAAAGGACAGAATGGTATCAATCTCAACTTCCGTAACACACCTGACACGTTTTATAACTCACTATTTTTAATAACTGTACGAACACCTCCCAACACTGGCAGTCAAACTTTCCATGAAAAACCACATGGAAATGACATAAATCCACCACATACAGGTCCCCTTATCCTTTACCCGAGGAATTTAAACATGCAACTTATAGATTCCTCATTGGAGTTTTGATGACACCACATCCAACCCATGGTCTTGCTTCACACACCTACTTCTGACACATCACTCACCACCTTTGGAGCTTCGTTAACACCTCTTTTTCAAGAAACGTTTCCACCACTATATTCATCGACCTATGTTCAATCCTAATAAACTCATTTATAAACTATTGATGGCATAACTTCCACCATCAATCTCTACATATACCACTTCATTACAGTAATCTCTAGGGTCCCTATATCCAACAAAAACTCATTAAGGTAGATAAGAATAAAATCAGGGCTTTCTCAGTATACCTGGGATGATGATAAGGCAAGGGACATGATTTCCACAAATTAATATTATTCTAAGAAGTCGTTGGTGAATATCACATCAATTCCTCCATAATCTATGCCACTACCCACAATGGAAAAACCTTAACCTTTTGAAAGTCTCGGGCTTCCCTACCGACCAACATCTCACAACATTGATCCAAAACCAGATGGTCCCACACACAACCTGCAATAGAGTTATCAAACTAGGGAATTATCACTACCCAAACTAGTAACATAAATGTCCAAATAAAAAACACAAAGGATTCTAATTTTACAACATTAATAAAGTTATAAATAGGAATGTACACTAAATTATAACAAGTCTTTCCCTCCTTTTATAGCTACATGGTCATAACTGAGGCACTATCACTACCCTTATCTATCCTATCCCTAATTCATGGTTAAAAATGACTAAACCCATTCTCATTATCATATTTCTCATTAGAAACCCAATTACTCAAATTCTGCATCATTTCTTACCACTTTCAATTTCATATTAGGCATTGTTTTCCATTTAATTCACACAATTAAGGAAAAGATGTTCAACAACTTACCCAAAACCATTTTCTATGCATGATTAATATGATTCATGTCACAAAAATAAACCTAATTTCCTAGAATGATGCATGGAAACTCAACATTAGTTCCATACTGGCCTCCGTGTCAAATCTCAGAAAACCTCAACAACAATAATAAAATCACACAACAACTGCATCACACAAGGTGAAATAATATTCAAATGTAATAGTAAGGAATAGTAAAAAAAATCTCAACATGTGTACATAGGTTCTACCCCGTACATGGGTCATCTACTCCCACGTACGAGCTCATAACCAAGGCCTAACTATTCGTAGTAAAATGTCTACCCTTCCAAAACAGTAATACAAAAGAAAGAGAAAGAAAATGGTATTTGATATAACATTGTTATGTACCAACCTAGGTGCCACACACTGGTGCCCTGAGTCGGACTGCCATGTTGCCTCAGGTTCACCTCCCCATACGCCATAGGCTTCCGACTAGAAGCGATGATAAAATATCAATCATGGGGAGACTATACCATCTTTTTTTATAAATCATAGTAATACCCAATGGAAAATATGAAATAGTAATTGAATAACATATCACTATAAAAATATAGTATAAGATAATAAGATGACCAGAACTGGAGATACAATATCGAAACTAAACTGTAAATATGCCATGCTAAAGTACGTGCCAAGTGTAAAAATGAAACTCAAATGTAAATACATTGATGACTCCCAAGAATGTCCCAAACAATATCTGGATCCCTAAATTATGCTTCATCCAAAATTAGATAGCTAACAGAGGGCATTTTCCCTTATCTTATCCTACAAACATGAATCCTATTTGGATACCGATTAGGAAGCCCGAATAGGGTGTGAGTACAACCCAATAGGTTTCCATCAATGACCTCTAAAACAATATCCATTCAAATAATAGTGTATACTATTATATAAAGAAATACTTACAATGCATAAGTAAACAATTATCATAGTATCAATTAATTCTTATTTAACCACATAACCCCTTGAGTTCTAGAGGACACCCAAACCTCAATACTTGCTTCGTCCCATGCTGGAGTCCGATCTATCCTCAAGGGATATCACAGTTGAATGTCCATGATACCATTCATAATCTCACACGTAAATGACCATATTACCATTCACCATTTCTCAATTAAATGATCATGTTTCCATTCTTAATACCTGGGTAAATTTTCATGTTACCATTCACCATTTAACAACACATAATTGAATGAGCATGTTACCATTCAAATCACTAAGTCGAATGTCCATGTCACCTTTCACCATTTAATAACACGTAATTGAATGAGCATGTTACCATTCATAATTCATGGTTGAATTTTCATGTTACCATTCACCATTTAATAACACATAATTGAATGAGCATGTTACCATTCATAATACTTATCCAAATTTCTATTTTACCATTGAACAACACATTTTTAGTACAACAATTAATTATCCACAACAGTTCCATTACTAATTCAAAAATTAATTAAACACAAAAATTCCATTAGTAAACTTAACAATTAATAAATCAAATTAATAACATTAATTAATTAAGAAATTAATTAATCACATCAAATAAATTAATTAATTCAAAAATTAGTTAACCACATCAAATATATTGATAAATTGAATAATTAATTAATCACTTCAATTTTGTTATTCAATTCAATAATTAACTAAACACACCAATTTCATTACTAATTCAACAATTAGTTTATCAAATATATACCATTAATTAATTCACCAATTAGTCAAGTACATCATCCCCATTAATTAACTCATATTTATTAATCAAAATCCAGAAACTCAATATTTTTTTTAAAGGTTGGGGCTGAAGCCTCATTTTTATTATTAAATCAAAGTAAAGACCTCTTTTAACTACAAAGAGGGAAACCCATTACATAGTCCGAAGGCCCCGTGGGCTTGTAGCCCATTATATAGCCCGTAGGCCCAAATTTTGGCCCAATTCACAATATGTGAATAGTAACCCACCTGCTACAGTACCCACACAGTACCGATGCCGCTACAGTGCCCTACCGCCGCTATAGTACCCGCTGATGAACAGTGCCTCCCCTACTCATCTATCTCAATAAATCCTAATTAATTCAATAATTAATTATCTCAAATCAACAATCTCAATTTCTCATAATTAATTAAACTATTAATTATCTCAAATCATCCATCTCAATACCTCATAATTAATCGAAAAATTAATTACCTCAAATCAATAATCTCATTGTACCATAATTAATTCAACAATTAGTTATCCAATTTTATCATCTCAGAATTCAAAAAATAAACATTAATTAATTAAATTATTAATTAATCCAATTCATTCAATTGCACCATCACAACATTCTTCATTAATTAATTAACCAATTAATTATTCAAAACCATTCAATTGTATTAACACAATAATCATCATTAATTAATTCACCAATTAATTAATCCAACTCATTCAATTTTATTAACACAACAATCCCCATTAATTAATTAGCCAATTGATTAATCTAACTCATAAATCATAAATCACATCCATGAATTAAATCACCAATTAATTAATACAAATAATTTCAATTAATTAATTCCATAATTAATTAAACACATTAAATCCCTTTGATTAATTCACCAACTAATTGTTCATGACAATTCCATTATTTATTTGAATAATTAAATAATTACATTGTTCCCATTAAATAATTCATCAATTAATAAATCCCATATATCCAATTATTTTGTTTAACAATTAAATAATCACATTAGTTGTATTAATTAATTCAACAAATAATTTATCTCATCAATCCCATTATTAAATTCAAAAATTAAATAATCAAATTACATCCATTAATTAATTCATCAATTAATTAATCCCATAAATCCCATTATATAATTCAAAAATTAAATAATCATACTACATACCTTAATTAATTCATCAATTAATTAATCTCATGAATCCCATTATTTGATTCAATAATTAAATAATCACATTACTTACCTTAGTTATTTCATCAATTAATTGATACCATCAATCCCATTAGTTAATTCAAAAATTAAATAATAACATTACTTCCATTAATTAATTCACAAAATAATTAATATAATTAATCCCATTATTTAATTCAATAATTAAATAATCACATTAATTCCTTTAATTATTCTATCAATTGATTATTTTAACTAAACAATCCAATAACCCCAATTAATTCATCAATTAATTATTCCAGCTCAATCAATTCAATATCCCTATTTAATTCCTCAATGATTTTTTCTAACTCAGTATCCTTACTAGTTTAAAAATTATTTTATCACATAAATATTTTTAATTAATTCCTTAATTAATTAAGCCCAAAAAACTCATTAATTAATTCTCCAATTATTTAATTAATATCCACAAACTCAATATCATATAATAAATTAAAAAATTAATTAACTAATTCAAAAATCCCAATTCCCTCAAAATTTGTTGAAAATTTAATTATTAAAAATCTATAATACCAATATCTTCAATTTGAATATTTCCCTCAATTAATTAATTCACCAAATTAATTAATTCGATTAAGAACACATTTTCTAATCATCTAATAGAAATTCTAAAATTACATAAACATAATTATAATTAATTCTTTGAGATTTGAATTATAGAACACCTAACACAAGAATGGTGAGAAATGTTTTCCAACGGATAATCCCCTACTTAAAAAAAATGATCAAGAACACAATTAAGAACATGATTTGGATTTAAAATCTAAAGAATCAAGATCCAAAAATCCCTGATCTAGACCATACAAAACTAGATCTATATCTAACACAATAGAGGATAATCACCCGATTAAGGATGATAGAATATTCAGAGAAGAACAAAAGTGACATGAGAAATCAATCGGGAAGAAACCACATACCTAGGGAGGTACAAATATGAGAACTGGGCTTTAAATCACCAATAATTGAGGTCATGAGCCTTAGGAAACCCTTCATGAGCCTCAAAAAATGATATAATTTTATTTGGGTCGATCAAGGGTCGATTTGGTGTTAATATAGGGGTTTTAGGAAATTTAAAACTAAAATCGGTAACTTAAATTTTCACATGCTTGGTTTGTTGGGCCGGGTCCCATAGTTAATACCAAACATACACCTTAACTATGTAACATTTCACACTTATTATGAACACTTAGATTAACCATTTTCAAACCATACAAGTAGGCTACACATTAGTTTAACCATGAACAAACCATGAAAAGCCTCTCCTCCTTCCAAAATTCTTTAATTTTCACACAAATGCACCCAAATTAGGACTCAAACAAGTTATAATCAAAACAAGGAAAATGAAATACTATAAAAAAGACCATTAAATCTCTAGAAAAATGTTAGGATCATACATCTGCTATGATATATGTTTCTCACACTATGATTTTTGGTTTTAGTCAATGGAGGGAACTACAAGGAACTGGGTTAAAATTTAACGTTTTAGATGTGAAATGTACGAAAATTATAAAAAACAATGTCCAAAGTGGATATAATATGAAGAAAATCAGGAAGTTGGTACAGGTATTGGTTATACTTTTGAAGATAAAGAGACCAAAAATGATACTTGATAGGTATGGGATGTTCTAACAATATTCTTTACATTAAACATAAGAAGCATGATTAGATTGAGGTTGAGGAAACATAAGACGTGATTCATATTTCATATTCTAGGAAAGGGGTATTATGGTATAAGATGATGAAGAATTAGTATTGGTTTAAGAATAAAGATTTATAATTGAAGTGTTTATGTTTTGGAATCAGAATATTATGTTATATGAATCATGAATCTATAAGTATTTTCAGTATTATTTTTTCATTAAGGACTAAAAAGGATATGTTGAATGGTTATGAAGAAATAGAGAATTGGTTTAATTGAAAGGTGATATTTTTAATTAGGTGAAGGTGACCCTTAATTTTTCCCTGATGTTAAGAATTTTTTTAGCTTGGATAAATGGGTGATTATTGTGGATAAAGTAAATTGGAGAGTACTGGTTACCCTAGAAATGAAGGTTGATTTGTTGAAAAAGTGTTGTATTTTATCATTTATTAGTTTTAAAACTTTATAGATTTATAGAATATATCCAATAATACTTAGAATAATGAATCATACATGTATTTCAAAAGGATTTATAGTAATTCAGGTTATTACCATGTTTGAATAGAATATACGACGAGGGTATTCACATGTTTGGAATGTGGAAACCAATAGCTACTTTTTGATATATGGGGGATAAATGTTAATTGAATTTCAAGACCATATTTTTAATCTTTTGTATTTTTATCTTTAGGAAGGGTTATATGGTTAACCATTTAGGGAAAGTTTATGTTAAAGTTCAGATGAAGTTTTTCATATAAAAGTATTATCTAACCACATGAGGATTTAATCATATTGGATAACCTATGATAACCTTTTTGTGTTATAAAAAAATATTGATGGAATGAATTATCATTATATTTAAGGATCTTATGATCTATTAGTTTTTCAGGAATGAGAAATTCACCTTCATTCCCTAGAGTAAGAGATGAAGTGAGTATTTATCAAGGGAAAACCAAAGCGTGAGATTGTGCATATAGAATGGAATAAAATAAAGAAAGTATATCTTCTTGTGAGTGTTATTAATATTTAGTAAAAAGGACCATGAAACTATAAATATTTTCCTAGTACCTTCCTTTCTGATTAATGAAATGGCCCCATAGATCTTCATAGATTTATGGCTTTATGATTGTTATCTTTCTGTTAACCATGTTCTCTATCACTCTCCATCAGAACCTGATGGTTAAATTTCTATTCCATTTCTATGTTTTCAATTTCTACCTACATTCTCTTATGTGGGAAACAATTTATGAGTTAATTTGAGTGACATTTATGGTTACAACTCTCCCTTTTTAAAGGAAGTTTTAGTATTCATTTTTATGATGTAGGTTTATAAGAAAGGAAATTTCAAGTATTAAAACATTGATGAACCATATGAATTTTGAGGTAGAAATTCATTTTAAGGGGGTAAAATGTAACACCCTGAGATTTTTCAAATTATTTTTTTGAATTTATTTAATCTTTTTGATATTTTTCATTTCACACAACACTAAATATTGTTTTTTATATGAAATAACTAAGTGTGTATTGAATTATATACAACACCAAGTCATGTTTATGCTATAAAAACTCTTATATTATCTTGTGGTATATGAAACACCATGTTTTTCATGTATTACAATCAATATTGAGTCCTTTAGATAGCTTTTATAACATGTAAGTCTGAGTTTTACTGAACTATAATATATTGTTAATATTGTTATTAAATTATTAGTATAGTTATCACCTAGAGATTTGAATGGAAACTAAAAATAAGGTTAACTAAATTGTGAAAAAATTATTTAAACATTTATATTCAATGAATACTTTAGTGTTCAATTAGTTATAAATGAATGTAAAAACTATTTGAGAATAAAGAAATTCCTTTTCTAAGAAAACTATTTTTCTATGTACAAACACAATTTTATATCAGTATAATAAACAAACTAATTTTTATTAGTTATTTAAATATAATCTACATATTATATATTCAATAAATATTTTTTATACTCATCCTATAGATTTTGTAGTTATAAAATAAGAATAAATCTAATTTTATGAATAAAAAGTTATATTTTTAAGTGGTATTTTTACAACCTTTCAATAGAGAACCCATATTAAATCTTTTTTGTGACACTATTATAATTTTTATTTGAAAAAATAAACTTTATTTTTGAAATAGAGATATCAAAATTTACTTTGGGTGATTTTTTGGTATTTTTCAGAGAAGTTTTATATTTTGATGAATAGTGAAAGAACACTGAATTTTAATTCAAAACTACTTTTTCACCAAATTTATTTATATATTTAAATTATGTTATAATTTTTTTGGAAGTATAATTATATAAATTATCAATAAATTAATCCAATTTAGTTCATTTTATCTAATTTCATAATGAAATTGGGTATAAAAACATTTCAAACCTTTGGACCTTTTCACATTAAAAACTCGCATTGTCGTCCTGTTTATGGGATTAATTTAATATTAATTTCTTCCAATTATGTTATTTTATTTTTTTAAAATGGATTCCATATTTTTAATAAAAATAATTTATAATTTATAATAAGTTCAACTTGTTTTTTGATCAAAAATATTAGTGAAAGTGATTAAAATTAATTAAAGTGATTAAGAGAAAAAATAGATTAAAAAAGGACTAAGCCTTAACCTTTATGACCAAAATGATCTAATTTTTTTTAAAAAATCCATTTCATGGCCATATTTTGACCCTATACTATATTTTCTATAATTGTTTTATTATTGGATCCACTTTACGTAGGAAAAATGTGGGCAGAATTCTCTTTTCAAATATTTACAAGAATGACACTCCTCCTCCACTATAAAAAAGCACTCACCTCCCCCATTTTTTCACAAATATCAAGACCTATAGATCATCCAAAAATCCCTAAATTCACCATATAATCCTCCCTTTTTGAATAAATCCATCCCATAAATCCCTTTGGTGCAAACTAAGAGGAGTTACCCAGAGAAGAGGTAACATTCTTCCTCAACCTCTATTGATTTATTTTCATTCTCCACGACCTCAAATATTTTTATTTCATTATAATATAATAAATTACATTATAATAAATATAATTATATTATTTATTATAATGGTTATACCAAAACTTACACACAATTTCATCTTAATGGGTAATGAACTTACTTTTCTTGTGTTCAACGAACTACCACTTCACAAAATAGTGTTGTTCGTTTTACATTTACTACCTCTCATAGTTAGGAATTACGATAGAAACTATATTTTTATATGAAATATATTATATTTATATTATATTTATGATTATGTAATTAGTATTTAAAAAATACCTCCATTATCTCCATTTTTTATAAATATGATAACTTCGTTTGTGGATGAGTGGACTGCCGCCTCCTCAAAGCGATGTGATTCATTCACACTACATGGAATGTATTAAGGATGAGTTTGGTGAATTTAAATGATATACATGATGTGATAATTATAATTTAATTACAATATATATATATATATGTCTGTGTGTACATATATGTCATTTAGTTTTGTTCTTTCAATACGACAATAAAACAGAAACAATGTCTATACCTACGTACAACCTACTGTCTCAATGAACTGTGTATTCCATTTCATACTTATATATTTTATATATTACTATAAATACATATATAATGAATATATATAATATTTATATCATGTTTTACATTTTATAAACAATTAAATCCTGATATAAGTTAGAGGATAAAGAATAAAAATCCAAAACATATAGAAAAAACAGTACAGATATTACTTAAAATGCAACTATTACATAGAGGTGATAATAAGTGAGTAATATAAATCCATATATGGTATTAGATATAATAATATTTTTATTCAAAATATTTATAATAAACTTATATTAAGTATATAGGAAGTTTTAATGAGTACGACGAGAGTCATGACATACGGTAAGGGGTTTTCCCATCTCAGTTTTTATACACATGAGAACATGTCATGTTCACCACTCATTTATTTTGTGTGGTGTATATTCTGACCATGAATGTGTTATATTATAATTATAATTAAGTTAATGTATATTTACATATCCATTTTATTATCTTTCTTTTTTGGGGTTTAAGGTTCAAAAGTTACCAAATCGATAAAGTAATTTTGTCTCAATTTTCCTTCTTTTAGATACATCCCATGTTATAAACCTATATTTTTGTATGGGGTGTATATACTGTCATTTTAAATGTTATATCATGAATATAATTCCTTTAATGATATTTGATTATTTATTAAATTTAATTTTTTCTTGGGGATAATGTATAAAAGTAACCAAAGTGCTAATAGTTTATTGCTACAATCTCATCGTTTATCGAGATTGTTTATGAATATGTTTCCATTAATAAAATATTACGATCCACATCTAAAAAACTAATGATATTTATTATAATATATATATACATGATATAATAATTTATTAGTACCATTTTCCCATGATTTGGAACTTAAGATAATTTAGATAATGTTTTTATGAAAATCTGACATTATTTATCATTTTAGTTGGATATATGTGTTCTTTAAAAATCATATTTTCTAACAATTTTTTTTCAAAAATGTTTTAATATTATCCTATGATTTTTAGATGAAAATTTGACACATGTTTTATAGTTTTAAAATTGGTTTTAAAAGGAATCTTCTTTCCATTTTCTAATCAAAACATTTTTTTAAAGTTTTAATGCAGAAAAGGAATGTTTGACATGTACAGACTTAACCGTCATCATGACCATAATTTCCTTGATGATTCCATTGTAATTTTACAAGAAATATTTTAATGAAAATATCATCCTAATATTCTGTAATTTTTTGATTTTTTTTTCAAAGATAATTTTTTTCAAAAATGTTAAATATTTATAAAGTGTTTTAAATAACTTTTAAACCTTCATTTATACATTTTCAAAAGGTTTTTTTCAAAGAAAAGTATTTAAATAATTTAAGTATATCTTTATATTTTTTCAAATCCAATTTCTATAAAAAGGGATCTAAATTTTTTTTCAAGCCTTATTTTTAGGTTTTAAAGTATTTTTATTGAAAAGGGTTCTAAAAATGTTTTCAAACTTTCTTTATGAGTTTCCAATGTGTTTTTAAAGAAAATGGTTTCAAAATTTTTTCCAAGATTTCTTTATAATTTCTCAAATATATTTTAAAATCAAAAGGTTTTGAAAATGATTTAGGTTTTAAAAACCGTTTTTTATTGTGGAAAATAAATTTTCCTCAAGAAAATTTTCAAATGAAAATTTAAAAAATTTCTTTATAAGAAAAGGATTTTTAAATGGTTTTATAAAACGTATTTTCAATTAAAGGATAGGTTTCTTAAAAATTATTTCATGTGATCATTAAAAATCTATCCCTATATAAGATAAGATACTTTTTCATAGTTTATCCTTTACTAGTGATATGATCCAATAATACCATTCATATTATTTCTTGAATGTTTTATGGAATGATAGTTATGAAACCTGTTTCTATTCCATGGGTTATATAATTTTGAAACCCTATTTATTTAATTTGTTATTATTTAATGAATTTATTATGAGACCTATCTATATTACATAGGTAGTGATATAATGAAATATTTTTTATACCCATTTCATTTCATGGGTTATGATATGGTGTTTATGAAACTCGTCTCTTTATTTGAGTCATGATCTAATGAAAGTTTTATTATCTTGTGGTATATGTTTGTTTGATTTTATTATGTGATGTGTGGAACCTATAAATCCTTCTAATGAATTGGGTCAAGATTTATATCTAATGACATAATAATTATATTCATGTCAATAGGCTTTATCCCCTACAGAAGATAGGAAACCTGGTCCACTATACAAGATAGGGAAACCCGATACACAATGGAACGATAGGGAAACCTAATCCAATATGGGAAGATGTGGGGAAAACTAATCAACTATGGTATGATGGGGAAAACTAATCACTTACAAGTAAAGGACTGTGATTGGGGATGGTAGTGTGTCCTGCCCAGTAGGTGTAGTACCCATGAAGTGCCCTATTAATTTTTGGAAATGCACCTTGACTTATCAAGAATGATATTACATATTTATGTGTTTACCACAAATTCTATGTATTATGAATATGATATGATCACATGTTTAATGTTATTTATTATATTTTTATTCATGTGTAATGAACTGGAAATCATTACTCCATGTATCATGTTTTTGATATTTGATATGCATGGTATGATCTTTAAATGTTATGCTCATATTCTCGTACTTTTATATTCATGATATGATTACGTATTTCCTTTTTTTACCCTTATTTATCATTCTAGGTCAACCCTTTCTTATGTTTACTTTCCCTAGGTTATGAAGAATGGTTTTAATGTGTACTAATGGGGATGATATTTAAGGAAGGCGTTGAAGATATTTCACCAAACTAAAGGAATTTATTCCATGTTTCCAAAGATACTAAACTATTACTGTCCTCAGGAATATAATTTTGTAATATTAATGAATATTAGTCTAAAATGATGTAATATCCATGTCTATTATTCTGAGGTCACTATACTTGAAACTCATTTAAAGGATTCATCTTCATAACTTGGGGAAAAGAAACAAAATAAGGGTGTTCTCAAATAATCAGTAAGGGTAATATATAGTATAATCTATCACGTGAAAACAAATAATACTCAATATTGAATTTTGATAAAATTAAAAAACATGAAATTTAATCAACAACATTATCATAAAATAAGTTATAATCCATATGTTAAGGTAACTAACTGAACACCCATAACATTTTATCAATAAACTGATAATGAAATTAATTAAGAGATAATATCACTATGAAAATATCATGGATAATAATAATAACTAAATTCTTAATGAATTAAATGCTTAATTATTGGATGTCATGATAATAGGAATCAGGATACCTCTATTGTAAATACCTTTCATAATACAGTTTAAAAATATGGATAAAAAACTTTTGATTTGGCTAACAGATTTGTTTCAAGAGACATATCGATGCATCGAGGGGGTATATTTAACCTATACCTACCCATAACATCATGTCCAAATCATTCCTAATATATCAAAAAATTTATTTAATTCATTAATAATCATGTATTTTCTTTAAATATTTGTATAGAGTAAAGGACACATATTTATCATTATTTTCACAGTTAATGAAATAAATTTCAATTTGAACACCGTATGTAAAAATGGTATAAGGTTTATAAAAAAATATCCATAATAATAGAATATTAATATTTAAGATAAATTTAATTTCCAATGAAAAATGATCACAATAAATTGATTATTTCAAGAGAAATTAAACAATCACTTAAGAAAGTGAGATTGCATAATAAATTTTACCTCTTTGGTAACATTTGAATTCTAAACCTTTCAAAAATATACTTGAATAAAAATAGTAATAATAATTAATAAATTTTTATTCATGTTAAATACATAAAATTGAAAATATATACACCACATAAAAGTAAATAGGTTCATATGAACAAATATATCACAATAAAATTGAAATTGAGACGAAATCCATTACCTCATGATTTCCTTTATTTGAAAACGATTTAAAATAATATATAATGGTTTTAATAGTGTTATTAATTTATAAAAAACCAAAATCATATTTATATTACCATATATTATCAGATTATAACATTTTACAACCCAATTTTTAATAATATTTCATCATTTTCATTATTTCAGGGGTTAATTTCCTTGTTTTCTCATTCGTGTTTTGTCATAAAAGTTATAGTTATTGTAAATAGTAAATAAATTAATCACATAAAAAATGATAATAATGTTTTAAATATCATATTTACTCATTATATACATTATTTTTACTATTTTTAAAAGTTTTTCATGAAATATGGATTGCATTGCATTGTGGATATGATAGGATGTATGTACACACGAGTGATGATATCATTCATTTAATGAGTGAAAGGGTAAGTAAGTGTATGATATTTAAATTTTTAAAAAACTTATATCAGGTCGTATATATCAAATATAATTATTAAATGTTTTCTTATTACCTTTCATGTAAAGCATAAGTGAAATATGAATCAAATCGCTTTGAGAGGCGATAGTCCACCATAAACATGAGTGTGGCTATCTTATTTTAAACAGAGTAGAAAGTAAGAAGGTATATGTGATATTATAATTAAAAAAGTAAAAATATATCATAAATATTATATATATATACATTAAATCCAACAGTATATCTAACCATGATAGGTGTTTATGGAAAATGAGTTTCATCAGTTCGCAAGGTGATAATCCTCTATACACATGAATGTCAGTTTCCTTTCATATTTAACAGACGAGGTGATAGTTATAGGTTATACCATTAAAATAATAGAATATATGTATATGAAAGATAATTGTGTTAGTATACTTCAATTATTGTATAATATTTGAATGAGTTTGGAGTATAAATAAAATAAATGATGCCTTTTTAAGAAAATTACTTATTCTTTGGAATTTTTTAGGTTTGCACCAAATGATTTCTTAGGACTACTTTATGATCAAACAAAAGAATCTAGAATATTGGGAGGGTATTAATGATGTGATTTTTGTGGGTATTGGATGAACCAAATATATTTTTATGTGTGGAGAGGGAAGAAGAGTGGGTGGCCTTTTATAAGTAGGAGAGAGGGAACACATGGAATTTTTGAAAGGAATCAGTTAAACCCACATTTAAATCATAAAAAAATCCTTGGAAATGCGTTATTCTACACCCTTATATGTGATAAGTTCTAAATATGTCTATACAATGGGTGTTTACAAGTTTTTAGTTCATTTTAAACATTAAATGTTTAGTTTAACCACTTAGTAAATCGGTTTTTACCTTAAATATGGTAATAATTTTTTTACCACTTTTACTATTAATATAGGAAGAAAATTAAGTTGAAGATAGTACATAATATAAATTATTCTAATTAACAATATAAAATCTATTTTTACAAATTAAATTCCATGAAGTGGTACAATCAAATTTAAAATCATACCTGCAAATGTGGTGAAAATGATGGTTTCCAAAGGGAAAATTCTCATAAGTATATCAGGTTTTAATATAAAAACATCATATGAAATTGATTATACTAAAATAAATTATATTTATTATAATATAATTGAAATAATTTTACCCTAAAACAAATTTAAAATAAAATTTTACTATGTAAAAAAATAAAATGAAATATTCAATATTCAATAAAACCGCATTTTTCACTATTTATTAAAAAATGAAACATTTCTACAAAATCCAAAAAATTTAACCTAATATAATTTTGATACAGTAATTTTAAAAAATATTGTCATTTTATCATTTAAATTTTATAAAAGTGTCAAAAAAATATTTATTCATATGTGTGTGTAATAGTTTGTGCCATCCTAGTCCGCTACTTTGCCGGTTTTGAGTGTTAGAGGTGTTTAATGGAGGTTCTGGGAGTCTTTGATAGAAGATGGTGGTTCATTAGAACTGCTACAAGAAATAAACATCGTGTAAGTGTATTACACAATGTGAAAGTCAGTTTCACAGCTTTTTTAGTTCTACTTCAATACGTGTAATAACCCAGGGTTAAATAATAAAAAGGCTACCTATTTTTTAGTGGAACCTAGAATCCCAAGATTACATGATGTGAAAAGGGATTACATGTATTATAATTTCCTGATGTTTTATAGTTTTAATGGTTTTGTCTACTCAGGTTTTCCCCAAACCCTACATCTAGTGGCTCTACTCTCATTCCATACGTACGATAACCTAATCTTTCTGTGTTTGGAGATTATTTTCGATGGGGATCGATCCTTGGGCTCCCATATTTGATATGTAGTGATATATCCTCTCATTATCATCCTTTTTCATCCATTATTCTCCTTATAATTCACTATGATGATGATATTTTGGTTTGTGGTGTGCATTGGGTTGCGTTTTGATGTTATTTCAGTGCGGTGTAGGTTGATTTACGGTTCCTTGTGGTGCGGTTGTTGTTTGCGAGTGTTCTTTTTCAGTTTGCAGTGCACAGTGAGTCAAAAAAGATTCTTTGATGTAGGGTTTCCCTCATTTCTATTTATTGTGTACCATGAGGGAGGGCTTTATTTTTTTACCTATGGGTTATGGTGGTTCTAGATTAATTAAATACAAAGAATTGGTGAAATTGAAATTGAAGGGTAATGGGGATTGTTTGTCATGCTTTTATAGCTTTAATATTATGGTGAATTGAGGATTGTATGGGCCTGATTCTTTGATGAAAATTGTGGCCTTTGGGGGAATTTTTTGTGATGGATATATGTGATGTGATTGTTTTTTTTGTGATTTTTGTGATATCACCCTAAAATTTGAAATTGTGTAACCACTTATATTTGGTTAATAATTTTTCCCCATGATTATGATTTGTGTGATAAAATCCCTAAAATAAAATGGAATTTGATAAAACCCCCTTTTTAAATATGTACAATAATTTTGATGTGTTATGATGTGTAGTCATGCTATTGGGACAACGATGTGTGATTGTAATGGGGTGTGGGGTGAAATGTGGTTGTTTGGCCATGTTTTTGGGGTAGTGAGGTGAGATTATTAGGGGTGATGGGTTTCTTGTGATATATGGTTTCTTTATACAAAATTACATGGTAGTGATGCAATAAATGAATGTTTAATAATGTTTGAAATGGTATGGATTGGTTTGGATAATGGGATGGAAATTTTACAATGAAAATTTTAATGATCAATTGTGTGATTAAATGTTGTTGATGTAAGATAATAAAATTAATGGGTGTTAAACATGGAAGAAATGTGTAGACAAATTATATTATTAGGGATCTTCAACTTCTAAAATGACTGTTGCAGATAATAATAAATGCATTTAGAGGTGGTAACAAAGGTGATAGTGTTGTCAGTTGGTTGTTTGTTTGAGAACACATAGTCCAGGCTTTAGTGTTTTATACTATATATGTATACTTAAATTTTCCTGGTTATTTCTATATTCACCCCACCCATATTGATCACTATGTGTCAAATACCCTTATAGTCACACATGGGTGTCTTTCCGAATGTCTCGATGGGAGTATTGATGCACTACTACAAAAACGGGCAAGGGAAGCGACAACTTATATCAGTGCTAAGAAAAAACTACTGGTAAAGAATCCCTATTTCAGTGATAAACTTTTAGTGCTAATACAGGGTAACCTTTATCAGTGCTAAAAAGGTGCTGCTAAAGAAGGTTTTTATCAGTGCTAAAATGTTAGTGCTGATACAGGAAGGATTTATCAGCGCTTTTTAGCGCTGATAAAACCGTAGTCCCAAATTTTATAAAATCGGTGACACAGTGTCCTCAGTTTATCGCACCCTAAAGATGTCGCGGTACTGTACCATTCAACTCCCCTCCACCGCCCCTGATCTTCACGTTTCCAGACTTCCACCGCCCTCGATCTTCATATTGCCGGACCTCTGCCGCTATCCCTTCTCTTAATCCTCCCCTTCGAACCCCTTCGGCAGATCCTCCACCCCGAAAACCCTTCTTCTCCTCCTCTTTGCTCGACCCTACTCCCCACGAACCCTACTCCACTATTTCTCAATGGTTGGTGGCTCCTCCCATGCACCTCCACCTATGACCATCGTGCCTTCCCCTCCCAACATTGTGCAGAAGGTTCCCTACTTCTCCTCCTCTAAGGTGAATTTCTTTTCTATTGTTCTTGATTCTCTTATTGAACATTCTTCTTAGAAAGGATGTGACAACAATGCTGATTCATTTTTTGTGTTTTTCTGTTATGGTTTTAATGGTTAATGGTCATATATAGGACTTTTAGTGTAAATTTCTTATATTGTTTCCCTTTCATGATACTATGTATGGGGTATTTATCACTATGATTATAAGGGTGATGGTTGATTGATGTGGTTGGGAGTATGTGGTGTGGTAATTAATACAATAGTGCTGGATGGATTATTGTCTGGTTATGATAGCGATGATATGTCTATTTAGGCATAAAATAAGTGGTTTTATGGATTTTAGAATGTGTTTAGTTGTATATTATCTCATGAAAATTTAGTTGTTATTGGGTGGTGTTATAGTTTTCTTTTGGCATGGAATATGGTTGGAATAAATGAAAATAGTAACAGGTGATGGGTTGGAAATGATAAATGATGGTTTGTTAAATTATTAATGATAATGATTGGAATAATTATGTTTAATAAATGGTTAAAGATATAATAAATGTTATTAATGATTAATTAATGGATTATAGTGAGTAGTAATTTAATGATTGGTTTTACATTAAAATGGTTAACTATTGAAATGAATATGGTAATCAAAATCCAAGAAATTGTAATGCTAAATGAAATGAGAAGTTGGTAATGTTGATATGGATGCTTATGTTATTTGTTGGGGATTATTTGTGGCATTATAATGGAAGTGGTTATAAGGGGGTGGTAGTAACAAGGAAATGGTTGACGAGGGTGTTTGGAGTGTTAGTTTGGTGTAAACCCTTAGTAAAGATTTATGTGTAACTATATACTTAATATTTTTTTTTATTATTTCATACACACCACCACTTGAGTCAAGTAACCTGATTGAAATCCATATGGGTACTTTGGTTCTGAGTGTTTTTCTCAATATCTAGGTTATATATGGAACCCATATAGAACCACTCCCTCTTCCCTTCTCCCCCTTCACACTTAGTATGAGTTGTAATGGATCACAATGGGTGTATATATATGAACTATAATGATTTTAGGTTTTGGTGTATATATATTCTTTTTGACATGATTATGTGTATTTGGTGTGGATACATAGTGGGGGTTGTGCATTGTAGGAGGAGAGTATGATGTTTATGTATTTTATGTTCACGATTTCATACTGTGATGAGGATGTGATGTGTGGTTGTGATGTGGATATGGTTTTTATGTGTTTGTAACATGTGTATGTGTGGATATATGGTTATGAGATTATATAGAAGGGGTTGAAGTAAAAGAAATATTCCATTAGAGTGTGAGGATGACCAGATTAGTGGAGAAGTGGATGTGGGGTGATTTATTAATATATATTCTTTTGATATTACACTTAATATGGAGTTTGTAATTATACACTCATGAGGATTGAATGGGATGATAGGTCAATAATATTTGTTAAAATTTTCATATGGAATAACATGGGAGACCATCTATGACACAATTGATTATTCCCCCTACGATATAAAGTAAGTAACTTGAGCTTACCAAAAATATTATGCATGATGATATTGAATGTAGGGAAGATACCTAGGAGTGGTAGATGTACCATTCTTGATTATTCTTGTGTTTGTACTGGGGTGATTTGAGTAAACTATAATGAATCTAAAGTAATTATATTAAATGAATTCCATATTGTATAGATTATGAGAATCCTTTCTTTACTTATAAAGCTGGCTACTGGTTTTCATCTATATGTATTTTAGGTTGGTGAGGTATCAAAAGAATGGACTAGTTGACCATAGAAGGGTTGACCTGATAGAGGAAGATGAGCCATAGAGGATGATTCCGTGTGAGTTTTACCATCTATGACACATGTGATTATCCCCACGAACCCCTTTGTGTTTGGAAACCGTGTTGATTTTGATGGGGGTCTATCCTAGTTCTGTTGATTTCCAAATATTTATTGGAAATGGTTAGGCTCTATTAATCTCTATTTTTATAAGGAAGTGGTTCTCTTATACTGTATTTGGAAGTCTTGTATTGTGTACTTGAACCATAAATACTAATATTTGAGATTCAAATAGGATGGAGATGAATAAAGTTTGGATGGATTCTAATCGTTTGACAATAGAGTATGAGAACAGAGTGAAAGAGTTCATCAAGTTTGCAAAGGATCACGCATAGGATCCTTCTCAAATCCTTTTTCTGTGTTTACATTGTTGTTATTCTAGAATACTTACTCTAGAGGAGTTGGAAGAACATTTGATATGTCACAGAATAGATCAGAGTTTTAAATGTTGGAATAAACATGGAGAAAAAGTGAATGTAGCTACTGGCTAGGATAAAACTGCATTTTATGGATCATTAGATATGAATAAAAATATGGATAATGAAGAAGACAGTATGGAGGATGCGATTACAGATGTCAATGACGATGAAGATCGTATTGAGGAAATGACAAAGACAATTGAAGATGAACTCCGTGATTGCCCAAAATTGTTTGAGAAGTTAAAGAGTTGTGAAAAGACACCATTGTATGCTGGTTTCACTAAATATACAGCATTTTCAGCTGTACTGAAGTTGTATAAATTGAAAGTAGGTAACTGATGGAGTGATGTTAGTTTTACGGAACTACTTGCTCTCTTGAATGACATGCTCCCGGAAGATTATGAGCTCCGAAGCTGGACATATGAAGCTAAACAAATACTACGCTCGATGGGTATAATTTCTTAAAGAATACATTCCTTCCCAAAAGACTATATATTGTTTCACAAGGAGAACAAATAACTTAATGAATGCCCAAATTGTGGTGCTTCTCAATACAAGAAAGATGAATCCAATCCTATGAAAGTTGTATGGTACTTTCCAATCATTACAAGGTTTAGGTGTCAATATGGAAGTGAAGAAACTGCAAGAAAATTATCATGGCATGCAGATAAAATAAATAAAGATGGTAAATTACGTCATCCGACCGACTCTCCTCAATGGAAGAAAATTGATCATGAGTATCCTGAATTTGGAAACGAGCCGAGAAACCTTCGTTTTGCATTATCTACAAATGGAGTGAATCCTTTTGGTTTTCAAACCAGCACTCATAGTACATGGCATGTTATGTTGGTAAATTATAACTTGCCACCATGGTTATGCATGGAGTGGAAATTCATCATGTTATCTATTCTTATATCATGAACAAAACAACCAGGTAACGATATTGATGTTTATCTGGCTCCTTTGATCGAGGATTTAAAGTTATTATGGGATTCGGGTGTTTTGTTGTATGATTCTTATAAAAGTGAATACTTCAAGTTGAGAGTGATGTTGTATGGGACAATAAATTATTTCCTTGAGTTTGAAAATTTCTCAGGCTATAGCATTAAAGGAACTCAAGGGTGTCCCATGTGTGAAAAAGATACAAAATCAATTAGGTTGAAACATTCATCGAAATCTGTGTTTCTAGGACATCGTAGATTTCTACCTCGTCGGCATAAGTACTGATCTTGGATGACTTCATTCAATGGAAGTTCAGAACAACATGCAACCCCATCTCCACTAACAAGTGATCAGCTATTTGAGAAAGTAAAATTTGTGAACACTGTTTTTGGTAAACTATTTTCGAAAAACCTTAAGAAAATCGGTTGGGAAAAGAGATCAGTTTTTTTTTGATTTACCATACTTGAATTGTTTGTACGTTAGACATTTTCTTGATGTGATGCATGTGGAAAAAATGTACGTGATAGTGTTATCGGAATATTGCTAAATTCTACTGAAAAAACAAAGGATGGAATTAAGGCAAGGTTGGACATGGTTGACATGGGAATACAAGAAGATTTGGCTCCCATGAAGGGTGAAAATCGAATGTTTCTTCCTCCAACTTCTTATACTCTTTCTAGGGAGGAGAGATATCGGTTTTGCAACTTCATCAATGATGTAAAGGTTCCAAAGGGTTATTCATCAAATATCAAGAACATTGTGTTAATGTATTATTTGAAGTTAAAAGGTTTGAAATCACATGACCACCATTTTTTGATGTAATATCTAATTCCTATAGATTTACATTTCATTTTTTCCAATAATGTTTATCATACATTAACCAGAATTTGTTTATTTTTCAAATCTATATGTAGAAAAGTTTTAGACCCGGCGAAATTTCCAGCTATGGAAAAATAAATTGTCATCATATTATGTGAATTAGAAATGCTCTTCCCGCCAAAATTATTTGATATGATGGTTCATTTAATGATTCACTTGGTGAGAGAGATTCAACTTTGTGGTCCTGTGCACTATAGATGGATGTACCCCATTGAAAGGTATATGAAGATTTTGAAAGGGTATGTCAAAAATCAAAGTCGGCTAGAGGGTTGTATAGTGGAGCGATAATTGTTGAGGAAGCCATTGAATTTTGTACAGAATAACTATCTGATGTGGAAAGCATTGGTCTACTGAAATCTCATCACACTGGATGCATTGAGGGTGAGGGAAGTTTTGGAAGAGATGTTGTGACAATCAGTATTACAGATTGGGAGTAGGCCCACCTTTATGTTTTGTATAACAGTTGGGAGGTTTCTCTATATATTGAAACTCACAAAGAAATTCTTAGGTTGTTGAATCCATCATGGGCTGAAAAATGGTTATCAAATACACATAATCACCACTTTATAGGATGGTTTCAGGACCATATTTTTAAGGATTTGGATGAAAATCTGAATTCAATTTCAGAATGACTTTGATGGCTAGCCGCCGGACCAAGTGTGTATGTATTATCTTACAATGGTTATGTAATTAATGGTTATAAATTCTATACAGATGATCATGATGAAGATAGTACCATGAAAAATAGTAGAGTTACAGTAGTGGCTGAAGCGATGCATGTTTCTGTTAGTAAGAGAAAAATACAATTTATGCAAATATGTGATACTTTGGAATTATCTAACAAATATGGGATTTAGATTATATGATAGTCTAATTTCCTATTTTTCAATGAAAATGGGTTGATAACAACAGTGGTGTTAAAATAGATGAATGGGGATTTGTGAAAGTTCATTTTAGTAAAGAAGGGTACAAAGGCGAACATTTTATAATGGTATCACAAGCGGTACAAGTTTTTTATGTTCCAAATCCTGCAAACCAAAAGTGTTCGATTGTTCTGTTATTGTCCAAAACTACTGAAGGGTCTGATGAAAATTCAGTTGGGGACGATCCTTTCAGTGGTACATCAAAATCATTTCGTAGCTGTCCCAATGTAGATGAGGTTTTGTATATTATAGGAGTCCACAATGAAGGGATTTGGATAATCTATAGAGGTGTCAAATCCCTTCAGCCTTTGAAAAAAAGGAGAGTTCAATAAACAGGTTATATTTTGTTTGTAATATAGATATTGTTATCTCATGTTATTATCGTATTATCACTGAATTTATGTAATCTAAATTAACTATTCAACCAATTTTATAGATAATGACTTCTGCACGTTCTGGTGCTCATAACCTTGAGGCTGAACAATTCTCTGATGCTGCTATTGTTGCGGCTGCTGCTGGTCCTACTGTGGCTGCTCACAGTGCATAGCAACAACAAGTTTCCGAACCTATTGTTTCTCCTAGTGATGAGGTCCAACAACCATCAGCACATGCCTTTGCTACCCTTTCAGATGAACATATAGATGATGTTGATATCAATTAAATGGTTAGGAATGAAGAAATGACATCGCATGAAACACAGGAGTGTCATAGTTTGACGGTGTTAGTCAAATTTCTTAAGGTGAAAAGCAAAAAATAAAATTTGATATCAGATAGAATGAACGAGGCCAACATGTGAATCCCAACAAGGCTATGTTTAGTAGTTACATCAGAGTTTTCACTCGGCAACACGTGCCGATTGACATAGATTCATGTCACCATATTGTGTTCGGGCTGAAGGCTGTGATCTGGGAAGAAATTACGGTAACATTATGATATTATTTATATAATTTAATAGAAAATAAAATAATGAAACAATGTCTTACTCATCTCATTCTCTTGCAGAGTACATTTATAGTAGACAATTCACACAAGGATTATGTACTAAGGCTTGCAGGAAGGATTCATCGAGGTTTTCACACTATTTTAACAATATATCACCTGAATGATTCCAAAGGTAGAATAAACCCGCACCCACCCATTGTCTACGCTCACTCAATAACCCAAGAAGCATGGGATACATTTATTGGCCACCCTGGGGATGAGAAGTTTCAGGTACATTGTGTGTGATAATACGTTGTTTGAGGATATTTGTATTCATAACTTTGATTTTCAATATTTCATTTTTGAAACAACAACTCTGTACTAAAAATAAGGAACGTGCCTCAAAACCAACATACCCCTATCGTAAACCAATGATGGGGTATGATTCACTAGAAAATAAATGGTATGTATTTTAAATTTGCAGTAATATTGTTAGGTTCCAATAAAAAACATCATAATTATCTTTCTATATTTATATGTAGATTGATGAGTCTAAAACCAAAGACACTTCCATCCCATGTCATGTGCTATGGAAGGAGTCATGTTTGAATAAGGAAGGGAATCCAGTAGATAAGAACACACAAAAAGTGTGAGAAATATGTGTAAGTATGACATGATGATAAAAATATTTTTTTAAAATTGATATTACATAGAAATAATTAGTTATTTTGCTATATCCGATAGTCATAGGAATCAGCTACTCCTGTAGCGGATGCAGACCTATTATCGACGACTTTGAAGTAGCTAGAACAATACAGTCATGTTAGAGGTGCTGGGTTTGGGGTGACACTCTGAGTATATTTTTAGAAGAAGAAAAAACAGATGATAGAGATGAAAAATTAAAACAAATGAGAAAAATACAAGAAACTCTTGAAGAACGATTGAAATGGCAGGGAGAGTTGCTAGAAAAGTTTATGGGTGGGAAGCAGGGAGAAGACACAACTCAGGAACAACCAGCGAGTAAAGATCCTACCCCACCCCTACCAGCTTTGAGGTGATCCATTCCCCTCAAAGAGCCTGCTTAGCCATGGTAATAAATATTATAATAATTTTTCACATGAAATGTGAATCAAATAAACACTGATACTTTTCTTGTACTGATCTTCTATAGGGTGATAATGATTGTGATTTATATCTGTCAACACCCACCTATAACCTTGTAGCGAGGGATATAATGTTCAACATCCCAGATGACAAGCTACATAATAGACAACTTTCGAAAGATCATCTGAAAGTGACAATTACTGTAGCTGATGAGACAAATGCAGAGCTACCTATTCCACATGATGATTATGATATTCATATGGTCAAAAAGGCTATTGGGACATTCATTTCATGGTCATCACAACTTGTAAGAGTACATGTAGACAAAGAGGTATTTATTTCCTTTTTTTCAAGCTAAACCTTTAACAATTAATGAAAAAAGAGTCTGAACTAATGAATATTATTATATATGTAGAAAGGGAAGGGGGTGATAAACATCAGCTCAAAACCATTAAAAGGATCGACCAACCGATCCCAAAGAGCTACTAAAAGCACAATAACACCACCTATTCTCTATCCACATTTACTAGCATTGAAGGCTCATGTGGATACGTAGCTAAGAGGTGGTATTATTCATATAGTGGTTTTCGAAAAGAATATATATGGAGAGGAAAGTCAAGATTTCATTGTTGCTGAAAATGTAAATGAGATCCTTGAAAACGGTTGGCTAGGCGTCACAATGGTAAATATATATATGAGGTTTGTTTTCATGAATTGATTTTCTAAAAGTATATCTAATGTGAAAATTATGACTAAATGTATTTTATATTGTTGACATATGTATATATGAAAAATAGTTGAAGGAATTTTCCCATGAGCCAAAATTCGGACTCGTTAATCCTCATACCCCTTCAACACATCTAACGAAATTAGAGCCATAAAAAAAGAATGAAATAGTAAATGGATTGCTCAAAACATTTGAAAGAAAGATTACAGATGACATACTCTTCCTAATACCAACCCTGCAGGGGTAAAACTCTACGATTAAAGAATATAAATTATATTTTCACTTATTTTATTACTTATTCATTTTTGTGTTTTTAGGCAACATTGGATGCTAATTGCGGTGAACTTGGATACTCCAAAGATTTATTTTATAGATTAAAAGCAAGGATATCCATCAAACTGACCACACATGATGGAGTTTGTGAATATGTAAGACACTATATCCTACATTTTAGATATAAACATCAAGTAATATAATTTATATTATCTTTTACTGAGTATTTTTTTTGATAGGGAGGTGTATCATTCTCGTCTAAAAAAATTAATGAGGACAGGGGCTAAGCATAAGGAGATGAGCAAGTACTACACCTGGACAAATATCAGGGTATATATAATAAAATTTCACTATCCAAACACATCTCAACAGAATTTACTTACTCTCCAAATGATCAATTTTTTTAGTGTCAAAAACAAAAAAACTATAATGATTGCGGTTATTATGTTTTTAAATTTATGAAAGAGATCGTTTTTCATCAACAAACTAGAATCCCTAAAGAGGTATTTTCAAAAACAACTACTATTTAATTTAATTTATTTATTAATTATATATTTTTATATTTTGCAGTACTACTATTACTGAAGAAAAGCCTCATACTCACAAGACGATATAGATTTGTTCAGAAATGATTGGCCCGCATACCTGATGGAAGATTGTACCCAAATAGCATGAAGATCTGAATTGAGGATGTGTATAACTACCGGTCATTTTGGAGAGGGGTTAAGGGGATCAAAAGATGAAACATTATTGTATGTAAATGTTTATAGGAAATTTGTAATTTTTATTAAATAAAAAACCATTTATACAATGAGTCATTTTTCTATTATAACAGATGATATGCACCAGCAACATTCAAGAATGATGAACCACTAAAAGTGTTTCTCTTTTGTTTAAAATGGACAGATTTTAAAGTGAAAACAAAAACCGATGTATGGAAATCTGACCAAAAGTATTCGTATTGTGTGGATACTTTAGAATAACAATCCATGGGTGTGTTGGGGATGTGTAAAAGTCAACCCCACCTCAATACGAGGAACAGTGTGGCCGATATCACTCAAAGTGTTTGTCTTTTGTTTAAAATGGACACAATTTTAAGTGAAAACAAAACTGGCCTATGAAAATCTGACCAAGCGCATTAGGATTGTGTTTATCCTTTAGGATAATGATACATTGGTCTTTTTTGATGTGTACAAGTCAACCCCGCCACAATCTGAGGCACGGTGTGGCCGATATCACTCAAAGTGTCTCTCTTTTATTTTAAATGGACACAATTTTAAGTGAAAACAACAATTGACCTATGGAAATCTGACCAAAAAAATTTGGATTGTGTTGATAATTTAATAGAACTACTCATGGGTCGTTTGTGATGTGTAAGAGTCAACTTTGTCTCAATCCGAGGGATAGTGTGGCTGGTATCACTCAAAGGATCTCTCTTTTGTTTAAAATGGACAGAATTTTAAGTGTAAACAACAACTGACATACGAAAATATGACCAAAAGCATTCGGATTGTGGTTATCATTTAGAAAAATGATACATGGGTCCTTTGTGATGTGTAAGAGTCAACCCCACCTCAATCTGAGGCACGGTGTTGCCTGTATCACTCAAAGGGTCTCTCTTTTGTTTAAAATGGACAAAATTTTAAGTGAAAAAAACAACTGACGTACGAAAATCTGACCAAATGCATTAGGATTGTGTTGATCCTTTAGGAGAACAATCCATTGGTCTTTTGTGATGTGTATGAGTCAACCCCGCCTCAATATGAGGCACAGTGTGGTCGGTATCTCTCAAAGTGTCTCTCTTTTGATTAAAATGGACAGAATTTTAATTGAAAACAAAAGCGACGTATGAAAATCCATCCAAACACATTTGGGTTGTTTTGATTATTTAGGAGAACAATCCATGGGTGCTTTGGGGACGTGTAAAAGTCAACCCTGCCTCAATCTGAGACACGTTGTGGCCTGTAACGACCCAAAGTTTTTCAATGGAAAATTCCCTTCTTATATCTATGTCATAAAAACACAAAATAATGAACTACTAAGTGATAAGTGACCTTTAAACACAATTTTGTCACCCATATGTTTGGAATTTTAAAAATCCAACATACACGGTTGTGTTCAAGATAGTTTTTGGAGTCTAATGAAACAAAAATAATTTTTGGTGAATAGTAACCTACCCTTATGAATAGTAACCTACCCTTATGAATAGTAACCTACCCTTATGAATAGTGAATAAGAGTAACATTACCTCTGAATAATAAAATAAAATTTAGACATTTATAAAGTGATAATTTGACCTTAGTAAACATTTTTGGTATTTTATAATTCATAAATAATTAATTATAATTAATTAATTAACTTAAAAGAATATTTATTTTCCTAAAATATATTCATAAATTATTTAATCAATGTCTAATAGTTTTTAGATAATTTTATAAGACCCTAAGTAATTTTTGAAAGAACTGCAAAATCAGTTTTAATTTTAAAAACTATTTTTAAGTAAATTATGATTTTAATTAAATATTAAATTAGTAATATTTAGAAAATTATTTTTGAAAAATGGACTTCATTTTTGGATTCTACACGTCGAAAAATGGTTGGGGTAAAATTTTGGGATTTTTCTAAGATACTTGAATTTTTGATGAATAGTAGAATACATTAATTTATCATATAAATACATTTTAATTAAAACCCACTATTCCTGACATCACAAGTGATGTAAGAACCCAAATCCCGAATTAACAAGTCAAATTTACTATTCTTAGTCATCCAAGACTCACTATTCCTTGTCTTTGGTGAAATTAATAAACTAATCAATTTTATATTAAGGAAACCCCTCTCCCCTCCACTATAAAAGCCACCCTTCACTCCCTCTTTTCCTCACACCTCTCAAGCTCCAAGACTTCTCTAAATTCTTCCCAAACAACTTCCCTAGCTCATCCCCCACGTCCAAAAGCTTCTGGTCTCATCAAAAGACCAGTCCTAGCTTCCTTAAAGAGGATCTCAAGAGAAGGATTCTAAAGGTAATTTCTCTCTCTTCTCATTTAATTTCCTTTCAAGTTCAAGTTCCTTTCTTGATCTCTCTCTATCTATCTTCATCCAAATTGTTCTGTAAAATCCAGTATTATATATATACTGTAATATTATGATTATATCACCCCACACCCTTTTCCCCTTCCTTTTATTTTATTAAAGAGAACGTTGTTCATGTGGTGATAATTTATCACCTTCAAAAACAACATGCTCTCTTCTTCCATTTATACCTTCAATCTGGTCATGAAACCATTTTTATGGTTGAACCAGAATGTTTTATATGTATTATGTTCTATTTTAAGTTCTGGAAATAACCTATGGCCATACAACTAAGGTAAAAGTTAAAATGAGTTGGTTGTGATCCAAAAACCGCTCAAATTAGCCCAAATAATCTTCATTTAATTCTTAACTAATGATTCGGCCACATGGATCTAATAAAACTCATTATAAAATCATTCAATCTTCTTTAATATCATTAATTACATGTAATATCAGTTCTGTATGTTTACCCATGATCTACCCAAACATCAAATTAAGAATACAAGTGGACCGCTCAAGAAAACCATGAAAACGAACATCCCCGATCAATGTTTTTAAACTCTATAAGTCATCCAAAGGAACATAATATGAAATAATTAAACCATAATGAAACCTATTAATGTATAAAAGGTTATGGAATTTCTAATTAATGAATATAATGTCATTATACAGGAGATTAAAGAGAAGGAGTCATTCGAGTACAAGGTAAGGGGAAATCTCGAACCCAATTTTCTTCCTTCGGGTTCTCCCTCTTTCACTCCATTTTTGATATGGTTACTCCTAAAAGATCATTTGTTCATCATTTCCTTTACTTTTCTGGGATATAAATGTTTGCCACTGGTTTTTATGTCCATCAAAATGTTTTCCAAAAGAACTCTTCTTTCAAGATCTCACATTTTACCTCTCATTCAAGGTTGATGGTTCTTATATCAAGTATGTTGTTCCCTCTTTCTTTTGGGAACCCAAAGCTTATGAATGTGTTATTTTGAGATGAAACCAATTAACTTCCATGGGTTATTTATGTACATGTTTGATATGTGTTCTATGTGGAAATCATGATAATGATAATGTTATGATGTGACGGGTGCGCCCGGAATTATATAGCGCAACATGAATGATTAAATGTGACCGGTGCGCCCTGAATTATATAGCGCTCCAATGCATTGGGTAAAGTGATGAATATGATGAGTAAATGTGAAATTATGCGTGAACATGATGCTAGCTTTGTTCACAATTATGTGTGGTAGTTAACCACTAAGACATGATGTTTCATTTTTATGCTTTTCCACATTTCAAGTTTATTGTTTATGCTCCTCTCATGTTCAAGATCTTTTTCCTATGTCATGATTATGCTCACCCCATGATATATTGTTCTTATCTATCATCTTACTGGGCATTTAGCTCACCCCTTTTGATGTATATCCTCAGGTGGCTACATGTACTAAGGAGAGGACAAGTGCTACTAAAAATCTATAGAAGAAGAGATTAAATGAATTTTTATGCTTGATGTTGTACTTGTTATGTGTAGTCCTAGTTTTCCCAAGACACTAAACCTCTGGATCCTCCATGTGTAATACTATTATGTTGTTTATCTTTAAAATGATGTAATAGTAATGTAAGAGAAGGCCAAGTCGTTATAGTTGGTATCAGAGGAAAGGTTTAGTTAATTTGGAAATTAGGATTAGTGAACCCTAAAGAAAACCTCTAGCATGAGACTAAGTACAAATATTCACACAAGGATATTTACCTAGGGACCCCATATGTTATGTTTTTGGTATTTTTTTTTAAATGATAAGTTATTCATGACTTGTTTACTTATATTTTGTTCTAAACTTTTCTATTTTAGAAAATGGTGGGAACCAGGAGAGGTAATAAAGGAGAAGTACCCTCACCTGTTTGTGTAAAGTGAAATTTCGGGGGCGAAATTTCTTAAGGGGGGAAGAATGTAACGACCCAAAGTTTTTCAATGGAAAATTCCCTTCTTATATCTATGTCATAAAAACACAAAATAATGAACTACTAAGTGATAAGTGACCTTTAATCACAATTTTGTCACCCCTATGTTTGGAATTTTAAAAATCCAACATACACAGTTGTGTTCAATATAGTTTTTGGAGTCTAATGAAACAAAAATAATTTTTAGTGAATAGTAACCTACCCTTATGAATAGTAACCTACCCATATGAATAGTAACCTACCCTTATGAATAGTAAATAAGAGTAACATTACCTATGAATAATAAAATAAAATTTAGACATCTTAGAAAGTGATAATTTGACCTTAGTAAACGTTTTTGGTATTTTATAAGTCATAAATAATTAATTATAATTAATTATTAATTTAAAAGAATATTTATTTTCCTGAAATATATTCATAAATTATTGAATCAATGTATAATAGTTTTTAGATAATTTTATAAGACCCTAAGTAATTTTTGAAAGAACTGCAAAATCAGTTTTAATTTTAAAAACTGTTTTTAAGTAAATTATGATTTTAATTATATATTAAATTAATAATATTTAGAAAATTATTTTTTAAAAATGGACTTCATTTTTGGATTCTACACGTCGAAAAATGGTTGGGGTAAAATTTTGGGATTTTTCTAAGATACTTGAATTTTTGATGAATAGTAGAATACATTATTTTATCATATAAATACATTTTAATTAAAACCCACTATTCCTGACATCACAAGTGATGTAAGAACCCAAATCCCGAATTAAAAAGTCAAATTTACTATTCTTATTCATCCAAGACTCACTATTCATTGTCTTTGGTGAAATTAATAAACTAATCAATTTTATATTAAGGAAACCCCTCTCCCCTCAACTATAAAAGCCACCCTTCACTCCCTCTTTTCCTCACACCTCTCAAGCTCCAAGCCTTCTCTATATTCTGCCCAAAGACCTTACCTAGCTCATCCCCCACGTCCAAAAGCTTCTGGTCTCATAAAAAGACCAGTCCTAGCTTCCTTAAAGAGGATCTCAAGAGAAGGATTCTAAAGGTAATTTCTCTCTCTTCTCCTTTAATTTCCTTTCAAGTTCAAGTTCCTTTCTTGATCTCTCTATATCTATCTTCATCCAAATTGTTCTGTAAAATCAATTATTATATATATAATTTAATATTATGATTATATCACCCCACACCCTTTTCCCCTTCCTTTTATTTTATTAAAGAGAACGTTGTTCATGTGGTGATAATTTATCACCTTCAAAAACAACATGCTCTCTTCTTCCATTTATACCTTCAATCTGGTCATGAAACCATTTTTATGGTTGAAACAGAATGTTTTATATGTATTATGTTCTATTTTAGGTTCTGGAAATAACCTATGTCCATACAACTAAGTGAAAAGTTAAAATGAGTTGGTTGTGATCCAAAAACCGCTCAAATTAGCCCAAATAATCTTCATTTAATTCTTAACTAATGATTCGGCCACATGGATCTAATATAACTCATTATAAAATCATTCAAGATTCTGTAATATCATTAATTACATTTAATATCAGTTCTGGATGTTTACCCATGATCTACCCAAACATCAAATTAAGAATACAAGTGGACCGCTCAAGAAAACCATGAAAACGAACATCCTCGATCAATGTTTTTAAACTCTATAAGTCATCCAAAGGAACATAATATGAAATAATGAAACCATAATGAACCCTATTAATGTATAAAAGGTTATGGAATTTCTAATTAATGAATATAATGTCATTATAAAGGACATTAAAGAGAAGGAGGCATTCGAGTACAAGGTAAGGGGAAATCTCGAACCCAATTTTCTTCCTTCGGGTTCTCCCTCTTTCACTCCATTTTTGATATAGTTACTCCTGAAATATCATTTGTTCATCATTTACTTTAACTTTATGGGATATACATGTTTTCCACTGGTTTTTATGTCCATCAAAATGTTTTCCAAAAGAACTCTTCTTTCAAGATCTCACATTTTACCTCTCATTCAAGGTTGATGGTTCTTATATCAAGTATGTTGTTCCCTCTTTCTTTTGGGAACCCAAAGCTTATGAATGTGTTATTTTGAGATGAAACCCATTCCCTTCCATGAGTTATTTATGTACATGTTTGATATGTTTTCTATGTGGCAAGCATGATAATGATAATGTTATGATTTGACGGGTGCGCCCGGAATTATATAGCGCAACATGAATGATTAAATGTGACAGGTGCGCCCGGAATTATATAGAGCTCCAATGCATTGGGTAAAGTGATGAATCTCATGAGTAAATGTAAAATTATGCGTGAACATGATGCTAGCGTTTTTCACAATTATGTGTGGTAGTTAACCACTAAGACATGATGTTTCATTTTTATGCTTTGCCACATTTCAAGTTTATTGTTTATGCTCCTCTCATGTTCAAGATCTTTTTCCTATGTCATGATTATGCTCACCCCATGATATATTGTTCTTATCTATCCTCTTACTGGGCATTTATCTCACCCCTTTTGATGTATATCCTCAGGTGGCTACATGTACTAGGGAGAGGACAAGTGCTACTAAGAATCTATAGAAGAAGAGATTAAATGAATTTTTATGATTGATGTTGTACTTGTTATGTGTAATCCTAGTTTTCCCAAGACACTAAACCTCTGGATCCTCCATGTGTAATAATATTATGTTTTTTATCTTTAAAATGATGTAATAGTAATGTAAGAGAAGGCCAGGTTGTTATATGGCCGGTATCACTCAATGTGTCTGTCTTTTTTATAAAATGGACACAATTTTAAGTGAAAACAACAACGAACATATGAAAATCAGACCAAAATCATTAAGATTGTGCTTATAATTTAATAGAAAAATACATGGGTCATTTTTTATGTGTAATACTCAACCCCGCCTCAATATGAGGCATGGTGTGGCCGATATCACTCAAAGTGTCTCTCTTTTGTTTAAAATGGACATAATTTTAAGTGAAAACAAAACTGACATACAAAAATCTGACCAAAAACATTAGTATTGTGTTGATCCTTTATAATAATGACCCATGGGTCGTTTTTGATGTGTAAGAGTCGACCCCGCCTCAATACGAGGCACGATGTGGCCGGTATCACTCAAAGTGTCTCTGTTTTGTTTAAAATGGACACGATTTTTAGTGAAAACAATAACTGACCTATGAAAATTTGACCAACAAATACAGATTGTGTTGATACTTTAAGAAAATTATACATGGGCCCTTTGTGACGTGTATGAGTCAACCTAGCCTCGATCCAAGGCACGGTGTGTCTGGTATCACTCAAAGGGTCTCTCTTTTGTTTAAAATTGATAGAATTTTAAGTGAAAACATCAACTAACGTACACAAATATGACTAAACGCATTCAGATTGTGTTGATCCTTTAGGATAATGATCCATGGATCCTTTGTGACATGTAAGAGTCAACACTTTCTCAATCCGAGCCACAGTGTGGCCAGTATCACTCAAACTGTCTCTCTTTTGTTTAAAATGGACAAAATTTTAAGTGAAAACAAAACTGACATATGTAAATCAGACCAAACACATTCGTATTGTGTTGATAATTTTTTAGAGTGATCCATGGGTCTTTTTTGATGTTTACGAGTCAACCCTTCCTCAATCCAAGGCACAGTGTGGCCGGTATCACTCAAAGTGTCTCTCTTTTGTTTAAAATGGACACACAATTTTAAGTGAAAACAAAAACTGACCGACGAAAATCCAACCAAACAAATTTTTATTGTGTTTATAATTTAGGATAACAATCCATGGGTCCTTTGTGATGTGTAAGAGTCAACTCTGCCTCAATATGAGGCATGGTGTGGATGGTATCACTCTAAGGGTCTCTCTTTTGTTCAAAATGGACATAATTTTAACTGAAAACAACAACTGACATACAGAAATCCGACCAAACTCATTAATATTGTGTTGATCCTTTGGGATAACGATCCATGGGTCCTTTGTGACTTTTAAGAGTCAAACCCTCCACATTACAAGACACAATGTGGCCGGTATCGCTCAAGGTGTCTATCTTTTGTTTAAAATGGAAACAATTTTAAGTGAAAACAACAACTGACGTACACAAATCTGACCAAACACATTTAGATTGTGTTGATACTTTATGAGAACAATAAATGGGTAATTTTTGATGTGTATGAGTAAAATATTCCTCAATAAGAGGCATGGTGTGGATAGTATTACTCAAAGTGTCTAACTTTTGGTTTAAATGGACACAATTTTAAGTGATAACAACAACTAACGTACGCAAATCCAACCAAATGAACTCTGATTGTGTTGATCATTTAGGATAATGATCCATGGGTGAATTGGTGACGTGTAAGAGCCAAACCTGACTCAATACGAGGCACGGTGTGGCCAGTATCACTGAGAGTGTCTGTCTTTTGATTAAAATGCACACAATTTTAAGTGAAAACAACAACTGACCTACGGAAATCCAACCAAACGCATTCAGATTATGTTGATCATTTAGGATAACAATCCATGGGTCTTTTTTGATGTGTAAGAGTAAACCCTGCCTCAATATGAGGTACATTGTGGCTGTTATCACTCAAAGTGTCTGTCTATTGTTTAAAATGGGTAGAATTTTAAGTGAAAACAACAACTGACCTATAAAAATCAGAATAACACATTATGACTGTGTTGATTCTTTAGGAGAAAGATACATGGTTCCTCTTTCACATGTAAGAGTAAATCCCACCTCAATCCGAGGCATGGTGTGGTCAGTATCACTCAAAGTGTCTCTCTTTTGTTTAAAATGGACACAATTTTAAGTGAAAACAACAACTGACCTACGAAAATCAGACCAAACATATTCAAATTGTGATTATAATTTAAGAGAATGATCCATGGGTCCTTTGTGACCTATAATAATTGACCCCACCTCAATCCAAGGCACAATGTGGCCGGTATCACTCAAAGGGTCTCTCTTTTGTTTAAAATGGACAAAATTTTAAGTGAAAACAACAACTGATGTTTGAAAATCTGACCAAACACATTTGGATTGTATAAATCATATAGGATAATGATCCATGGGTCCTTTGTGATGTGTATGAGTAAACCCTGCCTCAATATGAGGCACTATGTGGCTGGTATCACTCAAAGTGTCTCTCTTTTGTTTAAAATGGACAGAATTTTAAGTGAAAACAAAACTAATGTACGCAAATCTGACCAAATGCATTCAGATTACGTTTATAGTTTAGGATAATGATTCATGGGTATTTTTTGACGTGTAAAAGTCAACTACGCCTTAATATGAGGCACAGTGTGGCTGGTATCACTCAAAGTGTCTCTCTTTTGTTTAAAATGGACACAATTTTAAGTGAAAACAACAACTGACCTACAAAAATCTGACCAAACACATTCTGATTATGTTGATCCTTTAGGAGAACAATCCATGGGTCCTTTGTGACGTGTAAGAGTCAACCATGCCTCAATCTGAGGCACGGTGTGGCCAATATCACTCAAAGGGTCTCTCTATTGTTTAAAATGGACAAAATTTTAAGTGAAAACAACAAATGACGTATACAAATCCAACAAAACACATTCAGATTGTGTTAATCCTTTAGGACAATTATCCATGGGTATTTTGTGACATGTATGAGTCAACCCCGCCTTAATCAGAGGCACAGTGTGTCCGGTAACACTCAAAGTGTCTCTCTTTTGTTTAAAATGGACACAATTTTAAGTGAAAACAACAACTGACCTACGGAAATCCAACCAAACGCATTCAGATTGTGTTTATCCTTTAGTATAATGATCCATGAGTCCTTTAAAACATGTATGAGTCAACCCCATCTCAATCCGAGGCACGGTGTGACCCCCAACCCCTGGACGCCCCACCCCCTAGACACCACCCCACCACCTGGACACCTCCACCACCCCCAAGACACCCCCACACCCATGGACAGCCACCCCACCCCCTTGGACACCACCCACCCCCCTTAGACAGCCCCACCAACCCCCTGAACTGGCCCCACCCCTGGACACCAACCCACCCCCTGGACACCCCCACCCCTCTTGACACCCTCACCCCTTGGAAAGCCCCCTCAACCCCCTGGACACCCCCACCCCCTGGACACCCCCACCCCCTGGACACACCCATGGATATCCCCCCACCTCAAATAACCCCCCCCCCCCCAGAACCCCCCCCCCCCCCCCCCGGACAACCACCAACCCCCTGGACGGAACCCCCACCCCTCTTAGACACAACCCCACCACCTAGACACCCCCACCCCTAGACACCCCCACCCATGGACGACCACCCCCACCCTCCCGGACATCACCCCACCCCCTTGGATAGCCCCACCAACCCCTAGACTTCCCCCACCCCCCAAACACACCCACCCCTAGAAGGCCCCCCCAACACCTTGGACACCTTCCCACCCCCTATACACCCCATATACAACCCACCACCTGGACACCCCCCTCCTTAGACACCACCCACCCCCCTTGGACAGTCCCCAACCTCCTGGAATGCCCCCACTCCCCTGGACACCCCCACCACCTGGACACCCTATCCCCCCAGACACCCCCATCCCACCCTCCTAGACACTACCCCACCCCCCTTGGATATCCCCACAAACCCCCTGGACCGCCCCACCCCCCAGACACCCCCACCACTGGAAAGCCCCACCGACACCCTGGACACCAGCCCACCCCCTAGACACCCCATAGACAGCCCCCACCTAGACACTCCTTGGACACCACCCACCCCCTTGGATAGCCCCCAACCTCCTGGACCACCCCCACACCCCAGGACACCCCACCCCCTGGACACCCCTATTCCCTCAGACACCACCATCCCACCCTCCGGGACACCACCCCACTCCCCTTGGACAGCCCCACCAACACCTTGGACCGCCCCCACCCCCACCCCCTTGAAAGACCCCTGACACCCTGGACACCAGCCCACCCCCCTGGACAACCCCATGGACCCCCCCCCACCTGGACACCCCATCCTAGACACCACCCCACCACCTAGACACCCCCACCCCTCTACACACCCCCACCGTCCTCGGACATCCCCCCAACCTCCTGGACCACCCCACCCCCTGGACACCCCTATCCCCTTGGACACCCCCATCCCCCCAAACACCCCCTACCCCCCTTGGACAACCACCCCAAACTCCTGAACCGCTCCCCAACCCCCTGAATTCTGAATTTAATTCTTAATGTATTTAATTAACTTATGAATTATGTGTTAATGGTGTATGGGTATACTTGTTGTATGGGTATAATTGGTGTAATTACCATATGATTTATGTATTAATTTAGTATGGGTATACTTACTTGTTGAGATACTGAATTTTTTGTAGGTATTGTTTGGGTGTGCTGCTGTAGAATCTTTTTTGTGCAGCAGGCATGGCATTTATCATCGCTTTTTAGTGATAATAAAGTAAGCCCTTATTAGCGCTAAAATGCACTGATAAAATCCACCTTTATCAGAGCTAAAAAATCACTCATAAAATATCAGTTTATCAGAGCTAAAAGAGTGCTGATAAAACCACATTTATCAGTGCTTTTTATAACTGATAAATTGGTCCTTTATCAGTACCTTTTTAGTGCTGATAAAGTCTCCCTTTATCATCACATTTTTAGCACTGATAAAGGTTTCCTTTATCATCAATTTTTTAGTGCTGATAAATTACCCCTTTATCAGTGATGAGCTTTAAAACACCTTTTTATCACTGATAAAGCCTGTTTTGAGCACTGATAAAGCCCGTTTTTGTAGTAGTGATGGATGTCCACCTACACTTCCCTGCTCCCTATTCTAGGAGAAGATGGCCCAATCTTTTCTAGGAGAGTTATGATGTGGTGTTCTAGGTTTCTTGGGGATGAGTTGTGACATGGTGCCCTAGGTGTCTTCAAGATGAGTTATGATGTGCTTTCCCAAGTTTCTTTGGGAAGAGATGTGATGTAATGTGATGTGATGTATTATAGTATGTGGCCCAAGTGTGTGCAGGTGGTATGTGCTGTATTGTGTGGCCTAGGTGTGTACAGTTTGGATGTGGTGTGGTGTGTGGCCTAGGTGTTTTTAGGCATAATGTGATGTGGTATATTCAAAAGATGCAGGAGTTCCATGAAATTTGTTGTTGGGGTTTTGAGAGTGGCTAATAAGTGGGAAAGTAGTGTGGGGTACCCTATCATTGATGTGATTTATATTGCATTATATTACTTGGATTACATTATTTTTTGAGTGTTCCTCATTGAGGTTAGGGTTATGGTCCATCTAACTATTAGGTGTTGTTTGGTTTTGCTATTTTCTCACGGGTTCATTTGTATGCTCCTTACACTTGTACACAAGAGACTTTGGTTTTCCTACTGAGTGTACCTATATGCTCACCCTATATATATAAAATTTATTTTCAGCTTCTAGGAGGATTACATGGACCATTCTAGACATTAATATCATAGAACTTGGGATAGTTTTTGTGTTGATACTTTAGTTTTCTTTTTGGGTACTTTGGAGACTTTTATTTATATCAGTTCTATTTACACATTCATTATGGGATGGTTTTTTTTCTTATATATATGTCATGGATTTGGTTTTGGTGGATATATCCAATCTCATGATATTATTTCCTTGAAATGGGTAATACCTCCCATATTGGGATGTTTGTACAACCTTGGTTCTAGTCAGCAGCTTGAGGCATACTAAAGGCAGGACACATGGGTAATTATCTCCCTTTTGTCATTTCCATCCCATGAGTGGTATCATTAGAGGGAGGGGGTCATGAAAGAGTGGTATTATAGCTGATGGTTGAGAGATATGGTGTAGTTCGGAGTTAGGAATGGTGGTTAATGCTTGGGTTGGTATGGAAACGATTCCTGTTTACCATGGTGCATGACTTAGGCCAGGGAGACATGTTAGGAAATGGGATTTTAGGGCCCCCCATAATCATGTTCATAGAATCTGAGTTTATAGAGTGACCAAGTGAGATGGGAATACTTGTAGGGTAGAGACGTATGATAGGTACATGCCTTATGGTGAATTGTTTTCTTGTTTGAATTGGGTTGTTTGGGGGAATTCAAAATGGATATAATTTATTAAATGGATTAAAATTAATTAAAATATATCATAATAAAAATCTATATTAATGGGATTAAGAAATACTTGTTTCTCTTTTAGCTATGGATCTTGGTCATCATCCACGTCTGGCTCAGGCAGTGGAGGTTCATCAGACTGACTAGGTTGATAAATGAAGGGTTGATCTAGATGAGGATAATGATCAATGGTAGAGGATATTGCACACTTTTCAGCAGAAGTATTTGGGAAAGTATGTAGGGATCATATATAATATAGAAACCAAGAGTTTTAGAAAGTAGATGGAGATATATTTCAGTTTGATTTGATCCCAGATGGAGTATAGGGTCTCTTTAGTGATTAGTCAGATGTGAGGAGTTGCGCATCAGTGGTGGATGTTGTATATTAATGAGTAGAAGGAGGCAGAGTTTTCATGGGTCGACATCCAAAAGGAGTTTCAGGTAGAGTTACTTTCATCAATAATGAAGGATGAGAAGAGGTATGAGCTACTCTTCCTTCATAGGGAAGTATGTATCTGCGAGATCTTGGGATGAAGTTCAAGGACCTTCTACACTTTGCGCCCTTCTCTTTTTTTGGATGAGGTGACTTGACAAGGAACTCCATCCTTTGAACTAGTATGTGGTTACACCTATTACATTTCCAACGTACCTGGAGGTTCAGAAGAAGGTAGAGGTGATCGAGAAGATTTAATCAAGATGAGGTTTATTGAGAGAGGGGAACCAAGAAGGTTTCATTAGGAGAAGAGTTTTTAGCGGAAATCCTTGGGTGTTAGGGACTTATTGGTTTCGACCATTTGGGAGTCGACCTCAATAGCTTCCATTTTAAACTTATAGTCTCTATGACTTTCCTGTGAGCATTGGGTCATTTTTTTATTCTTTAGGGTTCACATACATTGTTATAACCAGTTCCTAGTGGCTACTTGAGCTTAGTTTGGTATAGGTGGACAGGTTCAGTGCCACCTTAGTAGTAGTTTCCAGTGAGTCCATTTTAGCAACAGGGGAAGCGAGCTTATGCTTCGTCGAGTGGGGATGGGGAAGTTAGCGGTTGACCTAATTATTTTCATCACATTTAGGGTCTATGAAACTAGTGTGTCCATGGAGGTTTTCATTAGTAGAGAGGCAGATGATTTGGGTATGGTCAGTTGCACACAGTAGAGGCAGTAGTTCCAGAGGGGTAAGATATCATCAGAGGTATGATCAATTTTTTAGTACCCTTGTTTTTTCATTGTTTGATTCCAGATATTTTGACTCCTTTTTTGCACCTGATATAGGCCATGATTTGAGACTAGATTGAGAGAGGATTATCTTACCCTTGGTGTGGAATATGCTAGTTGGAGGCTTGACCAGCTTGATTGATATGTGTCAGGAGTGTAGAATAATGATGTGTCTGCATCAGTCCAATGTGGATATTTTATTTATATAGATGCAACCATACAATTTTATCCTCAAAATCTACTAGTTTTATTCTACATGTGCTGTTATATGCTACCTCTAGTGGAGAGTCATGTTTTCAGATTTGGATGGCCAATGTGTGGTTTTTGTTGGTGAGTGGGATTGTTAGGTGGGAAGTCATCGTGTGGATCCTCTTATTTTATTATTGGATGAGTTTTCAGTGGAATCAGTTGATACTGAGATGGTAGAGGTTCCTTGGGTCATTGGGGTGTTCTTGGATGTTTTTTCTGAGGAGGTTATGACTCTACACCCTAGATATGATGTTGAGTTCGGATAGAATTATAGCTTGGTTCTTCTACAATTGTGATGGATCCTTACAAATAACCCCTTCTAAGTTGTGGTAGTTGAGAATTTTGAGAAATGATCTAATTTAGAAGGGTTTTATCCAACTAAGTGTGTTGTTGTGGGGTGATCGAGTGTTTTTCGCAAAGAAGGCAGATGGTGGTCTGAGGTTTTTTATAGACTACCAAAAGTTGAATCAGGTGACGGTAAAAAACCTTTACCCTCTTCAAAGGTTAGACATTATTTTCGACTGACTAAGAGGGGTGATTTTATTTTCTAATATTGATCTATGGTCTGGATATCACTAGTTTAGTGAGAATGAGGGAGATATCCTGAAGATTTCCTTCAATTGAAAGTTTGGGAACTTTGAGTTTGTAGTCATTCCATTTGGTGTTACAAACACACTAGTCATGTTCATGGGGATTATGAAATCCATGTTCAATGAGGTCCTAGATTAGTTCATCGTTATATTCATCGATGATATCTTGATCAACTAGAAGTCATAGGAGGAGCATGTCTATCATCTATGACCTGTCTTTAAGGTTATTTGATGCCACCAGATCTAAGTAAAATTGTCCAAGTGTATGTTTTGGACACGAGAGGTCCATTTCCTCAGATATGTGGTGTCTTAGAAGGGTTTTGAAGTTGACCCGATGAAGGTTTAGGTAGTTGTTTCTTGGGTAGTACCCAAGAACATGGTAGAGGTTTATAGATTTTTAGGTCTCTCTAGCTATTATTCATGGTATTTCATGATTTATCTCGAGTTGCAACCCTGATGAAATCTTTGATCAGGAAGGATCAAGATTTTTTGTGGGATAACCAGTTCTAGACAATATTCAGTTTCCTAAAAGAGAAGTTGGTTAATGGTCTTTTTCTTTTGTTTCCAGAGGAGGGTGCATTGTTTGAGATTTTTTATGACGCATCCCATATGGGATTTGGGTGAATTCTGATTCTTTAGAAGGTGGTGATTTCTTATGGGTAAAGTAAGTTACACCATCATGAATGTAAATATGCCACACATGATATAGAAAAAATATCATATGTGCTTGTGCTGAAGTTGTGGTGACATTACCTCATTGGGGAGTGTTGTCTGGTTTTCATGGATTAAAAGTGTTTACAATATATCTATTCCTAGTGTAACCAGAATCTAAGACAATAGAGGTGAATGGAGTTCTTTATGGACTATGATTTTTATAACTCCTAAACCTTAGGAAAAGGGAATTTTGTGGTCAATGCTTTGAGAATAAAGTCATAGAAGGATGTTATTTAGGGATCTAAATATTCTTAGATAGTGATGGAGGAGTTGGAATCCATTGGCTTAGATGAAATGGTGAATGGTGGTAGATTTTGTTTTTTTTCAGATGACGGTACAATATTCTCTGATGTAGCGGGTGGAGGAGTCTTAGTAGGGATACTCAGAAGTAGAGGTGATGTTTGATTGTGTTTTCTATAGTGATTCTCCTGAGGGATGGACAAAATATAGTCAGAACCAAATTTTATTTCAAGGAAGGTTGTTTGTTCTGGTGGTAATTATTAAGGGACTTGTTCGTAAGTTTCAGAGCCCACCTTTGGCAGTACACCTAGGATTTTCCAAAATGTATCATGGATTTATGTAATTGTTTTATTGGCAGGGAATGAAATGAGTAGTGGTGGATTTTATGGCTCGATTTATGGTTTTCCTATAGGTAATATTCAAACATTGTGTTCTGGGAGGTTTTCTGCATTACTTGGATGTTCCTAAGTAGAAATGGGATGGAACCCAGATGGATTTAATCATGGGGTTACCCAAAACTCATGGAAGTTGTGATACTATCTATTTTATCATGGATCAGTTGAAGAAATCGACCCACTTATTAGTGATCAAGGAGTCTGGCATAGTGTATTTTTTGGTTAAGAGGTACATGGATGATGTGGTATAGTTTTAGGGAGTTCCAAGGTCCATTTTCTCAGATCAGGACACAAATTTTACCTCACGTTTCTGAAGAGGATTGCAACATGCTTTTGAAACATAGTTGCACCTCAACATTACATTCCACCCTCAAACAGATGGGAATATAGAGAAGACAATGTAAACATTAGAGGATATGCTACTGGAATGTGTCCTAGACTTCAGCAGATCATGGGTATAACACCTTCCCTTTATTGAGTTTTCTCATAATGATATCTATGAATATTACATTGGATTAGTGCAATTTGAAACTTTGTATAGACGATTAGGTCATTATCCACTGTGCTAGATTGGGGATGGGGAGATAGTTGTTCTTGGTTCTTATGTGGTGCAGAGCATGACAGAGAAGGTTAAGATTATTCATGATAGGTTGAAACAATACAGGAATGGTATAATTCTTATGCCGATTGTAGAAAGAGGACCTTGAAGTTCGAGGTTGGGGAACACGTGTTCATGAAGGTTCCCCATTGACATGGGCGGTGTAGGTTTTAATAGGGAGTAATATTTCTCCCAAGTTTATTGGACCCTTTTACGTGTTAGGGCAAGTTGGGGAGGTGGAATATAGGTTGGAATTGCCACTTCAGTTGGATAAGATCCATGAAATCTTCCACATCTCTCAGCTTCGCTGATATATTCACGATGACTCTTATGCCATTAATTTGGAAGTTTTTTGATATTTAGGATGATGTAAAATTTGTGGAGAAACCAGTAGAGATCCAGGATTGTTAGAAGAAGGTGATTTGTGGAAGGACCATGAATTTGTTTCATGTGTTATGGAGACATGGTGTCCAGGAGGAGAGTAATTGGGTGCAAGAGACACAAATGCGTCCCCTGGACCTTTTTTGAGTTTTCTTTGCTCTAATTTTCTTTGTGATGTGATGTTTGGATACTTCTGTTTATGATATGCATTTTTTTCCTTAGTTTATGATGTGTGTGGCATGATGTGTGATAAATTCCTGATATATGAAAAGGGTAGGACCAAATTATTAATTGAGATGCATTAACTGTGATGCTTTTGAACTCATGTGGGTGAGTCAGTTCTGCCCAGATTAGATAGTACTTGACATGGAGGATGGAATCCCCTGATTCTTGTGTTTAGGATAGTGCAGTCTGTTAGTTATAAAAGTTTTTGGTTTTGGTTGTGTGGAGGTTGAGATAGTTTTTCAGTTTCATTGTGGTCATCTAGTTGTGTGAGAGGAGGCGACTTGTCATTGTGTGGGGTGTTTTGTGGTTGTTGGGTTGGTGTGTTTAGCTAGTGGTAGCATTTGAGGTATGACATGATCCATGAGAGGTATCTCACGAGGTGGTTTTTCAGACCTCTTTTTTCCATCCAGTAATTTTTTTGGATTCTTGAGGGTGAGAATAATTTGATAGGCATCTGATGTAATGGTGTGCACCCTCCCAATCCATTACCTTTCTAGGTTTGAGTGTTAGAGGTGTTCAGGGGAAGTTCCAAGGGTTTTTGATAGAAGATAGATGTGTAACAGAATTTCTACATGAAATAAATGTCATACAAGTGTATTAAACAATGTGAAATTATGTTTCATGGCTTGTCTAGTGCTTCTTCCTGGTATATAATAAATCTAGGTTAGATAATAAAAAGATGAATCATTTTTCTGTGGAACATGGAATCTCAATATTACACAACATGAAAGGGGATTACACGTCATGTAATTCCCCTATGCAGTACAATTTTAATGGTTTCAGCCTCTCAGGTTTTCCCTAACCCCTATGGTAAGAGGCTCTTCTCTTGTTCTAGATGTCCAACGACCTTCTCCTTCCTCTTTTGGAGAATCATTTTGGTAGGGATCAATCCTTGGGCTCCTGTCTTTGATCTGTTGTGATTTATCCTCTTTTTATCTTTTGGTTTCTTCCATTCTTCTCTTTTGGATTCACTATAGGGATGTGTTTTGGTTTAGGGTGTGTGTTGGATTGTGTTTTGATGGTCTTTGGGTGTGGTGTAGGTTTACCCATCTTTCCTCTGATTGCGGTTTTGGTTTGTGGGCATTCTTCTTTGCCCTGCGGTGTAGAGTGAGTCAACAAATCTTCTTTGAGGTAGGGTTTCCCTTGTTTCAATTTATTGTGTATAATGTGGGAGGGTATTGTTTTTGTTTTCCTATTGGTTATGGTGGTTTTGTCATAATTAAAGATAAAATGATAGTTGAATTGAAATTGAGGGGTAAAGGGGTTTATTTCACATGCTATTACAACTTTTACATTATTGTGATATTGTGGATTGTATGAGCCTAATGCCCTGCTAAAAATTATGGCTATTAGGGACTTTATTTTCACTTGATATATGTGTTGTGATTTCTTCTTTTCCTGTGATTATTGCGATATCACCCTAATAATGGAAATTGGATAACCACTTATATTTAGTTAATAAAATGGTTACCCCAAGATTATGATTTTCTGATAACGTCCATAAAATATAGTGGAGTGTGATAAAATCCCCTCTGTATATCTGTATAAGAATTTCAATGTGTTTTGATTTGTGTTCATGCTTGTGGGACATTGATCTGTGATTGTAATGGGTTGTGGGGGTTAAATGTGGTTGTTTGGACATGTTTTTGTGACAGTGAGGTGAGATTGTTGGGGATGACATGTTTTTTTTCATATATGGTTGCTTTTTAATAGATGCTTGGGTAGTGATGGAATAAATGTATGTTCAATCATGCTTGAAATGGTATGTCTTGGTTTTTTTAATGGTATAGAAATTTTTCAGTGGAAAATATATTGATGGGTTGTGTGATTAAATGTGGTTTATGCAAGATAAAAACAATTAATGGGTGTTAAAAGTGGAGGAAATGTGAAGCCTCATTTGATTATCCGGGCTCTTCACCTTTTGGAACAACTATTGTAGATACTAATAAATGCATTTGGAGGTGGTAGAAAAGGTGACGATGTTGTGATTTGGTTGTTTGTCTAAGAACCCATAGGATGGGTATGAGTGTTTAATACTATATATATATAATTTTTATTTTTATTTTTATTTCTATATGCACCCCACCAACGTTGAGCACTATGTGCCAAACACCCACATAGTCACATAGGGGGTGGGGTGTATTTCCAAACATCCCGATGGGAGGATGGAAGGCTAGCCACCCACTCTTCCCAGATCCCTCTTCCAGGTGAAGATGGACCGAGATTATTCAGTCGAGTTGTGATGTGGTGTCCAAGGTGTCTTCAAGATGATTTGTTATTTTATGTCCTAGTTGTGTTCAATATGAGTTGTGATGTGCCTTCCAAGGTGTCCCCAATACGATATATGATGTGATTTGTTGTGGTGTGTAACCCAGGTTTGTGCAAGAGGGATGTGTTATCGTGTGTGGCTCATGTGTGTGCGAGAGGGATTTATTGTGGTGTGTGGTCCGGGAGTGCATGGGAAATATGTGTTGTGGTGTGTGGCATAGGTGTGTGTGGGTGGAATATGATGTGGTATATTCGAAAGATGTGGGAGCTCCCAGACGTCTGCCATTGGGGTGTGAGAGTAGCTAATCAGTAGGAAAGTGGTGAGGGTACCCTATCATCAATGTTCTCTATATTATATTATATTAATTATCTTGATTTATTTGGTGAGAGTGACTTTTTGAGGTTGGGGTTATGGTTAGTCGACCCATTAAGTGGTGTTTGGTTTTATTATTTTCCCATGGAACCATTAGTATGCTCATTCTACTTGTGTATGAGTGAATTTGGTTTTCCTACTGAGTAAACCTATATACTCAACCTACGCATATAATTTTTTTTTCTAGTTTCCAAAAGGATTATGTGGATCATTATGGACATTACTATCTCATAACTTGGGATAGTTACTGTGTTTATTCTCTAGTTTTATTGTTGGGTACTTACTTTGGAGACTTTTATTTGTATCAGTTCTATTCACACATGCATTGTGGGATGGTTTTTTGGTTTTTCTTATATATATGTGATGGATTTGGTTTTGTTTTATACATCATATCTCCTAATATTGTTTCCTTATAATGGGTAACACTGACCATATTGTGATGTTTGTACACCCTTGGTTCTAGTCGGAAACCTGGGGTCAACTGGAGGCGGGACTCAGGGGTCATATCTCCATTTCTTCATTGTCATCCTAGAAGAGGTATCCTTGGAGGTATGGGTTCAAGATAGTGTCCAATAAATTATTTAACTATTTTATTTGAAAGAGATAATTTTTTCTTGAAAACATTTCATTTACATTCAAATGATTCTTAATTTTATTTCTAATAAATAGAATACCAATGAACGTGTATAAACTATATATTTTAAATAATTTATTTATTTCTATTCATACCCACAAATATAATGGATATTTCATAATGGTCATGTTTAAATAATACTTTAATAGAGTATCACATTTCATTTAAAAATGGTTTTGCGTTCATCAAAAGCTATTAGAGAGATTGAATTTATTTAAAATGAAATAAATAATAAAGTCTTTGGGTGTTGCAACTGATTTACATGGTTGGTAATATTGATTATACTACTGAATATTTTTTTTACATATATAAAATAATAATTTTTATGTTAATGTAAAATAATATCTACTTTATTTCTTTTCCTCCCAATAAAAAATAGAAATTTCACTCTTGTGTACATATGGCCTACCACCTCCATTAAATGATGTGTTAATGTTTTCATTACTTCCTTAAATGGCTGTTATTGAAAAAGTATTTATTATATAAACATGATAATTATAACATTTTTAATATGTTATAGATGGTGGAACAATGATCTCTTTTACAATGGTCAATGCATTAACGTTTTTTTTCAAATTATGAACTAAATGTCCTCAAAATGCCCAACATAAACGTAACAAATTTAGTTACTATATGAGATATGGTATTAAATGGAATAAAATGAATAAAAGTAAGTGAATTAAATTGAAAATGGTTATTAAGAAATTATAAAATGAATAATAATTTATAATAAAATATTTAATTCACATATAGAATGAGTTGAGACTCATGGTAAGGGATTTCTCATCACAATTTTCATTATTTGAGACTTATTCCTTTGTCAAAACATGTATTCTTTTGTGTGATGTATAAAATTCCATATATATGTCTTTTATAAAATTCCCTAAAATTAAATTGGGTTTTTAATCCATTTCAAATTATCTTCTTTAATGAACTTTAGATAAAAATGATTCCAAAATGGTAAAAGAATTTTATTTAACATGCTGTTCCAAAATTTTCAATCTCTTTTTCATATTTCTATATTATTTTAAATTTTTTATTAATGTTATTATTTATACTTAATAAAATTTCAATGTTCATTTTCAACTACTTTTTTTAATACATATAATTCAAATGGAATCTATTCAGTGTCTTCTGAAATTGTGATTTTGGACTTTCTTTACAAAAGTGTAAAAATATTTTTTTATCATATGAGGAATGAACTTAATTTTCCTATATCATGGAATTCGTTCATTAATAATATTTATATACATACTTTTATGTTTTTTAATAAATATTCTATTTCTTATTTTTCTTGGAATTTTTATTTTAATAGTCTTAAAAAGAGAAAGGATTTTTACCTTTATAGTTTTATAAATCTTAAAAGTGATTCTTTATATGTGTTAACCATAATATTTTATGATGTATTATAGTGTAAATGAAAGATTATATATGTTCTCTATATGTTATTTTTCCAATAGATTGTTCATGATTCTTGGTGATCCCTATATATCTCTCCAATTCATTTGGTAATGTGGACGGAGTTAACTATAAGTTACTCCTATAATGTGAATAGAGTTAAAAATTTATAAGTTACTTCTATGAAGTGGATGGTGTTAACTATTTTCAATTTAATCCTATAAAGTGGATTGGGTAAAATATTTATAACTTAACCATATAAAGTAATTAAAATTAACCAGGCTGGTTATTCTTTTATAATATTGATTAAAAGATAATTTTACAAGGAACCTACATGTTTAATGTTTTTATGGAAATATATTGATTTAAAAATGAAATAAAATTAGTTTATTATTTAAAATATTTTTTTATTTTCTAAAATAAAATGGTTCTTTGTAAGGAAATTTTTTCATTTTTAACAGGAAATGAAAATTATCATGATTATGGCTTGAAGTTTTCTTACGATATGTTTAAAAAAATAATTTATAGGTAAAGTTGAATTTTTGAGTAGGTAAATTATTATTATGATCTCATGGTTAATAATATAAAATGAAATTTTTCTATTCGATTTCATGATTTTCAAAATGGAATAACAGGTTTCTTTTTTATGTATCCCTTACTATGATTTTTGTGCTCATCCCACGTTTTCAAATATTTTTCATATGGATTAAGGTCGAGTATGAATTATAGAAATTTATGTATTTATTATATGGGTATTCCTATTAAAAGAATTAAATGTGTTAGGATTGAAATAAGAGCTTAAATTTATGAATCCTAATTTTGTGGAAAAATAAATATGGAGTGCAAGTGAACTCTTTTTTTTATAATGGTTGGATATATAAGATACTTTCCTAATTCTCTAAAACTATAAGCATAAATGAACATGGGAAGGAAATAAAATCTAATCCTTAATTTTAAACTTATAATAATGGGTTTATTAAGGTATGAGATATTATAGTTGGTATCAGAGAAAATATTTAGATAACATTATTTGTTAGTATGTTTTTTCTAGAATAAGTTATAACTCATATATAATAATAAAAGTTAGTATGTTAAGGAGAAAGGTGGTAGGTTTTTTAAATCAAAAGAGTTTTATGGAAGATAAAATGGTCATGGATGTCTTAGTATTTATCCTGTACATGAGTAGGATTATTTTTATTTTATTTTATATACTCACTCTAATCCTTTTTATTCTATTGAGTTGATGGGGTAACCAAGAATTAAGTTAATAAAGGATGTGAAGGAAAATGTGGTGGTTGTTCGAATGAGTAACCAAACAGGGTAAAATATGGAGTGAACAATATTATAGTTATGTGTAAATAGCTATATAAAGTTACAATTTTTCCACATGAACCTATGTGAGTTTCCTAAAACACTAAATAAGATAAAAATGGTGTTTTAAGGATGTTCAAGTGATAATGGTGATAAAGGTAAAATTATTTCACTTCCTACATGTTAATAATATGAGAAAGAACACCTAGATAAATGTCTTAAATGAACATGAATTTGGTAAAATTCATGGGAGTATAGGCATTATGAAAATTGATGTCCCAAGAGTAAATCTCAGGAAAGAGAACTGTTAGATCATATGAATAATATTTTTTTGTAGTCATATGATGAAGATAAAGAAACTATGAATATCAAATAAAATATATTCAATATTTCAATATGTTATCTTAGATTTTAAGTTGGAAACATGATTATATTATGATAGCTGAATCATATGACATGTTTAATAGTTTTTATTATTGGAAGGAAGTATTAAGGAATAAGATGAAAAAACATGGTTAAAGAATTATAAATAAAGTTAAATGATTACAGATTTTACATTTAGGGTTTTGAGAGTTATGATGTAATGAAATTTTATTTATGGAATGATATGCATGAAGGGTTATTGTATGTACAAATTCATTAATACCCCTTTGATGTTTGATATTATGGGAGTACAAAAGAAGATATTTTTTGAGTTTTAATATATGTTTAAAGTACATAGAACATTTAAAGTTTAACATGTGTTTTCAAGAAAAGTTAATTTGATGAAGAATTATTTTTTATTACATAGAGATAAGATGAAATGTATTGATAAACATTAGGGTGAATATAATGTTTAAAGAGAATGTAATTATGGTTAATTTGGACAAAAGGGTTATAACATTTTTGTAAAATTATATGATTAAGGTAAATGGAAATATTATTGGCTAAAGTGGGATTTAATTTGATGAATAAAGGTTGAGAAATATTTTGGAATCATATATAAATTTATTGTGTCTTTATTGTGATTTTGGCTATATATTAAAAATATTATAATAATTCCAAGAAAATATGATTAAGGAGTATACATTTTTTATGTGACTTTATGAGTGATTGATGCAATTTGTAGATTAATTTTAATTTTATCTTGCAAAAATATGTGGTAAAATGAATATTATCTTTGTGTAAAAATAGTTTGATGAGTTTTAAGGTTACTTATTATTGGAATGGTTTAGGTTTAAATTTTGGTGTTATTGTTGAGGCTATAGACATTATTGTAGTATATATTCATATGAAGGTTTATTTATATTGGATATTATTTTAACTTGTGATAAGAATTTTTTTATTTGGGTTAATGGATAAAAATAGGTGGAAGAAATTTTCACCCTTTTATGGATCTTTGGATCCGTTGAATGTAAATTTTAGTGCTCCAAGAATGAAAAATTAAATATGGTTATCTATCATACTAGGTGAAGAATAGATATAAAAATATTTGAAGCACAATCTAAATAAGAAATTGTGCTTATGGAATTGAAATAAATCAAGTAGGTAAATTTTCCAAAAATAACTATATATAAGGTAAAATAGTTTCTCAAATACATCAATTCTTATGTAAAAAGTAACACTCAACTCTGAAGGTATGCTTTTGGAAACTCTTCAGTAAGTATGACTCTAATATAGTTACAAACATTTATAAGTTTCGTAGTCTTAATATAGAAATTAACGTTTATGATAAAATATATATCTAATTTTATTATTAAGTTATTAAAAAATTGAGTTAATCATATTATAATTTATGAGTCAAAATTTCTCTGGGGTAAGGGGATTTAACACATGGATATGAAATTTAAAGAAGAGTACTATTCTTGATTACATGTATCAAATGTAATACCAACCTTAAAAAGAATCGCAATATACTATTAAAATAGTATTGTTTAAATATGCCCACTATAACATATCTATTATATTGGTGGGTATGAATATGATCACCCACATTATGAAATATATTCATAAACATAATCATTCATATAAATGTACGGATTAATGACTTGTAAATAAAAACGTAATTTAAAAAAAAATGATTAAAGGGGTTATTTAAAAAAAATTATTTATGCATGTAATGTATTTTTGTTGATGTAAATTAAGTTAATGAATAAATATAAATTATATTATAATAAAATTTATAGATCATATATTTAATAAAATAAATTATCATTAATCTAATATTGGTTAACATATATGGAATGCATATAAATTATTTTATACTTCAAAATATTAATATTTCAAAAATGATTTTTATTTCATTTTATTTTTAGATATTATGATTAATTTCTAAAAACATTATAAATTTAATTTTATTAAATAATCAAAATTTGTTAAATCGTTATTTGAAAATATTTTTAAGATAATGTTTTTTTTCTTTAAAATTTTGTTTTTGGGAGAACAATGAAGAATACCAATTTTTCAAAAATAGTTGTCATATATTTTATTTTAGTAAATGTAATTTCAATGTTAAATTTTATTTTTGTTTTTTGAAATGTCACATATTTTTCATTTTATTAATAAAAATCCAATTAATTTCATGTAATTCAACATCTAAACTTTTTTTCATTAAAATTCATTTTTATTTTTAAAACATGCATTTTTTCTAAAAACAAATTTTCAATGAATTTTACAAAATTACATTATAGTTATATTTTAATAAACTTGGAAATTAAATCATAGAAAATGGATTTAGAATTTGGAGTCATCATATTCAAATTATGTAATAATGACCATTTGTTTTTTAGTCCTAATTAATAATAACCAGGATAAAGGTTTTTCACCACGGTAAATTATAAAAGGGTTAATTAGAGTTTAAAAATCATGATTAGGTCACAATATCTCATATTAATTCTTACTGGATGAGTTAATTTAAAACTATATCACCCTATTTTATAAATTGGTTTTGTTTAGTTCCACTTCCCATGATTAAAACTTTAAATTATTATAAAACAATAAATAATTACAAGATTGAAACTCCCCTATATTATAAAAGTAACCTCATATTCTCTCTTATTCATAAAAACTAAGAAATTTAGATCAATAGATCCTTGAAAAAATAACTTCTAAGTATCCCTCCACACATTCTAGAGGTCCTGGTATCACCAAAGAACCAATCCTAGATGGATTAAGTTGCATTCCAAGAGTGGTTTTCAAAAGAATACATATAATTTTTAACAAACTATTTTAATGTTTATCTATTCTTACCCATACACAAAATATTATATAACCATGATGATGTGATATAATAATTATCTTCCATAAAAATAATTTTTTTATGTAACAACCTTTTATCATCTCATTTTCAGTTATATGGGAAATGAAAACATCACTTATGTGTATGTGTGGACTACCACCTCAACGAAGCGATTTGTTTTAATCACTGCATCATATGATTGGTTATCATGATGGATTTAATGAAAACATATTATATTTTTGAATTAAAAATTTTTCTATAAAGATAATATACTACTTAACTTCTTCGATTCAATTTACTTGAATGTGATAATGTCGATAGTTTTTACGTATAGAATACCATCTCCACAAACCAATGTGATTTAGTTTTCATTATTATCTCACATTGGTGGCCATTAGGATAAAACTAATGAATAAATTGACATTAATAACATACTTATGGTTTTATAAAAGTAAAATATATTTTTATTTATTTATTTTCCACTTGATAGAAAAATGGAAACATGGCTTGTTTGTATGTGTGGACTACCACCTCTATTTAATGATGTGTTTAATTTTTTATAACCACCTTACATTGTTGTTATTTAAATTGATGTGCCTTGGACACATAAACATATATATGGTAAAAAATGCATTAAACACTGGTTTTGATACAGTTTGTGAGGAATCTATATTTATTTTAGATGATATGCATATGTTAAAAATTAAATCTCAAAAAAAATCTCACAGTCCCAATAATGGATGTTTCAATGTCTTTGAGGATCATCCACATAAGAGAAATATTTTATGATACTTGTGAACATTTTTATATAATACAACCACACTAGTGTCATGACCCATCCCTCGATGCTCGTGCTGTGACTACCCCATTCCTGCCTCTGAAAGGATAGGGGATGAATACTAGCACCAAAGGAATTATCCTATAAGTGGGAGAAATTTATTGAGTACCCATACACATTCACACTCACAACCCCCACCCATAATGCTAAAAAGGAAGATGTGCATGATACTAATACAACCATTGATAGAAAACAATATAAGCTAAAATAAAAAGGGACAGAATATAGGCCCAACAAAAGCCAAGATATAAACAAGATAGTACAGAAGTCTCTAGAAACCCATCAGTAGAAAAGCCTACCTAAAGGGTAGGTGAAGAGTAGATGTCTGAAGTTGTAGGAGTATTCCACTCTTGTCCCATCTCAATGGGCACCACCTGGTCCAGAACCCCCAAGGTCTCTATCAAAAACGTCAGTCATATACACAAGACACAACATGTATGTGAGAAGCTTGTACATGGGTGAGTAACACAAAACCTAGTGGGGACCCAAAACCACAATGAAAAAACAAAAAATAAAAGTTATATGAAGTAGTGGACAACTCACACCGGTATAATCTAAAGTATAGAAAGAAAGACTATCAGTCGTAATGATGATAATATTATACTACTAAGGGACTCATCCTCGATGAGTCACTGAGGTTTTTTGGGACACTGAGGTTCGCTCGCCACTGAGGTCTTCTAGGCCACTAAGGTCTGCTCATCATTGTGGATGGCTGGTCTACTAAGTTCTTCATGTCATGGAGGTCTGCTGGGCCACTAAGGCTCGTTTTTCACTAAGGTATGCACGTCACTAAGGTCTACTATGCCACTGAGATATTCTATCACTAAGGTCTGATGGGCCACTAAGGTCCCCTCATCACTATGATCTGATGGGCCACTAAGGTATGCACATCACTGATGTCTGCTAGGACACTGAGGTCCTCATGTCACTAAGGTCTGCTGGGCCACTGAGGTCTGCTCGTCACTTTCTTCTCATTCTAGCCATCCCCTAGATTACTGATCATATCATGCTTGATTATATAATAATATATTCCTCAATCCATCAGTCATATTTTATCTTCCATTAAAACTCACTTGGAGTATATCAAAGGGTTGTCTCATCACAAGGTTCACTCGCCACAAACAACTCATTAATCAGACACACAGTTTGGAAGTTATGAGTATTTTAGTAAAAAATGCTAGTTGGGTATGGGCCTGGCCCGACCTGGTCCAACCGACCCAACCCAACCAAGCTTAGTTTGGAAGAACTGACCTGACCTAGTCTGGTCTAGGCCGAGCCGGTCTAGCTTGGGCTAAGGGCCAGGCCCATTGGGCCTGTTTGACCTGACCTTTTGGGGCTGCTGGCCCCAGACCATTAGGAATATGGTCTAACCTGCTGGGCTGCACAACGTCTAGATTCCACATACGGCCCGACCCATTCTAGCAGGCCAATTATATCCAGTTCGGACATGGCATGCGCCACATCCGCTCGGTGTCTTGCAGCCAGATCATCCTCCCCCCCACACAGTCGGTTGACCACATGTTGTCACCCCACAGTGGTCCTCCCTACTTCCACCGCTCACGGATCTGCCATGGGCCTCCTCTACTATCGCGGCATGCCTAAAACACATGATGCTGCCCATACGTGGCCACTGGTGCATTTCACCACTGCTAACCGCCTTCCGGCGACTCTGGTCCACCACCCACAGTGGTTCTTGTGGGTTGCACTGCCGCCTGCCTTCAAGCCGGCAGCCCTTGCCACCACAAAAACCTACCTGAAGTGGTTGTTCCTCTTCCATGGCCGACTCCCATGTTGGAGGTTTTTCACTTGACATCATTGTCTCCCTCAGCCTCATGCTCTGGTTGATCCACCGTTGTGGTCCTGTTTGGACCACGGTTTCCATCACGTCATGAAGAACAGAAGAAAAGGTAAGAGTAGAAGGACGCACAAGGAATACATGAAGTAAAGACCATGACCTTTGTTCGTGTCGGTGCGATTCATTTTTTTAGGATTTTAAAGAGGGATAAATAAATGTGATTCCAACTTTCCATAACTCCCCTTATGTAAAATCTCATTCCTGTATAGGTGATCGAACTGCGAGTCAATTTTTTGTTGAATTGACCCATGTTCTTCATTTTAAAAGGAAGAATAGTGTAAAGATAAACACTTAGAAATAAATCCCTAACTGGGATTGGATCTATCATTCAAAAACTGTGAATCTTGCATTCACTTTTCATCAATCTTCCAACGTATGATCTAAATCCATTCACTGATCAGTCATCGTTCATCATTCGTCACTGCTTGTTGTTTTCCAATGAATTTCCTCCAGGGCTTCAGCAAAAACTCCAAGATCCTCCTCTAATCCCATATCTCTATTTATCAACTTAATAGAAAAAATGTGTTTCAGCATTTCTGTAACACTGAGTCACCGAGTCATTATGCTATTTCATTTATTAAATGAAACATCATTTCTATTACGCTTGAGTTGTAGCATCACTACACCATTTCATTTATGAAATGAAATAGCTAGCTCGATGTTGTGATGCAGTGTAACATTTTTTGGAATAAAATAAAATTTATTAAGTTTATTTTATTTTTCTTTAAAATACCCATTAATCAACTTTTACCCTCTAATCGTGTCGGTCGAGGTTATGACCCGCCTAAGGAAATACCACCTTCACAAGCTCAACAGTACTCTCAGATTTCTGATCCGAGTTACGTTTTATAAGTTTTATGAATTTAAAAAACAAAATAATTGTATTTAATAATTTTATTTATGGTCACGTCCCAGAAACAAATTTACACAGTTGGCCTATACCGGCCAATGATAGGCTCCTCCTAAAGAAAGAACACCCTGAAAAGCTTAATGATGAACTCAAATTTCCAATCAGAGTCACCATTCATGAGTTATAAGGATTTGAAAAATAAAATAATTTTATTTAATTATTATATTTAGAGTTATTCCATTTTCAGGTTTTCTCACTATAGGCCCACACCGATTAAAGTTAAGCCACACCTAGGGTAAAACCGCCATCCTGAACCCAATGGTGCCCTTATATTTCTAATCTAAGAACCAATTTAAGAGTTATTATAATTTTCAGGAAAACATATCACTCAATATATTTAAAAACATAACATTTTTTCGACAGACCATTCTGGACATGACGGGCCTCAGAATCACACAATTTCTCAATGCGAGGTCTTGGAAATTTCCCAATAACTATATAAAAATAAAACCAAGAAAATCTGTGTCATTGCATTCTCCACACCTTAAAAATTTATACCCCCAAAAGGCAAACTAAGGGATTCTCAAATAGATGATGGTATGAGCACGAACCTGAGACTCCCATTCCCACATTATCTCCTAGATATCCCTATTCGGTTAATGAATGAGGACTAGAAGAATTGATTGCCTATAGAGGTTCCTCTCTTATCTATCCTCGATATCTACCAGAAACTCCACAAAATTCACCCCATCATCAATGTCCAGCATGCCTCAGTCAATGATGTGTGATGGGTCATGTAAGTATCTATTAAGATATGAAATGTGGAAAGAATCATGAACCCCATCTAATTACAGAGGTAGATCTAAGAGGTAAACCACCTCTCCCACTACATACAGTATCAGAAAAATTCTGATGAACCTCAAAGTTAACTTGCAGCCCCATCCAAATTTCTGTATCCCATGTCGAGGTGAGACCCTAATAAATAAATGGTATCCCTCCTTGAACTCCAAGGGTCTCCATCACCAACCATCATAGGACTTATGAAGGCTCTGTGAAGTCTTCATCCTCTCATTGATGACCTGAACCTTCTCTATGGTATCCCGCACCAACTCTGGGCCCATGAGTGCTGACCCTCCGGGGTCAGACAAGCATAGTGGAAATTTGTAGGTTTTCCCATACAAGGCCTCGAATAGTTCCAAACCAACGGTAGAGTGGTATCTATTGTTTTACAAAAACTCCACTAGAGGCAGGTGATCCTATTAACTATGTCCAAAATCAAGGATGTAAGCATGTATCATGTCCTCTTAGACCTGAATGGTCTACCCCATCAGATCGTCTTTCTATGGGTGGAAAGCTATGCTCAAGCACAACTGAGTCCCAAATGCCTCCTAAAATCCCTTTCCACAATTGGGATAAAAATCGTGCACCTTGATCTATGACTATTTTTGATTGGAATCCATGGAGTTGAACTATCTCTTACATGTATAGGTATCCCAAGCTCTCTACAGTACTTTATTCCCAAAAAACTAAAAAGTGGTCGACATGGTGAGTTGGTCATTGATCACCAAGATGGTACCATTTCCCCTGGATTTACATGATAATAACATCACAATTTATGTCGATATCCTTCATCATTCCTTTCTTCAAACCCCAAAGATGAAAAGATAAACCCCTTCCAAGCACAGCGGATTGACATGGTGTGTTGACAAACCATGAAACTGATTAAACAAGCACTTGTATTTTATATCAATAGGTAATCCCAAATTCAACCTATTCTATCACCCCTAGTGTCCTCATTATCACCCACATGTATATCCCAATGCATCTCGTCACTCTTAGCATCCACTAATACTACTATGCATCCTCTGAAAGGAATGACGTTCTCCCCACCTTTCGAATATCCATCATGGGTATTCCCTATGGGCCATAGAGAACTTAAGGACTCAAAGTCAGTATCATCTAGTTGTGCCTCCCTGAATTGCTTTAAGAGTATAGGGGTAATAACCACTGATTGAAGGTAAGCTGCATCATCTCTATCCATAAAGGATAACTGTAATGAGGCCAACTTCTCAGTTTTCTTATTCAGCAACTATAAACTGTATCTTCTATTGAAAGAATCTGCCATGATGTTTCCCTTACCAGGAGTATAGACTACTTAGAAGTCATAGTACTAGAGGAACTCTATCCATAATCTGTTTCTCAAGTTAATATCCTTATAGGAGAAGATATAATTGAGACACTTTTGGTTAGAGTAGATGGTAAATTTTTCGCCCATAAGGTAGTGTCGTCACATTTTCAATGTGAAGTCTACCACTACCAACTTAAGATTGTGGGTTGACTAGTTACGCTCATGTGGTATAAATTGATGTGAATCATATTCAATTACTACTTTCCTTTGTATCAATACACAACCAAGTCCGGTCTATGAGTCATCTCAGAACAATATGTACTCAACTCCCTCCTCTGGAAAACTCCAGACCGGGGTGCTCATCAAACTCTTCCATAACTACTACAATGCATGTGAGCACCTTTCTATCCCCAAAAGGCTGCCCCATTCAACTGATTGATTTGTTTTTCGAACCATTGGTAGCGGATACTCATACTATGCAGCCACCTGGTTAAAGTTCTAGTAATATAAACATAACCCCAAACACTGGGTCTTACTAATCCCTTCCTCTAAAAGTTCTCCACCTACACCCTCAGACTGTGAATCTCTACAAAATCCATCTGATATACTGATATTGATATTAGTTCCATCTTGGGGTCTAGAAAAATACATAATCCCATCCCCCTGTGGGGAGGAAAACCTAGAAACATATTCTTGGAAATATGTTCTTGTACTCCTACACTACTTATGAGAACTAAAAACTCAAAACATCCACTACCATGAGGGTAAGGCTAGAAGACTCAAGCGTGATCAGTTTCACCCTCAAATGTATGATTTTATCTCATTCTTCCTAGGTTTACTTTTTCTCTAACCACGGAAAACCAAATTCCAATGTTGTGGACATACCACATCCTTTTTCCTTAAACATTAAATATGATCACGAAATGTGGATGACCAGTCCACACCCAAACTAAAGTCATAAATACTCGACGCTGCCACCAAGAGATTCCAACCTAAACTCTTGGATCAAGGGTCAGATCACACCGTCGACATAGGTGTGATTATTGAGTATCCTCCCATAGGTATCTCTAGATGTAAGGGTCAAGTTAACAGTTTAACTGGAAACTCTAGGTCTTGAACAAGATTCTTGATAATAAGGAATGATTAACACCAATATATATTAATATGGCATCTAAGAGTAGACATATACCGCACCTCAAATAATTCCTAGATCCCTTGGGTCAAATTCTTTGACCTCATGAAGCTACTCCATTCCCATTTTTTCCAGCTTCCTGAGCCTAGTGTGGACCACATTGGGGGTGGTGGTTGTAATATGTAGAAATGTATACCACCTTCTGATGCTCTCTCAACTCCTCTTCCACATCTTCCACCCTGTAGATTAATCTCTTCCTATCACTGTCTCTACCCCAGTGGCCCATCCACCATTTCAATACTAGCATGATGTGCTGGAAAATCTATAGAGATATGTAATCTATTGACTTTTGAAAAAAATTACCTCTTCCTATTCCAACTAGACACACCCTATATGTCCTAAGCTGTAGATCCCCTTTCTTGGGACCTCTTCTTGAAATTTCTCACACGTCCAAGTATCTGAGACCGATGTTGGATTCCTGCATTCCCACTACTAACATCCACTAGTTGTGTCTGCATAGCCAAAGGAATTTAAACCATAAAGGTTCTATCTATAACCCTAGCATAAGTAGGAATGCATAGAGAAATAGTGCTGGCTTTGATGTCCCCAAACACACCTCGTTCAGAGGTCCAATCCCTGAAGCACTGGTCATATCGTATTCATTGAGTGACTATAAAGGTCAGTACACCTCTATTAATACTCAACTACCTTCATGTAGTCCTTCCAATGATGTAGAATCTCTTGGTAATGAATTGTTTTTATCTTTAATTGAAAGATACCCTTCTCTGAGAAAGGTTATCAAGCTCTATAGCTTGAAGAGTCACCTCATCGTAAGATTGGGTAATCTAAACCTCACCATTTCCCTATTGATCCATGTATAAGGCTCACTTTTAGGACCACCATCTGATCTAATGGTGTCTTGATTTGGCGGAAAAATCAGTCACCAACTCAAGGCATTCCTTAGCCTCCGGTGAGTCAGGCTCGCCTTGGATCCTGAGGGGTCTCTATCACTGAAACTCATGAAGTGTGATCATCCTACACATCTCATCCGATGGTACTATGAGTACCATGTTCTAATCTACAAGTGGTGGTATAGCCATTACACCACCCGATGGTGTTGTCTCTGGTAAGAACCCCTGTACCCATCTTGTCACCATGAAGATCATCCTCATGATTATGTAGTGTAATCTAGGATGGCTATTTATGTGGAGGAATCTTGAAACAAAACAAGATGTATCGTGACTAATAGAGTATACCTGGTGAGCTTACTGAAGAAGGACATGAAAAAATCACCCCATTCCTCTTCGATCCATGTACAATCATTTTTCTACCTACAACTAGTGTTTTCATATACCGAGTTGACAAGTTTAATTTAGGTTCTTGGTGTATGGATGCATCCAGTACCACACCAACACTGGATTTCCTTGTATAAAATCCAAACTCAAAACAATTGACATTGTTTCCCCAAACCAAACTCAAAGACTCTGGGTTTCTAAGGTATAACCAACCTCCTTTGATGCCACTATGTCATTACCCATACCCCAGGGCCCATGTCGTGACTACTCTAAGCCTACCTCCCAAATACCAGGGGCTAGTAATTAGCGCTGAAGGAATTATCCTACAAGTGGGAGGCATTTTTTGAGTACCTACACACACAAAATCATAACCCCCACCCACAATGTTGAAATGGAATAAATGCATGATACTAAGACAACCATTGAGAGTAAACAGTACAATCTGAAAGTAAAGGGGCTAGAATAAAATCCCAAAAAAAGACAAACTATAAAAAATAGAGTAAAAAAGTCTCTAGAAATCTGTATATAGAAAACCGTACCTAAAGGGTAGGTAAATTTTAGCTTCTTGAAGCTATAGGATTATGCCTCACCATTTTGATTTCATTGGGCACCGCCTAGTCTTGGACCACCAAGGTCCTGTCAATACTCCAGTCATCTGCACAAGACATGAAACATGTGGGCAAAGCTTATGTAGGGGTGAGTAACACAATACTTAGTGGGGAACCCAAACCATAAAAAAATACCACAAAGAAAAGTGCACACAAAGTATTGGATAGTTCACATAGGTATAATCAAAATTATTGAAATAAAGACTATAATTTGTAATACTGAACATCTTGTACTACTGAAGGACTAATCCTCAAGGAGTTACTAAGGTCTTCTAGGCCATTGAGGTTCGCTCTTCACTGAGGTCTATTGGTCCACTGAGATATAATTATCACTAAGGTCTGTTATTACACTGAGGTCTTCCTGTCACTGATGTTTACTGGGCCACTGAAGTTCACTCATCACTGAGGTCTGCTAGGAAACTGAGGTCCACCCCTCACTAAGGTCTATTGGGGCACTGAGGTATGCTTATCATTGAGGGTTGCTGGGCCAATAAAGTACACACATCACTAAGGTCTTCTGGGCCACTGAGGTGTGCATGTCACTGAGGTCTGTTGGTCCACTGATGTCTACTCATCACTGAGGTTTGCTGGGCCACTGAGGTTTTTACATCACTGTGGTCTGCTAGCCCACTGAGTTCCACACATCACTTTGGACTTCTGGGCAATTTACGTTTTCTCTTCACATCCTTCTCATCACATCCAGCCATATGATTCCCACTTGTATCACACTTGATTCCAAGAGAATCTAATCCTCGATCAATTGGTTATATTTCATCTTCCATGAAAACCCACTTAGAGTATGTCAAAAGGAAAATCTTGTAATGGGGGTTCTAACATTGCAAACAGATCATCAATCAGATGCACAATTTGGGAGTTATGAGTCTTTTAATGAAAAGGGGTCAGTTAGGTCCAGGCCGGGAACGATCTAGTGGGGCTAACTTAATTTGGTCGAGGTTGGGCCAACCCAGTGTGAATGAGCCCATTGGGATGAGGGTCTATCCCGTTAGGCCGCCCAGTGGCCCGGTCACCCTCTTCCAACCTGACCTATGTCGGTGGGCCAATTTATGTCTAGCCGGGCCACCCAATGACCTGATTCCCCCTCTAGCCTAGACAATACTGGCAGGATAGTTCGGTCTAGAATAGATGTGGTAGGTGCCACATCTACTCGGTGTCCCGTGGCTTGCTCTGTTGGCAGCCTCCCGCACGCGGTCCACTGACCATGTGTCGTCGCCCCACCGCAGCCCACCTTTGCCGCGACCTGCTTCTGCCACCTACAGATCTGTTGTGGGCCTTATATGATACTGTGGTGCACTTCCGGGGTCTTTCGCCTCCCATACACAACCAATTACACATCTTGTTGCCACAAACTTCCTACTAGAGGCTTTGGTCCACCTTATATGACGGCTACTGTGGGTTCCACCATTTCCATCCTTCGAGCCAGCGGCCCTTGCCACCACCGCGACCCACCAAGCCATGACATTCCGTCACCACCATGGCCTTCTTGTCCATGGATCTTCCTCTGACACTACTGGATCCCATGCTGACAGTCTTTCACCTAGAGCCGCCGTCTCCCCCAGACTGTTGCTCAGGTTGATCCACCATTACAGTCCTGCTTGGACCACAGTTTCCATCACATCATGAAGAATTTAAGAAAAGGACAAAGTATAAGGACACACATGGAACACACAAAGGATAGACCATGACCATTGTTCATGTCAGCATGATTCATCTTTGTTAGGAGTTTAATGAAGGATAGATAAACGTGAATCCAACTTCCCATAATCCTAGCATGAAAAATCCCATTCCTGCATAGAAGATCGAACCGCAGGTCAATTTTTTTTTGAATTGACCCACGTTCTTCGTTTAGAAAGGAAGAACGAGGGAAAGATAAACACCTAGAAATAAACCCATACCTTGGTTTGGATCGATCATTGATGAAGGGTGAATCTTTCATTCATCATTCATTAATCCCCCAATTTCTGATCCAAATACATTCGTTGATCAGTCATTATTCATCATTATTTGATGCTTGTCATTTGCCAATGAATTTTCTCTAAGGATTCAGATCAAACTCTAGAATCCTATACTGATCTCGTATCTCTATTAATCATATTAATGGAGGAAATACATTTCAGTGTTTCATTTATGCTGAGTCTCTATGTCATTACGTTGTTTTATTTATTAATTGAGACAGCTGGCTCGACGTTGTGTTGTAGAGAAACATTTTTTTGAATAAAATAAACATTATTATGTTTATTTTATTTTTCTTTAAAATGCCCAAAAATTATCTTTTAACCTCAACCCGTGCCGATCAAGGTTAGACCCCTCCTAAGGAATGAACACCCTAACGAGCAGAAGGGTACTGTCAGATTTAAAATAAGAGTTACAATTTATTAGTTATATGGATTTAAAAAATAAAATAATTTTATTTATTTATATTATTTATGGTCACATCCCAAAAAATAATTTCCACAGTTGGCCCACGCCAGCTAATGTTAGGTTCTGCCTAAGCAAAGCATGCCCCCAAAAACTCAACGGTGGAATTGGATTTTCAAATTGTATCTTCAATATGTGTCACCGATCATGATTTACAAGGATTTAAATAATAAAATAATTTTATTTAATAATTTTATTTATGGTTATACCATTTTCAGGTTTTCTTGTTGGAGCCCTGTGCAGACTATAGTTAAGTCACACCTAGGGTAAAAACACTATCCTGAACATAATGGTTCTATCAGATTTGTGATCTGGATAACCATTTAATAGTTATTCCTATTTTTTCATTAAAACCACTCAGGCACACTATTTAAAAACATAACATTTTTTGACGGACCATTTCAGGAATACTGGGACTTAGAATTACACACTATCTCAGCGCCTAGTCTTGAAATTTTCCCAGTAATTCTCTAAAACTAAAATTGGGAATGTCTGAGTCATTACAACTAGACTCCCTTTTTATACTTCTTTTATGTTATATCATCAATATTACCCAATGAAGGGAAATATAAGAATGGGGTGACCTCTAACATTCCAAAAGAGGAATATTTTCAACATGTCATCACAGGTTAAATCACAACAATATGAGAAAACATGATCAATGTATAAATATCTTATTAAAATTAATATAAAGAAATTATAATTTTCCATAGGACATGTTACAAGTACATTTAATCTAAAATGAAAAAACATGAACCACATAAATAGTGTGTGGAATTTTGATACAATAAAAATGATATAAGAAGCATAATCATAGGAATATAAACAATATATCACAAAATTTAAACATAGCATGATAAGGAATTTATGAAATAAAATATAATTATAGAGAATCTTGTGAACCCAGATACCCACATCACAATCATGTAACAAATTTCTAACAAATATTCTTTCATCACATCAAAACAATAAACATTTGAACAAAGATTCCAAAGTAACGTTTACACAAAATTAATGTGAACAAAGATAAATGAATCATGTTAAAAAAACTTATGAAAAATGCTACTCCCATAATTTTTATTAAAAAATATTCTGAAAAAATATTCCCACATCACATTTGTTCAATAAACTTGTGAGCACAACTAACCACACCTTGTTCACAAATCAAACTTTTGAAAATCATTACCTTCTTCACATTCACACAACATTTCATCATCACATGTGATATATAACTATAATGAATACATTATATAGAGATATATGATCCTGACCATCAGTCATCCATATGTATGTGTTCCACTAGAAATAAATCACTTATTTTATCACAATGAAATCATAGAAAAAATAATATTCATTAACCAAATCATAAACAACCAATGGAAAGGTAAATGGATTTCAGAACACATTCAGATGGTATCTACAAAATTAAAATCAATCATGTAAACTATTGATAAATAAAATTCAATCAACCAAAAATATTATCTTATAAGAAAAAATAGATTTTTATTTTTGAAAAATAATTTCTATGGAAACAAATACTTTATATATAAATAGGTAATGGTAGTGAAATAATAAAAAAATTTTAGATGAAACTTCTGTCTTTAGCATAAAAGATGAAGTTATGATCACTATGTGTAGTCATTGGTTGAAAGGTATATTTAGAGAAATTGTAAAGATGAAAATTTTAAATTCATTATTGGGAAATAAATCTTCATAATAAATCCTTCAAAAGACATAATGGTTTAAAAAATATTAAGTGAAAACATTTTGAAATTTTTTACCTTTTAAAAAAGAATATTTAATAATAGAGACTTGAAAAATACATAAAGAATTAAAAAAGTTAAGTGAAATATTTGGAAAACACTTAATTTGGAAAAATAAATTTCAATAAAAGATATTTTAAATGACATAATGGTTATAAAATTAAATTCTAAGTGGACGATAAAGCATTTTATTTTGACAGGATGAAAAACCTTTTTAATAATTTGAAATATCATTATTGAATACCCTCATTGTAAAATGTGTAACAAAATTTATTTTTTATAAGAGAAGGGAAATATTAATTTCACTTTAGATTAATTGGGTTTCCAAAATGTGAACATTAGTGGGAAAGGAAAATATGGGAAAGGAGGGGAATACATAGTTAAAGAGGAGAATTAATTTCAATAATGTTACACTTTTTATGGGGTCAAAATTCATTGAGGGTGAAGAATTGAATCAAAAGATTAATTTTTACATGGAGAAATATAAGATACTATAAAATAAAATCTTAGGGTAGAGGGAACCAATATTAAAAGAAATAAGTTAAATAATATGTATTATAACCCAAGGAAGTGAGTTGAGTAGAGAATAATCCTTGAAACTTTTGTATCTTTTGAATCAAAATCCATTTAAATAAAAAATAATATATGGCTCTTCAAACCCTATGAATTTTATGAATATGGAAAAATAAATTTTATTTAAATTAATAAAACCATATAAAAGATATCATGTTTAATAAAAATAAATATTTTTTCGGGAATTAAATTTGAATGAATGAAACCCTTACCTAGTATTACCACATTGTTGAATGTGCTCTAACCTCTTTGGGTCCTTGAACTTTTTTTAAACACATATTTATAAATAAAGGTCTTATACTAACTAATTGAAGCCATATTTTTATTAAAATTATATATTATTCCAATAAGATAAAAATAGAAGTGTTTGTTTATTAAATTCAAAATAATAATGGTGGAATGAAGTGGTCGATGTGTTCCCCTATTACATGTGAATAAAAGGGAAATTTTATGATTACCCAATATTTTTCAATAGTGGAATGATTATATTCAAGGTTAAATGGTTCCAAAATTGTTAAATAATCTATTTTGGGGTGTGATAAGGTTTAAAAATCCTCTACCACTCATTTTCAAATCTTTTTTAAACATGTTTCAACCCCTTTTCCACTTTAGTATTTTATATTTTAACATATGGATTTTTAAGTTGGTTATTAATTTATATAAAAGTAATTATTTTTTAAAAACCTATAAGTTAACCCATATTAATAAATTTGTGTGTGATCAACTAAAATTTAATTCCCATATAATCTAATTAAATTTACAATTAATAAAAAGTTATCTTTTAAAATAAAATCATTAATATATAGAAAAACTATTTGGTAGAAAATGTTGTTTCCTCTATTAAGTGTTTTTAATCTTATATTACATTAATTTACAATTAAATGAGTCATAAAAAAATTTAATTCGTTTGAAAAAACAAATTTAGATACATTATATAAAATATATCATTTTATTTTTTTATTAAAATCACACAACTTTTATAAAAACATTATTTGAAAATAACCCTTTCACAATTGCAATGTTCATTAACACGATTATTAGTAATCAAAATTTTATACCTAAAATGAAATCTAACATATTTCATATATAATAATTTCCATAAAAAATATTAAAACCATTTTTTATATTAAGTTTCTAATAATGATTACAATTAATTTTTAATATAAGGGAATACAAAGAGTTTTTATTATAAAATATAACTTAAGCTTCAAAATAAATAAATAAATAAATATAGTTTCATAAATTAAAGTTTGTGTTTTAAATTATTTATTTTACTACATTAGTATTTATTTTAATATAAAAATGTTTTAATTACTTATAAGTAAATATTGTGCTATAATAATGTCATAAAAATGATGATATTAGAAACATTAGTATTTTTTTAGTATTCACAAAAAGATAAATTATTTTTTAAAAATATCAAAAATTAATCATAGTCTAATATGGGTATGTGAAATTAATAAATGAAGTTAAATTATTAAAATTAAAATTTTAAAATTTTAAAATTTTTCTTTTAAATTATGTTTGAATATATGTAAATAAAAACTTCTTTTATTGAACAACACATTTTAAAAAAAAATTGTGTTCTTAATCATATTATTGTATACACTTTATAATTAATTAAAAACATTTTTTATTTTATATAGGTTAATTATTCATAAATTTTCATAATAATAAATATTCTATGAATATTTTTAGTTAGTTTTTTCATGTATAACAGGTTATCAAACATTTTAATAATTTAGAAAAAAATAAATTCCAAAATATCACAGTGTTACATTATTGTCCACTTTAATAAATTCCATCCTCTAAATTTTAATTATCACTTACTAACTATGGGTATAAAAAATACAGGCACAACTCAAGATATATTTTTTATAGTGATATAAATAATATTAGGGAATATATATATTTCTTTTGAATAGGTATATCCCAAACATTGATTGTTTCTCCAACCATTGGAACCAAGGGTCTACCATTACTTGGAATCAAGGCCCACATTATATATATTTATTCTAATGGGTGTACAAAATCATACATGAATTGATATACTAACATAGGTTGATATGATCCATGATTTCTTTATTCCAAATAATATTTTTTCTAATTATAGAAACCAATAATTTTAAAAAATTACAGTAAATTCATCTAAAGAATGAAAAATAATATTTTCACAAGGACTGTTTTAATAAAAATAAATTTGGGATACAATAAAACAATAATTTTTGTTCAATAATATAATCTTTAGGGTGTTTATTTTATTCTCTTACAAAATTTCCTAAACATAATAGAGTAGATAAAACCACCAATCTAGAGTGGAGGATAAGTTTCACTTAATTATCATGGTCTACTTCAGTGGTATTCATTGAAAATAAATTTCCATATTTACTTTTTTTAGGTTTTTTTTGGTTTATTATCTTCTATAACTCTTGTATTATGGTATCTATTTTAATAATTCCCATACCCATTTTTTTAAACATTATAAATTCTTTAATAATATTTCCCATATTCTTCAAACAGTCACAGGATCTATGGCCCTTCTTCCCATAATTAATGCATTAATGAGTTCCTATTTAGCATATTATTGGATAATTATTCCCATATTTTTTACATGTAGGTAGTTGATATTTCTTCCCCCTTGTGATTTGTCACACGAGTTCTCAAGTAGATCCATTTTACTATTCTTATCTCCAAAAAGATTGGAATAATATGGGGTTTTCACTTCTATTTATATCACAAGTGCATGATGAAAAACATATTCATACAAGTTGAAGACTATTGTATCTAATTCCTTTTCAATAATTGGTTTTAAGATACTAATGAATAATTCAATATTGATTTTAGGGTTAGTGGTAAAGCTAGATACATACCTTGTGAGTCTTGTGAATGTTTCTTCATATGTTTCCATAGATTCACCATCTTTTTTATTCAATTCCAAGAATTCCGACACCAATTTCATGCGAAGAGTCCATGGAAAATACATAGTAAAAAATATCTTCTTTAACTCATTCCATTTATTATAGTATACTTTCTCCTTTTATATGGTATTCTTAACGAGATTCCAGCAATGGATAGCCTCACCTTCTAAAAAGTAAATGACCAAAATGACCTTCTCATGATATGTGCACTAGATAATGATAAATATATTTTCCATCACATTAATCCACTACTCAGTTACTAATTGATTTTAAGACCTGCTAAAATATGGTGGATATTTCCACATGAATGGCCTAATATCAAGTTCATCCTTGGTGTATTTAGGAGCCAAAATTATTTTTTATTTTAGCTGGTATCTTGAAATAGTTGGGCGAGAATTTCCATTATTATTTTCATCCCCTCCCTAATATAATTAGGATTAATATTCGACAAATATCTATATTACGAATTGTAAATCCTCAACGAAGCTCTGGTGGTTATTTAATCAGTATATCTTTGCAGTTGACTCTTCTTATTCCCATTTCCACTTGATATGTTTTACTCAGTGTCATCATGATCCTTCTTCCATTATTGTTTTACCTATCCTAGATCTTCTGATCTATGATCTCATGATGATGGTGGTGGAAACATCATTGGTTTTGTGTCATTGGTCAACCATTAATTTAGGTGGTGTGCACAACCTCTCATTCTCTAGATTGGGTATCTTCTAGTTCTGGTAACCTTTTCCATTTATTTCATCATTTTGAACATCGAGGAGGAGTTCATTGAGTGGTTGAAAATGAAACTCAGTCATAAAGGAGTCAAGGTATGGATATGGACTTTGTTTTGAAAGAGGAGGTGAGATTTGTATGGATATCTATGTGGATTTAGGTGGGTGACTAGGTTTGTAGAATTCATTGAATCATTAGTCATAGGAAATAGTGTTTTTAGGTAATTGGGGGTCACTAGTTTTAGGCATGGTTCATGTTTAACCCCAATCAATTTTTCATTGGTTTAGGGTATTTTTTATTGAGTTTTAGATATCATTGAGAGACCTGGATTTTGTATAAATGGTTTTTGTAGGCAGTAAAACACATTAAAGGTGTCACTGAGTGGGTGGCCTCGAAAGAGGGGTGGTTATGATGACATCCATAATTCATCCATTTTTCCTCATTAGTGGATGGATGGTCACCCTTCCATTGATCATTATGCATAGTGATCTTTTTATAATTTTTCGGATCATCAAATAGATAGTGCTGCGGGTTCCTCACAAGCATACTCGAGTGGGAATCTCAAAATATAGATAAGTGTGCTAGCACATATCTTCTGGTCCTCCCCATAAGACAATATGTATTGGAGATATTATATTCCACATTTTTTTGGAAAATTACTATAATAGTCTCTACCTTCAAGGACTTTCCTTTTTTGGTTTTCGGTTTTAGAGGTTTTTCAGAGGAGGCTAGAGGAGGTTTTATGGTGGTTGGAGGTATAATAGAGTTACTACATGATATTCTTATCACAAATAGTTTATATGATATGAATTATTAAACCACACCCTGTGAATCTAGTGAATTCATGGATTGTGTTCAGTTGAGGTGTTCAAATTATTTTATTACCATTTTATCAATTTTTATTTCATTCATCCATGTGTGTATATATATATCTCTTATTTTGGATGAACCATTGGCATCTCTTAGAGGATCTTCAGTCTCTTTCATTCTACATCTATCTACTTCTATCAGTGGATCCTAATTGGAGATCAATGGTGATTTCTACTTTCTTCACCATGTTTATCATTTCATTCTTCTCTGGAGACCCACTATGATAGTGCATTTTTGGTTTGGGGAGTGTATGGGTTATGTTTTGAAAACCCTTTGGGGCGGTGTAGGTTGATCCACAAGTTCATTCTCAATTCATGGTTTCTAGGTAGTTTTGTTTTCACTCTATGGTGTACAGTGAGATTGAAAAGTTTCCTTGAGTTATGGGATCCTAATTATCACCCTTTTATATGCTATGTGTTGGATTTTCATGTTTTTTATTACCTTTGGGTAGATTATAAGGGTCAACATAATCAGATAATTAATTTTCATAACTAAAATTGATGGTAATGGGGTTTTATCACATACTTTACTGATTTGATATAAGTTATTAATGATATTTTGTATACATGTTTCTAATTTTGAAAATAATGGCTATTTGGATCCTTGTTTGAACTATAGTTGGGATATTATGATAACCATAATTGTGTTGTTGTTTGATTTAACCCCATATAAAATGTTAAAGAATGAATATTTGGATAATAGTTTCCCCCTAGACATATGGGTTGTGTGATAATACCCATCCTAAATAAGAACGATATGTGATAATACCCATGCTAAATAAAGAAGCTATGTGATAATTCCCATGAATAATTATAGTATCCAATTTTTGATGTTGTTGTGTATGCTTCTACTTACTTTTTTTACCTATGAGTATTGGGCTATTTTGTGGCGATGTTAGTGAACAAATGGGATTTTTAGTATGAGGGGTAGTGATGTGGTGGTTGGGTAGCATATATATAATGTGAGATGTTGTTTGATGCGGTGTGATGAGGTTGTGGTGGAGTAATTATGGATCAATGGCTATGCAAGAGTATTTGTGGAGTAGTGGTTTTGGTGAGTTGTTGTGGTGAATAGTTTGTGGTGTAGTCATTGTGGCATAGTGGTTGTGGTGCTGTGGTTATGGTCTAGTGGTACTGGAATAGTGGTTGTGTTGTAGTGGTTGTAGCATAGTGTCTCTTTTGAGGTATGTGGTGATATTTTTATACATTGATTGGGTTGTGAGATGGATTTATTAATGCGAAGTGACAATGATGAAGGATGTGTGGTGTTGTATAGGTGGTTGTGTGAGTTGGGTCATTCGTAGCATGGAATGGTTGAAAGAGTTTCCACGTTATCCATGGGATGAACTATGATGATAAACAAAAAAATAGACTGGCGGATAAATGGGATGGATTAGAAGTTAATGTTTGGTAATTGGATAACCGAATTGAATAAATTAATGAGTTTTGTAATGTGAAATGAAATTTCTAATGAAAGAATGTGCCAAAACATGTAACTATAAGTGATAATTATTGTGTGGACTTGTGTTGTGGTTGTGTGGCGTGTTGCATATAGTGGTGGTTGCGGTTTTTATAGTTGATGTGTTGTACGTGGATGTGATTTGGTGTGTTCTAGTATCATTTATGTGAACCCATAGGTTGGGTACTGTATTTTATCTATATACAATATATTTATATGTTATTTTATACATTACCCACTCGAGTTGGATAACCTTACTAATTCTTAGTGGTTCTATGTTCTGGTTGTTTTCCTCAACATCCACGATAATAGTGATACAGATGGAAAACTACACCTGACCCATGAAATTCCTTCAGTATTAGAGATATGGGTTAGTGTTGGTGATTAATATATGGTGATGTGTTGGTCTAGTTGTGTGTGGTTAGTATGTAATGTGTTGGATCACATGTCTTCAGGTGGGATATGATGTGTAGGACCTAGTGTCTTTAGGAGGGATGTGATATATTGGCTAGAGTGTCTATGAGCAGGATGTGAGGTGTGGCCTGGGTATCTGTGGGTGGGATGTGATGTGATGTGATGTGATTTGTGTCCAAGGTGTCTATGGTTGGGTTGCGATATAATGTGATGTGATGTGCTTTGTGTGGAATGGATGGGAGCATAGGACATTCGATATTGGGGAATGAGAGTGGAAAATCACTGGGGGAACTGACAGTGGATAGCCTTTTAATTATTATGATATTGATTATATACTATTGTATTGGATACGTGATTTGGTGATAGGTCTATGGTGATGATGAGTTTGGTTGGATTACATGTATAAGTGAATTTTTGGGTTTTTTGTTTTTTCACTAGTGTATTAGCATGCTCTTTTCACATGTGCACCTAGAACCTTTGTTATAACTCTATTAAGTGTACCTATTATTCACACCCTATGTATATAAATTATTTTTTATGTTTCCCGAAGGACTTTAGGGACTGATCTAGACATTACTAGTAGGGTTGGAGCTGTTATTGAGTCACTATCATAGATTTGTCTTTTTTACAATTTTAGAGACTTTTATATGTATCAATTATACATTATTCAATAATTGTTTGATGGTTTTTGGTTTACCATTTTTTATGAAGGAGTTGTTTTCTAGTTTTATATCCTATCTATTGATCATGTTTCATTTATAGAGGGCGACTCCTCTCATAATTTGATATTGTTATACCCTCAGTGCTAGTTCCTAACTCAGGGCCTAATAGAGGTCGGACTCAGGGTCCTCATCTATCTTATCATCATTATGATATTATTAGAGGAATGGGATCATAATAGTGTGGTATTAGAGGTTTTTTGAGAGATAGGATGGAGTTAGGGGTTATGTATCGTTAGGTTTTCATGGGTTGGTATGGTAATGGAACAAGTTGACCTTGGTGCGTTCCATAGGCTAGGGATAATGTCTCGGAAAAGGGATATTTGGGCCCCTATGATCCAATGTATAGACTTTGAGCTTGTTCAATGGACAAGTGAGGTGGAATTTTTAGTAGGGTAGAGATCTAAGATAGGTACATGCATTATGATGACCTGTGTTCATGTTTGAATTGGGTGTTTTGGGAAAATAAAATAATAAATGAATGAGTTTTGATAAAATTCCTTGCTTCAACAATTAGGGTGTTCCCATTTATTTTCAAAAATGGATATTATTCATTGTCTGTGAGTTTCTTGGGAAGCTGAGGTTCTTCATGGTGACCTGGTTGATTTTCAGGGTGTTAAACTGGTAGAGGATGACGAGTAATAATAGTGGGATGTGCATGCCTTTCAATAGAAGAGTGTGTTTAGGTAGGAGGGGGTCATCTCTAATATGGAGATAGATCACTAGTTTGAGGAGATCGAGACCTATTTTGGTATGATCTGATCACGAGTTGATTTTTGTGTGAAATGAGTATTCTTTTAGATGTATAGGGATCTGTGTTAGTGGTGGATGTTTTTTTGGTTGACCAAAAAAAGGAAAATGTGTTATGGCCCAACATTCAAAGGTAGTTATGGACAATGTTTCTATAATTAATGATGAGGGAAATCAAGACTCAAGATATAAAGTCCCTTTAGTATAGGAGTCCAAGTGTGTGGGAGCATGGGATCAGGTTCAAGGACCTCATGCACTTTCTCCAAATTTCTTACCAAATAAGGAGTGTAGGGAGTGGCATTTGGTGGAGGATTTTCGCTAAGTGATCTAATAATAGGTCCCTCCATTTATGCATAAAACGTATATAGAGGGGTAGAAAAAGGGTAATGTTATTGAGAGGATGATTTTATTGGTAGTTGAGCCTTAGTAGGGTGGAAAATAAGTTTTTTTAAGGAGAACAACTTCAGGTCATGGGGAACAGGTGTTCAGGTAGTTAGGGTTTAGTTTAATGGGAAACTGTCCACGATAGTTACTTTTCTATCCATCAAATAAATGAGGTTTTAGAGTACCTTTCATGGGTTTCTCATTTTCAATACATATCTGTAGGAGATACAGGAAACTCCATGATTAGTGTATGAACACTCAGGGGATTCAGTTTTATATGGGTGGTAATGGACATTTTTAGCAACAACAGTAGCCTCTGAGGTAGTTTCAGTGGCAGGGACCGGAGGGTGTTGTTTAGCATATGAGAGAAGGTGGAGTTGGAAGAGGGAAAAATCAGGATGGTCCTTGTCCATAGGTACATAGGCTGGAGTGAGTCTTTGGGGGTTGATAGAAAAGTGGCATACGATTGGGGAATGGTAGAATGCACACATTAGAGGAAGAAATAACAGATGATCTGGGAGTTTTTCAATGTGTGATTTGTTTACTGACTACAATTGTGTGTGATTTTTTTATTTAGGAGCCTTATACTTTGTTTCCCATGGTTTTGTCTATATTTTAGGACTGTACATAGAGAGGATTCCAGTTCCCTTTGTGTTATCTACATAGATTAGTGGTCAAGATTATTTATTTAATTTTTGCTGAGGATGAAGACTGGTGATGAGGAATCACTAGTCAGTGGGGGACTTCTTATAGTTATAGATATATCTATATGATATTATCCTTGAAATGGATTGACTATATTCTATGTGTGAAATAATTAAGTTCTTTCATAGAAGAGTTTCATTTTCTAATATGGAGGGCCAATGAGTGGTGTTTGTTGGTGAGAGAGGTTATCAATTGTGTGGTAGGAATGTGGTGCATCTTATTTCATAGTTTATAGAGATATTATTATTAGATAATGTTGGGGGTGTTCCCAGGGTTGTGGAGGAGTTCTGAGGTTTTTTCCTAGAGTAGGTTATGGAACTACCTCCTCGACGCATTGTCAAGTATGGGATAGAGTTGTAACCGGGAAAAAATCTTGGATCTTTATGGATCCCTATAATATGGATCCCACATAGTTAACCAAGTTGGGGCTATAGGTTGATGATATGATATAGAGGGTATGACACCCCACCTTTTTATTACAAAACCTTTCATTACATTTTTCAAACAGAGGATCCTTAAAGTCTAGTGTCTTGGAAATCAGAAACAAAATACATGAAATCACAAAACATTCATATAATCCACTTGTAAGGCTTCATAATAAGTTCATCCTAAGTACAATTACTTCATCTCATAGCATGGATACATAAATCAAATGAAAGGGTGAGAAGAAGGCCTAGTAAGGAAAACAAGTGAAATAGTTGACATGTGATCTTGAGAGATATCATTAAGAACATGATAAAAATCATAAAGGGCATGAGAAATGGAATAATAGGAATATAATAACATGAATCATAACTTTAATATGTGGATAAAAATTTTATTTTTACATTCATGAACATATCACCGTGTTTTATCCCTAAGGCGTCATAAACAATTACAAAGGTTATTCACCAAGGTATCGTGAAACTTGTCATCTATAGAGATTAATTATTTACCCAATGCATTGAAGTGATATCAGGGTGAAACCTTAATATGTATTTATTTTAATGTGATCCAAATAGATCATAATCAAACATTTCATAAATATCCCATAGAGAATAATAGAAATGGGTTTCATTCAAAATCGTGACATTTTAAAATTTCATAAAAATAAGATCATTATGTCATTTATAACCCATGGAAAGGGAGTGAGGGTTATATATATTTCAATTCCAGAATGAAATAGATCAATTTTATTTCTTGATTATTACCCCTGGAAATGAAAATATATTTGGGTATTCACATAAAAAAACAAGAGAATTCTTGAGAAAAGAAAGAGAGGGTTTTGAGATGAAAATTCTGCAACATAATGGCTAAACAAAATGGTTTAAAAAACATTTAAAAGAGAGAGGAAAAGTGTCAACAACTCATAAAAAATTCATAATATAGTATGGGTACATAATAATATCATGTCATGGATATTTTAATGACATACCACATGAAAATAGAACATGAAATAATAGAGAAGATGCGATTTCTTTTACGAAATACTCAGCAGCCTAACGACGTCACCTAAAAATTCAAAAAATCAATTGATGAGAGAGGAAAGGGTCTATCATCTTTTGGAAATGAAATATATAGAAGTTAAGACATGTTAGAACAAGCCCACAAATAAAAAATAGAACTATAAGACATAACATAAGGGAAGTCATGACTTAAAAGAGGAGGGTGAAAGTTTCCCTTACCTTGAAGAGTGACTTCGAAAGCTCAAAGGTTGCGACCATGGGGCGATTGAGGGAACCTTGGGAGGTAAAAAGACTAGAACTTCATTGAGGAGGATTTTTAATGAAATGAATAGGGGAATGGCTTGGTATTTATAGGAAAATTGGGGGAATATTTAATTAATTTCCAAGGGACACCTCATCAGTGGTATTTGAAAAACCATGGTATTTTCCCATGGTATTGGTCACTTAGGACACCTCATAATATATATTACTATTCAAAAGTCGACCAGATTTATTAAATCATGATTACATCATCAATGATGTCATTAAACACCTGAAACTCAAAACTTTATTTTCACTATTCACTGAAAAACAAAACATTTTATAAAAATGTCACAAATTCACACTAACCGAAAATCAATGCTCTGAATTCAAAACTGAACTCCATTTTATAAAAATAATTTTCGAAATATTTTTAATTTCATTTTTAAATAAAATCATTATTTATTCAAAAAAAACATCTCTAAAACTATAACTTATTTTGTAATACCTTGAAAAAGTAATCAAGGTCCCATAAAATTATCATATAACCATAAGACAATAAAGTAAACATTTATGATCACATTTTATGAAAATAAATTTTCATTTTAAATTATTAAATTATTTATTAAATTTTAAATAAAATATTTATGACATACAAAAATACCAAAACTTATACTATGATTGTTTTTTTACTTTTTATATGTCTAAATTGTATTTATACATTCATGGGTGAAGTTTCTATTTTTTTGGCCAATTTACGATTCATTACTATTCATAAGGTTATATTACTATTCATACATTACTATTCACTAAAAATTAAGTTAATCTTATTAGACTCTAAATTTATTAATGGTCACAACTATAGAAGACCAATTTTTGAAAAATATTTTACATTATTAATTATTTAAAGTTTACATAAATATTTTAAAATACCCTTTTTTTTAAAATTCATTAGTAATATAGAACTATAAATTCATCATACATTTATCTGTATATTTTAAATTCACCAAATTTTCTATAATAAGAATTTATAATTTTATTTATACAAAAGGTTTACATAATTAACTAAGGTCATGTTACATAGCCCCTTATAACACCTGCATAGGACCAAAGTGTAAGGCGTGCTATGGTGATAGAATCTTGGGGTGGCTCAGACAACATTGCCCGAGTGGTGATTTCTATCAGCTTGATATTCTCCCTTAGGAGATTTTTTCAAGCTTCACAAGTTGTAGTTCGGCTTGGGCTTGGTCTAGAACAAATACCAGTGATGCTACCTCCTTCCCATGCTCCAACAGATGGGCTTCGTACGACCTGAGTCTACTGGATGATGCCATCAACTCTTTTCTCTGTATTAATTAACCAAGATCACTTATATTTATAAAAAATAATTGTATCATTAATATTTATGTTTTCAATGGTCATATTGACCAACAATCATATAACAATCGAAACCCAACGGTCTCATTTAATTATAATCACTTCATTAATTAAAGGATAGAGTTTTATTGAGTATAAAATAAAATAACACACAAATTTAGGAAACAAATACTATTAAAAAGTTTGGGTCATTACATTCTTCCCCCCTTAATAAATTTCATCCCCGAAATTTTAACTCATACCCTAAGAAGAGAAAAGGTGTGGGTACTTCTACCTCATAGATTCCTCTGGTTCCTACATGGCTTCTTCACATTTGTGGTTCCTCCAAAACACCTTAACAAGGTGGGTCATATTGTTGTGTAGAACCTTGTATCTATGATCAAAGATATCCACCTGCTTCTCCTCATAAGAGAGGTCATTTTCCAGTTGTACCACCTCTGAATTTAGTACATGTGAAGGGTCTGGTATGTACTCTCTCAAGAGGGATACGTAGAAGACATCGTGAACTTGTGCTAGATTTGGAAAAAGTATAAGTCGATAGGCCACTACTCCTACATAGTCAAGGATTTCATAGGGGCCAATGTACCTTGGGATGATATTCCCTTTCTTCCCAAACCTCATGACTCTATTTCAAGTTGAAATTCGAAGAAAGTCTTTGCCACCAACATCAAACTCCAAGTCCCTTCAATGGTTGTCAGTATAGCTGTTTTTCTGACTCTGATCAGCCTTAATGTGTTGTTGGATGGCATGGAATTTTTCTATCATATCTTGCACATGATAAACCCCAAGAATATTTCCCTCACTAGCTTCATGCCAACAAGTAGGATTTCTACATCGCTTCCCATATAGGGCTTCATAGGGTGCCATTTGAATGCTCGAGTGAAAGCTGTTGTTGTAAGAGAACTCAACTAAAGGGAGATTTTGATCCCATCCTCCTTTAAACTTCATTGAGCATGTTATCATCATGTACTTGAGTGTTTGAATAGTATTTTCAGATTGGCCATCAGTTTGGGGGTGACAGGTCGTACTGAAATTCAATTCAGTGCTCAGAGTATGTTAAAGACTTCTCCAGAATTTTGATGTAAACCTTGGATCACAATCAGATACGATAGAAAGTGGAACTCTGTATAGCCTTACCACTTCCTTCATGTAAATCCTGGAAATTTGATCAAGAGATAAATCTTTCTGAATGGAGATAAAATAGGTAGTATTGGTGAGACGGTCCACAATAACCCATATATCATTGTTTCTTTTGGAAGTTCGCAAGAGACCAGTGACGAATTCCATAGTGATATTGTCCCACTTCCATGTAGGTATGGGTAGTGGTTACAATAACCCTTTATGAAGTTGTCGCTCTACCTTCACTTTATGACATACCAGACAACTTGAAGTGTAGTCATCAATCTCCCTTCTCATATTATCCCACCAATAATTATCATGAAGGTCTCTATACATTTTCATGCTTCCTAGATTTATAGAGAAAATAGAACTATGAGCTTCATCCATCAACTCCTTCCTTACTTTTGGAATAGATGGAACACATAGTCTTGTATGAAATTTAAATACACCTTCTTGATCAAAACTAAACTCAGGAAACTTCCCATCCTCCACAGCCTCAGACTTCTTCTGTAAGAAAGGATCCTATTTCTGATCTTTCTTGATCTTGTCTAGTAATGATGATTGAGAAATCATTTGGATTATGGTTGATGATGTCCCTTACCTTATAATTCCCATGTCCATATTTACTAGGTAATTGATAAAAGTATATATTTGAATCCTCATTATGGAAAGAACAACTGGGTCTTTTCTTCTTAATGCATCAATAACATTGTTTTCTCTTTCAGGATGATAATGAATTGAACAATCATAATCTTTAAGAAGTTCTAACCACCTACTTTGTCTCATGTTCAATTAATTTTGTGTGAAAATATACTTCAAACTTTGATGGTTTGTGTATATATCACATTTTCCCCATAAAGATAGTACCTTTATATCTTCAGAGCAAAAACGGTTGTAGCCAGTTCTAGATCATGCATAAGATAGTTCTACTCATGAGTCTTCAACTGTCATGATGCATAAGAAACGACCTTGTTATTTTGCATGAGGATGCACCCAAGACCTTTCAGTGATGCATCGCTAAAAATAATGAATCCTTCTCTACTTGAGGGAAAAATTAACATTGGTGTAGTAACCAATCTATTATTCATCTCTTGAAAACTTTCCTCACACTCCTTTTTCCAGATGAACTTGACCTCTTTTCAAGTTAACTTGGTTAATGGATTAGAAATTCATGAAAAGTTTTCACAAACCTATTATAATATACCACTAATCCAAGGAAACTTCAAATATCAATTATTTTTGTATGCTGATGCCACTCCTCTACAAGTTTTTTCTTTATAGGATAAACTATGATTTTTTTCATTGGTTATAATGTTCCCCAAGAAAGAAAATTGTTGTAACTAGAATTCACATTTACTGAACTTTCCAAAAAGCCTCTCCTTATGTAGATTTTGAAAAAAAACATTATATGATCTTCATTCTCCTAATGAATCTTGGAAAATATCAGAATATCATTAATAAAAACTATCACAATGTTATAAAGGTAGTCCTTATAGACTTTATTCATCAAATACATAAAAATTACAGGTGCATTAGTCAGTCTGATGGGAATAACATCAAACCTATAATGATCAAATCTTGATCAGAAAGAAGTTTTTGGAATATCTTCTTTCTTCACCCTCAATTGATGATAACCAGATCGAAGATCAATCTTAGAGAAGAATTGAGCCACATAAAGTTGGTCAAATAAGTCATCAATTCTTGTAAGAGGGTATTTTTTATTCATTGTGATCTCATTCAGTTCTCTATAATCAATTCATAGCCACATAGTTCGATCCATCTTCTTCACAAAGAGAATTGGTGATCCCCAAGGAGACACAATTGGTCGGATAAAACCCATATCCAAATGATCTTGGAGTTGTTTATTTAACTCTTCCAGGTCTACATTTTCTATCCTATATGAGGTATTTGATATTGAATGGGATCCAGGTACGAGTTCAATGGATAAATCTTCCACTCTTTCTGGGGGAGGTCTGGGTAACTCCTTAGGAAATACATCAACTTATTCTTAAATGATGGGGAAATTTTCTATCCTTAAACTCTCATTTCATTCTTCTTCATCATAGATTAACTCCATAAAAAAGGATATATGAGGTTCTTTTAGGCAAATATCAGGTTGAGATATCTCTCATTTGAAGATAACTATGGGTTTTCCCTTCAAGACTACTGAAATTTCCTTGCTTCTACATTTGATCATAGCAATATAATTTGAGAGCCAGTCCATCCCTAGTATAATGTCGAATTCTAGCATGTGAATGACTACTAGATTTAAGATAATATTTTTCTCACTAAAGTAAATACTAGAGTTTATAAACACAAAAAATGCTTGGATAATACCACCAAGAGTCTTGACCGATAACTATACTTTTAGAAAATCAAGAGTTGATTCTAAATTCTATGCAAACTTAGAGGAAATAAAGGAATGCGTAGAACCAGAATCAAACAAAGTACTTGCTATATTTAAGAGAAAAAAGGGTACCTACCACCACATTATTTGGCGCTTCAACTTCAACTATAGTGATTGAAAAAGTATGACCTTGTTCCCTTGGCTATTGATGAGTCTGATGGTGATTCCCCTCCACTGCCTTCATATTTGGACAGTGTTTGGAAAAGATCCCAAGTTGTCCACACTTATAGGATTATACATCAGGTAGGGCATGGACCATCTTCCCCTTATCATTAGTGTTGGGAAGTTGAGGCTTCACCTCACTATAACAATGCTGTGTGATGTGGCCATCTCTTCCACACTTTTAGCACTTTCCACTCCCAAGCAGGCAGTTCCCCAGATGCTTCTTCCCACATTTATTACATGTGGGATGTTTCACTTTATTTCTTCCTTTTCCCTGATTGAAGCTCCTCTATAATATTGGATCCACTGATATCTTCTTTTCATTGGATTTATGAGACCACTGAGTCTCACAAAGCTTCAATTGAACTTTCATTGCACTATGAACAATTTCCTCATAGCTATCATAGTCTCTGTTGGCTAGATTCTTCCGCAGATGAGGTCTTAGTACACCAAAGAATATATCAACCTTCCCATTAGGATCCATGAAAAAGCTTGAGGTGTAATAGGAATGTTTGGTGAAGTTCTTCTCGCAGCTTCCGATAGATTCATTCTCCTTCTGCTTCATCTCGATAAACTCCTTCTCCATTCTTGTTCTCATAGAACAAGAGAAATACTTAGTGAAGAAGATCCCTATGAACACATAGCACTCCATAGATTCAACCTCCACTCTTTGACTCGTGTTTTTAATCAGTTCCCACCAATAATTAGCTTCTCTTTCTAAGCGATAGACAACCAGGGTGACCTTCTCTTTCTCTGAACAGTGGATCACAGAAAAGATCTTCTCTATAGAGATGGTCCAATATTCCATAATCAATGGGTTGGTCGATCCAATGAAGGTTGGTGTTCATTGATGCGTAAAGGATTAAACAAAATGTTGTTCCCTTTGCAGTGAGATTGGAATCTCATCTTGATTCAAGTTATTTCCCATAACTTGAGTCAGTTGGTTCATTATTCACATGAAAGTTTCCATTCCAGCTTCTATCAGAGGGCCGTCAGCGCATGGTATATTACTGTCACCATTTGCATGGTTCCCCTTATTTCCCACCATTTTATAAAAGAATAAAACCTTAGTGTGAAACTTATTTCATTTACGAATATTTTATCTATAAATCATTTTATGTCTTAAAACTTCAGCTTAAACAATTACATTTTTCTATAAATCCTTCATAATGATTCATAAAATGCTTATGATTCACCAAAAATATCCCCCTGGAGTGTCGTAATCAAGAGTGAAACAAGTCCCATTTTCATGTACTAGGATACCCCAGGTCAATCCTGAAACTCCTTGTCAGAGTTTTCACTCCTAGGTACATTTGTGCTAGAGCCCCCTCTACTTTCTCGTATCCAGACAAGGATGTATTTTCTTGAAAAAAACATACTCAATACTTAACAAAATACCAGGAATTGTTCCTATATTTAAACTTTTCTACAGGGTTATTACTAGATTTTTCATAGCCTAATTTCTATAAAAAACTAAACTATCCTTTCACATCAACTATGGCATCCCACATTTTTATTACATAAGTTTTCATTACATGTTTCAAAGAGAGGATCTTTAAAGTCTAGTGTCTTGGAAATCAGAAAACAAATACATGAAAATAGAAAAAAAAATATTCTAATAAACCTATAGGGATTCATCATAAGTTCATCCTAAGTACAATTACTTCATTTAATAACCTAGAGACATACATCAAAGTAAAGGGTGAGCAGAAGGCCCAGTAAGGAAAACAAGTGAAACAATGGACATGTGATCTTGAGCGATATCATTAAGAACATGATAAAAATCATAAAGGGCATGAGAAATGAAATAATAGGAATATCATAAAATGAATCATAACTTCAGTATGTGGCTATAACATTTCATTTATACATTCATAAAAATATCACCAAGGTTCATCCCCAAGGTGTCATAAAAATTTATCAAGGTTATTCACCAAGGTATCATGAAACATGTCATCTCTAGAGATTAATTATTTACCCAATGAATTGGAGAGATATCAGGTTCCAAACTTAATATGTATTCATTTTCATGTGATCCACATATATAGTAATCAAAAATTTCATAAATAACCCATAGATAATAAAAGAAATGGGTTTCATTCAAAATCACGACGTTTTAAAAGTTCATAAAAATAAGATCGTTATGTCATTTATAACCCATGGATAGGGAGTGAGGGTTATATATATGTCAATTATAGAATGAAATAGATCAATTTTATGTCTTGATGAATACCCCTAGAAATAAAAATATATTTGGGTATTCACATATATAAAACAAGATAATTCTTTAGAAAAGAGAGAGAGGTTTTGAGACGAAAATTCTGCAGCATAACGACTATACACGACGGTTTTATAAAACATTGAAAAGTTAGGGAAAAAAGTTCAAACACTCATAAACAATTAATAATACAGTATGGGTACATAATAAGATCATCTAATGGATATTTGAATGACATAACACATGAAAAGAAAACATGAAGTAAAAGAGAATATGTGATTTCTTTTACGAAAAAATCGGCAGCCTAACAACATCACTTAAAAATTCAGAAAATAAATTTATGAGAGGGAAAGGGTCTATCATCATTTAAAAATGAAATTTACAGTAGTAAAGATATATAATAACGATCTCCCACATAAAAAAGGGAAGTATAAGACATAACATAAGGGAATTCATGACTTAAAAGAGGAGGGTGAAAGTTTCCCTTACCTTAAAGAGTGACTTTGAAAGCTCAAAGTTTGGGACCTTTGAGGGGATTGAGGGAACCTTGGGAGGACTCCTTGAGAGGTAAAGAGACTAGAACTTAGTTGAGGAGGATTTTGGAATGAAATTAATGAAATAATGGCTTGGTATTTATAGGAAAAGTGAGGGAATATTTAATTAATTTCCAAGGGACACCTCATCAGTGGTATTTGCAAAACCATGGGCTTGACCATGGTATTTTACCATGGTATTGGCCACTTGGGACACCTCATAACCTATATTACTATTTAAAAGTCGACCAGATTTATTATATCATGATTACATCATCAATGATGTCATTAAACACCCGAAACTCAAAAATGTATTTTCACAATTCACCGAAAAACTAAACATTTTATAAAAATATCATAAATTCACACTAACCTAATATACATGATCTAAATTCAAAAATGAACTCCATTTTATGAAAATAACTTTATAAATAATTTTAATTTAATTTTTAGATAAAATCGTTATTTATTCAAAAAAAACAACTCTAAAACTATAACTTATTTTGTAATACCTTGAAAAAGTAATCAAGGTCCCATAAAATTATCCTACAACCTTAAGACAATAAAGTAAAAATTTATGATTACATTTTATGAAAATAAATTTTCATTTTAAATTATTAAATTACATATAAAATTGTAAATAAAATATTTATCACATACAAAAATTACCAAAACTTATACTATGATTGTTTTTTCACTTTTAAGATGTTAAAATTGTATTTATACATTCATGGGTGAAGATTCTATTTTTTTGTCCAATTTACTATTCATTACTATTCATAAGGGTATATTACTATTTATACATTACTATTCACTAAAAATTAAGTTGATCTTATTAGACTCTAAATTTCTTACTGGTCATAACTATAGATGACTATTTTTTGAAAATAATTTTATATAATTAATTATTTAATTTTTACATAAATATTTTAAAATACCCCTTTTTCCAAAATTAATTAAAAATATAGAACTAAAAATTAATCCTACATTTATCTAGACATTTTAAATTCACTTACTTTCCATAATAAGAAATAACAATTTTATTTATACAAAAGGTTTACACAAGTAACTAAGGTCGCGTTACATAGCCCCTTATAACACCTTCATAGGACCTAAGTGTAAGGTGTGCTATGGTGATAGAATCTTGGGGTGGCTCGGACAACATTGCTCGAGTGGTTATTTCTATCAACTTGAACTTCTCCCTTAGGTGATTCCATTCATGCTTCACATGTTGTAGTTCGGCTTGGGCTTAGTCTAGAGCAAAGACCAGTGATGTTACCTCCTTCCCAAGCTCCAACAGATGGGCTTCGTAAGGCCCGAGTCTACTAGATGAGGCCATTAACTCTTCTTTCTGTATTAATTAACCAAGATCACTGGTATTTATAAACAATAATTGTAACATTAAGAGTTTAGTTTCTAGCAGTAATATTGACCAATAGTCATATAACAATCGAAACCTAATGATATCATTTAATTATACTCACTTCATTAATTAAAGGATATACTTTTATTGAGTATAAAATAAAATAACACACAAATTTAAGAAAAAAATATTATTAAAAAATTCAGGTCTTTATAGAGGGGTTTCATATGACCCAATATGTCATTATGTGGGGCTACGGTGTTGTTTTACAAGAAGGTGGATGATAGTCTGAGGTTGTTTATAGACTACCGGAGGATGAAAAAAGTAACAACCAAGAAACATTACCCTCTACTGGGGATATATGATCTCTTTTAATGGTTAATAGAATATAGTTAGTTCTCAATGAATGTTCTACAGTTTTAATATCACTAATTGAGAGTAAAATCTGATATATTTAAAATACTTCCTTAAAATGAAGTCATGGGAACTTCAATTTTATAGTCATGACATTTTGTGTTACAAACACGCTAACTATGTTCATAGAGATTACTAAATATGTGTTTAGTGAGTTCCTGGATTGGTTCATCATTATATTCCTTGAAGATAAATTGGTATACTCAATGTTAGAGGAGGTGTTTTAATTGGGCCACAATTACAACACAAACACCTCTCTTTAAGATGGTCATTGGTTCCTAGCCTTCTAGGTGCCACCAGATCCCCAAAGACACATGGTCCCCTCCTTAAGGCCCACACACATTTATAAATGAGTCATAATACTATTGATTGTCCCTACAGGAAAACACATGTTCTTTCTATTGTTATATTTCCTCACTCAGAAAAACTCTAGGAAACTTCCCAAAAGGTCACCTATCCTAAACACTGCTCCAGGCCAAGCATACATAACTATGGAGTTCTAATCAGGTATGCTCCAAAAAATAAGGGTTCAAATTATTGAAATGAGTCATATCATTCATCCTTTTATCCATTCAGGATTCTAGGGTGTTAAATTAACCCCCACTTTATATCATAAATTCCTTGTTGTGGACCCAACATCACAACTCAGGCAGTGCCACTCCACTTAAGGCTGGGTTTCTACTATGATACTTGTAAACGCAGAAATCCCCCACGCTACTCAAGGTGAGGAGAGGGACCTCATTTATAGAAAAGATAGGGAAGTTACAAAGAGAAGTTACAAAGTAAGTGGGGCAGAAAGTTACAAAGGAAGTGGGGCAGGAAGTTACAAAGGAAGTGGGGCAGGAAGTTACACATACTCCAACACTCCCCCTCAAGTTAGGTGTACCTAGCTTGGACAAATAATGAAAAAAAACAACGCAAGCAACAAGATGCAAACACTCCCCCTCAAGCTGGACATACCCAGCTTGATGACAAAACAAGACGAAAACAGAATAAACATAAATAATAAAATCGTTGATGATGCCACTCCCCCTCAAGATTTTAACGTGATGCCACTGAAAATGATGGGTCATCACCGGAAAATTGCGGGGCCGGACAACAGAGCGCCGGGAAATCCACACTGGCGGGTGCCGGTCGTCAGAGCGTCGGGAAAATCCGCACTACGGGCCGGTCTTCAGAGCTCCGAGAAACCGTAATGTTGGGCCGATCGTCAAAGTGCCGAGAAATCCGCCTGGGAGGGCCGGTCGTCAAAGTGCCGAGGAAATCCGCAATGGCAGGTGCCGGTCATCAAAGCTCCGGGAAATCCGCAGGAGGAGGCCGACGATGAGATGCGGTGATTCCGCAGGAGATGCCGGGCAGAGAGGTGGGGATTCCATAGGAGGCACCGGGCAGAGAGGCGGGGATTCCGCATGATGCAGGAGGAGGTCGGCATAGAGGGAGCAGTTGAGCAGAGGTGGCATGGGAGACCGGCAGGGCTGTTGGCCGACTTCTGGAGGAGCCGGCAGGAATGGAGGACAGCTGCTGGAGGAGCCGGCAGGAGTGGAGGCCGGCAGGGGTGGAGGACAGTCGTCAACAGAGCTGGCAGGAGACTCGCACAGGTGGCGGGTTGCTGGAAAGAGCCGCAAGCTGGGGAAGGGAGGCCGCCGGCGCGGGGAGTGCCGCCTAGAGTAGCGGCGCGCTTGGGTGGAAGCCGGAAGAGGCGACGGGAGGGTCGCTGTGGGGAGGTTCCGCTGCAAGGGGGGCTCACGTGCAGGAGAAGCAGCCGCCGTGAGGGAGGGCCTCCTGGAGAGAGGGCCGCCGCAAGGGGAGCCGCCGCAAGGGAGTAGCCGGACGTTGAGGGAAGGCGCACTGGGGGAAGCCATGACGGGGAGCAGCACTGGAGAGCCGTCGGGACGAGAAATCCGCTGGGAAGGGATCGCCGGCAGGGGGCGGCGGATAATTCCAATGGATCATAAGCCATGGAGGCCGCCACACCCACGGGAAAAAAAAGATGGGAGACCCTAGAGCAGAATAAAAAAAATAGATGGGAGGGTTCGGGATAAAAATCCCTCTGATACCATGTAAACTCAGAAATCCCCCACGCTACTCAAGGTGAGGATAGGGCCCTCATTTATAGAAAATATAGGGAAGTTACAAAGAGAAGTTACAAAGTAAGTGGGGCAGAAAGTTACAAAGGAAGCGGGGCAGGAAGTTACAAAGGAAGTGGGGCAGGAAGTTACACATACTCCAACAATACTAATATAACAACTTGGACTCAATGACAACATAGACACACCTACATATAATTTTCATTGGGTCCTAGCCTTCCAGGTTCCACTTGTTTCCCTGAAGACACATGTTCCCCTCCCCGAGGCCTACCAATGTTCATGAATGGGTCATCAGACTAATGATTTTCCCCATAGGCCAACTCATGTTCTTTCCAATGTGATTTGTCCTCACTCGCACACACCCAGGGAAAGATACCAAAAGGTCACCCATCCAGATCACTACTCTATCCCAATAATTCTTAACTATGGAGTTCTATTTAGATAAGATCCACAAAATAAAGGTGTGACTTATTGACATGAGTCATATAATTTATTATTTTAACCCTTTATCATTCTGGGGTGTTACAGGAGGAGCATGCTGAGAATCGCATAGTTTTTTGTAGGTCCTTCGACACAAACATATTTATGAAATTTTTTAAAAGTTTGATTTCTATACATGAGATGTTCGTTTAATTAGGCTTGTGGTGTCTCAGATGGTTGATTCAATAGACATATCGAAGGTCAAGGTGGTTGTTTCTTTTAGAACTCCCAAGAATGTAGTAGATGCACATAGTTTCCTTGGTCTCACTGGATATTATTAGAGTCTTGTGATCAATTTTTCTCAAGTTTTAGCCTTATTAATAGCATTTACAAGGAAGAAAAATTATTATTATTTAGATATATCAATTGTAGAAAAACTTTGGTTACTTGAAAAAGAATTCGGTCAGTGCTCCAGTTGTTCGACTTCTAAAATAGGGAGTGTTTTTTGAGTTTTTTCTTTTATGTATCATGTTTGGGATTAGGATGCATGTTTATGTATCAGTTGTAGAATTCTCAGTGGGCGACTCAAAGAATTAGATCATGAGAGATTGTTTTTTCCCTGGTTATTCTCCTGAGGTATTGTTAGAGGATGATCAAAACTGGGTGTTGTTCTAGGGGAGGTTGTTTATCCTTCATGCAATGCATGATGGAGTTCACAATGAGTTTCACAACACAAATTTACCGGTACATCCTAGGTTAAAAAATATGTATTGAGGATTTTAGATAAAATCTTAGTAGCTAGGGATGAAACAATCAATGACAGTGTTTGTAAAACAATATATAGTTTTCTAGTAGGTGAAATTAAGGAATCATGTTCTGTGTGGTTTTTTGCAGTCCTCTTATGTAATTGAGTAGAAATGGGAGGAAATATAATTGTATTTAATCAAATAGTTTCCCCAAGATTAGGTAGTTTGTGATGCAATTTGTGAGTTAGTGGACTGGCTGATGAAATGATACCACTTCCTAGGTATCCAGGAGTCAAGATCTATGGATGTTTTAACAATATCATAAGTGGATGATACGATTAGTATTTTTGGGGTAATAAGGAAAATAATCTCTAATTATAATCCTCATTTCACCTCATGATTCTATTAGAGATTCCATAATTATGTTGGATCCATGTTTCACCTTATCACAACTTTCCACCCTCACATAGACATCCCGATGGAGCATACCATCCATACATTGGAGGATTTTTTATGGGCATGCATGATTTAATTTGGTGGATGTTGGGTATGGAAATTTCATTTTTTCTTGTTTGATCACATAAATATCTATCACTCATTCATCAACATGGATCTATTTGGGGTTTTATATGGTACACCATGTCATTTTCCATTATGCTAGATGGAAGTTGGGGAGTTCGAATATCTTGGTATTGATGTGGTGAAAAGCATGAATGAGAAGACCCAGTTGGTTCATGAGTAAATGAAGGTAGTGTAGGACCATTAAAAGTCCTATAACGATCATAAGTGTAGGCCCTTGTAGTTTATGGTTGTAGACTATTTTTTCTTGAGAGTCTCCCCTCAATGAGGGTATTTAATGTTTTTTAGGGGGAGAAAGATTTATTCTAGGGATTTTGGTCTCTTTGAGGTTTTGGGGAATACTGGTGAGGGGACATTTTAGTTGCAATTTCTATTATTGTTAGAGAGGATCCATGATGTCTTCCACTTATATCAGCTTCATTAGTATCTTTATGATGACTCCCACATTATTGACTGGGGAGAGTTAAATATAGAGGATGATGAAATGTTTGTGGAGTGGCTAGTAAAGATCTAGAATAATAGAGATAATTTTTTTGTGTGGATAAAACATTCCCTTATTTAATGTGTTGAGGAGGTATGGTGTTCTAGAGGATAGAACATGGGAGTGAGAGATGCAGATGTGTTCTTAGTACCTATATCTATTTTCAAATTTTCTTTACTCGATTTTTCTTATGATGTGATGTTTGAATATTTTTATGTTATGGTATGTTCTATTTTCCTTGATGTTTTATTAATTTTATGACATATAAAAAGGGAGGACCTAAATCCAAATCATGTTGTGTTATACTTTGATGTAATTATAATCATGAAGGTGATTCAGTGCCGCCCAAAGAAGATAATATCCTGACCTGGAAGATGTAATTCCCTTATTTTTGTGTTTGGATTGGTGGTCATTGATAGTACTATATAATTCAGTGTTGTGCTCTTTGAGAGGTGATGGTGTAGATTTTTAGTGTGTTTCTTGGGTGTTTCAGTTGGTGTGTTTGGCTGCTGGTAGCATCAAGGAGTAACAAGATCCTTAAGAGGTATCCCATGAGGTGGTTTTTCAAACCCCTTTTCTTCTATGAGTTTTTTTGGATACTCAAGAGTTTTAATCATTTTATATGTATTTAAAATAATATTTTTTTCCTTTCCAGTTTGTTAATTTTTTTGTTTTGGGTGTTGGAGTTGTTTCAGATGTGGCTAGAGTAAGTTTCATGGTTATTGGAAGTGAATCAAATTTGCTATAATATATGCACGTTTTGAATGGTTTAGATGATGTGAATTAGTGATTTGAGGCTAGTGAATCAAATGAATTTAGGGATTGTTTTTAGGTGTGGTGTGTAGTGTGAAATAGATTCAAATCATGAAATTTGAATTGATGATTTGTAATTAATTTGAACAATGCGATGTGAATTTCTATGGAAGTTGAAAAAATGAGAATTCACATCATGAACATGTTACACAACAAGAAAGTTTTTGGTCCCAAATTATTCTATAACCCTTTCACCATTCTTTATTTCATTTGGCATCTCTCTCTCTCTCTCCCTCCCGCATTTTGAGTTAGGTTGAGGTGACTCGTAGAGGATCTTCACCCCCTTATCATTGCTTTAATCTGTTTGTTCTGATGGATCCCTATTAGCGATCTATGGTGAGATATCCTATCTTCCCCATGGTTTTAATTTTGTTCTTATTAAGATATTCACTTCGTTCGTCATGTTTTGGTTTGGGTAGTGTATGATTTGTTTTTTGAAAACTCGTTGGTGTGGTGTAGGTTGATCCATGAGTTCCTAATGCGGTGGCGGTTTTGGGGTAGTTTTATCTTCACCCTATGGTTCACATCAAGATAAAAAATCTTCCTTGAGGTAGTTCATCCTCATTTTCACCCTTTTACGTGATATGTGTTGGATTTTAATGCTTTTACTTAGTTTTGGGGAGACAGTTAGGGTTTTCATAATCAAATAATTAATTGGAATAAATGAAATTAATGGGAATAAAGAGTTATCACATAATTTATTACTTTTATATATGTTCATGGTGATATTATGCATTATTTTTGATGATTTTGAAAATAATGACTGTTGGGAGTCTTGTTTGGGTTGTAGTTGTTTTACTATGATGGAACTTTCAATGTTATTGTGTGATCACACACTGAATAAAAGGTTAATGAACTAATATTTTTTTAATAATTGGTTACCCCTAGACATATTGTGTGTTTGATAGTAACCATTCTAAATAAATAATATATGTGATAATACCCATGATAAACAAAGAATATATGTGATAATTCCTCTAAATAATTACGAAATACAATTTTTGATGTTGTTGTGTATGCTTGTTCTTATTGTGTTTTCCCTACATGGGTCGGGCTATTGTGTGGTGATGTTAGTGAGTGGATGTGTTTTGTAGTATGTGGGGGCAGTGATGCGGTGGTTTTATAGAATGGATGTGATGTGGGAAGTTGCGTCGTGTGATGAGGTTGTGGTGTAGTGGTTATGGCATAGTTTTTGTGGCCTAGTGGTTGTGGTGTAGTGGTTGTGGTGTAGTGGTTGTGTCATAGTGGTTTTGGCATAGTGGTTGTTGTGTAGTGGTTGTGGTGTAGTAGTTGCAGTGTAGAGGTTGTGGCATAATGGTTATGGTGTATTGGTTGTGGGATATTGGTTCTAGTACATTGGTTTCGGTGTAGTGGTTATGGTGCAGTGGTTGTGGTGTAGTTGTTATAGTGTAGTGGCTACGGTAGTGGTTGTGTGAGTTGGGTTAGTTGTAGCGTGTAATGGTTGATAAAGTTTCTTGTTTATCCATGGTATGAACTATGATGATAAAAAAATAGTCTTATAGAGAAACAATATGGGATGGAAAATATGGGTGGTAATTGGATAACTGAATTGAATAAATGAATTAATTATGTAATATGAAATGAAATTTATAATGAAATAATGTGATTAAATTTTAACTATAAGTGATAATTATTGTGTGGTATTGTGTTGTGGTTGTGTGGTGTGTTACATATAGTGGGGGTAATAGTTGTGATGGTTGATGTGTGGTATGTAGATGTTATGTGGTGTCCACTAGTTTTATTTATGTAAGCCCCTAGGTTTGGTGTTCTATTTTATTTATATACTATGTATGTTTATGTTATCTTATATGCACCCTACCTGAGTTGGATAACCTTACAAAGACTCAGTGGTGCAGAGTTTCAGGTGTTTTCTTCAACATTGAGGATAGTAGTGACACAAATAGTTATCTACCCCTTCTCTCTTACTCTTCATTTAATAGTAGTGATAAAACTTGGTGTTAGAGATTACATAGTGGTGATGTGTTGGCCCAAGTGTGTTCAGAGAGGATGTGATGTGTTATCCCCTGTGTTAATAGGTGGGATGTGATGTAATGGCCTAGGTTTCATTGGAAGGAATGTGATGTGTTATATCGTGATTCATTAGGTGGGATGTGATATGTTGACCTAGGTTTCTTCAGGCATGATGTGATATGTGGACCATGTTTTTACAGGAAGGATTTGAGGTGATGTGATGTGTATCCTAGGTGTCTGCTGGTGGGATGTGATGTAATGTGATGTGATGGGGTATGTGTGGAAGGGATGGGAGCACTAAATGTTTTAAATTGCATAATGAGAGAATAAATTATGTGGAGAAACATCAGGGGGAATCTTATATTGTTATGATCTCAATGCTATATTATTATATTAGAGGTGTGATATAGTGAGTGAGTCATGGTGAGTCTGGGTTTGATTAGATGACCCGTATAGGTGAATTTCTGTTCTGTTATTTCTTTAATGGAACATTAGAATGAAATTTTAAAATTTTCACTTGAGGCCTTGGTTATGCCTCTATTGTGTATACCCATTATGCTCACCCTACATATATAAATATCTTTCTAGGTTTTTAAGAGGGATTTGGGGATAAAGCTATACATTGCTAGATAGTTTTGAGGTTTTGTTGACTCACTAATGTATATTTGTATTCTGGTATATTTTTGGTGTCTTTTATATGTATGAGTTATAATTTATTCATGCATTGTGGTTTAGTTTTTAGTTTAACTTTATTTTGTCTTCTAGATGTGTTTGGTTGTTATTTATGATTTCTCCTGATCATGTTTCATTAAAATATGGTAATTCCTCTCATATATTGATATTTTTATACCTTTAGTTCTAGTCTCCAACCTAGAGCCTACTGGAGGTAGGACTCATGGGTCATTATATCTCTCTCCTCATTGAAGTATTGTTGGAAATAGGGGGTTATGACAAGAACATCAAAACTTCTTGGTGTGTGGGGGGGGGGGGAATATCATCCTCGATAGGAATCATAGGTGAAATTTCTGGAAGTGGGTGATGAGATGTTTGACATGTTATTTTCATGATTTCTGATTACTATTAGGAATTTAGTGCCATGTTAGGGTCTTAGGGTAAGGGTTTTTATGTAATTTGTTCCACTTGGCCTTTGGGTCATGAAATGGGTTCCCTCTCTTCCCTGATTTAAAAAGGGGGTTTTCTTTTTTCTATTCAATAATGGGGACTAGACCCTAAACCCATTAAAAGAATACATATAATCACAAAAATAGGATTTAATAAATTTAATACATTCATTAAAGTATGAATACCTATGTTTAATTATAGTTTATCCATGGTTATTTTTCTAACTAAACAAGTTATATATTCCAATCATTTATCATGGGTTATATAGAGAATGTGAACTAAACAAGGAATATCACCTGAGATTGTCTCTCTAGGTGTTCATTATTAGACACACTCATCATACAACATGAGTTAATATTTATTTGATACCTTACCATCCTTTTCTAGTGTGATTAACCTAAGGTTAATCTATGACATAACCACATCCACATAATAGTATCCAAAGAGGGATGCAATTTCTAGGAGAACAACATAATCTATACTTTACCCAAACCTTAGGATGCCATCCTATATAGATATTTATCTCTTATATTTATCCCTAGTTTATTCAAAAAAGTTATCCCAAACTAATTCTAAAAAATAATAAAAATAAACCTAAAAATTAAATAAACCCTTCTCTGATACCAACTGAGGAACCCTAGACCCATAATTCCAAATTTAGTGCTTTAAAAACATTATTTAAACACTAGAATTGGTAAAAAGATATATGAACCTATATTTATTTTATGTCATTTACATATGTTAAACATTATATCTATGAAGTATCAAACAATCCAAATAATGTAAGGTTTATTTTCATTGAGGTTCACCTGTATAAGTGACTTATTTTATGATAATTGTGAATAGCTCTCCATAATCAAACCAAACTAGAATACATCTGAGACTTCTCATAACATATTATTATATTCATAACATGGGGAATGAAAATATAAGAAATGGGTAAGCTCAAATTCTATATAATAGAAATATTATCAACATGTCACTAACGGTTAGATCATTAGTATATTTGAAAACCTAGGTTTGGGTTAAAAATATTATTAAAAACAATATGTAATAGTATGAGTTGTTTATAGGTCATGATCGAAGGGAATGTAATATCAAAATAACAAAAATTACCCATGGATAATGTGTCTAGAATCATGATTCATTAAACATGATATATGGTGTATAATCATCAGAATATAGAAATTATGTCATATCATTGAAACATAACATGATATGAAGTTTAGGGCACAAACATAATAATATAAAATCTTTTAAACCAAGCTAAATACATAAAATTCATACAAAAATTGTGTACAGAGCTTCATGCATCATGTTCACACAAAAAAAATGTGAAATTGTTTTCCCCACCATGTTCCCAGAATAATCTTGCGAAAAAAGCTACACTCATCACATAAACATAAGAAATTTATCGACAAATCATCCAAAATATTATTTAGATAATAATATTGTGAGAAAATATATGTACATCCTGTTCACACAAAAAATATGTGAACAATTCTATGCACATCATGTTCACGCAACATACTTTTGAACAAATATACCCAAATCATGTTCAAGAAATATTTCATTATCTCATATGATATGTAACTACAACCAATGCATTGGAGGGTGATGTAGGACCCCACTAAAAAAATAATACATACATATTTGTTCCACTCAAAATTAATCATTCATTATATTGAAAATAAACCATATAAATAAAATGGATTTCATTCATCACATCATAAAGCACCGAAGGAACATAGTAAGAGTTTCAAAACACATCTTGATGGTATCAAAAAAATTTACCTGAAGTATGAAAACTATTCAATGTGAAAATTCAATCACCCAAAAGATTTTTTTATAAAAACATATTGAGGGTTATTTAGGAAAAATAATTTACAAGTAAGTAAAAAAATTAACTATAAATAGGGAATGATAGTTAAATTGTTGAAGATGTTTTAAAAAATCACTTTTTTATTTGGTATAAATGATAAAGCTACAATCCCTTTGAAAATTAATTTTCAGTATGTCTATTTTTGGTAAATTAAAAATAAGGAATTTTTTAATATCAATATTTGGGAATAAATATATATAATTATACCATGAAAATAAATAAATGATTCAAAAGGGTGAAGTGAAAAGATATTGAAAACTTTTACTTTTTAAAAAGTACCTTCAATAAAGGAACATTAATCTAGACATAAAGGTTTTAAAAGGTGAAATAATGGATTAGTAAAACACTTAATTTTGAAAAATAAACTTCAATATCAGATCCTTGAAATTAAATAATGGTGATCCAATGAACGTTTTCATATAATATAAGACATTTTATTTTGAAAGGATGAGAAAACACTTTAATGTTTTGAAATACCTTTGTTGAAAACCCACAATGTAAAAATAACAACAAAAAATCCTTTTAAAAAGAGGATAAGGGATGTATGAAGTTCTCAAGAGATAATAAATAATTGATTTTTTAAAATGAGAACGTTGATGAGAAATGGATATATTAACAAGTAGGGTAAACCATTACTAAATAGGTTGTGGATTATTCTCAATAATGACATACTTTTTATTCGGAATAAATTCATCGAGGAATGAGATTTTAATAAAAATTTCATTTCCTTAGATAGAAATAAAAAATACCATAAAATAAAATCTTATGGTGGAAGGAACCAATATTGGAATAATGAAGCTGATTAAGGGGAATTATAACTAAATAAATAAGGTTGAGTTAACGAAAACCCTCATAACTTTGATATCTTTTGAATTGAAATCCATTTAAAGAAATATGTAGATAAGGATCATAAAATCTCATTAATGTCTAGAATATGGAAAAATAATTTCACTAGGTTGTAATCAACTCATATAAAAGATAACATGGTGTATAATAATAAATATCTCTCAAGGAATTGAATTTGATACAATGAATATTTACCTTGTATTCTCTCTTACTCGAACATGCTTTAACCTCTTTGAGACCGTGTAAATTCGATATAAAGTTTTATTAGAAATGAATGGCATAGAAAAAATATTCAAGAATGTACATTTAGGGACAAGAGTTAGGTTTCTAGGAGGATAAAATAATAGAGTTTTGGGATGAAATTTGAAGTAATAAAGGTGGAATGAAGGGGTGGTAGTGTTCCCCTTTTATAAGTGAAGTGAAAGGAATTATTTTGAATACACATTGTTCTTAAATAATGGAATTACAATATTCATGGTTCAATTACTCCAAAACAATGACAAATAATGGAATTTGGGGTGATCAAATGCTGATAAAGTCTCTACCATTCATTTTAAAACACGTTTTAACCATTTTTAGGACATTTACCATATGATTTTTTTACATTTTACAACCTTTTACTTTACCTTAGTAACATGATTTTATCCAAGTAATTTATATTTTATTAAAAATATAAGGTTACCTCTATTACTAAATTTTTTTCAACGAACCTAATTTTAATTCCCATATTAAGAAATTAAATTTATGAGTAACAGAAAATTATCTTTTAAAATAAAATATTTAATGTATATAAAAATTATTTTTTGAAAAAATGTTATTTTAACTATTTAGTGTTATTAAACTTATATAAAATTAATTTTTAACAAAACTACTGATAAAAATATTTTTATACATCTAAAAAAATCATATCAATGATATTATATAAAATATATCATTTTGTTTTATTAGATAAAAAATATAAAAATTTAGTAAAATATTTCATCTAAAATAAAACTTTCATCATTATCACAGTCACTAAATTTAATAATAGAAACCATAAAATGAAATTCACCTTGATACATAATATGAAAAATATGATCTAAGATAGAAATAATTTTTTTAGATTTATTTTCAGAAATTTATGAACACTAATGTTTAATATAAGAAAATGATGGATAAGTCATTGATTACATCAAATTATAAACACAGAAACTTATATATTGAAGAAAGAAAGTTGTCATATCCAAAAGGAAGGAAAATGTGATGTAGTATAAGAAATAATATGAAAAAATAAATAAATTTTTTGAAGAAGTTAAAGGAAATGTTGATCAAGTGATAAAAAGAATGAAACACAAGAGAAATTTATATTGTTCGGTAAAATTATTTCTTTGTTTGTGTAAACTTAATTGAAATCAATAATCAAACAGGTAGTCAAAATCTAGGTCAGCATGATTGGATAATAATACAATTATTTTTCATTTCATCAAAAACAAAACTCAATTTATTACAAGAGAAAAGATTTCGATTACAATTTAAAAAATGATTTCACAAATAATGATTTAAAAAGATAAACCAATACAATATAATTTTCTTTCTAAATGTATAAGAAAGAATAATTGTTTAACAAACAACATGAATTATAGATCAAGAACAAAATGAAGAAGAATATCCGGATATGAAGTATTCCCTTACTCGTTCTCTCTTAAATGATCTTGTGCATTGTCTGCAGCTCCTACCCTTGATCCGCTCTAGAATTCTGCAGCAAAATTTGTCCATCTCTAAGAAATGTCCAATAATGTGTATTTCAAAATGATGATGGAGTCCCGTGTACATATTTATCATGTTTCACACCAACTTAATATTTCTAGATGGATGATTCATTTTACATTGATAGACTCTCCTTACATAAGCCTCTTATATCACTTTCATCGCAACTTTAACAAATCATTCTTACAAACTTCAAAAATATAATCTCATAACTAATTCACCATTTAATATGTGTTCACCTGCATGACATCACTATCTCTCCAAAACTATTCACATATTCATTCTCACCTCTGAAACTACATCCATACTGATGGAACTGAAGCACACTGGGTCTATGATATTTTCCAAAAACCTAGCTTATTCCTTTCCAGTATCATTAAAAAAAATCTACCTTGGAACACATAACAAAGAAAAAATAATTAGCTTGATGAAGTGTTGTCACATCCTTTCCTTCACTGTCAAATAATCAAGCATCTAGTACATGAAAATATCTAATTTTGTAGCCAGGGCAGTGGAATAAGTGATGTACCTCTCCATCCTCAAATTGAACACAGAAAAGAAAGAATGAACTAAAATTAATAACACCTTAAGAAATTCCTCATCTATCAATCTTGGACTGGTCAAGAATTCTTCAGTCATAGTGTTCAGGTATTCAAAAAATTCATCAATCCTCAATAAGAAACAACAACAATCATTAACAATAGTGGAGTCATCGTCCTCAGTTGATTGGTCTCTGACTTGTCACACCCTTAAAATCCACTCATATTCATCAATATCAAGAGAGCGGTGTCATTTTTAATCTAGAACAGTTTGTTGTTTAGGAACTTTCCCTAACGTGGTTTTAATTTGGCCAACTCAAACTTCAAAAACTTCTAACTCCTAGTTTTCAACTAGGTTTGGTGACTTCATATTCAATAGGTCATCCTAAGACTCATCTGGGATGTATTTAAAGAGTATACATCTATAGAACATCACTAGGTCTATTCAGAGGCTTCATGCTTATTCTTCATCGGTGAAAGTGGATGTGGCTCAAATAGTGATGCTGACTGCTTTTGCAATCATCCTTGAGGCATCACAACTCTGACCAAGCTCTTCTCTCATATCTGGATCAGATCTCCCTTGAAAATGAAATTCTTTAAAAGATTTGGTTATAATGATAATTTAAACATTAAATCAAACATTTAAACATTAAATTAAAAAAAATAATTTATGAAATAACAAAAAATAAATTATAATAATAAAATTACCCACTTAAACATCAAATTTAGCATTAAAAATATCAAAAGAGATGTTTTAATATTAATGAAAAAAGTTTAACGTCAAATTCCCCCACACAAATGAATTTCTTATCCTCAAGAAATTACATAATCAATTAATTAGAGAAAAAATATATGAAAAGTGATAAATTGGAATGACACATTTAATTAGTCTTTTAGAAGAATTCACCTGATTGAATATTTTAAGTGAAAAGTGTTATTACCCTTGTAAAATCAAATAGATTCAGTGTAATGTTGGGTTCCTATTTTACAAAAGTAATTAAAATTGAAAATTTTGAGAGGAATTAAACAAATGTCAATTTACATCCAAATATAAGTCCAAACTTCTCTTTACCTTCTTTTAAGATGACACAAATAATTAAAAGACAAAATAAATAGACTCTATACTTGGATGAACATGTTTAATAATTAAAAAAATAATAAATAACTTATCTATCAGCTTAAATAATTTAAAAATGAAAGAATGAATAATTTTTAGCTCAACTTGGAATATTATTTTCATTTCATAATAAATTTAGATGCATATCTTATGAGTTTAATTGTATGAAAAAAGTTCCATGCTAATAATAATGAAAAAAATTTGAATTTTTTTTCCAAAAACCAAATTTTCCAAGAGGAAAAAAATGATGGTCTCAATTAAATAAATTGAGAAATATAAATGAACTACCTCAACGGGTAAGCATAATCATCAAACTTAAGAAAAATTTTGACCCTCTAAAAATTTCTATAAAATCTTAAGAAAATCATAATTTTTTTGAAAGATTTTAGAGAATATAATGGTCTTACCATTAAGGCATATATTAGCTCATTTAATAACCCCCCACACATAAAACATAACTTTTTCCTCAAATTTGTACTCAAAATTGGACATTTTGGATGATAATTTTTTTTACTTAAGTAGTTTAATGAAATTTTTAAAGGGTCACAACAATGTTCAAGAAGCATTTTTCTTCTAAAAAAATCCAATAATTTACAAAACATATTTTAAAAATGAACATGATTTGACATTGTAATAGAATAAATGTTTTTAATTAAACTAAAAATTAAGAATTTAATCATTGAACACCTTGTAAATAGAATTCCACCAAGTATGCAAATTTATTACAATTGGATTTTCTATAATTTTAGAAACAATTATGCTAAACACCCAACTATGACAATTAGAATCACATAAAAAAATTGGTAGGGGTATTACTCCACCACACTAAGTTTCACAGTAGAATAAATTAAAAAACATTGTAGTAAACTTTGCAACAGTAGCTCAATCAACCAATGGAAAAAAGAAGAGTAAAATTATAGAATAAAATACAAAATCTCCCATGTTAAAAAAAGCATTATCTTTAGAGTTAATCCAAATAAATACCTATTTTTTTTAAATATTCCCTCTTTTTATTCAACCCTTGGTGCCTAGATAATAAAAAATATGTACATGAGATTCCAAAATTTAAATGTTCTTGAAAAAAATAACAAGAGAAAAAGTTTAGGGAAGTTTAATCCTGGAGGCTCCAACTAGAAGGTCTTCATAACAATGAAAATACATGATATTCATTTCCAAGAGAATGAATATTTTTCTCATGAGGTACTTCTATGAAATATCAACATTCCCTATACTAGATAAGAATAATATAATCCAAGGTAGAAGCATATGTAGACTTATTATTATTCAATACTAAGAAAACAATATAATAAAAATGGGTTTCCTCCTATTAAATGTTAAATTTATAGTCTTTAGAATGATTAAATGATTTCTCAGTCATGAAAAAAAGATATGACTGCTAAATCATTTAGTTTCCCCTTAATGTAGTGCTTTCTTCTCTGGTAATTCACCAATAAAGGCTTATTGACTTCTCTCATTAACTCAAAAAAATAAATTACTAGAACTCTAAGTATAGTAAAAGGTCGAGCAAACCTGGATTTGAGCTTCTCATGAAATATTATAAGTCTAGAATCATAAATAAAAACCTTTTTTCATGCACTAATACCACTATTTTGGATTACAGAGTCATGAAAAACCATATTCCTCAAATAAATCGCAGCATTATCATAGTAATCACTTCTAATCTCATCTAACATACTTAGTTATAATAGTGTTCTCTCTCCAAAATTCTTAAAATTAATGTTTATAGTTTTAATAGCACAATATTAATTGGGATGCAAATCCATAGGTAAATAAAAAAATTTCCCAAATAACAACCTGTAAGGTGACATGCCCGTTTTGGTTTTGAAAGCATTTTTGTAGGACCATAATTCCTCATCAAATTCCAAACACCAATCTTTTCTGAGAATATAAATAGTTTTTTCTAAAATTTATTTATACTACCTATTTAAAATTTAAACATTTAGACTATAGTTTGGATATTAGGGAGTTCTATTTTTTTTGAAGAAAACCATATTTCTTCATTAAATATTTTAAATTAATATTTTTAAAGGATGTTCTATTTTCAGTTATACAAGTTATTGGCACCCCAAATATAGAAAATATATACTTCTTAATGAATTTGATAACACTAATAACTTTATTATTATGATGATCCAATATTTCAACCCACTTCTATAATTTATATACATCCACCAAGATGTACTCATTCCCATATAAAGATGGAAATGATCTCATAAAATCTAAACCCCAAACATAAAAAAGGTCAACTTCCAAAATCCCCTTCTGAGGTAAATCTTTATTTCCACCAACATTCCTTAACCTTTGAAACTTATAACAACCATAAACTAAACTCCAAAAATCCTTGAACAAAGATGGAAAATAAAATTCAGCTTATAATACTCTTTGAGTCATTATTTCCCCTTCATGATGGTTTCCCCAAGGTGATGAGTAGAAACTTTCAAGATTGGACAACATATCCCCTTCGAAAACACACCTCTAAACAATACCGTCACCATAAATTTTAAAAAAAGTGGTTCAACCCAATGGTAGTTATTAATTTCAATAATGAATTTATTTAAATAGTTATGGGTAATCTTTTTGGGGATGACTATGATGGCTAAAATGTTATCAAAATCTTTATACCAAGGACTTTGTTTAATAAAAAAAGTGATTAGTTTTTCATCAAGAAAAGATGAGTTTATATCTCTAGGATCATCATTTTGGGTATTACATAGTATGTGAAAGTGATCTTCCACAAAATATTTAGCACCATTATTGTCCTCAATTTCCAAATAAAATTCTTACAGCAAAAGTGTCAGCTTAATAAGCCTGAGGTTTTCCTCTTTTTCTAATAGCAATAATTTTAAAGTAGAATTGTATTTGAAAACTATAACTATGGATCCAATTATGTAATTTTTAAATTTTTTCAGGTAAAATACAATATCTAATAACTACTTATTAGTTGTGGTGTAATTTCTTTGAGCAGAATCTATCATCTATCTAGTATAACACACCGCATGAAATCTCTTTTCTTTCCTATGGAATAAATCCACTTTTACAACCACATTACTTGTGTCACGCATAAGTTAAAATGGGAAATTCTAATAGAGTGTAGTGATTATGGGTGAAAAAGTTAGTTTACCCTTAATAATATTAAAAGACTCTAATCAATTTTCATCAAACAATAATGGTGCATCTTTCTCCAATTATGAACAAGGAGGAAAAATAATTTTAGAAAAGTATTTTATGAATGTTGTGAAAACTGACATGGTCTATAAAAATTCTTGCACCCTTAACATTCACATGAGGGGATGGTTCTGAGTAGACTTTATCTTATAATTTTTTACCTATATTCCCCTCCTAGAAACCTCATAACCAAGAACAATTCCTTTAGTAACCATGAATTTAAAATTATTCCAAATTAGAACAAGATTGGTCACTAGGAAGTTTTCTAAAAAAATATCTAAATTTTTAAAATACTTCACAAACATACTACCAAACATGGGTGAGTCATCCAGGAAAGCCTCAATTATTTTCTCAATCATGTATGAAAATATACCCATCATACATCTTTGGAATGTAATCGACACACCACATAATCGAAAGGGAATTTGGCGGCAACTGAATGTCCTAAAGGGGCATGTGAAATTAGTTTTCCCCTAGTCTTATGGGACTATAGGATTTTGGATGTAACCAGAGATTCCATCTAGAAAAAAAATTCATTTTGATCTAGCCTCACAATAATTTGATTCAAAAATGGAATTTGAAAATGATCATTTTTAGTTTCAAAATTCATCTTCCTATAATCGATAAAAACACTCCTATTAGTTGATTTTTGACATGAATTTTCTCATTTTTCTCATTATTCACAATAGTTAATCCTCCCTTCTTGGGTACTACTTAGACTAGATTGAATTCATATCTTTCAGAAATGGGATATAGAATCCCAACATCAAGAAACTTGACAACCTCTTCTCTCACAACAAATTCCATGTTTAGATTTAACCTTCTTCAACACTCAAATCTTGGTTTATAATTAGGTTCCATAGGTATCCTATGCATACAAAATTTAGGAAAAGTTCATTTGATATTTAAAATGGTATATGCTATCAATTTTTTATACTTCTTAAACAAATATAAAAAATTTTACTCTTGTTTTTTATCTATTTAAGCATAAATGATGATAGATAATGTAGATTTTTTTACCAAAAAATGAATATTTTAGGTGTGATGGTAGAGGTTTTAGCTCAATTTGTGGCTCCTCTTAACTGGATGGTAGACTGCTGGGCCTATCAGTTCAAATTTCATGAACATTTTTTTTAAAGTGAGTCTAAAATTTAATAAATTCTTGATTCCATGTTCATAAATTATCACACCTGAGTTTTTATTTTAGCCTCAGACCCAGCTCTGGTCAGATTTTGGTTATTTTACTCAGGAATTGAGTGTGATATTTTTGAGGTCTCAAGTTAGCATGATCATAGTTAGGGTTTGGGAACAATATTAAATTTTTATTGTTTGGAAAATTTGTGGGTTTTATGCAGGTGAGCAGGCACTACATGGTCATGGAAGCTATGTGATCATCCCAGGTACCCCTGTAGTCACTTTATGAATGGGCATAGACTGCTGCATGACCCACGCTTGGTGTTTTGATCCATGTGGGGTGAACGCATGGTCACCCTATATTAAAAATAATTAATGTGTTTAAATGTGAGTAAAATAAAATAATAAATAAAGTTCAATGAAGGTGTGATTAAATAAAATAAAATATGAAATAAATTAAATTGAAAGAATGTTTTAATAAAATAAATATACGTAAGTGATATAAAAATTTTACGAATTGTTTTAAATGATAATAATAATAATATTATAAGTGAATATTATTATGATTATTATTGGTATTAATAATTTTAATATTATTTATATTATAATTTTCAAGGTTGAGAATGTATTTTTTTTAAGCTAATAATATTCTTATAATTATTATTATAAATAATTTTATTTTTTAGTAACTTTAATTTTTTTTGGGTTTTATTCCCTTCCCCCTCCTCCCTCTCTCCTCCTCCATGCAACCCCTCTCCATCTTTCTCCCTGCAAGTCATGCCCCACTCCCCTCTCCTCCCTTGTGCACATACCTCCTCCCCTTCGACAACATTCCTCCGAAAATCCACCCACTGTAGGTGACCCTCTCCCTCATGCGCACCCCCAATCGTGCCCCTCTACCTCACTCGCCCCCCTCTACTCACGCCCTGATCTCCCTTGCACACCCTTCTCCTTGGATGGTGACCCCCATGGTCAGAAACCTCCTTGGTCGGCGCCACAATGGCCAGTCACCCCTTCGCTTCCCTCACGTCACCCTTTCTTTCACCAGGTAAGCTCATTTACCCATTACTTAGGGTTTCAATTGGGGTTTCTTTTCATTGAGGGTGCTATCATAATCTCGTTAGTTTGAATTCTTGAATTAGGGTACTCCTTGGGTTCCTTGTCGGGCGTTTTGGTGTGCGATTGAAGCTTCACAGTGAGATTTGTGATTTTGGACACCCTAGGTAGGTGATTACGTGTTTAACCTTTAATTGATAAATTTATTTTCTTGTTTTTTTTAATTTTTTATGTTTTATGAAATATATGTGGGGTGCATATGTGGTTTCTAAAGAGTTTTGACATGAGTTTGGCTTCAAAATATATTTTTACTTGTGAAATTGATTAAGGTATAAACCCCTAATATGAAATTTGGAACTGTTTGTGATTTGTACAATTTATTTATTAAAATATATAAATCTTGAAAACCATGTTCTAACACGAATATATTTTGTGTTTGTCTTTAAAGTGGTGTTTGAAATTAAACCGAGTGTATTTTGAGTGTCATTTTTTGTTACACCATTTGTTAACGTCTTATGAACTACAAAAATGGTCTGTGATATTATTGCACGGTGTGAAAGTATTAATTGGAATTATTGAGCATTTTTTAAATTATTAAAGTGGTAATTTTGTATAAAATTGAGTATTTTTTTGTGTGAAATCCTTTGTTTGCCACTTGGTGTCATTTTGTAAAGCATGAAATTGATTTTTTAAACTATGTGAAAGCTTCACATTGTGTTTTGATTTATAATTAATGTGCAGCTAATTTTTAAAGTGGGTTTTGGGAGTACATTGAATGAAATAAAATTTTGGGTTCATGGAAAATTGTTTTATAAATTGTGTTAATGGTTTGTTGAATTATTCAAACATTCCAAAACATATTTGGAAAATATTTTAGTGTACGTAAGATTTCAAAAGATGAGTTTGTTATGGGAAAGTGGTGGTTTGTGATGCATGATGCTTATTTGGTTGATAAATTGTGTAAGAGGTACTGTGTGACATGTAAAACATGATTGATCACAAATGGTAAACCCATGTATCTAGGTGGGTGGACTAGGACTAGTATGCCAGTGATCTGAAGTGGTTTTATCCCAGTTTCACATAGTAATTTTGACGATGACAACACTAACTAAACTATCATGATGATGTTGGGGATGACTAGGTTATGGGTATGTTCTCTACTAGTGGCTCGTGCATGAGAAGGATATGTGTTATGGTTAATTTTACACTGAGATACGATGTTCTTAGAGTCCCAAAGCTATCTAGTTCCTAGGTGTATTTCCCATGACTAGTGATCAATGTTTAATTTTCACTTACCGTCGGCATATGGTAGGTTGGGTTGGTAAATTTTTTAAATTAAGTGTGTTTTCTTTAAAATTATATTATTTTAAAATGTGTTATATATTAAGTTTCACTCATTGAAAGTTGTTTAGGTTTACAATTATTTTCATTAAAATTATTGTAGAATTTATGTAAAATATCAAGCTTAAAAATTTATTTGTCATTTAATTTTTAATGAATGGAATCTATACCCGGTTGGAATCCTACTAGGCTTTGGATCACACCCTACATAAACCTTTGGGTGTATGCAGACCTTACTGTCTCTTTGTTTCTGGTTAAGGAAAGATGTGTCAAGTTGGCAATTTGGTTTCCTTGTGACTTGGTTTCGGGATATTGGTGGTGGCATATTGAGGACATTAATCCCCTTGTTTCATGGAGGTTTGGGGTGTTATTTAGTTTTCTTTTGTGTCATATCCCTTTTTGGGTCTTATTTAGCTATAAGCAGAAAATATGAAAATAAGTAATGGTGTGTTTGGTTAAAATTTTCAGATCTGGAATATTGGTTTTTTCTAGTTATTTTACTTTAATTAGTTCGGGTAAATCATTCCCCTATGTTCTATTTGAAACCCCGGTACTTATGCCATCCTGTGGGGATCATGAACACCCTTTAGGCCTTGTCGCTGGCTGACTTGGGTGAATGGTTAATGGTCGACCTGGGTTGGTTCGTTAAAAAATGGTATAAGAGGAAGGTTATGCTCATTGAGTCTTGTTCCTTGGGGTAGAGTCTGGGAAGACAGGAGATAGGACTACTGGGATTTGACGTTCTGGTTATGATTAGGGTGCATGGCCAGCACACCTCATAGTGGGACTCGAGTCACCAAGGGAAGTTGGGTTTTATATTAGTTCTTTGGTTTTTGTAGTTCGTGGATGTATTGGAAATGAAATGGGAGATGGGTCAATAGTCTCAGTGAGCTTCCAAGACCTGGAAATCCATGTGGATCTAGGGACATTATCTTATAATACTCTCTATGGTGGTGGAGTGATTGGTGTATGGATGCCAACAATATGTCCAAGTCACCCGCTGACATTAGTTTCCCCTTGCATCGTCCTACGTCTCTTATTGTGAAATCGTGGAAGTTTGATTTTTTTAAGTAAAACTGATTTGGTTTTGGGGAGGTGGAAAATGTTTTGAAAGGAAGTTCTTTGAAATTTATGTGTATGGTTTGATAATGTGGGTTGGAAGTTTTTGTTTTGAAAAGTAGAAAGGTTTGATTTTATTCATTGGTGTTCTCATGGGTAACCACTTGTATGGTCATATATGGAAAGGTGGATGGTAAATGGAATGAGTGGACGAGTTCCTAGATGGACATGAGGTGGGTGCCCAGTGTGACACAAAAACATGCATGTGTGAGGCCCATCAAACACCATTGGTGTGTGTCAAACCCACAGATATTATTTATTTTCAAAATGTATTTTTAAAATAAAATTTGGTGTTTTAATAACCAATGTCTGTTTTGTGCATCTTTATGTATTTTTGGGAATGTTTTTTTGTGAGGCGTTTCAAGCTGAGAACCTTTTTGGTTGACATATGTCCAAAGTTTGAGTTCTTGTTCACTCACGGTATGTCTTGGTCATTGGAACAGTTTGATTGGGTCTATGGTTTTCTTTATTGGAAAGTGAATGACTCCATAAAGTATTGATGTATATTCATTGTGTGTTCACGAGTGATCCACTGATGGTTGACACTCTAGTTGATCAAATTAACACCTCCCTAAGGTTAAGTCCTTTTCACTTATTTCGTTTAAGCAGATCCTTTTTACAGTAAAAGAGTGGTTGCGAAAGGTTGGAAGAGGCCTTATTTCTTTAAGCTTCCCGATTCATCAAAGTTAAAGCATGATGTTGTCTTGTTTGATGGTCCTATTTGAGAGCAGTGAAGGGAACTTCTGTGAGGAAATGTGAAAGCGGTATGGGTTTCTATTAGATCGTGGTGTAGTTTCTTGTTGAACCAGAAGGAAGAATATTCAATCATGGGTTTTTAGCACCTAACTACGATTCATGAGATACTTCAACCATCAGAGCTCTAGCCTTAGGTATCAGAGTGAATCTGGAACATAGTCAGAAAACCCTTGGGGTTGTGAGGGACCTTAGTCCAATGTCTATTTTCAGTTTGGAAAATAATTATAGTTTAAGTATTTTGTGAATCCGTTGCGTTCTAAGTGGTCTAGTTGGATGTAGGGGTCATGAGGACCCTAATTATTTTTGACTAACTATGTTTTTTCTTCTGTGTGGTCTAGAGTTTTGCGGTCAGGCCATTGTAGAGGACTGTTAAGTTGTGCGGTAATCCCCCAGGTTAGCTCATGTTGGGATTTCTGTGTCGTTCTGTATCAAATAGTTTGTTATACAGTCTTTATGGTGGGGAGTCTATTAGGGCATCCCCTTATTGGTATCCTGGTACTATCTTAGGTTTTAGTTTCCTCTTATGGTGGGGAGTCTTCTCATGCTTCCCCATGTTAGTAACTCTATTTCATCCTTGGTGTTGGTTTGGCGGTTGATAGTCTCTCTCAAAACGATCAAATTTGTTTCTGGTGATGTGTGTGAGATCTTTGGGAATGCTTAAGACGTTTTATCTCATGATATTTAATATTTCATTGTGATAGGTTTTTTTTATCATTTGGTTGGGTCTTATCTTTTGGGCATGGGCATCAATTGGCGGGGAGTCCAATTTAGGGTTCCTGAGATTATTTAGCAGGTCTTATCTATTTATTGTCAGGGTTCTTGTTTCTTTTTTTTGTCATTCATTGGGAAACATTAAGGTAAGATGGTGTACCAGTTTGGTTTTCTGGATAGTCTTGATATTTCTTTTTGAGGGTTGAAAGCATTTATGGTGGGGGCATTTGTCACACCTAGGTTTTTATTTTAGCCTAGGAACTGACTTGGGTCATATTCTGGTTGTTTTGCTTAGGATTCAGGTGTGACAGGTTTGAGGACTTGAGTTATCATTTTCTTAATTCAATTTTGGGTACCAGACTAAAATTTGAATTTTTGGAAAATTTTCGGGTTTTAGGCTAGTGCACGGGAATCACATGGTCATAGAAGCCATGCAGTTATCCTAGGTACCCATGGAGTCACTTTTTGAATGGGCAGAGACCACTATACATCCTACGCATGGTCACATGAGCCATGCGGTGTGACCGCATGGTCACCCTACATTAAAAATAATTATTTTCTTTAAATACGTGTAAAATAAAATAATAAATAATGTTAAACAAAGTTGTGATTAGATAAAATAAGATAAGAAATAAATTATATTGAAGGAATGTTTTAATAAAATAAATGGAGGGATGTGAAATAAAAATTATAAGAATTGTTTTAAATTATAAAAATAATATTATTATAAGAGAATATTATTATTATTGTTATTGGTATTAATAATTTTATTATTATTAATATTTTAATTTTTAATATTGAGAATGTATTTCTTTTTTCTAATAGTATTCTTATAATTATTATTATAAATAATTTTTTTTAGTAGATTTAATTTTTTTAGGGTTTTATTCCCTTCCCCCTCCTCCATGTGTCCTCCTACACACACCCCTCCAGCTCTTTCTCCGTGCATATCATTCCCCACTCCCCTCTCCTCCATTGTGTGCATCCCTCCTCCCCTCTGGTAACTTTCCTCCTATGAGCCTCCCTCCGCAGGTGCTCTTCTTCCTCGCATGCATCCATGTTCACACCCTGCTACCTCATTCCCCCCCCTCTACTCACTCCCTACTCTCTAGCACACCCCCTCTCATCAGCTAGCGACCCCCATGCTTGGAAACCTTCTTGGCTGGTGCCCCCTTGGGTGATGACCCCTCCGATTCCCTCACGCTACTCTCACATCACCCTTTCTTGCACTGAGTAAGCTTCTTTACCATTTACTTATGGATTCAATTGGAGTTTGTTTTTGTTGAGGGTGAGATCTTGATCTTGTTAGTTCTAATTCATGAATTAGGGTTCTCCTTGGGTTCCTTGTCATGTGTTTTTTATGCCACTGATGCTTCTCACTGAGTGTTAAGGTTTTTGACACCCGAGGTAGGTGATTCTATGCTTAACCATTAATTGATGAATTTATTTGCTTTTTTGTTTAATTTGGTATGTTTTATGAAATATTGTGGGGTGTGTATATGGTTTATAAAGAGTTTTGACATGTGTTTGGCTTAAAAATACATTTTTACTTGTCAACTTGAATATGTTCTAGGTGGAAACCGCTACTAGGAATTCTGGAAATGTTTTTGATTTGTGCAATTTATTTATTAAAATATATAAATGATGAAAATAATTTTTTAAAATGAATATATTGTGCGTTTTGATTTAAAGTGGTGTTTTTAATTAAACCGACTATATTTTGAGTGTAATTTTTATCTGCACCATTTTCTAACGTCTTATGAACTTCTAAAATGGTTTATTAAATAATTGGGCAGAGAAGAAGTATTAATTGGAATGATTAAGCATGTGTTAAATTTTTAAAGTGTATGTTTTGTATAAAATCGAGTATTTTTGTGTGTGCAATCCTTTGTGTTCCACTTGGTGTGATTTTTTAAAGTATGAAATTTATTTATTAAACTTTGTGCAAGCTTTGAATTGTGTTTTGTTTAATCATTAATGTGAAACTAATTTTTAAAGTGGGTTTGACGTGCACTTTGGAAGAAATGGAATTGGGGGTTTATTGAAAATTGTTTTATAAATTGTGTTAATGGTTTGTTGAATTATTCTAAAGGTCAAAAAAATATTTTGAAAATATTTTGGTGTGCATAAGTTTTCAAAATATGGTTTTGTGATGGGAAATTGGTTGTTTGTGATGCATGATGCTTGGTTGGTTGATAAATTTTGTAAGCAGTACTTTGCGATGTGTGAAACTTGATTGAGAACAACTGGGAAACCTAGGTATTTAGGAGGGATAGTAGGACTACAATGCTAGTGATCCGGAGTCGTTTCATCCCTATTTCATATAGCAAGTTTGACGATAACAACACTAACTAAACTATGATGATGATGTTGGGACGACTAGGTTATGGGTATATTCCATACTAGTGGCTCATGCATGATAAGGATATGTGTTATGGTTACTTTTACACCAAAATACGATGTTCCTAGAGTCCTAAATCTAGCTAGTCCCTAGGGGTACTTCCCATGGCTAGTGCTAAATTTTTATTTTTCACATACCATTATCATATGGTAGGTTGGTTGGTAAAATTTTAAAATTAAGTGCATTTTCTTTAAAATTTAATTCTTTGAAACTAAGTTATATTTTATGTTTCAAAAATTCAAATTTGTTTATATTTATAGTTATTTTCATTAAAATTATCACAAAATTTATTTAAAATATCAATATCACAAATTTATTTTTCATTTAATTTTTAATGAATGGAATCTCTACCTGGGTGGAATCCTATTGGTCTTTGGATCACACCTGGCATACACCTTTGTGTGTATGCAGACCCTACAGTATCTTTGTTTTAGGTTGAGGCAAGATGTGTCAGGATGGAATTTTGGTTTCCTAGTGGCATGGTTTTGGGATCTTGGTTGTGGCTGCTGGAGGACATTTCTTACCTTATTGTACAGAGGTTTGGGGAATTTTTTTAGTTTTCTTTTGTGTCATAGCCCTTTTTGGGTCTTGTTTATATATAAAATGAAAATATGAAAATAAATATTTTTGTGTTTTATTAAATTTTTCAGATATATTTTTTTTGGTTTTTACTTGTTATTTTACTTTAATTAGTTCGGTTAAATCATTCCCCCATGTCCTATTTGAGACCCGGGCAATTGTTACATCCTGTGGGGATCAGGAATGCCCTTTGGGCCTTGTCACTGATTGACTCGGATGACTGGTTCGGGGTTAACCCAAGTCGGTTCATGATAAAATGGTATTGGAGGTAGGATATGCTCATTGAGTCATCTTCCTTAGGGTAGAGTTCGGGTATACAGGAGCTAGGAATTTTTGGATTTGACATTCTGGTTACGAGTTGTGTGCCTAGATAACACACCTCATGGAAGTACTCAAATCACCAAGGGAAGTTGGGGTTTATATGAGTTCTTTACTTCTTGTAGTTCGTGGATGTTTGGGAAATGAAATGGGAGATGGTTTAATGGTCTCAATGAGCTCGCAAGGCCTGGAAAGCCATGTGGAGCCGATGAAATTATCCTAGAATACTCTAAGTGGTGGTGGAGTGATTAGTGTATGGACACTAACCCTATGGCCAAGTAACCCACTGTAACTAGTTTCCCCTTACATCGTCCTGCGTTTGTATTGTGAAATAGTGGGAATTTTATTTTTTATGTAAAATTGATTTGGTTTTGGGGAGGTGGAAAATGTTTTGAAAAGATGTTCATTGAAATTTATTTTTATGGTTTGAAAAGTGTGGGTTGGATGTTTTTGTTTTGAAAAGTGGAAAGGTTTGGGTTTATTCATTAGTGTTCTCATGGGAAACCAATTGTATGGGTATATATGGAAATGTGTATGGTAAATGGAATGAGTGGAAGAGTGCTTGGATGGACATGAGGTAGGTGCCCGGTGTGACATGAAAACATGCATGTGTGTGGACCATGAGATACCGTTGGGGTTTGTGGAACCCACAAACTTTTTTTATTTTAAAAAATTGTTTTTTAAAGAAAATTTGGGGTTTTAATAACCTTTGTTTGCATGGTGTGTCTTTGTGTATTTTTGGGAATGTTGTTTGCGAGGTATTTCAAGCTGAGAATCCTTTTTGGTTGACTTGCATTTGAAGTTTGAATTCTTGTTCACTTGAAGTATTTTTTGGTCATTGGTCTAGTTTGATTAGGTCCATGGTTTTATTTTAGGAAAGTACATGCCTCCATAAAGTATTGATGTATATTCAAAGTGTGGTAATGGGGGATCCACCGATGAAAGACACTCTAGTTTATCAAAGTTAGGAATCCCTTTAGTTAAGTCCTTTTCTCTTCTTTTGGTTAAGAGGATCATTTTTATAGTAGAAAAGTGGTTATGAAAGGTTCGAAGAGACCTTATTTTATTATGTTTCCTATGTTGTTAAAGGTAAAGCTTGATGTCCTCGTGTTTGAAGGTCCTGTTTGAGAGTGGTGAAGGTAAATTCAGTGAAGAAAGGTGAAAGTGGTATGGGTTGCTATTGGATTGAGTTGTAGTTTCTTATGGAACCAGTAGAAAGATGTTTTGATCGGGGGTTTTCATCACCTGGATGTGAGACATGACATGCTAAAACAATTATAGATCTATCCTTAGATCTAGAAGTGAATATGGTGCATAGTCAGAAAACCCATGGGGTAATGAGGGACCTAATTCTAGTGTCTATTTTCAGTTTGGGAAATGTGGTCAGTTTAAGTTTTCTATGAAGCTATGGTGTTCTATGCGGTTTAGTTTGATGGAGAGGTCACGAGGAACCAGATTCTTTGCAACTAACCATGTGTTGTCTTCTATGTGGATTGGAGTTTTTTGGTCGGTCCCTTGCAGTGGACTGCTAAGTTTTGCGGGAATCCCTTAGGTAAGCTCAGGTGAGGCTTTCTGTGTCGGCCTATACCAAACAGTTTGTTAGATCGTCTTTATGGTGGGGAGTCTCTTCGAGCCTCCCCTATTTTTATCCTGGTTCTATCTTATGTTTTTTTGCCTCTTATGGTGGGGATTCTTATCAGGATTCCCAGTGTTAGTAACCCTGTTTCATCCCTGGTGTTGGTTCAGTGGTTGATAGTCTCGCTCGAAATGATCTAATTTGCTTCTAGTGATATGCGTGAGCCTCTTTGGGAATACTTAAGGTGTTTTGTATCAGGATATTGAATATTTCATTGTGAGAGGTTATTATTATTATTATCAGCTGGTGGGGTTTTATCTTTTGGGGGCAGACAACACTTGGCGGGGAGTCCATTTTGAGAATCTTGGGTTTATTTTGAAGGTCTTTTCTCTTTGTTGTCAGTGTTATTGTTTCTTTTTTTGTATTTTTCTTCAGGAACCTTTAAGATAAGAGGGTTTACCAGTTCTATTTTTTGGGTAGTCTTGGGATATAATTTTGAGGGATAAAAGCATTTATGGTGAGGGTAATTGTCACACCAAGGTTTTTATTTTAGCCTAGGACCTGAATCGAGTCAGCTTTCAATTATTTTGCTCAGGAACTAGGTGTGACTAGTTTTGCGAACTTGAGTTATAATTTTCATAGTTCAGGTTTGGGTCCCAAATTAAAATTTTATGGTTGTGGAAAATCTCTAGGTTTTATTCTAGTGCGTGGGATCCGCACATTCGTGGAAACCGTGCAGTCATCTCGGGTACCCATGCGGTCACTTTTTTGAATGGGAAGAGACAACAGTACAACATGCACACCGTTGCAGGAGCCATGTGGGTTAACCACATGATCACCCTACATTAAAAATAACTAATACGGTTAAATGAGAAAAAAATAAAATAATAAACAATGTTAAAAAAAGGTGTGATCAAATAAAATAAAATAAGAAATAAATTATATTGAAGGAATGTTTTAATAAAATAAATTGAGGGAAGCAAAATAAAAATTATAAGAATTGTTTTAAACAATAATAATAATAATAATATTAGATAATATTTTTTTATTTGTATTAATAATTTTAATATTATTAATCTTATAATTTTTAATGTTGAGAATTCATTTTTTTATGCTAATAATATTCTTATAATATTTATTATAAATAATTTTGTTTTTTAGAAGCTTTATTTTTTTTAGGGTTGTATTCCCTCCCCCTCCCTCTCTCCTCCTCTATACACCCTTCCCCCACATTATCCCTGTTAGTCATTCCCCACTCCCCTCTCCTCCCTTATATTCAACTGTCCTCCCCTCTGGCCACCTTTCTCTAGTGACCCACCCTCCGTAGGCACCCCTCGACCTCGCGCGTACCCCTACTCATGCCCTGTTACTTCACACACACACCTCTGCTCTCACCCTTATCACCCTAGAACTCCCCCTCTCCTTGGCCATTGAACCTCATGCCTGGAGACCTCCTTGGACAGTTCCCCCTTGGCCGATGACCCCTCTTCTTCCCTCATGTTGCCCTCATTCCACCCTTCCTTGCACCAGGTAAGATTTTTTACCCTTTCTTTAGTGTTTTAGTTGAGGTTTCATTTCATTTAGGGTTCTTTCTTTATCTCTTTAGTTTGAATTCTTATATTAGGGTTATACTTAGGTTCCTTTTCATGTGTTTATTGTGCTATTGAAGCATCGCACCGAGTGTTGGGGTTTTCGACACATGAGGTTGGTGATTCTGTGTTTACCCATTAATTGATGAATTTCTTTGATTGTTTGTTTAATTTGGTATGTTTTATGAAATATATGTGGGGTGTTTATGTGGTTTTTAACGATTTTTGACATTCGTTTGGATTATAGTATATTTTTACTTGTGAAATTGATTTTGTTGTAGGTATAAAACCTATTATACATTTTAGAAATGTTTGTGATTTGTGAAATTTATTTATTAAAATAAATAAATGGTAAAAACCATGTTTTAACACAAATATATTATATGTTTGGGTTTAAAGTGGTGTTTTAAATTAAACTAAGTGTATTTTGAGTGTAAATGTATGATGAACCTTTTTTTAGAGTCTTATGAATTACTCAAATGGTTTATTAAATTATTGTGTGGTACAAATGTATTAATTGGCATGATTGATCATGTGTTAAATTTTAAAGTGGCGGTTTTTTATAAAATTGAGTATTTTTTTATGTTTAATCCATTATGTGCCACTTTGTTTCATTTTTTTTAATTATTAAATTTATTTTCTAAACTATATGAAAGTTGTGAAATGTGTTTTTATTTATCATTAATGTGCAACTAATTTTTAAAGTGGGTTGCAGGTGCACATTGGATGAAATTTCATTGGGGTGTTCATTGAAAATTATTTTATAAATTGTTTTAATAGTTTTTTGAATTATTTAAAAGTTGTGAAACATATTTGGGAAATATTTCAGTGTGTATAAGTTTTTAAAATATGGGTTTATGAAGGGAAAGTGGTGGTTTGTGATGCATAATGCTTGGTTGTTTGATACATTGTGTAGCAGTACTATGTGATGTGTGAAACATGATTAAGAAAAAATGGGAAACCCATGTATCTAGGTGGGTGGACTAGGACTTGAATTCTAGTGATCCCGAGAGGTTTAGTCCCTATTTCACATAGCATGTTTGACGATGACAACACTGACTAAACTATGATGATGATGTTCGGGACCACTAGGTTATTGGTATGTTCCCTACTAGTGGACCATGATTGAGAAGGATATGTATTATGGTTATTTTACATCAATATACGATGTTCCTAGAGCCCCACAACTAGCTAGTTCCTACATGTATTTTTTTTGAATAGTGGTAATTCTTTATTTTGCACTTACCATCAGTATATAGTAGGTTGGGTTGGTAAATTTTTAAAAGTAAGTGCATTTTCCTTAAAATTTCATTATTTGAAACCGCGTTATATTTTAAGTTTCACTCATTAAAAGTTGTTTTGAATTAAAGTTATCTTCTTTAAAATTATCCTAGAATTTTTGTAAAATATCAAGATTACAAATTTATTTTTCATTTAATGTTTAATGCATGGAATCTCTACCTGGGTGGCATCCTAGTGGGCCTTGTCTCACACCCTTCATACACCATTGGGTGTATGCATACCCTATTTTCTCTTTGTTTTAGGTTAAGGAAGGATGTGTCAGGTTGGATGTTCGGTTTCCTAGTGGCTTGGTTTTGGGATGTTGGTCGTGGAGGATCGAGGACATTACTCCACTTGTTTCAGAGAGGTGTGGGGTGTTGTTTTCATTTCTTTTTATGTCATATCCCTTTTTGGGTCTTGTTTAGATACAAATTAAAAATCTGAAAATTAATATTGGTTCATTTGGTTAAATTTTTCAGATATGTATTTTTGGGTTTTAGTAGTTATTTTAATTTAATTAGTTTGGGTAAATTGGTCCCCTATGTTCTATTTGATACTCAGGAACTTATGACAGCCCATAGGGATAGGAAATTCCCTTTGGGCCTTATCACCGACCAACTCGGGTGATCGGTTTGGGGTCAACCTGGGTTTGTGACATAAATAAACTTTTCCAAACTACTATCCAAAGTGGAAAACTCATTAAACTCAATGCCCAAATTTTATTTGAAAATATTTTCCTTACCAAATTTATTAGAGTGTTGAGAAATATCTCCCTCACAAGCATCAAAACATTCATCAACTTTGTTTAAAGCTGTAGATTCATCCCCATGATCTCCTAGGAATTTTCTTGGTTCTCAAACAAAAATTTCCTATTCTTCACAACTATCCAAAATTGAAATATTTTTGATTTTCATATTTGTATAATTACCTATATTCTTACTTTTAACATATTTATATTGTTGGTAAATTTTTCCACATCATCTAACAAAGTATATTCATCTAAATATTATTTAAAAAATTATTTTTTATGATTTATTGAGTCTTTGGGTTATAATATTTCAACCCTTGAACAGTTTTCACCAAATATTGGTTCTTTTATATTCTTAATGACATTGAATTCCACATTTTGTTTTCAAAAATTAAATATAAATTGACCCTTTGGCACATCAATAACATCCCCCAATAGTGGATAAGAAATACCTACCCAAGATAATCGGGATCTCCTTATCACATTCCATATCTACGATAATACAATCAGTGGGTAAAAACAAATATCCAACTCTAACTAATAGGTTTTCAAATCATCCTATGGGAAGTTTAAAAGATTTACCATCCAGTTGTAAAACATCAGTGGTTAATATTAATTCTCTTAATACAAACTCTTCAAATAGTGAGAATGGAAGTATATTTATGCTTGCTCCGAGGATAAAAATGCAGTTCAACTAACCATTATTCCCTAAAGTGTAGAGAATAACAAAACTCCATGGATCATTATGCTTTGGTAAGATTTTGTTTTGAAGTACATCATTTCACTCCTCAGTGGGGCTGTAGGTGAAAAATTCTTCCAATATTTTTTTATGTAAAAAATTTATTAAGAGATTTAAGATAAGATTAAATCTGAATTAAATATTTTTTGAAAAGAATACTAACATTGACCTTGTTGAAAATCCCATGGAATTGAAGCAATTTAGGTTTTTTATTTTTGAGTTGCAACCTTTTAAGGAAAGGGATATATGAGGGAAAATTCCAAAGAATTGAAGGCATTTTTTATATTTCTTCAATAGTCTTTCATTTCCATTTATTCCTTTTTATTTTAGAATATGTTTCTTCATGTTTTTATAATGGAACATCTTTTGTATAAACTCAGTTCATTATTTATGTAAAAAGTCTTTTAATTCTATCCATTTATTGTTTAAATGTTTTTATGGACTAATGATAATTCCCTTTGAGTTCATGTAGATATCAAGGGTGTTTAGGGCTTGTTCGAATCACAAAAACCAACTTTTGGGGTGAAAAAAATCCTATCAGATGGTTAGTAGAAACCATACGTGATAGGCCACATGGTTACTAAAAACTATAAAAGGATGGAAAAAGGGTTGGGGAAGCCTGAACTATTTTTCAAACCATGTGATTTGAGGCACATGGTTGTGTGACACCCTCTGTAGTTTTTTATAGTGGTATGAGACACAATTTTCACACGGTTTTTCAAACTGCATGCAATATCAATGCGGGGTGCCACTTCATATAGAAAAGGATGCACGACTTGTGTACAGTTTGACCAACCATGTTGAAAAATCATGTGGCCCAGTAATTTTGGTAAAATTAAAAATTTTCTCTTAATTAATCTTATATTTCAACCCTAATTTTCTATTCTCCTCCTATGTTGGAAAACAGGCATGGGAGCTCTCCTTTGAAGGTAAAAATTTATCCTTTGATCTCATTATTCTATTTGATATCAAGATTGAGCATCATTAATCTCTTTGGATCCTCATCAGTGAGTTATCAATTCATTATATATCATTCCTTGTTTGGTTTGGTATCAGTTGCACTATTTATGTGTAATGTAACATGCCCTAATTTTATGTTCTTCATCCGTTCTTCATTTTTCTCCCGATCTGAGTTAGACCAAGAGCTAATATTGGATGAAAACTCCACTAAAAACCTACGATAAGTGGTCTCATGTTTTCCCTTCAAATTTTAAGTGTTTATGTATATGTTGTTGTGTCACATGCCCAATTACCCGAGTGATGCCTTTGAAATGGAGTATAATTATTGATTTAAATTGATATGTTTGACCTATGTAATAATCATTTATAATTTTTTAATAGTTTTGAACCCTGAAAAGAAACCACCCCTTGGATGCCTTGTGAAATTAAGTGGACTACCATGGGTGTCATATGAGTTATCACTTAAAATGTGTTGTTTACTCCATACTATGGGATGTCAATTGATGAATTGAAATTTAATTTTTAAATGTAATTTGAATTCTAAATTGAAATGATTAATAGAAGGAGATGAAAGACCATATCCCTTGGCCATTTACATGTCTTATTTTTTTAATCATGAGTTTCTTCCCATGTTGATATTTTAAAATGAGGAAATTAAGAGGCCAAGCCTTCTATGCTTATCCCATGCCTTGATCCACCCTTTTGAGGTGTGGTTTAATTGAAATGAATAATGTGGCGACCTTTTTAGAATTTAATGATATTTATTGAATGATTATCTGTATATGGTGACACATGAGTTCTTATAAGAATTCCATGGATGGACTCATTTGGGTACTTCCTTTCTTACGCCTGAGTGACACTTCGACTCCTTAATGGACTACCACATACATTGTCATGGGAGAATACTATTTTATACCTGAGTGATACTTAGACTCCTTATGGTTTTCCATGTAAAAAATCATTGGTCAGTTTATCACATACGCCATGGGTGATTCTTGGTCCCCCTTAGTGCACTACTAATGACAAAATCGAGTGGAAATGATGTTATACCACACCTAGAGTGGTATATGGGTTCTTATGAGGATCACGATGGATGGGATTATAAGGTTTGTAGTTTAAGATACACATATAGTGATACATGGATTCCAATTAAGATATGAAAAGGGTGGGTTCGGGTTCTAAATTGAATAATTAATGAAATGATTTATATGACACATCTACCAATCCAAAGCACAAGCTTGTATTTAGTCAGTTCCTCACACCTTATAGATGTCCTGGTTAGGCATATACTATTCCTATTCTTCTGGGAGATGTTAGGCTACATCCAAGGTCCTGATATTTAATTGTTATAAGAAACATGATTATAAATTGATACAAAACTCATTGTTAATTCAGAGAATTTCTAGATAATGATGAAGCAAGTAGCAGAGGATGAGTCTCCATGGGAACTCAGGCCTTTATGAGTTGTTTACTTTCAGTTATTCCTTTACATATTCTATTTTTTCTTACAAAATTTTATTATTATATATTTACCAATTGAATGACAGTAACCCTTGTGTAGTTCCCTATTGGGATTTTATCTCACACCCTATTCGAGTCACCGATGGGTTCCCAAATAGACTATATGATTGTAGGTATAGACATGGGAAGTTACCTACTATAGGTTCTTGATTTATGCTTAGGAGAAGAAGAACATAAGACCTAGATGAGGCTTGTGAAGCTAGTTGTGATTATTTTTAGCCTTTTTGTACATTTGGTCCATGTATTGAACTAATTCCATGTGTAACTATTTTGTATATTTTATAGACACATGACATGTATCACCATCATCTATATATGAGATTCCTTCTAGTATTTTTTTTATATCTGCCTTTGAATATTTTCCATTGTTTGATTGATTTAATTATTCTTCTACTTATTTAACATTGTATATACATTGTGCAACAATATGGAGATGAGGGAATAGTCTCCTCACAGACACACTTTGGCAATGAAATCTAGTTGGAAAACTTTGGCATTTCGAGATATGTGGTTGAGGCCATGTGGTCAACGAAGCTCAAGGCACCTATAAGTGGAATTTGGGTTCAGGATGTTAGAAATTGGTATCAAAGAACTATTTTCTGATTTCATTTACTATTTTGAGACACTAGAAAAGGGATAGGATGGTACTAGAATTCTCTAATGATCTGTGTCTAGGCATAGCTAACCCATGTGCCAGAAAAATCCAAATTCCCTCAAATGGAAATTTTTGTTTTTTGAATTTTGGATATTACTTTTGATTTGATTCCACTGTTGGGTGATAAACATGAATTTTGATGTTATTATTGATATGGTTGTCGGTTCTATTTATGTCGCAACCCAATAATAGGAGGTTATGTGATATAATTCATAACATTAGGCACCTTATAGGATTCAAATGCCATGCATTATGACATGCAATATTCCATGCCATATAGGATGCATTTCTTGTTATTATGATGTAGTGATAGGTTCTGTGATAGATATACGTACTGTGTGATTGATATTATGGGAAAGGAATCGAGAATCATGTTTTGTACTAAAAGTGCATGTTGTAATCTAAGTAGTGTTTTCCATATTAGGCTAAAATAGACACCATAGGTAGCCAATAGTGGAATGTTGAGTCTTGGACCATGAGTTTCATGGATTGGAACATGTTATGGTGTTAATTAAGTGGATACCATATTTTGGTTCCTAAGAAGTATGGGCCATTATGGAGAAGAATTTGGTGAAGCATTTGGTTCATCCATTCAAAATGAATTATGATATAAAGGAAATGAGTATATGAATAAAATGGAAAAAAGAAATCGTTATAGTAGAGAACATGAACCGGACATGACCTTAGTAGTGGGAAGTAGGCAGTATCTCTTACTCTTATCAGATCTGTACGACACCTAGGCATGAATCAAGGATTAGGAATATGAGTTTTATTCAAATATAGGAAGGATTTCACCTATCCTATTTCAATATCTATGCTCTTGGCTACAATATTTGATAATTTTCTTATCTAAGGCATGTGTTTGGTATTGTAGAGACATGCCACTATGAAGACCTCCAATAGTATTCCAAGAGGATGGTAAAGAACTCATTATGAAGGTGGTGGGACATGAGCTACCAATGATTCCTTTAGTAGTGCCTGTAACGACACCAATAGTTCTACCAAACACAGATTCTGGGCATAGTTCCATGAAGGATGTATGTGGTATATGAAGGCTTTTCAGGGAGCACTACGACCTGCCCTGACTATGGAAGAGTTGACGCATGAGTTTCAGTAGCAGCATCAAACCATTTTTTTAGGGGATGATAGACCATAGGATGTGGATTCATGGATAGAGTTAATGCTCTCTATCTTCAATAATATTGAGATGCGTTCTGATAGGAGGGTAGATCTCACTACGTGTATGTTGTGTGATTCCTACAAGAGATTATGGTGTGTTATTACACAGAAATATCATCATCGAGAAATTTATTGGATGGATTTTCCTAATTACTTCTATTATTACATATACATCGAGACATTTAGGGACTATAGAGCCTGGAAGTTCATGCACCTAGAGCAGTGCACGTTATGAGTTATGGATTATTCTTCCCATTTTTCCGAGATCTAATGCTTCACACCTATTCTGATTGGTGAAGAGTTATCTAAAGAAAGGTGATTTGAGGATTTTATCAGGTATGACATATAATCATATGAGAATGTATTTTGGATGACTATTGTTTCTAGAATAGTGAATCATGATTTAATCATAGAGCGCAACCTGAGAGAGGCTGGGGTGAGAGACAAGGCAGTCTGACACCTAGATCTAGTACAACATCGACCGATATTAGGAAGATTCATCTGGAGCATCCATGAAGTGATATTAGTTTCCAAATAACATACTCAGGTAGCCAGATGATGTACCACCAGTGTGTTAGATGGGGAAATATGAGACCTCAGTGCAAAATACACCCAGTTAAGTGTCAATCATGTGGAAAGATGCGCCATCTACAATGTTTTTGTAGAAATTTTCCTCTAATGGATAATGAGAGAGGGTTTTCACTAAACCCACATATAGAAGTGGGGTCAGAAGCTTCTCATTTGAGAGGGAGTTAGAGTACAACTAGATAATCAAGCTGAGATGGTGGTCATGAAAATAGTAGTTAGACAACAGACTTGCAATGAAAGTAGAGAAGATATACTCAGGGTAGCTGGGATAGATCACAGGGTCACGGATCAGGCTAGATCTATACTGTGAAACCAAAAATTGAGTATAATCCTATACCTTCTACTGTGAGAGGTACTATTCTAATAGACTCTACATTAGAATCTTCTCTTTTTGATATAGGTTATTCTCATGGATTTATATCTACACCCTCTTTGGAGTGCCTTGGAATCAACATTCAATGTTCTGATAGCATTATGACTATTAAAACTCTATTGAGGATTATAATGTATGATGTACATCAAAATAGGGAGTTCACCCTAGAGATTGGAGTGTCTCACTTTGTATGAGACCTCTTTTTCCTTGAGATGATAGGTTTTTACATCATTCTTAGGATGGGATGGTTGGATCTATTTCATGATTTCACTGATTAATATCACCGAAGGGTGACCTTCACATCACTAGAGGGTAGAGAGTTTATTCACAAGGGAGAATGGAAGGTCCAGACGAGCCTAGATAGACCCAAACATTGTCGGATGGTCGGGATGAAATCCCAAATTATGATTCTATATTTGGATGATCATGGAACACATTACAAAGATTTCCCTCTAGTGGTTAATCATTCTAGGGATGTTTTTCCAGATGAATTTTAAGGATCACCTCCAATTATAGAGGTATAGTTCTCTCTCGAGCTAGTTCTAGGAGCTGTATCAGTATTCATTTCTCCTTACCATATGGATACTCTTGTGATTAGGGATCTTGATAGAAAACTTGAGGATTTATATGAAAAGGGTTTTATCCAAACCAGTACTTATCTGTGGGGTTTTATGGTCCTTTTTAGGAAAAAGGCAGATGGTACCCTCAGACTATGCCTAGATTGTTGGAAATTAAACCAACTGGTAGTTAAGAACTGGTATCCTATGCCAAAGATAGATGACCTTATTAATGGGATTTAAGGAGATAAATTATTCTAAACTATTTATTTGAGATATGTATATCATCAGTTGCATGTTATACCATCAGACATACCTCACATAACCTTTCATAGCATTTATGGTCTATATGAGTATTTGGTTATATTTTTTGTTCTTATGAATGCTCCAGAAGTCTTCATGGGACTGATGAACTAAGCTTTCAAACCTTATCCATATTTTTTTTGTGGTGGTTTTCATGGATTATATCTTAGTGTATTCTCACAATCGACATAATCATGAAAAAAATATTGAGATTTTATTGAATGAATTGAGGGATAATCAGTTATATTATTAGCTCACAAAGTTCCACTTCTAGATGGATATGATTCACTTCCTGGTCACATCATCTTAGAGACAGGAGTATCAATTGACATAGAGATGGCGAGAGCTATAATTTTTTGGGAGCATCCCAAGAATGTATTTTAGTTACAATGTTTCTTGTTGGATACATTACTTACTGGGAGAACTTTTGTGGTGTACACAGACCCTAAAATCCTTATGTACATATTTAAACATCAAGATATGAATCTGAGGTAGTGAAGGTGGGTTGAATACATGCAGTATTTTGACTTCAAGCATGCCTATATACTGGGTAAATGTAATGCAGTGGCATATGAAATGAGTAGTAGGACTAAGATACAACCAGTTAAAGGGGCCAGTAGCGAGTGAAAACTTATGGATTTGTTCTATGATATGCACTTGGAGGTGCATGACATTTAAGGGAATGCTTTTATTTCATCCTTATTTGTGACCTCTACCTTATTGAATAGAGTGAGAATGAGGCAACTATCATATTATGAGGGACTAGTCCTAGGGGGTGTTTGTCAAGTAAGGACCCTTCTCTTTGTGGACCATACGTAAGGATAAAAATTGGTGCGTTCATGGTCACATATGGCTTTCTGAATACATTCACGAGGATCTGGTAAGAGACTTTCATACTTCATCATGGGAAGTTCATCCCAGTGTCACCAAGAAGTATCAGGATTTACATCTCCAATATTAGTGGTCTAGTATGAATTGAGATATTGTTAGTTTTTTCATGCGGTGTTCCATTGATCAGTATGTAAAGTAGGAATAACATCGGCCGACTAGACTTTTATAGGTGCTTCCCACTCTTAACTGGAAATGGAATGACGTTATGATGGAATTCATGACTAGGTCACTAAGGTCACCACATGGTAATGATGCTATTTGGGTTTTTGTTGACAGGCTCAAAAAGGCAACTCATTTACTACCTATCAAGGATAACTTTTCAGTAGATGAACTTGGGAGGTTGTATATCCTTGAGATAGTATGACTTCACCGGGTCCCTCAAAATATTATTTCATATTGGGATGTCTGGTTTACTTCATGATTCTAGAAAGGGATGCAATGCTCATTGGGTATACATGTGCTTCTTAGCATAACATACCACCCTCATACTGATGGCCAGTCAGAATGCACGATACAGGTGCTTGATGACATGCTATGATCATGCATCCATGATTTTGGGGTCTCTTGAGAGAGACACATACCCCTGGTTGAATTCTCCCACAAAAATAACTTTCACGATATTATTTAGATAGTTCCTTATGAGGTTATGTATGTAAGTCTATGAATATCACTCATGATCTAGATTGAGTAAGGAGAGGCAGTTATGCATGGACCTCATCTCATATAGGAGACTACTAAGGAAATTCAGTTGATTTAGAAAAGGATGGCTACTGCACAGTCTTGATAGAAATCTTACACTGATCGTTGTAGATAACCTCACGATTTTGAGGTTTGGGATAATGAATTTTTATGCATTTCACTGAGGTTAAGACATAGATGAATCAAGGGACATGGTAAACTTTTAATGTGATACGTTAGGCTAATTTATATTCTAGAGAGATTTGGGCTAGTAGCCTATCGATTACAATCACCTCATATGTACTTAGTCATGCATGACGTCTTACATGTCTATTATCTATGCTATTATCATTCATACCCATCTCATGATTTTCAACATGAGGAGGTTGAGTTATAGGTATATGTGTCCTTTGAGGACAACCTATTCATATTGAGGAATATAACACGAAGGTTCTATGAGGCCCGTAAATTCCTATAGTACGGGTGCTATGGCTACACAGTCGTTTATATGAAGAGACCTAGTAATAAGAGGACAGTGTATGATAACAGTGGATGGAGTTATTCTCTAGAGATTCTTGAACACCCTTGGAAGGAAAATTCAGGGATGAATTTCTTTAAGGGGGAAGTTAGTAAGAACATAATTTTTATTGAGGTATAGAATCATTTACCTTCTTCAATTTTTAGTTAAAATATTTTTATATAACCTAATGAGAATTCCCTTGGAGGTCATTGAGGTATTTAGGTTTTTAGGTGCTTCTTCATATCCCATAACTCATATTTTGTGGTGAAAAAGGCTCATCACCTGGTTAGTAGAGACCGTGAGGGGAATCCCATACAGTTACTACAAACCATTCAAGGCTTGGTAGAGAGCAGTGGAGACCACACTATTTAACAAACTATGCATTTTGAGGTGCATGATCATGAAATGCCCTTAGAGTTTTTAATAGTGGGATGAGACATGATTTGCACACGGTTTGTCAAACAGTGTTCACTAACTGTGTGGGGTGCCCCTTCCTATAGCAAAGGTCACACAGTTATAGATTGGTTTGTAAAAACGTGTGGCCAAATCGTGAGGCCTAGTAACTTGGGTTAAAATACAATATTTCCCTTAATTAATCTTATATTAAAACCATAATTTTATATTCTCCTCCTACGTTGGATAATAGCCATGGGAGCTCTCCTTTGAAGTCAAAAAAGTATCCTTTGATCCCATTCTTCCATTATATATTAGAATCAAGTGTCTTCAGTCTCATAGGATCTTCATTCTCAAATCCTTTTATGTCATTCCTCGTTTGGTTTGGTATCATCAAAAAAATTTAGCTGCAATATAATATGACTTAATTTTTGGTTCTTCGGTCTTTCTTCATTTTTATCATTATTTGAGTTGAATATGGAGGCAATACTGAATGATCACTCCACTATGAAACTATGATAGATGGTTTCATGCTTTTACTTCAATGTCAAAGTGTTTACATATATGTTGATGTGTTTTGAACCTAATTATTTGAGCGGAGATTTTGAAATATAGTTTAATCCCTGATTTAAATTGATAGGTATGACCTATGTAATTAATGAGTCCCATTGATAATTGATTAATGATTTTGTACCCTAAAATGAAACCACCCCTTAGGTGCATTGTGAAATTAAGTGGACCACCATGGGTGTCATATGAGTTATCACTTAAAATTTGTTTTTTACACTTTTCTACTGGATTTTAATGGATGGATTGAAATGTATTTTGAAATGAAATTTGAATTGTAATTTCAAATTATTAGTGGAAGGTGGATGTAGATGTCGAAAAGTGATCAAGTGCTGAAGAATGTTTCAAAATGATAAAGAGAAGTCATATTCGGACCCGGGGACCCTGTCCGGGGGGCCTGGAGGGGTTGTGCGAAATAAATTCATAGGTGCGCGAATACTTTATGCCCCGCGCAGAATGTTCTAAGATTCACGAAAGGTTAGCAGCGGGGGCACAAAATATTTCATGCCCCACCCCGCGCGACCAACATTCCGCGCCGCCGCCTCCGTCGGGCAATTATTTCACACCAATCTGGTTTCCACGCCACCAGACACCTTTAAATAGAAGGAAACCACCATCCCCTTCAGGGCTGAAAAATCTGAACTGGCTCTTGTGTGTGAAATTCGTCTTCTGCGTGCACAATGATGGCCTTCAGGTACGGTTCTTTTCACACCAAGTCTCCCCAGGGTCTGCCTTCGCGCGAGATCCCCATGGTTTAGACTAAATTCCAATCCCTTCGGGGTCCGCCCCTTGCGTGTAATCCCTTCCCCTTGCGCGTGGGATGGTTAATTGCACGCAATCTTTTCCATTTTTCACACCCCCAGCCCATTTTGTGCAATCCCCTTCCATTGCACGCAATCCCCTTCAATTGTGCGCACCCCCGTCATTGCGCGTAATCTCTCCTCACGCACACTCATTCTAGTTGCGCACAAAACCTTGACTCTAATTCTGTGCAAGAATCACCGATTTTACGCCATATTGATGTTTTTCTCGCAGGCCAACTCATTTCGTGCAAACCTCAATGGTTGCACGCAATCCCACTGGGACCTCTCATCTCGATGCTCCCTAGGTTCCCCTTGTGAGAGTGCCAGATGCTCTTCTTATAGATGCCATTCACAGGTGTCTCTCACGCCCCGTGCATCCACATCAAGCGTCGTTTTCCCATACTACCTTTCAAAGTCCCTTGGATGACACTGCCCATTCTGTGGCTTTGCCTCATGCTTCTTCGCATTGGCTCACTAATGGATATTTCTTCTCGCATAATCACACTAACGTGGACCCCTCAATGATTCGCTCCAGGACAACCCCTCACTCTAGCGTTGACGATGCCTTACCTCCCATAAGGATCAGAGGGTACCAGTTATGTAAGTCCTAGGGGTGCAGAGCAAACCCACCTCCTCCGAGCTACAAGATGTTAAACTGCCAAGAACCATTGTCCTTAGCACATGACGCTAAACTGTGACCTCACCCCATGCCTCGCACGTAGGGTCCCCCTGCCATGGACATTATCCACACCCACTCATCTCCACGAGGATGGGGTCACCCATCACAGGGGATTATATCCTTCTTATTGGAGTGGCGTTTGTTTGCAGGAAAGGCCAACCACCTTGGTGTAAGCCCCTAGTTTTCCTTCCAGGAGGTAGCATCCCTGCACCTCATTTCATCTTCGGTCCTCAAGGTCAGCGGAGGGAATTATAGGGAATGGGGATCCTTCTTTCTTCAGTCCCAAATCTCTCTCCCGCTATGCTTTGTCACCGTCGGGCCTCCATCCTGGAGCAAGCCCCGACTTCATGGGCTGCTAACCATGCGTAATCCCCTGCTCCTCTTTGGGCTCCTCAATGCGTAATCCCCTCTTCACATCCCATGGATTCACCTTTCGCAACGTGATCATAAGGTCTCTACTATATTTTGTTTCTCATAGCGAGCATGACTCACGTGAGCTTAGAGAAAGCACCGACCATGACAAACACCTTGGGCTGCCTCAGTGTGTAAGCCCCAATCCATCCTGAACTAAAGGGACTTTGATCCATGTCAAGGCATGGTACGTAGGAATCCTCCACGAGGTTCAGGCACCAAACACCTTAGGCCACCTCAAACTGTGAGCCCCAATTCATCCTGAACTATGGGGACTTTGATCCATGTCAAGGCATGGTACGTAGGAAGCCTCCACGAGGTTCAATCCCCAAACACCTTGGGCTACCTCAGAGTGTAAGCCCCAATCCATCCCGAACTACGGGGACTTTGATCCATGTCAAGGCATGGTACGTAGGAAGCCTCCATGAGGTTCAAGACCCAAACACCTTGGGCTGCCTTAGAGTGTAAGCCCCAATCCATCCCGAACTACGGGGACTTTGATCCATCTCAAGGAATGGTACGTAGGAAGCCTCCCCAAGGTTCAAGCCCCAAACACCTTGGGTAGCCTCAGAGTGTAAGCCCCAACTCATCCCGAACTACGTGGACGTTGATCCATGTAAGACATGGTACGTAGGAAGCCTCCACGAGGTTCATGCCCCAAACACCTTATGCCACCTCAGTGTGTAAGCCCCAATCCATCCCGAAATACGGGGACTTTGATCCATGTCATGGAATGGTATGTATGAAGCCTCAATGAGGTTTAATCCCCAAACACCTTGGGCTGCCTCATAGTGTAAGCCCCAATCCATCCTAAACTATGAGGACTTTGATCCATGTCAAGGCATGGCACGTATGATGCCTCCACGAGGTTCAAGCCCCAAACACCTTGGGCCACCTTAGAGTGTATACCCCAACTCATCCTGAACTACAGAGACTTTGATCCATGTCAAGGCATGGTACGTATGAATCCTCCACAATGTTCATCCCCACCACCCGGTCATTCTGATCCCCTTCACGTCGGTTCACCCCCGTCCCACATGACGTTAAACTATATTCACCATCTGAACTATGTGGTCTTTGATTCCCAACCAAGAGGATATGTTGGAATCCTCCATGAGGTTAAGGCCCATCACTCATGTCTCATCCTGACCTCTCCCTCAAGCCTATGTGTCTTGGGAAGATCATGCCCTAACCTGGAGGTTCCACTTCCTCTAGGTCCCATCCATGAATCCATTCTCACGGGTTGCCTCCTTAGGTGTCCCATTATTTCATCGAACTACGTGGACTTTGATTCCCCACCACGGGGATATGTAGGAAGTCAATTTGAGGCTCAAGCCCAAAGACATGATCCAACCTGATTCTTACTCGGGCCTCCACATGCCGGTGAGATCATGCCATCCCATTCCCTATTCCGTTTGACAGCGTTCATGATGTTTCCCACGTGTTGGCCCCAATATCGGTGTTCCCTCTAGGGGATTCTTCAATCTGATACACTCTAATCAGTGTTCTGATTAGTCCAATTCGTCTCTGCTGGACGTTAAACTCACGACATACCCTGTGTTAAACATGGGAAGATGAGGAAAACCTTAGATACATGCCCGTGGATTACAATTTCCCACGTTCGATGTGGGATTCCTTGGGCTTCTACGCCTTTGAGAAGCCCTATAATAAGGGACAGAAGACAGACATGCCAATCCCCCAGCGACAAGACATGCCAATGGTGCCAACATGACTACTCTCTTAACCGAAGGTTGCTTCCCTGACTGGACGCCTTGGTGCATCCAAACAGAAATAATGTAATTAATTGGTTTTTATGAAGATATGGTATCGGGAAGAGTTTCATGAACAATGTATTAAATCTATGAGGGAGACCCGGACTAGGTGACAAGTTCTGAGGAGGAATCCACAGAAGTAAGAGCCTACATCCCATCATCCAATTTCAATCAAGGATCAGACGTCCCTAAATAAGGAGAGAATGTCACCCGCCTTTGGAAAGCGAGAATGTGGGGTAACAGCTGCGCGTCCTCTATGTGAAAGATGCGCGTGCGCTCCGACGAAAGCATCAGAAACAGAAATGATGAACCCAACGTGAAGTTATTCTCTTCAATATGGAGACTAGTAGAGTTTGAGGCACCAATGGATTAGCTTGTCATCAGACCCAGTCATCTGGAACCGGTTCCCCCAAGAAAATAGCGGGCCTGTTGTAAAACTCGCCAAAAGTTTCGACAGTTAGGATGTTGATCATTCCGTTCCGCGACATTGTCAGCGACGATCCATCTTACTAGACACGGAATACGGAATGACATTGGGGCACTGGTTGTAGATTTATTTTCCTAGCAGTATTAATGATTTCATCTCCCTGCTTTCAAGAACCAAGTTGTTGCATCCGGAGCTCGATCACCTTCCCACCGGCGCAGGGGCAGGGGCAACACTGGCACAACCACCCCACATGATTCTGCCTCGTCCTTGATGGCTTCGACCGCCATGACTTCTGGGCGCCCACACCCCCTCTCCCCATCGAAAATTATCAAGCTAAGGATCATTAATGACCTTTTACACTGGTACGAGGAGGAGGGGATCATTTCCACCAGGGATATGGCCTGCCAAGATCTTGGGTCGGCTACACCTCACCGTCAATGCTGCCCCTGAGGGCCGCGCAGGGAGCCTATGCTCCCCACCCCAACATTCTATCATTTCCAGAGCTTATCCTCAGAATTCCTTGAAAAATCCCTCCCCTACGCTGATGAGGTAGGGGATGTCCGAGTTGGCCCAGTCAGAGTCCAACTTCAAGGGATCCTAGTGAGGGCTCCCCCAAGCTGTGTCAGCGCCGCCGCTCAGCTCCCTGAGCCAAGGAATAGTTAAGCCACACGCCTGCACCATCGACTCAAGTTCATATGACCCGACGCTAGCATCCGGTGCAAATGGAAGAGGGCGTCCACCATGGGGTGTCAAAACCAATGACTACTGTGGCCCAAGCCACCAATAACTCATATCCCCAACTCCCTGCATACGTAGAGCAGGAAAAATTATATTCCCAACCTAGATCGAGGCCCCAAACTCCCCATGAGCAGGCTGAGTCGACTATATCGGTCGCCAGGACAGGTGATGGCCGCTGCGGACCAATCTGCAGTAAAGCCACCCAGTGTGGAGACCAAATATGTACCGCCACTACGGAAGGTGCGGGTCCTCCCTGCTTCGAACCTCGGCTTGGAGGTCTGCACCGTGCCACCTTCAACCCAAGAAAGGATCATCCCCATGATTGCAACAATCCATATGGGGGTCCCTCCCATGCTCACCACACCAGGTACGGGGTTTATCCCCCTACCACAGACCATAGGTATGGAGATATTTCATGTCCAGTCACCCGCCAGCACAGAGTTCCTCCCCTTGTACCTTCCGACATTAGTCCCAGTGCTCCTCGCACCCCGACTTTCTTGGGTGGAAACCCTCTCTGCCCCAGCACCAATGCGGCTAGAGGACCCCTTGTTAGAAATCATCCCTTTTCAATGGAGCCACCCAGGGGCAGGAAGTCGGGTCATCGCTATCGTAAGAGGAAATCTGGAGAAGGCTGGACATGAATCAGACCAGTACGCTTCTTAGATTCCGAGGCTGAGTACGACTCAACACTGGAGCCCTATCCTCAGCCCTCCGAGTCAAGGGCTGAGGAAGGAATGAGACACATCAGCCTTGTACTCCTGGAATTTGAGATCCACAGGATCCCTGTTTATCTCCGAAGGTATATCCAGGAGGACAAGAACTTGGCATGTCCCCAGGGACTGACCGCACATTCGCCACCCACATCTCCGGGAGTACCCTCTATCTACAGAGAGCTATTTTGGGGTCCAATGGAAGGAGAGTCACGACTTAGACCACCCTCCATAGATGCTGATGCTGTGTCCGGAGCTTTGGTTGTCGGTCCATCTTATTGAGATATAGAAGCCGGGTCACTACAGTCCTTAGAGGACAGCCCAAGGATCAGTGGCCAGTTAGCTGACTCACCGTATTCTCCACTGGCTAGCCTGCCGTCCCCGCGGTCCGCCTCAGTGCTGCTGCCAGTTCCTTAGCCACCCCCTGTTGACGAGTTGGGCAATAAATATCTAGAACCTGAATCTTAGGCGTGGAGTATCTGGATGATCCTCGTAGCAGACCACTTCCTTGAGAAGTTTTGGCCGGTCACAGGACCAAATTTTGGTACGCCAGAATCGCTCACCCCGAAGGAGTTTGAATGTTTCCTCCAGACCCTCTGGGTGACTCATGTCCCTCTTCGCCACCGGCAGGTGACTTATCCCGGGAGCCAAGAGCACCTTGAAGGAATCGGCGAACAATGTCGTCTGGTTGATCTAGCCACACTCCCCATGTTCCATCACCCTAAGTCACCTTGTTACCGTCGGGCCCTCCAACAGCAATGTGTTCAGAGCTTCCAAGTACTCCACAAATATATTAAGGAGGCTACCCCCCATGCACAAGTATATGGATAGAGGCAATGCGCTTCCCTCCTCTTCAGTGCTATTCGCCGGCAGCCCAACTTGCTAGGCGACATTGAGGACACTCCCCCGAGAAGAGTTTCAGTTAACATGACCGATCTATCGGGAGGGGAAAATGAGTTGGAACTTCTCAATGGGAACCTCCTCCCTGAGGACGTACCACCACTACTAGACCCATCAGGGAGGGTTACTCATCAGCAGTGGAACCTCCTAGGTCTCCCTCCACCCACTGAGGCATTGGTACTCAGCTGGAATGTCAATAAAGGAAAAGAGAATGTTGGAGGTGTCAAGAACTCCGACCCGTCCGCTTCAGTGAAAAAGACAGAGGAGGATCCCAAGATGGCCACATTACCCCAGCAGATTACTAAGTATAAGAAGCTGGTTGATGAACTCCTGGATGAACGCGCTGTATAGAGATGACCAAACTACGATGATCCAAGGCCGGGGAAGCAGGGGTAGGAACAACTATTCCTTGGTGAGCTGCCCCCAGGCAACCCTGATTATGTCGCTCCCACTAATAGGGCAGAATCCAGAGCTCATGGAAATAGGGCATGGTATGTATCACCAAACCCTCCTAAACGGCGCGATAATCCAAGGAACCCTGCTCGGGCTCCTCCAGCAACCCCAAGGGTCGCTCCACCAGCTGTTCCACGAGCTGCTGAGCTTGTCTACCACATTGAAGAACCCAACAACACGATCGTGGTTAGGGACCCCCATCAAGATAGGGACCCATGTCTAGATAATCCAATGGAGGCACTCATAACCCACCTAGAGGCATTGGAAATGTGACAGGTGGCCATCCCACCTAATGGCAATCCATATCCGGCATGGGTGGATGATATGCCGGCACCCCCGAGATTTGAAAACCCCACCTTCGCCCCCTTTAATGGGACGGGGGACACGCCACAACACCTAGTACATTTCAAATCAAGGTGTGGGACTATGTTAGGGACCCCAGCACAGCAGGAGGTCACCAAGCTCTGCTTTTTTGTTCAGACACTAGAAGGGCCGACATTCGGTTGGTACAACCAGCTCCCCGTCAGATATGTGACTAGTTGGGAGGACCTTCGAAGGAAATTCCTTTACCATTTCAACTCTACCACCCAGAAGACGAGTATCACAGACCTCTTCAAGTTCAAAAAAAGTCCTGATGAGCAAGTCGCATACTTTATCGCCCGATGGAAGGGGCTCACATACTCCATTGACATGCCACTGAATCAATAGAAATTACTGACGATGTGTATGGGGAATGTCAAGATAGAACTGGTTCCCTACCTGATCACTCAAAACTATCCCAAAGGGTGTAGGACCCCGGGACACCCTAAGAGGGGAGGGGTGAATAAGGGTGGAAACTTTTTCTTCTTTAAGTTGTGGATCTTGTTCCCACGTTGGTAGGAACTACTTAAACCTGTATGATGGATATGATTAGCAATTAAACATTCACATGCAGAGACAGATGACACAACTATTTTTACTTGGTTCACCACTAAGGGCTACGTCCAAGGAGTATACGCCGACAGGTTGCCGGTTGTACCTAAATCCACTATGCTTCACTAGCTGCGGATACAAATGTTCGGGTACAGACACTCTGTCCCAGGCTCACTGCCTTTACAATTGTTCAGGGATAGCTCACTGTGTCCCTTGGGTCACTCCCATTGACTCCCCCTGGCTCACTGCCGTTGGTGAAGTCTCACTCAGTTTATAGACGTGAAGGTCTCTTCAATGGATAGACATGAAGTTATGTGTCTCCTGTTCAGCATGAGACTTTGCTTGCATCAGAGTTCAGAGTTGATTCTCTTTTCAGTTCAATCCTCCTTTAGTGCAATGACTGAATGCACTATATCCCCTGCCCTTTTTTGCCTGAATCACAATCACTTGTGTGATTTCTCAATAAATGATTCTCTATCAATGTCCATATTTCATCCACTAATGAATACTCCTTTTTCCCCTGTCCACTAGGCTAACAACTTCTGAAAGGGTCTTCACAAAGTACCCTACTTTTCACGGCTCCCAATCTTGGGAAGCTCAAGCAATTCTTAGCAGAGCCCCTGCCTTTTCGCGAAGCTCAATCGCGAAGCACTCTCGCGATGCTCCAGCCTTCGCAATGCTTGTATATCGTGGAGCTCCTGCCTCTTCGCGAAGCTCACTGAGCCAACGCGGGGCACTCAAATTTTTGCGGAGCTAGGAAAGCCGCCGCGAAGCTCAACTTTTGCGAAGCAAACTACCTTTGCGAGTGACCTTTGCGAACCTAGAGCAATGGTTTTTCGTTGAGATCTCTCTCTACTTCTCTCGAGGGGGTCAGCCTCTATTTATAGGCAATTCCACCGACCCTCGTCCCTTCCGCGTGAAGTCAACGCCACATCATCACAAATCGTGAAGCTCCAAAGTTTCCACCAGAATTCTGTCCAAATCGCGAAGCACCACAGAAATTTTCCGTTCGCGGAGCTTGACGTAGTCGCGAAGAATTACCGTCAACTTACCTTCGCGGTGAGCCTTTGTTCTTGAAGCTCCCTTGAAAATCCCTTCTCTTTCGCGAAGCTCCCTCACAAATCCCTTCTCCTTCACGATGCGCTTCAGCCTCTGCCGTTCGCGAAGCTTGACGTAATCGTGAAGAGTCACCGTCTCTATTCTTCTGGTCTTCGCGAAATCCAATCCATACATCCCATCTTCGCGAAACTCATGCCTTTTCCATATAAGAATATGCTCTTCCTGGAAATCCACTCTTCACGATGCTCAGCAACTTCCAGATTTTGGACCCCAAAAATTTGGCAAACACTGGGAAATGGCGCCACCTTGTATATGCTCTTTTAGTCCGCCTCCAGATCATCTATTCTGATGTTCCAGGAATAAAACATGGATCAATATCCACATTCCTCGAACTCGACGTGCCTCCATGGAATCTCCTTTGTCAACAAATTGGAATGTCGTCTGTTTTCTTTGTCAACAAGCACGATCACCTCAACAACACTTCTTCTTGGTGATCTGTATCCTTCGGCAACTCTTCTTCTTGTATCACAAACTCCTCTATTGTGATATGTATTCTTTGAATGCATAGAATTAGAATCATCATCTTCTATAACAATGTGATGTGCATGACTATCTCAAAATTCCAATCATTGCAGATTGTCCTCTTCATCAACAGTCATGATATACTTCATGCAAGCCGATTCAATTCGTCAGGAAGTCTCTTGCATGGTTCTCACCTCATTCTTCTTTAATCAGTCTCAGATGGATTGCACCCCACATTCTTCATTGATTTAAACAATGTATCACCTTTGACACATGTTCTTTGAACTTACGATCAGTACAACAATCGCCTGAGTCACTACTCCTCTACTTCATCTGAGTACTTCATGATCTCCCTCATTGTGAGCTTCCATTCCTCCATTTTATTGGAGTACTTCTTGATCTCTTTCATTTTGATATTCCATTGACAACTATTGACAACAAATACAAACTTTATACACAAATTGGTTCCAACAAAGGGTTATGAGACTTCTCAGATTAGGCCCAACACCTCAAAGAATCCCTGCAATAGGTCAGCCAGGCACGTCCGTTGCCCCCTATGATCCCATCAAGGAGGGATTCCAGAGCCGAGCCTACCGCGTGGCCCAGATAGAGGCCCCTAGATAGCTAGAATTTCTACTAGTGGAGCCAGATCCATAGCCCTGTAGAGGTCCACCACCATGGGCATAGTTTCTAGTCCAGCAGCGACCACCTCAGAATCGGCAGACGCCTCCACGTAACGCGCCACTACCGCCTAGTTGAGATAATCAAGATCCGACTCCTCGGCAGGCTCCTCCGGCCCCCCGTCAAGGTTAGGCTCCTAGAGCCCCCTTTATGGATAGAATAAATTGGACCTACTCATTCAACGAGGCTCAGGTCCTTGGTTACTTCTGCAGTGCCTTATATCAGAGAATTGTATGACTTCCTGAGTGCAAAAATCCAAAAGAGGTGCATCTCACCGATCACCCCAACTACTGCCCTTATCACCGAATCCTGGGGAACACCCTTAAGAGATGATATGTTTTTAAGGATTGAATCTAAGACCAGATTGACAACAACATAGTTAGGTTGGGCCCATCCCCGGCATAAGTGGCGGGTGTCTTTGTAAGGTCATATAGCGGTAGCGACGACGAGGGCGAATGACAACAGGTTTTTGACCATGGGTATCAGAAGTATAATGACTGGATGGATCACAAAACCATATCCCACACCCATGGAATTATACATGCACACCTGAATCAGCCGAATCCTTCAGAAGATGTGGCCACAACTTCTGTATCATCGTCTCAGCCAGCCTCTTCCCAGATGAGAAAGCATCGGCGGCGCAAGAAAAATCAACGCAATTCAACAATGTCATCATCGTCCCGCACTATCAGTGACTTCATGCCCCCAGAGATGGGGATTCCACCAAGAATTCACCCAGTGGTGGATGATTCGTCGAGTGACAGTCAAGGGTACACTTTGGTTAACACTGTTGAGTTGGTAAGCCTCTATATGACTCCCGATGAGGGGGAGCACCTAGCGAACCTCCCCTAATGTCCCTAGCTCATGCCAACGTCGGAGGAGCCGCGACCATATGGGTCATCAACGCATATTTGTTGGAACCTCCATCTAGGTCATGCATGCCACAAAGACTAGGCAACAGCTCCAGCGTAGAGCTCATCACGCGCAACCTCCTCATCCAGTGTCGACAGGCCCGCCTCCACCACTGTTTGTGCTACAGGATCAAGAAGAACCACATCGGTCGTTCCGCGACCAGCTTCACCCTGCCACAGGACGATCCCAGCCGTCCGGTCCTCACCTGAAAGCTACACTATGAGCTTAGACTAGTGGGAAGTGAGATATTCCCAGTACCAGTCAGCTTCCAGTCTGGTCGCCTGGGCCTGCCATTCTTTCTTTCACAGAGGGGATTCCCACTAGAAGAAGTTTGCACCTAGTGCAGAAGTATGATGTTCTCAAGCACCTCGCTAACATCCCAGTGAGTCTTTCCATTCTTGAATCCCTTATCCTGTCACCAGATATGCGCAAGGCCCTCACTGAGGATTTAAGAAGCCCCCTCCAGTTTGAAATGGAGGTAGGAGTGGCAGAAGATTTCCATGCTAAAACAATTTGGGATCCCGAATTCCATGCCATCATTAAGTTATCTGGAGATGATGAAGGATCCCCCATACATGGGCACATCCACCCACTGTATATCACCTTCCAATTCAACAGCGTGGAGGTTAGCCTCTCTCTCGTTGATACTGGCTCTGGGATCAATCTTATCCTAACATAGACATTGCTGAAGCTAGGGTTATCTGAATATGACCTGACTCCCTCTGATTTAATAATCTAGGGATATGATAGAATAGAGCAGACCCTGGTCAGCATGATCCATTTGAAGACCCAGTTCGGTGGCCTAGTTTTCAGCACTGAGTTCATGGTTGTCTCCTAGGACACCGCATATAATGCATTGATGGGTAGGCCATGGATCCACCTGCACGTGACAGTCCCTTCATCATATCACCAATGCCTCAAGTACTCCCTTAATGGTAGAGTGCACATACTCCAAGGTGATGCATCTCTTTTCACCTCTTGTGAAGCCTGATACTTAGACGCTGAATATTACAAGAGAAAGGATAAATAAGATCAGACAAGTGAAGTTGAGCCTGTCAACACTTCGACCAACCCTTGGGCAGGCCTGAATGATGCCAACATCTTCTTGATCCATCGGTTGGAGGCCACAACCCCCGATATGGTGGAATGTTTTTTCATTTCTTGGATAAGAGGGGACCATTCTCCCAGATCTGGGTGGCGTCAAAAGATCACTTTGTATTTTTATACGAATTAGGATTTAGTGATCGTGGAGCCTCCCACTCCCATTAGGTATCAGGATGTCCGACTCATGGAAATGACAGTACATCCTACTTTTCTGTTTCACCGGGCTAGAATAAGCCAGCTCCAGCCAACGCGCCACTACTGTTTTGATATTTTCAATCATCTCCCCTTGGGCTAGAGACCAGATAGGATCGGGTCGACAACCTTCATCACTATGGTCTCAGCAGTGCTAGAGTTCCCCGATGCAATAACCACTGCCACACAAGCTGGTAACAGCCTTCCATCGGGGTCTAGTTACTCAAAAGTAACTTCCCCATGAAAGATCCCTCCATAAGTGAAGAAGATGATATAGAGGATGCCCCTACCTTTGAGGAAGGTGTCTCTGCCATGGTTGACGAGTTGGTACAGGTGAACCTCAGAATCAGGGTGGACCTAAGACCCACATTGATCAGCACCGCTATGTCCCCTGAGGAGCAGCAGCAGTACATAGGCTTCGTTAATAATCACCTTGATGTAATCTCCTGGAGTAATGATGAGATGGCGAGACTAGATCCTTAGGTAGCCATCCACTGCCTTGGTCTTCTGGAAAATCATCATGGATTCAAAAAACCTCCCAGAAAGATGCACCCTTCTCATGGTTCCATGGTCAAGGTCGAATTTGACAAGCTCATCAGGGCCAACTTTGTTAAGGAGGTCTAGTACCCCAAGTACTGGCCAACATCGTACCAATGAGTAAGAAGAATGTACAGATTAGAGTCTGTATTGAGTTCTGAGATCTCAATCTCCATTGTCTGAAGGTTGATTTTCCCCTTCCAGTGATAGGATTTTTGATCGACGCTACGACAGGGTTCCAAGCCCTCTCCTTCATGGATGGTTACTCTAGATATAATCAGACCTGGATAGCCCCTAAAGATGAGGATTCCAAAGCTTTTAGGGTTCCCCAAGGTACTTTCTATTACTAGGTTATTCCCTTCGTCCTGAAGAATGTAGGTGCTACCTATCATCATGCCATGCATCACATATTCAATCCAATCCTTGGGACATTGGTGGGGTGATATGTGGATGATCTGGTGGTCAAATCTCACCAGTTCCATGACCATATCAAGGACCTTGAGAAGGTGTTTGGATTCCTCCGCTCCTGCAATTTAAAGATGAACCCATTAAAGTGTGCATTTGGGGTCACTTCAAGAAAGTTCCTTGTCTTTGTTATCAGGTACCGGGGCATCGATATCAACCAGAAGAAGATCAAGTCCATCAGCCAGATGCCTCCCCCGAGTAATATGCAGGACATTCAAGGTCTCTAAAGCCACTTAGCCTACATACATTGATTCATTGTGAATATGGCTGGCAAGTGTAATCCCTTCTCTCAGCTCATAAATAAGGGAACCACTTATGAGTGGGACAAGGAGTACCAGACCACTTTTGAGGAAATCAAAAAATATTTTCTCCAGCCTCCAGTCTTGATGCCACCCATCTCTGGGAAGCCACTGGTCCTCTATGTCACCACCCTCGAATAGTCCCTCGACGCCCTTATTTCCCAGAAGAACAATGAGGGGACATAGAGAAACCTCTACTACCTTAACCACATGCTCGTTGATAAAAAGATCAGATACCCCCCCCATCGAGAAGAGCTACCTTGCACTTGTGTTTGCCGTAAAACAATTGCGACATTACCTGAAACACCATGAGGTACAGTTGGTGTCTCGTGTAGACCCATTGAAGTACATCCTAAGCCATCCTATGTTGACTGGCTGACTAGTGTGGTGGGTGGTAATCCTCCAGCAGTTCGACATCAGGTTCGTGCCTTAGAAGGATATCAAAGGGCAAGCATTGGCCGATTTCCTTGCTGCCCATCAAACCTCCACAGAAGAATACCTGAACTTGGATTTTCCTGAAGAGGAAATCCACTCGGTCGATCAAGACATTCCGTGTTGGAAAATTCACTTTGATGGTGCATCCTAGAGCCTCACTTTTAGGAGACTCAATGATCCTCGATTCAACAGAGTAGGCTTGGGTATCATTTTTATTACCCTGGCGCAAGCCGCTCTTCCATATTCATTCCTATTGTCGGAAGGCTGCACCAACAATGAGGTGGAGTATCAGGCCCTCATTACTGGCCTTGAGCTGGCCCTTGAGATCGACATGCCCCATTTTCATGTGAAAGGGGACTTTGAGCTAGTTATTAAGGAGGTCAATGGAAACTATGTTGTTATGAAGCCAAAGATTGAGCCATTGCTGTAGAGCACCCTCCAGCTAATGGACCAGTTCCCTTCTCAGCCAGAGGTTACCGATGTACCTTAGTCACAGAATGGTCGAGCAGATTCTTTGGCCAGCTTAGCTGCATCACTTGTAGAGCCCGAACAGGATGATCTGATTATCCACGTGGCACATCGGAGAGTCATAGCTCCTGTTACCCTAGATGGTGATGACGGCCCATTGGTAGGCCACCATACCATCAACGCCTCTACATTAGGACCCCTGGGTCTTCCGGATGTAGTGATCGAAATTATTACTGATTATAGGACACCCTTGGTTGAATACCTCCAACACGGTAATCTTCCGTCAGACTGTGTCGAGCGTGAGCGAATCCAACGCCACGCGCTGCATTTTACCCTCCAGAGTGGTCATAGTCTTGAGAAGATCCTCTATAAGCATGGGTCTGATGGTGTTCTCCTCCGTTGCATTTAGGGGATTGAGATTCCACAGGTCATGCAAGAGGTTTACACCGGTTCCTGTGGTGCCCATCAAGATGGGCCAAAACTTTCTCACCAGATCCAAAGATTATGGTATTTTTGGCCTTCCATGATCCACGACTACATCGAGTTCACCAATAGGTGCCAAGCATGCCAATTTCATGCTAACTTTGTTCATCTGCCACTAGAGCCTCTCTACACTACCAAGTACTCTTGGCCCTTTATAGTCTGAGGATTATATATCGTAGGACAATACCCACCGGCAACGGCTCACCAATGCCAATTCATTCTGACCAATATGGATTTCTTTTCTAAGTGGGTAGAGGCAATTCCGCTCAAGGAAGTCAAGGCCTGTTCTATCGTTGACTTTATGAGTTCCAATATCATCCATCGGTTTGGGTTTCATCACGCTATCCTCACCGATAATGGCACCAGCTTCCGAGCAGCCGAGTTGAAAAAGTTGTATGCCAGGTAAAACATCCTCTCTAACCATACCTCCCACTATCACGCACATGAAAATGGATAGATTGAGGTGTTCAATAAAACCCACTCTAACATCCTACAGAAAATAGTTGGTCAGAACAAAAAGAGTTAGCTGGATAAGCTCCCCAACGCCCTATGGGATTATCAGACGACGACTCATAATTCCACCCAGGTGACCCCATATTCCCTGGTCTATGGAGATGAGGTCATCCTGCCCATCGAGATTCAGTTTCCCTAATTGAGCACCATGGTCTATGACTAGAAAGTGCCAGATAGAGTAGTTGAAATTTGTCTAGATGAATTGGAAGCACTTGAAGAGAATAGGCTTTGTTCCTTGAAAAATATGGAAAGGCATTAGATCGGGATGGATCAAGGCTTCAACAAGAAAGTTCGCCTCCTCTCTTTCCTACAAGGCGACTTGGTACTGTCCCTCAGGGCGCCAATGATCCCCAGCAGGAAACCACCCAAGTTGGAGCCCAAATGGGAAGGACCTTTCATTGTTCATAAGGTTTATCCCAATAGAGAATACTCCCTGGTGACCATGGATGGTGAGATTATAACTCCTCCCACAAATGCAATGTTCTTAAAGCAATACTTTTCCGGAGCTCCACAGTCCCGTATGAACTTAAACTGTCGGTCCTGCATGACCCTAAACTGCACGCTCATCCCGCATGACGTTAAACTACATGTCATCCCACATGATGTTAAATTGTATGTCATCCAACATGATGTTAAACAGCATGTCATCCTCTATGACGTTAAACTGTATGTCGTCCCACATGATGTTAAACTGCATGTCGTCCCACATGACATTAAACTGTTTGTCGTCCCGCATGACGTTAAACTGTATGTCCTCCCGCATGACGTTAAACTGCATGTCGTCCCAAATTATGTTAAACTGTATGTCATCCCACATGATGTTAAACTTTATGTCGTCCCACATGACGTTAAATTGTATGTCATCCCGCATGACGTTAAACTGTGTGTCGTCCTGCATGACGTTAAACTGCACCTTCAAGAACTACGTGTGGTTTGATTCCCATACTTATGGGATACGTAGGACCACATGAACATTTAGATATCGTGTCCAGACCCATCTATTAGAGATATCCCAGTCACCTAGGCCCCTTGGCCTATTCCATTCCACGAGAAGGATGTGTAGTTGTGATACATGGTTATGCCCTCCTTCGCGTTGGGTTTTTGGAACCATGCCCCCCTCTTCTCCTGGGAATCCCTAATCTCTTGGTCACTCTCAAGATAATCCCCTCGACCCTTTACTGTGGTACGCTGATGTGTCTAAGAGTACTCTGTTCTAGGACCTGGAGTGTCAAATTCAACTTGGGCAAGTTTTCATCCACTTGTCAAGCTTCATGTTCCCCTTCATTTGGCCCCCCGTTATCTTTCACATCCGAAGGGACCCCCAAAATGTCATGGATGCTCGGCCCAAGGGATCTCCTACCATTATGGGCCAACACCCTCGAGGGTTTCAGACAACAAATTGATACAAGTCCCATGTTTTGAACATTGTTAGCGGTCGATTATCATTTGTTTGTCCCCATTATAGGCTAACACGACAGGATGCTGTGTTGCGAACATGGTCAGCAGTAATCCTCCATCGTCACGCCATCCCCATTAGGCCTTGAATACTAGTTAAATGATTCACATTACATTCCACCCCATCGTTTCTAGGTGGAATCTTGACACTCTTGGCACTATCCCTCAGTGCACCTCCGCACATCAGGGGAACAAGATGCAATACGACGTCCACCGAGGATCCCACGATCCGAGCACAAAGACCATAAGTTGGGATCTTCTCTAAGAGCTATGTGCGGCTTGATCCTCATACTCATGGGATACGTGGGATCACCAAACATTGATTTTCAGGTCCATCTCTACTAGAAGCTAGATTCTCCTACCCCTTATCATCTGACCCTCACTGGCCTCTTGGGCCGAGGCTCCTCTACCAAAATCGTGCACAGTGATGATGTGGACCTCATCCTCATTCACGTTAGGTATTATTTATTACGTCATGCTCATTCCTTCAATTCGAAGACATATGACTTTAAACTGTGATGTTTGGTCCTATCACATGACCCTAAACTGTGATAGTATCGTCCCGAATGCATGAAAAAAAACAACACTACATTGTGATGACCTCATCATAGGGGACATCACATTGGGTATCAGTCATCCACTATACCATTTTTCAACACCTGTATACGGCTTGATTCCTGTGGTGATGCTGGGAATTTCTACCCTAGGCCTGTCACTTCACAAAAAAAAACCATTCACCTTAAAGGAAAAACAAGATACATCAAATACTGCTTCTTTTGGTGTGAGGGCCAGACCCGCACGCCCCTGTCATGATTTGCACTGGTACCTTGTTGTGCTACTTACAGAACCACGTATTTCTTGATTCTCATTCTCATGAGATACATAGGAACGCCCGAGTAGTTCCCCACGGGTCCAACTAACCTTCATGTTCGGTCCCTTAACCTAAACACTTCCCCAAGGAACACATGGTAATTTGGACTTATGTCCTCATTCACGTCGGGTTTCATAATCTCCTTACCATGTTCCCTGCATTTCTTACCAATCCCTAGTCCGAGTTCTAAGACCTTAAACTAATAACTTTTCCAGAACTACGTGTGGTTTGATTCCCATCCTTATGTGATACATAAAAACGCCCAAACATTTTGTCTTGGGTCTAGCCCCATGAATCAAAAAAACCATCCATTCCCTCACCGTCGGCCCCTTGTCCTGACCCTTCGAGGAGTTGTGTAACCGCAACATTTTCCCTAAAAAATTTCGGGATTCCCCATAATGACATTGGGAAGAAATAGTTCCCTCACCAGAGAGGTCCTGTCTAAAAGTAGGGATGATCCATTATCAGATTAATGCGCCCCCTAATGTGCTTCCACCACGGTGGTGTAATTTCTGGAGTGTTGGATTCTGTTCGAACAAAACACCACTTCACTTTCCATGATTTGCGTGCCCTTTTATTCAAACCCTCATCCTATTTCATGTCTGAAGGGACCCACTAAAAATATGGATGCATGACCTATAGTCCGCCTGCTGTTCGGGGCCAACGTTCTGGAAGACTGATGGATGATATTTGAGTTAGGTCCTGTGTTGCGAACATGGTTAGCGGTTGACCCTCATTTTTTGTCCCTATTTCAGGCTAACGCAATAGGGATGATATGTTTCGAACATGGTCAATAGTTTTCATTTATTTCCACCCCCTCCCATAGTATTCAGAATTTGGGTAATGTGATTCATATTTTTCATTACCCTATGTTCAGACTGATTCCAGTGCCCCAGGCATTTCCCCAATCATACGCTGGAGCACATTGAGAAGACGATACATCAATCGGTTTGAGGACCTCTTCCTTTGATTGGGCCTCCCTCTTCTCCTCAAAACTATGGATTTGAATTTAGAATACCTGAAGCTTAGTTGACGCTCCCATAATCAAATGAAGTGATAGTACGAGCATCCCTTGTTTCTCACATCGGGTACAACCCATGTGATCTTAAGATTGGATTGCTATTTATTTCAAGATTATGGTTGAGAACGTTAAACCAAAGAGACAAGTAAATAAATTTTTCCATACACACAGTTAAAAAACAAGTAGTTTTAAGGAGAAATAAGTTTATGGGTTCGGCCAAAACAGGGCCCTTAGGGGTTGGCTTCTTGGATGGATCTCTCCAATACCGCCACCTTTTGGCTAGTGGCCTCTAGGACTACCTCCCACCCCCTGAGGAATCTCTCTTCATCAGAAGCTACAGAGAACAGTTCGGTGAATCTAGCACATGCCAACGCCTATTTAGTTTGGAGCTCAGTTTTCTAGTGACTCGCTTCCACGAGTTGTTCTTGGGTGTCTGACAGCTGGTCCCTCAACTGCTCGACGAGCTTAGAATAATTTGTGATGAATATCTCCTATTATTTCGCTTGTTCCTAGAGTCATTGAACCTCCAACTACACCCTAAAAAATTCTTAGGTACTCCCTGAATCCTCTCGACACTAGGTAATGTCGGAGCGTCGGCTGCTCTCGTGCAGCTTCTCAGCCATGAAATCACGGAATGTAAAGTGAAGGTGTTTAGCATCTTCCCCTCCAGCACATAGAAAACACATCCAGGTGTGGAGTGATCCCATTTTCTTCAGCTATTCCATCTAAGGATGACTGAGAAAACACCGGATGTACTTCCACCCCTTACGTCACGTCATCCTGCTCTCCTCGGCCGCTTCCAAGTCCGAATCATCGATTTCCTCGGGGTTAGCAGGCCAATAGATAGGAAAGATATCCAACAGGCTATCAACAAGGTCCTCCTCAATGATTCCTCCTAGGGGCATAGGCTCCTCAGCGTCTTGGTGACCTTCCTCTCTCGCCTCGACCCTGGTGGCACCTTCGTCAACTACCGGCCCTGCCCTGAAAGTAGCACCACTGGTGTCTGCTGCTCCCTGCTCACCAATTGCTGGGGCCGACTCAATTTGGGAGGCATGTTATGGATGGGGTGATAAATTTTCCATTGACTTGCCCGCAGATGGTCTGGGCTCAGCAGCCTGATGATCCTCCAATGTCGTGATCACTATACAGACAAAGAGCACCCTAATCAATTGAGTACTCCGATGGTAAGTACTATTATCAAAGAAAGGAACTTATAGGAATCCAAGGTGACAAACTATATTTTTTTTATTCTATAGGATCTATCATATAGGGGGATCCCTCAGCGCTCGTGAGCTCAATAATGGGCGTCGGTGCCCCATATTGTTCCCTTGGTGCTTCCCCCCCTCCTTTGACTGGTAACTCTTGATTAGCACCAATATTCTCCTGAGCAAGATAAAGAGGGTGGGTTAAGTATTTCAAAGGAATGTGGAGAAAAGGAGGGGGGTAGATAAGGGTTAAAGCATACCTCGAGTAGCTCTATCACATCTATATCATAGCTGATGATCTTGCTGCTCTCCCGGAGACTCCCTTGGTGGGACGCCCCCTAAGACCCCTCACCTTTGGGCTCTTCTTCTCCTTCACCTTCTCCTTCTGCCTCCTCCTCTTCTGTCTCGCCGCCCTCCGACTCATCATTTCTATGATCATCCCCCGACGACATCATTTCCAAATTATTCTCTTGGATGAGAATCACTTTCACCAAGAGAGGTGGCTCCACACGCCGACCCCGTTGACGTGTGTACAAGTCCATGACTGTCAGATATGCATGTCGTCGATGGATGTTCACTCTGTCAACAACCCAAACAAGCCTGACTTCTGGCAGCTGGATTCCGTCTCGCACTATCTTCTGCCAGAGGGTTTCGGTGCTCACCGACTTCCGCAGGGTTAGACAAGCCGACCATAGTGCAGGGAAAATGTCACCTTGATAAGGTTGAAAGAAGATATCTTATTTTCTTCCTAGGAAGTTCTCTGTCTACCTTGTGGGACCATCCTTATTCTAGGCGATGAGGGCATAGCCACACCATGTGTTGTCCCCGCTGTTGAGGTCCCAGCATGTGCGGGCCCTGTTGTCTGACATGCTTCTGATCTTCCCCCTCTAGTGGCACTCTGCCTGCTCTCTCACCACCTGGGCTCCACACTGGAAACCTTGAGTTGCTAAACTTGCTTATACAAGAGCCCATCAGGGTATGATATGGCCCAATATTCCACTTACTCGGTTGAGAGAACAACGTCGACTCTGGTGGGAGTAAAGGTGATGATGTCACCGGAGCCATAGGTCGTGAACATCAGCCACAATTGACGGAGAACACAAGGATTCCTTTCTTACTGGATGTCCATGTATACTTTTTTCGACATCTATTGGAGGCACCCAAACTTCCTGGAAAACCTAGACGACACATAAGGTTTGCAGAATATATTCCCATCAATCCGGGCCACAAGCACCCCACCTCTGATGCTCTAGAAGTACTACTTCTGCTCCAGTGAGCCTTGCCCATTGTCTATCATCTGGCCAGTTGGGGTGGGGAACAAGCTGAAGACAAAGTTGGCATGATTACCAATTCTGATCCTTACTCCCTCCTCATTGATTGTCAACAACATGAACCCGATAGTGTTCAGCAGGGAGGGTCTCAGGCCATTTCCTGGAGAACGAATGACATTCAGGAAGGTGTATCCGCAACAATGAGCTGAAACCTAGGAATGAAAATTCTATAAGGGGTCACAGACTCTCCTAGGTGACCCCCCTCCTAAGATACCACCCAAAATGGTGTACAGACAAGCCAGCATGGGGACCCCCATATTGAACCTTTTGTTGGTGTCCATGATGCCAACCATCACCAGAGTCACTGGATGGACTCCCACCCATGCGTTCCTCACCAGCAAGATCCACCTTCTTAAGAATATATTGAGAAATCTAGCGTACCGAACATTCGGGTCTAGACTCTCATTTATGCTATAGCCCTATGACTGGTAGTGCCCCGCCTCTAGGACCCTCCAGCATGATCCAATCTTGCTCCTCTGTGCCACGGTCGGACATTGCCTCCCCCACCCTGACATCTTGATTTCTGGATCCCTATCCAGGAGCAGGTTGAACCAGTCCTTGTAGGCGATGTCCTTCAGGAAGTTTTTGACCCCCATCTTTTCCTTGGCCAGCTCCAGCAGGTGCGATGTAAATATGGGGGTTCATGATCTGTCTTCCCAGGTGCTCATCGGTGCAAGGAATTCGTTGTATTGGTGGACCTCCAAAGGGATACCCCCGATGTAGTGAATGTCCCTGAGACTAATTCAGACATCCCCATGATAGATATGGAATGTGTTGGTATCAGGGGACCACCGGTAAATAGCTCTGGCCTGTGATCCTACTGGCAGTAGAAGTGGAATTACAATGTCCATACGGCCTCAAATAAACCAATATGCCGCATCTTGGACCAAAATTGGTCACATTTATGGCGAACCCAGTACGCCCTGGCCCATTCGCAGGTGAAGTTGCCTCTGGATCACAGGTCCTAGTCCTGAAGCCATCCCTTAGTCTCTTTAGTGACGTTCTGACGAAAGGTGCTCACGTAGAGGTCCGAGGGACTCTCCGCGACAGGGTCACCCCCAATAATGGTCCTAGTCTTGGGATTCAGGACATATACATCCATGTGCCTAGTTTCTCTGGTAGGATGACCATTTTTGGTGATGTTGTACAGAGTAAGATCATCCTCACGGGTCACCAATGACCGCGGTGTATCCACCTCAAAGCCCGACAGAGGGACCTCCTCCAGAATGTCGAAGTCCCACAGTGGCAGATTGTTGGACACAGAATACTCCTTTTGGGTAGGGGTTAGCATATTGAATAGGGTATGGTTGTTAGAGACAATCGTTTTGGCGCCATAAACCTCTGGGTTTGCAACCATTTTTGCTCTTCGAGCAGCAACTTCTCCCTCACCATCCTGGTTTGAGACCATCTTCTTCAGACAAGTGTTTGGGTGGTTGGCGCAAAATAGGAGATAGTGGTGTGTAAAATCATCGAGTGTCATGAAATTTCAGACTACGGTGTGAAAACCCCCAGGTTTGCACGTAAAACGGCACTTGATCTCGGTGGAATTACGCGCATCCGGAGTGGTTTTTCACGAGGGACCAGAAAACATTTCGTGCATGAGAGTGTGGAGCTTGTCTGGTGAGATAATTCGTACAAATCTTGGGACCCATGGCCGCTTTTATAGGCAAAGCCCGGTTTACACCCTTGTGTGAAAAGAGGATTCTACGCCTTCTGATGTTTTGCACGCCTCTTCAAATTTTTGCGTGCCTGGACCCCACGGAGCCCTGCATTTTGGTGTTTCCCTCAGAATATGACCATTCCGACCCATCACCTATCCAATTCTGATGGGGGGAATTTTTAGATGCCGAAAAGTGGTAAAGTGCTGAAGAATGTTTCAAAACGACAAAGTGAAGTCATATTCAGACCCGGGGACCATGTCTGGGGGGCCCTGAGGGGCCGCGCGAAATACATTCATAGGAGCAGAAAAAAATTTATGCCCCACGTGGAATGTTCCAGGATTCGAGAATGGTTAGTGGCGGGGGCGTGAAAGTTTTCACGCCCTACCCCGCGCGACTGAAATTCCGCGCTGCCACCTCCGCCGTGCAATTATTTTGCACCAACATAGTTTTCGCACCGCCGGATGGCTAAAAATAGATGGTGACCCCCTTTCACTTGAGGGATGAATAATCTGAATCGGCTCTTGTGTGCGAAATTCATCTTCTGTCGCGCAAAGATGGCCTTCAAGTACAGTTCTTTTCATGCCAAGTCACCCCGGGGTCCACCTTCGCGCGAGATCCACATTGTTTAGACTGAATTTCAATCCCTTTGGGGTCTTCCCCTTACACGCAATCCCTTCCCCTTGCGAGCGAGCCGCTCAATTGCACACAATCTCTTCCATTTCGTTCACCCCAAACCAATTGTGCGCAATCCCCTTCCATTTCACGCAATCCCCTTCAATTGTGCGCACCCCCATCATTGCACGCAGTCTCTCCTCACGCACACTCCTTCTAGTTGCATGAAAAACCTTGGCTCCAATTATGTGCAAGCATCACCGATTTCGTGCCATCCCGGTGATTTCATGCAGGCCTACTTATTTCATTCAAACCTCAAAGGTTGCGCGTAATCCCCCCAGGACCTCTCATCTCGGTGCTCCCCAGGTGACCCCTTGCGCGAGCGCCCGATGATCTTCTTCTAGATGCCATTCGCGGGTGTCTCTCACGTCTCGGGCATCCACATCATGTGTTGTTTTCCCGTGAGACCTTCTAGGCTCGTACGAAGTAACTTCAAAGTCCCCAAGACAACACTGCTCGTTGTGTGTCTATGCCTCATGCTTCTTCGTATAGGCATGCTAACAGCTATTGCTTCTTCGCATAGACATGCTAACGTGGACCCCTCGTTGTTTCGCTCCACGACACCCCCTCGCTATGGCATTGCCAATGCCTTCCCTCTCATAAGGAGCAGAGGGTACCAGTTATGTAAGTCCTAGGGGTGCGGAGCAAACCCACCTCGTCTGAGCTACAGGATGTTAAACTTCCAAGCACCATCGTCCTTAGCACATGACGTTAAACTATGACCTCACCCCGTGCCTCACACATAGGGTCCCCCCGCCTGGGAAATTCTCCATGCCCACTCGTCTCCACTAGGATGGGATCACCCCTCACAAGGGATGATATCCTTATTATTGGAGTGGAGTTTGTTTGTGGAAAAGTGCATCCACCATGGTGTAAGCCCCTATTTTTTCTTCCATTAGGCATCATCCCTGCTCCTCCTTTCATCTACGGTCCTTAAGGCCAGGAGAGGGCGTGATAGGGAATGGGGATCCTATTTTCTTCGGTCCGAAATCCCTCTCCCACTACGCTTTGTCGCCCTCGGGCCTCCATCCTGGAGTAATCCACAACTTCTTGGGATTCTAACCATGCGTAAGCCCCTGTTTCCTCTTTGGGCCACTCAACGCGTAATCCCCTCTTCACTCCCCACTGACGCAGCCTTCATGATGTGATCGTCAGGTCTCGGTTATCTCTTGTTTCTCACACCGAGCATGACTCACGTGACATTAGAGAAATAACCGACCATGACAAACACCTTGGGCCGCCTCAGAGTGTAAACTCCAATCCATCCCGAACTATGGGGACTTTGATCCATGTCAAGGCATGGTATATAGGAAGCCTCTATGAGGTTCAAGACCCAAAAAACTTTGGCCACATCAGAGTGTAAGCCCCAATCCATCCCTAACTATGGAAACTTTGATCCATATCAAGGCATGGTACGTAGGAAGCCTCCATTAGGTTCAAGCCCCAAACACCTTGGGCCGCCTCAGAGTGTAAGACCCAATCTATCCCGAACTATGGGGACTTTGATCCATGTCAAGGCAGGGTATGTAGGAAGCCTCCATGTGGTTCAAGAACCAAACACCTTGGGTGACGTTAGAGTATAAGCCCTAATCCACCCCAAAATACAGGGTCTTTTATCCATGTCAAGGAATGGTATGTAGGAAGCCTCCATGAGGTATAAGACCCAAACACCTTGGGCCGCCTCAGAGTGTAATCCCCAACACATCCCAAACTATGAGAAATTTGATCCATGTCAAGGAATGGTACGTAGGAAGCCTCCACGAGGTTCAACCCCCAAACACCTTGGGCCACCTCAGAGTGTAATCCCCAATCCATCCCAAACTACAGGGACTTTGATCCATGTAAAGCCATGGTACATAGGAAGCCTCCACAAGGTTCAATCCCCAAACACCTTGGGCCTCCTTAGAGTGTAATCCCTAATCCATCCTGAACTATGGGGACTTTGATCCATGTCAAGGAATGGTACATAGGAGTCCTCCATGAGGTTCAAGGCCCAAACAGCTTCTGCCGCCTCAGAGTGTAAGCCCCAAGCCACCCCGAACTATGGGGACATTGATCCATGTCAAGGCATGGTACGTAGGAAGCCTCCATGAGGTTCAATCCCACCACCCAGTTGTTCCGACCCCCTTCATGTTGGATCACCCCCGTCTTGTATGACATTAAACTGTATTTTTCATATGAACTATGTGGTCTTTAATTCCCCGCCACAACGATATATAGGAAGCCTCCCCGAGGTTCAAGACCATCACTCATGTCTCATCCTGACCTCTCCCTCGAGCCTATGTGTCTCGGGAAGCTCATGTCCTAATCTGGAGGTTCCACTTCCTCTTGGTCCTATCCATGTGTCCATTCTCATGGGTCTCCTCCTCAGGTGTCCCATCGTTTCATCAAACTACACAAACTTTGATTCCCTGCCATAGGGATATGTAGGAAGCCTATTCATGGCTCAAGCCCAAAGCCATCATCCATCCCGATTCTTACCCGTGCCACCACATCCCAGTGAGATCATGTCATCCCATTCCCCATTCTTTTTGAAGACATTCGGGAAGCCGCCCATGTGTTGGCCCCAATATCGGTGTTCCCTCTAGGGGGTTCCTCAATCTGATGCACTCTAATCAGTGTTCTGATCAGTCTAATCCATCTCTGCTGTATGTTAAACTTGCGACATACCTTGTGTTAAACATGGGAAGCTGAGGAAAACCTCAGATACATGCCCATGGCATACAATTCCCCATGGTCGATGTGGGATGCCTCAGGATTCCACACCCTCGAGAATCCCTATAATAAGGGACATAAGATAGACATGCCAATCCCCCTGTGTCAAGACATGCTAGTGGTGCCCAACATGACTACTCTCCTAACCGAAGGTTGCTTCCCGGACCAGACCCCTTTGAGCATCCTGACAGAAGAAATGTAATTAACTGGTGTCCATAAAGATATGGCGCCATGAAGAGTTTCAATAACAATATCTTAAATATATTAGGGAGACCCAGACTAGGTGACGAGTTCCGAAGAGGAATCCACTGAAGGAAGAGCTGACATCCCATCATCCTATTTCAATCAAAGAGAATATGTCCCTAAATAAGGAGAGAATTCCACCCACCTTTGGAAAGCGGTAATGCGGGATACCAGCTGTGCGTCCTCTACGTGACAGATGGGTGCACGCCCCGGAGAAAGTGTCGGAAACAGTGACGCAAGACCAAGTCTCTTGGATATTAACATGTATTCTCTATTTAATCATGAGTTTCTTCCTATGTTGATATGCCCACGTGATGAAATTAAGAGGCTAAGCCTTCTATGCTTAGCTCATGCATTAAGCCACCCTTATGAGGTGTGGTTTAATTGAAATGAATAATATGGTGACCTTGTTATAATTAAATGTTATTGATTGAATTATTATAGGTATTGGGTGACACATGGGGTCTTATATGAAATCCATGAATGGACTCATTTGGCTACTACCTTTCTTACGCCTGAGTGACACTTGGAATCCTTAGTGGATTTCCAAGGACAAACTCATGAGGGATGACTGTTATATTTCCAAGTGATAAATGGACTCCCAATGGATTTCTAAGGATGGAATCATAGGTAAGTTGATCTCATATTCTGTTGGGGGGGGGGGGTACTTGGGATCCCTTAGTGGACCACCAAGGACATTCTAGTGAAAATAATATTATTACACACATAGAGTGATACCTAGATTCTTATGATGATCGATATAGATGGTGTTGTAAGGATCTTGGTTCATGATACACCTGGAGCAATACATGTATTCCAATTAAGGAATTCCAAGGATGGGCTCAAGTACCTAATTGAATAATTAATGAAATGATTTAGATGATGTGTCTACCAATCCAAAGAAAAATCATAGATTCGACCAGTGCCTCACACCATATAGATGGTATAGTCAGCCTTCTGTTGTTACTATTATTACGAGGGAACAAGTCTATATGCTAGGTCTAGAGAATTAATTATTAAATGAAAATTGATTATAAATTGATATAGGAATGACTATTAATTTAGGAACTTTCCAGCTAAGGTCGAAGTAGGTAGTAGAGGACGGGTATCCATGGAAACACTATACTTTATGGGTTGTTTACTTCCAGTTTTTTTGTATTATATTAAGGCTTAGACATTATTTTTATGATATGCTCATAGACTGGATGGAATTTGACATTCGGTGGTTGTCTACCAGGATTGTATCTCACACCCTGTTCGGGCCACTGATGGGTACCCAAATAGACTATATGATTGAAGGTATGGACAAGGTAAAGCTACCTACTACATGTTCTTGATTGCTGCTTAGAAGAAGCGGACCACAAGACTGAGATGAGGCTCATGATGCTAGATGGGAAAGTTTTTTGTACTTCTTTAACTTTTCATCCATTTATTGTACTGATTGCATGGGTACCTATTTTCGATGTTTTATAGACATATGACGTGTATCATCATCATGATCTATATATGAGATTACTTATGGTATTATTTATTTATATCTATATTTGGATGTTTTACTTTGTTTGATTGATTTACTGATTCATCTACTTATATGATATTGTATATATATTATTATACACTCTAGTGATGAGGATATAGTCTCCTCATAGACACATATAGGCTCTCAATTCTAGTCATAAGCCTTTTGTGTTTGGGGATATTTTATTGATGCCATGTGGAAAATTGGGATTGGGGAACCTTTCAATGGAATATGGGTCAGGGACATTCGAACTTGAATAACATGAGTTACAATGGAGTTTTCCAAGTTTTCATATTAAGTGTTTCTTATATTTTTGTTTATATATTATACCATATTTTTAGTTTTAACATTCCTAGGTAAATATCTAACATCCTCTTGAGTTTTTGAACTGATCCTAGTGACCACACCAATGGTAGTCTTCATATGGTTCATCTATGTTGTTCTTGGAAGTTTCCATTTATTTTTTACAATAATGCCTCTCAATAATTGACTCATTTGTATCTCTATGTTGAGAATTCTATTACTATTTTTGGCATTATCAGAATTATGTTGAGATTTCTATGAATTAAACTACCCCATTGGTTTTGAAACATTACTTTTAGATGAGATTGTGATGGATATGTTTTAGCTTTAGTTTTATTTTAAAATTGTGTTCTTTGTGGATTTTGAATACCATGGGAAACCAATTTATATCTGCAGAACCCTTGTTCTCTATATGATAAGTTAGGATGATTCCTATAGATATGAATGTAATTTTTTGAAAACATTTCATCTCTAGCTTTAATCCTTTTACCATAACCTGCAAAATTAACATTTTCTTTTTGTTGCGATGAAATATCAAATTTTGGGAAACAAATTCAGTATGTCCATACAATCCACATTGAAGAAACAAATACATAAGTGATTGTTTCTAATTTTTGTAGCCCACTTGATTAACATTTTTTTAGAATTATCATTAATTAATTATTGTAGTTTTTATCTGATTTCATTCAACTAAGAATTCATTTGAATTCCCACACTAGCACTATTCTATCCACAATTCACTCTCCTTCTCCTAGAATTTTTAATTTTGTGAATGAAGAGATAAGTTGTTGTAAATTTTCCTTAGATCTTTAATAGTTTTATCATTGTAATTAGAATCAGATAATTTATCTACTAAATTCTAACCTAAAGAAGGTAATCATTCATAGAAAGTATCCACGTGGAGATGGGAAGAGAGATGATGATGTGAACACTTCTTAAGAAGGTCCCTAAATATATCCCAAGCCATATGAAATTTCCCTCCACCCAATTGATAGAAAAAAGTTATCTGATTTTGAATATGTCCTTTTAATATCCTTGGGTAAAATTTGGTAACAAAAGAATTATAAATTTGTCCCTAAGTTTCAATTTTTTTTGATCTAGACATAATAACCAATTTTAGCATACTTCTTTAGAATAAAATGGGAACACAGTCATTCTATGTTCATCCTTAGTAAGCTCTTGAAATGGAATTTCATGCATTGTGTTGTATAAATCTATGATGAAATCCAGAGAGTCATCATTAGAAAAACCATTCAATGAAGGTAAAAATAGATGTTTGAATGTTTCAGCTCAAAATTCAGGACTCTAAGAGAAAACATAATAGAATAAGGGTTGCTCGAGGCTTGAGGAAGTTTAAACTACCCATCCTAGTCCTTTCATTCCTCTCTTGAACAAGTTCATGTAGTAAATTATTCTAATTATAATAAGGATATCACTCTCCCAAATATTCCATTTTAAATTTATCTTTTCTAAGATCCTTTAGATGTTTTTAAATTTTAGTTTAGTCTAGCTCTAAAATATAAGAAACTAACCTTTTTTGAAAGCACTGAGTGAAGAACAAAAAATTTCAGCAAAATAAACAAATTAAATATTTATAGAACAAAATATTGATTTTATATTTTGGTTTTTAGATTTTTTTGGATGTGTGAATCCTTTCTGTCAGTGACACAATAAAAGTTATGGATAAGTCATGGATGACCTAAAATTTCAATCCTAAAAACTTCTATATGAAAATAAGAAAGTTATCATATCCACATGGAAGGGAAACGTGACACAGTCCAAGAAAAAATATAAAAAAATAAAGAAAAACACACTTAATTTAAAAGAAAAGTGGTGAAAATATGTTGTTTAAGAAACAAAAATGAAATGATAAAGATGCAACCAAGAAAGAAAATTGTGCAAGAAGTTCGAAGAAAATTTTAGCAAGTGATAATAAGAATGAAACATGAGGGAAATTTTCATTGTCTAGTAAACATCTTTCTTTTCTTTTTGTGTAAATTTAATTGAAATAAGAAATCAAATAGGTAGTCAAAATCTTGGTCGATAAAATTGAATAAAAATCTAATGATTTTGTATTTCGTAAGAAAAAAACCATTTGATTGGAAGAGAAAAGATTTTAATTACTATTTAAAGAATGATTTTACAAAAAAAATGATCTAACAATATGAAATAGTAAGATCTAATTTCTCCACTAAATGTTTATCTTATGATACTTTTTTGATAAAAAAAGAATTAAAAATCAAGAATGAAATGAAAAATAAGATAAAGACAAGAAGTCATCCCTTGATCTTCCACTCTAGAATGAACATGTGCACTATCTTCAGCTACTTCCCTTTCTCATCTCCAGATATCTGATGAAAAAATTTTTTATAATTAAAATTTTCCCAATAATGTGTGTCATAAAATCATGATGCAGTCATATACTTATATTTTTCTAGTTGTACACTCATTTATTTTTTTTATGTTAATGAGTCTGTCATTACTGACAGACTATCCTTCCTTAATCCTTCCATCACTTTCACCGTAATTTTTCCCAAAAAATTCACAAGTCTAACAATTAATGCACCATCTGACACATCTGAACCTGCATGAAATCACCATATCTCCAAAACTATTCATATATTCACTCTAACCTCTGAAACTACCTTCATACCCATGTAATTGAAGTAGAATATATCCCATGATCTTTTCTGATAACCTTTCGTATACTGGGTCAAGCTTAGGAATAAAATCAAACTTAGAACAAACAACAATGTAAATCTCCTTAGGTGGATGAAGTGTTTTCACATACGTTCCATTGCACAAAAAATATTAGAAAATATGGTACCTGGAAATCATCACTTTTTCAGTTGGAGGAAATGGAACAAGCAAAGTCCCAATCCATCCTCAAATTGAACATAGAAAAGAAATAAAGAATGTAACATCATAACACCTTCAAACCATCTTCATCTTTCGAACTCTGACTGGTTAAGAATGATTTGGTCTCAAAATTCTGGTCTTCAATCAATCCATCAATCCTCAATAAGAAATAAAAATAGTGGAGTCATCATCCTCAGTCAATTGGTCTCTGACTAGTCACACCCTTCAAATCCACTCAAAATCAGTCGAATTTAGGTGAGATGTATCATATTCAATATGAAAGGTTTTTTTAAAGTAATTTTTCAAAACTGGTTTTAATTTGGTGAACTCAAGATTTGAAAACCTCTGAATCCCAGTTGTCGACTCGGTTTGGTGACTTCATCTTCAATAGGTCACCCTTAGACTCAACTTGGATGGCTTCGAAAGAGTAGAATTTGATGGAAGACCATCAAATATATTTGGTAGCTTTAGGCTTGTTCTTCCTTAGTGAAAGTGGGCGTGGCTCAAATGAAGATGGAAACTCCTTTTGTTCATTGAATAAAATTTTAATAAAGAAATTGACAAACTTAAAATAAAATAATCACATGGTCATTCAATAAAAAGAGAGTATTATTGTAAATTAAAATTTCAAAAACAAATATATACAATAGATTAAGATAAAATCTAAAACATTAAAAAATTTAATTTTAACAAAAAAATTATTGAAATAATTAAATTTATTAATAAAAAATGAATAAATTATAAGACATAAACATTACCATTTTAATACAAATTTGAAAATAAATAAACAAATAAAATAAAAAAATCCCCCACTAATGTTATTTAAAAATTAAATTAAATAGTTTCAAATAAATAATGATAATTTACTAAATAACACAAAATAAATCATAATACTAATACTAACCTCTTAAAAACTAATTTTAGCATTAAAAATAAGATCCACATCAGAGAATAAAAACTGTTTTTAATGTAAAATATTACTTAAGTTTCAAGAATGTTAAACATAGGTTTCATAAGTACAAAATTGTGTTTTTATTGATTTATTTTACATTATAACTATAAATTTGTATATATGTAGGTTTCAATGAATTTCATGTCATTCTTGTGTTATGATAATGTGTTAAAAGTGATTATATTTGTAAAATATAAATTTTTTAATATTCACCTAATAATTAATTATTTTAGAAAAATCTAAAGAATTACCATTAAGATGATTTTTTCATGCAGAGTTCCTAAATGATGTTCATTATTTAAAATTCAAAATTCAAAATTTAAAAATTTATATTTTATATTAAAATTCAATATATAAAAAGATTTTTAAAAAAAATATCATTTTAAAAGTTTATTGTAATTAATCATATATTGCATGTATTTTTTTTGATTATTTTTTTATTTACTAAAGGTTTTATTATTCTTATATATTATTAAAAATAAATATATCACGACTCGTTTTAGTTCAGTGCATGTAAAGAAAGCTATTAAATATAGTATTAATTTAGAAAAAAATGTATTCAAAAATATCACAGTTTTAGAAAAAGAGTATTAATTGTATACAAATGATAATTATGACTTCTTTATAATTATAGAGAATATGGAACAATGAAATCTAAATCTACAACCAAAGAACTATTGTTGTTTTGGGATTATGAACCAAACATCCTCAAAACATCCGACATAAATTTAACCAATTTAGGGACTACATAAGACTTGATATTAAATTAGATATAAGAGATTATAATAAAGTAACAAACTTGAAAATTGTTCTTATGAAATTATAAAATAAATAATATTTAATTATATAGGAGTTAAAATATGTAAAAAATGATTTCGGATTCAAGGTATGAGATTTCTCATCTCAATTTTATTTCTTTCAGGCTTATGTCATCTCACCAAATGTCTTATTTTGTATATGTATAGAATACAATATAGATTTATTTTAAAAATTTCTTTAAATTCATGTGGAATACAAACCTATTTCATTTTCTCTTCATCCACATACTTTGGATTCAAAATTTACCAAAATTGTAATCTATTTTTATTTATGATACTTTTCTTAATGTTTTAAATTCCTTTTCCTCCATTCCCATATCCCTTTAAAAGTTTCAAGAATTTTGTTATTTATACTTAAAGGACTTTTAAAGATATTTTAAAACTACTTTAAACATTATTCACAATGTTTTATAAGGTAATACTTTTAGTGATTTCTATAAAGCATATTCTTTATTTTCTTTACAAAAGTGGCAAACAAATTTTTTTGACACACGAGGAATGAACATAATTTATTCCATCATGAAAATTAATCTTTAAGAAGATTTATGTACATATTTTCATGGTTTTTTAAAGAATATAAAATTTATCATTCTTATTCCATTTTTAATATATTTCAAAGGAAAAATTATTTTTACACTTATTTTTACATAAAGCTTGAAAATGCTTCTTTATATGTGAAAAAATATATTTTATGATATTTTATTAGAGAGATGACTGATTATATATGTTTTATGTATGTTATTGTTCTTGTATATTGTTCATAAAGAGGGTTGATCCTGATATAGATATTCAATGCATTGGGTAATGTGGATGGTTTTAACTTATTTTACGTTACTCCTGTGATATGGATTGAGTTAATTGTTTATAAGTTACTCTTATGAAATGGATAATGTTAACTATTTACAGGTTACTCATTTCAAGTAATTAGAATTAACCAGGTAGGTTATTACTTTGTAAGAGTGAATTTGAGAGTTATGTGAATATAATTTCCCATCCTACCAATAGGTTTATGGGTTTTTATGGAAATATTTTTATTTCAAAAGTCATGAAAATAAATTTTTGATTTAAAGGAAGGTTTTTGATTCTATAAAAGTTAATGATTTTATTTCGAGGAATGGTTTTCATTTTCTTCAAGAAACCCTCATGATTATGATTTTTCCTTTATGATTTCTTATGAGATGATTTATGAAAATAATTGGGAGGTGAGCTTGATTTATTGAGTAATTAAATGATCATTTTTAGATTAATTTTAATTATATAAAAAGTAAATTTTATATAGTATTTTGTGATTTTATAAATATACTAACATGTTTCATTCCTTCTCTATCCCCTATAATGATTTTTGTGATAATCTCAAATTTAAAAATGTTTTTACATGGATTATGGATGATTTTAAACTATTGAAATATTTATCTTTCCTTTATAGTTCTTTGTCTTAAAATAAGTGTTTTTTTATTAAATCAAGAGTTTAAATTTAAGAATACTATTTTATTGGAATAATTGAACATCGAGTGGAAGTGTCAAATTTATATTATAAAGGATTGATATATAAGAGTTTTCCTGATTCTAAATAACACTAAACCTAAAAGATCATGGGAATGTAATAAAATTACATCCTTTATATTAAAATCATAATTATGGGCTGATAATTGTACGAGCTGTTATAATAAGAATAAAAAACTACTAGACCAAGGGAACAAAGAAGGTAATATAATATGACAATCAATAAGTTGGATCATTATAATTAAGGTATACTTATCATCCATTCCATAATTATGGATTTCTTATTAGATTTTGGAATTATCACCTCTAGAATATCTAGGAAATTTTCTAAGAGCATAAAATCACTGCCTTAAAAATTAGATATGGAATGATTAAATAAATATTCTTGTTATATGGCTATTATATCCCATGTTGATGTTTATTTGAAATTTCTCTGTGAAAATAATATAATTCTTCATTTAGATAAATTTGTTTTGATTTTGGAATGTACATTTTATCTCTACACAAACTAAATATTAGTTATGAAAATAGAGAAATAAAATATCATATTTCAAATCAACTTATAATCAAACCATCAGTGAAATTATATCTATAAACACTCTAGGATAATCTATTACATTATATGGGTTTTAATACCAAGACCTGAGGAGTATATCATGAAATGTATGGGAATGGATAAGTTTCTTAGTCTCACCCATGATTGTAAGGTAGATACCTTATTAAAAATTATACCTTGAGAAATGAATATGTCAAAAATACCTTATATAGAAACTCATCAATGAGAATAATTAAAATTGTGACAACTCAGTTTTCATAATGGGGTAGAATGTAACATCCTAGATTTCCCATGAATATTTTTATCCTAAATTGATTATGTAAATGATAAATTTAATTATTTAATAATAATAAAAAAGATATTATGTCCACATATATATATATATATATATATATCACCTAAGTTGACTCCTCATATATTTTTCATGTATAATTATATTTTATTCATTTTAAATGTGTTTTAAGAAAAACTGGAATCCCATAGGTTGGGTGAAAACTCATCACATCCGGAAAGGATTGTGTGCTCAAACCCATAGATGAAGGATGATAAGGGCACAATGTATACCACTAACCTTTTTGTTTTCCTACTTCCATCATCCATCCATTTTAAATATTTGTACTTATATATATATATATTAACATATTTTTGATTTTTTTACATATATAATTTATTTCATAGAAACCTTACATTTATTAATTTTTATAGATCCTTAGTGTAATTTAGACATTGTGGGTTAACATATTATGATATAAGTTTTCATAGTCACAAATTCCTAACATATTATAATTAATGTTATATAATTTTTTTTTGTGAATTGCATGATGGATGGTTAAAAACATTTTTAAACAAAAATAATACTTTTTCATGGATTTTTAATTTACATTATAATTTTTTGAATTGTAAATGTATTTTTACTCTATTTTGTGTAAATGTTTTATTATACTAAAAATTACATTTGTATCATAAAGATTACATGTTTTTTAATAAAATAAAATTATTAAATTTTTATTATTTTTTATTCAAAAATATAATCATTCATATTTATAACATCATATTTTCAATAACGTTTTATTAAGTTCTGATAATAATTTTTTTAGAAATGTAAAATGGTCATGATCATAATGTATAATTTTTTTTGCATTACAAATGTTTTACTGATCATATATTGAACAGAAAAATTTCACATATTTGGAGAATTAAATTCCATAAAATATATATTTTTCATATATAAATGGTAATGAACCAAACATGGTTGACATAACATGTAACCTGTGACAACTCACGATAAGGTAGAGATCCACACAAGCACCAAACCCCGTCTTATGTGTAAAAAATTAGAGATAAATAAATATAGTTCAATGTGGAAGAAGATTAAAAATCCACAATACATACAAGGTTATTTAAATAAGGATAAAAATTGAAGAATAAATAAAAAATAAAAAAAACATTAATCCACGTGACCAACTGTCACCACTAACCAATCTCACTAAGAATGGGACAACATCCTAGAGAAGTTGGAATGATACATGTTGCACTTCCATTTACTCATCTCCTGGAATAAATGATCTGCATACACCCAACAAAATATGTAATGTGTGAGGAAATTTTCCATAAGGATACCACCATCAATATATATAATTTTTTTCACCACAAAACAATTATTTATAATGTTAAAACAAAAAAAAATTACAAAAAAATTTCATATGAATTTGTTTTACATAAAATAATGTATGGTTTTCTTTAAAATTATTCATATAGAAATATACATTAATTTAAATATTAACACCAGTGTAAAATAGAGGTAAATAATAAAAAATCATTTCTCATAAGATAAACATGTGAGAAATAAAACAAGAAACAATGCCATTATATAATACACCAAGCACAAGTTGGGATATAGCCTATGGGAATACGTACTAGGACATGTAAAGGAATAGTAATCCATGCATACCATGAACCCTAATGATGTCAATTATTTCCTCCTTCAATAAATATTTTACTAATAATCCCTAGTGGTTCTGCACTCACTAAGGTTAGAATAAATCTATAACATGGTACACAAAAGTATTCCTATGTGCTATATTTTACCAAAAAATTAAATAAACAATGTTAACAATTTTAAAAATCACTTTCACAAGTAAATCATCACTTATTACTTACTTTAAAAATCATTTTATAGTGAAATTTCATCTTGAGGAATTTCATTGAACACAAGAAGTTCATAAATATGTTTTAATGGAAAGCCCCTTTAAAAACCCATTTTATGCTACCAAAGATTATTAAAAAAATACACTTTAAAATCAAATAAATCATCTTCATCAAATGAAACAAATTAACATATATTAACATTGAGTAATTAATGTGATAGAAATATTGAATAGAGATACCCACCTCAACAACAAAGGATGAATAATTATCACAACTAACCCTGGACAACCCTGAATTGGTCACCTGTACTACCCATGACATCCCCAAGAAGAATTACTGATCATCCTAGGGTTAAAAAAAGTGCCATTGAATCTTAGATAAATGGTGGGAATGATTTCTAAGAAGATAAATAAAAAAATCAAATGAATAATAAATGATAATACTAATATAGATAAATAACCAATAAGAAAAGCTAGACAAAAAATGAAAACAAAATCAAACTGAACATGAAAACCCAACAGATCTCCACAAGACCCTGCTATTCCCTCACCAAAACCAAACCCAACATCACACCATAGCAATTGAAACAATTATGGAACCAACACTTGAGGCCAAAAATAATATTGAAAGTATAGGCATGCGTATTAAAACTAAGTAGGCATGCCCAAGTAATCTATTTACAATGCATTTATTTTAATAAAGATTAACTAATTGGAAGTTTTAAATACAATATAAAATCATATGTTTTACACACATTAATTTTTAAAACAAATAACAGTAAATTTACCTCTTTATTTAAAATAGGTTTTCATTACTAATAATGTAATGGGAGATGGAGAAAAATTAAAGAGAGTATTAAACATTGATTTTCAAAATATTCATTATAAAAACCACAATAATAACCAAAAATTCATTTTTAACAAGATGAAACAATATCAAAGGGAGAGGAATAAATAGCCACCCAATAATGGAAATGAAAGTTATCACACATGTAGAAAAATTAGATGAGGCACTTAAATTATCTGCCATACATTAAGAAGTGATAGAGACACATGATAATACCGAGAAGCTCAAGGGATAATCTAAAACATACAATCCCTGATCCACCATGTAGGTGAGAATGATGAAATCAACATCCCGCATGCTTAATCGTTCCATACCTGGCCTAACCGAGGGGAATAATCCAAAAGTAGAGTAAATCCATACTAAGGGAACTAGTCAGAGCATAATCCTAAACTAGTGCAGAAAGGTTCTCAGATAATCTGCTAGCTAAGCTAGGTTCCCATGTCATATATAAAGTGGGGATTATCTAAGAAAAGTCAAACAATATTATATATATAATAAACACAATAACTCACACTAACCACACAACTATGTGTCACCCCTGAATCACACTAAGGAATAATCCCTATTCCTTTTAACCATCAACTCATAAAGAAAGTCCATGATGATGACCTCTCATTCCATTTATAAATCAATAAAGAAAGAGACACATCCTAAGGGGATTTTTTTTAGAAAACCCATTTTTATCAAAAGCACCAATTGGGCCTCATGAATTATTTAAGCGAATAACCATTTTCATAGGGATTAAACACAACATTTATAAATACAAATGAAATTATAAACCCATTTGAGAAACTTGATTCACCATTTAGGATCTAAAAAAATATTATAAATACAAAAAATTAATTTAGAAACCACAAATTTCTTATAAAGTCCAACTAAGAATTTTTAGAACACTTGGTTTGAGAAGTATAGTAAAACAACTTCATACAGTCCAATAAAAGTATAAATTAACTTAATTTCACATCAAAAAATTATTCTAAAAAACTTACATGACTAATAAGAATAAAAAAAGGTGTTAAAATCAAGTAATCAATGTTTCTTCAATTTAATGTCCAAATATAAAGGGAAACCTACCTCAACCTCAATGCACTTGGAAAACGACAACCCACAATGAATTAAAATAGGTCCAAATAGACAAGAACACCCAAAATGAATATTAACAAGATGAAACCAAAAAATTAAAACTAAATATCAACAAACCCTATACCAAAGAGACCAAGGGATAAGAGGAACCAAGGAGGAAATGAAATAAGAAGGAAGAGGAAGAAGAGAGGAAGAGATTTCCTTGAATAAATCTGAAAAAAACATAAATAAATCCCCTGATTTCACCCAAGGAAGAGAATTGGAGATGTGATGGAGAAGGAAGGAGCATCCCTCGATTCGCACAAACCAAAAGGGTAGAAAGAGAGGATATTTGAGATTAATAACCAAGAGGGGAAAATGGTAATTTGGTACTTTTAATGAAACTGGGAACCATGCATGGTTTGGTCGCATGTTCTAGGAAACCATGTGCCTACCATATTCCCGTTATTGGACACACATGAAACCCACATGGTTAAGGAAACTGTGTACCATCCCTATGGTCTGGATCTATAAAAAATTATAGAATCATGTACATGATTCTTACATAGTTTTAATTTATTATGCTCAAGCTATCCTCTCTTATCTAGGGACACCCATAAATTTCCTGATTTATCTTGGGAGATGCATGGTTTAGATAAATCCATGTGCTACCCATGTAACCTTAACTATGAAACCCTTATAGTGCAAGTTCAAAATGAACTGGAAGGACACTCAACATCAAGAGGCCACACAGTTACCACTTAACTATACACATAAACTGTGAAAAAGAGAAAAAATAACTAAAAACTAAAAATTTTTATATGAAATACCTAGAAATTAATAGAAAATTCAAATACAAAATGATAAAACAAAATAAAAGAAAAAAATATAATACTAGGTGTGAAAATTATCCCCACCATAATGATTTCTTCCCCTAGAAAGCCTTAGTATTTCTAGTTGATCAAGTTAATGAAAATGGATCACACACCTACATGATCTGATTCCTAAAAATGAAAGGCACATTAACAACCAATCGGAAAATTTCATGCACTTAAACCTTAAAAAAACCACTGTACTCAACCAGTAATCAATAGATGACCAAAATCTTAGACCATAACCCAATAAAATACCAAAACTAAAACCATTGGTCCTACTCCAAGGGCCCCTCATTTTAAAAATGGAGGCTCAGAGTTAGATGAATTTGGGGGACAAGGATAATCACCTAATAACTCCTCAATGGAAAATAGGGGAGAGAAAATATAGAAACAAGGGGATTAATTCAATCAAAATGAGAGAATAAGGTGGAATCCCCACCATTTTATTATTATAGTTGGGTATGAAACCATCACCTTTGACAAACACTTACATCCATAGCAGAACAACCCCACATAAACCTTTGGATGAATCAAACGAACATAAACCACAAAGAGAAATGATTCGCACCATGATAGAGAGACCCAAATTCCCTCAAAAGATGATTCCATTAAATCAAATACTCTGAAAAGGCACAAAACATCATTTCGTGTTCCAAACAAAATAGAAACCCCCAAATAATAGAACCATTTAAATAATTAAACATTTACATGGAAAACATTAAATAGAACTCACACTAGTGTAATGTTCATCCAATTGAGACTAAAGGGGGATTATTTACCAAAAGAACCCCCACTAACATAGCTTCAACCTGAAACTCTAACATCACCACCTCAACTAAAGAGCTATACCGGATTAAAAAACTCTCGATTGAACATCAAGACAAATCCCATTTTCAAAATGTATAGATTTTAGAGAATCATCCTTAGCTAACTCTAAGAGATAGGGAACTTGATCCAAAAAATGATAGATGAAGTCCAACACCGAAAGAGATCTTTGATAAAGGTAGAACATCTGATTCACCCTCACCACTTTCACATGCTTAAATAAATAATTCTATGAAAATTGTGCCTTAAAGAATTCCTAGGAGTTGTCTTCCTGAGGATGGTACTAATGAACAAATTCTACCACTTACAACTCGGAAATTCTAGCATAAAGGTAGAGAACTTAACTCTGAGGCTTGGGAAACCCAAGGAGTCTGAAGATCCTTTCAATTTTCCATATCCACCATTATGATTAAAAATTATCCACTTGGACATAAATGAGAGTAGGGTTCAACTTCCAAAACAAAAGAAGTATGTCCTTAGACTGATCAACTGGAGGGTCCAATAATGGGGAACCACCATATCTTTACCTCAAATATCCATTGAATAATTGTTGGTGGAATACTCTAGACAATAAGAAAACCAAGAACTCAATCAAAACTAACTCTCTAGTCAGAACTCACCACTTTAAAACACCAAACATAAAAAGAAACTAATATAAAAATTCAAAAAAAAAACATTCTAAAAAATTAAAATAACCACCATTTCGAAAAATAATTTTAAATTCCACCCTCCAATACATTTCATTCCACGAAAAAATATTGAATTACATCAGAAAATCCATTTTTTTTATTAAAACCTCCTTCACAATTTAAAAAAACTGATTTTACCAAAATCAGTTAATTAATAAACCATTTTATCAAAAATTAATTTATTTAAAAATAGAATTTCTATGAATTTACTTAAATAGATCTTAAAACACATTTATACATTCCAAAAACCAAAATACTTCTTCTTGAAATATATTTTTCACAATTTAATCCAATGTTTTCAAAACAATTTCAAAATCATAGAGACCTAAAATAAACTCTAGAGGGGAAAATAGTGTCGATGGGTGACTCAGAGATATGGTTGGTAGCCATATTACAATTATTCCTCTATCAAATAGAGTTTTTCAGGACCATGGAATTAGATCCACATGGAATTCAAGGCCCTGAGAGCTCACTTAAACCACTGGCTTAACTCCCAATTCATTTACCCAAACACCAAACAACCCAAAATATCCAAATAAACCGAAAAAACACAACTTCCCATGTCATGTCAATGTTAATCTTTGAATTTTTTGTCCAGAAACCTCCACATACCTACATCCTAGGTTTCTATAGTCCTACTCTTTTTACATTGACAACCCAAACAAAAAAGGACTCTATAAAATTCGGTTTATCTAAATAAACTATCCTATAATACCGTTTTATCACGAAACAACCTGGTTCAACCTTGAAATGGTCACGTGATCTGGCCTATGGCATCCCCAAGGTGAATTCCCTATTACATTGTGGGGTTGACAAGCACCAGGGAATCATAATGTAATGGTGAGAATTATTTCACCCAAGATAAATAAACAAAAGCATCGAAATAATAAATTACAATCCAAATATAGTAAAATAACAAATAAGAACAACCAAATTTAAACTAAAAAAACCAAACCAAACATGGAAACCCAATAGATCTCCATATGACCTTGTGGGTCACTCACCAAACAAAAACCCAAGACCACACCACAATGATTGAAACTAAGCTAGAACATGCTCTAGAGGATAACAACATGAATGAAAGTATATGTGTGAGTATTAAATCTTAGAAGGCATTCCCAAGTAATATATTAGCGATTAATTTTTTATAAATAAATATTCAATAACCATAAGTTTGAAATAAAATATAAAAACATAGGTTTTACGCAAATTTCTATTTTTAAAAAATAATGGTCTATTTCCCTCTTCATTGAAAACATGTTTTTCAAAACTATGAGGGGAATGAGAGAGAGTGAAAAATGAAAGATATTATATAACACTATTTTTCCAAATATTCTTTTTAAAAAACCCTAAGAATAACCAAACATTCAGTTTTACTAGGATGACACACTACCAAAGGGAGTTGAAGAAATAACCAAACGACAAGGGAAATGGAAGATAACACACATGTAACCAAATCAGTTATTACACCTAAATTATTCATTGTAGATAAATAAGTTCCATTGAAACATAGGAATACCTATTAGCTTAGGGGATAATCTAGAATATATTTTCCTTGATCCATCAGGTTCGTACAACTAATGTAATCAATATCCCTTATGATCGGTCATACCCTACCTAGATTAATTGTGGGGAACAATCCTAAACAAAGGAAAATCCATACCAAGGGCCACTTGCTACAGAGTAATCCTAAACTAGTACAACAAACATTCTAAAATAATCCAATAGAAATGCTAGTTTCCCATGTCATATCTAATGTGGGGGTAAGAAAAGAAAATATAAGCATTAAACAATATATATATAATAGACAGAATCCATCACATAAACCAAACAACCAAGGGTCACCCAATAATCACCCCAACAAATAATCCCTATGCTTTACAACCATAATATCGCAAGGGATGTCCCAAGATGAGGACCTCCCATTACCTTTAGCAATCAAAAAATAATGATACACATTCTAAGGGGAGTTTTTAGAAGAAAAACGATGCATCAAAAGTGCCAACTGAGCCTCATGAATTATTTGTGAGGAAAATTGTTTTCAAAGGGATCAAACACATCATTTATAAATATAAAAACCACATAAAACCCCATTTGATAAAATCAATTCATATTTTAAGAATAAAAACCCATTTATAAATCTAAATCATTCATTTAGAAACCATAAATTACTTATAAATCCCCACTAGGAATTTTTTTGAACACTTGGTGTGAAAGGTTTAGTAAAACAATTTCATACAATCTAATACAAGGATAAATTCACTTATTTCACATCGAAAAATTATTATAAAAATCATACATCCATAATTATCATGAAAAAGGTGATAAAGAAAATAAATCAATACTTCTTCAATTAAAATGAAAATGAAAAGGGAAAACTATATCAAAATCAAAGTTCCTGGACAAGAGAAACCCGAAAAAACTTCAAAAAGTTCCAACAAGACAAGAACACCAAAAAAGAACCTAAAAAATAAAAAACCACTAAATTAAAATAAAATAGACAGTAAACATAGTCCAAATAGACCAAGGGATAATAGAAACTAAGGGGAAAATGGAAGAACAAATAAGAAGAACATAGGAATATATTACCTTGAAAAAATCACCCCAAACTTGAAGGAATCCCCAGATTTCACCCCAGGAAGAGGAGGAAATGTTTAAAGGGGAAAAGAGGACACTATCTTGAGTTTCATGAGCCAAAATGGGAGGAAGAGAGGATATATAGGGTTAAAAACTCAAAGGAAAAAATGGTAATTTGATACTTTTAATAAAACTGGGAACCACACATGGTTTGGTCGAATGGTTTGTGAAACTATTTTCCAACCTTGAAATTTGGATCTATCAAAAATGAAATTACCATGTGCATGTTTCTCATATAGTTTTCACTAACCATGCTAATATCATGAAAAATTATCTATGGAAACCCAAGTCCTATAAGGTTTCTCTGGGGAGCCACATGGTTTGGATAAAATCATGCGCTACCCTAGAAACCCTAAATCTGTAAGTTATAAATGAACTAGGAAGGGAATCAGCATCAGGATGCTACATGGTTACCCCTTAACCATTCATACAATCCATGTAATAGAGAGAAAATATCCTGCAACTAAAAATTTATATATGAAAGAACCAATAATCAATAGAAAGTCCCAATAAAAAAGATAAACCAAAATAAAAGAGAAATATAAAAACTAGGGTGTGAAATTAGTCACCTTCGAATGTAGAGATTAGAATCAAAGAGATATAGTCCTCATAATAATAGATCTATAATAAGAACCATCAGTTCCCCATAAAAAACTATATATATAGAAATGAAATCCCAATTGGGTTCTAACAGAGTGAGCGGAGAGTAAATAAAGGAGACATTTAGAAAGATGAGAGGAGATTTGATAAAAAATGGAACATACGATAAAGATATCCACCAAGAATGAAAGGGTTTCTCCAAATATCAAATGATAGAACCCTATAATGTAATAAGGATAAATTAGTTCTAGATAAATAATATTAAAAGATGAATAAAGTTAAAAACAACAAAGGGAATATGGGTAAAACTCAACATTTGAGAATCACACATTGGTAACATGGTTAGGATGTACAATTATACAAATTCTGGTTCAACTGTGAATTATCTTTTGAGCCTTGAAATCTGTAGTCAATAGTTACATAAGACAATAATCCTAGATATAAAAAAGTTTTATAGCCACAATTCCACAACCCAAAAACCCAAATGGGTTTTCAGGAGACTCTCATGGTTATAAAAACCTTAATCAAATCATACTAAATACCACTAAAACCAATAGATCTATTTTATATGGTTACCACACAGATACTCCTAACTATGTGTAGACTGTGTTCCTAGTTTGTTTTCTCCAAATATATAAATTCTTGAACCCCAAATTATAATATCCTTTAAAAACATATAAGAAATAAACTTATCTAAAAAACATACCTATTACCTTGAGTTCATCAAAATTATCTACACCCTGATTCTTTATTCACTATGAAATCCCTCAAGGTTGTGGATCACAAAAAGAGATGGAAGCTATTTAATTATTAGTGATTTATGCTCCCACATCTTATGGATAGCCCATTTTCACTTCCATAGTACAGAAATTAAGGGAATCATTTTACTAAAAAACACAATTTCCTAGAAGTCCATAATCCGAACGGATTCCTCATATATTTAGGTGTTGGGATTAGGATCAACATATTATAATTAAATAACATATGAAGGTTCTATTTGATACCTTCATAGTTAAGAAACACGAAACATTTCTTTAATAAATATCAAGTGAGATGGGAAGTGCATAATATAGGACACCTTTATAATATATTAAATGATTTCAAAGGAAAAAAAACCTTGTTGATAACCTAGAATTTTCATACAATTGATAATGTCCCAAGTCAGGTGAAACTATGAGAAAGAATTGATGACAAATATTAAAATGTAATAGGTGATGAAAATTGTATGTATAATATTTATGATGACTCTGATTTATGTGTAACCTCTTTATAAAAAACTACTCCTTTTCTGTCATCTCTTGAACATGACTAGGTCCCATAAAATCCGTTCCACTACCTCCAACCATCACATAAAAGAACGACATGGACACCCAAAGAATGATTCAAAAGTATCCATTTCAATAAAGGAATGATAATAATTATTGTATTCGAATTTGAACAAAAGAATATGATATTCCCATAAACCACTAAAATCAAGAACACATGCCCAAAAATTATCATGAATAATCTAAAGGACTTACCCATTATACCCATCTATCCATGGGTGATTTTTCATGCTAAATTTAGATTGGGTACCCATTGACTCATGAACAAAATTCGAAAACAATGATGTAAACTGAGTTTCACTTTTCAAAAAAACTCCAAAGGAACTCCACAGAGTTTTATAATCTCTTGAACATACAAGAATCTGATACTTAACAACTATATCATATCCTTAATGGGAAGGAAATTAGTCTAATATTAAAACTAATAAATGACATCACAATTATAATCCTTATAACTGGTATTCTATGGTAAACCAATGATAAATTCCATAAATATATCTTCCCACATCCGCAATGAAATTTGTAAAAGTTGTAGAAAACTATTTGGTCAATGGTTCTCTTCATGATACTTTTTGTAGTTAATGAATCATGATAGAAATTCATCAATTGAATTCCACGTACCTGAACAAAAAATAAAAATATATTGTAATGACTTAAACTCTAGTATCATGGTGCTAGATCTTACTTTATTACAATATTATAGATATCTTATTATAATCATTCTTTAACGCTGGTCAGGGAAAATGAATCGAATTTCTTTGTGGAGACGTTATTCCGAACATACACACGAGCGACAATATCATTATCTCATCCGTTTAAAGGGAATTAAATTCTATGATATAATAAAATTTTTAAATTGATATATTTTTATATAAATTAAATATATTAATTAAATTTATCCTTTTTTAACTTCCATGTAAAGTGTAAGTGAAAAATTAATTACATTTCTTCGCAAGGTGGTAGTCCACTATACACATGAGAGATGTTGTCATATTTTATGCAGAATGAGAAGTAAAAAAGTTATATTTGTTATTATAATTAAATAAGTACAATAATATCATAAATATCATATAAATGTGTTAAATCCAACATTAATAGTAGATGTTAAAGGCAGCAATGAGAAACAAATTAAACTAGTTCATGAGATGGTAGTCTGCTATATACATGATTGAATGTTTCATCTCCAATTTGATAGAAGAGGCGATGGATATAGAAAGTTAACCTAACATAATAAAATATAATAATATTTAATATATTTTTGTTGTTATATAATCATGGTTTAATAAGATTTTATTAATGTGTAATAATAAACAAAATAAAAACACTCATATAAGAACAATAACTCTTCTTCAGAAAAATTTTATAGGTTTTCACCAAATGACTTCCTAGGATATATTTATGATCAAACCATGGGAACTAGGATATTAGGGAGGGATTAAGTAAGTTATTTTTTAAGGTATTGACTGAACAAAATGGCTTTGAATGTGTGACAAAGGGACAAACACGCAATTTTTGAAATGAATCAATTACACCTATACTTTTATCATAAAAAAGCCTCCAAATGTGTTATTATTGACGGTTATAGATGATAAGGATGAAATATTGATAGAAAATGGGTGTTTGAAATTATGGTAGGTCATTTTTAATCTTATCATTTTTAGTTTAAGCTCCAGTAAATTTGTTTTTACCTCAACCGTGGTAATTTGTTTTTACTACTTTTACTATTCATAATGTTAAAAAGTTAAGCTAAACTTATTAAATAATATAAATAATGAAGATTAAAATATTTAATCTATTTTTAAAAATTAAATTCAAATAATTAACAGAATCCAATTTAAAATTATATCCATAGGTGTGAAGAAAATGCAGGTTTCAAAAGAGACAATTCTCATAAGTATATATAGTTTTAATATAAAAATTTTATATGAAATTGATTTGACTAACCTATATTGTATTGATTATAATATAGATGAACTAATTATACTTTATAATAAAATAAATTATAATTTTACTTTGAAAATAATTTAAATGATTTTTTTTCTATAAAAAGAAGTATTTTTCACTATTCATTAAGAAATGATACTTTTTAGAAAAATCTCAAAAATTCACCCAATGATAATTTTGATCTGTTTATTTCAAAAAATAATTTAACTTTATAAAATAAATTTTATAAATTTTTTAAAAATTAATTTTATCATAAGTTCACATGAAGAGACAAAGCCGTTTTATTTGAAAAAATACAGTATTCCCGAAAAAATTATTTTTTTACTTTCAAATGATTATTATTTTTATTTGTAATCAATATATAACTAATGATAATGTATAAGAAATATATTTATCATAATTTAATTTATTCTATTCATACCCACCAATTTTTTTGATATGTTATAATTGTCATGTTTAAATAGTATTTTAAAAGAGTGTCACATTTTTTTTAACTCAGTGTTGAGTTCATCAAAAGATATCAGTGAGATTGAATTTATTTAAAAGGAAATAAATCAAAACGTATCACGGTGTCATATTCTTCCCTTCTACAAAAATATATACATCTAAATTTTATGGATATTATATTCTAAAAAGACGAGGGATATTCTTTTAAATCACATCCTCTAGTTCCCATGTTAATTCCCCCATTTTTTGATTTTTCCAATGTACCTTTACCCAAAGATTCATTTGATTCCTCAATAGTTACTCTCTAGTATCAATAATATAGATTTTTTTTTCATATTAAGATATACCAGGTTCCAATTCTAAATCTTCAGAGGTGAGAACATGCATGGGGTCTGGAATGTATATCCTTAGTAATTACATATAGAACACATCATGTACTTTTGAGATTCTTAGTGGCATTGTCATGAATTAAAAAACACCTCCAATTATTTCAATGATTTCAGAGGGTATGACATACTTTTTTCTCACTTTACTTTTCTAATCAAACCTCATGTCACCCTTCTATATAGATCTTCTCAATAAAACATGATATCCCACTTGGAAATCTAAATTATTCATATGATGATTAACATAATTATTTTCCTACATTGAGATTATTTTATATGAGTTTATAAAGACATTAATTTTTTTATTATATCTTCAAATAGTTCTTGGCCTACATGTTTCCGTTCAGAAAAATCATCTCAAGAAGTTGGATTATGAAATTTTATTCCATGTAATGCATCATACAACAACATTTGAATACTTGAATGGAAGCTATTGTTATAGGAAAATTCTACCAAAGGTAAAGACTGATCCCACATACCTTAAATGTCAGGTGATCAAGAACTCAACATGTATTCCATTGTTTTAATAGAAATTTTTTTCTATCTATCTGTTTGAGGATGGTATGCAGTGCTCAAATTAAGCTTATAATCAAGAGACTTATAAAGACTCTTCCTAAATTTTTATTTAAAATGGGGATTAAGGTCATACAAAATTGAATGTGGTCCACTATGAAGTCTTACAACATCAATAATATAGATACATATGAGGAAATCACAAGGTTAATCTTATCATATAGTGAGTAAGTGTCCATATTTGGTAAGGTGATCAATAACAAACCATATTCCATCATTGTTCCTAAGTGTATTTGGTAGTCCTACGATAATGTCTACAGTAATGTAATCCCATTTCCACATAGTAATAAGAAGAGGTTTCATAACTCCCCAAGGATGTTTTCTAAAATCTTTCACTTGTTAAAAAAACATCTGGACACAAAATCCAAAATTTCTAGATTAATGTTATCTTATAAAAAGCATCCCCTCAAATCCCTATATATCTAGATCCTACCATGGTTTATAGAGAAATTAGAGCTTTAATAACCATCCCACAATTCCATTTTTATTTTAGGTATAGATGGAACACATAATCACTTTCCAAATTTCAGAACACTGTCTTCCCAAATGAATTCTTCTAATTTCCCATTATTCATAGATTTAATTTTATTCTAAATGTTCTCATCATCATATTTATAATCTTTTATCTTTTCTCATAAATATGATTTCATAATGATTTGATAAAAGGGTGATGACTATACTTCCTAAATAATTTACATACCTATATTTACCCAATTTAAGAACACATGATCCATATAAATCCTCATCTAGATTAAAACTACCCGATCATTCATAATCAATGCAGTTACATCCTTATTTTATCTCCTTGGGTGGTAGTATATTGATCAATCATAATACTTGAATATCTTGAGCTATTAAATTTGTATCGTATTGAGATCTTTCTATGGAAATAATTATTTTAGGAATTTATGATCACTGTATATCTCGCATATTTCACCATAGAGATAATGTATCCTTATATTCAATGAAAATATTTTAGCTCTGAAATTAAGATCAGGAGTGGGATAGTTCTATTCACGAGGATTCAATGGCCTCAATGCATATGCAATAAATTCATTATTTTTCTTTTGGACACAACTAATCCCCTTCTTCAATGAATCACTATATATCAAGAACCCATAATTTTTAGATGGTAGAGTCAAAATCAAATCATTAACCAATATCCTCTTCAGTATATAAAAACATTGTTCACATACCGTTTTCCCAAAAAATGTAACCCATTTATGTATAATATTTGTAAATCTATTAGAAAATATAGAAACGTTCTAAACAAATCACTGATAGTAACCTTCCAAACCAATGAAACTACATACCTCATTTATGTTTATTGGTGTAGTCCATTCTATGACTACCTTTATTTTTTCATGATCTACTAAGATTATATCCTTATAAATAATATTTCTAAGAAAATATACTTTTTAAATACAAAAATAAAACTTTAAAAATTTCTTGTATAACTATTTTCTTCTAAGAGTCTCAATAATGATTTTTAAGATATTTTCACAGTCGACGTAGCTTTTAGAATACACCACGATATCATTAATAAATACAATAACAAAAGTATTGAGATATTACTTGAATAAATTATTAATTACATCCATGAATACATAGGGTTCATTAGTGAATCCAAATAGAATTACTATATACTCATTATGTCCATACCTCATTTGGAAATATCACTTCGTAATGTCATCCTCATTTACTCATAATTTATGGCACCCCAAAGAAAAGGTTAATATTTGAAAAATATCGAGTTCCATGAATTCGATAGGATAATTCATTAATGTGAGGATAAATATGATTTTTCATTATTTTAATCTCATTTATTTACCTATAATCAATGCACAACCTCATGGATCCATATTTCTTCTTAACGAATTGAATATAGGCTCCCCATAGTGAAATGCTAAGGAGAATAAACCCCTTATCACAAAAATCATCTAGTTGTTTCTTCAACTCCACTAATTCCATAGTGGCCATAATATTGGGTGTCTTTGATATTATTCATTCATCAAGGATTAAATCAATGGAAAACCCCAACTTCACCCTTTGGGGGAATTCTATGTAATTCCTTAGTAAATAATTCAATATATTTATTTATAATAGGCATATACTCAATTTTAAGATTACTTTCTCCATCCCTAGTTTATTACTCTTCTTACCTAAGAATCACATTTAGTAGAGTTACTGGGGGTGGATTTATACAGTCTCAAATGATGATGTCTCTTCTATAAATATAATGAATTCTTTGTCTTCATCCTGGATCATAATTTCATTCTTCTTACAATAAATTCGTGTATCATATTTTGAAATCCAGTTCATACCAAGGATTATATTAGAGTCACATATAGGTATGATAATATTGTAAGCAAATAAATAATGATTATGTGTCATAATGGGGATATTCTGACACATCCTTGTTGTAGTGAGACTTCCACTAGGAGTTTTGACTAACAATTTCCTTATAAAAATGCTAGGGAAATGTCTATTTTTTTGAAAAATTGAAGATATAAAAGCATGTAAGGAACAAAATTCAAATAAATAATTAGATAAATTTTAATAAATTATTATAGTACTTAACAACACATTATTGGGTACTTTCACACAATCTGTAGTGATCACATAGGATTGGCCTTCTCCCCTTGGCCTCTTCTATGGAAGATTCCCTTGAAAATTTGGAAATTCATTTTAGTAGTTCCTTATATACATGTATTTTAATCATCAAATACTAGTGTATTATTTCTATCCTTTTCATTATTTATCTAGAAGACATTTATCTCTATATATATAAAAAATTCCTAAACCCTTCCAGAATTTACCAGGATGATACTTTACACGGTTCTCACAAGATGTATATTTCATTATTCTATTCATATACTTTGATGCATTCCCTTTTTCATGGTTATAAATCTATATCTCATTTTCTTTATTTCTCTTAATCATATATGATATAGATAATTCCTTCATTATTTTTATGGCACATAAAACTATTTCATCGTATAATTAAAAATTTAGAGAGGTCAGTGTCCTTCGTAAACATTCCTTAAACCCTTCAAATAAATGGTCAATCTTGTACTCAGTTTTGTGTATGCAATATATAATATACCTATCTTACATTGTAAAGGTAGACTCATACTCTCAAATGCATTCTTCTTCTTATTTACATTATGATGAGAAAATTTCTCTTTAATTTAGTTTTTTTCTCTGGAGGTAATATTTTTTGAAGAATGTATCCTAAAATACTTCCATTCCATGAGTTTTATTTCCTTGTTATCCTAAGAATTATAGTTCAATGACCACCATTTATCAGTTTCACCATTGAGAAAGTAAATCACAAGTGAAACCTTTTCCATTTCATGTCATCCTAGGGCTATAAATATATTATCAATAAACATTACCCATTATATTAGTGTTCCCTCCAAATGATAAGGGATTTTGTCGCATAAAGCAATCCAATATAGAAAAATCATAATGTGGAACACGTTTCCCCACCAGGGGAAATATATTTTTCACAATCTCATTAATCTACCCTAATATATCCAAGACCATCTTAGTTCTAATACCATATGTATTGGCTTGCGTAAAAGGTTAATCTCCATATTGTGCGTGAGAATTGATAACCTTATTCCTTCTAGGTGAAATTTCTATACAATTTCATATGCTATATTATATCATACAATTTTTAATTTTAAATAATAATATATTATTATAAATATATTGTAAATTGAAACTGAAAGAATCAGCTATTTCATATCACATTGATTGACTATAGAACTGTGCACTTGACTGTTTTTTCACCTTTCCTTAAAAGTGTTTCCATAATAAAAAACACATATTTGGTGTGTGTGAAATATGGTGTAACGCAGAACATAAATTAAAAAATTTATGCATTTTACATCTTAGAATCATAAACATGGTTTCTTTAGGCATATCATTACATTCAAATCCTTTATAATGTTTTATAATGAAAATGTCAATTATCCTAAGAATATCCCCTAGGAGTGTCAAAATAGTTTTGTAGTAAGTACTGTTGTCTTGCACCAAGTGAAGATTATTTCAATCCTAAAGCACTATTTTAAGATTTTTTACACCTAGGTTCATCTATTCTAGAACCACATCCACTTGTAATATCCAGATAGTGATTTATTGCTAGGAAAAACCACATAATCTCTTCCATACTAAAACATTAGAATGTTATTATATACTTATCCTCAAATTATATCATTGTGTTGTGTATCATAATCTATGTTTTCTTTATTCTAGTTCCCATGTTTTCTACTAAACATCATATGATACCAAATGTAACGACCTCAAATCTAGTATTTTATTACTTTTGCATAGATAAAAAGGGTAAAATCAAAAGGAATGGTCGGTTTATCAGTTTTTAAGAACAAGATACATACATGATTCCATTTAAAATAAAATAAATCATAATTAAATGAAAATTTTATCATCCTTAAAACTCATTCAATGGATTAAACTTCATAACATTGGGAAATGAAACAAAAATAAGGATGAGCTAAAATACTTAGTGGGGTTACACATGTCGGAAGCTACCATGATTATATAAATAATATTAAATGTGGAAAGGTAAATAACTAGAAAACCATTCCACTGAATAGATACATTGAGTATGAAATAAGGCATAATACATATGTAAAGGTAACTAGTTTAATAATTATACATTTGATCAATAAACTAAGAATGAAATAAATCCATAGATAATAACATTGTGAAAATATAATGGATAATAATAATAACTTAATTCTCAATGAATTAAATTATTACTTATTGGACTTCATGATATTAGGAATCATGATACCTCTAATATAAATACATTTCACAATAGATTTTTAAAACTATGGGTGAAATCCTATCTGATTTGGAAAACTAATTCTCTTCATGAGACCTATCGATGCATCAAAGGGATATCAATAGATTTCAATGTAAAACACATTTGTACAAAATGGTATATGGTTTAATAATTAATATTATACATAATATATGAATAAGGATATTTATGAAAAATGTAATTTCTAATGAAAAATTATCACAATAAAGTGATTATTTCAAGATAAAGTAAACAATCACTTAATAAGGTGAGATTGTAAAATAATTTGTACCTATTTGGAAACTTTCAAATATTATCCCCTTGAAGAATAAACGTGAATAAATAAATTAATAATCATAAATAAATAGTTATATATATTAAATATATCAAAGGGGTAGTATATACACCACAAAAAATATAATAGGTTCATATTAACAAATATGAATCAATGAAATGGGAATTTAGATAGAATCCATTACCTCACTATTTTCTATATTTGAATATGATTAAACCTTTTATATAATGGATGAATAATTTTTTTAAATTATAAATTAATGGTAATCATATTTATAATATCATATTTGATTATATTATAACATTTTACCACCATTTTGTCAAGAATATTTCATTATTTTTGTGGTTTTGCGTGATATTTGGCTGGTTTTCTCATTTGTATTGTATCCTGAATGTTTTAATTCATTTTCATAGGATATAAATAAATTATCTCAATAATGACAATAATTTTATAAATATATTATTTACTTACTAGATATATTATCAGAACCATTCAGAAAATATGGTCATGGAAAATGAATTGCATCTCTTCATGGAGATGGTAGGCCGTATATATGCATGAGTGATGATACAATTTTCTTAACAAGTGAAAGAGTAAGGAGGTGTATGATATATTAATTTTTAAGAATTTATAGCATGTAATATATATCATATATATTCAATTAATTTATTGTTAATACCTTCCTTGTAAATATTAAGATAAAAAATAATCACATTTCATTTTGAGGCGGTAGTCTTCCATACACACCGATGACATTGTTGTATTTTAGACAACATTAAAATTAAGAAGATATATGTGGTATTAAAACTAAATTAATATAATAATATGATAAATATTATATAAATTTGTTCAATATATCATTATATCTAGCCTTGAAATCTAGGGATGAAAAACTATGTACATCGGTACTCAAGGCTGTAGTCCACTGTATACCAGATCAACAGTTTCGTTTCACATTTTATAGAAGAGGAGACAAATATAGGTAATGAAATTAACATAATAACATCTCATTATATGTAATATATTGTGTTTATTATATAATAATGGTTTAAAAATATTTATAGGAGGTGTAATATGAAGGAAAATAAAAATTATCATTTGAGAACATTACCTCTTCTTGAGAAAAAATATTTAGATTTACGTAAAAATACTACCAAGGACATATTTATGATTATACCAATGGTTCTAGGACATTGGGAGATGATTAATGATATTTTTGGGAGTAGGTATTGACTGAAAAAACGTCTCTGGAAGTATGGAGAGGGAAGGAGTGGGGGTTTTCTTTTATATGTGGGGGAGAGGATACACATGGAATTTTTGATAAGAATCGATTACAATGATGTTTTTATTTTTCCAAAATCCTAAAACAATTGTCCCTTTAGACACTTAGGACAGACAAGGTCAAAATATGGACCAATAAAGGTTGTTGGATAAGTTTTTTGGTCAATTCAACCCCTATGTTTTTTATTTTAACCCTCCAGTAAATCACATTTTACCTTAACTCTGATTATTTTTTTCTTCATTTACTATTAATAAAGGTAAAACATTAAGTTGAAATTATCATATAATATAAATAATTTTGATTCCAAATGTTTAATATATTTTTCCAAATTTAATTAATAGAATTTGGGTAATCTGATTTAATGTTATACATGTTGATGTGATGAAAAAACAGGTACCCAAAGACAAAATCATCATAATTATATAAAATTTTAATATCAAATTTTAATATTAAATTGATTTCACTAGTGTAAATTTTATTTATTATAACATAATTTAAGTAATTATACTTCAAAAAATTAAAATATAATTTAAAATTTTAATTAATTTAAATGAAAAGTTCTTTTTCATAAAATATTAGTATTTTATCTATTCATCAAAAACTGAAAATATTTTATAAAAATTGAAAAAAATATATCCTAATTTAGATATTATATTATAATTTTCAAATATTAACTTAATTTTATCAAATAAATTTTATAAACGTTTTAAAAATTAAATTTTTCATAAGTTCACAAGGAGTGATGAAACAATATTTTTGAAAAAAAATACAATTTTCTTGAAAACATTTATTTTACTTTCAAATGAAAATTATTTTTATTTATAATAAATAGATAACCATTGAATGTGTAAAAGATATATATTTTTAATAATTTAGTTATCTATATTCATACAAACTAATTTAGTGGCTAAGTTATAAAGATAATATTTTAATAATATTTTAATTTAGTATCACGTTTTGTTTAAACCCGATGTTGGATGAATCACAAGTTATCAGAGAGATCAAATTTATTTAAATGAAAATAAATTGTCATTTATCATGGTGTTACATGTGTAAAATCCTGATACATCTTGGTATTACCATGGTTTATGATCTATCGAGACCATTTTACATGACCCTTCAACTCCTACTTCAGAAATATGAGAATAAAAAACCTTCCCCAGACACAAAAAACACCAAAAAAAGACTGAGATGAATCACTAGAGGTATCCAAAACATTATGTATTTCACTAAAAAACTATAAATTGGTGTATGTTACTTGTTTTAGTTTAATATTATCATCAAATGAAGATCCATATTTTACATAATACAATAAATCCTTCCTCCATCACTATCCACTTACAAGATCATCTTTATATTCCAACTAATCAAAGACCACTCCTCCATAGATTCCTTTGAGGCTTGAGTTAGTGAATTATTTATCAAAATGTTGGAAAATAAATTCTATTTTCCATGTGTATAAAAAATATCAAAATTAAAATTTCAATGATACTCAACCAAGATTTTATGTCATGATTTTAGAATCCATTGTGTAAAAATATTCTTCAAGATTTTATATTTAAAAAATAACATAAATCTATCTAAGAGAAATTTTTGATCCATGTTTTGATAGTTTATATCATAGATACCAACTCAAGGTGATATTTAGGGTGGTTATTCTCATGGGGGAATAATTGGTGATAGCCATAGGCCACCACCTGTTTTACCTGTATCAAGACACACCCCAACCCCATACATGAGGAATCATAGAAAGTAGAATAACTCAAAACTAGTTTTAGAAGAATTATAACTATATAAAAAGTTATCCACACCTTAAATTACTCAAAACCTTTCTATGAAATTTGTCATTACACACAATGTTAACACCCTTATGTGTTAAAAATGTCATCAAAGATGCAAGAGTGGAAAATTTTTGAACAAATCTCTTTTAATTACCCACGAAGTTGAAGAATAATAGAATATCAAATAAATTTTAGGGTTGGTCCAATGATATAATGACATGAATATTTTTAGGATCCATTTAGATTCCCCTATAAAATATAATAATGATAAAAACTCCACTTCTTGGATGAAAAATTCACATTTAGAAAGATTTCAATATAGATGATTCACCTTCAAGATTATAAAGAATATATCTAAATTATTCTTTTATTCCTCCTATGAATTGGTGTATACTAAAATAAAATATATAGAAAAAAATGATAGAGTCCATGGACTGATGAAAGATTTATTTTGTCAACACCATAAATTCCATGGGAGTTTTATTAAGACTAAATTCTATAAATAGGAACTCAAAATGCCTATACAGACGACTAAAATGATGTATTAGTTATATACTCTTCTTAGAATGTTAACCGATGTTTCCCCAATTAAAGGTAAATATTTGAAAAATATCAGTCCCCTCTGAGTTGACATAAAATATATAAAATCCTAGGTAACAGGTATTAGTTCATAACATTCTCATGGTTTTTCATTCAACAATCAACATAATTCCTAATGCTTCCATATTCATTTTTTGAAAAGAGAACTGGTGAAGCCAAATGTGACAAAATAGAATGAATAAATTATTTGTCCTCAACATCCACAAGATGAAATTTAATCTATTTTAACTTAGTTAGTTCTATACGTTATGATGGAATATAAATTGGCATTTTACTAGGGATAATATCAGTAGTGGACTCGCACTATCTCTATGGTAGTGACCAATATAAATTATAAAGAAATACCTTAAGGTAAGAACTCAATAATATAAGAAGTGGACTAAAAAAATTGATCAATGATTTTATAAAACATCTACAATGTCTGGTATGTGATCATTCCATCATAAGGAACAACAAGCCCTACTCTCCTGGATCATGGATTCCACTCACCTTGAAATACATAAGGGACACCATTGAGAGAGATAGAAGATGAACTTGATGATGCTAATCAATGATTTGGGCCTTAAAAATGATCAACCAATCCATTCCAATAATAAAGTTAAAGATATAAAGATCAAAAACTAAGAAATAACACACAACTTTGAAGTCATCAACTCTCACCAGACACACATTACACATTATACATTATTCCTTCATCTTTTGCAAGGGCGTTGAAGGATCCAACATGAACTACATAATATTTTAGCATAATAATAATACGTCAATAAATATAGATGATATAAAATAATGAGATGTGCCTATATTAAATAAATTAAGGACCCAATATGATAAAATGAAAAACAAACCTCTAATTATAGCTGACCCCTCTTCAAATTCCTTTGGTGCATCCCCTACAGTATAAAGATGTCAACCATCATCTCATCAATGAGATTTATTCACTATGTGATCATCCCCATTTGATTTAGAATAAGATACACTACCCATTAATACATCAAAATTAATATGATATCCTTTGTTAAGAGTGAATCCATATCTACTATCTTGGTATATTATTCAACAAAAATTCTTAAGGTGACATGATTTTCCACGATGATGGCATGTCCTGGGTTCTTCCATATAGCTAAGATTAGTATTACCAGGTCTCACACACTAATATAAAACAACATGATGTTGTCCCATAGAATCCATAGAAACTGATCCTGCTGAAAATTGAGTACCCTCAATACCTTTTCTTGTGATATGACACACATTGGAAACCTCTCGTTGCAATATAAAAAACAGATAAACTCATTTTCACTACTATATATTCCTAGAACATAGTGTATTTTCTATGGCCTCAACAAAGTTTGGTATGAATTAGAGAATTAGTATTGACTGAATATCATCCATCACATCAATCTTAGAAATTTTAGCCATAAGATATTCATTACAAACATTTTTGAGTGATATCTAAAATAACATAGTGAAACAAGTAGCATTATACATAACTTAACACTATCCTCACTCCATGGTCATAGATTTGTGAGTCTTTAACACTCAAAAAAAATTTAGGATAAAGATATTTGTTAAAGACCATATTGAAGGGATTCTAGGTAATATCATCATGTAGCATAGACTGTATGATAGAGTCCCACCATTTTCGTCACAGGCCTCTAAGAATATATATGGAATAACCCACCATAGATTCATATGGTGTTATAAAAAAATGAAAGATCCTTTCAATCTATTTGATCCACTCTTTAAAAGGGTCCCATGTAACCATAAAATATAAGTGGTTTTTTCTTGATAAATTTCAAATCATTATCTATCACTCTTCCTTGGTTTTCAACACTCACTTGACATGGAGTTTAGATTGTGTGAATAATTACTTCAAACAATGAAGGGTCCACTAGATGGGTTACCTAATAATATTATCTTGAAGTTTCCACTACTATATTTTGAAGATATATTATTGGAGGAATTTTTTAGTAAACAGAAAATAAAACATCCAATTACCTTAAGTGAAAATATCCAAATCAAAATATGATTTCAAAAATACATATTAATTCATTAAAAAAATAATTTGAAGAAAGCATTGATTCAATGAACTTGAGAAAAAACAATAAAACATAATATGTTAATCTATGTAATACCAAAATCATGTTAATTTAATTAACCTTAAAACCAAGATCATGATTGATGAAAACCCCGGACTACCCAAGGTAATTGGAGTTCAGACATATAAGTGATCTATCTAGGCACCATTCCACAGTTAATACATTAATTACAAAGGTACTAACTCTTATCTACCATATAACATTAACTAAATATAGGTAGTTTCATCACACATATGATTGGGTATTGTAAATATATGTGAAAATACAATATTTTTCACAAATCCTTTTAAATCATTAAAGTGAAAATTACTTTCAAAAACAATTTTGTGGATGGAAAGAGAATAATATTTTAAAATTTCATATAAAAATTTCCCCAATAAAACATCCTTGAAAATACATAAAGGCTATAAAAAATGAGAAGTTAAAATACCACAAAAAAAGATTATTTTAAATGAATATTTATTAAATGACACTCAAAATGGAAATAAAGGATTTAAAAAGGGAAGAGAAAATACATCAAAAATTTTTACTTTTAAAATAGTATTTAATAATGAATAATTCAGAATGATGGACTATTTTTAAAAAGGGAAGAGAAAATACATTGAAATATTTTAATTTATAAAATAATCTTTAATAATTGGACCTTAAAAATGGTAAAAAAATTTATCTATATAAAATATGGAATGGATGATAAAACATTTTATTTTGGTGGGTGGAAATACCTTTTGAGCATTATGAAATAGCCTTGTTGAAAAGACACATAGTTAAAAGTAGGAATAAAAGGATCATTGGAGATAAAAAAAATTGAGTATATATTCGGGAAAGGTGAACATTGGTGGGGAGTAATAAAATGGATATAGAAATGTATCCACTAAAAGGAATGGAAATTATTCTTAACAAAAATGGATTTAAAAAAATAATAAAATCATAATGAAAAGATAATTTTATGAAAAACATGGATTCCAAAAAATATAAAACTTAAATATAACATTAAATCATAATTGGTTATAATATAACAATATCTAATGAATATTGTCAATGAGGAGTGATTATAACACTAGGGAAATATTTGAGTCATAAAAATCCTTTGTAGACCTTGTAAATTTGGTATAAAAACACCCATGAGAAGAATAATATTAAATACATCACTAAATAACATGAAATAAAAGATTTTTTTTATTAAAAAGACAATAGTTCAGTATTTACACCACTACAAAGGAAACATAGTGTATAATTTTAACAATTTTCAAGGAATTCAAATTTTTGGAAAATAAGCCTTTACCTTGTTTCCCTACTTAGTCAAATGAACTCTAATATCGTATATAATAGACATAAATATAATAATAACTAACTTTATAAATAAATTAATACATAACACTTTCTATCACTTCTATTTAAATTCATTATCTATAGGAATATTGTTTTATTCTTTTCATATTTTACCACATGAGGTGATTATAGTTTTGACTGTTTTTACAAGTTTTACAGGGGTCGTTTTAGTATTCATTACACTTAAAAATTTAAAAATTTCAATTTCATTAAATTTATTATAACATGTACGTTATAAATATTAAATAAGTTTAAATTTCCTTTCCCTAGTACTTTATTTCTTATCCTAGATTATGAAATCAACAATGATAATTTTTAGTGATTTTCAACCAACCAAGTTTGTATTTCCTAATTAATGAGTTAAATATCTATGTATCCTTACAAAAAAATAATTATTTATATATCTATATCATATTATACCATAAATTATGATTTCATAATCATCAATGATAAATATTTATATCATTTTTCAAGTAGTTTGTTAAATTGACCCAAACATGAACATGCTTTAACTCGATTATTGGGTATTGATAAGGTGGTGTTTCATTTGAAATAACAACATTATAATCTATGATATATGATATTTTTTACTATTGTGGAATATAGTTGATTTCTTTTATAAATAAGGAAAAACTAGAATAAAAATAATAAATTGATTCTACGTGGAGGTCGTAGTCCGTACACACGCATAATTAGAATTGCCTTATTTTTATAAATAGATGAAAATGAATAATTATAGTTTGTAACATTAATATAAAAATATTTAAGTATACTAGTGATATTTAATTTCTTGAACCTATGTGTTTCATTTGTTTTTAATGATGTGCCAATATGTGTTTGGAAAGTTTGGACGAAGTGGTGATTCTTAGAGAATTGTTATGGACTCACTAGATGGAATTGTATGTCAAACTTGAGAAATTTATCATGTTAAAGGTGATGAATTTTTAACCAATCTTAAATAATAAAATACATTTTCTAATGATTTCATAATGTTTCAAAAAGTGGGAATTCATTATTTGTATTATGGAGAATAGAAGAAGACCATGAAAACAGTCATTTTTCAGGATGAAATGTTAGTGAAAGATTTTGAAAGAAGGATATGTAAAATAATTAATATTTTTATGGAGAAAAATTGAAGAATAATATTAATTTGGATGGAAATATCATACTAATACTAATATATAAAACTTATATAACATATAAAAAAAAATCTAACCACTAAGCTAGGAGACAACTTAACCCCGCATTGTGGGAGGAGGACCTCTAATACATAGGGAAGATAGCTTGAATGCCTGGATGATTGTAGATGATTGGGTTGTGTATAGTAAAATAATAGTATGTGAATGTGAATACATGTAATTGGGTGTGTGTTTATGGGCCAATGTGTGTTGGCACTGCTCATGAGGTTTGCGATGTGGTGTGTGCAGGTGTTGATCCCCCACTGCCATCTCAAGGATGATGTGACACCAAATGTAAAATATGAGATATGAAAACTTACCATACATTCAATGTGGTGTATTTAACAATTGGTGCACTATTCCTCCATTAAAAATCTTCAAATAATCTAACATATGTTTCAAATAAATAACACATGTAAAGAAAGTAAAAGAATGATTGTAGAAAATAAAGTATTTATCTTTGAAATTTAATTGTTTTCTCACTAGACCAAAATTATTATAATGGATATGTTATAGATGTTGAATTGAATTTATATAAAAATTCTAATGTGCAAATTTTGTAATATTTGTTACTAATAAATAGTTCAACACTAATCTATTCTTATTAACATATTAGTAATACCATTGACACTATCTCACTTTGATAACTTTATCATATTTCTCAAACACATAAGTCCCAAACTTTAATCCCCCAACTTATTTTCTTCCATAATTCTTAAGTAATAGTAATTATGAACTTCACCAACATGAAACAAGTTTTCTGTTGTGTGTCAGACTCTTAAAACAACTTTTACATCTTCCTATTTTTCACAAAAAAACCAAATTTTCTGAATATAACTTTATTACCCTCTTCAAAAAGTTTTGAGACATTTAACATGATGTTTTTGAAACCATAAAAAACAAATATTTCATTGATTTATGATTTTATTCCCTAATAATGGATGATCTAACAACATTGATTCTTATAGATTCATCGTTGACATATATCAATGTTTCTTGTTTAAAATCATTAAAAAATTTCAAAATTTTAAAATCTTCTACCATGTGAGAATAACACCCACAATCCAAGATCAAGGGTTGTTCTCCTTTTGTATCTGTGAGATCATTTTCTATAAAAATAAATTTTTGTTTTACTTTATATTTATTCACTTACATATTTTGAGAAATGTTATCAAAAAGTTTTCATGTTGGTAAAAAAATAAAGCACCATTTTTCAAGATGTATAGGTTGTTCACATCATTGAGAAATAGGTTCCAAATGTTGGAACCTATTATCAATATTCACACCAACCTTCTTTGATTTCATAATTTGAGAGGATTGAATCTTCCTTGATATTTTACTTCTATAAATCGTGGAACAACTGTAATATTTTTGATGGAACCAATACATATTTTTTCATATTTCCAAATCCACCACAATACTACCATTATCCATAAAAGGAATACTTACTTCTGTAACATTCATACTATCTATAATTGTGAACATGTTTCTCAGAATATTTCTTTTATTTCACATCAATTTTTTTCCACCAACATTTATAATATCTCCCAAAATCTTATTATTCAACTTGGATTTCGTTCCAACCTTATTAAACCATAATTATTATAAACTTTTTGAGACTCATAATTTCTTGAAACTTATAAATTCTCCACTTTTTCTGTTTTTTCCACATATATGACTTTAAAAATATTTTCCTTCTTAGAAACATCTTCAATATTTTTATAACCCTTGAAGATAACATCTGATCCTTCTCAATTTGACACTTTATAAGGCATTCACCAACTTCAGAGATAGTGTTCTTAAAACTTGTCATTCCCTACTCTTCTTTAGAAAACTTTTATTGAACATCTTCCAACTATTCTTCATTTTCCTTCAACTTTTATTCAAGATGTTTATTATGATTCTTTACATTATGAAGATATTATATAGACAAAAAAGTTATTCTAAAAAATTAGCTTTATATTCACAAAAACACTCTATATTTTTTCTTGTAGAACTATACTTCTTCAACTTCATGATTTTTCTTTCAAGTTTTACTATCTGCCTCATACATTCCTTCAATTCTCTTTTCATATTAAATTCAAGCTCAATATATTCTTCTTTAGAACTAATAGTTCTAAAGTCTTCATTATTATCTATTAAAATGAATGTATTTTCTCCAGTAATCTCAGTAAAATTTTAATATCAAACTTTACTATCTTCAACTTCTTCATCTTTAGAGAAAAACGTCTCTTTTTTGGATATGTTTAACTTTTTATCATTTCCATTTTAAAAGGATTTAGAATTATCATAATGTTTTTTCCTAGATATTATTGGATTTCTTTCATACTCACAACTATCTATTTCTTTATTATATAGATCATAATTAACATCAAAGTGACCAACAAATATACATTAAAAAAATTTAATTGGATGATTCCCAGTATACATTCTTGTACCTCTATTCAAATTTTTATAAAGTGAGGATAAAAATACACCAAGATTTGTACATATCTCATTTTCATATTCAGAATTACTAACTTCTTCCTATTCAAGATTATTTTTATGATTTCCTTTCTTGGAATCTTTTAAAGACATTTTTCAATCAACTTTTTCTTTTCCTTTTATAACTTTTCCCCTTCACATTTTATTACTAATGACATTAATGTGAAGGTCATAAAAATATATATATTATGGATATATAACTTCCAAATATGAATATTTATCATCAAGCTTATCAAGAAGAATTCTCAATATATTTTCAAAAACATTTGCGCCTTCTAAAATTTCACTACGAAAGATTATGGTGCTCACAATATCATTCACCCTGGTAAAGAGGTAACCAATAGATTCATACACTCCCATTTTCATATCTTCATAATTTAGCCTTCAGATTTGTAACTTTTCCTTCCCACCTCTATATTGTATTCATAAATTTTCACCAACTTTTACAAAAAAACATTAGTAGGAAAATCTCTCTTCAATCTTTTAAACTCACTTTTATAAAGTGATGAGAGTGAATAATTATTATCTCTTCCATAATTCTCAATATTCTTCATATCCAGAGCTATGAGAGGATCTTTTTCATTAATAGGAGTAAATTAATTTGTAGATTCTTCCAAAACATCATACAAAAGAGTCATAAGATAAGGCCACATTTTACATTTATATATATGATATTTATTTTAATTGAAGACTAGAATCATTTTATTGCCCACACAATTTAGATTCTCAAAAAACAATTCTCTTGAAAAATAATAGCAGAGAGTAAACAAAGGGAAGATTATCTATGATAAAAAAATTTATAGCTCAGTTAGGATTAATGTATCACAAATAGAGGATGGGGTTTTCCCATAATATCTTTTTTATTTTATATTTCCTTTCATTCGAAAAAAAATTCAACTCTTGTTGAAAATTTATCCCTTAGAGGAAAAAAAATCACTCATCCACATCAACAAAAGTATTTACAAGGTTCAAAAATCAAAAATAGTAGATAAATCATTATCATGGTTTGGAAGTTATCTTATAGCACATAATACACCATAAAACAATACTTTTGAGTGGATGAAACAAGTAGGATAAACCCATTCACTTGTGTGGCACAATGATCAATTCAATAGTGCATGTGATTCTTCTAGAAAAAAAGATATTAAAACAGATTATGTAGCCAGATAGGAATCTTTTATATGTTGGTCAAAACAATTTAATATACTACCTTATAAAATTCCAATTGAATAGAATCAGAACACAAATATTCACTTTCTGACCCAATAATAATTATAAAGAACCTTTCTGGGATTTGTTTTAAAAATATTTCCAGTGGATCAGTCTGATTCCTTTATCCAATACATCAGTATGGAAAAAAGATAAAAAATAATACTTCAGTATCAATTATGAACCACAAAAAAACAATCCTTATAAATTTTCATATGATTGATTTGTCTAATTCGATATCCTCTAATTACCATCATTCCTTATTCTTCTCCTTTTTGGATATATTACTTAGGAAAACTCTATTTAGAAACCTTCTTCTATTTTCATCAGTACTTTTTATCTCTCTCTACATGTCAATAGTGTTCTATTTTTATAAAGTATAATGTACTTTGTTCTATTTATAGGTGTTCCAGGGGAGGAATGGGTGGGAACTTACATTCATTTTCCTGCTCAACCAATTTTACTTAACATTGACATTCATTTAAATTTTGAAAAAATCTTTGACTCTTCCAACGCTACACTACTATTATCGATCCTTCTTGAAATATCTCACAAATTCATACAACTAATAATTTCTATAAATTCTTCAGTATGATACCAAAATTCATCCTGATATGGTTTCTCATTATAATGAACACTTGTACAATGAAATCCACCTCATACTGATACAATGTAGTAGCTAAAAAACATGATAAAAATTTGATACCATTATACCACACACATTGTGGAAACTTTATTAGAATTTTATTCCTTTTTTATTTTTACTTAAACAACATTGAAACCTCTAAACGTACCAAAAAATACTTTTACAACACTTTAGAAAAACCCCCTTGACAAATAATTCCTCAAAAATCTTCTGAAAATTTTCATTTTCTTCTTTTCCACAGACCGATGATCCTACATCCGATGAATTAAAGCATATAATGAATTTATTAGTGTTATAAAGCATCTAATGGATCAGTATATAACTCATTTCAATGAATCAATATCAATTCCGTTCTAATTAATCAACTGTACATCTTTCCCACAAAATCTTTTCTCATATAGGGAACAAATTAGAGATTCCTTTTCTCTTGAGCCAATTATAATATAATAAAACATGAAGAAAATGGTTAAATACGTTTTTGATAATAATTTGGTTGATTGGTATCAAAAAAATTTATATTCATTGGTCTCAAAAAGATATACTTACTCTTATCTATCAACAATATTCTCTACCTTTGATGAATCAGTGGCATACCGCATCTGATTGACATGTGTCATGTGTGAATTAATTATTACAGTTACTCTGATAATATCTATTTTATCCTTATGAGTTTTTCATCTGGTGAATAAGATAGTCTGATATATTTTCTAGTCTGACAAATTAGTTGATAAGTGTTCCAGAAAACATCAACTTCAGTAACCTCACAAGTTCCCATCCTTCATACAATTTCTATATTTGTTGATAGTCACACTTATGAAATGATACTGGAGGACTTTGAATTAAAAGACATTATTATTCCACAAACTACTTCTAGAAATCATGAATTAATCATGACTTTGAGAACATTTGGATCAACATAAAGTCTTATAGATTACATTGGAATGTTTGAAGACTTCCCAGAATTATAGAACCTTACTCAATTTGATACACAAGAATTTTATCCCGATTTATTTCATAAGTATTACATCGCAAGTCTTATAAAAAACATCTGATATTTTAGAATTAACCAATCAGATAATAATCATTTGTTTTTGGTATATATTCATTCAAATTATAATATTTTTTCTCAAATTGATTAAAACTTTCATTCTGAAGACAATGTGAGTATGAAAGAAAAGTTCATTCACAAAAATGTTTCTACAACGAAAACTAACACTAATTATCTTTAATATTAAAAGTGGATCCAATATTATAAGTCTGGTACATCATTAATCTAATCACCAAAACATACAATGTAAGGTGATTTCTTTTCTTAACAATAAAAGAAAAAACAATCAGTACAAACTTGTTTTACCTTATAGAAAAATATTTTAGCCTACATAGTGCCAAAAAGTATTCTCATGATCTTCTTGAACCCCAATATAAATATATGATAAAAAGTTTATAAGATTTCACTCACTAATAGCTTCTAAACAACCTATTTTTTAGTATTATGGATCCTAGAGATGGCTACAACATTTATCTTTCAAGAATATAGGAAAGGTAAAAATAGAAGATTTGCATGCACTAAACCCATCATTGTTTTCGGAGATTAGAATCAAGACATTCAAAGATGTAATTTTGGATTTTATGATTAGTGAATTCCAAAAAAACACTCCAAGTAAATATTTCATCGAATAAAGTAAAATAAGAACTACAACAGTTAGCTTTAGGTATTGTGTTGGGTAATTCCACTCATGTGGTCTCAACTAATGAGACCCATATGCTTAGACCCAATCAACCCACATAAAAATAAATCCTATTCTGAAATCTTATGTGTCATAGAAAATTTTATATCTCTTTCTTGTCTCTGGTGTAATCAAGATTGAAAATAAAGTCAATTTTCCATTCTACTCTAAAAAGGCTACTTCACAATCTTATGACAATACAAATGTCACACCCATCTTAGTAAATCCTATAAGGGGTGATTCTAGGTGTGAGAATTCATGGATGAAGAATATAACATCTTTCTAGCCCTATGAATCTCTAAATTTCAAAGATATTATTGTGATGATCCTAGGAAACCATGACTCTAAATTTATCTAGGTCTATTGAGACTTCTGACTCTGAGATGATATGAACTAGAAAGTGGAATTTATCGATCTGGAAGTGGAATTTGCAGATCTTATAATAAATATGATGGTTTCTTATTGTATTATGTATAATCTCAAGACTGTTTTCATGATCATGTTGGGAATGCGAATACACTATGATGTGTTCTACAATGAGTACCATGAAATAATCAAAATATTTTGGATAACCCAATTAATCAATGCCATGAAAATAGCTGGATTTTTGTTTGAAAACACCTTCTATCTTCATAGATAATAAAATAGGTATTATATTCAATGAAAATGATACCTATTATATACCATAATGTGGTTAAATAATCTATAATCCATAAAATGTTTTAGGGAACTATCTTCCTTCTTGAAAAACTGGACAGGTAAACCTCAAAGAGAAGTGATGGGGTGTATAAGACTTTTATCCTCTAGATCTTCCAAATATTTCATAAGCTCCAGAATATCCATAGGCACCATCCTATAAGAATGGATGGTTCCTGGTGGTGATTCTCGAACAATCTACATGGTGTATTCAACCTCTCACACTATAGTTAGTCCAAAAAAGTCTCCATGAAAGATGTACTTGAAGTGATACACTATAAGGGGGAAATATAGGGTTGTAATCCATGATTATATATAAAGATACTATAAATATGAGTTGTCACACTTCCCATCCCCTGATAATCAAGTCCTAATTAATATTATTTGATTTCCCATCCTCCCATATGCATGTGTCTACCACACTATAGTGTCGTAAACATCAACCTATGGATATAATAGTCAATATAAGATTGATAAGGAACTAACCATTCCAACTCAATGATTAAATCAAACCCTATCATGTCAAGTATGAAAATATTTCATATTAATATATATCCACTAATCTAAATGTGATAATCCTTAAAACTATGAACACTTTCGTATTGGATACAGAAAGGGGTGTTGAGTGTCATGATGCCATAGAAGTGTTCTGTCTTGAGGCCCATAATTTCTATGATTTACTCAGATATAATGATTAATATGTGCCTATGTCAAATAAATTAGACACTGATGTAGTGACTATTAGAATAGTTCCCCATACAATACAATTTTTGACACTCTACTTCTCTAGCATAGGTTGTACTTAATGTAACTGGAATATACCACTACACATATTCATACCCTAATTTCCATGAGTAGGGATGCTCTACAGGCACTGGTAATACTAAGTTTTACTACCTCTTTATTGACCACCACCTCGGTCTAGGAGTTCGGTGGTATTCTAGCTTCCTTCCTGGGGTGATACTGTTGGCCCCCATTCGAAATGTGGGGTAGGTGTAGATCCCTACTAGCTATGAAATGATGGAAAGGTCATACAGAAGCACTGACCCCTCTCTCACTACAAACATTTCATTCAATTGGATCCTGCAGACACTGAGCTTTTGTATGAACTGATTTCCTACATTAGTGAAAAAAATGAAACTATCAGTATGTGCTATCTGACTACTCCTACTATCATGAGTAGCCTCAAATTGATGATTTTCCCACTAGAAGAAACAATGGAAAATATGGGTGTGGAATAACCGTAGTACCAGCATTTTCTTCCCTTAGATTACTCTCTGTAATGAGGGCCTAGATTATGATATCAAAAATATTCATCATATAAAAAACATTGACCTGCGATCAGATGGTGTATACCAGCTGGTACTCAAATCACATAGTAGTCAGAATATCATCACATGATAAGGTCAGTGTGAACCACTAAAATCATTAAAGTGAGAAGAATATTCCATGAAAAAATGGCTCCTTGTTGTTTCTTCCTTAAATATCTACCCCAGTCGTCCCTCAGAGTCAATGGAGAGAAGTAATCATAAATTACCATCTATAAGTCCATCCAGATCATACCTTGATGTTAATATGTATGGGTAATAACATTCCACCTATTCTTGGAAGAACCACGTAGCATATAAGCAATGAGTTTTAACCTCATCTCATTAGGAATATCCAAATTCTCAAAGACAGTGAGCATGGAATCCATCCATGACTTGATAATATGTGGTCCACTATCCCCCGAAAAGCTGAGAGGATAATGTTGTTGTAACTCCTAAGTCAACTCTTCCATACTCAGGGTAGGTTGAGAAACACCTTGCATAGAATATATCATATAGAATAAAATCTCTCTAAATAGGGCATCAACTCCCATATCAATAATAGATGGTGGTTCATTAGGTAGAACTATCGGAGGGATCACTGGTATCTCTGAGCCCACTACCATCAGTGCATAGTCATTATTTCCTTCAGGGCGTACGACTCAAGTCGTTCATAGTGGGATGATTATACAATGCTAAATACACACCTTAAAGAAGCTTAGCATGTGAGATAAATATATATTGATAACTAGGATAGATAAAATACTTCTTATAGAAATAAATTCAACCTATCTTCCTTATCTAAAAGTTAGGTCTAGGTCATAAGGAAAACCCAATAGGATATAAGAATAGAAGATACACTCCCATCCACCCACTACTAAGGTGAGGTTTGGGTCTAGGCCTCTTTTTGGACAATATAGGATCTAATATATATATAGTGTAAATTGTATGAAATAGAGGAAAACACCCTTTATATTACAATTGTCATCTCATTTTATGGTAACCATTTCACTTGAAAAGATATAATTCATCAAAGTTCATAAAATAATATATATATATATATCCCAATATAGAACCTATATGGCTCAGACCAAAAACATAATATAATCGATTAATTAAGGTTTCATCACAAATATATGCAGAAAAACACCATTTATATTGATGTAGGTAGGTTAATTAACCTAATTATATTATTCCATCATTAAATTTCATCATAGTTTGACATATAATAATCCAGGAACTTACTATATAGCTGCAGGAAAATGAATATAGGAAAGTAGATGTGGCCTGTAAAAATGATGGCATATCAGTCATATTGTGCCTACAATGAAGCATGAAATAAAAAAACCTCATTTCATCAAGCCTAGGTAAGAAAACCTCATTTCAACAAGACTAATAGTAATAACATCATAATACATGTGCATCACCGAATGGTAAAGTCCTATCAAATTTAATAGGAATAAATCTGAACAATAATAACCCCTACACGGTAATTTGGGTTTCCTTTGTATGTGGGTTATATATTCCCTTGAACAGGATCATTAAAAAATTCCATTACATCCTATTCTCTTGTTTAATACACAAATAATAAAAAAAGGAAAATTTCTCTGATACGACTTTGTAACATCCAAAATCAAGATGCACTAAACCTATGCCCCAAGCCAGTGGGTCACATGGGCTCAATCTCACCTCTCTATATTCCATAGGTAACTATCTAGAAATGAGGGTATAAGGTGGTAAAGTGGGAAGACTATACATTTATATCAAAGTTTCACAATATATATAATAAATAAATAGAAACAACATAAAAAGACACTATAATTAAAGGACCAGTAACCCATTATAGAGATGGAATAAATGAACATATAAAATAATGGAAATAGATATAATAAAACCTTTGATACTATAAATGATGAAAAAATTGTAAAAATATCAAAAGGAAATAGGACAAGTCATATTCAATGATGTCGTCCCAATATGATATAAAAAAGTAGAAATATGGAACTTTCATATACAACATGTTATAAAAAATAAAAAAAAGTCGAATAGATAGCTCCATTAGAATCATGATCATATTATATATCCTCTGATCCCATTCTTTATACTATACAAGTAATAAATAAAAAATCTAAAGTAGATAACTTTCCCTTATCGACATATGTAGATATGTAATCTACTCAAGTAACAAAGGCAGGCTGAGTGGGGTGTGAGTTAAAATCCCATTAGTCCACTACCAATGACTTTTAGAATTTATCCAATCAATGTAAATAACTACTAAGTGTGAAGGTATAATGAATAATAATAAAATATGTAAATAAATACCATCCATCTCAAGTTTTTACAGGAAAACTGGCTGGCTCTACCTTCTTCGGTATAAGCCGATGTATGTCTGGTAAATAACCATATATATAATAATAATAATAATAATAATGATAATATAGTATTGTTATATACTATATAAATTTATATGCACAAATTATGTGAGGAAATATGTATTCATATAAATGGATACTGTTTGCTAATTGGACCTGTGGTGTAACTCAAGAATCCAAAACTTATCTAATGAGATAAAGGATCCAGAAAATGGTAAATTCACTTAATCTCATAAATAATTTGAGATGTCATACTTAATACTCAAAATTGTTGGGTTGAGATGTCATTATCAACACCTAATATAGAAGAACATGGAATATCATTCCCATCTTCTAGATACTATTATAATGGTGAGACACTTCATTATCAACTTCTGATTTTATAGAGGGTAAAACATTTTTCTCAACAAGTACCTTATCCACTGTTTCGCATCCAATGATAATGAAATAATCATGAAAATAATAGTAACTTTATGGATCACCTCTTTAACAATATAATCATCAATCCATAATGCAACCAAGGGCATCACATTTCATATAATATAAAAACAAAATAATGTATCACCTAACATGGTGTTTCCACCCATTATAATCCATTAGATTAAATCCATTTTGTTAATTAAGCATGGATATTTAGAATCAATGTCAAGACATACACTTATAATGAATTCTAGTCCATTCAACAATTATATATAAAAGGAAAATCTATTTTCAGGACAAGAAAAAAAACATAGATAGTGTTTGGTCTATTTAATCAATTATTTAGAGGGGAAATTCATTCCATCACACCCAAATAGGTGGCTATGGTTTAGGTTGACATACTCTAATCACATAGAGAGGGTTTATAAGAGTACAATAACATTATTCAATTATTTTAAATGTAAATAATTCATTTTAACATAATGTGTGACAAAGGCCACCATGCATCAAAATGGAGTAGCTATAAAAACATCATGATAATTAGGGGAAACAACTAGACCACCTACCTTAGGATAATATATTACTCTTTATAAAATATTGTCTTCATATTTGATATATATTGGAAAAATCATAGAGATATACCAATGACCTAAAAATAGGGAGAATGATCTCACACCAAAATAGCACAAAATATTTGAAGGGAAATAACGAATGGAAGCAAGAGGATTCAAGAGAATACCGATGTGGATCCAATGATTCTAATGATGAATGATTTAGAGTTTGGATAAATGAGTTATCAATGTACCAAATAGAGGATTGAGGGAGAGTCTTCAGAAGAAGATGGAGAGATGAACACTGGAAATGAAGAGGATGAATAATAATTTTTAGTTTAAAATATGTTAGGGGTAAAATAGTAAAATGACCCCTCAAGACAGGGTTAAACTATTTGGCCACACAGTTTTCCAAAATATGAGCCAATTGTGCACACCTCACCATGTACGGAGGGACGCGCATGATTTACCAAACCATATGAAAACTATGTGATTTTCCTTTATCAAGATGTCTTAATATGTTTTGCATTTTATTTAACCTCAGATCACATGGTTGTAGGAAAACTGTGCAACCTCTTGCTACCCACTAAGTGACCGACACAGTTATGCCCCACAATTAGTACTAACCAAGTGCTAACTGCATGACCCACTATGTTTTCCCAATTTTTAGAACTATGGGCTCCAAAAATATCCCCATACACTCCTGAAACATTCATTTATCCATAGGGTATGTTATCCAAGATTAATAAAATGATTCAAGATGAAAAAACTAACTATTCTGAACCTTTGAGAAATTCCAGGTTATTAGAGAGTTGAAGAAACCGGTAACCTAATCCCACCTATTTCCCTTGTATTGATTATATCAAATATGTACATCAAGTGTGAGTCTTGGTTTATGTGTAAGAACATATAAAGGGGGAGTAAAATAATCTTTCACATGAAATTTCTGATGTGTTTGATGATGTGGGAAGGATAATATATTAATTTATAAATAATCTTTATACCTAGACCTGTTTTAGAAATAAGTATTCTATGATCATGATATCTCATGCATGGTTTTTAATGGATAGAATAGACATCCATGGTTGTATATCCCTTTTTTCTATACTAGTTTAGCCCACATAGTTAGCGACTATACCATCTAAAGTCTCTTTTCTATGTAAAACATGTGGTACCATCCTTATTTCATAAAAAAGAGAAGTTACTTTCAAATTACATAAAGGGAATAATGAAACCCTTAATTTAATCCATTTCATTTATTGTCAATAAATTGTATAAGGGACATTAAATTTAAGTAAATTCTATTGAAAATAAAGGAAAATGGGGATATTGAAGATTCCATGTGGATGGTTGATGAGGATGGTTGTATTTATTGTTAATATATAATAAGGAATCAATAGTAATTCTATTATTTAGTCCACTATGATTATTAATTAATCATGGATAGAGAAATATTGAAGGAGTTTGAGAAATATTCAAGAAGGCTAGTGATGATTCTCGAAGAACTGTTATAGACTCATCGATTTTCATTTGGTAAGATAATTATAAATGATTGGTGAGGATGAATGGATAATTTTTATGGATTCATTTAAAGGAATTGTATTTTATACTTGTACAATTCCTCAATTTTTAACTCTCTTGATTATTATTATGATCTGAAGTTCAGATACATGTGTCAATTTCACTATGAGTGAAAATCGTCTTCAATATTTAAAAGAAGGAATAAGACCATGTGAATATATAGTTTCAGGGGGGAATTTTAATAGAATTTACAAAATCATTTTTCAATATAAGGAATTTAATATTCCATGAAAAATTGATGATGTACTTGAAATATTATTTGAAGAAAATAATATTTATATTTTTCTCATGAATATTCTTGAAGATGAAATTTATTACGAAATAGTTTTAACTGCCATTGTTTTGGTGGTGAGAAATAAATGTTAATATTTGAATTTATATTTTTATATTTGAAAAAATATTTTTTATCGTTTATAAAAAATGGAGGCCAGCCATCGACGCCTCAAGTGATATCCCTCAACCATACAAAAGGATATCCAAGGGCCAACATCAGTGTGACAGCCTATAAAATGTTGTAGAAAAGAGGTAGGGGAGGGCCTGTGTATAAGGCTCATAAGAGGGAATGAAGAGTGAGATCATGTATAAGGCCCATATAGAGAGTATTGCTAGATGTGAACAAGAGGTTTTTCTAGAAGCCCACAAAGCTAAATACCATGATGTGTGATGGTGAAGTTTGATTGTTGATCCCTCGCTGCTTTCTCAAAACTATAGTGGTAGTGTTTTTTTAAAAATCCATGGTTGAATGCTTTCCATATTGACGTGGGATGTAGAGAAGAGGGTATTATTCCCACATCATTAAAAATAGACATACATATTTTTTCCATATGACTTAATGTGAACCAAAAATTTAGAAGCCTTCACATTGTAATCCTAAACCTTTATTCATCTGCTACATATACCACCTCCCCAACATCACCCACCAATTTCCACAAGCAACTCTCAACATCTGTCTATATCTGAATATTGATTCATGCTTACCATGGATGTTATGTGATCATTATTTTGTGGAAATTTGGTTGATAATCTCCATGCATGAAATCTACATATTGCATGCATACAAATAATTTTAAAACAAGATTTAGTCAAATAAAAATGATGTTCCAATGTCTGTTTTTGATACATGATGTCTTAAAGGTTCAAAGTGAGTAGGAGAATATGATAAATTAGCATTCACATGAGGAGTTCGTTGTGAAGGAATAGAAAAGTTATTTTTTATGATGTAACTAAGATATTCATGTACATCCACAAATTAATAGAGAACCCCAATCCGTGACGATATCCTGATGAATTAAAAATGATGAACAATTTAAACGCAATTGTTTTTGCCTTGGTAGGATTGAAATGGTCATGCATGAAGCTTTAAATTTCTTGCATGAAAATTAAATGAAGTTATGATTATTCCAATTGATTAACAAAGACCATAATCCTTAGGGTATTAAATCAGTTGTGGTATTTGTTATACTGTGTGGATAAATAGGTAACCCAATCCTTCATGTATTTTAAAAGAGTCTTGAAATGATTTTAATATCGTTGGTAGGCAGTGAAAATCTATCTATATAAGCAGAAGCTCAACCATGAGTTTGATATCTCTATCATTCTAATTATCAAGAAAAATATATTATTTTAGAAAAATAGAGTAACCACACAAATGGAATGAGGATCGGCACTAACTTCTCAAGAAATGAAGAATAATAAGGGGAACCCAATGACTACTCTAGTTTCACAAAGGAAGCAAGCTTGCATGAACCTCTTCATGTGAAGGTCATTTTCCAAATCCAAACTAGTTATGAAAATAAAAGAAAAATAAGTCCCCATATATATATATATCCTTTTACACAAAGTTTCCTTGTTTTTTGTGTGAAAATCTTAAACAAAGAAAATAATAGGTATTATTATCATGTTAACATGATCGAAACCACCATCTATTCAGGTTTCACAAAGATAGTGCATGCAATAAATGGAAGGCCTTTCATGACTACATCCATAGATGTGATTATCAAACACATGTTCACTTGAAGAATGAATTGAGATAAATTAAACCAGAATAAATTATAAGAGGAAGAATATAACTTGTAACACACTGATAAATATTCAAGTAGATCATTCTGTTATAAATAAGTGAGTTAAAGTGGAAATATCTTCTTTCACTTGTTAAAGATAATTAGGCTGACCTAAAAAAAATTGGTTGATTAATTTGTTAGAAAAGACCTCAAGTGAGAATCAAGATTATCCAGTTGATGAAAAGCTGCCATCAATGGAAGATGATACATCTTGTTTATTAAATATTCTTAATGAACTAGTTGTGTTAGTATACAAAACTCTATTGAAGACCAATGGTACCAGTATAGATAACTCCACCTAGTTAGGTAAATTGATTATATCTAGATAAATGTTTTGTGAAAATTACAGGAACTTGTAATGTATTCAAAATTATAGTTATAATAGAATATTTGAAACAACCATATGTTGATCACAGAAAAGAGTAGGGATTTGTATAAAAAACTAAACTAATATTTGTGTTCTTATACCTCTTTTATTAGCAACATTACTTGTGTATGTAATTTTTGAGAGCACAAAAAATATATATTAATATTAAATGGGGTAAAGGTTCAAGATTAAGTGGGGATATTTGAAAGGAAAGTAAAAGATGGAAACAATTAGGTACACTAATTTACCCCCCTCTTAGGGTCCCTAAAAAAACTATCTGGGCACTACAATGTTCATGATTATGTGTTCCCTAAGAGGAAATCAATAATAAGGCATAATAATAAGAATTTACCATAGAAAGAAATGTGTTTCATAATCTTGAATTATATCATAATAAAAGAAACATCCATAAAGATTCAAATGAGAATAAGGAATAAAATATTATGGATATTTATATCTGATTACATAATCATAGGTCTCAAAATAAGGTGTTCATTTGAAAATGGAAACATTAAATGATAGAAACCTAAAATAAATGAGTTTCATGAAGATTTATTCAAGTAATAACTTGTGGAACAAAAATGGGTTTCATGAACATCATGAACTCATATTCATAAACAATCTAGATAATGAATAAATATGGTATAATTATACAATATCCCCATTAAAGTATATGTTACGTCAAAGTTTATAATATTAAATTAAAATTCCCTTAACAGACCACTGGGAATTTTTTTAGGACGAAAATACCCTTTTTTAAATTGAAATCTCCGTTTTAAAATATAAAAATTTACAAAATAGTATGGAAAATGTTTTATTTGAAAATTACCTTGGAATCTTATAAAGGATGTTTCAAAAAATTGAGTGTATTCGATAGTTAGAATTTTTTTATGCTTTATAAGTTAATAAAAAACATTCTTTTCATACCCTTGTTAAAAAGTACAAAGGACCTTATTTGGAAAATTTAAAAAAATATTAACTTTAAAACATGTTTATAAATGTAAAACATTGGTAAAAATAATTTTAAATTATTATATTATAGTGGTAAAAACTTTCTTGAGAAAATATATAAAAAACATGGATATAGATGAAAAACAATTTTCAAACAATAAGAAAAATAAAGTAATTTTTTCATAAAAACAGTAGTTTAGTCTCTTGAGTTCGTAAAGAGAGGAAATTGTAAGGAAAAAATATATTCTATAAAAATTACCTTATTATAATAAAATCCAAGGGTTTATTGAGAGTATGATCATGAAATATTATCATAAAAAACTAATCATAATGAATCTTGATGAATAATGAGATTATAACATAAAACCCTTACAACATTGGTAACATTTGATTAATGAGACCTGTAAAATAAATAAACTTATATGTATAGGAATATTATAATAATTATCATGAGAATAATCATATATTAAATTAATTTTTATTATATAAACCACTTATAAGAAACATGTGTCGTGTGTTACACATAAATAAACATGAGACAAAAATATCTTAACACGAGTCTGACTCATCACATATATTATTCAACTTCCTAAATAATAATTTTTTTTAATTATTTACATTCCCAATAAATATTTTATTTTTATTATTCTATTTATTTTATCTATTACCACATGATATTTATTTAACTAATCAATTATGTTTATGTAATACATTTTGACGATATTTGGACTGTATGTCCAAAATGACTTTGGTTGGATGAATGTGGTCAAATAGGACATTGTTCTATCACCTCCAGAATAATAATAATCACTTAATTATAATTTTTATAAATAAATTATACTTCATAAAATTAATCATGAAATATGGATATGAAAAACGAACTACGGTACAATCATGGAGATGTTAGGTTGTACGTACTCATGAGTAATGCTTCCATTTTTCAATGATAATTATAGAAAGGAGTTAAGTATCATGATATTTTTAAAAAAATAATAATTTTCTTAAATATCATATATTTATTGAAAAACAATTATATATACCATATATGTTAAGTGGTAATTGAAAATTAATCACATCACTTCATGTGTGTAGTAATCCACACACACGTGAATGACGTTATTATTTTTCAATGAATGTAAAGGTAATAAAATATATGATATATTAATTTTAAATAATTATAAATATTTCATTAATATAATATATATATATTAAATCAATCTTTATAAATAACAATCATAGGTGGTGATGGAAACTGAATAACATCGGTTCATAAAGAGGTAGTCCATCATACACATAAATGATGGTTTCATTTCCAATTTGACTGAAGAGGGTATAGATTTATAATATTCCAAAAATATAATAAATTTATAGTATATTTTATATTCTTATGTTTTTATAAATCCTAGAGAAGAAATATTTAAGGTGGTATAAGTGGAAAAATGCAATCGCTTGGTTTAGATTTATACCTGTACTTTAAATAACCTCTTTGAGATTATAACTAAATAATTAATAGGTTGAATTTATGATAAAAAAATGTCTATACATTGAGATTATGTATGTGATGATTTTATTTTGGTATGTATTTATTGAACCAAAAGGTTTTTTAAATGTGATGAAAAGATGAGAGGTGGTTCCCATTTGTAAGAGAGGGTGGAGAAACTCTTGGAATTACTTAAAGAATAGAATTTATATAAATTAATTTTCAATGATAAAGGGTGCAAAATTACATGTTGTTAAGAAATTATGAAGATAGGTCTAAAAAATATCATCCAATAAAATTTGGAAATGTTTATATTATGTTTTTACTCTTATCTCTTTGTTTTAAACTTCGTTTATTATTTTTGATAATTATTATGATAACAATGTTTTTACTCTTTAGGAGTAAATATATTTAATATAAAAGAAAAATTGGACCATAAATGAAAAATGGTTAATATTGTAAACCATACTATAATCACATTTACCAAATATAGGATTTTTAGGAATTTTAAATCAGTTAATAAAATAGTATTTAAAATAAAATATCATAAATAAATTTTATGACTCTACTCATTTAATTTGACCTTAAAAAAATCTAGAATAATATGTAAGTAAAATATAAACCTTTAAAAAAATAATAAAATGTTATAGTTATCAATGAAAAATTTGAACACAATAATTCATTTAAATTATATTAATTTTAATATTTTTAATAACATATATTTTAATTCTATGTTAATGGAGTAAATACTATGGTGGAGTTTCATAAAAATTTATGGTAATTATTTAATTAAAAAAAAATAAAGAAAGTACTATGATAAAAAAATATATTTAAAATAAATGTATAATAACCCAACATATCATCCATTTACCCAAAATTCAAAAATCTAGTGACAATAAAATTAAGTGAATGATATATTTTTTTACTTTTCCTTACATAAAAACATTTAGAGGTCAAAATAAAAAAAATATGGAACCATGATATCATATTATAAAACACTTAATGGGAATATATGAACTCTACTAATATAATATGATAAAATAAAGTGTTAGGGTCATTTTTTAGTCCTAATAATATTATTTTTAACTCTAATTGGATTATTTTCTCTTACTAAGGTGATAATTATTTACCATGGTTACTATTCATAATGGATAAAAATGGCCTATTTTTAAAATTTTCACCTTTTTATTTCAAATACAGAATCTAATTTTCATAACTAAAATTTTAGAAGTGTCATAAATTAATTTAATATTAAAATGAAAACAAGAATAAAAAATAGTTTTTTAGAAAAATATTTTTTTATATAAAAGGATCTTATACCAAATTATAAGATAAAAATGATTCTAATGAAGGTAATTTTATTATTACAAATATAATATAAATAATGTTAATTCGTAACCATTTTGAGATGAAATGGAGCTTTGTAAAATCTTGAAACAAAAATAAAGTTTTCAATAATATTTAGTATTTTTCACTATTTATTTAGAAATTAATCATTTTAGAGAAATAAAGAATATTAATTCAAGGATTATTTTGAAAATATGATTTAATAAATGAAATAATTTTTAAAAAATAATTTTATTAAGTCTGCTAAAATTAATTATAATATTTACTCTAAAAAAACTAAAACCCATTTTTAAAGTAAACATATTTTTGAATAATAAACATGATTTAATAAAAAATCTATTGATTGTTTACTAAAAATTTATCAATATATTTATATTGAGTAATTCATTTATATATATTCTTCATTAATAATTTATTCATTTTCATACCCTCTAATTTAATGGGTGTTTTATGGGTGTCATATTTAAATAATAACATATCATGGTTCGTTTAGGCTCAGTGTTTCCTGTTGTATACACTATTAAAAATAAAATTATTTATAAAATGTCAGTGTGCAACAAGATAAACCCTAAATGTAAATATATGTAAAAGTACAAGATTTTTTACAAATCCTTTGAAATCATTAAAGTGAAAATTACTTTTAAAAAAAATTATGTGGATGGAAAGAGAATAATATTTTAAAATTTCATATAAAAAGATCCCAAATAAAACATCCTTGAAAATACATAAAGGTTATAAAAATTAGAAGTTAGAATAATACAAAAATATATTATTCTAAATGAATATTTATTAAATGATACTCAAAAATGAAATAAAGGATTCCAAAAGGGAAGAGAAAATACATCAAAAGATTTTACTTTTAAAATAGTTTTTAATAATGAATAATCTAGAATGATGGACTATTTTTAAAAAGGGAAGAGAAAATAAATTGAAATATTTTAATTTTAAAAAATAATCTTTAATAATTGGACCTTAAAAATGGTAAAAAAATTATCAATATAAAATATAGTGGATGATAAAAGATTTTATTTTGAGAGGATGAAAATACCTTTTGAACAATATAAAATAGCCTTGTTGAAAAGTCACGTACTTAAAAGTTGGAATAAAAGGATCATTATAGATAAAAAATTGAGTTTATATTTTGTAAAGGTGAACACTGGTGGGGAGTAATAACAGGGATATGGAAACTTATCCATTAAAATGAATGAGAATTATTCTTAACAGTCAAGGATATTAAAAAATAATAGAATCATAATGAAAATATAATTTTATACAAAACATGGATTCTAAAAAATATAAAATTGTAATATAAAACAAATCCTAATGGGTTATAATATAACAATATCTAATGAATATTTTCAATGAAGAGTTATTATGACACTAGGGAAATATTTGAGTCATGAAAATCCCTTGTAGACCTTGTAACTTTTGGACAAAAACACCCATGAGAGGAATAATATTAAATACATCACTAAATATCATGAAATAAAAGTGGGTTTTTATAAAAAAATACAATTTTTCAGTATTTACACCACTAAAAAGGAAACATGGTGTATAATTTAAACAATTCTCAAGGAATTCAAATTTTTGAAAAATAATCCCTTACCTTGTTTCCCTACATAGTCAAATGAACTCTAATATCATATATAATAGACATAAATATACTAATAACTAATTTTATAAGTAAATTAATACCTAACACTATCTATCACTTCTATTTAGAATCTCTATTTATAAGAATATTAGTTATTTTTTTCATATTTTACCACATCAGGTGTTTATAGTTTTGACTATTTTCATAAGTTTTATAAAAGTAGTGTCAGTATTAAATATACTTAAAAATTTAAAAATTCCAATTTCATTTAATTTATTATAATAGATAATTTATAAATATTAAATACTTTTAAATTTACTTTCCCATGTACTTTATTTCTTATCCTAGATTATGAAATCGGCAACGAAATTTTTTTAGTGATTTTCAACAAACCAAGTTTGTATTTTCTAATTAATGAGTTAAATATTTATGTATGCTTTACAAAATAAAAAAATAATTATTTTAATATTTATATCATATTATACAATAAATTATATTTTTATAATCATTAATGATAAAATTTTATATCATTTTTCTTGTAGGTCGTTAAACTGACCTAAACATGAACATGCTTTAACTTGATTATTGAGTATTGATAAAGAGGTGTTTCTTTTAAAATAATAATATTATAATAAATGATTTATGATATTATTTTATTATTGTGAAATATAGTTGAATTTTTATTGATAAATAATAAAAAACTAGAATAAAAATAAAAAATTGATTCTACTTGGAGGCTGTAGTCCGCACACATGCAAAATTAGAATTGCCTTGTTTTTATAAATAGATGAAAATGAATAATTATAGTTTGTACCATTAATATAACAAAATATAAGTATATTAGTGATATTTTATTTTTTAACATATGTGTTTCATTTTTTTCAATGACGTGCCAATGTGTGTTTTGAATGTTTGGGCAAAGTGGTGATTCTTAGAGAATTGTTATGGACCCACTAGATGGAATTATATGTCAAAATTGAGAAATTTTTAATGTTAAAGGTGATAACTTTTTAACTGGTCTTGTATTATAAAATAAAATTTCTAATGATTTCATAATGTTTCAAAAAGTGGGAATTCATTATTTGGATTATGGATAGTAGAAGTAGACCATATAAACATTCATTTTTCAGGATGAAATGTTTGTGAAAGATTCGGAAAGAAGGGTATGAAAAATAATTAATATTTTTTATGAATAAAAATTGATGAATAATATTACTTTGGTTGGAAATATCATATTAATGCTAATATATATAACTTCTATAACTTATATAAAATATAAGCTAACCACTAAGCTAGGAGATAGCTCAACCCCGCACTATGGGAGGAGGACCTCTAATACATAGGGAAGACAACTTGTAGGCCTGCATGACTGAATATGTTTAGGTTGTGTATAGAAAAATAAGAGTATGTGTATGGGAAAACATGTAATTGGGTGTGTGTTAATGGGACAGTGTGTGTTGGCACTACTCAAGAGGTTTTCGGTGTGGTGTGTGCAGGTGTTGATCCCCCACTGCCATCTCAAGGATGTTGTGACACCAAATGTAATATATGAGGGAGGAAAACTTTCCATAAATTCAATGTGATGAATTTAACAATAGGTTCACTATTCCTCTATTAAAATTATTTGGATATAAACCTAGTCATTTGAACAAATTAATCTCCACGATCTGATTAATACTGTTATCATCCTCAACCTTTAGTCTTTCATGGACCTATGGGCACTCCTTAAAACTAGAAATCACTGATCTTGACTCCATTTCATTACAACCATATAAACTTACAAAACTAATGGATTGAGACATGGTATATTAAAACAAATTTATGCATTATATCAATTTCTTGATTGAATGAGATCATTTGAAGAACATGATTCTACTGAAATATAAAACATGGTTGAGTTCATCACATGAAGTTATTATGTGATGATATATGGATCACATGATCAAATAAAGAAAATAAACTAAGGAATAATTATAATATCTTGTGTCACCACATGAATGAGGACTGATCAAAATATTTGGTAATGGTAAAAGGATCATAACTTTCCTTGGCATGAAGGTTTGGTGTTTTACAAACTTTTTTACAAGTATTATTTAGAGTATTAAGAAGTGATCCATCAAGGCATTAAATGATAAAAAAGTGATCATGTGAAGAATTAACATGATTTTATTGATTCCTTAATCATTTAATTAGGTTTATTATGATAGTATTTTCTGTATTCAAAGGTACAACATGATCTTTGGGTGTTTTATATCATCTATGGATTTCCATTTTTATCAGACCTGAAACTTTTATCAGAGAAAATAATTGGAAGTATTCATATATAAATGGAGGTAGGGTGAGAGGGTGGCTATAGTTCGATTCATCAAAAGAGATATTATTTCTTCTCGACATAGATTAAATGTATGACTTGATAATATGAAGAATAGAAGGTGCCCATAGGATTCTTTCACGTGAAGGAGAAGAGTTCATGTGATCCAATCACAAGATAAAGATCTCACAAATCACCCCCTTCCAATGTGAATATATTCATGAAGGAACTCATAAAAAACACTTTTTAGGTGAAGAAAGCATCATATAATTCCTTGGTCTCTTGAATATGATATATGATGGTAGTGATATATCATGTGATATCTGCACATGAAGAAATAATAATTCATAGCATGTCTAACAGAGATTTCACAAGGACTATGTTCTTGAAGAAGGAAAGTCAATGTGAACCATACCGAGTTTCATGATGGAAGTAGGAGACACTTCATGAATGAAATCCATGCATGTCATGCACCGTACAAACCACCTTTGATAAAACTAAAGTGGTTGGAGGGAAAATTAATAGAGTAAGACTAAAAATTTGTGTTTAATATTTTGATTATAAATATTTGTTTTGAGTGGGAACATAAAATAAAAATAATGACAATGGGATATATACAATGGTCATGAATCATTCATGAATAAAATTGAGAATTCAAAAATATAGTGTAAAAGTCTTAATCTGGTTCTTGTTAAGAATCATTAATAATTCTTCATTTTCTATTATCATTATATTAAAGGCCCAAACGAATGGGAATAATCAACAGTTATAGGAGTATACTACATTCAAAAGTGATATTTCTTATGTTGTTTGTGTTTTCATTGAGGTAATGTGATGCTTTTTTTATAGTGGGACTCTAGAAATAATAGTGTGACTCTAAAATATTGAAGAATTTTATGTTGTAAGTACTTGTGATTATAGTGGAGTATATGTGATAGGGGTTCCTAACCAATCACAATAAAGATTAGGATCACATTTAGGTAAATCCTTGAAAACATATTTTATTCCAGTTCTGTTTATTTTTATTCCATTTGAGAATGGTTGAGTAATCAAAAATTGGTTTGGTCCTAATAGGTTAATATAAATTAATTTCAAAAGGACAAAAAATGGTAAAAATCACTACTGATTCTACCCCCTTTCTCATTGTTACAACCCCACCATGTTCAATAAAATTAGTATCTAAGAATAGGTTTTAACTATAATAATCCACTAAATACTAAATATGGATAATCTGAAATTTTTTAATAACAATGGGGTTCCTAATTTTTATAGAAATATCTATCATAGTTTCAAGAATATGATGTTTCCATATCTTCTATCTCTTATAATTAGAGTAAAAAATGTAGTAACTATAGGATTCCCGCCTATTGATGAAGATGATCTTATGACTTTACTGATAAGAGAAATATGTAATTTTATAGAAAATTTAAAAAATCCTTTTTGATATATATTTTAGAATTTTTTTACACAGAGACATGGGTCTAAAAAATGTATATGAAATTTGGGATAAATTGGAAAGCGGCTCTGAAGGAAATGTGAAAATCAAAGAGGCCAAATTGAAAAATTGTAGAAGAAATGTAGAAGGTATCCAGATGGATGAAGAAGAAAATATCGATGAGTACTTCATAATTATCCAATGAAATTTTCAATAATATTTATGATTTTATAGAATAGATGGATTATAGAACTATTATAAAAAATTAGTGAGATATAATCCTGATAGGTTTTATTATAAATTTATTTCTTTGGATGATAGATAAGATATTAAACTCGATGAATCAAATACCATCCTCATTGTTTATGAAATTCGAAATATCCCAACCTTTAAGAAGAACAAAAAATATGAGATAAATTTTGAGCCCATGAGAATGCTCAAATTTAGAGACGATAAAATTTTAGATTCAAGTGAATTTGATGATGAAGATAAATATGGATATATTAATAGAATCATTTATCTTACATTAGAGATATTTATGAAGGTAATGTTTAAGATTATAGTTAAACTACCACCATTGTGTTTCATTTTTAATGTCATTGAATTTTTGTATAAATTATCCTATGAAAAAGTCTAAAGAACCTAAGGTAAATTATGAGAATCCATATAGAAAGAAATTGAAAAAAAATATGAAATAGAAAGAAATTTTTTTTATGAAATCTATATAAAATTATTCAGAAGTAAAATAATTTTTGTAGTGAGTCGAGAAGAAGAAGAATAATCCACCTCGTGTATCCAATTTGAAGACAGAACTAATTTTAGAGCTCTTGTAGAAAATATTTTCGACACCTATGATAGTAAAGATGATGAAATTGAATGAATGGATCTAGATCACATTTTAATAATGATTTAAAATAATATACCGAGGGAAACAAAAATCTCATGTAGGTGAAGTTACATTAATTGAAATAAAAAAAATAGCTAAGGTAAATAAATAATATGAAAAGAAAGATATTATTTACATTTAATAAATAAAAACACATAAACTAAAAGTGGATAACATATAAAAATTGTTAAAATAAATTGAATTAAAAATTTCCCAAAAAGAATAAAAATAGTCCATGACTCAGTATAAATTTCATTAAGCACATTATAGATTGAAAAGAATTATTGATGATTTCAATAGTGCAATTTTTGTCAAGGTAGAATCATAAAAAAATAGTGAAAATAGTGGTTTAAGGAAGTGGGTTAAGTCATCTCTATATGAATTTAAAAATAATTCTATTATATATATCAATGAATGTCTAGAAATAAATTCTGGTCAAGTATAAAAAATGAAGTCCCGTGAGAAATCCCCTTCTAATTCAATGGATGAAAGAGATTCTCTGATAATATCTTTTCTTCTAGTCTATATAATATCACAATATATAGAAATATAACTTCAAAAATATTCAAGATATGGATATTATTAGTTTGCAATATCTATTTTAAGAGAATATTGAGAGTTTTGTGAAGTTTTTGTGTATAAATTATACTCATTATGGTACTTAATGTGTCTATAGAGATGATTAATAAACCATGAAATATCTATTCTGAGAAAAGGTGATCAAATTTTCATAGTAAGAAAGTAGTAACTTGGAATTAATCTTATCTATCATCATATTTTTTTGACTATTTAGAGTAAATCTATGGAATATGTGATCATCAAGTCCATATTGCTGAAAAGATAGGAGTTGTATTCTTGGATAAATATCTAGTGCTGATAATAGAAAATGAATTCAAAAAATTAATGGATAATATTCATGTTTCCCTAAAGATTCATTGAAATCTTTTTAAAGAACCATGTCATGGTTTCTTAATAGTGTATGTTATTCACACAATACCATTGACAAAAAATTCTAAGAAACATTGATAAATATAAAGTAGGTTCCATAAATTTATAAATGACTATTCTGAGAATATTAATGGAGTTTGAAAAGTTGATATTAATGCTCAAAATCTCATGTCTAAAAATGTGTTATTTGTTGAAGGTATAAAACACAAATTTTTTCGTTGTAGACAAATTTTCAATATCGGATATGAGGTGGTGTTAAAAAATAATTAATTTGCCATCAAAAGAAAAAAGGTTAAAAGGATCACCTCCCAAGGGAAAATAACCAATGACAATCTATTTAAAATTGGGGATTCTAGTATTTCCTATCAAATTAATGCCAAAGATAAAAATTAAATATGGAATAGAATACATAGATTTCTTTTTCAGAGAAGTGAATCTATAATTTTTGGCATGATTTTGTTAGCGATCAGCCCACACAAAAGAGTAATATTCTTGAAATCTTTGAAACATATGAAAAAGAGAAAAAAATAAATGTTAACATAAAGAAGTGTACATGATATATTCTACAGAACTTGATATTATTCATACTGACTTATTTTCTATAATGAGATAAAATTATACCAAATGTGATATGTATTTAATTATATTTATTGATGATTATACTAATTTGACTAATTTTAGTTTTTTTAATCATAACTCAGAGGAAATTAAAATGTTCAAAATTTTTAAAAGGCTAACTAAGAAGGAGATGGGTCTATATATCATGAAACTGAGATCAATTTATGTAAAAGAGTTTACATGTGATGATTTTCAATTTTATCCATCCAAACATGGAAGAAATCATCATTATAGTACAATATATGCTACATAACAAAATGGGGTAGCTAAAATGAAGAACAAAAGAATAAAAGAGATGGGAAGGACCATGTTAGTTGAACACAACATGTTAATGTATTTATAAATAGATAATATATATACTTACATACATATACCAAAAAAATGTCTACTGAGGCTAGAAACAAAACATATATCATATGAAATGTGGTATAAGAAAAATCCAACGGTTAAATAATTTTGAGTTTTTAGAAGACCATACATTATAAAGATCATGAACAAAAATATACCATAGTTTGAAGAAATATTTAAGGAAGGAATTTTTATGGGTTACCAATCTAATGGGAGTTTATAATGATTTCTAAACAATTTTTTTCACAATCTGTTTGAATACAGTGATACAAAATTAATGAAAAAAAATCAGATGTATCAATAGATTCAGATTCAAAAGATTTAGTGGGAAATGGTATGAAAATGGAATTGAAGAATGATGAAGTTACTGATAAAGATCAATTTACTACTGGTATTGATTATGCAAAAACTAGTGATGAATATGAAGCTAATTGAAATAATATAAAATAGTAACAAAATTTGATAATACATATTGAAACTGAAAATATCATTAGAACCCAAAAGGAGCCATTTCAAACTAGAAAAAAATTGAGATTTGAAGATAAAACTAAACTTATTTCTCAAATTTAACCTCATAAATTATCTGAAGAAGATTTGTATATGGAGTGGATACATTCTATAAAGGAGGGACTTTATTATTTTGAGAGTAAATCCACTTGTTATCTTGTGCGAAGACCTAAATATAAAAATTTTATTTTCCCCATGTTTGTCTTTAGAAATAAGGTAAATAATAAAAGTGAGGTATCAAGGAACAATTCTAGGATGGTGTATAAAGAATATTCTAAAATTGAAGGAATTTAAATTAATTTTTTTTAATTTATATAAAGAGTAAAAATTATTCATATATTCTTGGAAGTAGTAGTAAAAAAACATTATAAAATATATATAATTGTTATGAAATATTCCTTTCTAAATGGTGATCTATAGGAAGAATTCCACATTCAACAACCCAATGGTGTTGTGCTAGAAAATGATGGAAACATGTAATATTGATAGCATAAATATTTTTATGGTTGGAAACATGATCTTATATCCTGGTATTATAAATTGGATTATTGTTTAATGCAAATGAAATTTATAAAAGGTAATGTTGAAAATAATCTATATGTGATAGATATTTACAAAGGTACATTCATATTCATTGTGTTTGTGGATTAAATGATATTTTTTGGTAATAAGGAAAGTCTCTTTGAAGAGATTTATGAGTTGATGAAAATGAATTTTTAGATGTCTATTCTCGGTAGGCTGACACACATTCTAGGATTTCAGATTCAGAAGAATTTTTTTTTCATATTTCTAACTTAGGAAATGTATGAAATGGGATTTATGAAAAATGATGGAATAGAAAATTCAAAAGATGTTTCAAATCACATTTCAGTTGGAAACAATTTGTTCATGGATAAAGTTAGAAGCAATATTATACTAAAAACATTCAGAATAATCATTGGATGTTACTTTTTTCTAACAACATCAAGGATTGATATATCTTATACAGTGAAAATACATTCTATATTTCATAGTGATCCTAAAGTTTCTCACTTGTGGGTTACTAATAGTGTTCTGAGATACATGAACTAAACTTTCAACTACGAGATACTATACAAACATCATGATGATTTGAAATTATTTGTTTTTACTGATGCAGACTGGGTAGGTAATTTTATAGACTGAAGATCAAAATTAGGCCAAACCTTATTTTTGGGAGAGGTATATGTCATCTGGAATATAAAAAATAAATTAAGTGACACTGATCATGGATGGTTTAGAATATATATCTTCTACACATTTTTGTACAATTTTGATTTGGATAAAAGTGAAATTAATGTATTTTAAGACTGACACTAATAAACCACAGGAAATTTATTGACATAATTAATGTTATATAAAGATGTCTAAAACATAATAAAAAATTCATGATTTAAGAACATTGATATCATATTTCATTTTTATCAATTATATGGTTTCATGTGGAGATATGAATCTCAACTACAATTTTAAAAATTATCAAGCTATAAATATATTCTTGAAATCAATTCCAAAATATAGGTTTATTGATCTATGTCAAAAACTACATGTTCATCATTTATATATCACTAAAAGAAAACTAAAAGGGCTATGATTATTCAAAATTATTCTATGTGTTATGAGCTAAAAAATTTAAATTGAAGTAGATGTGTTGTTCATAATGAAGCCTATTCAATTTGATGATGATGTACATGATTTCATCCTTTAGTGGGGGGGGGGGGGTACATGAGTTTTGAGGTATGAAAATCACACTCTCATATCTTATTCTAATTTTTATTTCTAAATGAGGATTATCGGGTTAATGAAAAAAGAGACAAGGAGGGAGTTATTTTTTTGCACATGAAATTTATATAATGGTTGTTGAAGTGTGTGTAGGATTTATAATTTCATTGATATTTATAATTATTTATAATCCCAATAAAAAAATGATATTTTATGAGCATGATTTCATATGAATGCTAGTTTTTTATTAGATTAAACATCTTTGGTTACATCTCTCTACTTTTATGTACTAGATTAGCCCACATATACTTATAATTTTTTAAATTAAGGATATTTTAAAGGGAACCATTTAATATAATCTATATCTAATATTTTTTATGAAATATTTTTAAAATGAAGGATAAAATGTTATGAGATAAAGAAGATAAGTCCCTGAATACCCTTTGTATTTGATTTATAATAAAGGGGAGAAAGTATGAACAACACATTTACCTTTATAATACATGCTAATATTGATAAAAGAATATTAAAAGGTATATTTTTGAACCACTGTGTTGCATTTGTTATCAATTATGTATCAATATGTTTTTTGTGTGTTGGATTAAGTGATGAATCTTGGATAATATTTATGGTCTAACTAGACTATATTGGATATCACACTTGAGAAATTAAACATATTGAATGTTATGATTGTTAAACTGATGTTCAAAGATTAAATACAAGTGTTAAGGAGTGAAAATATCACAAAAAGTGAACATTTCATTATTGGCTGAAGGATAATAGAAGAGGATCATGAAAAAATTCATTTTTATGATGGATTTTTAGTGAAGGAATGTGAAATAAGTACATGAAAAAAATATAACATTCTGTATGAATTTTTTTAAGATGATTATTACATTTTTGGAAATATTATACTTATTATAAGTATATATATTCTAGTTCATATCTAAAAAATAGACCAATCACTAATCTAGGAGCAAGATCAACCATACAATGATAGAGGATGTCCTAAACCACATAGGGGAGATCGATTGTTGCATCCCATGGTGGAATGAGTGTGGTCTATGTATAGGCCTACATGAGTCCACACATATGAGTGTATGGGTTTGGGCCTATACTGCTGGGCTAACTCATGTCAGTGAGTTCTATGAAGTGTGCATTGTGGTGGGTTCGAGTGCTGACCCCCCCACTTCCAGCTTGAGGATATTGAGGTACCAAATCCAATATATGTGGGACGAAAAATTTGCATGAAGTTGATGTGGGATGTAGAATGATTGGAACACTATTATTATCTTAAAAATATATGGTCATAATAATGGATGCATGATCGAATTAGTTTCTATCATTTGATTAGTACTATTGATCATTATAAAACATCAACACTCGACAAACCTGTGAGAACTCTTGATAATCGGTGATCACCAATCCCAACTCCATCACATGACATCCATCCCCACTGATCAAAATGAAGGTGTGTAACTTGGTTAATCAAACCAATTCCATGTATAAATTCAAAGTGTTGCATTCGTGATATAATTTGATGAAATTGATTTGATCCAAAGATAATCATCGCATGAGTCTATTACCTACAGAAATATCATGATGATCTAGGGATCACATGATTGATTGACAATGATCAGTCGAGGCATGTATACATTCACCAGTATCATTGCATGAACACAAATTAATCTTGAGATGTTTTCACATTAATATAACAACCATATAATCATAAGAAGGTTCCATCATTTACACCCTTTATCACATGTATTTTTTGTTGTACTGAGAATATTTCCACAGAGGCATCACATTATTATAAAAGAGATCTGGTGAGGTGATCACATGAAATGTGTGAAACTTTTTCTTTGAATTAGTTTCAAAAAGTTAAGAGTTTTATCATTCAAAGGCACACTGAGATCTTTAGGTTGTGGATATCAATAGTGGCTCACCGTTTTTATCAAACATGAAACTTTTATCAATGATATGAGGTGGAAAACAACCTATATAAAGAAAGGTTGGGTGAAAGGGTGTATGCAGTTCAGAAATCAAAAGAGCTCTCATTCCTCCTTAAAATAGAGTAAACACATTCACTGATCATGGATAGAATAGAAGGTTCCAATGCAATTCATTTAAATGAAGGGGAATAGTTTACATGATCCAATAATGTAATGGAGAACTCGCAATGCACATTGTATTTTCATAATGAAATTCAAAAAGGAACCTATAGACAAACTATTGTCATGTGATGGAACCTGTGGATAGTGTGTTGGTCATGTAAAGCCCATACAAAAATTAATAGAGACTTCATGTGATCTCTTCACGTGAAGTATGATGAACACTAGTGGGAATTACCTGGATTTCATAAGGAAAATGTTCTTAAAGGATGAATGTTTTCCTAAAACCTATGTGGTTACACAATGGAAGCTGGAGAAAATCCTTGAATGAAATCCATGCATGTCATGTTCCCAACATACCATATTTGATAAACATCAAATTGTTGAAAGGAAAAGTAAAAGAATAATATTTGAATGTGTGATTGAAATATATTTATATTTAATATTTGTATTGATACGGGACATAAAAAATAAAAATCATAAAGGTTTATGAACAATGGTAATGCATAATGCATGAATCAAATTGAGATTTTAAGAATACAATGTACAAGACTGGATCCAGTTCTTATCGTGAATCATAAATTAGTGAGAATTTTATATTTTAATTATATTTTATGCTCAAAATAATGATCATCATGGATAATTATAGTAGTAGGAAGCATTAATTAGTGATTTATCCTATGTTATTGGGGTTTATTTTTGTTTAGTGTAGTGTGAGGCTATTGTTCTAGAGGGAATTTGGAAATAATAATGTCACTCTATGATCTAGGAGAATTGTATAATGTAACCCCTTATGATTATAGTGAAGAATTTGTGATTGGGGTGTATAATAAATAATAGAAATAAATAGACTCACATTAAGACAAGAACTTATAAAAATACTTTCTTCCTATTATATTTGTTTTTACTAATTTTAGGAGAGGTTATGAAATCATAGGAGTGATGATATCCTTATAGTCCATAGAGGTTAATTTCAAAAGAAAGAAAAATTATAAAAATAACCATTGATTCGACCCCCACCATTCTCAGTGGTGAAACCTATTACTAGGAACTACAGAATTAATCATATTATTATAGTGATAAGATATTGGGAATTGTAATGTTAAGAGAAAAACATAAGAAATAGATAATACTTATGTTGGAGCCTTTATTTTTCCTTGGAAATCCCATTTAAATTGAAGGTATTAGGATAAATATGTGTGTATAGGGGCTTATGTTCATTGGACAGGGATCAAGGGTTATGGAAATGGTATATTTTCAATGAGTAGTTCAAAGAGGTGGTTTATATTTGAAAGGTTATCAGTGATCCCATTTTTATAAGAAAGGACATGGGATGTTTTGGTAACACCCTATATATTTTAATAATTCCATGAAAATATTACAAGGTCAACTACTCGAATGTTTCACAATAATTGATTGTGAGACATGGTGAGAATAAAACTTCCTCCTACATGCTCATTTTTGAGGTATCCAGAAGTGATTTTAGATTTTCCCATTTATATTGATTTACCCAAGTGTACCTTTACCTTGGTAACTTTTCTTTTTTAAACATTTTATTTAATTAAAATAACTATAATTATTATTTTTTCTTTCCACCCAATTTGATCATTATAATACTAAATATTAAAATAATCTTATCAAATAAAATTTATATTTTTAAGAAATGTTATTTTCAAAATAAATGTTCTTAATGCATAAAAACAATTTTTAGGAAAAATGTGTTTTTAAGCATAAAATTTATTCATGTTATAAAGTTATCAATGATAATAATTTATGTTGAATAAATTGATTTATTATAATCCAAAATAAGGTTATGTAACTTTAAAATAAATTTGTAACTGATTCTTTTAGAAAAATATACATAATTAAAAGAAATGTCTAAAAACAGTTTTTAATGTAATATTTTACTTTAGTTCTAAATATGTTTGGAATAGTTTTTATTCGTGACATAAACATATCAAAATGAATAGTTTTATAATATAATTTTACATTTTATTTCTTTAGTTGGTTTTAAATTATCCATGATATGCTCACATAGTTCTATAATCATGAAAACAATGTTTTCAGTAACTCCTGTATTTTTTGATAAAAAAATTAAACTTTTAAAATAATTCCCAATAAACTATAATAAGTAAATTTTTAGACAATGAACTAAAAAATGAGGTTTTTCATCTATTTAAAATTCTGACATTTTAAAAAATTTATTTTAATGGAAAAATAAAACTTATAAAAAAGACTCCTTTTATTGAAGGAAACCATTATAATTGTTTTTTTAAAATTATATTCATGGTTTTATAAATTTAAATTAGTACTTTTATATGAATTATTTCACTATATAATTATCAATTTTTTATATAAAAAATGTTTCAAAATATTTTATGACTTATAAAAGTGACAATATTAGAAATATCTATATTTCTTTACTATTCTACTAAAAATTTATTATTTTAGAAAAATATCAAAAATAAATTATAATTTAATTTTGAAGTCAAAAATTTATAAATTAATTTTAAAATTTCAAATTATAATTATAATATTTATAAATTATGTTTTTAGAAACTTTTATTTATAATATAAAGAAATCATATTTTAATGAAAACTACCTCTTTCAATTTTGACTCATATTTATTATTTTCTTTCTAAAGGTAATAAATATTATTATTTTACCATATTAGTGTTTATTATAGAATTATTAATAATTTCATATTCATATGATGTGGTTTATTATATTGGGTATATCCTTTGACACATGTTATATAATATAGTATGTATTTTTAAGGGATCTAAAATCTCAGGTCGTTACATTCTACCCCCTTATATAAATGACATATGAATAATTTAATTATCATTTACTTACTAGAATAAATAAAGTTGTATAAATGTTTAAAATGCATCCAGATATTATCTCTAATAATAAATGATCCCCAATATCATAGAGAAGAAAAGGAAACACTTATTTTCTATACCGATTTCAAGGAAATGTATCTCAATATTAGATACTAAATCCCTCGTGAAGGTTTTAGTTTTATTCTTTGATAATTCATAGTTTTCCCTAGATTAATACATGGAAATAGTTGATTTGGATTGCGTTTTTACGGATCCTTGAAATTAAGGTAGAGTTAAAGTGAATATAACCATTATATTTCCAAAATAGTCTTATTTTTTAGATCATGTTATTTTGATTTCTAAAAAGATCATTTCAATTAATGTACTAATCAAAACACAAAATGTTATATTTAAAAAAAATCACCATTTTTGGTGACATGATGTTCTTATAAAACATCCTAGATATAAAAGGGTTGATAAAACTAGATTACATTAACTAATTTATAGTGGAGAATAATTGAAACATACTTAAGACTATCCTCTAGATCAAAAATCATTTCATAGGTTCCCCCTTTATCCCTAGATCTAGGATCATTGTGGAATACTATTATCCTCATCAATACTTGGGATAAAAAATTGACTTGGATAATGACCGAGTTCTCTGCATATAATAAATTTAATTTTTTGTGTTTCCCTTAGATGAATTATATACTCTTTCTCCTTATCATATAAATTATTTATTTTACCTTAAAAATTTTATTCTCAATAGATTAATTTACCCTAACTAAATAATATTATAATACCATGGATGAAAAAATACTTGAAGGTTCATTCCAAATTTTTGAATAATATGAAATTGAACATTTTTCGTTCATCATCATCTTCACTTTATATTTCATAAGAATCCATAAAACTATTCTTTCATGTGGTTTGGAATTTTCCTATGTTAAAATTGTTATCTAAATTTCATGATATATGGTTTGGTATAATTTTATGGTTTCTTATTATATCTCCCATTCTGATGGATTTCCCATTGAGGTAACATCCTCATTTCCCTCACAACCATTGCTCCTTCTAGTTCTAACCGTTGAAAAAACCAAAATATTATAAATGAGTGATGAACAATTGACAATATGGGGACATAATAATAATAATAACATAGAAATAAAATTTAAAAATCATTGTTCATTTATATTTTCATGTTGTCCCATTATTCCATTATTTCAACCTATATAAACGTTAGTTTGATATTGGTTACATTATCTTAGGTTATGTTGTGCTCCTCAACGTAACTAAGAAATTAGTCATTTACAATGGTTAATGAAGATAATATGATAAATCAAAGTATATACCTTGGGAATATTAATCGTTTTGTGTATTTAGGCCTGTTTTTCATGCCCTAGGTGAAGATTGAGTGATTACCCAACATTCTCTTTTCAGGGTTATCACCCATAAGAAAATTTTTGGCTAAGTGTGTGTCTACATATAGTATCCGGATAGGGAAGTACTTCTAGAGAAAAATATATAGTAATTAATTAACCAATATTTTAGGATATGATTCCTATATTGGAATCAACTCCAAGGTTTTTACAAAGGTTCTCTAACCCTAATAATAAAGGTGAATAAAAAAATCTCTAAAAATTACCTAACTAATATAAAAAATAATTAAACCCTTTTCTGATAACAACTATAGAGACACATTCTAAGTCAGAAATAGATATTAAGTTAATATCATGATTTAAATAATATAACTATCAAATAGCCACACAATCAAAAGGCTAAAAAGTTTAGTGTCTTGGAGAATAGCTAAATAAATATAATTATTTTACTAAACTTGAAGAAATATTTCTATAATCATTCTTATATAGACCATTTAATATATATCTCACCGGATATAACCATCATCATAACCAAGAAAATGGAAACATAAGAAAGGGGTGAGTTCAAATTCTCAGTACGGTGTAACATAACAAAGACCATAATGGTTATATCATAATCATATGTAAAATAATGAATAAGGAAAAATATATGATTTAAAAGAAGATAAAACAATAACTGTGAACCACAAGAATAAAAAATGGACATAACATCTCAAACAAAAACAATATTACCATGGTATGAGAAAAATAAAAGTTGGAGCATATAAAAGGATCCCTGAACATAGTAATGAAATTAGAACAATCATAAAAATATTATATCTTATATTTTTGAACCACAATATCTTCCTAACCATTCAAACATAAAATTGCGAGTAGATATAAACCCCATTACACTCATCCTTTATGAACCTGACTACTTTCTATCATATTCAAATATAAACATGTGAGTACATATTAACATAGTCACACTTAAAGTTTGTGAAGATAGTAAATTTTTAACTGGTTCACACATAAACTTTTGAGTAGTGTTTAATTCTATCACATTCACCCTTTCTAAACCTAGATACAAACTAACCTATTCAACTAAAATGTCTTTATCAGGATATATAAGTCTTTAACCAATGCATTGGAAGGATATACAGGTCCCACTGATCATATAATCTATAAACATGTGTGCCACTTGAAAATAAAACATTCCTCATCTTATAAAGATCCCTTGAAAAAATAATGGGATTCGTAAACCTTTAAAAACATCACAATTCATGAACATATTAAATCATATGATATTAAAATTATCATCTTAAAAACGGAATAATTTCCTAATAACATATATATATATATAGGGTGATAAAAACACCACTTCCTAAAAGATAAACATTGGAGGTTAAATAATTGTGTAAGTACAAAAAATTTCCCAGAACCATTTAAAATATTAATTTGAAAATATATTTCAAAAAAAGAATTGTGAGGGGAAAGGGAAGACTTTTTCAAACCATAATATAAAGAGTTACCAAAAAATAACCTTTAAAAAGGAATAAAGGTTATCAAAAATGAGATTTGGATATACTTTGAAAACTTTTACTTTTAAATTTTTAATTGATAAAGGAGACTCTAAAAAGTCTTAACGTCTTTAGAAAAGGATGTGAAAATACATTGAAAACATTTACTTTTACAAAAATCCTTAATACTAGAAATTTAAAAAAGAAATAATGGTTTCAAAAAGGTATGTCAAATACTTTTAAATATATTACTTTTTAAAATATAATTTAATAATATAATATTGAAAAATTAATAATGGTTATAAAAATAAAATGTTGAGTGGATTATAAAATATTTTTATTTTTAAATGATTGAACAAACTTATGAACAATGTAAAATAACATTTTTGAAAACCTTCATCGTTAAAAAAGATGATGAAAAAATTAAATTCAAATGAAATAAGTGGAATAAAAGTACACTTTTAGATAAAAATAGTTTGAGATTTCATTACATAAATCAGAAAAAATGGTGTGAAAAAATAACATTGATATAAAAGAAAATTCCATAAAAGGAATGTGAATTATTCTGAACAAAAATGTATTTTAAAAATTCAATATAATCCCAAAGTAATAAGACATTAGTTTAAAACATTAAATCCAAAAATTAGAAAGTGTTAATAAAACACAACATCATCCTAGGTAATGAAAAAAATTGAAATAATATTCTGAAAGAAAAGTGATTATGTATTGAGGAAAATATTAGATTCAGGAAAATCCATTACATCATTTGTAAACTTTTCGTCAAATATCCCATAATAGGTATTACATTAAATACATAACTAATTATAATGAAATATAATAGGATCATGATACAAAATTACAATAGGAAAGTGTTTACCCCATTGAAAAATAAACATGGTTTATATATTAACAATTGATGATCCTATATTTTGTTTGTGTTTTATTTATAATTAATGTGTTACTAAGTGATAAATCACATGGGGTGAATATAAATTTATTAAATAAAAATATATTTTATGTTCATTGGTGTTCCCAAGCATGTTTGGTTGAAGATTAAAAATAATTTTACCTAAGAAACTAAGGTTTATTAAAGATGATTCGATGTGTTAATTGGTACTACCTATGATTATTATGAGAATATATATTTATAATTTAAAATGAAATATTTTTAAGTAGTTGAAGTTTTTAAGATGGTTAATCCCTAAAATATCAAAGGTCACATGTTATATTTTTGGATGAAGTAAATTTATGTATAATGATTTATGAACTAGTCAACATGTTTTAAATAATATGTTCTAGTGGGTAGCACATTTTCTACTCTAATTAATATGATTTAAGAGCATGAGAATATTAATTTTTAGGAATAAATTAATTTTTAAGGTCTTTATAAAAATCTAAATCAATATATTTTTTCATGATGAAACATTTTGAAGAAGAGTTAGCATGGGAATATCATAATTAATAATTACTATGTATATATATATATATATGAGTTGTTATGAAAAAATTGGGCCAATCCTTAACTAACCAAAGACCCCATAAACAACACATGTGGGACCTAGGGGTAAACCATATGGGAGAGGGTTGGCCTAACCCACTAATAGTTGAAACTATGTGAAAGGGAACACATAGAACCCATTGGTAGTTCAATGGTGTGTGCATAGAGTGTAGACTAGGAACACTTGGGGGTTCTAGAGCCACCACATATGTTTATGGTTTAGAAATGTGTTAGTGGGTGTGTGTGGTTTAGTTATAAGAGTGGACATAGTGCTACTTATATATTTTTAATCAATGATGCGAGATTGTCTATATATCATTACTCGATGGAGGAAAATCCAATGTGGGAATATAGGGTACATGACATTGTTCACCCATTAAAAATTTAATTCATAGAAAAATCACCAACTGATCAATATAATCTCATCCAATTGATCATATAATCATCCTCAACTTCAACCATGTAGAAATACTAACTCAATATCTGATATTTTTTTCATTATAAATTTCAATGTGAAATTGAGAAAACTAATATATATCATATCTGCCATTAACTTTGAACAATGGTAGACAAAAAAAAGATTGATCATCCTCAAACCCATGTATAGAATATTTATATTATATTCACGATATTAGTTAAATAATATGATACTATCATGGATGAAAACAAATTTACAATGGGAATTCTATGAAATCAAGGAAAAAATAAGCCTTAGTCCCATTACTGTATTTGAATTACATGATTATGAATCCATCATATGAAAACTAGCATAAATTCCATTATAATGGGATAAATTTTGGGAAAACATTCATCAAATGAAGTTGGAAAGAAGTTTTCTATCATCTATCCACCGAGGTGTAAAGTGATTAAGAGATGTCGACCACACAATCAAGTATGCACTCTTGTGTTGCATTAATATGACTAGAGTTTTGGAATTCGGGAATCCATAATATAATTAAATATTTATGGGCTTGGATAATTATTTTACATGTCCTGAAATATTGAACAAAGGTGTTAGAACTCGTCAACAAATACTGAGGGACCATTCCTGGAGAATAATGCTTCCATTAGAGATACTTGAGAGATCTAAAATTAAGGACTCCTTATGAGTTTAGTGGGAACCAATTCACATGATGATTTCTCATGGGATCCATATATGTGAAGTAGAATAACCCACACAACTCTTATGTTTTGTGAAGGATCCCGTGAACCCAGATACTAAACTATGTGAAGAAGAAGATGTTCATAATAGCCTCATAAGTTGTGAGAAGAATGAGGATATCCCATAAGGCAATGAATATTTCACAAAGTATAGTAGTTTCCATGAAGCATATCCTTTAGTGAAGGAAATTGGTTATGTAGGTGTTTCTAGTTAGGTGGATAATAATAATAGCTTTCAAATGATCCTATACATGAAGGGTGAGATCGTGTAACTGACAGTTACATGAAGGGAAGATGAATAAGTTCTTATGTGAAGGAAGAAGAAAACACCATTAAAAAACTATGACATTTTAATGAACATATATATCACATATACATATATTCTATAGAGTAATTTAGTGTTTTTGAGATATAGGGCTCATGTGAAACTGTAAGAGTTTTGAAAACCTAAAGTAATGGTAGTGAATGTTTTCTTATAATATCCAATGTTTTCAAGGATATGAAATAGAAATTTAATATTTCATTGAGTTATGAACTATTATAACCATGTATTGAAAGTGAATCACTAAGAAGAATAGTGGAGAACCAATAAAATTACCAGTGATGATATTGTATATCGAGGAATAAATAAACCACACTAGTACATTATTAAATATTTTTATGTTCAAGATCATAAGACTAAGAAGATTATGTAACTGAGATATTATTTTTATTATTATTTATGTTGTAAAAATTTTATATATCCAATCCACAACGTATTCATATTATTCTTTCCAAAGGAATAAAATAAGTAGTGTACATGATTAATGCATATTTTTGATAGACTAATGATTTATATATTTGAGGAAGCAATTTGATTACTGCATTCATATGATCTTAATCAGGGTAAATGATGTTTATAAAGGAAGGCTTGTTCTATATTGTTTGTCACATTAGGAGGATAAGGCCGAAATTGTGCACTTGTGCTACAAATAATTGCTTGAATTGTACTTGGTTGGTTCTAAGAAAACAAGTACTAGCCCATAACCTTTCTCATAAATTTCTTCATAATAAAATAGAAGATGTGTGGGGGAGAAAGATAATAACCACTATACAATTGAGACATAGTTATCCACATTGGAGGAAGACCTTATTAACGAACACCAGTGTTCATTTTTCTTTACTTTTTTATACACAGAGTTTCTAAATATATGTAAATACAACAAGAGATCCATTTACAATATAATTAATAAAGGAAAATAAATGGATAAAATTTTAACGTAATAAAATTCATCCTATAGAGATTCACCCCCATCTATGTGTGGTTATCCCAATTTGGTCCTAACAATTGGTATTGTAGGTACAATTCACACCTATGATTGGATTTTATTATTTAAAGCTGGTTAAAGATTTTATTTTTATTCTTAATTAAGAATGAAGATAGAAATTAGATTATTTATATGCACTACAGATCCGAAATCTATCACACCCACAAAAATTAAGAGAAAAAATATGAAATAATCGATACAGATAAAGAAGGCATCCCCTTTGTACAAAGAGGATATTGAACTAGTTTCCAAATGTTTCAATTATAATAAAGAAATGTATAACATAGAAGTAGAAGATCTAGGTTTATAGTTTACTACCAAGTAGATGGGCATAGTTCTTCCTATGATGCTAATGAAGAGACATCAAATATGGTTTTAAAATATTATCCCAAAAAATAACCAAGAATAAGTGGTGAAGGTAATTCCTCATTCAATGACGATAGTAAATACTTGAGGAAGAAATTAAAATATATGATAGAACATATTGAAGAAGAATCTAAGAATTGAGAGAGAGAGTGAACTAGAACAAGGGGTTATAACATGAATGTATCTCATCAAACAATGTAATTATAAAAGTATAAGAATCAATGAGCTTGAAAAATCATATTCTAGAGTTGGGATGGATTGTATCAAAGAAATATGAAAGAAATTGGAATAAATTGAGAAGATTTAAGAGATGTTATATGAATTAGAGGCCAACCAGAATAATATCATTTATTTCAAGAATAATAAATTTGAAATCAATGAAAATAAGATCAAATAGCATGACTCTATGATATATAAGAGGAACAAAATCCATGATGATATAGTTATAATGATAAATAAGTAATGTTAATATATATTGAAATAATTAAAGGATGATAAATTCATCGTAAATAGGAAATAAATTGAATGTGGACTGAAATTGGAAAACATTGAAAATATTCAATTTGATTCTTCACAACAAACTAAAATCAGAGATGTTACTATGTGAGTTGAAAACACAAAATATTTTAAGGGTGACTTATACTCTAAAATAATTCTATATAGTGTAATAATATATTTAAATTATCTAATGAAAAAATAATAGTAGTATCAATGAAAAAGGCACCATCCCTCTATGTTAATAAATTTTTTGTTAATTATAGTTTGGTATTTATTGCTAGTACAATATAAAAACTTGTGAAAAAGTGGATGAATAAAGGTGATGATTTTCTCACCAATACATCTATTGTGAAGAAATATAATATTAAAATAGTAATTACCCAAATGATTAGAAATTATATAATTAATAGAAACATAATCAAGAAGAATGAAAATATGGCCAGATTGTAATCCAAAATAAGTGATCGATATTTGATGGCTATTTTTGGTGCTATGAAAGATTTGAGCACATGGAATATGATTTCCAGTATAATATGTCAGCATATGAAAATCAAAAAAGTGTATACAATAAGGGTTAAAATTTAAATGATGTAGCAAAGAACACAGATATAAGGGAATATTCTTACTGTTATAAATAGATTTGAATGTTTCAAAAACCTTTGTGGTATTTTCATTGGAAGTGGTTAAAGTTAAGAGGCATGAATATATAAGTCATTAAGGCATGCCACTAAAATGATTCATTTGAAAATATCATAGAATATGAATACGATATATAATTCAACCATGATAATGAACCAAATGAAATAAATTCCCAATAAGTCAACCAATAATAATGATAATTAAACCTTGTGTGAAAATCAGAAGAAAGAAGACATACACAAACACTAGAAGATCAAAAATGTTGTTACCACAGTGGGTGTTAGTTTCTTCTTTTTTTGTAAGAATATATAATTTAGTATATTATTTTCGGAAATAAATATATGTCATATATAATTTAGGTAAGATTAGCACTTAAAGGGATAAATCAAAAAAGATAAAAATAAAGGGGATGAATTTGTATAGAGTAAAACTAAGATTCCTTGTGGATCTGAAATGAATGTTGTTTATATTAAAATTTAGATATTGATAATTTCACAAGTTGATGTGAAAATATACAATATAATCAAAGAATAAAATAAGAAAGCAAATTTAATGTAAAACAAAATATTCCATAAAAAAATTATATTTCATGAGAGGTTATCAATAAATGATAAAAGATAATCTCAAAAGAATTTTGAGGTAGGTGAAAATGGGATGGAAATATAAAATATGTGTATTGTTTTATAACAATAACTCCAGAAAATATGCTAGAGAATGATTATAAATCACAAAATGATGATTTTTCATTGATGGTTAGTGTTAATAGGAAAAGACAAAAAAAATTAATTGCTGATGAATATAAATATTCCATGCTTCCAAAAACATTCAAGAAATTATAAAAAGATAGAATGAAGAGTTAATCCTCACATGGAGGATAAAAATGGATCTTTGTGGTTAATAATGAAATATCATCCTTATTTCTCTCACTGAAAAGAAATGGTGATCCACTATATTCCCATAAATTTTGTATTTTGTCATTACATATTGGAAATTTAATGTGTTGAAAAATCAAGGTGGTAATTTAGATTAAGGAGTCCTATTTCCATAAATACAAGATGAAATATTCATTTCATGGATTATGACTAACAATTAATTTTTTTTATTAGAGAGCCAAAACACTTTTGAGGGAAAAGTGAGAAACCCAAAATCCGAATAACATGTTCAAGAAACCAAATACCAGAACCAAACAAGAAGAACCACTCCTCCCTAGGAAATAAAGAATTGAAAAAAACCCTCACATGTACCTAACCATTCAGCAAGTTGTCTTGTGTATGAATACACAGTCCTAGACCTAATGGTGTGGCCATAACCTCTCAAGCTTCCCAATGGTATGCACAGGTGAGGGTTGTGCTCCGGCCCCCATCTGGAGTGTCCCCTCAAGAATGTTGGTAGTACATCGCCAAGCCACCTCCAAACCCATAATCTTCTTCAAAATTCACACATGCTAGACCAACATTCTTCCCAATAACTTAACAGGTTCCACACCTTTCATCAGAATCGTTGAAGTAAAATTTGAGCTTACCTGTAACCAAATACCTAGAAAACTTTAAATATATGGAGGATACCTGGGTGCTTGGGACAGATAACAACAGATTTTCAAGATCACAGGCCAGCTACTCCCAATTTTTTAAGTACTCCTCAAGACTTATCTTCCCTTTATTGAAGCCTCTGACAATAATTAAATCATGTTTATCAACCCATGCATATTGTTCCTCATTGAGTGACACATTTAACGGTCTCCCCATAATCTTAGTTTCCTCTTCTTCTGACACATTCAGCAACAAAACCTGTTCGACCACCTCTTCCTCCGAGCTTAGTAGTAATTCCAGATTTTGAGTATCACCAACATCTAATTCTGGTCTCATGGAATTTATCTTTTTTTTTTCAGACCTTGCAGACCGAGTCTCCAAAGGAGGAGGTAATGATGAGTAATCCCTCTTACTTATCCCATTCCTATTACTTATGTCTCTCCTCGGGCTTGAAACTTCACCAACCAAGAGAGAATTATTATTTCCCGTTGTTTCAACCAAATGTTCTCCATCATCATCAATCAGGCTGCTAAATTCAGCAAACGGGCCAGCCTCTGCAAGTGCTTCAAAACTGTTGGACAACATAACTGGGTTGAGAGATCCTAAAGCCTCACCCCCTGTCCACTCAAAACTGACCTGCAAATCTAGATTCTGTTTCCCTTTATTTGTAGCATCCTTACCCAGCCTCGGGACCCCCATATAAGGATCAACCATCTTATCCACCTCTATACTTTCCTTCTTCTCTATAACAGGTAAATCCCCACCTGATGGTGCAGCCACCTAAACAAACTCATACTAAACAAAATCTTCCCCTACTCCTACACCCTCAAAAGGACTTGGTTCCTTACCACAAGAAGGATCTGCAAGATCCTACTGTAGTTTTTTAGAAACTTCTGAAACCTGTGGATTACCCCCCATTTCCAGTGTCTTCTCCCCCAAACTTGCACCTAGATTAGCCTCTAAAGTCCCCTTGGAAACCACCGAATGACAGTAGAGTTCCTCCACCACCACAGGAGGCAATGTTGGAGACATAGCTTCCCCATCCAATTTGAAATCAGTGTCACCTCACCTAATACCTTCCGAGACTCTAACCACCTGTGCCGGAAATTCAGACCCATCCCGGTTCTCCGTAACCATAACACTGCTTCTTCCTCTCTTACGGTGAGGATCAAAATCGCCCCGATGGAAATTAACTGTAGAATGGACCAGTCGATGATAGGTAGAGAAATAGCCCATCCACGACTCATTGAGGACCTATTGTTTTCACCTGTAATCTCCCCCAATGGTAACCCAAACAAAATCGAATGGATTCCTAAAAAAGATCCATTTCCACACAAAACCTCGGGTTGATGGGGTGGCATACTGCTTCGGTTCGACTATCAGTGCATAGGAACCTACCTACAAGGTTGCCAAGCATCCTAATGACAGACGGATTTTGATACGGAAAAGGTAAATTTGGAAAACTCACCAAGATCACAGTAGAAGGAGGGTCACGATTTATATGGAAATCGAATGACCAACAAAATAAGATGAACCGAGATCCCTTAAAGAAGCGAGGAGAACTTGACTAGGCACGGATGAGGTCCTCTGCCGACGCAAATCAAACCATGATGTGAAGACGATCCAGCAGGCACACCATCGCCCTCTCATGCAAGTTCCATGAGTCAAATATGAAACGATCAAAGGAATCAACCGGTGGCCGCCTCTAACAGAACCGGGCCACCAAGGTGAGGTTGAGAAGAGATGATGTTTTTGTGAACTCCGATGTCGGTAACTGAATATTCGGAAACCCATCAACCAGATCCGCAACTTTAGGGAATAAGGATGCCTTCGAGAAAGGAGGCGGTAAATCAGGGTTAGAAAAGGGCTTGAAGGCTGATCCGGCTCTCATGGCTGGCACCGAAGGTCCCTCCCCCGCCAGGAGGTGAGGAACGATCCCGACAGTCACTGTCGTCACGGAGGTCTCATCATCGTCGCGCTTCAACAAGCTGAAAAATCCACCCCCAAAACACACATTTCATGGATTATGGAAGTAAAAATATTTGATTATTCCATATTCTCTTATCTTGAAGATTAATTTTCCCAAAATATCAAATATTAACATCGATAAAGAAGATCAATCTATCTTTTTTATCAAGAAATTATAAGTTTCCATCATTGAAGATATCACAATAATTGGTTTTCACATTAGTTGGAATTCAAAAGAATAACTAATGATACGATACATATTGATGATGTGAAGGTGGAGATATTACCTTGAGAGGGAATATCTAAGGAATTCTTAGAAAATGATATTTCATTCAAAACTAATATATTTGGAAGGAATGTTTTCAAGAACACATTAATGAGGAATTTTGGCATACTCTCCTATCCATATTCAAAGAAAAATAAATGAAGTTTGATAATAATGGGGGAATATAAATGAATCATTTACATAAGTAAATGAATCTTGAATAATTTCTAGGAGTGATTTCATGACAATTTTTTGGCTATTATAATTGAATGTTTTCAATTTATGTGTTAATATGAGTACACAAATTTAAGGATTAATGTATCTTGAGAATATTTATTTACAAGTGGTATAATATAATTTTTTCTTGAACTGTATCAATTGTTATGAACAATTTACATTCAACATGGATATAGTTGAAGTGTCTCTGAGTAAAGAAGCAATTTTTTCCTTATCAGTTGGTATCTTATTCTTAATTGAGAATGGAGAGCATTGGTGTCTAAATTAGACCCTCTTGTTTTATAAACCTAGTTATTCCAAGTAGACTTAGTGGAATAATTAATGGAATATTTATTAATAATTAAATGAGACCATCTCCTCTCATATACATTATATTTTTATTATCAATAAGAGTGAGAGAAGAAAATAAAAAATAGGGATAAGTTTTGAAGATAATATATTGAAATCTCATTTTTTATAATGTTATTGACAAAAAATAAAAATAGTGAGACTAAAGATCCTACTTTTTATTTTTGTTTTACTTATTTTCAATTTGTTACTATGTGATAAATCACTTGATGCTAATATGAATTTAGAAAACAATAAAAACTGGGATGTTCAGTAGTGTTCCCAATCATGTTTGATTTAGGATTAAAAACATGTTTTCTAAGAAACCCAGATTTATTAAGGAATCTTGGATGGGTTAATTGGTTATAAAAAAGAGTTTCATCAAAATAACCATTTATTACTATAAAATAAATATATTAAAGTGGTTAATGTTTTGATGACATTCCATCCATGGATATTCAAAGGTCACATGTTATATTTTTGGATGAAGTGGATTTAAGTATGATGATTGATGATATAGTTTACATGTTTAAAGAACATGTTCCAGTGGGTTTTACACTATCCACACTAATGAAGATGATTTAAGACCATGAAAATATCAATTTTTTTGATGTATAATTTTTGAAGGCCATTAGAAAATATAAATACATAATTTTTTTATATAGAATCATTTTGAAGAAGAGTTATCCTGGTAATGAAATACATAGTAATTACTAAGTATATATAAATATGGGTGATTATTAAAAAAATAAGTCATTAATTAAACCACACTTAAATGAAATAGGGGTCAACCATGTGGGATAGGGTTGACCTGGCCAACCAAGAGAAGCAAGTGTTTGAGTAGGCACTTATAGTGCTCGATGGTAGCACAAAGGTGTACGCGCTGGGTGCGTATGGTGGTGCTAGAGCCACCAAGAAAGGAAATGGATTGATAATGTATCAGAGGGTGTGTATGGTGTGGTATGTGGAGAGGACATGGTATTATCGCATCTGTTGAATCAATGAGATGATATTATTTATATCACATCAATGAACTGAAGGAAACTCTGATGTGGGAGGAGTAAGAGCCAGATACTATTCATCCATTTGAAATGTTATGCATAAAATGAACAGCACCTGATCAATTTAACCTTATCAGGATGATCATATTAGATACCTATTCTTCAAAAATGAGAAATCACTATCTTGATGTTGATTCTTATTTTCATTGGAAACATTTTCACGACCCGTCCTCGTGGCCCGTGTCGTGACTACCCCAAGCCCACCTCCCATAGGCCAGGGGCTGGAGACTAGCACCAAAGGCATAAATATTGATAAAAAGGGAAGGCATTGCCTTAATAAAGTAATCAAACACCACAGAGTATGCAATATAAAGTAAAAACTAAGTAAACTGAGTACAAATACAAGTGCTGGAAAGTAAATGGGCCAGAATACAAACCCAACTGAAGTAAAGTACAACTAAAAGAAATTACAACAACAGAAAAGTAAAGCAGCAACACCGAGCCGTCCACTGGAATTCCCACCTGAAGGGTGGGTACAGATAGTCCTCTTAGATCCTCGGGTCCAGTCGTCTGCTCCGTGTACATCGCATCCAGTGATCCTCCTCCAGGTACCATCCATCTCCATGAGTCTCCACCTCGATCAGTGTTTTCTGTCGTCTACATCCAACACAACGTAGTGTGGGCATAGCCCTTGTAGGGGTGAGTATACGATACTCAGTAGGGACCCCGAGACCCCCGAAGGTCTCCCAGAATCCACGAAGGATAAACCACAAAGTAAAAATACAATCACGAAGTATCAACAACTCTACTTAGGTATATGCCCATACATATACCTAAGTCATCAATTCCAGTACTGCCCCAACTCACGAGCGCAAGTTCAATCCCAGTCCACACATAGGAAAGTACAACCCAACACACATAGGAAAACACAACCCAATCCACACAGCATAGCAAGATCAATCATATCGAAGAAAATGATTGAAAGTCAAGACTCATCTCACACAAGTATACTCCTCATGAAGATGGGTGGAGATGATTGATGTAACCTCGGAATCATCTCCTCTTCCAAACCCACGAAGGATCCAAGTACAGATGTCGTCGCTGTCGGACCCACGTAGGATCCAAGTACAGTAACCATCATGGCCGAACCCATGTAGGATCCAAGTACAGTCATCATCGCTGTCAAACCCACATAGGATCCAAGTACAATCTTCCTCCATGCCGAACCCATGTATGATCCAAGTACAGTCGTCCTCGCTGCTGAACCCATGTAGGATCCAAGTACATTCGTCACGATCGCAGTCACAGCCAGCTCTAGGGTTCCCGCACAAAGCATCCTCGATTCCGAGAGGGTCCGCTCCACGATCCAAGGGGTAGATACATCAACTGTCACGAAGTCCAGAGTTGATGTATCACTTAGTTCCATCTCATCAATAGGAACTCAAAGCGACAGACGGCGCGTCAATCGGACGCCTGGTCTGAGAGTTATTGGCTTCTCCGTCCCAGGGGCCCGGTTGGTTTTTAAGGTAAAACCAATATAAATGTACTCCAACTGCATCCAAACCTTGAGAAGAGTAAGACAAAATAACTTTCTCACTAAGAGTAATCCAACAAAGTTGACGACACGTCAATCGGACGTTCGGAGCTCGAGTAATAAGCGTTTCCACTTCGAGGGCTCGGTTGGTTTCATGTTCGAACTGACCCAGTCATAACCAAAGTTCTCCAAAACCTTTAGTGTAATATAACTAAATGACCATCTCGATCCAAGGATCGCTACCCAACTGACGGTGCACCGATCAGAGGTCTATAGCCCAAGTTATGGGCGTTTGAACGAAACATCCTGAAAATAGGGGGTTCGGGCCCGGTCTGACCCGGCCTGATACCCCCTGGGTCAGACCGAAATGGGTTGAAACTTCCCTGGTCTGGGTCCAGCCCGCTTGATTGCGGCCAGGCCAGGTGCTGGTGGCCCGACCCGGCGCGGGCGGTCCGGCCCGGCATGGGCGGTCCGGCCCGACGCGGGCGGTTCGGCCCAGCTCGGGCTGCTCGGCGCTGGCTTAGTGGGGTGGCTCAGTGCTGGCCGAGCGGGGCACAAAGGGGGGTGCCACCCCTTATGATGGCTGGGGGTTTCAAACCCCCGGTATTTCCAGAAACGTCCGTCCACAATGGCCGACCAGTGTGGCTACCGCGGGACACGCCGGTCCCGCCTCCTGGTGTTCCGGCGGCCGGCCGAACCTGACCGCCTCCTCCAAAACCACTGCTGCCCCTGTCCGACCGGCACAGCGCGATGGCGTCATGCCCCTCTGCTGTGGCCCGCCCCGGCCGTGGCCCCCTTGGTGCTCTAGCACGGCGCGATGGCGCCACACCCCTCCGTCGTGGCCCGCTCCTAACTGCAGCCTCACCGGTGCAGCGCAATGGCACCGCGCTCCTCCGCTGTGGCCCGCTCCGGCCGCATTTCTCCTCATTCTCGCGTGGTGAAATAGTACCACGTCACCTCCGTTTCAAGCCACAATAATGATCAACAACAAATAGGGGAGGAGGTTCGGCCGTTTTTTTGTGGTCTAACCTCCTCTCGTTATATCGATATCAAGTGGCCAAACATTAATTAACGGTGATCGTTAAATAATACATGAATGAAGAAACAACCCATACCTCAAAAGAAGTTCGCGAAACTAGCGTCACGAGGGTGGTAGCCGATGCTCTTAGAAGGAGGATGGGCATTCAGCTACTTGGAGAGGCGACATAGCAGCTAGCCGTGTTGCTGGTATCCTTCATGGATAGAGATGGGGCAGCCTTTCTACAGTCACTGACAGTCACTCCACCACTTCTTCAGCGGGTCATAGAGGCATAGCATGGGGATGTTGACTATGAGACGCGACGTGCACAAATATCCTCAGGACAAGAACCTCATGGATTCTATGTAGGAGTAGAGCACATCGTCCTTTTCAGAGGAGGTACCATGGTACCAGCTACATTACAGGAGGAGGTGCTGAGAGAGTTTCACAGTTCCCCTTTGGTGGTACATCCTAGAGTGGCGAAGATGTACCAGGATATCAGACGATAGCACTGGTGATGGGTATGAAGAAGGTTGTGGCAGAGTTCTTTTCACAATGCGTCGCCTTCCAGCAGGTGAAGGTAGAGCACCAGGTACCAGTAGGCTTGGTACAGCCCTTGGAGGCCCCGGAGTGGAAGTGGGATGGGATATCTATGGATTTCGTGATAGGGATTCCACGTACTTCTAGAGGTCACGACTCCATTTGGGTTGTCGTCGAACAACTCACCAAGATGGACCACTTCTTACCCATCAGAGAGCAGGTCTCAGTATCGAGCTTGGGACGCCACCACGTTCAGAAGATCGTACGAATTTATGGTGTGTCATCATCCATCATCTCCGATCCAGATTATCTCATTACTTCCCGGATTAGGAAAGGGTTACAGGAGGTATTTGGGACGCAGCTACACCTGAGCACTACCTTTCACCCACAGACAGATGGTCAGACAGATAGGACTATTCAAACTCTCGAGGACATGCTCCGTGCATGTGTCCTCGACTTTGGTCGTAGCTGGGAGGATCATCTACCCTTAGTGGAGTTTGCGTACAACAATAGATACCACTCCACCATCGGGATGGCACCATACGAGGCACTGTAGATCTAGCCCTGAAGATCACCTTTGTGCTAGACAGACCTTGGGGAGTCAGCACTTGTTGGACCAGAGATGGTCCAGGCCATAATGGAGAAGGTACAGATCATCCATGAGCGGATGAGGACTGCTCAGAGCCGACAAAAGTCCTATGCTGACAGGAGGCGGAGACCACTATAGTTCAAGGATGGTGACCACGTTTTCTTACAGGTCTCACCTCGATGTGGATTACGGAGATTTGGCCAGGGTGGCAAGTTATCTCTGTGCTTCATCGGACCACTCTAGGTTCTCAGCAGGATAGGCGAGGTGGCTTGTCACCTGGTTTTTCCACCTCAGTTATACTGGGTACATGAGGTATTCCACATATCTAAGGTGAGGAGATACATGCACGACACGAAGCATATCATCGATCACGGGGAGCTGGACATCGATGACGGAGCGACTTCTGCGGAGGTCCCAATGGACATCAAGGATCGACAGGAGTGAGTCCTATGTGGACGGTCGATTCCTCTAGTGCGCATCAGGTGGCAGCACGAGAACCTCTATGATAGCACATGGGAGCGAGAGGCTCAGATGTGTGCACAGTACCCTCATTTTTTCACCTAGTTTGTGATGTATCTTTATGGGGACGTAAAACTTGAGGTGGGAGTAATGTAAAGACTAGTAAATATGACAACCCTGCTTTTTATTACAACTTAAACATGATTTATTACATAAAACTTCACTTGATACAACAAAGAAGATCGAGAGGTTTAGTGTCTTTGGGGATTAGGATCATTACATAAAAACTTAAAACATGAAATACAACATCTTTATTGAAAACTTCATTTACATGACCACTAAATTCCTTCGTACTTAGCATTACATGGAATTACCTGAGGGCATGCATAAGAAAAGGGTAAGCTATAAATCATAGTAAGGGAGTACACATGGAATAAAATGAGGAGTACAATACATGTTAGACAATAGGAATATTAATAGAGAATAATAAAACCATGAACATAAAGGCATAATAAAGCATGATAATCTTAACATGGAAATGTGGAAACAACACTTAACATGGAATTAGCATGAGCCAAGGCTCATTGCACATGGAGCATGAGTAAATCCTCATTGCACATAAAGCACGAGTAAACCCTCATTGCACTTGAATTAGCATGAGTCAACACTCATTGCATATGACGTATCATGACACTATACATTACCCAATGCATTGGAGCGCTATAAGGGTGCACCCTTCTTAAACATTTCATTTCATGTATAAGTGTGCCACATGGATCATAAAACATGGATTCATAAAACATAATAGTTTATTCCACAATAATGTAATGTGAAATACATACATGAAACTTTATAATCAATAAGTAAATGTTCATAAATGTTAATACCCTTGATGGAGAAATGGGCATGGTATTCACTACACAATGACATTGGCTTAGAAAATCGGTGCGATTTCGGCAGCCTAACGGCATGACATAAGAATTCATAAAAATGTTTGATGAGAGAGAAAGGGGTTCCTCATAATATTTACATGTAATGGAAAGTAAGGAGGTCATATAGATACATGTCCCAACAATTGTAATGGAATTTAGATTCATGATACAAAAGTATTGCTTGAATGTAAAATAGGTGAGAGAAGTTCCTTTCGGAATTTCGGCATAGTAACGTGTGTACATGGGAGGCATTTAATGAGAGGGAAAGGGTCTCCCATAATTCAAACATAAATAGGTAAGTATTAGGGAGGTTAAAAGCCATACCCCAACATTTATAATTGAAATTAAAATGGAAAAACAACTTAAATAAAATTGGACAAAAATGAGAAAGGAAGAAAAAACCCTTACTTGGAAGTGTGCTTCCAAAGGACAGAGAGAGGCTCGTGAGAGGCTTCTTGGGAGGTTAGGGCACCTTGGGAGGATTATAGAGAGAGTAGGGTAGAGGTTGGATTAACTCCAAAGGCTTTGAGTATGGAGGAAGTGGGAACTTGGGTGGGTTTATTTAGGAAAGGTGAGGGAATTCTTTATTATTTCGGTTTGGGACCCCTTATATTAAATTAATCCAAACCACAAACCATCACATGGTTTTTGCCCATGGTTTTTGGAAAAGGGAAGTGGAAAAAAATATTTTATAAAGCCAAATTCCTAACTTCTTAAAATATTAGGGTTGCTTATGTGGAGGTGAGTCACACTCCCATGGAAATTAATTTAAAAATACAAGGTGTTTAATAAGTCTTGAGGGGTTCATTAATGCTTTGAAAAGTAAGACAAACAAACCCAAAATCACATTATTTTAATGGTAAAACATATATTGGCCGAACATAAAGATTATAGTATTTTATTACATCACTATTGGGTCATTATTATGTCATAAAACACATTATATATTTAAACGGTATTTAATTATTACTCAAACATTTGACTGTCTCAGAAAATAATTAAAAATTCACCGTTGGATAATTTCGATGTCCTCATTCCAAAAATAACATTTATTTTATCTAAATAATTTTATAAATATGTTAATTTTCACTTTTAAAATAAAAACCGACATTTATAAAAAATTCACGGGTTTTGACAAAAATGGCTTTCAAACCTTAATAAATATTATAATTGCATTCATACAATTACATGATCATTTATATATAATAAAATCAATCTAATAATAATAATAATAATAATAATATTTTATTAAAATATTATTTAATTCAAAAATCCCTTAATTTAATAAAATATATTTCTTAATTAAATAATAACTAAAAACACCATTTGTACTTTGAAAACTATTTACAATGTATCAATAATGACAAGAAATTATATTCATTATTACATACAAAAATAATGTACATGAACATAGTACTATTGATTAGTTACATAACCCCTTAAAACAGCCGCATAAGACCTAAGGGTAAGGTGTGCGATGGTGACAGTCTCTTGGGGTGGCTCGGATAACATCACTCGAGTGGTAATTTCTATCAACTTACACTTCTCCCATAGACAGTCTCGTTCGAGCTTGACATGGTGAAGCTCAGCTTGGGCTTGGTCAAGAGCGAAGCCCCAGGATGCCACCTCTTTTCCGAACTCTGATAGATGGACTTCGTATGGGGAAATTCTATTGGATGAGGCCATCTCTTCCTTTGTCTAAGTAAAATTGGATGTGTTAAAGCCCTATATTTATACTAATCATGTGATCGCTGTTCAACGAATATAAATGTAACGGTCACAATTCTTATCATAAAACCAATGGAGTTGACATTTTATAAAAACATTTTATATAAAGAGACATTTAATAAGATCAAGAGGGATTTTCCATTAATGAAACCTTGGTTCGTTACAATATTCCCCCCTTAAGAAATTTTTCCCTTGAAATTTTCCTTTTCCCACACTAAAACAGATGTGGGTAACTCAGCTTCATCACTTCCTCCGATTCCCAAGTTGCTTCTTCAAACTTGTGTTTTCTCCACAACACCTTGACGAGGGGCATTTTCTTATTTTGTAGAACTTTTTCTCTACGATCTAAGATCTTCACTGGTTTCTCCTCATAAGAAAGATCATCTTCCAATTGTACCACCTCAGAAGAGAGTACATGTGAAGGGTCCAATATGTACTTTCATAAGAGGGATACATGAAAGACATCATGTAATTTGTCCATAGTAGGTGGAATTGCTAGTCGATAGGCCACACCCCTGAAACGATCAATAATCTCGAAGGGGATGATGTACCTTCGACTTAACTTCCCTTTCTTTCCAAACCTCATGACCTTCTTCCACAGAGATATGCGTATAAAAACCATGTCTCCATCTTTAAACTCAAGGTCTCGTCGACGATTATCTGCATAACTCTTCTGTCGACACTGGGCTGCCTTGATATGTTGCTGAATGGTTTTCACCTTCTCCACCATTTCCTCGACCATTTCTTCTCCAAGCAGCTTATGTTCACTGACCTCATCCCAACATGTCGGTGTTCTGCACCTTTTCTCATACAGGGCTTCATATGGTGCCATTTGGATGCTCGAGTGGAAACTGTTATTATAAGAGAACTCAACCAGAGGAAGATGTTGATCCCATCCTTCTTTAAAGTCAATTGAGCATGCTCTCAACATATCTTCAAGTGTTTGGATAGTCTGCTCAGATTGGAGATCATTTTGAGGATAATAGGCTGTACTGAAGTTCAGTTCAGTATTCAGATCATGTTGAAGACTCTTCTAAAACAAAGAGGTGAATCTTGGATCTCGGCCAGACACAATAGATAGTGGTACTCCATGAAACCTTAACACTTCCCTGATATATATCCATGCCAGTTGATCCAATGATAAATCCTCCCGAATAGAAATGAAGTGTGCAGTCTTTATAAGACGATCCACAACAACCCATATTGCATTGTTTCATTTGGATGTCCTTGGAAGTCCGGTGACAAAGTCCATGGTGATTTTTTTCCATTTCTATTCTGATATGGGAAATGGTTGCATCATCCCCTTAGACTTCTGCCTCTCTTCCTTTACTTGCTGACACACCAGGCACTTTGATTTATATTCAGCAATCTCCTTCTTCATATTATCCCACCAAAAGTGTTCACTGAGATCTTGATACATCTATGTGCTCCCTGGGTAAATAGAGAAATTTGAACTATATGCATCATCCAAAAGTACCTTCTTCAACTCCGAACTTGATGGAAGACATAGTCTTTTCCCAAACCACACAATTCCTTCTTCATTAACAATAAACTCCAAGGATTTCCATTTTTCGATAGCTTCCACTTTTTCTTGAATTCCAACATCATCCTTTTGAGCATCCTTTAACCTTTCCAATAGAGATGGTTGAGCAATAATATGTGATAGCATTGAGGATGTTCCCTTCTCTATAATTCCCATGTCCATCTTCATCAAGTCTATGAAGATTGGATCCTTCTCAATTCTCATCATTGATAGAATCGCTGGATCTTTTCTACATAGGGAATCTGCCACCTTGTTCGATTTCCTAGGGTGTTAATGGATTGAACAGTCTTAATCTTTGATGAGATCTATCCATCTTCTCTGGAAAATATTAAGCTCTTTCTATGTGAATACATATTTCAGACTCTTGTGGTCAGTATATATCTCACATTTCTCTCCATAGAGATAATGCCGCCAGATTTTCATGGAAAATATCACCACCGCAAACACCAGATCATGCGTTGGATAGTTTTGCTCATGGATTTTCAACTTCCTGGAGGCATAGGATATCAATTTATCATTCTACATTAGCACACACCATAAGCCCTTTTTTGAAGCATCACTGAATACCAAAAAAACTTCCCCACTTGTGGGTAAAGTGAGAACGGGCATAGTGATAAGCCTACTTTTAAACTACTTGAAGCTTTCTTCGCATTCATCACTCCAAGAAAACATTACTTCCTTTGAGTTAGCTTGGTAAGAGGGTTGGAAAATCGTGAGAAATTTCTCACAAATCGTTGATAATATCCAGCTAACCCCAAGAAGCTACGGATATATGTTACCTATGTTGGCCTCGACCATCCCTCAATTGCATTTGTTTTGGAGGGATCCGTAGATATCCCATTTATTGTGATGATATGGCCCAAGAATGAGACCTCCTTCAACCAGAACTCACACTTGTTGTACTTTGCATAGAGCTTCTCCTTGTGAAAAGTCTCTAGTACAGTTCTTAAATACTTTTCATGATCCTTCTTGGTTTTGGAGTATATTAGAATATCATCTATAAAGACTACCACAAATTTGTCTAGGTAATCCCTAAAGACTCTATTCATCAAGTCCATGATGATTTCTGGAGCATTGTTGAGTTCTAAAGGAATTAATATGAATTCATAGTGCCCGTATCTGGTACGAATTGCATTCTTGGGTACATCTTCCTTCTTCACCCTTACTTGATAATATCCCGACCGCAAATCCAACTTAGAGAAGAATTGTGCTCCACACAGCTGATTGAACAAGTTATCAATTCGTGGGAGAAGATACTTGTTCTTTATCATGATTTTTTTAAGTTCACGATAATCGATGCAAAGCCGCATTGACCCATCCTTCTTTTTGACGAAGAGGACTGGTGCACCCCATGGTGAAGCACTTGGGCGTATAAACCCTTTATCCAGATTCACCTGTATTTGTTTCTTCAGCTCTTCAAGCTCTAGAACAACCATTCTATATGGAGTCTTGGATATTGGTAAAGCCCCAGGTATAATTTCAATTGAGAATTCAACATCTCTTCTAGGAGGAAGACCAGGCAGTTCCTCAGGAAACACTTCAGCGAATTCCTTCACAATAGGAATTTCTTCAAGGATGATTTCTTCCATGGACTCTATCATCTGAGCCACATACGCGTGCTCATAAGGAAGTAATATCCACACTTGAGATGATGGATCTAAAGAAGATTCATCTTCCTCCTTACTCTTGTAAAGAATCGGGGGTCGATTATCCATATGGAGTGTGATTTCCCTCTCCCAACAATTTATATTGGCTCTATATAAGGAAAGTCAATCCATTCCAAGAATTGAATCAAATTCCACCAGAGGGAGTATAGCGAGGATCACCGGGAAATTAAATCCACAGATTATAACAGGGGAGGACTTATATTTATGGGATGCATTGATTAACCCATTTGTCGTACTCACTAACATCTTCACTTCCATGATTTGTGGTGGTGCTAGGATTGTTCTACTAAACATTCAAGATATAAAAGTATTCATAGAACCTGAATCAAAAAGTACGTTCTCTATTCTTGAATGAATAACTAGCGTACCTGTCACCACTTCGTTGTCGGGGTCCACTTCGGTAGAAGTGATGGAAAAAGCTCTTCCTTGCTGCCTTGGAGGTTGTTGGTTGTCTCTAAAAACCCTTAGATTAGGGCACTGATTTGAAAAATGACTCGGTTCTTTGAATTTGTAGCATTGAACAACGCATTGAGGTTCGAACAGAGCATTCATCTCCTCTGTCGCAGTTGCGGGTTTTTCTTGCTGACTGTTAACAGCTAGGTGCCCTTCTCTTCCACACCTGAAGCATTTCCTTGTCCCCTTAATGAAATTTCCAGGGTGCTTCTTTCCGCACTTTTGGAAAGTGGGGTGCTGGAACTTCTTAGCACCGTTGGATTTATCCATCGTCCCACCAGCATTGAATTCCACCTTACACTTCTTATCCCCATGATACCCCTGTGATTATTTGATCCCTATTTCGACCTTGAGGGCACATCAGACCATTTCCTCATAGCTGTCGAAGTCACGGATTGCTAATGATTTCTGCAGGATAGGCTTCAGCCCACCAAAGAAGCGGTCAACCTTGCATTTGGGGGTAACGACAAAGCTAGAAGTTTATCGTGCAAGCCTTGTGAAGTTTTCCTCGTATGCTCCAATAGATTCTTCGTCTTATTTCTTGAGGGAAAGGAAGACCCTTTCCATCTTAAGCAGGAGGGTGCGCAGAAAATATTTATCGAAAAACATCTTCCGGAAATTTTTCCATTCCAATGCCTCGATGTCCTCCTCAGGCTTCGTATTTTTGATCAACGTCCACCATTGATCAGATTCACCCTCGATACGATAAGCTTCTAGGAGAACCTTCTCTTGGTCAGAACATTGAAGGATGGAGAAAATCTTTTCAATGGAGTTGATCTATTGTTCAGCGATCGTTGGATCGGATGATCCACTAAAAGTAGGAGGTCTTTGTCTCATGAAGCTCTCGATAGCTACTTCTTCTTTCTTAGGGGGGTTTGGTCATTCCTCTTTAACTGTGTTTCTATTAAATTATTGAGTTAGCTGAGAGATAAGCGTGAAAAAGTTCATGATTCCCGCTCCCATTGGATTGAGCATCTCATTAGTACAGTTATCACACTGATCTTCACATCGGTTGTTAGCCCGAGTCCTCCTATTACCGGACATTGGATGGAATAAAAGGAATGTTAGGGGTAACACATATTGGGTAATCCAAAGACAAATGTTGATGACTTATAAATAAACTTTCATTTCCTTAACTCATGAGTCTATAGGCTTCAATCTAGGCTTTTCATGATCTACTTTCTAACATATATTCTTAGGGGAATTTTTTTAATTCCCTTAATAAGGGTTCATACTAAGCTTGTGAATTTACCAAAGCATATCCCCTGGGAGTTTTGTAACCAAAAGTGCAGCAAGGCCCATTGTCATGCAACAGTTCTCGTTCGAGTCTAGCTCAAAGATGTGTTTTTGGGTTTTACCCCTAGGATACATCTATGCCAGGCTGCCTCTACCTGCTCATATCCAGACAAGGATTTATTTGCTTGATAACCCACTTACTCAATACTCACCAAAAATTAGGGACATTTTTATTGTACTTAGTCTTGTATCTAAGGCTTTACTATGGTTTTCTAATCCTAATCCCAAAAATAACCAAACCCATCCTTTGATACCAACTATGACAACCCTGCTTTTTATTAAAACTTAAACATGATTTATTACATAAAACTTCACTTGATATAATAAAAAATATCAGGAGGTTTAGTGTATTTGGGGGTTAGGATCATTACATAAAAACCTAAAACATAAAATTCAACATCTTTATTGAAAACTTCATTTACATGACCACTACATTCCTTCGTACATAGCATTGCATGTGATAACCTGAGGACAAGCATAAGAAAAGGGTGAGCTATAAATCGCAGTAAGGGAGTACACATGGAATAACATGAGGAGTAAAATACATGTTATACAATAGGCATATCAATAGAGAATAATAAAACAATGGACATAAAGGAATGATAAAGCATGATAATCATAACATGGAAATGTGGAAACAACACTTAACATGGAATTAGTATGAGCCAAAGCTCATTGCACACGGAGCATGAGTAAATCCTCATTGCACATAAAGCATGAGTAAACCCTCATTTAACTTGAATTAGCATGAGTCAAAACTAATTGCACATGACGTATCATGTTACTATACTTTACCCAATGCATTGGAGTGCTATAAGGGCGCACCCTACTTAAACATTTCATTTCATGCATAAGTGTGCCACATGGATCATAAAACATGGATTCATAAAACATAATAATTTATTCCAGGATAAAGGAATGTGGAATTCATACATGAAACTTTATAATCAATAGGTAAAATTTCATAATGGTGAATACCCTTGATGGATAAATGAGCATGGTATTCACTACACAATGACATTGGCTTAGAAAATCGGTGGATTTCGGCAGCGTAACGGCGTGACATAAGAATTCATAAAAATGGTTGATGAGAGAGAAAGGGGTTCCTCATAATATTAACATGTAATGGATAATAAGTAGGTCATATATATACATGTCCCAACAAATGTAATGGAATTTTGATTCATGATACAAAAGTATTTCTTGAATGTAAAAGAGGGGAGAGAAGTTCCTTTCGGAATTTCGGCATAGTAACAGGTGTACATGGGAGGAATTTAATGAGAGAGAAAGGGTCTACCATCATTAAAACATAAAGAGGGTAGTATGAGGGAGGTGCTAAACCATACCCCAAAATTTATAATTGAAACTAAAAGGGAAAAACAACTTAAAGAAAATTGGACAAAAATGAGAAAGGAAGAAAAAACCCTTACTTGGAAGTGTGCTTCGAAAGGCTAGAGAGAGGGTTGTGATAATCTTCTTGGGAGCTTGTGGAACCTTTGGAGGATTATAGAGAGAGTAGGGAAGAGTTTGGATGAACTCCAATGTCTTTGAGTGAGGAGGAAGTGGGAGCATGGGTTGGTTTATATAAGAATGGTGAGGGAATTCTTTATTATTTAGGTTTGGGACCCATTATATTAAATTAATCCAAACCACAAACCATCTCATAGTTTTTGCCCATGGTTTTTTGAAAAGGGAATAGGAAAACACTAATTTATAATGCCAAAGTCAGAACTTCTTAAAATATTAGGGTTGCTTATATGGAGGTGAGTCACACTCCCATGGAAATGAATTTAAAAAGACAAGGTGTTTAATAAGTCTTGAGGGGTTCATTAATGCTTTGAAAAGTAATCCAAACAAACCCAAAATCACATTATTTTAATGGTAAAACATATATTGGCGGAACATAAAGATTATAGTATTTTATTACATCACTATTGGGTCATTATGATGTCATAAAACACATTATATATTTAAACGGTATTTAATTTTTACTCAAACATTTGACTGTCTCAGAAAATTATGAAAAATTCACCGTTGGATAATTTCGATGTCTTGATTCCAAAAATAACATTTATTTTATCTAAATAATTTTATAAATATGTTAATTTTCACTTTTAAAATAAAAACCCAAATTTATAAAAAAATTCACGGGTTTTGACAAAAATGGCATTCAAACCTTAATAAATATTATAATTGCATTCATATAATTACATGATCATTTATATATAATAAAATAAATCTAATAATAATAATAATAATAATAATATTTTATTACAATATTATTTAATTCAAAAATCCCTTAATTTAATAATATATATTTCCTAATTAAATAATAACTAAAACACCATTTTTACTTTAAAAACTATTTACAATGTATCAATAATGACAAGAAATTATATTCATTATTATATACAAAAATAATGTACATGAACATAGTACAATCGATTATTTACATAACCCCTTAAAACAGCCACATAAGACCTAAGGGTAAGGTGTGCGATGGTGACAGATTCTTGGGGTGGCTCGGATAACATCGCTCGAGTGGTAATTTCTATAAACTTCGACTTATCCCGTAGACTGTCCCGTTCAAGCTTGACATGGTGAAGCTCAGCTTGGGCTTGGTTAATAGAGAATCCCAAGGACTCCACATCTTTTCCAAGCTCCGATAAATGGGCTTCGTATGGGGAAATTCTACGGGATGAGGCCATCACTTCCTTTGTCTAAGTAAAATTGGATGTGTTAAACACCTATATTTATACTAATCATGTGATCACTGTTCGACGGCTATAAAAGTAACGGTCAAAATTCTTTTCATAAAACCAATGGAGTTGAAATTTTATAAAAAAATTTATATAAAGAGACATTTAATAAGATCAAGAAGGATTTTCCATTAATGAAACTTTGGTTTGTTACAGTAAATATCATGGAATTTTTTTCTCAATTTCTTTGGGATTTTACGAGTACGCTGTTTCTGATGGCGCCTAATTCTGAGGCCCGATGAGCCCAGAATAATTTTCCGAAGTTTATCTCAGGTATGTTTAGTGAACAAATGAGCAGGTTTTTCTATCTTATGAACTGGTGCTCGGAATCGAAATCTAAGGGCACTGATGAAACCACAACGCCGATAATTGCTTAGGAGGACCTTTTCTGAAGGTGCGTTTTCTCGGGAGGAGTTGTTTAATAAAAATTGGTTTAATTGAAGAGTGAAATAAAATATGTGTTACAAATTTTATTTCTTTTCTAAGTGGTTATTACCTATGTGTGGAAGTTGGGATGGTACCCACTAGGTTGATAACATCTCTTGAGAGGTTAAAGGAGATGTGGGGCCCACATGATCCCCACCCCTTCAAATTCCTTTAACTCCCCTTAAATGTGAGTAACACTTCTCTCTATCTCTCCCTCATTAATCCTGCCAACATAACACCCCATTAAATTCAAAAACTAAACCATTTAATTAAATTAGCTTGGATGTCAAATTAAATGGGGTGTTATGTTGGCAAGATTAATGAGGGAGAGAGAGAGAAGAGTTAATCACATTTAAGGGGAGTTAAAGGAATTTGAAGGGGTGGGGGATCATGTGGGCCCCACCTCTCCTTTAACCTCTCAAGAGAAGTTAGCAACCTAGTGGATCCCATCCCAACTTCCACACATAGGTTATAACCACTTAGAAAAGAAATAAAATTTGGAACACATATTTTATTTCACTCTTCAATTAAACAACTTTTTTTAAACAACTCCTCCTGAGCAAATGCACCTTAAAAAAAGGTCCTTTTCAGCAATTACTGGTGATGTTGTTTATCGGTGCCCTCAGATTTCGATTCTGAGCACCGGTTCATATGATAAAAAACCTCACTCGTTCATTCACTGATCGTACCCGATCTAAACTTTGAAAAATGATTCCGGGCACATCGGGCCTCAGAATCATGCGTCGTCAGAAAATGCGTATTTTTAAAATCCCAAAGAAATTATGGAAAAAAAATTCCATGATATTTATGGGTCATTACAAATATTAATTCTCACTTAAAATAATTGACATCCAGTACATCAACTTGTACACACGATCAATCCAAGACAATAAAACACGATTGATCAACCCTGAATCCATGAATGGAATATTTATATTGAATTTGTGACATTATTATAACTATATGATATGAAAAATGATGAAAAATTAAGTTACAATGAGTATTCAATCATGAAACTGCAAGAACAAGCCTCAGTCTCATGAAGTTCATTGGATTATGTGATTTTTAATCCATCACATGAAAAATACCACAACATCCATCATAATAGGATCCCATCACTAACAAAAATCATCATATGAAAGTATCAAATAGTTTTTTACCATCAATCCTCTGAGATTTTGTGTGATCAAGAAAACCAATCCTATGATCACGTATCCACTTTAGAATCACATGAATAAGTTGAGGTTCTCTAAATTTTGAAATCCATGATATACTCCAAGATCATTAGTAATTGATAAAATAGTTTACTCTGTATAAAATCTTGAAATTCTTTTTTCAAACTCATCTATAAATAATAAGGGACTAAATAGAAAGGATGTTGCTTCCAATTGAAAGATTTGAGAGCTCTATTGAAACATAGTATCCCAATAAGTTCTATGTGAACCAATTAATGTGAATATTTCTCAAGTGATACCTTCATTATAAGGAGAAGAAATCACTTATCTATATATTCAAATGAAGAATCCAAGGATCCTACATACTTATTTATGTTAATAAGAAGTTTTTACCACTAGACTCCTAGTATATGCAAAGAAAGAGGATATCCCATGATGAAATAAAGCTTTCACAAAGCATTGTATTTTCCACAAATCATATCCTTTCATAAAGAAAAGATGTTATCTATGTGTTTCATATAATTTAGAGAATAAGATAACCTTCACATAATCCTATATGTGAAGTGAGAGACCGTGTAACTAAAAATTACATGGAGGGAATAAGAAAAGAGTTTACATAAAGGATGGAGGAATGATTTTTCCCACATCATGTCAAGTGAAGGAACTTAGATATCAAATATACATATATTATCTTTGTAATATTTTTTTTGACATAAAATGCTTGTGTAAAATTGTAATAGTTTTTCAAACCTAAATTGATGACATTGTATGTGTGCTTTCAATATTAAAGGTTTTCATGACCAGGAAATAATAATTTCATGTGAAGCTGTATTGAGTTGTGAAAGGTTATAAAATAATATTCAACGTTCAACACCAAGAATAATTTAGGATAACTTATAAAATTATGATTATTTATATTATGTTTAAAAGAAATAAAAAATGGGACTACAAATCTATTATATTTATTTATGTTTAAGGATAGTAGATGAAGAACATTTTGTAAAATAGATAATATTTTATGAATATTATTTGGGTTGGATAATTTTTTGATATACTGTCCATAATATATTCATATTATTCCGACTAAATAAAATGAAAGTAAACCTACTTGATAGTTTCATATTTTGGAAAACCTATTGGTTTATGTATTCAATGATTCCATTTTATTTTTTTCATCAGAGGATGTGAATCAGTGTAAATTTTTGTAAATAAAAAAATAATTCTTCTATATTACAAGTCACATAAGGAGTATCAAGTCGATTTCATACACTTATGCTACCAAGTATTTATTTCATTTTATATAGATGGTTCCAGGAAAACGAGTATAAGGTCATACAATTACTCAACCTTTTATTTATAAAAAAGATAATATGTTTCTGTGTGGGATAATAACCACCCCACAATTGGGACATAATTATCCACATTATATGAAAACCTTATTGGAAAACACAAGTGTACAATTTTCTTTACTGTTTTATTTGAATGACTTATAATTATAGGTGATGAAAATAATATATCAATTTACTAAATAGGTAACATAGGTAAAGAAATAGATAAATATGTAATGAAATAAAATTCATCCCACACTGATTCACCCCACCCCTCTATGTTTGGTTAACTGAAAATGATCCTAACAAACATGTCTCAAGGAATTAAAATTTGAGATAAATAAACCCTTACCTTATTTACCTTATTAGTCAAATGAAATTAAATACCAAATATAAAAAACAAAAATATCATTATAATTAATTTTTGAACAGTATTCATACCTAAAAAACTCATAATTTTAATTTATAATTGTCATATACATGTGTAATATATTGGATTTCATATCATCTCACATCAAGTGTTTATAGTGTTGAGCATTAGAATAAGTTTTGAAGTAGATGTGTCTATATTTTTTCCTTTTACAAATTTATCCATTAAAATTTAATTAAATTTACTATAATGTATTACTTATAATAAATTATTATGTATAAATTTATATACATGAGCACTTTATCCATTACACTTGAAGATGATATCAACAACGAACATTTTTTAGTGATTTTAAAATTACAACAAGTGTCTTTATAATTTAATGAGTTCAACATTGATTTATACATTCATGAAACAAAAAAAATAATCATTTACATATTTATATCATATCATATTTGAAATTTAAACTTCATCATCATCCAGGATATAATTTCATATCATTTTTCAAATAGGTGGTTAAACAGAACGAAAATTGAATATGATTTAACTTTATTAGTGAGTATGGTTAATGCGGTGATTATTTTGAAATAATATTATTTTAATAGAAGTATAATGATATTTTTTTGAATTTTTTATTATAAAGAAATATTTTTAAATATGTTTTGATTAATAATGAAAAACTATTTTAAAAATGAAAAAATATTTTTTATGGAGTTGGTAGTCCATACACATGCATGATTAATGTCACTTTGTTTTTCAATGTTGTTGGAAATCAATAACTAAAGGTTATTACATTAAATTAAAAACATAATAATGTACCAGGGATACTGAAATTATCATATTATTATAGTTATTAGATATTCATAAGGGTATGGTTTAGAAGAAAATATAAGATTAAGATAATACTTATGATGAGAACTTGGTTTTTATTTGGAAGTCCCATTGAAATTGAAAGTCTTATGCTAAATATGTGTGATAAAGGGATTATATTCCTTGGATAGGGATATAGGGAGTGTTAAATGGTAGGGATTTATGGTGTAATTTTAAATGGATGTGTATCTTTGAATTGGTGTAAGTGATATCATTTTTATAAGAGAAGAAACTGACACTTTTTGTAGCACACTTTATATTTTAATATTTCAAAGAAACTATTCCAAGGTCAATTGTGACATCCACGTTTTTTCATTTTAATACTATTAAATATATTAATGAATATTTTTGGAGCTAAGAACTAGGAATATGTGAAATTCCGAGGATCGACAAGCCTCAGTGTTGATATATTTAAAAAAATTAAATATATTATATCACACAAGTGTATTTTTTCTAAAATAAAGGAATAAATACTAAATGTAATCTCATATAAAGAATCTAAGAGTGCTATTGAGTACTAAATGAAGGTTTTACCCAATGTGTGACATAACATTTTTCAATGTTAGATGTTTGATTAAAAAGTAGACATGAGAGAAATAGTAAATTAATACATGAAATTAATTATTTTTATCCATGACCTAGATCCACTATATAAATATTTTTTTATCCAAATCATAGTATTATCTAAATATCCCTTGGTATTTGAGAGAATAGTTTGGTGTAGATTTTTTGGATATCAAGATCACAGACTGATGGTCGTAGCACCACAAAGATTACCGATCACAATAGAGTTCATGGATATTTCTAATCAAGGAAATGCATATATTTTATTCTTTAGTGATTGATCCAAACCTATGGTAGGGTGTTTCTTTCATTAGTTTATTTTTTTTATTATCCCATGAGGAATTTTAATCACATACCATAACAAATTTATTCCTGGGTATTTCATGCTTATGGTTTTAGGAATCTTCTTTGGATATTAGGGGACAAATTTTATGGGTTTATTTTTGGTTCTTAATTCATCATTATAATGGAAATGAATCAAGGAAAACCTAAAAAATGTTTGAGGTTTGTTGCTCTTTTATGTATTTTTAATTTCTTCACTATTTCATTACATGTTCATTACAAAAAATTCATTTGGAAAACTATCGAAAAATACATGGTATTTGATCATTGTGTGAACACTAATTAGCACAAGATATTGATTCAGAGGGTTTGAGTTTTTCATATATGGAGTGATTGAGGATTGATTGAAATAGTGGGTGATCAGAGTAGGATTAGGATTAGATAGACATTTCCTATTTCACAGTTTGGTGTGTGGTGATGACATGATGTGCTAGTGGATGTTTTTTGAGTATTTGAATTTACAAAATACGACCACCAAAAAAGTTCAAGGCATGTTAAACCTAGATCCGAGAATTATGGTGGGACTTTTGGAATATTTTTTATTGGTGGATGGGAAACAAAAATACATGTGAAGGTTTAGGATTTCTAGATATATATTGATTGCATGGTGTGAAGTTTAGAAGCACACATCATGTATTCCCCTCAATGTGGAATCTAGGTATTCTTGATAGAGATAAATATCATACATTGTGTGGTGTGCTGAAATTCTATGTGACACTTATCCATATAGATCAACACGTATAGAGAGTGAACTATTAGGAATTCATGTGTGTTTATGCACTGTTTTTAACAGATCACATATCATGTATTCCATCATAGACAGCTCAGTGTGTCATGTAAGTACCTGACCAGGAGCCCATGTAGTTGCACACATCGTGTGGTGGGATTACACACTGTTTAACCAAGAAGTATCGACATGTATAGGTTTTATAAGACCAAGCACCCTTGTGACCCCACATGCTATGTGTGTTTGGGGACACGACATACACTTGGAAATTAGATGAGAAAAACCAGAGTACATAGGCATGGACCAATACTTATGTATGACCATAAAACATAGGCATAACCTGAATTACATAAGTACAACCAAATGTATAAGGTCATGGGATGGCTGCACATTGAGTGCTGGCCAACCACTACATTATATGTTTCCCTAGTGGTTACACTTTTTATTTGGATAAATACACATTTTGTGAGACAATGAGACATAGGGAGACCTGAGTTAGGTAAGACACACTATTTACCCTTAATACACACAATTTACTTTTTACAGGATAGGCTGAGGCCCTTCGTTTCTTCACTCTAGACAAGTATCAGTTGAGTGAGTTCCCTAAGTCCATTTTTATAGTGGTATTGTGTGGAATTGTGTTCTAAACATAGGATTGTGGCCCCTTATACAGAATGAGCCATGGATATAGTTTTTTATTCCCCTCCGTGTTACATAGGGTATAGTCCTATATCATTACTTATTGTACTTTAGGTGGGATTTTTGGTATCATCATCACTAACATACATAGGGTGTTTATCCCCTATCTAGTAGCTAAATTCTGAAGGGTTTATGATATCGTAGGGTATAAGATATCCTACATGGTGGGTTATTTAAGATTAGGCATGTGGTCTCCCCTAGTGGTCTATGGTGTGATCACCTATCGATGATTCAATATCTATAGAGATACAATGAGTAATGATTCTTTATAATGCCTCGGTGAGAATGACCTTATGGGTGGGAAACACTTGTGATAGCTTGGATTGTGGTGTGAATAATCTCGGAATGAGCATTACCTTGAAGCCTCTTATAGAATCCTCTAGATAGATGTATGGTTGATACCTATTGATACTTAGAGCCTTATATGAGAATATCTTGGTAGTAATAGTTTTTTTTGTTAGGTATCACATTATATTGATATATATTCATGATTATGAACTTATTACTCTCTTCATTATTTATGTTTTCTAATATAGAGGTGTTATACTATGTATTGTTATCCTCACCCTTACATGGGATCTTCTAACACATGTTGTTTCTCATCGAGAAGACATTCCTATTTATGGATTCCTAGGAGGGATAAAATTAGATAGATAATAGCAAGCCAGAATGACCATGGTTGGACTAGGTATTGCATTTGTTAACATTCCCCTTCGACAAAGAAGTTTGGAATCTTTTATAAGTTTTTAGTGGGATTTCATTTATCCCATTATGATTTCACATAATGTTGTCATACTATGATTATAGGGTTATTTTTATTCATGCGGTATGCTTTCAAATATAGTTTACCTTTAAATATATTTTTGGGTATTTAGAGATGTTTTTGTATACATGTACTATTGGATAAGTCCTACCATGTGTGTGTTATGCCTACTGAACACTTGTCAGCAGATTGGAGGCTAGCCTGGGGTGTCGCACTCAGTTTATCACTAGACATGTAGGCCTTAAAGGTTCAAGTCATTAAAATGTGGTAATAGAGGGGTGTCCATCTTAGGATCATAGTTTGGAGATTTTATAAATTTTAGGTTTGTTTTGGGATTTTTGAAAATAGAGTTAAATTACTTAGAGTTTTTCTCTCAATATTAGAACTCCTGTGTTATTATAGAAGGTGGTGTTTCCATTCATTGGGACTATGATAACCATATTGTCGACTTGGTATATATAGGCACTAATTTCTAGGAAAAAATTGGTATAAGAATCATATAGTAATTGGTAATGGTTTTCATCTCCCTCTTGAGTTAGATCTCATAGATATACTCTTTGACCATAGTACATCTTGTCTCTTTACCATATATTCCCATGTTGAAAAACAACATAGTTACTATAGATTTTTCAAGAGTATGACCTAATGGGTGATAATTCCTCAACTTAGCGGCCTGGTCATGACGTGGTTTTCCTTATAGGTAGATAAAATGTGGTTCCCCTCCCATTGATCTATGAAAACACCCACCTCTAGTGGTTTAGGTGGACGCATCATATAATATTGTTCCATAGAGGGATCTATTGGTGCTAAATGATGAGGCACATGGATTAAATGCATGTTAGAGCATTCATGTAAGTGATTTCTTGGGATCTTGGGAGATCAGGACTCATTGATAGTAAGCATGATATGTTGGGAATAAAAAAGGATGATTCATTATTCACATGGACCTTAGGGACAACAAACACTGACATAGAAGATGAATTGTTATTATTGTGATGGATGTGGACATATCACATGGGATTTACCTACCCATCAAGTTGTAGGAAATGATATGGTTGATAGACCACCTAGGAAGAGGTAGTGTTTGGAATAAATAAGTTTGAAGGATGGTGGGAGTGGAATATGAGATTGGATAGTATATGGAGGTGCCTAGTGCATTTATATGTTTCCACCACTACCACCCATGGTGGACAAATCCAGGCTATAGAGCTAGTGGTTAGGGACATGGGTAGATAAAGTTATTATAGTTTTATGACTTATATATTCCAAAATTTATTTGAGTTATAATATCTATATTTTTTTACTTTATCTACAAATTTGTTAGAGACATGCATGAACCACTCTTTTTTTCCACATCCATAGTTCGAGACATAGAGACTTAGATTGAGCGGTTGGCTCTACCCTTAAGTTTGAAGGTTATATTTTGAAGGATTAATGATCACACACTTTTCAGTAATGTGACCTAAGTCTAAGAGAGTGATATAGAGGTATTCATATGTAACCTTTCTATTGTTTCTGTGAGATCCTATGACATTTTCCTCAGTATGGACCGATGGTATACCATCAATGTTTAGTTGACTGTTACAACTGAGGGTTGTAGTGTGCCCAACATAGTGGGATGGAATTTTCATTCATTGGAGGTATGGAACACCAAGAAGAGTAGGAAAATATCATATATAAAAGGATACAAAGAAATTATTATCAATTGGATTGTATATCCCATGGCTCATCAGATGCAATGATATTTCAGTTTCTAGTGTTATTGGGGAGGTAAGTGAAAATATTCCTTAATGATGTTCCAAGATTACCTACCTAGTAGATGTTTATTTTTTTAAATATAATTAGACAATGGATGGACCAATATTTATAATAATATATCTAATAATCCCATATACATTTGAGATAAGATAGTGTGGTTGGATAATCAATATAGAAGGGGTTTGTTTGAACATGTGTGTTTCCTTGGGCATGATAGTATTGTTTTCCAAGAAGGAAGATGAGTGCTTGAGGTTAGGTGGTGATTGAAATCACCTGAACTAGGAGACTATTAGGTAGGAATATTCTCACTTCTGAATTGAATAATTTATTGACCATTGGATATGTGCGAAGTTGTTCTTAGAGTTTTTACCTAGGGTAGGTTATCACTAGCTCCAGGTCTAAGAGGAGGATCTATTAAAGGTGAATTTCAATAGTTGATAAGGATTATTTGTGTTCTTGGTGATACCTCTTAGTGTTTTGAACTCCCCAACATGTTGTGAGACTTAGGAATTTGGTGATATATACCATTATGGGAATATTTTCATATAAGTATCCTTTGATAACATCTTAGTGTACTCATCATCAAAGGTGGAACACATATAACACTTGAGGTTGGTTCTCGACATGTTATGAGAGTACTATTTTTTTATGGGAAGCTCTTGAAGTATTAGTTCAAGATTAATTTGTTAAAATTATTGGTATATGTATTCTCATGAATGGGATAGATATTATACCTAGAAAAGTTAGACACAGTTCTAGCTTTAGATCCATATAAGGTCATGTTCATATAAGTATATGCTCATAGTGAAGATTTTATTTGGTTTTGTTGAGAAAAGTGGAGGATTAGTTGAACTCTATGTAGTTGTGCTAAAGGGAAATGATGGTAAAGAGTATCTAAATTTAATGGTTATTTCAACTTTATTTCTTTAGTGAGGTAGTGAGGAACAACCTGGGGTTATCAATTTCATAGTCCTATGTGACCATATATCCACTATTCATATTCATAATGGATTTTATAATGGTGGGGAGTATGTTATCCTTTTCAGAGGATAGAATAAGGTGATAGTGATGATCACTGAGGATGTGGTGAGGTACTTTCATAAATCCCCCATGTTGGTACATCCAAGAGTGTTAATGATTTACCATGACCATTGACCGTAGATCTAGGCTAGGGATGAAGAAGTATGTAGAAGATTTTATCTCTTGACACATCACTTGTTAATAGGTGAATGCTAAAAAATAGGTTCTAGTGGGTTTAACTAAAACCATTGAGGTGATAGAGTAAATTTTGGATGGGATATATATAGATTTTATGATGGGGCTTACCCAATTTTATAGAATACATGATTCTATCTGGGTGATCATAGACCGTCTCACCAATTCATCCCACATCCTATCTATATGAAAGTAGAGTTTAGTATAGAGGGTGTGATCCCCATAAATGTTTTATATATTTTAATTTCATGAAATTAAAATTATAGTCATTTTAGATTGTGATTCTTCCTTCATGTCACGATTATGTAGAGGATTTTAGGAGGCCTTTGTGATATAATTTTGTTTGGTCATGGTGTTTCACTCCATATTGACAAAAAAACTGAGCATACTATCTTGGATTTGGAGTAAATTATATGGGATTGATTATTATACTTTTCCAATAGCTGTGAGAATCATATACAATCTGCGGAGTTTGAATATCATAACAACTATCACTCCACCATCGACGTCTCACCATTTGAGGTCATGTATTGGAGACCCTTAAAATCACCACTGTACTAATTATAGGTAATGGTATATAGTTATTTAGGGCCTAAATTTTGTGATAGAAATGGTTGTAAAGGGTGTAGTTCATACAGTGGAAGGTGAGGACTACCTAGAAATTTCAGGAGTCCTTTTGGACTGATGATGACTGCCTTTGGAGGTTGAGGAAAGAGATTATGTGTTCCTGAAGCTATCACCTTGATGTGGCTTCTGTAGATTTGTCCAGGGTAGATAGTTATCTATGATATTAATTTGAACTTTCCATATAATATGTTGGTTTGGAAAGGTTTCATTCTACTTATCCCTATAACCATAGTTAGACTTGGTATATGGCATCTTCAATGTGTTAAAGATGATTAGATATGTGCATACACTATCACATGATATCAAATGGGGAAAGATAAAAATTTATCATGAAGATACATTTTTACAGTACCGGGTAGATATTTAAGATTGATAGGAAAATATCCTCCATGTGTGAGAGATTCCCTTGGTTCATGTCTGGTGGTCAAATGAGAATCTTCAAGGGAGAACACGATAGAGGAAGACCTTGATATGATCATAGCACCTATATCTTTTTTTAACTTTTTCTTATGAAAATTCATAAGTTGGGGAGAATATAATGTTCCTATTTTTTACTTGTAAGAGTATGAAATATATTATGAAATATTTTTGGATACATGCGTTGAGACGATGTGAGATTCTGAGGCCTAATGAACTCTTGTGTTGGTATACTAAAAATATTTTATATATTATATCATGCTCTTGTACATTATTCGAAATAATGGAATAAATACAAAATGTAGTTTCATAATGCAAATTTGAGACCTCCATTGATCCCATAACATATGTTTTCCCCTAAGATCAACATAACATTTTTCGGTGATGAATGTTTGGTGAAAAAGTCGTTGGGGGAGAAATAGTAAATTAAATAATTAAAATAATTAATTATTTTCCTTAACCTATATCCCTCTATAAATATTTGTGTATATACAAATAATAGGGTTTTCCACATAACCATTTAAAGTTTAGAGGATAACCTGGGAGAACATTTTTAGACTTCAAGATTGTGGATTAATGGTCATAACACTACAAGGATCACTAATGATATTGGATTTCATGAAAAATAGTTTGTATTAGATAATTGAGTGATCATTAATTAATTAAATGGATCGACACTAATGTTTTGAGTTCATTATTGATAGATGGATGAAGGTGAAATTTTTATAGTGGATGATTAGAGGTGAATTAAGATCAGATCAACATACCATTTTTCATGGATTGGAATTATGTGATGACATAATTTGATCATGAATTCTTTTAGAGAATTTGTATGGCTAAAATCTGGCCACCATTGATCTTTATTTCTAGTTCATCCTAGGTCCTGTATTTATGTTGAGTCTCAAGGTAGATTTGGTAGTAGCTATGGAATAAGAAAAAGATTCATGAAGGTTTAGTATTTCTAGAGAAATTCTAATTACAGGGCATGTAGTTCAACAACAGACATTGTGTAGTTCCCTAAATGAGAAGAATATATTTTAATGATAGAGATAAATGAAAAATATCAGGTGGTGAGAACACATACTTTGTAATCCCAAATTGGATATCTAATCAGGTATAGAGTGTACATGCTAAGGAATCGATGTGTGTGTACACATTGTGTTTATGAGATCACTTATCGTGTACATCATGTAGAACGACTCAAACATTATAGAGAGTACACACCCAGGATCCCATTTGTTTCCACACACCGTGTAACCTAGATGTATTAGTGTGTATATGGAGTACATGTCTAGGATCCCAAGTTACCCCACATGCCATGTACTTGGGAAATACAAGTGCACAGCCATAAAATTTGGCACAACCACAATACACGCAAGCATTACCCAAAGTATATGACCATGAATAGATGTACACATGGATGGGATGGAAGCATCTTGAGTGAAAACTGAACTATACATTCCATCTAGACTTATTTTACTTTCAATGTATTTGTAGAAATACATTCCATTTTATATTGATAGACAGTGGAAGAACTTGGGTATGAGAGACACGTCGTGTACCACCATTACATGTTGTGTAATTTTTCTAGGTCTGGTTGATGCCATCAATTTCATTAGTCCTAACTAGTATTGTCGGAGTTTGTTCCCCTTTTTCATTCTTAGGAGGGTAAAATCCATCATTATGTTTTGAGAAATGTATTTTTATCCACCATACAAAATGAGTCTTTGATAGAGTTTGTAGTGTCCCTCAGTGTGACCCAGTGTATGATCCTCTATAAATACTTATTGTACATTAAGTGGAGTTTATGGTATAATATTTACCCACAAACATAATTTTTTAATTCCATATCTAATATTTCATTATTTTAGGGTTCTTCGTATCATCGGGCGTACAATCCCCTAATTGGTGTGCTATTTTAGACTAGATTTGTGGTGTCCCCCAATGGACCCGGGTGTGATACCCTATTTGTGTATCATGATCTTCAAAGATCCACTGATTACATATTCATTAGTGAGAATTGAAAATAATGAACTCTCAGTTGAGTTGCATCAGTTATATCTTGGCTTGTGGAGTGAGTACTCCTATAATGATAGTTACCTTGAACCCGCAATCAAAATCTTATTACTATTTGTATGTTTGTGACTTCTTGAGACATGGAGTTTATTATAAGTATATCTGGGTTGTTAATAATAATATTATTATTATATAAAACTTTATATTAAGTAATATTAATGATGATGATATGACTACCATCTTGATTATTTATTTTTGCTGACTTTTGGGTGTCCTACTAGGTATTTTTATACTCCACCCTTTATGGGATCTACCTACATGTATCATGTTTTATGCAGATGAAAGATATTTGTATGGAGTTCTAGGAGGTCCATGATAAGGATGACCATCATGATATTAATTTACAATGGTTAGAAAATTTATTTCATTTGATTTTAGTCCCATCCTACACAAAAGGAAGGACAATTTTACTAGTTTTTTTCAGGGATTATTTGGATCCTTTTTCATTCCAGTACTATTATCATACTCTGATTATGGAATGTATGTTGTTGATGCATTATGGTATCAAATTTGGTTTACATTTAATTATTGTAAGAGTACATGGAGAAGTTTGTGTGTGTGTGTGTAATTTTGGATAAGGCCACGCATGTGGGTTTTATACTGACTCAACAATTATCGCCAAGCCCTTGAGTATTAGAGGTGGACTTCTAGTGTCACACTCGACTTATACATGGCTCTGTGGGAACCTGTGGGTTAGAATATTACATCAATGGATCAAAATATTAATAATAATCTATTTTGGTAAAAGGCGAGGTTGAAACTTCCATCCAAACACTCATTTTAGAGACATCATTTAGCAATTTAATAGATTTCCATTTTACTTTTATTTTACCCCTATATACTTTTACTGTCCCAACATTTCTTTTTAACTATTATAGTTAATTAAAATAAACAAAATTAAAATTTCCCATATCACCTTATATGATAATTATAAAATTAAATATGAAAAATAATTATGTCAAATAAAATTTATATTGTTAAGAAATGTTCGTTTAAAAATTAATATACTTAACAAATAAAAATAGATTTTTTTTTAAAAAAATATAAGTTTAAATTTTTTGTGTGAGAAAAAATTATGAATGTAATAATTTTTTATTAAATTGATTGATTTTTTATAAAATAAATAATTTTATTTAACATTTAAATAAATATTTAAGCTAATTTTTTCCAAAATAGTAATTAATTAAAAGAAAAGGCCAAAAATTGTGTTTTTAATGAAACATTTTACATTAGTTATGAAAATTTTGGGAATATGGTTTTTATATAGAATAATATTTTAAAATGAAAAATTATAAACCAAAAATTCATATTTTATCAATTGAATTATTTTTAAATCATTTTGGTTATTCTTACATAGTGATAAAATCAAGGTAATTATAATTTTTATAAATCCCATAATTTTAAACTAAACATCAACCATTTAGAAAAAAGAAAAAGGACTCCTAATATGTAAAATTTGATATTCTTAATTTAAAAAATGTGTTTTATTTAATATGATTAAAATTTTAAAATTTTAAAATTTAGATTTTATTTTAAAATTAAAAATTTTAAAAACATTGATTTTATTAAAGATTCCCTTTTAAAATGATTTTCTAAAATTATATTTATGTGTTTTATAAAAAAATAGTACATGTTAATGAATAATTTAAATTTATAAATAAATTTTTTATTTGAAAAATGATTCAAAAACATCTAAGTATTATATATGTTACAGTGTTAGTAGAATAGATTTTTACTATTCATCTAAAAATTGATTATTTTATAAAAATCTCAAAAATACATTCTAATATAATTTTTTATGAGGAATTAAAAAAAAATCCTCTATAAAATTGAAATTAAAAAAACAATGAATTTAACTTTTTTACATTGAAATATATAATACAATGAAAACATATTCTATTGAATATAATCTTTTTTAGTGTTAACTCATATTATTTATTTACATTAGAATGGTAATAACTATTAATCATATACCATTTTAGTGTTTGTTATTGAATTATTAAAAACTTTATCTTAATTTTTATTGTTTTTTTATTTGGATTAATCATGTGACACAAGATATAAAACATAGTATGTATTTTTAAAGCATTAAAAAACTTGGGTTATTATAGTATTTGAACTAATATTGTACTGGAAGTGTGTTGAAACCACCTATATTTAGTTCAGGATCTATGGTAGACTAGAGTTAGGAACATTGGAATTGGGTGAAAATGTTTATAAGGGTGTCTTTTCATCTCACCTATGTGTTTGAACATGAGTTACCATGGGTTTTTAGGGGTTTTCAGCAATCCTTGTCTTGGTTTTAAGGTTATTTAAATGAACTTGATTTGGGTTTTATTTAGATGAACATGTATTTATCTAATGTTTTTATCCCATTAATTGAATCCATGCTTTCTTTAAACTACATTTTTAACAGCATTAATATGGATTCTTGAATTCATATTTTGATTTAGATATTTTCTATTATGACAATTGGATGTTGTATTTTGTGGTTATTAGAAAATTCCTTTGAGAATAGATCTTAAAATATATGAGATGAAGCTATGATAAAAGTACCATAAGTGAACCCTCTAGTAGAACCTTCATTATTGGAAGTAGTTATCTACATAAATGTGTCTCTGGGTTAAGATTTTTTTGGAAACTGGAGATGATTTGTGTATCATGGTTTGAAATTTTTGAAAAAAAGTCTACCTATCTTTAGTGGTGACATGAGACTGAAGGAATCCAAAGAGTGTATCGAATAGATTAATAGAACTATATACCTTTCAAAATATATAGAGGGTTCTATGTTGTGATTTCATAATTATATTCTTGAAGGACCGAGATGAAAATGGTCAAAATCTATCATACAATATATGTTATATGAGGATATTAATTAAACTTCTTCTGAGAACAAATTCAACCAATAGTTTTACCCAAAAATGTTTTGAGGTGAAAATACTCATTATTTTATAACTGTGGATTAAGGGGAGAATTTATTTATGGAGTATTCCAATCATTTTTTCATGTTGGTTCACTTATCATTAAAGCTCATTTCAAATGACTACCTAAAATCTCAAAGGTTCATGATGGGTTTGTGGGAATATATTTAGTAAATGATGATTCTATTATTTCTATCCACAATTTTGGAGTTGTTTGTTATTTAAGCTATTTTTGTGGAAGATATAGCTATGAAAATGGGTTTAGGTGATGATTATTTTGTAGTGAGAGGTGTCCATGATGTGTCATCTGGATAGAAAAGAAAGCATAAGTGTGCTAAATTTATTTCATAACTAGTTTCTTGGGATTCTATGGAACAAAATTAGGATGTTTTCTAAATTTTTTGGATAGATGGCCATTCAAATAAAAACTATAGAGAAGAAAAAATGACATTCCATCATTGTTAACAATATAAACCCCTCCTAAAATTTTATAATAGAATTTTTAAAGGCATTGGAGATAGATCCACTCTTACAAAACACTCACTGGTTTAATATAATGTATCAAAAAATGGTGTAACTCCTTATCATGAAATTGGTTATGATCAATAAGCGATGAAATCTCTAGGAAGAGTTGAGGTTGGACATTTTCAAGTAGTGGAATATGTACTAGAAGAATCAAAAGTAAGGCTAGCTATTATTAGATAAATGATGTTAATTTCATCATATGTGGTTTTAGAAGTATATGATAAGGGTAAATATGATTAATTTATATCCACTATGTTTATTGAGATGTTTTTACTATGATTATATATTATTCTAATCTCATTGGATCCTTCCACACCCTTGTGAAAGTGGAAGGATCAAGGTTTAAAATGTCCAATGTGTCAGGTGACGATTTTCAACTACAAAGTTGTACAGAGATTCTTTGTTCCTTATTTTAATATCTACAACTTTATTATTGAATTGGATTGTATCATCAGTGTTATATCCCAAATAAAATTTTACCATCATCATTCTTAGTTTTTATTTCCTGATGGAGTCCCTCATGACTTTCAGGGTGAATTAGTTCCAAAACATGGGAGAGAATGGTATGTTGTTCCATCTACCGGAATGATCTCAAGATAGATGTCAGTGATGTTTCTTGATTCCATTGATGAAATATTGATTAGTACACTTCTTACAGTGGTGAGTGAAAAATATAGTGTCATTACTAAGTATTTTTATTGGTTACTTCTAAAGAGATAGGTTGAGTTCACTACTGATCTTCTCCCCAAGATGTTTCCCTATTCTATGCCATCATATTATATGTAACATGAAGAGTTAAAGGGTAATAAAATTTATCATAAAAATATTGATTCTAAGGGATTAATTAATTATAATATATCACCTATGGATTCACCCTTTCAATTCTTAATAAAGAATAATAGATTCTTTAGAAATTGTGTTGATTATAGGAAGCATAATCATGTGATTATTTATAAAAAATACCTCTTTCCAAGGACTAAATATCTCATTGATCTACTATGAAGAACCAAATGGTTTTATAACATTAACCAGCAATTATGGTACTATCAGTTATGTGTATGAGGAGAGGATACAACTAAGTTTCTATTTAGGAACCAGTATGATCATTTCATATTCCTGGTTATGTCATTCGGTCTTACTATTTCTCTTGTGTCATTTTTTCTATTGAGGAACTAGATCATTCATTATTTCATTGAAACATTCATTATCTTTTTTAATGGATAATATTTTAGTGAACTATAATTAGGAGGAGTAACATTGTGATAATTTTTATATCATAATTATAATATTTAAAGAACATCATATATAGGGGAAACATTATAAATGAGAATTTTGGATCCAAGTATTGAAAATTTAGGGTCATTTTATATTTTATAGGGGGTATATATTGATCTTTAAATGATATAGGCTATTATTTCATTAGGGGAACCCAAAAATATGATTTAGATTCACAGCATCTCAGTTTTAGTAGGTAATTATAGGTGATTTGTTTCAGGATTTCTCCATGCTTACATATCTGATTACTGTTTTGAATGATAAGGCTGTTAATTTTGAGTAAAATGAAAAATTTAAATGGTCTTTGAAGGAACTGATGGTGTGTTTGACTTTTTATGCATTTATAATTCTTTTAAAACCATTTTTAGGGTTTGATGAATTCTATAATTCTTCAGGTATGTTATTGGGGTGTTTCATGATGTAGGGAAATCACGTGGTGACCTTTGAATCAAATGAATTATAACCGCATGAGTATAACTATCCTACCCATGAACTTGAGTTTATATCACTGATTCAATCTCTCAATCCCTGGTTTAACTACCACTTTAGGGAGTGAGTTACAGTATATTATGATCATAAGAGTGTGAGGTATATTTTTTCCCAGACAGATCAAAACCTCCTATGGAGACGTTAGGTTCAGTATATTTGTAATTTTGATTTTTTTTATTTCTTATAGACCATGGAAATATAATTTGGTCACTTCCATGTTCTGTAATAACTTACATACTGAAACCTTGATGGAATCAGTGGAGTAGTGGTCTCTGTTGAGTTTCTTTACAGAGATGAACATGGAATTGAAACATGCTAGTGGAACGATTATGCTATCATCTGTGAAGTTTTACACATCATTTTAAGATCTGAATCATACTGAAAATGTAATATACATTGATAGATATGGTTTAATTATAATATTTAATTTTTTATATACCTTGGGTTCTTAACCTCAATGTTTTTTTAGTTCTTTTTTTTTTGTTTTTAAGGAATCATTGTTGTTCCGATATCTTAGAGGCATGAGTTCATTATTGGTAGAAACCAGTCTTCTTGGTCTATAAATCATGGGACTACAAAGACATATAATTATTTAAGACATCAATATTTTTTAGTGTTTATGATCTTGTCAACTGATTACATCATGTTTCACTTTATTACATGCTAATAGATTATGGTAGAGAAAATGAGTTATGATGGATTATTGTATCTGTTACAAATTCCAGTGTGGATGTGGGATGTGATATCTTTGGAATTCATCCTTGGTATACCATAGAATCCTAAAAGTAAGGATGTAATTTCGGTTATCATTTAATATATTATTCAATGATCAGATTTATTTACTATTAATGCGATTACGTAGGTGGAAGTGCTCAGATTATCGTATATCCAAAAGCTCATGAAGCTCTATGGATTTCCTTTTAAATTTTTTTATAGTGACCATCTATTTAAATATACATTTTATAATGAATTTAAAGATTCTATGAGTACCTAGTTGAAGTTAAGCTTGAGTTATAACCCTTATATTGAATGGTAGAATGAGTGATCTGTTTATATTATTGAGGATATACATTAGGTGTGCGAGCATTATTTTGGTAGTTATCGGGAAAATAATATACATTTATTCATATTTTCCTATAATAAAATTTTTTACATCCATAATTTAAATTGTTCCTTTCAAATCATTGCATGTGAGGCCATTTCAATCTCGTTTATAATGGATGGAGGCTGAAGAATGGTCTTATGGGGGACTAGGTCTTATTCAAGATATGGTGAAAAAGGTGCAGTTGATTTGAAAGAGGCTAGTGAGAGATATAAGTCATTATAAATACTATATATATACTCATCATCACCCGTTGGAGTTTTATATTGATGATCGATTTCAACTTACTCTGGAGTTCATCAATTGGGTAAGTACGATAGGTTGGCACTGAGGGTTATTGCCCCTTTCGTGGTTGTTGAACATAATAGAAAGATATCCTATCAGTTATAAATTGAGCCTCTATTTACATCGACTCAAAAAGATTTTTCTTGTTCTAAAATAAGGAGTCATCTAAAGGGCCCTTCCCAGGTGATTGAATGGGAAATATTGGTCTTAATCCCCACACCTCTATAGTTGACAATTCAGTTCTGATTAAGGATCGACGTGACAAGGTATGGTGTGATAAAATGAATCCATTAGTCTTTGTACTATGGTAGTTCAGACTATATATCCATGACATGTTGAATTGTGAATTATTTATGAGGAAATAATGGTCATCACTTCTTGTGAGTCCACACCCTTAAGATCTTTTTTGGGGTTGAAACATTCCTAAAATAGATAATTGTAACACCATATGGGTTACATGTATTTATTTTTTGGAACATATTTTTCTCCTATAAATTTATAATGGATTTCCGGAGTTGGGTGTCAATAATTTAGGTATTTTGGGGAAATAGGCCAGAAACTTGGTTTTTGGATGATTATAATTAACCAAGAGATAACTATGAGTAATAACGCTATTAGTTTCAATGGAATTTATGATGGTTCAAGGATGGTTTGTCTAACCATGTGAGTCTCTATGAAAATAGTGTGTGTGTTTCAATTTTTTTCCAATGGTTTTCGCATGACTTGAGAATTGTTTGTTTGACTATGTGGATTTTCATAGGTAACTATATAGTTTAGATTTCATGGTTTAGAAGCTACCACACAGTTAGTGCACTATCTTTAAAATCATATGGCCTGATCATATGACCCATGAAGGATTCTAAAAACTATAAATTTACCTTGATTTCCTAGGATATTTTAATTCATGTACTCCAAAACTTTTACTTTGGACAAATAGAACCTATCCTCAATGATCTAATGGTTTCTATCCTTGGATATTGGGTGAATTCCTTTTGTTTATGGTGGATCTCTTTAAGTTATGTCCATGTTTTTATCCAATATTCTATCATATTATTTATTTTCCCCATGATTTCATTTCCACATAATATTTTGGAACCTAATTGAGATATGATTATCAAATTTATAGTGTTTTATATGAAATTGATTATGTTTCTTATGTCTTTAGGCCTATGTGGACTAGATCTCCTTGATTTCAATATTTATTTTTTATGGTGGATTGTTTTGCTTTATTAGTGAGGCTGGGGTCTCTATTTAATAGTTATATAACATGAACTGCTCAATGTTCTAATAAAATCATTTGGTATCATTCATTTAAATTTTTTATTTTTATTAATGAATATTTGTTTCAAGAAAATTCACCTTAGGTTGCATAAAAAGGGGATTGAAAGTGGGGATTCTTTGAAAATAGATCCATGCACCTTTTAGTTTTATGAAATGAATCAAGATGATTTTTAATCAAAAAAATATTTTTATGCATGTTTGGTTGTGGTTATTTTATAGGGAAAATTATTTATAAAATTTTGAGAATATTTTATATATTTTTTTTGGAAAAAATAGGATTTGGAACCTTGGGTGTATCAGGTTATGGATATATGTGAACCTTAGTGTGCACGGAACCATTAGGAGTCAATCAAGTGAATTGATAGATTATGGATGGACTCATTATTGTTTATATTCATGGTATGCTTAACTAAGTGTTCCTTCACATGCACTAGTATGTATTCCCATAGTCTAGATCTAGAATTGTGTTTGGTTTGTTACATGTTGAAATTGATTCACGTATGGTTGCTTATAGGTTTACCTTTTGAGATATGGGAGCCTTTTAATTTCTTCCCCCTATTTATCAATAATTTTAATATTAATATTATTATATCATTAAATATGTATTATTTTAAAGAAAACTAATGGTTTTTATGTAAAAAATTTATATTTTATTTTCTTTATGGACTTGTTTTATTTTAAATATACAAATAATGGTTTCTAAGTGATATAAATTACAAACGTTCATGGTGGTATTTTTCTGTGCTTTTTCATCACACCCATAATATTCCACTAGGAATATGAATATTTTTTTATGACACATGTAATGGGACGTTTTTTAGGTATTCCATAAGATTCTTTTAGATTTTTTTACCTTATAAGTGAGATGTGTTAGTACTAATATCTTGTATAATGATGTCTTTGTTTTGTTTTTGTTTAATTATATATTCAGGTTTATCCTTTCAGGATTGTTGTTATATGTCTCATAGATGTGTAATATTCTTTCATATGACACTCTATTTTCCTATATACTTATAGTTACTCATGATAAATGTTTTCGTGCATGAGTTAATCTATACCTTGTGGGGGTTCATCTTGGGTAGCATGTTATATCAGGTCTGTAATTATTTTGGAACCAAGTTTGGGAAATGAAGTTTTCTATGACTCCTTAGGTACTGTAGTAGGGTTTTTCTTGATGTAAAGAAAACTAGGGGTGTCTTATGTCCTTATCCAGTTATGTACTCAATAAGAGAAATATTCAACATGTGAACATGATTTAGTAGATATAATGAGAACTCACAAAACATAGAACCACTATAATTTTGGTAGCATTTAATGGTATATTCATATTATAATATCTTGAAGTTTGTTTTTACTAAGAGGTATTTTATCTTTTGAAATAGACACAAGGTTGAGTATCTTCATACTTTTTATTTTGTATATTTCATATACAAATGGGAAACTGAATGTGGTCACTAAAAACTTAACCAGAATGTTACTAACCAAATCCTTTAAGGAATTAGTGGAAGTTTCATCTCTGATGAGTTTATTTTTTTAGAGGACCTTAGATATTGAAGTTTCCAATTGATAGGTGTTACTGGTTTCATAGAAGGCTAAATTATAATTCTATGATCATATTTTTCTCAAAAAAGAAACAGAGGCCAACTTTCAATGTTTTTGTAAAATCCTTAATGGTGGGGAGATATCAAGTGATAGGTATCAGTATTTTATTGGTGATTTTTTTCTTTGACACATGTTAGGAATTTCATTATATTTATGGAAGGAGTTTGGGGATAGTGGGAACCCTTTTTATTAGTCTTTAAATCATAGTAAGACCAAGTTGTATCCAACTCTAAGACATATTTATGGTTTATCAGGGATGTGGAAGTCAATTTTATACTTTATTTGAAGATTCATTACTTTATAGAACATTAAGGTATAGAAACAGAGACCTACTAGTTTTTTGAAACCTTCACCAACTCCAAAATAAAATTAGGATGATATATCTATGAAAATCATCACCATGTTACCATAGAATCCTAGTGGGAAGGATGGGATTTGAGTGATCATTGGTAAAAATTTTAAATCAAACCATTTCCTTTCTATTAAAGAGATGTAAAAGGTGGAAAAGATAAGATGTGTCTATTCTATAGTGATCATATAAATCTATGGAGTTCTTTTTTCTGTTTTTTATGATATATTCTTTTAGATTTCATACAATGTTTAGTAAATTTTTACTACGTTTGTGGTTACCTATTTGAAATTAAGTAGGACATATAAACCTAACCTGGATGAGAAAATAGTGTTATCTATTAAAATTCATTAGGGAATTCTTTGATCTTTAGTGATTAGTTTTAGTGGTTTATGGGAAAATCATCTTCCTTTAGTCCAATTTTCCTATAACAATGTTTATTAGTCCATAATAAAAATGGTTCCTTTCAAAGCATTGTGTTGGAATTCATGTCGATATTTATTTTATTGGTTTGAGTTTTAAGAACACTATTTAGTGGGATAGATTCTTATTTAATAGTGGATGTAAAAAGTGAATTTCATCCAAAAGAGGTTAGTAATGAATCAGAATCATTGATAATCCTATATAGATTATCATTGATGCTCATTACATTTTTTATTTGTTGATCAAGTATTTACTAGAGTTACACCTTACTTAGGACATCATTAGTGGGATAACTAGGGTAAGTTAACATCGAGTATTTTTTTCCCTCATGAGATTGTTGAATTATTGTGACCCTTGACTAATATACATAAAAAATAAATCAATTTTTAGGAATATTTAGTACCTTACAAAAACACACACCTGAGCAATATAATGGTTTTTTGTCTTTATAAGATTAGAAATATAAACACAGGTCCATAAGTGAGCTACATCATTTCCCACTACATTCTTCATTACTAAACCCTTATTAGATATATCATACATAATGCATATCTTCATAACCTAGGAAAATGAAACATTCAAAAGGGTGAGCTCAAATGATCAGAAAAGGTATAAAGTAATATGAAAAAGCATAAAAAGAAATATTTTGTATGGGAAAATGAGAATAACATTTGAAAAGCATACCTTGAAAATAAAAGATCACAATATTGAATAATGGAATAAGGATTGGTAGTTCATAACATAATAATCATAAGGGAATCCAAGAACATGAGCCACAAGTAATGAACATTGGCATAAGAAATTGATTTTTTTTATACACGTAAGAATAGAAAATAATTTCCATATTAGTCTAGGCTCACTACCAAGGCCATAATAGCCGAAAAAGTCATTTACTGTAAAAATTTCACTCCTCATTCCATCCCTGTATTATTGTACCAAGTTCACTCCTTGTTCTAGCCCTATATCAAGGTATTGGGTTCACTCCCTATTCTATCTATGTCTATCTCGTGAGATATATAAATATTTACCATGTGAATTAGAGGGAGATATAGGTCCCACCCATCACATAATGAAATCATTAATATGTGCACCATAAGACCATAAACATTCATCATACCATAACCCATAAAATGAAATGGTTATCATAGAAATTTAATCATATTATAACATAGGGAAAAGATATAGGTTTAATAATTATTCCACCATATCATAACCCATGAAAATAGGTGGTTTTCATATGAATTTTATCATAGTATAAACCATAGAATATAATTAGGTTTTATAATCATCAAGTTATAAAAACATAAACCATTACAAGAAATAATGTTAATTGAAACCTTGGATTATATCACCAGTAATGCCTAAGTAACTCCAACAGATGTCATATTAGTTTGGAAATAATCATGAATGACCATTCTAAAAATTTCTTGAGGAAAATATAATTTATGATTAAAAAACTATTTTTAAATCATAAAACATTTTTGAAACATTTTTATTTGAAAATAACCATGAAAAAAATATAAATTAAGATTTGATGCAATGATTTGGGATGATGATGAAAAAATGTGCTCATGTTGCAAACATTTAAATGGAGATTCCTTTAACATTTGTATTAAAATCCAAACAATCATTTTCTTAATAAAAATGACATGAATATTACATTATTTTTTAAAAAAAATGTAAAACATGGGTAAAATTTTCTTCTAAAAATCATAAGGCAGTAACAATTTTCTTTTGATTTTTTTTAAAACATGGTTTTGAAAGAAAATATATTTCTGACCAAAGAGATAAATTAAGTCATATTTTTATAAAAAATGTTTTCTTAATTAAATTTAGTACCAAAGATTAAAAAAATGTTACCATTACATTAATAAATGACAAATAATCATTGTAGAATAAAATATATGAGAATTATTGATAGATATATCATAATATTTTATCATTAAAAGAATAATCATAAATAATCCTGATAAATAATGAGATTATAATATAAAATCTTTACCACATTGGTAACATCTAAGCATAATAACCATGAATTAATAACAAAAGATAGAATTTAAAATTTAATGAGGACATATAATTTCATTTTATTACATTTAAAAGGGTTTGTATATACACCTCATGAAAGAATATAAGTGTATATCATAACATACATCTCAATAAAGGAAAATTGATATAAAAATACTTCACCAATTTTTTATCTTTTGAACTGTAAACCCCATGAAAGAAAGATCCTAAAATGGATATGAAAATACTAATAAAATTTCTTATATTTTTCATAATATTAATCTATGTGATGTATATACATCATATAGAAGAAATAGGTGTTGAATATTGAATGTGTCTCAAAAAGTAAAAAGTGAGAGGGAAACCCCTTACTGTTTGAATATCTTTTGAATCATAATACCCATGAAAGAATAAAATAAATAGAAAAATTAATCATCATGAAATTACTTAGATATATGATATTTCATATGGAATTATATAAACTACACAAAAGAAATGCGTAGTGAATATAGAATAAGTCTCTTATAAATAAAAGTGTGACAAGATATCCCATTACCATAAGTCTTGACTTCTATCAAAACCATTAAAAATAATTCATAATAAATAAAATATTATTATACATATATAATTAAAAAATATCCATATATATCATTCCGTATATTATTTTATTGTGACTTTATATTACCTATTTATTAACAATTCCATGTTAATGTTACGTTTTGGGTAATAATAGACTTGTTCTTCATACATGTTTTGACTTATTATTCTTGGTCCTATAATTTAAATCATTATTTAAAAAAATAAAAATGTATCATATGATATAAATATCTAATAAAATCAGTTTATAAGTTTTTTTATTAATCCATAAAATTTAGTTATATGAAATGAAATTCACCATTCAATAAGACAGTAGGTCGTACGTATGCTTGAATGTTGTTTTTTTTTCATTTTCTTATCGGTTCAAAATAATGAAACATAATTGATATATTGAAATTAAAAAATCATTTTTATCACATATATATCATATATGTTTAATAAATACCCCATTTAACCATTCAATGTATAGAGTTAATGAATCACAACACTTTGCGAGGCAGTAGTCTGCTGTATAGACGAATGATATTATCATATTCCCAAAAAAGGGAGAATGATGGTATGTTTTATATAAAAAATAAAAAATCATAATAAAATCATTACTATAATAAATATAATACATAAATAGTAATAAAATCATTATTCCAAACTTTTAGTGGTGGTATTGAAAAAATGGATGACCTTGATTCGTGAGGCGGTAGTCCGCCATACACATGAATACTGATTTCGTAACCCATTTGATATAAGTAGGTGTTGTTGTAGGTCATATAATTAATGTAAAATAATTTAACTATACTTAAGATATTGAGGTTATTATATAATCATGATATAAAAGTAATTCAAGTGGTTTGATTAATAAATAAAACAAAAACATTTTTTGATGAATGTTACCTCCTCTTCAGGTATCCTCCACGGGTGAGCACTAAAATCCATCATTCGTTAGACTTATGTACAAAATAACGATTGTAGTATGAGAGGATGAAATTTGGGATGTTATTTGGATAGGTATTTTCCAACACAAAGATGTGTGATAGTGTGAGGAAGAGAGGGGAGGGGTGGCTTTTTGTAAGTTGGGTGAGTAGAAAACTTGAAAATTTTTGAAAGAGAAAATTCCACCAATGTCTTTCATAAGTCATGTTCATCCAAATTAGTCCATTATTGAACCTAATTAGTTTAATGGTTGATATATGTTTATGAAATATTTTTTATACTAGTATATAAGATAAATTTACCCATATATTTTTAGTTTAACCATCGATAAACCCATTTTAATCTTAACCGTGCTAATTATTTTTTATTGTATTCACTATTAATTTTGGTAAAAAATTAAGTTTGACTTATAAGAAATTTGGAATTTTAATGACTAAAAACATGAAATCCATTTTCCAAAATTCTAATCATTGAAGTGGAAAAAATTAATTTAAATTTTATCACATAGATGTGATGAGAAAGTTGGGTTTTAAAATGAAAATGATTAATTGTTTACAATGTTTTTATATTAAATATCAATGTAAAAGTGATTTAAATGACCTATATTTAATTAATATAATAATTATTGAACTAATTACTCATAGAAAATAATTAAAATATAATTTAACATTATTAATACTTTAAATAAAGGCGATTTTCAATTGAAACATGGTATTTTTCACAATTCCTCATAAAATGAAGCTTTTTAGAAAAACCCCAAACCTTAAACTTATGATAACATTGACATTTAAATGCAAAAATGAAGTTTTTTTTATAAAATTAATTTTATAAAATTGTTAAAAAATACTTTTATTATTATTCACAAAATAAATAAAAATAATTTCTTTGAGAAAATAGTATTTTCAAACATATGAAGAATAACTCAAAATTGTGTATTTTATTATCAATATGTTTAGTTTATGTAAAACAATTATAATTAATATTTAAAAATTGGATTGTAGTATTAATTTTTCTACGTATAAATGTATGGTTATAATGGTCACATTTGAATAATATTAATAATATATTGTAGTTTTGTTAAGACTTAGTGTTGTGTGTCACACAAGATAACTAAGTGTTGTGTGCAGGGAAAGATAAACAAGCTTTCATTTAATTCAAGATTGAATTGGAGTTCTGTGTAACAAAATCCATCAAAGAAATTTAATTTATTTAGAAATAAAAGTTTATAAATATTCAGGGTGTTACATTCTTCCCCCTTAAAATAATTTTTCCCTCAAAATTCCTCCCTTCAATATAGACAAATGAGGATACGTCTAGCTCATCATATACTCAATTTCCCATATAGTTTTCTAAAACTGGTGGTTTCACCCCAAAACATTGACCTGGTGAGTGGTATTATTTCACCTAACTTTCTCTGTATGATCCGGAATCTCCACTGGTTATTCTTCATAAGAAATATCTTCCTCCTATGGTATGACCTCTGAGTTTAGTACATGTGACAGGTCAGGTATGTACTTACTAATGAGAGATAAATGGAATATGACATGGAATTAAGAGTGGTTTTTTGGAAGCTCCAAGAAATAATCTATGGTCATGATATGATCAAGAATTTTATAGGTACTGATATACCTAGGGCCTAGTTTCCCTTCCATTCTAAATAACGTAACCTTATTCAATGGATAAATTCCTTAAAAATCATTAACACTGACTTAAAATTCAAGATCATGCATGGGATTATTAGTATAACCATTATGTTGAATCTGAGATACTTTGATGTGATGCTGAATGTATATGACCATCTATACAATTTATTATAGCAACCCATCCATTTCTTATATTACTATTACATCATTTTAAAGATAAAAAACATAATAGTATTACACATAGAGGATAATAATGTTTAGTGTATTGGGAAAACTAGAACCATACATAAAAATTACAATATCAAGCTTATACATTTATTTAATTCATTCATCTCTAGATTCTTATTGGCACTTGACATCTCTTTAGTACATGTAGTCACCTAAGGATATACATCAAAAAGGGGTGATCTAACATCCCAATAAGAGAATAGATATTAATGATATAACAATGGGTGAGCATAACTGTAACATAGGCAAAGGATCATGAATATGAGAGGAAGCATTAATAAGTGACTTGAAATGTGGAAATGCATAAAAAATGAAATATCTTGTCTTAGTGGTTGGATACCACACATACTTGTGAAAAAATATATAAACTTTCTCACAAATCACTTAAAATTTACTCATTATATTCATCACATTACACAATGCATTGGAGGTCTTTATAATTTCGGGCGCACCCGTCACATTGAAACATTCATATTGTACTATATAATTCCGGGTGAAACTGTCACATCATAACATTATCATTATCATGCATGCCACAATAAAAATATATCAAAAATGAACATATCCAACCCATGTAATGGAATAGGTTTCATCTCATAATAACACATTCATAAACTTTGTGTTCCAAAAATAAAGTGGGAATAATATATATGATACAATAACCATCATCCTTGAGTGTGAAGTAAAAGGTGTGTTTTTGAAAGAAGAGTTCTTTTGGAAAACATTTGTTTGAAATAAACATCAGTAGAAAACACTTATATCCCTGAAAAGGTAAGATAATTATTAATATATTATTTTTAAGGGGTGACCATACCAAAAATGGAGTGAAAGAGGGAGAACCCGAAGAAAGAATGTTGGGTTCGAGATTTTCCCCTTACCTTATATCTGAACGCTTCCTTCATTTTAATGCCCTATATAACAAAATTAAATTCATTAATTAACAATTAAAGAACCTTTTATACATAAATATGGTTCATTTTGGTTTCATTAGGTTATATAAAGGTCCACTGGATGAGTTATAGAGTTTAAAAATATTGTTTGGGAATGTTCATTTTTATGGTTTTTTGAGCGGTCCACATGTATTCATAAATGGGTGCTTGTGTAGGACATGGGTAAACATACAGAACTAATATTACATGTTATTAATGAAATTAGAGGAGTTTAAATGATCTTATAATGAATCTAGTTATGTATCATGAGGATTAATCATTAGATGAAATTTAATGATAATCATTTTTGGTTGTTTTGGGTGATTTTTTAATCATGAAGAACTTGTTTTATTTCATCACTTAGTTTTATGTAAACAAGTTAGTTACATAACATAAAATGAGATAATTCATAACATTTACAATATGTTTTCAACCATTTTATGTTGTTATTGGCATCCTTGATGGACTTGAAGGAAATTATAAATGCATCTTCCATGATTTTGGTAAATTAACACATCATGGGCAACGATTTCATTTTATTAACAAAGAGAGGGAGGGAGGAGTATAATTATTAATCTTACATTACAATGATATCATACCATTATATCAAGAATACTAGAGTTATCATGAAATTTGGATAAGAGAATCTGAATATAAGGGAAGGAAAGAAAAGAAATTTGAAAGGAAAAAATGAAAGAAAAGAGAGAGAGAGGAATTGCCTCTGGAATCCTCCTCTTGAGATCCTCCTTAAGGAAGCTAGGATTGGTCTTCTGATGAGACCAGAATCTCTTGGAATGGGGAAGAGACTAGGGAAGATGCTTGGGAAGAGTTTTTACAAGGCTTGAAGCTTGAGAATTGTGAGGAAATGAGGGTGTGTAGGGTGGTATTTACAGTGGAGGGGAGAGGGGATTTTTCAATATCATATTCATTAATTTATTATTTCTCCACAAGACAAGGACTGGTGAGTCTTCAATGACCAAGAATAGTAAAGAGGGAATGTGATTTTGATATTTGGGTGCATACATCACTTCTGATGTCCGGAATAGTGGGTTTATATTATAATGTATTTATATGGTAAATTAACGTATTTTACTATTCATAAAAAAATTCACGTATTTCAGAAAAAATCCAAAAATTCAACCTAACCATTTTCTAACCTGTAGAATCCAAAAATGAAGTCAATTTTTTAAAAATAATTTTTTCAATATGAATAATTTATTTTTTAATTAAAATCATAATTTATTATTAAAAACCCAGATATAAAACATGCATTTACTTATTCTAAAATATAGATACTTCATACTTTCACTTGAATATTATTTTTATACTATCATAGGGAAGTTTAATATTTGTTTCGGTATATCACTATTCATATGGGTAGGTTACTATTCATAAGGGTATATTACTATTCAATAAAAATTAATTTTGTTATATTAGACTCCAAAAATAACCTTGAACGCAACTGTGTATGTCATATTTTCAAAATTCCAAACCCAGAAGTGACAAAATTAGGTTTTAAGGTCACATAACACTTAGTAGTTCTTTATTTTGTGATTTAATTTGATTATATGAAATATTTATAAGAAAGGAATTTCCATTTATAAAACATTGTTTTGTTACATTATTCCCCCCCTTATGAAATTTCACCCTTGAAATTTAGTTTTACATAAATAGGTGAGGGTACTTCTATTTTATTGCCTCCTCTGGTTCACCAGTTTCTTCCTCAAAGTTATGGTTCCTTCACAACACTTTGGCAAGATGGGATTTCTTGTTTTGTAGAACCTTATCTCTCTGGACTAGAATCTTTACTGGATACTCCTCATAAAAGAGATCATCTTCGAACTGTACCACCTCCGATTTCAGTACATGTGAGTGTTCTGGTATGTACTTCCTCAGGGGTGATACGTAAAACAAATCATGAACTTGAGTCATATTTGGTGGAAGTGAAAGCCGATAGGCCACAGCTCCTATGCAGTCAAGGATCTCAAAGGGTTGAATGTACCTTAGGCTTAGCTTCCCTTTCTATCCAAATTACATGACTCTCTTCCATGGTGATATTCGAAGGAAGACTTTACCTCCAACGCTGAACTCCAAGTCCCTTCGATGGTTGTCTGCATAGCTCTTTTGTTCACTCTGAGCAGCTTTGATGTGTTTCTGGATGACTTGAACCTTCTCTGTCATGTCTTGCAAAATATCAGTTCCAAGTAGCTTTCTTTCTCCAACTTCATCCCAACAGGTTGGAGTTCTCATCACTTTCCATACAAAGCTTCATACAGATCCATATGAATACTTGAGTGGAAGCTATTATTGTATGAGAACTAAAACAATGGGATATGTTGATCCCATCCACCTTTGAATTCTAGAGAGTAGTCTATTAGCATATCTCCAAGAATATAAATAGTCCTTTCAGATTGGCCATCATTTTGGGTGTGATAGGCCATGATGAAATTTAATTTAGTAATCAAATCATGTTAAATACTTCTCTAGAATTTAGATGTGAAACTTAGATCACTGTCAGAGACAATCGAGAGTGGAACTCCATTCGGTATCACCACTTCCTTCACATACATGTTTGTAAGTTTTTCAAAAGAGAGGTCTTCTGAATGGCAATAAAATGGGCAGTCCTGGTGAGTCAGTAAACCACAACCCATATCATATTATTTACCTTCAACTTCTTTGGGAGACCCATGAAAAAGTCCACAGTTAAATTATACCATTTCCACATGGGTATAGGAAATGGTTGAATCATCCATTTGGACTTCTATCACTTTTCTTTAACTGTATGACACACAAAGCACCTTGATATATATTATGCAATATCCTTCTTCATGTTATCCCACCAGAACTATTCTCAAAGATCATGGTACTTCTTGGTACTCCTAGGATGGATGGATGATGTTGGGCTATGTGCATTTTCCAATAGATCCTTCTTTATCCATAGTGATGAAGGCACACAAAGTCGCGTTCCAAACCGAATCACACCATTATCATCGATATGGAACTATTTTAGCTTCGATTACTTTACTGCATTCACCTTATTTTGCAACTCCAAATCATCCTTTTGTGCCTCCTTAATCTTCTCTTGGATAGATGGTTGCGCAATCATTTTAGAAAGGTAGGATGTATCCCTAGAACTTATGATTTACAAATCCATCCTCTACATATCCAAGAAGATATGGCCTTTCTCAATCTGTAACATGGATAGTGTATCAGGTTGTTTTCTACTTAGAGCATCGGATACCTTGTTAGCCTTTCCAAGATGATATTGAATAGAGAAATCTTAATCCTTGATTATCTCTAACCATCTCCTTTGATGCATGTTGAGATAATTTTGTGTTAATATATAATTTAGGCTCTTGTGGTTGGTGTATATGTCACACTTCTCACCATACAGGTAGTGCCACCAGATTTTTAAGGAAAAAATCACAAATTCCAACTCTAGATCATTCATCGGGTATTTTTTTTCATGAATCTTCAACTGACGTGAGGCTTAGGCTATCAAATTATCATTTTTTATGAGTACACAACTCAATCCCTTTATTGAAGCATCACTGTATATCACAAAACATTCGCCACTCTTTGGTAATGCGAGTATAGGTGCAGTTATCAGTCTTCTTTTTAGCTCCTTGAAGATTCCCTCACATTCTTCTTTCTATACATACTTTACCCCTTTCCTTGTTAACTTATTTATTGGGATTTACAACCATGAAATATTTCTCACAAAACATCAATAGTACCAAGCTAATCCAAGAAAACTATGGATTTCTGTGAAACTAGATGACTTGGGCCATCCCTCAATCGCCTTTGTTTTTGAAGCGTCCATATAAAGTCCCTCACTTGTGATCACTTTTCCCAAGAATGTGACTTGATTCATCTAAAATTCACACTTTCGGATCTTGGCATACAAATTCTCCTTTCTCAATGTCTCTAACACAAGTCTTAGATGTTCTTCATCTTCCTCCTTTATCTTGGAGTAGTTGAGAATATCATTAATAAACACTACCAAAACATTGTTTAGGTAATGTATAAATAATCTATTAATCAAATCCCTGAATAATGCAGGGGCATTAGTAAGTCCAAATGATATCACCAGAAACTCATAGTGCACATACAGTGTACAGAAGGCAGTCTTATGAATATATTCATTCTTCACCTTTAGCCGATGATATCCAGAACAAAGATACACATTTGAGAAGTATTGAGATCCTCTTATCTTATTGAAAAAGTTATAAATACATGGAAGATGATACTTGTTCATTATGGTGATCTTGTTGAGTCCCTAACAATTAATACACGACCACATTTTTCTATCCTTCTTCTTCACAAAGAGCACTGGTTCACCCTAAGATGATGCACAAGGGTGTATTAACCCTTTGTCCAAAATGATCTTGTAGATGATTATTTAACTCCTCCAGCTCGATAAGAGACATCCTATAAGGACACTTTGAGATAGGAGTATCTTAAAGTATGAGTTATATTGAGAACTCTACCTCATGATCCAGAGGAATTATAGGTAACTCTTTAGGAAATACATCATTGTATTCCATCACGATGGGAATTCTCGAAAGGTTGGTACTATCCTATGACTCAACCATTTGGGAGAGGTATGCTTCTTTATAGAGAAACAACACCTGCATCATTGAAGTATTTTTCAATGGAGATTCTTGAACTTCCTTTAATTTGTAGAGGATCATGGTATGGTTTGGAATATGAAATGATATTTCCTTTTCCCAATAATTGTTACGTTCTCTATATAACGAGAGCCATTCCATTCCCATTATAGTGTCGAATTCCACCAAAGAAGTATAATGAGATTCTCTAGACTAATATTCCCACATACCCCAATAGGAGAAGAATCAAACACTTGGGTTGCATTGATTTCACCACTTGTTTTTTTTACATATTTCTATACTTCAAGGTTTTGGGGCTTTGATTCTATAGTTCTAGAAAACTTTCATGATATAAAGGAATGTATAGAACCAAAATCAAATAAGAATTTTTTCATTATTGAGTGAATAAGAATTGTACCTTGTATGACTTGATTATCTTGATCCACTTCTATAGTAGTGATGGCACAACCCTTCCCTTATTCCTTTGTCTTCGGTGGCTGCTGACACTAATTACCCATGAGAACTCGAGGTTTAGTGCACTATCTTTCATAGTGTGATTTTTCCCTCTTTGGTGAAGGAGGAAGTTCTCCATTATTATGGTTATTGTTCATAACATGAGATAGCTGGGTAAACATAACCATGAAGTTTTTAACTCCTCCTCTCAAATCATTGGGGATTTCATTCTGAAAATCGTTGCATTGGCCCTCACATGAGTTTTTACCTGGTTTCTCCAGGTTCCCACCATTTTCTAAAATAGAAAAGGTTAGAACAAAACATAAGTCAACAATTCATTAATAACTTATTCATTTGTACAAATTACTCTAAAACCATAACATATTGGATCCCTATGTAAATAATCTTGTGTGTATATTTGTTCTTAGTCTCAGTATAGAGGTTTTCTCTAGGGTTCACTAATCCTAATCCCGAAATTAACAAAAAATTGCCTCTTATACCAACTATAGAGATCTAGTATTTTATTAAATTACTATTAATTCATTTTAAAGATAAAAAATAATAGTATTACACATATAGTATCCAAAGTTTTAGTGTATTGGGAAAACTAGGACCATACATAATAATTACAACATCAAACCTACACATTTATTTAATTTTTTCTTCTCGAGCATCATATTGGCAGTTGACATCTCCTCAGTACATGTATTCACCTGAGGATATACATAAAAAAGGGGTGAGATAAATTCCTAGTAATAGGATAGATATGAACGATATAAAAATGGGCGAGCATGACCATAACATAGGCTAAGGATCATGAATATGAGAGGAAGCATTAATAAGAGACTTGAAATGTGGCAATGCATAAAAAATGAAACATCGTGTCTTAGTGGTTGAATACCACACATACTTGTGAACAAATCTAGAATATTTCTCAAAAATCATTTCAAATTTACTCATGATATTAATCACTTTACCCAATTCATTGGAGCAATTTATAATTCCGGGTGCACCCGTCACATTGAAAAATTCATATTGCGCTATATAATTTTGGGCGCACTCGTCACATCATAACATTATCATTATCATGCATGCCACAATGAATATATTTAAAAAATAAACATAACCAAACCATGTAAAGTAATGGGTTTCATCTCATAAGAACACATTCATAAACTTTGGGTTCCCAAAATAAAGTGGGAATAACATACATGATATGATAACCATCATCCTTGTGTGAGAAGTAAAAGGTGTTTTTTTTGAAAGAAGAGTTCTTTTTTATTTTGACAGAAACTTCTGTAGAAAACATGTATTTTCCAAAAAACGTAAGATAATAATTAAAAATTATTTTTATGGTGTGACCACACAAAAAATAGAGCGAAAGAGGGAGAACCCGAAGAAATAAAGTTGGGTTCGAGATTTCCTCCTTACATTATCTTTGCACACTTCCTTCGCTTTAATGCCCAGTATAACCACATTATATTCATTAATTACAAATTATATAACCTTGTGTACATTAATATGGTTCATTATGGTTTCATTATTTTATTTTATGGGCCTTTTAATGAGTTATATAGTTTAAAACTATTGTTTAGGAATGTTCGTTTTTATTATTTTATTGAGAGATTCACATGTATTTATAAATGGATGTTCATGTAAGACATGGGTAAACATAAAAAACTGATATTACATGTCATTAAAGATATTAAAGAATTTTAAATTATATTTTAATGAATTTTGTTATGTACCATGAGGATGAATCATTAGATTAGATTTAATGATGATCATTTATGGTTTTTTTTGGGTGGTTTTTTAATCACAATGAACTTGTTTTATTTCATCACATAGTTTCATGTAAATAAGATAGTTCAATAACATAAAAGGGGATAATTCATACAATTTACAATCCTTTTTCAACCATTTTATGGTTTTATTGGTAGCCTTTAAGGACTTTAAGGAAAAAGGAAGTGCATCACACATGATTTAGGTAAATTAACACATCATGGGAAATGATTTCATTTTATTAACAAAGAGAAGGAGAGAGGATTATAATGAGTAATATTCCATTAACATGATATCATACCATTATATCAAGAATAATGGATTTATCATGAAATTTGGATAAGATAATATGAGGATAAGAGAAGGAAACAAATGAAATTTGAAAGGAAACAATGAAAGAAAAGAGAGAGAGGAATTAGTTCTTGAATCCTTCTCTTGAGATCCACATTATGAAAGTTAGGATTGGTATTTTGATGAGACTATAATCTCTTTGAAGTGGGGCAGGGTATAGGGAAGATTCATGGGCATATTTTAGGCAATGATTTAAGCTTGAGAGGTGTAAGGAAATGAGGGTGTGAAGGGTTGTATTTATAGTGGATGGGATATGGGATTTCTTAATATAATATTCATTAATTTATTATTTCACCACAAGAGAAGGAATAGTGAGTCTTACATGGCCAAGAATAGTAAATAGGGCATGTGAGTTAGATATTTGGGTGCTTAAATCACTTCTGATGTTAGGAATAGTGTGTTTAAATTATAATGTATTTATATGGTAAATTAATGTATTTTACTATTAACAAAAAATCCTAGTATTTCAAAAAAATCCAAAAAAATTTCCCTAACCATTTTTCAATGTGTAGAATCCAAAAATGAAGTCCATTTTTCAAAAATAATTCTCTAAACATGGTTAATTTAATTTTTAGTTAAAATAATAATTTATTATTAAAAAACCAACTTTAAAACATTCATTTACTTATTCTAAAATATAGGTACTTCATTCTTTCACTTTAATATTGTTTTTATACTATCACATGTAAGGATACCATTCATTAGGGTATATAACTATTGATAAGGGTAGGTTACTATTAAAAAAAATTAAGTTTGTTCTATTAGACTCCAAAAATCACCGTGAACGCAACTGCGTATGCCAGATTTTCAAAATTCCAAACACAGAAGTGACAAACTTATGTTTAAAGGTCACATAGCACTCAGTAGTTCATTATGTTGTGATTTTATGTGATTATATGAAATATTTATAAGAATATAATTTCTCTTTATAAAACATTGGGTCATTACATTTCTTCTACTATCTCAGGTCCAAATATATTTATTTCACAAACTTCATTCCAAAATGTTAGAGCTCTAAAGTTATTTCCATAAAGGGATTTATAAGAATACATACGAATGCATGACTGAAAGATATTTTTGTAATAATAATCAACTACAGTAAGGTGTTGATCCCAAACACCTTTTAAATCCAAATAAAAATATCTCAAAATATCATCAATGGTTTTAATTTTTCTTGTATTCTGACCATATGTTTTAGGATGACACACAATGAAAAAACTCAACTCTATAATAGTAGTTTGATGAAGAATTTTCCATAACATTAAGGTAAGCCTCATATTATTGTCAGATACAATGTAATATGGTACTCCATGAAACCATACCAATTCCTCAATCTATTTCCATACAAAATGATCTAGAGATATGTATTCTCCAATGGAAATTAAGTGTGCTGAATTCGTTAGGAAATCAGTTACAAACCATGTAGAATTATTCCATTTAGCAATTTTGGGGAGTCCAATGACAAAATCCATGGTGTGGTTTTTCCATTTCCATTCTGGTATGGGTAATGGATATAACTTCTCCCTATAATTTTTTATTCCAGTCTTAACTTGTTGGAATACCATGCACCGAGATATAAACTCTATGATAGATCTCTTTATCACATCCCACCATAATCACCCATTTAAATATATTTACGTCTTCGTACTTCAGGTATGAATAGATAATGAATAAAAATGAGATTCCTCTAACAACTCCTTCAAATATGGTTTGAACGGAACACACATAGGATTAATAAACCTTATCATTCCATTATGATCAAGGTTAAACCCAAAAACATTTATGACCTTCTTTTGAAGCTCTACATCTTTCTTATATGCTTATTTAAACCTAACATATATGGTTGAACATTCAATTGAGAAAGATAATATTGTCCCCAATCTTTTAGGATTTACAAATCCAAACTTTGAAAATAAATAAATATTATATCTTTGGTAATTCTCATCATAGATAATCTAGAATGATCCTTTCAACTCAAATTATTAGACACCTTGTTAACATTCCCAGGGTTGTAATGTATTAAGAAATATTTATAGTTAATCACCTCTTCCCACCTTCTTTGGCGCATATTAAATATCCTTTTATGTGAATATATATTTCAAAGTTTTATGATCATTATATATATAACACTTTTCTCCATAAAGATGATGCCTTCAAATCATTAATAAAAAATTACCATAACTAACTCCAAATCTTGGGTTGGGTAATTTTTCTTATGTATCTTATGTTGTTATGAGGAATAAGCTATAACCATGTAATTATTCATAAGAACACATCCTGGTCCCTTCATGGATGTATCATTGTAGATTACAAACCATTATCCATAATAGGGTAATATAAGAATAGGTGTACTAAATAATAATCTTTCAGTTCGTTGAAATTTTCACTGTATTCATCTATCTAGAGGAACTTTTCTCTTTTTCAATTTAACATGGGAATATTATTATATAGTCATGAAAAATTATCTAAAAACTATTGATAATTTCTATTTAAACCAAGAAAATTACTGATCTAATTCACTGTGGTTGTTCTATGCCATCTATCAATAGCCTCTATTATAGATGGATCTACTAATATACCCTATCTTCAGAATATATGACCCATAAGTTTACGTTTTTGATCCAAAATTCTCACATTGTAAATATTTAATATAGTTTCTCTTTCTATAGGGCCTTTAGAAAAATTATCAAGTGGTCTTCAAATAATTCCTTTCTCATTGACTAGATAAGAATATATTCTATGATGACTACCAAAAACTAATCTAGCTAATCTATACTGATTCTATTCATTATATCAATGAAGATTGTAGGGACATTTATAAGAATCAGAGTAATAACTATATATCCATAGTGTCTATAACTTTTATGGAATTCTGTCTTGGGTATATCCTCCCTATTAACCATAAATTGATGATATATAGAATGAAGGTTATTCATGGAAAGGTTATGATCTACACATAGTTGATAAAGAAATTCAAAAATATATGGAAGATGATATTTTTTCTAAATTGTGATATTATTCAGATCTCGATAATCAATGTAGAGTTTCATCAATCCATCTTTATTTTTAAAAAATATAATAGGTGAACCCCATAGTGACACAATTGGCTAAATTAATCCCCTTTGAATGTTTTCCTAGAGTTTCTTATTCAATTCCTATAACTCAACTGAGGCCATTCTATTGGGATTATTTTAAATTGGTGTGGAACCAGGTAAAAGATCTATTGAAAAATAAACTTCACATTTTAGAGGAAGACTAGGAATCTTATTCGAAAATACATAATTTTTTTTATAAAATTGGTATATCATTGATGCATATTTTCTCCGAATATATTTTAGATAAGTACCCCTTATGATGAGGAATGAAGACCCATATAGTAGACGTGGTCTCCATATTATATTCATACATATAATCATATTGATAGAGGATCATAGGTTAGTTTAGAACACCAAACCTGACTTCACATCCATGAATATTTATGTGGTATTTATACAGAGAATTCCAATCCATTCCAAATATGACATTTAATTCAACTAGAGGAAGAATTTCATGATTTCTAGGAAGAAAATTCACACCAACATCAATAAGAGATGAATCATATACATGAGAGGATATCATCATACCATTAGAAGTTTTTACTTATAATTCTATATCTAATCATTTTGGTGACATCATTATACCTTCATAAAATTCATTAGATATGAAACAATGGGTTGATCTAGAGTTAAATAAGATATTAGTAGTTCTAGAGTGGATGGTATGTGTACCTTTCACCATGTTGTTATAACACCCCTTATTAGAAATTGTGATATGCTATGATTTTCCATTATCCCTCAAACTAAGAGGTTACTAATTTCAGTCATCATCATTAACCCTCGGGTTTGAGAATTGGTTATCATAATGACCATCCTCCTCAAACTTGAAGCACTAAAGTGGGGTAGGATAATTTTTTTGTATATTTCTGTCTTTTCACATTGATAACTAACTTCTTCCCATAAAATTGACAATATGTTTATTGATAAAATTTCCATTATCATTTAAAAAATTTAATATTACCCTTATGAATATCTCATATATGATTCTTCCCATAATTTGATCTTAAAGGAAATATCTTCTTCTTCCCTCCATGATTTTTATATTTTCCTTTGAACACCATGTTCCTTTTTTTGTCAAAATCATGAGATTGATTCAAAAATAAAACCTCCATTTCCACATTAATAGTGTATCAAACAATATATTCATAGATACTAGGGTCTCTTATGTATAATTCCCTTCAAAGACTTGGTTTAAATCTTCTGAAGTATTAGTTAACCTTTTATTCAGGTTGGATGATAATAGAAGAAGTGTACCTCATATGTCTTGTAAAATTATCATTATTGGTACCGATGAATTCATAATTATTTTTATTTAACTCAATGAAATCCTTATCCACATACATATGAAGAACATGAGGAATGTACTTATTGATTCATAAGTTCTTGAAATCATCCTAATACATGGAGTAAATTTCATCATATCATGTGATATTCTTTATAAGACTCCACCATTTATCTACATCACCTACAAAATACTAGATATCCACAATGAATTTCTCATGTTTTGAACATTGTAGAATTGAAAATACCTTTTCAGTGGTACATATACATTACACAATAAATAGTTGATCAGTGGTTCTATTATAGTATGTTGTAAGTTTCCTTTTTATTTAATAAAAAAAATTGTTCAATCCTTTAATCATTTGGATGTTTAAATTGATTCATTACTTGATAACGTTGTGCGATAATAGAAATGATATATTACATTCTAACTCCAATATTTTTTGGATTCTCAGGAGGAAAATCATTGAATTTTCTATCATACTATGTATTAATGTTGTTCATTAGGGTTCCATCTATTGATTAAAACAAAAAAAATCATAGTGTAGGAAATAATAATCATGACATAAAACCACATAATAATGAAACATCACTTATAAGATGTCTAAATCATGAAATATTCTATAATATATGAAACTGTAGGTTTATACTAGGTTATAAATAGTCAAATTCTATTGAAATCCATTATGCTGGTTTGTAAATATTTTGTGAATTTCCAAATCATATCCCCTAGGAGTGTCAAGACAGGTGTGAAGCAAGGCCCATAATACACCAATTCCCAATCAAGTCTATTTTAATATAGTGTTTTTGGGATTTTTACCACTATGTGAATCTATGTTAGATACACATCCACATTTAGTATCCTAACAGGGATGTAATTGTTTAGAAACCAATTTCTCTATACATTACCAAAATTCTAGGACAATTTCCTATACTTTGACTAGTCATTTTACTTATCTTTAGAAACATCCTAATGGACCACACTGAGGTTTTCTCATCCTACTTTCCAAAGGGTAACTACACCTATCTTTTTATAGAATCTATAATGACCAAAGTTTAACATATATACCCAATACATAATTTTTGTGGAATATTTATCACATTAAACAAAAACACACATGAGGAATGTAATAGTTTTGTGTCTTTGAAAACTTGGTAACATAAGAACAGGTCCATAAGTGAGAGACATAATCTACCACTATGTTCTTCATAGATAATAAATTTCTTATACATTTTATACATAATACATATATTTATAATCTAAGGATAGGAAACATAAGAAAGGGTGATCATAGATACTCAGTAAGGGTAAAAAAATGAGATACATAAGCATAAAATGAATATATGTGTATAGGAACATGAGGATATCATTTGAAAAGAATACCCTATATATAAATGATCAAAATATTCAATCATTTCATATTTATTGGATTTTTATAAGACATGAGTTATAAGGGAATCAGATAACATGATCCATGATAGCATAACTTTAGAATACGAAATAGATTTGTGGGATAAACATACGTATAGAAAATCATTTTCATATTAGTCAAGGTTCACTACTAAGGAAATCATAGCGGAAAAAGTACTTTACAATACTGAGTTCACTCCTCATTCCAGCTTAGTATTATTATACTGGGTTCCCTCCCTATTATAACCTTATATTAAAATAGAAGGTTAAACTCACATTCCATTCCGGTCTATGTCACAAGATAAATAAATCTTTACCTAATATATTAGAGGGATATATAGGTGTAACCTGTCACATAATGAAATCATACATATGTGTTCAATAACTTCATAAATATTCATTATATAATAACCCCTAAAATTAGATGGGTATAATAACCCATGGAAGAGAGATAAGTTTCATAATCATTTCACCATAGCATAATTAGTAAAAGGAAGAGGGTTCAACAATAATTTTATCATGGTATAACAATTGGAATATAAATGAGTTTCATAAAAATCATTCCATCAAAAAATAAAACATTTGGAGAATTAATATTCTTGATATACTTGGATCATATCCCTAGTAAGAAATAGGTAACACCAAAAGATGTCATCTTAGTTTGAAAATAATTTTTATAAATCATTTCAAACATTTGTTGATGAAAATATCCATTTCATTTTAAAATATATTTTTATAACATAAAAAAGGATTGAAAATTTTTTCATTGAAAATAAACTTGAAAAATTTTAATTTAATCTTTTAATACATGAATAGTCATGAATTTATATAATTCCTATGATTCTGTATATGTGAAAATGAAGGTTCCTTTCACATTTGCGATAAAATCAAAACGAACAATTTTTTTTGAAAAATTAAACATTTAGGAAAAAGGTATAACATAAGTGAATAATTATTTTAAATATAAAAAGGGAGTAGTAAAACATTTTTTAAAAAATCTTTAGGAAACATGGTTTTGAAAGAAAACAGATTTATCACCGAAGAGAGAAATAAATTCGAATTTTCATAAGAAAATATCATAATTAAATTAAGAACCAAAGTGTAGAAAAATTTTACAATTACTTGGATATATCATGAAAAACTATAGGATAAGTAAATTTATGATAATTATATATATATATATATATCATAGAATTTTATCATTGGAAGCATAATCATAACCAATCCTGATAAATGATGAGATTGTAACATAAACTCATTACTACTTTAGTAACATTAAAGTGGATGTCCTGTAAAGGAATAAGATAAAATGGAAATTAAAATATCATGGAGATAGATATATTATTTATATTTCATGTAAAATTGAATTTATATACAACTCATGAAAGAATATAGGTTCATATCATAAGATACGTCTCAAAGAAGGAAAATTGAGACGACAATATTTTTCTGATTTGGAAAATATTTAACTGTAAACCACATGAAAGAGAGATAATAATATTTATTTTTAAATACCAATAAAATTTAGGTAAATAATAATAAAATACATTCATGGGTAGTATATACACCAAATTGTAAAAAGAGGTAGTGAATATAGCATGTGTCTTGTAATATTAAAAAGTGAGATATAAATATCTTACTGCTTGAGTTACTTTTGAATCGTAATCCATATGTAATAATAACATAAATGGAAACATTAACTATACTTAAATGAGTAATATTAATTATATATCATGTCATAATGTAGTATATACACAACAAAAAATAAATGAGTGGTGAATATGGAATAGTCTCTCAGAAATAAAAGTGAGACTCGAAATCTACTTACCTTAAATCTTGACTATTCTCATACTCGTTAAACCATCTTGTATAACAAATATAACTTTATTATACAAATATCATAGAACCATATTCATACATATCATACTAGACATTATTTTCTTCTGAATTAATATTATCTTTTTATTAATAATTCCATGTAAAATTTATGTTTTATGGAATAACCGCTTTGTTTTTCATACATGTTTTTACTTGTTATTCTTGGAACTCTTTATTAGATCATGATTAAATAATATTTATATTTTAAAATATTATATAAATATCATATATATTCATTATTTATTTATTTATAGTAATACATTTAATTTTTTTTATAGGAAATAAAATGCACCATTTATGGAGATGGTAGGTTATACGTACACATGGACACTGTTTTCATTTTATTGTTAGTTTGAAAGAAATAAAATTAAATGATAAATTTTAATTCAGGAATAATTTTTATTCCATATATATAAAATATTTTTATTAAAAATTTCCTTTATACATTCTATGTATAGTATGAAAAAATCACATCGTTTCACGAGGTAGTAGTTCGTCGTACACAAAAAAAACGTCATCATATTCTCAAAAAATTGGAAGCATGAAATTAGGTGTGATATAACAATTAAAGAGTCATAATAACATCATAAATATCATAAATATCATATGTAAAATTTATTTACACAATTATTACCAACCTTGAGAGGTGGTAATGGAAAAATGAACAACATCGATTCGTAAGGTGCTAGTCCACTATACACATGAGTAATGATTTCATAACACATTCGAGGGACGTATGTGTGGTTTAGGTTGTAAAATTAACATATAAAAATATCAGTATATGTAATATTATGTGGTTATTATATAATTATTATATAAAAAATTAATGTGTTTGAGGAATAAATAAAACAAAAACATTCATTGATGAATGTTACCTCTTATTCAGGTATCCTCAGGGTTTCACTAAAAGACTTCCTCGATTGGATTTATATCCAAAATAATTAATATAGGACAAGGGTCTAGATTTGGGGAATTTATTTGGTCAGGTATTACAAAAACAAAAAATGTGCGAAGGTGTGAGGAATAGAGGATAGTGTGTATCCTTTTATAAGTTTGGGTGAGTGGAAAACGTGTAAATTTTTTAATGAGAGAGCTACAATCACATTTTTCATATGTCATGACACTAAAAATTAGACCATAATATAACCTAATATGTTTAATGGTATAAATACGTTCATCCATTAGTTTTAAGACAAGTGTATAAGTTAATTTTACCATTAACTTTTTAGTTTAACCCCCAGTAAACCCATTTTTACCAAAACCACAGTACTTAATTTTTACTGCATTCACTATTAAATTTGGTCAAATATTATGTTGAAATTTTTAGACATTATAAATTATTATGATCCCAAATATTGAATCCATTTTTAAAAACTTTAATAAATAAATTGGAAACAACTATTATAAAATTAATCCCACATATATGATGAGAAAGATGGGTTTTAGAGTGAAAATGATCAAAAGTTTACAAAGTTTTTATATCCAATTTCAATGTGAAATTGATTCCAATGATCAATATTTTATTAATAAATTTATTATTTAACTAATTAGACATTAAAAAAACTAAAATATAATTTATTATTTTGAATAAATAAAACAAAAATATAGTTTTCAATTAAAACATTATATTTTTCACTAATCATCAAAAAATGATACCTATCAGAAAAATATGCAAGATTTATCCTAAATGAATTTAAAAATTGAATTAAAAAACTATAACTATTTTATAAAATTAATTTTCTAAAATTTTCAAATACTAATTTTTTTATCATAACAAAATCACTACTTTTGAGAAAATAATACTTTAAAAAATGTTAAAACATTACAAAAAATTACATATTTTATTCAAAATATGATTATTTTATGTGAAACAATTATTATTAATATTTTTAAATTTTTTATTACTTTTCAAATTTTAGGTCTAATGGCTAGGTTATAACAATAACATTTGAATAATATTAATTATATATCATGTTTTTTAAAACATAGCATCATGTGTCACACAAGCTGACCTAGTGGTGCGCGTACTGAAAGATATCCCAGGGCTTCATGTTATAAAATATTGAATTGGATTATAATGTAACTAAAGATATAAAATAAATTTAATTTATTCAAAAAATAATAATTAATAAAAACTCACGGAGTTATATGAATGCCTTGGAAAGATGGAATATCAATTGGACATTCCATCAATCCTAATGTCAATTGATGACATGTTTCATACATCCAAACTAGTGAGGTATTAACAAAACCCATCCTATGATATTTAATGTGAATAATTTGATATTTATTGAAAAAACACTATGGTTGAGAATATGGTTTAGATTTTAGATCTCCAGGACATGGTGATGCAAGGTAAAATAATTCCCATGATTATTATACAGTGGAATTACATATGGGATTACCATGAGAATTAGCAGTTGGAATCATTGATGAGGAAGCGGTGGAATTATATTTTTTCATTTTCAAAAATATAATCACTTTCTAGGGGTATGAATATTCATGTTGGTGAGAATTTTTAGAGCATTAGGGTCATATGTATGTTTTGTTTTTATCTTAGTTGATCTATTATGTGGTTATAAAGTATTTTAGGAGTCTGGGGTTGAGAATTTGGAGATTATAATAAAATATGCTATCAATATAGTATAAATATAGTTAGGAGTAACATTATGATAACCATGTAGCATGGCTATATTTTTTTAAGTGGCATTTTGTACAGTTTAATCATAGTTTGTCTAAGCATGCGATTATCCAAATAAACTATGATGGTTTTATTTTTTTTGTTATAAAAAAACAAGAGAATGGTATTTCTAACAATGTATCCTTACATAGGTAATAGTTGAATTCCATTTTCAAGGGGAATAAACAAATACATGGTTAGCATATGGTTTTTCTAACTGTGCATCCTAACCATGAAACACATGTGGGATTCCTAAAATTGATAATTTACTCTGATTCCCTTGGGTATTTTTAATTATAACCCTATAACAATTTCTTTTCAGATAAAAATAAAATTATTATGGATCTTTATAGGTCCAGAAACTTTTATCATTAGTAACTTCCCTTTCGTCTTGGTTGATCACCACTAGGTATGTGCAGTTTGGGACCCATATACTCTCATATTTCTAGATCTGTCATTGATATACACTCCCCTTGTTCAGTTGAAACCAAATTGGGGTGTGATTTCTATATCTAGAGAGGTTTATGGGTAATTTACTATTTTTATTTTATATCAAGTCAAGTGTGGACTAGATCTCCTATATTGCAATCTCTATTTTCAAAGGTGACTAGATTTCCTCATTTAGCAAGGTAGGTTTCTCTATTAAATAGATATATAACATGAATTACTCAATGTTCTTTATATTCCATTGGTTTAGCTCATTAAAATAATAGATTCGATATCAAATAAGTTTTTATAATTGAACGTTATATTGGGTGGCATAAAAAGGGGTTTTAATGGGGCATTACATTAAATATAGATTTATAGATTTTCTATGATTCCTAAAATGCCTCAAGATATATTTTGACTCTATAATGGATTTTTTTATCATGGGTGAAGTGATTCATTACTAGTGAAAATGACATAAAAATCATGCCCCTATTTTATTCAATTTTTTTTGAAGACAAAACACATTAGAAATATGGAAAACATAGTGAGTGTTGAACCACTAGTTGTTATTCATATGATCTCGATAGATTGTGGTAGGACATGATATTGCTATAATTCCTGGAAGCCTTAGATTTTTGTTCCTTGACATTATATGTTACAACTTTTCATAGTATAGATCCCAACTTATTATTGGTTTATCACATTATGGATTTTTTTCATGTCAGATTTCTCACATGTTTATGTTTTTGAATATGGGTTTTTACTGACCTCTATTTATCACTTTTATTTATAATCATATTATGGCATATTTTAATATAAAATACTCTAAATAAAACTAATGTATATTTTATGTAAAATGTTTTTAAAGGAAAATTCCTTATAAAAATGGTTTTTAATGATATAACAAATGGATTCTTTGAGATGGAAATTATATAGATTCATAGTGGTATCTTACAGGGTGATTAGTTTAAACCATATATTTGTCACTTGGTTTATGATGATCTGGTTTTACATGACACAAGTAATCGTAAGGGTGTTATGTAGTTCATTGAATTCTTGTTTATGTTTTCACCTTTCTAGTGAGATATATTGGTGGGTATAGTTAGTCATAAAAATTCATGTTTTTATTCTTTTTTAGTTCTTTATTATGGTTTAGGATTATTAAATTTTCTATGTTTGTCTCGTGGATGTGTAATATTCCTTAAAATTTCACTCTATTTGTTTATATACTTTCAATTGCTTATAATACATGTTTTTCACCTTGCAATGATCTCTACCTTGTAGTGGTTCATCTCTAGTTGCATTTTTTAGACATGGTTTTAAAGTTCAACAAGATACTGCGTAGGTTTGGTTCATTTTTTATGGTGGATAAAAGTTGGAATTGTTAAAACACATGTCGTAAGTATGAATGGGTTCTTGGACGTCTCATTTTAATACCCGAATTGAAGTTAAAATTTTTGGTATTAGGTTTTTCTTAATGATTTAAGCTTGGTTTTTGTTATTTAGATGAACCTTTTTTTGCAGTTTATTTAAACATAATTTTTCTGTAATCTATTTTTATCTTGACTTAGTTGAAGCCTTAGATTCTTTTAATTTAAGGGATTTAATGTAGATTCATAAATTCTTCAATAATCTGGTGTTATCTATTGTTTTTTTATTAAATAATTCTACAATAGATCTTATGAATCTAGTAAAGGAATCTACAAGACATGTTCTATAAAAAACCTTCATGTGTACTCCTCATTAATTGAAGAAGTTATCTGTACAATCCGTACATTGGTTCTGATGAGTGTTGATAACCATGAGAAAATAGTTGATCATGGTTTAAATGTTACTAATAATAATCCACCAATCATATGTGATGATTATGGACACCAGAAATAAGAATAGTGTCCAGAATGGATTTAAAAGATCTTCTATTTCAAGAATCCTCCAATAGACTCTAGGGAATATTTCTCTAATTATATGATTGATAGACCAAGAAGAAAATGGTTCCACCATGAAATATATATTTCATGATTACTTTTCCAAGATATATTTAAGAAAATATTAAATCAATGATTTTATACAAAAATTTTGGGTCTAGAAAATGGTTGGATGTTTTTGACCATGGGATCGGGGGAGTGTTTAGTTATAGATCATACTACCCATTTCTTTGAGTTATTTTACCTCTCAATCATTTTTGTTTCTAATAAATACCAAAATTCATAGGAAATTGGGATGGGTTTTAAGTGTTATATTTGGTCGATGATAATACTATTTTCCCTTGTTAATTTTTCTAGGATAATTGATAAATCTGTTATGGATGTGATAAACTTTGATCAGAAGAAATTTTTTGGTGGATATTTTGTTGCAGTAGAAGGTAACCACATTTTTTCATCTGAATATAAATTAAATTATATTAAGGGTTCTTGATTTACATTAGGGGTAGTTTCATGTTCTTACTTAAGGTAATAACATTTGGTTTTCTGTTAGTGTAAGAGACATGTATATACTATGTATGACAGTATGGTGGATCCCAAGATATTACATCATTGTTGAAAATCTGATCATCATCATCATCACTTTTTTAGAAGAGTACCCTATGGTATTATAGCTACATGAACTGATACCAAAGGCTCTAAGGCTTGTTATGATATAGAAAAGGGAGGTGTAAATTTTTTTCATGCCAATGGGGATACCCATACAGTGAAGAAAATTTATGGAAGAGATGAGGCCAGATGTCTTAATGCAGTAGAGTATGCACCTGAGGAATTTGAAGTAGGTTTCAATACCATAAGACGTAAGATATTTATTCCTTTAGTCCTATCACTAATAAAAACTATTGAATAAAATTATTTTATATCATGTTTGTTGATTTATGTGTTGGTATTACACTCAAATATTATTACATTCAAGATGGATCATTCCACTCCATCGGGAAGAAATAAAGAACAATGCTTTAATTGTTCTAAGTTCCATGTCATGATCAGAGGCTGCAAGGATGTGTGATATTTTTTAGTTATTTATCAAGATATATTCAATTTTATCATTGGAAAATAGAGAATAATTTTAAATAAATCCATGATCAATTTTTATCATCATCAAGTTTAGTTTTTGTATTTAGATGGTGTGATTCATGTCTTTTAGGGTGAGTGGGATCCTTAATCTAAAATTGAAGGGATTATTATTTATAAGCCTATAATTATTTCCTTCTAGTTTTCAATGAAGATTCACAATTCCATTGACAAGAGCTCTAGTATCTCACTCCATGTGGAATTGGATGAGTACCATGAGGTTTTTTCAATTGATTTTTCTAGGTTACATCTCTAAAGGAATGTTGACTTCTTCATTGAGTTGATATCAGGGAAAATACCCTCTTGATGACATCTTATCCATTGGAATATACTATGTTAATGTATCTTATGGTTAATCTCAAATATCTTGAGGCTAAATGATTTATTTATCTTAGTGTCTTACATTGGGATTCTCGAGTTCTCTTTGTAAAGAAATTAAATGAAATACTCCAGATTTTTGATGATTACCTAAAGCTTAATCATGTGACTGTTATTAATAAGTAACAATTTCCTAGGTTTGATGACTGGTTTGGTCAACTCATGGGATCAAATTATTTTCAATAATTGATCATTATTTTTGGTACCATAAGTTAAGTGTCAATATGGTGATATTCCTAAGATAAACTTCTAGATCAGGTATGGAAATTTTGAGTATTGGGTTATGTTTTTCGGTGTTTATAATGTACCAAAAAGTGTTTTTGGATTTGATGAATAAAAAAATTCATCAATTCATAGACACTATTATGATCATTATTAGTGATGATATTTTGGTGTAACCCATGTTAGAGGATTATAAGGATTATCTAGAAATCATCCTCAGAACTCTGAACGAACACTGCCTATATGGAAATCTCTATAATTTTGAGATTTTGATCCACGTGGTATTGTTTATTGGATATTTTATATATGGTAGGGAAAACATATAGAATTTTGAAAAGATTAAACAGGTTATGTATTTGTAACAACCTAAAAATTTGTTTCAGATCTAGAGTATCCGGGTTTTGGTGGGCTATTATAGATGTTATTTTCTGGAAATATTCATGATTTCATATATGATGATCAATTTAACCCCTAAGGGTGTCATGTATGAATGTAATGATATGTCTCAAATATCATTTGAGGAACTTATGGTGATATTTTCTTCAAATAATTTCTAAATATTTAAAATCTAGGTTTAGGATATGGTGTTTTTTGTGATGCCTCAGGTATTGTATTATGATATTTTCTGAGGAGGGGAAAACTATGGCTAACTATGTCTCTCAATAACTACATCATCATGATTATAATTTTACTACTAATGAAATCATTTTTGTTGCAGTGATGTATAATCTAAATAATTGGTGCAACTAACTCTATGGTTAGAGATTCACCATGAATTCAGATCATAGGAGGTTTAAGTATATTTTTGACCAAAGATATTTGAATATACAGAAGAGATTGTAGGTTGAGTATCATTAGAATATTAATTTTTATATTTTATATGAAACTCATAAATGGAATGTGGATGTCTTTGTGCTATGTAAGAAGTTACTAATGAAATCTAAGAAGGAATTAGTGGAGGAGTGTTCTTGGATGAGTTTTTTCACTAAGATGAGATTGGATGTAAAGGAGGCTAATGGAGAGTTTTTTTAGATTGTGTGAAATATTATTCTAATCATAGTGATCAAATTAATATGGATAAATAAATACAAATAAATTGTTATCATTTTTAATAAAATCCTAAATTTTAGAGAAACCTTGAGAGACTAGTGCTAGTATGCCGATAATATCTTATATTTCTAAATAATGTTGATTATTATAATATATAAAAGACAATAGATGGAAGAGAGTGGATATTGTTTTGGTTGTTTTATGAATCCTGGTATAAAAATGACTTATAATTATTTGATATGTCAGAAATAGTGGGTGGATATAAATATATCCATTTTAGAATTCATTTCATGGTGCCATACTTTTAAAAAAAATTAAAGAAGAGCATGCGAGTTCTACTGGGTAACTAAAAACATTACTAATTCTAGTGTGGTAGTGAGATGATATATCTGTAGACTTCATTGTTCGATTACAATGGACTCTGAGTGAGAGTGATGCAATTAGGGTGATCATTGATCAACTTACAAAATCAACTCATTCCCTTCAAATTAAGGATACAATGATGGTATAAGAGATGAGGAACCTATATTTCATATAGATATTGAAGCTCCATGGTCTTATTATATGGTTGGTTTTTATTTTAACCTTTTTTTATTATAGGGTTTGAAAAAAATTTCAACTATTTATGAGTACGCAAATGATGTTAAGCATTACATATCACCCTTAGATGGATAGATAGAGTGAGTTCACCATTCATATTCTTGAGAATATGCATCAAAAATTCATGCTTGATTTCAATGGTTTGTGGAAAAAGAATATCTTTTTTGTATATTTTCCAATAATAATACTTGTAATGACTAAATTAAACTAGATCCCTTTTAAGTATTGCATCGGTGGTCGTGTATATATACCTTTTGTTAAGAAGGTTTGGGAGAATGGATTTTGGTTGGATGAAACCTTGATCAGGAGATAATTAAAAGGTATAGTTGATCTGATAATGATTGGTGATAACTTAGGGTTATCAGAAATCATATGTAAAATAATTCTTTACTTGTTAGATTTTTTTGTGGGTGATCAGGTTGTTCATAGGGTGTCACCTCATTTGAAAAATATTCATTTTTATATGCTAGGATAGGTTACATTGAGGTTTTTTCTTCTTTTTATATCATTGAAACACTTTGGATGGAGGCTTGTTAGTTTTATTTTTTTATTTCTTGACATTAACTCATGATGTGTTTCATGTTTACCAATTTTGTAATTTTCAACTAGATTATTATCATGTAATATAATGAGAGGAAATTGACCCTGATCCCAACACCTCTATTTTTGTGCAACTTATTTAGATTATGGATTTAAGAGATAAAGTGGTTCTATGTAAAATAATTCCTTTTATCAATGTAATGTGGAAATTTAGGAAGGATACTAATCAGATGTGGAATATGAAGTTGTTTATAAGGTAGTTGTTTACTTATATTTTTTTGATTCTAGAATACTATTTTTTTGGTATGGATAGCATTGGTAAATGGGATAATTTCCATTCTTTGGTTTATGGAATTAGATATAGATCATATCTTTTTTTCATTTCTAAGTTCATTCATGAGTTAGGAGGAAGATTCAGGCTTATCAATAGCTTAAAAAAGAGGGTTTGGAGTTTTGGTTGAAATGTTTTAGGATAAAGACAATTATGGGTGACATGGTCTGATGGTGGTTTGAAAATACCATGAAATAATGTCCTATGGTAGGTGTGGTTGAGGGTGGGACATGGTAATGGAATCTCAATGTGAGATGACCACAAGATTGACTATAAGGGTTTTATAACCCATGAAAAACCAAATAAAAATGGGCCTTGGGGTTGGGGTATGTTCGGTTCCTATGGACGAGGCCACAATTGTGTGGTGGGAAGCTCTAGGTTGTGGTGGTGGGGGTTTAAAATTTTGAAATTCCATTTATGTGTTTAAACATCCATAGGTTGTTTCTCTAAATGTGTCTAACCTTTATGAGGGGTTTTATGGAATATCATGTCATTGTTTTTCCCTATTAAACTAATGGTTTTATTCTATTATTATTTTATATAATATTTGGTGTGTTCCAAGAATCAGTTTTGGACATTCATCTCTTTTTAATTAATATCTTAGGTTGAATCCATTGTTCCTTTACTTCATTTCGATTGATTAATCTTCATGGGGACTTTATCACCACATCTTCCACCACTGGGTTCAAATGAATGAATGTGTTCTTTTTTCATGAGGCATGTGTCTCTCTTCAATAGTTCTATCTATTGATTTACCATAGGTTCTTGAATATTCATTTTATTTCACTCATGAAAATTATTTATTTGAAATGTATGGGATTTTTTATGAAATTTTACCTTAATATTCCTACGTAATGGATTTTTAAGGGTTTCATTTAAAAATAGTTTCTTCACACCATGTATGGGATGTAGCTCTTTAAATATGGGTTTGACTTAAAAATGGATTTTCAGGCATGGAAGTGGTGATGATTCACATCAAAATCAATCTTATAAAAAATTGTGATCATGGTGTATTAAATCTTATATGAAAACATAGTTCATTTGGAAAATTTGGGAACCTTTGGTGAGGACATATGGAATCATTAATTAGTATGGAACCACTAGTGCATATGGTTCTACTATAGAGAAACATTCAAAGGAATTGATATAATTTGGATTAATAGTATACCGAAACAGTTCACATTTCATGATCTATTCAGGTTTAACAATAGTATAGAGCCCAATTATGTTTTGTGATCTTGGCTTCATTTCTATATCACTTTTTATATGATCACATGGTTATATTATAATATATTTTATCTTTGGATATTTACCTTTATATTTTCATTCATTTTTATACTCATATTCTTATGGTTATGAGTCTGGACTGTTTTAAAATAAAAACTAGGGATGTTTTATGAAAGTTTTCTTTCAAAATAAATAGCTTTATGTGTTGGTATTTTTAAATATACAACTAATTGTTTATATTAGTGGTTTTATACTACTAATAATTAGTGTACACACCCTTCATTTTTCCTTTGGGAATTTGTAGATTTGTTTTTTTAGGATTCTGGTAAAGTGAAAAGAAGCATGTAGCTCATTTTAACCCCTTAGTTTCCATTTCCATCCTAATATATTGGGATGGTGGTGATGGATAATAATGTGGAAATGTGGTTTCTTGGCCATTTTTCTTGATTTTGTTTTTTGTTTTTTGGGTTTAGTGTTTTCGATTGGTTTGTACATCTCATTCTTATTCACACTCTTCATCCATGATGTACTATGATGCATTATCTATTTTCTGGTACACCTAATGCATATTTTTTTCTTTTTTTTTTGTTTCCAACTAATAGAAATTTATCGTAGGTGACATGTGATGTATAAATGGTTTGTTTGTATCCGTTAATGTTTATCCTTCTTAGATTATCCTTGAATGTCTCATGTATGTATTTTCTTCTTCTGCATTGTAGTAGATTTGTTATGTCCATTAAATTAATCCATAGACATGTTTTTTTCATGAAGTTATCTCTACCTGATGGTGGTTCATCTCGAGTGATGTTCTATGATAATTTTTACTATGTTTGAGTTCATTTTGTATATCCCAACGGGGCCCCTCATATCTATTAAGGTGAGTGAGATCCTAGACCATGGAGTGTGGGGCTAGTTTTTCCTTATGATGTAATGATCTTATTTTATATTTCAAAGATGTTTCTTAATATCATTGATCAATGTTTGTGCATTCCCCATCATTCAATGGTCAGTGAATACACCAAGGTATTTCATCATGAATTTTTGGGGTCACGAACTAAGTTAGAGGTCGTGTTCCTGATTAATCTCCTCCCTGGGATGATACCCATTACTATTCCACTATGTCATATAAAACATGTTAAGTCAATGGAGATTACTGTTTATCTTGTAGATCTTTAGGCCAAGGGATTTATTTATCCTAGTTGGTCCCAATACGCTTCTCTAATTCTCATTACATTGATGGAAGACAAAATCATTAAGCATTGTGTCAATTACCAGAAGCCTAACAAGGTGAACATTGAGAAAAAATACCTTCTTCTGCGGATTTAAAATATCCTTGATCAACTCAAAGGATCCTAGTGGGTTTCTATGAAGACGTATGATCAATGTAACATCACTAAATATTCTGGGAGTATGATGTAACTAAGACATCCTTTAATAGAGTCTATGGTAATTTTGAGTTCCTAGGTAATATATTCAATTATACTAACACTCCCATAGTATTAAAAGTATTGATGAACTAGATATTTCATTTTTTCCTTCAATATTTCGTTATTTTTTATGGATTTTGTTTTGGTGTATTCTAATATAGAGGAGTCACACATGGATCATTTGGATATCTTCCATATTATTATATAATAACATAGTGTATATGTAAGTCTTTATAAATGAAAATTTTTGACATATGAATAATATTTTTTTTATAATATATATATGATATGTCAAACTCAGTGCATCTAGAAAAGACTTAGGTCATGATGTCATGGGAGTGACACAAAAAGATATTTGATATTTTGATATTCTAGGGATTAACATGTTATTACAAGTGGGGTTTTTAGTATTTTCCCAACAAATAATTTCTATTGGATGTCTTGACATGTAGGGGTGATATGTTTTAGTGGAATGATAAATGTTTAATATCTTTATAGGAACTAAAAGTGGAATTGACTCCAAATATGTTTATGAATCTTCCAAAATAATGTTCAGGATAAGATGTTTTCTATGATGCCTAAGACATGGGAATAGGGTGTGTCTTGATGTAGGTAAAATAGTTAGTTGCCTATATATATCTATAATTACTCCCTCATGATAACAGAAATACTACCCATGAACATGAGTTCAAAGTCATGATGCATGCTCTGAAAACATGGAAGGGCTATCTATTTTCGGAGCGATTTATAGTATATTCAGATCATAAGTTCCTAATGTATGTTTTTTTAATTTGATGGATTTGAAATTGTGATATACATTATGGGGTTAGTATCTTTATAAATTTTATTTCTATATTTATTATATATAATTAAAAGTGAATTTGGTTTCCAATATATTGAGAAAGAAATTATCGACCCAAGAAATGAATGAATTTTTGGAGGAGTGGTCTCTGATGAGTTTATTTATTAAGAAAACGATACTAGATAGGTGTTCATATACTCTATGAAGGTTGAATAATTAATTGATGACCATATTGGGATAAAAAATTAATATATAATTATTCTCAAAATTTTAGTAAAATCATTAATGGTGGGGAGAAAATAATTGATTGTCCTTGGCCTTCTATTGGTTTATTGTGTTTTAAAGGTAGGTTGGTCATTACAATATCTATGTGACATGAGTTTATATATTGTGTACAATAGACTTACTAGTACATTCACCTTAGGACTTCCAAGAAGTATCATGATCTGATACATCAATATTATTAGTCAGGGATAAGGTTCTATATTGTAGAATTTATACCCCAATGCCATACTTTAATGATGAGTAAGGAGGAGCACTAAAGACATTATGATTTGTAGAGATAGTTACCCATTCCAATATGAACGTGAAATGAGATATATATCATCTTATTCATAATTTTTACCATGGAATACATGTGGGAAGGATATGATTTGGGTGATCATTGATTGAATTAGGAAATCCGATCAATTACTTCTAATAATGGAGACAAAAAATGTGGAAGAGGTCAGATGATTGTATGTACAAGAGATCATGAATTTCAATGGTGTTATGTCTATTTGTTTTCTAATAGATTCCATCATTATATATATATATATCTGTGTGTGTGTGTGTGTGTGTGTGTTTTTGTGTGTTTTGGAAGGTCTTATAAGAGGTGATGGGTGTCCAATTAATGTTAATCATGGTGTATCACCCCAAAATGGATGGGAAGATTGAGTGTGTTACCTAGAATCATAAGGATATGCTTTAAGGGTGGATGTTTGATTTTGGTGGTTCATGGTAAAATCATTTGTCCTTGTTCAAACTTTCCTATAAAAATTTTTGTCAAGCTTTGATGAATATGGTTGCTTTCAAAGTATTGTTTGTGGGTCCAAGTAAATCCTATTTGTGTTGGGTAGTGTTTAAAGAAGGTTTTTTTGTGGGAACAAGTTTTATTCAAGAGATGATAAAAAAGGTGTTTTTTTATCTAATATAGGTTTTCTATGGATTAGATTCATCATAAATCCTATGTATACAATCATCATTTCCCATTGATATTTGATGTTAGTGATTAGGACTTTCTCAGAGATATCATCACATTTTACATCATTAGTTGGTATGTAGGGTATGTTTGAATCAGAGTTTGTTGACCCTTTAAAGTCAATTACAAATATTGTATTGGTGGAATATTGGTTGGAATTTTCATATATCATTATGTTTATTCATGAACTGTTTTGTGTTTTCCCCCAAAATATGTATTAACTAATGTAATGACCATGATACCAGTCTCCTAGAGAAAGTTCCCTACATTATTACATTATCATAGATACAATATTAAAATCCCAAAGGATTGAAAATTTTAGCATTTTTGAAAAACTACATTACGTACATGATACCCACAATACATTAGGGAATAAAACTAATGCAAAAGGGAAGGAAAATACTAGTATCTGTGAAAACTCATTCAATGAATTCCTATTTATAACAAGGAGAATGTTAAAAAATAATGGTGAGTTAAAATTCTCAATAAAGTTTATATATAGTGGAAGATATCAGGAATAAATAATCATAATGAACATGGAAAGGTAGATAACTGAACAAACATTCCACATAAATACCTGGATAAGGAATAATCAATATAGGAAGGTAAATAACTAAAACACATGAACTATATTTAATAAAATGAAAAGAAAATGAATCCATAGATAATGTAATAAAAAATCACATGGATAGTAATAATAACTATATTCTCAATAAAGTAAATGCTTAAATATTTGATTCCATGTTTCCTAGGAAAATGGATCCTTTACTATCAAGACCTTTCATAAGAAAAATTATAAAATATCAGGTATAAACCCAACTAATTTGGCTAACTGAATCATGTCATGAGACTATAGATGTATCAAGAGGATTACTTCATATAGTCCCCTTATTTTTTCATACAATTCCAAATAATTCATCATATATCTAATAATTGATTTAATTCATTAAAAATATGCCATATCAAATATCTGTATTGACTAAAGGGTATAGATTTATCAATATTCCCCAGTTAATCAAATAATATTCAAAGTAAACATCATATGTATAAATAGAATACAATTTATGTAAATAATCGTATCCATTACACAATAATATGTTTATTCAATAAAAATTTAATTTACATTTAATTATTATTATAATATAGTTAATGTTTTACGAAAAATCTAACAATCAAAAAAGATTGTGGGATTGCATAATAACTTGTACCATTTGGTAATTTTCAAGTCAAATCCACTTGGTTGAGTTCATTAAAATTGAAACTTAAAAATACCAAAAATAATAAAATATTCATGATAATACATGTTATTGGCGAAGTATAAAAACCACCTAAAAGTTAATTGGTGAATAATAAAAATTATGTCGCAATGGAATGTGAATTGAGATGAAATATCTTATATTATGATTCCTTTTGGTTGAAATCTATATAATATAATGTATAATAGTTTTATTAATGTTATTAACTTAAAACATAACTATATTAATATTTATAATATCATATATGATTCTTTAATAAAATCTTATTTCCCATCTTTTAATAATATTTCATTATTTTCAATGTTTTGTGTGTTAATTGCCCTATTTCTCAAGTATGTTTTGACATGTTATTTTTTCCCTGTTGTGTTAATCATTATAATATCATCTCAATAATTTAAAAAAATATTTAAATATCAAATATAATCAGTATATATTCATTTAGTGTAATCTATAAAATTTAGTGATAGGAAATTAAATGAACCTTTCCTAGAGACGGTAGGACATACATATGCATGAACATTGATTCCATTTTCATGTCATATTAAAGTAAGAAAAGTAAATGATATATATGTATACTATAATTCATGTATTATTTTTATATCATATAAATAACACATGTTTATTAAAACCATCCTCAATATAGTCCATGTAATGTGTGGTCAAATCACATCGCTTTGCAAGGTGGTAGTCCACCGTACACACGAATGACGTTATCGTATTCCCAAGAAATGGAAAGTATGAAGGTATGTGTAATATTATAATCCTAAAAGAATAGTTCCATAATTAATATAATGAATATAATAAATATAATATATAAACAATATATCAATCACTATTCACAACCTTGAAAGGAGGTAATGAAAAAACGAATGACATCTGTTTATGAGGCGGTAGTCTTTGAGACACACAAGTGATACTTTCATAACCCATTTGAAGGAAATGAGTAAGGTTTTTGTTTTTAAACTTGAAATAAATAAATAAAAGTATATTTAGGTTGATATGGTTTTATATAATCATTTTATAAATATAATTAAAGTAAGTTGAGAAGGAAATAAATTAAAAAAGTTTTTATAAAAGTATTACCTCTTTTTTTTGGTATCCTACTTAGGTATGTAGTAATTTGTTAATAAGACGGATTTATGAAAATTTAATACCTATAAGATTTGGTTATGGATTTTTTGGAGTTATTTTAGTAGTTATTGGCTTGAAAAGTGGGTTTTTAGGTTTGAATAAGGGGGGTAGTGGGAGGACTTTTATAAGAGGGGTGAGTGGAAAACTTGTAAATTTTTGAAAGAGTGAATTCCAACCACAATTTTTCCACGAAAATTGGATCCAATAATGAATAAAACTAAATAATATAAAGTAAAATGTGTAAATATCTCCATCCATTTTGTTCTAGACAAGTCTCTAGGTCATTTGCACCATTGGGATTAATATTTAGTCCCTTGACAAACTCATTTTTCTCTTAATCACTATAATTGATTTTATCTTCTTTCACTAATAATTTTATTAAAAAATTAAGATTAAAGAATTATATGTTTTAAATTACTCTCATTAAAAATATAAAATCCATTTTTATAAATTAAAAATGAAGATTTGGTAGAAATTAATCTAAAATTAACCCACCATACGTGTCGAGAAAACAAGTTTTTAAAGTGAAAATGATCAAAATTTTACCATGATTTTATATATAAATTAAATATGAAAAATATTATAATAAAATAAATTGGATTAATATAATTATAATTTATATATTAAAATAATTATAAATATAATCTAAAAATATAAATTATTTAGAAGAAATTTGATTTTTTAATTAAAATTTGTTATTTTTCACTATTCATAAAAAATGAAACTTCTTCGAAAAATACAAAAAAATAACCCTAATATAATTTTACAATAAAATTTTAAAAATTAGTTTTACATTTTAAAATAAAATTTTTAAAATTTTTAAAATTTAGTTTTAAAACAAGCTCGCCATCAAAATGCGACAAAACTACCTTTAAAAAAATGTAGTTTTTTATGCGTAAAATTGGATCTATTTTTATCCTATGTAAATAAAATAAATTAGATTAATTATAATTTATGTGTGGAATTTATAATATATATATTTCATTAATATCATTCACTAGTATTAATTAATTTAATTTATTATGATAAAATTATTTTGGTGCATAAAAATAGTTTTTTAATAGAACATTTACCCTATATTCAAATGTTTTTTATATTTATTTATAATTAATTTGTAACCAATTAATTTAGAAATATATTTTCAAAAGTTTTTTAATCATATTAATAATATCAAATTTAATATCTAGGAGATAGTTTTTATTTTAAATAACAACATTAATAGTATTTGTTAAAAACCAGTCTTTCATTAAACACAAGCAATAAAAGAAAGTGATTGTTGCATGTAATGAAATATAACTTCATATTATGTTCATTGAAATATATATTATAGATTTAATTTACTTAAAATAGTAAATATACTGTAATGTCTCAGGATTTCATCTTCTTTTTTACGCTTGGTATTGTGTGTCAGACAAGCTTTTTAATAAAGTGTTATTATTTTGGAATTTCAGGGTGTTACATTCCACCCACCCCAAATAAATTTCATACTCAAAATCTAAACATTACCACATTTGTCTAAGGATTGATATTTTGAAATTAGATTATTGAAAACCCCAAATTTATGGAGTAATAATAAGATATACTCTTAATATGATAGAATGAGAATTATGAAATTCATCTGGAATAATCACATAACTAGGTTATCAGATAGAAGAACAAAGGTGGGAAATAAAAACACGAAGATGGTATAGGAAAATAATACTCAAATAATGTGGTAGAGTTATAGAGAACATATTCATGAGAAATTTAATGAACTCAAATCCATAAAACATATGTGTTAAAAAGGTTATCAATATCATAAAAAATGATGATAATACGATACATTTTTTATTCAAGACCCATTTCCTAGAGTTGAGGAATTATTTCACTCTCTATGAATATAAGGAAATATAATTACTTGATATGTTTATATTTATTAAGCATAATCCTATCCATTGTTTATGGCTTGAACTATTTCAACTTCATCTCTTAGCACATGTTGCATCAAAGAGTGATATAATACATTAATCACAAGACCTTTTCCGAATATCAACTTAAACCATTTCATAAATGGTTAACTATGTGTTAATTATAAAATATAAAGGTAAAAAATTTATAAGGCCACTAAATTTGGTAAATGAACGTATCATTAGTCCATACAATAAGAAGTAACTCCAAATCTTCACATAAAAAACATGTATATACCTTCATCATGTATTCCATTAAGATATAGGAGTATCCTTAAGTACCATAAAAAATTCATGAAAAATGCATGTTTCCTTATTATTTAAGTAAAACATAGATTATTGGATATGTACCGTAAATAAAAAAAATGATGTAAACTCTATCAATGATGGTATAAACCAAATTTCCAAAAAATAAATAATCTGTTTCAAGGTAGTTAGCACCAGTCAATTTTTTTATCCATATAAATAATCACCATATCCCAACATCATTATCTAAACATCAGGGACATATTAAGGGTCATATTTCTATTAATCGGATGTTTTTCAAAGAAGTTCAACTTTCCACTGAATAAATTTTCTTATTCATCGGTACCATTCAACATACAATTTTTAATACTTAATAAAATTGTAATTCAGTACAATCCTTATATATTTTATAATTATTTTTATGGGAATATGATCAATAAAATAATTTTACAATATCATTATTGGATCTAAATGGACAAGAAAAATAATCATTCAACTTTGGTTGTATTGATAACATATTTTTGAACTTGATACATTAACTTCTTCTGAAGAATATTTCCTTGATTTTTCGTGGTTTAATTTGTGCAGTGTCTCATATCCTTATAGTTGAAAAACTAAATATAAGTGTTTTATTTCATCCAGTTAAATTATTTTTCCAATTGACCCTTTTCTCCACACTTATACAAAATTGTAAATCCCTTCAATCATTTCCCAAGGTGATTACTTACACATTTATCACATGTGGGAAAATCCTTTTTCTCCCTCTCAATTTTATATATTTTTTCTCTACCATCCTATTATTCTCCTTATTACCTATAAATCCATAAGACTTGGAGAATTATTTCTCTAACTCAATATCAAATAAAATAATTTTATTCTATAAAGAAAATTTTTGACACATCATTTCCCTTCAGAGACTTGGATCAATCCATTCAAAAAAATGGTTTTTATTATATTCTATGTTGTGTATGAAATATGTAGAATACCTTGACGACCTTGTAAAATTATCCTCGTATCCCACATCACTTTCTTCTTCTTTTTTCTCTAAACTAAGGAACCTTCTCCTTGTCTTAGTTTTTTTCCATGAGGGAAATAGTTTTCAAAGAATTTTCCCTTAAAATATTTCAATTCCATGATTTATATTTCCTATTCCACCCTAGTATTTAAGATCAAATACCACTATTGATCAATATCTTAATTTATAAAATACCTTAAAAGTGTATAATTTTCCAATTGGACACATCATAATTCCATAAAAATATTCTAAAAATACTTAATCTATTTCTAAAATTCCATTGGACCAGTATTCACACTATATAATGGGGGCCTATGCCTCATATATTGATCCTAATTTAGAGAGTCTTAATATAGAATATGTTTCTCAATCTTAGAAAGGTTATGTTTCATAACCTAATTAAGATTCCATAATATATTTATAACATGGTTAGTTCAAATACCATATATATTAGCTTCCTCAATAGGGAACCCCATACATTAGCTACAAATATTAATAACCTTCACCCTATAAGTTCAATTTCTAAAAAATTGGATACACTAGATTAGATTGTATGATTTTGTAACATAATGTTAAATTTCAAAACTTGTGAAATAATTTTAATAATTTGAAACCTTATGCATATATAATCTCATAATCATAAAAAGGGTTTATTTGGGATGTTATCCTATTATTATCCTCAAAATATATCATAAAGTTATGTTCTCTAATCTATCATTTCCTAAATATAGTTTCCAAGGCTTATACTAAACTTGCCTATGATACCAACTGTAATAACCCCAACCCCAGTATCCCAGATCTGGTACCTTAATTTACTACAGTAGCAAAGATAAATTATTAAATTCTAAAATTATAAAATAGTTTATTAGTTTTAAAATAGTAGATTACATACATAATAACCATAATACATTATGAGATGAAAATAAAGCCTAACAAAAGTAAAATCTCAACATCCTTTAAAACTCATTAAAAGGATTTCCTTAATAACCTATGGAAAGGAACCCAAATAAGGGTGAGATAAAATTATCAGTAAGGGTTATTTATAGAGGAATATATAATGAATGAATAATAATAATCAAAATGGAAATGTATATATATGAACAAACATTCCACACAAATATCCAGATAAGGCATAATCAATATGGCAAGGTAAATAACTAAAACACGGGCTATATAATCAATAAAATAATAATGAAATGAATCCATGGATTATATCAAAGAAAAAAAATCATGGATATTAATAATAATTGAATAATCAAAGAGGGAAACACTTAAATATTGGATGATATATTTCTTAGGAACATGGAACCTTTACCATCATGACCTTCCATAAGAAAGTTTAAAAAATAATGGGTAGAAACCCATCTAATTGGACTAACAGATTCATCTCATGAGACTTACCATACATCAAGGAGATTTATTTAAAATTTCCCCAACCAATTTCATACCATTCCAAATAATTTATCATATAAAAAATAATCAAGTTTATTCATAAACAATGTTCCTTATCAAATATTCGTATTGAGTAAAGGTTACATATTTAACAATATTTCTCATTTAATTAATTAACATTCAAAGTAAATATAATATGTAAAAATTTTATAAAATTTAGAAAATAATAATATCCATTACCCATGAATATTTATATTTAATATAAATTTAATTTCCAATGAAAAGGTATTGCAATAAAATTATAGTTTCAAGAGAAAGTTAACAATCACAAAAGAAAGTGAGATTTCATGATAACTATTACCATTTGGTAATTTTGAAGTCAAATAGCCTTGGGTGAGATAATTCAAATTGAAAAATAAAAATACCACGAATAATAAATTATTCATGATATTACATGTCAAATGGGAAGTATAGACACCACATAAAATTGAATTGGTTCATAATAATAATTAAGTCTTAATGGAATGCAAATTGAGACCAAATCTGTTACATTATTATTCCATTTTTTGAATTAAATTTATCCTTATATACATTGGTTTTGATAATTTTGATAACTTACAATATAGAAATATTATTATTAATAATCACATATATGATGATTTTATAAAATCATATCACATGTCTGTTAATAATCATTCTTTATTTTAACTATTTTTTATGTAAATTTCCTTGTTCTTCAAGTATTCTTTGACTTGTAATTTTTTATTACTATTAAATTGATTATTATTTTTTAATCTCATAAATTTATATTAGGATGGGAATATCATATAAATAAATTATTTATTTATTTATATTATTCTATTAAATTTACTGATATAAAATGAAATGCACCGTTTATGGATATAGTAGGTTGTTCGTATACATGAATATTGATTCCATTTTCTAATCATATTAAAGAAATAAAATTAAATGATATATAGGTATATTTTAATTACATTATAACTTTTATGTCACTTATATAAAATATTTTTATTGTTTTCATCCTTAATATATTACACGTAATGTGTGAATGAATCACATCATTTATGAGGCGATAGTCCTCTGTATACATAAACAACACTATCATATTCCAAAAAAAGAGAATTTATAAAGTTATTTGTTATATAATAATTATATAATTATGAATACATAATAAATATCATAAACATAATATATAAATAGTATTTGTTTGATTATTCCCAACCTTGAAATGTTGTAATGGAAAAATTAACGACATTAGTTCGCATGGTGGTAGTATTTTGTACATAAGAATGATGTTTTCATAACTCATTTGATGGATGTGTTTCATTTTTTAGGGATTAATCTTGAAATAAAAAATATTATTATATTTAATATACTAAGCATATTATATAATCAGGATAAAAAAATAATTGAAGAAGGTGGATAATAAAATAAAATAAAAACCCTTTTAGAAAAACGGTACCCCTTCTTCAGGTATCCTCCTTATGTTTTCACTAATGCCTCCATAATTTAGATTTATTCCAAATATAAGGCCTCTAGTATGATTTTATTGATTTTTTAAAGTGATTTTTGAAGGTATTGACTTAAATAATGTTATTTTAGAGGTTTGAAGAAGGGGGAGCATTGAAGGCCATTTATAAGTGGGGTAAGTGGAAAACATGTAAATTTTTGAAAGAGTAAATTACACTAACATTTTATCCATTTAAATTTTCTAAAATAATGAAAAATATAAATAATATAGGGTATAGGGTCAAAATATGTCCAAAAAATTGGTTTTTTTAATTTTTTTATGTCACCCCCCATGATTAAGCTTTGGTCCACTAGAAAACTCATTTTTCTCTAAATTACTGTAATTAATTTTAAATGATTTCACTAATATATTTTTGTAATGAAGTAAGTTGACGTTATTATAAAATATAAATTACTATGATTCCTAATATTGAATCCATTATTACAAATTCAAATCATAGAAGCAGAAAAAATTAATTTAAAATTAATGCGGCAGACATGTCTAGAAAACGAGTTTTTAATGTGATATTTTTTAAATTTTTACTAAGTTTTTTATCTAAATTCATTATAAAAATGATTCAAATGACATAAGTTCTATTAATATATGAATAATTTATCTATTTTTTAATTAAAAAATTTAAAATTATAGTTTATCAATATAAATTATTTAAAAAAGGTAGTTTTCTATAAAAATTCAGTAGTTTTCAATATTAAAAAAATGAAACTTCTCAAAAAACATACCAAAAAATATCCCTAAGATAATTTTCAAATGACACTTTTATAAATTAATTTTATATTTCCAAATAACGTTTTTAAAATTTTAATTTTTTCTAAAAAGTGTACAATGAAAATGCAGAAAAACCACTTTTAGGAAAATACAAATTTTTACACATAAAATTAGGTCTTTTATTATAATATGCTTATAAAATATATTTTTTGAATTTCAAAACATTTTTTTAAATATATAATATTTAAATTTACTTATTATCATTCAATTATCAGAAAAATTAAATTTAATAGGATAAAATTCCTTTGATGCATAAAAATATTTTCTTATAAAAATATTTCATTTAAATTAAATTTTTTTAATATTTATTTATAATTAATTTTTAATCAATTAATTAAAAATTATAATTTCATAAGTCATTTAATCCTATCCATAATGAAAAATTATTTTCTTAGAGGTAATTTTCATTTTAAATAATAGTATAAATGGTATTTGGTAATACTTGGTCTTGCGTGTAGCAAAATCCATCAAAGAAAGCCATTATTGTATGTAATGCAAGATAACTCAGTATTGTGTGAATTAAAATCTATAGAGTATATTAAATTTATTTAAAATTATAAATATATTATAATTTTATAGGTTGTAATATTCCCTTATAAACTAGGTTTTTTCTTCCATACATGCTATTGAATAAAATGTTATTCTTTTAGAATCCTAGGGTGTTATAACCCAAACCTTACCATATGATTGAATGGGAATATTTTGATCCTGATCCAAAAAAATATTATGGTTGACCATCTGGTTGAGACTATGGATCACCAATATAAGCTTCTACATTGTAAATGATTACATGAGTATGTTTAATGTGAATTTTTTGATAGGATATCCACAAGGTATGGGAGTGGGAATAACTAATGATGAAGTAGTTGATTTCCCTTTTTAAGAGTCCAGAAACATAAGAGCTTTTTGGGGTAGAATGATTCTTGGTGTGGGAAACTGTTACACTTTTATAGTAACATGTATATATTTTCTGGATCTTGGTTTATCTCTTATGAATATTTAAATTATTTCAAGATTCAGTGGTTTAGAATTTAAATATTTGGATAAAAATAGTTGGTAACATGGTTTGTGCATGGTTAGAAGTAACCATGAAATAACTATACATAATGTATCATTTTTTATAGTGTAATTAAAATATGTATGAGATTGTTTTTTCACTGTGTGAGTCACTAGAAAAACCATTCATGTTTTTTTGTTTTTTTATTGTCTATCGCTTGGCTTGAGAATATTTTTTCAAACCATGCATCGTTTCCCAGGTGATTGTTCACTTATGATTTCAATAGTGGAAAGATATCAAATGGTTATCACATTTTTTTCTAACCATCTGTCTTAACTATGTGATCCATGTGGGAATCCTATAGTTGAAAATTTACCCTGATTCCATTGTTAATTTTTAAGTATAATCCTTTCTTAGTGTATCTTTCTACAAACATAACCTCTTATTTATACTATAGAGGGTTCTATAATTTTATATTTGGTGACTCCACATCAATTATAGTAGATCTATTTGACATATTTTACATTTTTTATCCAACCACCTCACTTATTTCTATATCACTCCTTGATATCCATTCCACTTATTCGATTAGATCCCAATTGTGCTGTGATTTCCAGATCTATTGGGTATTATAGGGGAAATGATGTTGTCTCTAATGGATGTAGTCTTGAAAGGACCATATCTCCTTGATTCTAAATAATTTTTTCAATGGTGACAATTTTTCATCTATTGGTGAGTTATGTATCACTATTAAATAGTTTTATCACATGAATTAATAAATTTTCTTGTAAATTTATTTGGATTAGTTCAAAAAAATGATTTATCTGACATCAAGGAAGAGTTTTTTATGAAAATAAAACTCGGGTGGTATAAAAATGGGTTTATTTAGAAAAATATTTATACACTTCTTATGTTTGATAAAATGAAATAAGATTAATTTTATCTATAAATGGATTTTTAATCACATTATCAATGATTCTTTGAATCATAAAATTATGTATTAAATTTTTAGCATAGTTTACTTAATTGTTTTAGCAAAAATAGAACATTGGGATCCTTTGGTGAATTAGGTTATGGGAATATGAAATCCTTAGTGAGAAGGGAATATCTTAGGGTTATTCTTATGAAATTATTAAAATGTGACATGAATTTTTATTCTTATCATTTAGGGTATTCTTGACTTAGTATTCATTCTTGTTCCCTAGTATATATTCCAATAGGGGTCGAGCCAAACTAGTGTTTGATTTATTACATTCTTTCCTATTTGATATCTCACATGTTTATCATTTTATATATGAGATATTTTGATTTCTTCCTTCTATTTATAACTTGATTTTATATTTATATTCTTGTGGATTTGAATATAGATTCTATTAATGAAAACCAAATGATGTTTTATGTATATTTATTTTAATGGAAATTGATCTCTAAAATTATTTTGTTTTTGATGAAGAACAAATGGTTTCTCAGTGATAGAAATTATATAGATTCATGGTGGTAGCATACATATAATTTTTTTCACACCTAAAAAATAACAATGGGTGTATTTACATCTAGTTTTAGAGGAAATAGGTTAAGGGAAGGTAATCATACAATTCTCTTACTTCTCATTGATGTAGTTACCTTCTTGATGAGATGGGTTGGTGGTGATGGTTGGTCCTATAGAGTGGAAGTTTTGTTAAGGATTACCTATTATTTTTGGTTCATCCTTCTTGGTTTATCCTTATTAGTTTATCCTTTTAAGTCTCATGGATGTGTAATTTTCTTTAACATTATATATTGTTTGTCTATCTCCCTTCAGTTACTCATGAGATATGTTTTGGTTCTTATGTACATCTCAGGTTTCATGTTATCTTACCTAGTTTTATTATTGGTAATATGTAAAAATAAAATTCAAACATTAATCTAATGAAATTTAGTTTGTTATTAGTAATATTAAATTAATTATATATATAAATGTAAATTTTTATATATAGTCATTTTTTACATTGTGTGTTTTTATTTTAAAATAATTTTTTTATAAATTATAAATTTTTTTGAAAATTTTAAAATTTGAATTATATAATCTTTTTGAATTTATCATATCAATATTATCCTTGGGTGAATGTTTGTGAATTTTTGAAATTTTATTTTTATGAGGAAAGTGATAAATACAGATTTTATCAATACCATAGATTTTATAACTTTTTCATAATATAAGGATGACATAAAAATTTATAAAACTTTTTTCTCCAAAAAATATATTTTTAAGAATTAAAATAATAAATTTAAAAAAATATTATGAATTTAGAAACATATGTTTGACATTTTGAATCCTAATGTAAAATTATATCCTAATAAACAATTTATTGGTTCCTTTGCTTTTAATTAATTATTCAAAAGGTAGAATTCAGTTTCAAATTACATTAAAATCCAAATAAATCTACATTGGTTAATAATAAACTATGTAATTCCATGACAATCAATAACATTCACATATTTATCATAAACTATTTTTTTGTTGAAAGTCATTTTTATCTAAAAATAGTTTTTAATTCAATATAAATATTTTATTTTGGAATTCTTTTTAATATATTTTATAAATTAAATCCAATAAAATTTATTTTATATTAATGACCATCATTTCTAAATTAGGGTAAATTTTCTATTTCATTTTTATCCACAAAAAATAAATTACCTAGTTAAATTTTATTCAACATGATAAATGATAAAAATGGTAAAAGTGTTTAATCATGTTTAAAAAGATAAAATATCTTCAAATGAGTGTACATATAATTTCTAGACATAATATCAATTTTTATTCATTATTAATCAATTTTGGATCCACATGACACAAAGCTAGACTTTATTTTTATAATATGTTTTAATTATTTAGAAGAATTCCCCAATCCTCTTATTGAAAAGTGTCCTTACACACCCCTTCTAAGATACTCTAGAAATGTGAATTTTCCCATATAATATGCCTCATATCATTCTCAAATAATCAACTCCCATGTTCTTGATCTTATAGTATCTTGATAATTCATAAATACCTTCTAAAATAAGAAATTATCTAAGAGAATATTAAATAATTCTACAAGTATTTTATTCTCTTCAATCACTATTCCATTTGTTCTTCTTTTCCTTCTTATTAAATTTCACTTATCCCTATATTAATTTTTATTGAAAAAATTAATCTAATATTAATGTAATATAACTATTATATAATTTCATATTCTTATTATTCATTCATTTTAACACACTATTGTTTGGGTAGGTTCTACCACATATACGAATGGTCTTGTAATGATTATACCATAAATGATTAATAAACCTCAAATAATTTTAATATTATCCAATATGGATAAATTTAAAATCATGATTTTTTTAAATGATGATGTGAGAATAAAATAATTGCATAATTATAATCAAAAAATTAATTATATTATGTTATTGTTTTAGTCACTTTAACCACCAATATGAGGGATGAAAAGATTTTTTATCATGGATGTTTAAGGAAAAATCATTTCAGGTAAGATTTTATATTATTATGTAAATCATATATTTTTAATTGTAATATTAATATTTAGATTTACTATTAATAAAAAACATGTTGTATATCAAAGGATACAAAAACATAGATGTTTTATGTTTTTTCATTATAAATAGTTACATAATGTTACAATGAAGAAACATGGAACATCGTGAATTATTATTGAAATTATATTATAAGACCTTTATTAATTTTGGAATGAAATTTTTTTAATAGAATGATGATTTATATATCCTTATGAAACTCCCATGAAAAAATAATGGTTAGAAACACTTGATAATGAAAAATAACAGAAAATAAGTAATAACAGTAAAATGAATGATTATAATTAAATTTTTGGTAAAGATAAAAGATATTAATATCGTTATAAAATGATTAATTAATATATTTTTCTTTTTATATAGGATGTTTAAAAAATTTCATTGATGGAAATATTTGAGGTAAGGGATTTTCTTGACTCAAAATCTTTTTTGAGTCATAATTATTCATCCTTGACTATGATTTTATAAGAAAATTTTCTATTATTATTTGATGATATTATATTGTCTTTACTCCTTTTATAAGAATTAAATTCTCACAAAAATACATCATCGTTGATGGTTTAATTTCTTCATAAAAATTTATTATGTTATTAATATTTTCTAGTCTCTCTAATGATCACTTTTTCATCCATTTCAATATTCACCCTTCTATCAAATGTTATCAATTATTAATTTGAACTCAAAATATGTATTATTTGTTTCATATTAAAATTTCTATTTTCCTATATTCAAATGGGATATTTAAAACTCCTTTTATGATTCATGTTTTTATAAATTTATTTTTAGTATTGAATTGGTTTGTCCTTTCATAATCATATATTTTATCTTCCATTGAAAATTTCCTTTTGAAACCCTTTATGTTTTCTCAAGGGATTGTTATTGGGATTTCTTACAAAATAATTCTTGATAAATTATTTAATAAAGCTTCTCATGATGATCTTATTTAAGGTGATTCATAACATATCCCCCTCACTAATATGTTATGAAATTTTACCACAAGAAATTGTTTTAGTATCGATTTTATTTTCACAAATATTTCTAAATAATATATCTACCATAATGTTAGTTCTATTAATTACTATATAAATGAATTCATAAAATAATTCTTTTAGGTTATTGAATTTTTAGTATCCTGAATTTTAATTCTTTATTCCATTTTATGTGATAACATTTATAAATTTTATAATTCTCATTTTATTTCAATGTGTTTTTTATGATAAGATGAATGATTTATTATATCACTCATATGTTTGGTTGTTAAATGGTATGGTCCTATATCAACCTCCAATAAATTATTTATTGTTTTATATCTCATGAGATAAAAAGGGTGTTGATTTGTGTTATTATAGTCTCTAATGGACAATGAGTTATGATACTCAAGTTCATAATGGGTCATATGATGTAATAGATGAGGAAAAATATAATTGGTTGCTATAATTTTATGCATAAACCACCAGGTATTATTTTTCATTGATTATGATTTTTCTGAAGTTCCATATTATATATTGTTTCCCTAATATTTTAATATCATATGCCATTGTTTATGTTTTAGGGATCATGTTTATTATATCACACTCTAATTCCAGGGCACATATTTGTTTATTTGATATTTTATGTCTTAATATCAAAACTTATTAAAAAAATATTATTATTTCATGTTATTATTAATAATATATTTCTCCTGTAATCATGTTTTATATTATGATTAATATATAACCCTTGATAAATGTTGTTGGGTTTTTCCCTTATTGATAATTTGATCACACATATTATTTTTTCCAATTTCCCTAAGAAATTATATAAATTATTATTTGTAGAAAGATGATTTGTGTAGATATTTTATAAGAAATATTGAAGAATTTTTATGAAATAAGAATTTATACAGTTAATCATTGAACAAACTAAAAATATTTGTTCTGTAGTTTAGTGATTATTTGTGAGATATAGTTTTTAAATAAAAGAATCACTGTAAAATAAATTTATGTTTATCTTAGAGTTTGTTAAGAATTTATAAGGATTATATTTTAAAATAACTACCAGTTATTCAACACTGAGGGGTTTGACAAATTTGGGTTCTAAAAGATCTTCTTTTTAACATTCCTTGACCCAAGAATTTTTGAGTACTAAACTTGTAGTTTCATTTATTTTATGAGAACAGAATAAAAAAACCACAAACTTATCATTATATTTCAATTATGAGATTAGGGTTTCTCCATGAACATTGGGAATAATAGATTTACAAAAAAATGTTCATGAAGTATTTTCATTTTATCTACGTACATGATTGATAATATTTGGGTTATTGAACAAGAAGACCTTAATTTACAAACATACCTGATATTAGTATCTATGAGAATAATTATTTCATTTAGTATAGAATATTTGGATTCTAAATTTTTTAGAAATTAGAAAAAATTTATAGAAAATAACTTGTAAATGACTCATCGAAACATAATCATAATTCGTCCAGAGTTTTTGATCCTCTCCATTATGGTTGATAATGAAATTCATTATTTAAACATAATGGAAAAAATATAACTTTTGAAATTATAAATTTAGTTCACCAGGATCTTTTATGACCTATAGAATTCAAAGAATCAAAGGAAAACACGTTGTGTATATCCCAGTTGATGATTATAAAATATTAACATTGGTTAATTTTATTTCTCATAAGTCAAAAGATGTCTTAGTTTTTAAAATATTTTTTGATAGTGTTAAAAATTATAAAAAAGTACTTTTTTTACTATTTGGAGTGATCGTGGGTGAATCTATAAATTCTTATTACAAAAAACTAATTAGTGAAACAAATTGTTACTCGGAATTTCTTTACAGTATGAAATAAGGATTATGTTAATAAAATGGATTATATTTTTTAAAAACATTATATTTTATGTACAAGAGTTGAACAAAATCCATTCAAAGTTATCTTATATAAATCTAGTCTAATATGAGATATTCATAAGGTAGATGATGGAAAAAATCATTTTTAACTAGAAACATGAATATCTTGGGGTATCATCCCTATGATAATATCATTGGGGATATAGACCAACTAGTTAAAACTAAATGTCCCTTAATAAATAAATGTTATAATCCCACATTTGTATCTTAAATTTAATTAAAAAATCCATATATATCCTTGAAGTATTAGAGTGTCATAATTTTTATACAATAAGAGTTTAATAATTAAAAATACAACATTTGGAATTTGATTTGGTGGCCATGTAAACTTTAGTTCATAAGGGAGGGATGGAAAATTTGGAATAAGTGTGATGAGAATGGATTTTTTTGAGAATAATGATAGTTTATTTTATAATGTTAATAATAAAAAAGAGGTAATAAACTATACAGAAACATAGGAACTAGTACCTAGACTTGAATTTATCCAAATTCTATTTACCATCATTTATCATAGAATAATTACTCTATATAAAATGGTTATAAATAGTACCTTCCTTAATTATTTTGGTTTGGAGGATGTTTAAATCTCGATAACTTCCTAGTTATGAGAAATTTATTTTTTTATTAATTTTATTTAGGCATACCAATGAACTCTATTGATATAAACAAACACTAGGACCATGGAATGATATATTATCTGGATTCTTACTTCGTATTTTTTTAAAGATCATAATAACTAAATCTTCCTATACTTTTTTTAACGACACCATCAATACGCAAATGTATATCAATTAGGTTATTATCATCGAAAACTGAAAATCACTTGAAGATATTTTTTCAATACATATATAAAGTGAATTTGATATGAGTATGATGGGTAATGATAATTACTTTCTTGAATTAAAAATAACCCAATGAATGAAAGAAACTATTTTAACATAGAATATTAAAATTATATATTTACTTAAGTATTTTGGAATTGATAATATTTTGAGTATTATTACGCCAGTTGGTACCTATTGTATAGTTGACCTTGATGAATTTTGGAAATTGATTAATATGAAATTTCATAGAGTGATGATGATAAAACTAATTTACAAGATAGTTATATGATAAATCATTGTGTTTTTTTGTTTTCATATGTGAGATATTCCAAGATAACCCAAATGATTTTCATTTTAAAGTAGTTAAATAGATATTTCATCATATTTGCAGGGAAAATAGAATGTGAACTATTTTATTCTTCTATATTAGAGTTTATAGTTATGAGTTATTTGAATGTAGATTATTCAGGTTATAGAATGGATTAAAAGAGATCTTATGGAAATTGTAACTTTTTAGGTGAATATTTTTCATTATTCCTAAAAAAAATGAACATTCATTTTTTTTACATTCACTATTGAAGACAAATATATTGATGTTGAATGCTGTTGTGATCTACTATTTCAAATCTAGAATACACTTTCTAATTTTGGTTTGATTTATTATAAAAATATGGTTATTTTTATAATAAAGGTTATGTTTTTGGTTTATTAACCGATCACATTAGTTTTGATCTAAATACATAGATATAATAAATAACTTCTTATAGTAGAAAAACAAAAAACTGACAACATAATCTAATTTATTATTACTAAAAATGAACTTTTTAATATTTTTAGTAAACTATTAGATTATAATATATTTCTATACATTAAATAGTAGTTTGGTTTGATCAATGTTAGGTGATCATGATTTTTTTTCTTGTTTCACTATATTTTGACCTTAAAAAATTCCGAACAAAGAGAATGCCAATATATGTTTAGAAACAAAAAACAATTTACAGGTACATTATATTTTCTAAAAATATATATGAAAAAAATTTATTATATTTACAATTAAACAATTCTAAAACCACACCATATCAAAGTTATTTTGTATGGTCATTATAATGTTAACTATATTCTAGAAGGTGCATCTTATTTCATGTGATATTTTATTTTAAGTGAATCCCCAACCTTATTTTTTGGTGTTGAACTTTATGAATAATTTTTTAATGTGTATATATGAAAAATAAATGTTGAAATTATAATTTCATATATTAGAAATGTTATATTTACATATGTATTTAATTTTGATTTTCCTAATCTGTAAAATGAATTCTAGTTTGTAAAGGAAATTTTATAAGGATTTATATATTCATAGTATCTACACAAAAGGTAAGTAAATATATTTCATACAGCTACTAGGGCCACCTTAATTAGAATAAAATCATATATTTGTATCATAATACAACATTCAAAATGACATTTATCTTTAAATCCATTGTTTTTATAGTTTATATATCTTCATTATGATTTTTATTGACCATACTAATGAAAGATAAAGGGTGGGTATTTTTATATCTCTTAGATAATGGTTGTTTGAGTTATTTTTTCAAAAGGGATGAAGTGAACCTATGTTTTAGAATCCATATTTCCTTATAGAAGAATGATATGTTAATTTTTTTTGATTGAATAAGGTGGAGAGAGTACATTTGGTTGGGGGAATATTAAAATCCATTAAACAATGAATTTATAGGATTTTATTTGAGTAAGGTAACACTATATTTCTAATACCCACAGTACATCTTAATGTATACTAAGATTCATATAACTAGCATGAAGTTTTTTACTTTACTTTATTTCATTAATACTTTTATTCTACAATATTATTAGTTTATTACATAAAATTCCACATTTTTTCAGGCTAAGTTTCTATTTTAAAAAATCCTAAATGAGAAGTGATGTTTGAAGTGGAATGGAATTTTATAATTTTATGATTTTACTTTCAGAAAGGGAGAAATTATTTTTAATTATTTTTTATGAGTTGTTTTTTAATGGGGAAGAAATGCGAATTCTTAGGATATATATTAATGGGAAATTTCCTCTAAAGTTTTAACGTGTTTACATTTTGAATTTTATTATATCATATTCATTATTTACATATTATTTTGTGTCTTGTGATTTCAAAAATGAGGAGATAATTGATTCAAATCACCACTTTTTGATCATTTTATTTTGTAAATTACAATACACTTAATATTGAATTTATACTAATGTGAGGATTTTTTATCTTTTAATAAAACTTTTGAATTCCAATTATATATTTAAATGAATTTAGTGATCCATATAATTTTTATATAATTGTGTTATTTCAATTATAATTTAAATAGAATAAGTAATAATGATTATGATGATGTTATTAACAACCCAAATGAATTCATACATTACTATTGGGGTTTGGTTACAAATTCACCAATATATGGAGGTCAATCATCGAGGAATAGAAAATATTATTTTATACTAAATATTATTAATTTAATCCATGAATTACCTAAATTAACTTATATTAGATGAGTGTAATATATTTTGTGTGTGTTTATTAAGAGTATTTGTGTTCGATGATTTATTATACAAGAATACAGTTTTTAAATTATAATTTTTTCTTATGAATATTGATATTAAATAAATTATGTGACAAGGAAAATGACCTCCATATAATAATTTTTTATCAAATATATTTCAAGGATAAGACCCTAATTGCTTTATAAACTTATTTTTGTTGAAAATTGGGGCTGAATTTACTTCCCATTTTGTTGATCCAAGATGAGCTTAGGGGTAGTGCTTTCGGATACTCGTAGTGTGTCAAAGAAGTTCCTATTACTGAACGTTTTTCATTAAATGGGTTAGTTGATGAAGCTCCCATTTAATATTTTTAGTCCTTCATTCATGTTACTAAACCACCAACTATATTGTGATGAAAGTGAAGATTTCATTAATTAGAATTGTTTGGAAAATAACTATAATTTCCCATTACTTAAAAAACCTATAATTACTAGATTTGTACAAAGGTTTTTGTTTTCATAAATTTTGATAATATTTTCAATTTATAATATTATATAATTATGAAAAAAAATACATATAAAACCATTAAAATACAAAGTCGATAATTTAACCTAAAAAATATTTTCCTTAAAAAATATGATACTTGGTGTGAAGGTAATAAGGTGCCAGACATTTTGGTAGCATGGGTAAACATATATAGTCATCATATAGTTTTTTCTACCATGGCCATACTTCCCTAAAAATGTGTTGGAATTTTTCGAGCTAACACACTTGGTTTGACTTATTTAGACCCCCTTGATTCCCCACCCTTGTTCTCTTTCCTGATGTCCTTTCTTTGTCTTGTGTCTTTTGCACTAACATTAATAAATGAACTAATTTTAGTGTGTGTTCCTTTAGTAAAATCATAAATTAATTAAATTTGAATAAAAATATTTGAAATTAATACCTTTCAATAGTTTAAAACACATCCTTAGTACCAATGAAAAACGTTTCAAAACATGGGATAAACATAAAAAGTTCATTAAGAAATACAAATATAAGTAAACTCATTTTTCCATTTTGAAAATAATTTAATCTAGTTAGAAAAGTTTCCCTATTTATATAATAAATATTGATATAACATATTCATTTTATAGTCAAAAAATAATCTTCATTTCTTGAATATTTTCATAAAACTTCTCATAATACATTTTAATTGAAAAAATCACAATCATGAGGGTTTCTTGTAAAAAATGGGTACTCATGAAAGAAATTTCTTGGAAAAAATTATTTTTAACCTTAAAGGGGGAATAAAAATTAATACAAACATAATCTCATTATATTACCATATAAAATCAAAATAATTTTAGGAAAATAAATTTCTAAGAATATAAATTTTATAAATATACCATTTAAAATCATCTTTATATCATTTTTATTATCCCTCTTACAAGAACTCTTACCAATGGAATAACCCACTCTGTTAATTCCAATATCATTCCACAGAGAAAATAATCATTATTCGATGAATTGAAGATCTATATCGAGGTTACTCATCTCAATAGTCATTTTAAAAGGACCATATTATATAGAAAACCCATATAATCATTCATTTCCATCAAAAAATCTCGTAAAATATTCTATCTAACACATATGTAGAAATAAATTTGGACATCACATAAAAATTTGGATAAAAATATTTTTTCATTAAAAAATATTTATTTATAAATTACCTGAAGAATGGGAAATAATATATTATTTTGATAAAAATATTGAAAACTTCTAGAGGAATATTATTAAATAATTATAATCATAATGGTGGTAAATTCCTCTTATTCTATATATGTTTAACATAGAATCCTTTTACAATTATCTAAAAGTGTAAAAAATAAACCATTTGAAAAAGATTAAAAAGTATTGTGATAAAACCATAATAAATAAAATCATATAATATTTAAAATTAATTTTAACATATATTTTATTATATTAATAACATACTTATAAATATGGATGTGGATGAAAAATAGGATAAATACATTAAAATTTTGAAAATATGGTTTTAAATAATTATTCCTTAGCTTGATTCCAACTCACCATGTATGTATTTTGATTCATATATAATTATCATATACTAAGTTTATACTTTCTTAAGAACCATTTCTAAGTTTATTACCTTGTTATTATTTATCTTATTTCATTTATTATGGGTATAAGTAAACACAGGTCTTAATGTTAGATTATACAGTGAGAGGATGATGTTGAATTAGGGTATTCAATGTCAATGATAATTAAAACTCTTATTCCATTAATGAATAACTTTCCATTCAAGGATAACGACATATGATCCTTGAGGGTATCCTATTATTATCTTTAACTACATGATTTATAGTTTGAATAATATTTTTTGGTGTGAAATCATTAGGTAAATATTGAAAATATTATTTACTTTGTTCAGCCACATTAGGCTTCATCCAAGGAGAACGGATTGACATTGTGTCACACACTAAAATAACAATGAATATCACTACATACATGAGTTCAGGATAGGTCACTTTACTGCCCAAGTTCACTTCCTCAAAAGGATTCGGTCTAGATCACTACCTCACAAGGGTCACTCACTCAATCATTACCTCTTTAGATATCTATCAGTTGAAAGTTTCAAGTTCTTCATCCTCTTTTCTCACTACTCTAGGACCGATCTATATAGAGTATAAGGTAATTTATATTCCTTCATCAAAAAAACATAATGCATCTTCTAAAAAGGTAGATTCTCTATTTATTTAACTACTTGGATACTTCATCACCTCTATAAAACACCTAAATGCTACACATCATATTCACTTTCCAAAACCTGGATAGAATAAATATTTTCTGTATATTAGATACAAAAAATCATAAACTATACTTGTAAATGTAACCAATGGGTTAAAGGTCATCAAGCTTCCACCCCCAAAATAGACCAAAACCTTCTTATTTTTATTTAGAGAATCCATAATTGGATTCCAAATATTATTCTTTCGAGATTAACTTTGCAACACCTTCACTCTTCAAGATGTAGAAACTCTTTAATATCACCTCAATTTATTATAGTACAACAAAACGTATTCTTCTCTGATTCAGATATTTCAATGGAATACTCTCCCACTACATTATTTGTAGATATTTTATATGGTGTAAGGAATAATTTCTTACTACAAGAGGTCTATGTCATGTGATATAAAACTTCTCATCTTATTCAATAATTATCATATGTACTATAATTGTGATATTAATAGTCATAAATTACTCTTCAATTATCCATGTATCTCAAGTAGCAAATATAAGGATATTTCACAATGATAAAACTACCTCAGAATATATCCTTCTTCACAACATGTTTTTCCATATTTATTAATATTTAAAACCAAATATAAAACACTATAATTTTAAGAGTCATTAATTAAAATAAATTATCCGTGTGTTTCATGATGGATATTATCATACAAGAATCATATGAATTGCCATGAAAAATTTCCCCAGTAATAGACCCATTGACTGGTATGAACTTCTATAAAATAACGAAACACATATCTATAAATCAACACAATCATAGTCTTCAATTTGTCCCCATATTTAAGTTTAACTACACATTTTCACTATATTAACAGATATATGGTAATCTCACGACACAATCATGTGACCAAAAATGTTCTACTATAATGTAGACATCAGTTCCAAAGTGTTAGTTACCATTTTAAAAATTCATATTCCCTTAAGTGAGTATCCAGATAACCATTATACAAGTATCTATGCCATTACACTAGCCTCTATGATACCTTTACATTATCCTCCAAATGTTTTAGTTCATTTCATAATGAAGATCCTCATAGCAAGATTCACATAGTTGATATTGCAAAGTATCCATTATCACATATTCAATGTTCTTATGAATCCAAATCCACAGAGATGAACAAACATGCAGTTAAACTCTGATAAAAAATTGGTGATGTAGCCAAATTTGAAAGATATTCTAGTACCTGTTTTTTTCAAATAATCAATTTTATGATCTATAACTAGATAGTTATCTTACCCTTGTAGCTGATTTTCTCACATATCCATTTTAAAAGTGTAATATTCACATCGGTATACAATATATACCATAAAAATTCTATATTCTTTAGTATATATAATACCATAATTCCACCAAAATGCATTCAGAATAATTTTGAAGAACCTCCATCCTCCACATAACTCCCCATAAAGTAGTTATACTTCAATATTATGGATTGAATCAATCCATAAAAATTATCCAATATCAACTTCAAATCTATTATTTGATAATCCTCAAAACCAAGCACATATCTAATAAATATAATTGTTAAAACCCACTCCAAACTTAATTTAGGGTTCAAAAATACCCCCTTGGTCATAACTTACATATCATATTAAAAATATCACCTTGAAACCAAGTGAACCAATATACATTTTCCATTATCCACCTTATTTCCAAAAAAATAAAAGGGGTTAGTACATGTGTTTTTACGTCCCATGGACTTCTGAATGATACATTAAAATAATATCTTCTGGTTTAAGAAAGTTATCCCCTGTATCAATAGCTTATTTTTAATAAAAAGGTTCTTTTAAAACATCCTCTTTGAAAATAAGGGATGCAGCTTTCTTCCCTATCCTTAGTAGAGGTAAAACCATCTTTATATCTTATACCCATTTCATATCAGAATAGATTTTAAGAAAGCTTGAATCCTTCTTTGGGGATACCTTCTCCACTAGAGAAAAATTTAACCCCTATTTCAAAACATTTTAATTCTTTGTCATCAACCATATGTTGATAATCCAACAATTATGAATCAACATGTTAGAGTCTAATCTCTTTCCATACTATATTTTTTTGAATAGAATCACTCTGTGAATTTACCACTTTTCACTTGAGATATCAATAAATAAATATGCCTACTAAGATGGGGTTTAGTGCCGGAAATGAGTGTTTTTATAGACAAAAACAAGGTTTAACATGTCACTCATGAATACCTTGAAACACACATAAAAACATTATATTTTCCTCTTTCAGAAGAAATTTATTGTTTTCCAATAGTTCACAATAAACCATTAGTACATAACAATAATTTATTTCATTATGAGAACAACAAACATAAGATGAAGTAATTGATACCAATTGATTAAAATTTGACACAACTTATTGAAAGATTTGTTCAACTTAAATAAATAATATCATTTGTTCTCTATGGCCATCAGATCTTCTTAGGATTCAAAAAAATTGATAAGGCTTAATAAAATTTTGTTTTAGCACAACTCCCCTTGATAATTTTGTCTCTTAACACAATTTTTGATATCAACTATTGGTGTACAAAATTTGGATAAAACTTGTTCGTAATATTCATTCAAGTCATAATTTTATGTATATTACGAAAGCATCAGATGATACCAAACATAAAACCACTTGTTATAAGAATAAATTTATTAATATAGAATTCATTTATCTATCTTCTTTTATTTATCAATCAACTTCTTCACTTTTAATGCATAATTCAGATAAACAACCTAATACCAACACTATTGAAGACCAACTAATCCCTCATTACAGGTACTTGTAGAATGAAAATTATCTTGAAGAATGGATCGCGAGTCTTGATATAAACTGATATGATTATATATAATTTAATATTTTTATCAAAACTAAGATCATACATTTTAATGCATAATTTTTCATGACCAGATTTTTATTAATCTCTATCCTACTTTTACATTTCATGCATTTACAATTAGGTGAATCTCATTCAAAACAACCCTATGGAATGTATCTCCCCATTAATTATGATCCTCTTCATAAAAAATAGACATAATAAAGATTTTGGGGAAAGAGGTACATCAATGTTCCTCACGTTGAGTAATAGGGATGGTCAAGATAAACCAATGCATTACCATCGACCTTTTCTTTTCCCTTTTTCCAGATTTCTAGAAAGGAGTGAAATCACCTCTTCAATTTCATCATCATCATTTGTATCTAGGAAAATCAGATTCATTGAAATGATCTTCCCTAAATACAATAAAATCAATTGTAATTTTCATGGAGTTGGATGATTTGATCCTTCCCTGGCTTGACAATTTCCATAATTATAGTATTGATCACATAATAAGAAGTAGAAACATGGGTAACATCACTAATGGATCTCACACCCATATTTATTCTTCATTGTATCTTCTTATTATGACTTATAGTGGTTTTTTTATAATTTCATTTGAAAACCTTTTCCCTAATGGAAAAAATTTTCATCTTAGAATAAATCATCCTTGGTTGATTAAATTTCAAATTCGCTTCCACTATATTTATTGTAGGAATAACCTCTTATTATTTCATTTATATTTTCCTTCATTTTTACCAAGTGAGTTATTTTGAGTGCTTGGATTTTGGTGTCTGAGGCACCCTTTTTTGAGGATCAATCTCAATCTCCAAAACATTAAACCTATTTCTAATCTTAATCAGATTATTTCTAGGATATTTAACTTCATTGTAAGTAACTGGATTTGAGTGTATTTTAATGGATTCTGTAACCTTCCATGCATTTATCTAGTAGGAAAACCATTCCAGATAATCAGGGTTATAAAATATTAAACATTTACCATAAGAATCATACCCCATTTGGTCTCTCCTTGATTGATATATTCATACTACTATTGTTCTTATAACATATTTGGGGTTGTTGGATTTGAATCATCAAGAAATTATGTTCCCAAATAATCCATAATAAAATCACTTTGGCTCCTTCAACATTTTTTGAGTCATACTTCCATATTTTTTATGAAACACAAATTACATTTAGATTTCATATTTTGATTCCTCTTTATTACCACACAAGTTGATGTATCTTTTGGAGGGTTATCCACATTCTCAACTGATGTCCTCATGATTTCCTCAAGGTCTATTATTTTCATATATTTTTCTTTAAACTAAAAATCCATTACATTCACACTTGATGTAGAATCCATACATGATTATTTCCTTTGTTCAATTTGGGTCTTAAGATGTATGATTATAACATTCAAATCCTCCTCCATACCCATTTTATATAATATCTCATGGGAATTATTTTCAACAATGTATCCTTGATCCTTTATATATGTTCTAACTTTCAAAATGATGAAATTTTACACTACTTCATCATCTTTTAAACTATTGTTTTTGGAGTGTAAATATTCAGTAATTAAAAATTAAACTCCATTCATGACACTCTCTCACTCTTCATTGTCATTACATGAGAGTTCCTTAGTATAGAAACATGATGTTGTTTCCATTTCATCACCAGAATCACAACTCATTTTAAGATCTAAGTGAGATTCTTAAATTTAAAATTATTCCTCAACAATAGGGTTAGAATAATAAATTTTATTAGGATCATATTTCACATCTGATGGAGTAAAACTCATGGGATGACTATTTATTGTTCTTATTCTTTTTTCATTTTTTTCTATAAGGTGCTTATCCCTTGGAGTTTCTTCTTGACCAAAAAAACTTTCATTTACATATACATGTTTTTTGAGAACATGCCATGATTGACCTATTTTTGAATGTATTAATTGGGATACTCATTTAATACCTCTTTGACCAAATCATCATTATCAATTTTCCTTTGATCTATTTCAAATATAACTAAATTTATTCTCAATAGAATAACTTAATATTCCACCACATCTTAATAAACACCAATATAATCTTTCATTAACCCGAAGAAGTATGTCTTCCATGAATTGAAATTATTTCGATCATGAAAAGGATCCTTTATTATGGATTTCATCATCAATATGCATTTAAATCAATTCATATAAATAAAAATACAAAAATAAAACCTTAATTTGATACCACTTGTTAGAAATAAACAAGGGACATAATGTGATATTAATATGAGAGGTGGGGGATTAGGGTATGAACTCGTAATAAAAATTAAAACTTTTACTCCTTTAAAGTATCACTTTCCCTTAATGGATATTTTCCTCCCAACATTGAGGTCTACATTTTTTCTCTTTATCATTATATTCATTATATTTATTTATATATCTTGCTGTGAATGTGTAATGTAAACATGGATAGAAGTATTTAGTTCATTCACACTCACTAGGCTATATCCAAGGAGAATTTAATGGCATTGTGCCGTGATAGAAAATCACTACGAATATCACTAATTATACATGTTCAGGCTAGGTATATCTTATATCTAGGATTACTACATTACAAGGTTCAGGATAGCTCACTTCTTCCCAAGTGTCACTAACTCAAATGATCCTTCTTTGGATCACTTCTATTAGAATGTATCACATTCCTCATCATCCCTTTCTAATTGCTCTTGGATGGAGACAAAAATAGTTTATGGGAATGTAGGTCCTTTTGTAAATGATATTGAATTCATATTAAAATAGTATAGAGGATATATTGAAGTACCTTTCGGGATATAACTACATTAAAATACCTTGATTAATCACTTATTCGTCACTAACCAAAATCTATTTGGAATGAATATTTTCCTTTTTGTAGTTATGAGAATTAGAAAATCCACTTAGAAATGCCTTCAATGGTTTCTAAATCATCATGATTTCAGTCCCTCAAAATAACAAAACCAATTACTTATTATTTATAAAATGAGTCACTATATTATAAAGTATGTTCTATCTAGAATAAATGGTTAAATACCCTTAAAAATAATAATCGAACAAATTCACATTATAGGATGAAAAACTACACCCTTCCACTTCACTTTGTGACCAATATGAGAATCTAAAACTTCACTTAGAAATATTTTAAATAGTTTTTAAATCTTCAAGATTCTAGTACATTAAAATAACAACACTTTATTATTATTCTTTAGAAAATATATCTTGGTATTCTAAAGATTATTCTATCTAGAATAATTCTTAAACTCCCTTTCAAAATAATAATGGAATGATTTTTCTTTATTAGATATAGAAACTCCTCCATTACACTTCCATTTTTCATCATAAAAAACTACTTTGAAAAATTAATATTTAAAAATAATACTCTCTTTATATATCTTTATTTTGAAAATATTTCATATGGTGTAGATAATCCATGATTCGTACAAGGGGTCTATACCATGCGATAAAGAACTTATCCTCTTATACTATCATTATCAAATGTGTTGTAACATACATTTTAAGAGTCCTTAAGGACTCTTCAAATATCCATGTATCTTAGGATGTAACAATATTGATATTTTGGAAGGATTAAACTACATGAGAATATATCAATATTATTAGTATGATTTTCCATATATATATATAAAGTCAAATGTGAAAAATTGAATTATAAGAGTCATATATTTCTCTTAAATTATCCTTACATCTTTGGATGGATATTATCATAAGGGAAAAATATGAATTCCCTTGATAATATCCCTAGATAATATTTCAATATTATATTGTGAACATATATGAAATATAAAAATCCATTTACATATAGCACCATGATTTTGGTCTTTATATTTAACCTCTATTTAAAGATAACCACACATGTTCACTAAATTTTTTTTTATTGATTTGGATCTCACATATCCCCATCCAATCTCTAATGGTCAATTGTGATGTAAAAATATATACCATGGTGAAATATTATATTTGAAAATACAGATGTAAACATATGTGAGCCTCAAGATAACCCTTTAACAAGTATATTTACTGTCAAGGGTCCCTAACTTATACCATTATAAGAACCTTTAAATGAGGTGGGGATTTTCTAAAGGAGATCCACCTACCCAAATTCACATAGATAATGTTTCTAAATATCCAAATTTACATAGATGATGTGGACATGTATGTAAATACACAAATACAACTTCTAGATATCCAAAATCTATTTACCTGATTAGTGACATATCCAAATGTGGAGGATGGTCATTTAGCCAATTTTCTCACATAGTTGATTTGTTGGTCTGAAACAATATAGCAGACTTTACCATGTATCCAATTTTCCCACATTAAATTTTTTTCAGTGGACTGCCCATTTAGTTATACTACATATACCATTACACAATTCCATATATTCATTTTTTATAAGTCAATTATTACACTAGAAAAATTTCATATTAAATATAAAGAACCTCAATTCTTCATGGAACATATCATGAACTACTTAAAATTAAATTTCATATATTGTCTTGATCAATAAAAATTATCCAAGATCAACTTCATTATTAATATTTAAGAGTTTTTAACACCACAAAAATTCTAAAAAAATTAACTTTTAAAAAAAATCACTCCAAACACAATTTGGGTTTCTACAATTACCATTTCGTATATAGTTATAAAAGTATTTATGTTCATGTTGTACATTTTGAGGATGTTCAGTTCATAACCAGAAAACAACATTGATGGGATGGATGAGGTCAAATGTTTCATGATTTATCCATCTACAAAATACTAATTAGGAATTCCTTATAAATTATATATATATAATACAATTTTAGATTCATTAAATGATTTAATGCATAAAAAATTACATCGCTTTGTAAATGTGGTGGTTCTCACGTACACACATACGACCTTATTATCTTCTAATGAATGGAAGGTAAAAGAAGTTATGAAATATATTATATTTAAAAAATCATAAATATATCATAAACATCATATATATTCATCAAACCCATCATAATAACAATCTATCTGAGTTGGTGATAAAAAATAAAACACATCACTTCATAGATGTGGTAATCCACAAGTAGTCATAAGAGATATTTTAATTTACCAAAAGAAGAAAAAAGTGATGAAAATGGGTTACACCATTATCATAATAAAATTTTATTATATGGAAAATAATTATGATATCACTTCAGCTAAGTTAAATAATATTTTAATGGGATAAAGGAAGAAATAACATGAAACACTCGGTAAAGAATTATTACATTTATTTGGAAAATCTCCCTTGGCCTACCCCCATTACCTTATTAGATTGTTATTTTTGTAATAAAAGGATATATAAGACACGAGGATGTTTTTTGGAAAAAATTTAGGTTAGGATTGGCTGGGATAGAGTGCTTAAAATATATGAGGAGGATAAGAGATAATGATCCCTATTATATGTAAGGGGAGTGGAAGACTTGTAACTTTTCTAAAAACCTGTATATTATTAATATATGACTCATGATAAAGTGGCCAAAAAATATCCTATTTCCAAAATAAGGTTATATGGGTTGAAATAACATCATCCAATAATATTTAAGAAGAAATTTTGTGGTCTTAACACAAAAACTTTACCCTAATTAACCTGATTTATCCTTTACCTTGGTGGTACATATTTATAATGAACAAAAATAGGTGAATGCTCCAATTCATGGTATAATTAAACTATATAAATAGTGGTTAATAAGAAAATAATGTTTTTATTTCATTGATGAAAAAATAATAAAATAAATCCATAAAATCATTTTTGAGGAAAATATATTTTTCACTTTGAAATTAAATTTTAATGAAACAATATGCAAGAAAGAAAAAAAAAATTTATTTTAAAATAACATTTTAAAATTTAAATGGAAGATTAAAATCATTATCGTATCATGATAGTGGTAAAATCCATTCATTAAATATAAGTCAAAAAAACATTTCTTCTATATTTCTATTGGACAGGTCACAAAGCACTTCATTGTGAAAATGATAAAAATATTCCTTTCAATCTATTTTATAAAATTTCAATCAGTGTTCAAAATGGAAATAAAAAATTGCAGTAGAATAATAAAAACAATTTTGAGAAATAATTTATAAAAATATGGACATGGAAGAGAAATATTCCCTAGGGGGACTTAAACATAAAAAATCTTAAATATTGAAGAGACTGTAAAATAAACCCTCGCCACATTGAAAACGATTGAATCATAATACCCATGAAATAAATAACTTCAAATTAATCTTTAAATACTATAAATACCAACACACAAAATAAATATGTGGTTTATATATCATATGTCTCACAAAATTAAATGTGAGATGAGAAACCATTACCTCACACTTATCATTAGTTAAATTTTCATTAACCTTATGTATAATTTTTCTAAACTTGTTATTAATTTATAAAATAATAGTATTAATATTTATAATACCATATATTATCATATTATATCATATTATAACCCATATATTAATATTATATCCTTTTTACCCTTGTTTTGGGTGTTAACGTCTTCATTCTCATATGCATATTTTTTCATATAAGTTATTATTCTTGCACATAATATGTAGTTAAATCATATAAAGAATTATTTTAAGGCTATATATATCATATTTATTAATTATATCCATTTTTAGATTCATTCTTGAAAACTTGACATAGAAGATGAGTCACACTACTTTGGGGGCATGGTAAGCCACACACACACACATATGACCATATCATTTCAATATGGTTGAAAGGGAAAAGAAGTGGATGATATATAAATTTTAAATAATTAATATCATGTCATAAGTATCATATGTATCCAATTTTTAAATAATTATAATCATACAATGAAAGTAGTGATGAAAAAAATTACACCACTGAATAGAGATGATAAACTATATTTACACACGAGTGACATTTTCATGTTCCATTTAACTGGAGTGTGGGTGGATAATGGTGGTGATAACCATGATAAAATTAAATTATATTGATAATGCCTACTTTACCATTTTATATAAATTCAATAGATATAGAATAGTTTTAAGAAGAAATAAAGTAACAGAGTTTGGGTAAGACAATTACTTCCACTTCAGAAAACCTTCATAGATCGTTTCTTAAGGCACATAAGGTTTGTATTTTTGAAGATACCAGAACCTAAAAAATGTAGATTATGAAGCTGTCAAGATTAATGGGAAATAATATTTCGAGGTAGAGGGATCCAAGTGGTGTGATGAATTAAGTGAGGATGTGCACTTTTATAATTGAGGTGAGGGGCACTTTTGAATTTCCCAAAATATTATAATATAATTTTACTATTTTAGTCAAAATTTATTCTAAATGGACTATAAATTCACATTATATGTCATTTATGATCAAATATTAATTGATTTTTGATATAAAAAAAATAATTTTTTGAGATTTATATAATTTAATAAAATATTAATCCTACAAAAAAACAACATTGTCAATTTTGATACTATTCATTATTTTGACTTTAAAAACATCAAAAGAACAATTAAAATAAAATATATATATATATATATATTATTATATTCTAAAAATTTCATGGTCAGATAATTTTTTTTATTCACCTTAAATATCTTAAATAATGTTACTTTTAATATTTTTAATATAATTTATTAGATTATTTCATTCACTAATTAATTACTACATCAACGTTGTGCAAGGATTTATGTTATATATTTTCTTACTAGAAAATTAAAATAAATTTTATTAATAAATATTAGTTTTATAAGTTAAAAATTACTATTTAAAGTTATTTATATACATTTTATTACCCAAAATTAAAAATATTTTACTTATTAAACTAAGAGTGTGACTTGTTTTACTTTTCTTGAAATTCAATACTATAAAGGTAATAATCCTATTGAAATGGACATAAAATAACATATAACAGAATATAGGATGATTATGGATGAAATTGAATCATCCAATAAAATTTAGAAACGTTTTATGGTTATTTTTTAGTACTTATCATTCTATTTTTAACATAAATTACAAGATTTACCCTTATTATGGTAATAAATATACTGTAGTTAATATTCACATTGACCAGAAATAAAAGGGACTTATTTAAATAATTTGGACCCAATTAATCAAAATATGGAATATATTTTTCATTATACAACTCATATATGTTTTAAAATTTGATTTAAAATTAATCCCTCCAAATACAATGAAAATTAGTTTTCCGGAAAATTGCTTTTTCAAACCCAAAAAATGAACTTATACCAAAATATGGTATAAAAATGATTTAAATGTAATTAATTACAATATATATAAATAAATTGTACCTAAGTTACATTGAGGTCAAATTAATATCAAAAATATAATATTTAGTATAATGAAAATGACAATTTTATGAAAATATGTATTTTGTACTATTCAATGGAAAAACAAACTTTATAGAAAATACCAAAAAATCACCCTAAGATAATTTTAATATAACTATTTAAAAATGATATTATTTTGATAAATTAAAATTTACATAAGTTCAAAAAAATTGATTATAATATCCACTCATAAAAAGTATGAAACCCCCTTTATGAAGACAGATATTTCTGAAGCATAAAATAACTTTACTAAAAATTGAGTAAATATTTCAAAGGAATTAATCATTAAAATTTTATTGAGTAGGTCCTATATATATTTTTTTGAATTTTATTAATACTATTCATTTGTTCTAATTCATAGGCTAGGTTATAATGATCATATTTAAATAATAATACTTTTACCTTCTTTTAAGATCAGTTTCATGTGTTGTATACACTATCAAACATAGTGTGATTTTAATGTATGGGGTGCTACTGTAAACAAACGTAAAATTCAAATGAAATTTTTTTTCTTAATTTTACTTTGGATTTTACAAAAACGCAGTTTCTGAAGACACCTAATTCCGAGGCCCGGTGTGCCCAGAATCTTTTTCCAAAGTTTAGCTCGGGTACGTTTAGTGAATGAACAAGCGGGTTTTTCTAACTTTTGAACCGGTGCTCGGAATCAAATTCTGAGGGAACCGATGGAATCACAGTGCCGATATTGGCTTAAAAACATCTTTTCCAGAGTTGTGTTTGCTCGGGTGTGGTTTTTAAATTTTAGTGTTAAGTTAAGAAATAAAATAAAAGTGTTACAACCATTTTTTATTTTATTTTGCTTAACTTATGTTAAGTGGGTGATGTGGGACCCACAAATATCCTACCCACTTGGTAGGATATTTGTGAGGTGGGGCCCACACGATCCACACCGTTTCATTTCTTCATAAACCCCCCTCCTTTAACTAAGTAATGTACCCGCACCCCCTATTAATGAAGTCAACACTTGCGTTTATTTTGGTTAAGAAACGCCTCATTAATTGGGAAGTTTTAAACTCCTCAATTAATTGTTCGTTTCTTTTCTTTTTGAATTTCAATGAGTTGGTTTGAGTTTTAATAAAAATAAGACAACAGGTTTTTTTTATTTGGGTTGGAACTTGTTGTGTGGAGAGAATTTGGAGAAAAGCCTTATTCTTCGACGAAGAATGTGAAGAATGCGAAGAACGCACCAATCTCCGATGAAGAACGCCAAATCCTCGGAGATCAACTACGTGACGCCGTGTACCGCGACGCCAGCGACGCTTCTCCCGTGACGCTTCTTCCGCGTCGCTTTTTCTGCGACGAACCCTTGCTCAACGAATTCGACGATGTAGGGAATTATTTTATTATTGATTATATTCGTGTTTTCATCTGTCATCATTCTTAGTACATTTGGACCACTTGTTACAAGTTAACAGGAGGGGGCTGGACCACACAAACATGGTCGACCCTCCTCCCCTTTTATCTTGTCTTCCTTGTGGTGGAAAGGAACGAGGATGGCGCTGTGTTGTCGCACCGTGCGGGGTCATGTGGCAAGGTATGCACGGTGCCGTCATGCCGCGCCTTTGAATTGAACAAGAACACAGCGCCGTCGCGCCCTACCGGAGAACCCCGAAGGCACCGCGGCCGGAGCGGGGCCGCGGCAGAGCAGGGGAACCGACGGCCGGTTCCAGGCCGCCGGCGTCGGAGTAGTGGGACCGGCCCGTGCTGGTCCTAAGTCGGCAGCAGCCGGCCGGAGCGGGCCGGTCGGACAGTGGAAGAGCCAGGGGTTCGAAACCCCCGGCTGGCCGGACTTGAGCGGCCCTCATTATGGGGTCGCGGTTACAACAAGTGAGGGGAAGCACCCCCCCCCCCCCCCCTGCATCCCAAACAGCTCGGTCTTTCTGCCGAGCCACCTGGCCGGCTGCCCAGGATGGTCCGCCAGGCTGGGCCGTGCCGCGCCGCACCCAAGCAGGCCGGACCCGGACCCGGGACGAGTTGACCCGGTTCGGGCCGACCCAGGGGGTACCGGGCCGGGTCGGACCGGGCCCAAACCCCCTAATACCAGACTTTTTCGGTCTGTTGCCCATAACTTGGGCTATGGACCTCTGATCGACACACTGTCAGTTTCATAGAGAACCTTGGATCGAGACGGCCGTTTTGGTATATTACAATCAAGGTTTCAGAGAACTTTGAGTACGTCTAGGTTGGTTCGGATACGAAACCAACCGGGCCCTCGGAGCGGAAATGCCTATATCTCGAGCTCCGAACGCCCGATTGACGTGCTGTCGACTTTGTTGGATTCATCTTGATGAAACGGAACTTTTGGCATGCTTTGCCTGAGTTTTTGATGCAGTTGGAAAATGGCCGGGTTGGATTGTACCCGAAATCTAACAGGGCCCCTGGAACGGAAAGGCTAATAACTTTCATACCAGACATCTGTTTGACGAACCGTTAGCAGAATTGGTGATCACGTTGAGAAACGGTCCCTATGATCATACCCTATGAGATTTCGGGGTACAGTCGAGATACGGCTGGGTTGGTTCGCACACAAAACAAACCGGGCCCCTGAGTCGAAAAGGCTAGTAACTCATAGACCGGGCGTCCGACTGACATGTCGTCTGTTGTGTTGAGACCCCTATGACGAGGCGGTACATTGAGATACTTCTTCATGTAACTATGTGATACTTGGATTATCGACTAGTAGCTCGTGGAGCAGACCCTCCTGGTGACGAGCTAGCAGAGTGTAGAGACCCAGTAGCTGACTAAGACTTGACGACTGCTGAACTATCGACTCGGTGTGTTTCAGATAACCCAGTGGGGAGCGCTTAGTTGTAGCGGCAGACCCACGGCAGAGGAGCGCTTGTTAGTAGCGGCAGACTCGCAGTACCCAGCAGAAGGAATACCTCTAGAGGCTGTGAGGGGGAGCGCTTGGTTGTAGCGGAAGACCCACGACAGAGGAGCGCTTGGTTGTAGCGGCAAACCTGCGGTACTCAATAGAAGGAGTACCTCTAGAACCTATGAGGGGGAGCGCTTGGTTGTAGTGGTAGACCCATGGTGGGAAGTGCTTAGTTGTAGCAGCAGGCCCACAGTACTCAATAGGTGGAGTAGTAGAGCCGTCCAAGGAGTCTGGCGCGCTTGGTTGTAGCGGCAGGCCCTCTAAACTCGACAGAGGAGGAGTTCGGAACGCTTGGTTGTAGTGGTAGGCCCTCTGTACTCGACAGAGGAGGATTCCTATGTGCTTGGTTGTAGTGGCAGGCCCTTTGAACTCGACAGAGGAGGAGTTCAGCGTGCTTGGTTGTAGCGTCAGGCCCACTCTACTTGACGGAGGAGGAGTTCTCCAATAGCCGTGGTTTTGACGTCATGAATAAAATACTGGTTGAGACGAGTCTATAATCCTTGTGTTTCCTCATGATTGAGATGGGTTAATTGATAAATTATGTATATGTATGGGTATATACCTGGGTAGAGGTTATCCGTTGATTTCATAATCCTTGTGTTTCCTCATGATTGAGATGGGTTAGTTGATAACCTGGGTATATGTATGGGCATGTACCTAAGTAGAGGTTATCTGTTGAGATCTTCTTTGTGGTTACACTTGTTGGATTTAGTGAGACCTTGAGGGTCTCTGGGTCCCTAATGAGTATCGTTATACTCACTCATGCACGGGCTATGCCCGCACCTCGTTGTGTTGGTTACAGATGACGGGCAGCGCAGACAGAGGCCGAGTGTTCGAGGACTGGACAGTACCTGGAGGTGGACCTCACGATGAGACGGTATCTAGTGGTGGAATTCATGACGAGGTGACACTCGGAGGTGGTTGACGGGAAAGAGCGTTGTGGAGGATATCTGTACCTACCCTTCAAGTAGGATCTATGGTGGATGATTTAGGAGTTGCGCTATTAGTACCTACCCTTTATGTAGGATCTGAGAAGGATGAACCGGGATCTTCTTCTATCTTCTTCCAGCTCCTTTTCCTTGTTGTACTTTCTTTCACTTGTAGTTGTACTTTCATTTGGATTTGTATTCTGGCCCATTTAATTTTCAGCACTTCCTTTTTGTACTTAGTGTTTTACTTCCACTTGTACTCTGTGGTGTTTTGTTACTTTTTTAAAGGCAATGCCTTCCCAGTTATTGGGATTTACGCCTTTGGTTCTAGTCGCCAGTCCCTGGCCTATGGAAGGCTGGCATGGGGCAGTCACGGCACGGGCCCTTAGGACGGGTCATGAAAAATTGGCATCAGAGGAGTTCGGTTCTACCACAGAACTTTGGAATCTGATTTTTTTTCTATGTGAAGAAATAGTGTTAAGAGTACTGAGTGTGGTTATCAGTCCAGGGAGTTGAGTGTTGGTGCGTCGGCCGACGTATCTATACACTAGGACCCTGACTTCTAATTTTCAACTTAATGCACGAAAACATTGATTTCATGTGTGTTTCAAGTTTTCTTTATGATTACTCGTGTCATCTCCCAAGGTATACTGTTTTGGCCTTGCCGCACCTGTCTCTTTTCAGGATGGCCCCACGACAGCAGCTATCTAGGGTTCCGAGAGTTGTGTGTGACGACATCCCACCGAGCGATGAGGCCTCGGTATAGGGCCCTTTGATAGCAGAGGCACTGGCAGTACCTCTACCCGCCGAGCCACCGATGCTACTAGCCCCAACCGCTGACGGTGCACGTCGCCTTAGTGCACTGCACGAGTTTCAGCGTCAGTGACCGCCCAATTTTCATGGGGAGACGAACCCTCAGACAGCCAAGGATTGACTAGAGGCTGTTGTATGAGTTTTCCATTTGGTAGGGACACCAGCTGACCTTATGGTGAACCTTGTAGTGAGCCTCCTGCACGCAGTAGCTGGCAGATGGTGGAGCATGATGTTCCAGGTGCACGACGAGGAATCTCTCCTTTGGACGGAATTTGAGAGCCTTTTCGCTCAGATTTCGTCCTAGCCACCCTCCGATCAGTGCACATCCAGGAGCTACTTCTGCTGCTGCAGGGCAGCATGACAGTAGCCCAGAACACGGTGCGGTTTACCGATCTCTCGCGCTACTCCACGTACATTGTACGGGACCCTTTCATTAGGGCCCGAACCTTCGAGCAGGGGCTTAGACGAGAGATCAGAGCTTCAGTTGTTTCTCACAGCATTCCGACATAGACAGGGGTGTTGGAGTGAGCCTTCTTAGTGAAGAGTTTCCTTGCTGAGCAGCCTCCAGCAGCAGGACCCCCCACTAGCCGGCTTGCGGTAGTCTTTTGCAGCAGGCAGTAGACAGATGACGTAGAGGTCCAAGAGGACTACACCTACAGGTGGTCGACCGCATGACACAGGATCGTTTATGCAAGGCACCCGAGGTGGAGAACGACTTACCATGCGCGGGCAGGGTTACTTTTGTAGAGGGGTTGGTCACATGGCTCGTGACTATCCGACCCACCGTACAGATGACCATCAGATGAACGAAGGACCTCCCGGGCAGAGGCAGAGGTTCAATCGAGGCAGACCGCATGGAGTAGGAGACCGTGGCAGGGGATCTGCCTGTGCAGCTGGAGGTGGACGGCGCTTCGAGGTGTTTCCACCACCACCACCAGGAGGTCCACCCCGACCGCAGGGAATTGGTGGACGTGGGAGAGCTCAGCTTCTGGCAGCTGAGGCCTACGATCATAGAGCTCTGGGAGCAGATGGACATGAGCGAGACTAGCTCCAGACCTGGAGACTTTTGTTCATGTTGCTTCTATCATTGTTGATGTTTGTTTGTAGATGTTTTGTATCTTTTTACTTTGAGCTACAGTAATAAAAGACACCTTTCTTGTGGCGTTTACCTTCCTGTCCCCTCTTTATGTTGTTACTAAGAGGTTCCGGTTTAAAAACCGTTGACTTGACCCTCACTTTGAGATACCTACTGGAGGAGACCTAGTGACCACACACTAATGCTGAAAGTGTAACTCAACCCTTGGATGCAAGAGTAACGGTTGGATCTCTTGGTAGTAGCATCGAGGCCTTATGACGTCATCCTTGGTATGGATTAGTATCGTCCATGTCGGGATTGACTGTATTAGGCGAAGAACGTGGTTCATCCAGGGGATGAGACCAGATTTCACTTATCAGAAAAGAGGAAATCTCAGCAGCTCTTATAGGACCAGAAAGGTCCAAGTCATCCAAGAGTAGATGAGGACAGCTCAGAGCCGGCAAAAGTTTTGTGCTAACAGGGGGCGGAGACCACTAGAGTTCGAGGTTGGCGACCACGTTTCCTTATGGGCCTCACCTCGACGTGAGTTACGGAGATGTGTCCGAGGTGACAAATTATCTCCGAGGTTCAACGGACCTTTCTAGGTCCTCAGTAGGGTAGGCGAGGTGGTTTACCGTTTGGCCCACCCACCTCAGTTGCACCAGGTGCACGATGACGTCCATGTATCTCAACTGAGGAGTTACGTGCTTGACCCGACACATGTCATCAACCATGGGGAAACGGGACCTTGGCGATGGGGTGAATTTCATGGAGGTTCCAATGGGGATCGAGGAACAACATGAGAGGATCCTACGAGGATGGGTCGATTACTCGGGTGCACTTTCACTGGTAGTACGGGAACCTCCAGGTGAGCACATGGGAGCGGAAGGCTCAGATGCATGCTCAGTACCTCTTTTGTTTCCCAAGTTTATGATGTATCTTTATGGGGACGTAAATCCCTGAGGTGGTAGTAATGTAAAGACCCGTAAAAATCAAGGGAAATTTTTTTTCTTAATTTTATTTTGGATTTTACAAGAACGCAGTTTCTGATGGCACCTAATTCCGACGCCCGGTGTGCCTGGAATCTTTTTCCGACGTTTAGCTCTGGTACGTTCAGTGAACGAACGAGCGGGTTTTTCTAACTTTTCAACCGGTGCTCATAATCAAATTCTGAGGGTATCGATGGAATCACAGTGCCAGTATTTTATTAGAAACATCTTTTCCGGAGTTGCGTTTTCTCGGGTGTCGTTTTTAATTTTTGGGGTTAAGTTAAAAACAAAATAAAAGTGGTACAACCGATTTTTATTTTATTTTTCTTAACTTACGTTAAGTGGGTGATGTGGGACCCAAAAAATATCCTACCAACCTGGTAGGATATTTGTGAGGTGGGGGCCACATGAGCCCCACCGTTTCTTTTCTTCATAAACCCCCCTCCTTTAACTATGTAACGCGCCCACACCCCCAATTAATGAAGCCAACCCTTGCATTTATTCTGGTTAAGAAACGCCTCATTAATTGTGCGGTTTTAAACTCCTCAATTAATTGTTCGTTTCTTTTCTTTTTTAATTTAAATGAGGTGGTTTGGGTGTTAATAAAAATAAGAGAACACTTATTTTTATTTGGGTTGGAACTTTTTGCATGGAGAGAATTTGGAGAAAAGCCTTCTTCTTCGATGAAGAACGCGAAGAATGTGAAGAACGTGATGAACGCGAAGAACGCACCAATCTCTGAAGAAGAACGCCAAATCCTCAGAGATCAACTACGCGACGCCGTGTACCGCGACGCCAGTGATTCTTCTTTCACGACGCTTCTTCCGTGGTGCTTTATCTGCGACGAACACTCACTCAACTAATTCGACGAGGTAGGGAATTATTTTATTATTGATGATATTCGTGTTTTCATACGTCATCATTTGTCGTACTTTTGGACCACCTGTTACAAGTTAACAAGAGGGGGTCGGACCGCACAAACATGACGGACCCTCCTCCCCTTTTATCTTGACTTCCTTGTGGTGGAAAGGAACGAGGATGGCGTGGTGTCGTCACACCGTGTGGGGTCATGCGGCAAGGAATGCGCGGCGCCGTCACACCGTGCCTTTGAATCGAACAAGAACGTGGCGTCGTCGCACCGTGCCGGAGAACCCCGAAGGCACCGCGGCCGGAGCGGGGTCGCGGCGGAGGGGCGCGGCGCCGTCGCGTCGTGCTGGACGGTCCAAGGCCGCGGTATAGGCCACGGCGGAGCAGGGGAACTGACCGCCGGTGACGGAGCCGGGGGACCGGCCCTTACCGGTCCAGAGTCAGAAGCATTCGGCCAAACGGAGCGGGCCAGCCGGATAGTGGAAGAGCCGGGGATTCGAAACCGCCAGCTAGCCGGACGTGATCGGCCACCATTATGGGGACGTGGTTATAATAAGTGGGGGGCAACCCCCCCCCCCTGTACCCCGAACGGCTCGGCTGCCCAGGCCGGACTGGGCCACGCCGAACTACGCCAGCCGGGCCGGGCCACGCCCAAGCGGGCTGAACACGTACCTGGGATGGGTCGACTCGGTTTGGGCCGACCCAGGGGGTACCGGGCAGGGTCGGACCGGGCCCAAACCCCCTAATACCAGACGTTTTCGGTCTGTTGCCCATAACATGGGCTACAGACCTCCGATCGACGCACCGTCAGTTGTGTACCGATCCAGGGATCGAGGCGGCCATTTAGGTATATTACACTAAAGGTTTTGGAGACCATTGAGTACGGCTATGTTGGTTCGGATACAGAACCAACCAGGCCCTCGGAGAGGAAACACCTATATCTCGTGTTCCGGATGTCCGATTGATCTGCCGTCGACTTTTTTGGATCCCTCTTGATGAGACGGAACTTTTGGCATGCTTTTCCTGAGTTTTGGATGCAGTTGGAAAATGGCCGGGTTGGATTGTACCCAAAATCCAAGTGGGCCCCTCAAACAGAAAGGCTAATAACTTTCAGACCAGACGTCTGTTTGATGAACCGTTAGTGGCGTTGGTGATCACGTTGAGAAACGGTCCCTATGAGCATACCCTATGAGAGTTTGGGGTACAGTCGAGATACGTCCGGGTTGGTTCGCACACAAAACCAACCGGGTCCCTGGGACGAAAAGGCTAGTAACTCACAGATCAGGCGTCCGACTGACGTGTTGTCTGTTGCGTTGAGACCCCTATGACGAGGCGGTACTTTGAGATACTTCTTCATGGAACTTTGTGCTACTTGGAGTATCGACCAGTAGCTCGTGGATCAGACCCTCCCTGTGACGAGCTAGTAGAGTGCAGAGACCCAGTAGCTGACTAAGACTTGACGCCTGCTGAACTATCGACTCGGTGTGTTTTGGATAGCCTAGTGGGGAGCGCTTGGTTGTAGTGGCAGACCCACGGTGGAGGAGTGCTTGGTAGTAGCGGCAGACCCGCAGTATTAAACAGAAGAAGTACCTCTAGAGGCTATGAGGGGGAGCACTATGTTGTAGCGGCAGACCAACGGCGGAGGAGCGCTTGGTTGTAGCGGCAGACCCGCGGTACTCAATAGAAGGAATACCTATGGAACCTATGAGGGGGAGTGCTTGGGTGTAGTGGTAGACCCATGGTTGGAAGCTCTTGGTTGTAGCAGCAGACCCATAGTACTCGTTAGGTGGAGTACTACAGCAGTCCAAGGAGTCTGGCGTGCTTGGTTGTAGCGGCAGGCCCTATGAACTCGACAAAGGAGGAGTTCGGCGCACTTGGTTGTAGCGGCAGGCCCTCTGTACTTAACTGAGAAGTCCGGAACGGTTGGTTGTAGCGGCAGGCCCTCTGAACTCGACAAAGGAGGAGTTCGGCGCGCTTGGTTGTAGCGGCAGGCCCACTGTACTCGACGGAGGAGGAGTTCTCCAGCAGTCGTGGTTTCAACGTCATGAATAAAATCCTGGTTGAGATGAGTCTGTAATCCTTGTGTTTCCTCATGATTGAGATGGGTTATTTGATAGCTTTGGTATATGTATGGGCATATACCTGGGTAGAGGTTATTAGTTGATTTCATAATCCTTGTGCTTCCTCGTGAATGAGATGGGTTACTTGATAACTTGGGTATATGTATGGGCATGTACCTATGTAGAGGTTATCTGTTGAGATCTTATTTGTGGTTACCCTTTTTGGATTTAGTGAGACCTTGAGGGTCTCGGGGTCCCTACTGAGTGTCGTTATACTCAGCCCTGCATGGGCTATGCCCGCACCTCGTTGTGTTGGTTGCAGACGATGGGCAGTGTAGATAGAGTCTGAGTGTTAGAGGACTGGACAGTACCTGGAGGTGGACCTCACGACGAGACGGTATCCAGTAGTGGACTTCATGATGAGGTGACACTCGGAGGTGGTTGGCGGGTGAGAGCATTGTGGAGGCTATCTGTACCTACCCTTCAGGTAGGATCCATGGTGGATGATTCAGGATCTGCGCTATCTGTACCTACCCTTCAGGTAGGATCCTTGGAGGACGACCCGGGAGCTGCTTTTATCTTCTTCCAGCTGCTTGTCCTTGTTTTACTTTCTTTCAGTTGTAGCTGTAATTCTGTTTGGGTTTGTATTCTGGCCCATTTACTTTTCATCACTTCCTTTTTGTACTTAGTGTTTTACTTCCGCTTGTACTCTGTGGTGTTTTGTTACTTTTTTAAAGGCAATGCCTTCCCAGTTATCGGGATTTACGCCTTTGGTGCTAGTCGCCAGCCCATGGCCTATGGGAGGCGGGCTTGGGGTAGTCACGACATGGGCCCCGAAGACGGGTCGTGATAGCTACGATGCATATATTGTTTTTAAAAAAAAAATTAAACAAAAAATCATTTTTTATTTAAATAAATTCAGTTATTCTCTATTGATTAATTAAATTAATGAAATTAAAAAAATAATATATTCAATTAATTGTTTTAATACTCATCAAATGATATTTACTAGGCTTGGAATTAGAATATATCTAATTATATGTTCAAATATTCCTTTTTCTAAAAACAATTTTGGTGATTTTTACACAATTATAGCAAAATTAATTTCTTTTATTTCTAGGAAATTAATCTTGAAAAAAGGATCCCATATTTGGAATCAAGTGGTTCAATTTAGTAAATATGTACCTTTTTTCATTATGAATAATAACCATAATAGATTTTCTTCACTTCTATAAAAGAATCATTGGTCAATTAAGGTTAAAAATAATGTTATAAGTCATAATATTCATCGAAAAACTTTCTTTATTTAGTTTGATGATAATTATTCATCTCTAATAATCCAAAATTAGAAAAAATAACCTTTTTGAATTTATATTTTCTTATGAACTTTAAACTATATTAGTAAAGAATCGGTAAAAAATGGCACTCTCTTGATTATAATATCTAAAATATTCTATGCTGGGGATAAAAAAATTATTTTTAGTTGTAAATGGATAATTAAAATATTAATTAAATTAGTTTTATCATATTAATGTTTTTTAAAAATTAGTGATGAAATAGTAACCTTAAATTCTTATACAACAATGATATAGTGCGTATGCAAGAAACATAAAAATTAATTAGCAGATTCTAGAAACACTAAAATAATTTTTTTCAGTGATTTATAATTTCTATATAATTCAATAGATAAATATAACATATTATTGATGTTTTAAAATTTTATATTTAATTTCATTTTCCATCATGTTTTCTTCTAATTCAAATTAAAAGAATAGTTCCCAAATGAAATTAATGAAATTATTTAATAAATAATATTTTACTAAATTATTTAAAATTCATTAAAAAAATATCTTAGATTAATTTAATTATATATGGTTTAAGGAATCAACCATCGTCTCTTTATGATTCAATTTTTCTTTTATATTATCTTTCATTACCACTAAAATAGTAGGAAAACATTGTTATTATAGTAATTCTGAAAAGGGTTAATGCGAGTTAAAACAAAGAGATTATGGTGAAAAAATTACATGAAATTATTGATGTTTTTTTACAAGATAATATTTTTAATAATCCTAATCTTGTATTATAATTTTATCTATTTAGATACATTTGAAAACAAAAACTAATTTATAATAATTTAATACTTTAAGTAATTCCAAGGGTGCCCCTCCTCTCTCTTATAAAAGATAATATTCTCAATTTCATTATTCCCATTGATTGAGCATTATATATTAGAAGGAAACTAGCATAATATCATCAAATATTAATTCAAACTATCCTATAGGATTTGTATTTTCAAAGAATTACCCTTTCAAGGATTAAGGTGTAAGCCAAAGAAGGTTTCTCAACAAATTGGTATAACTCTTAACCTTATAATTTCAATTTTATTTATTCTTCTACATACTGTAAATATTTATAATATATTATAAAATAAAAAATTAATCATATTAAATATTATATGTTTTTATTATGATATTTTAACACACATTATCCAACTCATTTTCATCAGTGGTGAATGGAAAACATCGCTCGTGCATATGTGTGGACTACCACCTCCACGAAGCGTTGCGTTTCATTTTTTATCACCAATTAGAATTTCATGTTATAATGATGGAATTAAATAATATTATATATATATTATTATTATTCTATAAAGATTAATTAATTTTGAAATTTAATTTGTTCTTTCCATTGAAAAATGAAAAAATCACTCATCCATACGTTCAAACTACCATCTCCCCAAAATCATGTAATTCATCTTCGATCACCTATTTATATGAATTGTCATAAAATTGAATGTAATGATAAAATATGATACAATTTAAATTATTTAAATTATATAGATTATTTAACCATGATCACAGTACACAGGCTCGGACTTTTGAATCCAAAAAACAAGAAAAATGAAGTAGTCATCAGCCGAATCAGTGATTTTAATAAATTATTATTAATAAATGGTGATAATATGTTATAATAAAATGATATATGATATGATATATATTTTTATCATTCTAAAATATATTAATAATAAAACTATATTTATTATAAGGAGGTTTTAATGTGTATTAAGAAAGGAAATACATGATGTAAGGGATTTATTTCTCAATACCATTTTAATCCAGATGGTTTATACTTGGATTTCCATTGAGAAACTTATATTATAATTATATTATTAATAACATTATATTTTCATATGATATAGTTATTATATTTTTTTATGTTTTAGTGACATTTTATTCCCTTTGTAACTCAACCATGCCACAATCCAATTACCATTTTCATATTTCACTCAGAAGCCCCATCAACAAACATCACTAACAAATCACACAACAAACCATGGTGGCACATCTCGTCCAACCCATTCATTACCAATCCACTCAAGTGGTACTTCCTGCCCACTTACTATTGATGGTGGCCCTTTAATAAATATCAAGAAAAACAACATGCAAACAACCATCTCCATAACATGCCAAACCAATTCAATAAATCACCAATTTATTGAAACCACCCTTAAACCGTTTTCCATGCCAAACCACATTTCAATAAAATAACCTCTTTATTATAAACCATATTTCACAAAAACAATTCATAATCAACCACTAATGATTTCAAAATCAATATTTTAAAATCACACAACAAATCCCCGTTTAGCAACAATAACCCATTATTCTCAAAATCCACCAAATCATCATAGAATGGTTTTCCAAAAAGATTCATACATCAATATCACAATTAATATCAATAAAAACGAATTAATTGTAACCCAAACCACTAGTTATAAACAAATGGAGTCAAGAGAGAATACACCTACATTTAGGGTTCTGGCGAAATCGACTCACAAGTAACCGCACCCCAATCCGGGAAAACACTTCAGGAAAACCACTCCCGATCTCTTTCTCTATCATACAAAAGTATTAAAATCAACACCAAAGGAAACCCCAACACTACATCTACATGCAACAGATTTAGATCTAGAAAACTAAGAGAGTGGTAGATGAATATCTAGAGGAAACCACAAAGAAACCAAGAGGAAAGACATAACCAGAAGAAACCACATCAAAACACCAAGAAACCACTTTAAATCACTTCCAAAATGAGTAGGAGAACACCTTTGACCTCTAAGAACACAAAATCCTGAGTGAGGCTTGAGTGGGAGAAGATTTGGAGTGTTTTAGGTCATGCTTGAGGGAGCCTGGGTTTAAAAACTCCAACTTTAAGTGGTTGTACGATTACTCAGCACGTTTTGGAAAACCGTGCACTAACTATGCACAAGCCATTGTCTCAAGAGAAAGGGTCAGCACAATTTCATCGCACGGTTTGGAAAACCATGCGCAGGCCATATGAAGCCTACTACCTCCCCCTACACGGTTTCCTGGAGAACCCACACGGTTTCCCATAAACATGCTCAAACCGTGCTCCCAAAGAGAAGCCTCCAAACTTATTCAAAACCTTTTTCAAATTCTCCCAACCTCTTCTCAACTGATCCCATGCGCATAAAAAACATAAAAGAGCATAAAAAAGGCTATATACCTCATACCGAGGGTGCTACATTCTCCCCACCATTAGACTTTCCATCCTCGGAATGTAGTGAACCCACCCTTTGTCGAAAGAGCTCGGGCCATTTCTCGACCATCTCTTTCTCCCGCTCCCAAGTCTCCTCTTGGATCTAGTCATGCTGCCACAAAACTCAAACCAGACTGATGGTTTTACCCCAAAAGGCTTTCTCTTTCCTATCCACAACCCACATTAGCACGTGTACCAACGATGAATTCATCTCTAGCTCAACATGATCTCATCGAATAACATGGCCCGGATCCATATGATACTTTTTCAACTATGACACATGAAAAACATTGTCCACTGTATTGAAAATGATAAGCCACCTCACCAACCCGACCAGAAATATCAAAAGGGTTAATATACCTCGTATATAACTTTCCCTGCTTCCCAAACTGACGATATCCCAACCTAGGAGAGATCCTCAAGAAAACATGATCACTCACCTAAAATGACAATAGTTGTCGATGATGATCTGCATATGATTTCTGATGACTCTGATCCATCTCCATTCTCTTCCTGATTATCCTGATCTTCTCCGTAGTTTCCTGGACAAGGCTCGGTCAAACCATCGAGGACTCAACATTTCCACCCATCATAGTGGAAAATAACATGGCCTCCCATACAACGCTTCCAACAAAGCAATATGTATGCATGCCTAATAACTATTATTGTAGGATAACTCAACCAACGATAATTTATCCTCCCAAAAGCCACCAAAATCCATGACACAAGCCCAAAACAAATCTTCCAATGTTTGTATCGTCCTCTCGGATTAACCATCTGTCTGAGGGTGATACGTCGTGCTCATAGTCAACTATATCCCAAGTGCTTGTTTCAAGGATTTACAGAAATGAGATGTGAAACTCAGATCTCTATCTGATACGATTGAAACTGGAACACCATTCCTCTTTACCACCTCCCAGATATAGATTTTGGATAGATCCTCCACCGTATAAGATTCACGAATCGGGATAAAGTGGGACGACTTTGTTAGCAGATCCACTATCACCCAAATGGCATCATGAATTCTGACCATTTTTGGGAGACATGTGACCAAATCCATCGCTATTGGCTCCCACATCCAAATAGGAATTGGTAAAGACTACAACATTTCTGCTGGCCTCTGATGCTCTGCCTTGACCTGCTAGCAAGTCAAGCATCTCGAAACAAACTCAACCACACTTCTTTTCATACCAGCCCACCAGAATTGTGAATTCAATGCTTTATAAATTTTCTAAATTCCAGGATGAATAGACCACCAGAAATTATGATACACCCTAAGAAGTTCCTCCTCATAAGAAACTGGTACAACCAGCTGATTCTAAAAACACAAAACTAAATCTCCATTCAGTTGCCCACCCTCAATGGTCTCCCCACCATTAAGTTTTGACCTCATGGTCACACACTTAGAATCAGATATCTTTGCATATTTAAAGAGACCAAACAAGTTAAGAATCAAAAAAACTGGAACGAATACCACTTTATCACCCTGATCCTCACATTCCAACCACATGTCAACTATAACCGACATCAACTGCCACTAGTCTGATGCATGTTTCACCACCTGCGCATATAATTTTCTAATTAACGCATCTGTCACTGAATTTCCCTTACTCGGTGTTTACATCAAGTCAAAATCAAACATATGATGATATTCCATCCATCTCCTTTGCCTCAAGTTCAAATTCCTTTGTGAGAAAATGTGCTTCGAGATCTTATGATCTGTATATACCGTGATTTTCTCACCAAATAGATAATGATGCCACACTTTGAAAGTATAGACCATTGATGCCTATTCCAAATCATGTGTTGGGTAGTTCTTCTCATGCACCCTCAACTGCCATGATCTATACGCAACCACATGATTCCCTTGCATGAGAATGCACCCCAACCCTGATCCCGATGCATCACAATACACCACGTACCCTTTTCCTGGTTCTGGGAAAACCAAGACTGGTGTTGATGAAGGTGGCCATTTAGCTCTTCGAAACACTGCTAACATTGTTCATTCCACTGGAATTGAACATTATTTCTTGTCAAATCTATCTTTGATTAGGCCAAACATGAAAAATCACAAACAAAATGATGATAATACCCATCTAGACCAAGGAAACTCTGTACCTTAAATACATTCTTTGGAAGTTTCCATGAGATAACAGACTCAATATTTTCTAGATCCACTAAAACACCCCTTTTAGAGATCACATGACCAAGGAAAAAAGACTTCCTTTATCCATAAGTCATACTTTGACAATTTGGCATACAACCAGTGATCCCTTAAGATCCACATCCCTGTCATTAAGTGTTGTTCATGCTGCACCCTTGTCTTTTAATACACCAGAATATCATCTACAAACACCACCAAAAATGAATATAGATATCCATGAAATATCTGATTCATTAATTCCATGAACACCACTAGATAATTCATTATACCAAAGGGCATAACCACATATTCATAATGGCCATACATACTTCTGAAAGCTGTTTTAGAAATATCGTCCTTCCTCACCTATAATTGGTGATATCCTGACTTCAGGTCAATCTTGGAGAACAACTAGGCTCCCCTCAACTAATTGAACATATCATCAATTTGTGGAAGTTGATATCTATTCCTTATCATAACTTGGTTAAGTCTACGATAATCAACACAAATCCTCAATGTTCCATTCTCCTTTTTCACAACCAACACTAGCATTGCCCATTGAGATGTGCTAGGCCGGATAAACCCTTTGTTTTATAAATCTTCCAACTGGTCTTTTAATTCCCACAATTCATCTGGTGCCATCTGATAATACTGAAGTGAGATAGGACTGGTCCCCAGTAGGAGATCAATCATAAACTCCACTTCTCTTACGGGAGGTAACCCAGATAATTTTTTTGGAAAAGCATCCATGAATTCATCCACTACTACAGGAAGAACACTCTTCTCAACACCCTCTACCAATTCCAATGAAAACAAAACCAAATGATATGATAACGTGATGACTGTTGGTTCCAACAAATCCATTGCACCCTGCCTTTCATGACTCTCTCCTCTAAAAAGATTTCTAATGCCATCGTTTGTCGTAAGAGCCATTATTCATGCATTACAGTCGATGTGGGCCTTAAACACCACCATCCAATCCATTCCCAGGATTTCATTATACCCATCCATCTCAAGAATTGAGAAATTCCACATTTTCTCAACCTCACCCACAATAATACAACATGATCTACACAAGAAGGCTTGACACTCTCTTCAACTGATAAGAGTTTGAAGTTTCAAAACCAAAGGCATAATTTTTACCCTTAAACCCACCAACTCAACCAAACGTGCAGTAATAAAAGAGTGTGAATCACCCATATCAAACAACACTATTAAAATGAAGAATTTAAAAGAATAGTACCTCGCACTGTGGATGGTCCCGACTGATCATCCACCACAACCTGCTCAGCTCTGGACAACACCTTGGTTGCCACACTCTGATCTTTATTGCTCTGCTGAGGAGTTGCGGTGTTCTAAGAATCACCATAACTGACTTTTCTCTGTTCATGAGGGGTATGATGTTGTCCCCGTTCCATCAAATCATACGACATCTGTGATCCCTGAGGAGTGCCATGCACACCCGAACTCAGAGAATTCCAACAATAGCGCTAAAGATACCCCATATTCTTGTAATTGTGACATGATTGAGGTTGTGTCGTACAATCCTGCTTGATGTGTGCTGTAGAGCCACACTAAAAACATCTTGGTTTGCTCTTGGGCTTTGGAGGAAGATTTACCGATCCTGTCATTAGATTATGTGCCATACTCCCACCCTAGGAATATGTGTCCCTCCTCCACTTGAACCTAGCATTAGAGTTCCCACTATTCCCCATGGGTACCACTGTGCTTCCTCTTCCTGGAGCTCCCAACAGATCCCACTTAGCCATCGATGCTTGATTCACCATCTCTTTGTAATTACTGATACACAATAATGCAATTTTTGAAATGATATCTTTCCTTAACCTCGCTTTGAAGATCCTTACCTTCAACGACATTCTACCTACCACCTTGGGTGAATACCACACTAAGATCATAAACTTAGCTGCATACTCTTTCACATACATATGCTCTTGCTTCAGACTGAAGAAATCAGTTTTGCGCTGAATTCCGAAAGTATGTGGGTAGAATTTTTTATTAAATAACTCCTAAAAGCCTTCCCATGTTATACCCTGGTCCGTTCCTTCTTGGACAACCAACTCCCACCACTTAATAGCAAGATCCTTTAGATTATATGTTGCAAGATTTACTTTCATCTCTACGGGCGTCCCCAAGAAATTGAAAATTCCGTTCATTCTAGACAACCATGCCTCTGCCCTCTCCAGTTCTGAATCACCCCTATAGATGGGTAGATCCTGCCTTTGAAACTGAGCTTCATAATCAACATACTTTGGCTCTTCTTCTCTATTCACACTTCCCACATCTTGGAAAGCTTGCACTATGCTCTGGACTAACTGTTGGTGCACCTGGGGCTCAGGTGAACCCACGTTCTCATCGGCCACTTCCGGTTGGTCTCTACAATGCCTACCCAATCCCATTTCTATAAAAAGAAAACAAACAACCATGAGTCTCACTTCTATAGAAATCAATAATTCCCATTTCAAATCGCATTACACAACACTATCACAATGAGGCTTTCCACCTTTCCACATATTCCATGTTTCAGAATTTTTGAAAAGAAAACCTTTTTTAAAATAACGAATTAATTCAAATTACAATTTCACACATTTGAAAATCAATTTTTTTCTAATAATCTCATAAATCATTATGCCCAATGAAATGCATCCTAGAGGGAAGTCATTTCTACCATATATACCATGCACATCTCATTCACAATACCCATGACAATGAGATTTCCAATGCCTATTAATGTCTCCAAAACAGTTATGTACCAAAATCCCTAATAACTTGATGTTCCACATAAAAGGGTTAGCTATGTCCTTTTATGCTATACATTCCATGTTCCGACATTCCTACACCTTTCTTCCTTCCTAACTCAAGGAATATATCACAACTAATGTCAACTCCAAATATGAGAATCAAATCCAAAGGACTAAATAAGATGATACCACTTGTAACACACCTTCCCTACCTCATTGGAATGAGGAGACAGTGAGGGTTACTTGGCCTTAAGGTACCATAGGCTTGAAATAAATGTCGAGGGCTTCAAGGAATAGTGGGGAATGATTTTACCTTAAGAAGATAACCCAACTCAACAAAACAACAACTAAAGAATCATGCACTTTCAAACCCAAAAATGTGATACTAAAAATTCCATCACAAAAACCAAAACCATTCAACTAAACATGTACACAAAACATAAGATTATAAAGTGGAAACTAAACAAAAAACAACATGATCCAAGACACCACCACAGCTCCACACCAAGCTCCTATCTCAAAGCTCCACCAGAACATCACAATGCACCACTAATTGAGGGTGATGCCTTAACTTTTCCCAAGTCACATTACACGACATCTGCAAAGACACCAAAGTGACAAAGCAGGGGGTGAGTAAAACTACTCAGTAGGATTTTCCCAATTGACTTCCCTACACACGCCACTAGGATAAAACCATTATCAAATTTATATAAATCAGTTTATATAATATGATCACAAGTGAAACCAATACCATGAGCCAAACATTCTCTTACCAAGCCACACAAGGAAGCAGATTCAACCATGCAACAAGCCGATTACCATTTTCATATTTCACCCACAAGCCCCATCCACAGACATCACCAACGAAGCACACAACAAACCATGGTGGCACTTCCCATTCAACCCATTCATTACCAATCCAATTGAGTGGTACTTCCCACCCACTTGTTATTGATGGTGGCCCTTCTGTCCACTATCCATCCCCTTTTTATAGTAGTACTTCCCTCCCACTTCCACACAACATTCAAAAAATCCATAACCAGGCATATAACCCACCAGGGTCAAAACAACATAAAAATAACCATCTACATAACATGCCAAACCACTTCAATAAATCATCCATTTATTGAAACCACACATAAAACATTTTCCATTCCAAACCACATTTCAATGAAATAACCTATTTATTGAAAATCATATTTCAAAAAACATTTTTCATAATCAACCACTAATGATTTCAAAATCAACATGTTAAAATCACACAACAAATCCCCCTTTAGAAATAATAACCCATTATTCTCAAAATCCGCCAAATCAGCACCGAATGGTTTTTCGACAAGATTCACACATCAATATCACAATTAATTTCAAGCAAAAAAAATTAATTTTAACCCAAAGCACTAGTTCTAACCAAGTGGATTCGAGAGAGAAGCCACATACCTTTAGGGTTCCAACAAAATCAACTCACAAGAAACCACACCCCAATCTGGGAAAATGATTCCTGAAAACCACTCTATATCTCCTTCCCCACCATCCAAAAGCCTTAAAATCAACACCCAAGGAAACCCCAACTCTATATCTACATGAAAAAGATGTATATCTAGAAAACTAAGAGAGAGCGAGATGAAGATCTAGAGGAAACCACAAAGAAACAAAGAGGAGAGACTTGCCCAGGAGAAACCACCTTCAAAACAACACGAAACCCCTTTAAAGCTCTTCCTAAATGAGTGGGAGAGCACCTTCAACCTCTGAGAACCCAAAATACCAAGTGAGGCTCTAGTGGGAGAAGATTTGAAGTGTTTTAGGTCATGAATGATGGATCTCGGGTTTAAAAACTCTAACTTTAAGTGGTGTTATGGTTAGTCCGAATGTTTTGGAAAACCATGCGCAAGCCACTGTCTCGAGAGAAGGGGTCCACACAGTTTACTCGCATGGTTTGGAAAACTGCGCACATGCCATGTTAAGCCTACTACCTCCCCCTGCACAGATTCCTGGAGAACCCGTATGATTTCCCCTAATCGTGCTCAAACCGTGCTCCCTAAGAGAAGCCTCAAAACTTATTCAAAACCTTTCCTAGATCTCCCAAAATCTTCTCAACTCATCCCATGTACTTAAAAAACATAAAATAGCATAAAAAGGATACATACGTTAAACCAGGGGAGCTACATACTGAAGGTTCTGGGTGCAGCGGAAGCGCGTGGGTGGATGTGCCCACTTGGATTTTTGTCATTAGCAATGATCAATCCGGGATCAATATGACGATAAACGCCAGTCTCCACGGATCGAATCACAGAAAGAGAAAAAGAAGATGGTTTGTCCGGGAACCACAAACAAGGATAGTTACAGGTTGATTATAATTAATTTAATTAATTATAAAGAAATACCTTTTGGGTGTTCTTTCTTCGTTGATGTTCTCAATCACGTTGTCGATGTGATCCGTTGTTGTGTCATAGAAGCCATGTGTAGACTCCCTCTAGAGGTGATCCACACGTGTACCTCGTTTCTCGGGACGTCGCCAAAGTATTCTCCGGGTGGTAGCGTGGAGAAGCCTTTACTTGCGTTGTCCGCCTTAGATTTTCTTGATCCGATGGAAGAGGATATCTCTCGGTCTTGAGAGCGTTCTGGGACGAAGAGGTTCTTTCGGCCATGAAATAATTCTCTAGAGAGGTTGTGCACAACGATTCTCTTGTGTGTCAGAAAAGAGTTGGGGTTGTGAGGATATTTATAATCGGGTGTGTGGGGTTATAGAGTTATGACAATAAATAAACGCATTACGCATTTTATTTATTTCATTGACTCTTTATTTAAAACCCCATGTTGAATAAATAATTCCTTGACATGCACCCACGCTGATTATAATAAATATCATTTAAAACAATATTATATCCTCAAAATCCCAACTAGAAAAAACTACACGGCGTGTATTAATAAATACACGGCGTGTACTTGTTTTTCATTGAAAACTACACGGCGTGTACATTAAATGTACACAGCATGTATATCTTGTTTTCATTTATTCATTTCCTTTCCAAAATAAAACTACACGGCATGTAATAATAATACACGGCGTGTACTAGTTTTATTTTCTTTTTCTTCCATCATTTAAAACAACATAGGCATCCTTGAATAATTATTAAACCACGTACGAGAATAATCTTTATTCAACTTGAGATACTTTGATACACTTAGTGTGTGACCCTCTAGGCCTCTTTCTCGTTGGCATTAGGCGGGCTTGCCTAAAGTCCAAGATTACTGTCTAGCAACGGGTCAAGGCACCCAAGAGAAAGAAGTTTACGCCTCATTGACGTATCACCTCATACGAACGCTTACTGTGTAATTTAATCCCTTTGTCTCAATATCTCATCAAGCAGGTTTCATGGCAGTGTCATAAACCTATATGCTTGATATGTCGTTCTTTGACTACCTGAAATAAACTCATCATTTACACCATGGACATGGAATTTAATGCGACAGTTCTATTTCAATCAAAGGGCCGAGATATCAACTTCCATAAATGGAAGGGACAAATCCTTCCTCGACTTATCCATTAACAACATGTCACTCGTGACACACCCAACGTACCCTACTTCCCGCCAACTGTCTGTGTGACGGTTTTCGTCAGTAAATCTAAGTGCACGAGTCCTGACATGAGTTAATGATAATATTCTAGTCTAAGGACCATTACACACACTCGTAGATAGCAATATCCGATGACACCAAGACATGCGGAATTACTACTGGCAGGTCTGTTCTCATAATGTCCCATCTTGGAGATTACCAAGTGCGAACTCCATGAGAGAGAGTCTCGTCTTCTTATGAGTACTCGCACATGATGGTCTGTATACTATGTGTCCTGTCATAATATGTCATCCAACCGCAGAACTTTATTTAAAAATATTATTATATCATTTCAAGGTTCTCATCATAGCGGGGATCTGCTATGACCTTATTAATGCAACAAATATTTCAGGACATTATTATATTATAGTCATGCAGAACAATGAACAGTATATAATAAGTGAACATTTATGTAATCAAAGTACAAAACAGTTGGTTCTGAGGACACCAACCCTTACAAACTCCCACTTGGACTAGAGCCAACTGCCTACGACTTTTAGTCCGCTAGACCTCACATGATGATCATGTTTCTGCTGAGTCAAGGCTTTAGTCAATGGGTCTGCCACGTTGTCTTCTGTGGAAATACTACTCACTACAACTTCACCTCTCTAAGAAAAATCCCTCAAGAGATGATACTTCCGAAGTATGTTCTTTGTCCGCTGTTGTGACCATGGCTCTTTTGCAGGTGCCACCGCTACAGTATTATCACAATAGAGTGTGATAGGATCTTTACTGCTCAGTAAAACATCCAGCTAATGGACGAAGCTTCACATCCATACTGCTTCTTTAGCTGCCTCAAAAGTTGTGATATACTCGGACTCCACTGTAGAATCTGCCACCACACTTTTTTTTGAGCTCTTCCAGCTCAATACACCTCCATTCAAACTGAAGATGTATCGAGTCTACGACTTCATGTCATCTTGATCAGTCTGGAAACTAGCATCTACATGTCCTCTGATGACTAGTTCCTCATCTCCTCTATAAACCAAGAACATATCCTTAGTACGCCTCAGATACTTAAGGATAGTCTTGACTTCCATCCATTGGAGGTCTCCTGGATCAGCTTGATATCTGCCTACCACACTTAATGCATAAGCAAAATCTAGCCTCGTACATAGCATAGCATACATGACTGGCCCAATCGCGGATGCGTAAGGGATCCTTGCCATTCTCTTTCTTTCCTCATGTGTCTAAGGACACATTTTCTTGGAAAGATGAATTCCATGTGACACTGGAAACAATCCCCTCTTGGACTATTCCATACTGAATCTCTTCAGTATCTTGTCAATGTTTGTACTTTGATGTAGGCCTAGCATTTTCTTGGATCTATCACGATGGATCTTGATCCCAAGAATATATGCCACCTCACCCAAGTCTTTCATGGAGAAGAATTTATTCAACCATGCCTTAACTGACTGTAAGACAGGTACTTCGTTTCCAATTAGCAATATGTCATTGACATATACTATTAGGAAAACGACTGCACTTCCACTAAACCTTTTGTAGACACAAGGCTCACATTCGTTCTTAACAAATCCAAATTCTGTAACAGCTTCATCAAAACGAATGTTCCATGAACTTGATGCTTTCTTTAATCCATAAATTGAATTTTGCAACTTGCATACCTTGTTGGAATCCTTTGAAGTCACAAACTCTCCAGCTTGTGTCATGTAGACATCTTCCTGGAGGTTCCTGTTAAGGAAAGCTGTTTTGACATCCATTTGCCAAATTTCATAGTCATGGTAAGCAGAAATGGACAATAGGATTCTGATGGACTTCAGCATTGCAACCGGTGAAAAGGTTTCATCATAGTCAATTCCTTGATGCTGTCTAAAACCTTTTGCAACCAGTCATTCCTTATAGGTGCTGACTTGACCCTCCATGTCCAGTTTCTTCTTGAATACCCATTTATTACCAATAGGCTTTACATCATCTGGAGGATCTACCAAAATACAGACTTGGTTTTGGTACATTGAATCCATTTTCAGAATTCATGGCTTCTTGCCACTTGGAAACGTCTGTGCCTTCAACTGCTTCATTGTAGGTAAGAGGATCATCATTGTCAACCAATAATGAGTCACCATCCTCAGTGACAAGAAAACCATACCGTTCTGGTTCTCTCACCTCTCTCATGCTCCTACGCAGTTCTTGTGTCTCTGGAACAGATTTTTCTTCCACGGGGCTTTGTGGAATCTGTTCTTGTACCAACTCATGTGTATCTTGAGCCTCGACTTCATCAAAGTCTATCTCGCTCCCACAATCTCTTCTGGAGATTTGATCCCTCTCAAAGAATATGACGTGTCTTGCCACTATAACCTTTTTGTCTAAGGGGTTATATAGGTAATAACCCCTTGTTTCCTTGGGATATCCTATGAAGATACACTTTGTTCCTCGGGGTGCAATTTTGTTACCTGAAGAGGCCTTAACAAATTCTTCGCTACCCCACACGTGTAAATTCGATAACATGGCATTGTGTCCACTCCATAACTCGTATGGAATACCATTTATCGATTTAGTTGGTACTTGGTTTAGTATGTGTGCTGCTGTTTGTAATACATATCCCAAAAAGGATAATGGAAGACTCGCATGACTCATCATTGATCTCACCATGTCCAACAGGGTGCGGTTCCTCCTTTCACTTACACCATTCCACTACAGTGTGTAAGGAGGAGTGAGTTGAGATAGAATCCCAAACTCCCGTAAGAAATCAATGAAGTCTTGATTAAGATATTCTCCTCCTCTGTCTGAGCAGAGTTTCTTAATCTTCTTACCAAGCTGGTTCTCAACTTCATTCTTGTATTCTTTGAACCGATCAAAAGAATCTGACTTATACCTCATTAAATAGATTTATCCATATCTACTAAAATCATCAGTAAAAGTTATGAAGTACGAGAACCCACCCCTTGCTTCAACTGGAAATGGTCCACACACATCTGTGTGAACTAATTCTAGAATCTATTTATCTCTTTCACCTTTCCCACTAAATTGGGCTTTGGTCATTTTTCCTTGTAGACACGCATGACATACACCAAGTGGTTTTAGTTCGAAAGAATCTAAATACCCATCTTGATGTAATTTTGTCAAACGTTTCTCATTGTCATGACCTAGCCGGTGATGCCAAAGTTGGGTGTGGTATGAGTCATGTGAATTAACTTTCTTATCGATTGTCATTACTTGGTTTGTGTAGTCTAACACATAATGGCCGTTATATAAATGTTCCCTACCAAAACAAATGTTATCTTTCTAAAAGTAGCAACATTCATTTCCAAACATGAATATTAATCCATCAGTATCTAATCTGGATACTGAAATAATGTTTTTGGTTACAGAGGGTACATAATAACATCCTTTCAATACCAAGACCATCCCAGTAGGCAATGTGAGGTGGTAGTCCCCGACAGCTACAACAGCAAGTCTGGCTCTGTTGGCTGCTCGTAGATCTATCTCCCCTCGATCAATCTTCCTGAATCTACTTGGTTCCTATATTTGGATACATATCTGAGCACCAAAATCATTATCTAATACCCAATTAGTAGAAACAGATAGATTTCATTCGATAACAAACGCACCTAAAGCTTCCCCTTGCTTCCTTGGTTGGGTGCAGTTTTTCTTCCAGTGGCCCTTCTTTCCACATGCGAAACAAACAGCATCATGTTCCTTTGCCTCCCCTTTGATCTTCCTTTTCTTGGAAGGCCTTGAAGAAGCTTTGGGCTTAATGCTCTTTGCCTTCCCTTTCCTTTTATTCACCATAAGGACAGAAGGCTTTTCACGCTTCATGTCATTGTCCATTTGGAGAATATGGATAAGAATATCACATAGAGACTTCTCAATATTGTTCATGTTGAAATTAACAACAAAGTTTGAGAAGCTCTAGGGGAGTGATGCGAGAATGAGATCAGTACCCAGTTCTTCAGGGAGTTTAAACCCTAGAACCTCCAAGCGCTCAATGTAGCCAATGAGCTTGACTACATGAGGCCCAGCTGGGGCACCCTCTCCAAGCTTGCTCTGAAACAGAGCCTTGGAGATCTCAAACCTTTTCTGTCTTTCTCTCTCCTGGTATAAACCACGGAGGTGCTCAAGCATGTTGTAGGCATCCATGTCTTCATGAGACTTCATGAGCTCACTAGACATAGATTACAGCATCAAACATTGAACGTTGAGAGCATCGTTCAAATGTTGATCATAGACTTGGAAATCTTTATCACTTTCCCCTAGGGCAGGAGAATCAGGAAGTGAGGACTCCAGCACATAAAACTTTCGTTCATGGTGTAGGATAACCCGAAGGCACCTAAACCATTCCTGAAAGTTACTGCCGGTGAGGATGTTGTCTTTATCCAGAATTGATCGCAGAGAAAATGTGGTTGATGTGTTTGTCATATTGATTCTACAATTTAAAAGAGCATATTTATCAGTACTTTCTTGATTACATTTTATGAGAAATAATAAATTTTATTAAGTCTCCCACTATTTTATCAATTCCCAATGGCCCTCACCATTGAACTCGGAATGTCCAGTTTCTTTGACATTCTAATGTCAAGGATCCATATTTCCCTTCGCATAACCCCAACAAGGGTTGGTCAAGATATTTGAAGGTATTTAGGTAGGCGGCTCTTTGCCAACTGTGAGCTTACAGTTCCTTGATCTGTTGAGGGGACTCCCCAATCCTGAAATCCTGACTTGGATTTCCTCAACTCTTGCCTCCAATATTACATCAAGTCTAGCAAGGGCTACTTCTCTTGATGTAATATGGTTAAGTCAACCTGAAACCTTTCATAAGGGATTCCTTTAAAAAAGTAAGTGTCCCAACAAGGGTTGGTCAAACACATAGTTTTATTGAGTCTTTCCCTTAATCAAGTAACGGAAGGCATGGTCTGACTTAATATGGTATTTTAGGGATTTTAATCTTTATGCCTATCTTTGCATTATCACATGCTTGTTAATATTAAGTGATGCTTGCTTAAGTGATTAACCATGTTCCGATAATGTATACGCCTAGACCGGTTTTTATTTTATTCCATCTTTGCATGCTTGTTCATTTTATTAATTATGTGATCGCGAAAACACATGCATAATATATAAACCATGCAATCAGACAGAAATAAAATAAGATGGCATGATCATGAGCTTCTATTTGGTTAGCTTATCTAGCGGTTTTGATAAGCTTACCCTGACCTAGGGAAAATACCTTGAACCTGATGGTTTGTGTTTTGCAGCTCCCACCTGTCCACCTTTGTATCTTCTTGTGTCAGTTTCGCCTTGGCTTCGGGATTTGAACCATCTCCTCTGGCTTGGGAGATCCTCCATTACATGGGTTTACATTAAAGAAACCATTGGCACACATGCCCTACATTTTATTGGAAGAAGGCTCGCAGGCCAACAAATTTAAATTAAATAAATTTAAGTGAAACCATACACATACAATGGGTCTTTGGTCTAGCTCATGATCATCCATAGTATGCAACGACATTTACACATATTTAGAATTCAAATTCTTTTAATAGTTCTTTTATTTAAGATAAGACGCGCTCAAAATCAATTAATTATGATCCTATAATTAATCAATTCTTTATCTTAAATTCCTTTCTGAATTTCCTTGAGATTCTTCTCATCCATATTCCTTGTACGGGTCTTTGTACATTGGAGGAAACCTGGTGAAATTCCATTTATGGAAAGTACACGGCCTGTAGTTTATAATTACACGGCGTGTATTTTTCTTTTCACCCTTTGTCCAAAGTACACGCTGGGGCTTTGGCGTGTTTATCTGTAATTTGGAAATTTTAGAGTACATGGCGTGTAGATGAATCATACATGGTGTGTACTTCCTTGTTACGCGGTAACCGGCCTGGAGATCCCGTATACGCGGTACGAGACTTATCTTTGTACACGGTTTCACCTAGGTCGGAACGGACTACACGGCGTGTTGTTCCAACATACACGTCGTTTATTCTGGTTTCCACGTGCCATTCTATTCTGGTCAACACAACATGATTAAAACTTAGGCATAATCAATTCACACGGCATGGTTTGGTGGACCAGCGTCAGTTCGTTGAACCAAAGTACACGGCGTGTAGTTTTAATTACACGTCGTGTAATACTGTGTTGTACAGACAGGAAGAGCGGCTCCTCTGAATGAGTTCCTCGTTTTTATTTTAATAAAAATTAAAATTAAAAGGTCATTTCTGTGATATGAATCGAGAAATGAAGGAGGAAGAATAGATATCGTTAATTCAGATTTATAGAACGATTTATTTCGAATTGAATCAAATATGAATTCGTAAATTATCAATGAAAATTAAATAACTATAATCAACGTTGTAACCTCCTCTGATACCATTTGAAGGTTCTAGGCGCAGCGGAAGTGCGTGGGTGGATGTGCCCACTTGGCTTTTTGTCATTATCAATGATCAATCCGGGATCAATACGACGATAAACGCCAGTCTCCACGGATCGAATCACAGAAAAAGACAAAGAAGATGGTTTGTCCCGGAACCACAAACAAGGATCGTTACAGGTTAATTATAATTAATTTAATTAATTATAAACAAATTACCTTTTGGGTGTTCTTTCTTCGTTGATGTTCTCAATCACGTTGTCGATGTAATCTGTCGTTGTGTCGTAGAAGCCAAGTGTAGACTCCCTCTAGCGGTGATCCACACGTGTACCTCATATCTCTTGACGTCACCAAAGGATTCTCCGGGTGCTAGCGTGGAGAAGCCTTTTCTTGCGTTGTCCGCCTTAGATTTTCTTGATCCGATGGAAGAGGATCTCTCTCGGTCTTGAGAGCATTCTTGGAGGAAGAGGTTCTTTCGGCCTTGAAAGAATTCTCCAGAGATGTTGTGCACAACGATTCTCTTGTGTGTCAGAAAAGAGTTGGGGTTGTGAGGATATTTATAATCGGGTGTGTGGGGTTATAGAGTTATGACAATAAATAAACGTGTTACGCATTTTATTTATTTCATTGACTCTTTATTTAAAACCCCATGTCGAATAAATAATTCGTTGACATGCGCCCACACTGATTATAATAAATATCATTTAAAACAATATTATATCCTCAAAATCCCAACTGGAAAAAACTGCACGGCGTGTATTAATAAATACACGGCGTGTACTTGTTTTTCATTGAAAACTACACGGCGTGTACATTAAATGTACACAGCGTGTATATCTTGTTTTCATTTATTCATTTCCTTTCCAAAATAAAACTACACGGCATGTAATAATAATACACGGCGTGTACTTGTTTTATTTTCTTTTTCCTCCATCATTTAAAACAACTTAGGCTTCCTTGAATAATTATTAAACCACGTACGAGAATAATCTTTATTCAACTTGAGATACTTGGAAACACTTAGTGTGTGACCCTCTAGGCCTCTTTCTCGTTGGCATTAGGCGGGCTTGCCTAAAGTCCAAGATTACTGTCTAGCAACAGGTCAAGGCACCCAAGAGAAAGAAGTTGACGTCGCATTGACGTATCACCTCATACGAATGCTCACTGTGTAATTTAATCCCTTTGTCTCAATATCTCATCAAGCAGGTTTCATGGCAGTGTCATAAACCTAAATGCTTGATATGTCGTTCTTTGACTACCTGAAATAAACTCATCGTTTACACCATGGCCATGGAATTTAATGCGATAGTTCTATTTCAATCAAAGGGTCGAGATATCAACTTCCATAAATGGAAGGGACAAATCCTTCCTCGACTTATCCATTAACAACATGTCACTCATGATGCACCCAACGTACCCTACTTCCCGCCAACTGTCTGCGTGACGGTTTTCGTCAGTAAATCTAAGTGTGTGAGTCATGACATGAGTTAATGATAATCTTCTAGTCTAAGGACCATTACACACGCTCGTAGATAGAAATATTTGATGACACCAAGACATGCGGAATTACTACTGACGGGTCTGTTCTCATAATATCCCATCTTGGAGATTACCAAGTGCGAACTCCATGAGAGAGAGTCTCGTCTTCTTATGAGTACTCGCACATGACGGTTTGTATACTATGTGTCCTATCATAGTATGTCATCCAACCGCAGAACTTTATTTAAGAATATTGTTATAGCATTTCAAGGTTCTCATCATAGCGGGGATCTGCTATGACCTTATTAATGCAACAAATATCTCAGGATATTATTATATTATAGTCATGCAGAACAATGAACAATATATAATAAGTGAACATTTATGTAATCAAAGTACAAAACAGTTGGTTCTGAGGACACCAACCCTTACACATACAACATGAATTGACTGTTGATTCTTCAATTTCACCTCCAATTATAAACACTCCATTTTGAGGGAGTTATTTTCATCCTCAACTAACCTCATCTTGATTTCTCAATTCCCTTTTATCTTTTCCATTTTTTCTTCATGCACATTCCTTAATTGATGCAAAGTTATCCCAAGCTCCTTTACCTTTTTTTCTTTTCCTTCTAGTTGAGCAGATTTAATAACCCTAGAAACTTTTTGCAACTTTTCTTGCTCATAGAAAGCTTATATAAATAAAATCTCAAAGAACCCCTTATCAGAAATACTTCTTTTCAACTCTTCAGTAACTTAATCAATTATTTCATTGCAAATAGAAATTGTTTCTTCTTTTTCTTTCATGTGTTTTGTGAGAGTGTTAGATATGCCAACCATTATAGCCAATTCATCTTCCATGACATCAACTTATTCTTTTAGCTATAAATTTTCATCTTTAAGAGTACTAATCCTTGCAAAAATATGTCTTGCTACCGTTCTAGGGACTTTATTTAGATGATTTATCAGTTCAGTCTGAATATCACTAATTGGTTTATCATCATCACATCCTTAAAAAGTTTAAATAGGAGAATAATATGTATTATCACATGTTGTAACTTTCATATTAACTTCATTAGAAAGTGTCTTCCCATTAGTTGAAAGATTCTTCTTCATTTTCCTTGTATGTTTCTTCTTTATATTATTTTGAGTCTTGAAAGTTATATCCATTTGAGGTTTCTCACTCGTATCCTCAAATCTATACTTCATAAAAAATCTCTTGTATATTTTAGAGGTAACATTACCTCTGATACCAATTGAAGTGCCCAGATCTGTGTAAATCATTGATAGGGGGAGGGATATAATCAGTGATCCCTTTAAACATTTTTAAAAATTTATTCTTTTCAGTTAAACCTATATGTATTATTAAAGCCTCTATACACACTTCATTTTTCTCTTATCCTTACCATGAATGATGTTGTAAATTTAAAGCCACTGAACACAAGTATTTATAAGGTTTAGTTCAAAGGCCTACTTGTTGTGTCGGTTATTCTCCACAACATAGATTCTCTACTATAATCTTATTATAAATTATAATGGTCAATAAAGAGCTCCATTGTATCTATCCTGAGTCCCATAGGAGGTTCTTTAAACTACTTCCCACATTTTTACTAGAGTCCCACTGGCCTGTTTCAGAGTCCCACTAAAGACATCTTCTTCCTAGATTTCACAAGTGATTCTTCTCGATTCACTATAGAAAAATATTCTAATCTTCTCTCACGAGCTTACTAAATCACACTTGCTTGTGAATCTCTTTAAGAATATGAAATAGCCTTTGATAAGGTCTATTTTCCTTTCACAATAACCCTGATCATTTCTCTGATCATTCTAAAGTCTCAACAGTGCTTGGGAAATTCTGTCGTCTTCTGATGAAGACTCAGAATCACTAAGATGTCTGCCAATAGTGCACATAACTTCTTCAAGAATATAATATACAGGAATTATCTTGTAAAATATTAACACTATCTCTCTTCTTGTATTCTCAAACACTGTCAAATTAGTTAAAAGATCTTCTTTAACTTTTTCTGGCTTTAGTCTCAATACTCATTCACTGTATGCATGGATTGCATGGCATAAAAACTTCTTCTTGTTTACACATGTGGACTCACAATATTGATTCTTCATTTTAAGTGTCTTCATGTGTGCATGTGCATGAATACATGAATGCAAAATATCCTTCTTATCTCTTGTGTGATAATCTCAATGGGTATACACAATTTCTTCTATTTCTATTCTTCCTTTTTTTTCTTAGCACACACACACTTGTTATTTTAATTTGAGTTTAATTATGTGTTGTTATTTCAAACCTGAATATGTTTATTCTTATATATGTGTACTTATTATTTATTTCTTCCTCATTACTAAAATTTACACACACAATACTTTCATGATTTGTGCTCTTTTTCAAACCCAAATGGGTGTGTTCAATGTATGGATTGTTCTTTCACACTTGGGTGTCTCAATTCATGCATATTCAATATGCATGTATTTTCATCTCTCCCCCGTGAAAACATGAATCCTCGAGTACTCTTTAAATATTAATATGAATGCATGGACACACAAGCTCCTATCTTCATGAAATTTCCTTATTCTTCAAAAAAAACCTGCAATATAGTACGTATAAAAGGTGAAAACAAGAGGGTATTATTATTCATCATGAAAATCAGAGGGCATAGGTTCTTATCCTTCTTGCACATGGTCTTCCTGGATATCATTCATAGAACCAAGAATAATCTTGTTCAATTAATCGCAAATCACAACAAGGATGTGTAGCATCAGTTGTGTGTTTGTGGTTTCTTCTTCACGCATGAAGCATGAAGAGGATTTGAAGGATCTTGTCTCGTGTTCAACAGTTTTTTCACATAGAGGGTTTGGATTCTTTCAATAATTATGATGTTTTGAATTTCTGCATCATGAAAGGGTTTCGTGACACCTTTTCTTCATGTAGAAAGTCTTTATAGAAGCCTCTGCCTTTCACAAACTAGAGGGGTTTGAATTAGATCTATTTCTTCAGAGAAACAAGAGAACCATTTCTTCAAGAGTGGTTGAAACATTTTTTTACTTGGTGAATCTCCTTTTATAGGTGAGAATTCATGTTCAAATCTGTTGGGATCAAAGCTTTGAAAGGCAGATATCATCAACTTTGAATATTTTCGAACGCAGGTCAAGATATGGATGCAAGTCTTGGTTTCTTTCTATTCTACATAAAATTTTTATTTCCTAGTGAAATCCCGAAGTTAATGAATTTTATAATGCATACAAATCATCTCCCGAATGTGTTGAGCATCCAGGAATGGCCTAAAAACTTTTTTTCTTTGGCCATGTATGAATTCCTTTATTTTGATGCATGCATGAAAATTAAATTGCTTGCATGTGTTCGTTATGTAAAAATGATCACTATGGGATTGAGATGATTTCAAATTATTCTTAGAGAGATGATATCAATTTTCGGATCGAGTACTAGTTCTTGGGTGTTGTGGGGGTTGCTGGAGGTTGATGAAAATCTCAGAGGAGAAGATCATATGACCCTGCTTCAATCCTGAACCATGGAGATCAGATGGATATCCCAGTTGAGTGTGATTGATCCTGCGATTGATCATATGGTGGATCATGTTTCTGGGATGTATCAGATGGCTGATATCACTTCCCAATAATTTTATGTTGTCCCACATCAAAACGGAGTCATAGGTGAGGAGCGGTATATCAATCAATGCATGAAAACTTATCTCTAGATTACTCCTCTCCCCCCTCTGGTGCCGCCCTGCACTGGTTCATCATGCGGGCGTGCTTCAGCCCCCACACTTGCCTCCTCGGGTGTGCTCCTAGTGCCCACCTATACACACCCAGGGGATTATACATTTCCCCATGCACCTCTTGCATGCAATCTTTGAGGGCTTCCCTTGGGCCGAGTAGACCCTCAGGTCCCACATACTCTGGAGGTCTGAGGTCCCCAGCTGGCCTTATAAGATGGCCCATATTTTTTGAAAAGGAATAAAAAATGTACTTTATTAAAAACAAATTATAACCAAAATAATTTTCTATAAAAAATACCAAAATCCCCTTCATATTATCTTATTCATCTTTAATTGTCATACTTATTTTATTATTGGAATAAAAAATAAATGATCTTCAACATTCCTTTAATCCAATCATGGATGATGCATGGATCATTTTATCATTCCTCATGCATTAAAACATAATGCATATCCTTTTTGTCGCGAGGGATGTGTTCTCCATTAACACATATCTTGTACTTTGAGGAACAGCTCAAACAATCATCAGGTTTGATTTACAACCTTCATCCAATTAGATGCTATTGGATGGATCTTCTAAAGTCATCATGCAATTAAGTATTGCATGTCCTTCTTGCAATGTGGTAACAAACTTGTAATGTTTTAACAAAGAATATTCCAGAGAAACATGTCTTGGGACTTATGACCTGTTCTACCATCATCTGATTTGTTATGGAGAATGTCCAAGCATGACATCCAATGTCATTTCATATTGATTATCCAAGTGACATAAGCTTTGGAACAACTTCTCATCTATAATCATCATCATCACTTCATCACAACCTTTCCATACACGTATTGAAATCTTATTGAAAATAGATGAAACACTATTATCAAAAAAATGTTGAAAAAACATTAGCATAGAGAAATATCATCTTTATAAGTCAAACACATGTAATAATGTTTGCATGAAAACATAATTATACATGTGTGTACATCATTTTAGTGAGTCAAACACTTTCACCCACATACGTGGATAACTAAATTGTTCCTCTGTATATATATTTCATAAGATTTATACATTTAAAAAATCCACCAGAGGGATATATAAGACACTATTTTTCATTCATTAATACTTATATTTGCCTCCTAAAATCAATTATTTTAAAAATAAAAAATGAAAAAATTGGTTCTGTATCCCTTTTAATTGGAATCATATAGATAAAAGATTCATAATTCTATGAATAATCATAACATTATATAACTACATAATATAAAAAGGTTTCAAGATTTATTCTGTAACATTATATGAAAATACCATCTGGTCAAGAAAATAGAGAAAATGGTATTTGCACGATATAGATAATATTTATAGGGTTTATTTACTAATTTCAAAAATCTATCGACATATAGAATATAGGTGAACACCATTTAATAAATATAATAAAAAATAGAGTATTCATAAAGGAAATTAATTGGACAAATAATTATTCTTATACACATAAGATTATTATGAAATAAAAATGTTGTGATATATAATTCTTTCAATAGATAATAACAATACATAATTTGTTAAGAGAAATACGATTGAATGTATTTTTATAGAATTTACTTCATCAAGAATATGGTATTATAATGGATATGTATTTATATGAAAACCACTTTTTTGGAGAATTAGGGAAAATATTTTTGTAATTAAACAAATATATGAAGCTTTAGAAAACATTTATTGAAATAGAAATATTTTTTTATATGATTCAGTATTATATTATCTTTTATAATACCATTAAATCCAAGAAAAAAACATTAATAGAAATTAATATCCAGGGATGAAAGGAGTGTTTCCACAGAAAATATTAGAAATTTTTTTCTAAAAAATCACCCATAAATAAAATAATAAAATATTTTTATTTTTTAATATTATCAAATGATTTGAAGGTTAAATTAAATGAAATTTTTAAATTTTAAAAAACAATATATTTGGATGTTAAAAAAATATAACATCAAAGATAAAATGAGAGTAGAAAATTGAATTTATATTTGTAGAATACATTTTTTGAAAACCACATTGATTCAAAATGTTATAAATAATCCAATTTAATACAATTTAATGTGAAAAAAAATCTATTAAGGACAGCTATAGGGGAAGCAACTAATTTTTACTATAAATAATATAAACATTATCCATATGGATTATAAAATTTGAGGGATCTTGATTTGAAAATGAGGTTTGGAAAAGATACCATAAAAATTAAGTAATATTTAAAATCAAATACCTTGAATGGGAAAGAGATTCCAATAAAAAAATAAAATACCCTGAAAAAAATAATGATTTAATATAACAATTCATAATTATGTGCACCTTATAAAGGGAAGTTGTTTCATAACATGAATTGTATCTTCATAAATAGGAATTAATACCATGAAACCCTATTAGGTAACATAATATTTTTAGTGAGTATAAATTGATAATGAGGTTGTAAGGAAGAATTATAAAAACCTATAAGATAATGATAAAATAAATTATATACTATAAATTATGTATAATAAATAAAAATTAAAAAAATATAGTTTAATTAGAAATTTGTAAACTCAATGGAAGAAAATTGTATTAGCATAAACCCCTACGATATTAGAAATAATCAAGTCAAAATGTCTTAAAGTATATGGGTTGAAATGAAACATTAAATACCATGAATAATAAGTTGATCATGGTAAATGAATTATAAAATTTAAATTTTATACACCATTCTAAATAAAATATTTTGTATAATAAGATAATGGTTTCATTTTAATGAAAATTAAAACAAAAATATAATAATTTGTAGGTTTCATTGGAATTTTAACAGTATTTTATTTTTCTAACTTGACATAAAAAAATAAATAATGTTTTCCTCAATAATATAATAATAATTTATTATAATAATTATTATTTGGTAATTATATTAATGTGGTTCTGGTTGGTTCGGAGAATAAATATAGAGAAGAAAAGGTAAGGAGTAAGTAATACTAACTTTAGTACCCTAGTAATTCTTTTAAATTTATCTTTGGCAATGAAGGGTATAAGACAGACTATGCTAAAAAAGGCTAGTGAAAATGATATATGTTTCTAAGAATGAAATAATTTAATATTTCTATACTTAAATTCAAAATATTGGGTGTGGAATAAAGTAGTGGAACTATCCCCTTTATAAATCAGAAACAAGAAGTTTTTTGGAACACCCATTATTATTTAGTAATGGAATGAAAATATTCAATGGTAAATGGTTACAAAAGTGATAAATAATGTAATGTGGGGTGAGATAAGGTTGACTAAGTAGCTAATATTCATTTTACACATGTTTTATACTTTTTTTGAGCCCTTTTCCACTTGTTTTTTGGATTTTTGCTGTCTTGATTTTTACCATGTTAACTAGTTTTTAACTTATTAGGTTATATTTAATTCAAAAAATATAAGGTAACACTTATATCTAAATATTGAGGTGATAATACCAAATTTAATCTCCATACAGTGTAATTAAATTTATATATAAGAAAAATTTTACTTTTAAATTAGAAAATTCAATATATAGAGAAACTATTTTGTAGAAAAATATTTGTTTTACCTTTAAGTGTTATTAATATCATTTAGTATTGATTTACTATTTAATGAATATTAAGGGATATATATATATATATAAATTTAGAAACATTATATTATATTCACTATTGAGAATATATTAATTTCTTTGATTAGATAAAAATTCTACAACATTAATGAAATAATTATTCAAAAAAACACTTCTATCATTATCATGATAATTAACTTTAATCATAGTAATTAGAATTTTAAACCTAAATACTAAATTTAGCTCATCATATAACATGAACATGATAAAATATGTAATTAATTTTTCTAGATTTAATGTCTATAGTTTTTGAAAAAAAATTAATATAACAAAATAAATGTGTTATTTAGATTTAAAAATTACTTCTGTTCCTAAAACATTATAAATTGATTTTCCATAAATAAAATGGGGTTTTCAAAATTTTATATTAAATATTAAATATATATTTTTGTATATTTTTTCAATAAATTTCTAAGTCATTATTTTATTAATATAATGTCATAAATGTGATGGTATTAAGAAAATATATATTTTTAACTATTCACCATAAAATAAATAAATTTATAAAAATCTAAAAAATTCATCTTCAACTAATATTAAAATTTTAAATCATAAAAGGATTTTTATTTTTTCAATTTAAATTATACAATTATATTTTTTGTCTTTAAAATAAAATCGAAATAAAAATGGAAAACCGATTTTAAAGGGCAATAAGTTTTCAAAGTATTAACAATTATTATTTTTATTTGTTATCAACTAATAAAGAAATTAGAGATATTGGTAACTAACAAGATAATATAATTAAAATTTTAATTTATGAATATATAAATGTGTCTTATATGTTAATATATATGATAATATCTAATGTTAATTCATTATTAATTCAGAATATAATATGTTCATTGATATATCTCATGCATAATAATGCATTTAAAAAAACCAATCTTATTATTTTTTGATAAATTATATCTAAAAATAATTTTTATTACTAATATAAGTAGAAGATAATAAAATTAAATTTATTTTCAATTCTTATAATTTGTTGTGTTATTATAATAAGATAATTTTTATTTTTTAATTTATAAAAATTCAAGATGTATTTTAGGATTTGTTTTTGCATTATAAGATATTTTTTATTCTTAGAAATCATATTCTTCATATTTTAGACATAAGTAGTATTCAGTTATAATAAAAAACAATTTTCATTTACACATTAAAATAAATATTATTCTATGAAACTTTTGTTATGGTTGATTGTAAAAGAAAAAAATATTATTTTTTTGAAATCCAAATACATTGAATGTCTTATCTGACACTTAATTTTTAGACGTATGATGAACTTCTTCTCTGAAACATTTTTTATACATTATGCATGATAATAATAATATTATTCTCTATAAAAATTGGAAAATTTATTTTATAAATGATTTATATATTTTATATAAACATTATTAAATTAGATAATAATCTCAATTTTAATTTTTTTTCCATTAAAATTAGTTAGAAAGGGTGAAGGTAGAGTTACAGCGGAAGGGGAAAATTAAGGTAAAACTAAATTAAAAAATTATTAAAGGTTAAAAATGTAAAAACCATATGCGATATTCTATTATTGTGGAACTGTTGACCTTATATATTTCCCTTCAAAATTATTATCCATTTGGACCCTTTTTCAATGAATAATGAAATGAAATTATAAAAATGGAAAGGCATTTAAACAAATTCCAATATTTTTACTTATAAATAGATCTCACTTATTCCTCATTTATCTACCCATTAAAAAGATTTGTCTCAATGAATAATATATCCTACTCTTTCCAAAACATCTTCCACACACCCTTGAATATTTTTTCTCACCAAAAGAAAATTTTATGGGGCATTAACAATTACCCCTGGGTGAACTTCCAAGGGATTAATTATATTCTCAACCCATATTTTTTTGGTTCTTTCCTTCCTTTACAAAAATCATTTCCTCTATATACATGAATGTCACAAACCAGGTCAGGTCGCCATCCGAACTGGCACCCGACCCGATCCGCAACATGGCCCAAAGGGCGTTCCCAATCTCCATGGGCTGGCACAAGTGTTCGGGTATCAAAACAATACATGAGAATGATTTACCCAAAATAGTAAACACAAACAACAAACAAGATAGATAAACTTAAATTGGAAACTTAAAACCAAACAGACCCTGAAAATTCAAATTTTAAAGGTTTATAACTTGATCCAACATAAAAAATGTAACGACAGCAAAAGTGACTAAAAATCTGACTCAAACCTCTAACCAAAAAAATAGGTGTGACGACCACAAGCTACAAACACTGACCTTCATGATAAGACCATCCACAACCCGAACGACCATCACAAATCACGATGCCTCAACCTAGAATACATAGAGAACAAGGTCTACATACACCCGAAGGTGTATGTATGGTGTGAACCAAGAGCATAGTAGTACGTCCCCCAATAAAAAGGTTCCACACAAAATTATTAAAAGACAAATTCATTTTCAATTTTAATTAAAGAAAATAATTAAATGATGGAATAGTTTTAAATAAAATGAGATTAAAGAAAACATTTTCAAATAGAACAACTTAAATTAAAACTCAGACACCCTTACTTTTTAAAATAACCAAAGTGTCACACCGACGAGGGTAAAGTGACCAATGAGCACTAACATTGGAGAGGACACATTGGTGTTAGATAGCTTGGGTCCCTAGATCTTCGTGTATTGGTGGAATGTGGCTTAGAAGGCCACAACCCTCATTAAACGTGGCTTAGAAGGCCACGACTCTTAGAAAACGTTGATTAGAAGGCCACGACTCTTAGAAAAGCATATGTTTAGTTAGTGTTGCAATATTCAGTCCTGCCAATGAAACCGGGTTGAGTCGCCTCCGGAACACTAGCTCACTAGTCTAGTATACCCTCCTAGCTACCCGGGCTTCCCAGTTTGTGCTCAAACAAGTTTCAAGTTTGTGTCACCTATAAAAATAATGCATAAAATCCAAACAGGGTACTTACACAAGCAAAATCACAAATTGCACACCCAAACCCACTTTTAAAACCATACGCACACCAAAATCTTTTTAAAACATAATCTGCACTACTTAAACATTTAATTAAACTAGATGCATAGTTTAACAAAAAACATTGATAATTTAGAAAACCCCTAAAATAGTTTAGTAAATAGTTTTTAAACATGTCGCAAAAAATCTTAAAGGGAAAAAAATCATTCATAACCCCTTTACAAAATAAAACATATTTTGACACACACCAAAATATACACCACGTCATCCTCACTCCCAAACTAACACATTTCACCAATTTACAAAAATAATAATAAACAGTCCAAAAGTAAAATCTTATAAAAAATCTAAAATAAATCTCTTGAAGTTACCCACTAAACCCAAGCCAAACCCTCTTTTACAACTAAACACACCCGCCTTCATGCAAAAAATAAAATTCGCATCACTTTCACAACATAATAATATACTCGCACTATTCAAAAGTCGCAAATAGAGTTATCAATAGAAAAACACACTCCAAATATAAACAACCAACTAAACAATTTCCAATGCAAATCAAACTTCAAAGAAAACCAACTTCTCAGAAAAAAATTAATTGAATAATATTCCAAAGAAATCAGTCGTTTCAAATTAATTCATCAAATAATAACTTGGATGTGGAACCACCTACCTCGACATAAAAACCAGGAAATTGATGTGGAATATTCAAATTATAGCGTGAAACCTCACTCACGTGCTGTTTTCACCATAAGGAACCTAGTGTGAACTCAAACACATGGATTCGAACCCAAAAACATAAAATTTAAACCCCAAAACAAACAACCAAACATCAAAACCAGACTCAAGACTCATTGTAAAACCGAAAACTCAAATATAAAAAAAATAGAGTAGAGGCCTAACCAGAGGGGTTTCACCCGCAAGGAGGAGAAATGCGACAGGGTGGCTCTAGACCATGGGGAGCAGTGTTCCGGGGAAAAGGAGATGCCAGTGGCAGTCACTGTGCACAGGCAGGGAGGCTAGTCGTTGGGTGGAGGAATGCAGGGGTGCACTGGGGTTCACCGGACGTATGGGCGCTGGCTAGGATCAGAGAGGGGGAGTTTTTATGAAACGAGTTGCTGGCTGAGGAGGGCAGGGTGAAGGGAGGTTGTGCGTAGCAGTGGCTGGCCAAGGAAGGTGCAGGTGGTCCGATGCAGGGCGGTCGCCGGATAGGAGGAGAGGGGTCAGGGTGCGGTGGATTCTGGGCGAGAGGGGAAAAGTGTAGCACACTGGCCTGGCTTGGCGATGCAAAGGCCGTGTGGCGTAAGGAGGCCGGAGCGGAGTAGGGCGCAACACAACGGGCATCTGGGACTAGCCGAGGAGGGGAAGAGGCGACGATGAGAGAGAGGGGAAGGGCTGTGGGTGGTGCCGGCTTGGAGAGGTGAGGGGGGTGATCTAAATGGGTGGGGGAGTCCGAAGGGGAAAGGGGGAAAAAGTGGGGGGGGGTGTGATTCAACCCTGAGGGGGAAAAACCCAACAAGAAAAGAAAATAAAAATAAAAATAAATCTAATAATAATAATAATAATAATAAACTAAAACTAATTACAAAAATAATAGTAATAAATTTATAATAATAAAATAAAAGTTTTAACAATTATAACAATAGTGATAAAATAATTATAACAATTACATACTTAAATAATATCATTATTATGATCATTAAAATAATTTATTAAAACTTTTATCACATTTAATATTATTTAATTATCATCAACTAATTTTGTTTAATTAATTAGACAGTAGCAGGTCACCCGGTGGACAAGGCGAGGATGCGCGGTTTCAAAAAAATTCCTCACCCGAGTCGTGGCTCGCCCAAGGCCACGTGGTCTCAATTTTCATTATGTTCTTGCTTTATTATTCGTAGAATAAATTTTTCATCTCCCTGAAACATCGAGCAGGCCATGCGGCGAGCTGGGCGAGGTCGCGCGGCGACCCCAGTGAGGCCATGCGGCTTCGACCACGGTGCACTGGATGCAACCAAGAGTGAAACATTCACTTCTAAGTAAAAGCTCATAAATTTTAAGTCGAGCATTGACCAGGACTATCTGATGCCTAGTAAAAATAATAAAATAAATAATATAAAAAGGACAGGTGTGACAATTCTCCCCACCATAAATCTTTCCATACCTAGAAAGCCACAACTAGAACCAAACCCCAAAGTATAAAACCACACTCCCTTAAGGTTAAAAGGGGATCCCCACAGACATCAAGCAAATAGAAGAAAAAAGCATAGTTTTCGGAGAAAGAGACTCAAAGAAAACATAAAGAAACTTGCAAAATGACTTTCTGATATGTTTCATCCGCCCCGAAGAGCTAAAAAACCTCTGGTTGAGTTTTTTAAGAAAAGGATCCCTCACACCCATGGAAATCAACTTTACAAGACGAAATACCTCATGCACTATTAATGAAAACCACACCATTTGGTTAGAATGAACAAAAAAGGTCAAACCACATCCAAGGAACACTCTTATCACTTATCAACCAACCATATTTAAAATCTGAAGAAAAATATCAACACGGGGAGACCCAAGGTGCTCCCTACTATTAGGAACACACTAACGCTCGAGACGAGACTGGAAAACCGACACGGGGAGGTCCTGGCAAACTCCCCACCATTAAGGAAAGGCTAACACCAATTTATTCTAGAGTCCTTTGTGTGAGACCCATCGTGGGTATCGTCACCATTAGAACATACATAGGATACAAAACTTTGAAAAAAATACCTATGGTGACCAAACACCCCACCACAAGGGGCCGGGAAAGAGGGGCCCGACTACCATGGTGTCAAAAGCATGAACCAAGACAAACCAGCATTTCCACATTCCTGGATGTGTATTATTCCAAATTTGAGACCGAATTACCAAACATATCCCTTAAGGGACAATAAGAGATTTCATCCAGTGGAATGAAACCCCCAAGACTTTAAAGCAATGAGAATAACACGCCTTCACATGGTCACAAGAACCTTATGCAACCAGATGGTTTGTTCAGAGTAGAACAACCATAGAAACAATTTAAACTGCCTCTACTTTCAACACTGATGACAAAATTAAATTTGGGGTCTCATACACTCTTGGGGTTCCTGACCATGCACCAACTTCACTCTGAGGCCTACAACTGGAGCCCTGATGTTTGAAGCATCTCATGTTTCGCAGTTTGGTATGGAAGACTCCCGAAAAAAGCTTCTCCTTTCGGTGTCACACGCAAGCACACTAAAACCGAGGCAACACCAGAAAACACAAGACATTACGACATCCAAATGATCATACACGGAACATTCACCAACATAAGAGCTGGATTGGTGCATGTGATTCTCTTTTTGTCACACTGAATGAGAACACGACACCACAAATCGTCACCTAAAAATGACCATTGATGTAGAGAGGAACATTATATGGAGAGGGACTTCAAACTAATTCTTAAACAACACGTGATTCCTGCAATTTACCATAGCATCCCCATGTGACTGGGTCTGCCAAATTAGTGGCCTAACGTAGACTGCTTTCTTAAACGAAACAAACGAAGGACCAAAGTTCATTTAGAATAGTGGTCAGCACCGACAACTCCAGGCTGCTTCCACATTTCCCCACTGGAATCTCCTTCATCTTTTCCAAATATAACTCCCAAATTAATGAGGTCAAACTTCACCCTTGACTATCAAGGAGAACTCACACTGCAATACATCACCAAACATGACCCTTTTAGCTGATGAAAATACTACAAATCCCTTCAATACATTGGTCAACATTGATAATTCTGAACCACCTTCGCCCTTCCCTACTGGAATTCCTTTCACCGTTTCCAGGGGGAACCTTCAAACACGACTGTGTCAAACTTCATACCTGAAGAGTCAGACACTCAAAAGACCAAAACTACCTTCAAATACCCCTGCATCTGTCATCCCACTGCGATAGGATCTACTTAGTTGAAAAAAAGAGAGGTGGGTTCAATTCTAGAATTCAGGAAGAGATTCCTATAATCAACTGGAGGGTCAGCCAATAGTGATTTTCATGTGGCCGCACTTCAATCACATGTCAACGCTTTATGGGGGCTATACACTAGTCAAGAAAGAAAACCATGGACCCAACTGAACTGGTCCAATGGTCAAGACATACCACAAGCGAACACCAAACGTGTTGGGGGAACCACTGGAAGGGCTCCCTGATGTACTCTTCAAAATAATTCACTGACTACATTCTTGCATACCAACTTACAAATAAGAATTCAAACTCAGGACCCAAATCAGTCAAAAAGGATTTTTGGCTCGAAACTCCTCACATCCAACCTTTCAAAAATACAAGGACACACCACACAATCACCATTTACTAAAAACACCAAATTCTCATTTAACAAAACTTTTTGAAATTAAGAAAAGATTGTGGGTTGCACAAACACCAATGGTGTCCCATGGGCCTCGCACATGCATGTTCATGTGCCACAGCAGAACCCACCTCATATCTATCCAGACACTCATCCACTCATGCCATTAACCCTTTCCCTTTCCATATACACTCATGAATGTGGTTGCCCATGAGAACACCAAGGGTCAAAACCAAACCTTTCCATTTTTCAAAACCAAAAAATCCAACCATCACTTTTCAAACCTCATACCTCATTTTCTTTTTAAAGTTATTTATTTCAAAACATTTTTCAAAACATTTTCCTATACCAAAACAGTTTTATTTAAAAACCAAATTCCCACATTTCCAAAACAAACATACAAGGGACAATGAAAGAAGAAACTAGTGTCAGTGGGTGACTGGTACATATGGTTGGCGTCCATACACTAATCACGCCACTGCCACAAAGAGTATTCTAGGACAACGTCCTCGACTCCACATGTATTGCCAGACCCTGCGAGATCACCGGGACCACTGACCCTAATCCCTTTTCATTTCCTTAAAAAAGACTAACCACACGGTCCAAAAATTTAACCAAACCACAACTTACTTTGGTAACTCATGTCCCGCCATGAGGTGTGCTGGACAGGCACCTTACTCGTAGCCAGGACGTCGAGTCCCGACAACCTTAACTCTATTCTACTGTGACTCCATCCCAAAAGAACCCGAACCAAGAGAGAAAACCTCCCTATGATACCATTTTTTTCATGAATCAGGCTAGATCTCCATCCGACCTGGCGCCCGACCCGGTCTGCAATATGGCCCAAAGGGAGTTCCCGGTCCCCACAGGCTGGCACAAGTGCCTAGGTATCAAAACAATACATGGGAATGATTTTCTCTAAATAGTAAACACAAACAAAAAACAAGATAGATAAACTAAAATTGGAAATTGAAAACCAAATAGACCCTAAACAATCAAATTTTAATGGTTTACAACATGATCGAGCATCCAGAATGTAATGACAATAAAGGTGAATACAACTCTGAATCGAACCTCCAAACAACAAGAGAAGTGCGATGACCACAAGATACAAACAATGACCTGTATGAGAAGACCGTACACAACCCGAACCACCATCGCGGAGCACGATGCCTTAACCTAGAATACACAGAGAACAAGGTCTACATACACTCGAAGGTGTATGTAGGGTGTGATCCAAGATCCCAGTAGGATGTGACCCCAAAAAAGGTTCCACGCAAAATTATTAAATGAAAAATACATTTGCAATTTTAATTAAAGCAAAGAAGTAAATTTTGGAACAGTTTTAAATAAAATTAGATTAAAGAAAATAGTTTCAAATGGAACAACTTAAATTAAAACACACACACCCTTACTTTTTAAAATAACCAAAGTGTCACACCGACGAGCGTAAAGTAACCAATGAGAACTAACATCAGGGAGGCTGCATGGGTGTTAGCTAGCTTGGGTCCCTAGATCTTCATGTCTCGGTGAAACGTGGCTTAGAAGGCCATGACCCTCAGAAAACATGGCTTAGAAGGCCACGACCCTTAGAAAACGTGGCTTAGAAGGACACGAACCTCAGAAAAGAAAATGTTTTGTCAGTGTTACAATCACCAGTCCTGCCATGGAAACTAGGTTGAGTCACCTCGAGAGCACTTTCTCACTAGTCTAGTCTACCCTCTTAGCTACTCGGGCTTCCCAGTTTGTGCTCAAACAAGTTTCAAGTTCATGTCACTTGTAACAATAATGTATAAAATCCAAACATGGTATTTACACATGAAAAATCACAATTTTCACACCCAAACCCGCTTTTAAAACCATACACACACCAAAATATTTTCAAAACAAAATCTGCACTGCTTACACATTAAATTAAACTAGATGCATAGTTTAACAAAACACTTTGATAATTAAGAAAACCCCTAAAAGAGTTTAGTAAACAGTTTTTAAATATGTCGCACAAACTCTTAAAGGGAAAAAATCATTCATAACCCCTTTCCAAAATAAAACATATTCTCACACATGCCAAAATATAAACCAGGTCATCATCACTCCCTAACTCACACACTGCACAATTTACACAATAATAATAAATAGTCCAAAAGTAAAATTTTATAAAACAATCTAAAATAAATCTCTTGAAGTTACCCACTAAACCCATGCAAACCCCTCTTTTATGACTAACCACACCCGACGTCATGCCAAAAATTAAATTTTCATCACTTGCACAACATAAAAAGACAACCGCACAATTCAAAAGTCACCAAAAGAGTTCTAAATAGAAAAATACACTCCTAATATAAACAACCTACTAAACTATTTCTAATGCAAATCAGACATCAAATAAAACCAACTTCACACAACAAAAATTAATTTAATAATATTCCAAAGAAATTAAGCATTGAAAATTAATTATTCAAATAATAATTTGGACGTGGAACCACATACCTTGACATAAAACCCAGAAACATTATGTAGAATCTTAAAATTCTAGCGTGAAACCTTAATCGTGCGCCATTTGTACCGTAAGGAACCTAACGCGAAATCAAACACATGGATTCAAACCCAAAAATGTCACGACCCGTCCTCGGGGCCCGTGTCGTGACTACCCCAAGCCCGCCTTCCATAGACCAGGGAGTGGCGACTAGCACCAAGGCGTAAATCCCAACAAAATGGAAGGCATTGCCTTTGAAAAGTAAACAAGCACCATAGTGTAAGAAAGCGGAAAAGTAAACACTTGGTATAAACTGTAATAAGCTGTGTTGAAAGTAAAAGGGGCCGGAAATACAAGCCCAACTGTAAAGTACAACTGAAAGGAAAAACAGCAACTGGAAAGAAAAGCCGCAGCGTCGAGCCGTCCTCTGGAAGTCCCACCTGAAGGGTGGGTACAGATAGCCTCCACTGCTCCTCGGGTCTACCTGACCGCTCTGAGTACGTCCCGCCCCGTGTTCCACCTCCAGGTACCATCTTGCTCCGCAAGCCTCCACCACGATCAGTGCTGTCCTTCGTCTGCAACCAACACAACGTAGTGCGGGCATAGCCCGTGCAGGGGTGAGTACAAGCTGCTCAGTAGGGACCCTGAGACCCCCGAAGGTCTCCCGAAATCCACAAAGGATAAACCACAAAGAAAAGATACAATCACGAAGTAACATCTGACACAGCTTAGGTATATGCCCATACATATACCTAAGTCATCAATTCCCGTTCGGCTCCAACGTCCGAGCCAAAGCACAACCCAGTCCACACAGGAAAGCAAATGTATACCCACACAGGATAGCACAACACAATCCGCATAGGCGAGTAAACAGTAATCCACATAGGATAGCTCAACACAATCCACAAAGGAGAGTAAACAGTAAATCCACACAGGATAGCTCAACAAAATCCACAAAGGAGAGTAACACAGGATTCAGCTCACACAGGTATACTTCTTCGGGTGACGATAAAGATGATCACTAATCCATCTAAGTTGTCAGACCCACAAAGGATCGATAGGTAACTAACCCCCGCAATGACCCACACAGGATCGGGCCCACACAGGATCGGGCCCACACAGGATCGGGCCCACACAGGACCTGTAGGCGCTGGCTCACACAGAACCGCTGAGCGCTGACCCACACAGGATCGGAACCACACAGGATCGGGCCCACACAGGACCTGTAGCACTGATCCACGTAGGATCTCTGAGTGCAGTAGTCATCTTAGTCCACTGAGGATCTCTGCACAGTCGTCGCCGCAGTCCACTGAGAATCTCTGCACAGTCGTCGCTGTCGAAGTAGCAGTTGCAGCCAGCTCTAGGGTTCCCGCACACAGCAATCTCATTCGGGAGGGTCCGCTCCACGAGCCGAGAGGTTGATACATCAATTGACACAAAGTCAGAAGTTTATGTATCCAAAAGTTTTGTATCGTCAACAGGAACTCAACGTCGCAGATGGCGCGTCAATTGGACGCCCGGTCTGAGAGTTATTGGCTTTTTCGTCCTAGGGGCCCGGTTGGTTTTTAAGGAAAAACAAACCCGACCGTACTCCACCTACATCCGAAACCTCGGGCGGAGTGAGCCAAAAGATCCGTCTCACATAGAGGAAAACAATAAAGCCGACGGCACCTCAATCGAACGTCTGTAGCTCATGATAAGAGCGTTTCCGCTCCGAGGGCCCTATTGGTTTCGTGTACGAACCCACCCGGCCGAACTCAAAGTATTATGAAACCTTGAGTGCGATATACCGAAACGACCGTCTCGATCCAAGGATCGTGTTACCAATGACGACGCGTCGTTTGGAAGCACGTAGCTCAAGTTACGGGCATTTGACCGAAAACGGGGGGGGTCCAGGCCCGGGACGACCCGGCCCGACCCCCCCCCCCCCCCCCCGGGTCGGCCGAACCGGGTCGAACTGAATCGGGTTGACCGGAATCGGTACGACCCGACCCGGTCTGACCCGGCCTGGCTCAGCACGGCCGAGCGGCTGGACACCGAGGGCGTCGCCCCCGCGGTTTGTAGGTGTCGCGGCCCCCCGCGTGGGGCCGTGCTGGATCAAGGGGACGCAGCTTTGCCGCGTCCGAGTGCACCGGACCCACGCGGCCGCGGGTCCGCGGGCGCCGCTGTCGCGGCTTCAGCCACGGCGGTCCTATCCGGGGGCGCGCCGGGGTGCCGCCGGCGTCTTTCCCGGACCACCGGAGTTGCTCCGGTGGTCCGATTCTGTTCCCGTCTACGCCGCTACTCCTCCTGGGACTCGTTCTTCACTGCGGAACCATCAAACTATCATTGTGGCACGTTCCGTCGTCGCCCGTCAAATCCGCACAACAACGAAGAACGACAGAGGGTTGTCGGGCCGTGTTCGTTTTGCCCGCACCCTCCGCGTTAGATAAAAACAATGGGAGAATTTTATTCAACACATGAAACAACAATTTTAATAAATTAAAATTGTTCATATGAATCCGGTTCTTTAACTTTTTAATGATACATTTACGGGAATATAAAAAGGGGTATTTCCAAAATAAATCCCTACCTCGTCAAGTCGTCGCACGCGTTCTTCGCGGAATTGCTCATCGCGGAAGAAGGGGATCGTCACGTCATCGCGGAAGGGTGTCGCATCGTCGCGGAAGGACGTCGCGTCATCGCGGAATCCGGCGTTGCGTCGACGAACTCAAGTAGTTGGATATCGGAGATCGGGGCGGGGAAGAACGTCTCGGATGAAGTGTCGTCAAACTCCGAGGGTGACGGAGTTCTTCGCGTTCATTGCGTTCTTCGCGTTCTTCGCGAAGGAGGATGAAGGCTCAAGAATTCTACCAAGGCCTCTCGACGTGCAATCCTCCAAAAGTCGTGTTGGTCTTATTTTATTATTATGCCAACGAAAGAAAAAGGGGTAAGTAACGACTCAATTAATTCATAGAATTAATTCAATGAAATAAACCGTCAAATTAATTCAATGATAGAAACTGCCCATTTAATTCAAGAATAAAACCGCCCAATTAAATGGTGCGTTAAGAAATTAAGAAAATGCATCAGTTGACTTTCATAATGACGGGTTTTCGCGGGTGCGTTATTAATCGAAAAAGAAACGGCAGGGCTCGTGCGGGCCCCACCTCACAAATATCCTACCAAGAGGGTAGGATATTTCTGGATATCATCCTATCCGGATCAACTCAGCTTAAGCCGCTTTTAAGTGGCTTCAAGTGGCTTCCAAGTGGCTTAAGTGAAATAAAATAATGTTTGTCGTACAATTATTTTATTTCTTAACATTAAGCCCGAAAATTAAAAACCACACCCGAGAAAACACAACTCCGGAAGAGGCGTTTCTAAGCAAATACCGGCACTGTGATTTGATTAGTGCCCTCGGAATTTGATTCCGGGCACCAGTTCAAAAGTTAGAAAACCACGCTCGTCCATTCACTGAATGTACCCGAGCCAAACTTCAAAAAATGATTCTGGGCACACTGGGCCTCAGAATCAGGTGCCGTCAGAAACAGCGTTCTTGTAAAATTACAAAGAAAACTATGAAAAATATTTCCTTGAAATTTACAGGTCTTTACATTACTCCCACCTCAGGGCTTTACATCCCCATAATGATACATCAAAAACTAGGGAAACAAATGTGGGTACTGAGCACGCATCTGAGCCTCCTGCTCCCAAATGCTCTCCTGGAGGTTCCTGTGCTGCCATCTGATGCGCACAAGAGGAATCGATTGCCCACGTAGGACCCTCTCCTGTCGATCCTCTATCTCCACTGGGACCTCCGTAAAAGTCGCTCCATCATCCACGTCTAGCTCCCCATGGTCAATGATGTGTGTCGGATCGTGCACGTACCTCCTCAGCTGAGATACGTGGAAGACATCATGCACCCGGTGCAATTGAGGTGGTAGAGCTAGGTGATAAGCCACCTCGCCAATCCTACTAATGACCTGGAATGGTACAATGAAGCGTGGAGACAACTTGCCGCCTCGGCCAAATCTCCGTAAACCACGTCGAGGTGAGAACCGCAAAAAGACGTGGTCACCATCGTCGAACTCTAGTGGCCTCCACCTCCTGTCAGCATATGACTTCTTCCGGCTCTGAGCTATCCTCATCCGCTCCTGGATGACCTGGACCTTCTCTATCATGGCCCGGACCATCTCTGGTCCCACAAGTGCTGACTCCCCAGGGTCTGTCCAGCACAAAGGAGATCTGCAAGGCCTGCCATACAACGCTTCGTATGGTGCCATCCCAATGGTGGAATGGTAGCTGTTTTTGTACGCGAACTCCACCAAGGGTAGGTGGTCCTCCCAACTGTGACCAAAGTCGAGGACACATGCACGGAGCATGTCCTCAAGAGCTTGAATGGTCCTCTCCGTCTGACCATCCGTATGAGGGTGAAAGGCGGTGCTCAGATGTAGCCGCATCCCGAAGGCCTCCTGCAACCCCTTCCAAAGCCGGGAAGTAAAACGAGCATCCCGATCGGAGACGATAGACGATGGAACACCGTGAAGCCGTATAATCTCCTGAAAGTAGAGACGCCCCAAGCACTCCACTGATCCCTGCTCTTGGATGGGTAGGAAGTGTGCCGACTTGGTGAGTCGGTCAACAATCAACCAAATGGAGTCGTGACCTTTGGGAGTTCCTGGAAGTCCAGTCATGAAGTCCATAGATATCTCGTCCCAGTTCCACTCTAGGACCTCCAAGGGATGTACCAAGCCTGCTTGTACCTGATGCTCTGCCTTCACCTGCTGCCAGGTGAGGCACCGTGAAACGAACTCTGCCACAACCTTCTTCATGCCCGGCCACCAGTGCTGTCATCTGAGATCCTGGTACATCTTCGCCACTCCAGGATGTACCGCCAAAGGAGAAGTGTGAAACTCTCTCAGCACCTCCTCTTGTAAAGCGACTGGTACCAAGGTACGTCCTCTGTAAAGGACTTCGTTCTCTGCTCTAAGGGAGAAACCATCAGGTTCCTGTTCTGAGGATATCTATGCACGCCGTGTCTCACAGTCAGCATCCCCATGATGAGCCTCTCTGACCTGCTGTAGAAGGGGAGGAGAGACTGTGAGAGACTGAAGGAAGGCTGCCTCGTCTCTATCCACGAAGGATATCTACAAGGCGTCTAGCTACTCTGTCGCCTCCACAAGTAGCTGAATGCATGTCCTCCTGCTGAGGGCATCGGCTACTACGTTCCCCTTCCCAGGAGTATATACTATCTCAAAGTCATAGTCCTGGAGGAACTCGAGCCATCGCCGCTGTCTCATGTTCAGGTCCTTCTACAAGAAGATGTACCTGAGACTCTAGTGGTTAGAAAAAACTGTAAAGTGCTCTCCCATCAGATAGTGTCTCCATGTCTTCAGAGCGAAGACCACTGCTGCTAACTCCAGGTCATGGGTGGCATATTTCTTCTCATGCGGCCTCAACTAACGTGATCCATAGGCAATCATGGCCCGCTCCTGCATCGGGAAACACCCAAGTCTGGTCCCTGATGCATCGCAGTAGACTATGTATCCAACTCCCTCCTCAGGAAACCTCAAGATAGGTGCGCTGGTCAATCTATGCCTCAGCTCCTGGAAGCTCTGCTGACATCTTTCTGACCACACAAAGGGTTTCCACTTCTTCGCCAAAGACGAGAGTGGCGCCGCAACTCTGGAGAAGTCCGGCACAAATCTCCGATAGTATCTGGCTAGACCCAAGAAACTCTGCACCTCCATCACGCTCCTGGGTGGCTCCCAAGCTAGCACTACCTTAATCTTCACGGGATCCACTACAACTCCCGCCTCAGAAATGACGTGCCCCAAGAAGTGGACCTCACATAACCAGAACTGGCACTTCGAGATCTTTCCATAAATCTGGTGCTCTCGGAGTGTGTCTAGTACAACCCGCAAGTGGTAGGCGTGCTCCTCCTCCGTGGTCGAGTACACCAAAATGTCGTCGATGAAGACCACGACAAATCGATCGAGGTATGGCTGGAAGATCCTATTCATGAGGCTCATGAACACTGCTGGAGCGTTGGTTACGCCGAAGGACATAACCAAAAAATCATAGTGGCCATACCGACACCTGAAGGTCGTCTTCTGCAGGTCCTCGTCTCAACCTCTGAGCTGATGATAGCCTGACCTGAGGTCTAACTTTGAGATCCACCGTGCTCCCATGAGCTGATCGATGAGGTCATCAATCCTCGGTAGCGGATACTTGTTCCTCACTGTCACCTGGTCCAGGCGACGATAGTCGACACACAGTCGCAAGCTCCCATCCGCCTACTTGGCGAACAAAATCGGGGAATCCCAGGGTGAAACACTGGGTCGGATGAACCCCTTTCCCTGCAAGTCCTCCAACTGTACCCGAAGCTCTCGAAGCTCAGCGGGGGCCATCCGATACGCTGGAGTGGATATCAGGGCTATCCTAGGGTACAGGTCAATATAAAAGTCTATCTCACTGCGAGGAGGTAGCCCTGGAACGTCGTCGGGGAAGACGTCCGCATACTGATCCACCACTGCAGGAAAACTGGGACTCCGCACGTCAACTGCTCCAAGGATGAGGCTAGACAACTGATGATTGATGGGCTTCCCTCTCCTCTTCGGGAGTCCATCTTGTGCTGGGAAGGCTCCCTTCTCGCCGGTGAAGGTGAACCTGCTCCCATCGGTGCGTACACATCGCACCTTGCACCTAAAACAGTCAATCTGAGCATGGACTGTAGATAACCAATCCATGCCCAAGATGACGTCGTAAGGCCTCGATGCCGCTATAAGAAGATCCCAACCAAAGCTCTCGCCTCCTAGAGTAAGCTCACACTGCTGGAACCAGTGCGTAATCATCGAGTCTACTCCCGTATGGTGTCTCTAGCCGTAAGGATCGAGCCAACGACTCTGTCAGAATCTCCGAGATCCGAACAAGGGCAGCGGCTATGAAAGAGTGACTCGCTCCTATGTCTATAAGAACTGCAGCAAGGGTGGAATAGACACAGATCATACCTCGAATCATCTCTGGCACGCCGTGGTCATAGGCCTCCACTGCCTGGAGCTGTGCCTATCTCTGCCCGCCAGCTCCCTGTGGTCGGGGCGGACCTCCTGGTGGTGGTGGGGGTAGAGCCTCAAAGTGTCGCCCACCACCAGCTGCTCGGCCAGCTCCTCTTCCTCATCTACCTCCTCCCTACGGACCGCCACGGTCGACCCTCTACCTCTTCCTGGGTGGACCCTCCACCGTCTGCTGCTCCTCAGTACGATGGTTCGGGCAGTCACGAGCCATGTGGCCCTACCCGCCGTACTCGTAACACTGCCTACCTCTCAGAAGACAGGCTCTGCGCTCTGTGCCCCGCACTGCTGCGCCAGTGTCCCGAGGTCGTCTATGAGAGGGTCTGGTCTGCCTGGAACCCTGAGTCATCCGTCGGCTACATTCTGCCGAAGACTCCGCCACCTGTCGCCCTGCGGTAGGTCTCGCTGTAGACTCAGCCAGAAAGCTCTCGATCAGAAGGGATCGCTCCAACACTCCTGCCTGGGTCAGGATGCTGAGGGAGATCAGTGATGCCCTGATCTCGTGTCTCAATCCCTGCTCGAAGGTTCGGGCTCGGAAGAAGGGGTCCCTTACCATGTCGGTCGAGTAGCGAGAAAGATCGGTGAACCTCGCCGCGTACTGGGCGACCGTCAAGCTGCCCTGTCGCAGCTGAAGAAGCTCCTGAATGTGCACCGCATGGAGGGTGGCCGGGACGAACTTTGAGTAGAAAAGTCTCTCGAAGTCCATCCAGATGAGAGAGGCCTCATCGTGAACCTGGAGCATCAAGCTCCACCATCGTCCTACTGCTGCGTGCAGTAGGCTCACCGCGAGGATCACCATGAGGTATGCTGGTGTCCTCACTAGCCTGAAAACTTGAACGACCGCCTCCAGCCAGTCCTCGGCTGCCTGGGGGTCCATCTCCCCACGAAACCTGGGTGGTCGCTGGCGCTGGAACTCGTGCAGAGCTCCGAGGCAACGCGCATCGTCAGCGGTCAGTGCTGTAAGCATCGGAGGTTCGGCGGGTAAAGGTACCGTCGGTGCCTCCGCTGTCAACAGGCCCTGTACCGAGGCCTCGTCGCTCGGCGGGCTGTCGTCGCGCTCTACTCTCGGAACCCTAACTGGCTATTGTCGTCGGGCCATCCTGAAAAGGAAACAAGTGCGCCACGGTCAGAACAGTATACCTGGTGAGCTGACACAAATAATCACAAAGAAAACTTGAAACACACATGCAATCAATGTTTTCGTGCATTAAGTCGGAAATCAGAATTCAGGTTCCTAGTGTATGGATACGTCGGCCGCCTCACCAACACTGGACTCCCTGGACTGATAACCACACTCAATACACTAAACACTATTGCTTCACATAGAAGAAAGATCAGAGTCTGCGGTAGAACCGACCCCTTTGATACCAATTTGTCACGACCCGTCCTCGAGGCCCGTGCCGTGACTACCCCAAGCCCGCCTTCAATAGGCCAGGGGCTGGCGACTAGCACCAAGTCGTAAATCCCCACAAAAGGGAAGGTATTGAATTTGAAAAGTAAACAAGAACCACAGAGTAAGCAAGAGGAAAAGTAAAGACTAGGTAAAAACTGTAACAAGCTATGCTGAAAGTAAAAGGGGCCGGAAATACAAGCCCAACTTTAAAGTGCAACTGAATGGAAAAACAGCAACTGGAAATAATTGCCGCAGCATCGAGCCGTCCTCTGGAAGTCCCACCTGAAGGGTGGGTACAGATAGCCTCCCCTGCTCCTCGGGTCCACCTGACCGCTCCGAGTACGTCCCGCCCCGTGGTCCACCTCCAGGTACTGTCCTGCTCCGCAAGCCTCCACCACGATCAGCGATGTCCATCGTCTGCAACCAATACAACGTAGTGCGGGCATAGCCCATGTAGGGGTGAGTACAAGCTACTCAGTAGGGACCCCGAGACCCCCGAAGGTCTCCCGAAATCCACAAAGTATAAACCACAAAGCAAAGATGCAATCACGAAGTAACATCTGACACGACTTAGGTATATGCCCGTACATATACCTAAGTCATCAATTCCCGTTCGGCTCCAACGTCCGAGCCCAATCACAACCCAGTCCACACAGGAAATCAAACGTATACCCACACAGGATAGCACAACACAATCCAAAAAGGAGAGTAAACAGTAATCCACAAAGGATAGCTCAACACAATCCACAAAGGAGAGTAAACAGTAAATCCACACAGGATAGCTCAACACAATCCACAAAGGAGAGTAACACAGGATTCAGCTCACATAGGTATACTTCTTCGGATGACGATAATGATGATCACTGATCCATCTAAGTCGTCGGACCCACAAAGGATCGATAGGTAACTAACCCCTGCAATGACCCACACTGGATCGGGCCCACACAGGACCTGTAGGCGCTGGCTCACATAGAACCACTGAGCGCTGACCCACACAAGATCGGACCCACACAGGATCGGGCCCACACAGGACCTGTAGCACTGATCCACGTAGGATCGCTGAGTGCAGTAGTCGTCGCAGTCCACTGAGGATCTCTGCACAGTCGTCGCTGTCAAAGTAACAGTCGCAACCAGCTCTAGGTTTCCCGCACACAGCAATCTCGTTCAGGAGGGTCCGCTCCACGAGCCGAGAGGCTGATACATCAAATGACACAAAGTATGAAGTTGATGTATCCAAAAGTTCTGTATCGTCAACAGGAACTCAACGTTGCAGACGTCGCATCAATCGGACGCCCGGTCTGAGAGTTATTGGCTTTTTCGTCCCAGGGGCCCGGTTGGTTTTTAAGGAAAAAACAACCCGACCATACTCCACCTGCGTCCAAACCTCGGGTAGAGTGAGTCAAAAGATCTGTCTCACATAGAGGAAAACAATAAAGCCGACGGCACGTCAATCGGACGTCTGTAGCTCAAGATATGAGTGTTTCCGCTCTGAGGGCCCAGTTGGTTTCATGTACGAACCAACCCGGCCGAACTCAAAGTATTCCGAAACCTTGAGTGCGATATACCGAAACGACCGTCTCGATCCAAGGATCGTGTTTCCACTAACGGTGAGTCGTTCGGAGGCACGTAGCTCATGTTACGGGCATTTGACCGAAACGGTCCGAAAACGGGGGGGTCCGGGCCCGGGCCGACCCCCCCCCCCCCCCCCCCCCCAAGGTCGGCCGAACCGGGTCGACCCGACCCGGTCCGACCCAGCCGGTCAGACCCGCCTGGCTCGGCTCGGCCGAGCGGCCGAGCGGCTAGACACAGCGGGGTGCCGGCCCCGCGGTTTGGAGGTGCCGCGGCCCCCCGCGTGGGGACGCGCTAGATCAAGGGGATGCGACTTTTCCGCGTCCGAGTGCGCCGGACCCGTGCGGCCACGACGGCCCTGTCCGGCGGCCCGCGCCGCTGGCGGCTTCCACGGGCCCCCCGGAGTTGCTCTGGTGGTCTGATTCTGTTCCCGTCTGCGCCGCTGCTCCTCCCGGGACTCGTTCTTCACTGCGGAACCATCAAACTTCCATTGTGGCATGTTCCGTCGTCGCCCGTCAAATCCGCACAACAATGAAGAATAGCGGAGGGTTGTCGGCCCGTGTTCTTTTGGCCCGCACCCTCGGCGTTAGATAAAAACAACGGGATAGTTTTATTCAACACATGAAACAACAATTTTAATAAATTAAAATTGTTCATATGAATCCAGTTCTTTAACTTTTTAAAGAAACATTTACGGGAATATAAAAAGGGGTATTTCCAAAATAAATCCCTACCTCATCAAGTCATCGCACGCGTTCTTCGCGGAATTTCTCATCGCGGAAGAAGGGGATCGTCGCGTCGTCACGGAAGGGCGTCGCATCATCGCGGAAGGACATCACGTCATCGCGGAATCCGGCGTTGCGTCGACGAACTCAAGCAGTTGGAGATTGGAGATCGGGGCGGGGAAGAACGTCTCGGATGAAGTGTCGTCAAACTCTGAGGGTGACAGCGTTCTTCGCGTTCTTCATGTTCATCGCAATCTTCGCGAAGGAGGATGAAGTCTCAAGAATTCTGCCAAAGCCTCTCGACGTGCAATCCTCCAAAAGTCGTGTTGGTCTTATTTTATTATTATGCCAACGAACGAAAAAGGGGTAAGTAACAACTCAATTAATTCGTAGAATTAATTCAACGAAATAAACCGTCCAATTAATTCAACGAAAGAAACTACCCCTTTAATTCGCGAATAAAACCACCCAATTAAATGGTGCGTTGAGAAATTAAGAAAATGCGTCAGTTGACTTTTTTAATGACGGGTTTTCACGGGTGCGTTATTTAGAGGAAAAGAAACGGTGGGGCTCGTGTGGGCCCCACCTCACAAATATCCTACCAAGAGGGTAGGATATTTCTGGATAGCATCCTATCCGGATCAACTCAGATTAAGCCGCTTTTAAGTGGCTTCAAGTGGCTTCTAAGTCGCTTAAGTGAAATAAAATAATGTTTGTCGTACAATTATTTTATTTCTTAACTTTAAGCCCGAAAATTAAAAACCACACCCAAGAAAAAACAAATCCGAAAGAGGTGTTTCCAAGAAAATACCGGCGCTGTGATTTCATTGGTGCCCTTAGAATTCGATTCCAGGCACCAGTTCAAATGTTAGAAAAACCCGCTCGTCCATTCACTAAACGTACCCGAGCAAAATTTCGAAAAATGATTCCGGGCACACCGGGCCTCGGAATCAGGTGCCGTCAGAAACTGCGTTCTTGTAAAATTCCAAAGAAAATTAAGAAAAAAAATTCCTTGAAATTTACAAGTCTTTAAAGAAAATTCAAATTAAAACACCAAAACAAAAAACTAAACCTCAAAATCAGACTCAAAACTCATTGTAAAATTTAAAACTCAAATATAATGAAAATAAAATAGAGGAGATGCCTAACTGGAGGGGTTGCACTTGAAAGGAGTAAAAATGTGTCAGGGAGGCGCTCGGCGAAGGGGATCAGCGCACCAGGAGAAGGAGATGCCAGCGGCAGTCGTTGTGCGCAGGTAGGGAGGCTGGTCGTTGGGTGGAGGAGTGTAGGGGTGCGCTGGGGTTCACCAGAAATATGGGAGCTAACCGGGATTAGAGAGGGGGAGTTTTGATGAAGCGAGTTGCTGGCTGAGGATGGTAGGGAGAAGGGAGGATGTGCATAGCAGCGGATGGCCGAAGAAGGTGCAGGTGGTCCGGCATAGGGCGGTCAATGGACAAGAGGAGAGGGAGTAGGGTGCAGTGGATTCCGGGAGAGAGGGGAAAAGTGCAGCGCACTAGGCTGGCTTGGCGATGCGAAGGTCGTGTGGCATGAGGAGGCCAGAGCGGAGCAGGGCGTGGTGCAGCGGGCATCCGAGACTGGCCGAGGAGGGGGAGAGGCGATGGTGAGGGAGGGGGGAAGGGCTGTGGGCGGTGTCGGCTAGGAGAGGTGAGGGGGCGATCCAGATGGGTGGGGGAGTCCGACGGGGAAAGGAGGAAAAAAGTGGGGGGTGGTGCGATTCAACCCTAAGGGGGAAAAACCAACAAAAAAAGAAAATAAAAATAAAAAGAAAGCTAATAAAAATAATAATAATAAACTAAAACTAATTAAAAAAATTATAGTAATAAAATAATAGTTATAACAATTATAACAATAGTGATAAAATAATTAGAACAATTACGTCCTCAAATAATATCATTATTATGTTCATTAAAATAAATTATTAAAATTTTTATCACATTTAGTTTTATTTATTTATCATCAAGTCATTTTTTTTAATTAATTAGACACTATCAGGTCATCCGGTGGACCAGACGAGGCTGCGTGGTTTCAAAAACGTGCCTCGCCCGAGTCGTGCCTCACCCAAGGCCATGCAGTCTCAATTTTCATTATGTTCTCGCTTTTTTATTCATCACATAAATTTTTCACCTCCCTTAAACATCAGGCAGGCTGTGCGGTGAGTTGGGCGAGGTCGCGCAGCGACCCAGTTGAGGCTGCGCGGCTTCGACCGCGGTGCGCTGGATGCAACCAAGAGAGAAACATTTGCTTCTAAATAAGAGCTCAGAAATTTTAAGTCGGGCCTCGACCCGAACTATCTGATGCCCAATAAAAATAATAAAATAAATAATATAAAAAAGACAGGTGTGACAATGAAGGTATGATAAAACTGTATTTTTTTATTATTATTAAGTGCTATTATATTAATATAATATTGATTTTATACCTTCCCACAGATTCATTGGGAAATATAAAAATGTCATCAGGTGTATGTATGATCTACCTCTCAATGAGATAACATGATTTTTCCCAAGAAAACTTTACATGGATGACTGGAAAAATGTATTTAGTTTTTAAAAATTCTATATGTGGAATACATAATATTATTGATTAATAATATTGGGAATATGTGTGATTGGAAATAAATGGTCATAGTAACTTTAACCTCTATAAATAGACTTATCAAGGAACCTTTCTTAATTTCATTTTATTTTGGGATGATGCTCTTAACATTCTATGTATTGTGATTTTTTAATAATAAATTAAATATAAATGCAAAATTATGGAGTTCATGATGTTATATTACAACACCTTTGAACATGGTCCTTAAAATGAAAGTGTTGTGATGAAATTAATCAAACAATCTATAGTAACCAATGTTAGTAGAAACTATATTAAAAATAAATAATGAAATATTATAGAAATATATTATAAAATTAAATTTTCTTAAAAAAATTTCTTGTTTATGTATTTAATAAACAAAATTTAGTTATTCACAAACTTACATAAATTATAGATTAAATTACTATATGAGGTAGGAGATCATTCATACCACCCTTGTTACGCTTATATTTATATTCTATCTCTTTTTATTCCTTTTATGCAATATTAATCTCATGAAATTATTTTTTTTATTTTAATTATATATATATATATCTAGTTAAATATTAATTTTTATTTCAACAGTTATAAATTTTTTTAGTTCCCTTCAAAACACACACTATTAAGTAAACTTGATTTAAGGGTACATTACAATTCCATGCCTCTTGTCAAGAATCATTATAACAAAAGTATATTTTAATGTATGTTTTCCTATAATTAATTGAATATGTTCAATAGATTTCTCTAAACACAACACCGATCTTAAAAAAGACTATGATATACATTTATATAATATAAATAATTAATTTTTGCCATTAGAAACTATCTGTTGAATTAATAGAAATGAATAAGAGTAATAAATTTTGGAAATAATTATATTTATAAGATAAAGGATACTATTAATATAAATAAAATTGAATTAGTTTAAATAAAATGACAAATAAGATCATTTATTATTTAGAGAATTATTTTATTCAAATGTTACCTTTTTATGTGCTTTGATTTTTTATTTAAAGAATCATACTAATAATTATGATAAATCATATTTGATATTAACAACTAGTTAACAAAAATTTATTTTGTAAATCGTTTGAAATAAGAATAATAAGAGTTAATATTTTATAATTACCTTTAAATAAATGATTTTTTATAATTTGTATTTTCATTTAAAATATAAAAAAAATAAATTTTATAATTTTAATTTTATAAGGAAAAATTATGTATTAAATTAATTATATAAAAATTTGATCAGTATGGTATTTTTGAATTTTTAAAAAAAAATTATTTTATATGAATAATTAAAACTGATTTTTACTAAAAAAATATTTTTAATACAAGAATGAACTACTTTTTTAAGAAACCATTTTGATATAAAAAATATTTATAAAATAATTAATATAAATAATTTCAAGAAACACTTTCTTGGACTTTTAAAATAGATGTTTTACATTATCAAAACTTAATTAATTTTTTTCCACCAATTTTTTTATAAGCTAATAATACAAATTTAACATTATCACCTTTAGAAATTAAATATTTCAATATTTATTTCCAATTAAAGTTCAACATTTCAATTTTAGATAAAAATTTAAATATCATTTTTTTGAATGAAAACAATATTTCTATGATTAATGTTAATCATTGGGGTAGGAGTAATATTGTTTTTTAAAAATAATTGTATTTTTAATGTCATATAATTATTTATCTGAAAAATAAGACTTAAATTGTAATTATAATTGTAATATGATGTTTCGAACTAAATATAATTATATTGAAACTCAATTAATTGATAATCAATAAAAAATAATATTTATAATCCACAATGATACAAATGTAATTTTTCTAAAAAATGTTTTTTTGTACATTTTATGATTCAATATAGAATTTAACATTATAATATTTGGAAATTTAATTATAATTAATAGAGATAAAATTTAGTTTTATCCCACATAAATTTGGTTTTATGGGTTATGTTATATTTTTAATAAAATATAAAATTACTTAAGAAAATAGTTAGTTAACTTGTTTAAAAGTGAAAGAGTAAAATGTAAAACAATATTTGTATAAAAACATATAACATGTATAAAATAGGAATGTGTTTTTTGTGAGACTTTATTGAGCCAGATAAACAAAAAAACAATTATTTATAATAATTTGTTCCATTGACCATGGAATTATCTTGTGATATAATGGAAGGGTGAAGGTTATTACTAAAACTACACTTTTATCCAATTTTAAAAGGGGATCACTTCCACCCCTCCATGGGTAAACAAAACAGCTGAATTTATCTTGAAATATTTCCTAAACTACCTATACTAGATTTAGTTTTCTCATCCTTAATCCCATATTATCTAGATGTTTTCTTAAGGCCTTTACTACCATGAAAATCTCTAAGGGAAGATCAAGTATCCAACTTAAGTATTATCTTATTTGAAATGTTTACTCCTTAATATTGATCCAAAAAATATATTATAAAAATTATAAAATGACATAAATTTAATTAATATACTGATGTTCTATGATATTAATTGGACAATTACTATTTATTCCTCTCCATCAGATAAGAAAAACAAAAGCTCTGTTTATATGTTGTGTGGACTATCACCTTCACAACGTGCAGCATTCCATTTTTCAACAATTTCATACATAGATGGTAAAAATTATGTAATGGATAAATAAATATGATATATATAATATAAAAATATTTATTTAATCTCAAATTCTCATTTACTTTGTTTCCATTTTATATATTGAGAAATGAAAACTTTAATCATGAGTATAAGCAAACTATCTCCTCCTCAGGCAATGAGTTTCATTTTTCTTCTCCAACAATCTTAATTGTATATAAAACTATATTAAAAATATATAAATTATTTTAAAAATATTATTACTAATCTTTATATTATGAAAAAAATTACAACACTTTTATCCAAGTTTGGCATAAAAATTATTTTAGGGGAAAATTGACCGAACAACCTAAAGTAACCCATGCAGGCATGAAAACTATATAATAAATAAATAAACAAGATAATTAGAGGTTGAAAATAAGTTAAATAAATAATAATATGGTTACTAAAAAGTTTTACGATAATATTAGCTTTTTATTTATGATTCTATCCATGATTATAGAATGAATCTGAAACATGGTAATTATTTCAGTCACAATTCCTCTTTGTTGAGACTTGTTTTAGTTTTGTGAACAAATTTATTACTTATATAGGGTATATAATGGAGATTAATTATATTTATAATAATAAATTATTTTATTTAATTGATTTATGGAAACATAATATTTTAAATATTTTAATTACATTTGATTCAAAAAATTTCTATTGTCATAAGTGTTTCGTATTAGAACTTATTTTTTTGGGACTTGTATTCTTTTTTACACCTAAATCCTTTTAAATGGTGTGTATACTTAAAATTACATATTTAACTTCATTTATTATACTTTTTAATTCTATTTTAACTACAAAATAAATCTCACTTTCTTTTAATTGGTTTTTATTAGAATGTTTTTAAACTATAAGGGTTCTTATCCCAAATTCCATTCATTGAGATATGTTTTTAATTATACACCAATTTAAATTTTTATGATGTAAATTCTTCTAATTTTTAATATTGAATAATGATTTATCATATCTTCATGTTAAATTACATTTAATTTCATTCTTTATCTATCTCCCAAGTGTTTTTATTTAAACGTTAATCGAGCCGTAAGGGTTACTTCTCAATTACCCTACATTGATGTAATATTTTATATTATGAACCAATAAATATTTTTATAGTGTATATATTACCACCATGAATTATAATATTATTAATTTTTATTGAACTTTGAAAAATAACTTCCACTCATTATATTCCATGTTGAGGGCTACAATTGTTCTCTTACTCAAAATATAATAGTATTTTATAACTGAATAAAATTTCATGAGATATAATGTTTATCCTTGAGTTTCATCTTTCATTTTAGATGGTATACCATATTTTTATTATGGGAGATAAACTTTATTAAAATATTATTTTTGGTGATTTATATTTCATTTTAAAAATGCAATAATCTGAAGAATAATTCCCATCCATTTACATGATGGTTCCCCTACCTTTTCCACAAATTCTCTTCCCAATAATGTTATCATTTTTAATTGAAAAAATAATTATTTTTTCTCTCATGTGAAAATAATATTCAACTTACCCTATATTAAAAAAAATTAATTTTTTTTGATGTTTTATTTTCAACAATGGTATTTTAAAATAATGTAACAGATCTTCTAGACCTCAATCAATAAGTTATGATTATACATTCTCTTTTAATTTCTACATTTTATGAAATATTCATCTAATTTAAATATTATAAATTTTTATATTCCCCAACCTATACACATAATTAAAAAACAGTTTCATTTATAGGGTTATACATGTTTTATTTCCCTTCAAGATTCTTACTTTTATGTAAACCTGGTCTAATGAAACATTCATATTTTTGGTCTCAAGTCGAGAATCACAACCATAAAACGATTTTAAACATTCATTAAATTATTCAAACCATCATTATTTTATAGAAAATATTCTTGTTCCAATTATGGTTTATGGAAAAAAGAACATTCAATATTTAAAATTATACTTTAGTAATTTTTTTAATTCCTCACCCATGTGGTATTATTTTTTCCTTTCATCTCCTAAATATTTATCATGGACACTCTATATTAGAACTCAATATTCAAGATATATTTTTCTTTTAAAATATATATATCCCAAATTAATTAATATCTTCCTCTATCAGAAATACTAGTGATAATATCTTCTATTATGCCTTGATTCCAAATTATGAGTCCCACTTTCTTCTCTTAGGTTTTATCACACTTATGATTTATGAATGGATTATTTTTATTATATAGAATATATATATATATATATATATGAATTTAATTTATGTGATAGGAATTCGAAGATTTATATACCCCTCCATGGAATTGGGTAGAGCATTATATCTAATTGTATTTTAAGAAATGGTTTAGAGAGTGGACCTAGTACACTACATGACACTATCTGCTATGTTTACGGGATTGGGGAGTGAACAAATTCCTCCATGGTAATTTTTTCAATTTATTATATGTTATTATGACTGAACAATGAATTAGGTTAATTATATAATGTTTTCTGTTTATTCCACATGTTTATAATTCAATGATTTTATGATATCATTTCATTATTCCATGTGTCTTTTCTTATGATTTTCCCCTTTATGAATTCATGTTATGTCTCTTAACTCTCATATTATGATCTATTTCAATTTTTATTCACATACTAGTCTTTCTAACTCACCATTTTCTTTCTTTGTTTCCCTAATATATCCTATTTAGTTTTAAAATATATTTTTGAGTAAGGATCACTATGTGGAGTCTTGAATAAATACAATATTTAAATATTTAATATGATGTATTTTTATGTCTAATGTTATAAATACATAATACATATAGATACTTGGAATGAAGTGTTGGAAAATTATTAAATAATTCATTTTTAATTCATAGGTAACTATTTTTGGTATCAGATCATGGTCTAGTTATTTTTGGATATTAGTATTAGAGATCATTTTGGAAAAACAAAGTGAGAAACATAAGGAACTAGTCAATGTATAGGATAACATCCTAGAATTTTTGTAATGTACAGAGTGTGTGGTTTTAGTAACAATATATCCATATATGGATACTGTAAGTGGATATAGGATCTAAAACAAATGTATATTGGGATGATAAAGAAAAAAATAACTTATTAGGAATTAACATGATCATCACTTAGTGCATAGTCCTAAACTCACACATAGTTTTACACTAACGGAGGATATAATTTTCTTAGTCATATTATTTTTATGAGCCAATATGATGTATTTATTTTCATGTAATTTGATGGGACTAGGATTAGAATTCTATGATATCGAAGCTTAATGTAACCTAGGATAAACCAGGATTGATATTGGAAGAACTAATAGAATTATAAGATAACATGATGATTGAAAAGGGGTAAAATTATTTAAGGTTGAATCCCCTTTATATTCTTAACTATGATAACCCCCTTTGATTTTAATTTTTATCACTCTCATTAACCATTTTATTTTCACAGATGGTTTGAACTATTACTAAGCAAGTTATCCTTGGGTGTGATGTATAAGTCGATGATTACTTTAATATTAAACCATGTAAAATGGGGCATGTATTGAAGAATATGGTAATTATACCCAACTAAATATCAAAAAACATAAATAACAATGAAATAATTGATGAGAAACCCTGTTTTATAAAGTAAATATGGATGGAGGATCATGATGATTCATGCAACGAAGATGTCAAAGGAAATAAGACTTATTTATCTTTTTGTAAAAAATGTGGGAAGAATAAGTAATGAAACTTAATCAAGGGGAATGGAAAATTATTTAGTTGTAAAATATGGGTTATTGAGAAACCAACTATAATTGTAATATAGAGAGGGTGTTTAGAATAATTGGTTTGGAAATCATGCTTCCAAAGGCTCCAACAATGGTATAATTCTGTAAGTGTAGATTATATGGGAATTATCCCACTCAATAACCTGATATAATGAATTATAATGATTATAGGACTGAACAAACACTAAGGCCATAAAAATAAGATAATGCTGATGAAATTAGAAATAACGATAAAGGTTATTAAAATGATATGGAGTGAGGAACACTGATCTACTCAGGGACATAGAGTATTATATTTATATCCTTTTAAACCAACTAATTTATACCTATAATATTTAATAATAACATCCAATCATAACCTCGATGTCTATATTTTTAATTATTAATAAAAACACATAGTGGTACATTTATTATCTGTCATGTTTATGTTTATTGGAAATTACCTTACAAAAATATTTTTATCCTGACATGATAAAATTAATATGATTTTTTAAATCGATTTCCTCTCTCAAATTTGTGGGAAATTTAATTTCTAAAAAGAAGATCACATTTTTTTTTCAATCAATGATAGTCTATGAAAGGATGAATACAAGAATCCTTTAAAATAAAACTATATAATAAGACTCTTGATAATGAATTAAAATATCCTCTTGGCTCAGATGATTAGTTGAAAACTCGATATTAGGGATTATCCTATTCTAAAGAAAAAAGATATGTTTTATATGTTTTTATGGTTTATAACACATTATAAATTATATCTCGAGTAATTTCTATCTACAATATTCCCTTATATATTTTTGTTAGTGGGTAAAAAATAAAATTAGGGGGAATAAATTTATTTAAGGTAGAAGAGTGAAACAGAAAATGAGTCTAAAATATTTTTCCACTAATTCTGTCAATTTTTTTGATAGATTTCTCCACATGAAACACTGAACTTAAAGTCAACCATGATATATTTAGACATAATATAAACATTAGAGTATGAAAATTAAAATCTATTTTTTTAATTAAAATTAATATTTTGTAGTAACATCTCTATGAAATAATTATTTGTACATAAAGTAAGGGCTACATTTAAAATGAATAAAATTTAAATAGTTTACCTAAAATGTATAATAAGATCATTTATTGTTTAGGAATTTTTTTCTTCTAAAAATAACCTTTTTATGTGATATGATATTGTATTCTAAGGAAAATATGATTAATGATGAAGAATTATTTTTGATATTAATATTTTTCAACAATAATTTTTATTATAAAATAGCATGAATTAATAATAAGAATAGTCAATATTTTAAAACATCGTTTTTTAATAAAAGTAGTTTTAGTTATAATTTATATTTTTATTTAAAATATCAAAACATATATATTATAATTTGATATTTATAATATAAAATTCATTTTTTAATTAATTATATACATGTTTTTTTAGTTTAACTTTTAGATATTTTAATGAAATAATCATTTTTTATGAAAAACAAATATAATTACTTTTACTAAAAACTATAAGTTTTATAATACAAAGATTACTTAAATGTTTAAGAACAAATTTTGATTAAAATAAATTTTAATAATTTATATAAATTATGTAAAAAAATATTACATTGAATTTATAAAAAAACATTTTTACCATTTTTAAAACTCATGTATTATTCCAAACTAAAAATTATTTTTACACACCTATAAATAAATTAATATTTATTATTATTATAAATTAAATAAAATAAATTATTCTCTAATTTGGGTTCAATATAATAATATTATATAAAAAGATTATTTTAATTTTAAAGGTTTAAATATAATAATAGTATGACTAGTTTTTATTACCACAATAACGGTAAAATAGTTTATTAAATAAATGATTCATTAATATCATGTCATTTTATATTTAATAAATAATATTTAATGAATTTAAATTATAAAACTAATATTATTCTTAAAACTATATATGATTATATTATCTGTTATTTAATTGGAAATGAACACAAAATATGGATTAATAATTCATAGTGTTTAGAATTTCATTTTTCCACTAAACATTTATTTCTACAAAATTTATGTTTTGATTTAAAAGTCAATTTTATAATATTAATAATTTAATTATATTAAATATAGGTTAAATTTAGTTTCATCACTCATACATTAGGTTACATAGGTTATGTTATATTCTTAATGAAATATAAGATCACATTGATTAAAACTAGGTACCAAGTTTAACTGAAAAAGAATAAAATATAAAAGCATAGTGGTAAAAACCCTATAAATTGTTTGAAACAATTTATTAAATCCTTGGATGGGTCTTTATTGACCAAATTACACCCCTAACTCCATTATCTAAAAAATGGATCAATTTACCTTGAAATATTCTAGTGATATCAGGGATGGTTAAAGGGTATTCCCAAAAGCGTAATTTTCTTCTGTTCTAAAAGGGGTCCACTTTCACCCATATAAGGTAGAACCTTATAAGAACCTAGAATTAAACATTATATAATATAGGTCCTTTGGAATAGATTACACTTACATCCATTCCTAAATATCTTTTAGGTTTATATTTTCAAAAATTTATATCATATAACTTACATAACAAACCCATATATTATAGTGTGGATACTTCAACTTAGTATCCATTTGTCCCACTATATAAAAAATTAAAAAGAAAAATGTTTTTATTTCATATTAAATATTTAATATTTTAAAGATGGATTCTTATGTGTTTCTATTAATCCAAAAACCTTTTAAAAACATTTAAATATTTTGGACGAGCACAAAAAAAGCTTATTAAGAGAAATATAAATAAATTGAGAAATTTTTTAATCTATTTTAAGGCTATGAAATCATAAAATGTGTAACACCCCGACCCTAGTTACCCAAATTCGGTTCATTATTACATAACATTAGCATGATCACAAAATATCAAGTCTCTAAAGACCGATTGGTTTAGTATACTTAGAAACACTAGATACATTCATAAGTCTTACATTACATCATAAAGTGAAAAAATACAACAACATAGTCTCCATAGTCCACACTCATATACCCTCTGACTATCCCTATAGGTCAGTCATAAAATACTTCTTCACATCCTGGAAAAAATAAAACATAGAAAGGGGTTAGCTCAGATGCTCAGTAAGGATAACAATGTAGAATAAACTATCATAAATAAGCATAAACATTTAAGGCAATGTATAACTAAAACAAAATCCTTTTAAACATGAAATGAAGCATAATATGGTAAAAATAAAATGAAATAATGCCATTTACTTATTCACATGGATATTCTACTAGATGAATAATCACATGCAATATCAATAACCACTTTCATTATGATAGAATGCATAATGCCAGACTATCATAACCACATATTCAAGGCCTTGTGCCAAGACTACAAATAAGATTTTTTCAAGGCCTTGTTTCAAGAAACTAGTTTGTCTCATGAGACCTACCGATGCATCGAGGAGCTATAGTGGGCTCCACCCATCACTTACTAAGTCCAATTCATTCCACATATGAACAGGTTTAAACATAACATAAAAATTCGTATTAAAACTAGCATACAAAATGTCAATAATTTCTCTATAAACCCTGAATGGTATAAAAATAACACATACATAGTCAAAAATATCAAAAAACGTTCAATACAATATGGATGTTTTGTATCATAATAAATCAACTTCAAATAATCTTAAAATCCATCAAAGGATGTTGACATAGATGAAATCAAAACTATATGAGAGAAATATCTATTTTTTTGAAATCATTTAATAGTCACATAATTATACAAGAAAAAATTTACTTTGAAAATATTTTTATAAACTTATAAGGGAATCTTCGATGATTTTATAATAGTTGAAAATAGCTGCACCCTCCATATAAGTTAAAAAAGGCATTCTTACCTTAATTCTGTCGAAAAGGTTAAAAAGGACCATGCTTGGAAAACGATGGAAAGATTCATTTATAAACATATTATAAAAAGTTAAACAAGGGTATAAATGACTTTAACTCATATTATATAAAATATTAACAATGTTTTTTAATACATTTTTAAGAAACATGGATGTGGATGATAAAGAGGTCCCAGTAGATACTTACGTAAAAACAACCTCGGATAATAAAGAGATTGTGAAATTAACCCTTACCTTGTACTTTTCCTTGGCCGAGGGTAGGTTAAACTCCTGTATAACGGTGAAATAATTTTTATTAAATTATACAAGAACCATATACATTAATATGATATCATATATGATCTTTTTACATTTCATTGTTAATAATATCTTAGTATTATCGTTGTTTCGGGTGTTAACGAATTTGTTTTCCTTTATATTAATTGTTATTTGAGTAATATTTTCTATGGATGGAATGTATCATATTCATATCCAGAATGATATCAAGTCTTTAAACGTTATTTATAATCATATAATTAAAATTAGTCTTGAATGGATACGATGGGGAATGAATCTCATCGCATTCGTGGAGATGGTAATCCGTACGTACGTATGAGCGATAATATCATTCTTTTGATATTAAAATAATATATAATTGGGTGGTATATCATATATAAAAAATAATTATCATATTATATTTATTCTTTACAATAATTTCACATCATTATTATACCCAATAAAATAACAATGTATTGAATAACAATTACACCACGACGTGGAGACAGTAAGCCGTACGTACGCACGTATGGTGACATGTCATTCAAATGATGGATAGAATAATGAATTTGGATGTAATATATTTATAATAACATCATATTATTTATATTATACTGCTGTTATTATTTTATAATGGAAATAATAAAGAAAAAAGAAGTGGAAGAAGAAAAGAACTTGAAAGAGGGTGGTGAAATTATTACCTCTTATTCGGGTTCTTCCTTTTTATTTGATAAAAAAGGATCATTAAGCTGGATTTATGACTAATTTAATTCCTCTATGATGAATTTATGTAATATGAGAGGATATTTGGGCAGGTTTTGGCTGATCCAAAAGGATTTGAAGGTGTGAATTAGAGAGAATGGGGAGTTCCCTTTTATAAGAGGGGTGATGGGCACCTTAGGAAAAGGTAGAAATATTATTTTATAATAAAATAATTTTGGGTTTCTAATGGATAAAAAGTATATTATTTAAATTATACGGATTTTATTGGTCTAGAAACACACAACCAATAGGTTTTACATAGTTTTGGGTCACTATATTAACTTCGTCTTTTAGATTTAACTCTTAGTTAAATAGTTTGACATTTACCATGTCTCTTTGTATTTTTATATTATATGGTTAATAAACTTATTATATACATCCAAGAGAACCCCAAGTGGTTAATTAATGATAAAAATATAATTATATATGTAATGTGTCCAAAAATTATATTTATAGGAATAGAATATCAATTAATAATATAATATTTGTTTTAAAAAATCTTTTATGTCAATTTTGACACTATTTGGTATTTTGTTTTTGATAAATTCATAACAACATTATTACTTAGAAAAAAATTCATCTAACCAACAATAATATGTCATATTAACCTATAAAATTATTATAATTCATAAAAAAATATCAAATTACATTTATTTGGATATTTATAATATCAATTATTTTAATATTTCATTAATTAGGTAATTATTGCTTCACCATTGTGTCATAAATAAATTAAATTATTTAATGTCTAAAAATTATAAATAAAATACCATTATGTAGGAAATCTTTTTAGATTTATAATTAATAATTATAATCGAATTTATCTTATGTATAACCCTATATTAAAAATGTTTTATTTATTAAACTTTGATTTTAACTCTTTTAATTGTTCTTTGAATTAAATAATAATAAATGTCCCAATCTAATCCAAGTGGACCAAAGAGGTTCATATTTTATTCCTAAGGTCTTTTTTGGTATAATTATACTTATCCAATAGAATTTTGACTTGTGTTAGGGTAATAATAATATCATTTTTACCCTTAATTACCCTATTTACTTTTAACCGTGGTAAATGAAATTAAGAAGTTACTATTCACAAAAAAAATTATTTTTATCTCATTGAACCGGATTTTACTCTTTGATATTAAACATGTCTCTTGGATTTTCAAAATTCCACTCACAAAAGTGGTAAAATTATGTTTTATGTGAATTTTCAAATTCTCCTAGGAGATGGATAAAAGACGGTGAAAAGTTCAACAAAATTTTTATATATCTAAAATTATTATAAACTGACTCCATTGAATTACATTGAACATATATAGGTATTATGAATCTATTTTGAACTAAAATAAATTTAAATAATAAAAATAATTATTTGAAAAAAAAAATCGATTTTAAACTATAACTCAGTGTTTTTCACTATTCATCAAAAATTCAATGTTTTTCGAAAAATACCAAAAATTCACCCTAGGCTAATTTTGATATTCCAAATCAAAAAATGAAGTCCTTTTTAAAAGATAAAATTTAAAAAAAATTAAAAATTGGGTATTACTATTCATAATGTCTAGTTTGATTGGTTTTGGTGTTTAAGAACTCGAAGTTGGGAACAACACAAGCTACTGTATTATTCAAAGAGAAGCATACCGTGGAAGCTTGGGGTGTTACATTCTACCCTCCTTCAAATAATTTTGTCCTCAAAATTTATAGAATATTACTAAATAAAAAGACTCGGGTGGTTCTTCATTATAAGTTCCTCGGGTTCCCACGTTGCCTCTTCCATCTTATGGTTTCTCCAAAGAACATTTACCAGATGAGTTGTCTAGTTTATCATCACTTGTTCTCTTATATCAATAATCTTGACAGGCTCTTCGCAATAAGAGAGATCGGGTTCCAGTTCTAATTCCTCATAGGTGAGTACATGCTTTGGGTCAGACATGTATTTTCTCAACTGTGATACATGGAACACATCATGAACTTCTTAGAGATTTGGCGGCATTGCCAAACGGTAAGCTACAACACCAATTCATTCTAGAATTTCGAAAGGTCTGATGTACCTAGGAATGAATTTTCCCTTATTATCGAAATGTATAACACCCTTCCATGGAGATACCTTCAAGAAAAAATGGTCTCCTACATGAAATTCCAAATCCTTCCTGTAGTTATCGGCATAACTCTTCTGCCTACTTTGAGCTTCTTTGATGTGGTTTTGGATTACCTTCACCTTTTCCATTGTTTCCTCCACTAGTTCAAGTCCTATGAGTTTTATTTCACCAACATCATCCCAATAGGTTGGATTGTGACATATCTTTCTGTATAACTCTTCATATGGTGACATCTGAATACTTGAATGGAAGCTATTGTTATAGGAAAATTACACCAGAGTTAAATTTTGATTCCACATAACCTGCAAGTCAATTGAGAAAGATCTCCACATGTCATCTATGGTTTGAATAGTCTGTTCTAATATTCCATCAGTTTGAGGGTGGTAAGAAGTGCTCAAACAATGCTCAGTATCCAGGGATTTCTGAATACTTTTCTAGAATCTTGATGAAAAACGTTGATCACAATCCGAAATAATTGATAGGGGTACTCCATGAAGTCTTACAACTTCATTAATATACAGTCTTTCTAGAGGTTCAAGGGGTAAATATTCTCTTATAGAAAGAAAATATGATGACTTGGTTAGACGATCAATAATGACCCATACTGAATCGTTCCTTCTAGGACTCTTTGGTACTCCCATGATAAAGTCCATCATAATATTATCCCATTTCCAATCTGTTATGGGAAGAGGTTGCATGAATCCTCTAGGTTGTTGTCTTATAGCTTTCACTTGTTGAAAAACCATAAATCTTGACACAAAATCAGCAATCTCCCTCTTCATGTTGTCCCACCAAAAATGTTCCTTCAAATCTCTATAAATATTGGTTCTCCCAGGGTGTATAAAGAAATTGGAACTATGAGCATCATCCAACAATTCCCTTTTTAGATTAGGAATATCGAGTACACAAAGTCTCTTCCCAAATTTCAAAATTCCATCATCATACACAAAGTCACTCAATCTCCCATCATTCACAACTTTAATCATCTTTTTAAACACTTCATCATCGGTCTGAGAACACTTTATTATTTTTAGTAATGATGGTTTGGCAACCATTTGAAAATGTATTGATTTTTCCCCTTCCATGGTTATTCCCATATCCATCTTTACTAGATCCATGAAAATAGGATCCCTTTTACCACTCATCTTGTTCAAAACTCCATGATCCTTTCTAATCAAAGCATCTTCCACCTTATTTGCCTTCCCCAAGTGGTAGTGTATCATGCAATCATAATCCTTGAGTAGTTCAAGACACCACCTTTGCCTCATGTTTAGTTCTTTTTGTGAGAAAATATACTTTAAACTCTTATATATCTCACATTTTTCACCATAGAGATAATGTCTCCATATCTTATTAGAAAATATTACAGCAGCTAACTTAATATCGTGAGTAGGATAGTTTTGCTCATGAATTTTTAGCTATCGTGATGCATAGGGAATAACTCTATCATTATGCATAAGGACACAACCAAGTACATTCTTTCAACCATCACTATAAATAACAAACCCATCATTCCCTGACGGTAGAGTCAATATAGGAGCATTGACTAATCTTCTCTTCAGATCCTCAAAACATTCTTCACACTCTTTTTTCCAAAAAAAATTTAACCCCTTTACATGTGAGATTCATTAATGGGTTATCCAATCGGGAAAAATTCTGGATGAAACATCGATAATAACCTGATAAACCAATAAAACTGCATACCTTGGTTATACTCGTTAGTGATGGTCATTCTTGGATTGATCTTGTCTTAGAAGGATCAATAGAGATTCCATCCTTAGAAAAAATATGGACAAGAAATGAAAACTCTGAAAGCCAGAATTCACACATTCTAAACTTCCCATACAATTCATGTCTTCTAAGAGTCTTCAGGATAATGCGCAAGTGATTTTCATGATCTTCATATCTTTTGGAGTATACCAAGATATCATCAATAAATACCACTAAAAATCAAGATATTCCTTGAAAACTCTGTTCATTAGATCCATTAAAAAAGAGGGTTTATTAGTCAATCCAAAAGGCATTATTGTAAACTTGTAATGCCCATACCTGGTTCGAAATGCTGTCTTCGGAATGTCTTCCTTCCTCACACAAAAATGATGGTATCCAGATCGAAGGTCAATCTTTAAAAAGTACTGAGCTCCATGAAGTTGGTCAAATAAATTATCAATGCGAGGTAGGGGATACTTGTTCATTATTGTTATAGAATTTATCTCCCTATAGTCGATACATAACCTCATAGGTCCATCATTATTTTTAACAAAAAGGACATGGGTTCCCCATGGAGAAACACTGGGGTAAATAAATCCCTTATTACTCAATTCCTCTAGTTGTTTCCTTAGTTACCTTAATTACATAGTGTCCATTCAATAAGGGGTCTTTGATATGGGCCTTGAACCAAGAATTAAATCATTGTAAAACTCAATTTTTCATTCTAGAGGATGTCCAGGTAAATCTTATAGAAACACATCAATATATTCTTTCACAATAGGTACATTCCCTCTTTGAACATTCCTTTCCTCACCCATAGTCATTTCATTTTCTTCCTCCCCAATAATTGAATTTAGTTGAGCTACCAGTGGTGGATCTGGATAAGAATTAGGTGGCGATGACTCTACTCTAATGATAAGGTGTTCTTTATCATCGTCATCAAAAATAGTAACCTCCTTCTTCTTACAATAAATTTTTTCATCATGGTCTGAAATCCAATGCATACCAAGGATTATATCAAATTCAATCAAGGGTCTGAAGACGAGATCAGCAGATAAAGAACATTTATATGCCCTAATGGGAACTGATTCATGGAACTTTGTAGCAATGATATTTCCCTTAAAATTTTTGACTGAAAACTCCCTTGTTAAATAAAATTGGAAATATCTAATTTTCTTAGCAAACTAGGAAGATATGAAACCATGTGATGATCCATAATAAAATAAAGAATTGGCTAAACTCAAGGAAACCATTATATTACCTTCCACCATGTCTTTTGGAGCTTCTAACTCAGAAGTAGTGATAGAATAAGCTTGGCCTTGATCCCTTGTCCTTTTCTGAGGTAAGTTTCTCTAACTCTTAGGGCATTAATTTGCATAATTTCCCATATCTATGAAATTGTATCATTAAAAATAGGTAGTTTTCTTCTTCCACTTGCAATCATGAGCTTAGTGGACTTTTTCACCAAACTTATAACAGACTCACATTCCCTTCAAGCAAGTACCAGGCTGTTTCTTCCCACATTTACTACAGGATGGATATTAAAATTTTCCCTTCTTCCCCTTATTTCCATTTCCAGAGTGATCAACAGATCTCATCTTCTCTTGCTTTGCTTTAAAGTCTTAAGACTTCGAGAATTATTTTTCTGTCTTGATAGAACATGAGATAAAATCTTCGTACGACGAGAAGCATTGTGAGACTAATGCTCGACGGAGATGTGGTTTTAACACATCAAATAAACAATTAATCTTACTTCTTAGGTTACGTATATAATCTGTAGCATTCCTCGCTAACCTTGTAATGTTAGCCTCATACTTTGTGATATTATCATCTTCCTTTTTCCTCAGACTCAGAAATTTCCTTTCCATATCTGCTCGATGGTCATGAGGAAAGTATTTTTCTAAGAAAATATCTTTAAACACTCTCCATTACATATTTGATACTTTATAATCTTCCTTTGTGTTTTGAATCAATGATCTCCATTGATGAGAATCTCTAGTGAGGCGGTAAACCGCCATAATAACTTTTTCCCTTTCACTACTCCCCAAGGCATAGAATATTTTCTCTAAGGAATTTATCCATTTCTCAGCTACAAATGGATTTGTACTCCAATTTAATATTTGTGGTTGTTTCCTCATGAAGTGATCTAACATTGAACCTCCACACTATGGATCAAGGTGATCCATACGGGTAAGATTATTATTCATAACCTGAGTGAGTTGTCCCAGTATGGTGATAAGCTGATCAGTACTAGTTGTATCACCATCACCACTATAATTATCTTGATCAGGATGGAAATAACTACATGGAGTGTGTGAATTGATACAGATTCCATTCCTTCCACTAGGTACAATTTTTAAACAAAGTCATAAACTAGATTAGTTTATGAATCGAAATATATAATTCCAAACTTTCAAAACACTTAACATAAATTGAATAGTTTATGGATATAATCCATCATCATAAAAAAAATTTCTTTGAGGAAGTATATACTCATAAACCCTTCATAATGGTTTTTAAAGAAAATGATAATTATCCTAAGAATATCCACTCGGAGTGTCATAACCAAGATCGCAGCAAGGCCCGTAGTCGTGCACCAGTTCCCGTTTGAGTCTAACTCAAAGCGGTGTTTTAAGGTTTTACCACTAGGTACATCTGTTCCAGAGTCGCCTCTACTTGCTCGTATCTAGACATGGATTTATTTCTTGGAAATCTCACAAAATCTCTACAATACCAAAATTCTAGGAAGTTCTTCTATACTAATCCTCAAATTACATCTTAGGCCTATGTGATCTAATTAGACTTTATCTAAATCTAGCTTACAAGGTTTGTACTAAACTTCCTCTGATACCAACTATAATGCCCCTACCCCAGTTACCCGGAGTTGGTGCATTATTACATAACATTATCATGATCACAATATATCAAGTCTCGAAATACCGATTAGTTTAGTAGCCTTGGAAACACTAGATACATTCATATGTATTACATTAAATCATAAAGTGAAAAACTAAAACAACATAGTCTCCAGAGTCCAAACTCATATCCCCTCAGACTATCCCTGCAGGTCAGTCATAAAATACTTCTTCACATCCTGGGAAAAATAAAAAATAGAAATGGGTGAGCTCATATGATTAGTGAGGATAACAATATAGCTGAAAATTTCATAAATAAGCATAAATATTTAACGCAATGTATAACAAAAACAAAATCCTTTTAATCATGAACTTCAGCATAATATGGTTAAAATAAAATGAAATAATTCCATTTACTTATTCACATGTATATTCTACTAGTTGAATAATCACATGAAATATCATCAACCACTTTTATAATGATGAAATGCATAATGTCAAACTATCGTAACCACATAGTCAAGGCCTTGCGCCAAGACTATAAATAAGATTTTATCAATGCCTTGTTCCAAGACACTAGTTTGTCTCATGAGACCTAACGATGCATCGAGGAGCTATAGTGGGCTCTACCTGTCACTTACTAAGTCCAATGAATTCCTCATACGAACAGGTTTAAACATAACATAAACATTTGTATTAAAACTAGAATATGAAATGTCCATACTTTCTTCGTAAACCATGATTTGTATAAAAATAACACATCCATAGTAAAACATATCACCAATCCTTCAATACAATATGGATGTTTTGTATCATAATAAATCAACTTCGAATAAGCTTAAAATCCATCAAAGGATGTTGACATAGATGAAATCAAAACTATATGAGAGAAATATCTCTTTTTTTGAAATCGTTTAAAATGTCACATAATTATAAAATAAAACATTTACTTTGAAAATATTCTTATAATTTTGTAAGGGAAGCTTCAATGATGTTATAATGGCAGAAAATAGCCGCACTCGCCTTATAAGTTAAAAAAGACATTCTTACCTTACTTCTATTGAAAAGGTTAAAAAGGACCTTTTTGGAAAACGACAGAAAGATTCCTTTATAAACATATTATAAAAAGTAAAAAAATGGTATAAATGACTTTAACCTATAGTCTATAAAACATTCATAATATTTTGAAATAATTTTTTAAGAAACATGGATGTGGATGATAAATAGGCCTCAGTAGATACTTACGTAAAAACAACATCGGATAATAAAGAGATTGTAAAATTAACCCTTACCTGGTACTTTTATTTGGTCAAGGGTTGTTTAAACTCCTATATAATGGTGAAATAATTTCTATTAAATTATACAAGAATCATATAAATTAATATGATATCATATATGATCTTTTAACATTGCTTTGTTAATAATATCTTAGTATTATCGTCGTTTCGGGTGTTAACGAATTCATTTTCCTTTAAATTAATTTTTATTTGAGTAATATTTGTTATGAATGGAATGTATCTTATTCATATACAGAATGATATAAAATCTTTAAACATTATTTTTAATCATATAATTAAAATTATTCTTGAATAGATACGATGGGGAATGAATCTCATCGCGGTCATGGAGACGGTAATCCGTACGTATGCACGAGCGACAATATCGGTTTTTTTATATTAAAATAATATATAATTGGATGGTATATAATATATAAAGAATCATTATCATGTTATATTTTTTATTTAAATGAATTACAGATCATTATTATACCCATACAAATAATAATTTATTGAATAACAATTACACCACGACATGGAGACGGTAAACCGTATGTACGCACGTATGGTGACATGTCATTGAAAGGATGGATAGAATAATGAATATGGCTGTAATATAATTATAATAAAATCACATTATATAGAATATAGTGGAGTTATTATTTTATAATGTAAATAACAAATAAATAAGAAGTGGAAGAAGAAAAGAAATTTAAAGTGGGTGGTGAAATTATTACCTCTTCTTCAGGTTCTTCCTATTGATTTGATCAAAAGGGCTCCTTAAGTTGGCTTTAAGACTAAAGTAATGCCTCTAGGATGAAGTGAGGTATGTTGATAGGATATTTGGGTAGGTCTTGGACAATAAAAAATTCTTTGAAGGTGTGAATTAGAGAGAAGGGGGAGTTCCCGTTTATAAGAGGTGTGAGGGGCACCTTAGGAAAAGCTAGAAATATTATTTTATAATAAAATAATTTTCAGTTTATAATAAATCCAAAGTGTATTAGTTATAATATAAGGTGGGTATGGGTCAAAAACCACTCAAACAATAGGTTTTAGATAGGTTTTGGTCACTATATTAACTTTATCATTTAGATTTAAGTCATAGTTAAACAGTTTGACATTTACCATGTCTCTTTGTATTTTTATATTATATGGTTAATAAACATACTATATACTTCCAAGAGAACCCCAAGTGGTTCATTAAGGATTAAAATATAATTATATAAGTCCTTTTTCAAAACCATATATTTTTAGGAATATAATATCAATTAATAATATAATATTTGTTTTAATAACTCTTTTTTGTCAATTTTAAAACTATTTGGTATTTTGTTTTTCCTAAATTCATAACAGAATTATTACTTCACAAAAAATAAATATAAACACCCATAATATGTAATATTAACCTAAAAAATTAGTTTAATTCATAAAAAGTCTCAAATTATGTTTATTTTTATATTTATAATATCAATTATTTAAATATTTCATTAATTCAGAAATTATTACATCACCATTGTGTCATAAATAAATTATATTATTTAATGTCTTAAAATTATAAATAAAATACAATTATGTAGTAAATATTGTTATATTTCTAATTAATATTTATAATAGAATTTATCTTATGTATAACCCAATATTAAAAATGTTTTAGTAATTAAAAATGGATTTTAACTCTTTTAACTCTTCTTTGAATTAAATAATAATAAATGTCCTAGTCTAATCCAAGTGGACCAAAGAGGTTCATATTTTATTCCTAATGTTGTTTCTGGTCGAATTATACTTATCCAATATAATTAGGACATGTTTTAGAGTAATAATAATATCATTTTTACCCTTAATTTCCCTATTTACTTTTAACCGTGATAAATAAAAGTAAAAAGTTACTATTCAAAAAAAATTATTTTTATCTTATTGAACCACATTTTACTCTTTGATATTAACCATGTTTCTTGGATTTTCTAAATTCCACTCGTAGAAGTGGTAAAATTATGTTTTATGTGAATTTGCAAAATCTCCTAGGAGATGGGTAAAAGACGGTGAAAAGTTCAATAAAATTTTTATATATCTAAAATTATTATAAATAAACTCCAATGAATTAAATTTAAATTATATAGGTATTATATATTTATTTTGAATTAAAATAAATTTAAATAATATAACTAATTATTTAAATAAAAAAATTTGATTTTAAACTATAACTCAGTGTTTTTCACTATTCACCAAAAATTGAAAATTTTCAGAAAAATTCCAAAAAATCACCAAAAGATAATTTTGATATTAAAAATCCAAAAATGAAGTCCATTTTGAAAGAAAAAAATTTATAAAATTTTAAAAATTGGGTATTACTTTTCACAATGGCCAGTTTGATTGGTTGTGGTGTGTTAGAACTCAAAGTTGCGTACAACACATGCTACATTATTATTCAAAGAGAAGTGTACCGTGGAAGATTGGGGTGTTAAAAAAATATGTTTTCTTTTAACATAATAAACCTGAGGTCAATTATAATCATTTACATACACAATAAATCATCAAATATACCAATTTTTTTAATAAAACACATTATAATAAATAATAAAGGAAAAAACCTTAACATGATGTTTCATTAGAAAACTTGAGAATATAGGAAGACACTTTCTTAAAAACATACATTTTTTTCACAAAAAGGCAATAATCATTTCTTTAAAAAAAATTATATATTTCCTTTTCATATAAAATGGTTTCCATATAAACTCATATGTAATAATAGAAAATTATTTAGGTAATTTGGGAAATAATCTTCATATAACTCTTATAATTAGAATAACCATATGACTGACTTCCAATATAGTCCTATGTGGAACAAAATCATTACCAAATGAAGTGGAGGGTTATAAATGACCGACCTATTCATGGTAAATAATGTAACCACATGTTCTGATTTATAATCGAACCATCAGTCCTTAGATTTTAAAAGAACTACCCATAATTATTATATAATGGAATCAACAAACATTATAAACAATTTCTAAGGACTATATTAGGAGTAATGTTTTTAATCATTCATCTTTTCATCAAAAAACGCTTAAAAACACTTTTGAACCCATATGAAAAATGCTTTCAGATATCAAAATACATTTTTTATAAAAGATAGTTTCAAAAATAAAATGAATAAAAAAAGGGAAGGATGATTTTTCTTTGAATAATAGATGGATGCTTATGTGTGTATATATATATATATCCAAATATCAAATAATGTTTTTGATGTAGGAAAAAACCATTAATTCTATATATATTAAAATAAAAATATACTTTGGTATTTTTTAAATAATTTTAAAAAGTTCTATAAATTAATTAGTTTTCGAAAACCTATTAATGAGATATAAAATGTAACAACCTAGGTATTATAAGAATAATTTTTTTTATAGTTATCAGTATTCATGAATTAAATTGTAAATTAATTAAAAATATGTTACATAATTCTTAATATAAATAATTTTATTAAACTAATTTCATATATAGTTATATTTAAAAAATAATTTTTAAAATTACATAATTTTATGTTGGAAAAACTAATTTAATTTTTGAAATCATAATTTCAAGATTATTCTATGGTGAAATTTTTAAAATTTTCAAAATAAGTTACATTTTTGTTGAATTGTAAAAAATACAGTTTTTTCTAAATATACTATTTTTGTGATATCATCAGAAATGATTCTGATTAAAAAATTGTTAAAAATGAAAGGAATAAATTATTATATTATAATATATATGTTGAACATAAATAATTCATAACATGTAAATTAGTTTTTTTCATGATAGATATAAAAAATCACTATTAGTGCCGATGTAGTTCCTGCACAGCGTTGGAAAAGTAAAAAACTGGGGAAATATAGTTAATAATTGAGTCATAAGAATTATTTTCACAAATTTTTTATTAAAAAATATTTATTCATTATTATTTTTATTTAGAGTTTCTAATTTGTGGGTTATATAAAATGAATATTATCTAAATTCTTGTCCAATGCTTGCGTAATTAAAGAAAATTGAAATTAACAAATAAAATAAGTTATATTGGCATGGATATTAGTAATTATACATAAATAATGAATATATATGATTATTTTAAGCTAATTAATATTTTTTTATGATATTAATTTTTTTTAGTTTTTTGTATGAAATAATTACCTTTAATACTTATGCCACACTGATGCATTGCTTCTGAAAGTAGAAGGAAAATCAATAAAATAAATATAATTAAAACTAGAAGAATCATTAAATGACATAAATAATTGTATAATTCATAATGGATGAGTATTTATCATCCAAAATGATCATGGGGTTTTATTTAGGACCTTTTTTAATTCACTTGTTTTAAATTAAGTCCATTATAATACTTTATTTAAAAGAAAGTCAAATTGTTCACACATTGGTTTTTAACTAGAATACATTTTATTAATATATAGTTTTATATAATAAATTTATAACAATAAATAGGATATATAAAGGTAAATGATTTATATTATTCATTAGAATTTATTTTTAAATTTTTCGTAACAAATAAATACCTTAAATTCCTACACAACGATGATGTAGTAATTATTAAAATAATAGAAAAATAAAATAAATGATATTAAAAAAACTAAATATATTTTTATAATTATGAATATAAATGAATTATATTGATAGCTATAAAATATTTTGGATATAATTAAATAATTTTTTTCTAATTTGACAGATTGTTTTTATGTTTTTATAGTCATAATAATGAATAGTATTAAATTTTATAATAATGATTTTTCATGAATATATTGTTTAATTAATTAATTAAAAAAATTAAAATCTAAAATAAGAACAAAGAGAATAATATATGTCCTAAAATAACATTCTATATTGTTTATAGACCATTTTTATGTCTTTTTCCAGAGAAGAAACTTATTATATTTTAATATTTTAGGAAATTCCTTAAATACCCCTCAACTCAATTATAAATGGGAACTCCTTCCTTCACTTAATTTCAAAATATTCATCCTTATAGATCGGCTATTCTATATAAAAATATCTTCTTCTCATCCATAGAAACATAATAGTGTTTATGGTTTCACTGAAAGACCAACTCCAAATGCGTTAAGGTGGTTCGCAATGAGACGATATTCAAGAGGTAAATTCCCCCTTCTTTCCATTTAAAATTATTTCTCCATTTTACCTTATCCTAAAACCCTATATAATGTTTCATTATAACTAAAGTATCATATACATACTTTATTTTATTTTTTAATGAAATATATATCATAAAATCTCATCACTTCTTCTTTTATTCTTAAAAATGAAAACATCGTCCATGGTATGTCGTTTCACTACCTTCATGGATGATGTTTTTTTGTTTACCATTATGGCATTCATGGAATGTTTAAATTCAATTATAATTTCATAAATTACATAATATATATATTTTCTCACACATGTTGTATTATTCAATTTTGAAAATAAAATCCACGATTAACTGACCAGGAAATAATAAAACGAATACACATGAAACAATGAAAATAATGAAATATTATTACCAAAAAGATGGAAAGATGTTATAAAAATATCATATAATGTATAATAAATATGATTATAGTTATGGAATAAATTAATATCACTATTTAAACCATCCCAGATTATGTTTCAATACATTTTAAGAAATTTGATCCTATGGGAAGGTACTTTCCTTTATAATTCTTATTTTAATGCTTCTTTTTACAAAATTAAAAAAGATTGTTTTTAACATGTATGGAATGAAAAAAATTAATAGATTTTATATCAAATTAATATTTTTAACCATAAATTACTAATTTATATGGTTACTTTCAAAGAAAATATTTCCCATTATACGTGTGTAGTTTTTCAAAATCAGTTATTTTCAAAATGGAATGTTTATTTTTTCAAAGAGTGTTTTATGAGGCAATATTAAATGATTTATGTTGTTGTTATGGTTCTTGGGAATTGTTTATGATGATATTTAGTTCTATAATAATCCAATTATGGGTGGTTCCTTGATAAACCAAGGATCAATTATTACATTATTATCTAATGATGGGTGGTTGAATGATAAACTAAGAATGAGTGGTTACGTTATCACCCCCAATGAATTAAGTACATTAGAGATACGATTTTCCATTTTGGTTACTATATTTGTTAGTTTGATATGTAAAATAATTCCACAAGTTACCTACATATATATTATATTATTTCTTATGAGTTTTTATGAAAATAATTTGATTTTAAAAGAGTAATATAATGATGTATTTGAAATATGAATCAATTTTCAAGGTAAAAAAGAAATGTTTAAGATAATTTTTTATATAGATTCAATGGACTATCATTTTCATTAATTTTACATCCCTTACTGAGCTTTTATTCTCCTCCCATTTTTTTAAAATTTTTTATATAAATTTAGGGGAACTAGAGACAAGGATGAGATCAATTGGAAAATCTTGATGATTTTTCATTAATAAAAAAAATATTATATTTTAGATGATTTTGTTTTATAGAAAAAATGGATAATATTTTTATGTTTACACAATTAATTTATGGGTTTATCATGTATGAGTTAGTTATAATTCTCATATATAAAAAACCTAAATGATATTTTAGGAAAAAATTGATTTCTAGTTCATAAATAACTAGAATATGTATTTTATAAGGCCACGCCATTATATTTGGTATCCGAGTAGGATTGGATAACTTTAGGGGTTAGGATAATATTAATATAATAACAATAAATTAATTTACTATATGGTTAAATGATATTTAATTTAAATATTACCATGTTCTTAAATCTATGATATTAATGTTTATAATATTTTTCCATAGAGGAAGTAGGGAAACTATGGTGGGATGGCATCAAGAAGAAAATATCCTTCGAAACCAAGAATGGAATTTTTTTTCATAATAATGGTTTAGTTGACCCAATCTATAAATTATGGTGTTATCAATGAAAGGGATTATCTAGATCAACTATAAAGGAATATGTTAGTATTGGAGCATTTTATGAGGAAACATCATCCAAATTTCAATGGAACCTCATATCTATTGGTTGCTGAACGCTGGATCAATTCTTAGGAAAAAATATTCCAATTCAGGGGGTGTTTAAAACATAAAAAATAAACCGTAAATGTTTATCATTTTGAAGGTGAAGTCAATCTATGGTGGTCTCTGTTTAAGAATACTATAGATAAATATGATCTAAATGTTCTGAAATGGAATACTTTTATGAGTGTTTTTATGGAAAAATATTTTACTAAATCTTTTTAACTCAAAATGGAGAAAAATTCAAAGAATTAAGGAAGAAAGATAATGATTATATATTGACAAATGAATCCAATTTAATAAGACTCGATAGGTATGTAGCCTAATTTTTTTGTGACATTGATAGTAAAATTAATATATTTTACTCTTGTTTAAAAATTATTACAAAAAGATGATTGGCCTCATGATATTTTAAAATATTTGATAAACTTTTTCATCATGATGGAAATGTTTAGAAGGAGTTTTCTGAAGTGTATATGCCTTGTGATGAGAAGAATAAGAATAGGTCAGGTTGGCATGAATTGGGAATCATTTTTCAAAGATATTTAGATGTATGAAAATAAAATTCCCTTATTATAGAAAGTTTGGTAAGAAGAACCCTAGGGAATGCCTATCAAAATCTAGGAAATCATTTTAATGGGGAAATATAGCAACCCAATCCTTTTACATATAACATTACCTGATTTTAAGCATTATTAATCATCAGAGTATAAGCCAAGGATCATTAAGTCTAGTGTCTTGGAATACTATATACATATAACATAAAACATGGGGCTAAAAAACACTTCATTATTTAATATCCATAAAGAGATATTAACTTCCTTTGATCCCTTACATCTACATAGGGTACCCTGGGGAACACAAGAACAAAGGGGTGAGCTGAAAAGCCCAGTAAGGGAATTAACATAAGGATACATATTAAGAACATGAGTTAAGAGGCATGATATAAAGATATCCAAAGCATGGAACTTATGAAATAATATCTTATAAGAACGTGTTTATACAAACATGGAATCATATAATTGTGGTAGAATCATAAAACATTTCTTTAGTATGGGTCAAGGCTAACCGCCAATCCCGTTTCACATCGCATCTCATGAGACCTAACTTTACTCAATACATTGGAGAACTATATGGGTGAACCCATATCAACATTTTCATGAATATTCTTTCCACATAAATATTCTTTCCACATAAATAATCATACATAATTAATCATTGATAAACATAAGGATACCCATAGAGATTATTGGGTACTAAAATCATGACATAAATCATAACCAATGAGTTTATCATGAAAGTTTCTATTTAATAAAGGGATTAGAACATACATGGACGTTCATAAGGTAATATATTCATATAACATGGTATGTGGTGACAAATATAAGTGACAACATATAATAAATGTACTTGAGAAATATTAGCATTAAAACATTTTTAGCAGTTTTAAGGAAAATACTATAGAGATTTTAAAATAGTAAAGGGGAAATTATTTTATATAAAACCATAATTGAACTGAGATGTTTTTTATAATAAAAATACTGATTTTATAATGATAATGGTGTCTTAAAACAGAGGATAGAGTGCACATGAAATTGGGTAAAAATTCAGGAAGTTCCTTTAAAAAGAGTGTGCTTAGTGGGAAGTATCGGGGAGGAATTCACATAAAATCATGTATATCCCTAAAATAGAATGATAGGTGGATCTTAGAACATTATTTTAGAGCATATAAACAGAATTTATAAGTTTTACATAAAAACAAAATACAAATACATTTTGGTAAAAAGAAAGATAGATCAGCCTGAAGGAATAAAGGATGTTCGGGTAGAATCCATTACAGTTTATCGGCATGGTGTCGAGTGTACCTAAGAGGGATTTATGAGAGGGATAATGGGTTCATAATCAATTATAAAATATTATTTCAGTTTTAAGAAGGTGATAAAACAAACCCCATAACATGGTATTACAAAAAAAATGCATAGCATAGAGAACAATCTTGATTAAGAGTTAAAAGGATAGGATTCCTTACCTTAAATCTGTTGGTGTTCTCCACTTGTTATTAAAGACATAAATAAAATAATTAGGATTATTAATTAATTATTATATAAGCTATTATATATTTAATTTATTTATTATAACCCTTTTTAGTTCTTTCAGGTCCATTTTGATTAGTTATAATAATCAATTTCTTTGTTCGGGCTTGTTTGTTTACTTGGTTTTAAAAGATCGGTCCACTTATATTCATGTTCAGATAAACATGAAAAATAGAAGTGGTTGTGCAGAAATATTGTTATATGATATTAGTTAACATAAATTGGATTACAATTTTTTATTTTTAATTTGGTTACTTAGAGTTAAGTCGAATTATTATATAAAACCAAAGTGAAAACTGTTTTTGTTTAATTGGTTGGTTTGATTACAGAGAACATATTTTTATTTATAACTTAATACCATTTAAAAAATATTATAGAATAAAAATAGGATATATTACATATATATATTCTGGATCAATAATAACAAAAATGGTTTTATGACCAGATTTTATGATGATAATAGAAATTGATAAACTATTGTCCTTGATTGTGCTAAATTAGTACATCTCAAACGGTGCTTTCATTTATTTCAAACAAAAGGTGAGTAAAGGAGATAAGATAATGAATTATCCAATTAGAATAATATATTTATAGTAAATGTATGCTATTGGAGTCATCATACCACTTGGGTGAAGGGAGGCGCGGAAAGAAACAAAAAGAAAAGAACATAAAAGAAAAGAAGGAATTGGAAAGTGAAATTTACCTTTTGAGACTTTCTCCTTTGAGAACCCCTTAAGGGGAGAGTTGTTGGTATTTTTAAGAGGATAAGAGATTTTGGATGTTGGGTAGGATATTTGGGAGAGATTTGGGAAGAATATAGGCAGGGAACAAGGCTTTATAGGAGTGAAGAGAAGAGGGAGTGAGGGGGCGGGGGGGGGGGGGGGTTATAGTGGAGGAGACAGGGGTTTCATGATGTTTTAATCATTAGTTTATTATTTCCTCACAAGAAGATGAATAATAAGTATTACATGACCAATAAGAGTAATAAATTCATGTTAATTTTAACCAAATGGTCTTACATCTGAAGATCATCATCAATGACTCAATTAATCCATTATTTAGGATTTATTGGGAATTATCAGATTCTAATATTCATCAAAAATTCATGTATTTCAGAAAAATTTCAAAACTTCACCCTAACCACTTTTTGATGTGTAGAATCCAAAAATGAAGTCTATTTTTCATAAATAGTTTTTGAAATAATATTAATTTAATATTTAATTAAAATCATAATTTATTATTAAAACCCAGTTTTAAAACATTCATTTAGTTATTCTAAAATATAGGTACATAATAATTTCACTTGAATATTATTTTATGACTATCATAGGTAAGGTTAATATTCATTAGGGTATTTCACTATTCATAAGGGTGTTTTACTATTTATAAGTGTATGTTACTATTCACCAATAATTATGTTTTTCTTATCGAAATCCAAATAACTTAATAATTGTAACCATGTGCATCAGATTTCTAAAATTCCAAACACAGAAGTGACAAACTTATGTTTAAAGTCCACTTAGCACTTAGTAGTTCACTATGTTGTGTTTTCATGTTATTTTATAACATATTTATAAGATGCTAAATTTCCATTGAAAACTTTGGGTCATTACATTCTTCCCCCTTATGAAATTTTTCCCTCGAAATTTCGTTTTACATTATAGGCTGTAAATATGTGAGGGTACTTCTCCTTCATCGCCTCCCCTATTTTCCATGTAGATTCTTCAAACATTTGGTTCCTCCACAAAAATTTGACTAGGTGGGTTGTCTTGTTGTGTAGAACCTTATCTCTTTGGTCCAGAATCTTCACTGGATGCTCCTCATAAGAGAGTTCATCTTCCAACTACACCACCTCTGAGTTCAGTACATGTGAGGGATCAGGTATGTACTTCCTCTGGAGTGATATGTGAAACAAATCCTGAACTCGAGTCATATTTGGAGGAAGTGCAAGCCAATAGGCCACGACTCCTTTGTGGTCAAGGATCTTTATAGTACAATATACCTTCGGCTTATCTTCCCTTTCTTTCCAAACCGCATGACTCTCTTGCATGGTGATATTAAAAGGAAGACTTTATCCCCAACATCAAACTCCAAGTCCCTTCAATAGATGTCATTGTATCTCTTTTGTCAACTTTGAGTAGCTTTGATGTTTTTCAGGATGACTTGAACCTTCTCTGTCATCTCTTGCACAAGATCAGGTCCAAGTAGCTTTCATTCTCCAACTTCATTCCAAAATGTTAGAGTTCTACATTGCTTTCTGTACAAAGCTTCATACGGAGCCATCTGAATACTCAAGTGGAAACTATTATTGTATAAGAACTCAACCAATGGGAGATGTTGATCCCATCCACCTTTGAATTCTAGAGAGCAAGCTCTTAGAATCTCTTCAAGTGTCTGAATAGTCCTTTCAGAATGGCCATCAGTTTGGGGGTGATATGCCATGATGAAATTTAATTCAGTACTCAAAGTTTGTTGAAGACTCCTCCAGAATTTAGATGTGAACCTTGGATCACGATCAGAGACAATTGATAGTGGAACACTAAGCAGTCTCATCACATTGTTCACATATATTTTTGCATGTTGTTCAAGAAAGAGGTCTTCTATAATAGTGATAAAATGGGAAATCTTGGTGAGTTGATTAACCACAACCCATATCGCATTATTTACCTTCGACATCTTCAGGAGACCCATGACAAAGTCCATTGTGAAATTCTCCCATTTCCACATCGGTATAGGCAATGGTTGCATCATCCCATTGTACTTTTCTCACTCTTCTTTAACTTGCGAACATACTAAGCACATTGATATATATTCTGCAATCTCCTTCTTCATGTTATCCCACCAGAAGTGTTCTCAGAGATCACGATACATCTAGGTACTCGCAAGATGGATAGAGAATGTTGACCTATGTTCATTGTCCAGTAGATATTTCCTTATCCTAGGTGATGAAGGCACACAAAGTCGCATTCCAAACCAAATCACACCATCATCATTGATAGGGAACTCTTGCAGCTTCCCTTCCTTTACTTCATTGAACCTATTTTGTAACTCCACATCATCCCTTTGTTCTTCCTTAATCTTATCTTGAATGGATGGTTGCACAATAATTTGGGAAAGGTAGGATGTATCCTCTGACCTTATGATTTATAAATCCATCCTTTGCATATACAAGAATATAGGGTCTTTATTAATCCATAACATGGATATAGTGTTAGGTTCTTTTCTACTTACAACATCAGCTACCTTGTTTTCCTTTCCATGATGATAGTGAATCGAGTAATCGTAATCCTTGATTAGATCTAACCATCTCATTTGATGCATGTTGAGATCCTTTTGTATGAATATATACATTAGGCACTTCTGTTTGGTGTATATGTCAAACTTTTTACCATAAAGGTAGTGCCGTTGGATTTTTAAGTCAAAAATGACATCTTGCAGCTCTAGATCATGCATCAGGTAGTTCTTCTCATGGATCTTAAACTTTCGTGAGTCATAGACTATCACATTATCATTTTTCATGAGTACACAACCCAATTCTTTATTTTAAGAATCATTGTATATCACAAAACTTTATCCACAATTTGTTAATGTCAGTACATGTGTAGTGATCAACCTTATCATTAGCTCCTTGAAGCTTACCTCACATTCCTCTGTCCAAAAAAACTTTACCCCCTTCCATGTCAGCTTGGTCATTGGGTTTGAAACTTGTGAAAAGTTCATCACGAATCATTGATAATACCTAACTAGATTCAAGAAGCTATGGATCTCCAATATAGAAGTTGTCCTGGGACACTCTTCAATTTCCTTCGTCTGGTAAGGGTCCATAGATATGACTTTGCTGGTGATAAAATGCCCCAGGAATGATACTTCCACCATTCAGAACTCACATTTACTGTACTTTTCATACAACTTCTCCCTTCGAAAAGTATTTAACACAGTTTTTAAATGCTCCTCATGTTCCTCCTTGCTATTGGATTATATTACAATATCATCAATAAACACTACCACAAATTTTTCAAGGTAATATCTAAAGACTATATTCATTAAATTGATGAAAATTGATGGAGCATTAGTGAGTCCGAATGGAATCACTATGAACTCATAGTGTCCACACCTCGTTCGAAAGTAAGTCTTGGGTATATCTTCCTCCCTCACCTTTAGTTGGTGATATCCTGACTGAAGGTCCACCTTAGAGAAATAACTGGCCCCATGAAGCTGGTCAAACAAGTCATCTATCAGTGGAAGGGGATACTTGTTCTTTATCATGATTTTATTGAGATCACGATAATCAATGTAGATGTGAATTGATCTATCATTCTTCTTGATGAATAGGAGTGGTAAACCCCACGATGAAGCACTCCAGCATATAAAACCCTTCATATTCTCCTACAATTGCTTCTTTATCTCCTCTATCTCTACGGTGTCCATTCAATAAGGTGTCTTTGATATAGGAAGATATTTAGGGATAATTTCAAATGAGAACTCAACCTCTCAGTCAAGAGGAAGACCAGGAAACACTTCAGGGAATAACTCAGTGTAATCCCTCACGATGGGCATGTCTCCAGGCATGATTCTATCCTTTATCCCAATCATTTGAGCTAGATATGCTTACTCACAAGGAAACATTATCCAAACATTAGATGAAGATTCTAAAGGAGACTCATCTTCCTCTTTAAACTTGTAAAGTATCAGAGGATTATTTGGGATGTGAAAAGTGATTCCCTTTCCCGAAAATTGATGTTGTCTTTTTATAATGATATCCAATCCATGCCCAAGTTAGCGTTAAACTCTATTAAAGGAAGTATGGTTAGATTTGATGGTAGTTTCCGTCCACAAACAATAACCGAGGAGGAGTTATGAACCATAGATGAAATAATTTATCTATTTTCTATTATCACAGATAACTTTTCCGCAAAATTTTGAGGTGCTGTTTGAATAGTTATACTAAACTTTCATGATATGAAAGAATGCGTAGAACCAGAATCAAATAGTACTGCTGCTATTCATGAATTAATAACCAGTGTAGCTATCACCGCATTGTTTTTCGTATCCACCTTAATATTAGTGATAACATTATCCCTACCTTGTTGTGTTGGTGGTTGTTGTTGATTGCCACCGACAACCCTCAGCTTAGGGAAATTGTTTGCAAAATGCTCATGATCCTTGCAGATGTAACACTATAATGCAGGCTGTGTGTTGATCTGAAACATCCTTTCGTCTTCAATATTAGTTAGATTTATCATATCCCTTCAGCATTTCTTGGCCATATGACCAAACTTTCCACATTTGAATCAATTCTTGGTTCCCTTCAGACTATTACCAGGATGCTTCTTCCCATAATTTTTTCAAGTGGAAAAGTCATGATTCTTTCCATCATGGGATTTTTTTGATTAACCACCCATGTTGTTCTCCATTTTCCTCTTCTTATCACTAGGCCCGTGATACCACTAAGAGTCTCCAATCTCCATTTCCACCTTGAGGGAACAACATGCAATATCCTCATAACTGTCAATGTCTTGAATTGCTAACACTTTTTTAGACTCGGTTTTAGTCCGCTATAGAAGCGATCCACCTTAATTTAGGTGTTCATGACAAAGCCATATGCATACCTTGAAAGCCTTGTAATGTTTTCTTTATACACCCCGACAGACTCATCTTCCTTATGCTTGAGTCTGAGGAGATCTCTTTCCATCTTGAGATAGAGGGTTCAAGGAAAGTATTTGCTAAAAAACATCCTCTGGAATTCCTCCCAATTTGTGGAATCAATTTCCTCTTAGGACTTTGTTTTCTTGATTAGTGTCCAACATTGATCAGCTTCCCCATCAAAACTATAGACTTACAGTACATCCTTTTCTTCTTCCGAGCACTGGAGAATGGATAATATCGTTTCAATGGAGTTAATCCATTTTTTCCACAAGGAGAAGATCAGAAGATCCGCTAAACATGGGAGGCCTTTGTCGCATAAAGGATTCTATGACAACTTGCTCTTTCCTTGGAGGAGGAGGGAATTACAGGTGATTCAAGTTATTATTCATAACTCGATCCAGGCGAGCAACTACTATCAAGAAGTTTTGAGCACCCCCTCCTGTCATATCAATCATATAATTAGGGAAATCTTCACATTGTCTATCACATTGCTTGTTAGAACGTGTTCTTCTATTTCCCACCATTAACTAAGAAAAATAGTGTATAATTAGTGGTCTTGAATACTTATTTATTGAGTATAAAAAGGAAACATTCAATGTAAAAGGATAAACTTATAAATAAAAAGTTCATCCTAACTAGAGATTATTTAGGTTAAAACCTAGGTTATCCTCATTCTATTTCCTGGATTATATTCTTTTGGGCTTTTTCAGCCCTTAATCATGGTTTGTACTAAGCTCAGGAATCTACCAAAGCATATCCCCTGGGAGAGTCATAACCAAGAGTGCTGCAAGGCCCGTTTTCATGTACCAAGATACCCAGGGTTGAGTCTGAAACTCCTTATCAGAGTTTTCACTCCTAGGTACATCTATGCCAGAGCCGCCTCTACCTAATAATATCCTGATAGGGATGTATTTTCTTAGTACACCACTTACTATATACTTACCAAAATTTAGGGATGTTTTATTATACTTATTCTCATCCTTAAGGTTTTCACTAAGGTTCTCTATTCTTATTCTTCAAAAATATCTAGACCATCATCTGATACCAACTATAGTAACCCAAGCCTTTTACATATAACATTACCTAATCTTAAGCATAATTAAACATCATAGTACAAGCCAAGGATCATTAAGTCTAGTGTCTTGGAAGACTAGGTACATATAACAAAAAACATGGGGCTAAAAAACACTTCTTTATTTAATCTCCATAAAGAGCTCCTAACTTCCTTTACACCGTTACATATGTATAGGGTACCCTGGAGAACACATGAAAAAAGGGGTGAGCTGAAAGGCCCAGTAAGGGAATGAACATAAGGATATATCTTAAGAACATGAGTTAGGAGGCATGATATAAAGATATATAAATCATGGAACTTATGAAATAATATCGTATAAGCATGGGTTAATAAACATGGAATCTTATAAATGTGTCTGAATCATAAAACATTTCATTAGTATGTGTCGGGGCTAACTTCAAATCATGTTTCCCATTTTAGTATGGGTCAAGGCTAACCGCCAATCCAGTTTCACATCGCATCTCATGAGACCTAACATTAACCAATTCATTGGGGAACTATCTGAGACACCCATATCAAATTTGTATGAATATTCTTTCCATGTAAATATTCTTTCCAAATAAATAATCATACATAATCAATTGTTCAAAAACATAAGGTTACCTATGGAGAGAATTTGGTACCACAATCATGACATAAATCATAACCAATGAGTGTATCATATAAGTGTCCATGAAAGAAAGGGATTAGAACATACAAGAATTTTCATAAGGTAATATAGGCATATAACATAGTAAGTCGTGACAAATATAAGTGAGAACATATAATAAATGTACTTGAGAAACATTAGCATTAAAATATTTTTATGCGGTTTTAAGGAAAATACTATTGAGATTTTAAAATAGTAAAGAGGATATTCTTTTATATAAAATGAGAATTGAACCAATAATTTGTTCATAATAAAAATAATGATTTTATAAATTCAATGGTGTCTTAAAACAGGGGATAGAGTGCACATGAAATTGGCTAAAAATTTGGTAAGTTCCTTTAAAACGAGTATGCTTATTAAGAAGTATCGGGGATGGATTCACTTAAAAGAATATATATCCCTGAAATAGAATAAAAGATGGATATTGGAACATGAATTTGGACCATATAAATATAATTTATAAGTTTTAAATAAAAGGAAAATACATATTCATTTTGGTAAAAAGAAAGATAGAGCAACATGAAGGAATAAAAGAAGTTCGGGTAGAATCCATTTCTGTTTATTGGTATGGTGTTGGGTGTACCTAAGAGGGATTTATGAGAGAGAGGATGGGTTTCTCATCACTTATAAAACATTAGGTAAGTATGAATGAGGTGATAAAACAAACCCCATAATTTTTTATTACATAAAAAAAAGCGTATTATAGAGAACAATCTTGATTAAGAGTGAAAAAGATAGGATACCTTACCTTAAATCCATTAGTGTTCTCCACATGTTATTAAATACCTGAATAAACAAATTAGGCTTATTAATTAATAATTGAATAAAATATTATATATTTAATTGATTTATTATAACCCGTTTTAGTTCATTAATGGCCTTCTTGATTAGTTATAAGAATCAATTTCTTTGTTCGGGCTCGTATGTTTACTTTGTTTTAAAAGATATGTCCACTTATATTCTAGTTTGGATAAACATGAAAGATGTAAGTGGTTGTACTGAAATTAAGTTATATGATATTAGTAGACATAAAGTAGATTACATTGTTTTATATTTAATTTTGTTACTTAGAGTGAAGTCAAATTATTATATAAAACCAAAGTGACAACTGTTTTTGTTAATTGGTTGGTTTGATTACAAAGAACATATTTTGCTTTATAACTTAATACCATTTGTACAAAAATATTACAGAATAAAAATAGGATATATAACATATATATATTCAGGTTAAACCATAACAAAAATGATTTTATGACCATGTTTGATGAAGATAATAAAAATTGATAAACAATTTTCCTTGAATGTGATAAATTAGCACATCTCAAACAATGCTTTCATTTCCTTAAAACAAAAGGTGAGGATAGGAGAGAAGATAATTAATTATCCTATTAGAATAATCTAATTCCAGTACATGTATTCTACTGTAGTTATCATACCATTTGGGTGAAGGTAGGTGAGGAAAGAAACAAAAAATAAAAAAACTTAAAAGAAAAGAAGGAATTGGAAAAGTAGAATTTACCTCTTGAGAATTCCTCATTTGATAACCTATTAAGGGGATATTTTTTGGTATTTTGAAGAGGATAGGAGATTTTGGACGTGGGGGAGGATCTTGGGGAGATATTTGGGTAGAATATTGTAAAGGCACATGGTTTGAGAGGAGTGAAGAGAAGAGGGAGTGAGGGGGTTATAGTGGAGGAGAAGAGGGTTTTAAAAAAATTTTAATCAGTAGTTTATTATTTTATCAAAAGATAAGTAATAGTAAGTATTACATGACCACGAATAGTAATAAATGCATGTGCCTTCAAACCAATTTGGCTTACATCATCCGATCATCATAAATGACTCAATTAATCCATCATTTAGCATTTATTGTGAATTATCGGATGCTACTATTCATAAAAAATTCAGGTATTTTAGAAAAATCCCAAACATTCACCCTAACCATCATTCAATGTGTAGAATCCAAAAATAAATTACATTTTTCAAAAATAAATTTCTAAATATTATTAATTTAATATTTAATTAAAATCATAATTTATTATTAAAAACCAGTTTCAAAACATCATTTACTTATACTAAAATATAGGTACATCATAATTTCACTTGAATAATATTTTATGACTATCATAGGTAAGGTTACTATTCATTAGGGTATTTGACTATTCATAAGGGTATGTTACTATTATCCAAAAATTATGTTTTTCTTATCGAACTCCAAATAACATACTAATTGCAACCATGTATATCAGTTTTCTGAAATTCAAAGCACAGAAGTGACAAACTTATGTTTAAAGTCCACTTAGCTCTTAGTAGTTCATTATTTTGTGTTTTCATGTTATTATATGACATATTTATACGATGTGAAATTTCTATTGAAAACTTTGGGTCTTTACAGGAAATATCCATAACATGGATCATGACTATAGGGAAAATGAGTAGAAAAAATAATGGGAAGTCAATGGTAAGATGTTTTAATTGGAATTAGTTGGGACATTATCCTAACATGTTCCAAAAGATAATGACTTAGTCTAGAAATCATGATGACTTAAAAAAAAGAGTGGAAAAAAATTTAATACTATGATAGTTGATATTGGTACACCAAATGAATTAGTGACATGTAAGTTACATGTCTATTGAAATAATTACAAAATCCTATTTGATTCTAGATATTTGAATTCTTTAATTTTTTAGAATTTTTCATGAATACATGCAATATAAAATTATGAAAGTATGATTGAACTTTTAGTAAAAAATATATGTGGAAGTCTTAAAAAAACCAAGATTTATTGGAATCTTCTTATTATTATCAATTAAATAGTCTTGCCAAAAAATATTGTTGAACTACCCATAGTTGAGTATGATATTATTTTGGGTATGGATTGGATTTCAATTAATTATACTAAGATTGATTATAGATCCAATAAAGTATTTTTTAATGATTCCATACATTGAATAACCTACAAATAATTATATAAATTGATCTAAAATATAAGTGAACTTAACTTAGAATAAATCATTGAAGATAATGATACTATTTAGATTAATGAAGTTCCAGTAGTAAATTAATATACAAATGAATTTAATGATAATTTTCATTATGTCATTCCTAACTGGGATCTTGAGCTTACAATTGACTAATTTCTTGATGACAAACCATTTTCAGAACCCCCTTATCAAATGGATAAATCTGAACTTCTAGAATGGAAAAATCTTTTTGAGTGTTTTCTTGATAAAGGTTCTATTCATCCTAGAAATTTTACATGGACTGATATTGTTTCATTTGTTAAAAATAAAAAATGGTTCCATAAGAATTTCTATTGATTATAGAGTGTTGAATAACATAAATATTAAGAATAAGTATCATTTTCTTCATATTTATGAGTTTTTTTATCAGTTCTAGGAAGATCAGTATTTCCCCAAGATTTACTTGAGATCCAGGTACCATCAACTAAAGGTAAGGGAGGATAAAATTCAAAACAAATATAATTTTATACTACATATGAAAATTATGAGTTTTTATTTATTCCTTTTGTGATAGAAAATTCCCCTACTGTATTTATGGATCATATAAATAGAGTATTCCATGAATATTTGGATATTTTTTTGGTTGTTTTTATTTGACAATATTTTGATTTATTAAAAAAATCATGAGTTTCACGAAAAATATCTAAGGATTATTCAGCAATCCCTTAATAAAAATAAGTTTTATGGAAAATATAGAAAATTTCATTCTTTGTTACAGTAGATTTATTTTCATGGGAATATTGTATGTAAATATAGAATTATAGTTGAGCACAAAAATACAAATGTGGTTGATGAAAAGGCCATACATACAAATGATACAATGATTAAAATTTTCCTTGTATTTGAATCCAATTAAAACTAGTTTTTTTAAGACTGTTCATGTTTATGTATCCCATAACATATGTTAACTCAAAAAGGATTTTTATTTATCTAGAAAAAATAATGTGATGATTGTTTTCAGGAACTAAATATAATATTGGTGAATTCTCCAGTTTTGGCCTCACCCTTGAGAAATATTTATTTTTTCCTCTATAAAGGTGGCTCATTGAAGATACTTGGTTGTGTTATAATGCATACTGATTAGGTAATTATTAATGCTTCTTGGAACCTAAAAAATCAAGAGAGAAATTATTCTTACCATAATTTGGAGTTATCTGTTATGGGTTTTTCATCAAACATTTGGAGGCATCATTTATATTTATCAGTGTGTTAAATATATATCGATCATAATTTTTTTAAGTATACTCAATAGTAATTGAACATGAGATAGAGAAGATGGATGGAACTAATTAAGTATTGTGATTGCAAAATCTACTACCATCTTGGAATGGAAAATAAATTGGATGATCCTTTTAGTCAGAAAAGTAATTATATTTTAAAAATATAATGTGTACAACATGATCATTTGATTATTGATTTGATGTTTTTTTCTTTGAATTTGAGGGTGAATGAAAATCCTCTTCGTTATTTATGTGTCAGTGCAATCGTCTCTATCGGGAAAAATTAAGGAACCTCATAAAAATTATTGTGAGTTTTTGAAAAAGGTATAACTTGTGGATAAGAGTAATTTATTTCAATTTAATGTTGATAAATAAATTTTTTTGATATTTGGTAAGATATTATATTTTCCTTGAGAATCCCTATAGAAGAGGGAATTATTATGTGAAACTCATAACTCTCTGTTTTCAGTTTATCCTAGCAAAACTATTATGCACAGAGACCTTTTGAAGTATTATGAGTGGGATGTAATGAAAACAGATATTGCTAACTTCAAAATGAAATTTTTGAATTGTCTATAGGTAAAAATAGATTGAAAATTACTGAAATTGATTCTTCCTTATTTTTCAGTATTTGAGTAGAAATACGAAAATATATCCATGGATTTTTTTGTGGGACTACAAAAAAAATCTCAAGTTAATAATGTTATTTGGGTAATTATTGATTGACTGACTAAATCTACATATTTCATTACTATTTGAGATACCCTATCTTTAGATCATTTGTATCAGTTGTATGTTGAATATATAATGATTTAACATGGACTTACTCTCTCTCGTGTATCTGAAAGTGATCCCAAGTTCAATTTAAAATTTTGGAATAGAATTAAGAAGTTGTTGAACAATGAATTAAATTCCAACACTTATTTCATCCTCAATATTATGGACAAACTGAGTGAAAAATAAATAATTTTGTGGAAATGATTCAAGATTATTCAACGTATTACTAGGGAAGTAGGGATGAACATATTTATTCAATTGTGTTTTATTATAATAATAGTTTTCATTCGAGTATACATATGAAACCTTTAGGGGAATTATATGTAATGATGTGTCAAACTCCCTCATTTTTGGGATGAAGTTGGTGAAAGAAATTTGATGAGACTAGAATTATTAGAAGAAATGGACAAGAAGGTAAAAAAATTCAAAAACTTAAAGGAATTTATTAAAGAAGGTGTAATTTTTTTAGATAATAGGAGGAATGATCTTTCATTTGAGGTAGTTGATTAGGTCACTCATAAAATAACTCCATGGAAAAGTGTCATAAATTTTGAGAGGAAGGGAATGTTATGTCCAAGATTCCATGGACTATATGAAATCCAAGAGATATTTGGAAAGGTTTCTTAATGATTATCCATGTCTATGAATTTATCCTAGGTACACTACTGTAATTTCATCCATTTGCAACCAGTCATTTGCAACATATAAATGACCTATCACAAATAGTGACTTTTCGATTACTATTTGCGATGGGCCAAATGGTATGTTGCCAAAAATTATTTATTATGGTGTATTAAATAATCGACCACAATGGTTTTAGGAATTCTTTCCTATGATCCACTAAGAAAATTAATCGCAACTAGCATCTTAGATGGAATTCTTATACCTCACAAATTCCCATATGCTTAGGAATTTTTGCACCGAAACATAGTGTCTGTCACAAATAATCTTGGTTAAAAAGTATTTTCGACAACATTAATTCCATCACAAATATGCCGTAAAATAAAACCAATGATTTATCATTACAAAACCCTCCTTTACTTATTACTCTTCTATCTTTCTTCCTCCATCTCCCAAAACAAATCCCATTTCCATAAATATTTTCCTAGCTCTGTGTGGCTCCATTGTACCTGTTTCTTTGTGGATTCCAGATCAGATCTTCAAGGTACATACTTCTATTCCATTTTCTGTTAATTTTTTTTACTGTATTTGGGTTTAATGTTAAATATACTATATTGGTACCTAGGTTTAGAAATTTATCTAAATTTCATACTTTATTTGATATTTGGGATTGGTGCAATTGTGTTAATTTCTATTTTGATTTTAATCTGATTCATTTTTTTGCGTATTTTGGGTTCAATGTCAAATATATTTTTATGGTTAAACCCTATGATTAGAAATTTATTTTATTTTAATGTTTTATTTGATATTTAGGATTGATTCTATTTTATTAATCACTGTTTAGAATTTAATCTACTCTGTATAATTTATTTTAATTGATTTTTAGGAATTCAGCTAATTTTTTATTTTTTATATTTATATGTGTTTATATATATATATATATATTAAATATGTTTTTGTACCATGTTAATTTGGATATATGTCTGTATATATATATTAAAATGTATATATATATATAAATAATTTAATTTTTTTTGTTTTTTTCGATATATATATATATATGTCGTATGTATATTTGTATATATGAATATATAAATTTGATATATAGATATCTAAAAAAAACTCCAACATACATTTTATATATTTATATTAATTAATAATTCATTTTACATAAATTCATTTAAATAAAACATTATGATTAATTAAGATTTTTTATATATAAATATATGTAAAAAATAATTTCTGTGTATACATCTATAATCATTTTAAAAACATGTAAATGTTTTAATATATATATATATATATATGTATATATATATATAATTGTGTAATTTTTTTAATAGATACATGTATATATATATAAATACATGTATGTATATTATAATTTGAATATATATATAAGTTTTTTAGAAAACATGTAATGTTTATGATATATGTGTGTGTGTGTGTGTGTGTCTATAAATAGATGTCTATAAATGTATTAAAAATTTGTAAGGTTTTTAATATATATATATATATATATATTTGATATATATATATTTGTTTTAGAAAACATGTAAAAATATATTTGATTATGAAATCGTGTAGTATTTACATATATACATGTATATATTAAAATCTGAATGCGTATATATATATTTTTAAAAAATACATGTAAGGTTTGTTATATATATACATATATATAAATTTCAAATGTATATTTATTTAAAAAAAGTTTCAGAATATATTTTACTTATTTATATTATTTTTGAAATCATTATATATATATATATAATAGTTATTAATAATTTAATAGTAATTTAAATAATTAAAAAAAATCATTACATAATTTATAATAATTACTAATTAATTAGTCAATATTATTAAAATATAATAAATATTAATGTATGTTTATATCTGTGTATATATAAATTTAATATATATATTGGTTTAAAGAAATTTGTCAGAATATTTATGAAATATTTATATTAATTTAAAAATATTTAAATATAAATATATAAAAATATATATAAAAAATATTTACATAATATTATTAATAAATAGGAAATAATATTTTTAATTATAAAATAATATTAATAATTTGAAAAATTAACTAAATATATGAAAATTTCTGTGTGTGTGTGCATGTATATATGTATGTATATTGGTTTGATATGTTAATTACTTTGAAGAAACATGTAAAAATCAATTTGATGTAAATAGATTTTATTCTGTGTTTTATATATATATATATATAATGTAAGAAATAAATATAAATGAGTGTTTTTTAATAATGAAGAGAAAATTAATTTAAATAAATCATTTCAACTAAACTTTATTTATAAGAATTTTTTAATTTAAAATATGTTAAAAAATTGGTTAATTAATAAAAATAAAAATTTAAAATATGTATTATTTATTAGAAACATAGTTAATAATAATTTGAATAATTTATAGTAATAGTTTTTTAAAAAATATAAAAATTATGAGACTTATTAAAAAATTGTAAAAATTATTATTTATTAAAAAACTATTATTAATTTTAATAATTTATAATATTTAACATCAATGGGTCATTATTATTAATAAATTGTTAATATTACCGATGATTGGAAAATTATAAATATAATTTGTTAAAAAATATAAAAACATATAAGAAATAGTGTGTCTTAAAAAATAGCATGTGTCTCATATGATACAAATTTCAATAGATTTTCTATTATTTTCAATAAATAGTGTGTTTCTTGTATAATATATTTAAATTTGTTATTTTATTTATGTCGAGCCTCTACAGGCCCCGTAATCCAATGTTATCCCAGTTCCACACTCTAATCATATTCTATATAGAATATTTCAATGTGTCAAAATATAATAGAAATTTGAAATTAGTAAAAATGATCTATAATAATTGTTATTATTTTGATGTTTTTATGATTACTATGGAATCAAGAAGTAGAAAGTAGTATCTATTACATGGTCATTATTGGATAAATAATCACATAAATAAAAATGGATCTGGTTTAAATCCCATCTAAATTGAAGGTGTTGAAGCCTTTATATCATTTACATCATCAAATTCAGATTTTTTTTAAAAAAAATTAAATTTTCATGTTAGAAATGTGGTCTTAGGACTTTTGAAATTTTTTACAATGCTAGAATTAATCTATTGTGTTCTGGTTTTCTAAAAGTTTAAATTTTTTGTATCAAAATGGTGGAAAGAGTTTAGTAGAAAATAATTTTTTTGGTTTCAGATCCATTATTTCAGAATGTAATATTTGAGGCAGCTGGTCTATCTATTCTTGAAACAAAAACTCAGAATGACATTCCTAATCCAGAATTTGAACCTTCTAAGTTTTAAAAATTGTTATAATCTATTGTGGAGACCTTATATTCGGGAATCCATATGAGAAAACATGAATCTAATTAAAAATGTATGTCTATTTAAACAGATTTTGGAATGTCTAATAACTGTTTTGATTAGATTTTATCTTTGTTTGAGTCATTTTTTCTTAATGGAAATACATTATTTGTAAGTTTATATGAATATAAATGGTTTGATCATAATTTGGGTCTATGTTATTAGAAGAAAAATGCATTTTCAAATGACTTTATCTTATATTATGTTGAATATGAATCTTTTGTTAATTATCCAACATGTGGAGAATCAAGGAATAAAGGGGCACAATAAAGAGTGTCTAGAGTTCCTATGGAATAGTTGAGATATTTTTCAATTAAACCTCATTTACATTGTTTATTTGTGTCTCGTAGAAAAGTTGGATTTATGACATGGAATAAATCAAATATTTTCGTCACATAAATCTTAAATCTTCCACGAGATGGCAACTCGTGGAAAAATATTGACCAGATGCATCCTTCTTTTTCTTTAGAACCTCATAACATATAGATGGGTCATTCTATTGATGGTTTTTTCGATTTGGTGCTTACAACAGTTAATATTTTTGTTGTCTTGTTTTCATTACTCTTTAAAACATACCTCCTTGGATGTTGATTAAGGAACCACACACACACACACACACATATATATATATATATATATGATGCTATTAATTACAGGATATGCAAGGAAAAATATTGTTGTTTATTTGAAACCACTAATTGATGAGTGAATTTCATTATAGAACGACGATGTGACTACATTTGATATAGATGTAGATTAGAATATTATATTTAGTGTTGAATTAATATGGAAGATTAGTGACATTTCAGCACATTTTATTTTATTTGGATAGAGCACACATGGTCTAAAATCATATCTGTATTACCTGGCTGAGAATCAAGAATTTATGCTTTGTAATGATAGAACTGTGAGTTATTTTGATTGTTATAAGAGATTTCTTCATGAATATCACCCTTTTTGAAGAAACATAATTTATTTTACAAAAGGGAGAATTGAAACAGATGCACCTTCATCAGTTCTCTCAGGTAATCAAGTAAAATCTATTATCTCTGCATTACATCATGTTACTTTTGGACCAACCATAAATTTGGTAAAGAAAAATGGTTTTGGGAGAGATCATAATTGAATAAAGAAGAGTATTTTTTGAGACCTTTAATAATGTTATGATTCATTGGTTTGTCACATGTTATATGTAATTCATATTGAGAATAATGTTTTTGATAAAAAATTTTAGACCATTTTGGACATACCTAGTAAGACTAAAGATAATGTAAAGAATTGTTTGATCTTGCAAAGATTTGCATATGTCCTAAACATGAATTATTTGAAGATGAAAGACCACACAAATTAATGAAGACAAATAAATATTACTCACTTAGTAATGAAAACCATTTATTATTATATTATTGGAATAGATATTTGGGGTCAAAATATGGTTATACTTCTAATTTGTCTCGTTGCATTAGAAATGGGAATTTTAACAGGTTAAAAAGTCACGACTGTTGTGTCGTAAATGAATGTTTACACATTTTTGGTCTTAGAGGGATATTGAATTATTCAATCTTGGACATGTTGATCTAAATATCATTTTTTTGAGATATTTTTGTGGAAACATTAGATTATAATGCATTGAATTTCCTGGAAAATGATGTTATTTTAATTTTATGTAAATTGGAGAAAATCTTCCCACCGAGCTTCTTCTATTCCATGGAACAGTTAACATTGAATATTCTATATGAAGATATATGTTAAAGGATGGTACAATTCGGGATAATGTATCCATTTGAGATATGTATGCAAAAATTAATGAATAATGTACATAACAAATCATTAGTTGAAGGGTCGATTGTGGAAGCAGACATGCAGGAGGAAACTTCAAATTTATTCTCTTAATATTTTGACATGGAATATACTTCAAGACATAATCATGTCAGTTATAATGAGACAAATGTTGATGATGTTACATACCATCAGTTGTTAATTTTTAATCAACATGCTCTTGGATTCAGTGGTTATCATTAGCGACGACTTACAGATGGAGAATTGTACAAAGCTCATACTTATGTTCTGCTGATTTGTGACAAAATGAAATAATTTCTGTAGTACGTACTAACATTTTAATATTTATTTAAATATTAATAATATATATCTTGATTTAAATTAACTTTTTTTGTAGTCTATATACTGACCATATCAAAAATCAATTTCTAAAAATTATATATACTGCTCTTGAGGTACATCAGAAATAAAATATTTTATATTTGTTTCAAAGATTGGAATGTAAAATTTCATTCGAAGGAATAATAAATTAATTTTTCAATGATATCAATTATTAATAATTTTTATTTTTTACATGTAACACAACACGACAATAAAATTTAATGTCGATTATGTGTTCTCAAAAACCCTCCATTGAAATTGGTAAAATATTATAATGGGTATGTGGTAAATATTTTTTGATTCCATACATGCATATATGGTGGATCAATGAAATCAATAAATAGTGGTGTTTGTTTGAAAGGATACCATCATAAAGAAAGTGATGTTAACTTTAATGGTTTGCTAGATGAAATAATTGAGTTATGTTATTAGGTATCAAACTATATTTCAATGTTTAAATTCCATTGGTTTGATACCGATCAGGGGTATAAGTTCTTCCACGACATGAATTTGTTGACCTTAAATATAATAGTATTCTTACATCAAATGAACCATTTATGTTGGAACAGTAAGAACATGAAGTTTACTATGAAAATTATTTTGATGTTTTGAGATATTTGAAAGATTGTTGGAGTGTGATAAAAATAAAATCACATGAAAATCAGTTAATTGAAAATGAAAATGGTACTTCAAACGTGAAACATATTGAAATTTTTCATGAAAAATCCAAAAATATATCTCTTATCTAATGGGATATAAATATTTATGATAAAACCCCTCATTTAGTGGCTGATTATATAGACAATTTTGATGAAGTAATAAGGAAAGATGAAAATGAAAGTCATATAGAAGTTAACAATACTGAAGACGAGGATGAAGACATTGATGTAGATGAAAATGGTGATGAAGATGACAATTGATGTATTATATTCTTGTATTTAGTTACATGTTATTAACATATTATGATATTTATTAGTTTTTTAAATTTCATATTTGTATTAACAATTTGTTACAGGTAACATCTTTTTTCTATTTTGAAATTCTTTAGTTTTTTATATTTTATATATATCTTGACAATCTATTACCAGTGATAATATTTGTTTTATATGGATGGAGATGATACTCATGATGATTTATTACATTCTATCACTGATATCAGACATTCGAATAATGAGACTGATTTAGCCGATCCTCTTCAGGCCAGTCTGCCTACTAGGAGGGGGTACATACTTTCTTGATTACTGATTCTGGATCCTATTCCATAGAGATGACCAACTATTGACTTTGATTATCATTTACAGATCTATGTTTAATTTATTAATATGAAATTTATATTATAGTAACTAAGTGTATTAACTATGATAATAATTTTATGATTATAAATTTGTTTCAATTTTCACATTTTTTCACATTTAGCCATTGTCTAGGCCGGTATGATTCTAAGAAATTATTTTTTCAAGACATGGGTGTCATGTGACCTCGTACCTGTTGCTGTGATAGACTAGATGTTCAACAACTAGATTGTACGTTATTAAATAATATATTATTTTTAAAACATATTTAATTACTAACATATATTTTTAAATGTATTTCGAAATTTATTTTCTTAGATTTTTGATAATCAAAGAGGTCTTATCCAAAAGGCATGGGGTACTTCTATACATGGTCACTTTAATTAGTTTCTACAAAAGTGAGCTATGGTTAAGGCATGTGCTACCATATTTGATCAGTTTGGAATCTCACATCATGTTGACTATATATCATTTGAGGTATGGGATGGTTTATGATCCTTCTGGCTGGGAAACACTTTTTAGAGGAGATCATTAGCTTAGTGTCAGATCTAGTGGTGGAAAAAAGTCACCCATAGTGTCGAGGGTGATACATATGGAATACATCGATGAAATATGGTATGTGATATTATTTATTAATGTATATTTCTGTTAACTATATCCAATTTTTTATATTATACAGACCTCTATTGACCCATCTTTTAAAGATTTTGAGGTTTATGAGAAGATGTATTCGAATCCCCGTACATGGGAAGTTGTAGGTGAACTACAATGTCATATTGTGGGTAGTGATTTTGTTGAACAATGACATCAATATTAATTTTATTATTATTCTAACTTATCGTTATCTTTAAAAGAAACATATGAGGATGAAACTTTTCATTCATCCGATAATCAAGATGAGACCAAATGAGATGTCACTGCTAATTCTGGTTTTTATGATGGGGCTTTGATACAGGCGACTTTGTAGGGTGTCTAGAATGTAGAGTGATTGTTATTGGTTCTCAACTAACACCTATGAGATATTATGTAACTTTGGCAATGGAATCAGTGGGAATTAAGGGAGCTCATGGAGAGTCGTTGTTGATTCCATCATGTACTACACATTATGAGGATAGGTTGAGACATTAGAATGAGATGATACAACATATGTAGATACAGATGGAGGAGGATCATGAGCATCCTCATTTGAGACATGAGGAGATTATGGAGTATATGGAGCGTCTTGCATGTGGCGTTGGTACGGAGTTTCCTTCCCCTTGTCCATTGAGTGATCATCTTCCACCTAATTTTAGTTGATGACATCTAATGATTTTATGACTATTTTGTAATTTGGTATGATAGGCATATTATATTGGAAAGGATGTATTACTTTTATGTGTGTGTTTTTTAAATATTTTTCAATGACTTTTTAAATATTTGTAATATTATTTTTTATTTATAGATAATTTAATTGTTTTTTTAAATGTTATTTAAAATGGAACATTTATCCATTTGAAGAGTTTATTTTTTGATACATCAGCACAAAAAGGTTCTAAAAAATATTTCGGGATTTTTTTTTGAGGAGCTACATATCCATCGAAAAAGAGGGTTTCTTTGACAGGACGTCACAAATAATTATACTCGTGACACCTTCTTTTGTGACAGATACCCGTCACAAAAATTCAACTTCAAAGATAATCCATCACAACTAAACTATCACAATTATCAAAAATTATGACTGTGGTAAATAATGAATTTCATGGTTCAATATTAAAATGTATGTCCTAGATTTATCTCGCATTTTGAGATCTGATGTAGTTTATTTGGAAGAAAACCATTCTTGTGAGTGATAACCAGTTCATATTCTTCACCATAGAGATAATCTATTTCAGAACAAGGATATTCACCAGGTTTATGTTTCTTTGGGGAAACCATATGTTTGAAGAGGAAACATGGAAATCTGAAAATACTATAAGGGAGAAACATCCCCATTTGTCTAATAAAGGAATAAAATTATGAGGATAAAATTTATAGGGGGGTAATGTAACAACCTAATCACTAATAGAGTAATTTATTTCATATTTTATAGTACTAAAGAGTTTTATAATTAAATTTATTGTAAATATGTTATATAATTCTTGAATTAAATAGTTTTATTAAACTAATTTCTTATATTGTAATATTTAAAAGGTTAATTATCAAAATATATAATTTTAATTTGATAAAAATAACTTCATTTTTGAAATCACCATATTAAAATTAGGCTAGTGAAATTTTTTTTATGTACAAGTAAACTTTTTGATGTATATAAAAAAATACAGTTTTTTTAAAATATAGTATTCTTTTAGAAATCCTCAAGAAATAATTATTATTTAAAAATTTTAAAACTTATGTATTGACTAAATTATGATATTATAAAATAAATATTGTAAAAAAATAATTCATAATATGTAAATTATAAATTATTTCGTGATAAATATAAAAATAATTTTCAATGCTGACATAGTGCCTATACAACATTGGAAAAGTAAAAATTGTTTATTTATAGATAATAATTGAGTGATAAGAATTATTTCCAAGAATTTTTCATTAAAAATATGTATTTATAATTATTTTTATTTTTATTTTCTAATATTTATAGTTATATTCCGTGAATATCATTCAAATTCTTGTGTATTGCACGCACAAGGCATGAAAATTCAAATTAACAAATTAAATATGTTGTCTTGATATAGATATGAGTGAATATACATGATGAAAAAATATAAATTATTATATTTAACCTAATTATTTTTTATTATAATAATTAATTTGTAATTTTCTATTTTATATAATTACCTTTAATGCTTATGCAACACTGGAGGAGTGCTTGTGCAGGCCAAAAGAAAATCCATAAAATGATTTTAAATTAAATTATAAGAACCATTATATTACCCAAAAATTTGCCTAAATATTAAGGTATGAGTATTTATCGACCAAAATGGTACTTGGGTCAGATTTAGTACCTTTTGGAATCCAATTGTTTAATATTAATTCCCTTATAATATTTATTTAAAATAATGTCAAATCTTCCACACTATGACATTAAATTAGTACAAATTTTTATTGATATAATATTTTTTAGAAGAGATGTTTGAATATAAATAGTCTATAGAAAGATAAAATATTTATCTTATTCATGTATATCTATTTTTAATTTCTAGGCAATAAATAAATACCTTAAATTCTTACATAATGAGGACGCAATAATTATTAAATTGATAGAAAATTAAAATAAATGATATTACACATATTAAAATAAATATAATTATAGATTATTAAGATAATACATTAATTATACAGATAACTATGACATTTCTCTGATATGATAAAACATAGGTGAATTTTATTCAAATTTGTTATTGATTTTTTAAAGTCATAGTAAAGAGTTGTATTAAATTTGACAATAATGATTTTCCTTAAATTTAATATTTTATAATATTATATTAAAATAATAAAAACATTAAATAAGACTAAAGGGGATATGATATTTTAAAAAATGTCATTCTATATGCTTTATAGTCCATTTGGAGGACTCTTTTCTTAGATTATCCTTATTATATTTTAATATTTAAGGAAATTCCTTAAATTCCCCTCACCTGAATTATAAAAGGACATTCCTTCCTTCACATGATTTTTCCACTAAGAAAATAATAGATCGATTATACTCTTTCCAATTATTTTATAATCATATTTTCCCACATTCTAGTTTTTCTAGTGTAACCAAAAGACCAATTCCATGTTCCTTAATTATGTTCTCAAGGAGATGACATTCAGGAGGCAAATTCCTCCTTTCTCTTTTAAATTCATTCTTTCTTCTACCTTATCCTTACGTCGTATATATTTTTTATAAATAACTATAATATCATATATATTATAATTTTATTTTTTTTCAATAGAATATATTTCATAAATTATATTCTCTTCTCATTGTATTCTTAAAAATAAAAACACCATCCATGGTAGGTTGATTCACCGCCTTCGTGGACGATGAGTTTTTTTATTTCCCATTACTGAATTCATAGAAAGTTTAAAATCACACATAATTCATTATAATTACCTAATTATATATATTTTCTCACTTATTTATAACTATTTTCATTTTACAATAATTTCCATAATAAACCGATCATGAAAAAAATAAAATGAACGTACCCAAAACAATGGAAATAATGAAATATTATTAATAAATAGGTGGAAAGGTGTTATAAAAAGATCTTATGAGGTATTATAAATATTAATATATTTAAATAAGAAATTAATCAAACAATTTAATCTATTATATAAGAGTTTCCATCATGTTTTAAATAATTGGAACCTCTGTAAAGGGACATTCCTTTAAAACTCATGTTTTAATGTTTCTTTTTACAAAAGTAAAAAAACGGGTTTTTAACTTATATGAAGGAAATGGAATTTCTGGATTCCATGTTAATATAATATTTTTAAGGTTACTTTATATTTTTATATTGTTACGTTCAAATAAAATTTTTTCCATTTTACGTACACAATTTTTCAAAATGAATGATTTTCAAAATGGAATGTTTACTTACATCAAAGAGTGTTTTGTGATACGAGCATTCATGGTTTCTGTTGATTTTATTTTTCTAGAAAATCTTATATGATTATATGTGCTTATTTTATATATGAATGACTTGTAGTTCCATGACAATCCAAGGATTGGTGGTTATATTATAAAACAAATGATGGGTGGTTTCATGATAAACAAATGATAGATAGTTATGTTATAACCTCTAAATCATTAGGTACACCGGAGTTAGAGGATGGCCATTTTGGATACTCCATTTTCATGAGTGATATGTAAAATGATTACTCATGTTACTTAATTATATATTATACTCATTATATTGAGTTTTCATGAAAATATTTCTATTTTCAAGAGGTAAGATAATGCTCTTTTTGAAAAGATGATTCTTTTTTTCGAGGTAAGATAGGTGTGTTTAAGCGGAATTTTTTTATATATTTTCACTAAACTAATTATTCCCATTATTTTAATAATATTAATTATATTTTATTCTCATCCAATGTTTTAAAATTATTTTCATAGGATTTAAGTGATACCAGAGATAAGGATGATATCAATGGGAAAATTGTGAAGATTTCCTATGAAGGGAAAACATGTCTTCTTTTAAAGAAAATTGTTTTATAAAGAAATATATACTTTGTATATGTTACCACCAGTAATTTATGGGTTTAACATGTATGATTTAGTCAAAATTATCTAAAACTCTAAACATAGAATATCTTTGGGAAAATAAATTTATTTCTTGTTTTAAAATAACAAGAGTATGTATTACTTAAGCTTGTGTCGTTATATAAAATTTAAACTATAATAATTTTATGTACACATAAATAAATCAATAAAGTTATCTAAATAATATGTTAAATAAATAAAATTATTAAAAATCAAATATTTAAAAAATTAAAAATGATGTTTTATTTTAAAATGATCCTCACCTCATGTTTGACTCATCACGTACATTCCTCATCTCACTAAATAACCAAATTATGTTAATTTTTTGTTTATTAAGATCCATTAACATGTTTTTTTAAGTTTACTTTAATTATTACAATTTTATACTATATTAATTAATAATTTATGTTTATGTTATTAGTTTTGATGATATTAAACTCATATGTCCAAAATGAATTTTGTAGGTTTACTATGGTAAACAGTGTCAATATTCGATCATCCATAGAATAATAATCATTATAGAAGTATCATTTTTATAAATTAATTATACTTTTAAAACTAAACATGAAATATTGTTATGAAAAATGATATATGTTACAATCATTGATATAATATACTTGACGTACGCATGAGTAATGTTTCAATTTTTCAATGATCATGGTGAAAAGATGATATGTTTTATTTTACCTTAAAAATATAATTTTATAAAAAATAAAATATTATTTATTTAAATACACTAATATATACCATATATGTGATGCGGTGATGAAAAATAAATAACATCGCTCCATGGTGGTGGTAATCCACATGTACATACAACCAACATTATCATTTTTATACTTATTTGAAATGTAATAAAAAAAGATGAAATATTAAATTTCATGAATGAAAATACTTCACTAATATCATATAGATATACATTAAGTCTATCTTTACAAATACTTTTAATAGTTATTAATAAAATACTAATGACATTATTTCATGAGGTGATAGTTCATTGTACATACAAATGTCATTTTTGTTTCCCTTTTGATGGAATATGAGATGGGTATACATTCTATCATTAACATATTAAAATATAAGTATACGAAATATATTAGTTTTATTATTTCGTCATGTTTTAATAATATTATATGGATGTTCTAGTAGAAATAAAAAAACTATTAGGTTAAGAACTACACCACTTCTTCCGAAAACCACATAAGGATTATTCCTAAAGCCTTCCTTATAAAGACCCAACCATCAAAATTACTTAATAATGATTTTTAAGTAATTAATTAAGTTTCTTAAATTCCCAAGGATCATTTTGGATTATTTTCTTAGTGAATTAGGTCAAATATCTTATAAAAATACCCATATATTATAATTTTGAAACTTCTGCATATTATTCACATTCAGAGAAAATAAAGTTTCTATAAAAAAAATCCATTCAAGAAAAATATTCATGAAATTCCACATGAACTCATCATTTCCATTAACCATCATATAGATTTATTAATAATAATTAATTCATGTGATGAGAAAAAATATATAATTATGGGAGATAAAAAAAATAAGGAAATAAATAAACTTGTTAACCTATGAATAATTAAAAAAATTAAATTTCAAAATGAACTTTGATATCAAAATAAGAATTTTATTATACATGTAACAAACTTTTCTACCCATGTAACTTAACAAAATATTTCATAAGAAATATTGAGGAAAAAATTTAACTCATAAATGTTTCCTAGAAATCATGAAAAAATATTAATGAATTTTTCACAATATTATAATTTTCATCGATAAAAAGTATCATATACATTTTTTAAGCATATGATCATTATCTTACCTTTAGAAATATTAAGATTTTTTTTCTAAAAACCAATAGAAATAATAGAGAAAGCATATAGGCATCTTGGGAAATCATTTTTCATACCACTTTTACAAATTTAAAAACCATACAACTGACTTCCATAACCAATTCATTGGAGGAATATCGTGGACACACTTGATCTTGGATTATAATGGAATGGTCTATCATTGGTTAATAACATAACCAACTATCCCTATTTTATAATAAACCCACCCATATGTGGTTTATAAAAGAACCATTAATCATCATAACCAATGATCAAGAACCATAACATATTCCTAAAACATTGATGCTTTCATTTTCACCATTACACTCATATAAATATTCTATTCATCAATAAGAAAAAAAATCATATATCAATGTATCCAATCAATTTTAAAACCATTTTTTAAAATAAACAAGACATAGTGAGGGTGGGTTTTTTATTTTACAAAAAAAAATAATATTTTAAAGTATTTTAGATATCAAATAACTATTATGGTAGTGTAAAAATCCATTTTCACTGTATATGTTAAAATAGAACATTCTATTTATCTTTTGTATATATAGTTAAAATGTTCTGAATAAAATACAAAAAAAAAGAATACTATTTTAAAAAAATAATGAAAATAAAAAAGGGAAATAAAATTACCTCTATAATTATATTATGTCCATATAAATACATCTATAAAATAATTTTAAGAATATGGAAATATATGTGAAAGATTTAGAAGTGAGACTTGAAAATAAGATTCAAAAAAGAAATTCTCTTACCACAAGTCCAACTCATCACATACATTATTTATCTTCAGAAATAATAAAATTATTATAATTATTAACTTTCTTAAGATTAGTTTCATGTTAATTATTCCATTTATTTTATCTCATGTAATTAGATATTTAATTATTAAATCAATTAAATTCACATTAGATGTTTCTACAATATTCGGTTCATAAATCACAAATGGCATCAGTAGGTTGACTATGGTTAAAAAATATTTATTTAATAAAATCAAGAATAATATTAATGATATAATTATAATTTTTATACATAAATTTTACTTTTAAAACTTATCATAAAAATGGTTTTTAAGAATGACCTATATTACAATCATTGAGATTGTAGGTTGTATGTATGATTGGGTAAAATTTCCATTTTTCAAAGATAATTATAGAAATAAGGTTATAATTATTTTCTCTTGAAATAATGATCATAATATCCTAAATATAAAAAGATTCACTAAATATGCTTATATATATCATTTATTTTATGTGATGATGAAAACATAATCAAATCCTTTCACGGAGGTTGTAGTCCACACGTACATATGATAGACGAAATCATTTTCCAATGAATAAAGATTTATAAAATAGGTGATATATTTATTATATATAATGGTTAATATTTAATTAATAATATATATATATATATATTAAATTCATCATTAAAAATAGTCATAAGAGTAGGTGATGGAAAAGAATCACGTGGGTCTATGTGGTGATAGTCTATCATACACATGAATGATTGGTTTGTTACCAATTTGATGGAATATGAGATAGATATATTTTTTGTAATTAATATAATAACATATAAATATAAGGTATATAATGGTGTTGTTATTTCATCATGGTTTAATAATATTTTAATAAGTTGAAAAAAGATGGAAAATGTAATGGCTTGGTTATATACTATACCTCTTCTTTGGGAAACCTCTTAAGGACTATACAAAAATCTTTCATACACAGATTTATGATAACAACCACGGCTCAATGATGTGGGTATTGATGTAAAGTAGGGATTTGGTTTTGAATTTTCTTAAACAAAATTATTTTGAATTCTGGAGAAAACATGAGAGGAGGATCTCTTTAATAAGAGAGTGGAGGTGCATTCTAAGAATTTTAAAAAACATGAAATTATTATAAATTGAATTTTTGGTTAAAAGGGATAAAGATTTAAATTATTATTAGAAAATATTATTATTACTTGAATGTTCTCGTATAATAAAATTTATTCATGTTCAGATAATGTTTCTGCACATATGTTTTTTATTAAAATGGGTTAACGCTAATTTATGATTATTGTAGTTATAACATTTTTAATTTTTAGTGGTAAATATATTTAATATAAAAGGATAATTTTACATTAAATAGAAATTTGTTGATTTTTTCAACATTATACCAAAAATTTATCCATATATAGTAATTTTAGGAATTTTAAATCATTTAATAAATTATTATTTGTTATAAAATATCATTAATGTCAATTTTTGACCTTTTAATTTACATTTACATTAATAAAGTCAAGAGAATAATTTAATTAAAACAAAATCATTGAAAACATACATATTATATTGAATTTATTGAAAATTTCTCTAATACAATAATTCTTTTAAATTAAATGACTTTTAATTTTTTTTAAATTATTTATTTTATTTTTCCATTAATTGAATAATTACTATGTCAGTGTTGTAAAATAATTTAAGATAACTATTATTAACTAAAATTAGTTAATAAATAAAAATGATAAAAAATTCATTTATGTTTCAAATTACTATTTAGAACCAAGAACATCCTCTGTTTATCCCTATGTTAAAAATAGTACAATTATTTAATGGTTTAGTGTGACATTTTGGGTTTTATATTCACTTAAATATTATAAATTTTAAGATAATTGAAATAAGGAACAGAGCTTTCATTTTTTTCAAGATATGTATGGAATTTTATGAACATGATCCATCAAATGGGATAAATTCTAGTTTTAAGATTATTTTTATTCATTATCATATTATTTTAATCCCTTAATTATCTGATTTACACTTTACCATGGTAATTTTTTTACTAAAGCCACTATTTATAAATTCCAAAAATCAAAGGGACATATTTACAATATTTTAAACCCCTAATTACAAATTTAAAATAATTTTTTCTTTATTTAAAACAATGAAGTGAGAGAATTTAATTTAATATTAATCTAAAACGATGAGATGAAAAAAAAATTCAGAAAAATTATCTTTCAAAGCCTAAAATATTTTTATAATATAATGATATATAAAATTGCTTTAAAAAACAAAGATTTAATTTTTTAAAATAAAATATAACTAATTAAAATTTAAAACTAATACAAAATATAATTCTACTTTGTAAATAATCATAAAAAAAATACAATTTTCAATATAAATTAACACTTTTCAATGTTTATTGAAAAATCAATATTTTCTAAAGATTATAATAAATTAATCCTAGGATAATTTTGAAATGATAAATTGATTTATTTTTCATTGATTCTAATTACAATTCAATGTTTTTTAAATCAATATTTTAAATAAAAACATATAATGCATAGAAATCAGATTATGTTAGAAATAATTCTTTTTTCATTTGAAATGAACAGTTACCGAATATTGATATATTGAAAATAAAACTATAAAATCCTACTAATAGATATTAATAAGACATGAAAATGATTTATTCTAGTATAACATTTTCTATTATTGATAACCCTTTTTGATTATTTCAAGGTTTTTGGTTTTGTTAACAACTAACTTATCATAAAATAATGTTTTAGTAAAATAGGTGGAAAATGAGTTGAAAAAAGTTTATAAATTTTATTAGATAATTTTATGTGAATAAAATTTAATTAAGTGCTTTAAAAATGTTATAGATTATATGAAATATGTGATGAATGATAAATCATTCCATCATACATAGCTCATTGGATTTACTATTTGTACAAATGATAGAATTAATTTAAATGAAGTAATTCAGAAGTTGTTGAGAATCCATTGCAAAATGTTTTCTTTGTTTTGAGTCAAAAGGTTATGATGTCTTAGAACAAAAAAAATCTAGTCAAATGATGCTTTTATATTCTTTCACGTTCCTAATCATCATGAAGAATACATGATACGATATGGAGTTTATAGAAGAAGTGAGAGACAAAAATATATATAGTCTCTAAAAATGAATTCTTCTGAGTGAATGTTATCAGATACATAAGTAGTTCAGAGTTAGCATTTGGTGATGTTTGAAGTCAATTATCAACAACATGTTTTATGATATAAAAGTTGTTGGAAGAGTTTGAGTTTTCTGACAAACTTACATAATTGAACAAGTGGAAGTTGCTAAGTTGTTACAAAGGTAAGTTTTGACCACATTCATTAGAAACCAATTAATCATATGATATATTAAAACCAATCCATTAAAAGAGATTTGATAATGATAAATTAATGAATTTAGAGTTCTATAAGATGCATAGTTCCATCAAATACTAAATATCAGTCTACCCAATTTGTAGGATGTATTTCATATGGGCTAGAGTTATTGACACTGATTCATTTAAATCGTTGTTAAAACCGATTCAACAAAAGATTTTTTAACACTGAACTTTTGTATAAATGAAAAGAAAAATGGGTAATCAATTTCTATAAAAATATGTTCCCTTGAAATAAAAGATCAAAATATGGGATGTCATATGAAAATTTAAAAACTGAGCATCCTGTAAATTATGTTTCCAATAAAATTTGAATTTCTACTAAAGTGGGTACTAGTATTGAAAGTCTATAAAAATTGCAACAACATAGTAAACCATTTTCATTTCATATGAATTATTAGAGAAAGAAATTGTATATGTGTTATATTTTAATATATCAAGATCTAATCTATTCCATTTTCAATTTTTGGGCTTAAAAACATTAATCAATTTTAACATGTGTTCAGTATTATCGGGTCATGAGAATTGGAATATAAAACAAGTACAAAACTGAGTTGTGTTGAATTTTTAATTAATGGTTAGATTATTTATAATGTGACATATTGATTGATATTTTTTAAATTGATTCAAGTGGATCAAATAAATAATATTTTTTTGGTTCACCATTTCCATGATATTGTTTTTATTTTTCAAATGGGTTTTCTATCTTGTTTAAAGATAGAAAATTCGAGTAGATTTGTGATGATTCAATAAGTTTTTATACGACACCAAAAATTTGATAAGTTTTGAAATATATAAATTTAAGTTAAAATTAAATTGATATTATGGATTTTGGAACTTGGGGTAGTAGGAAAATATTTTAGTTTCCCGCCATTACTATTTTTGGAGCACCTATAAATACAGGTGAAAAGTAATATGTACATGATGCTAATAAAACATGAGAAAAAGTATTTAAAATGTATAATTAGTGTCATAAGTGAGTTTTCTAACCAAATTAGTTTTGAGTGGAAGAATATTTTCTAGAAAATAGTATTATGATCACAGTATCATACTAAGACAAGGTCATATTACTGGAATGAGGGAATCAAACTGAGGGTTTCATTGCAATCTTTGTGAAGTTGTTTAAGAAGTATATATTTTTATACTAAGAATTAGTCTGTCAGAATGGATTTGTTATAAATAATCCATTAAACATTAGAAAATCATACAAATTAATATTAGACTAAGATTCTGGATGGACCATTGGTGGTGAAGTTTGAACAAGTTATATATTTTGGTGTGGAAAAATAGTTGTATGAAAAATTTCATAATCTTACAGGAGTCAGTATAATAATTCATATCAGGGGATATATGGTGTCTAACACAAGTTTAGAAAATTTGTATTCACTTCTTCATAAAATATAAATTCTATAGACCAAGGGGAGTGGCTATATAAATAATGTAGGTTCACAAAATAATGATATACCTTTTAAGTCATGTGTGACATGTTGAGTTTTTTATTTCAATGTGAATTTGTTTTTAGAAAATGTTTATAAGGAATTGAACTCTAACAATTTATAAGGTTAAGTGTCTTAAAGTTGATATTTTAAAAAAATTAATGAAAAATTCAACCCCCCTCTCATTTGTTCTTTGATCCTTTAGAACAGTAATTGTAATCAGAGAGAGGTTCCCTTATTGAATCCTTCTTATGGATAATATTAATTTTGTGAATATTAGACGAATTAATATTTTCAATAGAAAAATTTATTCTGTTTGGATAAATATAATGATTTTATATTTCTAATTTCTCCTCCATGATGTTTTTTATGATACTATAATTGGGTTTCCACACATTGAGAAGGATTTTATAATGACTTTTTCTAACTAGAGAAATATTAAAGTTGATGGAAACATAGAAATTATATTCTTATGTCTCTCTAAGAAATTATTAATCTCAAGGTAAAACATATAAAAACATCAATGAGTATATAAGAAAATCTAAAATGTTTTTTTGAAGTAAATAATCACATAAAAGAGAAAATCTACAAAAATGGATTAGCATGTTTGGTGATATAAGATGAGAGATGAATAAACTATTGAAGAATACTTCATAAGAGTAAACGAGATTTGTTTGAATCATAATTGGTATCAATGATGTCTGGGAAGATTAAAATTTTTTGAATAAACTCATGATAATATATTTTTGATTCTAAAATATATACATTAGAATATATAGATGATTTACCTCTAGATGAAATTCATAAATTTCAAACTGCTTATGAAATTATTGAATCACCAGTGTTAAAAAATAATAAGAAAGATGAAAAGGATTTTGAACCTATGATAAAGATGAAAATTCAATATGTTGATGATGATGATCCTTATTATTCAGAAAAAAGTGTATGATGAGTTAAATTAAAAAAACCATGTCTGTTATCTACAAAAAATATCAGTGAGAAAGAGGAATGTATGAATGAAAAATTCCTTTAATTTTTTAAGTGTGGTTGAATATAGAACTTTTCAATAAATTTCCCCAAGAAGAATGTTTGATAATATCAAGAATATTCCAATAAAAACATCAATTAAAGAAGTGGAAAAAATTTCTAAATAAGAAAGGTAATCCAAAATATATAAGAAGAAGTTCTCTAGAAAAGGAAAAAGTAAAATGAGTAAGAAAGATGAATCAGAATAAATTGAAAAAAATTCTTCAGAAGATGAATATGTAAAAAAGGTCAAAAATTCATTTGCAGTATTAAAAAAACAAAATATTACTCAAATATAGAAGAAGAATGAGGTGAAGAATCTTTAAGAGAGTATCAAATCATATCAAAACTTGTTTCATTTATCACCCCACTAATTTGTTCAATAATTTTAAATAATTGAAAATTAAGTGTTTTAATTAATAATAATACTTATAAATAATTAATGGTCTAAAAAATACAATTTTACACTATTATTTTTTGTATAATAATATTTTAACATGAATATACTTATTTTATCAGTAGATTATTTAATATAATATTTTAAAGAATAATACATATATTTAATATTATAATTATTTTGAAAAATACTAAATTATATTACGAACATATTCACTATTAATACGACACCCCATGATTTTATGGAATTTTATTCTTAAATAATTTCAATTCATGGGATAACTTATATACACAAAACACTTAGTCATTACGAAACAAAACTTTTTTATAACCTATCCAATGAACATAATTTTTATGCTTCTGTGATTTGAATTTCGAAAAATAGACATACACCATCGCATTCAGTATGCTTTTTCGAGTCTAATAGGATCAACATAATTTACTAGTGAATAGTATCTTGACCCTTATGAATAGTTATATATCCTTATTAATATTAACATGGCCCATATTATTAGTAATTTACCTTTATGAATATTAACCTCACCCATGTATGTATGAATATAATATAATCACCTTACTAATGAAAGATAATATTTTAAACTTAAATAACTAAGTGTTTGTATTTTTGTGAGTAATAAATATTTAATTCCAATTTTAAAATTAATTAATTAATTTAAAAGATAAATCTTAAAATATATTCATAAATCAATATTTTATTGTCCTATTATTTTGGGATAATTTAATGAGATCATAGTTAATTTTTCAATGTATTATAAAAATAGTTATAATTTTAAAAACTGTATTTTTTGAATCAATAGTGATTATAATTAAAAATTAAATTTATATTATGTATAAAATTATTTTCATAAAATGGAGCTGATTTTTTTATTCTACGCATCAAATGAAATTTAGGTTGTATTACTTGGATTTTTTTGGAATACTTGAATTTTTATGAATAGTGAAAATTTGTTTATTTACAAAATATGCTGAATAAATGAATTTCTGCATCATACATGAGTCATGGATGATGTAAATGGACATTTTTTTGAACTCAACTGTGCTTATTTCTATTTTTAGTCACAATAATCATGATTATTCATAGTCTTGAGACAAAATAATTTAATAATAATTGAAATAATGGAAAAACCCTCCTCTCATCTACTTTAAAAACCACCCCTCACCCCTCTTCCATTCACACCAATCATGATTTGAGCCTTGCCTATTTTCTGAAAAACACTCTTCCCAATCCACTTACTCATGTACATGACCTATTTGTCTCAACAAAAGGCCAAAAACAAAGGCCTTAATGAGGTTCTCAAAAAGGAGTACTCAAGAAGTAAACCACTTTTCCTTTTTCTGTCTATTTATTTTACAAGTTCTATTAAGTTGTTTCACTCTCTTAATCTCTCATAATAAAAAGTATATTATAATTATAATACCTTAAATGTACTATAATGATATTATTTTAAAGGAATATTTCATCATCATCTCCCTTTCCCCCTCCTCTTATACTAAAAATGAAAACACCATCTGAGATGTGTTAATTTATCACAGTCAAGGACGACGAATTTTCAATTTCAATTACCATATATAATTATTGTCATGAAACAATTTTTATGGTTGAACAAGATCATAATATAAGTAATATATATTATTTAATGTTATGTTAACAGTTCTTACACATGGTATTAAATTATAAAACCAAATGAGTTTGTTGTGATCGAAAAACAACTAAATTAATCGAAGCGTTAATCATTGAAATTTTATCTTATGATTCATCCTATCCAAAATTACCAAAGGATTTATATGATCATTTAAACTTTTTTATGATCAATAATAAGTAATTACTTGAATTGTGTATTTCAATTTCCATTTTATATGAACTTCTATACTCTTATAAAAGCGAACCGATCATGAAAACTACGAAAAGCATGCACTCCCAAATGATGAAATTGAATCTATTAACCAATATAAAAAGACATAAATGAATGTAATAATTATATAATAAAAAATTAAATGTAGATAGGTTTATGGGTTTATTAATTAATGAATCCAATTTTATTATTTAGGATATTAAGATCAAGTGCTGAATACATTCAGACATAAGGTACGGGTTTCCTCATCTCACTTCAATTTTTGTGAGATACTCTTTATTCACCACTATTTCTTGTTTATGGTGTATTTATACTTCCCATAAATGTATCATATCATGAATATATTTATTTTTAGGGTATTAAATTTATACTTTTATGATTATTAAATTTGTGGAATATAATTTGATTGATTACAAAGTGTTAAGTATTTTCTACTCAAACCTCCATTTTCATTCGGGTTATTCTTGTTCTCTACTTACCTAAAAGAAATTTTTATTTACTCTTATTTACTCCTCATAAATTATGTTTTAATGTCCAATATATTTATACCAACCATAATACTTCTTTATTTTATGGGTAGATACATTATTTAAAAGGATCTTTCAAACATTCTGCCTGAAATACAAGGCCATTTCAAGGAAACTTCTCATATTCTTACCTAGGTTCAAGTAGACTCTATAATATTTTTAAGCCATTGTTATCTTAATAAAATAAAAAAAATTCCATGAAAAAAATCATTGTTCATTTCTGTTTTTATGAAAATAAAACATGCCTTTCCACTCTAAAATCACTTTCTTAAACCGCACTAAAATGTCTTTTTTCTAATGTTTCTTAATAACACTTTTTAAAATGATTTAACATAAGCGGGATATCATTTATGCCTAAAATATAATTCAAATGTCATACACTTTTATTTTCTAGGATATACATGTTTAAAATATATTTTAAAGTCACATATAGATGATTTTACAAAATAACACTTATTTCAATTATAGAAAAGGATTTTTCTTGTCACACATTAAATCTTATGAGAAATATTCCTTGTTCACAACATATTCCATGAAGGTGGTGTATGTAATTACCATTAACATATCTTATCAAGAGTCTCATTATTATCATTACATTCTAAGGTATTGTGATTTGAATGTTTCAAATTGTGATGGGACACATTGGAATGTTTAAGGATTATATCCTCAAGAATTTTAAGATGTCTCATTTAAAAGTATCTTCATATATGTCAACATACTTTGTCGAATATTGTACTTCATTGAGTTCCATATCCTATGACATCATATAATATATGTTATTAAAGGGTTTTTTATTAGTTTGACTATGGATGGTATCTCGTTATTTCCATTCACCTGTTATTTTTAATGGTTGGTAGTTTATGTTTAATGATTAGTGAAAGTTATTTACGTTTTATATGTTTTTTCAATATGAATGTATATATTGTATAAGTTTATCCCCATTAATATAAAGAATGAATTTATCTTTCAAAGTGTCAAGTGGGGCCTACTATATACCCTTGATGCATCAATAGGTCTCATGAGACAAAACAGATATAGACTCGGCCGAGGCCTTGCCCATTTTCAGATACTGTTTTAGCCGAGGCCTTAATCATTTTTAGATTTCTTGGATAAGGCCTTGACGATATGTTTTAGAATGTTTAGCATATTAATTTACATCATTATGATATTAGTAATTGATAAATATTTTTATTATTCTACTAGCATAATATCCATGGTAGAGTTTCATATGATCAGTTATATGGATTTATTCACTCAGATTTTATTCATGCCATATTATGACCAAGTTTATTTTTGAATCCATGTTTTTTTAGTTATTCACTATTACTAATGTTTATGTTTATTATAAATTACATTGTGTTATTTAACCTTACTGAGCATCTGTGCTCACCCATTCGTTATGTTTCCTTTCCCTAGGTTATGATGAATAAAACTTTGAATAAGCTTTAAAGGATTCCGTTTATTTCATATTATATCAACTTTTAATTTATTTTTTCCAATTTACTATGGGTATGATGATTGTAATATGATCATTAAATACTTCTAAATTGATCAGTCCTTCTGGATTTGATTCCTTTTAAACAATCCAATGTATTGGTATAATGCACCATCTCAAGGCTTCCAGGGTCGGGGTGTTATAGTTTGTATCAAATGATGTTTATCAGAAACCTTGGAATCTAGATTTAGAAAACATAGATTGGGTAACATAACCCTAAGATATAATTTTGGTATACAGAAACAAGAACATCCTATAATTTTGGTAAGGTATAGATTATGTGTATCTTCCTAGAAAATACATCCCTCTCTCGATACTTCAAGTGGACTGGTTTTGGAATAGATGTACCTAGGAGAAACAACCCTAATAAAGTGTTCCAAGATTGACTCAAGGAAACCTGGTACACAAAAATTGGCCTCACTATTCAATTTGTTTGATACTCCCATGGGATTTTCATAGGATAATTCTCATTTTTACTATATACCATTATAAATGATTTATGCTTCCAAAGTAACTTTAGTATATGGTTCTCTGATTTATGATGTATAAATTTATGCTATGTTCTATAAAATTTTTATAGTTATATAATTTTCATAATTTTTGAGCTAATATAGTATATATAATTGATTAAAAATGGTACCTAGATTAATGAATGATAACTTTAACAGTACTTGTGATGAAAATTGTATGAAGGATCATATATCTCACGGTCTTAAGCCATCATTTCGAAGGAAGATAGTCTCCAACAAATCCTCATTATATTAGGAAATAGTATCTTTTGTTAACAAGATATGTACCAAATTCTAAGAATCATATGGATTTGAATGGAAGAAAGAGAATAAATTAATGTAACAGGAAAAGATGGATAAAGGGAAGAAGGGAAAGAAGGGGTTTCCCACATGTTATAAATATGGAAAGAATCACCCTGGAAAATGAATAAGGCAATGGGAGTTTGTTCAAAGTTTGGATAAAAATGACACCAACTTAGTGACTTAAAGGGTAAGAAAAAGGATTCCAATATACAATGCTTCAATTTCAAGGCTATGTGACACTATGTGAATCAATCCTCCAAGCATCAAAGGAATATACACCAAACGATGTTACTAGATAATGATCAAGTTATGAGACTCTTGTAAATTAAATATAATGATTAATATGTCTAGTCAATAATCCCATCATTTGAATGTTTTTTCAGTAATGTACAAGTTATAAGAATTATGGAATGTGTGGGTATTGTACTACAATACCCTTTCTTTAAGGATTTGAAACTATAATTTGAATGGTACTAAGAAAAGATATTCAGTGGAAAGTTAATTTTTTTTGGAAAATGCTTTACTGAAGGAAATAAAAGCCTAAATATATTTCTAATGTTTAGATAATGATAAAGAAATGATTGATTTTGATAAGTACTGACTACCTTGGAACTGATTATTAACTGGTCAATAATTGGTCTCTGCTATAATCTATGGTTTTTACAACACTTTTGGATTTATAGAATAAATCCAATAACATGTATCATAAGTAAGGAATATGGAAGAGTTCATGTTTCCAATAATGTTTTATGGTAATTCGAGTTATTACCATATCTCCAGAGGATACATGATGATGTTATTCACATGTTTGGAATGTGAAAATTTAGAGCTACATAATGTTGATTACAGGATAATGACAAGTTAATCATGGAAATTCAAAGACCCTCTTTCTGAAGTGTTGAATCTTTATATTTTATAAATTTAAACCATTTATGAATAGTTTAAGTTGATCATTGTATGAGGTTTTATAGTTTAATGCATTACTTCACCACATGATGCAAACTATTCTAAGTGATGAAGTATAGATATTTCAAGGTGAAATCAAAGGATAATATTGTCTTTATATAATAGAAACATTTATTTATACAGTTATATAGTGGAATAATTACTTAAATCAAGGAAAAGATTATTAAATAATTTTTTCTCAATTATTATAATATTTTATAATATCAATGAATTTTTTACAGTAGTTTATAATTTTGTAGTAACCAACTATGATCTGAACATGTTCTCTATCACTTTTCATCAGAACATCATAGTTTGATTTTTCTTTCATGTATGGGTTTCATTTTATATAATTTATAATTAACTGTTTTAATTAATAATAATACTTATAAATAATTAATATTCTAAAAAACAAATACTATTTTAAAATATAATTTTGTGTAAAATATTATTTTAATATGAATACATGTATTTGATAAATATATTACTTAAAAAATATTTTAAAGAGTAACTCATATATTAAATATTATTATTATTTTGATAAATACTAAATTGTGTTATGAATATATTCACTATTAATATGACAACCCTAGATTTTAAGGAATATTCTTCTTAAAAAATTTTAATTAATCAGATAGCTTCTATTCACAAAAAACAAAGTCACTTTTAAACAATACTTTGTTATATCCTATCCAAGGAACATAATTTTGTCTCTTTTATGATTTTAATTTCAATAAATTGACATACACGATTGCAATCAGAAAGTTTTTTAGCGTCTAATAGGATCGATATAATTTTTTGGTTAATAGTAACTTGACCCTTATGAATAATAATATACCCTTATTAATAGTAACATGACCCATATGAATAATAATGTACCCTTATTTATAGTAAACTCTCCCTTTTAAGTATAAATAAAATTTTAGTACATTACAAATGAACGTGAATCTTTTAAACATTAATAATTATGTTGTTTTTATTCGTTTTTGTGAGATATACATATTTTATTACAATTTTATAATTATTAAATTAATTTAAAAGGTAATACAAAAAATTTATTCAAAAATAAATATATTTTTGTTTTATGATTTTGGGATAATTTAATGAGACCTTAGTTAATTTTTCAGGGTATTATAAAAACAGTTATAAATTTCAAAATTGTATTTCTCCAGTAAATGGTTATAGTAATTAAAAATTAAATTTATCTTTTTTAGAAAATTATTTTTATAAAATAGAGTTAATTTTTTTTTCTACACATCTAAAAATGGTTAGGGTGAATATTTGGTAATTTTCAAAAGTACTTGAATTTTTTGTGAATAGTTAAAATATGCTAATTTACGAAATATGCTGAATAAATGATTTTCTCTATCAGTCTTGATTAATGAATGATGTAAATAGACCTTGGTTCTAACTCAAATGCACTTATTACTATTTTTAGTCACAAGAATCAGGAATATTCATAGCCTTGAGCCAAAATAATTAACTAATGATTAAAATAATGTAAAAACCCTCATCTCTTTCACTATAAAAACCACCCCTCACCTCCTTCCTCTCACAAAACCCAAATTTTGGACCTTTACTATATTCTTCCAAATAATCTTCCAAATCCCCTTAATCACTACAAATACCTGCTGGTCTCACCAAAAGGAGGATCTCAAGGAAGATTTATCCAGAGGTACACCTCTTTTCTTTTTTCTTTCAATATCTTTTACAAGTTCCATTATATTTTTTCTCTATCCTCACATCCTCTGATCCAATTTATATGATAATTCCATTACCTAAATGTAATATAATGACATTATTCTAATGTAAATTTCTTCATCACCTCTCTTTCCCCTCCACTTATACTAAAAATGAAAACATCGTCTCAGATGTGTTAATTTATCACTGTCACGGATGATGAGTTTTCAATTTCTATTACCATATTAAATTATGATCATGAAACCATTTTTATGGTTGATATCGATAATAATATATGTAACATATCGTATTTAATGTTTTGTAATCAGTTTCTACAAATGGTATTAAATTATAAATCAAAATGAGTTTGTGGTGATCGAAAAACCACCAAATTAACTCAAGTGTTTATCATTAAAATTTTATCTAATGATTCATCCACTCAAAAATAAAAAAAAGTGTTTAAAATAACATTTTAACATATATATGATCAATAATAAATCATCACTTGAATTCTGGATTTCAATTTCTATTTTTCATGATCTTCCATTCTCCTATACAAGCCAACCAATCATGAAAACTAAGAAAACATCCACCCCTAAATAATGAAATTGAATCTATTAGCCCATATAAAAGGAAATAAATGAATATAATAATTATATACTATATAAATTAAATTTAGATAAAGTTTGGTAGTTATTAATTAATGAATCTAATTTGATTATTTAGTACATTAAGATCAAGGGCAGAATACATTTGAACATAAAGTAAAGGTTTACTCATCTAACTTCCATTTCTGTGAGATACTCTTCATTCACCACTATATCTTGTGTATGGTTTAATTATACATATCATTTATGTATCATATGATGAATATATTTTTTCTTAGGTTATTCAAAGTATAATTTTATCATTATTAATTTTGGGGCATATAATTTAATTTATTACAAAGTGGTAAGGATTTTCTACCCGAACCTCCATTTTCATTAATGTTACTATTATCCTCAAAATAACTCAATGAAATTATTTTTTATTCTTTTTTACTCCTCATAAATTCATTTTGAATGTTCTATATATTTTTTCAAACCATAATCCTTCTTTATTTTAGGGGTAGTTACATTTTTTAAATGGATTTTTCAACAATTCTCCCCGTAATACAATCCCCTTACAAAGGAAATTCTAAAATTCTGACCAATGATCAGGTAAAATCAATAATCTGTTATAAGACATAAATGTTTTTATAAAATCACAATTTTTTTCAGGAAAAACTATCCTATCTCATTTATGGTTTTATGAAAAAAGCCTGCATTTCCACTCTAAAATCTCTTCCATAAACCACACTAAAATTTCTTATTTTTAAAGCTTCTTAAACACTATTTTTACATGATTTAACTTTAGTGGAACCTCATTTATGCATCAAATATAATTCCAATTTTCTTACCTTTTTCTTCAATGGTATATAAATTTTTACAATAAAATTTGAATAAAAATATAAATGATTTTCCAATAGAACTCATCTTTCTAAAGTAAAAAAGGATTTTTCTAAACTTACATTAACTCTTATGAGATATATTTCTTGTTCACCACTTATTACATGAATGTGTTGTGTGTAATTAACTTTGATGTATCATATCAATATTATTAATATTGTCATTATATTGTAAGGGATTATGAATTTAATGGATTAGAGTGGTATGGGACACTTTGGAATGTTTAGGGATTATCTCATCAAGAATTTTTCAATATCCCGGTTGAAATTATCTTCATCTAGGTCAATATCCATTGTAAAATGTTTTAATTCATTGAGGGTTGTCTCTTATGAAATCATCTAAAAATATTTTTTTAAGTGTTTATGATTAGTTTGACTGTGGATGTGCTATCTTGATTTCCATTCACCTATTACACTGTATGGTAAGTAATTTATGTTTAACGATTGGGGAAAGTTATCTTCATTTATTATATTTTTTCTAATATGAGTGCATATATTTTTTATGTTTATTACCATTAATATGAGGAATTATTTAGACTTATTATGTGATGTTTGGGGCACTCTATAGCCCCTCGATGCATCAGTTGGTCTCATGAGATAAAACATATACGGACTTGGTTGTGGCCATGCCCATTTTATGATATGGTTTGGTTGAGACATTAATCATTTTTATATTTCTTGGACAAGGGCTAGAAGTTATGTTTTAGAATTTATGGAATATGGATTTATCTCATTATGATTTTAGTAATTGATAAATCATGTGATTATTCAACTAGAATAATATCCATTGTAGAGTTTTATGTGATTTACAATACATTTTTTTTACTCATCATTCATTCATTTCATATTATGATCATGTTTATTTTTAAAGGTATGTGTTTTCAGTTATTCACCATCTATAATGTTTAGGATTATGATAATCTCCATTGTGTTACTTAACCTTACTGAGCATCTAATCTCACCCCTTTCTTATGTTTCCTTTCCCAAAGTTGTGATAAATAAAACTTGGAATAAGATTTCAAGGATGCAGTTTATATAATTTTATATCAGGTTTTATTTTCCTTTTTAAAATGTACTATGTTTATCATGATTGTAATATCGTCTTTCAAGACTAATAAAATATCTGTCCTTTGGGTTTTGATTTCTTGTAATCATGCCAATGTATTAAAACAATGTACCGTCTCCGGGATTCTGGGGTCGGGGTTTTACATTACTTGTCTTGAGAAAAACCAAACTCTCAAGAAATAAATGAGAATGATAAATAATGATAGTGGGAATATAAGTTTTTAATCAGGAAGAATAATTCTTCCAATAGATCTTGAGTTATAAACTATGAATTTCCAAATTGGGAAAGATGATTGAAGATATTTTTAAGAAGTTGGTAGCTATGGAAGATGAAGTTAACAAGCCTCAATCAAAAATTATTAAGACTAAAGTTACTTTAATAAAGTTGAATAAAAACTTCATCACATCTCTAGATGTAAAATATTAACAATCTAAAGCTACAGAAAAACCTCACTCCTTGAATTAGTTAAAATTTATACCCATTAAAGTAAAACGTTCATATGATTTTTTTCTAGCATTTTAGGTTTGAAAAAAAATTGTTTGGAAAGAATGGGTATATAAGGGATTTGAAGAACATATAATATATAAAAAATTTGAAAATTAATTCTAGAATAAGGTTTTTACATGCTTGGAATATGTCAGAGTAGAAATAAGTTAAATATATCAAAACAAATTTTATTGATAATGATTTTATTTCTATAAAATACCAATATTTGATGGTTTCTATTAGTGTTATAGAATTTATGGGCACATAGAATAAAATTTATGGGATAATATTTCTCTTCTAGGAAAGTCTTTTGAACAACGTGGATGAATTTATGGAAGTAGTATGAGTAAATTTCCTTAGGCATAGTAAGGAAAATCTCAAGATGTTACAAACCATCCAACAAAAAATTATTTTGATTCTATGGTGTAAATATGTGGAATATGTGAAAAACTGGGTCAATTTTCTAAAAAAATTATAATAATCCTTCCAGAACAATTTTATTATAATAGAATATTAAAGGAATCAAAAAATAATAAATTTTAGGAAAGCGGTTATTTTGAGACCTATTTGAAATCTAGAAGAAATTATAAATCACATATACATGATATTTGTGGTTCATCACACATGAATGTTTATTTGAAAAATCTAAAAGTATTTGAAAATAATGAAGTAGGAGTTGTTACATTCAAGAATGATAGTTCCTTAAAAATCATCGGAATAGGGATTGCTAAGATAGAACCTCAAAAACTAATATATAATGAAGCAATATTTTTTCATTGGATGAAACATAACAAGATTGTTATGATTCAACTTTTTTATAATGTAAAATAAATTTTTTTAAAAAAATTCTTGTATCAAAGGAAGTATGGAAGATGGAAAAGTTATCATGGGGGGAAGAACAAGATTAAATGTATTTCAAAAAGGATAAATTTACAACTCCTATTACTTGGGTGTTAAAGAGTAAAATATGTTGTGGCATTAAATACTTGTGCATCTTGAACAAAAAATTATGAAAAATCATTATAATTTATTTCTATAATTTTTTTTCCCAGAATTTAAAATAAGTGGAGAAAATATTTTCATTACTTTTCAGAAAGAAAAAATTTCTAAATAATTTCATAAGAAATATAAGATTCGGTATACTAGACCTATTGAACTTATTCATCCAAATTTATTTTGGTCAATGAGACATTACTTAAAAAAGGGAGATTTTTATATTACCACTTTCATTGATAATTTTACTCGTATGACCAACATATTGTTTATGAAGGAAAATTAAGAGGCTATTTAAAATTTTAAATTTTTTAGATTGGAGGTTCAAAGTGTAATAATGGTTTATATACGGATGTTGAGAACATATAGTGGAATAGAATTCAAATGAAATGCTTTTGAATCATATTTGAGAAATCATGGAATCAAACATCATTATAGTGCTCCATAAACCCCAGAACATAATTGTGAAGCATAATGAAATAATGGAAGTTTTGTGAAAATTAAAAGAATCATTTTTATAGAATATAAAAATTCAATGTTCTACTAGAAAAAATATATTAGTACTACTATTAATGTAAAAAAATATTCATTTAGTCTGAAATCTGACACGACCTCCTATGAAATATAGTATAAAAAAAACCTTATTTATGTACTTAAATATTTTTAATTCCTTGTCAAGGAGAGATAAAATATCCTAATTATGGGAAATTTAACAAAAAATATGAAATGTAATTTTCACAGGATATTCACCCAATGTAAAAATTATTATAAATTTAAATTCATTAAAAAAATATAATGAGAATTTTGAAAAAGAAAAACAAAATATTTCCACTAATAATGAAACTGATTCAAAACAGAATTATCATGATTCAGAAGAATAATTTGATGATGAAAGTGAAACTAGAATTGAAAGATTCAAATTTCCTAATTTTCATAATCACATTGAAACTAAAAATATAATTGGGAGTTATAAAGCTCTAGTTTAGATAATAATAAGGATGTGATTAGAAAATCATACATAACTCATTTAACAAATTGAGCCAGATTAGTTTCAAAAGCATTTGAACAAAAAGTATTGTTTAATGCAATGAATAAATAATTAGATCAGATTTAGAATCAATCTTGGTAACTTCTTCCACATATAGTAAATAAAATTTTTATTGGAACGAAATGGATATAAAAAAACAAGTTGAATGAACATGGATAAGTTTCATGAAACAATGAAGGATTTGTTTTCCAAGCCTATACACAGGTGGAAGGTGTGGATTTTGAAGAAAACATTGCTCGAGTTGCATGAATAAAAACTATGAGAGTGTTTCTAGTAGTGAAGTAAGATTATAATTATATTTTTTATCAAATATATGTAAGGTATTTGTTTTTAAATGGTGAAATTGAAGAAGAAATTTACTTTGAGAAACCCGGTGGGTTTCTACTTGATAATGATGAAAGTTAGGTTTATAAATCATAGACATCCTTGTATGGTTTTAAACAATCCCCACATTACTTGTGTTCCAAACATGACATTTTTTTGAGAAATTTGAGTTTTTCTAAATAAATGATTGATAATAACTTGTACGCAAAATAAGTTAATTAAAACACCCCGATTGACACTGTGTATGTTGATTATATAATTTTTTTGGAAATAAAGAATTTTTTTAAAAAAATTTGATGAGGAAATAAATAAGAACATTGATATTTTAATTTTAGGGGAATCAAAATTCGTCCTTGGTTTACGTGTTTGAAAAAAATGATAAATACATTTTAATACTTCAATAATAATATGGTAGGGAATTGTTTCAAAAGTTTGGTACAGAAGAATATAATGAAGTTTCAACTCATATTTTAAATGGGATAAAGATTCTTAAAGATGAATCCAAAAAAATTGTGAATCCAAAAACCTTTTGGAAGATGATAGGAAGTTATCTTTATATCTCAACCTCAAGAATTTATATTTTTTATGTTGTGACTTTTTGTTCTAGATATCAAAGTGATATTAAGGAATATCGATATTGGTATCAAGTAGAATTAAGAGATATGTTAACGGAATAACATCACATGAATTATTATATAATTTTTTTGAAATGAACATTTATGGATATGATTATGTTGACTGGGATGGAGGCAGGACTAAAAAATGTCAACTTTTGGAGGAATATTTTTTTTGAGAGAATGTTGTGTGATTTCTAATAGTTAGGAATAGAGTTTAGTAGACTTGAAAATAGAGGAATCAGAATATGTTATAACTACCCAGGAGTGTACACAAATGTTATGGTTGAAGGTTTTGTTTAATGATTTGAAATTATAATTTTGTAAACAATTGAATATACTTTATAATAATTAGTGTCTAATTTATCATTCAAAAAATTCCATTCAACACTAAAAATTAAAACATATTGATATCATGTTTCAATTTAAAAATGAGAAATATTATGGTGCATATGTTGTGCTATAATATGTTTCAATAAATTATCAAATTGATGATAGCTTTGTAAAAGTAATGTCCTAAGAGTGTTTTTTTGGAATTGAGGCTACGAATTCATATTCATCCTTCACTAAAGAATCCCTAATCAACTTAAGGAAGCACCACACCATGCTTTGTATTGTGATGAGAAATTGTGATAAATTTTAAACCTTTATCATATAATGGTGATAATAGTACTTTTCCCCTTAAATGAATATGATGATATAATTATCATAAAATGGGGGAGAGAAAGAAATTTTAGGGGAAAAGACAAAAGTTGGGGTGATTTTATCTTAAAATGGACATAAATTTTCTAATTACTTATGGAAATAATTCCCTCAAAAAATTACTTTATCTAGTAGTGTGGTGTGAGGACACTCTCTTTTGAGAAATGATGTGTTTTGATAACATGTTACGAAATTTTTTTGTTTAAAAAAGTGAGTTGTAAAATTTTTGAGTTTTGGGAAAATTATTACTTGAAAAAGTTATTAATGATAGTTGTCAACAGGTCCAAAGGGGGATATTGAAGATCCTTTTTTATGATTTCAATATTTGTTTTGTTGAAAATAAAATTTCTATAAAAGATTTATTTTTGTAAAATAGATGAAAAATAAGTTTTTATGGTTTATAAATTCTTTTCTGGGAAGTTTTTATGCATCTAAAAGAAGTTGGTGTTTTTGACACTTTGGTGATCATATAAACAATCAGGTGCATGATCAAATAGTATATCAGACACATCACATTGAATTGAGTTTTTGTATAAAATTAAAATGTTTCTCAACTAAATGAGGTCATGTATTAATGAGAATAAAATTCAAAATGTTTTCTATTTTAAGACTTGAAATGTTAAGAAGTAATATAAATTCAAAATATAATAAAATAATTATTTTATTCATTCATGTTTATAAAAATCCTGAAGAATTCATGATACAAGATGGTGTTTTTAGAATAAGAGAGAGTTGAAAATATTTAAAGCCTCCAAAATTGAAGTCTTCTAGATATAGGTCATCAGATCTGGTTGCTTTTAGGAGTTTTCATTTTTTTAAATTTTATGTTTCATCATTAAAGATTTTGTTTATAGTAATAAGTTATTTAAAGAGTTTCAGTTTGTTATTTTATTAATCATATTCAATATGAGATAGTTTCTGAGTTTTAGGTTTATCAGATATTTTTAATACTAATAATTTAATTTCTTAAGGATGATGAAAATACATGGTTGTTTTTAAACTAAAATTTACCCCCTTTGTAGTGAATTTCTCTTATCATTATGATCCAATATTTGGTATCAGAGGATGTCTCTACATTTGAGACTGAACTAGATATTTCTATTTCATAATTATTTCATATCAGTTTTTTATATTTTAGTTTCCTTTAATATAATAGTTTCATAATTTTTTTTATGTTTGTTAGGTATACATGCCACATTAATTTGAAAATTTTATTATGATTAGACAATATATTTTTAAGGGGAATGATTATATATATTGGATAGAGGTAATGGAAACATTTTTCATTAATACTAGGGTTGAAAACTGACATATTCTTACTAGTGAAAAAAATGTACCAGGGGAGAAAATTTTAAATTTTTAAATATAATTATAGATTGTGTTCTAACTAAATTTCGAAGTCCGAAATAATTTTTTCTTTCAAATTAAAAAATAGTGAAATTTATTTATATATAAATACTTATCATATGTAGAAAAATCCTAAATATACTCATTTTAGAACATCAAAAGATAAGTGAACTATGAGATCTATATTAATAGAATATTTTCAAAACATTAATTTTATTTCCAGTATATCAATTTCACAAATTTATCAATTATTCTGGATAATATAAAATAGCTTACAATACCTTAGAGAAAAGGTCATGTTTGATAATAAAAATGTTGAAATTTCATAGAAATTACACCCAAAGAATTTGAATAAAAATTAAAATCTATTGATGATGGAAATAATATTAATAAACTAATTCTAGATGCTTTAATGGGTACCTTGATGAAATATCAATGTTTATTTAAGAGTTATACATAGAAATATAAGAATAATAATGGTTTTTCTTTTATAACCACTAGAACATCAACCACCGATAATTTCTGAACAAGAACATCTATGAAATGTTATTGAAAAATTTCAAAAAAAAGTGAGTGTGAACTAACTAATGGTGACATTACAACCAGAAATGAATAATTTTTTTAAAAAATAATTTTAAAATAAATTATTTAATGAATATAAAAGAAAATATTGGTACATCAGAACAAATTTAATATGAATGTAGAAAGGTTGGTCACATTAAACCTAATTATTCTAAATTAAAAATCACAGAATGAAAGCATTCTAGATTGTATTATTAAAATTAAATATTGATATTTTTAAAATAAATGGATTCTTGGAGTACAAGTGAATGTGAATCTACTATATATAGTTCATCCAGAGTAAGTGATTAAAGGATAAAAGTCACTAAATTTTAGCAAAAGTTTCTAAAAATTGGACAAAATTTCATATGAAGAACTTATAAATCTATATATAGATTCAAAATTATATTATTCTTCTAAATATGATATATATGATGATAAATAATCATGTTTAGATGAAAATGGATAAAATTTGGAATTTTTTTGAGGAAATGAGAGAATATATAACAAAATTTGAAGACATATATTAGAAGATATATAAGAAATACACCAAGATTAATGGTGAAATTTCTTAATGGAAATACATATTTATAAAATTTTAGGATAATCTAAAAATGTTATACAAGAAAATAGATATCCTATTTTAGAATTGGAAGATAAAAAATAAAAAATTACAAAGAATTATGATGATCTATTAGGGAAATGGATATGTAAATCATTTTAATAACATAAGATTGATAGCCGGTAGAATAATTAAAACACTAAAAGTGTTGATTTTTCCAAGAAAATAAAGATATTACAAAACTAAGGTATGAGATGAAAATCTGGAAAAACTCATTTACCATGTTCACAAATGGAAGAAAAGAATTTGAAAAGTTTTATTACCAGTTATGAAAAAATATGACGTTATCTCATTTTTATTATAATAAAAATATGAGTAAAATATATGGAAAAAGTTGTTTTTATCCATATCAATCACCCTTATACATGATGTATATGATAATATTATATTTAATGATAAATTGTTCCACCCACAAAATTCAATTGTTTGAAAATAATTGATTTGATAACATCATAACGTGATTCCTATGAGCATAATTATTCCCCTCAAATAATAGTTTCAAAGGTTTTATTTTATTATTATACTATAACAATGGAGATCTATTTACCTATATATAATTTTTGAGAACATTATTTCTGGTTGTTGAATACCAATCTCCAATTCCTCCAGTATTTCCAATACATATTTTTTTCATTACATTATATTTTTGTTGTTATATTTTTAAATTCAATTATTTATGGTATTTCTTTTTAAATTCTTATAAGTATTACCCTCTATGTCTTCTTATTACAATTAATTAATTTTTTTTATAATGGGGTAAAATATTAATCATTTTTCGTATTATTTAAACAATTTTAAAATTTAAAATAAAGATTAAAATTTATTTCAAAACAACTATAGGACCATCGTAAAAATTTAATGATCAAGAAATATCCTAATTATAAAAAAAATTCAACTTTATGGGATAATATTTTCAGTTCATCATGTTTTTATGAACTTTTTTATTTACTAAATTTTCAAAATATTGATTATTTTCTTATATTTCATGTTTATCTATATTTCAATTTGTTTTGTATTTACATATAAATGAATTTCAAACTATTTAAGATTTATTTTATTTTTTAATCTAAATTTAACAATATTTCAAAATTATGAACATATAAAAATAATGTTTACATGCTTAATTTAAAATTTAAATTTTTTTTAAGGCATCAAAAATTTAAAAATTAATTCCTTCAAAAATAAATATGGCATCATGTGTTTTGGTGAGATGAAATGTGAGCATTTTGATCAAGAAAATAAATAATGGCTCTTCATATTCTAAAATACCATTATAAAGAGGTCAAACTGATATTTTTGGATGCATTCATTTCAAATAAAGTAAATCTATTTTGTTTTTTAGTAATATTTTTTTATAAATTCCGATATGAAAATTGTTTTATTCAGAGAAATATAAAAATGGGAGATAATTAACGAAATTATAATTGATTTAGATATAATTCTATAATAGAAATTCATGAAAATATTTATGATAAAAAAATAAGTTATGAAAGATGTTGAGGATACTAGTGGCCAATCAATGTATATTTTGGCTGAAAGAAGAAAAAAAAAGAGACTAGCATTGTGGAGTTATGAAATTTTATGATACACCGGAGTTCTCAAAATGTGAGTCAAAATTCCATGAAACTATTACTTCAATAAATATTGTAATACTTCTTGTAATGATTCTTCTGATTTCCATGATTCTAATAAATTCCCCTTCCACTCCTCATTTCATGTTTCCCAACCTTTATAAATTCATTCAAAGCTCCCAATTTGTGAAATTACAACCTTCATACACCATTAGAAAAATGGATTTTAAAATTTAGAAATCCTTTTTGAAATACATCACCCGAGTCTTCCAGAACACAGGATCATGGTAGATATGAATTTCATGAATGATCAATCTCTTTATTCATGAAGCATGTGATTAATGTCCCGCAGTCTTCTACATGATCTTTTATTTTAAGGAAACACATTCTATGGATACCAAGACACAAAACTTTTATAAAACACTCACATTTCATGAAATACTCATCTTTGTAAACACTATGAACTTTAAAAAACATACTTCAAATACCCCTAAATGATTCCCACATTTGGAAGACATAGCTTCAGGTAAGTTATGTTCTAATGGGACTAACACCCATTTAATCCAGGATTATTTATGAAACCCCCACTTTCATGACCAATGTCCAGGAACCTCTTCCCTAAGAACTTTGATTCATGTACAGTCTTGACTCTCCAATTTCATTCTTCTCTTAAGAATAGGTTTCCCCACATTTAGGCCTAATCATATCACTAGAAATAAGTGGCTTACATGCCTTTTGGTCTCTAAAACCATCAGCTAAGTGGTTACTTAAGTCATTGCAGTGTAATAATCAAGGGAAAAAGTCTAAACTTTTCCTCAATTTGTGCTGGCTTGGTCACTATATCCTCTTATACTACTACCCTAATTGGAAATTTTATACTCCATGTGTATGATCCAAACCATGTCAAATTTTAAAAATTTAATCTCCATAACATGAGCATCCTATTCTCACAATGTTATAATTCATGACAATATCCTCATAAAATTGCATTAAATTGTTTAAGTACCCTTAGTGATGAGAACAAGATGACTCTTTTGAAGAGAATGGGATGATATCATCACATTCTGAGAATATTATATTCATACACCATATACCATGCTCTATGTATTCCTATTTTCATTTTAATGCATTATGTTAAAATATAAGGACATGTAATGTCACACAACCTTAAACTATATTGTGTATCTATAAGTTTTTTTATTTATTTCTTCTAAAAAGGTCCATAGGAAGCCTATTTGAGGTTAAATCCCATAACCAAAAATATATCTCCCCTTAGGAGTGGAAACTATAGAGCTTGATCAACATTAAAGAGTATATTGAACCTCTCACCATCAAAATCTGAGGTCCCCACTAGACTTTGGCTTCACTACAAGATGTCAACCTAAGCCCAACCCATTACATAAAGAGAATATATGGGAATAATCCCTATTAGTATTTAAAAATGTGACTAACCCAAACATTATGTGTATATATAGTACCATCTCTAGTGGTATTTAAATATATGATTCCCCCTCCCTCAGCTTTAAAATTATTACTCTTCTATAGGCATCATAATTATAGCCATATGTGAAAAAATATAGTGTTCTTTAGGTAATGATACTAATAATTATATGAATAAATAATAAAATCATTGTTTCGAAACTTAGGTGATGAACCTCAAGGTATTACTTATGTTATAAGAATGATATGCCCTAAATAATGATCCAAAAAATCCTTATGTGATGAGTAAAACTTTCCTGGAATATTGACCATTGGATGCCTAAAATAATAAATTTGATTCTCCTTGTGTGATGATAATTGAATACCTAGGGTGATGATAATTGGATTCCTTAGATAATGAATTTATTTTTCCTCATTATGATCATGATATCCCATGTATTTTTAACCTAAGACCTATTATTCCAAAACCATGAGATGACCTCAAATCTCAAATGAGAAAACTTTTATTGATTCCCAATAGGTCCATCATCGTTATAAGATCCAATCCAAAGGTGGCCTCCCTATCATGGAATAAATATATTTAATTTTTCATTGTACAGTAGAATATGGCCTTGTAAATGAGATTCATGACCATATATTATATTTTTATGGGGGACCCAAACTAGGATATAAACTCCAAGGAGGAATCCATGGAAGGAAGAGCTGACATCACATAATCTTGTTCTGATCAATGATCCAACTTCCTCAACCATAGTGGTGGACGCCTCCCTACATTGGAAAGAAATAATGAAATTCAATGTAGAGTTTTGACCAGGTTAAGGACTTTGATCCTAGGAAGCACAATATATGACCACCCTAGAAGTATATTTTGAAATGGGATGGTGATCCTTTTTGGAATCACATATCCAGAAATTATGATTATATAAGAAACATTATGTACATTATTTTCTAGTAATCATTGATGTTAATCACTTATCCTCCACCTTGTTGAGTATGAGTAACATTTTGAACCTTAGGAATCTCTTTCATAAGAATCATATTTATGGTTGACATCATATATCCAACAGGACACCTATAGTTTGAAATGCATGATACCCTATTTCCAAGAGGAATAAGGATAAGAGGGATGATTGTATGATAAACCCACACAACTACACTCCATCCATGATATCCACCAAAAAGATGGATCTTTGGAACCCTCACCTCATATCCCCTTTTGATCATAGAAAATGAAGGGTGATCAATGATCTTGTTCCACACTATGAATAAGAAGGTGTTATAAAGACTAATGAAATGGAACAATAAGACTTTTAAGATGTGAAGAAATGAAAATCCCACCATCTACATGGACCAAAAATGGTTTACATATCCTTCATTACCCTAAACAATAATTTCTGGTGGCTCCCATGAAGTGATATAATATATCCCCACTATGAGGTGGATGTAGTGGATGCACTATATTTCCCTACTGTAACTACCACCCAAGAGTCACCCATGAGTTCTCCCACCACCTGACACAACCTGAAATGAAGTTCAACCCTATAGGATGATGAGTAGGTTCAATGAATCCATTCTTTGTTATCCTAGATTCAGAATGAAAAACATGTGTACCGAGTGAAGGACCTCAACCTTGAATTATCGGAGGATTCTTCATCATATTTAGTATTCCTTTGCACAACCGACACAACTCATACCATTCTTACCACTATTTTGGGGCACTTTCTCACCCATTATAGGTTTAGACCCTAGTGACCCACTTTATGGGATGAGTTAACTCTCATTTCTATGAGAAGCATCATATTCTATCATGGGGGACCACTATATGATGATGAGTTCTTCCATTTTGATCTTCCTTACAACATCATCAAACAATAGAAACATCCTATCCATGCCGAAGACATACCACATGTTAAGGAACCTTTGTAGGGCAGAATGAAAGATAGCCAATGTAGGGGATATACTAATCAAACTGATTGTGATATGTGTAAGAAAAAGAACCATGAATATTTGGGGTTCATTCTTGAGGATCTCCCATGATTCCATCACCATTATAGATATGGGTGGGGTAAACTCCTCATCAACATTCACCTTTCAGATTATTAGGTGACCAATGACTCATGGTTGATGCATCTTCCTCCACCAACTTAGATAAGGGAATAAAACCATCAATAAAAGATTATTGTCCCAATTTCTAAATTCCACAAGGTCCCTAAATAACTTTATAATTACCTACACATATAGAACATTTTGGATTCTATTATGGGACTCACAATGTATACATCATCACTACCATGAAATTCCCTTATCCCCACATCCACTATGTAAGAAGAGGATATATCATGGTATATCCTAGAACCCTTACAAGAAGGTGAAAACCATATCAAGGTGTTATCACATGGTGAATTTGCGGACCACCAAGAGGTTATGGATCCTTAATCCTACATGGACATGTTCATGATACTAGCTCCACCTCTAGGGGATGATAACTCATTCCATGGGAGGTTTTCACATGTGATGCCTCATCCCAAAAAAATCAATAGATAAAATGTTGGAATCTCTACATCCATCATCTTCCCAACTATCACTTATAAGATCAATGTTTAATCAAGTGTCAAAATACCATATGGAAAAAGTGGAAGAGGGGGAAATATTTTGGGAAAGTCTAGTTTCCAACCAGTTAACAGTCATTTTCTAGCCACAAAAAAACTTGATCTTCACTATCCTTTATATTATTCCAATGAACTATTCATGATGTATCCAAAAAACATATCGTAAATGTTCATCTATCTTTGAGACCGCAACCTTGCCTATTTAGGTTTCCATGAGCATCTTCAAATTATCCATCAGCAGTATCTAAATGTTTATATTACTGTGATCCAATTAGCATAGAGCTCATATTCATATGGGTACCAACAGGGTGTCTAGGGAACTTATATTAGGATCCTAACCAATCTTTTATGATTCATGGATGATTTGTTTCTACATGTTTAGATCTAGGGTAGGGTAAGTATGTTTCCAACTAATTCAAACCTATCATATAGTGGTAGGGATCCCTTCAGGGCAATCCACCCATCAATAGAGAGGAATATCTTGAATCTGTTTCAACATTGAATTTTCTCACTATAATTTATTTGGATGATCATATAAATTTTGTTGGTGATAAGGAAAATGAGGAAAGAGACCCACCTATAGGTGAGACACACCACCAAGAATACCTATTGGAGGGTTCCCATAATCATAATCAAAGACAAACATTGTGATGCGAGAGTCCTAATGAGGTACTGTTACCTACGGGTTGAGAGTTTAAAAATGGAAAAAGGACCACTGAGCCCATGGGGACCTATGAAGCGATGTTAGTAACAAAAGATGAATCCAGAGTAGATGCTTCACATTAGAATAATGATCATTACAAGAGTATCACCACTAAACTCCTCAATGGCCAGTAGCTAAAATATGTTGATTTTTAAGGGGACCATTCCTATCCCCTGACTATCAACCAATAATCCTTGGTTTACCATGAAGGATTGGGGTACTAATTTCTGTCCTTCCAATAAAGATATAGTAAGTTGTGTCGACTCAATAGATATATGACCCAATGTAACATGGTAATCCAACCCTATTCAACTGACATAACTTCTCACCTCTAGACTAGGATTTCTATACTTATTTAGATAGAGGTTTATTCAAAGAAAAGATGAATACCAATCCTTTCCTTCATGAAATGGAATATTCTCTCACCACTCATCTTGAGGAATTATAGATGAAATAATCTTCAACATCACCTGAATGGATTTTTTATTTTGTATGGGTTCATCAAATTCATCAAACCACAAACTTTGTTAATCTGAGCATGAACCCATTTAATTATACACATGATCCATTAATAAAATTGGATCACTTTTCCTCTTGGCATGGTCTAATTCAGGGAACTCCAAAGTAATAGGAAACATCCAAGCATTGTTCCTTCATCAAAAACATTGAGTTAACCTCGTTTATCTAAAATAGTCATTTGGCCTTGGGATTTATCACCAACTGAGAAGACCTCCATAGATATTTTCTCTACCAATTAGACTCCCCATTATATGATAACATGATCACTGTCCTTTATAAATAGATGTGAAGGGGTGATGAATTTGTTTTTTCATCTTTTTTAAATGTTAGTGACTCTTATTCTCTGTCAATGTATATATTTTGTAGTGATAGTTTTTGGGGATGTGTGTGCAGAATGTCCAAGATGACCTACTCCCTATTCTTGTCTCTCAATGGTATCCAAGAAAATTTTCGTAATTCAAAAAAGGTTCTCATCCTTTAGAAGAAGAATTATAGTAGACTAAGAAGTGGTCACACCCATTCAACTTATATCTCCATTGCCTGTGTATTTGAAGGAACATATGGTCATTGTTTTATACACAAAGGACCCTTAGCTAGGCTTTATTTAGGAACATCCACAGGATATGCCCCATTAATCATAGCCTCACCTTGATAATTCTTCTCAAGCCCCACTTCAAGGATGATAAGGTCCCAAGATACATTATCTATGTTATTGAAAAAAAATTATTAATGTCACCAAAGGCCAAGAGGCACCAAATGTTTAGTATAACTCACCATGCTAACTATTTTCCCTAGAAAAATATCATTTATCAGAGTATCAGTGTGTTTTTCATCTTCTATGATTGGCATTAGGTTTAGGTAGATCATTTCATGGTCAATCTGGGTGATATCCTAGATCTAGTTCACGTGTCTCTAGACCATCAATGGAAAATGATGGACTATTATGAAAATAGTTGTAGGTTTTTGGGTAAGTTTCACCAAAGTTTGAGGATTGGATGGATAATAAGGAAATTTCTTATGCCTATGTAATTATCTATGGTTGGTTAAGTGAATTAGAACCTCATGTTGTCACAAAACCTCTTCCATCAACTAAATCAATATCACAATATTTAAATTATAACAAAGTGTTAGTGTTAGTAACATTAGGATAACTAGGTCCATCACTAGTGATAGAACCACACATAAGGATTTCATGACCCATGAATTGGGAGTAGTCCCCAAGAGCCTTCCATCCATAAAATAATCCATAGATGGATAAATGGAGTGTCCTTTAGAAAGAACCATTAGGATGGTAGATCAATGCATGAAGCCCACTAGTGATTTATATCATTTTAATTCTTCTAGAACCTTTGGAATACGATATTGTTTCCAAAGTTTTCATCAGGGTGTGCATCTGTCTGTTTCGGAGGGCGTGCTACTATTGCCCCACATTCCTGCCTTCCAAAGGAGGACATCATCCATCGCTTATTCTGGGAAGTTTTCTCATTGATAGAAATGGGATGATGGTATGTTGGCTCCTCCATCCATGGATTCCTCCTCAGAACATGTTACCTAGCCTGTGTCTCCCTCATAGACTTAAGACATTTTTCATGAAACTCTTTTTTGTTCCATGTATTCATGGACACTGGTTAATTATGTAGCTTCTGTCAGGACATTCCAAGGGGTCTAATTAGGGAAGAAACCTTCTGTCGGGGGAGTAGTCATGTTGGACATCACTGGCATGTCTGGACACTAGAACACTGATGTGTCTGGGTTGTTTCCCCTTATTATAGGGCTTCTCAAGGGTGTGGAAGCCCAAATAATCCCACGTCAAGTGCAGGGAATTATACACCATAGGAATTTATCTGAGCTTTTCACAAGATTCCAATGTTTAACACAGGGTATTCCATGAGTTTAACATCTAACGAAGATAGATCAGACTGATCATAACACTAACAGGAGTGGATCAAATGGGTGAAACCCCTAGAGGGAATATTTATGTTGGGTCTAACACGTGGTTAGAATCCCGGTTACTGCTAGGAGTATAGAGAAAGTGGATGACATGATCTCATTGGTATGTGGAAGCCCTGGTAGGAATCGATATGGGTATGGATTGTTGAGAGTGGATGGTGAGTGAGATAAAGCTGACGTAAGGGAGACAGTGATGTTGGTCTTGAGACTTGAAAACACTTCCTAAATATCCCCATGGATGGGAATCAAAGTACATGTAGTTCTTTGAAGTGATGGGACACCAGAGTAGGCACCCTGAGAGAATAGACGCGTGAATGGGACCCAGTGGAAATAAAACCTTCGGGTTGAGGAATGATCTTATTAGGACACAAAATCTCAAAAGAGAGATGATATTGAGACATGGGTGATAGGATTGAACCTTCAAGAGGCTTCCTACATATCCCTATTGTGTGGAATCAATGTACACCTAGTTCAATATAGGGCATGGAATCAGGGTGTGCACCAAGGATAATGACTCAATGGTATGTTGGGGATTACGTGTGATTAGTATCCAAGGTTTTGTATGATGCTCAAGGGATGGAATAGAGATGTGGGCCCTGAAAAGGGGGTCTGCAATATCTTACTATCGATTGTGGGTTACAATGTCTTACCGTTGATTGGGATTCACAATGGTGTAATATTGGATGGGGCTGAACTGCATGGAGGCTTCCTATGTACCTTTCCTAGGAGACAAGGATCCAAACCCAAATAGTTTGAATGGGTACAGTTTAGCATCATGTTGGACGGAAATGGGTATATAGTTTAACTTCATATGGGATGAAAGTGAACCAATTTGAAGGGTTCGAAACAAGTAGGTGTTGGGATTAAAACTCAGGGAGGCTTCCTACATACCTTACGTTGGCAAGGATCAAATTCCATGTAGTTCAAAAGTGTTTTTTGAACTGATGTGAATGGGTCGGGACTAGTAGGTGTTTTGTTTGAACCTCAGGGAGACTTCCTACATACCTTTCCTTGGAAATGATCAAAGTCCACGTAATTCTGGAGTGTTTGGTGAACTGACTTGAATGGGTCGGGACCAGTAGGTGTTGGTCATGAACCTCATGGAGGTTTCCTATATACCTTGCCTTGAGAAGGATCAATCCATGTAGTTCTGAATTTCTTGGGGGTTGCACACTAAGGTGGACCGAGGATGTCATGGGAGGTGCTTACTCTAAGCCCATGTGAGTCATGCTTGGTGTGAGAAACAAGAGGCAAAAAGACCTAACAATCACATCGTGAAAGGAGCATCTATGGGAAGTGGAGTGTGGCATACATGTGGTAAGAAGCCCAAAGAGGAAACTAGGGCTTACGCATGGCTAACAGCCTAGGGAGATGGAGATTGGGATTTACTCTATGATGGAGGCCCGATGGCGACAAATCCTGGAGGGAGAGGGACAAGATAACGAAGGTCCCTCTACCCATCTCTCCTCTAATATTTGGCACCAAAGAATAAAGGAGGAGTAGGGGTGCTTCCTCCTACAAGAAAGGCTAGGGTTTACTCCTAGGTGGTTTCCCTTCCCCATGGATAGGCTCCACTCTAGTAGAGAGGATCTCATTCCATGTGAGGAAGATCTCACTCCCATGGAGACGAGTGGGTGTAGAGAATATCCGAGACAGGGCACCCCGCGTATGATGCATGGGGTAAGGACATAGTTTAATGTCATGTGATGAGAATGATGATTCTTGGAAGTTTAACATCCTGCAGCTCGGATGAGGAAAGTTCACTCTGCACACATAGGACTTACATAACCAGTATGCTCTAACCCGTTGTGAAGGGAAGGCACTGGGAATGCTGTAGTGAAGGGGGGTCGTTGATTGATCCCCTGAGGGGGCCATTTTAGCATGGCTATGAGAAGAGGCAATATACATTAGCATGACAATTCAAAGAATCATAAGTCTAAGAAATGCACCATAAAGAACCACATAAGAAACCTTGAAATCACTTCATACAGACCTGGTGGGTCGTACAGGAGAAAGGTTCAAAACAAAGGTCTGTTGCACATAGGAGGGGGTCAGACATAGTGCCTTAGGGTAAGGATGAACCACGGAGTTCACAAGGAGAATTGTGTGAAAAAGAGGGGGATTTCAGAAATAGGCACGCAAAATGGGAGTCTGCGCACAAGATAGAATGTCTGTGCACAAACTGGAAGGATTCTCACAACATAGGTTAAATGAAAAGGTAATTTGGGTGCAACGGGGATCTTGTGCACATAAATGAATTAGGGTAAAATTAAATGGATGAGGATCATTCCCAAGAGGGCCCACCTGAAGGAGGACCCTTGGGGGTCCTGTCACGCAAGATCCAATACTTTGAGGCCATAGTGTTTTTCACGTGGTTGTGGAAGAGGTGTCTTTCACACAATAGAGCATCACTTCATCTTTTGTAACCATCCCTGAAGGGTAGGTGTATGATTTGTTTTATTGTTTAAATCCTCTGAGGTGGCGCACAAGAGGTGTTGCACTAACTGACCATTTGACGCCGCATTGGGCAAGCGAGGGTTTTCGCGTTTAGGTGAAACTTCCGCACCAGATTCACTTCCTTCATGCCCTTTACATGGATAGTTTTGAGAAGGTGGCTACAAAAGGGTCCCTTTGACATCGCATTGGTCATGAAAGATATTGCACGCCGTAGGAAGTCCAGCACGCTCACCTGGACTCTTGCGTGCGAGTCCCTAGGTGAGTGTGCGGCGGGTCACCGTAGAGGTCCTCATTTGACGTCGTATTGGTTGTGCAAGCTTTTGAATGTCGTGGGTAATCTTGTGCACACACCCTTATTCTTGTGCGCTCTTCCATATCTCTCTACGAAATCATCCATCTAGTCCCAATTTTCCTTTGGTTTCTTCAAAAGAGCCCCCTCATGGACTTACGATAAATTTGGCGTCAGAAAATCCCCCCCTCAGAATCAGAGCTGAAGGGGGACCTGAATGTCGGATTCTAATGGTCGTGTTGAAATATAGAGGATTTTTTGGTCAGTGTGCACAAAAATGGTGTTTGGTCGCGCAAACCACTTATGCGCGTGTGCAAGGCACATTCTGCACCTATAAATACCAAGAACCCCTCTAGGTCCCCACTTTGACTTTTCTGTACGACATGCCTTATCTCTCGTGCATGTAAAAGTAACAAATCTGCGGACAAGTTTCCTTGGATGACTTTGAGTTTTTTTTAATGCGGTCGGGTCACTTTCAGGTACCCAGCTGTTTTTGTGAAATTCATCATTCTTTCATACCACTAGCAATTTTGAGCGCTGAATCCCCATTGTTCCGCGCACATCCCATGGGATTTCTGGAAACATGCCAGAAATGTATGCCCAATAGACCGATGACGAGAGGGAGTATATTGCAGCTACAAGGAGGAATCAAATGATCAAAAACCCCAAGATTCTTCATGAAAGGATTGTTATGTCTAATAATAAAATTATATTTGGAATTATTATGAAAGATCAAAAATATTACATCTAGAGTGATAGCTTTCTGATATGTAACTTTGGAATTTTAAAGGAGGTGACGATGTCTGGCATTGAAACTGATACACCGCGGTCATGGGTGGTGCACGGGGATAGTCTCCCATAGTTCCACATCATGAAAATCAGACATCCTTCTAGGAAACATAGAACATGTCCATCTACATTTTGAATCCAAAGACTTGGACTATTTTGGGGAGCAACCTGGTTCCCATGGCATCTCCCACTCTTTACACGAGCACCTTCATAAGTAGCTTTACTGATGAGATGAACAGTTGGAAATAATGGGACTCCGGGTTTGGGGGAAACTTCAAAAGTGAATGTGCATTGTCATATTGGGTACATCAAACTTTCAAAGACTTCAGGAAAGGGCTGTGGTCTTTGGGGATTTTCAAAGCTATTTGGACATCTCAATTTCAATTCAACCAGTAGCAGGATCTGATATCGGAGCTATTCAGTTGGTGGTCTCTCGATACCAACACCTTTAACCTCCACCATCGGGAGGTAGGTATCAGTCTGTGGGATGTCCATTTTATTAGGGGAATCCCCTTGGAGGGGTACCAGTATGATGAGTTCCTCCCAATAGAGAATGTCTGTGGGAATAGGACATGCACCTCCATCCTAACATGGCATATGCTGGCATTGTCCAAGTAGAAGTTTAAAATAAAATATGTTCTGAAGGAAATATCTTATTTGGGATGGTTCACTTTTTTTTTTGATATAAGACAAGGCTGTGGAGATGCCCATCCATGAGAAGCAATGTCTGAACACATCCCAGAGGGGAAATATGGGATCTTGTTGGATGGTACTGGAGGTAGGAGAGTACCAATCATGGGGATTTGTTATTAACGGATGTCGGGATCTGAACGGGAAATATGATAGGTTCCTTTATATGTTCTTAAGAGTTGGCTCTTACCAGCAAGGGATATAAGGATGAGGGTGCATCAAGGGATGCTATTAATGTCCGGAATCATGGCGGCGAAGAACATGGTTAACCTGGGGGTACTCATACTGGCCTAGATATACAACATTTCGGGGTCTATCTTCAGGGGACGTATGCCCATAAAGATATGCATATTGTTTCATATCTTTCATGGCTGGGTCACATCCCATTATGGTAGATATAACTTCCCAAACACCGTTCTCCCTCCAGGTGAAGGTATGTGACCATCCCTCTTGAATATTGCTGGAATCTGCCCACTGACGCTCAGAGAAGAAGGGATCAAGCTCAAGATCAGTAGCCATACCCATTTTGACTTCCACCAATTCCGGACCCTAGTTGGTTAGATGGTAGATGACAGGTAGGGCCCATTATAGTAGAGAGAATACCTATAAAGAATCAGGGGTGGTGTGATGGTAAACCAACTTGATGGAAAAATCTTTTGCAAACCGTACGTGCATACCAGGTTCCCCAGGAAGTTCAGGTGCATGCTGTGGATACCAAAGAACGTTTATATAGATGTTCGGGAAGAGAAACATCCCTAGATTATTTGAAAATTGTGGATTATGTTCATGACTGTAAGCTTGGATGAGGTCATCACTCCCCCCCCCCCACTGATAACAGTGTAGACCTGTCAACAGAGTATGTCAAACATTGGAAAAAAACATATCCTGAGGCAATTTTATGGAAATGCATTTGGAAAATTGAGGCGGCTAGTGTGGAACCCGAAGGGAGGAGGGGTAGACAAAGTACCATGGGAGATTTGAGATGAATAACAAGCCAGGTGGATAGCATTTTTCACGCTGGCACTTCATCGGTAAGAGCATCGCAAGTTGATAACGTGCCTTTGCCTTCCGAGGAGGGGTGGTCCCACGAGAAACCCCACGGGCTAGCTAGGGAACTTCCTAGGAAGCAACTTATTCACCTTCTGAATCCAACTTCCAATGTTATCTTCCCATCTCTCGGGTCTTCCTGGGGGATTATACAACAATCTATGTCCACTAAAGAGCTGTGGTGGAGGCTGGTGCATACCGGGCTCGACTTTCCAGACATAGGGCACATATAGGTGGTGGACAGGGTAAATGTTCATCATCGGAATGCATACCTAATAGCCATGGACATCTAGACATGACAACTAGGTGGTATGAAAAGCCACATCCTATAGTGAAAGTGATGCTCGTCCAGGAACATGACCCAAAAAAGCTTCCATTTGAGGATGAATATATAGATGAGGAAGAAGATGAAGAGGTAGGGGATGGAAGAGATGAATAAGAAGTAGATGAAGAAGAAGAGGAATAATAGGAAGAAGAGTTTGAAGTGGATAAAGGTCCCAGTGGTGGAGGACCTTCAAAAACACATTCTCTTCAATGAATTCATCATGAGTGTGATGAAATTGCAGGCTCTGATGCAGAACTGGTTGAGCAGCTCAAGGTGAGTTTCAATCTTGTATTCACTGGCCTTTCCCTTTCCAAAATCCTAGATTATCGACCAAATTTCATCCTATTTAGGAACACGTGGACAATTGAACCTAGGGATCTTTCCCTGTGGTGGATGAGTATGTGCCCACAGAGGCAAGAGAACATCCTCAGGAGCCTATTCTCGGAATCGAGCGAGGTGAGGGACTAGCTATGGTTGGATTAGGTGGAGATGACCCTAAAGAAAGGGATGAAATGGAATCCTATGAGTTCCCCTCCATTCTGGACATTCATAAAGAACCAGTGATGGTGATTGATCTTACAAGTGCTGAGGGTTCTCCTATGGGGGCAGCTCCTACTATGACACATGCACGAGATAACACCGTGCTTGGATCTTGTATGTATTTCCCTTATTGTCTCTCATCATTTATCAGAAATCTTAGCTGACTAAAATATCAATTTCCATTGTAGTAATTTCATGGTTGGAGGCTTGATAGGCCATTTAATTGGGAAAATTTGTAAGAGCCATGCTGGGGACTACACCAGCTCCTGTAGAGCCAACCATTCAAGCTGACCCCACTCCAGTGCTTGATGAGCTGGAGGCTACAGTCATGGGAGATGATGCTGCTAGGGTGGAGATCTAGGCCGATGAGGGTGAAGCTATTGAAGAAGAAAGAATTATAGAGGAGGAACCTACTACTAAACTCCTAGCAGCCTTTCTGGAGTATAGGTCCACAAACAGTGAGGAGATAGATGATTCTGACCCAGACACAGCTGAAGAGAGCCATATGATGCAGCACAAGGCATGTAAATTCAACTAATGTTTCTCAGCTAGTCATAGGAAAAATGGCTAAACCGAATAGAGTAACGTAACATATGGATAAAATTTATCTACATTGGAGGGGTAGATACTCATCGTCTCTATACTATGATCCACGATTACCTGGATGAGAAAATACTAGAGAACATCCAACACTCTGACATTGCCTGGTGCCACATGGAGTTGAATAATACCCAAGAGTTTCTCAAGGCTGGGCAAGAAGTCTGACACCTTAAAGAGAAGGAAAAATAAAGTAAGGAATTCATTGAAACATGCTATGAGCTCATTGAAAAGTTGAGGGCCCAGCTAAGGGATGCCTAGGAGCAGGTAGTGCAGGCAAGTCACTAAATGATTGATCTCTAATATGAATGAGCTCTAGCATAGGCTAGGTCCAATGAGTTACGCTCTGTGGCTACTGATAAAGATAGGGATCTCATGGGGAGGGAGGTAGTCTTGGAGGCCACAAGCCTAAAGGTGAAAACACTAGAGCATTCAATGAAATACATTGTTCCTTAAGGGCCCTATTTTGGACAAACTCATGAACCTTTCTCCCATTGTTTTCTTATCTTGAACTTCATGCATAGACTTATTATCTTATTTCTTGTTTATTTTGATTGTCGCATCTCAACCATAATTATGGTGTAACTAGAAATAAATCCTTAAGCTCATGTGGGTCATGTTTGATGTGAGAAACAAGGGATGGCTGCATCGTTACTTTATCTGATCATGATAGTGCTGACCAAGTTTCGGGCATCTACAATTTGAACAACCAACCTGGATTTCCAGGGAGAGAGAGGGAGGCCTTCCTATAGAATAAGGTTCTTCGAAAAGTAAAGTTTATATTTTTCCAATATTCTAAAGTGCACAAGCTGAGTAATTCCAGAGGTGTTAAAATCAATCCAAACACAAGATAATGGAAAGTGTGAATCACGATACTAAAAATTCAAAACACTATGGGGGTGGCATGACAACTAGGAAAACCACTGACTATGTTTGAAACATAGAATCCCTATTGTGTTAGCCTGAAATGGGGATGAAAAATGAGGGCCGATTACTGACCATGTTCTAAACACGTGTCCTGTCTCAAAATGTCATCTTTTTGTGTTTTGGAACATTAGCTCTGAGGAGTAATGAAATTTTCCGTGGCAGACCTAATGTCTCTACTGGTCCGGGCATGCCTACATCTGGTTATGGTGTTTTTAGCACACAGAAGAATGATGACAATTCTAGTGATAGATCACATGTGGGCACAGAAAGGGAGAAAACAAAAGCTTCAGGCTGCACAGTGAGAGAGGCACCAGAGAAGAAATGAGAGAGGCCTTGGAATGCTGCGGCTAATTCATCCTGGTGTGAATGTCACTGTAATAAACCCTTCCTCCTTTGCCTGAGTATATTTATACTAAGGAAAATTTATTCTGAAATTTTCTATCTTCAGAAGAGTGGGGAAGGGTGTTTGGGAGGGTCTGATCCCATGTTAGAATGGAGCTGTGACATGATACCCAAGATATTCCCCCGAGAGAGACCTTAAACACACCTTCAACAGTGGTAAATAATGAAATTTTCGTTATCTTAGAATCTGTCACTAATTGTGATTTTGTGATATCAAAAGAGAGGGACATCTAATCATTTAAAAATTAGGCTTACAGGATCTCAAATTAATTACTTGCTATAAATATTTGCTAGAAAATTAATAAAACTGTCAAGTTATACTGGGTGGAAGTTTGACCACTCAATAACATTCGATAGTATGGATCAACAAGTTGAGATTTACATGAAAAATAGGAAACTAAAGAACTATAAAGTCAGTTGTTGCCCCTGAAGGACCATTTAATAGCGGAATCAAATAGAAAACCTTTTGACATAAATGGATTGTGAAGTACATGAAACTACCAACTACATGTAAGATGAGGTGACAAAAAGTGATCTCAAGGTAGCAACAATTTTAGAACCAAATAGGTTTTGTCCAAAAGAAAAATAATCTTAGTGATGGCATGAGAATATCCAACTTAATGTTTAACCTAAACGGGTCGTTATAAAGTTTTACACATTTATATTAATGAATTTTGAATGATAAAAATGAGGTAGACCTGAACCCCCAAGGTCCTCTCTAAAGGAGGTCTTGAGGTTCTTTTATAATAAATAATATAAATCAATCCGGACCATAAATCCGATGTGGGATGCAGACTCCAAAACTCCCCCTTAAGCTAGTGTGGACACAAAAAAACGAGACCAAACCAAACCAATGAAAACAAAACAATCAACAGACTGCAAACACTCCCAATAATGTTGGACAACCCCAACTTGATTACAAAATAAGATGAAATAAAAGGAAACAAGCAATGAGCATAGCTCCCCCTCAAGATGATGGATGGAAGATTTCATAGGCACAGCAGAGGAACCACTCAGACCAGGCCGATTGACGGAGCGTCGGGAATCTGCACTAGTGGGGTCAGTCGATGATACATCGGGAAAGCCACACTAGCACCGGGAAAGCCACACTTATGGGGACGGAAACGGGAGGTGGGGATTCCACGGAGTCGTTGCGAGATCTAGTAGCGCGATAAGGGTCCAGATCCTAGGCGGTCGATGTGTTGTGCCATGGTGGAGAAAGCGCGAGGGCATTCCAATGGACAGGGAGGCGACTGTCGGGAGTCGTTGGGAGATGCCGGCGACGGGAGGCGGGGATTCTGCAGGAGGTGACGGCGATGGGAGGCGGGGCTGCCTAGTAGAGGAGCTTCTAGCGGACAGGATCCGTCACTAGAGGAGGTGTCAGAGCCGTGTCTGGAAGTGGGGTCGTCGGGATGTGGAGGGGAAACTGCTTCGCGCGGGGATCATGGAGCGTCGTCGGGTAGCCGAGAGGGAGCCACGATGGTAGTCGGAGCTTGGAGAAGATCTATGTTGGGATAGAAGCCTTCTAGTTTGCCTTGCGATGAGGCCAGTGTGGGGAGAGACCATCGGGGATCTGAGAGAGAGTCGCAGTAGCTCAAGGTGCGTGTAGGGAACAGCGCAAAGAGGCGGGTCGTGGGCCATCGAGCCACAAGTAAGCAGCAGGAGAGGGGATCAGGAGGGAGGCAGCACCGAAAGCCACTTGAACGGGAGGGCGGTTCATGCGTAGTGGGAGATGTGGGAGCCGGCCAGTCTGCTCACATGGAGATGCGGGAGTGGGTGTTGGCAGTTGCGAGGAGAGGGAAAGACCACCGGGTAGGGTGGGAGTGGCGGAGGAGGCGGGGTCAGGTGTCGCCGAAAGTCCGCATGAGAGACGGTGGTGGGGAGAGGGTAGTGCCTAGGATGAGGGAGGCGGTGCTGGAAGTCATCAAATGGGAGGTCCGGTCGTGCATAGCAGGAGAAGCGGGAGGTGGCAGTCACCGAGAATCCGCAGGAGAGGCGGTTGGGTCGTGGCGCAACGACGTCAAGACCGGGCGACGACGGCAGGATCAGGATGTGCGGCGTCAGGCGATAGCGTCTGAGCGGGGTCGGTCTTCGCCGGGAAGTCGCAGGAGAGGCAGCAGCGGGGAGGTGATAGCGCTAGAGAAGTCGAAGCGAGGAGGTGACCACCGGGAGGGAGACGTCGCACGTAGAGGGAGGGCCGCTGGGGGCCGACAACATCGCGCATAAGGAGCAGTAGGGAAGAGGCGAGTAAGGAGTTGCACGGGAGGACGGGGTCGCCATGCGCAGCGGGGAGGGGCTTAGAGGAAGCAGGCGCCGGTAGGGGGGAGATCCGCCGAAGATGGAGGGAGGGGGGGCCGGGGTGGACCAAGAATTTGCAAAGGTCGGCCAAGGGCGGTGGCTATTTTAGGGCTCGATGGCCTTTGGCAGAGCTGCTGCCCCCCACAGGAGAAATTATCAGGAACCCTAAATGGGATTAAAAAAATAGATGGGAGAGAGGGATCGAGTTTAGAAAACCTCCTCTGATACCATGTTGAATGATAAAATTATAGAAACTCGAACCCTCAAGGTTCTCTCTTAAGGAGACCTTGAGGTTCTTTTATAATGAATTATATAAACCACATCGGACCATAAGTCCATGCAGACTCCAATAATGAAGATACTTGAACAAGACGCCAGCTTGCATGAAAAGAAGCAAAGAAAGCAGTCAGTGATGCAAGATCACAAGTTTTCAAGGGGTCATGTCATTCATTACTTATTAAGAATGGTGACAGATAGATCTACAATATGGGAAATAATGACAAGAGATTTTGATCATGTTAGTTGTATAAAAGATAGAAATGGATTGTGCCCCTTTCATGGATGAGGAAATTAAAAAAAAGAGAGAACTGCTTTAATAAACATTTTAATGAGCGGAATATTAATTTAGATATGCATAATCTAATCATTAATAGAGAAAATCTCAATTGCGCATATAAGATTAAGGAAGCTTTGAAAAGAATAGACTATAGAAAATCAGCTCAGTTGGATAAAATTTGCATCGATGTGTTGAAATATTTAGGCGAGAAAGCATAAATCATCTCACGAAATTAATGAGATTCTGAAATCTAAGAAAATATATGATAAATAGGGAAATATTGCACCACTAAACAAATGAAATATTGCACTAGTACGTGTGTACAAAAAAAATGAGATGTTCTAAGTTGTGAAAATAGATGCATTAAATTTATGATCCGCACCACTAAACTTTGGGAAATAATGATTGAGCGCACAATTCGAAGCAAAACAGAGGTTTCTAAAAATCAATTTGTGTTTAATGCTTGGATGTTCGATAACATAGTTGATTTATTTGATAGAGTTTTGACGGAACATTGCCGAAAAAAAAACTCAAAATTTTCATATGGCCTTCGTTAATTTAGAAAAATCATATGATAAAATCTCTGAAGCAGTTTTGTAGAAAGTATTAAAAATGAGAGGAGTTGGAGTGACATATTGAAGTTATTCATTTCAACACATGCATGAAAGGGAAAGTGCTGTAATGAGAGTGACAACTCCAAGAGGTGACTAAACAAACTTCTCTATCTCAATAGGATTGCATCAAGATTCAACTTAAAACTCATGTTTATTTACACTGATAATGTTATCGTTGCAAAATCCAATGAGGCAGTGAATATAAATTTTAAGGTATGGAGTGACTCTAAAATTAAGTGGTTTTTAAATAAGGGTAAAACATAATATATAGTGTAATTTTAGCAAAAGACAGTATAACAATACGATGGATGTAAAATTGGGATCTCGCATCAGTTCAAGAGTGAACAGATAAAGACACTTATAACGTAATTCAGTCTAACTGCACCCACACAAGAGATATCTTTGACGAACATACCATCAATTTCCTCTTCATTTTTCTCATACACAAAGAATCTGATAAACACACAAGAAATCCCTGCCAACAACAAAGCATCCCAGTGATAATTCAAATGTCATATGTTACACATAAAAATTTCATTTTTGAGTTTGGGTTCAGAAAATATTTTTTGTTCTTCATTTTTTTAAATGTATTAAAAAAATTACTAGATTATGAAAATGAAAAATATTAAAAAAAATAAACAGTTTTTTGAAATAAAAAATAGAAAAACATAATAACAAAATATAATATAATTTTTCTCTAGTATTTAGGAGTTATAAAATAATAAATAAAACCAAGGATAATTATATTCATGAAAGAGTTTGTGTATCTTATAGAAGAGGCAGGGAAGAGAAGAGAGAAATCCAATAACAAATAATCTCTGGAAATAAACAGCTCAAATGAGGATGAGCATTGATAAGAGGAAAATAGTATGTATCATAACCAAATTAGGTGTTGTATAGTACACACAAGAATACTTGATAAATAATTTACAACAGTGAAAAAAATCATTTGCTGCAAGAGCATATTAAAGACCCAGAAACCGAACCCATATAAAAATTAAAAATATAATTTTACTACACAACAACAGCTAAGGAACAAAATCTCCCCACAAAATAGAAATGAATTACATCCAACTGATACCTTGCTGAATATCATCCAGTCATTTCCCTTACAATGGGATTTAATAGAAAACACCATTGAGTTCCATGATGAGGCCACTGACAATTCAACTTGTTTTGACGTCTCTACATATATGTAGAAATTTGACAAAGTAATTTTCTCAACATTATAACCCAGGGTGGAACAAGAATTGCCATACTTTAGGCCGTGAAGAGGGAGGACCTCAAATAAATCCCTTCACTAAATAACAGGAGCAGCAGGGCTTGTATCATTAACATTTTATATGAATACAAAAAAGTTGCATATGATAATTCTCCATGCAAAGGGAATTAATTATGAGATGGATATCTTAATTCCATTTATGTTAAGCAATCATCTTACAAAATATGGTTGTTTAAATCATTTGCAAATATTTAGGCCCTGTTTAGTTTTACAAAAAGTTTTTTTGTTTTATTTTCAAATAAATGCAGAAGAAAATATATAATATCACATAAAGGGAAAATATATTTTTGAAAATGAAAATAAAAATGAAAGACTTTTTTTAATAAAAAACTAGTTTTCATATTTCCTGAAAAATGAAAATGTAAGACAAGGTAAAACATGTGCTTTATTATTTTCCCCCAACATCCAAAATATTTTTTGCACATATTTTAATAAATTTTTAGAGGATTAAAACAAGAAACATTTTTCAAAACCAAACCTAATCTTAGGCTTCCATTGGTTTTAAAAATCATTTCCTATTTTCATTTTCAAAAAATAAATTACAAAATATGAATTATGTGAATTTAAATTTTTTTTAGAAAATGGTACATTTTTTAAAAACAAATAAAGAAACTTGTTTTAATATTTTATGACAAATTAAAATGATTGGACATGGAAATTCTTTATTCTTTTGTTTCCCCTTAAACTCTTCAAAACATTTTCTAACATGTTACCTAATAAATATTTGAAAAATGAAAACATGAAATGTTTTCCAGAACTACACACACATAGGTTTTCTGGATTTGAAGGAAAGTTAAAAAAAAATTAAGGGCAACTCATGCATTGAAAATGGATTTTCTAGGTGTGTGTTTACCACAGTTCAACAGAATTCGATAACATTATTGTTTAGCTTTCAAATTTTTTGATTAAAAAATTTTTATAATGAAAGGACCCCTAAACAAATCATTCGAGCTTAAAAAATGCTAAATCTCATAAAAACTATATAAAACATCTTAATGAACCCAAAAAATAGACTTCAAAAAATTACAGATATTAGTAAATAATAGAGAATTCAGGAGGAAAAGTTATAATGACAGAGTATTGATCCATAAATTTTCTCAGGGAAACTACCATGGATAAACAACAAGATTTCTATAATCAAGAGAAGCTTTAAAACCATTGTAATAATAGTGAATCCGTATGCAATGAAGCTATAATAAAATGTTTTCAAGACAAAGATTGTGGCAAGTGTCTGAATTTTATCGCTCCAAGGAAGAGTGTCAGTAACTACAAGATGATGCATCAATAAATGCATTTGTTAGAAATTTTATCATCACAGATATTGTACAACTTAATCATTCGACACCATTGAAATGCTGGTTTAATAAACACCCAAACAAAACTTAGAATAATTTATAAAGCATCTATAAAATCAAAATAATGTTTCACATAATTAATTTTCGAGTGAATAGACTCAATAATAGGTGCTGACAACAAAAAATGAACCTTTCATTGCAAATTATCGCATTGATCATGAAAAAAGGAAAACCACAATAATATTTCCAAAAACGGCACAATATACATCAGGAAAAAAACATCAAAACAAATTGTAATGAAGAGTGAGTACCCTTTCAACTTCCAAGAAATAAAAAATATTTTGATTCCCCATCTCTTCTAAGTTTCTTATCAGCCTTCAAATGTGAGTATTCCACAATTGTCTTCTTCAAGCCATCCTACAAGTAATAAATTAGAACACTCATTAGTAAAGAAAAAAATAGAAAATATTAATAGTAATACCAATAACGAAACTCTGATGAATGATAATTATAATAATATCATTAATAGATACGTTTTATTTTTTAATTTTCTCCTATATTTCTTGTTGTAATAGTGGATGCTCTAGACCGAACAGAAACAATACTTTTCGATTAACATATCATGTATACAATGATTAATACAGGATTTACATCTGTTGTAATAATTATGATATTTCTGCATCCACTATTTACATGGTAATGTCCATAGATTATATGTCGTATCAAAAGGTTATTGTAGTTCTCATGATATAATGAAAACCTAGAGATACTAGGGCAGTAATCTTAACCTAAGTCCTATGGCCCAGAAACATTATGTTGACAGGAAACAGATGATGTGTGACCCTTATGTGTTGAGGGATAATAAACATTTAGACTTTTCATGAAGTTCGCACTTGATGATCTCGAGTAGATGAGATCATGAGGTTTGACCTGCCGAAAATTACACCACATGTTTCAGGTGTCATTGGTAGTTTCTATCTGCAAACATGTATAATGGTCTCTTAACATGAGATTGTTATCAGTGTATACTATTTGATCACGTACTTTGATGCAAGACAAAAATCGTGACATTTATTTCTTGATGAGGTATCTTGTGCTGGATGTGTCATTTATGGTATGGCATTGATTAGATAACAAGATAGAATTCATCGCTTCCAAAAGAAGTGATATCTCTTCACTAAATTCATGGTCATGGTAGAAAAAAGTATGTCCGTCCAATTGGGTCAAAGAATAATAAAGCAAGAAAAGATGATAACACGAACTGTGTGTCCTGCTTTATGAGATATCGCGAGATAAAGAGATTATATTACACGATGTGTGTATGTAGGAAAGATTGTCATTGTTATGACTATTCATTATCTCCTTAGAGGTTTTGATGGTATGTTCAGCTCTGCTCTTGATCTATAAATAATATTCACTGCTATCGAGATGAGGACCTAGAGGGTCTAAGTGATATGGATCAGATTCAGCCCAAGGAGAATAATTTTGGGCTTGATAAAAATTCCAAGCCCAATTGTTGTTCGAATTTGAACAGCCCACACTTCTTGATTTCCAACACTATGGTGGGACACAAAACACTTATTTGGGACCCAAAATCAGTTATCCACATGGAAAAGGGTGGAAATTCATAGCAGCGCAATATTGAGGAGAGAGAAAGTGGAGAAAAGTATCATTAAGAGAGAATCCTGCTACTTTAGTTAGTGGGGTCATTAAATGGATTCGAAAAGTGTTGTTTTATGCTTTTTATGTGCCTTTTGGGTTCCCCATTCTTTGTAACTCGAATTGGGACATTTTCCTTTCTTAATTTTATAATGTATTTTCATCCCTTTGAAATGGAGGTTTTTTGAATGGGACGAATTTTTGAATCTTGTTGTGCATTCTTCTAGCTTTAGCCTTTTCCCTTTTCCCAGAATTGGTGGTGCATTTCCATTACTGGTGATGTGGTCTTTAAGCGTGGAGGAACCTTGGCGGGTGGCATTTCCTTTAAGCCTTAGTCGATTCAGCTATAATACATTGGTCTACTTGCTTACTCATTTTGAGCTTTCCGGCAACACATCAGTTGGTATCAGATCCGTGGTTCCAACGAGTAAGTTCTATCACATTCTTCTTATTAATCTTCATCATGTCTCACAAGAGTGGATCTTCTACTCCTCCTGCTCCATGGGAAATAGATAACACATAGCTAAAATCAAACATTACTCAAATCGGTGAACAACTGGCTCAAATTTTGAGAGTGCAGCAACCTGACTCCCCTCCATCGCAGAAGCATCCTTGACATCCATCACCACGTAATAGGCACAATGCAGCTCTATTTTATAAAGATCGTGCAAATGGTGATGATTCCAGTGATTCAGAGGTGGATATGCAAAAAAGAAGAGATGATTAAGATTTTGAAAGAGGATTAAAGATTGACATTCCAGATTTTTATGGGAGTATGAATCCAGATGATTTTGTGTATTGGATGTGGGAAATCGAACGGTTCTTTAAATTTAATAATTGTTCTGACGTGAAGATGTGCAAGGTAGCCATTCTAAAATTTAAAGATTATCCATCTCTTTGGTGGGAAAATCTGAAGAAACAGCGGGAACGTGATGACAAAGGAAAAATATGTTTATGGGAGAAGTTGAAAAAGCTTTTGAGGAGATGATTTATGCCTGATAATTATAAGCAAGATCTTTATTTCCGAATGGATAGCCTGTGACAAGGAGATAAATATGTTGAAGAGTACATTCAGGAGTTTGATCGCTTATTGATGCGAAGTGATGTTCCAGAATATAAAGAGAAAACAATTGTAAGGTTTTTGGGTGGATTAAATGAACAAATTGCACATTTAGTGGAGTTGCAATCATTTTTCTCACTTGATGTTGTTTGGAAGCTGGCGATTAAGGTGGAAAAGCAAAAGCGAACCTCAAAGGCACCTGCGCTCAAAAACTCCAATATAGGTACAACTTTTTATAAAGTTATTTCTTCTAATAAATCTGGTGTTGGTAAGAAGGAATTTGGAAGAAACAAGATTCTGGATAAAGGGAAAAAGAAGGCTATTGAACAACCAAAAGGGAAGTCCAACTCCTTTGAATGTGGGAATCGAAAGTGTTTCAAATCCCATGGGTATGGTCATTTTCAGGCCAATTTCCCTAACAAATGAATTATTACTATTAAGGAGATTGAAGATATTAAAGAGGCGATCAAAGAGGGTGAACATGATGGTGAAGAATCTGAAAATGAGGAACATGTTGTGGAAGAAGTTGATGTGGGAAACATGTTGGTGCTACGAAGAGTTTTAAATACTCAAATCTGCCCGGAAGAAGATCAAAGAGAAAACTTTTTCCAAACTCGTTGCACCATTAATCAGCGAGTATTTGTGGTTATTATTGATAGTGGGAGCTGTGAAAATGTGGCTTCAACAACACTAGTGGTGAAATTGAATCTTCCAACTTATAATCATCCTCGCTCGTATAAATTGCAATGGTTGAATAATGGGAGCACTCTCCAAGTCAACAAACAGGTTCTGATTTCATTCTCCATTGGTGAGAACTATGCTGATGAAGTATTATGTGGTATTATTCCTATGGATTCTTGTCACTTGTTGTTAGTAATGCCTTGGTTGTTTGACAGGTAAGTGAAATATGATGGGAGGAAGAACACATATTCTTTTCAATCTAGGGAAAAGAATATCACACTTGCTCCTTTGAAGCTATCCCAAACTCTTCAAGAAAAATATGTTCTCAAAGTGACCAAAGATAGTCTCTTTATCAACAAATCTCAACTGGAGAAAGACATAAATAAAAAAAAGATATTTTTTGCTCTGTTGATGATGGAAAAGTCAAGCCATGATGAGAAGAGTCATCAACATCCGTTAGCTCCTTCCTTAATTGGGGAATATCATGACGTTTTTCCTAATGATCTTTTAGTAGGATTACCACCATTTAGAGGCATTGAACACCAGATTGATCTTGTACCAGGTGCGCAATTTCCAAATAAAACAGCATATCAGTGTAATCCTGGATAATTAAGGGAATTACAGAAGCAAGAAGAGGAGTTGATGGATTGAGGCTTTATAAGGCCAAGCATGAGCCCGTGTTCTGTTCCTGCATTATTGGTGCCGAAGAAAGATGGTATGTATCGCATGTTCATTGATAGTAGAGCTATCAATAATATTACCATCAAATACAGGTATCCCATCCCATGACTCGATGATATGCTTGATGAACTACATGGTTCATCAATATTTTCGAAGGTTGATCTTCGTAGTGGATACCACCAGATTTTAATGAAGTAAGGGGATGAGTGGAAAACGTCCTTCAAAACTAAAGGCGGATTGTTTGAGTGGTTGGTCATGCCATTCGGCCTCTCAAATTCTCCTAGCACATTCATGCGACTCATGAATGAAGTTCTGAAACCATTAATTGGTAAATTTTTAGTTGTTTATTTGGATGATATTTTGATTTACAGCAAGGATGTGGAGAGCCATGTGGGTTATCTTTAGCGGGTATTTGACGTGCTACGGAAACAAAATCTGTATGGAAATCTGGAAAATGTGAATTCTTTTCAACAAAAGTGGTGTTTCTGGGATATGTGGTAACCAAAGAAGGCATCATGGTGGATGAATCAAAAGTGGAAGCAATCAAGTCTTTGCCACAACCAGAATCCATCACCGAAGTAAGAAGTTTCCATGGTTTGGAATCTTTTTATCGTCGCTTTGTTTCCAATTTCAGCACTATCATGGCACCTATCACTGAATGCTTGATAAGGGGGAAATTTGAGTGGTCAAAGGTAGCAAATGAATCATTTGAAATCATTAAGGAAAAGTTGTGTGAAACACCAGTTTTGGCATTGCCTTATTTTGATCAAGTCTTTGAAGTAGAATGTGATGCAAGTGGAGTTGGGATAGGCATTGTTCTCATCCAAAACAAGCGTCCTATTGCATATTTCAGTGAGAAACTTAATGATTCAAGGAGGAATTACAGCACCTATGATAAGGAATTTTATGCGGTTATAAGAGCCCTAGATCATTGGTCTCATTATTTGAGACCGAAACAGTTTGTTCTTCATTCTGACCATCAGGCATTGAGGTTTATCAATGGTCAACACAATCTGAGTTTGAGGCATGAAAAGTGGGTGGAATTCTTGAAATCATTCTCATTTGTGTCAAAATAAAAGAAAGGGAAAGATAATCTGGTGGTAGGTGCTTTAACTTGGAGGTATGCATTACTTACAATTCTTGATGCTCGAATTCTTGGATTTCAGCTTATGAGAGAAGATTATCAGCATGATATGGAGTTTAATTCTATTTTAATCCAATGTCAAGATGGATTTGTGGAGGATTATTCTGTACATTATGGGTTTCTCTTTAAGAGAAACAAGATGTGTGTTCGAAAGGGTAATTACAGGGACTTGCTCATTCAGGAAGCACATGAAGGGGGACTTGCTGGTCATTTTGGCATCCATAAAAACTTGGAGATACTAAAGGAGCATTTTTACTGTCTGGAGATGCAATCAGATGACCAGGCTATTCTTTTGAGATGTGGAACATGTCAAAGAGAAAAGATTCATTTCAATCCTGGTTTATACACTCTGTTACATATTCCAGAGAAGTCATGGGAAGCTCTCAGCATGGATTTCATTATGGTTTTACCAAAGACTCAGCGAGGTAAAGATTCAATAATGGTTGTTGTTGATTTATTTTCTAAGATGGATCATTTCATACCTTGTCATAAGACTGAAAATGAGGTGAAAGTGGCATAATTGTTTTTCAAAGAGATTGTTCGCCTTCATGGAATTCCTCGCAGCATCGTTTCGGATAGAGACACAAAATTTCTCAGTCATTTTTGGAGGACATTATGGGGGAAATTCGGTACGAAACTTCTTTTCAGCACATCCCATCACCCTCAAATGGATGGGCAAACAGAAGTTACCAATCAGACATTGGGCTCTATTATGAGAACATTGGTGAACAAGAGCATGAGAGATTGGGATTTGCAACTTGCACAAGCTAAATTTACATACAATAGATCTCCCAGTGCTACCACCTGGCATTCTCCATTCGAAGTGGTTTATGGAATCAATCCAATCACTCCTATAGAATTGTTCTCTTTGCCTCTTTATTTTCAAGTAAATATTTATGTGGAGGAGAAGACAAAGCAGATGAAGAAGCTCCATTAATCTATTTGTGCTCAAATAGAGAAGTCTAATGAAGCATACAAGAGGCGAGCAAACAAGCATCGAAAGCAGGCTATTTTCCAACCTGGAGACAAAGTGCGGATTCACCTTTGCAGGGAGAGATTTCTATCCAAAAGGAAGAGCAAGCTGGCACCACGAGCTGAAGGTCCATTCAGAGTGCTTCAACGAGTGGGAAACAATGCCTAGAAAATTGATTTACTAGGTGATTTTGGCAGCGTTTCTGCAACGTTCAACATTGGGGACTTATCTCCTTACATTGAAGAAGATGATGTCATGGATTTGAGGGAAATTCCTTTTCAACCGAGGGAGAATGATATGGATCAGATTCAGACCAAGGAGAATAATTTTGGGCTTGATAAAATTTCCAAGCACAATTGTTATTAGAATTGGACCAGCCCACACTTCTTGATGTCCAACACTATGGTGGGCCACAACACACTTATTTGGGACCCAAAATAAGTTATCCACATGAAAAAGGGTGGAAATTCGAAGCAGCACATTAATGAGGGGAGAGAAGGTGGAGAAAAGTATCATTAAGAGATAATCCCGCTACTTTAGTTAGTGGGGCCATTAAATGGCTTGGGAAAGTGTTGTTTTATGCTTTTTATGCGCATTTTGGGTTCCCCATGCATTGTAACTTGAATTGGGACACTTTCCTTTCTTAATTTGGTCTTTATAATGTATTTTCATCCCTTTGAAATGGAGGTTTTTTGAATGGGATGAATTTGTGAAGCTTGTTGTGCATTCTTCTAGCTTTAGCCTTTTCCCTTGTCCCGGAATTAATGGTTGATTTCCATTGCTGGTGACATGGTCTTTAAGCGTGGAGGAACCTTGGGGGGTGTCATTTCCTTTAAGACTTCTTTGATTCGGCTACAATACGTTGGTCTGCTTGCTTACATGTTTTGAGCTTTCCGGCAACGCATCAGTATTGAAAAGTCCAACCTATTCTAAATGAATAGGAGCATAAGACATGGTGGGCCCCACCACTGGGTCCAAGAGATGTAAGGTTTTCAACGATATCCATGAAATAAATAAATTCATATTATTCGAGTTTATAATAATTGATATTGAATTTATTAATTAAAGATATTCACAAGATATTAAGTGAATGCATTGAAAAATATTTAACGAACGAATATTATTTTAATAATCAAGGTTCATTTAAAAAATTTTGGGAATGGAGAGTCAAGTTAATGGCTCAAATAATATATATATATATTATATTACCAGTGATAAAAAATATAAATTTCATGTATGACATAGTTAGTTGGTCATAACATGTCGTTTATGGATTATTTAGTGGGTAATATGTATCCGGGGTTCGGGGAGCCATTTACGGGTATTTTGTACCTCACTATTTAAGCAGGAGGAGGCTCACATTTGGGATATTATTCATCACACGATTTTGAGTCTCTCTCCTCTCACCCACTTCCTAGAGAGTGAAGTTACCGATCCGAGAAACCGATCCGAGTTCTTCATGGATCGAATGATCGACGTAGCCGTGTTCGTCAAAACGTCGAAGAATTCGTCAAATCTCCGTGCTAGCACCTGGATTTCGATGATCGGCGTTTTCGCGGACTTTCGAAGCGCATGTAGAAGATCTATAGGCAATCGGTTTTGGTTCTTTCAAGCAACGGTCACCAACGACAAGTGATTGTCGAATTCACATTCAAATCGATCAAGGTAATTTTTAGATTTCTTTTCATGCTAAAATTATTCATGTGAGATCCTCGACTTTTTTGTATCGGGCTACACATCACCGGAGATGACTTAGTAATGTTTATCGGCGATGAAAAATTTTAAATCTCTAGTCCATCTACTTCGGTTGAATGCCCCGATACCTCCAACATTTTCAACATAGTAAACAAAAATATACAACAAAAACAACCAAAGGTTCCTTTCATTTTTTATCAAAACAAAAAACAAACAAATCTTTATAATAAAAAATAAAAAACAATTTATTAAACAATTTGTTTCCAAACAATTTTTTTTTGAAGGAAATGGTTCATTAAGTTTAACTCATGAAACAGTGCACTTGTGGGACTTTTATCTTAACAGTACAAAAAATAAGGTTTTGAATTATTTGATTTATTTTTAAAATAATTTGAATTTTTTCCATTCAATTTCAATGCCATTAAGCCTGCAGCTGGAGCCACTGCTCCTTGTCCCCTTCACAAGATTCTCTTGACTACTTTAAATGTTTTATCTCCAATTGTTGCAAGCAATTCAAACAATCCTGAATATAACAATGCATTTCATTGTGGAAAACATTTTATGTCTTCATTTTCCGAAAATGTATTAAAAATTATGTTAGAAAATTCCTTGGAAAGAAATACAGGAGAATATAAATATTATGTGAACTACCTGACAAATAATTTTCATTTTCTGGAAACATGAAAGCAAGTTTTTTTGTTTTCCAAAATTCTGGTATTTTCATTTTCAATTTCAAAAACAATGTTTTTCATTTACATAATTTGACATATTTTCTGATATATTTTAGGAAAATGAAAAAAAAATTTCCAAAACCAAACATGACCTAAGCTCCACAGTCCATGTCAAAAAATCAGATACAATTTATGCATTTTAATGGGACGCAAACAAACCTCAAGTGATACAATGGGTGTGTAGCCAAGAAGCTCTCTGGATTTTGAACAATTAAATGTCCGACTGCAAGAAATGAGTCTAATTCTCGAAGGATTCAATTGTGGAACCTTCATTCCATAAGGGTCTAACAAACTGTATATCCATTCCACTAAATGTGCAATTGGAATCACCACAATAATAGGGATTTTTATTCTCATCCTGCAAACTACATGATATCAGTCCCAAAAAACACTTCCAAGGACAATAAAGAGAACAAAAACACAAAGTATTGTAATGACAAATAATTTTATTAGTGAAAGATAAGGCAATAACCCACTCAAAGAGAGAAACAGTTCATTTAGTAATCAATTCTGCATAGTGTAGAGGGGATGAAAACAGCCACAATAATGATACAAGAAGATGCATTTAAAAAAGAAAATGCTTCAAAAAAATCATATATTCTTCACCGTTCATAGCCATGCCCTTCAAGAACTACTGAGACAAACTCCTAGAACTTGATAGGCTCCACATTAGTTACAATGTAGGCCTGTGGAAAGTTGAGGTTAATCCCATTTCATAATTTACAAGCATCAATACAAGTACAATGAATGGAAATTTGACCTAAAATTTTCACTTTACAATTACAATGCCCCTAATTCAAAGTTAAATTATATGTAAAACATCTAAAGATAACTCGCTTGAATGCTGAAGTAGGATATTGATCTCATCCTCTCCATATAGTGCTTTAATGAATTCAAATTGTTATTGAAACCACTCATAAAACTGATGAATTTATCTTTTATAACAAAGAAAAATAAAAATAAATGATGACACCAGAAAATCTTGGAAAAGGACAAGAGGGTACCTGCCCTCCATCTTTCTCCACAACAACCCCACCTACAACTAATGTTCGTTCAGCACATATATGGGAATGTGCCACATTTTCAACAAAAGTGAAATCACACAAGTTATTTCCATCACCAATGAGGAACTGTTTAGAGAGGGAGAGAGAGAGAGAGAACAAATCAAAGCAGGAGGAGCTATTGCAACAAGCACATTTGAAAAGGTACAATGAGTGTAAATGGATTAATTTTACAAACATTACATCAACAATAAAACTGACATTGAACTTAAACAAAATATGTATTTTATGAAAAACATGGATATAACTACCTTTAATTTGACAGCCTTTGCACCACTAACTAAATAAGGGACCAATAACCGATCACTAGGACCAAAAATGCTGTTAGGGCGTATACAGCAAGTTTGAAGTCCATCAATATCATTGGATTTAATGACCAATGCCTCTGATTCAGCCTTTGTTGCAGAATACTTGTCAATAAACTGAAGCACATCAAGGAAAATCAATCAAACTTCTGGGTTGCACATGGCTAATGAATCGGTCTATGACAATGTTAAATGTAAAATGATGGTGATGATGATGACGATGATGACGGCAATATGAAAGCACATAGACATTCATTCACAACATCATTGGAATGTGTTCATGGATGTAATTTTCTATAATTTTAGTGCATATAACACTAAATTATTTGGATTAAAAACTAAATTTTACTGTAAATGAAGGTAACAGAATACAATCTTGAGGGCAAAAGTCCTTTGAAACTTGAAGAAAAACAAGAAAAGAAAAAAAGTAAAAAATAAAAAAAATTGCTTTTGCAAAAAACGCAGAAGGATAAAGACGAGGAATAAAGAAGTAATAATTCCCATCATGGTGCACAAGACTTGAAAATAGGGAAATGGAAGTGAAAATGGAGGTTTGAAAATTAATTGTTTGGTGGCATGAAAGTAACATCATTATAAAATTTATTTCCATCAAAATGGGTAGTGTTTGAAAATTAATTTTTGATTGACTTCCCCCTATAAAGGAAGAAAGTGTTTGAACTTCTTTGAAAGTGAAATTGAATAACCAAAATAGCCTTCTCCCATCAACCACATTATACATTAATTTCATTTTTAATTATTTTACAAATTATATTATATTTAGAATATTTTTTATAAATATATTTATTATTGTATTTATTTTTTATACTTATCTTAATATTATTATAAATAAAGTAATTTTAATTGCGTTTTTAATTATATTATATTATATTTATAAATTTTTAATTATATTTCTATTAAATATTTTTATATAAAAATATGACAATATTTGATTATGATAATTTTATTTTTTATTATACTGTAAATTATAATTATACTCTAAAATTATTATAATATTTATTTACTTATTTATTTTATTTGTAGTAAAAATTTTCAATTATAATACATATTCATTATAATAATAATTTCACAATAATATTTTATTATAGTTGAGATTAAATTTATAATAATTGTAATTATAATATGAGGACATTTCATATATAACATACCAAACATGACTTTAAAACCCATTTCTATTTCATTTTCTTTTCCACTTTTACTTCAAAAACACTTTCAACTGGAGGGGTGAAGTGGTCCCAGGCAGGCCATTCAGTCCAGTACTCACCCAGGACAAACCGGGCCCTAAGCAAATTTTTAATTAATTTTTTAAAGAAATTTTTTAATAAGAGATAGAAATAAAAAAATTGGGCCTGGCCAACGTCCGATCTGAAATCCCAATCAGGTTGGGCCAGGCACAGCACCCCCCTCACTCAGGAAAGGTCAGGCTTGGGCCAGGACACCCTTACACCCCTACTTTCAACATTGCAAACAAGGAACAACAGCGCATAAGCATGGAATTCTTCTTGTTTTTAAGAGGGAAATAATGTTACATTGAGGATTGTGAATTTAATACCTTGGTAGCATAAGGAAATGATTCATCCCCATTTAATATTCCATGAACACCATCAAAGACCACACTAGGAGAGATTTTATATACAAGTCTCTTTATTTTTAGATCAACACACACATTTATTATGTTCTTTGTTCATGCAGACACACAGTCACAAAAAAGAAAATAAATCAACAAAATGATTCCCCAGCACACTTTACAAGAAAATCCACCCCTTAAAAAGTCAAGGCACAGAAATTTATTAATTTTCCCAATGTTTTGCTAACTACTGATAAGAGACACCAACACAACTCAACCCACACTGTAACTGGTCACTCTTCCCTAGAGATGTATAAATCATGGCCTAACCTACTACATTAACCAAATGATGGAGCTGATGGTCATTGATAGATGAATCTGGAGCAGCCATTTGGAAAACTGCTTCACATACTTGGAGTACTGCAGAGATCAGAAAAATTTTGAAGCAACAAATCACCTCAAGATCCCTTGGAGCACGACATTCAAACATACTTTTTATGCCAACAAACACCAAAAAACACCAATGATGTTCCTATTTGTATTAGGAGACTAAAAAATAAGCAGTTTAAACAAGACTCGTAGCTCGTAGGGTAAATGGGGATGACCTTCGAATACTTGGAGTTTGTCTCGAAGATCCACGAAAACATACTGAACACAACCTGAATGCAGAGCTTCACCGAGGGTTCCATCCTCCTCGCTTTGTTCTAGCTTTATAGAGAAATCTAAATCCAAAATCCGAACTGAAAATGATCCGGAACGGATGAGCATTTCCACCAAACATCGTGCAACGAAGCCCCTCCCTCCGGTCACAATGCACCATTTCTGGGGTTAAGTCATTTTGTGTCAAATCCACTCAACCAGACTGCATGTCACTACATCTCCTTTTGAAATGGACAATGAGAACAAACAATAACAAGATTTCCTATAAAAAAATAGAGCCTTTGAAATCATAATCATAAAATGATGAGCGGGGTTACCACTTGATGATGTGATGGGGAACAATTGCATATTTGAGGATGCATTAAATTAAAACGACTACTTGTCAGGAAGTAAAATAGGATGTGGTAAAACCCTGCATTTGGCCACGTTGGAGAAGATGACAGAGGGATGCAGCTCTGATGGCTGCCAATAGCATGAAGAAAGCAGTCAAGGTGATATGCAGCGCTAGGTGCATCCGAATCCTCTCCGTAGCGTACGACGGGAGGATTTCTCCCATTTTTCACTAAATTGGTTGTGTTGAAATTTTAAATAAGAGTAATTTTAATTTTTTAAAAAAATTATTAATAATCCTATAAATAATGCCTTGAAAACAGGGTCGTCCGTGGGGAAATCCCACCTTGATCTAGGGAAACCAAGTAAATTTCTATTGTACATGTATTGTATATGCATTGTAGCATCTTGAAAGAGGCAACATTTATGCTCCTGGTCTTGGGAAACAACATTTCTAAGGGTCTTTCGGGCCGATTATTCTTGAAAATACCATGAACACAAATACATAAACCATTTTTTGAGCCTATCAAATAAAATTATTTTGTTTTACCACTCTATTTATAAATATCTACATATGTAGTCTTTTAATATTAAAAATTATTTTTGATATTTTGAAACAATTCAAAATAAAAGATACAAATACCAAAAACATTAGAAGATTATACTTCTTCAAAAACTAAAAATGTTTGGATGCACTTATTTAAGTATTAATCTCAATTTAAATTATGACAAAGATATATTACTAATGAAAATGTGTTTTTCAAGCATCAAATATGTTCATGTGTTAATTATGTTGATATCATAAATTTACCAAATTTCATTGAGTTGATATATTTGTTTATTCTTGTACGATTAAAGCAACGAGATTTTGTCGAAGAATTATTAAACTCAGCTGACTTGCCTATCCTATGAGATTAATACACCTTTTGTTTGGGTTTATGAATGAGAGAATGAATGATGGAGTATGTTTACGAAACAGTGTGATGACTCATCAACTTTGTTTTTTTCAAAATATTTTGTCTAATTAGCATTAGTTGGAATGAATTTAATACATCATTGGGTTCTACAAATGTTATTGATTGCTTAAAAAAGGACAATTTATCCTTTCAGAATAAAAGTAAATTATGTGACATGACTTGACCCCACTATGAACTATGTTCGTCTTCCATTAGAAACAAGTGTGCCTCCACCAATCTCTATGTAATGGATCAAGGGTTGATTTAACTAGCACCAGAAGAGGTCATTTATCCATCCACTAAATGATTTTTTTCTCGATATGTTTATGTCAGAATGGTAAAAATTATACCCCACATTTTGTATTTCATGCTCCAATGATCCAATTATGTGGTTTTGATTACTAAAAGACAATTAATGGGGGATTGCACAAAATCAAAGGCTATTGAAGTTGAATTGAGGGAGAATATAATATCTTAAGAAGTGACACAGCTAGGAACATGTCATGTTAAAGGATGTACTCATTTATTGTGATGAAAATTGAAGAAAACATACAATGTTTATTTGGGAGCTTATTAGCCTCACGTGAGGAGTTATGTGACCAACAAGCACATTTGTCTTGGACTGTGTGCATTAAAAATGAATTGTAATAAGGATGTGTATTTTGACAGAGAAGTCTTGTCCAAATCAATGTCATATTCCATGAAGGATTCTAAAAAGGTAATCATGTAATGCTTAGGCAGAGCATGTCACACCATAACACCAATAAGCATGCACAATGTTCCTTGAGGTCATGGTATGATCATGAGAGCTCATTTTAAAGTAAGCACACCATGTCAATATATTATACAGCATGCTCATACGTAAAGGTGTCAGATTTCCATCAATCCAAACAAAAGCACAACATGTTCACCAATATGCATGTTGCATTGACCAAAAAACATTGTTTTACTTAATTTTTTATTATAAATAAAAAACGATGGGATGTATCAAAGATGTAGTAGTTTCATTGTAAATTTAGCTTGGGTATTGGAATTTTTAGGAGAGAGTTATAAATCTGATTTCGGGTATATCACAAGTATGGAAGTGACTTGAACCCAAGATTCTCCATTGATTTATCTAGACGTGTAGGGTTTGTTGGTGTTCCTTTTTCCATTCCTTGTCATTACCTTAATCCAAGATGTTTAGATAATTCCTCTCATACTTTGGAGTTCTATATGAAACGAAGCATGATTATGGTTTATTTATTTACCTATTCAATTGAATTTCGAGTCTTTTTTTGTGGATTTTGTTGTGAATGATATTTTTTATCTTCATCCTTCTGCGTTTATGGACTAAGTGACTTAGTCAGGGAAAATTCATTAGAATTGGGATATATAGACTAATAACCATTGATTTTTCTCATATATTTCTTAGGTCTTAAATTAATAAAACATGATTAAAACCCATTACCAAGCCAAAGAATAAATTAGTAAATTGTAATGTTTCAAGAACCAGATTAATGGAAAAGCTTATTTTTGTTCTAAACAACACTACTTACATGTAAATTTAGTTAGTTTAATGAATAAATTTTATCATTTCATTCAAAATCCATGTTTCCATTTGAAAAATCTATCTAATTTAAAACATATTAATTGAAAATAATAACATGTTTCTACATGATTTTCTTATAATTTCAATGTTTTATAGACAATTAGTTGAGTCTATGATCCATTAACTATATTATTCTTTATGGGATCAATCCCTAATTTCATTATTTAAATTATATGATCATGGAAAAATATAAAATTATAATTTGGTTATCCTTGAGACAATCCAACCAAAATTTGGTGTCATTGATGGAGGATAACAATGTAAAATTTAATTTCACTGATGTTGGCTAATTGAAGAACTTTAGTTTTTTTCGGTTTTTATCTTTATTTTCACCTTTTAAACCTAAAATTTTTACATTAAAACATAAAATGTTGTGAATTATTTTTATGATGAAATGATTTTTTATACTAAGTGGCACGCTTATATAAAACCCTTCTTTATTGAAATTATATCCAATGTTCATATACATATTATCACCAACAATATGAGTTCATCACTTAATTTTGTGTTGATTCCTTAGGTTAAGTTAACCACTCAAACAATTATCTGAGTCAACCATGTTATTTAAATTGGAATACAAAAATAACACAGGGACACAATGAGTTTTAAAATAAAATCATTGACATTAAAATTGATAAAATAAATACAAGGATTAATAAAATAAATTGGGTTAAATAATATGATGTGGGTGTTGACATTCACAAAGTAAATTTCCATTGATACTACTCTTTTATGGACAATTGAATATTTATTAGAGAAATTCAATGCTCTTTTTTTATCGCTAGTTTTATTATTATGTATCATTCATCTCTAATTTGTTTTTTAGATTTAAATTTTCCCTTTTAATGGTATCATCATAATGAATAAAAGTGGAAATTTGTTTTTCCATTGTATAGTATTCATAAACCTGATATCTTCCTTTTGGTTACTTAATTGAATTGGCTTCGCATGTTCCAATGTCCCTTTTATTATACTTATATTTTTTGAATTTCGAAACATTTTTGTTGTAGTACTTGAAATCAGATTATCAAAGTAGTTTTTTATCAATATTTTAATCATTCCTTGACATCCTTATAATTTTCTAAGACTTCATTAAGTTATTGTTCAATATCATAGCTATTATGAGAAACCATTGAATGTTCATTTTTAATCATATCACTAGTTTTTTATAGACTTTAATTGGTCTAAAAGGGCCATGGGTTGTTTTGAGAACTGAACATAGTGGCATGAAAAAATTTATAAGTTTATGTTCGCACTGAAAAATTTATTCCACACACTTTCCAATAGAATCCATGATACAGTCCTCACATAGATAACAAAATTCAAGTGCGGGAATAAAAGTATATTTGTTCATGAATGAGATGTTTATGGGATCTCTATATGTCATATGATTTCTCACACATCGAGGGATGGAGATTCCTCAAAAACATTTCTCAGTCTGGTGACATGGTAGTGAGAACCTCCCATGAAGAGCAGGCCATATATTTTAACTGTTGTTAATAAAAAGGGTATTGGAACAGTAAAACCCATTTTGAGGGGATTCTAGACACTTTTTTACCTTGAAAAATACCTTCTGTGGGGAAACCCTATATCTAGGGGTGTAGTTTGTTTTACAGGCATTGATTTGATTACTTACATAGCGAAAACAGTCTTATAGGTTGAAAAAGTAAATTTAGGTATTATATTTTGTTTACATTTCATTCATTTTATTCCCTTACACTTATTAACTTAGTGAGTTACAGTGATTTTTGGAATTAAAGTGTAAATTCACTAAAATTTATGAATATTTCTTAAAATGGTCAAATTGTGCATTTAATTGATTTATTTAATTCCTAGAATAAATAGATGGTTAACTATTGATTTTCCTTAATTTTAATGTTTTTAAGGGAAAGGAATATGGTTGTAGTAGTGAAGATGAAATTTGAAAAAGTATCAAATGACCGTAAGGTTCATAAAATGGAATGGAGAATCCTCCATAAGGTTCATTTGGAATATTCATAAGGTTCGCTCTATAGTGACTTTGAATTTACAAGAAAATCATTCAGAGGTTTCCTTGTGATCACAAGGTTGGCCTGACTTCGTATGGTTCCTTTTTTTGGTAAAGGAAATCATTATAAGGTTCCCCCGTAAACTTTGTAAGGTTTCCTATGAGCCTAGTAAGGTAAAATTTAAACAATGTAAGGTTCATGCCTTTGAAAAAAAATCAAAATTTCATAAGGTTACTCAAAACTTTGTAAGGTTCCTCTAAGTAATGTAAGGTATAAGATTACGAAAACCCATATCTTTTATAAACTTTAATTCATGATTTACTACATGAAGACACACAAAATACAATCTAAAAAGATCAAAAGGCCTATTGTCTTTGGGAAATTAGATACATAACATAATAACTTGAAATTGGGATACAATAATATTATTTAAAACTCTTTAACATGCTCTTAAAAATTCATCACTAATATAATACTGCATGAGATAATTTGAGGATGCAAGTAAGAAAGGGGTGAGTTATAAAGCCTAGTAAGAGAATAATCAAATCATAACATAATGAAAGTAAAACATGTTAGTTAATAGGAATATCAAGGTGGCATAAAAGGGGTGAAAATCATAAACATTAACATCAAAACATGATATAATATGATAACATCAAGGTAACATAGAAACGTGACAACAATATAAAACATGACATCATAAGCATAAGTCAAGGATAACTGTTAAGACATCAGAACATTATGTGCTTGGGATAACCTTTTTTTCACCATACATGTTATGTCATGAGATAAAAACATTACCTAATTCATTGGAGAGAAATATATTTATAATTCCACCTATCACATTCATATCATGTACATGCATAAGTGTGCCACATAGATCATACAAAATAAGAACGAAGTTCATCAATTTTAATCCCATGATTTAGGAGTGTGGGTTATATACAAGAAAGTTCACAATAAATGAAGGATATTTATATATAGATGAATACCCTTGAGTGTAAATGGGAATGGGTATTCAAAACATAAAAGTTTGGTATGTAAAATCACATGATAATTTTGACACCATAACACTCAAGGGTAGGATAGGATCCCTTGCCTTGAGAGGGTGCTTCTAAAATCCTGGTAAGACTTTATTAATAGCTTGGGAACACCTTGTGAGGGATTTATACAGGTAGATATAGAGATATTAACTTCATGATAAATGTGTTTTTAGTGAAGAGGAGTGTGAGGTGAAGGTTTTGGGCACAAAAAAAGCACATTTGGGCCGACACCCAACTTTAATTTTTACCATGAACACTGATTATTCTAGGATCAATAAGAAAATGAATGCCAGTCTCCATAGAATAGAATCAAAGATTTAGATAGATCTTTAAGTGACCTGAAACCTTTAGAGAGGATCTTGTACATCATGCTTATAATTAATTTAATTAATTTCATAAAGAAAATAATACCTAGATCTTCAGTAATTTCATTGTTGATGATGTTGATCGTTTGGAATTCCCCTCCAGATTGTCTCGTTGCGCTTGTGAGGATCCAAACAAGAATCCCTCTAGCGGTGATCCACACATGCCCCGATGGCCTCCGATCAACACCACTTATTCTCTGGGTGCTAGCGTGGAAAAGTAAGTGTCTTGTGTCAGTCATTCTTGATCACTTGTTATTCAGTCTTGAAGAAATTATCTCGTTCTTGAGAGGGGCGGGAAGAGGATTCGAGAGAGAAATCATTTATCTCAACAATTCTCAATTCACTGGAAGTGCATTTCGGTACATGACACAATAAACGTACAAGTTTATTTATCAACATGGGGCTTCAGTCACACTATTTAATTACATAACAAAAATTAAATACATTCATAACCTTAGAGAAAACTCATGATTCTAATAATAACACCACGTCATTATTTATGGTGCGTCGGCTTGCACAAAATAGAATTATAAATAAAATTCCACATCACAAAATAATATCAGTGTTATTATTATTTTAACTTATATCAACTAGTTAAATAATTATTTACCACCTTGAAAATAATTATTTTACTACCGGACCAGCCTTGGTCCGCTCGAACTCAACTTCCATTTATTGAACACCCAAATAAATAAATAAATAAATAAATAAATAAATTATTCTCTGAAATAAATATTTTATTTACAAACTAGTAAATAAATATTTATTAAATATTCAATAAAATAAATAAATAAATTTTACACACAATCCAATGAATAAATATTTATTTAATTTATGCAATCATTTTAACTCGAATAAAATTATTTCACTATCTTGAGAATAATATTTATTCCATCAATTAAATTCAAATAGAATTTAACCGAGACCACCAGAATCACGTAGTGTGTAACACTCTAGGATTCTTTCTCATTGGAATTAGGTGGACTTGCCTAAAGTTCAAGAGTACAGTCTAGCAACAGGTCAAGGCACCTATGAGAAAGAACTTAAAGTCACAACAACGACATCTACATAGAAACGCTCACTATGTAATATAATCTCTTTATTTCAGTATATCATTAAGAAGGTTTCATGATAGTGTCATCAACTTTTATTCTTGATACATTTTTCTTTGACTACCAGAAATAAACTCATCGTTACACCATGACCATATAATTTCACTCAACTATTCAATTTCAATCAAAGGGCCGAGATATAAACTTACATAAATGGAAGATACAAATCCTTCCTCGACTTGCCCATTAATAACATGTCATTCGTGATGCACCCGATGTACCCTACTTCCCGATAACATATGGCAGGATACTTTTTGTCAATAACTCAAAGTGTGCGAGTAATGACACCTATTAATGACAATCTTAAAGTCTAAGTACTATTACACAAACTCGTAGATAGAAATATCCAACAACACCAAAACATGTGGAATTCCTACCGGCGGGTCTGTTCTCATAATCTCCCATCTTGGAGATTACCAAGTACAAACTTCATGAGAGGAAGTCTCATATTCTTATGAGTACTCGCACCTGGCAGTCTGTATACTATGTGTCCCATCATAGTATGTCATCCAAACACATAACTATGTTTAAGAATATTGTTATAGCATTTCAAGGTTCTCATCAGAGTGGGGAACTGCCACGACCATATCAATGCAACAAATAATCTAGGACATTATTACATTATAGACATACAAAACAATGAAAAATATGTAACAAGATGTTTAATATTTAAATACATTAAATATAAATGTAATCAAAGTATAAATAGTTGGTTCGAAGACCCCAACTCTAACAAACTCTCACTTGGACTAGAGCCAACTGCCTACGACTTTCAGTCCGCTAGACCTCACATGATGATCATGTTTCTGCTGAGTCAAGGCTTTAGTCAAGGGGTCTGTCACGCCATCTTCCATGGAAATACTACCCACTGCAACTTCACCTCTATGACAAAATCCTTCAAAATATGATACTTCCGACGTATTTTCTCCGTCCACTAATGTGACCTTGGATCTTTTGCGAGAGCCACCACTGTTGCATTATCAAAATATAGTGTGATGAGATCTTCATTTCTAGGTACCACATACTTCTCCTGGATAAAGCTTTACATCTAAACTGCATCTTTAGTAACCTCAGAAGTTGTGATATACTCAGACTCTACTGTGGAATCTATGACCAAACTCTTCTTTGAGCTCTTCTAGCTCACTGCACCTCCATTCAAATTGAAGATGTATCATGTTTGCGATTTCATGTTATCTTGATCAGTTTGGAAACTAGAATATGCATATCCTCTAATGACTAGTTCCTCATCTACTCCATAAACTAGGAACATATCCTTAGTATGCCTTAGATACTTAAGGATAGTCTTGACTGCCATCTAATGGCAGTCACCTGGTTTAGCTTGATATCTGTCTATAACACTCAATGTGTAGGTGAAATCCATCCTAGCACATACAATGACATACATGACTGACCCAATCATTAATGCGTATAGAGTCTTTGCCATTATATTTTTTTTCCTCATGTGTCTGAGGACACATTTTCTTGGAATAATGAATGCCATGTGATACTGGAAATAATCCCCTCTTGGATTGTTTCATATTGAATCTCTTTAGTATCTTATCAATGTATGTACTTTGACTTGGGACCAAAAATATCTTGGATCTATCATGATGGATCTTAATCCCAATAATATATGATGCCTCACCCAAGTCCTTCATAGAGAAACATTAATTCAACCATGCCTTAACAGACTATAAGACTGATATTTAATTTCCAATAAGAAATATGTCATCAATATATACTATTAGAAAAACGACTGCACTCCCACTAAACCATTTGTAAACACAAGGCTCACATTTATTCTTGATAAAACCAAATTATGTTATAAGTTCATCAAAATGAATGTTCCATGACCTGGATGCATGATTTAATCCATAAATGGATTTTTGCAACTTTCATAACTTATTGGCATCCTTTGGAATCATAAACCCTTCAGGTTGTGTCATGTAAACATCTTTCTGAAGGTTCCCATTAAGTAATGTTGTTTTGAAATCCATTTTTTAAATCTCATAGTCATGGTAAGAGATAATGACCAATAGAATTATGATGGATTTTAACATCGTAACTGGTGAAAAGGTTTCATTGTAGTCAATACCTTGACGCTGCTTAAACCCTTTATCAACCATTCATGCCTTATAGGTACAAACTTATCCTTCCATGTCCAGTTTCTTCTTTAATACCCATTTGCGACCAATATGCTTTACACCAACTGGAGGATCTACCAAAATTTAGACTTGGTTTTGATACATGGAATCCATTTTAGAATTCATAGCTTTTACCACTTGGCAATGTCTATGCCACTTAGTGTTTCCTTGTAGGTTAGAAGGTCATTATTATCAACTAATAATGATTCACCTTCCTAGGTAACTAGAAAACCGTACCATTCTAGTTCTCTAACTCTCTTGTACTCACATGCAGTTCTTGTGTCTCTGGAACAGTTTTTCTTCCAAGGGGCTTTTTGGAATTTGATCTTATACCAACTCTTGTGTACCTTGATCCTCGACTTCATCGAAGTATATCTTTATCCCATTAATCTTTTGGATATGTTCTCCCTCTCAAGTAATATGGTGTGCCTTTCCACTATAATTTTTCTTATAAAGGGTTGTATAGGTAATATCTCCTAGTTTCCTTGGGGTATCCTATAAAGGTACACTTTGTGACTTTGGTTGCAAGTTTGTTACCTGAAGAGGCCTTAACAAACACATCGCTTCCCCACACATGTAAATTTGATAACATGGCTTTCTTTCCACTTCATAACTCATATGGAATACCATTTATTGATTTATTTGGTACTTGGTTTAGTATTTGTGCCACTGTTTGTAACGCATATCACCAAAAGGATAATGGAAGACTCACATTACTCATCATTGATCTCACCATGTCCAACAAGGTGTGATTCCTCATTTCACTCACACCATTCCACTAGGGCGTGTAAGGAGAAGTGATTTGGGATAGGATCCCAAACTCCTATAAGTAATCAATGAAGTCTTGATTAAGATATTCTCCACCTCAGTTTGAGCGATGTTTCTTAATCTTCTTACCAAGATGGTTCTCAACTTCATTCTGGTATTCTTTGAACTTATCAAAAGAATCCTACTTATACCTCATTAAGTAAATATATCCATATCTTCTAAAATCATTAGTAAAAGTTATGAAGTATTATTACCCTCCCCTTAATTCAAATAGAAATGGTAAACTCACATCAGTATAAACCAATTCAAGAAGCAATTTATCCTTTTTACCTATACTAATAAATGGGGATTTGGTCATTTTACCGTGTAAACATGAATGACATACACCAAGTGGTTTTAGTTTGAAATAATCTAAATATTCATCTTGATGTAACTTTGTCAAGCGTTTCTCATTTACATGACCTAGCTGAAGATGCTATATTTGGGTGCGGTATGAGTCATGTGAAGTATCTTTGTTATCGATTTCCATTACTTGGTTTGTGTAATCCAACACATAATGATTGTTGTATAAATGTGCCCTACCAAAACAAATTCTATCTTTGTAAAATAAGCAACATTAATTTACAAACATGAAAACAAATCCATATGTATCTAATTTGGATATAGAAATAATGTTTTTAGTAACAGATCTCACATAATAAAAACCCTTTAACACTAAGATCATCCCAGTTGGCAACGTGAGGTGGTAGTCCTCGACAACAACAATAAGAAGACTGGATCTGTTGGCTCCTCGTGGATCTACCTCCCCTCATTCAATCATCCTAATCTACTTGCTTCCTATATTTTGATACATATGTGATCACCACAAGTTGCATCTAATACCCAATTTATTGAAATAGATAGATTACATTTGATAAAAAAACACACCTGAAGCTTCCCCTTTCTTCTTAGGATGGGTGTCGTTCTTCTTCCAGTGGCCCTTCTTGCCACATTTGAAACAAATAGCTTCCTATTCCCTTACCTCCTCTTTGATCTTCCTTTTCTTGGAAGGGCATGAAGATGCTTTGGGCTTAAAGATCTTCTCCTTCCCTTTCCTCTTATTCACCAGAAGGACATAAGGATTTTCGTGCTTCATATCTTTTTCTACTTGGAGAATGAGGATAAGAAGATCAGATAGAGACTTCTCAATGTTGTTCATATTGAAATTAATAACAAAGATAGGGAAGTTAGGAGGGAGTGATGTAATAATGAGATCGGTACCCAGTTCTTCAGGGAGTTTAAACCCTAGAACCTCAAAGTTCTCAATGTGGCCAATGAGCCTGACTACATGGGGCCCAGCTGGGGGACCCTCTCTAAGCTTACTATGAAAGAGTTCCTTGGAGATATGAAACTGTTATTGTCTTTATCTCTCCTGGTAAAGACCACGAAGGTGCTTGATCATGCTATAAGCATCTATGTTTTCATAAGACTTCATGATCTCACTAGAAATTGATGATAACATCAAACATTGAACGTTGACCACATCGTTCATAAATTTCTTATAGACTAAGAACCCTTCGTCACTCTCCTCTTAGGTAGGCGGATCATGTAATGCTGACTCTAGCATGTAAGACTTCTGTTCATGGAATAGGATAACCCAAAGGCATCTAAACCATTCTTAGAAGTTACTGTCGGTGATGATGTTATCTTTATCAAGAATTGATCACAGGGATAGTGTGGTTGGAGAGCTTGAAATTTTTATTATACAATTAAAATAGAAGATCATTAGAACTTTCTTGATTACATTTTATGAGAAATCATAAATTAATTTTATTAAGTCTCCCACTATTTTATCAAGCCCCAATGACCCTCACCATTGAACTCAAAATGTCCAGTTTCCATGACATTCTATTGGAAAGGATTCATATTACCCTTTGTATAACCCCAATAAGGGTTGGTCAAGCTATTTGAAGGTGTTTATGTAGGTAGGTCTTTTCCAACTGCGGGCTTGCAGCTCTTTGATCTGTTGAGCAGACTCCCTAATCCTAAAATTAAGACTTCGAATTTTGTCAACTCTTGCCTCTAATATTACACCAAGTCTAGCAAGGGATACTTATCTTGATATAATATGAAGTCAACCCAAAACCTTTCATAATGTCTTCTTGTATAAAAGTAAGTGTCCTAACAAGGGTTGGTCAAACACATAGTTTTATTGAGTTTTCCCTTAATCAAGTGACAGAAGGATTGGTCTGACTTAATATTTTATTTGAGGGATTTTTATCTTTTATGCATGAATTGATTATTATCATTATCAAATGCTTGTTCATATTAATTGGAACTTACTTAAGTGATTAACCATGTATTGATAATATTCACACATAAGTCTGGTTTATTTTAGCTTCATCTTGCATGCTTGTTTAATTCATTAATTGTGTGATCGCGACAACATATCCATAATGATAAACCATGAAACTCACAGAAATAAAATAAAGCAAAGGGCAAGATCATGATAATTTCTAATGGTTAGTTTATCTAATTGTTGATAAACTAACCCTGACCTAGGGAAGAGACACATTGAACCTTTTGGGTTCGTGTTTACGACTTTCCACCTATCCAGCTCTGTATCTCCTAGTATTGGTTTCGTCTCGGCTCTAGCTTGAACCGCCTCCACTAAATTTGGAGTTCCATCCATGACATATTAATTTTTAACTTACACAAAGGTGATGGGTAAAAATGGTGGTTTACATAAAAGAAATCATGGGAACGCAGGCCCTACATATTAATGAGGAGAGATGGCTCACATGCCAAAAATTAATTTAATAAATAAATTTAAATGGAATCCAATCACATACAAAGATCTTGGTCTATATCATGATCACCAACATACAAGAAAAGAGTTACGTGATTAATAAAACTAGTATTCAATTCTTTAATTGTTCTTATTAAGATAAATTGCACTTGAATCGATTAATTATTATCTTTAATTAATCAATCCTTTTATCTTAATCCTTTTCTTAATTTCCCTGAGATTCTCATCGTTGTACATAAATGAATTTAGTGAATAGATATCACTTCTTTTTGGAAGCGATGAATTCTGTCTTGTTATCCAATCAATGCAATACCATCAATGACACATCCAGCACAAGCTAATTTATAACATATTAATTGAAAATAATAACATGTTTGTAACAGCCCGAGATTTTATAAAAAAATATTATTTTTAATTTCATTAATGTCTTGTGTTGTACGCTACAACAAAAGGAGCTTGCTCAACACGCATCCTTGACTTGCCTTGCATTACACACAATCACGACCTTCCTCGATAGCGTGTGTAGTACGCAATACCGAGTTTCACTAAACAACAATATGCTATTAAAATATTATTAAAACTAGCCGTTATGAATAGTAATAACCAACTTTTAAAATTTTAGAAATTTTAGCTCTCAAAATGAAAATCATTTTTGGATTCAGAGTATCGAATTTAGCCTAAGGTGAAATTTTGGTACTTTTCGGATGACTTTCATATTCTGATGAATAGTGAAAATTACTAAATTATAATTAAAAACAACTTTTTTAATCGAAATAATTAATAGTGATAAATTATTAATTTGAGTGGTTTTAAAGTATATTTAGAATATATTTTTTCAATTTAATACAATGTTGGTCATTGGATGTAATTTCACATTTAAACCAGTCATAAACAAGTGTCAATCTTTTGATAGTTATTATCTCTTCAGAACACGCTATTTGTTTTGACGACGGGAATTAATTTTTAAATAAATTAATGCTACTTATATGTTTTGAATTTGATAAAAAAGATATCATTTTTGAATTCATAAAATCAAATATATCTTAGATCTAATTTTTGGTATTTTTTTGGAAAACTTTCATTTTTTGATGAATAGTGAAACCACTAAGTAGTAGTTAAAAAACAGAATTTTTCATAAAACTTAATTTTCCCGCTTCTGTGAGTGGAATTTCGAAAATCCACGAGACAGGGTTAATATCAAGGACTAAAATGTGGTTCAATGAGTTGAAAATAATTTTTGGTGAATAGTAACTTTTTACTTTTTTTTACCACGGTTAAAAGTAAATAGGTTAATTAAGGGTAAAAATGATTTTATTATTACCCTAACACATGTACTAATTATATTGTACAAGTGTAATTCGACCAAAAACAACCATAGGAATAAAATATGACCATTTAGGCTCACTTGGATTAGATTAGGACATTTATTATTAATTTATTTAAAGAAGGGTTAAAATAGTTAAAATCAAAGTGTAATAAGTAAATAATTTTTAATATGGGGTTATACATAAGATAAATTCAACTATAAATATTCATTAGAAAGCTAAAAAGCTTTCCTACATAATGATATTTTATTTGTAATTTTTAGCCATTAAATAATTTAATTTATTTATGACACAATGATGATGGAGTAATTATCATATTAATGAAATATTGACCTAATTGATGTTATAAATACCCAAATAAATATAATTTCAGACTTTTTATGAACTAAAATAATTTTATAGGTTACTATGACATGTTAGAATTTATTTAATTAACTTTTGTTGAAGTAATCACTCTGTTATGAGTTTCAAAAAAATCAACTATTGAATAGTGTCAAAATTGACATAAAATAGTTTTTAAAACAAATATTATATTATTAATTGTTATTTTATTCATAAAAATCTAAGGATCGGCCAAATGACTTAGATAAGGTTATATATATTAATAAAACACAAATTGGTGGTCTTTTGGATGTATATGGTATGTTTATTAACTATATAATATAAAAATACAAAGTGACATGGTAAATGTCAATCTAATTAACTAAGAGTTAAAACAAAAAGATAAGGTTAATATAATGACATAAACTTGTCTAAATTATATTGGATGAGAAGATTTCGACCCATCCCCACCTTATCTTATAAATAACTCAATTTGAAGCTATTTAAAACCGAACTTGACTTTATAATAAAATAATATTTTTTGTTATTCCAAAGGTGCCCCTCTCCTCCCTTATAAAAGGGCACCTCCTCCCTCTCTTCCTCACACCACTTTGAGCCTTCAAGCTCGGCCAACCTCTAAAAAATATCTTCTCCACTTATCTAGAAATATCCTAGAGGTTCCGGTCTTCTTCAAAGACCTATTTTAGTGCCTTAAAATGAGGTCTCATAAAAGCACTTCAAAGAAGAGGTAATGTCCGTTACCGATTATTTCATCTTTATTTCTTCTTCCACTTCTTATTCTTTAGTTGTTTAATTATGAAGTAATAACATCAGTATCACTCATATACTTATATGTTATTATAAGTATGAAACAACCCTATTTCACCATCTATCCATCCTATGGAAAATGAAATCACCGCGCGTGCGTACGTACGGAATATCGTCTCCACGCCGTGGTGTAATCTATTTTCCACCACCACCTTACTTGGATGGGTATAATGGTGTGCATAATAACTATATATGATTATTGTAAAGTGATATTGATTCTGAAATAGTATACATACACTCCAATACAATTCCACGATCATGAGAACGATATCATCGCTCGTGCGTACGTACGGACTACCGTCTCCACGACGCGATGAGATTCATTATCCACATTAACCATTCAAGAATGATTATAAAGTATATATAATAATTAATAATTAAATATATGACATAATAATGATTCTGGATTTATGTGTATATATATGTATGTCATCTACTTAATTCCATTCAACACAATAAGGAAAAGAAAACATCGTTCATGCGTACGTACGGCCTACCGTCCCCATGAATGGTGTATTTCTTTCCATTTATCAATATATTATATATATGTATATTCTGAATATATATTATATATAAATCATGTTTTATATTCTGGAATTATGTAATATTTATCTAAGTAATCATATGAATAATTACAATTCAAAACACGGACGACAAATGAAACGATTTTACCCAATACGCTCTTCAACATGGCATTTACAAAATAACGGGTAATATAAAGTCATAAGTGAACCATATATGATATCCTAACAATTAGTATGATTCTGGAATAAGTCAATAACATTATTTAAATCATTATACAGGAGTTTCGGACACTTACGAGGCAAATCAGACCTAAGGTAAGGGAAATATCACAATCTCATTTTTATCCGAGATTGTTTATACATTGGTATTTACTGGGGAGTATTTTATCATCCAAATCCATGTTTCCTCAATATATAATATTATTTCCATCCACCTACAATTGTTTAAATCCAATTTTACCCTTCGGTGAGTTTTTAGTAAAGGATATGAAAGGAATCTTTTGTCATTTTTTGTATGAGGTACTTTTTGACTTTTTCGACAAAGGTACGAGAAGAATGTTTTTGTAACTTATACGGAATGAATGGATTTTTAAAACATTATTTCCAAGAAGCTTACTTTACATGTTTTCAAGTTTAATTTTAATAAACTTCTTTTAAAATTGTATGACATGTTAAGAAAGGAAAATTGTTTTTGAAGTAGAAAGGATATTTTCCTCAAGAATGGAGTTCAAGTGTTTTATCAAAATTATTTTCCATCTAAGATAATAAAGGGTTCTGTTTCTATCCCTATTTTTACATTGATTTTATTATGTTGTGATGGAATTATTTTTATAATTATTTTATCTTATATGAATTGTTATATGATGTCACGATGTTTAAGATTCCCATTTTTATTACATGGGTTACGCAATGATGTATGATTTAATATTTTGTGGCACACATAAGAATAGTATCATTATGAGATAGGTGGGACCTATATCTCCCTCCAATGAATTGGTTAAAGATTTTATATCTCATGAGATAGACATGGATGGAACGGTAGGTTATACCAGTTCAGTGAAACAGGACTGAAACGAGGGTGACTCGGTTCAGAAATGGACTTTGTCCACTAAGATAGTCTTGGCAATGAGTCTTGACGAATAAGATATGATTCTCTATGATTATGTGTGTATGTCACAAAGTTTCATGTTTTATGTTATGATTATTGGGATTTCATTTCACTACTATGATTTATCTCATGTTATAAAATTATTCTCTCTTTTGCAGGTTAAGATTTCCAAAATATTATGTTCTTATGAAAATGATGTGATTGATATTTCTTTTGTTTACCCTTACTGAGAATTTGAGCTCACCCTTTTATGTTTTCTTTTCCCCAGGATATAAAGAAATGTTTTAGGTAAAAAAGGATGATCTTTATGGGAGATTTTGAAGATCTTTCACCACGATTAGAATATTATATTCCGAGTTTCCAAAGACACTAAACTATTACGATCCTTGTGTGTGTGTTTTTGTTATGTACTACATATTCCGCAAAAGTAATGTAATGTCCATGTACGTCAAGCTTCGGGTCTCTATAGTTGGTATCAGAGGAATGATTTAGTCAACCTTTGGAAACTATGATGCGAGAACTTTAGTGAGATCCCTAGAGATATTTCTAAGGTATGTCTAGGGATGTACCTAAGATTAAGTATAAGTATTGGTTATAGTCCTAGAATTACGCTAATGATCATATAATTAAACCTAAGATGTTAGATATTGAAGGTACTCCCCCTTTATTTTGTTGTTTTCCCTAGCATGATTTTTGCCTCTCACACTATTATTTTTGGGTTTTAGAAGATGGCTGGAACCCGAAGGAACCGTGTTGATCAATGTAATGGAAAATGCAATGATTGTCCTCCTGAACAAACAAATGTTATAGGAGATGGAGTGAAAAATCTTATTGCTATACTTACACAAGATATGAATCATTCTGGACTTCCAAATGAGCAGTTAAGGGAACAATATTCTATTGAGTCCTTCATGAGGCAATGTCCACCTTCTTTCAGTGGGTCTTCTGATCCACTTGTCACTGAACAATGGATCAGTACCACTGAAAAGATATTTTCAGTTCTTCAATGTTCTGAACATGATAAAGTCATCTTAGAAGTATATCGTTTGGAAGGTGAAGCTGATCAATGGTGGAATCTTATCAAGAATACGAGGCAAAGAGATGAAATTGAGTCCATGGAATGGGACGAGTTCAAGAACTTATTTTTCAATAAGTACATCCCTCATATTCTTCAAACAAAGATGGAGAAGGAGTTTCTTGAACTAAAGCAAAAGGATGATGAATCTGTTGGTGTATACGAAGAAAATTTTACAAGGCTTGCAAGGTATTCATCTGGCTTTATCATCCAACCTAAAAGTAAAGTTGATCGATTATTCAGTGGCTTAAAACCAAATCTTCGAAGGGCATTAGCTATAAGAGACTTCAGTAGCTATGAATAAATTGTGTGTTGTGATATCAAGGTAGAAATCGAATTTGGTGTTACTTATCCATATAGTAGTATTGACAAGAAACGAAAGATGGAGTTCAAGGAGAATTCTCAGAATAATGTTGAAAAGAAGATGAATGTTTCCTTATGCTCAATGTGTGGAAAGAAGCACGGTGAAGATTGTCTTAAAGGGACAAGTAAATGTTTCAAATGTGGAAAGGAAGGTCATCGGGTGTTTGAATGCTGAAATGATGGGAAGAAGATGTCTAATGATGCAAACAAAGGAAGGGATACACAGAATGAACCTACTACACTTCAATGTTTCAAGTGCAAGGAGATGGGACATTATGCCAATAAATGCCCTAATCCAAGGGTTAGTGATGATCGACATGAGCAACCACTTAAGGCAAAGGACAAAGGGAAGTCACATGCGATCACCATTGGTTATGTTGAATATGACAACTATGTGGTGGAATGATTAAGTGTTTATGTAATGGGATTCCAAAATAATGTTGAGTATTGGAATATTTATGTATTGATATATTGTGGTTTTCAATAATTTTATGGTACCGGTAACCATGGAAAGTGATTGAGATATTTTTGGAAAAAAAATTATATGCACATAATGAAGGGAAAACGAGAAAAATGAAATATTTGACAGTATTCACGAGCTCATGATTGATATAAGGACTAAGTGATATCATGGTTTGAGTATATAGAATTTTGAGGATTTTGGTATATGGAAAGTGTTAACTTTTAACTACATTAATGTTTTCACTAAGGTTCAATGGGTATTCATTTTTCAAGAGAATACATGATTAGGGCCTTCGAATGTTTAGAATGTGACCAACAAGACATATCTCATGATATACGGGGATCAACGATGGTATTAACATGCTTGTTATATGAACTCTTTGGTAATCGTTTTCATTATAATATGAGATTGGACTGCAGTATTATGGATAAGCCTAAAGATTGGAATGGACTATGTTGGACATAAGTTAGTATTGTTTAAGGATAAAAGTTTTTTTCGATATTATTGATCGGATGTTATAGTAATGTAGTTTTAGAAAAAGGACAACCTGCAGGACGGGCGACAGCCCATCGTGTCGGACAAGGCTATGGGAATCGAACCCACAACCGAAGTGCGACTGGCCTTTATCACCTACCACTGGCCTACAGGAAGTCCCTGGTTATTAGAAACTAGTTTTATTTTATTACGCGATATGATATATGAAGTATAAGTTCATTTTTGGAATCGTATACGATTAACTTCACCATAGATGGTCTTATGTATTTTTGATAACTTTTGTAACCTTTTGTTTGATACAGATGGAATGACCCATTATTCTATCACATGATCTGCTAACACTTTATGAATGAAAAATCCAACTTCATGTCTTTAAGAGATGAAGTGGAAATTTTCCAAATAATGAAAAACGGTGAGACTATACCAAAATCACGAAAGTATTTCTTCTAATTCCAATTTCATCAACTTTAGGGAAATGATCTTGAAAACCAAAAATGTTGTCCTAGTGCTCTTATATCTGATGAATCAGATGGTACCTTAGATCGTCACAAATTTATGGCTTTGTGATTGCTGGATTTTTCATAGCCATGTTCTCTACCACTCTCCATCAGAACATGATGGTTAGATTTCTCTTCTATATCCATATTTTCACCTATGTGGAAACCCAGTGATTAGTTTATTTGGGTAATCGTTACATTTCATACTTTAGTTTTTAAAGACAAGTTTTGGTATTCCTTTTTACGATGTGGGTTTCTATTAAAGAAACTTTCGAGTAGTAAACCATTTATAACCCTGACGAATTTCGAGGGCAAAATTCATTTTAAGGGGGGTAGAATGTAACAGCCCGAGATTTTATAAAAAAATATTCTTTTTAATTTCATTAATGTCTTGTGTTGTAAGCTACACCAAAAGGAGCTTGCTCAACATGAATCCTTGACTTGTCTTGCATTACACGCAATCGCGACCTTCCTCGATAGCGTGTGTAGTACGCAATACTGAGTTTCACTAAACAATGATATGGTATTAAAATATTATTAAAACTAGACGTTATGAATTGTAATAACCACCTTTTAAAATTTTAGAAATCTTAGCTCTCAAAATGGACTTCAGTTTTGGATTCAGAGTATCGAATTTAGCCTAAGGTGAAATTTTGGTACTTTTCGGATAACTTTTATATTTTGGTGAATAGTGAAAATTACTAAATTATAATTAAAAACAAGTTTTTTATTCGAAATAATTAATAGTGATAAATTATTAATTTGAGTGGTTTTAAAGTATATTTAGAATATATTTTTACAATTAAATACAATTTTGGTCATTGGATGTAATTTCACATTTAAACCAGTCATAAACAAGTGTCAATCTTTTGATAGTTATTATCTGTTAAGAACATGCTATTTGTTTTAACGACGGGAATTAATTTTTAAATTAATTAATGCAATTGATATGTTTTTAATTTGATAAAAATGACATCATTTTTGAATTCATAATATCAAATATAGCTTAGATCTAATTTTTGGTATTTTTCTGGAAACTTTCATTTTTTGATGAATAGTGAAACCACTAAGTGGTAGTTAAAAAACTGAATTTTTCATAAAACTTAATTTTACCGCTTCTGTGAGTGGAATTTTGAAAATCCGAGAGACACGGTTAATATCATGGACTAAAATTTGGTTCAATGAGATGAAAATAATTTTTGGTGAATGGTAACTTTTTACTTTTTTTTACCACGGTTAAAATTAAATAGGGTAATTAAGGGTAAACATGATATTATTATTACCCTAAAACATGTCCTAATTCTATTGTACAAGTTTAAGTCGACCAAAAACAACCTTAGGAATAAAATATGACCATTTAGGCCCACTTGGATTAGATTAGGACATTTATTATTAATTTATTTAAAGAAGGGTTAAATAGTTAAAATCAAAGTTTAATAAGTAAATCATTTTTAATATGGGGTTATACATAAGATAAATTCGACTATAAATATTCATTAGAAATATATAAAGATTTACTACATAATAGTATTTTATTTGTAATTTTTAGACATTAAATAATTTAATTTATTTATGACACATCGATGATGCAATAATTATCTTATTAATGAAATATTGACATAATTGATGTTATAAATACCCAAATAAATATAATTTGAGACTTTTTATGAACTAAACAAATTTTATAGGTTAATATGACATGTTAGGATTTATTTAATTAACTTTTTTCGAAGTAATCATTCTGTTATGAGTTTCAAAAAAATCAACTATTGAATAGTGTCAAAATTGACATAAAATAGTTTTTAAAAAAAATATTATATTATTAATTGTTATTTTATTCCTAAAAATCTAAGGTTCGTCCAAAAGACTTAGATAAGTTTATATATATTAATAAAACAAAACTTGGGGGTCTCTTGGATGTATATGGTATGTTTATTAACTATATAATTTAAAAAATGCAAAGTGACATGGTAAATGTCAATCTAATTATCTAAGAGTTAAAACTAAAGGATAAGGTTAATATAATGACCTAAACTTGTCTAAATTCTATTGGATGAGAGGATTTAGACCCATCCCCACCTTATCTTCAACATAACTCAATTTGGAGCTACTTAAAACCGAACTTGACTTTATAATAAAATAGTATTTTTTGTTATTCCAAAGTTTCCCCTCTCCTCCCTTATAAAAGGGAACCTCCTCCCTATCTTCCTCACACCACTTTGAGCCTTCACGATTGTCAAACCTCTGCCAAAATCTCTTCTCCACTTCCCTAGAAACATCCTAGAGGTTCTGGTCTTCTTCAAATACCTATTTTAGTGCCCTAAAAGGAGGTCTCAAAGAAGCACTTCAAAGAAGAGGTAATGTCCGTTACCGATTCTTTCATCCTTATTTCTTCTTCCACTTCTTCTTCTTTAGTTGTTTCATTATGAAGTAATAAAATCAGTATCACTCATATACGGATATGTTATTATAAGTATGAAACAACCCTATTTCACCATCTATCCATCCTACCGAAAATGAAATCACTGCGCGTGCGTACGTACGGAATACCGTCTTCACGCCGTGGTGTAATCTATTTTCCACCACCACCTTACTTGGATGGTTATAATGGTGTAAATAATAACTATATATGACTATTGTAATGTGATATTGATTCTGAAATAGTATCCATACACTCCAATACAATTCCACGATCTTGAGGACGATATCATCGCTCGTGCGTACGTACGGACTACCGTCTCCACGACGCGATGAGATTCATTCTCCACGTTAACCATTCATGAATGATTATAAAGTATATATAATAATTAATAATGAAATATATGACATAATAATGATTATGGATTTATGTGTATATATATGTATATCATCTACTTAATTCCTTTAAACACAATAATGAAAAGAAAACATCGTTCATGCGTATATACGGCCTACCATCTCCATGAACGCTGTATTTCTTTCCATTTATAGATCTATTATATATATGTATATTCTGAATATATATTATATATAAATCATGTTTTATATTCTGGAATTATGTAATCGTGATCTATGTAATCATATGAATAATTACAAGTCAAAACACGGACGACAAATGAAAAGATTTTACCCAAAACGCTCTTTAACATGGAATTTACAAAAGAACAGGTAATATAAAGTCATAAGTGAACCATATATGATATCATAACAATGAGTATGATTCTGGAATAAGTCAATAACATTATTTAAATCATTATACAGGAGGTTCGGACACTTACGAGGCAAATCGGACCTAAGGTAAGGGAAATATCACAATCTCATTTTTATCCGAGATTGTTTATAACTTGGTATTTACTGGGGAGTATTTTATTATCCACATCCACGTTTCCTCAATATGTAATATTATTTCCATACACCTAAAATTGTTTAAAATCAATTTTACCCTTCGGTGAGTTTTTAGTAAAGGATATGAAAGGAATCTTTTGTCGTTTTTCGTACGAGGTACTTTTTGACTTTTCTAACAATGGTACGAGAAGAATGTTTTTTTAACTTATACGGCATGAATGCATTTTTAAAACATTATTTCCAAAAATCTTACTTTACAGGTTTTCAAGTTTATTTTTAATCAACTTATTTTAAAATTGTATGACATGATAAGAAAGGAAAAGTTTTTTTGAAGTAGAAAGGATATTTTCCTCAAGAATGGAGTTCAAGTGTTTTATCAAAATTATATTCCATCTAAGATAATAAAGGGTTCTGTTTCTATCCCTATTTTTACATTGACTTGATTATGTTATGATGGAATTATTTTTATGAATTTTTTTATCTTATATGAATTGTTTTATGATGTCACGATGTTTAAGATTCCCATTTTTATTACATGGGTTATGCAATGATGTATGATTTAATATTTTGTGGCACACTTAAGAATGTTATCATTATGAGATAGGTGGGACCTATATATCCCTCCAAAGCATTGGGTAAAGATTTTATATCTCATGAGATAGACATGGCTGGAACGGTAGGTTATACCGGTTCAGTGAAATAGGACTGAAACGAGGGTGACTCGGTTCAGAAATGGACTTTGTCCACTAAGATAGTCTTGGAAATGAGTCTTGACCAATAAGATATGATTCTCTATGATTATGTGTGTATGCCACCAAGTTTCATGTTTTAAGGTATGATTATTGGGATTTCATTTCACTACTATGATTTATCCCATGTTATGAAATTATGCTCTCTTTTGCAGGTTAAGATTTTCAAAATGTTATGTTCTTATGAAAATGATGTGATTGATATTTCTTTTGTTTACCCTTACTGAGAATTTGAGCTCACCCTTTTATATTTTCCTTTCCCCAAGATATAAAGAAATGTTTTAGGTAAAAAAAGGAATATCTTTATGGGAGATGTTGAAGATCTTTCACCGCGATTAGAAGATTATATTCTATGTTTCCAAAGACACTAAACTATTACGATCCTTGTGTGTGTGTTTTTGTTATGTACTAAGTATTCCGCAAAAGTAATGTAATGTCCATGTACATCAAGCTTCGGGTCTCTACAATGTTTCTACATGATTTTTTTATTATTTCAATGTTTTATAGAAAATTAGTTGAATCTATGGATCCATTAACTACATTAGTCTTTGTGGGATCAATCCCTAATTTCATTATTTAAATTATATGATCATGGAAAAATATAATATTATAATTTGGTTATCCTTGAGACAATCCAACAAAAATTTGGTGTCATTGATGGAGGATAAAAATGTAAAATTTAATTTCACTGATGTTGGCTAATTGAAGAACTTTAGTTTTTTTGGGTTTTTATCTTTATTTTCACCTTTTAAACCTAAAAATGTTACATTATAACATAAAATGTTGTGAATTATTTTTATGATGAAATGATTTTTTATACTAAGTGGCACGCTTATATAAAACCCTTATTTATTGAAATTATATCCAATATTCATATACATATTATCACCAACAATATGAGTTCATCACTTACTTTAGTGTTGATTCCTTAGGTTAAGATAACCACTCAAACAATTATCTGAGTCAACCATGTTATTTAAATTTACATACAAAAATAACGGAGGGGTAGATTGAGTTTTAAAATAAAATCATTGACATTAAAATTGATAAAATAAATACAAGGATCTATAGTGGTTCAAGATAAATATTATTCATATGCCTATTACCCTTGACTTATAGCTAGTTAAAAATTTCACTAAAAAATAATTCATAAAAGATAGAAATGGATTGTTCCCCTTTCATGGATGAAGAAATTACAAAAATGAGAGAACTGCTTTAATAAACGTTTTAATGAGAGAACTATTAATTTAGACATGAATAATATAATAATTAATAGAGAAAATCTCAATTTCCCATATAAGATTAAGGAAGCTTTGAAAAGAATAGACAATAGAAATGCAGCTCAGTTGGATAACATTTGCATCGATGTGTGGAAATATTTGGGCGAGAAAGCATAAATCATCTCACTGGATTAATGAGATTATGAAATCTAAGAAAATATATGATAAATAGAGAAAGATTACACCACTAAACAAATGATAGATTTCACTAGTACCTGTGTACAAAAACAAATGACATGTTCTATGTTGTGAAAATAGATGCATTAAATTTATGAGCCACACCACGAAACTTTGGGAAATAATGATTGAGCACACAATTCGAAGGAAAACAAAGGTTTCTAAAAATCAATTTGGGTTTAATGCTTGGACGTTCGATAACATAGTCGATTTATTTGATAGAGTTTTGATGGAACATTGCAGACAAAAAAAACTCAAAATTTTCATATTGACTTCATTAATTTAGAAAAATCATATGATAAAATCTCTCAAGCAGTTTTGTAGGAAGTATTAAAAATGAGAGGAGTTGGAGTGACATATTGAAGTCATTCATTTCAATACATGCATGAAAGGGAAAAGGCTATAACGAGAGTGACAACTCCAATAGGTGACTAAACAAACTTCTCTATCTCAATAGTATTGCATCAAGATTCAACTTAAAACTCATGATTATTTACACTGATAAAGTTATCATTGCAAAATTCAAAGAGACAGTGAATATACATTTTATGGTATGGAGTGACTCTAAAATTAAGTGGTTTTTAACTAAGGGTAAAACATAATATATAGTGTAATTTTAGAAAAAGACTGTATAACAATACGATGGATGTAAAATTGGGAGTTCGCATCAGTTCAAGAGTGGACAGATAAATACACTTATAACGGATTTCAGTCTAACTGCACCCACACAAGAGAGAGATTCGACGAACATACCATCAATTGCCTCTTCATTTTTTCTCATACACAAAGAATCTGATAAACACACAAGAAAGCCATGCCAACAACAAAGCATCCCAGTGTTAATTCAGATGTCCTATGTTACACATAAAAATTTCAATTTTGAGTTTGGGTTCAGAAAATATTTTATGTTCTTCATTTTTTTAAATGTATTAAAAAAAGTATTAGATTATGAAAATGAAAAATATAAAAAAAATAAAATAAACAGTTTGTTGAAATAAAAAATATAAAAACATAACAACAAACAAAATATAAAATAATTTTTCTCTAGTATTTAGGAGTTATACAATAATAAATAAAACCAAGGATAATTATATTCATGAAATAGTTTCTGTATCTTATAGAAGAGGGAGGGAAGAGAAGAGAGCAAACCAATAACAAATAATCTCTGGAAAGAAATAGCTCCAATGAGGATGAGCATTGATAAGTAGAAAATAGTGTGTATCATAACTAGATTAGGTGTTGTATAGTACACACAAGAATACTTGATAAATAATTTACAACTGTGAAAAAAATCATTTTCTGCAAGAGCATCTTAAAGACCCAGAAACCAAACCCATATAAAAATAAAAAATACAATTTTACTGCACAAAAACAACTAAGGAACAAAATCTCCCCATCAAATTAAAATGAATTACATCCAGCTGATACCTTGATAAATAGCATCCAGTCATTTCCCTTGCAAAGGGATTTAAAAGAAAACACCCTTGAGTTCCATGATGAGGCCACTGACAATGAAACTTGTTTTGACGTCTCCACATTTATGTAGAAATTTGACAAAGGAATTTTCTCAACTTTATAACCCAAGGTGCAACAAGAATTGCCTTACTTTAGGCCATGAAGAGGGAGGACCTCAGATAAATCCCTTCACTAAATAACAGTAGCAGCAGGGCATGTATCATTAACATTTTATATGAATACAAAAAATTTGCAGATGATAATTCTCCATGCAAAGTGAATTAATTATGAGATGGATATCTTAATCCCATTTATGTTAATCAAGAAGCTTACAAAATATGGTTGTTCAAAGCTTTTGCAAATATTTAGGCCCTGTTTGGTTTTACAAAAAGTTTTTTGGTTTTATTTTCAAATAAATGCAGTAGAAAATATATAATATCACATAAAGGGAAAATATATTTTTGAGAATGAAAATAAAAACTGAAATATTTTTTTAATAAAAAAACTAGTTTTCATATTTCCTAAAAAATGAAAATGTATGACAAGGTAAAACACGTGCTTTATTATTTTCCCCCAACATCCAAAATATTTTTTTCACATCTTTTAATAAATTTTTAGAGGATTAAAACAAGAAACATTTTTCAAAACAAAACCTAATATTAGGCTGCCATTGGTTTTAAAAAGCATTTCCTATTTTCATTTTCAAAAAATAAATTACTATATATGAATTATGTGAATTAAAAATATTTTTTTAGAAAATGGTACAATTTTTAAAAACAAATAAAGAAACTTTTTTTAATATTTTCTGACAAATGAAAATGATTGGACATGGAAATTCATTGTTCTTTTGTTTCCCCTTCAATTCTTCAAAACATTTCATAACATGTTACCTAATACATATTTGAAAAATGAAAACAAGAAATGTTTTCCAGAACCACACACACCTAGGTTTTCTGGATTTGATGGAAAGATAAAAAATTTTAAGGGAAACTCGTGCATTGAAAACGGATTTTCTAGGTGTGAGTTTACCACAGTTCAGCAGAATTCGAGAATATTATTGTTTAGCTTTCAAATTTTTTGATTAAAAAATGATTATAATGAAAGGGCCCTTAAACAAATCATTCAAGCTTAAAAAATTCTTAATCTCATAAAAACTATATAAAACATCTTAATGAACCCCAAAAATAGACTTCAAAAAAGTACAGATATTAGTAAATAATAGAGAATTTAGGAGGAAAAGTGAGAATGACTAAGTAGTGATCCATACATTTTCTCAGGGAAACTGCCATGGATAAACAACAAGATTGCTATAATCAAGAGAAGCATTGAAACCATTGTAATAACAATTCATCTAGATGTAATGATGCTATAATAGAATGTTGTCAAGACAAATATTGTGGAAAGTGTCTGAATTTTATCCCTCCATAGAAGCATGTCAGCAACTACAAGATGATGCATCAATAAATGCATTTGTTAGAAATATTATCATCACAGATATGGTACGACTTAATCATTCGACACAATTGAACTACTGGTGTAATAAACACCCAAACAAACCTTAGAATCATAGCTAAAGCATCTACAAAATCAAAAGAATGTTTCACATCATTAATTTTCTAGTGAATGGACTCAATAATAGGTTCCAACAACCAAAAATGAACCTTTCATTTCATATTATCGCATTGATCATGAAAAAAGGAAAACCACAATCATATTTCCAAAAAAAGCACAGCAGACATCAGGAAAAATACATCAAAACATATTGAAATGAAGAGTGAGTACCCTTTCAACTTCTAAGAAATAAAAAAGCTTTTGATGCCCCATCTCTTCTAAGTTTCTTATGAGCCTTCAAATGTGAGTATGCCATAATTTTCTTCTTCAATCCATCCTACCAGTAATCAATTAGAACACTTATTAGTAAAGAAAAAAATAGTAAATATTAATAATAATACCAATAACGAAACTCTGATGAATGATAAATATAATAATATCATTAATAGATACGTTTTATTTTTTAATTTGCTCCTATATATTTTGTTGTAATAGTGGATGCTCTAGACCTAACTCAAACAATACTTTTCGATTAACATATCATGTATACAGTGAGTAATACAGGATGTACATTTATCTTAATAATTTTGATATTTCTGCATCCACTATTTACATGGTAATGTCCATAGATTATATGTCGTATCAAAAGGTTATAGCAGTTCTCATGCTATAATGAAAATCTAGAGATACTAGGTAAGTAATCTTAAACCTAAGTCCTATGGTCCAGAAACATCATGTTGACAGGAAACAAATGACGTGTGACCCTTAGGTGTTGAGGGCTCATAAACATTTAGACTTCTCATGAAGATCTCACTTGATGATCTCGAGTAGATGAGATCATGAGGATTGACCCACCGATAAGTACACCACATGTTTCAGGTGTCATTGGTAGTTTCTATCTACGAACATGTATAATGGTCTCCTAACTTGATATTGTTATCAGTGTATACTATTTGATCACGTACTTTGATGCAAGAAAAAAATTGGGACATTTATATCTTGATGAGGTAGCTTGTGTTGAATGTGTCATTGATGGAATGGCATTGGTTGGATAACAAGACAGAATTCGTCGTTTCCAAAAAGAAGTGATATATCTTCACTAAATTCATGGTCATGGGAGAAAAAAGTAAGTTTTTCCAATTGGTTAAAAGAATAATAATGCAAGAAAAGATGATAACATGAATTGTGTGTCCTTCTTTATGAGATATCCCGAGATAAAGAGATTATATTACATGGTGTGTGTACGTAGGAAAGATTGTCATTGTTATGACTATTATTTATCTCCTTAGAGGTTTTGATGGTATGTTCAGCTCCGCTCTTGATCTGTAAATAATATTCACTACTATTGAGATGAGGGCCTAGAGGGTCTAAGCGATATGGATCAGATTCAGCCCAAGGAGAATAATTTTGGGCTTGATAAAAATTCCAAGCCCAATTGTTGTTCGAATTGGACCAGCCCAAACTTCTTGATATCCAACACTATGGTGGGCACAACACACTTATTTGGGACCCAAAATCAGTTCTCCACATGGAATAGGGTGGAAATTCGTAGCATCACATTAATGAGGGGAGAGAAGGTGGATAAAATTATCATTAAGAGATAATCTCGCTACTTTAGTTATTAGGGCCATTAAATGGCTTGGGAAAGTGTTGTTTTATTATTTTTATGTGCCTTTTGGGTTCCCCAGGCTTTGTAACTCGAATTGGGACATTTTTCTTTCTTAATTTTGTCTTTATAATGTATTTTCATCCCTTTAAAATGGAGGTTTTTTGATTGGGATGTATTTTTGAAGCTTGTTGTTCATTCTTCTAGCTTTAGCCTTTTCCCTTTTCCTGGAATTGGTGGTGAATTTCCATTGCTGGTGACGTGGTCTTTAAGCATGGAGGAACCTTGGCGGGTGGCATTTCCTTTAAGCCTTGGTCAATTCTGCTACAATACGTTGGTCTGCTTGCTTACTCATTTTGAGATTTCCGGCAACGCATCAGTTGGTATCAGAGCTGCAGTTCCAACGAGTAAGTTCTGTCGCATTCTTCTTATTACTCTTCATCATGTCTCACAATAGAGGATCTTCTACTCCTCCTGCTCCATGGGAAATAGCTAACGCACAACTACAATAAAAAATTACTCAAATTGGTGACTAACGTGCTCAACTTTTGAGAGAACGGCGACCTGACTCCCCTCCATCGCAGCAGCATCCTCAACATCCATCACCACGTAATAGGTGCAATGCAGCTCCATTTTATGAAGATCGTGCAATTGGTGATGATTCCAGTGAAATTATATTGTTTTACCACTCTGTTGATAAATAAACCATATGTTGAGCCTATCAAATGAAATTATATTATTTTACCACTATGTTGATAAATATCTAAATATGTAGTCTTTTACTATTAAAAATTCTTTTTGATATTTTGAAACAATTCAAAATAAAAGATACAAATACCAAAAACATTAGAAGATTGTACTTCTTTCAAAAAATGAAAATGTTTGGATGCCCTTATTTAAGTATTAATCTCAATTGAAATTATGAAAAAGGTATATTACTAATGAAAATGTGTTTTTCAAGCATCAAATGTGTTCATGTTTTAACGATGTTGATATCATAAATTTACCAAATATCATTGAGTTGATATATTTGTTTACTCATGTACGATTAAAGCAACGAGATTTTGTCGAAGAATTATTAAACTCACCTGACTTGCCTATCCTATGAGATGAATACACCTTTTTTTTGGGTTCATGAATGAGAGAATGAATGATGGCGTATGTTTACAAAACAGTGTGATTACTCGTCAACTTTATTTGTTTCAAAATATTCTTTCTAAATAGCATTGGTTGGAATGAATGTAAAACATCATTGGGTTCTAAAATGTTATTGATTTCTTAGAAAAATCCAATTTATCCTTTCAGAATAAAATTAAATTACGCGACATGACTTGACCCCACTACGAACTATGTTTATCTTCCATTAGAAAAAATCGTGCCTCCACCAATCTCCATGTAATGGATCAAGGGTTGATTTAACTAGCACCGGAAGAGCTCATTGATCCATCCACTAAATGATTTTTTACCCGATATGTTTATGTCAGAATGGAAAAAATTCCACCCCACATTTTGTATTTCATGCTCCAATGATCCAATTATGTGGTTTTGATTACTAAAAGACAATTTATGGGGGATTTCACAAAATCAAAGGCAATTGAAGTTGAATTGAGGGAGAATATAATATCTTAAAATGTGACACAGCTAGGAACATGTCATGTTAAAGGCCGTGCTGAAAATTGAAGAAAACATACAACGTTTATTTGGGTGATTATTAGCCTCACGTGAGGAGTTATGTGACCAACAAGCACATTTTTCTTGGATTGTGTGCATTAAAAATGAATTGTAATAAGGATGTGTATTTTTACAGAGACGTCTTGTCCAAATCAATGTCATATTCCGTGAAGGTTTCTAAAACGGTAATCATGTAATGCTTAGGCAGAGCATGTCACAACATAACACCAATAAACATGCACAATGTTCCTTGAGGTCATGGTATGATCACGAGAGCTCATTTTAAAGTAAGCACACCATGTCAATATATTATACACAATGCTCATACGTAAAGGTGTCAAATTCCTATCAATCCAAACAAAAGCACAACATGTTCACCAATATGCATGTTGCATTGACCAAAAAACATTGTTTTCCTTAATTTTTTTCGTTATAAATAAAAAATGATGGGATGTATCAATAATGTAGTAGTTTCATTGTAACTTTAGCTTGGGAATTGGGATTTTTAGGAGAGAGTTCTAAATATGATTTCAGGTATCTCACAAGTATGGAAGTGACTTGAACCCAAGATTCTCCATTGATTTATCTAGAAGTGTAGGGTTTATTGTTGTTCCTTGTTTTATTCCTTGTCATTACCTTAATCCAAGATGTTTAGAGAATTCCTCTCATACTTTGGATTTCTATATGAAACGAAGCATGATTATGGTTTATTTATTTACCTATTCAATTGAATTTTGTGTCTTTTTTTGTGGATTGTGTTGTGAATGATATTTTTTATCTTCATCCTTCTGCGTTTATGGACTAAGTGACTTAGGAAGGGAACATTCATTAGAATTTGGATATATAGACTCATAACCATTGATTTTTCTCATATATTTCTTAAGTATTAAATTGATAATCCTTGATTAAAACCCATTACCAAGCCAAAGAATAAATTGGTAAATTTTAATGTTTCAAGAACCAGATTAATGGAATAAGCTTATTTTTATTCTCAACAAAACTACTTACATGTAAATTTAGTTAGTTTAATGAATAAATTTTATCATTTCCTTAAAATAAATGTTTCCATTTGAAAAATCTATCTAATTTATAACATATTAATTGAAAATAATAACATGTTTCTACATGAATTTCTTATCATTTCAATGTTTTATAGACAATTAGTTGAATCTATGGATCCATTAACTACATTAGTCGTTGTAGGATCAATCCCTAATTTCATTATGTAAATTATATGATCATGAAAAAATGTAAAATTATAATTTGGTTATCCTTGAGACAATCCAACCAAAATTTGGTAACATTGATGGAGGATAACAGTGTAAAATTAAATTTCACTGATGTTGTCTAATTAAATAACTTTAGTTTTTTTTGGTTTTTATCTTTATTTTCACCTTTTAAACATAAAAATGATACATTATAACATAAAATGTTGTGAATTATTTTTATGATGAAATGATTTTTTATACTAAGTGGCACGCTTATATAAAACCCTTCTTTATTGAAATTATATCCAATGTTCATATACATATTATCACAAAAAATATGAGTTCATCACTTACTTTTGTGTTGACTCCTTAGGTTAAGATAACCACTCAAACAATTATCTGAGTCAACCATGTTATTTAAATTGGAATAGCAAAATAACGGAGGGATAGATTGAGTTTTAAAATAAAATCATTGACATTAAATTTGATAAAATGAATATAAGGATCTATAATGGTTCAAGATAAATATTATTCATATGCCTATTACCCTTGACTTATATCTAGTTAAAAATTTCACTAAAAAATAATGCATAAAGTTTTTATAACAATAAAAATGTAGGTTTACAATTCAAATAATTATACTTCGTATTTATTTCCCTTTACAATGTTAAAATAGTGATTAATATTAAGTTGTTTTACTCCTATGATGAGTACATGAAGTGTATATGAAAAATATTAATTTTCAAGGGTAAAAGTACACTCTTATGAGAAAATTAAAATAATAGAAGAAAATAAGATTAATAAAATAAATTGGGTTAAATAATATGATGTGGGTGTCTACATTTACAAAGTAAATTTCCATTGATACTATTATTTTATGGAAAATTGAATATTTATTAGAGAAATTCAATTCACTTTTTTTATCGCTAGTTTTATTATTATGTATCATTCATCTCTACTTTGTTTTTTAGATTTAAAATTTCCCTTTTAATGGTATCATCATAATGAATAAAAGTGGAAATGTATTTTTACATTGTATAGTAATCATAAACCTGATATCTTCCTTTTGGTTGGCTTCACATGTTCCAAGGTCCCTTTTATTATACTTGTACTTCATGAAGTTTGAAACATGTTTGTTGTAGTACTTGAAATCACCCTATCAAAGTAGTTTTTTCTAGATATTTTAATCATTCCTTGACATCCTTAGAATTTTATAAGACTTCATTAAGTTATTGTTCAATATCATAGCTATTATGAGAAACCATTGAATGTTCATTTTTTAATCATATCACTAGTTGTTTACAGACATTAATTGGTCTAAAAGGGTCATGGGTTGTTTTGAGAACTGAACATAGTGGCATGAAAAAATTTATAAGTTTATGTTGGCACTAAAAATTTTATTCCACACACTTCCCCATGGAATCCATGATACAGTCCTCACTTAGATAACAGAAGTCAAGTGTGGGAAGAAAAGTATATTTTTGCATGAATGAGATGTAAATGGGATCTCTATATGTCATATGATTGCTCACACATCGAGGGATGGAGATTCCTCAAAAACATTTCTCAGTCTGGTGACATGGTAGAGAGAACCTCCCACTGAGAGCAGGCCATATATATTAACCATTGTTAATAAAAAGGGTATTGGAATAGTAAAACCCATTTTGAGGGGATTCTAGACAATTTTTTACCTTGAAAAATACCTTTTATGGGGCAACCCAATATCTAGGGGTGTAGTTGGTTTTACAGGCTTCGATTTGATTTCTTATATAGCCAAAACAGGCTTAGAGGTTGAAAACATAAATTTAGGTATTATATTTTGTTTACATTTCATTCATTTTATTACCTTACACTTATTAACTTAGTGAGTTACAGTGAGTTTTGGAATTAAAGTGTCCATTCACTAAAATTTATGAATATTTCTTAAAATGTTCAAATTGTGCATTTAATTGATTTATTTAATTCCTAGAATAAATAGATGTTTAACTATTGATTTTCCATAATTTTATTGTTTTGAAGGGAAAGGAATGTGGTTTTAGTAGTGAAGATGAAATTTGAAAAAGTATCTATGACCGTAAGGTTCATAAAATTGAAAAGAGAATTCTCCATAAGGTTCATTTGGAATCTTCATAAGGTTCGCTCTATAATGACTTTGAATTTACAAGAAAATCATTCATAGGTTGACTTGTGATCACAAGGTTGGCCTAACTTCATAAGGTTCTTTTTTTGGTAAAGTAAATCATTATAAGGTTCCCCCGTAAACTTTGTAACGCTTCCTATGAGCCTAGTAAGGTAAAATTTAAACAATGTAAGGTTCATGACTTTGAAAAAAATAAAAATTTCATAAGGTTACTCAAAACATTGTAAGGTTCCTCTAAGTAATGTAAGGTATTAGATTACGAAAACCCATATATTTTATAAACTTTAATTCATGATTTACTACATGAAGACGCACACAATACAATCTAAAAATATCTAAAGGCCTAATATCTTTGGGTAATTAGATACATAACATAATAACTTGAAATAGGGATACAATAATATTATTTAAAACTCCTTAACATGCTTTTAAAATTTCATCACTCATCTAATACTGCATGAGATAATTTGATGATGTATGTAAGAAAGGGGTGAGTTATAAAGCCTAGTAAGAGAATAATCAAATCATAAAATAATAGAAGTAAAACATGTTAGTTAAGAGGAATATCAAGGTGGAATAAAAGGAGTGAAAATCATAAACATGAACATCAAAACATGATATAATATGATAACATCAAGGTAACATAGGAACGTGACAACAATATAAAACATGACATCATAAGCATAAGTCAAGGATAACTGTTGATACATCATAAGATTATGTGATTGGGATAACTTATTTTTCACCATACATGTTATCTCATGAGATAAAAACATTACCCAATGCATTGGAGATATATATATTTATAGTTCCACCTGTCACATTCATATCATGTACATGCATAAGTGTGCAACATAGATCATACAAAATAAGAACACATTTCATCAATTTTAATCCCATGATTTAGGAGTGTGGGTTATATACATGAATGTTCACAATAAATGAAGGATTTTTATATATAGATGAATACCCTTGAGTGTAAATGGGAATGGGTATTCAAATCATAAAAGTTTGGTATGTAAAATCACATGATAATTTTGACACCATAACACTCAAGGGTAGGAGAGGATCCCTTTCCTTGAGAGGGTGCTTCTAAAATCTTGGTAAGACTTTATTAATAGCTTGGGAACACCTTGTGAGGTATTTACACAGGTAGATATAGAGAGAGTAACTTCATGATAAATGTGTTTTTAGTGAAGAGGAGTGTGAGGTGAAGGTTCTGGGCACAAAAAAAGCACGGTTGGGCCAACACCCAACTTTAATTTTTACCATAACCAATGATTATTCTAGGATCAATACAAAAATGAACACCAGTCTCCACAGAATAGAATCAAAGATTTAGATAAATAAGTAAGTGACCTGAAACCTTTAGAGAGGATCTTTCACATCATGCTTATAATTAATTTAATTAATTTCATAAAGAAAATAATACATAGATCTTCAGTAATTTCTTTGATGATGATGTTGATAGTTTGGAATGCCCCTTCCAGATTGTCTCGTTGCTCTTGTGAGGATCCAAACAAGAATTCCTCTAGCGGTGATCCACACATGCCCCGATGGCCTCCGATCAACACCACTTATTCTCTGGATGCTAGCGTGGAAATGCAAGTGTCTTGTGTCAGTCATTCTTGATCACTTGTTATTCAGTCTTGAATAACTTATCTCGATATTGAGAGGGGCGGGAAGAGGATTCGAGAGAGAAATCATTCATGTCAATAATTCTCAATTCACCGGGAGTGCATTTTAGTACATGACACAATAGATGTACAAGTTTATTTATCGACATGGGGCTTCAGTCACAATATTTAATTACATAACAACAATTAAATACATTCATAACCTTAGAGAAAACTCATGATTCTAATAATAATACCACTTCATTATTTATGGTGTGCCGGCTTGCATAAAATAGAATTATAAATAAAATTCCACATCACAAAATAATATCAGTGTTATTATTATTTTAACTTGTATCAACAAGTTAAATAATTATTTACCATCTTGAAAATAATTATTTTACTACCAGACCAGCCTTGGTCTGCTCGAACTAAACTTCCATTTATTGAACACCCAAATAAATAAATAAATAAATTATTCTCTTAAATAAATATTTTATTTACAAACTAGTAAATAAATATTTATTAAATATTCAATAAAATAAATAAATAAATTTTACCCACAATCCAATGAATAAATATTTATTTAATTTATACAATCATTTTAACTCGAATAAATTTATCCCACTATCTTGAGAATAATATTTATTCCATTAATTAAATTAAAATATAATTTAACCGAGATCACCAGAATCATGTAGTGTGTAACCCTCTAGGAATCTTTCTCATTGGAATTAGGTGGACTTGCCAAAAGTTAAAGAGTACTGTCTACCAATGGGTCAAGGCACCCAAGAGAAAGAACTTAAAGTCACAACAACTACATCCACATACAAACGCTCACTATATAATATAATCTCTTTATCTCAATATATCATTAAGAAGGTTTCATGACAGTGTCATCAACTTTTATGCTTGATACGTTGTTCTTTGACTACCAGAAAGAAACTCATCGTTACACCAAGACCATATAATTTCACTCAACAATTCTATCTCAATCAAAGGGCTAAGATATCAACTTACATAAATGGAAGAGACAAATCCTTCCTCGACTTATCAATTAATAACATGTCATTCATGATGCACCCAATGTACCCTACTTCCCTCTAACATATGGCAGGATAGTTTTCGTCAGTAAATCAAAGTGCGCGAGTCATGACACATATTAATGACAATCTTAAAGTCTAAGGACTTTTACACGTGCTCATAGATAGAAATATCCAATAACACCAAAACATGTGGAATTCCTACCGGCGGGTTTGTTCTCATAATCTCCAATCTTGGAGATTACCAAGTACAAACTTCATGAGAGGAAGCCTCATATGCTTATGATTACTCGCACCTGGCAGTTTGTATACTATGTGTCCCATCATAGTATGTCATCCAACCACATAACTATATTTAAGAATACTGTTATAGCATTTCAAGGTTCTCATCAGAGTGGGGAACTGCCACGACCTTATCAATGCAACAAATACTCTAGGACATTATTACATTATAGACATACAAAACAATGAAAAATATTTAATAAGATGTTTAATATTTAAATACATTAAATATAAATGTATTCAAAGTACAAATAGTTGGTTCTAGGACCCCAACTCTAACAAACTCTCACTTGGACTAGAGCCAACTGCCTACGACTTTCAGTCTGATAGACCTCACATGATGATCATGTTTCTGCTGAGTCAAGGCTTTAGTCATGGGGTCTGTCAGGACGTCTTCCATGGAAATACTACCCACTGCAACTTCACCTCTATGAGAAAATCCCTCAAAAGATGATACTTCTGAAGTATGTTCTTCGTCTGCTAATATGACCTTGGATCTTTTACGAGAGCCACCACTGCTGTATTATCACAATATAGTGTGATGAGATCTTTATTTATAGGTACCACATACAACTCCTGGATAAAGATTTACATCCAAAATGCTTCTTTAGTTACCTCAGAAGTTGTGATATACTCAGACTCTACTGTGTAATCTGTGATGAAACTCATCTTTGAGCTCTTCGAGCTCACTGCACCTCCATTCAAAGTGAAGATGTATCGTGTTTTAAACTTCATATTATCTTTATCAATCTAGAAACTAGCATATGCATATCCTATGATGAATAGTTTCTCATCTGCTCCATAAAATAGGAACATATACTTAGTATGCCTTAGATACTTAAGGATAGTCTTGACTACCATCTAATGTCAGTCACCTGGTTTAGCATGATATCTGTCTATAACACTCAATGTGTATGTGAAATCCATCCTAGCACATAACATGACATACATGATTGACCCAATCATTAATGTGTATGGAGTCTTTTCCATTATATTTTTTTTCCTCATGTGTCTAAGGACATATTTTCTTGGAATAATGAATGCCATGTGATGCTGGCAATAATCCCCTCTTGGATTTTTTTCATATTGAATCTCTTTAGTATCTTATCAATGTATGTACTTTGACTTGGGACCATCTTGGATCTATCAGGATGGATCTTAATCCCAAGAATATATGATGCCTCACCCAAGTCCTTCATGGAGAAACATTAATTCAACCATGCCTTAACAGACTATAAGACCGATATTTCATTTCCAATAAGTAATATGTCATCAATATATACTATTAGAAAAATGACCCCACTCCCACTAAACCATTTGTAAACACAAGGCTCACATTCGTTCTTGATGAAACCAAATTTTGTTATAACTTCATCAAAACGAATGTTCCATGACCTAAATGCATGATTTAATCCATAAATGGATTTCTGCAACTTTCATATCTTATTAGAATCCTTTGGAATCATAAACCCTTCAGGTTGTGTCATGTAAACATATTTCTGAAGGTTCCCATTAAGTGAGGTTGTTTTGATATCCATTTTTCAAATCTCATAGTCATGGTAAGCGATAATGACCAATAGAATTCTTATGGATTTTAAGATTTTAACTGTTGAAAAGGTTTTGTTGTAGTCAATACCTTGACGATGCTTAAACCCTTTTGCAACCAGCCATGTCTTATATGTACTAACCTGTCCTTCCATGTCTAGTTTCTTCTTTAATACCCATTTGAAACCAATATTCATTACACCAACTGGAGGATCTACCAAAACCTAGACTTGGTTTTGATACATGGAATCCATTTCAAAATTCATAGCTTCTTACCACTTGGCAACGTCTATGCCACTTAGTGTTTCCTTGTAGGTTAGAAGATCATTATTATCAACTAATAATGATTCACCTTCCTCAGTAACCAGAAAACCGTACCATTATAGTTCTCTAATCTCTCTTGTACTCACATGCAGTTCTTGTGTCTCTCGAACAGTTTTTATTCCATGTTGCTTTGTGGAATTTGTTATTGTACCAACTATTGTGTACCTTGAGCCTTGACTTCATCAAAGAATATCTTTATCCCATTATCTCTTTTTAATATGTTCTCCCTCTCAAGTAATATGGTGTGTCTTTCCACTATAATGTTTTTTTCTGAAGGGTTGTACAGTTAATATCCCCTTGTTTCCCTGGGGTATCCTATAAAGGTACACTTTGTGCCTTTGGGTGCAAGTTTGTTACCTGAAGAGGCCTTAACAAACACATCGCTTCCGCACACATGTAAATTTGATAACATGGATTTCTTTCCACTTCATAACTCATATGGAATACCATTTATTGATTTAGTTGGTACTTGGTTTAGTATGTGTGCCACTGTTTGTAACGCATATCCCCAAAAGGATAATGGAAGACTCGCATGACTCATCATTGATCTCACCACGTCTAACAAGGTGTGATTCCTCCTTTCACTCACACCATTCCACTAGGGCGTGTAAGGATAAGTGAGTTGGGATAGGATCCAAAACTCCTATAAGTAATCAATGAAGTCTTGATTAACATATTCTCCACCTCAGTTTGAGTGGAGTTTCTTAGTCTTCTTACCAATATGGTTCTCAAATTCATTCTTGTATTCGTTGAACTTATCAAAAGATTCCTACATATACCTCATTAAGTAAATATATCCATATCTTCTAAAATAATTAATAAAAGTTATGAAGTATTATTACGCTCCCCTTGCTTCAAATAGAAATGGTAAACTCACATAAGTATGAACCAATTAAAGAAGCTCTTTATCCCTTTTACCTTTACTACTAAATGGGGATTTGGTCATTTTACCTTGTAAACATGAATGACATACGACAAGTGGTTTTAGTTTCAAATAATATAAATATTCATCTTGATGTAACTTTGTCAAGCGTTTCTCATTTACATGACGATGCTGAAGATGCTAAATTTTGGTGCAGTATGATTCATGTGAAGTATCTTTTTTATCTATATCCATTACTTGGTTTGTGTAATCCAACACATAAAGATTGTCGTATAAATGTTCCCTACCAAAACAAATGCTATCTTTGTAAAAGAAGAAATATTAATTTCCAAACATAAAAGAAAATCCATATGTATCTAATTTGGATATAGAAATAAGGTTTTTGGTAACAGACATCACATAATAAAAAAACCTTTAACACTAAGATCATCCCAGTTGGAAAGGTGAGGTGGTAGTCCCCGAAAACTACAATAATAAGTCTGTCTGTGTTGGCTGCTCGTAGATCTACCTCCCCTCATTCAATCTTCCTAAATCTACTTGCTTCCTATATTTTGATACATATGTGATCACCACAAGTTGCATCTAATACCCAATTTATAGAAACAGATAGATTACATTCAATAAAAAACACACCTGAATCTTCCCCTTGCTTCTTAGGCTGGGTGCGGTTCTTCTTCCAGTGGCCCTTCATGTCACATGTGAAACAAATAGCTTCCTATTCCCTTACCTCCTCTTTGATCTTCCTTTTCTTGGAAGGACATGAAGAAGATTTGGGCTTAAAGATCTTATCCTTCCCTTTCCTCTTATTCACCAGAAGGACATAAGGCTTTTCGTGCTTCATATCTTTGTCTACTTGGAGAATGAGGATAAGAAGATCGGATAGATACTTCTCAATGTTGTTCATATTGAAATTAATAACAAAGATAGGGATGTTTGGAGGGAGTGATGCAATAATGAGATCGGTACCCAGTTCTTTAGGAATTTTAAACCCTAGAACCTCCAAGTGCTCAATGTAGCCAATGAGCCTGACTACGTGAGGCCCAGCTGGGGAACCCTTTCTATGATTACTATGAAAGAGTTCCTTGGAGATCTCAACCCATTATTGTCTTTATCTCTCCTAGTAAAGACCACGAAGGTGCCTGAGAATGCTATAAGCATCCGTGTTTTCATGAGACTTCATGAGCTCACTAGACATTGATGATAACATCAAACATTGAACGTTGACCACATCGTTCATATATTTCTTATAGACTAATTACTCTTCGTCACTCTCCTCTTAGGTAAGCGGATCAGTTAATGCTAACTCCATCACGTAAGACTTATGTTCATGGCATAGGATAACCCAAAGGTGTCTAAACCATTCTTAGAAGTTACTACCGGTGAGGATGTTATCTTTATCAAGAATTGATCGCAGGGATAGTGTGGTTGGAGAGCATGTAATTTTTATTATACAATTAAAAGAGAAGATCATTAGTACTTTCTTGATTACATTTTATGAGAAATAATAAATTAATTTTATTAAGTCTCCCACTATTTTATCAAGTCCCAATGACCCTCACCATTGAACTCAAAATGTCAAGTTTCAATGACATTATATAGGAAAGGATTAATATTCCCCTTTGTATAACCCCAATAAGGGCTTGTCAAGCTATTTTAAGGTGTTTAGGTAGGTAGGTCTTTTCTAACTGCGGGCTTGCAGCTCTTTGATCAGTTGAGAAAACTCCCTAATCCTGAAATTCTGACTTTGAATTTCCTCAACTCTTGCCTCTAATATTACACCAAGTCTAGAAAGGGATACTTATCTTGGTATAATATGGTTAAGTCAACCCAAAACCTTTTATAATGTATTCTTGTATAAAAGTAAGTGTCCCAACAAGGGTTGGTCAAACACATAGTTTTATTGAGTTTTCCCTTAATCAAGTGATAGAAGGCTTGGTCTGACTTAATATTTTATTTGAGGGATTTTTATCATTTATGCATGAATTGATTATTATCATTATCACATGCTTGTTAATATAAATTGGAACTTACTTTAGTGATTAACCATATATTGATAATATTTACACATAAGTCTGGTTTATTTTAGCTTAATATTACATGCTTATTTAATTCACTAATTATGTAATCGCGACAACACATCCATAATGATAAACCATGAAATTGGAAGAAATAAAATAAAGCAAAGGGAAAGATCATGAGATTTTGTAATGGTTAGTTTATCTAATGGTTGATAAACTAACCCTGACCTATGGGAGAGACACATTGAACATTTTGGGTTCGTGTTTACAACTTTCCACCTATCCACCTCTGTATCTCCTAGGATTGGTTTCGTCACGGCTCCAGCTTGAACTGCCTCCACTAACTTGGGAGTTCCATCCATTACATATGCTTTTTTAACTCACACATATGTGATGGGTAAAAAGGGGGGTTTATAAAAAAGAAATCATGGGAACGCAGGCCCTGCATATTAATGAGGAGAGATGGCTCACTGGCCAACAATTAATTTAATAAGTAAATTAAAAGAAAACCAATCACATACAAATATCTTGGTCTAGATCATGATCACCCACAAAAATGAAAAGAGTTACGTTTTTAATAAAACTAGTATTCAATTCTTTAATTGTTCTTATTAAGATAAATTGTGCTTGAATCGATTAATTATTATCTTTAATTAATCAATCCTTTTATCTTAATCCTTTTCTGAATTTCCTAGAGATTCTCATCGTTGTATATAAATGAATTTAGTGAATAGATATCACTTCTTTTTGGAAGCGAAGAATTCTGTCTTGTTATCCAATCAATGCCATACCATCAATGACACCTCCAGCACAAGATACCTCATCACGACATAAATGTCACGATTTTTGTCTTGTATCAAAGTACGTGATCAATTAGTATACACTAATAACAATCTCAAGTTAGGAGACCATTATACATGTTTGTAGATAGAAACTACCAATGACACCTGAAACATGTGGTGTACTTATCGGCGGGTCAATCCTCATGATCTCATCTACTTGAGATCATAAAGTGCGAACTTCATGAGAAGTCTAAATGTTTATGAGCCTTCAACACCTAAGGGTCACACGTCATCTATTTCCTGTCAACATGATGTTTCTGGACCATAAGATTTAAGTTTAAGATTACTACCCTAGTATCTCTTGTTTTTCATAATAGCATGTGAACTGCTATAACCTTTTGATATGACATATAATCTATGGACATTACCATGTAAATAGTGGATGCAAAAAAATATCAAAATTATTACGATAAACGTACATCCTGTATTACTCACTGTATACATGATATGTTAATCGAAAAGTATTGTTTAAGTTGGGTCTAGAGAATCCACTATTACAACAAAAAATATATGAGAAAATTAAAAAATAAAACGTATCTATTAATTATATTATTATAATTATAATTCATCAGAGTTTCGTTACTCGTATTACTACTAATATTTTATATTTTTTTTCTTTACTAATGAGTGTTCTAATTGATTACTGGTAGGATGGATTGAAGAAGACAATTATGGAATACTCACATTTGAAGGCTGATAAGAATCTTAGAAGGGATGGGGAATCAAAAGATTTTTTATTTCTCGGAAGTTGAAAGGGTACTCACTATTCATTTCAATATGTTTTGATGTTTTTTTTTCCTGATGTCTGCTATGCGGTTTTTGGAAATATGATTTTGGTTTGCCATTTATCATGATCAATGTGATAATTTGCAATGAAAGGTTAATTTTTGGTTACTGGCACCTATTATTGAGTCCATTCACTGGAAAATTAATGATGTGAAACATTCTTTTGATTTTGTAGATGCTTTAGTTATGATTCTATGGTTTGTTTGGGTGTTTATTAAACCAGCAGTTTAATGGTGTCGAATGATTAAGTTGTACCAAATCTGCGATGATAAAATTTATAACAAATGCATTTATTGATGCATCATTTTGTAGTTGTTGACACGCTTCTATGGAGGGATAAAATTTAGACACTTTTCACAATCTTTGTCTTGACAGAATTTTATTATAGCTTCATTGCATCCAGATGCACTGTTATTACAATGGTTTTAAAGCTTCTCTTGATTATAGAAATCTTGTTGTTTATCCATGGTAGTTTCCCTGAGAAAATGTATGGATCACTACTCTGTCTTTCTCACTTTTCCTCCTGAATTCTCTATTATTTACTAATATATGTAATTTTTTGAAGTCTATTTTTTGGGTTCATTAAAATGTTTTATATAGTTTTTATGAGTTTAAGAATTTTTTAATCTCGAATGATTTGTTTAAGGTTCCTTTCATTATAAGATTTTTTTAATCAAAAAATTTGAAAGCTAAAAAATAATGTTCTCAAATTCTGTTGAACTGTGGTAAAGACACACCTAGAAAATCTGTTTTCAATGCATGAGTTGCCCTTAAAATTTTTTAGCTTTCCTTCAAATCCAGAAAACCTATGTGTGTGTGGTTCTGGAAAAAATTTCCTGTTTTCATTTTTCAAATATGTATTAGGTAACATGTTAGAAAATGTTTTGAAGAGTTGAAGGGGAAACAAAAGAATAAATAATTTTCATGTCCAATCATTTTCATTTTTCATAAAATATTAAAACATGTTTCTTTATTTGTTTTTAAAAAATGTACCATTTTCTAAAAAAAATATTTTTAATTCACATAATTAATATTTTGTAATTTATTTTTTGAAAATGAAAATAGGAAATGCTTTTTAAAACCAATGGCATCCTAAGATTAGGTTTGGTTTTGAAAAAAATTTCTTGTTTTAATCCTCTAAAAATTTATTAAAAAATGTGCAAAAAATATTTTGGATGTTGGGGGAAAATAATAAAGCACATGTTTTACCTTGTCTTACATTTTCTTTTTTCAGGAAATATGAAAACTAGTTTTTTTATTAAAAAAATATTTCATTTTTATTTTCATTTTCAAAAATATATTTTCCATTTATGTGATATTATATATTTTCTACTGCATTTATTTGAATATAAAACCAAAAAACTTTTTGTAAAACCAAACCGGGCCTAAATATTTGCAAAAGCTTTGAACAACCATATTTTGTAAGCTGCTTGCTTAACATAAATGGCATTAAGATATCCATCTCATAATTAATTCACTTTTCATAGAGAATTATCATCTGCAACTTTTTTGTATTCATATAAAATGTTAATGATACATGCCCTGCTGCTACTATTATTTAGTGAAGGGATTTATCTGAGGTCATCCCTCTTCATGACCTAAAGTAAGGAAATTCTTATTACACCCTGGGTTATAAAGTTGAGAAAATTCCTTTTTCAAATTTCTAGATACATGTGGAGACGTCAAAATAAGTTTCATTGTCAGTGGCCTCATCATGGAACTCAATGGTGTTTTCTTTTAAATCCCTTTTCATGGGAAATGACTGGATGTTATTCATCAAGGTATCAGCTGGATGTAATTCATTTCTATTTTTTGGGGAGATTTTGTTCCTTAGTTGTTGTCGTGTAGTAAAATTGTATTTTTAATTTTTATATGGGTTTGGTTTCTGGGTCTTTAAGATTCTCTTGCAACAAATGATTTTTTTCACTGTTGTAAATTATTTATCAAGTATTCTTGTGTGTACTGTACAACACCTAATCTAGTTATGATACAGGCTATTTTCCTCTTATCAATGCTTAGCCTCATTGGAGTTGTTGCATTCCAGAGATTATTTGTTATTGGTTTGCTCTCTTCTCTTCCCTCCCTCTTCTATAAGATACATAAACTGTTTCATGAATATAATTATCCTAGGTTATATTTATTATTGTATAAATCCTAAATACTAGAGAAAAATTATATTATATTTTGTTTGTTATTATGTTTTTATATTTTTTATTTCAAAAAACTGTTTATTTTTTTTAATATTTTTCATTTTCATAATCTAATAATTTTTTTAGTACATTTAAAAAAATGAAGAACAAAAAATATTTTCTTAACCCAAACACAAAACTGAAATTTTTATGTGTAAAATATGACATCTGAATTAACATTGGGCTACTTTGTTGTTGGCAGGGCTTTCTTGTGTGTTTATCGGATTCTTTTTGTAAGAGAAAAATGAAGAGGAAATTGATGTTATGTTCGTCGAAGCTCTCTCTTGTGTGGGTGCAGTTAGACTGAAATACGTTATAAGTGTATTTATCTGTTCACTCTTGAACTGATGCGAGCTCCCAATTTTACATCCATTGTATTGTTATACGGTCTTTTGCTAAAATTACACTATATATTATGTTTTACCCTTACTTAAAAACCACTTAATTTTAGAGTCACTCCATACCTTAAACTTTATATTCACTACCTCTTTGGATTTTTCAATGATAACTTTATCAGTGTAAATAAGCATGATATTTAAGTTGAATCTTGATGCAATCCTATTGAGATAGAGAAGTTTGTTTAGTCACCTCTTGGAGTTGTCACTCTCGTTACAGCCCTTTCCCTTTCATGCATGTATTGAAATGAATGACTTCAATATGTCACTCCAACTCCTCTCATTTTTAATACTTCCTACAAAACATCCTGAGAGATTTTATCAGATGATTTTTCTAAATTAATGAAGGCCTTATGCAAATTTTGAGTTTTTTTGTCGGTAATGTTCCGTAAGAACTCTATAAAATAAATTGACTATGTTATCGAATGTCCAAGCATTAAACCCAAATTGATTTTCAGAAACCATTGTTTTTCTTCGAATTGTGCGCTCAATCATTATTTCCCAAAGTTTAGTGGTGCGGCTCATAAATTTAATGCATCAATTTTCACAACATAGAACATATCATTTTTTTTGTACACAGGTACTAGTGCAATATTTCATTTGTTTAGTGGTGCAATCTTTCTCTATTTATCATATATTTTCTTAGATTTCAGAATCTCATTAATCCAGTGAGATGATTTATGCTTTCTTGCCTAAATATTTCAACACATCGATGCAAATGTTATCCAACTGAACTGCTTTTATATTGTATATTCATTTCAAAGCTTCCTTAATCTTATATGGGAAATTGAGATTTTCTCTATTAATTATTAGATTATGCAAGTCTAAATTAATTGTCCGCTCATTAAAACATTTATTAAAGTAGTTCTCTCATTTTTTTATTTCCTCATCCATGAAAGGGGCACAATCCATTTCTATCTTTTATACATCTTACATGATCAAAATCTCATGTCATTATTTCCCATCTTGTAGATCTGTCTCTCACCCTTCTTAATATGTAATGAATGGAATGACCCCTTGAAAACTTGTGATCTTGCATCACTAACTTCTTTCTTTGCTTCTTTGCATGCAACATGGCGTCTTGTTCAAGTATCTTCATTGTTGGAGTCTACATGGACTTATGGTCCATTGTGGTTTATATTATTCATTATAAAAGAACCTCAAGTCCTCCTTAAGAGAGCACCTTGAGGGTTCAGGTATCTCTCATTTTATCATTAAACATGGTATCAGAGGAGGACCTCAGATATATGGGTTAAGTCATTTATTAAACAAGTCCACAGTTTATCAAGATCATCTCATTTGCATTCCAATAACATCAAATATATGAGTTAAGTCATTTATTAAACATTATTAACATCATTCCATAGTTTCCAGGTACTCTAGGAAAACATCCTAAGCTACCATCAAGAGATTTAATCAAACACATCCAACTTCCTCAAGCAATGGAGAAAAGTATGCAGATAAACTAGCAACTCTATCATCGACCATTAAACGGATTCATATCAAGCAAGAATCCAACTTTATCACATCAACGGGTAATCTTAGATTCAACTCGTTTCATCATCTTCAATGTCATCCCCAGCACCCTCATGCATATCCCATTGCATCTCACAGTCACAAGTGTCAACTGCTGTCACATCATCAAACCTCTTTGTCCATATCTCATCAGTCATCTCAGGCTCAGCCATCTCAAGCCCATATCACACAACAAGCTCACATCCAGATCACATCACAAGGCAGCAAGCAAACAAAGTCAACAGGGAAACTAGTCCCTAAACAAGGAATTATCTTTTGCATGCAAATAGGTTCTCACGACCTCCAGCATAAGACATTTGGCCTTTATAACAAACAGGCACTCGCCAGCTCAAGGATTTATCTTTATCAAACCAGTTTTTTATTACCTCTTGAATTAAGCTACCGTTATTCACAGGTTCCAACTACAAGTAACCTGAAGCATCAAGCTATAACAAGCTATCAAAAATTAACATGTTTTTAACATTAATTAGGGTTTCAAAAAACCTAGAGAAGTATCATTCTCATTCAACATGCCTTTAATTATTATCATCAACAAGCATTGACAAGTTTTACGTTCTTTATCAATTCTATTAACACATGGAATAACACATCCAATTAAACATTTAAACATGTATCCATTTGATTACCATCCATTTTCCCCTACAGGAGGCTAGGGTGGCACAGGGGGTTGGGGTGTGGGGAGTCCGTCGCGGGGTCGAGTACCCGAACGGTTTTCTTCTATAGTGTGTGTAGTTAATGGAACACCATTTTATAAGAAACATCAGATTACAAACAAGCCTCTTTAATTCTCAAATCAATTAATCAATTAATTTTGGTTTTACATTATTTATCATTTCCATCAACAGCATGTTAAATCATAGCATAACCAAACATGCTAACAAGCATAACATAACACATTATCTAGAAAAACAAGAGAAAATCATTATCATGGTATAAACATCAGCAACATGTGATCGATATCCAATTTCTTTATTAATCGGGTTCAATCATTATTAGGTTAATTTCATTGTCATCCAAAGGACTAAAACATGATCAATTTACGATTGCACGAAAATAAATAGGAGAAGCAACGAATCACCTACCTCAAAATTTTCAACATTCTTCACATGAGAACGAATCAACGTTGTGAATCTTAAATCACCTCTCGAGCAAGTAACGGTGATCCCCCAAGGAAGATGTGCCACGAACACACTGACAAATGACAAATGAAACTCCATAATAATAGCAGAGATCAAACACTAAAGCATGGAAAGATGAAACGGGGAAAGTGGGATCAAATGGGGTGAAACCGCTGGAAAAGAAGGGTAGAAAATGCCTTGGATTACCACATATTGATATTTAGGAGTCATGGATCAATCAATATTGAAAGGGGATTCAAAGATTTTGAAAAAACACTATGGGTGCCTAGGGTTCGTGAGGAAGAAGTGGGAGAGAAGCGGGGGTCTTGGGGTATTTATAGAGACTTATTTTAAAGAGACCACGCTATCATGGGTTGAGCATCTCAGCACAGCAGTTCGCCCATGCGGCACCCCAGCCCCCTCTAAGGCGGGCAGGGTTCAATTGTCCAGCTCTTTATATTTGAGGTTCACTGGTTTCATCCGGCCATGAACTCATCAGGAGAGTGGCCCCAACTCCCAACCAGTGGTGTCAAGATTGACACTCACTATCCTCCTACGTCAGGGTGACTCCCATCTCTTGGATAGGGAATAACCAGATGAACCAAAACTTTGATGTCCTTGTTTGTGTGGGACAGGACTCCAATGATTGGGTTGTGACATTCTCCCACCACCATTCCATGCATGCCCTCGTGCATGCAAGATCGTGTCCTTCTGTGTGTCCGCAACTACTTCCAACTAACCGACTATAAAACATGGACTTAAGGGACGCTCCTTCCTTGTTATTGGCATCAATGGCCCACCCATTATCTGGGTTGAAAACCACTGTGGTTCACCCTCTCTCTCAGGGTCGAAACCACCTCCACGAGACCCACCCTTCATAGTGGTGTCTCTACCTCTGACTTCTCTCGAGCGCGACCTTCTTCGTCGTGTCACCTCAACATGACACCTCGACACTCTGATCTCACTACCACAGTCCGTCTGGGATCATTCCGCAACACCATAAGGCACAATCCCTCTTATATCAATTGTCACGGGCTAAGCCTCTCAGCACAACAGTTCACCCGTGCGGCACCCCAACCCCCTCCAAGGTGGGTGGGGTTCAGTCGTACAACTCTTCATATGTGAGGTTCACTAGTTTCGTACTGTCATGGACTCATCATTAGAGTGGCCCTAACTCCCATCCAGTGGTGTCAAGTTTGACACACATCATCCTCCTCTTTGTCGGGGCGACTCTCATCTCTTAGATTGGGGCTAACCAGATGAACCGCAGCTCTGATGTTCTTGCTGATGTGGGATAGGGCCTTCATCCTCCTCTTTGTCAGGGCGACTCTCATCTCTTAGATAGGGACAAAACAGATAGACCAAAAATTTGATGTTCTTGCTGGTGTAGGACAGGGCCCCCATGATTGGATCGTGACAACGTTCAACCCCTTTGACCAGGCTGAAGCCCTCCCTAACATAGGGTATTCTATGGTGCAGCCTGAGGGACCACGTTGCAGCCACACTCGGTCAAAGGCGGTTCTGGGTTCCGTGGCCAAATCCTATTAAATGTGATTTGGGGCTACGACAAAACCATAAGCACCACATCATGGGACCCCCTCTACCAAGAAAGGGACTACACCGCAGCGCACTGCCCACAGCGTAACTACCCTCAATTTGGCAATAGCCTCAAAAACCCTTATGTAACACCGTGGATCCTCCACGCCGCAGCGCTCAACCCCCAAAGAAGGGCTTATGTCACAGCCTACCTCCATGGCGTAGCCATGCCTGAAAAAGCAGTAACCATGTTTCTCCTCCTGAGCTCCCCAACGCCATAGTAGAGGTCCACTACGCCGCAGCCAGCAGCACCACAACACAGCGCATACCTCCACGCTGAAGTCATGGAATTTTTTACTGTGGCTCCCCTAAAACTCCTCATTTTCCCTCCAAACACCTTGGAACTTCCTCCAAGTAGCTCCAACACCTGCAACTCACAAAGGAAAGGACTACAGGAATCTGAGCCCTTACAATCCCAACCCCCCACACCTCCTCCTAAACACCTCTAAACGCCTTGGAACCTCCTCCAGGTGCCCCAACAGCCAAAACACAAAAAGGATAAGGCTCCCAAGATCTGAACCCTTGAAAATTCAATGTAACTAATGATTATTATGATTATTATGATGGGTGTGATTTTTTTACAAAAGGACAAAATAGGTAGAAGAAAAGGCAAATTAAATAGATACATGTGGATAGGTAGGCGCACTCGTAGGAGAGAGGGGGGCTCCATAGGGGAGCATCGCAACAGGGAGGTCGCGTCATCAAAGGTTACGCCTGGAAAAAGGATCTTCACTTAGTGTTGCAATAAGAGAAATAGGGGGCCATGTCAGTGGGAATACCGACAATAGGAGGTGCGCACAACAATAGGGGGTCATTTTAAACTCATCAAGGCGGAGCCACATGCGTCAATTGGTCAACAGTGTAGTAAAATGTGTGATTCGGAAAGGGAGATGCACGCACACAGAGGGAGGGTGACGCAAAAGGGGTGGGGGAACACGGGGAGATGGTGAAGGTCGAATGGATGAGGGGTGGAAATAGAATAATGGTATTGTTTGGTCAGGAGTTATCACCCCCCTTCAAACAGGTAGGGTTTCTCTAGAAGGGAATAGTGGGGAAGGGGGACATCGGCACAGAGTGACTTGTGGTCGGAGCAGCCTTGCACAGGGTTTTTCAAATTCCTCCTCTCATTGGTTTCCTCAACTCGTCGGGGGAATGTTCCTGATTTCTTTCGGAGTTCTTAAAAATTGAGTTTTGATCACATAATTGCGATCTGAGAGGATAGGTCCATGCTGCCGACTCAAACACTTAAGCCCAAAAAAGTTGAATATCCTCAGGAGTTTCCTTAAAATCAACAAACCTCGTTTGGCCAGTTACCTTGGTTTCAATCCTTAGATTACAGTTAAGTTGGAGTTATTTTGTTTGAAGTGGACGGTGGGGTTTTCTTGCGACGTTAGATTTTTTTCTATTCCACTTAATTTCAGCCAAAGACAAAGAAGTATGAGTTCCCTTGTCTTCCTCAATAAAGATATTGATGCACGCATGGTCAGGGTCATCATAAAGGACAGAGATCAAACATGGAATTATATTCCAACAATAAATGAAGCATCGCAAATTGTAGGGAACTTGAGCAGGATTTAGTTGTGGTGCAACGATCTTCAGATCCACCTGTTTGTAAAATCATGGATTATCATAGAAAGAAGTACATTAAAGAAAAAAATTACAAAGAGTGCACCAAAAGAAGCCCATACTAAAGAAAGGTAGTAAAGATCAGATTTTATAGACAAACTGAATTGAACGATCTAAAAATAAAGGCATATATGGTGAAGTAACTGATGGAACGAGGCTACAGGGTAAAATGCGTGGTTGTGTCTACTGAAGAAAGGGAGTTTCGAGGACTTAAAAGGATTGGTGTATCATGTTTCGGAGTTGATTGAAGATGTTGATATTATTGAAATCGGACCATTATAGTGGAGAAATTACAGACATATATGTTAGTTAGGAACATCAAGTTTGACCCACCAAAGAAAGGCCCCAACAAAAAGGCTGTTAAAGGAGGCATCTTTGGCGACCCAAGTTCAAAATAAGCATGTCTTGGCTCCGAAGAAGAGCCATATTCTAGAAAAAAATTGACAGCAGAATGAACACCAGAAACAGCAGAGAACCTTCCTGGTTAAGGGGATGACACTCATGAAGATCACTAAACAAACAAGGGTGCTTGGTCAGTCTGTGATTCAGGTGATGTTTTTTATCAAGGGCAACCTTATCCTGATAATCTAGGGCTTCATGATGAAGCTTATGATCAAGGGAAACCTTGTACTGAGATTCCTCCTAGTCCATCAGTGCCCAATTATGTTATTTTCAGTCTTGGTGGTCATAAGGATACTACTAGAATTTATGGCAGTCCACATGTAGTTGCGGTCTGCGAAAGCAACAATGAAGGATCTTCTATGGGTCACTCCAGTAGGTCTGGTACTCCCAGTTCTTCTGTGTCTGGTTATGGCATTTTTTGTGGTCAACCAGGGATTGGTGACCAAGGCAATAGGAACAGCGGTGGAGGTCCTACAGAACCCACTGCAGTTCCTGGAACTCCTGGTAATGGGTTCCAACCTGATGGTCCCATAAAGGGTCCTAGCCTGGCCTCCAGTTATGGCATTTTCAGTGATCAGAATGAAAATGGTGCTCCCCATGGACCCAGTATAGCTGTTGCACAAGGTTACCAGAGAAAAGGTCTAGACACTCACAACAACCCACCTGGATCTGGTAATGGCACTTTCAGAGGTCCGTGTGGTGACCTCTATAGACCGGTCGTTGGTGTAGAAGGTGAAAATGGTGGAAGACTGATCCCTGGCCACCCTTTGTCAGGTTATGACATTTTTAGTGGCCGGAAATCTGATGCTCATGGTGGGAGACCGGGTGTGGATGCTAGTAGTGATGAAGACCAAAGTAGTAATACTAGAGTTTTCAAAATCCCTCCAGCATCTAGTTATGGGATTTTTAGTGGCCAGAAGATGAATTCTCCTGGAGTTCGTATGAACAGAGAAGATTTGAGGATTAATGACATTTTTGGCGGCAGACCTGGTGTCTCTACTGGTCCGGGCATGCCTGCATCTGGTTATGGTGTTTTTAGCACATAGAAGAATGATGAAAATTCTAGTGATAGATCACCTGTGGGCACAGAAAGGGGGAAAACAAAAGCTTCAGGCTACACAGTGAGAGTGGCACCAGAGAATAAATGAGAGAGGCCTTGGAATGCTGTGGCTGATTCATCCTGTTGTGAATATCACTGTAAGAAACCCTTCCTCCTCTTCCAGAGTAAATTTATACTAAGGAAAATTTATTCTGAAATTTTTTAAATTCAGAAGAGTGGGGAAGGGCGTTTGGGAGGGTCTGATACCATGTTAAAATGGAGTTGTGACATGATACCGAATATATGCTCCCAAGATAGACCTTAAACACACCTTCAACAGTGGTAAATAACGAAATATTAGTTATCTTATAATCTGTCACTAATTGTGATTTTGTGATATCAAAAGAGAGGGACATCTTATCATTTAAAAATTATGCTTACAGGATCTCAAATTAATTACATGCTAAAAAGATTTACAAGAAGATTAATAAAACTGTCAAGTTATCCTGGGTGGAAGTTTGACCACTCAATAACATTCGATAGTATGGGTCAGCAAGTTGAGATTTAGAAGAAAAATAGGAAACTAAATAACTATAAAGTTAGTTGTTTCCCCTTAAGGACCATTTAATAGTGGAATCAAATAGCAAACCTTTTGACAGAAATGGATTGGGAAGTACATGAAACTACTAACTACTTGTAAGATGAGGTGACAAAAAGTGATCTCAAGGTAGCAACAATTTTAGAACCAAATAGGTTTTGTCCAAAAGAAAAAGAATCTTAGTGATGGAATGAGAATATCCAACTTAATATTTAACCTAAACGGGACGTTATAAAGTTTTACACATTTATATTAATGAATGTTGAATGATAAAAATGAGTTAGACCCGAACCCCCAAGGTCCTCTCTAAAGGAGTTCTTGAGGTTCTTTTATAATAAATAATATAAATCACACCGGACCATAAATCCGATGTGGGATGTAGACTCCAACACTCCCCCTCAAGCTAGGTGTACCTAGTTTGGACACAAAAAGAAAAGAGACCAAACCAAAACAATGAAAACAAAACAATCAACAGACTGCAAACACTCCCCCTCAAGCTGGACAGCCACAACATGATTAAAAAACAAGACGAAATAAAAGGAAACAAGCAACGATCATAGCTCCCCCTCAATATGATGGATGGAAGATTTCACAGGCGCAGGAGAGAAACAACTCAGACCGAGCCGATTGACGGAGAATCGAGAATCCGCACTAGTGGGGTCGGTCGATGATATGTTAGGAAAGCCACACTAGCACCAGGAAAGCCACACGTGTGGGACCGGCTATGGGAGGAGGGGATTCCACGAAGTCGTTGCGGGATCTAGCGGCACCATAAGGGTCCGGATCCTAGGCAGTCGAAGTGTTGTGCCACGGTGGAGAATGCACGAGGGTGTGCCGGCAGAAATGGAGGCGACTGTCAGGAGTCATCGGGAGATGTCGGCGACGGGAGGCGAGGATTCTGCAGGAGGTGTCGACGACGGGACGCGGGGCTTCCTGGCAGAGGAGCTTATAGTGGACAGGATCCATCGCTAGAGAAGGAGGTGTCGGAGCCGTGTCTGGATGTGGGGCCGCCGAGATGTGGAGGGGAAGCTGCTTCGCGCGGGGAGCGTCGTCGGGTAGCCGAGAGGGAGTCGCGACGGTAGTCGGAGCTGGGAGGAGATCTATGTCAGGATGGAAACCTGTTGGGTTGCCTTGCGAGGAGGTCAGTGTGGGGAGAGACCGTCGGGGATCTGAGAGCGAGTCGCAGCGGCTTGAGGTGCGTGTAGGGAGCAGCGCAAAGAGGCGGGTCATGGGCCATCGAGCCACAAGGAAGCAGCAGGAGAGGGGATCGGGAGGGAGGCGACACTGGAAGCCGCTTGAATGGGAGGGAAGTTCGTGCGTAGTAGGAGATGTGGGAGCCGGCCAGTCTTCTCACCTGGAGATGCGGGAGCGGGTGTCGGCAGTTGTGGGGAGCGGGAAAGACTGCCGGGTAGGGTGGGAGTGGCGGAGGAGGAGAGGTCAGGTGTCGCTGGAAGTCCGCATGAGAGACGGCGGTGGGGAGAGGGCAGCACCTGGGCTGAGTGAGGCGGTGCTGGAAGTCGTCAAATGAAAGGTCGGGTCGTCCATAGCATGAGAGGTGGGAGGCGACAGTCGCCGAGAATCCGTAGGAGAGGCGGTTGGGTCGTGGCGTAATGATGTCAAGACCGGGCGACGATGGCTGGATCAGGATGTGCGGCGTCGGGCGACAGCGTCTGAGCGGGGTCGATCTTCTCCGAGAATTCGCAGGAGAGGTGGTATCGGGGAGGTGAAAGCACTAGAGAAGTCGATTCGAGGAGGTGACCACTGGGAGGGAGACGCTACGCTTAGAGGGAGGGCCGCTGGGGGCCGACGACGTCACGCACAGGGAGCAGCAAGGAAGAGGCGGGTCAGGAGTCGCGCGGGAGGACGGGGTCGCCGCGCACAGCGGGGAGGGGCATCAGGGAAGCAAGCGCCGGTAGGGGGGAGATCCGTTGAAGATGGAGGGAGGCGGGGCATGGGTGAACTGGGAATTTTCAAAGGTCGGCCAAGGGCGGCGGCTGTTTTAGGGATCGATGGACATTGGGAGAGCCGCCGCCCCCCATAGGAGAAATTATCAAGAACCCTAAACGGGATAAAAAATAGATGGGAGTGAGGGCTCAGGTTTAGAAAACCTCCTCTAATACCATGTTGAATGATAAAATTAGAGAAAACCGAACCCTCAAGGGGCTCCCTTAAGGAGGCCTTGAGGTTCTTTTATAATGAATAATATAAACCACATCGGACCATAAGTCCATGCAGACTCCAACAATGAAGATACTTGAACAAGATTCCATGTTGCATGCAAAGAATCAAAGAAAGAAGTTAGTGATGCAAGATCACAAGTTTTCAAGGGGTCATGCCATTCATTACATATTGAGAAGGGTGAGAGACAGATCTACAATATGGGAAATAATGACAAGAGATTTTGATCATGTAAGATGTATAAAAGATAGAAATGGATTGTGCCCCTTTTATGGATGAGGAAATTTAAAAAAAATGAGAGAACTGCTTTAATAAACGTTTTAATGAGCGGAATATTAATTTAGACTTGCATAATCTAATCATTAATAGAGAAAATCTCAATTTCCCATATAAGCTTAAGGAAGCTTTGAAAAGAATAGACAATAGAAAAGCAGCTCAGTTGGATAACATTTTCATTGATGTGTTGAAATATTTAGGTGAGAATGCATAAATCATCTCACTGGATTAATTAGATTCTGAAATCTAAGAAAATATATGATAAATAGAGAAAGATTTCACCACTAAAAAAATGAAAGATTGCACTAGTACCTGTGTACAAAAACAAATGAGATGTTCTAAGTTGTGAAAATAGATGCATTGAATTTATGAGCCGCACCACTAAACATTTGGAAATAATGATTGAGAGCACAATTCGAAGCAAAAAAAAGGTTTCTAAAAATGAATTTGGGTTTAATGCTTGGACGTTCGATAACATAGTCGATTTATTTGATAGTGTTTTGATGGAACATTGCCGACAAAAAAAACTCCAAAATTGCATATGGCATTCATTAATTTAGAAAAATCAAATTATAAAATCTCTCAAGTAGTTTTGTAGGAAGTATTAAAAATAAGAGGAGATGGAGTGACATATTGAAGTCATTCATTTCAATACATTCATGAAAGGGAAAGGGTTGTAATGAGAGTGACAACTCCAAGAGGTGACTAAACAAACTTCTCTATCTCAATAGTATTGCATCAAGATTCAACTTAAAGCTCATGCTTATTTACACTGATAAAGTTATCGTTGCAAAATCCAAACAGGCAGTGAATATAAAGTTTAAGGTATGGAGTGACTCTAAAATTATGTGGTTTTTAACTAAGGGTAAAACATAATATATAGTGTTATTTTAGAAAAAGACCATATAACAATACGATGGATGTAAAATTGGGAGCTCGCATCAGTTCAAGAGTGAAAAGATAAATACACTTATAACGGATTTCAGTCTAACTACACCCACACAAGAGAGAGCTTCGACGAACATACCATCAATTGCCTCTTCATTTTTCTCATACACAAAGAATCTGATAAACACACAAGAAAGCCCTGCCAACAAAAAAGCAGCCCAGTGTTAATTCAGATGCCATATGTTACACAGAAAAATTTCAGTTTTGAGTTTGGGTTCAGAAAATATTTTTTGTTCTTCATTTTTTTTAAAATCTATTAAAAAAATTATTAGATTATGAAAATGAAAAATATTAAAAAAAATAAAACGTTTTTTTAAATAAAAAATATAAAAACATAATAACAAACAAAATATAATATAATTTTTCTCTAGTATTTAGGAGTTATACGATAATAAATAAAACCAAGGATAATTATATTCATTAAACATTTTGTGTATCTTATAGAAGAGGGAGGTAAGAGAAGATAGAAAACCAATAACAAATAATATCTGTAAAGAAACAGCTCCAATGAGGCTGAGCGTTGATAAGAGGAAAATAGTCTGTATCATAACCATATTAGGTGCTATACAGTACACACAATAATACTTGAAAAATAATTTACAATAGTGAAAAAAACTATTTGATGCAAGAGCATCTTAAAGACCCAGAAACCAAACCCATATGAAAATTAAAAATACAATTTTACTACACAACAACAAATAAGGAACAAAATCTCCCCCCAAAATAGAAATAAATTACATCCAGATGATGCCTTGATGAATAGAATCCAATCATTTCCTTAAAAATGGATTTAAAAGAAAACACCATTGAGTTCCATGATGAGGCCACTGAAAATTCAACTTGTTTTGACGTCTCCACATGTATGTAGAAATTTGAAAAAGGAATTTTCTCAACTTTATAACCCAGGATGCAACAAGAATTGCCTTACTTTAGGCCATTAAGAGGGAGGACCTCAGATAAATCCCTTCACTAAATAACAGTAGCAGCAGGGTATGTATCATTAACATTTTATATGAATACAAAAAAGTTGCAGATGATAATTCTCCATGCAAAGTGAATTAATTATGATATGGATATCTTAATTCCATTTATGTTAAGCAAGAAGCTTACAAAATATGGTTGTTCAAATATTTTTCAAATATTTAGTCCCTCTTTGGTTTTACAAAAAGTTTTTTCATTTTATTTTTAAATAAAATCAGTAGAAAATATATAATATCACATAAAGGGAAAATATATTTTTGAAAATCAAAATAAAAATGAATTTTTTTTTAATAAAAAAACTAGTTTTCATATTTCCTGAAAAATGAAAATGTAAAACAAGGTAAAACATGTGCTTTATTATTTTCCCCCAACATCCAAAATATTTTTTTCACATCTTTTAATAAATTGTTAGAGGATTAAAACAATAATTTTTTTTCAAAACCAAACCTAATATTAGGGTGCCATTGGTTTCAAAAAGCATTTCCTATTTTCATTTTCAAAAAATAAATTACAAAATATGAATTATGTGAATTAATTTTTTTTTAGAAAATGGTACATTTTTTAAAAACAAATAAAGAAACTTGTTTTAATATTTTCTGACAAATGAAAATGATTAGACATGAAAATTCTTAATTCTTTTGTTTCCCCTTCAACTCTTCAAAACATTTTCTAACATGTTACCTAATACATATTTGAAAAATGAAAACAAGAAATGTTTTCCAGAACCACACACACATAGTTTTTCTTGATTTGAAGGAAATCTAAAACAATTTAAGGGCAACTCGTGCATTGAAATGGATTTTCTAGGTGTGTGTTTACCACAGTTCAGAAGAACTCGAGAACATTATTGTTTACCTTTCAAATTTTTTGATTAAAAAATGTTTATAATGAAAGGACCCTTAAAAAAATAATTTGAGCTTAAAAAATGCTTAATCTCATAAAAACTATATAAAAAATCTTAATGAACCCAAAAGTAGAATTCAAAAAGGTACAGATATTAGTAAATGATAGAGAATTCAAGAGGAAAAGTGAGAATGATAGAGTAGTGATCCATATATTTTCTCAGGGAAACTACCATGGATAAACAACAACATTGCTATAATCAAGAGAAGCTTTGAAACCATTTTAATAGCAGTGCATCCGGATGCAATGAAGCTATAATAAAATGCTGTCACGATAAATATTGTGGCAAGTTTCTTATTTTTATCCCTCCATAGAAGTGTGTCAGCAACTACAAGTTGATGCATCAATAAATGCATATGTTAGAAATTTTATCATCACAGATATGGTACAACTTAATCATTCGACACCATTGAACTGCTGGTTTAATAAACACCCAAAAAAACCTTAAAATCATAGCTAAAGCATCTAAAAAATAAAAAAAAATGTCTCACATCATTAATTTTCTAGTGAATGGACTCAATAATAGGTTCCAGAAACCAAAAATGAACTTTTCATTGCAAATTATCGCATTGATCATGAAAAAAGGCAAACCACAATCATATTTCCAAAAACAGCACAGCAGACATCAGGAAAAAAACATCAAAACATATTGAAATGAATAGTGATTACCCTTTCAACTTCTAAGAAATAAAAAAGATTTTGATGCCCCGTCTCTTCTAAGTTTCTTATCAGCCTTCAAATGTGAGTATGCCATAATTGTCTTCTTCAAGCCATCCTACCAGTAATCAATTAGAACACTCATTAGTAAAGAAAAAAATAGAAAATATTAATAATAATACCAATAATGAAACACTGATGAATGATAATTATAATAATATCATAAATATATATGTTTTAATTTTTAATTTGCTCCTATATTTTTTGTTCTAATAGTGGATTCTCTAGACCCAACTTAAACAATAATTTTCGATTAACATATCATGTATATAGTGAGTAATACAGGATATACGTTTATCATAATAATTTTGATATTTCTGCATCCACTATTTACATGGTAATGTCCATAGATTATATGTCATATCAAAAGGTTATAGCAGTTCTCATGCTATAATGAAAACCTAGAGATACTAGGGAAGTAATCTTAAACCTAATTCCTATGGTCTAGAATCATCGTGTTGACAGGAAAAAGATGATGTGTGACCCTTAGGTGTTGAGGGCTCATAAACATTTAGACTTCTCATGAAGTTCTCACTTGATGATCTCGAGTAGATGAGTTCATGAGGATTGAACCACTGATAAGTAGACCACATGTTTCATATGTCATTGGTAGTTTCTATATGAGAACATGTATAATGGTCTCCTAACTTGAGATTGTTATCAGTGTATAATATTTGATCACGTACTTTGATGCAAGAAAAAAATCGCGACATTTATGTCGTGATGAGGTAGCTTTTGCTGGATGTGTCATTGATGGTATGACATCGATTGGATAACAAGACAGAATTTGTCGCTTCCAAAAAGAAGTGATATCTCTTCACTAAATTCATGGTCATGGTAGAAAAAAGTAAGTACGTCCAATTGGGTCAAAGAATAATAAAGAAAGAAAAGATGATAACAAGAAATGTGTGTCCTTCTTTATGAGATATCGCGAGATAAAGAGATTATATTACACAGTGTGTGTACGTAGGAAAGATTGTCATTGTTATAAATATTCATTTTCTCCTTAGAGGTTCGGATGGTGTGTTCTGCTCTGCTCTTGATCTGTAAATAATATTCACTGCTATCAAGATGAGGACCTAGAGGGTCTAAGCGTATTCAAAAGTCGGACCTATTCTAAATGAATAGGAGCATAGTACATGGTGGGCCCCACCACTGTGTCCAAGAGATGTAAGGGTTTCAACGATAGACATGAAATAAATAAATTCATATTATTCGAGTTTATAATAATTGATATTGAATTTATTAATTAAAAATAGTTACAAGATATTAAGTGAATGCATGGAAAAATATTTAACAAACGAATATTATTTTAATATTTAAGGTTCATTTAAATATTTGTGGGAACGGCGAGTCGATTTAATGGCTCACATAATATATATATATATATTACAAGTGATAAGAAATATAAATGATGTGTATGACACGGTTAGTTGGTCTTAACATGTCGTTTATGGCTTATTTAGTGGGTAATACGTATCCGGGGGTCAGGGATCCATTTATGGGTATTTTGTACCTCACTATATAAGTAGGAGGAGGCTCACATTTGGGATAATATTCATCGCACGATTTTGAGTCTCTCTCCTCTCACCCACTTCCTAGAGAGTGAAGTTACCGATTCGAGCAACCGATCTAAGTTCTTCATGGATCGAAGGATCGACGTAGTAGTGATCATCAGAACATCGAAGAATTTTTCAAATCTCCGTGATAGCACCTGGATTTTGACGATCGGTGTTTTCACGGACTTTCGAAGCGCATGTAGAAGATCTATAGGGAACCAGTTTCGATTCTTTCAAGCAACGGTCACCAACGACAAGCGATTTTCGAATGCACATTCAAATCGATCAAGGTAATTTTTAGATTTATTTTCAAGATAAAATTATTCATGTGAGATCCTCGTCTTTTTTGTATCGTGATACACATCGCCGGAGATGACTTAGTTATGTTGATCAGCGATGAAATATTTTAAATCTCTGGTCCATCCACTTCCGTTGCACGCCCCGATACCTCCAATATTTTCAACATAGTAAACAAAAATATAAATCAAAAACAACCCAAGGTTGCTTCATTTTTTATCAAAACAAAAAAGAAACAAATCTTTAGAATAAAATATATAATACAATTTATTAAATAATTTTTTTCCAAAAAAATCAATTTTTGAAGGAAATGGTTCATTAAGTTTAACTCATGAAAGAGTCCACTACTGGGAATTTTATCTTAACAGTACAAAAATAATGTTTTTACTTATTTGATTGAGCTTTAAAATAATTTCAATATTTTCCATTCAAGTCCAATGCCATCAAGCCTGCTGCTGGAGCCACTGCTCCTTGGCCCCTTCAAAAGCTTCTCTTGACTACTTTCAATGTTTTATCTCCAATTTTTGAAAGCAATTCAAACAATCCTGAATATAACATTTCATTTCATTTTGGAAAACATTTTATGTCTTAATTTTCGAAAAATGTATAAAATATTATGTTAGAACATGCCTTGGAAACAAATCCAGGAGAATATAAAGATTATGTGAGCTACCTGACAAAGCATTTTCATTTTCTGGAAACATGAAAGCAAGTTTTTTTGTCTTCCAAAATTCTTGTATTTTCATTTTCAATTTAAAAAAAATGTTTTTCATTTACATAGTTTGACATATTTTCTGATATATTTTGGGAAAATGAAAAAAAAATGTTTTCCGAAACCAAACATGACCTAAGCTCCACAGTCCATGTCACAAAATCAGATACAATTTATGAATTTTAATTGGACGCAAACAAACCTCAAGTGATACAATGGGTGTGTACCCAAGAAGCTCTCTTTCTTTTGAACAATTAAATGTCCGACTGCAAGAAATGAGTCTAATTCTCAAAGGAGTCAATTGTGGAACCATCATTCCATAACGGACAAAAAAACTGTATATCCATTCCACTAAATTTTCAATTGGCATCACCACAATAACAGAGATTTCTATTCTCGGGCTGCAAACTACATGATATCAGTCCCAAAAAACACTTCCAAGGACAATAAAGAGAACACGAACACAAAGTATTTTAATGAAAAATAATTTTATTAGTGAAAGATAAGGCAATAACCCACTCAAAGAGAGCAACATTTCATTTAGTAATCAAATATGAATAGTGTAGAGGGGATGACAGCATCCACAATAATGATACAAGAAGATGAATTTAAAAAAGAAAATGCTTTAAAAAAATCATATATTCTTCACCGTTCATAGCCAATCCCTTCAAGAACTACTGAGACAAACTCCCAAAACATGATAGGATCTGCATTAGTTACAAAGTAGGCCTATGGAAAGTTGAGGTTAAACCATTTCATAATTTACAAGCATCAACACAAGTACAATGAATAGAAATTTAACCTAAAATTTTCACTTTACAATTACAATGCCCCTGATTCAAAGTTAAATTATATGTAAAACATCTAAAGATAACTCGCTTGAATGCTGAAGTATGATATTGATATCATCCTCTCTATATAGTGCTTCAATGAATTTAAACTTTTATTTAAATCACTCATAAAACCAATGAATTTTTCTTTTATAACAAAGAAAAATAAAAATAAATGATGACACTAGAAAATCTTGGAAAAGGACAAGAGGGTACCTGCCCTCCAGCTTTCTCCACAACAACCCCACCTGCATCTAATGTTCATTCAGCACATATATGGGGATGTGCCACATTTTCAACAAAAGTGAAATCACACAAGTTATTTCCATCACCAATGAGGAACTGTTTAGAGAGGGAGAGAGAGAGAGAGAACAAATCAATGCAGGAGGAGCTATTGCAACAAGCTCATTTGAAAAGCTACAATGTGTGTAAATGGATTACTTTTACAAACATTACATCAACAATAAAACTGACATTGAACTTAAACAAAATACATAATTTATGAAAAACATGGATGTAACTACCTTTAATTTTCCAGCCTTTTCACCAATAACTAATGAAGGGACCAATAACCGATCACCAGGACCAAAAATGCTTTTAGGGCGTATGAAGAAAGTTTTAAGTCCATCAATATCATTGGATTTAATGGCCAACGCTTATGATTTAGCCTTTTTTGCAGAATAATTGTCAATAAACTGAACCACATCAAGGCAAAACAATCAAACTTCTGGGTTGTACGTGGCTAATGAATCGGTCTATGGCAATTTTAAAAGTCAAATGATGATGATTATGATGTTGATGACGACGTCAATATGAAAGCACGTAGACATTCATGCACAAATTCATTGTCACGTGTTCATGGATATAATTTTATATAATTTCAGTGCAAATAACACTAAATTATTTGGATTAAAAACAAAATTTTACTGTAAATGAAGGAAACAGAATACAAGCTTGAGGGAAAAAGTCCTTTGAAACTTGAAGAAAAAAAAGAAAAGAAAAAAAGAAAAAAAGAGAAAAAAGTGCTTTTGAAAAAAGTGAAGAAGGATAAAGACGAGGCATAAAGAAGTAATAATGCCCATCTTGGTGCACTAGAATTGAAAATAAGGAAATGGAAGTGAAAATGGAGGTTTGAAAATTAATTGTTTGGTGGCATGAAAATAACTTCATTATAAAATATATTTCCATCAAAATGGGTAGTGTTTTAAAATTAATTGTTTGATTGACTTCCCCCTATGAAGGAAGAAAGTGTTTGAACTTCTATGAAAGTGCAATTGAATGACCAAACTAGCCTTCTCCCATCAACAACATTATACATTAATTGCATTTTTAATTATTTTACAAATTATATTATATTTAGAATATTTTTATTATAAATATATTTATTATTGTATTTATTTTTTATACTTATCTTAATATGATTATAAATAAAGTAATTTTAATTGCGTTTTTTATTATATTATTTTATATTTATAAATTCTTACTTATATTTCTATTAAATATTTTTATATAAAAATATGAAAATATTTGATTATGATAATTTTATTTTTTATTATACTGTAAATTATAATTATACTCTAAAATTATTATAATATTTATTTACTTATTTATTTTATTTGTAGTACAACTTTTTAATTATAATACATATTCATTATAATAATAAATTCACAATAATATTTTATTATAGTTTAGATTAAATTTATGATAATTGTAATTATAATATGAGGAAAGTTCATATATAATATACCAAACATGTCATTACACCCCATTTCTATTTCATTTTCTTTTCCACTTTTACTTCAAAAACACTTTCAACTGGAGGGGTCAAGTGGACCCAGGAAGCCAATTCAGGCCAGAACTCACCCAGGCCAAATAGAGCCCTAAGCCAATTTTTAATTAATTTTTTATGGAAATTTTTTAATAAGAGATGAAAATAAAAAAACTGGGCTTGGCCAACGTCCGACCTGAAATCCCAATCAGGTTGCGCCAGGCACAGCACCCCCCTCACTCAAGCAAGGTCAGGCTTGGGCCGGGCCACCCTTACACCCCTACTTTCAACATTGAAAACAAGGCACAACTGTGCATAAGCAAGGAATTATTCTTGTTTTTAAGAGGGAAAGAATGCTACATTGAGGATTGTGAATTTAATACCTTAGAAGCATAAGGAAATGATTCATCCCCGTTGAAAATTCCATGAACACCATCAAAGACCACACTAGGAGATCTTGTATATACAAGTCTCTTTATTTTCATATCAACACATGCATTGATTGTGTTCTTTGTTCCTGCAAACACGCAGTCACAAAAAAGAAAATAAATCAACAAAATGATTCCCCAGCACACTTTACAAGAAAATTCACCCCTTAAAATGACAAGTCATGGAAATTAATTAATTTTCCCAGTGTTTTGCTAACTACTGATAAGAGACACCAACACAACTCAACCCAAACTGTAACTGGTCACCCTGCCCTAGAGATGTATAAATCTTGGCCTAACCAACTACATTAACCGAACGATGGACCTGATGGTCATTGACAGATGAATCTAGAGCAGCCATGTGGAAAACCGCTTCACATCCTAGGAGTGCTGTAGAGATCAGAAAAATTGTGAAGCAACAAATCACCTCAGGATCCATTGGAGCACGACATTCAAACATACTCTTTATGCCAACAAACACCAACAAACACAAACGATGTTCCTATTTGTATCAAAAGACTAAAAAATGAACTGTTTCAACAAGACTTGTAGCTCTTAGGGTAAACGGGGATGACCTTCGAATACTTGGAGTTTGTCTTGAAGATCCACGAAAACAAACTGAGCACGACCTGAACGAAGAGCTTCACTGAGGGTTCCATCCTCCACACTTTGTTCCAGATTTATGGAGAAAGATAAATCCAAAATCTAAACTGAAAATGATCTGGAACGGATGAGAATTTCCACCAAACATCGTGCAACGAATCCCCTCCCTCCGGTCACAGTGCACCATTTCTGGGTTTCAGTCATTTTGCATCAATTCCACTCAACCAGACTGGATGTCACTTCATACCCTTGTGAAATGGACATTGAGAACAAACAATAATGAGATTTCCTATAAAAAACAGAGCCTTTGAAATCATAATCATAAAATTATGAGCGGGGTTACCACTTGACGCTATGATGGGGATCAATTGCATATTTGAGGATGCATTAAATTAAAATGACAACTTGTCAAGAAGTAAAATATGATGTGGTAAAACCCTGCCTTTGGCCACGGTGGAGAAGATGACAGCGGGATGGAGCTCTAACGGCTGTCAGCACCATGAAGAAAGCAGTCAAGGTGATATGCAGCACCAGGTGCGTCCGAATCCTCTCCGCAGCGTACGACGGGTGGATTTCTCCCATTTTTCACTTAATTGGTTGTGTTTAAATTTTAAACAAGAATAATTTTAATTTTTTAAAAAAATTATTAATAAACCTATAAACAATGCCTTGAAAAGAGGGTCTTCTGTGGGGAAATCCCACCTTGAGCTAGGGAAACCAATTAAATTTCTACTGTACATGTATTGTATATGCATTGTAGCAGCTTGAAAGGGGAAACATTTATGCTCCTGTTCTTGGGCAACAATATTTCTAAGGGTTTTCAGGCCGATTATGATTGAAAATACCATGAAAACTGATAAATAAACCATTTGTTGAGCCTATCAAATGAAATTATATTGTTTTACCACTCTATTGATAATTATCTAAATACGTAGTCTTTTACTATTAAAAATTATTTTTGATATTTTGAAACAATTCAAAACAAAAGATACAAATACCAAAAACATTAGAAGATTGTACTTCATTCAAAAACTGAAAATGTTTGGATGCACTTATTTAAGTATTAATATCAATTGAAATTATGAAAAAGATATATTACTAATAAAAATGTGTTTTTCAAGCATCAAATGTGTTCACGTGTTAATGATGTTGATATCATAAATTTACCAAATTTCTTTGAGTTTATATATTTGTTTACTCATGTACAATTAAAGCAACGAGATTTTGTTGAAGAATTATTAAACTCACCTGACTTGACTATCCAATGAGATGAATACACCTTTTGTTTGGGTTCATGAACGAGAGAATGAATGATGGAATATGTTTACAAAACAGTGTGATGAATCATCAACTTTATTTGTTTCCAAATATTCTTTCTAATTAGCATTGGTTGAAATGAATGTAATACATCATTGGGTTCTACAAATGTTATTGATTGCTTAAAAAAAGTCAATTTATCCTTTCAGAATAAAAGTAAATTAGATGACATGACTTCACCCCACTAAGAACTTTATTCGTCGTCCATTAGAAACAAGTGTGCCTCCACCAATCTCCATGTAATGGATCAAGGGTTGATTTAACTATCACCAGAAGAGCTCATTGATCCATCCACTAAATGATTTTTTTTTCGATATGTTTATGTCAGAATGGTAAAAATTCCACCCCACATTTTGTATTTCATGCTCCAATGATCCAATTATGAGGTTTTGATTACTAAAAAACATTTTATGGGGGACTGCACAAAATCAAAGGCTATTGAAGTTGAATTGAGGTAGAATATAATATCTTAAGAAGTTACACAGCTAGAAACATATCATGTTAAAGGTCGTACTCATTTATTGTGCTGAAAATTGAATAAAACATACTGTGTTTATTTGGGAGCTTATTAACCTCACGTGAGGAGTTATATGACCAAAAAGCACATTTTTCTTGGATTGTGTGCATTAAAAATGAATTGTAATAAGGATGTGTATTTTTACATAGATTCCTAGTCCAAATCAATGTCATATTCCGTGAAGGTTTATAAAAAGGTAATCATGTAACGCTTAGGCAGAGCATGTCACACCATAACACCAATAAACATGCACAATGTGCCTTGAGGTCATGGTATGATCACAATATCTCATTTTAAAGTAAGAAAACCATGTCAATATATTATACACCATGCTCATACGTAAAGGTGTCAAATTCCCATCAATCCAAACAAAATCACAACATGTTCACCAATATGCATGTTGCATTTACCAATAAAACATTGTTTTCCTTAATTTTTTTGTTATAAATAAAAAATGATGGGATGTATCAAAGATGTAGTAGTTTCATTGTAACTTTATCTTGGCATTGGAATTTTTAGGAGAGAGTTCTAAATATGATTTCAGGTATCTCACAAGTATGGAAGTGACTTGAACCCAAGATTCTCCATTGATTTATCTAGACGTGTACGTTTTGTTATTGTTCCTTGTTTCATTCCTTGTCATTACCTTAATCAAAGATATTTAGAGAATTCATCTCATACTTTGGAGTTCTATATGAAACAAATCATGATTATGGTTTATTTATTTACCTATTCAATTGAATTTCGTGTCTTTTTTTGTATATTGTGTTGTGAATGATATTTTTTATCTTCATCCTTCTGCGTTTATGGACTATGTGACTTAGGCAGGGAAAATTCATTAGAATTGGGATATATAGACTCATAACCATTTATTTTTCTCATATATTCCTTAGGTCTTAAATTAATAAACCTTGATTAAAACCCATTACCAAGCCAAAGAATAAATTGGTAAATTTTTATGTTTCAAGAACCAGATTAATAGAATAATCTTATTTTTGTTCTCAACAACACTACTTAAATGTAAATTTAGTTAGTTTAATCAATAAATTTTATCATTTTCTTCAAAATCCATGTTTCCATTTGAAAAATCTATCTAATTTATAACATATTAATTGAAAATAATAACATCTTTCTACATGATTTTCTTATTATTTCAATGTTTTATAGACAATTAGTTGAATCTATGGATCCATTAACTACATTATTCTTTATGGGATCAATCCCTAATTTCATTATTTAAATTATATGATCACGGAAAAATATAAAGTTATAATTTGGTTATCCTGGAGACAATCCAACCAAAATTTGGTTTCATTGATGGAGGATAACAACGTAAAATTTAATTTTACAAATTTTGGCTAATTGAAGAACTTTAGTTTTTTTGGTTTTTATCTTTATTTTCACCTTTTAAACCTAAAAATGTTACATTATAACATAAAATATTGTGAATTATTTTTATGATGAAATGATTTTTTATACTAAGTGGAACGCTTATATAAAACCCTTCTTTATTGAAATTATATCCAACGTTCATATACATATTATCACTAACAATATGAGTTCATCACTTACTTTTGTGTTGATTCCTTAGGTTAAGATAACCACTCAAACAATTATCTGAGTCAACCATGTTATTTAAATTTTCATACCAAAATAACGGAGGGATGGATTGAGTTTTAAAAATAATTATTGACATTAAAATTGATAAAATGAATACAAGGATCTATAGTGGTTCAAGATAAATATTATTCATATGCCTATTACCCTTGACTTTATCTAGTTAAAAATTTCACTAAAAAAATAATTCATAAAGTTTTTATAACAAGAAAAATGTAGGTTTACAATTCAAATAATTATACTTCGTATTTATTTCCCTTTACTAAGTGAAAATAGTGATTAATATTAATGTTTTTTACTCCTATGATGAGTACCTGAAGTGTATATGAAAAATAATAATTTTCAAGGGTAAAAGTACACTCTTATGAGCAAATTAAAATAATAGAAGAAAATAATATTAATAAAATAAATTGGGTTAAATAATATGATGTGGGTGTCGACATTCACAAAGTAAATTTCCATTGATATTATTCTTTTATGGACAATTGAATATTTATTAGAGAAATTCAATGCTCTTTTTTATCACTAGTTTTATTATTATGTATCATCCATCTCTACTTTGTTTTTTAGATTTAAATTTTCCCTTTTAATGGTATCATCATAATGAATAAAAGTGGAAATGTGTTTTTCCATTGTATAGTATTCATAAACCTGATATCTTCCTTTTGGTTACTTAATTGAATTGGCTTCACATGTTCCAAGGTCCCTTTTATTATACTTATACTTTTTGAACTTTGAAACATGTTTGTTGTAGTACTTGAAATCACCCAATCAAAGTAGTTTTTTCTTGATATTTTAATCATTCCTTGACATCCTTAGAATTTTCTAAGACTTCATTAAGTTATTGTTCAATATCATAGCTATTATGAGAAACCATTTAATGTTAATTTTTTAATCATATCACTAGTTTTTTACAGACTTTAATTGGTCTAAAAGTGTCATGGGTTATTTTGAGAACTGAACTTAGTGGCATGAAAAACTTTATAAGTTTATGTTGGCACTGAAAAATTTATTCCATACACTTTCCCATGGAATCCATGATATAGTCCTCACTTAGATAAAACAAGTCAAGTGCGGGAAGAAAAGTATATTTATGCATGAATGAGATGTAAATGGGATCTCTATATGTCATATTATTGCTCATACATCAAGGGATGAAGATTCCTCAAAAACATTTCTCATTCAGGTGACATGGTAGTGAGAACCCCACACTGAGAGCGGGCCATATATTTTAACTCTTGTTAAAAAAATGGTATGAGAACAGTAAAACCCATTTTTAGGGGATTCTAGACACTTTTTTACCTTGAAAAATACCTTTTATGGGGAAACCCTATATATAGTGGTGTAGTTTGTTTTAAAGGCTTTGATTTGATTTCTTACATAGCCAAAACAGGATTATAGGTTGAAAAAGTAAATTTAGGTATTATATTTTGTATACATTTCATTCATTTTATTCCCTTACACTTATTAACATAGTGAGATATAGTGAGTTTTGGAATTAAAGTGTCAATTCACTAAAATTTATGAATATTTCTTAAAATGTTCAAATTGTGCATTTAATTGATTTATTTAATTCCTAGAATAAATAGGTGGTAACTATTGATTTTCCTTATTTTTGTTGTTTTGAAGGGAAAGGAATATAGTTGTAGTAGTGATGATGAAATTTGAAAAAGTATCTATGACTGTAAGGTTCATAAAATGGAAAGGATAATTCTCTATAAGGTTCATTTGGAATCTTCATAAGGTTCTCTCTATAGTGACTTTGAATTTACAAGAAAATCATTCAGAGGTTTCCTTATGATCACAAGGTTGGCCTGACTTCGTAAGGTTCCTTTTTTGGTAAAGTAAATCATTATAAGGTTCCCCCATAAACTTTTTAAGGTTTCTTATGATCCTAGTATGGTAAAATTTAAACAATGTAAGGTTTATGCCTTTAAAAAAATCAAAATTTCATAAGGTTACTCAAAACTTTGTAAGGTTCCGTTAAGTAATGTATGTTATAAGATTACGAAAACCCATATCTTTTACAAACTTTAATTCATGATTTACTACATGAAGACACACACAATACAATCTAAAAAGATCGAAAGCCCTAATGTCTTTGGGTAATTAGATACATAACATAATAACTCGAAATAGGGATACAATAATATTATTTAAAACTCTTTAACATGCTCTTAAAATTTCATCACTCATCTAATACTGCATGAGATAATTTGAGGATGTAAGTAAGAAAGGGGTGAGTTATAAAGCCTTGTAAGATAATAATAAAATCATAACATAATGGAAGTAAAACATGTTAGTTAAGAGGCATATCAAGGTGGCATAAGAGGGGTGAAAATCATAAACATGAACATCAAAATATGATATAATATGATAACATCAAGGTAACATAGGAACGTGACAACAATATAAAACATGACATCATAATCATAAGTCAAGGATAACTGTTGAGACATCATAACATTATGTTCTTGGGATAACCTATTTTTCACCAAACATGTTATATCATGAGATAAAAACATTACCCAATGCATTAGAGAGATATTTATTTATAGGTCCACTTGTCACATTCATATCATGTACATGCATAAGTGTTCCACATAGATCATACAAAATAAGAACACATTTCATCAATTTTAATCCTATGATTTAGGAGTGTGGGTTATATACATGAAAGTTCACAATAAATGAAGGATATTTATATATAGATGAATACCCTTGAGTGTAAATGGAAATGGGTGTTCAAAACCTAAAATTTTTGTATGTAAAATCACATGATAATTTTGACACCATAACACTCAAGGGTAAGAGAGGATCCCTTGCCTTGATAGGGTGCTTCTAAAATCTTGGTAAGACTTTATTAATAGCTTGGGAACACCTTGTGAGGGATTTAGACAGGTAGATATAGAGAGAGTAACATCATAATAATTGTGTTTTAACTGAAGAGGAGTGTTAGGCGAAGGTTCTGGGCACAAAAAAAGCACGGTTTGGCCGACACCCAACCTTAATTTTTATCATGACCAATGATTATTCTAGGATCAATACGAAAATGAATTCCAGTCTCCAAAGAATAGAATCAAAGATTTAGATAAATAAGTAAGTGAACTGAAACCTTTATAGAGGATCTTGCATATCATGCTTATAATTAATTTAATTAATTTCATAAAGAAAATAATACCTAGATCTTCAGTAATTTCTTTGTTGATGATGTTGATTGTTTGGAATTCCCCTTTTAGATTGTCTTGTTGCGCTTGCGAGGATACAAACAAGAATCCCTCTAGCGGTGATCCACACATGCCCCGATGGCCTCTGATCAACACCACCTATTCTCTGGGTGCTAGCGTGGCAAAGCAAGTGTCTTGTGTCAGTCATTCTTGATAACTTTTTATTCAGTCTTAAAGAACTTATCTCTCTCTTGAGAGGGGCGGGAAGAGGATTAGAGAGAGAAATCATTTAGCTCAACAATTCTGAATTCACCGGGAGTTCATTTCAGTACATGACACAATATACGTACAAGTTTATTTATCGACATAGGGCTTCAGTCACAATATTTAATTACATAACAACAATTAAATACCTTCATAACATTAGAGAAAAATCATGATTTTAATAATAATACCATGTAAATATTTATGGTGTGCCGGCTTGCACAAAATAGAATTATAAATAAAATTACACATCACAAAATAATATCAGTGTTATTATTATTTTAACTTGTATCAACTAGTTAAATAATTATTTACCATCTTGAAAATAATTATTTTTCTACCGGACCAGCCTTGGTCCGCTCGAACTCAACTTCCATTTATTGAACACCAAAATAAATAAATAAATAAATAAATAAATTATTCTCTTATATAAATATTTTATTTACAAACTTGTAAATAAATATTTATTAAATATTCAATAAAATAAATAAATAAAATTTACCCACAATCCAATGAATAAATAGTTATTTAATTTATGCAATCATTTTAACTCGAATAAAATTATCCCACTATCTTGAGAATAATGTTTATTCCAATAATTAAATTCAAATAGAATTTAACCGAGACCACCAGAATCACGTAGTGTGTAACCCTCTAGGATTCTTTCTCATTGGAATTAGGTGGACTTGCCTAATGTTCAAGAGTACTGTCTAGAAACGGGTCAAGAAACCCCAGAGAAAGAACTTAAATTCACAATAATGACATCCACATACAAACACTCACTATGTAATATAATCTCTTTATCTCAATATATCATTAAGAAGGTTTCATGACAGTGTCATCAACTTTTATGCTTGATACGTTGTTCTTTGACTACAAGAAATAAACTCGTCGTTACACCATGAAAATATAATTTCACTCAATAGTTCTATTTCAATCAAAGGGATGAGATATCAACTTCCATAAATGGAAGAGACAAATCCTTCCTTGACTTATCCATTAATAACATGTCATTCGGGATGCACCCAATGTACCCTACTTCCCGCTAACATATGGAAGGATAGTTTTCGTCAGTAAATCAAAGTGTGCGAGTCATGACACATATTAATGACAGTCTCAAAGTATATGGACTATTAAACATGCTTGTAGATAGAAATATCCAATAACACCAAAACATGTGGAATTCCTACCGCCGGGTCTGTTCTCATAATCTCCCATCTTGGAGATTACCAAGTACAAACTTCATGGGAGGAAGTATCATATTCTTATGAGTACTCACACCTGGCAGTCTGTATACTATGTGTCCTATCATAGTATGTCATCCAACCACATAACTATATTTAAGAATATTGTTATAGCATTTCAAGGTTCTCATTAGAGTGGGGAACTGCCACGACCTTATCAATGCAACAAATACTCTAGGACATTATTACATTATATCCATACAAAACAATGAAAAATATGTAATAAGATGTTTAATATTTAAATACATTAAATATAAATGTAATCAAAGTACAAATAGTTGGTTCTAGGACCCCAACTCTAACAAACTCTCATTTGGACAAGAGCCAACTACCTACGACTTTCAGTCCGCTAGACCTCACATGATGATCATGTTTCTGATGAGTCAAGGCTTCAGTCAAGGGGTCTGTCACACCGTCTTCCATGGAAATACTACCCACTCCAACTTCACCTCTATGAGAAAATCCCTCAAAATATGATACTTCTGAAGTATGTTCTTGGTCCGCTAATGTGACCTTGGCTCTTTTGCGAGAGCAACCACTGTTGTATTATCACAATATAGTGTGATGAGATATATATTGCTAGGTACCACATATAGCTCCTGGATAAAGCTTTACATCCAAACTACTTCTTTAGTTACCTCAGAAGTTGTGATATACTCAGACTCTACTATGGAATCTGTGACGAAACTCTTCTTTGATCTCTTCCAGCTCCCTGCACATCCATTCAAAGTGAAGATGTATCATGTTTGTGACTTCATGTTATCTTGATCAGTCTGGAAACTAGCATATGCATATCCTCTGATGACTAGTTCCTCATATACTCCATAAACTAGGAACATATCCTTAGTATTCCTTAGATACTTAAGGATAGTCTTGACTTCCATCTAATGGCAGTCACCTGGTTTAACTTGATATCTATCTATAACACTCAATGTGTAGGTGAAATCCATCCTAGCACATAGCTTGACATACATGACTGACCCAATCATTGATGCGTATGGAGTCTTTTCCATTATATTTTTTCCTCATGTGTCTGAGGACACATTTTCTTGGAATAATGAATGCCATGTGATGCTGGCAATAATCCCCTCTTGGATTGTTCCATATTTAATCTCTTTTGTATCTTATCAATGTATGTACTTTGACTTGGGACCAAAAATATCTTGGATCTATCATGATGGATCTTAATCCCAAGAATATATGATGCCTCACCCAAGTCCTTCATGGAGAAACATTAATTCAACCATGCCTTAACAGACTATAAGACTGATATTTCATTTCCAATAAGTAATATGTCATCAATATATAATATTAGAAAAACGACTGCACTCCCACTAAACCATTTGTAAACACAAGGCTCACATTCGTTCTTGATAAAACCAAATTTTGTTATAACTTCATCAAAACGAATGTTTCATGACCTATATGCATGATTTAATCCATAAATGGATTTCTGCAACTTTCATATATTATTGGCATCCTTTGGAATCATAAAACCTTTAGGTTGTGTCATGTAAACATCTTTCTGAAGGTTCCCATTAAGTAAGGTTGTTTTGACATCCATTTTTCAAATCTCATAGTCATGGTAAGTGATAATGACAAATAGAATTATGATGGATTTTAACATTGTAACTGGTGAAAAGGTTTCGTTGTAGTCAATACCTTGACGCTGATTAAACCCTTTTGCAACCAGTCATGCCTTATAGGTACCAACTTGTCCTTCCATGTCCGGTTTCTTCTTTAATACCCATTTGCAACCAATATGCTTTACACCAACTGGAGGATATACCAAAATCTGGACTTGGTTTTGATACATGGAATCCATTTCAGAATTCATAGCTTCTTACCACTTGGAAACGTCTATGCCACTTAGTGTTTCCATGTATGTTAGAATATCATTATTATCAACTAATAATGATTCGCCTTCCTCGGTAACTAGAAAATTGTACCATTCCAGTTCTCTAATTTCTCTTGTACTCACATGCAGTTCTTGTGTCTCTGGAACAGTTTTTCTTTCATGGGGCTTTGTGGAATTTTTTCTTGTACCAAATCTTGTATACCTTAAGCCTCGACTTCATCAAAGTATATCTTTATCCCATTATCTCTTTTGGATATGTTCTCCCTCTCAAGTAATATGGTGTGTCTTTCCACTATAAATTTTTTTCTTCTGAAGGGTTGTATAGGTATTATCCCCTTGTTTCCTTGGGGTATCCTATAAAGGTACACTTTTTCCCTTTGGGTGAATGTTTTTTACCTGAAGAGGCATTAACAAACACATCGCTTCCCCACACATGTAAATTTGATAACATGGATTTCTTTCCACTTCATAACTCATATGGAATACCATTTATTGATTTAGTTGGTACTTGGTTTAGTATGTGTGCCACTGTTTGTAATGCATATCCCCAAAAGGATAATGGAAGACTCCCATGACTCATCATTGATCTCACCATGTCCAACAAGGTGTGATTCATCCTTTTACTCACACCATTCCACTAGGGCGTGTAAGGAGAAGTGAGTTGGGATAGGATCCCAAACTCCTATAAGTAATCAATGATGTCTTGATTAAGATATTCTCCACCTCAGTTTGAGCGGAGTTTCTTAATCTTCTTACCAAGATGGTTCTCAACTTCATTATTGTATTCTTTGAACTTATCAAAAGAATCCTACTTATACCTCATTAAGTAAATATATCCATATCTTCTAAAATCATTAGTAAAAGTTATGAAGTATTATTACCCTCCCCTTACTTAAAATATAAATGGTCAACTCACATCAGTATGAACCAATTCAAGAAGCTCTTTATCCATTTTACCTTTACTGCTAAATGGGGATTTAGTCATTTTACCTTGTAAACATGAATGACATATGCCAAGTGGTTTTAGTTTGAAATAATCTAAATATTCATCTTGATGTAAATTTTCCAAGTGTTTCTCATTTACATGACCTAGATGAAGATGCTAAATTTGGGTGCGGTATGAGTCATGTGAAGTATCTTTGTTATCGATTTCCATTACTTGGTTTGTGTAATCCAACACATAAAGATTGTTGTATAAATGTGCCCTACCAAAACAAATGCTATCTTTTTAAAAGAAGAAACATTAATTTACAAACATGAAAACAAATCCATATGTATCTAATTTGGATATAGAAATAATGTTTTTAGTAACAGACATCACATAATAAAAAAACTTTAACACCAAGATCATCCCAGTTGGAAACGTGAGGTGGTAGTCCCCGACAACTACAATAATAAGTCTGGCTCTGTTGGCTGCTCGTAGATCTACCTCCCCTCATTCAATCTTCCTAAATCTACTTGCTTCCTATATTTTGATACATATGTGATCACCACAAGTTTCATCTAATACCCAATTTATAGAAACAGATAGATTACATTCGATAAAAAACACACCTGAAGTTTCCCCTTGCTTCTTAGGCTGGGTGCAGTTCTTCTTCCAGTGGCCCTTCTTGCCACATGTGAAACAAATAGCTTCCAATTCCCTTACCTCCTCTTTGATCTTCCTTTTCTTCGAAGGGAATGAAGAAGTTTTGGTCTTAAAGATCTTCTCCTTCCCTTTCATCTTATTCACCAGAAGGACATAAGGCTTTTCATTCTTCATATCTTTGTCTACTTGGAGAATGAGGATAAAAAGATCAGATAGAGACTTCTCAATGTTGTTCATATTGAAATTAATTACAAAGATAGGGAAGTTAGGAGGGAGTGATGCAATAATGATATCGGTACCTAGTTCTTCAGGGAGATTAAACCCTAGAACCTCCAAGTGCTCAATGTATCCAATGAGCCTGACTACGTGAGGCCCAGTTGGGGAACCCTCTCTAAGATTACTATGAAACATTTCCAAGGAGATCTCAAACCCTTATTGTCTTTATCTCTCTTGGTAAAGACCACTAAGGTGCTTGAGCATGCTATAAGCATCCATGTTTTCATGAGACTTCATGAGATCACTAGACATTGATGATAACATCAAACATTGAACGTTGACCACATCGTTCATATATTTATTTTAGACTAAGAACTCTTCGTCACTCTCATCTTAGGTAGGCGGATTAGGTAATGCTGACTCCAGCACGTAAGACTTCTGTTCATGGCATAGGATAACCCAAAGGCGTATAAACCATTCTTAGAAGTTACTGCCGGGGAGGATGTTGTCTTTATCAAGAATTGATCACAGGGATAGTGTAGTTGGAGAGCTTGTAATTTTTATTATACAATTAAAAGAGAATATCGTTAGTACTTTCTTGATTACATTTTATGAGAAATAATAAATTAATTTTATTAAGTATCCCACTATTTTATCAAGTCCCAATGACCCTCGCCCTTAAACTCAAAATGTCCAGTTTAAATGACATTCTATTGGAATGGATTCATATTCCCCTTTGTATAACCCCAATAAGGGTTGGTCAAGCTATTTGAAGGTGTTTAGGTAGGTAGGTCTTTTCCAACTATGGGCTTGTAGCTCTTTGATCTATTGAGCAGACTCCCTAATCCTGAAATTCTGACTTTGATTTTCCTCAACTCTTGCCTCTAATATTACACCAAGTCTAGCAAGGGATACTTATCTTGATATAATATGGTTAAGTCAACCCAAAACCTTTCATAATGTCTTCTTGTATAAAAGTAAGTGTCCCAAAAAGGGTTGGTCAAACACATAGTTTTATTGAGTTTTCCCTTAATCAAGTGACAGAAGGCTTGGTCTGACTTAATATTTTATTTGAGGGATTTTTATCTTTTATGCGTGAATTGATTATTATCATTATCACATGCTTGTTAATATTAATTGGAAATTACTTAAGTGATTAACCATGTATTGATAATATTTACACATAAGTCTGGTTTATTTTAGCTTTATCTTGCATGCTTGTTTAATTCATTAATTATGTGATCGCGACAACACATCCATAATGATAAACCATGAAACTGGCAGAAATAAAATAAATCAAAGGGAAAGATCATGAGCTTTTCTAATGGTTAGTTTATCTAATGGTTGATAAACTAACCCTGACCTAGGGTAGAGATACATTGAACCTTTTGGGTTCGTGTTTACAACTTTCCACCTATCCACCTCTGTATCTCCTAGGATTGGTTTCATCTCAGCTCCAGCATTAACTACCTCCACTAACATGGGAGTTCCATCCATTAAATATTATTTTTTAACTCACACATAGGTGATGGGTAAAAAGGGGGGTTTACATAAAAGAAATCATGGGCACACAGACCCTGCATATTAATGAGGAGAGATGGCTCACAGGCCAATAATTAATTTAATAAATAAATTAAAAGGAAACCAATCACATACAAAGATCTTGGTCTAGATCATGATCACCCACATACATTAAAAGAGTTATGTGTTTAATAAAACTAGTATTCAATTCTTTAATTGTTCTTATTAAGATAAATTGCGCTTGAATTGATTAATTATTATCTTTAATTAATCAATCCTTTTATCTTAATCCTTTTCTGAATTTCCTTGAGATTCTCATCGTTGTACATAAATGAATTTAGTGAATAGATATAACTTCTTTTTGGAAGCGACAAATTCTGTCTTGTTATACAATCAATGGCATACCCTCAAGGACACATCCAGCACAAGCTACCTCATCACGACATAAATGTCACGATTTTGGTCTTGCATCAAAGTACGTGATCAAATAGTATACACTGATAACAATATCAAGTTAGGAGAAAATTATACATGTTCACAGATAGAAACTACCAATGACACCTGAAACATGTGGTGTACTTATCGGTGGGTCAATCCCCATGATCTCATCTACTCGAGATCATCAAGTGCGAACTTCATGAGAAGTCTAAATTTTTATGAGCCCTTAACACCTAAGGGTCACACGTCATCTGTTTCCTATCAACATGATGTTTCTGGACCATTGGTCTTAGGTTTAAGATTACTTCCCTAGTATCTCTAGGTTTTCATAATAGAATGTAAACTTCTATAACCTTTTGATACGATATATAATCTATGGAAATTACCATGTAAATAGTGGATGCAGAAATATCAAAATTATTATGATAAACGTACATCCTGTATTAATCATTGAATACATGATGTGTTAATCAAAAATTATTGTCTATGTTGGGTCTAGAGGATCCACTATTACAACAAAAAATATAGGAGCAAATTAAAAAATAAAACATATCTATTAATGATATTATTATAATTATCATTCATCAGAGTTTCGTTATTGGTATTACTATTAATATTTTCTATTTTTTTTCTTTACTAATGAGTGTTCTAATTAATTACTGGTAGGATGGCTTGAAGAAGACAATTATGGAATACTCACGTTTGAAGGATGATAAGAAACTTAGAAGAGATGGGGCATCAAAATCTTTTTTATTTCTTGGAAGTTGAAAGGGTACTCACTCTTCATTTCAATATGTTTTGATGTTTTTTTTCCTGATGTCTGTTGTGCTGTATTTTGAAATATGATTGTGGTTTGCCTTTTTTCATGATCAATGCAATAATTTGCAATGAAAGGTTCATTTTTGGTTGCTGGCACCTATTATTGAGTCCATTCACTAGAAAATTAATGATGTGAAACATTCTTTTGATTTTGTAGATTCTTTAGCTATGATTCTAAGGTTTGTTTGGGTGTTTATTAAACCATCAATTCAATGGTGTCGAATGATTAAGTTGTACCATATCTGTGATGATAAAATTTCTAACAAATGCATTTATTGATGAATCATCTTATAGTTTCTGACACGCTTCTATGGAGGGATAAAATTCAGACACTTTCCACAATCTTTGTCTTTAATGCATTTTATTATAGCTTCATTGCATCGGGATGCACTGTTATTAAAATGGTTTCAAAGATTCTCTTGATTAAATCAATCTTGTTGTTTATCCGTGGCAGTTTCCCTGAGAAATTGTATGGATCACTACTCTGTCTTTCTCACTTTCCTCCTAAATTCTCTATTATTTACTAATATATGTACTTTTTTGAAGTCTATTTTTTTCGTTCATTAAGATGTTTTATATAGTTTTTATGAGATTAAGAATTTTTTAAGCTCGAATGATTTTTTAAGGGTCATTTCAATATAATAATTTTTTAATTAATAAATTTGAAATCTAAACAATAATGTTCTCAAATTCTGCTGAACTATGGTAAAGACACACCTAGAAAATCCATTTTCAATGCACAAGTTGCTATTAAAATTTTTTAGCTTTCCTTCAAATCCGGAAAACCTATGTGTGTGTGGTTCTGGAAAACATTTCCTGTTTTCATTTTTCAAATATGTATTAGGTAACATGTTAGAAAATATTTTGAAGAGTTGAAGGGGAAACAAAAGAATAAAGAATTTTCATGTCCAATCATCTACATTTGTCGTAAAATATTAAAACAAGTTTCTATATTTGTTTTTAAATAATGTACCATTTTCTAAAAAAATATTTTTAATTCACATAATTCATATTTTGTAATTTATTTTTTGAAAATGAAAATAGGAAATGCTTTTTAAAACCAATGGCAGCCTAAGATTAGGTTTAGTTTAGAAAAATGTTTCTTGTTTTAATCCTCTAAAAATTTATTAAAATATGTGCAAAAAATATTTTGGGTGTTGGGAGAAAATAATAAATCACATGTTTTACCTTGTCTTACATATTCATTTTTCAGGAAATATGAAAACTAGTTTTTTTATTAAAAAAATTCATTCATTTTTATTTTCATTTTCAAAAATATATTTTCCCTTTATGTGATATTATATATTTTATACTCCATTTATTTGATAATAAAACCAAATTTTTTTTTGTAAAACCAAACAGGGCCTAAATATTTGCAAAAGATTTGAACAACCATATTTTGTAAGCTGTATGCTTAACATAAATGGCATTAAGATATCCATCTCATAATTAATTCACTTTTTATGGAGAATTATCATATGAAACTTTTTTGTATTCATATAAAATGTTAATGATACATGCCCTGCTGCTACTGTTATTTAGTGAAGGGATTTATCTGAGGTCCTCCCTCTTCACGGCCTAAAGTAAGGCAATTCTTGTTGCAACCTAGGTTATAAAGTTGAGAAAATTCCTTTGTCAAATTTCTACATACATGTGGAGACGTCAAAACAAGTTGTATTGTCAGTGGCCTCATCATGGAACTCAATGGTGTTTTATTTTAAATCCCTTTGTAAGGGAAATGACTGGATGTTATTCATCAAGGTATCATCTGGTTGTAATTCAATTCTATTTTGTGGGGAGATTTTCTTCCTTAGTTGTTATTGTGCAGTAAAATTGTATTTTGAATTTTTATATGTGTTTGGTTTCTCGGTATTTAAGATTCTCTTGCAGAAAATGATTTTTTTCACTGTTGTAAATTATTTATCAAGTATTCTTGTGTGTACTGTACAACACCTAATTTGGTTATGATACAGGCTATTTTACTCTTATCAATGCGCAGCCTCATTGGAGGTGTTTCTTTCCAGAGATTATTTGTTATTTGTTTTCTATCTTCTCTTTCCTCCCTCTTCTATAAGATACACAAACTGTTTCATGAATAAAATTATCCATGATTTTATTTATTATTGTATAACTCCTAAATACTAGAGAAAAATTATATTATATTTTGTTTGTTATTATGTTTTTATAATTTTTATTTCAAAAAACTGTTTATATTATTTTTTTTAATATTTTTCATTTTCATAATCTAATAATTTTTTAATACATTTAAAAAATGAAGAACAGAAAATATTTTCTGAACCCAAACTCAAAACTGAAATTTTTATGTGTAACATATGACATCTGAATTAACACTGGGCTGCTTTGTTGTTGGCAGAGCTTTCTTGTGTGTTTATCAGATTCTTTGTGTATGAGAAAAATGAAGAGGCAATTGATGGTATGTTTGTCGAAGTTCTCTCTTGTGTGGGTGCAGTTAGACAGAAATATGTTATAAGTGTATTTATCTGTTCACTCTTGAACTGATGCAAGCTCCCAATTTTACATCCATTGTATTGTTATACGGTCTTTTGCTAAAATTACACTGTATATTATGTTTTACCCTTAGTTAAAAACCACTTAATTTTAGAGTCACTTCATACCTTAAACTTTATATTCATTGCCTCTTTGGATTTTTCAACGATAACTTTATCAGTGTAAATAAGAATGAGCTTTAAGTTGAATCTTGATGCAATCCTATTGAGATAGAGAAGTTTGTTTAGTCACCTCTTGGAGTTTTCACTCTCGTTACAGCCCTTTCCCTTTCATGCATGTATTGAAATGAATGACTTCAATATGTCACTCCAACTCCTCTCATTTTTAATACTTTCTACAAAATTGCTTGAGAGATTTTGTCATATAATTTTTCTAAATTAATGAAAGCCATATGCAAATTTTGAGTTTTTTTGTCGGCAATGTTTTATCAAAACTCTATCAAATAAATCGACTATGTTATCGAACGTCCAAACATAAAATGGAAATTTATTTTTAGAAACCTTTGTTTTTCTTCGAATTGTGCGCTCAATCATTATTTCCCAAATTTTAGTGGTGCGGCTCTTAAATTTAATGCATATATTTTCACAACTTAGAACATCTCATTTGTTTTTGTACACAGGTACTAGTGAAATCTTTCATTTTTTTAGTGGTGCAATCTTTCTCTATTTATCATATATTTTCTTCGATTTCAAAATCTCATTAATCCAGTGAGATGATTTATGATTTCTCGCCTAAATATTTCAACACATCGATGCAAATGTTATCCAACTGAGCTGCTTTTCTATTGTCTATTCTTTTCAAATCTTTCTTAATCTTATATGGGAAATTTATATTTTCTCTATTAATGATTAGATTATGAAATTTTAAATTAATAGTCTGCTCATTAAAACATTTATTAAAGCAGTTCTCTCATTTTTTTTAATTTCCTCATCCCTGAAAGGGGCACAATATATTTCTATCTTTTATACATCTTACATGATCAAAATCTCTTGTCATTATTTCCCATCTTGTAGATATTTCTCTCACCCTTATTAATATGTAATGAATGGAATGACCCCTTGAAAACTTGTGATCTTGCATCACTGACTGCTTTCTTTGCTTCTTTGCATGCAACATGGCGTCTTGTTCAAGTATCTTCATTATTGGAGTCTGCATGGACTTATGGTCCGGTGTGGTTTATATTATTCATTATAAAAGAACCTCAAGGACTCCTTAATAGAGCACCTTGAGGGTTCGAGTTTCTCTCATTTTATCATTCAACATGGTATCAGAGGAGGACCTCAGATATATGGGTAAAGTCATTTATTAAACAAGTCCACCGTTTCTCAAGATCATCTCATTTGCATTCCAACAACATCAAATATATGTGTTAAGTCATTTATTAAACATTATTAACATCATTACACAGTTTCCAGGTACTCTAGGAAAACATCCTAATATACCATCAAGAGATGCAATCAAACACATCCAACTTCCTCAAGCAATGGAGAAAAGAATGAAGATAAACAAGCAACTCAGTCATCGACCATTATACGAATTCATATCAAGCAAGCATCCAACTTTATCACATCAATAGGTAAGCTTATCTTCAACTCATTTCATCATCTTCAATGTCATCCCCAGGACCCTCATGCATATCCCATTGTATCTCACAGACACAAGTGTCAACTGCGGTCACATCATCAAACCTCTTTGTCGATATCTCATCAGTCATCTCAGGATCAGCCATCTCAAGCCCATATCACACAACAAGCTCACATCCAGAGCACATCACAAGGTAGCAAGAAAAAAAACCAACAGGGAAACTAGGCCCTAAACAAGTAATTAGCTTTTGCATGCAAACATGTTCTCATGACCTCCAGCATAAGGCATCTGGCCTTTATAAAAAACAGGCACTCGCAAGCTCAAGGATTTATCTTTATCAAACCAGTTTTTTATTCCCTCATGAATTAACCGACTCATTATTCACAGGTTCCAACTACAAGTAACCTGAAGCATCAAGCTATAACAAGCTATCAAAAATTAACATGTTTTTAACATTAATTATAGTTTCAACAAACCTAGAGAAGTATCATTCTCATTCAACATGCCTTTAATTATTATCATCAACAAGCATTGACAAGTTTTAAGTTCTTTATCAATTCCATTAACACATGGAATAACACATCCAATTAAACATTTAAACATGAATCCATTTGATTACCATCCATTTGACCCCGTAGGCGGCTAGGGTGGCACATGGGGTTGGGGTGTGGGGAGTCCGTCGTGGGGTCGAGTACCCGAACGATTTTCTTCTGTAGCGTGTGTAGTTAATGGAACACCATTTTATAAGAAACATCAGATTACAAACATGCCTCTTTAATTCTCAAATAAATTAATCAAATAATTTTGGTTTTACGTTATTCATCATTTCCATCAACAACATGTTAAATCATAGCCTAACCAAACATGCTAACAAGCATAACATAACACACTATCTAGAAAAACAAGAGACAAATCGTTATCATGGTATAAACATCAGCAACATGTGATCGATATGCAATTTCTTTATTAATCAGGTTCAATCATTATTAGGTTAATTTCACTGTCATCCAAAGGACTAAAACATGATCAATTTTTGATTGCACGAAAATAAATAGGAGAATCAACGAATCACCTACCTCAAAATTGTCAACATTCTTCACACGACAACGAATCAACATTGTGAATCTTCAATCACCTCTCAAGCAAGGAACTGTTATCCCCCAAGGACGATGTGCCACAAACACACTGAAAAATGACAAATGAAACTCCATAAGAACAGCAGAGAGCAAACACTAAAGCATGGAATGAATAAACGAAGAGAGAAGGATCAAACGGGGAGAAACCGCTGGAAAAGAAGGGTAGAACATGCCTTGGATTACCACATATTGATCTTTAGGAGTCATGAATCAATCCTTATTGAAAGTGGCTTCAAAGCTTTCGAAAAAACACTCTGGGGAACCTAGGGTTCGTGAGGAAGATGTGGGAGAGAAGTGGGGGTCTCAGGGGTATTTATAGAGACTTTTTTTTAAAGAGACCATGCTGTCACGGGTTGAGCGTCTCAGCATAGCAGTTCACCCGTGCAGCACCCCAGCCCCCACCAAGGTGGGCGGGGTTCAGTAATCCAGCTCTTTATATGTGAGGTTCACTGGTTTCGTCCTACCATGAACTCATCAGGAGATTGGCCCCAACTCCCAACCAGTGGTGTCAAGATTGACACGCACTATCCTCCTCTGTCAGGGTGACTCCCATCTCTTAGATAGGGACTAACCAGATGAACCGCAGCTCTGATGTTCTTTTTGGTGTGGGAAAGGACCCCCATGATTAGGTCGTGACATTCTCCCACCACCATTCCATGCAAGCCCTCGTGCATGCAGTATTGTGGCCTTCTGTGTGTCCGCAACATCTTTCAACTAACCGGCTATCAAGCATGGCCTCAAGGGATGCTCCTTCCTTTTCGTTGGAATCAATGGCCCACCCATTATCTGGGTCACAAACCACTGTGGTTCAGCCTCTCTCTCAGGGTCGAAAACCACCTCCACGAGACCCACCATTCATAGTGGTGTCTCTGCCTCTGACTTCTCTCGAGCGCGAACATCTTCGTCATGTCACCTCAACATGACACCTCGAGACTCTGCTCCCACCACCACAGTCTGTCCGGCATCATTCCACAACACCACGAGGCATATTCCCTCTTATATCACTTGGCATGGGCTAAGCATCTCAGCACAACATTTCGCCCGTGCGGCACCCCACCCCCCTCCAAGGAGGGTGGGGTTCAGTCGTCCAGCTCTTCATATGTGAGGTTCACTGGTTTCATCCTGTCATGGACTCATCATGAGAGTGGCCCCAACTCCCAACCAATGGTGTCAAGTTTTACACGCATCTTCCTCCACTTTGTCGGGGAGACTCTCATCTCTTAGATAGGGACTAACCAGATGAACCACAGCTCTGATGTTCTTGCTGATGTGGGACAGGACCTTCATCCTCCTCTTTGTCGTGGCAACTCTCATATATTAGATAGGGACAAACCAGATGAACCGCAACTTTGATGTTCTTGCTGGTGTAGGATAGGGCCCCCATGATTGCATCGTGACAACGTTCAGCCCCTTAGACCACGCTGCAGCCCACCCTAACATAGGGTATTCTACGGCGCAGCCTAAGGGACCACGTTGCAGCCACACTCGGTCAAAGGCGGTTCTGGGTTCCATGGCCAAATCCTATTAAAGGTGATTTGGGGCTATGGAAAAACCATAAGCACCACATCATGGGACACTCCCTCTACCAAGAAAGGGACTACACCGCAGCCCACTGCCCACAGTGTAACTACCCCCAATTTGGAAATAGCCTCAAAAACCCTTATGTCACACCATCGCTCCTCCATGCTGCAACACTCAACCACCGAAGAAGGGCTTATGTCACAGCCTACCTCCATGGCGTAGCCATGCCTGAAAAAGCAGTAACCATGTTTCTCCTCCTGAGCTCCCCTACGCCATAGTTGAGGTCCACTACGCCACAGCCACTAGCACCACAGCACAACGCATACCTCCACGCTATAGTCATGGCATTTTTTACTATGGCTCCCCTAAAACTCCCCATTTTCCCTCCAAACACCTTGGAACTTCCTCCAAGTAGCTCCAACACTTGCAACCCACAAAGGAAAGGACTATAGGAATCTGATCCCTTACAAGTCCCCCCCCCCCACACACACCTCCTCCTAAACACCTCTAAACGCCTTGGAACCTCCTCCAGGTGCCCCCACACCAAAAACACAAAAAGGATAAGGCTCCCAACATCTGAACCCTTGAAAATTCAATGTAACTAATGAATATTATTATTATTATTATGGGTGTGATTTGTTTACAAAAGGACAAAATTGGTATAAGAAAAGGAAAATGAAATAGATACATGTGGATAGGTAGGCGCACGCGCAGGAGAGAGGGAGGGGCCATAGGAGAGCATCGTAATAGGGAGTTCGCGCCATCAAAGGTCATTCCTAGAAAAACGATCTTCACTTAGTGTTGCAACTAAGAGAAACAGGGGGGCATGTCATTGGGAAGACTAACAACAGGAGGTGCGCACACCAACAGGGGGTCGTGTCAAACTCATCAAGGTGGAGCTGCATGCGTCAATTGGTCAACGGTGTAGTAAAAGGTGTGACGCGGAAAGGGATACGCACACACACAGAGGGAGGGTGACGCAAAAGGGGTGGGGGCACACAGGGAGATGGTGAAGGTCTAATGGATGAGGGGTGGAAATAGAATAATGGGATTTTTTGGTCGGGATTTATCACCCCCCCCCCCTTAAAAAAGGTAGGGTTTCTCTAGAAGGGAAGAGTGGGGAAGGGGGACGTCGGCACTGAGTGACTTGCGGCCGGTGCAGCCTTGCACAGGATTCGTCTAATTCCTCCTCTCATCGGTTTCCTCAACTCATTGGGGGAATGATTCCGATTTCTTTCGGAGTTCTTAAAAATTGAGTCTCAATCACATCATTGCGATACGAGAGGATGGGTCCATGCTTCCGACTCAAACACTTAAGCCCGAAAAATTTTCCTATCATCAAGAGTTTCCTTCAATTCAACGAACCTTGTTTGGCCTGTTACCTTGGTTTCAATCCTCAGATTACGAGTAAGTTGGAATTATTTTGTTTGAAGTGGTCGGTGGGGTTTTCTTGCAACATTAGATTTTTTTCCATTCCACTTAATTTCATCCAAATCCAAAGAAGGATGAGTTCCCGTGTCCGCCTCAATGAAGATATTGATGTATGCATGGTTAGGGTCATCATAAAGGACAGAGATCAAACAAGGAATTATATTCCAACAATAAATGAAGCATCGCAAAGTGCAGGGAACTTGAGTAGGATTTAGTTGAATGAAGGATCTTCTATTGGTCACTCCAGTAGGTCTGGTATAAGGCACCAGCCTTAAACCTTACTTAATATTGAATTAAATGAGTAATTCACATTGATGATCTTTTCAGGTTTATAGTTTTAGAGAATTAGGACATAACTATTACATCTCAAAAGATTACAAAGTAGTCGCTTCTACTAAAATTTCCATAAAATAAAAGCTCTTAAAAAGAAACATGTCTAGTTCCATGTTTTAGGTAGCATGACTTTCCCTTGAACTCATCCCTAACCCTATTCCACGCTAAGACCTATGAAAAACATTTCAAAAACTTGGGATGAGCATAAAAATCTCAGTAAGGGATACACAATGAATGAAAACTGTTAGTTTTTTAAAACAACAAGTAAACCATGTATACTTTATCAAAGTAATACTTTTCACCTTTTCGAAGTAGTAAAAACTCTTTGCTGAATAGAAGTTCATTACTTACCCTTCTGTAACCAAAAGATTACCATAAAACTCATATAAAGATCACATAACATATAAAGGTAACTTGGGACATAAACATACATAAGTGGAATAACCATAAGGTTGACTTCCACACATATCACTTAATGGAATATCCATTCAGCCAACTTCAATTCATACTTAATAGAATATCCATACGGCCGAATTCCATACCCAATTCATTGGAGGTTATAACGTAACCACCCGTCCTGGTATTCAAGGCACCACCCATTATATGGTTTATCACGTAACCACCCGTAAAATGTCCAAGTACCATTATAAAATTATAACACATAAAACCAACATAAAGTAATGATAACATTTCCACATTTCAATAACAATATATCATTTAAATATATTGAAAAATTATAATCCTTTATAAAAACCATTTTTAATACCAAAATTAAAAAAACTTATATGGTATTTATTTTATTTTAAAAACATTATGGCTTGTTGAGGAAGCCAAAGATCAAATAATACTCGCGGTAGTGGAAAAGGTCGTTGTCACCGCGTACATAAAAGAAACATTCCTTTTTTTCGTTTAGTAAAATGCTTCATAGAAAAAATATTCCTTTTGAATAAACGTAAAAGTCAAAGGGGTTTATACACCGTATAAAAGAAGGTTGTGTTTAAAACAAAATATGCCTCAATGAATGGAGATTGAGACGAAGACCCTTACAAAGATGGTATCCTTGGTTTAAGGATAAACCAATTGAATAATTATGTGTGACAAACGAATACACCAAATATAAGTGGATATTAAGTGTAAAAAAATCAGAGGTTGTTCACACATATTCATATAACGTCATATTCAAGGAGTACAAGTTTATCCCAAAGAATCAAATTTGGGTTAAAAAGTTCGCTTACAAAAATTTGACAGCCTAACGGCGTCACTTCAAAATTCAGAAAAAGAGTTGATGAGAGATAAAAAAAGTATCTCATCACTTAAAATTTACATCAATAAGGATATATGAGAACATATCCCAACATAACAATATGTGAATTAAAAGACCCAACAAAAGAAGTCTTTTAAAAAGAGGAGGGTGAAAGGTTCCCTTACCGACTTGGGTATCTTTCGAAACATACACCCCATGAAAGAAGGTCAATACATCATTGATATAAATACTCATAAACGAAAGTATATTACATAAAGAGTAGAATAATGGGAAGTACATACACCACTCAAAGGAAATTGTGGGAAATGTAGCATAAATCTCACGGGAATAAAAGTGAGATGAAAAATCCCTTACGAAAACTCGGCAGCCTAACGACGCCACATAAAACTTACAAAAATGGATTGATGAGATCAAATAGGGTATCTCATCATATTAACTTAAAGTTTATAGAAAGAGGAATAAAAAATAACATCCCCCAACATAAAAAAAGAGGAGCTTAAAAGAAGTGACATAAAGGAGAGTACTTAAAAAGAAAGAGAGAGGTTAGATCTCTTATGAAAATTTGGCAGCCTAACGGCACCACTCAAAACTTCCAAAATGGATTGAAGAGAGAGAATAGGGTCTCTAATAACATGAACATAAAAATTAAATTAATATTAATATAAAATAACATCCCAATAACAAGAAATACGATCTTTAAAAGGAATGACATAAAAGAGTGTACTTAAAAAGAAAGAGTGGAGTATGATCCCTTACCTCGGGTCCGACTTGACTCGATCGTTCTTTAACGTCCTGAATAATAAATTTGAGTTAATTTATAATTGATTAAGAACCTTTTTCAATTTCATTATTCTTTTTATATCAATTATTGACATGTTATAAACATTATGTAATCATTTATGTTAATAATATTTGTTTTTTCGATATTTGGTTCTTAAGTCAAAAGTGGACTTCTTACAATTACATGTTGTTCGTGTGGTCAATGGTTCATTATATCCAGAATAATATTCATGATTTGGATATCATATATATCATATATATCCAGCATATACATGTATTTATAATATTACATAATCATTTAGAGGTAAGAAATGAAATGCACCATTCATGGAGACGGTAATCCGTACGTACGCATGAACGCTACTTTCATTTCTTTGTCATATTAATGGAATTAAAAATAAATGAGAGGTATGTATATTTTAATTCCAGAATTATATTCATAATTTATATGTAACATAAATTATATATATTCATTATAAATATGTACTTATAATAGTACATTGCATTTGGGGATAAGAAATGAAATGCACCATTCATGGAGACGGTAAGCTGTACGTACGCATGAACGCTACTTTCATTTCTATCTCATACATTAATGGAAATAAATAATAATGATATAGAATTATATAATAATTAAAGTATAAAATAATATATAATAACTTTAAATCCATCATTTATACGTCCCACATATGGAATTAACGAATCACATCACTTTGAGGGGGTGGTAGTCCGCACTTTCTTAAATGAAGATATCGCGTTTACCCATAATGGAAACCATAAAGGTATGCCATAAATGAAAAATACAGAAGCTTAAGTAAAACATAAACATATTATATATCATATATAAATATAGTTACATCTTAATGGACACCTTTGAAGGTGTTATATGAGTGTTGAACAATCATCGTTTCGTGAGGCAGAAATTCTCCATCCACGGAAACAGTATGTTCTTTAACCATTAGATGTAGGTGTGTGTAAGTGTAGCTCGAATCCTTATTACAAAAACATACTAGTATATTGAATATACTGGATTTGTTACAAAAGAAATGAATAAAAAAAGTTTACGGGGTTGTAGAGGCAAAATAAAACAAAAGGACTCTAGTGAAGACATTACCTTAAAATCGGGTAACTCCCTTTGGTTTGAGATCAAAGGCTTCCTTGGGAAGACTTATGCCCAAAGTGAGGCTTCAAGGAGTAATAGAGGGAAGTGGAGAGATAAAATGGGCAGAGGTTGGCCGATCCAAAGGCTTTGGGAGTGTGGGTAAGGAGGTAGTGGTGGGGGCCTTTTATAAGAGGAGAGGAGGGGCACTCTTGTAAAGTTACAAAATGTTACTTTATTTTCAAAAGAGTCTCGGATTTTAAAGGTCCCACATTAATTTATTTCGAGGATAAGGTGATAGGGGTTCTAAATCCACTCATCCAATAGGTTTTGTACATGTTTAGGTCTTATATATTACATTATATTTCAATTTTATTTAAATCGTTAAATAATGAGGTCATCACTGCATCATCAGGATTTCATAAATAATTTAATTTAGTTAATGTATAAAAATTATAAATAAATTACTATGATGTAGGAAATCGTTTTAGCTTTCCAATGACTATTTATAGTCAAAAATATTACTTTTATAACCCCATGTAAAAATTGTTTTAGTAAAACATCTCATGTTTGTGTCATTTTTACTTTAACATTAAATAAAAAGGTATTTATGTATTTTTCCAACCAAAGTGGATCCATGGGGTCCCCAAGTTGACCCATGGATTTTCTTGGTCGGCCATGACACATTCAATGAGGGTAGGACAAGTTTCTAGGTCATTTCATTTTATTAAAACATTATTCTTACCTTAAACTACACAAATTACCTCTAATCGCGATTAAAAACTTAATAAGTTACTATTCACCAAAAAATTATTTTTATCCCATTGAACCACATTTCACTTCTTAATGACAACCATGTATGTCGGATTTTCGAAATTCAAAACACAAAGATGACAAAATTTCATTTAAACGGAAAAATCAGTTTTTACAATTACCACTTAGTGGTTTCACTATTCATCAAAAATTGAGGTTTTTCATAAAATTACCAAAAATTCACCCTAAGATATATTTGATATTCTGAATTCAAAAATGATGTATATTTTACAAAATTAAAAAAAATAAGTTGCATTAATTACTTTAATAATTAATTCCCGCTGTCAAAACAAATAGCGTGTTTTTATGAAACAAAATGTATCAAAAGATTGACACTAGTTTAAGTCCGATTTCAAAGTGAAATTAATTCCAAAGACCACAATTGGATTAGATGGTAAAAATATATTCTAATTTAACTTTAAAACCAATTAAAAATATAATCTAATAATATAAATAAATTAGATTAAAAAGAGGTTTTGAATTAAAATACAACATTTTTCACTATTCATTAAAAATTGAACTTTTTTGGAAAAATACCAAAAATTTACACAAAGTAAATTTTGATGTCCCGATTCTAAAGAAGAATTTTATTTTGTCAAATATAGCACATACCATTTTCAAAATGTTGATTTAAAAGAGGTTCGCCATCAAAAGGCGGTTAATCGACCTTTTAAAGAATATTAGAATGTTTACGCTTAAAATTGGATTCATTCGCATTTTTAATCCTCTAACATTTATTGTAAAAAGTTAAAATATTTGACAAACATATATAATAATTTTGTAGTTAGTTCCATTCATTCCCTCCATCACAACATCTAGGTGTTAACTACCATTTAAAATAATATTATTTTATTATTAGAGTGCAACGTAAGATTCCCAAGAAACTCGTTGTTGCGTGTTGGGTACGCCATCGAGCATAGCATCCCCTTTAATGTCATATTAATATTTTATTCACAAATATGGATAAATATGAAATTGTCATATTCTTTATTTACCTGGGGTGTTACATCCTTCCCCCCTTTTGGGAATTGGGTCCTCACAATTTTAAAATTGAGCATGGAAACATCCTTGAAAGTCCCACATCGGAACAATAGTCTGTAAAACAATCACTTTAAAATAATGAAAGATAAGTACAGAGGTCGCCCGAGTTAACCCATAATAGGATTCCGTGTAGGAAAACATGGACATGGAAGAAAAAGCAAAGTGTCATGTTCTTGAGGGAGAGTGATAGTAAACATGTCTAGGAGAAAGTTAACCATAAGAAAATCACAAACTTGTGATGGGTTAAACGGTATTTGATTCCCCAGTAGGAAAAGTTAATAGACAACATTTTGTTTTAATTTACTTTTTATTGAGGAATCTATTCATAAGGAAACATAATCACTTATCATGTTGACTTTCAACTTTTATTAGATTCCTTACACAAACTCATATTTTCTCCAAAAGATGAGTATTTAGGAAGACTTGTTCATATTAAGAGTACTATAATCAAATTCTAGAGAATCACCTAATCCACCAAAGAGAACTATATACTTCTCCTGTCTTTAGGATTTAACCAAAACAAAAACCCAAAAGGTTAGTACAAGATCAGATAATCCAGAAAAGGATAACACTTTAAAAAAAATCTATGCTTAATCTCCAAAATTTTTCCAGCAAAACCCAAAGTTCAACGAGGACCATCCGATAAACAATTTGTCCATAAAATTCTTCAAAGTAAACCAATCTAAGATTGAAACCCAAATATTTGAAGGATTTAGTCACAAAGTCTTCCAAGTTAAATCGTAACATTTATCTCCAAACAACATCAGTTGCTCCTAAAGTCTCATATTGAAAAGTAATTAACCTAATCACATATCCTCCATGATAGGTTAATCATTTTCATAAATAACCCAAAATCAACTTACTCTTAATTAATAAAATCATATAACTAAAAACAATCAGTCAAACTAACTAGGGACTTCACGTAGTCCAGTGGTAGGTGATAAATACCAGTCGCACTTTGGTTGTGGGTTCGATTCCCGCAGCTTTGTCCGATGCGACGGGTAGTCACACGGTCTGCATGTTGTCCTTTTTCCAAAACTATATAATTATCAAATCATTCCCCAAAAAAGGATAAAATCATCAAAAATAACCATAACATAATTTAACATCAATTTTATCTCATGCCTTTCACTTGAATCATAACATGTAGTAACCCATAATTACCTCAAAAGTAAGGATCATATAAACCCAAATGGTTCTTTATAACTATGTCCACAAAAGAAAAGATAACTATTCCTTGAATAAAATTTGCATATATTAAACATCATGGTTACAAATAATATAAAAAGTCTTCTAATGTAACCCCATCATCAAAAGAGACTTAATACTCATAAGAATTTTACCATAACTCTTGAAGACCTTATATATTGACATCTTACTCATTCAACATTCTTCATGATCCATTAACCATTCCTTTATAACTTATTCCGAAATACCTCTTTCCTAAAAACAAAATCATGAATCATATCCTAAGATTCCAAAATAGGAAAACAATAGTCATGAAATAATACATACCTTGCATTGGTCATTGTCAGTTTCTTCATCCTCAATCAGAATGGAATTAGGTATTGGTAAATTAATATTTGTACGATCCTGGTGATCCCATTCCCGAAACGTCTTCATAGGACATGTGTTTGCATAATGACCATGCACACCACATTTAAAACATTCAATTGATCACTCAGAAATATCTTCTTTCCCTTTCCTCGAGTCAACTAGATGCTTCCTTTTTCCATGGCAGGTTCTTGCTTTATGACCTTCATTTCCACATCTATAGCATATTTCTGTCCCTTTGAAACATTTTCCAAGGTGTTTCTTTCCACATCTTTGACACATAGGTTTTTGTACACACTTACCTTTATGATTATTACCTGTAGTTCCGTAGGGATTTGTTTCTCTCATATATGATGCCTTATATAAATCACCAAGGTTTGGGTGGTCAATCATGACTCCAGATAGTTGGTTGAGGATAAACACAAGATTTCTCATTGCAGCTCCCATATCATTCAGTTGCTCACTTAGAAAACTGTCACAGTTTCCTTCACTGCCACCGTTACCTTGGTGCCTGCTAGATCCAGCCGTTTACTAAAACCAAGAAGGTCAGTGTGAGTATATCAACAAAACCATCATGTACTAAAGAGGAAGATAAACACTAAGATATAATTACTCATTCACTTTATCTAAAAAATATGACTCATTCTAAAATCCTAACCATTATGGTCATGTCACTTATGCATAAAGAATACCCTAACCTCTAAAGTTATCTAAACCGACCTTTGATACAAACTATAAGGCCATAGCCTTAAACCTTACTTAATATTGAATTAAATGAGTAATTCACATTGAGGATCTTTTCAGGTTTAGAGTTTTAGAGAATTAGGACATAACTATTACATCTCAAAAGATTACAAAGTAGTCTCTTTTACTAACATTTCCATAAAATAAAAACTCTTAAAAATAAACATGTCTAGTTCCATGTTTTAGGTAGCATGACTTTCCCTTGAACCCATCCTTGACCCTATTCCACGCTAATTCCTTGTGAAAAAACATTTCAAAAACTTGTGATGAGCATAAAAAGCTCACTAAGGGATACACAAAGAATGAAAACTGTTAGTTTTTCAAAACAACAAGTAAACCATGTATACTATATCAAAGTAATACTTTTCACCTTTTCGAAGTAGTAAAAACTCTTCGCTGAATAAAAGTTCGTTACTTACCCTTATGTAACCAAAAGATTACCATAAACCCCATATAAAGATCACATAACATATAAAGGTAACTTGGGACATAAACATAATTAAGTGGAATAACCATAAGGTCGACTTCCACAAATATCACTTAATGGAATAGCCATTCGGCCAACTTCCATTCATACTTAATGGAATAGCCATACGGCCGAATTCCATACCCAATGCATTGGAGGTTATAATGTAACCACCCGTCCTAGTATTCACGGCACCACCCATCATATGGTTTATCACGTAACCACCCGTAAAATGTCCAAGTACCATTATAAAATTATAACACATAAAGCCAACATAAAAGAATGATAACATTTCCACATTTCAATAACAATATATCATTTAAATATATTGAAATAATATAATCCTTTATCAAAAACATTTTCAATACCAAAATACAAAAAAAAATATATGGTATTTATTTTATTTTAAAAACATTACGACTTGTTGAGGAAGCCAAAGATCAAATAATACTCGCGGTGGCGGAAAAGGTCGTTGTCACCACGTACGTAAAAGACACATTCCTTTTTGTTGTTTAGTAAAATGCTTCATAGAAAAAATATTCCTTTTGAATAAACGTAAAAGTCAAAGGGGTTTATACACCATATAAAAGAAGGTTGTGTATAAAACAAAATATGCCTCAATGAATGGAGATTGAGACGAAGACCCTTACAAAGACGGTATCCTTGGTTTAAGGATAAACCAATTGAATAATTATGTGTGAAAAATGAATACACCAAATATAAGGGGATATTAAGTGTAAAACAATCAGAGTTTATTCACACATATTCATAGAACGACATATTCAAGGAGTACAAGTTTATCCCAAAGAATCAAATTTGGGTTAAAAAGTTCCCTTCCAAAAATTTGACAGCCTAACGGCGTCACATCAGAATTCAGAAAAAGAGTTGATGAGAGATAAAAAAAAGTATCTCATCACTTAAAATTTACATCAATAAGGATATATTAGAACATATTCCAACATAACAATATGTGAATTAAAAGACCCAGCAAAAGAAGTCTTTTAAAAAGAGGAGGGTGAAAGGTTCCCTTACTGACTTGGGTATCTTTCGAAACATACACCCTATGAAAGAAGGTCAATACATCATTGATGTAAATACTCATAAACGAAATTATATTACACAAAGAGTAGAATAATGGGAAGTACATACACCACTCAAATGAAATTGTGGGAAATGTTGCATAAATCTCACAGGAATAAAAGTGAGATGAAAAATCCCTTACGAAAACTCGGCAGCCTAATGACGCCACATAAAACTTACAAAAATGGATTGATGAGATCAAATAGGGTATATCATCATATTAACTTAAAGTTTATAGAAATAGGAATATAAAAGAACATCCACCAACATAAAAAAAGAGGAGCTTAAAAGAAGTGACATAAAGGAGAGTACTTAAAAAGAAAGAGAGAGGTTAGATCTCTTACGAAAATTTGGCAGCCTAACGGCGCCTCTCAAAACATCCAAAATGGATTGATGAGAGAGAATAGGGTCTCTCATAACATGAACATAAAAATTACATTAAGATTAATATAAAATAACATCCCAATAACAAGAAAGATGAGCTTTAAAAGGAATGACATAAAATAGTGTACTTAAAAAGAAAGAGTGGAGTATGATCCCTTACCTCGGGTCCCACATGACTCGATCATTCTTTAACGTCCTGAATAATGAACTTGAGTTAATTTATACTTCATTAAGAACCTTTTTCAAGTTCATTATTCCTTTTATATCAATTATTGACATGTTATAAACATTATGTAATCATTTAAGTTAATAATGTTTGTTTTTTCGATATTTGGTTCTTAAGTCAGAAGTGGACTTCTTACAAATACATGTTGTTTGTGTGGTCAATGGTTCATTATATCCAGAATGATATTCATGATTTGGATATCATATATATCATATATATCCAGAATATAAATGTATTTATAATATTACTTAATCATTTAGAGGTAAGAAATGAAATGCACCGTTCATGGAGACGGTAAGCTGTACGTACGCATGAATGCTACTTTCATTTCTTTGTCATATTAATGGAATTAAAACTAAATGAGAGGTATGTATATTTTAAATCCAGAATTATATTCATCATTTATATGTAACATACATTATATATATTCATTATAAATATTTACTTATAATAGTACATTACATTTGGGGATAAGAAATGAAATGCACCGTTCATGGAGACGGTAAGTCGTACGTACGCATGAACGCTACTTTAATTTCTATCTCATACATTAATGGAAAGAAATAATAATGATATAGAAGTATATTATAATTCCAGTATAAAATCATATATAATAACTTTAAATCCATCCTTTATACGTCCCACATATGGAATTAACGAATCACATCACTTTGTGGGGGCTGTAGTCCGCACTTCCTTAAATGAAGATATTGTGTTTACCCATAATGGAAACCATAAAGGTATGCCATAAATGAAAAATAAATAAGCTTAAGTAAAACATAAACATATTATATATCATATAGAAATATATTTACATCTTAATGGCCACCTTTGAAGGTGTTATATGAGTGTTGAACAATCATCGTTTCGTGAGACAGAAATTCTCCATCCATAGAAACAGTATGTTATTTAACCATTAGATGTAGGTGTGTGTAAGTGTAGATCGAATCCTTATTAAAAAAACATCCTAGTATATTTAAGATATTGTAGTTGTTACAAAAGAAATGAATAAAAAGAGTTTAGGGGGTTGGAGAGGAAAAATAAAACAAAAGGACTCTAGTGAAGACATTACCTTAAAATCGGGTAACTCCCTTTGGTTTGAGATAAAAGGCTTTCTTGGGAAGACTTATGCCCAAAGTGAGGCTTCAAGGAGTAAGATAGGGAAGTGGAGAGACAAAATGGGCAGATGTTGGACGATCCAAAGGCTTTGGGAGTGTGGGTAAGGAGGTAGAGGTGGGGAACTTTTATAAGAGGAGAGGAGGGGCACTCTTGTAAAGCTACAAAATGTTACTTTATTTTCAAAAGAGTTTCGGAATTTAAAGGTCCCACATTGATGTATTTCTAGGATAAGGTGATAAGGGTTCGAAATCCACTCATCCAATAGGTTTTGGACATGTTTAGGTCTTAGATATTACATTATCTTTCCATTTTATTTAAATCATTAAATATTATGTCATCACTACATCATCATGATGTCATAAATAATTTAATTTATTTAATGTCTAAAAATTATAAAAAAAATACTATGATGTAGGAAATCGTTTTATATTTCCAATTAAAATTTATATTCAAAAATAGTACTTTTATAACCCTATGTAAAAATTGTTTTAGTAAAACATCTCATGTTTGTGTCATTTTTACTTTAACATTAAATAAAAATGTATTTATGTCTTTTTCCAACCAAAGTGGATCCATGGGGTCCCCAAGTTGACCCATGGATTTTAGTGGTCGGCCATGAAACATCCAATGAGGGTAGGACAAGTGTCTAGGTCATTTCATTTTATTAAAACATTATTCTTACCTTAAACTACATTAATTACCTCTAATCGCGATTAAAAACATAATAAGTTACTATTCACCAAAAAATTGTTTTTATCCCATTGAACCACATTTTAATTCTTAATGACAACAATTTATGTCGGATTTTTTAAATTCAAAACACAAAGATGACAAAATTTCATTTAAACGGAAAAATCAGTTTTTATAATTACCACTTAGTGGTTTCACTATTCATCAAAAATTGAGGTTTTTCAGAAAATTACCAAAATTTCACCCTAAGATATATTTGATATTCCGAATTAAAATATGATGTCTATTTTAAAAAATTCAAAACACATAAGTTGCATTATGTAATTTAATAATTAATTCCCGCTATCAAAACAAATAGCGTGTTTTTATGAAACAAAATGTATCAAAAGATTGACACTAGTTTAAGTATGATTTCAAAGTGAAATTAATTCCAAAGACCACAATTGGATTAGATGGAAAAAATATATTCTAATTTAACTTTAAAACCAATTCAAAAGAGAATCTAATCATATAAATAAATTAGATTAAAAAGAGGTTTTGAATTAAAATACAACAGTTTTCACTATTTATTAAAAATTGAACTTTTTTGGAAAAATACCAACACTTTACAAAATGTAAATTTTGATGTCCCGATTCTAAATAAGAATTTTATTTTGTCAAATATAACACATACCATTGTCAAAATGTTGATTTAAAAGAGGTTCACCATCAAAAGGCGGTTAATTGACCTTTTAAAGAATATTAGAATGTTTACGCTTAAAATTGGATTCATTCGCATTTTTAATCCTATAACATTTATTGTAAAAAGTAAAAATATTTGAAAAACATATATAATAATTTTTTAGTTAATTCCACTCATTCCCTCCATCACAACAGGTAGGCGTTAACTACCATTTAAAATAATATTATTTTATTATTAGAGTGCAACGTAAGATTCCCTAGAAACTCGTTGTTGCGTGTTGGGTACGCCATCGAGCATAGAATCCCCTTTAATGTAATATTAATATTTTATTCACAAATATAGATAAATATGAAATTTTCATATTCTTTATTTACCTGGGGTGTTACATCTGGTACTCCCAGTTCTTCCATGTCTAGTTATGGCATTTTTCGTGGTCAACCAGGGATTGGTGCCCAAGGAAATAGGAACATTGGTGGAGGTCCTACAGAACCCACTACAGGTCCTAGAACTCCCAGTAATGGGTGCCAACCTGATGGTCCCATGAAGGGTCCTAGACCGGTCTCCAGTTATGGCATTTTCAGTGATCGGAAGGAAAATGGTGCTCCCCATGGACCCAGCATAGCTGCTGCACAAGGCAACCAGAGAAAAGGTCCAGGCCCTCAAAACAACCCACCTGGATCTGGTAATTGCATTTTCATAGGTCCATGTGGTGACCTCCATAGACCGGTCGTTGGTGTAGAAGGTGACAATGGCGGAAGACCGATCCCTGGCCACCCTGCGTCTGGTTATGGCATTTTCAGTGGCAGGAAAGCTTATCCTCATGGTGGGAGACCGGGTGTGGATGCTAGCAGTGATTAAGACCAAAGTAGAGATGCTTGAGGTTTGAAAGGTCTGCCAGTGTATAGTTATGGGATTTTTAGTGGCCAGAAGATGAATTCTCCTGGAGTTGGTTAGAGTAGAGCAGATTTGAGGAGTAATGACATTTTCAGCGGCATACTTGGTGTCTCTGCTGGTCCGGACATGCCTGCATCTGGTTATGGTGTTTTTAGCACACAGAAGAATGATGACAATTCTAGTGATAGATCACCTATGGGAACAGAAGGGGAGAAAACAAAAGCTTCAGGCTACACAGTGAGAGAGGCACCAGAGAAGAAATGAGAGAGGCCTTGGAATGCTGCGATTGATTCATCCTAGTGTGAATACCACTATAAGAAACCCTTCCTCCTCTGCCTTAGTAAATTTATACTAGGAAAATTTATTCTGAAATTTGTTATCTTCAGAAGAGTGGGGAAGGGCGTTTGGGAGGGTCGGATACCATGTTAGAATGGAGCTAAAAAATGATACCCAAGATATTCTCCTAAGAGAGACCTTAAACACACCTTCAGCAGTGGTAAATAATGAAATATTAGTTATCTTAGAATCTGTCACTAATTGTGATTTTGTGATATCAAAAGAGAGGGACATCTTATCATTTAAAAATTAGGCTTATAGGATCTCAAATTAATTACTAGCTAAAAATATTTTCTAGAAGATTAATTAAACTGTCAAGTTATACTGGATGGAAGTTTGACCACTCAATAACATTCGATAGTATAGATCAGCAAGTTGATATTTACAAGAAAAATAGGAAACCAAAGAACTATAAAGTCAGTTGTTTCCCATGAAGGACCATTTAAAAGTGTAATCAAATAGCAAACCTTTTGACATAAATGGATTGGGAAGTACATGAAACTACCAACTACATGTAGGATGAGGTGAAAAAAAGCGATCTCAAGGTAGCAACAATTTTAGAACCAAATAGGTTTTGTCCAAAAGAAAAAGAATCTTAGTGATGGCATGAGAATATCCAACTTAATGTTTAACCTAAACGGGTCGTTATAAAGTTTTACACATTTATATTAATGAATGTTGAATGATAAAAATGAGGTAGACTTGAACCCCCAAGGTCCTCTCTAAAGGAGGTCTTGAGGATCTTTTATAATAAATAATATAAATCACACCGGACCATAAATCCGATGTGGGATGCAGAATCCAACACTCCCCCTCAAGCTAGGTGTACCTAGTTTGGACGCAAAAAGAAAAGAGACTAAACCAAACAAATGAAAACAAAACAATCAACATATTGAAAACACTCCCCCTCAAGCTGGAAAGCCCCAACTTGATTACAAAACAAGATGAAATAAAAGGAAACAAGCAATAATCATAGCTCCCCCTCAAGATGATGGGTGGAACATTTCACGAGTGCAGTAGAGCAACCACTCAGACCTGGCCGATTGACGGAGCGTCGGAAATCTTCACTAGTGGGGTCGGTCGATGATACGTCGGGAATTCCACACTAGCACCGGGAAAGCCACACTTGTGGGGCCGGAGACGGGAGGTGGGGATTCCAAAGAGTCATTGTGGGATATGGCAGCGCCATAAGGGTCCGGATCCTAGTAGGTCGAAGTGTTTTGCCACGGTGGAGAAAGCGTGAGGGTGTGCCAGCGGACAGGGAGGCAACTGTCGGGAGTCTTCGGGAGATGCCGACGACAGGAGGTGGGGATTCCGCAGGAGGTGCCGACGATGGGAGGCGGGGCTGCCTGGCAGAGGATCTTGTAGCGGACAGGATCCGTCTCTAGAGAACGAGGTGTCGGAGCCGCATCTGGAAGTGGGGCCGCTGGGATGTGGAGGGGAAGCTGCTTCACGCGGGGAGCAGGGAGCGTCGTCGGGTAGCCGAGAGGGAGCCGCGACGGTAGTCGGAGCTGGGAGGAGATCTGTGTTGGGATGGAAGCCTTCTGGGTTGCCTTGCGAGGAGGCCGGTGTGGGGAGAGACCGTCAGGGATCTAAGAGAGAGTCGTAGTGGCTTGAGGTGCGTGTAGGGAGCAGCGCAAAGAGGCGGGTCGTGGCCCATCGAGCCACAAGGAAGCAGCAGGAGAGGGGATCGAGAGGGAGGCAGCACCGGAAGCTGCTTGAATGGTAGGGTGGTTCGTGCGTAGCGGGAGATGTGGGAGCCAGCCAGTCTGCTCACCTGGAGATGCGGGAGTGGCTGTCAGTAGATGCGGGGAGTGGGAAAGACCGTCGGGTAGGGTGGGAGTGGTGGAGGAGGTGGGGTCGGGTGTCGCCGGAAGTCCGCATGAGAGACGGTAGTGGGGAGAGGGTAGCGCCTGGGATGAGGGAGGTGGTGCTGGAAGTCGTCAAACGGGAGGTCGGGTCGTGCATAGCAGGATAGGCGGGAGGCGGAAATCGCCTAGAATCTGCAAGAGAGGCGGTTGGGTCGTGGTGCAATGACGTCAAGACCGATCGATGAAGGCTGGATCAGGATGTGCGGCGTCGGGCGACAACGTCTGAGTGGGGTCGGTCTTCGCCAGGAAGTCGCAGGAGAGGCAGCAGCGGGGAGGTGGCAGCGCTAGAGAAGTCGACGCGAGGAGGTGACCACTGGAAGGGAGACGTCGTGCGTAGAGGGAGGGCTGCTGGGGGCCGACGATGTCACGCGTAGGGAGCAGTAGGGAAGAGGCGGGTCAGGAGTCACGCGGGAGGACGGGGTCACCGCACACAGTGGGGAGGGGCATCGGGGAAGTAGGCACCGGTAGGGCGGAGATCCGCTGAAGATGGAGGGAGGCGGGGCTGGGGTGAACCGGGAATTTGCAAAGGTCAGCCAAGGGCGGCGGCTGTTTTAGGGCTGGATGGCCTTTGGCAGAGCTGCTGCCCCCCACAGGAGAAATTATCAGGAACCCTAAACGGGATAAAAAAATAGATGGGAGAGAGGGCTCAGGTTTAGAAAACCTCCTGTGATACCATGTTGAATGATAAAATGAGAGAAACACAAACCCTCAAGTTACTCTCTTAAGGAGGCCTTGAGGTTCTTTTATAATGAATAATATAAACCACACCGGACCATAAGTCCATGCAGACTCCAACAATGAAGATACTTGAACAGGACGCCATGTTGCATGCAAAGAAACAAAGAAAGCAGTCAATGATGCAAGATCAAAAGTTTTCAAGGGGTCATGCCATTCATTACATATTAAGAAGGGTGATAGATATTTCTACAATATGGGAAATAATGACAAGAGATTTTGATCATGTAAGATGTATAAAAGATAGAAATGGATTGTGCCCCTTTCATGGATGAAAAAATTAAAAAAAATGAGATAACTACTTTAATAAACTTTTTAATGAGCGAACTATTAATTTAGACTTGCATAATCTAATAATTAATATAGAAAATCTCAAATTGCCCATATATGATTAAGGAATCTTTGAAAAGAGTAGACAATAGAAAAGCAGCTCAGTTGGATAACATTTGCATCGATGTGTTGAAATATTGAGGCAAGAAAGCATAAATCATCTCACTGGATTAATGAGATTCTTAAATCTAAGAAAATATATGATAAATAGGGAAATATTGCACCACTAATCAAATGAAATATTGCACTAGTACTTGTGTACAAAAAAAAATGAGATGTTCTATGTTGTGAAAATAGATGCATTAAATTTATGAGTTGCACCAATAGACTTTGGGAAATAATGATTGATCGCACAATTTGAAGCAAAAAAAGGTTGGGTTTAATGCTTGGACGTTCGATAACATAGTAGATTTATTTGATATAGTTTTGATGAAACATTGCCTCCAAAAAAACTCAAAATTTTCATATGGACTTCATTAATTTAGAAAAATCATATGATAAAATCTCTCAAGCAGTTTTGTAGGAAGTATTAAAAATGAGAGGAGTTGGAGTGACATATTGAAGTCATTCATTTCAATACATGCATGAAAGGGAAAGGGATGTAACAAGAGTGAAAACTCTAAGAGGTGACTAAACAAACTTCTCTTTCTCAATAGGATTGCATCAAGATTCAACTTAAAACTCATGCTTATTTACACTGATAAAGTTATCGTTGCAAAATCCAAAGAGGCAGTGAATATAAAGTTTAAGGTATGGAGTGACTCTAAAATTAAGTGGTTTTTAACTAAGGGTAAAACATAATATATAGTGTAATTTTAGCAAAAGACCGTATAACAATACGATGGATGTAAAATTGGGAGCTCGCATCAGTTTAAGAGTGAACAGATAAATACACTTATAACAGATTTCAGTCTAACTGCACCCACACAAGAGAGAGCTTCGATGAACATACCATAAATTGCCTCTTCATTTTTCTCATACACAAAGAATCCGATAAACACACAAGAAATACCTGCCAACAACAAAGCAGCCCAGTGTTAATTCAGATGTCATATGTTACACATAAAAATTTCAGTTTTGAGTTTGTGTTCAGAAAATATTTTTTGTTCTTCATTTTTTTAAATGTATTAAAAAATTAATAGATTATGAAAATAAAAAATATTAAAAAAAATAAAATAAACAGTGTTTTGAAATAAAAAATATAAAAATATAATAAAAAACAAGATATAATATAATTTTTTTCTAGTATTTAGGAGTTATACAATAATAAATAAAACCAAGGATAATTATATTCATGAAAAATTTTGTGTATCTTATAGAAGAGGGAGGGAAGAGAAGAGAGCAAACTAATAACAAATAATCTCTGGAAAAAAACAACTCCAATGAGGCTGAGCATTGATAAGAGGAAAATAGTCTGTATCATAACCAGATTAGGTGTTGTAAAGTATACACAAGAATACTTGATAAATAATTTACAACAGTGAAAAAAATATTTTGCTGTAAGAGCATCTTAATGACCCATAAACCAAACCCATAAAAAAATTAAAAATACAATTTTTCTGCACAATAACAACTAAGGAACAAAATCTCCCCACAAAATAGAAATGAATTACATCCAGATGATACCTTGATGAATAGCATCCAATCATTTCCCTTGCAAAGGGATTTAAAAGGAAACACCATTGAGTTTCATGATGAGTCCACTGACAATGCAACTTGTTTTGACGTCTCCACATGTATGTAGAAATTTGACAAAGGAATTTTCTCAGCTTTATAACCCAGGGTGCAACAAGAATTGCCTTACTTTAGGCTGTGAAGAGGGAGGACCTCAGATAAATCCCTTCACTAAATAATAGTACTAGCAAGTCATGTATCATTAATATTTTATATGAATACAAAAAAGTTGCAGATGATAATTCTCCATGCAAAGAGAATTAATTATGAGATGGATATCTTAATTCCATTTATGTCAAGAAAGCAGCTTACAAAATATGGATGTTCAAAGCTTTTGCAAATATTTTGGCCCTGTTTGGTTTTACAAAAAAAAAATTGGTTTTATTTTCAAATAAATGCAGAAGAAAATATATAATATCACATAAAGGGAAAATATATTTTTGAAAATGAAAATAAAAATGAACGATTTTTTTAATAAAAAAACTAGTTTTCATATTTCCTAAAAAATGAAAATGTAAGACAAGGTAAAACATGTGCTTTATTATTTTCCCCCAACATCCAAAATATTTTTTTCATATCTTTTAATAAATTTTTAGAGGATTAAAACAAGAAACATTTTTCAAAACCAAACCTAATCTTAGGCTTCCATTGGTTTTAAAAAGCATTTCCTCTTTTCATTTTCAAAAAACAAATTACAAAAAATGAATTACGTGAATTGAAAATATTTTTTTAGAAAATGGTACATTTTCTAAAAACAAATACCGAAACTTGTTTTAATATTTTTCGACAAATGAAAATGATTGGACATGCAAATTCTTTATTCTTTTGTTTCCCCTTCAACTCTTCAAAACATTTTCTAACATTTTACCTATTACATATTTTAAAAATGAAAAAAGGAAATGTTTTCCAAAACCACACACACATAGGTTTTCTGGATTTGAAGGAAAGCTAAAAACTTTTAAGGGAAACTCATGCATTGAAAACGGATTTTCTAGGTGTGTGTTTACCACAGTTCAGCAGAATTCAAGAACATTATTATTTAGCTTTCAAATTTTTTGATTAAAAAATTCTTATAATGAAAGGACCCTTAAACAAATCATTCGAGCTTAAAAAATGCTTAATCTCATAAAAACTGTATAAAACATCTTAATGAACCCAAAAAATAGACTTCAAAAAAGTACAGATATTAGTAAATAATAGAGAATTCAGGAGGAAAAGTGAGAAAGACAGAGTAGTGATTCATACATTTTCTCAGGGAAACTGCCATGGATAAACAATAATATTTCTATAATTAAGAGAAGCTTTGAAACTATTATAATAATAGTGCATCCGGATTCAATGAAGCTATAATAAAATTTTGTCAAGACAAAGATTGTGGAAAGTGTATGAATTTTATCCCTCCTTTGAAGTGTGTCAGCAACTACAAGATGATGCATCAATAAATGCATTTGTTAGAAATTTTATCATTAGAGAAATGGTACAACTTAATCATTCGACACCATTGAACTGCTGGTTTAATAAACACCCAAACAAACCTTAGAATCATAGTTAAAGCATCTACAAAATCAAAAGAACGTATCACATCATTAATTTTCTAGTGAATGGACTCAATAATAGGTGCCAGCAACCAAAAATTAACCTTTCATTGCAAATTATCACATTGATCATGAAAAAAGGAAAACCACAATCATATTTCCAAAAACAGCACAGCAGACATCAGGAAAAAAACATCAAAACATATTGAAATGAAGAGTGAGTACCCTTTCATCATCCAAGAAATAAAAAAGATTTTGATGCCTCATCTCCCCTAAGTTTCTTTTCAACCTTCAAATGTGAGTATGCCATAATTGTATTTTTTAAGCCATCCTTCCAGTAATCAATTAGAACACTCATTAATAAAGAAAGAAAATAGAAAATATTAATAGTAATACCAATAACGAAACTCTGATGAATGATAATTATAATAATATCATTAATAGATACGTTTTATTTTTTAATTTGCTCCTATATTTTTTATTGTAATAGTGGATGCTCTAGACCCAACATAAACAATACTATTTGATTAACATATCATGTATACAGTGAGTAATACAGGATGTACGTTTATCATAATAATTTTGATATTTCTGCATCCACTATTTATAGGGTAATGTCCATAGATTATATGTCGTATCAAAAGGTTATAGCAGTTCTCATGCTATAATGAAAACCTAGAGATACTAGGGTAGTAATCTTAAACCTATTTCCTATGGTCCAGAAACATCATGTTGTCATGAAACAGATGACGTGTGACTGTGGTGATGTTTCTCACCTTAGGAAATTGTAAAACTATTTAATTGGGGGTAAAAATTCATGATTATGTCAAAAAAATTCATATTAATTGTTATTGGATGATGAAATTTTGAACCCTATCACAATATATTATAATTTTTTTATTTAGTTCCACTATAAAATGATTAATACTTTATATTATTTTAAAATAATGCATAATTACAAGAGTTCCAATTACCTCACTTATAAAAATAATCTCTTATACTCGCATATTCACATATATTAAGATATTTATATTGACCAATACCTACCAAAAATCCATCCAAAAATCCATAAAAATTTTCTATATGTTATATTATCACCAAATACCATCCCTATAAGGATTAATTTGTTAGAAAAATGATGTTTTCCAAAGTATAGGAATAACTCTAAAACAAGTGTTTCCATGTTTATTTCTTCTTCCACCTCCTCCATATTTTCTATAAAAATGCCTACATGATAACATAAGTATCCTAAATATTATAAAATGTTATAATTTTTATTTATCAACCATTTTCAACTCCTTTTTTATCCTATGGGAAATGGAAACATCGCTTGTGCATATGTGGGAACTACCACCTGCACAAAGTGATGTGTTTCATCTTTCATAACTACTTGTTACAGATGGTTATAATGACTAATTTAATAATAAAATATGATATTTGTGACATATATATGGTTATGTAATGATAATATATTATTCTACTTCTTACACTTCTATTCTTTGGAAAGTGGAAACATTGCTTGTGTGTATGTTTGGATTACCACACCATGAAGAGGTGTGATTAATTTTTCCTTACAATTATAATGATATCGACTCTAATGGACAAGATTCAGTGTTTATTTTATTTAATTTTCATAGATAAAATGAGGTAAAATCATAAAGGACTGACCAGTTTTGTATTTTTGGCTAATTAGACACATACATGATACCCATTTTACATTGGGAAAAGAAAATAAGGCATAACAAAATAAAATTCTTATCAGCCTTGAAACTCATTCAAAGGATTAATATTTATAACCCTAAAAAATGGAAAGATCAGATTCTTAGTAAGGGTCACATATAAAAAAATATATAATGAGAAAAAAAAAGAATACTAAATTTAGAAAGGTAAATACTAGAAAACATATGTCATTTAATCAATAACAAGTCCATAAAATAAGGCATAATCAATATAGTAAGGTTACTAATTGAAAACCCATGAGATTTAATCAATAAATTAAAAATAAAATGCATCAAGAGAATATATCAATGTGAATATATCATGTAAATAATAATGAATTAATTATAAATGAAGAAAATTATTAATTATTAAGCGTTATAATCTCAGGAACGATGATCCCTCTACAATCAAATCCTTTCACAGGATAGTTCAAAACTACGGGTAAAAGCCCATCTGATTTGGCTAACCAATTTGTCTCATGATAAATGTAGTTGAATAAAGTGGATATCTAGATCTATACCCCACTCAAACTTCATGTCCAAATCAATATTCATAGATTGAATAATAAATTTAATTTATAAATTAATATGCCTTATCATCAAATATACATATTGAGTAAAGGATAAATATTTATCAATATTTTCCAAGATAATAAAATAACTTACAAAGTAAACACCATATAAAAAATGGTATACAGTTTAGGAAATAATAATATCCATCATAAAATAATATTTTTTTTAAGATAAATGTATTGTATGACGAAAACTAATCATAAAAAAGTCATTGTTTCATTAGAAAGGAAACAACCACTTAAGAAAGTGAAATTGTACTATAATTTTGACCTCTTTAGTAGTTTTTAATTTTATCCCCTTAAATAATAATCTTAAACCAAAAAATTAATCATCATGAATAAATAGGTATTGATGTTAAATACACCAATGGGGCTGTATATACACCACATAAAAGTGAATAGGTTCACATTATCAAATTTTTCTCAGTGAAATGGAAATTGAGACAAAATCCATTACCTTATACTTTTCTTTATATTAACATTATTTACCCTTTAGTATAACGGTTTTATGCATGTTATTAATTTATACCATGACCATAATCATATTTATAATATCATATATGTTTATATTATAAAATTTTAGCATCCCTTTGATAATAAAATTTCATTATTTTCATTGTTTCAGGTGTTAATTTCCTTATTTTTTCATCAATGTTTTTTCATGAAAGTTATGATTCATATACATGGGATATAAGTACATTATATCCAACAATGCGATGAGTTTATGGAAAACGAGTTCCATCAGTTTGTGAGGTGGTAGTCAATTGTATACACGATCGACCATTTCATTTTCCAATTTTATGGAAGATGAGATGGATATTGTTTATTACATTAACATAATAACAAATAATTATATGTTATATAATGGTGTTATTATAAAATCATGATGTAATAATATTTTAATGAGGTGGAATAACAAATAAAATAAATATGCTTGTTTAATAACATTACCTCTTCTTTGAAAAACTTCTTTAGTTTTGCACCTAAAGACTTCCTATGTTGGATTTTTGATCAAAACCAAGGATATAAGATGTTGGGAGGGGATTAAGGAAATTATTTTTTTAGTTATTGGCCGAAAAATGGCTTTGTAACTATAAATAGTGTAGTATAGGGGTTACCATTTAAAAGTGGGGAAGAGGGCACACATGGATTTTTTGAAAAGAATCAATTACACCTTCGTTTTTATGATGCCAAAATTCTCTAAAATGGGACATTATAGACTCTTAGTGGTGATAAGGTAGAAATATGTCCATAAAATTAGTTTTGGACTAGTTATTAGGTCATTTTAACTCTTATTTTTTTAGTTTAAACCCCCAATAAATTAGTTGTTTACCTTAACCATGGTAATTATTTTTTACAACTTTTATTATTATTAATGGTCAAAGATTAAGTTTGTAATTCAAATATATTTTAGTGAAGGAAAATCATATTTAATTTTTAATATAAAACAAACTAAAATATTATAATATAATTTAATGCATCATGTTTTTTGATATATGAACTCAATCTCTTTGATAGCATGTGATGCACACAACACCGGGTTTAAACGAAACATGATACTATATTAAAATATTATTATTGAAACATGAAAATTATAACCAAGACATCAAGTTGGTTGGTATAAATAGGATTAAAAAATTATGAATATTATATGGTTTACACATATATATACTAAATTAAATTTTCATCTATTAATTAAAAATAATATAGGAATTGTAAGAAAGAGAAAGAAATCTGTTATAAAAATCAGTATTTTTTTTAATGAAGAATTATAAAATAATTTGAAAATAATTTTTAACAATTTTTTAAAATTTATTTTAAAAAATAAAATCATTTTTTTGAATCTACATTTCAAAATTATCTTGGGGTGGTTTTTTGATAAATTTATGAAAAGTTTATTTTTTTTGATGAATAGTAAAAAATATTAGTTTTTAATAAAAAATGCCTTTTCCTATAAATTATTTACATGTTTAAATTATATTTAAATTTTTTAAAGTTAAATTAGTTCAATTATATTACAATTTAACTAATCTAGTTTATTGGAATTAATTTCATAAGTAATTATGATATCAAAATATTTTAAAATTTTGAACGTTTTACTTTGGAAAAACCATTTTTTCAACATGCATGTGGGTTTGACATTAAATATAATCATTCCAATTATATGAAATGAATTTAAAAAAATGGATTCATAATTTTTATTTATAATAATTTATATTATATAATAACATCATCTTAATTTTTACCCATAATGAATAGTGAAAAAGTAAAAATTAATTACCACAATGAAGGTAAAAATTGGAATATCAGGGATTAAACTAAGAGGATAAGGGTTATAAATGATCTAAAACATTTCCAAAATCCATTAGATTGAATATTTAGACCTTATAACATATAATGTTAAATTATTACCCATTTATGTCTTTTTTCAAGATAAAAACATGGCTATCACTTTATCCTTTCAATAATTCCACGTGTGCCCTCCCCCTAACTTATAAAAGGCTACCCCTCTCCTCCCTATTCACTCATAAAAAACCATTTGGTTAGGAAAATACCTGAAAAAATGTCTTCATTACTCCTCCATATAATATAAAACTTTTTTTGATTAGGAATCCCTCTTATGAAGGATTTAGTTATAAATATAAAGAGTCTCTCTGAAGAAGACGTAAAATTCTTAAACATGTGTATTTGTTTTAATTTTATTTCACATTTTTAAAATAATCTTTAAAATGATAATATAATAAAACCAATATTAAATATATAAAATTATGTTATTATGTTAATATAATCACATATATCCATCTGCACTCCCATCAAATGAGAAATTAATCCATCAACCATGTGCATGATGGACTACCACCTCAATAACTGATAAAGATTGTTTTCCATCACCCCCATTCATGGATTTATAGAATGATTTATTTGAAATATGTATATGGTATTTATGTAATTATTTTACTTATTTTATTATTATATAACATATACCTTCTTACTTACCATTCTTTGGGGGGATATGATAATGAAACTCGTGTATATGGGATACTACCGCCTAGCGAAGCGATGCAATTTATTTTTCAATTTCACTTTATATGGAAGGTAATAAGTATGAATTTAATTAATATATGTGATATATATGAATGAAAATTTATTATATAAAAATAATATCACATATATCTTCTTACATTTAATTATGTTAGAGTACAATAACATCGCTTATGCGTATGTGTTGACTATCGCCTCCACATAGCGATGTGAAATGTTTTTGTTTTTATTTTTACATGGATAGTAATAAGTATGGATTTGATTAATATAAATTAAATATAAAAAATAATTATTATTTTTAAAATTTTAATTTTATTTTCTTTTCTTTTCATTCTATCCTTTATGAAAAATGTAAACATTGTTCATGTGTACGTATGACTTACCGTCTCTATGAATGATGTAATACATTTCCTATCTATTTATTTTATAGATTACTATAATTACATATATAATAAATATATATGATATTTACCACATGTTTTAAAATTTTATGATTATGGAATAATGATCAATATAAAAGGATTGAAATTTCCAAATAAAAATGCATACATAAAAAACAAAGCAATTATCACCCAAAACAGTGACTTTAACAAAGAAATTTTAATAAATTATTTATAAAAGAGTATATTTAAGTCATATATGATATAAAATATATTATTATGGTTATTTAATATATTTAAAATAAATATAAATATATAATACCGAAGTTTTGAACAAATATGAATGAAATCTGACCTGAGGTAAGGGTTTCTCTTATCCATTTTACTTTCATGAGACATACTCCTTATTCAACACTTATATCTTTGTGTGGTGTATATAATGACCATTTAGATATGTTATATCATTAATATATTTATATTAATTAAATTTAATGTTTCATTTAATTTTATTTTTTTCATGGGGCTTATGATTTAAATATTACCAAAGTGGTGAGGGTTTATTTCACAATCTCATCATTATTTAGGAATCTTTTTGTCTAAGTCTCTATTGAGGGAATTATTTTGTATTTATATAATAAAAAAATATTTTCCTTTATTCTAGTTATTCATGGACTTTTAAAGTAATAATACCATTTTACCACTCTTTGGTATATAAAAAGTATTTATAAAATGTTATAAATAAAATCCAAATATATTTATATCTTTGATCTAAAATCCTTTTTCACAAAAATCTATGTTTTCTAAAAAAATTAAAATTATTTTTTTTATAATTAAACAAAATATTAATTAATTAAAATTTTAACCATGCTTAACTTTTTATGAAATGTTTTGAAAGGAATATTTATATCATTGTCCAAATAATGCCTTTTTAGCATTTACCAAAAATGTGAACGAAATCATTTTTTAATGTATACAACATGAACAAATTTGTTTTCATCATGTAAAATCAATGTTTTAAAGATAATTTTACATGTTTTCAAAGGTTATTTTAAAATAAAATAATTTTCACTATATTTTCTAGAATTATTGTTTTTGAAAATATTTTCAAGGTAAAAAGGTTATTTATCTCAAGAATGTTCTTAATATCATTTTTATGGTATTTCTATTCATCAATGACATGAACCCTTCATTGTAATTATGATACATAGTGAACTTATTTTATTGTTATCATAATTATTCCTTATTTTTATTATTTATGATAATTTTTATTTAGGATGTACAATTTTATTATAATTCACCATATTACTCTTGATGGTTTATGATTATATTTATTTTATTGGTGTAAGTATTAAAATCTAGTATGTTATCTTTTCAATGTGAATATTTATATTTCTTACGTTTCACCCATTTAATATAAGGAATGTATTGAAATTAGTATGTTATGGGTGGTTCCTGGTTATATATAGACCCTCGATGCATCAATAGGCCTCATGAGACACTACTGGAAAACTAACCTTTACCAACGGTTTGGAACCGTTGGTATAGGCCTCCAAACCGTTGGTATAGCCTATACCAATGGTTTGGAGAACCGTAGCCAAGTAAGCCGTTGGGATAGGTCTATACCAACGGTTTTCCGAAAACCGTTGGTATAGACCTATACCAGCGGTTTTGGAAACCGTTGGTATAGGTAATATGAAATCTATACCAACGGTAATGGAACCGTTGGTATATAAATTCCAAAAATAAAACATCCGCTAGGATTTGATCCCAGGACCCCTCGTTTATAATCGAACGACTTAACCACTAAGCTAACATCACGTTGTAAACATAATTTCATAAATATATATGTGTATTATCATAATTATTTAAAATTTTGATTTATATAATGTTCTCGGTTAGTAGATCTGGAAAAAAATTAAAGAACCTATCCCAACGGTTTTTAAAACCGTTGGGATAGGTTTGGGTGGGTTTTATTTAAGTTGGTCGAAGGTTGAAATTTTCCCTCCTCTTTCCCAACGGTTTTGGTGAACCGTTGGGAAAGAGGAGGGAAAGAGGACACTTCCCAACGGTTTTGGTGAACCGTTGGGAAAGAGGAGGGAAAGAGGACCCTTTCCCAATGGTTTTGGTGAACCATTGGGAAAGAGGACTCTTTCCCAATGGTTTTGATGAACCGTTGGGAAAGAGGAGGGAAATAGGACCCTTTCCCAACGGTTTTGGTGAACCGTTGGGAAATGGTAGCTATACTAATGGTTTTTACAAACCGTTGGTATAGAAGTGTTGGGAAAGATCATCTTTCCAGTAGTGAGACAAATCATTGGGCCCAATTAGATGGGTTTTTACCCACATATTCAAACTATATTATAAATGATCATTATAGTATGTTTTAGATGTAAAAAATTATTCATTTCCTCATTATGAGATTAGTTATTGATTTCTATGTGATTATTCAATTATTTATAATATCTATGGAATATTTTCAAGCTCATGTATTATTTATAGAGCTTTATTTGATCATAAATTATTCCTACCATATCATGCTCAAGTTATTAATTTAATGGAATAGATTTTAGTTATTCACCTTTCCATACTAATTATTATTATTTATTTATTATAGATTCCATTGTATTCTTACCCTTACTGAGAATATGATATCACCCTTTTCTAATGTTTTATTTTCCCCATGATACTAGGAAGTGTTTTTTAATTGATATACATGATATGATAATTAGAAATATGGTGTTCTTATATAATAAACGTTTTATGATTTATATTTCCAATTGTAAAGTGTATTTAAATTAATTATCTATTTTACCAAGATTACTAAACTATTTTGTCCTTCAGCATGTGATTCCTTGTATCTAGTGACAATATAATAAAGTAACCACAAAATATGGGGCACTAGTGTTGGTTTCTTTATAGTTTGTATCATAGTAATTTTAGTATAAAACATGACAACTAGATTATAGAAATCATAGATTACATAATATAAGAATAACATGGAATTTTAGGATAAGTATAAAAGAACATCATAATGTTTTGAAAATGTAGATATTATGTGGATTTTCTTAAAAATACGTCCCTATCTCGATATAATAGGTGGGTGTGGTTCTGGAACAAATGTAACTAGTGGAAATTGCTACAAAAAATACATATTGGGCTTGACTTGAACGTTACCCGGTACATGGAAATGAGCCTTATTATGAACCTATTTTGATACTCCATAGGGATATTCTTATAAAAATTCACATTTCATCACAAACCATTATGAAATATTAGGAAATATTTTTATGATTTGAAAACATTACCAATGAAACCATATTTATGATTATAAGATAAGATAGGTCTAAAATTTTCAATTTATGTTAAGTTTTTCACTATTTTTTGTATTACACAATAGTTTCATAATCTTATGATCTAATCTACTATATTATAATATTTAGAAATGGTTTATATGGAATGTAATGGGAACTGTATCAATGCACACAATCCAAAGAGTAATAATGATCATTTATTTGATGGGATTAATCCATTATTTATAAGGGAGTTAGTCTCCCAAACATTATAATTATATGAGGACATAGTATCATGTAATATCAACATAGAAAAAGAAATCTATAATTATAATGATTTTTAAGGGAATAAAGAGAATAAGAGGATGAGAGAGGAAAAAATGTATAAGGGGAATAAGGGAAAGAATTATTTTCCCACTTGTAATAATTATTGAATGGTTTGCCTTGGTACTTTCCAGAAAAAGAATTATTGTTATCTACAAGTGTAGAAAGAAAGTAAACCATGATCATGATTTCATGGTAATGAAATAATATTCCAATGTAAAATGATTTAACTGTAAGGAGATGGGTAACTATGAAAATTAATTCCCCAAGAATCAAGGGAATATACCTAAAAAGAAGCTAAGAGATTTAGGTTAAGATTATGTAATTACTACTGATAAGTTGAATGATTAATGTGATTGTGTTTAGATTCATGAATTATGTTATAGAATTATTTTATCAATGATATTATGGTTAAAATAAATTTTAAATTTATATGTAATATACTACAATATATTTTCTATAAGTATTTGAGAGCATATGTTGAATGGTGTTGATGACCCGGAAAAGTGACTTAGGAAAAAGTTGATCTTTTTGGAAAACACATGATTGAGGGAAAATAACCCTTAATATGTTCTTAATGTTTAGATAAAAATGATAAATGGAGTTTTATGGGATATTATTAGTGACATTTTAATTATTTGATGATTTGATGGTTTATATTACCATACCTAAAATATATTAGACAATGTGTAATTTTATTTTTAGAAGAATGAATGTTTTTAAAATGTTTTTATAGTGATTAAGGTATTAACATACTTTTAATGTGACATTAAGTGACACTTTATATTGTCTGTGGAATATAATGATTATTTAGTGATCTTCATTCTAAATTTTGGACTTTGAATTTGGTCAGACATATTTTGAATGAGTCTTAAGGTTAACCTTTTATGAAATGGATTAAGTTGAATTTTGAGAGATAATATTGAGGTATTATAGAATAATATATTATATTGTATAACTTTTATAACCATTTTGGTTTAATTAAATACAAGAAGAATAAATTGTTACTCTTTTATGGATCTTATCATATGTAAAAATTTATTTTTAGTACCACAAACATTAATAATTAATTTTGGGTATTCGTTTTAGGTAGTAAAATTTAAAGTGGGAATCAGTCAAAGAAAAATAAAAGGATGAAAATTTTCATGTGAAATAGAAATATATAAAGTAAGTATATTTCCTTATATTCTTATAATATAAAATAATTACTCAACTACAGGAAAATGATCTTGAAATAAAAATGTTATCCTAATATGTTTATTTATAATGAACTGATGGTTATTTTACCCTTTAAAGATTTATGGTTTTGTAGTCTTTAAGATTCTCTAGATCACCTACTTTCTGTGACCAGTGATATCTATCACTTTACACAATTACTTATTATTTTCTTCCTTGTCCATATCTTCACTCCCCACCAATGTTCTCTTATTTTGGAAACCTAATTATGAATCATTCAACATGACCTTTGTATTTACCTTTATTCCATATAAATATTGTGTTTTATTAATTATTTTATGATGTAGGTTTTTTTATGAATGGTATTTCCAAATTTCAAGTGCTTTAAAATCAAGATCAAGTTTAAATTGTGAGGAAACAGTTTATCAAAGATAGGGAGAATGTAACATCCCATGATTTTAGTAGATTAACATCATATTTTATAGTGAACATTACATAAAATAATAATATTTTAATAGAAAGAAACAAAAGTGTACTTATTGATACATAAATTCACTCTATTGAATAGTTTGTGATGCACACAACACCGGGTTCAAATAAAACGTGATACACTATTGAAATATTATTATTTAAAATGAAAATAATAACGAATCCATTAATATAGTAGGTATTAATAAGACTAAATAAATTATAAAAATTAAATTTTTTACACTTATATAATATAAATTCAGTGGATTTAATTTTATTAGATATAAAATAAGAATAATTTGAAAGAGAAAGAAATGTTTTTTTTGAAAAATAGGAATTTTTTTAAAGGAAGATTAGTTATGCTTTGCACACATGATTTAAAATTAATTTTTACCAATTATAGAAGATTTATTTTAAAAAATAAACTTCATTTTAAAAATATAAATTTCAAATTTATCTTTTATTGAATTTTTGAGAAATTACTGAAAATATTATTTTCTGATAAATAGTAAAAAACACTGATTTTTAATGAAAACTTCCTTTTAATATAAATTATTTACATGGTAAAACTATAATTTAAATTTTATATAAAGGAAAATTTGTTATATTATAATAAAAGTTACCAAATTTAGGTTATTTTAATAAATTTTATATAGAATTATAATATAAAAAATTTTAATCTTTTTAATATTTTTCTTTGAAAAAATCATTTTTTTTTCGACATGCATGTGGGTTTAATTTTAAATTTAATTATTACACTTATCTTAATTAAAATTGAAAAAATTGATTTCATATTTGGAATAAATATAATTTATATTACATAATTATGTCAACTTATATTTTTGACCATAATTATTAGTGAAAATAGTAAAAATAAATTATTGTGATTAATGTAAAAATGGGTTTACCGAGGTTTAAACTAAGAATATAAGTGTTTAAAATTACCTAAAACTCATAAAAAACCTATTTTATGGATATATTATGACCATCTAACCTATAATGGTATATATTTAGTTATTTTAGAGGCTTTTGGAATGGAAAAAATGTGGGTATCACTTTATCTTTTCAAAAATTCAATGTGTGTCCTCTCCCCTGCTTATAAAATTCCACCCCCTCTCCTCCCCTATCCACACTTAAAAAAAATTGGTTCAGACAATATCTACCTAAATATATTCCTTAATTCTATACCTACATCCAAGAATCCTTATTTTTATTAGCAAGTCCTTCTATGAAAGCATTATGTATAAGTTTAAAGTGGCTCTGTGAAGAATAAGTAAAATTACTAAACATGCTTATTTTATTGATTTCTTCATACAACTCCATAAATTAATATTGAAATATTATATTATAATAAAAATATTATTTATGATATACTTTGATGTTATTATTTTAATTTAATATCCAACATCCATCCCTACATATATCAAATAGGAAATAAACCCATCGATTTTGTGTATGACGGACTAGCACCTCACCAACCGATGTAATTAATTTTTCCTGACCAAATTTCATGGTTGTAATAATGATGTTTTTAAAATATTTATATGAAATTTGTGACATTTTTATACTTCTAGGATTACCATGTCATATATACCTTCTTACTCACAATTCTGTGAGGGGATACGATAACGTCCTTCAACGTATGACGGACTATTGACTCACAAATCGATGTGATTTATTTTTTGCTTATGATTTTATATTGAAGCTTGTCTGATTAAATTTAACAGATATATTTTATATATACTACCTAAAAATACTTCTAGAAAAAAATATCATGGTTGAATTCTTACCTTTCAGTTTATTAGAAAATAATTACGCCACTCATGTGTGTGTGTAGACTACCACCTCCATGTTGGGATGTGAAAATTTTATCATTTCATTTTTTAAATTGATGATAATAAGGATTTATTATATTAATATAAATTATATATATAAAATAATAATGATTCTATAAATTTTAATTATCATTTATTTTCATTTTATTCCATTCATAAAGAAAAATGGAAATAGAGTTTATGTATACGTTTGGATTACTATCTCAATGAATGGTGTAATCCATTTCTATTTATAAAATTTATAGATCAAAACAATTAAATATATAATGAATATATATGATATTTAAATTTTTTTCTAAATTATTTAGATAATGTAACCATGATCAAAGTAAAATAACCAAAATTACTGAACCAAAACATACATAAAAAACAAAGCAATGATCACTTGAAACATTATTTTTAACAAAGAAATATATATAAATGGTTGATGAGAGAGTGAATATAAATAATATATGGTATTAAATTTAATATTATGGTTCTATAATATATTTATAATAAATCTATATTTAATATATATAAGTTTCGAACATGTATGAAGGAAATCAGACTTGTGGTAAGGATTTCTCATCTTACTTTTACTTTTGTGAGACATACTCCATATTCACCACTTTTTCCTTTGTGTGGTGTATATACTGACCCTTTTGATATTTTATATCATTAATAAATTTATCTTCATGGTATTTAATGTTTCATTTTATGTTATATCTTTCATGGGGCTTATTGTTCAAATTTTACCAAATTAGTAAGGGTTTATTTCACAATCTCTTTATTATTCAGGGTTGTTTTTGTTTAAGTATTCCTCATGGGAATTATTTTTTATTTATATAATAACACCAATATATTTCTTTATACCCTAGTTATTTATAAAAGTTTCAAGTAATATTACTATTTACCACTCTTTGGTACATAAAAGTATTGAGAAACTATTTATATGAAAACTGAAATATATTTATCACATTGGTCGAAAATCCCTTTTTATCAAAATCCATGTTTTCTAAAAAAGTATTCGATTTTTTTAACAGTAAAAAAATGATTTATTAATGAAATTTTAAAGCATGTTTAACTTTTTATAAATTTTTTTTAATAGATTCTATTTTTCATTGTCCAAATAATGTATGTTTTGCATTTATCAAAAATGTGAAAGGAAATACTTTTTTAATGTGTATGTCGTGAACAAAATTTTCTACTATCATAGACAATAAATATTTTAAATATTGATTTAAATGTTTTCAAAGGTAATTTTAAAAGAAAATTATTTTCAAAATATATTTTGGACTTATGTTTTTAAAATATTTTTAATTGAAATGGGTATTTTCCTCAAGATTGTTTTTAATAACAATTTTATGGTATTTCTATTCATCAATGATATCATCCATTCTTTTTAATTATGATAAAATATTGATATTTTGTATTTATATCATTCATATTTCTTATTTGTATGATGTGTGTTCATTTTTACTGAGGATTCACAATTTTATTTCAATTCACCATATTACTCTACATAGTTTATGATTTTATTTATTTGATTGGGGTAAGTATTAAAATTTAGTGTGTTAGATTTTCAATAGGAATGTTTATTTTGATTATGTTTCACCCACTTTCATATAAGTAATGCTTCAAAATTAGTATGTAACGGGATGTTCCTACTTATATGTATCCCCTCGATGCATTGAGAGGTCTCATGAGACAAAACAGTTGGCCAAATTAGATGTCTTTTAACCCCAAATTTATACTATCTTGGGAAAATTTTTAATAGTATCTTTTAAATGTACAAAATTATTAATTCCCACATTATGATATTAGTTATTGATTTCCATGTGAATATTATATTAGTTAGAATATCTATGGGAAATTTTCAAGCTCATGTGATTATTTATATAGCATTATTTTCTCATCATTTATTCCTACCCTATTATGCTCAAGTTATTATATAAATGGAATTTATTTTAGTTATTCACATTTCTTTACTGATTATTATTATTTATTCATTATAGAATTTGTTGTATCCTTACCTTATGGAGCATATGACCTCACCCCTTTCTTATGATTTATTATCCCTAGGATTATAGGAAATATTTTTTAATTAATATACAAGTATATGCTAAGGAGAAATATGGTGTTCTCAAAGAATACACATTAGATTTTATTTATTTGCCATAATAATTTCAATTTACATTATTTTTCTAGTTTACCAATAATCCTAAACTATTTGGTCCTTCAGGATTCAATTCCTTTTATATAGTTCTGATATAATAAATTAACCACTAAATCTGGGGTGCTAGGGTTGGGGTCTTTATAGTTGGTATCAAAGAAAGTTTGTATAAACCTAAGAACTAGATTAAGGAAATAAAATATTAGAGAACTTAAGCCTAAGATATACATCTAGGATAAGCATAAAATAAAATCACAATGTTATGTAAATATAGATATTATGTGTTTTTCCTTAGAAAAACATCCATGTCTAGATACAACAAGTGGATTTGGTTCTAGAACAAATGTACTTGGGGGTACTTGTTACAAAAAATGCACGTTGGACATGACATTGACTTTACTTGGTACATGGAAAGGATCCATCCTATGAACATAGTTTGACACTCCCAGGTGATATGATTTTTATAATTCAATTTTTCTTTACAAACTATTATAAAATATTTGAAATTTTTATGATTTAAAAACATTACCAACTGAACCAAATTTATGATTTTGAGATAAGTGATGTATAATTTTCTTAATTTTTGTTAAGTGTTTCAGAAGTTTTGGTATTATAAAATATGATTAAAAAAATTATGATCAAATCTAGTATATTCCATTATTTATAAGTGGTTCCTAATGGAAGGAATGTGAATCTTATCAATGCACACAATCCGAAGAGTAATAATGACAACTTATTTTATGGGATTAATCTAATATTTAAAAGGGAGCTAGTCTCCCAAATATTATAATTATATGAGAAAATAGTATAATATACTATTAAGGTATAAAATTAAATCTCCAAGTATTATTTCCTTGAAGGGAATCAAGAAAATAAGTGGATGAGAGAGAGAAAAAATAGATAACAGGAAGAAGGGAAAGAATGATTTTCCCACATGTAATAATTGTGGAATGAATCACCGTGGTATTTTCTTGAAGGGAATGAAAGTTTTCTAAATGTGTGGAGAGAAAGACCACTATGATCATGATTTAAAGGGAATGAAATAACCTTCCATTGTAAAATTCTTTGACTATAAATATTTGGGCACTATGTAAAATAATTCCACAAGTGTTAAGGGAAAATACATAAAAAGAAACTAAGAGATTAAGGTCAAGCTTATCTTATTACTATAGATCAAGTGTAATGATTAATGTGATTTTTCTTAGACTCAGGAACAATGTTATAAGTGTATTTTATCAAATATATTTTGGTTATATTAATTTTGAAACATATAAGAAATATACTACAATATTTTTCTTTAAGGATTTGAGAGAATATGTTGAATGGTACCGATGACCCAAAAAAGTGATTCAGTGGAAAGTTAAACCTTTTTAAATAAAATGATTGAGGAAAAAACCCATAATATATTCTTGATGTTGATATAATAATGATAAAGTTATTTTTATGGGATAGTATTGGGGTCATTTGAATTAGTTAGTGATTTGGTGGTCTATGATAGCGTTTCTAGAATATATTCGACAATATGTGTTTTTATTTTTAGAGGAATCCATGATTTCATATTGGTTTTACGGCGATCAAGGTATTCAAATATTTGGAATGTGACATCAATAGATACTTTATATTGTTTTAGGAATATAATAATGATTTAGTGATCATTATTATAAAACATTGAACTTTGAATTTGGTCAGACATTTTTTACACGAGTCTTAAGGTTAACCATTTATGAAATGGATTAAGTTGATTTATGAGAGTTACTATTGAGTCATTAGAGAATACTATATTATATTGGATAACTCTTTCAAACAATTTTGGTTTTAGTAAAGACATTATGAATGACTTATTACTCTTTTATGGATCTTATGATCCGTTAAAAGTTAAATTTAGTACCTTGTGCATAAATAATTAATTTTGTGTATTAATTTCATGGAGTAATTTTTGAAGTGTAAATTGATAAATTAATAAAAAAAGGATGAAATTTTTTATATTAAATATAAATATATTATGTAATTATATTTCCTTGTATTCTTAGACTGTAAAATAATTCCTTAACTCTAGGAAAATGATCTGGAAAGAAAAATGTTATCCTAATACCTTTATTTATGATGAAATGATGGCCCTTTAACCCTTTATATATTTATGTCTTTATATTAATTAACCTTACATGGTTCACTAAGTTTATTTTTATCATTGATCTCTATCACATTCCACATTTACTTACACTTTTCTTCCATGTTCATATCTTCACATTCCACCAAAGTTCTCTAATTTTGAAACCTTGTTTTGAGTTATTCATTATAAAATTCGTATTTACCTTTATATATTTTAAATTGTATATTTTATTTAAAATTTTATGATTTGGGTTTTTAAAAAATGTTATTTCCAAATGTCAAACCCTTGATCACTAAGATCATGTTTAAATTACGAGGACACAATTTCTTGAAGGTAGGGAGAATCTAATGCCCCAAGATTTTAATAGTGTAAAATAATATTTGATAATGTATATGAAATGAAACCAAATTATTATAAGATAATTTAAATCACCTAGAATTAAGGATATATTAATTCACTCTCTTCAACATCTATCGATGCTCACAACACTGAGTTTAAACAAAACATGATACTCTATTAAAATCTTACTATTTAAACCTAAAAGTTATAACCAAGAAATTAAGGTGGTGGGTATGAATATGAATAAATAAATTATGAAAATCATATGGTTAAAATATGTATAATTTAAATTATATGGTTTTCATTTTATTCAATATAAAATAAGAACCATTTGAAAAAGAAAGAAATGGTTTTCTTGAAAATTGTATTTTTCTGAAAGTCATATTTACTGTGTTTTGTGAACATAATTCAAAATCAACCTTTTAAAATTTTAAAATATTTATATTAAAAAAACTTAATTTTTATAATATATATTTAAAAATTATCTTTGAGAGATTTTTTAATAAATTTATGAAAATATTATTTTTTATGAATAGTGAAAATACTGATTTTTTTTATGAAAACATCATTTTCATTTAAATTATTTAAAAGGATAAATTATATTTTAAATTAATTTTAAAGTAATATTTGTTATATTATATTATAATTTAACTAATTTAGGTCATTTTAATCTATTTAATATGGGATTATAATATAAATACATTTTAAACTTTTGAACATTTTTCTTTGAAAATATCGTTTTTTCAGCGCGCCTACAAGTTTAATTTTAAATATATATCTTGAAAATATGTGAATTGAATTTTTAAAAATGGATTAAATATTTTGATTCATAAAATTTTATATTATTTCAAAAGTCCAACTTAATTTTTTACCATAATGAATTGTGAAAATATTAAAAATTAATTTCCTTCGTTAAGGTAAAAATGGGTTTACCGCGACTAAACTAAGAAAACAAGGGTTAAAAATGACATGAAATGCTTAAAAACCATTGTATGAATATATTAAGAAATTATCACCTATAATGGTTTATATTTACCCATTTTATTTGTTTTATTAATGGTAAAAACATGGCTATCACTTTATCTTTTCAAACATTCAATGTGTGCCCTCTCCCCCACTTATAAAATGTCACCCACTCTCCTCCACTCTTCTCACTTAAAAAACCCTTTGAATCAGAAAATATCTACCCAAATATATTACTTAATAATATAACCACATAAAATAGTCTATATTTTTATTATTAATCCCTCATATGAAGTGTTTAGGTATAATCTTAATGAGGCACTCTGAAGAAGATGTAAAATTATTAAACATGCGTATTGGATTTATTTCTTATTAAACCTCCTTAAAATAATATTGAAAAATTATATTATAATGAAAAAATTTATTCTCATATAATTTAATTTTATCATGTTAATTTAATAACCCATATCCATCACCACTTTAATTAAATGGGAAACAAATCAGTCGATCATGTGTACAGTGGACTAGTGCCTCGCGAATCGATGTAATTCATTTTCCATCACTACATTTCTTGGATGGAATAATGATGGATTTGAAATATATATATGATATTTATAAAATTATTATACTTATGTAATTATGATATCACATATAACTTCTTACCATTTCATGGGGGGTATGATAATGTCGCTCGTGTGTACGTCAGACTACTGCCTCACAAAGCGATGGGATTCATTTTTTGATTAAATTTTACATGGAAGGTAGTAAGATTAAATTTACTGAATATATGTGATATATGTGACATAAAAATAAGTCTATAAACATAATATCATGTCTAAATTCTTACCTTCCAGTCCTTTAGAATAAAATTATGTCACTCGTGCATACGTGTGTATTACCACCTCCGCATCGGGATGTGAAATGTTTATATTTTTATTTTTACATGGATGGTAATAATGATTTATTTTATTAATATAAATTCTATATATAACATAATAATGATTTTTAAAATTTTAATTAACATTTATTTTACTTTTATTCTATCTATAAATAAAAATGGAAAATGTGTTCATGCGTATGTTTGGTTTACTGTCTCCATGAACGGTGTAGTCTATTTTATATCTATACTATTTATAGATTAATATAACTAAATATATAATAAACATATATGACATTTAAGTCATGGTTAAATTTTTTGAGATTATATAACTATGATCAATATAAATGGGCTGAAATTACTGAACTAAAACAAACATGAAAAATGAAACAGTTATCACATGAAGCAGCGATTTTAACAAAGAAATGTTAATGAACATGTGAAAAAACACTATAAAAATCATATATGGTATAAAATATATTAGTTTTATTATATAATATTTTTATAATAAACCCATATTTATTATACAATAGGTTTGAAGAAATCATATGGAAAATAGACCCAAGGTAAGGGTTTCTCGTCTCACTTTTACTTATGTGATACATACACCATATTCACCTCGTATTCCATCATGTGGTGAATATAAAAAATATTTTGATATTTTTAATCATGAATATATTTATATTAATTATATTCAATTTTTCATTTTAAGTTATTTATTTCAGGGGGATTATAATTCAATTTTTACCAAAGTGGTAAGGGTTTATTTCACAATATCATCATTATTCAGAATTTTTTTATTTAAGTCACCCATGGGGGAATTATTTTGTATTTATATCATAAAACCTATATATTTAAATATAATATAGTAAATAATAAAATTTTAAAATAATGGTACTATTTTATTACTAACTGGTACATAAAATAATTGAGAGAATGTTTTAAATAAAATCCAACTTTATTTGAGTCTTCGTTCAAAAATCCTTTTTCATCAAAGTGCATGTCTTTGAAAAAAAAGTCAATATTTTTTTTACATTATCCAAATTTTTCTAATGATATTTACACATGTTTTAACTTTAATATAATATTTTTCAAAGAACCTTCATGTCATTTTACAAACAATTCCCATTTTTTTTTACCAAAAATGTGAAAGGAATCATTTCTATAACATGTATAACATGAGAATAATTTTATGTCATCATGACCAATGAATGTTTTAAATAGTATTTTACAATTTTTCAATGTTTATTTTCAAATAAAATCATTTTAAGTATATTTTTTGAACTTATTGTTTTATAAAACATTTTATATGTTAAAATTTTATTTTCATTAATAATTTTTAATGTGTTTTTATAGTATTTATATTGATCAATGATATCATAACTTCATTGTACTTATGATACACTATAGATATATTTTATTGATATAATCCATATTATTTATTTGGATTATTTGTGATCAATTTTATTGATGAAATAAAATTTTATTACCATTCACCATCTTACTTTTAATGACTTAAGATTATGTTTATTTGAATCGGATATTATTTCCATTTATTATGTTAGATTTAAAATATGAATATTTTTTGATTATGTTTAACTCATTTTATATAAATAATTAATTATAATGTGTATGTGACTTGTGGGGACCATTTATAGATATCCCCTTGATTCATATAATGGTCACATGAGACAAATCAGCTGACCATATTAGATGGGTTTTTATTCATGGATTTAAACTGTTTCTGAAAAGTATTAATAGTATGTTTCAGATGTCTGATATTATGCATTACCACATTATGATATCATTTATTGATGTCCATGTGATTATTTGATTAATTAGAATATTTTTGGACAATTTTCAAGATCATTTGAATTTTTATGTGGCTACATTTAATCATCATTTATTTCATACATATTATGATCGATTTATTATTTAAATTGCATGTGTTTCATATATTCACCTTTTTATATTGATTATGATTATTTATTCATTATATCTTATGATGTATGATTATTATTAATGTAAAAATGATATCACCCCCTTATGATTTTTTATTTTTCCCAAGATATCAGGGATTGTTTTGTAATTGATATATATGGATATTTAAAGGGGAAATATGGTGTTATTAAAGAATACACTTTGTGTATTTTATATTTTCAATAGTAATGTGAATTTAAATAATGTATCTAGTTAACCAAGAATACTAAACTATTCATTACCTTAAGATATGATTCCTTGTAACATATGATAATGTAAAAAAGTAACCACTGATTATGGTCTACTAGGGTTATGATATTTATATTTTGTATCAAAGTAAGTTTAATATAAATCATGGAAACTAGATTTAGTAAAGCATATATTAGAAAACACTGTATTAATATATACATTGAGGATAATTATAGAATAAAATCCTTATGTTTTGGTAAGGTAGATATTATATGATTTTTCTTAGAAATACATCCCTAACTACATTCAAAAAGTAGATGTGGTTCTAGGATCGATGTACCTACGTGTAATAAATCTGAAATGGTGCATCAGGATTGACTTGAACGTTACCTGTTATAAGATATTTTTCCTTATTATGCACTTGGTTTGACACAATCAAGGAATATTCTTAGGATAATTCATATTATCTTTAAAACCCATTAATAAGGATTTTAAAATGTTTTTATGATTTGGAAACATTCCAAAAGAAATCATTTTTATGGTAATGAGATAATCGAGGCATAGATTTTTCAATTTATGTTAAGTGTTTCTATACTTTTGTGATTATACATTATGTTTCAGAATATTATGATCTAATCTAGTGTATTATATTGTTTATAATTGTTACACAGTGTAATTAATGGGAACCGTATCAATTTATGCCATACAAAGAGTAAGAATGGTCATTTCTTTGATGGGATTAATCTAATCTTTTGAAGGGAACTAATCCTCCAAAAATTATCGTCATAATAAGAGAAAGTATAATATGATACAATTATAGATAAATAATTCTCTATGTATTATGACTTTTAAAGGAATTAATAAAATAAGAGGATGATAGAGAAAAAATGGATAAGGGGAAGAAAGAAAAGAATGACATTCCCATATGTAATAATTGTAGAAAGAATCCCCACGGTACTTTCTTGAAGGCAATAAAAGTTTTCTATAAGTGTGGAGAGAGAATACACCATTAGCACGATTAAAAGGGAAATAAATAATATTCCAATTTGAAATGATTCATCTTTAAGGAGATAGGGAACCATGAAAATGAATGCCCAAAGCACTAAGGGAATAAACAACAAATAAAGCTAAGGGATTAAGGTCAAGATTATGCTATTACTAAAAAAGAATGGGAAAGATTAATGTTCTTATGTATGGATTGAATAATTATTTTTTAGGAGTATTTTATTGAAGATATTATGTTTATAAGAATTATTAAATTTATATGGATTGTACTGTAGTACTTTTATATAAGGATTTGAGAGAATATGTTGAATGGTAGTGATAACCATGAAATGTCATTCCATGGAAAGTTGATCTTTTTAGAAAACACATGATTGAGGGATCATAACCCTTAATATAGGATCAATATTGGGATACTACTAATAAAGAGATGTTTATGGGATAGTATTAGTGATATTTGAATTGGTTAGGGGTTTGATTGTTTATTTATGCTTATTAAAATATATTTCACCATAATATATTTTATTTATGGAATAATAAATGTTTTAATTTAGGATTAATAATTATAAAGTTATTAACATATTTTTATTGTGACATTAAGATCCACTTTATATTTTATGGTCAATATAATTATGATTTATTGAACATTCATCAAAATTTTATGACGTTGAATTTGGCCAGAAATATTTTGGATGATTATTAAGGTTAACTATTTAAGAAATGTATTAAATTTATTTTTGGGAGTTATTATTGATTTTTTTGGTAATAATGTATTATATTGGATATCTTTTTCAAGCCATGTTGGTTTTATTAAAGATATAAAGAATATCTTGTTACTCTTTTATGGATCTTATGATCTGTTAAAAGTTAATTTCAATGGATTTGGAATATAAAATTCATTTTTGAATATTCATTTCATGGAGTAAGAAAAGGAATAAAAGTAACATAAAAATTATCCAAATCCTATTTTATGGAAATATATATACCTTAAAACTCCTAAGGGTTATAAATTACCCATTTTGGGGGATTTTTTCATGAGAAAAACATTGGTATCACTTTGTCTTTTTAGATGTTCTTTGTGTGTCCTCTCCGCCACTTATGAAAGGTCACTGCCTCTCCTACCCACTTCACACTTCCAAAATCCTTTTGTTTAGAAATTATTTTCCCAAATATATTAATTAATTTTCTACCCAAATCATAGAGGGATTATTTTTATTAGTAATACCTTTTAAGAAGGCTTTACATATACACCTAAAGAGGCTCTCTGAAAATGAGGTGAAATTACTAAATGTGCGTATTTGATTTATTTATTATTACAAAACCATAAAATCATCATAAAAACTATAATATAAAAAAATATTATTACATATAAAATTATATTTTATTATGTTAATTTCATAACCTAGATCCATCTCCACTTCAATCAAATGGGAAATGCATCCATCAATTGTGTATTCAGCAGACTACTACCTTGTGAACCAATGTAATTTGTTTTCCATCACCAACTTCCATGGATGGATATATTTATGTATTTAACATATTTATAATATTATTATAATTTTTTAATTTTGATATCAAATATACCATCTTACTTACCATTCCATGGGGAGATATGATAACGTCGCTCGTGTGTACCTTAGTCAACCACCTCGCGAAGTGATGGGATTTGTTTTTAGATTATGATTTAAATCAAACGTATTAATGATAAATTTAATTAATATATTTGATATCAATGAAAAAAATAGTTTTTTAAATATAATATCACATATAACTTCTTACCTTATTGTCTGTTAGAAAATAATAACTTCAATCATGCGTAGGTGTAAACCACCACTTCCAAGTAGCGATGAAAAATGTATTTAACTTTTTTTACATGGATGGTAATAAGGATTTATATTATTAATATAAATTATATATATAAAATAATAATTATTCTATTAAGTTTTATTAAAATTTATTTTCCTTTCATTCCTTCCATCGAAAAAATGGAAACAATATTCATGCATACGTATGACTTACCATCTCTATAAACGGTGAAATCCATTTTTTATCTCTAACTTTGATAGATTAATATATTTAAATATATAATAAATAAATATGATTTTTTAAGTTATATTTAACATTTTATAGATTATGTAACCATGATCAAAGTAAAATTATAGAAATTAATAAACCAAAATATGCATGAAAAACAAAGTAATTACCCCTAAGACAATGATTTTAACAAATAAATGTTCATAAACGGGTGATAAAAGACTATATGTAAATCATATATGGTATGAAATATATGATTATGGTTATGTAAGAGATATATAATAAAACTATATTTATTATGTAGGAGGTTTAAACATATGCTAAGGAAAGCAAATCAGAGGTAAGGGTTTCTTATCTCACTTTTACTTATGTGAGACATACGCCATATTCACCACCTATTCCTTTGTGTTGTGTATATAATGAACCTCAGGATATTAAATATAATGAATCTTTTTCTCTTAATTTTATTTAAATTTTAATTTTATGTCATTTCTTTCATGGGGCTTATGATTCAAAACTTACTAAAGAGGTAACAGTTTATTTCTCAATCTCATCATTATCTAGAATTGTTTTTGTTTAGGTCTCCCTTAGTTGAATTATTTTATGTTTATATTATAAAACAAATAAAATTCTTAATTATATGGTTATTAATGAACCTTTTATGTAATTATACACTTTTTTAGTCTTTTTTACTTAAAATGATTGAGAAAAAGTTTTTAGTAAAATCTAACTTTATTTCTCTCTTCGGTTGAAAATCCTACTTCATCAAAATTAATGTTTTCTAAAAATGTATTCAAAATGTTTCTAAAACTATATAAATTGTTTATTAATAACATTTTACACCATTTTGTACTTTATAAAAAATGTTTTTAATGGATTTTTCATGTCTTTTTTTAAACAATTCCCTGTAGAATTTTATAGAAAATTTGAAAGGAATCATTGTTTTAATGTGTACAACAAGAACCAAATTTTACATCGTCATGAACAATAAATTCTTTAAATGTTATTTTATATGTTATAAGTTATTATTTTCAAATAAAATTATATTAAAAACATTTTATCAGTTAAAAAAATATTTTCAAAGTGAAAAGGTTATTTTCCTTAAAAATGTTTTAATGAAATTTTTATGGTATTTTTATTTATCAAACACTCAAAAACATTAAATTACTTATTATATATTAGGTATATGTTTATTTATATAATCCTCATTATTTATTTGGATAATTTATGATCAATTTTACAGATTATGTACGATTTTATTACCATTCACCGTATTACACTGGCCAATTTATAATTACATTTATTTGACTGGGGTAAGTATTAACTTTTAGTTTTATATAATTTAAATATTAATTTTTATTTTGATTAGTATTCATCAATTTTACAAGTTTTATTAATTGTACATAGTATTTTATGGGTGGGGACTGGTCATAGATATCCCCTCGATGCATCGAGAGGTCTCATAAGACAAATGAATTGGCCAAATTAGATAGGGTTTAACCCAAAAAATTAAAATATCTAGTGAAATATATTGAAAGTATATTTCAGATGTATGGAATTATTAATTACCCCATTATGGGATATTTTATTTATATCCACGTGATTATTTTATTAATTAGAATATTCGTGGAAAATTTTCAATCTCATGTGATTATTTATATGGCTTTATTTGATAATCATCTATTTCTTCCATATTATAATCTAGTTTTTGTTTAAATGGAATGTTTTTTAGTTTTTCACCTTTACATGTTTATTATTATATTTTATTCATGATATATGTCATTTTATTTTTGACCTTAATGGGCATCTAAGATCACCTATTTCTTATGTTTTATTTTTCCCTAGGATACAGGGAAGTGTTTTGTAATTGATATGTAGCGATATACTAAAGGTAAATAATAAATTCTCAAAGATTTTTTATTTATATTTTTTATTTTTAATTGTAATTTTAATTTAAATTATTTATCTTGTTTACTAAGACTACAAAACTAGTTGGTCCTTCGAGATGTGGTTTCTTGCATCGAGTGCTAAGATAATAAAGTAACCACTAGATCTTGGCTACTAGGGTCGGGGTATTAATATAGTTTATATTATTTAATAATATAAATTATGACTATTAAAAATATGGAATAACATTTTCTAAATAAAATTCATAGAAATAATATAATCCAATCTAAAATTATACCCACATATGTGATGAAAAAGCGGGTTTTCAAAGAGAAAAATCTCATAACTATAATAGGTTTTAATGTAAAAATTTAATATAAAACTAATTCCACTTACCTAAATTATATTAATTATAATATAATTGAACTAATTTTACTTTTAAAAAATTTTAAAATATAATTTAACTTTTAAAAAATTTAAACAAAAAATATTTTATCAATAAAAATTAGTATTTTTTAGTATTCATTGAAAAAATGAAACTATCTGGAAAAAGCCCTAAAAATCACCGTAATATAATTTTGATATGATAATATAAATTTTTTTCACTTTATCAAATAAATTTTCTAAAATTTTCATGAATGAATTTTATCATAAGTGTACAAGAAGAGACAAAATCATATTCTTTGATAAAATACAGTTTACCAGAAAACATTTATTTTATGTTAAAATGATGATTTTTTTATTTTAAATCATTAGATAAAAAATTAATGTGTATAATATATATAAATATATCATAATTTTGTTAGTTTTATTTATATTCATCAATTTAACAACTATGTTATAATCGTTAATTATAAATAAGATTTTAATAGAGTATCGTGTTTTATTAAAACCGAGTGTTGTTTGCATCACAAGATATCAAAGAGATTTAATTTATTTAATAGTTATAAATCATAAAGTATCTGGGTTTCACATTATTAACACGTAAAAAAAATTAATCAAAATTCCATTAATATTACCTTCTAAATTGATGAGTGTAGTTCTTCTTCATAACATCTTGTGGTTCCCATGTTGACTCCTCCATTTTAGGATTTCTCCAAAGTACCATTACTAGATGAGTCATCTGATTCCCCAATACATGGTCTATAGTATCATGAATATGGATTTTATCTTCATAGTAAGATATAGTATATTCCAATTATAATTCATTAGAGGTGAGCGCAAGCATTGGTTCTAGACTATACTTACTTAACAATGATATATATAACCCATCATGTACTTTTGAGAGTCTTGGTGGAATTTACAAATGGTAAGAAACAATTCCAATCCATTCATTGATTTAAAAGCTTATAATTTACCGTGGTCTTAGTTTACCTTTCTTACTAAACCTTATATAACCCTTCCAAGGATATAATCTCAAGAAAACATGATCACTCACTTGGAATTCCAAATCCTCCATATGATTGTTGGAATAAATATTTTTCCTACTTTAAGATAATTTAATATGATCCTGAATAATTTCAACATTGTAGTTGTCTCATCAATAATTTCTACACCTACAAGTATCCCTTCACCAACTTCATCCAAACAAGTTTGAATACAATATTTATTTACATATCATTCTTTATACAGAGTAACTTGAAGACTTTAATGGAAATTATAGTTATAAGAAAACTCTACAAAAGGTAAACAATAGTACCACATATGTTGAATTTAAATTGAGCATGACCTCAAGATGTCATCCATCGTTTTGTATAGTATGTTCGAAATATCCATCAATTTGTGGATGGTGGTAAGTTCTCAGAGGAAGCTCAGTATCCAGTGCCTTCTGAAGTCTTTTCGAAAATTTAAATCTAAAATGAGGATCATGATCAAATAAAATCAAAAGTGGTGCACTATAATGTCTTAAAACTTCATTAATATAGATACTTATGAGGTGCACCAAATGTAAATCTTATCTTATAGAAATGAAAAATGAATATTTGGCTAGGTTATCAATAATAAACAATATTTCATCATTTTTCCTAGGAGTCATCAGTAGTCTTGTGAGAAAGTACATATAAATTTTGACATCCCTAGTTTTAAGAAAGAAACACAACGATCAATATCATACATGGTACACTACATCAAGCTTAAACAAACAACTAAATAGTATTATTTAATTGTTACCATTATAAACTATCTATTGGAATGGAGATAATGAATATAATTAACTGAATTATGAAAATATTGTTTACACATGTTTATATAATGATTCATTGGTTACCAAATTTATTATAAATGGAAATAAAAACCAATTGAATATACATGATGTGTTTTTACGAAAACCTATTTAAATGAGAATAATTGTGTTTATAAAATCATATCACATTTTTTTGAATTATAATCATGAAATATAAACTCCATGTGACGTTTAAAACTCATATTATATTTTTTATAGACAAGATATGAGAACAAAATCAATTTTAAGCATAAAAGAAGTATTTTTCAAAAAAATGCATTTTTACCGCCTTTTGTTGGTGAACCCATTTAAAATATATTTTTTTACAATTTTATAAGATCTATTTGACAAAATAAACTTATTATTTAGAATAGGTACATAAAAATTTACTTTGGTTGAAATTTTGGTAGTAGTTTGATAAAATTCATATTTTATTGAATAGTGAAAAATACTGCATTTTAATTCAAAATTGTCGTTTTGTCTAATTTTTTTATATAGTTATATTGTGATTTTAATTGGTTTTAAAGTGTAATTGGATTATTTTTTTAACATTTAATCTAATTTTGGTCATTTGAAGTAATTTCACATTGAAATTTGATATAAACACATGTCAATCTTTCGATAGTTTTACTTAAAAAACCAATTTTCTTATTCCGTCAATGGGATACAATTTTTAACTAATTTCATACAATTATATTTTTTGAATTTGAAAAAATGGATTCCAAAATTATAATCATATGGTAATTTTTTTAAATAGGTCCCTTTTATTTTTGAACATTATGAATAGTAACTTTAGTAATTATTTTTATTTACCATGGTTAATGGGTAACTCAGGTAAATAAGGGTAAAAATAATATTATATTAATATGAAATTACCCTAAAACATTTAATAATACTATTTAATGACATATATAAGACCAATAAAACCCCTGGGACAAAAATCTGGCATTTTGAATCCACTTGGGTGTTATTATGACACTTATAACTTTTAATTTAAAGTAAAGACAAATATGTTATCAACACAAAATCTTATTACTAAAACAATTTTAATATGGGTTTATATAAATCATATATTCAACTATAAATATTTATTATAAATATAAAAAATATTTCCTATATCATGGTATTTTATTTATAATTTCTAGACAATAAATAAATCAATTTAATTATGACATGATGGTGATGCAGTGATTACTTCATTAATAATGGATTTAAATAAATGATATTATAAATGTTAAAATAAATTTTATTTGAAATATTTTATTCCATACATTAATTTTATGGATTAATATTACATTTTAGGATAGATTTAATGTATTTTTTTTCTAAGGAATCAAGTTTTAATGATTTGTTTTGAAAAAGTTAAGCATGGATAGTGTCAAAATTGACATAATTCATAACGTAAAATATAAAATATTTTATTAAATCTTATAAAATTCATAAAAATATAATATTTGACCAAATGGTTAGGATAACTCCAAATATGTCATAAATGACACTCCTTTTTGATATTTTACATGTTATGGTAATTAAATTAACACATAAAGTGTGAATAAAAAGTTATCATAGTAAGATTAAAAAAGGTAAAACAAGGGTTAAAAAAAAGATAAGGATTAGAAATAATATTCAAAACATGTATAATTTTAATTAGATAATGGGTATATGAACCAAAATAATCTTATATTTGAAATAAATATGTTTTGGACCATTAGAAAATGAAAACCAATTTATAGTTAATTAATATTTCAAGACTTTCCTAAAGTGGCTCTATTCTCTCCTATAAAAGGGAGCTACTTATTCTCTTTTATTCACACTTAAAAATCCTTTATGTTCATCCAATATCTATCCAAACATCTTTCTATAAATCCAACCCTCATCCTAGAAGCCTCAATTAGGATAGAAAGCCTCCCAAGGAATCCTTCTGGTATAAACCAAAAGAAGTTACCTGATTAAGAGGTAACACATTCTCTCATGATTTTTAGTTTCATTTCCATTATCCACTCCATAAAATTTTATTATTATACTAGGATGTTTTAATGATATTTTTTTGATCTATACATACACACACCTCCATTTAATGGGTAACAAACATATTGTTTATGTATTTGGTGAATTACTGCTGCATGAAACGATGATTGTTCAATTTTTCCCTACCTCCTCTCATGGTGGACATTATAATGAAAAATATTTAAAATATGATATATATTATATTAATTTTGTATCTATTATTATGTAATTTTTATTTATATCATACCATTATGCTTTCCATGCTGTTTAAATATGATAATCCTGTTTGAGGAAGGGTGGACTACCACCCCCTCAAAGTGATATGACTCATTCACTTACACATGAAACATATGAAGGATAGTTTTATTAAAACTAAAAGACATACATGACAATAATATAACACATTTTTATAATATACATATCATTTGATTATTATTCTTTTAATATGACAAATAAATGGAAGTAGCATTCATGAGTACATATGACCTACCGTCTCTATCAACGGTGCATTTCATTTATTATATTAAAATATTATGGATATTATAAATACATATATACTGGATATATATGATATTTAAATCATGAATAATATTCTATATATGATTAACTTTTAACCACATGGACAATTTACATCAAAATAAGTTCATTTTCAACTCAAGTACCGAATATCAACAAAACATCTGATGTGAAATTAAATAATTATGTACTTTTTATAACACGATAATAAGTGATATAAAAGTAATCAGAAACATAAAAAATGTTCTCAATAAAGTATAAATTAACCTAGGTTTATTATTTAGGAATATAACTATTGTAATTGACGAGTCAGACCCAAGGTAAGGGAAATTTTAACTCAATATCGATTCATTGAGTTAAATATCCATGCCATTGGTTTTGTTTTTCCAAGAATATGTGTGAGTGAACTTTGATTATTTTAAACTGAATATCCACTTATATTGGGTGTATTTATATTTTTCAAACATAATTATATAATTGATTTATCCTTAATCTAATCATACGATCTTGTTAAGGGACTTCATCTCAATCTCCTTTCATTGAGGCATATTTTGATAATACAAACCTCTTTATTTTATATAGTGTATAATTAATCCTTTGAATTTTAATTTCATTCAATGGTTTTCAATTGGTAATATTTTTATATTAATATTTTCAATAAATGACATAAGGAATGTTTTTAACATATGCATCGATAACGACTTCTCCACCACTGTAACCCTTATTTGGCATTTGGATTCCTCTATAAGACTTAATGTTTTTAAGTGGAAAAGAAATCCCTTATTCTATTTTTGGGTGATTTGATATTGAAAATTGTTTTGAAATTGTATTGACAATTTCAATATCTAGAAACGAATTCTTGTGACTGAAAATGATATTTTATGAGTGGAATGTTGATAATTGCAATCATTTATGTGTTATGATTTTATAATGGTACTTGTAAATTTGATAAGTGGTTACGTGATAAACCAAAGATTGGTGGTTATGTGATAAACCAAATATGGGGGGTTCCATGATAATCCAAATATGCGTGGTTACTTTAAAACCTCTAATGCATTAGGTTTGGATGTTGGTCGTATGGCTATTCTATTTAGTGATATGTGTGGAAGTGGACCGTATGGTTATTAAATTTATGTATGATTATGTACCAAGTTACCGTTATGTGTTATATGTTAAATTCTATGGGTTTTAGAGTAATATTTTGATTATAAAAAAAGGATAACCAATGAACTTATATTCAGTGAAGTGCATTTTACTAATTATTAAAGGTGAATAATATTTATTTATGATAAATTATTCATGCTTTAAATTTTTTTACAAGACTAACAATTTTTTGTCTTTATGAAACCCTTATTGAGCTTTTTATGATAATCTCAATATTTGAAATTTTTTTATAGGTTTTAAATAAGAATAGAGTAAAGTATGGGATCAAGGAAAAGTTATGATTTAACATGAAAAGAAACAACATATCTTTTTAAAAGGTTATTTATGGAAGAAATGGATACTTTTGGAAGTGTCCACTTTGTATTTATATGGTTTTGTTATGTATGATTTATGTCCTAATTCTCCAAAACTATAAAAATGAAAAGATCCTTGATGTGAATTAAATTTAGAGTATTGACTTATCTCAAGACTATGTAATGGTTTAGACTGGGGCATTACAGTTGGTGTCATAGGATGGTTTAGGCAAATTTTGTGAATATGATGTTTTCTTAAGAGTTAGGGATATCATTATGGGTTTATAACATTAAGGTTGATCATAAGTTCAATATCTTAGAAACCCCTTTTGAGGCTTTATGATCTAAAATATTAAGGCGACTAATGGTATTTTTTGTAGACATTCACCTTTGATGAAATTACAGGTTATATGTTTTTGGGATGAAAAATGCGAGGTATGAAATAAAACTTAAGGTTAAAACATTTTATTGTAATTTTTGAGGTCTTTATAGTATTTTCAGAATATTATAATAATTACACAGTTTTATAAAAATCACAACTCATAGTATGGGTGACAAACTGTCATGTTTGGAAATGCCGTAGGGATTGAACCCACAACCGACAGGCGACAAGGGTGTATTGTCTACCACTGGACTACGTGATGTCCATGGTTAGTATGCCTTATTATTTTCAATTAAATAATTTTATGGATTAATAATAACTTGACCTAGGAGACATATATTTTATGGAATATATAACCATGGGATTGGAAAATGATTTGGTGATTAAGTGTTTATTGTTATTTTAAAAGACGTTTACCATTTTGGGAACCATACATAAACAAGTTAAATAGAATATTATGGTATTTTATTTGAGGAATAAAGGTTGATTTATTTTTGGAGAAATATTTGATTTAATTATGAACTTATGGTGGTTTGGGTTATTTGTGAAGTGATTAACCTATATTTTAGAAAACATGATTATGTTAATTACATTTTGGTATGAGACATTAAGAGTTTTTGAGGTTATTTGGAGATTAATGTTACAATTTATCTCAGAAGACTATGTTATAAAATCATTATATTATTTGGGTTTCAATATTAATTATTATTATTTTGAGGAATTTTAAGGGAAATTATTTATCAAATGGTCTCTATTGAACTTTGGATATTATTGTTGATTTTTTCAGATTTAAAAGTAGCTTTTCTTCATAAAATGGTTTATTATTTTGGGGAAATTATTTGATTTTATCCTAAACTTTTTTGTTTTGGTTAATATTTCAATAAATTATGAATAAATAGTTAATATTTTTTAGATTATGTTATTCACTAGAATTTTATTCTAGTGCTTTAGGTGTAACCAAGTTATCTTTAATTCTCATAGTTTGGAGAAAAGATGAGTTTGTGGTAGAAATTTATTAAAGGATGAAACTCTATTTGAAAATTAAGTATTTTCCTTATGTTCTTAGTCAATATTGTAAATAAATTCTTCAAATTTATGAAAAGGATAGTAAAAAAACATTTTCTGTTTAATTTTCATACTGTGAAATCAAAGAACATTTAACCCATCACAAGTTTGTGGTTTATGATTGTTAACATTATATTGATCAGGTTTTCTATCACTCTCCATCAGAACAAGATGATTAGTTTTTCTTCAATATCCTTTTTTTCTTACAAGTAATCCTAGTATGTTTTATCTCAGGTGACCATTGTACTTCTCTTTCTTTCTTTTATAGTTGTAGTTTTATCAACCCTTTTTCTGATGTGGGTTTGCAATAAATGTATTTTGAAAAGTCATACCCTAGTTTCTGAACAGAAATTCAAATTTCAAGGTTGAAATTTATTAAATATGGGGAGGATATAACATCCCATGTTTTAAGAAAGAAACACTCTATTCAATAGCATACATGATACACTACATCGAGCTTAAACAAACAACTAAATAGTATTATTTAAATGTTACCATTATAACCTAGCCATTGGAATGGTGAGAAAGAATAATATTAACTAAAATATGAAAATATGGTTCACACATGTCTATATAATGATTAATTTGTTACCAAATTTATTAGAAATGGAAATAAATATAAATTGAATATAAAGGGAGTGTTTTTATGAAAACCTACTTAAATGAGAATAATTGTGTTTATAAAATAATATCACTATTTTGGATTATATTAATGAAATATAAATTCAATTTTTTATTTAAAACTCATATTATATGTTTTCTAGACAAGATATAAGAACAAAATTTATTTTAAGCATAAAAGAAGTATTAAAAAAGGCATTTTTACCGCCTTTTGATGGAAAACCCATTTTAAATCTAGTTTTTGAAACTTTTATAAGTTCAATTTGACAAAATATAATTCTTATTTGGAATAAGGACAATGAAAGTCACTTTGGTTGAAATTATAGTATTTTTTTGATAAAATTATTATTTTAATGAATAGTGAAAAATTCTATATTTTAATTCAAAACTGCTTTTTCATCTATTTTTTTATATAGTTAGACTTTAATTTTAATTGGTTTTAAAGTTTAATTGGATTATGTTTTCATCATTTAATCCAGTTTTGGTAACTTTAAGTAATTTCACATTTAAATTTGTTATAAACACATGTCAATATTTTAATGATTTTACTTCAAAAACATGTTTCTTATTCCGTCAACAGGATAAACTTTTTAACTAATTTCAGACAATTCTATGTTTTGAATTTGGAAAAATGGATTCTATATTTAAATCATAAGGTCAAATATTTTTATATACATCCCATTTATTTTTGTACATTATGAATATTAACTTTAATAATTATTTTAATTTACCACGGTTAAAGGGTAAATCAGGTAAATAAGGGTAAAAATAATATTATAATAATATAAAACTATCCTAACACATGTCATAATCCTTTTTTATGACATATTTCCATCCAATAAAACCCTCGAGACAAAAATTTAGCATTTGAAATTCACTTGGGTGCAATTATGACACTTATAATTTTTAATTTAATGTAAAGGAAAATATGTTATGAACATGAATCTTCTTACTAAAAGAATTTTAATATGGGTTTATATAAATGATATCTTAGAACATAAGTATTTATTTTAAATATAAAAAAATTCCTACATAATGATATTTTATTTATAAATTTTAGACAATAAATAAATAAATTTAATTATGACACAATGGTGATGCAATGATTACTTCATTAATAAAAGATTCAAATAAATGATATTATTAATGTTAAAATAAATATGATGTGAAAAATTTGAATTAATGAATTTTATGTATTACTATGACATGTTATAATTTATTTAATGTTTTTTTTTCAAAGGAATCAAGTTTCTATGAATTTTTGAAAATGTCAAGTATGAATAGTGTCAAAATTGACCTAATGCATAACTTAAAATATAAAATAGTTTGTTAAATGGTATAAAATTAAAAAAAATCTAAGATTAAACCAAATGGTCGGGATAAGACCTAAAATTTCATAAATGGCACTATTTTTATTCCATTTTACATGTTATTGTAATTAAATTAACACACATAGTGTAAATAACAAGTTAGCATGGTATAGTTAAAAAAGGTAAAATAAGGGTTAAAAAAAGATAAGGATTAAAAAAATATTCAAAACTTGTCTAATTTTAATTTGATAATGGGTATATGTCAAAATATTAACTTATATTTGAAATAAATGAGTTTGGGACCATTATAAACCTAAAATAAATTTATAATAAATTAATATTTCAATACTATCCTAAAGTGCCCCTCATCTCTCCTATAAAAGGGAAATTATACGTTATTTTATTCACACATACAAGGAATTTTGGTTCATCCAAGATATATCCAAACATATTCCTAGAAACCCTCCCCTCATCCTAGAATCCTAACATAGAGAATAACTCCTCTCAAGGATGCCTTTTGGTATAAACCAAAAGAAGTTACCCAATTAAGATGTAACACATTATCTCATGCTTTTTAGTTTCATTCACATTCTCAACTCCCTAAAATTTTATTATTATATGATTATATAAAAACAACCATATCATAAATACACTAGGATTTTTTATTCTATGTTTTTGATTTACACTGACACACACCTCCATTTAATGGGTAACGAACATACTATTTCTATGTATGGTGAACTACTACCTCACGAAACGATGATTGTTGAATTTTTACCTACCACCTCTCATGGTGGCCATTATAATGGAAAATATTTTAAATATTATATATATTATAATTATTTTGTATTTATTCTTTTTTAATTTTTATTTATAACATAACTTTATGGTTTCCATGTTTTGTAAATATTATAATTTCATTTGTGGAAGTGTTGACGACCACCCCCTCAAAGCGATATCACTCCTTCCCACTGTACATGTAATGTATAAAGGATGGTTTTATTAAACCTATGAGACATACATGAAATTAATATAACATTGTTATTATAATATACATTCCATTTTATTATTATTCTTTTAATATGAAAACGAAATGGAAGTATTGTTCATGTGTATGTACGACCTACCGTCTCCATTAATGATGCTTTTCATTTCTTATCTCCAAATATTATGTATATTATAAATAAATATATAAAAGATATTTATCATATTTAAATCATCTATAATATTTTGTAGATGATGGATTTTTTACCACATGCACAATTTACATAAAAACAAGTTCATTTTCGAATCAAGTATCAAATATCGACAAAATGTTCGATATAAACTTAAATAATTATGTAACTTTTATAACATGGTAATAAGTTATATAAAACAAATAATAAGCATGAAAAAGGTTCTCAATAAAGTATAAATTAACCTAATTTTATTATTTAGGAAAATAATGATTGTACGTGATGAGTCAGATGCAAGGTAAAGGAAATCATAACTCAATTTCCATTCATTGAGTTAAATATCCATGTAATTGGTTTTGTTTTTCCAAGAATATGTTTGAGTGACCTATGATTTTTTTACACTGAATATACAATTATATTGGGTGTATTTATATTTTCCATAAATAATTATGTTATTGAGTTATCCTTAATCTAATGATACCATCTTGGTAACAGACTTCATCTCAATCTCCATTCATTGAGGAATATTTTGATAATATACACCTAATTTTTTTATACGGTTTATAATCAACCCTTTGAATTTTAATTTCATTCAATGGTTTTAAAAGGGGGATATTTTTATATGAATAATATCACTAAATCAAAAAAGGAATGTTTTTAACATATGTAGTGATAACGACTTCTCTGCCACTATAACCATTTTTTAATATTTGGCTTCCTCTATAAGCCTTAATGTTTTTAAATGGAAAAGAAATCCCTTATTCCCTTTTTTTGTGTTTTGGTATTTAAAATGGTTTTGAAAGTTTATTTACTATTTCAAAATCATGAAATAAATTCTTGTGATTGAAAATGATATTTTATGAGTGAAATGTTGATAATTACAATCATTTATGTGTTATGATTATATAATGTTACTTGGAAATTTGATGGGTGGTTATCTGATAAACCAAATATGGGTTGTTACGTGATAAACCAAATATGGATCGTTATATGATAAACAAAGGCTGGGTGGTAACATTATAACCTCCAATGCATTGGGTATGAAATTTGTTTGTATGGCTATTCCATTTAGTGATATGTGTGTAAGTCGACCATATGGTTAATCCATTTAAGTATGATTATGTCCCAAGTTACCTTTATTTGTTATATGTTATGTTATATGGGTTTTATGGTAATATTTTGATTAAAAAAAGGTAATAAATGAACTTATATTCAGTGAAGTGTATTTTACTACCTCTTAAAGGTGAAAAGTATTATATTATGATAAAGTATTCTTGGTTTACATGTTTTATCAAGACAAAACAATTCCTTCTTTATGCATCCCTTAATGAGTTTTTTATGCTCATCCTAAGTTTTGAAATTTTTTTCATAGGTGTTTAAGAAGATTAGAGTCAAGGATGGTATCAAGGAAAAGTTACGATTTAACATAAAAAGAAACCACATTTCTTTTTAAAAGTTTCTGTTTTATGGAAGAAATGGATACTTTTGGATGTTTCCACATTGTATTTATATAGTTTTGTTATGTATTATTGATGGATTAATTCGTTACAAATCTAAACATGAAAAGATCCTTGATGTGAATTAAAGTCAAAGTATTGACTTATCTAAAGCCTATGTAATGTGTAAGGATGGGGCGTTATAGTATTTTTCATCCCAATTCTACACAAGAATATTAAGATGTTTCATGACTCCTATAGGATTTTTCTCTTAGCCTTGAACTATTGACAAATAAAACATCTTTATACATAGTCCACAATTTCACACTTCATGTTATCCCACAAAACATGTTCCCTTGAATCCCTATATATCTTGTTGCTACTAAGTTGTATAGAGAAATTGGATCCTTGAGTATCATATAATAATTAAATTTTTATTTTAGTAATATATGAAACACATGATCTCTTTCAAAATATTATAACACCATCTTCAAAAATAAATTATAATAATTTCCCACCATTCATATCATTACTTTTCTTCTTAAAGTTATCATTATATGATTTATAATTTTTATCTTTTATAATATAGATAGTTTCACGATCATTATAAAAAAGGATTGATTTTTATCCTTCATTAATAATTCTTATATCCATATTTACTTAATCCACTAAAATAAGATTCCTCTAAATTATTATTTGGGTTATAACTCCATGATCCTTCCTACTCAATGCATCCTCTAACTTATTTTCATTATCTGGGTGGTATTGTATCATGAAATCATAATAATTGAGTAGTTAGAGATGTCACAATATTATCTTAATGATCAATTTCTTTTAAAAGATGTATTTTAGGATTTTATGATCCATTTATATCTCACATATTTCACTATAGAGAGAATATATCCATATTTTTGAAAAAAAGATTACAATTTACAACTCAAGATAATGGATTGAATAGTTCTTTTCATGATTCTTCAATTTTATTAATGTATATGAAATAACATTATCATTTTTCATTTGGACATAATGAATCCCCTTATTTTATGCATAAATATATATCACAAACCTATCATTTCCAAATGGTAGAGTCAAGATGAGATCATTGACCAATATCCTCTTCAATTCATCAAAACATTCATTACATTACTTTATCCTAATGTACTTAACCCCTTTATATGTAATCCTAGTTTACAGTTTATCCAATTGGGATTTTTTTTGAATGAATCTATGATAATAACTTACTAAACCAATAAAACTATGTACCTCAGTTATTTTTATTAGTGTAGACTATTTTATAAATAACATTTTCTTTATAGGGACAATTGATATATCATCCTTGGAGAAAAAAGGGAAAGGAAAGGAAACATTTTGAAGCTAGAAACCATAGTGACTAAATTTCACATATAACTCTTTCCTTTTAAGAGTCTCAACAATTTTTCATAAGTGATTCTCATAGTCCTTGTAGCTTATAGAATACACCAATATATCATCACTGAAAACAATAAATAAATAATCAAGATATTACTTGAATATTATATTCACTGGATCCTTAACAAAGAGTAAATTTTTCAATCCAAATAAAATTACTGTAAACTCATAATGTCTATACCTCATTTTAAAAGTTGCCTTTGGAATGTCTTCCATATTTACTCAAAATTGATGATACTCATAACTATAACACCCTTGAGTTTGTGTATTTTTTTAATTATGTTTAATATTTTTGATATTTTATTTTACATGAAACACTGATTTTATCTTTTATTATAGATAATATAAATTTTATCTTGTGTTACACATATTTACAAGTTTATCTTACGTTACACACAAGAACGAGTTTAAACCAAACAAGACAAACTATTTAAATATTATTATTTAATATGATAGTTATCAACTAGTTTTTGGAATGGTGGGTATGAATATGATTAAATAAATTTTAAAAATATGTTTTACACATGTGTATATAATTATTAGGTGAAAAATTAATTTTAAATGAAAATAGAACCCTTGGAAAATAAAAGGAAATAATTTTCCAAAAAACTATTTTTATACGCACAATTGTATTTTAAAACAATAAATTAAAAAAATAACATTTGGTTAATTATTTTAATGAAATATACATATTATATGTTTAATAAATTTTTTAACATTCACCTTGTATCTTTTATAGACAATATATAAGAATAAATCCATTTTTATGCTTAAAAATTGTATTTTTCTAAAAAGAAGTTTTTTCGTCTTCTTATGGAATAAATATTTTTCAAAAATAAAACTTTCCACTTTTAGAAAATTTATTGGATAAAATAAAAATCAATTTTGAAATCAGAACATCAAAATTATCTTAGGATGAATTTTTGTTTTTTCTTCTGAAAAGTTTCATTTTTTGATGAATGGTGAAAAATACTGAATTTTAATTGAAAAAATACTTTTTGTTTAATTTTTTTATGATAATAAATTAAATTTTGAAATGGGTTTAAAGTAAAATTAGTTAAATTTTATATCCATTATTTTAATTTAGTTCATTAGAATCAATTTCAAATTGAATTTGTATATAAAAATATTTCAATCATTTGAAAGTTTTCTCTATAAAAAACCCGCTTTTATTATTAGGTCTATGAGATTAATTTTAAATTAATTTTTTCCAATTATGTGAATTTAATTTGGAAAAATGTATTCCATATTTGGAATCAAAAGAATTTATAATTTCTTATAATTTCAAAATAATATTTGACCAAACGGAATAGTTAATGCAGTAAAAATTAATTACTGCAATTAAAGTAAAAACAGGTTTATCGGGGGTTAAATTAGAATTATAAGAGTGAAAATTACCTAAAATATTAGATTAATTTTATTGAATGAATTTATTTTTATATTGGACATCAATGTCTCTGAATGATGGAAATATCTTTCCAATTTTCTTTCAATATGACCCATATAATAAGTTAAATATTGAAAAAGACAAAAAAGGATAATTTTATTACTTTTAATATCGATAAAGCTTTGAAATAGGGGAAACATATATTAGGTTATATATAATTGTGAAATATAAATAATATTTTTCATCATGATAATTTATTTTTATTTTTTTATATGAAATAATAACTTTAAATGTTTAAGAGACCCCAACACGGTAATTATTTAGTAAACAATTATATGAAATAATTGATACTAGAAATATTAAAAGTGAAGTAAATTGAATAAATTATAATGTTCCATTATTTTTTTGGATGAATATATCATGATAAAAATTTGAAAAAATAATATATTTAAACTCCATAATTGTCCAAATATTTTTAAAATTCAAATTAAATAAATTATGCCATAATTGACATTAATATTATTTTATAATAAATGATATTTTTTAACTGATTTTAAATTAAAAAAATATTATATTCATGAAAGTGATTTTTAAATATCAATAAATATAAAATATGTTCTATTAATGGTCTAATTTTTCTATTATAATGACTATATTGACCATTAAATACAAAAAACTCAGTTAGGGCAGTTAATGTTAAAGCAATGTTTTTTCACATTAAACGCGCTTATGTTAAAATTAATTTTTAGCACACATAGGATTTACATTTTATAAATTATTTTTAATATTTATAATCATTGGGACAAAATTATATATTAATTATCACTCTAATTTATTCTTAAAGGACAAATTACCATAGTTATAAAACTAGTTACCATAATGAAGAACAAAAATAGTAAAAATATGGATACTTATAATTTAAGGAATTAAATATTTAAAACATGTGTTTTATTGTGTATTTGTGGTTTTTATTGACCATTTAATCCTTAAAAACCTTTAATTATCATATTTTGATCCATTTGAGCTATGATTTACCTCCCAATAGTGAATACTTTTGAGTATTTACTAGAATGCCACTCCTCCTTACTATAAAAGGGCAGTCACTCTACCCACTTATTCATACCTATAAATCCATTTTATTGATCAATATCTACCCAAATAAATTATAAAATTCTATAAAATCATCCTAAAATCATTATTATGGTCATAAATCCATCCTAGGAAGGATTTAGTGAAAAACATAGGAGAATACCAAAATAAGAGGTGATGTTCTTCAATGAGAATCTTTATTTTATTTCATTATACACCTTATTTAGTTATTATTATAAATTTATTATATAATAAAAATAGTATGTTAAATATAATTAGATTTTTTTATGTTAAGTTAATTACCTACAACCATCTCCACTTCCATCAAATGGGTTTTGAAATCACCATTCGTGTGTTCGTTGAACTACCGCTTCACGAACCAATGTCATTTGTTTTACCATCACCACCTCTCAAAGATGGTCATAATGATAGAATTATTATTTATATATGATATTAATGATGTTATTATGATTCTATAATTTTTATATCACACATACTCTCATGCATTCTTTTTTGTTGGAATATAATAACGCCACTTCTGCGTATGACAAACTATATCCTTGCAAAGTGATGTGATTCGTTCACACTTTACGTAGATGTTATTAAGGAAGAGTTTAATAAAAAGGTGTGATATATATGAAATTAAAATTATTATTTAATTATAATATATATATATATATATATTTTACTTTTGTTTCGTTCAAATAGTTAATAAAATGAAAAATAGTGTTGATGCGCACGTACAACCTACCCTCTTCATAAACGTTGAATTTCATTTCATATCACTAAATTTTATGGATTAATGTAAATAAAAATGATGAATATATATTATCTTTATATAATTGTTATTAGTATTGATATTATGGAGTGAGGATCAAATTAATATGATAAAAATTATTACAAATCAATATTTATACAAAAAAGAAAGCGGTTATTACTCGAAATGTTACATTATCATGGAATTGTTAATAAACAGGTAATAAAATGATCTAAAATATCATATATGGTATGATATATATGCATAAGGATCTTTAATAGGTCTATAATAGACTTATATTTCTTATACAGGATGTTCTAACGAGTATAACAGAATTCAAGACTTATGGTAAGAGTTTTTTGTCTCAATTTTTACTTTTGTGAGACACATGCTATATTCACAACCTCTTTATTATATGTGGTGTATATAAATTAAATGAATGTATTTTATGTTAACTATAGTTATAGTTATTTTTACTTTCAAATCTATTTGAGGATCGATCTTTCATGGGGGTTACAGTTCAAAAGATACCAAAATAGTAAGGGGGTTTTGTCTCGATTTTACTTCATTGAGACATAAGTTGTGTTTTTCGACTATATTATTTAATGAGGGGTAGATAAAACACCTTTGACATGTAATATCATGAATTTATTAATCCCAATGATATTTTATGTTTAATTGTATTTTATTCCTTCATAGATCTTATGCCTCAATGTTATTAAATTGGTAAATATTTAATGTTACAATCTCATTATTTATCGGGATTGTTTATGATTAGGTCTCAAATGTTTAAATATATTGATATAACTCTCAATAATTATCATTAATTTTATTATACTATTGTTATTAATGGTATATTTCTATAATGGTACAATTTTCACTCTTTTTTTATTTAATATAAATAATATTGTTTTAAAGTAAATCCGACTCAATTTCTCTTTTTAGTAAAAAATATATTATTTTTCAAAAACAAATTTTCTAAAAATGTTTTCAATTTTTTTTATTATTCTATTATGATATTAAAAAAAATTTACCCATGTTATATTTTTTAAAAATTTAGTTTAAATTATTCTTCTGGTCATTTTCCAAAAAACGTTCATTTTAATTTTATAAAACATGTGACAGGAATCTTTGTTTTAATGTAGATAACATGAACAATGTTTTCAAAAGACATGACCAATAATTTATTTGAAGCTTCCTTTATAATTTTTCACGGTTATTTTCATAGAAAAATGGGTTCAAAATATTTTATATTTTAAAAATCTCTTTTTAAAGTGGAAATAATATTTTCCTCAAAAATATTTTAAATTCCCCTTTCAAATTTATTTTCTATCCAAGATTTCATCCCTTGATGGTAACTATGACTTAATAGGGATATGATCCAATGATAATTTTTTTTATTTATCTGAATGGTTTATGTTTGTGAATAAAAATAGTTTATGAATCTCATTTATCATCCATGGGTAAAATAATGATAAAATTCTTTTGAAACTCACTCCTTTTCACGAGTTATGTTGTGGTGAAATGATTATGAAACCCATCAATTTTCCATAGGTTATGATTTGATGAAATGTTTACGATACACATTTAATTTCATGGATTATGATATGATGAATTCTCATGATCTTTTGGAAAACATAAGTATGTTTTTCATTAGGTGATGGGTGGGACCTATATCCCCCTCTAATGCATTGGGTAAAAATTTATGTCATGAGCTCTAAGGGTACATGTGAGGTTATCCCAAGCCCAAAAAGGGTACAAAAGAAGTAATTCTAAGCCCAAAGTAGGTACAAGGGTGGTTAACCCAAACCTAACATGATATTAATTCATTTTTGGGTATTAATTAGATAATATTTTCTATGATTCTGTATATTCCAAAAATCAATATCTTATGTCAATGTTATGCTCTCATAGATCATGGTCATTTATTATCTTATGATCCATATATTATGAACTACTAATCTTTATTCCATGAATTAATATTATGATATTTGATATGTAAGGTATGGATTTTAACGATTATTCTCACATTCCCACACCCTTATGTTTATGTTATTATTATATAATTACCTTGTTTACCCTTATTGAGAATTTTATCTCACCCTTTATTATGTTTTATTTCCCCAGTTTATTAAGAAAGGTTTTATGTAGGGTATGTATATGAAGAATACTAAATGGGAAGATATTTATGGGAGAAATTGATGATATTTCACCATATTAGAATATTATGTTCTATGTTTCTAAAGGAACAAACTACTAATGTTATTAGTCATGTGTTTTATGTAATGTAATGAACACTCAAATAAAAACATGTAATATCCATACATGATAGGACTGTGTCACTATATCTAGTATCATAGAAAAGTTTTTGTTTTGATTTGTAAACTAGGATGATAAAAATTTAGTGAAATACTTGGGAATATTTATAAGGATATTTATAGATATGACTCTAAGGATAAGTCTAAGGATGATTTAGATTATATAAAAAGGTTGAGGAATTTTGGTAAAGGATAGAGTGAGTGGTTTCCAATAAATTATGTTTCTATATATATACTATAAGTGTATGTACCTATGGAACAAATGTACCTAAGGGTAATAACCCTAAAAACACCATATTAAGCTAGACTCGATTGGGAACTAGTGCATGACAATGGGCATTGCTGCACACCTAGTTTGACACTCATGGGGGGCATGCTTTGGAAATTTACAAACCCTTTACAAACCATCATGAAGGATTTAAATAGAATATGACTATGACTGACCTAGGATAATAATAAGGTTTCGTATATTAAAAATAAGGTATATTTATTTATACCTTATAATTTATTTTCATACTATATGATCTTATATTATGATTAGCATTGTTCACCCTATTCTTTATGGTTTTATTCAATGGATGGAACTATAAGGAATCATGTCAACATTGAATATGATGGAAAATCCATTGACTATGAGAAACCAAATTGGATGATGAATGGAGATAAATATATTTTTATTATGCCTAATCACCTATCTTGATATATGACTAATAATGTGATCTTTGATGAGATTACTACCACATAGAATAAGAGGAAGATGGAATTTTATGAATTTTCATGTGGTAATGAACATAGAGGAAAGAAGATTTAGATTCCTACATATCAAGAATGTGGGATAAAAACCTAAAGGAATATCTCAAATGGAGGGTAATATTTTATTTATAATAAAAATAAGGTCATAGAGTAAAAAATTGTTTATAAATTTAATTTCTTATCTATAGAGAACATAGGTGTTACCCAACTCAATGACATGACTCAAGAGTTAACTTCTAGAAAAAGGAATTATCTATTCCAATCCAATAATTAAAGGGGGAGCAATGAAATATTTATATACTTGGATTCAAGAATTATTAATTGTTAAATATAGATAGATTATTTAGTATATGCTTTTGTTTAACGATTTGAATGAATATGTTAAATGGTGTCGATGACCTAGAAATGTTATTTAATGGAAAGATGGTATTCATGAAAAATACCTGATTATGAGAAAGATAACCCCTAATACATTCCTGATGTTTGGATAATGATACTGAGATAATGATATGATTGATTTGGATAAATTAAATTTGATAGTATTGATGACCTCTGAACTGATAAAGAATTTATTGAAAAAGTAGTTTCTACTATCATTGATGGAGTTTAAACTATTTTTGGATTGATGGAATATATCCAATAATCATTGTTTTATGTATGGAATGAGAAAGCATGTATGTTTTCAATAAAGATTTATAGTAATTCATATTATTACCATGTTTTAATAGAATACATGATGAAGGTATTCAAATGTTTGGTATTTGAAAATCAAGAGAAACTTTAACATATATGGGGGATTATTGTTAAGTTTATTTTGTGAAATTTAGTAACCTTATTTATAAATTATGAATGTTGGAACGGTTAAAAGGTTAACCATTTATGGAATGTTTTATGTTATTATTTAGATGAGGTTTTAGAGATTAACGTATTACTTCTTCATATAAATATTTAACCATATTGGATAACCAATGAAAATAGTTTTGTTTTCATGATAACTATAGAGAGAGAGAATGACTTGTCATTCTATTTGTGGATCTTATAATCCATTGGTGCTTCAGGCATAAAAAATTCACCTTAATTTTTGGACTAAGAGATGAAGTGAAAATTGATCAAGTCACAACAAAATGGTGATATTGTGCATATAAAATGGAATTAAATCATGTAAGTATACCTTCTTGTGAAGATACTTCAACATTCAGAAAAGGATCTTGAAATAAAATTTTGTCCTGTTATCATTATTTTTGAATATATTAATGATTTTTTCATACCTATTAGGGTTATAGTTTTTTTATCATTAAATGTATCTAGATCACCCACTTTATTTTGAACAATGAACTTTATCACTCTCTATAATTACTTAAACTTTTCCTCTATGTCCAAATCTTCATATTCCACCTATGTCCTCCTATGTGTAAACCATATTATGAGTTAATTTGGGTAACCATTATGTTTCCAACTTTCCCTTTTAAGGTAATTTTTATTATATATTTTTATAACGTTTTTTATTAAGTAAATTTTTAAATGTTAAACCTTTGATTATTGAGATGAATTTTGAGGGAGAAATTCATTTTAAGGGGGGTAGAGTGTAACACCTCAAGATTTTGTGATTTTTTTCAAATATATTTAATATTTTTGATATCATATGTTACATAAAAACTATTTTTAGGTTATGTTACAAATAATAATATGTTTTTATTATGTTACACACAATTCCATGTTTAGATTTCATAAAATCCAACACCAAGTTTAAACCAAACATGACATACTATTTAAATATTATTATTTAATATGATAAGTTTTAACTAGAAATTGGAATTGAGGGTATGAATAGAATAAATAAATAAATAAAATATTGTTTATACATGTTTATATTTTTATTTTCTAATAAATTATTTATAAATTAAAATAAAACCCTTTTTAAAATAAAAGGAATTCTTTTTTCAAAAAAAACTATTTTTATGCGCACAAGTGTGTTCTATATAAATTAATTAACCAAATCACTTTTGGTTAATTATTTTAAATATATTTATATATATTATTAAATAAATTTTTTAACATTCATATTATATGAATTTAAGAAAAGGGATAATAATAAATCAACTTTTATGCTTAAAAACTATATTTTTCTATAAAACGGGTTTGTCACCTTTTTATAGCGTACTTATTATTTTAAAATAAAATTTTACAATTATATAAAATTAATTTGATAAAATAAACATAATTTTTAAAATCTTAATTTCATAATTTTCTTATGGTGAATTTTTTGTTTTCTTTTTAAATGTTTCATTTTTTGGATGAATAGTGAAAAATACTGAATCTTAAATGAAAATTTCATTTTCATTTAATTTATTTATAAAGATAATTAATATTTTAAAAAGGTTTTAAATTAAAATTAGTATAATTTTATATCCATTAATCCATTTTAGTACCTTGGAATCAATTTTATATTGAATTTGGATATAAAAAAATTTCAACCTTTTGAACTTATTTTCTTTAAAAACCCACTTTCTCATCGTGTATATGACAGTAATATTAAATTAATTTATTCATATTATTTGAATTTTGTTTTAGAAAATTGATTCCATATTTTTAATCATCATAATTTATAATTTCTAATAAGGTTATCTCAATTTTTACCAAAATTAATATTGAATATAATAAAAATTAATTACACATTTAAAGTAAATATGGGTTTACCTTTAAGTTAAACTAGATTGATAATTGTGAAAATAACATAAATTATTATATTAATTTTTTAAATTAATTTATTTATATCTTTTACATAAAATTATATTATATATTTCAATTTATTTCCACTTTCATTTGAATATGACCCATATAATTTGTTAAGTAAAGGAAAAGATAAAAAAAAGATACTTTTATTACTTTTAATATATAAAAAGGATTGGGAAAGGGAAAAAACAACATATGTATAGTTATATATATCCTATTGAAGTATAAATGAGTTTTTTTATCATTATAATTAATTTTAATTTTTTTCAGATGAAATAATCACTTTAAATTCTTAAGATTCACCATCAGAGTAATTGTTTAGGTAAAAATAAAATAAAACAAATGATACTAAAAATATTAAAAGTTTACTAAATTGAATTAATTATTATGTTAAATTATTTTTTACATGAATATATCCTGATAGAAAGGTGATAAAATGATAAATTATAATTCCATAATTTTATTTATATTTTTAAAATTGAAATTAAATAAATTATGTCAAAAATGAAATTAATGTTATTTTATAATAAATGATTCTTTATTTAATGATTGACAATTAATAAAAATATGATTTTCTTAATACATTTTTTTGAATATTAATTAATATCAACTATGGTCCATTAATATTCCAATTATTATATTATAACGACTATATTGACTGTTAAATTTTAAAATCTCAGTGAGAACGGTTAAGGTTACAGTATAATTTTTGCACTTTATGTGTGATTATGTTAAAATTAATTTCCAAAACACTAAAAATTTATATTTTATAAATTAAATATCAAAATAATAATCATAGTTTCCATATTATCTAGTATGTATCACTCTAATTTAGTCTTAATGGATAAATTATTAGGGTCAGAAAAATAGTTACCATAGTGAAAAACAAAAAATGGTAAAAATATGGATACTTAGAAGTTAAGGAATGAAGTGTTAAAAAATGTGTTTGATTATGTGTTATAGGTGGATATTTACCATATAATCCCGAAAAAAATTAATTATATTGTTTGGATCACTTGAAGTAATATTGACCTCCTAATAGTTAATAGTTTTGAGTATTTACAGGAATGTGACCCCTCCTCAACTATAAAAGGGCACTCACTCTCCCCACTTCTTCACACCTATAAATCCATTTTTCTCAAAAAATAACTACCAAAATAATTTAAAAACTTACCTATCCCTATACTATAAGATTTGTTTTTTTATAAATAAAATCGAGTAATGTTTTTGTGCAAAATAAAGGAGAATACTTGAATAATAGGTCATATTCTTCAACGAGCATGTTTATTTTATTTCATTATCCACCTTATTAAATTGTTATTATATCATTGTTTTATAATAAATTCAGTATATTTCATATAAATATATTTTTTTATATTAAGTTAATTTCCTACAACCACCTACACTTCTATCAAATGAGTCATGAAATTATTGTTTGTGTGTACGATAGACTACCGCCTCATGAACTGATGTCTTTGGTTTCTCCATTACCACCTCTCAAGGATGATCATAATTATGGAATTATTATTTATATATGATATATATTATATTTATGATATTATAATTATTATATTATTTTTATATCACTTATACCTTTGTGCTTTCTATTTTTTGGAAATATGATAACATCGATTGTTTGTACGATGGACTAAAACCTCATGAAGTGATGTGATATGTTCACGATTTACATGGAATTTATTAAGGTTGGGTTTAATAAAAATACATGATATATATTCAATAGAAATGATTCTGTAAAGATTATATACATATATATATATCATTTACTTTTCTTTCTTTCAAACTGACAAGAAAATAAAAAAACAACATTGATGCGTACGTACAACCTATCATCTCCATAAATTGTGTATTACATTTTCTATCACTAAATTTTGTGGGTTACTATAAATAAATATATAATGAATATATATTATATTTATATCATGTTTTTCATTATTTATATTTTAGAACCATGATAAAATCAATATGAAAAAAAATATAACAAATCAAAACATATATGAAAAATAAATCTGTTATTACCCGAAACATAACTTTAACATGGGATTGTAGATAAACGTGTAATAAAAGGTAATAAAAAAATATTTTATATCATATATATGAATATGGATATTTAATAGGTATATAATTAACTTATATTTATGATAAAAGAGGTCTGAACAAGTACGATGGAAGTCAAGACATAATATTAGGGATTTCCATATCACTTTCTACTTTTGTGGGACAAATGCTATATTCAACGCCTTTTTATTAAATTTAGTATATATATATTTTAGATGAATTTATTTTATTATTATTATTATTAATATTATTTTTATTTAATTATCCATTTCTGGATATCTCTTTCATGGGGTTTATTGTTCAAAAGCTACCAAAATGGTAAGGGGTTTTTATCTCAATTTTCCTTCATTGAGATGTACATTATGTTATGCACCAATATTAATTCATGTGGTGTATATACATCCCATTTGACATGTAATATAATTAATATAATAACACTCATGATATTTAAAGTTTAATTTTATGTTGTTAATTCATGGGGCTTGAGATTCAATATTACCAAAGTTGTAATGATTTTATTTTAAAATCTCATCATTTATCGGGATTGTTGATGATTAAGTCTCAAAATTTGAAATATAATGATCTACCTCCCATAAAATATCATGAATTTTATTATAATTTTTTAATTCATGATATCTTCATGTAATGGTACAAATTTTCAACTCTTTATTACTTAATATAATTAATGAAATGTTTTTAAGATAATCTAAATTTATTTCTCTCTTTACTCAGAAATCTATTTTCTTCCAAAAAAATATTTTCTAAAAGTGTTTTGAAATTTTTTTATTACTCTATTATGATTTTAAAATATATATTTACCCATTTTTACTTTTTTAAATTTTTTTGAAATTAATCTTCTTGTCGTTTTCTATATAATTCATGTTTTTATTTACCGAAAAAGTGAAAAAAAACATCATTTTAACATGCACCGAATGAATAGAATTTTCATACATCATGAAAAATCATTTAATTGAAGATTGATTTATATTTTTTCAAGTCCATTTTAAAATAAAAAATTTCTAAAATTTTTTTATGATTTAAAACCCACTTTTCAAATAGGAAAGGGTATTTTAATAAATAAATATTTTAAATGACCCTTTTAAAATTATTTACCATAAATGATTTCATGCATTGATGTTACCTATTCCTTAATGGGGGATATTATCCATGAATACCAGGCTTAATATTTCTTTGAATGGTATATTCTTATGATGTAAAGTATTTTATGAATTCGAGCTCTCTTCTGCGGGGTATACAATGATAAAATGATTATAAAACCCACTTCTTTTCACGAGTTATGCTATGATGAAATTATTATGAAAACTATCTCTTTTCCATAGTTCATGATAAATTTAAATGTTTATGATTCCAATTTCATTTCACAGTTATGATATGATGAATTATTTTATATTTTGGAACACATAAATATTGATTTCATAACGTGATGGGTGAGACATATATCTCCCTCTAATTCATGTTTTAGTGATTAATATTATATGACCTCAAAGGGTACATGGGAGGTGATCCCAACCCCGAAATAGGGTACATGGGATGTCATACCAACCCCAAAGTAGGTACATGGGTGTTTATTCTAAGCTTAACATGTTATGAATGTCTTGGTGGGTAGCTTGGACATAAGATTTTCTATGCTTATGTTTATTCCTCAAATGTTTATCTTATTCCAATGTTATGCTCTTATATCTCATGTTATTTTATAATCATATGATTCATGCCTTATGAACTACCAATATTTCTTCCATGACATAATATTTTGATCTTTGATACATAGGGTATAGTTTTCAAATGTTATTCTCATGTTATCATACCCTTATGTTCATGGTATTCTTATGTATCTCCCTTGTTTACCCTTACTGAGTATATGATATCACCCTTTCTTATGTTTAATTTCCCTAGTTTATGTCTAATGGTTTCATATATGGTATGTCAATGAATAGTAAAAAATGGTATGCTCTTTGTGGGAAACATTGAAGATATTTTAGAATATTATAATATTGTGTTCTAATTTTCCAAAGGCACCAAACTATCACTATCCTTAGGAATATAATTTTGTAATGTAATGAATATTCATCTAAAAATATGTAATACCCATGCATGATAATACTAGTTTTCTATATGAACAATGGTCAATCTTTGAAAAATATTGTGCTCCATGAAGTTGATTGAATAAGTCATCAATGTGAGGTAGAGGATAATTTTTCATTATCATAATATCATTGATTTAACTATAATCATTTCAAAACCACATTGATCCATATTTATTTTTAATGAAGTTAATGGGGTATTGGCATGGTGAAAAACTAGGTAGAATAAACCCCTTATCACAAAGCTTATATAATTGTTTCATAAACTACACTAATTAAATAGTGTCCTTTCTATAAGGCCTCTTTGATATTGGTCTTATAGTAGGGATTAAATCAATAAAAAACTCAACTTCACACTCTGGGGTATATCTAGGTAATTCCTTATGAAATATGTCAATGTATTCCATAAAATAGGTATATCCTCAATTTTAAGATTATATCCTCCATCCCTAGATTGTGTTTGTTCTTATTCCCCAATAATCACATTCAATAGATATATTTGGGCGGGATCTAATAATTTCTCATACTATTGTGTATCTAATCAAAAGATATAGAATTCTACGTCTTCATCATGGATCATAATTTAATTCTTCTTACAAAAATATTTTGTATCATATTTTGAAATCCAGTCTATTCCAAGGATTTTATCAAATTAAACTATAGATATGATAATAAAGTCATAAAATAAAGCTCATTTATGTTCAATAATAGGGACTACCTAACACATCCTTCTATTAGTGAGACTTCAACTAAGGTTTTAAACTAAAAAATACCTTCTTAAAGTGATAGTTAAATCTCTATTTTTCTTAAAAAACATGTAAGATAAAAAATAGTTCAAGTATACAAAACAAAATAAATATTTATATAAATCTGAAGCAATGGTTAAAGTATATTCGACCACATCATTAGGTATTTCCACATTAGCTATAGTGATCACATAATCTTGGCCTTCTCCCATTGGCCTCTTCTATGGTAAATTCACTTTATAATTAGGGAATTATTTTCAAGAATTTTTCCATATACCTTTAGTTGAAACACTAAATTAAAGTGTTATCATTCTTAAATTTTCATTCTTTATACTGATGAAACTTATATAAAAACTGATAAAAACTCTCATGCTCTTCAAGCATTTCTCAGTATGATTGTTTCAACAGTTCTCATAGGATGGAAATTACTTTGTTCTATTCTTCTTATATAATGAATTCCATTTTTCATGGCTCTCATTAGTCATATTATTTTCTTTATTTCACTTGAACATGTAGGATATAGAGTATTCCTTCTTTGTTTTGATGGAACATAAAACTATTTCATCATATGATGAAAATGTTTGAGAGAGTCGCACCCTTTGGATATATGGCTTAATACCTTCAAATAAATTGTCAATCTTGAACTTTGTATTGTGTATGAAATCCATAGCATACCTGTATAACCTTGTAATGGTATACCCATACTCAACAACACAGTATTCACCTTTTTTCTTTATGATGGAAATTTTATCTTCATTTTATTTTATTTCTCATAAGGGAAATATTTTTCAAAGAATTTATCATCATTGTTTTTCTATTCCATGAGTTCTATTTCCTATTCTTGCTTAGTATTCTAGACCAGTAACCACTATTGATCAACATCATCATTGAGATGATACACTAAAATTGTAACATTTTCTTTTTCATCACATCCCAAGGAAATAAAAAAATTATCAAGAGATTTAATCCCTTTCTTAGTTACCATTGGGTTAGTTGTCTCACCAAATTATGTCGGATTCTATCATATGAAACAATACAGTATAGGATAATCACACTATGGAATAAGTTTCTCTATTTAGGAAAGGTTATTTATCATAACTAGGTTATGATGCCTTAATATATCATTGATATTCTCAGTTCCAATACCAACTGTATTGTCTTGGTTAGCATGTAAATCTATACATTGTACATTAGTATTGATACCCTTATTATTTCCAAGCTTCATTTTTAAAGAATAAAATATACTGGACTAGATCATTGATTTTTTTAAATCATAATTGAAAAGTCTAAATATAGTGTAACACATAACATAAATTAATAAAGATTTATGAATTGATATTAGAATAATAACCATAGTTTCCTTGGGGATATCTTTATTTTATAATCCTTTATAATAGTTTATAAGGAAAATGTGAATTATTCTAAGAATATCCCCAAGGAGTATCAATCTATGTGTGTAGTACGGCCCATTTTCTTACACCAGGTGATGATTGGTCCAATTCCAATTCCCTTATTTGGAGTTATTATCTCTAGGTATTGCTATGCCAAAACCCAATCCACTTTTAGTATCAGGATATTGAAGTATTTTTTAGAAAACCCACTTAATATATTCCTTACCAAAATGTTGGGATATTATTCTATACTTCTCCTCAAAGTATATCATAGTGTTATATACCCTTATCATATTTTTACTTAACTATTACCCAATGTTTTTACTAAACATACTTTGATACTAACTATAACGACCCTGAATCTTGTATCCTAGAGCCGGTGTCTATTTTATTACATTGGTATAGATACAAAGTGGTGAAATCGTAATGGGGAGGTGATTTTAATTTTTTTTAAACAGATAAATACATGATATGAATTTACATTGGGAAAAGAAAATAAAACATAAAAATGTAAATAATCATTATCCTTGATGTAACAACCTAATATTTTTTGTATTATTTTTTTGAGATTAATTTAATCTTTTTGATATTTTTCATTTCATGTGACACTGAATATAGATTTTTTATAAGAAAGTACTAAGTGTGAATTATGTTATAAAAACACCATGATAATATTACACTACATGAAAAACTTTGATTATCTTGTGGTACATGAAACACTATGTCTGGATTATATTATACAAAATACTGATTCCTTTTAAAAACTTGTGTAACATGAAAGATCGAGTTTTACGGAACTATAATATACTATTAATATTATTCTTAAAATATTATTATAGTTACCACATAGCCATTGAAACATAAATTAATAATATTATTAACTAAATTGTAAAAATATTATTTAATCATGTATATAAAATTAATCCTTTGGTTTTCAATTATTTATTAATGAAATTAAGAACTACTTGAGAATAAAGAAATTCCTTATCTAAGAAAATTATTTTTTTAAGTACAAACACATTTTTATCTCAATAAATTAAAAAAACTTTCAATTAATGATTTAAATAAAATTTATATATTATATATTCAATCAATTTTTTTGAAATTTATCCAATATATTTGGTAGGTATAATATAATAATAAATCCAATTTTATGATTAAAAATATATATTTTTCTAAAAGGTAATTATACCACCTTTTAATGGTGAATCCATTTTAAATATTATTGTTGAAACTATTTAATATTTATTTTAAAAAATAAACATTATTTTTTGAATTGGTATATCAAAATTTACTTAGGGTGATTTTTTTTATTTTTCAAAGAAGTTTCATATTTTGATGAATATAAAAAGAACACTGAATTTAAATTCAAAACCACATTTTCATCTATTTTTTTATATGGTTAAATTATGTTTTAAATTGGTTATAAAGTACAATTAGATCAAATATATATCACTTATTCTAATTTAGGTCATCAGAACTAATTTTACAATGAAATTGTATATAAAAACATTTCAATCTTTTGAACATTTTCTCTTTAAAAACACACATTGTCTTCCCATTTACACGATTAATTTTAAATTAATTTCTATAACTTACATGATTTTAATTTGTAAAAATAGATTCAAAATTTTTAATAATAATAATTTATAATTTCTTATAATTTAAATATGTTTTTTGTCCAAAAATATTAGTGAAATTGATTAAAATTAATTTTGCGATTAAGATAGAAAATAGTTCAACAAAGGACTAAGCCTTAAAATTAAGGCCCAAAATGACCTATAAAGATTTAAAAAGACATTTTATATCTATAATTATACCCTATTACCTCTTTTATTTTATTGGGTTCATTATTAGAGAAAATATTTATAGAAAAAATGTGGATGTAATTCCATTTAAAAAAATTTACAAAAATGTCACTCCTTCTCCACTATAAAAAGGCACTCACCACTCCCATTTATTAATAAATATAAAGAAATTTTTCTCACACATAATATGATAAAATAATCTCACAAAATATATCCCTTAATCCTATAAGTATACCTTTGGACATAAATCCAACCAAGGAATCCCTTTGGTGGAAACCAATATTAGTTTCCCAAAGAAGAGGTAACATCCTTTCTCAAGATCTGTTGTTTTATTTTCATTCTACACCCCCTAAAGTATTCTTATGCCATGATTATATAATAAAATAAATATCATAAATATACTGAGATATATTTCTTCTAAGTTTTTTAATTACACTTTCACACACACATCCATCTAATGTGTAACAAACTTACCGTTCTTGGGTATGTCGAACTACCTCCTCACAAAACAATGTTGTTTCTTTTTCCTTTACCACCTATCATGGTTGGAAAATATGAAGTAAAACCTGTTTTTTATATGATATTTATGATATTTGTGATTTATTTATTCTTATGTAATTATTTTCTAAAACATACCTTCATGATTTTCATTTTTTGTAAATACGATAACTTTGTTTGTGGACGAGTGGACTACCGCCTCCTCAAAGCGATGTGATTCATTCACAATTTCCCTGGAATGTATTAAGGATGGGTTTAGTAAAATAATTATATATATATTAAATTATAATTATACTATAATTATAATATATATATACATATATTTCATTTACTTTCTTTCTTTCAATATGAAAATTAAAAGGGAACACTGTTCATGCATATGTACGACCTACCATCTCCGTAAACAGTGTATTCCATTTCGTAAATATATATCTTATAGATTATTATAAATAAAAATATATGATATTTATTTCATTTTTTTAAATTCTTTAAAAAATTGAATAATAATCTATGTAATAGGAGCAAAAATAACAAGTGAAAACATATACAAAAAACAAGTAGATATTACCTGAAACGCAACATTAACATGGTAGTGTCAATAAGAGGGTAATATAAAAACATATATGGTATTGTATATAATAATATGGTTATATGGTATATTTATAATTAACTTATATTTATTATATATAATCACTGAAAGAGTAAGACGAGAGTCAATATATAAGGTAAGGGTTTTTTTCTCATTGCACTTTGTATATCTGTGAGATACATGCCATGTTCTCCCATTTTTTTTATGTGGTGTATATACTTACCACGTATGTATTATATGATACTTATAAATAAATTTATGTTAATATAAATATAAATTTTATGATATTTATTTCATGGGTTTTATGGTTCAAAAGTTACCAAATCAGTAAAGCAATTTTTTCTCAATCTACCATCTTTGAGATACAAGCCATGTTATACACATATATTTTTATATGGGGAGTACATAATGAAATTTAAAATGTTATATCATGAATATCCTTCCTTTCATGATATATTAATCTACATGTAATTTTATTCTTTCATGGGTATTATGATTTAATGTCACCAAAGTGGTAATACTTTATTACTCTAATCTCATCGTTTATCGAGATTGTTTATGATAATAACCCCATTGATGAAATATTATGATCCATATATCTATAAAAATCATTAATTTTATTATAATCTATATATCCATGATATATTCATGTATTGGTATCATTTTTTGACTCTTTTTTAGATATGATAATTTATAAAATGTTTCAATAAAAATACAACATCATTTCTCCGTTCGGTCAGAAATATGTGTTCTTCAGAAACCATGTTTTCTAAAAAATGTTTTCAAACATGTTTTAAAATTATACTATGATTTTTAAAGGACATTTTTACATATGTTTTAACTTTTTAAAAAATGTTTTAAAATTAATCTTTTTCCATTTTCTAATTAAGGTACTTTTCTAAACTTTTAAGGTGAAAAAGGAATAGTCAGCATGTACGAACTTACCCATTATCATGACAGTAATTTAATTTAAGATTCATTTTTATGTCTACATGTTTATCATTAAAGAAAATTTTTTCCTAATATTCTAGATTTTTTTGGAATTTAAAGTGGCTTTTACATAGAAATTCTTTAAAAAAAATATTTAAAAAATATTTTAAATTATTTTCAAACCTTACTTTATATGTTTTTAAAATGTTATTTTCAATGAAAAGGATTTCAATTATTTAAAAAATTGATTATAATTTTACAAATAAATTTTCTAGAAAATGGTTCTCAAAATTATTTCAACCCTTATTTTTAGGTTTTAAAACTATTTTCAGAGAAATATATTTTAAAATTTATTTAAGCTTTCTTTTTTAATTTTTAAAGTGTTTTAATAGAGCAAGGTTTTCAAAATATATTCAAAATTCCTTTATAATTTTTCAAAGATATTAAAAAAAGGTTTTCAAAATGATTTATGTTTTAAAAAATAACTTTTCATTGAGGAAAATATGTTTTCCACAAGAAATGTTTCATATTAAATTGTAAATATTTCTTTAAAAGAAAAGTATTTTAAAATGATTTTATAAAAATGATTTTTAATGAAAATATATTTTCCTTAGGAAATGTTTCTTGTGATCATTAAAACTCCTTATCCATATAATATGACATAATTTGTTATATTTTATGATTTAATGGGGATATTACCCAAGAATACCATTCATAATATTTCTTGAATGGTGTATAGAATAATGTTTATGATACATTTTTCACTTACACGGGTTATATACTTTTGAAACCCCCTTATTTTCACATGTTATGCTTTGATTAAGTGATTATGAGTTCTATCTATTTTCCATCGGTAATTATATGATGAAATTTTTATTATTCACATTTCATTTCATGGGTTATGATATGATGTTTATGAAATCCATATCTATTTTTGGTTCATGATATGATGAAAGATTTATTATCTTGTGGCACATGTATGTATGATTTTGTTATGTGATGGGTGGGACCTATATATACCTCTAATGAATTGGGTTATGATTTATATCTCATGAGATAATTATGGGATTCAAGTTGATGGGATTGATCTACTATGGAATATGGGGAAACTATATATACTATGGAATATGGGGAAACTTGATCACCTATGGGATGATGGGTAAACTTGATCCACTATACTAAGATGGGAAAACTATATCCCCTATGAGATTATGGAAAAACCTGATCCCTTACAAGGAATAGACAACGACTGGGGATGGTGGTGTGTCCCGCCCAGTAGGTGTAGTCCACGTGAAGTTCCATATTAAGTGTTGGCAATGAACATTGACTTATAGGGATTGATTTTACATGTTTATATGTTTTCAAAAAATTATATATATTATTCCTATTATATGATTAGAAGGTTCATGTTCTTGATTATCTTATGATTCATGTCTCATGAACTTCCATTCTTTATTCCATGTATCATGTTTCTGATATTTGATATGGAGGGTGTAGTCTTAAAATGTAATGCTCATGTTCTCGTACTCTTATGTTCATGATATGCTTATGTATTTCCTTTATTTACACTTGTTGATAATTTGAGCTCACCCCTTTCTTATGTTCCTTTTACCTAGGTTATGAAGATATGTTTTAAGTAGGTGTACTACAGGGGAATATATTTAAGGTATATGTTGAATATCTTTCACTAAACTAGAATAATATCATTCATGTTTCTAAAGACACTAAACTATTATAGTCCTTGGGAATATAATTTTGTAATGTGATGAATATTCATAAAAGGATGTGATATCGATGTATTTTAAGTCAAGGATGCTATAATTGGTATCAAAGGAAAGATACAGTCATCCTTTGGAAACTAGTATGAGAAAAATTTTGTGGCATCCCTAGAGATATTTCTAAGGATATGTCTAGGGATGTCTCTAAGGGTAATTCTAAGGATAAGTTAATGTATAGTAAAATATCCTTGAATTCTAGTAATGGATAGAGTGATTAGTTTACTAGAAATACATTCCTTTCCAGATACTATAAGTGGATGTGTCTCTACCACAAATAAATAGGGGTAAAAACTCTAAAAACACTGTATTGATCTAGACTCAATCGGGAACTAGTGCATGACTAGGGGCTTACTGCACACCTATTTTGAAACTCCACGGGGATATGCATTGGGAATTTACAAACTCTTTACAAACCATAATGAAGGATTTAAATAAAATATGATTATGAATAACATAGGATAATACTAAGTTGTCATAGATTATAGATTTATGAGTCATGACTTAGAAATCCTATAAATTATTTTTTATGATTATGAGGTTTTTTTCTGTAATGTTCCATCCCAGGTGTCACACACCGATGCCCCATGCCAGACCACCATGTGACCTCAGGTGCGCCTCCCCATATGCCTAAAGCTGCTGAGGGTCTAATATCGATCTTGGGGAGACTATACTATCTTTTTTTCTAATTCATATTAATACCCAATGGAAATTAATAATAAATAATTGAATAACATATCACCCTAAAAATAACAGTACAAGATCACAAGATAACCAAAACTGGAGATACAATGTCAAAACTAAACTATATATATGCCATACTAAATTATGTTCCATGTGTCAAAATGAAACTCAAAAGTAAATACATTGATGACTCCCAAGATAGTCCCAAACCATGTCTAGTTCCCTCAACTATGATACATCCCAAATCATCCATCTAACATAAGGCCTTTACCCTTATCCTATCCTAAAAACATGAAGTCTATTCAGCTACTAATTTGGCATCCTGAGTAGGTTATGAGTTCAACTCAATAGGCCACCACCAATAGAATATAAAACAATATATAGTCAAATAATAGTGTATCTAGTTGTATAATGAAAAAATTAAAATGCATAAGTAAATAGTTATCACATTATTAATTAATATTTATTTATGAACATAACCCCTTACGTTCCCAAGGACACCTGAACCTCAATAACTGCTTGGGGCCATGCCAGAGTCGGATCTATGCCCAAGGGATATCACATTTGAATGTCCATCTTACCATTTATAATCTCACAAGTGAATGACCATTTTACCATTCACCATTTCTCAATTGAATGACCATGTTACCGAACTTAATACCTGGTTGGATGTCCATGTTAACATTCACTGTTTAACAATACATAATTGAATGATCATGTTACCATTCATATCACATGGCCTAATGTCCATATTACCATTAACCATTTAATAATAAATAATTAAATGATCATGTTACCATTTATAATATTAAGTCGAATGTTCATGTTACCATTCACCATTTAATAACACATAATTGAAGGAGTAAATTATCATTCATAATACTTGGCTGAATTTCGATGTTACCATTCACTAAAAAATTATTAATTAAAAAATTAATTATTCACAGTAATTGCATTACTAATTCAACAATTTTTTAAACACAATAATTCCATTAGTTAAATTAATAATTAACTAATCACATTAATAAACTTAATTAATTAAAAAATTAATTAATCACATCAAACACATTAATTAATTTAACAATTAATTAATCACATAAAATATATTAATTAATTCAATAATTAATTAATCACTTCAATTATGTTAGTCAACTCTACAATTAACTAAACACACCAATTTAATTACTAATTCAAAAATTATTTTATCACAAAAATCCCATTAACTAATTCCACAGTTAATTAAGTACCTCATTCCCATTAATTAATTAATAAAATAATTAATCAAAATCCACAAACTCAATTTCCCATAATTAAATCCACAATTAATTATTTAAAATAATAATATCAATATCTCATAATTAATTATACAATTAATTGTCTCAAATCACCTAGCTCAATATCTCATAATTAATTCAACGGTTAATTATCTCAAATCAACAATCTCAATATCTCATAATTAATTGAATTATTAATTATGTCAAATTATCTATCTAAATACCTCATTATTAATTAAAAAATTAATTATCTCAAATAAACAATCTCATTATCCCATAATTAATTCAGTAATTAATTATCTAATTTTATCAATTCAATATCCCAATAATCCATAATCATTAATTAATCCAATCATTCAATTATACCATCACAACAATCCCCATTAATAAATTTACCTATCAATTAATAAAACTCATTCAATTGTATTAGAATGAAAATCCCCATTAATTAAATCACTAATTAATTAATCTAACTCATTCAATTGTATTAACAAAAAAATTCCTATTAATTAATTTATTAATTAATTAATCTGGATCATAGATCATAAATTACATCCATTAATTACTTCACCAATTAATTAATTCAAATAATTTTCTTTAATTAATTCTACAAATAATTAATCACATTCAATCTCTTCAATTAATTCACTAATTAATTGTTCACGATAATTTCATTATTTAACTCAATAATTAAATAATCACATTATTCCCATTAATTATTTTGTAAATTAATTAATCACATTTATCCCATTATTTAATTCAACTATTAAATAATCACATTAATTATATAAATTAATTAATCAATTAATTTATCCATTCAATCCCATTATTTAATACAACAAATAAATAATCAAATTACTTCCATTAATTAATTCATCAATTAATTAGTCCCATCAATCACATTATTTTATTTAACAATTAAAAAAGAACACTACTTACCTTAATTAATTCATCAATTAATTAATCTCATAAATACCATTATTTAATTCAATAATTAAATAATAAAATTACTTATATTAATTAATCACATCAATCCCATTATTTAATTCAACAATAAAATAATCACATTACTTCCCTTAATTAATTCCTTAATTAATTATTTTAACTTAAAAATCCAACTACCCTAATTAATTCATTAATTATTTATTCCAACTCAATCAATTCAATATCCATAATTAATTATTCAATTAATTGTTCTCACTCAATCACATTAAAAATTTTAAAATTAGTTTATCACATCAATTTTCTTAATCAATTCCCTAATGAATTAATTATTATCCACAAACTCAATATCCTATAATTAATTAAACATTTAATTATCTAATTCAACAATACCAATTATCTAATATTTAATCCAACAATTAATTTTTAAATATCTATAATCCAAATATCCCAAATGTGAACATTTCACTCAATTAATTAATTCACCAATTTAATTAATTTGATCTAGAATGAAATTGATAAACATATAATAGAAATTATATAAATAAATACACAGAATTGTAATTATTATGAAAAAAAAGTTATGCTTCTCTTTCGGAGCTCGAGCCTTCAGTGTTGATGACCTAACAGATATTCCAGTGGCTTCAGCCCCCTCCTCCACAGTAGGGGGAGGGGTGAATGTCCACGCTTCCTTCCAGATGCCTCGGTCCTTCATCCCTTCCACAAACCCAGATTTCCTTCCTCCATTTCCGTCGATCCCCCTTTTCCCTAAGGTCCTGAATCTTTACAACAGTCACCCCAGCTCGCTGTTTCTACAAAAGAATTCAATGTAGCTTCAGACCTTCATAGATCGACTCTTGTTTCTCAATTTAGGGGTTTCCAACCCTCAGTTGATGCTTTTGATATTTTTATTATTCTTGGGGTATTCAAGATTGTGCGGTGGTGGGTCTTCTTGATCGACACCACTTGATGATTCAGTGCTCCTCAGAGGAAGATCTGATCATTTCCTGGTCCAATTCCCTTTTTGTTATCAGCATATTCAGATTCTACATCCTTTAATGGTTTTTTGAGTTCAACATTAATCGTGATGCGTCTTCAACAGCTGTGTGGGTAAGCTTTCCAGATTTGCTACTCCCTTTTCAAAACCCTTTGATTATTTGTATGTTGGTAAATCTGGTATGAAGGTACTTCTAATCTGATAGCTGCACTTCTGTAGTTTTTCACCCCATTTCCCCTTGCATTTGTATTGAGGTTGATGTCTTAAAGGATCTTAAGGAATGGTTTTGGATCTTGCTCGAATAGGGGATTAAATGGAAGCAAAGGGTAGTATATGAGTCGTGGCCAGTGTTCTTCCTGGCTTGCAACCAATTAGTCCATTTGATCTCTGGGTGCCACCATGAAAACAGAGGCGGAAAATCATAATCCCAACTTTAAATCCAACTGTGGGGTATGAAGTGCAGGTGGATCCTGCAATGTATCAACAAGTTCTGGACAATTCAAGTTTGGGTGAGTTTGAGGAGGTGCATGAGGTCGAACAAAGGGTGGTGGAACCTGTTAGACAACAAGTCCTTTCAGGAGTGAAGTCCATCTTCTGGGAGGATCAACTCTAGTAGTGGACTTCCTTGGCTCCTTCGGATGTAGTGGAGAGTGTGAATTCCAAGGAGGCAGAGCCGCGAGTAGTGAAAGTTTTTGCCCGTCTAAAACATGATTTGTGCATAATTCCCTTGCAAGTGGGTGGAATAGAGGCTGCGTAGGGGGTGTAAAAAAATGATAAGGGTCCCATGGATGCAGCTATAGTGGAGCTAACGGTTACGACCTACAATATTGAGTAAGGTGTAGAGAATTTGGTAGTTTTTGATGTCTACAACCTTGGTGGATCCCATGGTGGAGGCTTGGAGGACACTAACAAGCAACCAAAATTTATGGGACGTGGATATGAGCAACCCACAGGCTTAGACAAGGTGTAGGGGAAGCCTTTCTTTCTGGCTAAAACAACATCTCTTCATGGATAAGAGAGGCTGGAAGGTGGGGCTATGCTGGGGTCCTTAGACCCAAACACCCTCGGTGCCAACTCCGCAACTCATCTGAAGGCTGAGAATGGGAGGAAGAAGAATGGATAGGACATAAATTAGGAAAGGGTAAGTCTCTATGTAAATAGAGGTCCTTCAAAAAATGCTCAGAGATCATGCTAGGGAACCAATGGAGGATACTTTAGGTGATGACAACTATAGTAAACTCTCAGTGGATGGTATAGACTGCATTCAAGGGAAAGGTCCTCACAATCCTAGAAGGAATAAGGGGAAACAAGGAGACTTGAGACTCAGGGAAATTCATTGTGTTCCAAGGTAAAAAACCTAAGGGATTTAAGGATTACTCTCATTTTACAAAACCAATGGAGATGAGGTTTCCCAAGAAGGGTATAAATAATGAAAGAAAAGCCTTACAGAATAAGGAAAGTGAATAATCAAGAATGAATATAAGAAATATGGAAGGATAGGATGGGGTGTGATTGAAACATATCATACAATCTAGGGAAGAAATACTAGAAAAATTTGTCTGACCCGTTGTGTCAAAAAAGAATATTCAAAGAATTTATGAAAGAAGGTTGTAAGTCGATGCCAAAGAGGAGTAGGTGTTGTGGATAGGTAAACATGATCATATCCAGACATAGACCTTTAATCAAAGCATGATCTACTCATATGAATTCATTCGGAAAATGGAAAGGATTCTTAGTCACTTTGAAGAGCTCATCGGGGAGGATCCAGATACCCAGGTTAGTTCACCACAATGGGAACTATATAGAGTAGCCATTTCAAGTAATCTTAATCCTGTGTTTAATCCTTTTGTGAGTTATTTCATCATGTAGAGGTATATTTTCTCTGAACTATGGTTTCCCATTTGTCCTTAAATTGGATTTATAAAAAATTTAATTTTGTGGTGGTAATTATGACTTTTGGATTTGAATTATGGACCACCTACCTAAAGAACAGTGATAAAAACTTTCTAAAAACTAATCCCCAATTTCAAACTGAATGATCAAGAACATGATAAAGAATGTGATCTAGATCCAAAAAATATAACCAAATTAAAAATAATATTGATATAACAATACTAGATATAGATCCTAAATAATGGATCTACTTCTAGCATAACATAGGATAATCATCCCTTTAAGGTTGATATAAGATTCAAAGAATAATGAAAGTGAGGTAGGAAATCAATCAGGAAAAAACCACATACACGGAGATATGAAGATATGTGAATTTTGATTTGAATAACCAATAATAGAAGTTGGGAGCCTTAAGAAATCCTCTTAGAGCCTCTAAAAATGATATAATTTGATTTGGGTTGATCTAGGGTCAATTTGGGGTTAATATAGGGGTTTTTGGAATTTTAAAACTAAAATTTGTAACATAAATTTTTGCATGTAGGGGTTTCTAGGCCAAGTCGCATGATTAATACTGACTGTGTGACTTATCCATGAAATGTTGAACACTTAGGATACACACATAGTTTAACGAGGTGAAAACCATGCGACTAGGCTGCAAACATAGATTAACCCTGAAAAAACCATGTAAATCCACTCCTCATTCCAGAATTCCTTAATTTCCATCACAACTCACCCAAATAAGGACTCAAAAAATTTATGCTCAAAACAAGGAAAAAAGAATACCTTTAAAAATCCCATGACATCTCTAGGAAGAGGAAATGATCTTATAATCTCTCCACCTTATAACAGCTCAACATCAAGCTGTACTCCCAAGCATCTCAAATATTCAAAATAAAAAATATCGGGCCACTGAGCCCGCACATACATTTCACTCTCCCAAGTTTCTTCCTACACACGTCTATGTTGCCAAAATACAAGAACTAACAACACAAAAATTCCAAAAAACACCTTCTCACTGTGATCCAACACACATATTAGATTCTCCTCAAAGGACAGAATTGTATCAATCTCAACTTCCATAACACACCTTACACGTTTTATAACTCACTATTCCTAATAACTGTACGAACACCTCCCAACACTGGCACTCAAACTTTCAATGAAAAACCACATGGAAATGACATAAATCCACCACATACAAGTCCCCTTGTCCTTTACCCGAGGAATTTAAACATTCATATTATATCTTCCTCATTGGATTTTTGATGACACCACATCCAACCCATGGTCTTGCTTCACACACCTACTTCTGACACATCACTCACCACCTTTGGAGCTTCGTTAGCACCTCTTTTTCAAGAAACTTTTCCACCACTATATTCATCGACCTATGTTCAATCCTGATAAACTCATCTATAAACTATTGATGGCATACCTTCCACCATCTATCTCCACATATACCACTTCATCAGAGTAACCTCTAAGGGGCCCTATATCCAACCAAAACACATTAAGGTACATAGGCATAAAGTCAGGGCTTTCTCAGTATACCTGGGATAATGTTAAGGTAAGGGACATGATTTACACTAATTAATAGTATTCTAAGAAGTCGTTGGTGAATATCACATCAATTCCTCCATAATCTATGCCACTACCCACAATGGAAACCCCTTAACCTTTTGAAAGTCTTGGGCTTCCCTACCCACCAACATCTCACAACATTGATCCAAAACCAGATGGTCCCACACACAACCTGGAATAGAGTTCTCAAACTAGGGAATTCTCACTACCCAAACTAGTAACATAAAGGTCCAAATAAAAAACACAAAGGATTCTAATTTTTCAACATTAATAAAGTTATAAATAGGAATGTACACTAAATTATAACAAGATTTCCCCCCTTTTCTAGCTACGTGGTCAAAACTGAGGCACTATCACTACCCTTATCTATCCTATCTCTAATTAATAGTTAAAAATGACTAAACCCATTCTCAATCTCATGTTTCTAATTAGAAACCCAATTACTCAAATTCCGCATCATTTATTACCACTTTCAATTTCATATTAGGCACTGTTTTCCATTTAATTCACAAAATTAAGGAAAAGCAGTTCAACAACTTACACAAAACCCATTTTCTGTGCATGATTAAGATGATTCATGTCACAAATATAAACCTAATTTCCTTGAATGACGCATGGAAACTCAACTTTAGTTCCATAATGGCCTCCGTGTCAAATCTCAGAAAACCTCAACAACAACAATAAAATCACACAACAACTGCATCACACAAGGTGAAATAATATTCAACAGTAATAGTAAAGAGTAGTAAAAACAATCTCAACATGTGTACTTAGGTTCTACCCCGTACATGGGTCATCTACTCCCACGTACGAGCTCATAACCAAGGCCTAACTATTCCTAGTAACATGTCTACCTTTCCAAAATAGTAATACAAAAGAAATAGAAAGCAAATGGTATTTGATATAACATTTTAATGTACCAACTTAGGTGCCACACACTGGTGCCCTGAGTCAGACTGCCATGTTGCCTCAGGTTCACATCCCCATACGCTATAGGCTTCCGACTAAAAGCGACGATATAATATCGATCTTGGGGAGACTATACCATCTTTTTTTGTAAATCATAGTAATACCCAATGGAAAATAAGAAATAATAATTGAATAACATATCACTATAAAAAATAGTATAAGATCATAAGATGACCAAAACTGGAGATTCAATATCAAAACTGAACTGTAAATATGCCATGCTAAAGTACGTGCCAAGTGTAAAAATGAAACTCAAAATTAAATACACTGATGACTCCCAAGAAGGTCCAGAACAATATCTAGATCCCTAAATTATGCTTCATCCAAAATCAGATAGCTAACAGAGGGCCTTTTCCCTTATCCTATCCTACAAACATGAAGCCTATTCGGATACCGATTAGGAAGCCCGAATAGGGTGTGAGTACAACCCAGTAGGTTTCCATCAACAACCTGTAAAACAATATCCATTCAAATAATAGTGTATACTATTATATAAAGAAATACTTACAATGCATAAGTAAACAATTATCATAGTATCAATTAATCCTTATTTAACCACATAACCCCATGAGTTCTCAAGGACACCCGAACCTCAATACTTTCTTCATCCCATGATGGAGTCTGATCTATCCCCAAGGGATATCACATTTGAATGTCCATGTTACCATTCATAATCTCACATGTAAATGACCATATTACCATTCACCATTTCTCAATTGAATGACCATGTTACCATTCTTAATACCTGGCTAAATTTTCATGTTACCATTCACCATTTAACAACACATAATTGAATGAGCATGTTACCATTCAAATCACTTAGTTGAATGTCCATGTTACCTTTCACCATTTAATAACACGTAATTGAATGAGCATGTTACCATTCATAATACATGGTTGAATTTTCATGTTACCATTCACCATTTAATAACACATAATTAAATGAGCATGTTACCATTCATAATACTTATCCAAATGTCTATTTTACCATTGAACAACACATTTTTAGTTCAACAATTAATTATCCACACCAATTCTATTACTAATTCAAAAATTAGTTAAACAAAAAAATTCCATTAGTAAACTTAACAATTAATAAATCAAATTAATAATATTAATTAATTCAGAAATTAATTAATCACATCAAATAAATTAATTAATTCAAAAATAAATTAACCACATCAAATATATTAATAAATTCAATAATTAATTAATCACTTCAATTTTGTTATTCAATTCAATAATTAACTAAACACACCGATTTCATTACTAATTCAACAATTAGTTTATCAAATATATCCCATTAATTAATTCCTAAATTAATCAAGTACATCATCCCCATTAATTAACTCATATTTATTAATCAAAATCCAGAAACTCAATATTTTTTTAAAGGTTGGGGCTGAAGCCTCATTTTTGTTATTAAATCAAAGAAAATACCTCTTTTAACTTGATAGAGGGAAACCCATTACATAGCCCGAAGGCCCAGTGGGCTTCTAGCCCATTACATAGCCCGTAGGCCCAAATTTTTGGCCCAATTCACATTCTGTGAATAGTAACCCACCTGCTACAGTACCCGCACAATACCGCCGCCGCTATAGTGCCTGACCGCAACTACAGCATCCACTGATGAATAATGCCGCCACTGATCATCTATCTCAATAAATCATAATTAATTCAATAATTAATTATCTCATATTAAAAATCTCATTTTCTTATAATTAATTAAACAATTAATTATCTAAAATCATCTATCTCAATACCTCATAATTAATCCAACAATTAATTACCTCAAATCAATAATCTCATTGTACCATAATTAATTCAACAATTAGTTATCCAATTTTATCAACTCAGTATTCAAAAAATAAACATTAATTAATTCAATTATTAATTAATCCAATTCATTCAATTGCACCATCACAACCTTCTTCCTTAATTAATTAACCAATCAATTATTCAAAACCATTCAATTGTATTAACACAATAATCATCATTAATTAATTCACCAATTAATTAATCTAACTCATTAAATTTTATTAACACAAAAATCCCCATTAATTAATTCGCCAATTGATTAATCTAACTCATAAATCATAAATTACATCCATTAATTAAATCACCAATTAATTAATATAAATCATTTAAATTAATTAATTCTATAATTAATTAAACACATTCAATCCCTTCTATTAATTCACTAACTAATTGTTCATGAAAAATCCATTATTTAATTTAATAATTAAATAATTACATTGTTCCCATTAATTAATTGATTAATTAATCAATCCCATATATCCAATTATTTAGTTTACCAATTAAATAATCACATTAGTTCTATTAATTATTTCAACAATTAATTTATCTCATCAATCCCATTATTAAATTCAAAAATTAAATAATCACATTACATCCATTAATTAATTCATCAATTAATTAATCCCATAAATCCCATTTTTTAATTCAACAATTAAATAATCATACTACATACCTTAATTAATTCATCAATTAATTAATCTCATGAATCCCATTATTTAATTCAATAATTAAATAATCACATTACTTACCTTAGTTAATTCATCAATTAATTAATACCATCGATCCCATTAGTTAATTCAAAAATTAAATAATAACATTACTTCCACTAATTAATTCACAAAATAATTAATATAATTAATCCCATTATTTAATTCAATAATTAAATAATCACATTAATTCCATTAATTAATCCATCAATTGATTATTTCAACTAAACAATCTAATAACCCCAATTAATTCATCAATTAATTATTCCAGCTCAATCAATTCAATATCCCTATTTAATTCCTCAATTATTTTTTCTAACTCAGTATCCTTACTAGTTTAAAAATTATTTTATCACATAAATCTTCTTAATTAATTCCTTAATTAATTCAGCCCAAAAAACTCATTAATTAATTCTCCAATTATTTAATTAATATCCAAAAACTCAATATCCTATAATTAATTAAAAAATTAATTAACTAATTCAAAAATCCCAATTCCCTCAAAATTAGTTGAAAATTTAATTATTAAAAATCTATAATACCAATATCTCCAATTTGAATATTTCCCTCAATTAATTAATTTACCAAATTAATTAATTCGATCAAGAACACATTTTCTAATCATCTAATAGAAATTATAAAATTACATACACATAATTATAATTAATACTTTGAGATTTGAATTATAGAACACCTAACAGAAGAATGGTGAGAAAGGTTTTCCAATAGATAATCCCCAACTTCAAACAAAACGATCAAGAACACAATAAAGAACATGATTTGGATTTAAAATCTAAAGAATCAAGATCCAAAAATCCATGATCTAGACCATACAAAACTAAATCTAGATCTAACACAATAGAGGATAATCACCCCATTAAGGATTATAGAATATTCAGAGAAGAAAAAAAGTGATATGAGAAATCAATCGGGAATAAACCACATACCTAGGGAGGTACAAATATGAGAATTGGGCTTTAAATCACCAAAAATGGATGTCAAGAGCCTTATGAAACCCTTAATGTGCCTCAAAAAATGATATAATTTTATTTGGGTCGATCAAGGTTCGATTTAGTGTTAATATAGGGGTTTTAGGAATTTTAAAACTAAAATCGGTAACTTAAATATTCACATGCTTGGTTTGTTGGTCCAGGTCCCATAGTTAATACTAAACATACACCTTAACTATGTAACATTGCACACTTATGATGAACACTTATATTAACCATGTTCAAACCATACAAGTAGGATGCACATTAGTTTAACCATGAACAAACAATGAAAAGCCTCTCCTCCTTCCAAAATTATTCAATTCTCACACAAATGCACCCAAATCAAGACTCAAATAAGTTATAATCAAAACAAGGAAAATGAAATACTATAAACAAGACCATTAAATCTCTAGAAAATGGTTAGGATCATACATCTGCTATGATATAAGTTTCTCACACTATGATTTTTGGTTTTAGTCAATAGAGGGAACTGCAAGGAACTAGGTTAAAATTTAAAGTTTTAGATGTGAAATATTAGGAAATTATAAAAAACAATGTCCAAAGTGGATATAATACGAAGTGAATCAGGAATTTGGTAAAAGTATTGGTTATAATTTTTAAGATAAAGAGACCACAAATGATATTTGATAGGTATGGGATGTTCTAACAATATTCTTTACATTAAGCATAAGAAGCATGATTAGATTGAGGTTGAGGAAACTTAAGATGTGATTCATATTTCATATTCTAGGAAAGGGGTATTATGGTATAAGATGATGAATAATTAGTAATGGTTTAAGAATAAATATGTATAATTGAAGTGTTTATGTTTTGGAATCAGAATATTATGTTATATGAATCATGAATCTATAATAATTTTCAGTATAATTTTTTCATTAAGGACTAAAAAGGATATGATGAATGGTTATGAAGAAATAGAAAATTGGTTTAATTGAAAGGTGGTATTTTTAATTAGGTGAATGTGACCCTTAACTTTTCCCTGATGTTAAGAATTTTTTTAGCTTGGATAAATGGGTGATTATTGTGGATAAAGTAAATTGGAGAGTACTGGTTACCAAAGAAATGATGGTTGATTTGTTGAAAAAGTGTTATATTTTATCATTTATTAATTTCAAAACTTTATTGATTTATAGAATATATCCAATAATATTCAGAATAATGAATCATAGATGTATTTCAAAAGTATTTATAGTAATTCAGGTTATTACCATGTTTGAATAGAATATACGATGAGGGTATTCACATGTTTGGAATGGGGAAACCAATAGCTACTTTTTGATATATGGGGGATGAATGTTAATTGAATTTCAAGACCATATTTTTAATGTTTTGTATTTTCAACTTTAGGAAGGGTTATATGGTTAACCATTTAGGGAAAGTTTATGTTAAAGTTCAGATGAAGTTTTTCATAAAAAAGTATTATCTAACCACATGTGGATTTAATCATATTAGATAACCTATGATAACCTTTTTGTGTTAAAAAATGATAGATGGAATGACTTATCATTATATTTAAGGATCTTATGATCTATTAGTTTTTCAAGAATGAAAAATTCACCTTCATTCCCTAGAGTAAGAGATGAAGTGGGTATTTATCAAGGGAAACCAAAGCATGAGATTGTGCATATAGAATGGAATAAAATCAAGAAAGTATATCTTCTTGTGAGTGTTATTAATCTTTAGTAAAAAGGACCTTGAAACTATAAATATTTTCCTAGTACCTTCGTTTCTGATGAATGAAATGGCCCCATAGATCATCATTGATTTATGGCTTTGTGATTTTTATATTTATCTTAACCATGTTCTCTATCACTCTCCATCAGAACCTGATGGTTAAATTTCTATTCCATGTCTATGTTTTCACTTTCCACCTACATTCTCTTATGTGGGAAACAATTTATGAGTTACTTTGAGTGAACTTTATGGTTACAACTCTCCCTTTTAAAAGGAAGTTTTAGTATTCGTTTTTATGATGTAGGTTTATAAGAAAGTAAATTTCAAGTATTAAAACATTGATGAACTATATGAATTTTGAGGCAGAAATTCATTTTAAGGGGGTAAAATGTAACACCCTGAGATTTTTCAAATTTTTTTTTTTTTTGAATTTATTTAATCTTTTTGATATTTTTCATTACACACAACACTGAATATAGTTTTTTTATATGAAATAACTAAGTGTGTATTGCATTATACGCAACACCAAGTCATTTTTATGCTATAAAAAACTCTTATATTATCTTTTGGTATATGAAACACCATGTTTGTCATGTGTTACACTCAATACTGAGTCCCTTAGATAGCTTTATAACATTTAAGTCTGAGTTTTACTGAACTATAATATACTATTAATATTTTTATTAAATTATTATTGTAGTTATCACCTAGAAATTTGAATGGAAACTAAAAATAAGGTTAACTAAATTGTGAAAAAATTATTTTAACATTTATATTCAATTAATCCTTTAGTGTTCAATTAGTTAGAAATGAATGTAAAAACTATTTGAGAATAAAGAAATTCCTTTTCTAAGAAAATTATTTTTCTATGTATAAAAACAATTTTATATCAGTATAATAAACAAACAAATTTTTATTAATTATTTAAATAAAATTTACATATTATATATTCAATAAATATTTTTTACACTCATCCTATAGATTTTGTAGTGATAAAATAAGAATAAATCCAATTTTATGAATAAAAAGATATATTTTTAAGTGGTATTTTTACCACCTTTTAATAGAGAACCCATATTAAATATTTTTTATGACACTATTATAATTTTTCTTTGAAAAAATAAACTTTATTTTTGAAATAGAGATATCAAAATTTACTTTGGGTGATTTTTTGTTATTTTTCAGAGAAGTTTTATATTTTGATCAATAGTGAATGAACACTGAATTTTAATTCAAAACTGCTTTTTCATCTAATTTATTTATATATTTAAATTGTGTTAAAATTTTTTGGAAGTATAATTATATAAATTATCAATAAATTAATAAAATTTAGTTCATTTTATCTAATTTCATAATTAAATTGGGTATAAAAACATTTCAAACCTTTGGACCTTTTCACTTTAAAAACTCGCATTGTCGTCCTGTCTATGGGATTAATTTTAAATTAATTTCTCCCAATTATGTGATTTTATTTTTTAAAAATGGATTCCATATTTTTAATTAAAATAATTTATAATTTATAATAAGTTTAACTTGTTTTTTGATCAAAAATATTAGTGAAAGTGATTAAAATTAATTACAGTGATTAAGAGAAAAAAAATAGATTAACAAAGGACTAAGCCTTAACCTTCATGACCAAAATGATCTACAAATTTGTAAAAAAACCATTTCATGGACATATTTTGACCCCATACTATATTTTCTATAATTGTTTTATTATTGGATCCACTTTTCATAGGAAAAATGTGGGTGGAATTCTCTTTTCAAATATTTACAAGAATGACACTCCTCTTCCACTATAAAAAAGCACTCACCTCCCCCATTTATTCACATATATCAAGACCATTAGATTATCCAAAAATCCCTAAATTCACCATATAATCCTCCCTTTTTGAATAAATCCAACCCATAAATCCATTTGGTGAAAACTAAGAGGAGTTACCCCGAGAAGAGGTAGCATTCTTCCTCAAGCTCCATTGATTTATTTTCATTCTCCACCACCTAAAATATTTTTATTTTATGATAATATAATAAATTCCATTATCATAAATATCATTATATTATTTATTCTAATGGTTCTACAAAAACTTACACACAATTTCATCTAATGGGTAATGAACTTATTTTTCTTGTGTTCAACGAACTACCACTTCACAAAACAATGTTGTTCGTTTTACCTTTACTACCTCTCATGGTTAGGAATTATGATAGAAACTATATTTTTATATGAAATATATTATATTTATATTTTATTTATGATTATTTAATTATTATATAAAAAATACCTCCATTATCTCCATTTTTTATAAATATGATAACTTCGTTTGTGGATGAGTGGACTACCGTCTCCTCAAAGCGATGTGATTCATTCGCACACTACATGGAATGTATTAAGGATGGTTTTGGTGAATTTAAATGATATACATGATGTGATAATTAAAATTTAATTATAATATATATATATCTATGTGTGTGTGTGTGTATACATATATGTCATTTAGTTTTGTTCTTTCAATACGATAATAAAACAGGACCAATGTTTATACCTACGTACAACCTACTGTCTCAATGAACTGTGTATTCCATTTCATACTTATATCTTTTATATATTACTATAAATACATATATAATGAATATATATAATATTTATATCATATTTTACACTATGTAAATAATTAAATCATGATATAAGTAAGAGGATAAAGAATAAAAAGCCAAAACATATAGAAAAAATAGAGCAGATATTACCTAAAATGTAACTATTACATAGAGGTGATAATAAGTGAGTAATATAAATACATATATGGTATTATATATAATAATATTTTTATTCAAAATATTTATACTAAACTTATATTATATAAATAGGATGTTTTAATGAGTACGACGAGAGTCATGACATACGGTAAGGGGTTTTCCCATCTTAGTTTTTATACCCAAGAGATACCTGTCATGTTCACCAATCGTTTATTTTGTGTGGTGTATATTCTGACCATGACTGTGTTATATTATAATTATAATTAAATTAATTTATATTTTCATATCCATTTTATTATCTTTCTTTTTTTGGTTTTAAGGTTCAAAAGTTACCAAATCGATAAAGTAATTTTGTCTCAATTTTCCTTCTTTTAGATACATCCCATGTTATAAACCTATATTTTTCTATGGGGTGTATATACGGTCATTTGAAATGATATATCATGAATATAATTCCTTTAATGATAATTTATTATTTATTAAATTTTATTTTTTCTTGGGAATAATGTTTAAAATTAACCAAAGTGGTAATAGTTTTTTGCTACAATCTCATCGTTTATCGAGATTGTTTATGAATATGTTTCCATTAATGAAATATTATGATCCATATCTAAAAAACTGATGATATTTATTATACTCTATATATACATGATATAATAAATTATTAGTATCATGTTCCCATGATTTGGAACTTAATATAATTTAGAAAATGTTTTTATGAAAATCTGACATTATTTATCCTTTCAGTTGGATATATGTGTTCTTTAAAAATCATATTTTCTAACAATGTTTTTCAAAAATATTTTAATATTATCCTATGATTTTTAGATAAAAATTTTACACATGTTTTACAGTTTTAAAATTGGTTTTAAAAGGAATCTTCTTTCCATTTTCTAATCAATACATTTTTCTAAACTTTTAATGCTGAAAAGGAATGTTTGACATATACAGACTTACCTGTCATCATGACCATAATTTCCTTGATGATTCTATTGTAATTTTACAAGAAATTTTTTAATGAAAATATTATCCTAATATTCTGTAATTTTTTTGAATTTAATTTTTTTTCAAAGATAATTTTTTTCAAAAATGTTTTATATTTATAAAGTGTTTTAAATAACTTTTAAACATTCATTTATACGTTTTCAAAAGGGTTTTTTTTTAAAAAAAAGTATTTAAATGATTTCATTATATCTTTATATTTTTTAAAATCCAATTTCTATAAAAAGGGATCTCAATATTTTTTCAAGCCTTATTTTTAGGTTTTAAAGTACTTTTATTGAAAAAAGGTTATAAAAATGTTTTCAAACTTTCTTTATGATATTCCAAGGTGTTTTTGAAGAAAATGGTTTTAAAAATATTTCCAAGATTCCTTTATAATTTCTCAAATATATTTTAAAATCAAAAGGTTTTGAAAATTATTTATGTTTTAAAACCCATTTTTTATTGTGGAAAATGTATTTTCCTCAAGAATTGTTTTAAATGAAATTTTAAAATATTCTTTATAAGAAAAGGATTTTTAAATGGTTTTATAAAAAGGATTTTCAATTAAAGGATAAGATTATTAAAAATTATTTCATGTGTTCATTCAAAATTTATCCCTATATAAGATAATATACTTTTTTATATTTTATCCTTTACTAGTGATATGATCCAATAATACCATTCATATTATTTCTTGAATGGTGTATGTAATGATAGTTATGAAACCTATTTCTATTCCATGGGTTATATAATTTTTAAACCCTATTTATTTAATTTGTTATTATTTAATTAAGTTATTATGAGACCTATCTATATTACATAGGTAATGATATAATAAAATATTTATGATACCCATTTCATTTCATGGGTTATGATATGGTGTTTATGAAACTCGTCTCTTTATTTGAGTCATGATCTGATGAAAGTTTTATTATCTTTTGTTATATGTTTGTATGATTTTATTATGTTATGGGTGGAACCTATAACTCCTTCTAATGAATTGGGTCAAGATTTATATCTAATGAGATAATAATTATATTCAAGTCAATAGGCTTTATCCCCTATGGAAGATAGGAAACCTGATCCACTATACAAGAAGTGGAAACCTGATACACGATGGAAAGATGGGGAAACCCAATCCAATATGGGAAGATGTGGGGAAAACTAATCCACTATGGTATGATGGGGAAAACTAATCACTTACAAGTAAAGGACTGTGATTGGGGATGGTAGTGTGTCCTGCCTAGTAGGTGTAGTCCCCATGAAGTGCCCTATTAATTTTTGAAAATGTACCTTGACTTATCATGAATGATATTACATGTTTATGTGTTTACCACAAATTCTATGTCTTATGTCTATGATATGATCACATGTTTAATGTTATTTATTATATTTTGATTCATGTGTAATGAACTGGAAATCTTTATTCCATGTATCATGTTTTTGATATTTGATATGCATGGTATGATCTTTTAATGTTATGCTCATATTCTCATACTTCTATATTCATGATATAATTACGTATTTCCTTTGTTTACCCTTATTTATCATTCTAGGTCACCCCTTTCTTATGTTTACTTTCCCTAGGTTATGAAGAATGGTTTTAATGTGTACTAATGGGGATGATATTTAAGGAAGGCGTTGAAGATATTTCACCAAACTAAAGGAATTTATTCCATGTTTCCATAGATACTAAACTATTACTATCCTCAGGAATGTAATTTTGTAATATTATGAATATTAATCTAAAATGATGTAATATCCATGTCTATTATTCTCTGGTCACTATACTTGAAACTCATTTAAAGGATTCATCTTCATAACTTGGGGAAAAGAAACAAAATAAGGGTGTTCCCAAATAATCAGTAAGGGTAATATATAGTAGAATCTATCATGTGAAAACAAATAATACTCAATATTGAATTCTGAAAAAATTAAAAAACATGAAATTTAATCAACAACATTAGCATAAAATAAGTTATAATCCATATGTTAAAGTAACTAACTGAACACCCATAACATTTAATCAATAAACTGAGAATGAAATTAATTAAGAGATAATATCACTATGAAAATATCATGGATAATAATAATAACTAAATTAATAATGAATTAAATGCTTAATTATTGGATGCCATGATAATAGGAATTAGGATACCTCTATTGTAAATACTTTTCATAAGACAGTTTAAAAATATGAATAAAAAACTTTTGATTTGGCTAACAAATTTGTTTCATGAGACCTATCGATGCATCGAGGGGGTATATTTAACCTATACCTACCCATAACATCATGTCCAAATCATTCCTAATATATCAAAAAAATTATTTAATTCATTAACAAACATGTATTATCCTTAAATATTTGTATAGAGTAAAGGACATAGATTTATCAATATTTTCTCAGTTAATGAAATAAATTTCAAATTGAACACCGTATGTAAAAATGGTATAAGGTTTATAAAAAATATCCATAATAATAGAAAATGAATATTTAAGATAAATTTAATTTCAAATGAAAAATGATCACAATAAATTGATTATTTCAAGAGAAATTAAACAATCACTTAAGAAAGTGAGATTGCATAATAAATTTTACCTCTTTGGTAACATTTTAATTCTAAACCATTCAAAAATATACTTGAATAAAAATAGTAATAATAATTAATAAATTGGTATTCATGTTAAATACATAAAATTGAAAATATATACACCACATAAAAGTAAATAGGTTCATATGAACAAATATATCACAATAAAATTGAAATTGAGATGAAATCCATTACCTCGTGCTTTCCTTTATTTGAAAACGATTTAAAATAATATATAATGGTTTTAATAGTGTTATTAATTTATAAAAAACCAAAATAATATTTATAATACCATATATTATAAGATTATAACAATTTACAACCCATTTTTTAATAATATTTCATCATTTTCTTTATTTCGGGGGTTAATTTCCTTGTTTTCTCATTCGTGTTTTGCCATAAAAGTTATAGTTATTGTAAATAGTAAATAAATAAATCACATAAAAATGATAATAATGTTTTAAATATCATATTTACTCAGTATATACATTATTAGTACCATTTTTAAAAGTTTTTCATGAAATATGGATTGCATTGCATTGTGGATATGATAGGATGTACGTACACAAGAGTGATGATATCATTCATTTAATGAGTGAAAGGGTAAGTAAGTGTATGATATATAAATTTTTAGAAAACTTCTATCATGTCATATATATCACATATAATTATTAAATGTTTTCTTATTACCTTTCTTGTGAAGCATAAGTGAAAAATGAATCAAATCGCTTTGAGAGGCAATAGTCCACCGTAAACACGAGTATGGCTATCTTATTTTAAACAAAATAGAAATTAAGAAGGTATATTTGATATTATCATTCAAAAAGTAAAAATATATCATAAATATTATATATATATATATATACATTAAATCCAACATTATATCTAACCATGAGAGGTGTTTATGTAAAATGAGTTTCATCAGTTCGCAAGGTGATAATACTCTATACACATGTATGTCAGTTTTCTCTCCTATTTAACAGACAAGGTGATGGTTATAGGTTATGCCATTAAAATAATAGAATATATGTATATGAGAGATACTGGTGTTAGTATACTTGAATTATTGGATAATATTTGAATTAGTTTGGAGTATAAATAAAATAAATAATGCCTGTTTAAGAAAATTACTTATTCTTTGGAATTTTTTTAAGTTTGCACAAAATGATTTCCTAGGACTACTTTATGATCAAACAAAATAATCTAGAATATTGGGAGGGTATTAATGATGTGATTTTTGTGGGTATTGGATAAACCAAATAGATATTTATGTGTGGAGAGGGAAGAAGAGTGGGTGGCCTTTTATAAGTGGGGGAGAGGGAACACATGGAATTTTTGAAGGGAATCAGTTAAATCCACATTTAAATCATGAAAAAATCCTTGGAAATAGGTTATTCTAGACCCTTATATGTGATAACTTATAAATATGTCTATAAAATGGGTTTTTACAAGTTTTTAGTTCATTTTAAACATTATATTTTTAGTTTAACCACTTAGTAAATCGGTTTTTACCTTAAATATGGTAATACTTTTTTTACCACTTTTACTATTCATATAGGAAAAAAAATAAGTTGAGGATATTATATAATATAAATGATTGTAATTAAAAATATAGAATCTATTTTTACAAATTAAATTCCATGAAGTGGTAGAATCAAATTTAAAATCATACCTGCAAATGTGGTGAAAATAATGGTTTCCAAAGGGAAAATTCTCATAAGTATATCAGGTTTTAATATAAAAACTTCATATGAAATTGATAAGACTAAAATAAATTATATTTATTATAATATAATTGAACTAATTTTACCGTAAAACAAATTTAAAATATAATTTTACTATGTAAATAAATAAAATTAGAATGAAATATTCAATAAAAACCGCTTTTTTCACTATTTATCGAAAAATGAAACATTTCTACAAAATCCCAAAAATTAACCCTAATATAATTTTGATACACTAATTTTAAAAAAATATTCTCATTTTATCATTTAAATTTTATAAAAGTGTCAAAAAAATATTTTTTTCATGTGTGTGTAATGGTTTGTGCCCTCCTGGTCCGCTACATTGTCGGTTTTGAGTGTTAGAGGTGTTCAAGGGAGGTTCTGGGAGTCTTTGATAGAAAATGGTGGTTCATTAGAAATGGTACAAAAAATAAACATCATGTAAGTGTATTAAACAATGTGAAAGTCAGTTTTGCAGCTTTTTCAGTGCTACTTAAATACATGTAATAACCCAGGGTTAAATAATAAAAAGGCTACCTGTTTTTTAGTGGAACCTAGAATCCCAGGATTACATGATGTGAAAATGGATTACATGTATTATAATTTCCTGATGTTTTATAGTTTTAATGGTTTTAACTACCCAGGTTTTCCCCAAACCCTACAACCAGTGGCTCTTCTCTCATTCCATACATACGGTGACCTTATCTTTCTGTGTTTGGAGATTATTTTCGATGGTGATCGATCTTTGGGCTCCCATATTTGATATGTAGTGATATATCCTCTCATTACCATCCTTTTTCATCCATTATTCTCCTTATAATTCACTACGATGATGATTTTTTGGTCTGTGGTGTGCATTGGGTTGCGTTTTGATGTTATTTTAGTGCAGTGTAGGTTGATTTACGATTCCTTGTGGTGCGGTTGTGGTTTGCGGGTGTTCTTTTTCAGTTTGCAGTTCACAGTGAGTCAAAAAATCTTCTTTGAGGTAGGGTTTCCCTCATTTCTATTTATTGTGTATCATGCGGGAGGGCTTTGTTTTTGTTTACCTATTGGTTATGGTGGTTCTAGATTAATCATATACAAAGAATTGGTTAAATTGAAATTGAAGGGTAATGGGGCTTGTTTCTCATGCTTTTATTGCTTTGATATTATGGTGAATTGTGGATTATATGGGCCTGATTCCTTGATGAAAATTGTGGTCTTCAGGGGAATTTTTTGTGATGGATATATGTGATGTGATTGTATCTTCTTTTTTTGATTGTTGTGATATCACCCTAAAATTTGAAATTGACTAACCACTTATATTTAGTTAATAATGTTTCCCCATGATTATGATTTGTGTGATAAAATCCCTAAAATACAATGGAATTTGATAAAACCCCCTTTTTAAATATGTACAATAATTTTGATGTGTTATGATGTGTAGTCATGCTAGTGGGACAATGATGTGCGATTGTAATGGGGTGTGGGGTGAAATGTAGTTGGTTGGCCATGTTTTTGGGGTAGTGAGGTGAGATTATTAGGGTTGATGGGTTTATTGTGATATATGGTTGATTTATACTAAATTACATGGTAGTGATGGAATAAATGAATGTTTAATAATGTTTAAAATGGTATGGATTGGTTTGGATAATGGGATGGAAATTTTTCAATGAAAATTTTAATGATCAATTGTGTGATTAAATGTTGTTGATGTAAGATAATAAAATTAATAGGTGTTAAACATGGAAGAAATGTGTAGACACATTATATTATTAGGGTTATTCTCCTTCTAAAATGACTGTTGCAGATAATAATAAATGCATTTAGAGGTGGCAGCAAAGGTGATGGTGTTGTCAGTTGGTTGTTTGTTTGAGAACACATAGGCCGGGATTTAGTGTTTTATACTATATATGTATACTTAAATTTTCCTTGTGATTTCTATATGCACCCCACCCATATTGAGCACTATGTGTCAAATACCCTTATAGTCACACATGGGTGTCTTTCCCAATGCCTCGATGGGAGTATTGATGCACTACTACAAAAATGAGCAAGGGAAGCGACACCTCATATCAGTGCTAAGAAAAAACTGCTGATAAAGAATCCCTGTATCAGTGCTAAAATTTTAGTGCTGATATAGGGTAACCTATATCAGTGATAAAAAAGTGTTGATAACGAAGGTCTGTATCAGTGCTAAAATGTTAGTGCTGATACAGGAAGGATTTATCAGTGCTTTTTAGCGCTGATAAAACCGTAGTCCCCAATTTTATAAAATCGGTCACACAGTGTCCTCGGTTTATCACGCCCTAAAGATCTCGCGGTACTATACCCTATGACTCCCCTCCTCTTCCCTTGATCTTCATGTTTCCAGACTTCCGCCTCCCTTGATATTCATGTTTTCGGACCTCCGCCGCTATCCCTTCTCCTAATCCTCCCCTTCGAACCCCTTCAGTAGATCCTCCTCCCCAAAAACCCATCTTCTCCTCCTCTTTGCTCGACACTGCTCCCCACAAACCCTACTCCTCTCTTTCTCAATGGTTGGTGGCTCCTCTCATGCACCTCCACCTATGACCATCACACCTTCCCCTCCCAACGTTGTGCAGAAGGTTCCCTACTTCTCCTCCTCTAAGGTGAATTTCTTTTCTATTTTTCTTGATTCTCTTATTGAACTTTTTTCTTAGGAAGGATGTGACAACAATGCTGATTCAGTTTTTGTGTTTTTCTGTTATGGTTTTAATGGTTAATGGTCATATATAGGACTTTTAGTGTAAATTTCTTATATTTTTTCCCTTTCATGATTCTATGTATGGGGTATTTATCACTATGATTATAAGGGTGATGGTTGATTGATGTGGTTGGGAGCATGTGGTGTGGTAATTAATACAATATTGATGGATGGATTATTGTGTTAGTATGCTAGAAATGATATGGCTATTTAGGCAGAAAATAAGTGGTTTTATGGATTTTAGAATGTGTTTAGTTGTATATTATTTCATGAAAATTTAGTTGTTATTGGGTGGTGTTATAGTTTCCTGTTGGCATGGAATATGGTTAGAATAAATGAAAATAGTAATGGGTGATGGGTTGGAAATGATAAATGATGGTTTGTTAAATTATTAATGATAATTATTGGAATAATTATGTTTAATAAATGGTTAAAGATAGAATAAATGTTATTAATGATTAATTAATGGATTATAGTGGGTAGTGATTTAATGATTGGTTTTACATTAAAATGGTTAACAATTGAAATGAATATGGTAATAAAAATCCAAGAAATTATAATGGAAAATGAAATGAGAAGTTGGTAATTTTGATATGGATGCTTATGTGATTTGTTGGGGATTATTTGTGGCATTATAATGGAAGTGGTTATAAGAGGGTGATAGTAATAAGGCAATGGTTGACAAGGGTGTTTGCAGTGTTAGTTTGGTGTAAACCCTTAGGAAAGATTGATGTGTAAATATATACTTATTATATTTTCTTATTATTTCTTACACACCACCACTTGAGTCGAGTAACCTGATTGAAATCCATATGGGTACTTTGGTTCTGAGTGTTTTTCTCAATATCTTGGTTATTTATGGAACCCATATAGAACCACTCCCTCTTCCCGTCTCCCCCTTCACACTTAGTATGAGTTGTAATGGCTCACAGTGGGTGTATATATATGAACTATAATGATTTTAGGTTTTGGTGTATATATATTCTTTTTGACATGATTATGTGTATTTGGTGTGGATACATAGTGGGGGTTGTGCATTGTAGGAGGAGAGTATGATTTTTATGTATTTTATGTTCACGATATCATACTGTGATGATGATGTGATGTGTGGTTGTGATGTGGATATGGTTTTTTATGTGTTTTTAACATGTGTATGTGTGGATATATGGTTATGATATTATATATAAGGGGTTGAAGCATAATAAATATTCCATTAGAGTGTGAGGATGACCATATTAGTGGAGAAGTGTATGTAGGGTAATTTATTAATATATATTCTTTTGATATTACACTTAAGATGGAGTTTGGAATTATACACTCATGAGGATTGAATGGGATGATAGGTCAATAATATTTGTTAAAATTTTCATATGGAATAACATGGGAGACCATCTATGAACTAATTGATTATTCCCCCTCTGATATAAAGTAACTTGAGCTTACCAAAAATATTAGGCATGATGATATTGAATGTAGGCAAGAGACCTAGGAGTGGTATATGAATCATTCTTGATTATTCTTGGGTTTGTACTGGGGTGATATGAGTAAAATATAATGAATCTAAAGTAAGTATATTTAATGAATTCCATATTGTATAGATTATTAGAATCCTTTCTTTATTTATAATGTTGGCTACTGGTTTTCATCCATATGTATTTTAGGTTGGTGAGGTATAAAAGGATGGACTAGTTGACCATAGAAGGGTTGACCTGATAGAGGAGGATGATCCATAGAGGATGATTTTGTGTGAATTTTACTATCTATGACACAAGTGATTATCCCCACAAACCCCTTTGTGTTTGGAAACTGTGTGGATTTTGATGGGGGTCTATCCTAGTTCTGTTGATTTCCAAATATTTATTGGAAATGGTTAGGATCTATTAATCTCTATTTTTTTAAGGAATTGGTTCTATTATACTGTATTTCGAAGTCTTGTTTTGTGTACATGAACCATAAATACTAATATTTGAGATTCAAATAGGATGGAGATGAATAAAGTTTGGATGGATGCTAATCGTTTGACAATAGAGTATGAGAACAGAGTGAAAGAGTTCATCAAGTTTGCAAAGGATCACGCAAAGGATCCTTCTCAAATCCTTTGTCTGTGTTTACGTTGTTGTTATTCTAGACTACTTACTCTAGAGGAGTTGGAAGAACATTTGATATGTCACAGAATAGATCGGAGTTATAAATGTTGGAATAAACACGGAGAAAAAGCGAATGTAGCTACTGTATAGGATAAAACTGCATTTTATGGATCATAAGATATGAATAAAAATATGGATAATTAAGAAGACAATATGGAGGATGCGATTACCGATGTCAATTATGATGAAGATCTTATTGAGGAAATGACAAAGACAATTAAATATGAACTCCGTGATTGCCCAAAATTGTTTTAGAAGTTAAAGAGTTGTGAAAAGACACCATTGTATGTTGTTTGCACTAAATATACAGCATTGTCAGTTGTACTGAAGTTGTATAAATTGAAAGAAGGCAACAGATAGAGTGATGTCAGTTTTACGGAACTACTTGGTCTCTTGAATGACATGATCCCGGAAGATTATGAGCTCCCAAGCTGGACATATGAAGCTAAACAAATACTACGATCGATGGGTATAATTTCTTAAAGAATACATGCCTTCCCAAAAGACTGTATATTGTTTCTCAAGGAGAACAAATAACTTAAAGAATGCCCAAAGTGTGGTGCTTCTCAATACAATAAAGATGAATCCAATCCTACGAAAGTTGTATGGTACTTTCCAATCATTACAAGGTTTAGGTTTCAATATGGAAGTGAAGAAACTAAAAGACAATTATCATGTCATGTAGATAAAAGAAATAAAGATGGTAAATTACATCATCTGACCGACTCTCCTCAATGGAAGAAAATTTATCATGAGTATCCTGAATTTGGAAAAGAGCTGAGAAACCTTTGTTTTGCGTTATCTACAGATGGAGTGAATCCTTTTTGTTTTCAAACCAGCACTCATACTACATGGCATTTTATGTTGGTAAATTATAACTTTCCACCATGGTTATGCATGAAGTGGAAATTCATCATGTTATCTATGCTTATATCAGGAAAAAAACAACCAGGTAACGATATTGATGTTTATCTGGCTCCTTTGATAGAGGATTTAAAGTTATTGTGGGATTCAGGTGTTTTGTTGTATGATTCTTATAAAAGTGAATACTTCACGTTGAGAGCGATGTTGTATGGGACAATAAATTATTTCCCTGGTTATGAAAATTTCTCAGGCTATAGCATTAAAGGAACTCAAGGGTGTCCCGTGTGTGAAAAAGATACAAAATAAATTAGGTTGAAACATTCATTGAAATCTGTGTTTTTAGGACATCGTAGATTTCTACCTCGTCGGAATAAGTACTGATCTTGGATGACATCATTCAATGGAAGTTCAGAACAATGCACAACACCATCTCCACTAACAAGTGATCAGCTGTTTGAGAAAGTAAAATATGTGAACACAGTTTTTGGTAAACCATTTCCGAAAAACCTTAAGAAAATTGGTTGGAAAAAGAGATCAGTTTTTTTTTGAATTACCATACTTGAATTGTTTGTACGTTAGACATTTTATTGATGTGATTCATGTGGAAAAAAATGTATGTGATAGTATTATCGGAAGGTTGCTAAATTCCCCTGGAAAAACAAAGGATGGAATTAATGCAAGGTTGGACATGGTTGACATGGGAATACAAGAAGAGTTGGCTCCCATGAAGGGTGAAAATTGAATGTTTCTTCCTCCAGCTGCTTACACTCTTTCTAGGGAGGAGAGATATCATTTTTGCAACTTCTTCAATGATGTAAAGGTTCCATAGGGTTATTCATCAAATATCAAGAACATTGTGTTAATGAATTATTTGAAGTTAAAAGGTTTGAAATCACATGACTACCATTTTTTTAAGTAAGATCTAATTCCTATAGATTTACATTACATTTTTTCCAAGAATGTTCATCATACATTAACCAAAATTTGTTTTTTTTTTCAAAGCTATATGAATCAAAGTTTTAGACCCGGCGAAATTTCCAGCTATGGAAAAAGAAATTTTCAACATATTATGTGAATTAGAAATGCACTTCCCACAAACATTCTTTGATATGATGGTTCATTTAATGATTCACTTGGTGAGAGAGATTCAACTTTGTGGTCCTGTGCACTATAGATGGATGTACCCCATTGAAAGGTATATGAAGATTTTGAAAGGGTATATCAAAAATCGAATTCGGCTAGATGGTTGTATAGTAGAGAGATAATTGTTGAGGAATCCATTAAATTTTGTACCGAATAACTATTTGATCTGGAAATCATTGGTCTACTGAAATCTCATCACACTGGACGCATTGAGGGTGAGGGAATTTCTGGAAGAGATGTTGTGACAATCAGTATTACAAATTGGGAATAGGCCCACCTTTATGTTTTGTATAACAGTTGGGAGGTTTCTCTATATATTGAAACTCGCAAATAAATTCTTAGGCAGTTGAATCCATCATGGGATGAAAAATGGTTATCAAATACACATAATCACCAGTTTAAAGGATGGTTTCAGGACCATATTTTTAAGGAGTTGGATGAAAATATGAATTCAATTTCAGAACAACTTTGATGGCTAGCCGCCGGACCAAGTGTATATGTATTATCTTATAATGGTTATGTAATTAATGGCTATAAATTCTATACAGATGAACATGATGAAGATAATACCATGAAAAATAGTGGAGTTACACTAGTGTCTGAAGTGATGCATATTTCTGTTAGTAAGGAAAAAATACAATTTATGCAAATATGTCATACTTTGGAATTATCTAAAAAATATGGGAGTTAGATTATATGACAGTCCAATTGCCTATTTTTCAATGCAAATGGGTTGATAACAACAGTGGTGTTAAAATAGATGAATGGTGATTTGTGAAAGTTCATTTTAGTAAAGAAGGGTACAAAGGCGAACAGTTTATAATGGTATCACAAGCGGTACAAGTTTTTTATGTTCCAAATCCAACAAACCGAAAGTGGTCGATTGTTCTGTTATCGTCCAAAACTACTGAAGGGTCTGATGAAAATTCAGTTGGGGATGATCCTTTCAGTGTTACATCACAATCATTTCGTAGCGGTCCCAATGTAGATGAGTTTTTGTATGTTATAGGAGTCCAAAATGAAGGGATTTAGATAATCTATAGAGGTGTCAAATCCCTTCAGCCTTTGAAAAAAAGAAAGAGAGTTCAATAAACAGGTTTTATTTTGTTTGTAATATAGATATTATTATCTCATGTTATTATCTTATCATCACTAAATTTATGTAATCTAAATACACTGTTCAACCAATTTTGTAGATAATGACTTCTACACATTCTGGTGCTCATAACCTTGAGGCAGAACAATTCTCTCATGCTGCTATTGTTGCGGCTGCTGCTCCTGCTGCGGCTGCTCACAGTGCATAGAAACAAAAAGTTTTTGAACCTGTTGTTGCTCCTAGTGTTGAGGTCCAACAACCATCAGCACATGCCTTTGCGACCATTTTAGATGAACATATAGATGATGTTGATATCGATGAAATGGTCAGGAATGAAGGAATGATGTCACAGAAAACACAGGTGTGTCATATTTTGATGGTGTTAGCCAAATTTCTTAAGTTGAAAAGCAAAAGAATCAAATTTGATATCAGATAGAATGAACGAGGCCAACATGTGAATCCCAACAAGGCTATGTCTAGTAGTTACATCAAAGTTGTCACTCGACAACATGTGCCGATTAACATAGATTCATGTCACCATGTTGTGTCCGAGATGAAGGCTCTGATCTAGGAAGAAATTACGGTAACATTATGATATTATTTATTTAATTTAATAGAAAATAAAATAATGAAACAATGTCTTACTCTTCTCAATATCTTGTAGAGTACATTTATAGTAGACAATTAACACAAGGATTATGTACTAAGGCTTGCAGGAAAGATTCCTCGAGGTTTTCGCACTATTTTAATAGGATATCACCTGAAAGATTCCAAAGGTAAAATAAACCCTCACCAACCCATTTTCTACGCTCACTCGATATCCCAAGAAGCATGGGATGCATGTGTTGGCCACCCTGGGGATGAGAAGTTTCAGGTACATTGTGTGTGATAATACGTTGTTTGAGGATACATGTATTCATCACTTTGATTGTCAATATTTCATTTATGAAACATCAACTCTGTACTGAAAATTAGGAACGTGCATCAAAACCAACATACCCCTATCGTAAAGCAAGGATGGGGTATGACTCACTAGAAAAGAAAATGGTACGTATTTTAAATTTACAGTAATATTGTTAGGTTCCAATAAAAAAACATCATAATTATCTTTCTATATTTATATGTAGATTGATGAGTCTAAAACCACAGACACTTCCATCCCATGTCATGTGCTATGGAAGGAGTCATGTTTGAATAAGGAAGGGAATCCAGTAGATAAGAACACACAAAAAGTGTGAGAAATATGTGTAAGTATGACATGATAATAAAAATATTTGTTTTAAATTGATATTACATAAAAATAATTAGTTATTTTCCTATATCTGATAGTCATAGGAATCAGCTACTCCTGTAGCGGATGTAGACATATTATCGACGGCTTTGAAGTAGCTAGAAAAATACAGTCGTGTTAGAGGTGCGGGGATTGGGGTGCCACCCTAAGTATATTTTGAGAAGAAGAAAAAACGAATGATAGAGATGAAAATTGAAACAAATGAGAAAAAAACTAGAAACTCTTGAAGAACAATTGAAATGGCAGGGAGAGTTGCTAGAAACTTTTATGGGTGTGAAGCAAGGAGAAGACACAACTCAGGAACAACTAGTGCGTGAAGATCCTACCCTACCCCCCACCAGATTTAAGGTGATCCATTCCCCTCAAAGAGCTATCTTATCCATGGTAATCAATATTATAATAATTGTTCCCATGAAATGTGAATCAAATAAACACTGATACTTTTCTTGTACTGATCTTCTATAGGGTGATAATTATTTTGATTTATATATTTCAACACTCACCTATCACCTTGTAGAGAGGGATATAATGTTAAACATCCCAGATGAAAAGCTGCATAATAGACCATTTTCAAAAGATCATCTGAAAGTGACAATTACTATAGCTGATGAGCCAAATGCAGAGCTACCTATTCCACTTGATGATTATGATATTCATACGGTCAAAAAGGCTATTGGGACATTCATTTCATGGTCTTCACAAATTGTATGAGTACACGTAGACAAATAGGTATTTATTTCCTTTTTCTTTCAAGCTAAACCTTTAACAATTAATGAAAAAAGGGTCTGAACCAATGAATCTTATTATATATGTGGAAAGAGAAGGGGGTGATAAACATCAGCTCAAACCCATATAAAGGATCGACCAACCGATCCCAAAGAGCTACTGAAAGCACAATAACGCCACATGTTCTCTATCCACATTTACTAGCTTTGAAGGCTCATTTGGATACATATCTAAGAGGTGGTAGTAGTCATATAGTGGTTTTTGAAAAGAATATATATGGAGAGGAAAGTCAAGATTTCATTGCTCCTGAAAATGTAAATGAGATCCTTGAAAACGGTTGTCTAGGCGTCACAGTTGTAAAAATATATATGAGGTTTGTTTTCATGAATTTATTTTCTAAAAGCTGATCTAATGTGAAAATGATGACTAAATGTATTTTATATTTTTGACATATGTATATATGAAAAATCATTGAAGGAATTTTCCCATGATCCAAAATTCAGACTCGTTAGTCCTCATACCACATCAACACATCTAATGAAATTAGAGCCATAAAAAAGAATGAAATAGTAAATGGCTTGCTCATAACATTTTAAAGAAAGATTACAGATGACATACTCTTCCTAATACCAACCGTGCAGGGGTAAAACACTACGATTAAAGAATATAAATTATATTTTCACTTATTTTATTACTTATTCATTTTTTTGTTTTTAGGCAACATTGGATGCTAATTGCGGTGAACTTGGATACTCCAAAGATTTATTTTTTGGATTCAAAGCAAGGATATCCATAACATTAACCACACATGATGGAGTTTGTGAATATGTAAGACACTACATCCTACGTTTTAGATATAAACATCATGTAATATAATTTATATTATCTTTTACTGAGTATATTGTTATGATAGGGAGGTGTATCATTATGGTCTAAAAAATTAATGAGGACAGGGGCTAAGCATAAGGAGCTGAGCAAATACTACATCTGGACAAATATCAGGGTATATATAATAAAATTTCACTATCCAAACACATCTCAACACAAGTTACTTACTCTCCTAAAGATCAATTTTTTTAGTGTCCAAAACAAACAAACTATAATTATTGGGGTTATTATGTTTTTAAATTTATGAAAGAGATCATTTTTTATCAACAAACTAGAATCCCTAAAGAGGTATTTTCAAAACAACTACTATTTCATTTAATTTGTTTATTAATTCTCTATTTTTATATTTTGTAGTACTACTCTGAATGACGAAAAGCCTCATACTCACAAGATGATATATATTTGTTCAGAAATGAGTGGGTCTCATACTTGATGGCAGATTGTACACAAATAGCATGAAGATATGACTTGAGGATGTGTATAACTGGCGGTCATTTTTGAGAGGGGTTAAGGGGATCAAAATATGAAACATTATTGTATGTAAATTTTTGTAGGAAATTTTTAATTTTTATTAAATAAAACACAATTTCTACAATGAGTCATTTTTCCATTATAACAGATGATATGCACCAGCAACATTCAAGAATTATGAACCACTCAAAGTGTTTCTCTTTTGTTTAAAATGGATAGATTTTTAAGTGAAAACAACAACTGATGTACGGATATCTAACCAAAAGCATTCGTATTGTGTTGATACTTTAGTACAACAATCCATGGGTGCGTTGGGGATGTGTATGAGTCAACCCCACCTCAATCTGAGGCAAAGTGTGGCCGGTATCACTCAAAGTGTTTGTCTTTTGTTTTAAATGGACACGATTTTAAGTGAAAGAAAAACTGGCCTATGAAAATATGACCAAACTCATTAGGATTGTGTTGATCCTTTAGGAGAATGATACATGTCTCTTTTGTGATGTGTACAAGTCAACCCTGCCTCAATCTGAGGCATGGTGTGGCTGATATCACTCAAAGTGTCTCTCTTTTTTTTAAATGGACACAATTTTAAGTGAAAACAACAATTGACCTATGGAAATCTGACCAAAAACATTCGGATTGTGTTGATAATTTAGTATAACTATCCATGGGTCCTTTGTAATGTGTAAGAGTCAAATTTTTCTCAATCTGAGGCACGATGTGGTCGGTATCACTCAAAGGGTATCTCTTTTGTTAAAAATGGACAGAATTTTAAGTGTAAACAACAACTGACATATGGAAATATAACCAAAAGCATTCGGATTGTGGTTATAATTTAGGAGAATGATACATGGGTCCTTTATGACGTGTAAGAGTCAAACCCGCCTCAATCCAAGGGACAGTGTGGCCTGTATCACTCAAAGGGTCTCTCTTTTGTTTAAAATGGAAAAAAATTTAAGTGAAAACAACAACTGATGTACGAAAATCTGATCAAATTCATTAGTATTATGTTGGTCCTTTAGGAGAACAATCCATTGTTCCTTTGTGATGTGTACGAGTCAACCCCGTATCAATATGAGGCACGATGTGGTCGGTATCACTCAAAGTGTCTCTCTTTTGTTTAAATTGGACAGAATTTTAATTGAAAACAAAAGCGACGTACGGAAATCCATCCAAACAAATTCGGATTGTTTTTATTATTTAGGAGAACAATCCATGGGTGCTTTGGGGACGTTTAAAAGTAAACCCTACCTCAATCCGAGACACGGTGTGGCCGGTATCACTCAAAGTGTCTGTCTTTTTTATAAAATGGACACAATTTTAAGTGAAAACAACAACTGACATACAAAAATCAGACCAAACGCATTAATATTGTGTTTATACTTCAAGAGAACAATCCATGGGTCATTGTTTATGTTTACGACTCAACCCCACCTCAATATGAGGCATGGTGTGGCCGATATCACTCAAAGTGTCTCTCTTTTGTTTAAAATGGACAGAATTTTAAGTGAAAACAAAACTGACATACAAAAATCTAACCAAACACATTATTATTGTGTTTATCCTTTACAATAATTACCTTTGGATCCTTCTTGATGTGTAAGAGTTAACCCTGCCTCAATCCGAGGCACGATGTGGCCGGTATCACTCAAAGTGTCTCTCTTTTGTTTAAAATGGACACAATTTTAAGGGAAAACAACAACTGACCTATGAAAATCTGACCAAACAAATTCAGATTGTGTTGATCCTTTAAGAAAACGATACATGGGTCCTTTGTGACGTGTATGAGTCAACCTAGACTCAATCCGAGGCATGGTGTGTCAGGTATCACTCAAAGGGTATCTCTTTTGTTTAAAATGGACAAACTTTTAATTGAGAACAACAACTAACGTACACAAATCTGACTACACACATTCGTATTATGTTGATCCTTTATGATAATGAACCATGGGTCCTTTGTGACATTTAATAGTCCACACTTTCTCAATCCGAACCATGGTGTGGCCGGTATCACTCAAACTGTCTCTCTTTTGTTTAAAATGGACAAAATTTTAAGTGAAAACAAAACGGATATACGTAAATCAGACCAAACGCATTCGTATTGTGTTGATAATTTTTGAGAGTTAAACATGGGTCTTTTTTGATGTGTACGAGTCAACCCTGCCTCAGTCTGAGGCACAGTGTAGCCGGTATCACTCAAAGTGTCTCTCTTTTGTTTAAAATGGACACACAATTTTAAGTGAAAACAAAAAATGACCGACGGAAATCCAACCAAACACATTTTTATTGTGTTTATAATTTTGTAGAACAATCCATGTGTCCTTTGTGATGTGTAAGATTCAACCCTGCCTCAATCCGAGGCACGGTGTGGATGGTATCACTCAAAGGGTCTCTCTTTTGTTTAAAATGGACATAATTTTAAGTGAAAACAACAACTGATATACGGAAATTTGACCAAATGCATTCAGACTGCGTTGATCCTTTAGTATAACGATACATGGGTCCTTTGTGACTTTTAAGAGTCAAACCCTCCACATTAGAAGACACAGTGTGGCCGGTATCACTCAAAGTGGCTATCGTTTGTTTAAAATGGAAACAATTTTAAGTGAAAACAACAACTGACGTACGCAAATCTGACCAAACGCATTCGGATTTTGTTGATACTTTATGATAACAATACATGGGTACTTTTTTATGTGTATTAGTCAACTCTTCCTCAATAATAGGCATGGTTTGGATAGTATCACTCAAAGTTTCTAACTTTTGGTTAAAATGGACACAATTTTAAGTGAAAACAACACCTGACGTACGCAAATCCGACCAAACAAATTCTGATTGTGTTGATCCTTTAGGAGAATGATCCATGGGTGAATTGTTGAAATTTAAGAGTCAACCCTGACTCAATACGAGGCACGGTGTGGCTGGTATCACTCAAAGTGTCTTTCTTTTGTTTAAAATGCACTCAATTTTAAGTGAAAACAACAACTGACCTACGGAAATCCAAACAAACGCATTCAGATTGTGTTGATCATTTAGGATAAAAATCCATGGGTCTTTTTTGATGTGTAAGAGTAAACCCTGCCTCAATATGAGGTACGGTGTGGCCAGTATCACTCAAAGTGTCTGTCTTTTGTTTAAAATGGGTAGAATTTTAAGTGAAAACAACAACTGACCTACAGAAATCAGAATAACACATTATGATTGTGTTGATACTTTATGAGAAAGATACATGGGTGATTTTTGACATATAATAGTAAACCCCACCTCAATCCAAGGCATGGTGTGGTCGGTTTCACTCAAAGTGTCTCTCTTTTGTTTAAAATGGACACCATTTTAAGTGACAACAACAACTGACCTACAAAAATCAGACCAAAAGTATTCAGATTGTTATTATACTTTAATATAATGATTAATGGGTCCTTTTGACCTATACGAATTGACCCCACCTCAATCCAAGGCATGGTGTGGCCGGTATCACTCAAAGGGTCTCTCTTTTGTTTAAAATGGATAGAATTTTAAGTGAAAACAACAACTGACGTATGCAAATCTGACCAAAAACATTTGGATTATATTGATCCTTTATGATAATGATCCATGGGTCCTTTGTGATGTGTATGAGTAAACCCTTCCCCAATACGAGGCACAGTGTGGCTAGTATCACTCAAAGTGTCTCTCTTTTGTTTAAAATGGACATAATTTTAAGTGAAAATAAAACTAACGTACGCAAATCTGAACAAATGAATTAGGATTGTTTTTATACATTAGAAGAATGATTCATGGGTATTTTTTGATGTGTAAAAGTCAACTCCGCCTCAATATATGGCACGGTGTGGCTGGTATCACTCAAAGTGTCTCTCTTTTGTTTAAAATGGACACAATTTTAAGTGAAAACAACAACTGACCTACAAAAATCTGACCAAACGCATTCTGATTATGTTTATCCTTTAGGATAACAATCCATGGGTCCTTTGTAATGTGTAAGAGTCAACCATGCCTCAATCCATGGCATGGTGTGGCTAATATCAGTCAAAGGGTCTCTCTTTTATTTAAAATGGACACAATTTTAAGTGAAAACAACAAATGATGTAAGAAAATCCAACCAAACACATTTAGATTGTGTTGATCCTTTAGGATAATGATCCATGGGTATATTGTGGCTTTTTCGAGTCAACCCCACCTTAATCAGAGTCACAATGTGTCCAGTAACACTCAAAGTGTCTTTCTTTTGTTTAAAATGGACACAATTTTAAGTGAAAACAACAACTGACCTACGAAAATCCAACCAAACGCATTTGGATTGTGTTGATCCTTTAGGATAATGATCCATGAGTCCTTTGCGACATGTACGAGTCAACACCATCTCAATCCGAGGCACGGTGTGACCCCCAACCCCTGGACGCCCCACCCCCTAGACACCACCCCACCACCTGGACACCTCCACCACCCCCTAGACACCCTCACCCCAATGGAAAGCCACCCCCACCCCCTTGGACACCACCCACCCCCCATAGACAGCCCCACCAACCCCCTGGACTGGCCCCACCCCCTGGACACCAACCCACCCCCTGGACACCCTCACCCCTCTAGACACCCTCACCCCATGGAAAGCCCCCTCAACCCCCTGGACACCCCCACCCCCTGGACACGCCCATGGATAGACCCACCACCTCAGACATCCCTCCCAGAAACCCCACCCCCTGGAAAACCACCAACCCCCTGGACAGAACCCCTACCCCTCTTAGACACCACCCCACCACCTGGACACCCCCACCCCTGGACACCCCCACCCATGGACGACCACCCCCACCCTCCCGGACACCACCCCACCCCCTTGGACAGCCCCACCAACCCCTAGACTACCCCCACCCCCCGAAAACCCCCACCCCTAGAAAGCCCCCCAACACCTTGGACACCTGCCCACCCCCAAGACACCCCATAGACAGCCCCCCACCTGGACACCCCCCTCCTTAGTCACCACCCCACCCCCTTGGACAGTCCCCAACCTCCTGGAATGCCCCCACTCCCCTGGACACCCCCACCACTTGGACACCCCTATCCCCCCAGACACCCCCATCACACCCTCCTGGACACTACCCCACCCCCCTTGGAGAGCCCCACAAACCCCCTGAACCACACCCACCCCCTGGACACCCCCACCCTTGGAAATCCCCCCGACACCTTGGACACCATCCCACCCCCTAGACACCCCATAGACACCCCCCCACCACCACCACCTAAACACTCCCTCCTTGGACACAACCCACCCCCCTTGGATAGCCCCCAACCTCCTGGACCACCCCCACACCCCAAGACACTCCACTCCTGGACACCCCTATCCCCCTAGACACCCCCATCCCACCTTCCTGGACACCACCCCACCCCCCTTGGACAGCCCCACCAACCCCGTGGACCGCCCCCACCCCCACCCCCTGGAAAGCCCCCTAACACCCTGTACACCAGACCACCCCCCTGGACACCCCCATGGACAACCCCCCCACCTGGACACCCCATCCTAGACACCACCCCACCACCTAGACACCCCCACCCCCCTGGACACCCCCATCGTCCTTGGATAGCCCCCCAACCTCCTAGACTGCCCCCACCCCCTGTACACCCATATCCCCTTGGACACCCCCATCCCCCCAGACATCCCCCTACCCCCCTTGGACAGCCACCCCAAACTCTTGAACAGCTCCCCAACCCCCTGAATTATGAATTAAATTCGTTATGTATTTAATTAACTTATGAATTATGTGTTAATGGTGTATGGGTATACTTGGTGTAATTACCATATTATTTATGTATTAATTTAGTATGGGTATACTTACTTGTTGAGATACTGAATTTTTTGCAGGTGTTGTTTGGGTGTGCTGCTGCAGAATCTTTTTTGTGTAGCAGACAGGGCATTTATCATTGCTTTTTAGTGCTTATAAAGGAATCCTTTATTAGTGCTAAAAAGCGCTGATAAAATCCACCTTCATCAGCGCTAAAAAATCACTGATAAAAGATAAGTTTATCAGAGCTAAAAGAGCGCTGATAAAACTAGATTTATCAGTTCTTTTTATCACTGATAAATGGGTCCTTTATCAGCGCCTTTTTAGCGCTAAAAAATTCTCCCTTTATTAGCACATTTTTAGCACTGATAAACGTTTCCTTTATCATCACTTTTTTAGTGCTGATAAATTACCCCTTTATCAGTGCTAAGATTTCAGCACTTTTTTAGCACTGATAAAGCCTGTTTTGAGCACTGATAAAGCCCATTTTTGTAGTAGTGATGGATGCCCACCTGCACTTCCCTGCTCCCTATTCTAGGAGAAGATGGACCAATCTTTTCTAAGAGAGTTATGATGTGGTGTTCTAGGATTTTTTGGGATGAGTTGTGACATGGTGCCCTATGTGTCTTCAAGATGAGTTATGACGTGCTTTCCCAAGTTTCTTTGGGAAGATATTTGATGTAATGTGATGTGATGTATTATAGTATGTGGCCTAGGTGTGTGCAGGTGGTATGTGCTGTATTGTGTGGCCTAGGTGTGTACAGTTTGGATGTGGTGTGGTGTGTGGCCTAGGTGTTTGTAGGCAGAATGTGATGTGGTATATTCAGAAAATGCAAGAGTGTCATGACATTTGTTGTTGGGGTTGTGAGAGTGGCTAATCAGTGGAAAAGTAGTGTGGGGTACCCTATCATCAATGTGATTTATATTTTATTATATTACTTGGATTACATTATTTTGTGAGTGTTCCTCAGTGAGGTTAGGGTTATGGTCCATCTAACTATTAGGTGTTGTTTGGTTTTGCTATTTTCTCACGGGTTCATTTGTATGCTCCTTCCACTTGTACACAAGAGACTTTGGTTTTCCTACTGAGTGTACCTATATGTCACCCTATATATATAAAATTGTTTTTCGGCTTCTAGGAGGATTACATGGACCATTCTAGACATTACTATCTTAGAACTTGGGACAGTTGTTGTGTTGCTACTTTAGTTTTTTTTGGGTACTTTGGAGACTTTTATTTATATCAGTTCTATTTACACATGCATTATGGGATGGTTTTTGTTTTTTCTTATATATATGTCATGGATTTGGTTTTGGTGGATATATCCAATCTCATGATATTATTTCCTTGAAAAGGGTAATGCCTCCCATATTGGGATGTTTGTACAACCTTGGTGCTAGTCAGCAGCTCGAGGCCTACTAAATGCAGGACACAGGGGTAATTGTCTCCCTTTTTTCATTTCCATCCCAGGAGTGGTATCCTTAGAGGGAGGGGGTCATGAAAGAGTGGTGTTATAGCTGATGGTTGAGAGATATGGTGCAGTTTGGAGTTAGGCATGGTGGGTAATGCTTGGGTTGGTATGGAAACAATTCCAGTTTACTATGGTGCATGACTTAGGCCAGGGAGACATGTTAGGAAATGGGATTTTAGGGCCCCCCATGATCATGTTCATAGAATCTGAGTTTATTGAGTGACCAAGTGAGATGGGAATGCTTATAAGGTAGAGACGTAGGAGAGGTACATTCCTTATGGTGAATTGTTTTCTTGTTTGAATTGGGTTGTTTGGGGAAATTCAAAATGGATATAATTAATTAAATGGATTAAAATTAATTAAAATATATCATAATAAAAATCTATATTAATGGGATTCAGAAATAATTGTTTCTCTTTTAGCTATGGCTCCTGGTCATCATCTACGTCTGGCTTAAGCAGTGGAGGTTTAGCAGACTGACTAGGTTGATAAATGAAGGGTTGATCTAGATAAGGATGATGATCAATGGTAGAGGATATTTCACACTTTTCAGCAGAAGTATTTGGAAAAGTATGAGGGGATCATTTATAATATAGAAACCAAGAGTTTTCGAAAGGAGATGGAGATATATTTCAGTTTGATCTGATCCCCGATGGAGTATAGGGTCTCTTTAGGGATTAGTCAGATGTGAGGAGTTGCACATCAGTGGTGGATGTTGTATATTAATGAGTAGAAGGAGGCAGAGTTTTCATGGGTCGAATTCCAAAAATAGTTTCATGTAGAGTTACTTTCATCAATAATGAAGGATGAGAAGAGGTAGGAGCTACTCTTCCTTCACAGGGAAGTATGTATCTGTGGGATCTTGGGATGAAGTTCAAGGACCTTCTATACTTTGCGCCCTTCTCTTTTTCTGGATGAGGTGACTTGAGGAGGCACTCCATCCTTTGAAATAGTATGTGGTTACACCTATTACATTTCCAACATACCTGGAGGTTCAGAAGATGGTAGAGGTGATCGAGAAGATTCAATAAAGATGAGGTTTATTGAGAGATGGGAACCAAGAGGGTTTCATTAGGAGAAGAGTTTTTTGTGGAAAGCCTTGGGTGTTAGGGACTTCTTGGTTTCAACCATTTGGGAGTCAACCTCAATATCTTCCCTTTTGACCTTATAGTCTCTATGCCTTTCCTATGAGCATTGGGTCAATTTGTTTTCTTCTTCGGGGTTCACATACATCTTTATAACCAGTTCCTAATTGCTACTTGAGCTTAGTTTGGTATAGGTGGACAGGTTCAGTGCCAGCCTCAATAGTAGTTTCCAGTGAGTCCATTTTAGCAACAGGGGAAGTGATCTTATGCTTCGTCGAGTGGGGATGGGGAATTTAGAGGTTAACCTCATGATTTTCCTAACATTTAGGGTCTATGAAACTAGTGTGTCCATGGAGGTTGTCATTAGTAGAGAGGTAGATGATTTGGGTATGGTCAGTTGCACATAGTGGAGGCAGTAGTTCCAGAGGGGTAAGATATCATCAGAGGTATGATCAATTTTTTTAGTACCCTTATTTTTTCATTGTTTGATTCCAAATATTTTCAATCCTTTTTTACACCCGATCTAGGAAATGATTTGAGACTAGATTGAGAGTGGATTATCTTACCCTTGGTGTGGAATATGCTAGTTGGAGGCTAGACCAGCTTGATTGATGTGTGTCAGGAGTGTAGAATAATGATGGGTCTGCATCAGTCCCATGTGGATATTTTATTTATATAGATGAACCCTTAAAATTTTATCCTCAAAATCAACTGGTTTTATTCTACACGTGCTGTTATATCCTACCTCCAAAGGAGAGTCAAGTTTTTAGATTTGGATGGCCATGTGTGTTTTTTGTTGGTGAGTGGGCTTGTTAGGTGGGAAGTCATCGTGTGGATCCCCTTATTTTATTATTGGATTATTTTTCAGTGGAATCAGTTGATACTGAGATGGTAGAGGTTCCTTGGGCCATTGGGGAGTTCTTGGATGTTTTTCCTGAGGAGGTTATGACTCTACACCCTAGACGTGATGTTGAGTTTGGATAGAATTGTAGCTTGGTGCTTCTACAATTGTGATGGATCCTTAAAAATCACCCCTTCTAAGTTGTGGTAGTTGAGAATTTGGATAAATGATCTAATATAGAAGGTTTTTATCCAACTAAGTGTGTTGTTGTGGGGTGATCTAGTGTTGTTTGCAAAGAAGGAAGATGGTGGTCTGAGGTTTTTTATAGACTACCAAAAGTTGAATCAGGTGACGATAAAAAACCTTTACCCTCTTCAAAGGTTAGACAATATTTTCGACTGACTAAGAGGGGTGATTTTATATTTTAATATTTATCTACAGTCTGAATATCACTAGTTTAGTGTGAATGAGGGAGATATCCTGAAGATTTCCTTCAAATGAAAGTTTGGGAACTTTGAGTTTGTAGTGATTCCATTTGGTGTTACAAACACACCAGTCATGTTCATGGGGATTATGAAATCCATGTTCAATGAGTTCCTAGATTAGTTCATCTTTATATTCATCGATGATATCTTGATCAACTAGAAGTCATAGGAGGATCATGTCTAGCATCTATGACCTGTCTTTAAGGTTATTTGATGCCACCAGATCTAAGGAAATTTGTCCAAGTGTATGTTTTGAACATGAGAGGTCCATTTCCTCAGATATGTGGTGTCTCAGAAGGGTTTGGAATTTGACCCAATGAAGTTTGAAGTAGTTGTTTCTTGGGTAGTACCCAAGAACATGGTAGGGGTTCATAGATTTTTTGGTCTCGCTAGCTATTATTCGTGGTTTTTCTTTATTTATCTCAAGTTGCAACCCTGATGAAATCTTTGATCAGGAAGGATCATTATTTTTTGTGGGATAACTAGTTCTAGACAACATTCAGTTTCCTAAAAGAGAAGTTGGTTAATGGTCTTTTGCTTTTGCTTCCAGAGGAGGGTGCATTGTTTGATATTTTTTATGACGCATCCCATATAAGATTAGGGTGAATCCTGATTCTTCAGAAGGTGGTGATATCTTATGGGTCAAGGAAGTTACACCATCATGAATGTAAATATACCACACATGATATAGAAAAAATATCATATGTGTTTGTGCTCAAGTTTTGGTGACATTACCTCATTGGGGAGTGTTGTCTGGTTTTCATGGATTATAAGTGTTTACAGTATATATTTTCCCAGTGTAACCTGAATCTAAGACAATATAGGTGAATGGAGTTCCTTAAGGACTATGATTTTTAGAACTCCTAAACCTTAGGAAAAGGGAATTTCATGGTCAATGATTTGAGAATAAGGTCATAGATAGATGTTATTTAGGGATCTAAAGATTCTTAGATAGTGATGGAGGAGTTTGAATCCATTATCTTAGATGAAATGGTGAATGGTGGTAGATTTTGTTTTTTTTTCAGATGACAGTACAATCTTCTCTGATGTAGCGGGTGGAGGAGTCTTAGTAGGGATACTCAGAAGTAGAGGTGATGTTTGATCGTGTTTTCTATAGTGATGCTCATGAGGGATGGTCAAAATATAGTTAGAACCAAATTTTATTTCAAGGAAGGTTGTTTGTTCTGGTGGTAATTATTAAGGGACTTTTTCTTATGTTTCATAGCCCACCTTTGGCAATACACCTAGGATTTTCCAAAATGTATCATGGATTGATGTAATAGTTTTATTGGCAGGGAATGAAATGAGTAGTGGTGGATTTTATGGCTCGATTTATGGTTTTCCTATAGGTAATATTCGAACATTGTGTTCTGGGAGGTTTTTTTCATTACATGGATGTTCCTGAGTGGAAATGGGATGGAATCTAGATGGATTTAATCATGGGGTTACCCAAAACTCATGGAAGTTGTGATACTATCTATTTGATCATGGATCAGTTGAAGAAATCGACCCACTTATTAGTGATCAAGGAGTCTGGTATAGTGGATTTTTTTGTTAAGAGGTACATGGATGATGTGGTATAGTTTTAGGGAGTTCCAAGGTCCATTTTCTCAGATCAGTACACACATTTTACCTCACGTGTCTGAAGAGGATTGCAACATGCTTTTGAAACTTAGTTTCACCTCATCATTACATTCCACCCTCAAACAGATGGGAAGATAGATAAGACTATGTAAACGTTAGATGATATTCTACTAGCATGTGTCCTAGACTTCAGTAGATCATGGGCACAACAACTTACCTTTATTGAGTTTTCTTATAATGATATCTGTGAATATTACATTGGCTTAGTGCAATTTGAAACTTTGTATAGGCAATTAGTTCATTCTCCACTGTGCTAGATTGGGGATGGGGAGATAGTTGTTCTTGGTCCTTATGTGGTGCAGAGCATGACAGAGAAGGTTAATATTATTCATGAGAGTTTGAAACAACGCAGGGCTGGTATAATTCTTATGCCGATTGTAGAAATAGGACCTTGAAGTTCGAGGTTGGGGAACACGTGTTCATGAAGGTTCCCCATTGACATGGGTGGTGTAGGTTTTAATAGGGATTAAGATTTCTCCCATGTTTATTGGACCCTTTTACGTGTTAGGGCGAGTTGGCGAGGTGGAATATTAGTTGGAATTTCCACTTCAGTTGGAGAGGATCCATGACATCTTCCACATCTCTCAGCTTCGCTGATATATTCACGATGACTCTTATGCCATTAATTAGGAAGTTTTTGATATTTAGGATGATGTAACATTTATGGAGAAACCAGTAGAGATCCAGGATTATTAGAAGAAGGTGATTTGTGGAAGGACCATGAATTTGGTTCATGTGTTATGGAGACTTGGTGTCCAGGAGGAGAGTAATTGGGTGCAAGAGACACAAATGTGTTCTCTGTACCTTTTTTGAGTTTTCTTTTCTCTAATTTTATTTGCGATGTGATGTTTGGATACTTTTGTTTATGATATTTGTTTTTTCCTTATTTTATGATGTGTGTGACATGATGTGTGATAAATTCTTGATATATGAAAAGGGTAGGACCAAATTCCTAATTGAGATGCATTAACTGCGATGATTTTGAACTCATGCGGGTGAGTCAGTTCTGCCCAGATTAGATAGTACTTGACATGGAGGATGGAATCCCCTAATTCTTGTGTTTAGGATAGTGCAGTCTGTTGGTTATACAAGTTTTTGGTTTTGGTTGTGTGGAGGTTGAGATAGTTTTGCAGTGGTGATGTGGTTATCTAGTTGTGTGCGAGGAGGAAACTTGTCATTGTGCGGTGTGTTTTGTTGTTGTTGGGTTGGTGTGTTTAGCTAGTGGTAGCATTTGAGGTATGATGTGATCCTTGAGAGGTATCTCACGAGGTGGTTTTTCAGACCTCTTTTTTCCTTCCAGTAATTGTTTTGGATTCTTGAAGGTGAGAATAATTTGATAGGTATCTGATGTAATGGTGTGCACCCTCCCAATCCATTACCTTTCTAGGTTTGAGTGTTGGAGGTGTTCAGGGGAAGTTCCAAGGGTTTTTGATAGAATATAGAGGTGTAGCAGAACTGCTACATGAAATAAATGTCATACAAGTGTATTAAACAATGTGAAATTCGGTTTCACGGCTTGTAAAGTGCTTCTTCCTGGAGTATAATAAATTGGGGTTAAATAATAAAAAGATGATTCATTTTTCTGTGGAACGTAGAATCTCAATATTACACAACATGAAAGGGGATTACACGTCATGTAATTCCCCTATACAGTACAATTTTAATGGTTTCAGCCTCTCATGTTTTCCCTAACCCCTATGGAAAGAGTCTCTTCTCTTGTTCTAGATGTCCAACGACCTTCTCCTTCCTCCTTTGGAGAATCATTTTGGCGGGGATCAATCCTTGGGCTCCTGTCTTTGACCTGTTGTGATTTCTCCCCTTTTTATCTTTTGGTTTCTTCCATTCTTATCTTGTGGATTCACTATAGGGATGTTTTTTTGTTTAGGGTGTGTGTTGGATTGTGTTTTGATGATCTTTGGGTGTGGTGTAGGTTTATCCATCGTTCCTCTAAGTGCGGTTGTGGTTTGTGGGCATTCTTCTTTTCCCTGCAGTGTAGAGTGAGTCAACAAATCTTCTTTGAGGTAGGGTTTCCCTTGTTTCAATTTATTGTGTATAATGTGGGAGGGGATTGTTTTTGTTTTCCTATTAGTTATGGTGGTTTTTTCATAATTAAAGATAAAATGATGGTTGAATTGAAATTGAGGGGTAAAGGGGTTTATTTCACATGCTATTACAACTTTTACATTATTGTGATATTGTGGATTGTATGAGCCTAATGCCCTGCTAAAAATTATGGATATTAGGGACTTTGTTTTCACTTGATATATGTGTTCTGATTTCTGCTTTTCCTGTGATTATTACGATATCACCCTAATAATGGAAATTTGATAACCACTTATATTTAGTTAATAAAATGGTTACCCCAAGATTATGATTTTTTTGATAACATCCATAAAATATAGTGGAATGTGATAAAATCCCCTCTGTATATCTGTATAAAAATTTCAATGTGTTTTGATGTGTGGTCATGCTTGTGGTACATTGATCTGTGATTATAATGGGTTGTGGGGGTTAAATGTGGTTGTTTGGACATGTTTTTGTGGCAGTGTGGTGAGATTGTTTGGGATGATAGGTTTTTTTTCATATATGGTTGCTTTCTAATAGATGCCCATGCAGTGATGGAATAAATGTATGTTCAATAATGCTTGAAATGGTATGTCTTGGTTTTGTTAATGGTATAGAAATTTGTCAGTGGAAAATATAATGATGGGTTGTGTGATTAAATGTGGTTTATGAAAGATAAAAAAAATTAATGGGTGTTAAATGTGGAGGAAATGTGAAGCCACATTATATTATCAGGGCTCTTCACCTTTTGGAACGACTATTGTAGATACTAATAAATGCATTTAGAGGTGGTAGAAAAGGTGACGGTGTTGTGATTTGGTTTTTTGTCTCAAAATCCATAGGATGAGTATGAGTGCTTAATACTATATATATATATATAATTTTTATTTTTATTTTTATTTCTATATGCACCCCACCAACGTTGAGCACTATGTGCCAAACACCCACATAGTCACACAGGGGGTGGGGTGTATTTCCAAACATCCCAATGGGAGGATGGAAGGCTAGCCACCCACTCTCCCCAGCTCCCTCTTCCAGGTGAAGATGGACCGAGATTATTCAGTCGAGTTGTGATGTGGTGTCCAAGGTGTCTTCAAGATGAGTTGTGATTTGGTGTCCTAGTTGTGTTCAATAAGAGTTGTGATGTGCTTTCCAAGGTGTCTCCAATATGATATATGATGTGATTTGTTTTGGTGTGTAACCCAGGTGTGTGCAAGAGGGATGTGTTATGGTGTGTGGATCATGTGTGTGCGAGAGGGATGTATTGTGGTGTGTGGTCTAGGATTGCATGGGAAATATGTGTTGTGGTGTGTGGCATAAGTGTGTGTGGGTGGAATGTGATGTGGTATATTCGAAAGATGTGGGAGCTCCCAGACATCTGTCATTGGGGTATGAGAGTAGATAATCAGTAGGAAAGTGGCGATGGTACCCTATCATCAATGTTCTCTATATTATATTATATTAACTACCTTGAATTATTTGGTGAGAGTGACTTTTTGATGTTGGGGTTATGGTTAGTCTACCCATTAGGTGGTGTTTGGTTTTATTATTTTCCCATGGAACCATTAGTATGCTCATTCTACTTGTGCATGAGTGAATTTGGTTTTCCTAATGAGTAAACCTATATACTCAACCTACGTATATAAAATTGTTTTCTAGTTTCCAAAAGGATTATGTGGACTGTTATGGACATTACTATCTCATAACATGGGATAGTTAGTGTGTTTATTCTCTGGTTTTGTTGTTGGATACTTACTTTGGAGACTTTTATTTGTATCAGTTCTATTCACACATGCATTGTGGTATGGTTTTTGGTTTTTCTTATATATATTTCATGGATTTGATTTTGTTTCATACATCATATCTCCTAATATTGTTTCCTTATAATGGCTAATACCTACCATATTGTGATGTTTGTACACCCTTGGTTCTAGTCGGCAACCTGGGGTCAACTGGAGGCGGGACTCAGGGGTCATATCTCCCTTTCTTCATTGTCATCCTAGAAGTGGTATCCTTGGAGGGATGGGTTCAAGACGGTGTCCAATAAATGATGTAACTATTTTATTTTAAATAAATAATGTTTTCTTAAAAACATTTCATTTACATTCAAATGATTCTTAATTTTATTTCTAATAAATAGAATACCAATGAACATGTATAAAATATATATTTTAAATAATTTATTTATTTCTATTCATACCCACCAATTTAATGGATATTTCATAATTTTCATGTTTAAATAATACTTTAATAGAGTATCACATTTCATTTAAACATGGTTTTGTGTTCATCAAAAGCTATTAAAGAGATTGAATATATTTAAAAGGAAATAAATAATAAAGTCTTTGGGTGTTGCAACTGATTTAAATGGTTGGTAATATTGATTATACTACTGAATATTTTTTTACATATATAAAATAATAATTATTATGTTAATGTAAAATATTATCTACTTTATTTTTTTTCCTCCCAATAAAAAATTGAAATTTCACTCTTGTGTACATATGGACTACCACCTCCATTAAATGAATTGTTAATTTTTTCATTACTTCCTAAAATGGTTGGTATTGAAAAAGTATTTATTATATAAACATGATAATTATAACATTTTTAATATGTTATAGATGGTGGAACAATGATCTCTTTGACAATGGTCAATGCATTAAAGTTTTTTTTTCAGATTATGAACTAAATGTCCTCAAAACGCCCAACATAAATGTAACAAATTTAGTAACTATATAAGATATGGTATTAACTGGAATAAAATGAATAAAATTAAGTGAATTAAATTGAAAATGGTTATTAATAAATTATAAAATGAATAAAAATTTATAATAAAATATTTAATTCACATATGGAATGAGTTGAGACTCATGGTAAGGGATTTCTCATCACAATTTTTATTATTTGAGACTTATTCCTTTGTCAAAACATGTATTCATTTGTGTGATGTATAAAATTCCATATATATGTCTTTTATAAAATTCCCTAAAATTAAATTGGGTTTTTAATCCATTTCAAATTATCTTCTTTAATGAACTTTAGATAAAAATGATTCCAAAATGGTAAAAGAATTTTATTTAACACGTTGTTCCAAAATTTTCAATCTCTTTTTCATATGTCTATATTATTTTAAATGTTTCATTAATGTTCTTATTTATACTTAATAAAATTTCAATTTTCATTTTCAACTAATTTTTTTAATAAATATAATTCAAATGGAATCTATTCAGTCTCTTCTGAAATTTTGATTTTGGACTTTCTTTACAAAAGTATAAAAATATTTTTTTTATCATACGAGGAATGAACTTAATTTCCTTGTATCATGGAATTAATTCATTAATAATATTTATATACATAATTTTATTTTTTTTTAATAAATATTCTATTTCCTATTCTTCTTGGAATTTTTATTTTAATAGTATTCAAAGGAGAAAGGATTTTTAACTTTATTTTTTTATAAATCTAAAAAGTGATTCTTTGTATGTGTTAACCAGAATATTTTATGATATATTATATTGTAAATGGAAGATTATATATGTTCTCTATATGTTATTTTTTCAATAGATTGTTCATGATTCTTGGTGAGCCCAATATATCTCTCCAATTCATTTGGTAATGTGGACGGAGTTAAATATAAGTTACTCCTATAATGTGAATAGAGTTAAAACTTTATAAGTTACTTCTATGAAGTGGATGGTGTTAACTATTTTCAATTTAATCCTATAAAGTGGATTGGGTAAATTATTTATAACTTAACCATATAAAGTAATTAGAATTAACCAGGTTGGTTATTCTTTTATAATATTGATTAAAAGATAATTTTACAAGGAACCTACATGTTTAATGTTTTTATGGAAATATATTGATTTAAAAATGTAATAAAATTAGTTTATGATTTAAAATATTTTTTGATTTTCTAAAATAAAATGGTTTTTTGTAAGGAAATTTTTTAATTTTTAACAGGAAATGAAAATTATCATGATTATGGCTTGAATATTTCTTACGATATGTTTAAAAAAATAATTTATATGTAAAGTTGAATTTTTGAGTAGGTAAATTATTATTATGATCTCATGGTTAATAATATAGAACGAAATTTTTCTATTCGATTTCATGATTTTCAAAATGGAATAACAGGTTTCTTTTTTATGTATCCCTTACTATGATTTTTTGCTCATCCCATGTTTTCAAATATTTTTCAAATGGATTAAGGTCGCGTATGAATTATAGAAATTTATGTATTTATTATATGGGTATTCATATTAAAATAATCAAATGTGTTAGGATTGAAATAAGAGTTTAAATTTATGAATCCTAATTTTGTGGAAAAATGAATATGGAGTGAAAGTGACCTCTTTTTATTATAATGGTTTGATATATAAGACACTTTACTAATTCTCTAAAACTATAAGCATAAATGAACATTGGAAGGAAATAAAATCTAATCCTTACTTTTAAACTAATAATAATGGGTTTATTAAGGTATGAGATATTATAGTTGGTATCAGAGAAAATATTTAGATAACATTTGTGGTTAGTATGTTTTTCGAGAATAAGTTATAACTCATATATAATAATAAAAGTTAGTATGTTAAGGAGAAAGGTGGTAGGTTTTTTTGGATCAAAAGAGTTGCATGGAAGATAAAATGGTCAAGGATGCCTTAGTATTTATCCTGTATATAAGTAGAATTATTTGTATTTTATTTTATATACTAACTCTAATCCTTTTTTATTCTATTGAGTTGATGGGGTAACCATGAATTAAGTTAATAAAGTATGTGAAGGAAAATGTGGTGGTTGTTCGAATGAGTAACCAAACAGGGTAAAATATGGAGTGAAAAATCTTATGGTTATGTGTAAATAGCTATATGAAGTTACAATTTGTCCACATGAACCTATGTGAGTTTCCTAAAACACTAAATAAGATAAAAATGGTGTTTTGAGGATGTTCAAGTGATAATGGTGATAAAGGTAAAATTATTTCACTTCCTACATGTTAATAATATGAGAAAGAACACCTAGATAAGTGTCTCAAATGAACATGGATTTGGTAAAATTCATGGGAGTATAGGCATTATGAAAATTGATGTCCTAAGAGTAAATCTCAGGAAGGAGAACTGTTAGATCATATGAATAATTTTTTTGTGTAGTCATATGATGAAGATAAAGAAACTATGAATATCAAATAAAATATATTCAATATTTCAATATGTTCTCTTATATTTGAAGTTGGAAACATTATTATATTATGATAGATTAATCATAGGACATGTTTAATAGTTTTTATTATTAGAAGGAAGTATTAAGGAATAAGATGAAAAAACATGGTTAAAGGATTATAAATAAAGTTAAATGACTAAAGATTTTACATTTAGGGTTTTGAGAGTTATGATGTAATGAAATTTTATTTAGTGAATGATAAGCTTGAAGGGTTATTGTATGTACAAATTCATTAATACCCCTTTGATTTTTGATATTATGGGAGTACAAAAGAATATATTTTTTGAGTTTTAATATATGATTAAAGTATATAGAACATTTAAAGTTTAACATGTGTTTTCAAGAAAAGTTAATTTGATGAAGAATTATTTTTTATTATATAGAGATAAGATGAAATGTATTGATAAACATTAGGGTGAATATAATGTTTAAAGAGAATGTAATTATGGTTAATTTGGAAAAAAGTGTTATAACATTTTTGGAACATTATATGATTAAGATAAATGGAAATATTATTGGCTAAAGTGGGATTTAATTTGATGAATAAAGGTTGAGAAATATTTTGGAATCATATATAAATTTATTGTGTCTTTATTGTGATTTTGGCTATATATTAAAAATATTATAATATTTCCAAGAAAATATGATTAAGGAGTATACATTTTTTATGTGACTTTATGAGTGATTTATGCAATTTTTAGATTAATTTTAATTTTATCTTGCAAAAATATGTGGTAAAATCAATATTATCTTTGTGTAAAAATAGTTTGATGAGTTTTAAGGTTACTTATTATTTGAATGGTTTAGATTTAAATTTTGGTGTTATTATTGAAGCTATAGAGATTATTGTAGTACATATTCATATGAAGGGTTATTTATATTGGATATTATTTTAACTTGTGATAAGCATTTTTTTTATTTGGGTTAATGGATAAAAATAAGTGGAAGAAATTTTCACCCTTTTATGGATCTTTGGATTCGTTGAATGTAAATTTTAGTGCTCCGAGAATGAAAAATTAAATATGGTTATCTATCATACTAGGTGTAGAAGAGATAGAAAAATGTTTGAAGCACAATCCAAATAAGAAATTGTGCTTATGGAATTGAAATAAATCAAGTAGGTAAATTTTATTAAAATAACTATATATAAGGTAAAATAGTTTCTCAAATACATCAATTCTTATGTCAAAAGTAACACTCAACTCTGATGGTATGATTTTGGAAACTCATCAGCAAGTATGACTCTTATATAGTTACAAACATTTATAAGTTTCCTAGTCTTAATATAGAAATTAACGTTCATGATAAAATATATATCTGATTTTATTATTATGTTATAAAAAATTGAGTTAATCATATTATAATTTATGAGTCACAATTTCTTTGGGGAAAGGGTATTTAACACATGGATATGAAATTTTTAGAAGATTACTATGCTTGATTACATGTATCAAATGTAATACCAAGCTTAAAAAGAATCGCAATATACTATTAAAATAGTATTATTTAAATATGTCCACTATAACATATCTATTGTATTGGTGGGTATTAATATGATCACCCACATTATGAAATATATTCATAAACATAATCATTCATATAAATGTACTAATTAATGCCTTGTAAATGAGAACTTAATTTTAAAAAAAATGATTAAAGGAGTTATTTAAAAAAATTATTTATGCATGTAATGTATTTTTATTGATGTAAATTAAGTTAATGAATAAATATAAATTATTTTAATAAAATTTATAGATCATATATTTAATAAAATAAATTATCATTAATCTAATATTTGTTAACATATATGGAATGCGTATAAATTATTTTATACTTCAAAATATTTATATTTCAAAAATGATTTTTATTTCATTTTATCTTTGGATATTATGATTAATTTCTAAAAACATTATAAATTTAATTTTATTAAATAAACACAATTTTTTAAATCATTATTTGAAATTTTTTTAAGATAATGTTTTTGTTTTTTTCTTTAAAATTTGGTTTTTGGGAGAACAATGAAGAATACCAATTTTTCAAAAATAGTTGTCATATATTTTATTTTAGTAAATGTAATTTCAATGTTAAATTTTATTTTGGTTTTTTGAAATGTCACATATTTTTCATTTTACTAATAAAAATACAATTAATTTCATGTAATTTAACATCTAAACTTTTTTTCGTTAAAATTCATTTTTATTTTTAAAACATGCATTTTTGCCTAAAAACAAATTTTTAATGAATTTTAAAAAATTAAATTATAATTATATTGTAATAAACTTGGAAATTAAATCATAGAAAATGGATTTAGAATTTGGAGTCATCATATTCAAATTATGTAATAATGACCATTTGTTTTTTAGTCCTAATTAATAATAACCATGATAAAAAAATTTCACCACGGTAAATTATAAAAGGGTTAATTAGTGTTTAAAAATCATGATTAGGTCACAATATCTCATATTAATTCTTACTGGATGAGTTAATTTAAAACTATATCACCCTATTTTATAAATTGGTTTTGTTTAGTTCCACTTTCCCATGATTAAAACATTAAATTATTATAAAGCAATTAATAATTAAAAGATTGAAACTTCACTCTCTTATAAAAGGAACCTCATCTTCTCTCTTATTCATAAAAACTAAGAAATTTAGATCAATAGATCATTGAAAAAATAACTTCTAAGTATCCCTCCACACATTCTAGAGGTCCTGGTATCACCAAAGAACCAATCCTAGATGGATTAAGTTGCATTCCAATAGTGGTTTTCAAAAGAATACATATAACTTTTAATAAACTATTTTAATGTGTATCTATTCTTCCCCATACACAAAATATTTTATAACCATGATGATATGATATAATTATTATCTTCCATAAAAATAATTTTATTGATGTAACAACCTTTTTTCATCTCATTTTCAATTCTATGGGAAATGAAAACATCACTTATGTGTATGTGTGGACTACCACCTCAAAGAAGTGATTTTTTGTAATCACTGCATCATATGATTGGTTATCATGATGGATTTAATGAAAACATATTATATTTTTGAATTAAAAATTGTTCTATAAAGATAATATACTACTTAACTTCTTATGATTCAATTTACTTGAATATTATAATGTCGCTAGTTTGTACGTATAGAATACCATCTTCACAAACCAATGTGATTTAGTTTTCATTATTATCTCACATTGGTGGCCATTAGGATAAAACAAATGAATAAATTTACATTAATAACATACTTATGGTTTTATAAAAGTAAAATATATTTTTATTTATTTATTTTCTACTTGATAGAAAAATGGAAACATGGCTTGTTTGTTTGTGTGGACTACCACCTCCATTTAATGATGTGTTTAATTTTTTATAACCACCTTACATAGTTGTTATTAAAAGTGATGTGCCTTGGACACATAGACATAGATATGGTAAAAAAATGCATTAAACACTGGTTTTGATACAGTTTGTGATGAATCTATATTTATTTTAGATCATATCCATATGATAAAAATTAAATCTCAAACAAATCTCACAGTCCCAATAATGTATGTTTCAATGTCTTTGAGGATAATCCACATAAGAAAAATATTTTATGATACTTGTGAACATTTTTATATAATACAACCACACTAGTGTCATGACCCATCCCCCGAGGCTCGTGCTGTGACTGCCCCATGCCTGCCTCTAAAAGGATAGGGGATGAAGACTAGCACCAAAGGAATTATCCTATAAGTGGGAGAAATTTATTGACTACCCGTACACATGTACACTCACAACCCCCACCCATAATGCTAAAAAGGAAGATGTGCATGATACTAATACAACCATTTATAGTAAACAATATAAGCAAAAATAAAAGGGACCAGAATACAGGCCCAACAAAATCCAAGATATAAACAAGATAGTACGAAAGTCTCTGGAAACCCATCAATAGAAAAGCCTACTTGAAGGGTAGGTGAAGAGTAGATATCTGAAGTTGTAGGAGTATGCCTCACTTGTCCCATCTCACTGGGCACCACCTGGTCCTGAAAAACCAAGGTCTCTATCAAAAACGTCAGTCATCTGCACAAGACACAACATGTATGTGAGAAGCATGTACATGGGTGATTAACCCAACACCTAGTGGGGACCCAAACCCACAAAGAAAAAACCAAAAATAAAAGTTATATGATGTAGTGGACAACTCACACGGGTATAATCTAAAGTATAGAAATAAAGACTATCAGTCGTAATGTAGATCATATTATACTACTAAGGTACTCATCCCGGATGAGTCACTGAGGTTTTTTGGGACACTAAGGTTCGCTTGTCACTGAGGTCTTCGGGGCCACTAAGGTCTGCTCGTCATTGAGGCATGCTGGTCTACTAAGGTCTTCACGTCATGGAGGTCTGCTGGGCCACTAAGGCTCATTCGTCACTAAGGTATGCACATCACTAAGGTCTACTATGCCACTGAGATCTTCTGTCACTGAGGTCTGATGGGCCACTAAGGTCCCCTCATCACTAAGGTCTGATTGGCCACTAAGGTATGCACATCACTGAGGCCTTCTAGGACACTGAGGTCCTCACGTCACTTAAGGTCTGTTTGGCCACTGAGGTCCGCTCATCACTTTCTTCTCATCCTACCCATCCCCTATATTCCTGATCATATCATGCTTGATTTTATAAGAATATATTCCTTAATACATCAGTCATATTTTATCTTCCATTAAAACTCACTTCGAGTATGTCAAAGGGTTGTCTCATCACGAGGTTCACTCTCCACAAACAACTCATTAATTAGACACATAGTTTGTAAGTTATGAGTATTTTAGTAAAAAAGAGCTAGTTGGGTATGGGCCTGGCTCGACCTGGTCCAACCGAACCAACCCAACCGGGCTCGGTTTGGCAGAACTGACCTGACCTAGTCTGGTCTAGATCGACCCGATCTAGCCTGGGCTAAGGGCTAGGCCCATTGGGCCTGTTGGACCGGACCTTTTGGGGCTGCAGGCCCCAGAACATTAGGAATATGGTCTAACCTGTTGGGCCACACAACGTCTAGATTCCCCATATGTCCCGACCCATTCTAGCAGGCCAATTATATCCAGTTAGGACATGGAATGCACCACGTCCTCTCGGTGTCTTACAGCCGAATCATCCCCCCCCACACACACACGGTCGGCTGACCATGTGTTGTCACCCCACGGTGGCCCTCCCTACTTCCACCACTCACGGCTCTACCGTGGGCCTCCTCTACTATCGCGGAATGCCTACAACACATGATGCTGCCCATACATGGCCGCCGGTGCATTTCACCACCACTGACCGCCTTCCGGCGACTCTGGTCCACCGCCCACAGTGGCTGTTGTGGGTTCCACTGCCACCTGCCTTCAAGCCAGCGGCCCTTGCCGCCACAACAACCTACCTGAAGTGGTTGTTCCTCTACCATGGCCGACTCCCATGTTGGAGGTTGTTCACTCGACATCTTTTTCTCCCTTAGCCTCATGCCCGGGTTGAACCACCGTTGTGGTCCTGCTTGGACCATGGTTTCCATCACGTCACGAAGAATATAAGAAAAGGTAAGAGTAGAAGGACGCACAAGGAGCACATGAAGGAAAGACTATGACCTTTGTTCGTGTCGGTGTGATTCATTTTTTTTATGAGTTTAAAGAGGGATAAATAAATGTGATTCCAACTTTACATAACTCCCCATATGTAAAATCCCATTCCTGTATAGGTGATCGAACTGTGAGTCAATTTGTTGGTGAATTGGCCCATTTTCTTCATTTTAAATGGAAGAATAGTGTAAAGGTAAACACTTAGAAATAAATCCCTAACTGGTCTTGGATATATCATTGAAAAAGTGTGAATCTTGCATTCACTTTTCATCAATCCGCCAACATCTGATCTAAATCCATTCATTGATCAGTCATTGTTCATCGTTCATCACTGCTTGTTGTTTTCCAATGAATTTCCTCTAAGGCTTCAGTAAAAACTCCAAGATCCTCCTCTAATCCCATATCTCTATTAATCAACTTAATAGAGGAAATGTGTTTCATCATTTCTGGTATGTTGAGTCACCGAGTCATTATGCTATTTCATTTATTAAATGAAACATCATTTCTATTACGCTTGAGTTGTAGCATCGCTACACAATTTCATTTATGAAATGAAATAGCTAGCTCGCTGTTGTGATGCAGTGTAACATTTTTTGGAATAAAATAAAATTTATTAAGTTTATTTTATTTTTCTTTAAAATACCCATTAATCAACTTTTACCCTCGAATCGTTCCGGTCAAGGTTATGACCCGCCTAAGGAAATAACACCCTCACAAGCTCAACGGTACTCTTAGATTTCTGATCTGAGTTACCTTTTATATGTTTTATGAATTTAAAAAATAAAATAATTTTATTTAATAATTCTATTTATGGTCACGTCCCAAAAACAAATTTCCACAGTTGGCCTATTCCGGCCAATGATAGGCTCTTCCCAAAGAAAGAACACCCTCAAAAGCTTAATGATGAACTCAAATTTCCAATCCAAGTAACCATTCATGAGTTATAAGGATTTGAAAAATAAAATAATTTTATTTAATTATTATATTAACAGTTATGCCATTTTCAGGTTTTCTCACTGTAAGCCCTCACCGACTAAAGTTAAGTCACACCTAGGGTAAAAATACCATCCTGAACCCAATGGTTCCATTATATTTCAAATCTAAGAAACAATTTAAGAGTTATTCTACTTTTCAGGAAAACTTATCACCCACAATATTTAAAAACATAACATTTTTTCAACAGACCATTCTGGACATGACGGGCCTCAGAATCACACAATTTCTCAATGTGAGGTCTTGGAAATTTCCCAATAACAATATAAAAATAAAACCAAGAAAATCTGAGTCATTTCATTCTCCACACCTTAAAAATTTATACCTCCAAAAGCCAAACCGAGGGATTATCAAATATATGAGGGTACGAGCACAAACCAAAGACTCTCATTCCCACATTCTCTCCTAGAGATTCCTATTCTGTTAAAGAATGAGGACTAGAAGAATTGATTGCCTATAGAGGTTCCTCTCTTATCGATCCTCGATCTTTACCAGAAACTCCACCAAATTCACCCCGTCATCAATGTCCAGCATGCCTCAGTCAATGATGTGTTATGGGTAATTTACGTATCTCTTAATATATGATATGTGGAAGGCATGATGAACCCTATCTAATTGCAAAGGTATATCCAAGAGGTAAACCACCTCCACCACTATATACAGTATCAGAAAAAGTCTGATGAACCTCAAAGATAACTTGCAGCCCCATCCAAATTTTTGTATCCCATGTCGAGGTGAGCCCTAATAAATAAATGGTATCCCTTATTAAACTCTATGGGTCCCCATCACCAACCAGCATAGGACTTATGAATGCTCTGTGAAGTCTTCATCCTCTCATGGATGACCTGAACCTCCCCTATGGTATCCCTCACCAACTCAGGTCCCATGAGTGCTGACCCTCTGGGGTCAGACAAGCATAGTGGCAATGTGTAGGTTTTCCCATACAAGGCCTCGAATAGTTCCATACCAACAGTGGAGTGGTATCTATTGTTTTACAAAAACTCCACCAGAGGCAGGTGATCCTATCAACTATGTCCAAAATCGAGGATGTAAGCATGTAGCATGTCCTCTTAGACCTGAATGGTCCGCCCCATCAGATCGTCTTTCTATGGGTGGAAAGCTATGCTCAAGCACAACTGAGTCCCAAATGCCTCCTAAAATCCCCTTCCATAATTGGGATGCAAATTCTTCACCTTGATCTATGACTATTTTTGATTGGAATCCATGGAGTTGAACTATCTCCTACATGTAGAGGTGTCCCAAGCTCTCTATAGTACTTTTTCCCAAAAAACTAAAAAGTGATCGACATGGTGAGTTGGACAACGATCACCCAGATGGTACCATTTCCCCTGGATGTACATGATAAAAACATAACAAATTCTGTCGATATCCTTCATCATTCCTTTCTTTAGACCCCAAAGATGAAATGATAAACCCCTTCCAAGCACAGCGGATTGACACGGTGTGTTGACAAACCCTGAAACTGATTAAACAAGCACTTGGCTTTTATATCAATAGGTAATCCCAAATTAAACCTATTCTATCATCCCTGGTGTCCTCATTATCACCCACATGTATATCCCAATGCATATCGTCACTCTTAGCATCCACTAATACTACTATGCGTCCTCTAAAAGGAACAACGTGCTCCCCACCTTTCGAATATCCATCATGGGTATTCCCTATGGGACATAGAGAACTTAAGGACTCAAAGTCAGTATCATCTAGTTGTGCCTACCTGACTTGATTTAAGAGTGTATGGGTAATAACCACCAATTGAAGTTAAGATGCATCATCTATATCCTTAAAGGATAACTGTAATGAGGCTAACTTCTCAGTTTCCTCATTCAGCAACTATGAACTGTATCTTCTATTGAGAGAATCTGCTATGATGTTTCCCTTACTAGAAGTATAGAATACTTAGAAGTCATATTACTATAGGAAATCTATCCATAATCTCTTTCTCAAGTTAATATCCTTATAGGAGAAGATATAATTTAGACACTTTTGGTTAGAGTAGATGGTAAAATTTTCACCCATAAGGTAGTGTCATCACATTTTCAATGTGAAGTCTACCGCTACCAACTTAAGATTGTGGGTTGAGTAGTTACACTCATGTGGTCTCAATTGATTTGAATCATATTCAATTACTGCTTTCCTTTGCATCAGGACACAACCAAGTCCGGTCTATGAGTCATCTCAGAACAATACGTACTCAACTCCCTCCTCTGGAAAACTCCAGACCGGGGTGCTCATCAAACTCTGCCATAACTACTACAATGCATGTGAGCACCTTTCCATCCCCAAAAGTCTTACCCTTTCAACTGATCGATTTTTTTATCAAACCATTGGTAGTGGATACTCATACTATGCAGCCACCTGGTTAAAGTTATAGTAATACAAACAAAACCTCAAACATTGAGTCTTACTAAGCCCTTCCTCTAAAAGTCCTCCACATATACCCTCAGACTGTGAATCTCTACAAAGTCCATCTGATATACTGATATTGATTTTAGTTCCATCTTGGGGTGTAGAAAAATACAGAATCCCATCCCCCTGTGGGGAGGAAAACCTAGAAACATATTCTTGTAAATATGTTCTTGTAATCCTCCACTACTTATGAGAACTAAAAACTCAAAACATTCACTACCATGAGGGTAAGTCTAGCAGACTCAAGCGTGATCAGTTTCACCCTCAAATGTATGATTTTATCTTGTTCTTCCTAGGTTTACTTTTTCTCAGACCACGGAAAACCAAATTCCAATGTTGTGGACATACCACATCATTTTTCTTAAAACATTCAATATGAGCGTGAAATTTGGATGACCAGTCCACACCCAAACTAAAGTCATAAGGCCTCGACGCTGCCACCAAGAGGTTCCAACCAAAACTCTTGACTCAAGGGTCAGATCACACCGTTGACATAGGTGTGATTATTGAGTATCCTCCCATAGGTATCTCAAGATGTAAGGGTCAAGTTAATGTTTTAACTGGTAACTCTAGGTCTTGAACAAGATTTTTGATAATAAGGAATGATTAACACCAATATATATTAATATGGAAGCTAAGAGTAGACATAGATCGCACCTCAAATAATTCCTGGATCCCTTGGGTCAAATTTTTTGACCTCATGAAGCTACTCCCTTTCCATTTTTTCCAACTTCCTGATCCTAGTGTGGACCACATTGGGGGTGGTGGTTGTAATATGTAGAAATGTATACCACCTTCTGATGCTCTCTCAACTCCTCTTCCACATCTTCCACCCTGTAGATTCATCTCTTCCTATCACTTTCTCTACCCCAGTGGCCTATCCACCATTTCACTACTAGCATGATGTGCTGGAAAATCTATAGAGAGATGTACTCTATTGACTTTTGAAAAAAATTACCTCTTCCTATTCCAACTAGACACACCCTATAAGTCCTAAGCTGTAGATCCCTTTTCTTGGGACCTCTTCTTGGAATTTCTCACATGTCCAAGTATCTGAGACCGATGTTGGATTCCTGAATTCCCTCTACTAACATCCACTAGTTGTGTCTTCATAGACAAAGGAATTTAAACCATAAAGGTTCTCTCTAGAACCCTAGCATAAGTAGGAATGCATAGAGGAATAGTGCTGGCTTGGATGTCCCCAAACACACCTCGCTCAGAGGTCCAATCCCTGAATCACTGGTCATATCGTATTCATTGAGTACCTATAAAGGTCAGTACACCTCTATTAATACTCAGCTACCATCATGTAGTCCTTCCAATGATGTATAATCTCTTGGTAATGAATAGTTTTTAGCTTTAACTGAAATATCCACTTCTCTAAGAAAGTTTATCGAGCTCTATCCCTGGAAGAGTCACCTCATCATAAGATTGGGTAATATAATCCTCACCATTTCCCTACTAATCCATGTATAAGGCTCCCTTATAGGACCACCATCTGATCTAATGGTGTCTTGATTTGGAGGAAAAATCAGTCGCCACCTCATGGAGGTCCTTAGCCTCATGTGATTCAGGCTCGCCTCGGATCCTGAGGGGTCTCTATCACTAAAACTCATGCAGTGTGATCATCCTGCACATCTCATCCGCTGGTACTATGAGTACCGTGTTCTAATATACAAGTGGTGGTATAGCCGGTACACCACTCGGTGGTGCTGTCTCTGGTACGAACCCCTGTACCCATCTTGTCACCCTGCAGATCATCCTCATGATTATGCAGTGTAATCTTGGATGGCTATTTATGTGGAGGAATCTTGAAACAAAACAAGATGTACCGCGACTAACAGAGTATACCTGGTGAGCTGACTGAAGAAGGACAAGAAAAAATCACCCCATTCCTCTTCGATCCATGTACCATCATTTTTCTACCTACAACTAGTGTTTTAATATACCGAGTTGACAAGTTTAACTTAGGTTCTTGGTGTATGGATACATCCACTACCACACCAACACTGGATTTCCTGGTATAAAATCCAAACCCAAAACACATGGCATTGTTTCCACAAACCAAACTCAAGGACTCTGGGTTTCTAAGGTAGAACCAACCTTCTTTGATACCACTCTGTCATTACCCATCCCCTAGGGCACATGCCGTGACTACTCTAAGCCTACCTCCCAAATACCAGGGGTTAGTAACTAGCGCCGAAGGAATTATCTTACAAGTGGGAAGCATTTTCCGAGTACCTACACACACAAAATCACAACCCCCACCCATAATGTTGAAATAGAATAAATTCATGATACTAAGACAACCATTGAGAGTAAATAGTACAATCTGAAAGTAAAGGGGCTAGAATAAAATCAAAAAAAAAAAGAAAAACTATACAAAATAGAGTAAAAAAGTCTCTAGAAACCTATATATAGAAAACCGTACCTGAAGGGGAGGTGAAGATTAGCTTCTTGAAGCTATATGATTATGCCTCACCATTTTGATCTCATTGGGCACCGCCTAGTCTTCGACCACCAAGGTCCTGTCAATATGCCAGTCGTCTACACAAGACATGACACATGTGGGAAAAGCCTATGTAGGGGTGAGTAACACAATACTTAGTGGGGAACCCAAACCATAAAGAAAATACCACAAAGAAATGTGCACACAAAGTAGTGGATAGTTCACACAGGTATAATCGAAATTATTGAAATAAAGACTATAATTTGTAATACTGAACATCTTGTACTACTGAATGACTAATCCTCAAGGAGTTACTGAGGTATTCTAAGCCATTAACGTTCGCTTGTCACTGAGGTATATTGGTCCACTGAGATCTAATTGTCACTAAGGTCTATTATTCCACTAAGGTCTTCCTGTCACTGAGGTTTGATGGGCCCCTGAGGTTCACTCATCACTGAGGTCTACTAGGAAACTGAGGTCCACCCCTCACTAAGGTCTGTTGGGGCACTGAGGTATGCTTATCATTGAGGGCTGCTGGGCCACTAAGGTACACATGTCACTAAGGTTTTCTGGGCCACTGAGGTGTGCATGTCACTAAGGTCTGTTGGTCCACTGATGTCCACTCATCACTGAGGTCTATTGGGCCACTGAAGTTTGTACATCACTGAGGTCTGCTGGGACACTGAGTTCCACGCATCAGTTAGGTCTTCTGGGAAATTTAAGTTTTCTCTTCACATCCTTCTCATCACATCCAGCTGCGGGATTCCCACTCGTATCACACTTGATTCCAGGAGAATCTAATCCTCGATCCATTGGTCATATTTCATCTTCTATGAAAACCAACATTGAGTATATCAAAAGGAAAATCTTGTAATGGGGGTTCCAACTTTGAAAACGGATCATCAATCAGATGCACAATTTGGGAGTTATGAGTCTTTTAATGAAAAGGGGTCAGTTAGGTCCAGGCCCGGAATGATCTCGTGGGGATAACTTGATTTGGTCGAGGTTGGGTCAACCTAGTCTGAATGAGCCCATTGGGATAAGGGTCTATCCCGTTGGGCCGCCCAGTGTCCCAGTCACCCTCTTCCAACCAGACCTATGTCGGTGGGCCAATTTCTGTTTAGTCGGGCCACCAAATGACCTAATTCCCCCTCTAGCCTAGCCAGTACTGGCGGGTTGGTTAGGTCTAGACTAGATGTGGTAGGTGCCACATCTGCTCAGTGTCCCGTGGCCTGCTCTGTTGGCAGCCTCCCGCACGCAGTCCACTGACCGTGTGTCGTCGCCCCACCGCATCTCACCTTAGCCGTGACCTGCTTCTGCCACCTGCAGATCTGTTGTGGGCCTTATCTAATACCGTGGTGCACTTCCAGGGTCTTTTGCCTCCCATACACATACAATTACACATCTTTTTTTCACTAACCACCTACTATAGGCTCTGGTCCGCCTTCTGCGGTGGCTGCTGTGGGTTCCACCGTTGCCATCCTTCAAGCCAGCGGCCCTTGCCACCACCACGACCCTCCTAGCCATTACATTCTGTCACCACCATGGCCTTCTTGTCCACGGATCTTCCTCCGACACCGTTGGATCCCATGCTGGTAGTCTTTCACCTAGAGTCGTCGTCTCCCTCAGACTCATGCTCAGGTTGATCCACCATTACGGTCCTGCTTGGACCGCAGTTTCCATCACATCACGAAGAATAGAAGAAAAGGACAGAGTATAAGGATGCACATGGAGCACACAAAGGATGTACCATGACCATTGTTCATGTCATCATGATTTATCTTTGTTAGGAGTTTAATGAAGGATAGATAAATGTGAATCCAACTTCCCATAAATCCTAGCATGAAAAATTCCATTCCTCCATAGAAGATCGAACCGCATGTCCATTTTTTTCTGAATTGACCCACGTTCTTCATTTAGAAAGGAAGAAAGAGGGAAAGATAAACACCTAGAAATAAAACCCTACCTTGGTTTGGATCGATCACTGATGAAGGGTGAATCTTTCATTCGTCATTCATTAATCCCCCAATGTCTGATCCAAATACATTTGTTGATCAGTCATTATTTATCATTATTCGATGCTTGTCATTTTCCAACAAATTTTATCTAAGGATTCAGATCAAACTCTAGAATCCTATACTGATCTCATATCTCTATTAATCATATTAATGGAGGAAATACATTTCTGTGTATCTATTATGTTGAGTCTCTATGTCATTACGTTTTTTTATTTATTAATTGAGACAGTTGGCTTGACTTTGCGTTGTAGCGAAACATTTTTTTGAATAAAATAAACTTTCTTATGGTTATTTTATTTTTCTTTAAACTGCCCAAAAATTATCTTTTAACCTCAACCCGTGTCGGTTGAGGTTAGGCAACTCCTAAGGAAAGAACACCCTAACGAGCTCAAAGGTACTCTCATATTTACAATAAGAGTTACCATTTATTAGTTATATGGATTTAAAAAATAAAATAATTTTATTTAATTATATTATTTGCGGTCACATCCCAAAAAATACTTTCCACAGTTGGCCCATGCCATTTAATGTTAGGCTCTGCCTAAGCAAAGCATGCCCCCACAAACTCAATGGTGGAATTGGATTTTCAAATCAGATTTTCAATCTGTGTCACCGATCATGATTTATAAGGATTTAAAAAATAAAATAATTTTATTTAATAATTTTATTTATGGTTATACCATTTTTAGGTTTTCTTGTTGGAGCCCTGTGCAGACTAAAGTTAAGTCACGCTTAGGGTAAAAACACTATTCTGAATGCAATGGTTCTATCAGATTTGGGATCTGGAAAACCATTTAAGAGTTATTCCTATTTTTTCATTAAAACCACTCATGCACACTATTTAAAAACATAACATTTTTTGACGGACCATTCCGGGAATACTAGGCCTCATAATTGCACACCGTCTCAGCGCCTAGTCTTGAAATTTTCCCAGTAATTTTCTAAAACTAAAATTAGGAAAGTCTGAGTCATTACAACTAGACTCCCTTTTTATACTTCTTATATGTTATATCATCAATATTACCCAATGAAGGGAAATATAAGAAAGGGGTGACCTCTAACATTCCAAAAGAGGAATATTTTCAACATGTCATCACAGGTTAAATCATAAGAATATGAGAAAACATGATCAATGTAGAAATATCTTATTAAAATTAATATAAAGAAATTATAATTTTCCCTAGGACATGTTACAAATACATTTAATCTAAAATGAAAATACATGAACCACATAAATAGTGTGTGGAATTGTGATACAATAAAAATGATATAAGAAGAATAATCATAGGAATATAGACAATACATCACAAAATTTAAACATAGCATGATTAAGAATTTATGGAAATATATATATAATTATAGAGAATCTTATGAACCAAGATACCCACGTCACAATCATGTAAAAAATTTCTAACAAATATTCTTTCATCACATCAAAACAATAAACATTTGAAAAAATATTCCCACATAACGTTTACACAAAATTTATGTGAACAAAGATAAATGAATCATGTTAAAAAAACTTATGAAAAATTATACTCCCATAATGTTTATTAAAAAATATTCTGAAAAAATCTTACCACATCACATTTTTTCAATAAACTTGTGAGCACAACTAACCACACCTTGTTCACAAATCAAACTTTTGAAAATCAGTACCTTCTTCACATTCACACACCATTTCATCATCACATGTGATATATAACTATAATTAATACATTAGACAGAGATATAGGATCCTAACCATCAGTCATCCATATGTATGTGTTCCACTTGAAATAAATCACTCATTTTATCACAATGAAATCATAGAAAAAATAATCTTCATTAACCAAATCATAAACAACCAATGGAAAGGGAAATGAATTTCACAACACATTCAAATGGTATCTACAAAATTAAGATCAATCATTTAAACTATTGATAAATAAAATTCAATAAACCAAAAATATTATCTTATAAGAAAACATAGATGTTTATTTTTGAAAAATAATTTCTGTGGAAATAAATACTTTATATATAATTAGAAATTGGTAGTGAAATCATAAAAAGTTTTTAGATGAAACTTTTTTCTTTATCATAAAAGATGAAGTTATGATCACTATGTGTAGTCATTGGTTGAAAGGTAAATTTAGAGAAATTGTAAAGATGAAAATTTTAAATTCATTATTGGGAAATAAATCTTCATAATAAATCCTTCAAAAGACATAATTATTTAAAAAATATGGAGTGAAAACATTTTGAAATTTTTTACCTTTTAAAAAAGAAGATTTAATAATAGAGACTTGAAAAATACATAAAGAATTAAAAAAGTTAAGTGAAATATTTGGAAAACACTTAATTAGGAAAAATAAATTTCAATAAAATATCTTTGAATTGACATAATGGTTATAAAAATAAATTCCAAGTGGAAGATAACGAATTTTATTTTGACAGGATGACAAACCTTTTTAATAATTTGAAATATCATTATTGAATACCCTCATTGTAAAATGTGTAAAAAAATTTCTTTTTTAGAAGAGAAGGGAAATATTAATTTCACTTTAGATAACACATAATTGGTTTTCCAAAATTTGAACATTAGTGGGAAAAGAAAATATGGTAAAGGAGAGGAATACATAGTTAAAGAGGATAATTAATTTCAATAATTTTACACTTTTTATGGGTTCAAAATTCATTGAGGGTGAAGAATTGAATCAAAAGATTAATTATTCCAAGGAGAAATATAAGATACTATAAAATAAAATCTTAGGGTAGAGGGAACCAATATTAAAAGAAATAAGTTCAATAATATGTATTATAACCCAAGGAAGGGAGTTGAGTAGAGAATAATCCTTGCAGGTTTTGTATCTTTTGAATCAAAATCCATTTAAAGAAAAAATAATATATGGCTCTTCAAACCCCATGAATATTATGAATATGGAAAAATAAATTTTATTTAAATTAATCAAACCATAAAAAATATATCATGGTTAATAACAATAAATATTTTTTCAGGAATTAAATTTGAATGAATGAAACCCTTACCTAGTATTAACACATAGTTGAATGTGCTCTAACATCTTTGGGTCCTTGAAATTTTTTTTAAACACATATTTATAAGTAAAGGTCTTAGACTAACTAATTGAAGCCATATGTTTATTAAAATTATATATTATTCCAATAAAATAAAGAGATAAGTGTTTGTGTATTAAATTCAAAATAATAATGGTGGAATGAATTGGTGGATGTGTTCCCCTATTACATGTGAATAAAAGGGGACTTTTATGATTACCCAATATTTTTCAATAGTGTAATGATTCTATTCAAGGTTAAATGGTTCCAAAATTGATAAATAATGGATTTTGGGGTGTTATAAAGTTTAAAAATACTCTACCACTCATTTTCAAACATTTTTAAAACATGTTTCAACCCCATTTCCACTTTAGTATTTTATATTTTAACATATGGATTTTTAAGTTGGTTATTAATTTATATAAAATTAATTTTTTTTTAAAAACATATAATTTAACCCATATTAATAAATTTATGTGTGATCAACCAAAATTTAATTCCCATATAATCTAATTAAATTTACAATTAATAAAAATTTATCTTTTAAAATAAAATCATTAGCATATAGAAAAAATATTTGGTAGAAAATGTTGTTTCCTCTATTAAGTGTTTTTAATCTTATATTACATTAATTTACTATTAAATGAGTAATAAAAAATCTTAATTCATTTTAAAAAAATAAATTTAGATGCATTATATAAAATATATCATTTTATTTTTTTATTAAAATCACACATCTTTTTTAAAAACATTATTTGAAAATAACCCTTTCACAATTACAATGTCCATTAACTTGATTATTAGTAATCAAAATTGTATACCTAAAATGAAATTTAACATATTACATATATAATAATTTCCATCAAAAATATTAATACCATTTTTTATATTTAGTTTCTAATGATGATTACAATTAATTTTTAATATAAGGGAATACAAATAGTTTTTATTATAAAATATTACTTAAGTTTCAAAATAAATAAATAAATAAATATAGTTTCATAAATTCAAGTTTGTGTTTTAAATTATTTATTTTACTACATGAGTGTTTATTTTAATATAAAAATGTTTCAATTACTTCTAAGTAATTATTGTGCTATAATAATTTCATAAAAATTATGATATTAGAAACATTAGTATTTTTTTAGTATTCATAAAAAGATAAATTATTTTATAAAAATATCATAAATTAATCATAGTCTAATATGGGTATGTGTAATTAATAAATGAAGTTAAATTAGTAAAATTAAAATTTTAAATTTTTTCTTTTAAATTATGTTTGAATATATGTAAATAAAAACTTCTTTTATTGAACAACACAGTTTTAAAAAAATTTGTGTTCTTAATCATATTATTGTATAAACTTTATAATTGATTAAAAACATTTTTTATTTTATAAAGGTTAATTATTCATAAATTTTCATAATAATAAATATTCTATGACTATTTTTAGTTAGGTGTTTCGTGTATAATAAGTTATCAAACATATTAATAATTTAGAAAAAAATAAGTTCCAAAATATCACCGTGTTACATTATTGTCCACTTAAATAAATTCCATCCTCTGAATCTTAATTATCACTTACTAACTATGGGTATAAAAAAAATAGGCACAACTAAAGATATATTTTTTATAGTGATATAAATAATATTAGGGAAAATATATATTTTTTTTGAATAGGTATATCCCAAACATTGATTGTTTCTCCAACCATTTGAACCAAGAGTCTACCATTACTTGGAATCAAGTCCAACATTATATATATTTATTCTAATGGGTGTACAAAATCATACATGAATTTATAGACTAACATAGGTTGATAAGATCCATGATTTCCTTATTACAAATAATATTTTATCTAATTATAGAAACCAATAATTTTAAAAAATTGCAGTAAATTCAACTAAAGAATGAAAAATAATATTTTCACAAGGAATGTTTCTATAAAAATAAACATGGGATACAATAAAAAAAATAATTTTTGTTCAATAATATAATCTTTAGGGTGTTTATTTGATTCTCTTACAAAATTTCCTAAACATAATAGAGTAGATAAGACCACCAATCTATAGTGGAGGATAATTTTCACTTAATTATCTTATTGTACTTCAGCGGTATTCATTGAAAATAAATGTCCTTATTTACTTTTTTTATGCTTTTTTGGTTTATTATCATCTATAACTATTGGATTAAAGTATCTATTTTAATAATTCCCATACCCATTTTTTTAAACATTATAAATTCTTTCCTAATATTTCCCATATTCTTCATACAATCACAGGATCTATGGCCCTTCTTCCCATAATTAATGCATTCATGAGTTCCTATTTAGCATGTTATTGGATAATTATTCCCATATTTTTTACATGTAGGTAGTTGATATTTCTTCACCCCTGTGATTTGTCACATTACTTCTCAAGTAGATCCATTTTAATATTCTTATCTCCAAAAATATTGGAATAATATGGGGTTTTCACTTCCATTTACATCACAAGTGCATGATGAAAAACTTATTCATACAAGTTGAATACTCTTGTATCTAATTTCTTTTCAATAATTGGTTTTAAGATACTAATTAATAATTCAATCATGATTTTAGTGTTAGTGGTAAAGCTAGAGACATACCTTGTGAGTCTTGTGAATGTTTCTTCATATGTTTCCATATATTCACCATCTTTTTTATTAAATTCCAAGAATTCCTACCCCAATTTTATGCGAAGAGTCTATGGAAAATACATAGTAAAAAATATCTTCTTGAACTCTTTCCATTTATTATAGTATACTTTCTCCTTTTATATGGTATTCTTAATGAGATTCCAGTAATGGATAGCATCACCTTTTAAAAATTAAATGACCAAAATGACCTTCTCATGATATGTGCACTAGATAATGATAAATATATTTTCCATCACATTAATCCACTACTCGGTTACTAATTTATTTGAAGACCTGCTAAAATATGGTGGATGTTTCCACATGAATGACCTAATAGCAAGTTCATCCTTAGTGTATTTAGGAGCCATAATTATTATTATTTTAGCTCGCATCTTGAAATAGTTGGGAAAGAATTACCATTATTATTTTCATCCCCTCCCCAATATAATTAGGATTAATATTGGACCAATATCTATATTATGAATTGTAAATCATCAACAAAGCTCTGGAGGCTATTTAATCAGTATATCTTTGCAGTTGACTCTTCTTATTCCCATTTCCACTCGATATGTTTTACTCAGTGTCATCATGATCCTTCTTCCATTATTGTTTTACCTATCCTGGATCTTCTGATCTATGATCTCATGATGATGGTGGTGGAAACATCATTGGTTTTGTGTCATTGGTCAACCATTAATGTAGGTGGTGTGCACAACCTCCCATTCTCAAGATTTGGTATCGTCTAGGTCTAGGAACCTTCTCCATTAATTTCATCATTTTTAACATCGAGGAGGAGTTCATTTGGTGGTTGAAAATGAAACTTAGTCATAAAGGAGCCAAGGTATGGATATGGACTTTGTTTTGAAAGTGGAGGTGAGATTTGTATGTAAATATATGTGGATTCAGGTGGGTGACTTGGTGTGTAGAATTCTTTGAATTAGTAGTCATAGGCAATAGTGTTTTTTAGATAACTGGGGGTCACTAATTTTAGGCATGGTTCATGTTGAACCCCCATCAATTTTTCATAGGTTTAGGGTATTTTTTATTGTGTTCTAGATATCATTGAGAGACCTGGATGTTGTATAAATGGTTTTCATAGGCAGTAAAACACATTGAAGGTGTCACCGAGTGGGTGGCCTCGAAAGAGGGTTGGTTATGATGGCATCCATCATTCATCCATTTTTCGTCATTAGTGGATGGATGGTCACCCTTCCATTGATCATTATGCATAGTGAATTTTTTCTAATTTTTCAGATCATCAAATAGATAGTGATGCGGGTTCCTCACAAGCATAATCGAGTGGGAATCTCAAGATATAGATAAGTGTGCTAGCACATATCTTCTGGTCCTCCCCCATAAGACAATATGTGATGGAGAGATTATATTCCACATTTTTTTGGGAAAATTACTATTATAGTTTGTACCTTCAAGGTCTGTTCCTTTTTTGGTTTTGGGTATTAGAGGTGTTTCAGAGGAGGCTAGAGGAAGTTTCATGGTGGTTGGAGGTACAATAGAGTTACTGCATGATATTCTTATCACGATATGACATGAATTATTGGACCATACCCTATGAATCTAGTGAATTCATGAATTGTGTTCAGTTGAGGTGTTCAAATTATTTTATTACCATTTTATCAATTTTTATTTCATTCATCCATGTGTGTATATATATATCTCTTATTTTGGATGAAACATTGGCATCTCTTAGAGGATCTTCGGTCTCTTTCCTTCTACATCTATCTATTTCTATCAGTGGATCCTAATTGGAGATCAATGGTGATTTCTACTTTCTTCACCATGTTTTTCATTTCATTCTTCTCTAGAGACCCACTGTGATAGTGCATTTTTGGTTTGGGGAGTGTATGGGTTATGTTTTGAAAACCCTTTGGGGTGGTGTAGGTTGATCCACAAGTTCATTCTCAAGTCATGGTTTCTAGGTAGTTTCGTCTTCACTCTATGGTGTACAGTGAGATTGAAAAGTTTCATTGAGTTATGGGATCCTAATTCTCACCCTTTTATGTGCTATGTGTTGGATTTTCATGTTTTTTCTTACCTTTGGGTAGATTATAAGGGTCAACATAATCAGATAATTAATTTTCATAACTAAAATTGATGGTAATGGGGTTTTATCACATACTTTACTGATTTGACGTAAGTTATTAATGATATTATATATACATGTTTCTAATTTTGAAAATAATGGCTATTTGGATCCTTGTTTGAACTATAGTTGGGATATTATGATAACCATAATTGTGTTGTTGTTTGATTTAACCCCATAAAAAAGGTTAAAGAATTTATATTTGGATAATAGTTTACCCCTAGACATATGGGTTGTGTGATAATACCCATGCTAAATAAAAAAGATATGTGATAATACCCATGCTAAATAAAGAAGCTATGTGATAATTCCCATGAATAATTATGGTATCCATTTTTTGATGTTGTTGTGTATGCTTCTACTTACTTTTTTTACCTATTATTATTGGGCTATTTTGTGGCGATGTTAGAGAATAGATGGGATTTTTAGTATGAGGTTCAGTGATGTGGTGGTTGGGTAGGATGTATATAATGTGAGATGTTGTTTGATGCGGTGTGATGAGGTTGTGGTGGAGTAATTATGGAGCAATGGCTATGCAAGAGTTTTTGTGGAGTAGTGGTTTTGGTGAGTTGTTGTGGTGAATAGTTTGTGGTGTATTCATTGTGGCATAGTGGTTGTGGTGTTGTGGTTATGGTCTAGTGGTACTGGAATAGTGGTTGTGTTGTAGTGGTTGTAGCATAGTGTCTTTTTTGAGGTATGTGGTGATATTGTTATACATTGATTGGGTTGTGAGATGGATTTATTAATGTGAAGCGACAACGATGATGGATTTGTGGTGTTTTATAGGTGGTTGTGTGAGTTGGTTCATTCGTAGCATGGAAAGGTTGAGAGAGTTTCCACATTATCCATGGGATGAACTATGATGATAAACAAAAAAAATAGACTTGCAGATAAATGGGATGGATTGGAAGTGAATGTTTGGTAATTGGATAACCGAATTGAATAAATTAATGAGTTTTGTAATGTGAAATGAAATTTCTAATGAAATAATGTGACAAAACATGTAACTATAAGTGATAATTATTGTGTGGACTTGTGTTGTGGTTGTGTGGTGTGTTGCATATAGTGGTGGTCACGGTCTTTATAGTTGACGTGTTATACGTGGATGTGATTTGGTGTGTTCTAGTATCATTGATGTGAACCCATAGTTTGGGTACTGTATTTTATCTATATACCATATATTTTTATGTTATTTTATACATTACCCACTCGAGTTGGATAACCTTACCAATTCTTAGTGGTTCTATGTTCTGGTTGTTTTCCCCAACATCCATGATAGTAGTGATATAGATGGAAAACTACCCCTGACCCATGAAATTCCTTCAGTATTAGAGATATGGGTTAGTGTTGGTGATTAATATATGGTTATGTGTTGGTCTAGTTGTGTGTGGTTAGTATGGGATGTGTTGGATCACTTGTCTTCGGGTGGGATATGATGTGTAGGACCTAGTGTCTTTGGGAGGGATGTGATATATTGTCCAGAGTGTCTATGAGCTGGATGTGAGGTGTGGCCTGGGTATCTGTGGGTGGGATGTGATGTGATGTGATGTGATTTGTGTCCAAGGTGTCTATGGTTAGGTTGTGATATAATGTGATGTGATGTTCTTTGTGTGGAATGGATGAGAGAATAGGAAATTCGATATTGGGGAATGAGAGTGGGAGATCACTGGGGGAACTGAAAGTGGAAGCCTTTAATTATTATGATATTGATTCTATACTACTGTATTGGATACGTGATTTGGTGATAGGTCCATGGAGATGATGGGTTTGGTTGGATGACATGTATAAGTGAATTTTTGGGTTTTTTTTCACTAATGTATTACCATGATCTTTTCACATGTGCACCTGAAACCTTCATTATAACTCTACTAAGTATACCTATTATTCACACCCAATGTATATAAATTATTTTTTTTGTTTCCAGAATGACTTTAGGGACTGATCTAGACATTACTAGTAGGGTTGGAGCTGTTATTGAGTCACTATCATAGATTTTTCTTTTTATAATTTTAGAGACTTTTATATGTATCAATTATACATTATTCAAGAATTGTTTGATGGTTTTTGGTTTACCATTTTTTTATGAAGGAGTTGTTTTCTAGTTTTATATCCTATCTCTTGATCGTGTTTCATTTATAGAGGGTGACTCCTCTCATAATTTGATATTTTTATACCCTTAGTGCTAGTTCCTAACTCAGGGCCTAATAGAGGTGTGACTCAGGGTCCTCATCTCTCTTATCATCATTGTGATATTATTAGAGGAATTGGATCATAATAGTGTGGTATTAGAGGTTTTTTGAGAGAAATGATGTAGTTAGGGGTTAGGTATTGTTAGGTTTTCATGGGTTGGTATGGTAATGGAACAAGTGGACCTTGGTGCGTGCCATAGGCTAGGGATAATGTCTCGGACATGGGATATTTGGGCCCCTGTGATCCAATGCATAGACTTTGAGCTTGTTTAATGGACAAGTGAGGTGGAATTTTTAGTAGGGTATAGATCTAATATAGGTACATGCATCATGATGACTTGTGTTCATGTTTGAATTGGGTGTTTTGGGAAAATAAAATAATAAATGAATTAGTTTTGATAAAATTCCTTTCTTAAAGAATTAGGGTGTTCCCATTTATTTTCAAAAATGGATATTATTTATTTTCTGTGAGTTTCTTGGGAAGATAAGGTTCTTCATGGTGACCTGGTTGATTTTCAGGGGGTTAAACTAGTAGAGGATGATGAGTAATAATAGTGGGATGTGCATGCCTTTCAATAGAAGTGTTTGTTTAGGTACGAGGGGGTCATCTCTAATCTGGATATAGATCACTAGTTTGAGGAGCTTGAGACCTCTTTTGGTATGATCTGATCACGAGTTGATTTCTAGGTGAAATAAGTATTCTTTTAGATGTATAGGGATTTGTGTTAGTGGTGGATGTTTTTTTGGTTGACCAAAAAAAGGAAAATGTGTTATGGCCCAACATTCAAAGGTAGTTATGGACAATGTTTCTATAATTAATGATGAGGGAAACCAAGAGGCAAGATATCAACTCCCTTTAGTATAGGAGTCTGAGTGTGTGGGAGCATGGGATCAGGTTCAAGGACCTCATGCACTTTCTCCAAATTTCTTACCAAATATGGAGTCTAGGGAGTGGCATTTGGTGGAGGATTTTCGCTAAGTGATCTACTAAGAGGTCACTCCATTTATGCTCAAAACGTATATAGAGGTGTAGAAAAAGGGTTATGTTATTGGGAGGATGATTTTATTGGTAGATGAGCCTTAGTAGGGTGTAAAATAGGTTGTTTCAAGGAGAACAACTTCAGGTCATGGGCCATAGGTGTTCATGTAGTTAGGGTTTAGTTTAATGGGAAACTGTCCACGATAGTTACTTTTCTAACCATCAAAGAAATGAGGTTTTAGAGTACCTTTCATGGGTTTCTCATTTTCAATATATATCTGTAGGAGATACGGGAACCTCCATGATCAGTGTATGACCACTCAGGGGATTCAGTTTTATATGGGTGGTTTGGGACATTTTTAGCAACAACAGTAGCTTCTGAGGTAGTTTCAGTGGCAGGGACCGGAGGGTGTTGTTTAGCATATGAGAGAAGGTGGAGTTGGAAAAGGGAAAACTCAGGATGGTCCTTGTCCATATGTACATAAGTTGGAGTGAGTCTGTGGGGGTTGATAGAAAAGTGGCATAGGATTTGGGAATGGTCGAATGCACACATTAGAAGAAGAAATAACAGAAGATCTGGGAGTTTTTCAATGTGTTATTTGTTTACTGACTAAAATTGTGTGTGATTTTTTTATTTGGGAGCCTTATACTTTATTTCCCATGGTTTTGTCTATATGTTAGGATTGTACATAGAGAGGATTCAAGTTCCCTTTGTGTTATCTACATAGATTAGTGGTCAAGATTATTTATTTAATTTTTGCTGAGGATGAAGACTGGTGATGAGGAAACACTAGTCAGTGGGGGACTTCTTCTAGTTATAGATATATCTATATGATATTATCCTTGAAATGGATTCACTATATTCTATGTGTGCAATAATTAAGTTCTTTCATAGAAGAGTTTCATTTTCTAATATGGAGGGCCAATGAGTGATGTTTATTGGTGAGAGAGGTTATCAATTGGGTGGTAGGAATGTGGTGCATCTTATTTCATAGTTTATAGAGATCTTATTATAAGATCATGTTGGGGGTGTTCCCAGGGTTGTGGAGGAGTTCTGAGGTTTTTTCCTAGAGTAGGTTATGGAACTACCTCCTCGACGCATTGTCAAGTATGGGATAGAGTTGTAACCGAGAAAAATCTTGGATCTTTATGGATCTCTATCAGATGTCTCCCACATAGTTAACCAAGTTGGGGCTATAGGTTGATGATCTGATATAGAGGGTATGACACCCCACCTTTTTATTACAAAACTTTTCATTAAATTTTTCAAACAGAGGATCCTTAAATTCTAGTGTCTTGGAAATAAGAAACAAAATACATGAAATCACAAAACATTCTTATAATCCACTTGTAAGGATTCATCATAAGTTCATCATAAGTACAATTACTTCATCTAATAACATGGATACATACATCAAAGGAAAGGGTGAGAAGAAGGCCTAGTAAGGAAAACAAGTGAAATAGTTGACATGTGATCTTGAGAGATATCATTAAGAACATGATAAAATTCATAAAGGGCATGAGAAATGGAATAATAGGCTTATAATAACATGAATCATAACTTTAATATGTGGATAAACATTTTATTTATACATTCATGAACATATCACCAATGTTTATCCCCAAGGTGTCATAAACAATTACCAAGGTTATTCACCAAGATATCGTGAAACTTGGCATCTATAAAGATTAATTATTTACCCAATGCATTGAAGTGATATCAGGGTGAAACCTTAATATGTATTTATTGTAATGTGATCCAAATATATCATAATCAAACATTTCATAAATAACCCATAGAGAACAAAAGAAATGGGTTTCATTCAAAATTGTGATGTTTTAAAAGTTCATAAAAATAAGATCATTATGTCATTTATAACCCATGGATATGGAGTGAGGGTTATATATATTTCAATTCCAGAATCAAATAGATCAATTTTATTTCTTGATTAATACCCCTGGAAATGAAAATATATTTCGGTATTCACATAAAAAAACACGAGAATTCTTGAGAAAAGAAAGAGAGGGTTTTGAGATGAAAATTCTGCAGCATAATGGCTATACAACATGGTTTAAAAAACATTTAAAAGAGAGAGTAAAAGTGTCAACCACTCATAAAAAATTCATAATATAGTATGGGTACATAATAATATCATTTCATGGATATTTTAATGACATACCACAAGAAAATAGAACATGAAAGAATAGAGAAGATGCGATTTCTTTTACGAAATATTCAGCAGCCTAATGACGTCACTTAAAAATTCAGAAAATAAATTGATGAGAGAGGAAAGGGTCTATCATCATTTGGAAATTAAATTTATAGTAGTAAAGATATATTAGAACAAGCCCACAAATAAAAAAATGGAATTATAAGACATAACATAAGGGAAGTCATGACTTAAAAGAGGAGGGTGAAAGTTTCCCTTACCTTGAAGAGTGACTTCGAAAGCTCAAAGGTTGCAACCTTGGGGGGATTGATGGAACCTTGGGAGAAACAAATACTAGAACTTCATTGAGGAGGATTTTTTAATGAAATGAATAGGGGAATGTCTTGGTATTTATAGGAAAATTGAGGGAATATTTAATTAATTTCCAAGGGACACCTCATCAGTGGTATTTGAAAAACCATGGGCTTGACCATGGTATTTTCCCATGGTATTGGACACTTAGGACACCTCATAACATATATTACTATTTACAAGTCGACCAGATTTATTACATCAATGATTTCATTAAACACTTGAAACTCAAAACTGTATTTTCACTATTCACTGAAAAACAAAACATTTTATAAAAATATCACAAAATCACCCTAACCGAATATCGATGCTCTGAATTCAAAACTGAACTCCATTTTATGAAAATAATTTTATAAATATTTTTTATTTAATTTTTAAATAAAATAATTATTTATTCAAAAAAACATCTCTAAAACTATAACTTATTTTGTAATACCTTGATAAAGTAATCAAATTCCCCTAAAATTATCATATAACCATAAGACAATAAAGTAAAAATTTATGATCACATTTTATGAAAATAAATTTTCATTTTAAAATATTAAATTAATTATTAAATTTTAAATAAAATATTTATGACATACAAAAAATACCAAAAATTATACTATGATTGTTTTTTTTTTACTTTTAAGATGTCTAAATTGTATTTATACATTCATGTGTGAAGTTTCTATTTTTTTGGCCAATTTACTATTCATTACTATTCATAAGGGTATATTACTATTCATACATTACTTTTCACTAAAAATTAAGTTAATCTTATTAGACTCTAAATTTCTTAATGGTCACAACTATAGAAGAACATTTTTTGAAAATTATTTTACATTATTAATTATTTAAAGTTTACATAAATATTTTAATATACCCTTTTTTGAAAATTCATTAGTAATATAGAACTATAAATTCATCATACATTTATCTATATATTTTCAATTCATCAAATTTTCTATAATAAGAATTAATAATTTTATTTATACAAAAGTTTTACATAATTAACTAAGGTCACGTTACATAGCCCCTTATAACACCTGCATAGGACCTAAGTGTAAGGTGTGCTATGGTGATAGAATCTTGGGGTGGCTCAGACAACATTGCTTGAGTGGTGATTTCTATCACCTTGATCTTCTCCCTTAGGAGATTTTGTTCAAGCTTCACATGTGGTAGTTCGGCTTGGGCTTGGTCCAGAGCAAAGACCAGTGATGCTACCTCCTTCCCAAGCTCTGACAGATGGGATTCGTACGACCTAAGTCTACTGGATGAGGCCATCGACTCTTTTTTCTATATTAATTAACCAAGATCACTTATATTTATAAAAAATAATTTTAATATTAATAGTTAAGTTTTCAATGGTAATATTGACCAACAATTAAATAAAAATTGAAACCCAATGGTCTCATTTAATTATACTCACTTCATTAATTAAAGGATATAGTTTTGTTGATTATAAAATATAATAACACACAAATTTAGGAAACAAATACTATTAAAAATTTCGGTTCATTACATTCTTCCCCCCTTAATAAATTTCTTCCCCAAAATTTTAACTCATATCCTAAGAAGAGAAAAGGTGTGGGTACTTCTACCTCATAGATTCCTCTGGTTCCCACATGGCTTCTTCAGATTTCTGGTTCCCCCACAACACCTTAACAAGGTGGGTCATCTTGTTGCGTAGAACCTTGTCTCTATGATCCAAGATATCCACCTGCTTCTTCTCATAAGAGAGGTCATTTTCCAGTTGTATCACCTCTGAATTTAGTACATGTGAAGGGTCTGGTATGTATTCTCTCAAGAGGGATACATGGAAGACATCGTGAACTTGATCTAGATTTGGAAAAAAGTACAATTCGATAGGCCACTGCTCCTACACGGTCAAGGATTTTATAGGGTCCAATGTACCTTGGGATGAGATTCCCTTTCTTCCCAAACCTCATGACTCTCTTTCAATTTGAAATTCAAATAAAGTCTTTGTCACCAACATCAAACTCCAAGTCCCTTCATTGGTTGTCAGTATAGCTCTTTTTCTGACTCTGAGTAGCCTTAATGTGTTGTTTTATGGCATGGACTTTTTGTATCATCTCTTTCACATGATCAACCCCAAGAAGATTTCCCTCACTAGCTTCATGCCAACAAATAGTATTTCTACATCACTTCCATATAGGGCTTCATAGGGTTCCATTTGAATGCTCGAGTGAAAGCTGTTGTTGTAAGAGAACTCAACTAAAGGGAGATGTTGATCCCATCCTCCTTTAAACTTAATTGAGCATGTTATCAGCATGTACTTGAGTGTTTGAATAGTCTTTTCAGATTGGCCATCAGTTTGGGGGTGATAGGTCGTACTGAAATTCAATTCAGTGCTCAGAGTATGTTAAAGACTTCTCCAGAATTTTGACGTAAACATTGGATTACGATCAGATACGATAGAAAGTGGAACTCTGTACATCCTTACCACTTCCTTCATGTAAATCTTGGAAATTTGATCAAGAGATAAATCTTTCCGAATGGAGATAAAATAGGTAGTATTGGTGAGACGGTCCACAATAACCAATATCACATTGTTTCTTTTAGAAGTTCTCGAGATACCAGTGAAGAGGTCCATAGTGATATTGTCCCACTTCCATGTAGGTATGGGTAGTGGTTACAATACCCCTTTATGAATTTGTCACTCTACCTTCACTTGCTGACATACCAAACAACTTGAAGTGTAGTCATCAATCTCCCTTTTCATATTATCCCACCAATAATTATCACAAAGGTCTCTATACATTCTCGTGCTTCCTAGATTTATAGAGAAAGTAGATCTATGAGCTTCATCCATCAACTCCTTCCTTACTTTTGGAATAGATGGAACACATAGTCTTGTATTAAATTTAAATACACATTCTTCATTAATACTAAACTCGGGAAACTTCCCATACTTCACAGCCTCATACTTCTTCTGTAAAAATGGATCCTCTTTCTGATCTTTCTTGATCTTCTCTAGTAATGACGGTTGATAAATCATTTGGGATAGGGTTGATGATGTCCCTTACCTTATAATTCCTATGTCCATATTTACTAGGTAATTGATAAAAGGATATCTTTGAATCCTCATTATGGAAAGAAAAACTGGGTCTTTTCTTCTTAATGCATCAACAACTTTGTTCGCTCTTTCAGGATGATAATGAATTGAACAATCATAATCTTTAAGAATTTATAACCACCTACTTTGTCTCATTTTCAATTAATTTTGTGTGAAAATATACTTCAATCTTTGATGGTCTATGTATATATCACATTTTCCCCATAAAGATAGTACCTTTATATCTTCAGAGAAAAAATGACTGTAGCCAGCTCTAGATCATGCGTAATATAGTTCTACTCATGAGTCTTCAACTGTCAAGATGCATAAGAAACGACCTTGTCATTTTTCATGAGGATGCACCCAATACCTTTAAGTGATGCATCGTTAAAAATAACGAATCATTCTCCACTTGAGGGAAAAATTAACATAGGTGCAGTAACCAATCTATTCTTCATCTCTTGAAAACATTCCTCACACTCCTTTGTCCAGATGAACTTGAACTCTTTTCAAGTTAACTTGGTTAATGGATTAGAAATTAATGAAAAGTTTTTCACAACCCTCTTATAATATCTCGCTAATCCAAGGAAACTTCAAATATCAATTATTTTTGTAGGCTGAGGCCACTCCTCTACAAGTTTTTTCTTTGTAGGATCAACTATGATTTTTTCATTGGTTATAATGAGCCCCAAGAAAGAAACTTGCTACAACTAGAATTCACATTTACTGAACTTTCCAAAAAGCCTCTCCTTCTGTAGAGTTTCCAAAAAAACCCTTATATGATCTTCATGCTCCTCATGACTCTTGGAATATATCAGAATGTCATTAATAAAAACTATCACAATGTTATAAAGGTAGTTCTTATAGACTTTATTCATCAAATACATAAAAATAACAGGTGCATTAGTCAGTCTGAAGGGCATAACAACAAAATTATAATGCTTATATCTTGATCAGAAAGAAGTTTTTGGAATATCTTCTTTCTTCACCCTCAATTGATGATAACCAGATCTAAGATCAATCTTAGAGAATAATTGATCCCCATAAAGTTGGTCAAATCAGTCATCAATTCTTGGAAGATGGTATTTGTTATTCATTGTGATCTCATTCAGTTCTCTATAATCAATGCATACCCACATAGTTCCATCCTTCTTCTTCACAAAGAGAATTGGTTCTCCCCAAGGAGACACAATTGGTCGGATAAAACCCATATCCAAAAGATCTTGGAGTTGTTTATTTAACTCCTCCAGGTTCACATTTTCTATCCTATATGAGGTCTTTGATATCGAATGGGATCCAGGTACGAGTTCAATGGATAAATCTACCTCTCTTTCTGGGGGAGGTTCGGGTAACTCCTCAGGAAATACATCAAATTATTCTTAAATGATGGGGAGATTTTCTATCCTTAAACTCTCATTTCCTTCTTCTTATTCACCGATTAACTCCATAAAAAGGTTATAGGAGGTTCTTCTAGACAAATATCAGGTTGAGATATCTCTCCTTGGAATATAACTGTAGGTTTTCCCTTCAAGACTACTGAGATTTTCTTGCTCCTACATTTGATCTTATCATTATACTTTGATAGCCAGTCTATCCCTAGTATAATGTCGAATTCTAGCATGTGAATGACTACTAGATTTACGATAATATTTTTCTCACTAAAGTAAATACTAGAGTTTATAAACACTGAAAATGCTTGGATAATACCACCAAGAGTCTTGACTGATAACTCTACTTTTAGAAAATCAGGAGTTGATTCTAAATTCTTTGTAAACTTGGAGGAAATAAAGAAATGCGTAGAACCAGAATCAAACAAAGTACTTGCTATCTTTAAGAGAACAAAAAGGGTACCTGACACCACATCATTTGGCGCTTCAACTTCAACTATAGTGATTGAAAAAGTATGACCTTGTTCCCTTGGCTATTGTTAAGGCTGATGGTGATTCCCCTCCATCGGAGGGCCATCAGCGCATGGTCTATTACTATCACCATTTGCATGGTTCCTCTTATTTCCCACCATTTTCCAAAAGAATAAAACCTTAGTGCAAAAATTATTTCATTTACGAATATTTTAGCTATAAATCATTTTATGTCTTAAAACTTCAACTTAAACAATTACATTTTTCTATAAATCCTTCATAATGATTCATAAAAATCTTATGATTCACCAAAAATATCCCCCGCGAGTGTCGTAAACAAGAGTTAAACAAGGCCCATTTTCATGTACTAGGATACCCCGGGTCAATCCTAAAACTCCTTTTCATAGTTTTCACTCCTAGGTACATCTGTGCTAGAGTCACCTCTACTTTCTCGTATCCAGATAGGGATGTATTTGCTTGATAAACCACTTACTCAATACTTAACAAAATACCAGGAATTTTTCCTATATTTAAACTTTTATACAGGGTTATTCCTAGATTCTTCATAGCCTAATTTCTATAAATAACTAAACTATCCTTTGACATCAACTATGGAATCCCACCTCTTTATTACATAAGTTTTCATTACATGTTTCAAAGAGAGGATCTTTAAAGTCTAGTGTCTTGGAAATCAGGAAAAAATACATGAAAATAGAAAAAATTATTCTAATAAACCTATAGGGATTCATCATAAGTTCATCCTAAGTACAATTACTTCATTTCATAACCTAGAGACATACATCAAAGGAAAGGGTGAGCAGAAGGCCCAGTAAGGAAAACAAGTAAAACAGTGGACATGTGATCTTGAGCGATATCATTAAGAACATGATAAAAATCATAAAGGGCATGAGAAATGAAATAACAGGCATATCATAACATGAATAATAACTTTAATATGTGGCTACAACATTTCATTTAGACATTCATAAACATATCACCAAGGTTCATCCCCAAGGTGTCATAAAAAATTATCAGGGTTGTTCACCAAGGTATCATGAAACATGTCATCTCTAGAGATTAATTATTTACCCAATGCATTTCAGAGATATTAGGTTCCAACCTTAATATGTATTTATTTTCATGTGATCCACATATATCGTAATCAAAAATTTCATAAATAACCCATAGATAATAAAAGAAATGGGTTTCATTCAAAATCGCGACATTTTAAAAGTTCATAAAAATAATATCATTATGTCATTTATAACCCATGGATAGGGAGTGAGGGTTATATTTATGTCAATTATAGAATCAAATAGATCAATTTTATTTCTTTATGAATACCCCTAGAAATAATAATATATTTGGGTATTCACATAAATAAAACAAAATAATTCTTGAGAAAAGAGAGAGAGGTTTTGAGACGAAAATTCTGCAGCATAATGACTATACAAGATGGTTATAGAAAACATTGAAAAGTGAGGGGAAAAAGTTAAAACACTCATAAAAAATTAATAATAAAGTATGGGTACATAATAAGATCATTTAATGGATATTTGAATGACATAACACATGAAAAGAAAACATGAAATAAAAGAGAATATGTGATTTCTTTTACGAAAAATTTGGCAGCCTAACAACGTCACTTAAAAATTCAGAAAATAAATTTATAAGAGTGGAAAGGGTTTATCATCAATTAAAAATGAAATTTACAGTAGTAAAGATATATAATAACAATCTCCCACATAAAAAAATGGAACTATAAGACATAACATAAGGGAAGTCGTGACTTAAAAGATGAGGGTGAAAGTTTCCCTTACCTTAAAGAGTGACTTCGAAAGCTCAAAGTTTGGGACCTTTGAGGGGCTTGAGGGAACCTTGGGAGGACTCCTTGGGAGGTAAAGAGACTAGAACTTAGTTGAAGAGGATTTTGGAATGAAATGAATGAGATAATGGCTTGGTATTTATAGGAAAAGTGAGGGAATATTTAATTAATTTCCAAAGGACACCTCATCAGTGGTATTTGAAAAACCATGGGCTTGACCATGGTATTTTAACATGGTATTGGCCACTTGGGACACCACATAACATATATTACTATTGAAAAGTTGACCAGATTTATTATATCATGATTACATCATCAATGATGTCATTAAACACCCGAAACTCAGAACTGTATTTTCACAATTCACCGAAAAACAAAACATTTTATAAAAATATCATAAATTCACACTAACCTAATATAGATGATCTAAATTCAAAAATGAACTCCATTTTATGAAAATAATTTTCTAAATAATTTTAATTTAATTTTTAGAAAAAAATCGTTATTTATTCAAAAAAACAACTCTAAAACTATAACTTATTTTGTAATACCTTGAAAAAGTAATCAAGGTCCCATAAAATTATCATACAACCTTAAGACAATAAAGTAAAAAATTTATGATTACATTTTATGAAAATAAATTTTCATTTTAAATTATTAAATTACATATAAAATTGTAAATAAAATATTTATGACATACAAAAAATACTAAAACTTATACTATGATTGTTTTTTCACTTTTAAGATGTTAAAATTGTATTTATACATTCATGGGTGAAGTTTCTATTTTTTTGGCCAATTTACTATTAATTACTATTCATAAGGGAATATTACTATTTATACATTACTATTCACTAAAAATTAAGTTGATCTTATTAGAATCTAAATTTATTACTGGTCATAACTGTAGAAGACTATATTTTGAAAATCATTTTACATTATTAATTATTTAATGTTTACATAAATATTTTAAAATACCCCTTTTTCCAAAATTAATTATTAATATAGAACTATAAATTAATCCTACATTTATCTAGATATTTTAAATTCACCAACATTCCATAATAAGAAATAACAATTTTATTTATGCAAAAGGTTTACACAAGTAACTAAGGCCACGTTACATATCCCCTTATAACACCTTCATAGGACCTAAGTTTAAGGTGTTCTATGGTGATAGAATCTTGGGGTGGCTCAGACAACATTGCTCGAGTGGTTATTTCTATCAACTTGAACTTATCCCTTAGGCGATTCCGTTCAAGCTTCACATGTTGTAGTTCGTCTTGGGCTTGGTCTAGAGCAAATACCAATGATGCTACCTCCTTCCCAAGCTCCGAAAGATGGTCTTAGTAAGACCCGAGTCTACTAGATGAGGCCATCAACTCTTCTTTATGTATTAATTAACCATGATCACTGGTATTTATAAACAATAATTGTAATATTAAGAGTTTAGTTTCCAACAGTAATATTGACCAACGGTCATATAACAATCGAAACCTAATGATATCATTTAATTATACTCACTTCATTAATTAAAGGATATACTTTTATTGAGTATAAAATAAAATAACACACAAATTTAGGAAAAAAATATTATTAAAAAATTCAGGTCTTTATAGAGGGGTTTCATATGACCCAATATGTCCTTATGTGGTGCTCCAGTGTTGTTTTACAAGAAGGTGGAAGATAGTATGAGGTTGTTTATAGACTACCGTAGGATGAAACAGGTAACAACCAAGAAACATTACCCTCTACTGGGGATATATGATCTCTTTAAATAGTTAATAGAATATTGTTAGTTCTCAATGAATGTTCTACAGTTTGAATATCACCAATTGAGAGTAAAATCTGAGATATTTAAAATACTTCCTTAAAATGAAGTCATGGGAACTTCAATTTTATAGTCATGACATTTTGTGTTACAAACACGCTAGTTGTGTTCCTAGGGATTATTAAATATGTGTTTAGTGAGTTCCTGGATTGGTTCATCATTATATTCCTTGAATACAAATTGGTATACTCAATGTTAGAGGATGTGTTTCAACTGAGCCATACTTACAACACAAACACATCTCCTTAAGATGGTCGTTAGTTCCTGGCCTTCTAGGTGCCACCAGATCCCCAAAGAAACATGGTCCCCTCCTTAAGGCCCACCCACATTTCTAAATGGGTCATACGACTATTGATTGTCCCTACAGGAAAACACATGTTCTTTCTAGTGTTATTTTTCCTCACTCAGAAAAACTCTAGGAAACTTCCCAAAAGGTCACCTATCCTAAACATTGTTCCAGGACAATCATACATAACTATGGAGTTATAATTAGGTATGCTCCCAAAAATAAGGGTTAAAATTATTGAAATGAGTCATATCATTCATCCTTTTATCCATTTAGGATTCTAGGGTGTTAAATTAACCCCCACTTTATATCATAACTTCCTTGTTGTGGACCCAACATCACAACTCAGGCAGTGCCACTCCACTTAAGGCTGGGTTTCTACTATGATACTAATATAACAACTTGGAATCACAAATAACATAGACACACCTACATATCATTTTCATTGGGTCCTGGCCTTCCAGGTTCCACTAGTTTCCCTAAAGACACATGTTCCCCTCCCCGAGGCCTACCAATGTTCATGAATGGGTCATCAGACTAATGATTGTCCCCATAGGCCAACTCATGTTCTTTCTAATGTGCTTTGTCCTCACTCGCACACACCTAGGGAAAGATACCAAAAGGTCACCCATCTGGATCACTACTCTATCCCAATAATTCTTAATTATGGAGTTCTAATTAGATAAGATCCCAAAAATAAAGGTGTTCCTTATTGACATTAGTCATATCATTTATTATTTTAACCCTTTATCATTTTGGGGTGTTACAGGAGGATCATGCTGAGAATCACATAGTTTTTTGTAGGTCCTTTGACACCAACATCTTTATGAAAATTTTTACAAGTGTTATTTCTATATGTGAGAGGTTCATTTAATTAGGCTTGTGGTGTCTCAGATGGTTGATTCAATGGACATATCAAAGGTCAAGGTGGTTGTTTCTTTTAGAACTCACAAGAATGTAGTGGATGTCCATAGTTTCCTTGGTCTCACTGGATATTATTAGAGGCTTGTGATCAATTTTTCTCAAGTTTTAGACTTATTAATAGAATTTACAAGGAATCACAATTATTTTTTTTGGATATATCAATTGTAGACAAAATTTGGTTACTTGAAATAGAATTCGGTCAGTGATCCAGTTGTTCGGCTTCTAGAAGAGGGTGTGTTTTTTGAGTTTTTTCTTTTATGTATCATGTTTGGGATTAGGATGCATGTTGATGTATTAGTTTTAGAATTATCTATGGTGAGACTCAAAGAAGTAGATAAAGAGAGATTGTTTTTTCCTTGGTTATTCTCCTGAGGGATTGTTAGAGGATGATCAAAACCAGGGGTTGTTCTAGGGGAGGTTGTTTATCCTTCATGTGATGCTTGATGGAGTTCACAATGAGTTTCACAACACACATTTACCAGTACATCCTAGGTTAAAAAATATGTATTGAGGATTTTAGATAAAACCTTAGTAGCTAGGGATGAAACAGTCAATGACAGTGTTTGTAAAAAAATGTCTACTTTTCTAGTAGGTGAAATTAGGGCATCATGTTGGTTTTTTGCAGTCCTCTTATGTAATTGAGTAGAAATGGGAAGAAATATAATTGTATTTAATCAAATAGTTTCCCCAAGATTAGGTAGTTTGTGATGCAATTTGTGTGTTAGTGGACTGGCTGATGAAATCAGACCACTTCCTGGGTATCCATGAGTCAAGATCTGTGGATGTTTTAACAATATAATAAATGGATGATACGATTAGTATTATTGGGGTAATAAAGAAAATAATCTCTAATTATAATCCTCATTTCACCTCATGATTCTGTAGGAGATTCCATAATTATGTTGGACCCACGTTTTACCTTATCACAACTTTCCACCCTCACATAGACGTCCTGATGGAGCAGACCATCCATACATTGGAGGATTTTTTATGGGCATGCATGATTTACTTTGGTGGATGTTGGGTATGGAAATTTCAATTTTTTTCATGTTTGATCACACAAATATCTATCACTCATTCATCAACATGGATCTATTTGGGGTTTTATATGGTAGACCATGTCATTTTCCATTGTGCTAGATGGAAGTTGGGGAGTTTGAAGATCTTGGTATTGATGTGGTGAAAAGTATGAATGAGAAGACCCAGTTTGTTCATGAGTAAATGAGGGAAGTGTAGGACCATTAAAAGTCCTATAATTATCATAAGTGGAGGCCCCTGTAGTTTATGTTTGTAGACTATTTTTTCTTGAGAGTCTCCCCTCAATGAGGGTATTGAATTTTTATTAGAGGGCAAGATTTATTCTAGGTATTTTGGTCTCTTTGAGGTTTTGGGGAATACTGGTGAGGAGACATTTTAGTTTGAATTTCTATTTTTGTTAGAGAGGATCCATTATGTCTTCCACTTATATCAGCTTCATTAGTATCTTTATGATGACTCCCACATTATTAACTGAGGAGAGTTAAATATAGAGGATGATGCAATGTTCATGGAGTGGCTAGTAAAGATCCAGAATCATAGAGATAATTGTTTGTGTGGATAAAACATTCCCTTATTTAATGTTTTGAGGAGGTATGGTGTTCTAGAGGATAGAACATGGGAGTGAGATATGTAGATGTGTTCCTAGTACCCAGATCTATTTTCAATTTTTCTTTACTTGATTTTTCTTATGATGTGATGTTTGAATATTGTTATTTTATGATATGTTCTATTTTCCATGATGTTTGATTAATTTTATGACATATAAAAAGGGAGGACCTAAATCCAAATCAAGGTGTGTTATACTTTGATGCTATTATAATCATGAAGGTGAGTCAGTGCCGCCCAAAGAAGATAATATCCTGACATGGAAGATGTAATTCCCTTATTTTTGTGTTTGGATTGGTGGTCATTGATAGTACTATATAATTAAATGTTGTTCTCTGTGAGAGGTGATGGTGTGGATTTTTAGTGTGTTTCTTGGGTGTTTTAGTTGGTGTGTTTGGTTGCTGGTAGCATCGAGGAGTAACAAGATCCTTAAGAGGTATCCAATTAGGTGGTTGTTCAAACCCCTTTTCTTCTAGGAGTGGTTTTTGGATACTCAAGGGTTTTAATCATTTTATAGGTATTTAAAATAATGTTTTTTCCTTCCCAGTTTGTTAATTTTTTGGTTTTGGGTGTTAGAGTTGTTTTAGATGGGGCTAGAGTAGGTTTCATTGTTGTAGGAAGTGAATCAAATTTGCTATAATATATGCACGTTGTGAATGGTTTAGATGATGTGAATTAGTGATTTGTGGCTCGTGAATCCAATGAATTTAGGTATTGTGTTTAGGTGTGGTGTGTAGTGTGAAATGGATTCACATCATGAAATTTGAATTGATGATTTGTAATTAATTTGAACAATGCGATGTGAATTTCTATGGAAGTTGGAAAAATGGGAATTCACATCATGAACGTGTTACATAACAAGAAAGTTTTAGGTCCAAAATTATTCTATAACCCTTTCACCATTTTTTATTTCATTTGGCATCTCTCTCTCTCCCTCCCTCATTTTGAGTTAGCTTGAGGTGACTCTTAGAGGATCTTCACCCCCTTATCATTGCTTTAATCTGTTTGTTCTGATGGATCCCTATTAGTGATCTATGGTGAGATCTCCCATCTTCCCCATGGTTTTAATTTTGTTCTTATTAAGATATTCACTTCGGTTGTCATGTTTTGGTTTGGGTAGTGTATGATTTGTGTTTTGAAAACTCATTGGTGTGGTGTAGGTTGATCCATGAGTTCCTTATGCGGTGGTGGTTTTGGGGCAGTTTTCTCTTCACCCTATGGTGCAAATCAAGATAAAAAATCTTCCTTGAGGTAGGGGATCCTCATTGTCACCCTTTTACATGATATGTGTGGGATTTTAATGCTTTTACTAAGGTTTGTGGAAATAGTTAGGGTTTACATAATCAAATAATTAATTGGAATAAAAGAAACTTATGGGAATAAAGAGTTATCACATACTTTATTACTTTTAAATATGTTCATGGTGATATTATGCATTATTTTTGATGATTTTGAAAATAATGACTGTTGGGAGTCTTGTTTGTGTTGTAGTTGTTTTACTATGATTTCACTTTCAATGTTATTGTGTGATCACACACTGAATAAAAGGTTAATGAACTAATATTTTTTTAATAATTGGTTACCCCTAGACATATTGTGTGTTTGATAATAACCATTCTAAATAAATAATATATGTGATAATACCCATGATAAACAAATAATATATGTGATAATTCCACTAAATAATTACGAAATACAATTTTTGATGTTGTTGTGTATGCTTGTTCTTCTTGTGTTTTCCCTACATGGGTCGGGCTATTGTGTGGTGATGTTAGTGCGTGGATGGGTTTTGTAGTATGTGGGGGCAGTGATGCGGTGGTTTTATAGAATGGATGTGATGTGGTAAGTTGTGTGGTGTGGTGTGATGAGGTTGTGGGGTAGTTTTTATGGCATAGTTTTTTGGGCCTAGTGGTTGTGGTGTAGTGGTTGTGGGGTAGTGGTTGTGTCATATTGGTTTTTTCATAGTGGTTGTTGTTTAGTGGTTGTGGTGTAGTAGTTGCAGTGTAGAGGTTGTGGCATAATGGTTATAGTGTATTGGTTGTGGGATATTGGTTTTGGTAAAATGGTTTTGGTGTAGTGGTTATGGTGTAGTGGTTGTGATGTAGTTGTTATAGTGTAGTGGCTATAGTAGTGGTTGTGTGAGTTGGGTTAGTTGTAGCGTGTAATGGTTGATAAAGTTTCTAGTTTATCCATGGGATGAACTATGATGATAAAAAAATAGTCTTATAGAGAAACAATATGGGATGGAAAATATGGGTGGTAATTGGATAACTGAATTGAATAAATGAATTAATTATGTAATATGAAATGAAATTTCTAATGAAATAATGTGATTAAATCTGTAACTAGAAGTGATAATTATTGTGTGGTATTGTGTTGTGGTTGTGTGGTGTGTTACATATAGTGGGGGTAATAGTTGTGATGGTTGATGTGTGGTATGTGGATGTTATGTGGTGTCCACTAATTTTATTTATGTAAACCCCTAGGTTTGGTGTTTTATTTTATCTATATACTATGTATGTTTATGTTATCTTATATGCACCCCACCTGAGTTGGATAACCTTACAAAAACTCAGTGGTGCAGAGTTTCAGGTGTTTTCTTCAATATTGAGGATAGTAGTGACACATCTAGTTATCTACCCCTTCTCTCTTACTATTCATTTAATAGTGGTGATAAAACTTGGTGTTAGAGATTATATAGTAGTGATGTGTTGGCCCAAGTGTGTTCAGTGAGGATGTGATGTGTTGGCCCCTATGTTAATAGGTGGGATGTGATGTACTGACCTATATTTCATTGGGATGAATGTGATGTGTTACACCATGATTCATTAGGTGGGATGTGATATGTTGACCTAGGTTTCTTCGGGCATGATGTGATATGTGGACCAAGTTTTTACAGGAAGGATTTGAGGTGATGTGATGTGTATCCTAGGTGTCTGCAGGTGGGATATGTTGTAATGTGATGTGATGGGGTATGTGTGGAAGGGATGGGAGCACTAAATGTTTTACATTGGGTAATGAGAGAATAAATTAAGTGGAGAAACATCAGGGGGAATCTTACATTGTTATGATCTCAATGCTATATTATTATATTAGAGGTGTGATTTAGTGAGTGAGTCATGGTGAGTCTGGGTATGATTAGATGACCTGTATAGGTGAATTTTGGTTCTGTTATTTCTTTAATGGAACATTAGAATGAACTTTTAAAATTTTCACTTGAGGCCTTGGTTATGCCTCTATTGTGTATACCCATTATGCTCACCCTACATATATAAATATCTTTCTAGGTTTTTAAGAGGGATTTGGGGATAAATCTATACATTGCTAGATAGTTTGGAGCTTTTTTTGACTCACTGATGTATATTTGTATTCTGGTATATTTTTGGTGTCTTTTATATGTATGGGTTATAATTTATTCATTCATTGTGGTTTGGTTTTTAGTTTAACTTTATTTTGTCTTCTAGATGTGTTTAGTGGTTATTTATGATTTGTCCCAATCATGTTTCATTAAAATAGGGTAATTCCTCTCATATATTGATATTTTTATACCTTTAGTGCTAGTCTCCAACCTAGAGCCTACTGAAGGTAGGACTCATGGGTTACTATCTCTCTCTCCTCATTGAAGTATTGTTGGAAATAGGGGGTTATGACAAGCACATAACAACTTCTTGGTGTGGGGGGGGGACATATCATCCTCGATAAGAATCATAGGTGAAATTTCTGGAAGGGGTGATGAGATGTTTGACATGTTATTTTCATGATTTATGATTACTATTAGGAATTTAGTTCCATGTTAGGGTCTTAGGGTTAGGTTTTTTATGTAATTTGTTCCACATGGCCTTTAAGTCATGAAATGGGTTCCCTTACTTCCCTGATTTCAAAAGGGGTTTTCTTTTTTCTATTCAATAAAGGGGACTTGACACTAAAACCATTAAAAGAATACATATAATCACAAAAATAGGATTTAATAAATTTAATACATTCATTAAAGTATGAATCCCTATGTTTCATTATAGGTTATCCATGGTTAGTTTTCTAATTGAACAAGTTATATATTCCAATCATTTATCATGGGTTATACAGAGAATGTGAACTAAACAAAGAATATCACCTGAGAGTGTCTCTCTAGGTGTTCAGTATTAGGGACACTCATCATACAACATGAGTTAATATTTAGTTGATACCCTACCATCCTTTTCTAGGGTGATTAACCTAATTTGAATCTATTACATAACCACATCCACATAATAGTATCCAAATAGGGATGAAATTTCTAGGAGAACTACAGAATCTATACTTTACCCAAACCTTAGGATGTCATCCTATATAGAGATTTATCTCTTATATTTATCCCTAGTTTATTCACAAAATTTATCCCATCCTAATTCTAAAAAATAATAAAACTAAACCTAACAATTAAATAAACCCTTCTCTGATACCAACTGAGGAACCCTAGACCCCTAATTCCAAATTTAGTGCTTAAAACATTATTTAAACACTATAATTGGTAAAAACATATTTGAACCTATATTTATTTTACATCATTTACATATGTTAAACATTATATCTATGAAGTATCAAACAATCAAAATAATGTATGGTTTACTTTCATTGAGGTTCACCTGCATAAGTGACTTATTTTATGATAATTATGAATAGTTCTCCACAATCAAACCAAACTAGAATCCCTCTGAGACTTCTCATAACATATTCTTATATTCATAACATGGGGAATGAAAATATAAGAAATGGGTAATCTCAAATTATATATAATAGAAATATTATCAACATGTCACTAACGATTAGATCATTAGTATATGTGAAAACCTAGGTTTGGGTTAAATATATTATAAAAAACAATATGTAATAGTATGAGTTGTTTATAGGTCCTGATCGAAGGGAATGTAATATCAAAATAACAGACATTACCAATGTATAAAGTGTCTAGAATCATGATTCATTAAACATGATCTTTGGTGTATAATCATAAGAATATAGAAATTATGTCATATCATTGAAACATAACATGATATGAAGTTTAGGGCACAAACGTAATAATATAAAATATTTTAAACCAAGCTAACTACATCAAATTCATACAAAAAATTTTGTACAAAGCTTCATGCATCATGTTCACACAAAACAATGTTAAATTTTTTCCCCATCATGTTCCCAAAATAATCTTGCGAAAACAGCTACCCTCATCATATAAAAATAAGAAATTTATCGACAAATCATCAAAAATATTATTTATATAATAATATTGTGAAAAAATATGTGTAAATCATGTTCACACAAAAAATATGTGAACAATTCTATGCACATCATGTTCACACAACATACTTGTGAACAAATATACCCAAATCATGTTCAAGAAACATTTCATTATCTCATATGATATGTAACTAGAACCAATACATTGGAGGGTGGTGTAGGACCCCACCAAAAAAATAATACATACATATTTTTTCCACTCAAAATCAATCATTCATTATATTGACAATAAACCATAGAAATAAAATGGATTTCATTCATCACATCATAAAGCACCTAAGGAACATAGTAAGAGTTTCAAAACACATCTTGATGGTATCAAAAAAATTTACCTGAAGTATGAAAACTATTCAATGTGAAAATCCAATCACCCAAAATATTGTTTTATAAAAAAACATTGAGGGTTATTTAGGAAAAATAATTTACAAGTAAGTAAAAAAATTAACTATAAATATGGAATGATAGTGAAATTGTAGATGATTTTTTAAAAAATCACTTTTTTATTTGGTATAAATGATAAAGCTACAATCCATTTGAAAAGTAATTTTCAGTATGTCTATTTTTGATAAATTTAAAATAAGTAATTTTTTAATATCAATATTTGGGAATAAATATATATAATTATACCATGAAAATTAATAAAGGATTCAAAAGGGTGAAGTGAAAAGATATTTAAAACTTTTACTTTTTAAAAAGTATCTTCAATAAAGGAACATTAAAATAGACATAAAGGTTTTAAAAAGGTAAAATAATGGATTAGTAAAACACTTAATTTTGAAAAAGAAACTTCAATATTAGATCCTTGAAATTAAATAATGGTGATACAATGAACGTTTTCATATAATATAAGAAATTGTATTTTGAAAGGATGAGAAAACACTTTAATGTTTTGAAATATTTTTATTGAAAACCCACACTGTAAAAATAACAACAAAAAATCATTTTCAAAAGAGGATAAGTGATGTATGAAGGTCGCAAGAGATAATAAATAATTTATTTTTTAAAAGGAGAACATTGATGAGAAATTGATATATTAACAAATAGGGTAAACCATTATTAAATAGGTCGTGAATTATTCTCAATAATGACATACTTTTTATTGGGAAGAAATTCATTGAGGAAGGATATTTTAATAAAAATTTCATTTCCTTAGATAGAAATAAAAAATACCATAAAATAAAATATTATGGTGGAAGGAACCAATATTGGAAGAATGAAGCTGATTAAGGGGAATTATAACTCAATAAATAAGGTTGAGTTAACGAAAACCGTTATAACTTTGATATCTTTTGAATTGAAATCCATTTAAAGAAATATGTAGATAAGGATCATAAAATCCCATTAATGTCTAGAATATGGAAAAATAATTTCACTAGGTTGTAATCAAACTATATAAAAGATAACATGGTGCATAATAATAAATATCTCTCAAGGAATTGAATTTGATACAATTAATATTTACTTTGTATTCCCTCTTACTCGAACATGCTTTAACCTCTTTGAGACCGTGGAACTTCTCTATAAAGTTTCCTTAGAAATGAAAGGCATAGAAAAAATAATCTAGAACATACATTTAGGGACATGAGAGAGGTTTCTAGGAAGATAAAATAATAGAGTTTTGGGATGAAATTTGAAGTAATAAAGGTGTAATGAAGGGGTGGTAGTGTTCCCCTTTTACAAGTGAAGTGAAAGGAATTATTTTGAATACATATTGTTCTTAAATAATGGAATTACAATATTAATGGTTCAATTACTCCAAAAAAATGACAAATAATGGAATTTGGGGTGATCTAATGCTGATAAAGTCTCTACCATTCATTTTAAAACACGTTTTAACCATTTTCACGACATTTACCATATGATTTTTTTACATTTTACAACCTTTTACTTTACCTTAGTAACATGATTTTAACCAAGTAATTTATATTTTAATAAAAATATAAGGTTACCTCTATTACTAATTTTTTGTTCAACGAACCTAATTTTAATTCCCATATTATGAAATTAAATTTATGAGTAACGGAAAATTATCTTTTAAATTAAAATATTTAATATATAGAGAAATTATTTTTTGAAAAAAATGTTATTTTCACTATTTAGTGTTACTAAACTTATATAAAATTAATTTATAACAAAACTACTGATAAAAATATTTTTATACATCTAAAAAAATCATATCAATGATATTATATAAAATATATCATTTTGTTTTATTAGATAAAAAATATAAAAATTTAGTAAAATATTTCATCTAAAATAAAACATTCATCCTTATCACAGTCACTAAATTTAATAATAGTAACCATAAAATGAAATTCACCTTGATACATAATATGAAAAATATGATCTAAGATAGAAATAATTTTTTTAGATTTATTTTCATAAATTTATGAACACGAATGTTTAATATAAGAAAATGATGGATAAGTCGTCAATTACATAAAATTATAAACACAAACAATTATATTGAAGAAAGAAATTTTTCATATCCAAAGGGAATGAAAACGTGATGTAGTATAAGAAATAATATGAAAAAATAAATAAAATTTTTCAAGAAGTTCAAGTAAATGTTGATCAAGTGATAAAAATACTGAAACACAAGAGAAATTTCGATTCTACGGTAAAATTACTTCTTTGTTTGAGTAAAATTAATTGAAATCAATAATCAAACAGGTAGTCAAAATCTTAGTCGGCAAGATTGGCTAATAATACAATGATTTTTCATTTAATCATAAACAAAACTCAATTTATTACAAGAGAAAATATTTCTATTACAATTTAAAAAATGATTTCACAAATAATGATTTAAAAAGATAAACCAATACAATATAATTTTATTTCTAAATGTATAAGAAAAAATAATTGTTTAATAAACAACAGGAATTACATATCAAGAATTAAATGAGGAAGAATATTAAGATATGAAGTATTCCCTTACTCGTTCTCTCTTAAATGATCTTGTGCATTGTTTGCAGCTCATACCCTTGCTCCGCTCTAGAAGTCTGCAGCAAAATTTGTCCATCTCTAAGAAATGTCCAAGAATGTGTGTTCCAAAATGATGATGGAGTCCCGTATTTATATTTCTCATGTTTCACACCAACTTAATATTTCTAGATGGATGATTCATTTTTCATTGATAGACTTTCCTTACTTAAGCCACTTATATCACTTGCATCGTAACTTTAACAAATCTTTCCTACAAACTTCAAACATATAATCTCATAACTAATTCACCATCTAATATGTGTTCACCTGCATGACATCACTGTCTCTCCAAAATTATTCACATATTCATTCTCACCTATGAAACTACATCCATACTGATGGAATTGAAGCACACTGGGTCTGTGATATTTTCCAAAAACCTAGCTTATTCCTTGCCAATATCATTAAAAAAATATACCTTGGAACACATAACAAAGGAAAAATAATTATCTTGATGAAGTGTTGTCACATCCTTTCCTTCACGGTCAAATAATCAAGCATCTATTACATGAAAATATCTAATTTTGTAGTTGGGGCAATGGAATAAGTGATGTACCTCTCCATCCTCAAATTGAACACAGAAAAGAAAGAAAGAACTAAAATTAATAACACCTTAAGAAATTCCTCATCTATCGATCTTGGACTGGTCAAGAATTCTTCAGTCATAGTGTTCAGGTATTCAAAAAATTCATCAAGCCTCAATAAGAAACAACAAGAATCATTAACAATAGTGGAGTCATCACCCTCAGTTGATTAGTATATGACTTGTCACACCCTTAAAATCCACTCATATTCATCAATATCAAGAGAGCGGTTTCATTTTTAATCTGGAACAGTTTGTTGTTAAGGAAGTTTTCCTAACGTGGTTTTAATTTGGCCAACTCAAAATTCAAAAACTTCCGACTCCTAGTTTTCATCTAGGTTTGGTGACTTCATATTCAATAGGTCATCCTAAGACTCATCTAGGATGTATTTAAAGAGTATACTTCTATATAACATCACTTGGTCTATTTAGAGGCTTCATGCTTATTCTTCATCAGTGAAAGTGGATGTGGCTCAAATAGTGATGCTGACTACTTTTGCAATCATCGTTGAGGCATCGCAACTCTGACTAATCTCTTCTCTCATATAAGGATCAGATCTCCCATGAAAATGAAATTATTTAAAATATTCGGTGATAATGATAATTTAAACATTAAATTAAACATTTAAACATTAAATTAAAAAAAATATAATTTACTAAATAACACAAAATAAATTATAATAATAAAATTACCCACTTAATCATCAAATTTAGCATTAAAAATATCAAAAGTGATGTGTCAAAATTAATGAAAAAAGTTTAACATCAAATTCCCCCACAAAAATGCATTTCTTATCCTCGAGAAATTACATAATCAATTCATTATAGAAAAATATATATCAAAAGTGATAAATTGGAATGACATATTTAATTAGTCTTTTAGAAGAATTCACCTGATGGAATCTTTTAAGTGAAAAGTGTTATTAACCTTGTAAAATCAAATAGATTCATTGTAATTTTGGGTTCCTATTTTACAAAATTAATTAAAATTGAAAATTTTGAGAAGAATTAAACAAATGTCAATTTACATCCAAATATAAATCCAAACTTATCTTTACCTTCATGTAAGATGACACAAATAATTAAAAGACAAAATAAATAGACTCTATACTTGGATGAACATGTTTAATAATTAAAAAAATAATAAATAACTTATCCATCAGCTTAAATAATTAAAAAATTAAATAATGAATAATTTTTAGCTCAACTCGGAATATGATTTTCATTTCATAATAAATTTAGACACATATCTTATGAGTTTAATTCTATCCAAAAAGTTCCATGCTAATAATAATTGTAAAAAATTTGACAATTTTTTTTTCAAAAACCAAATTTTCCAAGAGGAAAAAAATTATGGTCTCAATTAAATACATTGAGTAATATAAATTAACTACCTCAATGGGTAAGCATAATCTTAAAATTGAGAAACATTTTGACCCTCTAAAAATTTAAATAGAATCTTAAGAAAATTATAATTGTTTTGAAAGATTTTAGATAATATGATGGTCTTAACATTAAGACATATATTATCTAATTTAATAATCCCCCCACACATAAAACATAACTTTTTCCTCAAATTTGTACTCACAATTAGACATTTTGGATGATAATTTGTTTTACTTAAGTAGTTTAATGAAATGTTTAAAGGGTCACAACAACATTCAAGAAGAATTTTTCTTCTAAAAAACTCCAACAATTTACAAAACATATTTTAAAAATGAACATTCTATGACATTGTAATAGAATAAATGTTTTTAATTAAACTAAAAATTAAGAATTTAATCATTGAACACCTTGTAAATAGAGTTCCACCATGTATGAAAATTTATTACAATTTTATTTTCTATAATTTTATAAAACATTATGCTAAACACCCAAATATGACAAGTAGAATCACATAAACAAAAATTGGTAGGGGTACTAATCCACCACACTAAGTTTCACACTAGAATAAATTTAAAAACATTGTGGTAAAATTTCCAACAATAGCTCAATCAACCAATGGAAAAAAGAAGAGTAAAATTATATAATAAAAAACAAAATCTCCCATGTTAAAATAAGCATTATCTTTAGAGTTAATCCAAATAAATCCCTATTTTTTTAAATATTCCCTCTTGTTATTCAACCCTTGGTGCCTAGATAATAAAAAATATGTACATGAGATTCCAAAATTTAAATGTTCTTGAAACAAAATAACAAGATAAAAAGTTTTGGGAAGTTTAATCCTGGAGGCTCCAACTAGAAGGTATTAATAACAATGAAAATACATGATATTAATTTCCAAGAGAATGGATATTTTTCTCATGAGGTACTTGTATGAAATATCAACATTCCCTATACTAGATAAGAATAATATAATCTAAGGCAGAAACATATGTAGATTTATTATTATTCAATACTAAGAAAACAATATAATAATAATGGTTTTCCTCCTATTAAATGTTAAATTTATAGTCTTTAGAATGGCTAAATGATTTCTCAGTCATCCAAAAAAGATATGACAGCTAAATCATTTAGTTTCCCCTTAATGTAGTTCTTGCTTCTCTGGTAATTCACCAATAAAGGCTTATTGACTTCTCTCATTAACTCAAAAAATTAAATTACTAGAACTCTAAGTATAGTAAAAGGTCTAGAAAACCTGGATTTGAGCTTCTCATGAAAAATTATAAGTCTAGAATCATAAATAAAAACCTTTTTTCATGCACTAATACCTCTATTTTGGATTACAGAGTCATGAAAAACCATATTCCTCAAATAAATCCCAGCATTATCATAGTAATCACTTCTAATATCATCTAACATGCTTAGTTATAATAGTGTTCTCTCTCCAAAAGTCTTAAAATTAATGTTTATAGCTTTAATAGCACAATATTAAAAGGGATGCAACTCTATAGGTAAATAAAAACATTTCCCAAACAACAACCTGTAAGGTGACATGCCCGTTGTGGTTTTGAAAGCAGTTTTGTAGGACCAGAATTCCTCATCTAATTTCAAACACCAATCTTTTCTGAAAATATAAATAGTTTTTTCTAAAATTAATTTATACTACCTATTTAAAATTTAAACTTTTAGACTATATTTTGGATGGTATGGAGTTCCATTTTTGTGAAGACAACCATATTTATTCATTAAATATTTTAAATTAATATTTTTAAAGGATGTTCTATTTTCAGTTATAAAAGTTATTGGCACCCCAAATATAAAAAATATATACTTCTTAATGAATTTTATAACACTAATAACTTTATTGTTAGGATGATCTGATATTTCAACCCACTTCTATAAATTATCTACATCCACCAAGATGTACTCATTCCCATATGAATATGGAAATGATCTCATAAAATCTAAACCCCAAACATAAAAAAGGTCAACTTCCAAAATCCCCTTCTAAGGTAAATCATTATTTCCACCAATATTCCTTAACCTTTGAAACTTATAACAACCAAAAACTAAACTCCAAAAATCCTTAAACAAAGATGGAAAATAAAATTCAGCTTATAATACTTTTTGAGTCATTATTTCCCCTCCACAATGGTTTCCCCAAGGTGATGAGTATAAAATTTTAATAATGGACAACATATCCCCTTCGATAACACACCTCTAAAGAATACCATCACCATACAATTTAAAAAAAGTGGTTCAACCCAATGGTAGTTATTAATTTCAATAATGAATGTATTTCAATGGTTATGGGTAATCACTTTGGGGATGACTATGATGGCTAAAATGTTATCAAAATATCTATACCAAGAACTTTGTTTAATAAAAAAAGTGATTAGTTTTTCATCAAGAAAAGATGAGTTTATATCTCTAGGATCATCATGTTGGGTATTAGATAGTCTACGAAAATGATCTTCCACCAAATTTTTAGCACTATTATTGTCCTAAATTTCCAAATAAAATTCTTACAGCAAAAGTGTTAGCCTAATAAACCTGAGGTTTTCCTCTTTTTCTAATAGCAATAATTTTAAGGTAGAATGGTATTTGAAAACTATAACTATGGATCCAATTATGTAATTTGTAAATTTTTCCAGGTAAAATACAATATCCAATAACTAATTCTTAGTTGTGGTGTAATTTCTTTGAGTAGAATCTATCAACTATCTAGTATAATACACTGCATGAAATCTCTTTTCTTTCCTCTAGAATAAATCCACTTTTACAACCACATTACTTGTGTCACGCATAAGTTAAAATGGAAAATTCTAATAGAGTTTAGTGATGATGGATGAAAAAGTTAGTTTCCCCTTAATAATATTAAATGACTCTAAATAATTTTCATCAAACAATAATGGTGCATATTTCTCCAATTGTGAACAAAGAGGACAAATAATTTTAGAAAAGTCATTTATGAATGTTCTGTGAAAACTGACATGGTCTATAAAATTTCTTGCACCCTTAACATTCACATGAGGGGATGGTTCTGAGTAAACATTATCTTATCATTTTTTACCTATATTCCCCTCCTAGAAACCTCATAACCAAGAACAATGCCTTTAGTAACCATGAATTTAAAATTCTTCCAAATTAGAACAAGATTGGTCATTAGGAATATCTCTAAAAAAATATCCAAATTTTTAAAATACTTCACAAACATACTACCAAAAATGGGTGAGTCATCCATGCAAGCCTCAATTATTTTCTCAATCATATATGAAAATATAGCCATCTTACATCTTTGGAATGTAATCGAAACACCACATAATCGAAAGGGAATTTGACAGAAACTGAATGTCCTAAAGGGTCATGTGAAATTTTTTTTCCCCTAGTCTTATGGGGCTATAGGATTTTGGATGTAACCAGAGATGCCATCTACAAAAAAGAAAAATTCATTTTTAGCTAGCCTCATAAGAATTTGATTCAAAAATGGAATTTGAGAATGATCCTTTTTAGTTTCAGAATTCATCTTTCTATAATAGATAAAAACACTCCTCTTGGTAGATTTTTTGACCTGAATTTTCTCATTTTTCTCATTATTTACAATAGTGAATCCTCCCTTCTTGGGTACCACTTAGACTAGATTGAATGCATATCTTTCAGAAATGGGATATATAATCCCAAAATCAAGAAACTTGACAACCTATTCTCTCACAAAAAAATTCATGTTTAGATTTAACCTTCTTCAACACTCAAATCTTGGTTTATTATTAAGTTCAATAGGGGTCCTATGCATAAAAAATTTAGAAAAAGTTCATTTGATATTTAAAATGTTATAGACTATCAATTTTTTGTACTTCTTAAACAAATATAGAAAATTTTACTCTTGTTTTTTTATCTAATTAAGCATAAATGATGATAGATAATGAATATTTTTCACCCAAAAATGAATATTTTAGGTGTGATGGTAGAGGTTTTAGCTCAATTTGTGGTTCCTCTTAACTGGATGGTAGACTCATGGGCCTATCAGTTCAAAGTTCATCAACATGTTTTTTAAAGTGAGTCTAAAATTTAACAAATTCTCAATTCCATGTTCATAAATTGTCACACCTGAGTATTTATTTTAGCCTCGGACCCAGCTCTGGTCGGATTTTGGTTATTTTACTCAGGAATTGGGTTTGACATTTTTGAGGTCTCGAGTTAGCATGATCATGGTTTGGGTTTGGGAACAATATTAAAATTTTAATGTTTGGAAAATTTGTGGGTTTTAGGCAGGTGAGCAGGCACTATATGGTCATGGAAGCTATGTGATCATCCCAGGTACCCCTACAGTCACTTCATGAATGGGCATAGACTGCCGCATGACCCACGCTTGGTCTTTTGATCCATGTGGGGTGAACGTGTGGTCACCCTACATTAAAAATAATTAATGCATTTAAATGTGAGTAAAATAAAATAATAAATAAAGTTCAATGAAGGTGTGATTAAATAAAATAAAATATGAAATAAATTAAATTGAAAGAATGTTTTAATAAAATAAATATAGGTAAGTGATATAAAAATTTTAAGAATTGTTTCAAATGATAATAATAATATTATAAGTGAATATTATTATGATTATTATTGGTATTAATAATTTTAATATTATTTATATTATAATTTTCATGGTTGATAATGTATTTTTTAAGCTAATAATATTCCTATAATTATTATTATAAATAATTTTATTTTTTTAGTAACTTTAATTTTTTAGGGTTGTATTCCCTTCCCCCTCCTCCCTCTCTCCTCCTCCATGCACCCCCTCTCCATATTTCTCCCTGCAAGTCATGCCCCACTCCCCTCTCCTCCCTTGTGCACATACCTCCTCCCCTTTGAAAACCTTCCTCCAAAAATCCACCCACTGCAGGTGACCCTCTCCCTCATGCGCACCCCTGATCGTGCCCCTCTACCTCACTCACCCCCCTCTACTCACGCCCTAATCTCCCTTGCACACCCTTCTCCTTGGATGGTGACCCCCATGGTTGGAAACCTCCTTGGTCGGCACCCCATTGGCCAGTCACCCCTTCGCTTCCCTCACGTCACCCTTTCTTGCACCATGTAAGCTCATTTACCCATTCCTTTGGGTTTCAGTTGGGGTTTCTTTTCATTGAGGGTGCTATCCTAATCTCGTTAGTTTGAATGCTTGAATTAGGGTACTCCTTAGGTTCCTTGTCGGGTGTTTGGTGTGCGATTGAAGCTTCGCACTGAGAGTTGGGATTTTTGACACCCTAGGTAGTTGATTACATGTTTAACCTTTAATTGATAAATTTATTTTCTTGCTTTTTTAATTTGTTATGTTTTATGAAATATATGTGGGGTGCATATGTGGTTTCTAAAGAGTTTTGACATGTGTTTGGCTTCAAAATATATTTTTACTTGTGAAATTGATTAAGGTATAAACCCCTACTATTAAATTTGGAAATTTTTGTTATTTGTACAATTTATTTATTAAAATATATAAATCTTGAAAACCATGTTCTAACATGAATATAGTTTGTGTTTGTCTTTAAAGTCGTGTTTGAAATTAAACCGAGTGTGTTTTGAGTGTAATTTTTCGTTACACCATTTTTTAACGTCTTATGAACTACTCAAATGGTTTATTAAATTATTTCACAGTGTGAAAGTACTAATAGGAATTATTGAGCATTTTTTAAATTGTTAAAGTGGCAATTTTGTATAAAATTGAGTATTTTTTTGTGTGAAATCCTTTGTGTGCCACTTGGTGTCATTTTGTAAAGCATGAAATTGATTTTTTTAAACTATGTGAAAGCTTCACATTGTGTTTTGATTTATCATTAATGTGCAGATAATTTTTAAAGTGGGTTTTGGGAGTACATTGAATGAAATAAAATTGGGGGTTCATTGAAAATTGTTTTATAAATTATGTTAATGGTTTGTTGAATTATTCAAACATTGCAAAACATATTTGGAAAATATTTTAGTGTACATAAGATTTCAAAAGATGGGTTTGGTATGGGAATGTGGTGGTTTGTGATGCATGATGCTTATTTGGTTAATAAATTGTGTAAGCAGTACTGTGTGACATGTAAAACATGATTGATCACAAATGGGAAACCCATGTATCTAGGTGGGTGGACTAAGACTAGTATGCTAGTGATCTGGAGTGGTTTTATCCCAGTTTCACAAAGTAATTTTGACAATGACAACACTAACTAAACTATCATGATGATGTTGGGTATGACTAGGTTATGGGTATGTTCCCTACTAGTGGCTCGTGCATGAGAAGGATATGTGTTATGGTTAATTTTACACTGAGATACGATGTTCTAAGAGTCCCAAAGCTAGCTAGTTCCTAGGTGTATTTCCCATGACTAGTGATCAATGTTTAATTTTCACTTACCATTGGCATATGGTAGGTTGGGTTGGTAAATTTTTAAAATTAAGTGTGTTTTCTTTAAAATTATATTATTTTAAAATGTGTTATATTTTAAGTTTCACTCATTGAAAGTTGTTTATCTTTACAGTTATTTTCATGAAAATTATCGTAGCATTTATGTAAAATATCAAGATTACAAATTTATTTGTCATTTAAGGTTTAATGAATGGAATATATACCTGGTTGGAATCCTACTGGGCTTTGGCTCACACCCTACATACACCTTTGGGTGTATGCAGACCTTACTGTCTCTTTGTTTCTGGTTAAGGAAAGATGTGTCAAGTTGGTAGTTTGGTTTCATTGTGACTTGGTTTTGGGATCTTGGTGGTGGAAGCTTGAGGACATTAATCCCCTTGTTTCATGGAGGTGTTGGGTGTTATTTAGTTTTCTTGTGTGTCATAGCCCTTTTTGGGTCTTGTTTATCTATAAGCATAAAATATGAAAATAAATAATGGTGTGTTTGGTTAAAATTTTCAGATCTAGAATTTTGGTTTTTTCTAGTTATTTTACTTTAATTAGTTTGGGTAAATCATTCCCCTATGTTCTATTTGAAACCCTGGCACTTGTTCCATCCTGTGGGGATCATGAACACCCTTTAGGCCTTGTCGTTGGCTGACTTGGGTGAATGGTTCATGGTCGACCTGGGTTGGTTCGTGAAAAAATGGTATAAGAGGCAGGTTATGCTCATTGAGTCTTGTTCCTTGGGGTAGAGTCTGGGTAGACAAGAGCTAGGACTACTGGGATTTGATGTTCTGGTTATGATTCGGGTGCATGGCCAGCACACCTCATGGTGGGACTCGATTCACCAAGGGAAGTTGGGATTTATATTAGTTCTTTGGTTTTTGTAGTTCATGGATGTATTGGAAATGAAATGGGAGATGGGTTAATAGTCTCAATGAGCTTCCAAGACCAGGAAATCCATGTGTATCTAGGGACATTATCTTAGAATACTCTCTGTAGTGGTGGAGTGATTGGTGTATGGCTGCCAACAATATGTCCAATTCACCCACTGACACTAGTTTCCCCTTGCATCGTCCTACGTCTCTTATTGTGAAATCTTAGAAGTTTGATTTTTTTAAGTAAAACTGATTTGGTTTTGGGGAGGTGGAAAATGTTTTGAAAAGAAGTTCTTTGAAATTTATGTGTATGGTTTGATAAGTGTGGGTTGGATATTTTTGTTTTGAAAAGTAGAAAGGTTTGATTTTATTCATTGGTGTTCTCATGGGTAACCACTTGTATGGTCATATATGGAAAGGTGGATGGTAAATGGAATGAGTGGACGAGTGCCTGGATGGACATGAGGTGGGTGCTCAGTGTGACACAAAAACATGCATGTGTGAGGCCTATCAGACACCATTGGTGTGTGTCAAACCCACTGATATTATTTATTTTCAAAATGTATTTTTAAAATAAAATTTGTTGTTTTAATAACCAATGATTGTTTCGTGCATCTTTATGTATTTTTGGGAATGTTTTTTTTGTGAGGAGTTTTAAGCTAAGAACCTTTTTGGTTGACATATGTCCAAAGTTTGAGTTCGTGTTCGCTCGCGGTATGTCTTGTTCATTGGAACAGTTTGATTGGGTCTATGGTTTTCTTTATTGGAAAGTGAATGCCTCCATAAAGTATTGATGTATATTCGATGTGTGTTGATGAGTGATCCACTGATGGTTGACACTCCAGTTCATCAAATTAATGACTCCCTACGGTTAAGTCCTTTTCACTTATTTCGGTTAAGCAGGTCCTTTTTATAGTAGAAGATTGGTTGTGAAAGGTTGGAAGAGGCCTTATTTCTTTAAGCTTCTGGGGTCATCAAAGGTAAAGCATAATGTCATCGTGTTTGATGGTCCTATTTGAGAGCACTGAAGGGAACTTCTGCGAAGAAATGTAAAAGAGGTATGGGTTTCTATTAGATCGTGGTTTAGTTTCTTGTTGAACCAGTAGGAATAAGATTCGATCAGGGGTTTTTAGCACCTAACTACGATTCATGAGATACTTCAACCATCAGAGCTCTAGCCTTAGTTATCAGAGTGAATTTGGCACATAGTCAGAAAACCCTCGAGGTTGTGAGGGACCTCAGTCCAGTGTCTATTTTTAGTTTGGAAAATAATTGTAGTTTAAGTTTTTTGTGAATCTGTTGCATTCTAAGTGGTCCATTTGGATGGAGGGGTCATAAGGACCCTAATTATTTTTGACTAAATATGTTTTTTCTTCTGTGTGGTCTTGATTTTTGCGGTCAGGCCCTTGTAGATGACTGTTATGTTATGTGGTAATCCCCCAGGTTAGCTCATGTTAGGATTTCTGTGTCGGCCTGTACCAAATAGTTTTTTATACAGTCTTTATGTTGGGGAGTCTATTAGGGCCTCCCCTTATTGGTATCCTGGTACTATCTTAGGTGTTAGTTTCCTCTTATGGTGGGGAGTCTTCTCAGGCTTCCCCATGTTAGTAACTCTATTTCATCCTTGGTGTTGGTTTGGCGGTTGATAGTCTCGCTCAAAACGATCAAATTGTTTTCTGGTGATATGTGTGAGCTCTTTAGGAATACTTAATATGTTTTTTCTCAAGACATTTAATATTTCATTGTGATGGGTTTTTTATCATTTGGTTGGGTCTTATCTTTTGGGAATGGGCATCACTTGGCGGGGAGTCCATTTTAGGGTTCCTGAGATTATTTTGCAGGTCTTATCTATTTATTGTCAGGGTTCTTGTTTCTTTTTTTTGTGTCATTCATTGGGAACCTTTAAGTTAAGATGGTGTTCCAGTTTGGTTTTCTGGGTAGTCTTGATATTTCTTTTTGAGGGTTGAAAGCATATATGGTGGTGGAATTTGTCACACCTAAGTTTTTATTTTCGCCTAGGACCTGAATTGGGTCATATTATGGTTGTTTTTCTTAGGAATCAGGTGTGACAGGTTTGAGGACATGAGTTATCATTTTCATAATTCAAGTTTGGGTCCCAGATTAAAATTTTAATTTTTGGAAAATTTTCGGGTTTTAGGCTAGTGCACGAGAATCACATGGTCCTAGAAGCCATGCGGTTATCCTAGGTACCCATGAAATCTCTTTTTGAATGGGCAGAGACCACTGTACATCCTACGCATGGTCGCATGAGCCATGCGGTGTGACTTCATGGTCACCCTACATTAAAAAAAATTATTGTCTTTAAATACATGTAAAATAAAATAATAAATAAAGTTAAAAAAAGTTGTGATTAAATAAAATAAAATAAGAAATAAATTATATTGAAGGAATGTTTTAATAAAATAAATGGAGGGAGGTGAAATAAAAATAATAAAAATTGTTTTAAATTATAATAATATTATTATTATAAGATAATATTATTATTATTGTTATTGGTATTAATAATTTTAATATTATTAATATTTTAATTTTTAATATTGATAATGTATTTTCTATGCTAATAGTATTCTTATAATTATTATTATAAATAATTTTTTTTAGTAGCTTTACTTTTTCTAGGGTCTTATTCCCTTCCCCTCCTCTATGTCTCCTCCTCCACACACCCCTCCAGCTCTTTCTCCTTGCATATCATGCCCCACTCCCCTCTCCTCCCTTGTGTGCATCCCTCCTCCCCTCTAGCCACTTTCCTCCTGTGAGCCTCCCTCCGCAGGTGCTCTTCTTCCTCGCTTGCACCCCTGTTCGCACCCTGCTACCTCATGCCCCCCCCCCCCCTCTACTCACGCCCTACTCTCTCTAGCACACCCCATCTCATCAGCTAGCAACCCCCATGCCTGGAAACCTTCTTGGCTGGTGCCCCCTTGGGTGATGACCCCTTTGCTTCCTTCGTGCTGCCCTCACATCACCCTTTCTTGCACTCAGTAAGATTCTTTACCATTTACTTATGGCTTCAATTGGAGTTTCTTTTTGTTGAGGGTGAGATCTTGATCTTGCTAGTTCTAATTCATGAATTAGGGTTCTCCTTGGGTTCCTTGTCATGTGTTTGTTGTGCGACTTATGCGTCGCACTGAGTGTTAAGTTTTTTGACACCCAAGGTAGGTGATTCTATGCTTAACCATTAATTGATGAATTTATTTTCTTTTTTTAATTTGGTATGTTTTATGAAATATATTTGGGGTGTGTATGTGGTTTATAAAGAATTTTGACATGTGTTTTGCTTAAAAATACATTTTTTCTTGTCAAATTGATTATGTTCTAGGTATAAACCGCTACTATGAATTCTTGAAATGTTTTTGATTTGTGAAATTTATTTATTGAAATATATAAATGGTGAAAATAATGTTTTAAAATGAATATATTGTGCGTTTTGATTTAAAGTGGTGTTTTTAATTAAACTGACTATATTTTGAGTGTAATTTTTTTTCTGCACCATTTTCTAACGTCTTATGAAGTACTAAAATGGTTTATTAAATAATTGGGCAGAGAAAAAGTATTAATTGGAATGATTAAGCATGTGTTAAATTTTTAAAGTGGATGTTTTTTATAAAATTGAGTATTTTTGTGTGTGCAATCCTTTGTGTTCCACTTGGTGTGATTTTTTAAAGCATGAAATTTATTTGTTAAACTATGTGCAAGCTTTTAATTGTGTTTTGATTAATCATTAATGTGCAGCTAATTTTTAAAGTGGGTTTGATGTGCACTTTGGAAGAAATGGAATTGGGTGTTTATTAAAAATTGTTTTATAAATTGTGTTAATGGTTTGTTGAATTATTCTAAAGGTGAAAAACATATTTTGAAAATATTTTGGTGTGCATAAGTTTTAAAAATATGGGTTTGTGATGGGAAATTGGTGGTTTGTGATGCATGATGCTTGGTTGGTTGATAAGTTTTTTAAGCGGTACTTTGCAATGTGTGAAACTTGATTGAGCACAACTGGGAAACCTAGGTATTTGGGAGGGATACTAGGACTACAATGCTAGTTATCCGGAGTGGTTTCATCCCTATTTCACATAGCAAGTTTGACGATAACAACACTAACTAAACTATGATGATGATGTTGGGACGACTAGGTTATGGGTATATTCCATACTAGTGGATCATGCATGAGAAGGATATGTGTTATGGTTACTTTTACACCGAGATACGATGTTCCTAGAGTCCTAAATCTAGCTAATGCCTAGGGGTACTTCCCATGGATAGTGATAAATTTTTATTTTTCACTTACCATTAGAATATGGTTGGTTGGTTGGTAAAATTTTAAAATTAAGTGCATTTTATTTAAAATTTAATTCTTTGAAACTATATTATATTTTATGTTTCAAAAATTCAAATTTGTTTAGATTTATAGTTATTTTCATTAAAATTGTCACAACATTTATGTAAAATATCAATATCAAAAATTTATTTTTCATTTAATGTTTAATGAATGGAATCTCTACCTGGGTGGAATCCTATTGGTCTTTGGCTCACACCCTGCATACAACTTTGTGTGTATGCAGACCCTATAGTCTCTTTGTTTCAAGTTAAGGAAAGATGTTTCAGGATGGAATTTTGGTTTCCTAGTGGCATGGTTTTGGGATCTTGGTGGTGGCTGCTTGAGGACATTACTTCCCTTATTGTACAGAGTTTTGGGGCATTGTTTTAGTTTTCTTTTGTGTCATATCCCTTTTTGGGTCTTGTTTAGCTATAAAATGAAAATATGAAAATAAATATTTGTGTGTTTTATTAAAAATTTTAGATCTATTTTTTTGGTTTTTACTTGTTATTTTACCTTAATTAGTTCTGTTAAATCATTCCCCCATGTCCTATTTGAGACCCGGACAATTGTTCCATCCTGTGGGGATCAGGAATGCCCTTTGGGCCTTGTCGTTGATTGACTCGAATGACTGGTTCAGGGTTAACCCAAGTTGGTTCATGATAAAATGGTATTGGAGTTAGGATATTCTCATTGAGTCATATTCCTTGGGGTAGAGTTTGGGTAGATAGGAGCTAGGAATTTTGAGATTTGTCATTCTGGTTATGAGTTGGGTGCCTGGATAACACACCTCATGGAAGTACTCAAATCACCAAGGGAAGTTGGGGTTTATATGAGTTCTTTACCTCTTGTAGTTCGTGGATGTTTGGGAAATGAAATGGGATATGGTTCAATGGTCTCAATGAGCTCGCAAGGCCTGGAAAGCCATGTGGAGCCGAGGAAATTATCCTAGAATACTCTATGTGGTGGTGGAGTGATTGGTGTATGGACACTAACAATATGGCCAAGTTACCCATTGTAACTAGTTTCCCCTTACATCGTCCTGCATTTATTTTGTGAAATAGTGGGAATTTTATTTTTTATGTAAAATTGATTTGGTTTTGGGGAGGTGGAAAATGTTTTGAAAAGAAGTGCTTCGAAATTGAGGTGTATGGTTTGAAAAGTGTGGGTTGGATGTTTCTGTTTTGAAAATTGGAAAGGTTTGGTTTTATTCATTAGTGTTCTCATGGGAAACCAATTTTATGGGTATATATGGAAATGTGTGTGGTAAATGGCATGAGTGGACGAGTGCTTGGATGGACATGAGGTAGGTGCCCGGTGTGACATGAAAACATGCATGTGGTAGGCCCATGAGATACAGTTGGGGTTTCTAGAACCCAAAAACTTTTTTTATTTTAAAAAAAAATTAAATAAAATTTGGGGTTTTAATAACCAATGTTTTCATGGTGTGTCTTTGTGTATTTTTGGGAATGTTGTTTGTGAGGTATTTCAAGGTTAGAATCCTTTTTGGTTGACTTGCATCTAAAGTTTGAATTCTTGTTCACTTGTAGTATTTCTTGGTCATTGGTCTAGTTTGATTAGGTCCATGGTTTTATTTTAGGAAAGTGCATGCCTCCATAAAGTATTGATGTATATTCAAAGTGTGGTAATGGGTGATCCACTGATGAAAAACACTCTAGTTTATCAAAGATAGAATTCCCTTTGGTTAAATCCTTTTCTCTTCTTTTGGTTAAGAGGATCCTTTTTACAGTAGAAGAGTGGTTATGAAAGGTTAGAAGCGACCTTATTTTATTAAGTTTCCTAAGTTGTTAAAGGTAATGCTTGATGTCATAGTGTTTGAAGGTCCTGTTTGAGAGTGGTGAAGGTAAATTCAGTGAAGAAAGGTGAAAGTGGTATGGGTTGCTATTGGATTGTTATGTAGTTTCTTATGGAACCAGTAGAAAGATGTTTTGATCGAGGTTTTTCAGCACCTGGATGTGAGACATGAGATGCTTAAACAATTATAGATCTAGCCTTAGATCTAGAAGTGAATCTAGCGCATAGTTAGAAAACCCATGGGGTTGTGAGGGACCTCATTCTAGTGTCTATTTTCAGTTTGGGAAATGTGGTCATTTTAAGTTTTCTGTGAAGCTCTTGTGTTCTATGCAATTCATTTTGATGGAGAGGTCACAAGGAACCAGATACTTTGCAACTAACCATGTGTTTTATTCTATGTGGTTTGGAGTTTTTTGGTCGGGCCCTTGCAGTGGACTGCTAAGTTTTGCGGGAATCCCTCAGGTAAGCTCATGTTAGGATTTCTGTGTCGGCCTATACCAAACAGTTTGTTAGATCGTCTTTATGGTGGGGAGTCTCTTCGATCCTCCCCTATTTTTATCCTGGTTCTGTCTTAGGTGTTTTTTCCTATTATGGTGGGGATTCTTCTCAGGCTTCCCCATGTAAGTAACCCTGTTTCATCCCTAGTGTTGGTTCAGTGGTTGATAGTCTCGCTCGAAATGATCTAATTTTCTTCTGGTGATATGTGTGAGCCTATTTGGGAATATTTAAGGTGTTTTGTATCAGGATATTGAATATTTCATTATGAGAGGTTATTTTTATTATTATCAGCTGGTGGGGTTTTATCTTTTGGGGGAATACATCACTTGGCGGGGAGTCCATTTTGAGAATCTTGGGTTTATTTTGAAGGTCTTTTCTCTTTGTTGTCAGTGTTCTTGTTTCGTTTTTTGTATTGTTTTCAGGAACCTTTAAGCTAAGAGGGTGTACCAGTTCTATTATTTGGGTAGTCTTGGGATAGAATTTTGAGGGATAAAAGCATTTATGGTGAGGGTAATTGTCACACAAAGGTTTTTATTTTATCGTAGGACCTGAATCGAGTCAGCTTTCAATTATTTTGCTCAGGAACTAGGTGTGACTAGTTTGAGGACTTGAGTTATCACTTTCATAGTTCAGGTTTGGGTCCCAAATTAAAATTTTATGGTTTTGGAAAATCTATAGGTTTTATTCTAGTGCGTGGGAGCCGTAAAGTCGTGGAAATCATGCAGTCATCTCGGGTACCCATGCAGTCACTTTTTTGAATGGGCAGAGACAACGGTACAACCTATGCACTGTTGCATGAGCCATGTGGGTTAACCACATGATCACCCTACATTAAAAATAACTAATACGGTTAAATGTGAAAAAAATAAAATAATAAACAAAGTTAAAAAAGGTGTGATCAAATAAAATAAAATAAGAAATAAATTATATTGAAGGAATTTTTTAATAAAATAAATTGAGGGAAGCAAAATAAAAATTATAAGAATTGTTTTAAACAATAATAATAATAATAATAATAATATAAGATAATAATATTATTTTTATTTTTATTGGTATTAATAATTTTAATATTATTAATATTATAATTTTTAATGTTGAGAATTCATTTTTTTATTCTAATAATATTCTTGTAATTATTATTATAAATAATTTTTTTTAGAAGCTTTAATTTTTTAGGGTTTTATTCCCTCCTCCCTCTCTCCTCCTCTATGCACCCTGCCCCCTCATTATCCCTACTAGTCATTCCCCACTCCCCTCTCCTCCCTTATATTCAACCCTCCTCCCCTCTGGCCACCTTTCTCTAGTAACCCACCCTCCGTAGGCACCCCTCTACCTCGCGCGTACCCCTGCTCATGCCCCGTTACCTCGCGCACCCCCCTCTGCTCTCACCCTTCTCACCCTAGCACTCCCCCTCTCCTCGGCCAGTGACCCCCATGCCTAGAGACCTCCTTGGATAGTTCCCCCTTGGCCGATGACCCCTCTTCTTCCCTCACGATGCCCTCATTCCACCCTACCTTACACCAGGTAAGCTTCTTTACCCTTTCTTTAGAGTTTTAGTTGAGGTTTCATTTCGTTTAGGGTTATTTCTTTATCTATTTAGTTTGAATTCTTATATTAGGGTTATACTTAGGTTCTTTGTCATGTGTTTATTGTTCTATTGAACCATCGCACCGAGTGTTGGGGTTTTCGACACCTGAGGTAGTTGATTCTGTGTTTAACCATTAATTGATGAATTTCTTTGATTGTTTGTTTAATTTGGTATGTTTTATGAAATATATGTGGGGTGTTTATGTGGTTTCTAAAGAGTTTTGACATGCATTTGGGTTATAATGTATTTTTACTTGTGAAATTGATTATGTTCTAGGTATAAAACCTATTATGCATTTTAGAAATGTTTCTGATTTGTGAAATTTATTTATTAAAATAAATAAATGGTGAAACCATGTTTTAACACAAATATATTATATTTTTGGGTTTAAAGTGGTGTTTTAAATTAAAATGAGTGTATTTTGAGTGTAAATGTTTGATGAACCTTTTTTTAGCGTCTTATGAATTACTCAAATGGTTTATTAAATTATTGTGTGGTGCAAATGTATTAATTGGCATGATTGATCATGTGTTAAATTTTAAAGTGGAATTTTTTTATAAAATTGAGTATTTTTTGTGTTCAATCCATTATGTTCCACTTTGTTTCATTTTTTTAAAGTATTAAATTTATTTTTTAAACTATATGAAAGCTATGAAATGTGTTTTTATTTATCATTAATGTGCAACTAATTTTTAAAGTGGGTTTCAGGTGCACATTGGATGAAATGGCATTGGGGTGTTCATTGAAAATTGTTTTATAAATTGTTTTAATGGTTTTTGGAATTATTTGAAAGGTGTGAAACATATTTGGGAAATATTTCAGTGTGTATAAGTTTTCAAAATATGGGTTTGTGAAGGGAAAGTGGTGGTTTGTGATGCATAATGCTTGGTTGGTTGATAAATTGTGTAGCATTACTATGTGATGTGTGAAACATGATTGAGAAAAAATGGGAAACCCATGTATCTAGGTGGGTGGACTAGGACTTGAATTCTAGTGATCCCGAGTGGTTTAGTAATTATTTCACATAGCATGTTTGACGATGACAACACTGACTAAACTATGAAGATGAAGTTGGGGACCACTAGGTTATTGGTATGTTCCCTACCAGTGGACCATGCTTGAGAAGGATATGTATTATGGTTACTTTTACATCAATATATGATGTTCCTAGAGCCCCACAACTAGCTAGTTCCTACAGGTATTTTTTTTATTAGTGTTAAATTTTTATTTTTCACTTACCATCAGTATATAGTAGGTTGGGTTAGTAAATTTTTAAAATTAAGTGCATTGTCCTTAAAATTGCATTATTTGAAACCGCATTATATTTTAAGTTTCACTCATTAAAAGTTGTTTTGAATTAAATTTATTTTCTTTAAAATTATCCTAGAATTTATGTAAAATATCAAGATTACAAATTTATTTTCCATTTAATGTTTAATGCATGGAATCTCTACCTAGGTGGCATCCTAGTGGGCCTTGTCTCACACCCTTCATACACCTTTGGGTGTATGCATACCCTATTGTCTCTTTGTTTTCGGTTAAGGATGGATGTGTCAGGTTGGAAATTTGGTTTCCTAGTGGCTGGGTTTTGGGATGTTGGTGGTGGAGGCTCGAATACATTACTCCACTTATTTCAGAGAGGTGTGGGGTGTTGTTTTAGTTTCCTTTTATGTCATATCCCTTTTTGGGTCTTGTTTAGATATAAATTGAAAATCTAAAAGTTAATAATGGTTCATTTGGTTAAATTTTTCCGATATGTATTTTTGGGTTTTACTAGTTATTTTACTTTAATTAGTTTGGGTAAATTGGTCCCCTATGTTCTATTTGATACTCAGGAACTTATGACAGCCCATAGGGATAGGAAACTCCATTTGGGCCTTATCGTAGACCAACTCAGGTGACCAGTTTGGGGTCAACCTGGGTTTGTGACATAAATAAATTTTCCAAACTACTGTCCAAAGTGGAAAAATCATTAAACTCAATGCAAAAATTTTATTTGAAAATATTTTCCTTACCAAATTCATTATAGTGTTGAGAAATTTCTCCCTCACAAGCATCAAAACATTCATCAACTTTGTTTAAAGTTGTATATTCATCCCCAAGATCTCCTAGGAATTTTCTTGGTTCTCAAACAAAAATTTCCAATTCTTCACAACTATCCAAAATTGAAATATTTTTTATTTTCATATTTGTATAATTACCTAGATTCTCACTTTTAACATATTTATATTTTTGGTAAATTTTCCCACATCATCTAACAAAGTATATTCATCTAAATATTATTTAAAAAAATTATTTTTTATGATTTAATGAGTCTTCAGTTTATAATATTTCAACCCTTGAATAGTTTTCACCAAATATTGGTACTTTTATATTCTTAAAGACATTGAATTCCACATTTTGTTTTCAAAAATTAATTATAAATTGACCCTTTGGCACATTAATAACATCCCCCCATAGTGGATAATAAATACCTACATAAGATAATCGGGATCTCCTTATCACATTCCATATCTATGATAAGAAAATCAGTGGGTAAAAACAACTCTCCAACTCTAACTAGTAGGTTTTCAACTCTTCCTATGGGAAGTTTAAAATATTTACCATCCAGTTGTAAAACATAAGTGGTTAGTATTAATTATCTTAATACAAACTCTTGAAATAGTGAGAATGGAAGTATATTTATGCACGCTCCAAGGTTAAAAATGCAGTTCAACTAACCATTATTCCCTAAGGTGTAGAGAATAACAAAACTCCCTGGATCATTATGCTTTGGTGGGATTTTGTTTTGAAGGACATCATTTCACTCTTCAGTGGGGCTATAGGTGAAAAATTCTTCCAATATTTTTTTATGTAAAAAATTTATTATGAGATTTAAGATAAGATTAAATCGGAATTAAATATTTTTTGAAAAGAATACTAACATGTACCTTGTTGAAAATCCCATGGAATTGAAGCAATTTAGGTTTTTTATTTTTGAGTTTCAACCTTTTACAGAAAGGGATAGATGAGGAAAAATTCCTAATAATTGAAGGCATTTCTTATATTTCTTCAATAGTCTTTCATTTCCATTTATTCCATTTTATTTTAGAATATGTTTCTTCATGTTTTTCCAATGGAACATCTTTTGTATAAACTCAGTTCTTTATTTATGTACAAAGTCTTTTAATTCTATCAATTTACTATTTAAATGTTTTTTATGGACTAATGATAATTCCCTTTGAGTTCATGGAGATATCAAGGGTGTTTAGGGCTTGTTCGAAGCCCAAAAACCAACTTTTGGGGTGAAAAAAAACCTATCAGATGGTTAGTAGAAACCATGCATGATAGGCCACATGGTTACTAAAAAATGTAAAAGGATGGAAAAAGGGTTGGGGAAGCCTACACTATTTTTCAAACCATGTGATTTGAGGCACATGGTTGTGTGACACCCTCTGTAGTTTTTTATAGTAGTATGAGACACAATTTTCACACGGTTTGTCAAACAGCATGTAGTATCCATGCGGTGTGCCTCTTCATACAGAAAAGGATGCACGACTTGTGTACGGTTTGACCAACCATGTTTCCAAATAATATGGCCCAATAATTTTGGTAAAATTAAAAATTTTCTCTTAATTAATCTTATATTTCAACCCAAATTTTCTATTCTCCTCCTATGATGGACAATAGGCATGGGATCTCTCCTTTGAAGGTAAAAATTTATCCTTTGATCTCATTCTTCTATTTGATATCAAGATCGGGCGTCGTTAATCTCTTTGGACCCTCATCAGTGAGTTATCAATTCATTATATATCATTCCATGTTTGGTTTGGTATTAGTTGTACTATTTATGTGCAATGTAACATGCCCTAATTTTATGTTCTTCATCCGTTCTTCATTTTTCTCTCGATCTGAGTCAGACCAAGAGCTGATACTGGATGAAAACTCCACTGAAAACCTACGATAAGTGGTCTCATGTTTTCCCTTCAAATTTGAAGTGTTTATGTATATGTTTTTGTTTCACATGCCCAATTACCATTGTGATGCCTTTGAAATGGATTATAATTATTGATTTAAATTGATAGGTTTGACCTATGTAATAATCATTTATAATTTATTAATAGTTTTGAACCCTGAAATGAAACCACCCCTTGGATGCCTTGTGAAATTAAGCGGACTACCATGGGTGTCATATGAGTTATCACTTAAAATGTGTTGTTTACTCTATACTATGGGATGTCAATTGATGAATTGAAATTTAATTTTTAAATTTAATTTGAATTTTAAATTGAAATGATTAATAGAAGGAGATGAAAGACCATATCCCTTGGCCATGTACATGTCTTATTTTTTTAATCATGAGTTTCTTCCTATGTTGATATTTCGACATGAGGAAATTAAGAGGCTAAGCCTTCTATGCTTATCCCATGCCATGATCTACCCTTTTAAGGTGTGGTTTAATTGAAATGAATAATGTGGTGACCTTTTTAGAATTGAATGATATTTATTGAATGATTATATGTATATGGTGACACATGAGTTCTTATAAGAATGCCATGGATGGACTCAGTTGGGTACTTCCTTGCTTACGCCTGAGTGACACTTTGACTCCTTAATGGACTACCATAGACATAGTCATGGGAGAAGACTATTATATACCTGAGTGATACTTAGACTCATTATGGTTTTCCATGTAAAAAATCATAGGTCAGTTGATCACATACGCCATGGGTGATTCTTGGTCTCCCTTAGTGCACTAATAATAACAAAATCGAGTGGAAATGATGTTATACCACACCTAGAGTGGTATATGGGTTCTTATGAGGATCATGATGGATGGGATTATAAGGTTCGTAGTTTAAGATACACATATAGTGATACTTGGATTCCAATTAAGATATGAAAAGGGTGGGTTCAGGTTCTAAATTGAATAATTAATGAAATGATTTATATGACACATCTATTAATCCAAAGCACAAGCTTGGATTTAGTCAGTTCCTCACACCTTATAAATTTCCTAGTTAGGCATATACTATTCCTATTCTTCTGGGGGATGTTAGGATACATGCTAGGTCCTGATATTTAATTGTTATAAGAAACATGATTATAAATGGATACAAGACTCATTGTTAATTCATAGAATTTCTAGATAATGTCGAAGCAGGTAGCAGAGGATGAGTGTCCATGTGAACTCGGGCCTTTATGAGTTGTTTACTTTCAATTATTCCTTTACATATTCTATAATTTCTTGCACAATTTTATTATTATATATTTACCGATTGAATGACATTAAACCTTGTGTAGTTCCCTATTAGGATTTTATCTCACACCCTATTCAGGTCATCGATGGGTTTCCGAATAGACTATATGATTGTAGGTATAGACATGGGAAGTTACCTACTATAGGTTCTTGATTTATGCTTAGGAGAAGACGAACATAAGACCTATATGAGGCTTGTGAAGCTAGTTGTGATTGTTTTTTTGCCTTTTTGTACATTTGATCCATGTATTATACTAATTCCATGTGTACCTATTCTGGCTATTTTATAGACACATGAAATGTATCACCATCATCTATATATGATATTCCTTATGGTATTTTTTTTATAACTTCCTTTGGATGTTTCCCATTGTTTGATTGATATAATTATTCTTCTACTTATTTAACATTGTATATACATTGTGCTACAATCTGGAGATGAGGGAATAGTATCCTCATAGACACACTTTGGACATCAAATCTAGTTGGAAAACTTTGGCATTTTGAGATATGTGGTTGAGGCCATGTGGTAAATGAAGCTCAAGGCACCTATAAGTGGAATTTGGGTTCAGGATTTTAGAAATTGGTATCAAAGAATTATTTTCTGATTTCATTTACTTTTTTGAGACAATAGAAAAGGGATAGTATGGTACTAGAATTTTCTAATGATCTGTGTCTAGGCGTAGCTAACCCACATGCTAGAAAAATCCAAATTCCCTCAAATGGAAATTTTTGTTTTTTGAATTTTGGCTATTACCATTGATTTGATTCCACTGTTGGGTGATGAACATGAATTTTGATGTTATTATTGATATGGTTGTGGGTTCTATTTATGTTTCAACACAATGATATGTGGGTATGTCATATCATTCATAATTTTAGGCACCTTATAGGATTCAAATGCCATGCATTATGACATGAAATATTCCATGCCATATAGGATTCATTTCTTGTTATTATGATGTAGTGATAGGTTCCGTGATAGATATACCTGCTATGTGATTGATATTATGTGAAGGGAATCGAGAATCATGTTTTGTACTAAAATTACATGTTGTAATCTAAGTAGTGTTTTCCATATTAGGCTAAAACAGACACCCTAGGTAGCCAATAGTGGAATTTTGAGTCTTGGACCATGAGTTGCATGGATTGGAACATGTTATGGTGTGAATTAAGTGGATACCATATTTTGGTTCCTAAGAAGTATGGGCCATTATGGAGAAGAATTTGGTGAAAAATTTGGTTCATCCATTCAAAATGAATTATGATATAAAGGAAATGAGTATATGAATAAAATTGAAAAAGAAATCGTTATAGTAGAGAACATGAACCGGGCATGGCCTTAGTAGTGGGCAGTAGGTAGTATCTCTTACTCTTATCAGATCTTTACGACACCTAGGCCTGAATCAAGGATTAGGAATAGGGGTTTTATTCATATATAGGAAGGATTGCACCTATCCTATTTCAATATCTATGCTCTTAGCTACAAAATTTGATAATGTTCTTATATGAGGCTTGTGTTTGGTATTGTAGAGACTTGCCACTACGAAGACCTCCAATCGTATTCCAAGAGGGTGGTAAAGACCTCATTATGAAGGTGGTGGGACATGAGCTACCAATGATTCCTTTAGTAGTGCCTGTAACGACACCAATAGTTCTACCAAACACAGATTTTGGTCATAGTTCCATGAAGGCTGTATGTGGTATATGAAGGCTTTTCAGGGAGCACTACGACCTGCCCTGACTACGGAAGAGTTCATGCATGAGTTCCAGTAGCAGTGTCAAACCATTTTTTTAGGGGATGATAGACCATAGGTTGTGGATTCATGGATAGATTTCATGCTATATATCTTTAATAATATTGAGATGCGTTATGATAGGAGGGTAAATCTCACTACGTGTATGTTGTGTGATTCCTACAAGAGATTATGGTGTGTTATTACTCAGAAATATCATCATCGGGAAATGTCTTGGATGGATTTTCATAATTACTTCTATGATTACATCTACATCGAGACATTGAGGGACTATAGAGCCTAGAAGTTCATGCACCTGGAGCAGTGCACGTTATGAGTTATGGATTATTCTGCCCATTTTTCCGAGCTCTAATGCTTCACACCTATTCGGATTGGTGAAGAGTTATCTAAAGCAAGGTGATTTGAGGATTTTCTCAGGTATGACATATAATCATATGGGAATGTATTTTGGATGACTATTGTTTCTAAAATATTGAATCATGCTTTAATCATAGAGCGCAACCTGAGAGAGGCTGGGGTGAGAGACACGGCAGTCTGACACCTAGATCTAGAACAACATCGACCGATATTAGGAAGCTTCATCTGGAGCTTCCATGAAGTGATATTAGTTTCCAAAGAACATACTCAGGTAGCCATATGATGTACCACCAGTGTGTTTGATGAGGAAATATGAGACCTCAGTGCACAATACACCCAGTTGAGTGTCGATCATGTGGAAAGATGATCCATCTACAATGTTTTTGTAGAACTTTTCCTCTAATGGCCAATGAGAGAGGGTTTTCACTAACTCCACATATAGAAGTTGGGTCGGAAGCTTCTCATTTGAGAGGGAGTTCGAGTACAACTAGATAATCAATCTGAGATGGTGGTCATTAAAATAGTAGTTAGAGAACAGGCTTGCAATGAAATTAGAGAAGATCTACTCAGGGTAGCTGGGCTATATCACAGGGTCACGGATCAGGCTAGATATATATAGTGCAACCGAAAATTTAGGAGTATAATCCTATACCTTCTACTGTGAGAGGTACTATTCTAATAGCCTCTATATTATAATCTTCTCTTTTTGATATAGGGTATTCTCATGGATTTATATCTACACCCTTTGTGGAGTTCCTTGGAATCAACATTCAATGTTCTGATGGAATTATGACTATTAAAACTCTATTGAGGATTATAATGGAGGATGTACATCAAAATAGGGAGTGCACCCTAGAGATTGGAGTGTGTCACTTTTTATGAGACCTGTTTTTCCTTGAGATGATAGGTTTTTACATCATTCTTAGGATGGGATGGTTGGTTCTATTTCATGATTTCTTTGATTACTATCACCAAAGGGTGACCTTCACATCACTAGAGGGCAGAGAGTTTATTCACAAGGGAGAATGGAAGGTCCAGATGAGCCTAGATAGACCCAAACATTGTGGGATGGTCAGGATGAAATCCCAAATTATGATTCTATATCTGGATGATCATGGAACACATTATAAAGATTTCCCTCTAGTGGTTAATCATTCTAGGGATGTTTTTTCCAGATGAATTTTCAGGATTACCTCCAATTATAGAGGTATAGTTCTCTCTCGAGCTAGTTCTAGGAGTTGTATCGGTATTCATTCCTCCTTACCATATGGATACTGTTGGGCAAAAATCCCTCAAGGTAACATTGCAGTATTTTTGGTTGATTGTGTTTTTTGACAAAGCAGGTTTCCATGGAGAATTGTCGAATTCCCGAGAAGTTGTTGACATTCCATGTTGACAAAGAACTATGACAAAGGAAAGGACGATCTGGAGGCGGTACAAAAGAGCAGTACAAGGTGGCGTCGTTTCCCAGTGTTTGCCAAATTTATAGGCCTGAAAATCGCCAATGGAAAATGGAGTGATATGTTGTTGGCAAAGGTTGAGGAGAGAGAAATGAAGGAGGTGCGTGGAAACATTAAGCGTGGCGCGCAAAATTAGCGGGTTGCGCAAAATCATGAAGTATGGCGCGCAAAACAGCGGGTTGCGCGAAATTCAATTTCGCGCAAAAGATGTTTCAAGGCCGAAAGCTTGAAAATCGGTAAAGGCATGAGGCGCGCGAAATTTTGGAGGCGTGCGCGAGAAATTGAAGTGGCGCGCGAAATAACAGATGAAGTATTTCGCGCAAAAGATGTTTCGAGGTCCGAAGCTCGGAAAATGGCAAAGTCATGAGGTGCGCGAAATTATGGAGCAGTGCGGGGAAAATGGTTGTGCGCGGAAGATTTGTATTTCGCGATCAAATCGGATTATGCGCTCAAGGAGGGTTTTTCGCGCGGGGTCGATTTTGCCTATAAATATGAAGTGACCCTCCTCCATTCAGTAGAGTTCAAGACATAGAAAATACCCGAGCTCTGGTGCGCGGAATTGAAGTTTGAAAGGGTGTTGCGCGTAAACTGAAAGTTTGCGCGTAAAGTCAGGTTGCCCGAAAAGCAAAGGCTGCGCAGAAAGTTGGTGATTGGCGCGTAAAAGGAAGATTGCGCGAAAAGTGGATTTCGCGCAAAATTAGAGAATTGCGCGCAAGGCAGTTTCTAGGCTGCACGTAATATTTGGAGGTTGCGCGAAAAAGGAATTTCGCGCAAATCATAGAAATTGCGCGCAAGACACCGTAAGGGTTGCGCGTAAAAATTGAGGTTGCCCGGTACATCCGGTGAAAAGTGAGATTCATCTACGGGTGAAAGTTGGACTTCAACAGAGCATCTACATACAGAGAAAGATGCATTCCTTAATGGAAATGAAGAGACCTACAGGTCTATAAACTGTGAGTGAATCCCTTCTGGAGCAGTGAGCTTAGGAAGAAGAAAAGGTGATCCTCTCCACCGGCAGTGAGCCAGAGAGAGAGAAACAGGGAGTGACCCTTGGGAAAGCAGTGAGCTGACCCTAAACCTTGTAAAGGTAGTGATCCTGGGCATAGAAGTGATCTATCCCGAACATTGTAATCCACAGCTAGTGAAGACTAGTGGAATTTGGTACGAACCGGCAACTTGTCGGCGTATGCTCCTTGGACGTAGCCCTTAGCGGTGAACCAAGTAAAAATCTCTGTGTCTGCCTTCTTACTCCCCTGCATTGCATTCAAAGCATCATCATCAGGTAAAGGAGACAAGTGATCACAGTAACCACACAAGTGCAAACAAAGTGACCCTTGTAACAAAGAGGTCAAGATCCAGTGGGGCAGAAAGGACTTTGAAAAAGAATATCCATACCCTGATTCACCCCCCCTCTCAGGGTATATAGGCCCCTATTAGTCCTAACAATTGGTATCAGAGGGAAGGTTGCTTTTATCAGATTTTTTTTGCTTGGACTTGGTGTAGTCTTTTTGTGTAGTTGAAGATATTTTTTTCACTTATCTCCGTCTACCATGGGGAAAAGAAAATCTTCAAAGAAGAATCAGAAGTCAGGTGGTATCCCTCAGTGTGGAAGTGTTTTTGGAAAAAGTGTGATTCAACTAAAAGAATCAAATAGCTTACTAAAGGAATCATGTAGTGAACAGAAAAATGATTTGGATAAATCATACAACAAAAATACTTACTCATTCAAAGATGTTGACGGAATGAGTGAAGAACCTGACTTTCCAAGTGACGTTGGAACCACTGACGATGAAGAAGAAGAAATTGAAGGAAGAATTGATATGAGAGCTGAGTTGGAGGCTTCTCTTGAAGAGATAGATGTTTGGAGGGCCAAAACCAAGAAATCTAACAAAATTGTTCGCGATGCAAAACTCTATATGCAGCAGCAGGAAGAAGAGAAATCTGAGATGATGGAAGAAATTGAGAAACTAAACTTATCAACATCAGAGAACTCAAAATCCGTTAGTAAGTATTAGCTGAAGGTTGAAGAACAGAAAAGAGAGATCGATGGCCTAAACAAAAAGGTGGAAGTTGTCCATGGGACTAAAGAATTGGATCAGAAATCCACTGAAGAAATTAAATCTAAAGGCATACAGATCCATGCTCTGGAAACTGAGGTCAACAAGCTAAGAGGCTTAAATCAAAGGCTTATTGATATAGTTACTGACCTAACAAAGAAGAATGATTCTCAAGGTGAGGAACTACAGAAGCTGGCTAAAGGAAAAGGAAAACAAAAGGCTGGTAAGTGTGAAGAGAATCAAGAGTCCGATGAAGTTCGGAATCTGAAAGCCAAGAATGATGATCTAGCTACACAGTTGTCTGAGTTAGTTCAGAAGAATCAAAGATTACAACAAGAGAATTCATGTTGCTCTGATTATCTTGCTCAAGAAAAATTGAAAGTAAAAGAGCAAAATGACGTGGTTAGTAAGCTGAAGCATGAACTGGAAGATGAGATGAGTTGTGGAAAGAATATCAGAAAAGAACTTGATGGTCAACTTGTATCAAGAGATTTGAAGATTCAAAAGTTGGAAGAAGAGCTACAATCAGTCAAGAAGGAAATGGAGAAGTCTAAATCCAAAGATAAGCCCAAGTTGAAGGATGCACTGCACTTATTATTTGATCATCCTTCGGCAGGTGATGATAAAATGAAGTCCAAATATGCTGCATCAGAGGAGAAGCATGAAAGGATTGTATCTTCCCAAAGGTCAACCTTTTTGGGAAAATCTGGAATTGGATATGATAATTCCACTCCTTTGGATGATAAGAAAAATGCAGTGAAAAATTCCAAGGGTAAGAAAAATCATGCAGGTGCTGGAGATAGGCCTATGAGGATAGTTTCAAGGAGTGATGATATGAGCTATTTCTGCGGAGACCATGGCCACACATAAAGCTTCTGTACAGAGGCTCTGGAGTACATTTCAGGCTGTGAAAAGAGAAACATCAATAAATCTGAGAACAGGAAGAAGCATCATGAGAAATTAGAAAGAAGAGCTTCTCAGAGGAAAGCATACATTAGATGCTATTACTGCGGAAGAATGGGACACACCATGAGCATGTGTCAGGAAGCTCAGGAGAACAATATCAGAGGAAGAACTCAAGGTGCATCAACATCTCAGCAGAGAGATGATAAAATGAGGTATTCCTTTGAGGGAAAATGTTTTATATGTTCTCACTATGGGCACATGGCGAGACATTGCAGTAAGAAGAAATCTGGAAAGGGAAAGGAACAAGAAAAGAGATCTCCACCACAGGAAGTGTACAAGAAAGAAGCATGTACTGGGAGACAAAGTGGTAAGGAGAATAATAGGCTTCGAGCCTCAGGGAAATCACATGGAGCTGAACGAAAGGTGTATCAGTCACCTCCTCTGTCATACTCACAACAGCTCTCAAGGAGAGAATGTGAGAAAACCTGGAAGATTAAGGGGAGATCTACTCCAGCGGTGATAAAGAAGAATGGACGTTCAATGGAGGACCCACCACCAATTAAAAATAGGGTGGTGACTCATAAATCTGATAAAAGGAAGATAAGCAAAGAATGCATCGAAAAATCCACATGTCGTGTTTTGCAACGAGAAGTGGAAGAAAAAGGCAGATCCCTACAATGGACAAAGAAGACAGGGAAGATGACAAGAAACGAGATTCCTGCACCGAGAAACAATCAAGGGAAATGGAATCTCGGTAGAACATCAATGATCGAAATGTGTACTAGTTGGTCTAAACCCCAGATTTTGAGAAAGGCCAAGTCTGCAGAATCTTCATATCAGAAAAATGCTCAGAATGTGAGCAAAGAATGCCTATTCATATGGCCAGAACAGTTGAAGTTGGTCAGGCAGTTGGAGGAAGCAAGAAAGGAGTGTGATGCGCTCCAAGAAAGAATCAAAGGGTTGACCCATCAGGATCAACCATCATCCTCATGTTGAGGATTCTAGAAGATACCCCTCTCCCTATGTATATAAATGCTATTAACTGATGATTGATGTGTTTCAGGTTTTAGGGAGACACGATCCAAGGGGAAGTGGCATCTAAGGATGCGAAGTGGAGATCTGATATGCTCTACAGGTTCAATTGATTCAAATCAGGAACTAGGGATCAAGAAGAAAAGATGCAACTGAGCACAATTAAAAGTGATTGTGTTATTAGCTTTATCTCTTGTTTCCTACACCGAGTTCCAACTCAGTAGGCTTAGAGATTTTGTTAATGGCTCAAATTTGAGTGGAAGATGAGAACAAATGATGCAGGAGGAAAAGACGTGTTATGGGTCTAAACTGTTGGGTCTAACAACTGGAAGAGTTGCATAAAATAGGGGGAGAATTCTATATCCAAATCAGATTCAAGAGCCATCAATGCAATAATTGGATGACTCGGCTCAGGTGTTTCCTATTGAGGGAAGAAAGACACACAGGGAGAAGCAGCAATAACAATGCATTTTATGCTTATCTATTTGCTCTAACAATATGGTATCAGCTGACTGTTTTCAGGATACCAAGAAGCTGCAAGAGAAAATCAAAGGCGTCTCAAAAAACAATTTGAGAAACCTAGCTGAAAGAAATGAAGCCACTGAAAAATGAGTCAGTGAACAACTTCCTGATGGAAGTATTGAGGAAGAAAGCAACATAGGGAGATCAGAAGTGGCTTATGCTGATTCAGAAGAAGACACCAATGATGAACATGAAAGTGTCTAGTTTGTGAGTACAAGGAAGTAAAAATCCTCATCTGCACAACAGTCAAAGAGTTGAGCTGAAATTGACATGCAGAATATCATTGGTGATTAGTTAGCTCTAGCTTAGACAAGGAGAATGAAATCACTGCAGAAAACATCTTTTATATCTCAGGTTGAGCCGAAATGCTTTGCTGATGCAACTGAAGATGAAAACTGGGATCATACCATGGATGAAGAGATAGATCAGACTTGAGAACAATCAGACGTGGGAGATTGTTTCGAGGGTAGATGATAAAAATGTCATCAAGAAAAAATGGTTCTATCAAGACAAGATGAATGAATATGGCATGATGATTCGGAACAAAGCACGACTAATGTGCAAAGGAGACTCCCAGATAAAGAGTAATCAAAGGATGATGAGGATGGCAAGGCAGTTAATATCACAGAATACAGGCAAATCATTGGAAGTCTGTTGTACTTAACCGCAACAAGGCCTGATATTGTTTTCGCCACATGCCAAGCAGCGAGATATCAGAGTAATCCCAAGGAAAGTCACATGCTCATAGTGAAAAGAATACTTCGGTATATCAAGGGCACGGTGGACTTCGGCTTGACATACAACGACAAATCTCAGACAGAGTTATTGGGATATACTGATGCAGACTGGGCTGGTTCAACAGATGATAGAAAATCAACGTCAGGTGGTGCATTCTATCTTGGTGGATTTTGTATTTCTTGGCTAAGCAAGAAACAAGATTTCATTTCATTGAGAACCGCAGAAGCTGAGTATATTACGGCCACTCAAGCATGCACACAATTATTGTGGATGAAGCAGTAGCTTGATGATATGGGAGTTGAAGTGAAGTCTCCGATCGGAATCCAGTGCGACAACTCAGGTGCTATAAATCTTAGCAAAAATCCCGTCCATCATTCAAGGACAAAGCACATTGAGATTAAGTATCACTTTATCAAGGAGAAGGTTGAGCAGGGGATCGTGAAGTTGGAGTATGTGCCTACAGAGCTACAGGTTGCAGACATTCTGACCAAGGCCTTACCCAAGGAAGCTTTTGAGAGGCATCGACTGGCTCTAGTAGTTCAGTCGATTCCCCACACTTGAAATAGTGTGGATATGGGACCCCAACCCCCCTCTCCCCGAGGTATGGTGTGTTTTTCCCTACTGTGCTAATGTGTTCTCTACTATGTTACAGACTACAAAGGCGTGACCTTTGGGTTCGTTGACAAAGGGGGAGAAAAGTGTTTGATAATGGGGGAGAAAATAGTGGTTGTTCAAGGGGGAGATAGTGCGAAGATTTGATAAATCATTTTTGATACGGGGAGAAGCTGACAGGTGGAGCAGCCAGAAAGGGGGAGTAATGAGAAAGGGGGAGATTACTAAATCTGACGATGCTAGAAGTGATCGATCATATCATAGAAATCACGACAGCTGAGGATCGTGATAAAAGCAGAACAGTGGTGTGGGAATGGTGTGAGATGGTGTCCAGCTATCAACAATTGGTATCAACTTAAGAATTGAACAATTGGTATCAGTGTGGTTCAACAACTGGTTTTTATTTTAAGAATTGGTATCAGGGTGGAATCGACAATTGGGGTCTGACATGAAGTGATTCATTGATGAACTTTTCATACTACTTTTGTTTCTCACGCCGAGCATTGCTCATGTGGGCTTAGAGTACATGTTAAGTGATTCCATGAACGCTATCATAATCTCAAGAGGCGAATGCTGGTAGCGACTGGAAGAAGACTCAGTGAGGTATCAAAGTGCAGAAAATCATCCTGATCAAATTTGTGAAGAGTTGTCAACAAACCCAAAGGGGGAGATTGTTGGGCAAAAATCCCTCAAGGTAACATTGCAGTATTTTTGGTTGATTCTGTTTGTTGACAAAGCAGGTTTCCATGGAGAATTGTCGAGTTCCCGAGAAGTTGTTGACATTCCATGTTGACAAAGAACTATGACAAAGTAAAGGACGATCTGGAGGCGGTACAAAAGAGCAGTACAAGGTGGCGCCGTTTCCCAGTGTTTGCCAAATTTATGGGCCTGAAAATCGCCAATGGAAAATGGAGTGATATGTTGTTGGCAAAGGTTGAGGAGAGAGAAATGAAGGAGGTGCGCGGAAACATTAAGCGTGGCGCGCAAAATTAGCGGGTTGCGCGAAATCATGAAGTATGGCGCGCAAAACAGCGGGTTGCGCTAAATTGAATTTCGCGCAAAAGATGTTTCAAGGCCGAAAGCTTGAAAATCGGTAAAGGCATGAGGCGCGCGAAATTTTGGAGGCGTGCGCGAGAAATTGAAGTGGCGCGCGAAATAACAGATGAAGTATTTCGCGCAAAAGATGTTTCGAGGTCCGAAGCTCGGAAAATGGCAAAGGCATGAGGTGCGTGAAATTATGGAGCAGTGCGGGGAAAATGGTTGTGCGCGGAAGATTTGTATTTCGCGATCAAAGCGGATTACGCGCTCAAGGAGGGTTTTTCACGCGGGGTCGATTTTGCCTATAAATATGAAGTGACCCTCCTCCATTCAGTAGAGTTCAAGACATAGAAAATACCCGAGCTCTGGTGCGCGGAATTGAAGTTTGAAAGGGTGTTGCGCGTAAACTGAAAGTTTGCGCGTAAAGTCAGGTTGCGCGAAAAGCAAAGGCTGTGCAGAAAGTTGGTGATTGGCGCGTAAAAGGAAGATTGCGCGAAAAGTGGATTTCGCGCAAAATTAGAGAATTGCGCGCAAGGCAGTTTCTAGGCTGCGCGTAATATTTGGAGGTTGCGCGAAAAAGGAATTTCGCGCAAATCATAGAAACTGCGCGCAAGACACCGTAAGGGTTGCGCGTAAAAATTGAGGTTGCCCGGTACATCCGGTGCAAAGTGAGATTCATCTACGGGTGAAAGTTGGACTTCAACAGAGCATCTACATACAGAGAAAGATGCATTCCTTAATGGAAATGAAGAGACCTACAGGTCTATAAACTGTGAGTGAATCCCTTCTGGAGCAGTGAGCTTAGGAAGAAGAAAAGGTGATCCTCTCCACCGGCAGTGAGCCAGAGAGAGAGAAACAGGGAGTGACCCTTGGGAAAGCAGTGAGTTGACCCTAAACCTTGTAAAGGCAGTGAGCCTGGGCATAGAAGTGATCTATCCCGAACATTGTAATCCACAGCTAGTGAAGACTAGTGGAATTTGGTACGAACTGGCAACTTGTCGGCGTATGCTCCTTGGACGTAGCCCTTAGCGGTGAACCAAGTAAAAAATCTTTGTGTCTGCCTGCTTACTCCCCTGCATTGCATTCAAAGCATCATCATCAGGTAAAGGAGACAAGTGATCACAGTAACCACACAGATCACAGTAACCACACAAGTGCAAACAAAGTGACCCTTGTAACAAAGAGGTCAAGATCCAGTGGGGCAGAAAGGACTTTGAAAAAGAATATCCATACCCTGATTCACCCCCCCTCTCAGGGTATATAGGCCCCTATTAGTCCTAACAGATACTCTTGAGATTATGGATCTTGAGAGAAAACTAGAGGATTTATAAGAAAAGGGCTTTATCCAACCCAGTACTTATCTGTGGGGTTTTATGGTAATTTTTAGAAAAAAGGCAGATGGTACCCTCAGACTATGCCTAGATCGCTAGAAATTAAACCAACTGGTAGTTAAGAACTGGTATCCTATGCCACAGATAGATGACCTTCTTAATGGGATCCAAGGAGATCAATTATTATAAACTATTTATTTGAGATATGTATATCATCAGTTGCATGTTAGACCATCAGACATACCTCACATAACCTTTCATAGAATTTATGGTCTATATGAGTATTTGGTTATGTTGTTTGTTCTTATTAATGCTCCAGAAGTCTTCATGGCACTAATGAACTAAGCTTTCAAACCTTATCCAGATTTGTTTGTGGTGGTTTTCATGGATTATATCTTAGTGTATTCTCACAATTGACATAATCATGACAAAAATCTTGAGATCGTATTGAATACATTGATAGATAATCAGTTATTGTCTTAGCTCACAAAGTTCCACTTCTAGATGGATATGATTCACTTCCTAGTCACATCATCTTAGAGACAGGAGTATCAATTGACCTAGAGAAGGCGAGAGCTATAATTTTCTGGGAGCATCCCAAGAATTTATTTTAGGTACAATGTTTCTTGTTGAATACATTACTTTCTGGGAGAACTTTTGGGGTGTACACAGACCCTAAAATCCTTATGTACATATTTAAACATCATGATATGAATCTGAGGTAGTGAAGGTGGGTTGAATACATGCAGTATTTTGACTTCAAGCATGCCTATATACAGGGTAAATGTAATGCAGTGGCATATGAAATGAGTCGGAGGACTAAGATACAACCAGTTCAAGGGGCCAGTAGCGAGTGACAACTTATGGATTTGTTCTATGATATGCACTTGGAGGTGCATGACATTTAAGGGAATGATTTTATTTCATCCTTATTTGTGACCTCTACCTTATTGAATAGAGTGAGAATGAGGTAACTATCATATTATGAGGGACTAGTCCTGGGGGGAGTTTGTCAAGTGAGGACCCTTCTCCTTGTGGACGATAGGAAAGGATAAAAATTGGTGCGTTCATGGTCACATATGGCTTTCTGAATACATTCACGAGGATCTGATAAGAGACTTTCATGCTTCATCTTGGGAAGTTCATCCTAGTGTCACCAAGATGTATCAGTATTTACATCTCCAATATTAGTGGCCTAGTATGAATTGAGATATAGTTAGTTTTTTCATGAGGTTTTCCATTGATCAGTACGTAAAGTAGGAATAACATCGACCGACTAGACTTTTATAGGTCCTTCCCACTCTTAACTAGAAATGGAATGACGTTATGATTGAATTCATGACTAGGTGACTAAGGTCACCACATGGTAATGATGCTATTTGGGTTTTTGTTGACAGGCTCAAAAAGGCAACTAATTTACTACCTATCAAGGATACCTTTTCAATAGATGAACTTGGGAGGTTTTATATCTTTGAGATAGTATGACTTCACCGGATCCCTCAAACTATCATTTCATATTGGGATGCCTGGTTTAATTCACGATTCTGGAAAGGGATGCAATGCTCATTGGGTATAAATGTTATTTTAGCATAACATACCATCCTCATACTGATGGCCAGCCAGAATGCACGATACAGGTGCTTGATGACATGCTATGAGCATGCATACAGGATTTTGGGGTCTCTTGAGAGAGACACATACCCCTGGTGGAATTATCCCACAAAAATAGCTTTCAAGATATTATTTAGATGGTTCCTTATGAGGTTATGTATGTAAGGCTATGAATATCACTCATGATCTAGATTGATGGAGGAGAGGCATTTATGCATGTACCTCATCTCATATAAGAGAATACAGAGCAAATTCAGTTGATTTAGAAAAGGATGGCTACTGCACAGTCTTGATAGAAATCTTACACCGATCGTTGTAGATAACCTCAAGATTTTGAGGTTGGGGATAATGAATGTTTATGTGTTTCACTGAGGTTGGGACACAGATGAATCAAGGGACATGGTAAACTTTTAATGTGATATGTTAGGATAATTTAGATTCTAGAGAGATTTGGGCGAGTAGCCTATCGATTACAATCACCTCAGAGGTACTTGGTCATGCATGGCGTATTACATGTCTATTAGCTATGTTGTTATCATTCATAACCATCACATGATTTTCAACCTGAGGAGGTTCAGTTACAGGTATATGTGTCCTTTGAGGACAACCTATTCATATTGAGGAATATAACACGAAGGTTCTATGAGGCCTGTCAATTCCTATAGTACGGGTGTTATGGCTACATGGTCGTTTATATGAAGTGACCTAGTAATAAGAGGACATTTTATGATAACAGTGGATGGAGTTATTCTCTAGAGATTCTTGAACACCCTTGGAAGGAAAATTTAGGGATGAATTTATTTAAGGGGGGAAGTTAGTAAGAACATAATTTTTATTGAGGTATAGAATCATTTACCTTTTTCAATTTTTAGTTCAAATATTTTTATATAACCTAATGAGAATTCCCTTGGAGGTAATAGAGGTATTTAGGGTTTTAGGTGCTTGTTCATAGCCCATAACTCATATTTTGTGGTGATAAAGGCTCATCACATGGTTAGTAGAGACTGTGAGGGGAATCCCATACAGTTACTACAAACCATTCAAGGCTTGGTAGAGAGAAGTGGAGCCCACACTATTTAACAAACTATGCATTTTGAGGTGCATGATCATGAAATTCCCTTTGGAGTTTTTAATAGTGGGATGAGACATGATTTGCGCACGGTTTGTCAAATAGTGTTCACTAACTGTGTGGGGTGCCCCTTCCTATAGCAAAGGTCACACAGTTATAGATTGGTTTGTAAAAACGTGTGGCCAAATCGTGAGGCCTAGTAACTTGGGTTAAAATAAAATATTTCCCTTAATTAATCTTATATTAAAACCCTAATTTTATATTCTCCTCCTACGTTGGATAGTAGCCATGGGAGCTCTCCTTTGAAGTCAAAAAGGTATCCTTTGATCTCGTTCTTCCATTAGATATTGGAATCGAGTGTCTTTAGTCTCATAGGATCTGTATTAGTGAATTCTCAAATCCTTTTATGTCATTCCTCATTTTGTTTGGTATCATCAACAAAATTTAGTTACAAGATAATATGCCTTAATTTTTGGTTCTTCGGTCTTTCTTCATTTTTATCATGATTTGAGTTGAATATGGAGGCAATACTGGATTATCACTCCACTATGAAACTACGATAGACGGTTTCATGCTTTTACTTCAATGTCAACGTGTTTACATATATGTTGATGTGTTTTGAACCTAATTATTTGAGCGAAGATTTTGAAATTTAGTTTAATATTTGATTTAAATTGATAGGTATGACCTATGTAATTAATGAGTCTCGTTGATAATTGATTAATGATTTTGTACCCTAAAATGAAACCACCCCTTAGGTGCGTTGTGAAATTAAGTGGACCACCATGGGTTTCATATGAGTTATCACTTAAAATTTGTTTTTTACACCTTTCTACTGGATGTTAATGGATGGATTGAAATGTATTTTGAAATGAAATTTTAATTTTAATTTCAAATGATTAGAGGAAGGTGGTTGTAGATGCCGAAAAGTGCTCAAGTGCTGAAGAATGTTTCAAAATGACAAAGAGAAGTCATATTCGGACCCAAGGACCCCGTCCGGGGGGCCTGGAGGGGCTGTGCGAAATAAATTCATAGGTGTGCAAAAACTTTATGCCCCACGTGGAATGTTCCGAGATTCGTGAAAGGTTAGCGGAGGGGGAACAAAATATTTCATGCCCCACCCCGCGTGACCGACATTCCATGTCACTGCCTCCGTCGCGCAATTATTTCGCGCCAACCTAGTTTATGCACCGCCGGACACCTATAAATAGAAGGAAAACCCCATCCACTTCAGGGCTGAAAAATATGATGTGGCTCTTGTGCATGAAATTCGTCTTCCGCGTGCACAATGATGGCCTTCAGGTATGGTTATTTTCACACCGAGTCACCCCAGGGTCTGCCTTCACGAGAGATCCCCATGGTTTAGACTGAATTCAAATCCCTTCGGGGCCCGCCCCTTGCGTGTAATCCCTTCCCCTTGCATGTGGGCTGGTTAATTGTACGCAATCTCTTCCATTGTGCACACCCCCAGCCAATTTTGTCCAATCCCCTTCCATTGCACGCAATCCCCTTCAATTGTGCGCACCCCCATCATTGCGCGTAGTCTCTCCTCACGCGCACTCATTCTAGTTGCACGCAAAACCTCGACCCCAATTCCATGCAAGATTCATCGATTTTATTCCATCCTGATGTTTTTCGCACAGGACAACTCATTTTGTGCAAACCTCAAAGGTTGCGCACAATCCCCCTGGGACCTCTCATCTCGGTGCTCCCCGGGTTCCCCCTTGTGAGAGCGCCCGATGATCTTATTATCGATGCCATTCGCGGGTGTCTCTCACTCCCCATGCATCCACATCAAGAGCCATTTTCCCATGCTACCTCTCAAAGTCACTTGGATGACACTACCCATTTCATGGCTTTGCCTCATGCTTCTTTCCATAGGCTCGCTAACAGATATTGCTTCTCGCATAACCCCGCTAACGTGGACCCCTCAATGGTTCGCTCCAGGACAACCCCTCACTACGGCATTGTCGATGCCTTGCCTCCCATAAGGAGCAGAGATTACCAGTTATGTAAGTCCTAAGGGTGCAGAGCAAACCCACCTCCTCCGAGCTGCAGGATATTAAACTTCCAAGAACCATCGTCCTTAGCACATGATGTTAAACTGTGACCTCGCCCCATGCCTCGCACGCAGGGTCCCCCCACCTTGGACATTATCCACACCCACTCATCTCCATGAGGATGGGATCACCCATCATAGGGGATTATATCCTCCTTATTGGGGTGGCGTTTGTCTGCAGGAAGGGGAAACCACCTTGGTGTAAGCCCCTAGTTTTCCTTTTAGGAGGGAGCATCCCTGCACCTCCTTTCATCTTCGTTCCTCAAGGCCAGCAAACGGAATGATAGAGAATGGGTCTCCTCCTTTCTTTAGTCCCAAATCTCTCTCCCGATGTGCTTTGTCACCCTCGAGCCTCCATCGTGGAGAAAGCCCCTACTTCGCGGGCTACTAACCATGCGTAATCCCCTGTTTCCTCTTTGGGCCGCTCAATGCGTAAGCCCATCTTCACTCCACATGGACGCACCTTTCGCAACGTGATCGCCAGGTCTCTACTATATCTTGTTTCTCACATCGATCATGACTCACGTGAGCTTAGAGCAAGCACCGACCATGACAAACACCTTGGTCCGCCTCAGTTTGTAAGACCCAATCCATCTCGAACTACAGGGACTTTGATCCATGTCAAGGCATGGTACCTAGGAATCCTCCACGAGGTTCAAGCCCCAAACACCTTAGGCCGCCTCAGACTGTAATCCTCAATTCATCCTGAACTACGGGGACTTTGATCCATGTCAAGGCATGGTACGTAGGAAGCCTCCACGAGGTTCAAGCCCCAAACACCTTGGGCCCCCTCAGAGTGTAAGCCCCAATCAATCCCGAACTACAGGGACTTTGATCCATGTCTAGGCATGGTACGTAGGAAGCCTCCATGAGGTTCAAGACCCAAACACCTTGGGCTTCCTTAGAGTGTAAGCCCCAATCCATCCCGAACTACGGGGAATTTTATCCATGTCAAGGCATGGTACATAGGAAGTCTCCACGAGGTTCAAGCCCCAAACACCTTGGGTAGCCTCAGAGTGTAAGCCCCAACTCATGATGAACTATGTGGACTTTGATCCATCTAAGGCATAGTACATAGGAAGCCTCCACGAGGTTCAATCCCCAAACACCTTGGGCCGCCTTAGAGTGTAAGCCCCAACCCATCCCGAAATATGGGGACTTTGATCCATGTCAAGGAATGGTATGTAGGAAGCCTCCATGAGGTTCAATCCCCAAACACCTTTGGCCGCCTCATAGTGTAAGCCTCAATCCATCCTGAACTACGAGGACTTTGATCCATGTCAAGTCATGGTACGTAGGATTCCTCCACGAGGTTCAAGCCCCAAACACCTTGGGCCACCTTAGAGTGTATGCCTCAACCCATCCTGAACTACAGGGACTTTTATCCATGTCAAGGCATGGTACGTAGAAACCTCCACAATGTTCAAGCCCACCACCTGGTCATTTCGACCCCCTTCACGTCGGTTCACCCCCATCTCGCATGACGTTAAACTATATTCTCCATCTGAACTATGTGGTCTTTGATTCCTAACCAAAAGGATATGTAGGAATCCTCCATGAGGTTCAGGCCCATCACTCATGTCTCATCCTGACCTCTCCCTCGAGCTGATGTGTCTTGGGAAGCTCATGCCCTGACTTGGAGGTTCCACTTCCTCTAGGTCCCATCCATGAATCCATTCTCACGGGTTGCCTCCTCAGGTGTCCCATTGTTTCATCGAACTACGTGGACTTTGATTCCCCACCATGGGGATATGTAGGAAGTCTATTTGAGGCTCAATCCCAAAGACATCATCCAACCTGATTCTTACTCGGGCCGCTACATCCCAGTGAGATCATGCCATCCCATTCCCTATTCCGTTTGACAGCATTCAGGAAGCTTCCCACGTGTTGGCCCCAATATTGGTGTTCCCTCTAGGGGGTTATTCAATCTAATACACTCTAATCAGTGTTCTAATCAGTCCGATTCATCTCTTTTGGGTGTTAAACTCACGGCATACCCTGTGTTAAAAATGGGAAGCTGAGGAAAACATCAGATACATGCCCATGGCTTACAATTCTCCGCATTCGATGTGGGATTCCTTGGGCTTCTACGCCCTCAAGAAGCCCTGTAATAAGGGACATAAGACAGACATTCCAATCCCGCAGCGTCAAGACATGCCAACGGTGCCCAAAATGACTACTCTCCTAACTAAAGGTTGCTTCCCTGACCAGACCCCTTGGAGCGTCCTAACAGAAATAGTGTAATTAATTGGTGTTTATGAAGATATGGCGTCGGGAAGTGTTTCATGAACAATGTCTTAAATCTATGAGGGAGACCCGGACTAGGTGACGAGTTCTAAGGATGAATCCACAGAAGGAAGAGACGATATCCCATCATCCAATTTCAATCAAGGATCAGATGTCCCTAAATAAGGAGCGAATGTCGCCCGCCTTTGGAAAGCAGGAATGTGGGGTAACAGATGCGCGTCCTCTACGTGATGGATGCGCGTGCGCTCCGACGAAAGCATCAGAAACAGAAATGGTGAACCCAACGTGAAGTTATTCTCTTCAATATGGAGACTAGTAGCATTTGAGGCACCAATGGATTAGCTTGTCATCAGACCCATTCATCTAGCACCAGGTCCCCCAAGAAAATAACAGGCCTGATATAAAACTCACCAGAAGTTGGGACAGTCAGGATGTTGAGCATTTCGTTCTATGGCATTGTCAGCGAGGATCCATCTTACTAGCCACGGAATATGGAATGACACTGGGGAAATGGTTGTAGATTTCTTTTCCTAGTAGTATTAATGACTTCATCTCCCTTCTTTCAAGAACCAAGTTGTTGCATCCGGAGCTCGATCACTTTCCCACTAGCACAGGGGCAGGGGAACACCGGTGCAGCCACCCCACATGATTCTGCCTCTTCCTTGACGGCTTCGACCGCCACAACTTCTGGGCGCCCACGCCCCCTCTCCCCATCGAAAATTATCCAGAGAAGGGTAATTAATGACCTTTTACGCCGGTACAAGGAGGAGGGGATCATCCCCACCAGGGATATGGCCCGCCTAGATCTTGGGGTGGCTGCGCCTCACCGTCAATGCTGCCCCCGAAGGCTGCGCAGGAAGCCTCTTCTCCCCACCCCAACATTCTATCATTTCGGGAGCTTGTCCACAGAATGCCTTGACAAATCCCTCCCGTACGCTGACGAGGTAGGGGATGTCCGGGTTGGCCCAGTCGGAGTCCAACTTCAAGGGATCCTAGTGAGGTTTCCCCCAAGCTGCGTCAGCGCCGCCGCTCAGCTCCCCGAGCCAAGGAATAGTTAAGCCATGCGCCTGCACCATCGGCTCTAGTTCATATGACTCGACGCCAGCATCAGGTGAAAATGGAAGAGGGCGTCCACCATGGGGTGTCAACATCAGCGACTACTGTGGCACAAGCCACCACTAACTCATATCCCCAACTCCCTGCTTACGTAGAGCAGGGAAAATTATATGCCCAACCTAGATCGAGGCCCCAAACTCCCCACGGGTAGGCTGGGTCGACTCTCTCGGTCGCCAGTACAGGCGATGGCCGCTGCGGACCAATCTGCAGCAATGCCACCCAGTGTGGAGGCCAAATATGTACCGCCACTATAGAAGGTGCGGGTCCTCCCTGTTTCGAACCTCGGCTTGGAGGTCTGCCCCGTGCCACCTTCAACCCAAGAAAGGATCTTCCCCATGATAGAAACACTCCGTATGGGGTCCCTCTCATGCTCACCACACCAGGTACGGGGTCACTCCCCCTACCACAGACCATAGGTATGGAGATATTGCATGTCCGGTCACCCGCCAGCACAGAGTTCCTCCCCGTGTCCCTTTCGACATTTGTCCCAATGCTCCTCGCACCCCGGCTTTCTTGGGTTGAAACCCTCTCCGCCCCAGAACCAATGCGGCTAGAGGACCCCATGTCAGAAATCATCCCTTTTCCAAGGATCCACCCAAGGGCAGGAAGGCGGGTCATCTCTACCGTAAGATGAATTATGGGGAAGGCCGGACATGAATCAGACCAGTACGCTTCTTAGACTCTGAGGCTGAGTACGACTCAGCGCTGGATCCCTCTCCTCAGCCCTCTGAGTCAAGGGATGAGGAAGGAATGAGACACATCAGCCTCGTACTCCTGGAATTTGAGATCCATAGGATCCATGTTTCCCTCCAAAGGTATATCCAGGAGGACAAGAACTTGGCATATCCCCAGGGACTGACCGCGCAGTCACCACTGGTATCTCTGGGAGTACCCTCAGTCTACAGAGAGCTATTTTGTGGTCCAATGGCAGGAGAGTCGTGACATAGCCCACCCTCAGTAGATGATGATTCTTTGTCCGGAGCTTTGGTCGCCGGTCCATCCTATTGAGATATAGCAGCCAGGTTGCTACAGTCCTTAGAGGACATCCCAAGGATCAGCGGCCAGTCATCCAATTCACCGTATTCTCCACCGGCCAGCCTGCCGTCCCAGCGGTCCACCTCAGTGCTGCTACCAGTTCCTCAGCCACCCCCAATTGATGAGTGGGGCAATAAAATGTCAGAACCTTAATCTGAGGCATGGAGCTTCTAGATGATCCTCGTAGCAGACCACTTCCTTGAGAAGTTTTGGCCGGTCGTAGGACCAAATTTTGGTACGCCAGAATCGCTCACCCCGACGGAGTTTGAATGTTTCCACCAGACCCTCTGGGTGAATCATGTCCCTCTTCGCCACCGGCAGGTGACTTATCTCGGGAGCCAAGATAACCTTGAAGGCATCGACAAACAATGTTGTATGGTTGATCTAGCCACACTCCCCATGGTCCATCACCCTAAGTCACCTTGTTACCGTCAGTCCCTCCAACAGAAATGTGTTTAGAGCTTCGAAGTACTCTGCAAATTTATTAAGGAGGCTACCCCCCATGCACAAGTCTACGGCTAGAGGCAGTACGCTTCCCTCCTCTTCATTGCTATTCGCCAGCAGCCCAACTCGCTAGGCGACATTGAGGACATGCCCCCGAGAAGAGTTATGGTTAACATGACTGATCTATCTGGAGGGGAAAACAAGCTGGAACTTCTCAATGGGAACTTCCTCCTTGAGGATGTGCCACCACTACTAGACCCATTAGGGAGGGTTACTCATCAGCAATGGAACCTCCTAGGTCTCCCTCCACCCACCGAGGCATTGGTACTCAACTGGAATGTCAGTGAAGGAAAAGAGCATGTTGGAGATATCAAGCACTCTGACCCATCCTCTTCAGTGCAAAAGACGGAGGAGGATCCCAAGAAGGCCACATTACCCCAGCAAATTACTAAGTATAATAAGTTAGTTGATGAACTTCTGGATGAACGTGCTGTATAGTGATGACCCAACTACGATGATCCTAGGCCGGGGAAGCAGGGGTAGGAACAAATGTTCCTTGGTGAGCTGCCCCCAGGCAACCCTGATTGTGTCGCTCCCGCTAATAGGGAAGAAGCCAGAGCTCATGGAAATAGGGAGTGGTATGTATCACTAAACCCTCCTAAATGGCGCGATAATCCAAGGAACCCTGCTCGGGCTCCTCCGACAGCCCCAAGGGTCGCTCCACCAGTCGTTCCATGAGCTGTTGAGCTTGTCTACTGCATTGAAGAACCCAACAACACGATCGTGGTTAGGGACCCCCATCAAGACAGGGACCCATGTCCATATAATCCAATAGAGGCACTCATAAACCACCTAGATGCATTGGAAATTTGACGGGTGGCCATCCACCTGATGGAAATCCCTATCCGGCATGGGTGGATGATATGCCAGCACCCACGGGATTTGGAAACCCCACCTTCTCCCCCTTTAATGGGACGGGGGACACGCCACAACACATAGTCCATTTCAACTCAAGGTGTGGGACTATGTTAGGGACCCCAGCACAGCAAGAGGTCGCCAAGATCCGCTGTTTTGTTCAGACACTGGAAGGGCTGACATTCGTTTGGTACAACCAGCTCCCCGTCAGATCTGTGACTAGTTGGGAGGACCTTCGCAGGAAATTACTTTACCATTTCAGCTCTACCACCTAGAAGACGAGTATCACAGACCTCTTCAAGTTCAAAAAAATTCTTGATGAGCGAGTCGCAGACTTTATAGCCCGATGGAAGGGGCTCACATACTCCCTTGACATGCCACTGACTCAAGAGAAATTACTAACGATGTGCGTGGGGAATGTCAAGATAGAACTGGTTCCCTACCTGATCACTCAAAACTATCCCTAAGGGTTCTAAGACTTATCATATTATGCCCAGCGCCTCAAATAATCCCTGCAATAGGCCATACAGGCACGTCCGCTGCCCCCTAGGATCCCATCAAGGAGGGATGCCAGAGCCGAGCCTGCCACGATGGCCCAGAAAGAGGCCCATAGATAGCTAGAATTGCTACCAGTGGAGCCAGCTCTATAATGACCCAGACTTTACATACATTGTTAATAATTCAAAATTGAAGTACACTTATTACAACATATAACAAAACCATTAAAGGACCATATAGGTATAGTGTCTTTAGAAACTGGGAAACATAAACAACTGGTTCATAAAGCGTCTACATTGTCTCCCATTTATTTCATCATATCTATAGTCCCTTTTGGCATATCTTACTTAATAACCTTCTTCCTGACCTGGGGAAAGAAAACATACAAAAGGGTGAGCTCAAATGCTCAGTAAGGGTAAACAAAAGAAATATCAATCACATCATATTCATAAGAACATGACATTTTGGAAATCTTACCTTGCAAAAGAGATCAAAATTTCATAACATGGGATAAATCATGGTAGTGAAATATAATCACAATAATCATAACTTAAAACATGAATCTTTGTGGAATACACACATAATCATAGAGAATCATTTCTTAGTAGTCAAGACTCATTTCCAAGACTATCTTAGTGTACAATGTCCATTTCTGAACCGAGTTCACTCCTCGTTTCAGTCCTATTTCACTGAACCGGTTTAACCTACTGTTCCAGCCATGTCTATCTCATGAGATATAAATCTTTACCCAATGCATTGGAGGGAGATATAGGTCCCACCCATCTCATAATGATACCATTCTTATGTGTTCCACAAAATCAAAAATCATACATCATTGCATAACCTATGTAATAAAAATGGGATTCTTAAACATCGTGACATCATAAAAAAATTCATATAAGATAAAGGAATTCATAAAAATAATTCTATCACGACATAATCAAATTAATGTAATAATAGGGATAAAAACAGAACCCTTTATTATCTTAGATGGAAAATAATTTTGATAAAACACTTGAACTCCATTCTTGAGGAAAATATCCTTTCTACTTCAAAAACAATTTTCCTTTCTTAACATGTCATAAAATTCTAAACTAAAAGAAGTTGATTAAAAATAAACTTGAAAACTTGTAAAGGAAGATTCTTGGAAATAATATTTTAAAAATCCATTCATGCTGTATAAGTTAAAAAACATTCTTCTCATACTTTTGTCGGAAAAGTCAAAAAGTACCTTGTACGAAAAACGACAAAAGATTCCTTTCATATCTTTTACTAAAAACTCACCTAAGGGTAAAATTGGATTTAAAAAATTTTAGAAGGATATAAATATTACATATTGTGGAAACATGGATGTGCATGATAAATATTCCCCAGTAAATTCTGAAGTATAAACAATCTCAGATAAAAATGAGATTGCGATATTTTCCCTTACCTTAGATCCGACTTGCTTTGTAAGTGTCCGAACCTCCTGTATAATGATTTAAATAATGTTATTTACTTATTCCAGAATCATAAATATTGTTATGATATCATATATGGTCATATTATTAGCTTCTTATTAGTAATATTTCATTACTACTTGTTATTCGGGTGTTTATAACTTTTTTTTCTTATACGTGTTTTGTCGAATAAATTCTTATTCTTCTCTTTAGGTTATAGATAAATCATTTCAAGAGTGGTATTAATTTACTATATATCTTATTTATTCATTCAATTCATTAATATAATCATTATTCAATGAAGATCATGTAGAACGAATCGCATCACATCGTGGAGACGGTATTCCGTACATACGCATGAGCGATGATATCGTTCCCATGATCGTGGAATTGTATTGAAGTGTATGTATAATATTTTATAATCAATAACACTTTACAATAATAATATATAGTTATTTATTTTCACCATTATACCCATCCAAGTAAGGTGGTGATGGAAAATAGATTACACCACGACGTGGAGACGGTATTCCGTACGTACGCACGCGCGGTGATTTTGTTTTCCGTAGGATGGATAGATGGTTAAATAGAGTTGTCTCATACTTATAATAACATATCAGTATATTAGTGATACTGATGTTATTAATTCATAATGAAACAACTAAAGAAGAAGAAGTTGAAGAAGAAAGTAGTTGGAAAGGATCGGTAATGGATATTACCTCTTCTTTGGTGCGCCTCTTCTTAACCTCCTCTTAGGAAACTAGGGTTGGTATTTGAAGAATACCAGGACCTCTAGGATGATTCTAGGGAAGTGTAGGGGAGAAATTTGCAGGGTTTTTCCGAGATTTAAGGCTCAAATTGGTGTGAAGAAGAGAGGGAGGAGGTTCCCTTTTATAAGGGAGGAGAGGGGCACCTTTGGAAAAACTAAAAATATTATTTTATTATAAAGTCATATTCGGTTTTCAATATCTCAAAATTGATTTATTTAGAATCTAAGGTGGGGATGGGTCGAAATCCCTTCATAAAATATAATTTGGACTAGTTTAGGTTACTATTTTAACCTTATCATTTAGATTTAACTTTAAGTTAAATAATTTTACTCTTACCTTGTCTTCTTGTTTTCTTACACTATAAGGTTAATAAACTTACTATAACAAGCCAAACGAACCCCAAGTTGTTTATTATTAATATATATAACCTTATCTAAGTCATTCGGCCGAACCTTAGATTTTTAGAAAAAAAATAACAATTAATAATATAATATTTGTTTTAAAAACTATTTTATGTCAATTTAGACACTATTTAGTAATTGATTTTTTTGTGAAAATCCTAATAGAATGATTAGTTCGAACAAAGTTAATTAAATCAATACTAACATGTCATATTAACCTAGAAAATTATTTTAATTCATAAAAAGTCTCAAATTACATTTATTTGGGTATTTATAACATCAATTATGTCAATATTTCATTAATAAGATAATTATTGCATCATCATTGTTTCATAAATAAATTAAATTATATAAAGTCTAAAAATTAAAAATAAAATACCATTATGTAGTAAATATTTTTATCTTTCTAATGAATATTTATAGTCGAATTTATCATATGTATAACCCTATATTAAAAATGTTTTACTTATTAAACTTTGATTTTAACTATTTTAACCCTTCTTTAAATAAATTAATATTAAATGTTCTAATCTAATCCAAGTGGGCCTAAATGGTCATATTTTATTCCTAAGGTTGTTTATGGTCGAATTACACTTATCCAATAGAATTAGGACATGTGTTAGGGTAATAATAATATCATTTTTACCCCTAATTACCCTATTTACTTTTAACCGTGGTAAATAAAAGTAAAAAGTTACTATTCACCAAAAATTATTTTCATCTCATTGAACCACATTTTACTTACTGACATAAACCGTGTCTCTCGGATTTTTGAAATTCCACTCACAGAAGCGGTATAATTAGGTTTTATGTGAATTTGGAAATTCTCCTAGGAGGTGGGTAAAAGACGGTGAAAAGTTCAATAAAATTTTTATATATCTAAAATTATTATAAAATGACTCCAATAAATTGCATTGAACTTATATAGGTATTATGTATCAACTTTGACCTAAAATAAATTAAAATAAAATAAATAATTATTTAAATAAAAAGTCGGTTTTTAAATAGTAACCCAGTGCTTTCACTATTCATAAAAAATTGAAAGTTGTCAGAAAAATACCAAAATATCACCCTAGGCTAATTTCGATATTATGAATCCAAAAATTAAGTCCATTTTGAAAAATAAAATTTTCAAAATTTCAAAAAGTGGTTATTACTATTCATAACGGCTAGTTTTAATAATATTTTAATAGCATATCGTCGTTTAGTGAAACTCAGTATTGCGTACGATGCAAGCTATCGAGGAAGGTCGCGATTGTGTGTAAAGCAAGCCAAGAAAGTGTTGTGTGTAGTGAAAGATTCCTTTGATGAACAAAATATTTCTTATAAAAGTCTCGGGTGTTACATTCTACCCCCCTTAAAATGAATTTCTCCCTCGAAATTCGTCACTTGCAACAAACAGATGAGGATACCTCTCCCTCATCATATCCTCAAGCTCCCATGTAGCTTCTTCTAATTGGTGATTCTTCCATAAAACTTTCACCAAGTGAGTGGTCTTGTTCCATAGGACTTTTTTCACTACGATCAAGAATCTCTATTGGTTGTTCTTCATAAGAAAGATCTTGTTCCAGCGGTACAACTTCTGAGATGAGTACATGTGAAGGATCAGGTATGTACTTTCTCAGAAGAGATACATGGAACACATCATGAACTTGGGAGAGATTTGGTGGAAGCGCCAATCGGTAAGCTACCTTCCCAACACGATCCAGTATTTCGAAAGGACCGATATACCTAGGGCTCAGCTTTCCCTTCTTTCCAAATCTTATTACTCTCTTCCAAGGAGATATTTGTAAGAACACTTTATCATCCACTTCAAACTCTAAGTCTTTTCTTCATTTATCGGCATAAATTTTTTGTCGAATCTGAGCTGCTCTTATGTGTTGTTGAATAGATCAGACCTTTTATGCCATTTCATCAACAAGATCAGGTCCTAATAGCTTTCCTTCCCCAACTTCATCCCAGAAAGTTAGAGTCCTACATTTCTTTCCATAGAGAGCTTCATAAGGACCCATCTGAATACTGGAGTGAAAGCTATTATTATATGAAAATTCCACCAAAGGTAGGTGTTGGTCCCAACCTCCTTTGAAATCCATAGAGCAAGCTCTCAACATATCTTCTAGAGTTTGAATTGTCCTCTCAGACTGACCGCCTGTCTGAGGATGATAAGCAAAGTTGAAACTCAACTCTGTATCCAGAGTATGCTGAATACTTCTCCGGAACTTTGAGGTAAACCTCGGATCCCGATCAAATATAATAGAAATTGGTACTCCATGAAATCTTACCACTTCCTTCACATATATCCTGGCAAGCTGATCCAAAGAGAAATCCTCTCTAATAGCGATGAAGTGTGCCGACTTTGTAAGACAATCAACTATGACCCAGATAGCATTATTGCCTTTGGATGTTTTAGGAAGTCCTGTGACAAAGTCCATAGTGATGTTTTTCCATTTCCATTCAGGTATGGGTAATGGTTGTAACATCCCCTTAGACTTATGTCTCTCAGCTTTAACTTGCTGACAAACCAAGCATCGAGAGACATATTCAACAACATCTCTTTTCATTCCATCCCACCAGAAGTACTCTTTCAAGTCCCTATACATCTTCGTGCATCCAGTATGAATAGAGAATGAAGAACTGTGAGCCTCATCCAGCAACTCCTTCTTTAATTCTGGGATGGGAGGAACACAAACCCGATTCCTAAACTTTATTATCCCATCACAATCAAGGTTGAATTCAGGAACATTTTTCACCTTCTTTTGTAACTCTACATCTTCTTTATGTGCCTCTTTAATCTTCAAATGTATAGATGGTTGAACATTCATTTGATAAAGATAAGATTTTTCCCCTTTCATTATAATTCTAAGATCCATCCTTTGTAAATCTATAAATATTGGATCTTTTGTGATCCTCATCATGGATAAGCTACCATGGTCTTGTCGACTTAATGCATCTTCCACCTTGTTTGCTTTCCCAGGCTGGTAATGAATTGAGCAGTCATAATCCTTAATCAGCTCCAACCATCTTCTTTGGCACATATTCAGCTCCTTTTGTGTGAAAATATACTTTAAACATTTATATTCAGTATAAATGTCACACCTTTCTCCATAAAGATAATGCCTCCAAATATTTAATGCAAAGATTACCGCAGCTAACTCCAAATCATGAGTTGGGTAATTTTTCTAATTGATTTTCAACTGTCGTGAGGCATAAGATATCACCATATCATTTTTCATAAGAACACACCCCAATCCCTTTTTGGATGCATCACTGTAGATCACAAACCTTTCTCCACTACAAGGAAGTGTGAGCTTAGGTGCATTGGATAACCTTCTTTTCAACTCCTTGAAATTCTCTTCACATTCCTTCGTCCAAACAAACTTAACTCCTTTCCGAGTCAACTTGGTGATTGGATTAGATAATCGTGAAAAATATTTCACAAAACATCGATAATATCCATCCAAACCAAGAAATCTTCGGATCTCAGTTATTGTTGTTGGTCTCGACCATCTTTCGATAACCTCTGTTTTTGCTGGATCCACAGATATCCCCTCTTTTGAGATTATGTGACCCAAAAATGAAACTTTTTGAAGCCAAAATTCACACTTGGTAAATTTGGAATAAATATTATCCTTTCTCAGGGTCTTCAATATAATTCTAAAGTGATCTTCAAGTTATTCCTTGCTCTTTGAATAGACAAGAATATCGTCTATAAAGTGTAACGACCCGAAATTTTGAATAAATCTTGTTTCCTAATTTTATGTGTTATTTTATTTTATTTTTATACTCAACAAAAAAATTTCATTTGATAACATGAGTATAATTAAAATAAGACTGTTGGGTTTTGACTGTTATTTGACCATTGGTCAATATGACCGCTGGAAACTAAACGTTTTGATTACTTTCTCTAAATACAAGCAATCTTGGTTAATTAATATAGAAAGAAGATTCAATGGCCTCACCCAGTAGTCTTGGACCGATCGAAGCCCATCTAACAGAACTTGGGAAGGAGGTAGCACCACTGGGCTTTGCTCTGGACCAAACCCAAGCTAAACTTCATCGTGTGAAGCTAGAACGGGATCGCCTTCGCAAGAAGTTCAAACTGATAGAAATTACTACTCGTGCGATGTTAGCCGAGCCTCCCTCAAATTCTCTCACCATAGCACACCTTACACTTAGGTCCTATGCTGGTGTGATAAGGGGATATGTAAGGAGACCGTAACTGCCTTGTGTAATCCTTTTTTTTAAATAAAAATTGGGATTTCTTCTTATGATGAAGTTTATGAATTTTCAAATGACCGGATAAATATAGTATGCATATTTTGATGAATTTTAGAAAAATGATATTTTAAAAATGTTTATGTAAACCTTAAATAATTAAAAATGTGTAATGATTCTCGGAAAATGCTCTTCTACAATTATGTTCAGTACGAAATTTAGAGTCTAATAAGATCAACTTGATTTTTGATTAATAGTAAATTATGAATAGTGATTTTATGATTAGGATTAGTAATGTGTCCAAATAGATTAGTAATCTCACTTAAAGAAAGTATTAATATAATCTAGGCACCTTGATTAAGTAATTTGATTCAATAAAATGGTTAAATAACGGTTTCATAAATTATTATTCAAGTATTAGTTTTTTTTAGTGAATAGTGTTTTTTAATTAAAAATTAAATTAAAAAAAATTAAAAAATTTATTTTTATAAAATGGATTTCATTTTTGAACTCAGAGCACCGATATTATGTTATGGTAATTTTTGGGGTTTTTTCTGAAAAAAAATGAATTTTCGGTGAATAGTGTATTTATTTAAAAAATAAATTAAAAATATTAAGAAAAATTATTTTTATAAAATGGAGTTCATTTTTGAAATCAGAGCATTGATATTTGATTAAGGTGAAATTTTGGGATCTTTCTGAGAAAGTTGAATTTTCAGTGAATATTAAAAATACAGTTTTAGGGTTTCAGTATGTTTAATGACATCATAACTGTATCATGATGATATCATGAGATATTTTAAGGGATTGTCAACCAAAGGTGATGAATTATTTTATGGGGGCCCCATGTGGCCTAACTTCATGGGAAATATCTTGGGAGAGCACATGGTTTTGAGAAAACCACTTTTGAGGTGTCCCTTGGCCATTAATGCCATGTCCCCTCACTTTCCCTATAAATACCAAGCCATCATCTCATCCATTTCGACTCCCCACTCTCCCCCAACGAATTTCGGGTCTCACTACCTCCCGAGGAGTCCTCCCAAGGTTCCCCCAAGCCCTCAAGGTCCCAACCTTTGAGTTTTAAGAGTTACGTTTTAAGGTAAGGGATCTGATCTCTCTCTTTCTTTTCAAGAAATCTCTTTTATGTAATTTCTTTTATTATCCATGTTATTATGCTAAAGGGTGTTCTTTTATACTCCTCCTACTTCCCTTTTCATGTTCACATAATTAGAGATCCCCTCTTACTCTCATTATTTAGTTTTATGAAGTTTTAAGTGGCGTCGTTAGGCTGCCGAAAGTTTTGTAACGGATTTTTTCTCCCTTCTCATTTTTCAAGATCTATTATCATGTAAAGTATTTTAAGATCCTTTTTTTTATTTTGGGGTATGATATCTATATCTATCATACTTATCTTTTAGGACCATATGATGAGAGACCCCATTTTATCTCTTCAATTCAGTATTTTGAAGTTTTAAGTGACGCCGTTAGGCAGCTAAATTTTTAAGTGATTCTTCAACCTTCTCGTTTTGAAGTTCTACTTTCATGTCAATTCTTTCCAGTTCCTTTTTATTATGTTGGGGTATGATATCTAAATTTATCATACTAATATTTTATGATCATATGATGAGATACCCCATTTTATCTCTTCAATTCAGTATTTTGATGTTTTAAGTGGCGCCGTTAGGCTGCCGAATTTTTAAGTGGTTCTTCACCCTTCTCGTTTTGAAGTTCTACTTTCATGTCAATTCTTTCAAGTTCCTTTTTGTTTTGTTGGGGTATGATCTCTATATCTATCATACTGATCTTTTATTACCATATGATGAGATACCCCATTTGATCTCTTCAATTCAGTATTTTGAAGTTTTAAGTGGCGCCGTTAGGCTGCCGAATTTTTAAGTGGTTCTTCACCCTTCTCGTTTTGAAGTTCTACTTTCATGTCAATTCTTTAAAGTTTCTTTTTGTTATGTTTGGGTATGATCTCTATATCTATCGTACTGATATTTTATGACCATATGATGAGATACCCCATTTGATCTCTTCAATTCAGTATTTTGAAGTTTTAAGTGGCGCTGTTAGGCTGCCGAATTTTTAAGTGGTTCTTCACCCTTCTCATTTTGAAGTTATACATTCATGTCAATTATTTCAAGTTCCTTTTTTTTATGTTGGGTTATTATCTCTATATCTATCATACTGATATTTTATAACCATATTATGAGAGACCCCATTTTATCTCTTCAATTCAGTATTTTGAAGTTTAAGTGGCGTTGTTAGGCTGTTGAATTTTTAAGTGGTCCTTACAGCTTTCTCCCTTTTCAAAGTTCTAATTCCATTTCAAGTCTTGTAAGTTCCTTTTTATTATGTTGGGGTATGATATCCATATCTATCATACTGATCTTTTATGTTCATATGATGAGAGACCCTATTTGAACACATCAATTCATTTTTGGTTGAAGTTTATGTAACGCTGTTAGGCTGCCGAATTTTCATAAGAGAAATCTTATTTTTGTCTTCCTTTCATGTTCTTCATCTCATATGGTATATTTTCAAATTTCATTACCATTTTCCTAAATCCCTTATATTCTGTCCCTCTACTGTTTTATGGGTCATTTATTATTGTTTGACCCATGTCCCCTCTTTTTTCAACGTTTTCTGAAACCCTGTAATGTAGCGGTTGTGCTGCAGAATTTTTGTCTCAAAATGCCTCTCTCTTTTTCTCAAAATTACTTCATGTTATTAAGTGAATACTCAAAGCTCTTATTTCTACAGGGTTATTTAAATATATAAAAAATGTTCTATTTTAAATTCTGGGATTTACATACATGAAACCCGCTCTCCCCTTCCGTAGGTTTAAAGTGACGTAAAGATCATGTATTTAAAGAAGTTTTTAAAACGTTATGATTATGAAATGAAACCCATTTATTTTATGCTATATGGGTTATTTATGAAATTTTTGATGATGATATATGTGGCTCACATGATAATAAAGGCAAATTTAAGGGTGCGCCCTGATAGCGCTCCAATGCATTGGGTAATGATGTAACCACTAGAGATTACAATTTTCATGATACCGTGGTGAATAACCTTGGTAATTTTCAAATGACACCTTGGGGATGGACCTTGGTGATATGTTCATGATTTTCTATATTAAATGTTGTAGCCACATCTTCAAGTTATGAAAAATGCTATTTTTATTATGATATGCCTCGTGATTTCTTTCTCATGGCTTAATGTTCTTTTCATGACCTTATTGAAGTATCTCAAGTTCACATGTAAAATGTTTCTCTTGTTTCCCTTACTGGGACTTCTGCTCACCCTTTCTTTTGATGTATGTCCCCAGGTTATGAGATGCAGTAATGAACCTAGGATGAACATGAGGAGAATCCTTTCAAGTGTTTAAGAAGAATGTTTTATGTTTTCATGTTTTATGTTCCTGGTTTCCAAGACACTAAACCTTAAAGATCCTCAGTTTTGTGTAATGAAATGAAAGTTTATGTTATAAAAAGGCAGGATGCTATATAAAGACTACCACAAACTGATCAAGATAGTCTCTAAAGACTCTATTCATCAGATCCATGAAGATAGCAGGGGCATTAGTAAGACCAAATGGCATCACTATAAATACATAGTGTCCATACCTTGTACGGAAAGTCGTCTTTGGTATATCCTCCCTTTTGACCCTTAATTAATGATACCCTGAACGAAGATCAATCTTGGAAAAGTATTGAGCTCCGCGTAGTTGGTCAAATAATTCATAAATGCATGGGAGAGGATATTTGTTCTTGATAGTGATCTTGTTAAGTTCCCGATAATCAATGCAGAGTCTCATTTATCCATCTTTCTTCTTAACAAATAGAACAGGTGCTCCCCAAGGTGACGCACTAGGGCGTATGAATCCTTTATCAAGATTCTCTTGGAGTTGCTTCTTCAATTCCTGCAACTCAATTGGGTCCATTCTATAAGGTGTATTTGAAATAAGAAAAGCACCCGGTACGAGTTCTATTGAAAACTCAACTTCACGATTTGGTGGAAGACCTGGCAATTTCTCTGGAAAGACATCATTGAACTCCCGTACAATGGGAATATTCTTAATCGTGATCTTCTCTCCAACCATTTGAGATAAATAACCTTCATTTAGTGGAATCAATACCCATAAGATGGAAGAAATTTCCACTGGAAGGCTATGTTCATCCCTGCATCGATAAACGATCATAGATTGATCTGGAATATGAAATGTGACTTCCCTTATTTGGAAATTGATATAAGATCCATATAGAGAAATCCAATCCATGCCAACAATCACATCAAATTCCACTATAGGAAGGATCACAAGATTTGTAAGAAGAACTTTCCCACAAACTTCAATCGGAGAAGAATTATAAACCTTTGATGCGACTTTTGTACCATTAGGGGTTGTCACAGCTAACTCAACATCTAATTGTTGAGGTAATACGGTGATACCCTTAGAAAATTATTCAGAAATAAAAGAGTGGGTGGATCCAGAATCAAATAAAACATTTGCTACTTTTGAGTGGATGGTAAGTGTACCTTTCACCACATTGTTATCGTACTCCACATCGCTGATAGAAATTGCATGTGACATTCCTTTTTCTTTAGACTTAAGAGTTTGTTGACGTCGATCATCATCATAAACCCTTGGATTAGGGAATTTATTGGCATAATGCCCCATTTCTGTGCACTTGTAACATTGAAGTGTAGGAGGTGCACTCTGTGTATCCTTTTCTTTGTCGTCCCGCATGACGTTAAACTGTATGTCCTCCCGCATGACGTTAAGCTGCATTCCGTCCCACATGATGTTAAACTATATGTCATCCCACATGATGTTAAACTTTATGTCATCCCTCAAGATGTTAAACTGTATGTCGTCTCGCATGACGTTAAACTGTATGTCATCCTACATGACATTAAACTGCACCTTCAAGAACTACGTGTGTTTTTATTCCCATCCTTATGGGATATGTAGGACCACCTAAACATTTAGATATTGTGTCTAGACCCATATCTTAGAGATCTCCCAGTCGCCTAGGCCCCTTGGCCTGTTCCTTTCCACGATAAGGAATTGTAGGTGTGATACATGGTTATGCCCTCCTTCGTGTTGGGTTTTTGGCACGATGCCCCCCTCTTCTCCTGGGAGTCCGTCATCTCTTGGCCGCTCTCAAGATGAGCCCCTCGACCCTTTACTGTGGTTCGTCGATGTGTCTAAGAGTACTCTGGTCTAGGACCTGGAGTGTCAGATTCAACTTGTGAAAGTTTTCATCCACTTTTCATGCTTCATGTTCCCCTTCATTTGGCCCCCCGTTATCTTTCACACCTGATGGGACCCCCAAAATGGCATGGATGCTAGGCCCAAGGGCTATCCTACAATTATGGTTCAACACCCCCAAGGGTTTCAGACAAAAAATTGATACAAGTGCCATGTTGCGAACATGGTTAGCGGTCGAAGCTCATTTTTTTGTCCCCATTATAGGCTAACACGACAGGATGTTGTGTTGCGAACATGGTCAGAAGTAATCCTTTATCGTCATGCCAGCCCCTTTAGGCCTTTAATATTTGTTACATGATTCACATTATATTCCACCTCATCGTGCCTAGGTGGAATCTTGACACTCTTGGAACTATCCCCCAATGCACCTCTGCACGTCAGGGGAACAAGATGTAATACGACGTCCTCCGAGGCTCCCGCGATCTGAGCACAAAGACCATAATTTGGGATCTTCTCTAAGAGCTATGTGCGGCTTGATCCTCATACTCATGGGATACGTGGGATCACCCAAACATTGATTTTTCAGGTCCATCTCTATGAGAATCTAGCTTCTCCTACCCCATATCCTCTGACCCTCATTGGCCTCTTGGCCTGAGGCTCCTCTCCTGGAATCGTGCACAGTGATGATGTGGACCTCATCCTCGTAAACGTCAGGTATTCTTTATTACGTCATGCTCATTCCTTCAAGTCCAAGACATATGACTTTAAACTGTGTTGTTTGGTCCTGTCACATGACCCTAAACTATGATAATATCTTCCCGACTGCATGATGAAAAATGACACTACATTGTGATGACCTCATCATAGGGGACATCACATTGCGTATCAATCATCCACTATACCATTTTTCAACGCTTGTATATGGCTTGATTCTTGTGGAGATGCTGGGAATTTCTACCCTAGGCATGTTGCTTCACAAAAAAAACCCATTCACCTTAAAGGAAATACAATATACATCAAATACCACTTCTTTTGGTGTGAGGTCTAGACCCACACACCCCTTTCATCATTTGCACTGGTACCTTACTGTGATACTTCCAGAACTACGTATGTCTTGATTCTCATTCTCATGTAAAACATAGGAACGCCTGGGTAGTTCCCCATGGGTCCAGCTAACCTTCATGTTCAGTCCCTTAAACTAAACACTTTCCCAAGGAACACATGGTAATTTGGACTTATGTCCTCATTCACGTCGGGTTTCATAATTACCTTACCATGTGCCCTGCATTCCTTACAAATCCCTGGTCCGAGTTCTAAGACCTTAAACTAAGACCCTTTCAAAAACTACATGTGGCTTGATTCCCATCCTTATGGGATACATAGGAATGCCCAAACATTCTGTCTTGGGTCCATCCCCAAGAATCAAAAATACCATCCATTCCATCATCGTCGGCCCCTTTTCCTGACCCTTCGGGGAGTTGTGTAACCGCAACATTTTCCCTAAACAAGTTCAGGATTACCCATAATGACATTGGGAAGCAATAGTTCCCTCACCATAGAGGTCCTATCTAAAAGTAGGGATGATCCATTATTATATTAATGCACCCCTTAATGTGCTTCCACCATGGTGGCATAATTTCCGGAGTGTTGGATTCTGTTCGAACAAACCACCACTTCAATTTCCATGCTTAGTGTGCCCTTTTTTTCAAACCCTCATCCTATTTCATGTCTGAAGGGACCCACTAACAATATGTATGCTTGACCTATAGTCCTCCTGCTATCCTGGGCCAACATTTTGGAAGACTGATGGATGATATTCGAGTTAGGTCCTATGTTGCGAACATGGTCAGTGGTTGACCCTCATTTGTTGTCCCCATTTCAGGCTAACGCAATAGGATGATATTTTTCGAACGTGGTCAATGGTTTTCATTTATTTCCACCCCCTCACATAGTGTTCAGAATTTGGGTAATGTGATTCACATTTTTTATTCCCCTATGTTCTGACTGATTCCAATGCCCCAGGCATTTCCCAAATCATACGCTAGAGCACATTGAGAAGACGATACATCAATCGGTCTGAGGTCCTCTTCCTTTGATCGGGCCTCCCTCTTCTCCTAAAAAATACGGATTCGAATTTAGAATGCACAAATCTTGGTTGACGCTCCCATAATCAATTGAAGTGATAGTACGAGCATCCCTTGTTTCTCACATCGGATACGGCCCACATGAGATTAGGAATGGATTGCTATTTATTTAAAGATTATGGTTGAGAACATTAAACCAAAGAGACAAGTAAATAAATTTTTCCATACATACAGTTAAAAAAAGTAGTTGTAAGGTGAAATAAGTTTATGGGTTCGGCCAAAACAGGGCCCTTAGGGGTCGTCTTCTTGGATGGATATCTCCAATACTGCCACCTTTTGGCTAGTGGCCTCTAGGACAACCTCCCACCCCCTGAGGACTCTCTCTTCATTAGTAGCTGCAGAGCATAGTTCGGTGAATCTAGCACATGCCCACACCTATTTATTTTGGAGCTCAGTTATCTGGTGACTCTCTTCCACGAGTTGTTCTTGGGTGTTTGACAGCTGGGCCCTCAACTGCTCCACGAGCTCAGAATAATTTGTGATGAATATCTCATGTTCTTTCGCTTGTTCCTCGAGTCATTGAACCTCCTACTCCACCCTCAGAAATGCTCGGGTACTCCTTGAATCCTCCCGACACTGGGTAATGTCGGAGCGTCGGCTTCTCTCGTGCACCTTCTCAGCCATGCAATCACGGATTGTAAAGTGAAGGTGTTGAGCATCTTCCCCTCCAGCACATAGAAAACATAGCCAGGTGTGGAGTGATCCCATTCACTTCATCCATTCCATCTGAGGCTGACTGAGAAAAAACCGGATGTACTTCCACCCCTTGTGTCACGTCATTCGGCTCTCCTCGGCTGCTTCCGAGTCCGAATCATCGATTTCCTCGGGGTTAGCGGGCCAATAGACAGGAAAGATAGCCAACATGCTAGCAGCAGGGTCCTCCTCAGAGATTCCTCCTAGGGGAATAGGCTCCTCAGCGTCTGGGTGACCTTCCTCTCTCACCTCGACCCTGGTGGCACCTTCTTCAACTACCGGCCCTGCCCCGAAAGCAGCACCACTGGTGTCTGCTGCTCCTTGCTCACCAATTGCTGGAGCCAACTCAATTTGGGAGGCATGTTATGGATGGGGTGATAAATTTTCCATTGACTCGCCTGCAGATGGTCTGGGCTCAGCAGCCTGATGAGCCTCCAATGTCGTGATCACTGTACAGACAAAGAGAACCCTAATCAATTGAGTACTCTGATGGTAAGTACGGTTATCAAAGCAAGGAACTTATTGGAATCCAAGGCGCCAAACTCTATTCTTTTGGCCTCTATAGGAGCTATCATAGAGGGGGATCTCTCAGCGCTCGTTAGCTCGATAATGGGCGTCGGTGCCCCACCTTGTTCCCTTGGTTCTCCCCCCCCCCCCTCCTTTGACTGGTAACTCTTGATTAGCACCAATATGCTCCTAAGCAAGATAAGGAGGGTGGGTTAAGGATTTCAAAGAAAAGTGGAGAAAAGGAGGAGGGTAGATAAGGGTTGAAGCATACCTCGAGTAGCTCTTTCACATCTATATCAGATCTGAATATCTTGTTGCTCTCCCTAAGACTCCCTTGGTGGGATTCCCCCTAAGACCCCTCACCTTTGGGCTCTTCTTCTCCTTCACCTTCTCCTTCCGCCTCCTCCTCTTCTGTCTCGTTTCCCTCTGACTCATCATTTCTATCATCATCCCCCGATGATATCGTTTCCAAATTATGATCTTGGAAGAGCATCAATTTCACCAAGAGAGGTGGATCTACACGCCGACCCTGTTGACATGTGTACATGTCCATGACTATCAGATATTCATGTGGTCGATGGAAGTTCACTCTATCAACAACCCAAACAAGCCCGACTTCTAGCAGTTGGATTCCGTCTCGCACTATCTTCTGCCAGAGGGTTTCGGTGATCACCGACTACCGCAGGGTTAGCCAAGCCGACCATAGTGCAGGGAAAATGGAACCTTGATAAGGTTGAAGAAGATATATTATTTTCTTCCTAGGAAGTTCTATGGCCACTTCGTGGGACCCTCTCCTCTAGGAGATGAGGGTGTAGCCACGCCATGTGACATCCCCGATGTTGAGGTCCCGGCCTGTGCGGGCCCTGTTGTCTAACGTGCTTCTGATCTTCCCCCTCTAGTGGCACTCTACCTGCTCTCTCACCACCCGGGTTCCACACTGGCGACCTTGAGTTGCTGAAATTGCTTATGCAAGAGCCCATTAGGGTATGATATGGCCCAATATTTCACATACTCGGTTGAGAGACCAACGTCGACTCTGGTGGGAGGAAAGGTGATGACGTCGTCGGAGCCATAGGTCGTGAACATCAGCCACAATTGACGGAGAACACAGGGATGCCTTTATTACCGGATGTCCATGTATACTTTTTTCGACATCTGCTAGAGGCACCCAAACTACCTGAAAAACCTTGATGGCACATAAGGTTCGCAGAAGATATTCCCATCAATCTGGGCCATAAGCACCCCACCTCTGATGCCCTAGAAGTACTACTTCTGCTCCAGTGAGCCTTTCCCATTGTCTATCATCTAGACAGTTGGGGTGGGGAATGAGCTGAAGGCGAAGTTGGCATGATTACCAATTATGATCCTTACTCCCTCCTCATTGATCGTCAACAACATGAACCTGATAATGTTTAGTAGGGAGGGTCGCAGGACATTTACTAGAGGACGGATGACATTCGGGAAGGTGTATCCGCTGCAATGAGCCGAAACCTAGGCATGAAAAATCTGGAAGGGGCCACAGACTCTCCTAGGTGATCCCCTTCTTAAGATGCGACCCAAAATGGCGTACAGACAAGCCAGCATGGGGACCCCCAAATTGAACCTTTTGTTGGTGTCCATGATGCCAGCCATCACCAGAGTCGCTGGATGGAATCCCATCCTTGCGTTCCTCAGCAGCAAGATCCACCTTCTTAGGAATATATCGAGAAATCTGGAATACCGAACATCCGGGTCCCAACTCTCATTTATGTTTTACCCCTATGACTGGTAGTGCACCACCTCCAGGACCCTCCAGTATGATCCAATCTTTCTCCTATGTGCCACGGTCAGACATTGCCTCCCCCACCCTGACATCTTGATTTTTGGATCCCTATCCAGGAATAGGTTGAACCAGTCCTTGTAGGCGATGTCCTTCAGGAAGTTTTTGACCCTCATCTTTTCCTTCGCCATATCCAGCAGGTGCGATGTCAATATGGGGGTTCGTGATCTGTCTCCCCAGGTGCTCATCAGCGAAAGGAATTTGTCGTATTGGTGGCCCTCCAAAGGGATACCCCCGATGTAGTGAATGTCCCTGAGACTGATTCCGACTTCCCTATGATGGATATGGAATGTGTTGGTATCAGGGGACCACCGGGTAAATAGCTTTGGCCTAAGATCCTACTGGCAGTAGAAGTGGAATTGGGATGTCCATACCGCCTCAAATAAACCAATATGTCGCATCTTGGCCCAAAATTGGTCACATGTATGGTGAACCCAGTACGCCCAGTCCCATTCGCATGTGAAGTTGCCTCTGGATCGCAGGTCCCAGTCCTGCAACCATCCCTTAGTCTCTTTAGTGACGCTCTAACGAAAGGTGCTCACGTAGAGGGCCACTGAACTCTCTATGACAGGGTCACCCCCAGCAATGGTCCTAGTCTTGGGATTTGGTACATATACGTCCATGTGCCTAGATTCTCTGGTAAGATGACCATTGTTGGTGATGTTGTACCGAGGAAGATCGTCCTCACGGGTCACCAATGACCGTGGTGTATCCACCTTAAAGTCGGACAGAGGGACCTCCTCCAGAATGCCGAAGTCCCACAGTGGAAGATTGTTGGACAAAGAATACTCCTTTTAGGCAGGGGTTAGCATATTAAAGAGGGTATGGTTGTTAGAGACAATCCTTTTGGCGCCATAAACCTCTGGGTTTGCAACCATTTTAGCCCTTCGAGCAGCGACTTCTCCCTCAGCAGCCTGGTTTGCGACCATCTTCTTTAGACAAGTTTTTGTGTGGTTGGCGCAAAATAGGAGATGGTGGTGTGTAAAATAATCGAGTGTCACGAAATTTCAGACTACGTCGTGAAAAACCTCGGGTTTTCACGTAAAACGGCACTTGATCTCGGTGGAATTATGCACAGCCGAAGTGGTTTTTCACGAGGGACCAGAAAAAGTTTCACGCACGAGAGTGTGGAGCTTGTCGGTTGAGATAATTCGTAAAAATCTTGGGACCCATGGCCGCTTTTATAGGCGAAGCCCAGTTTACACCCCCGTGTGAAAAGCGGATTCTGCGCCTTCTGAAGTTTTGCACACCGCTTCAAATTTTTGCATGCCTGGACCCCACGGAGCCCTGCATTTCAGTGTTTCCCTCAGAATCTGACCGTTCTGACCCATCGCTGATCCAATTCTGATGGGGGGAATTTTTAGATTCCGAAAAGTGCTAAAGTGATGAAGAATGTTTCAAAACGACAAAGTGAAGTCATATTCGGACCTGTGGACCCTGTCCGGGGGGCCTTGAGGGGCCGCAAGAAATAAATTCATAGGAGCACGAAAAATTTATGCCCCACTCATAATGTTCTAGGATTCACGAAAGGTTAGTGGCGGGGGCGTGAAAGTTTTCATGCCCTGCCCCGCGCAATTTAAATTCCACAATGTCGCCTCCGTCACACAATTATTTTGCACCAACCCAGTTTTCGCACCACTGGATGGATACAAATAGAAGGCGTCCCCCTTCCACTTGAGGGATGAAGAATCTAAACCGGCTCTTGTGCGTGAAATTCATCTTCCATCATGCAAAGATGTCCTTCAGGTATGGTTCTTTTCATGCCATGTCACCCCGGGGTCCATCTTTGCGCGATATCCCCATGGTTTAGACTAAATTCCAATCCCTTCGGGGTCTTTCCCTTGCACACAATCCCTTCCCCTTAGGAGCGAACCGGTCAATTGTGCACAATCTCTTCCATTGCGTGCACCCCCAACCAATTGTGTGCAATCCCCTTCCATTGCACGCAATCCCCTTCAATTGTGCGCACCCCCGTCATTGCGTGCAGTCTCTCCTCACACGCACTCCTTCTAGTTGCATGAAAAACCTCGGCTCCAATTCTGTGAAAGCATCACCGATTTCGTGCCAGCCCGGTGATTTTGCGCAGGCCTACTTATTTCATTCAAACCTCAAAGGTTGCACGCAATCCCCCCAGGACCTCTCATCTCAGTGCTCCCCAGGCGACCCCTTGCACGAGCACTCGATGCTATTCTTATATATGCCATTCACGGGTGTCTCTCACATACCAAGAATCCACAACATGCGTTGTTTTCCCGTGTGGCCTTCTAGGCTCGTACGAAGTAACTTCAAAGTCCCCTGGACCACACTGCTCGTTGTGTGGCTATGCCTCATGCTTCTTCGTATAGGCATGCTAACAGCTATTGCTTCTTCACATAGACATGCTAACGTGGACCCCTCGATGGTTCTCTCCACGACACCACCTCGCTACGGCATTGTCGGTGCCTTCCCTCTCATAAGGAGAAGAGGGTACCGGTTATGTAAGTCCTAGGGGAGCGGAGAAAACCCACCTCGTCTGAGCTGCAGGATGTTAAACTGCCAAGAACCATCGTCCTTAGCACATGACGTTAAACTGTGACCTCGCCCCGTGCCTCACACATAGGGTCCCCCCACCTGGGAAATTCTCCACGCCCACTCGTCTCCATAGGGATGGGATCACCCCTCACAGGGGATGATATCCTTCTTATTGGAGTGGAGTTTGTCCGTGAAAAAATGCATCCACCATGGTGTAAGCCCCTAGTTTTCCTTCCATGAGGCATCATCCCTGCTCCTCTTTTTATCTTCGGTCTTTAAGGCCAGCAGAGGGTGTGAAAGGGAATGGGGATCCTATTTTCTTCAGTCCCAAATCCCTCTCCCATTGCACTTTGTCGCCCTCGGGCTTCCATCCTGGAGTAATCCACAACTTCTTGGGCTTATAACCATGCATAAGCCCCTATTTCCTATTTGGGCCACTCAACGCGTAAGCCCCTCTTCACTCCCCACTAACGCACCTTTCACAATGTGATCTTCAGGTCTTTGTTATCTATTGTTTCTCACACCGAGCATGACTCACGTGATCTTAGAGCAAGAACTGACCATGACAAACACCTTGGGCCACCTCAGAGTGTAAACCCCAATCCATCCCGAACTATGGGGACTTTAAACCATGTCAAGGCATTGTATATAGGAAGCCTCTATGAGGTTCAAGACCCAAAAACCTTTGGCCACATCAGTGTGTAAGCCCCAATCCATCCTGAACTATGGGGACTTTGATCCATATCAAGGCATGGTACGTAGGAATCCTCCATTAGGTTCAAGCCCCAAACACCTTAGGCTGCCTCAGAGTGTAAACCCCAATCCATCCCGAACTATAGGGACTTTGATCCATGTCAAGGCATGGTATGTAGGAAGCCTCCATGAGGTTCAAGAACCAAACACCTTGGGCCGCCTCAGAGTGTAAGACCTAATCCATCCCGAACTATGGGGTCTTTGATCCATGTCAAGGAATGGTACGTAGGAAGCCTCCATGAGGTACAAGACCCAAACACCTTGGTCCGCCTCAGAGTGTAAGCCCCAACCCATCCCGAACTATGAGAACATTGATCCATGTCAAGGCATGGTACATAGGAATCCTCCACGAGGTTCAAGTCCCAAACACCTTGGGCCACCTCAGAGTATAATCCCCAATCCATCCCAAACTACATGGAATTTGATCCATGTTAAGGCATGGTATGTAGGAAGCCTCCACGAGGTTCAAGCCACAAACACCTTGTGCCACCTTAGAGTGTAATCCCCAATCCATCCTGAACTATGGGGACTTTGATCCATGTCAAGGCATGGTACATAGGAATCCTCCATGAGGTTCAATCCCCAAACACCTTAGGCCGCCTTAGAGTGTAAGCCCCAAGCCATCCCGAACTATGGGGACTTTGATCCATGTCAAGGCATGGTACGTAGGAAGCCTCCACGAGGTTCAATCCCACCACCCAGTTGTTCTGACCCCCTTCATGTTGGTTCACCCCCATCTTGTATGACGTTAAACTTTATTTTCCATATGAACTATGTGGTCTTTGATTCCTCGCCACAAGGATATATAGGAAGCCTCCATGAGGTTCAAGCCCGTAACTCATGTCTCATCCTAACCTCTCCCTTGAGCCTATGTGTCTCAGGAAGCTCATGTCCAAATCTGGAGGTTCCACTTCCTCTGGGTCCTATTCATGCATCCATTCTCATGGGTCGCCTCCTCAGGTGTCCCATCATTTCATCAAACTGCATGGACTTTGATTCCCCGCCACGGGGATATGTAGGAAGTCTATTCACAGCTTAAGCCCAAATCCATCATCCATCCTGATTCTTACCTGTGCCGCCACATCCTAGTGAGATCATTCCATCCCATTCCCCATTCCGTTTGACAACATTCGGGAAGCCACCCACATGTTGGCCCCAATATCGGTGTTCCCTCTAGGGGGTTCTTCAATCTGATACACTCTAATCAGTGTTCTGGTCATTCAGATCTGTCTCTGCTGGATGTTAAACTCACGAGATACCCTGTGTTAAACATGGGAAGTTGAGTAAAACCTCAGATACATGCCCATGGCATACAATTCCCCATGTTCGATGTGGGATGCCTCGGGAATCTGCGCCCTCGAGAATCCCTATAATAAGGGACATAAGATAGACATGCCAATCCCCCTGTGTCAAGACATGCCAATGGTTCCCAACATGACTACTCTCCTAACCAAAGGTTGCTGCCCTGACCGGACCCCTTGGAGCATCCTGACAGAAGCAATGTAATTAACTGGTGTCCATAAATATATGGCACCATGAAGAGTCTCAATAACAACATCTTAAATATATTAGGGAGACCCGGACTAGGTTAAGAGTTCTTAAGAGGAATCCACGGAAGGAAGAGCCGACATCCCATCATCTCGTTTCAATCAAAGAGTAGATGTCCCTAAATAAAGAGCAAATGTTGCCCACCTTTGGAAAGTGGGAATACGGGGTAATAGTTGTGCGTCCTCTACGTGACGGATGCGTGCGCTCCTCGGAGAAAGTTTCAGAAATAGTGATTCAAGTCCATGTCCCTTGGATATGAACATGTATTCTCTATTTAATCATGAGTTTCTTCCTATGTTGATATGCCCACGTGATGAAATTAAGAGGCTAAGCCTTCTATGCTTAGCTCATGCATTAAGCCACCCTTATGAAGTGTGGTTTAATTGAAATGAATAAGGTGGTGACCTTGTTATAATTAAATGTTATTGATTGAATTATTATAGGTATTGGGTGACACATGGGTTCTTTTATGAAATCCATGAATGGGCTCATTTGGCTACTACCTTTCATATGCCTGAGTGACACTTGGAATCCTTAGTGGATTTCCAAGGACAAACTCATGAGGGGTGACTGTTATATTTCCCAAGTGATAAATGGACTCCTAATGGATTTCCAAGGATCGAATCATAGGTAAGTTGATCTCATATTTCGTGGGGGGGGTACTTGGGATCCCTTAGTGGACCACCAAGGGCAGTCTAGTGAAAATAATATTATTACACACATAGAGTGATACCTAGATTCTTGTGAGGATCGATATAGATGGTCTTGTAAGGATCTTGGTTTATGATACACCTGGAGCAATACATGGATTCCCATTAAGGAATTCTAAGGATGGGATCAAGTACCTAATTGAATAATTAATGAAATGATTTAGATGATGTGTCTACCAAGCCAAAGAAATATCTTAGATTCGACCAGTTCCTCACACCATATAGATGGTATAGTCAGCCTTATGTTGTTACTATTATTACGGGGGAACTAGGCTATGTGCTAGGTCTAAAGACTTAATTATTAAATGAAATTTGATTATAAATTGATATAGGAATGACTATTAATTTAGGAACTTTCCATCTAAGGTCTAAGTAGGTAGTAGAGGACGGGTATCCATGGAAACACTAAACTTTATGGGTTGTTTACTTTCAGTACTTATTTTTTGTATTATATTAAGGCTTACACATTATTTTTATTATATACTCATCGACTGGATGGAATTTGACATTCGGTGGTTGTCTACCAGGATTGTATCTCACACCCTGTTCGGGCCACTGATGAGTACCCAAATAGACTATATTATTGAAGGTATGGACAAGGGAAAGCTCCCTACTACATGTTCTTGATTGCTACTTAGAAGAAGAGGAGCACAAGACTGAGATGAGGCTCATGATGCTAGATGGGATAGTTTTTTGTACTTTTTTTATCTTTTCATCCATTTATTGTACTGATTTCATGGGTACCTATTTTCGATGTTTTATAGAAATATGACATGTATCATCATCATGATCTATATATGAGATTCCTCATGGTATTGTTTATTTATATATATCTTTGGAGGTTTCACTTTGTTTGGTTTATTTACTAATTCAGCTACTTATATGATATTGTATATATATTGTTCTACACTCTAGTGACGAGGATATAGTCTCCTCATAGAAACACATAGGCTCTCAATGCTAGTCATAATCCTTTTGTGTTTGGGGAGATTTTATTGATGCCATGTGGAAAATTGGGATTGGGGAACCTTTCAGTGGAATATGGGTCTGGGACGTTCGAACTTGAATAACATGAGTTACAATGGAGTTTTCTAAGTTTACATATTAAGTGTTTCTTATATTTTTGTATACAGATTATACCATGTTTTTAGTTTTGACATTCCTAGGTAAATATCTAACATCCTCTTGAGTTTTTGAACTGATCCTAGTGACCACACCAATGGTACTATTCATATGGTTCATCTCTGTTGTTCTTGGAAGTTTCCATTTATTTATCACAATAATGCCTCTCAATAATTGACTCATTTGTATCTCTATGTTGAGAATTCTATTACTAGTTTTGGCATTATTAGAATTATGTTGATATTTCTATGAATCAAACTACCCCATTGATTTTGAAACATTAGTTTTAGATGATCTTATGATTTTTATGTTTTAGCTTTAGTTTTATTTTAAAATTGTGTTCTTTGTGGATTTTGAATATCATGGGCAACCAATTTTTATCTGCGGACCCCTTGTTCTCTATAGGATAAGTTAGGATGATTCCTATAGATATGAATGTAATTTTTTGAAAAAATTTCATCTCTAGCTTTAATCCTTTTAACGTAACCTGAAAAATTAACATTTTCTTTTTTTTGAGATGAAATATCAAAGTTTGGGAAACAAATTCAGTATGTCCATACATTCCACATTGAAGAAACAATTACATAAGTGATTGGTTCTAAGTTTTTTAGCCCACTTGAATAACATTTTTTTAGAATTATCATTAATTAATTATTGTAGTTTTTCTATGATTTCATTCAACTGAGAATTCATTTTAATTCCCACACTAGCACTATTCTCTCCACAATTCACTCTCCTTCTTCTAGAATTTTTAATTTTGTGAATTAAGAGATAAGTTGTTGTAAATTTTCCTTAGATCTTTAATAGTTTTATCATTATAATTACCATCAGATAATTGATCCACTAAATTCTGACCTAAATAGGGTTATCATTCATAGAAAGTATCCACGTGGAGATGGAAAGAGAGATGATGATGTGAACACTGCCTAAGAACGTCCCTAAATATATCCCAAGCCATATGAAATTTCCATCCACCCACTTGATAGGAAAAAGTAATATGATTTTGAATATGTCCTTTTAATATCCTTGGGTAAAATTTGGTGAAAAAAGAATTATAAATTTGTCCCTAAGTTTCAATTTTTTTTGATCTAGACATAATAACCAATTTTATCATACTTCTTTAGAAAAAAAAGGGGAACACTGTCATTCTATGTTCATCCTTAGTAATCTCTTGAAATGGAATTTCATGCACTGTGTTGTATAAATCTATGATGAAATCTAGAGAGTCATCATTAGACAAACCATGCAATGAAGGTAAAAAATAGATGTGTGACTGTTTCAGCTCAAAATTCAGGACTCTAAGAGAAAACGTAATAGAAGAAGGGTTGCTCGAGGCTTGAGGAATTTGAAACTACCCATCCTAGACCTTTCATTCCTCTCTTGAACAAGTTCATGTTGTAAATTCTTCTAATTATTATAAAGATATCACTCTCCCAAATATTCCATTTTAAATTTATCTTTTCTAAGATCCTTTAGATGTTTTTAAATTTTAGTTTAGTCCGGCTCTAAAATATAAGAAACTGAACTTTTTTGAAAGAACTAAGTGAAGAAAAAAACTTTTCAGCAAAATAAACAAATTAAATTTTTATAGAACAAAATTTTGATTTTGTATTTTGGTTTTTAGATTTTTTGGATGTGTGAATCCTTTCTAGAAGTGACATAATAAAAGTTATGGATAAGTCATTGATGACCTAAAATTTCAATCCTAAAAACTTCTATACGAAAATAAGAAAGTTATCATATCCACATGGAAGGGAAACGTGACACAGTCCAAGAAAGAATATAAAAATATAAAGAAAAACACACTTAATTTAAAAGAAAAGTGGTGAAAATATGTTGTTTAAGAAAAAAAAATGAAATGATGAAGATGCAACCAAGAAAGAAAATTGTGAAAGAAGTTTGAAGAAAATTTGAGCAAGTGATAATAAGAATGAAACATGAGGGAAATTTTAATTGTCTAGTAAACATATTTCTTTTCTTTTTGTGTAAATTTAATTGAAATAAGAAATCAAATAGGTAGTCAAAATCTTGGTCGATAAAATTGAATAAAAATCTAATGATTTTTTAGATCGTAAGAAAAAAACCATTTTATTAGAAGAGAAAAGATTCTAATTACTATTTCAAGAATGATTTTACAAAAAAAATATTTACCAATATGATATTGTAAAATCTAATTTCTCCACTAAATTTTTATCTTATGATACTTTTTTGATAAAAAAAGAATTAAAAATCAAGAATGAAATGAAAAATAAGATAAAGACAGGAAGTCATCCCTTGATCTTCCACTCTGGAATGAACATGTGCACTATCTTCAGCTACTTCCCTTTCTTCTCTCCAGATATCTGATGAAAAAATTGTTTATAATTAAAATCTTTCCAATAATGTGTGTCATAAAATCATGATGCAGTCACATACTTATATTTTTCTAGTTGCACACTCATTTAATTTTTTTATATTAATGAGTCTGTCATTACTGACAGAATCTCCTTCCTTAAGACTTCCATCACTTTCACCATAATTTTTCCCACAAAATTCACCGGTCTAACAATTAATTCACCATCTGACACATCTGAACCTTCATGAAATCACCATATCTCCATAACTATTCATATATTCACTCTCACCTCTGAAACTACCTTCATACCCATGGAATTGAAGCAGACTATATCCCATGATCTTTTTTGAGAACCTTTCTTATACTGGGTCAAGCTTAGGAAAAAAATCAAACATAGAACACACAACAAAGTAAATATCCTTAGGTGGATGAAGTGTTGTCACATCCATTCCATTGCACAAAAATATTAGATCATATGGTACATGGAAATCATCACTTTTTTAGTTGGAGGAAATGGAACAAGCAAATTACCTATCCATCCTCTAATTGAACATAGAAAAGAAAACAAGAATGTAACATCACAACACCTTCAAACCATATTCATCTTTCGAGCTCTAACTGGTTAAAAATGATTTGGTCTCAACATTCAGGTCTTCAATAAATCCATCAATCCTTAATAAGAAATAAAAATAGTGGAGTCATCATCCTCAGTCAATTGGTCTCTGACTAGTCACACCCTTCAAATCCACTCAAAATCAGTCGAATTCAGGTGAGATGTATCATATTCAATATGAAAGGTTTTTTTAAAGTAATTTTTCAAAACTGGTTTTAATTTGGTGAACTCGAGATTAGAAAACCTCTGAATCCCAGTTGTCGACTCGGTTTGCTGACTTCATCATCAATAGGTCACCCTTAGACTCAACTTGGATGGCTTCGAAAGAGTAGAATTTGATGGCAGATCATCAAATATGGTTGGTAGCTTTAGGCTTGTTCTTCCTTAGTGAAAGTGGATGTGGCTCAAATGAAGATGGAAAATCCTTTTGTTCACTGAATAAAATTATAATAAAGAAATTGACAAACTTAAAATAAAATAATCACATGGTCATTCAATAAAAAGAGAGTATTATTATAAATTAAAATTTCAACAAAAAATATATATACAATAGATTAAGCTAAAATCTAAAACATTAAAAATTTAATTTTAACCAAAAAATTATTGAAATAATTAAATTTATTAATAAAAAATGAATAAATTATAAGACATAAACATTAACATTTTAATAAAAATTTGAAAATAAATAAACAAATAAAATAAAACAATCCCCCACTAATGTTATTTAAAAATTAAATTAAATAGTTTAAAATAAATAATGATAATTTACTAAATAACACAGAATAAATCATAATACTAATACTAACCTCTTAAAAACTAATTTTAGCATTAAAAATAAGAGCCACATCAGAGAATAAAAACTGTTTTTAATGTAAAATATTACTTAAGTTTCAAGAATGTTAAACATAGGTTTCATAAGTACAACATTGTGTTTTTATTGATTTATTTTACATTATAACTATAAATTTTTATATATGTAGGTTTCAATTAATTTCAAGTCATTCTTGTATTATGATAATGTGTTAAAAGTGATTATATTTGTAAAATATGAATTTTTTACTATTCACCTAATAATTAATTATTTTAGAAAAATCTAAAGAATTACCATTAAGATGATTCTTTCATGCAGAGTTCCTAAATGATGTTCATTATCTAAAATTCAAATTTGAAAATTTATAAATTTATATTTTAAATTAAAATTCAATATATAAAAAGTTTTTTTTTAAAATATCATTTTAAAAGTTTGTTGTAATTAATCATATATTGCATGTATTTTATGATTGATTAATTTTTTTTATTTACTAAAGGTTTTTTTATTCTTATATATTATTAAAAATAAATATATAATGACTCATTTTAGTTTAGTGCATGTGAAGAAAGCTATTAAACATGGTATTAATTTAGAAAAAAATGTATTCCAAAATATCACAGTTTTAGAAAACGAGTATTAATTGTATAAAAAAGAAAATTATGACTTATTTATAATTCTATAGAATATGGAACAGTGAACTCTAAATCTACAACCAATGCACTGATGTTGTTTTGGGATTATGAACCAAACATCCTCAAAACATCTGACATAAATTTAACCAATTTAGGGACTACATAAGACATGATATTAAATTAGACATAAGAGATTATAATAAGGTAAAAAACTTGAGAAGTGTTCTTATGAAATTATAAAATAAGTAATATTTAATTATATAGGAGTTACAATATGTAAAAAATGGTTTAGGATTCAAGGTATGAGATTTCTCATCTCAATTTTCTTTCTTTCAGGCTTATGTCATCTCACCAAATGTCTTATTTTGTGTATGTATAGAATACTATATGGATTTATTTTATAAAATTTAATTAAATTCATGCGGAATACAAAAATATTACATTTTATCTTCATCTACATACTTTGGATTCAAAAGTTACCGAACCTGTAATCTATTTTTATTTATGATACTTTTATTAATGTTTTAAATTCCTTTTCCTCCATTCCCATATCCCTTTAAAAGTTTCAAGAATTTTATTATTTATACTTAAATTACTTTTAAAGTTCTTTTCCAACTACTTTAAACATTATTCACAATGTTTTATAAGGTATTAATTTTAGTGATTTCTATAAAGGATATTCTTTATTTTCTTTACAAAAGTGGAAAACGAATTTTTTTGACACACGAGGAATGAACACAATTTATTCCATCATGAAAATTAATCTTTAAGAAGATTTATTTACATATTTTCATGGTTTTTTAAAGACTATAAAATTTATCATTCTTAATCCATTTTTAAGAGATTTCAAAGGAAAAATTATTTTTACACTTATTTTTACATAAAGCCTGAAAATGCTTCTTTATATGTGAAAGAATATATTTTATGATATTTTATTAGAGAGATGACTGATTATATATGTTTTATGTATGTTATTATTCTTGGATATTGTTCATAAAGAGGGGTGATCCTGATATAGATATTCAATGCATTGGGTAATGTGGATGGTTTTAACTTATTTTAAGTTACTACTGTGATATGGATTGAGTTAATTGTTTATAAGTTACTCTTATGAAATGGATAGAGTTAACTATTTACATGTTACTCATGTCAAGTAATTAGAATTAACCAGGTAGGTTATTACTTTGTAAGAGTGAATTTGAGAGTTATGTGAATATAATTTCCCATGCTACCAATAGGTTTATGGGTTTTTATGGAAATATTTTTATTTCAAAAGGCATGAAAATAAATTTTTGATTTAAAGGAAGGTTTTTTATTCTATAAAAGTGAATGATTTTCTTTCGAGGAATGGTTTTAATTTTTTTTCAAGAAACCCTCATGATTATGATTTTTCCTTTATGATTTCTTATGAGATGTTTTATGAAAATAATTGGGAGGTGAGCTTGATTTATTGAGTAATTAAATGATCATTTTTAGATCAATTTTAATTATATAAAAAGTAAATTGTATACAGTATTTTTTGATTTTATAAATATACTAACATGTTTCATTCATTCTGTATCACTTATAATGATTTTTGTGATAATCTTGAATTTACAAATGTTTTCACATGGCTTATGGGTGATTATAAACTATTGAAATATTTATCTTTCCTTTATAGTTATTTGTCTTAAAATAACTGTTTTTTATTAAATCAAGAGTTTAAATTTAAGAATACTATTTTATTGGAATAATTGAACATCGAGTGGAGGAGTAAAATTTATATTATAAAGGATTGATATATAAAAGTTTTCCTGATTATAAATAACACTAAACCTAAAAGATCATGGGAATGTAATAAAATTACATCCTTTATATTAAAATCATAATTATGGTCTGATAATTGTACGAGCTGTTATAATAAGAATAAAAAACTACTAGACCAAGGGAACAAATAAGGTAATATAATATGACAATCAATAAGATGGATCATTATAACTAAGGTATACTTATCATCCATTCCATAATTATGGATTTCTTATTAGATTTTGGAATTATCCACTCTAGAATATCTAGGCAATTTTCTAAGAGCATAAAATCACCACCTTAAAAATTAGATATGGAATGATTAAAGAAATATTCTTTTTATATGGCTATTATATCCCATGTTGATGTTTATTTGAACTTTTTCTGTGAAAATAATATTATTCTTCATTTATATAAATTTGTTTTGATTTTGGAATGTAAATTTTATCTCCACACAAACTCAATATTAGTTATGAGAATAGAGAAATAAAATATCATATTTCAAATCAACTTATAATCAAACCATCAGTGAAAGTATATCTATAAACACTCTAGGATAATCTATTACATTATATGGGTTTTAATACCAAGACCTGAGGGGTATATCATGAAATGTATGGGAATGGATAAGTTTCTTAGTCTCACCCATGATTGTAAGGTAGATTCCTTATTAAAAATTATACCTTGAGAAATGAATATGTCAAAAATACCTTATATAGAAACTCATCAATGAGAATAATTAAAATTGTGACAACTTAGTTTTCATAATGGGGTAGAATGTAACATCCTAGATTTTCAATAAATATTTTCATCCTAAATTGATTATGTAAATGATAAATTTACTTATATAATAATAGCAACAAAGATATTATGTTCATATATATATATATATATATATATATATATATATATATATATATCACCTAAGTTGACTCCTTATATATTTTTCATGTATAATTATATTTTATTCATTTTAAATGTGTTTTAAGAAAAAAGGGAAGCCTGTAGGTTGGGTGAAAACTCATCACATCTGGAAAGGATTTTGTTCTCAAACCCGTAGATGAAGGATGATAAGGGCACAATGTATACCACTAAAATTTGTGTTTTCCTACTTCCATCATCCATCCATTTTAAATATTTGTACTTATATATATATATATTAACATATTTGTGATTTTTTTACATATATAATTTATTTGATAGAAACCTTACATTTATTAATTTTTTTAGATCCTCAGTGTAATTTAGACATTATGGGTTAACATATTATAATATAAGTTTTTATAGTCACAAATTCCTAACATATTATAATTAATGTTATATAATTGTTTATGTGAATTGCATGATGGATGGTTGAAAACCTTTTAAAAAAAATAATACTTTATCATGGATTATTAATTTACATTATAATTTTTTGAATTGTAAATGGATTTTTACTATATTTTGTGTAAATTTTTTATTACACTAAAAATTACATTTGTATCACAAATATTAACATGTTTTCTAATAAAATAAAATTATTACATTTTTATTATTTTTTATTCAAAAATAGAATCATTCATATTTATAACATCATATTGTCAATAAAGTTTTATTAAGTTCTGATAATAATTTTTTCAGAAATGTGAAATGGTCACGATCATAATGTATAATTTTTTTTGCATTAAAAATGTTTTACTAATCGTATATTGAACAGAAAAATTTAAAATATTTGGAGAATTAAATTCCCTAAAATATATTTTTTTCATATATAAATGGTAATGAACCAAACATGGTTGACATGACATGTAACCTGTGACAACTCATGATAAGGTAGAGATCCACACAAGCACTAAACCTCGTCTTATGTGTAACAAATTAGAGATAAATAAACATAGTTCAATGTGGAAGAAGATTAAAAATCCACAATACATACAAGGTTATTTAAATAAGGATAAAAATTGAAGAATAACTAAAAAATAACAAAAACATTAATCCACGTTACCAACTTTCACCACTAACCAATCTCACTAAGAATGGGACAATATCCTAGAGAAGTTGGAAAGACACATGTTGCACATCCATTTACTCATCTCCTAGAAGAAATGATCTGCATACACCCAACAAAATATGTAATGTGTGAGGAAATTTTCCATAAGCATACCACCATCAATCTATACAATGTTTTTCACCACAAAACAATTATTTCTAATGTTAAAACAAAAAAAATTACAAATAAATTTCATATGAATTTTTTTTACATAAAATAACCTATGGTTTTCTTTAAAATTATTCATATCGAAGGATACATTAATTTAAATATTAACATGAGTGTAAAATAGAGTTAAATAATAAGAAAATCATTTCTCATAAGATAAACATGTGATAAATCAAACAAGAAACAATGCCATCATATAATACACCAAGCACAAGTTGGGATCTAGACTATGCGAATACGTACTGGGACATGTAAAGGAATAGTAATCCATGCATACCATGAACCCTAATGATGTCAATTATTTCCTCATTCAATCAATATTATATGAATAATACCTAGGGGTTCTGCACTCACTAAGGTTAGAATAAATCCATAACATGATACACCAAATTATTCCTATGTTCTATATTTTACCAAAAAATTAAATAAACAATGTTCACAATTTTAAAAATCATTTTCACAAGTAAATCATCACTTATTACTTACTTTAAAAATCATTTTATAGTGAAATTTCATCTTGAAGAATTACATTGAACACAAGAAGTTCATAAATCTATTTTAATGGAAAACCCCTTTAAAAACCCATTATATGCTACCAAATATTATTAAAAAATACACTTTAAAATCAAAGAAATAATTTTCATGAAATGAAAAAATTAACATATATTAACATTGAATAATTAATGTGATAGAAATATTGAATAGAGATACCGACCTCAACAAAAAAGGATGAATAATTATCACAACTAACCCTGGTCAACCCTGAACTGGTCACCTGTACTACCCATGACATCCCCAAAAAGAATTACTGATCATCCTAGGGTGAAAAAAAGTGACATTGAATCATAGATAAATGGTGGGAATGATTTCTAAGAAGATAAATAAAAAATCAAATGAATAATAATTGATAAAACTAATATAGATAAATAACCAACAAGAAAATCTAGACATAAAATGAAAACAAAATCAAACTGAACATGAAAACCCAACAGATCCCCACATGACCCTGCTATTCCCTCAACAAAACCAAAACCCAACATCACACCATAGAGATTGAAACAATTATGGAACCAACACGTGAGGCTAAAAATAATATTGAAAGTATAGGAATGCGTATTAAAACTAAGTAGGCCTGTCCAAGTAATCTATTTACAATGCATTTCTTTTAATAAAGATTAACTAATTTGAAGTTTTAAATACAATATAAAATCATATGTTTTACACACATTTATTTTTAAAACAAATAATAGTAAATTTCCCTCTTTATTTACAATAGGTTTTTCATTACAAAGAATGTAATGGGAGATGGAGAAAAATGAAAGAGAGTATTAAACATTGATTTTAAAAATATTCATTATAAAAACCACAATAATAACCAAAAATTCATTTTTACCAAGATGAAACAATATCAAAGGGAGATGAATAAATAGCCACCCAATAATGGAAATGAAAGATATCACACATGTAGAAAAATTAGATGAGGCACTTAAATTATCTGACATACATAAATAAGTGAAAGAGACACATTAGAATACCGAGAAGCTCAAGGGATAATCTAAAACATACAATCCCTGATCCACCATGTAGGTGAGAATGATGAAATCAACATCCCTCATGCTTAATCGTACCATACCTGGCCTAATCGAGGGGAATAACACCAAAGTAGAGTAAATCCATACTAAGGGAACTATTCAGAGCATAATCCTAAACTAGTGTAGAAAAAGTTCTCAGATAATCCTCTAGCTAAGCTAGGTTCCCATGCCATATATAAAGTGGGGATGATCCAAGAAAAGTCAAACAATATTATATATATAATAAACACAATACCTCACACTAACCACACAACCATGTGTCACCCTTGAATCACACTAAGGAATAATCCCTATGCCTTTTAACCATCAACTCGTAAATAAAGTCCATGATGATGACCTATCATTCCATTTATAAATCAATAAAGAAAGAGACACATCCTAATGGGATTTTTTTTTAAGAAAACCCATTTTTATCAAAAGCACCAATTGGGCCTCATGAATTATTTAAGCGAATAACCATTTTCACAGGGATCAAACACAACATTTATAAATACAAAAGAAATTATAAACCCATTTGAGAAACTTGATTCACCATTTAGGATCTAAAAAAATATTATAAATACAAAACATTAATTTAGAAACCACAATTTTATTATAAAGTCCAACTAAGAATTTTTTGAACACTTGGTTTGTGAAGTATAGTAAAACAAATTCATACAGTCCAATAAAAGTATAAATTAACTTAATTTCACATCAAAAAATTATTCTAAAAAACTTACATGACTAATTAGAATAAAAAAAGGTGTTAAAATCAAACAATCAATGTTTCTTCAATTTAATGTCCAAATATAAAGGGAAACCTACCTCAACCTAAATGCACTTGGAAAACGACAACCCACAATGAATTAAAATAGGTCCAAATAGACAAGAACACCCAAAATGAATATTAACAAGATGAAACCAAAAAATTAAAACTAAATATCCACAAACCATATACCAAAGAGACCAAGGGATAAGAGGAACCAAAGAGAAATGGAAGAAGAAGGAAGAGTAAGAAGAGAGGAAGATATTTCCTTGAATAAATCTGAAAAAAAACATAAATAAATCCCCTGATTTCACCCAAGGAAGAGAATTGGAGCTGTGAAGGAGAAGGAAGGATCATCCGTTGATTCGTACAAACCAAAAGGGTAGAAATAGAGGATATTTGAGATTAATAACCAAGAGGGGAAATGGTAATTTGGTACTTTTAATGAAACTGGGAACCATGCATGGTTTGGTCGCATGTTCTAGGAAACCATGTGCCTACCATATTCCCATCATTAGACACACATGAAACCCACATGGTTAAGGAAACTGTGTACCATCCCTATGGTCTGGATCTATAAAAAATTATAGAATCATGTACATGATTCTCACATAGTTTTAACTTATTATGCTCAAGCTATTATCTCTTATCTAGGGACACCCATAAATTTCCTGATTTATCTTGTGAGATGCATGGTTTAGATAAATCCATGTGCTACCCTTGTAACCTTAACTATGAAACCCTTATAGTGCAAGTTAAAAATGAACTGGAAGGACACTCATCATCAAGAGGCCACACAGTTACCACTTAACTATAAACATAAACTGTGAAAAAGATAAAAAATAACCCAAAACTCAAAATTTTTATATGAAATACCTAGAAATTAATAGAAAATTCAAATAAAAAATGATAAAACAAAATAAAAGTAAAAAATATAAAACTAGGTGTGAAAATTATCCCCACCATAATGATTTCTTCAACTAGAAAACCTCATTATTTCTATCTAATCAAGTTAATGAAAATGGATCACACACCTACATGATATGATTCCTAAAAATGAAAGGCACATTAACAACCAATCGAAAAAATTCATGCACTTAAACCTTAAAAAACCATTGTACTCAACCACTAGTCAATAGATGACCAAAATCTCAGACCATAACCCAATAAAATACCAAAAATAAAACCATTGGTCCTACTCCAAGGGCCCCTAATTTTAAAAATGGAGGCTCAGAGTTAGATGACTTTGGGGGACAAGGATAATCACCTAATAAATCCTCAATAGAAAATAGGGGAGAGAAGATATAGAAACAAGGGTATTAATTCAATCAAAATGGGAGGATAAGGTGGAATCCCCACCATTTTATTATTATAGTTGGGTGAGAAACCATCACCTTTGATAAAACACTAACATCCATAGCAGAACAACCCCACATAAACCTTTGGATGAATCAAACGAACATGACCCACAACGAGACATGATTCGCACCATGATAGAGAGACCCAAATTCCATCAAAAGATGATTCCATTAAATCAAAGACTCTAAAAAGGCACAAAACATCATTTCGTGTTCTATACAAAATGGAAACCCCCAAAAAATAGAACCATTTAAATAATTAAACCTTTACATGGAAAACCTTAAATAGAACTCACACTAGTGTAATGTTCATCCAATTGAGACTGAAGGGGGATTATCTACCAAAAGAACCCCCACTAACATAGCTTCAACCTGAAATTCTCACCTCACCACCTCAACAAAAGAGCTATAATGAATTAAAAAACTCTCGATTGAAGATCAAGACAAAGCTCATTTTCAAAATGTCTAGATTTTAGAGAATCATATTTAGTTAACTCTAAAAGATAGGGAACTTGATCCAAAAAATGACAAATAAAGTCCAACACTGAAAGAGATCTTTTCTAAAGGTAGAACATCTGATTCAACCTCCCCACCTTCACATGCTTAAATAAATAATTCGATACAAATTATGCCTTAAAGAATTCCTAGGAGTTTTCTTCCTGAGGATTGGTACTAATGAATAAATTCTACCACTTACAACTCGGAACATCAAGCATAAAGGTAGAGAACTTAACTCTGAGGCTTGGGAAACCCAAGGAGTCTGAAGATCCTTTTGGTTTTCTATATCCACCCTTATGATTAAAAATTATCCACTTGGACATAAAAGAGAGTAGGGTTCAACTTCCAAAACAAAAGAAGTATTTCCTTAGACTGATCAACTGGAGGGTCCAATAATGGTGAACCACCATAGATTTACCTCAAATATCCATTAAATAATTGTTGGTGGAATACTCTAGACAATAAAAAAACCAAGAACTCAATCAAAACTAACTCTCCAGCCAGAACTCACCACTTTAAAACACCAAACATAAAAAGAAACTAATATGAAAATTCCAAAAAAACATTCTCAAAAATTAAAATAACCACCATTTAGAAAAAGAAATTCAAATTCCCCCCTCCAATACATTTCATTCCATGAAAAACTCTTTAATTACATCAGGAAATCCATTTTTTTTTATTAAAACCTCCTTCTCAATTTAAAAAAACTGATTTTACTAAAATCAGTTAATTAATAAACCATTTATCAAAAATTAATTTATTTAAAAATAAAATTTCCATGAATTTACTTAAATAGATATTAAAACTCATTTATACATTCCAAAAACCAAAACATTTCTTCTTGAAATCTAGTTTTCACAATTTAATCCAAGGTTTTCAAAACAATTTCAAAATCAGAGAGACCTAAAATAAACTCTAGAGGGGAAAATAGTGTCGATGGGTGACTCTGAGATATGGTTGGTAGCCATATTACAATTATTCCACTATCAAAGAGAATTTTTTAGGACCATGGAATTATATCCACATGGAATTCAAGGTTCTGAGATCTCACTTAAACCACTGGCCTAACTCCCAATTCATTTCCGCAAACACCAAACAACCCAAAAGATCCAAATAAACTGAAAAAATACAACTTCCCATGGCATGTCAATGTTAATCTTTAAAGTTTTTGTCCAGAAACCTCCACATACCTACATCCTAGGTTTCTATAGTCCTACTCCTTTTACATTGACAACCTAAACAAAAAGGGACTCTATAAAATTCGGTTTATCTAAATAAACTATCCAGTAATACCGTTTTATCACGAACCAACCTAGTTCAACCTTGAAATGGTCACGTGATCTAGACTATGACATCCCCAAGGTGAATTCCCTATTACATTGTGGGGTTGACAAGCACCAGGGAATAATAAAGTAATGGTGAGAATTATTTCACCCAAGATAAATAAACAAAAGCATCAAAATAATAAATTACAATCCAAATATAGTAAAATAACAAATAAGAACAACCAAAATTAAACTAAAAAAACCAAACCAAACATGGAAACCCAATAGATCTCCATATGACCTTGTGGGTCACTCACCAAACCAAAACCCAAGACCACACAACAGTGATTGAAACTAAGCTGGAACATGCTCTAGAGGATAACAACATGAATGAAAGTATATGTGTGAGTGTTAAATCTTAGAAGGAATTCCCAAGTAATATATTAGAAATTAATTTTTTATAAATAAATATTCAATAACCATAAGTTTGAAATAAAATATAAAAACATAGGTTTTACACAAATTTATATTTTTAAAAAATAATGGTATATTTCCCTCTTTATTCAAAACATGTTTTTCAAAACTATGAAGGGAATGAGAGAGAGTGAAAAATGAAAGATATTATATAACACTGTTTTTTCAAATATTCTTTTTGAAAACCCTAAGAAAAACCAAACATTAAGTTTTACTAGGATGACACACTACCAAAGGTAGTTGAAGAAATAACCACATGACGAGGGAAATGGAAGATAACACACATGTAACCAAATCAGTTATTGCACCTAAATTATTCACTGTAGATAAATAAGTTCCATTGAAACATAGTAATACCTAGTAGCTTAGGGGATAATCTAGAATATATGTTCCTTGATCCATCATGTCCGTACAACTAATGTAATCAATATCCCTCATGATCAGTCATGCCCTATCTAGATTAATTGTGGGGAACAATCCTAAACAATGGAAAATCCATACCAAGGGCCACTTGCTATAGAGTAATCCTAAACTAGTACAACAAACTTTCTCAAATAATCCAATAGAAATGCTAGTTTCCCATGTCATATCAAATGTGGGGGTAAGACAGGAAAATAAAAACAATAAACTGTATATATATATATATATATAATAAATAGAATCCATCACATAAACCAAACAACCAAGGGTCACCCCCTAATCACCCCAAAGAATAATCCCTATGCTTTATAACCATAAACTCTCAAGGGATTTCCCAAGATGAGGTCCTCCAATTACCTTTAGCAATCGAAAAATAATGATACACGTCTTAGGGGAGTTTTTCGAAGAACAATTATGCATCAAAAGTGCCAACTGAGCCTCATGAATTATTTGAGAGGAAAATTGTTTTCAAAGGGATCAAACACATCATTTATAAATATAAAAACCACATAAAACCCCATTTGATAAAATCAATTCATATTTTAAGAATAAAAACCCATTTATAAATCTAAATCATTCATTTAGAAACCATAAATTACTTATAAATCCCAACTAGGCATTTTGTTGGACACTTGGTGTGAAAAGTTTAGTAAAACAATTTCATACAATCCAATACAAGGATAAATTCACTTCTGTCACATCAAAAAATTATTATAAAAATCATACATACATAATTATCATGAAAAATGTGATAAAGAAAATAAATCAATGCTTCTTCAATTAAAAGGAAAATGAAAAGGGAAAACTATATCAAAATCAAAGTTCTTGGACAACAGAAACCCGAAACAACTTCAAAAAGTTCCAATAAGACAAGAACACCAAAAAAGAACCTGAAAAATAAAAAACCACTAAATTAAAAGAAAATAGATAGTAAACATAGTCCAAATAGACCAAGGGATAATAGAAACTAAGGGGAAAATGGAAGAACAAATAAGAAGAACATAGAAAGATATTACCTTGAAAAAATCACCCCAAACTTGATGGAATCCCAAGATTTCACCCCAGGAAGAGGTGGAAATGTTTAAAGGGGGAGAGAGGAGACTATCTTGAGTTTCATGAGCCAAAATAGGAGGAAGAGAGGATATATAGGGTTAAAAACTGAGAGGGAAAATGGTAATTTGATACTTTTAATAAAACTGGGCACCACACATGGTTTGGTCGAATAGTTTGGTAAATTGTTTTCTAACCTTGCAATTTGGATCTATCAAAAATGAAATTCCCATGTGCATGTTTCTCATATAGTTTGGACTAACCGTGCTAATATCATGCAACATTATATATGGAAACCCAAGTCCTATAAGGTTTCACTTGGGATCCACATGGTTTGGATAAAATCATGCGCTACCCTCGAAACCCTTACACTGTAAGTTATAAATGAAATAGGAAGGGAATTAGCATCAGGATGCTACATGGTTACCCCTTAACCATGCAAACAATCCATGTAATAGAGAGAAAATATCCTGAAACTAAAAATTTATATATGAAAGAACCAAGAATCAATAGAAAGTCCAAATATAAAAAGATAAACCAAAATAAAAGAGAAATATAAAAACTAGGATGTGAAATTAGTCACCTTCAAAAGTAGAGATTAGAATCAAGGAGATATAGTCATCATAATAATAGATCTATAAGAAGAACCATCAGTTCCCCATAAAAAACTATATATATAGAAATAAAATCACAATTGGGTTCTAACAGAGTGAGGGGAGAGTAAATAAAGGAGACATTTAGAAAGAGGAGAGGAGATTTGATAAAAAAAATAGAACATACGATAAAGATACCCACAAAGAATGAAAGGGTTTCTCCAAATATCAAATTATAGAACCCTATAATGTAATAAGGAGAAATTAGTTCTAGATAAATAATATTAAAAGATGATTAGAGTTAAAAACAACAAAGGGAATATGTGTAAAACTCAACATTTGAGAATCACACATTGGTCACATGGTTAGGATGTACAATTATAAAAAATCTGTGTCAACTGTGCATTATCTTTTGAGACTTGAAATCTATAGTCAATAGTTACATAAGAAAATCATCCTAGATATAAAAAAAGTTTTATAGCCACAATTCCACAACCCAAAAACCCAAATGGGTTTTCAGGAGACTCTCATGGTTATAAAAACCTTAATCAAATCATACTAAATACCACTAAAACCAATAGATCCATTCTATATAGTTATAACACAGATACTCCTAACTGTGTGTAGACTGTGTTCCTAGTTTGTTTTATCCAAATCTATAAATTCTTGACCCCCAAATTATAATAGCCTTTAAAAACATAAAAGAAATAAACTTATCTAAAAAACATACGTATTACCTTGAGTTAATCAAAATTATCCACACCCCGATTCTTTATTCACCGTGAAATCCCTCAAGGTTGTGGATCACAAAAAGAGATGAACACTATTTAATTATTAGTGATTTATGCTCCCACATCTTATGGATATCCCATTTTCACTTCCATAGTACACAAATTAAGGGAATCATTTTACTAAAAAACACAATGTCCTAGAAGTCCATAATCCGAACTGATTCCTCATATATTTAGGTGTTGGTATTAGGATCAACATATTATAATTAAATAACATATGAATGTTCTATTTGCTACCTTCATAGTTAAGAAACATGAAACATGTCTTTAATAAATATCAAGTGTGATGGCAAGTGCATAATATAGGACACCTTTATAATATATTATATGATTTCAAAAGGAAAAAAAACCTTGTTGATAACCTACAATTTTCATACAACTGGTAATGTCCCAATTCAGGTGAAAATATGAGAAAGAATTGATGACAAACCTTAAACTCTAATAGGTGATGAAAATTGTCTGTATAATATTTATGATGACTCTGATTCATCTGTAACCTCTTTCTAATAAACTACTCCTTTTATGTCGTCTCTTGAACAGGACTAGGTCCCATCAAATCCATTCCACTACCTCCAACCAACATATAAAAGAATGACATGGACACCCAAACAATGATTTAAAAGTATCTATTTCAATAAAGGCATGATAATTATTATTGTATTCTAATTTGACCAAAAGAATATGATATTCCCATAAACCACTAAAATCAAGAACACATGCCCAAAAATTATCATGAATAATCTAAAGGTCTTACCCAGTATACCCATCTATCTATGGGTGATATTTCATGCTTAATTTAAATTGGGTACCCATTACCTCATGAAAAAAATTTGAAAATAATGATGTAAACTGAGTTTCAATTTTAGAAAAAACTCCAAAGGAACTCCACAGAGTTTTATAATCTCTTGAACATACAAGCATCTGATACTTAACACCTATATCATATCCTTAATGGGAAGGAAATTAGTCTAATATTAAACCTAATAAATAACATCACAATTATAATCTTTATAAGTGGTATTCTATGGTAAACCAATGATAAAGTCCATAAATATATCTTCCCACATCCGCACTAAAATTTGTAAAAGTTGTAGCAAACTATTTGGTCAATGGTTCTCTTCATGATACTTTTTGTAGTTAATGAATCATGATAGAAATTCATCAATTGAATTCCACGTACCTGACCACAAATAAAAATATATTGTAATGACTTTAACTCTAGTAGCATGGTTCTAGTTATTATTATTTTACATTATTATAGATATCTTATTATAATCATTCTTAAACGCTGTTCAGGGAAAATGAATCGAATTGCTTCATGGAGACGATATGTCGAACATACGCACGAGAAACAATATAATTATCTCATCAGTTTAAAGGGAATTAAATTCTGTGATATAATAATTTTATTAAATTGATATAATGTCATATAAATTAAATATATTCATTAAATTTATCCTTTATAACTTTTATGTAAAGTGTATGTGAAAAATTAATTACATTGCTTCACAAGGTGGTAGTCCACCAAACACATGAGAGATGTTGTCATATTTTATATAGAATGAGAAGTAAAAAAGTTATATTCGATATTATAATTAAATAAGTACAATAATATCATAAATATCATATAAATGTGTTAAATAAAACATTAATCGTAGACGTTAAAGGCAGCAATGAGAAACAAATTAAACTAGATCATGATATGGTAGTCTTCTATATACATGATTGAAAGTTTCACCTCCCATTTGATAGAAGAGGCGATGGATATAGAAAGTTAACCTAACATAATAAAATATAATTATATTTAATATATTTTTTTTGTTATATAATCATGGTTTAATAAGATTTTATCAATGTGGAATAATAAACAAAATAAAAACACTCATATAAGAACATTAACTCTTCTTCAGAAAAATTTTATAGGTATTCACCAAATGACTTCCTAGGTAGGATTTCTGATCAAACCATGGGAACTAGGATATTAGGGATGGAGTAAGTAAGTTATTTTTTAAGGTATTGACTGAACAAAATGGCTTTGAAAGTGTGACAAAGGGACAAACATGCAATTTTTGAAATGAATCAATTACACCTATACTTTTATCATAAAAAAGCCTCCAAATGAGTTATTATTGACCGTTATAGATGATAAGGCTGAAATATGAACAGACAATGGGTGTTTGAAATTATGGTAGTTCATTTTTATTCTTGTCTTTCTTATTTTAATCCCCAGTAAATTTGTTTTTACCTCAACCATGGTAATTAGTTTTTACTACTTTTACTATTCATAATGGTAAAAAGTTAAGCTAAACTTATTAAATAATATAAATTATGAAGATTAAAATATTTAATCTATTTTTAAAAATTAAATTCAAATAATTAGTAGAATCCAATTTAAAATTATATCCATAGGCGTGAAGAAAAAGTAGGTTTCAAAAGAGACAATTCTCATAAGTATAAATAGTTTTAATATAAAAATTTTATATGAAATTGATTTGACTAACCTATATTGTATTGATTGTAATATAGTTTAACTAATTATACTTTAAAATAAAATAAATTTTAATTTTAATTTGAAAATAATTTAAACGATTTTTTTTTCTATAAAAAGAATTATTTTTCACTATTCATTAGAAAATGATACTTTTTAGAAAAATCTCAAAAATTCACCCAATGATAATTTTGATCTGTTGATTTCAAAAATTAATTTAACTTTATAAAATAAGTTTTATAAATTTTTTAAAAATTAATTTTATCATAAGTGAACATGAAGAGACTAAGCCGTTTTATTTGACAAAATACAGTTTTCCCGAAATAATTATTTTTTTACTTTCAAATGATTATTATTTTTATTTGTAATCAATATATAACTAATGATAATGTATAAAAAATATATTTATCACAATTTAATCTATTCTATTCATACCCACCAATTTTTTTGCTATGTTATAATTGTCATGTTTAAATAGTATTTTAAAATAGTGTCACATTTCTTTTAAACTCGGTGTTGTGTTCATCAAAAGATATCAGTGAGATTGAATTTATTTAAAAGGAAATAAATCAAAAAGTATCAAGGTGTCATATTCTTCCCTTCTACAAAAATATATACATCTAAATTTTATGGATATTATATTCTAAAAAGACGAGGGCTATTCTTTTAAATCACATCCTCTAGTTCCCATGTTAATTCCCCCATTTTTTAATTTTTCCAATTTACCTTTACCCAAATATCCATTTGATTCATCAATAGTTACTCTCTAGTATCAATAATATAGATTTGTTTTTCATATTAAGATATACCAGGTTCCAATTCTAAATCTTCATAGGTGAGAACATGCATGGGGTCTGGCATGTATATCCTTAGTAATTACATATAGAACACATCATGTACTTCTGAGATTCTTAGTGGCATTGTCAAGCATTAAAAAACACCTCCAATTATTTCAATGATTTCAGAGGGTATGACATACTTGGATCTCACTTTACTTTTATAATCAAACCTCATGACACCCTTCTATAGAGATATTCTCAATAAAACATGATATCCCACTTGGAAATCTAAATTATTCATATGATGATTAACATAATTATTTTCCTACATTGATATGATTTTATATGAGTTTATAAAGACATTAATTATTTTATTATATCTTCAAATAGTTCTTGTCCTACATGTTTCTGTTCAGAAAAATCTTCTCAAGAAGTAGGATTATGAAATTTTATTCCATATAATGCATCATACGACACCATTTGAATACTTGAATAGAAACTATTATTATAGAAAAATTCTACCAAAGGTAAATAATGATCCCACATACCTTGAATGTCAAGTGATCAAGAACTCAACATGTATTCCATTGTTTTAATAGAAATTTTGGTCTATCTATCTATTTGAGGATGGTATGTAGTGCTCAAATTAAGCTTATAATCAAGAGACTTATAATGATTCTTCCTAAATTTTTATTTAAAATGGGGATTAAGATCATACAAAATTGAAATTGGTGCACTATGAAGTCTTACAACATCAATACTATAGATACATATGAAGAAATCATGAGGTTAATCTTATCTTATAGTGAGGAAGTGTCCATATTTGGTAAGGTGATCAATGATAACCCATATTCCATCATTGTTCTTAAGTGTATTTGGTAGTCCTATGATAATGTCTACAGTAATGTAATCCCATTTCCACATAGTAATAAGAAGAGGTTTCATAACTCCCCAAGGATGTTTTCTAACATCTTTCACTTGTTAAAAAAACATCTGGACACAGAATCCAAAATTTCTATATTAATGTTACCTTATAAAAAACATTCCCTCAAATACCTATATATCTAGATCCTACCATGGTGTATAGAGAAATTAGAGCTTCAATAATCATCCGACAATTCCATTTTTATTTCAGGTATAGATGGAACACATAATCTCCTTCCAAATTTCATAACATTATCTTCCCAAATGAATTCTTCTAATTTCCCATTATTCATAGATTTAATTTTATTCTAAATGTTCTCATCATCATATTGATAACCTTTTATATTTTCTCATAAATATGATTTCATAATAATTTGATAAAAGGGTGATTACTATACTTCCTAAATAATTTACATACCTACATTTATCCAATCTAGGAACACAGAATCCCTATAAATCCTCATCTAGATTAAAACTACCTGATCCTTCATACTCAATGCAGTTACTTCCTTATTTTATCTCCTTGGGTGGTAGTATATTGATCAATCATAATACTTGAATATCTTGAGTAGTTAAATTTATATCATATTGAGAACTTTCTATGGAAATATTTATTTTAGGAATTTATTATCAGTGTATATCTCGCATATTTCACCATAGAGATAATGTATCCATATATTCAAAGAAAATATTTTAGCTACGAAATTAAGATCATGAGTGGGATAGTTCTATTCATGAGGACTCAATGGCCTCGATGCATGTGCAATAAATTCATTATTTTTCTTTTGGACACAACTAATCCCCTTCTTCAATGAATCACTATATATCAAAAACCCATATTTTTTAGATGGTAGAGTAAAAATCAATGCATTAACCAATATCCTATTTAGTATATAAAAACATTGTTCACATCCCGTTTTCCAAAAAAATGTAACCCATTTATGTATAATATTTGTAAATCTGTTAGAAAACCAAGAAACGTTCTAAACAAATCACTGATAGTAATCTGCCAAACCAATGAAACTACATACCTCATTTATGTTTATTGGTGTAGGCCATTCTATGACTACCATTATTTTTTCATGATCAACTAAGATTCTATCCTTATAAATAATATTTCTAGAAAATATACTTCTTAAATCCAAAAATAAAACTTTTTAAATTTCCTGTATAACTATTTTCTTCTAAGAGTCTCAAAAATGATTTTTAAGATATTTTCACAGTCGACGTAGCTTTTAGAATACACCATGATATCATAAATGAATACGACAACAAAAGTATTGAGATATTACTTGAATAACTTATTAATTACATCCATGAATAAATATGGTTCATTAGTGAATACAAATATAATGATTATATACTCATTATGTTCATACCTCATTTGGAAATATATATTCATAATGTCATCCTCATTTACTCATAATTGACGGCACCCCAACCAAAGGTTAATATTTGAAAAATATTGAGTTCCATGAATTTGATAGTACAATTCATTAATGTGAGGATAAATATGATTTTTCATTATTTTAATCTCATTGATTTACCTATAATCAATGCACAACCTCATGGATCCATATTTCTTCTTAATGAATTTAACATAGTCTCCCCATAGTGAAATGCTAAGGAGAATAAACCCCTTATCACACAAATCCTCTCGTTGTTTATTCAACTTCACTAATTCCATAGTGTCCATAATATTGGGTGTCTTTGATATTTTTCTTTCATCAAGGATTAAATCAATGGAAAACCCAACTTCACCCTTTGGAGGAATTCCATGTAATTCCTTAGGAAATAAATCAATATATTTATTTATAATAGTCATATACTCAATTTTAATATTACTTTCTCCATCCCTAGTTTTCTACTATTCTTACCTAAGAATCACATTTTGTAGAGTTACTAGGGGTGGATTTATACATGTCTCAAATGATGATGTCTCTTCTATAAATATAATCAATTCTTTGTCTTCATCCTGGATCACAATTTCATTCTTCTTGCAATAAATTTGTGTATCATATTTTGAAATCCAGTTCATACCAAGGATTATATCAGAGTCAAATATAGGTATGATAATATTTTAAGAAAATAAATAATTATTATGTGTCATAATGGGGATATTCTGACACATCCTTGTTGTAGTGAGACTTCCACTTGGAGTTTTGACTAACAATTTCCTTCTCAAAATGCTAGGGAAATGTCTATTTTTTGGAAAAATTGAAGATATAAAAGAATATAAGGACCCAAATTCAAATAAATAATTAGATAAATTTTAATAAATTATTATTGTACTTAACGACACATTATTGGGTACTTTCACACCATCTTTAGTGATCACATAGGATTGGCCTTCTCCCCTTGGCCTCTTCTATGGAAGATTCCCTTGAAAATTTGGAAATTCATTTTAGTAGGTCCTCGTATACATGTATTTGAATCATCTAATACTAGTGTTTTATTTCTATCCTTTTAATTATTTATCTAGAAGACATTTATCTCCATATATATAAAAAATTCATAAGCCCTTCAAGAATTTTCCAGGATGATACTTTACACGGTTCTCACAAGATGTATATTTCATTATTCTATTCTTATACTTTGATGCATTCCCTTTTTCATGGTTATAATTCTATATCTCATTTTCTTGATTTCTCTTAAACATATATGATATAGATAATTCCTTAATTATTTTTATGGCACATAAAACTATTTCATAATATAATTAAAAAAATTGAGAGGCCAGCGTCCTTCATAAAAATTCCTTAAGCCCTTCAATTAAATGGTCAATCTTGTACTCAGTTTTGTGTATGCAATCTATAATATACCTATCTAACATTGTAAAGGTAGACTCATACTCTAAAAAACATTCTTCTTCTTATTTACATTACGCTGAGAAAATTTCACTTTAATTTAGTTTTTTTCTCTGGAGGGAATATTTTTTGAATAATGTATCCTAAAATACTTCTATTCCATGAGTTTTATTTCCTTGTGATCCTAGGAATTATAGTTCAATGACCACCATTTATCAGTTTCACCGTTGAGAAAATAAATCACAAGTGTAACCATTTCCTTTTCATTACATCCTAGGGATATAAATATATTATTAATAAACTTTACCCATTATATTAGTGTTCCCTCCAAATGATAGGGGATTTTGTCGCATAAAGCAATCCAATATAGGAAAATCATAATGTGGAACACGTTTCCCCACCAGGGGAAATATATTTTTCACAATCTCATTAAGCTACCCTAATATAGCCAGGACCATCTCAGTTCTAATACCATATGTATTGGCTTGCCTATAAGGTTAATCTCCACATTATGCATGAGAATTGATACCCTTATTCCTTCTAGGTGAAATTTCTATACAATTTCATATGCTATATTATATCATAAAATTTTGAATTTTAAATAATAATATATTATTATAAATATATTGTAAATTGAAACTGAAAGAATCGGTTATTTCATATCACGTTGATGGACTGTACAACTGTGCACTTGACTGTTTTTTCACCTTTCCTTAAAAGTGTTTCCTTAATAAAAAACACATATTTGGTGTGTGTGAAATATGGTGTAACACAGAACATAAATTAAAAAATTTATGCATTTTACATCTTAGAATCATAAACATGGTTTCTTTAGGCATATGATTACCTTCAAATCCTTTATAATGTTTTATAATGAAAATGTCAATTATCCTAAGAATATCCCCTAGGAGTGTCAAAATAGTTTTGTAGTAAGTACTGTTGTCTTTCACCAAGTGCAGATTAGGTCAATCATAAAGCATTATTTTAAGATTTATTACACCTAGGATCATCTATTCTAGAACCACATCCACTTGTAATATCCAGATAGTGATTTATTGCTAGGAAAAACCACATAATCTCTTCCATACTAAAACTTTAGTATGTTCTTATATACTTATCCTCAAATTATATCATTGTGTTATGTTTCATAATCTATTTTTTCCTTATTCTAGTTCCCATGTTTTCTACTAAAAATAATATGATACCAAATGTAACGACCTCAAATCTGGTACTTTATTACTTTTGCATAGATAAAAAGGGTAAAATCAAAAGGAATGATCGGTTTATCAGTTTTTGAGAACAAGATACATACATGATTCCATTTAAAATAAAATAAAGCATAATTAAAGGAAAATTTTATCATCCTTAAAACTCATTCAATGGATTCATCTTCATAACGTGGGAAAATGAAACAAAATAAGGATGAGCTAAAATACTTAGTGGGGTTACACATGTTGGAAGCTACCATGATTATATAAATAATATTAAATGTGGAAAGGTAAATAACTAGAAAACCATTCTACTGAATATATATATTGAGTATGAAATAAGGCATAATCCATATGTAAAGGTAACTAGTTGAATAATTATAAATTTGATCAATAAAATAAGAATGAAATAAATCCATAGATAATAACATTGTGAAAATATAATGGATAATAATAATAACTTAATTCTCAATGAATTAAATTATTAATTATTGGACTTCATGATATTAGGAATCATGATACCTCTACTATAAATACATTTCACAATAGATGTTTAAAACTATGGGTGAAATCCCATCTGATTTGTCGAACTAATTATCCTCATGATACCTATCAATGCATCAAAGGGATATCAATAGCTTTCGTTATTTTTGTGGTTTTGGGTGATATTTGGCTGGTTTTCTCATTTGTATTTTGTCCTGAATGTTTTGATTCATTTTTATAAGATATAAATAAATTATATCAATAATTAAAATAATTTTATAAATATATTATTTACTTAGTATATATATTATTAGAACCATTCAGAAAATATGGTCATGGAAAATGAATTGCATCTCTTCATGGAGATGGTAGGCCGTATATATGCATGAGTGATGATAGAATTTTCTTAACGGGTGAAAGAGTAAGGAGGTGTATGATATATTAATTTTTAAGAAGTTATATCATGTAATATATATCATATATATTCAATTAATTTATTTTTAACACCTTCCTTATAAATATTAAGATAAAAAATAATCACATTGCATTTTGAGGCGGTAGTCTTCCATACACACCGACGACATTATTGTATTTTAGAAAACATTAAAATTAAGAAGATATATGTGGTATTAAAACTAAATTAATATAATAATATCATAAATATTATATAAATTTGTTTAATATATCATTATATCTATCCTTGAAATCTAGGGATGAAAAATTAAGTACATCGGTACTCAAGGCGGCAGTCCACTGTATACCAGATCAACAGTTTCGTTTCACATTTGATAGAAGGGGAGACAAATATAGGTAATAAAATTAACATAATAACATCTAATTATATGAAATATATTGTGTTTATTATATAATAATGGTTTAAAAATATTTATAGGAGGTGTAATATGAAGGAAAATAAAAATGATCATTTGAGAACATTACCTCTTCTTGAGAAAAAATATTTAGATTTACGTAAAAATACTACCAAGGATGTATTTATGATTATACCAATGGTTCTAGGACGTTGGTAGAAGATTAATGGTATTGTTGGGGGTAGGTATTGACTGAAAAAAATTGTTTTTGGAAGTATGGAGAGGGAAGGAGTGGGGGTTTCCTTTTATATGTGGGGGAGAGGATACACATGGAATTTTTGAAAAAATCAATTACAATGATGTTTTTATTTTTCCAAAATCCTAAAACAATTGTCCCTTTTGACACTTAGGCAATACAAGGTCAAAATATGGACCAATAATGGTCGTTGGATAAGTTGGTTGGTCAATTTAACCCCTATATTTTTTATTTTAACCCTCTAGTAAATAACATTTTACCTTAACTCTGATTATTTTTTTCTTTATTTACTATTAATAAAGGTAAAAAATTAAGTTGAAATTATCATATAATATAAATAATTTTGATTCCAAATGTTTAATATATTTTTTCAAATTTAATTAATAGAATTTGGGGAATCTGATTTAATGTTATACATGTTGATGTGATGAAAAACAGGTCCCCAAAGACAAAATTATCATAAGTATATAAAATTTTAATATCAAAATTTAATATTAAATTGATTTTACTAGTGTAAATTTTATTTATTATAATATAATTTAAGTAATTATACTTCAAAAAAATTAAAATATAATTTAAAATTTTAATTAATTTAAATGAAAATTTCTTTTTCATAAAATATTAGTATTTTATTTATTCATCAAAAACTGAAAATATTTTATAAAAATTGAAAAAATATAACCTAATTTAGCTATTATATTATAATTTTCAAAAATTAAGTTAATTTTATCAAATAAATTTTATAAATTTTCTAAAAATTAAATTTTTCATAAGTTCACAAGGAGTGACGAAACAATATTTTTGAAAAAAAAATACAATTTTCCTGAAAACATTTCTTTTACTTTCAAATGAATATTATTTTTATTTATAATCAATAGATAACCATTGAATGTGTAAAAGATATATATTTTTAATAATTTAGTTATATATATTCATACACACTAATTTAGTGGCTAAGTTTTAAAGATAACATTTAAATAATATTTTAATTTAGTATCACATTTTGTTTAAACCCGATGTTGGATAAATCACAAGCTATCAGAGAGATCGAATTTATTTAAAATAAAATAAATTGTAATGTATCATGGTGTTACATTTGTAAAATCATGATACATCTTGGTATTACCATGGTTTATGAACTATCGAGACCAGTTTACATGATCCTTCAACTCCTACTTCAGAAATATGAGAATAAAAAACCCTCCCCAGACACAAAAAACACCAAAAAAATATACTGAGACGAATCACTAGAGGTATCCAAAACATTAGGGATTTCACTAAAAAACTATAAATTGGTGTATGTTACTTTTTTTAGTTTAATATGATCATCAAATGATGATCCATATTTTACATAATCCAACAAATCCTTCCACCATCACTATCCAATTACAAGATCGTCTTTATAGTCCAACTAATCAAATACCACTCCTCCATAGATTCCTTTGAGGCTTGAGTTAGTGAATTATTTATCAAAATGTTGGAAAATAAATTATATTTTCAATGTGTATAAAAATATCAAAATTAAAATTTCAATGATACTCAACCAAGATTTTATGTCATGATTTTAGAATCCATTGTGTAAAAATATTCTTCCGGATTTTATATTTAGAAAATAACATAAATCTCTCTAAGAGAAATTTTTGAGCCATGTTTTGATAGTTTATATCATAGATACCAACTCAAGGTGATAGGTAGGGTGGTTATTCTCATGGGGGAATAATTGGTGATAGCCATAGGCCACCACCTGTTTTACCTGTATCAAGACACACCCCAATCCCATACATGAGGAATCATAGAAAGTAGAATAGCTCAAAACTAGTTTTAGAAGAATCATAACTATATAAAAAGTTATCCACACCTTCAATTACTCAAAACATTTCTATGAAATTTTTCATTCCACTCAATGTTAACACCCTTATGTGTTAAAAATGTCATCAAAGATGCAAGAGTGGAAAAATCCTGAACAAATCTCTTGTAATTACCCACGAAGTTGAAGAATAATAGAATCTCAAATAAATTTTAGGGTTGGTCCAATGATATCATGACATGAATATTTTTAGGATCCATTTATATTCCTATATAAAATATAAAAATGATAAAAACTCCATTTCTTGGATGAAAAATTAACATTTAGAAATATTTCTATATAGATGATCCACCTTCAAGATTATAAAGAAGATATGTAAATTATTCTTTTATTCCTCCTATGAATTAGTGTATACTAAAATAAAATATATAAAAATAAAAATGATAGAGTCCATGTACTGATGAAATATTAATTTTATCAACACCATAAATTCCATGGGAGTTTTAGTAAGACTAAATTCCATAAATAGAAATACAAAATGCCTATACAGATGACTAAAATGATGTATTATGTATATACTCTTCTTAGAATGTTAACCGATGTTTCCCCAATTAAAGGTAAATATTTGAAAAACATCAGTCTCCTCTGAGTTGACATAAAATATAGAAAATACTAGGTAACAGGTATTTGTTCATAACATTCTTATGGTTTTTCATTAAACAATCAACATAATTCCTGATGATTACATATACCTTTTTTGAAAAGAGAACTGGTGAAGACAAATGTGATAAAATATAATGAATAAATTCTTTGTCCTCAATATCCACAAGATGAAATCTAATCTATTTTAACTTAGTTAGTTCTATATGTTATGATGGAATATAAATTGGCATTTTATTAGGGATAATATTAGTAGTGGACTCGCACTATCTCTATGGTAGTGACCAATATAAATTATAAAGAAATACCTGAGGGTAAGAACTCAATAATATAAGAAGAGGACTAAAAAAATTGATCAATTATTTTATAAAACATCTACAACATCTGGTATGTGATCTTTCCATCATAAGGAACAACAAGCCCTACTCTCCTGGATCATGGATTCCACTCACCTTGAAATACATAAGGGACACCATTGAGAGAGATAGAAGCTGAACTTGATGATGCTAATCATTGATTTGGGACATAAAAATTATCAACCAATTCATTCCAATAATAAAGTTAAAGATATCAGGATCAAAAACTAAGAAATAACACACAACTTTGAAGTCATAAACTCTCACCAGACACACATGACACATTAAACATTATTCCTTCATCTTTTCCAAGGGCGTCGAAGGATCCAGCATGAACTACATAATATTTTAGCATAATAATAATATGTCAATAAATATAGATGATATAAAATAATGAGATGAGCCTATATTAAATAAAGTAAGGACCCAATATGATAAAATTAAAAACAAACCTCTAACTATAGATGACCCCTCTTCAAATTCCTTTGGTGCATCCCCTATAGTATAAAGATGTCAACTATCATCTCATTAATGAGATTTATTCACTATGTGATAATCCCCATTGGAATAAGAATAAGATACACTACCCATTAATACATCAAAATGAATATGATATCTTTTGTTAAGAGTGAATACATATCTACTATCTTGGTATATTATTCAAAAAAAATTCTTAAGGTGACATGATTTTCCACAATGATGGCATGTCCTGGGTTCTTCCATATAGATAAGCTTAGTATGACCAGGTCTCACACACTAATAGAAAACAACATGATGTTGTACCATAGAATCCATAGAAACTGATCCTGATGAAAATTGAGCACCCTAGATACCTTTTCTTGTGAGATGACACACATTGGAAACCTCTCATTGCAATATAAAAAACAGCTAAACTCATTTTCACTACTATATATTCCTAGAACATAGTGTATTTTCTATGGCCTCAATAAAGTATGGTAAGAATTAGAGAATTAGTATTGACTGAATATCGGCCCTCACATCAATATTAGAAATTCTAGCCATAAGATATTCATTATAAACATTATTGAGTGATATCTGAAATAACATAGTGAAACAAGTAGCATAATATATAACTTAACACTATCCTCACTCCATGGCCATAGATTTCTGAGTCTTTAACACTCACAAAATTTTAGGATAAATCTATTTGTTAAAGACCTTATTGAAGGGATTCTAGGTAATATCATCATGTAGCATAGACTGTATGATAGAGTCCCACCATTTTCTTCACAGACCTCTAAGAATATATATGGAAGAACCCACCATAGATTCATATGGTGTTATAAAAAAATGAAATATCCTATCAATCTATTTGATCCACTCTTTAAATTAAAAGGGTCCCATGTAACCATAAAATATAAGTGGGTTTTTCTTGATAAATTTCAAATCATTATCTATCACTCATCCTTGGTTTTCAACACTCACTTGACCTAGAGTTCAGATTGTGTGAATAATTACTTCAACCAATGAAGGGTCTACTGGATGGGTTGCCTAAGAATATTATCTTGAAGTTTCCACTAATAGATTTCAAAGATATCTTATTGGAGGAATTTTTTAGTAAACAGAAAATAAAACATCCAATTACCTTAAGTGAAAATATGCAAATCAAAATATGATTTCAAAAATACATATTAATTCATTAAAAAAATAATTCAAAGAAAACATTGATTCAATGAACTTGAGAAAAAAAACAATAAAACATAATATGTTAATCTATATAATACCAAAATCATGTTAATTTAATTAACCTCAAAACCAAGATCATGATTGATGAAAACCCCAGACTACCCAAGGTAACTGGAGTTCAGACATGTAAGTGATCTATCCAGGCGCCATTCCATAGTTAATACATGAATTACAAAGGTCCTAACTCTTATCTACCATATAAAATTAACTAAATATAGGTTGTTTCATCACACATATGATTGGGTATTATAAATATATGTGAAAATAAAAAAAATTTCACAAATCCTTTTAAATCATTAAAGTGAAAATTACTTTCAAAAACAATTTTGTGGATGCAAAGAGAATAATATTTTAAAATTTCATATAAAAATTTCCCAAATAAAACATCCTTGAAAATACATAAAGGCTATAAAAAATGAGAAGTTAAAATACTACAAAAAAAGATTATTTTAAATGAATATTTATTAAATGACACTCAAAATGGAAATAAAGGATTTAAAAAGGGAAGAGAAAATACATCAAAAATTTTTACTTTTAAAATAGTATTTAATAATTAATAATTAAGAATTATGGACTATTTTTAAAAAGGGAAGAGAAAATACATTGAAATATTTTAATTTAAAAAATAATCTTTAATAACTGGACCTTAAAAATGGTAAAAAATTTATCAATATAAAATATGGATTGGATGATAAAACATTTTATTTTGAGTGGGTGGAAATACCTTTTGAACATTATGAAATAGCCTTGTTGAAAAGATACATAGTTAAAAGTAGGAATAAAAGGATCATTGGAGACAAAAAAATTGAGTATATATTTGGGAAAGGTGAACATTGGTGGGGAGTAATAAAATGGATATGGAAATGTATCCACTAAAAGGAATGGGAATTATTCTTAACAAAAATGGATTTTAAAAAATAATAGAATCATAATGAAAAGATAATTTTATGAAAAACATGGATTCCAAAAAATATAAAATTTAAATATAACATTAAATCATAATTGGTTATAATATAACAATATCTAATGAATATTGTCAATAAAGAGTGATTATGACACTAGGGAAATATTTGAGTCATGAAAATCCTTTGTAGACCTTGTAACTTTGGTATAAAAACACCCATGAGAGGCATAATATTAAATACATCACTAAATAACATGAAATAAAATATGTTTTTTATTAAAAGACAATAGTTCAGTATTTACACCACTACAAAGGAAACATAGTGTATAATTTTAACAATTTTCAAGGAATTCAAATTTTTGGAAAATAAGCCTTTACCTTGTTTCCCTACTTAGTCAAATGAACTCGAATATCGTATATAATAGACATAAATATACTAATAACTAACTTTATAAATAAATTAATACCTAACACTATCTATCACTTCTATTTAAAGTCTATATCTATAGGAATATTATTTATTCTTTTCATATTTTATCACATGAGGTGTTTATAGTTTTGACTGTTTTTACAAGTTTTATAGGGGTGGTTTCAGTATTCATTACACTTAAAAATTTTAAAATTACAATTTCATTAAATTTATTAAAGCAGTTAAGTTATAAGTATTAAATAAGTTTAAATTTCCTTTCCCTAGTACTTTATTTCTTATCCTAGATTATGAAATCAGCAATGATCATTTTTTAGTGATTTTCAACAAACCAAGTTTGTATTTCCTAATTAATGAGTTAAATATCTACGTATCCTTACAAAACAAAAAAATAATTATTTATATATTTATATCATATTATACCATAAATTACGATTTCATAATCATCAATGATAAATTTTTATATCATTTTTCAGTAGGTTGTTAAACTGACCTAAACATGAACTTGCTTTAACTCGATTATTTGGTATTGATAAGGTGGTGTTTCATTTTAAATAGTAACATTATAATCTATGGTATATGATATTTTTTATTATTGTGGAATATAGTTGATTTTTTTTATAAATAAGAAAAAACTATAATAAAAATAATACATTGATTCTACGTGGGGGTCGTAGTCCATACACACGCACAATTAGAATTGACTTGTTTTTATAAATAGATGAAAATGAATAATTATAGTTTGTACCACTAATATAAAAAATTTTAAGTATACTAGTGATATTTAATTTCTTGAACCTATGTGTTTCATTTGTTTTCAATGATGTGCCAATATGTGTTTGGAAAGTTTGGACAAATTGGTGATTCTTAGAGAATTGTTATGGACTCACTGGATAGAATTGTATGTCAAACTTGAGAAATTATTCATGTTAAAGGTGATGAAATTTTAACCAATCTTAAATAATAAAATAAATTTTCTAATGATTTCATAATGTTTTAAAAAGTGGTAATTCATTATTTAGATTATGGAGAGTAGAAGAAGACCATGAAAACATTCATTTTTCAGGATGAAATGTTTGTGAAAGATTTTGAAAGAAGGATATGAAAAATAATTAATATTTTTTATGAAGAAAAATTGAAGAATAATATTAATTTGGTTGGAAATATCATACTAATACTAATATATAAAACTTATATACAATATATAAAAAAATAAGCTAACCACTAAGCTAGGAGACAGCTCAACCCCGTACTGTGGGAGGAGGACCTCTAATACATAGGGAAGACAGCTCGTATGCCTAGATGATTGAAGATGTTTGGGCTGTGTATAGTAAAATAATAGTATGTGAATGTGAATACATGTAATTGGGTGTGTGTTTATGGGCCAATGTGTGTTGGCACTGCTCATGAGGTTTGCGATGTGGTGTGTGAAGGTGTTGATCCCCCACTGCCATCTCAATGATGTTGCGACACCAAATGTAAAATATGAGATATGAAAACTTACCATACATTCAATGTGATGAATTTAACAATTGGTGCACTATTCCTCCATTAAACATCTTCAAATAATCTAACATATGTTTCAAATAAATAACACAAGTAATTAAATTAAAAGAATGATTAAAGGAAATAAAGTATTTATCTTTGAAATTTAATTGTTTTCTCACTAGACCAAAATTATTATAATGGATATGTTATATATGTTGAATTGAACTTATATAAAAATTCTTATGTACAAATTTTGTAATATTTGTTACTAATAAATAGTTCAACACCAATCTATTCTTCTTAACATATTAGTAATACCATTGACACTATCTCACTTTGATAACTTTATCATATTTCTCAAACACATAAGTCCCAAACATTAATTCCCCAACTTATTTTCTTCCATAATTCTTATCAAAAAGTTTTGAGACATTTAACATGATGTGTTTAAAACCATAAAACACAAATATTTCATTGATTTATTATTTTCTTCCCTAATGATGGATGATCCAACAACATTGATTCTTAGAGATTCATCGTTGATATATATCAATGTTTCTTGTTTAAAATCATTCAAAATATTCAAAAATTTAAAATCTTCTACCATGTGAGAAGAACACCCACAATCCAAGATCCAGGGTCATTCTCCTTTTGTATCTGTGAGAGCAATTTCTATAAAAATAAATTTTTGTTTTACTTTATATTTCTTCACTTACATATTTTGAGAAATGTTATCAACATGTTTTCATGTTGGTAAAAAAATAAATCACCATTTTTCAAGATGTATAGGTTGTTCACATCATTGAGAAATAGGTTCCAAAGGTTGGAACCTATTATCAATATTCACACCAACCTTCTTAGATTTTATAATTTGAGAGGATTGAATCTTCCTTGATATTTTCCTTCTATAAATCGTGGAACAACTATAATATTGTTGATTGAACCAATACATATTTTTTTATATTTCCAAATCCACCACAATACTATCATTATCCATAAAAGGAATACTTACTTTTTTTACATTCATACTCTGAATAATTTTTAACATGTTTCTAAGAATATTTCTCTTCTTTCGCATCAATAGTTTTCCAACAAAATTTCTAGTATCTCCCAAAATCTTATTCTTCAACTTGGATTTCTTTCCAACCTTATCAAAACCATAATTATTATAAACTTTTTGAGACTCATAATTTCTTGAAACTTATAAATTCTCCACTTTTTTGGTTTTTTCCACATAAATGACTTTCAAAATATTTTCCTTCTTAGAAACATCTTCAATATTTTTATAACCCTTGAAGATAACATTTGATCCTTCTCAATTTGACACTTTCTAAGACATTCACCAACTTCAGAGATAGTTTTCTTAAAACTTGTAATTCCCTAATCTTCTTTAGAAAACTTTTGTTGAACATCTTCCAACTATTCTTCCTTTTCCTTCAACTTTTATTCAAGATGTTTATTATGATTCTTTACTTTATCAATATATTATTTATACAAACAAATTATTCTAAAAAATTAGCTTTATATTCACAAAAAGACTCTTTATTTTTTTCTTGTAGAACTATACTTCTTCAACTTCATGATTTATCTTTAAAGTTTTACTATCTTCCTCAGACATTCCTTCAATTCAATTTTCATATTAAATTCAAGCTCAATATATTCTTCTTTAGAACTAATAGTTATAAAGTCTTCATTATTAACTATTAAAATGAATGTATTTTCTCCAGTAATCTCAGTAAAATTTTAATATCCAACTTCACTATCTTCAACTTCTTCATCTTTAGATAAAAACTTGTCCTTTTGGATATGTATAACTTTTTATCATTTCCATTTTAAAAGGATTTATAATTATCATAATTTTTCTTCCCAAATATCATTGTATTTCTTTCATACTCACCACTATCTTTTTACTTATTTTATAGATCATAATTAACATCAAAGTGACCAACAAATCTATATTAAAAAAATTTAATTGGAAGTTTCCCAGTATACATTCTTGTACCTTTATTCAAATTTTTAGAAAATGAGGATAAAAATACACCAAGATTTTTACATAGCTCATTTTCATATTTAGAATTACTAATTTCTTCCTATTCAAGATTATTTTTATGATTTCATTTCTTGGAATCTTTTAAAGACATTTCTCAATCAACTTTTTCTTTTCTTTTTATAACTTTACCCCTTCACATTTTATAACTAATGAGATTAATGTGAAGGTCATAAAAAGAGATATATTATGGATATATAACTTCAAAATATGAATATTTATCATCAAGCTTATCAAGAAGAATTATCAATATATTTTCAGAAAAATTTGAGCCTTCCAACATTTCACTACGAAAGATTATAGTGCTCACAATATCGCTCACCCTTGTAAAGAGGTCACCAATAGATTCATACTCTCCCATTTTTAGATCTTCATAATTTAGCCTTCAGATTCATAACTTTTCCTGCCCACCTATGTATTGTATTAATAAATTTTCACCAACATTTCCAAAATACCTTTAGTAGGAAAATCTTTCTTCAATCTTTTAAACTCACTTTTAGAAAGTGATGAGAGTGAATAATTATTATCTCTTCCATAATTCTCAAGATTCTTCATATCCAAAGTCATGAGAGGATATTTTTCATTAATAGGAGTAAATTAATTTTTAGATTCTTCCAAGACATAATACAAAAGAGTTATAAGATAAGGCCACATTTTACCTTTATATATATGATATTTATTTTAATTGAAGACTAGAATCCTTTTATTGTCCACACAATTTAGAATCTCAAAAAAAATTCACTTGAAAAACAATAGCAGAGAGTAAACAAAGAGAAGATTATCTATGATAAAAAAATTTATATCTCGGTTAGGATTAATGTATCACAAATAGAGTATGGGGTTATCCCATAATATCTTTTTTATTTTATATTTCCTTTCATTTGAAAAAAAATTCAACTCCTGTTGAAAATTTGTCACTTAGATGAAAACAAAAAAATCACTCATCCACATCAACAAAAGTATTTACAAGGTTCCAAACTCAAAAATAGTAGATAAATCCTTATAATGGTTTGGAAACTATCTTGTACCACATAATACATCATAAAACAATAATTTTGTGTGGATAAAACAAGTAGGATAAACCCATGAACTTGTGTGGCACAATGATCAATTCAATAGTGCATGTGATTCTTCTAGAAAAAAAGATATTAAAATAGATTATGTAGCCAAAGAGGAATATTTCATATGTTGGTCAAAACAATTTAATATAGTGCCTTATAAAATTCCAATTAAATATAATCAAAACACAAATATTCACTTTCTTACCCAATAATAATTATAAAGAACCTTTCAGGACTTTGTTATAAAAATATATCCATTGGATCAGTCTGATTCTCTTATCTGATATATCAGTATGGAAAAAAGATAAAAAATAATACTTTAGTATCAATTATGAACCACCAAAAACAATCCTCATAAATTTTCATATGATGGATTGGTCTAATCCAGTATCCTCTAATTACCATCATTCCTTATGCTTCTCCTGTTTGGATATATTGCTTAGGAAAACTCTATTTAGAAACCTTCTTCTCTTTTCATCAGTACTTTCTATCTCTCTCTACATGTCAATAGTGTTCTATTTTTATAAAGTATAATGTACTTTGTTCTATTTATAGTTGTGCCAGGGGAGGAATGGGTGGGAACTTACAGTCATTTTCCTGCTCAACCAATTTTACTTAACATTGACATTCATTTAAATTTTGAAAAAATCTTTGACTCTTCCAACGCTACACTACTATTCTTGATCCTTCTTGAAATATCTCACAACTTCATACAACTTATAATTTCTAACAATTCTTCAGTATGATACCAAAATTCATCCTGATATGGTTTCTCATTATAATGAACACTTGTACAATGAAATCCACCTCATACTGTTACACTGTAGTAGCTAAAAAACATGATAAAAATTTGAAACCATTATACCACACACATTGTGGAAACTTTATTAGAATTTTATTCCTTTTTCATTTTTACTTAAACAACATTGAAACCTATAAACATACCAAAAAAACCTTTTACAACACTTTAAAAACCCCCTTGACAAATAATTCCTCTAAAATCTTCTGAAAATTTTCATTTTCTTCTTTTCCACAGACCGATGATCCTGCATCCGATGAAGTAAAGAATATAATGACTTTATTAGTGTTAAAAAGCATCTAATGGATCAGTATATAACTCATTTAAATGAATCAATATCAATTCCTTTCTAATTAATCAACTACACATCTTTTCCACAAAATCTTTTCTCATATAGGGAACAAATTGGAGATTCCTTTTCTCTTGAGCCAATTATAATATAATAAAACATGAAGAAAATGGTTAAATACGTTTTTGATCCTCATTCGGTTGATTGATATCTAAATTATTTACGTTAATTGGTCTCAAAAAAATCTACTTACTCTTATATGTCAATAATATTCTCTACCTTTGATGAATCAGTGGCATACCGCATCTGATTGACTTGTGTCATGAGTGAATTAATTATTCTAGTTACTCTGATAATATCTATTTGATCCTTATGAGTTTTTCATCTGGTGAATAAGATAGTCTGATATATTTTCCAGTCTAACAAATTAGTTGATAAGTGTTCTAGAAAACTTCAACTTTAGTAACTTCACAAGTTCCCATCCTTCATACAATTACTATATTTAGTGATAGTCACACTAATGAAATGATACTAGAGGACTTTGAATTCAAAGAAATTATTATTCCACAAACTACTTATAGAAATCATGAATTAATCATGACTTTGAGAAAATTTGGATCAACATAAAGTCTTATATATTACATTGGAATGTTTGAAGACTTCCCAGTATTATAGAACCTTACTCAATTTGATACACATGAATTTTATCCCCATTTATTTCATAAGTATTACATCACAAGCCTTCTAAACAAAATCTGATATTTTAGAATTAACCAATCAGATAATAATCATTTGTTTTTGGTATATATTCATTCAAATTATAAAATTTTTTCTCAAATCGATTGAAACTTTTATTCTGAAGACAATGTGAGTATGAAAGAAAAGTTCATTCACAAAACATTTTCTAAAAAGAAAACTAACACTAATTATCTCTAATATTAAAAGTGCATCAAATATTATAAGTTTGTTACATCATTCATCTGATCAAAAAAACATACAATGTAAGGTGATTTCTTTTCATAACAATAAAAGACAAAATAATCAGTACAAACTTGCTTTACCATATAGAAAACATTTTTACCCTACATAGTGCCAAAAAGTATTCTCATGATCTTCTTGAACCCCAATATAAATATATGATAAAAATTTTATAATATTACACTCACTAATAGCTTCTAAACCACCTATTTTTTAGTATTCTGGATCCTAGAGATGGCTACAACATTTATCTTTCAATAATATAGGAAAGGTCAAAATAGAAGATTTGCATGCACTAAACCCATCATTGTTTCTGGAGATTAAAATCAAGACATTCAAAGATGTAATTTTGGATTTTATGATCAGTGAATACCACAAAAACATTCCAAGTAAATAGTTCATAGAATAATGTAAAATAAGAACTACAATAGTTAGCTTGAGGTATTGTGTTGGGTAATTCCACTCATGTGGTCTCAACTAATGAGACCCATAAGCTTAGACCCACTCAAACCACATAAAAATAAATCATATTCTGAAATCTTATGTGTCATAGTAAATTGTATATCTCTTTCTTGTCTTTGGTGTAATCAAGATTGAAAATAAAGTCAATTTTCCATTCTTCTCCAAAAAGGCTACTTCACAATCTTATGACAATACAAATGTCACACCCATCTTAGTAAATCCAATAAGAGGTGATTCTAGGTGTGAGAATTCATGGATGAAGAATATAACATCTTTCTAGCCCTATGAAACTCTAAATTTCAAAGATATTATTGTGATGATCTTAGGAAACCATGACTCTAAATTTATCTAGGTCTATTGAGACTCCTGACTCTGAGATGATATGAACTAGAAAGTGGAATTTATCGATCTGGAAGTGGAATTTATAGAGATTATAATAAATATGATGGTTTCTTATTGTATTCAGTATAATCTCAAGAATTTTTCCATGATCATGTTGGGAATGAGAATACACTATGATGTGTTCTACAATGACTACCATGAAATAATCAAAATATTTTAAATAACCCAATTAATCAAAGCCATGAAAATTGCTGTATTTTTTTGAAAACACCCTCTATCTTGATAGATAATAAAATAGGAATTATATTCAATGAAAAATATACCTATTATATACCATAATGTGGTTAAATAATCTATAATCCATAAAATGTTTTAGGGCACCATCTTCCTTCTTGAAAAAATGGACAGGTAAACCTCAAGAAGAAGTGATGGGGTGTATAAGACTTTTATCCTCTAGATCTTCCAAATATTTCATAAGCTCCAGAATCTCCATAGGCACCATCCTATAAGAATGTATGGTTACTGGTGTTGCTTCTCGAACAATCTACATGGTGAATTCAACCTCTCACACTATAGGTAGTCTAGAAAAGTCTCCATGAAAGATGTACTTGAAGTGATACACTATAGGGGGAAATAGAGGGTTGTAATCCATGATTATATAAAAATAGACTATAAATATGAGTTCTCACACTTCCCATCCACTGATACTCATTTCTTAATTAAGATTATTTGATTTCCCATCCTCCCATATGCATGTGTCTACCACACTATAGTGTTGTAAACATCAACCTCCTGATATAATAGTCAATATAAGATTGATAAGGAACTAACCATTCCAACTAAATGATTACATCAAACCCTATCATGTTAAGTATGAAAATGTTTCATATTAATATATATCCACTAATCTCAATGTGATAATCCTTAAAACTATGAACACTTTCTTATTGGATACACAAAGGGGTGTTGAGTGTCATGATGCCATAGAAGTGTTCTGTCTTGAGGCCCATAATTTCCATGATTTACATAGATATAATGATTACTATGTGCCTATGTCAAATAAATTAGACACTAATGTAGTGACTATTAGAATAGTTCCTCATACAATACAATGTTTGACACTCTACTGCTCTAGCATAGGTTGTACTTCATGTAACTGGAATGTACCATGACACATATTCATACCCTAATTTCCATGAGTAGGGATGCTCTACTGGCACTGGTAATACTATGTTTTACTACCTCTGTATTGACCACCACCTCGGTCTAAGAGTTCGGTGGTATTCTAGCTTCCTGCCTGGTGTGATACTGTTGGCCTCCATTCAAAATGTGGGGTAGGTGTAGATCCCTACTAGCTATGAAATGATGAAAAATTCATACAGAAGCATTGAATATCCCCTCTCTTACTACAAACTTTTCATTCAATTAGATAATGCAGACACTGAGCTTTTGTATGAACTTATTTCCTACATTAGTGAAAAAGAATGAAACTATCAGTATGTGTTATCTGACTACTCCTACTTTCACGAGTAGCCTCAAATTGATGATTTTCCCACTAGAAGAAACAATGGAAAATATGGGTGTGGAATAACCGTATTTCCAGCATTGTCTTCCCTTAGATTAATCTCTGTAATGAGGGACTAGATTATGATATCAAAAATATTCATCATATAAAAAACATTGACCTGCGATCAAATGGTGTATACCAGCTGGTCCTCAAATCGCATAGTAGTCAGAAGATCATCACCTGATAAGGTCAGTGTGAACCACTAAAATCATTAAAGTGAGAAGAATATTCCATGACAAAAATGGCTCCTTGTTGTTTCTTCATTAAATATCTACCCCAGTCGTCCCTCAGAGTCAATGGAGAGAAGTAATCATAAATTACCATCTATAAGTCCATCCAAATCATACCTTGATGTCAATATGTATAGGTAATAACATTCCACCTTTTCGTGGAAGAACCACATAGCATATAAACAATGAGTTTGAACCTCCTATCATTAGGAATATCCAAATTCTCAAAGATAGTGAGCATGGAATCCATCCATGACTTGATAAAATGTGGTCCACTATCCCTTGAAAAGCTGAGAGGACAATGCTGTTGGAACTCCTAAGTCAACTCTTCCATACTCAGGGTGGGTTGAGAAACACCTTGCATAGAATACATCATATAGAATAAAATATCTCGAAATAGGGCATCAACTCCAATATAAATAATAGAAGGTGGTTCAATAGGTAGAACTATCGGAGGGATCATTGGTAGCTCCAAGCCCACTACCGTCAGTGCATGGTCATTATTGCCTTCAGGGCGTACGACTAGAGTCTTTCACAGTGGAATGATTATACAATGATAAATACACTCCTTAGGGAAGCTTATTGTGTGAAATAATTATATATTAATAACTAGGATAGGTAAAATACTTCCTATAGAAAGAAATTCAACCTATCTTCCTTATCTAAAAGTCAGGTCTAGGTTGTAAGGAAAACCCAATAGGCTATAAGAATAGAAGATACACTCCCATCCACCCACTACTAAGGTGAGGTTTGGGTCTAGGCCTCTTTTCGGACAATATAGGATCTGATATATATAGTGTAAATTGTATGAAATAGAGGAAAACACCCTTTATATTACAATTGGCATCCCATTTTATGGTAACTATATCACTTGTAAATATATAATTCATCAGAGTTCATAAAATAATATATATATATATACATATATCACAATCTAGAACCTATATGGCTCGTACCAAAAACATAATATAATTGATTAATTAAGGTTTCATCATAAATATATGCAGAAAACACCATTTAGATTGATGTAGGCAGGTTAATTAACCCAATTATATTATTCCAACATTAAATTTCAGCATAATTTGATATATAATAATCCAGGAACTTACTATATACCTGTAGAAAAATGAATATAGGAAAGTATATGTGGCATGTAAAAATGATGTCATATTAGTCATATTGTTCCTACAATGAATCATGAAATAAAAAACCCTCATTTCATCAAGCCTAGGTAAGAAAACCTCATTTCAACAATACTAATAGTAATAACATCATAATACATGTGCATCACCCAATGGTGAAGTCCTATCAACTTTAATATGAATAAATCTGAACAATAATAACCCCTATAGGGTAATTTGGGTTTCCTTTGTATGTGGTTTATATATTCCCATGAACAGGCTCATTAACAAATTCCATTACATCCGATTCTCTTGTTTAATACCCAAATAATAAAAAAAGGAAAATTTCTCTGATACGACTTTGTAACATCCAAAATCAGGATGCCCTAAACCTATGCCCCAAGCCGGTGGGTCACATGGGCTCAACTTACCTCTCCATATTCCATAGGTAACTAACTAGAAACGAGGGTATAAGGTGGTATAGTGGAGAGACTATAAATTTATATCAAAGTGTCACAATATATATAATAAATAAATAGAAACAACATAAAAAATACACTATAATTATAGGACGAGTAACCCATTATAGAGAAGGAATAAATTAACATATAAAATAATGGAAATAGATATAATAAACCCTTTGATTCTATAAATGATGAATAAATTGTAAAAATATCAAAAGGAAATAGGACATGTCATATTCAATGATGTCGTCCCAATATGATATAAAAAAGTGGAAATATGGAACTTTCATATACAATATGTTATAAAAAAATACAAAAAAGTCCAATAGATAGCTCCACTAGAATCATGATCATATTATATATCCTCTGATCCCATTCTTTGTACTATACAAGTAATAAATCAAAAATCTAAAGTAGGGAACTTTCCCTTATCGATATATAGAGATATGTAATCTACTCAAGTAACAAAGGCAGGCCAAGTTGGATGTGAGTTAAAATCCCATTAGGCCACTACCAATGAATTCTTGAATTTATCCAATCAATGTAAATAACTACGAAGTGTGCAGGTATAATGAATAATAATAAAAGATGTAAATAAATACCATCCATCTCAAGTTTTCACAGGAAAATTGGATGGATCTACCTTCTTCGGTATAAGCCGATGTATGTCTGATCAATAACCATATATATAATAATAATAATAATATAGTATTGTTATATACTATATAAATTTATATACACAAAGTATGTGAGGAAATAAGTATTCATATAAATGGATATTGTGTGCTAATTGGACCTGCGGTGTAACTCAAGCATCCAAAACTAATCTAATGAGATAAAGGATCCAGCAAATGGTAAATTCACTGAATCTCATAATTAATTTGATATGTCATACTTAATACTCAAAATTGTTGGGGTGAGATGTCATGCTCAACCCATAATATATAGGAACATGGAATATCATTCCCATCATCTAGATACAATTATAATGGTGAGACACTTCATTATCAACTTCTGATTTTATGGAGGGTAAAACATTTTTCTTAATAAGTACCTTATCCACTATTCTGCATCCAATGATAATGAAATAATCATGAAAATAATAGTAACTTTATGTATCACCTCTTTAACAATATAATCATCAATCCCTAATGCAACCAAGGGCATCACATTTCATATAATATAAAAACAAAAGAATGTATCACCTAACATGGTGTTTCCACCCATTATAATCCATTAGATTAAATCCATTTAGTTAATTAAGCATGGATATTTAGAATCAATTTCAATACATACACTTAGAAGGAATTATATTCCATTGAACAATTATATATAAAGGTAAAATATATTTTCAGGACAAGAAAAAAAACATAGAAAGTGTTTGGTCTATTTAATCAATTATTCAGAGGGGAAATTCATGCCATCACACTCAAATATGTGGCTATGGTTTAGGTTGACATACTCTAATCACATAGAGAGGTTTTATAAGAGTACAATAACATGATTCAATTATTCTAAAAGTAAATAATTCATTTTAACATAATGTGTGACAAAGGCCAGCATGCATCAAAATGGAGTAGCTATAAAAACGTCATGATAATTAGGGGAAACAACTAGACCACCTACCTTAGGATCATATATTACTCTTTATAAAATATTTTCTTCATATTTGATATAGATTGGAAAAGTCATAGAGATATACCAATGACCTAAAAATATGGATAATGATCTCACACCAAAATAGCACAAAATATTTGAAGGGAAATAACGAATGGAAGCAAGAGGATTCAAGAGAATACCGATGTGGATCCAATGCTTCTAATGACAAATGATTTAGAGTTTGGATAAATGAGTTATCAATGAACCTAATATAGGATTGAGGGAGAGCCTTTAGAAGAAGATAGAGAGATGAACACTAGAAATGAGGAGGATGAATAATAATTTTTAGTTTAAAATATGTTAGGGGTAAAATAGTAAAATGACCCCTCAAGACACGGTTAAACTATTTGGCCACACGGTTTTTCAAACTATGAGCCAATTGTGAACACCTCGCCATTTAAGGAGGGATGTGCATGATTTACCAAACCATTTGAAAACTATGCGATTTTCCTTTATCAAGATGTCTTAATTTGTTTTGCATTGTCTTTCACCTCAGATCGCATGGTTGTAGGAAAACTGTGCAACCTCTTGCTACCCACTGAGTGACCCACACAGTTATGCCACACAATTAGTACTAACCAAGTGCTAACTACGTGACCCACCATGTTTTCCCAATTTTTAGAGCTATGGGCTCCAAAAAAATCCCCATACACTCCTGAAACATTCATTTGTCCATAGGGTATGTTTTCCAAGATTAAGAAAATGATTTAAGATGAAAAAACTATCTAAACCTTTGAGAAATTCCAGGTTATTACAGAGTTGAAGAAACAGGTAACCTAATCCCAACTATTTCCCTTGTATTGATTATATCAAATACGTACAGCAAGTGTGAGTCTTGGTTGATGTGTAAGCACATATAAAGGGGGAGTAAAATAATCTTTCACTTGAAATTTCTGATGTATTTGATGATGTGGGAAGGATAATATATTAATTGATAAATAATCTTTATACCTAGACCTCTTTTAGAAATAAGTATTCTATAATCATGATAACTCATGCATGGTTTTTAATGGATAGAATAGACATCCATGGTTGTATATCCCTTTTTTTCTACACCAGGTTATCCCACATAGTCAGAGAGTATGCATCTAAAGGATCTTTTCTAAGTGAAATATGTGGTACCATCCTTATTTCATAAAAAAGAGAAGTTATTTTCAAATTACATAAAGGGAATAATAAAACACTTATATTAATCCATTTCATTTATTTCCAATAAATTGTATAAGGGACATTAAATTTAAGGAAATGCTATTGAAAATAAAGGAAAAGGGGGATATTGAAGATTCTATGTGGATGGTTGATGAGGATGGTTGTATTTATTGTTAATATATAAGAAGTAATCAATAGTAATTCTATGATTTAGTCCACTATGATATTAATTAATCATGGATAGATAAATATTGAAGGAGTTTGAGAAATATTCAAGAAGGCTAGTGATGATACTCAGATAATTGTTATAGACTCATTGGTTTCCATTTGGTAAGATAATTATAAATGATTGGAGATAATGAATGGATAATTTTTATGGATTCATTTAATGGAATTATATTTTATACTTGTACAATTCTCCATTTTTTAACTCTATTGATTATTATTATGATCTGAATTTCAGATACATGTGTCAATTTCACTATGAGTGAAAATCGTCTTCAATATTTAAAAGAAGGAATAAGACCATGAGAATATATAGTTTTAGGGGGGATTTTAATAGAATTCAAAAAATAATTTTTCAATATAAGGAATTTAATATTCCATGAAAAATTGATGATGTACTTGAAATATTATTTGAATAAAATAATATTTATATTTTTCTCATGAATATTCTTGAAGATGAAATTTATTAAGAAATGGTTTTAACTTCCATTGTTTTGGTGGTGAGAAATAAATGTTAATATTTGAATTTATATGTTTATATTTGAAAAAATATTTTTTATAGTTTATAAAAAATGGAGGCCAACCATCGACGCCCCAAGGGATATCCCTCAACCATATAGAAGGATATCCAAGGGCCAACGTCAGTGTAACAGCCTATAAAATGTTGTAGCAAAGTGGTAGGGGAGGGCCCATGTATAAGGCTCATAAGAGGGCATGAAGAGTGAGATCATGTATAAGGCCCATATAGAGGTTATTCCTAGATGTGAACAAGAGGTTTGGATAGAAGCCCACAGGGATAAATCCCATTATGTGTGAATGTTGATCCCTCGTTGCTTTCTCAAAACTATAGTGGTAGTGTTTTTTTTAAAATCCATGGTTGAATGATTTCCATATTGATGTGGGATGTAGAGAAGAGGGTATTATTCTCACATCATTAAAAATAGACATACATATTTTTTTCATACAACTTAATGTGAACCAAAAATTTATAATCCTTCACATTGTATCCTAAACCTTTATTCATCTGCTACATGTACCACCTTCCCAACATCCCCCACCAATTTCCACAAGCAACTCTCAACATATAGCCATATCTGAATATTGAATCATGATTGCCATGGATGTTATGTGATCATTATTTTGTGGAAATTTGGTTGATAATATCCATGAATGAAATCTACATATTGTATGAATACAAATAATTTGAACACAAGCTTTAGTCAAATAAAAATGATGTTCCAATGTCTGTTTTTGATACATGATGTCTTAAAGGTTCAAAGTGAGTAGGAGAATATGATAAATTAGCATGCACATGAGGAGTTCATTGTGAAGGAATAGAAAAGTTATTTTTTATGATGTAACTAAGATATTCATGTACATCCACAAATGAATATAGAAACCCAATCCGTGATGATATCCTGATGAATTAAAAATGATGAACAATTTAAACGCCACTGTTTTTTCCTTGGTAGGATTGAAATGGTCATTCATGAAGCTTTAAATTTCATGCATGACAATTAAATGAAGATATGATTACTCCACTTGATTAATAAAGACCTTAAACCTTAGGGTATTAAATCAGCTGTGGTATTTGTTATACTGTGTGGATAAATAGGTAACCAAATCCTTCATGTATTTTAAAAGAGTCTTGAAATGCTTTTAATATCATTGGTAGGCAGTGAAAATCTATCTATATAAACAGAAGCTCAACCATGAGTTTTATATCTCTATCATTCTAATTATCAAGAAAAATATATTATTTTAGAAAAATAGTGTAACCACACAAATGGAATGAGGATCGGCACTAACTTCTCAAGAAATGAAGAATAATAAGGGGAACCCAATGACTACTCTAGTTTCACAAAGGAATCAAGCTTTCATGAACCTCTTCATGTGAAGGTCATTTTTCAAATCCAACTTAGTTATGAAAATAAAAGAAAAATAAGGCCCCATATATATATATATTCTTTTATAAAAAGTTTCCTTGTTTTTTGTGTGAAATTTTTAAACAAAGAAGACAATAGGTATTATTATCATGTTAACATGATCAAAACCAACATCTATTCAGGTTTCACAAAGATAGTGCATGCAATAAATGGAAGGCCTTTCATGACTACATCCATGGATGTTATTATCAAACACATGTTCTCTTGAAGAATCAATTGAGATAAATTAAACGAGAATAAATTATAAGAGGAAGAATATAACTTTTAATGCACTGATAAATATTCAAGTAGATCATTTTGTTATAAATAAGTTAGTTAAAGTGGAAATGTCTTATTTCACTTATTAAAGATAATTAGGTTGACCTAAAAAAATGGTTGATTCATTTGTTAGAAAAGACCTCAAGTGAGAATGAAGATTATCCAGTTGATGAAAATCCGCCATCAATGGCAGATGAGACATCTTGTTTATTAAATATTCTTAATGAACTAGTTGTGTTAGTATACAAAAATCTATTGAAGACCAATGGTACCAGTATAAATAAATCCACCTGGTTAGGTAAAATGATTATATCTAGATAAATGTTTTGTGAAAATTCTAGGAACTTGTAATGTATTCAAAATTATATTTATAATAGAATATGTGAAACAAACATATGTTGATCATAGAAAAGAGTAGGGATTTGTATAAAAAACTAAAAAAAATATTTGTGTGCTTATACCTCTTTTATTAGAAACATTACTTGTGTATGTAATTTTTTAGAGAACAAAAAAGATATATTCATATTAAATGGGGTAAAGGTTCGAGAGTAAGTGGGGCTATTTGAAAAGAAAGTAAAAGATGGAAACAATTAGGTACACTAATTCACCCCCTCTTAGTGTCCCTATAAAATCTATCTGGGCACTACAATGTTCATGATTATGTGTTCCCTAAGAGGAAATCAATAATAAGGCATAATAATAAGAATTTACCTTAGAAAGAAATGTGTTTCATAATCTTGAATTATATCATAATAAAAGAAACATTCATAAAGATTCAAATGAGAATAAGGAATTAAATATTATGGATATTTATATCTAATTACATAATCATAGGTCTCAAAATAAGGTGTTCATTTGAAAATGGAAACATTAAATGATAGAAACCTAAAATAACCGAGCTTCATGAAGATTTATTCAAGTAATAACTTGTGGAACAGAAATGGGTTTCATGAACATCATGAACTCATATTCATAAACAATCCAGATAATGTATAAATATGGTATAATTTGACAATATCCTCATTAAAGTATATGTTACGTCAAAGTTTTTAATATTAAATGAAAATTCCCTTAACAGACCACTGGGGATTTTTTTAGGAGGAAAACACCCTTTTTTAAATTGAAATCTCCTATTTAAAATATAAAAATTTACAAAATATTATGGAAAATTTTTTATTTGAAAATAACCTTGGAATCTTGTAAAGGATGTATCAAAAAATTGAGTGTATTCGATAGTTAGAATTTTTTTATGCTTTATAAGTTAATAAAAAACATTCTTTTCATACCCTTGTTAAAAAGTATAAAGGACGTTATTTGGAAAATTAAAAAAATATTAATTTTAAACCAATTTTATAAATGTAAAACATTGGTAAAAATAATTTTAAATTATCATATTATATTGGTAAAAACTTTCTTGAAAAAATATATAAAAAACATGGATACATATGAAAAACAATTTTCAAACAATAAGAGAAATAAAGTCATTTTTTTATAAAAACAATAGTTTAGTCTCTTGAGTTAGTAAAGAAAGGAAATTGTAAGGAAAACATATATTCTATAAAAATTACCTTATTAGAATAAAATCCAAGGGTTTATTGAGAGTATGATCATGAAATATTATCATAAAAAACTAACCATAAAGAATCTTGATAAATAGTGAGATTATAACATAAAACCGTTACAACATTGGTAACATTTGATTCATGAGACCCGTAAAATAAATAAACTTATATGTATAGGAATATTCTAATAATTTTCATGAGAATTATCATAGATTAAATTAATTTTTATTATATAAACCACTTATAAGAATCATGTGTCGTGTGTCACACATAAATAAACATGAGACAAAAACATCTTAACACGAGTCTGACTCATCACATATATTATTCAACTTCCTAAATAATAAATTTTTTTAATTATTTACTTTCCCAATAAATATTTTATTTTTATTATTCTATTTATTTTATCTATTACCAAGTGATATTTATTTAACTAATCAATTATGTTTATGTAATACATTTTGATGATATTTGGACTGTATGTACAAAATGACTTTGGTTGGATGAATGTGGTCAAATAGGATATTGTTCCATCACCTCCAGAATAATAATAATCACTTAATTATAATTTTTATAAATAAATTATACTTCATAAAATTAATCATGAAATATGGATATGAAAAACAAACTACAGTACAATCATGGAGATGTTAGGTTTTACGTACTCATGAGTAATGCTTCCATTTTTCAATGATAATTATAGAAAGGAGTTAAGTATCATGATATTTTTTTAAAAATAATAATTTTCTTAAATATAATATATTTATTTAAATAAAATTATATATACCATCTATGTTAAGTGGTAATGAAAAATGAATCACATCACTTCATGTGTGTAGTAATCCACACACACATGAATGACGTTATTATTTTTCAATGAATGTAAAGGTAATAACATATATGATATATTAATTTTAAATAATTATAAATATTTCATTAATATAATATATATAAATTAAATCAATATTTATAAATAACAATCATAGGTGGTGATGGAAAATGAATAACATCGGTTCATGATGCGGTAGTCCATCATACACATGAATGATGGTTTCATTTCCAATTTGATTAAAGAGGGTATAGATTTATATTATTCCAAAAATATAATAAATTTATAGTATATTTTATATTATTATGTTGTTATAAAATCCAAGAGAAGAAATATTTAAGGTGGTTTAAGTGGAAAAAACGCAATCGCTTGGTTTAGATTTATACCTCTACTTTAAACAACCTCTTTGAGATTATAACTAAATCATTAATAGGTTGAATTTATGATAAAAAATGTCTATACATTGAGATTATGTATGTGAGGATTTTATTTTGGTATGTATTTATTGCACCAAAAGGTTTTTTAAATGTGATGAAAAGATGAGAGGTGGTTCCCATTTATAATAGTGGGTGGAGAAACTCTTGGAATTACTTAAAAAATAGAATTGATATAAATTAATTTTCAATGATAAAGGGTGAAAAATTACATTTTGTTAAGAAATTATTACGATAGGTCTAAAAAATATCATCCAATAAAATTTGTAAAAGTTTATATTAGTTTTTTACTCTTATCTCTTTGTTTTAAACTGCGTTTATTATTTTTGACAATTATTATGGTAACAATGTTTTTACTCTTTAGGAGTAAATATAGTTAATATAAAAGAAAACTTGGCCCATAAATGAACAGTGGTTAATATTTTAAACCATACTATAATCACCTTTACCAAATATAAGATTTTTAGGAATTTTAAATGATTTAATAAAATATTATTTACCATAAAATATCATAAATAAAGTTTTTGACTCTATTCATTTAATTTGACCTTAAAAAAATCTAGAATAATATGTAATTATAATATAAACCTTTAAAAACATAATAAAATGTTATAGTTATCAATGAAAAATTGGAACACAATAATTCATTTAAATTATAATATTTTTAATATTTTTAATAACATATATTTTAATTCTATGTTAATGGAGTAAATACTATGGTGGAGTTTCATAAAAATTTATGGTAATTATTTAATTAAAAAAATATAAATAAAGTACTATGCTAAAAAATTATATTTAAAATAAATGTATAATAACCCAACATATCATCCATTTACCCAAAAGTCAAAAATCTAGTGATAATAAAATTAAGTGAATGATATATTTTTTTACTTTTTCTTACATAAAAAAATTTAGAGGTCAAAATCAAAAAAATATGGAACCATGATATCATATTATAAAAAACTTAATGTGAATAGATGAAATCTACTAATATAATATGATAAAATAAAGTTTTAGGGTCATTTTTTAGTTTTAATCATATTATTTTTAACTCTAATTGCCTTATTTTCTCTTACCAAGGTGATAATTATTTACCATGGTTACTATTCATAATGGACAAAAATGGCCTATTTTTAAAATTTTCACCTTTTTATTTCAAATACAGAATCTAATTTTCATAACTAAAATTTTAGAAGTGTCATAAATTAATTTAATATTAAAATGAAAACAAGAATAAAAAACAGTTTTTTAGAAAAATATTTTCATATATAAAAGGTTCTTATACCAAATTATAAGATAAAAATGATTCTAATGAAGGTAATTTTATTATTACAAATATAATATAAATAATGTTAATTTTTAACCATTTTGAGATGAAAAATATCTTTGTAAAATATTAAAACAAAAATAAATTTTTCAATAATATTTAGTATTTTTCACTATTAATTTAGAAATTAATCATTTTAGAGAAAGAAATAATAATAATTCTATGATAATTTTGAAAATGTGATTTAATAAATGAAATAATTTTTAAAAAATAATTTTATTAAGTCTGCTAAAATTAATTATAATATTTACTCTAAAAAAACTAAAACCCATTTTTAAAGAAAACATATTTTTGAATAATAAACTTGATTTAATAAAAAATCTAGTGATTATTTACTAAAAATTTATCAATATATTTATATTGAGTAGTTAATTTATATATATACTTCATAAATAATTTATTCATTTTAATACCCTCTAATTTAATGGGTGTGTTATGGGTGTCATATTTAAATAATAACATATCATGGTTCGTTTAGTCTCAGTGTTTCCTGTTGTATACACTATTAAAAATAAAATTATTTATAAAATGTCAGTGTGCAACAAGATAAATCCTAAATGTAAATATATGTAAAAATACAAGATTTTTTACAAATCCTTTTAAATCATTAAAGTGAAAATTACTTTCAAAAAAAATTATGTGGATGGAAAGAGAATAATATTTTAAAATTTCATATAAAAAGTTTCCAAATAAAACATCCTTTAAAATACATAAAGCTTATAAAAATGAGAAGTTAGAATACTAAAAAATAGATTATTTTAAATGAATATTTATTAAATGATACTCAAAAAGGAAATAAAGGATTCAAAAAGGGAAGAGAAAATACATCAAAAGATTTTACTTTTAAAATTGTTTTTAATAATGAATAATCTAGAACGATGGACTATTTTTAAAAAGGGAAGAGAAAATACAATGAAATATTTTAATTTAAAAAAATAATCTTTAATAATTGGACCTTAAAAATGGTAAAAAAAATTGTCAATATAAAATATAGAGTGGATGATAAAACATTTTATTTTGAGAGGATGAAAATACCTTTTGAACATTATAAAATAGCCTTGTTGAAAAGTCACATACTTAAAAGTAGGAATAAAAGGATCATTATAGATTAAAAAATTGAGTTTATATTTTGGAAAGGTGAACACTGGTGGGGAGTAATAACAGGGATATGGAAATGTATCCATTAAAAGGAATAGGAATTATTCTGAACAATCAAGGATTTTAAAAAATAATAGAATCATAATGAAAATATAATTTTATACAAAACATGGATTCCAAAAAATATAAAATTGTAATATAAAATAAATCCTAATGGGTTATAATATAACAATATCTAATGAATATTTTCAATGAAGAGTGATTATGACACTAGGGAAATATTTGAGTCATGAAAATCCCTTGTAGACCTTGTAACTTTTGTATAAAAACACCCATGAGAGGAATAATATTAAATACATCACTAAATATCATGAAATAAAAGTGGGTTTTTATAAAAAAGACAATTGTTCATTATTTACACCACTACAAAGGAAACATGGTGTATAATTTAAACAATTCTCAAGGAATTCAAATTTTTGAAAAATAAGCCCTTACCTTGTTTCCCTACTTAGTCAAATGAACTCTAATATCGTATATAATAGACATAAATATACTAATAACTAATTTTATAAGTAAATTAATACCTAACACTATCTATCACTTCTCTTTATAATCACTATCTATAAGAATATTAGTTATTCTTTTCATATTTTACCACATCAGGTGTTTATAGTTTTGACTGTTTTAACAAGTTTTATAAAAGTAGTGTCTGTATTCAATACACTTAAAAATTTCAAAATTCACATTTCATTTAATTTATTATAATAGATAAGTTATAAATACTAAATACTTTTAAATTTACTTTCCCATGTACTTTATTTCTTATCCTAGATTATGAAATCGGTAACGAACATTTTTTAGTGATTTTCAACAAACCAAGTTTTTATTTCCTAATTAACGAGTTAAATATTTATGTATACTTTACAAAATAAAAAAAAATTATTTATATATTTATATCATATTATACAATAAATTTTATTTTCATAATCATCAATGATAAAATTTTATATCATTTTTCTTGTAGGTCGTTAAACTGACCCAAACATGAACATGCTTTAACTCGATTATTGAGTATTGATAAAGAGTTGTTTCATTTGAAATAATAACATTATAATCAATGATTTATGATATTCTTTTATTATTGTGAAATATAGTTGAATTTTTTTTTATAAATAATGAAAAACTAGAATAAAAATAAAAAATTGATTCTACGTGAAGGTTGTAGTCTTCACACATGCAAAATTGGAATTGCCTTGTTTTTATAAATAGATGAAAATGAATAATTATAGTTTGTACCATTAATATAACAAAATATAAGTATACTAGTGATATTGAATTTTTTAACCTATGTGTTTCATTTTTTTTTCAATGACGTGCCAATATGTGTTTTGAAAGTTTGGGAAAAGTGGTGATTCTTAGAGAATTGTTATGGACTCACTAGATGGAATTGTATGTCAAACTTGAGAAATTATTAATGTTAAAGGTGATGACTTTTTAACTGATCTTCAATTATAAAATAAATTTTCTAATGATTTCTTAATGTTTCAAAAAGTAGGAATTCATTATTTGGATTATGGAGAATAGAAGAAGACCATGTAAACATTCATTTTTCAGGCTGAAATGTTTGTGAAAGATTCAGAAAGAAGGTTATGAAAAATAATTAATATTTTTTATGAAGAAAAATTGATGAATAATATTACTTTGGTTGGAAATATAATATTAATACTAATATATATAACTTATATAACTTATATAATAAATAAGATAACCACTGAGCTAGGAGACAGCTTAACCCCGCACTATGGGAGGAGGACCTCTAATACATAGGGAAGACAGCTCATATGCCTGCATGACTGAAGATATTTGGGTTGTGTATAGAAAAATAAGAGTATGTGCATGGGAAAACATGTAATTGGGTGTGTTTCAATGGGCCAGTGTTTGTTTGCACTGCTCATGAGGTTTTTGGTGTGGTGTGTGTAGGTGTTGATCCCCCACTACCATCTCAAGGATGTTGCGACACCAAATGTAAAATATGAGGGAGTAAAACATTCCATAAATTCAATGTGGTGCATTTAACAATAGGTTCACTATTCCTCCATTAAAATTATATGGATATAACCCTAGTAATTTGAACAAATTAATCTCCACCATCTGATTAATATTATTATCATCCTCAGCCTTTGATCTTTCATGGACCTATGGGCACTCCTGGAAACTAGAAATCACTGATCTGGACTCCATTTCATTACAACCATATAAACTGACAAAACTAATGGATTGAGACATGGTAGATTAAACCAAATTTATGCATTATATCAATTTCTTGATTGAATGAGATCATTTTAAGAACTTGATTCTACTGAAATATAAAACATGGTTGAGTTCATCACATGAAGTTATCATGTGATGATCTATGGATCACGCCATCAAATAAAGAAAATCAACCAAGGAATAATTATAATAGCTTGTTGCACCACATGAATGAAGACTGATCAAAATATTCGGTGATGGTAAAAGGATCATAACTTTCCTTGGAATGAATTTTTGGTGTTTTACAACCTTTTTAAAAGTATTATTTAGAGTATTAAGAAGTGATCCATCAAGGCATTAAATGATAAAAAATTGATCATGTGAATAATTAATAAGAATTTATTGATACCTTCATCATTTAATTAGGTTTATTATTATATTATTTTCAGTATTCAAAGGTACAACATGATCTTTGGGTGTTTTATATCATCCATGGATTTCCATTTTTATCAGACCTGAAACTTTTATCAGAGATAATAATTGGAAATATTCATATATAAATGGAGGTAGGGTGCGAGGGTGGCTATAGTTCGATACATCACAAGAGATATTATTTCTTCTCGACATAGAGTAAATGTATGACTTGATAATCTGAAGAATAGAAGGTGCCCACAAGATTCTTTCACGTGAAGGAGAAGAGTTCATGTGATCCAATCACAAGATAGATATCTCACAAAGCACTTCCTTCCAATGTGAATAAATTCATGAAAGAACTCATAAAAAACACTCTTTAGGTGAAGGAAGCATCATATAGTTCCTTGGTCTCTTGAATATGATATATGATGGTAGTGATATATCATGTGATATCTGCACATGAAGAAATAATAATTCACAGCATGTCTAACAGAGATTTCACAAGGACTATGTTCTTGAATAAGTAAAGTCAATGTGAACCATACCGAGTTTCATTATGGTAGTAGGAGACAATCCATGAATGAAATCCATGCATGTCATGCACCGTACAAACCACCTTTGATAAAACTAAAGTGGTTGGATGGAAAATTAATAGAGTAAGACTAAAAATTTGTGTTTAATATTTTGATTTTAAATATTTGTATTGAGTGGGAATATAAAATAAAAATAATGACAATAGGATATATACAATGGTCATGAATCATTCATGAATCAAATTGAGAATTCAAAAATATAGTTTCAAAGACTGAATCTGGTTCTTGTTAATAATCATTAATAATTATTCATTTTCTATTCTCATTATATTAAAGGCCCAAACGAATGGGAATAATCGAAAATTATAGGAGTATACTACATTAAAAAGTGATATTTCTTATGTTTTTTGTGTTTTCTTGGAGATAGTGTGAATATTTTTTTATAGTGGGACTCTAGAAAGAATAGTGTGACTCTGCAATATTGAAGAATTTTAGGTTGTAATTGCTTGTGATTATAGTGGAGTATATATGATAGGGGTGCCTAACCAATCACAATAAAGATTAGGATCACATTTAGGTAAAACCTTGTAAACATATTTTATTCCAGTTCTATTTATTTTTATTCCATTTGAGAATGGTTGAGTAATCAAAAATTGGTTTGGTCCTAATAGGTTAATATACGTTAATTTCAAAAGAAAAAAAATTGTAAAAATCACTACTGATTCGTCCCCCATTCTCATTGTTACAACCCCACCATGTTCAATAAAATTAGTATCTAAGAGTAGGTTTTAACTATCATAATCCACTAAATACTAAATATGGATAATCTGAAATTTTTCAATAACAATGGGGTTCCTAATTTTTATGGAAATATCTATCATAGTTTGAATAATATGATGTTTCCCTATCTTCTATCTCTTATAATTAGAGTAAAAAATGTAGTAACTATAGGATTCCTGCCTATTGATGAAGATGATATTATGACTTTACTGATAAGAGAAATATGTAATTTTATGGAAAATTTAAAAAATAATTTTTGATATATATTTTAGAAATTTTTTACATAGAGTTCATGGGACTAAAAAATGTATATGAAATTTGGGATAAATTGGAAAGCGGCTGTGAAGAAAATGTGAAAATCAAAGAGGCCAAATTGAAAAATTGTATAAGAAAAGTAGAAGATATCCAGATGGATGAAGAAGAAAATATTGATGAGTACTTCACAATTATCCAATGAAATTTTCAATAATATTTAGGATTTTAGAGAAAAGATGGATGATTGAACTATTATAAAAAATTGGTGAGATATATTCCTGATAGGTTTTATTATAAATTTATAGCTTTGGATGATAAATAAGATATTAAACTCGATTAATCAAATAACATCCTCATTTCTTATGAAATTCAAAATATCCCAACCTTTAAGAAGAACAAAAAATATGAGATAAATTTTGAGCCCATGAGAATGCTCAAATTTAGAGACCATGAAATTTTAGATTCAAGTGAATCTGATGATGAAGATAAATATGGATATCTTAATAGAATAATTTATCTTACATTAGAGATATTTAGGAAGGGAAAGTTTAAGATTATAGTTAAACTACCACCATTGTGATACATTTGTAATGTCATTGGATTTTTTTATAAATTATCCTATGAAAAAGTCTAAAGAACCTAAGGTAAATTATGAGAATCCATATAGAAAGAAATTGAAAAAAAAATATGAAATAGAAATAACTAAATTTTATGAAATCTTTATAAAATTATTCAAAAGTAAAATAATTTGTGTAGTGATTTGAGAAGAAGAAGAATAATCCACCTCAGGTATCCAATTAGAAGACAGAACTAATTTCAGAGCTCTTGTAGAAAATATTTTTGACACCTATGATAGTAAAGATGATGAAATTGAATGAATGGGTCTAGATCAAATTTTAATAATTATTTAAAATAATATCTTGAGGGAAACGAAAATCTCATGTAGGTGAAGTTACATTAATTGAAATAAAAATAAAAAATAGCTAAGGTAAATAAATAATATGAAATTAAATATATCATTTACAATGAATAAATAAAAACACATAAACTAAAAGTGGATAAAATATAAAAATTGTTAAAATAAATTGAATTAAAAATTTACCTAAAAGAATAAAAATAGTCCATGACTCAGTAAAAATTTCATTAAGCACATAATAGATTGAAAAGAATTATTGATGATTTCAATAGTGAAATTTATGTCAAGGTAGAATCATAAAACAAATAGTGAAAATAGTGGTTTAAGGAAGTGGGTTAAGTCATCTCTATATGAATTTAAAAATAATTCTATTATATCTAACAATGAATGTCTAGAAATAAATTATGGTCAAGTATAAAAAATGAAGTCCCATGAGAAATCCCATTCTAATTTAATGGATGAAAGAGATTCTATGAGAAGATATTTTCTTTTAGTGTATATAATATCACAATATATAGAAATATAACATCAAAAATATTCAAGATATGGATATTATTAGTTTGGAATATCTATTTTAAGAGAATATTGAGAGTTTTGTGAAGTTTTTGGGTATAAATTATACTCATGATGGTACTTAATGTGTCTATAGAGATGATTAATAATCCAAGAAATATCTATTCTGAGAAAATGCGATCAAATTTTCATATTAAGAAATTAGTAACTTGGAATTCATCTTATCTATCATCATATTTTTTTGACTATTTAGAGTAAATCTATGGAATATGTGATCATCAAGTCCATATTTCTGAAAAGATATGAGTTGTATTCTTGGATACATATCTAGTGCTGATAATAGAAAATGAATTCAAAAAATTAATGGATAATATTCATGTTTCCCAAAAGATTCATTAAAATCTTTTCGAAGAACCATGTCATGGTTTCTTAATAGTGTATGTTATTCACACAATACCATTGACAAAAAATTCTAATAAACATTGATAAATATAATGTAGGATCACATTTATAAATGACTATTCCGAGAATATTAATGGAGTTTGAAAAGTAGATATTAATGATCAAAATCTCATGACTAAAAATGTGTTATTTGTTGAAGGTATAAAACACAAATTTTTTAGTTGTAGACAAATTTTCAATGTTGGATATGAGGTGGTGTTAAAAAATAATTCATTTCTCATCAAAAGCACAAAGGATAAAAGGATCACCTCCCAAGGGAAAAGAACCAATGACAATCTATTTAAAATTGGTGATTCTACTAATTCATATCAAATTAATGCCAAAGATAAAAATTAAATATGGAATAGAATACATGGATTTCTTTTTCAGAGAAGTGAATCTATAATTTTTGGCATGATTTTGTTAGATATCAGCCAATTCTAAATAGTAATATGCTTGAAATCTTTGAAACATATGAAAAAGAGAAATAAAATCAATGTTCACATAAAGAAGTGTACATGATATATTCTATAGAACTTTATATTATTCATACTGACTTATTTTCTATAATGAGATAAAATTATACCAAATGTGATAGGTATTTAATTATATTTATTGATGATTATACTAATTTGACTAATTTTAGGTTTTTTAATCATAGCTCAGAGGAAATTAAAATGTTCAAAAAATTTAAAAGGCTAACTAAGAAGGAGATGGGTCTATATATCATGAAACTGAGATCAATTTATGTAAAGGAGTTTACATGTGATGCTTTTGAATTTTATCCATCCAAACATGGAAGAAATCATCATTATAGTACAATATATACTTCACAACAAAATGGGGTAGCTAAAAGGAAGAACAAAAACATAAAAGAGATGGGAAGGACCATGTTAGTTGAACACAAAATCTTAATGTATTTATAAATAGATAATATATATACTTACATACATATACCAAAAAAATGTCTACTGAGGCTAGAAACAAAACATATAGCATATGAAATGTGGTATAAGAAAAATGCAACTGTTAAATAATTTTGAGTTTTTAGAAGACCATAAATTATAAAGATCATGAACAAAAATCTACCATAGTTTGAAGAAAAATTTAAGGAATTTTGATGGGTTACCTATCTAATGGGAGTTTATAAATATTTCAAAACAATTTGTTTCACAATCTGTTTAAATATAGTGATTCAAAATTAATGAAAAAAAATCAGATGTATCAATAGATTCAGATTCAAAAGATTTAGTGGGAAATGGTATGAAAATGGAATAGAAGAATGATGAAGTTACTGATAAAGATCAAATGACTACTGATATTGATTATGCAAAAACTAGTGATGAATATGAATCTAATTGAAATAAGATAAAATAGTACAAAAATTTGATAATACATATCGAAACTGAAAATATCATTGGAAGTCAAAAGGAGCCATTTCAAACTAGAAAAAAATTGAGATTTGAAGATAAAACTAAACTTATTTCTCAAATTTAACCACATAAATTATCTGAAGAAGTTTTGGATGTGGAGTGGATACATTCTATGAAGGAGGGACTTTATTATTTTGAGAATAAATCCACTTGTGATCTTGTGCCAAGACCTAAATATAAAAATTTTATTTTCACCATGTTTGTCTTTAGAAATAAGATAAATAATCAAAGTGAGGTATCAAGGAACAATTCTAGGATAGTGTATAAAGAATATTCTAAAATAAAAGGAATTGAAATTGAATTTTTTTTAATTGATATAAAGAGTAAAAATTATTCAAATATTCTTGGAAGTAGCAGTACAAAAACATTATAAAGTATATAAAATTGTTATGAAATATTCCTTTCTAAATTGTGATCTATAGGAAGAATTACACATGCAACAACCCAATGGTGGTGTGCTAGAAAATGATGGAAACATGGAATATTGATAGAAGAAATATTTTTATGGTTGGAAACATGCTCTTATAGCCTGATATTATAAATTGGATTATTGTTTAATGTATATGAAATTTATAAAAGGTAATGTTAAAAATAATCTATATGTGATAGATATTTACAAAGGTACATTCATATTCATTGTGTTTGTGGATGAAATGATATTTTTTGGTAATAAGGAATGTCTATTTGAAGAGATTTATGAGTAGATGAAAATTAATTTTTAGATGTCTATTCTTGGTAGGATGACATGCATTCTAGGATTTCAGATTGAGAAGAAAAAAAAATCATATTTCTAACTTAGGAAATGTATAAAAGGGAATTTATGAAAAATGATGGAATAGAAAATTCAAAAGATGTTTCAAATCACATTTCAGTTGGAAACAAATTATACGTGGATGAAGTTAGAAGCATTATTAACCTAAAAACATTCAGAATAATCATTGGATGTTTCTTCTATCTAACAATATCAAGGATTGATATATCTTATGCAGTGAAAATACATTCTATATTTCATAGTGATCTTAAAGTTTCTCACTTGTTGGTTACTAATAGTGTTCTGAGATACATGAACTAAACTTTAAACTACGAGATACTATACAAACATCATGATGATTTGAAATTATTTGTTTTTACTGATGCAGATTGGGTAGGTAATTTTATAGACTGAAGATCAAAATTAGGTCAAACCTTATTTTTGGGAGAGGGATATGTCATCTGGAATATAAAAAATAAATTAAGTGACACTGATCATGGATGGTTTAGAATATATATCTTCTACAAATTCTTGTACAATGTTCATTTGGATAAAAGTGAAATTAATGTATTTTAAGACTGAAAGTGATAAACCACTGAAACTTTATTGACATAATTAATGTTATATAAGTATGTCTAAAAACATCATAAAAAATTAACGATCTAAGAACATTGATATCATATTTCATTTTTATCAATTATATGGTTTCATGTGGAGATATGAATCTCAACTACAATTGTAAAAATTATCAAGCTATAAATATATTCTTGAAATAAATTCCAAAATATAGGTTTGTTGATCTATGTCAGAAACTACATGTTCATAATTTATATATCACTTAAAGAAAACTAAAAGGTCTATGATTATTCAACATTATTCAATGTGTTATGATCTAAAAAAAAGTTAATTGAAGTAGAAGTGTTGTTCATCATTAAGCCTATTCAATTTGATGATGATGAACATGATTTCATTCCTTAGGTGGGGGGTTACATGAGTTTTGAGGTATGAAAATCACACTCTCATACCATATTCTAATTTTCATTTCTAAATGAGGATTATCGGGTTAATGAAAAAAGAGACTGGGAGGGAGTTATTTTTTTCCCGTGAAATTTATAATATGTTTGTTGAAGTGTGTGTAGGATTTATAATTTCATTGATAAATATAATTATTTCTAATCCCAATAAAAAATGATATTTTATGAGCATGATTTCATATGAATGCTAGTTTTTTATTAGATTAAACATCCTTGGTTACATCTCTCTACTTTTATATACTGGATTAGCCCACATGTACTTATAATTGATTAAATTAAGGATCTTTTAAAGGGAACCATTTCATATAATATATATCTCATATTTTTTATGAAATATTTTTAAAATGAAGGATAAAATGTTATGAGATAAAGAAGATAAGGCCCTGAATACCCTTTGTATTTGATTTCTAATAAGGGGGAGAAAGTATGAACAACACATTTAACTTTATAAAATGTGTTGATATTGATAAAAAAATATTAAAAGGTATATTTTTGAACCAATTTGTTGCATTTGTTATCAATTATGTATCAATATGTTTTTTGTGTGTTGGATTAAGTGATGAATCTTGGATAATTTTTATGGACTATCTAGACTATATTGGATATCACACTTGAGAAATTAAACATATTGAATGTGATGATTGTTAAACTGATGTTCAAGGATTAAATACAAGTGTTAAGGAGTGAAAATATCACAAAAAGTGAACATTTATTTTTTGGCTCAAGGATAATAGAAGAGGATCATGAAAAAATTAATTTTTATGATGGATCTTTAGTGAAGGAATGTGAAATAAGTTCATGAAAAATATATAACATTTTGTATGAAATTTTTTTAAGAAGATTATTACATTTTTGGAAATATTATACTTATTCTAAGTATATATATTCTAGTTCATACCTAAAAAATAGACCAACCACTAATCTAGGAGCAAGATCAACCATACAATGTTAGAGGATGTCCTAAACCACATAGGAGAGATAGATTGTTGCATTCCATAGTGGAATGAGTGTGGTATATGTATATGCCTACATAAATCCACACATAGGAGCGTATGGGTTTGGGCCTATACCGCTGGGCTAACGCATGTTAGTGAGTCCTGTGAAGTGTGCATTGTGGTGGGTTCGAGTGCTGACCCCCCACTTCCATCTTAAGGATATTGAGGTACCAAATCCAATATATGTGAGAGGAAAAATTCGCATGAAGTTGATGTGGGATGTAGAATGATTGGAACACTATTATGATCTTAAAAATATATGGTCATAATAATGGATGCATGATCGAATTAGTTTCTATCATTTGATTAGTAATATTGATCATTATAAAACATCAACCCTCGACAAACCTGTGAGAACTCTTGATAATCGGTGATCACCAATCCCAACTCCATCACATGACATCCATTCCCACTGATCAAAATTAAGGTGTGTGACTTGGTTAATCAAACCAATTCCATGTATTAAGTCAAAGTGTTGCATTTGTGATATCATTTGATGAAATTGATTTGATCCAAAGATAATCATCGCATGAGTCTATTACCTATAGAAATATCATGATGATCTAGGGATCACATGATTGATTGAAAATGATTAGTCGAGGCATGTATACATTCACCAGTATCATTGCATGAACACAAATTAATCTTGAGATGTTTTCACATTAATATAACAAACATATAATCATAAAAAGGTTCCATCATTTACACCCTTTATCACATGTATTTTTTGCTGTACTAAGAATATTTCCACAGAGGCATCACATTATTATAAAGAGATCTGGTGAGGTGTTCACATGAAATGTGTGAAACTTTTTCATTGAATTAGTTTCAAGAAGCTAAGAGTTTTAGCATTCAAAGGCACACTGAGATCATTAGGTTTTTGATATCTTTAGGTTGTTTATATCATTAGTGGCTCACCGTTTTTATCAAACATGAAACTTTTATCAACGATATGAGGTGGAAAACAACCTATATAAAGAAAGGTTGGGTGAAAGGGTGTATGCAGTTCAAAAATCAAAAAAGATATCATTCCTTCTTAAAATAGAGTAAACACATTCACTGATCATGGATAAAATAGAAGGTTCTGATACAATTTATTTAAATGAAGGAGAATAGTTTACATGATGCAATCATGTAATGGAGATCTCGCAAAGAACATCCTATTTTCATAATGAAATTCAAAAAGGAACCTAGAGACAAACTATTATCATGTTATGGAACCTGTGGATAGTGTGTTGGTCATGTAAAGCCCATACAAAAATTAATAGAGACTTCATGTGATCTCTTCGCATGAAGGATGATGAACACTAGTGGGAATTACCTGGATTTCATAAGGAAAATGTTCTTAAAGGATGAATGTTTTCCTGAAACCTATGTGGTTACACAATGGAAGCTGGAGGAAATCCTTGCATGAAATCCATGCATGTCATGTTCCCAATATACCATATTTGATAAACACCAAATGGTTGAAAGGAAAAGTAAAAGAATAATATTTGAAAGTGTGATTGAAATATATTTATATTTAATATTTTTATTGATAAGGGACATAAAAAAATAAAAATCATAAAGGGTTATGAACAATGGTAATGCATAATGCATGAATCAAATTGAGAATTTAAGAAGACAATGTACAAGACTGAATCTAGTTATTATCATGAATCATAAATTAGTGACAATTTTATATTTTAATTATATTTTAGGCTCAAAATAATGATCATCATGGATAATTATAGTAGTAGGAAACATTAATTAGTGATTTATCCTATGTTATTGGGGTTTATTTTTGTTTAGTGTAGTGTGAGGCTATTGTTCTAGAGGGAATTTGGAAAGAAAACTGTCACTCTATGAGCTTGGAGAATTGTATAATGTAACCCCTTATGATTATAGTGAAGAATTTGTGATTGGGGTGTATAATAAATAATAGAAATAAATAGGCTCACATTAAGACAAGAACTTATAAAAATATTTTCTTCCTATTATATTTGTTTTTACTACTTTTAGGAGAGGTTAAGAAATCACAGGAGTGATGAGATCCTTATAGTCCATAAAGGTTAATTTCAAAAGAAGGAAAAATTATAAAAATAACCATTGATTCAACTACCACCATTCTCAGTGGTAAAACCTATCACTAGGAACTTCATAATTAATCATATTATTATGGTGATAAGATATTGGGAATTGTAATGTTAAGAGAAAAACATAAGAAATAGATAATACTTATTTTGGATCCTTTATTTTTCCTTGGAATTCCCATTTAAATTGAAGGTATTAGGATAAATATGTGTGTCTAGGGGATTATATTCATTGGACAGAGATCAAGGGTGATGAAAATGGTATATTTTCAATGAGTAGTTAAAAGAGGTGGTTTATATTTGAAAGGTTATTAGTGATCCCATTTTTATAAGAAAGTACATGGGATGTTTTAGTAACACCCAATATATTTTAATAATTCCATGAAAATATTACAAGGTCAACTACTCGAATGTTTCACAATAATTGATTGTGGGACATGGTGAGAATAAGACTTCTTATTACATGCTCATTTTTTAGGTATCCAGAAGTGATTTTAGGGTTTCCCATTTATATTGATTTACCCAAGTATACCTTTACATTTGTAACTTTTCTTTTTTAAACATTTTATTTAATTATAATAACTATAATTATTATTTTTTATTTCCACCCAATTTGATCATTATAATACTGAATATTAAAATAATATTATCAAATAAAATGTATATTTTTAAGAAATGTTATTTTCAAAATAAATGTTCTTAATTCCTAAAAACAATTTTTCGGAAAAATGTGTTTTTAAGCATAAAATTTATTCATGTTATAAAGTTATCAATGATAATAGTTTATGTTGAATAAATTGATTTATTATAATACAAAATAAGGTTATGTAACTTTAAAATAAATTTATAACTGATTCTTTTAGAAAAATATTACATAATTAAAAGAAATGTCTAAAAAAAGTTTTTAATGTAATATTTTAATTTAGTTCTAAATATGCTTGGAATAGTTTTTATTTGTGACATAAACATATCAAAATGAATAGTTTTATAACATAATTTTATATTTTATTTCTTTAGTTGGTTTTAAATCATCCATGATATGCTCACATAGTTTTATAATCATGAAAACAATATTTTCTGTAAATCTTGTATTTTTTTATAAAAAAAATAAACTTTTAAAGTAATTCCCAATAAACTATAATAAGTAAATTTTCAGACAATGAACTAAAAAATGAGGTTTCTTTCATCTATTTAAAATTCTGATATTTTAGAATTTTTATTTTAATGGAAAAATAAAACTTATAAAAAAGACTCCTTTTATTGAAGGAAGCCATTATAATAGTTTTTATAAAATTATATTCATGGTTTTATAAATTTAAATTAGTACTTTTATATGAATTATTTCACTATATAATTATGAATTTTTTATATAAAAAATGTTTTAAAATATTTTATGTCTTATAAAAGTGACAATATTAGAAATATCTATATTTATTTACTATTCTACTAAAAAATTATTATTTTAGAAAAATATCAAAAATAAATTATAATTTAATTTTGAAGTCAAAAATTTATAAATTAATTTTAAAATTTCAAATTATAATTATAATATTTATAAATTATGTTTTTAGAAAATTTTATTTATAATATAAAGAAATCATATTTTAATGAAGACAACCTCTTTCAATGTTGACTCATATTTATTATTTTCCTTCTAAAGGTAATAAATATTATTATTTTACCATTTTAGTGTTTATTATAGAATTAGTAATAATTTCCTATTGATATGATGTGGTTTTTTATATTGGGTATATCCTTTGACACATGTTATATAATATAGTATTTATTTTTAAGGGATCCAAAATCTCAGGTCGTTACATTCTACCCCCTTATATAAATGACATATGAATAATTTAATTATCATTTACTTACTGGAATAAATAAGGTTGGATAAATGTTTTAAATGAATCCAGATATTATCTCTAATAATAAATGATCCCCAATATCATAGGGAAGAAAAGAAAACACTTATTTTCTATACCGATTTCAAGGAAATGTATCTCAATGTTAGATATTAAAGCCCTTGTGAAGGTTTTAGTTTTATTCTTTGATAATTCATAGTTTTCCCTAGATTAATACATGGAAATAGTTGATTTGGACTATGTTTTTACCTGTATTTGATATTAAGGTAGAGTTAAAGTGAATATAACCATTCTATTTCCAAAATAGACTTATTTTTTAGATCATGTTATATTTATTTCTAAAAAGATTATTTCAATTAATGTACTAATAAAACCACAAAATGATATATTTAAAATAAAAATCACTATTTTTGGTGACATGATGTTCTTATAAAACATCCTAGATACAAAAGGGTTGATAAAACTAGATTACATTAACTAATTTATGGTGGATAATAACTGAAACATACTTAAGACTATCCTCTAGATCAAAAATCATTTCATAGGTTCCCCCTTGATCCCTAGATCTAGGATCATTGTGGAATCCTACTATCCTCATCAATACTTGGGATAAAAAATTGACTTGGATAATGACCAAGTTCTCTGCATATAATAAAATTAATTTTTTTTTGTTTCCCTTAGATAAATTATATACTCTTTCTCCTTATCATCTAAACTCTTCATTTTACCTTAAAAATTTTATTCTCAATAGATTAATTTACCCCAAATAAATAATATTATCATACCATGGATGAAAAAACACTTGTAGCTTCATTCCAAATTTTTGAATAATATGAAATTGAACATTTTTCCTTCATCATCATCTTCACTTTATATTTCATAATAATCCATATAACTATTCTTTCATGTGGTTTAGAATTTTCCTATGTTAAAATTTTTATCTAAATTTCATGATATATGGTTTGGTATAATTTTATGGTTTCTTTTTATACCTCCCATTTTGATGGATTTCCCATTGAGGTAACATCCTCATTTCCCTCACAACCATTGCTTCTTATAGTTCTAAACATTGAAAAAACCAAAATATTTTAAATGAGTTATGAAACATTAACAATATGGGGACATAATAATAATAATAACATAGATATAAAATTTAAAAAGAATTGTTCATTTATATTTTCATGTTGTCCCATTATTCCATTATTTCAACCTATATAAACTTTAGTTTGATCTTGGTAACATTATATTGGGTTATGTTATGCTCCTCAACATAACTAAGAAATTAATCATTTACAATGGTTAATGAAGATAATATGATAAATCAAAGTATATACCTTGGTAATATTAAAATTTGTGTGTATTTAGGCCTCTTTTTCAAGCCCTAGGTGAAGATTTAGTGATTACCCAACATGATCTTTTCAGGGTTATCACCCATAGGAACATTTTTGGCTAAGTCTGTGTCTATATATAGTATCCAGATAGGGAAGTACTTCTAGAGAAAAATATATACTAATTAATTAACCAAAATTTTAGGATATGATTCCTATCTTGGAATCAACTCCAAGGTTTTTACAAAGGTTCTCTAACCCTAATAATAAAGGTGAATAAAACAAAATCTCTAAAAATTACCTAACTAATATAAAAAATAATTAAACCCTTCTCTGATAACAACTATAGAAACACTTTCTAAGTCAGAAATAGATATTAATTTAATATCATGATTTAAATAATATAACTATCAAATAGCCACATAATCAAAAGGCTAAAAATTTTAGTGTCTTGGAGAATAGCTACATAAATATAATTATTTTACTACACTTGTAGAAATATTTCTATAATAATTCTTATCTAGATCATTTATTATATATCTCACAGGATATAACCATCTTCATAACCAAGAAAATGGAAACATAAGAAAAGGGTGAGGTCAAATTCTAAGTACGGTGTAACATAACAAATACCATAATGGTTATATCATAATCAAATATAAAATAATGAATAAGGAAAAATATATGATTTAAAAGAAGATAAAATAATAACTGTGAACCATAAGAATAAAAAATGGACATAACATCTCAAACAAAAACACTATTACCATGGTATGAGAAAAATAAAAGTTGGAGAATATAAAAGGATCCCTAAACATAGTAATGAAATTCGAACAGTTATAAAAATAGAATATCTTATATTTTTGAACCACACTATCTTTCGAACCATTCAAACATAAAATTATGAGTAGATATAAACCCCATTACACTCATCCTTTGTGAACCTGACTACTTTCTATCATATTCAAACATAAACATGTGAGTATATATTAAGATAATCACACTTAAAGTTTGTGAAGATATTAAATTTTTAACTGGTTCACACATAAACTTTTGAGTAGTGTTTAATGCTATCACATTCACCCTTTCTGAACCTAGATACAAACTAACCTATTCAACTAACATGTCTTTATTAGGATATATAAGTCTTTAACCAATGCATTGGAAGGATATATAGGTCCCACTGATCATATAATCTATAAACTTGTGTGCCACTTGAAAATAAAACATTCCTCATCTAATAAAGATCCCTTGAAAAAATAATGGGATTCGTAAACCTTTAAAAACATCACAATTCATGAACATATTAAATCATATGATATTAAAATTATCATCTTAAAAAAGGAATAATTTCCTAATAACATATATATATATATATAGGGTGATAAAAACACCACTTCTTAAAAGATAAACATTGGAGGTTAAATAATTGTGTAAGTGCACAAATTTTCCCAAAACCATTTAAAATATTAATTTGAAAATATATTTCAAAAAAAATTGTGAGGGGAAAGGGAAGACATTTTCAAACCATAATATAAATAGTTACCAAATAAATAACCTTTAAAAAGGAATAAAGGTTATCAAAAATGAGATTTGGATATACTTTGAAAACTTTTACTTTTAAATTTTTAGTTAATAAAGGAGACTCTAAAAATTCTTAAATTCTTTAGAAAAGGATGTGAAAATACATTGAAAACATTTACTTTTACAAAAAACCTTAATACTAGATAGATGAAAAAGAAATAATGGTTTCAAAAAGGTATATCAAATACTTTTAAATATATTACTTTTTAAAATAATATTTAATAATATAATATTGAAAAATACATAATGGTTATAAAAATAAAATGTAGAGTGGATTATAAAATATTTTTATTTTTAAATGATGGAACAAACTTATGAAAAATGTAAAATAACATTATTGAAAACCTTCGTCGTTAAAAAAGATGATGAAAAAATTAATTTAAAATGAAATAAGTGGAATAAAAGTACCCGTTGAGATAAAAATAGTTTGAGATTCCATTACATAAATTTGAAAAATGGTGTGAAAAAATAACATTGATATAAAAGAAATTCCATAAAAGGAATGTGAATTATTCTGAACAAAAATGCATTTTAAAAATTCAATAGAATCCTAAAGTAATAAGGCATTAGTGTAAAACATTAAATCTAAAAATTAGAAAGTGTTAAGATAACATAACATCATCCTAGGTAATGAAAAAAAATTGAAATAATATTCTGAAAGAAAAGTGATTATGTATTGAGTAAAATATTAGATTCAGGAAAATCCATTACATCCTTTGTAAAATTTTCATCAAATCTCCCACAATAGGTATTACATTAAATACATAACTAATTATAATGAAATATAATAGGATCATGATACAAAATTACAATAGGAAATTGTTGACCCCATTGAAAAAGAAACATGGTTTATATATTAACAATTGATGATCCTATATTGTGTTTGTGTTTTATTTATAATTAATGTGTTACTAAGTGATAAATCACATGAGGTTAATATAAATTTATTAAATAAAAATATAGTATATGTTCATTGGTGTTCCCAAGCATGTTTGGTTGAAGATTAAAGATAATTTTCCCTAAGAAACTAAGGTTTATTAAAGATGATTCGATGTGTTAATTGGTACTACCTATGATTATTATGAGAATATCTATTTATAATTTAAAATGAAATATTTTTAAGTAGTTGAAGTTTTTAAGATGGTTAATCCCTAAAATATCAAAGGTCACATGTTATATTTTTTGATTAAGTGAATTTATGTATGATGATTTATTAACTAGTCAACATGTTTTAAATAATATGTTCTAGTGGGTAGCACATTTTCTACTCTAATTAATATGATTTAAGACCATGAGAATATTAATTTTCAGGAATATATTAATTTTTAAGGCCTTTATAAAAATGTAAATCCATATATTTTTTCATGATGAAACATTTTGAAGAAGAGTTGGCATAGGACTATCATAATTAATAATTACTATGTGTATATATATATGAGTTGTTATGAAAAAATTGGGCCAATCCTTCACTAACCAAGGACCCCATAAACCACACATGTGGGACCTGGGGGTAAACCATATGGGAGAGGGTTGGACTAACCCACTAATAGTTGAAACTATGTGAAAAGGAACACATAGAACCCACTGGTAGTTCACTGGTGTGTGCAGAGAGTGTAGACTAGGAACACTTGGGGGTTCTAGAGCCACCACATAAGTTTATGGTGTGTAAATGTGTTAGTGGGTGTGTGTGGTTTAGTTATAAGAGTGGACATAGTGCTACCTATATATTTTTAATCAATGATGCGATATTGTCTATATATCATTACTCGATGGAGGAAAATCCAATGTGGGAATATAGGGTACATGACATTGTTCACCCATTAAAAATTTAATTCATAGAACAATCACCAACCGATCAATATAATCTCATCCAATTGATCATATAATCATCCTCATCTTCAACCATGTAGAATACTAACTCAATATCTGATATTTTTTTCATTATAAATTTCCATGGGAAATTCAGAAAACTAATATATATCATATCTTCCAGTAACATTGAATAATGGTAGACAAAAAAAAGATTGATCATCCTCAAACCCATGTGTAGAATATTTATATTATATGCATGACAGTATTTAAAAAATATGATACTATCATGGATGAAAACAAATTTACAATTTAAATTCTATGAAATCAAGTAAAAAATAATCCTTAGTCCCATTATTTTATTTGAATTACATGATTATGAATCCATCACATGAAAACTAGCATAAATTCCATTATAATGGGATACATTTTGGGAAAACATTCATCACATAAAGCTGGAAATAAGTTTTCTATCATCTATCCACCAAGGTGTAAAGTGATTAAGAGATGTCGACAACACAATCAAGTATTCACTCTTGTGTTGCATTAATATGACTAGAGTTTTGGAATTCAGGAATCCATAACATAATTAAATATTTATGGGCTTGGATAATTATTTTACATGTCCTGAAATATTGAAAAAAGGTGTTAGAACTCATCAATAAATACTGAGAGACCATTCTTGGATAATAGTGCTTCCATTAGAGATACTTGAGAGATCTCAAATTAAGGACTCCTTATGAGTTTAGCGGGAACCAATTCACATGATGGTTTCTCATGGGATCCATATATGTGAAGTAGAATAACCCACACAACTCTTAAGTTATGTGAAGGATCCCGTGAACCCAGATACTAAACTATGTGAAGAAGAAGATGTTCTTAATAGCCACATAAGTTGTGAGAAGAATGAGGATATCCTATAAGGCAATCAAGATTTCACAAAGTATATTAGTTTCTATAAAGGATATCCTTTAGAGAAGTAAATTGGTTATGTAGGTGTTTCTAGTTAGGTGGAGAATAAGAATAGCCTTCAAATGATCCTATACATGAAGGGTGAGATCGTGTAACTGATTGTTACATGAAGGGAAGATGAATAAGTTCTTATGTGAAGGACGAATAAAACACCATTAAAAAACTATGTCATTTTAATGAACATATATATCACATATACATATATTCAGTATAGTAATTTAGTGTTTTTGAGATATAAGGCTCATGTAAAACTGTAAGAGTTTTCAAAACCTAAAGTGATGGTAGTGAAAGTTTTCTTATAATATCCAATGTTTTCATTGATATGAAATAGAAATTTAATATTTCATTTAGTTATGAACGATTATAACCTTGTATTGAAATTGAATCACTAAGAAGAATAGAGGAGAACCAATAAAATTACCAGTGATGATATTGTATATCGAGGAATAAAAAAACCACACTAGTACTTTATTAAATATTTATATGTTGAAGATCATAAGACTAAGAAGATTATGTAACTGAGCTAATATTTTTATTATTATTATTTATGTTGTTAAAATTTTAGATATCCAATCCACAACATATTCATATTATTCTGTCCAAAGGAATAAAATAAGTATTGTACATGATTAATGCATATTTTTGATAGACTAATGATTTCTATATTTGAGGAAGCGATTTGATTACTGCATTCATATGATCTTAATCAGGGTAAATGATGTTTATAAAGGAAGGCTTGTTCTATATTTTTTGTCACATTAGGAGGATAAGGCCGAAATTGTGCACTTGTGCTACAAATAATTGCTTGAATTGTACTTGGTTAGTTATAAGAAAATAAGTACAAGGCCATAACCTTTCTCATAAAATTCTTCATAATAAAATAGAAGACGTGTGGGGGTGGAAGATAATAACCACTATACAATTGAGAAATAGTTAACCACATTGGAGGCAGACCTTATTAACGAACACCAGTGTTCATTTTTCTTTACTTTTTTTATACACATAGTTTCTAATTATAGGTAAATACAACAAGAGATCCATTTACAATATAATTAATAAAGGAAAATAAATGGATAAAATTTTAACGTAATAAAATTAATCCTATAGAGATTCACCCCCATCTCAGTGTGGTTATCCTAATTTGGTCCTAACAATTGGTATTGTAGGTACAAGTCACACCTATGATTGGATTTTATTATTTAAAGCTGGTGGAAGATTTTATTTTTATTCTTAATTAAGAATGATGATAAAAATTAGATTATTTATATGTACTACAGATCCAAACTCTATCACACCCACAAAAATGAAGAGAAAAAATATGAAATAATCGATAGAGATAAAGAAGGAATCCCCTTTGTACAAAGAGGATATTGAACTAGTTTCCAAATTTTTCAATTATAATAAAGAAATGTATAACATAGAAGTAGAAGATCTAGGTTTATAGTTTACTACCAAGTAGATGGACATAGTTCTTCCTATAATGCTAATGAAGAGACATCAAATATGGTTTTAAAATATTATCCCAAAAAAGAACCAAGAATAAGTGGTGAAGTTAATTCCTCATTCAATGATGATATTAAATATTTTAGGAAGAAATTAAAATATATGATAGAACATAGTGAAGAAGAATCTAAGAAGTGAGAGAGAGAGAGTGAACTAGAACAAAGGGTTATAACATGAATGTATCTCATCAAACAATGTAATTATAAAAGTATAAGAATCAATGAGCTTGAAAAATCATATTCTGGAGTTGGGATGGATTGTTTCAAAGAAATATGAAAGAAATTAGAATATATTTAGAAGATTTAAGAGAAGTTATATGAATTAGATGCCAACCAGAAGAATATCATTGATTTCAAGAATTATAAATTTAAAATCAATGAAAATAAGATCAAATAGCATGACACTATGATATAGAAGAGGAACAAAATCCATGATGATATAGTTATAATGATAAATAATTAATGTTAATATAGATTGAAATAATTGGAGGATGATAAATTCATCCTAAATAGTAAATAACTTGAATGTGGACTGAAATTGGAAAACATTGAAAATATTCAAGTTGAGTCTTCACAACAAACTAAAATCAGAGATTTTACTATATGAGTTGAAAACACACAATATTTTAAGGGGGAATTATATTCTAAAATAATTTTATATATTGTAATAATATATTTAAATTATCTAATGAAAAACTAATAGTAGTATCAATGAAAAAGGCACCATCCCTCTATGTTAATAAATTTTGTGTTAATTATTGTTTGGTGTTTATTGCTGGTACAATATAAAAACTTGTGAAAAATTGGATGAATAAAGGTGATGATGTGCTCACCAATACATCTATTGTGAAGAAATATAATATTAAAATAGTAATTACCCAAATGATTCGAAATTATATAATTAATAGAAATATAATCAAGAAGAATGAAAATATGGCCAGATTGTAATCCAAAAGAAGCGATCAATATTTGATGTCTATTGTTGGTCCTATGAAATATTTGAGCCCATGGAATATGATTTCCAGTATAATATGTCATCATATGAAAATCAAAAAAGCATATACAATAAGGGTTATAATATAAATTATGTAGCAAAGAACACATATATAAGGGAATATTCTTACTGTTATAAATAGATTTGAATGTTTCAAAAACCTTTGTGGTATTTTTATTGGAAGTGGTTAAAGTTAAGAGGCATGAATATATAAGTCATTTGGGCATGCCACTAAAATTATTAATTTGAAAATATCATAGAATCTGAATACTATAGATAATTCAACCATAGGGAATGAACCAAATGAAATAAATTCCCAATAAGTCAACCAATAATAATGAAAATTAAACCTTGTGTGAAAATCAGAATAAAGAAGACATACACAAACACTAGAAGATCAAGAAGGTTGTTACCACAATGGGAGTCAGTTTCTTCTTTTTTTGTAAGAAGATATAATTTAGTATATTCTTTTTGGAAATAAATATATTTCATATATAATTTAGGTAAGATTAGCAGTTAAAGGGATAAATCAGTAAAAGATAAAAATAAAGGGGATGAATTTGTATAGAGTAAAGCTAATATTCCTTGTGGATCTGAAATGAATGTTGTTTATATTAAAAATTAGATATTGGTAATTTTACAAGTTGATGTGAAAAGATATAGGAAAATTAAAGAATAAAATAAGAAAACAAATTTAAAGTAAAACAAAATATTCCATAAAAATAAATTATATTTCATGAGAGGTTATCAATAAATGATAAAAAACTAATCTCAAAATAATTTTGTGGTAGGTGAAAATGGGATGGAAATATGAAATATGTGTATTTTTTTATAACAATAACTCCAGAAAAGATGCTAGAGAATGATTATAAATCACAAAATGATGATTTTTCATTGATGGTTTGTGTTAATATGAAAAGACAAAAAAATTAATTGCTGATGAATATAAAGATTCCATGCTTCCAAAAACATTCAAGAAATTCTAAAAAGATAGAATGAAGAGTTCATCCTCACATGGAGTATAAAAATGGATCTTTGTGGTTAATAATGAAATATGATCCTTATTTCTCTCACTGAAAAGCAATGGTGATCCGCTATATTCCCATAAATTTTGTATTTTGTCATTACATATTGGGAATTTAATGTGATGAAAAATCAAGGTGGTAATTGAGATGCATGAGTCATATTTCTATAAATACAAGATGAAATATTCATTTCATGGATTATGACTGACAATTAATTTTTTTATTAGAGAGTGAAAACACTTTTGAGGGAAAAGTGAGAAACCCAAAATCTGAATAACATGTTCAAGAAACCAAAAACCAGAACCAAACAAGAAGAACCACTCCTCCCTATCCAATAAATAATGACAAAAAACCCTCACATGTACCTGACCATTCAGCAAGCCGTCCCATGTACGAATACACAGTCCTGGACCTAATGGCATGGCTATACCCTCTCAAGATTCCCAATGGTATGCACAGGTGAGGGTTGTGCTCCAGCCCCCATCTGGAGTGGCCCCTCAAGAATGCTGGTAGTACATCACCAAGCCACCTGAAAAACCATAATCTTCTCCAAAATTCACACATGCCAAACCAACATGCTTCCCAATCACTTAACAGGTTCCACACCTTTCATAAAAATCATTGAAGTAAAATTTGAGCTTACTTGTAACCAAATCCCTAGACAACTTCAAATATATGGAGGATACATGGGTGCTTGGGACAGATAACAATAGGTTTTCAAGATCACAAGCCAGCTAGTCTCAGGTCTGTAAGTACTCCTCAAGACTGATCTTCCCTTTATTGAAGCCTCTGACAAGAATTAAATCTTGTTTATCAACCCATGCATATTTTTCCTCATTCAGTGACACATTTAACGGTCTCCCCATCATCTTAGCTGCCTCCTCTTCTGACGCATTCATCAAAAAAACATGTTCGACCACCTCTTCCTCTGAGCTTAGCAGTAATTCCAAATTTTGAGTATCACTAACCTCTGATTCTGGTCTCATGGAATTTATCTTTTTTGAAGACCTTGCAGACCGAGTCTCCAAAGGATGAGGTAATTAGGAGTAATCCTTCTTACTTATCCTATTCATATTGCTTATGTCTCTCCTCGGGCTTGAATATTCACCAACCAAGAGAGAATGATCATTTCCCTTTTTTTCAACCAAGTGTTCTCCATCAGCATCAATCAGGCTGCTGAATTCAGCAACCGGGACAGCCTCTGTAAGTGCTTCAAAACTATTGGACAGCATAACTACGTTGAGAGATCCTGAAGCCTCACCACCTGTCCACTCAGAACTGACTTGCAAATCCAGATTTTGCTTCCCTTAATTTGTAGCATCCTTACCTGGCCTCAGGACCCCCATATAAGGATCAATTATCTTATCCACCTCTCCACTTGCCTTCTTCTCTATAACAGGTAAATCCCCACCCGATGGTGCAGTCACATGAACAACCTCATACTGAACAAAATCCTCCCCTACTCCTACACCCTCAAAAGGAATTGGTTCCTTACCACAAGAAGGATCTGCAAGATCCTACTGTAGTTTGTTAGCAACTTCTGAAACCTATGGATTACCCCCCATTTCTAGTGTCTTCTCCCCCAATGTTGCACCTACATTAGCCTCCAAAGTCCCCTTGGAAACCACCGAATGACAGTCAAGTTCTTTCACCACCACAGGTAGCAATGTTTGAGACACAGCTACCCCATCCAAGTTGAAATCAGTGTCACCTCACCTAATACCTTCCGAGCCTCTAACCACCTGTGTCGGCAATTCAGACCCATACCGGTTCTCTGTAACCATACCACTGCTTCTTCCTCTCTTATGGTGAGGATCAAAATCACCTCGATGGAAATTAACTATATAATGGCCCAATCAATGATAGGTAGAGCAATAGCCCATCCACGACTCATTGAGGACCTGTTGTTTCCACCTGTAATCTTCCCCAACGGTAACCCAAAAAAAATCAAATGGATTCCTTAAAAAATCCATTTCCACACAAACCCTCAGGCTGATGGGGTGGCATACTTATTTTGTTTGACTATTAGTGCAGAGGAACCTACCCAAAAAGTTACCAAGCATCCTAATGACAGACAGATTTTGAAACGGAAAAGGTAAATTTGGAAAACTCGCCAAGATCGCAGCAGAAGGAGAGTCGCGCTTCATATGGAAATCGAATGACCAATGAAATAAGATGAACCGAGATCCCTTGAAGAAGCGAGGAGAACTCGACCAAGCATGGATGAGGTCCTCCGCCGACACAAATCGAACCATGATGTGAAGACGATCCAGCAGGCCCATCGTCGCCCTCTCATGCAAGTTTTTTGAGTCGAATATGAAACGATCAAAGGAATCAACCGGTGGCCGCCTCTGACTGAACCGGGCCACCAAGGTGAGGTTGAGAAGAGATGAAGTTTTTGTGAACTCCGATGTTGATAACTGAAGATTTGGAAACCCATAAACCAGATTCGCAACTTTAGGGAATAAGGACGCCTTTGAGAATGGAGGCAGGAAATCAGGGTTAGAAAAGGGCTTGAAGGCTGATTCGGCTCTCATGTTTGGCACCGAAGGTCCCTCCCCCACCGGGAGGGGAGGAACGACCCCAACAGTCGCTATCGTCATGGAGGTCTCATCATCGTCATTCTTCGACGAGCTGAAAAATCCACCCCCAAAACACACATTTCATGGATTATGGAAGTAACAATCTTGGATTAATCCATATTCTCTTATCTTGAAGATTAATTTTCCCAAAATATCAAATATTAACGTCGATAAATAAGATCAATCTATCTTTTTTTATCAAGAAATTATAAGTTTCCATCATTGAAGATATCACAATAATTGGTTTTCACATTAGTTGGAATTCAAAAGAATAACTAATGATATGATCCATCTTGATGATGTGAAAGTGGAGATATTACCTTGAGAGGGAATATCTAAGGAATTCTTATAAAATGATATTTCATTCAAAACTAATATATTTGGAAGGAAAATTTTTTAAAACACATTAATGAGGAATTTTGGCAGACTCTCCGATCCATATTCAAAAAAAATAAATGAATTTTGATAATAAGGGGGGAATATAAATGAATCATTTACATAAGTAAAGGAATCTTGAATAATTTCTAGGAGTGATTTCATGATAATTTTCTAGCTATTATAATTGAATGTTTTCAATTTATGTGTTAATATGAGTACACAAATTTATGGTTTAATGTATCTTGAGAATATTTATTTACAAGTGGTATAATATAATTTTCTCTTGAACTGTATCAATTGGTATGAACAATTTACAATCAACATGGATATAGTTGAAGTGTCTCTGAGTAAAGAAGCAATTTTTTACTTATCAGTTGGTATCTTATTCTGAATTGAGAATGGAGAGCATTGGTGTCTAAATTAGACCCTCTTGTTTTATAAACCTGGTTATTCCAAGTAGACTTAGTGGAATAATTAATGGAATATTAATTAATAATTAAATGAGACCATCTCCTCTAATATACATTATATTTTTATTATCAATAAGAGTGAGAGAAGAAAATAAAAAATAGGGAGAAGTATTGAAGAGAATATATTGAAATCTCATTTTTTATAATGTTATTGACAAAAAATAAAAATAGTGAGACTGGAGATCCTACTTTTTATTTTTGTTTTACTTATTTTCAATTTGTTACTATGTGATAAATCACTTGATGCTAATATGAATTTAGAAAACAATAAAAACTGGGATGTTCAGTAGTGTTCCCAATCATGTTTGATTTAGGATTAAAAACATATTTTCTAAGAAACCCAGATTTATTAAGGAATCTTGGATGGGTTAATTGGTTCTAAAAAAGAGTTTCATCAAAATAACCATTTATTATTATAAAATAAATATATTAATGTGGTTAATGTTTTGATGACATTACATCCATGGATATTCAAAGGTCACATGTTATATTTTTGGATGAAGTGGATTTAAGTATGATGATTGATGAAATAGTTTACATGTTTAAAGAACATGTTCTAGTGGGTTTCACACTGTCCACACTAATGAAGATGATTTAAGACCATGAAAATATCAGTTTTTTTGATGTACAATTTTTGAAGGCCATTAGAAAATATAAATACATAAATTTTTTATATAGAATCATTTTGAAGAAGAGTTATCCTGGTAATGAAATACTTAGTAATTACTAAGTATATATATATATGGGTGATTATTAAAAAAATAAGTCATTACTTAAACCACACTTAAATGAAATAGGGGTCAACCATGTGGGATAGGGTTGACCTGGACAACTAGGAGAAGCAAGTGTTTGAGTAGGCACATATAGTGCTCGATGGTAGCACACGGGTGTACGCGTTGGGTGCGTATGGTGGTGCTAGAGCCACCATGAAAGGAAATGTATTGATAATGTATCAGAGGGTGTGTATGGTGTTGTATGTGTAGAGGACATGGTATTCTCGCATCTGTTGAATCAATGAGATGATTTTATTTATATCACATCAATGAACTGAAGGAAACTCTGATGTGGGAGGAGTAAGAGCTAGATACTATTCACCCATTTGAAATGTTATGCATAAAATGAACAACACCTAATCAATTTAACCTTATCAGGATGATCATATTAGATACCTATTCTTCAAAAATGAGAAATCATTATATTGATGTTGATGCTTATTTTCATTGGAAATATTGTCACGACCCGTCCTCGTGGCATGTGTCGTGACTAACCCAAGCCCGCCTTCTATAGGCCAGGGGCTGGCGACTAGCACCAAAAAGGGAAGGCATTGCCTTTATAAAGTAATCAAACACCACAGAGTATGCAAGCTGAAGTAAATACTAAGTAAAATGAGTACAAATACAAGTACTAGAAAGTAAATGGGCCAGAATACAAACCTAACTGAACTAAAGTACAACTGAAAGAAAGTACAATAACAGAAAAGTAAAGCAGCAACACCGAGTCATCCACTGGAATTCCCACCTGAAGGGTGGGTACAGATAGTCTCCTCAGCTCCTCGGGTCCAGCCGTCCTCTCTGTGTACGTCATGTCCAGTGGTCCTCCTCCAGGTACCGTCTAGCTCCATGAGTCTCCACCTCGATCATCGTTATCCGTCATCTACATCCAACACAACGTAGTGCGGGCATAGCCCGTGTAAGGGTGAGTATACGATACTCAGTAGGGACCCCGAGACCCCCGAAGGTCTCCCAGAATCCACGAAGGATAAACCACAAAGGAAAAATACAATAACGAAGTATCAACAACTCTACTTAGGTATATGACCATACATATACCTAAGTCATCAATTCCAGTACTGCTCTAACTCACAAGCCCTAGTTCAATCACATTCCACACACAGGAAAGTAAAACCCAATCCACACAGGAAAACACAACCCAATCCACACAGGATAGCAAGATCAATCATATCGAAGAAAATGAATGAAAGTCAAGACTCATCTCACACAAGTATACTAATCATGAAGATGGGTGGAGATGATAGATATATCCTCTGAATCATCTCCTCTTCCAAACCCAAATAGGATCCAAGTACAGATGTCGTCGATGTCGGACCCACATAGGATCCAAGTACAGTAACCTTCACTGCTGAACCCACGTAGGATCCAAGTACAGTCGTCATCGTTGCCGAACCCACATAGGATCCAAGTACAGTCATCCTCCCTGTTGTACCCATGAAGGATCCAAGTACAATCGTCCTCGCTTCCAAACCCATGTAGGATCCAATTACAGTCGTCATGATCGCAGTCACAGCCAGCTCTAGGGTTCCCGCACAAAGCATGCTCAATTCCGGGAGGGTCCGCTCCACGTGCCAAGGGGTCAATACATCAACTGTCACGAAGTCCAGATTTGATGTATCACTTAGTTTCGTCTCGTCAATAGGAACTCAAAGCGATAGACGGTGCGTCAATCGGATGCCCGGTCTGAGAGTTATTGGCTTCTCCGTCCCAGGGGCCCGGTTGGTTTTTAAGCTAAAACCAATCCGAACATACTCCAGCTACATCCAAACCTCGAGCAGAGTAAGAAAAAATAACCTTATCACTAACAGAAATCCAACAAAGTCTACGGCACGTCAATCGGACGTCCGGAGCTCGAGTTATAAAGGTTTCCACTACTAGGGCTCAGTTGGTTTCATGTTCGAACCAACCCAGTCATACCCAAAGTTCTCCAAAAACTTGAGTGTAATATAAATAAATTTCCGTCTCGATCCAAGGATTGCTACGCAACTGACGGTGCATCGATCGGAGGTCTGTAGCCCAAGTTATGGGCATTTGAATGAAACTTCTTGAAAATAGGGGGTTCGGGCCTGGTCCGACCCGGCCCGATACCCCCTAGGTCGGCCCGAAATGGGTTGACATGTCCCGAGTTCGGGTCCGTCCTAGCGTGGTCGGTCTGGCCCAGCGCGGGCGGTCCGGCTCGGCGCTGGCCGAGCGGGGTGGCTCAGTGCTGGCTGAGCGGGGCGCAAAGGGGGGCGTCGCCCCTTGCGCTGGCTGGGGGTTTCAAACCCCCGGTATTTCCAGAAATGGACGACCATAATGGCCGACCGGTGTGGCTACCATGGGACCCGCCGGTCCCGCCTCCTGGTGTTCCGGCGGCCGATCAAGCCCGACCGCCTCCTCCAAAACTGTCACGGCCCCTGTCCGACCGGCGTGGCGCGACGACGTCGCGCCCCTCTACCGCGACCCGCCCCGGCCGCGGCCCCCTTGGTTCTCCAGCACGGCGCGATGGCGCCACGCCCCTCCGCTGCGGCCCCCTCATAACTGCGGCCTCACCGTCACAACACAACGGCACCACGCTCCTCCGCCGCAGCCCGCTCCGGCCGCGGTCCTCCTCATCCTCGCGCGGTGCAACGGTACCGCGTCACCTCTGTTTCAAGCCACAATGAAGATCAACAACAAATAGGGGAGGAGGGTTGGTCGTGTTTGTACAGTCCGACCTCCTCATGTTATATCGATATCAAGCGTCCAAACATTAATTAACGATGATCGTTAAATAATACATGAATGAAGAAACAACCCATACCTCAAAAGAAGTTCACAAAAGATAGCGTCACGGGGGTGGTAGCCGATGATCTCAGTAGGAGGATGGGAATTCAGCTACTTGGAGAGGCGATAGAGCAGCTAGCTACGTTGCAGGTATCCTTCATGGATAGAGATGGGGCAGCCTTTCTACAGTCGCTCACAGTCACTCCACCACTTCTTCAGTGGGTCAGAGAGGCATAGCATGGGGATGTTGACTGTGAGACGCGACGTGCACAAATATCCTCAGGACAGGCACCTCATGGATTCTATGTAGGAGGAGATCACGCCATCCTTTTCAGATGACGTACCATGGTACCAGCTGCATTACAGGAGGAGGTTCTGAGAGAGTTTCACACTTCCCCTTTGGCGGTACATCCTAGAGTAGCGAAGATGTACCAGGATATCAGACGACAGCACTGGTGGCTGGGTATGAAGAGGGTTGTGGCAGAGTTCTTTTCACAATTCCTCACCTGCTATCAGGTGAAGTCGGAGCACCAGGTACCAGTAGGCTTGGTACAGCCCTTGGAGGTCCTGGAGTGGAAGTGGGATGGGATATCTATGGATTTCGTGATAGGGCTTCCACGTACTTCCAGAGGTCACGACTCCATTTGGGTGATTGTTGAACGACTCACCAAGACGACACACTTCTTACCCATCAGAGAGTAGGGATCAGTATAGATCTTAGGACGCCTCTACCTTCAGGAGATCGTATGGATTTATGGTGTGTCGTCGTCCATCATCTTCGATCGAGATGCTCGCTTTACTTCCCGGATTTGGAAGGGGTTGCAGCTACACCTGAGCACTGCCTTTCACCCACAGACGGATGGTCATACGGAGAGTACCATTCAAAATCACGAGGACATACTCTGTGCATGTGTCCTCGACTTTGGTCGCAGCTGGGAGGATCATCTACCCTCAACAATAGCTACCACTCCACCATCGGGATGACACCATACGAGGTACTATAGAGCTAGCCCTGAAGATCACCTCTGTGCTGGATAGACCCTGGGGAGTCAGCACTTGTTGGACCAGAGATGGTCCAGGCCACAACAGAGAAGGTACAGATCATCCATGAGAGGATGAGGACTGCTCAAAGCCGACAAAATTCCTATGCTGACAGGAGGCGGAGACCACTAGAGTTCAAGGATGGTGACCACGTTTTCTTACAGTTCTCACCTCGATGTGGATTACGGAGATTTGGCCGGGGTGGCAAGTTATCTCTGCGCTTCATCGGACCATTCTAGGTTCTCAGCAGGATAGGCGAGGTGGCTTATCACCTGGCTCTTCCACCTCAGTTGCACTGGGTACATGACGTCTTCCACATATCTCAGGTGAGGAGATACGTGCACGACCCGACGCATATCATCGATCACGGGGAGCTGGACATCGATGATGGAGCGACTTTTGCGGAGGTCCCAGTGGAGATCGAGGATCGACAGGAGTGGGTCCTACGTGGACGGTCGATTCCTCTAGTGCACATCAGGTGGCAGCACGGGAACCTCTAGGAGAGCACATAGGAGCGAGAGGCTCAGATGTGTGCACAGTACCCTCATTTGTTCCCCTAGTTTGTGATTTATCTTTATGGGGATGTAAAACCTGAGGTGGGAGTAATGTAAAGACCAGTAAATATGACAACCCTGCTTTTTATTACTACTTAAACATGATTTATTACATAAAACTTCACTTGATACAACAAAGAAGATCGAGAGGTTTAGTGTATTTGGGGCTTAGTATCATTACATAAAAACTTAAAACATGGAATACAACATCTTTATTGAAAAATTCCTTTACATGACCACTACATTCCTTCATACTTAGCATTGCATGGGATTACCTGAGGACATGCATAAGAAAAGGGTGAGCTATAAATCTCAGTAAGGGAGTACACATGGAATAACATGAGGAGTACAATACATGTTAGACAATAGGAATATCAATATATCATAAGAAAACCATGAACATAAAGGAATGATAAATCATGATAATCATAACATGGAAATGTGGCAACAACACTTAACATGGAATTATCATGAGACAGGCTCATTGCACATGGAGCATGAGTAAATCCTCATTGCACATAAATCACGAGTAAACCCTCATTGCACTTGAATTAGCATGAGTCAACACTCATTTCACATGACGTATCATGATACTATACTTTACCCAATGAATTAGAGCGCTATAAGGGTGCACCCTTCTTAAACATTTCATTTCATGCATAAGTGTGCCACATGGATCATAAAACATGGATTCATAAAACATAATAGTTTATTCCACGATAAAGGAATGTGGAATTCATACATGAAACTTTATAATCAATAAGTAAATGTGCTTAAAGTTTGATACCCTTGATGGAGAAATGGGCATGGTATTCACTACACAATGACATTGGCTTAGAAAATCGGTGCGATTTCGACAGCCGAACGGCGTGACATAAGAATTCATAAAAATGGTTGATGAGATAGAAAGGCGTTTCTCATAATATTTACATGTAATGGAAAGTAATGAGGTCATATAGATACATGTCCCAACAATTGTAATTTAATTTATATTCATGATACAAAAGTATTGCTTGAATGTAAAATAGGAGAGAGAAGTTCCTTTCGGAATTTCGGCATAGTAACGGGTGTACATGGGAGGAATTTAATGAGAGAGAAAGGATCTCCCATCATTCAAACATAAATATGGCAGTATTAGGGAGGTGAGAAACCATACCCCAACATTTATAATTGAAATTAAAAGGTAAAAACAACTTAAAGAAAATTGGACAAAAATGAGAAAGGAAGAAAAAACCCTTACTAGGAAGTGTACTTCCAAAAGCTAGAGAGAGGCTTGTGAGAGGCTTCTTGGGAGCTTGGGGAACCTTGGGAGGATTCTAGAGAGAGTAGGGAAGAGGTTGGATGAACTCCAAAGGCTTTGAGTGAGGAGGAAGTGGGAACTTGGGTGGGTTTATATAGGAAAGGTGAGGGAATTCTTTATTATTTAGGTTTGGGACCCCTTATATTAAATTAATACAAAACACAAACCATCTCATTGTTTTTACCCATGTTTTTTCTCAAAGGGAAGAGGAAAACAATATTTTATAAGTCCAAAGTCCGAACTTCTTAAAATATTAGGTTTGCTTATTTGGAGGTGAGTCACACTCCCATGGAAATTAATTTAAAAATTCATGGTGTTTAATAAGTCTTGAGGGGTCCATTAATTCTTTGAAAAGTAAGCCAAACAAACCCAAAATCACATTATTTTAATTTTAAAACATATATTGGACGAAAATAAAGATTATAGTACTTTATTACATCACTATTGGGTCATTATTATGTCATAAAACACATTATATATTTAAACGGTATTTAATTTTTACTCAAAAATTTGACTGTCTCGGAAAATTATGAAAAATTCACCATTGGATAATTTCATTGTCCTGATTCCAAAAATAACATTTATTTTATCTAAATAATTTTCTAAATATGTTTATTTTAACTTTTAAAATAAAAACCCACATTTATCAAAAATCCACAGGTTTTGACAAAAATGGCTTTCAAACCGTAATAAAAATTATAATTGCATTCATACAATTACATGATCATTTATATATAATAAAATCAATATAATAATTATAATAATAATATTTTATTAAAATATTATTTAATTCAAAAATCCCTTAATTTAATAAAATAGGTTTCTTAATTAAATAATAACTAAAAACACCATTTGTACTTTAAAAACTATTTACAATGTATCAATAATGACAAGAAATTATATTCATTATTATATACAAAAATAATGTACATGAACATAGTACTATTGATTAGTTACATAACTCCTTAAAACATCCACATAAGACCTAAGGGTAATGTGTACGATGGTGACAGACTCTTGGGGTGGCTCGGATAACATCGCTCGAGTGGTAACTTCTATCAACTTACACTTCTCCCGTAGACGGTCCCGTTCGAGCTTGACATGGTGAAGCTCAGCCTAGGCTTGGTCAAGAGCGAATCCCAAGGATGCAACCTCTTTTCCGAGCTCCGATAAATGGGCTTCGTATGGGGAAATTCTACTAGATGAGGCCATCACTTCCTTTGTCTAAGTAAAATTGGATGTGTTAAAGCCCTATATTTATACTAATCATGTGATCACTGTTCAATGGCTATAAAAGTAATGGTCACAATTCTTATCAAAAAACCAATGGAGTTGAAATTTTATAAAAACATTTTATATAAAGAGACATTTAATAAGATCAAGAGGGATTTTCCATTAATGAAACTTTGGGTCGTTACAGTAAATATCATGGAAATGTTTTTTCTTAATTTCTTTGGGATTTTACGAGTACACAGTTTCTGACGGATCCTGGTTTCGAGGCCCGATGTGCCCAGAATCATTTTCTGAAGTTTAGCTCGGGTACGTTCAGTGAACGAATGAGCAGGTTTTTCTATCTTATGAACCGGTGCTCGGAATCGAAATCTGAGGGCACCGATGAAACCGAAACGTCGGTAATTGCTTAGGAGGACCTTTTCTGAAGGTGCGTTTTCTCGTGAGGAGTTGTTTAAAAAAAGTGGTTTAATTGAAGAGTGAAATAAAATATGTGTTACAAATTTTATTTCTTTTCTAATTGGTTATAACTTATGTGTGGAAGTTGGGATGGGACCCACTAGGTTTCTAACTTCTCTTGAGAGATTAAAGGAGAGGTGGGGCCCACACAATCCCCCACCCCTTCAAATTCCTTTAACTCCCCTTAAATGTGAGTAACTCTTCTCTCTCTCTCTCCCTCGTTAATCTTGCCAACTTAACCCCCCATTTAATTCAAAAACTAAACCATTTAATTAAATGATCTTGGTTGTCAAATTAAATGGGGTGTTAAGTTGGCAAGATTAATGAGGGAGAGAGAGAGAAGAGTTACTCACATTTAAGGGGAGTTAAAGGAATTTGAAGGGGTGGGGGCTCATGTGGGCCCCACCTCTCCTTTAACCTCTCAAGAGAAGTTAGCAACCTAGTGGGTCCCATACCAACTTCCACACATAGGTTATAACCACTTAGAAAAGAAATAAAATTTGGAACACATATTTTATTTCACTCTTCAATTAAACAACTTTTTTTAAAAAAACTCCTCCGGAGAAAATGCACCTTCGAAAAAGGTCATTTTCAGCAATTACTGGTGATTCAGTTTCATCGGTGCCCTCAGATTTCTATTCTGAGCACCGGTTCATAAGATAAAAAATCTCACTCATTCGTTCACTGATCGTACCCGAGCTAAACTTCAGAAAATGATTTCGGGCACATCAGGCCTCAAAATCATGCATCGTCAGAAACTGCGTACTTGTAAAATCACAAAGAAATTAAGAAAAATAATTCCATGATATTTATGATTCTTTACAAATATTAATGCTCACTTAAGATAATTGACATCCAGTACATCAACTTGTACACGCGATCAATCCAAGACAATAAAACATGATCGATCAACCCTGAATCCATGAATGGAATATTTATATTTAATTTGTGACATTAGTATAACTATATGATATGAAAAATGATGAAAAATGAGGTTACAATGAGTATTCAATCATGGAACTGCAAGAACAAGCCTCAGTATCATGAAGTTCATTGGATTATGTGATTTTTAATCTATCACATGAAAAGTACCATAACATCCATCATAATAGGATCCCATCACTAACAAACATCATCATATGAAAGTATCAAATAGTTTTTTACCATCAATCCACTGAGGTTTTGTGTGATCAAGAAAACCAATCCTATGATCATGTATGCACTTTAGAATCACATGAATAAGTTGAGGTTTTCTAAATTTTGAAATCCATGATATACTCCAAGATCATTAGTAATTTATAAAATAGTTTACTCAGTATAAAATCTTGAAAATATGTTTTCAAACTCATCTATAAATAATAAGGGACTAAATAGAAATAATGGTGCTTCCAATTGAAATATTTTAGAGCTCTATTGAAACATAGTATCCATATAAGTTCTATGTGAACTAATTCATGTGAATATTTCTCAAGTGATACCTTCATTATAAAGAGAAGAAATCACTTATCTATATATTCAAATGAAGAATCCTAGGATCCCACATACTTATTCATGTGAATAATAAGTTTTTCCCACTAGAATCTTAGTCTATGCAAAGAAAGAGGATATCCCATGATGAAATAAAGCTTTCACAAAGCATAGTATATTCCACGAATCATATCCTTTCATAAAGAAAAGATATTATCTATGTGTTTCATATCATTTAGAGAATAACATAACCTTCACATAATCCTATATGTGAAGGGAGAGACCGTGTAACTAAATATTACATAGAGAGAAGAAGAAAAGAGTTTACATAAAGGATGGAGGAATGATTTTTCCCACATCATGTTAAGTTAAGGAACTTAGATATCAAATATACATATATTATTTATGTAATATTTTTTGACAAAAAATGTTTGTGTAAAATTGTAATAGTTTTTCAAACCTAAATTGATGACATTGCATGTGTGCTTTCAATATTAAAGGTTTTCATGACCAGGAAATAATAATTTCATGTGAAGTTGTATTGAGTTGTGAAAGGTTATAAAATAATATTCAAAGTTCAACACCAAGAATAATTTAGGATAACTGATACAATTACCATTATTTATGTTATGTTTGAAGGAAATAAAAAATGGGACTACAAATCTATTATATTTATTTATGTTTAAGGATAGTAGATGAATAACAGTTTGTAAAATAGATAATATTTTATGATTATTATTTGGGTTGGATAATTTTTAGATATATTGTCCATAATATATTCATATTATTCTGACTAAATAAAATGAACGTAAACCAACTTGAGAGTTTCATATTTTGGAAAACCCATTGGTTTATGTATTCAATGATTCCATTTGATTTTTTCATCAGAGGATGTGAATCAGTGTAAATTTTTGTACATAAAAAAATAAATCTTCTATATTACCAATCACATAAGGAGTATCAATTTGATTTCATACACTTATGCTACCAAGTATTTATTTCATTGTAAATAGATGGTTCCATGAAAACGAGTATAATTTCATACCTTTACTCAACCTTTTATTGATAAAAAAAAGAGAATATGTGTCTGTGTGGGATAATAACCACCCCACAATTGGGACATAATTATCCACATTGTATGAAAACCTTATTGGAAAACACAAGTTTACAATTTTATTTACTATTTTATTTGAATGCCTTATAATTATAGGTGATGACAATAAAATATCAATTTACTAAATAGGTAACATAGGTAAAGAAATAGATAAATATGTAATGAATTAAAATTCATCCCACACTGAATCACCCCACCCCTCTATGTTTGGTCAACCCAAAATGATCCTAACAAACATGTCTCAGGGAATTAAAATTTGAGATAAATAAACCCTTACCTTATTTACCTTATTAGTCAAATGAAATTAAATACCTAATATAAAAAACATAAATATAATTATAATTAATTTTTGAACCTTATTCATACCTAAAAAACTCATAATTTTAATTTATAATTGTCATATACATGTGTAATATATTGGATTTCATATCATCTCACATCAAGTGTTTATAGTGTTGAGCATTAGAATAAGTTTTGTAGTAGAGGTGTCTATATTTTTTCCTTTTACAAATTTATCCATTAAAATTTAATTAAATTTACTATAATGTATTACTTATAATAAATTATTATGTATAAATTTATATACATGAGCACTTTATCCATTACACTTGAAGATGATATCAACAACGAACATTTTTTAGTGATTTTCAAATTACAACAAGTGTCTTTATAATTTAATGAGTTCAACATCGATTTATAAATTTATGAAACAAAAAAAATAATCATTTACATATTTATATCATATCATATTGGAAATTAAAACTTCATCCTCATTCATGATATAATTTCATAGCATTTTTCAAATAGGTGGTTAAACCGAACGAAGCTTGAATATGATTTAACTTGGTTAATGAGTATGGTTAATGAGGTGATTATTTTGAAATAATTTTATTTTAATAGAAATATAACGATATTTTTTTGAATTTTTTATTATATAGAAATACTTTTAAATATGTTTGGATTAATAATGAAAAACTATTTGAAAAATAAAAAAATATTTTTCAGGGAGTTGGTAGTCCATACACATGCATGATTAATGTCACTTTGTTTTTCTATGTGGTTGGAAATCAATAACTAATGGTTATACCATTAAATTAAAAACATATTAGTATACTAGTGATACTGAAATTATCATATTATTATAGTTATTGGATATTCATAACGGTATGGTTAAGAATAAAATATAAGATTAAGATAATACTTATGATGAGAACTTGATTTTTATTTGGAAGTCCCATTGAAATTGAAAGTCTTATGCTAAATATGTGTGATAAAGGGATTATATTCCTTGGAGAGGGATATAGGGAGAGTTAAATGGTAGGGATTTATGGTGTAATTTTAAATGGATGTGTATCTTTGAATTAGTGTAAGTGATATCATTTTTATAAGAGAAGAAAATGACACTTTTTGTAACACACTTTATATTTTAATATTTCCAAGAAACTATTCCAAGGTCAATTGTGACATCCAAGTTTTTTCATTTTAATACTATTAAATATATTAATTAATATTTTTGGATCTAGGAACTAAGAATATGTGAGATTTCGAGGCTCGACAAGCCTCAGTGTTGATATATTTAAAAAAATTAAATATATTATATCACACAAGTGTATTTTTTCTGAAATAAAGGAATAAATACTAAATGTAATCTCAGATAAAAAAATCTAAGAGTGCTATTGAGTACTGAATGAAGGTTTTACCCAATGTGTGACATAAAATTTTTTTATGTTAGATGTTTGATTAAAAAGTGGACATGGGAGAAATAGTAAATTAATAAATGAAAATAATTATTTTTATCCATGACCTAAATCCCCTATATAAATATTTTTTTAATCCAAATCACAGTATTATCTAAATAACCCTTGGTATTTGAGAGAATAGTTTGGTGGAGATTTTTTGGATATCAAGATCACATACTGATGGTCGTATCACCACAAAGATTACCGATCACAATAGAGTTCATGGATATTTCTAATCAAGAAAATGCATATATTTTATTCTTTAGTGATTGATCCAAACCCATGGTAGGGTGTTTCTTTCATTAGTTTAATTTTTTTTATTATCCCATGAGGAATGTTAATCACATACCATAAAAAATTTATTCCTGGGTATTTCATGCTTATAGTTTTAGGAATCTTCTTTGGATATTGGGGGACCAATTTTATGGGTTTATTTTTGGTTCTTAATTCATCATTATAATGGAAATGAATCAAGTAAAACCTAAAAAATGGTTGAGGTTTGTTCCTCTTTTATGTCTTTTTAATTTCTTCACTATTTCATTACATGTTCGTTACAAAAAAATCATTTGGAAAACTATCGAAAAATACCTGGTATTTGATCATTGTGTGACCATTCATTAGCGCAAGATATTGATTCAGAGGGTTTGAGTTTTTCATCTATGGAGTGATTGAGGATTTATGGAAATAGTGGGTGATCAGAGTAGGATCAGGATTAGATAGACATTTCCTATTTCATAGTTTGGTGTGCGGTGATGACATGATGTGCTAGTGGATGTTTTTTGAGTATTTGAATTTACAAAATACGACCACCAAAAATGTTCAAGGCATGTTAAACCTAGATCCGAGAATTATGGAGGGACTTTTGGAATATTTTTTATTGGTGGATGGGAAACTAAAATACATGTGATGGTTCAGGATTTCTAGATATATATAGATTGCATGGTGTGAATTTTAGAAGCACACATAATGTAGTCCCCTCAATGTGGAATCTAGGTATTCTTGATAGAGATAAATATCATACATTGTGTGGTGTGCTGAAATTCTGTGTGACACTTATCCATATAGCTCAACATGTATAGAGAGTGAACTATTAGGAATTAATGTGTGTTTATGCACTGTTTTTATCAGATCACATATCATGTATTCCATGATAGACAGCTCAGTGTGTCAAGTAAGTACATGACCAGGAGCCCATGTAGTTGCACACATCTTGTAGTGGGATCGCACACTATTTAACCAAGAAGGATCGACACGTATAGGTATTATAAGACCAAGCACCCTTGTGACCCCACACGCTATGTGTGTCTGGGGACACGACATACACTTGGAAAGTAGATGATCACAACCAGAGTACACAGGCATGGACCAATACTTATGTATGACCACAAAACATAGACATAACCTAAATTACTTAAGTACAAACAAATGTATAAGGTCATGGGATGGAGGCACATTGAGTGCTGGCCGACCACTATATTCTATGTTCCCCTAGTGGTCACACTTTTTATTTGGATAAATACACATTGTGTGAGACAATGAGACATAGGGAGACCTGATTTTGGTAAGACACACTATTTACCCTTAATACACACAATTTACTTTTTACAGGATAAGTTGAGGCCCTTTGTTTCTTAACTCTAGACAAGTATCAGCTGAGTGAGTTCCCTTAGTCCATTCGTATAGTGGTATTGTGTGTAATTGTGTTCTAAACATAGGATTGTGGCCCCTTATACAGAATGAGTCATGGATATAGTTTTTTATTCCCCTCTATGTTACCTAGGGTATGGTCCTCTATCATTTCTTATTGTACCTTAGGTGGGATTTTTGGTATCATAATCACCAACATACATAGGGTGTTTATCCCCTATATAGAAGCTAAATCCTAAAGGGTTTGTGATATCGTAGGGTATACGATATCCTACATGGTGGGTTATTTCAGATTAGGCTTGTGGTCTCCCCCTAGTGGTCTATGGTGTGATCACCTATCTATGATTCAATATCTATATAGATACAATGAGTAATTATTATATATAATGCCTTGGTGATCATGACCTTATGGGTGGTCACTACTAGTGATAGCTTGGATTGTGGTGTGAATAATCTCGGAATGAGCATTACCTTGAAGCCTCTTATAGAATCCTATGGATAGATGTATGGTTGATACCTATTGATACTTGGAGCCTTTTATGAGAATATCTTGGTTGTAATAGTTTTTTTGTTAGGTATCACATTATATTGATATATATTCATGATTATGAACTTATTACTCTCTTCATTATTTATGTTTCCTAATATAGAGGTGTTATACTATGTATTGTTATCCTCACCCTTACATGGGATCTTCTAACACATGTTTTTTCTCATCGAGAATACATTCCTATTTATGGATTCCTAGGAGGGATCAAATTAGATAGATAATAGCGAGCCAGAATGACCATGGTTGGACCAGGTATTGCATTTGTTAACATTCCCCTTCGACAAAGAAGTTTGGAATCTTTTATCAGTTTTAGTGGGATTTCATTTATCCCATTATGATTTCACATAATGTTGTCATACTATGATTATAGGGTTATTTTTATTCATGCGTTATGGTTTCAAATATAGTTTACCTTTAAATATTTTTTTTTTGGGTATTTAGAGATGTTTTTGTATACATGTACTATAGGATAAGTCCTACCATGTGTGTGTTATGCCTACTGAACACTTATCGGCAGATTTGAGGCTAGCCTGGGGTGTCACACTCAGTTTATCACTGGACATGTAGGCCCTAAAGGTTCAGGTCATTAAAAGGTGGTAATAGAGGGGTGTCCATCTTAGGATCATAGTTTGGAGATTTTATAAATTATAGGTTTGTTTTGGGATTTTTGAAAATAGTGTTAAAGTGCTTAGAGTTTTTCTCTCAATATAAGAACTCCCATGTTGTTGTAGAAGGTGATGTTTCCATTCACTGGGACTATGATAACCATATTTTCGACTTGGTATATATAGGCACCAATTTCTAGGAAACAATTGGTATAAGAATAATATAGTAATTGGTTATGGTTTTCATCTCCCTCTTGAGTTAGATCTCATAGATATACTCTTTGAGCATAGTACATCTTGTCTCCTTACCATATATTCCCATGATGAAAAACAACATAGTTACTATAGATTTCTCAAGAGTATAACCTAATGGGTGATAATTCCTCAACTTAGGGGCCTGGTCGTGATGTGGTTTTCCTTATAGGTAGATAAAATGTGGTTCCCCTCCCATTGATCTATGAAAACACCCACCTCTAGTGGTTTAGGTGGATGCATCATATAATATTGAGCCATAGAGGGATCTATTGGTGTTAAATGATGAGGCACAGGGATTAAACGCATGTTAGATCATTCATGTAAGTGATTTGTTAGGATCTAGGGATATCAGGACCCATTGATAGTAGGCATGATATGTTGGTAATAAAAAAGGAGGCTTGATTATTCACATGGACCTCAGGGACCACAAACACTAACATGGAAGATGAATTGTTATTATTGTGATGTATGTGGACATATCACATGGGATTTCCCTACCCATCAAGTTGTAGGAAATGATATGGTTGATAGACCACCTAGGAAGAGGTAGTGTTTGGAATAAATAGGTTTTAAGGATGGTGGGAGTGGAAGATGAGATTGGAGAGTATATAGAGGTGCCTAGTGCATTGATATTTTTCCACCACTACCACCCATGGTGGACAAATCCAGGCTATAGAGCTAGTGGTTAGGGACATGGGTAGATGAAGTTATTATAGTTTTATGACTTATAGTTTCCAAAATTTATTTGAGTTATAATATCTATATTTTCTACTTTATATAGAAATTTTTTAGCCACATGCATGAACCACTCTTTTTTTCCACATCCATAGTTCGAGACATGGAGACATAGATTGAACGGTTGGCTCTACCCTTAAGTTTGAAGGTTCTATTTTGAAGGATCAATGATCACACACTTTTCAGCAATGTGACCTAAGTCTGAGAGAGTGATATAGAGGTATTCATATGTAACCTTTATATTGTGTTTGTGAGATCATATGCCATTTTCCTCAGTATGGACCGATGGTATACCATCAATGTTTAGTTGACTATTACAAATGAGGGTTGTAGTGTGCCCAAGATAGTGGGATGTAATTTTCATTCATTGGAGGTATGGAACACCAAGAAGAGTAAGAAAATATCATATATAAAAGGATACATAGAAATTCTTATCAATTGGATTGTATATCCCATGGATCATCAGACGCAATGATATTTCAGTTTCTAGTGTTATTGGGGAGGTAAGTGAAAATATTCCTTAATGATATTCCAAGATTACCTACCTAATAGATGTTTATTTTTTTTAATATAATTACAAAATGGATGGACCGATATTTATAATAATATATCTAATAATCCCATATACATTTGAGATAAGATAGTGTGGTTGGATAATCAATATAGAAGGGGTTTGTTTGAACATGTGTGTTTCCTTGGGCATGATATTATTGTTTTCCAAGAAGGAAGATGAGTGCTTGAGGTTAGGTGGTGATTGAAATCACCTGAACTAGGAGAATATTAAGTAGGAATATTATTACCTCATAATTGAAGAATTTATTGACCATTGTCTATGTGCGAAGTTGTTCTTAGATTTTTTACCTAGGGTAGGTTATCACTAGCTCCAGGTTCAAGAGGAGGATCTATTAAAGGTGAATTTCAATAGCTGATAAGGTTTCTTTGTGTTCTTGGTGATACCTCTCAGTGTTTTGGACTCCCAAACATGTTGTGAGACTTATGAATTTGGTGATTTATACCATTATGGGAATATTTTCATATAAGTATCCTTTGATAACATCTTAGTGTACTCATCATCAAATGTGGAACACATATAACACTTGAGGTTGGTTCTCGACATGTTATGAGAGTACCATTTTTTATGGGAATCTCTTGAAGTATTAGTTCAAGATTAATTTGTTAAAATTATTGGTATATGTATTCTCATGAATGGGATAGATAATAGACCTAGAAAAGGTTGACACAATTCTAGCTTTAGATCCATATAAGGTCATGTTCATATAAGTAGATGCTCATAGTGAAGATTTTTTTTGGTTTTGTTGAGAAAAGTGGAGGATTAGTTGAACTCTATGTAGTTTTACTTAAAAGAAATGATGGTAAAGAGTATCTAAATTTAATGGTTATTTCAAATTTATTTCTATAGTGAGGTAGTGAGGAACAACCTGGGTTTATCAATTTCATAGTCCTATGTGACCATATATCCACAATTCATATTCATAATGGATTTTATAATGGTGGGGAGTATGTTATCCTTTTTAGAGGATGGAATAAGGTGATAGTGATGATCACTGAGGATGTGGTGAGGTACTTTCATACATAGTTTCTAGTGGGTTTAACTAAAACCATTGAGGTGGTAGAGTAAATTTGGGATGGGATATATATAGATTTTATGATCGGGCTTACCCAATTTTATAGAATACATGATTCCATCTGGGTGATCATAGACCGTCTCACCAATTCATCCCACTTCCTATCTATATGAATGTAGAGTTTAGTATAGAGGGTGGGATCCCCATAAATGTTTTATATATTATAATTTCATGAAATTAAAATTATATTAATTTTAGATTGTGATTCTTGCTTCATGTCACGATTATGTAGAGGATTTTAGGAGGCCTTTGGGATATAATTTTGTTTGGTCATGGTGTTTGACTCCATACTGACAACCAAACTGAGCAAACTATCTAGGATTTGGAGTAAATTATATGGGATTGCTTATTATACTTTTCCAATAGCTATGAGAATCATATACAATCTGTGAAGTTTGAATATCATAACAACTATCACTCCACCATTGACGTCTCACCATTTGAGGCCATGTATTGGAGACCCTTCAAATCACCACTGTACTAATTATAGGTAATGGGATATAGTTATTTAGGGCCTAAAATTTGTGCTAGAAATGGTTGTAATGGGTACAGTTCATACAGTGGAAGGTGAGGACTACCTAGAAATTTTAGGAGTTCTTTTTGACTGATGATGACTGCCTTTAGAGGTTGAGGAAAGCGATTATGTGTTCCTGAAGCTATCACCTCGATGTGGCTTCTATAGATTTGTCTAGGGTAGATAGTTATCTATGATATTAATTAGAACTTTCCATATACTATATTGGTTTGGAGAGGTTGCATTCTACTTATCCCTACAACCATAGTTAGACTTGGTATATGACATCTTCAATGTGTTAAAGATGATGAGATATGTGCATACACTATCACATGATATCAAATGGGGAAAGATAAAAATTTATCATGAAGATACATTTTTAGAGTACCGAGTAGATATTTAAGATTGATAGGAAAATATCCTCCATGTGTGAGATATTCCCTTGGTTCATGTCTGGTGGTAGAATGAGAATCTTCAAGGGGGAACACGAGAGAGGAAGACCCTGATGTGATCATAGCACCTATATCTTTTTTTAACTTTTTCTTATGAAAATTCATAAGGTTCGGAGAATATAATGTTCCTATTTTTTACTTGTAAGAGTATGAAATATATTATGAAATATTTTTGGATACATGCAATGAGACGATGTGAGATTCTAAGGCCTAATGAACCCTTGTGTTGGTATACTAAAAATATTTTATATATTATATCATGATCTTTTACTTTATTTGAAATAATGGAATAAATACAAAATATAGTTTAATAATAGAAATTTGAGACCTCCATTGATCCCATAACATATGTTTTCCCCTAAGATCAACATAAAATTTTTCGGTGATGAATGTTTGGTGAAAACGTGGTTGGGGATAAATAGTAAATTAAATAATTAAAATAATTAATTATTTTCCTTAACCTATATCCCTCTATAAATATATTTGTATATATAAATAATAGGATTTTCCACATAACCATTTAAAGTTTAGAGGATAACCTGGGAGAACATTTTTAGACTTCAAGATTGTGGATTAATGATCATAACACTACAAGGATCACTAATGATAATGGATTTCATGAAAAATATTTAGTATTAGATAATTGAGTGATCATTAATTAATTAAATGGATCGACACTAAAGTTTTGAGTTCATTATTGATAGATGGATTAAGGTGAAATTTTTATAGTGGATGATTAGAGGTGAATTAGGATCAAATCAACATACCATTTTTCATGGATTGGAATTATGTGATGACATGATTTGATCATGAATTCTTTTAGAGAATTTGTATGGCTAGAATCTGGCCACCAGTGATCTTTATGTCTATTTCAACCCATATCTTGTATTTATGGTGAGTCTCATGGTAGATTTGGTAGTAGCGATGGAATAAGAAAAAGATTCATGAAGGTCTAGGATTTCTAGAGAAATTCTAATTACAGGGCATGTAGTTCAACAACAGACATTGTGTAGTTCCCTAAATGAGAAGAATATATTTTAATGATAGAGATAAATGCAACATATCGGGTGGTGGGAACACATAATTTGTAATCCCTAGCTGGATATCTAATCAGGTATAGAGTGTACATGCTAAGGAATCGATGTGTGTGTACACATTGTGTTTATGAGATCACTTATCGTGTACATCATGTAGAACGACTCAAACATTATAGAGAGTACACACCCAGGATCCCATTTGTTTCCACACACCGTGTAACCTAGATGTATTAGTGTGTATATGGAGTACATGTCTAGGATCCCAAGTGACCCCACATGCCATGTACTTGGGAAATACAAGTGCACAACCATATAATTTGGCACAACCACAATACACGCGAGCATTACCCAAAGTATATGACCATGAATAGATGTACACATGGATGGGATGGAAGCATATTGAGTGAAAACTGAACTATACATGCCATCTAGACTTATTGTACTTTCAATGTATTTGGAGAAATACATTCCCTTTGATATTGATAGATAGTGGAAGAACTTGGGTAGGAGAGACACGTCGTGTACCACCATTACATGCTGTGTAATTTTTCTAGGTATGGTTGATGCCATCAATTTCATTAGTCCTAACTAGTATTGTTGGAGTTAGTTCCCCTTTTCCATTCTTAGTAGGGTACAATGCATCATTATGTTTTGAGAAATGTATTTTTATCCACCATACAAAATGAGTCTTAGATAGAGTTTATAGGGTCCCTCAGTGTGACACAGTGTATGATACTCTATAAATACTTATTTTACATTATGTAGAGTTTATGGTATAATAATGTCCCACAAACATAATTTTTTAATTCCATATCTAATATTTCATTCTAGTAGGGTTCTTCATATCATCTGGCTTACAATCCCCTAATTGGTGTGTTATTTCAGACTAGATTTGTGGTGTCCCCCAATGGAACTGGGTGTGATACCCTATTTGTGTATCATGATCTTCAAAGATCCATTGATTACATATTCATTAGTGAGAATTGAAAATAATGAACTCTCAGTTGAGTTCCATCAGTTATATCTTGGCTTGTGGAGTGATTACTCCCATAATGATAGTTACCTTGAATCCGCAAGCAAAATCTTATTACTATTTGTATGTGTGTGACCTCTTGAGACATGGAGTTTATTATAAGTATATCTGGGTTGTTAATAATAATATTATTATTATATATAACTTTATATTAAGTAATATTAATGATGATGAGATGACTAACATCTTTATTATTTATTTTTGGTGACTTTTGGGTGTCCTACTAGGTATTTTTATACTCGACCCTTTATGGGATCTACCTACATGTATCATGTTTTATGCAGATGAAAGATCTTTTTATGGAGTTCTAGGAGGGCCATGATAAGGATGACCATCATGATATTAATTTACCATGGTTATAAAATTTATTTCATTTGATTTTAGTCCCATCCTACACAAAAGGATAGACAATTTTACTAGTTTTTTGTCAGGGATTATTTGGATCCTTTTTCATTCCAATACTATTATCATACTCTGATTATGGAATGTATGTTGTTGATGCATTATGGTATCAAATTTGGTTTACATTTAATTATTGTAAGAGTACATGGAGAAGTGTGTGTGTGTGTGTGTGTGTGTGTGTAATTTTGGATAAGGCCACGCATGTGGGTTTTATACTGACTCAACAATTATCGCCAAGCCCTTGAGTATTAGAGGTGGACTTCGAGTGTCACACTTGACTTATACCTGGATATGTGGGAACCTGTGGGTTAGGATATGACATCAATGGATCAAAAGTTTAACAATAATATATTTTGGTACATGATGAGGTTGAAACTTCCACCCAAAAACTCATTTTGGAGACATCATTTAGCGATTTAATGGATTTTCCTTTTACTTTTATTTTACCCCAATATACTTTTACCGTCCCAACATTTCTTTTTAACCATTATAGTTAATTAAAATAAACAAAATTAAAATTTCCCATATCACCTTCTATTATAATTATAAAATTAAATATGAAAAATAATTGCGTCAAATAAAATTTATATTGTTAAGAAATGTTAGTTTAAAAATAAATATACTTAACAAATAAAAATAGATTTTTGTAAAAAAAAAATATAAGCTTAAATTTTTTGTGTGAGACAAAATTATGAATGTAAGAATTTTTTATTAAATAGATTAATTTTTTATAAAATAAATAATTTTATTTAACATTTAAATAAATATTTAAGCTAATTTTTACCAAAATAGTAATTAATTAAAAGAAAAGGCCAAAAATTGTGTTTTTAATGGAACATTTTACATTAGTTATGAAAAGTTTGGGAATATGGTTTTTATATAGAATAATATTTTAAAATGAAAAATTGTAAACCAAAAATTCATATTTTATCAATTGAATTATTTTTAAATAATTTTGGTTATTCTTACATAGTGATAAAATCAAGGTAATTATAATTTTTATAAATCCCATAATTTTAAACTAAAAATCAACCATTTAGAAAAAGAAAAATATTCATAATATGTAAAATTTGATATTCTGAATTTGAAAAATGTGTTTTATTTAATATGATTAAAATTTTAAAATTTTAAAATTTAGATTTTATTTTAAAATTAAAAATTTTAAAAACATTGATTTTATTAAAGATATCCTTTTAAAATTATTTTCTAAAATTATATTCATGTGTTTTATAAAAAAAATTGTACTTGTTAATGAATAATTTAAATTTATAAATAATTTTTTTATTTAAAAAATGTTTCAAAAACTTCTAAGTCATATATATGTTACATTATTAGTAGAATAGTTTTTTAATATTCATATAAAAATTGATTATTTTAGAAAAATCTCAAAAATACATTCTAATATAATTTTTTTTTGAGGAATTCAAAAAAAATCCTCTATAAAATTTAAATTAAAAAAACAATGAATTTAACTTTTTTACATTGAAATATATAATACAATGAAAACATATTCTATTGAATATAATCTTTTTCAGTGTTAACTCATATTATTTATTTACATTAGAATGGTAATAACTATTAATCATATACCATTTTAGTGTTTGTTATTGAATTATTAATAACTTCATCTTAATTTTTATTGTTTTTTTATTTGGATGAATCATGTGACACAAGATATAAAACATAGCATGTATTTTTTAAAGCATTAAAAAACATGGGTTATTACAGTATCAGAACTAATACTGTACTGGAAGTGTGTTGAAACCACCTATATTTAGTTCAGGGTCTATGGTAGACTAGAGTTAGGACCATTGGAATTGGGTTAAAACGTTTATAAGGGTGTCTTTTCATCTCACCTATGTGTTTGAACATGAGTTGCCATGGGTTTTTAGGGGTTTTCAGCAATCCTTGTCTTGGTTTTAAGGTTATTTAAATGAACTTGATTTGGGGTTTATTTAGATGAACATGTATTTATCTAATGTTTTTTATCCCATTAATTGAATCCATGTTTTCTTTAAACTACATTTTTAACATCATTAATATGGATTCTTGAATTCATATTTAGATTTAGATATTTTTTCTAATGATAATTGGATATTGTATTTTGTGGTTATTAGAAAATTACTTTGAGAATAGATCTTAAAATATATGATATGAAGCTATGATAAAAGTACCATAAGTGAACCCTCTAGTAGAACCTTCATTATTGGAAGTAGTTATCTACATAATTGTGTCTCTGGGTTAAGATTTTTTTGGAAACTAGAGATGATTTGTGTATCATGGTTTGAAATTTTTGAAAAAAAAGTCTACCTATCTTCAGTGGTGACATGAGACTCGAGGAATCCAAAGAGTGGATTGAATAGATTAATAGAACTATATACCTTTCAAAATATATAGATGGTTCTATGTTGTGATTTCATAATTATATGCTTGAAGGACCGAGATGAAAATGGTCAAAATCTATCATAAAATATATGTTATATGAGTATATTAATTGAACTTCTTCTGAGAACAACTTCAACCAATAGTTTTACCCAAAAATGTTTTGAGGTGAAAATACTCATTATTATATAACTGTGGATTAAGGGGAGAATTTATTTATGGAGTATTCCAATCATTTTTTAATGTTGGTTCACTTATCATCCAAGCTCATTTCAAATGACTACCTTAAATCTCAAGGGTTCATGACGGGTTTGTGGGAATATATTTAGTCAATGATGATTCTATTATTTCTATCCACAATTTTGGAGTTGTTTGTTATTTAAGCTATTTTTGGGGAATAGATAGCTATGAAAATGGGTTTAGGTGATGATTATCTTGTAGTGAGAGGTGTCCAAGATGTGTCATCTGGATAGAAAAGAAAGCGTAAGTGTGCTAAATTTATTTCATGACTAGTTTCTTGGGATTCTAGGGAACAACATTAGGATGTTTTATATAATTTTTGGATATATGGCCATTCTAAGAAAAACTATAGATAAGCACAAATGACATTCCATCATTGTGAACAATATAAACCCCTCCTAAAATTTTATAATAGAATTTTTAAAGGCATTTGATATGGATCCACTCTTACAAAACACTCGCTGGTTTAATATAATGTATTAAAAGATTGTGTAACTCCTTATCATGAAAATGGGTATGATCAAGAAGTGATGAAATCTCTAGGAAGAGTTGAGGTTAGACATTTTCAAGTAGTGGAATATGTACAAGAGGAATCAAAAGTAAGGCTAGATTCTATTAGATAAATGATGTTAATTTCATCATATGTGGTTTTAGAAGTATATAATAAGGGTGAATATCATTAATTTATATCCACTATGTTTATTGAGATGTTTTTACTATGATTATATATTATTCTAATCTCATTGGATCCTTCTACACCCTTGTGAAAGTGGAAGGATCAAGGTTTAAAATGTCCCATGTGTCAGGTGACGATTTTCAACTACAAAGTTGTACAGAGATTCTTTATTCCTTATTTTAATATTTACAAATTTATTATTGACATGTATTTTATCATCAGTGTTATATCCCAAATAAACTTTTAACATCATCATTCTTATTTTTTATTTCCTGATGGAGTCCCTCATGACTTTTAGGGTGAATTAGTTCCAAAACATGGGAGAGAATGGCATGTTGTTCCATCTACTAGAATGATCTCAAGATAGATGTCAGTGATGTTTCTTGATTCCATTCATGAAATATTGAGTAGTCCACTTCCTACAGTGGTGAGTGAAAAATCCAGTGTCATTACTAAGTATTTTTATTGGTTACTTCTAAATAGATAGGTTGAGTTCACTACTGATCTTCTCCCCAAGATGTTTCCCAATTCTATGCCATCATATTATATGTAACACGAAGAGTTAAAGGGTAATAAAATTTATCTTAAAAATCTTGATTCTAAGGGATTAATTAATTATAATATATCACCTATGGATTCACCAGTTCAATTCTTAATAAAGAAAAATAGATGCTTTAGAAATTGTGTTGATTACAGGAAGCATAATCATGTGACTATTTATAAAAAATACCTCTTTCCAAGGACTAAGTATCTCATTGATCTACTAAGAAGAACCAAATGGTTTTATAACATTAACCATAAATTAGGGTACCATCAGTTATGTTTATGAGGAGAGGATATAACTAAGTTGCTATTTAGGAACCAGTATGATCATTTCATATTCCTAGTTATGTCATTCGGTCTTACTAATTCTCTTGTGTTATTTTTTCTATTGAGGAACTAGATCATTCATTAGTTTATGGAAACATTCATTATATTTTTTCATGGATAATATTTTAGTGTACTATAATTAGGAGGAGTAACATTGTGATCATTTTTCTATCATAATTATAATATTTAAAGAACATCATATATAGGGAAAACATTCTAAATGTGAATTTTGGATCCAAGTAGTGAAAATTTAGGGACATTTTATATTTTATAGGGGGTATATATTGATCTCAAAATGATATAGGCTAATATTTCATTGGGGAAACCCAAAAATATGATTTAGATTCAGAGCATCTCAGTATTAGTAGGTAATTATAGGTGATTTGTTTCAGGATTTCTCCATGCTTACATATCTTATTACTGTTTTGAAAGCTAAGGGTGTTAATTTTGAGTAAAATGAAAAATTTCAACGTTCTTTGAAGGAACTGATGGTGTGTTTGACTTTTTATCCATTTATAATTCTTTTAAAACCATTTTTAGTGTTTGATGAATTCTATAATTCTTCAGGTATGTGATTGGGGTGTTTCATGATGTAGGGAAATCATGTGGTGACCTTTGAATCAAATTAATTACAACCTCATGAGTAGAACTATCCTACCCATGAACTTGATTTTATACCCCTGATTCACTCTCTCAATCCTTGGTTGAACTACCGCTTTAGGGACTGATTTACAGTATATTATGATCATAAGAGTTTAAGGTATATTTTTTCTCAGACGGATCTAAACCTCCTATGGAGACGTTAGGTTCAGTATCTTTGTAATTTTGATTTTTTTTATTTCTTATAGACCATGGAAATATACACTACTGGAAAATGGACCTATCCCCATAGTTTTTTCCAAAACCGTGGGGATAAACCCCCCTATACCCACAGTTTTAGAAAACCGTGGGTATAGGTGAATTTTCAAGACCTATACCCACAGTTTTCCAAAACTGTGGGTATAGGGGGGTCTATCCCCACGGTTTTCCAAAACCGTGGGGATAGGTCCTGAAAAGTGACCTATACCCACAGTTTCCCAAAAACCATGGGTATAGGGGTACCTATCCCCATGGTTTTGGGGAAAACCGTGGGGATAGGTCTGGGCTAAAATACTTATACCCACGGTTATGAAAAACCGTGGGTATGGGTCACTTTTGTGTGCGTGGGAAAACAAATTCCGCGGGAAGGAATTTTTTTTTGCGGGAACCATATACCCACAGTTCTTCCCTCTATACCCACAGTTTTTATAACTATATTTAACTATATATATATATATATATACATATAGGTGATGTTAGGGTAGTGTTTAGACGCTGTGTTTGCGGTGAAGAGGTTGCGGGATTGAAACTCGGCGCCTGCATTATTTTAGGACCTATACCCACGGTTTTGAAACCGTGGGTAAAATTCATTGACACTGTGGAAATTGGCTATGTTTCGGTGACACGGTGGCAGGACACCTATACCCACGGTTTTGGAAAACTGTGGGTATAGGTTGGGGACCTATACCGATGTCGTTCTAGCCCACGGTTCCCAAAACTGTGGGTATAGGCTATACCCATGGTTTTGGGGGCTATACCCACGGTTTTGAACCGTGGGTATAGGATGTTTTCTAGTAGTGATAATTTGGTCACTTCCATGTTCTGTAAGAACTTACATACTGAAACCTTTATGGAATCAGTGGATTAGTGGTCTCTGGTGAGTTTCTTTACAGAGATGAACATGGAAGTGAAACATGCTAGTGGAACGATTATGCTATCATCTGTGAAGTATTACACATCATTTTAAGATCTGAATCATACTGAAAATGTAATATACATTGATAGATATGGTTTTATTATAATATTTAATGTTTTATATACCTTGTGTTTTTAACCACAATGTTCCATTAGTTCTTTTTTTGTTTTTAAGGAATCATTGTTGTTCTGATATCTTAGAGGCATGAGTTGATTATTGGTAGAAACCAGTCTTCTTGGTCTATAAATCTTGGGAATACCAAGACATATAATTATTTAAGACATCAATATTTTTGGGTTTGTATGATCTTGTCAATTGATTACTTCATGTTTCAATTTATTACATGCTAATATATTATGGTAGAGAAAATGAGTTATGATGGATTATTGTATCTGTTACAAATTCCAGTGTGGATGTGGGATGTGATATCTTTGGAATTCATCCTTGGTATACCATAGAATCCTAAAAGGAAGGATGTAATTTTTGTTATCATTTAATGTATTATTCAATCATCTGATTTCTTTACTATTAATGTGATTACGTAGGTGGAAGTGCTCAGATTATCATATATCTGAAAGATCATGAAGCTCTATGGATTTCCTTTTATATTTGTTTTTATAGTGACCATATATTTAAATATACATTTTATAATGAATTTAAAGATTCTATGAGTACCCAGTTGAAATTAAGCTTGAGGTATCACCCTTAGATGGAATGGTTGAATGAGTGATCTGTTTATATTGTTGAGGATATACTTTAGGTGTGTGAGCATTATTTTGGTAGTTATTGGGAAAATAATATACCTTTATTCATATTTTCCTATAATAAAATTTTTACATCCATAATTTAAATTGTTCCTTTCAAATCGTTTCATGTGAGGCCATATCAATCTCGTTTATAATGGATGGAGGCTGAAGAATGGTCTTTTGGGGGACCAGGTCTTATTCAAGATATGGTGAAAAAGGTGCAGTTGATTTGAAAGAGGCTAGTGAGAGATATAAGTCATTATAAATACTATATATATCCTCATCATCACCCGTTGGAGTTTTATATTGATGATCGATTTCACCTTACTCTGGAGTTCATCAATTGGGTAAGTACGATAGGTTGGCACTGAGGGTTATTTCCCCTTTCGTGGTTGTTGAAAATAATAGAAAGGTATCCTATCAGTTATAAATTGATCCTCTATTTACATCGACTCAAAAAAATGTTTCTTGTTCAAAACTAAGGAGTCATCGAAAGGACCCTTCCCAGGTGATTGAATGGGAAATATTGGTCTTAATCCCTACACCTCTATGGTTGACAAGTCAGTTCTGATTAAGGATCGACATGACAAGGTGTGGTGTTACAATTATCTATTCTAGGAATCTTTCAACCCCAAAAAAGATCTTAAGGGTGTGGACTCACAAGAAGTGATGGCCATTATTTCCTCCTAAATAATTCACAATTCAACATTTCATGGTTATGTAGTCTGAACTACCATAGTACAGAGACTAATGGGTGTCAATAATTTAGGGATTTTGGGAAAATAGTCCAGAAACTTGGTTTGTGGATGATTATAATTAACCAAGTGATAACTATGAGTAATAACTCTATTAGTTTCAATGGAATTTATGATGGTTCAAGGATGGTTTGTCTAACCATGTGAGTCTCTATGCAAATAGTGTGTGTGTTTCAATTTTTTTCCAATGGTTTTTGCATGACTTGAGAATTGTTTGTTTGACTATGTGGATTTTCATAGGTAACCATATAGTTTAGATTTCATGGTTTAGAAGCTACCAAACAGTTTGTGCACTATCTTTCAAATCATATGGCCTGATCATGTGACCCATGAAGGATTCTAAAAACTATAAATTTACCTTGATTTCCTAGTATTTTTTAATTCATGTACTCCAAAAATTTTACTTTAGACAAATATAACATATCCTCAATGATCTAAAGGTTTCTCTCCTTGGATATTGGGTGAATCCCTTTTGTTTATGGTGGATCTCTTTAAGTTATGTCCAAGTTTTTATCCAATAATCTATCATATTTCTTATTTTCTCCATGATTTCATTTCTACATAATTTATTGGAACCTAATTGAGATATGATTATCAAATTTATAGTGTTTTATGTGAAATTGATGATATTTCTTATGTCTTTAGGCCTATGTGGACTGGATCTCCTTGATTTCAATATTTATTTTTTATGGTGGATTGTTTTGCTTTATTAGTGAGGCTGGGGTCTCTATTTAATAGTTATATAACATGAATTACTCAATGTTCTAATAAAATAATTTGGTATCATTCATTTAAATTATTTATTTTTATTAAAGGATAGTTGTTTCAAGAAAATTCACCTTAGGTTGCATAAAAAGGGGATTGAAAGTGGGGATTCTTTGAAAATAGATCCATGCACCTTTTAGTTTGATGAAATGAATCAAGATGATTTTTAATCTAAAAAATATTTTTATGCATGTTTGGTTGTGGTTATTTTATTGGGAAAATTATTTATAAAATTTTGAGAATAATTTATTTTTTTTTTTTTGGAAATAATATCATATTTGGAACCTTAGGTGTATCAGGTTATGGATATATGTGAAACTTAGTGTGCACAGAACCACTAGGAGTCAATCAAGTGATATTGATAGATTATGGATGGACTCATTATTGTTTATATTCATGGTATGCTTGACTAAGTGTTCCTTCACATGCACTAGTATGTATTCCCATAGTCTAGATCTCGAATTGTGTTTGGTTTGTTACATGTTGAAATTTTTTCACGTATGGTTGCTTATAGGTTTATCTTTTGAGATATGGGAGCCTTTTAATTTCTTCCCCCTATTTATCAATAATGTTAATATTAATATTATTATATCGTTGAATATGTATTATTTTAAAGAAAAATAATGGTTTTTATGTAAAAAAATTCAATTTTATTTTCTTTATGGACTTGTTTTATTTTAAATATACAAATAATGGTTTCTTAGTGATATAAATTACAAACATTCATGGTGGTATTTTACTGTGATTTTTCATCACACACATAATATTCCACTAGGAATATGAATATTTTTTTTATGAAACATGTAATGGGACGTTTTTTAGGTATTCCACAAGATTCTTTTAGATATTTTTACCTTATTAGTGAGATGGGTTAGTACTGATATCTAGTACAATGATGTATTGGTTTTGTTTTTGTTTAATTATATATTCAGGTTTATCCTTTCAGGATTGTTGTTATATGTCTCATAGATGTGTAATATTCTTTCATATGGCACTCTATTTTCTTATATACTTTTAGTTACTCATGATAAATGTTTTTGTGCATGTGTTAATATATACCTTGTGGGGGTTCATCTTGGGTAGCATGTTATATCATCTCTGTAATTCTTTTGGAACCAAGTTTGGTAAATGAAGTTTTCTATGACTCCCTAGGTACTGTAGTAGGGTTTTTCTTGATGTAAAGAAAACTGGGGGTGTCTTATGTCCTTATCCAGTTATGTCCTCAAGAAGAGAAATATTCAGCACATGAACATGATTTAGTATATATAATGAGAACTCACAAAACATAGAACCACTATAATTTTGGTAGCATTTAATGGTATATTCATATTATAATATATTGAAGTTTGTTTTTACTAAGAGGTATTTTATCTTTTGAAAGAGACACTAGGTTGAGTATCTTCATACTTTTTATTTTGTATATTTCTTATAAAAATGGGAAACTAAATGTGGTCACTAAAAAATTAACCATAATGTTACTAACCAAATCCTTTAAGGAATTAGTGGAAGTTTCATCTCTAATGAGTTTATTTTTTGAGAGGACCTTAGAAGTTGAAGTTTCCAATTGATAGGTGTTACTGGTTTCATAGAAGCCTAAATTATAATTCTATGATCATATTCAACTCAAAAAAGAAACAGAGGCCAACTGTCAATGTTTTTATAAAATCCTTAATGGTGGGGAGACATCGGGTGATAGGTATCAGTCTTTTATTGGTGATTTTTTTCTTTGACACATATTAGGAATTTCAATATATTTATCGAAGGAGTTTGGGGATAGTGGGAACCCTTCTTATTAGTCTTTAAATCATGGGAAGACCAAGTTGTATCCCACTCTAAGACATCTGTATGGTTTATCGGGGATGTGGAAGTAAATTTTATACTTTATTTCAAGATTCTTTACTTTATAGAACATTAAGGTATAGAAACAGAGACCTATTGGTTTTTTGAAACCTTCACCAATTCCAACATAAAATTAGGATGATATATCTATGAAAATCATCACCATGTTACCATAGAATCCTAGTGGGAAGGATGGGATTTGAGTGATCATTGGTCAAAATTTTAAATCAACCCATTTCCTTTCTATTAAAGAGATGTAAAAGGTGGAAGATATCAGATGTGTCTATTCTATAATGATCATATAAATCTATGGAGTTCCTTTTTCCGTTGTTTATGATATATTCTTGTAACAGCCCGAGATTTTATAAAAAAATATTCTTTTTAATTTCATGAATGTCTTGTGTTGTACGCTACACCATAAGGAGCTTGCTCAATAGGCATACTTGACTTCCCTTGCATTACACGCAATCGCAACCTTCCTCGATAGCGTGTGTAGTACGCAATACCAAGTTTCACTAAACAACGATATTCTATTAAAATATTATTAAAACTAGCCGTTATGAATAGTAATAACCACCTTTTAAAATTTTAGAAAATTTATCTCTCAAAATGGACTTCATTTTTGGATTCGGAGTGTCGAATTTAGCCTAAGGTGAAATTTTGGTACTTTTCGGATAACTTTCATATTCTGATGAATAGTGAAAATTACTAAATTATAATTAAAAACAACTTTTTTAATTGAAATAAATAATAGTGATAAATTATTAATTTGAGTGGTTTTAAAGTATATTTAGAATATATTTTTACAATTTAATACAATGTTGGTCATTGGATGTAATTTCACATTTAAACTAGTCATAAACAAGTGTCAATCTTTTGATAGTTATTATCTCTTAAGAACATGCTATTTGTTTTGACAATAGGAATTAATTTTCAAATTAATTAATGAAACTGATATGTTTTGAATTTGATAAAATAGACATCATTTTTGAATTCATAATATCAAATATAGCTTACATCTAATTTTTGGTATTTTTCTGGAAACTTTCATTTTTTGATGAATAGTGAAACCACTAAGTGGTAGTTAAAAAACTGAATTTTTCATAAAACTTAATTTTACCGCTTCTGTGAGTGAAATTTCGAAAATCCAAGAGACACGGTTAATATCAAGGACTAAAATATGGTTCAATGAGATGAAAATAATTTTTGGTGAATAGTAACTTTTTACTTTTTTTTACCACAGTTAAAAGGAAATAGGGTAATTAAGGGTAAAAATGATATTATTATTACCCTAAAACATGTCCTAATTCTATTGTACAAGTGTAATTCGACCAAAAACAACCTTAGGAATACAATATGACCATTTAGGCCCACTTGGATTAGATTAGGACATTTATTATTAATTTATTTAAAGAAGGGTTAAAATAGTTAAAATCAAAGTTTAATAAGTAAATCATTTTTAATATGGGGTTATACATATGATAAATTCGACTATAAATATTCATTAGAAATATAAAAATATTTCCTACATAATGGTATTTTATTTTTAATTTTTAGACATTAAATAATTTAATTTATTTATGACACAACGATGATGCAGTAATTATCTTATTAATGAAATATTGACATAATTGATGTTATAAATACCCAAATAAATATAATTTGAGACTTTTTATGAACCAAACTAATTTTATAGGTTCATATTACATGTTAGGATTGATTTAATTAATTTTGGTAGAAGTAATAATTCTGTTATGAGTTTCAAAAAAATCAACTATTGAATAGTGTCAAAATTGACATAAAATAGTTTTTAAAACAAATATTATATTATTAATTGTTATTTTATTCATAAAAATCTATGGTTCGGACAAATGACTTATATAAGGTTATATATATTAATAAAACACAACTTGGGGGTCGCTTGGATGTATATGGTAAGTTTATTAACTATATAATATAAAAATACAAAGTGACATGGTAAATGTCAATCTAATTAACTAAGAGTTAAAACTAAAAGATAAGGTTAATATAATGACCTAAACTTGTCTAAATTCTATTGGATGAGATGATTTCGACCCATACCCACCTTATCTTTGAAATAACTCAATTTGGAACTATTTAAAACCGAACTTGACTTTATAAATAAAATAATATTTTTAGTTATTCCAAAGGTGCCCCTCTCCTCCCTTATAAAAGGGCACCTCCTCCCCCTTTTCCTCACACCACTTTGAGCCTTCAAGCTTGGAAAACCCCTTAAAATTTCTTCTCTCCACTTCTCTAGAAACATCCTAGAGGTTCTGGTCTTCTTCAGAGACCTATTTTATTGCCCTAAAAGGAGGTCTCAAAGAAGCACTTCAAAGAAGAGGTAATGTCTGTTACCGATTCTTTCATCTTTATTTCTTCTTCCACTTCTTCTTATTTAGTTGTTTCATTATGAAGTAATAACATCAGTATCACTCATATACTGATATGTTATTATAATTATGAAACAACCCTATTTCACCATCTATCCATCCTATGGAAAAAGAAATCACTGCGCGTGCGTACGTATGGAATATCGTCTCCACGCCGTGGTGTAATCTATTTTCCACCACCACCTTACTTGGATGGGTATAATGGTGTAAATAATGACTATATATGACTATTATAAATTGATATAGATTCTGAAATAGTATACATACACTCCAATACAATTCCCCGATCATAGGAACGATATCATCACTCGTGCGTACGTACAGAATACCGTCTCCACGATGTGATGCGACTCGTTCTACATGATATTCATTTCATAATGATTATATAAATGAATTGAATGAATTAATATGATATATATTACACTAATAACATTCTGGAAATGATTTATCTATAACCTCAAGTGAAGAATAAGAATTTATTCGACAAAACACGCATAAGAACAAAAAGTAATAAATACCTGAATAACAAGTAGTATTGAAATATTACTAATAATAAGCTAAGAATATGACCATATATGATATCATAAAAATAAGTATGATTTTGTAATAAGTAAATAACATTATTTAAATCATTATACAGGAGTTTCGGACACGTACAAAGCATATCGGACCAAAGGTAAGGGAAAATATCACAATCTCATTTTTATCCGAGATTGTTTATACTTTGAAATTTACTGGGGTGTATTTTATCATCCACATCCATGTTTCCTCAATATGTAATATTTATATCCTTATAAAATCTTTTATATCCAATTTTACCCTTCGGTGAGTTTTTAGTAAAAGATATGAAAGTAATCTTTTGACGTTTTTCATACGAGGTACTTTTTGACTTTTCCGACAAAAGTAAGAAGAATGTTTTTTTTAACTTATACGGCATGAATGGATTTTTAAAACATTATTTCCAAGAAGCTTCCTTTACAAGTTTTCAAGTTTATTTTTAATAAACTTCTTTTAGTTTAGAATTTTATGACATGTTAAGATAGGAAAAGTGTTTTTGAAGTAGAAAGGATATTTTCCTCAAAAATAGAGTTCAAGTGTTTTATCAAAATTATTTTCCATCTAAGATAATATAGGGTTCTGTTTCTATACCTATCATTACATTTACTTGATTATGTTGTGATGGAAATATTTTTATGAATTCCTATATCTTATATGAATTGTTTTATGATGTCATGATGTTTAAGATTCCCATTTTTATTACATGGGTTATGCAATGATGTATGATTTATGATTTTGTGGCACACATAAGAATGGTATCATTATGAGATGGGTGGGACCTATATCTCCCTCCAATGCATTGGTTAAAGATTTTATATCTCATGAGATAGACATGGCTGGAACGGTAGGTTATACCGGTTCAGTGAAACAGGACTGAAACGAGGGTGACTCAGTTCAGAAAGGGACTTTGTCCACTAAGACAGTCTTGGAAATGAGTCTTGACTAATAAGAAATGATTCTCTATGATTATGTGTGTATTCCACAAAGTTTCATTTTTTAATTTATGATTATTGGGATTACATTTCACTACTATGATTTATCCCATGTTATTAAATTATGATCTCTTTTGCAGGTTAAGATTTCCAAAAGTTATGTTCTTATGAATATGATGTGATTGATATTTCTTTTTCTTACCCTTACTGAGAATTTGAGCTCACCCTTTTATGTTTTCTTTTCCCCAGGACATAAAGAAAGGATTTAGGTTTAAAAAAAAGATCTTTATGGGAGATGTTGAATATCTTTCACCACAATTAGAAGATTATATTCCGAGTTTCCAAAGACACTAAACTATTACGGTCCTTGTGTGTGTGTTTTTGTTATGTACTAAGTATTACGCAAAAGTAATGTAATGTCCATGTACGTCAGGCTTCGGGTCTCTACAGTTGGTATCAGAGGAAAGGTTTAGTCAACCTTTGGAAACTAGGATGCGAAAACGTTAGTGAGATCCCTAGAGATATTTATAAGGTATGTCTAGGGATGTCCCTAAGGTTAAGTATAAGTATAGGTTATAGTTCTAGAATTATGGTAACGATATTAGATTAAACCTAAGATGTTAGATATTGATGTTACTCCCCCTTTATTATGAATTTTTCCTCTTACATTATTCTTTTTGGGTTTTAGAAAATGGCTGGAAACAAGATGATTCACGATAATGGAGGATATGATGGACAATGGAATGATATTCTTCATGAGAAACCAAATGAAATGGGATTTGGAAGTCCAAACATCATTATTATGCCGAATCAGCATTCTCATAATATGATCAATAAAGTAAAATTTGTTAATTTTCCTGACTCAGCTAATAAGAGAAAGATGGAGTTTCATGATGATCATAGAGGAAAGAAAGTTCAATTTCCCCTATGTAAATCATGTGAGAAGAGTCATCAAGGAGAATGTTTCAAAGGAACTGGAAGATGCTTTGGGTGTTGAAAAGAAGGACACAAATCCAGTAAGTGCAAAGGAAAAGGTTCAGTTAACACCAGGGATGAGGATAATGGTATTGCTACGACATCAACAATGGTTAAATGTTTTAAATGTGGAATGTACAGGCATTATGCAAACCAATTCCCTAAGGGAAAGTCTCATGAAGAGAATCAGTATGGTCGTATGGGTAGTATTTATGTTGATGATGATGAAGAGACTACAAATGATATGTGAGATGAAAGAATTATTGAAGCTCAGTCAATGGTTTAATAATGTAGTGGAATGATTACATGTTTATCATGTGTAATGTTGTATAAGTAATCTCATGGTACTATGTTATAAATATACATCTAAGTATTGTTACACTGTTGTCTTTCCTTGAGTTTTGAAAGTGTATGATTAATGGTACCAGTATCCATGAAAAGTTATTCATATATTTTTGGAATGTAGATGATATGCGCATAATGAAGGTATAAGGAGAAAATTAAATGTTTGATAGTATTCATGATCTCATGATTGATATAAGGACTAAGTGATATCATGGTTTGAGTATATAGAATTTTGAGGATTTTGGTATATGGAAAGTGTTAAATTTTAATTGTATTAATGTTTTCACTAAGGTTCAATGGGTATTCATTTTTCAAGAGAATACATGATTAAGGCCTTCGAATGTTTGGAATGTGACCAACAAGACATATCTCATGGTATACGGGGATCAACGATGGTATTAACATTCTTGTTATATGAAATCTTTGGTAATCGTTTTCACTATAATATGAGATTGGACAGCAGTATTATGGATAAGCCTAAAGATTGGAATGGACTATGTTGGACATAAGTTATTATTATTTACGGATAAAAGTTTTTTCGATATTATTGATGGGATGTTATAGTAATGTAGTTTTAGAAAAAGGGCAACCTGCAGGACGGGCGACAGCCCATCGCGTCGGACAAGGCTATGGGAATCGAACCCACAACCGAAGTGCAACTGGCCTTTATCGCCTACCACTGGCCTATAGGAAGTCCCTGGTTAGTAGAAACTAGTTTTATTTTATCACGCGGTATGATATATGAAGTATAAGTTAATTTTTGGAATCGTATACGATTAACTTCACCATAGATGGTCTTATGTATTTTTGATAACTTTTATAACCTTTTGTTTGAGACAGATGGAATGACCCATCATTCTATCACATGATCTGCTAATGCTTCACGAATAACAAATTCAACTTTATTTCTTTATGATATGAAGTGGAAATTGTTCAATTCATGAACAACAGTGAGATTGTACCAAAATCATGTAAGTATTTCTTTTAATTCATCAACTTTAGGGAAATGGTTCTTATTGAACAAAAACTTGTTCTTCAAATTTGAGTTAAATTATGTTTTATTATTTCAAACCTGAATAGGTGTATTCTTCTATGTGTGTACTTATTCCTTCATTCTTCCTCCTTCAAATCTCCATACAAAATCCATTCTTGAATTGGGATATTTTTCAAAACCTAATAGGTGTGTTCAATGTATGGATTGTTCTTGCACAATTGGATGTCTCAATTCATGCATATGAATGCTTATGCACTATGCATGTATTTTCTTCTCCACCCTATGAAAACATGAATCCTCATGTTCTTATTAAATATTTATATGAATGCATGAACACACAAGATTATGCCTTCATGTAATCTCCATGTTATTCAAAAACAAACCCCCACAAAACAGTATATATAATTGGTGAAAACAAGAGGGTGTTATTATTCTTCGTACAAATTGGAGGGCATGAGTTCTTCTCCTTCACACACATGGTCCACATGAAACACTTTAACAGAACCTATAATATTCTTGGTTTTTTCTTCACAAATCACAACAAGGTTGTGTAGTACTGATTGTGTGTTTGACATTTCTTCTTCACAAATGAAGCATGACGAGGGTAAAAAGGATCCTATCACATTTTTTAGAGTTTCTTTACACAGAGTGTGTGGATTATTTTGAGAACTAGGGTGTTTTGTGTTTTTCCTTCATGAAGGGGATGAAAAACACCTTTTATTTGCATAATAAGGTTGCATAGAACCCTATTCTTTTAATGAACTAGAGGGGTCTGTGTTGGCTTTGTATCTTAGGAGAAAAAAGAGTACCCTTTCTTCAAGAGTGGAAGCAACATTATTCGACTTGGTGCCACTCCTTTTATAGGTGTGAATACATGTTCAAATCTATGGGGATCAAAGCTTTCAAGGGCTAAGAACTTTGGATTTGAATATTTTCAAATGCGGATCAAGATATGTCCATAAGTCTTGGTTTCTTTATGTTCAACATAAACTCATAATTTCTTGGTGAAATCCTCACATGCATGAATTTTCAAATGTATACAAATCATCTCCTGAATGTGTTGATCATCCAAACATGGACTTTCAACTTTGTTTTATTTTTCCACATTTGTGTTCCTCTATTTCGATGCATGCATGCAAATGAAATTTCATGCATGTGCTCGTTATGTCATAACGATCACTATGGGCCTGAAATGAGGTCAAATGATTCCCAGAGTGGTGAGATCATCAGTTGGCTTGATTACTAGTTTTTGGGTGCAACAGGGGTAGCCAAAGGTTGATGAAAACCTCAGTGAAGAATATAAGATATCCCTACTTCAATATTGAACTACATATATTAGATAGGTGACCCAGATGTGCGCGATTGATCCAAAAATTGATCGGATGATGGAGAGAATGTTTTTGATGCATTAGATGACTGAGATTGCTTCCCAAGAATTTTAGGTTGTCCCACAACAAAATGGAGATGAGAGTGAGGTGCAGTATATCAATCAAGGCATGTGGCCTTAGTGCAAGATTTCTCATATGCCCCCTATGGTGCCACACCACACCTGTTCTTCCTACGGGTTCACTTCTGCGCCAACTCTTGCCTCCTCGGGCATGCTCATAGAGACTACTTATGCACACCTGAGGGTTTATACATGACCCCATTCACCTCTTTAGGGAAATCATCGAGGGCTCCCCTTGGGCGTGGTAGACCATTGATTCCCGCATACTCCTAAGGTCTATGTTCCTCCACTTTCCATATATGTTGGCCCATATTTTTTTCAAGGCCATAGAAAAATTTACTTTGTTAAAAACAATGTCTAAATAAGATTGTATGCCATAAAAACTACCAAAATCTCCTTCCTCTTCTGTTAGTCATCTTCAAACATCATCTTTATTTTCTTTTTGAAATAAAAAATCCAATATCTTAAACATTCCTTTAATCCAATCATGGATGATGCATGGATCATTTCTTCATTCCTCGTGAATTAAAGAATAATGCATGGCCTTCCTGTTGTGAGGGATTTGTTCTCCATTAACACATATCATATACTATGAGGAATAGCTCAAAAAATCATTTGATTTAATTTACATCCTTCATCCAATTTTAATCTATTTGATGGATCTTCTAAAGTCATCCTACAATTAATTATTCCACCGACTTCTTGCAATGTTGTATCAAACATGAAATGTTGTAACAAAGTGTTGTATAGTGACACATGTCTTAGAACTTAGCATCCGTTCTACAATCATCTGATTTTTTTTGGAGAATGTCAAATCATGACATCCAATTTCATTTCATATTGATTCTCCAAATGTACAAGCATTACACTAATGCCATTTCATATTGATTCTCTAAGTGATATAATATTTCAAACAACTTCTCCTCTTCAATAATAATCATCACTTCATCACTACCTTTCCATACACATATTGATATCTTATTGAGAAAAAATGCAACACTATGCTCTACAATCTCACCCTTTGTATTTTTTTTCAATATCCCTTAGGCACACATTTAAAAGGGTCAATATGTGTTCCAATATTTTCTCCCCTTATTGGAAACCAAATGCAAAGGTTTAGTGGGGTCTTTTCAAAAACACTTTATCCTCCCATTAAAATTATCTTCATGTACATTTCTGAGAGAGGGATGATGTTACACAATTAACTTAGCAAAGATCCTTTAGTTAATCAAATCTATGTCTAATAGGGATAACCTGGTGTAGAAAACAAGAGATATATGACCAAGCTTTTCAATGTTGTCCATAAACAACCATGCATGTGATATCTTGCTTAGAATGTTTCAATTCTTAACCCAAGGGTTGGAAATAGTCATATCAATCAATGAAATGAGAAATCCTGCATATAATTCACCAAACATATTAAAAAGTTCAAGTGAAAAGATAAAGCTCCCCCTTTCATCCCATATTTACATCAATCAGCCACTTACCCTTAATTGATATGATAAATACAATTAAGAACAATGGATGGAAGGGTAATTGGAGTACCTCAGTGTTATCTTCTTGAGATGATTAGAATTTGAAGATTTTTCATGAAATAATATTTGATATCATTTCCTTTATATTTTCTCCCCCTCTAGGAGTGCCATCTCTTTGGTTCATCATAGTGGAAAATATCATCGCATATTCTTCAAGATATTCATGTTGAAAATTTTCCACTGTGGAACACTTCATGTTATTATCAAATCATGAATAATAAGTCCAACTTGTTGTTCTCCACTTTTCTCATTCAACTTTCATCTTGATAATGACCTTCATCTTTAGTTCCCTACAATATAAGTATACATATACAACAAAAAATATAAGGGAATAAGATGGAATACATGTGAGCTTCTTAATGGGAGCAACATGGCTGATAATTTTCTCTCAACCCAAGAACTCCCTTCCTTGTAGATCTAATGTGTCTAGTAATCTTCATGTTGGCTTCTCCTCACCATTTTTTACTTTTATATTTCATTGTCAACATAGACCCTTTATTTCCATTCAAATTTAGCTTGTGTGGATTATTTGTCCTTACTTCTACCAATAGTGAAGTAGTTTCCCCTAGTTCATGTTTTTCAATTTTCAACATCTCCATTTGACCTGATAAAACAACTATACATTTATTTTCATGATTTCTAGCCTTCTCGTACTATACACATAGTATTTTTGAGAGACTTGGGTTGTTATGTGTTGGAAAAATCTCATGAAATTCAAATTTTCCATTATGTGTAATGACTTGTTTCTCCTTTTCTTTTGCTTTGACTAGTACTTCATCTTCATCTCTTTTTAATTCTCTATAAATTTGAAATTGATTAGGCCAGATAACTAAAAACTCATTTTTAACATTTTCTAATTTAGGTCTTCCACATGGCTTTTTCATTGTCTTCAAGTTACCTTTCTTAGGAAAATTCTTAAGATTATCTTTAGGAATGTATTCACTCAATCCCATCTTTTTCTGGATTGATTCTCCTTTTAGATTCAGTTTTCTTCCATTCATTACCATGTATTTTTGCAGTGATCCATGATATTACATTTCTTTCCACAATAGTAGCATCTTTTCTTGGTTGATATGACATTCTTGGAATTCAGCTTGAAGTTCTTCTTGGGAATATTTTCTTTCATTGTTTTCTTGACTTCATTGTTTTTCATATTCCCAATGAAAGATGTTTATTCTCTTTTTCCTTTATCCTACCTTTTTTGTGTTATATACTTCCTATCAACATATGCATGAGAAATTGTAGTAATAAACCAGAACTCACCATAACTATGACCACTTATGTTGCAATTATCATAGAATTCATCAAGCTATTCAAATTTGTTCTTGATAGACAGATTCTTATTCATCTATGTTTTCTACCTTTTCCTTGAAGGATGCTTCATTTGTTTACATCTACTTTTCATGAATGTAGGCATTCCATAATTTTTATATGCTAAAATATTATTTTATCAATCTTTGGCATGATTCCCAAACATCCAAATACACCAACAGTACTCAATAAATCTCTTTATTTTTCTTGTTGTATTTTTATGGCTAGATTCAGGGCTTTATTGTTTCTAAAATTGTCTTTCATTTTTTGGAGCATCCATTTGGGAGTTTTTCTTCTGAATCATCCTAGTATCTATCCTTGAATTTTTTATGGATGTATTTACATTTTTATCAATCCACATCTTCCCATATTTCAGCTTTGAAGCTGTACTTGAAGATGCAACTACATTAGTAGAAATAGAAATAATTAGCTTAGGGGATACAATATTCATGGATGATATTTCCAATAGATTAGAGGATGATTTGATATTCCTATTTTAATCATATTCCTCATTAAAAAATTGAGTGGCAACACCTCTTCTTTCAGTTGTTTGGGATGTTTCAATGTAACACCTCACCCCTATCTCATTGGCTTGAGGAGGCGGTGAGGGTTACTTGGCCTTAAGTGACATTCCCAAGGAACCAAAGGTTGTCAATAAATGCTGAGTGCTTCAAGGAACAGTGGGGAATGATTTTACATTAAGAAGATAACCTAACTCAACCAACCAACAACTAAAGATTCATTCACTTTAAATACCAACCATGTGATACTATCAATTTCATAACAAACCCCAAACCCATTCAACTAAACATGTCCAAAAAACATCATAGTACAAAGAGGAAACTAAAAAACAAAACCCCATGAGTCAAGACACCACCACAGCTCCATGCCAAGCTCCAAGCTCCACCAGAACATCACAATGCACCACTAAACGAGGGTGATGCCTTAACTTTTCCCACGTTATAGTACACGACATCTGCAAAGACACCAAAGTGCCAAATAAGGGTGGTGAGTACAACTACTCAGTAGGATTTTTCCAACTGACTTACCTACACACGCCACTAGGATAAAACCGTTAGTACATTTTTATAAAGAAGTTTATATAAAATGATCACAAGTGAAACCAATACCATTATCCAAAAATACTCTTACCCAACCACACCAGGAAGCCAATTCAACCATGCCACAATCCAATTACCATTTTCATATTTCACTCAGAAGCCCCATCTTCAAACATCACCAATAAAGCACACAACAAACCATGGTGGCACTTCTCATCCAACCCATTCAATACCAATCCAATCGAGTGGTACTTCCTACCCACTTACTATTGATGGTGTCCCTTTAATAAATATCAAGAAAAACAACATGCAAACAACCATCTCTATAACATGCCAAACCACTTCAATAAATCACCAATTTATTGAAACTACCCTTAAACTGTTTTCCATGCCAAACCACATTTCAATAAAATAACCTATTTATTATAAACCATCTTTCAAAAAACATTTTTCATAATCAACCACTAATGATTTCAAAATCAATATTTTAAAATCACACAACAAAGCCCCCTTTAGCAACAATAACCCATTATTCTCAAAATCCACCAAATCATCACAGAATGGTTTTCCAAAAAGATTAATACATCAATATCATAATTAATATCAAGAAAAGCAAATTAATTGTAACCCAAACCACTAGTTATAACCAAATGGAGTCGAGAGAGAATACACCTACCTTTAGGGTTCTGGAAAAATAGACTCACAAGCAACCGCACCCCAATCCGGGAAAACACTTTACGAAAAACACTCTGGATCTCTTTCCCTGTCATCCAAAAGTATTAAAATCAACACCCAAGGAAACCCCAACACTACATCTACATGCAACAGATGTAGATCTAGAAAACTGAGAGAGTGGTAGATGAAGATCTAGAGGAAACCACAAAGAAACCAAGAGGAAATACATACCCAGAAGAAACCACCTTCAAAACACCAAGAAACCACTTTGAATCACTTCCAAAATGAGTAGGAGAACACTTTTAACCTCTAAGAACCCAAAATCACGAGTGAGGCTCGATTGGGAGAAGATTTGGAGTGTTTTAGGTCAAGCCTGAGGGAGCCTGGGTTTAAAAACTCCAACTTTAAGTGGTCGCACGGTTACTCCGCACGTTTTGGAAAATCGTGCGCTAACTATGAACAAGCCATTGTCTCAAGAGAAAGGGTCAGCACAATTTCCTCGCATGGTTTGAAAAACCATGCACAGGCCATATGAAGCCTACTACCTCCCCCTACACGGTTTTCTGGAGAACCCACACGGTTTTTCCTAAATATGCTCAAACCATGCTCCCAAAGAGAAGCCTCCAAACTTATTCAAAACCTTTTGCAAACTCTCCCAACCTCTTATCAACTCATCCCATGCACTTACAACACATAAAAGAGCATAAACAAAGGCTATATACCTCAAACTGGGGGTGCTACATTCTCCCCACCATTAGACTTTCCATCCTCAGAATGTAGTGAACCCACCCTTTGTCGAAAGAGCTCGGGCCATTTCTCGACCATCCCTTTCTCCCGCTCCCAAGTCTCCTCTTGGATCTGGTCATGCTACCACAAAACTCAAACCAGACTGATTCTTTTACCCCAAAAGACTTTCTCTTGCCTATCCACAACCTGCATTAGCACGTGCACCAACGAAGCATCCAGCTCTAGCTCAACATGATCCCATCGAATAACATGGCCCGGATCCAGATGATAATTTTTCAACTGTGACACATGAAAAACATTGTGCACTGCATTGAATCTAGGTGGAAAAGACAAATGATAATCCACCTCACCAACCCGATCATGAATCTCAAAAGTTTTAATATACCTCGGATATAACTTTCCCTGCTTCCCAAACTGACGATGTCCCAACCTAGGAGAGATCCTCAAGAAAACATGATCATTCACCTCAAATGACAATAGTTGTCGATGATGAACTATATATGATTTTTGATGACTCTGATCCGTCTCCATTCTCTTCCTGATTAACCTGATCTTCTCTGTAGTTTCCTGGATAGGGCTCAGTCAAACCATCGAGGACTCACCCATTTCCACCCAGCATAGTGGAGAACAACATGGCCTCCCATACAATTCTTCCAACAAAGCAATATGTATGGATGCCTGATAACTATTATTGTAGGATAACTCAACCAATGATAATTTATCCTCCCACAAGCCACCAAAATCCATGACACAAGCCCGCAACAAATCTTCCAAAGTTTGTATCGTCCTCTCAGATTGACCATCCGTCTGAGGGTGATACGTCGTGCTCATAGTCAACTGTGTCCCAAGGGCTTGTTTCAAGGATTTACAGAAATGAGATGTGAACCTCAGATCTCTATCTGATACGATCGAAACTGGAACACCATGCCTCTTTACCACCTCCCGAATATATATTTTGGATAGATCCTCCACCGTATGAGATTCATGAATCGGGATGAAGTGGGCCGACTTCGTTAGTTGATCCACTATCACCCAAATGCAATCATGCATTCTGACCATTTTTGGGAGACCTGTGACAAAATCCATCGCTATTTGCTCCCACATCCAAACAGGGATTGGTAAAGACTGAAACATTCCTACTGGCCTCTGATGCTCTGGCTTGACCTACTGGCAAGTCAAGCATCTCGAAACAAACTCAACCACTCTTCTTTTCATACCATCCCACCAGAATTTTGCTTTCAATGATTTATAAATTTTCTAAATTCTAGGATGAATAGACCACCTGAAATGATGATACACCCTGAGAAGTTCCACCTCACAAGCAACTGGTATAACCATCCGATTCTGAAAACAAAAAACTGAATCTCCATTCAGTTTCCCACCCTCAATGGTCTCCCCACCATTAAGTTTTAACCTCATGGTCACACACTTAGAATCAGATATATTTGCATCTTTAACCAGACCAACCAAGTTAAGAATCAACAAAACTGGAAAGAAGACCACTTTATCACCCTGATCCTCACATTCCAACTGCATGTCAACTATAACCGACATCAACTTCCACTGGTCTGATGCATGTTTCACCACCTGTGCATATGATTTTCTAATTAATGCATCTGTCACCGAATTTCCCTTACTCGGTGTTTACATAAAGTCAAAATAAAACATATGATGATATTTCATCCATCTTCTTTGCCTCAAGTTCAAATCCCTTTGTGAGAAAATGTGTTTCGAGATCTTATGATCTGTATATACCGTGAATTTATCACCGAAGAGATAATGATGCCACACTTTGAAAGTATGGACCATTGCTGCCTATTCCAAATCATGTTTTGGGTAGTTCTTCTCATGCACCCTCAACTTCCATGAGCTATACGCAACCACATGATTCCCTTGCATGAGAATTCACCCCAACCCAGATCTCGATGCATCACAATACACCACGTACCCTTTTCCTGGTTCTGGGAAAACCAAGACTGGTGTTGATGTAAGGTGGCCATTTATCTCTTTGAAACACTACTAACATTGTTCATTCCACTGGAATTGAACATTATTTCTTGTCAAATCTATCTTTGATTAGGCCAAACATGAAAAATCACGAACAAAATGATGATAATACCCATTTAGACCAAGGAAACTATGTACCTAAAACACATTCTTTGGGAGTTTCCATGAGATAACAGACTCAATATTTATCGGATCCACTGAAATACCCCTTTTAGAGATCACATGGACAAGAAAACAGACTTCCTTTATCCAAAAGTCATACTTTGACAATTTGGAATACAACCAGTGATCCCTTAAGATCCCCATCACTTTCATTAAGTGCTTTTCATGCTCCACCCTTGTCTTTGAATACACCAGAATATCATCTACAAACACCACCAAAAATGAATCTAGATATCTCTGAAATATCTGATTCATCAATTCCATGAACACCGCTGGGGAACTCATTATACCAAAGGGCATAACCACATATTCATAATGGCCATATATACTTCTGAAATCTGTTTTAGAAATATCGTCCTTCCTCACCTAAAATTGGTGATATCCCGACCTCAGGTCAATCTTGGAGAACCACTGGGCTCCCCTCAACTAATTGAACATATCATCAATTTGTGGAAGTGGATATCTATTATTTATCGTAACTTGGTTAAGTCTACGATAATCAACACAAATCCTCAATGTTCCATTCTCCTTTTTCACAACCAAAACCAGAACTGCCCATTGAGATGTGCTAGGACGGATAAACCCTTTGTTTTATAACTCTTCCAACTGGTCTTTCAATTCCCACAATTCATCTGGTTCCATCCGATAATACTGAAGTGAGATAAGACTGGTCCCTGAAAGGAGATCAATCATAAACTCCACTTCTCTTACAGGAGGTAACTCAGAGAATTTTTTAGGAAAAACATCCATGAATTAATCCACTACTACAGGAAGAACAATCTGCTCAACACCCTCTACCAATTCCAATGGAAACAACACAAAATGATATGATAACGTGCTGACTTTTGGTGCCAACAAACCCATTCAACCCTAACTTTCATGCCTCTCTCCTCTAAAGATATTTTTAATGCCATCGTTTGTTGTAAGATCCATTATTCGTGCATTATAGTCGATGTGGGCCTTAAACACCACCAGCCAATCCATTCCCAGGATTACATTATACCCATCCATCTCAAGCACTGAGAAATTCCACATTTTCTCAACCTCAACCACAATAATACAACATACTCTACACAATAAGTCTTGACACACTCTTTGAATGAGAGGAGTTTGAAGTTTCAAAACCAAAGGCATAATTTTTACCCTTAAACCCACCAACTCAACCACACGTGTAGTAATAAAAGAGTGTGAATCACCCGTATCAAACAACACTAGTAGAAAGGTAGAATTTAAAAGAATAGTACCTCGCACCGTGGATGGTCCCGACTGATCATCCACCACAACCTGCTCAGCTCTAAACAACACCTTGGTTTCCACACTATGCTCTTTATTGCCCTACTAAGGAGTTGTGGTGTTCTAAGAATCACCATAACTGACTTTTCTCTACTAACGAGGGGTATGATGTTGTCCTCGTGCCATCAAATCATACGACATCTTTGATCCATGAGGAGTGTCACGCACACCCAAACTCGGAGAATTACGACAATAGCGCTGAAGATACCCCATTTTCTTGTAATTGTGACATGATTGAGGTTGTGTCGTACAATCCCGCTTGATGTGTGCTGTAGAGCCACACTGAAAATATCTCGGTTTGCTCTTGGGCTTTAGAGGAAGATTTACCGATCCTGTCATTGGATTATGTACCATACTCATTCCCTAGGAATATGTTTCCCTCCTCCACTTGAACCCAGCATTAGAGTTCCCACTATTCCCCATGGGTACCACCATGTTTCCTCTACCTGGAGCTCCCAACAGATCCCACTTAGCCACCGATGCTCGATTCACCATCTCTTTGTAATCACTGATACACAATACTGCTATTTTTGAAATGATATCTTGCCTTAACCTCGCTTCGAAGATCCTTACCTTCAATGACATTATACCTGCCACCTTGGGTGAAAACTACACTAAGATCATATACTTAGCTGCATACTCTTTCACATATATATGCTCTTGCTTCAGACTGAAGAAATCAGTTTTTCACTGAATTCTGAAAGTATGTGGGTAGAATTTTTTATTAAACAACTCCTAAAATCCTTCCCATGTTATACCCTAGTCCATTCCTGCTTAGACTACCAACTCCCACCACTTAATAGCAATATCCTTTAGTTTATATGTTGCAAGATTTACTTTCATCTCTACCGGCGTCCCCAAGAATTTGAAAATTCCGTTCATTCTAGACAGCCATGCCTCTTCCCTTTCCAGGTCCGAATCACCCCTATAGATGGGTGGATCCTGCCTTTGAAACTGAGTCGCATAATCAACATACTTTATCTCTTCTGCTCTATTCACACTTCCCACAGCTTGGAAAGCTTGCACTATGCTCTGGACTAACTGTTGGTTCACCTGGGGCTCAGGTGAACCCATGTTCTCATCGGCCACTTCTGGTTGGTCTCTACAACGCCTACCCAGTCCCATTTCTATAAAAAGAAAACAAACAACCATGAGTCTCACTTCTGTAGAAATCAAGAATTCCCATTTCAAATCGCATTACACAACACTATCACAATGAGGCTTTCCACCTTTCCACATATGCCATGTTTCACCATTTTTGAAAAGAAAACCATTTTTAAAATACCAAATTTATTCAAATTACAATTTCACACATTTGAAAACCCATTTTTTTCAATTCATCCCATAAATCATTATGCCCAATGAAATGCATCCTAGAGTGATTTCATTTCTACCATATATACCATGCACATCTCATTCACTACACCCATGACAATGATATTTCCAATGCCTATTAGTGTCTCCAAAACAGTTATGTACCCAACTCCCTGATAACTTGATGTTCCACATAAAAGGGTTAGCTACGTCCTTTTATGCTATACATTCCATATTCCGACATTCCTACACCTTTCTTCCATCCCGACTCAAGGAATATATCACAACGAATGTCAACTCCAAATATGAGAATCAAATCCAAAGTACTGAATAAGCTGATACCACTTGTAACACACCTTCCCTACCTCATTGGATTGAGGAGGTAGTGAGGGTTACTTGGCCTTAAGGTACTATAGGCTAGAAATAAATTTCGAGGTCTTCAAGGAATAGTGGGGAATGATTTTCCCTTAAGAAGATAACCCAACTCAACCAACCAACAACTAAAGATGAATGCACTTTCAAACCCAACCATGTGATACTAAAAATACCATCACAAAACCCAAAACCATTCAACTAAACATGTACACAAAATATCAGAGTATAAAGTGGAAACTAAAAAACAAAACACCATGAGCCAAGACACCACCACATCTCCTCACCAAGCTCCTAGCTCAAAGCTCCACCAGAACATCACATTGCACCACTAATGGAGGGTGATGTCTTACCTTTTCCCATGTCACAGTACACAACATATGAAAAGACACCAAAGTGACAAAGAAGGGGGTGAGTAAAACTACTCAGTAGGATTTTCCCAACTGACTTCCCTACACACGCCACTAGGATAAAACCATTATCAAATTTATATAAAGCAGTTTATATAAAATGATCACAAGTGAAACCAATACCATGAGCCAAACATACTCTTACCAAGCCACACAAGGAAGCCAATTCAACCATGCCACAAGCCGATTACCATTTTCATATTTCACTCACAAGCCCCATCCATAGACATCACCAATGAAGAACACAACAAACCATGGTGGCACTTCCCATCCAACCCATTCATTACCAATCCAATCGAGTGGTACTTCCCACCCACTTGTTATTGATGGTGGCCCTTCTGTCCACTATCCATCCCCTTTTTATAGTAGTACTTCCCGCCCACTTCCACACAACATTCAAACAATCCATAACCAGGCATATAACCCACCAAGGTCACAACAACATGAAAATAACCATCTACATAACATGCCAAACCACTTCAATAAATCACCCATTTATTGAAACCACACTTAAACCATTTTCCATGAAAACCCACATTTCAATAAAACAACCTATTTATTGAAAACCAAATTTCACAAAACATTTTTCATAATCAACCAATAATGATTTCAAAATAAACATTTTAAAATCACACAACAAAGCCCCCTTTAGAAATAATAACCCATTAATCTCAAAATCCCCCAAATCATCATCGAATTGTTTTTCGACAAGATTCACACATCAATATCACAATTAATTTCAAGAAAAAAAATTAATTTTAACCTAAACCACTAGTTCTAACCAAGTGGAGTCGAGAGAGAAGCCACATACCTTTAGGGTTCCAACAAAATCAACTCACAAGCAACCACACCCCCAATCTGGGAAAATGCTTCCTGAAAACCACTCTAGATATCCTTCTCCGCCATCCAAAAGCCTTAAAATCAACACCCAAGGCAACCCCAACTCTAGATCTACATGAAAAAGATGTTGATCTAGAAAACTGAGAGAGAGGTAGATGAAGATCTAGAGGAAACCACAAAGAAACCAAGAGGAGAGACTTACCCTGGAGAAACCACCTTCAAAACAACAAGAAACCCCTTTAAATCTCTTCCTAAATGAGTGGGAGAGAACCTTCAAACTCTGAGAACCCAAAATTCCAAGTGAGGCTCTAGTGGGAGAATATTTGAAGTGTTTTAGGTCATTATCAAGGGAGATTGGGTTTAAAAACTCTAACTTTAAGTGGTGTTATGGTTAGTCTGCACGTTTTGGAAAACCATGCGCAAGCCACTTTCTCGAGAGAAGGGGTCCACATAGTTTACTCGCACGGTTTGGAAAACTGTGCACAGGCCATGTGAAGCCTACTGCCTCCCCCTGCACAGTTTCTTGGAGAACCCACACAATTTCCCCTAATCATGCTCAAACTGTGCTCCGTAAGAGAAGCCTCAAAACTTATTCAAAACATTTCCAAAATCTACCAAACTCTTCTCAACTCATCCCATGTACTTAAAAAACATAAAATAGCATAAAAAAGGATACATACTTCAAACCGGGGGAGATACATCCAACATGAATTGATTGTTGATTCTTCAATTTCACCTCTAATTATAAACACTCCATTTTGAGGGAGTTATTTTCATCCTCAACTAACCTCATATTGATTTCCCAATTCCCCTTTAGCTTTTCCATTTTTTCTTCATGCACATTCCTTAATTGATGCAAATATATGTCAAGCTCCTTTACATTTTTTTCTTTTACTTCTAGTTGATCAGATTTGATAACCCTAAAAACTTTGTGCAACTTTTCTTGCTCATAGAAAGCTTATATAAATAAAATCTCAAAGAACCCCTTCTCAGAAATACTTCTTTTCAAATCTTCAGTAACTTAATCAATTATTTCATTGCAAATATAAATTTTTTCTTCCTTTTCTTTCACGTGTTTTGTGAGAGTGTTAGATATGCCAACCATTTTAGCCAATGCATCTTCCATGACATCAACTTATTCTTTTAGCTATAAATTTTCATCTTTAAGAGTACTAATCCTTGCAAAAATATGTCTTTCTACCATTCTAGGGACTTTATTTAGATGATTTAGCAGTTCAGTCTGAATATCACTAATTGTTATATCATCATCACATCTTGAAAAAGTTTCATTAGAAGAATAATATGTATTATCACATGTTGTACCTTTCATATTAACTTCATTAGAAAGTGTCTTCCCATTAGTAGTAAGCTTATTCTTCATCTTCCTTGTATGTTTCTTCTTTATATTATTTTGAGTCTTGAAAGATATATCCATTTGAGGTTTCTCACTCATATCCTCAAATCTACACTTTATAAAAACTCCCTTGTATATTTTAGAGGTAACATTCCCTCTGATACCAATCGAAGTGCCCAGATCTGTGTAAATCATTTAGAGGGGGGGAGATAATTGGTGATCCCTTTAAACATTTTTAATAATTTATTATTTTCAATTAAACCTATATGTCCTATTAAAGCCTCTATCCACACTTCTTTTGTCTCTTAGACTTACCATGAATGATGTTGTAAATGTAAAGCCACTGAACACAAGGATTTATAAGGTTCGGTTCAAAGACCTACTTGTTGTTTCAGTTATTCTCCACAACACAGATTCTCTACTATAATCATATTATAAATTATAATGGTCAATAAAGAGTTCCATTGTATCTATATTGAGTCCCATAGGAGGTTCTTTATACTACTTCCCACATTTTTACTAGAGTCCCACTAGCCTGTTTCAGAGTCCCACTAAAGACATCTTCTTCCTGGCTTTCACAAGTGATTCTTCTTTATTCACTATGGACAGATCTTCTGATCTTCTCTCACAAGATTACTAAATCACACTTGCTTGTAAATCTCTTTAAGAATATTCAATAGCCTTTGATAAGGTCTATTTTCCGTTCACAATAACCCTGATCATTTTTCTGATCATTCCAAAGTCTCAACAATGCTCGGGAAATTCTATCGTCTTCTGATGAAGACTCAGACTCACTAAGATGTCTACCAATAGTGCACAGAACTTCTTCAAGAATATAATATGCAAGAATTATCTTTTAAAATATTAACACTATCTCTCTTCCTAGATTCTAAAACACTGTCAACTTAGTTAAAAGATCTTCTTTAAATTTGTCGGGCTTTAGTCTCAATACTCATTCACTTCATGCATGGATTGCATGGCATACAAACTTCTTCTTGTTTACACACATGCACTCACAATATTGATTCTTCATTTTAAGTGTCTTCATGTGTGTATGTGCATGAATACATGAATGAACAATATCCTTCTTATCTCTTGTGTCATAATCTCAATGGGTATACACAATTTCTTCTCTTTCTCTTCTTCCTTTTTTTTCTTAGCACACACACACTTGTTATTTTAATTTGAGTTTAATTATGTGTTGTTATTTCAAACCCAAATATGTGTATTCTTATATATGTGTAATTATTATTTATTTCTTCCTTATTCTTAAAATTCCCACACACAATCCTTTCATGATTTGTGCTCTTTTTAAAACCCGAATGGGTGTGTTCAATGTATGGATTTTTCTTGCACACTTGGGTGTCTCAATTCATGCATATTCAATATGCATGTATTTTATTATCTCCCCTATGAAAACATGAATCCTAGAGTACTCTTTAAATATTAATATGAATGCATGGAAACACATTCTCCTACCTTCATGAAATTTCCATGTTCTTCAAAAAAACCTGTAATATAGTACGTATATAAGGTGAAAACAAGAGGGTATTATTATTATTCATGAAAATCGGAGGGCACAGGTTTTTATCCTTCATGCACATGGTCCGCTTGGATATCTTTCATAGAACCAAGAAGAATATTGTTCAATTCATCGCAAAGAACAACAAGGATGTGTAGCATCAGTTGTGTGTTTTTGGTTTCTTCTTCACGCATGAAGCATGAAGAGGATTTGAAGGATCCTGTCTCATTTTTAAGAGTTTCTTCACATAGAGGGTGTGTGTTATTTCATAAATTAGGGTGTTTTGAATTTCTCCTTCATGAAAGGGTTGCGTGACACCTTTTCTTCATGTATAAAGGATTCATGGAAGCCTCTGCCTTTCACAAACTAGAGGGGTTCGAATTGGATCTGTTTCTTCAGAGAAATGAGAGAACCACTTCTTCAAGAGTGGTTGAAACATTATTTTATTTGGTGAATCTCCTTTTATAGGTGATAATTCATGTTCAAATCTGCAGGGATCAAATCTTTGAAAGGCTTAGATCATCAACTTTGAATATTTTCAAACCCAGATCAAGATATGGATGCATGTCTTGGTTTCTTTCTGTTCTACATAAAATTTTTATTTCTTGGTGCAATCCTAAAGGGAATGAATTTTATAATGCATAAAAATCATCTCCCGAATGTGTTGAGCATCCAAGAATGTCCTAAAAACTTTTTTTTCTTTGGCCATGTACGAATTCCTTTATTTTGATGCATGCATGCAAATTGAATTTCTTGCATGTTTTCATTATGTAAAAATGATCACTATAGGATTGAGATGATATCAAATTATTCTTAGAGAGATAAGATCATTTTTTGGATCGAGTACTAGTTCTTGGGTGTTGTGGGGGTTTCTGGAGGTTGATGAAAACCTCAGTGGTGAAGATCATATGACCCTGCTTCAATCCCGAACTGTGGAGATCAGATGGATATCCCGGTTGCGCGCGATCGATTCTGCGATTGATCAGATGGTGGATCATGTGTCTGGGATGTATCAGATGGATAAGATCACTTCCCAATAATTTTAGGTTGTCCCACATCAAAACTGAGTCACAGGTGAGGAGCGGTATATCAATCAAGTCATGCAAACGTATCTCTAGATTACTCCTCTCCCCCCTCTGGTGCCTCCCTTCACTGGTTCATCATGCGGGCGCGCTTCGGCACCCACACTTGCCTCCTAGGATGTTCTCTTAGTGCCCACTTATACTCACCCAGGGGATTATACATTTCCCCATGCACCTCTTGCATGAAATCTTTGAGGGCTTCCCTTGGGCATAGTAGACCCTCAGGTCCCACATACTCTTGAGGTCTGAGGTCCTCGGCTGGCCTTATAAGTTGGCCCATATTTTTTTAAAAGGCATAAAAAATGGACTTTATTAAAAACAAAGTATAACCAAAATAATTTTCCATAAAAAATACCAAAATCCCCTTCATATTATCTTATTCATCTTTAATCGTCATCCTTCTTTTATTTTTGGAATAAAAAATAAATGATCTTCAACATTCCTTTAATCCAATCATGGATGATGCATGGATAATTTTATCATTCCTCATGCATTAAAACATAATGCATATCCTTTTTGTCGCGAGGGATGTGTTCTCCATTAACACATATCTTGTACTTTGAGGAACAGCTCAAACAATCATCAAATTTTATTTACAACCTTCATCCAATTAGATGCTATTGGATGGATCTTCTAAAGTCATCATGCAATTAAGTATTGCATGTCCTTCTTGCAATGTGGTAACAAACTTGCAATGTTTTAACAAATAATCTTCCAGAGAAACATGTCTTGGGACTTATGACCTGTTCTACCATCATCTGATTTGTTATGGAGAATGTCCAAGCATGACATCCAATGTTATTTCATATTGATTCTCCAAGTGACATAATCTTTGGAACAACTTCTCCTCTTTAATCATCATCATCACTTTATCACAACTTTTCCATACACATATTGAAATCTTATTGAAAATAGATGAAACACTATGCTCAACAAAATGTTGAAAAAACATTAGCATAGAGAAATATCAGCTTTATAAGTCAAACACATGTAATAATGTTTGCAAGAAAACATAATTATACATGTGTGTACATCATTTTAGTGAGTCAAACACTTTCACCCACACACGTGAATAACTAAATTGTTCCTTTGTATATATATTTCATAAGATTTAAACATTTAAAAAATACACCAGAGGGATATATAAGACACTATTTTTCATTCATTCATACTTATATGTGCCTCCTAAAATCAATAATTTTAAAAATAAAAAATGAAAAAATTGGTTATGTATCCCTTTTAATTGGAATCATATAGAGAAAAGATTCATAATTCTATGAATAATCATAACATTATATAACTACATAACATAAAAAGTTTTCCAAATTTATTCTGTAACATTATATGAAAATACCATCTGGTCAAGAAAATAGAGAAAATAGTATTTACACGATATAGATAATATTTATAGGGTTTATTTACTAATTTCAAAAATTTATCGACATATAGAATATAGGTGAACATCATTTAATAAATATAATAAAAAATAGAGTATTCATAAATGAAATGAATTGGATGAATAATTATTCTTATACACATAAGATTATTATGAAATAAAAATGTTGTGATGTATCATTCTTTCAATAGAGAATAAAAATACATAATTCGTTAAGAGAAATAATATTGAATGTAATTTTTATAGAATTTACTTGATCAAGAATATGGTATTATAATGGATATGTATTTATATGAAAACCGCTTTTTTGGAGAATTAGGGAAAATATTTTTGGAATTAAACAAATATATGAAGCTTTAGAAAACATTTATTGAAATAGAAATATTTTTTTATATGATTCAGTATTATATTATCTTTTATAATACCATTAAATCCAAGAAAAAAACATTAATAGAAATTAATATCCATGGATGAAAGGAGTGTTTCCACAGAAAATATTAGAAATTTTTTTTCTAAAAAATCACCCATAAATAAAATAAAAAAATATTTTTATTTTTTAATATTATCAAATGATTTGAAGGTTACATTAAATGAAATTTTTAAATTTTAAAAACCAATATATTTGGAGATTAAAAAAATATAACATCAATGATAAAATGAGAGTATAAAATTGAATTTATATTTGTAGAATACATTTTTTGAAAACCACATCGATTCAAAATGTTATAAATAATCCAATTTAATATAATTTAAAGTGAAAAAAATATATTAAGGACAACTATAGGGGAAGAAACTAATTTTTACTATAAATACTATAAAAATTATCCATATGGATTATAAAATTTGAGGGATATTGATTTGAAAATGAGGTTTGGAAAAGATACCATAAAAATTAAGTAATATTTAAAATCAAATACCTTGAATGGGAAAGAGATTCCAATAGAAAATAAAATACCATGAAAAAAATCATGATTTAATATAACAATTCAGAATTATGTACACCTTATAAAAGAAAGTTGTTTCATAACATGAAGTGTATCTTCATAAATAGTAATTAATACCATTAAACCCTATTAGGTAACATAATATTTTTAGTGAGGATAAATTGATAATGAGGTTGTAAGGAAGAATTATAAAAACCTATAAGATAAGGATAAAATAAATTATATACTATAAATTATGTATAATAAATCAAAATTATAAAAATATAGCTCAATTAGAAATTTGGTAACTCAATGGAAGAAAATTGTGTTAGCATAAACCACTACGATATTAGAAATCATCAAGTCAAAATGTCTTAAAGTATATGGGTTGAAATGAAACATTAAATACCATGAATAATAAGTTGATCATGGTAAAATAATTATTAAATTAAAATTTTATACACCATTCTAAATAAAATATTGTTTATAATAAGATATTGGTTTCATTGTAATGAAAATTAAAACAACAATATAATAATATGTAGGTTTCATTGAAATTTTAACAGTATTTTATTTTTCTAACTCGACGGAAAAGAATAAATAATGGTTCCATCAATAATATAATAATAATTTTTTATAATAATTATTATTTGGTAATTATATTAATTTGGTTCTGGTTGGTTTGCAGAATAAATATACAGAAGAAAAGGTAAGGAGTAAGTAATACTAACTTTAGTACCCTGGAAATTCTTTTAAATTTATCTTTGGAAATAAAGGGTATAAGATGGACTATGGTAAAAAAAGGCTAATGAAAATGATATATGTTTTTAAGAATAAAATAATTTAATATTTCTATACTTAAATTCAAAATATTGGGTGTGGAATAAAGTAGTGGAACTGTTCCCTTTATAAATCAGAAAAAAAGAAGTTTTTTGGAACACCCATTATTTTTTAGTAATAGAATGAAAATATTCAATGGTAAATGGTTACAAAAGTGATAAATAATGGAATTTGGGGTGCGATAAGGTTGATTAAGTATCTAATATTCATTTTACACATGTTTTATACTTTTTTTATCCCTTTTCCACTTGTTTTTTAGATTTTTACTGTCTTGATTTTTACCATGTTAACTATTTTTTAACTTAGTAGGTTATATTTAATTCAACAAATATAAGGTAACACTTATGTCAAAATATTGATGTGATAATACCAAATTTAATCTCCATACAGTGTAATTAAATTTATATATAAGAAAAATTTTACTTTTAAATTAGAAAATTCAATATATAGAGAAACTATTTTGTAGAAAAATATTTGTTTTACCTTTAAGTGTTATTAATATCATTTAGTATTGATTTACGATTTAATGAATATTAATGGATATATATATATATATAAATTTAGAAACATTATATTATATTCATTGTTGAGAATGTATTAATTTCTTTGATTAGATAAAAATTCTACAACTTTAATGAAATAATTATTCAAAAAAACACTTTTATCATTATCGTGGTAATTAACTTTAATCATAGTAATTAGACTTTTAAACCTAAATACTAAATTGAGCTCATAATATAACATGAACATGATAAAATATGTAATTTATTTTTCTAGATTTAATGTCTATAGTTTTTGAAAAAAAAATTAATATAACAAAATAAAAGTGTTATTTAGATTCAAAAATTACTTATGTTTCTAAAACACTAAAAATGGATTTTCCATAAATAAAATGGGGTTTTCAAAAATTTATATTAAAAATTAAATATATATTTTTGTATATTTTTTCCAAAAATTTCTAAGTCATTGTTTTTTTAATATATTTCATAAATGTGATGGTATTAAGAAAATATATATTTTTAACTATTCACCATAAAATAAATAAATTTATAAAAATCTAAAAAATTCATCTTCAACTAATATTGAAATTTTAAATATAAAAAGGATTTTGATTTTTTCAATTTAAATTCTACAATTATCTTTTTTTTCTTTAAAATAAAATCAAAAAATAAAATGGAAAACCAATTTTAAAGGACAATAAGTTTTCAAAGTATTAATAATTCTTATTTTTATTTGTTATCAACTAATAAAGAAATTAGAGATATTGGTAACTAACAAGATAATATAATTAAAAATTTAATTTATAAATATATAAATGTGTCTTATATGTTAATAGATATGATAATATCTAATGTCAATTTATTATTAATTCAAAATATAATATGTTCATTGATATATCTCATGCATAATAATGCATTTAAAAAAACCAATCTTATTATTTTTTAATAAATTATATCTAAAACTAATTTTTATTACTAATATAAGTAGAAGATAATAAAATTAAATTTATTTTCAATTCTTATAATTTGTTATGTTATTATAATAAGATAATTTTTAATTTTTAATTTATAAAAATTCAAGATGTATTTTAGGATTTGTTTTTGCATTATAAGATATTTTTTGTTCTTACAAATCATATTCTTCATATTTTAGACATAAGTAGTATTCAGTTATAATAAAAAACACTTTTCATTTACACATTAAAATAAATATTATTCTAAGAAAATTTTATTATGGTTCATTTTAAAAGAAAAAAATATTATTTTTTTGAAATCCAAATACATTGAATGTATTATCTAACACTTAATTTTTAGGCGTATGATGAAATTCTTCTCTGAAATAGTTTTTATACATTATGCATGATAATAATAATATTATTCTCTATAAAAATTGGAAAATTTATTTTATAAATGATTTATATATTTTATATCAACACTATTAAATTAGATAATAATCTCAGTTTTAATTTTTTTCCATTAAAAATAGTTAAAAAGGGTGAAGGTAGAGTTACAATGGCAGGGGAAAACTAAGGTAAAACTAAATTAAAAAATTATAAAAGGTTAAAAATGTAAAAACCATATGCGATATTGGATTATTGTGGAACTATTGACCTTATATATTTCCCTTCAAAATTATTATCCATTTGGACCCCTTTTCAATGAATAATGGAATGAAATTATAAATATGTAAAGACATTTAAAAAAATTCCAATCTTTTTACTTATAAATAGATCTCAATTATTCCTCATTTATCTACCCATTAAAAAGATTTGTCTCAATGAATAATATATCCTACTCTTTCCAAAACATCTTCCACACACCCTTGAATATCTTTTCTCACCAGAAGAAAATTTTATGGGGCATTAACAATTACCCCTGGGTGAACTTCCAAGGGATTAATTATATTCTCAACCCATATTTTTTTGGTTCTTTCCTTCCTTTACAACAATCATGTCCTCTATATACATGAATGTCACAAACCAGGCCGGGTCTCCATCCGACCTGGCACCCGACCCGGTCCGCGACATGGCCCAAAGGGCGTTCCCAATCCCCATGGGCTGGCACAAGTGCTCGGGTATCAAAACAATACATGAGAATTATTTAACTGAAATAGTACACACAAACAACAAACAAGATAGATAAACTAAAATTGGAAACTGACAACCAAAGAGACCCTAAAAATCAAATTTTAAAGGTTTATAACTTGATTCAACATCAAAAATGTAACGATAACAAAAGTGACTAAAAATCTGACTCAAACCTCCAACCAACAAGATAAGTGTGACGACCACAAGCTACAAACACTGACCTGTATGAGAAGACCATCCACAACCTGAACGACCATTGCAAATCACGATGCCTCAACCTAGAATACATAGAGAACAAGGTCTACATACACCCGAAGGTGTATGTACGGTGTGAACCAAGAGCACAGTAGTACGTCACCCAATAAAAAGGTTCCACGCAAAATTATTAAATGACAAATACATTTTCAATTTTAATTAAAGCAATGAAGTAAATGATGGAACAGTTTTAAAGAAAACAGGATTAAAGAAAACAGTTTCAAATAGAACAACTTAAATTAAAACACACACACCCTTACTTTTTAAAATAACCAAAGTGTCACACTGACGAGCTTAAAGTAACCAATGAGCACTAACATTGGAGAGGCCACATGGGTGTTAGATCGCTTGGGTCCCTAGATCTTCGTGTCTTGGTGAAATGTGGTTTAGAAGGCCACGACCCTCATAAAAGGTGGCTTATAAGGACACGACTCTCAGAAAACGTGGATTAGAAGGACACAACTCTCAGAAAAGCATATGTTTAGTTAGTGTTGCAATCGTCAGTCCTGCCAGTGAAACCAGGTTGATTCGCCTCCGGAACACTAGCTCACTAGTCTAGTCTACCCTCCTAGCTACCCGGACTTCCCGGTTTCTTCTCAAACAAGTTTCAAGTTCGTGTCACTTGTAAAAATAATGCATAAAAGCCAAACAGGGTACTTGCACAAGCAAAATCACAATTTGCACACCCAAACCCACTTTTAAAACCATACGCACACCAAACTCTTTTTAAAACTTAATCTGCACCACTTACACATTAAATTAAACTAGATGCATAGTTTAACAAAACACTTTGATAATTAAGAAAACCCCTAAAAGAGTTTAGTAAACAGTTTTTAAACATGTCATAAAAACTCTTAAATGGAAAAAATCATTCATAACCCCTTTACAACATAAAACATATTCTGACACACGCCAAAATATACACCACATCATCCTCACTCCCAAACTCACACATTTCACCAATTTACAAAAATAATAATAAAAAGTCCAAAAGTAAAATCTTATAAAAAAATCTAAAATAAATCTCTTGAAGTTACCCACTAAACCCACGCCAAACCCTCTTTTACAACTAAACACACCCGTCTTCATGCCAAAAATAAAATTCGCATCACTTTCATAACATAATAAGATAATTGCATGATTCAAGAGTCGCAAATAGAGTTATCATTAGAAAAAAGCACTCCAAATATAAACAACCAACTAAACAATTTCCAATTCAAATCAAAATTCAAATAAAACCAACTTCTCACAACAAAAATTAATTGAATAATATTCCAAAGAAATTAATCATTGCAAATTAATTCATCAAATAATAACTTGGATGTGGAACCACCTACCTTGACATCAAACCTAGGAAATTGATGTGGAATCTTCAAATTATAGCATGAAACCTCAATCACGTGTTGTTTTCACCATAAGGAACCTAGAGTGAACTCAAACACATGGATTTGAACCCAAAAACTTCAAAATAAAACCCCAAAACAAACAACTAAACCTCAAAACCAGACTCAAGACTCATTGTAAAACTAAAAACTAAAATATAAAAAAAATAAAATAGAGTAGAGGCCTAACCAGAGGGGTTGCACCCGCAAGGAGGAGAAATGCGATAGGGTGGCGCTCGACCATGGGGAGCAGCGCGCCAGGGAAAAGGAGATGCCAGCGGTAGTCGTTGTGCGCAGGTAAGGAGGCTGGTCATCGGGTGGAGGAATGCAGGGGTGCGTTGGGGTTCACCGGACGTATGGGCGCCGGCTAGGATTAGAGAGGGGGGGGTTTTATGAAGCGAGTTACTGGCCGAGGAGGGTAGGGTGAAGGGAGGTTGTGAGTAGCAATGCCTGGCTGAGGAAGGTGCAGGTGGTCCGGTCCAGGGCGGTTGCCGGATAGGAGGAGAGGGGGTAGGGTGCGGTGGATTCCGGGAGAGAGGGGAAAAGTGCAGCGCGCTGGCCTGGCTTGGCAATGCAAAGGTCGTGCGGCGTGAGGAGGCCGGAGCGGAGTAGGTCGCAGCACAACGGGCATCCGAGACTGGACGAGGAGGGGAAGAGGTGACGATGAGAGAGAGGGGAAGGGATGTGGGCGGCGTCGGCTTGGAGAGGTGAGGGGGGTGGTCTAGATGGGTGGGGGAGTCTGAAGGGGAAAGGGGGAAAAGTGGGGGGGTGGTGCGATTCAACCCTAAGGGGTAAAAACCCAATATGAAAAGAAAATAAAAATAAAAATAAAGTTAATAATAATAATAATAATAATAAACTAAAACTAATTACAAAAATAATAGTAATAAATTTATAATAATAAAATAAAATTTATAACAATTATAACAATAGTGATAAAATAATTATAACAATTAAATACTTAAATAATATCATTATTATGATCATTCAAATAATTTATTAAAACTTTTATCACATTTAATATTATTTATTTATCATCAAGTCATTTTGTTTAATTAATTAGACAGTAGCAGGTCACCCGGTGGACAAGGTGAGGCTGCGCAGTTTCAAAAACATGCCTCGCCCGAGTCGTGGCTCGCCCAAGGCCACATGGTCTCAATTTTCATTATTTTCTTACTTTATTATTCGTAGCATAAATTTTTCATCTCCCTGAAACATCGGGCAGGCCGTGCGGCGAGCTGGGAGAGGTCGCGCGGCGACCAAGGCGAGGCCGCGCGGCTTCGACCGCGGTGTGCTGGATGCAACCAAGAGCAAAACATTCGCTTCTAAGTAAGAGCTCATAAATTTTAAGTCGGGCCTCGACCCGAACTATCTGATGCCTAGTAAAAATAATAAAATAAATAATATAAAAAGGACAGGTGTGACAATTCTCCCCACCATAAATCTTTCCATCCCTAGAAAGCCACAACTAGAACTAAACCCCAAAGCAAAAAACCACACTCCCTTAAGGTTAAAAGGGGATCCCCACAAACATCAAGCAAAGAGAGGAAAAAAGCATCGTTTTCAGAGAAAGCGACTCAAAGAAATCATAAATAAACTTGAAAAATGACTTTCTGATATGTTTCACCCACCCCAAAGAGCTAAAAAACCTCCGGTTGATTTTTTTAAGAAAAGGATCCCTCGCACCCACGGAAATAAACTTTACAAGCCGAAATACCTCATGCACTATTAATGAAAACCACACCATTTGGTTAGAATGAAAAAAAAAGGTCAAACCACGTCCAAGGAACACTCTTATCACTTATCAACCAACCATATTTAAAAGAAGAAGAAAAAGATCAACATGGAGAGTCCCAAGGGGCTCCCCACCATTAGGAACTCACTGACGCTCGAGACGAGACTGGAAAACCGACACGGGGAGGTCCTGGCGAACTCCCCGCCATTAAGGAAAGGCCAACACCGATTTATTCTAGAGTCCTTTGTGTGAGACCCATCGTGGGTCTCGCCACCATTATAACTAACATAGATACAAAACTTTGAAAAAATTCCCCATGGTGACCAAACACCCCACCACAAGGGGCGGGGAAGGAGGGGCCTGATTACCAAGTCGTCAAAAGCATGACCCAAGACAAACTAGCATTTCCACATTCCTGGATGAGTATTATTCCAACTTTGAGACCGAATTACCAAACATATCCCATAAGGGACAATAAGCGATTTTATCCAGTGGAACGCAACCCCCAAGACTTTAAGGCAACGAGAATAACACGCCTCTACATGGTCACAAAAACCTTATGCAACCAGATTGTTTGTTCGGAGTAGAACAACCATAGAAACAATTTAAACTGCCTCTACTTTCAACACCGATGAAAGAATTAAATTTGGGGTATCATACAATCTCAGGGTTCCTGACCATGCGCCAACTTCACTCCGAGGCCTACAGTTGGATCCCTGATGTTTGAAGCATCTCATGCCTCGTAGTTAGGTATGGAAGACTCCCGAACAAAGATTCTCCTTTTGGTATCACACGCAACCACACTACAACCGAGGAAACACCAGCAAACACAACACATTACGACATCCAACTGATCATACACAGAACATTCACTAATACAAGAGCTGGATTGGTGCATGTGCATCTCCCTTTGTCACACTGAATGAGAACACGACACCACAAATCGTCACCTGAACATGACCATTTATGTAGAGAGGAACATTATATAGAGAGGGACTTCAAACTAATTCTTAAACAACACGTGATTCCTACAATTTACCGTAGCATCCCCAGGTGACTGGGTATGCCACACTAGTGGCCTAACGTAGACTGCTTTCTTAAACAAAACCAACGAAGGACCAAAGGTCATTTAGAATAGTGGTCATCACCGACAACTCTAGGCTGCTTCCACCTTTCCCCACTGGAATCTCCTTCATCGTTTCCAAATAGAACTCCCAAATTAATGAGGTCAAACTTCACCCTTGACTATCAAGGAGAACTCACACTGCAATATTTCACCAAACATGACCCTTGCAGCTGATGAAAATACTACAAAGCCCTTCAAGACACTGGTCAACATTGATAATTCTGAACCACCTTTTCCCTTCCCTACTGGAATTCCTTTCGCCATTTCCAGGGGGAACCTTCAAACACGACAGTTTCAAACTTCATACCTGAAGAGTCAGACACTCAAAAGACCAAAAATACCTTCAAATACCCCTACATCTTTCATCCCGCTGCGAGAGGATCTGCTTAGTTTAAAAAAATATAGGTGGGTTCAATTCTAGAATTCAAGAAGAGATTCCTATGATCAACTGGAGGGTCATCCAATGGTGATTTGCCTGTGGCCGCACTTCAATCACATGTCAACGCTTTATGGGGGGTATACACTAGTCAAGAAAGAAAACCATGGACCCAACCGAACTGGTCCAATGGTCAATACATACCACAAGTGAACACCAAACGTGCTGGGGGAACCACTAGAAGGGCTCCCTGATGTACTCTTCAAAATAATTCACTGACTACATGCATGCATACCAACTTACAAATAAGAATTCAAACTCAGGACCCAAATCATTCAAAAAGGATTCTTGGCTCGAAACGCCTCACATCCAACCTTTCAAAAATACAAGGACACACCACACAATCACCGTTTACTAAAACACCAAATTCTTATTTAACAAAACTTTTTAAAAATAAGAAAAGCTAGTGGGTTGCACAAACACCAATGGTGTCCCATGGGCCTCGCACATTCATGTTCCTGTGCCACAGCAGCACCCACCTCATATCTATCCAGACACTCATCCACTCATGCCATTAACCCTTTCCCTTTCCATATACACTCATGCATGTGTTTGCCCATGAGAACACCAAGGGTCAAAACCAAACCTTTCCATTTTTCAAAACCAAAAAATCCAACCCACACTTTTCAAACCTCATAACTCATTTTCTTTTTAAAGTTATTTATTTTAAAACATTTTCCAAAACATTTTCCTATACCAAAACATTTTTATTTAAAAACAAAATTCCCATAATTCCAAAACAAACAGACGAGGGACAATGAAAAAAGAAACTAGTGTCAGTGGGTGACTGGTACATATGGTTGGAGGCCATACACTAATCATGCCATTGCCAAAAAGAGTATTCTAGGACAACGTCCCCGACTCCACATGTCTTGCCAGAACCTGCGAGATCACTGGGACCACTGACCCTAATCCCTTTTCATTTCCCTAAACAAGACTAACCACACGGACCAAAAATTTAACCAAACCACAACTTACTTTGGTAACTCATGTCCCGCCACGAGGTGTGCTAGCCAGGAACCTTACTCGTAGACAGGACATCGAGTCCTGACAACCTTAACTCTATTCTACTATAAATCCATCCCAAAAGAACATGACCCAAGAGAGAAAACCTCCCTATGATACCATTTTGTCATGAATCAGGCTAGATCTCCATCCGACCTGGCGCCCGACCCGGTCTGCAACATGGCCCGAAGGGCATTCCCGATCCCCACAGGCTGGCACAAGTGCCCAGGTATCAAAACAATACATGGTAATGATTTACCCGAAATAGTAAACACAAACAACAAACAAGATAGATAAAATAAAATTGGAAACTGACAACCAAATAGACCCCAAAAAATCAAATTTTAAAGGTTTACAACATGATCCAACATCCAAAATGTAACGACAATAAAGGTGAATACAACTCTGAATCGAACATCCAACCAACAAGAGAGGTGCGACGACCACAAGCTACAAACACTGACCTGTATGAGAAGACCGTCCACAAACCGAACCACCATTGCGGAGAACGATGACTCAACATAGAATACACATAGAACAAGGTCTACATACACTCGAAGGTGTATGTAGGGTGTGATCCAAGAGCCCAGTAGGACGTCACCCAATAAAAAGATTCCATGCAAAATTATTAAATGACAAATACATTTGCAATTTTAATTAAATCAAAGAAGTAAATGTTGGAAGAGTTTTAAATAAAACGGGATTAAAGAAAACAGTTTCAAATGGAACAAATTAAATTAAAACACACACACCCTTACTTTTTAAAATAACCAAAGTGTCACACCGACGATCGTAAAGTAACCAATGAGCACTAACATCAGGTAGGCTGCATGGGTGTTAGCTAGCTTGGGTCCCTAGATCTTCGTGTCTTGGTGAAATGTGGCTTAGAAGGCCATGACCCTCAGAAAAAATGGCTTAGAAGGCCACGACCCTTAGAAAATGTGGCTTAGAAGGACACAACCCTCAGAAAAGCATATGTTTTATTAGTGTTGAAATCATCAGTCCTGCCATGGAAACTGGGTTGAGTCACCTCTAGAACACTTGCTCACTAGTCTAGTATACCCTCCTAGATACCCGGGCTTCCCGGTTTGTGCTCAAACAAGTTTCAAGTTCATGTCACCTGTAACAATAATGCATAAAATCCAAATAGGGTATTTACACATGCAAAATCACAATTTTCTCACCCAAACCCACTTTTAAAACCATACACACACCAAAATCTTTTTAAAACACAATCTGCACTGCTTACAAATTAAATTAACTAGATGCATAGTTTAAAAAAACACTTTGATAATTAAGAAAACCCCTAAAAGAGTTTAGTAAATAGTTTTTAAACATGTCGCACAAACTCTTAAAGGGAAAAAATCATTCTTAACCCCTTTCCAAAATAAAACATATTCTGACACACGCCAAAATATAAACCAGGTCATCATCACTCCCTAACTCACACACTGCACAATTTACAAAACAATAAAAAACAGTCCAAAAGTAAAATCTTATAAAACAATCTAAAATAAATCTCTTGAAGTTACCCACTAAACCCACGTAAACCCCTCTTTTATGACTAAACACACCTAACGTCATTCCAAAAATAAAATTCGCATCACTTTCACAACATAAAAAGACAGTCGCACAATTCAAAAGTCACTAATAGAGTTCTCAATTGAAAAACACACTCCTAATATAAACAACCTACTAAACTATTTCCAATGCAAATCAAACTTCAAATAAAACCAACTTCACACAACAAAAATTAATTGAATAATATTCCAAATAAATTAAGCATTGAAAATTAATTCTTCAAATAATAATTTTGACGTGGAACCACATACCTCGACATAAAACCCAGAAAATTGATGTAGAATCTTTAAATTCTAGCGTGAAACCTCAATCGCGTGCCATTTGCACCGTAAGGAACCTAGCGCGAACTCAAACACATGGATTCAAACCCAAAAAATTAAAATTAAAACACCAAAACAAAAACTAAACCTCAAAACTGGACTCAAAACTCATTGTAAAATTTAAAACTCAAATATAAAGAAAATAAAATAGAGGAGAGGCCTAACCGTAGGGGTTGCACCTGAAAGGAGTGGAAATGTTCCAGGGAGGCGCTCGGCCAAGGGGATCAGCGCACCGGGAGAAGTATATACCATCGGTAGTCTCTGTGCATAGGCAGGGAGGCTGGTCATTGGGTGGAGGAGTGTAGGGGTGCGCTGGGGTTCGCCAGACATATGGGAGCTGACCGGGATTAGAGAAGGGGAGTTTTGATGAAGCGAGTTTCTTGATGAGGAGGGTAGGGAGAAGGGAGGTTGTGCATAGCAACGGCTGGCCGAGGAAGGTGCAGGTGGTCCAGAATAGGGTGGTCATTGGACAAGAGTAGAGGGAGAAGGGTGCGGTGGATTCCGGGAGAGAGGGGAAAAGTGAAGCACACTGGGCTGGCTTGGCGATGCGAAGGTCGTGCGGCATGAGGAGGCTAGAGAGGAGCAGGGCGTGGTGCAGCGGGCATTCGAGACTGGCCGAGGAGGGGGAGAGGCAATGGTGAGGGAGGGGGGAAGGGCTGTGGGTGGTGTCGGCTTGGAGAGGTGAGGGGGGGCGATCCAGATGGGTGGGGGAGTCTGACGGGGAAAGGAGGAAAAAAGTGGGGGGTGGCGCGATTCAACCCTAAGGGGGAAAAACCAACAACAAAAGAAAATAAAAATAAAAAGAAAGCTAATAATAATAATAATAAACTAAAACTAATTAAAAAATAATAGTAATAAAATTATAGTAATAAAATAAAATTTATAACAATTATAACAATAGTGATAAAATAATTATAACAATTACATCCTCAAATAATATCATTATTATGATTATTAAAATAATTTATTAAAATTTTTATCACATTTAGTTTTATTTATTTATCATCAAGTCATTTTTTTTAATTAATTAGACACTAGCAGGTCACCCGGTGGACCAGACGAGGCTGCGTGGTTTCAAAAACGTGCCTCACCCAAGGCCGTGCAGTCTCAATTTTCATTATGTTCTCGCTTTATTATTCATCACATAAATTTTTCATCTCCCTTAAACATCAAGCAGGTTGTGCGGCGAGTTAGGCGAGGTCGCGCGGCGACCCAGTTGAGGTTGCGCGGCTTCGACCGTGGTGCGCTGGATGCAACCAAGAGTGAAACATTCGCTTTTAAATAAGAGCTCAGAAATTTTAAGTCGGGCCTCGACCCGAACTATCTGATGCCCAGTAAAAATAATAAAATAAATAATATAAAAAGGACGGGTGTGACAATGAAGGTATGATAAAATTGGATTTTTTTTATTATTATTAAGTGCTATTATATTAATATAATATTGATTTTATACCTTCCCACAGAGTCATTGAGAAATATAAAAATGTCATCAGGCGTATGTGTGATCTACCTTCTCTATGAGATAACATGATTTTTCCCAAGAAAACTTAACATGGATGACTAGAAAATGTATTTAGTTTTTAAAAATTTTATATGTGAAATACTAAATATTATTGATTAATAATATTGGGAATATGTGTGATTGGAAATAAATGGTCATAGTAACTTAACCTCTATAAATAGACTTATCAAGGAACCTTTCTTAATTTCGTTTTATTTTGGGATGATGCTCTTAACTTTCTATGTATTGTGATTATTTAATAATAAATTAAATATAAAGGCAAAATTATGGAGTTCAAGATGTTAAATTACAACACCTTTGAACATGGTCCTTAAAATGAAAGTGTTGTGATGAAATTAATCAAACAATCTATAGTAACCAATGTTAGTAGAAACTATATTAAAAATAAATAATGAAATATAATAGATATATATTATAAAATTAAATTTTCTTAAAAAAATTTCTTATTTATGTATTTAATAAACAAAATTTAGTTATTCAAGAACTTACATAAATTATAGATTGAATTACTATATGAGGTAATAGATCTTTCATACCACCCTTGTTACGTTGAGTTTTATATTCTATCTCTTTTTATGCCTTTTATGCAATATTAATCTCATGAAATTATTATTTTTTTATATTTTAATTATATATATATCTAGTTAAATATTAATTTTTATTTCAATAGTTATACATGTTTTTAGTTCCCTTCAAAACACACACTATTAAGTAAACTTGAGTTAAGGGTACATTCCAATTTCTTGCCTCTTGCCAAGAATCATTATAATAAAAGAATATTTTAATGTATGTTTTCCTATAATTAATTGAATGTGTTCAATAGCTCTCTCTAAACACAACACTGATCTTAAACAAAACTATGATATACATTTATATAATATAAATAATTAATTATGGCCATTAGAAACTAGCTGTTGAATTAATAGAAATGAATAAGAGTAACAAAATTTGGAAATAATTATATTTAGAAGATAAAGGATACTATTAATATAAATAAAATTGAATTAGTTTAACTAAAATGACAAATAAGATCATTTATTATTTAGAGAATTATTTTATTCAAAAGTTACCTTTTTATGTGCTTTGATTATTTATTTAAAGAATCATACTAATAATTATGATAAATCATATTTGATATTAACAAATAGTTAACAAACATTTATTCTGTAAATCGTTTGAAATAAGAATAATAAAAGTTAATATTTTATAATTACCTTTAAATAAATTATTTTTTATAATTTTTATTTTAATTTAAAATATAAAAAAATAAATTTTATAATTTGAATTTTATAAGGAAAAATTAATTATTAAATTAATTATATAAAAATTTGATCAGTATGGTTTTTTTGAATTTTTTAAAATAATTTATTTTATATGAATAATTAAAACTGATTTTTACTAAAAAACTATTTTTAATACAAGAATGAACTAATTTTTTAAGAAACCATTTTGATATAAAAAATATTTATAAAATAATTAATATAAATAATTTCAATAAACACTTTATTGGACTTTTAAAATAGATGTTTAACATTATCAAAACTTATTTAATTTTTTCCACCAAATTTTTTTTTATAAGCTAATAATAAAAATTTAACATTATCACCTTTAGAAATTAAATATATCAATATTTATTTCCAATTCAAGTTCAACATTTCAATATTAGATAAAAATTAAAATATCACTTTTTTGGAATGAAAAAAATATTTCTATGATTAATGTTAATCATTGGGGTAGGAGTAAAATTGTTTTTTAAAAATAAATGCATTGTTAATGTCATATAATTATTTATCTAAAAAATAAGACTTATCAAATTTTAATTATAACTATAATATGATGTTTTAAACTAAATATAATTATATTGAAACTCAATTAATTGATAATCAATAAAAAATAATATTTATAATCCATAATGATACAAATGTAATTTTTCTAAAAAATGTTTTTTTGTACATTTTATGTTTCAATATAGAATTTAACATTATAATATTTGAAAATTTAATTATACTTGATAGAGATAGAATTTAGTTTTATCCCACATAAATTTGGTTATATGGGTTATGTTATATTTTTAATAAAATATAAAATCACTTAGTTAGTAACCTAGTTTAAAAGTGAAAGAGTAAAATGTAAAACATTATTTGTAAAAAAACATATAACATATATAAAACAGGAATGTTATTTTTTGTGTGACTTTATTGAACCATATAAACAAAAAAACAATTATTTATAATAATTTGTTCCATTGACCATGGAATTATCTTGTGATATAATGGAAGGGTGAAGGTTATTACTAAAACTACACTTTTCTCCAATTTTAAAAGAGGATCACTTCCACCCCTCCATGGGTAAACAAAACATCTGAATTTATCTTGAAATATTTCCCAAACTACCTATACTAGATTTAATTTTCTCATCCTTAATCCCATATTATCTAGATGTTTTCTTAAGGCCTTTACTACCATGAAAATCTCTAAGGGAAGATCAAGTCTCCAACTTAAGAATTATCTTCTTTGAAATGTTTACTCCTTAATATTTATCCTAAAAATATATTATAAAATATAATAAAATGACATAAATTTAATTAATATATTGATGTTCTATGATATTAATTAGATAATTACTATTTATTCCTCTCTATCAGATAAGAAAAACAAAAGTTCTTTTAGTATATTGTGTGGACTATCACCTCCACAACATGAAGCATTCCATTTTTCAACAATTTCATACATAGATGGTAAAAATTATGTAATGGATAAATAAATATGATATATATAATATAAATATATTTATTTAATCTCAAATTCTCATTTACCATATTTCCATTTTATATATTGAGAAATGAAAACATTAATCATGAGTATAAGCAAACTATCTCCTCCTCGGGCAATGAGTTTCATTTTTCTTCTCCAACAATCTTAATTGGATATAAAAATATATTAAAAATATATACATTATTTTAAAAATATTATTACTAATATTTATATAATGAAAAAAATTACAACACTTTTATCCAAGTTTGACATACAAATTATTTTAGGGGAAAATTGACCAAACAACCTAAAGTAACCCATGAAGGCATGAAAACTATATAATAAATAAATAAACAAGATAATAACTGGTTGATAATAAGTTAAATAAATAATAATATGGTTATTAAAAATTGTTATGATAATCTTAGTTTTTTATTGATGATTCTATCCATGTTTATAGAATGAATCTGAACATGGTAATTATTTCAGTCACAATTCCTCTTTGTTGAGACTTGTTTTAGTTTTGTGAACAAATTTATTACTTATATAGAGTATATAATGGAGAATAATTATATTTATAATAATAAATTATTTTATTTAATTAATTTATAGAAACATAATATTTTAAATATTTTAATTACATTTGATTCAAAAAATTTCTATTGTCATAAGTGTTTCATATTATAACTTATTTTTTGGGACTTGTATTCTTTTTTACACCTAAATCCTTTTAAATGGTGTGTATATTTAAAATTAAATATTTCATTTCATTTATTATACTTTTTAATGATATTTTAACTACAAAATAAATCTCACTTTCTTTTAATTGGTTTTTATTAGAATTTTTTTAAACCATAAGGGTTCTTATCCCAAATTCTATTCATTGAGATATGTTTTTCATTATACACCAATTTAAATTTTTATGATATAAATTCTTCTAATTTTTAATATTGAATAATGAGTTATCGTATCTTCATGTTAAATTACGTTTAATTTCATTCTCTATCTATCTCTAAAGTGTTTTTATTTAAAACTTAATCGATACATAAGGGTTACTTCTCAATTACCCTTCATTGATGTAATATTTTATATTATGAACCAATAAATATTTTTATAGTGTATATATTACCACTATGAATTATAATATAATAAATTGTTGTTGAACTTTGAAAAAAAAACTTCCACTCATTATCTTCCATGTTGAGGGCTATAATTATTCTCTTACTCAAAATATAATAGTATTTTATAACTAAATCAAATTTCATGAGTTATAATGTTTATCCTTGAGTTTCATCTTCCATTTCAGATGGTATAACATATTTTTATTATGGGAGATAAACTTTATTAAAATATTTTTTTTGGTGATTTATATTTCATTTTAAAAATGCAATAATCTGAAGAATAATTCCCATCCATTTACATGATGGTTCCCCTACCTTGTCCACAAATTTCCTTCCCAATAATGTTATCATTTTTAATTGAAAAAATAATTATTTTTTCTCTCATGTGAAAATAATATTCAACTTACCCTATATTAAAAAAAATTAAATTTTTTTTGATGTTTTATTTTCAACAATGGTGTTTTAAAATAATGTAACAGATCTTCTAGACCTCAATCAATAATTTATGATTATACATTCTCTTTTAATTTCTACATTTTATGAAATATTCATCTAATTTAAATATTATATTTTTTTATATTCCCCAACCTATACACATAATTAAAAAACAGTTTCATTTATAGGGTTATACATGTTTTATTTCCCTTCAAGATTCTTACTTTTATGTAAACCTGGTCTAATGAAACATTCATATTTTTGGTCTCAAGTTGAGAATCACAACCATAAAATGATTTTAAACATTGATTAAATTATTCAAACCATCATTATTTTATAGAAAATATTCTTGGTCTAATTATGGTTTATGGAAGAAAGAACATTCAATATTTAAAATTATACTTTAGTAATTTTTTAAATTCCTCACCCATGTGGTATAATTTTTTCCTTTAATCCCCTAAATATTTATCATGGACACTCTATATTAGAACTCAATATTCAATATATATTTTTCTTTTAAAATATATATATCCCAAATTAATTAATATCTTCCTCTATCAGAAATACTAAATATTATATCTTCTATTATGCCTTGATTCCGAATTATGAATCCCACTTTATTCTCTTAGGTTTTATCACACTTATGATTTATGAATGAATTATCTTTATTATATAGAATATATATATATATATATGAATTTTATTTTTGTGATAGGAATTCCAAGATTTATATACCCCTCCATGCAATTGGGTAGAGAATTATATCTCATGGGATTTTAAGAAAGGGTTTAGAGAGTGGACCCGGTACACTACATGACACTATCTTCTATGTTTACGGGATTGGGGAGTGAACAAATCCCTCCATGGTAAATTTATCAATTTATTATATGTTATTGTGACTGAACAATGAATTAGGTTAATGATATAATGTTTTATATTTATTCCACGTGTTTATAATTCAATGATTTTATGATATCATTTCTTTATTCCACGTGTCTTTTCTTATGATTTTCCCCTTAATGAATTCATGTTATGTCTCTTAACTCTCATATTATGATCTATTTCAATTTTTATTCACATACTAGTCTTTCAAAATCACCATTTTCCTTCTTTGTTTCCCTAATATATCTTATTTAGTTTTAATATATCTTTTTGAGTAAGGATCACTATGTGGAGTCTTGAATAAATACAATATTTTAATATTTAAGATGATGTATTTTTATGTCTAATGTTATAAAGACAGAATACCTATAGATACTTGGAATGAAATGTTGGGAAATTATTAAATAATGAATTTTTTATTCATAGGTAACTTTTGTTGGTATCAGATCATGGTCTAGTTATTTTTGGATATTAGTATTAGAGATCATTTTGGAAAAACAAAGTGAGAAACATAAGGAATTAGTCAATGTATAGGATAACATCCTAGAATTTTGGTAATGTAGAGAGTGTGTGGTTTTATCTACAATATATTCATATATGGATACTATAAGTGGATATAAGATCTACAACAAATGTATATTGGGATGATAAAGCAAAAAATAACTTATTAGGAATTAACATGATCATCACTTAGTGCATAGTCCTAAATTCACACATAGTTTTACAATAATGGAGGATATAATTTGCTTAGTCATATTATTTTTATGAGCCACTATGAAGTATTTATTTTCATGTAATTTGTTGGGACTAGGATTAGAATTCTATGATATCCAAACTTAATGTAACCTAGGATAAACCAGGATTGATATTGGTAGAACTAATAGAATTATAAGATAATATGATGATTAAAAAGGGGTAAAATTATTTAAGTTTGAATCCCCTTTATATTCTTGACTATGATAACACCCTTTGATTTTAATTTTTATCACTCTCATTAACCATTTTATTTTCACAGATGGTTTGAACTATTACTAACTAATTTATCCTTGGGTGTGATGTATAATTCGATGATTACTTTAATATTAAACCATATAAGATGGGGAATGTACTGAAGAATATGGTAATTATACCCAACTAAATATCAAAAAACATAACTAACAATGAAACCATTGATGAGAAACCCTTTTTTATAAAGTAAAGATGGATGTAGGATCATGAAGATTCAAGAAACGAAGATGTCTAAGGAAATAAGACTTATTTAACTTTTTGTAAAAAATGTGGGAAGAATAACTAATGAAACTTAATCAAGGGGAATGGAAAATTATTTAGTTGTAAAATATGGGTTATTGAGAAACCAACTATAATTGTAATATAGAGAGGGTGTTTAGCATAATTGGTTTGGAAATCATACTTCCAAAGGCTCCACTAATGGTATAATTCTATAAGTGTAGATTATATGGGAATTATCCCACTAAATGACCTGATATAATGAATTATAATGATGATAGGACTCAACAAACTCTAAGGCCATAAAAATAAGATAATGCTGATGAAATTAGAACTAAGGATAAGGGTTCTTAAAATTATATGGAGTGAGGAACACTGATCTACTCAGGGATTTAGAGTATTATATTTCTATCCTTTTAAACCAACTAACTTATACCTATAATATTTTATAAGAACATACAATCATAACCTCAATGTCTATATTTTGAATTATTAATAAAAACATCTAGTGGTATATTTATTATCTCTCATGTTTATGTTTATTGGAAATTACCTTACAAAAATATTGTTATCCTTACAAGATAAAATTAATATGATTTTGTAAATCGATTGGTTATCTCAACTTTGTGGGAAAATTAATTTTGAAAAAGAATATCACATTTTTTTTCAATCTATTATAGTCTATGAAAGGATGAATACAGGAATCCTTTAAAATAAAACTATACAATGAGACTCTTGATAATGAATTAAAATAGCCTCTTGGCACAGATGATTAGTTGAAAACTCGATATTATGGATTATCCTATTCTAAAGAAAAAAGATATGTTTTATATGTTTTTATGGTTTATAACACATTATAAATTATATCTCAAGTCATGTCTATCTATAATATTCCCTTATATATTTTTGTTAGTGGGTAAAAAATTAAATTGGGGGGAATAAATTTATTTAAGGTAGAAGAGTGAAACAGAAAATGAGTTTAATATATTTTTCCACTAATTCTGTCAATTTTTTGATAGATTTCTCCACATGAAACACTGAACTTAAACTCAACCATGATATATTTAGACATAATATAAACATTAGAGTATGAACATTAAAACCTATTTTTTTAATTAGAAGTAATATTGTGTCGTAACATCTCTATGAAATACTTATATGTACATAAAGTAAAGACTACATTTAATATGAATAAAATTTAAATAGTTTACCTAAAATGTATAATAAGATCATTTATTGTTTAGGAAGTTTTTTCTTCTAAAAATAACCTTTTTATGTGATATGATATTGTATTCTAAGGAGAATATGATTAATGATGAAGAATTATTTTTGATATTAATATTTTTCAACAATAATTTTTATCTAAATAGCATGAATTAATAATAAGAATAGTCAATATTTTAAAACATCGTTTTTTAATAAAAGTAGTTTTAGTTATAATTTATATTTTTATTTAAAATCTCAAAACATAAATATTATAATTTAGAATTATAATATAAAATTCATTTTTGAATTAATTATATAAATGTTTTTTTTAGTTTAACTTTTAGATATTTTAATGAAATAATCATTTTTTTATGAAAAACAAATATAATGACTTTTACTAAAAACTATAAATTTTATAATACAAAGATTACTTAAATGTTTAAGAAAAAATTTTCATTAAAATAAATTTTAATAATTTATATAAATTATGTAAAAAAATATTACATTGAATATATAAAAAAACATTTTTACCATTTTTAAAACTCATGTATTATTCCAAACTAAAAATTATTTTTACACTCCTATAAAGAAATTAATATTTATTATTATTATAAATTAAATAAAAAAATTATTCTCTAATTTGTGTTCAATATAATAATATTATATAAAAAGTTTAATTTAATTTTAAAGGTATAAATATAATAATAGTATGACTAGTTTTTATTACCACAATAACGGTAAAATAGTTTATTAAATAAATGATTCATTAATATAATGTCATTTTATATTTAATAAATAATATTGAAAGAATTTAAATTATGAAACTAATATTATTCTTAAAAATATATATGATTATATTATCTGTTATTTAATTGGAAATGAACACAAAATATGGATTAAGAATCCATAGTGTTTAGAATTTCATTTTTCCACTAAACATTTATTTCTACAAAATTTATGTTTTGATTTAAAAGTCAATTTTATAATATTAAGAATTTAATTATATTAAATATAGGTTAAATTTAGTTTCATCACTCATACATTATGTTATATAGGTTATGTAATATTCTTAATGAAATATAAGATCACATTGATTAAAACTAGGTACCAAGTTTAATTGAAAAAGAATAAAATATAAAAGCATAGTGGTAAAAACCCTATAAATTGTTTGAAACATTTTATTAAATCCTTGGATGGGTCTTTATTGACCAAATGACAGCCCTAAATCCATTATCTAAAAAATGGATCAATTTACCTTGAAATATTCTAGTGATATCACGGATGGTTAAAGGGTATTCCCAAAAGTGTGATTTTCTTCAGTTCTAAAAGGGGTCCACTTTCACCCCTATAAGGTAAAAATTTGTAAGGACCTAGAATTAAAAATTATATTATATAGGGCCTTTGTAATAGATTCCACTTACATCCATTCCCAAATATCTTTTAGGTTTATATTTTTAAAAAGTTATATCATATAACTTACATAACAAACCCATATTTTATAGTGTGGACACTTCAACTTAGTATCCATTTGTCCCACTATAAAAAAAATTTAAAAAGAAAAATGTTTTTATTTCATATTAAATATTTAATATTTTAAACATGGATTCTTATGTGTTTCTATTAATCCAAAAACCTTTTAAAAACATTTAAATATTTTGGATGAGCACAAAAAATCTTATTAAGAGAAATATAAATAAATTGAGAAATTTGTTAATCTATTTTAAGGCTATGAAATCATAAAATGTGTAACACCCCGACCCTAGTTACCCAAATTCGGTTCATTATTACATAACATTGGCATGATCACAAAAGATCAAGTCTCTAAAGACCGATTAGTTTAGTATCCTTAGAATCACTAGATACATTCATAAGTCTTATATTACATCATAAAGTGAAAAACTACAACAACATAGTCTCCATAGTCCACACTCATATCCCCTCAGACTATACCTGTAGGTCAATCATAAAGTACTTCTTCACATCCTGGAAAAAATAAAATATAGAAAGGGGTGAGCTCAGATGCTCAGTAAGGATAACAATGTAGCAGAAACTTTCATAAATAATCATAAACATTTAAGGCAATGTATAACTAAAACAAAAGCCTTTTAAACATGAAATTCAGAATAACATGGTAAAAATAAAATGAAATAATTCCATTTACTTATTCACATGGATATTCTACTAGTCGAATAATCACATGCAATATCAATAACCACTTTCATAATGATGGAATGCATAATTCCAGACTATCATAACCACATATTCAAGGCCTTGCGCCAAGACTAAAAATAAGATTTTTTCAAGTCCTTGTGTCAAGAAACTAGTTTGTCTCATGAGACCTACCAATGCATCGAGGATCTATAGTGGTCTCCACACATCACTTACTAAGTCTAATGCATTCCACATATGAACAGGTTTAAATATAACATAAAAATTTGTATTAAAACTAGCATACGAAATGTCAATAATTTCTTCATAAACCATGAATGGTATAAAAATAACACATACATAGTCAAACATATCATAAAACCTTCAATACAATATGGATGTTTTGTATCATAATAAATCAACTTCAAATAATCTTAAAATCCATCAAAGGATGTTGACATAGATGAAATCAAAACTATATGAGAGAAATATCTATTTTTTTAAATCATTTAACAGTCACATAATTATAAAAGAAAACATTTACTTTTAAAATATTGTTATAAGATTATAAGGGAAGCTTCGATGATTTTATAACAGTGGAAAATATTTGCACCCTCCATATAAGTAAAAAAAGACATTCTTACCTTAATTCCGTCGAAAAGGTTAAAAAGGACCTTGTTTGGAAAATGATGAAAAGATTCATTTATAAACATCTTATAAAAAGTCAAACAAGGGTATAAATTACTTTAACCCATATTCTATAAAATATTAATAATGTTTTGAAATACATTTTTAAGAAACATGGATGTGGATGATAAAGAGGTCCCAGTAGATACTTACGTAAAAACAACCTTGGATAATAAAGAGATTGTGAAATTAACCCTTACCTTGTACTTTTCCTTGGTAGAGGGTAGGTTAACCTCCTGTATAATGGTGAAATAATTGTTATTAAATTATAAAATAATCATATACATTAATATGATATCATATATTATCTTTTAACATTGCTTTGTTAATAATATCTTAGTATTATCGTCGTTTCCGGTGTTAACGAATTCGTTTTCCTTTATATTCATTGTTATTTGAGTAATATTTGTTATGGATGGAATGTATCTTATTCATATCCAGAATTATATCAAGTCTTTAAACATTATTTTTAATCATATAATTAAAATTAGTCTTTAATGGATACGATGGGGAACGAATCTCATCGCATTCGTGGAGATGGTAATCCGTACGTACGTACGAGTGACAATATCATTCTTTTGATATTAAAATAATATATAATTGGGTGTTATATCATATATACAGAATAATTATCATGTTATATTTATTATTTACAAGAATTTCACATCATTATTATACCCATTAAAATAATAATGTATTGAATAAAAATTACACCACGACATGGAGACAGTAAGCCGTACGTACGCACGTATGGTGACATGTCATTAAAAGGATGGATATAATAATGAATATGGATGTAATATATTTATAATAACATCATAGTATTTATAGTATACTGGAGTTATTATTTTATAATGGAAATAACAAATAACAAATAAGTGGAAGAAGAATAGAACTTGAAAGAGGGTGGTGAAATTATTACCTCTTATTCGGGTTCTTCCTTTTTATTTGATAAAAAAATATCATTATGTTGGATTTATGACTAATGTAATTCTTCTATGATGAATTTAGGTAAGCTGAGAGTATATTTGGGCAGGGTTTGGCTGATTCAAAAGGCTTTGAAGGTGTGAATTAGAGAGAATGGGGAGTGCCCTTTTATAAGAGGGGTGAGGGGCACCTTACAAAAAGCTAGAAATATTATTTTATAATAAAATAATTTTGGGTTTCTAATGGCTCAAAAGTATATTATTTAAATTATAATGAGGTTATTGGTCAAAAACCACAAAACCAATAGGTTTTAGATAGTTTTGGGTCACTATATTAACTTCATCTTTTAGATTTAACTATTAGTTAAATAGTTTGACATTTACCATGTCTCTTTGTATTTTTATATTATATGGTTAATAAACTTACTATATACTTCCAAGAGAACCCCAAGTGGTTCATTAATGATACAACTATAATTATATAAGTAATGTGGCCAAACCTTATATTTATAGTAATATAATATCAATTAATAATATAATATTTGTTTTAAAAACTCTTTTATGTCAATTTTGACACTATTTGGTATTTTGTTTTTGATAAATTCATAACAACATTATTACTTAGAAAAAAAATCATCTAAACAACAATAATATGTCATATTAACCTATAAAATTAGTTTAATCCATAAAAAATCTCAAATTACATTTACTTGGATATTTATAATATCAATTATTTTAATATTTCATTAATTAGGTAATTATTGCTTCACCATTGTGTCATAAATAAATTAAATTTATTTAATGTCTACAAATTATAAATAAAATACCATTATATAGGAAATTGTTTTATATTTCTAATTAATATTTATAATCGAATTTATCTTATGTATAACCCTATATTAAAAATGTTTTATTTATTAAACTTTGATTTTAACTCTTTTAACTCTTCTTTGAATTAAATAATAATAAATGTCCTAATCTAATCTGAGTGGACCAAAGAGGTTCATATTTTATTCATAAGGTTGTTTTTGGTATAATTATACTTATCCAATAGAATTTGTACATGTGTTAGGGTAATAATAATATCATTTTTACCCTTAATTACCCTATTTACTTTTAACCGTGGTAAATAAAAGTAAGAAGTTACTATTCACCAAAAATTATTTTTATCTCATTGAACCACATTTTACTCTTTGATATTAACCATGTATCTTGGATTTTCAAAATTCCACTCACAGAAGCGGTAAAATTATGTTTTATATGAATTTGCAAATTCTCCTAGGAGATGGATAAAAGACGGTGAAAAGTTCAATAAAATTTTTATATATCTAAAATTATTATAAACTGACTCCATTGAAATACATTGAACTTATATAGGTATTATGAATCTATTTTTAACTAAAATAAATTTAAATAATATAAATAATTATTTGAATAAAAAATTCGGTTTTAAACTATAACTCAGTGTTTTTCACTATTCATCAAAAATTGAAAGTTTTCAGAAAAATACCAAAAATTCACCCTAAGATAATTTCGATTTTCCAAATCAAAAAAAGAAGTCCATTTTGAAAGATAAAATTTATAAAATTTTAAAAAGTGGTTATTACTATTCATAACGGCTTGTTTGATTGGTTGTGGTGTGTTAGAACTCGACATTGGGAACAACACACGCTACTGTATTATTCAAAGAGAAGCATATCGTGGAAGATTGGGGTGTTACATTCTACCCTCCTTAAAATAATTTTGTCCTCAAAATTTCTAGAATATTACTACATAAAAAGACTCAGGTGGTTCTTCATCATAAGTTCCTCGGGTTCCCACGTTGCCTCTTCCATCTTATGGTTTCTCCATAGAACATTTACCAGATGAGTCGTCTAGTTTATCAGCACTTGTTCTCTTATATCAATAATCTTGAAAGGCTCTTCACAATAAGAGAGATCGGGTTCCCGTTCTAATTCCTCATAGGTGAGTACATTCTTTGGGTCAGGCATGTATTTTCTCAACTGTGATACGTGGAACACATTGTGAACTTTGGAGAGATTTGGCGGCATTGCCAAATGGTAAGCTACAGCACCAATTCATTCTAGAATTTTGAAAGGTCCGATGTACCTAGGACTGAATTTTCCCTTATTATCGAAATTTATAACACCCTTCCATGGAGATACCTTCAAGAAAACATGATCTCCTACTTGAAATTCCAAATCCTTCCTTTGGTTATCGGCATATCTCTTCTGCCTATTTTGAGTTGCTTTGATGTGGTTTTGGATTACCTTCACCTTTTCCATCGTTTCCTCCACTAGTTCTAGGCCTATGAGTTTTCTTTCACCAACATCATCCCAATAGGTTGGTTTGTGACATATCTTTCTGTATAACGCTTCATATGGTGTTATCTGAATACTTGAATGGAAGATATTGTTATAGGAAAATTCCACTAGAGTTAAATATTGATTCCTTATACCCTGAAAGTCAATTTAGAAAGATCTCAACATGCCTTCTATGGTTTTAATAGTCTGTTCTGATTGTCCATCAGTTTGAGGGTGGTAAGAAGTGCTCAAACGAAGCTCAGTATCCAGGGATATCTGAATACTTTTCTAGAATCTTGATGCAAAACATGGATCAAAATCAGAAATAATTGATAGGGTTACTCCATGAAGTCTTACAACTTCATTAATATACAGTCTTGATAGAGGTTCAAGGGGTAAATATTCTCTTATAGCAAGAAAATGTGCTGACTTGGTAAGATGATCAACAATGACCCATATTGCATCGTTCCTTCTAGGACTCTTTGGTAGTCCCATGACAAAGTCCATCATAATATTATCCCATTTCCAATATGTTATGGGAAGTGGTTGCATGAATCCTCTAGGATGTTGTCTTACAGCTTTCACTTGTTGACAAACCATACATCTTGACACAAAATCAGCAATCTCCCTCTTCATGTTGTTCCACCAAAAATGTTCCTTCAGATCTCTATACATATTGGTGCTCCCAGGGTGTATAGAGAAATTGGAACTATGAGCATCATCCAACAATTCCCTTTTTAGATCAGTTATATCAAGTACACAAAGTCTCTTCCCAAATTTCAAAATTCCATCTTCATACACAAAGTCACTCAATCTCCCATCATTCACAGCTTTAATCTTCTTTTCAAACACTTCATCATCGGTCTGATAACTCTTTATTCTTTCTAGTAATGATGGTTTGGAAACCATTTGAAAATGTATTGATTTTTCCCCTTCCATGGTTATTCCCATATCCATCTTTACTAGATCCATGAAAATAGGATCCCTTTCAACTCTCATCTTGTTCAAAACTCCATGATCCTTTCTAATCAAAGCATCTGCCACCTTATTTGCCTTCCCCGGGTGGTAGTGTATCATGCAATCATAATCCTTGAGTAGTTCAAGCCATCACCTTTGCCTCATGTTTAGTTCTTTCTGTGAGAAAATATACTTCAAACTCTTATATATCTCACATTTTTCACCATAGAGATAATGTCTCCATATGTTCAAAGAAAATATTACAGCAGCTAACTCAAGATCGTGAGTAGGATAGTTTTTCTCATGAATTTTTAGCTATCGTGATGCATAGGAAATAACTCTATCGTTATGCATAAGGACACAACCAAGTCCTTTCTTTTAAGCATCACTATAAATAACAAACTCATCATTCCCTGATGGTAGAGTCAATATAGGAGCATTGACTAATCTTCTTTTCAGTTCTTCAAAACATTATTCACACTCTTTTTTCCAAACAAATTTAAGCCCTTTACATGTGAGCTTCATTAATGGGTTAGCCAATTGGGCAAAATTCTGGATGAAACGTCGATAATAACCTGATAAACCAATAAAACTGCATACCTCGGTTATACTCATTAGTGATGGCCATTATTGGATTGCTCTTGTCTTAGAAGGATCAACATAGATTCCATCCTTAGAAAAAATATGGCCAAGAAAAGAAATCTCCTGAAGCCAGAATTCACACTTGCTAAACTTCCCATACAATTCATGTCTTCTAAGATTCTTCGGGATAATACGCAAGTGGTTTTCATGATCTTCGTATCTTTTGGATTATACCAAGATATCATCAATAAATACCACTAAAAATTCATCAAGATATTCCTTGAAAACTATGTTCATTAGATCCATTAAAACAGAGGGTGCATTAGTCAATCCAAAAGGCATTACTGTAAACTCGTAATGCCCATACCTGGTTCGAAATGTTGCCTTTGGAATGTCTTCCTTCCTCACACACAAATGATGGTATCCAGATCGAAGGTCAATCTTTAAAAAGTATTGAGCTCCATGAATTTGGTCAAATAAATTATCAATGCGAGGTAGGGGATACTTGTTCATTATTGTTATAGAATTGATCTCACTATAGTCGATACATAACCTCATAGATCCATCATTATTTTTAACAAAAAGGACAGGGGCTCCCCATGGAGAAACATTGGGGTGAATAAATCCCTTATTACTCAATTCCTCTAGTTGTTTCTTTAGTTCCTCTAATTACATAGTGGCCATTCAATAAGGGGTCTTCGATATGGGCCTTGAACCAGGAATTAAATCAATGGAAAACTCAATTTCTCATTCTAGAGGATGTCCAGGTAAATCTTATGGAAACACATCAACATATTCTTTCACAATAGGTACATCCCCTATTTGAACATTCCTTTCCTCACCCACAGTCATTTTACTCTCTTACTCCCCAATAATTGAATTTAGTTGAGCTAATGGGGGTGGATCTAGATAAGAATTAGGTGGTGATGATTTTGCTCTAAAGATAAGGTGTTCTTTATCATCGTCGTCAAAAATAGTAACATCCTTATTCTTACAATAAATTTTTTCACCATGGTCCGAAATCCAATCCATACCAAGGATTATATCAAATTCAATCATGGGTCTGAAGATGAGATCAGTAGATAAAGAACATTTATATTCCCTAATGGGAACTGATTCATCGAACTTTGTAGCAATGATATTTCCCTTAAGAGTTTTGACTGACAACTCCCTTGTTAAATCAAATTGGAAATATCTAATTTTCTTAGCAAACTAGGAAGATATGAAACCATGAGATGATCCAGAATCAAATAAAGCATTGGAAAAACTCAAGGAAACCATTAAATTACCTACTACTATGTCTTTTGGAGCTTCTACCTCAACAGTAGTAATAGAATAAGCTTGGCCTTGATCCCTTGTCCTTTTCTGAGGTAAGTTTCTCTAACGCTTAGGGCATTCATTTGCATAATTTCCCATCTCCATGAAATTGTATCATGGAACATCAGTAGTTTCCTTCTTCCACTTGCAATCATGAGCTTGATGGAATTTTTCACCACACTTGTAACAGACTCCCGTTCCCTTCAAGCAAGTACCGGGTTGTTTCTTCCCACATTTACTACAGTATGGATATTAAAATTTTCCCTTCTTCCCCTTATTTCCATTTCCAGAGTGATCAACAGATCTCTTCTTCTCTTGCTTTGCTTTAAAGTCTTAAGACTTAGAGAATTATTTTTCTGTCTTGATAGCACATGAGATAAAATCTTCGTATGACGAGAAGGATTGTGAGACTAATGCTCGATGGAGAAATGGTTTTAACACATCAAAGAAACAATCAATCTTACTTCTTAGGTTACGTATATAATCTGCAGCATTCCTCGCTAACCTTGTAATGTTAGCCTCATACTTTGTGATATTATCATCCTCCTTTTTCCTCAGACTCAGAAATTGCCTTTCCATATCTGCTCGATGGTCATGAGGAAAGTATTTTTCTAAGAAAAGATCTTTAAACTCTCTCCATTACATATTTGATACTTTATAATCTTCCTTTGTGTTTTGAATCAATGACCGCCATTGATCAACATCTCTAGTGAGGCGGTAAACTGCCATGATAACTTTTTCCCTTTCACTACTCCCCAAGGCATGGAATATTTTCTCTAAGGAATTTATCCATTTCTCAGCTACAAATGGATTTGTACTCCCATTTAATATTTGTGGTTGTTGCCTCATGAATCGATCTAACATTGATCCTCCACACTGTGGATCAAGGTGCTCCATACGGGTAAGATTATTATTCATAACCTGAGTGAGTTGTCCCAGTATGGTGATAAGCTGATTAGAAACAGTTGCATCACCAGTTCCACTATAATTATCTTGAGCAGGAGGGAAATACCTACATGGATTGTGTGAATTGATACAGTTTACATTCCTTCCACTAGGCACAATTTCTAAACAATGGCATAAACTAGATTAGTTTATGAATCGAAATATATAATTCCAAACTTGAAAAACACTTAACATAAATTGAATAGTTTATGGATATAATCCATCATCATAAAAATGTTTTCTTTGAGGAAGTATATACTCATAAACCCTTCATAACGGTTTTTAAAGAAAATGTTAATTATCCTAAGCATATCCCTTGGGAGTGTCATAACCAAGATCGCAGCAAGGCCCGTAGTCGTGCACCAGTTCCCGTTTGAGTCTAACTCAAAGTGGTGTTTTCGGGTTTTACCCCTAGGTACATCTATGCCAGAGTCGCATCTACCTGCTCGTATCTAGACATGGATTTATTGCTCAAAAAACTCACAAAATCTCTACAATACCAAAATTCTAGGAAGTTCTTCTATACTAATCCTCAAATTACATCTTAGTCCTATGTGATCTAATAAGATTTTATCTAAATCTAGCTTCCAAGGTTTGTACTAAACTTCCTCTGATACCAACTATAACGCCTCGACCCCAGTTACCCAGAGTTGGTGTATTATTACATAACATTATCATGATCAAAAAATATCAAGTCTCGAAAGACCGATTAGTTTAGTAGCCTTGGAAACACTAGATACATTCATAAGTATTACATTACAACATAAAGTGAAAAACTAAAACAACATAGTCTCTATAGTCCAAACTCATATCCCCTCAGACTATCCCTATAGTTCAGTCATAAAATACTTCTTCACATCTTGGGAAAAATAAAAAATAGAAATGGGTGAGCTTAGATGCTCAGTGAGGATAACAATATAGCTAAAACTTTCATAAATAAGCATAAATATTTAAGGCAATGTATAACAAAAACAAAATCCTTTTAAAATTGAACTTCATCATAATATGGAAAAAATAAAATGAAATAATTCCATAAATAATCATACATAATCAATCATTCATAAACATAAGGATACCCATAGAGAGAATTGGGTACCACAATCATGACATAAATCATAACCAATGAGTGTATCATGAAAGTGTCCATGAAATAAAGTGATTAGAACATACATGGATGTTCATAAGGTAATATAGGCATATAACATGGTATGTGGTGACAAATATAAGTGACAACATATAAGAAATGTACTTGAGAAATATTAGCATTAAAACATTTTTAGCGGTTTTAAGGAAAATACTATAGAGATTTTAAAATAGTAAAGATGACATTATTTTATATAAAACCATAATTGAACCAAGATGGTTTTTATAATAAAAATAATGATTTTATAAAGACAATGGTGTCTTAAAACAGAGGATAAAGTGCACATGAAATTGGGTAAAAATTCAGGAAGTTCCTTTAAAAAGAGTGTGCTTAGTGGGAAGTATCGGGGAGGAATTCACTTAAAATCATGTATAACCCTAAAAGAGAATGAGAGGTGGATCTTAGAACATGATTTTAGAGAATATAAACAAAATGTATATGTTTTACATAAAAAAAATACAAATACATTTTGGTAAAAAGAAAGATAGAGCAGCCTGAAGGAATAAAGGAAGTTCGGGTAGAATCCATTACAGTTTATCGGCATGGTGTCGGGTGTACCTAAGAGGGATTTATGAGAGAGATAAGGGGTTTATCATAACTTATAAAACATTAGTTCAGTATTAAGAAGGTGATAAAACAAACCCCATAACTTGGTATTACAAAAAAAATGCATAGCATAGAGAACAATCTTGATTAAGAGTGAAAAGGAGAGGATTCCTTACCTTAAATCTGTTGGTGTTCTCCACTTGTTATTAAAGACCTAAATAAAATAATTAGGATTATTAATTAATTATTATATAAGATATTATATATTTAATTTATTTATTATAACCCTTTTTAGTTCTTTCAAGGCCTTTTTGATTAGTTATAAGAATCAATTTCTTTGTTCGGGCTCGTTTGTTTACTTGGTTTTAAAAGATCGATCCACTTATATTCAAGTTCAGATAAACATGAAAAATGGAATTGGTTGTCCATAAATGATGTTATATGATATTAGTGAACATAAATTAGATTACATGTTTTTATTTTTAATTTGGTTACTTAGAGTGAATTCGAATTATTATATAGAACCAAAGTGAAAACTATTTTTGTTAATTGGTTGGTTTGATTACAAAGAATATATTTTTATTTATAACTTAATACCATTTGTAAAAAAATATTAAATAATAAAAATAGGATATATTACATATATATATATTCTAGTTCAATAATAACAAAAATGGTTTTATGACCAGATTTTATGATGATAATAGAAATTGATAAACCATTGTCCTTGAATGTGCTAAATTAGTACATCTCAAACGGTGCTTTCATTTTTTTCACACAAAAGGTGAGGAAAGGAGATAAGATAATGAATTATCCCATTAGAATAATAGATTTATAGTAAATGTATTCTACTGGAGTCATCATACCACTTGGGTGAATGGAGGTGAGGAAAGAAACAAAAAGAAAAGAACTTAAAAGAAAAGAAGGAATTGGAAAGTGAAATTTACCTCTTGAGACTTTCTCCTTTGAGAACCTCTTAAGGGGAGAGTTTTTGGTATTTTTAAGAGGATAGGAGATTTTGTAAGTGGGGTAGGATATTTGATAGAGATTTTGGAAGAATATTGGTAGGGAACAAGGCTTGATAGGAGTGAAGAGAAGAGGGAGTGAGGGGGGGTTTATAGTGGAAGAGATAAGGGTTTTCATGATGTTTTAATCATTAGATTATTATTTCCTCACAAGAAGAGGAATAATAAGTATTACATGACCAATAATAGTAATAAATTAATGTTACTTTTAACCAAATGGTCTTACATCTGAATATCATCATCAATGACCCAATTAATCCATTATTTAGCATTTATTGGGAATTATCAGATTCTACTATTCATCAAAAATTCATGTATTTCAGAAAAATCCCAAAAATTCACCCTAACCATTTTTTGATGTGTAGAATCCAAAAATGAAGTCCATTTTTCAAAAATAGTTTTCGAAATATTATTAATTTAATATTTAATTAAAATCATAATTTATTATTAAAACCCAGTTTTAAAACATTCATTTATTTATTCTAAAATATAGGTACATCATAATTTCACTTGAATATTATTTTATGACTATCATAGGTAAGGTTAATATTCATTAGGGTATTTCACTATTCATAATGTTGTTTTACTATTTATAAGGGTAGGTTACTATTCACAAAAAATTATGTTTTTCTTATTGAACTCTAAATAACTTACTGATTGTAACCATGTGCGTCAGATTTCTAAAATTCCAAACACAGAAGTGACAAACTTATGTTTAAATTCCACTTATCACTTAGTAGTTCATTATGTTGTGTTTTCATGTTATTTTATAACATATTTATAAGAAGGGAAATTTCCATTGAAAACTTTGGGTCGTTACATTCTTCCCCCTTATGAAATTTTGCCCTCGAAATTTCGTTTTACATTCTAGGCCGTAAATATGTGAGGGTACTTCTCCTTTATCGCCTCCCCTATTTTCCATGTAGCTTCTTCAAACATTTTGTTCCTCCACAACAATTTGACTAGGTGGGTTGTCTTGTTGTGTAGAACCTTATCTCTTCGGTCCAGAATCTTCACTGGCTGCTCCTCATAAGAGAGTTCATCTTCCAGCTGCACCACCTCTGAGTTCAGTACATGTGAGGGATCAGGTATGTACTTCCTCTGGAGTGATATGTGAAACAAATCTTGAACTAGAGTCATATTTGGAGGAAGTGCAAGCCGATAGGCCATGACTCCTTTGCGTTCAAGGATCTCAAAAGGTCCAATGTACCTTGGGCTTATCTTCCCTTTCTTTCCAAACCGCATGACTCTCTTGCATGGTGATATTAAAAGGAAGACTTTATCCCCAACATCAAACTCCAAGTCCCTTCAACGGTTTTCATCATAGCTCTTTTGTCGACTTTGAGTAGCTTTGCTGTTTTTCAGGATGACTTGAACCTTCTCTGTCATCTCTTGCACAAGATCGGTTCCAAGTAGCATTCATTTTACAACTTCATTCCAAAAGGTTGGAGTTCTACATCGCTTTACATACAGAGCTTCATACGGAGCCATCTGAATACTCGAGTGGAATCTATTATTGTATAATAAATCAACCAATGGGAGATGTTGATCCCATCCACCTTTGAATTATAGAGAGAAGGCTCTTAGCATATCTTCAAGTGTCTGAATAGTCCTTTCAGAATGGCCATCAGTTTGGGGGTGATATGCCATCCTGAAATTTAATTCAGTACTCAAAGTGTGTTGAAGACTCCTCTAGAATTTAGATGTGAACCTTAGATCATGATCAGAGACAATTGATAGTGGAACACTAATCAGTCTCACCACATTGTTCACATATATTTTTGCAAGTTTTTCAAGCAATAGGTCTTCTATAATAGTGATAAAATGGGCAGTCTTTGTGAGTTGATTAACCACAACCCATATCGCATTATTTACCTTTGACATCTTCGAGAGACCCGTGAAAAAGTCTATTGTGACATTCTCCCATTTCCACATGGGTATAGGCAATGGTTGCATCATCCCTTTGTACTTTTTTCACTCTACTTTAACTTACGTACATACTAAGCACCTTGATATATATTTTGCAATCTCCTTCTTCATGTTATCCCACCAGAAGTGTTCTCAGAGATCACGATACATCTTGGTACTCCCAAGATGGATAGAGAATGTTGACCTATGTTCATTGTCCAGTAGATATTTATTTATCCAAGGTGATGAAGGCACACAAAGTCACGTTCCAAACCAAATCACACCATCATCATTGATAGGGAACTCTTGCAGCTTCCCTTCCTTTACTTCATTGACCCTCTTTTGTAACTCCACATCATCCCTTTGTGCTTCCTTAATCTTATCTTGAATGGATGGTTGCACAATAATTTGGGAAAGGTAGGATGTATCCCCTGACCTTATGATTTCTAAATCCATCCTTTGAATATACAAGAAGATAGGGTCTTTATTAATCCATAACATGGATATAGTATTAGGTTATTTTCTACTTACAGCATCAGCTACCTTGTTTTCCTTTCCAGGATGATAGTGAATCGAGCAATTGTAATCCTTGATTAGCTCTAACCATCTCATTTGATGCATGTTGAGCTCCTTTTGTATGAATATATACTTTAGGAGCTTGTGGTTGGTGTATATGTCACACTTTTTACCATAAAAGTAGTGTCGCTGGTTTTTTAAGGAAAAAATCACATCTTGCAGCTCTAGATCATGCATCAGGTAGTTCTTCTCATGGATATTCAACTTTCGTGAGGCATAGGCTATCACATTATCATTTTTCATGAGTACACAACCCAATTCTTTATTTTAAGAATCACTGTATCTCACAAAAATTTCTCCACATTTTGTTAATGTCAGTACAGGTGTAGTGATAAACCTTATCTTTAGCTCCTTGAATCTTACCACACATTCTTCTGTCCAGACAAACTTTACCCCCTTCTATGTCAGCTTGGGTATTGGGTTTGACAATAGTGAAAAGTTCATCATGAATCATAGATAATACCTAGCTAGATTCAAGAATCTATGGATCTCCAATATAGAAGTTGTCCTGGGCCACTCTTCAATTGCCTTCATCTTGTAAGGCTCCACAGATATGACTTTGCTGGTGATATCATGCCCCAGGAATGATACTTCCACCATTAATAACTCACATTTACTGTACTTTGCATATAACTTCTCCCTTCGTAAAGTATTTAACACAGTTTTTAAATGCTCCTCATGTTCCTCCTTTCTCTTGGAGTATATTATAATATCATCAATAAAGACTACCACAAATTTTTCAAGGTAATATCTAAAGACAATATTCATTAAATTGATGAAAATTGTTGGAGCATTAGTGAGTCCGAATGGAATCACTATGAACTCATAGTGTCCATACCTTGTTTGAAAGTAAGTCTTGGGTATATCTTCCTCCCTCACCTTTAGTTGGTGATATCCTGACTGAAGGTCCACCTTAGAGAAATAATTGGCCCCATGAAGCTTATCAAACAAGTCATCTATCAGTGGAAGGGGATACTTGTTCTTTATCGTGATTTTATTGAGATCGCAATAATTAATGTAGAGGTGAATTGATCCATCCTTCTTCTTGATGAATAGGAGTGGTGAACCCCACGATGAATCACTCCGGCATATAAAACCCTTCTCCATATTCTCCTACAACTGCTTCTTTAGCTCCTCTATCTCTATGGTGGCCATTCTGTAAGGTGTCTTTGATATAGGCAGAGATTTAGGGATAATTTCAAATGAGAACTCAACCTCTCAGTCAGGAGGAAGACCAGGAACTCTTCAGGGAATACCTCAGTGTAATCCCTCACAATGGGCATGTCTTCAGGCATGATTCTATCCTTTATCCCAATCATTTGAGCTAGATATGCTTACTCACAAGGAAACATTATTCAAACTTGAGATGAAGATTCTAAAGGAGACTCATCTTCCTCCTTACACTTGTAAAGTATCAGAGGGTGCTTTGGGATGTGAAAAGTGATTCCCTTTCCCGAAAATTGATGTTGTCTTTTTATAAATATATCCAATCCATGCCCAAGTTATCGTTAAACTATATTAAAGGAAGTATGGTTAGATTTGCTGGTAGGTTCAGTCCACAAACAATAACCGGGGAGGAGTTATAAACCATGGATGCAATAATTTCTCTATTTTATATTCTCACAGATAACTTTTCCACAAAATTTTGAGGTGGTGTTTGAATAGTTATACTAAACTTGCATGATATGAAAGAATGCGTAGAAGCAGAATCAAATAGTACTACTACTATTCATGAATGAATAACTAGTTTACCTGTCACCGCATCGTTTTTTAGCTCCACCTTAATAGTAGTGATAACATTATCCCTACCTTGTTGTATTGGTGGTTGTTGTTTATTTCCACCGACAACCCTCAGCTTAGGGAAATTGTTTGCAAAATGATCATGCTCCTTGCAGTTGTAACACTATACTGCATGCTGAGTGTTGATCTAAAACTTTCTTTCTTCTTCAACATTAGTGGGATTTTTTATATCCCTTCAGCAGTTCTTGGACATATGACCAAACTTTCCACATTTGAATCAATTCTTGGTTCCCTTCAGACTATTACCAGGATGCTTCTTCCCATAATTTTTTCAAGTGGAAAAGTCATGATTCTTTCCATCATGGGATTTGTTTTATGAACCACCCATGTTGTTCTCCATTTTCCTCTTCTTATCACTAGGCCCATGAGACCACTAAGAGTCTCTAATCTTCATTTCCACATTTAGGGAACAACATACAATATCCTCATAACTATCAAAGTCTTGAATTGCTAACAATTTTTATAGACTCGGTTTTAGTTCGCTAAAGAAGCGATCCACCTTAATTTCGGTGTTCATGACAAAGCCATAGGCATACCTTGAAAGCCTTGTAAATTTTGCTTTATACGCCCCGACGGACTTATCTTCCTTCTGCTTGAGTCTGAGGAGATCTCTTTCCATATTGAGATGGAGGGTTCAAGGAAAATATTTGCTGAAAAACATCCTCTTGAATTCCTCCCAATTTGTGGAATCAATTTCCTCTTGGGACTTTGTATTCTTGATTAGTGTCCACCACTGATCAGCTTCCCCATCAAAACTATAGACTTCCAGTACAACCTTTTCTTCTTTCGAGCACTGTAGAACGGAGAATATCTTTTCAATGGAGTTAATCCATTGTTCCATAAGGAGGAGATCAGAAGATCCACTAAACATGGGAGGCCTTTGCCGCATGAAGGATTCTACGAAAACTTTCTCTTTCCTTGTAGGAGGAGGGAATTCCACATGATTAAAGTTATTATTCATAACTTAAGCCAGCTGAGCAAGTACTGTCATGATGTTTTGAGCACTCGCTCCTGTCATATCAAGCATATCATTAGGGAAATCTTTACATTGTCTATCACATTTCTTGTTAGAACGTTTTCTTCTATTTCCCACTATTAACTAAGAAAAATAATGTATAATTAGAGGTCTTGAATACTTATTTATTGATCATAAAAAGTAAACATTCAATGTAAAAGGATAAACTTATAAATAAAAAGTACATCCTAACTAGTGATTACTTAGGCTAAAACCTAGGTTATCCTCAATATATTTCTTGACTTATATTCTTATGGGCTTTTTCAGCCCTTAATAATGGTTTGTACTAAGCTCAATAATCTACCAAAGCATATTCCCTGGGAGAGTCACAACCAAGAGTGCTGCAAGGCCCGTTGTCATGTACCAAGATACCCCGGGTTGAGTCTGAAACTCCTTATCAGAGTTTTCACTCTTAGGTACATCTGTGCCAGAGCCTCCTCTACCTACTCATATCCTGATAGGGATTTATTTTCTTGGTACACCACTTACTATATACTTACCAAAATTTAGGGATGTTTTATTACACTTCATCTCATCCTTAAGGTTTTCACTAAGGAGCTATATTCTTATTCTTCAAAAATATCTAGACCATCCTCTGATACCAACAATAGTAACCCAAGCCTTTTACATATAACATTACTTGATTTTAAGCATAGTTAATCATCATAGTACATGCCAAGGATCATTAAGTCTAGTGTCTTGGAAGACTAGGTACATATAACACAAAACATGGGGATAAAAAGCACTTCTTTATTTAATCTCCATAAAGAGCTCCTAACTTCCTTTACGCCCTTACATATGTAAAGGGTACCCTAGAGAACACATGAAAAAATGGGTGAGCTGAAAGTCCCATTAAGGGAATGAACATAAGGATACATCTTAAGAACATGAGTTAGGAGGCATGACATAAAGATATCTAAATAATGGAACTTATGAAATCATATCGTATAAGCATGGGTTAATAAACATGGAATCATATAAATGTGGCTGAATCATAAAACATTTCTTTAGTATGGGTTGGGTCTAACTACCAATCCTGTTTCCCATTTTAGTATGGGTCAAGGCTAACCGCCAATCCTGTTTCACATCACATCTTATGAGACCTAACTTTACCCAATTCATTGGGGAACTATCTGGGACACCCATATCAACGTTTTTATGAATATTCTTGCCACATAAATATTATTTCTACATAAATAATCATACATAATCAATTTTTCATAAACATAAGGTTACCTATGGAGAGAATTTGGTACCACAATCATGACATAAATCATAACCAAGGAGTGTATCATATAAGTGTCCATGAAAGAAAGGGATTAGAACATACAAGAATTTTTATAAGGTAATATAGGCATATAACATGGTAAGTGGTGACAAATATAAGGGAAAAAATATAATAAATGTACTTGAGAAACATTAGCATTAAAACATTTTTATACGGTTTTAAGGAAAATACTATAGAGCTTTTAAAATAGTAAAGAGGATATTATTTTATATAAAATGAGAATTGAACCAATAATGTTTTCATAATAAAAATACTGATTTTATAAATTCAATGGTGTCTTAAAACAGGGGATAGATTGCACATGAAATTGGCTAAAAATTTGGTATGTTCCTTTAAAACGAGTGTGCTTATTAGGAAGTATCGGGGATGGATTCACTTAAAAGCATGTATATACCTGAAATAGAATGAAAGATGGATCTTGGAACATGATTTTGGACCATATAAATAGAAATTATTTGTTTTAAATAAAATAAAAATACATATTCATTTTGGTAAAAAGAAATATAGAGCAACATGAAGGAATAAAAGAAGTTCGGGTAGAATCCATTTCTGTTTATCGGTATGGTGTCGGGTGTACCTAAGAGGGATTTATGAGAGAGAGGAGGGGTTTCTCATCACTTATAAAACATTATGGAAGTATGAATGAGGTGATAAAACAAACCCCATAACTTGTTAATACACAAAAAAATCATATTATAGAGAACAATCTTGATTAAGAGTGAAAAAGAGAGGATACCTTACCTTAAATCCATTGGTGTTCTCCACTTGTTATTAAATACCTGAATAAACAAATTAGACTTATTAATTAATAATTAAAGAACATATTATATATTTAATTGATTTATTATAACCCTTTTTAGTTCATTAAAGGCCTTCTTGATTAGTTATAAGAATCAATTTCTTTGTTCGGGCTCGTATGTTTACTTTGTTTTAAAAGATATGTCCACTTATATTCTAGTTCGGATAAAAATGAAAGATGTAAGTTCTTTTCCTGAAATTAAGTTATATGATATTATTGAACATCCATGAGATTACATGGTTTTATATTTAATTTGGTTACTTACAGTGAAGTCTAATTATTATATAAAACCAAAGTGACAACTGTTTTTGTTAATTGGTTGGTTTGATTACAAAGAACATATTTTTCTTTATAACTTAATACCATTTGTACAAAAATATTACAGAATAAAAATAGGATATATAAAATATATATATTCAGGTTCAACCATAACAAAAATTATTTTATGACCATATTTGATGAAGATAATAAAAATTGATAAACAGTTGTCCTTGAATGTGATAAATTGGCACATCTCAAACAATGCTTTCATTTCCTTCAAAAAAAGTTGAGGAAAGGAGATAAGATAATTAATTATCCTATTAGCATAATATAATTCCAGTACATGTATGCTACTCGAGTTATCATACCATTTGGGTGAAGGGAGGTGAGGAAAGAAACAAAAAATAAAAGAACTTAAAAGAAAAGAAGGAATTGGAAAGTAGAATTTACCTCTTGAGAATTCCTCATTTGAGAACCTATTAAGGGGAGAGTTTTTGGTATTTTGAAGAGGATAGGAGATTTCGGATGTGGGGGAGGGTCTTGGGGAGAGATTTTGGCAGAATATTAGAAAGGCACAAGGTTTGAGAGGAGTTAAGAGAAGATGGAGTGAGGGGGTTATAGTGGAGGAGAAGAGGGTTTTAATAATTTTTTAATCAGTAGTTTATTATTTTCTCAAAAGACAATTAATAGTAAGTATTACATGACCAAGAATAGTAATAAATGCATGTGAATTAAAACCAATTGGGCTTACATCATCCGATCATCATAAATGACTCAATTAATCCATCATTTAGCATTTATTGTGAATTATCGGATGCTACTATTCATAAAAAATTCATGTATTTTAGAAAAATCCCAAAAATTCACCCTAACCATTATTCAATGTGTAGAATCCAAAAATAAAATACATTTTTCAAAAATAATTTTCTAAATATTATTAATTTAATATTTAATTAAAATCATAATTTATTATTAAAAACCAATTTTAAAACATCATTTACTTATACTAAAATATAGGTACATCATAATTTCACTTGAATATTATTTTATGACTATCATAGGTAAGTTTACTATTCATTAGGGTATTTGAATATTCATAAGGGTATGTTACTATTTATAAGGATAGGTTACTATTAACCAAAAATTATGTTTTTCTTATCGAACTCCAAATAACTTACTAATTGCAACCATGTATATCAAATTTCTGAAATTCAAAGCACAGAAGTGACAAACTTATGTTTAAAGTCCACTTAGCTCTTAGTAGTTCATTATTTTTTTTTTCATGTTATTATATGACATATTTATAAGATGTAAAATTACCATTGAAAACTTTGGTTCGTTACAGGAAATATCCATAACATAGATCATGACTATCGGGAAAATGAGTAGAAAAATAATGAGAAGTCAATGGTAAGATGTTTTAATTGGAATGAGTTGGAACATTATCCTAACATGTTCCAAAAGATAATGACTTAGGCTAGAAATCATGATGACTTAAAAAAAGCAGTGGAAAAAAATTTAATACTATGACAGTTGATATTGGTACACCAAATGAATTGGTGACATGTATGTTACATGTCTATTAAAATAATTACAAAATCCTATTTGATTCTAGATATTTGAATTCTTTAATTTTTTATAATTTTTCATGAATACATGGAATATCAAATTATGAAAGTATGATTGAACTTTTAGTAAAAAATATATATGTGGAAGTCTTCAAAAAACCAAGATTTATTGGAATCTTCTTATTATTATCAATTAAATAGTCCTGCCAAAAAATCTTGTTGAACTACCCATAGTTAAGTATGATATTATTTTGTGTATGGATTGGATTTCAATTTATGATACTAATATTGATTATAGATCTAATAAATTATTTTTTAATGATTCCATACCTTCAATAACCTACAAATAATTATAGAAATTGATCTAAAATATAAGTGAACTTAACTTAGAATAAATCATTGAAGATAATGATACTATTTAGATTAATGAAGTTCCAGTAGTAAATCAATATACAGATAAATTTAATGATAATGTTCATTATTTCATTCCTAATTGGGATCTTGAGCTTACAATTGACTAAGTTCTTGATGAAAAACCATTTTAAGAACCCCCTTATCAAATGGATAAATCTTAACTTCTAGAATAGAAAAAGTATTTTGAGGGTTTTCTTGATAAAGGTTCTATTCATCCTATAAATTTAGCATGGAGTGATATTTTTCATTTGTTAAAATAAAAAATGGTTCCATAAGAATTTATATTTATTATAGAGAGTTGAATAACATAAATATTAAGAATAAGTATCATTTTCCTCATATTTATGAGTTTTTTTATCAGTTCTAGGAAGATCAGTATTTCCCCAAGATTTACTTGAGATCCAGGTACCATCAACTGAAGGTAAGGGAGGATAAAATTCAAAAAAATATAATTTTATACTACATATGAAAATTATGAGTTTTTAGTTATTCCTTTTGTGTTAAAAAATTCCCCTACTGTATTTATGGATCATATAAATAGAGTATTCCATGAATATTTGGATATTTTTTTGGTTGTTTTTATTTGACAATGTTTTGATTTATTAAAAAATTCATGATTTTCACGAAAAGTATCTAAGGATTATTCATCAATCCCTTAATAAAAATAAGTTTTATGGAAAATCTAGAAAATTTCATTCTTTGTTACAGTAGATTTATTTTCATGGGCATATTGTATGTAAATATGGAACTATAGTTGAGCCCAAAAAAACAAAAGTGGTTGATGAAAAGTCCATACATACAAATGATAAAATGATTAAAATTTTCCTTGGATTTGAAGCCAATTACCACTATTTTTTTAAAACTGTTCATGTTTATGTATCCCACAATATATGTTAACTCGAAAAGGAGTTTTATTTATCTAGACAAAATAATGTGATGATTGTTTTCAGGAACTAAATATAATATTGGTGAATTCTCCAGTTTTGGCCTCACCCTTGAGAAATATTTATTTTTTCCTCTATAAAGGTGGCTCATTGAAGATACTTGGTTTTGTTCTAATGCATAATGATTAGGTAATTATTTATGCTTCTTGGAACTTAAAATATCACGAGATAAATTATTCTTACCATAATTTGGAGTTAGCTGTTATGGGTTTTTCATCAAAAATTTGGAGGCATCATTTATATTTATCAGTGTGTAAAATATATACTGATCATAAAGTTTTTAAGTAACTCAATAGTAATTGAACATGAGATAGAGAAGATGGATGGAACTAATTAAGTATTGTGATTGCAAAATCTATTACCATCTTCGAAAGGAAAATAAAGTGGATGATCCTTTTAGTCAGAAAAGTAATTATATTTTAAAAATATAATGTGTACAACATGATCATTTGATTATTGATTTGATGTATTTTTTATTGGAATTTGAGGGTGAATGAAAATCCTCTTCTTTATTTAGGTGTCAGTGCAATCGTCTCTATTGAGAAAAATTAAGGAACCTCATAATAATTATTGTGAGTTTTAGAAAAAGGTATAACTTGTGGAGAAGATTAATTTATTTCAATTTAATGTTGATAAATAAATTATTTTGATATTTGGTAAGATATTATATTTTCCTTGAGAATCCATATAGAAGAGGGAATTATTATGTGAAACTCGTAACTCTCTATTTTCAATTTATCCTAGCAACACTATGATGCACAGAGACCTTTTGAAGTATTATGAGTGGGATGTAATGAAAACAGATATTGCTAACTTCAACATGAACTTTTTGAATTGTCTATAGGTAAAATTAGATTGAAAATTACTAAAATTGATTATTCCTTATTTTTTAGTATTTGAGTAGAAATATGAAAATATATCCATGGATTTTTTGGTGGGACTAAAAAAAACATCTCAAGTTAATAATGTGATTTGGGTAATTGTTGATTGACTGACTAAATCTACACATTTCATTACTATTTGAGATACCCTATCTTTAGATCATTTGTATCAGTTGTATATTGAATATATAATGATTTAACATGGACTTACTCTCTCTAGTGTATCTGAAAGTGATCCCAAGCTCAATTTTAAATTTTGGAATAGAATTAAGAAGTTGTTGAACAATGAATTAAATTCCAACACTTATTTCATCCTCAATCTGATGGACAAACTGAGTGAAAAATAAATAATTTGGTGGAAATGATTCAAGATTATTCAATGTATTACCAGGGAAGTAGGGATGAACATATTTATTCAATTGTGTTTTATTATAATAATAGTTTTCATTTGAGTATACATATGACACCTTTTGGGGAATTATATGGAATGATGTGTCAAACTCCCTCATTTTTGGGATGAAGTTGGTGAATGAAATTTGATGAGACTAGAATTATTAGAGGAAATGGACAAGAAGGTAAAAAAAATCAAAAACTTATAGGAATTTCTTAGAGAGGGTGTAAATTTTTTTAGATAATAGGAGGAATGATCTTCCATTTGAGGTAGTTGATCAGGTCACTCATAAAATAACTCCATGGAAAAGTGTCATAAATTTTGATACGAAGGGAATGTTATGTCCAAGATTCCATAGACTATATGAAATCCAAGAGAGATTTGGAAAGGTTTATTAATGATTATCCATGCCTATGAATTTATCCTAGGTACACTATCCATTTTCAACCGGTCATTTGCAACATACAAATTACCTATCATAAATAGTGTCTTTTCGATTACTATTTGTGATGGGCCAAACGGTATGTCGCCAAAAATTATTTATTATGGTGTAATAAATAATCAGCCACAACGGTTTTTGACATTCTTTCCTACGATCCAGTGTGAAAAGTAATCACAGTGAGCATCTTCGATGGAATTTTTATACGTCACAAATTCCCATATGCTTGGTATTTTTTGCAACGGAACATAGTGTCCATCAAAAATAATCTTGGTTAAAAAGTATTTTCGACAATATTAATTCTATCACAAATAAGCCGTAAAATAAAACCAATGATTTAACATTACAAAACCCTCCTTTCCTTATTACTCTTCTATCTTTATTCCTCCATCTCCCAAAACAAATCCCATTTCCATACATTTTTTTCCCAACTCTGTGCGACTCCATTCTACCTGTTTCCTTGTGGATTCCAGCTCAAATCTTCAAGGTACAGACTTCTATTCCGTTTTCCGTTAATTTTTTTTACTGTATTTGGGTTTAATGTTAAATATACTAGTTTGGTACCTAGGTTTAGAAATTTATCTAAATTTCATACTTTATTTGATATTTGGGATAGGTGCAATTGTGTTAATTTCTATTTTGATTTTAATCTGATTCATTTTTTTGTGTATTTTGGGTTCAATGTAAAATATATTTTTATGGTTAAACCCTAAGATTAGAAATTTATTTTATTTAATGTTTTATTTGATATTTAGGATTGATGGTATTATATTAATCACTATTTTGAATTTAATCTAGTCTGTATAATTTATTTTAATTGATTTTTAGGAATTCAACTAATTTTTTATTTTTTATATTTATATGTGTTTATATATATATATATAATATGTTTCTGTACCATGTTAATTTTGATATATGTATGTATATATATATATTAAAATGTATATATATATATAAATAATTTTAATTTTTTTTTTGTTTTTTTCGATATATATATATATACATATATGTATGTTGTATGTATATTTATATATATAAATATATAAATTTGATATATAGATCTCTTAAAAAAATTCCAACATATATTTTATATATTTATATTAATTAATAAATCATTTTATATAAATTCATTTAAAAAATACATTATGATTAATTAAGATTTTTTTTATATAAATATATGTAAATAATAATTTCTGTGTATACATCTATAAACATTTTAAAAACATGTAAATGTTTTAATATATATATATATATATATATAATTGTATAATGTTTTTAATATATACATGTATATATATATAAATACATGTATGTATATTATAATTTGAATATATATATAAGTTTTTAAAAAAACATGTAATGTTTATGATATATGTGTGTGTGTGTGTGTGTCTACAAATAGATGTCTATAAATGTCTTAAAAATTTGTAAGGTTTTTAATATATATATATATATGTGTGTATATATATTTTTTTTAGAAAACATGTAAAAATATATTTGATTATGAAATCGTGTAGTATTTATATATATACATGTATATATTAAAATCTGAATGCGTATATATAAATTTTTTAAAAATACATGTAAGGTTTGTTATATATATATGTATATATAAATTTCAAATGTATATTTATTTAAAAAAGAGTCATAATATATTTTATTTATTTATATTAATTTTGAAATCATTATATATATATATAATAGTTATTAATAATTTAATAGTAATTTAAATAATTAATAATAATCATTACATAATTTATAATAATTACTAATTAATTAGACAATGTTATTAAAATATATTAAATATTAATGTATGTTTATATCTGTGTATATATAAATTTAATATATATATTGGTTTAAAGAAATTTGTCAGAATATTTATGAAATATTTATATTAATTTAAAAATATGTAAATATAAATATATAAATATATATATAAAAAAATATTTACATAATATTATTAATAAATAGGAAATAATATTTTTAATTATAGAATAATATTAATAATTATAAAAATTAACTAAATATATGAAAATTTCTGTGTGTGTGTGTGCATGTATGTATGTATATTGGTTTGATATGTTAATTTCTTTGAAGAAACATGTAAAAATCAATTTGATGTAAATAGATTTTATTCTGTCTTATATATATATATAATTTAAGAAATAAATATAAATGAGTGTTTTTTAATAATGAAGAGAAAAATAATTTAAAGAAATCATTTTAACTAAACATTATTTATAAGAATTTTTTATTTTAAAAAATGTTAAAAAATTGGTTAATGAATAAAAATAAAAATTTAAAATATGTATTATTTATTAGAAACATAGTTAATAATAATTATAATAATTTATAGTAATAGTTTTTTAAAAAATATAAAAATTATGAGACTTATTAAAAATTTGTAAAAAATATTATTTATTAAAAAACTATTATTAATTTTAATAATTTATAATATTTAACATCAATGAGTCATTATTATTAATAAATTATTAATATTACCGATGATTGGAAAATCATAATAATAATTTGTTAAAAAATATAAAAACATATAAAAAATAGTTTGTCTTAAAAAATAGCATGTGTCTCATATGATACAAATTTCAATAGATTTTCTATTATTTTCAATAAATAGTGTGTTTCTTATATAATATATTTAAATTTGTTATTTTATTTATGTTGAGCCTCTACAGGCCCCGTAATCCAATGCTAACCCAGTGCCTCACTCTAATCATATTCTATATAGAATATTTCAAGGTGTAAAAATATAATAGAAATTTGAAATTACTAAAAATGATCTATAATAATTGTTATTATTTTGATGTCTTTTAGATTAATATGGAATCAAGAAGTAGAAAGTAGTATCTATTACATGGTCATTATTGGATAAATAATCACAAAAATAAAAACGGATCTGGTTTAGATCCCATCTACATTGAAGATGATGAAGCCTTTATATCATTTACATCGTCAAATTCAGATTTTGTTTTAAAAAAAATTAAATGTTCATGTCAGAAATGTGGTCTTAGGACTTTTGAAATTTTTTACAATGTTAGAATTCATCTATTGTGTTCCGGTTTTCTAAAAGTTTATATTTTTTGTATCAAAATGGTGAAAATATTTTAGTAGAAAATAATTTTTTTGGTTTCAGATCCATCATTTCAGAATTTAATATTTGAGGCAGCTGATATATCTATTCCTGAAACAAAAACTCAGAATGACATTCCTAATCCAGAATTTAAACTTTCTCAGTTTTACAAATTGTTGTAATCTATTTTGGAGGCCTTATATTCGAGAATCCAGATGAGAAAACATGAAGCTGATTAAAAATGTATGTCTATTAAAACAGATTTTAGAATGTCTAATAACTGTTTTGATTAGATTTTATCTTTGTTTGGGTTGTTTTTTCTTAACAGAAATACATTACTTGTAAGTTTCTATGAATATAAATGGTTTGATCATAATTTGGGTCTAAGTTATTAGAAGATAAATGCATTTTCAAATGACTTCATCTTATATTATGTTGAATATGAATCTTTTGTTAATTATCCAACATGTGGAGAATCAAGGTATAAAGGGGCACAATAAAGAATGTCTAGAGTTCCTATGGAATAGTTGAGATATTTTTCAATTAAACCTCATTTACAGTGTTTATTTGTGTCTCGCAGCATAGTTGGATTTATGACATGGAATAAATCAAATATTTTCATCACATAAAGCTTAAATATTCCATGAGATGGCGACTCATGGAAAAATTTTGACCAGATGCATTCTTCTTTTTCTCTAGAACCTCATAACATATAGATGGGTCATTCTATTGATGGTTTTTGTCGATTTGGTGCTTACAACAGTCGATATTTTTGTTGTCTTGTTTTCATTACTCTTTAGAGATGCCTCCTTGGATGTTGATGAAGGAACCACACACACACACACACACATATATATATATATGATGCTATTAATTACAGGATATCCAAGGAAAAATATTGTTGTTTATTTGAAACCACTAATTGATGAGTGAATTTCATTATGGAACGACGATGTGACTACATTTGATATAGCTGTAGATCAGAATATTATATTGAAGGTTGCATTAATATGGAAGATCAGTGACATTTCAGCACATTTTATTTTATTTGGATAGAGCACACATGGTCTAAAATCATATCTGTATTGCCTGGCTGAGAATCAATAATTTATGCTTTGTAATGATAGAATGGTGAGTTATTTTGACTGTCATCAGAGATTTCTTCATGCAAATCACCCTTTTTGAAGAAACAGAATTTATTTTACAAAAGGAATAATTGAAACAGATGCACCTTCATCAATTCTCTCAATTAATCAAGTAAAATATATTATCTCTACATTACGTCATGTTACTTTTGGACCAACCATAAATTTGATAAAGAAAAATGGTTTTGGGAGAGATCATAATTGAATAAAGAAGAGTATTTTTTGAGACCTTCCATATTGTTCTGATTCATTGGTTCATCACATGTTATATGTAATTCATATTGAGAGTAATGTTTTTGATAAAAAAAATTAGACCGTTTTGGACATACCTAGTAAGACCAAAGATAATGTAAAGGAACTGTTTGATCTTGCACAGATTTGCATATGTCCTAAACATGAATTATTTGAAGATGAAAGATCGCACAAATTAATGAAGACAAATAAATATTACTCACTTAGTAAATAAAACCATTTATTATTATATCAATGTATTAGATATTTGGGGTCAAAATATGATTATACTTATAATTTGTCTCATTGCATTAGAAATGGGCATTTTAACAGGTTAAAAAGTCACGAATGTTGTGTCGTAAATGAATTTTTACCCATTTTTGGTCTTAGAGGGTTGTTGAATTATTCAATCTTGGACATGTTGATCTAAATATCATTTTTTCGAGATATTTTTGTGGCAACATCGGATTATAATGCATTGAATTTCCTGGAAAATGATGTTATTTTAATTTTATGTAAACTGGAGAAAATCTTCCCACCGAGCTTCTTATATTCCATGGAACAGTTAACATTGAATATTCTATATGAAGATATATGTTAAGGGATGGTACAATTCTGGTTAATGTATCCATTTGAGATATGTATGAAAAAATTAATGAATAAATTACATAACAAAGCATCAGTTGAAGGGTCGATTGTGGAAGCAGAATTGCAGGAGGAAACTTCAAATTTATACTCTTAATATTTTGACATGGAATATCCTTCAAGACATAATCATGTCAGTTATAATGAGACAAATTTTGATGATGTTACAGACCATCAGTTGTTAATTTTTAATCAACATGCTCTTGGTTTCAGTGGTTATCATGAGCGACGACTTACAGATGGAGAATTGTACAAAGCTCATACTTATGTTCTGCTGATTTGTGACAAAATGAAACGATTTGTGCAGTACTTACTAATTTTTTATTATTTATTTAAATATTAATAATAGATATCTTTATTTAAATTAACTTTTTTTGTAGTCTATATACTGACCATATCAAAAATCAATTTCTAAAAATTATATATGTTGCTCTTGAGGTACATCAGAAATAAAATATTTCATATTTGTTTCAAAGATTGGTATGTAAATTTTCTTTAGAAGGAATAATAAATTAATTTTTCAATGATATCAATTATTAATAATTTTAATTTTTTACATGTAAAAAAACATGACAATAAAATTTAAAGTCGATTATGTGTGCTCAAAAACCCTCCATCGAAATTGGTAAAATATTATAATGGGTATATGGTAAATAGTTTTTGATTCCATACATGCATATATGGTGGATCAATGAAATAAATAAATAGTGGTGTTTGTTTGAAATTATACCATCATAAAGAAAATGATGTTAACTTTAATGGTATTCTAGATGAAATAATTGAGTTATGTTATTAGGTATCAAACTATATTACAATGTTTAAATTCCATTGGTTTGATACCGATCGGGGGTGTAAGTTCTTCCACGACATGAAGTTGTTGACCTTAAATATAATAGTATTCTTACATCAAATGAACCATTTATGTTGGAACACTAAGAACATGAAGTTTACTATGAAAATTATTTTGATTTTTTGAGATATTTGAAAGATTGTTGGAGTGTGATAAAAATAAAATCACATGAAAATCAGTTAATTGAAAATGAAAATGGTACTTCAGAAGTGCAACATATTGAAATTTTTCAGAAAAAATACCAAAATATATATCTTATCCGATGGGATATAAATATTGATGATAAAACCCCTCATTTAGTGGCTTATTATATAGACAATTTTGATTAATTAATAAGGAAAGATGAAACTGAAAGTCATATAGAAGTTGACAATGTTGAAGATGAGGATGAAGACATTGATGTAGATGAAAATGGTGATGAAGATGAAAATTGATGTATTATATTCCAGTATTTAGTTACATGTTATTATCATATTATGATATTTATTAGTTTTTTAAATTTCATATTTGTATTAACAATCTGTTACAGGTAACATCTTTTTTCTATTTTTACATTCTTCAGTTTTTTATATTTCATATATATCTTAAAAATCTATTACCGGTGATAATATTTGTTTTATATGGATGGAGATGATACTCATAATGATTTATTACATTCTGTCACTGATATCAGACATTTGAATAATGAGACTGATTTAGCCGATCCTCTTCAGCTCGGTCTTCCTACTAGGAGGGGGTACATACTTTCTTGATTACTGATTCCAGATCCTATTCCATATAGATGACCAACTATTGATTTTTATTCTCATTTACATATCTATGTTTAATTTATTAATATGAAATTTATATTATAGTAACTAACTGTATTAATTTTGATAATAATTTTATCATTATATATTTGTTTCAATTTTCACATTTTTTCACATTTAGCCATTGGCTAGGCTGGTGTGATTCTAAGAAATTATTTTTCTGAGCCATGGGTGTCATGTGACCTGGTACCTGTTGCTGTGCTGGACTAGATGTTCGACCACTAGATAGTACGTTATTAAATAATATATTATTTTTAAAACATATTTAATTACTAACATATATTTTTAAATTTATTTTTAAATTTATTTTCTTGGATTTTTGATAATCAAAGAGGTCTTATCCGAAAGGAATAGGGTACTTCTATACATGATCACTTTCATCAGTTTGGAATCTCACATCATCTTGACTATATATCATTTGAGGTATGGGATGGGTTATGCTCCTTCTGGCTGGGAAACACTTTTTGGAAGAGATCATTAGGTTAGTGTCAGATCCAGGGGTGGAAAAAGGTCACCCATAGTGTCGAGGGTCATACATATAGAATACATCGATGAAATATGTTATGTGATATTATTTATTAATGTATATTTATGTTAACTATATCCAATTTTTTATATTATACAGACCTATACTGACCCATCTATTAAAGATTTTGAGGTTTATGAGAAGATGTATTCGGATCCCCATACATGGGAAGTTATAGGTGAACTACAATGTCATATTGTGGGTAGTGATTTTGTTGATCAATGACATCAATATTAATTTTATTATTATTATAACTTATCATTATTTTTAAAAGAAACATATGAGGATGATACTTCTCATTCATTCGATAATCAAGATGAGACCAAACAAGATGTCACTGCTAATTCTGGTTTTTATGATGGGCCTTGGATACATGCGACTTTGTAGGGTGTCTAGAATGTAGAGTGATTGGTATTGGTTCTCAACTAACACCTATGAGATATTATGTAACTTTGGCAATGGAATCAGTGGGAATTAAGGGAGCTCATGGAGAGTCGTTGTTGATTCCATCATGTACTGCACATTATGAGGAGAGGTTGAGACATCAGAATGAGATGATACAACATATGTAGATACAGAGGGAGGAGGATCATGAGCATCAGGGTTTGAGAGATGAGGAGATTATGGAGTATATGCAGCGTCTTGCATGTGGCGTTGGTATGTAGTTTCCTTCCCCTGGTCCATTGAGTGATCCTCTTCCACCTAATTCCATTTGATGACTTCTAATGATTTTATGACTATTTTGTAATTTGGTATAATAGGCATATTATATTGGAAATGATGTATTACTTTTATGTGCATTTTTTTAAAATATTTTGCAATGTCTTTTTAAATATTTGTAATATTATTTTTTATTTATAAATAATTTAATTTTTTTTTTAAAAAGGTTATTTAAAATGGAATATTTATCCATTTTAAGAGTTTATTTTTCGATACATCGTCGCAAAAAGGTTCTAAATAATATTTCGGGATTTCTTTTTGAGGAGCTACATATCCATCGCAAAAGAGGGTTTCTTTGACAGGCCATCGCAAATAATTATACTTGTTACACCTTCTTCTGTGATAGATACCCATCGCAACTAAACTATCACAATTATCAAAAATTCGGACTGTGGTAAATAATGAATTTCATGGTTCAATGTTAAAATGTATGTGCTAGATTTATCTCGCATTTTGAGCTCTGATGTAGTTTATTTGGAAGAAACCCATTCTTGTGAGTAATAACCTGTTTATATTCTTCACCATAGAGATAATCTATTTCAGAACAAGGATATTCACCAGGTTTATGTTTCTTTGGGGAAACAATATGTTTGAAGAGGAAACATGGAAATCCAAAAATACTATAAGGGAGAAACATCCCCATTTGTCTAATAAAGGAATAAAATTGTGAGGATGAAATTTATAGGGGGTAATGTAACAACCTAATCACTAATAGAGTAATTTATTTCATATTTTTTAGTACTAAAGAGTTTGATAATTAAATTTATTGTAAATATATTATATAATTCTTGAGTTAAATAGTTTTATTAAACTAATTTCTTATATTGTAATATTTAAAAGGTTAATTATCAAAATATATAATTTTAATTTGAAAAAAATAATTTCATTTTTGAAATCACCATATTAAAATTAGGCTGGTGAAATTTTGTGTTTTTATGTACAAGTTAAATTTTTGGTGTATATCAAAAAAATACAGTTTTTTTAAAATATAGTATTCTTTTATATATCCTCAAGAAATAATTATTATTTAAAAATTTTCAAACTTATGTATTGACTAAATTATGATATTATAATATAAATATTGTAAAAAAATAATTCATAATATGTAAATTATAAATTATTTCATGATAAATATAAAAATAATTTTCAATACTGACGTAGTGCCTATACAACATTGGAAAAGTAAAAATTGTTTATTTATAGATAATAATTGAGTGATAAGAATTATTTACAAGAATTTTTCATTAAAAAATATGTATTTATAGTTATTTTTATTTATATTTTCTAATTTTTATAGTTATATTCCATGAATATCATTCAAATTCTTGTGCATTGCATGCACAAGGCATGAAAAGTCAAATTAACAAATTAAATATGTTGTCTTGATATAGATATGAGTGAATATACATGATGAAAAAATATAAATTATTATATTTAACCTAATTATTTTTTATTATAATAATTTATTTTTAATTTTCTATTTTATATAATTACCTTTAATTCTTATGCAACACTGGTGGAGTGCTTGTGCAAGCCGAAAGAAAATCCATAAAATGATTTTAAATTAAATTATAAGAACCATTAAATTACCCAAAAAATTGTCTAAATATTAAGGTATGAGTATTTATTGACCAAAATGATACTTGGGTCAAATTTAGGACCTTTTGGAATCCAATTGTTTAATATTAATTCCCTTATAATATTTATTTAAAATAATGTCAAATCTTCCACACTATGACATTAAATTAGTATAAATTTTTATTGATATAACATTTTTTAGAAGATATGTTTAACTATAAATAGTCTATATAAAGATAAAAGATTTATCTTATTCATGTATATCTATTTTTAATTTCTATGCAATAAATAAATACCTTAAATTCTTACATAATGAGGACGCAATAATTATTAAATTGATAGAAAATTAAAATAAATGATATTACACATATTAAAATAAATATAATTATGGATTATTAAGATTATAAATTAATTATATAGATAACTATGACATTTCTATGATATGATAAAACATAGGTGAATTTTTTTCAAAATTTTTATTGATTTTTTAATGTCATAGTAAAGAGTTGTATTAAATTTGACAATAATGATTTTCCTTAAATTTAATATTTTATAAAATTATATTAAAATAATAAAAACATTAAATAAGACTAAAGGGGATATGATATTTTCAAAAATGTCATTCTATATGATTTATAGTCCATTTGGAGGACTCTTTTATTAGATTATCCTTATTATATTTTAATATTTAATGAAATTCCTTAAATTCCCCTCACCTGAATTATAAAAGGACACTCCTTCCTTCACATGATTTTTCCACCAAGAGTATTATAGATAGGTTATACTCTTCCCAATTATATTATAATCATCTCTTCCCACATTCTAGTGTTTCTATTGTAACCAAAAGACCAATTCCATGTTCCTTAATTATGTTCTCAAGGAGACGACATTCAAGAGGTAAATTCCTCCTTTCTCTTTTAAATTCATTCTTTCTTCTACCTTATCCTTACGTCCTATAAATTTTTTATAAATAACTATAATATCATATATATTATAATTTTATTTTTTTCAATGGAATATCTTTCATAAATTATCTTCTCTTCTCCTTGTATTCTTAAAAATAAAAACACCATCCATGGTAGGTCGATTCACTGCCTTCGTGGACGATGAGTTTTTTATTTCCCATTACTGTATTCATAGAAAGTTTAAAATCACACATAATTCATTATAATTACCTAATTATATATATTTTCTCACTTATTTATCACTATTTTTATTTTACAATAATTTCCATAATAAACCGATCATGAAAACATAAAATGAACGTACCCAAAACAATGGAAATAATGAAATATTATTAATAAATAGGTGGAAAGGTGTTATAAAAAGATATTATGAGGTATTATAAATATTAATATATTTAAATAAGAAATTAATAAAACAATTTAATCCATTATATAAGAGTTTCGATCATGTTTTAAATAATTTGAACCTCTATAAAGGGACATTCCTTTAAAACTCATATTTTAATGTTTCTTTTTAAAAAAGTAAAAAAATGGGTTTTTAACTTATATGAAGGAAATGGAATTTCTGGATTCCATGTTAATATAATATTTTTAAGCTTACTTTATATTTTTATATTGTTACTTTAAAATAAAATGTTTTCCATTTTACGTACACAGTTTTTCAAAATGAGTGATTTTCAAAATGGAATGTTTACTTACATCAAAGAGTGTTTTATGATGCAAGCATTCATGGTTTCTGTTGATTTTATGTTTCTAAGAAATCATATATGATTATATGTGCTTATTTTATATATGAATGACTTGTATTTCCATGAAAATCCATGGATTGGTGGTTATATTATAAAACAATGATGGGTGGTTTCATGATAAACAAAGGATAGATAGTTATGTTATAACCTCTAATTCATTAGGTACACCGGAGTTAGAGGATGGCCATTTTGGATACTCCATTTTCATGAGTGATATGTAAAATGATTACTCATGTTACTTAATTATATATTATACTCATTATCTTGAGTTTTCATGAAAATATTTCAATTTTCAAGAGGTAAGATAATGCTCTTTTTGAAAAGATGATTCTTTTTTTCGAGGTAAGAGAGGTGTGTTTAAGCGGAATTTTTTTTATGTATTTTCACTAAACTAATTATTCCCTTTATTTTAATACTGTTAATTATATTTTATTCTCATCCAATGTTTTAAAATGATTTTCATAGGATTTAAGTGATACCAGAGATAAGGATGAGATCAATGGGAAAATTGTGAAGATTTCCTATAAAGGGAAAACATGTCTTCTTTTAAAGAATATTGTTTTATAAAAAAATATATACTGTGTATATGTTACCACCAGTAATTTATGGGTTTAACATGTATGATTTAGTCAAAATTATCTAAAACTCTAAACATAGAATATCTTTTGGAAAAGAAATTTATTTCTTGTTTTAAAATAACTAGAATATGTATTACTTAAGCTTGTGTCATTATATAAAATTTAAACTATAATAATTTTATGTACACATAAATAAATCAATAAAATTATCTTAATAATATGTTAAATAAATAAAATTATTAAAAAGCAAATATTTAAAACATTAAAAATGATGTTTTATTTTAAAATGTTCCTTACCTCATGTCTGACTCATCACGTACATTCCTCATCTCACTAAATAACCAAATTATGTTAATTGTTTTCTTTATTAAGATCCATTAACATGTTTTTTTTTAAGTTTATTTTAATTATTACAATTTTATACTATATTAATTAATAATTTAAGTTTATGTTATTAGTTTTGATGATATTCAACTCATATGTCCAAAATTAATTTTGTAGGTTTACTATGGTAAACAGTGTCAATATTCGATCATCCATAGAATAATAATCATTACAGAAGTATAATTTTTATACATTAATTATACTTTTAAAACTAAACATGAAATATGGTTATGAAAAATGATATATGTTACAATCATTGATACAATATACTTGACGTACGCATGAGTAATGTTTCGATTTTTCAATGATCATGGTGAAAAGAAGATATGTTTTATTTTACCTTAAAAATATAATTTTATAAAAAATAAAATATTATTTATTTAAATACACTAATATATACCATATATGTGATGTGGTGATGAAAAATAAATAACATCGCTCCATGGAGGTGGTAATCCACACGTACACACAACCAACATTATCATTTTTATACTGATTTGAAAGGTAATAAAAAAAGATGAAATATTAAATTTCATGAATGAAAATATTTCACTAATATCATATAGATATACATTAAGTCTATCTTTAGGAATACTTTTAATAGTTAGTAATAAAAGACGAATGACATTATTTCATGAGGTGATAGTTCATTGTACATACAAATGTCATTTTTGTTTCCCTTTTGATGGAATATGAGATGGGTATACATTCTATCATTAACATATTAAAATATAAGTATATGAAATATATTAGTTTTATTATTTCATCATATTTTAATAATATTATATGGATGTTGTAGTAGAAATAAAAAACTATTAGGTTAACAACTAAACCACTTCTTCTAAAAATCACATAAGGATTATTCCTAAAGCCTTCCTTATAAAGACCCAACCATAAAAATTACATAATAATGATTTTTAAGTCATGAATTAAGTTTATTAAATTCCCAAGGATAATTTTGGTTTATTTTTTTAGTGAATTAGGTCAAATATATTATAAAAATACCCATATATTATAATTTTGACACTTCTGCATATTATGCACATTCATATAAAATAAATTTTCTAAAATAAAAAAAAATCCATTAAAGAAAAATATTCATGAAATTCCACATGAACTCATCATTTCCATTAACCATCATAAAGATTTATTAATAAAAATTAATTCATGTGATGAGAACAAAAATATAATTATGTGAGATAAAAAAATAAGTAAATAAATAAACTTTTTAACCTATGAATAATTAAAAAAATTAAATTTCAAAATGAACTTTGATGTCAAAATAAGCATTTTATTATACATGTAACAAAATTTTCTACCCATGTAATTTAACAAAATATTTCATAAGAAATATTGAGGAAAAAATTTAACTCATAAATGTTTCCTAGAAATCATGAAAAAATATTAATGGATTTTTCACAATATTATAATTTTCATCGATAAAAAGTATCATATACATTCCTTTAAGCATGTGATCATTATCTTACCTTTATAAATATTAATATTTTTTTCTAAAAACCAATATAAATAATAGAGAAAGCATATAGGCATATTGGGAAATCATTTTTCATATCACTTTTACAAAATTAATAACCATACAACTAACTTCCATAAACAATTCATTGGAGGAATATCATGGACACACTTGATCTTGGATTATAATGGAATGGTCCATCATTGGTTAATAACATAACCAACTATCCCTATTTTATAATAAACCCACCCATATGTGGTTTATAAAAGAACCATTAATCATCATAACCAATAAACAAGAACCATAACATAGTCATAAAACATTGATGCTTTCATTTTCACCATTACACTCATATAAATATTTTATTCATCAATAAGAAAAAAAATTCAGATATCAAAGTATCCATTCAATTTTAAAACCATTTTTGAAAATAAACAAGACATAGTGAGGGTGGGTTTTTTATTTGAAAAAAAAAAATTAATATTTTAAAGTATTTTAGATATCAAATAACTATTATGGTAGTGGAAAAATCCATTTTCACTGTATATGTTAAAATAGAACATTCTGTTTATCTTTTGTAAATATAGTTAAAATGTTCTGAATAAAATACAAAAAAAGAATACTATTTTAAAAAAATAATTAAAATAAAAAAGGGAAATAAAATTACCTCTATAATTATTTTATGTCTATATAAATACATCTATAAAATAATTTTAAGAATATGGAAATAGATGAGAAAGATTTAGAAGCGAGACTTGAAAATAGGATTCAAAAAATAAATTCTCTTACCACAAGTCCAACTCATCACATACATTATTTATCTTCCTAAATAATAAAATTATTATAATTATTAACTTTCTTAAGATTAGTTTCATGTTAATTATTCCATTTATTTTATCTCATGTAATTCGATATTTAATTATTAAATCAATTAAATTCACATTAGATGTTTCTACAATATTCGGTTCATAAATCAAAAATGACATCAGTAGGTTGACTATGGTTAAAAAATATTTATTTAATAAAATCAAGAATAATAATAATGATATAATTATAATTTTTATACACAAACTGTACTTTTAAAACTTATCATAAAAATGGTATTTAAGAATGAACTATATTACAATCATTGAGATTGTAGGTTGTATGTATGCTTGGGTAAAATTTCCATTTTTCAAAGATAATTATAGAAATAAGGTTATAATTATTTTATCTTGAAATAATGATCATAATATCATAAATATAAAAACATTCACTAAATATGCTTATATATATCATTTATTTTATGTGATTATGAAAAAATAATCAAATCCTTTCACAGAGGCGGTAGTCCACACGTACATACGACCGACGATATCATTTTCCAATGAATAAAGACTTTATAAAATAGTTGATATATTTATTATATATAATGGTTAATATTTAATTAATAATATATATATATATATATTAAATTCATCATTAAAAATAGTCATAAGAGGAGGTGATGGAAAAGAATCACGTGGGTCTATGTGGTGATAGTCTATCATACACATGAATGATTGGTTTGTTACCAATTTGATGGAATATGAGATAGATATATTTTTTGGAATTAATATAATAATATATAAATATAAGGTATATAATGGTGTTGTTATTTCATCATGGTTTAAGAATATTTTAATAAGTTGAAAAAAGATGGAAAATGTAATGGCTTGGTTATATACTATACCTATTCTTTGGGAAACCTCTTAAGGATTATAAAAAAAGATTTCATACTCAAATTTATGATAACAACCACGGCTCAATGATGTGGGTATTGATGTAAGGTAGGGATTTGGTTTGGAATTTTCTTAAACAAAATTATTTTGAATTCTGGAGAAAATAGGAGAGGAGGATCTCTTTAATAAGAGAGTGGAGGGGAATTCTAAGAATTTTAAAAAACATGAAATTATTATAAATTAAATTTTTGGTTAAAAGGGATAAAGATTTAAATTACTATTAGAAAATATTAGTATTACTTGAATGTTCTCATATAATAAAATTTATTCATGTTCAGATAATGTTTCTACACTTATGTTTTTTATTAAAATGTGTTAATGCTAATTTATGATTATTGTAGTTATAATGTTTTTAATTTTTAGTGGTAAATATATTTAATATAAAAGGATAATTTTACATTAAATAGAAATTGGTTGATTTTTTAAACATTATACCAAAAAGTTATCAATATATAGTAATTTTAGGAATTTTAAATCATTTAATAAATTATTATTTGTTATAAAATATCATTAATGTCAATTTTTGACCTTATAATTTACATTTACAATAATAAAGTCAAGATAATAATGTAATTAAAACAAAATCTTTGAAAACATCCATATTATATTGCATTTATTGAAAATTTCTCTAATACAATAATTATTTTAAATTAAATTACTTTTAATTTTTTTAAAATCATTTATTTTTTTTCCATTAATTGAATAATTACTATGTCACTGTTGAAAAATAATTTAAGATAATTATTATTAACTAAAATTAATAAATAAATAAACATGATAAAAAATTCATTTATGTTTCAATTTACTATTTAGAACCAAGAACATCCTCTGTTTATCCCTATGTTAAAAATAGTACAATTATTTAATGATTTAGTGTGACATTTTGGGTTTTATATTCACTTAAATATTATAAAGTTGAAGATAATTGAAATAAGGAACAAAGATTTCATTTTTTTCAAGATATGTATGGACGTGGATGAACATGATCCATCCAATGGGATAAATTCTAGTTTTAAGATTATTTTTATTCATTATCATATTATTTTAATCCCTTAATTATCTGATTTACACTTTACCATGGTAATTTTTTTACTAAAGCTACTATTTATAAAGTACAAAAATCAAAGGGACATATTTACAAAATTTTAAACCCCTAATTACAAATTTAAAATAATTTTTTCTTTATTTAAAACAATGAAGTGAGAGAATTTAATTTAATATTAATCTAAAAATATGAGATGAAAAAAAATCAGAAAACTTATCTTTCAAAGCCTAAAATGTTTGTATAATATAATGAGATATAAAATTACTTTAAAAAAACAAAGATTTATTTTTTTCAAATAAAATATAACTAATTAAAATTTAAAACTAATACAAAATATAATTTTACTTTGTAAATAATCAAAAAGAAAATACAATTATCAATATAAATTAACACTTTTCAATGTTTATTGAAAAATCAATATTTTCTAAAGATTATAATAAATTCATCCTAGGATAATTTTGAAATGATAAATTGATTTATTTTTCATTGATTCAAATTAAAATTCAATGTTTTTTAAATCAATATTTTAAATAAAAACATATAATGCATAAAAATCAGATTATGTTAGAAATAATTATTTTTTCATTTGAAATGAACAGTTACCTAATATTGTTATATTGAAAATAAAACTATAAAATCCTACTAATAGATATTAATAAGACATGAAAATGATTTATTCTAGTATAACATTTTCTATTACTGTTAACCCTTTTTGATTATTTCAAGGTTTTTGGTTTTGTTAACAACTAACTTATCATAAAAGAATGTTTTAGTAAAATAGGTGGAAAATGTGTTGAAAAAAGTTTATAAATTTTATTAGATAAGTTTATGTGAATAAAATTTAATTAAGTGCTTTAAAAATGTTAGAGATTATATGAAATATGTGATGAATTATAAATCATTCCATCATACATAGCTCATTGGATTGACTATTTGTACAAATGATAGAATTTATTTAAATGAAGTAATTCAGAAGTTGCTAAGAATCCATTGCAAAATGTTTTCTTTGTTTTGAGTCAAAAGGTTATGATGTCTTAGAACAAAAAAATCTAGTCAAATGATGCTTTTATATTCTTTCACGTTCCTAATCATCATGAAGAATACATGATACGAGATAGAGTTTATAGAAGAAGTGAGAGACAAAAATATATGTAGTCTCTAAAAATGAATTCTTCTGAATGAATGTTATCAGATATAGAAGCAGTTCGGAGTTTGCAATCGGTGATGTTTGAAGTCAATTATCAACAACATGTTTTAGGATAAAAAAGTTGTTGGAAGAGTTCGAGTGTGCTAACAAACTTACATAATTGAACATGTGGAAGTTGCTAAGTTGTTACAAATGTAAGTTTTGATCACATTCATTAAAAACCAATTAATCATATGATATATTAAAACCAATCCATTAAAAGATATTTGATAATGATAAATTTTTTTTTAAAAGGTTGGGGTCGAAGCCTCAATTTATTATTTAAAGCAAAGACCTCTTTAGATTGGGTAGAGGGTGACCCATTACATATCCCGAAGGCCCAAGGCCAAGTGGCCTGAATACAAGGCTTGAAAGCCCATTTTTTGGCCCAAAGGACCCCTCAGTGAACAGTACTGCTACAGTACCCGCGCTGCTATAGTACCTGCTACAGTAACCACCGCCGCTACAGTGTCTCCACTGCTACAGTTCCATGACTGCTACAGTGCCCCTACTACAGTAACCCGGAAATTCACCCCTGCCCGGATTTGATCTCGGGTCTTTTGGATGCCAAGCAGGAGCTTGTACCACTAGGGTACAAGATCGTTGGAAATTTGATAATGATTAATTATTGAATGTAGAGTTCTATAGGATGCACAGTTCCATCAAATACTGAACAACAGTCTACCCAATTTGTAGGATGTATTTCATATGGGCTAGAGTTATTGACACTGATTCATTTGAATCGTTGTAAAAACTGATTCAACAAAAGATTTTTTAACACTGATCTTCTGTATAAATGAAAAGAAAAAGTGGGTAATCAATTTCTATAAAAATATATTCCCTTGAAAGAAAAGATCAAAATATGAGAGGTCATATGAAAATTTAAAAACTGAGCATCCTGAAAATTATGTTTCCAATAAAATTTGAGTTGCTACTAAAGTGGGTACTAGTATTGAAAGTCTATAAAATTTGTAACAACATAGTAAACCATTTTCATTTGATATGAATTATTAGATAAATAAATTGTATATGTGTTATATTTTAATAGATCAAGAGCTAATCTATTCCATTTTCAATTTTTGGGCTTAAAAACTTTAATCAATTTTAACATGTGTTCAGTATTTTCAATTGGGTCATGAGAATTGGAATATCGAACAAGTAAAAAACTGAGTTGTGTTGAATTTTTAATTAATGGTTAGATTATTTATAATGTGACATATTGATTGATATTTTTTAAATTGATTCAAGTGGATCAAATAAATAATATTTTTTTGGTTCACCATTTCCATGATATTGTTTTTATTTTTCAAATGGGTTTTCTATCTTGTTTAAAGATAGAAAATTCGAGTAGATTTGTGATGATTCAATAAGTTTTGATATGACACCAAAAAGTTGATAAGATTTGAAATATATAAATTTAAGTTCAAATTAAATAGATATTATGGCTTTTGGAACTTGGGGGAGCAGGAAAATATTTTAGTTTCCCGCCTTTACTATTTTTGGAGCACCTATAAATAGAGGTGAAAAGTAATATGTACATTACGCTAATAAAACATGAGAAAAATTATTTAAAATGTATAATTAGTGTCATAAGTTAGTTTTATAACCAAATTAGTTTTTAGTGGAATAATATTTTCTAGAAAAGAGTATTATGATCACAATATCATACTAAGACAAGGTCATATTACTAGAATGAGGGAATCAAACTGAGGGTTTCATTGCAATCTTTGTGAAGTTGTTTAAGAAGTATATATTTTTTATACTAAGAATTAGTCTGTCAGAATGGAGTTGTTATAAATAATCCATTAAACATTATAAAATCATACAAATTAATATTAGACTAAGATTCTGGATGGACCATTGGTGGTGAAGTTTGACCAAGTTATATATTTTGGTGTGAAAAAAATAGTTGTAAGAAAAATTTCATAATCTTACAAGAGTCAGTATAATAATTCGTATCAGGAGATATAAGGTGTCTAACACAAGTTTAGAAAATTTGTATTCACTTCTTCATAAAATATAAATTCTATAGACCAAGGGGAGTGGCTATATAAAGAATGTAGGTTCACAAAATAATGATGTACCTTGTAAATCATGTGTGACATGTGGAGTTTTTTATTTCAATGTGAATATGTTTTTAGAAAATGTTTATAAGGAAGAAACTCTAACAAGTTATAAGGTTAAGTGTCTTAAAGTTGATATTTTAAAAAAATTAATGACAAATTCAACCCCCCTCTTAGTTGTTCTTCGATCCTTTAGAACAGTAATTGTAATCAGAGAGAGGTTCCCTTATTAAATCATTCTTATGGATAATATTAATTTTGTGAAGATTAGACGAATTAATATTTTTGATAGAAAAATTTATTATGGTTGGATAAATATAATGATTCTATATATCCAATTTCTCATCCATGAAGTTTTTTATGCTACTATAATTGGGTTTCCACACATTGAGAGGGATTTTATGATGACTTTTTCTGACTAGAGAAATATTGAAGTTGATGGAAACATAGAAATTATATTCTTATGTCTCTATAAGAAATTTTTAATCTCAAGGTAACACATATAAAAACATCAATGAGTATGTAAGAAAAGCTAAAATGTTTTTTTGAAGTAAATAATAACATTAAAAAAGAAAAGCTACAAAAATGGATTAGCATGTTTAGTGATATAAGATGAGAGATGAATAAACTATTGAAGAATACTTCACAAGAGTAAACGAGATTTGTTTGAATCATAATTGGTATCAATGATGTCTGGGAAGATTAAAAAAATTTGAATAAACTCATGATAATATATTTTTGATTCTAAAATATATACATTAGAATATAAAGATGATTTACCTCTAGATGAAATGCATAAATTTCTAACTTCTTATGAAATGATTTAATCACCAGTGTTAAAAAATAATAAGAAAGATGAAAAGGATTTTGAACCTATGATAAAGATGAAAATTCAATATGTTGATGATGATGATCCTTATTATTTTGAAAAAAGTGTATGATGAGTTAAATTAAAAAAAAACATGTCTGTTATCTACAAAAAATATCAGTGAGAAAGAGGAATGTATGAATGAAAAATTACTTTAATTTAATAAGTGTGGTGGAATATAGAAGTTTTCTATAAATTTCCCCAAGAAGATTTTTTGATAATATCAAGAAGATTCCAATAAAAACATTAATTAAAGAAGTGGAAAAAAGTTCTAAATAAGAAAGGCAATCCAAAATATATAAGAAGAAGTTCACTAAAAAAGGAAAAGGTAAAATGAGTAAGAAAGATGAATCTAAATAAATTGAAAAAAAAATTCTTCAGAAGATGAATATGTAAAAATGGTCAAAACATTCATTTGCAATATTAAAAAAACAAAAGATTCCTCAAATATAGAAGAAGAAAGAGGTGAAGAATATTTAAGAGAGTATCAAATCATATCAAAACTTGTTTCATGTATCACCCCAGTAATTTGTTCAATAATTTTAAATAATTTAAAATTAAGTGTTTTAATTAATAATAATACTTATAAATAATTAATGGTCTAAAAAATACTATTTTACACTATTATTTTTTGTATAATAATATTTTAACGTGAATAAACTTATTTCATCAGTATATTATTTAATATAATATTTTAAAGAATAATACATATATTTAATATTATAATTATTTTGAAAAATAATAAATTATATTACGAACATATTCACTATTAATATGACACCCCATGATTTTATGGAATGTTATTCTTAAATAATTTCAATTCATGGGATAACTTATATACACAAAACATTGAGTCATTACAAAACAAAACATTTTTATAACCTATCCAATGAACATAATTTTGATGCTTCTGTGATTTGAATTTCGAAAAATAGACATACACCATCGCATTCAGTATGATTTTTCGAGTCTAATAGGATCAACATAATTTACTGGTGAATAGTATCTTGACCCTTATGAATAGTTATATATCCTTATTAATAGTAACATGGCCCATATTATTATTAATGTACCCTTATGAATATTAACCTCACCCATGTAAGTATGAATATAATATAAGCACCTTACTAATGAAAGTTAATATTTTAAACTTAAATAATTAAGTGTTTGTATTTTTGTGAGTAATAAATATTTAATTCCAATTTTAAAATTAATAAATTAATTTAAAAGATAATTCTTAAAATATATTCATAAATAAATATTTTATTGTCCTGTTATTTTGGGATAATTTAATGAGATCTTAGTTAATTTTTCATGGTATTATAAAAATAGTTATAATTTTAAAAACTGTATTTTTTTTAATCAATAATGATTATAATTAAAAATTAAATTTATATTATGTATAAAATTATTTTCAGAAAATGGAGCTGACTTTTTTATTCTACACATCGAATGAAATTTAGGTTGTATTACTTGGATTTTTTTGGAATACTTGAATTTTTTATGAATAGTGAAAATTTGTTAATTTACAAAATATGCTGAATAAATGAATTTCTGCATCATACATGAGTCATGGATGATGTAAATGGACATTTTTTTGAACTCAACTATGCTTATTTCTATTTTTAGTCACAATAATCATGACTATTCATAGTCTTGAGACAAAATAATTTAATAATAATTGAAATAATGGAAAAACCCTCCTCTCCTCTACTTTAAAAACACCCCTCACCCCTCTTCCTTTCACACCAATCATGATTTGAGCCTTGCCTATTTTCTGAAAAACACTCTTCCCGATCCACTTACTCATGTACATGACCTATTGGTCTCAACAAAAGGCCAAAAACAAAGGCCTTAATGAGGTTCTCAAGGAGGAGTACTCAAGAAGTAAACCACTTTTCCTTTTTCTGTCAATTTATTTTACAAGTTCCATTAAGTTGTCTCACTCTCCTCATATCCCATAATACAAAGTATATTATAATTATAATACCTTAAATGTACTAGAATGATATTATTCTAAAGGAATATTTCATCATCATCTCCCTTTCCCCCTCCTCTTATACTAAAAATGAAAACACCGTCTGAGATGTGTTAATTTATCATAGTCAAGGACGACGAATTTTCAATTTCAATTACCATATATAATTATTATCATGAAACAATTTTTATGGTTGAACCAGATCATAATATAAGTAATATATATTATTTAATGTTATGTTAACAGTTCTTACACATGGTATTAAATTATAAAACCAAATGAGTTTGTGGTGATCGAAAAAAAACTAAATTAATCGAAGCGTTAATCATTGAAATTTTATCTTCTGATTCATCCTATCCAAAATTACCAAAGGATTTATCTGATCATTTAAACTTTTTTATTATCAATAATAACTAATTACTTCAATTATCTATTTCAATTTTCATTTTATATGAACTTCTATACTCTTATAAAAGCGAACCGATCATGAAAACTAATAAAAGTGTGCACTCCCAAATGATAAAATTGAATCTATTAAACAATATAAAAATACATAAATGAATGTAATAATTATATAATAAAAAATTACATATAGATAGGTTTATGGGATTATTAATTAATGAATCCAATTTTATTATTTAGGATATTAAGATCAAGTGCAGAATACATTCAAGCATAAGGTACGGGTTTCCTCATCTCACTTCCATTTTTGTGAGATACTCCTTATTCACCACTATTTCTTGTTTATGGTGTATTTATACTTCCCATAAATGTATCATATCATGAATATATTTATTTTTAGGGTATTAAATTTATATTTTTATGATTATTAAATGTGTGGAATATAATTTAATTGATTACAAAGTGTTAAGGATTTTCTACTCAAACCTTCATTTTCATTCGGGTTATTCTTGTTCTCTACTTACCTAAAATAAATTTGTATTTACTCTTATTTAATCCTCATAAATTATGTTTTAATGTCCAATATATTTATACCAACCATAATACTTCTTTATTTTATGGGTAGATACATTCTTTAAAAGGATCTTTCAAACATTCTGCCCGAAATACAAGCCCATTTCAAGGAAACTTCTCGTATTCTTACCTAGGTTCAAGTACACTCTATAATCCTTTTAATCCATTGTTATCTTAACAAAATAAACAATTTTATCATGAAAAAAAATCTTTGTTCATTTCTGGTTTTATGAAAAAAAACATGCCTTTCTGCTCTAAAATCACTTTCTTAAACCGCACTAAAATGTCTTTTTTCTAAAGTTTCTTAAAAACACTTTTTAAAATGAATTAACTTAAGCGGGATATCATTTATGCCTAAAATATAATTCCAATGTCATCCACTTTTCTTTTCTGGGATATACATGTTTACAATATATTTTAAAGTCAAATATAAATGTTTTTACAAAAGAACTCTTCTTTCAATTGTAGAAAAGGATTTTTCTTGTCACACTTTAAATCTTATGAGAAATATTCCTTGTTCACAATATATTCCATGAAGGTGTTGTATGTAATTACCATTAACATATCTTATCAAGATTCTCATTATTATCATGACATTCTAATGTATTGTGATTTGAATGTTTCAAATTGTGATGGGACACTTTGGAATGTTTAAGGATTATTTCCTCAATAATTTTAAGATGTCTCATCTAAAAGTATCTTCATATATGTCAACATACTTTGTCGAATATTGTACTTCATTGAGGGTCATATCCTATGACATCATCTAATATATGTTATTAAAGGGTTTTTTATTAGTTTGACTATGGATGTTATCTCTTTATTTCCATTCACCTGTTATTTTTAATGGTTAGTAGTTTATGTTTAATGATTAGTGAAAGTTATTTACGTTTTATATGTTATTTTCAATATGAATATATATATTGTATAAGTTTATCCCCATTAATATAAAGAATGAATTTATCTTACAAAGTGTCAAGTGGGGCCTACTATAGACCCTTGATGCATCAATAGGTTTCATGAGACAAAACAGATATAGACTCCATTTTCAGATACAGTTTTAGCCGAGGCCTTAATCATTTTTATATTTCTTGGATGAGGCCTTGAAGATATGTTTTAGAATGTTTAGCATATGAATTTACATCATTATGATATTAGTAATTGATAAATATTTTTATTATTCAACTATCATAATATCCATGGTAGAGTTTCATATGATCAGTTATATGGATTTATTCACTCAGATTTTATTCATGCCATATTATGATCAAGTTTATTTTTGAAGGCATGTTTTTTTAGTTATTCACTATTACTAATGTTTATGTTTATGATAAATTACATTGTGTTATTTAACCTTACTGAGCATATGTGCTCACCCCTTCCTTATGTTTCCTTTCCCTATGTTATGATGAATAAAACTTTGAATAAGATTTAAAGGATGCAGTTTATTTCATATTATATCATGTTTTAATTTATTTTTTCCAATTTACTATGGGTGTGATGATTGTAATATGATCATTAAATACTTCTAAATTGATCAGTCCTTCAGGATTTGATTCCTTTTAAACAATCCAATGTATTGGTATAATGCACCATCTCTAGGCTTCCAGGGTCGGGGCATTATAGTTGGTATCAAATGATGTTTATCAGAAACCTTGGAATCTAGATTTAGAAAACATAGATTGGGGAACATAACCCTAAGATATAATTTTGGTATACAGAAACAAGAACATCCTATAATTTTGTTAAGGTATATATTATGTGTATCTTCCTAGAAAATACATCCCTCTCTCGATACTTCAAGTGGACGTGGTTTTGGAATAGATGTACCTAGGAGAAACAACCCTAACAATGTGTTCCAAGATTGACTTAAGGAAACCTGGTACACAATAATAGGACTTACTATTCACTTTGTTTGATACTCCCATGGGATTTTCATAGGATAATTCTCATTTTTATTACATACCATTATAAATGATTTGTGCTTCCAAAGTAACCAAATTATAGGGTTCTATGATTTATGATGTATAAATTTATGCTATGTGCTATAAAATTTTTATAGTTATATAATGTTCATAATTTTTGAGCTAATATAGTATATGTAATTGATTACAAATGGTACCTAGATTAAGGAATGATAACTTTAACAATACTTGTGATGAAAATTGTATGAAGGATCGTATATCTCACGGTCTTAAGCCATCATTTTGAAGGAAGATAGTCTCCAATATATCCTCATTATATTAGGAAATAGTATCTTGTGTTAACAAGATATGTAACAAATTCTCTGAATCCTATGGATTTGAATGGAAGAAAGAGAATAAATTAATGTAAGAGGAAAAGATGGATAAAGGGAAGAAGGGAAAGAAGGGTTTTCCCACATGTGATAAATGTGGAAAGAATCACCCTGGAAAATGAATAAGGCAATGGGAGTTTGTTCAAAGTATGGATAAAAATGACACCAACTTAGTGACTTAAAGGGTAAGAAAAAGGATTCCAATATACAATGCTTCAACTTCAAGGAGATGGGACACTATGTGAATCAATCATCCAAGCATCAAAGGAATATACACCAAACGATGTTACTAGATAATGATCAAGTTATGAGACTCCTGTAAATGAAATATAATGATTAATATGCCTAGTCAATAATCCCATCATTTTAATGTTTTTTCAGTAATGTACAAGTTATAAGAATTATGGAATATATGGGGATTGTACTACAATACCCTTTCTTTAAGGATTTGAAACCATAAGTTGAATGGTACTAAGAAAAGATATTCAGTGGAAAGTTAATTTTTTTTGGAAAATGCATGACTGAAGGAAAGAAAAACCTAAATATATTTCTGATGTTGAGATAATGATGAAGAAATGATTGATTTTGATAAGTACTGACTACCTTGGAACTGATTATTAACTGGTCAATAATTGGTCTCTGCTATAATCTATGGTTTTTACAACACTTTTGGATTTATAGAATAAATCCAATAACATGTATCATAATTAAGGAATATGGAAGAGTTCATGTTTCCAATAATGTTTTATGGTAATTCGAGTTATTACCATATCTCCAGAGGATACATGATGATGTTATTCACATGTTTGGAATGTGAAAATTTAGAGCTACATAATGTTGATTACAGGATAATGACAAGTTAATCATGGAAATTCAAAGACCCTCTTTCTGAAATGTTGAATCATTATATTTTGTAAATTTAAACCATTTATGAATGGTTTAAGTTGATCATTGTATGAGGTTTCACTACGGGAAAAAGGGGTTTTTGCGACGGGTTATTTGCGACAGGGGTATTTTCCCGTCGCAAATAACCACTTATTTGCGACGGGGAAATCTCACCCGTCGCAAATAACCGGCAGCGGTAAAAACTATTTGCAACGGGAATATACCCCTCGTCGCAAATAGTATGTCGGCAGGTTAATATTTGCAACGGCTCTCATCGCAAATAACTATTTAACCGTTGACCGTGATAAATGTGGGCTCAAGTATTTGCGACGGGACGGGTATCCTGTCGCAAATACTCCCATCGCAAATAATCTAACCTATAAATACCCCCACCTGTTTTTTCCATTCATTCTCAACTTCTCTCAAAACTCTATTTTTAGAGTTCATAGTTTCTTAAGTTTAATTTTTATTTCCAGATTTGATATTGATGTCTTCAACAATTATCGGAGATCAACCTCAGATCAATTTTAAAGGTATTTATTTTCTTTTTAATTTAATATTTAATTTAAATTTTTTATTAGTTTTATTTATTTTTAATTAGTTGTAATTTAATTGTGTTTATATTGTTTTGTTATTTAATAAATTTAAATTATTAGTATTAATTGTTCATAGTTAATGGTAATTAGTAGTAATTAATAATAATTAGAAATAATTAATAATAAAAAGGAATAATTAATAATAAATAGGAATAAACCTCCCCCATGCGCGCATTAACCTTTACAACTAAGCCATTTCATTTTTTTATACATTTAATGATCTATCTATATATATATAGTTATATTTATTCGTATATTAATATAGATTTATATTAATATAAATATATTTGGTTATATAAATAAATATATATATATTTATTCGTATATTAATATATATTTTATATATATATATGTAGTTATAAGTTTTTATTCATATATTTATTTGTATATTAATTAATATATATTTATAAGCTTAGTTTTAAATAAATTTATAAAATATGGGTTTTTATGTATATGTATAAATAAATAAATAAATACATATATACAATAGATACACACACACACACACACATATATATATATGTATAGTTATGAATGAATACATAGGAATGAGGGGGTGAAAATCCACCGAGAATGTTAAAATGGATATAACATCTAATCCGTAAGTCCGTTACAACTCCACAACCAGTCAAATCGAAGAACATGAAACGATCTTCGATATGATATGCGGTACAGGCCAAACGGACATCTGGATCGGATGTTATAGCCATTTGAATGTTTAAACGACCATAACTTCTAATCCAGAAGTCCGTTTCAGCTCCACAATCAGTCAAATCGAAGAAAATGAAACTATCTTCGATATGATATATGGTAGAGGTTTATCGGACATCGGGAGCAAAAGTTATAGCTGTTTAAATGGTGAAAAACCGGGGTACCCCGACTAAAAACTCAGTTTTGGAGGCCTTCTAGGCCTTTTTTGGCCTTGAAACAACCTTGGACGGGTTTCACCCGTCCATAGCGCTGTAGAGCTCGTCGCAAGCTTCGATTTGATATGCTGTGGAGATCAAACGGAGTCCCGGATCAAAAGTTATGGCCGTTTGAAGTTTGGGTTTCATTTTTAACTTATTTTCCATCTTTCATTAATTTTTTTTATTTTTTTTATGTTCAAAGAGTTATTAAATGACTATTAATTGATAAAAATTACATAATTACTAATTAAAAATATTTTTTAATTTATTTTATAAAACTCTTTTAATGAACATCTTATACATTCATATTTGATTTTCATTATTCCTTTCTAAAACATATTTAAAAAATAAATATTATATTTATATCAATATAAATAGGTTTATTGATTTATATAATAATAAATAAATTTTTAATTTTTTTTTTAATTTTTTTTTTAAATTTTTTATTATTATTTGCGACGGGAATATATTCTCGTCGCAAATACCCGCTTCGAAGCAACCATTTGCGACGGGAATATGGCCCGTCGCAAATACTTTTTGCGACGGGCCCGTCGCAAAAGATTTTTTAAAAAAATCAGAAACCTATTTGCGACGGGTCAATTTCCCGTCGCAAATAAGTGTTTTTGCGACGGGTCTGTCGCAAAAAAAATTAGTTGCGGTGGCGTTTTCTGCAACGGGCGATTTGCGACGGGGCCCCGTCGCAAAAGGCTATTTGCGACGGGATCCCGTCGCAAATGACCCGTCGCAAATATCTATATTTCCCGTAGTGTTTTATAGTTTAATGCATTACTTCACCACATGATGCAAACTATTCTAAGAGATGAAGTATAGATATTTCAAGGTGAAATCAAAGGATAATATTGTCTTTATAAAATAGAAACATTTATTTATACAGTTATATAGTGGAATAATTACTTAAATCAAGGAAAATATTCTTAAATAATTTTTTCCCAATTATTATAATATTTTATAATATCAATGATTTTTTTACAGTAGTTTATAATTTTGTAGTAACCAACTTTGATCCGAACATGTTCTCTATCACTTTTCATCATAACATCATAGTTTGATTTTTCTTCCATGTCTGGGCTTTTACTTCCAACTAATATCACCCCATTTGAATGCATAATTTGTGTGGTGACCACCTCATTTCCCTTAACCACTTTTAGGAGGATATTTCATTAGCCCTATTTCTGATGTGGGTTTCCTAGTTGATAATTTTCAAGCATCAACCTTTAAATTTCGAATTGAATTTTAGATTTTCAATGATAGAATTCTATTGAGGGGAGATTAATGTAACACCCCAATAATTTGTTTAACTTCAGTGGAACCTCATTTATGCGTCAAATATAATTCCAATTTTCTTACCTTTTTATTTAATGGTATATAAATGTTTACAATAAAATTTGAATAAAAATATAAATGATTTTCCAATAGAACTCATCCTAAAGTAAAAAAGGATTTTTCTAAACTTACTTTAACTCTTATGAGATATATTCCTTGTTCACCACTTATTACATGAATGTGTTGTGTGTAATTAACTCTGATATATCATATCAATATTCTTCATATTGTCATTATATTGTAAGGGATTATGATTTTAATGGATCAGAGTGGTATGGGACACTTTGGAATGTTTAGGGATTATCTCATCAAGAATTTTTCAATATCTCGGTTGAAATTATCTTCATCTAGGTCAACATCCATTGTAAAAAAAATTACTTCATTGAGGGTTGTCTCTTATGAAATCATCTAAAATATTTTTTTAAGGGTTTATGATTAGTTTGACTGTGGATGTGCTATCTTGATTTCCATTCACCTATTACGTTGTATGGTAAGTAATTTATGTTTAACGATTGGGGAAAGTTATCTTCATTTATTATATTTGTTCTAATATGAGTGCATATATTTTTTATGTTTATTACCATTAATATGAGGAATGATTTAGACTTATTATGTGATGTTTGGGGCACTCTATAGCCCCTCGATGCATCAGTTGGTCTCATGAGAGAAAACATATACGAACTCGGCTATGGCCTTGCCCATTTTAAGATATGGTTTGGTTGAGACATTAATCATTTTTAGATGTCTTGGACAGGGGCTAGAAGTTATGTTTTAGAATGTATGGAATATGGATTTATCTCATTATGATTTTAGTAATTGATAAATCATGTGATTATTCAACTAGTAGAATATCCATTGTAGAGTTTTATGTGATCTATAATACAGATTTTTTACTCATCATTCATTCATTCCATATTATGATCATGTTTATTTTTAAAGGTATGTGTTTTCAGTTATTCACCATCCATAATGTTTAGGATTATGATAATTTCCATTGTGTTACTTAACCTTACTGAGCATCTAAACTCACCCCTTTCTTATGTTTCCTTTCCCAAAGTTGTGATAAAGAAAACTTGGATTAAGATTTCAAGGATGCAGTTTATATAATATTATATCAGGTTTTATTTTCTTTTTTATAATGTACTATGTTTATCATGATTGTAATATGGTCTTTCAAGACTAATAAAATATCGGTCCTTTGGGTTTTGATTTCTTGTAATTATGCCAATGTATTAAAACAATGTACCGTCTCCGGGATTCTGGGGTCGGGGTTTTACATTACATGTCTTGAGAAAAACCAAACTCTCAAGAAAGAAATGAGAATGATAAATAATGATAGTGGGAAAATAAGTTTTTAATCAGGAAGAATAATTCTTCCAATAGATCTTGAGTTATAAACTATGAATTTCCAAATTGGGAAAGATGATTGAAGATCTTTGTAAGTTGGTAGCTATGGAAGATGAAGTTAACAAGCCTCAATCAAAAATTATTAAGACTAAAGTTACTTTAATAAAGTTGAATAAAAACTTTATCATGTCTCTAGATGTAAAATATTAACAATATAAAGCTACAGAAAAACCTCACTCCTTGAATTAGTTAAAATTTATACCCATTAAAGTAAAACGTTCATATGATTTTTTTCTAGAATTTCAGGTTTGAAAAAAAAGTGTTAGGAAGGAATGGGTATATAAGGGAGTTGAAGAACATATAATATATAAAAAAGTTGAAAATTAATTCTAGAATAAGGTTTTTACACGCTTGGAATATGTCAGAGTAGAAATAAGTTAAGAATATCAAAACAAATTTTATTGATAATGATTTTATTTCTATAAAAGACCAATATTTGATGGTTTCTATTAGCGTTATAGAATTTATAGGCACATAGAATAAAATTTATGGGATAATATTTCTCTTCTAGGAAAGTCTTTTGAACAACGTGGATGAATTTATGGAAGTAGTATGAGTAACTTTCCTTAGGCATAGTAAGGAAAATCTCAAGATGTTAGAAACCATCCAACAAAAAATTATTTTGATTCTATGGTGTAAATATGTGGAATATGTGAAAAACTGAGTCAATTTTCTAAAAAAATTATAATAATCCTTCCAGAACAAGTTTATTATAATAGAATATAAAATGAATCAAAAAATAAGAAATTTGAGGAAAGCGGTTATTTTGAAACCTATTTGAAATCTAGAAAAAATTAAAAACCACATATACATGATATTTGTGGTTCATCACACATGAAAGTTTATTTGAAAAATCTAAAAGTATTTGAAAATAATGAAGTAGGAGCTGTTACATTCAAGAATGATAGTTCCTTAAAAATCATCGGAATAGGGACTGCTAAGATAGAACCTCAAAAACTAATATATAATGAAGCAATATTTGTTCATTGGATGAAACATAACAAGATTGTTATGATTCAACTTTGTGATAATGTAAAATAATTTTTTTTAAATTCCTGTATCAAAAGAAGTATGGAAGATGGAAAAGTTATTATGGGGGGAAGAACAAGTTTAAATGTATTTCAAAAAGGATAAATTTACAACTCCTATTACTTGGGTGTTAAAGATGAAAATATGTTGTGGCATTGAAGACTTGGGCATCTTGAACAAAAAATTATGAAAAATCATTATAATTTATTTCTATAATTTTTTTTCAGAATTTAAAATAAGTGGAGAAAATATTTTCATAACTTTTCAGAAAGAAAAAATTTCTAATTAATGTCATAAGAAATATAAGATTCAGTATACTAGACCTATTAAACTTATTCATCCAAATTTATTTTGGTCGATGAGACATTAATTAAAAAAGGGAGATTTTTATATTACCACTTTCATTGATAATTTTTCTTGTATGACCAACATATTGTTTATGAAGGAAAATTTAGAGGCTATTTTAAATTTTAAATTTTTTAGATTGGATGTTCAGAGAGTAATAATGGTTTATATAAGGAAGTTGAGAACATATAGTGGAATAGAATTCAAATGAAATGCTTTTGAATCATATTTGAGAAATCATGGAATCAAAAATCATTATAGTGCTCCATAAACCCCAGAACATAATTGTGAAGCATAATGAAATAAAGGAAGTTTTGTGAAAATTAAAAGAATCATTTTTATAGAATATAAAAATTCAATGTTCTACTAGAAAAAATATATTAGTACTATTATTCATGTAAAAAACAAATATTCATTTAGTCTGAAATCTAACACGACTTCCTATGAAATTTAGTATAACAAAAAAACCTCATTTATGTACTTAAATTTTTTTTAAGTCCTTGTCAAGGAAAGATAAAATATCCAAATTATGGGAAATTTGACAAAAAATATGAAATGGAATTTTCACAGGATATTCACCCAATGTAAAAATTATTATAAATTTAAATTCGTTAAAAAAATATAATGAGAATGTTGAAAAAGAAAAACAAAATATTTCCACTAAGAATGAAAGTGATTCAAAACAGAATTATCATGATTCAGAAGAATAATTTGATGATGAAAGTAAAACTAGAATGGAAAGATTCAAATTTCCTAATTTTCATAATCACATTGAAACTAAAAATATAATTGGGAGTTATAAAGCTCTCGTTTAAATAATGATAAGGATGTGATTAGAAAATCATACATAACTCATTTAACAAATTGAGCCAGATTAGTTTCAAAAGCAGTTGAACAAAAAGAATTGTTTAATGCAATGAATGAATAATTAGATCAGATTTCGAATCAATCTTGGGAACTTCTTCCACATCTAGTAAATAAAATTTTTATTGGAACGAAGTGGATATACAAAAACAAGTTGAATGAACATGGATAAGTTTCATGAAACAATGAAGGATTTGTTTTCCAAGCCTATACACAGGTGGAAGGTGCGGATTTTGAAGAAAACATTGCTCGAGTTGCAAGAATAAAAACTATGAGAGTGTTTCTAGTAGTGGAGTAAGATTATAATTACATTTTTTATCAAATATATGTAAGGTATTTGTTTTTAAATGGTGAAATTGAAGAAGAAATTTACTTTGAGAAACCCTGTGGGTTTCTACTTGATAATGATGAAAGTTAGGTTTATAAATCAAAGACATCCTTGTATGGTTTTAAACAATCCCCACTTTCCTGGTATTCCAAACATGACATTTGTTTGAGAAATTTGAGTTTTTCTAAAGGAATGATTGATAATAACTTGTACGCGAAATAAGTTAATTACAACACCCTAATTGACACTGTGTATGTTGATTATATAATTTATTTGGAGATAAAGAATTTTTTTTAAAGAATTTGATGAGGAAATAAAGAAGAACATTGAGATTTCAATTTTAGGGGAATCAAAATTCATCCATGGTTTACATGTTTGAAAAAAATGATAAATACATTTTAGTACTTCAAGAATAATATGGTAGGGAATTGTTTCAAATGTTTGGTATAGAAGAATATAAAGAAGTTTCAACTCATATTTTAGATGGGATAAAGATGCTTAAAGATGAATCCAAAAAAAGTGTGAATCTGAAAGCCTTTTGGAAGATTATAGGAAGTTATCTTTATATCTCAACCTCAAGAATTTATATTTTTTATGTTGTGACTTTGTGTGCTAGATATCAAAGTGATATTAAGGAATATCGATATTGGTATCAAGTAGAATTAAGAGATATGTTAACGGAATAGCATCACATGAATTATTATAGAAATTTTTTTTGAAATGAACTTTTATGGATATGCTTATGTTGACTGGGATAGAGGCAGGACTAAAAAATGTCAACTTTTGGAGGAATATTTTTTTGAGAGAATGTTGTGTGATTTGTAATAGTTAGAAATAAAGTTTAGTAGACTTGAAAATAGAGGAATCAGAATATGTTATAGCTACCCAAGAGTGTACACAAATGTTGTGGTTGAAGGTTTTGTTTAATGATTTGAAATTATAATTTTGCAAACAATTGAATATACTTTATAATAATTAGTGTGTGATTTATCATTCAAAAAATACCATTCAACACTAAAAATCAAAACATATTGATATCATGTTTCAATTTAAAAATGAGAAATATTATGGTGCATATGTTGTGCTATAATATGTTTCAATAAATTATCAAATTGATGATAGCTTTGTAAAATTAATGTCCTAAGAGAGTTTTTTGGAATTGAGGCTACGACTTCATATTCATCCTCCACTAAAGAATCCCTAAACAACTTAAGGAACCACCCCACCATGCTTTGGATTATGATGAAAAATTGTGAGAAATTTTACAACTTTATCATATAATGGTGATAATAGTACTTTTCCCCTTAAATGAATATGAAGATATAGTTATCATAAAATGGGGGAGAGAAAGAAAAGTTAGGGGAAAAGACAAAAGTTTGGGTGAGTTTATCTTAACATGGACATAAATTTTCTAATTACTTACGGAAATAATTCCCTCAAAAAAATATTTTATCTAGTAGTGTGGTGTGAGGACACTCTCTTTTGAGAAATGATGTGTTTTGATAACATGTTAAGAAATTTTTTTGTTTAAAAAAGTGAGTTGTAAAATGTTTGAGTTTTGGGAAAATTATGACTTGAAAAAGTTATTAATGAGAGTTGTCAACAGGTCCAAATGGGGATATTGAAGATCCTTTTTTATGATTTCAATATTTTTTTTGTTGACAATAAAATTTCTATAAAAGATTTTTTTTTTGTAAAATAGATGAAAAATAAGTTTTTATGGTTTATAAATTGTTTTCTGGGAAGTTGTTATGCATCTAAAAGAAGTTGGTTTTTTTAACACTTTGGTGATCATATGAACAATCAGGTGCATGATCAAATAGTATATCAGACACATCACATTGAATTGAGTTTTTGTATAAAATTAAAATGTTTCTCAACTAAATGAGGTCATGTATTGATGAGAATAAAATTCATAATGTTTTCTATTTTCAGACTTGAAATGTTAAGAAGTCATATAAATTCAAAATATAATAAAATAATTATTTTATTCATTCATGTTTATAAAAATCCTGAAGAATTCATTTTACAAGATAGTATTTTTAGAATAAGAGAGTTAAAAATATTTAAAGCCTCCAAAATTGATGTCTTCTAGATATAGGTCATCAAATCTAGTTGCTTTTAGGAGTTTTCATTTTTTGAAATTTGATGTTTCATCTTTAAAGATGTTGTTTATAGGAATAAGTTATTGAAAGAGTTTCAGTTTTTTATTTTATTAATCATATTGAATATGAGATAGTTTCTGAGTTTCAGGTTTATCAAATATTTTTAATACTAATATTTTAATTTCTCAAGGATGATGAAAATACATGGTTGTTTTTAAACTAAAATTTACCCTTCTGTAGTGAATTTCTCATACCGTTATGATCCAATATTTGGTATGAGAGGATGTCTCTACATTTGAGACTGAACCAGATATTTCTATTTCATAATTATTTCATATCAGTTTTTTATATTTTAGTTTCCTTTAATATAATAGTTTTATAATTTTTTTAAGTTTGTTAGGTATACATGCCACATTAATTTGAAAATTTCAGTACGATTAGACAATCTATTTTTAAGGGAAATGATTATATATATTGGATAGAGGTAATGGAAACATTTTTCATTAATACTAGGGTTGAAAACTGACATATTCTTACTAGTGACTAAAAGGTACCAGGGGAGGAAATTTTAAATTTTTAAATATAATTATAGATTGTGTTCTAACTAAATTTCGAAGTCATAAATACTTTTTTTTGTCAAATTAAAAAATAGTGAAATTTATTTATATATAACTACTTATCATATGTAGAAAAATCCTGAATATACTCATTTTAGAACATCAAAAGATAAGTGAACTATGAGATCTATGTTAATAGAATATTATCAAAACATTTATTTTATTTCCAGTGTATCAATTTCACAAATTCATCAATTATTCTGGATAATAGAAAATAGCTTACAATACCTTAGAGAAAATGTCATGTTTGATAATAAAAATGTTGAAAATGTCATAGAAATTACACCCAAAGAATTTGAATAAAAAATAAAATCTATTGATGATGCAAATAATATTAATAAACTAATTCTAGATGCTTTAATGGGTACCTTGATGAAATATCAATGTTTATTTAAGAGTTATACAGAGAAATATAAGAATAATAATGGTGTTTCTTTTATAACCACCAGAACATCAACCACCAACAATTTTTGAACAAGAACATCTATGAAATGTTATTGAAAAATTTCAAAAAAAGTGAGTGAACTAACTAATGGTGACGTTACAACCAGAAATGAATAATTTTTTTTAAAAAAAAATTAAAATAAATTATTCAATGAATATAAAAGAAAATAGTGGTACATCCGAACAAATTTCATATGAATGCAGAAAGGTTGGTCACATTCAACCTAATTATTCTAAATTAAAAAACCCCGAATGAAAGCATTCTAGAAAGTATTATTAAAATTAAAGATTGATATTTCTAAAAGAAATGGATTCTTGGAGTACAAGTGAAAGTGAATCTACTATATATAGTTCATCCAGAGTAAGTGATTAAAGGAGAAAAGTCACTAAATGTTAGCAAAAGTTTCTAAAAATTGGACAAAATTTCATATGAAGAACTTATGAATCTATATATAGATTCAAAATTATATTATTCTTCTAAATATGATATATATGATGATAAATAATCATGTTTAGATGAAAATGGATAAAATTTGGAAATTTTTCGAGGAAATGAGAGAATATATAACAAAATTTGAAGACATATATTAGAAGATGTATAAGAAATACACCAAGCTTAATGGTGAAACTTCTTAATGGAAATACATCTTTATAAAATTTTAGGATAATCTAAAAACGTTATACAAGAAAATAGATATCCTGTTTTAGAATTGGAAGAGAAAAAATAAAAAATTACAAAGAATTATGATGATCTAAAAGGGAAATGGATATGTAAAGCATTTGAATAACATAAGATTGATAGCCGGTAGAATAATTAAAACACTAAAAGTGTTGATTTTTCCAAGAAAATAAAGATATTACAAAACTAATGTATGAGATGAAAATATGGAAAAAATCACTGACCAAGTTCACAAATGGAAGAAAAGAATTTGAAAAGTTTTATCCATATCAATTAGGGGTGTCCATGGGTCGGGTCGGGTCGGGTCGCATACTTTGCGGGTAGGTGACCCGACCCAACCCAAACCGCTGGGGGTCGGGTTACCAGACTCATGGTCGAACGACCCGACCCAACCCAACCATCTGCGGGTCAGGTCAGTTTGGGTTGGGTTACTTGGGTGAACCCGACCCAACCCGAGCCAGCCCCACCCAGCCCCTCCCTCCCCCCACACCCGACCCCTGCACTACCCAGACCCAGCCCCTCCCCCCTGTGCAGCCAGCCCCCCAGCCCCCCCCCCCATGCTCCCAGCCCCCCCTCCCCCCAGACCCCTGTCCAGCCCCCCAGACCCTCCCTCCCCCAGACCCCTGTCCAGCCCCCCAGACCCTCCCTCCCCCCATACCCGACCCCTGCACTACCCAGACCCGACCCCTCCCTCCCCCCTGTGTGCAGCTAGACCCCCCCCCCCCGTGCAGCCACCCCCCCCCCCACCCATGCAGCCAGCCCCCCACCAGACCCAGCCACCCCCCCTGTGCAGCCAGCCCCCCACCAGACCCAGCCAGCCCCCCTTGTGCAGCCAACCCCCCAGACCCAGCCCCCCCCCCCATGCACCCAGCCCCCCAGACCCAGCTCCTCCCCCCCTGTGCAGCTAGACCCCCCCCCCCCATGCAGCCAGCCCCCCACCAGACCCAGCCAGCCCCCCCTGTGCAGCCAGCCCCCCACCAGACCCAGCCAGCCCCCCTGTGCAGCCAACCCCCCAGACCCAGCCCCCCCCCCCCCATGCACCCAGCCCCCCAGACCCAGCTCCAGCCCCCCACCAGACCCAGCCAGCCCCCCCCCTGTGCAGCCAGCCCCCCACCAGACCCAGCCAGCCCCCCCTGTGCAGCCAACCCCCCAGACCCAGCCCCCCCCCCCCCCCAGACCCCTGTCCAGCCCCCCAGACCCTCCCTCCCCCCATACCCTCCCCCCTGCACTACCCAGACCCGACCCCTCCCTCCCCCCTGTGTGCAGCTAGACCCCCCCCCCTGTGCAGCTAGACCCCCCCCCCACCTGTGCAGCCAGCCCCCACCAGACCCAGCCAGCCCCCCCCCCCATGCACCCAGCCCCCCCAGCCCCAGACCCCTGTCCAGCCCCCCCCCCCCCACCAGACCCCTGTCCAGCCCCCCCCCCACCAGACCCCGGTCCAGCCCCCCCCCCCCCCCGGTGCAGCCAGCCCCCCATGCAGCCACCCCCCCCCATGCACCCAGCCCCCCAGCCCCTCCCTCCCCACATACCCGACCCCTGCACTACCCAGACCCCGATCCAGCCCCCAGCCCCCCCCCCCATGCAGCCAGACCCATCCAGCCCCCCCTGTGCAGCCAGCCCCCCACCAGACCCAGCCACCCCCCCCCCCCCCCCGTGCAGCCAGCCCCCCACCAGACCCAGCCAGCCCCCCCTGTGCAGCCAACCCCCCAGACCCAGCCCCCCCCCCCCCCATGCACCCAGCCCCCCAGCCCCCTGTCCAGCCCCCCCTGTGCAGCCAACCCCCCAGACCCAGCTCCAGCCCCCCACCAGACCCAGCCAGCCCCCCCCCCCCCCGTGCAGCCAGCCCCCCACCAGACCCAGCCAGCCCCCCCTGTGCAGCCAACCCCCCAGACCCAGCCCCCCCCCCATGCACCCAGCCCCCCAGACCCCTGTCCAGCCCCCCAGACCCTCCCTCCCCCCATACCCGACCCCTGCACTACCCAGACCCGACCCCTCCCTCCCCCCTGTGTGCAGCTAGACCCCCCCCTGTGCAGCTAGACCCACCCCCCCCCCACCTGTGCAGCCAGCCCCCCACCAGACCCAGCCAGCCCCCCCCCCCATGCACCCAGCCCCAGACCCCTGTCCACCCCCCCCCCACCAGACCCCTGTCCAGCGCCCCCCCCCACCAGACCCCGGTCCAGCCCCCAGCCCCCCCCCCCCCCCCCGTGCAGCCAGCCCCCCATGCAGCCAGCCCCCCCCATGCACCCAGCCCCCCAGCCCCTCCCTCCCCCCATACCCGACCCCTGCACTACCCAGACCCCGGTCCAGCCCCCAGACCCTCCCTCCCCCAGACCCCTGTCCAGCCCCCCAGACCCTCCCTCCCCCCATACCCGACCCCTGCACTACCCAGACCCGACCCCTCCCTCCCCCCTGTGTGCAGCTAGACCCCCCCCCCCCCTGTGCAGCCAGCCCCACCTGTGCAGCCCCCCTCCCAGACCCCCCCCCCCCCCCGTGCGGCTAGCCCCCCAGACCCAGCCCCCACCCCCTGGGCACCCATCCCCCCAGACCCCACCCCCTGGTGCACCCGTCCCCCCACCCCCTGTGCACCCAGCCCCCCCTCCCCCCCTGTGCACCCAGCCCCCCAGAGTCCAGCCCCAGACCCCTGTCCAGCCCCCCAAACCCAGCCCCCCCAGACCCCTGTCCAGCCCCTCCCCCCAGCACCCCATGTGTTGTGCGGCCATCCCCACATACCCAACCCCTCCCCCACAGACCCCTGTCCAGAAACCACATTCAATAATCAAACTGAAAATAATTGTGCATTTGAATTTGTAACACTATGGACAGAAAACTATAATGCAACTATATATCAACATTCATGCTAAGCTAAATATATAAATAAATTCATTTCTGCATTATCAAATAATTTCTTGTTTGACATGCACTTAAAAACCTCAAACCTTTACTTACAAAAAAACTGTTTGGAAAACTGATAGGAGGGAAAAAACAGGTTGGAAAACAACCATACCAATGTCTTGGTACAAAGATAGAACTGCAGCTTCTCATGGGTGGTCTAGAAGCGGTTGTGCCCAAAAGCCATGGAACACCTGAGCTCGATGATTTTGATGACACATATGAGCGTGAGGATGTTGACGGCACACATTAGCAGGGCATTGGCTCTGTACCCAAAATAATGCATCTTTGAATACTCATCCAATGACCGCAGGCACCGACACCTGAAGAATTGTGTAACTGTTTATTACAAGTAATAAGTTCCATAAACAATTTTCAATAAGTGCTGAAAAAAGTCCAAGTTGATTGAAAAATAAAATATGATTGCTCTTTTTTTAAACACATTATCACCTGATGCACAATGGTGATTGCTCTCTCTCCCCTGGCTTATTCTTCTTTACAGGGAACTTCTTGTTCTAGCTCTCACACATGGTCACCGAATGCACTATGATGAAAATCACTCGAACACAATTGCAGCCCCAGACCCCCCTGTCCAGCCCCCCCAGACCCCTGTCCAGCCCCTCCCCTGTCCAGCCCTCCCAGACCCATCCGGGCCCCTCCCTCCCCCAGACCCAGCCCCTCCCCTGTCCTCCAGCCCCTCCCATGTCTAGTGTCCAGCCCCTCCCCCCAAGACCCCTGCCCAACCCCTCCCTCCCCCAGACCCAGCCCCCCATGTCCATCCCCTCCCCTGTCCAGTCCCACCAGACCCAGCAGCCCCTCCCCCCCAGACCCCTGTCCAGCCCTCCAGACCCAGCCCCTCCCTCCCCCAGACCCAGCCCCTCCCTTGTCCATCCCCTCCCCTGTCCAGCCCCACCACCAGACCCAGCAGCCCCTCCCCCCCAGACCCCTGTCCAACCCCTCCCCTGTCCATCCCCCCCAAACCCAGCCCATCCCCTCCCCTCCCCCCAGACCCATGTCCAGTGTCCAGCCAGCCCCCCAGACCCAGCCCGACCCAACCCGAGCCAGCCCCCCAGACCCAGCCCCTCCCTCCCCCCATACCCGACCCCTGCACTACCCAGACCCAGCCCCTCCCCCCTGTGCAGCCAGCCCCCCCCCCCCCCACATGCACCCAGCCCCCCCCCCCAGACCCCTGTCCAGCCCCCCAGACCCTCCCTCCCCCCATACCCGACCCCTGCACTACCCAGACCCGACCCTCCCTCCCCCCAGTGTGCAGCTAGACCCCCCCCCCCCTGTGCAGCCAGCCCCCCACCAGACCCAGCCAGCCCCCCCTGTGCAGCCAGCCCCCCACCAGACCCAGCCAGCCCCTCCCCCCCAGACCCCTGTCCAACCCCTCCCCTGTCCATCCCCCCCAAACCCAGCCCATCCCCTCCCCTCAGACCCCTGTCCAGTGTCCAGCCAGCCCCCCAGACCCAGCCCGACCCAACCCGAGCCAGCCCCCCAGACCCAGCCCCTCCCCCCCCCCATACCCGACCCCTGCACTACCCAGACCCAGCCCCTCCCCCCTGTGCAGCCAGCCCCCCCCCCCCCCCACATGCACCCAGCCCCTCCCCCCCCCAGACCCCTGTCCAGCCCCCCAGACCCTCCCTCCCCCCATACCCGACCCCTGCACTACCCAGACCCGACCCTCCCTCCCCCCAGTGTGCAGCTAGACCCCCCCCCCCCCCCCGTGCAGCCAGCCCCCCACCAGACCCAGCCAGCCCCCCCTGTGCAGCCAGCCCCCCACCAGACCCAGCCAGCCCCCCATGTGCAGCCAACCCCCCAGACCCAGCCCCCCCCCCCCCCCATGCACCCTGCCCCCCAGACCCAGCTCCCCCCCCAGACCCCTGTCCAGCCCCCCATACCCTCCCCCTGCACTACCCAGACCCGACCCCTCCCTCCCCCCTGTGTGATTAATGTCCCGCAGTGTTCTACATGATCTTTTATTTTAAGGAAACACATACTATGGATGCCAAGACACAAAACTTTTATAGAACACTCATATTTCATGAAATACTCATCTTTGTAAACACTATGAACTTTAAAAAACATACTCCAAATACCCCTAAATGATTCCCACTTTTGGAAGACATAGCTTCAGGTAAGTTATGTTCTAATGGGACTAACACCCATTTAAACCAGGATTATTTATGAAACCCCCACTTTCATGACCAATGTCCTGGAACCTCTTCCCTAAGAACTTTGATTCATGTGCAGTCTTGACTCACCAATTTCATTCTGCTCTTAAGAATAGGTTTCCCCACATTTAGGCCTAATCATATCACTAGAAATAAGTGGCTTACATGCCTTTTGTTCTCTAAAACCATCAGCTAAGTGGTTACTTAAGTCGTTGCAGTGTAATAATCAAGGGAAAAAGCCTAAAATTTACCTCAATTTGTGCTGGCTTGGTCACTATATCCTCCTATCCTACTACCCTAATTGGAAATTTTATACTCCATGTGTATGATCCAAACCATGTCAAATTTGAAAAAATTAATCTCCATAACATGAGCATCCTATTCTCACAATGTTATAATTCATGACAACATCCTCATAAAATTGCATTAAATTGTTTCCATACCCTTAGTGATGAGAACAAGATGACTCTTTTGATAAGAATGGGATGATATCATCACATTCCGAGAATATTATATTCATACACCATATACCATGCTCTATTTATTCCTATTTTCATCTTAATGCATGATGTTAAAATATAAGGACAAGTAATGTCACACAACCTTAAACTATATAGTGTATCTATAAGTTTTTTGATTTATTTCTTCTAAAAAGGTCCATAGGAAGCCTATTTGAGGTTAAATCCCATAACCAAAAATATATCTCCCCTTAGGAGTGGAAAATCTAGAGCTTGATCAACATTAAAGAGTATATTGAACCTCTCACCATCAAAATCCGAGGTCCCCACTAGACTTTGGCTTCACTACAAGATGTCAACCTAAGCCCAACCCATTACGTAAAGAGCATATATGGGAATAATCCCTATTAGAATTTAAAAATGTGACTAACCCAAACATTATGTGTATATATAGTACCATCTCTAGTGGTATTTAAATATATGATTCCCCCTCCCTCAGCTTTAAAATTATTACTCTTCTATAGGCATCATAATCATAGCCATATGTGAAAAATATAGTGTTCCTTAGGTAATGATACTAATAATTGTATGAATAAATAATAAAATCCTTGTTTCGAAACTTAGGTGATGAACCTCATGGTATTCCTTATGTTATAAGAATGATATGCCCTAAATAATGATCCAAAAAATCCTTATGTGATGAGTAAAACTTTCCTGGCATATTGACCAATGGATGCCTAAAATAATGAATTTGATTCTCCTTGTGTGATGATAATTGAATACCTAGGGTGATGAGACTTGGATTCCTTAGATAATGAATTTATTTTTCCTCATTATGATCATGAGATCCCATGGATTTTTAACCTGAGACCTGTTATTCCAAAACCATGAGATGACCTCAAATCTCAAATGAGAAAACTTTTATTGATTCCCAATAGGTCCGTCATCGTTATAAGATCCAATCCATAGGTGGCCTCCCTATCATGGAATAAATATATTTAATTTTTCATTGTACAGTAGAATATGGCCTTGAAAATGAGATTCATGACCATGTATTATATTTTTATGGGGGACCCAAACTAGGAGATAAACTCCAAGGAGGAATCCATGGAAGGAAGAGCTGACATCACATCATCTTGTTCCGATCAATGATCCAACTTCATCAACCATAGTGGTGGAGGCCTCCCTACATTGGAAAGAAATAATGCGAGTCAATGTAGAGTTTTGACCAAGTTAAGGACTTGGATCCTAGGAAGCATAATAGATGACCACCCTAGAAGTATATTTTGAAATGGGATGGTGATCCTTTTGGGAATCACATATCCAGAAATTATGATTATATAAGAAACATTAGGTACATTATTTTTTAGTAATCATTGATGTTAATCACTTATCCTCCACCTTGTTGAGTATGAGCAACATTTTGAACATTAGGAATCTCCTTCATAAGAATCATATTGATGGTTGACTTCATATATCCAACAGGGCACCTATAGTTTGAAATGCATGATAGCCTATTTCCAAGAGGAATAAGGATAAGAGAGATGATTGTATGATAAACCCACACAACTACACTCCAGCCATGATATCCACCAAAAAGATGGATCTTTGGAACCCTCACCTCATATCCCCTTTTGATCATAGAAAATGAAGGGTGATCAATGATCTTGTTCCACACTATGAATAAGAAGGTGTTATACCACACTATGAATAAGAAGGTGTTATACAGACTAAGGAAATGGAACAATAAGACTTTTAAGATGTGGAGAAATGAAAATCCCACCATCTGCATGGACAAAAAATGGTATACATATCCTTCATTACCCTAAACAATAATTTCAGGTGGCTCCCATGAAGTGATATAATATATCCCCACTATGATGTGGATGTAGTGGATGCACTATATTTCCCTACTGTAACTACCACCCAAGAGTCACCCATGAGTTCTCCCACCACCTGACACAACCTGAAATGAAGGTCAACCCTATAGGATGATGAGTAGGTTCAATGAATCCATTCTTTGTTATCCTAGATTCAGAATGCACAACACGTGTACCGAGTGAAGGACTTCAACCTTGCATTATCGGAGGATTCTTCATCAGATTTAGTATTCCTTTACACAACCGACGCAACTCATACCATTCTGACCACTATTTTGGGGCACTTTCTCACCCATTATAGGTTTAGACCCTAGTGACCCACTTGATGGGATGAGTTAACTCTCATTTCTATGAGAACCATCATATTCTATCATGGGGGGCCACTATATGATGATGAGTTCTTCCATTTTGTTCTTCCTTACAACACCATCAACCAATAGAAACATCCTATCCATGCCGAAGACATACCACATGTTAAGGCACCTTTGCAGGGCAGAATGAAAGATAGCCAGTGTAGGGGATATACTAATGAAACTGATTGTGATGTGTGTAAGAAAAAGAACCATGAATATTTGGGGTTCATGCTTGAGGATCTCCCATGATTCCATCACCATTATAGATATGGGTGGGGTAAACTCCTCTTCAACATTCACCTTTCAGATTATTAGGTGACCAATGACTCATGGTTGATGCATCTTCCTCCACCAACTTAGATAAGGGAAAAAACCCATCAATTAAAGATTATTGTCCCAATTTCTAAATTCCACAAGGTCCCTAAATAACTTTATAATTACCTACACATATAGAACATTTTGGATTCTATTATGGGACTCACAATGTATACATTATCACTACCATCAAATTCCCTTCTCCCCACATCCACTATGTAAGAAGAGGAGATATCATGGTATATCCTAGAACCCTTACAAGAAGGTGAAAACCATATCGAGGTGTTATCACATGGTGAATTTGCGGACCACCAAGAGGTCATGGATCCTTAATCCTACATGGACATGTTCATGATACTAGCTCCACCTCTAGGGGATGATAACTCATTCCATGGGAGGTTTTCACATGTGATGCCTCATCCCCAAAAAATCAATAGATAAAATGTTGGAATCTCTACATCCATCATCTTCCCAACTATCACTTATAAGATCAATGTTTAATCAAGTGTCAAAATACCATATGGAAAAAGTGGAAGAGGGGGAAATATTTTGGGAAAGTCTAGTTTCCAACCAGTTAACAGTCATTTTCTAGCCACAAAAAAAACTTGATCATCACTATCCTATATATTATTCCAAAGAACTATTCATGATGTATCCAAAAAACCTATGGTAAATGTTCATCTATCTTTGAGACCGCAACCTTGCCTATTTAGGTTTCCATGAGCATCTTCAAATTATCCATCAGCAGTATCTAAATGTTTGTATTACTGTGATCCAATTAGCATAGTGCTCATATTCATATGGGTACCAACAGGGTGTCTAGGGAACTTATATTAGGAGCCTAACCATTCTTTTATGATTCATGGATGATTTTTTGCCACATGTTTAGATCTAGGGTAGGGTAAGTATGTTTCCAACTAATTCAAACCTATCATATAGTGGTAGGGATCCCTTCAGGGTAATCCACCCATCAATGGAGAGGAATATCTTGAATCCGTTTCCACATTGAATTTTCTCAATATAATTTATTTGGATGGTCATGTAAATTTTGTTGGTGATAAGGATAATGAGGAAAGAGACCCACCTATAGGTGAGACACACCACCAAGAATACCTATTGGAAGGTTCCCATACTCATAATCAAAGACAAACATTGGGATGTGAGAGTCCTAATGAGGTATTGTTACCTATGGGTTGAGTGGTCAACAATGGAAAAAGGGCCACTGAGCCCATGGGGACCTATGAAGCTATGTTAGTAACAAAAGATGAAGTCAGAGTAGATGCTTTACATTAGAATAATGAGCATTACAAGAGTATCACCACTAAACTCCTCAATGACCAGTAGCTGAAATATGATGATTTTTAAGGGGACCTTTCCTATCCCCTGACTATCAACCAATAATCCTTGGTTTACCATGAAGGACTGGGGTACTCGTTTCTGTCCTTCCAATAAAGATATAGTAAGTTGTGTCAACTCAATAGATATATGACCCAATGTAACATGGTAATCCAACCCTATTCAACTGACATGACTTCTCACCTCTAGACTAGGATTTCTATACTTATTTAGCAAGAGGTTTATTCAAAGAAAAGATGAATACCAATCCTTGCCTCGATGAAATGGAAGATTCTCTCACCACTCAACTTGAGGAATTATAGATGCAATAATCTTCAACATCACCCGAATTGATGTTTTATTTTGTATGGGTGGATCAAATTCATCAAACCACAAACTTTGTTAATCTGAGCATGAACCCATTTAATTATACACGTGATCCATTAATAAAATTGGATCACTTTTCCTCTTGGCATGGTCTAATTCAGGGAACTCCAAAGCAATAGGAAACATCCAAGCATTGGTCCTTCGTCGAAAACATTGAGTTAACCACGTTTATCTGAAATAGTCATTTGGCCTTGGTATTTATCACCAACTGAGAAGACCTCCATAGATATTTTCTCTACCAATTAGACTCCCCCTTATATGAGAACATGATCACTGTCCTTTATAAATAGATGTGAAGGGGTGATGAATTTGTTTTTTTCATCTTTTTTAAATGTTAGTGACTCTTATTCTCTGTCAATGTATATATTTTGTAGTGATAGTTTTTGGGGATGTGCGTGCAGAATGTCTAAGATGACCTACTCCCTACCCTTATCTCTCAATGGTATCCAAGAAAATTTCAGTAATTCAAAAAAGGTTCTCATCCTTTAGAAGAAGAATTGTAGTGGACTAAGAAGTGGTCACACCCATTCCTCTTATATCTCCATTGCCTATGTATGTGAAGGAACATATGGTCATTGTTTTATACACAAAGGACCCTTAGCTAGACTTCATTTAGGAACATCCACAGGATAGGCCTCATTAATCCTAGCCTCACCTTGATAATTCTTCTCAAGCCCCACTTCAAGGATGATAAGGTCCCACGTTACATTATCTATGTTATTGAAAAAAACTTATTGATGTCACCAGAGGCCCCAAATGTTTAGTATAACTCACCATGCTAACTATTTTCCCTAGAAAAATACCATTTATCAGAGTATCAATGTGTTTTTCATCTTCTATGATTGGCATTAGGTTTAGGTAGATCATTTCATGGTCGAGTTGGGTGATGTCCTAGATCTAGTTCACGTGTCTCTAGACCATCGATGGGAAATGATGGAGTATTATGAAAATGGTTGTAGGTTTTTGGGTAAGGTTCACCAAATTTTGAGAATTGGGTGGATAATAAGGAAATTTCTTGTGCTTATGTAATTATCTATGGTTGGTTAAGTGAATTAGAACCTCATGTTGTCACAAAACCTCTTCCATCAACTGAATCAATATCACAATATTTAAATTATAACAAAGCGTTAGTGTTAGTAACATTAGGATAACTAGGTCCATCACTAGTGCTGGAACCACACATAATGATTTCATGACCCATGAATTGGGAGTAGTCCCCAAGATCCTTCCATCCATGAAATAATCCATAGATGGATAAATGGAGTGTCCTTTAGAAAGAACCATTAGGATGGTAGATCAATGCATGAAGCCCACTAGTGATTTATATCATTTTAATTCTTCTAGAACCTTTGGAATATGATATTGTTTCCAAAGTTTTCATCGGGGTGTGCATCTGTCTGTCTCGGAGGGGGCGCGCTACTATTTGCCCCACATTCCTGCCTTCCAAAGGCGGGCATCATCCATCGCTTATTCTGGGAAGTTTTCTCATTGATCGAAATGGGATGATGGTATGTTGGCTCCTCCATCCATGGATTCCTCCTCAGAACTTGTTACCTAGTCTGTGTCTCCCTCATAGACTTAAGACGTTTTTCATGAAACTCTTCTTAGTTCCATGTATTCATGGACACTGGTTAATTATGTAGCTTCTGTCAGGACATTCCAAGGGGTCTAATTAGGGAAGAAACCTTCTGTCGGGGGAGTAGTCATGTTGGAAATCACTGGCATGTCTGGACACTGGAACACTGATGCGTCTGGGTTGTTTCCCCTTATTATAGGGATTCTCAAGGGTGTGGAAGCCCAAGGAATCCCACGTCGAGTGCAAGGAATTATACACCATAGGAATTTATCTGAGGTTTTCACGAGATTCCAATGTTTAACACAGGGTATTCCGTGAGTTTAACATCTAACGATGATGGATCAGACTGATCATAACACTAACAGGAGTGGATCAGATGGGCGAAACCCCTAGAGGGAATATTGATGTTGGGTCTAACGCGTGGTTAGCAGCCCGGTTACTGCTAGGAGTAGAGAGAAAGTGGATGACATGATCTCACTGGGATGTGGAAGCCCTGGTAGGAATCGATATGGGTATGGATTGTTGAGAGTGGATGGTGAGTGAGATAAAACTGATGCAAGGGAGACAGTGATGTTGGGATTGAGACTGGAAAACACTTCCTACATATCCCCATGGTTGGGAATCAAAGTACATGTAGTTCTTTGAGGTGATGGGACACCAGAGTAGGCGGCCTGAGAGAATGGACGCATGAATGGGACCCAGTGGAAATAGAACCTTCGGGTTGAGGAATAATCTTATCGGGACACAAAAGCTCAAAAGAGAGAAGATATTGAGACATGGGTGATGGGATTGAACCTTCAAGAGGCTTCCTACATATCCCCATTGTGCGGAATCAAAGTCCACATAGTTCAGGACAGGGCATGGAATCGGGGTGTGCGCCAAGGATAATGACTCAATGGCATGCTGGGGATTACGTGTGGTTAGTAGCCAAGGGTTTGTATGATGCTCAAGGGATGGAATAGAGATGTGGGCCCTGACAAGGGGGTCCACAATAGCTTACTATCGATTGTGGGTTACAATGTCTTACCGTTGATTGGGATTCACAATGGTGTTATATTGGATGGGGTTGAACTGCATGGAGACTTCCTATGTACCTTGCCTAGGAGACAAGGATCAAAACCCAAATAGTTTGAATGGTTACAGTTTAGCATCATGTTGGACGAAAATGGGTATATAGTTTAACTTCATACGGGATGAAAGTGAACCGATTTGAAGGGTTCGGGACAAGTAGGTGTTGGGATTAAAACTCCGGGAGGCTTCCTACGTACCTTACGTTGGCAAGGATCAAAGTCCATGTAGTTCAAAAGTGTTTGGTGAACTGACGTGAATGGGTCGGGACTAGTAGGTGTTGTGTTTGAACCTCAGGGAGACTTCCTACATACCTTGCCTTGGCAATGATCAAAGTCCACGTAATTCCGGAGTGTTTGGTGAACCGACTTGAATGGGTCGGGACCAGTAGGTGTTGGGCATGAACCTCAGGGAGGTTTCCTATATACCTTGCCTTGACAAGGATCAAAGTCCATGTAGTTTTGAAGTTCTTGGGGGTTGCACACTAAGGTGGCCCAAGGAGGATGTCATGGGAGGTTCTTACTCTAAGCCCACGTGAGTCATGCTTGGTGTGAGAAACAAGAGGCAACAAAGACCTAACAATCACATCGTGAAAGGTGCATCCATGGGGAGTGGAGTGTGGCGTACATGTGGTAAGCAGCCCAAAGAGGAAACCGGGGCTTACGCATGGTTAGCAGCCCAAGGAGATGGAGATTGGGATTTACTCTATGATGGAGGCCCGATGGCGACAAATCCTAGAGGGAGAGGGACAAGATAACGAAGGTCCCTCTACCCATCTCTCCTTTAATCTTTGGCACCAATGAATAAAGGAGGAGTAGGGGCGCTGCCTCCTACAAGAAAGGCTAGGGGCTTACACCTAGGTGGTTTCCCTTCCCCATGGATAGGCTCCACTCTAGTAGAGAGGATCTCATTCCATGTGAGGAAGATCTCACTCCCATGGAGACGAGTTGGCGTAGAGAATATCCGAGACAGGGAACCCCGCGTATGATGCATGGGGTAAGGACATAGTTTAATGTCATGTGATGAGAATGATGATTCTTGGAAGTTTAACATCCTGCAGCTCGAACGAGGCAAGTTCACTCTGCACACCTAGGACTTACATAACCAGTATGCTCTAACCCGTGGTGAAGGGAAGGCACTGGTAATGTTGTAGTGAAGGGGTGTCGTCGAGTGATCCACTGAGGGGCCCATGTTAGCATGGCTGTGAGAAGAGGCAATATACATTAGCGTGCCAATTCAAAGAAGCATAAGTCTAAGAAATGCAACATAAAGAACATAAGAGACCTTGAAATCACTTCGTACAGACCTGGTGGGTTGTACGGGAGAAAGGTGCACAACAAAGGTCTGTTGCACATAGGAGGGGGTCAGACATAGTGCCTTAGGGTAAGGATGAAACATGGAGTTCACAAGGAGAATTGTGTGAAAAAGAGGGGGCTTGCAGAAATAGGCACGCAAAATGGGAGGCTGCGCACAAGATAGAATGTCTGTGCACAAACCGGAAGGATGCGCACAACATAGGTTCAATGCAAAGGGAATTTGGGTGCAACAGGGATCTTGTGCACACAAATGACTTGGGGTAAAATTAAATGGACGAGGATCATTCCCAAGAGGGCCCACCTGAAGGAGGACCCTTGGGGGTCCTGTCACGCAAGATCCAATACTTTGAGGCCATAGTGTTTTTCACGTGGTCGCGGAAGAGGTGTCTTTCACACAATAGAGCATCACTTCATCTTCTGTAACCATCCCCAAAGGGTGGGTGTATGCTTTGTTTTATTGTTGAAATCCTCTGAGGTGGCGCACAAGAGGTGTTGCACCAACTGACCATTTGACGTCGCATTGGGCACGCGAGGGTTTTCGCGTTTAGGAGAAACTTCCGCACTAGATTCTCTTCCTTCATGCCCTTTCCATGGATAGTTTTGAGAAGGTGGCTACAAAAGGGTCCCTTTGACATTGCATTGGTCGTGAAAGATATTGCACGCCGTAGGAAGTCTTGCACGCTCACCTGGACTCTTGCGTGCGAGTGCCTAGGCGAGTGTGCGGCGGGTCACCGTAGAGGTCCGCATTTGACGTCGTATTGGTTGTGCAAGCTTTTGAATGTCGTGGGGAATCATGTGCACACACCCTTATTCTTGTGCGCACTTCCATCTCTCTCTGTGAAATCATCCATCTAGTCTCAATTTTCCTTTGGTTTCTTCAAAAGAGCCCCCTCATGGACTTACGAAAAATTCGGCGTCAGAAAATGCCCCCCTCAGAATCAGAGCTGAAGGGGGACCTGAATGTCAGATTCTAAGGGTCGTGTTGAAATATAGAGGATTTTTTGGTCAGTGTGCACAAAAATGGTGTTTGGTCGCGCAAACCACTTATGCGCGTGTGCAAGGCACATTCCGCACCTATAAATACCAAGAGCCCCTCTAGCTCCCCACTTTGACTTTTCTGTACGACATGCCTTATCTCTCGTGCATGTAAAAGTAACAAATCTGCGGACAAGTTTTCTTGGATGACTTTGAGTTTTTTTTAATGCGGTCTGGTCACTTTCACGTACCCAACTGTTTTTGCGCAATTCATCATTCTTTCGTACCACTAGCAATTTTGAGCGCTGAATCCCCATTGTTCTGCGCACATCCCTTGGGATTTCTGGAAACATGCCAGAAATGTATGCCCAATAGACCGACGACGAGAGGGAGGATATTGCGGCTACAAGGAGGAATCAAATGATCAAAAACCCCCAGATTCTTCATGAAAGGATGGTCATGTCTAATAATCAAATTATATTTGGAATTATTATGCAAGATCAAAAATATTACTTCTAGAGTGATAGCTTTCTGATATGGAACTTTGGAATTTTAGAGGAGGTGATGATGTCAGGCATTGAAACTGATACACCGCGGTCATGGGTGGTGCACGGGGATAGTCTCCCATAGTTCCACATCATGAAAATCGGACATCCTTCTAAGGAAACATAGAACACGTCCATCTACATTTTGAATCCAAAGACGTGGACTATTTTGGGGAGCAACCTGGTTCCCAAGGAATCTCCCACTCTTTACACGAGCACCTTCATAAGTAGCTTTACTGATGAGATGAACGGTTGGAAATAATGGGACTTCAGGTTTGGGGGAAACTTCACAAGTGAATGGGAATGGTCATATTGGGTACGTCAAACTTGCGAGGACTTTGGGACAGGGCTGTGGTCTTTTGGGCTTTTCAAAGCTATTTGGACATCTCAATTTCACTTCAACTGGTAGCAGGATCTGGTATCGGAGCTATTCAGTTGGTGGTCTCTCGATACCAACATCTTTCACCTCCACCATCGGGAGGTAGGTATCAGTCTGTGGGATGTCCATTTCATTAGGGGAATCCCCTTGGAGGGGTACCAGTACGATGAGTTCCTCCCAATAGAGAATGTCTGTGGGAATAGGACATGCACCTCCATCCTAACATGGCATCTGCTGGCATTGTCCAAGTAGAAGTTTAAAATAAAATATGTTCTGAAGGAAATATCTTATTTGAGATGGTTCAGTTTTTTTTTGACATAGGACAAGGCTGTGAAGATGCCCAGCCATGAGAAGCAATGTCCGAACACATCCCAGAGGGGAAATATGGGATCTTATTGGATGGTACTGGAGGTAGGAGAGTACCAATCATGGGGATTTGTTATTAACGGATGTCGGGATCCGAACGGGCAATATGCTAGGTTCCTTTCTATGTTCTTAAGTGTTGGCTCTTTCCAGCAAGGGATACAAGGATGGGGGTGCATCCAGGGATGCTAGTAATGGCCGGAATCACGGCGGCGAAGAACATGGTTAACCCGGGGGTACTCATACTGGCCTAGATATACAACATTTTGGGGTCTATCTCGAGGGGACGTATGCCCATAAAGATATGCAGACTGTTTCAGATCCTTCATGGTTGTGTCACATCCCATTATGGTAGATATGACTTCCCAAACACCATTCTCCCTCCAAGTGAAGGTATGCGACCATCCCTCTTGAATATTGCTGGAATCTTCCCACTGACGCTCAGGGAAGAAGGGATCAAACTCAAGATCAGCAGCCATACCCATTTTGACTTCCACCCATTCAGGACCCTAGTTGGTCAAATGGTAGATGACAGGTAAGGCCCATTAGAGTAGAGGGAATACCTACAAAGAATCAAGGGTGGTGTGATGGTAAACCAACTTGATGGAAAAATCTTTTGCGAACCGTACGTGCAGACCAAGTTCCCCAGGAAGTTCGGGTGCATGCTGTGGATACCAAAGAAAGTTTATACAGAGGTTCGGGAAGAGAAACATCCCTACATTATTTGACAATTGTGGATTATGTTCATGACTGTAAGCTTGGATGAGGTCATCACTCCCCCCCCCACTGATGACAGTGTAGACCTGTCAACAAAGTATGTCGAACATTGGAAAAAAACATATCCTGAGGCAATTTTACGGAAATGCATTTGGAAAATTGAGGCGGCTAGTGTGGAACCCGAAGGGAGGAGGGGTAGACGAAGTACCATGGGAGATGTGAGATGAATAACAAGCCAGGTGGATAGCATTTTTCAGGCTGGCACTTCATCGGTAAGAGCATCGCAAGTTGAGAACGTGCCCCCGCCTTCCGAGGAGGGGTGGTCCCACGGGCAACCCCATGGGCCAGCTAGGGAACTTCCTAGGAAGCAGCTTAGCCACCTTCTGAATCCAACTTCCAATGTTATCTTCCCATCTCTCGGGTCTTCCTAGGGGATTATACAACAATCTATGTCCACTGAAGAGCTGTGGCGGTGTTGCGGAATCACCGGGAGACAGAACGACAGAAAACGAGAAAAAACGAAAGAAAGAAAAGCAACAAAGAACACAACGATTTACGTGGTTCGGGAAAAATCCCTACGTCCACGGGAGAGGCAGATTTTCACTATGATTCGGGAGCACAGAAATTACAGAGTATTTTCAACATTACAAACCCTAGCCCGAAATGGGCTACATATGAAGAAGACGGTCTACTGTTCTGAATAGTAGTCCGCGTTGCTACAGTGATCGGCGGCTCACTTTGTCAAAAGTGCTACAGTGTCTGCCGGCTGGAAGTCAAAAGCGCTACAGTACTGTTGACCCCGAAGTCCGCACCGCTACAGTGCATGTCGGTGTCGGTCGGTCAGCTCCGATAGTTGCGGGCCACAAGCATTCGGCCCAACCGGATCGGGCAACACCAATCCAACAGGCGGAGGCTGGTGCATACCAGGCTCGACTTTCCAGACATAGGGCACATATAGGTGGTGGACAGGGTAAATATTCATCATCGGCATGCATACCTGACAGCCATGGACATGTACACATGCCAGCTGGGGTGGTATGAAAAGCCACATCCCCTAGTGAAAGTGATGCTCGGCCAGGAACATGACCCATAAAAGCTTCCATTTGAGGATGAAGATATAGAGGAGGAAGAAGATGAAGAGGTAGGGGATGGAAGAGATGAAGAAGAAGTAGATGAAGAAGAAGAGGAATAAGAGGAAGACGAGTTTGAAGTGGATAAAGGTCCCAGTGGTGGAGGACCTTCAAAAACACATTCTCTTCAAAGAATCCATCATGAGTGTGATGAAATTGCAGGCTCCGATGCAGAACTGGCTGAGCAGCTCAAGGTGAGTTTCAATCTTGTATTCACTGGCCTTTCCCTTTCCACAATCCTAGATTATCGATCAAATTTCATCCTGTTTAGGAACACGTGGACAATGGAACCCAGGGATCCTTCCCTGTGGTGGATGAGTATGTGCCCACGGAGGCAAGAGATCATCCTCAGGAACCTATTCTCAGAATCGAGCGAGGTGAGGGACCAGCTATGGTTGGATTAAGTGGCGATGACCCGAAAGAAAGGGATGAAATGGAAGCCTATGAGTTCCCCTCCATTCTGGCCATTCATAAAGAACCAGTGATGGTGATTGATCTTACAAGTGCTGAGGGTTCTCCTATGGGGGCAGCTCCTACTATGACACATGCACCAGATAACAACGCGCTTGGATCTTGTAAGTATTTCCCTTGTTGGCTCTCATCTTTTATCAGAAATCTTAGCTGACTAAAATATCGATTTCCATTGTAGTAATTGCAAGGTTGGAGGCTTGATAGGCCATTGAATTGGGAAAATTTGTAAGAGCCATGCTGGTGACTACACCAGCTCCTGCAGAGCCAACCATTCAAGCTGACCCCACTCCAGTGCTTGATGAGTCGGAGGCTACAGTCATGGGCGATGATGCTGCTGGGGTAGAGATCTAGGCCGATGAGGGTGAAGTTGTTGAAGAAAAAAGAATTATAGAGGAGGACCCTACCACTAAACTCCTGGCTGCCTTTCTGGAGTATAGGTCTGCAAATCTTGAGGAGATAGATGATTCTGACCCAGACACAGCTGAAGAGAGCCATATGATGCAGCACAAGGCGTGTAAATGCAACTAATGTTTTCTCATCCAGTCATAGGCAAAATGGCTAAACCGAATGGAGTCACTTCACACATGGATAAACTTTCTCTGCATTGGAGGGGTAGATACTCATCGTCTCCATACTATGATCCACGATTACCTGGATGAGAAAATACGAGGGAACATCCAACACTCTGACATTGCCCGGTGCCACATGGAGTTGAATAATACCCAGGAGTTCCTCAAGGCTGAGTAAGAAGTCCGACACCTTAAAGAGCAGGCAAAATAAAGGAAGCAATTCATCAAAACCTGCTCTGAGCTCATTGAATAGTTGAGGGCCCAGCTAGGGGATGCCCAGGAGCAGGTAGTGCAGGCGAGTCACCAAATGATTGATCTCCAAGATGAATGAGCTCTAGCATAGGCTAGGTCCAATGAGTTACGCTCTGCGGCTACTGATAAAGATAGGGATCTCATGGGGAGGGAGGTAGTCTTGGAGGCCACAAGCCTAAAGGTGAAAACACTAGAGCAATCAATGAAAGACATTGTTCCTTAAGGGCCCTATTTTGACCGAACTCATGAACCTTTCTCCCATTGTTTTCTTATCTCGAACTTCATGCATAGACTTATTATCTTATTTCTTGTTTATTTTGATTGTCGCATCTCAACCATAATTATGGTGTAACTAGAAATCAATCCTTAAGCTCATGTGGGTCATGTTCGATGTGAGAAACACGGGATGGCTGCATCGTTACTTTGTCTGATCATGATAGTGCCGACCAAGCTTCAGGCATCTACAATTTGAACAACCAACCTGGATTTCCAAGTAGAGAGAGGGAGGCCTTCCTGGAGAATAAGGTTCTTCGAAAAATCAAGTTGATCTTTTTCCAATATTCTAAAGTGCACAAGCTGAGTAATGCCAGAGGCGTTAAAATCAATCCAAACACAGGATAATGGAAAGTGTGAATCACGATACTAAAAATTCAAAACACTATGGGGGTGGCATGACAACTAGGAAAACCGCTGACTGTGTTTGAAACATAGAATCTCTATTGTGTTAGCCTAAAATGGGGGTGAAAAATGAGGGTCGATTACTGACCATGTTCGAAACACATGGCCTGTCTCAAAATGTCATCTTTTTTAGGAGTAATGACATTTTCGGCAGCAGACCTGGTGTCTCTGCTGGTCCGGGCATGCCTGCATCTGGTTATGGTGTTTTTAGCACACAGAAGAATGATGACAATTCTAGTGATAGATCACCTGTGGGCACAGAAAGGGAGAAAACAAAAGCTTCAGGTTGCACACTGAGAGAGGCACCAGAGAAGAAATGAGAGAGGCCTTGGAATGCTGCGGCTGATTCATCCTGGTGTGAAAATCACTGTAAGAAACCCTTCCTCCTCTGCCTGAGTAAATTTATACTAAGGAAAATTTATTCTGAAATTTTTTATCTTCAGAAGAGTGGGGAAGGGCGTTTGGGAGGGTCTGATACCATGTTAGAATGGAGCTGTGACATGATACCCAAGATATGCTCCCAAGAGAGACCTTAAACACACCTTCAACAGTGGTAAATAATGAAATATTAGTTATCTTATAATCTGTCACTAATTGTGATTTTGTGATATCAAAAGAGAGGGACATCTTATCATTTAAAAATTAGGCTTACACGATCTCAAATTAATTACTTGCTAAAAAGATTTGCTAGAAGATTAGTAAAACTGTCAAGTTATACTGGGTGGAAGTTTGACCACTCAATAACATTCGATAGTATGAATCAGCAAGTTGAGATTTACAAGAAAAATAGGAAACTAAAGAACTATAAAGTCAGTTGTTGCCCCAGAAGGACCATTTAATAGTGAAATCAAATAGAAAACCTTTTGACATAAATGGATTGGGAAGTACATGAAGCTACCAACTACATGTAAGATGAGGAGACAAAAAGCGATCTCAAGGTAGCAACAATTTTAGAACCAAATAGGTTTTGTCCAAAAGAAAAAGAATCTTAGTGATGGCATGAGAATATCCAACTTAATGTTTAACCTAAATGGGTCGTTATAAAGTTTTACACATTTATATTAATGAATGTTGAATGATAAAAATGAGGTAGACCCGAACCCCCAAGGTCCTCTCTAAAGGAGGTCTTGAGGTTCTTTTATAATAAATAATATAAATCACACCGGACCATAAATCCGATGTGGGATGCAGACTCCAACACTCCCCCTCAAGCTAGGTGTACCTAGTTTGGACACAAAAAGAAAAGAGACCAAACCAAACCAATGAAAACAAAACAATCAACAGACTGCAAAGACTCCCCCTCAAGCTGGACAGCCCCAACTTGATTACAAAACAAGACGAAATAAAAGGAAACAAGCAACGATCATAGCTCCCCCTCAAGATGATGGATGGAAGATTTCGTGGGCGCAGCAGAGGAACCACTCAGACCGGGCTGATTGACGGAGCGTTGGGAATCTGCACTAGTGGGGTCGGTCGATGATACGTCGGGAAAGCCACACTAGCACCGAGAAAGCCACACTAGCACCGAGAAAGCCACACTTGTGGGGCCGACGACAGGAGGCGGGGATTCCACGGAGTCGTTGCGGGATCTGGCGGCGCCATAAGGGTCCAGATCCTAGGCGGTCGAAGTGTTGTGCCACGGTGGAGAAAGCGCGAGGGCGTGCCGGCGGACAGGGAGGCGACTGTCGGGAGTCGTCGGAAGATGCCGGCGACGGGAGGCGGGGATTCCGCAGGAGGTGCCGACGACGGGAGGCGGGGCTGCCTGGCAGAGGAGCTTGTAGCGGACAGGATCTGTCGCTAGAGATGGAGGTGTCGGAGCCGCGTCTGGAAGTGGGGCCGCCGGGATGTGGAGGAGAAGCTGCTTTGCGCGGGGAGCAGGGAGCGTCGTCGGGTAGCCGAGAGGGAGCCGCGACGGTAGTCGGAGCTGGGAGGAGATCTGTGTCGGGATGGAAGCCTGCTGGGTTGCCTTGCGAGGAGGCCGGTGTGGGGAGAGACCGTCGGGGATCTGAGAGCGAGTCGCAGCGGCTCGAGGTGCGTGTAGGGAGCAGCGCAAAGAGGCGGGTCGTGGGCCATCGAGCCACAAGGAAGCAGCAGGAGAGGGGATCGGGAGGGAGGAGGCACCGGAAGCCGCTTGAACGGGAGGGCGGTTCGTGCGTAGCGGGAGATGTGGGAGCCGGCCAGTCTGCTCGCCTGGAGATGCGGGAGCGGGTGTCGGCAGTTGCAGGGAGCGGGAAAGACCGCCGGGTAGGGTGGGAGTGGAGGAGGAGGCGGGGTCGGGTGTCGCCGGAAGTCCGCATGAGAGACGGCGGTGGGGAGAGGACAGCGCCTAGGCTGAGGGAGGCGGTGCTGGAAGTCGTCAAACGGGAGGTCGGGTCGTGCATAGCAGGAGAGGCGGGAGGCGGCAGTCGCCGAGAATCCGCAGGAGAGGCGGTTTGGTCGTGGCGCAACGACGTCAAGACCGGGCGACGACGGCTGGATTAGGATGTGCGGCGTCGGGCGACAGCGTCTGAGCAGGGTCGGTCTTCGCCGGGAAGTCGCAGGAGAGGCGGCAGTAGGGAGGTGGCAGCGCTAGAGAAGTCGACGCGAGGAGGTGACCACCAGGAGGGAGACACCGCGCGTAGAGGGAGGGCCGCTGGGGGCCGACGACGTCGCGCGCAGGGAGCAGCAGGGAAGAGGCGGGTCAGAAGTCACGCGGGAGGACGGGGTCGTCGCGCGCAGCGGGGAGGGGCGTCGGGGAAGCAGGCGCCGGCAGGGGGGAGATCCGCCGAAGATGGAGGGAGGCGGGGCCGGGGTGAACCGAGAATTTGCAAAGGTCGGCCAAGGGCGGCGGCTGTTTTAGGGCTCGATGGCCTTTGGCAGAGTCGCCGCCCCCCACAGGAGAAATTATCAGGAACCCTAAACGGGATAAAAAAAATAGATGGGAGAGAGGGCTCGGGTTTAGAAAACCTCCCCTGATACCATGTTGAATGATAAAATTAGAGAAACCCGAACCCTCAAGGTGCTCTCTTAAGGAGGCCTTGAGGTTCTTTTATAATGAATAATATAAACCACACCAGACCATAAGTCCATGCAGACTCCAACAATGAAGATACTTGAACAAGACGCCATGTTGCATGCAAAGAAGCAAAGAAAGCAGTCAGTGATGCAAGATCACAAGTTTTCAAGGGGTCATACCACAGTTCAGCAGAATTCGAGAACATTATTGTTTAGCTTTCAAATTTTTTGATTAAAAAATGCTTATAATGAAAGGACCCTTAAACAAATCATTCGAGCTTAAAAAATGCTTAATCTCATAAAAACTATATAAAACATCTTAATGAACCCGAAAAATAGACTTTAAAAAAGTACAGATATTAGTAAATAATAGAGAATTCAGGAGGAAAAGTGAGAAAGACAGAGTAGTGGTCCAAACATTTTCTCAGGGAAACTGCCACAAGATTGCTATAATCAAGAGAAGCTTTGAAACCATTGTAATAACAGTGCATCCGGATGCAATGAAGCTATAATAAAATGTTGTCAAGACAAAGATTGTGGCAAGTGTCTGAATTTTATCCCTCCATAGAAGCGTGTCAACAACTACAAGATGATGCATCAATAAATGCATTTAATTTTATCATCACAGATATGGTACAACTTAATCATTCGACACCATTGAACTGTTGGTTTAATAAACACCCAAACAAACCTTAGAATCATAGCTAAAGCATCTACAAAATCAAAAGAATGTTTCACATCATTAATTTTCTAGTGAATGGACTCAATAATAGGTGCCAGCAACCAAAAATGAACCTTTCATTGCAAATTATCGCATTGATCATGAAAAAAGGAAAACCACAATCATATTTCCAAAAACAGTACAGCAGACATCAGGAAAAAAACATCAAAACATATTGAAATGAAGAGTGAGTACCTTTTCAACTTCCAAGAAATAAAAAAGCTTTTGATGCCCCATCTCTTCTAAGTTTCTTATCAGCCTTCAAATGTGAGTATGCCATAATTGTCTTCTTCAAGCCATCCTACCAGTAATCAATTAGAACACTCATTAGTAAAGAAAAAAATAGAAAATATTAATAGTAATACCAATAACGAAACTCTGATGAATGATAATTATAATAATATCATTAATAGATACGTTTTATTTTTTAATTTGCTCCTATATTTTTTGTTGTAATAGTGGATGCTCTAGACCCAACTTAAACAATACTTTTCGATTAACATATCATGTATACAATGAGTAATACAGGATGCACGTTTATCGTAATAATTTTGATATTTCTGCATCCACTATTTACATGGTAATGTCCATAGATTATATGTCGTATCAAAAGGTTATAGCAGTTCTCATGCTATAATGAAAACCTAGAGATACTAGGGCAGTAATCTTAAACCTAAGTCCTATGGTCCAGAAACATCATGTTGACAGGAAATAGATGACGTGTGACCCTTAGGTGTTGAGGGCTCATAAACATTTAGACTTCTCATGAAGTTCGCACTTGATGATCTCGAGTAGATGAGATCATGAGGATTGACCCGCCGATAAGTAAACCACATGTTTCAGGTGTCATTGGTAGTTTCTATCTGCGAACATGTATAATGATCTCCTAACTTGAGATTGTTATCAGTGTATACTATTTGATCACGTACTTTGATGCAAGACAAAAATCGTGACATTTATGTCGTGATGAGGTAGCTTGTGCTGGATGTGTCATTGATGGTATGGCATTGATTGGATAACAAGACAGAATTCGTCGCTTCCAAAAAGAAGTGATATCTCTTCACTAAATTCATGGTCATGGTAGAAAAAAGTAAGTCCGCCCAATTGGGTCAAAGAATAATAAAGCAAGAAAAGATGATAACACGAACTGTGTGTCCTGCTTTATGAGATATCGCGAGATAAAGAGATTATATTACACGGTGTGTGTACGTAGGAAAGATTGTCGTTGTTATGACTATTCTTTATCTCCTTAGAGGTTTTGATGGTATGTTCAGCTCCGCTCTTGATCTGTAAATAATATTCACTGCTATCGAGATGAGGACCTAGACGGTCTAAGCGATATGGATCAGATTCAGCCCAAGGAGAATAATTTTGGGCTTGATAAAAATTTCAAGCCCAGTTGTTGTTCGAATTGGACCAGCCCACACTTCTTGATGTCCAAGACTATGATGGGCCACAACACACTTATTTGGGACCCAAAATCAGTTATCCACATGGCAAAGGGTGGAAATTCGTAGCAGCGCATTAATGAGGAGAGAGAAGGTGGAGAAAAGTATCATTAAGAGAGAATCCCGCTACTTTAGTTAGTGGGGTCATTAAATGGCTTGGGAAAGTGTTGTTTTATGCTTTTTATGTGCCTTTTGGGTTCCCCATGCTTTGTAACTCGAATTGTGACATTTTCTTTTCTTAATTTTGTCTTTATAATGTATTTTCATCCCTTTGAAATGGAGGTTTTTTGAATGGGACGAATTTGTGAAGCTTGTTGTGCATTCTTCTAGCTTTAGCCTTTTCCCTTTGCCCGAAATTGGTGGTGCATTTCCATTGCTGGTGACGTGGTCTTTAAGCGTGGAGGAACCTTGGCGGGTGGCATTGTCTTTAAGCCTTGATCGATTCGGCTACAATACGTTGGTCTGCTTGCTTACTCGTTTTGAGCTTTCCGGCAACGCATCAGTTGGTATCAGAGCCGCGGTTCCAACGAGTAAGTTCTGTCGCATTCTTCTTATTACTCTTCATCATGTCTCACAAGAGCAGATCTTCTACTTCTCCTGCTCCATGGGAAATAGCTAACGCACAGCTACAATCACAAATTACTCAAATCGGTGAGCAACTTGCTCAACTTTTGAGAGCGCGGCGACCTGACTCCCCTCCATCGCAGCAGCATCCTCGACGTCCAATGCAGCTCCATTTTATGAAGATTGTGCAAATGGTGATGATTCCAGTGATTCAGAGGTGGATATGCGAAGAAAAAGAGATGATGAAGATATTGAAAGAGGATTAAAGATTGACATTCCTGATTTTTATGGGAGTATGAATCCGGATGATTTTCTGGATTGGATGCGGGAAATCGAACGGTTCTTTGAATTTAAGAATTGTTCTGACGAGAAGAAGTGCAAGGTAGTCATTCTGAAATTTAAAGATTATGCATCTCTTTGGGAAAATATGAAGAAACAACGGGAACGTGATGACAAAGGCAAAATACGTTCATGGGAGAAGTTGAAAAAGCTTTTGAGGAGACGATTTATGCCTGATAATTATAAGCAAGATCTTTATTTCCGAATGCATAGCCTGCGACAAGGAGATAAATCTGTTGAAGAGTACATTCGAGAGTTTGATCGTTTATTGATGCGAAGTGATGTTCCAGAATATAAAGAGCAAACAATTGCAAGGTTTTTGGGTGGATTAAATGAAGAAATTGCACATTCAGTGGAGTTGCAACCATTTTGCTCACTTGATGATGTTTGCAAGCTGGCGATTAAGGTGGAAAAGCAAAAGCGAACCTCAAAGGCACCTGCGCTCAAAAACTCCAATAGAGGTACAACTTTTTATAAAGGTTTTTCTTCTAATAAATCTTGTGTTGGTGAGAAGGAATTTGGAAGAAACAAGATGCTGGATAAAGGGAAAAAGAAGGCTATGGAACAACCAAAAGGGAAGTCCAACTCCTTTGAACGTGGGAATCGAAAGTGTTTCAAATGTCATGGGTATGGTCATTTTCAGGCCAATTGCCCTAACAACCAAATTATTACTATTAAGGAGATTGAAGAGATTGAAGAGGCGATCAAAGAGGGTGAACATGATGGTGAAGAGACTAAAATGAGGAACATGTTGTGGAAGAAGATGATGTGGGAAACATGTTGGTGCTACGAAGAGTTTTACAAGCTCAAATCTGCCTGGAAGAAGATCAAAGAGAAAACATGTTCCAAACTCGTTGCACCATTAATCAGCGGGTATGCATGGTTATTATTGATAGTGGGAGCTGTACAAATGTGGCTTCAACAACACTAGTGGAGAAATTGAAGCTTCCAACTCATAATCATCCTCGCTCGTATAAATTGCAATGGTTGAACAATGGGAGCACTCTTCAAGTCAACAAACAGGTTCTGATTTCATTCTCCATTGGTAAGAACTATGCTGATGAAGTATTATGTGATGTTATTCCTATGGATGCTTGTCACTTGTTGTTGGGAAGGCCTTGGCAGTTTGACAGGGAAGTGAAATATGATGGGAGGAAGAACACATATTCTTTTCAATCTAGGGAAAAGAACATCACACTTGCTCCTTTGAAGCCATCCCAAACTCTTCAAGAAAAATCGGTTCCCAAAGTGCCCAAAGATAGTCTCTTTATCAACAAAGCTCAAGTGGAGAAAGCCATAAATAAGCAAAAGCCAGTTTTTGCTATGTTGATGATGGAAAAGTCAAGCCATGATGAGAAGAGTCATCAACATCCGTTAGCTCATTCCTTAATTGGGGAATATCATGACGTTTTTCCTAATGATCTTCCAGCAGGATTACCACCATTTAGAGGCATTGAACACCAGATTGATCTTGTACCACGTGCGCAATTGCCAAATAAACCAGCATATCGGTTTAATCCTGGAGAATCAAGGGAATTACAAAAGCAAGTAGAGAAGTTGATGGATCGAGGCTTTATAAGGCCAAGCATGAGCCTGTGTTCTGTTCCTGCATTATTGGTGCCGAAGAAAGATGGTACGTATCGCATGTGCATTGATAGTAGAGCTATCAATAATATTACCATCAAATACAGGTATCCCATTCCACGACTCGATGATATGCTTGATGAACTACATGGTTCATCAATCTTTTCGAAGGTTGATCTTCGTAGTGGATACCACCAGATTCGAATGAAGGAAGGGGATGAGTGGAAAACGGCCTTCAAAACTAAAGGCAGATTGTTTGAGTGGTTGGTCATGTCATTCGGCCTCTCAAATGCTCCTAGCACATTCATGCGACTCATAAATGAAGTTCTGAAACCATTCATTGGTAAATTTGTAGTTGTTTATTTGGATGATATTTTGATTTACAGCAAGGATGTGGAGAGCCATGTGGGTCATCTTCAGCGGGTATTTGACGTGCTACGGAAACAAAAGCTGTATGGAAAGCTGGAAAAATGCGAATTCTTTTCAACAAAAGTGGTGTTTCTGGGATATGTGGTAACCAAAGAAGGCATCATGGTGAATGAATCAAAAGTGGAAGCAATCAAGTCTTGGCCACAACCAGAATCCATCACCGAAGTAAGAAGTTTCCATGGTTTGGCATCTTTTTATCGTCGCTTTGTTTCCAATTTCAGCACTATCATGGCACCTATCACTGAATGCTTGAAAAGGGGGAAATTTGAGTGGTCAAAGGCAGCAAATGAATCATTTGAAATCATTAAGAAAAAGTTGTGTGAAACACCGATTTTGGCATTACCTGATTTTGATCAAGTCTTTGAAGTAGAATGTGATGCAAGTGGAGTTGGGATAGGCGTTGTTCTCATCCAAAACAAGCGTCCTATGATAAGGAATTTTATGCGGTTATAAGAGCCCTAGATCATTGGTCTCATTATTTGAGACCGAAACAGTTTGTTTTTCATTCTGACCATCAGGCATTGAGGTTTATCAATGGTCAACACAAGCTGAGTTCGAGGCATGCAAAGTGGGTGGAATTCTTGCAATCATTCTCATTTGTGTCAAAATACAAGAAAGGGCAAGATAGTCTGGTGGCAGATGCTTTATCTCGGAGGTATGCATTACTTACAATTATTGATGCTCGAATTCTAAGATTTCAGCTTATGAGAGAAGATTATCAGCATGATATGGACTTTAATTCTATTTTAATCCAATGTCAAGATGGATTTGTGGAGGATTATTCTGTACATGATGGGTTTCTCTTTAAGAGAAACAAGTTGTGTGTTCCAAAGGGTAATTACAGGGACTTGCTCATTCGGGAAGCACATGAAGGGGGACTTGCTGGTCATTTTGGCATCCATAAAACCTTGGAGATACTAAAGGAACATTTCTACTGGCCGAAGATGCAATCAGATGTCCGGGCTATTCTTTCGAGATGCGGAACATGTCAAAGAGCATAGAGTCATTTCAAGCCTGGTTTATACACTCCGTTACCTATTCCGTAGCAGTCATGGGAAGATCTCAGCATAGATTTCATTATGGATTTACCAAAGACTCAGCGAGGTAAAGATTCAATAATGGTTGTTGATCGATTTTCTAAGATGGCTTATTTCATACCTTGTCATAAGACTGAAGATGCGGTGAAAGTGGCAGAATTGTTTTTCAAAGAGATTGTTTGCCTTCATGGAATTCCTCGCAGCATCGTTTCGGATAGAGACACAAAATTTCTCAGTCATTTTTGGAGGACATTATGGGGGAAATTCGGTACGAAACTTCTTTTCAGCACATCCCATCACCCTCAAACGGATGGGCAAACAGAAGTTACCAATCATACATTGGGCACTATTCTGAGAACATTGGTGAACAAGAGAATAAAAGATTGGGATTTGCAACTTGCACAAGCTGAATTTGCATACAATAGATCTCCCAGTGCTACCACCCGGCATTCTCCATTCGAAGTGGTTTATGGAATCAATCCAATCACTCCTATAGAATTGTGCTCTTTGCCTCTTGATTTTCAGGTAAATATTGATGCGGAGGAGAAGACAAAGCAGATGAAGAAGCTCCATGAATCTATTCGTGCTCAAATAGAGAAGTTTAATGAAGCATACAAGAGGCGAGCAAACAAGCATCGGAAGCAGGCTATTTTCCAACCTGGAGACAAAGTGTGGATTCACCTTCGCAAGAAGAGATTTCCATCCAAAAGGAAGAGCAAGCTGGCACCACGAGCTGAAGGTCCATTCAAAGTGCTTGAATGAGTGGGAAACAATGCCTACAAAATTGATTTACCAGATGATTTTGGCAGCGTTTCTGCAACGTTCAACATTGGGGACTTATCTCATTACATTGAAGAAGATGATGTCATGGATTTGAGGGCAAATCCTCTTCAACCGGGGGAGAATGATATGGATCAGATTCAGACCAAGGAGAATAATTTTGGGCTTGAAAAAAATTTCAAGCCCAACTGTTGTTCGAATTGGACCAGCCCACACTTCTTGATGTCCAACACTATGGTGGGCCACAACACACTTATTTGGGACCCAAAATCAGTTATCCACATGGCAAAGGGTGGAAATTCGTAGCAGCGCATTAATGAGGAGAGAGGTGGAGAAAAGTATCATTAAGAGAGAATCCCACTACTTTAGTTAGTGGGGCCATTAAATAGCTTGGGAAAGTGTTGTTTTATGTTTTTTATGCGCCTTTTGGGTTCCCCATGCTTTGTAACTCGAATTGGGACATTTTCCTTTCTTAATTTTGTCTTTATAATGTATTTTCATCTCTTTGAAATGGAGGTTTTTTGAATGGGACGAATTTGTGAATCTTGTTGTGCATTCTTCTAGCTTTAGCCTCTTCCCTTTGCTCGGAATTGGTGGTGCATTTCCATTGCTGGTGACGTGGTCTTTAAGCGTGGAGGAACCTTGGCGGGTGGCATTGCCTTTAAGCCTTGGTCGATTCGGCTACAATACGTTGGTCTGCTTGCTTACTCGTTTTGAGCTTTCCGGCAACACATCAGTATTCAAAAGTCCAACCTATTCTAAATGAATAGGAGCATAAGACATGGTGGGCCCCACCACTGGGTTCAAGAGATGTAAGGGTTTCAACGATGGCCATGAAATAAATAAATTCATATTATTCGAGTTTATAATAATTGATATTGAATTTATTAATTAAAGATATTCACAAGATATTAAGTGAATGCATGGAAAAATATTTAACGAACGAATATTATTTTAATATTCAAGGTTCATTTAAATATTTGTGGGAACGGCGAGTCGAGTTAATGGCTCGCATAATATATATATATTATATTACAAGTGATAAAAAATATAAATGACGTGTATGACACGATTAGTTGGTCATAACATGTCGTTTATGGCTTATTTAGTGGGTAATACGTATCCGGGGGTCGGGGAGCCATTTACGGGTATTTTGTACCTCACTATATAAGTAGGAGGAGGCTCACATTTGGGATATTATTCATCGCACGATTTTGAGTCTCTCTCCTCTCACCCACTTCCTAGAGAGTGAAGTTACCGATCCGAGCAACCGATCCGAGTTATTCATGGATCGAAGGATCGACGTAGCAGTGATCGTCAAAACATCGAAGAATTCGTCAAATCTCCATGCTAGCACCCGGATTTCGACGATCGGCGTTTTCGCGGACTTTCGAAGCGCGTGTAGAAGATCTATAGGGAACCGGTTTCGGTTCTTTCAAGCACCGGTCACCAACGACAAGCGATTGTCGAATGCACATTCAAATCGATCAAGGTAATTTTTAGATTTATTTTCATGCTAAAATTATTCATGTGAGACCCTCGACTTTTTTGTATCGGGCTACACATCGCCGGAGACGACTTAGTTATGTTGATCGGCGATGAAAAATTTTAAATCTCTGGTCCATCTACTTCCGTTGCACGCCCCGATACCTCCAATGTTTTCAACATAGTAAACAAAAATATACAACAAAAACAACCCAAGGTTGCTTTCATTTTTTATCAAAACAAAAAAGAAACAAATCTTTAGAATAAAAAATAAAAAACAATTTTTTAAACAATTTTTTTCCAAAAAAAACAATTTTTGAAGGAAATGGTTCATTAAGTTTAACTCATGAAACAGTCCACTTGTGGGACTTTTATCTTAACAGTACAAAAATAAGGTTTTGACTTATTTGATTGATTTTTAAAATAATTTGAATTTTTTCCATTCAAGTTCAATGCCATCAAGCCTGCAGCTGGAGCCACTGCTCATTGGCCCCTTCACAAGCTTCTCTTGACTACATTAAAAGTTTTATCTCCAATTGTTGCAAGCAATTCAAACAATCCTGAATATAACATTGCATTTCATTTTGGAAAACATTTTATGTCTTCATTTTCCAAAAATGTATAAAAAATTATGTTAGAACATGCCTTGGAAAGAAAGCCAGGAGAATATAAAGATTATGTGAGCTATGACAAAGCATTTTCATTTTCTGGAAACATGAAAGCAAGTTTTTTTGTTTTCCAAAATTCTTGTATTTTCATTTTCAATTTCAAAAACAATGTTTTTTATTTACATAATTTGACATATTTTCTGATATATTTTGGGAAAATGAAAAAAAAATGTTTTCCAAAACCAAACATGACCTCAGCTCCACAGTCCATGTCAAAAAATCAGATACAATTTACGCATTTTAATGGGACGCAAACAAACCTCAAGTGATACAATGGGTGTGTAGCCAAGAAGCTCTCTTGCTTTTGAACAATTAAATGTCCGACTGCAAGAAATGAGTCTAATTCTCGAAGGAGTCAATTGTGGAACCTTCATTCCATAAGGGGCTAACAAATTGTATATCCATTCCACTAAATGTGCAATTGGCATCACCACAATAACAGGGATTTTTATTCTCGGCCTGCAAACTACATGATATCAGTCCCAAAAAACACTTCCAAGGACAATAAAGAGAACACGAACACAAAGTATTTTAATGACAAATAATTTTATTAGTGAATGATAAGGCAATAACCCACTCAAAGAGAGCAACAGTTCATTTAGTAATCAAATATGCATAGTGTAGAGGGGATGACAGCAGCCACAATAATGATACAAGAAGATGCATTTAAAAAAGAAAATGCTTTAAAAAAATCATATATTCTTCACCGTTCATAGCCAAGCCCTTCAAGAACTACTGCGACAAACTCCCAAAACTTGATAGGCTCTGCATTAGTTACAAAGTAGGCCTGTGGAAAGTTGAGGTTAATCCCATTTCATAATTTACAAGCATCAACACAAGTACAATGAATGGAAATTTAACCTAAAATTTTCACTTTACAATTACAATGCCCCTGATTCAAAGTTAAATTATATGTAAAACATCTAAAGATAACTCGCTTGAATGCTGAAGTAGGATATTGATCTCATCCTCTCCATATAGTGCTTCAATGACTTTAAATTGTTATTGAAATCACTCATAAAACCGATGAATTTATCTTTTATAACAAAGAAAAATAAAAATAAATGATGACACCAGAAAAGCTTGGAAAAGGACAAGAGGGTACCTGCCCTCCAGCTTTCTCCGCAACAACCCCACCTGCAGCTAATGTTCGTTCAGCACATATATGGGCATGTGCCACATTTTCAACAAAAGTGAAATCACACAAGTTATTGCCATCACCAATGAGGAACTGTTTAGAGAGGGAGAGAGAGAGAGAACAAATCAAAGCAGGAGGAGCTATTGCAACAAGCTCATTTGAAAAGCTACAATGTGTGTAAATGGATTACTTTTACAAACATTACATCAACAATAAAACTGACATTGAACTTAAACAAAATACCTAATTTATGAAAAACATGGATGTAACTACCTTTAATTTGCCAGCCTTTGCACCACTAACTAAAGAAGGGACCAATAACCGATCACCAGGACCAAAAATGCTGCTAGGGCGTATACAGCAAGTTTGAAGTCCATCAATATCATTGGATTTAATGACCAATGCTTCTGCTTCAGCCTTTGTTGCAGAATACTTGTCAATAAACTGAAGCACATCAAGGCAAAACAATCAAACTTCTGGGTTGCACGTGGCTAATGAGTCGGTCTATGGCAATGTTAAAAGTCAAATGATGATGATGATGACGACGACGACGGCAATATGAAAGCACGTAGACATTCATGCACAACTTCATTGGCATGTGTTCAAGGATGTAATTTTCTATAATTTCAGTGCATATAACACTAAATTATTTGGATTAAAAACTAAATTTTACTGTAAATGAAGGAAACAGAATACAAGCTTGAGGGCAAAAGTCCTTTGAAACTTGAAGAAAAACAAGAAAAGAAAAAAAGAGAAAAAGAAAAAAAAAAGTGCTTTTGTAAAAATCGCAGAAGGATAAAGACGAGGCATAAAGAAGTAATAATGCCCATCTTGGTGCACTAGAATTGAAAATAGGGAAATGGAAGTGAAAATGGAGGTTTGAAAATTAATTGTTTGGTGGCATGAAAGTAACTTCATTATAAAATCTATTTCCATCAAAATGGGTAGTGTTTGAAAATTAATTGTTTCATTGACTTCCCCCTATGAAGGAAGAAAGTGTTTGAACTTCTATGAAAGTGCAATTGAATGACCAAACTAGCCTTCTCCCATCAACCACATTATACATTAATTTCATTTTTAATTATTTTACAAATTATATTATATTTAGAATATTTTTTTATAAATATATTTATTATTGTATTTATTTTTTATACTTATCTTAATATGATTATAAATAAAGTAATTTTAATTGCGTTTTTAATTATATTATATTATATTTATAAATTTTTAATTATATTTTTATTAAATATTTTTATATAAAAATATGACAATATTTGATTATGATAATTTTATTTTTTATTATACTGTAAATTATAATTATACTCTAAAATTATTATAATATTTATTTACTTATTTATTTTATTTGTAGTACAACTTTTCAATTATAATACATATTCATTATAATAATAATTTCACAATAATATTTTATTATAGTTTAGATTAAATTTATAATAATTGTAATTATAATATGAGGACAGTTCATATATAACATACCAAACATGACTTTAAACCCCATTTCTATTTCATTTTCTTTTCCACTTTTACTTCAAAAACACTTTCAACTGGAGGGGTGAAGTGGACCCAGGCATCCAATTCAGGCCAGGACTCACCCAGGCCAAACAGGGCCCTGAGCCAATTTTTAATTAATTTTTTAATGAAATTTTTTAATAAGAGATAAAAATAAAAAAAACTGGGTCTGGCCAACGTCCGATCTGAAATCCCAATCAGGTTGGGCCAGGCACAGCACCCCCCTCACTCAGGAAAGGTCAGGCTCGGGCCAGGCCACCCTTACACCCCTACTTTCAACATTGCAAACAAGGCACAACTGCGCATAAGCATGGAATTCTTCTTGTTTTTAAGAGGGAAAGAATGCTACATTGAGGATTGTGAATTTAATACCTTGGCAGCATAAGGCAATGATTCATCCCCGTTGAATATTCCATGAACACCATCAAAGACCACACTAGGAGAGCTTGTATATACAAGTCTCTTTATTTTCAGATCAACACACGCATTGATTGTGTTCTTTGTTCCTGCAAACACGCAGTCACAAAAAAGAAAATAAATCAACAAAATGATTCCCCAGCACACTTTACAAGAAAATCCACCCCTTAAAAAGACAAGGCACGGAAATTCATTAATTTTCCCAATGTTTTGCTAACTACTGATAAGAGACACCAACACAACTCAACCCACACCGTAACTGGTCACCCTGCCCTAGAGATGTATAAATCTTGGCCTAACCTACTACATTAACCGAACGATGGAGCTGATGGTCATTGACAGATGAATCTGGAGCAGCCATGTGGAAAACCGCTTCACATCCTTGGAGTGCTGCAGAGATCAGAAAAATTGTGAAGCAACAAATCACCTCAGGATCCATTGGAGCACGGTATTCAAACATACTCTTTATGCCAACAAACACCAACGATGTTCCTATTTGTATCAGGAGACTAAAAAATGAGCAGTTTCAACAAGACTCGTAGCTCGTAGGGTAAACGGGGATGACCTTCGAATACTTGGAGTTTGTCTCGAAGATCCACGGAAACATACTGAGCACGACCTGAACGCAGAGCTTCGCCGAGGGTTCCATCCTCCTCGCTTTGTTCTAGCTTTATGGAGCAAGCTAAATCCAAAATCCGAACCGAAAAAGATCCGGAACGGATGAGCATTTCCACCAAACATCGCGCAACGAAGCCCCTCCCTCCGGTCACAGCGCACCATTTCTGGGTTTCAGTCATTTTGCGTCAAATCCACTCAACCAGACTGCATGTCACTGCATCCCCTTGTGAAATGGACAATGATAACAAACAATAACGAGATTTCCTATAAAAAAAACAGAGCCTTTGAAATCATAATCATAAAATGATGAGCGAGGTTACCTCTTGACGCTCTGATGGGGCTCAATTGCATATTTGAGGATGCATTAAATTAAAACGACAACTTGTCACGAAGTAAAATAGGATGTGGTAAAACCCTGCCTTTGACCACGGTGGAGAAGACAACAGCGGGATGGAGCTCTGACGGCTGCCAGCAGCACGAAGAAAGCAGTCAAGGTGATATGCAGCGCCAGGTGCATCCGAATCCTCTCCGCAGCGTACGACGGGAGGATTTCTCCCATTTTTCACTTAATTGGTTGTGTTGAAATTTTAAACAAGAGTAATTTTAATTTTTTAAAAAAATTATTAATAATGATATAAACAATGCCTTGAAAACAGGGTCGTCAGTGGGGCAAGCCCACCCTTGAGCTAGGGCAACCAAGTAAATTTCTAATGTACATGTATTGTATATGCATTGTAGCAGCTTGAAAGGGGCAATATTTATGCTCCTGGTCTTGGACAACAACATTTCTAAGGGTTTTTCGGGCCGATTATGTTTGAAAATACCATGAAAATAGATAAATAAACCATTTCAAGAGCCCATCAAATGAAATTATATTGTTTTACCACTCTATTGATAAATATCTAAATACGTAGTCTTTTACTTTTTGATATTTTGGAACAATTCAAAATAAAAGATACAAATACCAAAAACATTAGAAGAGTGTACTTCTTTCAAAAACTGAAAATGTTTGGATGCACTTATTTAAGTATTAATCTCAATTGAAATTATGACAGAGATATATTACTAATGAAAATGTGTTTTTCAAGCATCAAATGTGTTCACGTGTTAACGATGTTGATATCATAAATTTACCAAATTTCTTTGAGTTGATATATTTGTTTACTCATGTACGATTAAAGCAACGAGATTTTGTCAAAGAATTATTAAACTCACCTGACTTGCCTATCCTATGAGATGAATACACCTTTTGTTTGGGTTCATGAATGAGAGAATGAATGATGGTGTATGTTTACGAAACAGTGTGATGACTCATCAACTTTATTTGTTTCAAAATATTTTGTCTAATTAGCATTGGTTGGAATGAATGTAATACATCATTGGGTTCTACAAATGTTATTGATTGCTTAAAAAAGCCAATTTATCCTTTCAGAATAAAAGTAAATTACGTGACATGACTTGACCCCACTACGAACTATGTTCGTCGTCCATTAGAAACAAGTGTGCCTCCACCAATCTCCATGTAATGGATCAAGGGTTGATTTAACTAGCACCAGAAGAGCTCATTGATCCATCCACTAAATGATTTTTTTTCCCGATATGTTTATGTCAGAATGGTAAAAATTCCACCCCACGTTTTGTATTTCGTGCTCCAATGATCCAATTATGTGGTTTTGATTACTAAAAGACAATTTATGGGGGATTGCACAAAATCAAAGGCTATTGAAGTTGAATTGAGGGAGAATATAATATCTTAAGAAGTGACACAGCTAGAAACATGTCATGTTAAAGGTTGTACTCATTTATTGTGTTGAAAATTGAAGAAAACATACTGCGTTTATTTGGGAGCTTATTAGCCTCACGTGAGGAGTTATGTGACCAACAAGCACATTTGTCTTGGATTGTGTGCATTAAAAATGAATTGTAATAAGGATGTGTATTTTGATAGAGACGTCTTGTCCAAATCAATGTCATATTCTGTGAAGGTTTCTAAAAAGGTAACCATGTAATGCTTAGGCAGAGCATGTCACACCATAACACCAATAAACATGCACAATGTGCCTTGACGTCATGGTATGATCACGAGAGCTCATTTTAAGGTAAGCACACCATGTCAATATATTATACACCATGCTCATATGTAAAGGTGTCAAATTCCCATCAATCCAAACAAAAGCACAACATGTTCACCAATATGCATGTTGCATTGACCAAAAAACATTGTTTTCCTTAATTTTTTTGTTATAAATAAAAAATGATGGGATGTATCAAAGATTTAGTAGTTTCATTGTAACTTTAGCTTGGGCATTGGAATTTTTAGGAGAGAGTTATAAATATGATTTCAGGTATCTCGCAAGTATGGAAGTGACTTGAACCCAAGATTCTCCATTGATTTATCTAGACGTGTAGGGTTTGTTGTTGTTCCTTGTTTCATTCCTTGTCATTACCTTAATCCAATATGTTTAGAGAATTCCTCTCATACTTTGGAGTTCTATATGAAACGAAGCCTGATTATGGTTTATTTATTTACCTATTCAATTGAATTTCGTGTCTTTTTTTGTGGATTGTGTTGTGAATGATATTTTTTATCTTCATCCTTTTGCGTTTATGGACTAAGTGACTTAGGCAGGGGAAATTCATTAGAATTGGGATATATAGACTCATAACCATTGATTTTTCTCATAAATTTCTTAGGTCTTAAATTAATAAACCTTGATTAAAACCCATTACCAAGCCAAAGAATAAATTGGTAAATTGTAATGTTTCAAGAACCAGATTAATGGAATAAGCTTATTTTTGTTCTCAACAACACTACTTACATGTAAATTTAGTTAGTTTAATGAATAAATTTTATCATTTCCTTCAAAATCCATGTTGCCATTTGAAAAATCTATCTAATTTATAACATATTAATTGAAAATAATAACATGTTTCTACATGATTTGCTTATTATTTCAATGTTTTATAGACAATTAGTTGAATCTATGGATCCATTAACTACATTAGTCTTTGTGGGATCAATCCCTAATTTCATTATTTAAATTATATGATCATGGAAAAATATAAAATTATAATTTGGTTATCCTTGAGACAATCCAACCAAAATTTGGCGTCATTGATGGAGGATAACAATGTAAAATTTAATTTCACTGATGTTGGCTAATTGAAGAACTTTAGTTTTTTTTTTGTTTTTATCTTTATTTTCACATTTTAAACCTAAAAATGTTACATTATAACATAAAATGTTGTGAATTATTTTTATGATGAAATGATTTTTTATACTAAGTGGCACGCTTATATAAAACCCTTCTTTATTGAAATTATATCCAACGTTCATATACATATTATCACCAACAGTATGAGTTCATCACTTACTTTTGTGTTGATTCCTTAGGTTAAGATAACCACTCAAACAATTATCTGAGTCAACCATGTTATTTAAATTGGCATACCAAAATAACGGAGGGATGGATTGAGTTTTAAAATAAAATCATTGACATTAAAATTGATAAAATGAATACAAGGATCTATAGTGGTTCAAGATAAATATTATTCATACGCCTATTACCCTTGACTTATATCTAGTTAAAAATTTCACTAAAAAAATAATGCATAAAGTTTTTATAACAAGAAAAATGTAGGTTTACAATTCAAATAATTATACTTTGTATTTATTTCCCTTTACTAAGTGAAAATAGTGATTAATATTAAGGTTTTTTACTCCTATGATGAGTACATGAAGTGTATATGAAAAATATTAATTTTCAAGGGTAAAAGTACACTCTTACGAGCAAATTAAAATAATAAAAGAAAATAAGATTAATAAAATAAATTGGGTTAAATAATATGATGTGGGTGTTGACATTCACAAAGTAAATTTCCATTGATACTATTCTTTTATGGACAATTGAATATTTATTAGAGAAATTCAATGCTCTTTTTTTATCGCTAGTTTTATTATTATGTATCATTCATCTCTACTTTGTTTTTTAGATTTGAATTTTCCCTTTTAATGGTATCATCATAATGAATAAAAGTGGAAATGTGTTTTTCCATTGTATAGTAATCATAAACCTGATATCTTCCTTTTGGTTACTTAATTGAATTGGCTTCACATGTTCCAAGGTCCCTTTTATTATACTTATACTTTTTGAATTTTGAAACATGTTTATTGTAGTACTTGAAATCACCCTATCAAATTAGTTTTTTCTCGATATTTTAATCATTCCTTGACATCCTTAGAATTTTCTAAGACTTCATTAAGTTATTTTTCAATATCATAGCTATTACGAGAAACCATTGAATGTTCATTTTTTAATCATATCACTGGTTGTTTACAGACTTTAATTGGTCTAAAAGGGTCATGGGTTGTTTTGAGAACTGAACATAGTGGCATGAAAAAATTTATAAGTTTATGTTGGCACTGAAAAATTTATTCCACACACTTTCCCATGGAATCCATGATACAGTCCTCACTTAGATAACACAAGTCAAGTGTGGGAAGAAAAGTATATTTGTGCATGAATGAGATGTAAATGGGATCTCTATATGTCATATGATTGCTCACACATCGAGGGATGGAGATTCCTCAAAAAAAAATCTCAGTATGGTGACATGGTAGTGAGAACCTCCCATTGAGAGCAAGCCATATATTTTAATTGTTGTTAATAAAAAGGGTATTGGAACAGTAAAACCCATTTTTAAAGGATTCTAGACACTTTTTTACCTTGAAAAATACCTTTTATGGGGAAACCCTATATCTAGGGGTGTAGTTTGTTTTACAGGCTTCGATTTGATTGCTTACATAGCCAAAACAAGCTTATAGGTTGAAAAAGTAAATTTAGGTATTATATTTTGTTTACATTTCATTCATTTTATTCCCTTACACTTATTAACTTAGTGAGTTACAGTGAGTTTTGGAATTAAAGTTTCAATTCACTAAAATTTATGAATATTTCTTAAAATGGTCAAATTGTGCATTTAATTGATTTATTTAATTCCTAGAATATATAGATGGTTAACTATTGATTTTCCTTAATTTTAATGTTTTGAAGGGAAAGGAATATGGCTGTAGTAGTGAAGATGAAATTTGAAAACGTATCTATGACCGTAAGGTTCATAAAATGGAAAGGAGAATTCTCCATAAGGTTCATTTGGAATCTTCATAAGGTTCACTCTATAGTGACTTTGAATTTACAAGAAAATCATTCAGAGGTTTACATGTGATCAGAAGGTTGGCCTGACTTCGTGAGGTTCCTTTTTTGGTAAAGGAAATCATTATAAGGTTCCCCCGTAAACTTTGTAAGGTTTCCTATGAGCCTAGTAAGGTAAAATTTAAACAATGTAAGGTTCATGCCTTTGAAAAAAAAATCAAAATTTCATAAGGTTACTCAAAACTTTGTAAGGTTCCTCTAAGTAATGTAAGGTATAAGATTACGAAAACCCATATCTTTTATAAACTTTAATTCATGATTTACTACATGAAGACACACACAATACAATCTAAAAAGATCTAAAGGCCTAATGTCTTTGGGTAATTAGATACATAACATAATAACTTGAAATAGGGATACAATAATATTATTTAAAACTCCTTAACATGCTCTTAAAATTTCATCACTCATCTAATACTACATGAGATAATTTGAGGATGTAAGTAAGAAAGGGGTGAGTTATAAAGCCTAGTAAGAGAATAATCAAATTATAACATAATGGAAGTAAAACATGTTAGTTAAGAGGCATATCAAGGTGGCATAAAAGGGGTGAAAATCATAAACATGAACATCAAAACATGATATAATATGATAACATCAAGGTAACATAGGAACGTGACAACAATATAAAACATGACATCATAAGCATAAGTCAAGGATAACTGTTGAGACATCATAACATTATGTGCTTGGGATAACCTATTTTTCACCATACATGTTATCTCATGAGATAAAAACATCACCCAATGCATTGGAGAGATATATATTTATAGGTCCACCTGTCACATTCATATCATGTACATGCATAAGTGTGCCACATAGATCATACAAAATAAGAACACATTTCATCAATTTTAATCCCATGATTTAGGAGTGTGGGTTATATACATGAAAGTTCACAATAAATGAAGGATATTTATATATAGATGAATACCCTTGAGTGTAAATGGGAATGGGTATTCAAAACATAAAATTTTGGTATGTAAAATCACATGATAATTTTGACACCATAACACTCAAGGGTATGAGAGGATCCCTTGCCTTGAGAGGGTGCTTCTAAAATCTTGGTAAGACTTTATTAATAGATTGGGAACACCTTGTGAGGGATTTAGACAGGTAGATATAGAGAGAGTAACTTCATGATAAATGTGTTTTTAGTGAAGAGGAGTGTGAGGTGAAGGTTCTGGGCACAAAAAAAGCACGGTTGGGCCGACACCCAACTTTAATTTTTACCATGACCAATGATTATTCTTGGATCAATACGAAAATGAACGCCAATCTCCACAGAATAGAATAAAAGATTTAGATAGATAAGTAAGTGACCTGAAACCTTTAGAGAGGATCTTGCACATCATGCTTATAATTAATTTAATTAATTTCATAAAGAAAATAATACCTAGATCTTCAGTAATTTCTTTGTTTATGATGTTGATCGTTTGGAATTCCCCTTCCAGATTATCTCGTTGCGCTTGCGAGGATCCAAACAAGAATCCCTCTAGCGGTGATCCACACATGCCCCGATGGCCTCTGATCAACACCACTTATTCTCTAGGTGCTAGCGTGGAAAAACAAGTGTCTTATGTCAGTCATTCTTGATCACTTGTTATTCAGTCTTGAAGAACTTATCTCGTTCTTGAGAGGGGTGGGAAGAGGATTCAAGATAGAAATCATTTAGCTCAACGATTCTCAATTCACCGGGAGTGCATTTTGGTACATTACACAATAGACGTACAAGTTTATTTATCGACATGGGGCTTCAGTCACAATATTTAATTACATAACAAAAATTAAATACATTCATAACCTTAGAGAAAACTCATGATTCTAATAATAATACCACCTCATTATTTATGGTGTGCCGGCTTGCACAAAATAGAATTATAAATAAAATTCTACCATCTTGAAAATAATTATTTACCATCTTGAAAATAATTATTTTACTACCGGACCAGCCTTGGTCCGCTCGAACTCAACTTCCATTTATTGAACACCCAAATAAATAAATAAATAAATAAATAAATTATTCTCTTAAATAAATATTTTATTTACAAACTAGTAAATAAATATTTATTAAATATTCAATAAAATAAATAAATAAATTTTACCCACAATCCAATGGATAAATATTTATTTAATTTATGCAATCATTTTAACTCGAATAAAATTATTCCACTATCTTGAGAATAATATTTATTCCATTAATTAAATTCAAATAGAATTTAACCGAGACCACCAGAATCACGTAGTGTGTAACCCTCTAGGATTATTTATCATTGGAATTAGGTGGACTTGCCCAAAGTTCAAGAGTACTGTCTGGCATCGGGTCAAGGCACCCAAGAGAAAGAACTTAAAGTCACAACAACGACATCTACATACAAACGCTCACTATGTAATATAATCTCTTTATCTCAATATATCATTAAGAAGGTTTCATGACAGTGTCATCAACTTTTATGTTTGATACGTTGTTCTTTGACTACCAGAAATAAACTCATCGTTACACCATGACCATATAATTTCACTCGACTGTTCTATTTCAATCAAAGGGTCGAGATATCAACTTACATAAATGGAAGAGACAAATCCTTCCTCGAATTATCCATTAATAACATGTCATTCATGATGCACCCAATGTACCCTACTTCCCGCTAACATATGGCAGGATAGTTTTCGTCAGTAAGTCAAAGTGCGCGATTCATGACACATATTAATGACAATATTAAAGTCTAAGGACTATTACACATGCTCGTAGATAGAAATATCCAATAACACCAAAACATGTGGAATTCCTACCGGCGGGTCTGTTCTCATAATCTCTCATCTTAGAGATTACCAAGTACAAGATTCATGAGAGGAAGTCTCATATGCTTATGAGTACTCGCACTTGACAGTCTGTATACTATGTGTCCCATCATAGTATGTCATCCAACCACATAACTATATTTAAGAATATTGTTATAGCATTTCAAGGTTCTTATTAGAGTGGGGAACTGCCACGACCTTATCAATGGAACAAATACTCTAGGGCATTATTACATTATAGACAAACAAAACAATGAAAAATATGTAATAAGATGTTTAATATTTAAATACATTAAATATAAATGTAATCAAAGTAAAATTATTTGGTTCTAGGACCCCAACTCTAACAAACTCTCACTTGGACTAGAGCCAACTGCCTACGACTTTCAATCCGCTAGACCTCACATGATGATCATGTTTCTGCTGAGTCAAGGCTTTAGTCAAGGGGTCTGTCATGCCATCTTCCATGGAAATACTACCCACTGCAACTTCACCTCTATGAGAAAATCCCTCAAAAGATGATACTTCCGAAGTATGTTCTTTGTCCGTTAATGTGACCTTGGATCTTTTGCGAGAGCCACCACTCCTGTATTATCACAATATAGTGTGATGAGATTTTTATTTCTAGGTACCACATACAGCTCCTGGATAAAGTTTTACATCCAAAATGCTTCATTAGTTACCTCAGAAGTTGTGATATACTCAGACTCTACTGTGGAATCTGTGACCGAACTCTTATTTGAGCTCTTCCAGCTCACTGCACCTCCATTAAAAGTGAAGATGTATCATGTTTGCGACTTCATGTTATCTTGATCAGTCTGGAAACTAGCATATGCATATCCTCTGATTACTAGTTCCTCATCTACTCCATAAACTAGGAACATATCCTTAGTATGCCTTAGATACTTAAGGATAGTCTTGACTGCCATCTAATGGCAGTCACCGGGTTTAGATTGATATCTGTCTATAACACTCAATGTGTAGGTGAAATCCATCCTAGCACATACCCTAACATACATGACTGACCCAATCATTAATGCGTATGGAGTCTTTGCCATTATATTTTTTTCCTCATGTGTCTGAGGACACATTTTCTTGGAATAATGAATGCCATGTGATGCTGGCAATAATCCCCTCTTGGATTGTTTCATATTAAATCTCTTTAGTATCTTATCGATGTATGTAATTTGACTTGGGACCAAAAATATCTTGGATCTATCATGATGGATCTTAATCCCAAGAATATATGATGCCCCACCCAAGTCCTTCATGGAGAAACATTAATTCAACCATGCCTTAACAAACTATAAGACTGATATTTCATTTCCAATAAGTAATATGTCATCAATATATACTATTAGAAAAACGACTGCACTCCCACTAAACCATTTGAAAACACAAGGCTCACATTCGTTCTTGATAAAACCAAATTTTGTTATAACTTCATCAAAACGAATGTTCCATGACCTGGATGCATGATTTAATCTATAAATGGATTTCTGCAACTTTTATATCTTATTGGCATCCTTTGGAATCATAAACCCTTCAGGTTGTGTCATGTAAACCTCTTTCTGAAGGTTCCCATTAAGTAAGGTTGTTTTGACATCCATTTTTCAAATCTCATAGTCATGGTAAGCGATAATGACCAATAGAATTCTGATGGATTTTAACATTGTAAGTGGTGAAAAGGTTTCGTTGTAGTCAATACCTTGACGCTGCTTAAACCCTTTTGCAACCAGTCATGCCTTATAGGTACTAACTTGTCCTTCCATGTCCAGTTTCTTCTTTAATACCCATTTGCAACTAATATGATTTACACCAACTGGAGGATCTACCAAAATCTAGACTTGGTTTTGATACATGGAATCCATTTCAGAATTCATAAATTCTTACCACTTGGCAACGTCTATGCCACTTAGTGTTTTCTTGTAGGTTAGAAGATCATTATTATTTACTAATAATGATTCACCTTCCTCAGTAACTAGAAAACCGTACCATTCCAGTTCTCTAATCTCTCTTGTACTCACATGTAGTTCTTGTGTCTCTGGAACAATTTTTCTTCCATGGGGCTTTGTGTAATTTGTTCTTGTACCAACTCTTGTGTACCTTGAGCCTTGACTTCATCGAAGTATATCTTTATCCCATTATCTATTTTGGATATGTTCTCCCTCTCAAGTAATATGGTGTGTCTTTCCACTATAATTTTTTTTCTGAAGGGTTGTATAGGTAATATCCCCTTGTTTCCTTGGGCTATCCTATGAAGTTACACTTTGTGAATTTGGGTGCAAGTTTGTTACCTGAAGAGGCCTTAACAAACACATCGCTTCCCCACACATGTAAATTTGATAACATGGCTTTCTTTCCACTTCATAACTCATATGTAATACCATTTATTGATTTAGTTGGTACTTGGTTTAGTATGTGTGCCACTGTTTGTAATGCATATCCCCAAAAGGATAATGGAAGACTCGCATGACTCATCATTGATCTCACCATGTTCAACAAGGTGTTCCTTTCACTCACACCATTCCACTAGGGCGTGTAGGGAGAATTGAGTTGGGGTAGGATCCCAAACTTCTATAAGTAATCAATGAAGTCTTGATTAAGATATTCTCCACCTCAGTTTGAGCGGAGCTTCTTAATCTTCTTACCAAGATAGTTATCAACTTCATTCTTGTATTCTTTGAACTTATCAAAAGAATCCTACTTATACCTCATTAAGTAAATATATCCATATCTTCTAAAATCATTAGTAAAAGTTATGAAGTATTATTACCCTCCCCTTGCTTCAAATAGAAATGGTCAACTAACATCAGTATAAACCAATTCAAGAAGCTATTTACCCCTTTTACCTTTACTACTAAATGGGGATTTGGTCATTTTACCTTGTAAACATGAATGAAATACGCCAAGGGGTTTTAGTTTGAAATAATCTAAATATTCATCTTGATGTAACTTTGTTAAGAGTTTCTCGTTTACATGACCTAGCTTAAGATGCTAAATTTGGGTGAGGTATGAGTCATGTGAAGTATATTTGTTATCGATTTCCATTACTTGGTTTGTGTAATCCAACACATAAATATTGTTGTATAAATGCGCCCTACCAAAACAAATGATATCTTTGTAAAAGAAGCAACATTAATTTCCAAACATGAAAACAAATCCATATGTATCTAATTTGGATATAGAAATAATGTTTTTAGTAACAGACATCACATAATAAAAACCCTTTAACACCAAGACCATCCCAGTTAGCAGCGTGAGGTGGTAGTCCCCGACAACTACAATAATAAGTCTGGCTCTGTTGGCTTCTCATAGATCTACCTCCCCTCATTCAATCTTCCTAAATCTACTTTCTTCCTATATTTTGATACATATGTGAGCACCACAAGTTGCATCTAATACCCAATTTATAGAAACAGATAGATTACATTCGATAAAAAACACACCTGAAGCTTCCCATTGCTTCTTAGGCTGGGTGCAGTTCTTCTTCCAGTGGCCCTTCTTGCCACATGTGAAACAAATAGCTTCCTATTCCCTTACATCCTCTTTGATCTTCCTTTTCTTGGAAGGGCATGAAGAAGTTTTGGGCTTAAATATCTTCTCGTTCCCTTTCCTCTTATTCACCAGAAGGACATAAAGCTTTTCGTGCTTCATATCTTTGTCTACTTGGAGAATGAGGATAATAAGATCAGATAGAGACTTCTCAATGTTGTTCATATTGAAATTAATAACAAAGATAGGGAAGTTAGGAGGGAGTGATGCAATAATGAGATCGGTACCCAGTTCTTCAGGGAGTTTAAACCCTAGAACCTCCAAGTGCTCAATGTAGCCAATGAGCCTGACTACGTGAGGCCCAACTGGGGAACCCTCTCTAAGCTTACTATGAAAGAGTTCCTTGGAGATCTCAAACCGTTATTGTCTTTATCTCTCCTGGTAAAGACCATGAAGGTGATTGAGCATGCTATAAGCATCCATGTTTTCATGAGACTTCATGAGCTCACTAGACATTGATGATAACATCAAACATTGAACGTTAACCACATCATTCATATATTTCTTATAGACTAAGAACTCTTTGTCACTCTCCTCTTAGGCAGGTGGATCAGGTAATGCTGACTCCAGCACGTAAGACTTCTGTTCATGGCATAGGATAACCCAAAGGCATCTAAACCATTCTTAGAAGTTACTGCCGGTGAGGATGTTGTCTTTATCAAGAATTGATCGCAGGGATAGTGTGGTTGGAGAGCTTGTAATTTTTATTATACAATTAAAAGAGAAGATCATTAGTACTTTCTTGATTACATTTTATGAGAAATAATAAATTAATTTTATTAAGTCTCCCACTATTTTATCAAGTCCCAATGACCCTTGCCATTGAACTCAAAATGTCCAGTTTCTATGACATTCTATTGGAAAGGATTCATATTCCCCTTTGTATAACCCCAATAAGGGTTGGTCAAGCTATTTGAAGGTGTTTAGGTAGGTAGGTCTTTTCCAACCACGGGCTTGCAGCTCTTTGATCTGTTGAGCAGACTCCCTAATCCTGAAATTATGACTTTGAATTTCCTCAACTCTTGCCTCTAATATTACACCAAGTCTAGCAAGGGCTACTTATCTTGATATAATATGGTTAATTTAACCCAAAACCTTTCATAATGTCTTCTTGTATAAAAGTAAGTGTCCCAACAAGGGTTGGTCAAACACATGGTTTTATTGAGTTTTCCCTTAATCAAGTGACAAAAGGCTTGGTCTGACTTAATATTTTATTTGAGGGATTTTTATCTTTTATGCGTGAATTGATTATTATCATTATCACATGCTTGTTCATATTAATTGGAACTTAATTAAGTGATTAACCATGTATTGATAATATTTACACATAAGTCTGGTTTATTTTAGCTTCATCTTGCATGCTTGTTTAATTCATTAATTATGTGATCGCGACAACACATCCATAATGATAAACCATGAAACTCGCAGAAATAAAATAAAGCAAAGGGAAAGATCATGAGCTTTTCTAATGGTTAGTTTATCTAATGGTTGATAAACTAACCCTGACCTAGGGGAGAGACACATTGAACCTTTTGGGTTCGTGTTTACAACTTTCCACCTATCCACCTATGTATCTCCTAGGATTGGTTTCATCTCGGCTCCATCTTGAACCGCCTCCACTAACTTGGGAGTTCCATACATTACATATTCTTTTTTAACTTACACATAGATGATGGGTAAAAAGGGGGGTTTACATAAAATAAATCATGGGCACTCAGGCCCTGCATATTAATGAGGAGAGATGGATCACAGGCCAACAATTAATTTAATAAATTAATTAAAATGAAACCAATCACATACAAAGATCTTGGTCTATATCATTATCACCCACATACATGAAAAGAGTTACGTGTTTAATAAAACTAGTATTCAATTCTTTAATTGTTCTTATTAAGATAAATTGCGCTTGAATCTATTAATTATTATCTTTAATTAATCAATCCTTTTATCTTAATCCTTTTCTGAATTTCCTTGAGATTCTCATCGTTGCACATAAATGAATTTAGTGAATAGATATCACTTGTTTTTGGAAGCGACAGATTCTGTCTTGTTATCCAAACAATGCCATACCATCAATGACACATCCAACACAAGCTAACTCATCACGACATAAATGTCACGATTTTTGTCTTGCATCAAAGTACATGATCAAATAGTATACACTGATAACAATCTCAAGTTAGGAGACCATTATACATGTTCACAGATATAAACTACCAATGAAACCTGAAACGTGTTGTGTACTTATCGGCGGGTCAATCCTCATGATCTCATCTACTCGAGATCATCAAGTGCGAACTTCATGAGAAGTCTAAATGTTTATGAGCCCTCAATACCTAAGGGTCACACGTCATCTGTTTCCTATCAACATGATGTTTCTGGACCATTGGACTTAGGTTTAAGATTACTGCCCTAGTATCTCTAGGTTTTCATTATAGCATGTGAACTGCTATAACCTTTTGATACGACATATAATCTATGGACATTACCATGTAAATAGTGGATGCAAAAATATCAAAATTATTACGATAAACGTACATCCTGTATTACTCACTGTATACATGATATGTTAATCGAAAAGTATTGTTTAAGTTGGGTCTAGATCATCCACTATTACAACAAAAAATATAGGAGAAAATTAAAAAATAAAACGTATATATTAATGATATTATTATAATTATCATTCATCAGAGTTTCGTTATTGGTATTACTATTAATATTTTCTATTTTTTTCTTTACTAATGAGTGTTCTAATTGATTACTGGTAGGATGGCTTTAAGAAGACTATTATGGCATACTCACATTTGAAGGCTGATAAGAAACTTAGAAGAGATGGGGCATCAAAAGCTTTTTTATTTATTGGAAGTTGAAATGGTACTCACTCTTCATTTTAATATGTTTTGATGTTTTTTTCCTGATGTCTACTGTTCTGTTTTTGGAAATATGATTGTGGTTTGCCTTTTTTCATGATCAATGCGATAATTTGCAATGAAAGGTTCATTTTTGGTTGCTGGAACCTATTATTGAGTGCATTCACTAGAAAATTAATGATGTGAAACATTATTTTGATTTTGTAGATGCTTTAGCTATGATTCTAAGGTTTGTTTGGGTGTTTATTAAACCAGCAGTTCAATGGTTTCGAATGATTAATTTGTACCATATCTGTGATGATAAAATTTCTAACAAATGCATTTATTGATGCATTATCTTGTAGTTGCTGACACGCTTCTATGGAGGGATAAAATTCAGACACTTGCCATAATCTTTATCTTGAAACCATTTTATTATAGCTTCCTTGCATCCAGATTCACTGTTATTACAATGGTTTCAAAGCTTCTCTTGATTATAGCAATCTTATTGTTTATCCATGGCAGTTTCCCTGAGAAAATGTATGGATCACTACTCTGTCTTTCTCACTTTTCCTCCTGAATTCTATATTATTTACTAATATCTGTACTTTTTTGAAGTCTATTTTTTGGGTTCATTAAGATGTTTTATATAGTTTTTTTGAGATTAAACATTTTTTAAGATCGAATGATTTGTTTAAGGGTCCTTTCATTATAAGCATTTTTTAATCAAAAAATTTGAAAGCTAAACAATAATGTTCTCGAATTCTGTTGAACTGTGGTAAACACACACCTAGAAAATCCGTTTTCAATGAACGAGTTGCCCTTAAATTTTTTAGCTTTCCTTCAATTCTAGAAAACCTATGTGTGTGTGGTTCTGGAAAACATTTCCTGTTTTCATTTTTCAAATATGTATTAGGTAACATGTTAGAAAATGTTTTGAAGAGTTGAAGGGGAAACAAAAGAATAAAGAATTTTCATGTCTAATCATTTTCATTTATCGGAAAATATTAAAACAAGTTTCTTTATTTGTTTTTAAAAAAAGTACCATTTTCTAAAAAAATATTTTTAATTCACATAATTCATATTTTTTAATTTTTTTTTGAAAATGAAAATAGGAAATGCTTTTTAAAACCAATGGCAGCCTAAGATTAGGTTTGGTTTTGAAAAATGTTTCTTGTTTTAATCCTCTAAAAATTTATTAAAATATGTGCAAAAAATATTTTGGATGTTGGGGGAAAATAATAAAGCACATGTTTTACCTTGTCTTACATTTTCATTTTTCAAGAAATATGAAAACTAGTTTTTTTATTAAAAAAAAATCTTTCATTTTTATTTTAATTTTCAAAAATATATTTTTTATTTATGTGATATTATATATTTTCTACTGCATTTATTTGAAAATAAAACCAAAAAACTTTTTGTAAAACCAAACAGGGCCTAAATATTTGCAAAATCTTTGAACAACCATATTTTGTAAGCTGCTTGCTTAACATAAATGACATTAAGATATCAATCTCATAATTAATTCACTTTGGATAGATAATTATCATCTGCAACTTTTTTGTATTCATATAAAATGTTAATGATACATGACCTACTGCTACTGTTATTTAGTGAAGGGATTTATCTAAGGTCCTCCCTCTTCATGGCCTAAAGTAAGGCAATTCTTGTTGTAGCCTGGGTTATAAATTTGAGAAAATTCCTTTTTCAAATTTCTACATACATGTGGAGACGTCAAAACAAGTTGCATTGTCAGTGGCTTCATCATGGAACTCAATGGTGTTTTCTTTTAAATCCCTTTGCAAGGGAAATGTCTGGATGCTATTAATCAAGGTATCGGCTGGATATAATTCATTTCTATTTTGTGGGGAGATTTTTTTCCTTAGTTGTTGTTGTGCAGTAAAATTGTATTTTTAATTTTTATATGGGTTTGGTTTCTGGGTCTTTAAGATGCTCTTGCAGCAAATGATTTTTTTCATTGTTGTAAATTATTTATCAAGTATTCTTGTGTGTACTGTACAACACCTAATCTGGTTATGATACAGGCTATTTTCCTCTTATCAATGCTCAGCCTCATTAGAGCTGTTTCTTTCCAGAGATTATTTTTTATTGGTTTGCTCTCTTCTCTTCCCTCCCTCTTCTATAAGATACACAAACTGTTTCATGAATATAATTATCCTTGGTTTTATTTATTATTGTATAACTCTTAATACTAGAGAAAAATTATATTATATTTTGTTTGTTATTATGTTTTTATATTTTTTATTTCAAAAAACTGTTTATTTTTTTTAATATTTTTCATTTTCATAATCTAATAATTTTTTTAATACATTTAAAAAAATGAAGAACATAAAATATTTTTTGAACCCAAACTCAAAAATGAAATTTTTATGTGTAACATATGACATATGAATTAACACTGGGATGCTTTGTTGTTGGTAGGTCTTTCTTATGTGTTTATCGGATTCTTTGTGTATGAGAAAAATGAAGAGGCAATTGATGGTATGTTCGTCGAAGCTCTCTCTTGTGTGGGTGCAGTTAGACTGAAATCTGTTATAAGTGTATTTATCTGTTCACTCTTGAACTGATGCGATCTACCAATTTTACATCCATCGTATTGTTATATGGTCTTTTGCTAAAATTACACTATATATTATGTTTTACCCTTAGTTAAAAACCACTTAATTTTAAAGTCACTCCATACCTTAAACTTTATATTCACTGCCTCTTTGGATTTTGCAACGATAACTTTATCAGTGTAAATAAGCATGAGCTTTAAGTTTAATCTTGATGCAATCCTATTGAGATAGAGAAGTTTGTTTAGTCACCTCTTGGAGTTGTCACTCTCGTTACAACCCTTTCCCTTTCATTCATGTATTGAAATGAATGACTTCAATATGTCACTTCAACTCCTCTCATTTTTAATACATCCTATAAAACTGCTTGAGAGATTTTATCATATGATTTTTCTAAATTAATGGAGGCCATATGCAAATTTTGAGTTTTTTTTGTCGGCAATGTTCTGTCAAAACTCTATCAAATAAATCGACTATGTTATCGAACGCCCAAACATTAAACCCAAATTGATTTTTAGAAACCTTTGTTTTGCTTCGAATTGTGCGCTCAACCATTATTTCCCAAAGTTTAGTGGTGCAACTCATAAATTTAATGCATCTATTTTCACAACTTAGAACATCTCATTTGTTTTTGTACACAGGTACTAGTGCAATCTTTCATTTGTTTAGTGGCGAAATCTTTCTCTATTTATCATATATTTTCTTAGATTTCAGAATCTCATTAATCCAGTGAGATGATTTATGCTTTCTCGCCTAAATATTTCAACACATCGATGCAAATGTTATCCAATTGAGCTGCTTTTCTATTGTTTATTCTTTTTAAATATTCCTTAATCTTATATGGGCAATTGATATTTTCTCTATTAATGATTAGATTATGCAAGTCTAAATTAATAGTCCGCTCATTAAAATGTTTATTAAAGCAGTTCTCTCATTATTTTTAATTTCCTCATCCATGAAAGGGGCACAATCCATTTCTATCTTTTATACATCTTACATGATCAAAATATCTTGTCATTATTTCCCATCTTGTAGATATGTCTCTCACCCTTCTTAATATGTAATGAATGGCATGACCCCTTGAAAACTTGTTATCTTGCATCACTGACTGCTTTCTTTGCTTCTTTGCATGAAACATGTCATATTGTTCATGTATCTTCATTGTTGGAGTCTGCATGGACTTATGGTCCGGTGTGGTTTATATTATTCATTATAAAAGAACCTCAAGGCCTCCTTAAGAGAGCACCTTGAGGGTTCAGGTTTCTCTCATTTTATCATTCAACATGGTATCAGAGGATGAACTCAGATATATGGGTTAAATCATTTATTAAACAAGTCCACAGTTTCTCAAGATCATATCATTTTCATTCCAACAACATCAAATATATGGGTTAAGTCATTTATTAAACATTATTAACATCATTCCATAGTTTCCAGGTACTCTAGGAAAACATCCTAAGCTACCATCAAGAGATGCAATCAAACACATCCAACTGCCTCAAGCAATGGAGAAAAGAATGCAGATAAACAAGCAACTCAGTCATCGGCCATTAAACGGATTCATATCAAGGAAGCATCCAACTTTATCACATCAATGGGTAAGCTTAGCTTCAACTCATTTCATCATATTTAATGTCATCCCCATCACCCTCATGCATATCCCATTGCATCTCACAGTCACAAGTGTCAACTGCTGTCACATCATCAAACCTCTTTGTTCATATCTCATCAGTCATCTCAGGCTCAGCCATCTCAAGCCCATATCACACAACAAGCTCACATCCAGAGCACATCACAAGGCAGTAAGCAAACAAAGTCAACAGGGAAACTAGGCCCTAAACAAGGAATTAGCTTTTGCACGCAAACATGTTCTCACGACCTCCAGCATAAGGCATCTGGCCTTTATAACAAACAAGCACTTGCAAGCTCAAGGATTTATATTTATCAAACCAGTTTTTTATTCCCTCATGAATTAACCGACTCATTATTCACAGGTTCCAACTACAAGTAACCTGAAGCATCAAGCTATAACAAGCTATTAAAAATTAACATGTTTTTAACATTAATTATGGTTTCAACAAACCTAGAGAAGTATCATTCTCATTCAACATGCCTTTAATTATTATCATCAACAAGAATTGACAAGTTTTACGTTCTTTATCAATTCCATTAACACATGGAATAACAAATCCAATTAAACATTTAAACATGCATCCATTTGATTACCATCCATTTTCCCCCACAGGTGTCTAGGGTGGCATAGGGGGTTGGGGTGTGGGGAGTTCGTCGCGAGGTCGAGTACCCGAACAGTTTTCTTCTGTAGCGTGTGTAGTTAATGGAGCACCATTTTATAAGAAACATCATATTACAAACATGCCTCTTTAATTCTCAAATCAATTAATCAATTAATTTTGGTTTTACGTTCTTTATCATTTCCATCAACAACATGTTAAATCATAGCATAACCAAACATGCTAACAAGCATAACATAACACACTATCTAGAAAAACAAGAGACAAATCGTTGTCATGGTATAAACATCGGCAACATGTGATCGATATCCAATTTCTTTATTAATCAGGTTCAATCTTTATTAGTTTAATTTCACTGTCATCCAAAGGACTAAAACATGATCAATTTACGATTACACGAAAATAAATAGGAGAAGAAACGAATCACCTACCTCAAAATTGTCAACATTATTCACATGAGAACGAATCAATGCTGTGAACATTCAATAACCTCTCGAGCAAGGAACTGTGATCCCCCAAGGACGATGTGCCATGAACACACCGAAAAATGACAAATGAAACTCTATAAGAATAGCGGAGATCAAACACTAAAGCATGGCAAGAAGAAACGGGGAATTAGGATCAAACGGGGAGAAACCGCTGGAAAAGAAGGGTTGAACATGCCTTGGATTACCACATATTGATCTTTATGAGTCATGGATCAATCCTTATTGAAAGGGGCTTCAAAGCTTTCAAAAAAACACTATGGGGCACCTAGGGTTTGTGAGGAAGAAGTGGGAGAGAAGCGGGGGTCTCAGGGTATTTATAGAGACTTTTTTTTAAAGAGACCACGCTGTCACGAGTTGAGCGTCTCAGCACAACAGTTCGCTCGTGCGACACCCTAGCCCCCTCCAAGGTGGGCAGGGTTCAGTCGTCCAACTCTTTATATGTGAGGTTCACTAGTTTCGTCTTTCCATGAACTCATTAGGAGAGTGACCCCAACTCCCAACCAGTGGTGTCAAGATTGACATGCACTATCCTCCTCTGTTGGGGCGACTCCCATCTCTTAGATAGGGAATAACCAGATGAACCGCAACTCTGATGTTCTTGTTGGTGTGGGACAGGACCCCCATGATTGGGTCGTGGCATTCTCCCACCACCATTCCATGCATGCCCTCGTGCATGCAGGATTATGGCCTTCTGTGTGTCCGCAACTGCTTCCAACTAACCGGCTATCAAGCATGGCCTTAAGGGATGCTCCTTCCTTGTCGTTGGCATCAATGGCCCACCCATTCTCTGGATCGAAAACCACTGTGGTTCACCCTCTCTCTCAGGATTGAAAACCACCTCCACGAGACCCACCCTTCATAGTGGTGTCTCCGCCTCTGACTTCTCTCGAGCGCGACCTTCTTCGTCGTGTCACCTCAACATGACACCTCGAGACTCTGCTCTCACCACCACAGTCCGTCCGACATCATTCCGCAACACCACGAGGAACATTCCCTCTTATATCACTTGTCACGGGCTGAGCATCTCAGCACAACAGTTCGCCCGTGCGGCACCCCAACCCCCTCCAAGGCGGGCGGGGTTCAGTCGTCCAGCTCTTCATATGTGAGGTTCACTAGTTTTGTCCTATCATGGACTCATCATGAGAGTGGCCCCAACTCCCAACCAGTGTCAAGTTTGACACGCATCATCCTCCTCTTTGTCGGGGCGACTCTCATCTCTTAGATAGGGACTAACCAGATGAACCGCAGCTCTGATGTTCTTGCTGATGTGGGACATGACCTTCATCCTCCTCTTTGTCGGGGTGACTCTTATCTCTTAGATAGGGAAAAACCAGATGAACTGAAACTTTGATGTTCTTGCTGGTGTAGGACAGGGCCCCCATGATTGGATCGTGACAACGTTCATCCCCTTAGACCACGCTGCAGCCCTCCCTAACATAGGGTATTCTATGGCGCAACCTGAGGGACCATGTCGCAGCCACACTCGGTTAAAGGTGGTTCTGGGTTCCATGGCCAAATCCTATTAAAGGTGATTTGGGGATACAACAAAACCATAAGCACCACATCATGGGACCCCCTCTACCAAGAATGGGACTACACCGTAGCCCACTGCCCATAGTGTAACTACCTCCAATTTGGCAATAGCCTCAAAAACCCTTATGTCACACCATGGATCCTACACGCCGCAGTGCTCAACCACCGAAGAAGGGCTTATGTCACAGCCTACCTCCATGGTGTAGCCATGCTTGAAAAAGCAGTAACCCTGTTTCTCCTACTGAGCTCCCCTACGCCAGAGTTGAGGTCCACTACGCCGCAGCCACCAGCACCACAACACAGTGCATACCTCCACGCTGTAGTCATGGCATTTTTTACTATGGCTCCCCTAAAACTCCTCATTTTCCCTCCAAACACCTTGGAACTTCCTCCAAGTAGCTCCAACACCTACAACTCACAAAGGAAAGGACTACAGGAATCTGAGCCCTTATAAGTCCCCCACACACCTCCTCCTAAACATCTCTAAACGCCTTGGAACCTCCTCCGGGTGCCCCAACACCCAAAACAAAAAAAGGATAAGGCTCCCAAGATCTGAACCCTTGAAAATTCAATGTAACTAATGAATATTATGATTATTATGATGGGTGTGATTTGTTTACAATAGGACAAAATGGGTAGAAGAAAAGGCAAATGGAATAGATACATGTGGATAGGTAGGCGCACGCGCAGGAGAGAGGGAGGCGCCATAGGGGAGCATCGCAACAGGGAGGTCGTGCCATCAAAGGTCACACCTGGAAAAAGGATCTGCACTTAGTGTTGCAACTAAGAGCAACAGGGGGGCATGTCAGTGGGAAGACCGACAACAGGAGGTGCGCACAACAACAGGGGGTCGTGTCAAACTCATCAAGGCGGAGCCGCATGCGTCAATTGGTCAACGGTGTAGTAAAAGGTGTGACGGGGAAAGGGAGATGCACACACACAGAGGGAGGGCGACGCAAAAGGGGTGGGGGCACACAGGGAGATGGTGAAGGTCGAATGGATGAGGGGTGGCAACAGAATAATGGGATTGTTTGGTCGGGAGTTATCACCCCCCTTCAAACAGGTAGGGTTTCTCTAGAAGGGAAGAGTGGGGAAGGGGGACGTCGGCACTGAGTGACTTGCGGTCAGAGCAGCCTTGAACATGGTTCGTCTAATTCCTCCTCTCATCGGTTTCCTCAACTCGTCGGGGGAATGCTCTCGATTTCTTTCGGAGTTCTTAAAAATTGAGTCTCAATCACATCATTGCGATCCGAGAGGATGGGTCTATGCTGCCGACTCAAACACTTAAGCCTGAAAAAGTTTCCTATCATCAGGAGTTTCCTTCAAATCAACAAACCTTGTTTGTCCAGTTACCTTGGTTTTAATCCTTAGATTAGGGGTAAGTTGGAGTTATTTTGTTTGAAGTGGCCGGTGGGGTTTGCTTGAAACGTTAGATTTTTTTCCATTCCACTTAATTTCAGCCAAAGCCAAAGAAGGATGAGTTCCCATGTCTGCCTCAATGAAGATATTGATGCACGCATGGTCAGGGTCATCATAAAGGATAGAGATCAAAATAGGGAATTATATTCCAATAATAAATGAAGCATTGTAAAGTGCAAGGAACTTGAGCAGGATTTAGTTGAGGTCCAGCGATCTTCAGATCCACCTGTTTGTAAAATTATGGATTATTATAGAAAGAAGTATATTAAAGAAACAAACTACAAAGAGGGCACCAAAAGAAGGCCACACTAAAGAAAAGTAGTAAAGATCAGATTTTCTGGAAAAACTGAATTGAATGATCTTAAAATAAAGGCATCTATGGTGAAGAAACTGATGGAATGAGGCTACAGGGTTAAATGTGTGGCTGTGTCTAAAGCCAAGAAAACTGAAGAAATGGAGTTTCAAGGACTTGAAAGGATTGTTGTATCGTGTTACAGAGTTGATTGAAGATGTTGCTATTATAGAAAGCGGACCATTACAGTGGATAAATTACAGACATATATGTTAGTTAGGCACATCAAGTTTGACCCACCAAAGAAAGGCCCCAGCAAAAAGGCTGTTAAAGGAGGAATATTCGGTGACCCAAGTTCAAAATAACCCTGTCTTGGCTCCGAAGAAGAGCCCTATTCCAGAAAAAAATTTGACAGCAGAATCAACAAAAGAAACAGCAGAGAACCTTCCTCGTGAAGGGGATGACACTCATGAAGATCATGAAACAAACAAGGGTGCTTGGTCAGTCTGTGATTCATGTGATGTTTTTGATCAAGGGCAACCTTATCTTGAGAATATAGGGCTTCATGATAAAGCTTCTGATCAAGGTCAACCTTGTCCTGAGATTCCTCCTGGTCCATCAGTGCCCAATTATGTTATTTTCAGTGGTGGTGGTCAGAAGGCTACTACTACCATTTCTAGCGGTCCACATGTAGCTGCGGTCTGCGAAAGCAACAATGAAGGATCTTCTATGGGTCACTCCAGTAGGTCTGGTACTCCCAGTTCTTCCGTGTCTGGTTATGGAATTTTTCATGGTCAACCAGGGATTAGTGCCCAAGGCAATAGGAACAGTGGTGGAGGTCCTACAAAACCCACTACAGGTCCTGGAACTCCAAGCAATGGGTGTCAACCTGATGGTCCCATGAAGGGTCCTAGCCCGATCTCCAGTTATGGCATTTTCAGTGATCGGAAGGAAAATGGTGCTCCCCATGGACCCAGCATAGCTTCTGCACAAGGAAAACAGAGCAAAGGTCTAGGCACTCATAACAACCCACCTGGATATGGTAGTGGAATTTTCAGAGGTCCGTGTGGTGACCTCCATAGACCGGTCGTTGGTGTAGAAGGTGATAATGGAGGAAGACCGATCCCTGGCCACCCTGTGTCTGGTTATGGCGTTTTTAGTGGCCGGAAAGATGATCCTCATGGTGGGAGACTGGGTGTGGATGCTAGCAGTGATGAAGACCAAAGTAGGAATGCTGGAGGTTTCAAAAGCCCACCAGCATCTAGTTAAGGGATTTTCAGTGGCTAGAAGATGAATTCTCCTGTAGTTGGTCAGAGCAGAGCAGATTTGAGGAGTAATGACATTTTTGGCGGCAGACCTGGTGTCTCTGCTGATCTGAGCATGCCTGCATCTGGTTATGGTGTTTTTAGCACACAGAAGAATGATGACAATTCTAGTGATAGATCACCTGTGGGCACAGAAAGGGAGAAAACAAAAGCTTCAGGATGCACAGTGAGAGAGGCACCAGAGAAGAAATGAGAGAGGCCTTGGAATGCTGCGACTGATTCATCCTGGTGTGAATATCACTGTAAGAAACCCTTCCTCCTCTGCCTGAGTAAATTTATACTAAGGAAAATTTATTCTGAAATTTTTTATCTTCAGAAGAGTGGGGAAGGGCATTTGGGAGGGTCTGATACCATGTTAGAATGGAGCTGTGACATGATACCCAAGATATGCTCCCAAGAGAGACCTTAAACACACCTTCAACAGTGGTAAATAATGAAATATTAGTTATCTTAGAACCAGTCACTAATTGTGATTTTGTGATATCAAAAGAGAGGGACATCTTATCATTTAAAAATTAGGCTTACAGGATCTCAAATTAATTACTTGCTAAAAATATTTGCTAGAAGATTAATAAAACTATCAAGTTATACTAGGTGGAAGTTTGACAACTCAATAACATTCGATAGTATGGATCAGCAAGTTGAGATTTACAAGAAAAATAGGAAACTAAAGAACTATAAAGTCAGTTGTTGCCCCTGAAGGACCATTTAATAGTGGAATCAAATAGAAAAACTTTTGACATAAATGGATTGGGAAGTACATGAAACTACCAACTACATGTAAGATGAGGTGACAAAATGCGATCTCAAGGTAGCAACAATTTTAGAACCAAATAGGTTTTGTCCAAAAGAAAAAGAATCTTAGTGATGGCATGAGAATATCCAACTTAATGTTTAACCTAAACGGGTCGTTATAAAGTTTTACACATTTATATTAATGAATGTTGAATGATAAAAATGAGGTATACCCAAACCCCCAAGGTCCTCTCTAAAGAAGGTCTTGAGGTTCTTTTATAATAAATAATATAAATCACACCGGACCATAAATCCTATGTGGGATGCAGACTCCAACACTCCCCCTTAAGCTAGGTGTACCTAGTTTGGACACAAAAAGAAAAGAGACCAAATCAAACCAATGAAAACAAAACAATCAACAGACTGCAAACACTCCCCCTCAAGCTGGACATCCCCAACTTGATTACAAAACAAGATGAAATAAAAGGAAACAAGAAACGATCATAGCTCCCTCTCAAGATGATGGATGGAAGATTTTGTGGGCGCAACAGAGGAACCACTCAGACCGAGTCGATTGACGGAGCGTTAGGAATCTGCACTAGTGGAGTCGGTCAATGATACGTCGGGAAAGCCACACTAGAACCAGGAAAGCCACACTTGTGGGGCCGGCGACGGGAGGTGGGGATTCCACGGAGTCGTTGCGGGATCTGGCAGAGCCATAAGGGTCCGGATCCTAGGCAGTCAAAGTGCTGTGCCACGATGGAGAAAGCGCGAGGGCGTGCCGGCGGACAGGGAGGCGACTGTCGGGAGTCGTCGGGAGATGCTGGTGACGGGAGGCGGGGATTCCGCAGGAGGTGCCGACGACGGGAGGCGGGGCTGCCTGACAGAGGAGCTTGTAGCGGACAGGATCCATCGCTAAAGAAGGAGGTGTCAGAGCTGCGTCTGGAAGTGGGGTCACTGGGATTTGGAGGGGAAGCTGCTTCGCGTAGGGAGCAGGGAGCCCCGTCGGGTAGCTGAGAGGGAGCCGCGACCGGACCATAAGTCCATGCAGACTCCAACAATGAAGATACTTGAACAAGATTCCATGTTGTATGCAAAGAAGCAAAGAAAGAAGTCAGTGATGCAAGATCACAAGTTTTCAAGGGGTCATTCCATTCATTACATATTAAGAAGGGTGAGAGACAGATCTACAAGATGGGAAATAATGACAAGAGATTTTGATCATGTAAGATGTATAAAAGATAGAAATGGATTGTGCCCCTTTCATGGATGAGGAAATTAAAAAAATGAGAGAACTTCTTTAATAAACATTTTAATGAGCGGACTATTAATTTAGACTTGCATAATCAAATCATTAATAGAGAAAATCTCAATTGCCCATATAAGATTAAGGAAGCTTTGAAAAGAATAGACAATAGAAAAGCATCTTAGTTGGATAACATTTGCATCGATGTGTTGAAATATTTAGGTGAGAAAGCATAAATCATCTCACTGGATTAATGAGATTCCGAAATCTAAGAAAATATATGATTAATAGAGAAAGATTGCACCACTAAACAAATGAAAGATTTCACTAGTACCTGTGTAAAAAAACAAATGAGATGTTCTAAGTTGTGAAAATAGATGCATTAAATTTATGATCCGCACCACTAAACTTTGGGAAATAATGATTGAGCGCACAATTCAAAGCAAAACAAAGGTTTCTAAAAATCAATTTGGGTTTAATGCTTGGATGTTCGATAACATAGTAGATTTATTTGATAGAGTTTTGAGGGAACATTTCCGACAAAAAAAACTCAAAATTTGCATATGGCCTTCATTAATTTAGAAAAATCATATGATAAAATATCTCAAGCAGTTTTGTAGGAAGTATTAAAATTGAGAGGAGTTGGAGTGACATATTGAAGTCATTCATTTCAATACATTCATAAAGGGAAAGGGCTGTAACGAGAGTGACAACTCTAAGATGTGACTAAACAAACTTCTCTATCTCAATAGGATTGCATCAAGATTCAACTTAAAACTCATGCTTATTTACACTGATAAAGTTATCATTGCAAAATCCAAAGAGACAATGAATATACAGTTTAAGGTATGGAGTGACTCTAAAATTAAGTGGTTTTTAACTAAGGGTAAAACATAATATATAGTGTAATTTTAGCAAAAGACTGTATAACAATACGATGGATGTAAAATTGGGAGCTCGCATCAGTTCAAGAGTGAATAGATAAATACACTTATAACGGATTTCAGTCTAACTGCACCCACACAAGAGAGAGCTTCGACGAACATACCATCAATTGCCTCTTTATTTTTCTCATACACAAAGAATCTGATAAACACACAAGAAAGCCCTGCCAACAACAAAGTAGCCCAGTGTTAATTCAGATGTCATATGTTACACATAAAAATTTCAGTTTTGAGTTTGGGTTCAGAAAATATTTTATGTTCTTCATTTTTTTAAATGTATTAAAAAAATTATTAGATTATTAAAATGAAAAATATTAAAAAAAATAAAATAAACAGTTTTTTGAAAGAAAAAATATAAAAACATAATAACAAACAAAATATAATATAATTTTTCACCAGTATTTAGGATTTATACAATAATAAATAAAACCAAGGATAATTATATTCATGAAACAATTTGTGTATCTTATAGAAGAGTGAGGGAAGAGAAGAGAGAAAACCAATAACAAATAATCTCTGGAAAGAAACAGCTCCAATGAGGCTGAGCATTGATAAGAGGAAAATAGTCTGTATCATAACCAGATTAGGTGTTGTACAGTACACACAAGAATACTTGATAAATAATTTACAACAGTGAAAAAAATCATTTGTTGCAAGAACATCTTAAAGACCCAGAAACCAAACCCATATAAAAATTAAAAATACAATTTTACTGCACAACAACAAATAAGGAACAAAATCTCCCCACAAAATAGAAATGAATTACATCCAGCTGATACCTTGATAAACAGCATCCAGTCATTTCCCTTGCAAAGGGATTTAAAAGAAAACACCATTGAGTTCCATGATGAGGCCACTGACAATGCAACTTGTTTTGACGTCTCCACATGTATGTAGAAATTTGACAAAGGAATTTTCTCAACTTTATAACCCAGGGTGCAATAAGAATTTCCTTACTTTAGGCCATGAAGAGGGAGGACCTCAGATAAATCCCTTCACTAAATAACAGTAGCTGCAGGGCATGTATCATTAACATTTTATATGAATACAAAAAAGCTGTAGATGATAATTCTCCATGAAAAGTGAATTAATTATGAGATGGATATCTTAATTCCATTTATGTTAAGAAAGAAGCTTACAAAATATGGTTGTTCAAAGCTTTTGCAAATATTTAGGCCCTGTTTGGTTTTACAAAAAGTTTTTTGGTTTTATTTTCAAATAAATGCAGTAGAAAATATATAATATCACATAATGGGAAAATATATTTTTGAAAATGAAAATAAAAATGAAATATTTTTTTTAATAAAAAAACTAGTTTTCATATTTCCTGAAAAATGAAAATGTAATACAAGGTAAAACATGTGCTTTATTATTTTCCCCCAACATCCAAAATATTTTTTTCACATCTTTTAATAAATTTTTAGAGGATTAAAACAAGAAAATTTTTTCAAAACCAAACCTAATCTTAGGCTGCCATTGGTTTTAAAAAGAATTTCCTATTTTCATTTTCAAAAAAAAAATTCAAAATATTAATTATGTGAATTAAAAATATTTTGTTAGAAAATGGTACATTTTTTAAAAACAAATAAAGAAACTTGTTTTAATATTTTCCGACAAATTAAAATGATTGGACATCCAAATTCTTTATTCTTTTGTTTCCCCTTCAACTCTTCAAAACATTTTCTAACATATTACCTAATACATATTTGAAAAATGAAAACAGGAATTGTTTTCCAGAACCAAACACACATAGGTTTTCTGGATTTAAAGGAAAGCTAAAAATACTTAAGGGCAACTCGTGCATTGAAAACGAATTTTCTAGGTGTGTGTTTACCACAGTTCAGCAGAATTCGAGAACATTCTTGTTTAGCTTTCAAATTTTTTGATTAAAAAATGCTTATAATGAAAGGACCCTTAAACAAATCATTCGAGCTTAAAAAATGCTTAATATCATAAAAACTATATAAAACATCTTAATGAACCCAAAAAATAGACTTCAAAAAAGTACAGATATTAGTAAATAATAGAGAATTCAGGAGGAAAAGTGAGAAATACAGAGTAGTGATCTATACATTTTCTCAGGGAAACTGCCATGGATAAACAACAAGATTGCTATAATCAAGAGAAGCTTTGAAACCATTGTAATAATAGTGAATCCGGATGAAATGAAGCTATAATAAAATGCTGTGAAGACAAAGATTGTGTAAAGTGTCTGAATTTTATCGATCCATAGAAGCGTGTCAGCAACTACAAGATGATGCATCAATAAATGCATTTGTTAGAAATTTTATCATCACAGATATGGTACAACTTAATCATTCGACACCATTGAACTGCTGGTTTAATAAACACCCAAACAAACCTTAGAATCAAATCTAAAGCATCTACAAAATCAAAATAATGTTTCACATCATTAGTTTTCTAGTGAATGGACTCAATAATAGGTGCCAGCAACCAAAAATGAACCTTTCATTGCAAATTATCACATTGATCATGAAAAAAGTCAAACGACAATCATATTTCCAAAAAAAGCACAGCAGACATCAGGAAAAAAACATCAAAACATATTGAAATGAAGAGTGAGTACCCTTTCAACTTCCAAGAAATAAAAAATATTTTGATGCCCCATCTCTTCTAAGTTTCTTATCAGCCTTCAAATGTGAGTATGCCATAATTTTCTTCTTCAATCCATCCTACTTGTAATCAATTAGAAGACCCATTAGCAAAGAAAAAAAATAGAAAATATTAATAGTAATACCAGTAATAAAACTATGATGAATGATAATTATAATAATATCATTAATAGATACGTTTTATTTTTTAATTTTCTCCTATATTTTTTGTTGTAATAGTGGATGCACTAGACCCAACTTAAACAATACTTTTCGATTAACATATCATGTATACAGTGAGTAATACAGGATGTACGTTTATCTTAATAATTTTGATATTTCTGCATCCACTATTTACATGGTAATGTCCATAGATTATATGTCGTATCAAAAGGTTATAGCAGTTCTCATGCTATAATGAAAACCTAGAGATACTAGGGCAGTAATCTTAAACCTAAGTCCTATGGTACTGAAACATCATGTTGACATGAAACAGATGACGTGTGACCCTTAAGTGTTGAGGGCTCATAAAAATTTAGACTTCTGATGAAGTTCGCACTTGATGATCTCGAGTAGATGAGATCATGAGGATTGACCCGCCGATAAGTACACCACATGTTTCAGGTGTCATTGGTAGTTTCTATCTGCGAACATGTATGATGGTCTCATAACTTGAGATTGTTATCAGTGCATACTATTTGATCACGTACTTTGATGCAAGACAAAAATCATGACATTTATGTCGTGATGAGGTAGCTTGTGCTGGATGTGTCATTGATGGTATGGCATTGATTGGATAACAAGACAGAATTCGTCGCTTCCAAAAAGAAGTGACATCTCTTCAATAAATTCATGGTCATGGTAGAAAAAAGTAAGTCCATCCAATTGGGTCAAAGAATAATAAAGCAAGAAAAGATGATAACAGGAACTGTGTGTCCTGCTTTATGATATATCGCGAGATAAAGAGATTATATTACACGGTGTGTGTATGTAGGAAAGATTGTCGTTGTTATGACTATTCTTTATCTTCTTAGAGGTTTTTATGGTATGTTCAGCTCTGCTCTTGATCTATAAATAATATTCACTGCTATCGAGATGAGGACCTAGAGGGTCTAAGCGATATGGATCAGATTCAGCCCATGGAGAATAATTTTGGGCTTGATAAAAATTCCAAGCACAATTGTTGTTCGAATTAAACCAGCCCACACTTCTTGATGTCCAACACTATGGTGGGCCACAACACACTTATTTGGGACCCAAAATCAGTTATTCACATGGAAAAGGGTGGAAATTTGTAGCAGCGCATTAATGAGGAGAGAGAAGGTGGAGAAAAGTATCATTAAGAGAGAATCCTGCTACTTTAGTTAGTGGGGTCATTAAATGGCTTGGGAAAATGTTCTTTTATGCTTTTTATGTGCCTTTTGGGTTCCCTATGCTTTGTAAGTCGAATTGGGACAATTTCCTTTCTTAATTTTGTCTTTATAATGTATTTTCATCCCTTTGAAATGGAGGTTTTTTGAATGGGATGAATTTGTGAAGCTTGCTGTGCATTCTTCTAGCTTTAGCCTTTTCCCTTTACCTGGAATTGGTGGTGCATTTCCATTGCTAGTGACGTGGTCTTTAAGCGTGGGGGAACCTTGGCGGGTGGCATTGCCTTTAAGCCTTGGTCGATTCGGCTACAATACGTTGGTTTGCTTGCTTACTCGTTTTGAGCTTTCCACCAACGCATCAGTTGGTATCAAATTCGCGGTTCCAACGAGTAAGTTCTATCGCATTCTTCTTATTACTCTTCATCATGTCTCGCAAGAGCGGATCTTCTACTCCTCCTGCTCCATGGGAAATAGCTAACGCACAGCTACAATCACAAATTACTCAAATCGGTGAGCAACTTGCTCAACTTTTGAGAGCACAGCGACCTGACTCCCCTCCATCGCAGTAGCATCCTCGACGCCCATCACCACGTAATAGGCATAATGCAGCTCCATTTTATGAAGATCGTGCAAATGGTGATGATTCAAGTGAAATTATATTGTTTTACCACTCTGTTGATAAATAAACCATTTGTTGAGCCTATCAAATGAAATTATATTGTTTTACCACTGTGTTGATAAATATCAAAATACGTAGTCTTTTACTATTAAAAATTCTTTTTGATATTTTGAAACAATTCAAAATAAAAGATACAAATACCAAAAACATTAGAAGATTGTACTTCTTTCAAAAACTGAAAATGTTTGGATGCACTTATTTATGTATTAATCTCAATTGAAATTATGACAAAGATATATTACTAATGAAAATGTGTTTTTCAAGCATCAAATGTGTTCAAGTGTCAATGATGTTGATATCATAAATTTACCAAATTTCTTTGAGTTGATATATTTGTTTAATCATGTACGATTAAAGCAACAATATTTTGTCAAAGAATTATTAAACTCACCTGACTTGCCTATCCTATGAGATGAATACACATTTTGTTTGGGTTCATGAACGAGAGAATGAATGATGGAGTATGTTTACGAAACAGTGTGATGACTCATCAACTTTATTTGTTTCAAAATATTATGTCTAATTAGCATTGGTTGGAATGAATGTAATACATCATTGGGTTCTAAAAATGTTATTGATTGCTTAAAAAAAGCCAATTTATCCTTTTAGAATAAAAGTAAATTACGTGACATGAATTGACCCCACTAAGAACTATGTTCGTCGTCCATTAGAAACAAGTGTGCCTCCACCAATCTCCATGTAATGGATCAAGGGTTGATTTAACTAGCACCAGATGAGCTCATTGATCCATCCACTAAATGATTTTTTTCCCGATATGTTTATGTCAGAATGGTAAAAATTCCACCCCACATTTTGTATTTCGTGCTCCAATGATCCAATTATATGGGTTTGATTACTAAAAGACAATTTATGGGGGATTGCACAAAATCAAATGCTATTGAAGTTGAATTGAGGGAGAATATAATATCTTAAGAAGTGACACAACTAGGAACATGTCATGTTAAAGGCCGTACTCATTTATTGTGCTGAAAATTAAAGAAAACATACTGCGTTTATTTGGGAGCTTATTAGCCTCACGTGAGGAGTTATGTGACCAACAAGCACATTTTTCTTGGATTGTGTGCATTAAAAATGAATTGTAATAAGGATGTGTATTTTGACAGAGACGTATTGTCCAAATCAATGTCATATTCTGTGAAGGTTTCTAAAACGATAATCATGTAATGCTTAGGTAGAGCATGTCACACCATAACACCAATAAACATGCACAATGTGCCTTGAGGTCATGGTATGATCACGAGAGCTCATTTTAAAGTAAGCACACCATGTCAATATATTATACACCATGATCATACGTAAAGGTGTCAAATTCCCATCAATCCAAACAAAAGCACAACATGTTCACCAATATGCATGTTGCATTGACAAAAAAAATTGTTTTCCTTAATTTTTTTTGTAATAAATAAAAAATGATGGGATGTATCAAAGATTTAGTAGTTTCATTGTAACTTTAGCTTGGGCATTGGAATTTTTAGGAGAGAGTTCTAAATATGATTTCAGGTATCTCACAAGTATGGAAGTGACTTGAACCCAAGATTCTCCATTGATTTATCTAGACGTGTAGGGTTTGTTGTTGTTCCTTGTTTCATTCCTTTTCATTACCTTAGTCCAAGATTTTTAGAGAATTCCTCTCATACTTTGGAGTTCTATATGAAACGAAGCCTGATTATGGTTTATTTATTTACCTATTCAATTGAATTTCGTGTCTTTTTTTGTGGATTGTGTTGTGAATGATATTTTTTATCTTCATCCTTCTACGTTTATGGACTAAGTGACTTAGGCAGGGAAAATTCATTAGAATTGGGATATATAGACTCATAACCATTGATTTTTCTCATATATTTCTTAGGTTTTAAATTAATAAACCTTGATTAAAACCCATTACCAAGCCAAAGAATAAATTGGTAAATTGTAATGTTTCAAGAACCAGATTAATGGAATAAGCTTATTTTTGTTCTCAACAACACTACTTACATGTAAATTTAGTTAGTTTAATGAATAAATTTTATCATTTCCTTCAAAATCCATGTTGCCATTTGAAAAATCTATCTAATTTATAACATATTAATTTAAAATAATAACATGTTTCTACATGATTTGCTTATTATTTCAATGTTTTATAGACAATTATTTGAATCTATGGATCCATTAACTACATTAGTCTTTTTGGGATCAATCCCTAATTTCATTATTTAAATTATATGATAATGGAAAAATATAAAATTATAATTTGGTTATCCTTGAGAAAATCCAACCAAAATTTGGCGTCATTGATGGAGGATAAAAATGTAAAATTTAATTTCACTGATGTTGGCTAATTGAAGAACTTTAGTTTTTTTTGGTTTTTATCTTTATTTTCACCTTTTAAAGCTAAAAATGTTACATTATAACATAAAATCTTGTGAATTATTTTTATGATGAAATTATTTTTTATACTAAGTGGAACGCTTATATAAAACCCTTCTTTATTGAAATTATATCCAACGTTCATATACATATTATCACCAACAATATGAGTTCATCACTTACTTTTGTGTTGATCCTTAGGTTAAGATAACCACTCAAACAATTATCTGAGTTAACCATGTTATTTAAATTGGCATACCAAAATAAGGGAGGGATAGATTGAGTTTTAAAATAAAATCATTGACATTAAAATTGATAAAATGAATACAAGGATCTATAGTGGTTCAAGATAAATATTATTCATACGCCTATTACCCTTGACTTATATCTAGTTAAAAATTTCACTAAAAAATAATGCATAAAGTTTTTATAACAAGAAAAATGTAGGTTTACAATTCAAATAATTATACTTCGTATTTATTTCCCTTTACTAAGTGAAAATAGTGATTAATATTAAGGATTTTTACTCCTATGATGAGTACATGAAGTGTATATGAAAAATATTAATTTTCAAGGGTAAAAGTGCACTCTTATGAGAAAATTAAAATAATAGAAGAAAATAAGATTAATAAAATAAATTGGGTCAAATAATATGATGTGGGTGTCGACATTCACAAAGTAAATTTCCATTGATACTATTCTTTTATGGACAATTGAATATTTATTAGAGAAATTCAATGCTCTTTTTTTATCTCTAGTTTTATTATTACGTATCATTCATCTCTACTTTGTTTTTTAGATTTAAATTTTTCCTTTTAATAGTATCATCATAATGAATAAAAGTGGAAATGTGTTTTTCCATTGTATAGTAATCATAAACCTGATATCTTCCTTTTGGTTACTTAATTTAATTGGCTTCACATGTTCCAAGGTCCCTTTTATTATACTTATACTTTTTGAATTTTGAAACATGTTTGTTGTAGTACTTGAAATCACCCTATCAATGTAGTTTTTTCTGGATATTTTAATCATTCCTTGACATCCTTAGAATTTTCTAAGACTTCATTAAGTTATTGTTCAATATCATAGGTATTATGAGAAACCATTGAATGTTCATTTTTTAATCATATCACTAGTTTTTTACAGACTTTAATTGGTCTAAAAGGGTCATGGGTTGTTTTGAGAACTGAACATAGTGGCATGAAAAAATTTATAAGTTTATGTTGGCACTGAAAAATTTATTCCACACACTTTCCCATGGAATCCATGATACAATCCTCACTTAGATAACACAAGTCAAGTGTGGGAAGAAATGTATATTTGTGCATGAATGAGATGTAAATGGGATCTCTATATGTCATATGATTGCTCACAAATCGAGGGATGGAGATTCCTCAAAAACATTTCTAAATCTGGTAACATGGTAGTGAGAACCTTCCCCTGAGAGGAGGCCATATATTTTAACCGTTGTTAATAAAAAGGGTATTGGAACAGTAAACCCATTTTGAGGGGATTCTAGACACTTTTTTACCTTGAAAAATACCTTTTATGGGGCAACCCTATATCTAGGGGTGTAGTTTGTTTTACAGGCTTCAATTTGATTGCTTACATAGCCAAAACAGGCTTATATGTTGAAAAAGTAAATTTAGGTATTATATTTTGTTTACATTTTATTCATTTTATTCCCTTACACTTATTAACTTAGTGATTTACAGTGAGTTTTGGAATTAAAGTGTCAATTCACTAAAATTTATGAATATTTCTTAAAATGGTCAAATTGTGCATTTAATTGATTTATTTAATTCCTAGAATAAATAGATGGTTAACTATTGATTTTCCTTAATTTTAATGTTTTGAAGGGAAAGGAATATGGTTGTAGTAGTGAAGATGAAATTTGAAAAAGTATCTATGAACGTAAGGTTCATAAAATGGAAAGGATTATTTTCCATAAGGTTCATTTGGAATCTTCATAAGGTTCGCTCTATAGTGACTTTGAATTTACAAGAAAATCATTCAGAGGTTTCCTTGTGATCACAAGGTTGGCCTGACTTCGTAAGGTTCCTTTTTTGGTAAAGGAAATCATTATAAGGTTCCCCCGTAAACTTTGTAAGGTTTCCTATGAGCCTAGTAAGGTAAAATTTAAACAATGTAAGGTTCATGCCTTTGAAAAAAAATCAAAATTTCATAAGGTTACTCAAAACTTTGTAAGGTTCCTCTAAGTAATGTAAGGTATAAGATTACAAAAACCCATATCTTTTATAGACTTTAATTCATGATTTACTACATGAAGACACACACAATACAATATAAAAAGATCTAAAGGTCTAATGTCTTTAGGTAATTAGATAAATAACATAATAACTTGAAATAGGGATACAATAATATTATTTAAAACTCCTTAACATGCTCTTAAAATTTCATCACTCATCTAATACTGCATGAGATAATTTGAGGATGTAAGTAAGAAAGGGGTGAGTTATAAAGCCTAGTAAGATAATAATCAAATCATAACATAATGGAAGTAAAACATGTTAGTTAAGAGGCATATCAAGGTGGCATAAAAGGGGTGAAAATCATAAACATGAACATCAAAACATGATATAATATGATAACATCAAGGTAACATAGGAACGTGACAATAATATAAAACAAGACATCATAAGCATAAGTCAAGGATAACTGTTGAGACATCATAACATTATGTGATTGGGATAACCTCTTTTTCACCATACATGTTATCTCATGAGATAAAAACATTACCCAATGCATTGGAGAGATATATATTTATAGGTCCACCTGTCACATTCATATCATGTACATGCATAAGTGTGCCACATAGATCATACAAAATAAGAACACATTTCATCAATTTTAATCCCATGATTTAGGAGTGTGGGTTATATACATGAAATTTCACAATAAATGAAGGATATTTATATATAGATGAATACCCTTGAGTGTAAATGGGAATGGGTATTCAAAACATAAAAGTTTGGTATGTAAAATCACATGATAATTTTGACACCATAACACTCAAGGGTAGAAGAGGATCCCTTGCCTTGAGAGGGTGCTTCTAAAATCTTGGCAAGACTTTATTAATAGCTTGGGAACACCTTGTGAGGGGTTTAGATAGGTAGATATAGAGAGAGTAACTTCATGATAAATGTGTTTTTAGTGAAGAGGAGTGTGAGGTGAAGGTTTTGGGCACAAAAAAATCACAGTTGGGCAGACACCCAACTTTAATTTTTACCATGACCAGTGATTATTCTAGGATCAATACGAAAATGAACGCCAGTCTCCACAGAATAGAATCAAAGATTTAGATAAATAAGTAAGTGACCTGAAACCTTTAGAGAGGATCTTGCACATCATGCTTATAATTAATTTAATTAATTTCATAAAGAAAATAATACCTAGATCTTCAGTAATTTCTTTGTTGATGATGTTGATCATTTGGAATGCCCCTTCCAGATTGTCTCGTTGCGCTTGCGAGGATCCAAACAAGAATCCCTCTAGCAGTGATCCACACATGCCCCGATGGCCTCCGATCAACACCACTTATTCTCTGAGTGCTAGCGTGGCAAAGTAAGTGTCTTGTGTCAGTCATTCTTGATCACTTGTTATTCAGTCTTGAAGAACTTATCTCGTTCTTGAGAGGGGCAGGAAGAGGATTCGAGAGAGAAATCATTTAGCTCAATAATTATCAATTCACCAGGAGTGCATTTCGGTACATGACACAATAGACGTACAAGTTTATTTATCGACATGGGGCTTCAGTCACAATATTTAATTACATAACAATAATTAAATACATTCATAACCTTAGAGAAAACTCATTATTCTAATAATAATACCACGTCATTATTTATGGTGTGCCGGCTTGTAAAAAATAGAATTATAAATAAAATTCCACATCACAAAATAATATTAGTGTTATTATTATTTTAACTTGTATCAACTAGTTAAATAATTATTTACCATCTTGAAAATAATTATTTTACTAACGGACTAGCCTTGGTCCGCTCGAACTCAACTTCCATTTATTGAACACCCAAATAAATAAATAAATAAATAAATAAATAAATAAATAAATAAATAAATAATTCTCTTAAATAAATATTTTATTTACAAACTAGTAAATAAATATTTATTAAATATTCAATAAAATAAATAAATAAATTTTACCCACAATCCAGTGAATAAATATTTATTTAATTTATGCAATCATTTTAACTCGAATAAAATTATCCCACTATTTTGAGAATAATATTTATTCCATTAATTAAATTCAAATAGAATTTAACCGAGACCACCAAAATCACGTAGTGTGTAACCCTCTAGGATTATTTCTCGTTGGAATTAGGTGGACTTTCCTAAAGCTCAAGAGTACTGTCTAGCAACGGGTCAAGGCACCCAAGAGAAAGAACTTAAAGTCACAACAACGACATCCACATACAAACGCTCACTATGTAATATAATCTCTTTATCTTAATATATCATTAAGAAGGTTTCATGACAATGTCATCAACTTTTATTCTTGATACGTTGTTCTTTGACTACCAAAAATAAACTCATCATTACACCATGACCATATAATTTCACTCGACAGTTCTATTTCAATCAAAGGGCCGAGATATCAACTTACATAAATGGAAGAGACAAATCCTTCCTCGACTTATCCATTAATAACATGTCATTCGTGATGTACCCAATGTACCCTACTTCCCGCTAACATATGGCAGGATAGTTTTCGTCAGTAAATCAAAGTGCGTGAGTCATGACACATATTAATGACAATCTTAAAGTCTAAGGACTATTACACACGCTCGTAGATAGAAATATCCAATAACACCAAAACATGTGGAATTCCTACCGGTGGGTCTGTTCTCATAATCTCCTATCTTGGAGATTACCAAGTACAAACTTCATGAGAGGAAGTCTCATAGGCTTATGAGTACTCGCACCTGGCAGTCTGTATACTATGTCTCCCATCGTAGTATGTCATCCAACCACATAACTATATTTAAGAATATTGTTATAGAATTTCAAGGTTCTCATCAGAGTGGGGAACTGCCACGACCTTATCAATGCAACAAATACTCTAGGATATTATTACATTATAGACATACAAAACAATGAAAAATATGTAATAAGATGTTTAATATTTAAATACATTAAATATAAATGTAATCAAAGTACAAATAGTTGGTTCTAGGACCCCAACTCTAACAAACTCTCACTTGGACTAGAGCAAACTGCCTACGACTTTCAGTCTGCTAGACCTCACATGATGACCATGTTTCTGCTGAGTCAAGACTTTAGTCAAGGGGTCTGTCATGCCATCTCCCATAGAAATACTACCCATTGCAACTTCACCTCTATGAGAAAATCCTTCAAAAGATGATACTTCTGAAGTATGTTCTTCGTCCACTAATGTGAACTTGGATCTTTTGCGAGAGCCACCACTGCTGTATTATCACAATATAGTGTGATGAGATCTTTATTGCTAGGTACCACATAGAGCTCCTGGATAAAGATTTACATCCAAACTGCTTCTTTAGTTACCTCAGAAGTTGTGATATAATCAGACTCTACTGTGGAATTTTTGACCGAACTCTTCTTTGAGCTCTTCCAGCTCACTGCACCTTCATTCAAAGTAAAGATGTATCATATTTGCGACTTAATGTTATCTTGATCAGTCTGGAAACTAGAAAATGCATATCCTCTGATAAATAGTTGCTCATCTACTCCATAAACTAGGAACATATCCTTAGTATGCCTTAGATACTTAAGGATAGTCTTGACTGCCATCTAATGGCAGTCACCTAGTTTATCTTGATATCTGTCTATAACACTCAATGTGTAGGTGAAATCTATCCTAGCACATAACATGACATACATGACTGACCCAATCATTAATGCGTATGGAGTCTTTGCCATTATATTTTTTCCTCATGTGTCTGAGGACACATTTTCTTGGAATAATGAATGCCACGTGATGCTGGCAATAATCCCCTCTTGGATTGTTTCATATTGAATCTCTTTAGTATCTTATCAATGTATGTACTTTGACTTGGGACCAAAAATATATTGGATCTATCATGATGGATCTTAATCCCAAGAATATATGATGCCTCACCCAAGTCCTTCATGGAGAAACATTAATTCAACCATGCCTTAACAGACTATAAGACTGATATTTTATTTCCAATAAGTAATATGTCATCAATATATACTATTAGAAAAACGACTGCACTCCCACTAAGCCATTTGTAAACACAAGGCTCACATTCGTTCTTCATAAAACCAAATTTTGGTATAACTTCATCAAAACGAATGTTCCATGACCCGAATGAATGATTTAATCCATAAATGGATTTCTGCAACTTTCATATCTTATTGGCATCCTTTGGAATCATAAACCCTTCAGGTTGTGTCAAGTAAACATCTTTTTGAAGGTTCCCATTAAGTAAGCTTGTTTTGACATCCATTTTTCAAATATCATAGTCATGGTAAGCGATAATGACCAATATAATTCTGATGGATTTTAACATTGTAACTGGTGAAAAGGTTTCGTTGTAGTTAATACCTTGACGCTGCTTAAACCCTTTTACAACCAGTCATACCTTATAGGTACCAACTTGTCCTTCCATGTCCAGTTTCTTCTTTAATATCCATCTGTAACCAATATGCTTTACACCAACTCGAGGATCTACCAAAATCTAGACTTGGTTTTGATACATGGAATCCATTTCAGAATTCATAGCTTCTTACCACTTGGAAACATCTATGCCACTTAGTATTTCCTTGTTGGTTAGAAGATCATTATTATCAACTAATAATGATTCAACTTCCTTGGTAACTAGAAAACCGTACCATTCCAGTTCTCTAATATCTCTTGTACTCACATACAGTTCTTGTGTCTCTGGAATAGTTTTTCTTCCATGGGGCTTTGTGGAATTTGTTCTTGTACCAACTCTTGTGTACCTTGAGCCTCGACTTCATTGAAGTATATCTTTATCCCATTATCTCTTTTGGATATGTTCTCCATCTCAAGTAATATGGCGTGTCTTTCCACTATAATTTTTTTTCCTGAAGGGTTGTATAGGTAATATCCCCTTGTTTCCTTGGGTTATCCTATAAAGGTACACTTTGTGCCTTCGGGTGCAAGTTTGTTACCTGAAGAGGCCTTAACAAACACATCGCTTCCCCACACATGTAAATTTGATAACATGGCTTTCTTTCCACTTCATATCTCATATGGAATACCATTTATTGATTTAGTTGGTACTTGGTTTAGTATGTGTGCCACTGTTTGTAACGCATATCCCTAAAAGGATAATGGAAGACTCGCATGACTCATCATTGATATCACCATTTCCAACAAGGTGTGATTCCTCCTTTCACTCACTCCATTCCACTAGGGCGTGTAAGGAGAAGTGAGTTGGGATAGGATCCCAAACTCCTATAAGTAATCAATGAAGTCTTCATTTAGATATTCTCCACCTCAGTTTGAGCGGAGTTTCTTAATCTTCTTACCAAGATGGTTCTCAACTTCATTATTGTATTCTTTGAACTTATCAAAAGAATCTTACTTATACCTCATTAAGTAAATATATCCATATCTTCTAAAATCATTAGTAAAAGTTATGAAGTATTATTACCCTCCCCTTGCTTCAAATAGAAATGGTCAACTCACATCAGTATGAACCAATTCAAGAAGCTCTTTATCCCTTTTACCTTTACTACTAAATGCGGATTTGGTCATTTTACCTTGTAAACATGAATGAAATACGCCAAGTGGTTTTAGTTTGAAATAATATAAATATTCATCTTGATGTAACTTTTCCAAGCATTTCTCGTTTACATGACCTAGATGAAGATGCTAAATTTGGGTGCGGTATGAGTCATGTGAAGTATCTTTTTTATCGATTTCCATTACTTGGTTTGTGTAATCCAACACATAAATATTGTTGTATAAATGTGCCCTACCAAAACAAATTCTATCTTTGTAAAAGAAGCAACATTAATTTCCAAACATGAAAACAAATCCATATGTATCTAATTTGGATACAGAAATAATGTTTTTAGTAACAGACATCACATAGTAAAAACCCTTTAACACCAATATCATCCCAATTGGCAAGGTGAGGTGGTAGTCCCCGACAACTACAATAATAATTCTAGCTCTGTTGGCTGCTCGTAGATCTACCTCCCCTAATCCAATCTTCCTAAATCTACTTGCTTCCTATATTTTGATACATATGTAATCACCACAAGTTGCATCTAATACCCAATTTATAGAAATAGATAGATTACATTCGATAAAAAACACACCTGAAGCTTCCCCTTGCTTCTTAGGCTGGGTGCAGTTCTTCTTCCAGTGGCCCTTCTTGCCACATGTGAAACAAATAGATTCCTATTCCATTACCTCCTCTTTGATCTTCCTTTTCTTGGAAGGGCATGAAGAAGCTTTGGGCTTAAAGATCTTCTCCTTCCCTTTCCTCTTATTCACCAGAAGGACATAAGGCTTTTTGTGCTTCATATCTTTGTCTACTTGGAGAATGAGGATAAGAAGATCAGATAGAGACTTATCAATGTTGTTCATATTGAAATTAATAACAAAGATAGGGAAGTTAGGAGGGAGTGATGCAATAATGAGATCGGTACCCAGTTCTTCAGGGAGTTTAAACCCTAGAACCTCTAAGTGCTCAATGTAGCCAATGAGCCTAACTACATGAGGCCCAGCTGGGGAACCCTCTCTAGGCTTACTATGAAAGAGTTCCTTGGAGATCTCAAACCGTTATTGTCTTTATCTCTCCTGGTAAAGACCACGAAGGTGCTTGAGCATGCTATAAGCATCCATGTTTTCATGAGACTTCATGATCTCACTAGACATTGATGATAACATCAAACATTGAAAGTTGACCACATCGTTCATATATTTCTTATAGACTAGGAACTCTTTGTCACTGTCCTCTTAGGTAGGCGGATCAGGTAATGCTGATTCCAGCACGTAAGACTTCTGTTCATGACATAGGATAACCCAAAGGCGTCTAAACCATTCTTAGAAGTTACTGCCGGTGAGGATGTTTTCTTTATCAAGAATTGAACGCATGGATAGTGTGGTTGGAGAGCTTGTAATTTTTATTATACAATTAAAAGAGAAGATCATTAGTACTTTCTTGATTACATTTTATGAGAAATAATAAATTAATTTTATTAAGTCTCCCACTATTTTATCAAGTCCCAATGACCCTCGCCATTGAACTCAAAATGTCCAGTTTCCATGACATTCTATTGGAAAGGATTCATATTCCCCTTTGTATAACCCCAATAAGGGTTGATCAAGCTATTTGAAGGTGTTTAAGTAGGTAGGTCTTTTCCAACTGCGGGCTTGCAGCTCTTTGATCTGTTGAGCAGACTCCCTAATCCTGAAATTCTGACTTTGAATTTCCTCAACTCTTACCTCTAATATTACACCAAGTCTAGAAATGGCTAATTATCTTGATATAATATGGTTAAGTCAACCCAAAACCTTTCATAATGTCTTCTTGTATAAAAGTAAGTGTCCCAACAAGGGTTGGTCAAACACATAGTTTTATTGAGTTTTCCCTTAATCAAGTGACATAAGGCTTGGTCTGACTTAATATTTTATTTGAGGGATTTTTATCTTTTATGCGTGAATTGATTATTATCATTATCACATGCTTGTTAATATCAATTGGAACTTACTTAGGTCGTTAACCATGTATTGATAATATTTACACATAAGTCTGGTTTATTTTAGCTTCATCTTGCATGCTTGTTTAATTCATTAATTATGTGATCACGACAACACATCCATAATGATAAACCATGAAACTCGCAGAAATAAAATAAAGCAAAGGGAAAGATCATGAGCTTTTCTAATGGTTAGTTTATCTAATGGTTGATAAACTAACCCTGACCTAGGGGAGAGACACATTGAACCTTTTGGGTTCGTGTTTACAACTTTCCACCTATCCACCTCTGTATCTCCTAGGATTGGTTTCGTCTCAGCTCCAGCTTGAACCGCCTCCACTAACATGGGAGTTCCATCCATTACATATTATTTTTTAACTCACACATAGGTGATGGGTAAAAAGGGAGGTTTACATAAAAGAAATCATGGGCACGCAGGCCCTGCATATTAATGAGGAGAGATGGCTCATTGGCCAACAATTAATTTAATAAATAAATTAAAAGGAAACCAATCACATACAAATATCTTGGTCTAAATAATGATCACCCACATACATGAAAAGAGTTACGTGTTTAATAAAACTAGTATTCAATTCTTTAATTGTTCTTATTAAGATAAATTGTGCTTGAATCGATTAATTATTATCTTTAATTAATCAATCCTTTTATCTTAATCCTTTTCTGAATTTCTTTGAGATTCTCATCATTGTACATAAATGAATTTAGTGAATATATATCACTTCTTTTTGGAAGTGATTAATTATGTCTTGTTATCCAATCAATGCCATACCATCAATGACACATCCAGCACAAGCTACCTCATCACGACATAAATGTCACGATTTTTGTCTTGCATCAAAGTACATGATCAAATAGTACACACTGATAACAATCTCAAGTTAAGAGACCATTATACATGTTTTCAGATAGAAACTACCAATGACACCTGAAACATGTATTATACTTATCGGCGGGTCAATCCTCATGATCTCATCTACTCGAGATCATAAAGTGCGAAATTCATGAGAAATCTAAATGTTTATGAGCCCTCAACACCTAAGGGTCACAGGTCATCTGTTTCCTATCAACATGATGTTTCTGGACCATAGGAGATAGGTTTAAGATTACTACCCTAGTATCTCTAGGTTTTCATAATAGCATGTGAACTGCTATAACCTTTTGATACTACATATAATCTATGGACATTACCATGTAAATAGTGTATGTAGAAATATCAAAATTATTACGATAAATGTATATCCTGTATTACTCACTGTATACATGATATGTTAATTGAAAAGTATTGTTTATGTTGGGTCTAGAGCATCCACTATTACAACAAAAAATATAGGAGAAAATTAAAAAATAAAACGTATCTATTAATGATATTATTATAATTATCATTCATCAGAGTTTCGTTATTGGTATTACTATTAATATTTTCTATTTTTTTCTTTACTAATGAGTGTTCTAATTGATTACTGGTAGGATGGCTTGAAGAAGACAATTATGGCATACTCACATTTGAAGGATGATAAGAAACTTAGAAGAGATGGGGCGTCAAAAGCTTTTTTATTTCTTGGAAGTTTAAAGGGTACTCACTCTTCATTTAAATATGTTTTGATGTTTTTTTTCCTGATGTCTGCTGTGATGTTTTTGGAAATATGATTGTGGTTTGCCTTTTTTCATGATCAATGCGATAATTTTCAATGAAAGGTTCATTTTTGGTTGCTGGCACCTATTATTGAGTCCATTCACTAGAAAATTAATGATGTGAAACATTGTTTTGATTTTGTAGATTCTTTAGCTATGATTCTAAGGTTTGTTTGGGTGTTTATTAAACTAGCAGTTCAATGGTGTTGAATGAATAAGTTGTACCATATATGTGATGATAAAATTTCTAACAAATGCATTTACTGATGCATCATCTTGTAGTTACTGAAACGATTCTATGGAGGGATAAAATTTAGAAACTTGCCACAATCTTTGTCTTGACAGCATTTTATTATAGCTTCATTGCATCCGGATGCACTGTTATTACAATGTTTTCAAAGTTTCTCTTGATTATAGCAATATTTTTGTTTATCCATGGCAGTTTCCTTGAGAAAATGTATGGATCACTACTCTGTCTTTCTCACTTTTCCTCCTGAATTCTCTTTTATTTACTAATATCTGTACTTTTTTGAAGTCTATTTTTTGGGTTCATTAAGATGTTTTATATAGTTTTTATGAGATTAAGAATTTTTTAAGCTCGAATGATTTGTTTAAGGGTCATTTCATTATAATAATTTTTTAATCAAAAATTTTTAAAGATAAACAATAATGTTCTCGAATTCTGCTGAACTGTGGTAAACACACACCTAGAAAATCCGTTTTCAATGCACGAGTTGCCCTTAAATTTTTTTAGCTTTCCTTCAAATCCAGAAAACCTATGTGTGTGTGGTTCTGGAAAACATTTCCTGTTTTTATTTTTCAAATATGTATTAGGTAACATGTTAGAAAATGTTTTGAAGAGTTGAAGGGGAAACAAAAGAATAAAGAATTTTCATGTCCAATCATTTTCATTTTTCAGAAAATATTAAAACAAGTTTCTTTATTTGTTTTTAAAAAATGTACCATTTTCTAAAAAAATATTTTTATTTCACATAATTCATATTTTTTAATTTATTTTTTGAACATGAAAATAGGAAATGCTTTTTAAAACCAATGGCAGCCTAAGATTAGGTTTGGTTTTGAAAAATGTTTCTTGTTTTAATCCTCTAAAAATTTATTAAAAGATGTGAAAAAAATATTTTGGATGTTGGGGGAAAATAATAAAGCACATGTTTTACCTTGTCTTACATTTTCATTTTTCAGGAAATATGAAAACAAGTTTTTTTAATGAAAAAAAATCTTTCATTTTTATTTACATTTTCAAAAATATATTTTCCCTTTATGTGATATTATATATCTTCTACTGCATTTATTTGAAAATAAAACCAAAAAACTTTTTTTAAAACCAAACAGGGCCTAAATATTTGCAAAAGCTTTGAACAACCATATTTTGTAAGCTGCTTGCTTAACATAAATGGTATTAAGATATCCATCTCATAATTAATTCACTTTGCATGAGAATTATCATATGAAACTTTTTTGTATTCATATAAAATGTTAATGATACATGCCTTGCTGCTACTGTTATTTAGTGAAGGTATTTATCTGAGGTCCTCCCTCTTCACGGCCTAAAGTAAGGAAATTCTTGTTGCAGCCTGGGTTATAAAGTTGATAAAATTCCTTTGTCAAATTTCTACATACATGTGGAGACGTCAAAACAAGTTGCATTGTCAGTGGCCTCATCATGGAACTCAATGGTGTTTTCTTTTAAATCCCTTTGTAAGGGAAATGATTGGATGCTGTTTATCAAGGTATCAGCTAGATGTAATTCATTTATATTTTGTGGGGAGATTTTGTTCCTTAGTTATTGTCTTGTAGTAAAATTGTATTTTTAATTTTTATATGGGTTTGGTTTCATTCATGTATTGAAATGAATATCTTCAATATGTCACTCCAACTCCTCTCATTTTTAATACTTCCTACAAAACTGCTTGAGAGATTTTATCATATGATTTTTCTAAATTAATGAAGGCCATATGCAAATTTTGAGTTTTTTTTGTCGGCAATGTTCCTTCAAAACTCTATCAAATAAATCAACTATGTTATCGAACGTCCAAGCATTAAACCCAAATTTATTTTTATAAACCTTTGTTTTGCTTAGAATTGTGCACTCAATCATTATTTCCCAAAGTTTAGTGGTGTGTCTCATAAATTTAATGCATCTATTTTTACAACTTAGAAAATCTCATTTGTTTTTGTACACAGGTACTAGGGCAAACTTTCATTTGTTTAGTGGTGAAATCTTTCTCTATTTATCATATATTTTCTTAGATTTTAGAATCTCATTAATCCAGTGAGAGGATTTATGCTTTCTCGCCTAAATATTTCAACACATCGATGCAAATGTTATCCAACTGAGCTGCTTTTCTATTATCTATTCTTTTCAAAAATTCCTTAATCTTATATGGGCAATTGAGATTTTCTCTATTAATGATTAGATTATCCAAGTCTCAATTAATAGTCCGCTCATTAAAACGTTTATTAAAGCAGTTCTCTCATTTTTTTTAATTTCCTCATCCATGAAAGGGGCACAATCCATTTCTATCTTTTATAAATCTTACATGATCAAAATGTATTGTCATTATTTCACATCTTGTAGATCTTTCTCTCACCCTTCTTAATATGTAATGAATGGCATGACCCCAAGAAAACTTGTGATCTTGCATCACTAACTGCTTTCTTTGCTTCTTTTCATGCAGCATGGCGTCTTGTTCGAGTATCTTCATTGTTGGAGTCTGCATGGACTTATGGTCCGGGGTGGTTTATATTATTCATTATAAAAGAACCTCAAGGCCTCCTTAAGAGAGCACCTTGAGGGTTTGGGTTTCTATCATTTTATCTTTCAACATGGTATCAGAGGAGGACCTCAGATATATGGGTTAAGTCATTTATTAAACAAGTCCACAGTTTCTCAAGATCATATCATTTACATTCCAACAACATCAAATATATGGGTTAAGTCATTTATTAAACATTATTAACATCATTCCATAGTTTCCAGGTACTGTAGGAAAACATCCTAAGCTAACATCAAGAGATGCAATAAAACACATCCAACTACCTCAAGCAATGGAGAAAATAATGTAGATAAACAAGCAACTTAGTCATCGGCCATTAAACGGATTCATATCAAGCAAGCATCCAACTTTATGACATCAACGGGTAAGCTTAGATTCAACTCGTTTCATCATCTTCAATGTCATCCCCAGCACCCTCATGCATATCCCATTGCATCTCATAGTCACAAGTGTCAACTTCTGTCACATCATCAAACCTCTTTGTCCATATCTCATCAGTCATCTCAGGATCAGCCATCTCAAGCCCGTATCACACAACAAGCTCACATCCAGAGCAAATCACAAGGAAGCAAGTAAACAAAGTCAACAGGGAAACTAGGCCCTAAACAAGGAATTAGCTTTTGCATGCAAACAGGTTCTCACGAACTCCAGCATAAGGCATCTGGCCTTTATAACAAACAGGAACTCGCAAGATCAAGGATTTATCTTTATTAAACCAGTTTTTTATTCCCTCATGAATTAACCGACTCATTATTCACAGGTTCCAACTACAAGTAACCTGAAGCATCAAGCTATAACAATCTATCAAAAATTAACATGTTTTTAACATTAATTACGGTTTCAAAAAACCTAGAGAAGTATCATTCTCATTCAATATGCCTTTAATTATTATCATCAACAAGCATTGAAAAGTTTTACGTTCTTTATCAATTCCATTAACACATGGAATACCACATCCAATTAAACATTTAAACATGCATCCATTTGATTAACATCCATTTGCCCCCGCAGGCGGATAGGGTGGCACAGGGGGTTGGGGTGTGGGAAGTCCGTCGCGGGGTCGAGTACCCGAACGGTTTTCTTCTGTAGCGTGTGTAGTTAATGGAACACCATTTTATAAGAAACATTAGATTACAAACATGCTGCTTTAATTCTAAAATCAATTAATCAATTAATTTTGGTTTTACGTTCTTTATCATTTCCATCAAAAACATGTTAAATCATAGCATAACCAAACATTCTAACAAGCATAACATAACACACTATCTAGAAAAATAAGAGACAAATCGTTATCATGGTATAAACATCGGCAACATGTGATCGATATCCAATTTCTTTATTAATCGGGTTCAATCTTTATTAGGTTAATTTCACTGTCATCCAAAGGACTAAAACATGATCAATTTACGATTGCACGAAAATAAATAGGAGAAGCAACGAATCACCTACCTCAAAATTGTCAACATTCTTCACATGAGAATGAATCAACGTTGTAAATCTTCAATCACCTCTCGAGCATGGAACTGTGATCCCCCAAGGACGATGTGCTACGAACACACTGACAAATGACAAATGAAACTCCATAAGAATAGCGGATATCAAACACTAAAGCATGGTAAGAAGAAACGGGGAAAGCGGGATCAAACGGGGAGAAACTGCTGGAAAAGAAGGGTAGAAAATGCCTTGGATTACCACATATTGATCTTTAGGAGTCATCGATCAATCCTTATTGAAAGGGGCTTCAAAGCTTTCAAAAAAACACTCTAGGGAGCCTAGGGTTCGTGAGGAAGAAGTGGGAGAGAAGCGGGGGTCTTGGGGTATTTATAGAGACTTTTTTTAAAGAGACCACGCTGTCACGGGTTGAGCGCCTCAGCACAACAGTTTTCCCGTGCGGAACCCTTGCCCCCTCCAAGGAGGGCGGGGTTCAGTCGTCCAACTCTTTATATGTGAGGTTCACTGGTTTTGTCCTGCCATGAACTCATCAGGAGAGTGGCCCCAACTCCCAAACAATGGTGTCAAGATTGACATGCACTATCCTCCTCTGTCGGGGCGACTCCCATCTCTTATATAAGGACTAACCAGATGAACCGCAACTCTGATGTTCTTGTTGGTGTGGGACAGGACCCCCATGATTGGGTCGTGACATTCTCCCACCACCATTCCATGCATTCCCTTGTGCATGCAGGATCGTGGCCTTCTGTGTGTCCGCAACTGCTTCCAACTAACCAGCTATCAAGCATGGCCTTAAGGGACGCTCCTTCCTTGTCGTTGACATCAATGGCCCACCCATTCTCTAGGTCGCAAACCACTGTGGTTCACCCTCTCTCTTAGGGTCGAAAACCACCTCCACGAGACCCACCCTTCATAGTGGTGTCTCTGCCTCTGACTTCTCTTGAGCGCGACCTTCTTCATCATGTCCCCTCAACATGAAACCTAGACACTCTGCTCTCACCACCACAGTCCGTCCGGCATCATTCCGCAACACCACGAGGCACATTACCTCTTATATCACTTGTCACGGGCTGAGCGTCTCAGCACAACAGTTCACCCGTGCGGCACCCCAACCCCCTCCAAGGTGGGCGGGGTTCAGTCGTCCAGCTCTTCATATGTGAGGTTCACTAGTTTCGTCCTGTCATGGACACATCATGAGATTGCCCCTAACTCCCAACCAGTGGTGTCAAGTTTGACACGCATCATCCTCCTCTTTGTCGGGGCGACTCTCATCTCTTAGATAGAGACTAACCAGATGAACTGCAGCTCTAATGTTCTTGCTGATATGGGACATGACCTTTATCCTCCTCTTTGTCGTGTTGGGTCGTAGAGGATGGTAAGAGGGGGGTGAATTGCCTTTTCAAAAATAATTAACAATTTAAAACAATTATCAATGCAGCGGAAATAAAAAAGGCAAGACACAATTTGATAACGGAGTTCGGCTTAATTCCCAAGCCTATGTCTCCGCTCCTAACAAGAACCGTTGAGAGATTTATACGTCAGCTTGCTTTTTAATGGTTGTAGCAAGAAACCCACTAGCCGTTTTAAGGTAGTCTAGAACACCTTCGTACAGCTTGCTTTTTTATTATGGTTGTAGCAAGAAACCCAATTGAAAGAAAGAATGAAAGGAGAGGTTTGTTTTAATCCAAACTCAATGAAGAACTAAACAAAAAATAATACAAACACACAGAATCCTTGAGCGCTAAAAGTGTGAGAGCAGCTGATGGAGAGGGAGCTCAAGCTTCAAAGATGGCAATGGATCACAAGAGGCCTTGGAGATTTGTCGTTAGAGCGTCAAGACATCAAAATATGTTTCGGTAGTGTTCCCGACATCCATGGTTTCTTATTTATAGGAGAATTACCCATAAAAACTTCAATATGGCCGTTGGAGGGCTTTCGGAGCCGTTGGGGGTCAAAAGTACAAGTCTGGTCAAAGCCCAATGGCTAGTTTGACTGGGCACACCGGCTGGCCGGTGGTGTGTCACCAGCTGGCCGGTGGTCCACCGGCTGGCCGGTGCTTAGCTCCCGGCTGGCCGGTGGTCCAGACAGAGCAGGCCTTCTGTCTGGGTTCCACCGGCTGGCCGGTGGTTATCCACCGGTTGGCTGGTGGCACCAGGCAGTGGGCAAGCCTGCTTCCTGGGTCCTCCGGCTGGCTGGTGGGCAACAACCGGTTGGCCGGTGCCCATACCGGCTGGCCGGTGAGCTGACACCGGCTGACCGATGGGAATCCACCGGTTGGCCGGTGGACTCAGAGAGTCCACTTTTAGCCTTCTTGAGCCAACTCCTGGGCAACCTTTTTCCTAGCATCAAAACACTTGAAAAAAAGTTAGAATACGATGAGAGTGATTGTGATCATTAAAATCCAAGAGAGAGGTGTACAACAATCTCCCCCTATTTTGATGATCACAATCACAAAAGTGAAAGCTTTTTTTAAAAAAGGATATGACAATTGAAAACTTAAATAAACAATTTTGGACATGAAAAATTATTAGAGATCATTTCAAAAAATGAATTGAAGAATTGAAAAATTGAAAATGATCTTAATCTAAAGAGAATGAGTCATTTTGAAATTGTAACCATAGGTCATTTTTTAAAAGAAACAAATGAAATCAATAACACTTTAATCAATTGAAATATGAAACTAAGTAATTTTGAAATTGTAACCATAGGTCATTTTTTATTTTAAAAGAAACAAATGAAATCAATAACACTTTAATCAATTGAAATATGAAACTAGTAAACAGATAAATTTCTCCCCCTTTGGGATTATCAAAATAGGAGGGAAAAATGATAGATAAGACAATTTGAAATTTATAAAAGATGAAATGGTACATAGAGAGTTCAAAACACAAATACAAAGACAAGTAAAAAACAGGAAAGGCTCTATTCACTCCTAGAGGGCCGAGAGTGACGACGACGCCTGTAGGTCGAAGGAGCTGGAGGAGCCTGGACCGCCTCGAAGCGATGATCAAGAGAGTCGATCCGAGAATGGAGCTGATCAAACTGAGAGCTGAAGAAGGAAAACTGCAAGTCGAGCCGGGTCTCAATTTGATCCTGGAAGCGTAGGAATTGATCAGCCATCACCGACAAGCCACCAGCATCAGCGGGAGGGGGCACAGCCTCAGCAGGCTCAGGTGCATCATCATCCGCTCCAGCTACCTCACCAGCATCAACCTCAGCATCACTTTCGCTGTCACCACTCCCTTCCTCTTCATCGCCATCACTGTCCTCACTGTCTGAAAGAGGATAAGCAGCAGCAATAGCAGGAGGCATGGCATGGGATGGAGGATGTGAATGAGTCTGAGGAGAGTAAGCCTTGAGAAGGCCATCCTTGTCAGTGATCCACTCCTGACACCAAGGGTGCCAACGGATATTCATCCGTTGCACCATCATAAAATTAACGATGCTATCCTTCTTTGGCTGCTCAAAAGAAGTAGCATGGAGAGGCACATCAAGGAAGGTGAATATTTTGGTCAAAAGGCGACCGAAAGGTAGAGTTTTGGATCGGCGCGGGTGCTCAGCCACATAAGTCATGTCCCGGAACAGGAACCGGACCAAATTAAAATGAATCCCTCTAGTAATATAAGAGAGAAGATAAATATCAATGAATTTCACCGTATCGTGATCACCGATACGGGGCGCAAGAGAGGTCTGAATAAGGCGCTCAATGATTCGATGGTTAGGGGTGAGCTGGGAGAGCTTGACAATTGGATTGTTGGGATGTCCTGTGAGATGATGAAGAGCGACAGCTAAATCAAAATCAGGGTCCCGAGGAAACTCCCCCTGGGAAAATGCATGAGGCCCGACATGAGGAACTCCTAGCATTCTGGCAACCTCCACAGATGTGAAAGTGATAGGTTGCCCAAGAGCGGTGGTGGAAATGGTATTGGCGTCGTCAGAAACCGACCACGTCAAGTGAGCATAAAATTCTTTGACAAGTAAAGGATAAATAACATCCTTCTCAGGAGGTTCAAAAAAGGAATGCCAGTGTTGATATTCAATAATGGAGAAAATCTCGAGACGAGCAGAAGAGAGCCAAGAATAGTCAATCACTCTACCTGGCAGAATGACCTTGTCATTCCATATGTCCAGAAGTTGAGGAATTGAAGGAGGAGGAGGTGCTTCTTGAGCGATACCCTTTCCTTTGCGAGAAGAGCGAGGACCCATGAAGGCAAAAGGAGAGAAAAGAGAGAGATTGAGAGAAGAATGGAGTTTGAGAGGGCAAGAATGAAGAAGGGAGGCTAGGGCTGTGGAGGAGTCGTGGGTTTGGAGGGGCCGCACGAGAGAGAGAGAGAAGAAAGGAAGGGGAAGGGTTTTATTTTTAATTTTAACCCTTCCTCCGGCCGGCCCAAAAAAGAAAAGCCCGACACCACCGGTTAACCGGTGATGTACCACCGGTTGACCAGTGGTATTAAAATTCATAAAAAAATTAAAATAAAATAAAAAAGAGTTTAAATAACTTAAAAAAAAAACAAGCAAGCCAAAAAAGTCAAATATTTAATAGTGCTCATTGACGAATCATTCCTAACTCCCCCTTAATAAAATCAAAACGTTCAACCGGGAGCGGTTTGGTAAAAATATCAGCTAATTGGAAATCAGTAGAAATGAAGTCCAAAGTGATATCCCCTTTTTGAAAATGGTCATGAAGGAAATGATGCCTTAAGTCTATATGCTTTGTTCTAGAGTGTTGTATTGGATTCTTAGAAATACTAATGGCACTAGTGTTGTCACACCGAATAGGGACATGATCGTAGGAAAGACCATAATCCAAGAGAGTGTGCTGCATCCAAATAATTTGGGCACAACAATTCCCAGCGGCTACGTACTCGGCCTTGGCAGTAGAAAGAGCAACACAGTTTTGCTTCTTGCTACTCCACGATACAAGGGACTTGCCTAGCAGATGACAGGTTCCACTAGTACTCTTTCGATCTAATTGACATCCGCCAAAATCAGAATCCGAATATGAAGAAAGTTCGAAAGAAGTATTAGAAGGATAAAATAAACCAATGTTTTTGGATCCTCTTAAATACCTAAAAATCCTTTTGACCGATTTAAAATGAGATTCTTTGGGATTGGCTTGAAAACTAGCACAAAGTCAAACACTGAACATGATGTCAGGACGGGTCGCAGTTAGGTAAATTAGACTCCCGATCATACTCCTATAAAGCTTGTTATCAACCAGTTTCCCGACTTCATCTAACGTAAGATTACAGGAAGTACTCATGGGGGTACTAATTTCCTTTACTTGATCCATACCAAAACGACTTAAGAGCTTGTTTTTGTATTTTCCTTGGATTAGAAAAATACCTTTTGAATTTTGAAAGATTTGAAAACCGAGAAAAAATTTCAATTCTCCCATAAAGCTCATTTCAAATTCTTTTCTCATTAAATCTGAAAAATCAGTACAAATAGATTCTTTGGTAGAACCAAAGATAACGTCATCGACGTAGATTTGGACGATTAAAAGATCTTTTAAAGTGTGTTTTAAAAATAGGGTACAATCAGCTTGACCCATTTTAAAATCATTTTCTAAAAGGAATTTTGTTAACCGCTCATACCAAGCCCGAGGGGCTTGCTTTAAGCCATATAGAGCCTTGGTTAATTTAAAAACATGATTTGGAAATTTTGGATCTTCAAAACCGGGAGGTTGTTCAACAAAGATTTTTTCTGAAATAAAACCATTTAAAAAGGCGCTTTTAACATCCATTTGAAAAAGTTTGAAATTTAAGTGGGCGGCGAAAGCCAACAAGATTCTAATGGATTCCAATCTAGCAACGGGCACAAAGGTTTCACCATAATCAATTCCTTCTTCTTGATTATAGCCCTTAGCTACTAGGCGAGCCTTGTTCCGGGTTATGTTTCCTTGATCATCGAGTTTGTTCCTAAAAACCCATTTAGTGCCAATAATTGGATGATCATTGGGTCTTTCAACAAGAGTCCAAACATCATTTCTAGAGAATTGATTTAGTTCATCTTGCATTGCAAGAACCCAATTCTCATCATTAATGGCATCATTAATGGTTTGAGGCTCTAGGTGAGAAATGAAGGCTTGATGTTCAACCTCGTTGAGGATTGATCTTCTAGTTTTAGTACCGGCTTGAAGATCACCTATAACATTTTCTAAAGGATGGTCTCTAGAAGGTTTCCAAACCTTAGGCAAGGTGGAAGGCGAAGAAGGTGAAGAAGGTTCATGATCATCATCCTCCTTGAGAGGAGAAGAGGAATCATTTAATTCAATTTTATCAATCTTATCTTCAACATCTTCAATGACCGGATGGGGTTTTGGAAGATTTTCATCAAACTTGACATGAGATGATTCTTCGATGGTTTTTGAACGTTTTTTGAAGACACGATAGGCTTTGCTTGAGTTGGAGTACCCAAGAAAAATACCTTCATCGGATTTGACATCAAATTTCCCTAGGTTATATTTTGTGTTAAGGATAAAGCATTTACAACCAAACACTTTAAAATAACCAACTTTGGGCAATTTGCCTTTCCAAAGTTCATAGGGGGTTTTCTTAAGAAGGGGTCTTACAAGGACTCTATTGATAGTATAAAAAGTAGTGTTAACTGCCTCGGCCCAGAAATATTGAGGGAGGTTGAATTCACTAAGGAGGGTTCGAGCAATTTCTTGGAGAGTTCGGTTTCTCCTTTCAACCACTCCATTTTGTTGTGGAGTCCTAAGGGCAGAGAAGGTGTGATTGTATCCTTGAGAGGAACACAATTCATAGAATTCTTTGTTCTCGAATTCACCTCCATGGTCACTACGAAGCGATATAATTTTATATCCTTTTTCGTTTTCTACTTTCCTATAGAATTTCAAAAAGGTTCTACAAGCATCATTTTTATGAGCTAAAAAGAAAACCCAAGTGAAACGAGAAAAGTCATCTACTAGGACAAAGGTATAGGATTTTCCACCTAGACTTGCTACATGGGTAGGATAAAAAAGATCAAGATGAAGGAGCTCAAGAGATTTTGAAGTGGACACTTCCTTCTTAGATTTGAAAGAAGACTTGTGTTGCTTTCCAAGTTGGCATGGCTCACAAATCAAATCTTTCTTAAACTTAAGTTTAGGAAGGTCACAGATGAGCTTGTTCTTATTAAGCTTTAGAAGTGAATGAGAGCTACAATGCCCCAACCTTCTATGCCAAAGCCAAGACTCATTGTCAAGAGCACTTAAACATTTAACATTTTGGCTAACTAAAGACTTTAAATCAATAATGTAAACATTTTGAAAACGAGAAGCAGAAAATATCAATTTGTTTTGAAAATCAAACACATTGCATAAATCATTTTGAAAATTTACCGAAAAACCACTATCAAAAAGTTGACTAATGCTAATTAGATTATGTTTTAAACCTTTAACAAATAAAACATCTTTAATTAAAGAGGTGCTACCAAATCCAATGGTACCTATTCCGACGATCTTGCTTTTTGAATTGTCACCGAAGGTGACGTATCCTCCATCGAATTCTTCAAGGGAGTTGAACTCGGAGGGATCGCCACACATGTGCCTCGAGCATCCGCTGTCGAGATACCATGAGCCTTTCGTAGTCCTACTTCTTTGGCGTTTATCCTACAAAATCAAGAGAGAATAGATTTTGGTACCCATATAAGTTTGGGTCTGGAAAGATTAGCTAAAAGAGACTTTTGAACCCATATTTTTCTAGAGGATTGCCATCTAAAATACTCATCCGAGTAGGTAATGGTTTTGGGGCTTCCATACCTTGCATTTTTACAATCACATTCATAAATCATGTGCCCGGTCTTTTTACAATAATTACAAAATTTATATTGAGATCTCCCCCTTACAAAAGTAGTGGGTGCTCTAGAAGAAGTGGCTTGTTTGTTAAAGCCAAGTTCATGTGTTGTTCTAGCCGAACGCTGAGAACCTAGTAATTTGGTCAAATTTTGTTCACCTTGGGTGAACTTGGCAAGAGACTCCCTTAGATCTTTAATGGTTTAATTCAAAGAATCAACATTTGGAATATCTTGGATCTTAAGGGTAAGTTCCTCATTCTTTTTGAGAAGTTGTTCTTTTTCAGAAATGAGAATTTTATTTTTCTTTTTCAAATCCATAAATTTAGAGGTAAGTTCGTGAAAACCTTCCTCTAATTGATCTCTCACATTTTGAAGATCTTCATAGGACATGTCATTATTGAAAGAGGAAGATGAGGAAGAGGAGTCAGAAGAAGATACCTCATCAAATGCCATTAGGCATTTTCCACCTTCATCGCTTGAGTCTCTTGAAGACATGGAGTCATCACTTGCACTCCATGTGGATGCTTTGAAAGCCTTCTTGTTTTTCTTTTCTTTTATCCTTTTCTTGAAAATGGAGCACTCCGGTTTGATGTGGCCTTTCTTTCCACATTCAAAGCATGTAACTTCATTCTCCGCTTTGGGCTCTTCCTTTCGTGCCCTTCGAAAGTTATTCTTTTTCTTCATGAATTTGATCATTTTTCTTGCTAGTTGAGCAATCTCGGATTCGCTATCAGCGGAGGAGCTTTCTTCCTTTTCTTTGAAAGCAATGTTCTTTTTCTCCTTGAAGGTTTTACCTTCTTTATCGGCTTGCCTTTTCATGGTGATCTCGTAGGTCATGAGTGATCCAATGAGATCTTCAACCGGCATTTTCTTGACATCTTTTGCTTCTTGAATTGTGGTCACCTTTGGTGCCCATGAGATTGGTAGGACCCAAAGAATCTTCTTGACCATCATTTCTGCAGAAACATCCTCACCAAGAGATTTTCTTCCATTGCAAATGTCAGTAAAACGAGTAAACATTTCAGTAATTGATTCGTGTGGGTGCATGGTGAAACTTTCAAAATCTTGACGATACATGTCTAATATAGTGTCTTTGACTTTGTTAGTGCCCTCATGGGTCACTTTTAAAAGTTTCCAAATTTCATAAGAAGAGGAGCAAGTAGAAACACGGTTGAATTCATTACGGTCTATCCCACAATGAAGAGCATTCATGGCTTTGCCATCAAGCTCAAAATTGGCAATGTCTTCGGGGGTCCATTTGGACTCATCCTTGTTAGATAAAGTATAGCCTTGCATTACAATCCTATAGATAGGATAACCAATGCTTCTAAGAAAAGTAATCATGCGAGTTTTCCAATAAGTGTAATCAGTTCCATCAAAGAATGGAGCCCGAGTCATAGAATACCCTTCGGGAGCATGCGAGTAATTAGCCATCACTAAGGATCTTAAGTTTGTAACCGGTTAAGGTATTACACAAACTTTCCCTCTGATACCAAATGTTGGGTCGTAGAGGATGGCAAGAGGGGGGGTGAATTGCCTTTTCAAAAATAATTAACAATTTAAAACAATTATCAATGCAACGGAAATAAAAAAGGCAAGACACAATTTGATAACGGAGTTCGGCTTAATTCCCAAGCCTACATCTCCGCTCCCAACAAGAACCGTTGAGAGATTTATACGTCAGCTTGCTTTTTAATGGTTGTAGCAAGAAACCCACTAGCTGTTTTAAGGTAGGCTAGAACACCTTCGTACAGCTTGCTTTTTTATTATGGTTGTAGCAAGAAACCCAATTGAAAGAAAGAATGAAAGGAGAGGTTTGTTTTAATCCAAACCCAATGAAGAACTAAACAAAAAATAATACAAACACACGGAAGCCTTGAGCGCCAAAAGTGTGAGAACAACTAATGGAGAGGGAGCTCAAGCTTCAAAGATGGCAATGGATCACAAGAGGCCTTGGAGATTTGTCGTTAGAGCGTCAAGACATCAAAATATGTTTCGGTAGTGTTCCCGGCATCCATGGTTTCTTATTTATAGGAGAAATACCCATAAACACTTCAATATGGCCGTTGGAGGGCTTTCGGAGCCGTTGGGGGTCAAAAGTACAAGTCTGGTCAAAGCCCAACGACTAGTTTGACTGGGCACACCGGCTGGCCGGTGGTGTGTCACCAGCTGGCCGGTGGTCCACCGGCTGGCCGGTGCTGAGCTCCTGACTGGCCGGTGGTCCAGACAGAGCAGGCCTTCTGTCTGGGTTCCACCGGCTGGCCGGTGGTTATCCACCGGTTGGCCGGTGGCACCAGGCAGTGGGCAAACCTACTACCTGGGTCCTCCGGCTAGCTGGTGGGCAACAACCGGTTGGCCGGTGCCCATACCGGCTGGCCGGTGAGCTGACACTGGCTGACCGGTGGGAATCTACCGGTTGGCCGGTGGACTCAGAGAGTCCACTTTCAGCCTTCTTGAGCCAACTCCTGGGCAACCTTTTTCCTAGCATCAAAAAACTTGAAAACAAGTTAGAATACGATGAGAGTGATTGTGATCATTAAAATCCAAGAGAGAGGTGTACAACATGTCGGGGCGACTCTCATCTCTTAGATAGGGACAAAACAGATGAACCGTAACTTTGATGTTCTTGCTGGTGTAGGACATGGCCCCCATGATTGGATCGTGACAACGTTCAACCCCTTAGACCATGCTGCAACCCTCCCTAACATAGGGTATTCTATGGCGCAGCCTGAGGGACCACGTCGCAGCCACACTCGGTCAAAGGCGGTTCGGGGTTCCATGGCCAAATCCTATTAAAGGTGATTTGGGGCTACGACAAAACCATAAGCACCACATCATGGGACCCCCTCTACCAAGAAAGGGACTACACCACAGCCCACTGCCCACAGCATAATTACCCCCAATTTGGTAATAGCCTCAAAAACCCTTATGTCACACCATGGATCCTCCACGCCGCAACGCTCAACCACCGAAGAAGGGCTTATGTCACAACCTACCTCCATGGCATAGCCATGCCTGAAAAAGCAGTAACATTGTTTCTCCTCCCGAGCTCCCCTACGCCACAGTTGAGGTCCACTATGCCGCAACCACCAGCACCACAACACAGCACATACCTCCACACTATAGTCATGGCATTTTTTACCGTGGCTCCCCTAAAACTCCTCATTTTCCCTCCAAACACCTTGGAACTTCCTCCAAGTAGCTCCAACACCTGCAACTCACAAAGGAAAGGACTGCAGGAATCTGAGCCCTTACAAGTCCCCCCCACACCTCCTCCTAAACACCTCTAAACGCCTTGGAACCTCCTCCAGGTGCCCCGACACCCAAAACACAAAAATGATAAGGCTCCCAAGATCTGAACCCTTGAAAATTAAATGTAACTAATGAATATTATGATTATTATGATGGGTGTGATTTGTTTACAAAAGGACAAAATGGGTAGAAGAAAAGGCAAATGGAATAGATACATGTGGATAGATAGGAGCACGCGCAGGAGAGAGGGAGGTGCTATAGGGGAGCATCGCAATAGGAAGGTCGCACCATCAAAGGTCACGCCTGGAAAAAGGGTCTGCACTTAGTGTTGCAACTAAGAGCAACAGGGGGCATGTCAGTGGGAAGACCGACAACAGGAGGTGCGCATAACAACAGGGGGTCGTGTCAAACTCATCAAGGCGGAGACACATGCGTCAATTGGTCAATGGTGTAGTAAAAGGTGTGACGCGGAAAGGGAGAAGCACGCACACAGAGGGAGGGTGACACAAAAGGGGTGGGGGCACACGGGGAGATGGTGAAGGTCGAATGGATGAGGGGTGGAAACAGAATAATGGGATTGTTTGGTCGGGAGTTATCACCCCCTTCAAACAGGTAGGGTTTCTCTAGAAGGGAAGAGTGGGGAAGGGGGACGTCGGCACTGAGTGACTTGTGGTCGGAGCAGCCTTGCACAGGGTTCGTCTAATTCCTCCTCTCATCGGTTTCCTCAACTCGTCGGGGGAATGCTCCCGATTTCTTTCGGAGTTCTTAAAAATCAAGTCTTGATCACATCATTGTGATCCGAGAGGATGGGTCCATGCAGCCGACTCAAACACTTAAGCCCGAAAAAGTTTCCTATCATCAGGAGTTTCCTTCAAATCAACGAACCTAGTTTGGCCAATTACCTTGGTTTCAATCCCCAGATTATGGGTAAGTTGGAGTTATTTTGTTTGAAGTGGCCGGTGGGGTTTTCTTGCGACGTTAGATTTTTTTCCATTCCACTTAATTTCAGCCAAAACCAAAGAAGGATGAGTTCCCGTGTCCGCCTCAATGAAGATATTGATGCACGCATGGTCAGGGTCATCATAAAGGACATAGATCGAATAGGGAATTATATTCCAACAATAAATGAAGCATCGCAAAGTGCAGGGAACTTGAGTAGGATTTAGTTGAGGTGCAGTGATCTTCAGATCCACCTGTTTGTAAAATCATGGATTATCATAGAAAGAAGTACATTAAAGAAACAAATTACAAAGAGCGCACCAAAAGAAGTCCACACTAAAGAAAGGTAGTAAAGATCATATTTTCTAGAAAAAATTAATTGAATGATCTTAAAATAAAGGCATCTATGGTGAAGCAACTGATGGAACGGAGCTACAGGGTTAAATGTGTGGCTGTGTCTATAGCCAAGCAAACTAAAGAAAGGGAGTTTCGAGGACTTGAAAGGATTGTTGTATCGTGTTATGGAGTTGATTGAAGATGTTTCTATTATAGAAAGCGGACCATTATAGTGGAGAAATTACAGACATATATGTTAGTTAGGCACATCAAGTTTGACCCACCAAAGAAAGGCCCCAACAAAAAGGCTGTTAAAGGAGGCATCTTTGGCGACCCAAGTTCAAAATAACCCTATCTTGGCTCCGAAGAAGAGCCCTATTCCAGAAAAAAATTTGACAGCAGAATCAACACCAGAAACAACAGAGAACCTTCCTGGTGAAGGGGATGACACTCATGAAGATCACAAAAAAAAACAAGGGTGCTTGGTCAGTCTGTGATTCAGGTGATGTTTTTAATCAAGGGAAACCTTATCCTGAGAATCTAGGGCTTCATGATGAAGCTTATGATCAATGGAAACCTTGTCCTGATATTCCTCCTGGTCCATCAGTGCCCAATTATGTTATTTTCAGTGGTGGTGGTCAGAAGGCTACTACTACCATTTCTGGAAGTCCACATGTAGTTGCGGTCTGTGAAAGCAACAATGAAGGATCTTCTATTGGTCACTCCAGTAGGTCTGGTACTCCTAGTTCTTCCGTGTCTGGTTATGGCATTTTTTGTGGTCAACCAGGGATTGGTTCCCAAGGTAATAGGAACAGTGGTGGAGGTCCTACAGAACCCACTATAGGTCCTAGAACTCCCAGTAATGGGTGCCAACCTGATGGTCCCATGAAGGGTCCTAGCCCAGTCTCCAGTTATGGCATTTTCAGTGATCAGAAGGCAAATGGTGCTCCCCATGGACCCAACATAGCTGCTATACAAGGCAACCAGAGCAAAGGTCCAGGCACTTACAACAACCCACCTGGATCTGGTAATGGCATTTTCAGAGGTCCGCGTGGTGACCTCCATAGACCGGTCGTTGGTGCAGAAGGTGACAATGGCAGAAGACCGATCCCTGGCCACCCTGTGTCTGGTTATGTCATTTTTAGTGGTCGGAAAGCTAATACTCATGGTGGGAGACTAGGTGTGGATGCTAGCAGCGATGAAGACCAAAGTAGGAATGCTAGAGGTTTCAAAAGCCCGTCAGCGTCTAGTTGTGGGATTTTCAGTGTCCAGAAGATGAATTCTCCAGGAGTTGGTCAGAGCATAGCAGATTTGAGAAGTAATGACATTTTTGGCGGCAGACCTGGTGTCTCTGCAGGTCCGGGCATGCCTGCATCTGGTTATGGTGTTTTTAGCACACAGAAGAATGATGAAAATTCTAGTGATAGATCACCTGTGGGCACAGAAAGGGAGAAAACAAAATCTTCAGGCTGCACAGTGAGAGAGGCACCAGAGAAGAAATGAGAGAGGCCTTGGAATGCTGCGGCTGATTCATCCTGGTGTGAATATCACTGTAAGAAACCCTTCCTCCTCTTCCTGAGTAAATTTATACTAAGGAAAATTTATTCTGAAATTTTTTATCTTCAGAAGAGTGGGGAAGGGAATTTGGGAGGGTCTGATACCATGTTAGAATGGAGCTGTGACATGATACCCAAGATATGCTCCCAAGAGAGACCTTAAACACATCTTCAACAGTGGTAAATAATGAAATATTAGTTATCTTAGAATCTGTCACTAATTGTGATTTTGTGATATCAAAAGAGAGGGACATCTTATCATTTAAAAATTAGGCTTACAGGATCTCAAATTAATTACTTTCTAAAAGGATTTGCTAGAAGATTAATAAAAATGTCAAGTTATATTGGGTGGAAGTTTGACCACTCAATAACATTCGATAGTATGGATCACCAAGTTGAGATTTACAAGAAAAATAGGAAACTAAAGAACTATAAAGTCAGTTGTTGCCCCTGAAGGACCATTTAATTGTGGAATCAAATTGCAAACCTTTTGACATAAATAGATTGGGAAGTACATGAAACTACCAACTACATGTAATATGAGGTGACAAAAAGCGACCTCAAGGTAGCAACAATTTTAGAAACAAATAGGTTTTGTCCAAAAGAAAAAGAATCTTAGTGATGACATGAGAATATCCAACTTAATGTTTAACCTAAACGGGTCGTTATAAAGTTTTAAACATTTATATTAATGAATGTTGAATGATAAAAATGATGTAGACCCGAACCCCCAAGGTCCTCTCTAAAGGAGGTCTTGAGGTTCTTTTATAATAAATAATATAAATCACACCGGACCATAAATCCGATGTGGGATGCAGACTCCAACACTCCCCCTCAAGCTAGGTGTACCTAGTTTGGACACAAAAAGAAAAGAGACCAAACCAAACCAATGAAAACAAAACAATCAACAGACTACAAACACTCCCCCTCAAGCTGGAAAACCCCAACTTGATTACAAAACAAGATGAAATAAAAGGAAACAAGCAACAATCATAGCTCCCCCTCAAGATGATGGATGGAATATTTCGTGGGCGCAGTAGAGAAACCACTCAGACTGGGCCAATTGACGGAGCGTCGGGAATCTGCACTAGTGGGGTCGGTCGATGATACGTCGGGAAAGCCACACTAGCACCGGGAAAGCCACACTTGTGGGGCCGGCGATGGGAGGCAGGGATTCCACAGAGTCGTTGTGGGATCTGGCGGCGCCATAAGGGTCCAGATCCTATGCGGTCGAAGTGCTGTGCCATGGTGGAGAAAGCGCGAGGGAATGCCGACGGACAGAGAGGCGACTGTCGGGAGTCGTCGGGAGATGCTAGCGACGGGAGGCGGGGATTCCGCAGGAGGTTCCGACGCTGGGAGTCGGGGCTGCCTGGTAGAGGAGCTTGTAGCGGACAGGATCCGTCACTAGAGAAGGAGGTGTCAGAGCCGCGTCTAGAAGTGGGGCCGCCGGAATGTGGAGGAGAAGCTGCTTCGCGCGGGGAGCAGGGAGCGCCGTCGGGTAGCCGAGAGGGAGCTGCGATGGTAGTCGGAGCTGGGAGGAGATCTGTGTCGGGATGGAAGCCTGCTGGGAAGAGGTGGGTCAGGAGTCGTGCGGGAGGACGGGGTCGACGCGCGCAGCGGGGAGGGGCCTCGGGGAAATAGGCGCCAGCAGGGGGGAGATCCGCCGAAGATGGAGGGAGGTGGGGCTAGGGTGAACTGGGAATTTGCAAAGGTCAGCCAAGGGCGGCAGCTGTTTTAGGGATCGATGGCCTTTGGTAGAGCTGCCACCCCCACAGGAGAAATTATCAGGAACCCTAAACGGGATAAAAAAATAGATGGGAGAGAGGGCTCGGGTTTAGAAAACCTCCTATGATACCATGTTGAATGATAAAATGAGAGAAACCCGAACCCTCAAGGTGCTCTCTTAAGGAGGCCTTGAGGTTCTTTTATAATGAATAATATAAACCACACCAGACCATAAGTCCATGCAGACTCCAACAATGAAGATACTTGAACAAGACGCCATGTTGCATGCAAAGAAGCAAAGAAAGCAGTCAGTGATGCAAGATCACAAGTTTTCAAGGGGTCATACCACAATTCAGCAGAATTCGAGAACATTATTGTTTAGCTTTCAAATTTTTTGATTAAAAAATGTTTATAATGAAAGGACCCTTAAACAAATCATTCGAGCTTAAAAAATGCTTAATCTCATAAAAACTATATAAAACATCTTAATGAACCCGAAAAATAGACTTTAAAAAAGTACAGATATTAGTAAATAATAGAGAATTCAGGAGGAAAAGTGAGAAAGACAGAGTAGTGGTCCAAACATTTTCTCAGGGAAACTGCCACAAGATTGCTATAATCAAGAGAAGCTTTGAAACCATTGTAATAACAGTGCATCCGGATGCAATGAAGCTATAATAAAATGTTGTCAAGACAAAGATTGTGGCAAGTGTCTGAATTTTATCCCTCCATAGAAGCGTGTCAGCAACTACAAGATGATGCATCAATAAATGCATTTAATTTTATCATCACAGATATGGTACAACTTAATCATTCGACACCATTGAACTGTTGGTTTAATAAACACCCAAAAAAACCTTAGAATCATAGCTAAAGCATCTACAAAATCAAAAGAATGTTTCACATCATTAATTTTCTAGTGAATGGACTCAATAATAGGTGCCAACAGCCAAAAATGAACCTTTCATTGCAAATTATCACATTCATCTTGAAAAAAGGCAAACCACAATCATATTTCCAAAAACAGCACAGCAGAAATCAGGAAAAAAACATCAAAACATATTGAAATGAAGAGTGATTACCCGTTCAACTTCTAAGAAATAAAAAAGCTTTTGATGCCCCATCTCTTCTAAGTTTCTTATCAGCCTTCAAATGTGAGTATGCCATAATTGTCTTCTTCAAGCCATCCTACCAGTAATCAATTAGAACACTCATTAGTAAAGAAAAAAATAGAAAATATTAATAGTAATACCAATAACAAAACTCTGATGAATGATAATTATAATAATATCATTAATAGATACATTTTATTTTTTAATTTTCTCCTATATTTTTTGTTGTAATAGTGGATGCTCTAGACCCAACTTAAACAATAATTTTCGATTAACATATCATGTATACAGTGAGTAATACAGGATGTACATTTATCGTAATAATTTTGATATTTCTTCATCCACTATTTACATGGTAATGTCCATAGATTATATGTCGTATCAAAAGGTTATAGCAGTTCTCATGCTATAATGAAAACCTACAGATACTAGGGCAGTAATCTTAAACCTAAGTCCTATGGTACAAAAACATCATGTTGACAGGAAACAGATGACGTGTGACCCTTAGGTGTTGAGGGCTCATAAACATTTAGACTTCTCATGAAGTTCTCACTTGATGATCTCGAGTAGATTAGATCATGAGGATTGACCCACCGATAAGTACACCACATGTTTTAGGTGTAATTGGTAGTTTCTATATAAAAACATGTATAATGGTCTCCTTACTTGAGATTGTTATCAGTGTATACTATTTGATCACTTACTTTGATGCAAGACAAAAATCGTGACATTTATGTCGTGATGAGGTAGCTTGTGCTGGATGTGTCATTGATGGTATGACATTGATTGGATAACAAGACAGAATTTGTCGCTTCCAAAGAGAAGTGATATCTCTTCACTAAATTCATGGTCATGGTAGAAAAAAGTAAGTCTGTCCAATTGGGTCAAAGAATAATAAAGCAAGAAAAGATGATAACACGAACTGTGTGTCCTGCTTTATGAGATATCGCGAGATAAAGAGATTATATTACACAGTGTGTGTACGTAGGAAAGATTGTCATTATTATGACTATTCTTTATCTCCTTAGAGGTTTTGATGGTATGTTTAGCTCCTCTCTTGATCTGTAAATAATATTCACTGCTATTGAGATGTGGACCTAGAGGGTCTAAGCGATATGGATCAGATTCAGCCCAAGAAGAATAATTTTGGGCTTGATAAAAATTCCAAGCCCAATTGTTGTTCGAATTGGACCAGCCCACACTTCTTGATGTCCAACACTATGGTGGGCCACAACACACTTATTTGGGACCCAAAATCAGTTATCCACATGGAAAAGGGTGGAAATTCCTAGAAGCACATTAATGAGGAGAGAGAAGGTGGAGAAAAGTATCAATAAGAGAGAATCCCGCTACTTTAGTTAGTGTGGTCATTAAATGGCTTGGGAAAGTGTTTCTTTATGCTTTTTATGTGTATTTTGGGTTCCCCATGCTTTGTAACTCGAATTGAAACATTTTCCTTTCTTAATTTTGTCTTTATAATGTATTTTCATCCCTTTGAAATGGAGGTTTTTTGAATGGGATGAATTTGTGAAGCTTTCTGTGCATTCTTATAGCTTTAGCCTTTTCCCTTTGCCTGGAATTGGTGGTGCATTTCTGTTGCTGGTGACGTGGTCTTTAAGCGTGGAGGAACCTTGGCGGGTGGCATTGCCTTTAATCCTTGGTCGATTCGGCTACAATACATTGGTCTGCTTGCTTACTCATTTTGAGCTTTCTGGCAATGCAACAGTTGGTATCAGAGCCGCGGTTCCAACGAGTAGGTTCTATCGCATTCTTCTTATTACTCTTTATCATGTCTCGCAAGAGCAGATCTTCTACTCCTCCTGCTCTATGGGAAATAGCTAACTCACAACTACAATCACAAATTACTCAAATCGGTGAGCAACTTGCTCAACTTTTGAGAGCACGGCGACCTGACTCCCCTCCACTGCAGCAGCATCCTCAACGTCTATCACCACGTAATAGGTGCATTGCAGCTCCATTTTATAAAGATCATGCAAATGGTGATGATTCTAGTGATTCATAGGTGGATATGAGAAGGAGAAGAGATGATGAAGATATTGAAAGAGGATTAAAGATTGAAATTCCAGATTTTTATGGGAGTATGAATCCGGACGATTTTCTGGATTGGATGCGGGAAATCAAACGGTTCTTTGAATTTAAGAATTGTTCTGATGAGAAGAAGTGAAAGGTAACCATTCTAAAATTTAAATATTATGCATCTCTTTGGTGGGGAAATCTGAATAAACAGCGGGAATGTGATGACAAAGGCAAAATACGTTCATGGGAGAAGTTGAAAAAGAATTTGAGGAAATGATTTCTTCCTGATAATTATAAGCAAGATCTTTATTTCCGAATGCATAGCCTGCGACAAGGAGATAAATCTGTTGAAGAGTACATTCGGGAGTTTGATCGTTTATTGATGCGAAGTGATGTTCCAGAATATAAAGAGCAAACAATTGAAAGGTTTTTGGGTGGATTAAATGAAGAAATTTCACATTCAGTGGATTTGTAACCATTTTGCTCACTTGATGATGTTTGCAAGCTGGCGATTAAGGTGGAAAAGAAAAAGCGAACCTCAAAGGCACCTGCGCTCAAAAACTCCAATAGAGGTACAACTTTTTATAAAGGTATTTCTTCTAATAAATCTGGTGTTGGTGAGAAGGAATTTGGAAGAAACAAGATGCTGGATAAATGGAAAGAGAAGGCTATGGAACAACCAAAAGGGAAGTCCAACTCCTTTGAACGTGGGAATCTAAAGTGTTTCAAATGCCATGGGTATGGTCATTTTCAGGCCAATTTCCCTAACAACTGAATTATTACTATTAAGGATATTGAAGAGATTGAAGAGGTGATTAAAGAGGGTGAACATGATGGTGAAGAATTTGAAAATGAGGAACATGTTGTGGAAGAATATGATGTGGGAAACATGTTGGTGCTACGAAGATTTTTACAAGCTCAAATCTGCCCGGAAGAAGATCAAAGAGAAAACTTGTTCCAAACTCGCTGCACCATTAATCAGTGGGTATGCATGGTTATTATTGATAGTGGGAGCTGTACAAATGTGGATTCAACAACACTAGTGGAGAAATTGAAGCTTCCAACTCAAAATCATCCTCGCTCGTATAAATTTCAATGGTTGAACAATGGGAGCACTCTCCAAGTCAATAAACAGGTTCTGATTTCATTCTCCATTGGTAAGAACTATGATGATGAAGTATTATGTGATGTTATTCCTATGGATGCTTGTCACTTGTTGTTGGGAAGGCCTTGGCAGTTTTACAGGGAAGTGAAATATGATGGGAGGAAGAACACATATTCTTTTCGATCTAGGGAAAAGAATATCACACTTGCTCCTTTGAAGCCATCCCAAACTCTTCAAGAAAAATCTGTTCCCGAAGTGCCCAAAGATAGTCTCTTTATCAACAAAGCTCAAGTGGAGAAAGCCATAAATAAGAAAAATCCAATTTTTGCTATGTTGATGATGGAAAAGTCAAGCCATGATGAGAAGAGTCATCAACATTCGTTAGCTCATTCCTTAATTGGGGAATATCATGACGTTTTTCCTAATGATATTCCAGCAGGATTACCACCATTTAGAGGCATTGAACACCAGATTGATCTTTTACCAGGTGCGCAATTTCCAAATAAACCAGCATATTGGTGTAATCCTGGAGAATCAAGGGAATTACAGAAGCAAGTAGAGGAGTTGATGGATCGAGGCTTTATAAGGCCAAGCATGAGCCCGTGTTCTGTTCCTGCATTATTAGCGCCGAAGAAAGATGGTACGTATCGCATGTGCATTGATAGTAGAGCTATCAATAATATTACCATCAAATACAGATATCCCATTCCACGACTCGATGATATGCTTGATGAACTACATGGTTCATCAATCTTTTCGAAGGTTTATCTTCGTAGTGGATACCACCAGATTCGAATGAAGGAAGGGGATGAGTGGAAAAAGGCCTTCAAAAGTAAAGGCGGATTGTTTGAGTGGTTGGTCATGCCATTCGGCCTCTCAAATGATCCTAGCACATTCATGCGACTCATGAATGAAGTTCTGAAACCATTCATTGGTAAATTTGTAGTTGTTTATTTGGATGATATTTTGATTTACAACAAGGATGTGGAGAGCCATGTGGGTCATCTTCAGTGGGTATTTGACGTGCTATGGAAACAAAAGCTGTATGGAAAGATGAAAAAATGCGAATTATTTTCAACAAAAGTGGTGTTTCTGGGATATGTGGTAACCAAAGAAGGAATCATGGTGGATGAATCAAAAGTGGAAGCAATCAAGTCTTGGACACAACCAGAATCCCTCACTGAAGTAAGAAGTTTCCATGGTTTGGCATCTTTTTATCATCGATTTCTTTCCAATTTCAGCACTATCATGGAACCTATCACTGAATGCTTGAAAAGGGGGAAATTTGAGTGGTCAAAGGCAACAAATGAATCATTTTAAATCATTAAGAAAAAGTTGTGTGAAACACCAGTTTTGGCATTGCCTGATTTTGATCAAGTCTTTGAAGTAGAATGTGATGCAAGTGAAGTTGGGATAGGCGCTGTTCTCATCCAAAACAAGCGTCCTATTACATATTTCAGTGAGAAACTGAATGATTCAATGAGGAATTACAACACCTATGATAAGGAATTTTATGCGGTTATAAGAGCCCTAGATCATTGGTCTCATTATTTGAGACTGAAACAGTTTTTTCTTCATTCTGACCATCAGGCATTGAGGTTTATCAATAGTCAACACAAGCTGAGTTCGAGGCATGAAAAGTGGGTGGAATTCTTGCAATCATTCTCATTTGTGTCAAAATACAAGAAAGGGCAAGATAATCTAGTGGGAGATGCTTTATCTCGGAGGTATGCATTACTTACAATTCTTGATGCTCGAATTCTTGGATTTCAGCTTATGAGAGAAGATTATCAGCATGATATGGAGTTTAATTATATTTTAATCCAATGTCAAGATGGATTTGTGGAGGATTATTCTGTACATGATGGGTTTATCTTTAAGACAAACAAGTTGTGTGTTCCAAAGGGTAATTACAGGGACTTTCTCATTTGGGAAGCACATGAAGGGGGACTTGCTGATCATTTTGGCATCCATAAAACCTTGGAGATTCTAAAGGAGCATTTCTACTGGCCGAAGATGCAATCAGATGTCTAGTATATTCTTTCGAGATGCGGAACATGTCAAAGAGCGAAGAGTCATTTCAAGCCTGGTTTATACACTCTGTTACCTATTCCGGAGCAGCCATGGGAAGATCTCAGCATGGATTTCATTATGGATTTACCAAAGACTCAGCGAGGTAAAGATTCAATAATGGTTGTTGTTGATTGATTTTCTAAGATGACTCATTTCATACCTTGTCATAAGACTGAAGATGCGGTGAAAGTGGCAGAATTGTTTTTCAAAGAGATTGTTTGCCTTCATGGAATTCCTCGCAGCATCGTTTCAGATAGAGACACAAAATTTCTCAGCCATTTTTGGAGGACATTATGGGGGAAATTTGGTACGAAACTTCTTTTCAGCACATCCCATCACCCTCAAATGGATGGGCAAACAGAAGTTACCAATCGTACATTGGGCACTATTATGAGAACATTGGTGAACAAGAGCATGAGAGATTGGGATTTGAAACTTGCACAAGATGAATTTGCATACAATAGATCTCCCAGTGCTACCACCCGACATTCTCCATTCGAAGTGGTTTATGGAATCAATCCAATAACTCCTATAGAATTGTGCTCTTTTCCTCTTGATTCTCAGGTAAATATTGACGCGGAGGAGAAAACAAAGCAGATGAAGAAGCTCCATGAATCTATTCATGCTCAAATAGAGAAGTCTAATGAAGCATACAAGAGGCGAGCAAACAAGCATCAGAAGGAGGATATTTTCCAACCTGGAGACAAAGTGTGGATTCACCTTCGCAAGGAGAGATTTCCATCCAAAAGGAAGAGCAAGCTGGCACCACTAGCTGAAGGTCCATTCAAAGTGCTTGAACGAGTGGGAAACAATGCCTACAAAATTGATTTACCAGATGATTTTGGTAGCATTTCTGCAACGTTCAACATTGAGGACTTATCTCCTTACCTTGAAGAAGATGATGTCATGGATTTGAGGGAAAATCATCTTCAACCGAGGGAGAATGATATGAATCAGATTCAGACCAAGGAGAATAATTTTGGGCTTGATAAAAATTCCAAGCCCAATTGTTGTTCGAATTGGACCAGCCCACACTTCTTGATGTCCAACACTATGGTGGGCCACAACACACTTATTTGGGACCCAAAAATGAGTTATCCACATGGAAAAGGGTGGAAATTCTCAGCAACACATTAATGAGGAGAGAGAAGGTGGAGAAAAGTATCATTAAGAGAGAATCCCGCTACTTTAGTTAATGGGGTCATTAAATGGATTGGGAAAGTGTTGTTTTATGCTTTTTATGTGCCTTTTGGGTTCCCCATGCTTTGTAACTCGAATTGGGACATTTGTATTTCTTAATTTTGTCTTTATAATGTATTTTCATCCCTTTGAAATGGAGGTTTTTTGATTGAGACGAATTTGTGAAGCTTGTTGTGCATTCTTCTAGCTTTAGCCTTTTACCTTTTCCTGGAATTGGTGGTGCATTTCCATTGCTGGTGAGGTGGTCTTTAAGCGTGGAGGAACCTTGGCGGGTGGCATTGCCTTTAATCCTTGGTCGATCGGCTACAATACATTGGTCTGCTTGCTTACTCGTTTTGAGCTTTCCGGCAACGCATCAGTATTCAAAAGTCCAACCTATTCTAAATGAATAGGAGCATAAGACATGGTGGGCCCCACCAATGGATCTAGGAGATGTAAGGGTTTCAACGATAGCCATGAAATAAATAAATTCATATTATTCGAGTTTATAATAATTGATACTGAATTTATTAATTAAAGATATTCACAAGATATTAAGTGAATGCATGGAAAAATATTTAACGAACGAATATTATTTTAATATTCAAGGTTCATTTAAATATTTTTGGGAACTGTGAGTCGAGTTAATGGCTCACATAATATATATATATTATATTACAAGTGATAAAAAATATAAATGACGTGTATGACATGGTTAGTTGGTCATAACATGTCGTTTATGGCTTATTTAGTGGGTAATACGTATCCGGGGGTCGGGGAGCCATTTATGGGTATTTTGTACCTCACTATATAAGTAGGAGGAGGCTCACATTTGGGATATTATTCATCGCACGATTTTGAGTCTCTCTCCTCTCACCCACTTCCTAGAGAGTGAATTTACTGATCCGAGCAACCGATCCGAGTTCTTCATGGATCGAAGGATCGACTTAGAAGTGATCGTCAAAACGTCGAAGAATTCGTGAAATCTCTGTTCTAGCACCCAGATTTCGATGATCGGCCTTTTCACAGACTTTCGAAGCGCATGTAGAAGATCTATAGGGAATCGGTTTTGGTTCTTTCAAGCAACGGTCACCAACGACAAGCGATTTTCGAATGCACATTCAAATCGATCAAGGTAATTTTTAGTTTTATTTTCATGCTAAAATTATTCATGTGAGATCCTTGACTTTTTTGTATCGGGATACACATCACCAGAGACGACTTAGTTATGTTGATCGGTGATGAAAAATTTTAAATCTCTGGTCCATCTACTTCCGTTGCACGCCCCGATACCTCCAATATTTTCAACATAGTAAAAAAAAATATACAACAAAAATAATCCAAGGTTGCTTTCATTTTTTATCAAAATAAAAAAGAAACAAATATTTAGTATAAAAAACAAAAAACAATTTATTAAACAATTTTTTTCAAAAAAAAAACAATTTTTGAAGGAAATGGTTCATTAAGTTTAACTCATGAAACAATCCACTTGTTGGACTTTTATATTAACAGTACAAAAATAAGGTTTTGACTTATTTGATTTATTTTTAAAATAATTTGATTTTTTTCCATTCAAGTTCAATGCCATCAAGCCTTCAGCTGAAGCCACTGCTCCTTGGCCCCTTCACAAGCTTCGCTTGACTACTTTAAAAGTTTTATCTCCAATTGTTGCAAGCAATTCAAACAATACTGAATATAACATTGCATTTCATTTTGGAAAACATTTTATGTCTTCATTTTCCAAAAATGTATAAAAAATTATGTTAGAACATGCCTTGGAAAGAAATCCAGGAGAATATAAAGATTATGTGAGCTATGACAAAGCATTTTCATTTTCTGGAAACATGAAAGCAAGTTTTTTTGTTTTCCAAAATTCTTGTATTTTCATTTTCAATTTCAAAAACAATGTTTTTTATTTACATAATTTGACATATTTTCTGATATATTTTGGGAAAATGAAAAAAAAAATGTTTTCCAAAACCAAACATGACCTAAGATCTACAGTCCATGTCACAAAATCAGATACAATTTACGCATTTTAATGGGACGCAAACAAACCTCAAGTGATACAATGGGTGTGTAGCCAAGAATCTCTCTTGCTTTTGAACAATTAAATGTCCGACTGCAAGAAATGAGTCTAATTCTCGAAGGAGTCAATTGTGGAACCTTCATTCCATAAGGGGCTAACAAATTGTATATCCATTCCACTAAATGTGCAATTGGCATCACCACAATAACAAGGATTTTTATTCTCGGCCTGCAAACTACATGATATCAGTCCCAAAAAACACTTCCAAGGACAATAAAGAGAACACGAACACAAAGTATTTTAATGAAAAATAATTCTATTAGTGAAAAAATAAGGCAATAACCCACTCAAAGAGAGCAACAGTTCATTTAGTAATCAAATATGCATAGTGTAGAGGGGATGACATCAGCCACAATAATGATACAAGAAGATGCATTTAAAAAAGAAAATGCTTTAAAAAAATCATATATTCTTCACCGTTCATAGCCAAGCCCTTCAAGAACTACTGCGACAAACTCCCAAAACTTGATAGGCTCTGCATTAGTTACAAAGTAGGCCTGTGGAAAGTTGAGGTTAATCCCATTTCATAATTTAGAAGCATCAACACAAGTACAATGAATGGAAATTTAACCTAAAATTTTCACTTTACAATTACAATTCCCCTGATTCAAAGTTAAATTATATGTATAACATCTAAATATAACTCGCTTGAATGCTGAAGTAGGATATTGATCTCATCCTCTCCATATAGTGCTTCAATGACTTTAAATTATTATTGAAATAACTCATAAAACCGATGAATTTATATTTTATAACAAATAAAAATAAAAATAAATGATGACACTAGAAAAGCTTGGAAAAGGACAAGAGGGTACCTGCCCTCCAGCTTTCTCTGCAACAACCCCACCTGCAGCTAATGTACATTCAGCACATATATGGGCATGTGCCACATTTTCAACAAAAGTGAAATCACACAAGTTGTTGCCATCACCAATGAGGAACTATTTAGAGAGGGAGAGAGAGAGAGAGAACAAATCAAAGCAGGAGGAGCTATTGCAACAAGCTCATTTGAAAAGCTACAATGTGTGTAAATGGATTGCCTTTACAAACATTACATCAACAATAAAACTGACATTAAACTTAAACAAAATACCTAATTTATGAAAAACATGGATGTAACTACCTTTAATTTACCGGCCTTTGCACCACTAACTAAAGAAGGGACCAATAACCGATCACCAGGACCAAAAATACTGCTAGGGCATATACAACAAGTTTGAAGTCCACCAATATCATTGGATTTAATGACCAATGCTTTTGCTTCAGCCTTTGTTGCAGAATACTTGTCAATAAACTGAAGCACATCAAGGCAAAACAATCAAACTTCTAGGTTGCACGTGGCTAATGAATCGATCTATGGCAATGTTAAAAGTCAAATGATGATGATGATGATGATGATGACGATGACAGCAATATGAAAGCACGTAGACATTCATGCACAACTTCATTGGCATGTGTTCATGGATGTAATTTTCTATAATTTCAGTGCATATAACACTAAATTATTTGGATTAAAAACTAAATTTTACTGTAAATGAATGAAACAGAATACAAGCTTGAGGGAAAAAGTCCTTTGAAACTTGAAGAAAAACAAGAAAAGAAAAAAAGAAAAAAAGAAAAAAAGAAAAAAAGAAAAAAAGAAAAAAAGTGCTTTTGCAAAAATCACAGAAGGATAAAGACGAGGCATAAAGAAGTAATAATGCCCATCTTGGTGCACTAGAATTGAATATAGGGAAATGGAAGTGAAAATGGAGGTTTGAAAATTAATTGTTTGGTGGCATGAAAGTAACTTCATTATAAAATCTATTTCCATCAAAATGTGTAGTGTTTGAAAATTAATTGTTTGATTGACTTCCCCCTATGAAGGAAGAAAGTGTTTGAACTTCTATGAAAGTTCAATTGAATGACCAAACTAGCCTTCTCCAATCAACCACATTATACATTAATTGCATTTTTAATTATTTTAAAAATTATATTATATTTAGAATATTTTTTTATAAATATATTTATTATTGTATTTGTTTTTTATACTTATCTTAATATGATTATAAATAAAGTAATTTTAATTGCGTTTTTAATTATATTATATTATATTTATAAATTTTTAATTATATTTCTATTAAATATTTTTATATAAAAATATGACAATATTTGATTATGATAATTTTATTTTTTATTATACTATAAATTATAATTATACTCTAAAATTATTATAATATTTATTTACTTATTTATTTTATTTCTAGTACAACTTTTCAATTATAATACATATTCATTATAATAATAATTTTACAATAATATTTTATTATAGTTTAGATTAAATTTATAATAATTGTAATTATAATATGAGGACAGTTCATATATAACATACCAAACATGACTTTAAACCCCATTTCTATTTCATTTTCTTTTCCACTTTTACTTCAAAAACACTTTAAATTGGAGGGGTGAAGTGGACCCAGGCAGCCAATTCAGGCCAGGACTCACCCAGGCCAAACAAGACCCTGAGCCAATTTTTAATTAATTTTTTAATGAATTTTTTTAATAAGAGATAAAAAAAAATGGGTCTGGACAACGTCCAATCTAAAATCCCAATCAGGCTGGTCCAGGCACAACGCCCCCCTCACTTAGGCAAGGTCAGGCTCGGGCCATGCCACCCTTACACCCCTACTTTCAACATTGCAAACAAGGCACAACTGCGCATAAGCATGGAATTCTTCTTGTTTTTAAGATGGAAAGAATGCTACATTGAGGATTGTGAATTTAATACCTTGGCAGCATAATGCAATGATTCATCCCCGTTGAATATTCCATGAACACCATCAAAGACCACACTAGGAGAGCTTGTATATACAAGTCTCTTTATTTTCAGATCAACACATGCATTGATTGTGTTCTTTTTTCCTGCAAACACGCAGTCACAAAAAAGAAAATAAATCAACAAAATGATTCCCCAACACACTTTACAAGAAAATCCACCCCTTAAAAAGACAAGGCACAAAAATTCATTAATTTTATGAATGTTTTGATAACTACTGATAAGAGACACCAACACAACTCAACCCACACCGTAACTGGTCACCCTGCCCTAGAGATGTATAAATCTTATCCTAACCTATAACATTAACTGAACGATGGAGCTGATGGTCCTTGACAGTTGAATCTGGAGCAGCCATGTGGAAAACCGCTTCACATCCTTGGAGTGCTGCAGAGATCAGAAAAATTGTGAAGCAAAAAATCACCTCAGGATCCATTAGGGCACGAAATTCAAACATACTCTTTATGCCAACAAACACCAACGATGTTCCTATTTGTATCAGGAGACTAAAAAATGAGCAGTTTCAACAAGACTCGTATCTCGTAGGGTAAACGGGGATGAACTTCGAATACTTGGAGCTTGTCTCGAAGATCCACGGAAACATACTGAGCATGACCTGAACGCAGAGCTTCGCCGAGGGTTCCATCTTCCTCGCTTTGTTCTAGCTTTATAGAGAAAGCTAAATCCAAAATCCGAACCGAAAATGATCCGGAACGGATGAGCATTTCCACCAAACATCGCTCAACGGAGCCCCTCCCTCCGGTCACAGCACACCATTTCTGGGTTTCAGTCATTTTACGTCAAATCCACTCAACCAGACCAGATGTCACTGCATCCCCTTGTGAAATGGTCGTCTCAGGTTCACTTTTGAACCTGAGAGTAAGGTTGGCCAATTGATGGCCGCCACATGGCGAAATTTCCAGTGGAAATTTACACTGGAAATTTCCACAAGAAATTTTCAGCGACGTGGCGGGCATCCATTGGCCAAAACCCAACCTGAGGGTCAGGTTGGGCACCCCAACCTGAGATGATTTAAATCCTATGAAATGGACAATGAGAACAAACAATAACGAGATTTCCTATAAAAAAACAGAGCCTTCGAAATCATAATCATAAAATGATGAGCGGGGTTACCACTTGACGCTGTGATGGGGCTCAATTTCATATTTGAGTATGCATTAAATTAAAATGACAACTTGTCAGGAAGTAAAATAGGATGTGGTAAAACCCTGCCTTTGGAATTAAAGTGTCAATTCACTAAAATTTATGAATATTTCTTAAAATGGTCAAATTGGGCATTTAATTGATTTATTTAATTACTAGAATAAATAGATGTTTAACTATTGATTTTCCTTAATTTTAATGTTTTGAAGGGAAAGAAATATGGCTGTAGTAGTGAAGATGAAATTTGAAAAAGTATCTATGACTGTAAGGTTCATAATATGGAAAGGAGAATTCTACATAAGGTTCATTTGGAATCTTCATAAGGTTCGCTCTATAGTGACTTTGAATTTACAAGAAAATCATTCAGAGGTTTCCATGTGATCACAAGGTTGTCCTGACTTCGTAAGGTTCCTTTTTTGGTAAATGAAATCATTATAAGGTTCCCCCGTAAACTTTGTAAGGTTTCCTATGAGCCAAGTAAGGTAAAATTTAAACAATGTAAGGTTCATGCCTTTGAAAAAAATCAAAATTTCATAAGGTTACTCAAAACTTTGTAAGGTTCCTCTAAGTAATGTAAGGTATAAGATTACAAAAACCCATATCTTTTATAAACTTTAATTCATGATTTACTACATGAAGACACACACAATACAATCTAAAAAGATAGAAAGGCCTAATATTTTTGGGTAATTAGATACATAACATAATAACTTGAAATAGGGATCCAATAATATTATTTAAAACTGCTTAACATGCTCTTAAAATTTCATCACTCATCTAATACTGCATGAGATAATTTGAGGATGTAAGTAAGAAAGGGGTGAGTTATAAAGCCTAGTAAGAGAATAATCAAATCATAACATAATGGAAGTAAAACATGTTATTTAAGAGGCATATCAAGGTGGCATAAAAGGGGTGAAAATCATAAACATGAACATCAAAACATGATATAATATGATAACATCAAGGTAACATAGGAATGTGACAACAATATAAAACATGAAATCATAAGCATAAGTCAAGGACAACTGTTGAGACATCATAACATTATGTACTTGGGATAACCTCTTTTTCACCATACATGTTATCTCATGAGATAAAAACATTACCCAATGCATTGGAGAGATATATATTTATAGGTCCACCTGTCACATTCATATCATGTACATGCATAAGTGTGCCACATAGATCATACAAAATAAGAACACATTTCATGAATTTTAATCCCATGATTTAGGAGTGTGGGTTATATACATGAATGTTAACAATAAATGAAGGATATTTATATATAGATGAATACCCTTGAGTGTAAATGGGAATGGGTATTCAAAACATAAAAGTTTGGTATGTAAAATCACATGATATTTTTGACACCATAACACTCAAGGGTAGGAGAGGATCCCTTGCCTTGAGAGGGTGCTTCTAAAATCTTGGTATGACTTTATTAATAGCTTGGGAACACCTTGTGAGGGATTTAGACAGGTAGATATAGAGAGAGTAACTTCATGATAAATGTGTTTTAGTGAAGAGGAGTGTGAGGTGAAGGTTTTGGGCACAAAGAAAGCACGGTTGGGCCGACACCCAACTTTAATTTTTACTATGACTAATGATTATTATAGGATCAATACGAAAATGAACACCAGTCTCCATAGAATAGAATCAAAGATTTTGATAGATAAGTAAGTGACCTGAAACCTTTAGAGAGGATCTTCCACATCATGCTTATAATTAATTTAATTAATTTCATAAAGAAAATAATACCTAGATCTTCAGTAATTTCTTTGTTGATGATGTTGATCGTTTGGAATGCCCCTTCCATATTGTCTCGTTGCGCTTGTGAGGATCCAAACAATAATCCCTCTAGTGGTGATCCACACATGCCCCGATGGCCTCTGATCAACACAACTTATTCTCTGGGTGCTAGCGTGGAAAAGCAAGTGTCTTGTGTTAGTCATTCTTGATCACTTGTTATTCAGTCTTGAAGAACTTATCTCGTTCTTGAGAGGGGTGGGAATAGGATTCGAGAGAGAAATCATTTAGATCAAAAATTCTCAATTCACTGGGAGTGAATTTCGGTACATGACACAATAGACGTACAAGTTTATTTATCGACATGGGGCTTCAGTCACAATATTTAATTACATAACAATAATTAAATACATTCATAACCTTAGAGAAAACTCATGATTCTAATAATAATACCACGCCATTATTTATGGTGTTCCGGCTTGCACAAAATAGAATTATAAATAAAATTCCACATCATAAAATAATATCAGTGTTATTATTATTTTAACTTGTATCAACTAGTTAAATAATTATTCACCATCTTGAAAATAATTATTTTACTACCGGACCAGCCTTGGTCCGCTTGAACTCAAATTCCATTTATTGAACACCCAAATAAATAAATAAATAAATAAATAAATAAATAAATAAATTATTCTCTTAAATAAATATTTTATTTACAAACTAGTAAATAAATATTTATTAAATATTCAATAAAATAAATAAATAAATTTTACCCACAATCCAATGAATAAATATTTATTTAATTTATGCAATCATTTTAACTCGAATAAAATTATTCCACTATCTTGAGAATAATATTTATTCCATTAATTAAATTCAAATAGAATTTAACCGAGACCACCAGAATCACGTAGTGTGTAACCCTCTAGGATTCTTTCTCATTGGAATCAGGTGGAATTGCCTAAAGTTCAAGAGTACTGTCTAGAAACGGGTCAAGGCACCCAAGAGAAAGAACTTAAAGTCACAAGAACGAAATCCACATACAAATGCTCACTATGTAATATAATATCTTTATCTCAATATATCATTAAGAAGGTTTCATGACAGTGTCATCAACTTTTATGCTTGATACATTGTTCTTTGACTACCAGAAATAAACTCATCATTACACCATGACCATATAATTTCACTCGAAAATTATATTTCAATCAAAGGGCCGAGATATCAACTTATATAAATGGAAGAGACAAATCCTTCCTCGACTTATCCATTAATAACATGTCATTCGTGATGCACCCAATGTACCCTACTTCCCGCTAACATATGGCAGGATAGTTTTCATCAGTAAATCAAAGTGCACGAGTCATGACACATATTAATGACAATATTAAATTCTAAGGACTATTACACATGCTCATAGATAGAAATATCCAATAACACCAAAACATGTGGAATTCCTACCGGCGGGTCTGTTCTCATAATCTCCCATCTTGGAGATTACCAAGTACAAACTTCATGAGAGGAAGTCTCATATGCTTATGAGTACTCGCACCTAGAAATCTGTATACTATGTGTCCCATCATAGTATGTCATCCAACCACATAACTATATTTAAGAATATTGTTATAAAATTTCAAGGTTCTCATCAGAGTGGAGAACTGCCACAACCTTATCAATGCAACAAATACTCTAGGACATTATTACATTATAGCCATAAAAAACAATGAAAAATATGTAATAAGATGTTTAATATTTAAATACATTAAATATAAATGTAATCAAAGTACAAATAGTTGGTTCTAAGACCCCAACTCTAACATACTCTCACTTGGACTAGAGCCAACTGCCTACGACTTTCAGTCCGCTAGGCCTCACATGATGATCATGTTTCTACTGAGTCAAGGATTTAGTCAAGGGGTCTGTCATGTCGTCTTCCATGGAAATACTACCCACTGCAACTTCACCTCTATGAGAAAATCCCTCAAAAGATGATACTTCCAAAGTATGTTCTTCATCCGCTAAAGTGACCTTGGCTCTTTTGCAAGAGCCACCACTACTATATTATCACAATATAGTGTGATGAGATCTTTATTTCTAGGTACCACATATAGCCCCTGGATAAATCATTACATCCAAACTGCTTCTTTAGTTACCTCATAAGTTGTGATATACTTAGACTCTACTGTGGAATCTGTGACCAAACTCTTCTTTGAGCTCTTCCAGCTCACTGCACCTCCATTCAAATTGAAGATGTATCATGTTTGTGACTTCATGTTATCTTGATCAGTCTGGAAACTAGCATATGCACATCCTCTAATGACTAGTTCCTCATCTACTCTATAAACTAGGAACATATCCTTAGTATGCCTTAGATACTTAAGGATAGTCTTGACTGCCATCTAATGGCAGTCACCTGGTTTAGCTTGATATCTGTCTATAACACTCAATGTGTAGGTGAAATCTATCCTAGCACATAGCATGACATACATGACTGACCCAATCATTTATGCGTATGGAGTCTTTGCCATTATATTTTTTTCCTCATGTGTCTGAGGACACATTTTCTTGGAATAATGAATGCCACGTGATGCTAGAAATAATCCCCTATTGGATTGTTTCATATTGAATCTCTTTAGTATCTTATCAATGTATGTAATTTGACTTGGGACCAAAAATATCTTGGATCTATCATGATGGATCTTAATCCCAAGAATATATGATGCCTCACCCAAGTCCTTCATGGAGAAACATTAATTCAACCATGCCTTAACAGACTATAAGACTGATATTTCATTTCCAATAAGTAATATGTCATCAATATATACTATTAGAAAAAATACTACACTCCCACTAAACCATTTGTAGACACAAGGCTCACATTCGTTCTTGATAAAACCAAATTTTGTTATAACTTCATCAAAATGAATGTTCTATGACCTGGATGCATGATTTAATCCATAAATGGATTTCTGCAACTTTCATATCTTATTGGCATCCTTTGGAATCATAAACCCTTCAGGTTGTGTCATGTAAACATCTTTCTGAAGGTTCCCATAAAGTAAGGTTGTTTTGACATCCATTTTTCAAATCTCATAGTCATGGTAAGCGATATTGACCAATATAATTCTGATGGATTTTAACATTGTAACTGGTGAAAAGGTTTCATTGTAGTCAATACCTTGACGCTGCTTAAACCCTTTTGCAACCAGTCATGCCTTATCAGTACTAACTTGTCCTTCCATGTCCAGTTTCTTCTTTAATACCCATTTTCAACCAATATGCTTTACACCAACTGGAGGATCTACCAAAATCTAGACTTGGTTTTGATACATGGAATCCATTTCAGAATTCATAGCTTCTTACCACTTGGAAACGTCTATGCCACTTAGTGTTTCCTTGTAGGTTAGAAGATCATTATTATCAACTAATAATTATTCACCTTCCTCGGTAACTAGAAAACCGTACCATTCCAGTTCTCTAATCTCTCTTGTACTCACATGCAATTCTTGTGTCTCTGGAACAATTTTTCCTCCATGGGGCTTTGTGGAATTTGTTCTTGTACCAACTCTTGTGTACCTTGAGCCTCGACTTCATCAAAGTATATCTTTATCCCATTATCTCTTTTGGATATGTTCTCCCTCTCAAGTAATATGGCGTGTCTTTCCACTATAATTTTTTTTCTGAAGGGTTTTATAGGTAATATCCCCTTGTTTCCTTGGGGTATCCTATAAAGGTACACTTTGTGCCTTTGGGTGCAAGTTTGTTACCTGAAGAGTCCTTAACAAACACATCGCTTCCCCACACATGTAAATTTGATAACATGGATTTCTTTCCACTTCATAACTCATATGGAATACCATTTATTGATTTAGTTGGTACTTGGTTTAGTATGTGTGCCACTGTTTGAAACGCATATCCCCAAAAGGATAATGGAAGACTCGCATGACTCATCATTGATCTCACCATGTCCAACAAGGTGTGATTCCTCCTTTCACTCACACCATTCCACTAGGGTGTGTAAGGAGAAGTGAGTTGGGATAGGATCCCAAACTCCTATAAGTAATCAATGAAGTCTTGATTAGGATATTCTCCACCTCAGTTTGAGCGGAGTTTCTTGATCTTATTACCAAGATGGTTCTCAACTTCATTCTTGTATTTTTTGAACTTATCAAAAGAATCCTACTTATACCTCATTAAGTAAATACATCCATATCTTCTAAAATGATTAGTAAAAGTTATGAAGTATTATTACCCTTCCCTTGCTTCAAATAGAAATGGTCAACTCACATAAGTATGAACCCATTCAAGAAGTTCGTTATCCCTTTTACCTTTACTACTAAATGGGGATTTGGTCATTTTACCTTGTAAACATGAATGACACGCGCCAAGTGGTTTTAGTTTGAAATAATCTAAATATTCATCTTGATGTAACTTTGTCAAGCATTTCTCGTTTACATGACCTAGCTGAAGATGCTAAATTTGGGTGTGGTATGAGTCATGTGAAGTATCTTTGTTATCAATTTCCATTACTTGGTTTGTGTAATCCAACACATAAAGATTGTTGTATAAATGCACCCTACCAAAACAAATGCTATCTTTGTAAAAGAAGCAACATTAATTTCCAAACATGAAAACAAATCCATATGTATCTAATTTGGATATAGAAATAATGTTTTTAGTAACATAAATCACATAATAAAAACCCTTTAACACCAAGATCATCCCAGTTGGCAACGTGAGGTGGTAGTCCCCGAAAACTACAATAATAAGTCTGGATCTATTGGCTACTCATAGATCTACCTCCCCTCATTCAATCTTCCTAAATCTACTTGCTTCCTATATTTTGATACATATGTGATCACCAAAAGTTTCATCTAATACCCAATTTATAGAAACAGATAGATTACATTCGATAAAAAACACACCTAAAGCTTCCCCTTGCTTCTTAGGCTGGCTGCAGTTCTTCTTCCAGTGGACCTTCTTGCCACATGTGAAACAAATAGCTTCCTATTCCCTTACCTCCTCTTTGATCTTCCTTTTCTTGGAAGGGCATGAAGAAGCTTTGGGCTTAAAGATCTTCTCCTTCCCTTTCCTCTTATTCATCAGAAGTACATAAGGATTTTCATGCTTCATATCTTTGTCTACTTGGAGAATAAGGATAAGAAGATCAGATAGAGACTTCTCAATGTTGTTCATATTGAAATTAATAACAAAGATAGGGAAGTTAGGAGGGAGTGATGAAATAATGAGATCAGTACCTAGATCTTCTGGGAGTTTAAACCCTAGAACCTCCAAGTGCTCAATGTAGCCAATGAGCCTGACTATGTGAGGCCCAGCTGGGGAACCCTCTCTAAGCTTACTATGAAAGAGTTCCTTGGAGATCTCAAACCATTATTGTCTTTATCTCTCCTGGTAAAGACCACAAAGGTGCTTGAGCATGCTATAAGCATCCATGTTTTCATGAGACTTCATGAGCTCACTAGAAATTGATGATAACATCAAACATTGAATGTTGACCACATCGTTCATATATTTCTTATAGACTAAGAACTCTTTGTCACTCTACTCTTAGGTAGGCGGATCAGGTAATGCTGACTCCAGCACGTAAGACTTCTGTTCATGGAATAGGATAAATCAAAGGCGTCTAAACCATTCTTAGAAGTTACTGCCATTGAGGATGTTGTCTTTATAAATAATTGATCGCAGGGATAGAGTGGTTGGAGAGCTTGTAATTTTTATTATACAATTAAAAGAGAAGATCATTAGTACTTTCTTGATTACATTTTATGAGAAATAATAAATTAATTTTATTAAGTCTCCCACTATTTTATCAAGTCCCAATGACCCTCTCCATTGAACTCAAAATGTCCAGTTTCCATGACATTCTATTGGAAAGGATTCATATTCCCCTTTGTATAACCCCAATAAGGGTTGGTCAAGCTATTTGAAGGTGTTTAGGTAGGTAGGTATTTTCCAACTGCGGGCTTGCAGCTCTTTGATCTGTTGAGCAGACTCCCTAATCCTGAAATTCTGACTTTGAATTTCCTCAACTCTTGCCTCTAATATTACACCAAGTCTACCAAGGGATACTTATCTTGATATAATATAGTTAAGTCAACCCAAAAACTTTCATAATGTCTTCTTGTATAAAAGTAAGTGTCCCAACAAGGGTTGGTCAAACACATAGTTTTATTGAGTTTTCCCTTAATCAAGTGACATAAGGCTTGGTCTGACTTAATATTTTATTTGAGGGATTTTTATCTTTTATGCGTGAATTGATTATTATCATTATTTCATGCTTGTTAATATCAATTGGATCTTACTTAAGTGATTAACCATGTATTGATAATATTTACACATAAGTCTGGTTTATTTTAGCTTCATCTTGCATGCTTGTTTAATTCATTAATTATGTGATCGCGACAACACATCCATAATGATAAACCATGAAACTCATAGAAATAAAATAAAGCAAAGGGAAAGATCATGATATTTTCTAATGGTTAGTTTATCTAATGGTTGATAAACTAACCCAGACCTAGGGGAGAGACACATTGAACCTTTTGGGTTCGTGTTTACAACTTTCCACCTATCCACCTCTGTATCTCCTAGGATTGGTTTCATCTCGACTCCAACTTGAACCGCCTCCACTAACTTGGGAGTTCCATCCATTACATATTATTTTTTAACTCACACATAGGTGATGGGTAAAAAGGGGGGTTTACATAAAAGAAATCATGGGCACGCAGGCCCTGCATATTAATGAGGAGAGATGGCTCACTGGCCAACAATTAATTTAATAATTAAATTAATAGGTATCAAATCACATACAAATATCTTGGTATAAATCATGATCACTCACATACATGAAACGAGTTATGTGTTTAATAAAACTAGTATTCAATTCTTTAATTGTTCTTATTAAGATAAATTGTGCTTGAATCGATTAATTATTATCTTTAATTAATCAATCCTTTTATCTTAATCCTTTTCTGAATTTCCTTGAGATTCTCATCGTTGTACATAAATGAATTTAGTGAATAGATATCACTTCTTTTTTGAAGCGACGAATTCTATCTTGTTATCCAATCAATGCCATACCATCAATGACACATCCAGCACAAGCTACCTCATCACGACATAAATGTCACGATTTTTGTCTTGCATCAAAGTATGTGATCAAATAGTATACATTGATAACAATCTAAAGTTAGGAGACCATTATACATGTTCGTAGATAGAAACTACCAATGACACCTGAAACATGTAGTGTACTTATCGGCGGGTTAATCCTTATGATCTCATCTACTCGAGATCATCAAGTGCGAACTTCATGAGAAGTCTAAATGTTTATGAGCCCTCAACACCTAAGGGTCACACGTCATCTGTTTCCTGTCAACATGATGTTTTTGGACCATAGGACTTAGGTTTAATATTACTACCCTAGTATCTCTAGGTTTTCATAATTGCATGTGAACTTCTATAACCTTTTGATACGACATATAATCTATGGACATTACCATGTAAATAGTGGATGCAAAAATATCAAAATTATTACGATAAACGTACATCCTATATTACTCACTGTATACATGATATGTTAATCAAAAAGTATTGTTTAAGTTGGGTCTAGAGCATCCACTATTACAACAAAAAATATAGGAGCAATTAAAAAATAAAACGTATCTATTAATGATATTATTATAATTATCATCCATCAGAGTTTTGTTATTGGTATTACAATTAATATTTTCTATTTTTTTTCTTTACTAATGAGTGTTCTAATTGATTACTGGTAGGATGGCTTGAAGAAGAAAATTATGGCATACTCACATTTGAAGGCTGATAAGAAACTTAGAAGAGATGGGTCGTCAAAATCTTTTTTATTTCTTGGAAGTTGAAAGGGTACCCACTCTTCATTTCAATATGTTTTGATGTTTTTTTCCTGATGTCTGCTGTGCTGTTTTTGGAAATATGATTTTGGTTTGCCTTTTTTCATGATTAATGTGATAATTTGAAATGAAAGGTTCATTTTTGGTTGCTGGGAATTATTATTGAGTCCATTCACTAGAAAATTAATGATGTGAAACATTCTTTTGATTTTGTAGATGCTTTAGCTATTATTCTAAGGTTTTTTTGGGTGTTTATTAAACCAGCAGTTCAATGGTGTTGAATGATTAAGTTGTACCGTATCTGTGATGATAAAATTTCTAACAAATGCATTTATTGATGCTTCATCTTGTAGTTGCTGACACACTTCTATGGAGGGATAAAATTTCGACACTTTGCACAATATTTTTCTTGACAGAATTTTATTATAGATTCATTGCATCTGGATGCACTATTATTACAATGGTTTCAATGCTTCTCTTGATTATAGCAATCTTGTTGTTTATCCATGGTAGTTTCCCTGAGAAAATGTATGGATCACTACTCTGTCTTTCTCACTTTTTCTCCTGAATTCTCAATTATTTACTAATATCTGTACTTTTTTGAAGTCTATTTTTTGGGTTCATTAAGATGTTTTATATAGTTTTTATGAGATTAAGAATTTTTTAAGCTCGAATGATTTGTTTAAGGGTCCTTTAATTATAATCATTTTTTACTCAAAAAATTTGAAAGATAAACAATAATGTTCTAGAATTCTGCTGAACTGTGGTAAACACACACCAAGAAAATCCGTTTTCAATACACGAGTTTCCCTTAAAATTTTTTAGCTTTCCTTCAAATCCAGAAACCCTATGTGTGTGTGGTTCTAAAAAACATTTCCTGTTTTCATTTTTCAAATATGTATTAGGTAACATGTTAGAAAATGTTTTGAAGAGTTGAAGGGGAAACAAAAGAATAAAGAATTTGCTTGTCCAATCATTTTCATTTGTCAGAAAATATTAAAACAAGTTTCTTTATTTGTTTTAAAAAAATGTACCATTTTCTAAAAAAATATTTTTAATTCACATAATTCATATTTTGGAATTTATTTTTTAAAATTAAAATAGGAAATTCTTTTTAAAACCAATGACAGACTTAGATTAGGTTTGGTTTTGAAAAATGTTTCTTGTTTTAATCCTCTAAAAATTTATTAAAAGATGTGAAAAAAATATTTTGGATTTTGGGGGAAAATAATAAATCATATGTTGTACCTTGTCTTACATTTTCATTTTTCAGTAATTATGAAAACTAGTTTTTTTATTAAAAAAAAATCTTTCATTTTTATTTTCATTTTCAAAAATATATTTTCCCTTTATGTGATATTATATATTTTCTACTGGATTTATTTGAAAATAAAACCAAAAAACTTTTTGTAAAACCAAACAGGGCCTAAATATTTTCAAAAGCTTTGAACAACTATATTTTTTAAGCTGCTTGCTTAACATAAATGGCATTAAGATATCCATCTCATAATTAATTCACTTTGTATGTAGAATTATCATCTGCAACTTTTTTGTATTCATATAAAATGTTAATGATACATGCCCTGCTGCTACTGTTATTTAGTGAAGGGATTTATCTGAGGTCCTCCCTCTTCACGGCCTAAAGTAAGGCAATTATTGTTGAAACATGGGTTATAAAGTTGAGAAAATTCCTTTGTCAAATTTCTACATACATGTGGAGACGTCAAAACAAGTTGCATTGTCAGTGGCCTCATCATGGAACTCAATGGTGTTTTCTTTTAAATCCCTTTACAAGGGAAATGACTGGATCCTATTCATCAAGGTATCAGCTGTATGTAATTCATTTCTATTTTGTTGGGAGATTTTGTTCCTTAGTTGTTGTTGTGTAGTAAAATTGTATTTTTAATTTTTATATGGGTTTGGTTTCGGGGTCTTTAAGATGCTCTTGCAGCAAATGATTTTTTTCACTGTTGTAAATTATTTATCAAGTATTCTTGTGTGTACTGTACAACACCTAATCTGGTTATGATACAGGCTATTTTCCTCTTATCAATGATCAGCCTCATTGGAGCTGTTTCTTTCTAGATATTATTTGTTATTGGTTTGCTCTCTTTTCTTCCCTCCCTCTTCTATAAGATACACAAACTGTTTCATGAATATAATCATCCTTGGTTTTATTTATTATTGTATAACTCCTAAATACTAGAGAAAAATTATATTATATTTTTTTTGTTATTATGTTTTCATATTTTTTATTTCAAAAAACTGTTTATTTTATTTTTTTAAATATTTTTCATTTTCATAATCTAATAATTTTTTTAATACATTTAAAAAAATGAAGAAAAAAAAATATTTTCTGAACCCAAACTCAAAACTGAAATTTTTATGTGTAACATATGACATCGGAATTAACACTGGGATGATTTGTTGTTGGCAGGGCTTTCTTGTGTGTTTATCGGATTCTTTGTGTATTAGAAAAATGAAGAGGCAATTGATGGTATGTTCGTCGAAGCTCTCTCTTGTGTGGGTGTAGTTAGACTGAAATCCGTTATAAGTGCATTTATCTGTTCACTCTTGAACTGATGTGAGCTCCCAATTTTACATCCATCGTATTGTTATACGGTCTTTTGCTAAAATTAAACTATATATTATGTTTTACCCTTAGTTAAAAACCACTTAATTTTAGAGTCACTCCATACCTTAAACTTTATATTCACTGCCTATTTGGATTTTGCAACGATAACTTTATCAGTGTAAATAAGCATGAGTTTTAAGTTGAATCTTAATGCAATCCTATTGAGATAGAGAAGTTTGTTTAGTCACCTCTTGGAGTTGTCACTCTCGTTACAAACCTTTCCCTTTCATGCATGTATTGAAATTAATGACTTCAATATTTCACTCTAACTCCTCTCATTTTTAATACTTCCTACAAAACTTCTTGAGAGATTTTATCATATGATTTTTCCAAATTAATAAAGGCCATATGCAAATTTTGAGGTTTTTTTGTCAGCAATGTTCCATCAAAACTCTATCAAATAAATCGACTATGTTATCGAACGCCCAAACATTAAACCCAAATTGATTTTTAGAAACCTTTTTTTTGCTTCGAATTGTGCACTCAATCATTATTTCCCAAAGTTTAGTTGTGCGGCTCATAAATTTAATGCATCTATTTTCAAAACTTAGAACATATCATTTGTTTTTGTACATAGGTACTAGTGCAATCTTTCATTTGTTTAGTGGTGCAATATTTCTCTATTTATCATATATTTTCTTAGATTTCAGAATCTCATTAATCCAGTGAGATGATTTTTGCTTTCTCGCCTAAATATTTCAACACATCGATACAAATGTTATCCAACTGAGCTGCTTTTCTATTGTCTATTCTTTTCAAAGCTTCCTTAATCTTATATGGTCAATTGAGATTTTCTCTATTAATTATTAGATTATGAAAGTCTAAATTAATAGTCCGCTCATTAAAACGTTTATTAAAGAAGTTCTCTCATTATTTTTAATTTCCTCATCCATGAAAGGGGCACAATCCATTTCTATCTTTTATACATCTTACATGATCAAAATATCTTCTCATTATTTCCCATCTTGTAGATCTGTCTCTCACCCTTCTTAATTTGTAATGAATGGCATGACCCCTTGAAAACTTGTGATCTTGCATCACTGACTGCTTTCTTTGCTTCTTGGCATGCAACATGGCGTCTTGTTCAAGTATCTTCATTGTTGGAGTCTGCATGGACTTATGGTCTGGTGTGGTTTATATTATTCATTATAAAATAAACTCAAGGCCTCCTTAAGAGAGAACCTTGAGGGTTCGGGTTTCTCTTATTTTATCATTCAACATGGTATCAGAGGAGGGCATCGGATATATGGGTTAAGTCATTTATTAAACAAGTCCACAGTTTCTCAAGATCATCTCATTTTCATTCCAACAACATAAAATATATGGGTTAAGTCATTTATTAAACATTATTAACATCATTCCATAGTTTCCAGGTACTCTAGGAAAACATCCTAAGCTACCATCAAGAGATGCAATCAAACACATCCAACTGCCTCAAGCAATGGAGAAAAGAATGAAGATAAACAAGCAACTCAGTCATCGGCCATTAAACGAATTCATATCAAGCAAGCATCCAACTTTATCACATCAACAGGTAAGCTTAGATTCAACTCATTTCATCATCTTCAATGTCATCCCCAGCACCCTCATGCATATCCCATTGCATCTCACAGTCACAAGTGTCAGTTGCTGTCACATCATCAAACCTCTTTGTCCATATCTCTTCAGTCATCTCAGGCTCAGCCATCTCAATACCATATCACACAACAAGCTCACATCCAGATCACATCACAAGGCAGCAAGAAAACAAAGTCAATAGGGAAACTAGGCCCTAAACAAGGAATTAGCTTTTGCACACAAACATGTTCTCACGAACTCCAGCATAAGGCATCTGGCCTTTATAACAAACAGGCACTCGCAAGATCAAGGATTTATCTTAATCAAATCAGTTTTTTATTCCCTCATGAATTAACCGACTCATTATTCATAGGTTCCAACTACAAGTAACCTGAAGCATCAAGCTATAACAAGCTATCAAAAATTAACATGTTCTTAACATTAATTACGGTTTCAAAAAACCTAGAGAAGTATCATTCTCATTCAATATTCCTTTAATTATTATCATCAACAAGCATTGACATGTTTTATGTTATTTATCAATTCCATTAACACATGGAATAACACATCCAATTAAACATTTAAACATGCATCCATTTGATTACCATCCATTTTCCCCCGTAGGCAGCTAGAGTGGCACATGGGGTTGGGGTGTGGGGAGTCCGTCGTGGGGTCGAGTACCCGAATGGTTTTCTTATGTAGCGTGTGTAGTTAATGGAACACCATTTTATAAGAAACATCAGATTACAAACATGCCTCTTTAATTCTTAAATAAATTAATCAATTAATTTTGGTTTTACGTTCTTTATCATTTCCATAAACAACATGTTAAATCATAGCATAACCAAACATGCTAACAAGAATAACATAACACACTATCTATAAAAATAAGAGACAAATCGTTATCATGGTATAAACATCGGCAACATGTGATCGATATCCAATTTCTTTATTAATCGGGTTCAATATTTATTAGGTTAATTTCACTGTCATCCAAAGGACTAAAACATGATCAATTTACGATTGCACCAAAATAAATAGGAGAAACAATGAATCACCTACCTCAAAATTGTCAACATTCTTCACATGAGAACGAATCAACATTGTGAATCTTCAAACCTCTCGAGAAAGGAACTGTGATCCCCCAAGGATGATGTTCCACGAACACACCGACAAATGACAAATGAAACTCTATAAGAACAGCGGAGATCAAACACTAAATCATGGCAAGAAGAAACGGGGAAAGCAGGATTAAACGGGGAGAAACCGATGGAAAAGAAGGGTAGAACATGACTTGGATTACCACATATTGATCTTTAGGAGTAATGGATCAATACTTATTGAAAGGGGCTTCAAAGATTTCGAAAAAACACTCTGGGGAACCTTGGGTTCATGAGGAAGAAGTGGGAGAGAAGCGGGGGTCTCAGGGTATTTATAGAGACTTTTTTAAAGAGACCACGTTGTCACGGGTTGAGCGTCTCAGCACAGCAGTTCGCCCGTGCGGCACCCCAGCCCCCTCCAAGGTGGGCGGGGTTCAGTCGTCCTGCTCTTTATATGTGAGGTTCACTGGTTTTGTCCTGCCATGAACTCATCAGGAGAGTGGCCCCAACTCCCAACCAGTGGTGTCAAGATTGACACACACTATCTTCCTCTGTCGGGGTGACTCCCATCTCTTAGATAGGGACTAACCAGATGAACCGAAACTATGATGTTATTGTTGGTGTAGGACATGACCCCCATGATTGGGTCGTGACATTCTCCCACCACCATTCCATGCACGCCCTCGTGCATGCAGGATTGTGGCCTTCTATGTGTCCGCAACTGCTTCCAACTAACCGGCTATCAAGCATGGCCTTAAGGGACGCTCCTTCCTTGTCGTTGGCATCAATGTCCCACCCATTCTCTAGGTCGCAAACCACTGTGGTTAACCCTCTCTCTCAGGGTCGAAAACCACCTCCACGAGACCCATCCTTCATAGTGGTGTCTCTGCCTCTGACTTCTCTCGAGCGTGACCTTCTTTGTCGTGTCACCTCAACATGACACCTCGAGACTCTGCTCTCACCACCACAGTCCATCCGACATCATTCCGCAACACCATGAGGCACATTCCCTCTTATATCACTTGTCACAGGCTGAGCGTCTCAGCACAACAGTTCGCCCGTGCGGCACCCCAACCCCCTCCAAGGCGGGCGGGGTTCAGTCATCCAGCTCTTCATATGTGAGGTTCACTAGTTTCGTCCTATCGTGGACTCATCATGAGAGGCCTTAACAAACACATCGCTTCCCCACACATGTAAATTTGATAACATGGCCTTCTTTCCACTTCATAACTCATATGGAATAACATTTATTGATTTAGTTGGTACTTGGTTTAGTATGTGTGCCACTGTTTGTAACGCATATCCCCAAAAGGATAATGGAAGACTCGCATGACTCATCATTGATCTCACCATGTCCAACAAGGTGTGATTCCTCCTTTCACTCACACCATTCCACTAGGGCGTGTAAGGAGAAGTGAGTTGGGATAGGATCCCAAACTCCTATAAGCAATCAATGAAGTCTTGATTAAGATATTCTCCACCTCAGTTTGAGCGGAGTTTCTTAATCTTCTTACCAAGATGGTTCTCAACTTCATTCTTGTATTATTTGAACTTATCAAAAGAATCCTACTTATACCTCATTAAGTAAATACATCCATATCTTCTAAAATCATTAGTAAAAGTTATGAAGTATTATTACCCTCCCCTTGCTTCAAATAGAAATGGTCAACTCACATCAGTATGAACCCATTCAAGAAGTTCGTTATCCCTTTTACCTTTACTAATAAATGGGGATTTGGTCATTTTACCTTGTAAAAATGAATGACATACGCCAAGTGTTTTTAATTTGAAATAATCTAAATATTCATCTTGATATAACTTTTTCAAGCGTTTCTCTTTTACATGACCTAGCTGAAGATGCTAAATTTGGGTGCGGTATGAGTCATGTGAAGTATATTTGTTATCGATTTCCATTACTTGGTTTGTGTAATCCAACACATAAAGATTGTTGTATAAATGTGCCCTACCAAAAAAAATGTTATCTTTGTAAAAGAAGAAACATTAATTTTCAAACATGAAAACAAATCCATATGTATCTAATTTGGATATAGAAATAATGTTTTTAGTAACAAACATCACATAATAAAAACCCTTTTAACACCAAGATCATCCCAGTTGGCAACGTGAGGTGGTAGTCCCAAACAAATTCAATAATAAGTATGGCTCTGTTGGCTGCTCATAGATCTACCTCCCCTCATTCAATCTTCCTAAATCTACTTGCTTACTATATTTTGATACACATGTGATCACCAAAAGTTGCATCTAATACCCAATTTATAGAAATAGATAGATTACATTCGATAAAAAACACACCTGAAGCTTCCCCTTGCTTCTTAGGCTGGGTGCAGTTCTTCTTCCAGTGGCCCTTCTTGCCACATGTGAAACAAATATCTTCCTATTCCCTTAACTCCTCTTTGATCTTCCTTTTCTTGGAAGAGCATGAAGAATCTTTGGTCTTAAAGATCTTCTCCATTCCTTTCCTCTTATTCACCAGAAGGACATAAGGATTTTCGTGCTTCATATCATTGTCTACTTGGAGAATGAGGATAAGAAGATCAGATAGAGACTTCTCAATGTTGTTCATATTGAAATTAATAACAAAGATAGGGAAGTTAGGAGGAAGTGATGCAATAATGAGATCGGTACCCAGTTCTTCAGGGAGTTTAAACCCTAGAACCTCCAAGTTCTCAATGTAGCCAATGAGCCTGACTATGTGAGGCCTAGATGGGGAACCCTCTCTAAGCTTACTATGAAAGAGTTCCTTGGAGATCTCAAACCGTTATTGTCTTTATCTCTCCTGGTAAAGACCACGAAGGTGCTTGAACATGCTATAAGCATCCATGTTTTCATGAGACTTCATGAGCTCACTAGACATTGATGATAACATCAAACATTGAATGTTGACCACATCGTTCATATATTTCTTATAGACTAAGAACTCTTCGTCACTCTCCTCTTAGGGAGGCGGATCAGGTAATGCTGACTCCAGCACGTAAGACTTCTGTTCATGGCATAGGATAACCCAAAGGCATCTAAACCATTCATAGAAGTTACTGCCATTGAGGATGTTGTCTTTACAAATAATTGATCACAGGGATAGTGTGGTTGGAGAGCTTGTAATTTTTATTATACAATTAAAATAGAAGATCATTATTACTTTCTTGATTACATTTTATGAGAAATAATAAATTAATTTTATTAAGTCTCCCACTATTTTATCAAGTCCCAATGACCCTCGCCATTGAACTCAAAATTTACAGTTTCCATGACATTCTATTCGAAAGGATTCATATTCCCCTTTGTATAACCCCAATAAGGGTTGGTCAAGCTATTTGAAGGTGTTTAGGTAGGTAGGTCTTTTCCAACTGCGGGCTTGCAGCTCTTTGATCTGTTGAGCAGACTCCCTAATCCTGAAATTCTGACTTTGAATTTCCTCAACTCTTGCCTCTAATATTACACCAAGTCTAGCAAGGGATACTTCTCTTGATATAATATGGTTAAGTCAACCCAAAACCTTTCATAATGTCTTATTGTATAAAAGTAAGTGTCCCAACAAGGGTTGGTCAAACACATAGTTTTATTGAGTTTTCCCTTAATCAAGTGACAGAAGGCTTGGTCTGACTTAATATTTTATTTGAGGATTTTTATATTTTATGCGTGAATTGATTATTATCATTATCTCATGCTTTTTAATATCAATTGGAACATAATTAAGTGATTAACCATGTATTGATAATATTTACACATAAGTCTGGTTTATTTTAGCTTCATCTTGCATGCTTGTTTAATTCATTAATTATGTGATCGCGACAACACATCCATAATGATAAACCATGAAACTCATAGAAATAAAATAAAGAAAAGGGAAAGATCATGAGATTTTCTAATGGTTAGTTTATCTAATGGTTTATAAACTAACCCTGACCTAGGGGAGAGACACATTGAACCTTTTGGGTTCGTGTTTACAACTTTCCACCTATCCACCTCTGTATCTCCTAGGATTGGTTTCATCTCGGCTCCAACTTGAACCGCCTCCACTAACTTGGGAGTTCCATCCATTACATATTATTTTTTAACTCACACATAGGTGATGGGTAAAAAGGGGGGTTTACATAAAAGAAATCATGGGCACGCAGACCCTGCATATTAATTTGGAGAGATGGCTCACTGGACAACAATTAATTTAATAAATAAATTAAAAGGAAACCAATCACATACAAAGATCTTCGTCTAAATCATGATCACCCACATACATGAAAAGAGTTACGTGTTTAATAAAACTAGTATTAAATTCTTTAATTGTTCTTATTAAGATAAATTGCGCTTGAATCGATTAATTATTATCTTTAATTAATCAATCCTTTTATCTTAATCCTTTTCTGAATTTCCTTGAGATTCTCATCGTTGTACATAAATGAATTTAGTGAATAGATATCACTTCTTTTTGGAAGTGAAGAATTCTGTCTTGTTATCCAATCAATGCCATACCATTAATGACATATCCAGCACAAGCTACCTCATCACGACATAAATGCCATGATTTTTGTCTTGCATCAAATTACGTGATCAAATAGTATATATTGATAACAATCTCAAGTTAGGAGACCATTATAAATGGAATAACACATCCAATTAAACATTTAAACATGCATCCATTTGATTACCATCCATTTCCCCCCGTAGGCGGCTAGGGTGGAATAGGGGGTTGGTGTGTGGGGAGTCCGTCGCAGGGTCAAGTACCTGAATGGTTTTCTTCTGTAGCGTGTGTAGTTAATGGAACACCATTTTATAAGAAACATCAGATTAAAACCATGCCTCTTTAATTCTAAAATAAATTAATCAATTAATTTTGGTTTTACGTTCTTTATCATTTCCATCAACAACATGTTAAATCATAGCATAACCAAACATGCTAACAAGCATAACATAACACACTATCTAGAAAAACAAGAGACAAATCGTTATCATTGTATAAACATCGGCAAAATCTGATCGATATCCAATTTCTTTATTAATCGGGTTCAATCTTTATTAGGTTAATTTCACTATCATCCAAAGGAATAAAACATGATCAATTTACGATTGCACAAAAATAAATAGGAGAAGCAACGAATCACCTACCTCAAAATTGTCAACATTATTCACATGAGAACGAATCAACATTGTGAATCTTCAATCACCTCTCGAGAAAGGAACTGTGATCCCCCAAGGATGATGTGCCACGAACACACTGAAAAATGAAAAATAAAACTCCATAAGAACAGCGGATATCAAACACTAAATCATGGAAAGAAGAAACGGGGAAAGCATCTCAGTTGGATAACATTTGCATCGATGTGTTGAAATATTTAGGTGAGAAAGCATAAATCATCTCACTGGATTAATGAGATTATGAAATCTAAGAAAATATATGATAAATAGAGAAATATTGCACCACTAAACAAATGAAAGATTGCACTAGTACCTGTGTACAAAAACAAATGAGATGTTCTAAGTTGTGAAAATAGATGCATTAAATTTATGAGCCGCACCACTAAACATTGGCAAATAATGATTGAGCGCACAATTCAAAGCAAAAAAAAGGTTTCTAAAAATCAATTTAGGTTTAATTCTTGGATGTTCGATAACATAGTCGATTTATTTGATAGAGTTTTGAGGGAACATTGCTGACAAAAAAAACTCAAAATTTGCATATGGCCTTCATTAATTTAGAAAAATCATATGATAAAATCTCTCAAGAAGTTTTTTAGGAAGTATTAAAATTTAGAGGAGTTGGAGTGACATATTGAAGTCATTCATTTCAATACATTCATAAAGGGAAAGGGTTGTAACGAGAGTGACAACTCCAAGAGGTGACTAAAAAAACTTCTCTATCTCAATAGGATTGCATCAAGATTCAACTTAAAACTCATGCTTATTTACACTGATAAAGTTATCATTGCAAAATCCAAAGAGACAGTGAATATAAAGTTTAAGGTATGGAGTGAATCTAAAATTAAGTGGTTTTTAACTAAGGGTAAAACATAATATATAGTGTAATTTTAGCAAAAGACTGTATAACAATACGATGGATGTAAAATTGGGAGCTCGCATCAGTTCAAGAGTGAACATATAAATACACTTATAACAGATTTCAGTCTAACTGCACCCACACAAGAGAGAGCTTCGACGAACATACCATCAATTGCCTCTTCATTTTTCTCATACACAAAGAATCCGATAAACACACAAGAAATCCCTGTCAACAACAAAGCAGCCCAGTGTTAATTCAGATGTCATATGTTACACATACAAATTTCAGTTTTGAGTTTGGGTTCAGAAAATATTTTATGTTCTTCATTTTTTTAAATGTATTAAAAAAATTATTAGATTATGAAAATGAAAAATATTAAAAAAAAATAAAATAAACAGTTTTTTGAAATAAAAAATATAAAAACATAATAAAAAACAAAGTATAATATAATTTTTCTATAGTATTTAAAAGTTATACAATAATAAATAAAACCAAGGATTATTATATTCATGAAACAGTTTGGGTATCTTATAGAAGAGGGAGGGAAGAGAAGAGAGCAAACCAATAACAAATAATCTCTGGAAAGAAATAGCTCCAATGAGGCTGAGAATTGATAAGAGGAAAATAGTCTGTATCATAACCTGATTAGGTGCTGTACAGTAAACACAAGAATACTTGATAAATAATTTACAACAGTGAAAAAAATCATTTGCTGCAAGAGCATCTTAAATACCTAGAAACCAAACCCATATAAAAATTAAAAATACAATTTTACTGCATAACAAAAACTAAGGAACAAAATCTCCCCACAAAATAGAAATGAATTACATCCAGTAGATACCTTGATGAATAGCATCCAGTCATTTCCCTTGCAAAGGGATTTAAAAGAAAACACCATTGAGTTCCATGATGAGGCCACTGACAATGCAACTTGTTTTGACATCTCCACATGTATGTCGAAATTTGACAAAGGAATTTTCTCAACTTTATAACCCAAGGTGAAACAAGAATTGCCTTACTTTAGGTCGTGAAGAGGGAGGACCTCAGATAAATCCCTTCACTAAATAACAGTAGCAGCAGGGCATGTATCATTAACATTTTATATGAATACAAAATAGTTTCAGATGATAATTCTCCATGCAAAGTGAATTAATTATGAGATGGATATCTTAATGCCATTTATGTTAAGCAAGAAGCTTACAAAATATGGTTGTTCAAAGCTTTTGCAAATATTTAAGACCTTTTTGGTTTTACAAAAAGTTTTTTGGTTTTATTTTCAAATAAATGCAGTAGAAAATATATAATATCACATAAAGGGAAAATATATTTTTGAAAATGAAAATAAAAATGAAATATTTCTTTTAATAAAAAAACTAGTTTTCATATTTCCTGAAAAATAAAAATGTAAGAAAAGGTAAAACATGTTCTTTATTATTTTTCCCCAACATCCAAAATATTTTTTGCTCATATTTTAATAAATTTTTAGAGGATTAAAACAAGAAACATTTTTCAAAACCAAACCTAATCTTAGGCTGCCATTGGTTTTAAAAATCATTTCCTATTTTCATTTTCAAAAAATAAATTACAAAATATGAATTATGTGAACTAAAAATATTTTTTTAGAAAATGGTACATTTTTTAAAAACAAATAAAGAAACTTGTTTTAATATTTTCTGAAAAATGAAAATGATTGGATATGAAAATTCTTTATTTTTTTGTTTCCCCTTCAACTCTTCAAAACATTTTCTAACTGTTACCTAATACATATTTGAAAAATGAAAATAGAAAATGTTTTCCAGAACCACACACACATAGGTTTTCTGGATTTGAAGGAAAGCTAAAAAATTTTAAGGGCAACTTGTGCATTGAAAATGGATTTTCTAGGTGTGTGTTTACCACAGTTCAGCAGAATTCGAGAATATTATTGTTTAGCTGTCAAATTTTTTGATTAAAAAATGCTTAAAATGAAAGGACCCTTAAACAATCATTCGAGCTTAAAAAATGATTAATCTCATAAAAACTATATAAAACATCTTAATGAACCCGAAAAATAGACTTCAAAAAAGTACAGATATTGGTAAATAATAGAGAATTCAGGAGGAAAAGTGAGAAAGAAAGAGTAGTGATCCATACATTTTCTCAGGGAAACTGCCATGGATAAACAACAAGATTTCTATAATCAAGAGACGCTTTGAAACCATTGTAATAACATTGCATTCGGATGTAATGAATCTATAATAAAATTCTTTCAAGACAAATATTGTGGCAAGTGTCTAAATTTTATCCCTCCATATAAGCGTGTCAGCAACTACAAGTTGATGCATCAATAAATGCATTTGTGAGAAATTTTATCATCACAAATATGGTACAACTTAATCATTTGAAACCATTGAACTGTTGGTTTAATAAACACCCAAAAAAACCTTAGAATCATAGCTAAAGAATCTACAAAATCAAAAGAATGTTTCACATCATTAATTTTCTAGTGAATGGACTCAATAATAGTTTCCAGCAACCAAAAATGAACCTTTCATTGCAAATTATCGCATTTATCATGAAAAAAGGAAAACCACAATCATATTTCCAAAAACAACACACCAGACATCAGGAAAAAAACATCAAAACATATTGAAATGAAGAGTGAGTACCCTTTCAACTTCTAAGAAATAAAAAAGCTTTTGATGCCCCATCTCTTCTAAGTTTCTTATCAGCCTTCAAATGTGAGTATGCCATAATTGTCTTCTTCAATCCATCCTACCAGTAATCAATTAGAACACTCATTAGTAAAGAAAAAATTGGAAAATATTAATAGTAATACCAATAAAGAAACTCTGATGAATGATAATTATAATAATATCATTAATAGATACGTTTTATTTTTTAATTTTCTCCTATATTTTTTGTTGTAATAGTGGATTCTCTAGACCCAACTTAAACAATACTTTTTGATTAACATATCATGTATACAGTGAGTAATACAAGATGTACGTTTATCCTAATAATTTTGATATTTCTGCATCCACTATTTACATGGTAATGTCCATAGATTATATTTCATATCAAAAGGTTATAGCAGTTCTCATACTATAATGAAAAACTAGAGATACTAGGGAAGTAATCTTAAACCTAAGTCCTATGGTCCAGAAACATCATGTTGACAAGAAACAGATGACGTGTTACCCTTAGGTGTTGAGGGATCATAAACATTTAGAATTCTCATGAAGTTCGCACTTTATGATCTCAAGTAGATGAGATCATGAGGATTGACCTGCCGATAAGTACACCACATGTTTTTGGTGTCATTGGTAGTTTCTATCTGCGAACATGTATAATGGTCTCTTAAATTGAGATTGTTATCAGTGTATACTATTTGATCACGTACTTTGATGCAAGACAAAAATTGTGACATTTATGTCGTGATAAGGTAGCTTGTGCTGGATGTGTCATTGATGGTATGACATTGATTGGATAACAAGACAGAATTCGTCACTTCCAAAAAGAAGTGATATCTCTTCACTAAATTCATGGTCATGGTAGAAAAAAGTATGTCCGTCCAATTGGGTCAAAGAATAATAAAGCAAGAAAAGATGATAACACGAACTGTGTGTCCTGCTTTATGAGATATCGCGAGATAAAGAGATTATATTACACAGTGTGTGTACGTAGGAAAGATTGTCGTTGTTATGACTATTCTTTATCTCCTTAGAGGTTTTGATGGTATGTTCAGCTCTGCTCTTGATCTGTAAATAATATTCACTGCTATCGAGATGAGGACCTAGAGGGTCTAGGGGATATGGATCAGATTCAGCCCAAGGAGAATAATTTTGGGCTTGATAAAAATTCCAAGACCAATTGTTGTTCGAATTGGACCAGCCCACACTTCTTGATGTCCAAAACTATGGTGGGCCACAACACACTTATTTGGGACCCAAAATCAGTTATCCACATGGAAAAGGGTGGAAATTCATAGTAGCGCATTAATGAGGAGAGAGAAGGTGGAGAAAAGTATCATTAAGAGAGAATCCCGCTACTTTAATTAGTGGGGACATTAAATGGCTTGGGAAAGTGTTGTTTTATGCTTTTTATGTGCCTTTTGGGTCTCCCATGCTTTATAACTCGAATTGAGACATTTTCCTTTCTTAATTTTGTCTTTATAATGTATTTTCATCCCTTTGAAATGGAGGTTTTTTGAATGGGACGAATTTGTGATGCTTGCTGTGCATTCTTCTAGCTTTAGCCTTTTCCCTTTGCCTGGAATTGGTGGTGCATTTCCATTGCTGGTGATGTGGTCTTTAAGCGTGGAGGAACCTTGGCGGGTGGCATTGCCTTTAAGCCTTGGTCAATTAGGCTATAATACGTTGGTCTTCTTGCTTACTTGTTTTGAGATTTCCAGCAACGCATCAGTTGGTATCAGACGCGGTTCCAACGAGTAAGTTCTATCGCATTCCTCTTATTACTCTTCATCATGTCTCGCAAGAGCGGATCTTCTACTCCTCCTGCTCCATGGGAAATAGCTAACGCACAACTACAATCACAATTACTCAAATCAGTGAGCAGTTTGCTCAACTTTTGAGAGCGCGACGACCTGACTCCCCTCCATCGCAGCATCATTTTCGATGCCCATCACCATGTAATAGGCGCAATGCAGCTCCATTTTATGAAGATCGTGCAAATGGTTATTATTCCAGTGAAATTATATTGTTTTACCACTTTGTTGATAAATAAACCATTTGTTGAGCCTATCAAATGAAATTATATTGTTTTACCACTCTGTTGATAAATATCTAAATACATAGTCTTTTACTATTAAAAATTCTTTTTGATATTTTGAAACAATTCAAAATAAAAGATACAAATACAAAAAACATTGGAATATTGTACTTCTTTCAAAAATTGAAAATGTTTGGATGCACTTATTTAAGTATTAATCTCAATTTAAATTATGACAAAGATATATTACTAATGAAAATGTGTTTTTCAAGCATCAAATGTGTTCACATGTTAACGATGTTGATATCATAAATTTACCAAATTTCTTTGAGTTGATATATTTGTTTACTCATGTACCATTAAAGCAACGAGATTTTGTCAAAGAATTATTAAACTCACCTGACTTGCCTATCCTATGAGATGAATACACCTTTTGTTTGGGTTCATGAACGAGATAATGAATGATGGCGTATGTTTACGAAACAGTGTGATGACTCATCAACTTTATTTGTTTCAAAATATTCTGTCTAATTAGCATTGGTTGGAATGAATGTAATACATCATTGGGTTCTACAAATGTTATTGATTGCTTAAAAAAAGCCAATTTATCCTTTCAGAATAAAAGTAAATTACGTGACATGACTTGACCCCACTACGAACTATGTTTGTCGTCCATTAGAAACAAGTGTGCCTCCACCAATCTCCATGTAATGGATCAAGGGTTGATTTAACTAGCACCAGAAGATCTCATTGATCCATCCACTAAATGATTTTTTTCCTGATATGTTTATGTCATAATGGTAAAAATTCCACCCCACATTTTGTATTTCGTGCTCCAATGATCCAATTATGTGGTTTTGATTACTAAAAGACAATTTATGGGGGATTTCACAAAATCAAAGGCTATTGAAGTTGAATTGAGGGAGAATATAATATCTTAAGAAGTGACACAGCTAGGAACATGTCATATTAAAGGCCGTACTCATTTATTGTGCTGAAAATCGAAGAAAACATACTGCATTTATGTGGGAGCTTATTAGCCTCACGTGAGGAGTTATGTGACCAACAAGCACATTTGTCTTGGATTGTGTGCATTAAAAATGAATTGTAATAAGGATGTGTATTTTGACAGAGACGTCTTGTCCAAATCAATGTCATATTCCGTGACGGTTTCTAAAAAGGTAATTTTGGAATGCTTAGGCAGAGCATGTCACACCATAACACCAATAAACATGCACAATGTGCCTTGAGGTCATGGTATGATCACGAGATCTCATTTTAAAGTAAGCACACCATGTCAATATATTATCCACCATGCTCATACGTAAATGTAACGCCCCGACCCCAGCTACCCAGAGCCGGTGCATTATTGCTTAACATTGGCATGATCATAAAAGATCAAGTCTCGAAAGACCGATTAGTTTAGTAGCCTTGGAAACACTAGATACATTCATAAATGTTACATTACATCATAAAGTGAAAAATCACAATAACATAGTCTCCATAGTCCACACTTTTATCCCCTTCAGACTATCCCTGTAGGTCATTCATAATATACTTCTTCACATCCTGGAAAAATTAAAACATTGGAAGGGGTGAGCTCAGATGCTCAGTAAGGATAACAATATAACAGAATCTTTCATAAATAAACATAAACATTTAAGGCAATGTATAACTAAAACAAAATCCTTTTAAACTTGAACTTCAGCATAATATGGCAAAAGTAAAATGAGATAATTCCATTTACTTATTCACATGGATATTCTACTGGTCGAATAATCACATGAAATATCAATAACCACTTTCATAATGATGGAATGCATAATTCCAGACTATCATAACCACGTAGCCAAGGCCTCGTGCCAAGACCACAAACAAGATTTTGTCAAGGCCTCGTGCCAAGACACTAGTTTGTCTCATGAGACCTGCCGATGCATCGAGGAGCTATAGTAGGCTCCACCTGTTACTTATTAAGTCCAATGCATTCCTCATATGAACAGGTTTAAACATATCATAAACCATAACATAATCGTATCACATAAAACATGCATAAAGTAAATATAAAATTTCCACATTTCAATCACAAGATAGCAATACAAAACATTGATATAATAAAAACATTTTCAAAACCATTTTCAATACCAAAATAAAAGAGAATTAAAACTTGGTATTTATTTTTCATTTAAAAAAGGATATGACTTGTAGAGGAAGCTGAAACTCAAATAATAGTCATGGCGACAGAGAAGTCGTTGTCGCCGCATACGAAAAAAAACATTCCTTTTGCCGTTTAGTAAAAACGCTTCATATAAAAATATTACTTTTGAATAAATGTAAAAGTAAAAGGGTTTTATACAGTGTATAAAATAAAGTTTTGTATAAAATAAAACATGCCTCAATGAAAGGATATTGAGACGAAGTCCCTTACAAAGATCATTTTTTTAAAATAAAATAGATATATTATGTGTATCGACTATAAGTACACATAAATAAAGTACAAATACAAGATAGGACATAATAATATCATGACATAATTTGAAAGTAGGAGATTAACCCAAAGAACGAAAATCGGGTTAAGAAGTTCCCTTACCTTAATTTTGTCAAAAACGTCAAAAAGTACCTTGTTTGAAAAATGACGGAAAGATTCCATTCAAAAATGTATAAGGTCAAATAAGGGTATAAATGACTTTAACCCATTGTATAATAAATAGTAATTTTTTTTTGAAAGATATATTTAAGAAACATGGATTTGGATGATAAAGAGGTCCCAGATGATAATTACATATAAACAATCTTGATTAAGGAAGAGGTTGTAGAATTAACCCTTACCTTGTATTCGTCTTGACTTGACCATTATTTAACCTCCTGAATAATAAACTAGAGTTAATTTATACTTTCTTAAGAACCTTTTTCAATTTTATTATTCCTTTTATATCACTTATTACCATGTTATGAACATTATGTAATTATTTAAGTTAATAACGGTCGTTTTGTCGATCATTGGTACTTGAGTCAAAAATAAACTTTTTATGATTACAAGTTCTTCATGTGGTAAAATATCCTTTATATCCAGGATTATATTAATGATGTAGATATAATATATATCATATATATCCACTATATATATGCATTTATAATATTACATAACATTTAGAGTTAAGAAATGAAATGCACCGTCCATGGAGACGGTAAGCCGTACGTACGCATGAACGCTACTTTCAATTCTATTTCTTATTTAATGAAATGAAATAATAATTATATAAAGGTATAATATAATTCCAGTATAATATAATGTATAATACCATTTACTCCATCCTTTATACGTCCCACATATGACATTAACGATTCAAATCACTTTGAGGGGGCGGTAGTCCGCACTTCCTAAAATGAAAATATCCCGTTTACCCATAATGGAAACCATAAAGGTATGCCATAAATGAAAAATAAAGAAGCTTAAGGAAAAAATAAACATATTATATATCATATATAAATATATTTTCATATTAATGGCCACCATGAGAGGTGTTAAAAGAAGATTGAACAATCATCGTTTCGTGAGGCAGAAATTCGCCAACCACAGAAACAGTATGTTCTTTAACCATTAGACAAAGGTGTGTGTAAGTGTAAATCAAATCCTTCTCATAAAAACATACTAGTATATTTAATATACTGGTGTTGTTACAAAATAAAGGAATAAAAAGAGTTTGAGGGGTTGGAGAAGCAAAATAAAACAAAAGAACACAAGAGGAGACATTACCTTAAAATCGGGTAACTCTTTTTGATTTGAGCCAAAGGCTTCCTTGGGAAGAATTATGCCCAAAGTGAGGCTTATAAGATAAATAGAGGGAGTTTGAGAGAGTATTTGGGCAGAGGTTGGCTGAGCCAAATGGCTTTGAAGGTGTGAGTAAGGTGGTAGTGGTGGGGGCCTTTTATAAGAGGAGAGGAGGGGCACTCTTGGTAAGTCATGAAATGTTACTTTATTATATAATTAGTTTCAGATTTTAAAGGTCCCAAAATTATATATTTCAAGGATAAGGTGATAAGGGTTCTAAATATACTCATCCAATAGGTTTTTGACAAGTTTAAGTCTTATATTTTACATTATCTTTTCATTTTATCTAAATCGTTAATTAATGAGGTAATCGCTGCATCATCATGGTGTCATAAATAATTTAATTTATTTAATGTCTAAAAATTATAAAAAATTATCAAGATTTAGGAAATATTTTTAAATTTCAAATTAATATTTATAGTCAAAATGTTACCTTATATAACCCCATTTAAAAATTGTTTTAGTAAAACAACTCATGTTTGTGACATTTTTATTTTAACATTAAATAAAAAGTTTTTAATGTCATTTTCCTACCAAAGTGGCTCCATGGGGTCCCCAAGTTGACCCATGGATTGTCCTGGTCGGCCATGACTCATACAATTGGGGCAGGACAAGTTTCAAGGTATTTTCATATTTTTATAATATCATTTTTACCTTAAATTTCACTAATTACCTTTAATCGCGATTAATTAAACTTAAAAGTTACTATTCACCAAAAAATTATTTTAATCCCATTGAACCACATTTTACTTCCTAATGAAAAACATGTTTTTTGGATTTTTAAAAATAAAATCACAGAAGTGGTAATGTTTCATTTAAACGAAAAATCAGTTTTTTAACTACCACTTAGTGGTTTCACTATTCATAAAAAATTGAAGTTTTTCAGAACAATGCCAAAATTTCACCCTAATCTATAATTGATATCTCGAATTAAAAAATGATGTATATTTTACAAAATTCCAAACATATAAGTTGAATTAATTAATTTTATAATTAATTCCCGATGTCACAACAAATAACGTGTTTTTAAGAAACAATATATATCAAAAGATTGACAATTGTTTATGTCCAATTTCAAAGTGAAATTAATTCTAATGAACACAATTGGATAAAATGGTAAAAATATATTCTAATTATACTTTAAAACCACTCAATATTATAATTTATCACTATAAATTATCTTGATTAAAAAATTTGTTTTTAAGTATTTTTCACTATTCATAAAAAATTGGAAGTTCTCCGAAAATTACAAAAAATTAAACTTAGGATAATTTCGATATTCCAAATACAAAAACGAAGTCCATTTGGAAAGATAAAATTTCAAAAATTAGGTATTACTATTCATAACGGCTACTTTGATTGGTTGTGGTGTGTTTTAGAACTCGAAGTTGCGTACAACACACGCTACTGTATTATTCAAAGAGAATTGTACCGTGGAAGCTTGGGGTGTTACATTCTCCCCACCATTAATAAATTGCGTCCTCGTAATTTGAAATTTTTCTTTGAAAATAAAAGGTTGAAAATAGAAAATACCTTTGTGGAAAACCCACATCAGAAATAAGGTTAATAAAAATATAACTTTAAAAGAAAGAAAGAGAAGTACAAAGGTCACCTGAGATAGACCATACTAGGATTATATGAAAATATGGATATGGAAGAAAAAAAACCATCAAGGTCTGATGGAGAGTTATAGAAAACAGGATTAGGAGAAAGTTTAACTACAAGAAAATCACAAACTTGTGATTGGTTAAACGATCATTGATTCCCCAGTAGGAAAATTTAACCGACAACGTTTTTGTTTTAGGTTACCTTTCATAAAGTTGAGGAATTTATTTAGGGGATTTACTAAGAACATATGGAAATATACATACTAGTCATGTAGACTTTCATTCTTTAATAAATGTTTACCACAAACCCATCTTTCACTCAAAAAGATATTAGAACTCAAAAATATTATATTTATCCTATTCGTAAAAGGTTCCAAATATTAACACTTACCATTTAGATTAGGAAAACTACTTTGTAATAACCAGGGAATTCCTGTAGGCTAGTGGTAGGTAATAAAGGCCTGTCGTACTTTGGTTGTGGGTTCGATTCCTACAGCTTTGTCCGACGCGATGGGCTATCCCCCAACCTACAGGTTGTCCTTTTCCTAAAACTTTAGTATTATAATATTCCAAAAATAATATTCAGAAATGTTCTAACCTTAAACAATACTATCCAAAGTTCAACTTAATCCATTCCAACCTTTATAGTTATCCAAAATACCTCTGTCCATACTTTCTCTAAAAGGTCTCTAAATTCCAAAATCAATTGTAACATCAGATTCCCAAACAAAGTAAAGTTTCTCTTATTGTAACATACTAAAAATATGATTACCTCCATCATATTAAAACCTTAATGAAAACAGAAAGTACTGCAGTACAATCCTTATATATATATCACATTATTCTTATAACTAGAATGTAATCCTTGAGTCCAAAAGCACCAATACATTAATTATTCCACTTCATATATAGTAAGAGCATAAGATTGGCCTTGATCCCTTAGACTTTTTTGAGTTAAGTTTCCCTGACGCTTAGGAAATTCATTTGTATAATGCCCCTTTATCTATAATTGTAGCATTCAACATTGATAGCCTCTTTCTTTCCCTTGCAATCACGAGCCTGATGACCTTTTTCTCCACATTTATAACAAACTCCCATTCCTTTTAGGCAAGTACCAGGGTGATTCTTACCACAATTATTGCATAATGGAAAATCCTTCTTTCCCTTTTTCCCTTTATCTGTCTCTTGTTCCACCGTTCTCTTCTTCTCTTTATTTACTTTATTGTCATAAGATTTAGAGAATTCCTTTTCTGTCTTTATAGCACACGAGACTATATCTTCGTATGTTGAGAAGATTATGATACTAAAGCTCTACGGAGAAACGGTTTTAACCCATCAAATAAACGATCGATCTTACTTCTTGGGTTACATATATAATCTGCTGCATGCCTTGCTAACCTTGTAAAGTTAGCCTCATACTTTGCGACATTCTCATCCTCCTTTTGTCTCAGACTCAGAAATTGCCTTTTCATATCTTCTCGATGGTCACGAGGAAAGTATTTTTCTAATAAAATCTCTCTGAACTCCCTCCATTCCATATTTGATACTTCATCATCTTCCTTTGTGTTTGGAATCAGCGACCACCATTGATCGGCATCTCCAGTGAGGCGGTAAACTGCCATGATGACCTTCTCCCTTTCGCTACACCCCAAGGCGTGGACTATTTTCTCTAAGGAATTTATCTATTGCTCAGATATTAAGGGATTTGTACCCCCATTAAATGTTGGCAGTTGTTTCCTCATGAAATGATCTAACATCGATCCTCCACGTTGCGGATCAGGGTGCTCCATATGAGTAAGGTTATTATTCATAACGTGAGTGAGTTGTCCCAGTATGGTGATAAGTTGATCATCACTAGTTGTATCTCCAACTCCACAATAATTATCTTGAGCAGGAGGAAAATCCCTACAAGTAGTGCATGCATTGATACGGTTTCAATTCCTACCACTAGGTGCCATTTCTAAACAATGGCATAAACTAGATTAGTTTATGAATCAAAATACATAATTCCATACTTGTAAAACACTTAACATAAATTGAACTATTTATGGATATAATCCATAATCATAAAAAGAAATGTTTTCTTTGAGGAATTATATACTCATAAACCCTTCATAGTGGTTTGTAAAGAAATGAGAATTATCCTAAGCATATCCCTCGGGAGTGTCGTAACCAAGAGTGCAGCAAGGCCTGTTGTCGTGCACCAGTTCCCATTCGAGTCTAGCTCAAAGCGGTGTTTTCGAGTTTTACCCCTAGGTACATCTGTGCCAGAGCCGCCTCTACCTGCTCGTATCCAGACAAAGATGTTCTGATCAGAAAACTCACAAAATCTCTATAATACCAAAATTCTAGGAAGTTCTTCTATACTAATCCTCAAAGTCTATCTTAAGGCTATGTGCTCTAATCAGAGTTTATCTAAATCTAGCTTCCAAGGTTAGTACTAAACTGCCTCTGATACCAACTGTAGCGCCCCGACCCCAGCTACCCAGAGCCAGTGCGTTATTGCGTAACATTGGCATGATCACAAAAGATCAAGTCTCGAAAGACCAATTAGTTTAGTAGCCTTGGAAACACTAGATACATTCATAAATGTTACATTACATCATAAAGTGAAAAATCACAATAACATAGTCTCCATAGTCCACACTTTTATCCCCTTCAGAATATCCCTGTAGGTCATTCATAATATACTTCTTCACATCCTGGAAAAATTAAAACATTGGAAGGGGTGATCTCAGATACTCAGTAAGGATAACAATATAGAAGAAGCTTTCATAAATAAACATAAACATTTAAGGCAATGTATAACTAAAACAAAATCCTTTTAAACTTGAACTTCAATATAATATGGCAAAAGTAAAATGAGATAATTCCATTTAATTATTCACATGGATATTCTACTGGTCGAATAATCACATGAAATATCAATAACTACTTTTATAATGATGGAATGCATAATTCCAGACTATCATAACCACGTAGCCAAGGCCTCGTGCCAAGACCACAAACAAGATTTTGTCAAGGCCTCGTGTCAAGACACTAGTTTGTCTCATGAGACCTTCCGATGCATCGAAGAACTATAGCGGGCTCTACCTGTCACTTATTAAGTCCAATGCATTCCTCATATGAACAGGTTTAAACATATCATAAACCATAACATAATCGTATCACATAAAACATGCATAAAGGAAACATAAAATTTCCACATTTCAATCACAACATAGCAATACAAAACATTGATATAATAAAAACATTTTCAAAACCATTTTCAATACCAAAATAAAAGAGAATTAAAACTTGGTATTTATTTTTCATTTAAAAAAGGATATGACTTTTAGAGGAAGTCGAAACTCAAATAATAGTCACGGCGGCGGAGAAGTCGTTGTCGCCGCATACGAAAAAAAACATTCCTTTTATCGTTTAGTAAAAACGCTTCATATAAAAAGATTCCTTTTTAATAAATGTAAAAGTCAAATGGGTTTATACAGCGTATAAAATAAAGTTGTGTATAAAATAAAACATGCCTCAATGAAAGGAGATTGAGACGAAGTCCCTTACAAAGATCATTTTTTTAAAATAAAATAGATATATTATGTGTATCCACTATAAGTACACATAAATAAATTACCAATACAAGATAGGAAATAATAATATCATGACATAATTTGAAAGTAGGAGATTAACCCAAAGAACGAAAATCGGGTTAAGAAGTTCCCTTACCTTAATTTTGAAAAAAACGTCAAAAAGTACCTTGTTTGGAAAATGAGGGAAAGATTCCATTCAAAAACGTATAAGGTCAAATAAAGTTATAAATGACTTTAACCCATTGTCTAATAAATAGTAAAAATGTTTTGAAAGATATATTTAAGAAACATTTATGTGGATGATAAAGAGGTCCCAGATGATAATTACATATGAACAACCTTGAATAAGGAAGAGGTTGTAGAATTAACCCTTACCTTATGTCCGTCTTGACTCGACCATTCTTTAACCTCCTGAATAATAAACTAGAGTTAATTTCTACTTTCTTAAGAACCTTTTTCAAGTTTATTATTCCTTTTATATCACTTATTACTATGTTATGAACATTATGTAATTATTTAAGTTACAAAAAATTCAACTTAGGATAATTTCTATATTCCGAATACAAAAACAAATTCTATTTGGAAAGATAAAATTTCAAAAATTAGGTATTACTATTCATAACAGCTACTTTGATTGGTTGTGGTGTGTGTTAGAACTTGAAGTTGCGTACACCACACACTAATGTATTATTCAAAGAGAACTGTACCGTGGAAGCTTGGGGTGTTTCAGTAAAGGTGTCAAATTCCCATCAATCCACACAAAATCACAACATGTTCACCAATATGCATGTTGCATTGACCAAAAAACATTGTTTTCCTTAATTTTTTTTATTATAAATAAAAAATTATGGGATGTATCAAAGATGTAGTAGTTTCATTGTAACTTTAGCTTGGGCATTGGAATTTTTAGGAGAGAGTTATAAATATGATTTTAGGTATCTCGCAAGTATGGAAGTGACTTGAACCCAAGATTCTCCATTGATTTATCTAGACGTGTAGGGTTTGTTTTTGTTCCTTGTTTCATTCATTGTCATTACCTTAATCCAAGATGTTTAGAGAATTCCTCTCATACTTTGGAGTTCTATATGAAACGAATCATGATTATGGTTTATTTATTTACCTATTCAATTGAATTTCGTGTCTTTTTTTGTGGATTGTGTTGTGAATGATATTTTTTATCTCCATCCTTCTACATTTATGGACTAAGTGACTTAGGCAGGGAAAATTCATTAGAATTGGGATATATAGACTCATAACCATTGATTTTTCTCATATATTTCTTAGGTCTTAAATTAATAAACCTTGATTAAAACCCATTACCAAGCCAAAGAATAAATTGGTAAATTGTAATGTTTCAAGAACCAGATTAATGGAATAAGCTTATTTTTATTCTCAACAACACTACTTACATGTAAATTTAGTTAGTTTAATGAATAAATTTTCTCATTTCCTTCAAAATCCATGTTGCCATTTGAAAAATCTATCTAATTTATAACATATTAATTGAAAATAATAACATGTTTATACATGATTTTCTTATTATTTCAATGTTTTATAGACAATTAGTTGAATCTATGGATCCATTAACTACATTAGTCTTTGTGGGATCAATCCCTAATTTCATTATTTAAATTATATGATCATGGAAAAATATAAAATTATAATTTGGTTATCCTTGAGACAATCCAACCAAAATTTGGTGTCATTGACGGAGGATAAGAATGTAAAATTTAATTTCACTGATGTTGGCTAATTGAAGAACTTTAGTTTTTTTTGGTTTTTATCTTTATTTTCACCTTTTAAACTTTAAAATGTTACATTATAACATAAAATGTTGTGAATTATTTTTATGATGAAATGATTTTTTATACTAAGTGGCACACTTATATAAAACCCTTCTTTATTGAAATTATATCCAACGTTCATATACATATTATCACCAACAGTATGAGTTCATCACTTACTTTTGTGTTGATTCCTTAGGTTAAGATAACCACTCAAACAATTATCTGAGTCAACCATGTTATTTAAATTGGCATACCAAAATAACGGAGGGATGGATTGAGTTTTAAAATAAAATCATTGACATTAAAATTGATAAAATGAATACAAGGATCTATAGTGGTTCAAGATAAATATTATTCATATTCCTATTACCCTTGACTTATATCTAGTTAAAAATTTCACTAAAAAAATAATGCATAAAGTTTTTATAACAAGAAAAATGTAGGTTTACAATTCAAATAATTATACTTCGTATTTATTTCCCTTTACTAAGTGAAAATAGTGATTAATATTAAGGTTTTTTACTCCTATGATGAGTACATGAAGTGTATATGAAAAATATTAATTTTCAAGGGTAAAAGTACACTCTTATGAGAAAATTAAAATAATAGAAGAAAATAAGATTAATAAAATAAATTGGGTTAAATAATATGATGTGGGTGTTGACATTCACAAAGTAAATTTCCATTGATACTATTCTTTTATGGACAATTGAATATTTATTATAGAAATTCAATGCTCTTTTTTCTATCTCTAGCTTTATTATTATGTATCATTCATCTCTACTTTGTTTTTTAGATTTAAATTTTCCCTTTTAATGGTATCATCATAACGAATAAAAGTGGAAATGTGTTTTTCCATTGTATAGTAATCATAAACCTGATATCTTTCTTTTGGTTACTTAATTGAATTGGCTTCACATGTTCCAATGTCCCTTTTATTATACTTATAATTTTTTAATTTTGAAACATGTTTGTTGTAGTACTTGAAATCACCCTATCAAAGTAGTTTTTTCTCGATATTTTAATCATTCCTTTACATCCTTAGAATTTTCTAAGACTTCATTAAGTTATTGTTCAATATCATAGCTATTATGATAAACCATTGAATGTTCATTTTTTAATCATATCACTCATTGTTTACAGACTTTAATTGGTCTAAAAGGGTCATGGGTTGTTTTGAGAACTGAACATAGTGGCATGAAAAAATTTATAAGTTTATGTTGGCACTAAAAAATTTATTCCACACACTTTCCCATGGAATCCATGATACAGTACTCACTTAGATAACACATGTCAAGTGCGGGAAGAAAAGTATATTTGTGCATGAATGAGATGTAAATGGGATCTCTATATGTCATATGATTGCTCACACATCGAGGGATGGAGATTCCTCAAAAAACTTTCTCAGTCTGGTGATATGGTAGTGAGAACCTCCCACTGAGAGCAGGCCATATATTTTAACTGTTGTTAATAAAAAGGGTATTGGAAAAGTAAAACCCATTTTGAGGGGATTCTAGACACTTTTTTACCTTGAAAAATACCTTTTATGGGGAAACCCTATATCTAGGGGTGTAGTTTGTTTTACAAGATTCGATTTGATTGCATACATAGCCAAAACAGGCTTATAGGTTGAAAAAGTAAATTTAGGTATTATATTTAGTTTAAATTTCATTCATTTTATTCCCTTACACTTATTAACTTAGTGAGTTACACTGAGTTTTGGAATTAAAGTGTCAATTCACTAAAATTTATGAATATTTCTTAAAATGGTCAAATTGTGCATTTAATTAATTTATTTAATTCCTAGAATAAATAGATGGTTAACTATTGATTTTCCTTAATTTTGATGTTTTGAAGGGAAAGGAATATGGCTGTAGTAGTGAAGATGAAATTTGAAAAAGTATCTATGATCGTAAGGTTAATAAAATGGAAAGGAGAATTCTCCATAAGGTTCATTTGGAATCTTCATAAGGTTCGCTCTATAGTGACTTTGAATTTACAAGAAAATCATTCAGAGGTTTCATTGTGATCACAAGGTTGTCCTGACTTCATAAGGTTCCTTTTTTGGTAAAGGAAATCATTATAAGGTTCCCCCGTAAACTTTGTAAGGTTTTCTATGATCCTAGTAAGGTAAAATTTAAACAATGTAAGGTTCATGACTTTAAAAAAATAAAAATTTCATAAGTTTACTCAAAACTTTGTAAGGTTCCTCTAAGTAATGTAAGTTATAAGATTACGAAAACCCATATCTTTTATAAACTTTAATTCATGATTTACTACATGAAGACACACACAATACAATCTAAAAAGATCGAAAGGCCTAATATCTTTGGGTAATTAGATACATAACATAATAACTTGAAATAGGGATACAATAATATTATTTAAAACTCCTTAACATGCTCTTAAAATTTCATCACTCATCTAATACTGCATGAGATAATTTGAGGATGTAAGTAAGAAAGGGGTGAGTTATAAAGACTAGTAAGAGAATAATCAAATCATAACATAATGGAAGTAAAACATGTTAGTTAAGAGGCATATCAAGGTGGCATAAAAGGGGTGAAAATCATAAACATGAACATCAAAACATGATATAATATGATAACATCAAGGTAACATAGGAACGTGACAACAATATAAAACATGACATCATAAGCATAAGTCAAGGATAACTATTGAGACATCATAACATTATGTTCTTGGGATAACCTCTTTTTCACCATACATGTTATCTCATGAGATAAAAGCATTACCCAATGCATTGGAGAGATATATATTTATAGGTCCACCTGTTACATTCATATCATGTACATGCATAAGTATGCCACATAGATCATACAAAATAAGAACACATTTCATCAATTTTAATCCCATGATTTAGGAGTGTGGGTTATATACATGAAAGTTCACAATAAATGAAGGATATTTATATATAGATGAATACCCTTGAGTGTAAATGGTAATGGGTATTCAAAACATAAAAGTTTGGTATGTAAAATCACATGATAATTTTGACACCATAACACTCAAGGGTAGGAGAGGATCCCTTGCCTTGAGAGGGTGCTTCTAAAATCTTGGAAAGACTTTATTAATAGCTTGGGAACACCTTGTGAGGGATTTAGATAGGTAAATATAGAGAGAGTAACTTCATGATAAATGTGTTTTTAGTGAAGAGGAGTGTGAGGTGAAGGTTCTGGGCACCAAAAAAGCACGGTTGGGCCAACACCCAACTTTAATTTTTACCATGACTAATGATTATTCTAGGATCAATACGAAAATGAATGCCAGTCTCCATAGAATAGAATCAAAGATTTAGATAAATAAATAAGTGACCTGAAACCTTTAGAGAGGATCTTTCACATCATGCTTATAATTAATTTAATTAATTTCATAAAGAAAATAATACCTAGATCTTCAGTAATTTCTTTGTTGATGATGTTGATTGTTTGGAATGCCGATTCTATATTGTCTTGTTGCTCTTGCGAGGATCCAAACAAGAATCCCTCTAGCGGTGATCCACACATGCCCCGATGGCCTCCGATTAACACCACTTATTCTTTGGGTGATAGCGTGGCAAAGCAAGTGTCTTGTGTCAATCATTCTTTATCACTTGTTATTCAGTCTTAAAGAACTTATCTCGTTCTTGAGAGGGGCGGGAAGAGGATTCGAGAGAGAAATCATTTAGCTCAAAAATTCTCAATTCACCGGGAGTGCATTTCGGTACATGACACAATAGATGTACAAGTTTATTTATCGACATGGGGCTTCAGTCACAATATTTAATTACACAACAACAATTAAATACATTCATAACCTTAGAGAAAACTCATGATTCTAATAATAATACCATGTCATTATTTATGGTGTGCCGGCTTGCACAAAATAGAATTATAAATAAAATTCCACATCACAAAATAATATCAGTGTTATTATTGTTTTAACTTGTATCAACTAGTTAATTAATTATTTACCATCTTGAAAATAATTATTTTAATACCGGACCGGCCTTGGTCCACTCGAACTCAGCTTCCATTTATTGAACACCCAAATAAATAAATAAATAAATAAATAAATAAATAAATTATTCTCTTAAATAAATATTTTATTTACAAACTAGTAAATAAATATTTATTAAATATTCAATAAAATAAATAAATAAATTTTACCCACAATCCAATGAATAAATATTTATTTAATTTATGAAATCATTTTAACTCGAATAAAATTATTCCACTATCTTGAGAATAATATTTATTCCATTAATTAAATTCAAATAGAATTTAACCGAGACGACCAGAATCATGTAGTGTGTAACCCTCTAGGATTCTTTCTCATTGGAATTATGTGGACTTGCATAAAGTTCAATAGTACTATCTAGAAATGGGTCAAGGCACCCAAGAGAAAGAACTTAAAGTCACAACAACAGCATCCGCATACAAACGCTCACTATGTAATATAATCTCTTTATCTCAATATATCATTAAGAAGGTTTCATGATAGTGTCATCAACTTTTATGCTTGATACGTTGTTCTTTGACTACCAGAAATAAACTCATCATTACACCATGACCATATAATTTCACTCGACAGTTCTATTTCAATCAAAGGTCCGAGATATCAACTTATATAAATGGAAGAGACAAATCCTTCCTCGACTTATCCATTAATAACATGTCATTCGTGATGCACCCAATGTACTCTACTTCCCGCTAACATATGGAAGGATAGTTTTCGTCAGTAAATCAAAGTGCGCGAGTCATGACACATATTAATGACAATATTAAAGTCTAAGGACTATTACACACGATCGTAGATAGAAATATCCAATAACACCAAAACATGTGGAATTCCTACCGGCGGGTCTGTTCTCATAATCACCCATCTTGGAGATTACCAAGTACAAACTTCCTGAGAGGAAGTATCATATGCTTATGAGTACTCACACCTGGCAGTCTGTATACTATGTGTCCCATCATAGTATGTCATCCAACCACATAACTATATTTAAGAATACTGTTATAGCATTTCAAGGTTCTCATCAGAGTGGGGAACTGCCACGACCTTATCAATGCAACAAATACTATAGGACATTATTACATTATAGCCATAAAAAAATGAAAAATATGTAATAAGATGTTTAATATTTAAATAAATTAAATATAAATGTAATCAAAGTACAAATAGTTGGTTCTAGGACCCAAACTCTAACAAACTCTCACTTGGACTAGAGCCAACTGCCTACAACTTTCAGTCCGCTAGACCTCACATGATAATCATGTTTCTACTGAGTCAAGGATTTAGTCAAGGGGTCTATCACACCATCTTCCATGGAAATACTACCCACTGCAACTTCACCTCTATGAGAAAATCTCTCAAAAGATGATACTTCCGAAGTATGTTCTTCGTCCGCTAATGTGACCTTGGATCTTTTGCGAGATCCACCACTGCTATATTATCACAATATAGTATGATGAGATCTTTATTGCTAGGTACCTCATACAGCTCCTGGATAAAGCTTTACATCCAAACTGCTTCTTTAGTTACCTTAGAAGTTATGATATACTCAGACTCTACTGTGGAATCTGTGACCAATATGCTTTACACCAACTGGAGGATCTACCAAAATCTAGACTTGGTTTTGATACATGGAATCCATTTTAGAATTCATATATTCTTACCACATGGAAACGTCTATGCCACTTAGTATTTCCTTGTAGGTTAGAAGATCATTATTATCAACTAATAATGATTCACCTTCCTTAGTAACTAAAAAACTGCACCATTCTAGTTCTCTAATCTCTCTTGTACTCACATGCAGTTATTGTGTCTCTGGAACTGTTTTTATTCCATGGGGCTTTGTGGAATTTGTTCTTGTACCAAATCTTGTGTACCATGAGCCTCGACTTCATCGAAGTATATCTTTATCCCATTATCTCTTTTGGATATGTTCTCCCTCTCAAGTAATATGGTGTGTCTTTCCACTATAATTTTTTTTTCTGAAGGGTTTTATAGGTAATATCCCCTTGTTTCCTTGGGGTATCCTATAAAGGTACACTTTATGCCTTTGAGTGAAAGTTTTTTACCTGAAGAGTCCTTAACAAACACATCACTTCCCCACACATGTAAATTTGATAACATGGATTTCTTTCCACTTCAGAAATCATATGGAATACCATTTATTGATTTAGTTGGTACTTGGTTTAGTATGTCTGCCACTGTTTGTAACGCATATCCCCAAAAGGATAATGGAAGAATCGCATGACTCATCATTGATCTCACCATGTACAACAAGGTGTGATTCCTCCTTTCACTCACACCATTCCACTAGGGCGTGTAAGGAGAAGTGAGTTGGGATAGGATCCCAAACTCCTATAAGTAATCAATGAAGTCTTGATTAAGATATTCTCCACCTCATTTTGAGAGGAGTTTCTTAATCTTATTACCAATATGGTTCTCAACTTCATTCTTGTATTCTTTGAACTTATCAAAATAATCCTACTTATAACTCATTAAGTAAATATATCCATATCTTCAAAAATTATTAGTAAAAGTTATGAAGTATTATTACCCTCCCCTTGCTTCAAATATAAATGCTCAACTAACATCAGTATGAACCAATTCAAGAAGCTCTTTATCCCTTTTACCTTTACTAATAAATGGGTATTTGGTCATTTTACCTTGTAAACATGAATGACATACTCCATGTGGTTTTTGTTTGAAATAATATAAATATTCATCTTGATGTAACTTTGTCAAGAGTTTCTCGTTTACATGACCTAGTTGAAGATGATAAATTTGGGTGCGGTATGATTCATGTGAAGTATCTTTGTTATCGATTTCCATTACTTGGTTTGTGTAATCCAACACATAAAGATTGTTGTATAAATGTGCCTTACCAAAACAAATTCTATCTTTGTAAAAGAAGCAACATTAATTTCCAAACATGAAAACAAATCCATATGTATCTAATTTGGATATAGAAATAATATTTTTAGTAACAAAAATCACATAATAAAAACCCTTTAACACCAAGATCATCCTAGTTGGAAACATGAGGTGGTAGTCCCCGAAAACTACAATAATAAGTCTAGCTCTGTTGGCTGCTCGTATATCTACCTCCACTCATTAAATCTTCCTAAATCTACTTGCTTCCTATATTTTTATACATATGTGATCACCAAAAGTTTCATCTAATACCCAATTTATAGAAACAGATAGATTACATTCGATAAAAAACACACCTGAAGCTTCCCCTTGCTTCTTAGGCTGGGTGCAGTTCTTCTTCCAGTGGCCCTTCTTGCCACATGTGAAAAAAATAGCTTCCTATTCCCTTACCTCCTCTTTGATATTCATTTTCTTGGAAGGTCATGAAGAAGCTTTGGGATTAAAGATATTATCCTTCCCTTTCCTCTTATTCACCAGAAGGACATAAGGCTTTTCGTGCTTCATATATTTGTCTAATTGGAGAATGAGGATAAGAAGATCAAATATAGACTTCTCAATGTTGTTCATATTGAAATTAATAACAAAGATAGGGAATTTTGGAGGGAGTGATGCAATAATGAGATCGGTACCCAGTTCTTCAGGGAGTTTAAACCCTAGAACCTTCAAGTGCTCAATGTAGCCAATGAGCCTGACTACGTGAGACCCAACTGGGGAACCCTCTCTAAGCTTACTATGAAAGAGTTCCTTGGAGATCTCAAACTGTTATTGTCTTTATCTCTCTTGGTAAAGACCACGAAGGTGATTGATCATGCTATAATCATCCATGTTTTCATGAGACTTCATGAGATCACTAGACATTGATGATAACATCAAACATTGAACGTTGACCACATCATTCATATATTTATTATAGACTAATAACTCTTCATCACCCTCCTCTTAGGTAGACGGATTAGGTAATGCTGACTCCAGCACGTAAGAATTCTTTTCATGGAATAGGATAACCCAAAGGCGTCTAAACCATTCTTAGAAGTTACTGCCAGTGAGGATGTTGTCTTTATCAAGAATTGATCACAGGGATAGTGTGGTTGGAGAGCTTGTAATTTTTATTATACAATTAAAAGAGAAGATCATTAGTACTTTCTTGATTACATTTTATGAGAAATAATAAATTAATTTTATTAAGTCTCCCACTATTTTATCAAGTCCCAATGACCCTCGCCATTGAACTCAAAATGTCCAGTTTCTATGACATTATATTAAAAAGGATTCATATTCCCCTTTATATAACCCCAATAAGGGTTGGCCAAGCTATTTGAAGGTGTTTAGGTAGGTAGGTCTTTTCCAACTATGGGCTTTCAGCTCTTTGATCTGTTGAGCAGACTCCCTAATCCTGAAATTATGACTTTGAATTTCCTCAACTCTTTCCTTTAATATTACACCAATTCTAGCAAGGGCTACTTATATTAATATAATATGGTTAAGTCAACCCAAAACCTTTCATAATGTCTTCTTGTATAAAAGTAAGTGTCCCAACAAGGGTTAGTCAAACACATAGTTTTATTGAGTTTTCCCTTAATCAAGTGATAGAAGGCTTGGTCTGACTTAATATTTTATTTGAGGGATTTTTATCTTTTATGAGTGAATTTATTATTATCATTATCACATGCTTGTTAATATCAATTGGAACTTACTTAAGTGATTAACCATGTATTGATAATATTTACACATAAATCTAGTTTATTTTAGCTTCATCTTGCATGCTTGTTTAATTCATTAATTATGTGATCGTGACAACACATCCATAATGATAAACCATGAAACTCGCAGAAATAAAATAAAGAAAAGGGAAAGATCATGAGCTTTTATAATGGCTAGTTTATCTAATGGTTGATAAACTAACCCTGACCTAGGGGAGAGACACATTGAACCTTTTGGGTTCGTGTTTACAACTTTCCACCTATCCACCTCTATATCTCCTAGGATTGGTTTCGTCTGGGCTCCAGCTTGAACCGCCTCCACTAACTTGGGAGTTACATCCATTACATATTATTTTTTAACTCACACATAGGTGATGGGTAAAAGGGGGGTTTACATAAAAGAAATCATGGGCACGCAGGCCCTTCATATTAATGAGGAGAGATGGCTCACTGGCCAATAATTAATTTAATAAATAAATTAAAAGGAAACCGATCACATACAAAGATCTTGGTCTAAATCATGATCACCCACATACATGAAAAGAGTTACATGTTTAATAAAACTAGTATTCAATTATTTAACTGTTCTTATTAAGATAAATTGCGCTTGAATCGATTAATTATTATCTTTAATTAATCAATCCTTTTATCTTAATCCTTTTTTGAATCTCCTTGAGATTATCATTGTTGTACATAAATGAATTTAGTGAATAGATATCACTTCTTTTTGGAAGTGACGAATTCTGTCTTGTTATCCAATCAATGCCATACCATCAATGACACATCCAGCACAAGCTACCTTATCACAACATAAATGGCACGATTTTTGTCTTGCATCAAAGTACGTGATCAAATAGTATACACTGATAAAAATCTCAAGTTAGGAGACCATTATACATGTTCGAAGATAGAAACTACCAATGGAACCTGAAACATGTAGTGTACTTATCGGCGGGTCAATCCTCATGATCTCATCTACTCGAAATCATCAAGTGCGAACTTCATGAGAAGTATAAATGTTTATGAGCCCTCAACTCCTAAGGGTCACACGTCATCTGTTTCCTGTCAACATGATGTTTCTGGACCATAGGACTTAGGTTTAAGATTACTTCCCTAGTATCTCTAGGTTTTCATAATAGCATGTGAACTGATATAACCTTTTGATACGACATATAATCTATGGACATTACCATGTAAATAGTGGATGCAGAAATATCAAAATTATTACGATAAATGTAAATCCTATATTACTCACTGTATACATGATATGTTAATTGAAAAGTATTGTTTAAGTTGGGTCTAGATCATCCACTATTAAAACAAAAAATATAGGATCAAATTAAAAAATAAAATGTATCTATTAATGATATTATTATAATTATCATTCATCAGAGTTTCGTTATTGGTATTACTATTAATATATTCTATTTTTTTCTTTACTAATGAGTGTTATAATTGATTACTGGTAGGATGGATTGAATAAGACAATTATGGCATACTCACATTTGAAGGATGATAAGAAACTTAGAAGAGATGGGGCATCAAAAGATTTTTTATTTCCTGGAAGTTGAAAGGGTACTCACTCTTCATTTCAATATGTTTTGATGTTTTTTTCCTGATGTCTGCTGTGTTGTTTTTGGAAATATGATTGTGGTTTGACTTTTTTCATGATTAATTCGATAATTTGCAAAGAAAGGTTCATTTTTGGTTACTGGCACCTATTATTGAGTCCATTCACTAGAAAATTAACGATGTGAAACATTCTTTTGATTTTGTAGATGCTTTAGCTATGATTCTAAGGTTTGTTTGGGTGTTTATTAAACCAGCAGTTCAATGGTGTCGGATGATTAAGTTGTACCATATATGTGATGATAAAATTTCTAACAAATGCATTTATTGATGCATCATCTTGTAGTTGCTGACACGCTTCTATGGAGGAATAAAATTCAGACACTTGCCACAATCTTTGTCTTGACATCATTTTATTATAGCTTCATTGCATCTGGATGCACTGTTATTACAATGGTTTCAAAGCTTCTCTTGATTATAGCAATCTTGTTGTTTATCCATGGCAGTTTCCCTGACAAAATGTATGGATCACTACTCTGTCTTTCTCACTTTTCCTCCTGAATTATCTATTATTTACTAATATCTGTAATTTTTTGAAGTCTATTTTTTGGGTTCATTAAGATGTTTTATATAGTTTTTATGAGATTAATCATTTTTTAAGCTCGAATGATTTGTTTAAGGGTCCTTTCATTATAAGCATTTTTTAATCAAAAAATTTGAAAGCTAAACAATAATGTTCTCGAATTCTGCCGAATTGTGGTAAACACACACCTAGAAAATCCGTTTTCAATGCACGAGTTGCCCTTAATTTTTTTTTCTTTCCTTCAAATCCAAAAAATCTATGTGTGTGTGGTTCTGGAAAACATTTCCTGTTTTCATTTTTCAAATATGTATTAGGTAACATGTTAGAAAATGTTTTGAAGAGTTGAAGGGGAAACAAAAGAATAAAGAATTTGCATGTCCAATCATTTTCATTTGTCAGAAAATATTAAAACAAGTTTCTTTATTTGTTTTTAAAAAATGTACCATTTTCTAAAAAAATGTTTTTAATTCACATAATTCATATTTTGTAATTTATTTTTTGAAAATGAAAATAGGAAATGATTTTTAAAACCAATGACAGCCTAAGATTAGGTTTGGTTTTGAAAAATGTTTCTTGTTTTAATCCTCTAAAAATTTGTTAAAATATGTGCAAAAAATATTTTGAATATTGGGGGAAAATAATAAAGCACATGTTTTACCTTGTCTTACATTTTCATTTTTCAGGAAATATAAAAAATAGTTTTTTTATTAAAAAAAATCTTTCATTTTTATTTTCATTTTCAAAAATATATTTTCCCTTTTTGTGATATTATATATTTTCTACTGAATTTATTTGAAAATAAAACCAAAAAACTTTTTGTAAAACCAAACAGGGCCTAAATATTTGCAAAATCTTTGAACAACCATATTTTGTAAGCTTCTTTCTTAACATAAATTGCGTTAAGATATCCGTCTCATAATTAATTCACTTTGCATGGAGAATTATCATCTGCAACTTTTTTGTATTCATATAAAATGTTAATGATACATGCCTTGCTGCTACTGTTATTTAGTGAAGCGATTTATCTGAGGTCCTCCCTCTTCACGGTCTAAAGTAAGGCAATTCTTGTTGTAGCCTGGGTTATAAAGTTGAGAAAATTCCTTTGTTAAATTTCTACATACATATGGAGACGTCAAAACAAGTTTCAATGTCAGTGGCCTCATCATGGAACTCAATTGTGTTTTATTTTAAATCCCTTTGCAAGGGAAATGACTAGATTCTATTCATTAAGATATCAACTGGATGTAATTCATTTCCTTTTTGTGGGGAGATTTTGTTCCTTAGTTGTTTTTGTGTAGTAAAATTGTATTTTTAATTTTTATATGGGTTTGGTTTCTCGGTCTTTAAGATGCTCTTGCAGCGAATGATTTTTTTCACTGTTGTAAATTATTTATCAAGTATTCTTGTGTGTAATCAACAACACCTAATCTGGTTATGATACAGGCTATTTTCCTCTTATCAATGCTCAGCCTCATTGGAGCTGTTTCTTTCCAGATATTATTTGTTATTGGTTTCCTCTCTTCTCTTCCCTCCCTCTTCTATAAGATACACAAACTGTTTCATGAATATACTTATCCTTGGTTTTATTTATTATTGTATAACTCCTAAATACTAGAGAAAAATTATATTATATTTTGTTTTTTATTATGTTTTTATATTTTTTATTTCAAAAAACTTTTTTTTTAATATTTTTCATTTTCACAATCTAATAATTTTTTTAATACATTTAAAAAAATTAAGAACATAAAATATTTTCTGAACCCAAACTCAAAACTGAAATTTTTATGTGTAACATATGACATCTGAATTAACACTGGGCTGCTTTGTTGTTGGCAGGGCTTTCTTGTGGGTTTATCGGATTCTTTGTGTATGAGAAAAATGAAGAGGCAATTGATGGTATGTTCGTCGAAGCTCTCTCTTGTGTGGGTGCAATTAGACTGAAATCTGTTATAAGTGCATTTATCTGTTCACTCTTGAACTGATGCGAGCTCCCAATTTTACATCCATCGTATTGTTATACGGTCTTTTGCTAAAATTACACTATATATTATGTTTTACCCTTAGTTAAAAACCACTTAATTTTAGAGTCACTCCATACCTTAAACTTTATATTCACTACCTCTTTGGATTTTGTAACGATAACTTTATCAGTGTAAATAAGCATGAGTTTTAATTTGAATCTTGATGCAATCCTATTGAGATAGAGAAGTTTGTTTAGTCACCTCTTGGAGTTTTCACTCTCGTTACAACCCTTTCCCTTTCATTCATGTATTGAAATGAATGACTTCAATATGTCACACCAACTCCTCTCATTTTTAATACTTCCTACAAAACTGCTTGAGAGATTTTATCATATGATTTTTCTAAATTAATGAAGGACATATGCAAATTTTGAGTTTTTTTGTCAGTAATGTTCCGTCAAAACTCTATCAAATAAATCTATTATGTTATAGAAATTCCAAGCATTAAACCCAAATCGATTTTTAGAAACCTTTGTTTTTCTTCGAATTGTGCGCTCAATCATTATTTCCCAAAGTTTAGTGGTGTGTCTCATAAATTTAATGCATCTATTTTCACAACTTAGAACATCTCATTTGTTTTTGTACATAGGTACTAGTTCAATATTTCATTTGTTTAGTGGTGAAATCTTTCTCTATTTATCATATATTTTATTATATTTTAGAATCTCATTAATCCAGTGAGATGATTTATGCTTTATCGCCTAAATATTTCAACACATCGATGCAAATGTTATCCAACTGAGCTGCTTTTCTATTGTCTATTCTTTTCAAAGCTTCCTTAATCTTATATGGGAAATTGAGATTTTCTCTATTAATGATTAGATTATGCAAGTCTAAATTAATAGTCCGCTCATTAAAACGTTTATTAAAGTAGTTCTCTCATTTTTTTTAATTTCCTCATCCATGAAAGGGGCACAATCCATTTCTATCTTTTATACATCTTACATGATCAAAATCTCTTGTCATTATTTCCCATCTTGTAGATCTGTCTCTCACCCTTCTTAATATGTAATGAATGGAATGATCGCATGAAAACTTGTGATCTTGCATCACTGACTGCTTTCTTTTCTTCTTTGCATGCAACATGGCGTCTTGTTCAAGTATCTTCATTGTTGGAGTCTGCATGGACTTATGGTCCGGTGTTGTTTATATTATTCATTATAAAAGAACCTCAAGGCCTCCTTAAGAGAGCACCTTGAGGGTTCGGGTTTCTCTCATTTTATCATTCAACATGGTATCAGAGGAGGACCTCAGATATATGGGTTAAGTCATTTATTAAACAAGTCCACAGTTTCTCAAGATCATCTCATTTGAATTCCAATAACATCAAATATATGGGTTAAGTCATTTATTAAACATTATTAACATAATTCCATAGTTTCCAGGTACTATAGGAAAACATCCTAAGCTACTATCAAGAGATGCAATCAAACACATCCAACTGCCTCAAGTAATGGAGAAAAGAATGCAGATAAACAAGTAAATCAGTCATCGACCATTAAACGGATTCATATCAAGCAAGCATCCAACTTTATCACATCAACGGGTAAGCTTAGCTTCAACTCGTTTCATCATCTTCAATGTCATCCCCATCACCCTCATGCATATCCCATTGCATCTCACAGTCACAAGTATCAACTGCTATCACATCATCAAACCTCTTTGTCCATATCCCATCAGTCATCTCAGGCTCAACCATCTCAAGACCATATCACACAACAAGATCACATCCAGAGCACATCACAAGGCAGCAAGCAAACAAATTCAACAGGGAAACTAGGCCCTAAACAAGGAATTAGCTTTTGCACGCAAACATGTTCTCATGACCTCCAGTATAAGGCATCTGGCCTTTATAACAAACAGGCACTCGCAAGCTCAAGGATTTATCTTTATCAAACCAGTTTTTTATTCCCTCATGAATTAACCGACTCATTATTCACAGGTTCCAACTAAAAGTGACCTGAAGCATCAAGCTATAACAAGCTATCAAAAATTAACATGTTTTTAACATTAATTACGGTTTCAACAAACCTAGAGAAGTATCATTCTCATTCAACATGCCTTTAATTATTATCATCAAAAAGCATTGACAAGTTTTACGTTCTTTATCAATTCCATTAACACATGGAATAACACATCCAATTAAACATTTAAACATGCATCTATTTGATTACCATCCATTTTCCCCTGTAGGCAGCTAGGGTGGCACAGGGGGTTGGGGTGTGGGGAGTCCGTCGCAGGGTCGAGTACCCGAACAACTTTCTTCTGTAGCGTGTGTAGTTAATGGAACACCATTTTATAAGAAACATCAGATTACAAACATGCCTCTTTAATTATAAAATAAATTAATAAATTAATTTTGGTTTTATGTTCTTTATCATTTCCATCAACAACATGTTAAATCAAAGCATAACCAAACATGCTAACAAGCATAACATAACACACTATCTAGAAAAACAAGAGACAAATTGTTATCATGGTATAAACATCAGAAACATGTGATCGATATCCAAGTTCTTTATTAATCGAGTTCAATATTTATTTGGTTAATTTCACTGTCATCCAAAGGACTAAAACATGATCAATTTACGATTGCACGAAAATAAATAGGAGAAGCAACAAATCACCTACCTCAAAATTGTCAACATTCTTCACATGAGAACGAATCAACATTGTGAATCTTCAATCACCTCTCGAGCAAGGAACTGTGATTCCCCAAAGATGATGTTCCATGAACACACCGAAAAATGACAAATGAAACTCCATAAGAACAGCAGAGATCAAACACTAAAGCATGGAAAGAAGAAATGGGGAAAGCAGGATCAAACGGGGAGAAACCGCTGGAAAAGAAGGGTAGAACATGCCTTGGATTACCACATATTGATCTTTAGGAGTCATGGATCAATCCTTATTGAAATGGGATTCAAATATTTCTAAAAAACACTTTGGGGAACCTAGGGTTAGTGAGGAAGAAGTGGGAGAGAAGAGGGGGTCTTGGGGTATTTATAGAGACTTTTTTTAAAGAGACCACGCTATCATGGGTTGAGCGTCTCAGCACAGCAGTTCGCCCGTGCGGCACCCCAGCACCCCAGCACCCTCCAAGGCGGGCAGGGTTCAGTCATCCAGCTCTTTATATGTGAGGTTCACTGGTTTCGTCCTGCCATGAACTCATCAGGAGTGTGGCCCCAACTCCCAACCAGTGGTGTCAAGATTGACACGCACTATCCTCCTCTGTCGGGGCGACTCCCATATCTTAGATAGGGACTAACAAGATGAACCGAAACTCTGATGTTCTTGTTGGTATGGGACAAGACACCCATGATTGGGTCGTGAAATTCTCCCACCACCATTCCATGCACGCCCTCGTGCATGCAGGATCGTGGCCTTCTGTGTGTCCGCAACTGATTCTAACTAACCGGCTATCAAGCATGGCATTAAGGGACGATCCTTCCTTGTCGTTGGCATAAATGGCCCACCCATTCTCTGGGTCGTAAACCACTGTGGTTAACCCTCTCTCTCAGGGTCGAAAACTACCTCCACGAGACCCACCCTTCATAGTGGTGTCTCTGCCTCTGACTTCTCTCGAGCGCGACCTTCTTCGTCGTGTCACCTCAACATGAAACCTCGAGACTCTGCTCTCACTACCACAGTCCGTCCGCCATCATTCCGAAACACCACGAGGCACAATCCCTCTTATATAACTTGTCACGGGCTGAGCGTCTCAGCACAACAGTTCACCCGTCCGGAACCCCAACCCCCTCCAAGGCGGGCAGGGTTCAGTCGTCCAGCTCTTCATATGTGAGGTTCACTGGTTTCGTCCTGTCATGGACTCATCATGAGAGTGGCCCCAACTCCCAACTAGTGGTGTCAAGTTTGAAACGCATCATCCTCCTCTTTGTCGGGGCGACTCTCATCTCTTAGATAGGGACTAACCAGATGAACCGTAGCTCTGATGTTCTTGCTGATGCGGTACAGGACTTTCATCCTCCTCTTTGTCGAGGTGACTCTCATATCTTAGATAGGGAAAAACAAGATGAACCACAACTTTTATGTTCTTTCTGGTGTAGGAAAGGGCCCCCATGATTGGATCGTGACAACGCTCAGCCCCTTAGACCCACGCTACAGCCCTCCCTAACATAGGGTATTCTATGGCGCAACCTGAGGGACCATGTCATAGCCACACTCGGTCAAAGGCAGTTCTGGGTTCCATGGCCAAATCCTATTAAAGGTGATTTGGGGCTACGACAAAACCATAAGCACCACATCATGGGACCCCCTCTACCAAGAAAGGGACTACACCGCAGCCCACTGCCCACAGCGTAACTACCCCCAATTTGGAAATAGCCTCAAAAACCCTTATGTCACACCATGGCTCCTCCACGCCGCAGCGCTCAACCACCGAAGAAGGGCTTATGCCACAACCTACCTCCATGGTGTAGCCATGCCTGAAAAAGCAGTAACCCTGTTTCTCCTCCCGAGCTCCCCTACGCCACAGTTGAGGTCCACTACGCCGCAACCTCCAGCACCACAGCACAACGCATACCTCCACGCTGTAGTCATCACATTTTTTTACTGTGGCTCCCCTAAAACTCCTCATTTTCCCTCCAAACACCTTGGAACTTCCTCCAAGTAGCTCCAACACCTGCAACTCACAAAGGAAAGGACTACAGGAATCTGAGCCCTTACAAGTCCCCCCCACACCTCCTCCTAAACACCTCTAAACGCCTTGGAACCTCCTCCAGGTGCCCCAACACCCAAAACACAAAAAGGATAAGTCTCCCAAGATCTGAACCCTTGAAAATTCAATGTAACTAATGAATATTATGATTATTATGATGGGTGTGATTTGTTTACAAAAGGACAAAATGGGTAGAAGAAAAGGCAAATGGAATAGATACATGTGGATAGGTAGGCGCACGCACAGGAGAGAGGGAGGCGCCATAGGGGAGCATCGCAATAGGGAGGTCGCGCCATCAAAGGTCACGCCTGGAAAAAGGATCTGCACTTAGTGTTGCAACTAAGAGCAAAAGGGGGGCATGTTAGTGGGAAGACCGACAACAGGAGGTGCGCACAACAACATGGGGTCATGTCAAACTCATCAAGGTGGAGCCGCATGCGTCAATTGGTCAATGGTGTAGTAAAAGGTGTGACGCGGAAAGGGAGACGCACACACACAGGGGGAGGGCGACACAAAAGGGGTGGGGGCACACGGGGAGATGGTGAAGGTCGAATGGATGAGGGGTGGAAACAGAATAATGGGATTGTTTGGTCGGGAGTTATCACCCCCCTTCAAACAGGTAGGGTTTCTCTAGAAGGGAAGAGTGGGGAAGGGGGACGTCGGCACTTAGTGACTTGCGATCGGAGCAGCCTTGCACAGGGTTTGTCTAATTATTCCTCTCATCGGTTTCCTCAACTCGTCGGGGGAATGCTCCCGATTTATTTCGGAGTTCTTAAAAATCGAGTCTCGATCACATCATTGCGATCTGAGAGGATGGGTCCATGCTGCCGACTCAAACACTTAAGCCCGAAAAAGTTTCCTATCATCAGGAGTTTCCTTCAAATAAACAAACCTCGTTTGTCCAGTTACCTTGGTTTCAATCCTCAGATTACGGGTAAGTTGGAGTTATTTTTTTTGAAGTGGCCGGTGGGGTTTTCTTGCGATGTTAGATTTTTTTCCATTCCACTTAATTTCAGCCAAATCCAAAGAAGGATGATTTACCGTGTCCGCCTCAATGAAGATATTGATGCACGCATGGTCAGGGTCATCATAAAGGACAGAGATCAAACAGGTAATTATATTCCAACAATAAATGAAACATCGCAAAGTGTAGGGAACTTGAGCAGGATTTAGTTGAGGTCCAGCGATCTTCAGATCCACCTGTTTGTAAAATCATGGATTATCATAGAAAGAAGTACATTAAAGAAACAAATTACAAAGAGTGAACCAAAAGAAGGCCATGCAAAAGAAAGGTAGTAAAGATCAGATTTTCTGGAAAAACTGAATTGAATGATCTTAAAATAAAGGCATCTATGGTGAAGCAACTGATGGAACGGGGCTACAAGGTTAAATGTGTGGCTGTGTCTATAGCCAAGAAAACTGAAGAAAGGGAGTTTCAAGGACTTGAAAGGATTGTTGTATCATGTTACAGAGTTGATTGAAGATGTTGCTATTATAGAAAGAGGACCATTATAGTGGAGAAATTACAGACATATATATTAGTTAGGCACATCAAGTTTGACCCACCAAAGAAAGGCCCTAGAAAAAAGGCTGTTAAAGGAGCCATCTTCGGCGACCCAAGTTCAAAATAACCCTGTCTTGGCTCCGAAGAAGAGCCTTATTCCAGAAAAAAATTTGACAGCAGAATCAACACCAGAAACAGCAGAGAACCTTCCTGGTGAAGGGGATGACACTCATGAAGATCACGAAACAAACAAGGGTTCTTGGTCAGTCTGTGATTCAGGTGATGTTTTTGATCAAGGGAAACCTTATCCTGAGAATCTAGGGCTTCATGATGAAGCTTATGATCAAGGGAAACCTTGTCTTGAGATTCCTCCTAGTCCATCAGTTCCCAATTATGTTATTTTCAGTGGTGGTGGTCAGAAGGCTACTACAACCATTTCTGGCATTCCACATGTAGTTGCGGTCTGCGAAAGCAACAATGAAGGATCTTCTATGGGTCACTCCAATAGGTCTGGTACTCCCAGTTCTTTCATGTCTGGTTATGGAATTTTTTGTGGTCAACCAGGGATTGGTGCCCAAGGCAATAGGAACAGTGGTGGAGGTCCTACAGAACTCACTATAGGTCCTGGAACTCCCAATAATGGGTGCCAACCTGATGGTCCCATGAAGGGTCCTAGCCCGGTCTCCATTTATGGCATTTTCAGTGATCGGAAGGCAAATGGTGCTCCCCATGGACCCAGCATAGCTGCTGCACAAGGAAACCAGAGCAAAGGTCCAAGCAGTCACAACTACCCACCTGAATCAGGTAATGGCATTTTCAGAGGTCCGCGTGGTGACCTCCATAGACCATTCATTGGTGAAGAAGGTGACAATGGAGGAAGACCGATCCCTGGCCACCCTGTGTCTGGTTATGGCATTTTTAGTGGCCGGAAAGCTGATCCTCATGGTGGGAGACCGGGTGTGGATGCTAGCAGAGATGAAGACCAAAGTAGGAATGCTGGAGGTTTCAAAAACCTTCCAGCGTCTAGTTATGGGATTTTCAGTGGCCAGAAGATGAATTCTCCTGGAGTTGGTCAGAGCAAAGCAGATTTGAGGAGTAATGACACTTTCGGTAGTAGTCCTGGTGTCTCTGCTGGTTCGGGCATGCCTGTATCTGGTTATGGTGTTTTTAGCACACCTAAGAATGATGACAATTCTAGTGATAGATCACCTGTGGGCACAGAAAGGGAGAAAGTAAAAGCTTCAGGCTGCACAGTGAGAGAGGCAACAGAGAAGAAATGAGAGAGGCCTTGGAATGCTGTGGCCGATTCATCTTGGTGTGAATATCACTGTAAGAAACCCTTCCTCCTCTTCCTGAGTAAATTTATACTAAGGAAAATTTATTCTGAATTTTTTTATCTTCAGAAGAGTCTGGAAGGGCATTTGGGAGGGTCTGATACCATGTTATAATGGAGCTGTGACATGATACCCAAGATATGCTCCCAAGAGAGACCTTAAACACACCTTCAACAGTGGTAAATAATGAAATATTAGTTATCTTAGAATCTCTCACTAATTGTGATTTTTGTGATATCAAAAGAGAGGGACATCTTATCATTTAAAAATTAGGCTTACAGGATATCAAATTAATTACTTTCTAAAAAGATTTTCTAGAAGATTAATAAAACTGCCAAGTTATACTGGGTGGAAGTTTGACTACTCAATAACATTCGATAGTATGGATCAACAAGTTGAGATTTACAAGAAAAATAGGAAACTAAAGAACTATAAAGTCAGTTGTTGCCCCTAAAGGACCATTTAATAGTGGAATCAAATAGAAAACCTTTTGACATAAATGGATTGGGAAGTACATGAAACTACCAACTACATGTAAGATGAGGTGACAAAAAGAGATCTCAAGGTAACAACAATTTTAGAACCAAATAGGTTTTGTCCAAAAGAAAAAGAATCTTAGTGATGGAATGAGAATATCCAACTTAATGTTTAACCTAAATGGGTCGTTATAAAGTTTTACACATTTATATTAATGAATGTTGAATGATAAAAATGAGGTTGACCCGAACCCCCAAGGTCCTCTCTAAATGAGGTCTTGATGTTCTTTTATAATAAATAATATAAATCACACCGGACCATAAATCCGATGTGGTATGTAGACTCCAACACTCCCCCTCAAGCTAGGTGTACCTAGTTTGGACACAAAAAGAAAAGAGACCAAACCAATCCAATGAAAACAAAACAATCAACAGACTGCAAACACTCCCCCTCAAGATGGACAACCCCAACTTGATTACAAAATAAGATGAAATAAAAGGAAACAAGAAACGATCATAGCTCCCCCTAAAGATGATGGATGGAAGATTTCACGGGTGCAGTAGAGCAACCACTCAGACCGGGTCGATTGACGGAGCGTCGGGAATCTGCACTAGTGGGGTCGGTCGATGATACGTCGGGAAAGCCACACTAGCACCGGGAAAGCCACACTTGTGGGGCCGGTGACGGGAGGTGGGGATTCCACGGAGTCGTTGCGGGATCTGGCGGCACCATAAGGGTCCAGATCCTAGGCGGTCGAAGTGCTATTCCATGGTGTAGAAAGCACAAGGGCGTGCCGGCGGACAGGGAGGCGACTGTCGGGAGTCGTTGGGAGATGCCGATGACGGGAGGAGGGGATTCCGCAGGAGGTGTCGACGATGGGAGGCGAGGCTGCCTGGCAGAGGAGCTTGTAGCGGACAGGATCCGTCGCTAGAGAAGGAGGTGTTGGAGACGCATCTGGAAGTGGGGCCGCTGGGATGTGGAGGGGAAGCTGCTTCGCACGGGGAGCAGGGAGCACCGTCGGGTAGCCGAGAGGGAGCTGCTATGGTAGTCAGAGCTGGGAGGAGATCTGTGTCGGGATGGAAGCCAGTTGGGTTGCCTTGCGAGGAGGCCGGTGTGGGGAGAGACCGTCAGGGATCTGAGAGTGAGTTGTAGCGGCTCGAGGTGCGTGTAGGGAGTAGCGCAAAGAGGTGGTCCGTGGGCCATCGAGCCACAAGGAAGCATCATGAGAGGGGATCGGGAGGTAGGCGGCACCGGAAGCCGCTTGAACGGGAGGGAGGTTCGTGCGTAGCGGGAGATGTGGGAGACGGACAGTCTGCTCACCTGAAGATGCGGGAGCGGGTGTCGGCAGTTGCGGGGAGTAGGAAAGACCACCGGGTAGGGTGGGAGTGGCGGAGGAGGCGTGGTCGGGTGTTGCCGGAAGTCTTTATAAGAGATGGCGGTGGGGAGAGGGCAGCGCCTGAGCTGAGGGAGGTGGTGCTGGAAGTCGTCAAACGGGAGGTCGGGTCATGCATAGCAGGAGAGGCGGGAGGCAGCAGTCGCTGAGAATCCGCAGGAGAGGCGGTTGGGTCGTGGCGCAATGACGTCAAGACCGGGCGACGATGACTGGATCAGGATGTGCGGCGTTGGGCGACAACGTCTGAGCGGGGTCGGTCTTCGCCAAGAAGTCACAGGAGAGGCGGTAGCGGGGAGGTGGCAGCGCTAGAGAAGTCGATGCGAGGAGGTGACCAACGGGAGCGAGACGCCGCACGTAGAGGGAGGGCCGCTGGGGGCCGACGACGTCGCGCGCAGGGAGAAACAGGTAAGAGGCGGGTCAGGAGTCGCACGGGAGGACGGGGTCGCCGCACGCAGTGGGGAGGGGCGTCGGTGAAGCAGGCGCCGACAGGGGGGAGATCCATCGAAGATGGAGGGAGGTGGGGCCGGGGTGAACTAGGAATTTTCAAAGGTCGGACAAGGGTGGAAGCTGTTTTAGGGCTCGATGGCCTTTGGAAGAGCCGCCTCCCCCCATAGGAGAAATTATCAAGAACCCTAAACGGGATAAAAAAAATAGATGGGAGAGAGGGCTCGGGTTTAGAAAACCTCCTATGATACCATGTTGAATGATAAAATGAGAGAAACCCAAACCCTCAAGGTGCTCTCTTAAGGAGGCCTTAAGGTTCTTTTATAATGAATAATATAAACCACACCGGACCATAAGTCCATGCAGACTCCAACAATGAAGATACTTGAACAAGACGCCATGTTGCATGCAAAGAAGCAAAGAAAGCAGTCAGTGATGCAAGATCACAATCTTTCAAGGGGTCATGCCATTCATTACATATTAAGAAGGGTGAGAGATAGATCTACAAGATGAGAAATAATGACAAGAGATTTTGATCATGTAAGATGTATAAAAGATAGAAATGGATTGTGACCCTTTCATGGATGAGGAAATTAAAAAAAATGAGAGAACTGCTTTAATAAATGTTTTAATGAGCGGACTATTAATTTAGACTTGCATAATCTAATCATTAATAGAGAAAATCTCAATTTCCCATATAAGATTAAGGAATCTTTGAAAAGAATATACAATAGAAAAGCAGCTCAGTTGGATAACATTTGCATCGATGTGTTGAAATATTTAGGCGAGAAAGCATAAATCATCTCACTGGATTAATGAGATTCTGAAATCTAAGAAAATATATGATAAATAGAGAAAGATTGCACCACTAAACAAATGAAAGATTGCACTAGTACCTATGTACAAAAACAAATGAGATGTTCTAAGTTTTGAAAATAGATGCATTAAATTTATGAGCCGCACCACTAAACTTTAATAAATAATGATTGAGCACACAATTTGAAGAAAAACAAAGGTTTCTAAAAATCAATTTGGGTTTAATGCTTGGATGTTTGATAACATAGTCGGTTTATTTGATAGTGTTTTGACAGAACATTGCCGACAAAAAAAAACTCAAAATTTGCATATGGCCTTCATTAATTTAGAAAAATCATATGATAAAATCTCTCAAGCAGTTTTGTAGGAAGTATTAAAAATGAGAGGAGCTGGAGTGGCATGTTGAAGTCATTCATTTCAATACATGCATGAAAGGGAAAGGGCTGTAACGAGAGTGACAACTCTAAGAGGTGACTAAACAAACTTCTCTATCTCAATAGGATTGCATCAAGATTCAACTTAAAACTCATGCTTATTTACACTGATAAAGTTATCATTGCAAAATCCAAAGAGGCAGTGAATATAAAGTTTAAGGTATGGAGTGACTCTAAAATTAAGTGGTTTTTAATGAAGGGTAAAACATAATATATAATGTAATTTTAGAAAAAGACCGTATAACAATACGATGTATGTAAAATTGGGAGCTCGCATCAGTTCAAGAGTGAACAGATAAATACACTTAAAACGGATTTCAGTCTAATTGCACCCACACAAGAGAGAGCTTCGACGAACATACCATCAATTGCCTCTTCATTTTTCTCATACACAAAGAATCCGATAAAAACACAAGAAATCCCTGCCAACAACAAAGCAGCCTTGTGTTAATTCAAATGTCATATGTTACACATAAAAATTCCAGTTTTGAGTTTGGGTTCAGAAAATATTTTCTGTTCTTCATTTTTTTAAATGTATTAAAAAAATTATTAGATTATGAAAATGAAAAATATTAGAAAAAAAATAAAATAAAGAGTTTTTTGAAATAAAAAATATAAAAAAATAATAATTAACAAAATATAATATAATTTTTATCTAGTATTTAGGAGTTATACAATAATAAATAAAACCAAGGATAATTATATTCATGAAACAGTTTGTGTATCTTATAGAAGAGGGAGGGAAGATAAGAGAGAAAACCAATAACAAATAATCTCTGGAAAGAAACAGCTCCAATGAGGCTGAGCATTGATAAGAGGAAAATAGTCTGTATCATAACCAAATTAGATACTGTACAGTACACACAAGAGTACTTGATAAATAATTTACAACAGTGAAAAAAAATCATTTGCTGCAAGAGCATATTAAAGACCCAGAAACCAAACCCATATAAAAATTAAAAATACAATTTTACTGCACAACAACAACTAAGGAACAAAATCTCCCCAAAAAATAGAAATGAATTACATCCAGGTGATACCTTGATGAATAACATCCAGTCATTTCCCTTGCAAATGGATTTAAAAGAAAACACCATTGAGTTCCATGATGGGGCCACTGACAATGAAACTTGTTTTGACGTCTCCACATGTATGTAGAAATTTGACAAAGGAATTTTCTCAACTTTATAACCCAGAATGCAACAAGAATTGCCTTACTTTAGGCCGTGAAGAGGGAGGACCTTAGATAAATCCCTTCACAAAATAACAGTAGCAGCAATGCATGTATCATTAACATTTTATATGAATACAAAAATGTTGCAGATGATAATTCTCCATGCAAAGTGAATTAATTATGTGATGGATATCTTAACGCAATTTATGTTAAGAAACCAGCTTACAAAATATGGTTTTTCAAATATTTTGCAAATATTTAGGCCCTGTTTGGTTTTACAAAAAGTTTTTTGGTTTTATTTTCAAATAAATGCAGTAGAAAATATATAATATCACAAAAAGGGAAAATATATTTTTGAAAATGAAAATTAAAATGAAATATTTTTTTAATAAAAATACTAGTTTTTATATTTCCTGAAAAATGAAAATGTAAGACAAGGTAAAACATGTGCTTTATTATTTTCCCCCAATATCCAAAATATTTTTTGCACATCTTTTAATAAATTTTTAGAGGATTAAAACAAGAAACATTTTTCAAAACCAAACCGAATCTTAGGCTGTCATTGGTTTTAAAAATAATTTCCTATTTTCATTTTCAAAAAATAAATTACAAAATATGAATTATGTGAATTAAAAATATTTTTTTAGAAAATGGTACATTTTTTAAAAACAAATAAAGAAACTTGTTTTAATATTTTCTGACAAATGAAAATGATTGGATATGAAAATTATTTATTCTTTTGTTTCCCCTTCAACTCTTCAAAACATTTTCTAACATGTTACCTAATACATATTTGAAAAATGAAAACAGGAAATGTTTTCCAGAACCACACACACATAGATTTTTTGGATTTTAAAGAAAGCTAAAAAATTTTAAGGGAAACTCGTGCATTGAAAACGGATTTTCTAGGTGTGTGTTTACCACAATTCAGCAGAATTCAAGAACATTATTGTTTAGATTTCAAATTTTTTGATTAAAAAATGCTTATAATGAAAGGACCCTTAAATAAATCATTCGAGCTTAAAAAATGCTTAATCTCATAAAAACTATATAAAACATCTTAATGAACCCAAAAAATAGACTTCAAAAAAGTACAGATATTAGTAAATAATAGATAATTCAGGAGGAAAAGTGAGAAAGACAGAGTAGTGATCCATACATTTTGTCAGGGAAACTGCCATGGATAAAAAACAAGATTGCTATAATCAAGAGAATCTTTGAGACCATTGTAATAACAGTGCATCCGGATGCAATGAATCTATAATAAAATGCTGTCAAGACAAAGATTATGGCAAGTGTCTGAATTTTATTCCTCCATAGAAGAGTGTCAGCAACTACAAGATGATGCATCAATAAATGAATTTGTTAGAAATTTTATCATCACATATATGGTACAACTTAATCATCCGACACCATTGAACTTCTGGTTTAATAAACACCCAAACAAACCTTAGAATTATAGATAAAGCATCTACAAAATCAAAAGAATGTTTCACATCTTTAATTTTCTAGTGAATGGACTCAATAATAGGTTCCAGGAACCAAAAATGAAACTTTCATTGAAAATTATCGAATTAATCATGAAAAAAGGAAAACCAAAATCATATTTCCAACAACAGAATAGCAGACATCAGGAAAAAAACATCAAGACATATTGAAATGAAGAGTGAGTACCCTTTCAACTTCTAAGAAATAAAAAATCTTTTGATGCCCCATCTCTTATAAGTTTCTTATCAGCCTTCAAATGTGAGTATTCCATAATTGTCTTCTTCAATCCATCCTACCAGTAATCAATTAGAACACTCATTAGTAAAGAAAAAAAATAGAAAATATTAATAGTAATACCAATAACGAAACTCTGATGAATAATAATTATAATAATATCATTAATAGATACGTTTTATTTTTTAATTTGCTCCTATATTTTTTTGTAATAGTGGATGCTCTAGACCCAACTTAAAAAATATTTTTCAATTAACATATCATGTATACAGTGAGTAATATAGGATTTACATTTATCGTAATAATTTTGATATTTTTGTATCCACTATTTACATGGTAACGTACATAGATTATATGTCGTATCAAAAGGTTATAGCAGTTATCATGCTATATTGAAAACCTAGAGATACTAGGGCAGTAATCTTAAACCTAAGTCCTATGGTCCAGAAACATCATGTTGACAGGAAACAAATGACTTGTGACCCTTAGGTGTTGAGGGATCATAAACATTTAGGCTTCTCATGAAGTTCGCACTTGATGATCTCGAGTAGATGAGATCATGAGGATTGACCCGTCGATAAGTACACCACATGTTTCAGGTGTCATTGGTAGTTTCTATCTGCGAACATGTATAATGGTCTCCTAAATTGAGATTGTTATCAGTGTATACTATTTGATCACGTACTTTGATGCAAGACCAAAATCGTGACATTTATGTCGTGATGAGGTACCTTGTGCTGGATGTGTCATTGATGATATGGCATTGATTGGATAACAAGACAGAATTCGTCACTTCAAAAAAGAACTGATATCTCTTCACTAAATTCATGGTCATGGTAGAAAAAAGTAAGTCTGTCCAATTGGGTCAAAGAATAATAAATCAAGAAAAGATGATAACATGAACTGTGTGTCCTGCTTTATGAGATATCGTGAGATAAAGAGATTATATTACACGGTGTGTGTACGTATGAAAGATTGTCGTTGTTATGACTATTCTTTATCTCCTTAGAGGTTTTGATGGTATGTTCAGCTCCGCTCTTGATCTGTAAATAATATTCACTGCTATCGAGATGAGGACCTAGAGGGTCTAAGCGATATGGATAAGATTCAGCCCAAGGAGAATAATTTTGGGCTTGATAAAAATTCCAAGCCCAATTGTTGTTTGAATAGGACCAGCCCACAATTATTGATGTCCAACACTATGGTGGGCCACAACACACTTATTTGGGACCCAAAATCAGTTATCCACATGGCAAAAAGTGGAAATTCGTAGCAGCGCATTAATGAGGAGGGAGAAGGTGGAGAAAAGTATAATTAAGAGAGAATCCCTCTACTTTAGTTAGTGGGGTCATTAAATGGCTTGGGAAAGTGTTGTTTTATGCTTTTTATGTGCCTTTTGGGTTCCCCATGCTTTGTAACTCGAATTTGGACATTTTCCTTTCTTAATTTTGTCTTTATAATGTATTTTCATCCCTTTGAAATGGAGTTTTTTTGAATGGGACGAATTTGTGAAGCTTGCTGTGCATTCTTCTAGCTTTAGCCTTTTCCCTTTTCCCGGAATTGGTGGTGAATTTCCATTGCTGGTGACGTGGTCTTTAAGCATGGAGGAACCTTGGCGGGTGGCATTGACTTTAAGCCTTGGTCGATTCGGCTACAATACGTTGGTATGCTTGCTTAATCATTTTGAGATTTTTGGCAACGCATCAGTTGGTATCAGAGCCGCGGGTCCAATGAGTAAGTTCTATCGCATTCTTCTTATTACTCTTCATCATGTCTCGCAAGAGCAGATCTTATACTCCTCCTGCTCCATGGGAAATAGAAAACGCACAGCTACAATCACAAATTACTCAAATCGGTGAGCAACTTGCTCAACTTTTGAGAGCGCGGCGACCTGACTCCCCTCCATCGCAGCAGCATCCTCGACGTCCATCACCACGTAATAGGCGCAATGCAGCTCCATTTTATGAAGATCGTGCAAATGGTGATGATTCCAGTGAAATTATATTGTTTTACCACTCTGTTGATAAATAAACCATTTGTTGAGCCTATAAAATGAAATTATATTGTTTTACCACTCTGTTGATAAATATCTAAATACGTAGTCTTTTACTATTAAAAATTCTTTTTGATATTTTGAAACAATTCAAAATAAAAGATACAAATACCAAAAACATTAGAAGATTGTAGTTCTTTCAAAAACTGAAATTGCTTGGATGCACTTATTTAAGTATTAATCTCAATTGAAATTATGACAAAGATATATTACTAATGAAAAAGTGTTTTTCAAGCATCAAATGTGTTCACGTGTTAACGATGTTGATATCATAAATTTACCAAATTTCTTTGAGTTGATATATTTGTTTATGGACTAAGTGTCTTAGGCAGGGAAAATTCATTAGAATTGGGATATATAGACTCATAACCATTGATTTTTCTCATATATTTCTTAGGTCTTAAATTAATAAAACTTTATTAAAACCCATTACCATGCCAAAGAATAGATTGGTAAATTTTAGTGTTTCAATAACCATATTAATGGAATAAGCTTATTTTTGTTCTCAACAACACTACTTACATGTAAATTTAGTTAGTTTAATGAATAAATTTTATCATTTCCTTCAAAATCCATGTTGCCATTTGAAAAATCTATCTAATTTATAACATATTAATTGAAAATAATAACATGTTTCTACATTATTTTCTTATTATTTCAATGTTTTATAGACAATTAGTTGAATCTATGGATCCATTAACTACATTAGTCTTTGTGGGATCAATCCCTAATTTCATTATTTAAATTATATGATCATGGAAAAATATAAAATTATAATTTGGTTATCCTTGAGACAATCCAACCAAAATTTGGGGTCATTGACGGAGGATAACAATGTAAAATTTAATTTCACTGATGTTGGCTAATTGAAGAACTTTAGTTTTTTTTGGTTTTTATCTTTATTTTCACCTTTGAAACCTAAAAATGTTACATTATAACATAAAATGTTGTGAATTATTTTTATGATGAAATGATTTTTTTATACTAAGTGGCACGCCTATATAAAACCCTTCTTTATTGAAATTATATCCAACGTTCATATACATATTATCACCAACAGTATGAGTTCATCACTTACTTTTGTGTTGATTCCTTAGGTTAAGATAACCACTCAAACAATTATCTGAGTCAACCATGTTATTTAAATTGGCATACCAAAATATCGGAGGGATGGATTGAGTTTTAAAATAAAATCATTGACATTAAAATTGATAAAATGAATACAAGGATCTATAGTGGTTCAAGATAAATATTATTCATACGCCTATTACCCTTGAATTATATCTAGTTAAAAATTTCACTAAAAAAATAATTCATAAAGTTTTTATAACAAGAAAAATGTAGGTTTATAAATTTCACCCACAGAATTTCATTTTGTATACTAGAACAAATGAGGGTACTTTTGTTTCATCTCCTCTTTCGGTTCCCATGTTGTTTCATCAAACTTGTGGTTCTGCCACAACACTTTGGCCAGGTGATTTGTCTTATTTCGTAGAACTTTGTCTTTGAAATATAAGATGTTCATTGGCTGCTCCTCATATGAAATATCATTCTCCAAGGGTACCATATTTGGATTTAGAACATATGTGGGGTCTGGTATATACTTCCTCAAGAGGGATATATGGAACACATCATATACTTGGGATAGGTTAGGTGGGAGTGCTAGTCGATAGCCAATAACTCTAATAGGATCAAGGATAACAAAGGGGCTGATGTATCTAGTAATAAGCTTTCCCTTCTTCCCAAACATCATGTATTTCTTCCATTGTGATATATGAAGGAACACCTTATCTTCAACCTCAAACTCCATGTCTCATCGATGATTTTCTGCATAGATTTTCTGTTGACTTTTCATGGATTTCATATAATATTGAATGGTTTGAACCTTCTATATAATCTCATAGATAAGATTAGGTCTTATAAGATTTTTCTCTCCAAATTTATCCCAATATGTTGGAGTATGATACCTCTTCCCATATAGAGTCACATAAGGTTCCATTTGAATGCTAGAATTAAAATTATTGTTATATGAGAACTCTGTTGGGGGAAAGTGTTGATCCCAACATCCTTATAAATTCATTTAACATGATCTCAACATATCATATAGAGTTTTAATGGTTCTTTCAGTATGAATATCCATCTAAGGGTGATAAGCAGTACTTAAACTTAGCTCTGTATCCAACATTTTCTAAAGGCTTCTCCAGAACCTCAAGGTAAACCTTAGATCTCGATTGGATACAGTGGAGAGTGGTACTCTGTGTAGTCTTAACAACCCCTTATATATATCTTAATGCGTTGGTCAAGAGATAAATCTTCATTGATAATAATGAAATTTGATAACTTTGTAAGGCGATCGACTATCACGTGGATGGTGTTATTATCTTTAAATGTCCTGGGGAGTCTTGTGATGAAATACATGGTTATGTTTTCCCATTTACATACTAGTAAGGGCAATAGTTGCATCATTCCCTTAGACTCTTATCATTTAGACTTGACTTGTTGGGATACCAAGCATCAAGTTACAAGTTCTATAATCTCTCTCTTCATGTTATCTCACCATAAGGTTTGCTTCAAATCTCTATACATCATAGTGATTCCTGGATTAATAGATAAGGATGAGATATGCACATCATCTAGAAGTTATCTCTTTATATCTGGATTTGATGAGACACATATTTAGGTTCCAAACCTTATAACTCTCTCTTTATAAAAGTTGAACTCTAGAATATTCACTACCTTTCTATGTAGCTCCTCATCATCTTTTTGGGCCTCCTTGATCCTCATAAAAATGGATGGTTGAGCAGTTATTTAAGAAAGGTAGGATAAATTACCTTTTATGATTCTCATGTTCTTCCTTCGCATGTCCAAGAAGATTGTATCCCTTTCAATCATCATCATGGATAGGGTTACAAGGTCCTTTCTACTTAGAGCATTTAAGACTTTGTTTGACTTTCTAAGATGGTAATGGATTGAATAATCATAATCCTTGATCATCTCGAACCAACTTCATTGGCACATATAGAGCTCATTTTGTGTGAATATATACTTGATGATTTTATGATATGTATTTATGTCATAATTCTTCCTGTAGTGATAATGTCTCAAAATTTTCAATACGAAGATCACTGTAACTAATTCTAGATCATTTGTTGGGTATTTCTGCTTATGGATCTTTAATTAGATGAAGACATAATCTATCCCTTTTTTATATTTAATGAGTACACAACCCCAGTATTTTTTTGAAACATCACTACAGATCACAAATCCTTCCCCACTGGTGGGTAATGTGAGCACAGGTGCAGTGATTAGCATCTTCTTTAATTATTTAATGCTCTCTTTTCATTCAATTCTCCAATGGCCCGAAGTCCTTCATTTTTTATTGATTTTTGATAATCCACCTTTCAAGGGATGAGGTGGAACCCTACCAAGGCCCATAGGTGTAAGTATTACATGGCCCGTAGGATTTATAGGAATTCATTGCCCGTAGGCTTTAAACATACATGCAACCCAGACTCACTACTTGAAACTTCTCCTCCCCATCATCTTCATCGTGGAATCAGCTCTCCACCTTCGCTTGGTTGTTCGACTAGGATTTCCCGTGCATGAACAAGATTGTACCGATGGAAGGTTCCATACCCTCTTATTCTTTAAATTCGTTTAGTTTCTGCTATGGTCAAATCTCCTTGCTCCTCCTCCTTCTGAAGCTTGTTCCTTGTAGGTTTTCTGGTTTGCATTTGCACTTAAGGTGGCCTGAAGGCCGTGAGGTGGCCCGAAGGCCTTACTGACCCGAAGGCCTGGGTGGCCCGAAGGCCTTAAAGGACTCGGGGACCAAATCGTTGGCCGAAAGGCCCAAACTAGAGAATATTCCCAGCTACTACAGTGCCAAATAGTGCCTACTACAGTACCTGCTACAGTTCTGCACAGTACCTGCTACAATTCCTACTACAGTTCCTTCTATACAGTCCCTACTACAGAACCTACTACAGTACCTGCTACAGTACCCAGAAATTTGCCTCTGCCTGGATTTGATCCCAGGTCTCTTGGATGAACTTAAGGAGTCCTCACCAAATGGGCCGAGACTCATGTGTTTTTCATTCATTAGTCTAGACAAATTTCACCCCCTTTTGAGTTATCTTGTTTAGTGGGATTGATAATCATGAGAAGTATAATGAAACAATAATTTCATATATGGATATTACATCTTTTTTAGATGAATATTCATTACATTACACAAACACATGCCTACATATCATAATAGTTTAGTGCCTTTGGAAACTTGGAACACAAAATTCTAGTCTCGTGAAAGATCTTCAATGTTTCCCACAAAGATATCACCCTTCAATACCCCTAATTAAAACCTTTATTCATAACCTATGGAAATGAAAGATAAGAAAAGGGAAATCTGAGAGGCTCAGTAATTCTAAACATGGAAGATATCAATTTATAATCTTATGGAAGCATAAGATAAGAAATATGGGTATGTGATCATGAGCATAACATAAAAAATTCATACCCAACCTATCATGGATCATAAACATTAATCATGACATAAAAAATTAACAATTAAGAATAAATGAATAATAAGAATGAAACATCATCATAACTCAATCATGAACCATAATTTCAAGTCATAAATGTGTGTGGCATCATCATTGTGTAAGCCTTTAAGGTAATTATTTATTTCCTAAAAATTAAAAATAAATTACCATGATGAAGATAAAAATTTTAGCTTTCAAATGACTATTTGTAGTCAAATATATATTCGAAATAACCACATATTAAAAATGTAATACTTATTAAAAACATGAGTATGACATATTTGATTTTTCATAAAATAAAATACTATTAAAGGATTAAAGTCATCCAAGTGGATCCAAGAGGCCATAAAATAATCCCAAAGACGATTTTGTTCAAAAATAACTCACCCAATAAAATTAGGACAAGTGTTAGGGTAATTTTATAATATTTATAATTTTATTTTTACCCTTAATTATCAGATTTACCTTTAACCATGGTAATAAAAATTACCAAAGTTACTATTCATATTGTCCAAAAATAAAAGGAAACTATTAAATAGATTTGTAACTTCTGATAAAAAAAATGGAATAAAATTTTCCAAATTCAAAACACATAAGTGGATAAAATTAATTTAAAACCAATCCTGTAGATAGGGTGAGAAAACAGGTAATTAAAGTGAAAATGTGCACAAGTTTGAAATGTTTTTATAACCACATTCAAAATAAAAAAATTCCAATTACCTTAATTTAATTAATAGATGTATTATTTATCTAATGTTACATTAAAACTAATGTAAAATATAATTTAACATTATAATTTTTTTAAATGAAAAGTTATTTTTGGATTAAAATGCAGTATTTTTTTTACTATTCATCAAAAAATGAAACATTTCAGACTAATACCAAAATATAAACCAAAGTAAATTTTGATATTCATATTTCAAAAAAAAAATTTATTTTTTCAAATAGAACTTATAAAAGTTCCAAAAACTAGATTTAAAACAAGTGTGCTATCAAAAGGTGGTAAAACTATCTTTTTATAAAAATACATCTTTTATGCATAAAATTGGATTTATTATTATATAATTTATAGAAAACACATATGATGAATGTTAAAAATTATATTGAATATTATATATATATATATCATTAATATAATAAAAAAAGTTCTATTTGTTTATTTATTGGTATAAAGCACACTTGTGCACATTTAAATAACTTTTCAGAAAAACATTTTTTCTCAAAAGGGTTTTACATGTGTAAACCACACTTAAATAATTCAGTTAATCCTATTCATACACGCCATTATAGCGACTAGGTTTTAATTGTCTTATTTAAATAATTATAATAATAAAATGTTGTTTCATAGAAACTTAGTCTTGTGTGTAATGCAAGATAAGATGGTGTTATGCTTATTGAAACAAATCAAAGAAATAAAATTATTTAAATAAAATATATTTCATAAAAATATCTGGGTGTTACATTCCAACCCCCTTAAAATGAATTTCTCCCTTGAAATTCATCTAATTTATCAAAGGATTAATACATGAAAGTTCCTTTCATGGAAACCCACAATATAAAAATAAATACTAAAACTTAATTTAAAAAGGGAAAGTTGGAAACATAATTATTAAATAAAGCAACTCATAACTAGATTTACACATTAGAGAACATAAGTGAAAAGTGAAAACATGGACATGGAAGATAAATCTAACTATCAAATTCCAATGGAGAGTGACAAATAACATGGTTAAGAGAAAGTTAACGATAAAAAATCCATAATCCAAAGAGGCTTGAAAAAGGTTATTGATATAATTAAAAATGATGATAACGAGACAAAATTTTATTTAAAGACCATTTTCCTAAAGTTGAATAATTTTCATGAGAAGATATACTCGATTTCAACACAATATCACCCTTTGTTGTGCCTTGATCAATTTCCACTTCATATCTTATTCTAATAAATTAAGGTGAATTTATCATTTCTTAAGTATTAGAAGACCATGAGAACTATAAATAGAATGATAGGTCATTCCATATGTCTTTATCACAAAAAATTGGTTAGCACAAGTTATCCAATATGAATAAATCCTCATATGTAGAGATAATACTTTAATTTCTAAAACCACATTCAAAGTTTAACATAAACCATTTCATAAATGGTTAACCTTGTAACTCTCCCGAAAGATGAAAGTCCAAAAATTTAGAAAGAAGGTCACTAAATTTCTCAAAATCATATTAACATTGATCCCCAATATATCATAAAGTAGATCTTATTTGTCACATACCAAACATGTGAATTCCTTTTCCATGTACTCTCTTGAAACATGATAATAACCTGAATTACCATAAATACTTATTTAAAACACACATGATTCTTTATTCCAAATATTATTATATATATTCCTTAAATCCAAAAATTTTGTAAACTTCATCAATGATAACATAATCCACTTTTTCAATAATTCATTAATTAATTCCAAGGTAATCGGTACCGTTCAATTTACTTTATCCAAACATCATTATCTTAACATCAAGAACATATTAAGGGTTATCTTTCCCTTGAACACATTTCCATTAAATCACTTTTCTAGTTCATCAAAACCATTTAACGTATTATTGTAAATCCTTAGAGAAAAACATAAATTGAACAATCCTTATAAAATTCATTTAATATAATTATTGAATCCAAATATATAAACACTTTGATTATTTCACTTCATCATTGATCCATTAGCAAGGTTACCCCATCCTATTACTTAATACCTATTTCCTTTAACATTTCACCTATAATCTCATCATCATCAACAATATAATTGTTACTTGCACCACCTTGATAATTATCTTTATTAGGTTTCCACTTAGGACATCTATTTGAATAATACCCATTCTTTCCACATTTAAATAATTCATCAATTGATAGTACCTCAGGGAGTCCAATATTCATATCCATTGCGTTAACTAAACTTTTCATTTTACCTTTGCAGTCACTTGCTTTGTGTCATTTTCCACAGTCAAAACATCTTCTTGTTTGTCCAAGACATCCATTTGGGTGTCTCTTCCCACATTCTTGACATAAAGGAAATAAAATCTTCTTTCCTCTATGGTATCCATTACTAGAATCCTCAGTAAACTCTTTCATTCTCTTCCTGGGTGAGTCTAAGAGTTGTTTAAGGTACACGTTATTAATTATGTTTCATGAAAACTGATTAGTAATGATCCCAAAATCATTTACTCCAGTGATCATCCCATTTAACTTCTCATCAAAAAATTTTTCATCACATTTAACGTTAACCTAGTTCCTTATGGTTCCCGCCATTGACTAAAACAAGAAATCATAGCGCAAGAAACACTTATCACAGTGAAAACCCACATAAATATGACAAATAAATTATATTATGTCTAAATTATGACACCTTATTTAATCTATGGCACCTTGGGATTATCCTTAGAGACATCCCTAGACATATACTTGGAAATATCACTAGGGATGTCACTAAAGTTTTCTCATCCAATTTTCCAAAGGTTAACTAAAACTTTGATCTGATACCAACTATAATGAACCAAAATTTTCATACATGGATATTACATCTTTTTTAGATGAATATTCATTACACTATACAAACACATGCCTGAGGACTGTAATAGTTTAGTGTCTTTGGATCTTGTAACACAAACTTCTAGTTTAGTGAAAGATCTTAAATGTCTCTTAAAAATATCTTCCCCTTTAGTACCCCTACTTAAAACCTTTCTTTATAACCCATGGAAAGGAAACATAAGAAAAGGGTGAGATCATATGCTTAGTAAGGGTAAACATGGAAGATATCAATTTATTATCTTATGAAAGCACAAGATACGAAATATGGGTATGCAATCATGAGCATAACATACAAAGTTCATACCCAACATTTTATGGATCATAAACATGAATCATGGCATAAAAAATTAATATTTAAGAATACATTAATCATAATAATGAAACATAATCATAACTCAACCATGAACCATAAGTTCAAGTCATAAATGTGTGTGGCATCATCATTGTGTAAGCCTTTAAGGTAATTATTTATTTCCTAAAAATTAAAAATAAACTGTCACGATGAAGATAAAAATTTTATCTTCAAAATTAATATTTATAGTCAAATATATATTTTTCATAACCATATATTAAAAATGTAATACTTATTAATAATATGAGTATGATATATTTGACTTTTCTTAAACTAAAATACTATAAAAGGCTTAAAGTCATACAAGTGACTCCAAGAGGCCATAAAATCGGCATAAGGATGATTTTTATAAAAAATAACTCCTAAAATAAAATTAGGATAAGTGTTAGGATAATTTTATAATATTTATAAAATTATTTTTACCCTTAATTACCCGATTTACACTTAACTGTGGTAATAAAAATCACCAAAGTTACTATTCATATTCTCCAAAAATTAAAGGGACCTATTTACTAAATGTGAAACTTATAATTAAAAATATGGAATACATTTTTTCAAAATTTAAAACACAAAGTGTCTAAAATTAATTTAAAATCAATCCTATAGATGGGGTAAGAAAACATGTTATTAAAGTGAAAACATGCAAAAGTTTGAAATGTTTTTATATCCACATTCAATAAAAAAAAAAAAATGGCCTTTAATAAATTAATATATGTATTATTAATCTAATTTTACATTAAAAAAAATGTAAAATATAATTTAACATTATAATTTTTTTAGATGAAAAGTCGTTTTTGTATTAAAATACAACATTTTTTATTATTCATTAAAAAATGAAACATATTAGAAAAATACCAAAAATTCAACTGAAGTAAATTTTGATATTCCAATTTCAAAAAAAAAAGTTTATTTTATCAAATGGAACTTATAAAAGTTTTAAAAACTAGATTTAAAACAAGTGTGTCATCAAAAGGTGGTTAAACTATCCTTTTCTAAAAATACATCTTTTATGCGTAAAATTGGATTTGTTCTTATATAATGTATAGAAAACACATAGGATGAATGTTAAAAATTAGATTGAATTATATATATATATATAGATTTTATTAATATAATCCAAAAAAGTGTTTTTTTATTTATTGGTATAAAACACACTTGTGCACATTTAAATAGTTTTTCAGAAAAAACATTTCTTTTTTTTCAAAAGGGTTTTACATGTGTAAACCACACTTTCATAATTCAGTTAACCCTGTTCATACCCTCCATTCTAATGTCTAAGTTTTAATTGTCTTGTTTAAATAATTAAAATAATAAAAAAATTCATAAAAACTCAGTCTTGCATGTAACATAATCTAATCCGATGTTGTGTGTAATGAAAGACATGAAAGAAATCAAATTATTTAAACAAAATCTATTTCATAAAAATATCAGGGTGTTACAAGAAGTTTCTCATAATTCGATGATATTACTCAACTAATCCAAGTAAAATACAAATCGCCATCACTGATGTTGGTCTAGAACATCCTTTAACTGCCTCTATTTTCAATGGATTCACATATACCCCTTTGTTGGTGATAACATTCCCCAAGAATGTTACTTGATCCATCTAAAAATCACATTTTTTGTACTTTTCATACAAATTTTCTTTTCACAAGGTCTTCAGTAAAAAATTCAAATTCTCTTCATGTTCCTCCTTATTTTTGGAGTAGATAAGAATACTATCTATAAATACTACTGCAAATATGTTAAGGTAACCCCTAAAGGAACTATTTATTAAGTCCATAAAGATAACTGAAGCATTAGTGAGTCCAAATGGAATCACTATGAACTCATAGTGCTCATACCTTGTATGAAAAGTAATGTTGAGTATATCCTCATTATTCACATTTAGATAATATCATGATCAAATATCCACCTTAGAGAAGCAATGGACTCCACATAGCCGATCGAACAAGTCATCAATCCATGGTATAGGATACTTATTTGTTATTATGATCTTTTTGAGCTCATGATAATCAATGCATATGTGTATTGATCTATCCTTCTTCTTGATGAAGAGGGATGAATCAAATTAAAATAGTATTTGAAATTACTTTAACTTTTAAAATTGATTTACTTAAATAAATCCTTATATAAACAAAGATTAAGATTAACTACAAAGTACATGTTTAGTTTACAGATTTAAAATAAAATTTAGTTTAAGCTTTGAAATAAAGAAAACAAAACAAAAACACATAGTGGAGTAAACAAGGGGTTCAATATTAAGACAAGACCTAATCCCTTCCACTTGGAAATCACCCACTCCCAATCATATTATTATAACTAATAATCTAATACACAACCTAGATCAGGTATACAAACAATATCACATAAGCTATCTAGTCTCAAAGCCTTTTAGACATTTATATGTGGGAAGAAAAACAACACAGGCTATAAAGGAACTCCTCCACAGTTTCCATGGGTAAACAGATAAAAAGTTTTGAGAGCATATAAGATATTCTCCAGTTCAGGTGAAACATATAGTGTGCGTGTGAATAAACAAAGTAAAAATACATACTGATTGAAAGTAAAGTAAAAACAGAGATATAAAATAAGTAAATATAGAGAGATGTAGTGCTTCTCAGTCTGTAATGATCCAGATGATCAAGGGTCCTCAAATTTGACTTGGTGAGAATCTCAAATAGATTTCTCTAAAAGTGCTGGAAAAAAGAGTGTTATGAGGTTCAATTTTTTTTCTATAGATGCTCTGAAAAACTTCTACACAGAACTCTTCTTTTAGTGAATAAAAGGTTATTGGTATTTGATGTGTTTCACACTTTCACACTCGTATATATTTTCACATTTAAGCAGGGACATGTGCACAAGGGAGATATTCTAAAATATATAACACTACAAGTGCAAATATCTGTTGAAGAATATAATTAAATATTTTATAAATCCTCAAACTGAACAAAAAATTAGGAAAACTCTGACTAAGTCTTAAATGAACCCATAGAGTGGTTTAGGAATATTCATTAAGAAATCCATGTGAGGTTGTCTACATTAACTCCCATAAACTAGCCACTATAAGAATTAAATTTGAATTAGGAAGAAAACAATGATAGCAAGATAACAGTGGCATGGTCAATGGTAGTACAAGCAGCAGTATCATGATCCAAAGGAAGCACACCTGGTGGTGGTAAGGTTTAACTAATGGTAGCATATAGATGGCGATAGAACACCTGATGATATCTCATCTAGTGGCAGCTAATCTGGTGGTACATCATTTGTCGCTAGCTCATCTAGTGGTATCTAATATGGTGTTAGATCATTTAAAATGGTGGTAGAGATCTAGTAGTGGCACATTCCTAGTAGTGTCATGGCCCCAATGGTAGCATGACTCTGATGGTAGAAAAATTCCAATGGTAGCATAATTTGAGCTAATAGTGGCATGATTCTAACAGTAGCAAGATTGAACTAACTGCAGCACATTTAAACTAATGGTATCACATTTGTACTAATAGTAGAATATTTGAACTAAAAATACCTCTTTCCTATACTTAGATATTTTTTTTCCAATTATGCTTTACAAAATAATATACTATAATAAAATGTTAATGTCATTAGAAACATAATAAACATGATTTGTGAGCATTAAGATAAGGAGGTTCCAACAATCTCTCCCGTTTTTATGATCACAAATCATGACATTTTATAAACCATGTATAAAACAAATATTGACACAAGTAAATGAGTTTGAAAAGTGACAATATACTTAACATTTCAACATGAAAAATGTGAGATATTGAGATTAAAGTTGGGAATTGAAGTACATAAACTGAATTAAAAGTTTAAACATTAAACTTCATAAACTTTAACTGAAATGTTATAAACATTATCCACATTTTGGGATTATCAAAAGGGTAATTAAAGGAAAGTTTCACAAATAATAAAAGATAAACTAGAATAAATAGAGTAGTCAAAATATTATATTCCAAAAATAAATACATAGAAAACACAACATATCCTCTATCAAAAAATAATCCTAATTTGAGTCACTCTCAGCTCTTTGAGAGGTAGGATCGGTATGCTCTTTTCCTTTTCCAGAGGCAGGAGGCATAGAGGTAGAAGTTGAGAGGTCTGAGGTAGAGGTAGGAAGATCCTGAATGATTAATGGTCTAAGATGTACAACTGCTTCAACTAGAGACATACTGAACGGTTGATAATAAGGCAATAGAGGAGCAATAGAAGGTGAATTAGTGAAGTAAAACATATGAATTGCCTTAGTTTCAACAACTAATGTCCCAAATACATACAAAAATGAATTCATGAGGTTCATAAAGTCCATGATTATATTTTTACCTCTCTCCATAACACTAAAGAAATCCCTCTTCTCTTCTATGAAAAACTTGAGCAGAGGGTTCATAAATTTGAGATGGTCTACTTGTTCCTTAAACACCCTAGTAACAAGTGGCATTCTTAAGTTTTTAGATGAAAAATTAAAGCGTGAATTTAACTCATGATTTGTATATAACCTAGAAAGATAGTATTTTATAGCCTTGGTAATGGTTTCCATATCACTTAGGGATTCATTCAAACACTCTCTTACCAGTTTATATATATGATCATTATGTTGTCTAATTTGGTGAAGATTATCCTAGTGAGACAAATGAACATCACCCATAATGGCTTGAGGCTCCTCTCTAAATATATATTTGATCACTTTGGCATCAATAGAGGCTGAAGGAGGTAGAGAATTAGATGTGGAAGAAATAATTGGAAATCTCTCCATCCTCTCCAAAAGAGTAGTCTGACTAGCAACAAAGGAGGTCCTTATCTCCTCCATAACAGTTCTCATGGATTCTATCTCACTATCCATTATTCTATTTTCAATTTCAACTTCTTGAATATTTAGAATTATCTTGGGCTGAATATAGAAAACAAATAGATCAAAAATAATAATGACATCAAATTCACTAAGCTAAGTAATTGGAAGTGTCACGTGGAACCACCAGGGTGTCCGTGGGACTCACAGGGGCGGGTCCCTCACCTTTCGTTGTGGCTTCCACCTGCGGCCCACAATGGCGCGCTGCTTCACCCTCACCGCGGTCGACCATTTCTAGCCGCCTGTCTAATCGCTGTGGTGCTGAATAGCACCACCCTCCTCCACGACTGGCGAGCGTCGACCACTGATCGTCGGTGCTGCTACGCTAGCGGAGCTTCCGTGGGCCACCGGGTGAGTTCTGGTGGTCCGTTCTTCCTTCCGGACATGCCAACGGTCCACCATGGATGTCACCGTCATTGCGCGCCTCCCGGTTCAAGGTTCCTTCATGTTGGAAAAAACCTGCCTATGAAGAATGCAATGAAAAAACAAGTGGCAGAGGGTCCGAGCCTTGTTCATTTGGCCCACGCCCTCCATGTTAGCATTATAAAAAGAGAGAGTAATTTATTCATCACATGAAAATAATGATAAACCCCATTTAAATCCCCCACAATGACCACCCTCAAAATCAAGAACAAGTAGAATAATCATGGAAAATTTCTTAAATTAAAAGACAACCCCTACCTTGTGAACCGTCAGAGGTATCGCGGTCATTGACAGAAGGAGAGTCCCAGTTTGAGTGAGGTCGTCAATGTTCGTGGATCCTAGATCATCGCTGCCCAAGCTTCTGTTGTCCGTCAGTGGAAGACATTATGTCACTTCGCCAGAGGTTCCTTTCTTGGTGAAGCCGTGTCAAAACTCCACCCTGAGCCTCACTTAAATAGAGGGGAAAAGGCGAGTAACGTGCCAAGAAATTAATTAGGTTCATTAAATGAATGAACATCTTAATTACCCAATGGTGCAGTTAGAAATAAAGGAGATTCAAGCCATTAATTGGCTTGACAAGTCACCAGTCTCCACCACCGCTGCTCATCCACTAGAGAAAAATAAATAAAATAAGTTGTTAAGTTATTTTATTATTTTTCTGTAAAGTCCAAAATTTAACCTTTTCTTCTGAACTACTGCAGTTGAAGTGAAGCTTCCCTTAAGCGACTCTCAGTGCTGCGGATTCAACGGTGCCCTTGGATTTTTAATCCAAACACCGATTCAGAAGATATAAAACACCGCCCATGCATTTACTGAACATACCTTTAAAATAAGTTCAAAAATTCATTCAGGGGACACTGGGCCTCAAGAACACGTGCTATAAATTTTTGTAGACTCGTAATAATCCCAATTAATTTAAAAAAAATTACTTAGGATTTTATGGGTCTTTACAGTCTCCCCACCTTAGGGATTTTTATCCCTGAAATCTACAACAAAACTAGGGGAATAAATGGGGGTACTGAGCACATATCTGAGCCTCCGTCTCCCATGTTCTCTCTTAGATATTCCCATGCTACCGACGAACTTGCACCAGAGGAATCAACCAACCACGAAGGACCCACTCCTGTCGATCCTATATCTCCACTAGGAAATTTGAAAACATCGCCCCATCATCGATGTCCATCTTTCCCCAGTCGATAACGTGCGATGGGTCATGCACGTATCTCCTAAAATGCGACACATGAAAAACATTATGCACTCGGTGCATCTGTGGGGGAAGAGCTAGATGGTACACCACCTAACATACCCTGCTGAGGATCTGAAAGTGTCCGATGAACCTCGGAAGAAGTTTCTCGCCCCGATCAAACCTCCATAATCCTCATCGAGGTGAGACCTATAGGAAGACATGGTCTCCCCCCCAAAACTCCAAGGGTCTACACCTCTTATCAGCATAATACTTCTTCCAGCTATGTGCAGTCTTCATCTGCTCCTGGATGATTAGCACCTTCTCTGTGGTAGCCTGTACCAACTCTGGACCCATAAGTGCTGACTCCCCTAGGTCTTTATAGAAAAGAGGTGATCTGCATGGTCGTCCGTACAAGGCTTCAAACGGATCCATGCTGATGGTGGAGTGATAAATGTTGTTGTATGTAAACTCCACCACTAGAAGGTGGTCCTCCCAACTACGGATGAAATCGAGGACACAAGCACAAATCATGTCCTTAAGTTTCTATATGGTCCTCTCCGTTTGACCATCTATCTGAGGGTGAAAGGTGGTGCTCAAGCGTAGCTGAGTCCTGAACGCATCTTGAAATCCCTTCCACAAGCAGGATGTAAAACATGTGTCATGATCTGAGATGATCGTCGATGGAACTTTATGAAGTCACACAATCTCCTGCACGTAGAGGTGTCTCAAGCTCTCTACTAATCCCTACTCTCAAATGGGTAGAAAGTGGGCTGAATTGGTGAGTCGGTCAGTGATCACCCAGATGGAATCATGACCCCTAGATGTACATGGTAGCCCTATCATCAAATCAATGAATTTACCATCCCAATTCCATTTCGATACCTCAAGTGGGTGAGATAAGCCTGTTAGTACCTAATGCTCGACCTTCACTTGCTGACAAGTGAGACATCGAGATATAAACTCTGCCACTTCCTTTCTCATACCTGGCCACCAGTACTGACGCCAGAGGTCCTGGTACATCTTCGCCACTCTAGGGTGTACTGCCAAAGGGGATGTGTGAAACTCCTTAAACACCTCCTCTCATAGTGTCAATGTTACCATGGTGTGTCCTCTGAAGAGAACGACATGCTCCCCACATTCAGAGAATCCCTCAGGAGACCGTCCTGAGGATATATGAGCATGTCGGGCCTCACAGTCAACGTCCCCAAGCTGTACCTCCCAAAATCGCTGGAGAAGTGGGGGAGTAACAGTCATAGACTGGAGGTAAGCTACTTCATCACTATCCATGAAATATATCTACAACGTGACTATCTTTTATGTTGCCTCACTCAGCAACCGTAGACCAAACCTCCTGCTGAGTGTGTCTGCTACTACGTCCCCCTTCCCAGGAGTATAGACTATCTCAAAATCATAATCCTGGAGGAACTCTAGACATCAACGCTATCTCAGGTTTAGGTCCTTCTATGAAAAGATATACCTGAGACTCTTGTGATCAGAGTAAATAATAAACTGTTCACCCATCAAGTAGTGCCACCACATCTTCAGCAAAAAGACCACTACTGCTAACTCCAGGTCATGGGTAGCATAGTTTTTCTCATGTTGTCTCAACTGCCGTGAGCCATAGGTGATCACTTCTTGCTACTGCATCAGAACACAACCTAGTCTGGTCCTTGATGCGTCGTAGTAGACTACGTACCCAAAACCATCTTCTGGTAGCCTCAGGATGGGGGCACTCTTCAATCTCTGCCTTAGCTCCTAAAACTCTACTAACACTTCTCCATCCATAAGAAAGGCTTCCCCTTCTTTTTCAAAGCTGACAAGGGTGATGCTACCCTGGAGAAGTTAGGTAAAAATATTCGGTAGTACCCAGTCAATCCCAGAAAACTCTGCACCTCGGTCACACTCCTGGGTGGCTCCCAAGCAAGCACCGCCTCTATCTTTTCTAGACCCACCACAACTCCAGCCTTCGAGATAACGTACCCCAAGAAGTGGACTTCCTGTATCTAGAACTAGAACTTTGAGATATTTCCATAAAACTGGTGCTCTTGGAGTGTATCCAAGACTATCTATAGGTGCGTGGCGTGGTCCTCATCCGATGCTGGGTATATCAAGATGTCATTGATTAAGACCACCACAAAGCGATCGAGGTATGGTTGAAATATCCTGTTCATGAGCCCCATGAACACTTCCAGAGCATTGGTCACACCGAAAGGCATCACCAAGAACCCATAATGGCTATATAGACATTTTAAGGCTATCTTCGGTATGTCCTCGTCCCGTACTCTAAGATGATGATGGCCTGATATGAGGTCTATCTTCAAAAACCATTGAGCTCCATTTAGCTGGTCAAAGAGATCATAGATCCTCTAAAGAGGATACTTGTTCTTCATAGTCACCTGGTTTAGGAACTGATAGACCACACAAATACTCAAGCTCCCATATTACTTCTTGGCGAACAATATTGGGGATTCCCATAGAGAAACACTGGACCATATGAACCCCTTTCTTTGCAAGTCCTCCAGTTGTACTCGCAACTCCCGAAACTCCACGGGAGCCATCCGATATGCTGGTGTAGATATCGGTGTCGTACTGGGGTACATGTCGATGTAAAATTATAAGTATCTACATGGAGGTAGTCCTGAAATATCATCAGGAAAGATATCAGCATACTAGTCCACCAATAAAGGATAACTCTGACTCCTCACATCAACTGCTCTGAGGGTAACGCTAGCCAACTGATGTGTGATTGGATACACCCTCCTCCGAGAAAGTCTATCCTATGTTACAAAGGTTTCCTTCTCATTGGTGAAGGAAAAATGATCCCATCCTTATAGACACACCACACTTTACACCTAAAACAATAGATCTAAGCATGGACTGTGGATATCTAGTCCATACCCAAGATAATGTCGTAAGACCTCGACACTGCTACTAGGAGATCCAAGCCAAATCTCTCACCTCCTAGATTAAGATCACACTTCTTGCACCAGTGTGTAATTGTCTAATCCTATACCATAAGATTCTCTAATCATAAGGATCAAGCCAATGGATTCATTGCAATCTCTAAGACTCGAACACATGTCGTGGCAGTGAAACAGTAACTATCACCTGTGTCTATAAGTACTGCAGCTAGGGTGGAATAGACACAAATCATACCTCTAATAATCTCCAGAGCACCGTGGTCATAGGACTCTGCTAATTTTAGTTGTTCTCGCCCTTATCCATCTGCTCCCTGTGGTTAGGGGTGGACCTCCTGGTGGTGGTGGTGTTAGTACCTCAAATTGCTGCCCATCGCCTACTACACGACCTGCTCCTCTGCCTTGTTCGCCACCCTAATGACCTCCTAGTTTGATTCTATGCCTCTTCCTTGGCATTCCATTAACCATTTTATGATCATCAGTATGGCGGGTCAAGTAGTCGTGAGCCATGTGGCCCTACCCGTTGTAGGTGAAGCACAGTTTGCCTCCCAGCTAGCCTTCTCTGCCTCACGAGTTCCGCACCTCCGACCCTACATCCCGAGGTTATCCACTGATGGGTTTAGCACACTTGTACCTCTACGTCATATGTCTAATACTTCCTGCAGATGACTTGGATACCTGTATTCTAGTGGTGGATCTCACCGTCGGTGCCTGCTCAGCTATGAAGCCCTCCATCAACAATGCTCGCTCGAGCACCTCAGCCTGCGTCGGGATATTAAGAGATACCATTGACGCTCTGATATCTCACCGAAGACCCTGCTCAAAGGTCTGGGCCTTGAAGAATGGGTCCCATACCATGTTAGTGGAGTAGCACGAGAGGTCAGTGAATCTCGTAGAGTACTAGGCCAATGATAAGCTACCCTACTGTAAGTGCAGGAGATCCTGAATACGCACAGAGCGTAGTGTCACTAGAACAAACTCCGCCCTAAAGAGGATCTCAAAGTCCATCTAGGTGAGGGTCACCTCATAATGTGTCTGGAGCATCAGGATCCACCATCTACCTACTGTGCCTTGAAAAAGGTTAGCATCTAGGATAACCATCTGCTCTGCTGGTGTCTCAACCAAGCGAAAAACTCTAGCCACAACCTCTAGCCAGTCCCTAGCTATCTGAGGATCTGTCTCGTCTCAAAACCTCAGAGGCCTCTATCTATGGAACTCATGAAATACACTCAGCTGATGTGCATAGTCTTTTGGTGGGGCTAGTGGAATCTGTTTCCCAACATGTGGTGATGCTGCTGGTGCACCACTCGAAGGTGCTACCACAGTAAGAGGGCCCTACACTGAAGTCTCATCGCTCGGTGGGCCGCCATCATGTACTCGCTCAGAAATACTAGATGGATGTCTACATGGTGACATCCTAAAAAGAAATAGGTGTACCATGGAAAATAATTTATACATGATGAGATGGCTCAAAAGAGATGAAAATTAAAACATTTTCAAAACACACACAATCAGCGTTTTCATGCACCGAGTCAGAAAACAGAATTCAGGGTCCTGGTGTATAGATACGTTGGCTACCTCACCAATACTAGACTTCCCAAACTGAAAACCACACTCAAAACACTTAACACTATTGCTCTTATAAAGAGATCAGAGTCCTAGTTCTTCAGTAGAACTGACTCCTATGATACCACTTTGTCACGACCCGTCCCCTGGGGCTCGTGCCGTGACTACCCCAAGCCCGCCTTCCATAGGCCAGGGGTTGACGACTAGCACCATAAAGGTGTATATCTAAAATGGGAAGGTATTTTCTTTAAACTTGTACAAAAACACAATCCAAGAACACAACAAGATGCAACCACGGAGTAAAATTGCAGCAGTAATTGCGTGTACTGAAAGTAAAGGGGCCGAAATACAAGCCCAACTAAAAAAGGTACAACTACAACTGAAAATAGAAAATAGCTCCTGAGTTTGTCCACTGAGGATCCTACTTGAAGGGTAGGTACAACTTGTCTCCACAGCTCTCCTCGTTAACCATCCCCACCATCCACCATCAGGTCCTAGCTCCCTGAGTCTCAGTCAAGGCTTCCCATCGTCTGCACAAGACACAACAAGGTGTGGGAAAAGCCAATGCAGGGGTGAGTATAAAAATACCCATTAGGGACCCAAAGACCCCAAAGGTCTCTCAGAATTACACAAAGAAAAACTAAAAAGCATGATCTCAATCACAAAGCACAAAGTAATAAACACAACTCAAACTAGGTATAAGTAAAGCACAGAAGTATAGATGATTAGTCAAGAAGATAGGTCATCTTATTCTGTTGAGAGGCACTATTACCGACCATATGGAGTCTAAAACACAAAGGATCGATAGGTACTAACCCCCACAAGACCCATATAGGATCTGACCCACACAAGATCGGTATGCGCTGACCCACATAGGATCGCTGAGCACTAACTCATATAGGATCCGACCCACACAGGATCGATATATCGCTGATCCACAACGGGTTGATCTAAGGCCGATCCTCATCAGGTCGCACACAACTGATCCACACCGGATCACTCAGTGATGATACACACAAGTTCTCTAGGTGCTTACCCACACATGATCGCTAAGTACTAACCTCCGTATGATCTGTCTCCAACCTCTGGATCACTGCCAGCCACTGGATTCCCGATCATATTACACTTGATTCTGGGAGAACCGCTCCTCAAGCCATCAGTCGTATTTCAACCAATACGAAGTTCCATGAAGAAGTAACATGATGACCCGTCATTTCATAAGGGTTACAACACAATAGATGACACGTCAACCAGACACCCGATCTGTAAGTTATAGGAATTTTCGTGCTGAGGGCCCGGTTAGATTCGAGTAAGATCTAACCCGGACGTACTCTAACTTTCTCCAAAACCCAAATGAAGTATGTCAAAAAGACCTTCTCGCTCCAAGGATCCCATCACCATAGACGATTCTTCAAACAAACTTCTGGTTCCCAAGATATGGTCACTTAAGCATTTTTGGGTCCGAGAGGGGTCCGGGTCCAGTCCGACCCACTTTGGGCCGACCCGACCCTGTCTAGGTCTGACCCGGCCCGACCCGCCAACTGGGTGTGGCCCTCCGGGTGGTCCGGCCCACTGGCTAGCGTGACCCACGTGGGGGTCGCGCATTCCTCCTACTAAATGGCTCAAAGGAGTCATTCGGTTCATTTAAGCGGCGACGTCATGTGGCACCGCTAGGGTGTCCACAGGACCCATAGGGGTGGGTCTCTCACCTTCCGTCGCAGCTTTGATGTCGCGACTTCCACCTGCGGCGCGTGATGATGTTCCACCTCGCCCTCACCATGGTTGGCCGTTACTGACCGCCTGTCCGACCGCCGCAGCGCCAAATGACACCGCCCTCCTCTGCGACTGGCGAGTGCCGGCCACCGTTTGCCGGTACCGCCGCATCAGTGGAGCTTCCTCAGGCTACTGGGTGAGCTCCGGTGGTCCGTTCTTCCTTCCATACATTCCTACGGTCCTCACGGGATGCCTCCATCATTGCATGCCTCTCAGTTTCAAGGTTCCTTCAAGTTAGAAAAAATCCACCTCTGAAGAATGCAATGAAAAAAACAAGTGGCAGAGGGTCCCGACCTTGTTCATTTGGCCTACACCCTCCGTGTTAGCATTATAACAAGAGGGGGTAATTTATTTATCACATAAAAATAATGATAAACCTCATTCAAATCCCCTGCAATGACCACCCGCAAAATCAAGAATGAGTATAAGAATCATGGGAAATTTATTGAATTAAAAGACAAACCTTACCTTGTGAACCGTTAGAGGTATCACAGTCATTGGTGGAAGGAGAGTCCTCATAGGAGTGAGGTTTTTGGCGTTCGTCGATCCCGGATCGTCTCCACCCAAGCTTCCATTCTCCATCAGTGGAAGACATCGCATCACTTCGCCAGAGGTTCCTTGCTTGGTGAATCCATTTCAAAACTCTACCCCAAGCCTCACTTAAATAGAGGGGTAAAAGGTGAGTAACACGCCGAGGAATTAATGAGGTTCATTTAATGAATGAACCTCTTAATTCGTCAATGGCGTAGTTATGAATAAAGGAGATTCAATCCATTAATTGGCTTGACAACTCACCGGTCCCCACCACCGCAATCATCCACTGGAGAAAAAAATAAAATAACTTGTTAAGTTATTTTTTTTTTCTGTAAAGTCCAAAATTTAACTTTTTCTCCCGAACTACTATGGTTGAAGTGAAGCTCCCCTCAAGTGAATCCCGATGTTTCGGATTCAACGGTGCCCTCAGATTTTTAATCCGAGCACTGGTTCAAAAGATAGAAAATACCACCTACGCGTTTACTGAATGTACCTTTAAAAAAAGTTAATTCTTGGAACACCGGGCCTTGGAATCATGCACCATAAATTTTTGCAAACTCATAATAATCCCAATTAATTAAAAAAAAATTACCTAGAATTTTCTGGGTCTTTACAAATATAGCTGAAGTGTATATTATAGATAAAGAATTAGTGGATGACTTAATTTTAGGAGAGAAATTGTATTTAGTATAAGGATAAGTACCTTATTATGCTGATATGGTCATATTTTTGGTAACATCTAAAGTCCCATCCCACTTGAACCCCTAATAAGTTCTTAGGATCAAATATAAATAAAAATTTTATATTAGGGGAGATTTTTATCCATGGAAAATATATAATGATCAAATAATAAGAAGATGATTACCTGAAAGTGAAATATAATATGTTCTCGAATTTTTCCATACTCTAGCTTCTAGAGGACACTTTGGACCTCAAAGGAATATGATGAATGTTTTAAAATTAGGTATATACTGGCCCATATTTTTAAGGATACCAATGAGTTTTGTAAATAATGTGACCAATGTTAGTTTGTTGTAAACATCTCCAAGAGGAAATAAATGAACAAAAAATATATAAGATTGTATAAAATCTTTGACATATAGGGAATAAACTTCATGGGACCTTTCCCCATGTCTTTTGAGAACTCTTACATACTATTGGTTGTAACTATGTTTCAAAATGGGTGGAAGATAAATCCACAAAAATTGATGATGCTAATATTGTTTGTGCTTTTATCAGGGATAACATTTTTTGTAGGTCTAGAGTTCTAAGGGAAATAATAGATGGTTAAGGGAGTCATTTCTATAATAGGAGCATGGAAGACTTGATGAGGAAGTATGGAGTACACCACAAAACATCAACACCCCACCGCCCACAAAATAATTCTCAAACGGAAGTTTCAAATAAGCAAATTAAAGGAATCCTAGATAATATTTTCAAGATAATCATGAAGGATTTTAGCCAAATTTTGGATGAAAAATTATGTGCTTACATGAAAACATATAAAACTACCATTGTAATGATACCATATAGGTTGATTTATGGGAAGATCTATCACATACCTATGGATATGGAGCACAAATGTTTTTGGGTGGTGAGGGAGATAAATTTAAATTTATAAGTTCTAGAAAGAAAAGAAGAATAAAAATTCAAGAGATTTAAGAAATCATAATATAATCTTATAAAAACTCAAAAATTTACAAGGAAAGAATCTGAGTGGCTCGTGATAAGTTAATTTAGAAAATAGTCTTTCATATAAGGGTAACAAGTGTTACTTTACAATTCAATACTCAAACACATGTTAGGTAAAATTTTTCATATATGGTAAGTACCTTTTATAGTCACTAATGTAATGATTTTGGTGTTGTGCAGGTTATTAAGGAATGACATAAGAACCCATTTACTTTTGATGGGCATAGGTTGAAATGGAAACCTTCCATCAACACTAGTGTGGGAAATCACACTCCTCCAACCTGTTTACCAATAAGAAACCATCAAGTTATACCTTTACTTAACATTATATTGATTTATTTGTTTAAATTAAAATCTTTTTCAATCGTTGAATTTTTTATAATTCATTGAAGACACTATATCATTTAAGTATGGGTGAGAGAACCTTTATAGTTTTAAGATTTTAAAATTTGGTTTTTATTTTTCATTCTCAAATTTTTGTGTATATTTAAAATTCTTTATTAATTTATTTTTCATTTTTTGAGTGTTTTTAAACTTTATGATCTCAATTTGAAAACCCTTGAAAATTTTGAACCTATGCCAATGAAGAGAAACTGATTTGACCCATTCGATCAAATTAAGTGAACACTGAAATAAATTTTTTTCAAAGAAAAAATGAATTAAATTAATAAAAAGACCTCTAATTTTTGAATCTCATGTCATGTTATACCACCCTACATTTAAAAACACTTCCCTGAGAGGGTTTTGAAACGATTTTACCATTTTCTTCACAATGACCTCATTTATTAAGAGAACCAAGGCATGCTTGAATAACCAAAATTTTCTGAATAATCTAGTAAAAACCTTGGAGAATTGATGATATTGTATTATAAATAAATGAGACAATATTTTGATTTTAAAATCCCCATTTTATAATGAACTTATATTATAGAATACCTTGATATTTAACCCTTATGGACCTTAGAAACCATGAATGAACTTAATAGGCACCCACATTATAAGAAAAAAATCTTCACTATCCTATCTCTAGAATTTGATGCATGATTTTTTTAGAACTCAAGTGTGAGGGATTGAAATAGTTCAATATAAAATGAAGCTACAAGAACATTTTAATCTTATATTTATGTGATGTTTTCGAGGTGCTTCTTGAATGAATTACTGAATCTGTCTAAATAAATGCCTTAAAAACATCAAAATGGAAGACCAATATCATCCATAACTGGGTAAAGGAAGTTCAAACACCTAATAAAAAATATAAAGTATCTCATTGTCTTTAAGTTCAAATCAAAGTAGAAAAGAAAAGAAAAAAAGGAATTTAAATGAAATATACTGAAGGAAATGGAGAGAAGAGATGTCCACTTCTACTAAATCTATTAAGGTATGAACTTACCTTTAAAATTTAAAATGGTTGGAGTTGAATCAATGAAAGAGGAAAAGAGGAAGGATTCCATTATCAAGGGAAGATATAAATCATGCATTATGTTTTAAAATTGATCCAAACCTCATATTATTCCTTATAAATTACTCACAAAAGAACCTACCGATCCTTATCTACAAAACAAACATATAAATTCATCATGATAAGAATAAGTACTCGACTCATTAGTTAGAGATTTATAAATTCATAAAGCCTATGGTTACCCCTGGATATTCTTTTCAAGATAAAAAATTTGTTTTAAATCATAATTTCATGGTGAGGGAAATATTTCTAGGAAGGTAGGTATAAATGAATATGGGAAAAATTGGAAATGAATTAAATATACTCCATGAAGGAAACAGAATTAATAACATTAATGATTCATGATAATATTGAGTAACATGGTGTTAAAAAGGTAACTCTCATTTGATATAAATTTGATTTTTCCTTAAGTTATATTATTGAATCTCACTTGGATGGGAGTCAAATATTTAAGTCTGGAGGAATTGATAAAGTCAATTTAAGTATTATATTTTGTTTACATTTCATTCATTTTATTACCTCATACTTATTAACTTATTGAGTTCCAGGGAGTTTTGAAATTAAGGTTTCAATTCATTATAATTTATGAATATTTCTTAAAATGGAAAAATTGTGCATTTAATTGATTTATTTAATTCTCAGAATAGATGGATGGGTAACTATTGATTTTACTTTGTTATGATGTTTTTAAGGGAAATGAATTTGGCTGTATTAGTGGAGATAAAATTTGGAAAATTCCCAATGATAGTAAGGTTTATAAAATGGAAAGATAAATTCTTTATAAGGTTCATTTGGAATCCTTGTAAGGTTCACTATAGAGAGACTTTGAATTTGTAAAAAAAGGCATGGAGAAGTTTCCTTATGATTGTAAGGTTGACCTGACTTTGTATGGTGCCTTTTCTAATAAAGGAAATCATCACAAGGTTCTCTTGTAGAATTTTTAAGGTCCCTTTGGGCTTCATAAGGTACAATATGAATAACTTAAGGACTATTCCTTAAAAAAATCACAACTTAATAAGGTTATTTAAAACTTTATAAGGTTACCCTGAGTAATTAAAGGTATAATTTGTCTTTGTAAGGTTCATTCCTTTGTAGAAATTAGTATAATAATGATGTTTCAAGGAGATTTCATAAGGTCAACCTATAATTAAAACTGAATCTCCAGGGTTCCACATCAACATTCATGAAACTCAATCATTGGAAACCATGTGGATTATAATTAATCTTATCAAAATTAATATGATATTTGTGATCTAGTCAAAATTAATATGGGGGAAGTTCTGAATTTTGTAGAAGAAGGGCCTGCGAATTTCACTGGAGGTGTTGAGGAAGAAGGAAATAATCAGGAATTCTACGAAGTAAGGATATCAAGATATTTTGAATGATTGATAGAGGGGAGGAATAACCTATAATAATAAGATAATACCTATTAAAGATGTAGGGGTTGATTGGTTGGATATGTTTTACTGTTGGCATTTTCATGTTTTATTTTATACATTATTCTATCTTGTAATGATTTCTTTTTTTATTTTCACCACTATTATCCCTTGAATGGAGGGATAAAAAATTTGGGTGATCAAGGAAGGGAATGATGTTCAATTTAAATTCTTTAGTTTCAAAATTTCAATGAATAAATAATTTTCTTTTTATAATCGGTTTCGGTATTAAGTGTCAGTTTATATTTTCGATGAAATTATGTATGAATTACTAAATGTATTCATTGAATGTTGTTGTGATCGATGATCACTTATCTCCATCCACTAAATATATTATATATACGATTTAATATACTAGGATGAGCGGGGAAGTGTTTAGCGATTGATGGCTCATGGATGAAGGTAGTGAAATACTCTTGAGTTGTTTAGGAACACCAAAATCCGATTGGGTGTTGACTAAGTAATTTAAAATCAGTTCACTATTAGGTGTAATTGATATCACTTATGAAACATATGAATGAGGATATACCAAATAGATATTTTTTTGTAACACCCCATGATTTTAAATTATATTTTCCTTTAAAACCTAATGTGTTTAATAGCTTGCTTCACACACAACATCGAACCAAAATGAACCGTGGGACATTATATAACCATTATATTGTAGTTATAGGATTGGAGAGTAAAAATAGCGGTAATTGAATTATGAAATATATTTATAAATAAAAATAAAGTTCATTATTAATACTAATTCGTTGATAAAATTCAGTTAGTATAGCTAAATAACTAATAATCATTTTATGATTAAAAATGTATTCTCCCAAAATTATAATTTTAGTCACTATATTTTTATTTTAAGAAACTAAATATATTAGGGATAAAATATTTTTTTGATATGGATAATATATTAACACCTATTTTGTTAGTTATTGATAATAAATAAGAATAATTAATATTTAAAAATAATTATTTTCCTATGAAAAGAATTTTCATTATATTTTTATGTTTTTATTTAAAAGTTACATTCTCAAATTTTAGAATTTGAATTTAAAAAAAATGAAATTAATTTTTGGATTTATCATAAAAATATTATCTTAAGATTAATCTTTAATACCTTTATGAAATGGCTGATTTTTAGGCGAATAGTGAAAAATACAATTTTTACCAAAACTATAAATTTTATGAATTTATCATTATATAAGAAATAAATATAAGTTCATAAAAAATATTAATTTATCAAATATTCATTTAATAAGTAAAAATATACAAAAAATACTATTTTTAATTTAGAAAACCTATGATTATCATTCTAATGACTTAAGTTATATTTCTCAATAAAAATAGTTTTTGGTTTTTTTATTAGATATTATTTTGGTAAGATTAGGTTTTGGTTTAATTTTAATTCCACATAAATTGTATTTGTTTTATAATAAAAAAATTTATGTCTTTTAATTCAAATAAATTGATAATTCCATCCTACAAATAAAATTTAAGCTTAAAAACTTAGTTTTTCTAAATAACGGTTTTTACACATTATGTGAATTAATTCTAAAATTATATTTTCTCACACTTAGAAATTTTATTTGATAAAACTATTTTTATATTTGGAATTATAATTTTTAAATCATGTAATAATTCAAATCTTAATTTTTTTGATTGAAATTAATTATCGATGTTAAAAACTAGTTACCGTAGTAAAAGTTAATTATGGTAAAAGTTAAAAACTAAGGAGGAAATGCCTAAAATCACTCAAATGTTATCCAAAATGTATGTATTGGAGTATTATATACCTTAAATTGTCACAAATTCCATTATTGTCCATTTTGGAACCTTTTACCTTGGAATAGTGTCATAACATTCTTGTAAAGTAACGAGTAATTACAAAAATGCCATTTTCTTCACTTATAAAGGTAGCTCACTTCCACCACTCCAAGGCACACATATTACTTATAATTACTCTTAAATATATGAAAATATTACTTCTAATACAATCCTATTTCATGACCACAATCCCTTGATCACTCAATGTTATCCTAATCACTTCATTTCTAAGGAGACTTTCAAGATAAAGTTCAAGCTCTTTACATGAGTATTATCTACTCCCTAATGTTTTTTCGCTTAATATTCTTCATCCAAAACTATTATAAACACATATATATAATAAAATTATTATAAATAATATAATTAAATTTTATTATATTTATTATATAACAATTACTGATTCCCCTCCCATTCATTAAAAAAATGAAAATGTCGCTCATGCATATGTGCAGACCACCGCCTCCATGAATAAAACATTTCATTTTTCATAACCACCTTTTAGGGATGGTTTTATAAATGAGTTTAGTGAATATATATGTTATTTATTTATTTATTTAAATTATGTAAATATAAATTTGTCATTATATATTTAATATTAGCAATAAGTGATCATTGTAAAATTAACTGCCTAAAACAAACATCCCAAGATAAAAATAAGTTTATTTTAACAAATTCCTTTTCATTTATATTATCCTTATAAATCTTACCAATTATGATAAATAACCTTAATATAATATAAATAATTTCATTATACCTCTATGATAATGATATTATAACAAAACAATCACTTCCATAATCATACTCACATATAAATTATAGATTATTCTTGTTTGGGCCGGTTTAACCACCTAAATGAACAATGCTATAAATTTATATCATGGATGATTATGGAAACTTATATAATGGTTTTATTATAAATTAATTATCAAATAATTTTTGTTTTATGGTTTTGGAATGGTTATATTAATATTTAACTTATTATTAATACACCATCCTTTTATTCATAAAAAATTTCCAAAACATGCTTATAACCAATTTCATCATAATGAATCATAATTAAAAAATATAATGTGATGAAAATATAAATTTATAAAACATAAAGTAACATATATTAAATTAAATTTAATGATCTTTTAATGATGAAATTTGTAACAAGAATGAATACCGATACCTTTATTACGAAACTGGTACAAAACGATCAGAAGTACTAACACATGATATTGAATTTTGATAATAATTAACTAATATACATCTAGAGAATGACTATAAATAAGGAGTATAAAAGATAATAAGTATTAATGAGGTTATGAAATAAGTGATTAATATAGTTTTTTTATATAGTATATTAGATCATGTTTAACTAAGTGGGGTTAAAAGTAAGGGTTTCTTTGTCTCAATTTTCAAACCCACAAGACATGTTTGATATTTTGCACCATGTTTTATTTTATATGGTTTAATTACTACCCCATTGGATTTTATTATTAATATTAAATTTTATTTAATTGTATTTTTAAGTCATTTTTTAAAGGTTTGGTCCAAAGCCTCAATTTATTATTTAAAGCAAATACCTCTTTAGACTGGGTAGAGGGAGACCCATTACATAGCCCGAAGGCCCAAGTCATTTCATAAATCCGTCTCTCATATAATTTTGATTGTATTGTTACCAAAATTCTTAAGGGTCTTTCATCTCAAATTCTTTTCATTGAGACATGTTTTGTACTATACACATAATTTCATTTATAGGGTGTAATAACTATTTGATATATTATAAAATGAATTTAATTTTAGTCATGGTATTTTAAGTTCAATTTCAAGAACTCAGATTTAAGGAATTTTGATTTAAATGTTACCTAAGCCAGAAGGGTTATTCATAACTCATTTTTTTATTTGAGTTATTGTGATTATTATTGAACCCTATTATTCTAAGATTGATTTATATTATCCTTTTACTATATAGAATTTAATTTCCAATTTTATTTATTTGTATTTACAATTATTTCTCATGAACACATTTCTAAAGGATTATCACTTTAAAGATTACGATAATCCATAAGGGTTCATTGTCTCAATTTCCACTCATGACACATATTTCATACCGCACACCATTACATGATGTAATTATTCACCTATGATATTATATTACCATTATTAAAGATTATTTATGTGGGATTTACAAGTCTATATCATAATCCTTCCCTCATATTATTTTGACATAGAAATTACCAAAATTGTAAGAGTTTTTGGTTGACTTGATATCTTTTCATTGGGTCACAAACCAGCTTCTTTAGAGATACCCATTTAAGTTTCTTTTATACCACCATTTATCTACTGCACATTGTATTTCCCATTTTCCTTTTATGAAATTATTAACATAACTATATACCCATTACTTTATATGGTGTTAGTTTAAGGGATGATTACATAAGAAGATATTCCACTTATTAATTGGGTATATTATCAACTTATATAACCATTACTATATATGGTGTTAGCTTGAGGGATTATTATATATAAATCTATTCAATTTATTTATTGGGGAAATATTTATAAGCCATATACTTGTTATTTCAATATGAATGTTTATTGATTAGCAAGGAAAATTAGTTATGTATTGTATTGTTTATTCATTACTTAATATGATGAATGCTTTGGACTTAATTAGCGATGACTAGGGAATGGTATAAATAACCCCTTAGTGCACTAGTAGATCTTATGAGACAAACTATCCTAGGTATTTAGTGTATATCTATCCATTTATTTATATGTATTGGCTACAATTTTGACAACAAGTATATGTCTTGGTATAAAGCCTTGACAACATGTAATTTCTTAGTACAAGGCCATGATAGGTTTGAAATTATGCATTAAATCACCCTGGGATTAGTAATTATTATCCATGTGATATATTTATTTCTATTGTTATCCATGGATATATTATGCTCCCAGTTTCATTTGATTATGGTATTATTCTGATTATTTATAACCTACCATATTATTCACACTTTTCTTATTCTATAATAGATTCTAGTATATTATTTCCCTTACTAAGCATTTGATATCACCCATATTATGTTTCCATTTACCTTGGTTATGAAGAAATTTATTAAACATGACATGTCTAGAAGAATAACATGTGTAGATAAATTGTGGGGGATGTTGAAGACTCATTATGGATTAAGTAGTTTCTTATATAGTGGTAAAAATATCTATTGGATGAGAAATACATAAGCTATATAAGTTAATGATTTATCCCAATTCTCTAAATATCTACACCTAAGAAGTCATGGGAATGTATGTAATACAATATTTTATATAAATCATGTAATTATGAGATATTTATGCTTATAATTCTATAATTGGTGTCAAATATAATATGTAAAGTATGTATTTTCGGCACCAGACATGGGAGTGTGGTTCTAGGTCTCTTTAGTTGGTATCAGAGTAAGGTTTAAATAATTTTAAATATTAGGATACTATCATTAAATGATAATTCAAGAGTCATAAATATCATGAAGTGTTGATAAATTAATTTTGATCATAATTTCAAGGTATAGATAACCCTTTGGGTTGGTATAAAATTTTATGTTAAGGTAATAATGAATAATTTATGTTTTTTGAGAATTATGATTATAAAAATTTAGTAAAAACCCTAGGAAAAAGTCTATATATAGAAAAACATCCTAAAATTATAATAAATTAGATATTGTATGGTTTTATTAGAAATTACATCCCAGTATAGATTCTGGAAAGTGGACGCAACTATGACATAGATGTACCCAAGGGCAATCACCTTAAAAAAGAATGGTTGAGTATCAAATTGATCTTCAATTGGTATATGATGAGAAAACCAAAGATTTCACAGCTAGCTAGATACTATTTGGGGATATTCTTTGGAAATTCACGTTCTTTTTATGAACCATTATGAGATATTTGAATATATTTAGATTATAGAGCGTGATAGGAAAATGACCATGGATAACCTAGGTTAAATTAATGGAGTTATTGGTTGATCCAATTATATCATAGTTTAACTGAAAGTATTATAGGTTTAAATAAAGGTTACATAGTGGAATATATATTAGGATTGACTTTTCATATTCATATGATTGTTTACTCTAATTGGATATTATTATGCCCATTATGGTTTTAGTATTTTTTGAAAGAAAGATCTTGAAAATAAAGACGTTGAAGGTATGTATGTAGAAATACCTATGTATTAAAAGATAACTAAGGAATCATATTTGGCACAAATGGTTACAACTAACAAAAATTTAGACATATGCTTATTAATAGGTAAAATATGAGTTTCCTAGTCTTACCTAAGATATTACGGATGAAACCTTATTAGAAATTAAATCTAGAGTCATGGATACCCTAAAATATTTTTATTAGTATTGATTAAAATTACGAGGATATAATTTATTTAAGGGGGTGGAAGAATGTAACACCCTTGAGATTTTTAATTATATTTTCTTTTAAAACCTAATGTGTTTAATAACTAGTTTCACATGAAACACTGAATCAAAACAAACTGCAAAAAATTGTATAAGTGTTACAATGTAGCTTTAGAATTGGAAATTATGAAATATATGTAGAAATAAAAATAAAGGTCATTATTAATACCAATACATTGATAAAATTAAATTAGTATAACTAAATAACTAATAAGATCATTTTATGATTAAAAATGTATTTTCCTAAAAATTACCTTTTTAGGTGTTATGAAATTTTATTTTAAGAAACTAAGTATATTATGAATAAAATATATTTTTTTATTTATAATATATTAAAACCAATTTTATTAGTTATTGATAAGAAATAAGAATAATAATAGTTAATATTTTTGAAAAGTTATTTTCCTATGAAAATAGTTTTCATTATATTTTTATATTATTATTTCAAAGTTTAATTCTAAAATTTTAGAATTTTAATTTTAAAAAATAACATCTAATTTTGTATTCATCATAACAATATCATCTTAAGATTATTTTTTGATATTTTTTTTGAAATAGCTAATTTTTAAGTGAATAGTGAAAAATACAGTTTTTACCAAAACTCTAAATTTTATTGCTTTATCATTATATAAGAAAGACCAAAAAGTTTATAAAAACTTTTAATTGATAAAATATTTATTTAAGGATTAAAAATATAAAAAAATGCTATTTTTAATTTAGAAAACCTATGATTATCATTCTAAGGACTTAAGTAATGTTTTCTAATAAAAACAACTTTTGTTTTTTATTAGATATTATTTTAGAAATATTAGGGTTTGGATTTCTTTTAAATCCACATAAATTTTATTTTTGTATAATAAAACAATTTATTTCTTCAAAAAAAATACCAATGATAAATTTATCCTACAAATAAATTTTATGCTTAAAAACACACTTTTTCTAAATAATGGTTTTTACGCGTTATGTGCATTAATTATAAAATTATCTTTCCTCACAGTTAGAAGTTTTTTTGATAAAATTTTTTTATACTTGGAATTAAAATTTATAAATTAATTAATATGTTCAATCTTAAATTTTTTTATTAAAATTAATTACCTAGGTTAAAAATTAGTTATTGTAGTAAAAATTAATTATGGTAAAATTTTAAAACCAGGGGGGAGCCTAAAATCAGTCAAATTTGTTGCCAAAATGTATGTTTGAGAGTATTATAGACCTTAAATTTTCACACATTCCATTATTTTTTATTTTTGAACCTTTTACCTTGGAATAGTGTCATGGCATTATTATAAATTAATGAGTAATTATAAAAATGATATTTTATTCACTTATAATGGAAGCTCACTTACACTACTTCAAGACACACCTATTACTTATAATTAATATTTAAAATATACCCATTTTAATTATCATATAATCCTATTTCATTACCATAATCCCCTGGTCACTAGATTTTATCCTAATCCCTTCATTTCCATGAAGACTTTCAAGAGAAATTTCAAGCTCTCTACATGAGTATTACTTACTCCTTAATCTTTTCCTCTTAATATTCATCCTCAAAACATATTCTAACAACATGTATATAATTAAATAAGTATAAATAATATTCTAAAATTTTATTATATTGATTATATCAAAATTATCTATTCCTATACCATTCATTTGAAAAAAATGAAAATACTGCTCATGCGTACGTACAGACTACCACCTCTATAAACGACACATTCTGTTTTTCATCACCGCCTTTCTAAGATGGCTTTAGAAATTATATAGGGAATAGATATTTTATTTATATCATTATTTAAATTCTATAAATATAAATTAGGTATTCTATAATTAATATTACTAATAATAGATCATTGTAAAATTAACCACTTAAAACGAACATCCCAAGAAGAAAAGTTGTTTAATTTAACAACTTATTTTTCATTCATATTATTCTTATAAATCATCTAAATTATTATTCATCACCTTAATATAATCTAAATAATTTCATTATACCTCTATGATAATGATACTATAACAAAATAATCACTTTCATAATCATAATCACACACATATTTTAGCTTGTTCTTGTTTGGATAGGTTTACACACCCACATGAACAATGCTATAAATTTATATCATGGATGACTATGAAAAATTATCTAATGGTGTTGTTATAAATTAATGATAAAATAATTTTTGTTTTATTATTTTGGAAATATTATATTAATATTTAACTTATCATTAATGTACCACCCATTTTTTCTTTAAAAATTTATAGAACAATCTCATCATCGATTCCATAATAATGAATAATAATTAAAAATACAATGGGATGAGAATATAACTTTATAAAAATTCAAGTATCACCTATTATAGTACCTATAATTATTTGAGAATGATGGAATTTGTAACAATAATTAATATTGACACCATTATCACAAAACTAGTGAAAAACAATCGAACAATCGATATTGAATGTAAATAATAACTAACTAATATAGATCTAGAGAATGATTATAAATGAAGATTATAAAAGGTAATAGGTATAAATAAGGTTCTAAAACAAGTGATTAAGATATTTATTTTTTTATATAGGAGGTCGGAGCATGTTCGACTAAACAAGATTAAAGGTAAGGGTTTCTTTGTCTTAATATTCAAATCCACAAGACATGTTTGATATTACACAACATGTTTTATTTTATATGGTGTAATTACTACCCGATTGGATTTTATTATTTCTATTAAAGTTTATTTAAGAGTATTTTCAAGTCTTTTCATAAATCCATCCTTCATATCCTTTTGATTTTATTGTTACCAAAATTCATAAGGGTTTTTTGTCTCATTTTTTTTCTTTGAGGCATGTTTCATATTATACACATAATTTAATTTATAGGGTGTGTATACTAAATATTTGATATATTATATCATTAATTACCTTTTAGTCCTGGTATTTTAAGTTAAATTTCAATCTCTCTCTTTCAAGGTTCTTTTATTGAAATGTTACCCAATTCGTAAAGGTTCTTCATAACTCAATTTACATTCTTTGAGTTATTAAAATTCTTCTTAAACCCTAAAATTATAAGATTGATTTATATTATCCTTTTATTTTATAAAATTTTATTTCCATTTTCATTTCTGTGTATTTACAATTATTTATCATGAACTTATTTCTGAAGTATTTTCACTTCAAATATTATGATAAGTTATAAGGGTTATTTGTCTCAATTTCCACTCCTTGAGAAATATTTAATATTTTACACCAAATTTTCTTTTATGTGGTGTAATTAATACCCTATGGGATTATATTACCATTATTAAAGATTATTTTTTTGGTATTTATAAGTTTATATCACAATATTTCCCCCATATTATTTTGAAACAAAAGTTTCTAAAGTCATAATAGTTTTTAGTCAACCTGATTTATTTTCATTGGGTAAAAAACTAAATTATTTAGTGATATTAATTTAAGTTTCTTTTATACCACCATTTATCCATTTCACATTTTATTATCCTTTTTTTATTTTAGGCAATTTTTTGAGTGATCCATATGCCCATTACTCTATATGGTGTTAGTTTGAGGGATGCTTACATAGGAAGATATTTCATTTATTGATTAGGGAATTTATCAACCTAACTTCAAAGACTAGGAATCTCCATGCAATTTCTTTTAAATATATGGGAATTTTACAAGTCCGCGAAATCTGACGGTGCACGATTATGAGGCCCAGAGTTCCTGGAATAATCCATCGAAGTTTTGTTAAGCTTAAGTTAACGCGTGTAAGAAGTTTTCCTGAAAAGTGGAATAAATATTAAATAGTTACTTGGATTAGAAATCTAAGGGCACCGTTGCACTCAGTATGGCGGGTTTACCCTAGGAGAGACTTATGATTAGTCGGCGTGAACCTCCTGTGAGAGAACCCAAATGTATCATAATTTTAACTAAAATAATTAAAGAAATTATTTTATTTTTCAAATGCTTATAACTAACAAACGGTAACTCAAATTAAAAATATGAGACCACTGCTGAACTCGTGAGGGTATGCTTTCTTTAAGCAGATACTAATTTTTGCTTGCATGGGCCACTATAGAAAGTTAGTTTTTGGCCGTAAATAAAATAATTAAGTGACAATTATTTTATTTTAAAATTTGTAACTTCTAAACGGTAAATCGGATTGAAAATACGAGAGTACCATTGGGTTTGTTGGGGTGTGTTTCACCTAGGAAGAGCCTAACCTCGACCGGCGCGGGTCGTGGGTGACTGATAATAATTTTCCGAACTTTTTTTGGGTACATTCAGTAAACGCACGAGCGACGTTTTATAACTTTTGAACCGGCGCTCGGAATTGAAATCTGAGGGCACCATTGAACTCGCAGCACCGGTATTTACTTAAGGATACTTTCACCTCGACAACAGTTGGTCTAGGGTGAAAGTTAGTTTTTGGGTTTTTCGTGGAATTTATAAAATAAAATAAACCTCTTTTTATTTTATTTTAAGATTCCATGTGGATATTTCTGGTGGGTTCCACTAGAACTAAACCTCTAGGTGGAAGTTGGAAGTGGGGAACACCACACCTTAACCTTCCATGAGAGGTTAAGGTGGTGGGGATCAACCGAACCATAACCTCCCATGAGAGGTTATGGTGGTGAGGAAAACCCAGGATGAAACCCCCCTTTAATTGGGAGAAACACTCAACTCCCACAATTAATGAGGGGGAGCCTCTTGACCTCTTCTACCTTAATTGTGCCAACGCACATACCATTAATCTTTCCAACACACCACATCGTTGCACCAACGTAAATTAATTGGCTTGCCCCTTTTTAAATTAAGTAACAACATCATTGGAATTTAGGAAGGTTCATAATAAATGAACCGTCATAAATTCCAACGATCGTTGCCTACCTCTCCCCCTATCTTATATATCTGGAGCTTGGGAGGAAGATTTGGGACGGCTTCACCAATCGACAAAGCGCTGGTAAAGTGATGTGACACCCAACACTTGGCAGATTACGCTCTCCAACGAAGAATGTGTTCTCCCGACGAAGAACGATCTCCCAACGAAGAACAAACTTAACTTCAACATTCTTCCTTAGGTCTTCCTACCGACATGGAGCGTCTTCCACGAGCCGACGCAACCCGGGATTGGAGGTGTGCATGATGGACGTGACGAACAATGATTCTCCTTCATCTTCTTCCTGTGACTTCACCGATAATGACCGATGATTAAAGGTAGGGGGTCTATTTTGCGTAATATACCTTTCTTTCCCTCATCTTAGTTTGAAATGAATCTATAGGAAGGTTTGTAAGAAATTATTGTTCATCGTTCTTCTTTGATGAACCAATTGCTATCACCTCTAAACGTGGAGGGTGCAGGCCAAACTAACATGGCCCGAATCCCTCCTCCAATATTTTTTGATGTTTCTTTAGCATGGCGATGAGACGATGACAACGAAGGCAGAAACAACAAAGGATGTGCTACCCACGACCTCTGTGAATCGCTCCGCCCCCGCGGCGCACCGATGCTCCCGGACGAACACCACTGGCCCGAGCCGCGCTGAACCGGCCAGACCGCGTCCTGCCCACGCCCTGCCCATGGCCTCCCTCATGCCCTTACTATCTTCCCATGCCCTCACCGCACCCCGTGCGGCCTCCCGGTTCCCTTCCCACGCCCCGCGCAGCCTCTCGCCCGCCCTGCCCGGCGCCCTGCCGGCCGGCCCGGTGCCCAGCCGACCTGCCTGCACCCTGCGCGGCCTCCCGACGCCCCGCTGGCCTGCCCACACCCCATGAAGCCTCCTGGATCCCTAACAACACCCGTCCGACCTCTGGGGCCGAGCTACCGAGCCATGCCCCTCGCAGCGCTGGCCGAACCAGCCCTGGCCTCCGGGCCGAGCCGCCTTTGCGGCGACCTTCGGGCCGAATCGCCCCCGTAGTTCGTTGGGCCGGGCCCAGCGGATTGGGCCAAACCTAGCGAACTGAAGTGGTCGACCCAGACCGGGTTGGCCCAGTCTGTATTGGGCCGAGTCGGTCCGACCGGGTCGGACCAGGCCCAAGCCCATTACCGACCCTTTACTTTCTTTGGCCATATCTTTGGCACCAGATGCCCGTTTGACGAACCGTCAGCGGCGCTGCTATTCTTGGAACGTGAAGTTCCCTTTGAGTATACCCCACTAGAGTTTGGGGAAATATTGAGATACGGTCAGGTTGGATTGTACACGAATCCAACCGGGCCCCCGGGACTAAAAAGCTTATAACTCACAGATCGGACGCCCGATTGACGTGCCGTCTGTTACGTTGAGACCCCTATGATGATCCGGACCTTTGAGATATTTCTACGTGGGACTTCATGATAGTTTTAGTATCTACCTTTATCTTGTGGAGTAGACCCTCCTGAAGACGAGCGAGCATGTACGAAGACCTAGTAGCTAGCTGAGACCCGACGACTTCTTGACCGATTCGACTCGGAGTGATTCGACTAGCCCAATGGGGAGCATCTGGTAGTTGGCGGTAGACCCATGACGGGGGAGTGCCTAGTAGTTGGCGGTAGACCCGTGGTACTCAACAGGAGGAGTACCTCTGCAGGCTATTAGGGGGAGCTCCTGGTAGTTGGCGGCAAACCCATAGTGGGGACCGCCTTTGTGTGAGCGTGACAGACCCACGATACTCGATTGGAGGAGTACCTCAGCATTCCAAGGTTAGTGGGAAGCGCCTGGTAGTTGGCGGCAGACCCACTGTACTCGACAGAGGAGGAGTTATCCAGCAGCTATGGTTCCGACAATGTGAATAAAAATCCTGGTTGAGCTGAGTCAGTAACTTTTGAGTTTACCTCATGATTGAGACAAATTACTTGATAACTTAGGTATATGTATGACCATATACCTATGTGTGGTTATCTATTGATTTATTACTTTGTGGTTTATCTTTGTTGGATGTTTGTGAGACCTTGAGGGTCTCGGGGTCCCTACTGAGTATTGTTATACTCACCCCTGCACGGGCTATGCCCGCACCTCTTTGTGTTAGTTGCAGACGACGAACAACGCTGACTGAGGATCAGAGTATCAGGACTGTACGATACCTGGAGGTGGACCTTACGACGAGTCGGTACACGGAGGAGACTGACGGGTGTGGAGTGCTGAGGAGACTATCTGTACATACCCTTCAGGTAGGAATCCCCGGAGGACAACCCAGTAGCCGCTTTACCCTTTTCTTCAGTTGTACTTGTTTTTAGTTTCCTTGTACTTTACAGTTCGACTTTTATTTCTGACCCCCTTTACTTTTCAACACTTCTTTTTGTATACAGTTTTTACTTAGTGTTTGCTTCCAGTTTGTACTCTGATTATGTATGTTTACAATTTATAAAGGCAATGCCTTCTCGGTTTAGGGATTTACACCTTTGGTGCTAGTCGCCTGCCCCTGGCCTATGGAAGGCGGGCTTGGGGTAGTCACGACACGAGCCCCAGGGGATGGGTCATGACAAATTGGTATCAGAGGAGTCAGTTCTACTATAGAACTTAGGACTATGATCTTTCTTTTTTGTAAATCAATAATGTTAAGTGTACCGAGTGTGGTTCTTAGTTCAGGGAGTCCAGTGTTGGTGTGGCGGTCAATGTATCTATACACTAGGACCCTGACTACAGATCTCTGACTTAGTGCACGAAAACACTAATTTCTTGTGTGTTTTTAAAAGTTTTCTTTATGTCATCTCAACCAGGTTAGCTCACCTAGTATAACTTTTGACTGTGTCTCATATGTTCAGGATGCCTCAGTGCAGACTGCCAGTTAGAGTTCCGAGAGAGTACTCGATGCCGACCCACCGAGCAACGAGGCTCTGGTGCATGGCCCTCTTACTATGTTGGCACCTTTGGGTGGTGTACCAGCAGTAACACTACCTGTTGGGAAGCAGATGCCATCAGCCGCATTGGCAGATGGTGCACGTCGACTGAGTGCATTGTACGAGTTCTAGCGGTAGAGGCCTCTGAGGTTACGAGGTGATATAGATTTCTAGGCTATAGAGGACTGGCCTAAGGAGGTGGATGAGAGTTATCTAGAGCCCGATACTCGATGAATATGTTACAATCAGTGATTTGGGGCTCAGACTACCAAGCGAGGAGTGTTTTAGGACATCCGAGCCAACACCGTTTCTCTAGATGCAAGAGAGAACCTTTACGGATTGAATGTTATTTGGATAAGTGGATACTACCATTGAATGTTAGTAGTGGGAAAGCATGAAACTGATGCCAGTCTCAGATACTTGAGTGCGTAAAATGTTTCAAGAAGAGGAAGTGTTAAGGACAGATGAATTTTCTGGGCAGAAGATGTAGAAACAGAGCTAGGAGAGCAGCATGAGGTGGTTTACATTTTGACATGTTACAACCACCCGCCTTTGTAGTCCCCTCCAGGCTTAGGGATTTGGAAGGCATGGGAAGAGAGTAGCTGCATTCGGTCAAGGAGTGTGACCCAAGGGCTCTAGGAATGATTCGAGGTATGGACTATATCTACTACTAGCTGTTGTATCAATAGACATAGGTACCAATCATTCATTCCTTCCATGAATCTTATCCCAGACCTAGAGTTTTCGATTGAACCGTTGACTTGACCCTCATGTCAAGAGATAACTTTGGGAGGAGACTCTATAATCACACTTACACCGACGGTGTGATCTGACCCTAGAGGTGAGAGTTTCGGTTGGAACCTCTTGGTGGAAGCGTCGAGGCCTTAAGACGTTAGTTTGGGTATGGACTGGGAAACCACGATTCATACATAGATTGACTGTATTAGGAAAAAAGTTTGAGGTTTATCTACAACGTTGGGATGAGGTTTTCCTTAGTCAGCAAAAAAGGGAACCCAGGCAGCACAGATTAAACTCATGCATAGAAGGGTACAACCGATCACTCTTGAGTCGGCCAGACTTACCCTCGTGGCAGCAGAAGTTTTGAGTTTTCAGTTCCAAATAGGAGTGACAGAACATGGGGACATCTTTTAAAAATATGTTTCCAAGATTATCCCCCCAAAGGGGGAGGGATGTCTGCTTTGGATGAATACTACCAGAGGTTCGTTCTAGACTTCTACAGTGTTGCAGAACCACTATCAGCCTTGAAAAAGAAGGGGAAACCCTTTGTGTGTTTGGAGAGATTCTAGCAGAGCTTTCAGAAGCTGAGGTAGAGGCTGACTAGTGTCCCTATCTTGAGGCTTCCAGAGGAAGGAATAGGGTACATAGTCTACTGAGACGCATTAGGGACCGGACTCAGGTGTGTCCTAATGCAGGAGCGAGCAGTGATTGCATATGGTTCTCGACAGCTGATACAACACGAGCAGAACTATGCTACCCATGACCTGAAGTTAGCAGCCATGATCTTCACCTTGAAGATGTGGTGACACTATCTTATGGGCAAACGTTTTACCGTGTACTCTGATCACAAGAGTCTCAGGTATATATTCTCTTAGAAGGACCTGAACCCAAGATAGAGACAATGGATTGAGTTCCTTCAGGATTATGACTTCGAGATAATCTATACTCCTGGGAAGGGGAATTTTGTTATAGATTCACTCAGTAGGAGGTCTGGTATACAGCTGATAGGAGAGGCGACAGAGCAGCTGGCTACCTTACAAATATCCTTTGTGGATAGAAATGAATCAGCCTTTCTACAGTATCTTAAAGTCTCTCCCCCACTTCTTCAACGAGTCAGGGAGGCATAGCGTGGAGACGCTGGCTGCGAGACATGATGTGCCCAGATATCCACAGGGTAGGCACCTGATGGATTTTCTGAAGGTGGGGAGCATGTCATCCTCTTCAAAGGATGTGCTATGGTACCAGTGTCACTTCAAGATAAAGTTTTGAGGGATTTCCACACATCTCCTTTAGTGGTACATCCAGGAGTGGTGAATATGTATTAGGACCTCAAACGACAACACTGGTGGCCAGCTATGAAGAAGGCAGTAGCAGAGTTTGTCTCTCGATGCCTCATTTGTTAGCAAGTGAAGGTGGAGGACTAGGTACTAGAAGGCTTGGTACAACCTTTAGAGGTCCCAAAGTTGAAGTGGGATGGGATATCCATGGACTTTGTGATGGGTCTTCCACATACATCTAGGGGACACAACTCGATTTGGGTGATCGTTGACCGACTCACCAAGTTGGCCCACTTCCAACCAATCAGAGAGCAGAGTTCAGTAGAGATCTTGGGACACCTATACGTGTAGAAGATTTTGCGGTTACATGGAGTAACTTATTCTATTGTCTCTGATCGTGACACACACTTTACTTCCTGGCTATGGAAGGGGTTGTAGGAAGATTTCAGGATGCAACTTCATTTGAGCACCACCTTCCATCCTCAGAAGGATAGTCAGACTGAGCGGACTATTCAGACCCTTGAGGACATGCTGCATGCTTCTTTCCTCTACATCAGTCATAGCTGGGAGGACCACTTTCCTTTAGTGGAGTTTTCTTACAAAAACATCTATCACTCCACCATAGGGATGACACCTTTTTAGGCGTTGTACATGCGACCTTGCAGATCACCCTTGTGATGGACTGACCCCGAAGAGTCAGCACTAGTGGGACCAGAGATGGTACGAGCTACCACAAAGAATTTGCAGATCATCTAGGATCGAATGAAGACTGCACATAGTAGACAGAAGTCGTATGATGATAGGAGATGCGGACCTCTGGAGTTCAAGGATGACAACTACATCTTTCTATGGGTCTCACCTCGATGAGGTCTATAGAGATTTGGCCGAGGCGGCAAGTTATCTCCTAGGTTCATCGGACCTTTTCAGGTCCTCAACAGAGTTGGTGAGGTGGCTTACAACTTAGCTCTTCCACCTCAGTTGAACTGGGTGTACAATGTCTTCCACGTATCTCAGTTGAGGAGATACGTTCATGACCCTTCCCACATAATCGACCATAGAGAGATGGACATCGATTATGGGGAGACTTTTATGGAGGTTCCAATGGAGATTGAGGATCAACAGGAGCGGGTACTACATGGATGGTCGGTACCTCTGGTGCGTGTTCGCTGGCAGCAAAGAAACCTCCATGAGAGCACATGGGAGCAGGAGTCTCAAATGCATGCTCAGTACCCCCACTTGTTCCCTTAGTTATGATTTGTGGATTATGGGGACGTAAATCCCTGAGGTGGGGAGAATGTAAAGACCCATAATTTCCATGTAATATTTTTAAATATATAGAAATTTTACGAGTTTTCAAAATCTGACAGTGCGTGATTCTGAGGCCCAGAGTGCCTGGAATATTCTGTTGGAGTTTTGTTAAGCTTAAGTTAATGCGCATAAGCAGTTTTCCTAAAAAAGTGGAATAACGCTTAAACAGTTACTCAGATCATAAATCTGAGGGCACTTTTGTGTTCAAGATGGCGGGTTTACCCTAGGCGCGACTTATGATTAATCGAACCTCCGGTGAGAGAACCCAAAAGTAGCATAATCGTAAATAAAATAATTAAATAAATTATTTTATTTTTCAAATGCTTATAACTCACAAATGGTAACTTGGATTAAAAATGTGAGACCACCGTTAAAATCATGAGGGTATGCTTTCTTTAAGTAGATACAAACTTTGGCCAGTGCGGGCCACCAGAGAAAGTTAGTTTTTGGCTGCAAATAAAATAATTAAGAGACAATTATTTTATTGTAAAATTTATAACTTCTAAACGGTAGCTCAGATTGAAAATCCGAGAGTACCTTTGGGTTTTTTAGGGTGTGTTTCACCTAGGAAGAGCCTAACCTCGGCCGACGTGGGTCGAGGGTGACTAATAATAATTTTCCAAACTTTTTTTCCAGGTACGTTCAGTAAACGCACGAGCGGCATTTTATAACTTTTAAACCAGTGCTTAGAATTGAAATCCGAGGGCACCGTTGAACTCGCAACGCTGATATTAACTTAAGGAGACTTTCACCTTGACAACATTTGGTCGAGGGTGAAAGTTAGTTTTTGGGTTTTTTGTGGAATTTATAAAATAAAATAAACTTCTTTTTATTTTATTTTAATCTTCCATGTGGATATTTATGGTGGGTTCCATCGGAACTAAACCTCCAGGTGGAATTTGGAAGTGGGGAACACCAGAACTTAACCTTCCATTAGAGGTTAAGGTGGTGGGGATCATCCGAACCATAACCTCCCATGAGAGGTTATGGTGTTGGGGGCCACCCGGGATGAAACCCCCCTTTAATTGGGAGAAACCCTCAACTCCCACAATTAATGAGGGGGATCCTCTTGTCCTCTTCCACCTTAATTTTTCCAATTCACATACCATTAATCTTTCCAATGCACTGCATCGCTGCGCTAGAATAAACTAATTGGCTTTCCCCTTTTTAAATTAAGTAACAACGTCGTTGAAATTTAGGAAGGTTCCTAATAAATGAACCGTCATAAATTCCAATGATCTTTTCCCACCTATCTCCCTCTCCTATATATCTGGATCTTGGGAGGAGGATTTGGAATGACTTCACCAAGCGACGAAGCGCTGGTAAAGTGACGTGATGCCCAACACTTGGCAGATTATGCTCTCCAACAAAGAATGTGTTCTCCTGATGAAGAACGCTCTCCTGACGAAGAACAACCTCAATTTCGACCTTCTTCCTCAAGAACTTCCTACCGACGTGGAGCATCTTCCACGAGCCAACGCAACCTCGGATTGGAGGTGTGCGTGGAAGACGCGACGAATGACGATTATCCTTCATCTTCTTCCCGTGACTTCACTGACAATGACATACAATTAAAGGTAGGGGGTTTACTTTGCGTAATATACCTTTCTTTCCCTCATCTTCGATTGAAAGGAATCGATGCGAAGGTTTGTAAGAAATTGTTGTTCATCGTTCTCCTTTGATGAACCAATTGCTATCAACTCTAAACGTGAAGGGTGCGGGAAAAACTAACATGGGACGACTCCCTACACCAATCTTTTGTGATGTTTATTTGGCATTACGATGAGGCGATGGCGATGAAGGTGGCAATGAAAAAGGCTGCGCTACCCGTAGCCTCCAGGAATCGCACCGCCCCCGCGGTGCACCGATGCTCCCAGCCGAACACCGCCGGCCCGCGTCGGCCTGATCCGTGCCGAAACGAAAAAGCCATGCCCTGCCCGCACCCCGTGTGGACTCCCGGCGCCCTGACTGCTCCCAGCGCGGCCTCCCGCGCACCCTACCTGGTGCCTTGTCGGCCTGCTCGCGCCCCGCACGGCCTCCAGACGCCCTGCCCGGTGCCCCGTCGGCCTGCCCGCACCACGTGCGGCCTCCCAGTGCCCTTCCATCACCCGACTGACCTCCAGGGCCAAGCCGCTGAGCCACAACCCTTGCGGTGCTAGCCGAACTGGCCCCGGCCTCCGGGCCGAGCCTCCTACGCGGCGACCTCCGGGCCGAACCGCCCCCGCAGTTTGCTGGGCTGGGCGCAGTAGATCGGGCTGAACCTAGTGGACTGACCCACCCAATGGGCCGGGTCAGACCCAGACCGGGTCGGCCCAGTCTAGGTTTGGTCGAGTCGATCCGACCGGGTCGGACCGGGCCCATGCCCATTACCGACCCTTTACTTTCTTTGGCCATATCTTTGATACCGGATGTCCGTTTGATGAACCGTCAGTGGCGCTGGTATTCTCAGAACGTGATGATCCCTTCGAGTATACCCCACTAGAGTTCAGGAAAATATTGAGATACGATCAGGTTGGATCGTACAAGAATCCAACCGGGTCCCCAGGACTAAAAAGCTTATAACTCACAGACCGGGCATCCGATTGACGCGCCGTCTGTTGCGTTGAGACCCCTATGATGAGACGAAACTTTGAGATACTTCTATGTGGTATTTCATGACATTTTAAGTATCAACCTGTAGCTCATGGATCAGACCCTCCTAGAGACGAGCAAGCGTGTATGGAGACCTAGTAGGTGGTTGAGACCTAACGAATGATTGACCGATTCGACTCAGAGTGATTCGACTAGCCCAGTGGGGAGCGCCTGGTAGTTGGCGGCAGACCCACGGTGGAGGATCGTCTGGTAATTGGTGGTAGACCCGTGGTACTCGACAGAAGGAGTACCTCTGCAGGCTATTAGGGGGAGCACTTGGTAGTTGGTGGCGGACCCACAATGGGAAGCACCTCTGTGTGAGCGCGGCAGACCCATGATACTTGACAGGAGGAGTACCTCAGCAGTCCAAGGTTAGTGGGAAGTGCTTGGTAGTTGGCGGCAGGCCCACTATACTTGACAGAGGAGGAGTTCTCTAGTAGCTGTGGTTTCGACAATGTGAATAAAAATCCTGTTTGAGCTGAGTCAGTAACTTTTGAGTTTACCTCATGGTTGATAAGGATTACTTGATAACTTAGGTATATGTAAGGGCATATACCTAAGTGTGGTTATCTATTGATTTCTTACTTTTTGGTTTATCCTTTTTGTATTTTTGCGAGACCTTGAGGGTATCGGGGTCCCTACTGAGTATCGTTATATGCACTCTTGCATGGGCTATGCCCGCACCTCATTGTGTTGGTTGCAGACGACAGACAGCGCTGACACGAGGATCAGAGTAGCCAGACTGGATGGTACCCGGAGGTGGACCTTACGATGAGTCGGTACACAGAGGAGACTGACGGACATGGAGTGCTGAGGAGGCTATCTTTACCTACCCTTTAGGTAGGAATCCCTGGAGGATGACCCAATAACCGCTTTACCATTTTCTTCAGTTGTACTTGTTTTCAGTTTCCTTGTACTTTACAGCTGGGATTGTATTTCCGGCCCCCTTTACTTTTCAGCACTTCTTTTTGTATACAGTTTTTACTTAGTGTCTGCTTCCAGTTTGTACTCTAATTGTGTATGTTTACAATTTATAAATGCAATTCCTTCCCAGCATAGGGATTTAAACCTTTGGTGATAGTCTCCCACCTTTGGCCTAGGAAGGTGGGCTTTGGGTAGTCACGACACGGGCCCCGGGGGATGGGTCGTGACACTAAACATATACCCATTACTCTATATGGTGTTATACTAAGGGATTCTTATAGATAAATGTAACATCCCCGACCTGGAATCCACTAAACCTATGTCCTGAGCCGGGTCACCACATGACCTCAAGCGCGCCTCCCCATATTCCAGAGGTTTCCGAATAGCAGTGAGGGTCTAATAGGATATGTGGGGAGACTATACCCTCTTTACCAAAGTAAGTCACAATAGAAAGCAATTTAAATAATGGAAAAAATAGGAAAAAACAATAAAATGAATAATAAACCACTCCCAAACTGGGTACAAATCATATCTAATAGTAAACATGTCAGGCCATGCTATAGTGCCAAGTAAAAAAACCCAAAATAAAGACAAATAGTAGAATCCACAAAACGGTTCGGGATCCAAGTCTTGAACCTCATCCGTGCACAAACTGAACCTGACTCATTTCAAAAGCATTGGACCTTGCCATTTTCTTGACCTAAAACCATGAAATCTCCTCAGGTACCCAACGGTGGCCCGAGAAGGGTGTGAGTATAACTGAGTAGGCCACCACCAATGGTGTCTACAAAATATCCAGTAAAAATAGATAGTGTATTCAAGTGATAAATAGTGTATAGTCAAGGTAACCAATTCAATAAGCCATTCTAGACTATGTTCCTTTAAAATTATACTACCATTGAATCTAGGTTCACTACTTAGGAATTCCATGGTTTAATATACCTTTTTTATGTGTTTAATAGATTAGGCATGTTCAATATTCTCAAGAATATGGGAATAAAGATCAAGGCCTATCTTACTAGGCATCACATTATAATAACCTTATAATACTCACCTCGAAGCCTCAGTCCAAGTGGAATGAATCCTTTATAGAAATAGAACTCCATCCCCTTCCCTAACCTGTGCATTTGGGGGTGGAGTTAGAACCTCGGTCCAACTCGACCCGTAGGCATAGAACCTCAAGTCTATACCCCACTCTACCAATCCATGTGCACATGCTTATTTATCATTCACCACAATTAACCACATCACAACAAGCACATCCAATATCATTTTCAACATCACAACAATATCAATAAATGGGAAATTAACATTATTCCTCATTCCATTAACACATTCATAATTTATATCACTTAACCCTTTATCCCCATTTCCCATTTTCCATACGTATCTCACTAATCATATTCAAGTGTAAACATAATTCCTTACCATATTCCCATTGATCCCATTTAACCTATTTAAATGTCAACCAAACAATCTCTTAGACCTTAACCACACTATAAGCAACTATCCACCATCCATTATAACCCATTACATAAACCAATTAATCTACTCGCTAATTCTCTACATCATTATGAGTCAATTTCACACCTTACATTTTCGTTATCCCTAATTGAGAGGACCGAAACACCCCATGGGTAGCCTTAAATTGGTCAAGTAATCCTCCTTGCATCCCATCGGGATCAAGAGGGGTTCAATTAATCATTTAGAAACCCAATACACCACATCTTGTTAATGGCATCAAGAACACATCAAGAAGGGAAACAAGAATGAAACCCTACTTGTACAAATTTATGAATAATCTATGGGATATAACTTATAGATCACCTATCTTGAATCTATTAGCGGATTCAATCCTAATTGAGGCTTTAGATTCTGATTCGACCACCCTTTTAAGCCTCAACCTAAATCTCATAAGAAAAGAAAGGTTTTAGAGCTTCAGATGGAGAGAAGGAAGAGATACAAACCCTAAACCAAAAAGAGAAGAAAGGGTGGTAGTATCCTTACTCGGATCTTCAATCCACAACCAAAAACACTCCAAATGTCCATAAGATGAGGGAGATTGATCCATGGGAGATCTTGAAGCTTTGGGGGAATCACTAGGGTTCAAGGGTGAAGAAAGGAGGAAAATCCCGAGTGGAACTTAAAATCCCGCAATGGATTTTTTGTAATTTTATGAATGTTACTGGGCCTCACGGTTTAACCGCACAGTTTTCCAAACCGTGTGCAAACCATTTAGATGATACTATTCAAAAACAACCCCTCACACGATTACTTGTGATTTCTACATGGTTTTCTCTAACCATGTGTAAACCGTGCAACATGCCTAGAAACCCCCTTTTTCTTCCTCTTTCGTGTTCCAAACCCCTAGAACACCCCCAAGGCTTGACATGAACTTGGGAAAACACTTATTTAACCAAAATAAAGAATTTAACTAAACTTAAAAAAATCATACCTTAAGGGAGATCTGGGATCTTACAACCTCCCCACCTTATGACAGCTCGTCCTCAATCCTCTCCTTCTGAGCATCATTGAGTTCCAAAGAAAAAGAGATCGGTCCACTATGCCGGCATATTTGATTCCCGCTCCCAAGTATCCTCCTAAACATTTCCATGCTGCCATAGAACATGAACCATAGAAACCACCTTTCCCCACAAGACCTTCTCACTATGATCCATAATATGAATCATATGATCCTTAAAGGACACATCAACCTCAATCTCAACATCATCAGCGTTGATCATATGAGATAGATCAGGGTGATACTATTGGATTTGTGAAACATGGAAAACATCATGAATCCCAATGTACCACTATAGAAGATATAAATGATAAGCCACAGGTCTGATCCTCTCCACAATCTCAAATGGCCCCACATACCTAGGCACTAACTTTCCCTGTTTTCGAATACGACAATGACCCAACCTTAGAGACACCCAAAGAAACACACTATCACCCACCATAAACTCAAGATGTCTATAATGATGATCAACATATGAATTTTTCCTACTACAAGATATTTCAATATTCTTATGAATCAATCGAACCTTCTCTAATATCTCCAACACTAGACTCAGTCCTAATAGCTTAGATTCTCTAACTTCTACCCAACACAATGGAGATCTACGCAATCTACTATAGAGTGCCTCGAAAGGTGCCATTTGAATAGTGTCCTAAAAACTGTTATTGTAGGCAAAATCAATGAGTGGAAAGTTTTTCTCCCATGAACCTCCAAAATCTAGAACACAAGCTCTCAACATGTCTTTTAATACCTGAATTGTATGCTCTGACTTCTCGTCAGTCTATGGGTGGTAATTCGTACTCAACAAAACCTGGGTACCAAGTGCCTTCTGTAGTCCCTTATAGAAGCATGAGGTGAAACATGGATCATGATATGAAACTATGGTTCTCAGCACACCATGCAACTGTACTATTTCTCGAACATACAATTCTCCCAACTAGTCGATTGTATAGGTCTTCTGGATTGGTAAGAAATGAACCATTTTGGCCAGCCGATCTAACACCACCCAAATCACATCATTCTTCCAAGAAATACTTTGAATAACCACTAAAAATTCCATCGTTACATCATTCCACTTCCACTTTGGAATATTCAATGACTACAAAAACCCACCTAGATGATTATGTTCAGCATTCACCTGTTGACAGATAAGGCATCATTCCACAAAACTCACAACTTCTTTCTTCATTCCCAGCCACCAAAACTGCCTACGAAGATCAAAATACATCTTATTCAAGATAGGATTCACTACCCACTTTGACATGTGAAACTCACACATCAAATCCTCCTATACATCTTCTGAAACCACAACACAGTCATGAACATAAGCAACTCCATCAACACCGAAAGTCCAACCAGAAGGTGACTCCCCACCTTTAAGAATTTCTTTCATAGAAAACACCATGGATCCACCAAATGACTCTCTTTAACTCGGATCAAAAGTATGTATTCAAATTATATAGTCGTAAGGGTCATCTTCCCATGCCTATCCCACACCTCAAAATGTATCTCAATGAATGAGGACATCATCTTCCACTCTAACTGGATTCTTGAACCACCTGATTCGGAGTCTTCTAGCTCAGAGCATTAGCGACACTATTCCCTTTCCCTAGTGTGTATAACAACTCAAAATCTAAGGATTTTAGGTACTCAGACTGCCTTCTATGTCGAAGATTCAAATCCCACTGAGAGAATATGTACTCAAGACTTTTATTGTTAGTGAACACCATGAAAGGTTCTCCCAACAAGTAATGCCTCCAACAATTTAAGGCATAAACCACAATAGTTAGCTCCGGGTCATGAGTAGGATAATTCCTTTCATGTGGTATCAACTGCCTCAACCCATAAGCCACAACCTGATTATCCTGCATCAACACTTCCCCAATTCTAACACTGGACACATCACATAACAAGGTGTACTTACTTGGTTTAGGTAAGATCAAAATCAGTGCATTGGTCAACTGCTTATTTAGCTCCTAAAAATAATTCTCAAAAGCCTCTAAACAATCAAACTTAATTCCCTTCTTGGTTAGGCCTGTGAGTGGCACTACTAAATGAGATAAATCTCTAAGAAACCTTCAATAATAATTGGCCAAACCCAAAAAACTCCGAACATCAGAGATGTTCTTGGACTGCTCCCAAGACACCACAACCTGTACCTTTTTTGGATCCACCGACACACCTGACTCAGAAATGATGTGTCCTAAAAAGTGCACCTCATCAATCCAAAATTGACATTTTGATAGATTGGTGTAAGCCTATGATCTCTTAGTGTACTCAAGATGATGCCAAGATGTTTGGAATGATCATCACGAGTTATAGAGTACACCAATATGTCATCAATAAAGAAAAATACAAAATGATCAAGGTATGGGTGGAATATCTAGTTCATCATGGCCATGAACACAGCCGGTTCATTGGTCAATCCAAACAACATCAGTAGAAATTCATACAACCCGTACCTGCTTCGGAAAGCTGTCCGAGGTATGTCAGAAAGACTCTCCCTCAAATGATGATATCATGATCTCAAATCAATCTTAGAAAACACTAAGGCACCTCTGAGCTGATCAAAAGGTCATCAATTCTAGGAATAGGGTATCAGTTCTTAAACTTAATCTAGTTTAGCTTCCTATAATCGACACATAACCTTAGTGATTCATCATCCTTCTTAGAAAACAACACAAAAGATCCCCAGGGTGATTTACTAGGATGAATAAACCCTGTATACTATAATTAATCTAAATGAACATTCAATTCTTGGATATTTTCTGGTTCCATTCGATATAGTGGAATGGAAACTGGCTCTGCCTTTAGAAACAACTAAATCGTAAACTCAACATATCTCTCGGGTGGTAACCCCAAGAAGTCCTCATGAAACACATCCTGAAACTGGTCCACAACAAGAGGGAAGACTGGTTTTCCTTTCTCTTCATCATCTAACATAAGACATGCTACTTGGGATGTGAGTTCTCCCAACTACTGGTGTAGCAGTCCTGTATGGCCCGATTGAGTATCCCACTCACCAAAAAGGACATAAGTGCTTCCATCGAGAGATGTAAATGTTACTCGACATTGATAACAGTTGATATGGGATTGATATAACACCAAACAATCCATCCCAAATATTAGGTCAAAACCTAACATATTTAGGAGAAAAAAATCCCACAAAAAATGATATCCACCGACCTCCAGAGTACAAACCTTACACTGCCTGATGTCCTCAACTCATACCCCTAATAAAGTATCAAGTGACATTACCTCATATGTAGTATCCACAGTTAAGCCCAACAAAACTATGCACTAATTAAAAATAAAGGAATGCATAGAACCTATATCTAATAAAGCACTAGGAATCATGGAATCTACAAGAATCGTACCTTGAATGGTATATGGTCTCACCTCACCACTGTCAGGTGTAGTCTGAACTACATGGAGATGACATTCCCCTTTACCTTGGGCTCTAGCCTAAGTACCCTATATTGTGCTTCCATATTGATAAGTTTGATCTCACCATATAGTTCCATATCCACAACCTCTACTAGTACATCCCATGAATCTCTAACTGCTCGCCTGATATAGGGTAACCGACCCCCTTCCTACACTCGACATCTACCTCTAACCTCCATCATTTCCTGACCATCGTGGGTTCCTGCAGAACCTCTTCACGTGGCCTAACCTGCCACATGCTCGACACTCAACTAGTGGGTGAGGAAATTGGTCATGATTGTTCCCCAGCCTACCACACTAATAGTAGAATACCTGGTCGCTTCCCTAAGAAGCTGACCCCCTCTTCTGGATTCTCTGTGCACTTCCACCATACTAAAAATTTTCAAAACGGTGCTTCCTACTATCATAAGCCTCACCACTTTCTTGCCTAGTTGGCACCACAAGTTCACTACCTAAAGCTCCCTTAAGGTACCCCTTTGAGATAAGGTCTTGATCCACCACTTCAATAAACCTTTTCAGATGAAAGATATTCTCCTCAGATCTGATCTCTTATCTCAGCCTGTCCTGGAAGAATTTCACCACAGCTGCCTCATCTCCTGTCAATGTTGGAACAAAGCATCTCAAATCAGTGAAACGACTAGTATAGTCCATTACCAACATTGTCCCATGATTCAACCTCATAAAATCCACAAAGTTCTACAACCTCAAGGTTTCTGGGTAGAAGTGCTCAAGAAAATTATCCTAAAAATACTTACACATCATTCCTTATTCCTTCTCCATTTGAACCATGATTTCCCACCAATGCTTTGCTAGACCTCTCAGCATATAGGTTTCTAACTTGACTCACTTCTCTAGAGGAGTCCCTATATGGTTAAGAATAGTTTGGATGGACTCTATCAAAAGCTCCACTGCCTATGGCCCACCCTCTATGCTAAAGGTCAGAGGGTGGTATAGCTGAAACTCCATGGTCAGCTCAAACATACTCGGTCCAACCTGCCCTAGGTTCTATTCCATTATTTTCATAAAATGAGAAAAGTTATCATAGAACTAATCTTCCCTATCTTCTTGGATCACCACGCTCTATTGATCCACTATTAGAGGAGCATTCTCAGCAACGTCCTCCTATCGCCCAAAAGTCACACATCTTTGAGGTGGAATTTCTCTACAATGCCAAATGCAACCATAAATATTTTACAAATAGGAAAAATATATAGGTAGTCTTATCACTTAACATAGCCAAACCACTTTGCATAAACTACCCAAATGAGCCCACTCACTACTGGATCACTACCCTTGGACATCTCTCCTAAGGTTATGGCTAACACAAGTATATAATTCACATAGTTACAAGCCTTATCTTTTACACCAATTCAAAACAACTTCCATCTCCAAATTTACTCTTACAACAGGTTAATCAAATTTTACTTCTTTATCATGCACCATTTTCTAATTACTAATTGACATTTTCACTTCCCTTTTTACCCATTCATACCATATTATTAGGCACACTTTCATTTATTTTAAGAAAAACAAATACATCTTAAACTTTATATCCCACGAACCCATCCTGTGTGTGTGCCTACATGATGCATGTATCTTACCTATATAGGTGCCTAGAATTATTCATGAATGCACAACCTCATACCCTTCCGTCCACGAGAGAAATATCACAAAACTATCAAATCCCAAAACAAGTGCATCACTCTATGATGAAATATCATCAAATATAACAACGCATAACAAGAACAACAATCCCCTCCCAGGGTGACTTGGGTTTTCCCTCATACATGGGTTAGATACTCCTAAGAACAAGATCATTACCAAGGCTTGGCACTTTCCTAAACTCCTATCTACCATCCCCAAATAGTAATAAATAGAAAATAACTCATTTGATACCACTTTGTAATGTACTTGACCTATAATCCACTAAACCGGTGTCCTGAGCCAGGTTGCCACATGACCTCAAGCATCCCCACATATTCCAGAGGTTTCCGACTAGTAGAAAGGGTCTAATAGGATACGTGGGGAGACTATACCCTCTTTACCAGAGTAAACCACAACAGAAAATAATTTAAATAACGGAAATAATAGGAAACAGACAATAACATTTATAATAACAAACTCCCAAACTGGGTACAAATAATATCCAATAATAAATATGTCATGCCATGCTATAGTGCTAAGTAAACAAAACCCAAAAGAAATACAAAAAGTGGAATCTCCAAAATGGTCCTGGCGCCAAGTCCCAAACCTCATCCATGGACAAACCGAACTTGACTCACTTCCCAAGCATGTGACCTTGCCCTTTTCTTGACCTGAAACCATGAAATCTTCCTGGGTACCCAATGCCGACCCAAGAAGGGTGTGCGTATAACTCAGTATGCCACCACCAATAGTGTCTAAAAAATATCTAGTAAAAATAGATAGTGCATGCAAGTGATAAATAGTGGCAAGTAAAGGTAACCTATTTAATAATCCATTCTAGACTATGTTCCTTTAAAATTATACTAACATTGAATATAGGTTCACTACTTAGGCATTACATGGTTTAATATACCTTTTTTCATGTGTACAATGGATTAGTAATGTTCAATATTCTCAAGAATATGGGAATAAAGATCAAGTCCTATCTCACTAGGCATCACATTATAATAACCTCATAATCCTCACCTCAAACTCTCAGTCCAAGTAAAATGATACCATTAGGGGAATATAACTTCATCTCCTTCCCTAACCCATGCATTTGGGGGTAGAGTTAGAGCCTTGGTCCAACTCCACTCATGAGCGTAGAACCTCAAGTCTATACCCCACTCTACCAAGCCATGTGCACATTATTATTTATCATTCACCATAATTAACCACATCACAACAAGCATAACCAATATCATTTGCAACATCACAAAAATATCAATAAATGGTAAATTAACATTATTCCTCAATCCATTAACACATTCATCATTTATATCACTTAACCCTTTATCCCCATTTCCCATTTCCCATGCCTATCTCACTAAGCATATTCAAGTGTAAATATAATTCCTTATCATATTCCCATTGACCCCATTTAACCTATTTAAATGTCATTCAAACAATCCCTTATACCTTAACCACACTAGACACAAGTATAAACCATCCATTATAACTCATTACATAAACCAATTAACCTACTCATAAGTGTCTACATCATTATGATTCAATTTCACACCTTACATTTCTGTTATCCCCAATCGGGAGGACCAGAACACCCCATGGGTGGCCATAAATTGGTCAAGTCATCCTCCTTGAATCACATGGGGATTAATAGGGGTTTAATTAATCATTTAGACACCTAGTACACCACATCTTGTTAATGACATCAAGAACACATCAAGAAGGGAAACAAGAATGAAACCCTACATGCACAAATCTATGAATAATCTATGGGATATAACCTATAGATAACCTACCTTGAATACATTGAGTAATTAAATCCTAATAGAGGCCTTAGATCCTGATTCAACCACCCTTTTAAGCCTCAACCAAAATCTCACTAGAAAAGAAAGGTTTTAGAGCTTCAGATGGAGAGAAGGAAGAGATACAAACCTTAAACCAAAAAGAGAAGCACAAGTGGGATTGGCCTTACCTGGATCTTCAATATGAATCCAACGACACTAAAAATGGACATAAGATGAGGTATATTGATCCATGGGAGCTATTAAATATTTTGGGGTGTCACTAGGGTTCAAGGGAGAAGAAAGGAAGAAAATACTGAGTGGAACATAAAATCCCATAATGGCATTTTTGTAATTTTCTCAAAGTTACTGGGCCGCATGGTTTACCCACATGGTTTTCCAAACTATGCGCAAACCATGAAGATGATACTATTAGAAAATATCCCCTTTCATGGTTACCTAGGATTTCCACATGGTTTGCTCTAACCATGCACAAAATATGTAGCATGCCCAAAACCCCCCTTTTTCTTCCTCTTTTGTGTTCTGAACCTCTGAAACACCCCCGGGTCTTCACATGAACTTGGGAAAACACTTATTTAACCAAAATAAGGAACTTAACTAAACATAAACAAAACATACCTTAAGGGAGATCTAGGATCTGATGATAAATCTATTCCATTTATTGATTCGAGAAATATTGATAATATATATACTTTTTATTTCAATATAGATGTTGATTGATAAGAAAAATTGGTCATGTATTGTATATTTTATTCATTACTTCATATAATTAATTCATTATAATTAATTAGTGATGAGTGGGGAATGATATAGACATCCCCATGATGCATCAGTATGTATCATGAGATAAACTAGCCTGATATTGTTTTGTATGCCTTCCGATTTATTTAGATGCCTCGACTGCGGTCTTAAGAACATGTAAATGTCTTGGAACAAGGCCTTGAAAAGTCCTAAATTATATATTAAATCACTATAAAATTAGTAATTGTTATCCATATGATCTATTTATTTTTATTTTTATCTATGGATATTTATTATCTTAGTTTCATTTGATTATGACATTATTTTAATTATTTATTTCCTTCCATATTACTTATGCCTTACTTATTTTATGATATATTCTAGTATTCGCTTTCCCTTACTGAGAGTTTGAGCTCAATCTTCTTATGTTTCCATTTCTAGAGGTTATGATGAAATGTATTACACGTGATATGTATAGAAAAATAGCATATATGAACAATTTGTGGGAGATGTTGAATAATTATTATGGATTAAGTAGTTTCTTATATAGTGGTAAAAATATTCATTGGATAATAAATATATAATATATATTAGTTAATTAGTTATCCTAATTTTCTAAATATTTAAACCTAAATGGTAATGAGAATTTATGTAATGAAATATTTTTTATACATCATGTAATTATGGGATAATTACATTTGTATTTATTTAGTTGGTGTCAAAGCTAGTGTGTAAAGTATGTATTTTAGACACTGGATATAGGAGTGTGGGTCTGGGGATCTACACCATTCAAGTTAATATTCACCATATTCATTACACTAAGGGTGAGAGGATAAATGATTTTGGAACCTCTCATTCACCAATTAATCAAGAGAGGAGTAAGATGTTCAAAGACTTTAATAGCATTATAATTAGATATCCAGCCTCGAACCCATCACTTTTCCCTCAATAGATTCCAATCTCCTTGTTTCATTTTCTTTCATTTGTTTTAAAAATAAAATAATTCATATCACCCCCTTTTCTAACTAAAAAGTGGTAATTGATTTTTGATCATCCCTCTTTGAAGGCATCCCAAGGTTTCCACTATACTGAATATTAAGCTAGGGTTTTAAAAACTCTTTTCACCACCCCATAACATGTGTGTCATGAGTTAAAGGTTATTGAATTTTTAATCTAGCCTTTATTTTAGCATGAAGAAAAAAATTAAAAAGTGGGTATTTTTTGAAGTAACCCAATACTTCATAAATAAAACCAATATTTTTGTGAAGGAATCCCTCATAGTCACATACTACCTTCATGAATGGAAATTTTTTGTAGTAATCTCATGGTTTTCCTTCAAGGTATCATACTATTATCATGAAATATTTATTCATGCCAATTTAGCTCCTTCATTACTGGGTGTCTTTTGTAGTGAGTGACAACACTCGTTCACATTTTCTTAATTTCTTTGCGGCCACCTAGCACTAATCCTTCATAGTCATGTAACCTTAGGTGGGTTCATTATTCCTATAAGATCAAATATTTTGGGAACATGTTGCTTATAAATACCTATAATACACTTTAATAATGTGGATGAAGAACTTTGAGACTTATATAAATCAAGGATATTATGCTCATGAAGAATCCCCTTTGAAAAAAACTAAAACTTAGGTAATTTACCATGTTTTGTCAAGGGAAGAAAAGGGGAGGATCTTCACAAAATAACTTCATGTAATTTTAACTATGTGTAGAAGTCCTATGAGGTTGTATACATAATTCCTTCATGAAAGATTCCCATGAAGCCTCCTTCATGAAGTACTCTTGTGAAGACTCCTTTATGTATCACTCTTATGAATTCCCATTTACAAATGACTCTAGTGAAGACATTTTCATGAAGGATTCTCATGAAGACCCCTTTATAAAGGGACACTTTCATAAAGCCCTTCATGATCAACATTTAACACATTACCTAGTGAATTGTTCCCCTCTTCACATAGAGCCTGAATATTATTTGAATTGGAGGTTTCCTAAGATGAAAACAAGATTCTTCCCAAGGGTCTAAGACCAAGAAGAATTTAACCCATTCATGTACACTTTTTGAACCATCCCAATTATTATTATTTGATCCTATCTAATGTCATTTATTTCACCCAGGTCACCTAACTAGGAAAAATTTACCCAAATGGCCTCTTTGGACCCCTTTCTCTAAATTCAAATCTCCAAGAAGGCTATTATAGCTAGGCCTCCTCCATTGCCTCCTGAGATGCATGAATGGGTTGTGTACATTTGCATGTACCCCATAGATCTTGTATTCACTTGATAATGTACCTCTATTAGTTTTTCCTCCTATACTTGAAGAACCCTTAGGGTCATGATAATCATTTATTCCCTTGATAACAAGGGTCCCTTTCATAAGGATACTATTGAAGAATTCTCTAGCTCATACTGCTCATCTTGGATGAATCATATCCAACATTTGATTAGACTGGGAACCTAGTGAACCCCTTTGTTCTACTCAATAAGATAATGGTATGTTAGGGCCTCCTACTAGGTGTAAGCCCCAAAATTCTCCATATAGAACTGTATCCCCTATGAGTCTATCCATATCCTCTCCAATCTCGTTACCAACAAACAAGATGTAATAAAAAGTACCACTCATGCGTAAGTCCCACACCAATTATTACTAGGCCCTTTTCATCTAGCATACCCCACTATATTAATTTAAAATATATAATATAATTTCCTTACCGCATGTTATTAAACTGCATAGAACATTCCTAAAATACAACCTTAAATTATACAACTTGAACTACATGGGATTGATTCCTGTTAGCAAGGATATATAGGATGCCTCTTCAAGGTTAAATCTTAACACCCCAAACATATATGGGAAGCTCATGTGTAAGACCTGAAATCTTTATCATAGGTTTATATACATTGTGATTCCATCCATATCCTCTCTTTTCCAGTTGAAAACAAACATGATAAATTATAAAGGGATTACCATGTGTAATACCCATACAATCTCCTATTTTCACCTCTTTCACAACACATACATCCTTACGACATGATGTTAAACTTCATGATTAGGTCCTGATATATGACCTTAAACTAAATGGTCTTCGATTATTGTTAACCATGATACGTAGGATGCCTCTATAATGTTCAATCCCAACACCCAACCATATATAGGTAGCTCACGTGTAAACCCAACCTCTTCCATGTAGGGAAATATCCCCTATCCATACATAAATATTCTCTCTTATATAGTTACTGATAGAAAAGATGAATAAGAAAGGTCCACCCATGCATAATATCCACTCAATATCCTATTTTCATCCCTTTCATGACACAAAAATACAAATCACTAGTTTTATCACATGACCTTAGACTATGAAAATCGAACTGTGCAATCTTTGATTCCTATCAATAAGAATAAATAGGATGACTCCCTTAGTCTAATCCTAATATCTCAATATTATCACCATATGACCTCCCCATTTGAAGGTGAAACTTTAGTTTGGTTATCTTCCTACAGAAGAACAAAATTTCAAGGGTATCCCCACTAGACACATGTGACGAGCATAGGATAAACCAATATTTCTTATACTATTGATCATGTGGTGAATCATTCTCCTTTATGTGATGAGCATGAGATCCCCATCAGGTGATGAGATAGGGATGCCTTTGGTGATGATCCAGGGATGCCTATAGTAAAGAGATAAGTATTCCCTTATGACCTAGCATGAGTAAGATCTAACTTATTAGTCCAATCTGCATGACTTTAAATTTCTTGAAAGTGGTCATGCTTTCACAACCTTAAAAGGTACCACTATGGTCCTTGTCATGTGACTAGAAAAGGAACGATGTGTCCTGTTAAATAGCACCGAACTATGTGGGTTTTGATTCCCTTAATAAGGATATGTAGAAAGTCCCACTCATGGGATTGATCCTAATTTTATAACATATACTACCTCCCTATATGATGGTAAAATCCATGAATCCTAGTTGTGTGGCTTTAAATTATAGTCTAATAAAAGAAAGATTGATAACCTTTGATACATTAAAATGTTCTTGTTGACACATGTTTTTTTTGATAAATTGAACAATGGTAATTGGTCCTTCACTAGGATTTGGGAAGGATTTATGAACATATGAGTTTATAGTAGAAACTCTAATGACTTTCTAATAATAATGTTTTGAAATAGTGTATACCTACTTTCCAAAGGTAGGTGGTCATTGTGACTTTAATAGAGACTCCATGAAATGTGCATTGATCGAGAGGATGGGTGGCTGGGCTCATCTTCACCCTTTTGAGGGGGGGGGGATTATCGCCTAATTTAAGACTCCTATAAATATTTAAGACATGTTCATGAATCCTTCCCAATATCCATTGTGGGAATGGTTACCACTATGATAGTGATCCATTTTCAACATGCATAGATGTGAACATTTGTATACATAAGAGGTTATCTAATGATGGTACCACCTATATGTATCATAGAATCTCCATCAATTTCACCATCAATATATATCATAGGTTATCCATCTTTATCTTGTTAATTAGTGATGATTTGATTTAATGTTGAATAATTGGGAACTCTAGAGTTTAGTTCCATCTAGGATAGTAGTTTATGTCATGGAGTTAGGATTGGTCCCATGATAGGGGCTTCTTATTGAATATACACTAAAATAATTAATTTAATATTTAATTTAGGTGCATTTATCTTCCACACAGTTAAATTAATAATAATAAGTTATGAATGGATTAAATGGTTTAAATATTAATTGAATAGAATTCAATGAATTAATGAAAAAGAGAATAAATGTATATGGATACATCAAATATGGCTAACATATTTCATTTAATAAAACACTTCATGAATGTCTATATAAAGGGATGAAATCCCTCCTGTTTTCAATTATCATTTGTTTTTAAGCCTCTACAACCTTCGATGAAGATGCTTTCACCTCTTCAAGTGCATGGGACTCCTCTAATTGAGATCGGGATATGCAGGCTGGGGTAATCCCTCAGAGGTTGGAATATTTTGTTTGCTACTCTAGTGATCTTCATCAAGAAAACTCATTAGAGATTATTGTATTGGCCATCCAGGTATGACATTTTTGTTCTTCATTTATTCCACATTGATTCCATAAAAGATAGATCATATATATTTGATTTTTTCTTCCACTTCCATGTCTATATGACGAACAATGAAAACCCAATAGTTTTATTAGAGGGTAGCATTCTTTAATGAATCAACATGTTCATTTTATTATTTTATGAAGCACATGATTTACAAATTGTAAAACATGTTATTTTAAGCCTAGAAATACATATAAAAATTCATATTTAGTAATTAAATAAAAGTTTTATTTAATTATTTATGTTATTCATGTTTATAAAATAGTTTATAAAATGGGAATCACATTAATAATATTGGAAAAATAAAATTTCTTTGATTATCCCTTTTCAAATATGAAAAGTTAATATTTATTACTCTTGTTTATGAAAATAAATAAAGTATTTATTTTAATCAAAAAAATTCAATTAATAATTGAATTATATTATTTATAAATAATGGAAAATATATTTTTAAATATTTATAAAATTTATAATTTTTTTATAAATTAATTAACTATAAAATATTTATGGTTAATTTATAAATATATTTTAAATAAGTATGGTTTATAAAATGTTAATAAATCATAAAAAATGATGTTTTTTGGGAATATTTTAATTTATAAAATTTTTATAAATAATTAATTATTAATTAATTATAATTAATTATATAAATGTTTATGAAACATTTATCAAAAAAATATTCCAAATATTAAATGTTAATATTTAAAATACCTTTTACCAAACTATTTGTTATGCGTTATGATCTAAAAAATAAAATTTTTATTTAAGAATCATAAGGGGTTATTTATAAAGGGTTATAAATTATAAATTAAGGCCAAAATATAAATAACTTTATATTTGAAATTATGAATCATTCATAAATAATTAATTTAAAGTTGTTAAAATTAAAAGGATTTTTATTTAGTGTGATTATAAAAAATGTTTTGGTAAATAAATAAATTGTTTATTTATAAATAAAATTCAATTAATAATTTAATTATATTATTTATAAATTATTTATAAATAATATAAAGGTTTTATGGAATGTTTAATAATATTATAAAATGGTGTTTTATAAATTAATTAACCATAAAATTTTTATGGTTAATGAATTAAATTTTTTTGAAACATTTATTACAAATATTCCTTTAATATTAACGATTTAATATTAATGATATCATTTTCATATTAATATTATTCATAAAAGTTATAAATCCTAATAAAGAGTATTAAAACCTTTTTACCTAAAACTATATGACATCTTTGTAATCTTTAAATAAAGTGTTTGTTTAAGGATTATAAAAAAATTATTTATAAAAGAGTTTATAAGTCTCATAAATATGGTTAAAATATAAAAGGTGTTTATATTTATAATTATTAATTTTTCATAATTAATTAATTTTAAATTTTTTAAATTAAAATGGGACCTTATTTAAGGATATTATTTAAAATACATTAAAAAGGATTTGATTATTGATTTGATAACAATTTTAAATAATAAATTGAAATGACATATAATGAATAATATGAAAGTTTTCATATTGTATTGAGTATAAAATAATTTATATTCAGAATTATGGAATGTCCATACTGTTATCTAATTTATAAAAGGGTTTATAGTTAGATTTTATTTATGAATAGTTCATAAATGGTCATCTCATGTTTAAATACTTGAATTGTTCATTTATTTGAAGTTCATTTCCTAATTTATTCATAATTATAAATGGTTTATATTATGAATTTGTATTATTTAGTTTAACTATTAACTACTTCTAGGAGATATCATCTTTCATTACATGTTATACACGACTCTATAAAATTTAGTTTTCATCTACATTGATCTCGATTTGTAATTGAAGTTATTAGCTTGAATAAAGTTGTTTGGGATGGTTTGTGCATATTAGGTGTTAGAGATATCATGAATTGACTTCTCTCTTGAGTAAAGTCTCCCTAGGTATAGGTACCTGGGGTTAGACCACTTACTAACCTGGAGACTCATGCCTTGTCTTGAAATGTGAATGGGGATGGCTATCTATCACTCTGGGGTTACTCATGTGGAATTATCAATATCATATAACTATATAACTTTATATGCATATTTCATGTAAATTATACATATTATTCATTCAGATATATGTGAATATGTTTATCTTCTATTTTTGGTGAGTAACACAAAATTATGGGATGTGTAAAAGTGACACATTAATGTGGTTTGAACACATTAATTTGATGGTTGGGATATGGATTCCAAAACTAAAACATTAGAAGCATGCATACACAAAAGGGAATAAAACATGTGAATATAATGACTACATAAGATGTAATAATTATAACTTTAATATGAATATAATGTATATTAAATTGGAGAGACTTTAAAAATGAAAAATCCCTTAAATACTTAATGTGAGATTCCTTCCAAAGTTACAATTTTCAAGACCTCGATCATCCAACTAGGTCAGTCATGCCAAATCCGGGTGCCCCTAGATTTTCTTTTGTAAGAAAAAAATGTTATGAGTTACTCAAGATTATCCTATTTGGTAATTAATGACAAATATGTGTGCCACTTGATTGCCCTTTTTAGCTTATTCTTGGAATTTCATTTGGGTTACAATAGCCGATAAACCCTAATATGATTAGGTTACCGGAGGAATAGAGTTGATTATTTTCATATAATGGAATTGGATAAAGGGTTACCCATTCAACTATCCAAGAATCACAACTATTGTGATTGGGATTATTCCCTACATAAATAACTAAGCGGTGAGAGAAACTCCAAAGCGGACTCATTGCCTAGCGAAATATGGTTCTTAGCTTACTAAATAGATATGATGTATGGGGTCATCAATTTAAGTAAGAGTAATGTAATTAAAAGTACTTAATGAATATATATATGACATGATATTAATCTGATCAAAATTTCTATTATAGATAAAATAATCATAATTATTAAACTAAACCTTAAAATTAATCCTTGAAATGAGAATCTTAAAGTAAGTAACACATAATACTGGAAACTTAAGAAAATTTCTTCAGAAAGATTAATATTCTATATTTTATAACATTTCCTTCCTAAGTAACTAACTATTGAAGTTATTTAACAACTGAACATTGATGTTTGTAGAAAATAAAAATATTCACTTGGGGTTTCAATGGAATTTAATGAAAATTCACCTTAGGAATTTTAGAGTCTACTAATATACTCAATATGATTGGGTAAGCTAATGATATTAAATATGATTGAATAGGATAATGAATTGGAGAGACTAAAGGAATTATTATGGTTAAAGAATTCATTCTATTTTCATATTTTTACAAGGTGAATGAGTTTGAGAAAATTTTACCCAATATTTTCAATGTGTTGAGAATAGATAAACTAGGAATATGATGTCTGAGTTCTTGTACTTTAAAGATAGTTCAAGTAAGTAAAACTTCAAAATGGAAGAGGAAAATTGAGTTGGAGATTCTAATAATAGCTATCCAAATTTATTAAAACATAAGGTTTTTAGGAAGTTTGAGTAATAATTATATATAACAGGATTATCTAAAATACATGAAGGGGTTTGGGAACTCTATGGAATGTCTATGTTAAGTATTAATGTTATAAAAATTTATTCTTTGATTTTGTAGGATATACAATACCGAGTGTATGTTTTACAAGTGTTGTAAATATACAGAAGTTCAAAATCATAAGAATAATTGAAGGAGATTATAGTTTTCATTAAATAGATGAAGTAAATAGTTGCTACATCAGAAATTTAAATATAAAGATATTTATCAGGCTTAAATGAATATAACTAAAGGAAATGTATATTTAACTCACTTATCTTATATAATAAGAGGTGTTAAAAAATATTGTTAATAAATAATATTATATGACTAATTGTATACATTGGTTTTATGGTTCATAGGATTCTATAACATATTTGGTGGAGAAGATTAGGATAAAAAAATATTTTATCTAGGATAAAGATTTTATCCAGCTATTTGTTAAACTATGATAGAATTCGATTCTCACTCATTAGTGGTGTATTTTAATGAATAAAGACTTTTTTTCAATAAAATACTCTAAAAAACAAATAATACCACATGGGATATGGAAAAAAAGTTTATTTGTTAGATATTCCAAGTAAAAGTAAATAAGTGTTATTTCCTTGAATATAAAGTAGTTTGTGTTGAGTCTTAGAAATATATTCTGAAGAGAATATAATGTCTAATAGGATAGAGGGAGTATTTTTGGACTTATATAAGATCAAATTAAATAAATAAAATATTATTCCAATATAATATTGAGTGATTTTCACTTAATATCCTAATTTTTTAGGATATGAGATGGTATAGAAAAATGAAAATAGTTACTATGAGAAAGTGAATATCACTGTTAAGTAAAGGATCAGACTAGTCTAATATTGAGTAATTTTTAACTTAATATCCTAAATATTTAGGATATGTGATAGTAAATAAAATGTAAATAGTTAAATTTAGTTACTTAAATAAAGTGAATATCACTATTATACCAGCTTATTTACAAAGTGAAATTAACTTGATTCTCTAAAATGTTTAGGAAATAATGGTAAAGAGAAATTAAAATGATTACACGTGTCTACAAAAGTTAATTGAATGTAATTTTATCCTAAAATAGTTTACGATATACTAGATAAAAATGTAAACAGTTACATTGACCTCAAAGGGAATGTTTGATGGAATAATTTTACAATTTATAATGATTTTAATCTTAGAAAGAGTTCTAAGTAGACAAAAAAAGATAAAAATATAAAATTTCATGTTATAAAATTAATAAGTTTGAATATAGGTTCAAAGAGCTAAACTTGAGGAATATGATTCATATATATCACTATTATTCAAACTAGCTTACTTCGCAAATTTTACTCACTAAGAGATTAGTGGGAGTATTTTATCTAATGGTCACATAAGGATGTGATACAAATTACATATGGATGTAATGTTTAGAAAATAAAGTTTATTACTGCAGCAAATGCATAAGGGTCATTTTTTATCTCTATGTGTTTAACACATAAAATATTGTTTATAATGGTTGTAAATATATCATGTTTTTATAATAAAGGAAATATCCATTTATCATTCATTCACGTGTGTTTTAATTTATTTTACATGAATGGTCAAATGATAAATATCCCCTTAAAGTAAAAACTTTGAGTTTTACCTAATCAACAATCATCACATATTATTGTGGGTTGTGATGATATATTAATATTAGATTTAATAGATTATAATACTCATTTAAAAGTGTTTTATTTGAGATATAAATAATATATTCATGAGGTAATAAGTAGAGACTTATTACTTATACTGACCCACTGAAGTATATCACATGGAATTTCATATAGTCATAGATATAGTTAGGGGTGTATACTTATTATCAATCCTTCTTACCTAAGGTTGGAGATATACCTATCATGAGAACCTTCATACTCTGATACCCTACTTACACAAGTCAACATATGGACTTAGCTAATATGGGGGTGGTTGGGTGTGTTACTGATCATATTTTTGGTTGGAATACAACCAAGATGGGATTTTTTCAATTGTATGATAAGAAAAGGCATCTAGACCTTGATGGAAATAAACTGAAGAAATACATGGCTATGCTTATTTGAAACAAAAAATGTGTGTTTAACTACTTGGATGAGAGACATGTGATGTACTCTTCTGTTAGATGAGTGACATGTGTTCTACTCATTAACTTGGTTAGTCTATTTTTGAGAATCAAGAAAAGATGTGTTGGCTATACTAGATTGATATGTTCCATGTCTAGTGGTCACTCGATTTCATAGAAAAAAGTGCTATATAGCTGTATATATGATGTATATGATACATCTAATGGTGGGCATGTTAATATAGAGATATGAGTATATTTGATGGAGATCGCACAAGATCCCTTAGTAGCTTGATTAGCACTGATGCTTTTCTAGAGGCCACTCTTTTCTTACATATATGAAATATAGATTTCATATTTTTTGTCAATGTTATTAAGGCCCATAGGGTCACACAGTTAGGCCTATAGATAAGGGTTAAGTTTTGGAAAAATCATTTATTCCAAAAAGAAAAGAGTGACGAAATCATATCCAAAAATAGTTTTGGATGGATTCACAAAGAGTTGTGAAGTTTTTCACAGTCCTTATGGATTTTAGTGAAAGTGGGAGTTTGTTGAATATGCACTAAAATAATTAATGGAATATTTAATTTAGATTCATTTACCTTCAATGCCGTTTCATTAACAATAATCCATTATGAATGGATTAAATGTCTTGAATATTTATTTAATAAAATTCAATGAAATAATGACCATGAGTATAAATGTATATGGATATATTAAATATGGATGATACATTTCATTTAATGAAATGAATCATATATAAATATATAAAGAGATATTATCCCTATTATAGTCATTAACTATTTTTCTAAAATACTCACCAAACTCTCTTCCTTACCATAGATTTTTCATCACCATTAGTGAAGATTCTATCACCTCTTTAAGTTTACAGGAGTCCTCCAATTGATATCAGGATCTATAGGATGGTGTAATCCCTCAGAGGTAGGAATATTTTGTTTTCTACTTCAATGATATTTATCAAGAAAACTCATTGGATATTATTCTAGTGGATACCTAGGTATGTAATTTTTATTATTTATTTATTACATGTTTATTTTATAAAATATATATAATATATATTTGGGGTTTTCCTTTAGTGCCATTTCTATATGATTGATAACAAAAACCCAACAATTTTAGCATATCCCTTTAAATGGAATCATAACACATATAGTTTGGTGTCACTTAATGAGGCACATTGTACCTTTTAAGGTCATGTTACAAGGACCAATGTGGTTCCTTTTAAGGTTGTTATAACACGATCAAGTGAAGTTCCTTTTAGGGTCGTGCATTTAGGAACTACAAACTAATAGGTGAAATATGACTAGAAATGGTTGGTGTGAGACTTACACATGAGCATCCCTTTATTATTATTATAAGGAATATAACCCATTGAGAAAAATTTATCTCATATAGAGTATGGTCTAATGAATACATGATTATTAATTTCAGGTTTGAAGCTCAAAGTGGTGTCTTAAATATCCCAATTAATAGGAATCAAAGCCCACATAGTTCAAGGTGCATGGTTTAGAGGTGTGTGATAAAATCATGCCATTCAGTTTAATGTAATCTGGTAAAGATGTTATTGTTTAGTTTTGAATAATGTGACTAGGATGTTTTTTTTCATGAAAATTTTAGAAATAAAATATATGGGGCTTCTGCATAGGGGATACCCATAGATACACTTCTCGATTGTTGGTAACTAGATGGGGAAAGATGAGTCAACACATAGGGGATATGGATCCATGGGGATATATTGGAACTTGAATTTACTAAGAGGCCCAAGATCTATCTTCATGGTGTTTAAATCATCAATGGTAACATGATTGGGGCTTACACTTGATAAGGAGGCCCATTCATGAATGGCTAATTGAGTGGACCTGGTCGACCAACTCGACACTTCGACAACCAAGAAGAGCATCTCAATAAAGGAGAGGTTTATAGGTATCCTCACAATAGGGAACCTAATTATAAATGGAGTAAATTTTAACATCTTTTCCTAGATGACACTAAACTGGTTCCTCAATCTGGTTCATTACAAGACCTCAGGTGCACCTCCCTATACACCAAAGGCTACTGACTAGTAGTGAGGGTATAATAAGGAACATTGGGATACTATACCCTATTTAATAGAGTAATAAAAAAACAAAAACAAAAACAAAAACAAAAATAAACTATAAAAAATTAATAATAATCAATAACCAATAACAACCATGAATCACATAACGAGATCCCAAAACTCAGTACGTTCCCACAAACCAAAAAGGAAAACATGCCATGTCATAATAGTGTCATGTGTCGAAGGAAAATAAAGGAACACTAAAAATAAATAAGATGTGTACTAATATAAATTCAGTCCCCTCATCTATGATCCATCCTAAATCCCAAATCATCCATATAAGATAAGGCCCTTTCCCTTATCCTGTCATGCAACCATGAAATCTGCTTGGGTAACCATGGCAGCCCAAGTAGGGTGTGAGTACAACTTAGCAGGCCACCACCAATGGATTCTAAAGAAATGTCCAATATAATAATAATAAAAATGTATGAAGTATAATAAAGGATATAATAAATGGGAAATATATGAAACATGTGTCAAAATAATCAATTATCAGTTTGCCACTCGGGTTCTTGGGCTCCACCGGGACATCCAACCCACTAAACCAATTTCATCCATACCCGAAGAATGAACCATGAAACTTTATTCATAGGGGTTAAAAAATATAAATAAATATGGGAATTTATAAATCATTTTAACTATAGTTATTGAGGTGTGTTATCCCAAATACCCATACCATGTTAAATACCATTAGTTCCCAGATCATCATGCCGACACCCTATAAGATCCCAAACTTTATGTAGATGACTTGTGCTTATTTTTAGGTACTATTTTACCCTATATTTGGTTATAACTTCGTTGGTTTTATAAATTTGGATTTTTTGGGTGAAATTGGAGAAATTTGGAAGCCTATGGGTCTATACACAGTTGTTACATGGTTAGGAAAAACTATGCGACTTGCATGAGGAAACTGTGCACCCTATTTTGGTGAGATAGGCAGTGGCAAACCATTGGATCACAGTTTGGACAAACCTTGCGGCCTCCATACCAAACTGTTCATCCTTAAATATAGGGGATAAGCATGGTTGGCGCATGTTTTTTCAAACTGTTCACCACTTAGAAGAAACCATGAACCCCCTAAGGAGAGGTGCACAATTAAGGTGCACAGTTTGAAAAACCGTGAACCCCTACCCAGGAAATCATGTGCATGGGATTTAATTCCCCTATTTTTTTTTAAAATTACCAAACCCCTCAGTTTTAACCACAAATCAAATGACTTAGCCTAAACCTTTTCCTTCAATTTTAGAGGCTCTTGAGATGATTCCAATGCTCAAAAAACCCATTTCTTGAAAAACTGAAGATCTAATTGAAGGATCATCTCCACCATGGTATGTTTTTTTCCATGTTTGGTTTCCTCTATTTCTTGTATCTCTTTATAGATAAATAGGAATGAGTTTTACTCCATTGGAGATGGTTTATATCTAGGTTCTGATAGATCTTAATTCCTTGCTTATTGATCTTATGTATTGGTCCTAGATCTTTTGAATTGTTGTGAATTCAATCCTTATGCATTAATTTAGGGATCTTGGATTGCAAAACGTCCCTCAATGATATTGAGGTAGGTAATCTAAATGTCAATTCCCATAGTCTTTATTTTAATTAGGTGTATGTAATTGTGAAATTTCAATTTGCATGTTGGGAAATTGCATCCTAAATTGAATTGTTCAATTGAATTAACACGTGGTTATGAAATTGGTTAGAATTGTGATTATGAAATTGATGAATAATGGTCTGATAAATATGTTCAATCAATGGAATTTTGAAACTAGTATCCACCCTTGGGGTGTGTCGATAAGATGAAATTGATGATTTGTAATTTGTTCTTTCTTTATAAAGGAAATTGTGAAATGACTGAATAATGAATTATGATAATTGATGATAAATGGTTGAAAATATAGAATCATGTGACTATATATATATGAATGATTTTTGGGATAGGTAATGCTACTCCAAATACCCATAGGGTTCCAGAATACCTCTCTAGACCCTCAATATATTTACATATACATGTGATCAATGAGTTGTGGGATAGAGAATGTTGCTCCAAATACCCACGAGGTGCCAGAATGCTGTTGTATGCCCCCATTGTATGAATTATATAATTTAAATTAATTGAGTAATGGAAACCATGATGGAATGAAATATGATATCCCTTTGGGGATGGTTCATAATTCAGCATGGGCCAAAGTAGGTATTGATGGTTTGGGTGTCATTGTGAACCTGATATTTATGTGGTTAAATAAAGATTGATTTAATGTGAAAACTATTTACTTTATTATTTAACTTTATTATTTATAAATTGTGTACACTTTTATATATTAGATATTATTTTAGACACTATTTGTAATTTCCCTAACCCAGGAGCCACTAAACTGGTGCCCCAAACTGAGTCGTCACATGACCTCAAGCGCACCTCCCCATATACTAGGGGTTTCCGACTAATGGGGAGGGTCTAATAAGTCCCGTGGGGAGACTATACCCTCTTTAACAGAGTAATACATGGTAGAACACAATATAAATAGTGGAAACAATATGAAACAACCAATAACCATGCATATCCAAACATATCCCAAAACTGGGTACAAATAACAATTCAACATTAACCATGTCATGACATGCTAATAGTGACAAAGTGAATAAAACCCAAAATAAAGACAAATGAATAAATCCCCAAGATAGGTCCCGACTCCATGTTTGTATCCTCACCCATTAATATCCCAAGCCCAACTCAACATCCTAGCATAGGGCCTTTGTTCCTGTCCTGACCTGCAACCATGAATCTCCTTGGGTACCCAATTGCGGCTTGAGTAGGGTGTGAGTACAAAACTCAATAGGAAACCACCAATGATGTCTACAAAATATCTAGTCTAATAGATAGTGAATTTAAGTATGAAATAAATGAAAAGGTAAACCAAAAATAATAGTTCAATATCCATTTGTTAATAATGTGTATCCTAACCATTTATGCCATTATTACTATATTCACCACTTATTCATCTTATTTAATTAATCCAATATCTTCATTTGTTCCATGGGTTAGGCATATACATCATCTACACATGAGTTTAAGGAAATAAATCACTATGAATAAGGGAATAAATCAAGTCCCTACCTCACTAGTTATAAACACATCACATCCACACATTATCCTCACCTCAAAACCTCAATCTGAATGGAATGCAACCATTAGGGGAATATATCCTCCATCCTCTTCCCTAACCCATGAATTTTAGGGTGGATTTTAGAGCCTCAATCTGACTCGACCCATGGGTTTAGAACCTCATGTCAATAACCCACTCTACCAAGCCATATGCACATGCTTATTTAACCATTCACCACACACATACCATATTACAACCAATACAAATAGAAATCACATTCCATAACCATCATCATGGGAAAGAATACTATTCCATAAACCATAAATTATGTTAAAAAATTACCTTACATTAGACAATATTCACCAATTACCATACATTAGGCCATATAGCCTATTTATCATTTCACAAGTACAATTCTTATATCCCATAGCACAACCACTTTATTACATTCAACCCATTATGTATACCCCATAATTCCCATGTATTAACTCATTCAACATATTTATCAATTTCCTTATGAAAATCATTTACATGTCCTTCAATTCACAATCCATTATCAATTCAACATGTTCATCATTTCATATACTCCAATCATTTTATACATCTCAACATGATTCATAAGCCACTATCACCATCTCAATTAACTCATCTAACTCATTTATCATTTATAATCCTTAGTATGACACCCCATTACCCTTTTTCCATTTCATAGTTCATATAACCAATTGGTATTCAACCCAATGATCCCTTATGTAATTACTATCACTAGTAAAAACTATTGTAATTCCATCTCAACTCTACACTTAACCTTAAAAATTTCTAGGTTTGGAAATGCTGGAACACCCCATGGGTGGCCTTAAATCATTCTAATCATCCTCAGTGCATCTCAAGAGGATAATGAGGGGTCTAAATCATTGTTTATCCAACCATTATACTTAATATTTCTCAATGTGACAATTTCAAAACAAGAGGGAAGCAATATCTCAACACACATACACAAATCTATAACAAAACTATGGGATATAATTTGTAGACCATCTACCTTGAATCCAACAATGAACAGAAACCTAATTGTAGCCTTAGATCTAGATTCAAGCACCCCTTGAATCTTTTACCTAAGATACACTAGAAAGAGAGGGTTTTAAGGCTTTGTAAGAAGATAACCCAAGTTACAATCCCTAATCCAGCAAATAAAGATAAGAGATGGATTGGACTCACTTGGATCTTTGATTCGCAACCAACGACACTACAAACGACCATGAATTGAAGGAGAACCACCCTTCAGAAGCTTGGGTAAGTTTGGTTCGTTCTTAGGGTTGAGAGGGGGAGAAATGAGGGAGAAATCAGGTGAGGTTTTTAAATCACATAATGGATTTTTTTAATTTTTCCAAACTTTACAAGGGCACACAGTTTACTCATACAGTTTGACAAATCGTGCGTAGACTGTGCGCAAAACATGCGCATGCCACTTTCCAAGGGAAGCTGGGTCACATGGTTACCTGGGTAGGATGCACAATTTTCTAACCATGTTCCAACCGTATAGAACACCTATAATGAACCAATCCTGAGAAACTAGTCTCATACCTTATAAATGTAGTGTATTTTTTTATAAAAGAATTCTGAATAAATACACAACATTTATTAAAACAGATGACCTTTTACTAGTCTAGGTTATGGAGGATTAGATACAAACTTACAATTTATCAGAGTTTCAATAAAATTAAACAAAAATCCAACTTCTCTTTAATATGCGCAAAAACAATGATGTCCAACTTTGGAATTCAAAGTGACATATGAAAATAATTTTAAAGCAAGGGATAAGCATTAAATTACCTAGTAAGGGGTTATAAAATCTTTGATAAATCCTTTTAAAAATATTATTTTGAAAATACCTTGGAAAATATCCTTTTGAGAACATTAATTGAAATTACATATTCTTTTAAAATACTATAACACTTCATAAAATACTTACATTAAAAACTAATTTAAACATATTACAATGTTTTTTTGAAACAATACACAATATTTTGAAAAAAAAACACTATTCTGAGGCTACCTAAAATATTGAAGGCTGTCTTCGGCCTACTCACTTAGAAAAGGATGGGTTCACTCCCCAATGACCTTTCATATTTACAATGTTCAAGGTCTATATTTTATGAAAACATTTTAATCTTTCTTTACTTATATATACTTTCATTGGAGCTTTTAATTTTTAAAACACATCACTGCATTAAAATACACATTCACACTTGTATTTATATATAATTATGTACATACATAATATATGAACTTTGTTTTCATAACATTTACGAGTTTGGTTACAACCAAAACTCTTTCCATAAGCCTTTTCATGTATTTTCCATGCATTTAAACTTACTTTTATGTAACATATTTGATATTCATATAATTAGTTGATCATACTAAATAATTTTATTTCACCCAAAAAATTTTAAACAAAAATTTTAAATAAAAACTTTCAATTCTTTAATAAATTCATGTGCTTAATAATCTTATAAATAAACCTTAAAATTTAATTTAAAAATACGAGTTTATAACGAATGCAAGGTATGTCGATGTTGTGCATAATGCATGACCATGATTATATGCATATGTGACATCTTTAATTTTAAAATGATGAAATTCTATGCGCATTTTTTTAGAAACATGATAATAAAAATTATCAACATAACTATAACCATTCCAACCATGAGTAAATTGAAAATAAGGACTTGTATAATATCTTGATACTAATTTTAGGCCATATCTATAAATGATATATCTACCAATTCAAATCACGCACTAATTGATAAATATGTCGATATATATATATATATATATATATATATATATGATTAAATAACATAAATTCGAAAACTAATATATACACATGGAATTTGTGATACCCATATTAGCATAAAATCGTTCTTGTTCATGCAGAACTTCCAGGGAGCACCACTAGTTGCCACATCTGTGGCAGAGTTGACACGTATCATCCAGCAACAACTTCTGCCTATATTTTTAGGGGATGGTGGACCATAGGCTATAGAGTCTTGGATGGATTCTATGAAGACGATCTTTGAGCATCTGGAGACACCTCATGGGAGGAGGGTCAAGCTTGCTACTTACATGCTGCATGATTCCGCCAAGAAATGGTGGGATGTTACCACCCAGACTGAACATCACCGAGACATGGCATGGGAAGATTTCCAGGCAGTCTTCTATGAATTTTTCTTTATGGAGATGCTAAGTGTAGGTCAAGCTCGAGAGTTCATGAATCTGCAGCAGGACACTATGTTAGTGATGGACTATTCTTCCCGCTTCACTGAGCTATAACATTTCCCCCTTTTATAGTGGGTGATGAGACGTTGAGGGTTAGATGCTTTGAGGATGGTATTCGGTATGAAATTTGAGCACTGGTGAATGTTTTCAGGTTTCCTACAGTGTATGATAGTGTTAATCAAGTGTTGATTACTGAGCGGAACCTGCAGGAAGCTAGTGGTGCAGAACAGGGCAGTTCGGTACCGGTCTCTGGTACTATTTCTACCGGCAAGAGGAAGAGGCAGATGAAATTATCTCACGGTGGAAGTACTATCCATAAGAATTCTTCAGGTGGCTAGGTAATGTGCTACCCGCATGGTAAAGAGGGGCACAAGATACCTCAGTGTCCATGTGACCTAGTGGAGTGCCGAGCTTGTGGCAGGATGGGTCATCTTCAGCGTTTTTATAGGGAGTTTCCACCAGTGACTAGTGAGAGGGGTTCTGCGCAGACTCTATATGCAGGAGAAGGGCCAAAAGCTTCTTACCAGTCAGGGAATTGGAATACGTCAAGACGTACAGGCTGAGGTGGTGGTCGTGGTCATGGTAGCTAGACACCAAGATCTCAGAGACCGCAGGGCGGGTCAGCTCAGGGTAGCTAGGCTGTGTCACAGGGCCACAACACTGGACAAACATATGTAGTGCAAAACAAACCCAACAGAAGCAGGATATCAGACCTTCCACTATCAAAGGTACTATTCTAGTTACTTCTGTTTTATCTTCTGTAATTTTCGATATTGGTGCTACACATAGCTTTATATCTATGCCCATTGTGGAGAGCCTTGGACTCTATGTTTCTTATTCTTCTGATATCATGATGCTAGACACCCCGTTGAGAATTAGAACGAAAGGTGTGCATCAGTGCAAGGAGTTCCCCCCAGAGGTTGGTGTATGTCACTTTCTATGGGACCTATTTGTCTTAGAGATGACAACCTATGATGTCATTCTCGGGATGGACTGGTTGGTACCCTTCTGAGCCTTTTTGTATTTCTATCGTCGTAGGGTGAGTTTCACGTCACTAGAGGGTGGAGAGTTTCTATACAAGGGTGAATGAGATGTCCAGGCGAGCCGAGCTGGTCCCGAGCATCGTGGATGAGGTGGAGTGACATCCCAGATTGAGAGTTTATATCTGGATGACTAGGAAACTTATCATAAGGATTTCCCTCCAGTGTTTAATCATTTCAGGGATGTCTTCTTAGATGAATTTTTAGGTCTACCTCCAGAGCGAGAGGTGGACTTCTATATTGATCTTGTCCCAGGAGTGGCACCGGTGTCTATTCCTCCTTATAGGATGGCTACACTAGAATTTTAGGAGCTCAAGAGGTAGTTAGAGGAGTTACAAGAAAAGGTTTTCATCCGACCCATTATTTCTCCATGGGGTTCGCCTGTCATTTTCGCTAAGAAGGTAGATGGTACCCTTAGAATCTGCATGGATTATCGAAAACTAAACCAGTTGATAGTTAAGAACTGATACCCCTTACTGAGGATTGATGATATTTTTGATCAAATTCGAGGAGAACGAGTGTTCTCAAAGATTTACTTGAGATGCAGATATCATAAGTTGCACGTTAGACCATCAGACATACCAATTACAGCCTTTCGGAGTAGTATGGTCTATACGATTAATTGGTCATGCCGTTAAAACTCACAAATGCACCATCAGTTTTCATGGATCTGATGAATCATGTGTTCCACTGATATCTAGATTCTTTTGTGGTGGTATTTGTGGATGATATCTTGATGTACTCTCACACTCGACACGACCATGCCACTCATCTTGAGATCGTACTGAGTACATTGAGGGAGCATCTATTATATACTAAGCTCTCAAAGTTCCACTTTTGGATGAACCATATTCACTTCCTAGGTCATATTATCTCAGAGGTAGGAGTTGCAGTAGACCTAGAGAAAGTGACAGTAGTAGTTTCCTAAGAGCAGCCTAAGAATGTGTTTGAAGTATGGAGTTTCTTGGAGATGGATGGTTACTATAGGTGATTTATATAGGACTTCTCCCACTTAGAAGCGCTGTTGATGGGTTTGAATAAGAAGGATATGAAGTTTTTTTTATCATAAGCTTGCGAGATATCCTTTTAGAAGCTAAAGGGAAGGTTGAAATCAACTCCAGTCCTAATACTTCGTGAGCAAGGAAAGAGCTATACAGTTTACTATGATGCATCAGGTATTGGGCTGAGAGTAATGTTGATGCAGGGTGATCGAGTGGTTGCATATGGGTCTCGGCAGTTGAGGCCACATGAGAGGAATTGCCCGAAGCATGATCTCGAGTTGGATGTAGTTGTTCATGTGTTACGCTGTTAGAGACATTGTATCTTAGGAGAAAATTTTGTGGTGTTTATGGACCAAAAAAGTCTTAAGTACATATTTACCCAGTGTGAATTGAATTTAAGATAGTGAAGGTGGGTTGAATACCTTCAGTCCTTCAACTTTGAGATTGCCTATACACCTGGTAAGGGTAACGTAGTAGCTGATACACTGAGTAGGAGGACTTAGATACAGGCAGTGCAGGAGGCCAGTGGTGATTGGAAGCTTATAGATTTGTTCTCTGAGATACATTTGGAGGTTCACAATAGTCAAGGGAGATCTTACCTTTCATCCTTAGCTGTGGTTTTTACCCTCCTGGATATAGTGAGGATGAGCCAACTATCATATTCAGAAGGCCTTCTTCTATGGGAGTCGGTGGAAAGTGATGACACTCCTCCTGGTTGAATGACAGGTGATGATGAGGTATTGCGTATCCATGGAAGAGTGTGGGTTCCATGGGATATATGTGAGGATTTGATGGGGAATTTTATTCTTCAACTTGGGTAGTGCATCCTCGAGTTACCAAAATGTACTGTGACTTAATACGTCGGTATTGGTGGCCGGGTATGAAAAGAGAGGTAGCCGGTTTTTTTACGAGATGTTCCACCTATTAGTATGTGAAGGCAGAGCATCATAGGCCATCCAGACTGTTACAACAATTACCCATTACGGAGTGGAAATGGGATGATGTCGCGATGGACTTCATGAAGGGGTTTCCAAGGTCACCTCTAGAAAATTATGTTGTATGGGTTGTTGTGGATAGACTTACGAAGGTAGCTCACTTTTTTACGATCAAGGAGACCTTCGGTGTTGACAAGCTCGGGAAGTTGTATATCTGAGAGGTAGTACGTCTTCATGGGGTCCCTCATTCAATCGTTTCAGATAGGGAAACCCATTTTACATCTCATTTTTGGCAGAGTTTTCAGAGGGAACTGGGTACAGAGGTGCTTCTAAGCACAACTTACCACCCTCAGACCGATGGCCAGTCAGAGCGTACAATACAGGTGATTGAGGACATGTTGCATGCATGCGTCATGGAATTTGGGGGCTCTTGGGATAATCACATACCCCTGGTCGAGTTTTCCTACAATAATAGTTTTCAGAAAACTATTGAGATGTCACCTTATGAGGATTTATATGGTAGGCCATGCTGATCACCCTTGTACTAGTTGGATGCAGGTGAGACAACTTTATTAGGACCATGTCTCATGCAAGAGACTTTAAAACAGGTCCAGTTGATTCAGAAGCAGATGGCTACTGCACAGTCTCTTCAGAAATCTTATGTTGATCGCCGTAGAAAACCCTTGGATTTCATGGTCAGGGATCAGGTTTTCTTGTGTGTTTCACCGAGGTTGGGACACATGCAGATCAGGAGACAAGGTAAACTTTCACTGAGGTATTTAGGGCCGTTTGAGATTTTGGAGAGAGTCGGGATGGTTGCCTATCGTTTGAAGTTACCACAGAGGTACCAGGCCATGCACGACATCTTCCACGTATCTCACCTGCGCCGTTATCACTCAAAACCATCCCATGTTTTTCATCCCGAGGAGGTTGAACTTCAGGTTGATGCATCCTTTGAGGAGCATCTGATTTGTATTGTTGATAGGAGCATGAAGGTTCTCCAAGGCTGGTCAGTTCCTCTCATATGGGTGTTATGGAAGTATGGCCAAGTGTAGGAAAAAACCTGGGAGCAGGAGACTGACATACGTACTTAGTGGCCAAAATTGTTCTTGACTTTATCTTCACCACCCTTGGAAGGGAAATTTGGGGATGAATTGCTTTAAGGGGGAAGTTTGTAAGAACCTAGTTCTTATTCTTGAGGTACCGGTTTCTTGTTTTCCTTTTCTTTAAATGTTTTTGAGAAAACAAGGGAAGTGTGGGAAAAAACCCAAATTTATGGGTACACACTATGTACTTTTGTACACACGCCATGTAATTTGGCTATGTGGGATAAGAATACAGGGCGTGTAGGCTTGGGTATAAAAACTAACTACATTCCGTGAACTTTTGTATACACGCTGTGTACTTTAGCCGTGTGGGATGAGAATACAGGGCATGTAGGCTTGTTAGTGATTAAGGGTGTAAAAACTGACTACACGTCATATACTTAGTAATACATACCATGTGATCAGTCGGCAAGTGAATAGTAAGGTGGTGGAAGTAGCCACCAGGGGAATGATAGTACACACACTGTACTTAGTAATACACACCGTGTAATCAAGTTGGCAGATAAAAAGTGGGGTGGTGGAAATTAACCTCCAAAGGAACAGTTTAAAAGGAAAGTACATGCCATGTACTTGAGAGTACACACTTTGTAGTTATGTTTTTTCATTAAAAACAGGTAGTAGCCTCCTCATTCGGCAGAGGAGGTAGAGGACTCACCAGGAGCTGCAGGAGAGGAGGCCGAGACTTGGAGGAGCTCTCGATTGCTCACCAAGACTCTGATTCTTCCAACTTCAATCTCGTTTGAACTACACGGGTAAGGTCTTCCCTCTCCTTGAGTATCTCCTTCCAATTCTTTCCCTAAGAGAAGTTATTTAGGTCTGAACGGGTAATCGTTCATCTCATATCTACATCGTTCTTGGTCATTTTGGGAGGTGCCTTTCACGTTTATCGATCAAAGGAAATCGAGGTAGGTGGTATTGTTTTAAATTCCAACTGTCGAGTTGATTTTGGGTACCATTGTGCCACACGCCCATGTTCGGGGTGTCGTATGGCTGAGACTTTGATTGTTGAGATACCTAGAATTTCACAGGTAATCTATTAAATAACTATAAACTACTGTTTCGGATCATTTCTTTGATCCAGGGCCACCCCGGGGGTGTGGTTCCCTTGTTTAGTCGTTTGGCTAGGATACCCGTGGGTATGCTGTGATTATAGCATGTTTTGAGTTTTTATTGAGTGGAAACATATTTAAATTAATTTCTTATGCATTGGGCTCGACCCAATTACTTGATTTTCCTATGAAATGCCTGAGGGAAGTGTTTTGTTTATCCTTAGGGCAATGTTTTGTTTAATTTGAGGGAAACATTTCTTATGCCTATAAGAAGTAGCTTCTATTCCTGAGGGTGATATATCATATACCTGTGGGAAATATTTGTTAAGCCTGAGGTAAGTCACCTGAGGGTTTCATTTCTTCTTGCCTAAGGGTAAGGACTTTCATGTCTGAGGACAATGTTTACTTAAAATAGCCTGTTGCGGTTTTTGCTGTGGCACTGGTATAGGAGATTATTGGTCGAGGCTGAGTCTCAGAAAACTCAGAATTCAATTATATTGAATTTTTAAATAATTATTAAAATGACAATGTAACTGGTAGCAATGGTTACTTTTGAGTACATCTTAGTTTACTGCATTTCATTATTGAACCCTGTTGTTTCACTTTTTCGCTGACAGTTGGGCACGAGCCTTTGGTGGTTCCCTACTGGGATTTATTTCTCACACCCTGTTTGGGTCATGTCTTGGGCCCAAAAAGATTATATTACTGAAAAATGTTGATAATATAAAGGGTCACTACATAGGTACATGATTATTTCATAGGAGTAGGAGAGCATGTGATCGAGATCAGGCTTACGATGCAGCAGTGTTCCTGTTGCACTGCTTGGTTTTGTTTTGCTGTACTTTGTACATTGGGATGTATCATATTAGATTACAGTGTACCCTATTTTGGATGCCTCCTTAGAATTAGAGACATGTTGCATCATCATATATATGAATGTTGGTTATCTTTTACTTCAGTTATGTTGCCCATTTCAGGTCTATGTTGTCTACTACTTCCACTTTTGTATGTTTATATTTTTTTCCGCTGCGCTACACTTTGAAAAATGAGGGCATAGTTTCCCCACTATCAGTCCTAGTCCCTCACTATTAGTCGTTAGCCTCTGGTGTTTGGGGAAATGCACTTGAGCTCATGTGACCAACTGGGTTCGGGGAAACCGTTGTGTGGCACTCAGATCCGGGACGTTACATCCTTTAATAAAATTTTATGTTAAGTTTAATCCAAACCATAAAAATTATTTTCTATATGGAACCCACCACTGATATCACATTTAGGTAGTTTATAAGATTTAATCATGATTATAAAATTAAATATGAAATGATTTTTTAAAAATCCATCATTCAAAATTTATATTAAGTGTAACCCAAACCATTAAAAATGGTGGTCTATATGGAATACACCAACAAAAAATACCTTAAATAATGATTATATGGATATTTACTCTAGATTATTTGAGGTATAAAAATAATAATAATCAAATAAAAAAGAAAAAAAAATGAATAGAACAAATCAATAATAAATTTACAATATTCTATCAAGAAAAATATAAAATTAAAGAGCCTTTCTCTAATACCAATTATTAATACCCTAAAATGGAAGGGCTATATGTTATCTAAAAAGTATTGTATTATCTCTTTAATAGTAATATAGTACAATAGAATAGAATATGGAATATTAAAATGTATTAAATAAATAAGGATAAAACAATGAAATAAATAAATATAGAACTCAAATATTTTTATAGTAGTTGGGATCAAAGTGATCTTACATCTATTATATTTAGATCTCTACCAAACTAATAATTTATGTTTACCTAAAATAGAAAATATGACTTTGTGTAGTACCCCCGGTTTCAGGTACATGGCCATTTATTTATATATTTTTATATTACATAATTCTTGGGTTATGTTTCGAGTGGCTTGAGAAGGTTTTGACATTTTTTTAAGTTGTTTATATATATTTAAAAAAAAATTAATGGTTAGTAAAAATTGTGTACCACCTCCATGAAATTTGTAAAATGTTTTTGGAGTCATTGGTTAGGTGTACAGTTGGTGCATGGTTTTGCCAAATTGTGGGAATTCCCATAGGGAACCGTGAAAAGTAAAACCAAGATAAAAGTGTGGTTGTATCATGATTTGTCTAACCATGTGAGCCAACTATGCAAGGGGTTGTATTGATATAGTTGCAACACACGGTTAGAGCATTATTTGAAAAATCATTTGACATAACCATGCAATATGCAATTGGAACACCAAAAATTATTTAATCTAAATTAAATATTGAAGGTCTAATTAGTTCCCCAATAACACAGGATCTGAAACTTCTATCCCACCCTAGGCTTTAGATATTATTATATTATATTTGGATTTCAATTTTAGGTTAATCAAATTTCATTGAATATTCATAAACATTGGCAAGGTCTTGTTATCTCTCTCTCTCTTGTTCCTTGTTCTTCTTAGATCCTATGTTATTATCTCTCTAGGAACCATAGATCAAGTCCGTTATAGATAGATCTATCTGTTTTGGACTAAGTTATAATGTGATCTCATTGAATCCTTTGAATGAAAGGCATTGTGAAACTAAGTCAAGAATATCCTAGTGTCATTCTTCATTTTCACCTACTGTTGAGAGGTAGGTGGATTATCTCTCATATCTACTTTTTTCTAGAACATGAAGGCTTAGTTTTGATTAAATTATTTTCTAGAAATTTTTATGATATAATTGTCAGATTATTTATGGAAACCTATTTAGTCAATGAATTTGGGAATCATCAGGAATTGTATGATTTTTGGAAAGCCTTTTGTTATAATTTTAAAATGATCATTTAAAAAATATGGTTTTATTTTGATGCATGGATGTTTTTTTGATGAAATTTTCCTAATAAAATATTTGGTTTATGTGATATTGTTTGTCATGGGATTAGGAATATGTGGTTGGTGTGAGTTAATTTCATTTTATTTGACCCTGATTAAGGGGTGTATATGATTGGGATATAAATACATGACCTATGATTTGGGGCGTATTCCATTGGGGCACAAAGAGATTGGCCACCTAGGGATGACTTAGAGTATGGATGAGAGACGTCTAATAAGTATGGAACTATCATCGGACATTCATTTTTGTGGTTGTTTCTGTAGAAACATGGAATGTGTATTCCAAATCAATGAGGAATTTTCTAAAGGTTTTGTTTATTGTTTTCCATATAATTTATATTAACTTGATATAAGCTATTTTAACTACTTTAAATTGTTTTTTATAAAATGTACTAACCAATTCTTATCATGGTGTCATGAGTGGGAAGCCTTTGGGTAAATCCTACGGAGTTTATACTCACCCCCTACCTGGGAACTTCGGTGTGTTTGTAGATTTCATCTGTTAGCACATAGGTAAAGTCAAGGTTCCTCATTTATTTAGTGATTCTTATTGATACCATGGGTAAGGCATGTAGAGTTATACCTTTGTTATATTTTAGAGCTATTGGTATTGATGCAACTTCTATGTATTGGGGTTTAGTTTTATTTTAGTTTCTTTTGTCTTGTTTATTTTGTTTCCATTGGTACTATGATATTATTATTATTGTTTTCTTACCTTTGGTTGTATTTTTAATTCAATAATCACATATAGTATGGGTTGTTTATTGTTTTTTCCTATATAGTTATTTATCTTTAAAAGAAAAAATAATCTCCTAACATTCTCTGAATCCCTTGGAATTTATTTCCATCATTTGGTGTCTTGGGGATGTCATCTAATGCTAGTGACACCTATGCCTCTTCTCAGGCTAATGAGGAGGGGCAGGATGCTACACATTGTATTGGAGTCACAAAATAATTATAATAAACTTCATTTTTTAACCTGGATTCATATACCACTACATTTTTAATGGTAAAACAAGAACACAAAACTAATTTTTAATAGAGATTAAATTGACACTGCCTTTTGGGAATAAGGGACCAACTAGGTATACTACATTTTATAGTGGATGCATAACTTATTTGGATTTATTTTTAGGGTAGAATTATAAAATAAAATTAATTTTCTTACAAATGAATAACATATAAAGTTCACATATGATGAAATATAGTGGATTGAAAAAAATGCTAAAATAGTAGCTGTCAGGTGATACTTCAAGATCTAATAATATTGATCTCTAATTTCTCATCCAACACCATAAAATAATTCCAAATGGTTTTCACATATTTAAGTAGAAAAACATTTCCAATAGCATTGTGTATATCAGTTCATGGTAGGTTTCTTCCTTTTTTTCTTAAAACCAATTTATAGACACTATTTATATGATCACCTTATTTAATTGAAAATCAGTTCAAACTTATAATATAACCTATTTTTGAAGTTTTATAGAAAGATACCTTCACAACATAACTTTAATCTTGAGGTTTATATATTTTTATCACATTTATAATTCTCAATACATTTAAGTAAGGTTATTTATATAATATTATCAATCCTATTCTTCTTTTCCAATAGTTATGAGTTTTATTAGTTTTTATTTTACAATTGAGTGTCTCCTATGATATAATATTTATAATAATTAATTTACTCTAAAATTTCATAGATGGAATTTATAAAATTCATGAAGGAAATATCTATAAAAAAATAAGTCAAATATGGTGACCTTCCAAAATGTTTTTTGAATTGTATGAATAAATAGGTTTTATGTATCAATATATTAGTTAAAAGATATTAACCAAATACCACATCACAAAAATTGATATGGTCTATATATATTTTTGTGATATGTATCTAATTAATCAATATATTTTATGATATAGTGATATTTCATGTATTCATTTAAGTTTTATATATATTTTGAATCATTAAAAAATTAAACGGTCACTTGAATTAAGTGAAGCATATGTTATTATGTATAATGTATATAACAAAGGGTTGGGAAAAATATTTTAAATGAATGAACTCAAAATGGATCCTTTATTAATGAAGTAGGTCTATAAAATAGAGTTCATTACTTCTATAAATGACACACTAGTAGTAGTTACACTTTCTAAATCTCTATTCCCTTATTTCTTCATTAACTAAGAGGGGAACTAACATACCTTTGGTTATCAAATAATTTTCTTATAAAGAGTTTTGAGATTCTATTTATAGTGGAGCACATAAAGAGGAAATATTATTTTCGTTATTTCTGAGTGATCACTATCAAATTCATGGGTTGAAGATTAATTGGTAGTGCAATATGTATTCTATATATTTTCTACATATATATATTTAAATTTTCTTTTAGATAATATTATGGATTTTGGTTTTATTTTTTAATTCTTTAACTATGTTAGATGTCATTAATACTCGTCAATGGTATTAGGTCCATATCCGATAAGGGTTTGAATAAATTTTCAATTTCATAATTTCTTGACATTTTGCACTACTGGAAATGGGGTCTATCCCCACGCACCTATTCCCACGGTTCATTAAACCGTGGGGATAGTATGTTTTTTTGCTGTTTATACCCACGGTTTTATTAAAACCGTGGGTATTAATTTTTTTTTCGAGCCCTTGTATCGGGCTCCTCATCAATCTCTCCTCAAATCCGCGACGCATCGCTCTACCCTACCTCCCCAAGCCGCGACGCCGCTCCCCGACCACTGACTCCCGACCCTCCCCTCTCCTCTCCGACTCCCCTCCCCGACCTCCGACTCCCCTCCCCGGCCTCCAACCCCGGGCTCTGACTCCCGGCTCCGCCTCCCGGCTCCCGACTCGCGGCTCCCGACTCGCGGCTCCCGACTCGCAGCTCCCGATTCGCGGCTCCCGGCTCCCGACTCCCGGCTCCCGACTCCCGGCTCGGCCTCCCAGCTCACGACCTGGACCTCCCGGCCTTCTCAGTAGTGATTTTTTTTATGCTGGAGTCCCAGATTTCCTGGTAATTTCTTAGTCTTGGTTGATTTTCCATAATTTCATCATATTACCTCTTGATAATCAATTAGTGTTGTAGTCAAAGGTAACAGTTGATGCATTCATAGGTTAATGGAGTGGTTTGATTCTAAATTTTTTTAAGCAATTTCATTTTTTTATGATGGAATACTAAAAGATGAATGATATAAATATCCTGATTATCAAACCCAGTGAGAATATTTCCCCAAATTAATTTAGCATTGATAATCCTAAGATGCACTATTTTGGCCTTAAAATAGTATATATGAAGGTATGTACATACACATGTTGAGCAGTTCCGGGTGGTTGTTTATAAATCTATCAAGTTTCAGGTGTTGGCTTGGTTCCTCTTTGAGGAAGGGTACCCTTCCAATTCCTCAAATTTATTAATGCATTAATTAGTTTCTTACCACACTTTTTCTTAGTTTTTAGTTAATGCAGTGAATACATTAGATTAAATTTCTCTTAATCTTGAATTTAGTATGTTTCATGATTTAAGAGTTAAAGGTAATAAATGATTGTTTCATAAGAAATATCATGTTTATATATTAAAACCCCTCCAACGGAGGTGCGCTGTCTTCAAGTTAAAAAACAATTATTAGACTTTTAGGATTTATTGTCTTGTTGTACTGATATTTCTTTATGAATTGATGTTATGTTTGAATTATGTCATATATGACCCCTAATGGAATTAAAAAAACTAAGTTTTCCTTTTTAAATGATTAAATAACCAAGGAACCGTTTAAGTTCTTTGACCGGTTTTTATATTGGAATTACCCATGTAGAATTGTTTCCCATAATTTTCATTTTAGTATGTTGACATGTTTGAGCCACCATTCGGTGAGCCTTAGATTTAAATTTCTAAGGGTATGATTTTTAATATTAAATGGCTTGAATTATCTTTTGAATTTCAGAATGGAAATTACCCTGTATGCACAACATTTAACCCGCCTAATGTAAGTGATTCAATGTAATAATTAAATGTGAAATAGAAATTGTAAAGTATACTAAGTACATGAATTAGCCGTATTAGATGTAATTGAAAAATATGTTGCGTATTCATAGAACCCCTTACCATGTTAATGGAAGGTACCAGAGTGAACCTTGATTATTGAAAATGCCTTAAATGGATTAAATGAGTGGTTTCAAGCTACATGGCCTTGCCACACTAATGAAAGGCTAGGGTTGAACAAAATTGACTTATTGATTAATTATTACTTGATTAAAGGGTTTCATGCTACTTGGCCTTGTCACACTAATCAAAGGAAAGGCTTGAACCAAATGGAATATTATATGAATTCAATATCAAAGTAGGTGTGACCTGACTCAAGCTCACCTTGGATACTTGAGAGAAAGCCTTGAGCACTCAAGGACCCTATTCCGAATTCAAGGATACAACTTTCTTAGGTTGAGACCTACATAGAACCTGATCCTTGTCTAACTTTAGATGCCTGGTATGACACCATATAATCCCTCATGTATTACAACAAGATTCCTTAGATACACTCCTTGGTTCCAGAATTGACAAGTAGGTGCCATGGTTAAATCCTAGCCCAATCTTTTCTTAGACCCATTTTACCTTGGATGAACTTCTTAGACTAGATAGTCCTCTTATTGTGGAATTAGTTGGACTGTTATCCTTGGATTACACTCTTACCCCATGTGAGGCTATAGTTATTACTAAGTTGTTGACACTTGAGGTCTATGTTTCCTTGGTTATAACCTTGGAACTTCATTATTAAATATCATTACATGTTTTCTTCTCACATCTTAGAACCTCAATATCTTTCTCATATAAATTATATTTAAACTGGATAAAATTGATTAATGAAATGGTTACACATTCTGACACCAGTCAAAGGCTAAAGAAGGTATAACTGCTATGTGTCCCATAGGAACCTGTACGGGTGATGTTTATTTATCTCTCTATTATTATTCTATATACCAGTGAACTATATATTTTATACTGCACTATCTAGATTGGGCTGGACATCAGTGGTTCCATCCTATTATTATTTATATCTCACACCCTACTCAGGCCGCTATTACATTGGGATACTCGAGTATACTTTCATTTTCTCAGGACCTTGGACCTTGCTTTTCAATGTATTCTTGTAACTAGAGTTAGGAGAAAAGGACTGAGTTGGATCTCGGGATGCTCAAGGAGATCGCCCATGGGGTTTTGATGTGACTTTATTATTTTTTTATTTTATTGAAAATAATGATGTAATGTTTACTACTTTTAGATATGTATCATTACCATGTCATGCATTCATCTGTTGTTTAAACTACCATTGACCACTTTAATTCAGTTATAATAATATTTATCTTATGCTGCTTTGTCATTTATTTACTACCTCTTTCATTGTTGATTGTTATTTATTCAATTTTACCACTGTGTATATGTGATAAGAGGGTATAGTCCCCACTATCACCTCTCGAGACCCTCACTACAAGTCAAAAACCTCTAACGTATGGGGAGACTCACCAGCCCCCCTGCCCTACACAACCTCTCCCCCTCCCTCTACTGCACCAGTCCCTCCCCCTCCCCCTTCCCTTGCACCAGCCCCTCCCTTAACCCCCTGCTGCAACATCCCCTCCCCCTGCACCAGCCCCTCCCCCTCCCCCCTCTTGCACCAGCCCCTCCCCCTACCATGCACCAGCCCATCCCCCCCACCAGCCCCCCCCACTACACCAGCCAGCCCCTCCCCCTCCCCCTACCATGCACCAGCCCATCCCCCCCACCAGCCCCCCCCCCCCCACTACACCAGCCAGCCCCTCCCCCTCCCCCCTTCCCTTACATCATGTCTAAGAGTTGCTAGACATACTTTGATTGTTCTCATCCCAGCATAGCGATGAACCAAAATATTGGTGAATGTGCATGGGCTGATGGAATGAATGCCTTCAATTTACAAGCATGGAGAAGAAACTTAAGAGATGTGTATCATTTATGTCTCAGGGAGGATTGATGAAGGTATTTTTTTCCCAACTAACTCTTCAACAGGATAGGATGTATGGAAGTTTATATTGTTTACAACTCAAGCAGTAAATGATACAGTGATAATCACATTCTTCATGAGTTTGACTGGTATTTCTTATCATCATATTCAGGCTTTTTATTCTGCATTTTAATCTGCACTTTAGTATTTTATTGTCATGTAGTAATAACAAAATTTCTATATGACATTTCATTGCTTATGAGTCTTATATATTCATTAATAATAATTCATGGTTTTATTTGTTGCATGTACAGATTGTAGCAAATTAAAGTATGATTACCAATCAGTGGTTTGCCATTCGATCTTTATCAAGGTGAGCTGAAAAATCTATGTGCCAATCTAACACGTCATTTGAGATTATTCATGCATGACTCATCTATGTGAATTCTTCTTTGAGTTAAGAGTCTTCTCAGAAAAAAAATGAAATGGAGTGACAGGTTCATGCTATGCTCTTTTCAGGACATATCAGGCAGAATTTCGACACTTTTTCGAGCCCGGTTCTTTTAGTAAGAAAGAAGGATTCTTCTGGAAAATTATGTGTTTAATATCAGGCTCTCAATAAAGTAACCATCCCGAATAAATTTCTGATACCCGTAGTGGATGAATTGTTAGATGAATTACATGGGGCAAGGTACTAATCTAAATTGGACATTAAATCAGGTTATCATCAGATTCGAATGCAAGAGGAAGACAATGAAAAAACTTCTTTTCGTACCCATAGTGGAAAATATAAATACTTGGTCATGCCTTTAGGCCTTATCAATGCTTTGTACACTTTCCTAGCTATGATGAATGAGCTCTTTAGGTCTTTCCTACGAAAGTTTGTACTTATTTTTTTCGATGATATTTTAGTCTACAACTGCCAATGGAAATCTCATCTCAAACATTTTACAGTGGTTCTTTTTTCATTAATTTGGGTAAATGTTCTTTTTCTAAACTGAGAAGTAGCTTACTTGGGTCATGTTATTTCTGAAACTGGTGTTTCCATGGGCACTACCAAGGTTTAGGTTGTTTTAGATTGGCTCATTCCTATTTCTGTTAAGGGGGTCTGTGGTTTTCTCGGCCTCACTGACTTCTATAGGATATGTATTCGCAATTATGGTAAAACAACATAACCCCTTACTGCTCTCACTAAGAAGGATAATTTCTCCTGGACTCCAGAGGCCACCCAAGATTTCCATAAACTCAAATGGTTCATTACGAAGGCTGCTGTTTTGGTTTTAACAGATTTTTTCCAACAATTTGAGTTGGAATGTGACGCTTATGGTTGGGGTGTGGGTGAAATACTCATGCAACAACGTTTCCCTATCGCTTATTTTAGTAAAGAATTGACAGCTTCTAACTTAGCCAAGTCTACTTATGAAAAAGAAATCATGTCGTTGGTATTGGCCATCCAACATTGGCGGCCTTATCTTATTAGACACTCTTGTGTGGTGTATTCAGATCATTGTAGCCTTAAATTTCTTCTTCATCAATGGGTTGCTACGGCTGATCAGAAATGCTGACTTGCTAAATTGCTTGGCTACAGTTGTTTGAAGTCACGTACAAACCAGGCCGTGAAAATTTTGTTTTCGATGATCTGTCTGGATGCAATGATTCTACTGAGTTATTATTTATCTGATATCATCATCTAGTAACCTCACCCGAATTTGTAGAAGGGTGTTTTCAATGACCCATATTTCAGCAAAGTCATCACGGTGCTGTGGGCGATCTCTACTACTTTCCCTGCTTATAATTTTCAGCAAGGGGTCCTCCGCTATAAGGGTCGTCTGGTGTTGTCTAAGTCTTCTCCATGGGTGCCTAAATACCTGTATAATTCTATTCATCCCCATAAGGAGTTCATTCCGGTTTCTAGTGCACCTATAGGAAATTGGAAGCCAACTTATATTGCATCAGGATGAAAAACCAGGTTCTCCAATTTGTCTGCCAATGTTCCATTTTCCAACAGAATAAATATTCCGCACACTCATCGGTCCGCCTTCTTCAACCACTAAAAATCCCCCAGCAGGTATGGTTCGATATCTCTATGGATTTCATCACCATACTTCCCAAATATTAGGGTTATACGGAAATCTTGGTCGTCATTGATCGCTTGTCTAAATATGGCCATTTTATTCCCCTTAAACATCTTTACACAACGCGCAGTGTGACAGAGTGCTAACGCCTCTACGCTGGATGTTCTCATCTGTCAGGAGTGCCCGATGCTGAATGCGCCAAGTTAGGATGTTGTGATTGGTTGGGATACCTTTGCACCACCGGTTTTCCGATATCTCGTCACGTTCCGTTCGTTCATTCAAGGAGGAGCAGTAACCACTGCTCGAGAATTTTCCAGATGGAGAAGCTATGAAACAGCAGCTATCCGATTCGTCCACCAAAAAAATAATGTGAAATATCTGCCTCTTCTCGGGGATGATAATGGCTTCAATGAGGCCTCGATGGAAACTGGCCTCCCTGGAGGTCATGTTTGGAATAGGGCATCCCAGAAAGTAATGTTTGGTGCCTACCTATTTAACATTCCATCAGTTTATTTCCCCACTCCAATCACCCAGTGATAATGCTCCTACAAAATGGAAAGATGAGACAACATTCATTTATCCAGGTTGGACAGGGTCCACCTCTTGCGCGGCCAATCCTCCCATTTAGCGCCTTATCTACTGAGCATAAACCTAGCCCAGAGAGAGGAACCTTTGATGATCTTCCACACAAGCCTTGCCTGCATGCCTTGCATGGTTTCCGTAACATTATGAAGACCGACACCACCCTCGTCAATTGGTTTTTTCATGCGGCTCCAGGAGGCCCAATGGCATCTCCCTAGCTAGTTGGCATCCCATAAGAAGGCCAACATGTTGTTTTTGATCGTAGATATTGTTCCCTTGGGTGTGATAACTGAGAAAATGTGCATGGGTAGTGGGGAGGGGGAGGGGGAGGGGGGCTGGGCAGTGGCCGGGCGGGGCAGGGGGGGAGGGGGGGGGGGGCTGGGCAGTGGGAGGGGGGGAGGCGGGCTGGGCAGTGGGGAGGGTTGGGCAGTGGGGAGGGCAGTAGGGAGGGAGGGGGAGGGGCTGGGCAGTGGGAATCCTGCACTAATAACAAAATTTCTTTATTCAATTTCTTCTTTCATTTTTTCTACTTTTTTTCAGCATTTGTTTTAGTTCTATATGACATTTCATTGCTTATGAGTCTTATATATTCATTAATAATAATTCATGGTTTTATTTGTTGCATGTACAGATTGTAGCAAATTAAAGTATGATTAGCAATCAGTGGTTTGCCATTCGATCTTTATCAAGGTGAGCTGACAAATCTATGTGCCAATCTAACACAGCATTTGAGCTTATTCATGCATGACTCATCAATGTGAATTCTTCTTTGAGTTATGAGTCTAGCTAAAACGCACTTTAGATATTGGAATCATTGAACACACATGCATTCTGAATGTCCAATTTTTTTTTTCCTGCTCGGTCATTGGTTTTAATCTAGCTTCTTTCATTTGGTTGGCATTTCCCATCACTTTTGTGCTGAATATGTTTTCCATCTATTGTTTGAACAGTTGAAACTGTTTGAATGGTTATGTATGTAGTATGTGGGTGTGTCTCGATACGTTCTGTTTGACCAAGTCTATCCTATCCCCTTATCTCCTTAGGATCCGAATTTGGTAAGTGTTTTCTCATAATGGAATTGAAATATTATGGTGTTCCCAGGAATAATCAGTTTTCTTCTTCTTTATATCACTTCATCTTTATTTGAGTAGTGGGGAGGGGTTCTGGGTAGTGGGGAGGGGGGGGGGCTGGGCAGTGGGGAGGGGGGGGGGGTGCTGGGCAGTGGGGAGGGGGGGGGGGTGCTGGGCAGTGGGGAGGGGGGGGGGCTGGGCAGTGGGGAGGGGGGGGGGGGGGCTGGGCAGTGGGGAGGGGGGGGGGCTGGGCAGTGGGGAGGGGGGGGGGGGGGGTTCTGGGCAGTGGGGAGGGGTGCTGGGCAGTGGGGAGGGGTGCTGGGCAGTGGGGAGGGGGGGTGCTGGCAGGGGGACAAGCAGGACGACACCTTGGGGGCTGGGCAGTGGGGAGGGGGGGGGGGGGGGCTGGGCAGTGGGGAGGGGGGGGGGGTGCTGGGGAGGGGGGGGGGGGGGGTGATGGGCAGTGGGGAGGGGTGCTGGGCAGTGGGGAGGGGGGGGGGTGCTGGCAGGGGGACAACCAGGACGACACCTTGCGGCGGTCACGCCACGGTCACGCCGCGGTCACGCCGCGGTCACGCCGCGGTCACGCCGCGGTCACGCCGCGGTCACGCCGCGGTCACGCCGTGATTTGGCCCTGCTCCAGGACGACACCCTGCGGCGGTTACTCCTCCTTAGAGAAACATTGAATGGTTAGCTCTATAATTTTTCGTATTTCCTCATTCCTAAACTATATCTCCTCTCAGCGCTGCCTCTCATCCATCTTTCCACAAAACGTGCATAGCAGGTGGTACAAAAGCTCAATTCAACTGAAAACATTGGTTTGGAATTGTCTGGCATATTTTATTCCTCTAGGTATTCCTACACATTTCTAGATCTCCAAACCTCACCGAATTAGGTATATCAGGGGTCATCCAATCCTCTATTCATCACAGATTAGCATTCATTTCTTTAAATCTTCTGAGAAAACATCCTCTCATGCCATCCATATCATCCTATTTGAAACTAAGTGGAAGATGTTGCCCCGCCGATGTTGCTGGACCGGGCCAACACGCTGCGGTCACGCCGCGGTCACGCCGCGGTCACGCCGCGGTCACGCCGCGGTCACGCCGCGGTCACGCCGCGATTTGGCCCTGCTCCAGGACGACACCCTGCGGCGGTTACTCCTCCTTAGAGAAACATTGAATGGTTAGCTCTATAATTTTTCGTATTTCCTCATTCCTAAACTATATCTCCTCTCAGCGATGCCTCTCATCCATCTTTCCACAAAACGTGCATAGCAGGTGGTACAAAAGCTCAATTCAACTGAAAACATTGGTTTGGAATTGTCTGGCATATTTTATTCCTCTAGGTATTCCTACACATTTCTAGATCTCCAAACCTCACCGAATTAGGTATATCAGGGGTCATCCAATCCTCTATTCATCACAGATTAGCATTCATTTCTTTAAATCTTCTGAGAAAACATCCTCTCATGCCATCCATATCATCCTATTTGAAACTAAGTGGAAGATGTTGCCCCGCGGATGTCGCTGGACCGGGCCAACACGCTGCGGTCACGCCGCGGTCACGCCGCGGTCACGCCGCGGTCACGCCGCGGTCACGCCGCGGTCACGCCGCGGTCACGCCGTGATTTGGCCCTGCTCCAGGACGACACCCTGCGGCGGTTACTCCTCCTTAGAGAAACATTGAATGGTTAGCTCTATAATTTTTCGTATTTCCTCATTCCTAAACTATATCTCCTCTCAGCGCTGCCTCTCATCCATCTTTCCACAAAACGTGCATAGTAGGTGGTACAAAAGCTCAATTCAACTGAAAACATTGGTTTGGAATTGTCTGGCATATTTTATTCCTCTAGGTATTCCTACACATTTCTAGATCTCCAAACCTCACCGAATTAGGTATATCAGGGGTCATCCAATCCTCTATTCATCACAGATTAGCATTCATTTATTTAAATCTTCTGAGAAAACATCCTCTCATGCCATCCATATCATCCTATTTGAAACTAAGTGGAAGATGTTGCCCCGCGGATGTCGCTGGACCGGGCCAACACGCTGCGGTCACGCTGCGGTCACGCCGCGGTCACGCCGCGGTCACGCCGCGGTCACGCCGCGGTCACGCCGCGGTCACGCCGCGGTCACGCCGCGGTCACGCCGCGGTCACGCCGCGGTCACGCCGCGGTCACGCCGCGATTTGGCCCTGCTCCAGGACGACATCCTGCGGCGGTTACTCCTCCTTAGAGAAACATTGAATGGTTAGCTCTATAATTTTTCGTATTTCCTCATTCCTAAACTATATCTCCTCTCAGCGCTGCCTCTCATCCAACTTTCCACAAAACGTGCATAGCAGGTGGTACAAAAGCTCAATTCAACTGAAAACATTGGTTTGGAATTGTCTGGCATATTTTATTCCTCTAGGTATTCCTACACATTTCTAGATCTCCAAACCTCACCGAATTAGGTATATCAGGGGTCATCCAATCCTCTATTCATCACAGATTAGCATTCATTTCTTTAAATCTTCTGAGAAAACATCCTTTCATGTTGTCCGAACCAGATCATCCTCATCCTCTGCACATGTCGTCTGAACCGGATCAGCCTGTTGTGATAGAAATTCAATGTCTACTTTTGACTGAATTTCACACCAAACCAAGAGATAATAAATGAGTCAAACAATCAGACAAATGGTTTAGGTTCTTTTTCCTCTGCTCACTACACCTATGACTCTAAAACTCTGGATGCCACTGGCACTGCTATAAAAACCAGAAAACTCTCCACTAATCTAAACGTCATTCATACCACTGGTTGTCCTATAAAAAATAGGAATCCTCATATTAGTCTAAAGTCTCTTTAGGCTAAGGCACAAACAAAACACACTAACATTGATAAACAAGGTACCTTGACACTGGAACCTATAAAACATACAAAAGGAAGCACAACCTCTGTACAAGACCCCACGCTAATGCAGGCACATTTTGAACCCATCGGGCAGAGGCTCCTTCCATTAGATCTGGACGCTATCAAGATGCAGAATATAGATGATTCAAAGGACCCAGGTACACCTACTCTTCATTCTATTAATTTAACTTTTGTTGGTGCTAAATCTGTAGATAATATGAACTATTATGAACAGCCTGTATCCCTGTTATCTAACCAAAATACCATTTCGTTGATGCTATATAACATGAACATTACAAACTCAATTAAGAATGCTTCAAGAAATGAACCAATAAATAAGAACTCTGGCAGGGGGACAAGCAGGGGGCAGGGTGGGGGGGGGGGATGGCAGGGGGCAGGGGGGGCTGGCAGGGGGACAAGCAGGGGGCTGGCAGGGGGACAAGCAGGGGGCAGGGGGGGGGGGGCTGGCAGGGGGCAGGGGGGGGGGGGGGGCTGGGTGGGGGGACAAGCAGGGGGCGGGGGGGGGGGGGGGGGGGGGCTGGCAGGGGGACAAGCAGGGGGGGCTGGCAGGGGACAAGCAGGTGGCAGGGGGGGGGGGGCTGGCAGGGGGACAAGTAGGGGGGGCTGGCATGGGGACAAGCAGGGGGAAGGGGGGGGGGGCTGGCAGGGGCAGGGGGGGGGGGGCTGGCAGGGGCAGGGGGGGGGGGGGGGGCTGGTAGGGGGACAAGCAGGGGGAGGGGGGGGGGGCTGGCAGGGGCAGGGGGGGCTGGTAGGGGGACAAGCAGGGGGAAGGGGGGGGGGATGGCAGGGGCAGGGGGGGGGGGGAGGGGGGGGGGGCTGGCAGGGGACAAGCAGGTGGCAGGGGGGGGGGGGCTGGCAGGGGGACAAGCAGGGGGACAAGCAGGGGCAGGGGGGGGGGCTGGTAGGGGGACAAGCAGGGGGAAGGGGGGGGGGGGGGCTGGCAGGGGGACAAGCAGGGGGGAGGGGGGGGGCTGGCAGGGGGAAGGGGGGGGGGGGTGGCAGGGGGGCAAGCAGGGGGCAGGGGGGGGGGGGCTGGCAGGGGCAGGGGGACAAGCAGGGGGGGGCTGGCAGGGGGACAAGCGGGGGGGGGGGGGCTGGCAGGGGGACAAGCAAGGGGTAGGGGGGGCTGGCAGGGGGACAAGCAGGTGGCAGGGGGGGGGGGGCTGGCAGGGGGACAAGCAGGGGGGGCTGGCAGGGGGACAAGCAGTGGGCAGGGGGGGGGGGGGCTGGCACAAATTTTTGCTAGATGTTTTCATTTCCATGGCTTTTATTGATGTTTTAATGCATTTTAATTTATGTTGTGCAGCTTGCAAGTTTCTTTTATTATGAAATTCCTGTCTCCAAATCACTATTCTTGTTGAACATCTTTAATGCAATATCCATTATTCCCATTGTGCTGGTAGTATCTGTATTGCTTCATTTTTTCCCTGCGGTTTCAAGCTATAGCCATGTAATGTTTTCAATGCCTATAATTAGACTTATTTTTAACTTGCACATTGTTCCATGTAGGATGATCAGAAATTTGTTAAGCGGAAAACAGAACTTGGCGTAACTTTCTCTATTGCAAGCTGCATACTTTTTGTTCTTATATTTTGTCTTCAGGTAGAATTGCAGAGCCTGCTGCCAGGCTTGTGTTGATGCGGGGGACATTGCAAATACCCACGGTTCAAGTGAACCGTGGGTATATTCTGGAGCTGGAAATATGTGTACCCACGGTTATAAAACCGTGGGAATACAAATATACCCACGGTTCAAGTGAACCGTGGGTATATTCTGTAGCTGCAAAAAAGTATACCCACGGTTATAAAACCGTGGGAATACATATATACCCACGGTTCAAGTGAACCGTGGGTATATTCTGGAGCTGCAAAAAAGTATACCCACGGTTATAAAACCGTGGGTATACATATATACCTATGGTTCAATGAACCGTGGGTAATATAACAATTTCTGGGTCTATACCCACGGTTTTTTAAAAACCGTGGGTATAGGGCTATTGCGACGGCATTCCAGCCCGCGGTTGGCGAAACCGTGGGTATACCCTATACCCACGGTTTCAAGGGCTATACCCACGGTTTCAAACCGTGGGTATAGGTGCAATTTCCAGTAGTGTTGTAAAGAAAATTATATCACATACAATGACATATGGATATTTATTGTGATATAATGGGGTTGAATATTAGTTGTTGGATGCTTCTATCATATCTAGTGGTATAAAATATCATAGTTCCTGATAGATATCATAAACTATGATAGTTTATATCATTGTTCATTATAATATCATGTAAAGTGATGTGTGGTAATGCAGTACATGACATGTATGGTTTCCTAGGTTTTAATGACATCATGTTAAGCGATATGTGATATTGTTGGTTTCAATGAAGATAATTGAAGAATCAGAAAATCAAAAAATAGATCTTCATATCAAACCCATGATATAGGGATATCATATACATAATAGAGGTGGATAGTGATATATGATATCATTATACCTAAGATATCGATATCAGATTACTTAAGTCACAAATAAGGATATGTATATACCTCTATCTATGATATAGTTATAAAAAATTTATTAAAAAACTTCATCGACATGGGTTCATAGGGACCATGCCAAATTCAGGGTGGGTTTAGATTGTACACAATTTTTTTTGGTCACGGTATAAAATTGTTATATTTCAAGATAAACATAGAAAATTTTCATTTATTTATTTATTTCCTTGTTTAAATATTCATGAATATGAATTTTAAATATTTTAAATATTTTTAAGATTTAATTTTAATTTTTATTACTTAATTATTATAATGTTAATGTTATGCATCAATGGCCTTTCATTCTAGGTATAATATAAGAATTATTTTACTTCAAGAAAATTTAAAGAATTGTTTTTTGTAATTTTAATGTGAGAATTTATAATAATTATTCACATATATTAAAACATATTTTTTTTAATTTAAAATCACTCTTGATAGATGATCTATGGATAGTGGGACTATAGTTCAGACTTCCCACTGAACTAGGATATTAGAAATTACTCTAGAAAAGTGGGTATTGGCTATATATTACACCTTACATAATCTTTAGTATAAATTTTGTTTCATATTATTTTAATCCAATTCATGATAAGAGTTTTATATACCTTATACATATGATTAAATCAGAATTATGTTTAATATTAGAATTAATTTTTTATTTAAGATTAATAAATCATTAATTTTATAAGAGTTATACATTAAAATTGTTGAAAGATGTTAAAGGCATGAGATATAAAAGTTATACTGTTTGAAACATGCATACATATAGGGAATGCATGGGATGAATATTATAAATGGTGGTATCTTTACAAACCCCTCAGATATTAATTTTTAGATTCCATCTAGAGAATACAATAGTCAATACCTTGATATCCCAATACAAGTGATCATAAAAGTTTAAGTAACCATGGATTATCTTGTGTGACACATGTATAAAAAGTATAACTTTAAAAGTTAAGTAATTATGTTTTTTTGAGATTTGGGTTTCACCTGGCTAGTTAACCCTAAAGGAATGGATTTGGGATTATTTATTAGATAAATTGAAGCACATTGTTTTCCACCTAATTATATAAGAGTTTTATATGATATAATTAACATGATTTTTTTACATAAATAGATATATTTTTATATGAACATAAAAGTGAACTCAAAGCATAGTGAAATATGGATCCTAAATTTGTAATGGATCTGATATAAGAGGTTATAATTTTAGTGTGAGTATCTTCAATAGAAATAATCATTGAATTATTTTTTGAAGTAAGATAATCAATAAATATTTATTATTATATGTTATAATTCCATTAAATGTCACAAATTTTAATATCCCAATGTTTTAAAATAAATACTATTATTGATAGCGTATAAGATATGCAACAATGAGCTTAAACAAATCATGAAATATTATTGTTTAAATATTATCATTATGACCTAGTTGTTGGATTGTAAAGTATAAATAGAAATAAAAAAATTATGAAATAAATATAAAGGTCCTACTCAATATAAATTCAATTATTAATTCTTAGGAAATGATAGTTCAAATTTTCTTAAATATATTTTATTCTTCAGCAATATGCTTTCTTCCAAAACAGTTTTTACTTCTTTTTGTGAGAAAATATTATCATTAATTTTTTAAATTTTTTTAGATGATATTTTATAAAAATTATATCATTTTTAATATCATTATATCAAAATTATCTTAATTTTAGTTTTTAATAATTTTTTGAAAATTTTTATTTTTTAGTGAATAATAAAAACTATTGTTTTTTATTGAAAACTATATTTTATTTTAAATTATTTATAAAGTAAAATTATATTTTGGATTAGTTTTAAAATTTTATTAGTTTATTTAAATTTATAATAATCCAACTATGATTTTTAAATGAATATAAAACTTTAATTTAGTATAAAAACATTTTATACATAAAATTGACCTTATTCTAAAAAACCATTTTGAATACATTTTTCTTGTTTAATTTTAAATTAAATTATTCCACTTATGTGTTTCTAATTTTGAAAAATGGACTCCATATTTGGAATCATTTTTTTAAAGAAAAACAGTTCCCCTTTATTTTTGGTTAATATGAGTTGTAAACTTAGATATTTTTGTTACCACAGTAAAAGGTAAATCATGTAATTAAAGTTAAAAATGAAATTATGAGGACTCAATAAATGATCAAAAAACTTTACATAGTTTTATTTTATGATTAAATTTAGTCTATAATTATCCAATATTTTTTATATGGCTATTCTTCTATTTGGATGTAATTTTGACCTTTATAATATATTATGTAACAAAAAGTCCAAATGCCATACTCTTGTTTTAAATAATTAAAAAATTATTTACATAGTGATAAATATAGGATAAATTTTGTTAAAAATATTAATATTGAAATATAAATGATATATATTCATCATGTTAATTTATTTTTAATATTTAGAGAATAAAAATTACCTTAAATTCTTACACATTGATGCATGGTAATAATTCAATTTGTAGAAAAGTAAAATGAATTATATTAAAAATATTAAAACGTGTATAATATAAATAATTAATGTGACCCATGAATTTTATAGATAAATATATCATTTTAGGTTTGTAACAAAAAATTTCAGATTTAGTTTGTTTTATTGATGTTATAAAATTAAAAGTAAATAAGTTGATCTAAATTTGATATTATTGACATTTTATGAATATAAAATTTTATTAAATGATGTAAAATTAATAAAAAAATATCATTTTTAAAATATTTATTATATGATTTAAAATATCATCCATTTTATATTTATGGTCCTTTTTTCCATTTATAGTAATAGAAATGACCCTCAAAGGGTAAAAAAAGACTGTTTTCACAATTAGTCTGAAAAATGTTAATGGGGTTTAAAAAATGATAAGGGTAAATATATAATCCAAACATGTCGATATTTTATTTTATGAGATGATTTAGAATCATACTCATATCATATTTTAATTATATCAATTTTGTGCTTTGTAAATCAAAATAAATTTTTATTAATTTAATGTTATATGGAATTCCAAAAGTGCCCCTCCCTTGTATTGTGAAATGACACCAATTATTCTAAATAATTCATAGTTAAAAACCTTTTTTGGAGAATATCATCCAAATTTAATTACTAAAATATATTCCCATGTTATATAATACTTATTATGGGAATAATAATAACTTTATATGTCTTAACCTTTAAAGAAAATGAGGTTATCTGAAGAAGAGATATAGTTCTACACTGAGCGTTTTTGTTTTATTTTTTCTTACACCTCCTTAAATTCTTTTAAAATTATCACAAGAAAATATAATCATTATATTACATATATATTTATGTTATTATTTTATATTAATAACAAATATCTATCTCCAACTTTCATCAAATGGGGGAGGAATTTATCATTCATCTGTATGGTAGACTACCATCTCAAGGACCGATGTAATTTATTTTCCATCACCACCTCTGATGGCTGGTTATAATGATCAAATTAATGTTTATATATGATATTAATGAAATATCTATCCTTACGAAAATATAACATATAATTTAATTTCTTAAATTTCCATTCATTTAAAAATGATAATGTCGTTCATGTGTACTTGTGGATTACCACATCCATGAAGCTATGTGATTTTTTTCATCACTACATCACATGGATGATATATGTATATATATAAGTATATTTAAATAATTAATATTATATTTATTAAATTATTATAATTATATAAATATAAAATAATAATTACCTTCTTTCTATAATGATCGTTCAAAAATGGAAACATTACCCATTTGTACATACGACATACCGTCTCCATAATTGTAACGTAGTTCATTTTTCATAATCATATTTAACAGTTGGATATAAAATTATAATTGATGTATAAATAGGATAATTATTCCTTTATTATTATTCTAAATATGATGTAATAATGACCCCATTAACCACAGTTAATACACATACACCATTTTGAAAATATTGATCAAACATCCTCAAAACACCTAACATAAACTTAATTGGATAAGTATTTAAATATATAATTAAAATATATGGAATAAATGATTTAAGTATAGGGAATAAATCCAATAAATGGTTATTTAGTAAGAAAATAATTTATATATTTTTATTATAGTGGTGTTAAAGGGTACACATAGATTGTCTGGACTCGAGGTAAGGGATTCCATCTCAGTTTTCATTCATTGAGACATATTTTATTATTATGCACCAAATTTATTTTATATGGTGTATATCTTTACCACCTACTTTTTATATAATTAATATTTAATACTTCATGATGTTTTAGTTTTAAATGTAAATTGTTTTATTCAATTGGATTTCACTTTAAAGTTACAAAGTGGTAAAGGGTTTCTTAACTCAATTTTTGTTCATTAGATTATAACTCTTCTTAGTTGACTTTTCCATGATAAGATTATGTGTGAATTGAACTATAATTTTTTTTATTCTATATTTACATTTTTTTTGATATTTATATTTTTTACACATAATATCTCTATTGAATAACTTTTTATTCAATGATATGATTTCTATAAGGGTTATTCGTCTCAAATTATCTTTCTTTGAGGAATATGTTTATGATATACACCTATATTATTTTATAAGGGGTATATACTACAACATTGACATGTTAAATAATTTCTCCACTTATATTTAGGGTGTTTAATTTTTCATTTTATGTTATTATTTCACGAGGCTTATGATTGAAAGGTTACTGAAGTGGAAAAGGTGTTATGTTATTATCTATTTTCTTTTGAGATTATTTATGTTTAAGGTTCCTTAGAAGGAAGTCATATAATATTATATTCTTTAACCATATATATTTTATTATCATATTTTTTTAATATGTTTTACATGTTTAATTTTTATTTCCTCTATTATTTATTAAATAAATGTCAAGAAAGTTGTTTGTAAGTGGTACAAATATTGTATCTTCTTTTAGATTAGAAATATTTCTATTCTATATCCATGTTTTCTAAAATATTTTCAAAATTTTAATTTTATAAACATAATTGTATTACTAAAACTATTTAACATGATATTTTTTCTTCTTTTAAAAGTTTTTAAAATGGAAATTTATTAATCCGAATGTGTAACTTTTAAATACCTTTACAAATTATAAAAATAGAAATGTTAATTTTTAATATTTACTACATGAACAGATTTTCATGCCATCACAACCATTATTTTATTTGATTCTTCCTTTATTATATTCCTAGTTTATTTTCAAGGAAATATTTTTTATTTATGTTTTATGAATTTTTAGTGTTAAAATTTTATTTTCAAAGTTAAAACACTATTTTCTTTAAAAATGTTTTTATAATATTTTAATGGTATTTACATTCATCAATTCCAATAAACCATGATGTTTATTGTGCTTCATTGGGGATATTTTTTAATGATTTATCCTCATTATTTCTCTGGGTCTATTATCATTATTTAAAAGATATTTTCATGGTACTAATTTCTTTTCACGAGTTAATCAAGTTATGAAAGGAATGCTTTATTTTATATATATGGTGACAACAACATTTCCCACCATTATAACCTTTATTTTATGTTAGTATTACCTTATAAGATAACATTTTTTATTTAAATGAAAAACTTATGCTTTGAAACTGGGTTTTTAAAAGGAAAATATCTTTCAATATCTAATTTTTTTATCATGTGTGTAAATATTACTTTGAAATATGCAAACTTTATTGTGTTATGATTTTGTTGTAATTATTGGGAATTTTTTCTAATAACTAGTGGTTCCATTATAAACTGAGTGTATTTGAGCCAATTATATATCCCCAATTCATTGGGTATGGGGATGGAGTTAACCAATTAGGTTTATCCTAATGGATTATGGGAATATACTATGATGGTTATTTTAAATTGAATCACGATGGTTATTTTATGAGTAATCGTGAAGGTTATTTTATGTGTAACTGTGATTATTATCCCATTTGTAATAGTGATATAAAATTGATTCCTAAGTTCATTATATTATTTATATATGATTTCTATGGGTTTTTATATTATCCTTATGATTTATCAAGGTAATCTAATGATTTTATGTTTAATGAAAAGTATTTTATACTTCTTATGATTGAAAATTTATGGGTTTTCATGATTCCATTGATCAAAATTGATATCACACATATCATGATTTTTGATTCCAATGAATCTTTCCTTTGTTAAATATTTATTCCACGTCTCATGATTGATGATCCAGGTATTTATAGGTATTAATTACCATATTTTATGATCATGCACTATGATTTTGTCACAATAACCTTATTCTCATCTAACTCTCACTAATGACATTCAATTTTTAATGCTTATGTTTACCTTTACTATGAATTTGATCTCACTCGTCTTATGTTTCTTTTTTCCCAGATCATGAAAAATGATAGTAAATTATTTCTATCTAGAAAGTTTTTATATGTGAATAAATTTTTGGGACAATTTTAATAATTAATATGGAGTATAAACATATTGGTATTAATAAAAAAACTCCTTCGAAGTCAAGATTGTTGTTTATGATGGAGTGTTTCCTATTAATCTAAAACTCTAAACATAAAATATACTCAGTTATATAAGTAATCAAATATTTCTATTTGATTTATTAAGGTTTTCATGGGAAAAAAATTTATTGGATCATATTTATCGGTATCACATCCAAAAATGTAAATTTTATGTTTTTAGCACTGGATCTAGGAGTACAGGTTCGAGGCTATCACAATTGGTATCAGAGTAGGGTTTAGATAAATTTATATATTAGTATTTTTTCTTGTGAGGTTATATTAATAGTTTTAAATATAATAATGATTTTTTAAGTTTGAGGTTGATCACAATTATAGAGTCTTTGACACCCCCTTTTGATATTTTAAGTGATGGAATTTTAATATGTCTAATGATATTTTTGGATATGTTTTATTTGGTTAAGGTAAATGTAACCCTTAGGTTTAACATAAATTATTATTTTATGAAGAATATGTATAAATATTGTGTGAATTTGTTTTAAATTTATTTATAAACATTAGGATTTATATGATCTTTAATGATTAATGGGAACATTTTGAGGATTATATAGTTTTAAAAAAAGGTCAACCTGCGGAATGGGTGAAAATTCATCATATTCGAAAAGGACATAGAGTTAAACCCACAACTAAAGGGAAAGAAGGGCACAATGCCTACCACTAGACTATGTGAAGTCATAGATATTATGACATTTTTATTCTACTTAAATGATTTGTAAAATAAAGATTAAGTTGAATTTGTGAACATATTTAATCATATAGATAACCACGAGATTGAAAAGTTATTTAGTGATTAAGTGAATAATATTATTTTAAATAAGTTTAATATTTTTATAACATTATATGAATAAGTTGAAATAAGTATTATAGAATTTTATTTGAGTAATAAATGTTTATTTTGCTTTTGAAATTATATATGTTCTTAATGTCAATTTACAGTGATTTAATTGATTTATAAAAATTATTATCATATCTTGGATATTATATGATTATGGTATATACCTTTTTGGATGTATACTTTATGAGTAACTAATGTGATTTAGATATAAATATTAAATTTATATTTAAAGAATATGTGGTCAAATATTTCTAGTGTTTTGGTTTCAATCTTGGTTGGGAATATTTTAATGAATTTTAGGGACAATTATTTATGGAATGAATTAGTCTGAACATTTGGTATTTATATTGAATTTTTTAGATTACTTTTTTATTTAATCATATGAAGGTTTATTAATTTTGGAAATATATTATATTATTATGAAAACTTTTTTTATTAGTGTATAAAGACATTGGGGATAGCTTATGATCTATTAGAAGTTAATTTTATGACTTCAGGCATAAAACAATTCATCTTGAATACTCATAGTTCAGAGAAAACGATTAGATTGTGTTGGAAATTGATTAAAGGTTGAAATTATAGTTAGGAAGTAAGTATATTAATTTATTTTATTAGTCTATATGGTAAGTAAATTCCTCAACTCTAGGAAAATTATATTGAAAAAATGATATTTGTTTACTTTTCTTGCAAATAAATCAATTGTCTTTAAACCCTTCATAGATTTACATTTTTTCAGATAGTTAACTCTATCATGAACATGTTCTATATCACTCTCTATAAATACTTGGGGTTATTTTTATCCTCCTTTCCTATATTTTCACTTCCCTCTAGTTTTTTACTATATCTTAACCTAGTTGTGTGTTATTCTATATGGCCTTCGTAATTCCCTTTTCCTTTTTCAAGAGGAAGTTTTATTACCCTTTTTTAAAATATGGGATTTAAAAAAGGTATTTTGATTACGAATAAAAAGTTCAAATTTTGAGGATTAAATTTATTACGGAGGTTATAACTTAATATCCTAAGGCTTTAAAATAAAGACTATGATCGATAATGTGCAAGATATGCAACATTGAGCTTAAACGAATCCTAAAATATTATTATTTACATATGATTATTATAACCTAGTAATTAGATTGGAAGGTATAAATAAAAATAAAATAATTATAAAATACATACAAATTTCATACTCAATATAAATTTTTTATTAATTCTTATTAAATAAGCACCCAATTTTTATTAAATCCATTTTATTCTTCCAAAACATGTTTTCTTCAAAAATGGTTTTTTATTGATTTTTGTGAGTGAATATTATAATTAATTTTTGTAACTTTTAGAAATAGTATTTTATAAAAAGGATATATTTTTTAAATCATAATATCAAAATTATTTTAAGGTGAAATTTTTATAAATTTTAAAAAATTTTGATTTTTCAATGAATAGTGAAAACTACTAATTTTTATTGAAATTTTTCTTTTATTTCAAAGTATTTATGAAGTGAAATTATATTTTGGATTAGTTTTAAAATTTAATTTGATATTTTTATTTAAAATAATTCAATTATTATTTTTTAATTGTACTTTATACTTGAATTTAGTATAAAAATGTTTTACACTTACAATATCCATTTTTCTAAAAAATCATTTTTCATCGTGTTTTGCCAGTTTAATTTTAAATTAAATTCATCCATATCTATGTTTTGAATTTTAAATTTTTTATTAAATATATTGAATTATTGTGTCTAGATTTTTTAAATATTTCCCTTTTATTTTTTTATTAATATGAATAGTAAAATCTATAATTTTTGTTACCATGGTAAATGGTAAATCGAGTAATTAAAGTTATAAATAAAATAAAGAGGACTCAAAAATAAACTTAAATATTTACTTTATTTAATTTTATGGGTCCATTTATTCAATAATCATCCAATATTTTGTTATATATACTTTGTTTCATTTTTATGTGATCATAACCTTTATAATATTTTATATAAGAAAAGTAAAAAATGTCATACTCTTATTTTTAAAAACTATAACATTTTTAAAAAGTGGATAAACAGAGAATATGTTCAGTTATAAATATTAATTTTAAATTTTAAAGATTTATTTTCATCATGTTAATTTATTTTAAATTTTTAGATAAGAAATTATAACATTAAATTGTTGCACAACACTGACGCAGTAATTATTCAATTAATAGAAAAATAAAATAAATGGTATTAAAAATTCTAAAAGTGGTATAATTTATAATAATTAATATGAAATATGAATTTTATAGATAAATATAACATGTTATGGATTTATTAGAATATATTTTTCTAATTTCATTTTTATTGACGGTATAAAAATCAATGTAAATGAATAGTTCAAAAATTGACATTATTGATATTTTATGAAAGTACTATTTTATTAAATGATATAAAATTCATAAAAAAATTATATTCAGAAAAATTATTATTATGTGGTCTAAAATATCAAACATAGTCTATTTATGGGGCTTTTTTCATTTATAGTAACTATTACGCCCCTCGAAGAGTAAAAACCCTTATTGTCACGGTAAGTGTGAAAAGGGTTAATGGGGTTTAAAACCAACTGATAAGGGTAAAAAAATGATCAAAAAATGTACGAATTCTATTTTATAAGAGTATTTAGACTCATAATTATCTTATATTTTAATAATATCAATTTATATCCATTTGGACATCACAATTAATTATATTAATTCAATATTTTAAGAAATTCCAAAAGTATCCCTTCCCTCTATTATAAAAAACCACTAATTCTCATTCATGAACACTTCAAAACTCATTTTTTCCAATATCTTCCCTAATATATTCCTAAAATCCATACCCATGTTCTAGAGGCCTTATTTTTTTTGTATAATTCCAAATTTAGACATCTTATGGTGTAAATAAAAAGTGGTTATCTCAAGAAGTGGTATTGTTCTTAATTTGAGTATTTTTTTTATTTATTCTTCCACCTCATTAAAATATTATCCAAAAATGATGATAAAATAATATAATCATATTATACATACTAGTATTTTATTATTTTAGTTACATAACTTATATTCATCTCCAACCTCCATCAAATGGGAAAGGAGTCCATTGAACATGTTTACAGTGGACTACCTCCTCACGGGACGATGTAATTCCTTTTCCATCACCACCTCTCAAAACTGGTTATAATGATAAAATTAATGTTTATATATTATATTAATGAAATATTTTTTATTATAAAGATATAAATTATCATTTAATTTCTTACCTTCCCATTCTTTGAAACAGGATAACGCCGTTCATGCTTATGTGTGGATTGCCGCATCCATGAAGCGATGTGATTTATTTTTCATCACCACATCACATGGATGATATATATAAGTGTATTTATATAATTAATATGATATTTATGATATTATTATCTTTATTTAATGATATAATAATACATTTCTTATTTCTATAATAATCATTGAAAAATAGAAATGTTGTTTATGCGTATATATGACCTACCGTCTCCATGATTGTAACATAGTTAATTTTTTATAGCCATATTTTATACTAGGATTTAAAAGTATAATTGATTTATTAAAATTAAAATTATTTCATTTTCATTATTCTAAAGATAATGGAATAATGACCCCATTTACCACTATAATAATCCAGGTTTTCGTATGAGATACAATTCCTTTTGTTTTCAATTTAAATACTTGTTTATAGCCTAATTTGAATACCATTTAAGTTTATGGGAGTATCAGGGGTGTATGAATATTTTTTTAAACCAATATACCTTGTTTTATAATAGAAAAATCATGTCTCATTGTTATTATGTACCATTCTGGGCTGGTCACACAGTTGCTACTAACCATGCGAGGTTGGACAGTGGACTCCCACAGGAAGCACAATTTGAGGAAACCATGCATTTTGAGGTGCATGGTGGTGCAGGTATGTCTTTAGTTTTTTATAGTGGTTGAGATCCATTTTTCATGTTTATTAAAACCATTATTTAAAACCATTCCAATTTCCACTTCCTACAGCATTGGTTGTAGGGTTGGCGCATGATTTGGCCAACCGTGTGACCAAACCATGTGACCTAGGGTTTTTGGTGAATTTATGAAATTTTCCCTAATTAATCCTTTATTTCAAACCTAATTTTCACTTTCTTATTCCTTGGATAGAACCTACATGATAATATCCATTTTAATCCAATATCTATGATTTTCCACCATTCCTCCATCAGATCTCAGAATTGAGTGTCAAAAGTATCATTGAATCTACACCGATGAGTAATCAATTCCTTTTGTGTCATTCCTCATTCTTCTTAGTATCAGCTGCACAATATAGGTTTAAGATAATATTAAATAATTTCAGTTTTTCCATCCATTCTTTAATTTTATTCTGATCTAAGTCGAATCATAAGCTGTTACTGGAAGGGAATTTTACTAGAGACCAATAGTAGGTGGTCTATACTTTTCCCATATGGTTTGGTGACTTATTAAGCTAGTTTTCATTGTGCCTCCTATTAGACATTTTGGAAGGACCCCATAATTGAACTAATTAATTGGATTAGGTGAAATGGAAACTAATATGGGAAAACTTTGGTTCGTTTGAGATGTATTAGTGGTTTTTTCCTCATCCAAGGCCACCCATGGGGTGTACCCCTTGACCTTACCTTTTTTTGAAACACCCAGGGGGTGTGTTTAGTGATTTTTTAATTAGAGGAAGCCCATTGATTAATAAATTGAATTGAACTAGTTAAATATGATATGGTATTCCTCCTTTGTATGATGATTCTTTTAATTAAATGTTTTATATAAACCTGAATTTCTTGAATGTTTATTTGAAAATGTAGAAATGAGTGGGAATACTCATGATATGATATGGTAATTGAACTAATTAATGAATGGTTATAAAGGATTCCATGGTTTTCCTACACCATGGGTCAAAATAAAAGTATATAATTACTTGGACCTATAAACTCCTTGGATTCTGATTCTCTGGGATGCCACGAAAATTTCTAACCCTTGGATCTGGCCTGTTGGACTCGCATTGGACATGCTCAGTTGAGATGATCCTTGGACTCCACTAGTTTCATTATCGAGTTTCCATCGAGGATCTCTTGGGACATTATGAGGTTTCCTTGGTCTTCTATACCTTGTATATATCCCCAAAGGGCCTAACATTATTGATTATATGACACGGTCATGGTAAATGTGATAATCGATTATACAGCTTGTCCATGACTATTCTGAAACTTTTTATTATACGACAATGCTATAGTTATTTGATATAAAGGTTTTATGACATGGATATGGTAATTACTTTATTTGGTTTATTATTTTCCTAATGATATAAGCTTAAAACTTATTTTATAGAGATCTATATATGGTTGTATAGGATCAGTTGTAAATTTACATTTTCATGGGAACTTACTTTTAGTTATTTCATGCCTGTTATACTATGAATGCTACTTTAGCTTGTTATATTTCACAACTAGGACATATTAACGACCATTGGGTTTTTACCTACTGGGATTGTTTCTCACAACCTTTTTGGGTTGTCATTGGGTTACCGAACAAACTTTATGGATGCAGGTAGGGACTGGGGAAAGCACCTGTAGTTTGATACTTGATTTTGTACCATGTTTAGGTGTAGGGGAGCATGAGATCAAGTTTAGGATCATGATGTTGTCTGGTGTTTTGGTTACATATATTGTATTTTACTATTGTCTACCATTTTTTCATTATTTTTAGAGACATTTATCATCATCATTTTATATGAGACTCATTTTTTCATGATTATTTATTCTTATTGTTTATCGACTGTCTGATTATTATATTGTTTCTTTTATTGACTTCTATTATTATTCCATTATGTTACACTCTGGTGATGAGGGAATAGTCTCCCCACAAACACACCATAGGACCTCACTTCTAGTCACAAGTATCTAGTTCTTGGGGAGATGTGGTTGAGGATATATGGCTAATAGGGCTCGGGGCACCATTCAATGGAATCCAGATCTGGGACATTACAAAGTGGTATCAGTGCCTTTTTCTTTTTATTGTTTATTATTTAGAGATGATAGACATGGATTACAAGGAATTGAAATTTGGTAATGAGATGTGCCTGGGCATAGCTAACACACATATAGGAAAAACCCAAATTAACATGAATGAAAATTTTGTTTTCTGGATTTTGAATATCATAGTTAATTCGATTCCACCGTTGGGTGATGAATGTGAATTGTAATGTTATCATTGATATGGATATGGGTTTTATTTTTATTTCAGACTAATGATATAATGGTGTGCCATATTAGGCATCATTTTAGGAACTTGTTAGAAATCACATGTTATGAATTATGTCATGCCATATAGGATGCATCACTTATTTCCATTATGTTGTGATGGGTGTCATGATAGATACACATGTTGTTGTTATATAAATATATGCAGGGAATTGGGAAACATGGTTGGTACTCAGAGTGCATGTCATAACCTAAGCAGTGTTTTCCTGATCAGGTTATACAAGACACCCTAAGAAACCAATTGTGTAACATTGAGTCATGGACCATGAGTCGCATGGACTATAGCATGTTATGTTTTGGATCAGGTGGGTTACATATTCCAATTAATTAGGAGTATGGTCCCTTATGGATTATAAGTGACACACCATTTAGTTCAACCTTTTAAAATTAAATGTGAAATGGATATGAAATTCAAAAGGAAAGTTAAAGGAGAAATGTGGAACTCAACCAAGACCTGACTTTTGAGTGGGAAAGAGGAAGTGTCTCTAGTGACTTTTGAGACTGGTCATTTTGTATACCTTCATAGATTTAGGAGAATTATATGTGGTTTGACCTAGTTATAGGAAAATTTTGACCTGTTCTATGCATTTGATCTATGAAATTTGATATAATTCTTTTCTAAGGCATTTGTTTTGAATTGTAAAGACATGCCACCATGACGACATTTAATTATATTTTAGGAGGGTGATGCCAAACATGCTCCAAAACCGGTGGGTAGTGGGATATCATTGGAAATTCCCTTATTTAAATTTGTAGCAATAATTGTTTTACCATACATAGGTACTAAGGCACAGTTCCGTGATGGGTTTTATCACTTCATGCAGACTTCTCAGGGAGCACTGCATCATGCCTCATCTATAGCTGAGATGATGAATGTGTTCTAGTAGTAACATCTTCCCATGTTCTTAGGGGATGGAGGTATAGATGCTACTGATATATGGATTGAGACTACTCTCTTGATCATTGAGCATCTATAGATATCTCTTGATAGGAGAGTGAAACTTCTGACCTATATGATTAAGGGAGTTGCAAAGTGCTGGTGAGATGATTTGAACTAGGATGATGTGCTCCATGATATAGTTTTTTGGGATTTCCAAACCATATTCTATGAATATTTTTTTACCAAGACTTTGAGAGTAGTGTGGGAAAGTGGGTTCATGCATCTGGAGAAGGGTGATATGACAGTTGTGGAATACTCAACATTCTTTATAGACTTGTATAGTTTTATGTTGATGTACCTTTATGATGAGTTATTGAGGGTGAGATGCTTTGAGGAAGGTCTATGACATGAAATTTGATCCCATTTCACCATTTTAATATTGACTGCTATTACAGAAGTTGTAAATTAGTCACTATTTATAGAGCGTAACCTAAGAGAAGCTTGCGGCACAGAGAAGAATAGTATAGTCTATCGGCCAAATAGTTCTACTTCCAATGGAAGGAAGCACTGTTTTGAGGCTTCCCCTGAGATGATTACTATCCAGGATGTGATTAATGGTAGATCAGTGTTCTATAATTAGTGTGGTAGATATGTCCCTATGAGAAATCTGTGCGATCAGGACCCAATGGAGGGCCGAGATTACGACATGATGGGACGTGTGCAACATTTCTACATGATCTTCCCTAAAATAGTTAGTGGGAGGGGGTCAGTTCCAAAACTAGGTTTATAAGTAGGTTTCCTAGCTCTGGGTAAGGTTAGTAGCTATATTAGTATCAGTTGATCAATTCGATGCGGCGGTGGTCATGTCTAAGGTAGCCAGACACCTATTGTATCAAAAAAATAGAGCGATCATACCCTAGGGATTGAGGTTTTGTCACAGGGCCATAATTCAAGATAGATATACTCTGTGTATCCTACCACTATGGATCAGGGTGCCGAACCGTCTATGGTGAGAGGTACGATCTTAGTATCATCATCTATTGTATCTTCTCGTTTTTATACAGGTGCATCACATAATTTTATATATTCACCTATGGAGAAAATCTTGAGGCTCATTATACAGTTTTCTAAGGGTTTTATGACAATATTCACTCTACTAGGAATCATAAAGGATGGTGTAAATTAGTGTAGGGAGTTACCCCTTGAGTTCAGTGTTTGTCACTTCATCTGGAATCTTTTTTTCCTCAATATTACCGAGTTTGATGTGATACTCAGAATGGACTGACTTGTAGATTACTGAGATTATTTTGACTATTATCACTAGAGGATGAATTTCACCTCACCAAAGGGTGTAGTTTATACTTACAAGGGTGAATGGGATGTCCAAGGAAGCCGACCGGAACCACAACATTGTTGGTGGGAGGTATGATAGCCCAGATTGCTAGTTTATATCTAGATGATCAGGGAGTGTGTTTGGAGAACTTTCCTCCAGTGGTTGATCATTTAAGGGATCTATTCCAAGACGAGTTTTCTGGTTAAACTCCTGGGATAGAGTTTTTGTGCTCTATTGATCTAGTTCCAGGATCATCACTCGTATCCATTCCTCTTTACATGATGGATACAACAGAGTTGCAGGAGCTCAGGAGGAAGCTAGAGGACTTAGAGGAAAAGAGGTTTATTTGACCAAGTACTTCTCTATGGGGTTTGCCGGTCCTTTCTGTGAAAAAATAAGATGGTACCCTTATGCTATGTATGGTTTACCTTAAATTGAACTAACTGATGATTAATAACCAATATCCATTTCCATGGATAGATGACATGTTTAATTAGATTCTATGAGCTTGGGTGTTATTTAGAATTGAGTTAAGGTTGGGAAATCACTAGGTATGTGTTTGAACTATAAAAATACATCATAAAATCTTTCATATTAGGTAAGGTCTATACAAGTATCTGTTTATGTCATTTAACATAATGAATGCACCCGTATTATTCATGACACTAGTGAATTGAGTATTCCAATCTTATCTAGATTTGTTTTTTGTAGTTTACGTGGATGATATATTGGTGTATTCTCAAAATATACATGACCATGTCAAACATATTGAGATCTATTTTGGTACACTAAGAGATAATTATTTATATACTAAGCTCACAAAGTACCACTTTTATATGGATAATATTCACTTCCTCAGTCCTAATATCTTATAGATAGGAGTATAAGTTGACCCAAATAAGGTGGGAGATGTAGTTTCATGGGAGAATACCAAGAAAATATTTTACATATGAGTTTTATTGGGGATAGTTGGATATTACAAGAATTTCATACAAGACTTATCACATCTAGCAGTTCTGCTGAAAGGGAGACTGACTTCAGGATCCAAAAGGGAGACTGAATTATACACCGTTCTTGTTACTTCTAGAGAAGAGTAAGAGCTACACTATATATTACAATGAAATAGGTATCGATATTTTGGTAGTGATGGTGTAGGATGTAGAGTTGTGGTTTATGTATCTCAAAAGTTGAGTCCACACAAGAGGAATTACCCAATGCATAATCTTGAGTTAGTTGTAGTTTTTTTGTTTTACACTGTTGGAGTCATTACATATAGGGAGAGCATTTTGTGGTGTACAAAGACCACAAATTACTCATGTAAATATTTATACAGTGTGGTATAAATTTTATTTTTCAAAGGTGGGTTGAATACCTAGAGTATTTTTACTTTGATGTTGTCTATATTTTTAGAAAGGAAAATTTAGTGGCTGATGCTCTAAAAAGGTGGAATCCAATGTAGGCTTTTCAGGAGATCAGTAGCAAGTGGAATATTATGTATTTTTTTTTCTAAGATTCACTTGGAGGTTCAGGAAAGGTAGGGAAAAACTTATATTTCATCATTAACAGTGACCTCTATCCTACTGGATAGAGTGAGGATGAAGCATCTATCAGATTATGAGGGCCTAGTCCTACAAGATATTGGGGCAGGTGAGGACCCACCTCCTAGTTGGAATTTAGGCGAGGATGAGATCCTATATATACATGGTTGTGTATGGGTTCCATTGGACATATGTGAGGAGTTGATGTGGGATTTTCAAGCCCTAGTTTTTACAGTGAATCCTAGGGTTACCAAGATATACCGTGACTTATTTCATTAATACTTGTGACCGAGTATGAAATGTGAGGTAGTTATTTTTGTTACAAGGTGCTCCACCTATTAGTAGGTGAAGTAGAAAAATCACTAACCAGTCATACTTTTAAAGAATTTGTTAATTCCCAAGTGTAAATGGGATAAAATAGTGATGGATTTCATGATAGGTTTGATAAGGTCACCCTGATGTGTTAATGTTGTGTGGGTTATTTTTGACAAGATCACAAAGTATTCTCATTTATTTCTGAATAATGAGACCTTCGGTGTTGATGTTCTTGGGAGGTTGTATATATATGAGATAGTTTAACTCCACAGGGTCACATGTACTATCATTTTAGATCAGGATGTCTGGTTTACTTCTTATTTCTAGAAGATTTTGTAGAGTTAATTTGGTACACATGTGCTTCTAAGTACATCATACCACACTTTGACTGATGACTATTTAGATAATACGATACAAGTGCTTGAGGACATGATGTAATCATGTTTCCATGATTTAGGGGGCTCTTGGGAGAGGCATATATCTCTAGTTGAATTACCCAACAATAATAGTTATTTGGAGAATATAAATATATATCCTTATGAGGATTTGTATGGTAGTCCAGGATGATCGCCCCTATGCTGGTTAGAGGTAGGTGAGGCATCTTTATGTGGACCGTGTCTCATGTAAGGGAGTTCTAAGAAGGTTCAACTCATTAAGAAGTGGATGGATACTACACAATCTCAATAGAAATCTTATGTTGATCTTCACATGCAACATATAAATTTTGAGGTTGGGGATTTGGTCTTTTTACATGTCTCACTGAGGATGGGGCATAAGAGGATCAGGAGGTAGGGTAATATTTCACTGTGATATGTTAGGTTGCTCGAGATTCTGGGTAGAGTAGGACTGATGGTCTATCGGTTGCAGTTTCCTTAGAGGTGTCGAGTTATGCATGAAATCTTCCATGTATCTTAGGTCTTACTCAATCGTTCGCACACGTCTCATACTTTTCATCCCCAGGAGGTTGAGTTACAGGCATATGTGTAATTTGAGGAGCATCCTATTCATATCATTGATAGGAGTATGATGGTTCTCCAAGGCTGGTTAGTTCCTCGAGTATGGGTGATATAGAAGCACAACCATTTATAGGATGATACTTGGGTGTGAGAGGTCTACTTATGTACTCTGTGGTTGATGTTTTTCTCCAATGAATCTTGACCACCCATGAGAGGGAAATTTAGGAAATAATTACTTTGAGGAAGATTGTAAGAACCCGAGTTTTCATATGAGGTAAGAATTATTTTTTTTAAAGTTTAAATTCTTTTTTACAGCCTAATGTGAATAAATTTTAAGGTAATGGGGGTATCAAGGGTGTCTATATATTTTTCAAATCCCATATATTTTATTTTTAAAAGAAAATACAAGCCACATGGTTAGAAAAATCCTTGTGTGGCAGGTTACACAGTTACTAATAACCATGTGAGCTTGGACTGTGGAGTCCGATAGGTTGCACGGTTTGAGTATACCATCCAATTTGAGGTGAATGGTTGTGTGGGTATGTATTTAATTTTTAATAGTGGGATGATACATGGTTTGTGCATAGTTAGTCAAACTGTGAGTGAAAACCATGTGATGCTCCCCTTCCTACAGTAGTGGGCACACAGTTTGGCCAACCGTGAAACCAAACCATGTGACCTAGGGTTTCTGGGTGAATTTGTGAAATTTAACCTAATTAATAATTTATTTAAAACCTAATTTTTACTTTATCCTTTTAAGTACCCTAGACCACCCTAAGAGGGGGGTTAATCTGGGTGTCACCATTTTCTCTACTTTATTGGATATGGTTCCCATATTGGTAGGAACTTGTTTAAAACTGTATGATGGATATGTGTAGTAATTAAAACATTCACATACAGAAGGTCAGTAAAACACTTTTTTACTTGGTTCACCAATAAGGGCTATGTCCAAGGAGTATACGCCGATAGATTTTCACTTGTACCTAATTTCACTATTCTTCACTAGTTGTGGATTACAAAGGTTCGAGCATAGTCACTCTGTCCCAGGCTCACTTTCTAACTATTCATGGATAGATCACCACTTCCCTCGGGTCACTCCCATTTACTCCCCCTGGCTCACTACCTTGGGTGAAGTCCCACTCAGTTTATAAACATGAAGGTCTCTTCAACAGATAAGCATTGATGTCTTTGTCTTTTATTCATCATGAGACATTGCTTGCATAAAAGTTCTGGATTGATGCTCTTTTGTATTAAATATTTTCCTTTAGTACAATAACTAAATTCACTAAATCTTCTTCTTATCTTCTTGTTCAGAATCATAAAATCATATGTAATTGTTCAAGAAATGAAGATCATCTCAGCAAATCATCATTATAATTTTACTACCCAATATAATTCTCAATCTTCAGTTTGGCACACTCTGTTCTTCTTCTTCTCTTTATTTAATTCCAAATACCAACACCTATGGGTATCGATATACTTCCTTCTTTCTATGAAGATCTGAGTTTAGTTTCATGTATTGTTCTTATTCTCTTGATAAAGAACAACAAGGGTGTTAAACACCAGTCGTGTGTGTGTAGTACTACATCTCTTTATAAAACTGAATGGTTCACATTACTTCCTTCTTCGCGAAGCTACTTCAAGAGTTCTAAGCACCTGTCAAAAGCCCATGGGCCCCCCAATTTTTTCATGCACCCTTCTAGGTGTCTTTCACATTAAATTCAAACCGTTCATGTAAAACACCATTTGGAATGAAATATCCTTTTCATGCAATTCTTCTTTTTCACTCAGAACTTCTCTTTTTCACGCAACACTTTCTTTTTCAAGCATCACTTATTCTTTTCATTCACCACTCTATACTTAGATTTTCCACATGTCAGAGCTTGGTATTTGTCTAAGTGTCGAGCATTTCACTTCCTATTTATAGGAATTTTTGACCCTACTCAGAAAACCCCTTTCTGTGCATAAAATTGTCTCTCACTTTATATTATGTGCACCTTCCTTTATTTTCACACACTGCCTGGCTTTTTCATGCACCTCATGAATTAACCATTTTTCATCATTTTGAACATGAATCCTCTCTCGTGCGTAAAAAACCAAACTGGTATTTCACACGAATTCCAATTTTGGACACATACTGGATTATTTTGGGCACTTCATGCCTTTTTCAATTTTCTGCTTTCTGATCCTGAGGCACCCATTGTGCGTAAAACCTCAAAACCACATTTTGTGCACAAAGAATTTTACGAAAAAAAGTATGATTTCCCATGAAAATTGTGTGAACATATCTGATTTTATGACACCTATTTCCTTTTCTTATTTTTAGTATTTCTGATCTGAGACACTCCTTGTGTGAAAAAACTCAACCAGCTATTTCGTGCACAACATTTTTCTACACACATTCATTTTTTCTGCACACAACTCTGGTTTTTCATGCAAACTTTACTTTTACAAATATTGAAATGATGGTCTTAAAAATCCACTTGGACTCATAATATTAGGACATTTTTACCTTGTACATAATATCTTTTGTCAAAGCCACATCCTTTCCCTATCTTTCAGTAGCAACAATATTTCCAATCAAAACTAGAATATGAATAACAGTATATTTACACCCCTTTCCTTCATAATGCTTGCATCACAAGTTCTCAAAACTTATGATATTTGGGAAATAAAAATCAGAAAAGAATTTTCAGATTTAGATACAATGTGAAATGCATGACCATCTCAGAATTCCAATCCCTTCCATACTCTCTCTTATTCTTCAACCATAATTCTCTACTTCATGCAAATAATATGATTCTATTCTTCAAGTAAGCTTATGCATGATTCTATTTGAATTGTGAGATGTTTCATGATCACCTTAAAATATGAATCCCTTCATCTCCTTCTTCATTTTGATCTTCATTGACATAACATTTGACAAAAAATACAACTTTATACACAAATTGGTCCTAAAAATCTCCCCCTTTGTATTTTGTTTTCAACACCTTAAAGTTCCCCTCAAATGAATGAGTAAATATCCAAATGGGAATCTTCTCTCTCCCCTTACTTCTTTCTCTTCCTCCAAACATTAATTTCACTTATCTCCCCCTTATTGAAAATAAATACAAGTTTCATGGGAAAGGGTATCATTCCATACTTGAGCATTGTGTCATTAATCATTTCACTCTAATTCCATGTGAGCAATGATCGATATAGAAAACAAGAGGATTTTATTTAGAAAAAAAATCTACTCATTATCCACTGGTCATGATACCTCATGAGATGAGAACTCATGTACTTTTTCTTCAACGGTTTTTCACTTTCATTATAGGCTTAAGAAATTGAATGTGATAGGGAACAATCAACATGAAACTCTTGTACTCACTTCAAAAAATAGATCAAAAGCATTCAAGTGCAATTTTTAGGATAATTGGCCTTGGGGAACATTAATTATTCTTATTTCATTGATTAATTTAGTTACCCCCTTATTAAAATGATATTCATTACAAGTAACCAAGGACGAGAGATTGAAAATTTAAATACCTTTTCCAATGACATATTCTTCAAGAAATTTTCAGAGTAATTGAATTTAATACCAACTGAAGGTGATACTGATTGAAATAATAATTCTGGAAGCTTCTTCATTTGTTTCCCCCTCAAGAGAAAAACTCCTCATTATCATCATATAGGGTGATCCTTCATCATTTTAATCTTTGAATATCAATTTAAGAATCTTCCAAGGATGAAAAATTCTTCAACTTAGCTATCAAGTGTTGACAGCATTCACTACTTCTTAGGTTCTCCCCATGAGAGCATGATTCACCTTCAATTCCCTGTATTATCAGCATAAATAGAATACACAATTGATTTAGGGAATAAGGCGGTTCCTTTTTGTTTCGTCAATATAATATACATGGTTGAGATGGTTTTCTCAACCAAGTTCCTCCATTTACTCTAGTCTTCAAGATTTCACATCTGAATATATGTTTTGATATGTGTTGATTTGGAATGGATCTATTCACATTATCTTCTGATTTATGTAGAGAATTTTTCTTCTTAACAGTCATCTTGAATGTTTCTTTCTTACTACTTTTAAGGACTGCTTCTTTCTCGGGTATTAAGTTCAGGAAACCTTTTGCAATGTGACTAGATTTCATACATCTCTCACATAGAACTTCTTTAACACATGTTTTTCTTTTTTGTTTTCACTCTCTCATGAACTTTATTATCATAACGTGAATATTTTAATTTTCCTTTATCACCATCCTTGGCCTTTTCATCTTCATGTTTCCTTATTGTTTTCAATTTTTTTGGCCAGATGACCAACATGTTATTTGGAACTGTTGCAGCTAGTTTGGATCTTCCATACGGGTTCATCTGACTACCATCCCTCTTAGTTTCTCTTTTGGATGAATTGCCCTTCAATTTAATGGATCTAAAATTTAGGTTCTTCTTAACTTCCCTACTTGATATCTTCTTGGGGAAATTTTTGTTCACAATATTCTTCTGATTTCTTCCCAAGGTAGCAGATTCAAACTTAGCCAGCATCGGAGGTCTTCTTTTCTTATCAACGATGAATTCATGTTGATATGGGTGTGTACCTACCTTGTGACCACTATCATTGAATATATCACAAATTTTATCAAGTATTAAAAATATGTTATTGGTAGAAAAATGTTTTTGGACCTGCTGATGTTGTTTCTTCTTCTCTATCATTCTTCCCATTGAGGTAGGCTTACTTTGTGATTCTACATTATGAGGATTGTACCAACAGTTTAATGCATAGTGCCCAAATATGTTTCATCACCAACATTGACCCACAAATATTGATTTATTTGTATTTTGTTTCTGGGACTTCTTCTTGACTTGTTGTGCTCTTTGTGAAGAACCACCTTCCACATTATTCTTCATATTTACCCCAGATATGGTGATAGGTAACTCCCCACCCATCATCATCCATACTGGTTTTGAATTTCTCTTGTATCCTGCACTGCTTGTGGTAAAATATCTAGAAACATGAGTACAAGATGTTTTGGATGGTTCCTTATTCTTGTCTGCTGCTTATGCTATATCATCAAAAGATGTCATGATATTCTTATCACATATTGAAGTTATTTCAGCTTTAAAATCCTCCAGTGTACACTGAATACCAAGAGAAACCTTTTCCTTCTTTTTTAAAGACTCAATATGTGCCTTCTCAATATTGGTCAACTGAGTTTCTTGTTCTAGACATTACATATTGAAGATGACTTTCTGATATTAAATCATAATCATCTTCTCTTAACATGCATTCTTCATTCTTTCAACTTCAACTTCATGCAACTTGTCTTTGGTCTATAACAAAAAGTCAAGTTCCTTGAATTTCTTGGAAGTTTCTTCCAAATATAAACTCTTGACTTCAGTGATCTTATTCAGATCATCTTCAAGTTTATGGATCCTTTCTTATAGAGTCCTATTAACCCATTATTTATTTTTAAATACTTAAATCTCTTTAGAGAGCTTTAAAAATTCTAAATTTTTTCCTACTAATCTCTTTTCCACATTACCAGCTTCTATTTCCAGTCGGGTGATCTCACCTGCATGAATTGAATATTATACAAATAAAAACAACTCTTTATTCAAAAATATCATACAAAAAGGTTCTTAATTTCTCTTGATCACTTGCAAATGGGATGGAAGTGTCTTCCTTTCCTTGGTTAGAAACCTTATCCACATGCTCTTTACTCTCCAAGCCTGATATTTCTTCATTATTGGAAGGGCATGAAAAAATAGACATTGCATATTCTTTGGACATGAGGGAATTATTAAAATTTCTCTTATCTTTATTTTTCCTATTTTTCAAGGTCTTTCTAGATGTAGAGATCTGCTCAGAGATGACTGAATCTCCATCGAGACTTCACTTCATTTTTTTACTTTATGAAAGAAACTCAAATCCTCTTCTGAATAGAATTGTTGAAGAGTATCCAACACACGCAAAACATTTCACTTTAAAACCAATTGAAGGACCCTAGAACACCTTGAGAGGGGGTGAATCAGGGCGTCGACTTTTTCTTTACTTTATTGGATCTTGTTCCAACATTGGTAGGGACTTTTTTAAACCTGTATGATGGATATGTGCAGTAATTAAAACATTCACATGCAGAAGGTCAGCATAACACCTTTTTAATTGGTTCAACACTAAGGGATACATCCAAGGATTATATACTGACAGGTTTTTGGTCGTACCTAATTCTATTATTCTTCACTAGTTGTGGATTACAAAGGTTCGGACACAGTCACTCTGTCCTAGGATCACTGCCTAACTATCCATGGATAGATCACTACTTCCCTCACGTCACTCCTATTGACTACCCCTAGATCACTGCCTTGGGTGAAGTCTCACTTATTTTATAGACATGAAGGTCTCTTTAACAGATAAGCATGGAAGTCTCTGTCTTCTGCTCAGCATGGTACATTTCTTGCATCAGAGTTCTGAATTGATTCTATTTTGTATTCAATATTCTCTTTTAGTGAAATAACTAAATGCACTAAATCTCATTCTTCTCTTCTTGGATAGAATCAAAAAATCCTATGTGATTGTTCAAGTAATTAAGATCATCTCATTAAAGCATCATCACAATTGTACTTCCCTAAATAATTCACAATCTTCAATTAGGGACACTCTTTTCTTATTCTTCTTCTCTTCCTTTAATTCCTAATATCAACACCTAAGTGTATTGGTATACTTATTTATTTCTATAAAGATCTGATTTTAGTTTCACGTATTGTTCTTCTTCTCTTTAAAAAGCACAACAAGGGTGTTAAACACCATTCGTGTTTGTGTGGTACTACTTCTCATCACAAAACCGAATGGTTCACGGTACTTCCTTCTTCACGAAGCCACTTTGGGAGTGCTAAGCACCTATCAAAGGCATGCAGGCCCCCAAATTTTTTGTGCACCCTTCTAGGTGTCTTGTGCATAAAATTCAAACCTTTCACACAAAAAAAACTTTTGGAGTGAAATAGCCTTTTCACGTAACTCTTCTTTTTCACGCAGAACTTCTCTTTTTCACGCAACATTTTCTTTTTCGTGCAACACTTCTTCTTTTCACACACCACCCTATACTTAAATTTTTACACGCATCAGATCTCAGAATTTTTCTAAGTTCCGATAATCTACAAATGAGAGGGGGTCACCTCCTATTTATAGGCATTTTTGACCCTGTGTGGAAAACCCCTTCTTGTACGTAAAAATGTCTCTCACTTCTTTATAATAAATTCACTTTCCTTCATTTTCACACACCGTATGGATTTTTCACACACCTCATGAATTTTCTATTTTCTATCATTCTGAACATGAATCCTCTCTTGTGTGTAAAACATTAAACCGATATTTCACACAACTTCCAATTTTTTTGCACATCCTAGATTGTTTCGCGCACTTCATGTCTTTTTCAATTTTATGCTTTCGGATCTCAAGGCACCACTTGCTCGTAAAACCTCAAACACACATTTTGTGCACAACCAATTTTACATGCACAAGTCTAATGTTCCATGAACATTGTGTGAACATATCTGATTTTTCGTGCACCTCTTGCCTTTTCTGATTTTTAGTATTTCTGATCTGAGGCACTGCTTGCGTGAAAAACTCAACCAGCTATTTCACGAGCAACATTTTTTGGCGCACATTCCTTTTTTTTCTCGTACAACTCTAGTTTTTCATGAACCACTTTCCTTTTCCAAATATTGAAGTGATGATCTTAAAACTCAATTTTCACTCAAAATATTAGGCCATTTTATACCTTGTACGTAATATCTTTTGTTAAAGTCACATCCTTTCCCTATCTTTGAGCAACAACAATATTTCCAATCACAACCAGAATATGACTGACAATGTATTTACTTTCCCTTCCCTTCACAGTGCTTGCATCATAAGTTATCAAAACTTATGATATTTTGGAAATACAAATCAGAAAAGCATCGTCATATTTAGATACAATGTGAAATGCATGACCATATCAGAATTCCAAGCCCATCCACACTCTCTATTCTTCTTCAATATTCATTCTCTACTTCATGAAAATCATATGATTCTATTCTTTGAGTAAGATCTTCCATGATTCTCTTTTGTAACGCCCCAACCCCAGTTACCCAGAGTCGGTGCATTATTAAATAACATTGGCAAGATCACAAAGGATCAAATCTCGAAAGACCAATTAGTTTGGTAGTCTTAGAAACACTAGATATATTCATAAGTCTTACACTACATCATAAGGTAACAAAACTACAACAACATCTTGTCTTCATATCCCCTCATACTATCCCTGCAGCTCATTCATAAATTACTTCTTCACATCCTGGGAAAAATAAAACATTGAAAGGGGTGAGCTCAGATGCTCAGTAAGGATAAAAATATAGCAGAAGCTTTCATAGATAAGCATAAACACTTAAAGAAATTTATAACTAAAATAAAAGCCTTTTAAACTTGAACTTCAGCATAATAGGGCAAAGATAAAATGAAATAATTCCATTTACTTATTCACATAGATATTCTACTAGTCAAAAAATCACATGCAATATCAATAACCACTTTCATAATGATGGAATGCATAATGCCAGACTATCATAACCACATAGCCAAGGCCTCATGCCAAGACTACAAATAAGATTTTTCCAAGGCCTTGTGCCAAGACACTAGTTTATCTCATGAGACCTACCGATGCATCGAGGAGCTATAGCGGGCTCCACCCGTCACTTACTAAGTCTAATTCATTCCTCATATGAGAAGTTTTAAACATAACATAAACATTTGTATTAAAACTAGCATACGAAATGTCAATACTTTATCCACAAACCATGAATGGTATAAAAATAACACATCCACAGTCAAACATAACTCATTCGATACAATATGGAAGATTTTATTGTATCATATTAACCTCAATAGAGAATGATGAATGATATTGTCATAGATGAAAATAATTATCAAAACAATTAGAGTGAAATATCCCCCTTTTTCTTGAAATCATTTAAAAGTCACACTATTTTTCAAGAATCCATTTAAAATAGATTTTAGAATCAAAGAGTCCCATACCACTTTGAAACTTTTAAGAGGAATTTTTATTTTAAAACTTTAATGTCCATATAAATAAATCCTTATTTTTAAGACATGGACATTAGTGAGAAAGATTTAGAATAATCAATATTTAAAACACTTAAAAATGTATTTTAGTTAGAGTTTCTAACCAGAAGAGAGACACTTCAATACAAATAATTGAGGTAATAAAAACTTTATAATATCATGAGAATAAATGGATTCATAATATACTATGTAAAAGTACATTATATACACCATATAAAAGTGATTTGGTGCATAATAACAAAGAAGTCTCAATGGAATGTAAATTGAGATGAATTCTCTTATAAAGACCACATCCTTAGGTTAAGGATAAATCAAAGACATAATTATGTGTGACAAATATAAATACAATCAATATGATGGATATTTAGTGTAAATTAATCAGATGACATTCACACATATTCTTTTAAAAACAACACCAATGAATTGGATATTTAACTCAACAAATGGAGATTGAGTTAAAATTACTCTTATCAAGTTCATACCGATGACTTGAGAATTTATCAATGGAGTGATTATGTGTATAAAAATTATATCCACATAAAGGGGAGTAAAAATTATGACATAATCAAATGAATAGTGATTCCACACATAATCTTGGAGTAAAATAATCAATGAAGTATGCGTAAAGCCGAGTGAGTGGAAATTGAAATTTCAAATTCCCTTATTGATTTGGATATATATAAAACATACACCCATGAAATAAGGATCATAAAATTATGATGTAAATATAAATTAATTAAAGTATATTACACAATGAAAACAAACATGGGCAGTACACACACCACATGTAATAAATAAGTGGTGAACAATGGAATTCTTACGGAATTAAAAGTGCGATAAGAAACCCCTTACTTTGTAATTTTTCCTTGGTAGAGGGCAGTTTAACCTCCTGTATAATGGTGAAATAAGTTTTATTGAATTATACAAGTATCATATGCATTAATATGATATCATATATGATCTTTTAACATTGATTTGTTAATAATATCTTAGAATTATCATCGTTTCAGGTGTTAACGGGTTCATTTTCATTTATATTATTTCTTATTTGATCCATATTTGTTACTAATGGGATGTATATTATTCATATACAGAATAATGTCAAATCTTTAAACATTATTTTTAATCATTAAATGAGAATTATACTTGAATGGATACGATGGAGAGTGAATCTCATCGCGTTCGTGGAGACGGTAGTCCGTACGTACGCACGAGCGACAATATCATTCTTTTGATATTAAAATTATATTTAATTGGATGTTATATTATATATAAAAAATCATTATCATGTTATATTTATTATTTACATGAATTACACATCATTATTATACCCATCCAAATAATAATGTTTTGAATAAGAATTACACCACAACGTGGAGACGGTAATCCGTACGTACGCACGTATGGTGACATGTCATTCAAAGGATGAATAGAATACTGAAATATGGTTGTAACATGTTTATAATAACATCATAGTATATATAATATACTGGATTTATTATTTTATAATGGTAATAACAAAGAAAGAAGAAGTGGAAGAAGAAAGGAACTTGAAAAAGGGTGGTGAAATCATTACCTCTTCTTCGGGTTCTTCCTTTTGATTTGATCAAAATGGATCCTTTGGTTGGAATTATGAATAAAGGAAGGCCTCTAGGATTAATTGAGGGAAGTTGAGAGAGTTTTTGGGAAGTGGTTGGAAGAACAAAAAGGCTTTGAAGATGTGAATTAATGAGAAGGGGGAGTGCCCTTTTATAAGAGGGGTGAGGGGCACCTTTGGAAAAGCTAGAAATATTATTTTATAATAAATTCATATTCAGTTTATAATAGATCTAAATTAGATTATTTAAATGTTAAGGTGGGGATAGGTCGAAAAAAACTCAAACAATAGGATTTATATAGGGTTGGGTTACTATATTAACCTTATCTTTAAGTATTAACTCTTAGTTAATTAGTTTCACTTTTACAATGTCTCTTTGTATTTTTATATTATATGGTTAATAAACTTACTATATACATACAAGAAACCCCCAAATAGTCTATTAATGATACACCTATCATGATATAAGTCTCTCGGCCGAACCATAGATTTTTATGAATTTAATATCAATTAATAATATAATATTTGTTTTAAAAACTCTTTTATGTCAATTTTAACACTATTTGGAAAATTGATTTTTTAAAAAATCATAACAGAATTATTACTTCTAAAAAATTTAATTAAATCATTACTAACATATCATATTAACCTATAAAATTAGTTTAATTCATAAAAAGTCTCAAATTATATTTATTTGGGTATTTATAATATCAATTATTTTAATTTTTTACTATTATGGTAATTAATGCACCATCATTGGGTCATAAATAAATTAAATTATTTAATGTCTAAAAATTATAAATAAACTACCATTATTTAGGAAATCGTTTTATCTTTCTAATTAATATTTATAGTCTAACATCCAACAAATATAACCCTTTGTAAAAATTATTTTTCTAAAAGATATACGCTTTTGTCATTTTTGTATTTGTTTTAACTTAATTAAAATAATGTGTCCCTATCACCTACAAGTGGCTCTATGGGGTCCCAAAATCGACCCAAAGATGCCCATGGTCGGAAATTTATCCACCAATAATGTTAGGACACATTTTAGGGTAATTTATTATTATTATAATATTATTGTTTAACCCTTATTTACCATGTTTACCCATTAACCATGGTAAATAAAATATTTACCAAAGTAATTATTCAAAATGTATAAAAATAAAAGTTAACTATTTAAACAATTTGGAAATACTGATTCCAAATATGGAATCCATTTTTACAAATTCAAAACACATAAGTGGTAGAAATTAATTTAAAATTAATCCCCATTGTTAAAATAAAAAAACGCGTTTTTAAGAGATAATAACTATCAAAAGATTGACACTTATTTATTTCTGGTTTAATTATGAAATTATGTCAAATGATAAAAATTGAATTAAATGGTAAAAATATATTCTAAATATACTTTAAAACTACTCAAATTCATAATTTATCAATATTAATTATTTCGATTAAAAAATTTGCGTTTAATTAAAATTTAGTAATTTTCACTGTTCATCAAAATATGAAAGTTATCCGAAAAGTACCAAAAATTCACCCTAGGATAATTTCAATATTATGAATCCAAAAATGGAGTCCATTTTTCGAGATAGAATATATAAAATTTCAAAAAGTAGGTATTACTATTCATAATGGCTATTTTGATCAGTTGCGGTGTGTGTTAGAACTCGATGTTGCGTACAACACACGCCATTGCATTATTCAAAGGGAAATGTACCATGGAAGATTGGGGGGTTACATTCTACCCTCCTTCAATAAATTGCATCCTCACAATTTTTTTTAAAATGGGGCTTGGGAATATAATGGAAAGTCCCACATCGGAAAAAGAGTCAATAATACTATCACTTTAATAGAAAGGAAGAGAGGTATAAAGGTCACCCAAGATAACCCATACTAGGATTCCATTTAGGAAAACATGGATATGGATGATAAACTAAGTGTTAAGTTCTGATGGAGAGGGATAGAAAACATGATAAGGAGAAAGTTAACAATAAGAAAATCACAAACCTGTGTTGGGACAAACGGTCATTAGTCTCCCAGTAGGAAAAGTAAATGGACAACATTTTTTTTGTTTTAAGTTACATTACATAAGGAAGAGGAATTCATTTATGATATTGAATAATAACATAAAGATATATACTTACTTTTTAAGTAGAGTTTCATTATTTAATAAATTTTTACCACTAACTCATATTTTTTGAACAATGAGTATTGAAGAAGACTTGGTCACAATGGAAGAGATAGAATAAACTTCTATAAAAATACATGATCCACGTAGGATAAAATATATATTTACCATGTCTTTAGAGATTAGTCAAAACCAAAATGGTTATCATAATATCTAATGATCCCCCAAATGGATATTTCATTAGAGAAAAAAAACACTAATCTTAATTTCTAAAATTAAACCATCAATACCCCAAAGTTAAATAAATACCATTCAATAATCAATTGTACTTAAAATCCTTCAATATAATCGAAACTAATATTGAAACCCAAAACTTATAATAATGTAGTCTTCCACGTTAAATTGTATCTCCAAATGACATTAATTACTCTTAGAGTCACATAATTAAAAGTAATAAACCTAATCATTTCCATAAACAACCCAAATCACTATAAATCCACAATAAAAACATAGATAAAAATCCACCATTACTCCTCAAATAAAATCCTATACTATTCTATTTTCCTTGGGCATATAGTGTCCCCAACAAAGCGAACATATTCCAAAATAACATTTATCACTTAATCACCGAATCATTTTCCTATACTAAGGGTATTCACTTGATAAGAAATAAGATCCTAAATCAAATTATTATTGATCACTAAAATCATTTAACTAAAAATAATAGTCACACTAACTAGGGACTTCACGTAGTCCAGTGGTAGGCAATAAATCCCAATCGCACTTTGGTTGTGGGTTCGATTCCCATAGCTTTGTCCGACACGACGGGTTGTCACACGGTCTGTGTGTTGTCATTTTTCAAAAACTATATTTTATAACATTACCAAAATGAGATAAATTCCCCAAAATAACAATAACATAATTTAACCACAAATCATATTTCATACCATGCATTTTCATCCCAAATTATAGTAACTTTTAATTTCCTCAAACCCAATTATCATATAAAACCAAATGGTTATTTATAACTATATCCACAAGAGAAAAGATAATTATTCATAAAATATCATTCTCACATGGAAAACTATAGGGTTACAAATACAAGAGAAAATTATTCCAAAGTAAACTCATCAACAAGGAGCACTAATACTTTTTAAACATTTCCCCAACCATTTATTTTTACATAGATTCTTCTTTGACCAAGAAAATATCCTATAGAATAGGGCATTCACTCAGGTAATGGCCCAGTCCCCTACATTTATAGAAAATGACTGTAAATGGAATCTTGGGACCATTTTTATCTTCTTCCATAGTAATATTCATTTTTCTTCGGCAATTCTTCACTTTATGTCCTTCCTTCCCACACGTAAATCATTTCTTTGTCCCATTGAGACACTTTCCTGGGCGTCTCCTTCCACATTTCCTGCATGATGGAAATTGAGGATTCCTTTCTCCATGGTCTCCACTGCTGGAGCTCTTATCATTCATCACCTTTCTCTTCTTTGTTGAGTCCAGGAATTGGTTAATATATATATTGTTGATCATATTTTTGGAAAATTGATTTGGCATAAAGATGATATATTTTACGCCTATAAATATTGCATTTTGTTTCTCATTGCCACCACCATTATCACCTTGTACATAATTCTCAAAGTCACTATAACTTCCTTGGAATCCAGCCATTGACTAAAACTAGAAAGCATTGTGTGAGTAACAGTAGTCAAAAAATCATTTAGAGATTAACATGTCACCATATTCTCAATTTGAAACACATTAGGATTAACCAAGGTCATTTACTCTCATCTTTTATATATAATACTTCAAATCGTTTTGTAAAAAAAATGTAAATTATCCTAAGTATATCCCCCGGGAGTGTCGTAACCAAGAGTGCAGCAAGGCCCATTGTCGTGCACCAGTTCCCGTTCGAGTCTAGCTCAAAGCGGTGTTTTCGGGTTTTGCCCCTAGGTACATCTATGCTAGAGCTGCCTCTACCTGATCGTATCCAGACAGGGATGTATTTCTCAGAAAACTCAAAAAATCTCTACAATACCAAAATTATAGGAAGTTCTTCTATACTAATCCTCAAAGTTCATCTTAGGTGTACATGCTCTAATCAGAGTTTATCTAAATCTAGCTTCCAAGGTTTGTACTAAACTTTCTCTGATACCAACTGTAATGCCCCGACCCTAGTTACCCAGAGTCGGTGCATTATTACATAACATTGGAAAGATCACAAAGGATCAAGTCTCGAAAGATCGATTAGTTTAGTAGTCTTGGAAACACTAGATATATTCATAAGTCTTACATTACATCATAAGGTAAAAAAACTACAACAACATCTTGTCTTCATATCCCCTCATACTATCCCTGCAGTTCATTCATAAATTACTTCTTCACATCCTAGAAAAAATAAAACATTGAAAGGGGTGATCTCAGATGCTCAGTAAGGATAACAATATAGCAGAAGCTTTCATAGAAAAACATAAACACTTAAAGCAATTTATAACTAAAACAAAATCCTTTTAAACTTGAACTTTAGCATAATATAGAAAAGATTAAATGAAATAATGCCATTTAATTATTCACATGGATACTCTACTAGTCAAACAATAAAATGAAATATCAATAACCACTTTCATAATGATGGAATGCATAATGCCAGACTATCATAACCACATAGCCAAGGCCTCGTGCCAAGACTAAAAATAAGATTTTTCCAAGGCCTTGTGCCAAGACACTAGTTTGTCTCATGAGACCTACCGATGCATTGAGGAGCTATAGAGGTCTCCACCCGTCACTTACTAAGTCCAATGTATTTCTCATATGAAAAGTTTTAAACATAACAAAAACATTCGTATTAAAACTAGCATACGAAATGTCAATACTTTATCCACAAACCATGAATGGTATAAGAATAGCACATCCACAGTCAAACATATCTTATTCGAAACAATATGGAAGATGGTATTGTATCATATTAACCTCAATCGAGAATGATGAAGGATATTTACATAGATGAAAATAATCATCAAAACAATTAGAGTCAAATATCCCCCTTTTTCTTAAAATCATTTAAAAGTCACACTATTTGTCAAGAATTCATTTAAAATTGATTTTAGAATCAAAGTGTCCCATACCACTTTGAAACTTTTAAAAGTAATTTTTATTTTAAAACTTTAATGTGAATATAAATAAATCCTTAAAACCATTTTTAAAACATGGACATTAGTGAGAAATATTAGGAATAATCAATCTTTAAAACACTTAAAAATGTATTTTAGTTAGAGTTTCTAACCAAAATAGAGACACGTGAATAAAAATAATTGAGGTAATAAAAAAGTTATAATATCATGAGAATAAATGGATTCATTATATACTATGTTAAAGTACATTATATACCCCATATAAAAGTGATTTGGTGTATAACAACAAAAAAGTCTCAATGGAATGTAAATTGAGATGAATTCTCTTATAAAGACCATATCCTTAGGTTAAGGATAAATAAATGACATAATTATGTGTGAAAAATATAAATACACTCAATATGATGGATATTTAGTGTAAATCAATCAGATTAAATTCACACATATTCTTGTAAAAACAACACCAATGAATTGGATATTTAACGCAACAAATGGAGATTGAGTTAAAATTACTCTTATCAAGTTCATACCGATGACTTGAGAATTTATCAATGGAGTGATTATGTGTATAATAATTATATCCACATAAAGGGGAGTTAAAATTATTACATAATCAAATGAATAGTGATTCCACACATAATCTTGGAGTAAAATAATCAATGAAGTATGCGTAAAGCCGAATGAGTGGAAATTGAAATTTCAAATTCCCTTATTGATTTGGATACATAAAAAACATACACCAATGAAATAAGGATCATAAAATGATGATGTAAATATACATTAATTAAAGTTTATTAAACAATGAAAACAAACATGGGCAGTACACACACCACATGTAATAAATAAGTGGTGAACAATGGAATTCTCACGGAATTAAAAGTGAGATAAGAAACCCCTTACTTTGTAATTTTTCCTTGGTCGAGGGTAGGTTAAACTCCTTTATAATGGTAAAATAATTTTTATTGAATTATAAAATAATCATATGAATTAATATGATATCATATATGATCTTTTAACATTGATTTGTTAATAATATCTTAGAATTATCGTCGTTTCAGGTGTTAACGGTTTCATTTTACTTTATATTATTTGTTATTTGAGCCATATTTGTTACTAATGGGATATATATTATTCATATACAGAATGATTTCAAATCTTTAAACATTATTTTTAATAATTAAATGATAATTATACTTGAATGGATACAATAGAGAATGAATCTCATCGCGTTCGTGGAGACGGTAGTTCGTACGTACGCACGAGCGACAATATCATTCTTTTGATATTAAAATTATATTTAATTGGATGGTATATTATATATACAGAATCATTATCATGTTATATTTATTATTTACATGAATTACACATCATTGTTATACCCATCCAAATAATAATGTTTTGAATAAGAATTACACCATGACGTGGAGACGGTAATCCGTACGTACGCACGTATGGTGACATGTCATTCAAAGGATGGATAGAATACAGAAATATGGTTTTAACATGTTTATAATAACATGATAGTATATATAATATACTGGATTTATTATTTTATAATGGTAATAACAAATAAATAAGAAGTGGAAGAAGAAAGGAACTTGAAAAAGGGTGGTGAAATCATTACCTCTTCTTCGGGTTCTTACTTTTGATTTGATCAAAAGGGCTCCTTAGGTTGGAATTATGACTAAAGGAAGGACTCTAGGATGAATTGAGGGAATTTGAGAGAGTTTTTGGGCAGGGTTTGGAAGAACCAAAAGGCTTTGAAGATGTGAATTAATGAGAAGGGGGAGTTCCCTTTTATAAGAGGGGTGAGGGGCACCATTGGAAAAGCTAGAAATATTATTTTATGATAAATTCATATTCAGTTTATAATAGCTCCAAATTGGATTATTTAAATTTTAAGGTGGGGATAGGTCGAAAACCACTCAACCAATAGGATTTATACAGGTTTGGGTTACTATATTAACCTTATCTTTAAGTATTAACTCTTAGTTAATTTGTTTCACTTTTACAATGTCTCTTTGCATTTTTATATTATATGGTTAATAAACTTACAATATACATCCAAGAAACCCCCAAATGGTCCATTAATGATACAACTATAATTATATAAGTCTCTTGGCCAAACCATAGATTTTTAGGAATTTGATATCAATTAATAATATAATATTTATTTTAAAAACTCTTTTATGTCAATTTTGACACTATTTGGAAAATTGTTTTTTGTAAAAATCATAACAGAATTATTACTTCTAAAAAAGTTAATTAAAGAATTAATAACATGTCATATTAACCTAGAAAATTAGTTTAATTCATAAAAAGTCTAAAATTATATTTATTTGGGTATTTATAATATCAATTAGTTTAATTTTTCAAAATTATGGAAATTAATGAATCATCATTGGGTCATAAATAAATTAAATTATTTAATGTCTAAAAATTATAAATAAACTACCATTATTTAGGAAATATTTTTATATTTCTAATGCATATTTATAGTCAAATATCCAACATATATAACCCTTTGTAAAAATTGTTTTTCTAAAAGATATATGCTTTTGTCATTTTTGTATTTGTTTTAACTTAATTAAAATAAAGTGTCCCTATCACCTACAAGTTGCTCTATGGGGTCCCATAATCGACCCAAAGATGCCCATGGTCGGAAATGTATCCACCAATAAGGTTATGACACGTTTTAGGGTAATTTAGTATTATTATAATATTATTTTTTAACCCTTATTTACCATGTTTACCCATTAACCATGGTAAATAAAATATTTACCGAAGTAATTATTCAAAATGTCTAAAAATAAAAGTTACCTATTTACACAATTTGGACATCCTAATTCCAAATATAGAATCCATTTTTCGAAATTCAAAACACAGAAGTGGCAGAAATTAATTTAAAATTAATTCCCGTTGTTAAAATAAAAAAACGTGTTTTTAAGAGATAATAACTATCAAAAGATTGGCACTTATTTATGTCTGGTTTAATTATGAAATTATGTCCAATGATAAAAATTGAATTAAATGGTAAAAATATATTCTAAATATACTTTTAAACCACTCAAATTCATAATTTATCAATATTAATTATTTCGATTTAAAAAGTTGTGTTTAATTAAAATTTAGTAATTTTCACTATTCATTAAAATATGAAAGTTATCTGAAAAGTACCAAAATTTCACCCTATGATAATTTTGATATTCTGAATCCAAAAATTAAGTCCATTTTGAGAGATAGAATATATAAAATTTCAAAAAGTAGGTATTACTATTCATAACAGCTAGTTTGATCGGTTGCGGTGTGTGTTAGAACTCGATGTTGCGTACAACAAACGCCATTGCATTATTCAAAGGGAAACGTACCGTGGAGTCTTGGGGTGTTACATTATCCCCTCCTTCAATAAATTGCATCCTCGCAATTTTTTTTAAAATTGGGCTTGAGAATATAATGGAAAGTCCCACATCAGAAAAAGAGTCAATAAATCTATCACTTTAATAGAAAGGAAGAGAGGTATAAAGGTCACCCAAGATAACCCATACTAGGATTCCATGTAGGAAAACATGGATATGGACGATAAACTAAGTGTTAAGTTCTGATGGAGAGGGATAGAAAACATGATCAGGAGAAAGTTAACAATAAGAAAATCACAAACCTGTGTTGGGACAAACGGTCATTAGTCTCCTAGTAGGAAAAGTAAACAGACAACATTTATTTGTTTTAAGTTACATTACATAAGGACGTGGAATTCATTTATGATATTGACTAATAACATAAAGATATATGATTACTTTTTAATTTGAGTTTCATTATTTAATAAATTTTTACCACTAACTCATTTTTTTTGAACAATGAGTATTCAAGAAGACTTGATCACAATGGAAGAGCTAGAATAAACTTCTATAGAAATACATGATCAACATAGGATAAACTATATATTTACCTTGCCTTTAGAGATTAATCAAAACTAAAACGGTTAGTATAATATCTGATGATCCCCGAAATGGATATTCTATTAGAGAAAAAAACACTAATCTTAATTTCTAAAATAAAACCATCTATACCCTAAAGTTAAATAAATACCATTGAATAATCAATTGTACTTAAAATCCTTCAATATAATCCAAACTAATATTGAAACCCAAAACTTATAAGAATGTAGTCTTCCACGTTAAATTGTATCTCCAAATGACATTAATTACTCTTAAAGTCATATAATTAAAAGTAATAAACCTAATCATTTCCATAAATAACCCAAATCACTATAAATCCACAATAAAAACATAGATAAAAATCCACCATTACTGCTCAAATGAAATCCCATAACATTCTATTTTCCTTGGGCATATAGTGTCCCCAACAAAGCGAGCATATTCCAAAATAACATTTATCACTTAATCACCGAATCATTTTCCTATACTAAGGGTATTCACTTGATAAGAAATAAGATCCAAAATCAAATTATTATTGATCACTAAAATCATTTAACTAAAAATAATAGTCACACTAACCAGGGACTTCACGTAGTCCAGTGGTAGGTGATAAATCCCAATCACACTTTGGTTGTGGGTTCGATTCCCACAGCTTTGTCCGACGCGATGGGTTGTCACGTGGTCTGCGTGTTGTCCTTTTTCAAAAACTATATTTTATAACATTACCAAAATGAGATAAATTCCTCAAAATAACCATAACATAATTTAACCACAAATCTTATCACATACCTTGCATTTTCATCCCAAATTATAATAACTTGTAATTTCCTCAAACCCAATGATCATATAAAACCAAATGGTTATTTATAACTATATCCACAAGAGAAAAGATAATTCTTCATAAAATATCATTCTCACATGGAAAACTGTAGGGTTACAAATAAAAGAGAAAATTATTCCAAAGTAAACTCAACAACAAGGAGCACTAATACTTTTTAAACATTTCTCCAACCATTTATTTCCACATAGCTTATTCTTTGACCAAGAAAATATCCTATAGAATAGGGCATTCACTCGGGTAATGGCCAGGTCCCCTACATTTACAGAAAATGACTGTAAATGGACTCTTGGGACCATTTTTATCTTCTTCCATAGTACTCTTCATTTTTCTTCGGTAATTCTTCACTTTATATCCTTCCTTCCCGCACATAAAGCATTTCTTTGTCCCATTGAGACACTTTCCTAGGTGTCTCCTTCCATATTTCCTGCATGATGGAAATTGAGGATTCCTTTCTCCATGGTCTCCACTATTGGAGCTCTTATCATTCATCACCTTTCTCTTCTTTGTTGAGTCTGAGAATTGGTTAATATATATATTGTTGATCATATTTTTGGAAATTTGATTTGGCATAAAGATGATATCTTTTACGCCTATCAATATTCTATTTTGTTTCTCATTGCCACCACCGTTATCACATTGTACATCATTCTCAAAGTCACTACGACTTCCTTGGAATCCATCCATTGACTAAAACCAGAAAGCATTGTGTGAGTAACAATAGTCAAAAAATCATTTAGAGATTAACATGTCACCATATTATCAATTTGAAACACATTAGGATTAACCAAGGTCATTTACTCTCATATTTTATATATAGTACTTCAAATAGGTTTGTAAAGAAAATGTAAATTATCCTAAGCATATCCCCCGGGAGTGTCGTAACCAAGAGTGCAGCAAGACCCGTTGTCGTGCACCAGTTCTCGTTCGAGTCTAGCTCAAAGCGGTGTTTTCGGGTTTTACCCCTAGGTACATCTGTGCTAGAGCTACCTCTACCTGATCGTATCCAGACAGGGATGTATTTCTCAGAAAACTCACAAAATCTCTACAATACCAAAATTCTAGGAAGTTATTCTATACTAATCCTCAAAGTTCATCTTAGGTCTACGTGCTCTAAACAGAGTTTATCTAAATCTAGCTTCCAAGGTTTGTAGTAAACTTCCTCTGATACTAACTGCAACGCCCTGACCCTAGTTACCCAGAGTCGATGCATTATTACATAACATTGGCAAGATCACAAAAGATCAAGTCTCGAAATACCGATTAGTTTAGTAGTCTTGGAAACACTAGATATATTCATAAGTCTTACATTACATCATAAGGCAATAAAACTACAACAACATCTTTCCTTCATATCCCCTCATACTATCCCTGCAGGTCATTCATAAATTACTTCCTCACATCCTGGGAAAAATAAAACATTGAAATGGGTGAGCTCAGATGCTCAGTAAGGATAACTATATAGCAGAAGATTTCATAGATAAGCATAAACACTTAAAGCAATTTATAACTAAAACAAAAGCCTTTTAAACTTGAACTTCAGCATAATATGGAAAAGATTAAATGAAATAATGCCATTTACTTATTCACATGGATATTCTACTAGTCAAACAATCACATGAAATATCAATAACAAATTTCATAATGATGGAATGCATAATGCCAGACTATCATAACCACATAGCCAAGGCCTCGTGCTAAGACTACAAATAATATTTTGCAAAGGCCTTGTGCCAAGACACTAGTTTGTCTCATGAGACCTACCGATGCATCGAGGAGCTATAGCGGGCTCCACCCGTCACTTACTAAGTCCAATGCATTCCTCATATGAAAAGTTTTAAACATAACATAAACATTCGTATTAAAAATAGCATAAAAAATGTCAATACTTTATCCAAAAACCATGAATGGTATAAAAATAGCACAACCACAGTAAAACATAACTCATTTTATACAATATGGAATATTGTATTGTATCATATTAACCTCAATTGAGAATGATGAAGGATATTGACATAGATGAAAATAATCATCAAAACAATTAGAGTGTAATATCCCCCTTTTTATTGAAATCCTTTAAAAGTCACACTTTTTGTCAAGAATCCATTTAAAATAGATTTTAGAATCAAAGTGTCCCATACCACTTTGAAACTTTTAAAAGGAATTTTTATTTTAAAACTTTAATGTCCATATAAATAAATCCTTAAAACCATTTTTAAAACATGGACATTAGTGAGAAAGATTTAGAATAATCAATCTTTAAAATACTTAAAAATGTATTTTAGTTAGAGTTTCTAACCAAAAGAGAGACACTTGAATACAAATAATTGAGGTAATAAAAGCTTTATAATATCATGAGAATAAAGGTATTCATGATATACTATATCAAAGTACATTATATACACCATATAAAAGTGATATGGTGTATAACAACAAAGAAGTCTCAATGGAATGTAAATTGAGATGAATTCTCTTATAAAGACCATATCCTTAGGTTAAGGATAAATCAACGACATAATTATGTGTGAAAAATATAAATACACTCAATATGATTGGATGTTTAGGGTAAATCAATCAGATGACATTCACACATATTCTTTTAAAAACAACACCAATGAATTGGATATTTAACTCAACAAATGGAGATTGTGTTAAAATTACTCCTATCAAGTTCATACCGATGACTTGAGAATTTATCAATGGAGTGATTATGTGTATAAAAATTATATCCACATAAAGGGGATTAAAAATTATGACATAATCAAATGAATAGTGATTCCACACATAATCTTGGAGTAAAATAATCAATGAAGTATGCATAAAGCTGAATGAGTGGAAATTGAAATATCAAATTCCCTTATTGATTTGGATACATACAAAACATACACCCATGAAATAATGATAATAAAATGATGATGTAAATATAAATGAATTAAAGTATATTACACAATGAAAAAAAACATAGGCAGTACACACACCACATGTAATAAATAAGTGGTGAACAATGGAATTCTCACGAAATTAAAAGTGAGATAAGAAACCCATTACTTTGTACTTTTTCCTTGGTCGAGGGTAGGTTAAACTCCTGTATAATGGTAAAATAATTTTTATTTAATTATACAAGAATCATATGAATTAATATGATATCATATATGATCTTTTAACATTGATTTGTTTATAATATCTTATAATTATCGTCGTTTCAGGTGTTAACGGTTTCATTTTACTTTATATTCTTTGTTATTTGAGCCATATTTGTTACTAATGGGATTTATATTATTCATATCCAGAATGATGTAAAATCTTTAAAAATTATTTTTAATCATTAAATGAGAATTATACTTGAATGGATACAATGGAGAATGAATCTCATCGCGTTCGTGGAGACGGTAGTTCGTACGTACGCACGAGTGATAATATCATTATTTTGATATTAAAATTATATTTAATTGGATGGTATATTATATATACAGAATCATTATAATGTTATATTTATTATTTACATGAATTACACATCATTATTATACCCATCCAAATAACAATGTTTTGAATAAGAATTACACCACGACGTGGAGACGGTAATCCATACGTACGCACGTATGGTGACATTTCATTCAAAGGATGGATAGAATACAGAAATATTGTTGTAACATGTTTATAATAACATCATAGTATATATAATATACTGGATTTATTATTTTATAATGGTAATAACAAAGAAATAAGAAGTGGAAGAAGAAAGGAACTTGAAAAAGGGTGGTGAAATCATTACCTCTTCTTCGGGTTCTTCCTTTTGATTTGATCAAAAGAGATCCTTAGGTTGGCATTATCACTAAAGGAAGGACTCTAGGATGAATTGAGAGAAGTTTAGAGAGTTTTTGGGTAGGGGTTGGACAAAAAAAAGTCTTTGAAGACGAGAATTAATGAGAATGGGGAGTGCCCTTTTATAATAGGGGTGAGGGGCACCTTTGGAAAAGCTAGAAATATTATTTTATAATAAATTCATATTCGGTTTATAATAGCTCCAAAGTAGATTATTTAAATGTTAAGGTGCATATAGGTTGAAAACCACTCAACAAATAGGATTTAGACAGGTTTGAGCTACTATATTAAACTTATCTTTAATTATTAACTCTTAGTTAATTAGTTTCACTTTTACAATGTCTCTTTGTATTTTTATATTATATGGTTAATAAACTTACTATATACATCCAAGAGACCCCCAAGTGGTCCATTAATGATACAAATATCATGATATAAGACTCTTAGATGAACCATAGATTTTTAGGAATTTAATATCAATTAATAATATAATATTTGTTTTAAAAACTCTTTTATGTCAATTTTGACACTATTTAGAAAATTGATTTTTGTGAAAATCATAATAGAATGATTACTTCGAAAACAGTTAATTAAATCATTAATAACATGTCATATTAACCTATAAAATTAGTTTAATTCATAAAAAGTCCCAAATTATATTTATTTGGGTATTTATAATATCAATTATTTTAATTTTTCACTATTATGGTAATTACTGCATCATCACTGGGTCATAAATAAATTAAATTATTTAATGTCTAAAAATTATAAATAAACTACAATTATTTATGAAATATTTTTATATTTATAATGAATATTTATAGTCTAAAATCCAACATATATAACCCTTTGTAATAATTGTTTTGCTAAAAGATATATGCTTATGTCATTTTTGTATTTGTTTGAACTTAATTAAAATAAAGTGTCCCTATCACCTACAAGTGGCTCTATGGGGTCCCAAAATCGACCCAAAGATGCCCTTGGTCAGACATGTATCCACCAATAAGGTTAGGACACGTTTTATTGTAATTTAGTATTATTATAATATTATTTTTTAACCCTTATTTATCGTGTTTACCCATTAACCATGGTAAATAAAATATTTACCGAAGTAATTATTCAAAATGTCTAAAAATAAAAGTTACCTATTTACACAATTTGGACATCCTGATTCCAAATATGGAATCCATTTTTCCAAATTCAAAACACAGAAGTGGCAGAAATTAATTTAAAATTAATTCCCGTTGTTAAAATAAAAAAACGTATTTTTAAGAGATAATAACTATCAAAAGATTGACACTTGTTTATGTCTGGTCTAATTGTGAAATTATTTCCAATGACAAACATTGAATTAAATGGTAAAAATATATTCTAAATATACTTTAAAACCACTCAAATTCATAATTTATCAATATTAATTATTTCGATTAAAAAAGTTGCGTTTAATTAAAATTTAGTAATTTTCACTATTCATCAAAATATGAAAGTTATCCAAAAAGTACCAAAATTTCACCCTAGGATAATTTCGATATTATGAATCAAAAAATGAAGTCCATTTTGAGAGTTAGAATATATAAAATTTCAAAAAGTAGGTATTACTATTCATAACGGTTAGTTTCATCAGTTGCAGTGTGTGTTAGAACTTGATGTTGCGTATAACACACGCCATTGTATTATTCAAAGGGAAACATACCGTGAAAGCTTGGGGTGTTACATCTTTAAATAGTGATATGTTTCATGATAACTTTGTAACATGAAGACATTCATCTCCTTCTTCATTTTGATCTTCATTGAAAACTGTTGACAAAAAATACATCCTTTTACACAAAGTGGTCCCAATATCCATCATTGGATAGAACCTACATGAGAAGCTCTTTTCTAGCCAAATTCTAGGAATTTCTACCATTCCTATGTCTAATATCTGAATCGAGTTCTGAACATCTCATTGGATTATCATCAGTGAGTACTCAATTACTTTTGTGTCATTTCTCTTTCTTCTTGGCATCAATTCTTATATTTGGGTAATATATAATATGACCTAATTTCAGGTTCCTCTTCCATTATTCGATTTTCTTTTGATCTCTGTCAAATCAAAAACTAATACGGGACAAGAACTCTACTACAGACCTATGCTAGGTGGTCTGTACTTTTCTCATATTGTTTTGTTCTTTTTTAAGATATTTTATATTGTGACACCCTTCATACATTCTAGAGTGACCCTAGAATTGTACTAATTAATTGAATTAGACAAAATGGGAAATGTTAAGGAAGACCTTAGGTTCCTTTTAGATGTATTGATGGTTGTTACCTCAACAAAGGACACCCATGGGGTGTTTCATTTACCCTTACCATTTTTAAACCACCCAAGGGGGGTGTTTTGTACTTTACTAGTTATAGGAAGCCTATTGACTAATAAATTTAATTGAACTGGTTAAATAAGAGATGGTTTTCCTCCTTTAAATATTGATTATTTTGATTAAATGTTTCATATGAAACATAAATTACTTGAATGGGTTTCTTTTCAAATGTAGAAATGAGTGGTTTTACTCAAGGTATGATATTGTAATTGAATTGATTAATGAATGGTTATAAAGGATTCCATGGGTGTGCTACAAAATGGGTCGTGATAGTGGTAGAGAATATATTGGACCTATATTCCCCTTTTATTCTCATTACGTGGGATGCCAAGTGAATTTCTACCCCTTGGATCTAGATTTATATACTCACATTGGTCATGTTCAATTGAGATAATCCTTAGAATCCACCAGTGTCGTTAATGAGTTTCCATTGAGGTGCTTTTGAAACTTAACATGGATGGCTTGGTCTTATATACCTTGGATCTGGACCCAAACAGTTTGACATTATCAACTGTATGGAATTGATGTGGGAAATGGCAAAATTTATTATATGACTTGATTGTAACTCTTCTAGAACATTTGATTATATAAAAATTCCATGGTGATTTGACATACAGGGTATACGACTTGGTCGTGGTGATTATGTTATTTGATTTATTAGCTACCATGTGATAGGATCACAACACTTGTTTTATAAGGATCCATATATGGCTATACAAGATCACCTATCTATTTACTTTTACATGGGAACTTACTTTCAATTCTATCATTAATTCTATAATATTCATGATTATTTAGCTTATTACATTGCACAACTAGGACATGTTATTGATATTTGGGTATTTAGCTACTAGTATTGTATCTCACACCCTGCTTGGTCCACCATTGGGTACCTAGATAGACTTTATGGATGCATGTAGGGACCAAGAAAAGAACCCATAATTTTATGCTTAATATTTTACCATGCTTAGGATAAGGGGAGAACATGACTGATTTAAGGCTCTTGATACTGTCTGCATATAGCACTTTTGGGTATTTTGGAGTTTTGGTTACATATTGTGATGCCTCAAACTCAAAATATAAATGTAATATTAATATTTTTGGAAAATGTTATTATTATTATTTTTATGAAAATTAGTTTTATTAAATTCATACACACTGATGGAAATGAGAAACATTATATTCAATAAAACACTGAAATATCGCATTATTAAAAGACTAAAGATCTAAACTAACCTAGAAAACTTTTTGCAAGCCTGAGTAGCACCACTAGAAGACCTCACAATAGAACAATAAGACCAAGTGTGTAGAATTAATCCCTTAGAACAATCATAATAAAAAATGAAACAACTAGAAGAATAGAAAGAACTCATAGAGTAAAAGGAATGTACAAAACCATCCTAGAAGGAGGCAAAGGCACACCTCTATTTCTATGTCTTTGATGCCCGTAAACATGAGTATTTGTAGAACCCTTAATTTGAATGTTGTAAGAAAATAGCCATTGGGATTTAATTTTAGGTGATCGTTGAAGTTTCTATATAACCATTATAATTTTATAACAATTAATTATTTTAAATACTTAAAATTTTAAATGTTTTAAAGGATTATTTTTAGTTAAATAGTAATATGGGTTTAATTGAAGATGATCTTTAATATTTAGATTTTAAAATTATAATATGGGTATTTATAAATTTTTCTAGTAACCGTTGGGTGTTTTAAAATTTTAAAACAATAATTTTAATTAATAAAATTAATGACATGTGATTTGTTAATTGGATAATAGAAAATAACAAGAATGATTTTATATTTTTAAATAAGAATGGGAAACTAATTTTAATGTCAAAAATATATATATGTATACACAAACACACACACATAATAATATATATATTATGTTTTATACATATAAGAATATTTATTATTTAACATCTATTTATTTTTTATTAATCTATTTTCTTTATGTGATATTTTATTATTTTATTATAAAAAGAAAACACTTTATATATGTTTTAAAAAAAAAATGTATATATATATATAATTATATAATAATTTTGTTTTAAAAAAATGTAAAAATGAAATCATATAAAAAGGTTAAAACATTTTTATGAAAATTATTATTATTTTTTAAGATAATAAATATATTGTTTTTTGTCTTGTAAATTATAAATATATGTAATAATTTTATAAAAAAACGCACCCTATATGTATATGTTTAAAAAATTCATGATGATATTATGTAATAATATACTATAATAAAAATTATAAATTGAAAAAAATGATTATATAAAATTGTAATGATGAATTTAGAAATGAAAAAAAGGACAAAAACATGAAATGGATTGTAAAGAGAGAGAAAATGGGTGTTGATGGTGGGGTGTAGTGACATTCTGAGAAGGAGAGTCTCATGATCCAACCCCACTTCATTCGAGTCGTACCCCATTTCTCACTCATTGAACCATCTTTTTCTCGAACCAAGGGACAAACACCATTTATTATATTAAAACATTTGATTTTTTAAACCGTCTGATTGGTCAGAGTAATCCCAGCCCTCCATTCATTTTTCCCTTCTCCCTCACTGGAATCACACTACACACCAGGTCACACCACATTATAGGTGTACCAATATCTTTTCTTCCTCTGTTATACTTTATAAATTAACCTGTGATGTCTTCCATCTACATCCATGGCCCCATGCTCTCTCCTTTATCCATATATTTAGCATGGTCTATTTTATTTTAATCCTAACCACAAAAAATTCCCCTACAAGTTTCATTTATATATGTATATTGTGTCAATAATCCCGATTGATTATCATTTTACACTAATTAACAACTCTTGTTTCCTTTTGATTTGGTCAATTTCAGGTTTTATAAAGTGTCTTTGCCAATTGAAGTTTAGGGAAAAATATATCTATATAAACACCCTAATTTTCACACCCAAACATACCCGAATCTCATCCTCAAAGTTCCCCATTTTGTTTACTCGTTTCCAATTGTCCAACTTCTTATTTTAATCCCAGTAAGGGTTCATTTTATTTTTTGTTTGAAATTTCAAGACTTATATGTATGAATATGCGTATAAACACACACACACACAACTTTGTTGTTTGGTTTAAGAACTTTTAATGAAAGATCTTTGTTTTAAATTCATATTTTAAGGGATTCAATCTATTTATGTTTGATTTTATCAAAACATATATATATATATATATATATGTGTATACACAATTGTATATTTATATACCATTTTCACTTAAGAATTATTGATGATAAATATTTTTTAATATTTATGGTTACAAATTATTTTAGTAAATATTTTATGTTTGTACTATGTATCTATAAGGGATCAAATTATTTATTTATTAAGTTATAGAATTTATGTTTTATTATTATGGGTGTATATATGTATACATATATATGTATATCTATACAACTAAGTATAATATTTTTAGAACAATTAATGTATTAGTGTATATTTATTTTATCAAATTTAAATTTAACTTAGAATAATGGGATACTAATTATAAGTACGACTCCAAAAACATTATTCCAATTATATATATATATAGAAATGTTTTTGTTTTAAATTTTATTTCATATTAACTCTGCCAAATTATATTCTCATTTATCAATGTATTTATAAAACATGAATTTATTCCACAATGATGAGTATTATAAATTCAATTTCATATATATATATAAGTATAAAATGTTTTTTTCATATATATATGTGTGTGTGTGTTTTTGTGTGTGTGTGTGCGCCTGTGTGTGTGTGTGTGTGATAAGGGTTTTAAATTAAATGGTTATTTATAAGACCTATGGTGTGTAAAGGATAAACATTTTTTAATCTATTTGAATTTTATACATTTATATATGTATATATATATATACATGTATCTATATATTGATTTATACATATGTAAGTATATGCAATTATTTCTATCTATTTGATGAATGCTTCCTTAATTAAAAACTTAAGAGTATATATTTTACCATGTGATTTTGTTCCACAAAGATATACACATATGTATATATGATTTATGTTTATATATGTGTACATGTTAAACCTTGAAAAGTATATTTTTAAATAAAAATCCATTTTTCCTATGTGAATATAATCTCTGATTTTTAATGGAAAAAAATAACAAACCCAGTTTTGTTATTATGTACCTTAAGGTTTTAAAAGGGCTTACTACTTTGATGTTGCATTTATTATTTTGTGTATATACATCATGTATATATTTTCATTTATTAAAAAGGGTTAATATTTTATTTCCAAATCCATATATGAAGTTTGAATTTATTTTTATTATATTATTTTATGGTTATGATTATGTGTAACCATAACATTTAAATGGAATTAGTTATCATTTTAGGTGAAAAGTCTAAAAAATTATTATTTTATGTGCGTAATCTATTATTTCATGTGAGAATCTCTATTTTCGCCTCATTGTATAGTTATTTATGGCCATCATATAATATATAAATGAAATTCAATGCATTTTAGAGAGAATATATGTATTTATTTCACTACCTTGTTTATTTGTGCATTTCAAATAAATAAGGTTATTTTCATGGCGTATGACTACGTTGTTTATATTGAACCCCATTTAAATATGGAATTAATTGGACTTATTATGTGATGGGTGAGTCCTGCTATAACCTCTTGATGCATCGGTAGGTCTCATGAGGCAAACTATTTTCTTGGAACAAGGCCTTGATGGTATGGTTATGATGTTAGTCATTATGCATTCCCTCATGCATTGGACTTATTATGTGATGGGTGAGGCCTGCTATAGCATCTCTATGTATCAATAGGTCTCATGAGACAAACTAGTGTCTTGAAATAAGGCCTTGAAGGTATGATTATGTATGGTCTTGAAACGAGGCCTTGACGGTGTAGTTATGATGTTAGGAATTATGCATTCCCTCATTTTGAGGTCAATATTTTAACTTCCATGCGATTATTCGATTAGTAGAATATCTAAGGTTAAGAATCATTCTTTGGATTTAATTAATTAAATAAACATGTTATAATGTTTTCTATCTATGTATATACTTATATATAAATTCACTTATAAATAAGATATAATATTTTGTTTCCAAAAAAATGTTAGAACTCATTTATCATTCCATGGTTTTCATTTATGTGTTAAATGGTAATTGATGTCGATTTATGTGTGAATTCTAAACAAGTATTATTTTATGTGAAAATTTGTATCCGTACCCCTGGCATGTCAAACATAATCATTTATGGACATTATATAACTTGTAAAAGGTACTCCATTCATTTTTTTAAAGTGATAATGAAAATTATTTATAACTCTTAAATAAGTTTAGCGATTTTGAGCATGAGGTTATCCTTAAAATTGTTTCAGAATATCTCAAGAAATTTATGATGACATGTTATTTGAAAGATTAATTTCAATTTAAGAAAATGATTTAAAGTGTGTTTTTATTTCAAGGAAATGTATTTAAAATAATTTATTAATTGTTTTTTAAAACCCATTACTGGGTATTCTAAATGTTCAACCTATATATTAAATTCAATTTTACTAGTTTAGTAGATTTATCAGTCATGTACTTTAGTTTGTGGAGTCGACACACTGAAGTTTATTTTTTGTACAGTTTTGAGTAAATGTGAATGTTGTATCTAATTTTCAAAAACCTAGACCAGTAAAGATCCTCAATTGTGTAATGTGTTGTATAATTTCTAAGTTCCTTTTATAAAAAAAATTACACAGTATATTTTAGCACCAAATCCGGGCAACTCGGGTCTGACACGTTATAGTTGGTATCAAAGGAACTATCTAGTTAATTTTTTAAAATTATAAAAAAACTAATAATTCAAGCATGTTTTCCCTATAAAAATTATTTTTATATTCAGATGGAAGACTAGAGATAACCAACCTAACTATTGTCTATTCCTACTTAGTTACTTGAAACCATAATTATAACATTGTGTTCAGATGAGTATAGGCCTTTCGCAAACTTGTGATTATCCTACAGACACCTTTACTGGGTATCTAACAACCAAAATACCCCTTAATTATTCTAAGGACCGAGCTATGTCTATCAATTTATGTAATATCCACAACTTTCATTATATAAGAATAAAGGTAAATACTATGATTTTCTCTTCAAATTTATTACTCTATCAAAAAACTATTTGGCCTTAAGGAAATTCTGAGAAGTTGTAGAGGAGGGTGGCCTTTGTGAAGCCTATCTATTTCAAGTCTTGATCTTTAGTATATATGGGAGAATTTATTATATCAAACCTTTAGAAAATGGGGTAGCTCGACTGGTCTATAAGGATCGAGTCCATTCTAATATCTTTTAGCTTTAAACCATCAATGAAACTCTCTAGAAACCCAATTGTTTTATGTATGAGTTTTATCCTAGCTACTCGAGATGTATTTTGGATAAATAAATTGAACTACTTGAAACTACCTTATGAATAAATTTGAGGAAAGTAGAGAGTTGTTCATAGTGGTGGTCCTTGTGATGGTATAAACTATTTTTTTTCTATTATACTTTGTTAATTAACAATAATTAAGATTTTTTTTGTTTGTATATCAAGGATGATGTCAGAAGGTCTTTACTAGTGGGAAAGTGAAAGTAATCAAATTGTGGGGGAACAATTCTGTTAAGGGGTGGAGAATGTGACACCCTAAACTCAAAATATAAATGTAATATTAATATTTATAGATAATGTTATTATTATTATTTTATGAAAATTAGTGTTATTAAATTCATCTGTACTGAAGGAAATGAGAAATATTTTATTTAGTAAAAAACTGAAATATCACATTATTACAAGACTAAAGATCTCAACTAACCTAGAAAACTTATTTCAATCCTTAGAAGAACCACTGGAAGACCTCCTAACAACACAATTAGACCGAGTGTATAGCCTTAATCCCTTGGACCCTCCATAATAAAAAATGAAACAACTAGAAGAATTTCAGGAACACTGAGAGTAAAAGTAATGTACAAAACTATCTTGAAAGTAGGCAAAGGGACACTGATGTTGTTGTTTATTTGATACACATAAATAAGAGTATTAATAGAACCCTTAATTTTACCGTTTTAAGAAAATAACCATTGGGATTTAATTTTAGGTGACCTTTGAAGTTTTTATATAACCATTATAATTTTATAACCATTAAGTGTTTTTAATGCTTAAAATTTTAAATGTTTTAAAGTATTATTTTTAGTTAAATAATAATATGGTTTTAATTGAAGATAATATTTAATATTTATATTTTCAAACTATAACATGGGTATTTATACATTTTTCTAGTAACAGTTGGGTATTTTAAAATTTTAAAACAATATTTTTAATTAATAAAATTATAGACATGTGATTTGTTAATTGGATAATAGAAAATAACAAGAATTACTTTATATTTTTAAATAAGAATAGGAAACTAGTTTCAATGTCTTAAAAATATATATGTATATATATATAGACACACATATAATAATATATATATTATTTTTTAATATATATAAGAATCTATGTTATTTAATATGTATTTATTGTTTATTATTATATTATCTATATGTGTTATTTTAATATTTTATTATAAAAAGAAAAACTTTTATATATGTTTTAAAAAACTAAAATGTATAAATATATATATATATATATATATATATATAAAATTTTAGAATGATTGTGTTTAAAAAAAAATAATGAAATGATAAAAAAAGGGTTAAAACATTTTGATGAAAATTATTATTATTTTTGAAGATAATAAATATATTGTGTTTTTGTCTTATAATTTATAACTATATGTAATTATTTTATAAAAAACCCACCCTATATGTATATGTTTTAAAAAATGAATTAATGATATTATGTAATAATATACTATTATAACAATTATGAATTGAAAAAATATGAATATAGAAAATTGTAATGATGAATTGACAAAATAAAAAAGGACAAAAACATGATATGGATTTCAAAAAAGTGATAAAATGGGTGTTAGTGTGGGGTGTCATGACACACTAAGATGGAGATCCACATGATCAAACCCTGCTTCATCCAAGCCATACCCCATTTCTCACTCATTGAACCTTGTTTTCACCAAACCAAGGGACAATCACCCTTTATTTTTTTAAAAACATTAGGTTTTTTTTGTACCATCTAATCGGTCTGAGTAATCACATACCTCAATCCATTTTTCCTTTCTCCCTCATTGGAATCATGTTACACACCAGGTCATGCGACGCTATAGGTGAACCACCGAATTTTCTTCCTCCTTCGTTATTCTTTCTCAATCGACCCATGATGCCTTCCATCTCCATCCATGGCCCCATAGTCTCTCCTTTTTCCACAAATCCGACATAGTTGGTTTTATTTTAATCCGGACCCTAATAGATTCCCCTGCAAGTTTCATTTCTATATTTATATTGTGTCAATCAACCCAATTGATTATCATTTTACACTAATTAACATATTTGTTTCATTTTTATTTGGTCGATTTTTGGTTTCATAAAGTTTCTTTTCCAATTGTAATTTGGGTTAAAATATATCTATATAAACACCCCTAATTTCATAGCCAAACTTACCCAACCTCATCCTCAAATATCCCTATTTTTTCTCTACTCATTTCCAATTGGATAAATTCATATTTTGATCTAAGAAAGGGTTCATTTTATTTTGTGTTTGAAATTGTAAGACTTATATGTATGCATATGCGTATAAACACACACACACACATATAGATATGTTGTTTGGTTTAATAATTTTTGATGAAATATCTTTGTTTTAAATTCATATTTTAAGGGATTAAATTTGATTATGTTTGATTTAATCAATAATTATATATACATATATAAGTGTATACACAATTGTATATATATATATATATATACATTTTTCAGTTAAGAATTGTTGATGATAAATACTTATTAATCTTTATGTTTAAAAATTATTGCAGTAAATATTTTATGTATATACTATGGAGGTATAAGGGATCAAATTATTTATTTATTAAGTTATACAATTTATGTTTTATTCTTAATTGTGTATATGCATATACAAATATATGTATGTATACATGTATATGTATATCTATCCAACTAAGTATAATATTTTCAGAACAATTAATGTATGAGTCTATATTTATTTTATCAAATTTAAATTTAAATTGGAATAATGGGATACTAAATATAATTACAAATCCAAAACCATTATTCCACTTATATATATGGATTTAGCAATGTTTATGTTTTAAATTTGATTTCATATTAACACTTCCAAAGTATATTCTCATTTATCGAAGTTTTGCTAAAACATTAATTTATTCTAAAATTATGAGTATTATAAATTCAAAGTCATATATATATATATACAAGTATGAAATTTTTATTTTCATATATATATATATGTGTGTGTGTGTGTGTGTGATAAGGGTTTTAAATTAAATGATTATTTATAAGACCTATGGTTTGTAAAGGATAAACTATTTTGAGTATATAAGAATTTTATAAATTTGTATATGTATATATATACATGTATATATATAAAATTATATATATATATATATACTAATTTATACATATGTAAGTATACAAAATTGTTTTTTATTCACTTGATGAATTTTTCTAGAATTAAAAACGTAAGAGTTTATATTTTACCAAATTATTTTGTTCCACAAAGATGTACACATATGTATATATGATTTATTTATATATATGTGTACATGTTAAACCTTGAAAAGTATATTTTTAAATAAACATCTAGTTTTCCTATGTGAATATAATCTCTGATTTTTAATGGAAAACAATAACAGAACCCTGTTTTTTTGTTCCTTAAGGTTTTAAAAGGGTTTAATACTTTGATGTTCCAGTTATTATTTCATATATATACATACATGTATATATTTTCATTTATTAAAAATGGTTAATATTTTATTTCCAAATCCATATACGAAGTTAAAATTTAGAATTTATTCTATTATTTTATTGTTATGATTATGTGTAACAATATTTTTTAAATGGAAATAGTTATCATTTTATGAGAAAAGTCTAATCATGTTATTATTTTATGTGCGCAAGATATCATTTCATGTGTGAAACTCCATTCTCACCTCATGATATGAAATTCATAGTTAGCTATAGAGATCATCTAATATATAAATGACATTCCATGCATTTTAGAGAGAATGTGTGCATTTATTTCATTAACCTTTTTATTTGTACATTTTAAATAAATAAGGTTATTTGCATGGAGTATGAACACATTGTTTATGTTGAACCCCATTTATATGAGGTATGAATTGGAGTTATTATTTGGCAGGTGATGCCCTCTATAGCCTCTCTATGAATCAGTAGGTATCATGAGAGAAAATATTGTCTTGGCACAAGGCCTTGACGATATGATTATGATGTCCAACATTATGCATTCCCTCATACACATGACTTATTATGTGACTGGTGAGGCCCGTTATAGCCTCTTGATACATCGATAGGTCTCATGAGACAAAATAGTGTATTAGCACAAGGACTTGATGGTATGATTATGTATGGTCTTTGAATGAGGCCTTGATGGTGTAGTTATGATGTCTATAATTATGTATTCCCTCATTATAAGATCAATATTTGACCTTCCATGTTATTATTAGATTAGTATAATATCCATGGTTAATAATCATTATCTAGATTTAATTAATCAAATGCACATGGTATAATATTTTATATTTAATTATATACTTATATAGTTATTCAATTATAATTAAGGAAATATATTTTATTTCCAAAAAAGGTTAGAAACTCATCTATCATTCCATAGTTTTCGTTTATGTGTTAAATAATAATTTCTGTTGATTTATGTGAAAATTATGAACAAGTATTATTTAATGTGCAAATTTGTATATGTTCCCTTGGAATGTAATACATAATCAAGTATGGACATTATCTAACTTGTAAATGGTATTCCATGAATTTTTTTCAAGTGCATTCATATTTTATAATGAAACTTATTTGTAACTATTAAATAAGTTTAGAAATTTTGAGTGTGAGGTTATCCTAAAAACTGTTTTAGAATATCTCAAAAAAATTATGATGAAAAGTTATGTTAATGGTTAATTCTATTTTAAGAAAATTATTTAAAGTGTGTATTTTATTTCAAGGAAATGTTTTTAAAAGAATTTATTAATTTTTTTAAACCTTACTGGGAATTCTAAATTATCACCCTACATTTTAAATTTAATTTTATAGGTTTAGTAGATTTATTAGTGACATACTTTACATTATAGAGGCAGCACACTAAAGTTTTTTTTGTAGTTTTGAGGAAATAAGACAATTGTATCTAATTATCTGAAACCTATATAGGTAATGATCCTCGATTGTGTAATGTGTTGTGTAATTTCTCATTTCCTTTTATAAAAAAAATACATAGCATATTTTTGCACCAGCTTCAGGATACTGGGGTTTGGGGAGTTACACATATATTGTATTATTATATTGTTCACATGTTTTGTCTACTTTTTAGAGATGTGTATCGTCATAATTATATATGATAATACTTTTGGAATTGTAATCTATTCCCTCTATTTATCAATTTTCTGTTTTTTAACTTCTTCCTCTATTGATTTCTATTATTATTCCATTGTGTTACAATCTTGTGATGAGGGAATAGTCACCCTAAAAACATACCCCATACCCTCATTTCTAGTTAGAATCCTCTGGAATTCAAGAAGATGCGCTTGAGGCCATGTGGCTAACCAGAATCAGGGCACTACTCAGTGTCATCTTGGTCTGGGACATTACAACAACAGTCAACATACTGATGTAGTTTTATAAATATGGACCGAACATCCTCAAAACACCCAACATGGACTTAACTGACTAAGAATTTAAATATATAATTAAAATAAATAAAATAAATTATTTAAGGATAGGGGTTTAATCATGTAAAATTTTCTTAAAAAATGAAAATATTTGATATAATTTTATTATACTACTACTAAAAGGCATACATAGAAAGCATGGACTCAAGGTAAAGGATTTCATCTCGATTTTCCATAATTAAGACATTTTTTTATTATTATACCCCTATTTTTTATAAGGTGTATATAATTCTATTTGACATGTTATATCATGAATCCTTCATACTTCATGATATTTTAAATTGAAATTTTATTTATTTTATCCAAGATAATTTGAATTGAAAGTTACTAAGTGGTATGGGGTTTTATAACTCAATTTTCATTTATTGGGATATAACTCTTCTTCACTGACTTTGTTAGGTCATGATTATGTATGGATTGAACTCTAAATTTTTTTATTCTATATTTCAATTTTTTTGGTGGACTTATTTTTTTTACACATAATATCTCCATTGAATGACTCTCAATTAAATTATATGATCTTTGTAAGGGTTATCTATCTCAAATTCCCTTCTTTGGGACATACATTTATGATATGCACTTATCTTATTTAATGAGGTGTATATATTTCCTTTTTGACATGTTATATCATGACTATCCATATTTTAATGATATTTAATGTTTTATTTGATGTTATTATTTCATGGGGCTTATGAATGAAAAGTTACAAAAGTGGTAAAGGCTTTATGTTATAATCCCTTTTTTGGATTTTTTATATTCAAGGTTCTTTTGATGGAAATCATATTATATTATCTTCTTGAACCATGTTTATTTTATTATCATTTGTTTATTAATGTGGTTTTCATTTTTAATTTCAATTTCGTCCCTTATTGATTAATGAAACGTCAAGAAAGTCATTTGTAAGTGGTTTCGATCTTTTATCTATTATTAGATAGGGAACCTTTCTCTTCTGTATATATTTTTTCTAAAATGTATTCAAAAAATTTCTTTAATAAACATAATTTCTTTCTTAAACATATTAAACATAATATTTGTTCCTATTTTAAAATTATTTAAAATGTAAATTTCTTAATGTTTTTAGAATCGGTCACTTTTGACTCCCTTTACAAAAAGTTTAAAAAGACATTTTATTTTTAACATTTACAAAATCAACAGATTTTTCCACTTTCATGAACATTATTTTATTTTTAAGCCTCATTTATAATTTTCCAAAGTTATTTTTAATGAAAATAGTTTTCATAATATTTTATGAATTTTTATTTTTTAATAGTGGTTTTTAAAGTGAAAAGGTTATTTTCTTCGAGAATGTTTTTTATGAACTTTTAAGGGTATTTTCGTTCATCAACACAAAAAACCCTTGATGTTACTTATAATCCATTGAGAGTATTTTATAATGATATCATTCTCATTATTTCTCTGGATGGATTATTTTTTTTTAAAATAGATTATCTAGGAACCTTTTCTTTTTCATGTCTTAATTAATTTATAAAATAAATGCCTTATTTTAATATATAAAGTGATAACTAATATTATAATCATAATAGCCTTTATTTTATGTTGGAATTACCTTATAATATTTCATGTTTTATTTAAATAAAAACTCACATTCCATTATTTTGGGTGATTTAATCTTTGAAAATGGGATTTTAAAAGAAAAATTATTTCAATATCCAAATTTTTTTTCTTATGGTTATAAATAATATTTTTAAAACTATAATATTTCATGTGTTGTGACTATGTTATGTTTCTTGTGAAACTTTTATGGTTATAGGTGATTCCGCTATATACTGATTGTGGGTGAGACCATTATAGATCACCAATACATTGTGTAAATGAAGGAATTTAACCAATTAGATTTCTCCTAAGAGATTATGGGAATATACTACAATGGTTATTACAATTGAAACTGTGATGGTTATTTTTTGTGTAACTATGAATTTTATCCCATTTGTAAGGGTGATATGGAAATGATTTCTCATTTTCATATATGATTTATCTAATTTTTCTACAGGTTTTTACGAAAATATTGTATTTTCTAAAGGTAATCTAATGAGTTTATGTTTAAAGAAAATCATTTGCTACTTATTATGAGTAAAAATCTATGGGTTTCTAAATATTCCTTCGATCAAGATTCATAACACATGGATCATTATTATTGATTAAAATGACTCTTTCCTTTGTTAAATATTTATTTCATGTCTCATGATTAATGATCTAGGTATCTATGGGTCTTAATTATCTTATGTTATGATCATGGACTATGATTATTTCATCATACCCTTATGCTCATCTTACTCTCACTGATAACATTCAATTATCAGTGCTTCTGTTTATCCTTACTGATTATTTGAGTTCACCCATTTTATGTTTCCTTTTTTCCAAATTATAAAGAATGATGATAAATGATTTGAGTATAGAAAGGTTTCATATGTGAATAAATTTTTAGATGAAGTTGAAGATTTAATATGAAATATGAAAATCTTGGTATTTGGAAAAATACTCCCTTGAATTACAGAGTGTTGTTTATATAATAGTTATTCCAAATTATCTAAAACTATAGACCTAAAAGATCTTTGGGTATGTAAGTAATCCAATATTTCATTTCAATGTTGTAATGTTTGAATGAAAAAAATTGATGGGATCACATTTATCAGTATCAAAGCCAAAAATGTAAAGTTTAAGTTTTTTTTCACTGGGTATGGGTTTTTGGGTTCAAGGGTGTGACACAAATCATCCTCTCTAGGACTTTACCAGAATAGGTAACAAGATTGTGTTTTGACCCTTGAAACCCATATCTAATAAACCATGGGTTTATAACGAGCACAAACAATATAATTCACTTTACCTCCAAACCATTTTTTAATAAAATCAACAAAAAAGGGAAGTGGTTACCCCAAGACAAGACAAAATAATTTATAAGAGGATATGTAATCATTTATTAGGAGCCATGATCACAATTATCTAAGTACAAGTCTGTACCCTAATCAAATTTTTGAGTCATGGAATGAGTTCTCACACACACCAACGTCGAAGAAAAGTTATTTCATACAATATTATTTATCATGATTCTTCTTCTACTTTTTCTTAATCTTTATCCAATCATCATTAGATTATCCATGAGCCTCTATGTTAATAAGTTCATATAGATTATGACTAAAACCGCTTGAGGTAGTGGTGCTGATTTAAAAATGCATTGCATAAGTTCATAAACATTTGGGAAATGCATGACACCTGTATTGATTTTTTATATAGAATTGGATAAGCCTCCCTTCATAGATTTAGGTGAAAATTCTAGAGTTTACTAATACATTTTTCTTCCAATAAAAGTAATATTATTATTTTTATCATAATATCTCAATTTTCCTTCTTTCCACTTTCTATAGATCTCTCTGGATGTTTAATACAATTAGAAGTAGAATTCTCAAGAGCCCTATTACTATCTAATATAGCTGCCTTAATATTATTCATATTTTTAAGAACCCGAATCTTCATTTCAGGTATGAATATTTATTTCGGGTTGTTTTTGAAGAAAAATGATGAAAGGTGAAATTTTATAAGTAAACATCGTGTATTCCTGAGTACATGTCGTGTACCCAGTTTCCGCATGTAGTAGTGTACTGGTCGTGAAATGGCCGAGTACATGGTCATGTGGGTGACATGGAAGACTACCTAAAGTGAGGGCTGGTTGAGGCTAGCACACGACGTGTACATTAAATGAACACGCTGTGTAATTTTCTTTTTATTTTCTATATCTATGTGGGATCGCATCTCATGTCCAGAAACACTTTTTTCTCCTCGTGTTTCATACCGAAGTGTGATGTACAGATGAAGATCTTTGAGCTCCTCTCATTCCTCCATCCGAGATCTGATTGAGATGTAGTTGGGTGCATTGTATTCCTACCGGTGAGTTCTCTCTTTTCCTGTAGCCTTTGTTCCATATTTCTTCTCTCTCTTAAGTTATCCAAGGTTGAAATATTTTGACCTTTTTGTAAATCTACATCATTCTAGGATGATTCAAGTAACAATGTTAAAGAGTGTTCATCTTACAACATTGTGGTAGGTGGTTTTTTCCTTTATTTGAATGTATTTGGATTATATATGATAAAATTTCTTAATACCCATGTTTTGGGTATTGCGTGTTTTAAAGATTAACCCTATTTAAGAACAGTTATGGCATGTTTGATTGAGAAAGGGGTTATTGTTTAGGCATAAGGTTTATTACTTTGATTATAGTTGTGTTTCCCATGTATGATTGGATATGGCCATTGGGTCTAGGAAGCATGTTAGGTTTCTTTGTTTTCCATGCCTAGTGTTTGCAGGATGGAGTTTCTGTTTATATGAGATGCATGTGTTTCACATTATGAAATTATGGTCAAGGGGAATTGACTTTGAGAGCTTCCTGAGGTAGGGTCATCTAATTATGAATTGTTGTTATGATTGACCAGAGGTATTGATGGTGAGAGCTATCATGGTGTCATTGACTAGAGGGGTTAGACCATGAGAGCTACCTAGAGGTTCATTATTAATTGAATCATAGGGAATTGACTACGAGAGCTTCCAAAGGGTCATTAATTTTTTTTGCTATGCAGACTAAGGAGTATTGACCATGAAAGCTACCCAGGTGGTCATTGTTTTTTATTAGTGATATATGGGACCAAACTGGTTAGAATGTGTGAGATTTCCCATAGGGTCATTATGTTTTATTGTTTTGATGATATGTGAAACCATATGGGAATAGATTGGGAGAAATTTCACAGAGGGCTGCTTGTGAATAATTGAATTAATGTGATGAGTATTCCAACCCAAAGCACAAGCTTGGACTCAGTCTTACATGGTTGTTTAGATGATATTTTGAGATGTATATTGTTATTATTATACAAGGGGATATAGATCTTAGGCTAGATACCAAGGCTATATTATTCAATGGATGGTATAATTAATAAATATAAATGAATGTAATTGCAAACTGTATGATTTCTTACTTTTGAGTACTCCTTAGTGTATTGATTCATTTATTCTTACTACCTGTTATATATATTCACTAATAGTTAGCCATTGATATTTTGGTAGTTTCTTAATGGGATTCATCTCAAACCCTGTTTGGGTCCTGCTTTTGGGAACCAAAAAAAATTATATGGTCACAGGTATAGATAAGGGAAAGTTCCATTCTTCATTAGGTACTTGATTGCTATTGGAGCTGGAGAGCAGGGACCAAGATGAGGTTTGTGATGATATTGGGGTTTACTGTTGTATTTCCAGCATTATGACTTGTTTGTATAATTTCCTAGATACACGTGGAATGTATCATTTATTTATATATGATACAGTTGTTTATACTATCAGTCTTCCACTATTTACTTATTTTGTATGGTATTACTGCTTCTGATATATTTTTATTATTGTTATTCTGTTGTGTATACTCTTCTAATGAGGGCATAGTTTCACTACTAATAATCCTTAGACCTCACTTCTAGTCAATATCCTTTGGCATTTGGGGAAATGTGCTTGAGGTCATGTGACCAACTGGATTTTGGGGCACCTTTGGGCGGCACCCGGAACCAAGATGTTACAAAGTGGTATCAGACAGGGGCACCTGATTTACTTCTCATGTTTGGTTGGGACTACAGAGGGCTTTGGGTATACAAGTACATCTGAGTATAGCTTTCCATCTCCAGAGAGATGGCCATTCCAAGTGCACGATACATGTGTTGGAGGACGTGCTTAGAGCATACGTTCTAGATTTTGGGGGTTCTTGGGAGAGTCACATACCCATAGTGGAGTTTTCCTACAATAATAGTTTTCGGGTAATAATTCAGATGGAACCTTATGAGGCTTTGTATGGTAGGCCATTCTGATCACCCATATGTTGGTTGGAGGTAGAAGAGGAAGCTATGTTGGGACCACATCTTGTCAAGGAGACCACTGAGTAGGTGGAGCTAATTTGGAAGAGAATGGATACTCCATAGTCTCGGCATAAATATTATGCTGATTGATAGAGATGAACTCTAGAGCTTGAGTTTAGGGATTATGTTTTCTTATGTGTCACACCGAGGTTAGGACATAAGAGGATTAAGAGACAGGGGAATCTTTCACTAAGATATGTCAGACCATTTGAGGTTTTGAAGAGAGTTTGTCCAGTTGCCTATGGGTTTTATTTACCTCAGAGGTATTGGGATGTACGTGATGTATTTCATGTTTCTCAACTACAACATTAATTTTCAGACCTGTCTCATGTTTTTAAACCTAGAAAGGTTGAGTAAGAGGTGGATGCATCCTTTGAGGAGCACCCGATATGGATTGTGGATCATAACATAAAGGTTCTCCATGGATGGTTTGTTCCTCTGGTATAACTGCTATGGAATCATGGGAAAGTACCAGATAAGACTTGGGAGAGGGAGGCCGACGTATGATCACAGTGGATAGATTTGTTTGAAGTTTCTTCTTCACCACCATTGGAAGGGAAATTCAGTGATTAATTGATTTTAGGAGGAAGTTAGTAAGCACCCAGATCTTTATTTTAGGTAAGGATCTTTATTTTGGGTTGTTTTGAGGAAAATGGAAGAAAGGGTAAATTTTATAAGTACATGCTATATAATCCTGATTACACGTTGTGTACCCGATTTCCACATGTATCCATGTACTTTCTATGAAACAATTGAGTGCATGGCTGTGTGAGTGACCTAGAAGACTGCGTATAGTGGGGGCCGATTAAGGATAGTAAACAGCGTGTCCATTAAATGAAAATTGTTGTTTACTTCTATTTCTATTTGTTATATTGTTTTGGGATCACATATCATGTCCAAAAACACTTTCTTCTCTCCGTGTTTCATATTGGAGAGTGACGTAGGGACTAAGATCTTCGAGCTCCTCCCGTTCCTCCTTCCGAGATCTGATTGAGACATCGTCAGGTGCGTTGGATTCCCACCGGTGAGTTATCTCTATACCTAGAGCATTTATTTTTAATCTCTCCTCTCTCTTGAGTTATCCAAGGTTAAACTATTTTTATATTTTATTATATCTACATCATTTTAGGCTGATTCAAGGGTTTATGTTCAAGAGTGTTCATTGTACAACATTGAGATAGGTGGTTTGTGCCTTTCATTGAATGTCTTTGGATTATATATACTAAAAGTGCTGAATACCCATGTTTAGGGTAATGCATGTTTTGGAGCATAACCCTGTTTAAGACCTATTATAGTGTGTTTGATTGATAAAGGGTTTATTGTTTATGCATAAGTTTTATTAACTTTATTATGGATGTGTTTCCCATCTTTTATTGGTTATGGCCTTTGGGTCTAGGAAGCATGTTAGGTTGATTTGTTTTCCATGTCTAGTGTTGGTTGGATGGAGTTTCCATTTATATGAGATGCATGTGTTTTACATTATGAAAGTATGATCAAAGTGAATTGACTATGATATCTTCCTGAGGTAGGGTCATTTAATTATGAATTGTTTTTATGATTGACTAGAGGTATTGATGGTGAGAGATATCATGGGGTCATTGACCAGATGGGTTAGACCATGAGATCTACCTAGAGGTTCATTATTAAATGAATGTTGGTACATAGGGAATTTACTATGAGATCTTCCAAAGGGACATTATAATTTATTGTCACTATGAAGACCAAGAGGTATTGACCAAGAGAGCTACCCAGGTGGTCTTTGTTTTTTATTAGTTCTATGTGAGACAAAAGGGGTTATACTGTGTGAACTTACCCAAAGGGTCATTATATTTTATTGTTTTAATGATATGTGAAACTAGAGGGTATTATACTATGATAACTTTCCCAGAGGGTTACTTGTGAATAATTGAATTATTTTTAAGAGTCTTCCAAGACAAAGCACAAGCTTTGACTTGGTCTTACTTGGTTTTTTAGATGATCTTTTGAGATGTCGATTGTTATTATTATACAGAGGGATACAGAGCTTAGGCTAGATCCTTAGGATACATTATTCATTGGATTGGATAATTAATAAATGTAAATAAATGTAATTGGAAACTATATTATTATTTACTTTTGATTACTCCTTAGTTTATTACTTCATTTTTTCTTACTACCTACTATATATATTCACTAACAGTTAGGAACAGATCTATTAGTGGTTGCCTACTGGGATTGTTCTCACACCCTATTTGGGTCATGATTTTGGGACCAAATAGATTATATGTTTGAAGGTATAGATAAGGGAAAACACCCTTCTTCATCTGGTACTTGATTACAGTTGGAGCTGGTGAGCATGGGACCAAGCTGAGGCTTGTGATACTATTGAAGTTTACTGTTTTCTGTACTTTGGTTTCAGTATTGTATTTCCAACATTGTGACTTGTTTGGATTCTTTCCAAGATACATGTGACATGCATCATTTATTTATATATGCTACAGTTGTTTATACTATTAATCTTCAGCTGTTTACTTGTGTTGTATGGTATTGTTGCTTCTGCTATTGTTTATTATTGTAATTCTATTGTGTATACTATGTAGTTGTGCATTCTTTATGCTGTTGGAGACATTGGCTTTTGGGAGAGAATTTTGTTGTATATAATCACTACAAAAGTCTCAAGTACATCTTCACTCAGCATGATCTGAATTATAGAAAGTGAATGTTGGTTGAGTACCTTCAATATTTTTGACTTTGATCTTGCCTATACATTTGTGAAAGGCAACGCAGTAGTAGATGCGTTGACCATGAGGACTCATATACAAGCAATTCAGGAGGCCAGTAGTGAGTGTAATCTTATGAATCTATTATCTGAGATTCATTTGGAGGAGCATGAAAGACAGAGGAATATGTTTCTTTCTTCTATAGTTGTTACCTCTACTATATTGGATCAAGTGTGGATAAGGCAACTATCAGATTCTGAAGGCCTTGTCCTATAGGAGAGTGTGTCAGGCGAGGACCCTACTTCTGGGTGGACCACAAGAGACGATGAGATTTTTTGTTTTCAAGGACGTGTATGGGTGTCAATAGACATATGTGAGGATCTTTTACGAGATTATCATTCCTGAGTTTGGGTAGTTTATACTGGTGTCCCCAAGATGTATTGAGATCTACACCACCAGTATTGGTGTCCAGGTATGAAGAGAGATGTTCCTGGATTTTTTTTGAGATGTTCCACCTGTTAGTAGGTGAAGGCGGAGCATTAGCGACTAGCAGGGATTTTACAGCAGTTACCCATTCCTGAGTGGAAGTGGAATGATATCACGATGGATTTAGTGATGAGTTTACAGAGGTCACCTCAAGGAAATGATGCAGTATAAGTTATTGTTGATACAATCAAAAAATATTCACATTTCTTACTGATCAAGGAAACCTTTAGTGTTGACGAGCATGGAAGGTTTTACATCTAAGAGATTTTACATTTTCATGGGGTTCTGCACTCTATTTTTTTATACATGGATGCTCAGTTTACTTCTTGTGTCTGGTAGGGACTATAGAGGGCTTTGGTCACATAGGTACTTCTGAGTATTGATTACCACCCCAAACAGATGGCCATTTTGAGTGCACGATATAGGTGTTCGAGGACATTCTTTGAGCATGCGTCCTAGATTTCATGGGTTCTTGGGAGATGCATATACCCCTGGTAGAGGTTTCCTACAGTAACAGTTTTCAGGTGACAGTTCATATGGCACCTTTTGAGCCTTTGTATAGTAGTCCATGCCGATCACCCCTATGCTGGCTGGAGGAAGGAGAGGAAACTATAATGGGACCTCATCTTTTCTAGGGGACCACTTAGTAGGTGGTGTTGATTTGGAAGAGGATGGATACTGCACAGTCTCACCATAAATCTTATGCTGATCGACGGAGACAACCCATAGAGATCGAGGTCGAAGATCAGGTTTTCTTAAGCTTCACACTGAGGTTGGGACACAGGAGGATTAGAAGATAGGGAAAGATATCCCCAAGATACATCAGGCCGTTTGATGTTTTGGAGAAATTTGGGAAGGTTTCCTATCAGTTTCAGTTACCTCAGAAGTATCGGGCTATGTACAACATCTTTTATGTTTCTTTGCTAGGTGTTACTTATCAAACCCCCTCATTTTTTTAACTGGAGGAGGTTGAGTTGGAGATGAATGAATCCATTGAGGAGAACCCCATTAAGATTGCGGATCACATCATGAAGGTTCTCTGTGGCTGGTTTGTTCCTCTAGTATGGTTTCTATGGAACCACATGTGTGTACAAAACGATACTTAGGATAGGGAGGCCGACGTTCCATCACAATGGACAAAGTTGTTTTAAATTTCTTCTTCGCCGCCCTTGGAAGGGAAATTAGAGGATGAATTCTTTTAAGGGGAGAAGTTTTTAAGAAATTAGATCACCATTTTTAGGTATTGATCTTGATTTCAGGTTGTTTGAGGAAAAAGGAAGAAATGATTTTCTAAGTACATGCCGCATACTCCTAAGTACACGTCTTGTACATGGTTGTCGCACATAACTGTGTACTGGCTATGAAATGGCCGAGTACATGGCAGTGTGGGTGACCTGGTAGACTACCCAAAGCGGGGGCCGGTTGAGGCTAGTACACGGTGTGTACATTAAATGAACATGTCATGTACTTTTTTTAATTGATATATCAGTATGGGATCATGTCTTACATCCAGAAACACTTTATTCTCCCTGTTTTTTGTACAGGAGAGCGACGTACGACCAAATATCTTCAATCTCCTCCCATTCCTCCATCTGATGTAATGACCCGACCCCAGTTACCCAGAGTCAGTGCATTATTACATAACATTGGCATGATCACAAGAAAGATCAAGTATCGAAAGACCGATTAGTTTAGTAGTCTTGGAAACACTAGATATATTCATAAGTCTTACATTACATCATAAACTCAAAAAAACTACAAAAACATATTTTATTCATATCCCATCATACTGTTCCTGCAGGTCAATCATAAATTACTTCTTCACATCCTGGGAAAAATAAAACATTGAAAGGGGTGAGCTCGGATGCTCATTAAGGATAACAATATAGCGGAAACTTTCATAAATAAGAATAAACATTTAAGGCAATGTATAACTAAAACAAAATCCTTTTAAACTTTAACTTAAGCATAATATGGAAAATATAAAATGAAATAATTCCATTTACTTATTCACATGGATATTCTACTAGTCGAATAATCACATGCAATATCAATAACGACTTTCATAATGATGGAATGCATAATGCCAAACTATCATAACCACATAGCCAATGCCTTGTGCTAAGACTACAAATAAGATTTTGTCAAGGCCTTGTGCCAAGACACTAGTTTGTCTCATGAGACCTACCGATGCATCGCGGAGCTATAGCGGGCTCCACCCGTCACATATTAAGTCCAATGTATTCCTCATATGAACAGGTTTAAACATAACATAAACATTCGTATTAAAACTCGCATAAAAAATGTCAATACTTTCTCCAAAAACCATGAATGGTATAAAAATAACAAATCCACAGTCAAAAAAATCAAAAAACCTTCAATACAATATGGAAGTTTTGTATCATAATAAATCAACTTCAAATAATCTTAAAATCTATCAAAGGATGTTGACATAGATGAAATCAAAACTATTTGAGAGTAATATATCTCTTTTTTTGAAATCAATTAAAAGCCACATAATTATAAAATAAAACATTTACTTTGAAAATTTTCTTATATTATTTTAAGGGAAGATTTGAAGATTTTATAATGGTGGAAAATAGCCGCACCCATCGTATAAGTTAAAAAAGACATTCTTACCTTAATTCTGTCAAAAAGGTTAAAAAGAACCTTGTTTGGAAAACGACGGAAAGATTCCTTTATAAACCTCTTATAAAAAGTCAAACAAGGGTATAAATGACTTTAACCCATATTCTAGTAAATATTAAAAATGTTTTGAAATACATTTTTAAGAAACATGGATTTGGATGATAAAGAAGTCACAATAGATAATTACATATAATCAACCTCGGATAATGAAGAGATTGTGAAATAACCCTTACATTGTAATTTTCCCTGGTTGGGGGTAGGTTAACCTTCTGTATAATGGTGAAATAATTGTTATTAAATTATACAAGAATCATATACATTAATATGATATCATATATGATCTTTTAACGTTTCTTTTTTAATAATATATTAGTATTATCGTCGTTTCGGGTGTTAACTTACTTGTTTTCTTTTATATGTTTTGTTACGTAAGCCATGTTTGTCATGGATAGGTTGTATCTTATTCATATCCATAATGATATCAAGTCCTTAAACATTATTTTTAAATCAAAAAATGATAATTATACTTGAATGGATACGATGTAGAATGAATCTCATTGCGTTCGTGGAGACGGTAGTCCATACGTACGCACAAGCGACAATATCATTCTTTTGATATATAATTGGATGGTATATCATTTATACAGAATCATTATCATGTTATATTTTTTATTTACATGAATTACAAATCATTATTATACCCATCCAAATAAAAATTTATTGAATAACAATTACACCACGACGTGGAGACGGTAATCCGTACGTACACACGTATGGTGACATGTCATTCAAAGGATGGATAGAATACAGAATATGGTTGTACCATATTTATAATAAAATCACAGTATATATAAGATACTAGAGTTATTATTTTATAATTGGAATAAAAAAGAAAGAAGAAGTTGAAGAAGAAAGGAACTTGAAAGAGGGTGGTGAAAACATTACCTCTTCTTCGGGTTCTTTCTTTTGATTTGATCAAAAGAGATCCTTAGGTTGGATTTCTGATCAAACTAAGGCCTCTAGGTTGAAGTGAGGGAATTTGAGAGAGTATTTGGGTAGGGTTTGTCTGAGTCAAAAGGATTTGAATGTGTGAATTAGTGATAAGGGGGAGTTCCTTTTTATAAGAGGGGTGAGGGGAACTTTGAAAAAGCAAGAAATATTAATTTATAATAAATTAATATTCGGTTTATAATGGCTCCAAAGTAGATTATTTAAAGGTTAAGGTTGGTATGGGTCGAAAACCACTCAACTAATAGAATTTATACAGGTTTGGATCATTATATTAACCTTATCCTTTAGTTTTAACTCTTAGTTAGTTAGTTTGACATTTACCATGTCACTTTGTATTTTTATATTATATAGTTAATAAACTTACTATAAACATTCAAGAGACCCATAAGTGGTCCATTAATGATACACCTATCATGATATAAGTCTCTTGGACGAACCTTAGATTTTTAGGAATTTAATATAAATTAATAATATAATATTTGTTTTAAAAAAACTCTTTAATGTGAATTTTGACACTGTTCAATAATTGTTTTTTGTTAAAGTATTAACAACTTTATCAATTCAAACAAAATTAATTTAATAAATACTATAATGTCATATTAAGCAATAAAATTCATGGATGTCATCAAAACTTTCAAATTATATTAATTTTAACATTTATAATACCAATTATTTTCTTCTTTCATTAAGAAGGAAAATAATGCATCTTATAGTGTCATAAATAATATTACTTATTAAATGTCTAAATTTTTTAAATAAAATACCATTATGTAGGAAATATTTTTATATTTCCAATGAATATTTATAGTCGAAAATCTAACATATATTACCCTATGTAAAAATTGTTTTTCTAAAAGATATATGCTTATGTCATTTTTGTATTTATTTTAACTTAATTAATATAAACTGTCATAATCACTTACAAGTGGCTCCATGGGGTCCCAAAATCGACCCAAAGATGACCATGATCTGACATGTATCAACCAATAATGTTAGGACATGTTTTAGGGTCATTTTTTATTATTATAATATTATTTTTTTACCCTTATTTACCATATTTACCCTTTAACCATGGTAAATAAAATTTTTACCGAAGTAATTATTCAAAATGTCTAAAAATAAAAGTTACCTATTTACACAATTTGAACATCCTGATTCCAAATATGGAATCCATTTTTCCAAATTCAAAACACAAAAGTGGCATAAATTAATTTAAAATTAATTCCTGTTGTTAAAACAAAAAGCGTGTTTTTAAGAGATAATAACTATCAAAAGATTGACACTTGTTCATGTCCGATTTAATTGTGAAATTATGTCCAATGACCAAAATTGTATTAAATGGTAAAAATATATTCTAAATATACTTTAAAACCACTCAAATTCATAATTTATCACTATTAATTATTTCAATTAAAAAAGTTGTTTTTAATTAAAATTTAGTAATTTTCACTATTCATCAAAATATAAATGTTATCTAAAAAGTTCCAAAATTTTACCCTAGGATAATTTTGATATTACGAATCCAAAAATGAAGTCCATTTTGAGAGATAAAATTTATAAAATTTCAAAAAGTGGGTATTACTATTCATAATGGCTAGTTTGATTGGTTGTGGTGTGTGTTAGAACTCGAAGTTGGGTACAACACACACTATTGTATTATTCAAAGAGAAGCATACCGTGGAAGCTTGGGGTGTTATATTCTACCCTCCTTCAAATAATTTCATTCTCGAAATTTCTAAAATATTATTACATAAAAAGACTCAAGTGGTTCTTCATCATAAGTTCCTTGGGTTCCCACGTTGCCTCTTCCATCTTATGGTTTCTCCATAGAACTTTTACCAAATGAGTCGTCCGGTTTCTCAGTACGTGTATCTTGTATCAAGAATCCTGATGGGCTCGTCGCAATAAGACATATCGGGTTCCAGTTCTAATTCCTCATAGGTGAGTACATGCGTTGGGTCAGTCATGTATTTTCTCAACAGTGATACATGGAACACATCATGAACTTTGGAGAGATTTGGCGGCATTGCCAAACAGTAAGCTACAGCCCCAATTCGTTCTAGAATTTCGAAAGGTCTGATGTACCTAGGACTCAATTTACCGTTCTTACTGAAATGTATAACTCTGTTCCATGGAGATAAATTCAAGAAAACATGTTCTCCTACCTGAAATTCCAAATCCTTCCCTCGGTTATCGACATAGATCTTCTTCCTACTTTGAGATGCTTTGATGTGGTTTTGGATTACCTTCACCTTTTCCATCATTTCCTCCACCAGTTCTGGGACTACAAGTTTTCTTTCACCAACGTCATCCCAACAGGTTGGTGTGCGACATCTCTTTCCGTACAATGCTTTATATAGTGCCATACTAATACTTGAATGGAAGCTATTGTTATAGGAAAATTCTACCAGAGGTAAATATTGATCCCACATACCCTGAAAGTCAAGTGAGCAAGATCTCAACATGTCTTCTAAGGTTTGAATAGTCCGTTCTGATTGTCCATCTGTTTGAGGGTGGTAAGCAGTGCTCAAACGAAGTTTAGTATCCAAGGCCTTCTGAAGACTCTTCCAGAATCTTGAAGTAAAATGAGGATCACGATCCGAAACAATCGATAGGGGTACTCCATGAAGTCTCACAACTTCATTAATATATAGTCTTTCTAGACGTTTCAGTGGTAGATCTTCTATTATAGAAAGAAAATGTGATGACTTGGTAAGACAATCAACAATAACCCATATTGCATCATTCCTTCTAGGAGTCTTTGGTAGTCCCATGACAAATTCCATCGTGATATTATCCCATTTCCACTCAGGTATGGGAAGAGGTTTCAGTACTCCACCAAGCTGTTGCCTTCCAGCTTTCACTTATTGACAAACCATAGATCTTGACAAAAAATCAGCAATCTCCCTCTTCATGTTGTCCCACCAAAAATGTTCCTTCAAACATTTATACATTTTTGTGCTCCCAGGTTGTATAGAGAAATTGGAACTATGAGCATCGTCCAATAATTCCCTTTTTAGATCAGGTATATCGGGAACACAAAGTCTCTTCCCAAATTTCAAAATTCCTTCTTCATACACGAAGTCTCTCAATCTCCCATCATTCATAGCTTTAATCTTATTTTGAAATTATTCATCATCGGTCTGAGAAATGTTAATCCTTTCTAGTAAAGATGGTTTGGAAACCATTTGAAAATTCATTGGCGTTTCACCTTCCATGGTTATTCCCATGTCCATCTTCACTAGATCCAAGAAAATTGGATCCCTTTCAACTCTCATATTGTTCAAAACTCCATGATCTTTTCTACTCAAAGAATCTTCCACCTTGTTTTCTTTCCCCAGGTGGTAGTGTATCGTGCAATCATAATCTTTGAGTAGTTCACACCATCTCCTTTGCCTCATGTTGAGTTCTTTTTGTGAGAAAATATACTTCAAACTCTTGTGATCAGTATAAATCTCAAATTTTTCACCATAGAGGTAGTGTCTCCATATCTTCAAAGAAAAGATCACAGCTGCTAACTTGAGATCATGAGTAGGATAGTTTTTTTCATGAATTTTCAACTGTCGTGACGCATAGGCAATAACCCTATCATTCTATATAAGGACACAACCAAGTCCTTTCTTCGATGCATCACTATAAATAACGAACCAATAATTCCCCGATGGTAGAGTAAATATAGGAGAATTGACTAATATTCTCTTCAGTTCTTCAAAACACTCTTCACACTCTTTTTTCCAGACAAATTTAACCCCTTTACGTGTGAGCTTTGTTAATGGGTTAGCCAACTGAGAAAAATTCTAGACGAAACATCGATAATAACCCGCTAAACCAATAAAACTATGTACCTCAGTTATACTCGTAGGTTCTGGCCATTATTGGATTGCCTTGGTATTAGAAGGATCAATAGAGATTCCATATTTAGAGACAATATGTCCTAGAAAAGAAATCTCCTTAAGCCAGAATTCACACTTGCAAAACTTCCCATATAATTCATGTCTTCTCATAGTCTTCAGGATAATGCACAAGTGATTTTCATGATCTTTGTAGATTTTGGAGTATACCAAGATATCATAAATAAATACCACCACAAAATCATTGAGATATTCCTTGAAAACTATATTCATTAGATCCATGAATAAAGAGGGTGCATTAGTCAATCCAAAAGGCATTACTCTAAACTCGTAATGACCATACCTGGTTCGAAATCCTGTCTTCAGAATGTCTTCCTTCTTCCCACACAACTGATGGTATCCAGATCAAAGTTCAATCTTTGAAAAGTATTGAGCTCCATGCAGTTGGTCAAATAAATCATCAATTCGAGGTAGGGGATAATTTTTCTTTATTTTTATATCATTGATCTCCCTATAGTCGATACATAACCTCATAGATCCATCTTTCTTTTTAACAAAAAGAACAGGGGCTTCCCATGGAGAAAAACTAGGGCTAATAAATCCCTTATTACTCCATTCCTCTAGTTGTTTCTTGAGTTCAAATAATTACACAATGGCCATTCTATAAGGGGTGTTCTATATAGGCCTTGATCCAGGAATTAAATCAATGGAAAAATCAACTTCTCGTTCTGGAGGATGTCTAGGTAAATCTTCCAGAAACATGTCTGCATATTCTTTCACAATATGTACATCCTCTATTTGAACATTCCTTTCCTCAACCATAGTCATTTAATTCTCTTACTCCCCAATAATTGAATTTAGTTGAGCTACTGGGGGTGGATATAGATAAGAATTAGGTGGTGACGATTCAACTCTAAAGATAAGGTGTTCCTTATCATCATTATAAAAAACCGTAACTTCCTTCTTCTTACAATAAATTTCGCATCATGGTCTGAAAGAAAATCCATAACGAGGATTATATCAAACTCCATAATAGGTATGATGATGAGATAAGTGGATAAAGAACATTTATGTGCTCTAATGGGGACTGATTCACAAAAATTTGTTGCAATGATACTTCCCTTAGGAGTTTTAACTGTCAACTCCCTTGTTAAATCAAATCATAAATATATAATTATCTTAGAAAACTGGGAAGATATAAAACAATGCAATGATCTATAATCAAATAATGCATTTGATAAACTTGAGGAAACCATTAAATTACCTACCACCACGTCTTTTGGAGCTTCTACCATAGCAGTAGTGATAGCATAAGATTGGCCTTGATCCCTTGGCCTTTTCTGAGGTAAGTTCCCCTGAAACTTAGGAAATTCATTTGCATAATGTCCCATCTCCCTATAATTGTAGCATTGGACATCAGTAGCTTCCTTATTCCCCTTGAAATCACAAGCTTGGTGGCCTTTTTCACCACACTTGTAACAGACTCTCATTCCATTTAAGCAAGTACCAGGGTGTTTCTTCCCACATTTACTGCAGGATGGATATTCAAATTTTACCTTCTTACCCTTATTTCCATTCCCAGATTGATCAGTAGATCTCTTCTTCTCTTGATTTGCTTTAAAGTCATAAGACTTAGAGAATTCCTTTTCTGTCTTGATAGCACATGAGATAATGTCTTCGTATGACGAGAAGGATTGTGAGACTAATGCTCGACGAAGAAATGGTTTTTAACCCATCAAAGAAATGATCAATATTACTTCTTGGGTTATGTATATAATCTCTGGAATACCTTTATAACCTTATAAAGTTAGCTTCATACTTTGCAACATTCTCATTCTCCTTTTGTCTCAGACTCAGAAATTGCCTTTCCATATCTACTCGATGGTCACGAGGAAAGTATTTTTCTAAAAATAGATCTTTGAACTCCCTCCATTCCATATTTGATACTTCATTATCTTCCTTTGTGTTTTTTTATCAACGACCACCATTGATCAACATCTCCAGTGAGGCGATAAACTACCATGACAACTTTTTCCCTTTCACTACTCCCCAAGGCATGGAATATTTTCTCTAAGGAATTTATCCATTGCTCAGGAACTAAGGGATTTGTACTCCCATTAAACTTTGGTGGTTGTTGCTTCATGAAGCGATCTAACATTGATCCTCCAAATTGCGGATTAGGGTGCTCCATACGGGTAAGGTTATTATTCATAACCTGAGTGAGTTGTCCCAGTATGGTGATTAGCTGATCAGCACCAGTTGCATCACCAGCTCCACTATAATTATCTTGAGCATGAGGTAAATCCCTACACGGAGTGCGTTCATTGATACAGTTTCCATTTCTTCCAATAGGCGCCATTTTTAAACAATGGCATAAACTAGATCAGTTTATGAATCAAAATACATAATTTCATACTTATAAATCACTTAACATAAATTGAACTATTTATGGATATAATCAATAATCATAAAACTGTTTTCTTTGAGGAAGTATATACTCATAAACCCTTTATAATGATTTGTAAAGAAAATGAGAGTTATCCTAAGCATATCCCCCGGGAGTGTCGTAACCAAGAGTGCAGCAAGGCTCGTTGTCGTGCACTAGTTCCTGTTCAAGTCTAGCTCAAAGCGGTGTTTTCAAGTTTTACCCCTAGGTACATCTATGCCAGAGCCACCTCTACCTGCTCGTATCTAGATAGGGATGTATTGCTCGGAAAACTCACAAAATCTCTACAATACCAAAATTATAGTAAGTTATTCTATAATAATCCTCAAATTCTATCTTAGGTATATGTTCTCTAATCAGAGTTTACTTAAATCTAGCTTCCAAGGTTTGTAATAAACTTCCTCTGATACCAACTCTAACACCCCGACCCCAGTTACCGAGATTTGGTGCATTATTACATAACATTGGCATGATCAAAAGAAAGATCAAGTCTCTAAAGACCGATTAGTTTAGTAGTCTTAGAAACACTAGATATATTCATAAGTCTTAAATTACATCATAAAATCAAAAAAACTACAACAACATCTTTTCTTCATATCCCATCATACTGTCCCTACAGGTCATTCATAAATTACTTCTTCACATCGTGGAAAAAATAAAACATTGAAAGGGGTGAGCTCGGATGCTTAGTAAGGATAAAAATATAGCGAAAACTTTCATAAATAAGAATAAACATTTAAGGCAATGTACAACTAAAACAAAAGCCTTTTAAACATAAACTTCAACATAATATGGAAAATATAAAATGAAATAATTCCATTTACTTATTCACATGGATATTCTACTAGTTGAATAATCACATGAAATATCAATAACCACTTTTATAAAGATGGAATGCATAATTCCAGACTATCATAACCACATAGCCAAGGCCTCGTGCCAAGACTACAAATAATACTTTGTCAAGGCCTTGTGCCAAGATAGTAGTTTGTCTCATGAGACCTACTGATGCATCGAGGAGCTATAGCGGGCTCCACCCGTCACATATTAAGTCCAATGTATTCCTCATATGAACAGGTTTAAACATAACATAAACATTCGTATGAAAAATAGCATAAAAAATGTCAATACATTCTCCATAAACCATGAATGGTATAAAAATAACACATCCATAGTCAAACAAATCAAAAAACCTTCAATACAATATGGAAGTTTTGTATCATAATAAATCAACTTCAAATAAGCTTAAAATTTATCAACGGATGTTGACATAGATGGAATCAAAACTATTTGAGAGTAATATCTCTCTTTTTTTGAAATCATTTAAAATCCAAATAATTATAAAATAAAACATTTAATTTTTAAGTTTTCTTACAATCTTTTAAGGGAGGCTTCGAATATTTTATAACGGCAGAAAATAGTCGCACCCGTCGTATAAGTTAAAAAAGACATTCTTACCTTAATTCTGTCAAGAAGGTTAAAAAGGACCTTGTTTGGAAAACAACGGAAAGATTCCTTTATAAACCTCTTATAAAAATTCAAACAAGGGTATAAATTACTTTAGCCCATATTCTACTAAATAGTAAAATCTTTTTGAAATACATTTTTAATAAACATGTATTTGGATGATAAAGAAGTCAGAGTAGATAATTACGTATAATCAACCTTGGATAATGAAGAGATTGTGAAATAGCCCTTACCTTGTACTTTTCCTTGGTTGGGGGTAGGTTAAACTCCTTTATAATGGTGAAATAATTGTTATTAAATTATAAAAAAATCAAATACATTAACATGATATCATATATGATCTTTTAACATTTCTTTGTTAATAATATCTTAGTATTATCGTCGTTTCGGGTGTTAACTTACTCATTTTCTTTTATATGTTTTGTTACGTAAGCCATGTTTGTCATGGATAGGTTGTATCTTATTCATATCCAGAATGATATCAAGTCCTTAAAAATTATTTTTAAATCATCAAATGATAATTATACTTGAATGGATACGATGGAGAATGAATCTCATCACGTTCGTGGAGACGGTAGTCCTTACGTACGCACGAGCAACAATATCATTCTTTTGATATATAATTGGATGGTATATCATATATAAAGAATATTTATCATGTTATATTTATTATTTACATGAATTAAACATCATTATTATATCCATCCAAATAATAATTTATTGAATAACAATTACACCACGACGTGGAGACGATAAGCCGTACGTACGCACGTATGGTGACATGTCATTCAAAGGATGGATAGAATAATGAATATGGTTGTACCATATTTATAATAACATCATAGTATATATAATATACTGGAGTTATTATTTTATAATGGGAATAACAAATAAAGAAGAAGTTGAAGAAGAAATGAACTTGAAAGAGGGTGGTGAAAACATTTCCTCTTCTTCGGGTTCTTCTTTTTGATTTGATCAAAAGGGCTCCTTAGGTTGGCTTTCTGATCAAACTAAGGACTCTAGGTTGAAGTGAGGGAATTTGAGAGAGTATTTGGGAAGGTCTTGGCCAATCCAAAAATCTTTTAATGCTTGAATTAGTGAGAAGGGGCAGTGCCCTTTTATAAGAGGGGTGATGGGCACCTTTGGAAAAGCTAGAAATATTAATTTATAATAAATTCATATTCAGTTTCTAATGCCTCAAAAGTGGATTATTTAAAGGTTAATGTGGGTATGGGTCTAAAACCACTCAACCAATAGAATTTAGATAGGTTTGGGTCATTATATTGACCTTATATTTTAGTTTTAACTCTTAGTTAGTTAGTTTGACATTTACCATGTAACTTTGTATTTTTATATTATATAGCTAATAAAATTACTATAAACATCCAAGAGACCCCCCAAGTGGTCCATTAATGATACACCTATCATGATATAAGTAGCTTGGACGAACCTTATATTTTTAGGAATTTAATATCAATTAATAATATAATATTTTTTTTAAAAAAGCTCTTTTATGTGAATTTTGACACTATTCAATAATTGTTTTCTGTTAAAGTCTTAACAACTTTATTAATTAAAAAAAATTATTTAATAAATAATATAATGTCATATTAAGAAATAAAATTCATTGATGTCATCAAAACTTTCAAATTATATTAATTTTAACATTTATAATACCAATTATTTGATTATTTCATTAATAAGAAAAATGCTGCATCCTTATAGTGTCATAAATAATATTACTTATTAAATGTCTAAAAATTATAAATAAAATACCATTATTTAGGAAATATTTTTAAATTTCTAATGAATATTTATCGTCTAAAGTCAAACATATATAACCCTATGTAAAAATTGTTTTTCTAAAAGATATATGCTTATGTCATTTTTGTATTTATTTTAACTTAATTAATATAAAGTGTCATTATCACTTACAAGTGGCTCCATGGGGTCCCAAAATCGACCCAAAGATGACCATGGTCGGACATGTATCACAAAATAAGGTTAGGAAACGTTTTAGGGTAATTTATTATTATTATAATATTATTTTTTACCCTTATTTACCAGATTTACCCTTTAACCATGGTAAATAAAAATTTTACCGAAGTAATTATTCAAAATGTATAAAAATAAAAGTTACCTATTTACACAATTTGGACATCATGATTCCAAATATGGAATCCATTTTTACAAATTCAAAACACATAAGTGGTAGAAATTAATTTAAAATTAATTCCCGTTGTTAAAACAAAAAGCGTGTTTTTAAGAGATAATAACTATCAAAAGATTGACACTTGTTCATGTCCAGTTTAATTGTGAAATTATGTCCAATGACCAAAATTGTATTAAATGGTAAAAATATATTATAAATATAATTTAAAACCACTCAAATTCATAATTTATCACTATTAATTATTTCAATTAAAAAAGTTGTTTTTAATTAAAATTTAGTAATTTTCACTATTCATCAAAATATAAATGTTATCCGAAAAGTTCCAAAATTTTACCCTAGGCTAATTTTGATATTAAAAATCCAAAAATGAATTCCATTTTGAGAGGTAAAATTTATAAAATTTCAAAAAGTGGGTATTACTATTCATAACGGCTAGTTTGATTGGTTGTGGTGTGTTAGAACTCAAAGTTGCGTACAACACATGCTACTGTATTATTCAACAAGAAGCGTACCATGGAAGCTTGGGGTGTTACATCTGAGATCCAATTGAGATGTCTTTGGGCATGTTTGATTCCCTTTAGTGAGTTCACTCTTTTCCTAGAGCCTTTATTCCTAATTTCTCCTCTCTCTTGTGTTATCTAAGGTTGAATTTTTTTACCTTTTCACAGATCTACGTCATTATAGGATGATTCAAGGGATGATGTTCAAGAGTGTTCATCATACAACATCGAGGCTAGTGTTTTGTGGCTTTCTTTGAATTTCTTTGAATACCCATGTTTAGGTTATTGTGTGTTTTGTATCTTAACCCTATTTAAGACCTATTATGTTGTGTTTTATTGAGAAAGGGGTTATTTTTTATTCAAAAGGTTTATTACCTTGATTAAAGATGTGTTTCCTAGGTTTTATTGGTTATGGTTGTTGGGTCTAGGAATCATTTTAGGATTCTTTGATTTAAATGCCCAGTGTTTGTAGGATGGAGTTGCGTTTATATGAGATGCATGTGTATTGGATTATGAAAGTACGACCAAGGGGAATTGACTATGAGAGATTCCCGAGGTAAGGTCATTTAATGATGAATTTTTGTTATGATTGACCAGAGGTATTGAGTGTGAGAGCTACCATGGGGTCATTGACAAGAGTGGTTAGACCATGAGAGCTACCCAAAGTATTGCTTCATTTCTGCTTACTACCTATTATATATATTCACTAACAGTTAGTCACAGATCTTTTGGTGGTTTTCTATTGGGATTCATCTCAAAAATTGTTTGGGTAATGATGTTGGGAACAAAAAAAATTATATGGTTGAAGGTATAGATAAGATAAAGTGCCCTACTTCATTAGGTACTTGATTGGTATTAGAGATGGAGAGCATGGTTAAAGCTGAGGCTTGCGAGGCTATTGGAGTTTACCATTTTCTATAATTTGGTTTCAATATTGTATTTCCAGAATTGTGACTTGTTTATATACTTTCCTAGATACATGTGAACTGAATCATTTATTTATATATGTTGTAGTTGTTTATACTATCAGTATTCTACTATTTACATATGTTGTATGGTATTACTGCTTCTGCTATATTTTATTATTGTAATTCTACTGTGTATACTCTTCCAGTGAGGGCATAGTTTCCCCTCTATCAAACCTTGGCCCTCACTGCTAGTCAGTAGTCTCTGGAATTTTTGGAAATGTGCTTGAGGTCATGTGACCAACTGGATTTTGGGGCACCTTTGGGTGACACCCAGAACTGAGACATTACAAAGTGGTATCAGACAGGGGCACCCAATTTACTTCTTAGGTTTGGAAGGGACTACAGAGGGATTTGGGTACACATTTACTTATGAGTATAGATTACCATCCCCAGATAGATGGCTAGTCCGAGTGGATGATACAGGTGTTGGAGGACATGCTTCGAGCATACATTCTTGATTTTGGGGGTTCTTGGGAGAGACACATACCCATAGTGGATTTTTCCTATAAAAACAGTTTTTAGGAAACAATTCAGATGGAACCTTATGAGGCTTTGTACGGTAGGCCATTCCTATCACCCATATGTTAGATGGAGGTAGGAGAGGAAGCTATGTTGGGACCACATCTTGTCAAGGAGACCATTGAGTAGGTGGAGTTGATTCAGAGGAGGATGGATACTCCACAGTCTCTGCAAAAATCATATGTTGGTCGACAGAGACGACCTTTAGAGCTCTAAGTCTGATATCATGTTTTCTTATGTGTCACATCAAGGTTGGTACATAGGATGATTAAGAGATAGGGGAAGCTTTCACCGAGATATGTTGTGCCATTTGAGGTTATGGAGAGAGTCCGATCGGATTCCTATGGGTTGCAGTTACCTTAGAGGTACCAGACTATACATGACATCTTTCATGTTTCTTAACTACAACATTTATTTTCAGAACTGTATCACGTTTTTCAACCTGAGAAGGTTGAGTTAGAGGTGGATGCATCCTTTTAGGAGCACCCTATACGGATTGTGGATCATAACACGAAGGTTCTCCATGGACAGATTGTTACTCTGGTACAAGTGCTATGGAAGCATGAGAGAGTATAGGATGAGACTTGGGAGAGGGAGGCTGATGTATGATCACAATGTCTAGAGTTTTTTGAAGTTTCTTCTTCACCACCCTTGGAATGGAAATTTAGGTATGAATTGCTTTAAGGGGAAGTTTATAAGAACCCAAATCTACATTTTAGGTATGGATCTTTATTTTGGGTTATTTTTAGAAAAAAGGAAGAAAGGGTACATTTTCTAAGTACACACCATATACTTCTGATTACACATTGTGTACCTGATTTCCATGTGTATCCACGTACTAGATTTGAAATAGCTGAGTGCATGGTCGTGTGAGTGACTTTGAAGACCGCCTAAAGTGGGGTTCAGTTAAGGATAATAAACATCATGTACATTAAATGAACATATTGTGTACTTCTATTTCTATTTGTTATATTGGTGTGGGATCAAATATCATGTCCAGAAACACTTTCTTCTCTTTGTGTTTCATATAGGAGAGTGACATAGGGACAAAGATCTTTGTGCTTCTCCCTTTCCTCCATCCGAGATCTGATTGAGACGTCGTCAGGTGCGTTGGATTCCTGTCGGTGATTTCTCTCTTTCCCTAGATCCTTTATTTTTTTTATCTCTCCTCTCTCTTGAGTTATCCATGGTTGAACAATTTTTACATTTTTTGTAGATCTGCATCATTTAGGCCGATTTAAGGGTGTATATTCAAGATTGTTCATTGTACAACATCAAGGTAGGTGGTTTGTGACTTTCTTTGAAGGTATTTGGATTATATATGCTAAAAGTGCCGAATACCCATGTTTAGGGTATTGCATGTTTTGGAGCTTAACACTATTTAAGACCTTTTATGGTGTGTTAGATTGAGAAAAGGGTTGTTGTTTATGCATAAGGTTTATTACCTTGATTATGGATGTGTTTCCCATGTTTGATTAGTTATGGAATTTGGGTCTAGGAAGCATGTTAGGCTGATTTGTTTTCTATGCCTAGTGTTGGTAGGATGGATTTTCCATTTATATGAGATGCATGTGTTTCACATTATGAAAGTATGATCAAGGGGAATTGAATATGAGAGCTTCCCGAGGTAGGGTCATTTAATTATGAATTCTTTCTATTATTGACCAGTGGTATTGATGGTGAGAGCTATCATGGGGTCATTGAATAGATGGGTTAGACCATAAGAGATACCTAGAGGTTTATTATTAAATTAATGTTGGACTGTATTTCATTGAATATGAGAGATTCCAAAAGGTCACTATAATTTATTGTCACTATGCAGACTAAGAGGTATTGACCAAGAGAGCTACCCAGGTTGTCTTTGTTTTTGATTAGTTCTATATGAGACAAAAGGGGTTAGACTGTGTGAGCATTCCCAAAGGGTCATTATATTTTATTGTTATGATGATATGTGAAACTAAAGGGAATTAGACTATGAGAACTTTCCCAGAAGGTTACTTGTAAATAATTGAATTATTTTAAAGATTCTAACAAGACAAAGCAAAATCTTTGACTCGGTCTTAGTTGGTTGTTTAGATGATATTTTGAGATGTCTATTTTTATTATTATACAGGGGGATATAGAGATTTGGCTATATCCCGGGGATATATTATTCAATCGATTGAAAAATTAATAAATGTAAATCAATGTAATTGGAAACTATAGGATTGTTTACTTTTGAGTACTCCTTAGTTTATTACTTCATTTCTGCTTACTACATTCTATATATATTCACTGATAGTTATGCACAGATCTTTTATTGGTTGCATACTGGGATTATTATCACACCCTTTTTGGGTCATGATTTTTAGACCAAATAGATTATTTGGTTGCAGGTATAGATAAGGGAAATCACCCTTATTCATCTGGTACTTAATTGCAGTTAGAGATGGAGAGCATGGGACCAAGCTGAGGCTTGTGATACTATTGGAGTTTACTGTTTTTGTACTTTGGTTTTAGTATTATATTTTCAACATTTTTACTTGTTTGGATGATTTCCAAGATACATGTTACATGCATCATTTATTTATATATGTTGTAGTTTTTTTATATTATTAATCTTTCTCTATTTACTTGTGTTGTATGGTATTGATTCTTTTCCTATTGTTTATTATTGCTATTCTACTGTGTGTATTCTGCAGTTGTGCATGCTTTACACTGTTGGAGACATTGTCTTTTGGGAGAGAATTTTGTGGTATACAATCACCAAAAAAGTCTCAAGTAAATCTTTACTCAGTATGATTTGAATTTGAGACAGCAAATGTGGGTTCAGTACCTTCAGTATTTTTGACTTTCAGCTTTCATATACGCTTGGGAAAGGCAACGCAATGGTAGATACTTTGAGCAGGAGGACTCAGATACAAGAATTTCAGGAGGCCAGTAGTGAGTGTAAGCTTATGGATCTGTTCTCTGAGATTCATTTAGAGGTGCATGATAGATAGATGAAAATATTTCTTTCTTCTATAGTTGTTACATTTTCTATATTGGATCGAGCGAAGATGAGGAAACTATCATATTCTAAAGGCCTTTTCCTACAGGAGAGTGTGTCAGGCGAGGAACCTACTCCTGGGTGAACCATAGGAGCTGATGATATTTTTTGTTTTCATGGACGTGTATGGGTGTCAGAAGACATGTGTAAGGAGCTTTTATGATATTATCATTCCTTAGTTTGGGTAGTTTATTCTAGTGTCACCAAGATATATCGAGATCTACACCACCCGTATTGGTGGCTAGGTATGAAGAGAGATGTTTCTAATTTTTTATGAGATGTTCCACCTGTCAGTAGGTGAAGGCAGAGCATCAAGGACTAGTAGGTCTTTTATAGTAGTTACCCATTCTTCAGTGGAAGTGGAATGATTTCACGATGGATTTCATGATGAGTTTATAGAGGTCACCTCGAGGAAATGATGTAGTATATGTTTTTGTTGATAGACTCACAAAAGTTTAATATTTCTTTCTGATCAAGGAAACCTTCAGTGTTGACGAGCTTGAAAGGTTTTACATCTGAGAGATTGTACATTTCCATGGGGTTCTGCACTCTATTGTTTTAGATAGGGATGCTCAGTTTACTTCTTGTGTATGGTAGAGACTATAGAGGTCTTTGGGTACAGGTACTTTTGAGTACTGATTACCACCCCCAAATAGATGGCTAGTCCGTTTTCACGATACAGGTGTTGGAGGACATTCATCAAGCATGCATCCTAGATTTTAGGGGTTCTTGGGAGAGGCATATACCCTATGTGGTGTTTTCCTATAATAACAGTTTTCAGGTGATGATTCAGATGGAACATTATGAGGATTTGTACGGTAGTCCATGCCGATCAACCCTATGTTGGTTGGAGGAAGGATAGGAAACTATGATGGGACCTCATCTTTTCATGGAGACCACTGAGCAGGTGGAGTTGATTTGGAAGAGAATGGATACTGCACAGTCTCACCTGAAATCTTATGCTGATCGACGGAGATGACCTATGGAGTTTGAGGTTGAAAATTAGGCTTTCTTATGTTTCACACTGAGGTTAGGATATAGAAGGATTAGGAGACAGAGAAAGCTTTCACCAAGATACATCTGGCCGTTTGATGTTTTGGAGAGAGTTAGGATAGTTTCCTATCAGTTTCAGTTACCTCAGAGGTACCAGGCTATGCACGATGTCTTTCATGTTTCTTAGTTACGACATTACTTTTCAAACCCCACTCATGTTTTTTTTAACTTGAGGAGGTTGAGATGGAGATGGATGAATCCATTGAGGAGCACCCCATTCGGATTGTGGATCTCAACATGAAGAATCTCTATGGCTTGTCTGTTCCTCAAGTATAGTTTCTATAGCAGCACAGGAATGTACAGGATGATACTTGGAACAGGGAGGCCGACGTTCCATCACAATGGATAGAGTTGTTTGAAATTTCTTCTTCTACACCCTTGGAAGGGAAATTCAAGGAAGAATTTCTTTAAGGGTGGAGTTTGTAAAAAACCGGATCTCCATTTTTAGGTATTGATCTTGATTTCAGGTTTTTTTGAGGTAAAAGGAAGAAAGGGGAAATTTTCTAAGTACACATCGTGTACTCCTGAGTACACATCGTGTACCCGGTTGCCACGCATAACCATGTACTGGCTATGAAATGGCCGAGTACATGGCAGCGTGGGTGACCTGGTAGACTACCTAAAGTAGGGGACGGTTGAGGCTAGTACACGGTGTGTACATTAAATGAACATGTCATGTACTTTTCTTTTTAATTGATATATCAGTTTGGGATCATGTCTCACATCCAGAAACACTTTCTTCTCCCTATGTTTCTTATAGAAGAGTGATGTACGGTCGAATATCTTCGATCTCCTCCCGTTCCTTCATCTGAGCTCCGATTGAGATGTCGTTGGGAGCATTGTATTCCCTTCAGTGAGTTCACTCTTTCCCTAGATCCTTTCTTCCTGATTTCTACTCTCTCTTGAGTTATCCAAGGTTGAACTATTTTGACCTTTTTGTAGATCTACGTCGTTCTAGACTGATTCAAGGGCCTATAGTCAAGAGTGTTCATTGTATAACATCGAGGCTGGTGGTTTGTGCCTTTCTTTGAATTTATTTGGATTATATATGTTAGTACCAAATACCCATGTTTAGGGTGTTGCGTGTTTTGAATATTAACCATGTTTAAGACTTGTTATGTTGTGTTTGATTGAGAAAGGGGTTATTGTTTATTCCTAAGGTTTATTATCTTGATTATGGATGTGTTTCCCATGTTTGATTGGTTATGGTTGTTGGGTCTAGGAAGCATGTTAGGATTCTTTTCTTTAAATTCCCAGTGTTTGTAGGAAGGAGTTGTTGTTTATATGAAACACATGTGTTTTTCATTATGAAAGTATGACCAAGGGGAATTGACTATGAGAGATTCCCGAGGTAGGGTCATTTAATGATGAATTTTTATTATGATTCACCAGAGGTATTGAGTGTAAGAGCTATCATGGGGTCATTGACCAAAGTGGTTAGACCACGAGATCTACCCAGAGGGTCATTATTAAATGAATGTTAGACCATAGGTCATTGAATGTGAGATATACCAGAGGGTCCTTATAATTTATTGTCTCTATTCAGACCAAGGGGTATTGACCGTGAGAGCTACCCAGGTGGTCATTTTTTTTATTAGTGCTATATGGGACCAAAGGTGTTAAACTGTGTGAGATTTCCCAAATAGTAGTTATATTTTATTATTTTGATGATATGTGAAACTAGAGGGGATTATACTATGAGAAATTTCTTCGAGGGTTACTTGTGAATAATTGAATTATTTTGAAGAGTCTTCCAAGACAAAGAAAAATCTTTGTCTCGATCTTACTTGGTTGTTTAGATGATCTATTGAGATGTTTGTTGTTATTATTATACAGGGGGATGCAGAGCTTTGGCTAGATCCTGAGGATACATTATTCAATTGATTGGGTAATTAATAAATGTAAATGAATGTAATTGGAAACTTTAGGATTGTTTAATTTTGAGTACTCCTTAGTTTATTACTTCATTTCTACTTACTACCTACTATATATATTCACTGTCCGTTAGGCATATATCTTTTGGTGGTTTCCTACTAGGATTCTTTTCAAACTCTGTTTGGGTCATGATTTTGGTACGAAATAGATTATATGGTTATAGGTATAGATAAGGGAAAACAACATTCTTCATCTGGTACTTGATTGCAGTTGGAGCTGGTGAGCATGGGACCAAGATGAGGCTTGCGATGCTGTTGGAGTTTACTATTTTGTGTACTTTGGTTTCAGTATTGTATTTCCAACATTGTGTCTTGTTTGGATGCTTTCCAAGATACATGTGACATGTATCATTTATTTATATATTTTGTAGTTGTTTATACTATTAATCTTCCACAGTTTACTTGTGTTGTATGGTATTGCTGCTTCTGCTATTGTTTATTATTGTTATTCTACTGTGTATACTCTACAGCTGTGCATGATTTACGCTGTTGGTAACATTGTCTTTTGGGAGAGAATTTTGTGGTACAGAATCACCACAAAAGTCTCAAGTACATGTTTACTCAGCATGATCTGAATTTGAGACAGCGAAGGTAGGTTGAGTAACTCTAGTATTTTTGACTTTGAGCATGCCTATACGCTTGGGAATGGAAACACAGTGGTAGATGAATTGAAAATGAGGACTCATATACAAGTAGTTCAAGAGTCCAGTAGTGAGTGTAAACTTATGAATCTGTTCTTTGAGATGCATTTTTAGGTTCACGACAGACAGGGGTAGACGTTTCTTTCTTCTATAGTTATTACCTCTTCTATAATGGATCGAGTGAGGATGATGAAGCTATCAAATTATGAAGTCCTAGTCCTACAGGAGAGTGTGTCAGGAAAGCACCGTACTCCGGGGTGGTCTGTAGAAGATAATGTTATTTTTTATTTTCAAGGAAGTGTATGGGTGTCAGTAGACATACGTGAAGAGCTTTTACGAGAGTCACATTTCTGATTTTTTGTAGTTTATCTTGGTGTCACCAAGATGTATCGAGATCTACACCACCAGTATTGGTGTCTAGGTATGAAGAAAGATGTTTCTGGTTTTGTTATAAGATGTTCTACCTATCAGTAGGTGAAGGAGGAGAATCAGCGACCAACATGGATTTTACAGTAGTTACCTATTCCCAAGTGGAAGTGGAATCATATCACGATGGATTTCCTAACGAGTTTACAGACGTCACCTTGAGGAAATGATGCAATATAGGTTGTTGTTGATAGACTCAAAAATGTTTCACATTTATTTCCGATCAAGGAAAACTATTGTGTTGACGATCTTGGAAGGTTTTACATCTGATAGATTGTACGTTTGCATGGGGTTCTGCACTCTATTATTTTAGACAGGGACACTTGGTTTACTTCTTGTGTCTCGTAGGGACTATAGAGGGATTTGGATACACATGTACTTATGAGTACTGATTACCACCCCCAAATAGATTCTAGTCCAAGAACACTATACAGGTGTTAGAGGATGTGCTTCGAGAATGCGTCCTAGATTTTAGGGATTCTTGTGAGAGGCATATACCCCTGGTGGAGTTTTCCTACAATAATATTTTTCAGGTGATGATTCAGATGGCACCTTATGAGGCTTTATATGGAAGGCCATGCCAATCACCCCTATGTTGGTTGGAGGAAGGAGATGCAACTATGTTGGGACCTTGTCTTATCTAGGAGACCACTAAGCAGGTGGAGTTGATTTGGAAGAGGATGGATACTACACAGTCTCGCATGAAATATTATGCTGATCGACAGAGACGACCTCTGGAGTTCAAGGTCGAAGATTAGGTTTTCTTATGTGTCACGCTGAGTTTGGGACACAGAAGGATTAAGATATATGTAAAGATTTCACTAAGATAGATTGGGCTGTTTGATTTTTTGGAGAGAGTAGGGTCATTTTCCTACCAGTTTCAATTACCTTAGAGGTACCGAGATATGCACAAAATCTTTCATGTTTCTTAGCTACGGTGTCACTTTTTAGACATATCTCACATTTTTTAACCTGAGTAGGTTGAGTTAGAGATGGATGAATCCATTGAGGAGCACCCTATTCAGATTGTGGATCGTAGCATGAAGGTTCTCTGTGGCCGGTCTGTTCCTCTAGTACGATTTCTATAGAAACACGAGTGAGTACAGGACAAGACTTGGGAGAGGGAGGTCGAAGTTCAATCACAATGGCCAGATATGTTTGAAATTTCTTCTTCACCACCCTTGTAAGGGAAATTTGGGGACAAATTTCTTTAAGTGGGGAGGTTTGTAAAAAATTGGATCTCTATTTTCAGGTATTGATCTTGATTTCAGGTTGTTTTGAGGAAAAAGTAAGAAAGGGGAAATTTTCTAAGTACACACCTTGTAATCTTGAGTACACGTCGTGTACCCAGTTTCCATGCATAACCGTGTGCTGGCTATGAAACGACTGAGTACATGGTAGTGTGGGTGACCTAGTAGACTGCCTAAAGTGGGGGCCAGTTGAGGCTAGTACACGGTGTGTACATTAAATGAACATGTCATGTAATTTTCTTTTTAATTGATATATCAGTGTGGCATCACATCTCAAATCAAGAAACACTTTCTTCTCCCCGTTTTTCATACAAGAAAGCGACGTACAGCTGAAGATCTTCGATCTCCTCCCTTTCCTCCATCCAAGCTCCGATTGAGACGTTGTTGGGTGTGTTGGATTCCCTTCGGGGATTTTACTCTTTCCCTGGATCCTTTCTTCCTAATTTCTCCTCTCTCTTGAGTTATCCAAGTTTGAACTATTTTGACCTTTTCATAGATCAACATAGTTCTATACTGATTCAAGGGCTGATGTTCAAGATTATTCATCATACAATATCGAGGCTAGTGGAATGTGCCTTCCTTTGAATGTCATTGGATTATATATGCTAAAATTTCTAAATACCCATGTTTAGGGTATTGCGTCTTTTGGATCTTACCCCTATTTAAGACTTGTTATGGTGTGTTTGATTGAGAAAGGGGTTATTTTTTATGCTTAATGTTTATTACCTTGATTATGGATGTGTTTCCCATGTTTGATTGGTTATGGTTATTGGGTCTAGGAATCATGTTAGGATTCTTTACTTTAAATTCCTAGTGTTTATAGGATGGAGTATTCATTTATATGAGATGCATGTGTTTTTCATTATGAAAGTAAAGCAAATGGGAATTGACTATGAGAGCTTCTTGAGGTAGGGTCATTTAATGATAATTTGTTTTTATGATTGACCAGAGGTATTGAGTGTGAGAGCTATCGTGGGGTCATTGAAAAAAGTGGTTAGACCGTGAGAGCTATTGAGAGGGTTATTATTAAATGAATGTTGGACCATAGGGCATTGACCGTGTGGGTTACCATAGGGTGATTATATTTTATATTCTCTTTGCAGACCAAGGGGTATTGACCGTGAGAGTTACCCAGGTGGTCATTTTTTTATTAGTGTTATATAGGACCAAAGGGGTTAAACTGTGTGAGATTTCCTAGATGTTCATTATATTTTATTATTTTGATGATATGTAAAACCAAATGGTATTAGACTATGAGAACATTCCTATAGGTTTTCTTGTGAATAATTGAATTATTATGACAAATCTGCTAATATAAAGCACAAGATTGGACTAGGTCTTACTTGGTTGTTTAGATGGTCTTTTGAGATGTTTGTTGTTATTATTATACAAGGGGATACATGGCTTAGGCTAGATCTTGAGGATACATTATCCAATGGATTGGATAATTAATAAATGAAAATGAATGTAATTATAAACTATATGATTGTTTACTTTTGAGTGCACCTTAGTTTATTACTTCATTTATTCTTACTACTTGCTATATATATTCACTGACAGTTAGGTACAGATATTTTGGTGGTTTCCTACTAATATTCATATCATACCTTGTTTGGTTCATGCTTTTGGTCCCAAACAAATTATATAGTTTCATGTATATTTAAGGGCAAGCGCCCTTTTTCATTAGGTACTTGATTATTGTTGGAGCTAGAGAGCATAGTACCAAGCTGAGGCTTGCGATGCTGTTGGGGTTTACTATTTTCTATAATTTAGTTTTAGTATTGTATTTCCAAAATTGTGACTTGTTTGGATACTTTACTAGATACATGTGACATGCATCATTTTTTTATATATGTTGTAGTTGTTTATACTATCAGTCTTCTGTTGTTTACTTCTGCTGCATGGTATTATTGCTTATGCTATTTTTTTTACTATTTTTATTCTGATGTGTATACTCTGCAAATGAGGGAATAGTTTCTCCACTATCAGAACATGTCCCTCACAACTAATTGGCATCCTCTAGAATGTGGGGAAATGAGCTTGAGTTCATATGACCAACTGGGTTTCAGGGAACCTTTGGGCCGCACCCAAAACCAAGACGTTACATGACCCGAAAATTAGTTGGTCACAACTTATTACCAACTACCCAAACATAGCATATTACCAACTACCCATTCCTTCCTATCTCTATCCATAGGCTCCAAACAGTAAGAAAAAGTAGAAAATAAACTCATTTGATACCACTTTCTTAATGGGACCGCCAGGCAAATTCCATTCTGGGTTCAGTCAGTTTTCTTATGTGGAATTTTGGGCTTCACACCAAAGTCTCACTTGTATGGGGAGTATAGACCACCTTGGTGAGTTCCTTAGACTCTGGGATGATTAACCTGAGGTTATCTCAGACTTTTAGTTAGGCTCAAATGTAATGCTTAAAGAGGTAATAATTCCAGTGGGATGGATATAGAATTACATGTTTTGTTTGTGTTGTGGCATGACCTTTTTAGTGATTAAGGGTGGGTGTGCTGTGAAAATATGAAATGCCTTTCGAGGAAATACTGTGTAACTAGTTTTGTTGAAGCATTTTGGGTTTAACCTTTCCTTACTGTGAGGTTTTGGTTATGACCTCAGTTGTGTTTGGGTTAGCCCAATTAAACGAAAACACATTGGTAGCATCACTAGAATTCTTAGGGGTGCGCTTTGTAGAGTTTTTCAATTGTTGGAAGTATCGTGGTAATAATACCATGTGGGTTGTTGTTGATAGTATCATGAAGGTTGCACTTTTCTTGTCGATCAAGGAAACCTTCAGTGTTGATGAGCTTGGAAGGTTTTACATCTAAGATATTGTACATTTTTATGGGGTTTTTCACTCTATTGTTTCAGATAGGGGAATCCGGTGTACTTCTCATGTCTGGCATGGACTATAGAGGGATTTGGGTACATAGGTACTTTTGAGTATAGATTAACATCCCCAGACAAATGTATAGTCCGATGGAACTATAAAGGTGTTGGAGGACATGCTTTGAGCATGCGTCCTGGATTCCGAGGGTTCTTGGGTGAGACACATACCCCTAGTATAGTTTTCCTACAATAATAGTTTTCAAGCTGCGATTCAGATGGAACCTTACACGAATTTGTATAGTAGGCCATGTCAATCACCCCTATGATGGATAGAGGTAGGAGATCAGACAATTTTGGGACCTTGTCTTGTATAGGAGACCACTGAGTAGGTGGAGTTGATTTGAAATAGGATGGCTACTACACAGTCTCAGCATAAATCTTATGCTGATCGATGGAGACAACCTTTGGATTTCAAGGTCAGAGATCAGGTTTTCTTACTTTTCACATCGAGGTTGGGACACAGGATGATTAGGAAGCATGAGAAGCTTCCACCAAGATACGTCAAGCCATTGGAGGTTTTGGAGAGATTCGGGATGGTTTCTTATTAGTTGCAGTTACCACAGAGGTACCAGGATATACATGATGTCTTTCATGTTTCTCAGCTACGGTGTTACTTTTTAGACTTAACTCATGTTTTTTAACCCAAGGAGGTTGATTTGGAGATGGATGAATCTTTTGAGGAGCACTCTATATGGATTTTGGATCACAAAATGAAGGTTCTCCATGGTCGGTCTGTTCCTATGGTACAGGTGATATGGTAGCACAAGTGAGTACGTGATGAGACTTGGGAGAGGGTGATTGGCATACGATCACATTGGCCAGAGTAGTTTGGATTTTTTTCTTTTCTACCCTTGGGAGGGAAATTTAGGGATGAATTTATTTAAGGGGGGAAGTTTTTCGGAACCTAAATCTTCATTTCAGGTATGAATATTTATTTTAGGTTGTTTTTTAGGAAAAAGGAAGAAAGGGGAAATTTTCTATGTACACGCCGTGTACTCCTGAGTACACACCATGTACCCAGTTTCTGCATGTAGCCGTGTACTGGTCGTGAAACGGTTGAGTACAAGGCTGTGTGGGTGACCTAGAAGAGCACCTAAATTAGGGGCCAGTTGAGGCTAGTACACAAAATGTACATTAAATGAACACACTGTGCACTTTTCCTTCTATTTGTTATATCGATGCAGGATCGCATCTCACATCCAGAAACACTTTCTTCTCCACGTGTTTCATACAGGAGAGCGACGTACGACCATTGATCTTCGAGATCCTCCCATTCCTCCATCTGATCTCCGATTGAGACATCATTGGGTGCATTGGATTCCCAACGGTGAGTTATCTCTTTTCCTATATCCTTTCTTCCTAATTTCACCTCTCTCTTGAGTTATCCAAAGTTGAACTATTTTGTCCTTTTCATAGATCTACGTCATTCTAGTCTGATTCAAGGGTTGACATTCAAGATTGTTCATCGTACAACATCAAGGTTGGTGGTTTGTGCCTTTATTTGAATGTATTTGGATTATATATGCTAAAATTGTCGAATACCCATGTGTAGGGTATTGCGTGTTTTGGAGCTTAACCCTATTTAACACATGTTATTGAGTGTTTGATTCAGAAAGGGGTTATTGTTTATGCATAAAGTTTATTACATTGATTATGGATCTATTTACTATGCTTTATTGGTTATGGTCGTTGGGTATAGGAAGCATGTTAGGCTACTTTTTTTCCATGCCTAGTGTTAGTAGGATAGATTTTCCATTTATATGAGATGCATGTTTTTTTCATTATGAATGTATGATTAAGGGGAATTGAATATGAGAGCTTCCCTAAGTAGGGTCATTTAATTATGAATTGTTGTTATGATTGACCAAAGGTATTGACTGTGAGAGCTACAGTGGGGTCATTGACTAGAGGGGTTAGACTATTAGAGATACCCAGAGGGTCATTATTAAATGAATGTTGGACCATAGGGAATTGACTATGAGAGCTTTTAGATGGTCATTATAATTTATTATCTCTATGTAGACCAAGGGGTATTAAACATGAGAGATACCTAGGTGGTCGTTGTTTTTTTATTAGTGCTATATGGGGCCAAAGGTGTTTGACAATGTGAGATTTCCTAGAGGGTCATTATATTTTATTGTTTTGATGATATGTGAAACCAGAGGGGATTATACTGTGAGAACATTCCCAGAGGGTTGGTTGTAAATAATTCAATTATTGTGACAAGTTAGCCAAGCCAAACCACATGCTTGGACTCAATATTACTTGGTTTTTTAGATGATCTTTTGAGATTTCTGTTGTTATTATTATACAAGGGGATATAAATCTTAGGCTAGATCTCAAGGCTACATTATTAAATGGAATGGATTATTAAAAAATTTAAATTATTGTAATTGGAAACTGTATGAGTGTTTAATTTTGAGTACTCCTTAGTATATTGCTTCATTTATGCTTACAACCTACTATATATATTCACTAACAATTAGGAAAAGATATTTTGGTGGTTTCTTATTGGGATTCATCTTACATCCTATTTGGGTCATGATTTTTGGGCCTAAATAGATTATATGGTTGTAGTTATAGATAAGGGAAAGTGCCCTTATTCATCAGGTGCTTGATTTTTGTTGGATCCAAAGAGAATGGGACCAAGATGAGGCTTGCAATGCTATTGGAGTTTACTATTTTCTATACATTTGTTTCAGTATTTTATTTCCAACATTGTGACTTGTTTGTCTAATTTCCTAGATACATGTGACATGCATAATTTATTTATATATGTTGTATTTGTTTATACTATCAGTATTACATTGTTTTCTTCTACTGTATGGTATTAATACTTACACTATTGTTTATTATTGTTATTTTTTTGTGTATACTCTGCCAATGATGGAATCGTTTCCCCACTATCAGACCTTGTCCCTCGATGCAAGTTATAAACCTTTTGAGTTTGTAGAAATTCGTTTGAGTTCATGTGACCAATCGGGTTTTGGGGCACCTTTGGGCGGCACTCAGAACTGGGACATTACAATATTCTATATCAAATGAGATATGTATGGGAATAGAATGTCTAGGGATACTTCCACGGGCCTAACAAAATTGATCTCCTTCCTCTGTGCCAGTAGAATATCCAAATCAGTCAGAACTTGTTTATAATTTATAGCCAAAACCTTCAACATTTAAGGATCTAAGTCCACTCCCTTTTACCAAATATCACAATTATATTATTCCATTTTGAAAGAAACATGAAGAGACTCTAATTTTTTTGATACCCCCACATGTTTAAGTTCTAATAAAACATATGGGAACCTCCAACTAGTCACCCTTATCAGCTTTCACAAATCTATAATATTACTTCAGAATTCAAGTCACAATGAGACTATCAATGTCTCTACCCTGCAGTTCTTAGATTTCTATAGGAGAAACTTCACTGACTGGAGGATCCTTAGAATATCATTTAATAGTCCATAGAAATCATGACCAATAAAGGAAAAATTTATAGGATATAAAATAGAAGATGGCCCAATACCACAATTAGATGAATCCTTACCCATTAAAGAAACCAAACTCCATCAATATAAATTAACCAAATGACATTGATTCTTTATGTTGGAGAAAAAAATCCATCCGATATTCATAAAAACATATTTTTGAAAATGGTAATAACATTAAATTTTGATCCAAACAAACTTATAAAGCAGGGAGGAAATATTAATTTCAATATATATTTTTACTACACTACAATGTTACAAAGTATAAGTACATTGATCAGTACATATAAAATTCAAAAGTGAATTCCCCAAAAAATAGAGTATTCCTGGGTTTTGAAATGTAAGATAGAGCCATGTAATTTCACTCAAACCATAGGATAATAGGAATCCCACTATTAGGTTTGATTTACTGGAGCCCAAGGTCTTTTTGACCCAACACATAGGCCTTTATGGGGTTCCATCATTAAACCCATGGGTTATAGGAGGAATTTTCCATCCAAGATTATATGTGAGTCACCATCCTTGGTGGAATCTAATGTGGTAACTGGATTTGTACCCAGAAATCCTCCCCTCAAACCAAGGACCAGACAATTGGGCCTCCCCTTCAATGATAATACATTAGATCCAACTATCTTTGTTGAAGTACCCCCTCTTACCAAAATTAAAACATCTGAAATTTTTATTCTTACTCCTTGATTTAGACCTATGAGGATTCTGGATCCCACAGGAACCACAGTCTATCGTTCTTCCTCTTTCTATTGATAGGACTTCCACTTGGTCTAAAGTTTTCTATCTATCTCTCTTGTTATTCCACCAACATTATTCTTCAATAACTATAGTTGCAACATCGTTGAAGGGAAACATATACATTAGGATATTATTGGTGAGTCTGATGATAAGTTGAACATATTAATCTAGAAAACCCTGGAGTAGAATCTCCACATGTTCAGTATCCACAATTTTATAGCCCAACACTGTAAAATGAGAAAAAAGGGTATTGAGGGTGTTGATGTGGTCAGTCACTAATGATGAATCTTCCATTTGAATAGTGTATAATTTTTTATTCCAGGATTTTTTTTGTGGAGTCACCATTAGTGACTGACCACATCGACACCATCAATACCATTTTTCCCACCTTATGGTGTTGGCATAATTTTTTTTGGATATTGAACATGTGGAGGTTTTTCTCCATAGTTTTCAAGATTTATAAGATAAAATTATCATCAACCTCACCAATAATATCCTAATGGATATGTTTACCTTAAATTATGTTTTAGTTGTGTTTCTTGAAGAATAATGTAGGATCAAGAACAAGGAAGACAAACAAACAACTTCACACCAAATGGAAGCTTTTTCAATGGAAAGAGAAAGAATTATAGAGTGTGGTTCCAGTGGGATCTAGAATCCTGGAATGTCTAAATCAAGGAGTAAAAAGAAAAATTTCAAATGTTGCAATTTTATTAAGAGGGGAAAGTTATAAAATATGGTTAGATCTAATGTATTATCAATTTCAAATTGTTTTGAGGAATACTCCACCCCACAACACACTTGGGATGCACCATAGATCTGATACCACTTTTCAGAATCTATTTCCTCCATCCCTAGGTCTTTATATCCCAAAACATAGGCCCCTATAGGGTTCCATACTAAAACCCATGGGTTATTGGAGTAATTTCCCATCCATCCTTATATGTGAGTCACTATCATTGGTGCAATCTGATGTGGGACATGGGTTTGTACCTAACGCCCACATCATTTGAACCTGGTTTCATGTGAAAGTCAAAAATCCACCTAAGAAGATAGAAATTAAATAGACCAAATGAATTCATGGAATGGGAATAAGCCCACACCAAGTCATCTTTATGAAAACAAATGATAAAATAGAGAGAACCAAGAAATACCACCATAGCTCGATTCTGTAAATCCCAAGAACCATTGATGCACTTTTCAAAAACTTCCACTGAAGGTCGAAGATTCCTGAAATGAAAAACTAAAGAGTAATCAAGAAGAGAGGATTCCTTAGAATACTCCATATGTGAGAAAACAACCTAACATGTGACCATTAAACACCCTCCTAACCTTCAGTAAAAGATATAATAGAGGTAAATTTTCCAATAAAAGAATAATCAAGCCTAATATATGATCTATAGGAAGCCAATCCCTCCCCTAGTGGTATTGGAGGGGCAAAAAATATTTAAATATAGGGATTAACCTATGAAGAAAGGAGATATGAGTGGGGAGTCATCTAGGTCTTTGTCTAATGAGAGGATCTAACTATAAACAACAACCTTGTAAACCCATACATAATTTGTTTAATAAAATAATCTTGTGACTGCAATAATGTTTGAAGTGCTCTTTAGTTTCTATTTTTATTTGTTAATGAGTGTGTCAATATAAAAGTCGGTGTCTTGGGATATGGATTGAAGTATCCACCCAAATTAATTAAGTAAAATATTATCATTTATGAATGGGTAACCTTGAATACCTAACTTGATGGATTCAAATGGGAACTCAACTATATAAGATTGTATGAGATGATATTCATGAAGAAACATGATAGTTATTAATGGAGATAATCTAGTACTATCTACAAAAGTTTGGAAAGAATTGAGAGTAATATCTACTTTGTAAATCTTGTAAGTTATTTTTAAAAAGAATACCAGATAGTTTGAATGAGAGATTGAAGAACTAGAATTTATAAAGAACTCGTCCTTGAGTGACATAGAACATTGGTTGTTGAATATAGTGTTTAATCACTCCATGATGATGTATGATTTTTTTTGAGACATCCCATGATTAATTTGAGTTAATTATAAATTTTTTTGATGAATTATATAATTTTTGTATAGAAATTGCAACATTTTCTATGTCTGGAATCCAATGTATGTGTCATCTTAGAGGAAATAAGATCAATTAAGTGTTATTATCTAAGCAGTGTATCTATGTTTATTCATAAGTGTACATGTTATCTTTAATAGACTTGAATAATTCAAAAAAGGAATTACTATGTTCATGTGAATACAGAGAAACATAGGAGTCATCTTATGCAGCGTAGGTGTGACACAAAATACCATACATGTGATCAAGTGTCATCATATGCATGATGCTCAACATACTTAGAAATTTGAAAAAGTAATCTTAATTCACTTGAGTTTCAAGTTGCGCATAGGTGTCATCTTCCTTCGTGTATGTTTCATCTATCTATGTACATGTGATCTCAGCTAGTGTATGTTTCATTTGTGACCTACATATGTATCATGCCACACATAGAGAAATATGAAGGTTCTGTTGTGTGAAAACTTGAGTTTCAAGATTCAAATATTATAAAGAGTAAAATCGATTTGGGAAGATACAAGGATTGTATGTCATCAATTTAAACATAATAAACACATGTAATAGTGTGTGATTCAAGCACTAAATTCAATATTTTATGATTTTCAAGGTGGTAATGAGGAAGATAAAAGTGTGAATTAATGTCTTCAAATACAAATGTATTGAATTTATTCTATCTAGTTTTCAAGAATGATTAAAATTAAGATCCATCAAAGCTCGATCCATTCTTAAAGGCCTAAATATATATGAATCAAGATGAGATGAGTTTATATGCAGATTTTTGAGATGATTCTTCTATGTAGAAAATTAAACTGAGATTTTTAGAGATTTTCTTGTGAATGATCTCACATCAAAAAATGATAGTTCCACATTAAAGATATGTTTATTATATATTTTTATACAATTGTATATATTGAAGTTTGAGATTTAATGGGAGACAATTGAGGAAGATGAAGTCATGACTACTATACAATATTAAGAAAATATATTCATCTATGTGAGGTGAATTTATTAACGTGATTCTTATAATATCCTTTGAGTTGAAAAAAAATTAAATGAAATAATGTGGAAACACAAATCTATGAATTTTATGATGGTTATTTATGTTCATTAGTAAGAATCGCCTCTTGGTATTCCATTATAGGATACTAATTACAATAGGAGAAATTTAATTCTCTTAAATGAATCCACATAAGACTGAGAAGATTGATGAGGAAGATATAGAAAATAAAGAATAAGTTATTGCATACATAGAATATGTTTGACAGAAACAGATATATTGTGCTAAAAAAGAAAACTAAAGACTGTCAAAGAAGGAGGAGGAGGATCCACTACATGTTATAGTGAGGAAGGTAAGAAAAGATGAACCTATGATGAATTTTTACACAAATTGGGTTTTGAAGAAAGTGAATAAGAAGATATTGGTGGGAGACTAACTACAATATTATTCATATATGTTTTATCAAGCCTTTCATTGATTGAGTAGTGAGTCTAAAATCCAAGAGAAGTTGAGCTTCAAGTGGAGACCAAGTTGCATGAATATTTTTTGAAGAACCTTAGGCATTCGAAGACTCTACTTTGGATAGACGAAGATTTATTCTTTAATTTTGTTAATATCCCTATACTAATAGTGTAATGTATCTATATTTTCCATGTAAAGTATTCAAATATATCGATTAATATTTTTGAGACCAGGTGTTGATATGGTGCATGATTCTGAGGTCTGATGGTCCCAAAATCATGTGTGAAATATATTAAATAAATTAAATTGTGTGCATGTATATTTTTCCTAAAATAGAGGAATAACTCCGAAATGGGGACTCAGATCATAAATATGAGACATCTATTGAGTTTAGAGCATTATTTTTACTCTAGGAATGACATAACCTTGGAGCATGTTGGATGTTTGGGTTGAACACAATCACAGGAGGATTAATAGATAAATAAAATAATTTATTTTATTTTATTAAAATAATTAACATGAACTAAAAATTTCTTATAAATACACAACTATGAGAAAATACCAGGGTGAGCCATAAAAAATTTGAGATTTGATAGAGAGCATTAGAGGATCATTCTCAAATGAACAACTACCAGATCATAGATCATTGATCGATGTGAAATGGAATTTGAGGATCTCACTAACAAAAATAATGCATATTCATTCTTCACCAGCGATTGGTCTAAATCAAGGTTAGAAGTTTGTTTTATTTGGATTTATCCACATTTTATTTTTATTATGATAAACACAAATTAATCAACTAACGAATTGATTTGCGAATCAAGCACATTACGAGTATGAATTAGATATTATCTGAGATTGGGGTTTGTATTGTTTATTATTTATATCACTTTTCTCATCATTATAATAGAAACTAATCAATGATAACATGAATATTGAACAGGTTCCATTACTCATTTTTTTAATTCATGCATTTCTTACCCGTTATTCATTCATTCATCTTAGATGTTCCCATTGGACAGTGCTTTGACAAATACCTAGTTATCAATTGTTTTGAACCTATTTCTTGTATAAATGGATTGATATCACAAATCCAAGTTCAGATTGATTATGGGATAGATCTATGATGATGTATTGGGACTAGATCAAAGTTCTTTGTGTGGGTTTTGAAATTAAATGACTATAAGATGCAATATATTGTTTTCTCATGAAAATCGGATGGCCATATTTAGACGACCGGTGATGGAGAGGATCGATCAGACCATATCCATGCTTTCCAGCATGAATTTTGGACATATCGAAGGTCATAGAACTGGATCAATATATGTTAAATAGTCCCATGGGTTCTATAAAATATTGATTTACACAACCTGTAATTTCGGAATACACACTCTGTGGGGCCCTAGATGTGGTTCTAGGGTTTTTGTGGAGGAGATAAGTATCACACAACATGTGAAACATGTCACATGACATATAATATAACCTCTAAAATCAAAGTTTTCACTGGGAGTACACAGCTAGGAACACGACCATGAACATGGTGAAGGACCCCAAAACACCCTGAGAGGGGAAGGGTGAATCTGGGTGTCAAAATTTTTATTTAACCTAAAGGATCTTGTTCCCACATTGGTAGGAATCTGTTAAACCCGTCTGATGAGAAAGTACATAAAATAAACAATCACATGCAAAGAAAATAAACAAGAATTTTACTTGGTTCACCACGAAGGGATACGTCCAAGGATCATACACCAATAGGTTTTTGGTCGTACGAAATTACACTAATATTCACTAGTTGTGGAGTATAAAAGTTTAGTACAATCACTCTATGTCAAGCACACTTCCTTTATATGGTTTTAGGGATAGCACAATGTGTCCATCTGATCACCACCATTGACTCCACCTTGATCACTCAGTTGGGAAGAATATGAACTCAGTTTATCGACTTGAAGGTCTCTTCAATGTATTGAAATTAAATAATACATCCTCAACTATATATGGATGCTCTATTTAAGTTTTGTTTTTACCCACATATGACATTTACTTTTCTCTGTACTTACAGTTCGGGAACTACACCTCTATGAACTAATCTTCTTCCTCTATTTACTAAGTTACTTCCTCCGTGTACTTCCCTACTCTACTGTGTACTACCCTACTCTGCATACTACCCTGCTCCGTGAACTATATCCACTCCGTAGAGTGTCTCTGCTTCCTCTTCGCATACTATAAGATATCTATAGACCGATTTCTTCCTTTATTTATTGTCTCTCTTATACAGATACGTCGTCATGAAAACTATCCTTCTTCCTCTATGTACTGTCTTCTATAAACTATTATGGACTTTATAAAATTCATTTTATATTTTTAGTTAAAGTCTTTGTGGGGTTTTCTTCCTGCAAACTACTTCCATATTTCACTGAATTCCTCTAAATTTTTTAATCCCAGAGCAACATCTTAATAAAGGGATTAGTGCTCCTTAAATAGGAAAAAATATCGTTATAATCCTCTAAACTGAGATTTACCAAACGTTCATTGCGTCACCACCTTCAACATATACCACACATCTCTCATGAACCATTTTCATCATGCAGTCAGCATACCACCATTCTCCCTACACGACCGCACAAATCATTGCCACATTTCTGAAAATGACACCCTTTGCAGTTTCTGAAAACTCTATCTTGATTTCGTGAATGACATACCATCCCATGAACTATCAATACTTCTATATACAACAAGCCTTCTCGTGAACCAAAAGTGTTCACTACTAACCTCCTCCACTTTAGGAACCGTTCCTCTGATTTAGTCTGCAAACCGTTCCCACTTCATGGTTCATAGTTCTCCATTCCACATACCAAAATTCGTGATCTGTGAAATGTTCCCAAAACATGGTTCATGGTAATTTATTCCTTTTCCAAAAACTTTTCCTTTTCAAAACAAACAAACTCCATATTTTTAGGCCCAAATGTTTTTCAAACACTAGGAAACAACGCCACCTCCGATACTACTTTCAGCCTTAATATTAAGACCACATTCCTTGAAAAATACTTGAAAAACCCAATGTGGATTGAAAAAAAATATAGAACATACTCTATTTTCAACAAATAATATCCTTGGTTCCAACAATATCACCTTTTGGGTTTGTTGAAAATCTGTGGATAAATTCGATGTAGCACCTGCAACAAATAAAACCTGATACACAAGAATCAACTCAATCGATAACACTACAAGTCTATATCACCAATAATAATTGTAGAAAACAAGAAGATAATAATGAATTGCATTCTCATGTATTGGAATGCTTTAAATATTTCTAACTAAGCTCTAAAATATTTCTCATAACACTAAATTGATTTTTTAATTCTCATTCTACCCCATTGTAAGTTATTGAATTTCTCCTATAAAACCAGAAAAACATTTCATTCTCCTCCTTTATCTATTTTCCATTATCTATACTGCTGAATTTATCCATTCTCCCACATTTTCAATAAACCCAAATTACCAAATTTTGACTTGTAGAGCCCAAAGAACACTCCCCCTAGATCATATCTACCCCATAAACCTACATCACTTTCAGAAACATATTAAAATAGTTAAAAAAATAGGGAGAGGGGACATTTGTAACCTCCTCATGCATGAGGAGGTGGATGAACACTGAGGTTAAATTGATGCTTCTTGAACACATGTGTTGATAATGGATTAGTCATTATGTCATATAATTGATCATTAGTTCCAACATGATCCATTTTAATCATTCCTTGTTTCACTTTTTTCCTTTATGAAGTGATATATGATTTCAATATGTTTCTTACAAGAATACTGAATATGATTATTTGTAAGATCAATCAAACTAATGTTATCACAGTGAATCACCATTGGTTGTTTCACCTCATCACTAATATCAATTATTTGTTACTTCATCTAAAGAAATTGAGTGAAAGCCTTTGTAATAGAGATATATTCAGCTTCAGTAGTACTTAGAGAAGTTCTTTCCTATTTCTTACTCAACCATCCCAAACATTTATTTCCAATAAAGAATGCTCTACCACTTGTTTATTTTATACCCACCACATCTCCAACCTAGTCAGCATAAAAAAATTATAAAATTTCATTATCTTTTCCTACATAAAAGTATATTCCATAATTGTGAGTACCTTGAATATACCTCAAGATTCTATTCACCGCTACCATATGTTTTTCCTTTACATTGCTTTGAAAGTGATCCCCTAAGCATGTTGCAAAGACAATATCTGGTCATGTCACAGTCAAGTACAATAGTCTTCCAATGATTCTCTTGTACGTTGTGGGATCTACAGAAGTCCCATATTCATGCTTTCTTAGTTTTTCCCCAAGTGTAATCGGAATCGACATTGGTTTTGAATCATACATATTGAATTTCCTTAGGAACTATCTTTCATACTTTTCCAAAGAAATGAAAGTGTATTATTTCCTTTGAATCACTTATATCCCTAATAAGTATGTGAGTTCACCAATCATAGACATTTTAAATTCTGATTTCATGTGGTTATAAAATTCATCCACTGATAACTATCTTATTTCTTAAAATATAATATCATCTATATACACCAGAACCATGAACTGATATTTCTAAGAATTATTCACATAATGATTGTGACCCACTCCTCCTATTTTAAATTTGAGCTTCATTAGATAAGAATTCGACTGAGAGTACCATGCTCATGGTTCCTGTTTCAGACCATATAGATCCTTATTTAATCTTCAATCCTCCATTTCATCATTACCAAGAAGAAATCCCACTGGTTGTTCAAAATATACTTCTTCTTCAAGAAAACCATTTAAGAAATATATCTTGACATCCATTTGATACATTTTTTATCCTATTTTAATTTTAATGGTAAGAAACAGTCTAATTGACTCCAGTATAACCACTAGAGAAAATGTTTCTTCAACATAAACACATTCAATATGTGAATAGCCTTTATACACTAGTCATGTCTTATTTCTAATCACATTTTTGTGCTTGTAAAATTTATTTTTGAAAATCCACTTCATACCAATCACATTGTGTGTTTCAGGACTATTAACTAGATCACATGTTTGGTTCTTATCGATTTTATCCAATTATTCATTCATGGATTTAACCCATGATTCATCCTTTGTAGCTTCTTCAAATGAGGATAGTTACACAACTGAAAGGAATGTATATTGTGGATTGTTCCTTATTCTCCTTGTCTTTTTGTGTGTATTCTAATCCCCAATAATATTGGATCGATCAATTTCTACACTTCAATTTATCCTTTGGGGTTTAGAATAATTTTATTCAATAGTGGTTTCCTCTTATGATTCTTCTTCTAAGTCAACATCATGATGTGATTCCTGAGTGTTTTTCATTCCTTTTTATACTTTTGTGTTTGAATCTGTTCCATGTCAACATTCTTCCTCTTCATCAACCACATCAGCAGATGAATTTCTTGAGTCATTAGTGGTTTTATCTTCAATAATATTCCCACCACTTATTTAAAAAAAATTCAAAGATGTTTATTGATACATTTTTAGGATTTTCTATTCATTGAATATCTAAGGAATATTACTTCATTTTCAGCATCACCATACTTTCTTTGATTCCCTTCTTTGTTTCGAATAAATCATTTACTTTTGAAAACCCAAAAAAACTTCAAAGAGGGATTCCTTCTATGCCATAACTCATAGGGTTTCTTGGTTTCCCCCATATAAATCCATGTTCAATTTTGAATATAAATTACATCTTCAAAGAGGGATTCCTTCCATGCCATAACTAAGGATATTGTGATGTAACCCATCTACATAAAGAACTTTGGTCTTCTTCAGCTCACCATTGGCTAGTTCAGTAATGCCCCTACCTTTGATCTTAAAAGAACCATTATTTCCAAATCTTACTATTTTATCAAAGTTTTTCTTAATATTTGTTAATAGGTATTCATTTCCCATCATATTGGATGATCATCCACTATTAAGAATATAAGTTCTATTGTTCTTAGATGATTTGAGAGCTACTTCTATAAGGTTGGTTTTTTTAATTTTCTTCTTTTCCTTCCATGAAATATTAGATTGAGGGATGGAAAAAGATGGAATTTAAAATCTCTATTACATGTTAGTAGGTTCTTTATAGTCATATTATTTTTATATTGGAGAAAACCTATTTTAAGAGCAACACAATTTGGTTGGTGGGTATTGACTTATCTCTGAGATCTGTACGAATTGTTGCTATCATTCATCTATCTTCAACCCACAGCTTTATAGACAAAGTTGGAACACTAAAACCAATATCCATAGAAACTATTTATTCTATAAGAAATAGGATATTAATTTATTATCCTTTGTATACTTCTTAGCTATTCATCATTCATGTATCTCTATACCTCTTCACAGTTTTACATGGTGTATCCCAGATAGAAATAGAATTGACATTTCCTAGGTAGAAATATATTTTCACTTATATTCATTCTCTTGTGAATTTTTAGGAGGGTAGTTAGACTACCTATTATCATGAGATTCTGGAGAATAGATTTTAGTTCTCCTTTCATTTTGAATTGAGGGTTTCTTCTTCAGCACTTAAGGTGATGTTTCCACCTGTCCAACTTTCACCTTGCCTTTATTTTGACTCATTTTATTTCCAACATTCAATATTTTGGCCTCACAACCAATTCCAATGCAACCCATGCACATAGGTCTTTTTACATTCAATATCTTTTTAACTCTATTAGAACCATGCCTAGCTCTCTCCAGCAACTCAGCATTTGAGAATTTTCTGAACTATATTTTATTATTTGTTTCTTTTGAGATTGATTCACTTTCGAGTTTAATTTTCATAGTAACAAATTATTCCTCTATACCTTTAATAGTATTGTAATTCTTATCTAGTATTATGGTCATTGATGACATTTCCCTATTCTTCAATTTTGATTTTTAGTACTACTAAATTTTCTATTCTCTCAAGGATTAATGACTACACTTTCATAAATTCTTCCAGTTGTTCAATATCAAATTCCATATGATCAATATATTCTGATGATTCCTCCATAATTTTTATCCACATATTTAATCTCTTATAATGATTCTCAAGCTTACCAAAAGAATCCATAATTTTCAACTTGTGATCGACATTAGTGGTCAACTAATTATCTTTAGAATTATCTTTTGATGGTTCTGTTTTTTAAATTTTAGACATCATGGAAGCGAGGTTTACAGACTTTAATTAGGCTTCTACTTCCTCAAAGAATTAATTTTCATCATCTTATTCTTCAAAAAAAATCTATCATTGTAATTTATTTCCATATTTGAAGTCTTTAATTTTGAAAAACCTTTACTAAGGCTTCTAAAAGTCTTCAGTTTCTCTTTCTTCATCATCAAAATGTCTTGGGCACTGAGAGGCAATGTGCCCAACTCTTTAACAATGAAAACAAGCCAGAGGTAACTTACCGTCAAATTACCTTATTCCCTTCTTGGATTTCTTGGCAATGAGAGAAATAATTTATTTTTTCCTTATTATCTTAATCAACATTATCTCCTGAAATTTCCAATTTTTCATGGCTTTGAATGCCATTTCCTTTCTTACACAATTTTTTCTATCTTCATGTTTGAATATTATTTCATAATCCACCATACTACTTTGAAAGGAATCTAAATAATGTTTAGAGAGATCCATTTTCTCAAGTGATGACACCTTTGAATTGTAAAAAGGTGTATGTCTTATTAGGATTTTTATTATAGTATTAATGTCTTTGATTTCTTCACCAAGTCCTCCTATTACACCAAAAAATTTAGTAATTTGATTAAAAAAAGAATATTCATTTTCATCTATTGCTTTTTCAAATCATTGAACCTATTCTGGAAAACTTATATTTTTTCCTCCTTCACATTGTTGTCTCCTTCATATATGTTCTTCAGTTTTCCCCACATAAAATTTTCTGACATACAACTCATAACCTTTAGATATATCTAATCTGAAAAAGATGCATTGAGGGAGTTATATTATTTGGAATATTCATCAAGAATTTCCCAGTTTGTATCAGTCATGGACATCCCAATTGGATCAGTGAACTACTTGTGTAGTAGAAGATAGGACTTCCCTTCCAAGATATCTTAGATAAGATCTCATCATATTCTTCTAGATCTGAAATTTTCATTCATCAAATAGTGGTACTCCCCTCACATTTACCACATTCTTCATTATAGAAATGAAGGGAAGATTTAACACTGGAAACATTTACCCTATAATACCACTTAAAGGACCCCATAACACCCTAATAGGGGAGGGTGGAATCAGGGTGTCAAATTTTTCTTTTAAACTGGTGGATCTTGTTCCCACTTTGGTAGAAATCTATAAAAAGTTTCTGACGAGAAAGTGTAGGAAACAAACAATCACATGAAAAGAAAAGAAAAAGGAATTTTTCTTGGTTCACTACAAAGGGCTAGGTCTAAGGAGAATACTCCAATAGGTTTTCGATTGTACCAAATTTTACTAATATTCACTACTTTTGGAGTAAACAATTTTAGAATAGTCACTCTATTCCAGGCACACTACCTTTACAAGGTTTTAGGGGTATCACACTGTGTTCCTCGAATCACTTCCATTGAATCCCCCTTCCTCATTACGTTGGGAAGTATCTAAACTCAATTTATCAACTTTATGTTTGCTTCGATGGATTGGAATTAAATAATTCATCCTCAAATGTAGATGTATGATCTATTGAAGTTCTGTTTTTACCCACAGATGAAGTTTACTTTTCTTCGTACTTATAGTTCGTGAACTGATCCTATGGGAACTGACCTTCTTCCTCCATGTACTATGCTCCTTCCTCTGCATAATATCTTACAATGCATACTTCCCCACTCTGTTGGGTACTACCCTTCTCCTCATACCGCCCTACTCCGTGAACAGTCTGTACTACATGGACTGTCTCTGATTACTCTCCATGTACAACAATAAATTTATGGATCAAGTTCTTACTCCGCATATTGTCTCTCCTATGTGGACCTGAATTCATGCAAACTATCCTTCTTCCTCTACATACTATCTTATGTAAACTATTCTGGACTTCATTTAATTCGTTTTATATTTTTCATTAAGGTCTTTATGGGGTTTTCTTTCCAAGAAATACTTCTAGATTTCTCCAAATTCCACTCAGATTTTTAATCTCAGAGCAACTACCTAATGAAGGGATTAGCACTTCTAATATAGGGAAATATATTAGCATAATCTACTAAACTGAGATTTACCAAATCTTCATTGCATCACTGCCTTCACCACATATTTCACATCTCTCATGAACCATTTTATTTATGTGGTCTGTGTACCACCATTTCCCCTACGGGGCATAAAAAATCACCACCTCGTTTTCACAAAACACACCCTTAGCAGTTTCTCAAAACACCCAATTGATTTGAAAAATGACACACCACCCTGTAAACTATCATTCCTTCTGCATAGAGTGATCCTTCCCACAAACCACAAGTCTTCACCGCGAACCTCCTTCGCTCTGAAAACTATTCCTCCTATGTAGTTCGCATACCATTCCATCTTTATGGTTCATTGTTCACCATTCCACGTACAAAAAATAGTTATCTACAAATTTTTCCCAGAATATGGTTCATGGTTTATGATTTTTTTTCTGAAACTCTTCCTTTTTGAAACAGAAAAACTATTTATTTTGAGGCCAAAAAATCTATAAAATACTAGGAAACTACACCACCTTTAATATTGCTTTCAACATCAATTATAAGACCACATTACTTGAAAAATCCTTGATCAATCCAATGTGGATTGACAACAAACACAAATCATACTTCATTTCCAGCAAAGAAAATCCTTGGTTCCAACACATGGCTAGTCTAGTAGTACATGGGTAGATCCATGTACTTGAACAGGACCATGTGCACAGTCATGACCAGGTGTACACAAACACAAACACAGGATTGGGTCATGATACATGGGTATACCTGATGCTAAAGAGACATGTTGTTTACTTATAGTAAAAACGGATTACTTCTTCAAAGATATCTTGGAGCCCTTGATCCCTTCAACATCAAAAAATTTCATTAGGGTGTGTTCCCTTGATCCTTTCCCTAAGGTTTTATTATGGAATCGCGTCTTATGTATAGGATGGTGATCCTCTATTAGGAAATTTAGTCTCGGGTAAAGATTTTTGAATCCTTCTTCAAGGTCTAAAGTGAGATCCTATATCATCATCATACCTAAGTGGTATTATTAGATTCATCGTGAAAAACACTATGTGGGTGTCGATCCCATACTTAGTAGGTTAATCTATATTGGGTTGTTGGTATACCCCATTTACTTGGGTATGATCCCCATCTATGTATCAATATTTTTAGACATCTATTTCTTACTTATTATTGAGAGTCCTGACGAGTATGACATCTCATATAGATTCCATCATTGCTATGTTAATCATGGAGTGTGTTCTCCATAATAAGTTTTAAATGGATCCTTCGAGCAAGAATCTAGGCTGACTATACTGTTGTGACATTACCTTGAGACAGTGTGTATACTATGAGTATATCTAGATGTTCATGCTATATATTATATTAATATATCCCTATGATGAGATGACTACCATTATTTATGCTTTATGATTAGTGATTTTGGGGTGTCCTACTGGGTATTGTTATACTCACCCCCGCATGATATCTACCCACACATGTTGTGTCTTTTACAGATGACCAGAAATTTGGCAGGCCTCATGTGGTATATATTATTCATTCCAAGATTCCTCCATGATGTATTCTAGCTATGATTTAGTATTAATATCACAAGGACGATCCTCTGAGTGATGAGTCTTTGATATAGGTACATGTTTTGGAGGTGTTACCTTTAGGTGGTCCACTAGTTATACCACCACTTATCAAGTATTAGATAGTAATATAAGTACCAATATATGATGTACATGGGATGATTGCACATCGTGAGTTTTATAAATAGTGACCCCTTAGGTTTATAGGTGATCCAGACCCTTAGGTGTATGAGGATTGGCTTGAGGTGGTAACATGTTTATTTCATCTTGTTAGGAAACTAGTAGAATAGATGGTGGCCCTGGAAGTGAGCCTTATCCATGGATATATGGGGAGATGGAGGGGTTAAGTGACCTAGTCGTATAATTAGGTGGCTCTTACATGGAATGACTTTGAGTTCCTTTTTAGAGAATAGTTTTCTCTGGCTAAGCTGATGGGTGTGTTTATCCATGAGCTTCTACAACTTCGGTAGGGTAGTACGACAATGGATGGGTATTCTTCAAGGTTCACCAACCTCTATCGATACTCTGTGGATATAGTGTGTTATTAGTTATTTTGGGATTAGACCTTCAAGCTTGGAAAACATAGAGACATGTGAATCAGAATGATACCTCTATGCATTTCTACCTATGATGGGGTGTTGGATCATGCTTTAGTGTTCTAGATTTTCCTCGCTGAGCATATGCAAATTGTTGGTGCTGGTAATAGGAATATGGAATATGATACTTTGGAAGTAAGTATCTAACAACTAACGCAGGGACCTGTACATGTGATACATTTCATTAGGCAATATCAAGATAGAGGGTATGTGGTTTAGGTCTCATAGGATAGATCTAGTCACCCTATATAGATATGGTTCTACTCTTGTGATGGTCAGGGACATCTGGAATGATATTACATGACTCGACGTTTGGATTATAAAGAGACAATGAATGTGCCACTAAGGAAGAGGCAATAGAAGGAGCAAGCAGATCCATAGGGCAGACAACATGGCATAGGAGCTGGGAGAGTAGCTGTATGCGACAGACGTTTGGACTTGTTACCAAAACCACCCCTAGGTTATCTCCACCAGGCTAAGGGAGCTGGTGGACAAGGGAAAGGAGAGTTGTAGATAGTTGAGTCTTATAATCCAGAGGATCGAAGGATGATATGAGGTGTGATATGTGTCTTTTATGCTGAAGTTTTAGTATTAATAGACACAAGTGTGAGTCACTAATTTTTTTCCACTACTCTGGTTAGTGACTTAGAGATTCTAGTTGATCCCATGGATAGAACCTTGCACTTAAAGACTCCTACAGAAGGAGAATCAGAGATCACACACTTTTTCTGATGTTGTGAACTGCCTCTTGCGCGCAATATTTTCTTTTGGGATCTCTTTCTAGTAGTGATGAGGCCTTACAAAATCATCTCAAGTATTTTCTGGTTATCTATAGTTCATGCCTAGATACACTATTTTAGGTGAAGGATACGGTGTGTCCATAGTGATGGGATGATGCTTTCCTTTTTGGGTGAAAAGGAAACTCATGTAGAGTAGGATACACTCATGCATAGAAGAGTGCAACTGATTACTCATGAGTTGGCTAGAATGATTCCTAGTGTAGTAGATGTTAGGATCTTATAGTTTCCTATAGTGGTAGTGAAGAATGGGGATGTATTTCCTGAGGAAGTTTCAAGTTTACCTCTCCACTGGGAGATAGAATTTTGTATTGATATACACCTCAGTATAGATATGATATCTATACTAACATATCATATGGATCTCATAGAGCTACACGAGCTGAGTGTGTAGTTGGAGGATTTGCAAAGGAATGTGTTTTTCAATCCCATTGTTTCACCCTAGACAGTCGTAGTTTTATTCTCTAAGAAGGTGGATGTGAACTTGAGTTCATGTGTGGATTACCATCACCTAAAATAGGTGATCATGAAGAATAAGTATCCACTACCAAGGATCGATGTACTCTTTGATCAATTAACAAGGGTATGCTGGTTCTCAAAAATTGACCTAGTATCAGTCTATCACCAATTGTGAGTACAAGATGAGGATATACCGAAGATAGCTTTCTAATGTCTTTTTGGTGATAATGAGTACTTGGTGATTCCCTTTGGTGTGAAGAACTCCCTATAAGTGTTCATAGGACTTATGAACTATACATTTCAGTCTTTTTTAGACCATTGTTTGGTAGTTATAATCAATGATATCCTAGTGTACTCAGCATCCGAGTAGGAGCATGAGAGACACTTGAAGATGGTACTAGGTGTAATTTGAAATTGCAGGCTTTAAGGGAATCTCTCTAAGTTCAGGTTCTAGAATCAAGAGGTCTACTTTATAGGACATGTCATCTCATAAAACAATGTAGTAATGGACCTGGTTAAGGTTGAGGTAGGATTATCCTGGCAGTCACCCAAGTGCATAACATAAGTGTAGATCTTATTTGGGTTTTTATGATATTATAATAGATGCATACATGATTTATATAGTATATCATCTCCCTTGATAGCTTTGATCTATAAGTAAAAACATTTCATGTGGAAAAATAGGTGCTAGTATGATTTATAGGAGTTGAAATAAAGATTGAAAAGCTCTCTCATCTTGATATTTCTAGAGGAGTTTTTTGATTATGTAGTGTTCTACGATGCATTAGGGACTAGGATTGGTTATGTTCTTATGCAGAGGAAGATAGTTATTTCATTTATTTCACATCATTTTAGACCGCATGAGTAGAACTACATGACCCACAATCTAGATCTAACAGTGGTAGTTTTCGCACTAAAGGTGTAGCTACATTACCTTATGGGTGAGTGATTTATCATCTACTCTGAAAACTGGAGTTCCAGGTATATCTTCTCTCAAAATTATCATAACATCAGATAGATTATATGACTAAAGTTCTTCCAGGATTATGAATTTGAGATTTTCTATACTCCTGGGAAGGGGAACATGGTAGTATATTCTCTTAACAAGAGGTCTTGTCCACATCTATTTAGTGAGGCATCAAAGCATTTGTCCATATTACATTTATCCTTAGGGGGTGGGGACGGTACATATTTTCTAAATTATATAGTTTTTACCCCACCACTTCTATAATGATTTAAAGATTCTCATCATGGAGATATCGACTATGAAACCCTACATACTCAGATATCCATTAGTCCTGCTCCTAATAAATTATCTAAATGTGGGTAGCACATCATCCTTTTTAAAATATACATGATGGTACAAGTGAAATTACAAGATGAGGTTCTAATTTATTTTCACACATCTCCTTTGGCAGTAAATCCATGTGTGGAAAAGATGTACCGGGACATATGATGCCAGTTTTGGTGGTCATGTATGAAGAAAGGAGTTGTAGAGTTTGTCTCTCAATGCCTTACTTTTAAACAAGTGAAGATTGAACACCAATTTCCAATGGGTTTAACTCAAACCCTTGAGTTGATATAATGGAATTGGGATGAGATATATTTGGACTTTGTGATGGTGATTACACAAACATATAGAGAACATGATTATATGTGGGTGATCATAGACCGAATCACAAAATTCTATCCACTTCCTAGCTATCTAAGAGAAGAGTTCAGTACAGAGCTTGGGATGCTTCTAGGTGTAGAATATAGTCCGACTCTAAGGAGTTCCTTTAAATATCATTTTTATCATCATTCTCACTTAACATCTCAGTTATGGAAGGGATTTCAAGAAGCCTTTGGGACTCAGTTGCATTTGATAATGAATTTTCACCCCCAAACTGATGACCAGACTAAACGGACCATTCAGGTCCTAGAGGTCATGCTGCGGGCTTAAATATTTGACTTTTTCTACATTTGGGAGGATCTCTAACAATTTATGTAATTTTTGTAAAATAAAAACTAACATTCTTTCATCTGTATGGAACCATTCGAGGCCTTTTACAGGTGGCCCTACAAGTCACCACTTTACTGGACCGACCCATGAGAGTCACCACTTATGTGTCCAAAGTTGGTACGAGTCATGAAAGGGAAGGTTTAGAGCATTTAGGTGTAGATTAGGACTATAAAGATCCATCAAAAGTCTTATGTAGACTAACAATGAAGGCCTTCGGAGTTCGATGAGGGAGACCATGTGTTCTTGCAGGTGTCACCTCAACATGGATTGCAGAGATTTGGTCGGGGTGAAAAGATATCTCTGATATTCATTTTCTATTTCTAGATACTATATATATTCAATGAGGTGGTGTACTTTCAAGATCTACCCTCACAGTTGGACTTGGTACACAATGTCTTTTATGCATCGTAGCTTATGAGGTACATGCATGACCCATCGCATGTTATCAACAAGGTAAATCTGAACATCAATGATAGAGCTACTTTCACAGAATACCCATTATAGATTGAGTCTTCATAATAGAGTATCCTCCATGGGTGAACAATTCCTTTAGTGCATGATTGATGGTAGCATGGGAATCTTCAAGAGAGTACCTGGGAGTAGGAGACCAATATTCTTGTTCAGTACCAAAATATCTTTATGTAGTATTATGTTTTGTTTCGGGGATGTAAATACCTTAGGTTGGTAGAATGTAATATCACTGTTTTTTCATATAAAGTCTTTGAATATATCTAGTGATATTTTTAAGACCAGGAGCTGATACAACATGTGATTTCATGGCATATTGATCCCTGAATTGATGTTTGAAATATATAAAATATATTAAATTTCATGCACATGCAAATTTTTTGAAAAATTGGAATTACTTATTAAGGGGTACTAATATCTAAAATCCATGGTTGTTGTTAATTTGAAAGCATCAGTTTTACCCTAGGCACAATATAACCTTAGATCTCAATAGGTTTTCAGGTTGAACGCAGTCATATGTGGATTAATAGATAAAAAAGATAATTTATGTATTTTATTAAAATAATTACTATGAACTAAAACATTCTTAAAAATAATCTAGTATGGGAAAATCCTAGGTTGTTCCACAAATCCATGGAGATGTGAGAGGGATCATTAGATGATCTTTATCAAATAAACAACAATCGGATCGTGGATCATCAAATAGTGTGTGGTGAAATTTGAGGATCTCTCCAACGACAATGATGTAGATTCATTCTTCACCAATGATTGATCCAAATCAAGGTAGGGAATTTGTTTTATTTTGATATATCCCTCTTTTATTTTCCCTATGATAAACATGAATCAATCCAATACCAAATTCATTCACGAATCAAGCATATTATGGGTACAGGTTAGATATTATCCAGGATTGGGGGGTTTATTGTTGATTATTTATATGTCTTCATTCATCATTCTAATGGAAAAATATTGAGTCCAAAATGAACATTGTGTGAGGTACGTTCCTAATGTTTGTTTTTCATGAATTTCTTTCCCTGTTCTTTATTCATTCAAAACTAACATTCTCTTTGGTCGTTTGTTAAAAAAATACTCGATAATCAATCCTTACACACCTATTTCTCGGTGAAATGGATTTATACTGTATATTAGGGTTTGGATTAATGATGGGATCGAGAAATGATAATGGATTAGTGCTAGATCATATTTCCTCATGTGGGTTTTGAAATGTGGATATTGGGATACATGAAATATGGTTTTCCCAGGTGAATCAGATGTCTAGATTCTAGCGATTGGTAGCGGCAAGGCTCAGCAGGACCAAATCCATACTTTCTGACATGATTTGAAGCTAGATTGGAGGCTAGAGATGCAGATGATGACACATAAAATGGTTATATAGGTTCAAGAAAATCCTAATATACATGGTGTGTAGTTTGGTAATACATGTCATGTGGGGACCTTGATGCAGTGATAGGGTTTTCAAGGATGAGATAATTATCACATGACATGTAACATGTATCACACAATGTGTGATCCAACCTTGAAACTTGACATGTTCTTTGGGAGTACACAACCAAGCACACAGGTAGGCCAAGAGTACACATGCGAAGCCATGTACTTAGACACAACCATGTACATAGGAACAACCAAGTGTACATGGACACCGAAATACGTAAGGGCCATGATACATGAGTATACCCAATGATGAAGATACACATCATGAAATTATAATACTTTCCATGTACTTCTTAAAATATGGATTGAATCCCTTGTTCCATTCGGCATGGAAAATTTTCATTAGGGTTTTTCCCTCAATCCTTTCCCCAAGGGTTTAATTATGGAATTGTGTATTGTTTATAAGATGGTGATCACCTATGAGTAACTTCAGTCATGGATAAATTTTTTAGAATACTTTCTTGAGGCATGAAGTGGCATTCAATATTATCATCATCCCTTGGTGGGGTTCTTGGAATCTTCATGACCAACACTACACGGGCGTCTATCCCCTACTCAGTGGGTTAATCTATATTCGGTAGTTGGTATACCCCATGGCCTTGGGTGTGATCCCTATATGTGTATTGATCTCTTTAAACTTCTAGTGATTTATTCTTATAGAGACACTTGATTTGAATGACATCTTAGATAGACTCCATCAATGCTATCTAACTCTTGAAGTGTTTTTTCTTTGAAAATTGTTACATGGAACCTTTAAGACCAAAACCTAGGCTATCAATTAAATTGTGACCATACCTTGAGACTGTGTGTATATTATGAGTATATCTAGATATTCTTATTATGTTTGTTTTTGATATATACCTATGATTATTTGACTACCATTCTTTATGATTTATGATTAGTGATTTTGGGGTGTCCTACTGGGTATTATTATACTCACCCATGCATGGTATCTTCCCATGTATGTCATGTATTATATAGATGATTGCCATTTTTATGTGGTTCTCAGTGGACCAAGAGATGACAAATCTTATATTTGGGAAAGATAGACTATATATCATACTTGGAGTCACATTTGACTATAATCCCCTCCTATTATTAGTTTGGACTTCATTATAGTTTTTTATGGGCTTGTATCTAGCCCTTATCATTTTCCAATATATTGTTATACTATGATTGTGGGATTTAGACGTATGCGTGCATTTGGTATCAGTTTTATTTTATATTTCAATATTTTATAGGCTTAGAGATGTGTGAACTTGTATAGGTACATTAGGATAAGTCCTACCATGTGAGTGTTATGCCTACTCAACACTAGTTTATATCCCTTTGCTAATTGGAGGTGGGATTAGGGTAGTCACACTTAGCTTATCTTCAGCCAGGCAAGCCCCAATGGGTCGGGTCGTGACAAATAGAGATGAAATTAAAGAAATAGCTAAAAATACAACACTTTTATATAAAGTATGAGACTCTATGGAACTCTTGTGACTCATGGTATACAAGGATGAACTAGTGTGAAGATGTGAGTACAGTGAGAAAGTGTTGAAGAAGATCAGAGTGAGGTTGTAAAGAAGAATTCATGTGAGAAATAGGCACTTTTATACATGGTGGGACTCTATACAGGTGTGAAAAGAACCAACCATTGTAGTCATTGATTTATTATAGCGGAGAAACCACGATTTGATGAATAACTAATCATATAGTGACCCAATATAACTATATATAAATAATAAATTAATTTCATTCTTTAGATAATACATCTCACAAATAGTTTCACAACCTGAGGACTGAGGAATTTAGTGTCTTTGAGTACTAGCTACATAAGCATCACATGTGTACATTTATCTATATTCCAACTTCACTAGACTCACTTCTATAATTCCCACAAGTTAATCTTATCTTCGTAACCCATGGAAAGGTAAACATAAAAAAGTGGTGAGCTCAAATTCTAAGTAAGGTAAAAAACTCATCAACATGTAATCAATGGTTAGATCATAAGCATGAGATACAACATGAAAATGGAAGAAATATCTTATTAAAAAATAACATGGGATAATAAGAGGTGTCCATAGGTCATGATAGAATGGAATGTAATCTCAAAAGAACAACATGTACCATGGAAATAAGAGTGTGGAAACATGATATACTAAACATGTTCTATGAAGTATAACATAAGCATATAACATTAAATATGGCATAGCCATCCACCTAGGTATTCATAACATTGTGAACATAACTAACTACATCAGTTCTCACTCTTGTTAACGTAGATAATTTGTATCATGTTCACTCTCAATCTTGTTAATGTATCTAATATGCATCATGTTCACACTCAATATTCTAAATGTAGTTAATATTTATTTTGTTCATGGTCAATATTGTTATCATGGATAATACACATTGTGTTCACACTCAATATTTTGAATATAAATAATCCTCATCATATTCAAACTCAATATTGTGAAAGTGGATGAACCTCATCATGCTCACACTCAATCTCATGATCATAGATAATTTGCATCTGGTTCACATTCAACCCCGTGAACATAACTTATCTACATCAATTTCACGCTCAATATATTTACTTCATGAGGTATAATTCCTTAACCATTTCATTAAAGGAAAATATAGGAATAATCCCATCATTATACATACATATTAGTACCACATGAAATCAATAATTAACTAAATCATAAATAAACCACGGAAAAAATGTATTTTAAAACATTTTTACATGGTATCATTAGAATTTATCGCAAGAATGTAAGTGATTGATACCCATAACACAAACACCAAAAAAAATATTTCAAAAGATAATATAGAGGCTAATACTAAAAATATTTTCAAAATAAAATAATACTTTGTAAATAAAGATAAAAATAGTGGTGAAATCATAAAATATTTTTAGAAAAAACTTCTATCTTTAGCATAAAAGAAAAATTTATGGTCAATTTGAAAGGTCATTTAAAAAAATTAAGTTAAATGAATTTGAAAACCATTTCTTTTAAAAATAATATTCAACAATAGATATTTGAAAAGGAATAAATGTTATAAAAAAATAATGTGTTGTTTAATATAAAAAATTTATTTTGAAAGGACAAAAAACCTTTTGAACATTTTTAAATACCTTTATAAAAACTCACATAGAAAGAGAGTAACCAAAACTTCATTTTTAAAAGAGTAGAATGGAAAATGAATTTCACATGAGAAAATAAATATTTTTCTATCCATGTATAAAGTAAAATATTGTATGTAATAAAAATATCAACCTGAAACAAATATTCAATTAAGAGATGGTGGTTCATTCTTAATAATGTTATACTTTTATGTGAGAGAAAAATCAAGTAGGAAAATTCAAATAAATGGAGAAATTTTACCTAGAAAGATACAATATTACATCATATAAAATGATAAATAAATTAATAAATAAAATACTTAAGTTATAAATTTAAAATAAACCACTTAACTCCCAAAAAGATATTTCACTTACTAAATTCCCTTATAAAAAACATAGTTCATGAAGTATGAAACTTTCAAAAAGGGTATTATATGAAAAAATGTAAATAAAAAAATCAAGATAAAATTACACACAATAAAATTATAAGGAATAATTTACCAAATATATATGAAATATATATAATAATAACAATTATAACTCAAGGAACGATAATTGAGTTAATAAAAACATGTCCAAATTGAGGAGCATTTAAATCAAAATATATTAATAGAGAAAGATTTAAATTTTAATTAAAATACCATTAAAAAAAGGTAATTCATGATATAATATATCAATTATTTATCATATACACTACATAAAATGAATTAGCTACATAAAACAAAACACCTCACCAATATAGGAATTTGAGATAAAAAACCTTAAGAATTAAGAAACATTCTAATAAAAACCCCTTGAAAGAGAGATATAGTGCTTGATGATTAAGTTAAAATAGCATTATTAATGTTAATTCATGATATTATATATCCAATAGGCATTATACACACCTTTTAAATGTAATTATGCATATAAATGAAAATTTATCTCAAAGAAGGAGAATTTAAGACGAACCCCTTAACTTGTATTCTCGCTTACTCAACCATTGTAACGCCCCGACCCCAGTTACCCAAAGTCGGTGCATTATTACATAACATTGGCATGGTCACAAAGGATAAAGTCTTGAAAGACTGATTAGTTTAGTAGCCTTGGAATAACTAGATACATTCATAAAGTTTAGATTACATCATAAGGTAAAACAAATACAACAACATCTTGTCTTCATATCCCCTCATACTATCCCTACAGGTCATTCATAAATTACTTCTTCACATCCTGTGAAAAATAAAACATTGAAAGGGGTGATCTCAGATGCTCAGTAAGGATAACAATATAGCAGAAGCTTTCATAGATAAGCATAAACACTTAAAGCAATTTATAACTAAAACAAAAGCCATTTAAACTTGAACATCAACATAATATGGAAAAGATAAAATAAAATAATTCCATTTACATATTCACATGGATATTCTACTAGTCTAACAATCATATTCAATATCAATAACCACTTTCATAATGATGGAATGCATACTTACAGACTATCATAACCACATATCCAAGGCCTCGTGCTAAGACTACAAATAAGATTTTGTCAAGGCCTTGTGCCAAGACACTAGTTTGTCTCATGAGACCTACCGATGCATCGAGGAGCTATAGTGGGCTCCACCCATCACTTACTAAGTCCAATGCATTCCTCATATGAAAAGTTTGAAATATGACATAAAAATTCGTATTAAACTAGCATACGAAATGTCAATACTTAATCGACAAACCCTAAATAGAATAAAAAAAGCACATCCACAGTCAAACATAACTCATTTGATAAAATATGGAATATTGTATTGTATCAAATTAATCTCAATCAAGAATAATAAAGGATATTGATATAGATGAAAATAATCGTCAAAACTATTAGAGAGAAATATCCCCCTTTTTCTTGAAATCATTTAAAAGTCACACTATTTGTCAAGAAGCAATTTCAAAATAGATTTTTGAATCAAAGTGTCCCATACCACTCTGAAACTTTTAAAAGTAAATTTAATTTTAAAACTTTAATGTCTATATAAATAAATTCTTAAAACCATTTTTAAAACATGGACATTAATGAGAAATATTTAGAAGAATAAATCTTTAAAACACTTAAAAATGTATTTTAGTTAGAGTTTATAACAAAAAGAGAGACAATTGAATACAAATAATTGCGGTAATCAAACCTTTATAATATCATGAGAATGAAGGGATTCATGATATACTATGTCAAAGTACATTATATACACCATATAAAAGTGATTTGGTGTATAATAACAAAGAAGTCTCAATGGAATGTAAATTGAGATGAATTCTCTTATAAAGACCATATCCTTAGGTTAAGGATAAATCAACGACATAATTATATGTGAAAAATATAAATACACTCAATATTATTCGATATTTAGTGTAAATCAATCAGATGACATTCACACGTATTCTTTAAAAACAACACCAATGAATTGGATATTTAACTGAACAAATGGAGATTGATTTAAAATTACACTTATCAAGTTCATACCGATCACTTGATAATTTATCAATGGAGTGATTATGTGTATAAAAATTATATCCACATAAAGGGGAGTGGAAATTATGACATAATCAAATGAATAGTGATTCCACATATAATCTTGGAGTAAAATAATCAATAAAGTATGCCTAAAGCCGAATGAGTAGAAATTGAAATATCAAATTCCCTTATTGATTTGGTAACATACGAAACATACAACCATGAAAGAAGGATCATAAAATGATGATGTAAATACCCATAAATTAAAGTATATTACACAATTAATACAATCATGGGCAATACACATACACCACATGCAATAAATAAGTGGTGAACAATGAAATTCTCACGAAATTAAGAGTGAGATAAGAAACCCCTTACTTTGTAATTTTTCCTTGGTCGAGGGTAGGTTAACCTTCTGTATAATGGTAAAATAATTTTTATTTAATTATAAAATAATCATATTCATTAATATGATATCATATATGATCTTTTAACATTTATTTGTTAATAATATCTTAGAATTATCATCGTTTCGGGTGTTAACTGGTTCATTTTCCTTTATATTATTTGTTATTTGAGACATATTTGTTATTAATGGGATGTATATTATTCATATCCAAAATTATATCAAATCTTTAAACATTATTTTTAATCATTAAATGAGAATTAGTCTTGAATGGATACGATAGAGAATGAATCTCATCGCGTTCGTGGAGACGGTAGTCCGTACGTACGCACGAGTGACGATATCATTCTTCTGATATTAAAATAATATTTAATTTGATTGTATATAATATATAAAGAATAATTATCATGTTATATTTATTATTTACATGAATTACACATCATTATTATACCCATCCAAATAATAATGTTTTGAATAACAATTACACCACGACGTGGAGACGGTAAGCCGTACGTACGCACGTATGGTGACATGTCATTCAAAGGATGGATAGAATACTGAAATATGGTTTTACCATGTTCATAATAACATAAAATTATATATGATATACTGGAGTTATTATTTTATAATGGTAATAACAAAGAAAGAAGAAGTGGAAGAAGAAATGATCTTGAAAAAGGGTGGTGAAATCATTACCTCTTCTTCGGGTTCTTCCTTTTGATTTGATCAAAAGGGATCCTTAGGTTGGATTTCATACTAAATAAAGGCCTATAGGATGAAGTGAGGGAAGTTTAGAGAGTATTTGGGCAGGTTTTGGCTGAACCAAAAGGCTTTGAAGTTTTGAATTAATGAGAAGGGGGAGTGCCCTTTTATAAGAGGGGTGAGGGGCACCTTTGGAAAAGCTAGAAATATTATTTTATAATAAATTAATATTCGGTTTATAATGGCTCCAAAGTGGATTATTTAACAGTTAAGGTGGGTATAGGTCGAAAACCACTCAAACAATAGGATTTAGATAGGTTTCGGTTACTATATTAATCTTATCTTTAAGTATTAACTCTTAGTTAATTAGTTTCACTTTTACAATGTCTCTTTGTATTTTTATATTATATGGTTAATAAACTTACTATATACATCCAAGAGACCCCCAAGTGGTCCATTAATGATACAACTATCATGATATAAGTCTCTTGGCCGAACCTTAGATTTGTAGGAATATAATATCAATTAATAATATAATATTTGTTTTAAAAACTCTTTTATGTCAATTTTGACACTATTCAATAATTGATTTTTGTAAATATTATAACAGAATGATTACTTCGAATAAAGTTAATTAAATCAATAATAATATGTCATATTAACCTAGAAAATTATTTGTATTTATAAAAAGTATCAAATTAAATTTATTTGGGTATTTATAATATCAATTATTCTAATTTTTCATTAATTAGGTAATTACTGCATCACCATTGTGTCATAAATAAATTATATTATTTAATGCCTAAAAAAATATAAATAAAATACCCTTATTTAGTAAATCCTTTTATCTTTCTAATGAATATTTATAGTTAAAAATAAAACATATATAACCCTATGTAAAAATTGTTTTTCTAAAATATATATGCTTATGTGATTTTTGTATTTATTTTAACTTAATTAAAATAAAGTGTCATTATCTATTACAAGTGGCTCCATGGGTCCCAAAATCAACTCAAAGATGCCCATGGTCGGAAATGTATCCCCCAATAAGGTTAGGACATTGTTTAGGGTAATTTAGTATTATTATAATATTATTTGTTAACCCTTATTTACCATATTTACCCTTTAACCATGGTAAATAAAATATTTACCGAAGTAATTATTCAAAATGTCTAAAAATAAAAGTTACCTATTTACACAATTTGGCACTTGTTTATGTCTGGTTTAATTGTGAAATTATGTCCAATGAAAAAAATTAAATTAAATGGTAAAAATATATTCTAAATATACTTTAAAACCACTCAAATTTATAATTTATCAATATTAATTATTTCTATTAAAAAAGTTGTTTTTAATTAAAATTTATTAATTTTCACTATTCATCAAAATATGAAAGTTATCTGAAAAGTACCAAAATTTCACCCTAGGATAATTTCAATATTCAGAATCCAAAAATGAAGTCCATTTTGAGAGATATAATTTATAAAATTTCAAAAAGTAGGTATTACTATTCATAACGGCTAGTTTGATTGGTTGTGGTGTGTTAGAATCTCGAAGTTGCGTACAATGCACGCCATTGAATTATTCAAAGGGAAACATACCGTGGAAGCTTGGGGTGTTACATTCTCCCCTCCTTCAATAAATTTCATCCTCGCAATTTTTTTAAAATCGGTCTTGAGAATATAATGGAAAGTCCCCCATCGGAAAAAGAGTCAATAAAACTATCACTTTAAAAGAAAGGAAGAGAGGTATAAAGGTCACCCAAGATAACCCATACTAGGATTCCATGTATGAAAACATGGATATGGACACTAAACAAAGTGTTAAGTTCTGATGGAGAGGGATAGAAAACATGATCAGGAGAAAGTTAATAATAAGAAAATCACAAACTTGTGTTGGGACAAACGGTCATTAGTCTCCCAGTAGGAAAAGTAAACGGACAACATTTTTTGTTTTAAGTTACATTACATAAGGAAGAAGAATTAATTTATGATATTGACTAAGAACATAAATAGATATACATACTTTTTAAGTAGAGTTTCATTCTTTACTAAATTTTTACCACTAACTCATTTTTTTTGAACAATGAGTATTCAAGAAGACTTCGTCACAATGGAAGAGCTAGAATAAACTTCTATAGAAACACATGATCCACATAGGATAAACTATATATTTACCTTGTCTTTAGAGATTAATCAAAACCAAAATGGTTAGTATAATATCTGATGATCCCCCAAATGGATATTCAATTAGAGAGAGAAAAAACACTAATCTTAATTTCTAAAATTAATCCATCAATACCCCAAAGTTAAATAAATACCATTCAATAATAAATTGTCCTTAAAATACTTAAATATAATACAAACTAATATAGAAACCCAAAACTTATAAGAATGCAGTCTTCCATGTTAAATTGTATCTCCAAATGACATTTATTACTCTTAAGGTCACATAATTAAAAGTAATTAACCTAATAATTTCCATAAATAACCCAAATCACTATAAATCCACAATAAAAACATAGATAAAAATCCACAATTACTCCTTAAATGAAATTCCATACTATTCTATTTTTCTTGGGCATATAGTGTTCACAAGAAAGCGAATAACTTCCAAAATAACATTTATCACTTAATCACCAAATCATTTTCCTATACTAAGGGTATTCATTTGATAATACATAAGATCCCAAATCAAATTATTATTGATCAATAAAATTGTTTAACTAAAAATAATAGTCACACTGACTAGGGACTTCACGTAGTCCAGTGGCAGGTGATAAATCCCAATCGCACTTTGGTTGTGGGTTCGATTCCCACAGCTTTGTCCGACGCGATGGGTTGTCACACGGTCTACATGTTGTCCTTTTTAAAAAACTATATTTTATAACATTACCAAAATGAGATAAATTCCTCAAAATAACCATAACATAATTTAACCACAAATCTTATCTCATACCTTGCATTTTCATCCCAAATTATAATAACTTATAATTTCCTCAAACCCAATGATCATATAAAACCAAATGGTTATTTATAACTATATCCACAAGAGAAAGGATAATTTTTCCTCAAATATCATTCTCACATGGAAAACTACAGGGTTAAAAATACAAGAGAAAATTATTCCAAAGTAAACCCATCAACAAGGAGCACTAATAATTTTTAAAAATTTCTTGAACCATTTATTCCCACAGAGCTTCTTCTTTGTCCAAGAAAATATCCTATAGAATATGGAATTCACTCGGGTAATGTCCAGGTCCCCTACATTTACGGAAAATGACTGTAAATGGATTCTTGGGACCATTTTTATCTTCTACCATAATACTCTTCATTTTTCTTCGGCAATTATTCACTTTATGTCCTTCCTTCCTGCACGTAAATCATTTCTTTATCCCATTGAGAAACTTTCCTGGGTGTCTCCTTCCAAATTTCCCGCATGATGGAAATTGAGGATTCCTTTGTCCATGGTCTCCACTACTAGAGATCTTATCATTCATCACCTTTCTCTTCTTTATTGAGTCCGGGAATTGGTTAATATATATATTGTTGATCATATTTTTGGAAAATTGATTTGGCATAAAGACGATATCTTTTACTCCTATCAACATTCCATTTTGTTGCTCATTGCCACCACCATTCCCACCTTGTACATTATTCTCAAAGTCACTATGACTTCCTTGGTATCCAAGAATTGACTAAAACCGGAAAACATTGTGTGAGTAACAGTAGTCATAAAATCATTTAGAGATTAACATGTCACCATATTCTCAATTTGAAACATATTAGGATTAACCAAGGTCATTTAATCTCATATTATATATATAATACTTCAAATCGGTTTGTAAAGAAAATGTAAATTATCCTAAGCATATCCCCCAGGAGTGTTGTAACCAAGAGTGTAGCAAGGCCCATTGTCATGCACCAGTTCCCGTTCGAGTCTAGCTCAAAGTGGTGTTTTCGGGTTTTACCCCTAGGTACATTTGTGCCAGAGCCACCTCTACCTGCTCGTATCCAGACAGGGATGTATTGCTCATAAAACTCACAAAATCTCTACAATACCAAAATTCTAGGAAGTTCTTCTATACTAATCCTCAAAGTCCATCTTAGGTATATGTGCTCTAATCAGAGTTTATCTAAATCTAGCTTCCATGGTTTGTACTAAAATTCATCTGATACCAACTATAACGCCCCGACCCCAGTTACCGAGAGTCGGTGCATTATTATATAACATTGTCATGATCACAAAGGATCAAGTCTCGAAAGAACGATTAGTTTAGTAGCCTTGGAATAACTAGATACATTCATAATGTTTACATTACATCATAAGGTAAAAAAAACTACAACAACATCTTTTCTTCATATCCCCTCATACTATCCCTGTAGGTCATTCATAAATTACTTCTTCACATCTTGGGAAAAATAAAACATTGAAAGGGGTGAGATTAGATGCACAGTAAGGATAACAATATAGCAGAAGCTTTCATAGATAAGCATAAACACTTAAAGAAATTTATAACTAAAACAAAAGCCTTTTAAACTTGAACTTCAGCATAATATGGAAAAGATAAAATGAAATAATGCCATTCACTTATTCACATGGATATTCTACTAGTCGAGCAATAACATGCAATATAAAAAACCACTTTCATAATGATGGAATGCATAATTACTGACTATCATAACCACATAGCCAAGGCCTCGTTCCAAGACTAAAAATAAGATTTTGTCACGGCCTTGTGCCAAGACACTAGTTTGTCTCATGAGACCTACTGATGCATCGAGGAGCTATAGAGGGCTCCACCCATCACTTACTAAGTCCAATGCATTCCTCATATGAAAAGTTTGAAGTATGACATAAACATTCGTATTAAACTAGCAGACGAAATGTCAATACTTAATAGACAAACCATGAATGGTATAAAAATAGCACATCCACAGTCAAACATAACTCATTCGATACAATATGGAGGATTGTATTGTATCAGATTAATCTCAATCAAGAATAATGAAGGATATTGATATAGATGAAAATAATCATCAAAACTATTAGAGATAAATATCCCCCTTTTTCTTCAAATCATTTAAAAGTCACACTATTTGTCAAGAAGCCATTTAAAAATAGATTTTTGAATCAAAGTGTACCATACCACTCTGAAACTTTTAAAAGCAATTTTAATTTTAAAACTTTAATGTCCATATAAATAAATTCTTAAAACCATTTTTAAAACATGGACATTAATGAGAAATATTTAGAAGAATAAATCTTTAAAACACTTAAAAATGTATTTCAGTTAGAGTTTCTAACGAAAATAGAGACACTTGAATACGAATAATTGAGGTAATAAAAACTTTATAATATCATGAGAATAAAGGGATTCATGATATACTATTTCAAAGAACATTATATACACCATATAAAAGTGATTTGGTGTATAACAACAAATAAGACTCAATGGAATGTAAATTGAGATGAATTCTCTTTTAAAGACCATATCCTTAGGTTAAGGATAAATCAAAAACATAATTATGTGTGAAAAATATAAATACACTCAATATGATTGGATATTTAGTGTAAATCAATCAGATGACCTTCACACATATTCTTGTAAAAACGACACCAATGAATTGGATATTTAACTCAACAAATGGAGATTGTGTTAAAATTACTCTTATCAAGTTCATAACGATCACTTGAGAATTTATCAATGGAGTGATTATGTGTATAAAAATTATATCCACAGAAAGGGTAGTGGAAATTATGACATAATCAAATGAATATTTATTCCACACATAATCTTGGAGTAAAATAATCAATGAAGTATGCCTAAAGCTGAATGAGTAGAAATTGAAATATCAGATTCCCTTATCGATTTGGTAACATACGAAACATACACCCATGAAAGAAGGATCATACAATGATGATGTAAATACCCATAAATTAAATTATATTACACAATTAATATAATCATGGGCAATACACATACACCACATGCAATAAATAAGTGGTGAACAATGAAATTCTCACGAAATTAAGAGTGAGATAAGAAATCCCTTTGTACTTTTTCCTTGGTTGAGGGTAAGTTAACCTCCTGTATAATGGTAAAACAATTTTTATTGAATTATACAAGAATAATATTCATTAATATGATATCATATATGATCTTTTAACATTGATTTGTTAATAATATCTTAGAATTATCGTCATTTTTGGTGTTAATGGGTTCGTTTTCCTTTATATTCTTTGTTATCTGAGCCATATTTTTTATTAATGGGATGTATATTATTCATATCAAAAATTATATCAAATATTTAACCATTATTTTTAATTATTAAATCATAATTAGTCTTGAATGGATACAATGGAGAATGAATCTCATCGCGTTCGTGGAGACGGTAGTCCGTACGTACGCACGAGCGACAATATCATTCTTATGATATTAAAATAATATTTAATTTGATTTTATATCATATAAACAGAATCATTATCATGTTATATTTATTATTTACATGAATTACAAATCATTATTATACCCATCCAAATAATAATGTTTTGAATAACAATTACACCACGACGTGGAGACGGTAAGCCGTACGTACGCACGTATGGTGACATGTCATTCAAAGGATGGATAGAATACTGAAATATGGTTTTAAAATTTTTATAATAACATAAAATTATATATGATATAATGGAGTTATTATTTTATAATGGTAATAACAAAGAAAGAAGAAGTGGAAGAAGAAAGGAACTTGGAAAAGGGTGGTGAAATCATTACCTCTTCTTCGTGTTCTTCGTTTTGATTTGATCAAAAGGGCTCCTTAGGTTGGCTTTATGACTAAATTAAGGCCTCTAGGATGAATTTAGGGATGTTTAGGGAGTATTTGGGCATGGTTTGGCCTAAAATAAAGGCTTTGAAGGTGTGAAGTAATGATAAGGGGGAGTGCCCTTTTATAAGAGGGGTGAGGGGAACCTTTGGAAAAGCTAGAAATATTATTTTATAATAAATTCATATTCGGTTCATAATGGATTAAAAGTGGATTATTTAAAGGTTAAGGTGGGGATAGGTCAAAAAACAATCATCCAATAGGATTTAGATAGGTTTGGGTTACTATATTAACCTTATCTTTAAGTATTAACTCTTAGTTAATTAGTTTCACATTTACAATGTCTCTTTGTATTTTTATATTATATGGTTAATAAACTTACTATATACATACAATAGACCACAAAGTGGTTCATTAATGATACACCTATCATGATATAAGTCTCTTGTCTGAACCTTATATTTTTAGGAATTTAATAACAATTAATAATATAATATTTTTTTTAAAAACTCTTTTATGTCAATTTTAACACTATTCAATAATTGATTTTTTTAAAAGTTATAAAAGAATTATTACTTCGAATAAAGTTAATTAAATCAATCCTGATATGTCATATTAACCTATAAAATTATGTTTATTTATAAAAAGTCTCAAATTACATTTATTTTCATATTTATAATATCAATTATTCTAATTTTTCATTAATTAGGTAATTACTGTATCACCATTGTGTCAAAAATAAATTAAATTATTTAATGCCTAAAAAATATAAATAAAATACCATTATGTAGGAAATCTTTTTATATTTCTAATGAATATTTATAGTCGAAAATCCAACATATATAACCCTATGTAAAAATTGTTTTTCTAAAATATATATGCTTATGTCATTTTTGTATTTATTTTAACTGAATTAAAATAAAGTGTCATTATCACTTACAAGTGGCTCCATGGGGTCCCAAAATCAACAAATATATGCCCATGGTCGGACATGTATCCAAAAATAAGGTTAGGACACGTTTTAGGGTAATTTAGTATTATTATAATATTATTTGTTAACCCTTATTTACCGGATTTACCCTTTAACCATGGTAAATAAAATATTTACCGAAGTAATTATTCAAAATGTCTAAAAATAAAAGATACCTATTTACACAATTTAGACATACTGATTACAAATATGGAATCCATTTTTCCAAATTCAAAACACATAAGTGGCAGAAATTAATTTAAAATTAATTCTCGTTGATAAAACAAAAAGCATGTTTTTAAGAGATAATAACTATCAAAAGATTGGCACTTGTTTATGTCTGGTTTAATTGTGAAATTATTTCTAATGAAAAAAATTGAATTAAATCGTAAAAATATATTCTAAATATAACCACTCAAATTCATAATTTATCAATATTAATTATTTCTATTAAAAAAGTTGCTTTTAATTAAAATTTAGTAATTTTCACTATTCATCAAAATATGAAGTTATCCGAAAAGTACCAAAATTTCACCCTAGGATAATTTCGATATTACGAATCCAAAAATAAAGTACATTTTGAGAGATATAATTTATAAAATTTCAAAAAGTAGGTATTATTATTCATAACGGCTAGTTTGATTGGTTGTGGTGTGTTAGAATCTCGAAGTTGCGTACAATGCACACCATTGCATTATTCAAAGGGAAACGTACCGTGGAATCTTGGAGTGTTACAACCATTATCTAAAATAATGCATAAAAAATAAATATATTTTCAAATTAATTTATAAAAATAATAAAAATATACTACCTTTATAATTATTTTATAACCATATATTACAAATATATTAACCGATTATAGTTTATTTTCATTATCAGGTTTTAGATTTTTCAGTTGTTTGTTTCGTACAAGCTTTGGGAAGATGGGATCAATTCTCACCAACTAGTTTAAAGTTAAAAATTATCATATAATTCAATATATAAAAATAATTTTTTCAATTATTGATTAATTTCAATTTTCATTAAGTTAAAGACATGAAAACAAATTTTGAAAATTGAAATTATGAAGAAATTTTTTTCAATGTGTTTAAAAGTTGAAAGGTGATATATTAATAAATATTTTTAGTAGTAAAAAAAAACTCCAAAAATAATTAAAAAATATTAAATATGTAATTATGACATTATATTTACATAATATAGAATCACCTAATCATTTATGACATAATCATTACAACATCTTTTACATAGATGGTTGAATCAATCTAAATGTTAACATGTTATAATGTTTTCATGTGTAAGGAAATGTAATTATATAATGATAATATAAAATATTTAAAATCTTAAAAATTTAATAATTATCATATATCCTCATTAAATACATTCTTATAACCATCTAATATCGGTGGTGGTGAAAAACATAATTTATTGTTTGTGGAGGCAGTAATCCGCCACATTCAAGATTAACGATCTCATTTCTCAATGAATAGACGAAATGATGGTATATAAAAAATTATAATTTAATAATTTTACTTTTTAAATAGATTTTTTTTCATTAAATCCATCTATGATACCAACCTTGAGAGGTGGTGATGAAAATATACCTCATCTCATCATGGAGGTGGTAGTTTGTATGTACACATTATCATTTTTTTGGTCTCTCTTAGTGGATGGAAAGTAATGAATAATTATTGTTAATTTAATATAATGAAAATTTATTATACTTATTATAATTATTTTATTATATTAATAAGTTTATAGATGGTTTAGTAAGGATTATATTAAAATAAAAGAGTATGTGAAAGTAATACTCATATTTGAAGCTTGAATTTTCTCTTGGAAAACTCCATGGAAATGAAGGATTTAAGAAACCTAAAGGTGGTAATAAGATAATGAATATGGGAGAGGTTTCTAGGAGTATAAAATTGGTGGAGTTTAAATAAATAATTTTAAGGATAATTGAGTCTTTAAGTGGTGGAAATGTTACCTTTTATAAGGGAAGATGATGGTTTTTTTGGAAGTAACCATTATATTTGAAATAATGTGATGTTAATATTCAAAGGTAAATGAATCCAAAATGGAAAAAAGTAGAGGGTAAGTTTTTTGGGTCTATATTATCCTCATACACTCGTTTTTTAAGAATACCTAGAGTTTTTTTAGCCTTTTTTATTTTAGATTTTTAATATTTACCCTAATTTACTTTTACCTTGGTAATTAATTCTTAACTTTTGTAATTAATATTATAGACATATGTATAATAAATCATTTATATATGTGCTAATTTTGTTTCTTACTTTCAGTCTTCTGCGATTTACTGTTGTATTGTATTATTACTCCATCCGCTATTGTTAACTATTTTACATCTGTTGTGTTACTATGCCAATGAGGGCATAGTTTCTCCACTATCACACCCCAGGGCCCTCGCTGCTAGTCAGCAGCCTTTGGTGTTTGAGGAAATTTTCTTGAGGCCATGTGACCAACTAGGTATGGGGAAACTCTAGGCGGATTTTGGAACTGGGATGTTACAAAATCCTTAAAGATGGTACTTATTTTGGAAACAAATTAATGTTTTACCCATGAAATGGGGTAGGGTAATTTCTATAGAGATATAATAAGAATAATTAAAAATACATTACAAGAATTTTTTTTAAATTTTGGGTAAGTATATTGGTTAAATGGTTAATGGGTTAAATTCATTTAGCATAAAAATATGTTATCAGACCAACCCCCATTATACCATATGTGTAGGATATAAGATCTAAATTTATTGGAAATAATCAAAGCCAATACTTTTGATTCCATCCCAGTACATATTCCAATAATTAATAGTTTATAAATATATAAACCATTATAAATTTATGTATTATAATAATCTAGGAAACAAAATTATTTCGTGGAACATGTCCATAATCCATGATACACTTGATGGAGTAAATGTAGCATTTGTTTAACAATCATAAAACACAACTTATCTCGATTAGTATGTTATCCCTAACCAAGGTCTCAATCATGAAGTTAGTTTACTCAACCATCTATATAATGAGATTTTTTTCTATTTATATTGATCATCAAGGAAAAATTAATGTAAAATAGAAAGGGAAATGTAGATATATACATTATCAAAACTCACACACATAAATAAAATTGAAATAACCCACACATGCGAATGAATTTAAAGAAGATTAACGAAATGTTTTACAGATGAATTTAAGATAACTAATGAATATAATTATATATCTAAATAAGGTTATTGGAGTTTGGAGTACATTAAGAATCTAGTATTAAAATTATACATAAAAATATAATAATACTCTTCAGATTTTGTAAAATTAAAGAGTAAAATAATGATGAATGAAGAGACGAGGATGGGTCTCCTTTGTCCTAACTAGATTTTTTTATTTTCATCAAGACCTATAACAAGGTATTTTGGTTTAAAATATCCTTAATTAAATTCTAAAATTACAAAAACCTTGAAAGGAAATGCATGAAGCAATTAATTATCAAGAGGGGTGGATGATGTTTCCTCTAAATGTGACCTTAGAGAGATGAAAACTATTTGAAAAATTAGACCACCAAGACATTAAATGTGATCATGTAATTTTTATATATATATTAGTTTGTTATAAAAATAATTCATATCCATTTGACATGTTTAGGAAAATTTATAGATGAGATACTAAAGTATACTCAGGTGGCCTAATAGATACTTCACATTAGAATATTCACATTTACCATGTATTTATGAATATGAAAACTCTGAGATCTTAGTGTATGCAAGTTAATAAATTTATTTCCCATATAGTTCTCTGTAATTAGATAAAATTTTAGATCATGTAGACATATGGTTTAGATATTTTTCATAATAATGAGACTTATCCAAACTATTGGTAGATTTATATTTCACCAACTAATGCTTAAATTGGGTCACTTATTCAATGAATTGAACCATGATTTTGTATAAAAAATTTAAAAAAACTTTATTTTGTTCCATTTAGTTATTTCATGGAATTATAGATTTTTTATTTTACCCAGTATCGTAAATATCACAAATGGTCTATCATTAATGGAACTAATGTGGTGTATTTTTTCCATGAAGAAAATGGAACTCCACCTAATAATATATATCATTCATCATTTTAATGATATATTGAAAAAATATTCCATTAATATTAAAAAACAATATTAAATGTAATTTTATTACAATGTATTGTGTTATGATTGAAATATGAAACTACAATAAAATACGATGAATTCAAACAACGATTTAAAATTTTATTCAATACCAAGACCAAAAAATTTCATGAAAAAATTCTGTAATTTATGATCAACTCAATATTATAAGTTATTCAATCATCGTCATTGGAATTTAAATATCACATACTATTTATAACCCATGGAGTGTCTTAAACTATGACGTTGGTATACTATTGGTTCATGTTTCATGTTGAATCAGTATTCATGGCATTAGGAAAGATACCTGACATGAGATCCTTTATACATTGATTCATTTATTATTGAAGACTTGATGTCGACTTATTCAAGGGGTTGATTTGTAATGTTCTTGGTCATGAAATTGATTATTCTTTTTCTAACTTGGTATTTTTACTCTTTTATAATGATTATGAACTACAGGCCCTTGATTGAGTTATATTCTGGGGGTCTATATGCACAAATAGATAATAACATATGAAATGTACATATATTTTGGGGAAGGTTTATATGATGTTATCATATATTAGGTTAAAATATATGTTATGTTTTTAGCCACATGGGTTGTATATACAGGAATTATCCAGAACATATAAGTAATTTTATATTATTGATATACTTCATGTATCATGGTCACTCGATATCTTGTGAAAAGGGATTATATGATAATGAATGATTTTATTTGATACATATGGTGGGCATAAGCTTATAAATATATGTGTTTTATGGAAATATTTATAGATTCCATTACATATTGAGTACCACTAAAAAATTTCTAGCGTCCTCTCTTTTCATAGATTTATGAAGATGATAACTCATTATTGTTTTCATTTTTATAAATACTCATGGGGTAACATGTCACGAACTGCCTTCACCAAAAGGTGGGAAGGGTCATTAGATTTCCAGGCCCTTCCTTCTTTAAGTTGAAGGAGAGATAACGACCCCTGAGACCCGCCTTCAATAGGTCCCAGAGTGGCGACTAGCACCAAGGGTATAGAAATTTCTCACAAATGGAAGGAATTACCCCTTTTTGTTTTATAGGATCGGGAGATAAGATGACGAAACTCAACAAAAACAAGGTAAAAGAAAAGTAAAACTAAAAGTAAACCATTCCCACATGCATGTTCCAAAAGTAAAAGCCACAAAGTACAAAAAGGTGACTACAAAGGTAAGTACCAAAGAAAGAAAAACAGCAACTGCAACTGCCCCGAAGGTCCGAGCTAGTATGGTCCCGCGTGATCCCCAAAGTCCTCCTGGAAACCTGAAAGCAGTTTTTATATGTGTAGGGTGAGAATATAAGTACACTCAGTAGGGAAAAACCAAGGACTCTCGTGCACAAGTGGGGGAACATACTAAAGTCCCGTGAGAAAAAAAGTAAACCAAAACACCTATCAAGGTAAACTATCCACCCAAGCCTCACCAAGGAGCACTCCCCAAATAACGCAAGTCAAGTAATATATATATAAGAGCACATCGATGTTTGGGTACCCCACGCCACTTTCCCACTTGTTATTTAGACATCCTATGACTCAGACCAATCCCGCCTTTCTCACCGTAGTCCCACTGCCGCACCCACCCGCACACACCTGGACCACAACCACACGTAGTCCCACTGTCAAAATACCTCCCGTAAACACATGGGCCACCACTGTCACACGTAACCACACTTGCAAACACCTAGGCTAGAACAACCACCACCTCACCTGAAAACACCTGGGCTAGAAGATCTACTGCCACGCCTGAAGACACCTGGGCCTCATCCCGAAGACACTTGGGAAACCACCTGCCGCACACACCTGGCCAACCACCACACTACCCCGCCCGAAGGTTATTGGGATAATAATGGTCCTCAGGCCATCACAGCCTACCCGAAGATACTTGGGCTATCCGGGAAAGGGAGCAGAAAATGAGATAATAACCATCCACTAGTAATAGTGTTGGGAAAACACCCTCCCCCATGAAATGGGGGTGCTCGGCACTAAGTGCTCAACAAGGGTGGGGCACGAATAAGAAACACAAAACTACAAGTATATAAGTATAGGTAACTAGAACTCACCCAAAGTTAAGGTTTTTCTTCAGCCAACCTAAAGGACACAACCAACACCCGGGTCTGATTCACGACTCTCGCCAACAGAACCCATTTGTCCCATTCCTGTTTTCATGTTCAGTAAAAATGTTCAAATAAGTTTATGCACTACTGGGAAACTAAACCATAAGCATAATCAAGGAAAAGAAACCATCCAAACGTCAACTAAGCATCCACACCCATTTCTCTTGTAAAGTCACAACAACAAGGAAAAGTGAGAACCCTCGAAGCACTGGAACCCGATAGTCCCGAGACACTACCCCGTGTCCCCTTCCCCAAAAAGGTTTTTCATCAACAGGGGATCCCACCCTAAATCGTGATATAACAAGGTAACCACCCGGTCTCAAAACTCACAAACACTGAATCCATAACAACAGGGAATCCCATCCCCAATTTCACAACCACCGAGAGTATAAAAACAGGGGATCCCATCCCCTCCCACACCTCGAACAACCAGCCCGCGAAAGAAGAACAACCCAAGCAAGCAGGCTCACACATGTATTTTCAGATTTAAAAGATTTTACACATTCCATGATTTTGAAATTCCATGTGCTTTAACCAGGAGTTATCACAGAAGAGGATATATCCTGGTGCCTTCAATTTATTTTGCCGGGTGTACGTGATTAACCAATTAAATTTTCACAACAGGAGTTCACAACCACAAAGAATCCATTTTAAACATCACAAGGGGTTCATTAGTGCACATACAATGACCACCAATGGCCTTGATTTTTAGAAGGCGTAAGCCATCACAACTCAGAAGGATGAACATAATATAGAACAACATCAACGATACACTACCCCCTTTCTTTCTTTATAGGATCCATTCATTATCTTTATTAGGTCTGGATTACCCAATTCTACGGAGTCAAAACACGCCCACCCCGCATGATACACAAAAGTGAGAGACGAAGGAGAAAATTCCCTACTTGTTGATAGACGATCGACGCCGGGCATGGAACTTTACGGATAACGATGTGGCTTGACTGATGCACCAGAAGCTGTTCGTGAAAATCCGCGATCCAGGAAAGAAGAAACCACGCCTAACCCTTTAATTTATAAGGGCCGCAGATGGTTGAGATAAGAACGTGAAACAACGTAAGGGGCGTGGGTCGTGGGTTGAAAATACATTTCACACATCATTAAAGGGGTTGGGTGGTTTAAAACGACTCATTAACCATTTAATTAAAACTCTTATGGGCATTACGGGCCTTTAAAACGTGCTCAAACGGGTCAAAATAGGGTTTAAAACCCTAATTGCGCAAGAAGGAACGCCACTGGAAAGAACCCGTGAGGGTTTTCTAGAGCCACCGGTGGCTAAGGGATATCAATGGGTGATGGATACCGGTAGTCCAAGGCTACCGGTAGGCCATGGCCACCGGTAGGCCAAGGCTATCGGTAGGACAAGTTACCGGTAGGCCTGCTACTGGTAGGCTAAGGCTACCGATAGGCCTACACCACCGTGATTCCCAGACCAGAAAACCCAACATGAGATTTTCACAAAGTAAAGGTTCCCCACAAAACCCAGGCCGTTACATTAGATACCTCTTAAATGATTCTCATCCCCGAGAATCAAAACAAACCAGAAGGAAGGAGAGGGTCCGAACAACCACCTCTAAAGATACCTCTTAGGAGTGATCCCATGCCAAACTAAAAACACTTCCATATCAAGAACCCAACAACATACCATGCCAAACTTCCCAGGCATGTGGATTGGGGAGTCTCCTCCCCCATGTCAAGATATTATCCGCTTTGGGCAGCACTGACTCTCCCGCATGAGTTTAATCGCATCCACCTTAATGCGTCTTGATTAGTGGGCAGGTTCTCTCCTCCCCCATAGAAAGGGCTTTTCACACACATTCAGAGGAAAGAAAACCAGTACATTTCATAGACAAAAAGACAAAACGTTCTACCACAATAGGTATAACAAGGAAAAAAACTCAAAACAACTCAAGGTACTGGGTACGCATCTGTGCTTCCCTCTCCCACATACTCTCCTCAAGCCCACTATGTCTCCATAACACACGAACCAAGGGAATGGTTCGCCCATGAAGTTCCTTCTACTTGCGATCCTCGATCATCACTGGTCTCTCCACAAAAGTCACGTCGTCCTCGATGTCCAGATCACCCCAATCAAGGATGTGTGAATCATCGTGCAGATACTGACGGAGCTGGGACACATGAAAGACATCATGTATCCTCAGTAGCGGCGGTGGTAACGCTAGCTGATAAGCCACTTCACCGACCTGCCGCAACACTTCAAAGGGTTCGATGAACCTGGGAGAAAGCTTACTCCCCTTGTTGAACCTCCGCTGCCCACGCCGAGGGGATACCTTCAAGAACATGTGTTCTCCAACCTCAAACTCCAAGGGCGTCCTCCTGGTATCAGCATACGACTTCTGTCGGTCCTGGGCCGCCTTCATCCTTTCCCGTATCAGCTGAACCTTCTCTGTTGTGCTCTGTACCACCTCCAGGCCAAGGATTCCCGCCTCTCCCACTTCGGTCCAACATACAGGTGAGCGGAATGGCCTCCTGTACACGGCTTCAAATGGGGACATACCAATGGTAGAGTGGTAACTATTATTGCAAGAAAAATCTACCAGGGGCAAGTATCGCACCCATGATCCAACTGAGTCCAGAACACATGCCCGCATCATATCCTCCAAGGTCTGGATGGTGTGCTCTATCTGTCCATCTGTCTGGGGATGGAAAGCTGTGCTAAGATGCAGCTGGGTTCCAAAAGCATGCTGCAATCCTCTCCAGACTTTCAAGGTAAACCGTGCATCCCTATCTGAGACTATCGACCTCAGAACGCCATGTAATGGCACCACCTCATCCACGTACCTTCGCGCCAAAGCATCTACTGAACTCGACTCCCTGATTGCCCGAAAGTGATCCAATTTCGTCAACTGGTCCACTACCACCCAGATGGCGTCGTATCCTCCTTGGACCTTGGGTTGTCCTGTGATGAAATCCATTGAGATGTCATACCACTTACACTCGAGGACAACTATAGGCTACAGTAGGCCGCCTGGAACTCTATGTTCAGACTTCACTTGCTAACACACTAAGCACTTGGCCACAAACTCTTCCACCGCTTTCTTAACTCCGGGCCACCAAAACTGCCTCTTTAGTCCCTGGTACATCTTGGAAACTCCTGGGTGTACCGCCAGGGGTGAGTTGTGGAACTCACTAAGAACCTTGCCGTGCATCGACTCCAGAACAAACAACCTTCCCTGGAAAAGCATCCGGTTTTGACCATCCTCTTTCCATCCTTCCAGAGCATTGCCCTAGTCAACTTGGTCACACATCACTTCGCACTCTGGGTCTCCCCACTGAGACTCCTCCACTTGCTGAAACAGAGATGACTGTACTGTCATCTGATATAGGAAACCTCTATCACTATCCATCTTCGCATCCATGTGAAAGTCAGCCAACTCCTCCATCGCCTTCCAGGCATCCGCCGACTCTCAGACCGCATCCTTCTGCATCCTCCTGCTCAAGGAATCAGCCACTACATTTCCCTTGACCTCAGTATAAGAGATCTTGAAGTCATAATCCTGGAGGAACTCCACCCATCTCTGCTGTCGCAAGTTTAAGTCCCGCTGGGAGAAGATATACCTCAAGCTTTTGTGATCTCTGAAGACCAAAAAGCATTCTCCGATGAGGTAGTGCTGCCATAACTATAGCGCAAAAATGACCGCTGCAAGCTACAGGTCGTGGGTGGCATAATTACGCTCATGAGGGCGTAGCTTCCTGGACCCATAAGAGATCACCCCTTGTCACTGCATCAACACACATCCTAGGCCTTGTCCTGAAGCATCACAGAATACCTCATAGACCGCCCCTTCTTCTGGTAATCTCTGCACTGGGGAACTAACCAAATTATCCTTCAGATAGCTGAAGGTTGACTCGCATTTCTCACTCCATACGAAAACCTGGTCCTTCTTGGTTAGGGCTGTCAAAGGGGATACTACTCTGGTGAAGTTGGGTATGAACCTCCGATAGTAACCTTCCAGCCCGAGGAAACTACAGACCTCTGCCACATTCTTGGGTGCTACCCAAGAAACAACTGCCTCAACCATTGACGGGTCCACCACTACCCCCTGCTCGGACACTACGTGCCTGAGGAAGTGCACTTACCGCGTCCAGAACTTACATTTCGATAACTTCCCATAGAGATGATGCCATCGGAGGACCTCCAAAATTGTCCTCAGGTGCTCCACATGGTCCTCCTCTGATCTTGAATAGATCAGGATGTGTTCGATGAACACAACTACGAACCGATCCAGGTACTCTCGGAATATGGAGTTCATAAGACCCATGAACACAGCTGGGGAATTCGTAATGCCAAAGGGAATAACTATGAACTCTAAGTGTCCATATCTGCACCTAAATGCCGTCTTCGAGATGTCACTTTCCTTCACTCTTAGTTGGTGATACCCAGACCGCAGGTCGACCTTCGAGAACCATCCCACCCCTTTTAGATGGTCGAAAAGATCGTCTATCCTTAGAAGAGGGTAGCGATTCTTGATCATCACCTGATTCAGCCTCCTGTAGTCTATGCACAATCTAAGGCCACCATCTGCCTTCTTTGTGAACAAGACTAGAGCACCCCACAGTGACGCACTCGGCCGAACATAACCCCTCTTCATCAGATCATCAATTTGGATCCGCAACTCCCGCAGCTCTGAGGGTGTCATCCGGTAAGGAGCCATCAAGATCGGACGAGCACCGGGCTGCAGGTCTATCCCAAACATGATATCACGTCGAGGGGGTAGAGTCGTCACCTCCTCAGGGAAGACGTCCATAAACTCGCGGATGATCTCTGGTACTTCCACCATCTCAGCATCTACTGGTTCTACTGACAGCTTGGCTAGCAAGGAGAGAAGGGGTTCCTCTCACCTGCTACCCTTCTAACTACTCCGCTCAATGGTGAAGGTAACACGCTGGCCACCCAAGCCTGAGAACAAAACCCTTCCTTGGAAATAGTCGGTGATGACACACACATAGAATAGCCAGTTGATGCCTAGGATGACATCGTATGGCTGTATCTGTAGCAGAAGAAGATCCCTAACTGACTGGTGTGGCCCTATCATTAGTCTGCATCCCTGAAAAACAAACAACAAGTCGGTCTGACCTCTGACTGGTGTGCTCAACACCAGGGGCACTGAAAGTCTCTCGGAATCTAGACCCAAGGCACGGGCTAGACTGGGTGCAATTAAAGAGTGCGAAGCTCTGGTATCGAACAAGGAAAAAGCAAGAGTACTGAACAAACTGATCATACCTCGAACAACCTCCGGACCTGTCAGAACTGCTTCCTCTACGGCGTGTAACTGTCCACGCACAGCTCCTCTGCCCCTCAGCTGTCAGCCACCTCCCCAACCACGCCCCGGTCAAGGTCCCTGAGGAGCGCCCTGAGGTCGGTCTCCTCCTCCTATGTCTGCCCTTGGAGGAGCGGGAGCTCACTGTCCCTGTTGCTGCTGCTGCTGCTGGAAAGGCCTGGCTGGAAGCTGCTACTGGGGTGGGTGGTGGGGCTGTCCGCCACCGCCATACTGAACCCGTTCCGGGCACTGAATCCGGAGATGTATAGGGATACCACAGACGAAGCATTGCGGTTCCGATCCCAAAGTAAAAGGGAGAGGACAAGGGGATCAGAAGTGAAACTGCTGCAGCCTACTCCTTGCTGGTCAGAACCTGGAGGGTCCTGACGCTGGAGGCCTGGTGCTGACGGCCTTCCCCTTTGATGGTCCCAGCTAGATCCCCTCTCGTGACACTCCTCCTAGAGCGTGCATCCTCTCCACCACTTCGACCTTCTTTTGGACCTCCAAGTATGTCGGAAGGGTAAAGGGGGTAACAACATACTGGAGGGAGGGTCGGAGTGCCTCCTCCAAACGTCTTGCCCGAGACTCTTTGTTGGGAAAGAGGTCCAGGGTAAAACGTAGGAGGTCCTTGAACTTGATCCCTAGCTCCCTCACGGACATACTCCCATGTTGGAGGGAGAGTAGCTCCTGTCTTTTTTCCGCCTTCATTTTTGAAGAGAGGAATTCTGCCCGGAACTCCCTATCGAAATCCGCCCAAGCCACCTCAACCTCTCTCCTCTCCCCCAGGTAAAGCGTCCACCACTGACACGCCGCTCCCAGTATCTGGCTGACGGCCATAGGAACCTAGTACTCGATCGGGGCCCGAATCAGGCTGAAAGCTATAACTAGATTTTCTAGCCAGCCTTCCGTCTTCATGTCAGAGGTGCTGCCCTTATACCTCTCGAGGGTCTGTTGCTGGAAGGACCGAAGAGTCCTCTGCCACTGGTCGTCCTCCTCTTCTCGGTCAGCTCTCTGCCGATTAGCCAACGTAATCTGCGGGGCCTCGATCGCCTGTGCCACACGCGGTCGCCTTCCAGGTACCATAGCTATAAGGTAAACAAGGAATGCCTAAGACCAAGTAGTGCAGAATATTGTCTTTAAAACTTCTTAAACTTTTCAGTTTATTCTTAATGCCTAAAACACCCTAGAAACACGAGAACACAAGTCATGATGATGCATGTACCTTTCCTAGGGTCTCTCTACCCTGCAATCAGCATGGCCTCACTTGGTCGTTCGGTAGGTCCAGAGTCCTTGCATCAGATCACGGGGGGCCCTAAAATCCCATGTCCTATCCAGTCTTCCCTGGCCTAATTCACGCACCGAGGTCACCCAACACTATTTACCTACCATCCCATGCAATCCTCACTGTGCCTAACTCCAGACTCCATCCTATCTCTCAACCTCACTCTAATACCATTATGTCATGACTTGCCTTCACCAGAAGGAGAGAAGGGTCAACAGATTTCCAGGCCCTTCCTTCTTTAAGTTGAAGGAGAGATAATGACCCCTGAGACCCGCCTTCAATAGGTCCCAGAGTAGCGACTAGCACCAAGGGTATAGAAATTTCTCACAAATGGAAGGCATTACCCCTTTTTGTTTTATAGGATCGGGATATAAGATGATGAAACTCAACAACACCAAGGTAAAAGAAAAGTAAAACCGAAAGTAAACCATTCCCACGTGCATGTTCCAAAAGTAAAAGCCACAAAGTACAAAAAGGTGACTACAAAGGTAAGTACCAAAGAAAGAAAAACAGCAACTGCAACTGCCCCGAAGGTCCGAGCTAGTATAGTCCCGCACGATCCCCAAAGTCCTCCAGAAAACCTGAAAGAAGTTTTTATACTTGTAGGGTGAGCATACAAGTACACTCGGTAGGGAAAAACCAAAGACTCTCGTGCACAAGTGGGGGAACGTACTAAAGTCCCGTGAGAAAAGGAGTAAACCAAAACACCTATCAAGGTAAAATATCCACCCAAGACTCACCAAGGAGGACTCCCCAAATAACTCAAGTCAAGTAATATATATATATAAGAGCACATCGATGTTTGGGTACCCCGCGCCACTTTCCCACTGGTTATTTAGACATCCTACGCATCGGACCAATCCCGCCATTCTCACCGCAGTCCCACTACCACACCTTCCTGCACACACTTGGGCCACAACCACACACAGTCCCACTGCCAAAATCCCGCCCGCAAACACCTGGGCCACCACTGTCACACGTAACCACTCCTGCAAACACCTAGGCCAAAACAACCACCACCTCGCCCGAAGACAACTAGGCTAGAAGATCCACTGCCACGCCTGAATACACCTAGGCCTCATCCCGAAGACACTTGGGAAACCACCTGCCGCACACACCTGACCAACCACCACACTACCCCGCCCGAAGGTTCTTGGGCTAATATTGGACCTCAGACCATCATAGCCTGCCCGAAGATACTTGGGATATCCAGGAAAGGGAGCAGAAAAGGAGATAATAACCAGCCACTAGTAATAGTGTTGGAAAAAACACCCTCCCCCATGAAATGGGGGTGTTTGACACTAAGTTCTCAACATGGGTGGGGCGCGAATACGAAACACAAAACTACAAGTATATAAGTATAGGTAACTAGCACTCACCCAAAGTTCATGTTTTTCTTCAGCCAACCTAAAGGAAACAACCAACACCCAGGTCCGAGTCACGACTCTCGCCAACAGAATCCATTTGGCCCATTCTTCTTTTCATGTTCAGTAATAATGTTCAAATAAGTTTATGCACTACTGGGAAACTAAACCATAAGCATAATCAAGGAAAAGAAACCAGCCAAACGTCAACAAAGCACCCACACCCAGTTCTCATGTAAAGTCACAACAACAAGGAAAGGTGAGAACCCTCGAAGCACTGGAACCCAAAAATCCCAAGACACTGCCCCGTGTCCCCTTCCCCAAAAAGGTTTTTCATCAATAGGGGATCCCACCCAAATCGTGATATAACAAGGTAACCACCCGGTCTCAAAACTCACAAACACTGAATCCATAACAACAAGGAATCCCATCCCCAATTTCACAACCACCAAGATTATAAAAACAGAGGATCCCATCCCCTACCACACCTCCAACAACCGGCCCGCGAAAGAAGAACAACCCAAGAAAGAAGGCTCATGCAGGTATTATCAGATTTAAAAGATTTTACACATTCCATGATTTTGAAATTCCGTGTGCTTTAACCGGGAGTTATCACAAAAGAGGATCTATCCTGGTGCCTTCAATTTATTTAGCCGGGTGTACTTGATTAACCAATTAAATTTTCACAGTAGGAGTTCACAACCACAAAGAAGCCATTTTAAAAATCACAAGGGGTTCATTAGTGCACATACAACGACCACCAACGGCCTTGATTTTCAGAAGGCATAAGCCAGCACAACTAAGAAAGATGAACATAATATAGAACAAAATCAATGATACACAACCACCCTTTCTTTATTTATAGGATCTGTTCATTATCTTTATTAGGTCTGGATTACCCAATTCTATGAAGTCAAAACACGCCCACCCCGCATGATACACAAAAGTGAGAGACGAAGGAGAAAATTCCCTAATTGTTGATAGACGATCGACGCTGGGTGCAGAACTTTATGGATAACGATGCGGCTCGACCGATGCACCAGAAGCTGTTCGTGAAAAGCCGCGATCCAGGAAAGAAGAAACCACGCCTAACCCTTTAATTTATAAGGGCCACAGACGGTTGAGATAAGCACGTGAAACGGTGTAAGGGGAGGGGGTCGTGGGTTGACCATATGTTTCACACGTCATTAAAGGGGTCAGGTGGTTTAAACTGACTCATTAACCATTTAATTAAAACTCTTATGGGTGATATGGGTCTTTAAAACATGTTCAAACGGGTCAAAATAGGGTTTAAAACCCTAATTGTGCAAGAAAGAATGCCATTGGAAAGAACCCGTGAGGGTTCGCCAGAGCCACCGACGGCTGAGGGCTACCGGTGGGTGACGGCTACTGGTAGGCCAAGGCTACCGGTAGGCCAAGGCCACCAGTTGTCCTGCTACTGGTAGGCTAAGGCTACCGATAGGCCTACACCACCGTGATTCCCAGACCAGAAAACCCAACATGAGAGTTTCACAAAGTAAAGGTTCCCCACAAAACCCGGGCCGTTACATAACACATTATGGTTTATTAATTAGTGACTACATTTTATAAAAAATATACAGATTCTATAAATTATCTTAGAGGTCTTCCAAAATGAGTTTTGGATAGATATTCACATTTTGTTACATTTGATGTGATTCATAGTGAAATTTATTTTATATTTCAAAAATTGTTTTTCAAATATAAAAAAGGAGTTTTGGATATGACTTCATATTTTAATATAAATGTTAGAAAATATATAGTGAAATAGAATAATGTCTATGAGGATTTAGAATAAGTGGGATTTTAATGGAGATATTCCTTAAATACTAAATGAATATATGATATATATATATATATATTGTCTTATATCATAGTGTATTGTATAATTATATCATATATTTCTATATACATGATATAGAGGCATATTTTATTCCCTGGTGTGAAGTATTATATGTTGTGATATAGATATGACACAACATTCCCCCAAAAATCATAATATTATAATATATATCATTCATGTGCTATCATAGATATAGAATTTGAACAATAATTGCTAATATGAAATTCTTCTTCCATGTGTTGTATAACTATTATCTAAATTTCAAATGATAAAATGGTATGGAGAATAAAAGATACAAATCTATTTAAAATGAATATATGGATGAATGGATAGATGTTTTTTAGAACCACCTTCCATTACGTGAAAATTTGATAAATGTCTGACTAAATAAATTGATGCTCGATGCGTATCCCCATGGCTTCTATAAAAGAGTTCGAGGCTATTAAAATGGAATCTAATATATTTGGATATTATGATGATTGTTACCAGGTTGATTCTCTATTATTTGGATTCATTTACACCTACGGTAAGTGTAAAATATTTTCAAAATATGAATAATACATATGAATTAAGGGATTCATCAATCCAGGGATACCTAGGAGGAAAGATTCATTTCATTAATTTTATTCAATATTTATCATGTAAGTCATATAAAACATGAAGCTAATCCATCATTGATATATGACATGTTTTTAATTTTTTTATTATCCATGTTTTTTTTATTTCAATCATGAATGGTATTTTTTTATAGATTCATATATCTTTTAACACTTTTGTAAGTGTTATTAAATCCTTACAAACCTTACAAATTTATTTCCCCTTATTTTAATTTATAAAGAGCATAAAAAAAGGGATAACACTATTTGATTTTGGTATTAAATTGTGGATTATATAATTTATATAATACAGTTTAAATGATAAGAAACTATGCATTTTATCATACACCCACCTGAAATTACACTAATAGTTATCATTATATATGGAAAAGTCGTTTCTAACTATAAAATATATTTATTTTAAACATTATGAATTTTTTAACTTTACTATACATATTTCAACATTAATAAACACTAAAAACATTAATTTATTCCCATTTAATTTTTAATGTATTACTATATAGAAATTCATGAAAATCTATATAGCGTCATGTGAAACCAAACATATACATGACTTCATAGTTACTATTTATAAATTTTTTTATTTTGTTTGAATATACAAATTTTTATCAATTCATTTTAGAGAAATTGTCCTAGTATAATTAATAATGCCTTAAATTATATTGGAGATTAAAATGGGGTTTCAAATTGGTATATTTTGTTCTAAAATATGAAGTTTGTTTTTGTACCCACATTCTTTACAAAAATTTATATATATTTAATATAATGCATTGATAACTATTTATTCTTAGTTTGGAATATTATTCAATTTATATCCTATATATACTATATTTTGAATAATTTTAATTTGATTGATTAAAGGTTTATATATCATTATGAAAAGTTTGGATATGTAATATTTTATATGATAATTATCACTCTCTAATATTGAGTATGAATTGAATAGATTTGAGTATAAAATTTCACTTTCATGATAACTTTTATATTTCTTTAATTGTGAATTTTAGATAAATATATCATCATAAATTCTTGAGAGAGGGATATACTTATTTCATGGTTTTATTTTATTTACATTAAAATTATTATATGAATAAAATTTATGGGATGCATCTTGGATGATTTTGAATTGAATAATTTAATCTTTTACATTAAAAGATCATGTGATGTATGATAAATTATATTAACATATATTACATACATGTAAATTTTGAGGAAGATGAATGTGATGCATAAATTGAATCATTATAACCATGAATATATATATATATGGATTTCATTAGATAATTCAAGGATTTATTCAATATTTGTATAAGTTAAATACTCTAGGATGATTAAAAAATACTAATTAATATTAAGATGATAAATTTCATACAATTATTATAATTTTAAAGACCTTGATAAAATTAATGGGTGTGTCATAATAATGATAGGAACCCATTATTTATGTAATTCAAATATAAATTTTTTAACTATCATATATGATTATGAATGTTTTATTATCCTTTTTTAGGTTACCCATATTTGATTATGTTCTCATAGTATATTGTTGTGATGATTTGTATGGTAAATTTGTAAAATATGTTGACTACACAACTACTTTCAAGATTGATATGATGTAATTAACAATAATTTACTACCTAAAAACTATAGATCGAGACAAAAAATCCAAATTCCACTCCGGGAACGATAAAATTTGCACAGTGGATGTAATTCCCTCAACTTGTAATTTCACATATGACCTAAACCAGGTCATTACATTGCCTTATTACTGTCTCCTAATTCTAGATGGAAAAAAATCACTAATAGAAATGGAAAAATGATATCAAATTCTGAGTATATACCCTCTATATTGTGAAGTATAATAACATTTAAATAGAATTAATTATAATATTAATACTAATAATAATTTAAAACATGGAATTATAAGGGAACATATACAATGATATAATAAAAATAAAAATTAAAAACAAAATGGAGTGAAATTTTGACACATGTATACAATAAAAATTTATTAAGTAATAGGTTGATTATTTATAGAGTCTATAATAACTAAAATAAATGATAATGAAACACTAAAATAATAACTTATGCATTACCATTGTACCATACCCCCAGTTATCATTGATCTCCTATATCTTATCAAATTATACAGTAATTCGTACATAAACCTACATTCTATGTATAGAGTCAAAACATCAACTATGGGGCATGTGATTTGAGAGATTAAAAAACTCAATAGGGACCAACAACATTGTCTCTATGCACACACGCACAAACAACTGATATATCTCATGCACATATATCCACACACTATTACCATCACTAAAGACACATTTATTAAAGTCTAAAGAAACCTATAAATATTTTATAATAATATTCCCATGGCTAATTCCAACTAAAAAGAAAAAGATAGAATATAAATAACAAGCATACCAATAATTAACATGAATCTTTATTAAAAGTAAGAATAACTATAATTGTAAATTGAAAGGAAATAATATAGGATACACCATCATCACAGTTTTATTGTATGTATACAAGAAATTTATAACCCAAAATTCATAAAACACTTGTTAATATTCGTAAAACAAATGTTTATGAACATGAATAATAATATAAATGGTAGAAATTAATTAAAAACAAAATAAATAATGAAATAACACATAAGATGACATGAAAACTAAACCGTTATATTTAATAAATCTTAACATATAATAGTTTACAGAAATGGAATTATTGTATAAATCCATTTTTCAAAAATGTTTCCCAAAAAATAATACCAATATCCACTAATTCCTTATATAGTTTCAAAATATATGAGTTATTACCCTTCCACAATAGGTCTTTACTCAAGAACACCAGAAATTATCAAAAAATTTGGTGATGGAATAATCCCTACTCTGATAAGTCTTCTTGTCAATATATACATGTAAGTTAAGGCATATTTCTACCCTATCCATACATAACTACTTTTAAACATCCCTTATCGGATAAAAACCATCCTAAACTACCCTAGGTAAACTCAAATTAGTGAAAGAAGAAGGATACAAAACACCTCAAATGAGTAATCTTACTCAATGAGAACTGTTATCTCACCAATAATCAAACCTTAAATGCTGACCATCATATTATTCAAAATCATCACTAAAGATTTACTAAATACACTCAATGAAAAACCTAACACTACTGCAAAAAATATCATAAGAAATAAAAAACTCAACTTAAGGACTCATTTGCTTAATGGGGTTTTATGTGACCTGCATGGCTTAATGTTACAATGATATAATGGATATAATTACCTAAAATGTATATATATTAGATATGGTATGATTATATACAGTCTAAGAATAATTACTCACCCTCACATGATCACCCAAAGATCCATTTTCTGAATACTAGCTCATAAAAACCTATTAATAATATCTCTCTATCACACCATGCATGAAAATGAATATATTTTAAGAAAAATCAAAAAGGAAATCCTAATTAGTTTATTATGATAAATCACATTAATCCTTAAATGTATTCAACATCAATCACTAGAAAATAGAAATATTGAATAAAAACAATAAAATTAGGAAGTTGACATAAATATCTGAGGAGTGACAAAAAGGGTAGTAAAATAAAGGACACACAAGATTATAATTATTGATAGGGTGTAATTTTAGTAAATAAGTCATGAATTATATGGCAGAGAAAGGATATAAAAGTGGAATAAGATAGGAGGGAAAATGAATAGAGGGAGATCAGTCTCCTTAAGTCCTAGTTTGAAAGAATGAAAAATATGTAGGGGTTAATGCTTACTTTTTAAATTTTAAATAAAATTTAATTTTAATAAATAAATAAATAGATCAAGATAAACATGGTACATGATATTCCCTGATACACATTCCCAATTCCATATATAATTTTTTGAGTGTTGACTACATCATTGGTGGAATCTCTAGGTAATAACCCTCTTAGTGTACTCAGTTATCCCCTAATAGAAACTTGGTAGAACCTAAAAACATTTACTACATATGAAAATATCTCTCAACTATCAGGGGAGGACCCAAATTTCCACTAAAACCTCAAAAAAATTTAAAACCACCCTCAATTTAATCCCCTTTATTATGAAATAAAGAGTAAATATAAAAAAAATATGGTTTTAAATTATCTTCATTTAATTTTTATTAAAATACAACATCATATCCAAAAAAAACATAAACAAAATAAAAATAAAAAAATGAATTCTCAATCATGAGAAGAACTTACAATAATCACTAAAATTAAAATTATCCACCTGAATAAAAAACCCAATCATCTAATTTAAGTACTAAAATACATGAATTTCCCATATCATATCATAAAAACCACATATTTGGAAAATTATACTTCTATGATCATTAGTAACCATAAAAAATCTACCAAACAAAATTCATAATTAATGGAACATTTATTCAAGGAAAATATATATTAAAAATATCCAATTGATTATCTATTGATTATTTTTCTCTAAATTCAATATATTCATATGCATAATAATGTTAATATTTATGAATCCTAAACTAATAAATAATAATAATAAATTTGATCACCAATATCTATCTTATATAAAATGAAATTGTTAGTCTTATATACATGAAAACAATATTATGCTAAATCTAAACATCCATTTATTGTACACAAATAATTATGAAATTATGTTATAGGATCTGAATTGTAGTGAAATCCATAAACTTAATGATTTCATTACCACCCTCTCTCTGCAAGCACTAATATTCTTCGCCCTGATATTTACCCCAACTCTATTTCATAATTTGTTACTAGTCATTTATCAAACATTATATACCCCTTTGATAATAATACAATAATTATCAAATCATGGTATCATTACTTAATTATATACCCCTGATTATTCAATAAAATTAATGTACATTCATTAAATCTTATTTAATGACTATTATATGATCTTGTTCCTATTGAATGCTTCCGATTGAGAATTAAATACAAAATTCTTTCACATTCCAATAATTTTCACATTATTGCATTAAGAATCCAATGTGAGACCTAGAGAACTATAATCATTTGTTCATTTGACACTTCAAAAGAAATGATCACTATATATTTATTATAAACAAGATCATATTTCTGAACAATTGATGATGATCACCCCACCAATATATTCTATTTATCACCTACTCCTAAAGAACTTGTGTCATCTAGTTTTCATCATAATTAAAAATAATAATTTATAAACTATGATAATATTATCCTAACATACATTTCTTATATGTATCTCTCTATGATAGGGGATTTTGTTGTGCATCACATTACCACTTCCCTAGATAAAGATTTTCCATTGTCAAAACATATGAATCAGGACACACCTTAAAAATAAATTTAATTCATATAAAAACTCCCATGAAACTCAAGATCCTCTCCTACTATCCATTTATAGGACCCATGTTTCTATAATAATTTCACTCATTTGGTTCCTCAAAACACATGTTTCTTACATTTTCTATTATTTTACAATGAAATACCCTGAAAGTAAACATAATTCTTGGTTTAAGAGTTTTATACCTATCTTATTATTGGTACAACCTCATACGTATTATAAATACCCACCCTAGATATACTATTACCTAGATTCTATATTTCTCTATATAATATCATGAGGCATGAATCCCTCTACCAACATATTACTCTATAATTTCTCCAAAGGACACACTCTAATTCATTCATTGGTTCATCACTATATATATATAATTATTCCTTACACATAAATAGTGTTGATATTAGATAACTTAAAATAACTTAAGTTTCACTTCATAGAATTCATTACATTGAATTGAATTTTTTAATTTAACCCATTTACCTCTCAACATGGTTAATGATTAACTAATAAGGAGAATATTGATGCAAATCGTCAGCAGTAACCATAAAAAATTAAAAAAATAAATATATCCGTTATACTTGTTGTTTTTTTATAATAATATATAACTTTCTTATTTAAATGTTCAATGTTTGTTCCATAATTATGCTATGAAAATAGATTATTTGATTCTAAAATTCAAACTTAAAGAATTTTCCATATAACTTATTTTCTCTGAGAGTCATAGGAAAAATTCCTTAATAATTCTCCTTCTCTTCAAACAACGTAGTGTATTCCAAAATATCACTGATAAATATTATAAATTATTTATTAAAATAATTTGTGAAAAATAATCTCATCAGTTCTATAAATATAGAGTGTCTATTTTTTGTCCAAATAGAATTATTGTGAACTCATAATTCCCATACCTTATTCATTAATCTATATTTAGTATGCCATTCTTCTTAAATTATTATTTTTGATTACTAAAATGGAGAAAAGTTTTCATGAAGTATTAATCCCCATGAATTTGATCAGATAGATCATCAGTACATGGTAAATGATACATGTTATTAATAGTAATAGAATTGATTTCCTTATAATATATGCATGACCTCATAGATACATCCTTCTCCATAAAATATTAAAAATGCTCCCTAAAGTGATACACTACGAAATATATATTCATTATCACATCTAAATTTTAATTATTTATTTAATTAGACCACTGGGTTCATTATATGATGAGGTTTAGATTTTGGTTTTACATTTTGGATTGAGTTAATATAGATTTCAACTTCACTATTCAGTAGATATCTATTTAATTAATTAGGAAATACTTTACTGTAATATTTTAAAAAAGATACATATTTTATTAATATGATATATTTATTAGTCATTGATTTTATTTTGTGTTCTTTTTAATCTATAATTTCATTAATATGAACCATTGGAGGTGATTCAAAACAAATCCCAATAAATAAAGTATCTCCTTTAAAAATAAGGTATTATTTTCCTACCTTGAAATTTTAATTTCTTTATATTGATAATAATCATTTATATTATACTTTGAGATGAAATTAAAATGAATAATTATTCCACAATCATGCATTGGTATAATAACAAGGTTTTAAACTTGAAAAATTATACATATCTTTATAGTTTTAGCCTTTTATATTTTATTTTTAATAATATTTCCACCAGGTGTTTAAACATAAAATCTCATCCAAAACATAAAATAGGTTTATTAATGTTTTTGATAACAAATAATATATAAAATAGTTTCTTTCTTTATAATAATATTATTTATTTATAAACATTAAGTTAATTATGAAAGTATTTTTATCATGTAATTCGAGATAATAAATCAGATTATTTTTATTAGACAAGATTAACATTACTTCCTCATCATATTTTTAAGAAGATTACATTAAAACTTTTTTTATTAATTATAATAGCTTCCCATATATTTATAAATTATAAATTGGAAATTTTTAGATTCTCTAAATCCTCTTCCCTCATGACCGTAATGGCCTTAAGCTATATAGTAGTACTAAACTCTCAATCCCTTTAAGAAATATGTCGTTTGTTTCTTCCTAAAATTATTACATGTTAGAAATTATAACATTATTTTTTTTATCATTTTATTATTTTATTTCTATATATAACTCAACCATCCTATTCATTCATTATTTCCATTAAAAAATACACATTGAGAACTCATTATTATTCTAGACATCCTTATCATTTTCTTCCAATATGTTGATATTGTTAGATAGACTAATTTCCCTTTATGAATTGGATTTATTCAATTATTGAAGTGATAAATATTAGTTTTTGTATTTTTAAAAATATTTAGAACATGGATCTTCAATATTTCATGTTCAAATCATATCCAATAACCACATATTATTTCATTTTTCTTAATATCATTAATTTACTTTCAATGTATTCAGTTATTTTTCAAGGAAAATAATATTTAATGATTATATAATTAAAGAGATTTCCTTCCATGATTTATATATCCTTCTCCTTCATGGTGTTTTAAATAAATAAAATCCATTACTCAATATCATAGGACCAAAAAAAGACACTTGATTACTAGGTGGGAATCAGTGGTTGAAGCCTAAATAAACTTATCTTAGTTTTATTTTTTCCAAAACACCTTTTCAACAATTCTGGTAACTAAATTGATCGAATAATAATATAAAAAATTAGTGATGACAATATTTGTGATATAGAACACACATACCAAAGGGGTTACAAGGTTCACATAATTGTTTTCATTAGGTGGTTAAATCCTTATTGATTCAACACATATCATCTCCTTTTCAACATTAGATCATTTTTTTCAATAAGGAATAAGTCAATTAATGGATTAAGGGGAAATAATTTATATTCTATAAGAATATTTAATATTATTAAAAGGAAAATATATCTGTAATAATTAGTTCTTTAACATGTTAAATACATCCTCCATATTCTTCAAGGGTCTCTAGAATTGTGACATTGTGTGTAACCATGTTCATACCATTAGTTTATTATGGATGTGAATCAATTTAGATAAATTGTGATATCAACTACTATATAAATTTATAAATACTCAATATGATAGAATTTTTCTTCTTGGAGTTCTAAGAATCACACATTTCTATAATAAATAGGTTGCCCCAAGTAATGTCGTTTATATCTCCCAAATATCAATCACAATCGACAGTAGTGTAGCATTAAATATAAAAGGATGCATTTATGTTATACCTGAAACAAATATAAATATTTCCTTTGATATAACACAACATCCATTTCATATCTACATTGTTTTATTTATTTTTATTTCATTGATATCATAAAAAATGTATAAATAAAAATAAAATTTTATCTCAATAAACCCTTATGTAACATTAGATATTAATAATACTTCGAAAATCTATTTAGTCTATAATACATCCATCCAAATTAATGTTAAAATTAATCCTGTGAACTTTTGGAGTAGAGAACTATCTAGATTCTACAATTAAAATCATTTTTAAAACATAATGAGAATAATTCTCTTGTCAAAAAAATGTATATCTTTTTAATTTGTGACTTTAAAACCCAAGAAGAATTTTATCTCACTGATAATAAACATCTAGAAGTGTATCTTCATTTGGGTAGTAAATTCTTCAAAGGTTTCTTCTATATTTCTCAAAATAATTAATTCATTGACACACATGATCACTATAAGTGAATAAATAACATCTATTTTAACATAGATATTGGAATCAACGTTGATTTTATCTAAATCCATGCTCTTAAATATACTATATATATTTTTATTAACAAGATTCAGGATCTTATAATGCACTATTCAAGGCCTTTTTTAACATAAAAACTCAAGAATAATCATTTTTAAGTATAAATCCCTCTTGCTATTCAATTCTGACCTCCAATTAATGTTCACCATTTAGAAATAATGAATATAAATCCATTTGGAAAAGAAACCATTTTTATTAATAAAATAACCCAAAAAATATAGATAGATTAAAAAATTACTACTAGTTGAAAACCAACATTGAATTCAATCCTCTCAATTTGAGAGTACCCATTGAAAAAATATTACTTTTTATTGGATACATCACCATTATCATAATGTTTATTTTTTAATACACACTTTATCCATTTTATATTTATGTGTTTAATAATTGACACCAAATCCCAAATTTCATTTTTATCAATTTGATTCATATCATTTTACATTTATATAATATAATACATATGATTTAGGGAGTTTTTAAAACAAAATTATTCAAATGGAGAATTTCATCTTTTATTCCTTTAATTAATAATGTAATTATGAGTTTGAAATCAATTTCAATGATCTCTAAGAAAGGTTTAAACTTTTAAATACTTCATATATATCATGAATATAGTTCTCATATAATGAGTGAATCTAATGATTGTTTTGAAATTCAACATTCAAATTATAATTACTATAAGATCCAAATATTTTATTAATTATTTTTTTGATTAAATAAAAATATTTGATGGATTATGTGGCATGATACACCATGTTTTTTATTATTTACAAAAAAACCCAAGATATTATTTCAATACACTCAACACTGATATTATATTTTAGTACAGAAAAAAATTTGTTTTTCTTGTGTTACACACACTACTGAGTTTCTTTAATGGCTTGTATTACACATAAGACAGATTTTAACCAAACTATGATATACTATCAATATTATTATTTAATATGATGGTTTTTACCTAAGAATTGGAATGTAATTTCTAACTATGATTAACTAAAATATTGTTTACAGATGTATATATAATAATTGTTTTTTGGTACCAACTAATTTGAAATGAAAATAGAATCCATTTTAAAATAAAATGAATCCTTTCTCCAATTTTTTTTTTAATACACACAAGTATACTTTAAAATAATAAATTACCAAAATTAATTTTAGTGAATTATTTTATTGAAATCAATATATTATTAATTGAATTATTTTTTTAACATCTATCCTATATGTTATCTAGATAGGAGATAATAAAAAATCCATTTTTTTGCTTAAAACTTTATTTTTATAAAAATAATTTTTTCCTTTCTATGGAGAACTTATTTTAAAACTAAATATTTACAAATTTATAAATTTAATTAGGTAAAATTAACATAATTTTTGAAATAAGAATATAAAAATTATCCTAGAATGAATTTGTATTGTATTTCTGAGAAGGTACATTTTTTATGAATAGTGAAAATAATGAATCTTAATATAAAACTCTCTTTTCATTTCAATAATAGTTATTATTATACAATATATTGATTTTTTAATTAAAAAAGTTATAATATATATATATATATATATATATATTATAGAAATTTAGTTCATTTTTCTATTCTTCATATTTACTTTTTTTATAAAATCATTATGAAATTTTGAATGTTTTGTCATTAAAAACAGTGTCACAACCTTTACCCTGGGGCCCATGCCATGACAACCCTAAGACCCCTTCCGATGGCTTGGGGTGGGTGACTAAATCTGAAGGCATCAACCTGAAAGTGAGAGGCATTTTCCTAAGTACATACACACTCACACACACCCACACACCCAACCAAGTCCCACACACTTGAAATGAAACAAGTATCACTAAAAAAGCTGAGTACATGTAAAAATAATATATGTGTTTCAGAATACAAACCCATCAAAAGAATTGAATATTGAAAGATACAAAAAGAAAACTATGATGTCCAGCAATGGAAAACCCTACATGATCGTGAGAGTAGTCTAGCCATTGGTAGCCGAAGAAAAATGTCTAATCCACCTGATCCTAATGGGCCCCAACTGGTCCTTGGCCACCAAGTCCATCATCGTAGCGTTCGTCAGTACTGTCTCTCTGAGCACCTCTGAGTCCATGTCCACCAATGCCTCTGTTGAAACATCAATCATCTGTACCAGACACAACTCATTTGGGGGAAGCCCGTGCATGGGTGATTAACAAAATACTCATTACGGACCCCAAAACAAAAAGGAAAGACCATAAAATAATCCTCAATGTAAATAATGGGATAGATCAAACCAGGTATACATTAGGGTTTTTATAGAAGAATAAACAGTCCTGTCATCGAACCCCACATCTACTAGATAACTCTTCTTCTAACAAGTATAGTGGGTCTGACCAGTCACGCAAAAGAGCTTCCCACTAACCTTGGACTCCTTAGGTACACCTCCTCCTTGTGTATTGTGGTCCTGCAAAGTCACACAGATGTGCTGATGTTATTAATATTTTCATGACTTATTATATTACCCCTTTACTTATTTTATATTAAATGTGCATAATTTGTGTGAAATATTAATGTTTTAATATTAAGTATAATATTTGAGCATTTTTAGAAGTAGTCTAATTGAGTCAGTTTAATGTTTTAATTATAAATGTCACTATACTGATCCAAATTGTGTCGTTCTTGTTTTTTAGGATTATAATTTTAATATAAAACATTTCATTAGAAGGAACCATGATCCAATTATGTCATTTGAAGGGTCATATGGTCCTCACAAACAAGACCAAAGAATCTGTGAACAAACTGGACCAACCTTGAAGATTGATTTACTGGGTTCAATCCAGAAGTCCAAAAAACTTAACTCTCCACCATAATTCGGGGGACACTACATGTCATCTTGGATAAAAATTTCAAGGCCCAAATCCAAATAAAAGGGGCCCAACATATGCTTTGAAGTCCAGCCCACCATTCTGTCCGAGAATTAAAATCAGTATAATATGCATGACATATCTCATGCTGTAAGCATGAAATAGAGCTGATATTTTTCAGTGTGAAAGAAGAGATATAGGTGGCCGACGTTATTGAAGAAGTCATTCGGATTTGAAGGAATATTCCTGTTCCAAAATCCATTCACATTTTGGCCATCGAAAAAGCATGGATAGAAATGGACAGTTTTACTTTGTTTAATAAAACTGCCATAACTTTGGATCCACTTGTCCAAATGCCACCAAAATTTGAGAGTAGTCGGAAAACATTATTTTCTACAACTTTTAAGAAGGATCTATTTGAAGATTCGGCTTTCTGAATAGCCAAATGGGCTATGAAAGTGGAGGGATAGATTGGGAATGCAAACAGTCCACTCCTTGGGCTATAAATACTCTCCCCTTCTCTCCTTGAGAGGGGTTGGCATTTCAGAAGAGAGGAGATAATATTGTAACGACAAAAGCCTTGACAAAGGCTTGGGAGGACCTTCCATACTCATGTTTTTACTTGATAGACCTTTCCTCATCTCTTTGTTTTCACTTACTTTTGTGTTCTTCATTTTTGTAATCTTGTAATTCTCTTTCTTTGTAATTCTGTTTTAATGCATGTTACTTCTTCAATATCTCTTATTCTCATACACCTTCTGTAGTTTAATATTTATGTTCCTAAAATAGTTTAAATTCAGTTGAATCCCCTTCTCTTCTTTTTCTTCCTCATTCAATCGAAAATCCGTTTTTAATTATCATCATCGTTCGTGTGTGTGTGTCAACGTACCAATCTTTTCTAATCCCTTTCTTTTTCTTCTATTCTTAATTTATCATCATAATTATTTTAACCAGAATATTAAACATCAAAATGGATAAGTAAATCTCTCATTGGGGTGAGTTATTATTCTGGGATGTTAAGTGATTGAGAGTTTTTATCGATGAGTATTCTTTAAATTAATATTATGTATGTTAAACTTAATATGTCATGGATTAATGATATGTTTTGTTTAACAAGTGTTTTCCATGGATTATTGAAACCATAAATACACTACCATAAATAAGTTTTGATTGATATTAGAACCCTATGTTAAGTTAAGGCTTGGATTAAAGCCTTCACACTTAGGAATTCCAATCAACGTCAACTTATGACATGGGTGTTAATTTAATGCAATACAAAGTAAGGATCAAGGATATCAAATGCTTAACTCCCCAATGATGAACTCACCCCAATACTTATCAATTTGGTAAATCAAACATCATCCATAAATCATTTCAATTAAGCTCTTCAAACAAACCCCCCAAATCAAAATACAATCAACTAAAAACAAACGACTATTACAAAGTATCATCGCCGAGGATTCGACCCGAGTGCTGCTATACACATTAGCAGAGCACCGGAATTTTGATCGGTCGATAGGCGACAATCGACCGTGCGTTTCAAATGGCGCCGTTGCCAGGGATGGTGCTTTATGTAGTCATTAGTTTCTGGTTATTTTAAAAAAAACCAAAAAAACAAAAATTTTAAAAAAAAATTGAAAAAAAAACACAAAGAAAAACCCGTCTTCCTCTTAAAAATCATAAACTGAAAAAATACAAAGGAAAACCCATATTCCTCATCCTTTCTAAATCTCTCTGAATCCCCCGCGGCCTCCCAAAAAATCTCTCAGATTTGTTTGACCCTGAAATTGATAGAACTCTTCGTCGACTTAGGAGAACCATTAGGGATAACCAAATCACCCAAGAACCAATCATTGCCCTACCAATTGAATTAGATATGGACAATCCTAGGGAACAAACATTGAAAGAACTTGCTGCCCTTGATATGAATTACCAACCTCTTGGTATTCAATATCCAAACATTGAAGCCGACTTCGAACTCAAATCGGGTTTGATTCATCTTCTCCCTCATTTTCACGGGCTAGCCGGTGAGGATACACATCTTCACCTTAAAGAGTTCCAAGTAGTATGATCTACCATGAAGCCTCAAGGGGTTTCTGAAGAACAAATCAAGCTTAGAGCTTTCCCCTTTTCCCTAGTGGATTCTTCCAAGTCTTGGATCTACTACCTCCCACCTGGTTCCATAAACTCATGGGTTTACATGAAGAGACTTTTCCTTGAAAGTTCTTTCCCGCTTCCCGAACAGCTTCTATCCGAAAGGAAATAAGTGGCATCCGTCAATTACCTAATGAATCACTCCATGATTATTGGGAGAGGTTCAAAAAGCTTGTGGCAACTTGTCCACACCATCAAATCCCTGACCAACTCCTGATCCAATACTTCTATGAGGGGTTATTGGCTATGGAGCGAACTCTCATTGATGCCTCAAGTGGCGGTGCTCTTGTTGACAAAACTCCTACAGCTGCAAGAGATCTCATAAGTAACATGGCTGCAAACACGTAGCAATTCCATACTCGAGCACATGCTCAAGTGAAAAAAGCCCAAGATAATCAATCCATATAGCCCAACAAGATGACTGAGTGGATGAGTGAACTTACAGGTCTTGTGCGTCAACTAACGGTGGCTACCAAAGCCCCAACCTCATCTTCTCCACAGTCACTATTCCCTGGACCTATCAAGAATTGTGGAATCTGCAACTCTCCATCTCATCTGACTGACACATGTCCACAACTTCAAGATGATCCATCTGATTCATCTAGTCCAATGGATCTCAATGCGGCATATGCTCAGCGAAACTTCAACCCTCAACAATCAGGTCAGTTTGTAAGAAACTTCAACCAACCCCACTCTGAGCCCTTCTATTCTACCTTTAACCCACCTCTGAGGTATGGTAATCCCATTTCTCATCCTCCTCAATTCCCTCCTCAAAACCCAAACCAATTCCAATATGGTCAAGGTGGTGGTAAATTCCATCAACCTTATCCTTTTGTTCCTCAACCTCAAAGGAACAATCCTCCTCCTGGATTCCACTATCCTAACGAGTCTTCCCAATTACCCACCCAATACAATCGCTTTCCCAAGAACCAAAATCAAGGCAATCCCAACCAGGGACAAGCCTCTTCTTCCAAGAAACCATGGGAAAGTTCCCTGGAAGATCTTGCCTCCTTCACCCGTTCTAGCCTTAAAAACATTGAAACTCAAATAGGTCAACTTGCATCCCACCTGAGCTAGCAACAACAATCAAATTCTTCCCAACTGCCAGCTCAACCATTACCCAACCATAAGGGTAATGTAAGTGCAATTGCACTTAGATCAGGAAAGCAAATTGCTATGCCCCATGCTGATTGCTCTACCTCCCCTTTCGATGTTGATCTAGAAAATGAAAAGAACAAAAATCTGGAAAAGGAACTTGAATCCACTCCTTCACCTCCTTCCATTCCTCTAAGGAACCCAATTCCTTTTCCTCAAGCCATCTACAAGCCTAAGAAGTACTTTGAACCTGATCCTGAAATGCTTGACATGTTTAGACGTGTTGAAGTGAACATCCCCCTCTTAGATGCCATCAAACAAATCCCTAAGTATGCCAAGTTTCTTAAGGAATTGTGCACCCATAAGAGGCAACTTAGGAACATTGAAAATGTTTCAACCCAAAAATCCATTCCCATGAAGTGCAAAGATCCAGGGACCTTCATGGTTCCATGTCAAATAGGGAGTTCCAACTTTGATGATGCACTCATAGACCTTGGAGCCTCAATAAATGTCATGTCCAAATCCATTTTCTCCAACCTTGGTCTAGGTCCCTTGCACCCAATGGGTGTTGTCATTCAACTAGCCAATCGAAGCACTGCCACTCCTGAGGGGATAATTGAGGATGTTCTTGTTCGGGTCAATGATCTTATCTTCCCAGCTGATTTCTATGTCCTTGACATGGAAGGTGAGACGAACTCTTCTCGATCTCCGCTAATTCTAGGAAGACCATTCCTCATGACTGCGAGAACCAAGATTGATGTCCATTCAGGCATCTTATCCATGGAATTCGGTGACCAACTGGTCAAGTTCAACATTTTCCAAGCCATGTGATACCCATCTGAGGATCAATCTGCATTCTCAATCCATGCATTTGAGGACACTTCTAAGATTCAATCGAACCCCAATCCACCATGTTCTTCATGTTCTAATGATAAAGTATCTTGTGAAATCTGCACCATGATTAACAAAGTCATAAATGGTGAAGTTTATGTGGACCTCTCATTCATAGACTCCATCAATCTAGAGGAACTTGAAAACTCTCTTGAATCCCACATCAACTCTGATCTCTACTGCTCCACCTTGGAAAGTGTTTAGGGAAATGATCCAAACCCATCTGGAATCCCTTCTCCTGCTCCTAACTTGTCTAGCTCTCAAATCAAGGCTGAAACTGATCTAAAACAACTTCCTTCACACCTCAAGTATGCATTCCTTTTCCATGATCCCTCCTACCCTGCCATTATCTCTGCTTCACTTTATGAAACCGAGGAGTCCCAACTTGTTCAAGTGTTAGAGGAAAACAAAAATGCCTTAGGTTGGACCCTAGAGGATATTCTAGGAATCAACCCTGCCCTTTGCATGCATCACATCAATCTAGAGAAATCATCCAAACCAATTAGGCAACCTCAAAGAAGACTCAATCCACTCATACTTGCGGTAGTTAGGGAAGAGATTACAAAGCTTCTTCAAGCTGGTATTATCTACCCAATTTCTGATAGTGAATGGTTTAGTCCAATTCAAGTCGTTCCAAAGAAGGGCGGGATAACAGTTGTCACAAATGAACATGGAGAAGTGGTCACAACTCAGGTGAAAAACAAATGGCGTGTGTGCATCGATTATCGCAAATTGAATGCTGAAACACGAAAAGATCACTACCCACTTCCTTTCCTTGACCAAATTCTTGAGAGATTGGCCGGAAAGTCACACTATTACTTTCTTGATGGTTACACCGGCTACTTCCAAATTCCAATCGCACCTCAAGACCAAGAAAAGACCACATTCACTTGCCCCTTTGGAACCTATGCCTATAGGCGAATGCCTTTTGGCCTTTGTAATGATCCTGCAACATTCCAGCGGTGTATGATGAGTATCTTTTCTGAATTCATTGAGAATTGCATAGAGGTCTTCATGGATGACTTTACCATTTATGGAGATTCATTTGAATCCTACTTACATTCACTCTCTTTGGTCCTTCAAAAGTGTGTCAAGTGCAACCTTGTGCTGAATTTTGAAAAATGTCACTTCATGGTTTCAAATGGGATTGTTATAGGGCACATAATTTCTCAAGAGGGTATCCAAGTTGATCCAGCCAAAATTGAGGTGATCCAATCACTTCCTGAACCCAAATCAGTTCGAGACATTCGGTCCTTCCTTGGTCATGCCGGTTTCTATCGGCGATTCATTCAGAACTTCATCAAGATTTCCCTCCCACTCACTCGTTTACTTCAAAATGATGTCACATTCAATTTTGATGAGGATTGCAAGAGAGCCTTCATTGAACTCAAATCTGCTCTCACATCTGCTCTAATAATCCAACCCCCAGATTGGTCCTTACCATTTGAATTGATGTGTGATGCTTCTGATAGGGCCATTGGGGCTGTTCTTGGTCAAAGAAGAGAAAACATTCATCATGTAATATTTTATGCCTCAAAAACATTGTATGAAACTCAATCACACTACACTGTGACTGAAAAAGAACTTTTAGCTGTGGTTTTTTCCTTGGATAAATTCCGGCCCTATCTCTTAGGTGCCAAAATCATCATCTTCACGGACCACTCAGCATTAAAGTTCTTACTTAAGAAAAGTGATTCCAAACCAAGGCTAATAAGATGGATTTTAATGCTCCAAGAGTATGACCTTGTGATAAAAGATAAACCTGGGAAAGAAAAACCTGTGGCTGACCACCTGAGTAGAATTTCTAATTCTTATCATTCTGAAATAATTGATCCTGAATTTCCAACTGAACACCTCTCATCTCTCACTCCAAAGTTACCATGGTATGCCCCAATTGTCAATTACTTGGTTTCTGGTGTTTTCCCTGAATATTTTTCAAAAGAACAAAAAGAAAAGATGAAAAGTTATTCAAAGAATTATTTTTGGGAAGATAATAAACTTTGGAAAACTGGGGCTGACATGGTAATTAGGAGATGTGTTGATGAAACTGAACAATCCTCCATCTTGGAATTCTGCCACTCAATGCCTGGAAGTGGCCACTTTGGACCACAAAGGACTTCTCGAAAGGTCCTAGATTCTGGATTCTTTTGGCCTTCACTCTTCAAGGACTCACACGAGTTCTGTCAATCATGTCCCACTTGCCAAAAGTTTGGCACAATTTCCAAAAGAAACGAAATGCCTCAAAAGCCATTAATCTCTTGTGAGCTTTTCGATGTTTGGGGCATCAATTTCATGGGACCTTTTCCCCCTTCCAATGGATTATCCTACATTATTCTTGCTATTGACTATGTTTCTAGGTGGGTCGAGGCCAAACCCACTAGGAAAGATGATGCTCAAACTGTGAGTGAGTTCCTCAAAACCCATATCTTCCATCGATTTGGAACACCACGTGCTTTGATAAGTGACTTAGGAACTCATTTCTGTAATAGAACCATGGAGTCACTTTTGAAAAATAATGGGGTTGTACATAAAACATCCACTGCATATCACCCTCAAACAAATGGAATGGCTGAACTTTCTAACAGAGAAGTGAAAAGAGTGCTTGAAATAATTGTTAAGCCCACAAGAAAAGACTGGCCCGATAGACTTGGTGAAACACTTTGGGCCTATCGAACAACCTATAAGACACCCATTGGGATGTCTCCATTTAGGCTAGTCTTTGGTAAAGCATGTCATTTACCAGTTGAAATCCAACATAAGTCATTTTGGACTGTCAAAACATGTAATTTTGATTGTGAAAAATCTGGTGAAGAAAGATTGTTGTTGTTGACTGAATTGGAGGAGCTTCGACTCGATTCATATGATAACTCCATTATCTACAAAGAAAAGGCAAAGTCACTCCCTGACAAGCACATTCTTTGAAAGGTATTTCATGAAGGTGAAAAGGTAATGATATTCAATTCTCGATTTCGACTTCACCCAGGTAAGCTTAATTCTCATTGGGAAGGTCCTTTTGTTATTACTAACGTTTACCCATTTGGTGCAGTGCAAGTCCAAGACCCCTCTTCCAAAAGGACATTCACGGTTAACGGACATCGGTTAAAGCATCACCATGAGAGGTCTCACAATCCAGGAACCACGTCAACTTCCATCGAAACCCCATCCACTTCAATAGAACCACCACTGGATGGAGACCCGCCAAATCCAAACCAGGGGGCACCTCTTTCCCTTTAACTCTCTCTCTCCTCAATCTCTCTTCCCTCTCTTCTTCCCTCTATTTCTTCTTCTTCCTCTCTCCCTCTCATTTTTTTTACAACATTCTTCCACAACCTTTTTTTCTATTTTCTCTTTTGTGTGGATGTGTCATTAAAAATAAAAAATTTAAAAAAATTAATTAAAAAAAATGAAAATTAACAAAAAAAAGGGGTTTCATAATTACTCATCATCCAATATTGAAATTCTGTCCAACCATTTTGGGGAGTCAAAAGGCTTGTTTTAAACTCAAATATATTGAATTTTTATCTCAAACTTGGGTAAACAATTTTGTATCAATAACAAACATTTTGAATGATCAATTTTTGGTGGAAAATGATTCTCCCCTACCGTGAGGATTAACATTAGCCTTCGTGACAAGGTCATCTATGGCCATATTTTTCATTGTGTGTCTTCACCACTGATTGTGAGTCTTGAGTTTGTGGACCTTCGAGCTTAATTTCTATCTTTTGTGTGCATTAATATGATAGAGGCATTTTCTAAGACACATGAGAATCAGAATATCCAAATAGACTCCCGTTACCCTTACATTGATCCTACTTTTGAAAGCCCCTTTGAGCCTATGAAAACCTTTCTTTTGATAGCCACATTAGAAGACTAATACCTTGTCCCACCCAACATCTTCATGGATTTTCATTGTACAATTTATTGAAATTTAAGTGTGGGGGGAATGGAATTCATTTTTGGGTGTACTTTCATTGATTTCCAATGTGTCATCATATGCTTGAGGGAAAGCATCCATTCAAGTGTGGGGGAGAGGTTGTAATTCTATGAGCTTTGGGGTGTATATGTGTAATTTTCATTTGTACAAAAGTCATTTAAAAGTGTTAAAAAAAATAAAAAAAAATTATATTAAAAAAAATGAAAAAAAGGAATGGGTTGTGTCTTGGGTGGGTAAAAAATCATTCATCATCAACCTTTGATCGTGTTATAACTACTAAGATTAGTTCCATGAGAAGATCAAACATGGGTTGGGAGATTACTGTGAGACTTGTTTCAAGCACAACTTTCGAAAAAAAGAGCAAAAAAGAAAAAGAAAAAGAAGACTTGAATCATCTTGTATTGTGTCATTATTGGAAGTCTTCCATGTTGTATATATTCCATCATCTCACCCTATTCCATTTTCTATATCCTTCACTTTTCATTAATCACACATTCATTCCCTTGAAAATATGTGTTTCTATTTCCTTTCAAATCAAATTTCAAAAAAAATGTGCATTGATTTTTCCATGTTGGTGTTTTTAACCCCTCTTTTCCTTTGGAAATTATATACCTACCGTCCCATAGCCACTGAAAAACCCCTTAAAAGACCTCTTGATTCTTGTACACAGTAGATTTTGGAATGGAAGCTGAGAGCTCTTACAAACTCTTGATTTTCACTTTTTGTTGGTGAATGAGTGAAACTCCTAAAATACATTTTTATCATCTTGAGAGAAGTAAGTTTTGAGTGCCTACATTTTCCAATTCAAACCTTGAACATGAACAAATGAATTGTTTATGATGCATTATTGTGAACCATATTTGTGATGGAATTCAATATGGATGAGTGAAATAGTCTAAACCTCCCCTGATTGGAGAAAACAAAATTTTAATATTTGTTGGTGAGTGAAAATGATTTTGTCATGTTTTTATATTTGTTGCACATGAGGACACGCGAAAATATAAGTGTGGGGGAGTTGATTTTATTAATATTTTCATGACTTATTATATTCCCCCTTTACTTATTTTATATTAAATGTGCATAATTTGTGTGAAATATTAATGTTTTAATATTAAGTATAATATTTGAGCATTTTTAGAAGTAGTCCAATTGAGTCAGTTTAATGTTTTAATTATAAATGTCACTATACTGATCCAAATTGTGTTGTTATTGTTTTGTAGGATTATCCTTTCAATATAAAACATTTCCTTAGAAGGAACCGTGATCCAATTATGCCATTTGAAGGGTCATATGGTCCTCACAAACAAGACCAAAGAATCTGTGAACAAACTGGACAAGCCTTGAAGATTGATTTACTGGGTTCCATAAAGAAGTCCAAAAACCTTAACTCTCCACCATAATTCGGGGGACCCTACATTTCATCGTGGATAAATATTTCAAGGCCCAACTCCAAATAAAAGGGGCCCAAAATATGCTTTGAAGTCCAGCCCACCATTCTGTCCGAGAATTAAAATCAGTATAGTATGCATGACATATCTCATGATGTAAGCATGAAATAGAGCTGAGATTTTTTAGTGTGAAAGAGGAGATATAGGCGGCCGACTTTATTGAATAAGTCATTCGGATTTGAAGGCATATTCCTGTTCAAAAATCCATTCACATTTTGGCCATCGAAAAAGCATGGATAGAAATGGACAGTTTTACTTTGTTTAATAAAACCGCCATAACTTTGGCTCCACTTGTCCAAATGCCACCAAAATTTGAGAGTAGTCGGCCAACATTATTTTCTACAAATTTGAATAAGGAGCTATTTGAATATTCGGCTTTCTGAATAGCCAAATGGGCTATGCAAGTGGAGGGATAGATTGGGAATGCAAACAGTCCACTCCTTGGGCTATAAATACTCTCCCCTTCTCTCCTTGAGAGGGGTTGGCATTTCAGAAGAGAGGAGATGATATTGGAACGACCAAAGCCTTGCCAAAGGCTTGGGAGGACCTTACATACTCAAGTTTTCACTTGAGAGACCTTTCCTCCTCTCTTTGTTTTCACTTACTTTTGTGTTCTTCATTTTTGTAATCTTGTAATTCTCTTTCTTTGTAATTCTGTTTTAATGCAAGTTACTTCTTCAATATCTCTTATTCTCATACACCTTATGTAGTTTAATATTTATGTTCCTAAAATAGTTTAAATTCATTTGAATCCCCTTATCTTCTTTTGCTTCCTCATTCAATCAAAAATCCGTTTTTAATTATCATCATCGTTCGTGTGTGTGTGTCAACGTACCACTCTTTTCTAATCCCTTTCTTTTTCTTCTATTCTTAATTTATCATCATAATTATTTTAACCAGAATATTAAACATCAAAATGGCTGAGTAAATCTCTCATTGAGGTGAGTTATAATTCGGGGATGTTAAGTGATTGAGAGTTTTTCTCGATGAGTATTCTTTAAATTAATATTGTGTATGTTAAACTTAATATGTCATGGATTAATGATATGTTTTGTTTAACAAGTGGTTTCCATGGATTATTGGAACCATAAATAAACTACCATAAATAAGTTTTGATTGAGATTAGAACCCTATGTTAAGTTAAGGCTTGGATTAAATCCTTCACACTTAGGAATTCCAATCAACGTCAACTTATGACATGGGTGTTAATTTAATGCAATACAAAGTAAGGCTCAAGGATATAAAATGCTTAACTCCCCAATGATGAACTCACCCCAATCTTTATCAATTTGGTAAATCAAACATCATCCATAAATCATTTCAATTAAGCTCTGCAAACAAACCCCCCAAATCAAAATACAATCAACTAAAAACAAACGACTATTACAAAGTATCATCGTCGAGGATTCGACCCGAGTGCTGCTATACACATTAGCAGAGCACCGGAATTTTGACCGGTCGATAGGCAACAATCAGCCGTGCGTTTCAAGTGCTTCCCACTAATCTTGTAAAACTGAAGTTCTTCTCTTTGTCATGCATGGTAGGTGTGAAAAGTCATGCAAAATTTCTTCCCACTTCGGGTCTTAAACGTTGGTTAGAAGTGCTTCCCACTACGCCATATTTGGGTCTCACAGAGACGTAAGTCAGCAGTCTTCAGGTCTCAGCCTACTGTAGTGCTCTGTACGTAGCGTGCCTGGAAGAACCACTCCTCAATAAATTTATCATATATCAACATCCATGGAATACTCCTTTAGAAATGCTGAAATATCTGCCTCATTGATAGGGTGCCAACGTCACAAATTGGTCGTCAACTAGACATCCAGTTTGAAAGTTATTAGAGTTTTAGTAAAAATGGACCGGTTAGGTCTGGGTCCTGTCCGACCCAGTTGGACCAACCCAACCAACCCGGAACAGGGGTCCCACATACTCTGGTTTTGTTTTGATTGACTCGACCTGACCCTATTTGGATTTGGGTCGGTCCTGTCTGGCCGGGCCAGTGAGCGACGCCCAAAGACCTTCAATGGGCCCGACCCTATTTGGCCAAGGTTCCAACCTGCCGGGTTACCTAGGGACCTAGTCTCATCCGGCCTAGCACAAAGGGTGTGGTTATGGCATGGCAGCATGGGTCAATCCCGCTAGGTATGGGTCTGGCCTGCCATCATGGGTCGGGCTAGCTGGCTAGGGGGCGTGGACCACCATCCCGATGACCGGCCACACAAGAGGCCGGTGCTGCGTGCCTGGGAGTGGATGATAGCCGCGTCCCCTCCCTTCTATTCTCATGAACACAGAGCCTTCCTCCTATCACAGTCTAACAAATGGGGCTGCCAACTCATCTTGGTGGCCTGGACGTGAGCCACCCCTCCACGTGGCGCCTGCCTAGCGCTACATCACCCTACTGCTGCCGCGGCGTGCCGATGGGTGCACCGCCATCCTCTACCTACAATTGCCACCATGGGCCACTGCTGGCATTAGTGGTTCCTTCATCAAGCCACCATAGTTTCTCTGATGGTCTGATTTTTGTTCTATTAGTGTCACGAACCAACCCAGGTTGACCCTGAACCGATCACCCGAGCCGGTCCGTGACATGGCCCGAGAGTCGTTCCCGATCCTCCCAGGCTAGCGACAAGCGCCAGGGAATCAACAGAGAACAATGGGGAAATGATTTCACCCAAATGAAATAAAAAAAGTAGTGGAAAGAAAATATAACAACACAAAACAAATAAAGGACCTGAAAAGAAAGAACAACCAACATAAACAAACTAACCTTACCATGGCCAAAACTTCTCGTGACCACAAGAGTCGCTCAAAAAACCACAATCAACTCTCACCCACGGTGAGAAAGCTCGAGTAAAACTCACAACATAAACTAAAAATAGGAAAAAAACTATAGGAATGAGTATTAAAACTTAGTAGGCACACCCAACAAACTATCCCCAAAACACTACCTTTAAATAAAGAGTTTACTAATCCCAAGTTTGAACTAAAATATATAAAATATTGGTTTTCACACACACTTTCATTTCTAAGACAAATAATAGTCCATTGCACTTATTAATTTAAATACAAGTTTAGAGTTTGGAAGCAATAGATTCATTGCATTTGAAAAAAATTTTGTGAACAATTTAGAAGTACAAATTTTAGTTGTTGGTCAAATGGAAAACCACACACAACACACAACACAGACTAGGGAAATGAAAAAAGAGTCACACAAGGCCAGTAACCGAACTAGACCTCTCAATCGTCTGCCACATAAAAATAAACACAAAAAGAAACATGGGTCGAACCTTGGATCATGTGAACAATCCAGAACATACTATACATGTGACTCATCCTGAAGGCATGCCTACTCTCGATGATGTCATAATGAATTAATGCCAGGTGTTGCCCTACATGGCCTAACCGTGGGGCCCACTACCCTAGAAGAGTATAATCTATACTAAGGGCCACTATCCATTACGAAATCTAAACTAGTGCAGTAATCGTTCTCATAAGATTTAGTTACTATGGAAGGTTCCCATGTCAGTACGTATAATAAAAAGGAAAGGGGAGAGTGAATAAGGTCAATAATGTACCCCAAACACCACACACAACTCATGCAGTCAACTTATACCAAATATCATCCCTGTGTCACCCCATAGAGAGTTCTCCAAAATAATTTATTTTATTAAAGTTCCAAATGGGCCTTCACCAATTTTAAGGAAAATATGAATTTCTCAAAAGAACCAAAACACATGTTCATGATTCAAAATGAAATAATTTATCCATAAAACAGAACTACATTTAAAATTCCATAAATTATGATTAAAGTCCAAATGGGAATTCATTCACTATTGGGTGTCCGTTCATCAAGAAAATATTTCATGTTTCGTGTATAAAATAAACAGCTCTTTTTACACTAAATAATCTTTTGAAAATTACTTATCTTATCTGATTTCCCATTCATAAAAATTAATAAAATATCTAGCAATTAATAAATTCTGAATTTAAAGGAGAGTTCGGTGGGGGACCTACCTCAAATTTCAGCTCGAACACGATGACATGACACACCCCGAAAAGGCATGCAAGCACGCACAAGCCGATGATCATAGTATCACAGTTTTCTTCACTGACATGCTGCAACAACCGCACAAACAACTAAAAACACATAAACATGGTCTTAAAACAACCCCAATTAACAAACATCACAAAAAGGACCAGCTCAAAATGTTTTCAAGATGTAATTTGCACCACACAAATTAATCACAAAAATATTCCAAATTGATAATTTAGACAAAACAATTTAGAAAATAAAAAAATTATCTAAAATATCACATAATTTATTCTAATATAAATATAATCCCAACCAAAAAAAAATTAATTAATATTAAATGAAATTAAGTTATACAAGAGTTTGATTACCTTTAAATTTGAAGGGGGTAGAGGTCGGCACAGAGTGTGCCCAATTAGTAGAGTTGTGCGACCGTTAGAAAGGGGCGCCAGGCACCAGAAGGGATTGTCGCTGGTTGGACGGAGCAGTAAAGGGGAGAATGACGTTGGAGACTCAGAAAGGGGTATGCGTGTGGCTTCCAGAAAAGAGGGTGCACATCCAACACAAGAGGCAGAAGGCATGACGACTAGGTGCAGGTGGAACAGGGTAGGCTGAAGGGTTGCAGGGCACCAGGCAGTGGTGGGAAGGAGGGCAATGGCATGGGTGTGGGAAAAGGGCCGATGTACGGCAGGGGCGTCGAAGGCCAGTGGTGAGTAAAGGAAGATGGCTGGGAGGGGTTTTCCCAGACCAGATCATAAGGGAGAGGGGTGCTGGCTCTAGGAGGCATCCCGACAGATGGATTTGGTGCGCTAAGCAGATAGAAAGATTGTAATGGCGTTGTGCAGGCCAAAGGTGGATGGGAGGGTGTTGGGGTGATGCAGGCAAGAGCGCGGGTCGCGCGGTGCTACTGCGTTAGGGAAGGAGGAGGAACCCGGAGGACTGTTTTCACGGAGGGAGTGGGGAATAAGGTGGCGGTGCTGCTAGACAGTTAGGCCAGGCGGCCTGCTGCGGATTATGTGGGCTACTTGGTGGAGGTAGAACAGGGTGCAGGGGACCGGGGTGCTGGCGCTAGGAGGGAGAGCCACATGAAGGGGGATCCACTGGGAGCAGGTAAGAGGTTCACCAACAGAGGATCAATATTAGTATGGGAGACCGAAGTAGAAAGGGTGGCAGCATGCAGAGGTAGGTTAGAGTGCAACAAAGGGAAGGAAAAAAACCCTAGCAAAAGAGGTGGAAAAAAATAAAAAAAGAAAAAAAAGAAAAGGAAAATAAAACAAAAAATAATAATACACATAAAGTATTAACAAGTATAAAATAAGTATAATAATAATAATAATATTTATAACATTAATAAAAACACTAATATAACAATGATAATAATAAAATTAATTAGCAACACTCTTGATAAAAATAATCATTGACATTCAAGACTTTTATAATGTTTACCCATAATAATTATAATAATAATAATGGAACATTGATAATAATAAATATAGCACACTCTCAAACAATATATAAATATATATACCCATATATATATACATATTTACCCGATGTCTCATTTATTCACTATATCACCGCTTAGCCAATTTATTTAACTACTCTCAAAGGTGGGTGACTGCTCGGTCGCCCCGCACGGCTCAGTTGACCATGCATGGGCTATACGGTGGCCCCTGCTCAATCTAGCAATGACCTTACGGGTATCCAAACTGGCCACACGACTTCCACTAAGATGCACAGTGCTCGCACACTGGCCTAAAACACACAAAACTTTACAAACTTAAACAATTTGAACCACGAATCACCGAAACTTTGGCAAGACACCCGACACAAAGAAAAAAAGAGATAAAATTATCTGAAAAAGGAGGGTGTGAAAAATCTCCCCACCATAATGATTTCCACTCCCAGAAAGCCACAAAAAGGTCACGACCAAAAGATAAAACTTCTTAAGTTTCACCCACCTCCGAAAGTTTAAGAGCCTCTAGTTTATTGATCCAAACAGACACTGCAAACCTATGACACACAACTCATCCTTAAAACACGATCACCTTAACCACCATGAAGCAGAACCCAACCATCCATTTCAACCAAAAAGCAAACCTAAACCACTTAAAACATTTATTCCCATAATATTTGTCCAATACAATCATTTGGTTTACTTCAATACCAACATTTACTCAAGAGTAAGAACTTAGGATTAGGTGGTTCCACACGAGACCACCCGCCACCAAAAGATACGTGAAAAGAAACCCTGACACTGCCACGGGGAGGCCCGAATGGACTCCCCATCACAAGTATTGATCTAACATTAAGTTATTTAAAGTGTAACTCTGCGAGACACCTTGTGTATCTCCACACCATAAGAACCGATGAGATTAACTGAACTTGAAAACATTCCACACGAACCAAAAACCCCCCACCACAAGGGGGAGAAGGGAAGGGTCGAACTGGTAGAGCATAAAATTTACCTCCATTACTATATAAATGACATCACACCCCTAGATGAAAACAAACCAAGCCACACTAAGGAAAAAGGTTAAACCAAGGACCTTTTTCACTGTTGGGGTTCTCTTTACTACGCGCCAACTTCACTCCAGACCTATGGATATAACACCGATGATTAAAACATATCCTGCCTCACAGTTAGGATTCATAAATTCCCAAACATAACCCACAAACCATAATTTCACCAAACACACTTACAATAAAATAAAAGCTTCAAACAAGTTCAATCCACAACCATTCTTACAACTGAAAGAAAAGGAACACTGAAAAACTCTACAAGAGATGATTACTACACCCAAGAAACACTAAAAAGAGAAAACCTCAAAATGGTCCCCAGATATTGCTTTACTCCGGCTGATGGTCTGAGGTGACCTTCAATGAGCCAAGTCTATCTTTATAATGCTTCTTAGAAACACCGCGACATAATCGCTTCAAGTGACCCCAACATCAACAAGTGTGGAAGGGTCTCAGAGCACTAGGACACATTAGCCTTTTGTGACCCTGCCTACCACACTGGAAATAAATCATGACATTGCACTATTGAAAATATTATTGAAGGTCTGATGGACTCTTTATTCTTCTACCAACACCACCAGTATCAGGTCGCTTCTCATTTTTCTTATCACCATCCTCTATATTTCTTCCCAAAGCTATATGATTCGCCACCTCAAGTCCTCCTCATAACCTAGATTCAGCCAAAAAGGCTTGCCCCACAACATCCAAGAAGGTGGTTAGGTTGAGATATTACACTTTCGATCATAGCTTAGGTCGGATTCCAAACTCAAATTGTCGAGCCTTCCTGGGATCATTCGCAACACGCCATTGATCATACATAACTAGGTCTATGAAACATTGATAGAATTCCTGTACCAATTCAACGCCCTGATGAATACAACACAACTCTTTCCTCTTCCTCATCTTTTTCAACTCAGAGATGTGTTTTTGGATGAATGATGACGTGAAAAATCCTATGTTAGATCTTCCTGAGGATTATTCCGAGACACGAAATTCCACCATTTCGAAGTTGAGCCTTAGAGCAAAAAGGTAGCCAACTTCACCTTTAACAACTTAGGGAGACCAATGAAACTAAACTTCCTCTCAATCTTCTACAACCACTCCTATAACTCAAGAGGCTCTGCTTGTGCATAAAAGAGAGGAGGGTTCAACTTCCGGAACTCCAGAACATAGTCTATGGGATGATCAACTGGAGGATTTTCTAGGGGCGCCCCACCCGAAGATGCACCTTGGGAATCCATAAAACCATCATGGGGGTGAACACTAAGGGAGAAGGAAATAAAGAACACAATCAAAACATGGTAATTTCCATTTCAATTTCAACTTTTCACAATTTCCAAAATAAATGTTTACAAAACAATTTTCAGAATGAATGAAAACTCAAATGATTCACTATGGGTAAACTAGTGATGATGGGTTACTCAGACATATGGTTGGCGGCCATACGTCAGTCACACCATCGTCACTGAGATCATTCTAGGGTAAATTCCCCAACTCCATATGGCTTTCCACACCATGCGAGCTCACAGAGGTCACTTGCCTGACTTCCATTTAATTTCACAATATAAAAAAATTCAAAAGGACCAAAAGACACCAACAACCCAAACATTCCATGGTAACCCGAGGTTCAAAATGAGAAAGGGTTCATGACGTCATTCTTGTCTGTACTACTCAAGTCCCAAAATTTATAGTTCTTCTACCATGACAACCCCACAAAACAATGGGAGCTCTGATAAACTAGGTCTGCTGAAGATCCGACCTCCTCTTATACCATATTTTCACGAACCAACCCAGGTCGACCCTGAACTGATCACCTGAGCTAGTCTGTGACATGGCCCAAGAGGCATTCCATATCCTCCAAGGTAAGCGAAAAGCACTAGGGTATCAAAAAAGAACAACAAGGGAACAATTTCTCCCAATAAAAATAAACAAAGCAGTGGAAAGAAAATAGAACAATGAAAAACAAATAAAGGGCACGAAAAGAAATAATATCCAATAACAACAAACTAACCTGACCATGGCCAAAACTCCTCATGACCCTGAGAGTTGCTCACCAAACCACAACCAACTCTTGACCATTGAGAGAAAGCTCAAGTCAAACCTGCAACAGAAACAAAAAACAAGAAAAACAATATAGGCGTGAGTATTAAAAATCAGTTGGCGCGCCCAACAAACTATCCCCAAAACACTACCTTTAAATAAAAAGTTTACTAATACCATGTTTGAACTAAAATATATAAAATATTTTTTTCCACACACACTTTCATTTCTATGACAAGTAACTTTCCATTCCACTTCTTAATTTGAAAACAAGTATAGTGTTTGAAAGAAACAGATGCATTGCATTTTAAAACATTTTTGCGAACAATTTAGAAATCCAAATTTTAGTTTTTGGTCAAATGGAAAACCACACAAAACAAACAACACACACTAAGGGAAATTGAAAAAGTGGCACACAGGGCCAACAACCAAACTAGACCTCCCAATCGTCCGCCACATAAAAATAAACACAAAATGAATCATGGGTCGAACCTAGGAGCTCGTGAACAATCCAAAACGTAATATACATGTGACTCATTCTGAAGGCATGCATACTCTCGATGAAGACATAATGCCCTAATGCCTGATGTTTCCCTACATGGCCTAACCGAGGGGCCCAATCTCCTAGAAGAGTATAATCCGTACTAAGGGCCATTAGCTAGTGCGTAATCTAAACTAGTGGAACAATTGTTCTCAGAAGATTCACTTACTATGCTAGGTTCCCATGTAAACACGTATAATAAAAAGAAACGGGGTGAGTCAACAAGGTCAATCAAGTAGCACAAAAATCACACACAACTCATGCAGTCAACGTACACCAAAGATCACCCCTCAGTCACCCCAAAGAGAGTTCTCCAAAATAATTTATTTTATTAAAGTTCCAAATGATCCTTCACCAATTTTAATGTAAATCTGTATTTCTAAAAAGAACCAAAACCCTTGTTAATTCTTCAAAAGAAATAATTTATTAGTAAACCAGAACTACATTTGAAATTCCATGAATTATGTTTAAATTCCAAATGGGCATTCTTTCACTACTTGTTGTCTGTTCATCAAGAGAATATTTCTACTGTCGTGTATAAAATAAACATCTCTTTTTACACTAAATAATCATTTAATAATTAATTATCTTATCTTATTTCCCATTTATAAAAATTAATAAAACATAAATCAATTAATAAAATATGAATTTAAAGGCGAGTTTAGTGGGGGACCTACCACAATTTTCTGCTCGAACACAACGACGCGACACACCTCGCAAAGGCGTGCAAGCACGCACAAGACAATGATCGTAGTATCACGATTTTCCTCACCAACACGCTGCAACAACCGCACAAACAACTAAAAACACATAAAAATGGACTTAAAAAAACCCCAATGAACAAAAAGCTCAAAAAGGACCAACTTGACATGTTTTTGAGACGTAATTCACACCACAACAATTAATCACAAAATTTTTCCAAATTGATAATTTTAGTGACAAAAATTAACCAAATAAAAAAATTATCTATAATATCACATAATGTCTACTAAAATAAATATAATCCCAACCAAAAATAATTAATTAATATTAAATGAAATTAAGTTATATAAGAGTTTGAGTACCTTTAAATTTTAAGGGGTAGAGGTTGGTGTGGAGTGCGCCCAATTAACGGAGTTGCGCGATCATTAGAAAGGGGCGGTGCGCACCAGAAGGGACTGTCGTTGGCTGGAAGGAGAAACAAAGGGGATAACGACATCGGTGAATCACCAAGGGGGAAAGCGCGTGGCTTCCGGAAAGGAGGGAACATGGCCAACGCGAGTGGAAGAAGGCCAGCTGACTAGGTGCAGGCGAAGCAGGGCAGGCCAAGGGGTTGCGGGGCACCAGGCAGCGGTGGGAAGGATAGCATGACCACAGTGTGGGAAAATGGCTGGTGTAGGGCAAGAGCATCCAAGGCCGGTGGCGAGCAAGGGAATCCGACTGGGAGGGGTTTTCCCAAACCAGATCACAAGGGAGTGTGGGTGCTAGCTGTAGGAGGCAGCCCTGCGGATGGCTGGGGCATGCTGAGTAGGCAGCAGGCCCGGGATGGCGTTGTGCAGGCCGGAGGTGGAGGGGAGGGTGCTGGGGTGATACAGGCTGGGGCACGAGTCACGCGGCGCTGCTGCGCAAGGGAAGGTGGAGGAACATAGAGGACTGCTTGCACCAAGGGAGAAAAGAATAAGGTGGCGGCACTACTGGACAGGAAGGCCAGGTGGCCTGCTGTTGGTTGTGCGGGCTGCTTGGCGGAGGCAGAACAGGGTGCGGGGGGACCGAGGTGCTGGCGCTAGAAGAGGGAGCCGCATGCAGGGGGATCCGTTGGGAGCAGGGTAGGAGGTTCACCATTAGAGGAGTAGGAGTGGTACGAAAGGCCGAAGCAGGGAGGGTGGCAGCACGCAGAGGTAGGGTAGCATGGGATAAAGGGAAGGAAATAAACCCTATCAAAAGAGGTGAAAAAAATAAAAATAAAAAAAACAAAATAAAAGGAAAATAAACAAAAACAAATAATGCACATAAAATATTAACAAGAATAAGACAATAATAATAATAAAAATAATAAAAATAATAATAATAGTTATAACATTAATAATAATAATAATATAATAATGATAATAATAAAATTAATTAGAAACAATCTTGATAAAAATAATCATTGACATTCAAAGTTGTTATAATGTTTACCTGTAATAATTATAATAATAATAATGGAACATTGACAATAATAAAAATAGCACACTTGCTAACAATATATATATATATATATATACCCATATATATACATATTTACCTGATGTCTCATTTATTCACTATATCGCTGCTTAAACAATTTATTTAATTACTCTCAAAGGTGGGAGACTGCTCAGTCGCCCCGCACGGCTCAGTCAACCATGCGCGGCCCGTGCGGTGGCCCCTGCTCTCTCTAGCAGTAACCGCACAGGTATCCAAACTTTCTGAATGACTTCTGCTAAGACGTACAATGTTTCTGCACCGGCCTAAAACCCAAAAACCTTTCTAAACTTCAAAAATTTGAATTGGGACTTACTGGATCTTTAAAAAGACACCTGACTTCATGAAAAAAAAGAGATATAATTATTTGAAAAAGGTAGGTGTGACAGTTAGCACCTACGATTTTTGCGGAAAATTATCTTTACCGCTAAGGCCTCAAACACAGCCTCCTTTCAATTCATATGTTTTTCCACAAAGAATACACATGGTAGAGGGGATAAGGCCTTATTCCTATTGGCTTGTTCCCTCTGTGTTAGTCGTTTATAATCATGGGATGTATGGGGATTTCAGTCCAATCAACAAATGATAATTTCAACCCCGATTATAGAAAATCCCAGAAAAAGTTACACTCATGCATAAACAAAAGAGTCTTGATCAATATTTTCATGGTTTGATCTGCATTTGTCATTTCTAGAATAAGAACATGGAATAACATGAAAAAATTAAACACCTACCTCTTTGATGTTTGTTGCTGTAGAATAACGTCCTCGGGGTTTGAAGACGTTGACATCATTGGTTGCTTCCTGCTTCATTCTAACTGGTGCATCAAATATGTTTTAATGTCAATGGTAAATTTGGTTCTTCATTGTAGAGGATGTTAATCAGAGTTTCATCAGAGAATCCCCATAGTTTAATTCCTCGTTACACCAATGTGTTAATTTAATAAAAAGAAACACGTTGTAGCATTTCTGTTACAATGCAATGTTGCATCGATACATTGTTTCATTTATGAAACAACATAGTGGTTATTCTTTCTCAATGACCCATTAAGGGGATTCCTTAATTTCCCATTGTCATCACCTCGTTGCCACACCGCACTGTCGACATCCACCTCTCGATGGTGAGAATGAAAAATAAATTATCTTTTGAATGTAGTTTTATTATATTTATGAAAAGTCCCAAAAATTAACTTTTCCATTCGAACCTTTCTAGAAGATGTTACATCCTTCCTAGGTTAATCCTGACATTTTTAATTCAATGGTGGCCTCATGTTTTCGATTCGATCACTAGTCCGAAAATTTAGAAAAACTTTCTCATACATTTACATAAGTAGACTAATGAATGTTCAAAATTTTGGTCTAGGCTCACCCAGCCTCGGAATCATGTGCCATCAAACCGTGTGGTCTCAGAATAATTAAATATAATTAGAAAATTTACATGGAATTTCTGAGACATTACATTCACCCCAACACATGGATTTATGTCCCTGATAGCTAGAAAAAAAAAACTAATCAAACAGATTGAGGTACTCAGCATGAATCTGAGCCTCCCACTCCCGTATGCTATCCTAGGAATTAGCCACCCACGTAGGACCCACTTCTGTATATCCTCTATCTCCATTGGGAACTGAACAATCGTCTCCCCATCATCAATTTTTAGCTTGACCCAGTCAATGACTTGAGATAGATCATTCATGTATCTCCTTAGCTACAACACCTACAAAACATCATGCTCCCGGTGCATCTTTGGGGGAAGTGATAGGCAGTACACCACCTCGCCAACTCTTATTAGGATCGGGAAAGGTCCGATGAATCTCGGAGAAATCTTTTTTCCCCTAAAAAATCTTTGTAATCATCATCGGGATGAGACTCGGTGGAATTCATGGTCACCCTCATCAAAAACCAATGGTCTCCGTCTACTGTCGGCATAAGACTTCTGCCTACTCTGGGTAGTCATCATCCGCTCCTGGATGATATGATTCTTCTCGGTGGTAGCCTGTATCAACTATATTCCCATGAGTGTGGACTCCCCTGTGTCTATCCAGTATAGGGGTGATTTACAAGGATGCATGTACAAGGCCTCAAACGGTGTCATGCCAATGGTGGAGTGATTGTTGTTGTTGTATTAAAACTCCACCAGTGGCAGTTTTTCCTCCCAACTGCAACAAAAATCCAAAACATAAGCACATAACATGTCCTCTAGGGTATGTATGGTCTTCTACGTCTAACCATTCATATGGGGATGAAAATCTATGCTCAACTATATATGTGTCCCAAAAATCTCCTATAATCCCCTCCACACCGGGGAATTAAGTGAGTGTCATGATCTGAGTTGATCGTCGAAGGAACCCTTTGGAGTTGCTCTATCTTCTATATGTAGTAGTTACGCATGCCATCTACCAGTCCCTACTTCCAGATGAAAAGGAAGTGAGCCGACCTGGCCAGTCAGTCAATGATCACCCTGATAGAGTTGTGTCCCCTAGATTCACGTGGTCACCCAGTCACAAATTCCATCGAGATACTATCCCATTTCTACTCTGGTACCTTGAGTGGCTGGGACAAGACAACTGGAACCTGATGCTTGGCCTTCACTTGCCAACAACTAAGGCATCGTGAAGCAAAATCACCCACCGCTTTCTTCATCCCCATCCACCAGTACTGAAGTCGGAGGTCCTAGTACATCTTCACCACTCAATGATGTACCACCAAGGGGGGTGTATGGAACTCCCTCTAAACCTCCTCCCACAACATCACTGTCACTATAGTGGACCCTCAAAAATTCATGATGTTCTCCCCACCTATCGAAAATACATCAGGAGCCCTTCCTAAGGATAACTAAGCATGTCGAACCTCACAGTCAACATCCACCAACTATGCCTCCCTAACTCGCTGTAAGAGTGGGGAAGTAATAGATATCAGACGAAGTTAAGTAGCTTCACCACCATCCATGAAGGATATCTACATCGTGGAAAACTACTCCATCAACTCACTATGTAGCTGCAAATCTGTCCTCCTAGTGATCACGACTGCCACCACTTTCCCCTTTCCAGTATAATAGACTATCTCAATGTAATAGTCCTGGAAGAACTCTGGCTATCTCCACTTTCTCAAGTTTAGATCCTTCTAGGAAAAGATATACCTGAGACTCTTGTAGTCAGAGTATACCGTAAACCGTTCACCCATCAAGTAGTTATACCACATCTTCAAGGAAAATACCACTATTATTAACACCAGGTCATGGGTTGTGTAGTTATTCCCTTGCTTTCTCAGTTGTTGTAAGCCTTAGGTTATCACAACTCACTACTACATTAAGACACAACCTAGTCTGGTCCCTGATGCGTCGTAGTAAAATAAAAACCGAATTCCCCCCTCTAGTAGTCTTAAGATGTGGGAACTAGTCAGTCTCTAACTAATCTCAATGGAACACTGATGATATTTCTCTATCCAGATGATGGGATGTACCATCTGAGTCAAAGCCGATAAGAGTGATGCTACTCTAGAAAAGTCAGTTATGAACCTTCGATAGTAACCAAAAAACCCCAAATATATTCGCATATTAGTCACTCTCCTAGGGGGTCCCATGAAAGCACCACCTATATCTTCATCGAATTTACTACAACCCCATGCCTCCGATATGAAATGTCCCAGAAATTGGACCTCCCGTATCCAAAACTGACACTTCAAGTGAATACCATAAATTGGGTGCTCTCAATGTCTATCCAATACTATCCACATGTATATAGTGTGTTACTACTCTGATGATGAGTACAACAAGACTTCATCAATGAATACACCATTAAAATGGTCAAGGTAAGGATGGAGGATCATGTTCATGAGTCCCATGAACACTACTGTGGAGTTGGTTACGCTGAAAGTCATCACCAGGAACTCATAGTGGTCATACCGGCACCTAAAGGTTGTAATAAATATGTCCTCATCCCATACCAGAAGATGGTGACATCAAGATATGAGGTCTATCATTGAGTACCACTTCACCCCCTTCAGCTAGTCAAAGTGATAATCAATTCTCAACAGTGGATACATGTTCTTCACGGTCAACTGGATCGGCACCAGAAGTACATGCACAAACATAAACAAAAATATTTCTTCATTGAAAAAAACACTGTGGCATCACATGGTGAAACACTGGGCCTCTCAAAAACCTTCTCATACACATCCTCCAACTGTACCCTCATCTCGAAAATCTCTTTGAGAGCCATCTGATATGCTGGTGTGGATATCAGTGTCGTCTCAGCGTACAGGTCGATGCCGTAGTCTACCTCCCTATGACTAGGTATTCCAAGAACATCCTCATGAAAAACATCCCTATATTCATCCACCACTATAGGAAAGCATATAATTTTCTCATCCACTATACTGAGGGTGAGGCTAGCTAACTGGTGAGTGATATGTTACACCTTCTTCCATGAAAATCTGTCATGTGATGCAGGGGTTTCCTTTTTTCTGGTAAAGGAATACCTGGCCTGATATCCACAGACACACCACAATGTAATCCTAAAACAGTTGATCTGAGCATGGATTGTGGATAAACAGTCCATACCCAAGATGATTTCATAAAGCCTTAGCGTTGCTACGTAGAGATCCCAACTGAATCTCTAAACTCCTCGAGTAATCTCACACTGTTGGCACAAGTGTTTAATCATCGAATCCACTCCCATAGTAGTCTCTAGCCATAAGGATCAATACAACGACTCCACTGTAATCTCCAACCTTTGAACGAGAGTTGTGGCAAGGAAGGAGTGACTATCACCTGTGTCTATAAGAACTCCAGATAGGGTGGACAAGACATAGATCATACCTCTGATCATCTCTGGAGAACCATGATCATAAGGCTCTACTACCTGAAGTTGTGCTTTCCCATGTCCGTCTACTCCCTGAGGTGTGGTGGTCCACTTGGGAGTTGTGGCGGTAACACCTCAAACCATCTCACACAACATATTTCTCGGCCTTCTCCCCGACCATGTCTGCCGCCCTACACACCTCCTTGCTTGAATCTATGCCTCTGCCTTGGTGACCCCTCAATCGTTTGATGTTTTACTGTATGGCCGGTTAGGTAGTCTCATGAAACGTGTCATTTCCCACCACATGAGAAGAAATTTTTGGTTCCCAGTGGACACCCTCTAGTCTGGGAGCCCTGCACTGTCGACTATGAGTCCTTGGGTCGTCCTCTGAGAGACCTGGACCTCACGTCTATTGTCTTCTTCCTATCAAAGACTCCAATACTTGTGGTATAATAGTAGCTTTGGCGGTGGGCGCCTACTCTGCCATTAAGTTCTCTACTATAAGGTGTAACATCCCAGTTCTGAGTGTCGCCCAGAGTTTCTTCATAGCCAGTTTGTCACATGGCCTCAAGCGCATTTCTCAAAATGCTAGAGGTTGCCGACTAGCAGCGAGGGCCATGTGTTTGATAGTGGGGAAACATACCCTCATTGTCAGAGTAACACAACTAAAATAAATATATAACAATAGAGAAATCAGTAATAATATCATACAATAGTAACCAGTGGAAGACTAAAAGTAAATATACAACTGGATCGCATATATAATGATGCATTTCACATATGTCTAGGAAATCATCCGAAAAAGTCACAATGATTAAATAAAATACTAAAAAAAAGTATAAGAAAACAAGTAAATAACTCCAACAGCATTGCAAGCCTCATCTTGGTCCCATGATCTCCCGCTTCACAATAGTCAAGTACCTGACGTAGAAGGGCTCTTTCCCTTATCAATATCTAAAGAAATATAATCTGTTTGGGCCCAAAATCATGACCCAAACAAAGTGTGAGACGAATCCCAATAGAAAACCAACCAATGATCTATACCTAACAGTAAATGAATATATATGGGAGACAATAACCAAAAACAATTAGTAAAAAAAGAAGTACTTAAAATTAAACAATCCAAAAGTTTCAATTGCATTCATTTTAATATATAAAGTAAGCAGATAATCAAAAAAAAGTAACCTTCGAGGAAGTACCCACAACCTATCCACTCTGGTTCAACCAAACAATCACAAGTAACCCTCTGGGTATGTTCTCATAGCCTAAACCCTATGTTTCAACTTATACAAGGGTATAACGACTTCCTAGATTTCTCTCACAGTTTAACCCCTTTGCTCTCAAACAAACACAAAATCTCTATGGATACACTCACCGTCAATTCCACCTGTGGCCTTTAATCGGTAAACTAAAGACACTCTGGAGAAGCACTCAATGTTCAATTCCCCCTATAGTCTCCTAATGAGTACCTATAGACACTCTGAGGGAGCACTCACGTCCATCCCCCCTATTTTCTTGTAATGTGAAAGTAAACAGAAACTATAGATAATACCTCAACGTCCATTCTTCCTATGGTCTACTACACCAGGTTCTCGCAGCCCTGTGTAAGTCAATCGTGTACAATGATATTCAACAGCCAAAGTAAACCTTAAGAACTGCTTGGATAACAACTTTTAAGAACTAATTGGATTAACAAATACAATTATATAACAGTATCAGATAACAACACTCCATTTTAAAAACACTAGGCATGGAAAAGAAGGAATCCAGATAGGGAAAACTAGAACAAATAGTCAATATCCAAACAAGATTGGAACCCACATTCATTGCATGAAAAATAACCCTATTCACAACCAAACGACCTCTACTTAGGCTCACAAGGCTTAACAGGAATTAACAGGGCTAAAATACATAACCATTCAATACCCTATTCTAGGATATTGGTAACTTTTTCACATAATACTAAAATACCAACTATGGAAAGGTACAAAGAACATACCTCGATATTGTGCAATCAATATTCTATGGAATCGGCCTTAAAAGACACAGATCTATAAAAATGTCCAAAATACTCAACTGAGGATATCTCATTAGAGAGTAGAAATGAAGATATGAGTCTTTAGAAGAAAGAAGAACTCACCGATGTGATTCCAACGCAACTGATGGAGTTCAATTCGGAGAACATACAGCGAGCTGGGGGCTTGGAAAAGATTCTTTGGGCTTATTTTCTCCGTGACTAGATGAGTTGAGTAGGAGGGGTTTCTTCCAATTAGACATGACCTCGGTCAGGTATAACAATTAAAAGAAAACATTAAATGGCGTTTTCTTAAAAAGTAAAAGGCATGTACTGGCCTTAGTTGGCCTCCACTTTAGGTGGTCTCTAGGTCTCCCCACACGGCCATGTACTCAGCTATTACACAGCTAGTACACAGTCACCCATGAAAACTAGGTACACGACATGCACTTCAAAGTACATGGTATGTATTCCTTAAATTTCCAGATTCTCCTATTTTTCTCAAAAACACTATAAAAGAAAAACCCATACCTGAAAAGAAGGCCTGGGTTCTTACAAACTCCCCCCTTAAATAAATTTGTCCCTGAATTTCCCCCACAAGACGGCATAAAAGAAGAATCCTCGAACAACTTCAGCCACAACAATCGTACATCAAACTCCCTCTCCCAATTCTCATCATGTACTCCCTCATGCTTCCATAGCACTCATACCTGGGGAAAAGAGCAGCCACAGAGAATATTTTCACTTCGATCAATGATCCAGAAAGGATGTACCTCGAATGACGTGTCCCCCTCTATCTAAACGTCCTCGAGTTGAAAAACATGATATGGGTCTAGGAAGTAATGTCATAGCTGAGAAAAGTGGAAGACATCATGCATATCTTGGTACATCAAAGGTAACTGAAACCGATAGAAAACCGGAAAAAATTTCTCCAAAACCTCTAAAGGACAACATATCTTAGTGAAAGCTTTCCCTATATCCTAATACTCTAATGCCCCAACCTCAGTGCGACACATAGAAAAACATGATCCTAGACCTTGAACTCCAGAGGTTGTCTTCATCGATCAGTATAAGATTCTTTTGTGTTTGTGTTGTATCCATCCTCTTTAGAATCAACTCTATCTGCTTTGTGGTCTCCTGGACAAGAAGAGGTCCCTACATAGATGCCCCCCTCACCTCCATCCAACATAAGGGTGATCGGTTGGGCCTACCATACAAAGCCAAATAAGGTGCCATCAGAATAGTTTCTTGAAAACTATTTTTGTAGGAAAACTCCACAAGAGGTATATGCTTCTCCCAATAACCTCTGAAGTCTTGGATGCATGCTCGAAGCATGTCCTCTAGCACCATAATTGTACATTCAAACTGGACATCTCTTTGTGGATGGTATGTTATACTTAGAAGTACCTATGTACCCAAATCCCTCTATAGCCCCTACCAGACCTGAGAAGTAAAACGAGAATCCCTGTCTAAAATGACGGAGTGTGGAACTCCCGGTAAATTCACAATCTCTCGGATGTATAGTCTTCCCAGAGGTCTACTTTATAGGAAATGAGTGAGAAACCTTCATGAGTCTGTCAATGAAAACACATACTACATCATTCCCTTGAGTCGACCTCGGTAAACCTTTCACGAAGTCCATCGAAACATCATTCCACTTCAACTGAGGAATGGGTAACTACTGAAAAAACCTTGTTGGTTTCTGATGCTCCACCTTCACCTGCTAACAAGTTGATCACCTCATGAAAAACCCAGCAACATCACTCTTGATACCTGGACACCAATACTACTAATGTAGATCTATATACATCTTGGTCACACCAAGATGAACTTCCCAGGAAGAAGAATGAAAATCCCACATTAGCTCCTCATGTATGTCTGCTGAAACCCATACACACCCATAAAAATGAAATATGTCATCCTCGCAGACTATCCATCCATGAATTGGTTCCTCTCCTGACACACTCTCCCATAAGACTAGGGCTTCAACATCTGGCAGCTGCCTCACTCACACTCACTCAAAAAGAGTAGAGGTAACATCTATAGAAGAAAGAAACATCTATCTGTATTTTTTGTGCACATTCAAATGAATCTTAGAGAAAAGAACCATTAGCTACCACTCACAGCTGGATTCTTCAACTGCCTATATATGAGTCTTCCTACTTAGTGTAACAACCACTACATTTCCTTTTCCCGGCATATAGTCGATCACAAAGTCAAAATACTAAAGGTACTCAACCCACATTAACTGTCTCTGATTCAGATCGTGCTGAGTAAAGATTTACTTGAGACATTTTTGGTTAGAGAAAACAACAAAATGTTCTCCCAACTGGTAATGTCTCCAATAACATAAAGCATGAATAAATACAGCAAACCTAAGATCGTGTGTAGGGAAATTCCTCTCATGTGGCCTCAACTATTGAGACCTATATGCAACGAATCCTTCTCCATGCTTAATCACTACTCCCAACCCGATACTTTTTGGATCACAATACACAGTATAGCTCTTTCCCAGCTCTTGAAAAACTAGTATCGGTGCTAAAGTCAACTTCCCCTTCATCTCCTGAAAGGCTGACACAAAAGAATCTGAACACAAGTACATCACACCATTCTTAGTCAGGCCTGTCAATGGTGCTGCTAAGAGTGAAAATTATTTTATGAATCATCTATAGTATCCATCCATCCCTAGATGACTTCATACCTCAAAGAAATTATTATGCTTCTCCCTGGAAACTATTTCTCTCACTTTCTTTGGGTCTACTGATCCTACTATATCATAGATAACGTGACCCAAGAAGTGAATTTTTTCCATCCAAAAGTGGAATTTTGAGAGCTTAGCATATAAGTGGTTTACTCTCAGTGTACTAAAAACGATCTCAAGATGTGTGGAATGGTCATGTTGATTTTGTGATTACACCAAGATATCGTCCACAAAGACAACCATGAAAGAGTCCATGTATGGATGGAACACTCGATTCATTAGTGCAATGAAAAATGTATGCATGTTCCTGAGACCGAACAACATAACCACATACTCATATAGAACATATCTACTCTGAAGGGCTATAAGAGTTATATCAGATGGTCAAATGTGCAACTGAAGATAAATGGATCTCAATTCAAATTTCTAGAACACACAAGATCCTAAAATATGATAAAAGAGATAATCAATACTTGGAAAGGGATATCGGTTCTTGACTGTCAACTGGTTTAACATTTGATAATACACACAATGTTTTAGGTTATCATCCTCCTTCTTCACACATAGGACTGGCGAACCCCTAGGAGAAGTACTAGGTTAGATGAAACCCTTTTCTTGCAACCCCTTTAACTGTTTCTTGAGATTCTGTTACTCTGGTGTAGCCATACTATAAGGAGGAATGGACTCCAGTGATACTCCTAGCACAAGATCAATAGAATATTATACCTCAAATTATAGAAGAAAACCTAAAAAGTCATCTGGAAATACATCCCTAAAACAATAAACTATTGGAGGAAAGTCCAACTGTGAAGTCCCCTGTTCATCTAGATATAGACTAGCAATCTGGTCTGTAACTGCTACCAACCCATGATGATCGAGTATTTCTCTTCTTTCATAGACATCCCATTCTCCCTTGTGCAGGAAGAAACCACCATCTAGTGATGTGAAACTCACCATATGATGATAGAAGTCATCAAAATCCTAGAAGGGAACCAACCAGTCCATCCAAAGAATGACATCATAGTCTGTCATCTCTATGACATAGAGGATCCATAAAGAGTGACACCCACCAACCTCAACAGGACACTCTTTCCACCGATGTATACTAGTTGTTCTTGTCCCAAACGAAGTGTCAAACATCAAAACATCAGCAGAAGTAAAGATACAGATACCAAGTCTCTCCAAAATAGCAATAGATATGAAACAATGTGAATCCCCTATATCAAAAAGTGAAGAAGATAAAACTAAGACAACTAGAATCGTACCTCAAACTGTAGAGGGTTTGGGATCCCACCCATGGTGGATCTGCTCCACTAAAAATGTCTGGCCTACACCATTGCCCTATGACCCAGCCTGACCACTCTAAGCTGATTGACCTTGTTTTCATTGAAAGCCTACTGACAGGCTACCACAACCATGACCTCAACCTCGGCCTGAGTGGCCAGAAGAACTCTAGTTCCCAGGCTGATGAGAAACTGGTGGCACTACTCTTGAATGCAGAGTCATATAAGAACTTCTATAATGAGGTTCTAGTGAGATGAAATGACAGAAATGCTAAATATGACCCATCATACTACAAGATCGGCACTCCAAAGGATCTCCTGAGAAATGTTTCCTTGTATGCCTTCTCTTCCTGCACTTGTAGCACACCACCTGGCTACCCAAAGAAGTGTCCCACTTCCTTGGATCCCCATGCATAAAATCCTAGTGGCACTTCCTACTGTCAGTTGGGGGGAAACCAACTCCATATTTTGAGCCACCAAGGCTCACAACTCTAGAATCCCTTAGATTGTGTTCTGTGATCAGTGCCTGATTAAATATAGAGGTGGTGGAAGTCCACCTGAAGATTTTCAATTGAGACCGGATATCAACCCTTAGACCATCCTCAAACTTCCTCACCAGGAATAACTCTTCCCCTCCTGGGATGGCCATGAAGCACTGAAGCACTATGAAGTGAGAAGAATGATCAATAACTAAGAGAGTATCCTTCACAAAACTCATGAACTGTCGGAGTCTCTAGATTCTTGATGATCTAAAGCATGGCATCTAACCATGAATCATTATCCTAAGGTCTTCCATCCCCTGAAAAAATGGGAGTATGTTGCTGTTGAAAGACCCTGCGTCAAATCTTCCAAGGATGGGGTAGGTGGCAGTACTCCTTGGATGGTTCTCATGATCCACATGAAGCCCTCTCGGAACGGTGCATTGGAACCAGTATTAGGGATAATGGCTAGTGCTAAGATGAGCCCAACTGGAGGATCTGCTTTCAGTTCTTGATCCACCATGTCCGGTGTCTGGTCACTGCCCTATAACTAGTGTAAAACCGTAGGATGTCATGGTGGTATGACTCGTCAAGGTCATACACACACCTTAGATCCATATTATCAAGGAAAAAAACTTATATATGCGATAATGGTACGAGAGAAAGAAAGAATTCATGTTTTCAAAACATGGATACACGGTGAGTATAATCTCTTACACAGTGTGTTCCCTTATGTCTTTACTTGGGTGTGTACTTCTACCAAAACTGGTCATGTAACATCCCATACACACAGAGAGTTATCTAAAGACATGACATGTATTAGAATCATCTTCCCATACCAAAGTTATTCCACACGTCTTAATCCACATCTTTCTCCTAGAGTAAGACTATAGGGCATGTTTGTGCAAGACACGACATGTAATAGAAGGATTTCACTGACCCATGTTTTTAGTCAAATGGACGGTTACACGGATGACTCTACATGACATGTTCTAACTACAAAAATTCCACCCATGTCGTTGGTCACACGGCCGGACACATGGTCTATACACACAGCATGTATATCTGGTACATGGTGTGTTCCACCAAAGATTTCCCATCCCTGTGTCTCATCCCACACAGTCAGTAACATGATTAGAGATTACACGATGAGTACATATAGTACACAAAGTTTACTTAAGAAAAAAATTTCCTTCCCGAATATAAAGATACATGGCGTGTATTTATCATTACACACTGTGTATTCTTTTTTTTTTTCTAGATAGTAAGCCTTAGAAAATACTCTAGAACCTAGAAAAACACTAAAAAAACATTAAAGTTCCAAATTCCAATCCGTGAGGGCCCATACTCCCTATGAATAAAATTTTTTCATCTTATACATGTCTTATACAAGAATAAAAATGCAATGATTTACCAAATTTCGATCCATGATGGACCATAACATCTCAAGGACCAAAGATTTGCATTCATTCAAATGAAACATTACACAATCCAATACCCTATCAAATAGGAGGTATTATACCAAGGCATATATCACAATAGCATACATATTTATCACAACATCTATCACAATAACATGCAACTAGTAATGCACTCTAAATGGCATATCAATAATGCGTGACATGTGATCTCTAGAAAGTACCTATATGATGCATGAGATGGCATACCTTCATCTTATCATGTTGAAACAGAAATATAACCCCAATGATATCAATGATTACAACACAAAACATGTGAATAACTTAATGTTGAAATCATATCAACTGTAATAATTAAAAAACTAGAAAAAACGACAATAATGAGGTAAATTTGTTTTTCCTTATACACAAATTAGCTACACCCGAGAACAGATTATTACCAAGTTCCTATTCCATCCTATCCCTGACTATAGGCACCAAATAGTATGTCAATAAGAAAAGAACCTACCTCGGATACCACTTTATAACATCTTGGTTTCGAGTACTGCCCAAAGGTGCCCCATACCCGGTTGTTCACATGGATTGAAGTGCATTTACCCAAATGCCAGAGACTGCCGACTAGTAGCGTGGTCTTGGGTGTGATAGTGGGGAAACTATTCACACATTTTTAGAGTAACACAATAGAAATAAACCTATAACAATATAGGAAGAAATTATAATACCATAAAATAATAAAAAATGGAAGAATGAATGTAAATAAACAACTGGAGTGCATATATAATGATTCCTATAACATATGTCTAAAAATTCAGCCAAAAAAGTCACAATGTTGAAATACAGTACTAAACCAAAGTATAAGAAAAGAAGTAAATAAATACAGCAGCATCACAAGCCTCAACTTGGTCCCATACTCTCCAGCTCCACAATAGTCTAATACCTGACATAGAAGGGAGATTTTGGTTATCTACACCTGTAACAATATAATCTATTTGGGCCTAAAATAATAACCCAAACAGGGTGTGAGATGAATCCCAGTAGGCAGCCACCCAAAGTTTTGTGCCGAATAGTCAGTTAATATATATGGAAGACAATAAGAAAAAAGAAGCATTAAATAAGGATGTTCTCAAAAGTAAACAAACCAAAAGTTTCAAATACATTCATTTTCATATATCAAGTAAGAAGCTAATAAAAAACAAGTAACCCTCTGGGAAGTACTCACAACGTATCCCCTCTGGTTCAACCAAAAAATCTCAAGTAACCCTCTGGGTAAGTTCTCACAAAATAACCACTATGGATCGACTTATACAAGTGTATAACGACCTCCTAGATAGATCTCATAGTCTAACCCATTTGGTTTTGAAAAAAAAAACTCTTTGAGGAAGCACTCACCATCGATTTCCCATGTGGTCTTTCATCAGTAAACTACAACCACTCCGGGGGAGCACTCAACATCTAATCCCCCCTATGGTTTTTCAACGAGGAAATATAGACACTCTGAGGGAGAAATCATGTCCATCCATTATGGTCTCATAATGTGAAAGTAAATAGACACTCTGGAGAAGTACTCAGTGTCCATTCTCTCTATGGTCTACTACATTAGGTTCTCACATCCTTATGTAATTCAATCATGAAAAATGATATTAAAAAGCCAAAGTAAACCTTAAGAACTACTTTGATAACATCTTTCAAGAAATACTTGACTAAATAGATACAATCACATAACAATATTAGAAAATATCACTCCATCCTAACAACACTAGGGATGGAAAAGAAGGCAGCCTAACAGGAAAAAACTAGACCAAACTGTCAATATCAAAACAAGAATGGGAAAAACATCCATAGCATGGAAAATAACCCTATTCACAATCAAACAACCACTACTCGGGAACATAAGGCATAACAGGAACTAACAAAGCTAAATTCCCTAACCACACAATACCCGTTCTAGGGTATTGGGATCTTTTTCACATAATACTCAAAGAAAAACTATGAAAAGGCACAAACCACTTACCTCAACATTGTAGGATCGATATTCTCATATTTCGGCCCTTGAATATGCATAAAATGATATAGATCTACAAAAACATAAAAAATGCTCAATAGATGATATCTCACAAGTGAAGAGATATCAAGAGATGAAGCTATAGAAGAAGGAAGAACTCACCGATGTGATTCCAATGTAACTGATAGTGTTTGATTCAGAGAACAAACATTGAGTCGGGGGCTTGGAGAAGGTTTTTCAACCTCATTCACTCCTGGACAAGACAAGCTGAGAAGGAGGGGTTTCTTCCAATTAGACAGGACCCCGATCTGATATAACAATTAAAAATGAAGTACACGACATGTTATTTAAAAGTACATGGCGTGTACTCGACTTATCCGACCTTCAATTTACGTGGTCTCCAGGTTACCCAACACAACCACGTACTCGGCCGTCAGACAACCAATACATGGTCACCCGCGACAACCGGGTAAATAGTGTGTTCTTCAATGTACACAGTGTGTACTCCTTAAATTTCAAGATTCTCCTATTTTTCTCAAAAACACCATAAAATAAAAACCCATACCTATAAAAGAAGGACTTGGTTCTTACATAAGGTATCTTTCTAGCACCCCATTTAGAGTAGGGATGCTGATAGACAACACTGGCACCCTAATATCCTGCTTGAGTCCCTACTCGAAGGCTTAATCCCTAATGAAAAGTTTTTGTACCATATCTTTTGAGTTTTAAGATAGCTCGGTGAGCCTTCATGAGTACTCATCCACTGTCATGTTGCCCTGTAGTAGATGAAGAAACTACTTAATGCGTATAGAGAACATGGTGATGGGAAAAAACTCCTTCCAAAAAAGCCACTCGAAGTCTGCCCTGGTGAGGGTCGCCTCATTGTGCATCTGGGTGGTCCATCTCCATGATCTCCCTACCGATCCCTGTACAAGGATTGCTACTAAGATCCCAATATAGCTAGGATGTTTCCTCTCTAAGAAGAAGACATGCGTCACTACCTCCTTCTAGTCTTCAATGACCCAAGGATATGTCCCTCCCCTGAACCTGGGAGGTCTCTGTCTCTAAAACTCGTGTAGGGCATAGAGAATGTGCACATCCTCTACTGGATCTTTCTGCAATAGATGTTGACCCTAAAGTGGTGGTAGAACTGGTGCACCACCCGGTGGGACCATCACTAGAACTTTTCGTAGAACAGAAACATCATAGATAGGTGGTCTATCATCATGACCTCATATAGAGAACTTGGTGAGCCATCCTTTCAGAGGAATCCTTAAATAGATAAATATGGACTATGATCAAAACATTATATCAGGTGAGCTGAAACTTATTCATAAGAACATAAAGATAAACTTATGCAAAAATATGTTTTCAATTATTGAGGAGAAAAGCAGAATTCATGGTCCTGGTGTATGGATACATTGGCCACCGCTCAAACACTGGACTCCCCAAATATGAAAGTCAGACTTGAAACAGTTAACACTATTTCCCCAAAACAAAAAAACAGACTCCCGGTCTTTGTTGTAGGACTGAATGACCTTTGATTCCACTTTATCATGACCCATCCACTGTATCCCAGGTCGTGATTACCCCAATCCCACCTCCAGAAGGCCATGTGCTAGGGACTAGCACCGAAGGTGTCAACCTGTAATTGGGAATCATTTTCCTGAGAACCTTTACGCACACACATTCCCAACCAAGTCCCACACACTAAAAAGTAGACAAGTGTCACTAAAACATAGCTGAGTACAAGTACAACTAATATATACAGGCCATAATACAAAACCAACAAAATAATTTAAAACCGCAAGGTAAAAAAAGTAAACTCTGATGTCCATCCATGGAAAATCCCACCTAATCGTGATAGTAGTGTTGCTACTTGAAGCTGAAGCAGAATGCCCTATCCACCCAATCCTACTAGGCGCCGCTTGGTCCTAGGCCACTGAATGCACCATTGTATCATCCTTTGGTTCTGTCTCCCTAAGGATCTCTAGGTCCTGGTACACCAAAGTCACTATCGAATATTTGATCATATGTACCAGACCCAACACATGCGGGTGAACCCCGTGCAGGGGTGAGTAACAAAATACTCAGCGGGGTCCCCAAAACAAAAAAAGGAAAGACCAAACATTAATCCACAATAGCTCACACTAGGAATACATTTAGGGTAGTGATAAAAGAATCTTATATCACATAATTGAACACCATGACTACTGGAGAACTCATCCTCTATCGAGTATAGTGTTCTGACCAAGTCACACAGAAGTGATTCACACTGACCTTGGACTGCTTAGGTACACTTCCTCATCAAAAACTGTGGGCTTGTAAAGTCACACAGAAGTGCATCCTACTAATCTTGGCCAACTGAGGTACTCCTCATCGTATACCATGGTATTGCAAAGTCACACAGATTTTATTCCCACTGTGGGCTTGAAAAGCCACATAGATGTACTTCCCACTATGCCATAGTTGATTCTCACAGATACGTAAGTCAAAACTCTTCAGGTCTCATCCAACCACAGGGTTCCATACCTAGAATTCTTGGGTGAACTGCTCCCCAAGAAATTCATCACTTATCAACATCCATGAAAGCCTCCAAATGGAATTCCAAAAGATCCTCCTCATCGATTGGGTCCCAACGCCACAAACAGATCGTAAATAGGACACCAGTTTTTCTTGTTATTTGCATTTCAGTAAACAGGGGCCGTGTTGGTCAGGTCGGCCTGACCAGCTCAGACCGCACCCAGATGAAACCGACCCATGTTTTCTAAAACTAAAATAACTTCAAATATGGGCATCAAATTGACAAGTCAATTGCAGCATTGGGACCCTATCGACGAGACTGATCTTTTGGCATGCCCTGAGGAGGCTTTCATGGAAGTTGAGATGCGAAAAATGGCTTGAGAAGTGGTTATCCCAGGTGCACTATGTATGGATAATTTTTTAAAACATTATGAATTTCATAAAATTACCATACATATTTCAATATTAATAAAAACTATGCACATTATTTTTTCCCATTAAATTTTGAATATATTACTATGTAAAAAGTCATGAAAATATATAGAGCGTTCGTATGAAACCAAACATATACAAGACGTCATAGATACACTTTATAAAATTTAGTATTTTTTGAATATTATAATTTTTTATCAATTAAATTTAGAGAAATGTACCCGGTTTAATTAATAATGCATAAAATAGTTTTGGAGATTTAAATAGGGTTTTAAATTAGAATATTATGTTATAAAATATGAAGTGTGTTTTTGTACCCACATTCTTTTTACAATTTTTTATATCAATTCCATAAATTGAATTGATAATTACTCATGCTAGGTTTTTTATATTATTCAATTTAAGTTATCTAGAATCTATTTTTTGGATAATTTTAATTTCATTGATTAACGGTTTATATATCATTATGAAATGTTTAGACTAGAAATATTTCCTATGATAATGATCACTCTCTAATATTGAGTATGATCTTAATTTTTTTCATTAAAATTTTTCCATTTTATGAGATATTTTATATTTATATAATTAGGGATTCTAGATAAATACCTCATCATACATTCTTGAGAGAATGATATAATATTATCATGGTTTTATTTTCTTCAGATAAAAAATATTATATGAAAAAATTAGGGGATGCGTCTGGGATGATTATGAATTGGATAACTTAATCTTTTATATAAAAAGGTCATGAGATGTATGAGAAATTATATTAACATATATTATAAACAATTAAATTTCATGGAAGATGAATGCGATGCATAAATTGAATCATTATAACCATGAATATCTGTATGGATTTCAAGAGACAATGCTTCGAGCTATGCAGGATTTGTATAATTTAAATACTCTAGGATCATTAAAATATCCTAATTATTATTAAGATTATAAATTTCTTCCAATTACTGTACTTTTATATACCCTGATAAACTATATGGGCATATTGTGATAAAGATAGGAACACATTATTGATCTATTTCAATGACAAATATGATAACTATCATATATGACTGAATGTTTGATTTTCCTTTTTTAGGTTACCCTTATAAGATTTTGTTCTCTGGGAATATAGTTTTCATGATTTCTATGGTAAATTTGTAAAATATGTTGACTATCCAACCAATTTTGAGTTTCATATGATGTAATTAATAATATTTTTATACCTAAATAACTATAAATCAATAAAAAAAATCAAAATTCCACCTTGGGAACGATAAAATATTCACAGTGGATGTAATTCCCCCATCATGTAATTTCACATATGACCTGAACCTGGTCATTACATAACTTTATGAGTGTCTCATGTTTCTATATGAAAGAATCACCAATATAAAGGGGAAAATGACATCAAGTTGGGAGTATATACACTCTATATTGTGAAGTATAATAACATTTATATAGTATACATTATAATATTAACACTAATAATAAATTAAAATATGGAATTATAATGGAAGGTATGTATGATATAATAAAAATAACTATTAAAAACATAATGGAATGAAAATTTGAAACATATATACAATAAAAATTTATTAATTAATAGTTCAATTATTTGTATAGTGTGTAATAAATGAAATAAATGATAAGGAAACACTGCAATAATAACCTATACACCACCTTTGAACCATACCCCAGTCATAATTGAGCTCCTCTATCGGATCCACTTAAACAATAACCCATACATAAACCTAAATTCAATGTATAGCTTCCCAATGTCCACTATAGTGCATGTGATGTGAGAGAGTAAATAACTCAATAGGGAATGACCAAAATTTTTCCTATGCACATACACACAAACAACTGATATATATCTTGTACATATATCTATACACTATTACCATCACCAAGGACCTATTTATAAAAGACTAATGAAACATATAAATATTTTATAACAATATTCCCACGCCTCATTCCTAATCAAAAGAAAATGATACAATATAAATAAAAAACATACCAATAATTAACATGAATCTTTATTATAAGTAAGAATAACTATAATAGGAAATTAAAATGAAATAATCTTGGATGCACCATCATCAAGGTTTTATAGTATGTATATAAGAAATATATGACAAAAAATTATTAAACCCCTTGTTAATATTCCGAAAACCCATGTTTATTAACATGAATAATAATATAAATTGTAGAAATTAATTAACAACAAAATAAGTAATTAATGCACACATAACATGACCTGGAAACAAAACCGTTATATTTAATAAATCATAAAACATAACAGTTTTAGGAAATGGAATTATTGTATAAATCCATTTTTCACATATGTTTCCCAATAAATATTACAAATATCAATAATTCCTAATATTTTTACTAAATAGAGAAGGTGTTACCCTTCCACAAAAGGTCTTCACTCAAGAACACTAGAAACTATCAAAAAATTTAGTAATGGAATAATCCCTACTCCGATAGGTCTTCTTGTCAATAAATACATTTCAAATACAGAATAGTTATACCCATTCAATACATAACTAATTTTAAACATCCCTTATCAAATTAACACTATCCTAAACTACACTAGGTAAACTCAAATGAGTGATGGAAGAAGGACACCTGACACCTCTTATGAGTAATCTTAATCAACCAGAACTGTTGTATCACCAAAAAACACGACTTAAATAAAGACCCTCATATTAATAAAAATCATAACTCATGATTTACTCAATACACTTAATGGAGAGCCTAACACAACTCCACCAAATATCATTTGGTAATAAAATAATCAACTCAAAGACTCATTTCTTTAATTGGGTTTTATGTGACCTATATAAATTAATGTTACAATGATATAATGGATATAATTACCTAAAATCTTTATATACAACATATTTCATTATTATATACATTATAAGAATAATTACTGTGACTCACATGAACTCCCCAAGATCCATTGTCTGAAACCTAGCACATGATATATTAAAAATATCTATGCATCATGGCTTGTATGAAAATGCATATAATTCAAGAGAAATCAAAAGGGACAACCTAATTTTCTTGTAATGATAAATAACATTTATAATAATAAATGTATTCAAATTCCAAAACCTAAAAATAGAAATGTGGAATATGAATAATAAAATTAAGTATTTGGGATAAATATGTGAGGAGTGACAAATGGTTAGTAAAATAAAGGACATGCAAGATTTTAATTAATGATTAGAGGGAATTTTAGTAAATGAGTCTCAGATTATATGGAATTAGAAAGGGATAAGAGTGGAATAATAGAGGAGGGATAATGGAAAAGAGGGAGATCAGACTCCTTCGGTCCTAGATTGACTGAATGAAAAATAAGTAGGGGTTTAGGATAATTTTTTTAAATTTGAAATAAAATTTAATTTTAATAAATAAATAAATAGATCAACATCCACATGGTACATGGTATCCTACTCCACAAATTTTCAATCCCAAAAATACTTTGATGGGTTACAACTGGATCAGTGGTGGACTCCCTAGGTAAAATCCACTTATAACCCTCTTAGTGAACTCAGTGATCCCCAATAAGAAACATGGTGGAACCTATAAACATTTACTACATATGAAAACATATATGGACAATCACCGAAGGACCCAAATTTCAACTAAAACATAAAAAATACTTTAAAACCACCCTAAATTTATTCCCTGAGGTTAATAAATGAAGAGTAAATCTCAGATGAAAAAAATACTATTTTGAATTATCTTCATTTCATTTATATTAAAATACAACATCATATCCAAAATACATAAATACAAACACTTAAAAATTTTAATTCTCAATCATGAGAAGAACCCACCAAAGTATCTAAAATTGAAATTATCCACCGGAATCAAAAACCGAATCATCTTATCTAAATACATAAAATACATGAATTCTACATACCATATCATAAAAACCACATATTTGGAAAATTATACTTTTTTAATCCTTAGTACCCATAAAAAATCTCCCAAACAACATGACGAATTAATGAAACATTTTATCTGGAAAAATATATATTAAAAATACCCAATTGATTATCTATTGATTATTTTCCTTTAAATTCAATATTTTTCTATTCATAACATTGATAATATTTATGAATCCTTAACTAAGAAATAATAATAATACATTTGATCTCCAATATCAATCTTATATCAAATTAAATTATTTGTCTTAGCTACACCAAAAGTAATATTAATCTAAACTAAAACTTTCATTTTTTTACACACATAATTTTAAAATTATGTTATAAGATATAAACCATAGTGAAAGCCATCAAATTAATGATTTCATTACCACGCTCTCTCAGCATGCACTCACATTCTTTATCCCGAGATTTACACACACTCTATTTCAAAAAAATTCACTAGTCAGTTATCAAAAATTCTATATCCCTTTGATAATTGTATAATAATAAACAAATAATGGTATCATTCCTTAATTATATACCCCAGTTCATTCAATAAAATGAAAGTACATTCATTGAATCTTATTTAATGACTATTATATGATCTTATTCCTATTGAATTCTTCTAATTGAGAATTAAATACAATATTCCTTCAAATTCTAAGAATACTCACATTATATCATTATGAATCCAATGTGGGACCTAGAGATCTATTATCATGGGTTCATTTGATACTTATAAAGTGATTTATACAATTTTTTATTATAAGAAGATCATATTTCTAAAATATTGATGTTGATATCCCTTCCACTATATTCTCTTTATCACCTACTCCTTAAGAACTTGTGGCATTTAGTTTTTATCATCATTAAAACAAATTCATTTACAAACTATGATAATAATATCCTAACTTATTATTCTCATAAGTATCTCTCTATGTTACGGGATTTTGTTGTGCTTACATTACCACTTCCCTAGATAAAGAGTTCCCATTGTCAAAACATAAGAATCACGACACATCTTTCAAAATATACTTAATTATTATCAAAACTACCATGAAGATCCAGATCCTTCCCTACTATCCATTTATAGGCCCTATATTCCTATAATAATGTCACTCATTTGGTTCTTCATAACACATGGTTGATAAATTTTCAATTCTTTTAGAATTAGAGACCCTAAAAGAAAACATTATTCTTGGTTGAAGTGGTTTATAGCTATAATATTTGTTTGTAAAACCTCATATGTTTTAAAAATCCCCACCCTATATATTATTTTACTTAGAAACTATATTTATCTCCATAAAATCATGTGGTAGGGAGCCCTCTACCAACATATTCTCTATAATTCTTCAAAAATGATATACTCCAATTAATTATTTGGTTCATTACTATATATAATTCTTCCCTACACATAAATAATTTTAATATTATATCTTTTATAATACCTTAAGAATCACTTCATAGAATTCATTACATTCAGTTTAATTTTTTAATTGAACTCATTTACCTATCAACATGGTTAATGATTAACTAATTGGAAGAATAATTATTCAAATAGTTAATATTAACCATTTAAATATAGAAAACTATATATATCCTGTATAATTTTTGATGTTTTATATTCATAGATAACTTTAGTATTTGAATGGTTAATGTTTATTACTTCATTAGAGGCAATATAGCCATGAAAATAAATTATTTGATGCTAAAATAAAAACTTATAGAATTTTCTATATAACTTATTTTATCTGATAGTCATAGGAATTTTTTTTCAATATTTATCCTTATCTTCACACTTCATAGCGTATTCCAAAATATCAATATTAAATATTATAAAATATTTATTAATATAATTTGTGAATACATATTTCATTAGTTTAATAAATATAGAGGGTCTATTTTTTAATCCAAAAGGCATTACTATGAACTCATAATTCTTATAACTTATTCAATAATCTATATTTAGTATACCATTATTCTTAAATTATAATTATTCATTACTAGAATGAAGAAAAGTCTTCGAGAAGTATTAACCCACTAGAATCTGATCAGATAGATCATGAGTACATGGTAAATAGTACTTGTTATTTATAGTAATGGAAATAATTTCCTTATAATAAATTTTTGAACTCATAGATACATCCTTCTTCATAAAATATTTTAAAACTCTACCAAAAGTGATACACTAAAGAATATTTATTCTTTATCACATCTCAATTTTAATTTTTTTTAATTAATTAGACAGTTGGGTGAATTATATAAGGAGTTCTATATTTTTGTTTTACATTTGGGATGAAGATAATATATATTTTAATTTAACTATTAGGTAGATATCCATTAAATTCCTTAGGAAATACATTACCTTCATATTTTAAAAAAGATACATATTTTATTAATATGATAAATTTATTAGGCATAGATTTTATTTTTTCTTCTTTTTCATCTATAATTTCATTAATATAATCCATTAGAGGTGATTCAATACAAAACTCAATAAATAAAGTATCCCTTTCAAAAATAATGTATCATTTTCCTTCCTTGAAATTTTAATCTATTTCTATTGATTATAAATGTTTCTATTATACATTGAGAGTGAATTCATAGGGATAATGTTTCCAAAATCATGAAATTTTATAAGAAGAAGGTTTGAAACTTAAGAAATTTTATATATCTTTATAGTTTCAATCTTTTATATTTTATTTTTAATATAATTTCCACTAAGAGTTTTAACTTAAAATCTCATCCCAAAAATAAAATTGGTTGTTTAAATGTTTTAATAAAAAATTATAGAGAAAATAGTGTGTTCCTCCATAATAATATTAGTTATTTACTAACATTATGTTAATTTTTTAGGTTATTTAATCATGTAATTTGAGACAATAAATTAGATAATTTTTATTTGAAAATATTAACATTTCTACCTTATCATCTTGTGTGGAATATGACACTAACTCTTGTTTGATTAATTAGAATATTTTCCCATCTCTTTATAAATGAAGTATTGGAAATATTTAGATTCTCTAATTCCTCTTACCTCATGATCATAATGTCCTCTATCTCTATACTAGTACTAAAATATCAATCCCTTTAAGAAATACCTAGGGTGTTTCCTCCAAAATTATTACATGTTAGAAATTATAACATTATTTTTTCCCATTTAATTTTTTATTTCTATATATAACTCAAGAAACCTATTATTTTATTATTTCCATTTAAAAAAAGACTTAGATAACTCATTCTTATTCTTAACACCCTTACCACTAACATATAATATGTTTATATTGTTATAGAGACTAATTACTTTTAAAATACTGTATTTATTTAATCAGTTAAGTGATAAATATTAGTTTTTGGATTTGTAAAACTTTTTAAAACATGAATCTTCAACTTTTCATGTTCAAATCATATCCAATAACCACATCTTATTTCAATTTTCTTAAACTCCAGAATTTACTTTCAATGTCTTCTATTTTTTCTCTAGTAAAATAATATTAAAGGATTATATCATTAAAGTTATTTCCTTACATGATTTCCATAGCTTTTTCCATCATTGTGTTTTAAATCAATGAAATTAATTGGTCAATATTATTGGCCCCAAAAAGGAGATTCTTGATTAGTGGGAGGGAATTAGTTGTCAGTGTCTAAACAAACTTCTCTTAGTTTTTATATTTTCAAAACACCTTTTTTACATTGTTGGTAAGTAAATTGATCAAATAAACTTATATAAAAATAGTTATGACAATATATGAGAGATAGAACACACATACTATAAGGGTTACAAGGTTCACATAATTATTTTCATCACTTGGTTATATACATATTGATTCAAAATTTATCATCTCCTTTTCTACTTTAGAACCTTTTTAAAAATTAGGAAGAAGTCAGTTAATGGAGTAAGGGGAAAGAGTTTACCTCCTCTAAGAATATTTAATATTATTAAAATGAAAATATTTCTGTAATAATAAGTTATTTGACATGTGAAATCCTTCATTCATTTTTCTTCATGTGTCTCTATAATTAAGACTGCGTGTATAACCATGTTCATATGAGTATTTTAATATGGATGCGAATTTTTTTAGATAAATTGTGTGATCAACTACTATATCAATTTCAATATTCTCAATATGATAGAATTTTTATTCCTCAAGTTATAAGAAACACACCTTTCTATAAAAAAATGGTCACTCTAATAATGTATTTCTGATATCCCAAATATCAATCCCAATAAACATTGTTCTAAAATTAAATATAAAATTATGTGTTTCTGTTATACCTCCAAATGATATCAATATTCCCTCAGATATAGCATAATATGAATTTCATATCTGCAATGTTTTATTCATTTTTATTTCATTGAAATCATATAATATGTATAACTACAAATAGAATTTTATGTTGAGAAACCCTTATTGAACAATATATTCTAACAATCCTTGAAAAATATATTTAGTTTATGATCCATCCATCCAAATTAATGGGAAAATTAATCATTATAATAATAGTAGTTGAGACCTATCTTGATTCTACCATTCAAAACATTTATATAACATCATGAGAATACATCTCTTGTCAGATAAATAATGATCTTTTGAATTAGTAACTTGAAAACCCCATAAGAATTCTATCACACTAATAATAAACATCTTGATTTGTTTCTTCATTTGGTGAGTAAATTCTTTATATGTTTCTTCTTTTTTTTCTAAAAATAAATTTTTCATCAACATAAATGATCGTTATAAGTGAATTCATTCCATCTATTTTAACATAGATATTAGTATCAATATTGCTTTTTTAACTCCATGCTCCAAAATCTATTATATAAATTTAATTAACGTTATTCTAGAACTTATAATAGACCATAAAAGGCCTTTTTAACTTAAAAACTCAATAATAATCATTATTAAGGATAAATACCTCTAACGATTCAATGTTGACCTCCTACTAAAGTTTACCCTTTAGAGATATCGAATCTACATCCATTTGGAAAAGAAATTGTTTGTATTATTAAAATTACTCAAAAAATATAGATAGTTTAAAAAATTAAAACGTGATGAAAAACCACATTGAAATAAATCCTCTTAATTTGAGAGTACCCATTGAAAAAATATTATTTTTTATAGGACACATCACCTTTATCATAATGTTTATTTTTAATACACACTTTGTCCCTATTATATTTATGTCTTCAGGACTTGACGCCAACTCCAAAGTGTCATTATTATCAATTTAATTCATCTCATTTTATATTAATATAATCTAATCCTTATGATTTAGAGATTATTTGAAACATATTTGTTCAACTAGAGGAAGACATCTCTTATTCCTTGAATTAATCATGTTCTTATGAGTTTGAAATCTATTTTAATGATGCCAAAAAATGGGTTAACATACTAAATACTTCCTATATCTCATGAATATATTTATTCTATCACGAGTGAATCTTATGGGAATTTTAAAATTCTAAATTCACATTATAATTACTATACGACACTATGTTTTTATGAATTATTATTTTTGATTAAATAAAAATATTTTATGGAATATGTTGCACGCTACACCAAGTTATGTATTCTTTACAAAAAAAATCCAAGATATTATTTCACTACACTCATCACATGATATTATCTTTTAGTACACGTAATAATATGTTTGTCTCATTTTACACACAATACTAAGTTTCATCAATGGCTTGTGTAACATGCAAGACTGATTTTTACCAAAATACAATATACTATTAATATTATTATTTAATATGATTATTTTCACATAGTAATTAAAAAGGATGTTATGATTATTATTATCTAAAATATAGTTTACAGATGTATATATAAAATTTTTTTGGGTACCATTTTATTAGAAATGAAAATAAAATCCATTTTAAAATAAACTGTATCCTTTCCCCAAAAATTTTTATACAAACAATGTATGCTTTAAAATAATAAATTAGAAAAATTTCATTTAGTGAATTATATTATTGAAATTGTTATATTATTAATTAAATAAAAAATTTAACATCTATCTTATATGTTATGTAGACAAGAGTTAAGAAAAAATTCAATTTTATACTAAAAATTACATCTTTCTAAAAAGTGGTTTTTTTCTTTTCTATGGGGTAGTTATTTTAAAACATAATATTTCCAATTTTATAAATTTAATTTTTTAAAATAAAAATCATTACTGAAAGAAGAATAAAAAAATTATCCTAGGATGAATTTGTGTTGTTTTTCTAAGAAGTTACATTTTTTATGAATAATGAAAAATAATGAATCTTAATTTAAAACTGTCTTCTCATTAAAATAATTTTTAATACTATGAAATATATAGATTTTTTAATTAAAAATGCTTTTATTATATGTGTATATATATTAATAATTTATAGTTTATTTTTCAATTATTAATGTTTATTTTTTATAAAAAAATGATGAACATTTGAACATTTTATCTTTAAAAAACATTGTCACAAACCATCCCCAAGGTCCCATGATATGACTACCCCAAGCCCACCTGCTGAAGTCCAGGGGCTAATGACTATCACTAAAGGTGTCAACCAAGAAGTGGGAGGCATTTTCCTAAGTTCATGTACACACACACATGGCCATCCAAGTCCTGAACACTAAAAAAGAAAAAAGTACCACTAAAACATAGCTGAGTACAATTAGAACAAATATATGTGGGCCAGAATAAAAAACCACAAAAATAATTGAAAATAGTAAGGTACAAAAAGGAAACATTGATGGTCATCTACCGAAAACCCCACCTGATCGTGAGAGTAGTGTAACTACTAGTAGCCAAAGAAGAACATCATATCCACCTAATCCTACTGGGCCCATCCTGGTCTTATGACACTACAGTCGTAGTGTCCATCGGTCTTATCTCCCTGAGCACCTATAGGTCTGAGTTCACCAAAGTCTCTGTCGAAATGCTCATCATCTGCACCAGACACAACACGTGCAGGAAAATCCCATGCAAGTGTGAGTAACAATATACTCAATAGGGACCGAAAAAAGGAAATAACACACAACCATTCTCAATGTAAATCACAAAGAATGAAATAGCTCACACTAGATATACATTTATGGTAGTGATATAAGAGTCATCAGTCACATCATTGAACACTGCAGCTGTTGGAGAAAACTTCCTCTTTTGAGAATAGTGGGCCTACTAATTCACATAGTAGTGCTTGCCACTAACCTTATATTTCTTAAGTACACCTCTTCATTGTGTACTGTGGGCCTTAAAAGTAACAAAAAAGTGCTTCCAACTAATCGTGGCCAACTGAGGTAGTCCTCCTCATCCCGTACATTGGGTCTACAAAGTCACATAGATATGCCCACACCATGGGCCTATAAAGTCACATAGAATTGCTTCCCACTGGGCCATATTCAAGTCGCACAGAGATGTATGTAAATAGTCTTATGGTCATAGACAACCACATGGTTCCATACGTAGCACGCCTGGGAGAACAACTCCTCTCGACTTTTGTCCCATATCAACTTCCACGAAAGCCTCCTCAAGGAATTCCAAATGATCTGTCTCATTGAGAGGGTCCCAATTCCGCAAAAGGTTCGCCAATCGGACACCTGGTTTGCATGTTTTTGTTGTTTTAGTAAATAGGGGCCCATTGTGTCTGCGTCCGGTCTGACCCAGTCTGTTCGGGTGGCCCAAACATGAGCCACCCCTCCACACGACACCCACATTGCACCGCATCACCATGCTACTACCATGGCTAGCCGACTACAGTCTCTTGCTACAGTGGCATGCTGATGGGTGCACCGCCATCCAAAACCCACAGCCTCCGATGGTGGTTCCTTTAGCGGGCCACCCAAGTTGCTTCGGTGGTCCTTTTTTTATTCTGTTAGTTCCTACAATATTCGAGGAATGTTATCTTTTCCACGAAGGTCTCAATCCCAGATGTCTATCAATTCTGATGTTTCGACACAATGAACACATGTAGTAGAGGGGCTTGGGACTTGCTCTTGTCATCCCATTCCATTAGCGTTAGAATTTTATAATCATTGGAGGTCTAGGGATTTCAATCCAATCAAAAAATTATTATTTCAACCACGGTTATAGAAAATCCTAAATGAAGTTACACTCCTACATAAACACATGATTCGAGGATCAAACTATTCATGGGTTGATCAACATTCGTCATTTCTAGAATAAGAATGGGGGAGAACATGCACAAATTAAACTCTTACCTCTTTGATGTTTGTTGCTATCGCATTACGTCCTCTAGGTTTCAGGTCTTCAACATTGTTCAACACTTCCAACTCCGTTCTTCATAGTGAGTCAAATATGTATGAATTTTATTAGATTTTTTCATTATTCATTAGAGAGTAAGTTCATTAGAGGTTCATCAGAAAATCCTCGTAGTTTAATTCCTCATTTCACTAATTTGTTCATTTAATAAAAAGAAACATCCCACATTGTTGCTGTTAATATGTGACGTTGCATTGATACACTGTTTCATTTATGAAACAACATATTGGTTATGCATTCACAATGATATATTAAGGGGATTGCTTAATTTTTCTTTGTAGTCACCACATCACTACACCGTAATATCTTCATCCGCTTCTCAATGGTGCGAATGAAAAATAAAATAACTTTTTAATGTTTTATTATTATTTTTACAAAAAGTCCAAAAAAATAAATTTTCAATCCAACCCTTTTCGGTCGAAGTTAATTCTGTACTAGGTGAATCCCAATATTCTAAAATCAACGGGTCCCCCAAATTTTTGATCCGAGCACTATTCCAAATTTAGAAAATCCCACTCGCACCTTTACTTATATAAATTAAAAAAAGTTCAAAATTCTATTTTGGGATCACATGCCTTAGAATCACATGCTGTCAAAGTGTGTGGTCTCAAAATAATTCCATATATTTAAAAACATACTTGAAATTTTAGAGACAACACAAACAGATTTCTCAACATGTCTCTGGGATTAATTTTTAGTGAAAATTTCAAAATAATATGAATTTAATTTGGAAGAAAGGATTCCATATTTAAAATTAAGAAAATTTAAAATTTCTTATATGGAAAATTAATTTTTTCCCAAAATTGTTAGTTAATGTAGGTAAATTAATCATGACAATTAAGGGAAATATGAGTTTATAAGTGGACTAAAAAATAAAATTAAAGGAAAAATTAACCTAGAAACTTGTCAAAACCCATTTTATTGGATTATTTAAAACATTATATCTTCTAGGATTGATAATTATCATTATTTTATTTCCATTACATCGATTAAACATTCATGTAATTATTTATTTTCTAAAATTATAGTTGTTCCACTCACCACCATTACCAAAGGCCACACACCCTCCCTCACTCTTTACCACTTGAAAAACAATAGAACTTGAAAATAAATACCATTATAAATTATATACTCCCATAATATCATCATGAAATCCTTACTTTATAAATATATCAAACCAATGAAGGCCTTTAGTTAAAAACCAAATGATATACCTGAAGAAGAGGTAACATTAATCAACAAATGTTTTTGTTTTATTTTTTCTTCAAAACCCTTAATTTTATAATATCAATATTATATAACACCCTATGTATATTCCATATAATTAGATTTTTTATGATAGTATTTTTAACTACTACCACACAGACTTCTATCACAAGGGATTTGAAATCATCATTCGTGTGTATGATAGACTACCGAATCCCGAACTGATGTTGTTCATTTTTCAATTATGACCTTTCATGGTTGGGAATAATTATTTATATAATATTTATTTATGATATTTAGGATATTTTGTATTTTATTAATATTATTTAATTATTATATAAAACATTCCTTCAAACATACCATTGTTTTGGAAAACTATAATGACTTTCAGGTGTACAGAAGACTATCGCCTTACGAAGCGATGAGATTATTTAACCCTTTAAATAGAAAGTATTAAGGGTGATTTAAATTGAAATATAATATATATATGTAATAAAAATTAAAACATAATGATAATATATATTTATATATCATTTTATTCTGTTTTTTAATATGACATGGAATTTAAAGCAACATTCTTGCATACGTATGACCTACCGTCACAATGAATGGTGTATTTAATTTCCTATATTTTATATATTAAAATAAATAAATAAATAAATAAATATATTATATTCATATAATTTTTATATTTATTTATATAAATAATTCATTATTAATTTCATATAACCAAAAATAGAACACATCAAACCCTATACGAAAGACAATGTAGTTGTTACTCGAAAGGTAACATTAACATGAAATTGTTAATAAAAGGGTAATAAAAGGTCATAAGAAAATCATATAGGGTTTGATATATTTTAATATTTTTATATTATAGATTTAAAATAGTATTATATTTATTATAAATTAATATTAAATGAGTGAAACTAGAGTAATGACTTAAGGTAAGGGATTTGTAGTCTCACTTTTATTTCTGAGAGACTTCTACCATATACAACGCTCTATTAATTATTGGGGTTTATATATTGACCTATAACATGGAATAATATTAATATAAATAATTAAATGATGTTAAATGTTTATAATGATGTTAATATTTCATGGGGATTATTATTTCAATGATAATATTACAGTAATAGATTTCCATTTCATATTTTAATTTTGTGAGACACATACTATAATCATAACCTCTTTTATCTTTGTGTTGAATATAATACCAATGATTTTATTTTATTATTATTTTCATAAATTCTATTCCATTTAAATATACATTTTATGATCTTCCTTTACAAGGGATTATGGTTCATATATTACCAAAATAGGTAAATGATTTTTGACTCAATTTCCCTTCTATGAGGCATTTGTAATGATATGCACATGTATTATTTCATAAGGTGTATATACAGACCCTTTGACATATAGTTTAATGATTTTATCTATCCATAAGATATATTATGATATATTTTATGTAATTAATTCATGGTTATTAGGATTTATGGTTAACAAACTGGTAATAATTTATTGTTAAAATGTCGTTTTTAATAAAGACTGTTTATGATTATGATTCCAATGATAAAATCATATTATGTTTACCCCAAGAATTATCACATATTTTATGATCCACTGGTAATTAAAAATATTTTTCTTTAATGGTTCCATTTCCCACTCATTGGTTCTTAATGTAATTAAGAAGGTATTTATAAAAAATCCAAACTTATTTATTTTTTCTATTAGAAATGTATTTTTTTTTTCAGAAAACATGTTTTCAAGAAATGTTTTAAAAAATGTTTTTAATGGATATTTTAATCTCATTTTCAAGGAAAATGATTTTAAAAAACTTTATTTTTTGAATAGTTATTTTTTTCAAAGCTTCCATTATACGTTTTCAACATTATTTTAAAGGAATAGTTCTTCATAATGTTTTATGTTTGAAAAAAGTTTTTAGTGAAAAAAGGATATTTTTCTCAATAAATGATTTAAATTAATTATAAAATAATAATTTATAATTTATTAATTTTATTTTAAAATGAATATTGTTTTCAATATTTTGTTCAGTTTAAACATTTATTTTGAGATAAAATATATTTTCGAAATGAAATGTCTCATGTAGTATTTCAAAATTATTTTACATCTATGATGAAATTAGTTGAGTTTAATTTTGCTCTATTGTAGATATGATACAAGGACACCAATCTTACTCTATCTATAAATGATTATTTTTTCTGTTGAAATGTTGTTTATGAAACCCATTTCACTTCTATGTGTTATACCATGATTAAATGATTGTAAAACCCACTTCTTTTCATGGGTTATACTATGATAAATTTATTATGAAACTATCCCTTTTCTACATGTTGTGATATGATGAAATTTTTATGATACCTATTTCATTTTATGGGTTATGATATGATTAATTTTTTATAATATTGTGGAACAAAAAAATATAGTTTTTTAATGTGATGGGTGGGACCTATATTTCCATCTAATGCATTGGGTGAGGATAAATACTATACGATATATAGGTAAAATGGGTGTTTAGCCCTTTCCCAAGAAGGATAGTACATGGGTGTTTAGCCTGAGAACAATGATGAGGGTACATATGTATTTATTCTAAGCCCAAATTGAATGGTACATGGGTGTTTAGCCTATTTCCAATGATAAGGGTATAAGGGTGGTCATCCCATGCCCAAAAAGGATATTACATGGGTGTTCTACCCAATCTCAAATAAGGTACATGGGTAGTTATCCAAATACTAATTTGTTATGAATTTATTAGTGGGTATCCTTGATATAATATTTTATTTAATTTTTTGTATGAAACAAATTCTATTTGCTATGCCAATGTTATCCTCCCACAACTCATATTAATTGATTATGTTATTAATAATGTCTTATGAGCTACCAATATTTATTGCATGAATTGTGATTTTGATATTTGATATGTACGGTATGGTTTTCAGATAATATTATCATTTTCTCAAACCCCTATGTTCATGTTATAGTTGTGTATCTCTTATGTTTAACCTTACTAAAAATATGAGCTCACCCTTTCAAATGATTCCTTTCCCAAGTTTATGATGAATGGTTTTTTGTATTGTATGTCTATGATGAGAACTTAATAGATTGGAATATTTTTTTTCCATGTTTCCAATTGAACTAAAATATTATGGTCCTCAGCTATGTGTTTCTGTAATGTAATGAATATTCATAAAATAGATGTTATATCCATGTATAAAAATATTTGGTCTTTATAGTTAGTATCAAAATAATTTTTCATGAACCTTTCTGAAAATATGATTCAAAAAAATTAATGATAACCTGTGGGATATTTCTAAGGATATTTATTAGTATGTCTCCAAGGATATGTCTAAGCATGAGTCAAATTATAAGAAACTTTCATTGAATTTTGGTAAGGGATATAGTGAATGGGTTCTGAGAAATATGTCCCAATTTGGATTATAAAAATGGATTTAGATATAGAATATATATATATACCTAGGGGTAAGAACCCTAAAATCCCTATATTGATCTAGACTCATTCCATAACTGGTACATGACCACGATCATTGCTGCACACTAGGGTTGAGTATCCTGGGGGATATGCATTGGAAATTAAAAACAATATATGAAGTATCATGAAGTATTTAAATATATTTTGACTATGAATGTCTTAGGATGAACCTAAGGTGTCTTCGATTAATAAGTTGGTGTGATGATTTAAAAATCATAAAAGTGACATTTCATAATTTTGTGGGATTCCATTATGAATAGGGTTTCTTGTACTGTGTTTTTTGTTTTTATCAATTATTAGAACCATAGGAAATCATGTTATCATTTAATTTTATGGAAAATTTAGAGAGTACAATAAAAAAATAGTATTATGATTGGAGGGAAATATATATTGATTATTCACAATCAGGTATCATGTTATATGTTTTAAAGCATGAAATTTAGTGAGATTCATCAAAAAATTAATAAGAGGAAGATTGACTATTATGAATGAACCTTTGGTAATGGAAATAGTGGAACGAAGGATCATATTCATACTTATTAATAAGTTAAGAATAAAATGAGTAGAAATATATAAAAATGGAGGGGAATATGTTTTCAATATTGAAAATGGGGTCATATAGGGAAATATTATTGAGTAGTTTAATGCCTTACCTATGGAGACATTAGTCCCTACCCACTCAGTTCCCTGAAAAAATAATTTACATATTTGGAAAGGAATGACTTATTCAATTATAATCATTGAAGTGGATAGATAAATATATTTATTTCTATGGATTCATGAATTATGAATTTTTAATTATATAATGATTGTTCAGTGTAAATTTTGTGTTACAGAATTGAATGATTATGTTGAATGATATTTATGGACTAGAAAATTTACATAATGGAAATGTGATATTTTGATTTTTGGGAAGGGAACCATTAATATATTCCTGAAGCTCAAGAAAAGGTGTTTATTTTGAGAAAACAAATGACTGATTTGGAAAATAAAATTGGATAGTATCGATTACATAAGGACTAAAAAATGACCGGTAGTCAATGTAGATTATGATAACATTGTTGGAGTTTTAAAAATTATTGGATCTATAAAATATATTTAATTAATTATGGTTTCACTCAAGAAATGACAGATAGTTCTTGTTTTCATTAAAGTTGTATTGAAATTCATGTTATTACAATGATTGAAGATAATTGATGATGAAGGTATTCCCATGTTGGGTATGTGATAATAGAGATAAAATTTAATAAATATTGGGGATGGATGTTATGTTTATTTTTGAGATATTTAGTGGCCTTCAATCTAATGTTTTGTATTTTCATCTTTTAGAAGGTTCAGAAGGGTTAATCATTTATAAAATGGTTTATATTGAACATTGAATGGGGTTTTAAAGATTAAAATATTATTTTTGAATATAAAGATATATGCATACAAGATATCCTGTGATAATAATTTAATTTTGATTATAACTAAATATTGAATGACTGAATTATAAATCTATCCATGCATATTTTGATCAATCAGTTATTATTGAATAAAAAATTCAACTTCACCTCATGGAGTAAAATATAAAGTGAAAATTGATGAAGAAAAGACTAAATGGTGATATTGTGCTTAAAGAATTGAATAAAATCAAGTATGTATTTCATATAATGAAAAAATTTCAACATTAGTAAAATTATGTTCAAAAAAATGTTATCATATTACCTTGAATTCCCATAAATCAAATGGTCCCTTATATCATCATATATTTACGGGTTTTTGAATGTTAAAGTTGTTTAGTTAATACACTTTATTGTAATTAATGATCCCTATCACTATCAATAATTATTTATACATTTCTTCCATGTATAAATATCCAATTCCCACCTACGTTATCTTATGTGGAAACATATTTATCTTTTAATTTATGTTTCCATTATGATTCATATTTTTCATTTTCATAGGATGTTTTATTATTCAATTTATATTATGGGTTTGTATAAAAAAATTGATGTATTAAAACATTAATGACCTAAATGAATTTAGAGGGGGAATTCATTTTATAGGGGCTATAATGTATCACTCTGTGTTCTTATGAATTATTTTTTCTGATTAAATAAACATTATTCGATGCATTGTGTTGCATAACACACCATATTATGCATTATTTATATAAAATAACAATTAAATTTTCACTACACATAACAATGATATTAGGATACATTATACACAACACTATGTTTTTCTTGTGAGACACACAATACTGAGTTCCTTTGATAGCTTTCATTATATGATGACTTAGTTTTACCAAATGAAAATATAATATTAATATTATTATTTAATATGATAGTTTTGAAATAGTCATTTTAATGGAGGGTATGAAAAGGATTTTCAAAAATAAGGTTTAAATTTTTTTACACAACAAATTATTTGGGTACAAATTAATTATAAATGAAAGTAAAACCACTTACAAAATTAAATATTTATGTAGAAAACTATTTATATCTTCAAAAGTTGTGTTTTTATCAATAGATTAATCAAATCATATATTGAGATTAATTTTTATTAAATTTATATATTATAAATCAAATAAAAATTTCAACATTCAAATTATATGTTTTCTAGACCAAATATAATAATAAATCTAATTTTATGCTTAAAATATTATATTTATAAAAGAAAAAATTTTCACCTTTTTTTGGATAACATATTTTAGAAATGTAATTTACAAAAAAATTTCAGATAAATAAGATAATATAAAAATTATTCAAAATAAATAATATAAAAACTATCTTAGGGTGTATTTTTGGTATTTTATGAGAAGTTTTATTTTTTATGAATCATGAAAAATAATAAATTTTAAATGAAAACCACCTTTTCATTTAAGTAATTTATAATGATAAACTATATTGTGAATTTTTTAAGGTCTCAATTTTTCAATTGTAAATTCATTAATAGAGTTTATGTGATTGTAGTATTTTTAATATTTAATTTTGATATAGTAATGTTGTAAACATTTGGACATTTTTACATTAAAAAAACTCTTTTGCGACATATATGGAGGATTAATTTTTTATTTATATTTTCCAATTATATGATTTTCATTTAGAAAAATTGATTCTATATTTTTAATAAAATTATTTTATAATTTATAAAATTTATAAATTAATTTTTAACTAGAATTATTATTGAGAATAATTAAAATTAATAAGGAAGATTAAGTGTAAAACGTGTTTACAAATGGAATGAACGTTAATATTAAGGGGAAAATTACCAAGAAACATTTCCAAAACCAATTTTATTGGAAGATCATGACCCTAAAATTCCAATGATCTCGATTTATCAACTATTTAATCCTTTTTATAGGGAAAAAATGTTGGTTTAATTATCTCTTTTCAAAAATTACAAGAGTTCCACTCACCTCCCTTATAAAATGCCAACCTACCCCTTTATTCATATCTTATAAAATGTATGAGACCAGACCATTAAAAATAAATTCTAAAATTTCCTAATTTCACCCTAATTTGGGTATATATCCAACCCAGGAAGGCCTTTAGTTCAAAACAAAAGAAGATACCCAAATAGGTATTAACATTCCTCAATAAACATTTTTGTTTTATTTCATACTATACCCATTAAATTATTATTATATCATGGATATATAATAAAACAAATGTAATAAATATATTGAGGTGTTTCTATGTTAATCGCACAACCTACATCCACACACACTCTTATGAAATGGGTTATGAATTCATTGTTTATGTGTATGGTGCACTACCACCTTGCGAACTGATGCCATTTGTTTATCCATTAAACCATTTAGGGTATGGAATAATGATATAAATAGTATTTACATTTGATAAATATGATATTTATAATATAATTAATATTATTTAATTATTATATAACACATACATTCGTGCACTCCAATTTTTTGGAATACAATAATGTCGTTCATGTGTAAGGCTCAGTACCACCTTGCGAAGCGATGTGATACTATCACAAATTACATGAGATGTATTAATATTAGGTTAATGATATATAAGATATGTATACAAAAAAATCTGGAATTATAATATATATATCTCTCTTATTTATATTTTTTACATCAATGAGAAAGGAAAAGGAAAGAACGTTCATGCTTACGTATGATATACCATGTAGAATAATGGTGTATTTCATTTCCTATATTTTATATATTATTATAAATACATATATAATCAATATATATATTAGTTATATCAATGTTATAATTATGGAGACTATTAAATCCTAATTAATTTAATAATAAAAATATAACTAATCAAAACTCATATGAAAGACCAAGCAGTTCTTACCTGAAACAAAACATTAAAATGAATTTGTTAATAAATGTGAAATTATAGGAAATATAAAAATAATTTAATGCAGGGAATATATGAATATATTTTTTAATATATGTATAATAAGATTGTATTTTTATATATGTTTTTTTAATGAGTATGATGGTAATCTAGACTTATGGTATGAGGGTTTCTAGTGTCACTTTTATTTTTTTGGTAATTATTCCATATTCAACACTCATTTCATATTTTTGGTGTATATAATTATATATGAAATAAAATATCATGAATATACCTCATTTAAATATAATTTATGTTTCAAATTACGTAATTGATGCATGATTGTTATAAATCCAAAGTTAATCCAATAGTACAATATTGATGTCTCAATTTATACTCTTGTGAGAAAAATGCTATATTCACCAACTATTCCTTCTATGTGGTGTATATAATTCCCTTGAATGAATTTTATGATTCTTATACTAAATGTTTTTTTAATTTACATATCCATTTTTGTCACTTTTTCATTATGCTTAAGGTTAAAAAGTTAAGAAATCTGTAATGTTTGTCTCAATTTTACGTCATTGAGATACATGTAATGATATGCACCTATACTCCATAAAGAGGTGTATATATTGCCACATTGAAATGAAATATTGTTAAATTATATATCCTTGTAATACTTACTTCCATTTTATATTTTTATTTCATGGGGATTGTGATTTAATGTTACAAAAGTGGTAAAAAGTTTATGTTACAATATCATCGTTTATTAGGATTATTTATGATTATGCTTCAAATGATAAAATCATATGATGTGTCTATAAAAAATATTATTAATTTACTTATACTCTTTTTATCCATTATATTTTAGTGTAATTGTACCATTTTTACACTATATGGTTCTTAATATAATTAATAATGTGTTTTAAGAAAATACAACTTTATTTATCTATTCGGTAGGAAATATATTTTATTCAAAAAATAAGTTTTCTAAAAAGTTTTAAAAAATGATTCGAAATGATATTTTCATATTATTTTAGGGGAAATGATTTCAAAATTTTATTCTGGTTTAAATACATATTTGAATTATTTTTAATGATTTCTTTATATTATTTCAAGTATATTTTAAAAGGAAAATCTTTTCAAAATGTTTTATGATTTAAAAAGTGATTTTCAAAGGGGAATGGATATTTTCCAGAAAATATTGATTCAAATAAAATTTAAAATACTCTATTTTAAGTATTACATGTTATTTATGAAGAAAATTATTTTTATAATATTTTTCACTATAAAAATTAATTTGAAATGAAAATCTATTTTCCTCAAGAAATGTCCCATGTAGTATTTCAAAATTATTTTCCATCTAAAATGACATTATTTATTATTATTATGCTTTACTGGTGATATGATCCATGGATACCATTCATATTATTTACCTGAATGTTTTATGTTATTGATGAATTTATTTTTATGAAATCCATTACTCTTTCATGGGTTCTACCATGGTTAAATTATTATAGAACCCACTACATTTCAAGAATTACACTATAATGAAATGATTATAGAACCTATCTTTTTTTCCTAGGTTATGATATGATGAAATGATTATAATACCTATATGTTTAATGGGATATTATATGAGGAATGTTTATGATCTTGTGTTACATATAAATAGAGTTTTAATTATTTGAATAGTTGTACCTATATGTCCCTCTAGTGCATAAGTTAGTGATAAATTCTATATGAAATCATAAGATACATGGGTGTTTATCCCATTCCCAAAAGGAGGTTACATGGGTTTTTATCCAACTTCCAAAGACGGGGGTATAAGTGTGGTCATCTGATGCCTATAAAGGAAGGTACAATGGTGCTCAGTCCCAAACCAATGATGGTAAACATTTGTTTAGCCCAAGCCTAACATGGGATTAGTGTATTGGTGGCTATCCATGACGTAATAGTTTCTATTATAGTGTGTATGCTACAAATTTTGTGTCTTATTCCAATTATATTCACTTATGGATCATTTAATATTATTATATTTTTATTTTTTTCTTATGAACATCCAATATTTATTCCATGAATCATGATTATGATCTTGGTTTTAATAGTTATGATAATGTTACCATTATCCAATGTTCATTTTATGGTTATTTACCCCTTATGTTTACCCTTACTGAGCATTCGATATTAACAAATATTGTGTTTCCATTCCCCAATTTAGAAAAAAGGTTTTATATATGGTATGTCTATGAAGAGTACTAAATTAGATGAAAATTGGGGGAATTATTGAAGATCAATCACCATATTATTAGATATTATTCCATGTTTACAAAGGCCCTAATCTATTATGGTCCTCGGGAATATGTTAGTGTAATGTAATTAATATTCATAAAAATTATGTAATATCCATTTATGAAAATCCTAGTTAGTTATAATTACTCACATTCTCTCTAAAATTTTCTCAAGGAGCTTCTTCGATGTCTCTACAAACTAGAAATGTTGGTTGTAAGGAATTTTTTTTAAAACCCATTTCTAACAATTATGTTAGGAATAATTATAATATTCTTATTGAAACTATTGAAACTACATCCATTGGGGGTATAACAATGAAAAATCCCCTCATCAAATCTCTTTTCAAGAATTCCCAAGAATTTAAAATTTATTTGAAAATATCCTAGGCTAAAAACACATTCAATCTCTTCAAGCATGTATTCTTTCAGAAAGTAACACAAATGATGGGTTGACTACATCCAGTCAGATGATGAACTATTTTCGAATATAGAAAACTAAAATAATGTATTTTCTCTAAAAGAACATTTAATTTTTATATTCTAAAAAAATAGTTTTTTGAAGAACCCAACAGAATTGTTGAGTTATTTTTTTTTCTCAAATGTCAGTAATATTCTTTTTAGTCATTGATGAATTCATTGAATATTTCTAGAATGTAATGTAGTAGATTAAAGATTCTCATATATTTTTAAAATGGTTTTAAGATGTTCTTCCTGAGATTAATAATTCTATGTTTTAGTTATAAATTTAAAATGGTAGGGAATACAATATATATTTTCCTCAAACTGAGATCCTAAAACTAGAAAATCCAAGAGGGAATATCATAATATATTCAATTTTTATATAGAGAATACCTAAAAATTTAAATAGTCAATAAAATGTAATGATGTATGATATATTTACTATTTTATGAGAGATAATTTTCCCTAGAAAAGTATGAGTATATCAACCAAAATATATATGTAATATTCTATTATAAAGATGCAATCATTTTTTCTTGAAGTTCTATAAAAAGAATTCACAAAGTCAATGTCTTTGTCTGAAAATTTTCATGCATAATATATTTTCATCAAAAAGGTAAAAATAAATTGATAATTTATTAATATTAAGAAATTTATATTATATTTTAATGAGTATGTATTTTTTTTCCAAATACATTGTAACATTGTGTTTGGTGAGTAAGATATAATTTTTCTAATGTATGACTCAATGATTTAAAAAATGTGTGATTTACTTAATTATAAATTAGTGGATGATAAAATTGTTCATCATGAGATAGAATTAAATAAAATTTAATGAGAATTATGATTTAATTTGAGTTTTTATAACAAAGATACTATCATGACAAGACACACTAAGGCCCACCTGAGTCGAGTGTGACCATCCCAAGAAATAATCAATTTGGACAGGGGTTGGAGATAAGAACTAAGAATGTATAACACTAAAATGGGATTACTTATCCCAATTTACCTTATTTCACAAAAAAAAACTACCTTCATCTAATAATACAGAGGTATAATAAAATAAAGAACATCTTGAGCATAATCAAATCATGAAATATTCTCTAGGAATTACATATCTAAGTAAACATATATAAAATTTAAGATATTAAGGTGGAAAAATAAATTCAAAAACCAAAATATAAGGTTAACCAAAACTAAAAACTACTACAATGAGTGGAGTGAGGGAGGGAACATCTCTAATATGGCGTCTCGAGTTTTTGAATGAGGTTAAAAATCTATCATATTTTCAAATTCTCATTTAGAGGCTATGTTTTTTATTAATAAGCTTATTTTAAGTCAATTGTGAGAGTTCAAACATCTTTATATTGTTTTTTTAGATTAGTTTAGAGGCTTGGAAAGAGCCTTAAGTGTTTTTAAAGGGTTTTAGGATCATAGGTGATGACATGTCTTGTTTTGAAGTTACAGGTCATGGAGCATAACTTGGGGTAAACTGTACATTGCCTTCCAACTAACCATGCATCTTGATTTTTTTTACTATAGTATGGTTTGGGTATACCGTGCAGGTGAGGCTCATAACAGTATATACTTGTTTTCTGTGGTTTCAGAGTTCTACAAAAAAAATTTCCTATAGTTAGTGAAAACTGTGTGGAAGGTCACATATGTACTAGCAGTTAGGAATTACCCTCGCATAGTATCTGAGAAAATTTACACTTGGTTTGGAAAATATGCCACCCAGTAAATGTACTAAATTAAAATTTCCCCTTTTTTTATTCCTTTCAACCCTTTTATTATTCCTTGGTCACGTACTACACATGAGGAACCCTCCTCCTCCTCTCATCCATGTTTTCCTCTCTCTCCTCTTTTGGGGATTAATTTTCTTCATTGTTAGGTGAAATAGAACTACCCTGGTAAGGGTACTAACACCTTATAATCTTCTTCTTTTTCTTATTTCCTCATAGAGTGATAAATCCATTTGATTAGTTTCACCATATTTTCAATGAATTCTATGTAAAATAAAACATCTTCTAATTTGCTGCATGTTGCTGCTCCATATCAGACATTCCTACATCTATGAGGCCAAGGTTGGTTGTCCATACCATTCTTTATTTTTCTTAATCATTTAGCGGGTGGTGATTTTAATGTCCATTTTTGTATCTTAGAAATACACTTGTTTATTCCTATTAAATTGATATTGTGACCTATGGGATATTTTTGGAAATGTCCTCATGCATTTTACTTGACCGTGGTTGGGCTAGAGGCCATCTCTCCATGGGTGGTTTGGCTGGTGGTGTTAAATTCATTTAAATTGAATTGGTTTATTATTATTATTTTTTGGTTTTTCAAATTAGAGGTAATAAAGACCAATTTATTAAACTTTTATGTTTTTTTATTTGTTAAGGTTAAATAAAGTTAAATTGAATTAATTTTTAAAGTGAATTGATTTAAATTTTATATGGGAAATGATTGAATTGAATGATTTGAGACCCAATGGGTCGTGATAGGATCAGCTTCAATTATTATTATTTCTAGGCCATCAGTATTGACATGATATTGATCATATGGTTGTCATTATTCTAGATATATATTTTTATAACTAATATTGATCATAGGATTTGGCTTCATGGATGTATTATTGAGGTGGTGAGGCCATACGGTTGGGAATGTCCTATGATATGGGATTATATGGTCATCATACATGAGAAACTTGGTCTCAAGGGAATGAGGTGATATTGATGATGTGGATTAAGAAATATTTGGTGATTTTTTCTCAACCATTATTTATAATGTGTCAATTTATATTCTGTGAACATAATTCGACTCTATGAAGAGGTGGGTTTGACAACTCTTTTGGGTGGAGGCCCCGGGTAGTGCGTCTTAAGATTTTTTTTGTTGCATACCATAAAAATCTAAATAGAAGGTGCGGATTGTTTGTTTGATAGCAATGAGGCTATCAGTTGGGGGGTAAGGATCAACGTGTTAATATATAATCATCTTTTACAATTTCATTATGTTACTCATTGAAGAATTTTGTTTGGAGGAAATATATCATTGTGCCTTCGGATATTAGGCATCAAACTAATAGATGCTTTTGGGAAGTAGTCCATGGTTCCAAGTAACATTATTCATAGGCATGCAATCATGACATTAATACATGTTGAGGAATTATGTGGAAAGTGGAACGAGGTTCTAGGTTACTATAATGAGGTGGAACCTAATGGTTAATCTCAACTTGTTATATTAGGGGGATACATTGGGACATGGGTTAAGGATCCTCCATTATTCATTAATTCTGCATTGTCTAAAGCATGTGACATCTCCCTGGTGGCTATTGATCACCAGTAGAGATTTTGTTAATTTTAAATATATGAGATATTGACTATATTTAATTCCATATGAAACTTCTTCTTAAAAACTAATGTTGGGTATTTACATTTGGGTGGTATCATACTAAGAATCATTCTTAGACCCTACATGGGACCTTAGAGATGTGTTTAGATAGTATATCTTTAAATTCAAGTAAGGTATCGACCTTAGGATCTAGATTATAGTATTTTTTTACCATGGGATGTTGTAAAGGACCTTCAATTGTTGCCTATATATGAGGTAATTTTCATTTTACCTTTTTATTCTTTTCCTGTATCAGCATGTAGTTTGTATTTGTTATATGTTTATATTATGTTCATCCATGGATGAACTCTTTTAGTATATTGATATGTATGACCTATTTGGATTCATGATTATTTAAACGAGGATACAAGTATTTTTGTTAGATGTTTAATTTTATTTTGCTACTCAGTTATTATTTCTTCCCCTTCCTTTTGATATTGATTATGCTTCCTCCATTGGAAATTCTAGTTCGAGTCCAATATGTCATTATTTTACATTAAATGTTATATTATATACTATGTCTAATATTATATTATTATTACCATAGTATATATCCTTCCCACTATACCCCTTTTAAACCCTCTCTTCTACTCAGCAGCCTTTGGCGTTCTAGGAGGTATGCCTAAGGATAACAGAACCCTACCTGATAGCACAACTCAGGTGGCTAATTTGGTTGAGGATGTTACAAGTGATATCATAGAATTCATTTATTAGGATTTAGTATTAGTTCATGACTAGATACAAATATGATCAAGAATACCACTTCTTTCTGGTTGGTATTACTATTTGGGTTATGGGAGTGTGGTAAAAGGATGTCGTCGAAACTGGGTTTGGAAAATTTTCTTGGGTGCATGTAGCCCCATGTATGATGGATGGACTAGCTTACTATGTGAGAGAATATTATTTCATATATTTCTCAATTTATAGTTGGATTTATTTCCACAAAGTGTGGATTTTTTAAATGGGAATTTTAATGGTTTTTAATTGTAACTCTTACCCATGTATGGAAAGGGAGGATATGACAATCATTGTGCCGATGAGGCATGATGTGTTTGTTATGAATGATTTTATTTTTTTAGGCACATGATAGGGTGTTAAATTATAGATCCATGCACCTGTAATTTTTTTGTGAAATATGAATTGAAAGTGTCCTATGGAATGTGCCTGGATCTTATAAGAGCATGCTGATGTTATTTCATAGGGTGATTTAGTTCACTAGTTTGGGTGTCTCAGTTGCCGGTTTGAAGTGACGATGGTTGTCATGACTGGTGTGGCCTAGGGTAATTATAATACTTGGATCCATGGAGGGTTGGAAACAAGTTCATGAGTTTTGAATGTCATGTGCAATAGTTTCAATAATAAAGGGTTAGGGTAGTGAGGGTCTACTGCTTCTTACTTCATTCTTAATCTGGTTGTTATATATATATATATATATATATATATCTGTTTTGTCTGACTGTATTGATGGAATTCATCAGGTTTCCCCTAGATGACATGGATGGAGTGTAATGAAGGTGAGGAAATGATTCTATAGAGAACAAGAAGGATTAGACCCCTAAGGGTTTGGAAGAATAGGTGCATGCTCAGGGGCATGCCCAGTATAGTATCTGGGGTAATATCAAGTATAGTTTGTATTGTAGGTGGGGAAGGATTCATAATTTTTTTTGTCCATGAATAGATGATAAGGTTCGAGTGATATGGGTAAAAAAATTTCAAGTCATCTAAAGGGGTTCTTAGGGAGTAGATCAATCAATGTCTTATCTGACTTGGGGGTTTTAGTCACAACACCAGTTGCTTTTTTTATGTAAGGGTTATCCACATACAAATAAGAACAAGATCAAAAATTATGAATATGATTATAGAGTATCTTCAGACTCCACCACGTTGGAGGGTAAAATTGGATATATACATGCTCAGATGACAAGAAAATTACTGGCGAGATGCACAGGTACATGCAGGAAGACATGATAGAGTGGACTTTACGGGCATTGAGGCTAGGTTGTTTTAGAATTTCATTCTGGATATGTGGGGGGTAGAAAGAGCTATAAAGATCTTGAACCTTTAATAGGATGACATCTATATCATGGGCTATGATTCGATTTTCACTGAATCATCTCAGTTTTCACCTAACATGGTTAGTAATGACATCTTGAGAGTGAGGTGATTTGAGGATGGTTTATGGATCACTGTCTAGGTGTAGGTAAAAATATTTATATTGGAATAATTCATTGAGGTGGGGATCAAAGAACTCATAGATGAGGGAAACATGAATGGAATGTATTACATAAGCCAGCAAAAGGCTTTAGGTGACATTAGTGGTGATGCTTCAGATGAAATTAAGTGACTCCTTGGTGAGTTCCAATAAGGCGGCCAGGTAAGGGACTCAGTTAAACCTACTTGGAGTTGGTATTTGATGGTTTTATTTCAATTTGGAAAGTAATGACATATCCGGACTCAGTGTGTGTAGCCTTTAAAAAAGTGTTATGCATGTGGGTTGGTTGGGAATCTTCAGAGGTTCTGTAGGAAGCCGTCTAAGATAGTAAAACTTTAGGGACATGGAAAGATCAATGATTTAATGTTTGTTTCTATATTTGTACTTGGTGAGGGTAATAGACATTCATCTACACATGGAGGTCATGATAGTGATAGTTTTACCCAACATTGGGGTCATTAGATGGTGGTTGGTGTTGCATCACAGGGAGGTTAAGAGTCTAATATTCATTCATCTAGTCAGGTGAATGCCATAGAGCTTCCAAGGTCTGAGTGGGCTGCTGAGCTGATGATGGTTTGAGGTCCACTGTGGGAATGGCATGGTTCCTTTTTTTCCTTTTTGGATTGGCATTTTGAGGCATATATATTGGATTCACAATGTGAAATAGTTGTATTAGGGCTGAACAGACATTGATCAATAGGTTGGCACTAGCTCAAGTGCGTGATTATATATATATATATATATATATATATATGAGGTGTGAGGCACCAGGATGTTTAATTGAGCAATGATGGATACATAATTCTGAGGTGTGTTGGTACCGGGGAATCAAGGAGACGAAAGACTTATTTGAGGTATGAGGAATATGAGGACTATGATGGTGAATTACTAGATTGTGTTATAAGGACTTGGGACTATTGTTAGCATGTTTTGAGATGTGTGACCTCATTGGGCCATGGATTCCATGGAAACAATTCTAGAATTGGTGATATTGGGAGTGAATGTGTGTATTTTATGACATGAGTTGATATGATGCAAATTAAGAGTGATGATGCATTTTGGGAGGACAATTGAGTGTTGTATTGTTTGATGTGCCATTTTTTTGTTTGAGTTTTGGGTCAATTGACACCAAGGTAGGTCACTCCTAAGGTAGTGAGCCCACTTTAGGTACATTGACCTATACCCGTGAGACCGAGGTAGTCCACTTTTGTTTCTACCAATATGGGTATTTCATATATTATCTTTAAGTTTCATTTGATATTCTAAGGATAATATATGTTAAGGGGATATTGTAACATTCTAGGTTTTGAAATAGGGTTGGAAACCTCTCACATTTTCAATTGTTTTATTAGTGGCTATGTTGTTTCCTAATCCAATCTTAGAAACTATATTTATTGATTTACAAAATATTTATATCTTATTTATGAATGTGGCCATAGGCTAGGAGAGTTCCTCAGGTGTTTTGGAAGCTTTTCAGGAGCATTGGAAGTTGAATGTCCTATTTTGATGTTTTAGGCCAGGGTGCACAGTTAAGGGTATGGCGTGCAACCCTTATATATAATATTGGTGTTTATTTTGAACTATCTCATGGTTTTCATAACTCATGCGGGTGAGGCGCAAAAACATGAGACCCTTTTTTCAGTGGTTGTAGAGAGGTGCCACACTATTTGTGCAAACTGTGATGCATATTTCACATGCACTATAACTTAGGTTGTACCCTCTCACTATATATCGCACATTTTTATTAAAGATTGGAAAACCATGTGGGTAAACCATATATCCTAGTAAGGTTAGGAAATTTCATTTTCCCCTTAATTTTGTTTTTTTATTTACATTTCCTTTCATCCTCTTTCGTCATCCTTGGTTAGGTGCTGCATAGGAGGAACCTTCTTCTACCTCTCATCTTTGTTTTTCTTTAACACCTCTTTTGCTACTACATTTTCATCGTCATATAGTTAAATATAACCACCTCAATAAAGATAATAATTCCCTATCCTGTTATTAATTTTTTCCCATCTCATAGAATGGTAAATATATTGGATTAGTTTTACCATATTTTCATGGTGTTTGACAAAAACACAGATCTCTTCCAATTTTCTTTGAGTTAAAGACTGGAATCAGACCTGACTACATCAATGAGTCCAAGGAAAGTGGTGTATACCTTTATTATAGTTTTCCACATATGTTTCGGTGGTGCGGATTTTAGTGTGCATATGGGTGTTTGTGAGAACACATATTGCATCATCTTAAATTAACCATAAGAAATATGGGATGCTATTGGGAACATCTAAACCCCTATTTACTTGAGTGAGGTTGGGTTAGTGGTTGTAACATCCCACCCCTTCCTAAATGGCTCAAGAAGGTGGGGATATTCTACTTGGCCTTAGGCGACATTCCCAAGACAAAAAAGGATGGAAATTAATACTGAGAAATTTAAGAATAAGTGAGGAATGATTTACCCTTAGAATTAAAGAAACCACCCAAATGAGTCATAACCAACCAAACAACAGGATGCTGGTCAACATGGTTAACAATTCAACAAACCAAATGACTAATAAAACCATGCAACAAGAATCCATAAACAAAGTACAAAGAGATAGAATACAGAACAAAAACCCAAGAAGCTATGACACAATTTGGAAACTCTAGGAAAAGATCCATTCTCTAAGAACCACAAAACCTTCCATGCATCATGATGAACCACTAGAAAAATGAGATGATTTACCCTTACATATGTCTGAAAAAATTTCATCTGCAAAAGAACCAACGTACCAAATAAGGGGGAGAGTAAAAATACACAGAAGGTTATCAACTAATGACATCCCTGCACAAGCCACTATGATAAAACCATTAAGAAATTTATATAAAATAGTTTATACAAAACATTAAATAGGGAAAAAAATTCTGACCAGACAAACTCACCCTTACCAAGCCATTTCCTCAAAAAAATACCTATAACATGAGGGAAATAAAATAATAAATCCATAATACATTTTACTATCCCAAATTAGCATAATAATTCATTCTTTACTATCCAAAATTAGGATCAAAACATAACTATAAAGTTTCACACTCACAACTTGGTGTAGTAATCACGGTGGAACTTCCCATCGAAGACCGTTTACTAAATTCCAAATTTAGTGGTACTTCCTGACCACTTAGCATTGATGTTGGACCTTCCATCTACTATCCATACCATTTTTATATTAATATATCCCACCCAATTCACATCCATGTTAATCACATGCACTAACCCTAAACCAACAACAAGCATATAAGACACAAAGGCCACAACATGATGCCAACCAAACTATTAAAAACCAAAAAAACCCCTAGGAAATTATACATGCCACATTAACATTAAGAAAACAACACATTTATATTGAAAAATATTTTTAAAAACTCTTTTCATAAATCAAACCATGCCAACAATTTTAAAATCATCATTTTAAAATACAACAACAAGAACATATCACAACAATATCCCATTTTCCCTAAACATCCTCAAATCATCACAACATGAATTTTAAATATAATTCACTCATAATAATCCCAATTATTTTCAAGGAACCCCAATTTAATGAAACAGGGCTTCGAGTTCTATTAAAATGGTGTTGAGAGAGAATCCACCTACATTATGGTTCTGGAGAAATCGACCCCCCCACACAACCACATACCGAAACCATGTAAAACCTCAACAAAATCACTCTATTTCCAATTTAATATCATAAAAAAACCCAAATATCATCATTATATTAAAAAACCCCAAAGATATACAAAAAAAAGACTGTAGATCTAGTGGAATGAGAAAGAGAGAGAAGTGTAGATCTAGAGAAAACCACAAACAACCAATTGAGGAGAATTACCCAGGAAGAACCACATTCAAATCACAAAGATACCCCATAGATTTGGTTACAAAAAGGATGGTAGAGACCCTATAACCATTGATAACATGGAATCTCTTGTAGGTTTTGTATGGGAGAAGAAATGAGTGAAATAGTGGAGATCCCGAGTAATCCCAATTTTTGAAAAACATATTTCTGCATCGCGCACGGTTATCTAGAACAATTAAAAAAACAGTTCCCAAATAGTGTGGATGATAATGCCTAAAAGAGAACCTTGTATAGCCTCCTCACATGGTTATAAAAATATTGCACAAATCGTGGAAATATTTTTGTCTCATGTTACACGGTTACCTGGGGATTTTTCATGGTTTCACTGAACTGTGCTCAAACTGCGCACCCTTTAAACAACTTTTTAAAATTTAGGAAACCAACTAAAACACTCCTAAAATTTACCAAAAAACGTTATCTAAATAAAAAGGAATAAATAGGGGTTGCATACCTCAAACGGGTGGTTTTACATTCTCCCTTTTAATGGACTCACAGTCCCTAGAAATTAGAGAACCATTTCATTGTCGAAAGAGAATGAGCCATTGCTCGACCATCTCTTTCTCACAATCCCATGTCGCCTCCTGAAACTGAACATGATTCATCAAAATGTGAACAAAACCAATGATTATACCATGCACAACATTCTCTTTCAAATCCACAATCAGCATTAGCACATTCACCAATGAAACATCTGGTTCTATCTCAACATGATCCCAATGAATTACATGGTCACGATCCGTCTAATAATTTTTCAATTGAGATAAATGGAACACATTGTGCACCACACTAAACCCTGGTGGAAAATCCAACCAATAAACACCTCTCCATCCAGTTCAAGTATCTCAAAAGGAAAAATATACCTTGTAGATAACATCCCTTTTTTCCAAACCAATGATGTCCAAGCCTAGGATAGATTCTCAAAAAACACATGGTCACCCACATCGAACATCAATGGTAATCGACGATGGTTTGTATATGATATCTAACCACATTGAGAAATATCCATTCTCTTCATGATAAAAATGGTCTTCTCTATGGTCTCTTGTATAAGATTCTGCCAAACCATCAACATTTCACCTTTTTCCACCCATCAAAGTAGAGAACGAGATGGATGAACATAGAGTGCTTCAAATGGGGCCATCTGTATGGATGAATGAAAATTGTTATTACACGATAACTCCACCAATGGAATGTGATCCTTCCATGAACAACTAAATTCCATCACAGAAGCCTACAACATATCTTCTAACGTTTGTAACATCCTCTTAGATTTCCCAACTGTCTGAGGATGATACACTCTACTCATCACCAATTGCGTCCTAAGGTCTTGCTGTGAGGATTTATAAAATTAAGATGTGAACCTTAGATCACTATCTAATACAATCGAAACCAAAACACCATTACTCTTTACCACATCATGGATATATATTTTGGTTAGATCTTATATCATTTGATATTCACAATTAGAGATTAAATGGGATGAATTTTGTGATTCAATCTACTATCACCCATATTGCATCATGATTTTTGACCATTTTCAAGAGACCTGTAACAAAATCCATCACTATATGTTCCCACTTACCTAGAGGTATAGGTAAATATTGAAACATACTGACCATCCATTGATGCTTTGCATTTAATTTCCAGAACTTCAATCATATCGAAAGAAACTCCTCCACTTTATTTTTCATACCATAACACCAAAACATGGGTTTAGACTCCTTATACATTTTCAGAATTCTAGGATAAACTGACCATATAGAATGATGATAAGCCTATAGAATTTACTCATGAAAGCAACCAATACTTCCATACAATTTCAAAAACACAAAAACGACTTCCCATTCAATCCCCAGCCTTCAATGGTCTCCCCACCATTGAGTTCTAACCTCATTGCCATACACACAGAATTAGACACCTGCACCTCTTTAACAAACCTAAAAAAAATCAAGAAGTAATAAATCTGGGAAAAAAAATCTCTATCTCCCCAGTCCTCACATTCCAATCACATGTCGTCTAGTATTGACATTAAATACCACTATTCTGATGCCTCTTTCACCACATGAGCGTACGAGTTTCAACTTAATTTGTCTACCACCAATTTCCCATGCCCAGTGTATATATTATGTCAAAATAAAACATCTTGAGATACCCCATCTATCTCCTTTGCCTCATGTTCAAATATTTCTCTGGGAAAAATGATTTAAACACTTATGATCGGTAACCACCATGAATTTCTCACTGAAGAGATAATGATGAAATATTTTCAAAGCATGAACCACTTCCACAAACTCTAAATCATGCATTGGGTAGTTCATATACTAAAACCTCAACTGTCATGATCCATACACAACCAAATGATCCCCTTCCATGATAACACACCCCAACCCTAATCCTGATGCATCACAATACAACACATATCTTTTCCCTGGTTTGGGAAAAACCAATATTGGTTCTGATTTATGATGACCATTAATCTCATCAATAGTTTTATGACAATTATCATTCTATATAAATGAAACATTATTCATTGTCAAGGATATTATTTGGTTAATTTAATCATGATCAATCATGAACAAAACATTGATAATACCCATCAAGATCAAGGATACTCTGTATCTAGAAAACATTATTCGGTGGTTTTGACAAAATAACAGCCTTTATAATTTTAGGATCAATTGAATTAGCCTTCTTAGAAATCACATTTCCAATAAAAAACATCATGTTCCTAGAAAATAACTTTTGAAAATTTTATATACATCCGATGATTTCTCAAGATCCCCAAAAATATCGCCATGTGCTGCTCACGATCCACCATTGTCCTCGAATACACTAATATAACATCAATAAATACCTCCATGAAAGAATCCATACATCTCTAAAATATCTAGTATAAAAAATTCCATGAACTCTGCTATTGAACTTGTTTGACCAAAGGGAATAAACACATACTCATAATGGCCATATCTTCTTCCGAAGGATGTTCTCAAAATATCTTCTTTCTTCACTCACAATTGGTGATATCCGGATCACATGTCAATATTTGAGAACCACTGAGTTCCTGTCAATGTATCAAACAAATCATTAATTCATAGATGTGTATATAAGTTCCTTATAATAACATGTTTTAGCCTATGATAATCAACGAATAGACACAAGTTTCCATCAGACTTTTTAACAAACAAAACCAGCACTACGAATAAAAACTTCTAGGCTGGATGAACCCTTTTTATAACTCCTCAAACTACACTTTCAATTCCCTCAATTATGTTGGCGCCATTTGGTTTGATGGAAGGGAGATAGGAATGGTATCCAGAAGGATATCAATCATAAAATACACTTCTCTAATAGGTAGAAACCTTGAGAATTATTCAAGAAAGACCTCCAAAAATTGATCAACCATAGATGTAAATATGATCTTCTTCATTCCTACCAATGATTCCAATGAAAATGTTGTCAACTAATATTAGATCATACTAAAATATGGTGTGAAAAAATCTATTGCACCCAACTTTTCATTCTTCTCCCCTATATAGAGATGTATGATTCAATCATCTATCGTAAAACTAACCATTAAAATATAATACGTGATGTATTCCTTAAACATTTACAAGAAATCCATTCCAAGGAATAAATCTTAATCATATATCTGAAGCACTGGGTAATCACACATCAACTCAACCCCATCCATAACTAAAAAACATGCTCTACAAATGATGTCTTGACACTCTCTTGGACCCAAAAAAGTATGATGTTTAAAATCGAGGGAATCATATACATAGTTAAACCCATCAGGCTAACAACACGAGATGCAAGAAAATAATGCGAAGAACCAGTATAAAAAATAATTTAATCAAGTAGAATTTAAAATAATCATACATCACACCATGGATGGTCTTGAGTGATCATCTATCATAACCTCTTTAGCTCTAAACTATTTCTTTATTTCCATAATGTGATATTTATTTCCCTTCTCAGGAGTGGTGGTGTTCCTAGAATTACAATGACTAAAATTACTCTATTGATGATGGGTATGCTGTTGCCCCCGTCCCGTCGAGGCATATGATGCATGAAAACCTTAGGGAGTGTAACAAACACTAGAATTCAGAGTAATGTGATAATAAAACTAAATATCCCCCATAAACTTATAGTTATGTCATTTTAAGGATCTTATGTTCAATAATTCTTGATGTGACCTACAGAGCCACACTAAAAATATATTATCTTACTCTGAGGTTTTGGAGGAAGATTAACTGATCCTTTTATCAGATTCTGAATCATACAACCAACCTAGAAATTTGTTTCCCTCATCCTCTTGAACGAAAAATTGGATTTCACACTATTACCCATGGGTACCAATATGCTAACCCCACCTGTAGCCCCAATGATATCTCATTTAGCTGCAATTTCTCTATTAAACATTCCCATGTAATCGCAAATACACAAAAATGATATTTTAGAATTAATTTCCAACCTCAATCTATCTTTAGAAATAAGTGACTTAAATGATGTACTACCCTCCACCTTAGGTGAAAAAGAAACTATGTTAAAGAACATAGCTACATATTTGTTTAACGACATGTTCCCTTTCATCAAGTTGAATAAATATGTTGTGTGATGAATTAGAAATGTATGATGGTAGAATTTTTATTAAACAATTAATTAAAACTATCCCATTTCATTCCTTTCTCCGTTACAGCATGGACCGCTTTCTCCCACCATTGAAGGGAAATATCTTACTGCATATACATGGATAACTTCTCTTTCATCCCTAACTATGTTCCCAAGAATTCAAATATCCTATTTATTCTGTTCATCCATGGTTTTTCCTTTCAAACTCCAAATCACCCCTAATGATGGGTGGATTTGGCTTTTGAAACTAAACCTCATGATCCATATTCTTTGGTTCATCCACTTTATTTCCACTTTCCACAGCCTGGGAATCTTGCAATGTACTCTACACTAGTTTCTGGTTCACAAGGGGCTTAGGTGAAACCACATATTCAGCATCCCCATCTGGTTGGTCTCTATGATGCCTACTTAGTTCCATTTCATTCCATATGAAATCAACCATAAGTCACACTCCCTTAGCAAGAAAAGGTTTCCAATTGAAATTACATTACATAGAAACTATTACAACCAGGCCTTCTAAAAGATCATATTTCCCATATAGAACCATTTTTTAAAAATCCACCATATTTTGAAAATTAATGCAATTGAAAAATAACACAACTATCCATGATTCAAATCCGTCCATTTGAAAATCCATTCAAATTTTCAAAATTCACATATTAATGACACACCATAAATTATTATTCCCAAATGAAATATGCATCCTAGTGGAAAGTCATTTCAACCATGCATGCCATGCTCATCTCATTGGATACACCAACGACAATGAGATTTCTAATGCCTCTAAGTGTCTCCAAAACACTTATGTACCCAACTCCCTAGTAAGTTGAAGTTCAACGTAAAAGTGTTAGCTACATCCTTTTAAGAAATAAATTTAATGTTCCAAAAATCCTACACATTTCTACCATCCCAAATCAAAGAATAGACCAAGAAGGAATGTAAACACCAATACCAACAATCAATGCCAGAATATCAAACAACTTCTTTCACATGAATGTTAAGGACTAAACAAACTGATACCACATGTAACATCCCACCCATTCCTAATTGGATCGCGAAGGTGGTGAGATGATACTTGGCCTTTGGAGATGTTCTAAAGGCCCCAAATACTGGAAATTAATGTTGAGGGATTTGAGAAAATGTGAGGAATGATTTAACCTTATAATTAATGCATTCAACTGAATGAGTCATAACCAACCAAACTACATGATGCATGCCGACAAGGTTTACAATTCTACAAACCCAAAGGCCAATTCAAAAAAGCCACCAGAATCCATAATTAGAGTACCAAGAATAAGACTAAAAAACCAAAACCCAAGAAGATATGACAGAATTCCCCAACCCCAAGCCAAGATCCATGTTCCAAGTACCAAAAAACCATTCAACCATCCTGACGAACCACTAAAAAAATGAGATGCTTTACCCTAACCATTTTCATGAAAAATGACATCTTTAAAAGCACCAATGTGCCAATGTGGGGGTGAGTAAAAATACTTTGTATGTTTTCCCCAAATTAAATACCAACACATGCTAGTAGAATAAAACTATTAATAAATTTATATATAAAATTTACAAAAAACATTAAATTGCGAAACAATTTCCAACAATCCAAACTCACCCTTACCAAGAAATTTCCTCCAAAACCTCTACAACACAAGGGAAAGCCAAAAATCAATACATAATTCATTTTACCATCCCACATTTGCACAATAATTCCTTCATTCCAAATCACAAGCATTATCAAAAAATATGTATAGAGTTTCATACACACAACCCAGTGTAGAAACCATGGTGGAACTTCTTGTCGAAGACCATTTAATACTTTCTAAATTTAGTTTCACTTCATGAACACTAATCCTTAATGGTGGACCTTACATCCACTATACATACCCTTTAGATAGTGATACTTCTCACCCCTTCACATCCATGTCAAACACATGCACAAACACTTAACTAACAATGAGAATATAACACAAAAAGGCCAGAACATGATGCTAAACAACCAATTCCATACCAAACAATACCTTATGACATTATCCGTGAAAAATTACCATCAATAAAGAACCCATTTTTATTGAAAATTATTTTGACACAACCTTTTCATAAATTAATTCAAGAAATCGATTTTTAAGTTATTATTTTAAAATCCAGCAACAAGAACATATCACCATAATACCCAATTTCCCCCCAACATTCCACGAATCATCACAACATGAATTTCAAAAACAAATCGTGCATCATAATAAAAATTAATTTTAGGGAGCCCCAATTTATAAAAACAAGGCTTTTAGGTCCATCAAAATGCATTCAAGAGAGAATATATGTACCTTAGGGTTTTGGCAAAATCCCCCCCCCCTCGTACAACCGCACACCAAAACCGAGTAAAACCTTCAAACAATCTCCCTAGATACCTTTTCCTATCATAAAAAAAACCCAAACCTAATCATTTTATGCAACCATAATGCTATATCTACATGAAACATGTGTAGATCTAAAAAACCAAGTGATATAAAAGAGTTGATCTATAAAAACCCACAAACAACCAAGAGATGAGACTTACATGGGAAGAACCACCTTAAAGCCACCATGAAACCCCTTCTAGTTTCTCCCAAAATGGGTGGGAGAGACCCTATAACCCCTGATAATAAATAAACCGATGTAGAGTTCATATAAGAGATTAAATGAGTGAAAAACGGAAAATAAAAAGTGATCCCGATTATTAAAAAACCCATTTTCCCTTTGTTCATGGTTTGATAGAATGATTAGGAAAACAATGTGCTAACCATGTAGATGATACTCCCTGAAGGAGAACCTCATACAGTTAGACAAACTCTATGAAAATCGTGCGAAACCCGCTATCTTATTCCACACATTTACAAAGGGATTCGACATGGTTTTCCCTAATCATACTCAAACATTTCTCCCTTTAAACAACTTCCTAGTATTTCTAAAACCTTCCTGAACTCTACCAAAAATTATCAACCAACATTTTTGACATAAAAAGTCATAAAAATGGTTTCATTCCACAAACTAAAGGTGCTGCAGAGGCATCACCCCTTGGGTGGTTTTGTCAGGGGTGTTAATTTTATTTAAATTGAAATTTTTTGTGTGGTTATTCAAATCAGAGGAATTCAAGACCTCTATATTAAATTATTATATTTTTATAGTTGGAAAATTCAATATAATTAAATTTAAATGAATATTTAAAGTGAATTGTTTTGAATTTTATATGTTAACGACTTTAGTTGAGTGAGATGAGACCCATGGGGTTTTGACACACACAACCTGAGGTATTGAGGTGGATTACCCATATGGATTGAGGTGATGTTGATCATCCGGTAGAAATTGGCCTGGATATTTATGTATTAGAGTTATATTTACTATCAAATTGGGAATAATAGATTTTAGATTGAGGTAGTGAGGCCATCGGGTTGATAATGGCTTGTTATATGGGATGGCCTGCCCATTGTAAATGAGATACATGGTTATAGGGGCATGAGGTTCCAATGTTGATGTGTCCTATTACCTATTTGTTGATTTAAACTTACTCATGAGGCTGAATTAGAATATTTGAGTCATGTGAACATTGGATGATTCCATGAGGATATGGTTTTGACCACTCGTGAGGGTGTAGGCCCCAGTAGTGTAGTTTAGGAAATGTGTTTTGAGGTTATTTCCCTGGAAATTCATTTAAAAGGTGAGGATCCATTGGTTGATAGCATTCATGATATTTATTTGGGGATGGTGATAACCATGTTAAAGATGTGGTATTATATTATTTCTGATAGAATATATATCACATATTGTGGGAAATCAGGATGTGAGCTAGAGGTGACTTTTATTTGAACACAAATATCATTATGCCTCTAGATTTTAGGATTCTAGCTGACATATGCTTTTGTGTAGTTGTCGGTGGGACTAGGTTACTTGTTTCTTGGGTGTGAATTCAGGATGTCATCACTTTTTGAGGCATGTGGTGGTTGGAGGCACATGATTCTAGGTTACTGGATTGAGGTGGAACCTAAGGGTTCAGCTAGACTAGTATCATTAGGAGGATACCATAGTCAACGGGCCAAGGATCCTATCCTATTCAGGCTTCCACATTAGCCAAATAAGGTTAAATCTCCCTATTCGTTTTTAATAAATAGTATAGAATATGTTTATTTTAAATTTATGAGTTGTTGAATTAATTTAATTTAAAATAACACTTCTTCCTAATGACTCATGTTGGGTACATACATTTTGGTAGTATCATTATAAGTCTAGTCCTAACATGCTAAACAGGCCCATTAGGACGTCTGTAGACTTTATGTCTTTACTTTTAGTTAATTGATAAGAATTAGGAGAGGGATCATAGTATCTATTTAGTTATGGATGTTGGAAAGGCCCTTCAGGTTTTTCCTTTGAAGGGGTTACTTTTGAGTATCCCGTTTTTTCCATTCCATGTATTGACATACATCTTGGATTTGTTATACATATATACTATGTTTGAAAATGGGCAACAACTTTTTGATATATTGATATGTTTGACCCATTTGTATTAATTCTCTCTATATTGTGGCTATAATTTTTGTGCCCACATGTTTTATTTCTTTCTATTTCTTTATTTATTATTGCTTCACCTATTTATTAAAATTTACTATGCTTCGACAATTGGAGGGTTTGGTAGGATTTTAATGAATCTTTATTTTACACTAAATTTATATTACATAATTGGGCTATTATTATATTATTATTCCTAATGGGTATAGACTTCCCACTGTACCTCTCTTACACCCTCACTATTTCTCGGCAGCCTTTTGGATTCGGGGACATACAAATAATAATAGTGGTACCTGGTCCGATAGCACAATTTCTAGGTCTCATCATGTAACATCCCAGATAAATGAAGAATAAGAAATTATCATATTTATTAATATTTGTGAATTAAATATTAATTTTAGCTTAAAGGGGTTTCTATGTTCGATAGCATACCCAATACGCAACAACGAGTTTCTTTCGAATCTTACGTTGCACACTAATAATATAATGTTATTATTTTAAATAGTAGTTAACTCCTAGCCGTTGTATTGGTGGTAATGAAAAAAACTAACTATAATATGATTATACATGTATTTATATTTATCCAACAAAATTTAGAGGCTTAATATATGAATGAATTTAATTTTAAGCGTAATTTACATTAAAAGGCCGATTTATCGCCTTTTAAAGGCGAACCCTCTTTAAATATAATTTTGGTTACTTTAATACATTCTAATTGACCAAATAAAATCCTTCTTTAGAATGGGGACATCAAATTTTACTTTGGGTAAATTTTTGGTATTTTTCTAATAAGGTTCATTTTTTAATGAATAGTGAAAAATATTGTATTTTAATTCAGAAGTGATTTTTAATATAATTTATTTATATGGTTAGATTATCTTTTTAATTCGTTTTAAAGTGGAATAAAAATATATTTTTACTATTTAATCCAATTTTGGTCATTGGATTTAATTTTACTTTGAAATTAGACATAAACAAGTATCAATCTTTTGATAGTTATTGTTTCTTAAAAATACGCTATTTGTTTTAACAGCGGGAATTAATTTTTAAATTAATTAAAGCCACTTATATGTTTTTAATTTGGAAAAATAGACATCATATATGAATTCGGAATATCAAATATAGCTTAGGCTGAATTTTTGGTATTTTTCTGAAAAACTTCATTTTTTGATGAATAGTGACACCACTTAGTGGTAGTTAAAAAAACTGACTTTTTCATTTAAATGGAATTTTACCACATCTGGGAATTGAATTTCAAAAATCTCACATACGTGGTTGTTATAATGAAGTAAAATTTGGTTCAATAATATGAAAATAATTTTTGGTGAATAGTAACTTTTGACTTTTATTTACCGCAGTTAAAGGTAAATAAGGTAATTCAAGGTTAAAAGAATATTATAATCATTCACAATTACCTTAACACTTGTCCAAATATTATTGGTTGAGTAATTTAAGACCATTAGCATATTTATGTTGATTTTTTGAACCCATTAAGCCACTTGGGTGTGGTAATGACAATTTAGAATAATTAACTTAAAGAAAAGACAAAAATGACAAAAGAAAATATCTTATAGTAAATTAATTTTTAGAAGGGGTTATATAAATTATCTGTTCGACTATAAATATTCATTGGAAAGCTAAAAATATTTCATAAATCATGGTATTTTTTTTATAATTTTTAGACCTCAAATAAATTAAATTATTTATGACACAATCATGTTGCAGTATTTACCTCATTAATAAATGATTTGATTAAATAAGATTATAATGATTAAAATATTATCCAAAACATGTCCAATTCTGATTTGATGATTTTATTTCGATTATGAGTCATCTTATCTTTGACCATAATTATTTTTTGACAATTAGAAACCGAATATCATTATATTATAAAATAATACCTTCACTCTTTCCTAAAGAGCCCCTCCTCTCCCTTATAAAAAGAGACCACTTCTATGCAATTCCTCACACCTCTCATGCCATTTGGCTCATCCAAACTCTGCCTAATTATGCTCCCTACATCCCTATTCTCCTTATATAAGCCTTACCTTATGCATAAGGCACTTAAGAAGTCCTTTTGGTTTAAACCAAAGGAAGTTTCCTAAATTAAAGGTAATAGTTTATCTTAAATTTTTTTCTTTTATTTTGCTTCTCCAACCCCTAAACTCTTTTTATTTATTTTAATTTGTAACAAAAACAGTATCCTAAATATACTATGATGTTGTTATTATAATTATTCTAACTACACTTACACACACCTCCATCTAATGGATGAAGAACATAATGTTTCTGTGGATGACAAACTAACGCCTCACGAAACGATGATTGTTCAATTACATATTGTCGCCTCTCATGGTGGCCATTGTGATAGAACTATATTTATATATGATATATATTATGTTTATGATTTCTTTATGCTTTTTACTTCCCAATTATATCAAACATTTATGGTTTCCATGGTGGGTAAATACGATAATCTCATTTGAGGAAGTGCGGACTACCGCCCCCTCAAAGTGATGTGACTCGTTAATGCCCTATGTGGGATGTATAAAGGATAGAGTTAATGATATTGTATATGATATTATACTGGAATGATAATATAAATATGTATCATTATGTTTTAATTCCATTAAAATAATAAATAGAAATGAAAGTAGCGTTCATGCGTACGTACGGCTTACCGTCTCCACGAATGGTGCATTTCATTTTGTACCTCCAAATGTTATGTACTATTATAAATACATGTAAATGAAGGATATATATGATATATATGATACCCAAATCATGAATATCATTTTAGATATAATGAACCTTTTACCACGTGAACAACATGTAATTATAAGAAGTCTATTTTTGACTCAAGTACCAAATATCGAAAAAATGAATGTTATTAACTTAAATGATTACATAATGATTATAACATGGTAATAAGCAATATAAAAGGAATAATAAACTTGAAAAAGGTCCTTAAAAAAGTAGAAATTAACTTTAGTTTATTATTCAGGAGATTAAAGAACGAAAGGGTCAAGCCGGACACGAGGTAAGAGACTTCGTCTTAATCTCCTTTCATTGAGGCATTTTTAGTTTTATACATGACTTTATTTTATACGATGTATAAAACCCTTTGACTTGTACTTATATTCAAAAGGAATCTTTTCTCTACGAATCTTTTTACTAAATGACAAAAAGGAATGTTTCTTTAATGTAAGCAGTGACAATGACCTTTCCACCACCGCAAGTATTATTTGATCTTTAGCTTCCTTAACAACCCAGAATGTTTTTAAAAGTAAAAATAAATACCAAATACTCTTTTTACGTATTTTGGTATTGAAAATGATTTTGAGAATGGATTTATTATTTCAATATCTTTAAATGATATTTTATTATTGCAATGTGGAAATATTATCTTTCCTTTATGCTTATGTTATGTGTTAAGATCATGTTATGGTTATTGGGAATTATTTACGTATACGGGTGGTTCAGTGATAAACCTAGGGCGAGTGAGCCCGAGATAGATCTCCAATGCATTAGGTAACGTGACAGAGGTAAACGTGAATGTTTCTCCTAAGAGATTTAGGGAATATACTGTTATGAGTATTCCAATGTTAATCCCTATGTACCTGTGATAACTACAATGTAAGTATGGTATGGATGCCGCAAGTTACCTTTTATGATTTATGATTTCTAAGTGTCTTTTATAAATCTTATGTTTTCATGAGGTAAGTAAAAGATTTCATGTTTTGTATGTATTTATGAACAAATGTTTTCATTCACTATTTTATAACCCTTACTGAGCCTTTTATGCTCATCCCCAGTTTTGAAATGTTTTTCACAGGACTTAAAGATGAATAGGGTCAAGGATGGGAACAAGGAGAAGCCATGATCTCTTTAACATGGAATTACACATGACTTTTTTTTCAAGAGTTTTTATTTTATAAATAAAGTGTATTCTGGGAAGAAGTGCCTACTTTGTAATATTTTGACATGTAATAGTTATTCCCTAATTCCCTAAAACTCTAAACCTAAAAAGATCCTCAATGTGAATTATTCATTTAATTCAATATTATGTAATGTTTAAGGCAGGGTCCTTATAGTTGGTATCAGAGGTCGGTTTAGATAACTTTAGGAGTTAGAATTCTATTAAATGATTATCCAAAAATATTTTTTTATGGTCAAATTGAAATGATATAGCATTTAAAGATTACCATGTTGCTTCACCTAAGATATTTATCTGTTAAGAATGGTTTTTCAGAGAGGAAACAGATCAACTTTTCTGGGAAGGAATACAGAGGGAAATTACCTTTCAAATCAGTATCCTGAGATGTTCATAATCAGAATTAAATAGTTTGTTGTAGTGATGGCTCAGATGAATCAGGTGATAAATGGTGGTTGTGTTATTGATGATATTTTGTTATTTTCTAAAAGTAAAGATGAGCATGAAATTCATTTAAGGGTTATCTTGAAAACCTTAAAAGGAAAGAAACTGTATGGAAAATTTAGAAAGTGTGAGTTTTGGTTGTAAAAAGTTTCATTCCTTGGTCACATTGTTTCAAAAAATGGCATAACTATTGATCCTGCAAAAACAAAAGTTGTTGAAGAATGGACAAGACCCACAAATATAACTGAGATTCGTAGTTTTCTTGGTTTGGCAGGTTATTACCAGAGGTTTGTTGAAAACCATTCATGGTTATCTAGTCCAATGACTAAGTTAACTCGAAAAGGTGTTAAGTTCATCTGGACAAAAGAATGTGATGATTGTTTTCAGGAATTGAAAAGAAGATTGGTGAATGCTCCAGTTTTGGAACTGCCTTCCAGAAATGGTGAGTTTGTTATCTATAGTGATGCTTCGTTGAAAGGACTGGGTTGCATCTTAATGCAAAATGATCAGGTAATTGCTTATTCTTCACGTCATTTGAAACCACATGAGTTAAATTACCCTACACATGATTTGGAATTAGCTGCTATTGTTTTTGGTTTACAAATTTGGAGACATCATTTATATGGAGTGAAATGTAAAATATATATTGATCACAAAAGTTTGAAGTATATATTCACTCAGTAAGAATTGAACATGAGATAGAGGAGATGGTTGAAATTAATCAAGGATTGTGATTGCACGATCCATTACCATCTGGGAAAAGAAAATAAAATGGCCAAAGCTTTGAGTCAGAAAAGTAATGTCTCATTAGCCATGATACATTTGGAACAAGATCCATTGGTTTTTGATTTGATGAAATTTGGCATAGAAGTTGTTGGTGCAGAAAATTCTTCTGTTTTGTTTCAGGTGTCAGTGAGATCATCTCTATCAGACAGAATAAAGAAATCGCAAAATGAAGACAGTGAGTTGCAGAAAAAGGTAGAGTTGGTTCAGAAGGGTAAGTTGCCTGAATTTAAGATTGATAATGACTGTGTTTTGAGGTTTGGAAAGAGATTATGTGTGACTTTTGATTCACAGTTGAAGAATGAGTTGTTATGTGAAGCTCATAGTTCTCTGTTTTCAGTTCATCCAGGCATTACTAATATGTATAGAGATCATCAGGAGTATTACTGGTGGGATGGAATGAAAAGGGATATTGCTAATTTTACTGTGAAGTGTTTGACTGGTCAATAGGTTAAAGTAGAGCGGCAGTTATCGAAAGGGATGCTTCAGCCTTTACCAGTACTAGAGTGGAAATGAGAGAATATATCTATGGACTTTGTTGTGGGATTGCAGAAGACACCTCAAGGTAATAATGCAATCTGGGTTATTGTTGATCTCTTGACTAAATTTGCTCATTTACTTGCTATACGAGATAATTTTTCCCTAGATCAACTTTCCCATTTGTATATTAAAGAGATAGTCAGGTTACCTAGAGTTCCTCTCTCCATTGTATCTGATCGTGATCCCAGGTTCACTTCTAACTTTTGGAATGGCCTTCAGAAGTCAATGGGTACTGAATTAAATTTTAGTACAGATTTTCATCCTCAATCAGATGGGCAGTCAGAACGAACAATTCAGACTTTGTAGGATATGCTATGTGCTTTCTCGATGGACTACCATGGAAGTTGGGACCGACATATTTCTTTGGTTTAATTTTCTTATAATAACAGTTTTCATTCCAATATACAGATGGCTCCATTTGAGGCATTGTATGGAAAGCGTTGTCGAACTCCAGCTTTTTGGGATGAAGTAGGTGAAAGAAAGGTGATGGGACCAGAATTGGTAGAAGAGATGGAAGAGAAAGTTCAATTGATTCATAAGCACATGAGAATAGCTCAGAGTAGGTAGAAAAGTTATGCGGATAACCGGAGGAAGGATATTTATTTTGAGGTAGGTGATCATGTCTTTCTCAAAGTTTCTCCTTGGAAAAGTGTGATGCGTTTTGGTAGGAAGGGAAAGTTTAGTCCGAGGTTCATTGGACCTTATGAAATTCTGGAGAAAGTTGGATCAGTTTCATATAGAGTAGCTTTATCTCCAAGTTTATCCCAGGTACGCAATGTTTTTCATGTTTCGATGTTGAGAAAGTATATGCCAGATCCATCTCATGTTTTGAGCCCAGAGGTAGTTTAGTTGGAAGAGAATATCTCTTATAAAGAACTACCAGTCCAGATTCTGGACCATAGAGAGCAGGTGTTGTGGAATAAGGTAATTCATCAGGTAAAGGTTTTTTATAAAAACCATATAGTTGAAGAGGCAATGTGGGAATCTGAAAATGCTATGAGGAATAAATACCCCCAATTATTTTGATAAGTGGATAAAAATTGCGAGGACGCAATTTCCAAAAGGGGGGAAGTATGTAACATCCCAGGTAAATGAAGAATAATAGATTTTCATATTTATTAATATTTGTGAATTAAATCTTAATTTTAGCTTAAAGGGGTTTCTATGTTCAATAGCGTACCCGATACGCAACAATGGGTTTCTTTGGAATCTTACATTGCACACTAATAATATAATATTATTATTTTAAATGGTAGTTAACTCCTAGCCGTTGTATTGGTGGTAATTAACAAAACTAACTATAATATGATTATACATGTATTTATATTTATCCAATAAAATTTAGAGGCTTAATATATGAATGAATCTAGTTTTAAGCGTAATTTACATTAAAAGGCCGATTTATCACCTTTTAAAGGAGAAAACTCTTTAAATATAGTTTTGGTTACATTAATACATTATAATTGAAAAAATAAAATCCTTCTTTAGAATGGGGACATCAAATTTTACTTTGCGTAAATTTTTGGTATTTTTCTGATAAAGTTCATTTTTTAATGAATAGTGAAAAATATTGTATTTTAATTCAAAAGTGCCTTTTAATCTAATTTATTTATATGGTTAGATTAACTTTTTAATTGTTTTTAAAGTGGAATTAAAATATATTTTTACTATTTAATTCAATGTTGGTCATTGGATTTAATTTCACTTTGAAATTAGACATAATCATGTATCAATCTTTTGATAGTTATTGTTTCTTAAAAACACGCTATTTTTTTAACAACAGGAATTAATTTTTAAATTAATTAATGCCACTTCTATTTTTTGAATTTGGAAAAATATACATCATTTTTGAATTCAGAATATCAAATATATATTAGGCTGAATTTTTGGTATTTTTCTGAAAAACATCAATTTTTGATGAATAGTGACACCACTTAGTGGTAGTTAAAAAATTGACTTTTTCATTTAAATGGAATTTTACCACTTCTGTGAATTGAATTTCAAAAATCCTACATACATGGTTGTTATCAATAAATAATATGTGGTTCAATAAGATGGAAATAATTTTTGGTGAATAGTAACTTTTGACTTTTATTTACCATGGTTAAAGGTAAATAGTGTAATTCAAGGTTAAAAGAATATTATAATCATTCGAAATTACCTTAACACTTGTTCAAATATTATTGGTTGAGTCATTTACGACCATTATCATATTTGGGTAGATTTTGAGACCCCTTTAAGCCACTTGGGTGTGATAATGACAATTTAGAATAATTAACTTAAAGAAAAGACAAAAAAGAAAAAAGAAAATATCTTTTAGTAAATTAATTTTTAGAAGGGGTTATATAAATTATCCATTCGACTATAAATATTCATTGGAAATATAAAACGATTTCCTACATCATGGTATTTGTTTTATAATTTTTAGACCTCAAATAAATTAAATTATTTATGACACAATCACGATGCAGTATTTACCTCATTACTAAATGATTTAATTAAATAAGATTATAATGATTAAAATATTATCTAAAACATGTTCAATTCTGATCGGATGATTTTATTTAGATTATGAATCATCTTATATTCTACCATACTGATTTTTGGACCATTATAAACCAAATATCATTATATTATAAAATAATATTTTCACTCTTTCCTAAAGAGCCCCTCCTCTCGCTTATAAAAAGAGACCACTTCTATGAAATTCCTCACAACTATCAAGTCATTTGGCTCATCCAAAATCTACCCAATTAAGCTCCCTGAATACCTATCCTCCTCTAAGAAGCCTTACCTTAGGCAGAAGGCACTTAAAATGTACTTTTGGTTTAAACCAAAGGAAGTTGCCTAAATTAAAGGTAACAGTTTCTCTTAAATTGTTTTCTTTTATTTTGCTTCTCTAACTCCTAAACTCTTTTTATTTCTTTTATTTTGTAACAACAACAGTATCCTAAATATACTAGGATGTTTTTCTTATAAGTATTATAACTACACTTACACACACCTCCATATAATGTATGAAGAACATAATGTTTCTGTGGATGGAAAACTAACGCCTCACGAAACGATGATTGTTCAATTACATATTACCGTCTCTCATGGTGGCCATTATGATGTAACTATATTTATATATGATATATATTATGTTTATGATTCCTTTATGATTATGTACTTCCCAAGTATATCAAACCTTTACGGTTTCCATGGTGGGTAAATACGATAATCTCATTTGAGGAAGTGCGGACTACCGCCCCCTCAAAGTGATGTGACTCATTAATTCCCTATGTGGGATGTATAAAGGATAGAGTTAATAATATTGTATATGATATTATACTGGAATTATAATATACCTATGTATATTTATGTTTTAATTGCATTAAAATAATAAATATAAATGAAAGTAGCGTTCATGCGTACGTACGGCTTACCGTCTCCATGAATGGTGTATTTCATTTCATACCTCCAAATGTTATGTACTATTATAAATACATGTACATGCTGGATATTTATGATATATATGATACCCAAATAATGAATATCATTCTAGATATAATTAACCTTTTACCACGTGAACAACATGTAGTTATAAGAAGTCCATTTTTGACTTAAGTACCAAATATCAAAAAAATGAACATTATTAACTTAAATGATTACATAATGATTATAACATGGTAATAAGTGATATAAAAGGTATAATAAACTTAAAAAATCTTCTTAAGCAAGAATAAATTAACTTTAGGTTATTATTTAGGAGATTAAAGAACGAACGGGTCAAGTCGGACACAAGGTAAGGGACTTCGTCTCAATCTCCTTTCATTGAGGAATTTTTAGTTTTATACATGACTTTATTTTATACGATGTATAAAACCCTTTGAATTTTACTTCTATTCAAAAGGAATATTTTCTCTACGAATCATTTTACTAAATGACAAAAATGAATGTTTCTTTAATGTAAGCGGTGACAAAGACCTTTCCGCCGCCGCGAGTATTATTTGATCTTTGGCTTCCTTAACAAGCCAGAATGTTTTTAAAAGGAAAAGTAAATACCAAATACTCTTTTTACGTATTTTGTAATTCAATATGATTTTGAGAATGGATTTATTATTTCAATATCTTTAAATGATATTTTATTTTTATAATGTGGAAATGTTATCTTTCCTTTATGCTTATGTTATGTGTTAAGATCATGTTATGGTTCTTGGGCATTATTTACGTATACGGGTGGTTCCGTGATAAACCTAGGGCGGGTGAGCCCGAGATAGATCTCCAATGCATTGGGTAACGTGATGGAGGTAAACATGAATGTTTCTCCTAAGAGATTTAGGGAATATACTGTGATGGGTATTCCAATATTAATCCCCATGTAGTTGTGATAGCTACAATGTACGTATGGTATGGATGCTGCAAGTTACCTTTATGATTTATGATTTCTATGTGTCTTTCATAGATCTTATGTTTCCATGAGGTAAGTAAAAGAGAAAATGTTTTTTATGTATTTATGAACAAATGTTTTTATTCACTGTTTTATAACCCTTACTGAGCCTTTTATGCTCATCCCAAGTTTTGAAATGTTTTTCACAGGACTTAAAGATGAATAGGGTCAAGGATGGGAACAAGGAAAAGCCATGCTCTCTTTAACATGGAATTAGACATGAATTTTTTTTCAAGAGTTTTTATTTTATGAAAAAATGTGGATTATGGGTCGAAGTTCCTACTTTGTAATATTTTGATATGTAATAGTTATGTCATAATTCCCTAAAACACTAAACATGAAAAGCTCCTCAATGTAAATTATTCATTTAATTCAATATTATGTAATTTTTCAGTCCAGTTCCTTATACATCATGTCAGGGAAGCTACATTCTGATCACAGAATCCAACCACACACTACAAGAAGTTTCACTACAAACATCTATAATCTATTGAACTAGGTCCACCCTTGTCAAATATAATATTCCTTTCATAAAAATAAGGCATGAAATGTTTGGAGAAATACAATGAAGGGGTTAATATATACATAATCATAAGAATAACCCTAAATCTCCTTGTAGAATTCATCATGAGAGAGTAGTAATCTAAACACCATGAAGGTATTACAATCAATATTTGAGAGAATAAATCATAATATTTACATCCCAGATATTCTTACAAGAAGCCTGAAAGAAGAGAGAAATGGGATCTCTATCTCAACATCCTAGATAAGGATGATGAGTTAGTCATCTAATCCAAATATCCATCTCTTATTCCCAATATCATGTGAAACCACATAGTAATCTTTGTGGAGGGCCACCACCTCACCACTACACTCCCCAGCTGAGGGGGGACACTCTCCCTCTATGCATCTCATGTAACCCCACTAGAATCTATATGGAGGAGAACTGTAATGCCCCGACCCTAGTTACCCAGAGTCGGTGCATTATTACATAACATTGGCATGATCACAAGAAAGATCAAGTCTTGAAAGACCGATTAGTTTAGTAGTCTTGGAAATACTAGATATATTCATAAGTCTTACATTACATCATAAACACAAAAAAACTACAAAAAAATCTTTCATTCATATCCCATCATACTGTCCCTACAGGTCATTCATAAATTACTTCTTCACATCCTGGGAAAAATAAAACATTGAAAGGGGTGAGATCAGATGCTCAGTAAGGATAACAATATAGCGAAAACTTTCATAAATAAGCATAAACATTTAAGGCAATGTATAACTAAAACAAAAGACTTTTAAAGTTGAACTTCATCATAATATGGAAAATATAAAATGAAATAATACCATTTACTTATTCATATTGATATTCTGCTAGTCGAATAATCACATGCAATATCAATAACCACTATCATAATGATGGAATGGATAATACCAGACTATCATAACCACACATCCAAGGCCTCGTTCCAAGACTACAAATAAGATTTTGTCAAGGCCTTGTGCAAAGACACTAGTTTGTGTCATGAGCATCGAGGAGGTATAGCGGGCTCCACCCATCACATATTAATTCCAATGCATTCCTCATATGAACATGTTTAAACATAACAAAAACATTCATATTAAAAATAGCATACGAAATGTCAATACTTTCTTCATAAACCATGAATGGTATAAAAATAACACATCCACAGTCAAACAAATCACAAAACCTTCAATACAATATGGAAGTTTTGTATCATAATAAATCAACTTCAAATAAGCTTAAAATCTATCAAAGGATGTTGACATAGATGAAATCAAAACTATTTAAGAGCAATATCTATCTTTTTTTGAAATCATTTAAAAGCCACATAATTATAAAATAAAACATTTATTTTGAAAATTTTTTTATAAGCTTTTAAGGGAAGATTATAAGATTTTATAATGGTGGAAAATAGTCGCAGCCACCGTATAAGTTAAAAAAGACATTCTTACCTTAATTCTGTCAAAAAGGTTTAAAAAGACCTTGTTTGGAAAACGGCAGAAAGATTCCTTTATAAAACTCTTATAAAAAGTCAAACAAGGGTATAAATGACTTTAACCCATATTCTAGTAAATAGTAAAAATGTTTTGAAATACATTTTTAAGAAACATGGATTTGGATGATAAATAAGTCACAGTAGATAATTACATATAAACAACCTCGGATAATGAAGAGATTGTGAAATTACCTTTACCTTGTAATTTTCCTTGGTTGGGGTAGTTTAACCTTCTGTATAATGGTGAAATAATTTTTATTAAATTATACAAGAATAATATACATTAATATGATAACATATATGATCTTTTAACATTGATTTGTTAATAATATCTTAGTATTATCGTCGTTTTGGGTGTTAACTTACTCATTTTCTTTTATATGTTTTGTTACATAAGACATGTTTTTCATGGATAGGTTGTATATTATTCATATCCAGAATGATATCAAGTATTTAAACATTATTATTAAATCATCAAATGATAATTATACTTGAATGGATATGATGAAGAATGAATCTCTTCGTGTTCGTGGAGACGGTAGTCCGTACGTACGCACAAGCGACAATATCATTATTTCGATATATAATTGGATGGTATATCATATATACAGAATCATTATCATGTTATATTTATTATTTAAATGAATTACACATCATTATTATACCCATCCAAATAATAATTTCTTGAATAACAATTACACCACAATGTGGAGACGGTAAGCCGTACGTACGCACGCATGGTGACATGTAATTCAAAGGATGGATAGAATACTGAATATGGTTGTACCATATTTATAATAACATCACATTATATATAATATACTGGATTTATTAATTTATAATGTGAATAACAAAGAAATAAGAAGTTGAAGGAGAAATAAACTTGAAAGAGGGTGGTGAAAACATTACCTCTTCTTTGGGTTCTTCTTTTTGATTTGATCAAAAAGGATCATTAGGTTGAATTTCTGATCAAACTAAGGCCTCTAGGTTGAAGTGAGGGAAGTTTAGAGAGTATTTGGTTAGGGGTTGGCCGAGCCAAAAGGCTTTGAATGTGTGAATTAGTGAGAAGGGGGAGTTCCCTTTTATAAGAGGGGTGAGGGGTACCTTTGGAAAAACTAGAAATATTAATTTATAATAAATTAATATTCGGTTTATAATGGCTCAAAAGTGGATTATTTAAAGGTTAAGGTTGCGATGGGTAAAAAACCACTCAACCAATAGAATTTAGATAGGTTTGGGTCATTATATAAACCTTATCTTTTAGTTTTAACTCTTGGTTAGTCAGTTTGACATTTACCATGTCACTTTGTATTTTTATATTATATAGTTAATAAAATTACTATAAACATCCAAGAAACCCCCAAGTGGCCCATTAATGATACAAATATCATGATATAAGTCTCTTGGGAGAACCTTAGATTTTTAGGAATTTAATATCAATTAATAATATAATATTTTTTAAAAAAAAACTCTTTTATGTGAATTTTGACACTATTCAATAATTGATTTCTGTTAAAGTCTTAACAACTTTATTAATTTGAAAAAAAATCATTTAATAAATAATATAATGTCATATTAAGAAATAAAATTCATTGATGTCATCAAAACTATCAAATTATATTAATTTTAACATTTATAATACCAATTATTTGATTTTTTCATTAATAAGGAAAATGCTGCATCCTTATAGTGTCATAAATAATATTACTTATTAAATGTCTAAAAATTATAAATAAAATACCATTATGTAGGAAATATTTTTAGATTTATAATGAATATTTATAGTTGAAAATCAAACATATATAACCCTATGTAAAAATTGTTTTTCTAAATGATATATGCTTATGTCATTTTTGTATTTATTTTAACTTAATTAAGATAAAGTGTCATTATCACTTACAAGTGGCTCCATGGGGTCCCAAAATCGACCCAAAGATGCCCATGGTCGGACGTGTATCAACCAATAAGGTTAGGACACGTTTTAGGGTAATTTATTATTATTATAATTTTATTTTTTTACCCTTATTTACAGGATTTACCCTTTAACCATCGTAAATAAAATTATTACCGAAGTAATTATTAAAAATGTCTAAAAATAAAAGTTACCTATTTACACAATTTAGAAATCCGGATTCCAAATATTGAATCCATTTTTCCAAATTCAAAAAAAAGAAGTGACAGAAATTAATTTAAAATTAATTCCTGCTGTTAAAACAAAAAGCGTGTTTTTAAGAGATAATAACTATCAAAAGATTGACACTTGTTCATGTTCGTTTTAATTGTGAAATTATGTCCAATGACCAAAATTGTATTAAATGGTAAAAATATATTCTAAATATACTTTAAAACCACTAAAATTCATAATTTATTACTATTTTTTATTTCGATTAAAAAAGTTGTTTTTAATTAAAATTTAGTAATTTTCACTATTCATCAAAATATAAATGTTATCCAAAAAGTTCCAAAATTTTAACCTAGGATAATTTTGATATTATGAATCCAAAAATGAAGTCCATTTTGAGAGATAAATTTTATAAAATTTAAAAAAGTCGGTATTACTATTCATAACGGCTAGTTTGATTGGTTCTGGTGTGTGTTAGAACTCGAAGTTGCATACAACACACACTACTATATTATTCAAAGAGAAGCATATCGTGGAAGCTTGGGGTGTTACAAGAACACACCACACTACTACACTCAAAAATAGAGGGATTCCCAACACTAAAGGATGACCCACTCCAAGATAGAGCTCGAATACATGGGTGTTATACTGAATATATAGAGGAACCACAACAAATGTAGTATAAGGGAGCACCTAATATATATTTGAAAACAGTATAGGGGACTCATTACCCATTGTTACAGGGTAGTACTGAACCTATAATCTCCCTAACAATCACAACCAATTACTACCATCCATCAATAATTTCTAAAAGTAGCATCATGCTCTAATATCGTCATGTCATATATCCTATGAAAAAATAGTGGCCACCATCACATTCTATATTGAAACAGCTAAAGATATGCTAATCTTGGGGATAAATACATTTCTTGAAAAGGGATATATGGAAGGTAAAACATCAAGGACACCAAAAAACCTTTAAAGGAGTACATGGTGTGACCGAGATGGTATATGAGTTGTCTTTATGAGTCTTTAATAGCCCATGTCACACCATTTCATGTTGTATGTATAACTATAGACACTTGCCTCTTCCAATAGGGTACATAGTGTTTTTAGTTAAGTCTGACACTTGATGTATCATCTAGTCTAACTCCTATAAAATAGCACATTACAATGTACCTAGGGAATTAATAAAAACCCAATCCATTCCATAATAATTTTTTTGAGTACATAGATTGTTCCCCTATATACATATCATATGGGGATACATGGGCTCATGTGTGTGTACTCACTATACCTGTTGGTCCATCCTCCAAGGTTTACAAGACATATTCCTTGGCTAACCTGGCATGTAACACCACATGAATTATTCATTGTGTGATCCCTATACTTTCTGAGATCACTAACTAAAGAGAATAGTGTGTGTTGACCCCACCCCCCCAAATATTTTTTGATCCTTATCTCCCCATGGAAACCATAGACACAACTCTAAGGGTACTACATAGTGTGTTTTTTTAAGTAAAGTCTTTGTAGTCAAGAATTTTCTAGAAATTTCTAATTCATCACATGTTCATCAATTCCAATTTCACCTCTAAATCCAATTATAATATCATCTGGGGAGGTAGAATCTATGTTGACTAAACTCACCATTATGGGTGGATAGATTCTACCCACCCAATCCATTTGTAAAATAGTTATCCTCACATAATGACATCACCACAATCTAAATCACAAATAATCGGAACACCATCAGAACTCGATCCCACTTAAATTTTATACCACCACCATTATGCCTAGATCACATCCTCTATAACGAAATGAAACTAAGACATTTATCTATTGTTCTATAAATAAATTATAGAATGAAAATACTCAGACTATTGGTTGAATCATTGGTCAAAAGAAATACCAGTTATGAATGTTTGTAGAAAAGGGGGATCGAATCCATGAAACAAAAAATAGGAATAAACCATTACCATTGTTTGGGTTAGCATCAATTCATTCATTTTAAAATGTAAAATTAATATCTGAGGACAAACAAACAAATAAATAAATTAATAAACCATATGAAGCGATATAATCAACCAAAAATAACAATTGATCCATGACCATGTTTTCATGGATTAATTGGACTGTGTTTGGCATGAAATATCAAAATTTTATAGATCCAAATAAAACCTATTCCATTTATTTAGTTTTCATTGATCATTGTTGAATAATGAATTCCTATCCTAGTAATTGGCGAGATCTATGAAACCCATTGGAATAGATGATCCTAGTGGTACTAATCTGATGGACCATGATCCATCATTACCACAAATCTCTCCTCTAAGGTTCCTTTTAATCTACATAGGGTTACATAGACAACCCAAGGATCTGGTCATAGTATGGTTTAAATATGTGGAGGAATTAGGTATGGAAAATAATAATTTGTAAATAAATAATTTCATTTATTTAATTATCATTCTTCCACTACCTCACTTATGCCAAAAACCATATGAATAAATAAGTTGTGTCATTTCTATTTTAAAACCTATTTATGATTTAGTGATGGTTTAAACTTTTCAATCTGAGACTCTATTTAGGTGTTAATCCTATATATCTGAAAAACTAATCTTGCATGATATAATTTAGATTAACAATATTTTTATATCAACACTAACCCTCCCTGTGCCCTAAAATTCTAATATGACTCATCACCTCATTTTGAGAATATTATTTAAAATATTCGAATTCCTTGTATCAAAAGATTTCATTCATTATAATCTTCAAAACATCAGTGGTTTTAATAAAAAAATGTGAAAATCTACACATACAGCTAAGGATACAGTTCTTATAGCTAGGTTTCCCACTCCCATGATCTATTTTTAAGGTTTATGTTTATTCATTAAAGACACACCAAAGGAAAACACTTTCCCATGAAGGGTCCTCTACTATTGGTTCTAAAATGCCACTAAGTTCCCCTATAACAATCCATGATTTTTTGGAAAAATTTTCCAATTGAATTTAATCTTTTTTAGTTTTTTTAATTACATGTAATATTAATTTTATCTTGTATTACATGTAATAATAATATTATAATATGTTACACCTAACACATAATTTAATTTAAAAATTAAACATTATTAAAATATTATTAAATGAAAGACAACACCTAGCCATTATAATTGATAGTATGAAATAATTAAATAAATTATGAAAATTTGAGGTTTAGAAATGTATATACAATTAATTCATTGGTTACCAATTAATTAAAATTTAAAATAAAAATAATTTTAAAATAAAGGAAATATTGTTATGAAAATTTATTTTTATAAAAAAATAGGTTTTACCACAATAATATAACAAATTACTTTTGGTGAATGTTTGTAATGAAATATATATATTATATATTTAATTAACTAATTTAAATTCATCAAATGTGTTTTATATATGTGAGAAAAAAATCAAATTTCCTATTTAAAAATTATATTTATCTTAAAAATAATTTTTCCACATTTTTGGAAAAGTTATTTTAAATCTATTTTTTTATTTACTAATAAAATTAAAAAAATAATTTAATCAAAAAATAAAAATTTTCTCATTGTGATTTTTTTATATTTTTATGAAAATATTAATTTTTTGATTAATAGTGAAGAATTTTGAATTTTAATTTAAAAAATAATTTTATAATAAATTATTTATATAGTAAAAGTATATTTAAATTTTTTTAAAGGAATATTAGACGATTTATATAACTATTAACCAAATTTAGATCTTTTTGTTATACTTTATATTGAAATTAGATATAAAAAATTGTAAATTTTGTGACATTTTCTCTCTAAGAACCCACTTTCTAAACATGTCAACATGAATAATTTTTAATAATGTTTTTATAATTATATGAAATAAATTTCAAAAAATTTATTCCATATTTTTAATCAAAAAAAATTATATTATCCACCAATTTAAAAATAATTTTTTCCAAAATCAACACAATATCAGTAAAAATTGTTTATTGTGAATATAGTTAAATCGGTTTACCGAGGGTTAACCTAATATTATATTTGATCAAATGAGTTAAAAATGTATAAAATTTATTTTATTGCATTATTTAGAACCATTAATGTTTAATTCTAGACAATACTCTATTTTGGATCATTTTTCATGATAAAAATTTGGGTACACATTTTTCTTTTCAAAAATTACATGTGTTCCACCCACCTCACTTATAAAAGGCCACCACCACTTATCTCTTATTCACACCTTGAAACCATTTTTATTTGGAAAATAAATATCCAATGGACTTCCCAAATAAAAAATTATCATTATATAAGTACTAATTTTGGAATAATTCCAACCTAGTTAGGATTTTCGTGCAAACCTAAGGATGATACATGAAAGATGATATATGGTTCTTCAACTAGAATATCTATTTTATTTATTACCTCACCTGTTAAATTATTTTTAAACCGTAATGATATTATATCACAAGTATCATAAATATAAATATTTCTTTTTTTTTGATAAGGTAATGGACTAAAACCATATCCACTTTTATCAAATGGGTTATGAATCATCATTTATGTGTATGAAGAACTACTACCTTATGAACTGATCTCATTCATTTTTAATTTACCTATTGTCACAGTTCTATATGATGATTGATGTAAAGAATATAAACTAAATTTATAAAAAAATTATACCTTTTTATTAATTATATCATATATACCTTTTTAATTTCCATTATTCATGAGGTACGATAGCGTCCCTTGTGTGTTCGGCGAACTACCGCATCATGAATTGATGTGATTCATTTTTTAAAAACACATTACATGGAAGATAAAAAAGATAATGTTATTTAATATATGTTAAATAAATGAAATTATTATTATATTAGTGAAATATTTAACATTATGAAAATAGAATAGATAATTTTATTTCATACCTTTTTACTAATTGTACGATGATAGTGTTATTTGTGTACGTGTAAATTGTCACCTTTAAAAAGTGATGGGACTTACTAATTTAACCACCACACCAGATAGATGATATTTATATTTATATATAAATAAATAATAAGGTGTTTATGATACTATTATCATACTTAAATAAGAAAATATTACTTACATATGTTCTATAATTATTGTTGATAAATTGAAACAACAATCATGCATTCGTACGACCTACCATCTCTAAATATCATAACATAATTAATTTACAAAGATCAAAATTCTTGAGTGGTCATAAAATTATAATTGATATATAAATATGATAATTTTTAATGATTATTATTTTTATATGATTTAACCATGATCAAAGTTCAAGTGCAGAAAATAAGAAAGAAAAACAAATACAAAAAATAACAGATCATTACATAAGATGATATTTTCACATGGAATTAGTAATTAACATTTAATGAATTATAATAATAAAATAATTGATGGTATGATATATATAGGTATTTTTCTGTAATATACATATAATAAAAATACGTTCATTATATAAGAGGTTTGAACTTGTGAATGGAATTGTAGAATTACTATAATGGATTTTTATTCTCTATATTATTTTTTTGGATATATATACAATGTCACCACTCATCTCATTTCTCTAGTTGACATAATACCCCTTTTATATTTTATTTAATTAATATACTATTTTTCCTTTTATAAAATGTTTCATTTGATTCTATTCATTTTATAGGATTAAAATTTAAAATATTACTAAAGCAGTAAGGGATTTTCATGTCACCTTTATTTTATATGAGATACAGGTCACATTCCTATGTTTCTTTTATGTGGTGTATATAATAACCATGAATGTAATTTGTAATGATTATCATTAATGTTTTTTTATTTATATATCCAATTTACTATATCTATTTCATAGGGTTTATGATTCAATGTTACCAAATTAGTAACTGTTTTTGGATAAAATCTCATCATTTATCAGAAATGTTTATGATTTTGTTTCTGATTATGAAATATTTTATTCCATATATAAATAAATTCATGAATTTTATTCTCCCTAGTAATTCTATGAGAATACAAGTTTTAACTTTGATTTATTCTTCTTATAAAACCAAGAGACAAATTTTTTTTTATGGAAAACCATTATTATTTCTCTCATTGGTCGAAAACTTTTTCCTTCCAAAACCATGTCTTCAAGAAAATATAGAAATATTTATAACATTAACCAAATAGATTATTTAATAAATTTTTACCCATTTATATTATTTTAATTTTTTTAAATTAATATTCAATTATTTTACAAATAATTCTCATTTTACTTTTATCAAAAATATGAAAGGAATCCTTCTGTATGACATGAACAAAATTTCCTACAATCCTCACTATTAATTTATTTGTTACTTCCTTTATAAGTTTTTGTGGTTATTTTTAAAGGAAATGATAATCTAAATAAAATAAATCATTAAAAAGCCTTTTTAATGTGAAAATTATATTTCCCTCATGAACATTTATAAATTATTTTTAAATATTCCATTATATGTTTTATAGTTTATTTTTAGAGAAGGATTTCAAAAATGTTTTTTGGTTTAAAAATTTATTTTCAATGGAATTTTATTTCCTCAATAAATATTCCATGTTATTTATCTTTCAAAATTATTTCCCATATAAGAGTCCATGCTTTTAGATAACTTATTCTTTACTAGGTATATGAATCAAGGATACCATTCTTATTCATTTTTTGAATTTTTTATTATGAAAAGATTTTTATGCAACCCATTCCTCTACCACAGTTTATAGAATGAAAAAAATCTTATGAAACCCATTTATTTTTCTATGGTTTCAGATTTTATGAAGTGATGAAATTATTATAAATATTGCCTCATTTACATAGGATATGATATAGTGGAATGTTTATGAAATCCATATATTTAACATGGGTTGTGCTATGATGAAATGATGGAAAATTTATGAAACCTATTTCTTTTCAATGGATTATGCTATGGTAATTTATCTTATGAAACACATGAATTTTCATGGATTCTTAAATAATTAATGATCTATGATCATGTAGGACATAAATTTATCATTTATGAGATAAGTTAGAACTAAATATCCCTTAAATTTATCAGGGAATGATAAATGTTTTATAAACTCAAAGGTTACATAAGTGGTTATCCCAGGCCTAAAATAGGGTATATGGGAGGTTATCCCATGCATTGAAGTGGGTAAATGGGAGGCTATCCAATTACTGAATAAATTTAACATGTGGTTATCTGAATCTAATTTTTTTTGAATGTCATTGTGGGCAGCCTTGACATAAATTTTTTATGCCTATATCTATGCCACATATTTTTGTCTTCTTCCAATGTTGTTCTCTCAAGGATAATGTTATTTTATTTCCATATGATTAATGACATATGTTCTTCCAATATTTATTTTATGAATCAATATGGTAATATTTGATATTTTAGTTATGTTTTTCAAATATTATTATATTATTTTAATAACCTTATTCTCATGATATGTTTATATAACTCCCTTGTTTACCATTTGAGAGAATCTGAGATCGCCCATTCCTATGTTTACATTCCCTATGTTATGAAGAAATATTTTATGTTTGGTATGTTTGTAAATTTTACAAATGTGGGAGACATTTATTGGGGATGTGGAAGATCTTTCACCATATTAGAATATTGTGTACCTAGTATCCAAGGACTGCAAAACATTATGGTATTTAGGACTATTTTGTTTAATATATTGAAAATTAATCTATAAATATGTAATATCCATGTTTGAAAATACTATGTTTCTATATTGTCTATCAAAGGATTGGTTTAGATAACCTTTGGGAATAAGGAATGGAAAACTTTTGCGATATACGTGCTAATATTTCTAAGGACACGTATAGGGTTTCTTCAAAGGATAATTATAAGGATAAGTCATGTTATAGGATACATCATGAATTTTGGTAAAGGATAGAGAAAGTAGTTTTCATAAAATTACCCCGATTTCTAGACACTACAAGTGAATATGGCTCTGGAAAATAGATAGTTAGAGGAAAAGACTCTAGAAAGGTTATACTAACATGGACATGATGCTCACCTTGTGAGTGAACATGGAACTACTACAAACCTATTTGGAAACCCCCAAGGGTAATTCTTTTGGAAATTTTCAAACTATTTATGAACTATCATGAAGGATTTAAATACATGATTACTATTTTTGACCAAGGATAACCCTATGGTGTCATAGATTAAAAGGATGTTATCATGATATAGAAATCATATAAATGATTAATTCATGATTATATGGTTTCATCTATGATTATTTTTCGTCACACAATTGTTTCTAATATTAATAAATGGTGGTAACAAAAGGAATTGATTTAACATTGAATATGAAAGAAAATTTGAAGTTGATCAGCCAAATGGGATAAAAAATACAGTAAAGATATTCTGATTATGTATAATCAATTTTCATGGAATATGATTAACCACAAGAACGTTAACCAACTCTCAAAATACCAAAATAAGGGAATGATATAGTTCAATGAGATTTCAGGTATTTGATACCATGGAATTAATAAGGCACACATTCCAATATGTTAATAATGTTGGAAGAAGCACTGAAGATATTGTCTTATAGGGATAAAAAATATTCCGTGTGTGGAAAATAAGGAAATGATAAATTCAATTAAAAAAGAAAAAACTGAAAAACTTGGATAACTAAATAGATGAATATAAAGGTATTCATAAGGTATCGTAGACTAAGGAATTTATTAAATGTGGAATTTATAAGAATTATGAAAATATATTTCTTATGGGAAATCTTGTGAAAAAGAATATGAAAGTTAGTATTAGTAATGGTTTTGATATTGAAGATGAAGAGATGATGATAATGATATAGAAGGAATTTTGTATTAAGGAATAGGATAATTAATACAAGTTAATGGTTTGAGAAGGAATTGGGGTGATTGAGGTATTTATATACTGGAAGTCATGGTTTTTCTAATATATATTAGGAAATATATAAGGATTGTTATGTTCAGATTTTCGTTAATGAATTGAAAAAAACATGTTGAATGGCGCTAATGTCCAAGAAAAGATACTTCAGAGAAGGTTTGTATTTTTATTAATGATAGATAATCATTAATACATTCCTGATGATGATAAAATTATATTTTGATAAAGAGAAATCATATATAAATAATGTAAATTATATAGTACTAATTACCTTGGAATTGATTAATGATTTATTAAAAAAGTGGAATTTTCTATCTTGGATGGATTTCATATTCTTTTTTGGATATAAGGATTATTTACAATAATTTTTTTCCATATAAGGACTGAAGAGGCATTAATTTTTTCAATATGATTTTATGGTTATTTATATTGTTAACTTGTCTTAGGGGAGTACATGATGATGGAATTAACATGTTTGGTTAGTGAGAACAAAGATCCACTATATGATATATTAGGGATTAATGATAAGTTTATTTGATAAAATTATTAATCATATTTATAAATTTATAATTTTGGATGGTTTATAAGCTTATAAATTTATATAATGGGATAAATTTAATTTTGGATGATGATTTATAAATAAATATATTACTTCACCATTTGATGATTAATCCATATTGGATAACCACTATGAACATTCTTTAACTATGGATATACATAATGACTTATTATTATTTTACCAATAATATTTAGTGATTTTGAATTGAAAAAAAAAACATCTTTTATAGTAATAAATGAAGTGGAGATTTATCATATGCAAAACCAAAGGATGAATTTTTTCTTATGAAATTTAAATATATCAAATAATTTTTTTAGAAGTTCTAAGTCTAGTTGGATTAGAAACTTTAAAAAATTATGAAAATGGTCATGAAATAAAATTTTATCATGTTATAATAAATTTTTTTATATAAATAACCTTTTACTTCTTCTTTGATTTATGGGTTTATAGTCGTCAACCATCTATGGACCACCAACTTTCTTATGATCAATGATCATTTTCACTCTCTATAATTATTTTTTATTTTCATTTATGATCATATCTTCATATACCACATATTTTTTACTATTTGTAAACATAATATTTGTTTATTACAGATAAATTTCATACACCCCTTTCAATTTTTCAATAGGCAGTTTTATTACCCGATTTTATTTTGGGTATCTATGATGGATTTTTCAAATGTTATATCATTGATGGTAGAGAATAATTTTGAGGGAGAGATTCACATTTAGGTGGGTATAATGTAACTCCCCCAAGATATTTTTAATTATTATTTTTCAAATTAATTAAATATTATCAATATGTTTAATTACAAAAACTAATGGTTTTATCTCTTATTACATGTAACACTATATTTATCTTGTATTACATAGAACACTAAGTTTAAATGAAGCATGAAATATTAAAAAAATATTATTATATGATAGCTATCTCATAGCCATTATAATGGATTAAGTGAATATTTTTAACAAAATAATAAGAATATATAGTTAAAAAACTATATTATTCTAAGTATTTGTTGTATAATTAATTAAAATTTAAAATCCCAAAAAATTGAAAATAAATAATTAGTTTTCTGGAATGTATTTTTTCTACAAACAAACACATCTTAACTCAATAAATTTATGGAAACATTTTTGTTGAATTATTATAAAAATATGTATATATTATATAAAAATGATAATATTAAATATAATTTTTCCTAAATTTTTTTCATTTTTATAAAAAAAATTATTTTTATTCTTCTAAAAAAACATCATTTTTTGAATAATAATATCAAAATTAACTTATGGTGATGTTTTTAGAATTTTATGAGTAAGTTAAATTTTTAATGAATAATAAAACATGATGAATTTTAACTGAAAACTCAATTTTTGTTTATATTATTTATAATTTTAAATTATAGTTTAATTTATTTTAAATTAAAATAAGATAAATTGTATGACTATTTTTACTATTTTTTCATTGAATGAAATTTCACATTGAAATTGGATATAAAAACATTATAATATTTTATGTATTTTCTCTTTGAAAATACACTTTCTCATAACATATGGGAGATTACTTTTTCAAAAAATTGCAACATGTATTTAATAAATTTATAAAAAAAGTATTAAATATTTGGAGTAAATATAATTTTTATTATCTAATAAGGTGAAACTAATTTTTTTCCCAGATTATTTTTTAAATCAACAAAAATTTATTATCGTAGTTAAAGTAAAAAAACATTTATGGGTGGTCAATCTGAAAAGATATAGATTAAAATGACATAAAAATAGTCTATAATATATTTAATGGGAATATTGTGAACACATAATTTCTAAATATGGATTATACCCAATTTGGAGCCTTTAATCATGAAAGAAACATGGGTAAATCTTTTTCAATTCAATAATTACACACGTGGCACTCATTTCACTGATCAAAGGACACCCCTCTCTATTATTCACATTTTCAAACCATATTTTTTCAGCCAATAACTATCTAAATTAATTCCCAAAAATATATAAATTCAACCTAGAGTCATTATTTTTTTCATAAATCCATCCTAGGAAGGAATTTACTACAAACCCAAAGAGGTTACTCGAAGAATAGAAAATGTTATTCAATGCAAATTTTTATTTTATCTCTTCATCCACCTCATTATATTATTATTAATCCATGATAATATAATAAACTCATTTTATTATATATAATTATATGTTTTATTTAACAAAATTATATACAACCACATCTTATTTCATTATATGGTTTTTGAAATCATCATTCATTTGTATAGTAGACAACCACCCCACGAAATGATGTCATTGGTTTTTAAATGACCATCTGCAAAGGTTGGGCATGATGGAGGATATAAATCAAATATATATGATATTTATAACATAATTATACTTATTTAGAAAATATATCAAATATAAATTTTTTATGTTATATTCTATAGGGTATATTTTAACGTCACTCCTACGTACTGTGGACTACCGCCTTGTGAGGCAGTGTTACTCATTTCTCAATAAATTATTAAGTAGATGATAATAAAGATATAATTAATTTATATATGTTATATAAATTATATAATAATTTTATTAATTATATATTTATCATTTTGAAAATATAATTTACCATTTTTTTCTTAACATCTCACTCACAGAAAGATGAAAACATTATTTGTGTATGTGTGGACAACCGCCTTCACGGAGCTGTGTGGCTCTCTCTTTTCATCCAAACAAAAAATTGATGATATGTATAAGTTTATTTTAAATATAATATGGTATTTATGATATTATTATAACTATATAATGAAAAAATACTTCTTACCTCATTTCCATTATGGCCATTGAATAATGGAAACAGTACTCATGTGTACGTATGACCTATCATCTCCATGATCATAACATACTTCATTTCACAATACCATATTTCATGATTGGTCTTAAAAATATAATTGATATATGAATATGATAATTAATTACTTATTATTATAATATATATTATTGAACCATGATCAATTTAAGATCACCAAAAGTAACAAAAGAAATCATATTTGAAAAATTAAACAGGTTGTTACCCAAAACGAGATTTTAACAAAGAATTAGTAATAAAAGGGAATTGAATTTTCATTATTCAATAACATACGCTATGATATATATAAATCTAGTTCTATTATATATTTATAACACAATTATATTTATCATATAGAACGTTCTAACATGTATGAAAGAAAGCGAGACATAAGACAGAGGATTTATACTCTCTCTTTAATTTTTGGGAGGCATATGAAAATTCATCACAAGTTTATTTTATGTAGTGTATATAATTACCATTTTAAATTTTTAATCATTTATATCCTCATTTTAATTATATTATTTTTTTAAAATTTGAAGTTATTATTTATTTGGTACATATGATTAAAAACAATACAAAAGTTGTAAGGGGATTGGATCTTAGTTTTATTTTCAAAGAGACACAAGAAATATTCACCCCATGTTTCTTTTATGTGGTGTAAATAGATGAAATGAATTTTTTATGATCATATTGAAAGTTATTTATATTTATATAACCATTTAATTATTTATATTTTATATGGTTTATAATTAAATGTTATGAAAGTGGTAACCATTTTAATATATAAGTTCATTTCTTTTGGGGATTATTTATGATTATATATCAGATGATGAAATATTATGATATGTATATAAATAATATCATGAACATTATTATCATATGGTACAGTCATGAGAATACTTTTTTTATCATCATTTTCTTCTCTTTCCAAACACAAGATAAAAAATTAATATTTTAAAGAAAAATCATTGGTATCTCTCTCTTCAGTCGAAGCCCCTTTTTCTTCCAAGACCATGATTTCTAAAAATGTTTCAATTTTTTTATAATTACTATAATGATTTATTAAATAATTTTTAGCCCACATTTTTCTTTTTGATAATTTTTAAAAAATGAATCTTTATATACTATCTCAAATAATTCCCTTCTATCTTTTATCAAAAATTGAAAAGGAATTATTATATATGGGATGAACATAATTTTCCAACATCAAGGACATTAGTTTTATTAAATATTTCTTTATAATTTTCCAATTATATTTAAAAATGAAATTATTTAAAAAATTATTTTTTGAGATTTTTTATCAAGGTGGAATGAAAATTTTCACCAATAAAACTTTTAAATTATATTTAATGTTTCCATTATATGTTTTGAAGATTAATTTCCATAAAAAGAATCTGAAAACTATTTTTTATTTATATAATTTGTTTAAAAAAATGTAACGTTCATATGGAATTGTTACTGGTGATTTCTCTTAAAAAATAATTTTCTATATTAGATGAAATCATTTGATGTATCTTAAGCTATAATGGGAATAAAAACCTAGGATACAATCCTTAATGTTTTTATAATTTTTTTATAATGAGAATATGATTATGAAACCTATTTCATATTTATGGGTTATACCATGAGAAAATGCTTATGAAACCCATTTCTTCTTCCACTATTTATAATTTTATGATATAATGATATTATTATAAAACCTATCTGTTTTCCACCGGTGATAATATGATTAAATGATTATAAAACCCATATCATTTCCATGGATTATTTTATGATGAAATGATTAACTTATTATGAAATGCATTTCATTTCCATGGTTTATTCTATGATGAAATATTTTAGGGAAATATTTATTTAAATGGGTTATGATATGATAAATTTTATATTATATTGTGGAATATAAAAGTATGTATTGGGTTATTGGTGGGTCCTATATCTCCATCTATTTAATTTGGTTATTATTAATGTTATATGAGCTCAAAGGGTACAATGTAGGTTATCCCAAGCCCGAAAGAGGGTAAATGAGATGCAATCCCAATATTGTAAGAGGGTATATGGGAGATCACCCTGTGCTAAGTGTCGGTACATTATTTTTTTTCCCAAATCCTAACATGTTAGGAATTTATTTCATGGTATTCTGGACATCAAATTTTCTATTATTATGTTCATGAAACAATATAATTTCGTATACCAATGTTATGATATCATGGATCAGGTTCTTTGATTTCTTTATTATTTATATCATATGAACTACTAATATTTAAGTTGTGAATCAGGAATAGGATAAATGATTTGTAGGTTATGGTTTTTTAGATGTTATCCTAATCTTATCATACCCTTTTTCTCAGGTTCTATTTATGTATTCAGATTTTTTACCCTTACAATGAATTTGAGCAAAAACTATATTATGTTTTCCATCCCATGGTTACGAGGAATGTTTTTATGTAGGGAATGTTTTTAAAGTGTATCGAAGCAGGGGATCATCATGGGATATGTTGAAGATCCTTTATAAAAAATATGATTTTGTGCCTTGTATTCAAATACACTAAAATATTGTAGTACACATGCATGTGTTTTAATGTATTTTATATTAATAAAAATATCTAATATATAATTATGGAAATCATTGGTCACCATATCCTTGTACTCCTTAAAGAGGTAAGTCTACCCCAATGTATATATTATCTTGTTTTACATTATATAATGAGTTATGCACATTCCACAGTAACTGTGATGTGTTGAATACACTAAGAACAATATATAACTATAGTTAAAGGGTCTAGAGGTACACCACCTCTCTAACCCATTATAGCAACTATAAAAATGGAAAATAATCCACATATATATCCAACCATCCTGGAACAATATTCATGATCCTCAATGGGGTTAGATATTTGGAACTTACAATATCTACACTAAATATCAACGAACACTATAATCAGTCCATATAGGACCACAATGTATCTCAGAAGTCATCGTGGACTAAAGGATGAAATACACCTTTGACATCCATCGTTAGGACCAACCTTAGGAACACATGTGATGTCTCCCATTGGTCCTAACCTATATAGTGGTGGCATAAAAGTTCTTATATACATGAAAAATAAAGGTTTACACTAATGGTGGAGTGGTAAATGTTGTGATAATAAAACTCTACTGATGGTAGATGATACACTCATCTACAGCCTAGAAACAACATGAATACATGAAGGTTGTTCACCAAAACCTAAATGGTATGTATTTTTCATTCTATTTATCTAGGGTGAAAATGTTATACTCAATGAAAATAATGTCCCAAGGGCCTCTATAATCCTCCACATATTCATTTCATGAATTGATCATCACCATCCAAAATGATTATAAAGTGAATTCGAGGAAGCCATGTGGCCTCATGTACACACATAAATCACAACCTCTCCCTTATGATATTATATATAATGTTTAAGATGTTTTCCAACTTCTAAAGTAAGTGTATGGCCACCCAGATAGAATCTTGACCTCTCTCTAAAAACCCAAGCTTGATGTAAGTGTTAGAACCACTTTGTGTATAAGGTTGTATTTTTTGTCAACAGTTGTTAATGAAGATCAAAATGAAAGAGATCAATAAGTACTCTAATGAAGTAGATGAATTGAAATTCAGACGATTTTTGTACTGATCATAAGTTCAAATAACATGTGTCAAAGGTGACACATTGTTTACAATGATGAAGAATGTGAGGTGTAATCCATCTGAGGATGATTAAAGAAGAATGGGGTTTTTGATGAAGACCATGCAATTTCTCATTATTGCATTAGAACCATGGGTTTTGATGAAGACCATGCAATTCTTCATTATTGCATGTGAACCATGGGATTTGATGAAGACCATGCAGTTACTCATGATTGCATGAGAACCATGAAAGATACTTCTTGAAGAATTGAATCATATGCTTTGCATGAAGTAGATAATGATGGCTGAAGAAGAAGAAATGACGGTTGATGAAGACCATGAAATTCTTCATGATTTCATGAGAACCATGCAAGATAATTATTGAAGAATATATTCGTATGATTTGCATGAAGTAGAGGAATGGCGATTGAAGAAAAAGACAATGTGAAAGGGATTGTCATTTTGTGACGGCCATGAAAATTGGACTTATGCAATGGCCATGCACATCACATTGTATCAGAAGATGATGATTATAAAGTTGTTCCTTCAATGAATACATATAATAATAGTGGAGTTTGTAATGAAAGAAGAAGAGTTTCTGAAGGATTTAAATCACCGAGAAGAAGTGTTTTTGAGGTGATTGTTCTTGTTGACAAAGTAAACAAACGACATACAAATTTGTTGAAAAAAGGTATTTCATGATGGCATGTCTAGTTCAAGAGTTGGGGTCAACGATATATGTTTTTTCAAGAACGTCGACAGAGGAATGGATGATCTGGAGGCGGTATAAAAAGAGCAGATACAAGGTGGTGCCGTTTTCCAGTGTTTGCCAAATTTCAGGGCCTCAAAATCAACAAATGAAGAAGAGTGATTTTGGAAAAGGGACTTGCACATCGTAAACTTGAAGGAGAGGAAACTTGCGCACCACATGTTTTTGAGGATCAGAACATCAAAATATGGAAAAGGGATAAGGGTCGCACAAGTGTTGGTTAGGTCGAGCAAGTGGACTTTCATGCTGACACCTAGGAGGATTAGAACTTGCGCGCCTATTGTTATCCAAGAACAGAACTTCAAAATATGGCTAAGGAAAGAAGGTCACGCAAGTATTGGTTGGGTCGCAAAAGTGAGTTGTGAAACAGAGGCTAGGGGAGATGAGATGCGCGCCGAGACTTGCACGCCAAGGAGTGACTTGCGCGCTACCGCTCAGGGGGTCCAGTTTGCCTATAAATACAGGTTGACCCCTCCTCATTTCTTACGGAGTTCAACACTTAGAAAAATCATAGCTCCCGTCGCGCAGGTGTGGAAGTCGCGCAAGTATTGTGTGTGGTCGCGCAGGTGGACTTGCGCGCCAATATGTGAAGTTATGCGCCAGTTGTTGGTTGCGCACCCAAGGCGATTTGGGTGAGAAAGGAAGTGAGTCGCGTAGGTTAAGAGTTGAGGAAGGCAGTGTCGAACAGGTGTTTTGGTGAGACCTGCATGCCATTTTGGACCTGCTCTCCGAAGACTTGCGCGCCGTATTGATACTTGTGCGCCGGGCATAGAGAAGCATGCTAGGTACTGCTGAAGCCCGCCAGTCCTTTTTGGAGCTCCATGAAAGCCGGGAGATTGCCCGATACATTCGGTGCAAAGTGAGATTGAAGAAGAAATCTAAATGATACATGCATGATCTCATGCATACATGATGAACTGATTATGTCAATGCCAAGTAAGCTGAGCATCATTTATTGATCAATCAGATAAGTGATTGTGATCCAGGCTAACGAAGACAAGGGGATCTAGTGCATTCATTCATTGCACTAAAGAAGAAGGATTGAACTGAAAAGAGCATCAACTCTGAACCCTGATGCAAGAAAAGTCTCATGATGAACAGGAGACAAAGAAATTCATGTCTATCTATTGAAGAGACCTTCATGTCTATAAACTGAGTGGTACTTCACCAACGGCAGTGAGCCAGGGGGAGTCAATGGGAGTGACCCAAGGGACGCAGTGAGATATCCCTAAACTTTGGTAAAGGCAGTGAGCCTGGGACAGAGTGACTATACCCGAACATTTGTAATCTACAGCTAGTGAAGCATAGTGGATTTTGGTATGACCAAAAACCTGTCGACGTAAGCTCCTTAGATGTAGCCCTTAGTGGTGAACCAAGTAAAAATAGTTGTGTCATCTCTCTGCATGTGAATGTTTCATTACTGATCATATCCATCATACAGGTTTAATGGGTTCCTACCAACGTGGGAACAAGATCCAAAACTTTAAGAAGAAAAAGTTGACACCCTGACTCACCCATCCCCTCTCAGGGTGTCCCGGGGTCCTACAGTAAGAAATATTAAATTAATATTATAGTATCCTTAATACAGTAAACAAACAGATACCAAATATATGTATTAGTTTAATGCCTTTGGAAGCATGGAACACATTATTCTTATTTGGTGAAATAACATTAACATCTTCTATAATTATCTTAAATGTTATTTTTTCCACCTAATACCTTTCTATATATCTTGGGGAAAAGAAATCATATGAAAAGGGTTAGTTCAGATTTAAAAAAATAAAATATCATATAGAACATGAACATAAGAATGTAAATAAAATAAAATAACATTTGAAAATAATACTATGTATAAAATATATCAAAATAATGAGTCATGGAGTAAATATTGGAAGTTTATAAGGAATAAACAATTTAGGAACATGAGCTATGAGAAAATAGAATTGAAATTAAACACAAAATTTGTGGAAAACACATAAGTATAGAAAATAATTTCCATATTATCCCATACCCAATGCTATGACCAACATAGTGGAAAAATTTATTTATGAAACTAAGTTAAGTCCTTATTACAACCATGTAATACCGACCCATGATTACTTTATGTCCAATCTATTTAGTACTGAACTGGGTTTGCATTCCATTCCATCCATGTGTAACTAAACCAATATCATTTGTCATTCAAGTCTTTTCTATCTCATAAGATAAAAATCATTACCCAATGAATTGGTGGGATATATAGGTAGCACCCATATCACAATGAAATCATACATACATTTTCCACAAGAACATAAATCATTTATCATAGGATAACCCAAATAATAAAATGGGTTTTGTAAACATCATTCAATCATAAAATAATCCATGTAAACAAATTAATTTCATAAATAGAAAAATATAATAAAAATAAATAGACCATATGAGTAATATGGATAGAATCACTAAAAAATATAGCCATTAAAACAAAATTATCATCAATGGATATAAATAGAAATTAATCTTCAAATATCACTCAAAAATAACTCATTAGGAAAATATACTTCATTCTTTGAAAACATTTACATTTATTGAAATTGTATGAAATTTTTACAAAAAAATAACTTCCTTGATAAAACATGAAATATTTTAAGGGAATATTCATAGAGAAAACGTGTTGTGAATGTATAAAAATCCCTTAATTACATATAAGTTAAAAAACATTCTTCTCGTGCTTTTTCTTCAAAAGTAAAGAAATGTACCTTTTTTGGAAAACAAAATAATGATTACTTTTGAAACCATATAGAAAAAGTCAAAATGGGTAAACAGATCTTTAAAAATATATAGGATATTACTAACACATTTAATGAAATAATTTTTATAAAACATGGACCTAGATGAAAAATAATACCAAGTAAATACTTACATATAAAGAATCTCATATTCTAAAGAGATTTTCAAATTATCCCATAACATAGGTATGTGTTCCATAATATGTATGAGTAAATCATATATAATAGTTTAAAATGATTTTAAAACTTGATCCAGAACTATATTTATATTTATAATATCACATGTGATCATATTATCACTTATTGAATAATATTTCAGCATTAATGTTGCTTAGGGCATTATTTTATTCATGTTTGGTCATATAAATCCTAGTAATTCTTCATGGATTCCATTTATATCATATATAAAATTATTATAATTTAATATATATCATATTTATTCATTCTATACATTTACATATTCATGATTTAAGTGTGATCATGTTGAATAGACCACATCGTATCATGGAGATGCTGGACCGTACATACACACGAGTAAGGATATGATTTCTTTAATTATTTAGTAGTATGGAAGTGGATGGTATATATATTCTAATAGAATAAATATATTTTTAAAATAATAATATATTATTATTATTTCAATAATTATACTCATCCAGGTAAAATGGTGGTGAAAATAAGATGACACCACTACATGGAGACGGTAAGTTATACGCACGCACGTGTGGTGAATTCATTTTTATAAGATAGATTGAAGGTATAATATAGTTTTTACAAAAACATAATAAAATTATAGTATATATTTTATATTTTAATTATTAATTTATAAGGAAAAAAATAAAAGGAATAGGAAGTAGAATAAGAAATGATCTTGAGAGAGTCGGTAAAGGAGATTATCTCTTCTTGAGAGAGTTCCCTCTAGATCTCATCTTAATGGCACTAGAGATAGTTCTTTAAGAAGAAAAAATACTATAGAATATGAAAAAGGAAGTTGTCAAGGTAAATAGGTAGGGGATGTTTTTGATTGATGGTTCATGAGTGTTTAATAAATGAGGGAGGAATATCCCTTTTATTATTGATGTTGGGGGAACCTCTAGAATTTCAAAAAATAATAATTTATTATAAATTCAAATCACATTCGAGAACCTCAAAACTTTATTAGTTTAAAATATTAGATAAGTTAAGTTAGTAATATCATCAACCAAAATTTTTTTGACAAGTTTTTATATCAATTTAATCATTATCATTTTAATTAACACTTGGTTATTCTATTTAATTCTTTAACAAAGGAAACATAGTATTCACTATTAAAATAATAATTTTTTTATATTATGATAGTTTGTCAATAAATGAAAATTTAGAACATTTCAGAGTATAAAATAATATATTTTTATTTTTAAAAAAATTGTTATTTTTAAATAATTTAGTAAATCAATATTGGTAAAAAATATTAATACTGTCTATTTTGACACTATTAATTTTATTTTTCGATTTTTAACAAGATAAACGTAAGATTTTATCTTAAAATAAAATAAATTTTTTATCCCTAATGTGTAAATATAATAAATTAAATTCGTTGGATATATTAAATATCTAAATTTTATTATTCTTATTATTTTTATAACATTAAATTGATATATCCATTAATAAAATAATTACTACATCAATATTGTGTAATTATTTAATATACATATTTCGGGGTAAAAATAAAAAAAAACATATCATAAATATATAACTATTCAATATTTGATATGAAAATTTACAATTGAAGATATATTTTGGAAAATACTATATATAAAAATATAATATTTATTAAAAAATAAATGTGACACCTTTGAGATCACTTTAAATAAAATTTAATTATTGTTATAATCATTTTAATGTGGCTCTAAATTGTCAATAATTCGACCATTAGATGATTATAGTCAAAATATAATCTCAAAATTATATTTTTCTCAATAATAGTTATCTTTTACTGGTTATTGTATTTTTCATTAAATTTATTTTATTTTTTGTTTATCAATTAAATAATTTCTACAGCATCATCGTAGAAGCAATTAAGTTAATTATTTCTTTCCTAAAAATTAAAAATAAATTACCATGATAAAGAAAAAATATATTTCCAATGATTATTTATAGTCTAATTAAGATTATTTATAAACTTATATTATAAAATAAATAGTTATTAAAATTTGTGTGATACATATTTAACTTTTATAAAAATAAAATATAAAAAATATCAAAATATCATCCATGTGGGTTCAAAATGATACAATTTGACCAAAGTATGATTTTGGTAAAAAATATTTAATGACATTAGAATAATGTTGGGGTAATTTTATAAAATTATTTTTTACCCTTCATTACTCGATTTATCTATTAATCATATTAACAAAAAAATTGCAATAGTTACTACTCATAGTGTCCAAAAATGAAAGAAGGATACTTACTTAATTTTGAATCAAAAATTCAAAATATGGAATATATTTTTAAAAACTAATAAACCATATGTTTTAGAAATTAATTTAAAATTAATCACATTATCAAAATGAGAAAACATGTTTTAAAAGAGAAAACATGAAAAAGTGTGAAATGTTTTTATATCTAAATTTAATGTAAAATTAATGTAAATGACCTAAATTATTTTAAATTATAAAAATTTACTCAATTTTTACTTTAAAATGATTCAGTAAAATAATTTAACAATATAAATTATTTAGATGAAAAAAGTTGTTTTCAATTAAAATTTAATACATTTTTACTTTTCATCAAAACATTAACTTTATAAAAAAATGTAAAAACTCAATCTAAAGTAATAAATAATTTTCCCACTTTGAAATAATATTTTTCTTCATAGAGAATATATAATGTTGTCAAAAAATAGATTAAATATTGGTGTGTCATCAACAGCCAGAATACTACTTTTAAAAAAAGGCATATTTTTTCTGAAAAATTTAATTTATTCATATATCATGTCCAGAAAACATATGAGATGAATTTAATATTTTTTTAATATATTAGATATATATTTATTTAATAAAATCCATAAAGAATAATATTATTAATTAATAAAATAAATTTATTTCATTTAAATATTTTTTTATAATAAATATTTGTAAAAAATGACTTTATTTTCATTTATAATAAAATTTTCAATGAGGAATTACGTATATATACATGTGAAATGAATATTTTTCATAATTAAGTTAATATTATTCATACTCACCATTATAATAGATAGGTTGTTGATTATCTTAATAATATGATTCCGTTTTATTATACATGTATTTGCGTGAAATGAAATCGTTCAGAAGAACTCAAACTTGCGTGTAACACAAGACAAATATGGTGTTTCATATATCAAAAGCTAAGCTGGTGTTTTTTGTAGTTAAATATTAATTTATTATAGATTACAACACATGAAATCAATGAAATTAAAAAAAATATATCTTTTAAAATTTTCAGGGTGTTATATTCTACCCCCCCTAAAAGAATTTCTCCCTTGAAATTCATTTGAGTTATAAAATGATTAATAATTGAATGAGTAATTCATAGAAACCAACATTATAACAAAAAATAATAAAATTTTCTTTTAAAAAGAAATGCTAGAAACATAATGGTAACCCAACTTAACACGTAACAATGTTTCTATATAAGAGATCATAGGTAATGATTTGGGCATGGAGGAATAGATTAAATAATCATAGAGATTGATAAGGATCACTGATCAGAAGAAAGAATATAGTCCAAAGAAAGTTAAAAAATCACAAAAGCATAAAATAAAGAAGTCTGAAAGTGGTCATTCATGTCATAAAAAATGATGATAATTGGAAACCCTTTAACATAATGATCCCTTTTCCTAATGTTTAAGAATTTTAATAAGAAAATATACCTACCTAGTTCCACCACAATATCACCCTTTTTTTTGTTCCTTGATTAGTTTCAAAATAATCTATTATTCCAAGAAATGATGTTGAATTTTTCATTCCTATAGAATTTGTAGATCATAAGATCCATAAATAAAATAATGGGTTATTCCATCTGTCTTTATAATTATTAGAAAGTTATCACAAGTTATCAAATATTACTAAGTACACAAATGGTGAGATAATAATTTATTCTATCATTCTTAATCATATTTTTAACTTAAAATTTTCATAAATTGATAACCTTACCATCCTTTCGATAAATAAATATCCAAAACATTAGGAATAGGTTCACTAACTCTAATTAGCATTTATCCACCATATATTATAAGGAATAATTTTTTTTCACATTCCAATCTTGTGAAAACAAACATCACAAATTTTCTTGAGTCATGATAATACCTTGAATTAAAATATATCCTTATTGAAAATATGCATGTTTCCTTATTCCATTTATTATTGGACATATTACTTAAATTCAAAAAATATTTAAACATCATTCAGGATAACACAATCTATGTGTAAACAAATCCTTAATTATTTTTGTCTATTTAATCATATCCCACATATCTTTATCCAAGATAAAAAAAAATTTTCTCCACATCTTGACCCCATTAAGGGCTACCTTACCTTAATAAAAATATAACATTTCCTATGAATCACTTTTCTATGTCCTCTTCACCATTCAACATATTATTTTCAATACATAATGGAAAATATAGACTAAAAATTTGTATTACACAATCCTTGAATTCCGAATCATATACACTTCAATCATCCAACTTTATTCTTAATCCATTATGTAGGATTTATTATTTTATTCATTTGAACAATATAAAGTATGAATCATGTGTTAAGGTTCCTAAATGTTAATCTAATAATGATTCCTATGTCTACAGTAAACAATATGGTTATATAATCCCGTACATTTAACATTTTTTTGAAGTCTCTTTATCCTCAGTTGTATAAGCAATACTCGTAAAACTATCTTGATTCTCTTCATGATATTTCCACTTAGGACATAGAATTTATATTCTCTCCATATCCAAATCATTAATTGTAAACTAAGTTATATATAGTTTCCTCTACTGACTAATATTAGAAATAAAAGTGTGATAATGACTTATCATATAGTAAGAACACATTATTAACAAATATTTCTTATAATATTTCAATCTATGAAGCCTTAGTTTCAATCATATATTATTAATGATTTTTATAAAAATATAGAATTTTAAAATGTAGATTGTTTTATCATTATCTACATACCTAAACACATCATTAGAAATATATCTAAGGATTTCCCTAATGTTTCACACATCCTAGTTTCCAAAGGATAACAACTCCTTTACTTTGATACCAACTCTAATAACCCAAGATTTATGTACATGAAAATTACATTTCATTTGTGGAAAACATAAAACACTACACAAAATGATTCCCAAATTCCATATTATTTTAGTGTCTTTGGAAACTTGGAATAAGTTATTCTAATTTGGTAAAATATATTCAAAATCTTTCATAAAGATCATCACCTTTATAATTACTACCTAAAACCTTTATTTATATCATGGGGAAAAGAAAAAAAATGAAATGGGAGGACTCAGATGATTAGTATGATTAAACACAGAAAATATTGAGTAGAATATGAAAATAAAAATGTAAAAACATGAACATAACTTTGGAAAATTATACCATGTTTAACATATATAAAAATATTGAGTCATGTAACAAATCATGGTAGTTCATGAGGCATAAATCATAAATCCTCATGATCCATGAGAATATAACATTAGAAAAAAACATGAAATTGTGGAGAACATATAAGCATGGAAAATCATTTTCATATTGTCGATGTATCATTGAAAATTCCATAATAATGGATAAATTCTATTATTGAACCGAGTTTAAACCACATTTTAGCCCTGTATTACTATACCGGGTTTACATTTTATTCCAGCCTTGTATTACTAAAGCAGGTTTACATTATGTTACATTTATATATTACATAACAGAGTTCATTTCACATTCCTGGGATATCTATCACATGAGATATATATCATTACCTAATACAGTGGGGGGAGATATAGGTCCCACTTATCTCATAATTAAATATTACATATGTTTTCTAAATGATCATAAATCATTCATCATAGCATAACCTAAGGAATAAAATGTGTTTCTTAAAAATCATTCCATCATAATATAATCTACCTAAAACCAATAGACATCAAAAATTGAATTAAATAATAAATATAAAGAAAAAATATGTTTAATATTATTTCATCTTTGAAAGATATACCAATAAAAACATAATTAACGTCAATGGATGAAGGTTGAAAAAAATCTAGTGGTACCACTTGAAAAGAATTCATGAGGAAAATGTCCATTAAACATTGAAAAAATATTATTTTATTAAAATACCATGCAACTTTAAAATAAAATAATTTCATGGAAAATAATATTTAAATATTATAAGGCAAGACTCATTGAAATAATTTGTTTTGAATGATTTAAAATCCATTCATCCTATATAAGTTAAAAATCATTCTTTTCATACTTTTTCAATAAAAGTAAAAAAATGCCTAATTTTAAAAATGAAACAGTGAATACTTTCAAACAATGTCGTAAAAAGTAAAAATTGGAAAAAAAATCAAAATCAAAATAGATATTATAATTTAAATATATTGTATGAAATCATTTTTTTTGAAAACATGGATATGGATGATAAATAATACCCTCTAAATACTTATGTATAAACAACATCGAATAATAATGTGTTTGTGAATGATCTGTTACCTTTGGTATAAGTTTCTTTGAATATATCACAAAGTCATTTATAATGGATTAAAGAGTATTATAAACTATATCCAAAACCATATTTTTATTTATGATATCATATGTGATCATATTAAAATCCTTTAATAATATTTCAGTATTACTATTATTATGGGCGTTATTTAATGCATGTTTTGTCGTAAAAATGATAGTTTTTCTCCATGGTTTACCTTTATTTCATTTATATAATGTTAATAAGGTAATATATGAAATATATATGAATTATAATCATTTATATAACTATTAATGAAGTGATATCATGTAGAATGAATCACACGTCGTCGTGGAGACAGTAGGTTGTACGTACGCACAAGCGATTATATCATTCCTTTAATTATGAATTGCTATTGAAGTTGAGGATATATACTGTTACATAATAAATATATTTTTATAATAAAAAAATTATTTATTATTTACTTCATTATATCCTTCCAAGTGGTGGTGAAAAACAGATTACACCATGACGTGGAGACGATAAGTCATACGTACACATGCGTGGTAATTTCATTTTCATTTGATAGATAGAAGGTATAATATGGTTGCTTCTTATAACCATATTAACATATTAGTATATAATTGATACTAAATTTATTACTTTATATTGTAAATAACAATGAATGTTGAGGTAGAAGAAGAAACATGAGAGAGTCAGTAAATGAGATTAACTATTATTCTGTGAGTTCCCTCTAGATCTCTGAAAGGCACTAGAGTTGGTCTTTTTAGACTACTGGAACCTATATAATGTGTCAAATTATTTTCATAAGTTATATTTTAATAGGATTTATCTACTTTAAGGGTAAATGAGTTCTGTAGAAGCAAAGGAGTTTGTTCCATTTAATAATTGATGTTGGGGGCACCTCTGAATTTCCAAAAATATTAAATTCTAATAAATTCAAACCACATCTAAAAACACAAAAATGTCTAATTATAAAAGTATATATGTGATAAAGTTGTAATACCATCAAAAAATAAATTTTATACATGTTATCCATATCAAGTTAATATTTATCATTTTAATTAACACATAATTATTCTATTTTATTTTGTAACTAAGGTAACAAATTATTCAATATTAAAATAATACATTTTTTACTTATTTTATTTCAATTATACCATAAATGAAAAAATTATAACATTTTATACTATATAATAATTAATTTACATTTTTCAAAAATGTATTATTATTTTTTATAATTTTAAAAAATATTATTTTGACAAAATATCAATAGTGTCAGTTTTGACACTATTCATTTCCTTGATTAAGAAAACAAGATAATATGTTATCCTCAAACCAAATATTTTATTATATCCCTATGGGTTTAGAATAATCTTGAAAATTCATTTGATATATTAATTATATAGACTATATTTATTTTAATATTTCTTATAACATAAATTTCATATTTTCTTTAATAAAATAATCAATACGTTAATATTATCTAATTATTTAATATACATATTTGTTGGGTTGAAATTAAAAATAAAATATCATGTTTATGATAACACTCCTTGAATTATGTTGAATATTTGTATCTGAATATACATTTCGGAAAAGCCTATATTAAAAATTTCATATTTATTAAAACATGAATTTCTTAAATTTAACAAACTTTAAATGAAATATTATAAGTGTCTTATCATTTTTATGTGGCTCACAATAGTCAATAATTCTACCCTTGGATGATTATAGGTGAGATATACATGAAAATTAATATTTGGTCAGGTTGTTTGGTGTTATTATGATTATTAAAAATTTAAATAAAATTATTTTATTTATTTTTTATCAATTAAATAATTTTTCCATCATCCTTATATCATCCCTTAAGTTAATTATTTATTTTATGAAATTTTTTAAAAAATTATCTTGATAAGGAAACAAATTTTATATTTAAAATGATTATTTAAAGTGGAATTTAGATTCTATATGGCCATATATTAAAAAAATAGTTATTAAAATGTATGTGAGCCATATTTAACTTTTCTGTAAATAAAATATACTAAACGCCCTAATCTCATACAAATTTCATCCAAAGGATACCATTTCAACGAAATTATGATTTTCTTCGAAATAAACTCATCCAATTATTTTAGGACAAGTGTTTTGGTAATTTTAAAATATTATTTTTTACCCTTCATTACCCGATTTACCTTTTTACCATATTAATAAAAATTTAATAAAGATACTATTAATGATAGAAAAATATAAAAGAAAGTTATTTATATAATCAAGAACTAATTATTACAAAAATGGAATCTATTTATAGAAATTTAAATGAAATATTTTTCAGCAATTAAATTAAAATTATTCATGTTATCAGAATGAGAAAATGGTATTTAAATGATAAAACAAGAAAAAGATTGAAATGTTTCTATAACAAAATTCAATTTTAAATTAATGAAAAATTTCAGAATTATATTAAATGATATAAATATAATATATTTATACTTTTGAACCATTTAATAATATTATTTATCCATATAAATTATTTTGATGAAAATATTTTGTAACGCACCGACCCCAGTTACCCAGAGTCAGTGCATTATTACATAACATTGGCATGATCATAAGAAAGATAAAGTCTCGAAAGACCGATTAGTTTAGTAGCCTTGGAATAACTAGATACATTAATAAAGTTTTACATTACATCATAAAAATGAAATCTATAACAACATAGTCTCCATATTCCACAGTCTTATCCCCTTATACTGTCCCTACAGGTCATTCATAATTTACTTCTTCACATCCTAGGAAAAATAAAACATAGAAAAGGGGTGAGCTCAAATGCTTAGTAAGGATAACAATATAGCGGAAACTTTCATAAATAAGAATAAGCATTTAAGGCAATGTATAACTAAAACAAAAGCCTTTTAAACTTGAACTTCAACATAGTATGGAAAATATAAAATGAAATAATTCCATTTACTTATTCACATGGATATTCTAATAATCGAATAATCACATGAAATATAAATAACCACTTTCAAAAAGATGGAATGCATAATGCCAGACTATCATAACCACATAGACAAGGCCTCATGCCAAGACTACAAATAAGATTTTTCCAAGTCCTTGTGCCAAGACACTAGTTTTTCACATGAGACCTACCGATTCATCGAGGAGCTATAGTGGGCTCCACCCATCACATATTAAGTCCAATGCATTCCCATATGAAAAGGATTAAACATAACATAAAAATTCATAATAAAACCAGCATACGAAATGTAAATACGTCATCCATAAACCATCAATGGTATAAAAATAACACATCCATAGTCAAACATATCACAAAACATTCAATACAATATAGAAGTTTTGTATCATAATAAATCAACATCAAATAAGCATAAAATCCATCAAAGGATGTTGACATAGATGAAATCAAAACTCTTTTTAGAGAAATATCTCTTTCTATTTTGAAATCATTTAAGAGTCATATATAAAATAAAAAAATTTCCTTGAAAATATTCTTATAAACTTGTAAGGGAAGCTCCGAAGATTTTAAAAAGGTGGAAAATAGCCGCACCCTCCGTATAAGTTAAAAAAACATTCTTACCTTAATTCTGTCAAAAAGGTTAAAAAGGACCTTATTTGAAAAACGACAGAGATATTATTTTATAAACCATTTATAAAAGTCAACAAGGGTATAAATGACTTTAACCCATATTCTAGTAAATAATAAAAATGTTTTGAAATACATTTTTAAGAAATATGGATGTGGATGATAAAGAAGTCCCAGTAGATTATTACGCATAAACAACCTCGGATAATGAAGAGATTGCGAAATAAACCCCTACCTTGAACTTTTCCTTGGTTGGGGGTAGGTTAACCTCCTATATAATGGTAAAATAATTGTTATTAAATTATACAAGAATCATATATATTAATATGATATCATATATGATCTTTTAACATTGATTTGTTAAAAATATCTTAGTATTATCGTTGTTTTGGGTGTTAACTTACTCATTTTCTTTTAAATGTTTTGTTACGTAAGCTGTCTTTTTCATGGATATGTTGTATCTTAATCATATCTATAATGATATAAAGTCCTTAGATACTATTATTAATCATCAAATGAGAATTATACTTGAATGGATACGATGGGGAATGAATCTCATCACGTTCGTGGAGACGGTAGTCTGTACGTACGCACGAGCGACAATATCATTCTTTTGATATTAAAATAATATTTAATTGGATGTTATATCATATACAAATAATAATTATCATTTTATATTTATTATTTACATGAATTACACATCATTATTATACCCATCCAAATAATAATTTATTGAATAACAATTACACCACGATGTGGAGACGGTAAGTCGTACGTACACACGTATGGTGACATGTTATTCAAAGGGTGGATAGAATACTGAATATTGTTGTAACATATTTATAATAACATCACAGTATATATAAGATACTGGATTTATTATTTTAGAATGGTAATAATAGAGAAAGAAGAAGTGGAAGAAGAAAGGAACTTGAAAAAGGGTGGTGAAATCATTACCTCTTCTTCAGGTTCTTCCTTTTGATTTGATCAAAAGCGATCCTTAGGTTGGCTTTATGACTAAATTAAGTCCTATAGGATGAATTGAGGGAAGTTTATAGAGTATTAGGGCAGAGTTTGGCCGAACCAAAAGGCTTTTAAGGTGTGAATTAATGAGAAGGGGGAGTACCCTTTTATAAGAGGGGTGAGGGGCTCTTTAGGAAAATCTAGAAATGTTATTTTATAATAAATTCATATTCGGTTTCTAATGGATCCAAAGAGGATTATTTAAAGGTTAAGGTGGGGATATGTCTAAATCCACTCAACTAATAGGATTTAGACAGGTTTGGGTTACTATATTAACCTTATCTTTAAGTATTAACTCTTAGTTAATTAGTTTCACTTTTACAATGTCTCTTTGTATTTTTATATTATATAGTTAATAAAAATACTATATACATCCAAGAGACCCCAAAGTGGTCAATTAATAATAAAACTATCATGATATAAGTCTCTTGACCTAACCTTATATTTTTAGGAATTGAGTATCAATTAATAATATAATATTTGTTTTAAAAACTCTTTTATGTCAATTTTGATACTGTTCAATAATTGATTTTTTTAAAACTCATAACAGAATTATTACTTCACAAAAAGTTAATTAAATCCATAATAACATGTCATATTATCCTAGAAAAGTATTTTTAATTATAAAAAGTCTACAATTAAATTTATTTGATTATTTATAATATACATTATTCTAATTTTTCATTAATTAGGTAATTACTACATCACCATTGTATCATAAATAAATTAAATTATATAATGTCTAAAAATTATAAATAAAATACCATTATGTAGGAAATAAGTTTATCTTTCTAATGAATATTTATAGTAGAAAATCCATCATATATATACCTATGTAAAAAATGGTTTTCTAAAAGATATATGCTTATGTCTTTTTTTTATTTATTTTAACTTAATTAATATAAATTGTCATTATCACATACAAGTGGCTCCATGGGGTCCAAAAATCTACCCAAAGATGCCTATGGTCGTACATGTATCAACCAATAAGGTTATAACACGTTTTAGGGTAATTTAGTATTATTATAATATTATTTTTTAACCCTTATTTTCCGGATTTACCCTTTAACCATGATAAATAAAATATTTACCGAAGCAATTATTCAAAATGTATAAAAATAAAAGTTACCTATTTACTCAATTTGAACATCATGATTACAAATATGGAATCCATTTTTCCAAATTAAAAACATAGAAGTGGCAGAAATTAATTTAAAATTAATTACTGTTGTTAAAACAAAAAACGTGTTTTTAAGAGATAATAACTATCAAAAGATTGACACTTGTTTATGTCCGATTTAATTGTAAAATTATGTACAATGACCAAAATTGTATTAAATGGTAAAAATATATTCTAAATATACTTTAAAACCACTCAAATTCATATCTTATCAATATAAATTATTTCGATTAAAAAAGTTGTTTTTAATTAAAATTTAGTAATTTTCACTATTCATCAAAATATAAATGTTATCCGAAAAGTTCCAAAATTTCACCCTAGGATAAATTCGATATTCATAATCCAAAAATGAAGTCCATTTTGAGAGATAAAATTTATAAAATTTCAAAAATTAGGTATTACTATTCATAACGGCTAGTTTGATTGGTTGTGGTGTGTTAGAACTCAATGTTGCGTACAACACACGCTATCACATTATTAAAGGAGAAGTGTACCGTAGAATATTGGGGTGTTACATTCTACCCTAATTCAAATAATTTCATCCTCAAAATTTGTAGAATACTACTGCATGAAAATACTCGGATGTTTCTTCATCATAAGTTTCTCGGGTTCCCACGTTGCCTCTTCCATCTTATGGTTTCTCCACAAGACTTTTACCAGACGAGTCATCCGGTTTCTCAATACTTGTTCTCTCATATCAAGAATCCTGACGGGCTCTTCACAATAAGACAGATCGATATCGAGTTCTAATTCCTCATAGGTGAGTACATGCGTTGGGTTAGGCAGGTATTTCCTCAATAGAGATACGTGGAACACATCGTGAACTTTGGAGAGACTTGGCGGCATTGCCAATCGGTAAGCTACATCCCCAATTCATTATAAAATTTCGAAAGGTCCGATGTACCTGGGACTCAATTTACCTTTTTTACCAAAATGTATAACTCCCTTCCATGGAGATACCTTCAGGAAAACATGATCACCGACTTGAAATTCCAAATCCTTCCTTCAATTATCGGCATAGCTCTTCTACCTACTTTGAGCTGTTTTAATATGGTTTTTATTACCTTCACCTTTTCCATCGTTTCCTCCACCAGTTCTGGGCCTACAAGTTTTCTTTCACCAACATCATCCCAACATGTTGGTGTGTGACATCTCTTTCCATATAACGCTTAATATTGTGCCATCTAAATACTCGAATGGAAGCTATTGTTATAGGAAAATTCTACCAGAGGTAAATATTGATCCCACATACCCTGAAAGTCAAGTGAGAAGGATCTCAACATGTCTTCTAAGGTTTGAATAGTTTGTTCTGATTGTCTATATATTTGAGGGTGGTAGGCATCACTCAAATGAAGTTCAGTATCCAAGGCTTTCTGAAGACTTTTCCAGAATCTTGAAGTAAAACAGGGATCATGATCAGAAACAATCGATAGGGGTACTCCATGAAGTCTCACCACTTCATTAATATATAGTCTTGCTAGAAGTTCCAGTGGTATATCTTCTCTTATAATAAGAAAATGTGCTGACTTGGTAAGACGATCAATAATAACCCATATTGCATCATTCCTTCTAGGAGTCTTTGGTAGCCCCATGACAAAGTCCATCATAATATTGTCCCATTTACACTCCGATATGGGAAGAGGTTGCATGGCTCTTCCAGGATGTTGCCTTCTAGCTTTCACTTGTTGACAAACCATACATCTTGACACAAAATCAGTAGTCTCCCTCTTCATGTTGCCCCACCAAAAATGTTCCTTCAAATGTCTATACATTTTGGTTCTCCTAGGGTGTATAGAGAAATTGGAACTATGAGAATTATCCAGCAATTCCCTTTTTAGATTAGGTATATCGGGAACACAAAGTCTCTTCCCAAATTTCAAAATTCCATCTTCATACACAAATTCTCTCCATCTCCCATCATTCACACCTTTAGTCTTCTTTTGAAATTCTTCATCATCAGTTTGAGAACTCTTAATCCTTTCTAGTAAATATGGTTTGACAACCATTTGAAAAAGAATTGATGTTTCACCTTCCATGGTTATTCACATGTCCATCTTCACTAGATCCATAAAAATTAGATCCCTTTCAATTCTCATATTGTTCAAAACTCCATGATCTTTTCTTCTCAAAGAATCTTCCACCTTGTTTTCTTTCCCCGGGTGGTAGTGTATCGTACAATCATAATCCTTGAGTAATTCAAGCCATCTCCTTTGCCTCATGTTGAGTTCTTTTTGTGAGAAAATATACTTCAAACTTTTGCGATCAGTATAAATCTCACATTTTCACCATAGAGGTAGTGCCTCTATATCTTCAAAGAAAAGATCACAGCTGCTAACTCAAGATCATGAGTAGGATAGTTTTGTTCATGAATTTTCAACTATCATGATGCATAGGCAATAACCCTATCATTCTGCATATGGACACAACCAAGTCCTTTCTTCGATGCATCACTATAAATAACGAACCCATCATTCCCCGATGGTAGAATCAATATAGGAGCATTGACTAATATTCTCTTCAGTTCTTCGAAAAATTCTTCACACTATTTTGTCCAAAAAAATTTAACCCCGTTACGTGTGAGCTTCATTAATGGGTTAGCCAATCGGGCAAAATTCTGGACGAAACGTCGATAATAACCTGCCAAACCAATAAACCTGTGTACCTCAGTTATACTCGTAGGTGATGGACATTCTTGGATTGAATTGGTCTTAGTAGGATTAACAGATATTCCATCTTTAAAGACAATATGGCCAAGAAAAGAAATCTCCTGAAGCAAGAATTTACACTTGCTAAACTCCCCATATAATTCATGTCTTCTCAGCGTTTTCAGGATAATGCGCAAGTGATTTTCATGATCTTCGTAGATTTTAGAGTATACCAAGATATCATCAATAAATACCACCATAAATTCATCGAGATATTCCTTGAAAACTCTATTCATCAGATACATGAATATAGAGGGTGCACTATTCAATCCAAAAGGCATTACTGTAAACTCGTAATGCCCGTACCTGGTTCGAAATGCTGTATTCAGAATGTCTTCCTTCTTTGCACACAACTAATGGTATCCAGATAGAAGTTCAATCTTTGAAAAGTATTGAGCTCCATGAAGTTGGTCAAATAAATTATCAATGCGAGGTAGGGGATACTTGTTCTTTATTGTTATAGCATTGATCTCCCTGTAGTCGATACATAACCTCATAGATCCATCATTATTTTTAAAAAAAAGAACAGGGGATACCTATAGAGAAACACTTGGTCGAATAAATCCCTTATCACTCAATTCCTCTAGTTGTTTCTTTAGTTCGACTAATTCCAGAGTGGAGATTCTATAAGGGGTCTTCGATATAGGCCTTGATCCAGGAATTAAATCAATGGAAAACTAAACTTCTCGTTCTGGAGGATGTCTAGGTAAATCTTCCGGAAACACATCTACATATTCATTCACAATAGGTACATCCTCTATTTGAACATTCCTTTCCTCACCCACAGTCATTTCAATCTCTTCCTCCCCAATAATTGAATTTAGTTGAGCTACTGGGGGTGGATCTAGATATGAATTAGGTGGTGACGATTCTAGTCTAAAGATAAGGTGTTCCTTATCGTCATCATCAAAAATCATAACCTCCTTCTTCTTACAATAAATCTCCACATCATGGTATAAAAGCCAATCCATACCAAGGATTATATCAAACTCAATCATAGGTATGACGATGAGATCAACAGATAAATAAAATTTATGTTCTCTAATAAGGACTGGTTCACAAAACTTTGTTGCAATGATACTTCCCTTAGGAGTTTTAACTGACAACTCCCTTGTTATATCAAATTGGAAATATCTAATTTTCTTAGGAAACTGGGAAGATATGAAACAATGTGATGATCCGGAATCAAATAATGCACTTGCTAAACTTGAGGAAACCATTAAATTACCTGCCACCACATCTTTCAGAGCTTCTACCTCAGCAGTAGTGATAGCATAATCTTGGCCTTGATCCTTTGTCCTTTTCTAAGGTAAGTTCCCCTGAATCTTAGGAAATTAATTTTCATAATGTCCCATCTCCCTGCAATTGTATCATTGGACATTGGTAGATTCCTTCTTCCCCTTGCAATCATGATCTTGGTGGCCTTTTTCACCACACTTGTAACAGACTCCCGTTCCTTTTAAGCAAGTACCAGGGTGTTTCTTCCCACATTTACTATAGGATGGATATTCAACTTTTCCCTTATTCCCTTTATTTCCATTCCCAGATTGATCAATAGATCTCTTCTTCTCTTGCTTTGCTTTTAAAGACATATTACTTAGAGAATTCTTTCTCTGTCTTGATAACACATGAGACAATGTATTCGTACAACGAGAAGGATTGTGAGACTAATGCTCGATGAAGAAATGGGTTTAACCCATCAAAGAAATGATCAATATTACTTCTTGGGTTACGTATATAATCTCTATCATACCTTACTAACCTTGTAAAGTTAGCCTCATACTTTTCCACATTCTCATACTCCTTTTGTCTGAGACTCAGAAATTGTCTTTCCATATCTGCTTGACGGTCACGAGGAAAGTGTTTTTGTAAAAACAGATCTTTGAACTCTCTCCATTCCATATTTGATACTTCATCATCTTCCTTCATGTTTTGAATCAATAACCACCATTGATCAGCATCTTCAGTGAGGCGGTAAACTGCCATGATAAATTTTCCGTTTCACTACTTCCCAAATCTTGAAATATTTTCTCTAGGGAACTTATCCATTACTCATCTACTAAGCGATTTGTACTCCCATTGAACGTTGGTGGTTGTTGACTCATGAAGCGATCTAACATTGATCCTCCACGCTGCGGATTAGGGTGCTTCATACGGGTAAGGTAATTATTCATAACCTGAGTGAGTTGTCCCAGTATGGTGATTAGTTGATCAGCACCAGTTTCATCACCAGCTCCACTATAATTATCTTGAGCAGGAGGGAAATCCCTACATGGAGTGCGTGCATTGATACAGTTTCCATTTCTTCCACCAGGTTCCATTTCTAAACAATGGCATAAACTATATCAGTTTATGAATCAAAATACATCATTCCATACTTATAAAACCCTTAACATAAATTGAAATATTTATGGATATAATCCATAATCATAAAAATGTTTTTTTGAGGAAGTATATACTCATAAACCCTTCATAATGATTTTAAAGAAAATGAGAGTTATCCTAAGCATATCTCTCGGGAGTGTCGTTACCAAGAGTGCAGCAAGGCCCATTGTCGGGCACCAGTTCCCGTTCGAGTCTAGCTCAAAGCAGTGTTTTTGGGTTTTACCCCAAGGTACATCTATGCCAGAGCCACCTCTGCCTTCTCATATCAAGACAGGTATGTATTGCTCGGAATACTCACAAAATCTCTACAATACAAAATTCTAGGAAGTTCTTCTATACTAATCCTCAAAGTCCATCTTAAATCTATGTGCTCTAATCAGAGTTTATCTAAATTTAGTTTCCATGGTTTGTACTAAACTTCCTCTGATACCAACTGTAACTCCCTGACCCCAGTTACCTAGAGTCGGTGCATTATTACATAACATTGGCATGATCACAAGAAAGATCAAGTCTCGAATGACCGATTAGTTTACTAGCCTTGGAATAACTAGATACATTAATAAAGTTTTACATTACATCATAAAAATGAAATCTACAACAACATAGTCTCCATATTCCACACTCTTATCCCCTAATACTATCCCTACAGGTCATTCATAATTTACTTCTTCACATCCTAGAAAAAATAAAACATAGAAAAGGGGTGAGCTCAAATGCCCAGTAAGGGTAACAATATAGCGGAAACTTTCATAAATAAGAATAAGAATTTAAGGCAATGTATAACTAAAAAAAGCCTTTTAAACTTGAACTTCAACATAGTATGGAAAAAATAAAATGAAATAATTCCATTTACTTATTCACATGGATATTCTACTAATCTAATAATCACATGCAATATCAATAACCAATTTCATAAAGATGGAATGCACAATGCCTGACTATTATAACCACATAGCAAAGGCCTCATGACAAGACTACAAATAAGATTTTTCCAAGGCCTTGTGCCAAGACACTATTTTGTCTCATGAAACCTACCAATTCATCGAGGATCTATAGCGAGCTCCACCCATCACATATTAAGTCCAATGCATTCCCATGTGAAAAGGTTTAAACATAACATAAAAATTCGTAATAAAACTAGCATACGAAATGTAAATATGTCATCCATAAACCATGAATGGTATAAAAATAATACATCCACATTCAAACATATCACAAAACCTTCAATACAATACAGAAATTTTGTTATCATAATAAATCAACTTCAAATAAGCGTAAAATCCATCAAAGGATGTTGACATAGATGAAATCAAAACTCTTTTTAGAGAAATATATCTTTCTATTTTAAAATCATTTTAGAGTCATATATAAAATAAAACATTTTACATGAAAATATTATTATAATATTGTAAGGGAAGATTCGACGATTTTATAACGGCGAAAAAAAGCCGCACCCGCCGTATAAGTTAAAAAAACATTCTTACCTTAATTCTTTTAAAAAAGATAAAAAGGACCTTGTTTGGAAAATGACGGAAATATTCCTTTATAAACCATTTATAAAAGTCAACAAGTGTATAAATGACTTTAAACCATATTATAGTAAATAGTAAAAAAAAAATTAAATACATTTTTAAGAAACATGGAGGTGGATGATAAAGAAGTCCCAACAGATTATTACATATAAACAACCTTGGATAATGAAGAGATTGAGAAATAAACCCTTACCTTGTTCTTTTCCTTGGATAGGGGTAGGTTAAACTCCTATATAATGGTGAAATAATTGTTATTAAATTATAAAAGAATCATATATATTAATATGATATCATATATGATCTTTTAACATTGATTTGTTAAAAATATCTTAGTATTATCGTTGTTTCGGGTGTTAACTTACTCGTTTTATTTTATATGTTTTGTTACATAAGCTGTGTTTGTCATGGATAGGTTGTATCTTAATCATATCCATAATGATATCAAGTCCTTATATACTATTATTAATCATCAAATTAGACTTAGACTTGAATTGATACGATGGAGAATGAATCTCATCGCGTTCGTGGAGATGGTAGTCCGTACGTACGCACGAGCGACAATATCAATCTTTTGATATTAAAATAATATATAATTGGATGGTATATCTTATATAAATAATCATTATCATGTTATATTTATTATTTACATGAATTACACATCATTATTATACCCATCCAAATAATAATTTATTGAATAACAATTACACCACGACGTGGAGACGGTAAGCCGTACGTATGCACGTATGGTGACATGTTATTCAAAGGGTGGATAGAATACTGAATATGGTTGTACCATATTTATAATAAAATCACAGTATATATAAGATACTGGATTTATTATTTTATAATGGTAATAACAAAGAAAGAAGAAGTGGAAGAAGAAAGGAACTTGAAAAAGGGGGGTGAAATCATTACCTCTTCTTCGGGTTCTTCCTTTTGATTTGATCAAAAGGGATCCATAGGTTAGATTTATGACTAAAGGAAGGACTCTAGGATGAAGTGAGGGAAGTTTAGAGAGTATTTGAGCAGAGTTTGGCAGAACCAAAAGGATTTGAAGGTGTGAATTAATGAGAAGGGGGAGTACCCTTGTATAAGAGGGGTGAGGGGCTCTTTAGGAAAAGCTAGAAATATTATTTTATAATAAATTCATATTTGGTTTATAATGGCTCCAAAGTATATTATCTAAAGGTTAAGGTGGGGATAGGTCTAAAACCACTAAACCAATAGGATTTAGAGAGGTTTGGGTTACTATATTAACCTTATCTTTAAGTATTAACTCTTAGTTAATTAGTTTCACTTTTACAATGTCACTTCTTATTTTTATATTATATGGTTAATAAACATTATATATACATCCAAGAGACCCCCAAGCAGTCAATTAATGATAAAAATATCATGATATAAGTCTCTTGACCGAACCTTATATTTTTATGAATTGAATATCAATTAATAATATGATATGTTTTTTAAAAACTCTTTTATGTCAATTTTGACACTATTCAATAATTGATTTGTTTAAAACTCATAACAGAATTATTACTTAGAATAAAGTTAATTAAATAAATCTTAACATGTCATGTTATCCTAGAAAATTATTGGTATTTATAAAAAGTCTCAAATTACAATTATTTGGGTATTTATAAGATCAATTATTCTAATTTTTCATTAATTAGGTAATTACTGCATCACCATTGTGTCATAAATAAATTAAATTATATAATGTCTAAAAATATATATATAATACGATTATGTAGGAAATAGTTTTATAGTTACAATGAATATTTATAGTACAAAATCCAACATATATAACTCTATGTAAAATTTTTTTTTCTAAAAGATATATGCTTATGTCATTTTTTGTATTTATTTTAACTTAATTAATATAAAATGTCATTATCAGTTACAAGTGGCTCCATGGGGTCCAAAAATCGACCCAAAGATGACCATGGTCGAACATGTATCAACCAATAAGGTTAGGACACGTTTTAGGGTAATTTATTATTATTATAATATTATTTTTAACCCTTATTTACCGGATTTACCCTTTAACCATGTTAAATAAAATATTTACCGAAGTAATTTTTCAAAATGTCTAAAAATAAAAGTTACCTATTTACTCAATTTGATTATCCTGATTCCAAATATGGAATCCATTTTTCCAAATTCAAAACACAGAAGTGGCAGAAATTAATTTAAAATTAATTCCCATAGTTAAAACAAAAAGCGTGTTTTTAAGAGATAATAACTATCAAAAGATTGACACTTGTTTATGTCCGATTTAATTGTAAAACTATGTACAATGACCAATATTGTATTAAATGGTAAAAATATATTCTAAATATACTTTAAAACCACTCAAATTCGTAATTTATCAATATAAATTATTTCGATTAAAAAAGTTGTTTTTAATTAAAATTTAGTAATTTTCACTATTCATCAAAATATAAATGTTATCCGAAAAGTTCCAAAATTTCACCCTAGGCTAAATTTGATATTACGAATCCAAAAATGAAGTCCATTTTGAGAGATAAAATTTATAAAATTTAAAAAAGTTGGTATTACTATTATATAACGGCTAGTTTGATTGGTTGTGGTGCATTAGAACTCGATGTTGCGTACAACACACGCTATCGCATTATTCAAAGAGAAACATACCGTAGAAGCTTGGGGTGTTACATTCTCCCCTCCTTCAAATAATTTTGTCCTCAAAATTTCTAGAATACTACTACATGAAAATACTCAGGTGGTTCTTCATCATAAGTTCCTCAGGTTCTCACGTTGCCTCTTCGATCTTATGGTTTCTCCACAAGACTTTTACCAGACGAGTCGTCCGGTTTCTCAGTACTTGTTCTCTCGTATCAAGAATCCTAATGGGATCTTCATAATAAGATAGATCAGGCTCGAGTTCTAATTACTCATAGGTGATTACATGCGTTGGGTCATGCATGTATTTCCTCAATAGAGATACGTGGAACACATCGTGAACATTGGAGAGACTTGGCATCATTTCCAATCGGTAAGCTATAGCCCCAATTCATTCTAGAATTTCAAAAGGTCTGATGTACTTGGGACTTAATTTACCTTTCTTACCAAAACGTATGACTCCATTCCATGGATATACCTTCAGGAAAACATGATCACCAACTTGAAATTCCAAATACTTCCTTCGATTATTGGCATAGCTCTTCTGCCTACTTTGAGATTCTTGGATATGGTTTTGGATTACCTTCACCTTTTCCATTGTTTCCTCCACCAGTTCTGGGCCTACAAGTTTTCTTTCACCAACTTCATCCCAACAGGTTGGTGTGCGACATATCTTTCCATATAATGCTTCATAAGGTGCGATCTAAAGACTCGAATGGAAGCTATTGTTATAGGAAAATTCTACCAAAGGTAAATATTTATCCCACATACCCTGAAAGTCAAGTGAGAAGGATCTCAACATGACATCTAAGGTTTGAATAGTTCGTTCTGATTGTCCATCTATTTGAGGGTGGTAGGCAGTGCTCAAATGAAGTTCAGTATCCAAGGAATTTTGAAGACTTTTCCAGAATCTTGAAGTAAATCGGGGATCAAGATCAAAGACAATCGATAGTGGTACAACATGAAGGCTCACCTCTTCATTAATATATAGTCTTGCTAGACATTCCAGTGGTAGATCTTCACTTATAGCAAGAAAATGTGCTGACTTGGTAAAACGATCAACAATAACCCATATTGCATCATTCCTTCTAGGAGTCTTTAGTAGCCCCATGACAATGTCCATCGTAATATTGTCCCATTTTCAATCTGGTATGGGAAGAGGTTTCATGCCTCATCCAGGCTGTTGCCTTCCATCTTTCACTTGTTGACAAACCATACATCTTGACACAAAATCAGAAATCTCCCTCTTCTTGTTGTCCTACCAAAAATGTTCCTTCAAATCTCTATACATTTTGGTTCTTCCAGGGTGTATAGAGAAATTGGAACTATGAGCATCATCCAACAATTCCCTTTTTAGATCAGGTATATCGGGAACACAAAGTCTCTTCCCAAATTTCAAAATTCCATCTTCATACACAAAGTCTCTCAATCTCCCATCATTCACAGCTTTAATCTTCTTTTGAAATTATTCATCATCGGTTTGAGAACTCTTAATCCTTTCTAGTAAATATGGTTTGGCAACCATTTGAAAAAGAATTGATGTTTCACCTTCCCGGGTTATTCCCATGTCCATCTTCACTAGATCCATGAAAATTGGATCCCTTTCAATTCTCATATTGTTCAAAACTCCATGATATTTTCTGCTCAAAGCATCTTCCACCTTGTTTGCTTTCTCCGGGTGGTAGTGTATCGTACAATCATAATCCTTGAGTAATTCAAGCCACCTCCTTTGCCTCATGTTGAGTTCTTTTTGTGAGAAAATATACTTCAAACTCTTGTGATCAGTATAAATCTCACATTTTTCACCATAGAGGTAGTGCCTCTATATCTTCAAAGCAAAGATCACAGCTTCGGACTCGAGATCATGAGTATGATAGTTTTGTTCATGAATTTTCAATTGTTGTGATGCATAGGCAATAACCCTATCATTCTGCATAAGGACACAACCAAGTCCTTTCTTCGATGCATCACTATAAATAACGAACCCATCATTTCTCGATGGTAGAATCAATATAGGAGCATTGACTAATCTTCTCTTAAGTTATTCAAAACATTATTTACACTCTTTTGTCCAAAAAAAATTAACCCCTTTACGTGTGAGATTAGTTAATGGGTTATCCAATCGGGAAAAATTCTGGACGAAACGTCGATAATAACCTGCCAAACCAATAAAACTGCGTACCTCAGTTATACTCCTAGGTGCTGGCCATTTTTGGATTGCCTTGGTCTTAGAAGGATAAATAGAGATTCCATCTTTAGAGACAATATGGCCAAGAAAAGAAATTTCCTGAAGCCAGAATTCACACTTGCTAAAATTCCTATATAATTCATGTCTTCTTAGAGTCTTCAGGATAATGCGTATGTGATTTTAATGATCTTCATAGCTTTTAGAGTATACCAAGATATCATCAATAAATACCACCACAAATTCATCGAGATATTCCTTGAAAACTCTATTCCTCAGATCCATGAATACAGAGGGTTCATTAGTCAATTCAAAATGCATTACTATAAACTCGTAATGCCCGTACCTAGTTCGAAATGATGTCTTTGGAATGTCTTCCTTCTCCACACCCAACTGATGGTATCCAGATTGAAGGCCAATCTTTGAAAAGTATTGAGCTCCATGAAGTTGGTCAAATAAATCATCAATGCGAGGTAGAGGATACTTGTTCTTTATTGTTATAGCATTGATCTCCCTGTAGTCGATACATAACCTCATAGATCCATCTTTCTTTTTAACAAAAAGAACAGGGGCTCCCCATAGAGAAAAACTAGGTCGAATAAATCCCTTATTACTTAATTCCTCTAGTTGTTTCTTTAGTTCGACTAATTCCACAGTGGCCATTCTATAAGGGGTCTTCGATATAGGCCTTGATCCAGGAATTAAATCAATGGAAAAAATCAAATTCTCATTCTGGAGGATGTCCAGGTAAATCTTCCAGAAACACATATACATATTCTTTCACAACAGGTAAATCTACTATTTGAACATTCCTGTCCTCACCCAAAGTCATTTCATTCTCTTCCTCCCCAATAATTGAATTTAGTTGAGATAATGGGGGTGGATCTAGATAAGAATTTGGTGGTGACAATTCTGCTCTAAAGATAAGGTGTTCCTTATCATCATCATCAAAAATCGTAACCTCCTTTTTCTTACAATAAATCTTTACATAATGGTCTGAAAGCTAATCTATACTGAGGATTATATCAAACTCAATGATAGGTATGACGATGAGATCAGCAGATAAAGAACATTTATGTGCTCTAATGGGGACTGATTCACAAAACTTTGTTTCAATGAAACTTCCCTTATGAGTTTTAACTAACAACTCCCTTGTTAAATCAAATTGGAAATATCTAATTTTCATAGAAAACTGGGAAGATATGAAACAATGCGATGGTCCAGAATCAAATAATGCATTTTCTAAACTTGAGGAAACCATTAAATTACCTGCCACCATGTATTTCGGAGCTTCTACCTCACCAGTAGTGATAACATAAGCTTGGCCTTGATCCCTTGGCCTTTTCTGAGGTAAGTTCCCTTGACGCTTAGGAAATTCATTTTCATAATATCCCATCTCTCTGCAATTGTAGCATTGGACATCGATAGCTTCTTTCTTCCCCTTGAAATCATGATCTTGGTGGCCTTTTTCACCACACTTGTAACAGACTCCCGTTCCTTTTAAGCAAGTACCGAGGTGTTTCTTCCCACATTTACTACAGGATGGATATTCAAATTTCCCCTTATTCCCTTTATTTACATTCCTAGATTGATCAGCAGATCACTTCTTCTCTTTCTTTGCTTTAAAGTCATATGACTTATTGAATTCTTTCTCTGTCTTGATAGCATATGAGACAATGTCTTCATACGACGAGAAGGATTGTGAGACTAATGCTCGACGGAGAAATAGTTTTAACCCATAAAAGAAATGATCAATATTACTTCTTGGGTTACGTATATAATCTCCATCATACCTTGATAAACTTTTAAAGTTAGCCTCATACTTTGAGATATTCTCATCCTCCTTTTGTCTCAGACTCAGAAATTTCCTTTCCATATCTGCTCGATGGTCACGAGGAAAGTATTTTTCTAAAAACAGATCTTTGAACTCCCTCTATTCCATATTTGATACTTCATCATCTTCCTTCATGTTTTGAATCAATGACCACCATTGATCAACATCTCCAGTGAGGCGGTAAATTGCCATGATAACTTTTTCCCTTTCACTACTTCCCAAAACTTGAAATATTTTCTTGAGGGAACTTATCCATTGCTCAGCTACTAAGGGATTTGTACTCCCATCAAACATTGGTGGTTGTTTCCTCATGAAGTGATCTAACATTGATCCTCCACGCTGCGAACCAGGGTGCTCTATACGGGTAAGGTTATTATTCATAACCTGAGTGAGTTGTCCCAGTATGGTGATTAGTTGATCAGCAGAAGTTGCATCACCAGCTCCACTATACTTATCTTGATCAGGAGGGCAATCCCTACCTGGAGTGTGTGTATTGATAGAGTTTCCATTTCTTCCACTTGGCGCCATTTCTAAACAATGGCATAAACTAGATCAGTTTATGAATCAAAATACATAATTCCATACTTATAAAACACTTAACATAAATTGAACTATTTATGGATATAATACATAATCATAAAAATGTTTTCTTTGAGAAAGTATATACTCATAAACCCTTCATAATGATTTGTAAAGAAAATGAGATTTATCTTAAGCATATCCCCTAGGAGTGTCGTAACCAAGAGTGCAGCAAGGCTCGTTGTCGTGCACTAGTTCCTGTTCGAGTCTAGCTCAAAGCAGTGTTTTCGGGTTTTACCCCTAGGTACATCTATGCCAGATTCACCTCTACCTGCTTGTATCTAGACAGGGATGTATTGCTCAGAAAACTCATAAAATCTCTACAATACCAAAATTCTAGGAAGTTCTTCTATACTAATCCTCAAAGTCCATCTTAAATCTATGTGCCCTAATCAGAGTTTATCTAAATCTAGTTTCCAAGGTTTGTACTAAACTTCCTCTGATACCAACTGTAACGCCCCGACCCCAGTTACCCAGAGTCGATGCATTATTACATAACATTGGCACGATCACAAGAAAGATCAAGTCTCGAAAGACCAATTAGTTTAGTAGCCTTGGAATAACTAGATACAATAATAAACTTTACATTACATCATAAAAATGAAATCTACAACAACATAGTCTCCATATTCCACACTCTTAACCCCTCACACTATCCCTTCAGGTCATTCAAAATTTACTTCTTCACATCCTCGGAAAAATAAAACATAGAAAATGGGTGAGCTCAAATGCCCAGTAAAGATAACAATATAGAATAAACATTCATAAATAAGAATAAGCATTTAAGGCAATGTATAACTAAAACAAAATCCTTTTAAACTTGAACTTCAATATAGTATGAAAAAAATAAAATGATATAATTCCATTCACTTATTCACATGGATATTCTACTAATCGAATAATCAAATGCAATATCAATAACAACTTTCATAAAGATGGAATGCATAATGCCAGACTATCATAACCACATAGACATGGCCTCTTGCCAAGACTACAAATAAGATTTTTCCAAGGCATTGTGCCAATACACTAGTTTGTCTCATGAGACCTACCGATTCATCAAGGAGCCATAGCGGGCTCCACCCGTCACATATTAAGTCCAATTCATTCACATATGAAAAGGTTTAAACATAACATAAACATTCGTAATAAAACTAGCATACGAAATGTAAATACGTCATCCATAAAACATGAATGGTATAAAAATAACACATCCATAGTCAAACATATAACAAAAACTTCAATACAATATAGAAGTTTTGTATCATAATAAATCAAATTCAAAAAAGTGTAAAATCTATCAAAGGATGTTGACATAGATGAAATCAAAACTCTTTTTAGAGAAATATCTCTTTATATTTTGAAATCATTTAAGAGTCATATATAAAATAAAATATTTTCTTTGATAATATTCTTATAATATTTTAAGGTAAGCTTCGATGATTTTATAACGGCGAAAGATAGCCGCACCCACCGTATAAGTTAAAAAAACATTCTTACCTTAATTCTGTCAAAAATGTTAAAAAGGAAATTATTTAGAAAATGACGGAAATATTCCTTTATAAACCATTTATAAAAGTCAACAAGGGTATAAATTACTTTAACCCATATTCTAGTAAATAGTAAAAATGTTTTTAAAGACATTTTTAAGAAACATGGAGGCGGATGATAAATAAGTCCCAGTAAATTATTACGTATAAACAACCTCAGATAATGAAGAGATTACGAAATAAACCCTTAACTTGTACTTTTCCTTGGTTGGGGGTAGGTTAACCTCATGTATAATGATGAAATAATTGTTATTAAATTATACAAGAATCATATATATTAATATGATATCATATATGATCTTTTAACATTGATTTGTTAAAAATATCTTAGTATTATCGTTCTTTCGGGTGTTAACTTACCCGTTTTCTTTTATATGTTTTGTTACATAAGTCATGTTTTTCATGGATAGGTTGTATCTTAATCATATCAAGAATGATATCAAGTCCTTAGATACTGTTATTAATCATCAAATGAGAATTATACTTGAATGGATACGATGAAGAATGAATCTCATCGCGTTCGTGGAGACAGTAGTCCGTACGTACGCACGAGCGACAATATCATTCTTTTGATATTAAAATAATATATAATTGGATGGTATATAATATATAAATAATCAGTATCATGCTATATTTATTATTTACATGAATTATACATCATTATTATACCCATCCAAATAATTATTTATTGAATAACAATTACACCACGACGTGGAGACGGTAAGCCGTACGTACGCACGTATGGTGACATGTTATTCAAAGGGTGGAGAGAATACTGAATATGGTTATACCATATTTATAATAACATCACAGTATATATAAGATACTGGATTTATTATTTTATAATGTTAATAACAAATAAAGAACAAGTGGAAGAAGAAAGGAACTTGAAAAACAGTGGTGAAATCATTACCTCTTATTCGGGTTCTTCCTTTTGATTTGATCAAAAGGGATACTTAGGTTTACTTTATGACTAAAGGAAGGACTCTAGGATGAAGTTAGGGAAGTTTAGAGAGTATTTGGGTAGAGTTTTTCCAATCCAAAAGGCTTTTAATGTGTAAATTAATGAGAAGGGGGAGTAACCTTTTATAAGAGGGGTGAGGGGATCTTTAGGAAAAGGTAGAAATATTATTTTATAATAAATTCATATTCGGTTTCTAATGGCTCCAAAGTTGATTCTTTAAAGGTTATGGTGGGTATACATTGAACAAAACTCAACAAATACGATTTAGATAGGTTTGGGTTACTATATTAACCTTATCTTTATGTATTAACTCTTAGTTAATTAGTTTCACTTTTACAATGTCTCTTTGTATTTTTATATTATATGGTTAATAAACTTACTATATACATCTAAGCGACCCCCAAGTGGTCAATTAATGATACAATTATCTTGATATAAGTCTCTTGGCCGAACCTTAGATTTTTAGGAATTGAATATTAATTAATAATATAATATTTGTTTTAAAAACTCTTTTATGTCAATTTTGACACTATTCAATAATTGATTTTTGTAAAACACATAACAGAATGATTACTTTGAAAAAAGTTAATTAAATCAATCCTAACATGTCATATTATCATATAAAATTATTGGTATATATAAAAAGTCTCATATTACATTTATGGGAGTATTTATAATTTCAATTATTCTAATTTTTCATTAATTAGGTCATTACTGCCTCACCATTGTGTCATAAATAAATTAAATTATATAATTTATAAAAATTATAAATAAAATACCATTATGTAGGAAATGTTTTTAGATTTATAATTAATATTTATAGTATAAAATCCAACATATATAACCCTATGTAAAAAAATGTATTCCTAAAATATATATGCTTATGTCATTTTTGTATTTATATTAACTTAATTAATATAAAGTGTCATTATCACTTAGAAGTGGATCCATGGGGTCCAAAAAACGACCCAATGATGCCCATGGTTGGACATGTATCAACCAATAAGGTTAGGACACGTTTTAAGTTAATTTAGTGTTATTATAATATTATTTCTTAACCCTTATTTACCAGATTTACCCTTTAACCATGGTAAATAAAATATTTACCGAAGTAATTATTCAAAATGTCTAAAAATAAAAGTTAGCTATTTACTCAATTTAAACATCCTGATTCCAAATATGGAATCCATTTTTCCAAATTCAAAACACAGAAGTGGAAGAAATTAATTTAAAATTAATTACCGTTGTTAAAACAAAAAGCGTGTTTTTAAGAGATAATAACAATCAAAAGATTGACACTTGTTTATGTTCGGTTTAATTGTAAAACTATGTACAATGACGAAAATTGTATTAAATGGTAAAAATATATTCTAAATATACTTTAAAACCACTCAAATTAATAATTTATCAATATAAAGTATTTCTATTAAAAAAGTTGTTTTTAATTAAAATTTAGTAATTTTCAGTATTCATCAAAATATAAGTGTTATCCGAAAAGTTCCAAAATTTGACCCTAGGCTAAATTCGATATTCTGAATCCATAAATAAAGTCCATTTTGAGAGATAAAATTTATAAAATTTTAAAAAGTAGGTATTACTATTCATAATGGCTAGTTGGATTGGTTGTGGTGTGTTAGAACTCGATGTTGCGTACAACACATGCTATCGCATTATTCAAAAATAAGCATACCATATAAGGTTGGGGTGTTACATATTTTCTTTAATTAATTTTTTTTATTTTTTATTACTAATCAAAATGTAAAAGTTCTCAAAGAAGTATAAATAATTATCCCAAATTAAATATTTAAATATCGATTAAAATGAAGATATTTTTTGTCATATATAATATATAAGGGTTTCATGAGATATATTTAAAATGGGTGTGCCATCACGAGGTGGAAAAATTGAATTATATTGAAAAATAATTATTATATCTGAAATATCGAATTTGTCAGTATATCATGTCTAGAAAACATATAAGATGTATTTTAAATATTAGATTTAATATATTAATTATATATTTCCTTAATAAAATCCAACAAGAGTAATTTTATAATTTTATAAACTAACAAATTTGTATTAAAATAGTTTTTCATAAAAAATTTACTTTACTAAAATTGTTTTACAGTCATTTATAATTAATTTCTTCCAAATTATTTAATTATATATACATGTGTAAGTATTATTTTCCTTCATTTAGTTAAAAAAATTCATACTCTCCATTATAATGTCTTGGATATATGTTAACATAACAATATTTTGTTCTTCATTTAAACATAGTCTTTCATGAAATGTAATCTATCAAAAGAAATCTAACTTGTGTGTAAAAAAATCCAAACATATTTTTGTGTGTAACTCAAGATAAGATGGTGTTTCATGTAGATAATGGTTAACTTGGTGTAGTGTAAAACACAAGATATCAATGAAATCAAAAAAATACCATAAAAATATCGTGGTATTAAATTATACCACCCTTAAAATTAATTTGTCCCCTAAAATATTGTCATGATTATAAAAGGATTAATACTAGAAATTTTCTTTCTTATAAACCCACATCAAAAAAATAATAATAAAATGTACTTTTAAAATTGAATGTTAGAAACATTTCAGTTAGCCAAGATAACTGGGAAGAAGGTTTCTATATAGGATATCATAGGTGAAGAATTGGGAGTGGAGGAAAAATATAAGTAAATATAGAGTTTGAAAAAGATCACTGAATGAAAGAAAATGGGAGATCCAGCTATGGTTAAAGATCACAATACCATAAACTAGAGAAGCTTGAAAGAGGACATTGATATCATAAAAATTATGATAATAAAAAACCCGTTTACATCGCGGTCCCTTTTACTATTGTTGAACAATTATCATGAGAATATATAATTACCTAATTTCCTCACATTATCACCCATTTGTTTTTATATTATTATTTTTCACTTCATCCCTTATTCCATTAAATGAATCTAAATTTATCATTATTTGATTATTAATAGATCATGAGACCCATAAATAGAATGATAGTTCATTCCATATGTCTTTATCACAAAACAATAGTTAGAACAAGTTTTTAAATATACATAAGTCTTCCTATAGTGAGATGAAACTTTATTCTAAGAAACTTCATCTAATTTTTAACCTAAAATTTCTATAAATTGATAACATTAAAATCATTTTTAATGTTTAAAAATATATATAATGAGGTGAAATAAATCAGCATAAAATTGTACCCCCATATATCATAAGGGATCTGGTGTTGGTCACAATAAAATCATGATAAGGACTTCATCATGTGTTCCCTTGAGTCATGGTAATAACCATAATTACCATATATCCTTATTTAAAACATACATGTATCCAGATTCAAATGTTTATTGGATATATTACTTATGTCCAAAAAAGATGTAATTTTTATCCATGATAACATTTTCTACGTTTCAAAAAAATTATCAATTAGTATCATCAAATTAATCATATCCAAAAAATAATTATCCTAGACAAACACAATTTTTTCCATATCTTGAACACATTAAGGGTTACCTTTTCTTAATGAAAATATCAAGTTTCCCATAAATCACCTTTCTATGTCTCTATCATCGTTCAACATATGCTTTTTAGTCCTTAATGAAAAACTTATATTGGAAATTTATTTTTCAAAATCCATGAATTCTAAAACATATACACTTCAATCATCCAACATTATTCCTAACCCGTTATACAAGAATTATTATTTTATTCATTCTTAGAATATGAAATATAAATCATGTGTTAGTTCCTCAACCATAATAAAGTCATGATTCTTTTTTTATGGTTAAATTTTTGTTAGATTATCCCATAACTTTCACATTTCATTTGAAGTATTTTTATCATTAGTTGTATAACCAATATTCATACTACCTTTAAGATTATCTTTATGAGATTTCCCCTATAGTCATATAATTTTCCAGATTTTCATATATGATACATTCAATGTTAACTGTGTTATATCAAGTTATGGATATTGAATAAAATCATAAATAAATGTTTGATATATACATATAATAGATGAAAAAAATTAATTAAGGTAAATTACTTATAATTATTCAATCTATGACAGCTTCGGTTTAATCCTGGGTTATTAATGATTTTTACCCAAATTCTAGGATTGTAAACTATAGTTAGAATTATCCTTCGAGACGGACCTAGAAATATCCTTAGAAATATTTTAATGGATATAAGTAATGTTTCCCACATACAAATTCCCAAAGTCTAACTAACCCTTTTCTCTAATGCCAACTCTAATGACACAAGCATAATGTACATGAATATTAGATTATGTTTTAGGAATACATAATACATTACACAAACAGACACCCAAAGACTGTAATAGTTCAGTTTCTTTAAAAACCCGGAAACCAATCTATTAATTTAGTCAAATATATTCATCTTCTCTCTTAAATATCTTCCCCTTTAGTTTTCAAACCTAACACATTTCTTTATATCATGGGGAAAAGAAAACATATGGAACGGGTGAGCTCATATGCTTAGTATCGGTGAATAAGGAAAATAAAAAATAAAACATGAACATAAGAATGTAAAAACCGGAAAATTAATTTTAAAAATAATACCATGTATAAAATTTATTAAAAATATTAAGTCATGTATTATTGGATCAAGTTTTCATTCTGTTCCATCCCTGTATTTCGGAACTGAGATCATTTGTTGTTCCAATACTATATATCTCATGAGATATAAATTTTTACTGAACGAAATTGAGGGAGATATAGGTCACACCCATACCATAATTAAATGCTACATATGTGTCCCACATGGACATAAATCATTTATCACAGCATAACTCGATTAATAAAATGTGTTTCTTAATGTTCATTATATTATAACAGAATCCATGTAAGAAAATATATTTCATAAATAAAATTGTTTTAAAAAACATAATAAAACTGTAGGAGTAATAGGGATAGAATAATTGAATAATATACCCATTATAACATAAGTTACATCAAATGATATAAATGGAAAATAATCTTCACATATCACTTGAGAATATTTAATAATTAAAATTTTATTTCAACATTGAAAATATTTTCTTTTAATAAAATATTGTGGATATTTAAATGAAAATAATTTCATGTAAAATAACATTGAAATATTTTGAGGGAATATTTTTTTAAATAAGGTTTAGTGAAATCATAAACACTTATTGATTCCATATAATTTAAAAACATTCTTCTTGTACGTTTTTTCAAAAATACAAAAAAGTAGCCCATTAGAAAAATTAAAGAATGATTCCCTTCCAAACATGTAGTAAAAAGTCTAAAATGGGTAATTATTACTTTATACATCTAAATTAGAATATTAAAACATTTGATAAAATAAGATTTAGGAAACATGGACATGGATGAAAAATAAACACTAGGAAATACTTATATATAAACCATCCCATATAATATTGAGATTATAAAATTATCCCACACTTTGGGTATTTTTTCCTTCATATGTATCATAATATTAGTTATAATGGATTAAATAGTGGTAGAAAAATTATCTATAACTATATATATATTTATGATATCATATGTGATCATATTAACACCAATTTAGTAATATTTCATTATTACTCTTCTTTCGAGTGTTATTTGTTGTATGTATTTTCGCATAAATCCAATTTATTAATCAGTGATTCCATTTATATTATTTAAATAATTATAAAAATGTAATATATATAATATTTATTCATTCTATTAATTTATTTAATAATTATTTAAATTATATGATGGAGAATGAATCTCTTCGCGTCGTGGAGATAGTAGTTCTTACGTATATACAGAAGATGATATCATCTCATTAATTATGAAATTTCATGGAATTTGATGGTATTTATATTTTCACAGGAGAGAAAATATATTTATAATAATATTGAATTGGTATTATTTTGATAATTACAACCATTAATGTTAGGTGGGGGGGGGGAAGCAGATTACAATGAAATGTGGAGACGGTAAGTCCTACGTACACACACGTAGTGATTTCATTTTTCATGGGTTGGGTAGAATGTTGAATATTGTTTCTCCATAACCATAATAACATCTCGGTATATTATTGATACTATATTTATTACTCTATAATGTAAAAAAAAGTAAGAGGAAGTAGATGAAGAAATCATCTTGAGAGAGTTAAAAGAGGATATCACCACTTCTTCACCGAGTTCCCTTTAGATCTCCTCTTGAAGGCACTAGAGTTGGTATTTTTAAATTAAAAAAATCCTAAATAATGTGACAATAAATGTTTAAAATTAGAAATGGGCTAGGTATGTAAGATCTTTAAGGTTTAATGAGGTGTTTATAAATGAGGGAAGAGGTTCCCTTTTATAATTGAGGTAAGGGGAACCTTTGTAATTTCAAATAACATTAATATATAATATATTAAAACCACATAAAAAAACCTAGAATTTTTATTTTTTTATATTATGAGATGATATAAGGTTTTAATATCACCAAAAAATAAATTTCATATACGTTTTTCTATTAATTTATATCTTATCATTATAATTAAAACATAGTTATTCTATTTAGTTTTGTAGCTATGGTAACAAATTATTTGATATTAAAATAGCATATTTTTTTTACTTATTTCATGTAAATTAGTCCATAAATGGAAAATAAAAAAATTATACAATATCAAAATTATTTTATATTTTTTAAAAATATATTATGAATTTTATATAATTTAATAAAACATTATTTTGACAAAATATCAATAGTGTCAATTCTGAAAATTTTGATTTCATGTATTTTTACAAATATTAAGATAAGATGTTATCATTTAAGAAAATAATTTATTATATCCTTACATGTTCGAGGTAATATATAAATATGTTGGATATATTACTTATCCCAATTTTTTTATTTTATAATTATAAATTACATTAATTTGATATACCTATAAATAAAATAATTACTACATCATAATCATGAAATTATTTAATATACATATTTCTTGTGTAATATAAAAAAATCATAAATAAGATAACTCTTAGATATTTTATATGTATATTTACAATTGAATATATATTCTGTAAAATACTATATTAAAAAATTTATATTTATGAAAACATGAATGTGGAAAAATAGACATCAATTTAAATAAAATATTATAATAGCCATAATATTTTCCATGTTGAAAAAGATAGTTAATAATACTAACCTTTGATGTTTATGGTCAAGATATATTCTAGGAATAATATTGGGTCATGTTTTTTGTATTCTAATGGTTATTATAGTTTTTATTAATATTATTTTATTGATGTTTTATAAGTTAAATAATTTCGGCATCATTATTATAGAATACCATAAGGTAATTATATATTTTTTAAAAACTATAAATAAATTACCATGATAAGGAAAAACCTTTTAGCTTTAAAACGAGTTTTAATAGTCCAATTTATCTTCTGAATAACCTTATATTAAAAATGTAATGGTTTTTAAAATTTGTGTGATACATATTAACATATCTATAAATAAAATATTCTAAATGTCCTAATCTTATCTTTGTGGCTTCTAAAAGATACCATGTCTACCCAAAGATGATTTAGGATGAAATAAACTCATTCAATGTTATTAGGAAAATGTGTTAGGGTATTTTTATAATATTATTTTTTACCCATTATGAATTTATTTACCATTTTAACAAATCTATAAAAAAGTATTGATGTTATGATTAATGGTTAATAAAAATAAAAGAAATATATTTACATAATTCAGACAGACTAACTCCAATTACATATTTTTTTTCAAAATTCAAAATACCAGATTTTTTTGTAATTAAATTATTATTAATCCCATATTTGGAAAGAGAAAACATGTTTTAAAAGTTAAAACATTCAAGGGATAGAAATGTTTTTACATCTAAAATCAATATAATTTTATTTAAATGAACTACATTATATTAAATAATAAAAATGTAATATATTTATATTTTAAAACCATTCAATAATATAATTTAACAATAATTATTAATTTAATGAAAAAATTAGATTTCAATTAAAATTTAGTATATTTTTACTATTCATTAAAACATCAATATATCCAAAAATTATAAAAAATATATATATAACAAAATATTTATATACCACTTCAAAAGAAAAGTTTTTGTTTCAATATATAAGTTAATATTGTGTAAAAACTATATTCAAAATGGATGCACCAACAACAGGAGAAAAAATTGCTTAAAAAAACTTTTTTTATCTGAAAATTTTGAATTTGTTCTTATATCATGTCTAGAAAACACACAATATATATTTTAAATATTATATTTAATTTAATACTTATATATTTAATTAATAAAATAAAAAAAATGTTATTTTATTATTTTATCAGCTCACATATAGTAATTTAAAAAAATATAAAAAAATTCTTTTAAAAAATGGTCTTATATTCATTTATAATTAATTTCGTAGAGAGATATTAATTATATTTATATTTTTAAAGAATATTTTTCATATTTTATTTAATATTGTACAAATTAAACATTTTTATGGCTAAATTATAAGGAAACATAATAATATTATATTTGTTCACTCAAACATTGTCCTGCGGGAAATGAAATCTATCAAAATAACTCAGACTTACGTACAAAACAAGCCAAGAATAGTGTTTTTCATACCGAAAGCTATGATGGTGTTTTTTGTAGTGAAGGATTACATTGGTTTAGTGTTCAAAACAAGACATAAAATAAATTAAAAAAAATATATCTCAAAAAAATATCAGGGTGTTTTATTATAGCCCCTTTAAAGTTAATTTCTCCCTTAAAATTTTTCTAGGTTATAAAAGTATTACCACTTGAAATTTTATTTCATAGAAACACGCATTATAAAATAAATCATTTTAAAAATTAATGCTAGATACATAATGTTTACCCAACGTAACTCATAATAGTGTTTATACATAGGAGATCATAGCTAAATATTTGGGCATAGAGGAAATGTAAAAATAATCATTGAGATTGATAGAGGCCAGTTATCACAATATAGATAATAATATAAAGAATGTTAAAAATATCAAATATATAAAGTATTTAATTTTGAAATAGGTCATTGATATCATTAAGAATGATGACAATATGACACCCTTTTACATCATGATCCCCTTTCCTAATGTTGATGAATTTTTATGAGAAGATATACTTACTTGATTTCAACACAATTTCAATCTTTTGTTGTGCCTTCATTATTTTCTATTTTGTCTCTTTTCCATGAAATTAAGTTTAATGTTTTATTTAAAAATGATTAGTAGATCATGAGATCTATAAATTTAATGATATGCCATTCCATTTGTCTTTATCACAACAAAAATGTTAGTACAAGTTATCAAATATTCATAAGTCCACCTATGGTGATATAGTACATTATTCCAACAATCTAAGTCTGAATTATAACATAATATTTATTTAAAATGATAAACTTACAATACTTATAAAATATAAAAATCCAAAACATTAAAAAATGGTTCACTAACATGGCTTAACATTTATCGCCCGGATGTAATAAGGTGTCAGTTATTGGTCACATTCCAAACATGTGAACGCTTTCACTAGTTATTCTCTTATGTCGTGGTAATGACCTAAATTTTCATACATCCTTTCTGAAAATATTCTTGTTTCCTTATTCCAATGTTTATTAGATATATTCCTTAAGTAAAAAAAAATTCAAACTTCCACCATTATAACATAAACCACATTTAAAAAAGTCCTTAATTTTTATCACCCAATTAAACATATCCATCATTTATTTATCCAATATAATCACAATTTTCTACACATCATGAAAACATTAAGGGTTAAATTCCCTTAATCAAAATTTCAAATTTCACTTATTTAACTTTTCTATGTCTTCATAACTGTTCAAAATATCCTTCTTAATTATTAGTGAAGAAAATTATACTGAATATTCATATTACATAATCCTTGAATTCGAAAACATGTAGACTTTATTATCCAGATTTATTTTGAACCCATTACATTGGATTTATTATTTTATTAATTCAATGAATAAGACATATGAATAATGTGTTATGGTTCCTTAACCTTAATATAATAATGCTTATTTTCTTTTAGGTAACTAATATGATTATATTATATCATAAAATTCACACGACATTTGATGTCATTTTATCCTCTATTGTATAACCAATACTCATACCACCATCCTAATTCTCTAAATGACATTTCCACATTGGATATATAATTCCTATTCTTTCAATATCTAAAAAATTAAATGAAAACTATTTTTATCTAGTTCCTATTGACTAAAATATGAATGAAATGTTTGATAAATACAAATCATAGATGAAAAAAATATGTGAAATTAATTATAATATTTCAATCTATGACACAAAAGGTTTAGTATTAGGTTATTCATGATTGTTACCAAGTTTCTAGTACTGTAATATATATTTATACTTATTCTTAGGGACATCCTTAGACATATATTTAGAAATACCTCTAGGGATTTCACAAAAGATTCCCACATCCTAGTTTCCAAAGGTTACCTAATCCTTCATTATAATGCCAACTCTAACAACCTGAGATTGACATAAATGAATATTAAATTAATTTTAAGGAATACTCAATACATTACACAGAAAGATTCCCAATGACATTAGTTCTTTTGGAATCATGGATCACATTCTTAAAATTTAGTGAATTACTAACAAAATTTATCAAAAATATCATCCCCTTTATTTATCCCACATAAAACAATTCTTTATACCCTGTGGAAAAGAAAACATATTAAACGTGTGAGATCCAGTGATCAGTATTGGAAAATAAGGATAATATCAAATATAACATGAATATATGGATGTAAAAACATGAGAATAACTTTTGATAATCATACCATGTATAACATATATAAAAATATTGAGTCATGGAATAAATCATAGGAGTTTATAAGGCATAAATCATAAAGGAACATGATCCATTGGAAAATATCATTGTAATAAAACTTGGAATTGTGTAAAACACATAAGCATAGAAAATCATTTCCATGTTAGCCATGAATCTTTGAGAAAACCATCATAGTTAAAAAAGACCTTCACTACACCAAGTTCACTTCCCATTCAATCCCTATATTACTATAGTAGGTTTACTTTCCATTCAAGCCATGTATTGCAGAAACATGTTTATATTCCATTCTAATGATGTATTGTTTAAAAAAGATCAATTCCTATTCCAATCAAGATTATCTAATTAGATATAAATCATTACCCAGTGCATTGGAGGGAGATATAGGTCTCTACCACCGTATAATGAAATCATCATTTTGTGTTCCAGATGAACGTAAATAATCCATCATAGCATAACAAAAAGAGTAAAATGTGTTTATTAAGAATTGTTTCATCATAAAATATTCAATGTTGAAAAATAGATTTCATAAATATAATTCCATCATAAACAAAATAAAATCATAAGAGTAATAGGGATATCATCATTGAAATATATTTTTATTAAAACATAATTAAAATAAATGGATATAAGTGGAAACTAATCATGAGATATCACTTGAAGATAGTTCTTAAGAAAAATACCCTTTCCACTTTGAAAACATTTTCTTTTCATAAAATCCATAGAAATTATTGAAGAAACTGTTTTCTTGGAAAATATATTTGGAATAATTTAAGGGATTAATTGTGTGAAATAAGGTTTTGTAAAAGGATAAAAATCCATTTATTCCATATAATTTGAAAAAATAATCTTCTCATAATTTTTCCGGATAGGTAAACAATTACCTCATTTGGAAATGAAATGAACATTAATTTTCAACCATGTAGTAAAAAATTAAAAAATGGGTAAAAATGAATTGAAAAATCAATAGGAGAATGGTAAAACATTTTATGAAATTATTGTTAGAATACATAGAAATGGATGGCAAATAAACATTAGAAAAAATAACATATATAAAATCTCTAATAATAAAGAGAATATGAAATTATCAATTAAATTAGGTCTAGGTTCCATCATATGAATTAAAATCTCATGAATAATGGATTAAAGAGTGTTTTAAAATTTATTCATAACTATATTTATATTTATGATATCATATGTGAACATATTATCACTCGTTTAATAATATTTTATTATTATTATTCTTTCGAGTGTTGTTTGTTGCATGTTTTGTTGCATAAATTGAAGTTATTATTAATGGGTTCTATTTATATCATTTATAGAATGATAATAATATAATATAAATCATATTTATTCCTTATGTATATTTATATAATTCTACTTTGAATGAGATAATGGAGAATGAATCGCATCGCGTTGTGGAGACGGTATGTCATACACACTTACGAGCGATGATATCATTCCTTTAATTATGAAATGGTATGAAAGTGGATGGTATATATATTATTATAGAATAAATATATTTTTATTGTAATAATAAATAATTTTCATTTATATCATTATAAACATCCAAATAATGTGGTGGTTAAAGAAATACACAACTTCATGGAGATGGTAAGTCGTACATAAGCACATGTGGTGAGTTCAATTTTCATACAAACGATGGAATGTGGAATATGGTTGTCAAATAAAAATATTAACATATACTTATATAGGTGATAATGGATTTATTACTTTCTAATGGAAACAAAAAATGTATGAGTAAGTGGAAGAAAAAATGATATTGAGTGAGTTGGTAAAGGACATTACCTCTTCTTTAGTGAGTTCCCTATAGATATCCTCTAAAATGCACTCGAGTTGTTATTTTGAGTAGACTAGAACATTTAGAATGTGACTAGAGAATATGATAAGGTAAATGGGATGGGTATGTATGAGGATGAATGCACAATGAGTTGTGATGAAATGGGGGAGGAGGTTCCCTTTTCAAATCAAGGTTGGGGTACCTTTGAAGTATAAAAAATATTAATTTATAATAAATTCAAACCAAATCCAATAACCTCAAAAAGTTATTAGTTTCAACTATGGGATGAGATAAGGATTTAATATCATAAAAAAATAATTTTTAGATAATTTGTTTTTTGAATTTAAACATTATCATTTTAATTAACCCTTAGTTATTCTATTTAATTTTTTTAACTAAGGTAAAAAATTATTCAAAATTAAAACATTTTAATTTTTACGTATTTGATGTCAATTAGACAATAAAAGAAACAATTATACCATTTTATACTATATAATAACTATTTTATAATTTTTATCATGTATTGTGTTTCTTAAATAATTTAATAAAACAATATGTTTAAGAAATATCAATAGTTTCAATTTTGACACTATTTTAATCATATATTTTTATAAATATCATGACAAGAAGTTATAATTAAAAAAATTATTATATCCCTAAGGGGTCAAGGTAATCAATTTCATTCATTGTATATTTTAATTACCTTTAATTATATTTATTTTAATATTTTTAATAACATTAATTCGGTATTTCCATTAATATAATAATCACTGCATTAGTAATGTGTAATTATTTAATATACATATATGTTGGATAAAAATTAAAAATAAAACGTAATGATGAATAAAAATATTATAGATAACATTGGAATATTTAAAGTAAAATATATATTCTCGAAAATAATATATTAAAAATATTATATTTTTTAAAACATGAATGTGACAACATTAAAATAACTTTAAATAAATTATTATAAATTCCATGATTTGTACTATGTGACTAAAAATGGTCAATAATTTATCCCTTGGATGAATATGGTTGAAAAATAATCAACCAATTATATTTGGTAAATTTTTTTAATCTTTTAATCATAGTTCAAATTTTAATTAAAACTATTTAATCGATTTGTTATCATTTACATAATTTCTACATCATCATGATATAATCCATTAAATAAATTATTTATCCCCTAAAAATTAAAATTTAATTACCATGTTTAAAAAAAACATTTTAGATTTAGAATGATCATTTATTGTCAAATCTATCTTCATTATAACACAATATTAAAAATTTTATAGTTTTCAAAATGTGTTTCAAACGTGTTTAGCTTTTCAATAAATAAAATATACTAAATGTCCTAATCTCATCCAGGTGGCTCCTAAATGATACCATTTCGACCCAAATGATGATTTATGTCGAAATAAACTCATTAACTGATATTATGATAAGTTTTATGGATATTTTAGAATATTATTTATTACCCTTAATTACTTGATTATCCTTTTTAACATATTAATAATTTATTACTGATGTTACTATTCATAATACCAAAAAAAAAAGAAATAAATTTATAATGTTTTACCCACTAATCAAAATTATAGAATATAAATTTTAAAATTAAAAACATATAATTTTCTGTAATTAATTTATAATTAATCCCATTATCAGATTTAGAAAACTGGTTTTTAAAGCTAAAACATTCAAAAGATTTAAATGTTATTAAATTTAAATTCAATTTAAATTTAATGAAAATTAACTACATCATATTAAATGATAAGAATATAATCTATATATACTTCAAATCCATTTGATTATATAATTTATCCATATAAATTATTTCAATGAAAAAATATGTTTGAAATTAAAATTTAATATATTTTAATGTTCATCAAAACATTAAAGTTATCCAAAAAATATAAAATATTAATAAAATGTAAATTTTTATAACTTTATTCATAAGATGATGTTTATATTGTCTTGTAGTATATAAAATCTTCAAAACAATATTTTTATTGGACGCATCATCAAAAGGTAGAAAAACTGCATTTTTTCAAAAATACTTCTTCTATCTAAAAAATTAATGTTGTTCTTATATAATATCTAGTAAACATATAACATGAATTAAAATGTTTTAATGAATATATTAAAAATATATTTCATTAATAAAATCTATCAAGAGTGAATTTATTATTTTATAAACTCACATAATTTCTATTTAATGATTTTTTAGAAAAAAATAAGTTTTTTAAATTTTTTTACTTTAATTTATAATTAATTTATCCCCAAAAAGTTAATTATATATATATATGAAGATAATATTTTTCAAAATTCATTTAATACTGAATATACTCATTATTATAATTGCTAGGTTAAAATGTGACATAATTATATTTTTTTGTTCATATAAACTTTGTCTTGTTGAAATGAAATCTCTCAAAAGAACTCGAAATGTGTGTAATAGAAGCCAATAATGTTGCATATACCAAAATAAAATCCAATGTTGCATGTACAACAATATTACCTTTTTTTAGTTTACAACATAAGACATAAATAAAATTAAAAGGAATTTTATCTCATAACAATCTCTAGGTGTTACTCTCTCACTGGTCGTGGAAGCCCTCATCATGAAAAACATTAAGATACCATCCCATACCCACTTCCATTCCATCACCTCAACCTCTAAATATTGGTATGTCACACATTAAGAGATAAATTAAAAAATAAGAAACAATATCCTTATCCACCAGTCCATATTCCAATGGATCCGAGATACATCCTCACGTCCCCCCAGATGCACAAGTATAAAATATAGCATTCTCAACAGCTCCTCTCACTGCATGAAGGGTGTCATTCTCCAACCACGAATAACTATGAAATGTTTCCCATAATTATATAACCCATTAATTACATGTCCAATGGATATCTAGTCACAAAATTTCTCACAATACATATCCCAAATTTGTGCCACCCTAGCTCACTAAAGAAGGGGATGTATAACCACCATTGACTGAAGGTATGTTTAACCTTCATCAAACTCATGGGCAAACTATATATAGAAAAAATAATATTTTAACTAACTCAATAAAGGGGGACTTCAAATTCCACTATGATCATATTCCACCACTTCTACACTACTGGGAACCTCCAAGGAAATCTCTTCCTCAATAATTGTTGGGTCTGCTATCACTCTCATGCATGAGAAGAACTATCTGAATAAGTAGAACTTGTGAATACAGAAAAGAAACTATGAGAGACCCTCATAAATTCATAACTCTTGGATCATGTCCTAATCATTATTTAAGTGTATCACATGATCCACGTTTGAAATCATGTACACAAGGATTTCACCACATAAAACTAACATAAACATATCCAATAAGGGATCAGAATAAATTCCATAAGCCTCACAACCTATTGTGGACCATTCCACACATCTAATAGTATCTCCATGAACCCATGGAAATCATAGAGGCTCTATAAATCCATGCTCAGTACATTTTCCTCTCACACCCGAAGCTGGATATTACTCATCTTGGTGTCAAACTACATGATCCAATTCACCCAAAACCTCAAGTTTATGAATTCATCTGTCCTTGGTGGTGGATACTCCCCCTTGATGTCACCTAGTTCATTTGATTTCTGTGTAGGGATAAACACAATCACTCATCCACCACCTTGGTGAACAACACTGGGCTACCTGTATATCCTAACACAAAATTTTAATCTATTACAAGTCTACGGGTTTATCTAATATACTAGCATAAATATCAGGTCATCCCTCATGTAATTTCATGAATAAAACAAACTCTATATGGGGTGGTAACCCTATAATATACTAAGGGAGTACTTTCATGTTCCACCCCATATTATAGGATTTAAATCTCATAACATCTTCTATTCCATGTGTTATAATATCTAATTATTATGAAATATTCTATATCCATATACTCATGATCCCATCTTTCATTGGTATAGGCCACTAATTCTCACAAAGGATAGTAGATTCTATCCCACTTACTCGGGAATAATGATTCGATCACTTATAATAGTCAACTGAGCAGGGTTGATTAGAAACAAGTCCATATATAGGAAAACATTATCAGTACTCTCTATACACTAAGGATATATCTCACTAAAACCCCTCCACATCTCAGTTTTTGGTCACACTATCGGTATATGTTTGATTACTCATCCTACCTTACAATTGCCTTCTAGAATAAGGTTCATGAAAAAGGATCAACTGGTATTACTATGTTAAAAATAGTTATTAATCTATGGAAATTTTTCTTTTGTCCATGTACCGAAATTGATATTATATAAGAGAAGATGTAGGTTTTACCTTGATCACACCTATGAATTTAGGTCCACAAGCCTCCTCCGTTCGAAGAATTCATCTCCCTTGCTCACCTGACCTATCTAACAAAAAATTCTCTAATACCACTACACATCATAACATCCTGAAACATATATATCAATGGAACTCATCCAAAGTACTTTGACATTATCCAATTTGGGAATAACTTACATACCAGACCAGTTTTAGATTCCATCATTAAAATGTGTCATTGTGGGGGATGTTACCCTCTTTCATACACGACTTAATTCAAACATAACATCACTAGTAATGGGCTCTAATGAAACCCCATGCCACCTTGGATAAGTATTGAAAATAGGATCACCCTCAAGAGTGGATTATCATAGTGGTACATTCACACCCCAAGCGCATTCCAGTCCTTTACCCCCAAATAAGGTGATTTTGCTAACCGAGAAACCTGGCCGGTATCTCTCTTCAAAACCATAAATGAATGAGCATCATAGTTGCATATTCTTCTAGTAACATGTGAAAAAAATTATAAACCATGAATATGATGAGGATTAAGTGAAACCTTCTAGTATGTATGGTCCTTCCCAATCCTAAAAAAACATTCAAAATCCTTTAGCCAACCCACCATCACCAAAGGTTTTGGATCACCACAAAACACTAGTGATATTGATCATTGGAACTCACGTAATAAACTAAGATAGAAAATACCCTGATTTCCTACTACTGGTTCCATATAATTATCAACATATATACAATAATCCACCAGGACCATTGGTGGGGAGTCCAAACGTTGTACAATGGGTGGTATTACTACTCTATGCCTGTATGGAGGACACAACTCATGAACGAGTCCCTAAAATGTATCCTCACCACTCAAAAGGTTTCCATTATGAGAAATATCCAAATATACAAGATAAAATTCTTCATGAAGATATATTGAAAATTATCATTTTATACCATGGTTGAAGTGAATATTTTGGGAGATGAATCAGGAAGGATAGTCAATGTAATATATCCTATGTTATTTATGTACCATTTGTTACCTACAAGAGATGTCTCTGTATGTTGAGTCAACAAGAAGGTAGTTAGAGTCATGGTGTATGGATACATCAACATAGACACCAACATTGGGTTCCCTTTAATTAAATAAAAACTTAGGGCACTCATAAACTATTTACCTATGATTCGAATCAATCTTTACCATGGGTCCATCTCTATACAGAGCTAAGGTATAAGAACATCTGATACCACTCAATTATGAACCAAACCATTGGCTCATATCTAATAGGTGGAAAGACAAGTGCAACATCCCAAAAACTTCCTCTAATAGGCTATGGGATTGATAAAATCCCTATGTATGATTAATACTGAAATTGGAGGCCTTAGAATAAAGTTCATGTATGTATAAAGACAACATTCTCCTTGCAAAAGTACATAAGTACATCAAAATACTAATCATCTAGTGTAAAAATGCATGGAATAACCACTATGAAAAACATATTAGAGTACAATAGTGTAATAAGAAATATATAATTGGGAAAGATAAAAGACATGAAAAACTACAAGTGGAACTCTAACTAAAAACAACTATAAAGAGTAGAGAGGGAAAAATCTTGAATCCAGATTCGAGACATTGAAGAAAGAACTCGCCCAATGCTACATTTTACTACTATGATCTACTAGACTATATCCACCATAGTCACTAATAATCTACCTATAATTTTTATATAACAATATACGTGCAAGAAAATACCATGCATGGGTGAGTATATATTTACCTTATGGGACCCCCCCTAAATAACCATGCGTAAATCATCATGGGAGAGAAGTCATATAAACCCAAAAAAGGATTTACAATAAAAAACATGAGACAAAAAAGATAATCATAACATGAATAACATAGATATTATCAACATGGATCCCAGATGAAGTGATAAATGTGATCTATATCTCAATATACCAAATAAGAATGATCAACCATCCTTTAGCTCCATAAATAAATATTTTATTCCTAGTTTCATAAACAACCATATAAGAATATTTGTGGAGAATCTAATCCAAGGAACTGCACTCCAAATATGATGGGACATACTCTATATCCATGCAACATTTGTATCCTTGCAAGACTCTATGTGGAGGGGCCCACACCACATGACTACACTCACAACTAATGAAGCCACACCCCTAGTGGAAAACCTACTCCGTTTCAGACCTTGAAGATGGGGAGTACTAATTTTTATATAGGGGACATGCCGCCAATGTATTTCTAAGGAGTAAAAACTGTAATTATGATAAGTGTATGGGGGCCCACACCCTAGAGTTATAGGGTATTACTGACCATGAAATATCTTTAATGATCCCAAAAAATCACTTCAATCAGTTAATCATCAATAAAAGATTCTTTATTATCATAACACCACACATCATAATATTAATTCCAAAATAGAGGACACCATCATAATTTACATGGAATGCTTCTTTGGATATGATTATCACATGCCCACATCCGAGTCTCAAAAAAGGAGATGTGCATGGTAAAATATCAAGGGCTCCAATATTCCCTAAAACATTAGATGACATTTTCCAACGGGTACATGATGTGTCTGTCTTAGAAAATAATTTCCCTTGTCTTATTGTCTCACATGGAATGTATTCCTCCAAATAAAAGTCATGTTCACTGGGATACGTGGTTTGTAGAGATAATATTGGAACTGATCAATCCATCTAGTCTGGCCTATGTCCAATAGATCCATACCATGTATATATTGAAGTCCATGTACATTGGTCATTCCTATTTAAATTATGATATATATAGTGTGTTACCAACAATAAATGTGGTCTGGGGACACAAGGGCTATGTGTGTGTACCCCCTATACAAACATAGTCATCCCCCATGGAGAACATGATGTGTGTCCTGGATTATATGGTGTGAAGAAATGCCAGGATTCATGGGTGGGTAATCCCTATACAGACTGAGCTAGCAAGCTAGCGGGAACAATGTGTCCCCCCACCCAAACCTAATTTTTTTTTCTAATCTCCCTATGGAAACCCTAGCTGACACTCTGATGGGACTACACTACATATGATCAGGATGTACACACAGTATATTCAAGAGTTTACTAGAATTTCCATACTATTAATCTGTTAACCACCACAACCATTACAATAGTATTTATATCTAATCACTCCCAATATGGTTGGATCTATGTTGACTGATCTCTCTATTACTAGTGTCTAGATTTCATCCACCAAATATTCTTAGAGAATAGCTCCCATCAAACCATGACATCGCCCCAGACTAAACCAGAAAACGAGGAACCCAATTCAGTCCTAATGAACCTCTAATAATCTACCACCATCATCCCTCCTTGATCAATCCCTTGATTTTGAACTAAACCTGCAATGATGATTCATTTCAGGAAATATTGAATGCTCTATGAATGTCCTCCAAGTATTGGATGAGTCACCAGTCAAAATAAAAACATGAAATAAACATGTATTGAATGGGAGGAAGGAATCCCTGAAACAAAAAAGATAAATAAACCTCTACCATTCGTTAGGCTGGCCGTGATTTTTTTAGAATAATGAATGAATATCCAAGAAAAAAATTAATAAATCAATTCTTAAACTGTGTCAATATGAATAATAAACAAGAATAAAAAATCAATCTATAAACAAGTATTTTTAGATGGATTTGATCATGTTTGAAATGGGATATCAGAATGGGATAAATATAAATAAATAATATTTCATGAATAGTGTTTGGACCGATTATGGATGTGTGTCATAGTATTCAGTGAGTTAAATTAACCTCATTGACATTGATGATCATAGTGTTATTGATTTTATGGGCCATGATCAATCATCTCCATCATTCTCTCGTCCATGGATCCTCCTCAAATCTAATGGGTTATGTGGATAACCCTATGATTATCCCATAACCATTTTCAAAAGGAGGGTGAGTTAGTTCTTGGAAAATTTTAATTAATAAATAAATTATATAAATCATATAATTACTATTCTCCCATGACTACACATTATCCTAATACCCGATAGTAAAAAGGTTATATTGCAATTAGGTTAAAACCCAAATTTAAAGTTTAATTGATGCATTAGATTTATGATTTATGACTCTAATTGGAAGTTATTATAGAAACTTTTAAGTAATGATTATGCATGATATATTATATTTTAATATTTTTATTATATCCACACCGGGCCTCCTCATGCCCCTGAATTCCATGCCGACTCATTGAATAAATTTTAAAATATTCCTCAAAATATTCCAAAGTTTTAGTTGTAGAAATTAGAGTCTTTACATATATATCTATGATGTAGAGAAGGCAATCAATCCATAATTTCATGAAATAGTGAGAATAATGTTGATGCTGGTTTTGTTTTTTGGGATTCGGTTATGTTGTGAAGAGAATGACACCCAATCATAGTTTTACCATATTTCATTCATATAGATGTGGTTGTCAAAGTGAAATAAGTAATTAAAGAATATTTATGTAATGTAAGTGTGATTAATTAATTCAGATCATGAGAAAAAAATTCTTAGAACACAAGGTAGGTCTTTTCATAATATCAACATGATTATTTTGTATTGAATAAATAAATATGAAAATTGAATTTAATAGAATCTATTATTGTGGAAAATTTAGAATATCAACGGATTAAACATGATAGAGTTAGAATATTACTTAATAAATCATTGAGGAAAGAGAATATTTTGAATGTTTCAAAGAAGTAGATGGTTGAACTACTTGGAGAGCTTCTGTTATCCAATCATAGCCATAAAATATAATGTAGTTGAAGTATAATATCCTGTATGGTGATGTTGTGACATTATGAAGTTTGATTGAAGACATTTTTTAATCAAGATGGTTGTTTGTTAATTTAAAATAGTATACACATATATAAAGTCTACAAGGATAAAATGTTTTGGGAAAGTTAGGACCCCACCCATCAGGGCCCACCAAGCTAGTGGAATATGAAGCATGACACCCCAATCCCACATTTATTCGGTATGGGGATAGAGACAATCACTAAGTAGGGATATCACACACATAGATTTACTTATGCTAATGTCCACACACATATTAAAACACTCATAAAACATAGAAAGAGAATATAAAAGTTTTATAAATTTGAATGAATACAACTAAATACTACATCTGTATATGGAAAATAATGTTGGAATTTATAAGGGTAAAAACCAGGGCCCACCAAAACTGTAAATAAATCCAACATGCTAGTAAGAAGGGGAATGATATCAAATTAAACTCCTAGAAATGAACTTATTTTAGCTAGATAATATAAAGAACACTTTCTTTTAGTCTATTTAGGACTCTGTTGAAATTATTATGATCTACATAAGACACAACATGTGCAGGTAGAGCCCATGCATGGGAGATACAAACATTCCTAGTAGGAAACCATGAGATCATCAAGCATAAATCATCAGAGAGATTAAAATCCTAATAAAGGATAACATAAATCTATATATACTAAATAAAGACACAAATTCTCAATGTATCATCAGAACAAAAATTCTAGCTGGGTATTTTTCTTGATGGTTCAATGTAATGCAATACTAAGATAACTCACTCACAGGGTCTTGCTAACACTAATGAAACCCATCATAGAGGTTTTTCTTATCTTGAATCACCATTAATAAGTACATTATGGAACATACATAATGTGAATACACAAATAGTGGATCTTACATAGAGCCTATGGGAGAATCCAAAATATAATAGGAGTAATACACCAGGTTCGGGATCACACACCCTACAAATCGATATGCAATACCTGACCCACCATAGGGAAAATGAGTGTGGATCACGTCATGGGCCACAAAATGGGATAGTTGACTAAATTAATGACTAATACATATAGGGGATCATCCATCCTAGGCTTAGGATATAATACTTTACTATTCCCACAAAGGGATTAGTGAAGGGATCGTAACCTAGAAAAACTAATCTAAAATGAAAATAATGGGGACCACAACCATCTATGGAAGATATAAACAACATTTATAAGGTATAAACAACATAATTTGTAGGGACTAGTAATGAATTTTTATTCTAACCTATGCTTGAATATGTTATATTTTCTCCATGTACAATGTTTATTCCCATGTACATGAATATGCCCATATACTCAAGACATGTTTGGGTTCTCTGGATATGTATGGGTACTCTAGAAGTTTTCATGTTTGGGAACACCATTTTTTCACATGTAAACTATCTATATTAGTGCAAATATACATGAACATTCCCATGTACACCATGACTAAATCCAATGTCACAAAAAATGAGTTACATGGAATGTGTATTCACTATGTACTGAGTGATATTTAATTCTAAATGAAACACTATATATAGAAAGGGGTCCACATGGAATGTGTTCGTTTGAACTACATTTCAAGTAACTCAATATTAATCCTAACCCCACTATTATCAAGTATTTATACTTTCTATATAGACTATTTTGAACCATTTACAAAAATGTACAACGAACCAATATACATGGTTGACCAAACTATAATAATCATTAGTGGATGGATTCTGGCTGACCAATCTTCATGTGTATCATCCTCCTCACACTAAATTTATAAACACATAAATTCATGAACAAAGATCACCATATCCATTTATTAAATTCCATTTCGTTTCATAATGCTTCAACCATTCACTCAATCCAAAACCTAAAACCATTATTTTTATACATTTTTCCTATGGTCAACTTTGTAATGATTAGTTTCTAGTTATTAGTAAACCACTGGCCAAGTACAATACTAATGATTAATGCCAAAAAACCATTGGGGGGAAGGATTGAAAATAATTCACCACCAAAGCATGGAATATAAATTGATTTTTTTGAGATGGTCTCAATCCAAAAATGAGGAAAATGTTGAATGAAAATATTAATACTAAATTGACAATAATATATATTCTTAATTCTAGGAATATATATCAACACTCATTAATAAATTATTGACTCCTGAATAATTTTTTTAGTATAATTGATTCATGTTAAAAAAGTGATAAACAATATTGGGATTAAGCCAAATTAAAATTGAAATCCAACCATATTTTTTGATCAATCGATAGCGATGAAAATTTCTGTATAGTTGTAATTGGCATGTTCCAAGAACTACTATTTTGATGGTGAACCCCTTATAAGACTGATCTCTAATATATGACCTCATCGATGTTCGTCTGATAGGTTATATAGTTTACTCTAGGGTTGGGGTATAACAAGGTTTAAATGGTATATGAATTTGGTATTCCCATTTAATTAAAAAAAATTCATTTATATATATATATATATATATTTATCAATAGGTTGTAACGGACTAGGATTATCCAATATAAACAATATATATTTATTATAGAATACTTATTATTTTTGAAAATCACACGCCCCAAGACCATATTAGTGTACTGTATTTTGAAACATGGAAACATAATCTCTCGACCATAAATGAACTACATCATCTCCCACTACATTCTTCATAACTTTCACCCTTACTAGACACATCATTCATAATATATATATCTTCATAACATGGGGAATGGAAACATATGAACAAGTGAGCTCAGATGCTTATTAAGGATTAAAAGGAGATATATAAGAAAAATCATGAGGATAATGGTATGAGAACATGAGAACCACATTATAAGATCATACATTTCATATCAAAGATTATAATCTTCAGTCATGACATAAATATTAGAAATGAAAATTCCTAGTACATAATGGAATAAAATAGAACAATCCATGTGAGAATAATAGAGGAATCATACATAGAGTTTTTGGAAAACATATAAATAGAAAAAATAATTTCTATTGTAGTCATGTCTTTCTTCCAAGGATATCTTAGTGGAATTGGTTCTCTCCCCAAACTATCATAGTTTTCATGGTTTACTTCCAAGACCATCATAGGGGACAATGGCCATTAATAAATTGGGTTTACTCCCCATTCCAACCATGTTTATATCATGAGAAATAAATTCCAACCAAATTCCTTGGAGGGATATATAGGTCCCACCAATATAATATTTAAATAATAAATAAGTGTTCCATAATACCACAAACATTTATCATATTATAAACCATGAAATGAAATATGTATCATAATCATTTCATCAGAATCTTAAAATATGGAAGAGTGAGAGGTTTCATAATCAGATAATAAACCATGTAATTAAGAGGGTTTAATATGAATATAAACTATTTAAGATAAATGGGATTCAGAAGAATATAACCCATGGAAGAGAAATTTTGTTTATAAATATCATTCCATTAAAACATAAACTATTCAAAGAATGAATTAGAATGGTTCCATTAGATTGTATCCCATGTAGGGCATGAGTAACACAAATGGATGTTATCATAAGTTGAAAATAATTTTGGAAGATTAATTTAAAAATACATTGAGGAAAATATCCTTTCCACTTTGAAAAACATTTTTTTAATCATAAACCATTTTGAAAACCGTATTATTTTAGAAAATAACCTTGATGATTAATAAAGGCATCTGTAAAAAAAATTTAAACACCTTTTAAAACATAATTCATTTTTAAAATTCTTTTTCTTTTAAATTTTATTAAAATATCATTTATGAAATATTTTTTATGATACATTTAGAATATTTTTTTTGAATAAAATATATTTCCGACTAAAGAGAGAAATAAGTTGTTTTTTTTATAAAAAAACACTTCCATAGTTGTCTTAATTACCATAGAGTGGAAAAAATTTATAAATAATTTCAGATATCATGGATATACAAAGGATAATAAAAATCATGATTAATATTGAGATATAGAATATAAAACCAAAGAACTTAAGAGAATACATCACCTTTAAATTGGGTAATTCACATTGGTTTGAACCAAAAGGATTTCTTGAAGTGCTTTATACATAAGGAAAGGGTTATAAAATGAATAGAGAGGTCTTGGGAGCTTACTGAAGTAGAGGTTTAACGATCCAAGGGCTTAAGAAGTGTGATAAATGAGTTTTAAGTGAGGTATTTTTATAAGGGATAGGGTGAGATCTTTTGGAATGTTTGAAAATATTATTTTATTATATAATGATTTTAGGTTTCTAAAGGTCCAAAAATAATTAAATTCATTGTTAAGGTTAGCCATGTTCTAAATAAAATCATCAAATAAGAATTGGACATGTTTTGGATATTTTTTTTAATTTTTATCTTCTTATTTATTTAAACCATTCATTACTGATGTAAACATTGCATCATCATTATGCCCTAAATTTTTTTATTTATTTGATATCTAAAAATTATAAAAGAATAACATGATTTAGGAAATACTTTTATATTTATAATGAATATTTATAGTCAAATATATCAATTATATAACTCCACATTAATTTGTCTTAGTAAAACAATACATGTTTATGGGATTTTCATTTTCACATTAAATAAAAAGTTATTAATGTCGTTATCTTACCCAAGTGGCTCCATGGGGTCCCAAAATTGACCCATGGATTGTCTTGGTTGGCCATGACTCATCTAATAAGGTTAGGACAAGTGTCCAGATAATTTTATATTATTATAATATTATTTTTACCTTAAATTACCCTAATTACCTTTAATCGCGGTTAATAAAAGTAAAAAGTTACTATTCATTAAAAAAATATTTTCATCCAATTAGACCAAATTTTACTTACTAATGACAAACATGTTTGTCATATTTTTAAAATTCAATTCACAGAAACAATAAAATTACGTTGTATGCAAATTTGGAAAAGCACGTAGAAGGTGGTTAAAAAGACGTTAAAAAGTTCAATAGAATTTTATATATCTAATCTTATTATAAAATGACTCTAATTAATTAAATTGTATTAATATTGTTATTATGTATCTATTTTGACCTTAAAACAAATTCAAATTTAAAAATTATTATTTAAATAAATATTTGGTTTTAAACAATAATGTAGTGTTTTTCAATATTCATCAAAAATTTAAAGTTTTCAGAAAAATAACAAAAATTAACTATAAGAAAAATTTGATATTACAATTTGAAAAATGATGTCTTTTATCCAAATTCAAAACATAAAAGTTAAATTAATTAATTTTATAATTAATTTTTGTCGTCAAAACAAAACGCGTGTTTTTAAGAACTAATAACCATCAAAAGATTGTTACTTATTAATGTCCAATTTCAATGTGAAATTAATTAAAATGGCCAACATTTGAATAAAAAATAAAAATAATTTATTTACACTTTAAAACCAATTAAAAATATAATCTAACCATAAAAATAAATTAGATTAAAAGGCAGTTTTGAATTAAAATACAACATTTTTTCACTATTTATTAAATAAATGAACATTATTAGGAAAATATCAAAATTTAATTCAATGTAAATTTTGATGACACGATTATAAATATGAAAGTTTTTTGTCAAATAGAACATATAAAAGTGAAAAAAAAATATTTAAAAAGGTTTCTCCATCAAAAGGTGGTAAATCGACCCTTTAAAGAATATTAGAGTATTTAATTTTAAAATTAGATTCATTCACATTTTAAGCCTCTAAATTTTATTATGTAAATGTAAAAAAATTTGAAAAACATGTATAATCATATTGTAGTTAGTTCTTTTCATTCCTTCCAATACTATGGCTAGGCATTATCTACCATTTAAAATAATAATATTATATTGATAGTGTGCAACAAAAGATTTCAAAGACACTCATTTGTTGCGTATCGGGTACGCCATCAAACATAGAGTCCCATTTAAAGTAGAATTAATATTTAATTAAAAAATATTAATAAATATGAAAATTTATTAATCTTTATTTACCTAGGATGCTATATCTTTTTCCCCTTTTGGGAAATGCAGCCTCGCAATTTATTAAAACAATTGTGCTTGGAAACTTTATTGAGATTCCCACATCAGAAAAAAGGGTCAATAAAAATATCACATTAAAAGAAAAAAAAGTACAAAGGTTACCCAAGATAACCCATTCTAGGATTCCATATAAGAAAACATGGCTACGAAAGAGAAAACAAACTATCATGTTCTGATAGAGAGTGATAGAAAACATGATTACGAGAAAGTTAACAATCTGAAAGCCAAAAACTTGCTTTGGGTTAAACGGTCTTTGATTCTCCAATAAGAAAAGTTAACGGTCAACGTTTTTGTTTTAAGTTACTTTTCATAAATTTGAGGAATTTATTTATGATATTAACTAAAAACATTAAGAAACATACTTGTCATATAGACTTTCATCCTTGGCTAAATTTCTACCACAAACTTATCTTTACTCCAAATGATTAGAATTGAAGAAAAATTATTCACATCAAAATCTCTAGAGTAAACTTCTAGAAAATCACATAATCCAAAATTATGATCAATATATTTCCCTGGCCTTTAGATATTAACCAAAACGAAAATGGTTGGTACAAGATCAGATAATCCCCAAACAAGATAATACATTATAAAAAGAAGTGTTACACTTAATGTACAAAAATCAACAAGGAATACCCAATGGTTAACAAAGACAATTCCATACAAAATTTACCTTAAATTTTTTTAAAATAAACCAAACTATGGTTTAATCCCAAAACTCAGAATAATTTATCACATATTCTTCCACTATATATCTTAACATTTATCTCCAAATAACATTGGCTACTCTTAAGGTCTCATACGGAAAAGTAATTAACCTAATCACATGTTTTCCATGATAGGTTAATCAATTCCATAGATAACCCAAAATAAACTTTTTCTTGATTAATAAAATAATTTAACTAAAAAAAGAATAATTCATACTAACTAGGGACTTTACGATGTCCAGTGGTAGGCGATAAATCCCAGTAGCACTTTGGTTGTGGGTTGAATTCTAGTAGCTTTGTCTGATGCAACAGGTTGTCACGCGGTCTGTGGGTTGTCCTTTTTAAAAAACTATATAATTATATAACATTCCAAAAAAGAGATAAATTCATCAAAAATAATCATAAAATATTTTAAACGTGAAGGTTATCTAATATTTTTTATTTTGCATCCAGAAATGTATTAACCTATAATTGCCTCAAATTCCAAGATCATATAAACCCAAATTATTCTTTATAGATATATCCAAAAAATAAAAGATAATTATTACTTGAATAAATTTTTCATATATCACACTTAAGGGTTACACATACTATAAAAAGTCTTCTAATGTAATCCCATAATCAAAAGAGCCTTAATACTTTTAAGCATTTCACCATCCTAAAATCTACCATAACTCTTGAATCCCTCATATGTGGACTTCTTACTCATTCAACATTCTTCATGATCCATTAACTACTCCTTTCCAACTTATTCTGAAATACTTCTTTTCTACAAAAATACAATGAATCATATCATAAGATTCAAAAATATAAAAAAATATGTTAATAAATAATCCATACCTTTCATTGGTCATTATGAGTTTTTTCATCCTCAACTGAAATGGTATTAGGTCTTGGTAAACAAATATTTGTACGATCATGGTGATCCCATTCCCAAAACTTCAACGTAGGACATTTATTTGTATAATGACCATACACACCAAATCAAAAACATTCAATTGATCCCTCTAAAAGAACTTCTTTCCCTTTTCTAGAGTCAACTGGATGATTCCTTTTTCCATGGTAGGATCTTGATTTATGACATTCATTACCACATCTATAGAATCTTATCATCACTTTGAAAAAATTTTATAGGTGTTTCTTTCCATATCCTTGACACATAGGTTTTTGAACATACTTACCTTTATTATTATTACCTAAACTTCTATAGGGATTTGTTTCTCACATTTATGTTGCCTTATAAAAATCAATAAGGTTCAGGTGGTCAATCATGACTCCAGATAGTTGGCTAAGAAAAACCAAATTAATTCTCATTGCAACACCCATTTCATTCAGTTGCTCATTCAGAAAACTGTCACAATTTTCTTTACATCCACTGTTACTTTGGTGACTTCTAGATCCATCCATTTACTAAAACCCAAAACGTCAGTGTCAGTATATCAGTAAAATCATCATATAATATCTTATGAGGATGGTAAATAATAAGATATACTTATTCATGTTATCTTAAACTCATTGACTTTATATAAAAAAAACTACGACTCTTTCTAAAATCCTAACCATTATGGTAATGCCACTTATTCTTAAAAAATACTCTAACCTCTAAATTTATCTAAACCGACCTTTGATACCAACTATAAGAACCCGACCTTAAAACATTACATAATCTTTAATTAAATGAATAATTCACATTGAGGATCTTTTCAGGTTTATATTTTTAGGGAGTTAGGTTATTATTTTTACATTATATCTCAAAAATTAAAAAGTAGACAATTCTACTCAGTTTCATTTTTTCAGAAAAATAAAAACTATTAGAGAAAATAGACATGTTTTGTTCCATGTTTTAGACAACATGCGTTTTCCTTGATCCCATCCTTGACCCTATTCCACATTATGTCCTGTGAAAAACATTTCAAAAACATGGGATGAGAACAAAAAGCTCAGTAAGGGATACACAAAGAAGGAAAACTATTAGTTTTTTGAAAAAACTGGTAAACTATGAATACATTATCATAAGTAACACTTTTCACCTTTATTAATTTCTAAATACTATTTATTGAATAAAACATCATTACTTAACCTTTTGTAACCAAAATATTACCATAAAATCCGTATAAAGAACACATAACATATTAAGCTAACTTGGGACAGAAACATACATAAATGAAATAACCATACTGTCAACCTCCATACATATAACTAAATGGAATAGCCATACTACTGACTTCTATACCAAATGCATCAGAGGTTATAACGAAACCACCCGTTCTGGTTTATCACGGCACCACCCATCATTTGGTTAATCGTGTGACCACCTGTCAAATGTCCAAGTACGATTATAAAATCATAGAACATAAAATATTGCAAATATAAACATTTCACTATTAACATTTCATTTGAAATCACAATATATCATTTCAACATATCGAAAAAATCAATGCTTTATCAAACCATTTTCAAAACCATTTAATAAATAGATTTTTGAATCAATGTTTCCCATAACACTTTGAATATTTCAAAGTAATTAACATAATAAAACATTAATGTCCATATAAATTAATCCATAAAAACATTTTTAAAACATGTAATTTAATGAGAATGATTTAGAAGAATAAATATTAAAAACAATATTCTATTTAAGGAGTTCTTAACAAAATGAGAGATGATTGAATACAAATAATTGAGGAATAAAATTTAATAAAAACATTATAATATCATGAGAATAAAGGTATTCATGATATAAGATTCCAAAAAATTGTATATACTCCATATCAATTTGAATTCACTCATAACAACAATGAAGTCTCAATGGAATGTAAATTTAGACGAAATCCCTTATAAAGATGGTATCCTGTGATTAAAGATAAATCAATTACATAATTATCTGTGAAAAATAATAATACACCCAATATAAGTGGATATTATGTGTAAAACATTCATAGGTCATTCACACATGTTCATAGGATGACATATTCAATAATTACAAGTTCAACCCAACGAATTGAAATTGGGTTAAGAAGCTCCCTTCCAAAAATTTGACAACCTAACAACGTCACTATAAAATTTAGAAAATGGATTGATGAGAGACAAAAGGGTATCTCATCACATGGAATTAAAATTAAAATCAATAAGGATGTATAAGAACATATCCTAACTTAATAAGATGTAAATTAAAATATATAACACAAATATGTCCTTTAAAAAGATGAGGGTGAAAGGTTCCCTTGCCGATTTGGTAACTTACAAAACATACACCCCATGAAAGAAGTACCATAAAATGTATATTTAAATACTCATAAATGAAATTATATTACACAATGAGTATAATAATTATCATTACATACACCACTCAAAGGAAAAAGTGAAAAATATAGCATGAATCTCACGAGAATAAAAAGTGAGATAAAACAACTTACCTCGTAGTACTCAGTCGAGTCGTATGACCAAAATATAATAACAACCAAAAGAATCATAAAATAACATTAATATAAAAATAATAATCATAATATATATCCAATGGTAGTACACAATACACCACATACTATAAATAAGTGGTGAACAATGGAAATCTCATGGAATTAAAAGTGAGATAAGAATCCCTTACCAGGTGCTTGACTTGACTCACTCGTATGTTCTTTGTTCTTCCAAAATGATAAACATAAGTTAATTTTCTACTTGATTAAGAATATTTTTCAATTTTATTATTCCTTTAATATCACTTATTAATTTGGTATAACAATTGGATAATTGTTTTAGTTTATATCAGACATTTTGTCGATGTTTGGAACTTGAGTCAAAAATGAACTTGTTATAATTATAAATTGTCCATGTGGTCAAAATTACATTATCTAAAAAATTATATTCATATTTTAGATGTCATATATATCATATATATCCAGTATATATATGTATTTATAATAGTACATAACATTTGGAGATAAGAAATTAAATTCAACGTTTATGGAGACTATAAGTCGTACGTATGCATGAACACTAATTTCATTTCTATTTCATATTTTAATGGAATAAAGCCACAATGATACATAATTATATTATAATTCCAATATAATATATATTTTATATATTTTATATAAGTTCATAAATTATATCATTTATACATTCCACATATGGCATGAATGAGTCATATCATTTTGACGGAGCGGTAGTTCGCACTTCCTCAAATAAAATTATCGTGTTTACCCATTATGAGAGCCATAAAGGCATGATATAAAAAGGAAAATACAGAAGTATAATAAAAAAATAAAGATATTATATATCATATATAGATACAGTTCCATCATAATGGATACCATGAGTGGTGGTAGGGGATAATTGAACAATCATCGTTTTGTGAGGTAGTAGTTCGCCTTCCACAAAAACAATATGTTCTTTACCCATTAGATAGAGGTCGGTGTAAGTGTACCTCGAATACTTTTCATAAAAATATCCTAGAATATTGAGGATAATGGTGTTGTTATAAAATAAAGGAATAAAAAGATTTTTGGGGGGTTGGAGAAGTAAAATAAAACAGAAGAACTTAAGAAAAGATGTTACTTTTAAATCAGGTAACTCCCTTTGGTTTGAACCAACAGGGTTCCTTGAAGTGCGTTTTTCCTAAGGCAAGGCATATAAGATGAATAGAGAGATCTTGGGAGCTTACTGTAGTAGATGTGTGATGATCCAAGGTATTGAGAAGTGTGAGGAATGTCTAGGAAGTGAGGGATTTTTATAAGGGAGAGGAGGGGATATTTTGGAATGTTTAAAAATATTATTTTATTATATAATGATATTAAGTTTATAAGAGTCCAAAAATCATTAAATTAGAAGATAAAGTGTCCCATATTTGAAATAAAATCATTCAATAATAATTGCACATGTTTTGGATATTGTTTTAATTTTAATCTCTTTATTTATTTAAATCATTCGTAAATGATGTAAACACTGCATCATCATTGTGCCATAAATAATTTTATTTATTTGATGTATAAAAATTATAAAAATAGTAACAAGATGTACGGAATATTTTATTCTTTCTAATGAATATTTATAGTCAAATATATCAATTATATAACCCCACATTAAAATTGTTTTCGTATTACAATACATGGTTATGGCATTTTTATTTTTACTTTAAATAAAACGTTATTAATGTCATTATCTTACCCAAGTGGCTTCATGGGATCCCAAAATTGACCCAAAGATTTTCTAGGTCGTCCATGACTCATCCAATAAGGTTAGGACAAGTTTCAACGTAATTTTATATTATTTTAATATTATTTTATCCTTAAATTACCCTATTTACTTTTAATCATGGTTAATAAAATACCAAAGTTACTATTCCCAAAAAAATTTTCATCTCATTGAACCAAATTTTACTTACTAATAAAAACCATGTATGCCTGATTTTTGAAATTCAATTCACAGAAGTGGTAAAATTACGTTTTATGCAAATTTGTAAAAGCACTTAGAAGGTGGGTAAAAAGATGCTAAAAAGTTCAATAAAATTTTATATATCTAAACTTATTATAAAATGACTCCAATGAATTATATTGTATTAATATAATTATTATTTATCTATTTTTACTTTAAAAAAAATTAAATTTAAAAATAATTATTTAAATAAAAAGTTGGTTTTAAACAATAACAGAGTGATTTCACTATTCATCAAAAATTGAAAGTTTTGAGAAAAATAACAAAAATTCACTCTAAGATAAATTTGATATTTCGAAATGAAAAATGATGTCTTTTTTATCAAATTCAAAACATATAAGTTTAATTAATTAATTTTATAATTAATTCCCTTCGTCAAAACATAAAAGCATGTTTTTAAGAAATAATAACCATCAAAAGATTGTTACTTATTAATGTCCAATTTCAAAGTGAAATAACTTCCAATGGCCAAAATTATATTAAATGGTAAAAATATAATCTATTTACACTTTTAAACCAATTAAAAAGATAATCTAACCATATAAACAAATTATATTAAAAGGCAGTTTTGAATTAAAATACAACATTTTTTCACTATTAATTTAAAAATAAACATTATCTGAAAAATATCAAAATTTAATCCAAAGTAAATTTTTATGTCCTGATTATAAATATGAAAATTATGTTTTCAAATAAAACATATAAAAGTGACAAAAACTAGATTTAAAAAGGTTTCTCCATCAAAAGGTGGTAAATCAACCCTTTAAATAATATTTGAGTATTTAAGCATAAAATTAGATTCATTCACATTTTAGGCCTCTAACATTTATTATGTATATTTAAAAACATTTTACAAACATGTATAATAATATTTTAGTTAGTTCTATTCATTCCCACCAATAAAACGACAAGGCATTATCTACCATTTAAAATAATAATATTATATTCTTAGTGTGCAATGCAACACTTCAAAGAAACCCGTTGTTGCATATCTGGTACGTCATCGAACATATTTTCACCTATAAAGTAAAATTAATATTTAATTCACAAATATTTATAAATATGAAAATGTATTATTCTTTATTTACCTATGTTACATCCTTCCCCCCTTTTGGGAATTGTGTGCTCACAATTGTTTAAAAAAAATGGTCTCAGAAACTTCATTGAGAGTCCCATATCAGAAAAAGGTTCAATAAAACTATCACTTTAAAAGAAAAAAAGTATAAAGGTTACCCAATGTAACTCATTATAGGATTACATGTAGGAAATAATGGATATGTAAGAGAAAACAAACCATCATGTTATGATGGAGAGTGATAGAAAACGTGAATATGAGAAACTTAACAATCTAAAAAGCATAAACATTCTATGGGTTAAATGGTCATTGATTCCCTAGTAGGAAACGTTAACGTTAAATTTTTTTGTTTTATGTTACTTTTCATAAAGTTGATAAATTTATTAATGATATTAACTAAAAAAATAAGGAAACATACTTACTTGTCATGTAGACTTTCATACTTTGCTAAATTTCTACCACAAACTCATCTTTCCTCCAAATGATGGGTATTGAAGATAACTTGGTCACATCAAAAGCTCTAGAATCAACTTCTAGACAATCACATAATCCAAAACTAAGAACTATATATTTACCTCGTATTTTGATACTAACCAAAACCAAAATTATTAGTAAAAGATTAGATAATCCCCAAACAAGATAAAACATTATAAAAAGAAGTACTACACTGAGTGTCTGAAAATCAACAAGAAATACCCAAATGTTAACAAAGACCATTCCATACAAAGTTGACCTTAAAGTTATTTAAAATAATCCAAACTAAGGTTAAATCCCAACACTCATAATAATTTTATCACGTAGTCTTCCACGATATATATTATCATTTATATCCAAATAACATCAGCTACTCTTAAAGTCTCATATAGAAAAGTAAATAACCTAATCCCATATTTTCCATGATTGGTTAATAAATTCCATAGATAACCCAAAATCAAAATATTATTGATCCATAAAATCATTTAACTAAAATAATAAGTCATACTAACCAGGGACTTCATGTAGTCAAGTGGTAGGCTATAAATCTCAGTCACACTTTGGTTGTGGGTTCGATTCCCGTATCTTTGTCTGACGTGACAGGTTGTCTTGTGGTCTACGTTTTGTCCTTTTTCAAAAACTATTGAATTTTATAACATTCCCAAAAAGAGATAAATTCATAAAAATAACCATAACATATTTTAACCTTGAAGGTTATCTAATATCTTTCATTTTTCATCCCAAAATGTATTAACCTATAATTTCCTCAAACTCAAGGATCAAATAAACCCAGATGGTTTTTTATTAATATATCCAAAAAATAAAAGTTAATTATTCCTTGAATAAAATTTTTATATATCAAAAATCATGGTTACACATACTATAAAAACTCTTCTAATGTAATCTCATCATGAAAATAGCCTTAATACTTTTAAACATTTTACCATCCTAAAATCTACCATAACTCTTGAATCCCTTATATGTTGACTTCTTACTCATTGAAAATTATTCCTGGTCCATTAGCCATTCCTTTCCAACTTATTCTAAAATAATTCTTTCATACAAACAAAATAATGAATCATATATTCTAAGATTCAATAATATCAAAATATATTTTAATAAATTATCGATACCTTTCAATGGTCATTGTCAGTTTATTTATCCTCAACCGGAATGGCATTAGGTATTGGTAAACAAATATTTTTATGATCATGGTGATACCATTCTCGAAACAAATTTACAGGACATATATTTATATAATAACCATGCACACCACATCTAAAACATTCAATTGATCCCTTAGAAAAAACTTCTTTCTATTTCTTAGAGTAAACTATATGCTTCCTTTTTCCATGGAAGGTTCTTGCTTTAGGACCTTCATTTCCACATCTATAGAATCTTCCCGTCCCTCTGAAACATTTTCCTAGGTGTTTCTTTCCACATCCTTGACACATAAGTTTTTGATCATACTTACAATTATGATTATTACCTGAACTTCCATAGGTATTTGTTTCATTCATATTTGTTGCCTTAAAAAATCACTAAGGCTTACGTGGTCAATCATGACTCTAGATAGTTTGTTGATAACAACTACAATATTTCTCATTGCATCTCCCATTTCATTATTTTGCTCATTCATAAAAATTTCATAGTTTTCTTCACATCTAATTTTACTTTGGCACCTGCTAAATCAATCCATTTACTAAATCCAAAAAGGTCAGTGTGATTATATCTGTAAAATCATCACATAATATCTAATGAGGAGGGTAAATACTAAGATATAGTTATTCATGTTATCTTAAACTCATTCAATTTTTCTAAAAAAACTATGACTCTTTCTAAAATCCTAACGATTATGGTAATTTCCCTTTTGCTTAAAAAATACCCTAACCTCTAAAATTATCTAAACTGACCTTTGAAACCAACTATAAGGTCCCAACCATAAAAAATTACGTAATCTTGAATTAAAGGAATAATTCACATTGGGGATATTTTTTGGTTTAGAGTTTTAGAGAGTTAGGTCATTACTATTACATTACATCTCAAAAATTACAAAGATGACACTTCTACTCAGTTACCATTTTTCATAAAATAAAAACGATTATAGAAAAGATACATGTGGAGTTACATGTTTTAGACAACATTAATTTTCCTTGATCCCATCCTTGGCCTTATTCAACTTTATGTATGGTAAAAAACATTTCAAAAACATGGGATGAGAACAAAAACCTCAGTAAGGGATACAAAATGAAGGAAAACTGTTAGTTTTTCAAAAAAACTAGTAAACCATGAATACTTTATCATAAGTAATAATTTTCACTTTTATGAAGTAGAAAATACTCTTCAGTGAATAAAAGATCATTTCTTACCCTTTTGTAACCAAAATATTACCATAGAACTCATATAAAGAACACATAATTTATAAAGGTAACATGGGACATAAAAATACTTAAATGGAATAACTATATGATTGACATCCATACATATCACTAAATGGAATAGCCATACGGCTGACTTCCATACCAAATGCATTGGAGGTTATTACGTAACCATCCGTCCTGGTTTATCATGGACCCACCCATCATTTGGTTAATCACGTAACCACCCATCAAATGTCCAAGTAACATTATAAAATCATAGCACATAAAATATTTAAAATATAAAAATTTAACTATTAAAATTTTATTTTCAATCCTAATATATAATTTCAAGATGTCAAAAAATCAATTCTTTATCAAATCATTTTCTATACCATTTAATAAAAATATTTTTGAATCAATGTGCCCCATACCACTTTTAATATTTAAAAAGAATTAACATAATAAAACCCTAATGTCTATATAAATAAATCCTTAAAACTATTTTTAAAACATGTATATTAATGAGAACTATTTAAGAAGAATAAATATTTAAAACAATATTCTAGTTAAGGATTTATTAACCAAATGTGAGACGCTTGAATACAGATAATTGAGGAATAACATTTAATAAAAACTTTATAATATCATGATAATAACGGTATTCATGATATAATATGCCAAAGGACAGTATATACACTATATAAAAGTGAATTCATTCATAAAAACCAATAAGTCTCAATGGAATGTAAATTGAGACGAAATCCCTTATAAAGATGGTACCCTTTGATTAATCATAAATCAATTACATAATTATGTGTGAAAAATAAAAATACACCCAATATAAGTGGATATTAAGTGTAAAACAATAAGTGTCAATTCACACAAATTCATTGGATGACATATTCAAGAAGTACAAATTTAACCCAAATAATTGAAATTGGGTTAAGAAACTCCTTTGCAAAAATTTGATAGGCTAACGACGTCACTATAAAATTTAGAAAATGAGTTGATGAGAGAGAAAATGGTATCTCATCACTTAGACAGTAAATTTACATCAATAAGGATATAGAATAACATATCCTAATATAATAATATGTAAATTAAAATACATAATAGAAAGAAGTCCTTTAAAAAGATGAGGGTGAATGATTCCCTTACCAATTTGGTAACTTACGAAACATACTCCCCATGAAAGAAGGACCTTAAAATATAGATTTAAATACTCATAAATGAAATTATATTACCAAAATATTAGAATCATGGTCATTACATACACCACTCAAATGAAATAGTGACAAATATTGCATTAATCTCATGGTAATAAAAAGTGAGATAAAAACCCCTTACCTCGTTGTAATCAATCAAGTCGTATGACCAAAAGATAATAACCACCAAAATAATCATAGAATACCATGAATATAAAAATAATAATGATAATATATATCCAATGGAAGTACAAAATACACCACATGATATAAATAAGTTGCCAACAATGGAAATATCACGGAATTAAAAGTGAGATAAGAATACCATACCACGTGTCCGACTTGACTCGCTCATATGTTCCTTGTTATTCCTGAATGATAAACTTAAGGTAATTTTATTCTTTATTAAGAATATTTTTCAAGTTTATTACTCCATTTATATCACTTATTACCCTACTATAACAATTGGTTAATTTTTTGAGTTTATATCGTACATTTTGTCATTGTTCGGAAGTTGAGTAAAAAATGAACATGTTATAATTATAAATTGTCCATGTGGTCAAAATCCCATTATCTCTTGAATTATATTCATCATTTAGATTTCATATATATCATATATATATGGTATATATATGTATTTATAAAATTATATAACATTTTGAGATAATAAATGAAATGCACCATTCATGGAGACGATAAGTTGTACGTACGCATGAATGCTACTTTCATTTCTATTTCATATTTTAATGGAATAAAAAAATAATGATACATAGGTATATTATAATTCCAGTATAATATATATGTTATATATGATACATATGTTCTTGAATTTTATCCTTTATACATTCCATGTATGGCATGAACGAGTTGTATCATTTTGAGGGGGTGGTAGTCCGCAGTTCCTCAAATGAAATTATCGTGTTTACCCATTATTTGAACCATAAAGGTATAATATAAAAAGGAAAATACAGAAGCATAAATAAAACATAAATATAATATATATCATATATAGATACATTTCCATCATAATGGCCACCATGAGAGGTGGTATGAGATAATTGAACAATCATCGTTTTGTGAGCTAGTAGTTCACCGTCCACATAAACAGTTTGTTATTTACCCATTAGATAGAGGTGTGTGTAAGTGTAGCTCAAATAATTATCATAACAACATCATAGTATATTTTTTATACTGGTGTTTTTATAAATGAAATCAATAAAATTAGTTTAAGGGGTTGGAGAAATAAAGTAAAACTGAAGAACTTAAGAGAAGACGTTACCATTAAATCAGGTAACTCCCTTTGGTTTGAACCAAAAGGGTTTCTTGAAGTGATTTTTTCCTAAGGTAAGGCTTCTTGGATGAAGAGAGGTATATTGGGTGATTATTAGAGTAGAGGATGGACGTGTCAAGGGCTTTAGAAGTGTAGTAATTGGGTAATAAGTGAGGGTGTTTTATAAGGGAGAGGAGGGGCTCTTTTTGAAAGTTTGAAAATATTATTTTATTATATAATGATTTTCAGTTTTTAAAGGTCCAAAAATAATTAAAGTAAAGGATAAGGTGGATCATGTTAAAAATAAACTCATCCAGTAAAAATTGGACAAGTTCTGGATATTTCTAGTTTTTATCTTCTTATTTATTTAAATCAACCATTAATGATATAAACACTGCATCATCATTGTGTCATAAATAATTTTATTTATTTGATGACTAAAAATTATAAAAAATATTAACATGATGTAGGAAATATTTTTATATTTATAATGTATATTTATAGTCAAATATATCAATTATATTACCCCACATTAAAATTGTTTTTGTAAAATAATACATGTTTATGGCATTTTTATTTTTACTTTAAATAAAATGTTACTAATGTCTTTATCTTACCCAAGTGGATTCATGGGGTCCAAAAATAGACCCATGGATTTTTTGGGTCGGCCATGAATCATAAAATAAGATTATGACATGTGTTATGGTAATTTTATATTATTATAATATTATTTTTAACTTAAATTACCCAATTAACCTTTAATCCCGGTTAATAAAAGTCAAAAGTTACTATTCAAAAAAAATTATTTTCAAGCCATTGAACCAAATTTTACTTGCTAATAAAAACCATGTATTTCGGTTTTTTTAAATTCAAATCACAGAAGTGGTAAAATTACGTTTTATGTAAATTTGGAAAAGCACTTAGAAGGTGGGTAAAAAGACGTCAAAAATTTCAAAATAATTTTATATATCTAATCTTATTATAAAATGAATCCATTGAATTAAATTATATTAATATAGGTATTATTTATCTATTTTTACATTAAAAAAAATTTAAATTTAAAAATATTTATTTAAATAAAAACTTGGTTTTAAACAATAACGCATTTTTTTCCCTGTACATCATAAATTGAAAGTTTTTAGAAAAATACCAAAAATTTACACTAATTTAAATTTGATATTCATAATTGAAAAATGATTTCTTTTTTAACAAATTAAAAACTTATAATTAGTATTAATTAATTTTATAATTAATTCCCATCATTAAAACCAAAAGCGTGTTTTTAAGTAATAATAAACATCAAAAGATTGTTACATATTAATGTCCAATTTAAAAGTGAAATTTCTTCCAATGGCCAGAATTGGATTAAATGGTATAAATATAATTTATTAACACTTTAAAAACAATTAAAAAGATAATAAAACCATGTAAATAAATTAGATTAAAAGGCAGTTTTGAATTAAAATACCTCATTTTTTCACTTTTCATTAAAAAAATGAACATTATTAGAAAATATCAAAATTTCATCCTATTTAAATTTTAATGTCTCGATTATAAAGATGAAAATTATTTTGTCAAATATAACATATAAATGTCACAAAAACAATATTTAGAAAGGGTTCTCTATCAAAAGGCGGTAAATAGAACCTTTAAAGAATATTAGAGTATTTAAGCTTAAAATTAGATCCATTCATATTTTAAGCCTATAACATTTATTGGGTAAATGTAAAAACATTTAACAAACATGTATAATCATATTGTAGTTAGTTATGTTCATTCCCACCAATACCACGGCTAGGCATTATCTACCATTTAAAATAATAATATTATATTATTAGTGTGCAACATAAGATTTCAAAAAAAAACTCGTTGTTGCGTATTGGGTACGCCATCAAACATAGAATCCCCTTTAAAGTAAAATTAATATTTAATTTAAAAATATTTATAAATATAAAAATATATTTTTCTTTATTTACCTGGGATGTTGCAGGTTGTTTTAGTTCAAACTGGGTAGGAAGATGACATGTTATGGAATGATTTTTAGGAAATGATTATTGAAAATTTCTATCTAGAGACTCAAAGATTAAAGGGAGCTATATATTTTATTAGGTTGAATCAGGGGACTAGGTTTGTGATGGATTATGTTGGATGCTTCATAGAATTTCAACTCGTTTTTCATGTATTTTTTGGGGATGTGGAAGATAATGAGAGATTTTTTCAAGATGGACACAGATACGAGATCAATTCGTTGGTGAATATAAACCATTTAAAGTGGATTTCAAATGTGGTGGATCAAAACCTAATTTAATAGGGGAATAAAAATGGGGCTTATAGTGGTGAACTGGTGGACACAATTGGGTAGTCCATTGATATGAATTTTGATGGAAGGAAGCACCATTTTGATGGTATTTTCTAGGGAAGTGGTAGATAGAGTATCCGGGGAAGGGGATTAACATCTCTATTTGGTGACTAAGTGGTTTATTATCAATGTGGTATGATTGGAAACATATATGGTCATTTTCCCTGACAACCAGTTGAGTATCGATTTTGTTGAATAATGGGGAATATATATAGTTCATGTAGGAACCCTTAATTGGTGGGAAACAATGGAGGATCTAGAAATATGTATATTTCATTATGGTGGTATACTACCCAATAACAGGAAGGTTGTTTGAGTTATTAAAGGAATACCAATCTAGGTAGTGGGAATTTTGCTTCATGAAAAGTCCCTCTATATTAGTAAGGTAGTGAATCACCATTATCTCATACTAGATCACAATGGATATGGGTTGGTCATATAGATGTAGTTCATCCTATAGCTGGTAATGGTGTGTCTTGGTCATTGACTTCTCAAGGTCTAATTCATATTTCATCCAATCATTCATGTGCCTTAAATAATATAGGGGCGTCACGTTATTTTATATCCTCTTAGTTTTTTAATTTCATAGGTCTAGTGGGGGATTATATGTGTGGGGTCATTCCTATAAACATGTTCTTGGAGTATTATTAAATAATATTCCACAATGTAGGGATTTTTCATGCGATGATGGTTGGTGAAACTTATTTGGGGACATGTTTCTTCTCAAAATTATAGGTTTTGACCTGATATTTGGGATGGATTGGTTTTTTTAGAACATATCAATTTTTAACACTAAAGGGTGACATTCAAGTGGCTTTAGAGTGAAATTTATGTTCTCTAGGGGAATGTAATTTCCATACAGGACATCTAGGACCAATTTGTTGGTAGTTGGGTATGATCACAACCCAAGAGGCATGTCTCATGCTTAATGATGGTGGAGAATAGTAAATATCCTTTATTCCAATGGTGGATCAGTGCTAGGATGTGTTCCATGTGTAATTATCAAGGATGTCGCATAATAGAGTGGTTTATATTATGATTGTGATTATTAATATGGCTGAACTAGTCTTCATTCTTCCATATAAGAAGAAACTAGAAGAAAATTGGCATGTTAAGATGTTGTTGGATGATTTGGAGAATAACTGTTTTCTTTAGTGAAGTATGTCACCTTAGGTATCTCTATTGTTGGTTTCTATGAAGTCTGAAAGTATGATGTGGTTTTGTGTTGATTACCAAAATTATAATGGGATGATAGTTAAGAACCAATATCTTCTTATGCTTATCAATGATCTATTTCACCAGCAAAAGGGTGCATCTATGTTCTCAAAAATAGATTTGAGGTCAGGGTATCTTCATCTAAGTGTATGACCTTCTCATATATTGAAAATTACTTTTAGGAGAATTTATAGATTATATGAGTTTTTGTGACTCCTTTCTTGTTTACAAACACTCAAGAGTGTTTATGCACTTAACTAATAGATTCATACACACATACCTTTATTTGTTTGTGGTTTTTTTGTAGATGAAATTTTGGTGTACTGTAGTGTAACATCTCAGCCCCAGTTACCCAGAGTCGGTGCATTATTACATAACATAGGCATGATCACAAGAAATATCAAATCTCGAAAGACCGATTAGTTTAGTATCCTTGGAAACACTAGATATATTCATAAGTCTTACATTACATCATAAAAATGAAAACAACAAAAACATCTTTTCTTCATAGTCCACACTCATATCCCCACATACTATCCCTGCAGGTCATTCATTAATTACTTCTTCACATCCTGGGAAAAATAAAACATCGAAAGGGGTGAGCTCAAATGCCTAGTAAGGATAACAATAGAGTGGAAACTTTCATAAATAAGAATAAACATTTAAGGAAATTTATAACTAAAACAAAAACCTTTTAAACTTTAACTTCAACATAGTATGGCAAAATTGAAATAATTCCATTTACTTATTCACATGGATATTCTACTAATCGAATAACCACATGCAATATCAATAACCACTTTCATAATGATCGAATGAAAAATTACAGACTATCATAACCACATATCCAAGGCCTCGTGCCAAGACTACAAATAAGATTTTTCCAAGACCTTGTTCCAAGACACTAGTTTGTCTCATGAGACCTATCGATGCATCGAGGAGCTATAGCGGGCTACACCAGTCATATATTAAGTCCAATGCATTCCCATGTGAAAAGGTTTAAACAAAACATAAACATTCATACTGAAACTAGCATACGAAATGTAAATAATTCATCCATAAACCATGAATGGTATAAAAACAAAACATCCACAGTCAAACATATCACAAAACCTTCAATACAATATATAAGTTTTGTATCATAATAAATCAACTTCAAAAAAGTGTAAAATCCATCAAAGGATGTAGATATAGATGAAATAAAACTCTTTTTAGAGAAATATATCTTTCTATTTTGAAATCATATATTTATAAAATAAAACATTTTCTTTGAAAATATTCTTATTAGCTTTTAAGGGAAGATTCAAAGATTTTATAATGGCGAAAAATAGCCGCTCCCACCGTATAAGTTAAAAAAACATTCTTACCTTAATTCTGCCGAAAAAGTTAAAAAGCACCTTGTTTGGAAAACGACGGAAAGATTCTTTTATAAACCTCTTATAAAAAGTCAAACAAGGTTATAAATGTCTTTAACCCATATTCTTGTAAACAGTAAAATGTTTGAAATACATTCTTAAGAAACATGGATGTGGATGATAAAGAATTCCCAGTAGATTATTACGTATAAACAACCTCGGATAATGAAGAGATTGTGAAATAACCCTTACCTTGTACTTTTCCTTGGTTGGGGTAGGTTAACCTCTTATATAAGTTTGAAATAATTGTTATTAAATTATACAAGAATCATATACATTAATATGATATCATATATGATCTCTTAACATTGATTTGTTAATAATATCTTAGTATTATCGTTGTTTCGGGTGTTAACTTACTCGTTTTATTTTATATGTTTTGTTACGTAAGATTTGTTTGTCATGGATAGGTTGTATCTCAATTATATCCAGAATTATATCATGTCTTTATATACTATTATTAATCATCAAATGAGAATTATACTTGATTGGATACGATGGAGAATGAATCTCATCGCGTTCGTGGAGACAGTAGTCCGTACGTACGCACGAGCGACAATATCATTCTTTTGATATTAAAATAATATATAATTGGATGGTATATCATATATACAGAATCATTATCATGTTATATTTATTATTTACATGAGTTACACATCATTATTATACCCATCCAAATAATAATTTATTGAATAACAATTACACCATGACGTGGAGACAGTAAGCCGTACGCACGCACGTATGGTGACATGTTATTCAAAGGATGGATATAATACTGAATATAGTTGTACCATAGTATATATAAGATACTGGAGTTATTATTTTATAATGGTAATAACAAATAAGGAAGATGTGGAAGAAGAAAGGAACTTGGAAAAGGGTGGTGAAATCATTACCTCTTCTTCGGGTTCTTCCTTTTGATTTGATCAAAACGGCTCTTAGGTTATCTTTATGACTAAATGAATGAATATAGGATGAAGTGAGGGAAGTTGATAGAGTATTTGGGCAGAGTTTGGCCAAGCCAAAAGGCTTTGAGGGTGAGAATTAATGAGAAGGGGGAGTGCTCTTTTATAAGAGGGGTGAGGGGCACCTTTAGAAAAGCTAGAAATATTATTTTATAATAAATTCATATTCGGTTTATAATGGCTCCAAAGTAGATTATTTAAAGGTTAATGTGGGGATGGGTCGAAAACCACTCAAACAATATAATTTAGACAGGTTTGGGTTACTATATTAACCTTATCATTAAGTATTAACTCTTAGTTAATAAGTTTCACTTTTACAGCGTCTCTTTGTATTTTTATATTATATGGTTAATAAACATACTATATATATCCAAGAAACCCTCAAGTGGTCCATTAATGATTCAATATCATGATATAAGTCTCTTGGACGAACCATAGATTTTTAGGAATTTAATATCAATTAATAATATAATATTGGTTTTAAAAACTCTTTTATGTCAATTTTGACACTATTCAAAAATTGATTTTTGTAAAAATCATAACAGAAATATTACTTCGAAGAAAGATAATAAAATAATTCATAACTTATCATATTAACCTAGAAAATTATTTTAATTCATAAAAAGTCTCAAATTATATTTATTTGGCTATCTACAATATCAATCATTTTAATTTTTCACTATTATATTAATTACTGCATCACTATTGTGTCATAAATAAATTAAATTATTTAATGTCTAAAAATTATAAATAAAATACCATTATGTAGGAAATATTTTTATCTTTCTAATTAATATTTATAGTCGAAAATCCATCATATATAACACTTTTTAAAAAAAATTCTAAAAGATATATGCTTTTGTCATTTTTGTATTTATTTTAACTTAATTAAAATAAAGTGTCCCTATCACTTACAAGTTACACCATGGGGTCCCAAAATCGACCCAAAGATGACCATGGTCGGAAATGTATCAACCAATAAGGTTAGGACACGTTTTAGGGTAATTTTTAATTATTATAATATTATTTTTTAACCCTTATTTACCGGATTTACCCTTTAACCATGGAAAATAAAATATTTACCGAAGTAATTATTCAAAATGTCTAAAAATAAAAGTTACCTATTTACATAATTTGAACATCCTGATTCCAAATATGGAATCCATTTTTCCAAATTCAAAACATAGAAGTAGCAGAAATTAATTCAAAATTAATTCCCGCTGTCAAAATACAAAGCGTGTTTTTAAGATATAATAGCTATTAAAAGATTGATACTTGTTTATGTTCGGTTTAATTGTGAAATTATGTCCAATGACAAAAATTATATTAAATGGTAAAAATATATTCTAAATATACTTTAAAACCACTCAAATTCATAATTTATCTATATTAATTATTTTGATTAAAAAAGTTGTTTTTAATTAAAATTTCTTAATTTTCACTATTCATCAAAATATTAAAGTTATCTGAAAAGTACCAAAATTTAACCTTAGGCTAAATTCGATACTCCGAATCCAAAAATGAAGTCCATTTTGAGAGATAAAATTTCTAAAATTTTAAAAAAGTAGGTATTACTATTCATAACGGCTAGTTTGATCGGTTGTGGTGTGTGTTAGAACTCGATGTTGCGTACAACACACGCTATTGCATTACTTAAAGAGAAGCGTACCGTAGAAGCATGGGGTATTAAACTATCCCCTACTTCAAATAATTTTGTCCTTGTAATTTATAGAATACTACCACATGAAAAGAATCAGGTGGTTCTTCATCATAAGTTCCTCGGGTTCCCACGTTGCCTCTTCCATCTTATGGTTTCTCCACAAAACTTTTACCGGACATGTCATCCGGTTTCTCATTACATGTTCTCTCATATCAAGAATCTTGACGGGCTCTTCACAATAAGACAGATCGGGTTCCAGTTCCAATTCCTCATAGGTGAGAACATGCGTTGGGTTAGGAATGTATTTTCTCAATAGAGATACGTGGAACACATCGTGAACTTTGGAGAGACTTGGCGGCATTGCCAATCGGTAATCTATAGCCCCAATTCATTCTAGAATTTCAAAAGGTCCGATGTACCTGGTAATCAATTTACCTTTCTTACCAAAATGTATGACTCCCTTCCATAGAGATACCTTCAGGAAAACATGATCACCGACTTGAAATTCCAAATCCTTCCTTCGATTATCCGCATAGATCTTCTGCGAACATTGAGCTGCTTTGATGTCATTTTGGATTACCTTCACCTTTTCCATAGTTTCCTCAACAGTTCTGGGCCTACAAGTTTTCTTTGACCAACGTCATCCCAACAGGTTGGTGTACGACCTCTCTTTCCGTATAACGCTTCATATGGTGCCATCTGAATACTCGAATGGAAGCTATTGTTATAGAAAAATTCTACCAGAGGTAAGTATTGATCCCACATACCCTGAAAGTCAAGTGAGCAGGATATCAACATGTATTCCAAGGTTTGAATAGTTCGTTTTGATTGTCCATCTGTTTGAGGGTGGTAGGCAGTGCCAAAATGAAGTTCAGTATCCAAGGCTTTCTGAAGACTTTTCTAGAATCTTGATGTAAAATGGGGATCACGATCAGAAAAAATCGATAGGGTTACTACATGAAGTCTCACAACTTCATCAATATATAGTCTTGCTAGACATTCCAGTGGTAGATCTTTTCTTATAGCAAGAAAATGTGCTGACTTGGTAAGACGATCAACAATGACCCATATTGCATCATTCCTTCTAGGAGTCTTTGGTAGCCCCATGACAAAGTCTATCGTAATATTGTTCCATTTCCACTCCGGTATGGGAAGAGGTTGCATGACTCCTCCAGACTGTTGCCTTCCAGCTTTCACTTGTTGACAAACCATACATATTGACACAAAATCAGCAATCTCCCTCTTCATGTTGTCCCACCAAAAATGTCCCTTCAAATCTCTATACATTTTGGTTCTCCTAGGGTGTATAGAGAAATTGGAACTATGAGCATCATCCAGAAATTTCCTTTTTAGATCAGGTATATCGAAAACACAAAGACTCTTCCCGAATTTCAAAATTCCATCTTCATACACAAAGTCTCTCAATCTCCCATCATTTAAAGCTTTAATCTTCTTTTGAAATTCTTCATCATCGGTCTGAGAAATCTTAATCCTTTCTAGTAAGGATGGTTTGGCAACCATTTGAAAAAGCATTGATGTTTCACCTTCCCTGGTTATTCCCATGTCCAATTTCATTAGATCCATGAATATTGGATCCCTTTCAATTATCATATTGTTCAAAACTCTATGGTCTTTTCTGCTCAAAGCATCTGCCACTTTGTTTGCCTTCCCCGAGTGGTAGTGTATCAGGCAATCATAATCCTTGAGTAATTCAAGCCATCTCCTTTGCCTCATGTTGAGTTCTTTTTGTGAGAAAATATACTTCTAACTCTTGTGATCAGTATAAATCTCACATTTTCCCCATAGAGGTAGGGCCTCTATATCTTCAAAGAAAAGATCATAGCTGCTAACTCAAGATCATGATTAGGATAGTTTTTTTCATGAATTTTCAACTATCGTGATGCATAGGCAATAACCCTATCATTCTGCATAAGGACACAACCATGTCCTTTCTTCGATGCATCACTATAAATAACGAACCCATCATTCCCAGATGGTAGAGTCAATATAGGAGCATTGACTAATCTTCTCTTCAGTTCTTAGAAAAATTCTTCACACTCTTTTTTCCGAACAAATTTAATCCCTTTACGTGTGAGCTTTGTTAATGGGTTAGCCAATCAGGCAAAATTCTGGATGAAACGTCGACAATAACCTGCCAAACCAATAAAACTGCATACCTCAGTTATACTCATAGGTGCTGGCCATTATTTGATTGTCTTGGTCTTAGAAGGATCTACAAAGATTCCATCTTTAGAGAAAATATGTCCAAGAAAAGAAATCTCATGAATCCAGAATTCACACTTGCTAAACTTCCCATATAATTCATGCCTTCTCAGAGTCTTCAGGATAATGCGCAAGTGTCTTCATGATCCTCGTAGCTTTTGGAGTATACCAAGATATGACCAATAAATACCACCACAAATTGATCGAGATATTCCTTGAAAACACTATCCATCAGATCCATGAATACAGAGGGTGCATTAGTCAACCCAAAAGGCATTACAGTAAACTCGTAATGCCCGTACCTGGTTCGAAATGCTGTCTTCGGAATGTCTTCCTTCTTTACACACAAATGATGGTATCCAGATCAAAGGTCAATCTTTGAAAAGTATTGAACTCCATGCAGTTGGTCAAATAAATCATCAATGCGAGGTAGGGGATACTTGTTCTTTATTGTTATAGCATTGATCTCCCTATAGTCGATACATATCCTCATAGATCCATCTTTCTTTTTAACAAGAAGAATAGGGGCTCCCCATGGAGAAACACAAGGGTGAATAAATCACTTATTACTCAATTCCTCTAGTTGTTTCTTTAGTTCAACTAATTCTACAGTGTCCATTTTATAAGGGGTCTTCGATATAGTCCTTGATCCAGGAATTAAATCAATGGAAAACTCAACTTATTGTTCTGTAGGATGTCCAGGTAAATCTTCCGGAAATACATCTATAGATTCTTTCACAACAGGTACATCCTCTATTTTAACATTCCTTTCCTCACCCACAATCATTTCATTCTCTTCCTCCCCAATAATTGAATTTAGTTGAGCTACTGGGGGTGGATCTAGATAATAATTAGGTGGTGACGATTCTGCTCTAAAGATAAGGTGTTCCTTATCATCATCATCAAAAATCATAACCTCCTTCTTCTTACAAATAATCTTCACATCATAGTATGAAAGTAAATCCATACCAAGGATTATATCAAAATCAATCACAGGTATGATGATGAGATCGGCAGATAAAGAACATTTATGTGCTCTAATGGGGACTAATTCACAAAAATTTGTTGCAATGATACTTCCCTTAGGAGTTTTAACTAACAACTCCCTTGTTAAATGAAATTGGAAATATCTAATTTTCCTAGAAAACTGGGAAGATATGAAACAATGTGATGATCCAGAATCAAATAATGCATTTGTTAAACTTGAGGAAACCATTAAATTACCATCCACCACGTCTTTTGGAGCTTCTACCTCAGTAGTAGTGATAGAAAAATATTGGCCTTGATCCGTTGGCCTTTTTTGAGGTAAGTTACCCTAAAGATTAGGACATTAATTTGCATAATGTCCCATCTCCCTGCAATTGTAGCACTGAACATTTTTAGCTTCCTTCTTCCCTTGGAAATCACGAGCTTGGTGGCCTTTTTCACCACACTTGTAACAGACACCCATTCCCTTCAAGAAAGTACTGGGGTGTTTCTTCCCACATTTACCACATGATGGATATTCAACCTTTCCCTTGTTCCCCTTATTTCCATTCCAATATTGATCAGTAGATCTCTTCTTCTCTTGCTATGCTTTAAAGTCATAAGACTTAGAGAATTCCTTTTCTCTCTTGATAGCACATGAGGCAATGTCTTCGTATGATGAGAAGGATTGTGAGACTAATGCTCGACAAAGAAATGGTTTTAACCCATCAAAGAAATGATAAATATTACTTCTTGGGTTACATATATAATCTCCAACATACCTTGATAACCTTGTAAAGTTAGCCTCACACTTTGTGACATTCTCATCCTCCTTTTGTCTCAGACTCAGAAATTGCCTTTCCATATCTGGTCGATGGTCACGAGGAAAGTATTTTTCTAAAAATAGATCTTTGAACTCTCTCCATTCCATATTTGATACATCATCATCTTCCTTCATGTTTTTAATCAATGACCACCATTGATCAACATCTCTAGTGAGGCGGTAAACTACCATGATAACTTTTTCCCTTTCACTACACCCCAAAGCCTGAAATATTTTGTAACGCCCCGACCCCAGCTACCCAGAGTCGGTGCATTAATTACATAACATTGGCATGATCACAAGAAAGATCAAATCTCGAAAGACCGATTGGTTTAGTAGCCTTGGAAACACTAGATATATTCATACGTTTTACATTACATCATAAAATCAAAAACTACTACAACAACATAATGTTTCCACAGTCCACACTACAATCCCCTCATAATATCCCTGCAGGTCATTCATAACTTACATCTTCACTTCCTGGGAAAAATAAAACATAGAAAAGGGGTGAGCTCAAATGCCCAGTAAGGATAACAATAAGGTGGAAACTTTCATAAATAAGAATAAACATTTAAGGCAATGTATAACTAAAACAAAAGCCTTTTAAATACGAACTTTCAACATGGTATAGCATAAATAAAATGAAATAATGCCATTTACTTATTCACATGGATATTCTACTAAACGAATAATCACATGCAAAAATCAATAACCACTTTCATAATGTTGGAATGTATAATGCCAGACTATCATAACCACATAGCCAAGGCCTCGTGCCAAGACTACAAATAAGATTTTGTCAAGGCCTTGTGCCAAGACACTAGTTTGTCTCATGAGACCTACCGATGCATCGAGGAGCTATAGCGGGCTCCACCTGTCACTTATTAAGTCCAATGCATTCCCATATGAAAAGGTTTAAACATAACATAAACATTCGTATTAAAACTAGCATACGAAATGTCAATACTTTCACAATAAACTATGAATGGTATAAAAATAGCACATCCACAGTCAAACATATCACAAAACCTTCAATACAATATAGAAGTTTTGTATCATAATAAATCAACTTCAAATAATCTTAAAATCCATCAAAGGATGTTGACATAGATGAAATCAAAATTCTTTTTAAAGAAATATCTCCTTTTATTTTGAAATAATTTAAGATCCATATAAAATAAAACATTTTCTTTGAAAATATTCTTATAAGCTTGTAAGGAAAGCTTTGAAGATTTTATAACGGCGTAAAATAACCGCACCCGCCGTATAAGTTAAAAAAAACATTCTTACCTCAATTCAGTCGAAAAGGTTAAAAAGGACCTTGTTTTGAAAACGACGGAAAGATTCCTTTATAAACCTCTTATAAAAAGTCAAAAAAGGGTATAAATGACTTTAACCCATATTCTTGTAAATAGTAAAAATGTTTTGAAATACATTTTTAAGAAACATGGATGTGGATGATAAAGAGATCCCAGTAGATTATTACATATAAACAACCTCGGATAATGAAGAGATTGTGAAATAACCCTTACCTTGTACTTTTCCTTGGTTGGGGTAGGTTAACCTCCTGTATAATGGTGAAATAATTGTTATTAAATTATACAAGAATCATATATATTAATATGATATCATATATGATCTTTTAACATTGATTTATTAATAATATCTTAGAATTATCATCGTTTCGGGTGTTAACTTACTCATTTTCTTTTATATGTTTTGTTACATAAGCCATGTTTGTTGTATCTTATTCATATCCAGAATGATATCAAGTCCTTAAACATCATTTTTAAATCATAAAATGATAATTATACTTGAATGGATACGATGGAGAATGAATCTCATCGCGTTCGTGGAGACGGTAGTCCGTACGTACGCACGAGCGACAATATCATTCTTTTGATATTAAAATAATATATAAATGAATGGTATATCATATATACAGAATCATTAACATGTTATATTTATTATTTACATGAGTTATACATCATTATTATACCCATCCAAATAATATTATATTGAATAACAATTACACCACGACGTGGAGACGGTAAGCCGTACGTACGCACGTATGGTGACATGTTATTCAAAGGGTGGATAGAATACTGAATATGGTTGTACCATACTTATAATAACATCACAGTATATGTGAGATACTGGAGTTATTATTTTAGAATGGTAAGAACAAAGGAAGAAGAAGTGGAAGAAGAAATGAACTTAGAAAAGGGTGGTGAAATCATTACCTCTTCTTCGGGTTCTTCCTTTTGATTTGATCAAAAGGGCTCCTTAGGTTGGCTTTCTGATCAAACTAATGCCTCTAGGTTGTAGTTAGGGATGTTGGGAGATTATTTGGGCAGAGTTTGGCCGAACCAAAAGGCTTTGAAGGTGTGAAGAAATGAGAAGGAGGAGTGCCCTTTTATAAGAGGGGTGAGGGGCACCTTTGGAAAAGCTAGAAATATTAATTTATAATAAATTCATATTCGGTTTCCAATGGCTCCAAAGTTGACTATTCAAAGTTTGAGGTGGGGATAAGTCGAAAAAAACTCATCCAATAGAATTTAGACAGGTTTGGGTACTTATATTAACCTTATCTTTAAGTATTAACTCTAAGTTAATTAGTTTCACTTTTACAATGTCTCTTTGTATTTTTATATATTATGGTTAATAAACTTACTATATACATCCAAGCGACCCCCAAGTGGTCCATTAATGATTAACCTATCATAATATAAGTCTCTTGGCCGAACCTTAGATTTTTAGGAATTTAATATCAATTAATAATATAATATTTGTTTTAAGAACTCTTTTATGTCAATTTTGACACTATTCAATAGTTGATTTTTGTGAAACTCATAACAGATTGATTACTTCGAACAAAGTCTATTAAATCAATCCTAATATATCATATTAGCCTAGAAAATTAGTTTAATTCATTAAAAGTTTCATATTATATTTGTTTGGGTATTTATAATATCGATTATTTTAATTTTTCACTATTATAGTAATTACTGCATCATCATTGTGTCATAAATAAAATAAATTATTTAATGTCTAAAAATTATAAATAAAATATCATTATGTAGGAAATCGTTTTATCTTTCTAATGAATATTTATAATCTAAAATCCAACTTATATAACCCTATGTAACAATTGTTTTGCTAAAAGATATATGCTTGCTTCATTTTTGTATTCATTTTGACTTAATTAAAATAAAGTGTCATTATCACTTACAAGTGGATCCATGGGGTCCCAAAATTGACACAAGGATGCCCATGGTCGACCATGTATCAACCAATAGGGTTAAGACACGTTTTAGGGTAATTTAGTATTATTATAATATTATTTTTTTAACCCTTATTTACCGGATTTACCCTTTAACCATGGTAAATAAAATATTTACCGCAGTAATTATTCAAAATGTGTAAAAATAAAAGTTACCTATTTACACAATTTGAACATCCTGATTCCAAATATGGAATCCATTTTCCTAAATTCAAAACACAGAATTGGCAGAAATTAATTTAAAATTAATTCCCGCTGTCAAAACAAAAAGCGTGTTTTTAAGAGATAATAACTATCAAAAGATTGACACTTGTTTATGTTCGGTTTAATTGTAAAATTATGTCCAATGATAAACATTAAATTGAATGGTAAAAATATATTCTAAATATACTTTAAAACCACTCAAATTCATAATTTATCACTATTAATTATTTTGATTAAAAAAGTTGTTTTTAATTAAAATTTAGAAATTTTCACTATTCATCAAAATATGAAAGTTATCCGAAATGTACCAAAATTTCACCCTAGGCTAATTTCAATATTCCGAATCCAAAAATGAAGTCCATTTTGAAATATAAAATATATATGATTTCAAAAAGTAGGTATTACTATTCACAATGGCTAGTTTAATTAGTTGTGGTGTGTTAGAACTCGGTGTTGCGTACAACACACGCTATCACATTATTCAAAGAGAAGCGTACCGTAGAAGCTTGGGGTGTTACATTCTCCACTCCTTCAAATAATTGCGTCCTCGCAATTTCTAGGGTATTACTGTATAAAAAGACTCGGGTGGTTCTTCATCATAAGTTCCTCGGGTTCCCACGTTGCCTCTTCTATCTTATGATTCCTCCACAAAACTTTTACCAGACGCGTCGTCCGGTTTCTCAGCACTTGTTCTCTTGTATCAAGAATCTTGATGGGCTCTTCGCAATAAGACAGATCAGGTTCCAGTTCTAAATCTTCATAGGTGAGTACATGCGTTGGGTCAGGCATGTATTTCCTCAACAGAGATACGTGGAACACATCGTGAACTTTGGAGAGACTTGGCGGCATTGCCAATCGGTAAGCTACAGCCCCAATTCGTTCTAGAATTTCGAAAGGTCCGATGTACCTGGGACTCAATTTACCTTTCTTACCAAAACGTATGACTCCCTTCCACGGAGATACCTTCAGAAAAACATGATCACCGACTTGAAATTCCAAATCCTTCCTTCGATTATCGGCATAGCTCTTCTGCCTACTTTGAGCTGCTTTGATGTGATTTTGGATTACTTTCACCTTTTCCACCGTTTCCTCCACCAGCTCTGGGCCTACAAGTTTTCTTTCACCAACGTCATCCCAACAGGTTGGTGTACGACATCTCTTTCCGTATAACGCTTCATATGGTGCCATCTGTATACTCGAATGGAAGCTATTGTTATAGGAAAATTCTACCAGTGGTAAATATTGATCCCACATACCCTGAAAGTCAAGTGAGCAAGATCTCAACATGTCTTCTAAGGTTTGAATAGTCCGTTCTGATTGTCCGTCTGTCTGAGGGTGGTAAGCAGTGCTCAAATGAAGTTCTGTATCCAGGGATTTCTGAAGTCTTTTCCAGAATCTTGAAGTAAAACGGGGATCACGATCCGAAACAATTGATAGGGGTACTCAATGAAGTCTCACAACTTCATTAATATATAGTCTTGCTAGACGTTCCAGGGGTAGATCTTCTCTTATAGCAAGAAAATGTGCTGACTTGGTAAGACGATCAACAATAACCCATATTGCATCGTTCCTTCTAGGAGTCTTTGGTAGCCCCATGACAAAGTCCATCGTAATATTGTCCCATTTCCACTCCGGTATGGGAAGAGGTTGCATGACTCCTCCAGGCTGTTGCCTTCCAGCTTTGACTTGTTGACAAACCATACATCTTGACACAAAATCAGCAATCTCCCTCTTCATGTTGTCCCACCAAAAATGTTCCTTCAAATCTCTATACATTTTGGTGCTCCCAGGGTGTATAGAGAAATTGGAACTATGAGCGTCATCCAACAATTCCCTTTTTAGATCAGGTATATTGGGAACACAAAGTCTCTTCCCGAATTTCAAAATTCCATCTTCATACACAAAGTCTCTCAATCTCCCATCATTCACAGCTTTAATCTTCTTCTGAAATTCTTCATCATCGGTCTGAGAACTCTTAATCCTTTCTAGTAAAGATGGTTTGGCAACCATTTGAAAAAGCATTGATGTTTCACCTTCCCTGGTTATTCCCATGTCCATCTTCACTAGATCCATGAAAATTGGATCCCTTTCAATTCTCATCATGTTCAGAACTCCATGGTCTTTTCTGCTCAAAGCATCTGCTACTTTGTTTGCTTTCCCCGGGTGGTAGTGTATCGTGCAATCATAATCCTTGAGTAATTCAAGCCATCTCCTTTGCCTCATGTTGAGTTCTTTTTGTGAGAAAATATACTTCAGACTCTTGTGATCAGTATAAATCTCACATTTTTCACCATAGAGGTAGTGCCTCCATATCTTCAAAGCAAAGATCACAGCTGCTAACTCAAGATCGTGAGTAGGATAGTTTTGTTCATGAATTTTCAACTGTCGTGATGCATAGGCAATAACTCTATCATTCTGCATAAGGACACAACCAAGTCCTTTCTTTGATGCATCACTATAAATAACGAACCCATCATTCCCCGATGGTAGAGTCAATATAGGAGCATTGACTAATCTTCTCTTCAGTTCTTCGAAACATTCTTCACACTCTTTTGTCCAAACAAATTTAACCCCTTTACGTGTGAGCTTCGTTAATGGGTTAGCCAATCGGGCAAAATTCTGGACGAAACGTCGATAATAACCTGCCAAACAAATAAAACTACGTACCTCAGTTATACTCATAGGTGCTGGCCATTCTTGGATTGCCTTGGTCTTAGAAGGATCAACAGAGATTCCATCTTTAGAGACAATATGGCCAAGAAAAGAAATCTTCTGAAGCCAGAATTCACACTTGCTAAACTTTCCATATAATTCATGCCTCCTCAGAGTCTTCAAGATAATGCGCAAGTGATTTTCATGATCTTCATAGGTTTTGGAGTATACCAATATATCATCAATAAATACCACCACAAATTCATCGAGATACTCCTTGAAAACTCTATTCATCAGATCCATGAATACAGAGGGTGCATTAGTCAATCCAAACGGCATTACAGTAAACTCGTAATGCCCGTACCTGGTTCGAAATGCTGTCTTCGGAATGTCTTCCTTCTTTACACACAACTGATGGTATCCAGATCGAAGGTCAATCTTTGAAAAGTATTGAGCTCTATGCAGTTGGTCAAATAAATCATCAATACGAGGTAGGGGATACTTGTTCTTTATCATTATAGCATTGATCTCCCTGTAGTCGATACATAACCTCATAGATCCATCTTTCTTTTTAACAAAAAGAACAGGGGCTCCCCATGGAGAAACACTAGGGCGAATAAATCCCTTATTACTCAATTCCTCTAGTTGTTTCTTTAGTTCGACTAACTCTACAGTGGCCATTCTATAAGGGGTCTTCGATATAGGCCTTGATCCAGGAATCAAATCAATGGAAAACTCTACTTCTCGTTCTGGAGGATGTCCAGGTAAATCTTCCGGAAATACATCTACAAATTCTTTCACAATAGGTACATCCTCTATTTGAACATTACTTTCCTCACCGACAGTTATTTCATTCTCTTCCTCCCCGATAATTGAATTAAGTTGAGCTACAGGGGGTGGATCTAAATAAGAATTAGGTGGTGACGATTCTGCTCTAAAAATAAGGTGCTCCTTATCATTATCATCAAGAATCGTAACCTCTTTCTTCTTACAATAAATCTTCGCATCATAGTCCGAAAGCCAGTCCATACCGAGGATTATATCAAACTCAATCATAGGTATGACGATGAGGTCAGCAGATAAAGAAAATTTATGTGCTCTAATGGGGACTGATTCACAAAACTTTGTTGCAACGATACTTCCCTTAGGAGTTTTAACTGACAACTCCCTTATTAAATCAAATTGGAAATATCTAATTTTATTAGCAAACTGGGAAGATATGAAACAATGCGATGATCCAGAATCAAATAATGCATTTGCTAAACTTGAGGAAACCATTAAATTACCTGCCACCACGTCTTTCGGAGCTTCTACCTCAGCAGTAGTGATAGTATAAGCCTGGCCTTGATCCCTTGGCCTTTTCTGAGGTAAGTTCTCCTGACGCTTAGGACATGCATTTGCATAATGCCCCATCTCCCTGCAATTGTAGCACTGAATGTTGGTAGCTTCCTTCTTCCCCTTGCAATCATGAGCTTGGTGGCCCTTTTCACCACACTTGTAACAGACTCCCATTCCCTTCAAGCAAGTACCAGGATGTTTCTTCCCGCATTTACCACAAGATGGATATTCAACCTTTCCTTTCTTCCCTTTATTTCCATTCCCAGATTGATCAGCAGGTCTCTTCTTCTCTTGCTTTGCTTTAAAGTCATAAGACTTAGAGAATTCCTTTTCGGTCTTGATAGCACATGAGACAATGTCTTCGTACGATGAAAAAGATTGTGAGACTAATGCTCGACGGAGAAATGGTTTTAACCCATCAAAGAAACGATCAATCTTACTTCTTGGGTTGCGAATATAATCACCAGCGTACCTCGCTAACCTTGTAAAGTTAGCCTCATACTCTGTGACATTCTCATCCTCCTTTTGTCTCAGACTCAGAAATTGTCTTTCCATATCTGCTCGATGGTCGCGAGGAAAGTATTTTTCTAAAAACAGATCTTTGAACTCCCTCCATTCCATATTTGATACTTCATCATCTTCCTTCGTATTTTGAATCAATGACCACCATTGATCAGCATCTCCAGTGAGGCGGTAAACTGCCATGATAACTTTTTCCCTTTCACTGCTCCCCAAAGCCTGAAATATTTTCTCTAGGGAAAATATCCATTGCTCAGCTACTACGGGATTTGTATTCCCATTGAACGTTGGTGTTTGTTGCCTCATGAATCGATCTAACATTGATCCTCCACGCTGCGGATCAGGGTGCTCCATACGGGTAAGGTTATTATTCATAACCTGAGTAAGTTGTCCCAGTACGGTGATTAGCTGATCAGCACCAGTTGCATCACCAGCCCCACTATAATTATCTTGAGCAGGAGGGCAAACCCTACATGGAGTGCGTGCATTGATATGGTTTCCATTTCTTCCACTAGGCGCCATTTCTAAAAAATGGCATAAACTAGATCAGTTTATGCATCAAAATACATAATCCCATACTTATAAAACACTAAACATAAATTGAACTAACTATGGATATAATCCATAATCATAAATATGTTTTCTTTGAGGAAGTATATACTCATAAACCCTTCATAATGATTTGTAAAGAAAGTGAGAGTTATCCTAAGCATATCCCCCGGGAGTGTCGTAACCAAGAGTGCAGCAAGGCCCGTTGTCGTGCACCAGTTCCCGTTCGAGTCTAGCTCAAAGCGGTGTTTTCGGGTTTTACCCCTAGGTACATCTGTGCCAGAGCCGCCTCTACCTGCTCGTATCCAGACAGGGATGTATTGCTCGGAAAACTCACAAAATCTCTACAATACCAAAATTCTAGGAAGTTCTTCTATACTAATCCTCAAAGTTCATCTTAAGTCTACGTGCTCTAATCAGAGTTTATCTAAATCTAGCTTCCAAGGTTTGTACTAAACTTCCTCTGATACCAACTGTAACGCCCCGACCCCAGCTACCCAGAGTCGATGCATTAATTACATAACATTGGCATGATCACAAGAAAGATCAAATCTCGAAAGACCGATTGGTTTAGTAGCCTTGGAAACACTAGATATATTCATAAGTTTTACATTACATCATAAAATCAAAAACTACTACAACAACATAATGTTTCCACAGTCCACACTACAATCCCCTCATAATATCCCTGCAGGTCATTCATAACTTACATCTTCACTTCCTGGGAAAAATAAAACATAGAAAAGGGGTGAGCTCAAATGCCCAGTAAGGATAACAATAAGGTGGAAACTTTCATAAATAAGAATAAACATTTAAGGCAATGTATAACTAAAACAAAAGCCTTTTAAATACGAACTTTCAACATGGTATGGCATAAATAAAATGAAATAATGCCATTTACTTATTCACATGGATATTCTACTAAACGAATAATCACATGCAAAAATCAATAACCACTTTCATAATGTTGGAATGCATAATGCCAGACTATCATAACCACATAGCCAAGGCCTCGTGCCAAGACTACAAATAAGATTTTGTCAAGGCCTTGTGCCAAGACACTAGTTTGTCTCATGAGACCTACCGATGCATCGAGGAGCTATAGCGGGCTCCACCCGTCACTTATTAAGTCCAATGCATTCCCATATGAAAAGGTTTAAACATAACATAAACATTCGTATTAAAACTAGCATACGAAATGTCAATACTTTCACAATAAACTATGAATGGTATAAAAATAGCACATCCACAGTCAAACATATCACAAAACCTTCAATACAATATAGAAGTTTTGTATCATAATAAATCAACTTCAAATAATCTTAAAATCCATCAAAGGATGTTGACATAGATGAAATCAAAATTCTTTTTAAAGAAATATCTCCTTTTATTTTGAAATAATTTAAGATCCATATAAAATAAAACATTTTCTTTGAAAATATTCTTATAAGCTTGTAAGGAAAGCTTTGAAGATTTTATAACGGCGTAAAATAACCGCACCCGCCGTATAAGTTAAAAAAAAACATTCTTACCTCAATTCAGTCGAAAAGGTTAAAAAGGACCTTGTTTTGAAAACGACGGAAATATTCCTTTATAAACCTCTTATAAAAAGTCAAAAAAGGGTATAAATGACTTTAACCCATATTCTTGTAAATAGTAAAAATGTTTTGAAATACATTTTTAAGAAACAGGGATGTGGATGATAAAGAGATCCCAGTAGATTATTACATATAAACAACCTCGGATAATGAAGAGATTGTGAAATAACCCTTACCTTGTACTTTTCCTTGGTTGGGGTAGGTTAACCTCCTGTATAATGGTGAAATAATTGTTATTAAATTATACAAGAATCATATATATTAATATGATATCATATATGATCTTTTAACATTGATTTATTAATAATATCTTAGAATTATCATCGTTTCGGGTGTTAACTTACTCATTTTCTTTTATATGTTTTGTTACATAAGCCATGTTTGTTGTATCTTATTCATATCCAGAATGATATAAAGTCCTTAAACATCATTTTTAAATCATAAAATGATAATTATACTTGAATGGATACGATGGAGAATGAATCTCATCGCGTTCGTGGAGACGGTAGTCCGTACGTACGCACGAGCGACAATATCATTCTTTTGATATTAAAATAATATATAAATGAATGGTATATCATATATACAGAATCATTAACATGTTATATTTATTATTTACATGAGTTATACATCATTATTATACCCATCCAAATAATATTATATTGAATAACAATTACACCACGACGTGGAGACGGTAAGCCGTACGTACGCACGTATGGTGACATGTTATTCAAAGGGTGGATAGAATACTGAATATGGTTGTACCATACTTATAATAACATCACAGTATATGTGAGATACTGGAGTTATTATTTTAGAATGGTAAGAACAAAGGAAGAAGAAGTGGAAGAAGAAATGAACTTAGAAAAGGGTGGTGAAATCATTACCTCTTCTTCGGGTTCTTCCTTTTGATTTGATCAAAAGGGCTCCTTAGGTTGGCTTTCTGATCAAACTAATGCCTCTAGGTTGTAGTGAGGGATGTTGGGAGATTATTTGGGCAGAGTTTGGCCGAACCAAAAGGCTTTGAAGGTGTGAAGAAATTAGAAGGAGGAGTTCCCTTTTATAAGAGGGGTGAGGGGCACCTTTGGAAAAGCTAGAAATATTAATTTATAATAAATTCATATTCGGTTTCCAATGGCTCCAAAGTTGACTATTCAAAGTTTGAGGTGGGGATAAGTCTAAAACAACTCATCCAATAGAATTTAGACAGGTTTGGGTACTTATATTAACCTTATCTTTAAGTATTAACTCTAAGTTAATTAGTTTCACTTTTACAATGTCTCTTTGTATTTTTATATATTATGGTTAATAAACTTACTATATACATCCAAGCGACCCCCAAGTGGTCCATTAATGATTAACCTATCATAATATAAGTCTCTTGGCCGAACCTTAGATTTTTAGGAATTTAATATCAATTAATAATATAATATTTGTTTTAAGAACTCTTTTATGTCAATTTTGACACTATTCAATAGTTGATTTTTGTGAAACTCATAACAGATTGATTATTTCGAAAAAAGTCTATTAAATCAATCCTAATATATCATATTAGACTAGAAAATTAGTTTAATTCATTAAAAGTTTCATATTATATTTGTTTGTGTATTTATAATATCAATTATTTTAATTTTTCACTATTATAGTAATTACTGCATCATCATTGTGTCATAAATAAAATAAATTATTTAATGTCTAAAAATTATAAATAAAATCTCATTATGTAGGAAATCTTTTTATCTTTCTAATGAATATTTATAATCTAAAATCCAACTTATATAACCCTATGTAACAATTGTTTTTCTAAAAGATATATGCTTGCTTCATTTTTGTATTCATTTTGACTTAATTAAAATAAAGTGTCATTATCACTTACAAGTGGATCCATGGGGTCCCAAAATTGACACAAGGATGCCCATGGTGGACCATGTATCAAACAATAGGGTTAAGACACGTTTTAGGGTAATTTAGTATTATTATAATATTATTTTTTTAACCCTTATTTACCGGATTTACCCTTTAACCATGGTAAATAAAATATTTACCGCAGTAATTATTCAAAATGTGTAAAAATAAAAGTTACCTATTTACAAAATTTGAACATCCTGATTCCAAATATGGAATCCATTTTCCTAAATTCAAAACACAGAAGTGGAAGAAATTAATTTAAAATTAATTCCCGCTGTCAAAACAAAAAGCGTGTTTTTAAGAGATAATAACTATCAAAAGATTGACACTTGTTTATGTTCGGTTTAATTGTAAAATTATGTCCAATGATAAACATTAAATTGAATGGTAAAAATATATTCTAAATATACTTTAAAACCACTCAAATTCATAATTTATCACTATTAATTATTTTGATTAAAAAAGTTGTTTTTAATTAAAATTTAGAAATTTTCACTATTCATCAAAATATGAAAGTTATCCGAAATGTACCAAAATTTCACCCTAGGCTAATTTCAATATTCCGAATCCAAAAATGAAGTCCATTTTGAAATATAAAATATATATGATTTCAAAAAGTAGGTATTACTATTCACAATGGCTAGTTTAATTAGTTGTGGTGTGTTAGAACTCGGTGTTGCGTACAACACACGCTATCACATTATTCAAAGAGAAGCGTACCGTAGAAGCTTGGGGTGTTACATATTTTCTATAGGGAATTTATCCATTACTTAGCTACAAAGGGATTTGTACTCCCATTGAACATTGGTGTTTGTTGCCTCATCAATCGATCTAACATTGATCCTCCACACTGCGGATCAGGGTTCTCCATACGGGTAAGGTTATTATTCATAACCTGAGTGAGTTGTCCCAGTATGGTGATTAGCTGATCGGCACCAGTTGCATAACCGGCTCCACTATAATTATCTTGAGAAGGACGGAAATCCCTACATGGAGTGCATGCATTGAACGATTTCCATTTCTTCCACTAGGCACCATTTCTAAACAATGGCATAAACTAGATCTGTTTATGAATCAAAATACATAATTCTATACTTATAAAACACTTAACATAAATTGAACTATTTATGGATATAATCCATTATCATAAAAATGTTTTGTTTGAAGAAGTATATACTCATAAACCATTCATAATGATTTGTAAAGAAAACGAGAGTTATCCTAATCATATACCCTGAGAGTGTCGTATCTAAGAGTGCAGCAAGGCCCATTGTCGTGCACCAGTTCCCGTTCGATTCTAGCTCAAAGCGGTGTTTTCGGGTTTTAGCCCTAGGTACATCTGTTCCAGAGCCGCCTCTACCTGCTCGTATCCAGACAGAGATGTATTTCTTGGAAAACTCACAAAATCTCTACAATACCAAAATTCTAAGAAGTTCTTCTATACTAATCCTCAAAGTACATCTTAGGTATATGTGCTCTAATTAGAGTTTATCAAAATCTATCTCTCAAGGGTTGTAATAAACTTCCTCTGATACCAACTGTAACGTCCTAGCCCCAGTTACCCAGAGTCGATGCATTATTACATAACATTGGCATGATCACAAGAAAGATAAAATCTCGAAAGACCTATTAGTTTAGTAGCCTTGGAAACACTAGATATATTCATAAGTCTTACATTACATCATAAAAATGGAAACTACAACAACATATTTTCTTCATAGTTCACACTAATATCCCCACATACTATCCCTGTAGTTCATTCATAAATTACTTCTTCACATCCTGGTAAAAATAAAACATTGAAATAGGCGAGCTCAAATGCCCAGTAAGGATAACAATATAGCGGAAACTTTCATAAATAAGAATAAACATTTATGGAAATGTGTAACTAAAACAAAAGCCTTTTAAACTTGAACTTAAACATAGTATGGAAAAAATGAAATAATTCCATTTACTTATTCACATGGATATTCTACTAATCGAATAATCACATGCAATATCAATAACCACTTTCATAATGATGGAATACATAATGCCAGACTATCATAACCACATAGCCAAGGCCTCCTGCCAAGACTACAAATAAAATTTTTCCAAGGCCTTGTGCCAAGACACTAGTTTGTCTCATGAGACCTATCGATGCATCAAAGAGCTATATCGGGCTCCACCCGTCACATATTAAGTCCAATGCATTCCCATATGAAAAGGTTTAAACATCACATAAACATTCATATTAAAACTAGAATACGAAATGTAAATACTTCATCCATAAACCATGAATGGTATAAAAATAACACATCCACAGTCAAACATATCACAAAACCTTCAATACAATATAGATGTTTTGTATCATAATAAATCAACTTCAATTAAGCGTAAAATCCATCAAAGGATGTTGACATAGATGAAATCAAACTCTTTTTAGAGAAATATCACTTTCTATTTTGAAATCATATATTTATAAAATAAAACATTTTCATTGAAAATATTCTTATAAGCTTGTAAGGGAAGCTTTGAAGATTTTATAACGGCGGAAAATAGCCGCTTCCGCCATATAAGTTAAGAAAAACATTCTTACGTTAATTCTGCTGAAAAGGTTAAAAAGCACCTTGTTTGAAAAATGATGGACAGATTCCTTTATAAACCTCTTATAAAAGGTCAAACAAGGGTATAAATGTCTTTAACCCAGATTCTTGTAAATAGTAAAAATGTTTGAAATACATTCTTAAGAAACATGGATGTGGATGATAAAGAAATCCCAGTAGATTATTACGTATAAACAACCTCGGATAATGAAGAGATTGTGAAATAACCCTTACCTTGTAATTTTCCGTGGTTGGGGTAGGTTAAACTCCTATATAATGGTTAAATAATTATTATTAAATTATACGAGAATCATATACATTAATATGATATCATATATGATCTTTTAACATTGATTTGTTAATAATATCTTAGTATTATCGTTGTTTTGGGTGTTAACTTACTCATTTTCTTTTATATGTTTTGTTACGTAAGCTGTGTTTTTCATGGATATGTTGTATCTTAATCATATAAAGAATTATATCAAGTCCTTATATACTATTATTAATCATCAAATGATAATTATACTTGAATGGATACAATGGAGAATGAATCTCATCGCGTTCGTGGAGACGGTAGTCCGTATGTACGCACGAGCGACAATATCATTCTTCTGATTTTAAAATAATATATAATTGGATGGTATATTGTATATAAAGAATCATTATCATGTTATATTTATTATTTATATGAGTTACACATCATTATTATACGCATCCAAATAATAATTTATTGAATAACAATTACACCACGACGTGGAGACGGTAAGCCGTACGCACGCACGTATGGTGACATGTTATTCAAAGGATGGATATAATACTGAATATGGTTATACCATATTTATAATAGCATCACAGTATATATAAGATACTGGAGTTATTATTTTATAATGGTAATAACAAAGAAGGAAGAAGTGGAAGAAGAAAGGAACTTGGAAAAGGGTGGTGAAATCATTACCTCTTCTTCGGGTTCTTCTTTTTGATTTGATCAAAAGGGCTCTTAGGTTGGCTTTATGACTAAAGGAAGGCCTATAGGATTAAGTGAGGGAAGTTGAGAGAGTATTTGGGCAGAGTTTGGCCAAGCCAAAATGATTTTATGGTGTGAATTAATGAGAAGGGGGAGTGCCCTTTTATAAGAGGGGTGAGGGGGACCTTTGGAAAAGCTAGAAATATTATTTTATAATAAATTCATATTCGGTTTCTAATGGATCCAAAGTAGATTATTTAACTTTTAAGGTAAGGATGGGTCAAAAAAAAACTCAACCAATAGAATTTAGACAGGTTTGGGTTACAATATTAACTTTATCATTAAGTATTAACTCTTAGTTAATTAGTTTCACTTTTACAATGTCTCTTTGTATTTTTATATTATATGGTTAATAAACTTACTATATACATCCAAGAGACCCCCCAAGTTGACCATTAATGATACACCTATCATGATATAAGTCTCTTGGTAGAACATAATATTTTTAGGAATTTAATATCAACTAATAATATAATATTTGTTTTAAAAACACTTTTTTGTCAATTTTGACACTATTCAAAAATTGATTTTTTTAAAAATCATAACAGAATGATTACTTAGAAAAAAGTTAATTAAATCATTCTTGACATGTCATATTAACCTATAAAATTATTTTAATTCATAAAAAGTCTCAAATTATATTTATTTGGGCATCTACAATATCAATCATTTTAATTTTTCACTATTATGGTAATTACTGCATCACCATTGTGTCATAAATAAATTAACTTATTTAATGTCTAAAAATTATAAATAAAATAACCTTATGTAGGAAATCGTTTTAGCTTTTTAATTAATATTTATAGTTGAAAATCTAACATATATAACCCTTTGTACAATTTTTTTTTCTAAAAGATATATGATTTTGTCATTTTTGTATTTATTTTAACTTAATTAAAATAAAGTGTCCCTATCACTTACAAGTGGCACCATGGGGTCCCAAAATCGACCCAAATATGGCCATGGTCAGAATTTATCAACCAATAAAGTTAGGACACGTTTTAGGGTAATTGTTTTATTATTATAGTATTATTCTTTAACCCTTATTTACCGGATTTACCCATTAACCATGGTAAATAAAATATTTACCGAAGTAATTATTCAAAATGTCTAAAAATAAAAGTTACCTATTTACACAATTTGAACATCCTAATTCCAAATATGGAATAAATTTTTCCAAATTCAAAATAGAGAAGTATCAGAAATTAATTTAAAATTAATTCCCACTGTCAAAACAAAAAGCGTGTTTTTAAGATATAATAACTATCAAAAGATTGATACTTGTTTATGTTCGGTTTAATTGTGAAATTATGTCCAATGAAAAACATTGTATTAAATGGTAAAAATATATTCTAAATATTCTTTAAAATCACTCTAATTAATAATTTATCACTACTAATTATTTTTATTAAAAAAGTTGTTTTTAATTAAAATTTTCTAATTTTCACTATTCATCAAAATATTAAAGTTATCTGAAAAGTACCAAAATTTCACCTTAGGATAAATTAGATACTATGAATCCAAAAATGAAGTCCATTTTTGAGAGATAAAAATTCTAAATTTTTTAAAAAGTAGGTATTTATATTCATAACGGCTAGTTTGATCCGTTGTGGTGTGTGTTAGAACTCGATGTTGCGTACAACACACGCTAATGTATTATTTAAAGAGAAGCATACCGTAGAAGCTTGGGATGTTACATGTAGACTCATAATTATCATTCCGATCAGCTTCACATCATCCTGAGTACATTAAGAGAGCACCAGATCTGGTCAAAGATATATAAATTTTATTTTGGAATTAGCATGGTACATTTACTGGGTTAAATCATCTCATAGGAAGGGGTATTAGTGGACCCAGAGAATATTTATGTAGTTTTATTTTTCATGTTGAATAAGAATGTTTTTTTATATCAAGTGTTTTTTGGGTTTGTGGGATATTATTGGAGGTTTTTCAATGAATATTATAACTTAGAATGACTAATTTTTTTCTTAACCAAGAATGGTGTCATGTTTGAATCATCTAGTGAGTGTGGAAATTCTTTCAAAGAGGTGAAGAAACCCTTGAACTATGCACAAATTTTGATCCTACCCATGCGAGGAAAGTTGTATGCCTTGTTTTTTGCTGTAAATGGTACTAGTATTGGGGAAGTGTTTATGTAAAGAGACATATTAGTATCATATGAGTATTATGAGTTGAGGCCACATGAGATAAATTACCCTATGAATGATATTGATTTGGTCATGGTGGTTTATGTCCTAAATAATTGGGGACATTATCTGTTGCGTGAAAATTTTATTTTGTATATGGATCATAAAACCTTGAAGAACATCTTTTTTCAATAATATTTAAATATTTGGTCATGTAGATGGGTCAAGTACATGAATTAAATTGATTTTTAGTGAGCCTTCATGCCAGGAAAGGGAAATAGTGTTGATGATTATTTGAGGAAAAATACATGGGATCAGGATGTCTATCAGTCTAGTTTTCAGTGGAATACAATGACCTATCTCACTGAGATATATATAGATTATCAGGAGGTCTTGAGATAGATAAAATGTTTATCTTTGTCATTGGATTCCATAAATTTGTTCTGGATCAAATATAGGTAGTATAAATATCTAGAGTGTATGGATTTGAGGGAAATACTTGATTATGGGGAGTTACCTTTTGACTAGACTATTGATGATGATGAGATCATTTCTGTTCATGATATTGTTGTGATACCTATGTGTATATGTGAAGAGATGATGAGTGAGATTCATTACATGAAATGGATAATTCATCCTAGTTTAACCAAAATGTATCATGACAATCATTGATAGTATTGGTGGCCTAGGATGAAGAAAGAGATTACAGGTTTCATGACATGATACTACACATGTCAATAGGTGATGGATAGGCATTAGCGATCGGGTGGTTTTCTATAGTCGTTTCCTATTCAAGAATGGAAGTGAGGTGATGTAACATTGTACTTCATGTTAGTAATTTTTAGGAATCTATATAATAATGATGTGATATGTGTTATTGTAGATTTTTTGACCAAGGTTACATGTTTCTTATCAATCTGATAGAATTTTACTATTGACCAGTTATGTGACATGTATATTTTGGATATAGGAAATTTTCATGGTATACCTTAGATTATGGTTTCAAATCATGATTATTATTTTACATTAAAATTATATAAAGGGTTACAAAAGGAACTCAGTACCCATGTGTTTCTGAGTACAACATCTCAACCGCAAACAAACACATAATTAGAGAATACATTTATGGTGCTAGAGGACATATTGAGGTCAGGCATCCATGACATTGTTGCATCTCATGAGAAACACTTATGGTGTATTTATTTATCTTATTACAACAGTTACTAGGATACTATTTAAAATAAACCATATATGTAACTCTATGGTAAGCCATGTATGTATCTATTATGTTTGATGGAGTTTGGTCACATTGAATTACTGTAGCTGAGTCTTGTATAGGAGATATTGGATCAGGTTCCATTGATTGGGAACAATATGGTTATGTCTTAGAGTGTGTATTTGTTTTATGTTAATTGTTGGTGTCATCATCTTTAGTTTATAGAGGGTGATCGTATGTTCCATATGGTGTCTCCAAGGATTGGTAACCATCATATTTAGAAATAGATAATGTTGGAACCCATGTACATGGATCCTTTTAACATAGTGGAGAGCATCAGACTTTTTTCATACTGATTAGATCGTTCAATGTGGTATAGATTCATGAATAATGTTTTTTATGTACCACAACTACTGAAGTATCACTGAAACCCTTATCATGTTATATATATAAATGATTTTGAGCTTTAGGATGATGTGTCCTTTGAGGAGAATCTAGTTCATGTTGTGGATTGAAATGAGAATGATTTATGAGAAAAGTTATTCCATTAGTTTGAGTGTTAAGGAATCAAGTTAATTTGTAGGAGGAAACATGGGAGAGGGATATGGATATGCAGTCTTAGTGTCTCGATCTTTTTACCATGGATTATTAGTGATTCATGGGGGGAAAATCGAGGAATATCCATTTTAAGGTGAGGAAGTTATATGATCCTGGAATTTTAATGAGGTACATCTTTATTTATAATTTAGTTAAAATAACTATTTCTGGTTAATGGAATGATCCTCAGGTTTATTAAGAGTATTGGTAATGTATTGGGGGTTTGGTACATGAATAGTGGGAAAATTTATATTCAGTGTAGAATTCATAGTTGGCACATGGTTAGTATTAACCATGAACCATAACCATGAATTCATGGAACATGTAGGTGCACAATTGAGAAACCTTGGGAAAGCCTCAAAACAGGTGATCTTGAATATTTCTATTATGTATGGACAGCGCATGGTTTTTCAAACCATTTGGGATTCCTTGGAGACTAGGTAACCTATACCCATATTAAACAAAGGATGTCTCCTTGTATGGGCATGGTTTGAAAACCATCTGGCCAGCCCATTAACCTCATTAAAGAATGATAATTTCTCGTTTTCCCCTATGGATTTAATCATTTTAACCCAAATATAGTCCTCATCCTTATCCCAAAAAACAATGAGATTATCCATTCCCTACCAAGAATCCAAGTGACATTTATTCATTTCTTCATTGTCATTTTTAGTGTTTTTGGTGCGAATCAAAGCTCTGAGTGAGTCTTGAATTCCTCATTCCCCAATTTTTTGAAATAGGCTTTGTATAATCATTATTCTCATTCACATTCCATAAAAACATATTTTTATATAAGATTCAATGTTTAGGCTTTGAAGGCTGTTTTTGATGGAATCATAGGTTATGATTAAGGGAACATTCATCTACAAACATCATACAGGTGGTCTATAGTTTTTTTCTCATAGACATTATATTATTTTATGTGTATGTGGTTGTGATTTTGGTTATTTTTATATTATCCAGTTGGTTTAAATAGTAGGAAATTATAATAGGGTTAACGGAATGATGAATTTAACTCCTCATTCTCTTGTTCTAATCCATTGAGGATGAATGGATTGGGATAAAGGCCGCCCATGGGGTGTGCCACTCCATTGAAAATGGAATTTGATTATTTCATAAGGAATTGATGGGTTTATGAGATATGACTTATGATATTTTTTTTACCATGTTAACATTGGCTATGGAATGGAACCGATGATTTATGTTTAGTTTGTTAACATGTCATAAAGGGTTGTTTGTTTTTAATTGAATATTTTAAATGAGTTATGACATGTAAATGATATATATGTTAATGGTTAGAGAAGAATGATTAAGTTAAGTAATAGTATGGATTTGGTGTTATACTGAGGAACTACTCTTAATAGTTTAGGCTAGACAAATACTATAGTTCCTAACATGGTGTTTCTTGGGTTATGGTGTCGGACTGAGGCTCCATTCCCTAAAAGAATTCACATGAGGTGAATTCTTAGACTGTGTCTTCAGGGAAACTTTACATATGTATTATTTTTTGAAATGAAATGTCTCTATTATTTAGGGAACATTCCTCCACTCTCAAATAGTAAAAATATGTATGTTTCTTAGTTCACTACCATAGGCAAAAAAATTATATATGAATATGGGTAGCACATGGAACTAATAATGACTGTGGTAAATGAAAATCATGTTAATTAATGAAACCTCGTGATTATTGTTTTTATCTTTTTTTAATCATGTTACTATATAAACTATTTTTTTAAAATGAATATTTTGTAGATAGTTTTGGTGGTGTCTTAGTATGTTTTGTTTACACTATTCTCTAACTCCATTGGGTACTTTAGTATAAATAATGGTTGTATTTCAGGATAATGGAAAAGTATATATGGTAGAGAGTTATATTTGGGCTCATGGATGAGAATAGATGAGGAAAGTAGACTTGGTTTAAGACTTATTTTGGGGATTCTGTGGTTTTCTTTATTTTGGGTTTTCTGTTACACATGTCTCTGTATACATGACATGGAATTTTTACTATTTTTTTGTCAACATATACCTAGTTTTAGGAAATGTATGTATGGTGCATGTTTAATTTTAGAATATTTTAATTATTTATTTTATTATCGGTTGTGGAGTACTCTGATAAAGATGCTATCACCTCTACATGTCTCTCAATAGACCCTCACTACTAGCCTATAGCATCTGTTGTCCTGGGACGTACAATTGAGGCCATGTGTCTCACCATCTTAGGTCACCTTATAGTGTAACCTAGTCTGACATGTAACAAATAAGAACAATATATGAAGATATATAATTCATCTTGGGTATTGTAATTCATGAAAGTTACAATTATAACTTTTTATGTTGTTGGCACCAAAATTTGGGACAGAGAAGAAGCCCAAAGAAGGCCTCATTCATGGCCATGCGAAGCCACTTCACAGAGTCCCCCCATCACCACAGACATCACGAAGCAAGGAGGCGTGCCGCTCCATGAACGCATTTGATGTTCACGATGCCACCGCGAAGCATGGAGGCGGGACGCTCTGTGACCAAATTTTACATTCGCGAGGCCACTGTAAAGCGTGGAGGTGGGATGCTCTGTGACTGCATTTGACGTTCACGACCTACTACGAAACAACCTAGTCCCTCTTCGTGCTGTGTAAGCTCCACTTCATGATGCCACTTGCCTATAAATACCAGGCTCCACCTGAGCCCAAGGGATGGAAAATCGGACCTTTCAACAACCCAAATCTCAAATCGTGAAGCATCCTTCTGCTCTGTGAACCATGAGCTGTGCGAGGTACTTATGCTTCATGAAGTGCCTCCCCATTGTCTCATTTTGATCCCCTCTTTAGAGAGGGGTGCCTTTGGCGAAGCCAAAGGGCCTTCATGAAGGAAGGGGATCTCCAAAGGGACTCAGGTCATTGCAGAGCATTTATGCTTCACGAAACACCCTTTATGTACACATGATTCCCATGCTAAGGCAGGGTCATTGTACTTCGTAAAGCACATTGCTTACCGACACCTTGTTTCTTGAGGCACCTTTACTCCACAAGGCAGTGCTCCATGAATGATTTTACACTTCGCAAGGCACCTCTGATACACACCTTTTCCCTATGCTTAGGCTAAGGCACCCCACCACGAGAAGCACACCCCTTCGCAAGTGCCCTCTGCCACGTAGAGCAATAGAGCTTCATAAGGCCCATACCTTAGAACTCCTCTGCTTGGAAATTCCTTTTCCTGTGCGACCCTCCAAGTTTGCACGATGTGACCTGAAATTCCCCTGGACAATACCTCCCATTGCGTTGATTCACCTCATGATTCTTCGCATAGTCACACTAATGGCTATTGCTTCTTTACATAGTCAGGATAACGTGGGCCCCTTGATGGTTCGCTCTGTGACACCCTCTCAACACAGCTTTTCCTATCCCCTATTTGCCCTAAGGAGCATAAGGTACCAGTTATGAAAGTCCTAGGGGTGTGGAGTGAACCCACCTCATCTAAGTTGCAGGTTTTTAAACTACCAAGCACCATCGTCCTCAGCACATGAAATTAATCTCTGACCTCGCCCTGTGCCTTGCACGGTGGGTCTCTCTCCTTGGACATTCTCCACACCCACTCTTCTACACGATGATGGGATCACCCCTCACAAGGGATTATATCCTTCTAATCGGAGTGGCGATTGTCCATGGGAAAAGGAAAACCACCTTGGTGTAAGCCCCTAGCTTTACTTGATAGAGGCAGTATCCATGCTCATCCTTTCATCTTCGGTCCCCATGGCCAGCGAAGGGCATGGTGGGAAACAGTACTCCTCCTTTCTTTGGTACCAAATCCATCTCCCTATGTGCTTTGTTTCTATGGGCCTCTATCCTAGAGTAAGTCCTAATATTTCTCTCTCGGGGCCGCTCCACGTGTAATCCCCACTCCACATCCCACGAACGCACCATTCGTGATGTGATCATCAGGTCTCTGCTGCCTCTTGTTTCTCACAACGAGCATGACTCATGTGAGCTTAGAGTAAGCACCTACCCAGACATCAAAACCATGGGAAACATAGATTGTAATCCCCACACCATTATGAACTATGCGGTCTTTGATCCATGCTAAGGCATGGTACATAGGAAGCCTCCTTGAGGTTCAAGCCCACCAGCACCCGGTCGTCTTGACCCCATTCATGTCGGTTCACCAAATGCCCCACACCAACCTGAACTATGTGGTATTTGATCCTTGATAAGGTAGGGTATGTTGGAATCCTCCATGAGGTTCAATTCCAAAGACCATTGGACCCCTGGTCCTCCTTCACATCGGTTCTCTGATGCCACCTGAACTACATGGTCTTTGATCCTTGCTAAGGCAGGGTACGTAGGAAGCCTCCATGAGGTTAAAGCCCAACAACCATTAGACCTCAGGTCCTCCTTTACATCAGTTCACCGACGCCACCTGAACTACGTGGTCTTTGATCCTTGTTGAGGAAGGGTATGTAGGAAGCCTCTATGAGGTTGAAGCCCAAGAACCATTGGACCCCAGGTCCTCCTTCACGTTGGTTCGCTGACACCACCTGAACTACATGGTATTTGATCCTTGCTAAGGTAGGTTACATAGGGAGCCTCCACGAGATTCAATCCTGACAACCATTGGACCCCAAGTCCATCTTCACATCAGTTCTCCAACATTCCCCTTCTTGAACTATGTGTTCTTTGATCCTTACCAAGATAGGGTGCGTAGGAAGCCTCCATGAGGTTCAAGCCCAACACCCATCAGACCATAGGTCTATCTTCACATTTTTTCGCCGAAATATCCCTTCTTGAACTACGTGGTCTTTGATCCATGCCAAGGAATGGTATGTAGGAAGCCTCTCTGAGGTTCAATCCCACCACCACCAAACCCCAGGGTAGCCTAGAGTGTTAGCCCCACACTATCCTGAACTATGTGTTCTTTGATCCGTGCCAAGGCATGGTACATAGGAAGCCACCCTGAGGATCAACCACACCACCACCCGGTCGTTTCGACCCCATTCACTTAGGTTTACCAATACCTTGGTCAGCCCATAGTGTAAGCCCCATGTCACCATTATACGAACTACGTGGACTTTGATTCCCTGCCACAGGGATACGTAGGAAGTCTCTTCAAGGATGAAGTGCAAAACCATCATCATCCTCATGACGATTACATCTCATTCACCATACCTTTCACAAAACCTTCCATCAGTAGTCCTGATTCTTACCTGGGCTGCCACATCCCAGTGGAATCATTCCATTCCATTCCCCGTTCCATTTGACAACATTTGGGAGGCCACCCAATCGCTGGTCCCAATATTGGTGCTCCCTCCAGGGGGTTCCTCAATCTGATCCACTCTATTCAATGTTCTGATCAGTCTGATCCATCTCTGTTGGACGTTAAACTTGTGGAATACCCTGTGTTAAACATAGGAAGCTGAGGAAAACCTTAGATACATGCCCACGACATATTATTCCCTCTGTTTGATGTGGGATGCCTCAGGATTCCGCACCCTCGAGAATCCATATAATAAGGTACAGAAGACAGACACACTAATCCCCAGCGTCCAGATGTTCCAGTGATGCCCAATGTGACAACACCCCTTACCGAAGGTTGCTTCCCTGACTGGACACCTTGGAATGTCCTGATAGAAGAAATGTAATTAACTGGTGTCCATGAAGATATGGTGCCAGGAAGAGTTTCACGAACAATGTCTTATGTCTATGAGGGATACCCGGACTAGGTGACGAGTTCCGAGGAGGAATACACAAAAGGAAGAACCGACATCCCATCATCCTGTTTTGATCAAGGAGCATACGTACCTAAATAAAGAGCGGATGTCGCTCGCCTTTGGAAATAAGGAATGAGGGGCAACCAAAAAAGCAATGTCTCTCATCCCTGAACGAGACGGACGCGTGCGCCCCAGAAAAAGAGTCAGAAAAAGAAATGATGAACCTAAAGTAATGATATTCTCCTCAATATGGAGATTAGTAGCACCCAGGGCATCAATGGATGGATGTGTCATCAGATCCAGCTATCCAGTGCCAGGTCCCACCAAGAAAATAGCGGGTCTAGTGTGAAACTCACCATATGTTGGGGTAGTAGAAAGTTGGACATTCTGTTCTACGATGCTTTCAGCGTGGATCCCTCTTACCGATCACGGGATACGGGATAACCCTAGTGCACTGGTCATCAATTCCTTTTTTTTCAGCACTAACGAGTTCATCTCTCTCCTTCTCAGGAATCAGGTTATTTCCGTAGGAATACGATCAACACCCGCCCATCTACGTAGAGGTAGGGACAACACAAGAACAATCGCTCTGTGTGGGTTCACTGCTTCCGCGATGGCCTCTACGTCCACGACCGTGGGGAACCCACACCCCATCTCCCCATCAAAAGTATCCAACAATGGGTAAATAACAACCTTGTGTGTCGTTACGAGGAAGAGGGCATCATACCAACGTGGGATATGGATCGCCTGGATTTGGAGGGAGCCATTGCTCTCCAACCTGACATACAATCACTTCGGGAGCCTATCCCCAGAGTTCTTTGACGACTCCCTGCCTTACACTGATGAGGTAGGTGATGTCCAGCCTAGCCTGGTCAGAGTCCCAATCCAATGGCTCCCAGCAAAGCCTCCCACTCAGCCACGTCTGCGCCACCACCCGGTATTACGAGAGGAGGAACAAGTAAGTTATGAACCTACACCACCAGCCCCGGCGCGTCCGAACCAATGCCAGCGTCAGGCATGAGATGAAGAGGACACCTGCCAAGGGGCATCAATGTCGACAGCTACTGTGGCCCAAGCCACCACTGACGCGTATCACCAGTTCCCTACATACACTGAGTAGGGGCTCTTACATTCCCAACTGGGATCGAGGCCCCAACCACCCCACATGAAGCTCTGGTCGACTCTCCTGGTCACAGGCACAAGCAGTGGTCGCCACAAACCAACCCGCAAAGATGCCTCCCCGTACAGAGGTCCTCCCCGTACCACTACCGCATAGAGTGTGGGCCTGCCCCACTTTGAGGCTTGACATGGTGGTCCTACCCATGCTACCCCAATCCGAATGAAGGTCTTCCCTGTTGTATTGATTCTCGGCACGAAAGCCTCTCTCGTTCCCATTACATTGGATATGGAGTCATTCCTCCTGCTCCCGACCGCCAGTGCATGGACATTGAACATGCGCTATCTTTTGAATGTGGGGATCCTCCCTACACCCTCTTCGCAGCTAGTGAAGTCCCTCCTCACCCCGACAACCAGAGAGGCGAAGGCCAGCCTCACTCAACTCGCACCAAGCATGGAGGTCCCCCCATGCTCCTGCCAGTCCCAATGGAGGTTTTACCTACACTTTCATTATTCATGGAGGACAACCCCATGTCCCCTTCAACATTTTTCCTAGTTCTCCTTGCATCCTAGCTCTATCAGGTGGAAGCCCTCTCCGCCCCCGCAAACAGTGCGGCCGAAGGACCCCATATCAGGAACCATCCCTATCCCGCGGAGCCACCCAGGGACAGGAAGGTGGGACGGCGCCACCACAAGGAGAATCCTGGGAAGGCCTAGATGAAGATCAAACTAGTCCACTTCTTAGACTCTGAAGTGGAGTACGACTTAGCCCGGGAACCCTCCACTCGCTCATCCGAGTCAAGGGTCCGGGCAGGAATAAGGCAAATCAGCCTGGTGCTACTAGAATGTGATAACCAAAGGATTCCAACCTCCCTCCACAGGTTTATGCTGGAGGATGAAAATATGGTGACCTCGCAGGTTACAGTTGTACAATCACCACCATCATCGCCATAAGTGCTCTTTACCTCCACAAGAGATCACAAAGAGCTATTCTGGGGACCAATGGAGGGCGAGTAGCAGTGCGACCCACCACCAGCAGCCCTAGCCCCTGAGCCATGAATGATAGACATCAGCCCCTCTTATCACAACATAGCGTCCAAGTCTCTATACTCTTCGGAGGACAACCCATGAATCGGTGGCCAGTCAGAACATTCGCTGTATTCTCCACCAGCCAACCTGTCATCCAAGAAGTCTGCCTCAATACCGCTACCAGTTCCTCAGCCACCCCCAGTTGATGAGTGGGGAAATCAAGGTTCAAACTCCGAGTTTGAGCTGAGGAGGTTCTGGAGCATCCTTATAGTGGACCACTTCCCCGAGATGTTCTGGACCATGGCAGCATGAGATTTCTGCATACCCAAGTCCCTCACCCTAGAAGAAGTTGAGTGTTTCTACTACACCCTCTAGGCGACGCATTTCATTCTCTGTCATCAGCGTGTGGTTTATCCAAGGAGACAAGCGCATTTCAAAGACATTAGAGATAATTTTCATCTAGTCAATATGGACGCGCTCCCTGTGGCCCAGCGCCCTGAGTCCCTAGGTCGCCGTGAGGCCCTACAACATCAATGCGTTTACAATATCAAGGTACTATGCAAAATCATAAGCAAGGATACCCCCCCCCGCCGCCCACGTGAAAATATGTGGCTGGGGGCAGTATGCTGCCCTCTTCTTCAGCCCTATCCAGCAGCAGCTCGACTCGCTATGGGATATTGAGAACATGCCCCCAGGAAGGGTCACAGTCAACATGGCCGGCATATTGTACAATGAGGACAAGCTAGAGTTTATCAATAAAGACATACCCCTTGAGGGTATTCCACCACTATTGGACCCATCACAGAGGATTACTTTTCAGCAGAGGAACCTCCTAGGTGTCCCTGCACCCACCAAGGCATTGGTACTCGGTAGGAATTCCGGTAAGGGAAAAGAGCACATCGGAGATTTCAAGCACTCTGACCCCATCACCTCAGTAAAAAATATGGAGTAAGACTCTGATAAGGTCACATTGTTCCAAAAATATGCTGAGCAGAAGAGGTTTGTTGACGAACTCATGGCCAAATGCATTGCAGAGTGACGACCCGACTACGGTGATCCTAGGTCAGGGAAGCAGGGGTATGAACAACTACCCCCAGTGAGATTCCCCTAGGAAACACTGATCATAACACTCTTGTGGACAAATATAAAGCTGGAGCTCATGGAAAGAGGGCGCGGTATGTCTCGCCAAACCCTACTGAATGGTGCGACAATCCAAGGAACCCCGCTAGGGCTCCCCTGACACCCCCAAGGGCCGCTCCACCAGCTGCTCCATGAGCCGCTGTGCCTGTCTACCATGTTGAAGAGCCCGTCAATGCGCTTGTGGTCAGAGATACCCATCAAGATAGGTACCCCCTCCTAGATGATCCTATGGAGGCTCTCATAGCTCACCTTGAGGCATTGGCAATGCATCAGGGGGAAATCACACCAGATGGAAAGACTTACCCAGCATGGGTGGAAGATATATCAGTGGATTCAGGCTTGGGGAATCCCACCTTCTCCCACTTTAATGGGGCAGGGGACCCGCCGCAACACCCGAACCACTTCAACTCAAGGTGTGGGCCCATGTTAGGCACTACAGCGCAGCAGGAGGCTGCCAAGATCAGCTGTTTTATTCAGACACTAGAGTGGCTGGCATTCTTATGGTACAACCATATCCCCATTGGATCCATGACCAGCTGGGAGGACCTTCATAGGCAGTTCCTCTACCAGTTCAGCTCTACCACCCGAAAAAGGAGCATCGCAGACCTCTTCAAGTTCAAGCAATGGACTGATGAGCAAGTTGTAGACTTTATCACCAGGTGGAAGGGGCGTACATACTCCCTTGACATTCCACTGACTCTGGAGAAATTACTGATGATGTGCATAGGGAATGTAAAGACAGAACTGGTTCCTTATCTGATCACCTAGAACTACCCTGGAGGATTTTGAGACTTCTCCGACAAGGCCTAATGCCTCGAAGAGTCCCTGCAACAGGCTAGCCAGGCAGGCCTATTGCCCCCCGTGATTCCATTAAGGAGAGCTATTAGAGCCGATCTCTCCGCGGTGACCCAAATAGAAGCCCCCAGATGTATGAATTTTCTACCAGTGGCACTAGCCTTGCAGCCTCGCAGTGGTCCTCCTCCTCAACCACAGCCCCCCAGCTCAGCAGCATCTTCAAAATCAGCAAGCACCCCCACATAATGCACCACCACCACCTAGGAGGGAAAATCAGGGTCCACCTCATTGCAAGGCCCCTCCGACCCCTCTTCAGGGACAAGAACCAAGATCCCCCTTTCCAAAAAGAAGAAACTGGACTTACTCGTTCAACAAGAATCAGGTCCCCAGTTACTTCTCTAGTGCCTCAATGTAGGGGATTGTATAGTTTCTTGAGTGTAGAGTGCCAGAAGAGTCAAATCATACTGATCACCCCAACTACTGCCCCTACCATCGGATCCTGGGGCACAACCTCAAGCAGTTCTATGTGTTTAAAGACTGTCTCCATTACCATGTTGATAAAAACATATTCAGGCTGGGCCCGACCCTGACACAAGTGGCATGTATCTTTATAAGGTCATATAGCAGTAGCAACAACAAAGGCAAGTGGCAGAAGGTTTCCAACCGAAGGTCCGAGAATTATGAAAACTGGATGGCTCGCAAGATGGTTGCTCGTGCCCATGGCATCATCGGGGAACACCTAAATCATTCAGAACCTTCAGAAGCTGTGGCCACCACTTCTGCATCATCATCTCAGCCGACCTCTTCTCAGAAGAGAAAACATCAAAGGGATAAGGAAAAGCAATGCACCCCAACAATACCTTCGTCATCCCATAATCTTTGTGAATTCATGCCCCCTGAGATGGGGATCCCTTCGAGAATCCGCCCAGTAGGGGATGACTCTTCAACTGACAGTCAAGGGTACGCTTCAAGCGATACCATTGAGTTGGTAAACCCCTATATGACTCCCAACGAGGATAAGCTCTAGGTGAACCTCCCCAATGTCCCTAGCCAACGCCAATGTTGGTTGAGACGCAACCATATAGGTCATCGAGGTGCATCAGTTGGAAATTCCGTCCAGTCCATGCATGCCATTGATACCAAACAGCAGGCCCAATACAGATCTTAGCACTCGAAGCATCTTCATCCGGTGTCATCACGACCGCATCCACCACTGTTTGTGCTACTCGCTCAGGTAGAGATACCTCATCCAGCTTGCGGATAGCCTCGCTCGACTATAAGACGATCTCAGTCATCTGGTCCTCATCCGACAGCGACTCTTCAGGCTTCAACTAGAGAACAACGGGACGTGCCCAGCACCAGCCAGCAATTCGTCCTGCCGATAGGGCCCGCCATGTATCCAATCACAGAGCAGCCTCCTGTAAGCAGAAGTTCATGCCTGGAACAGAAGTATGATGTTCTCAAGAACCTCATCGGTATCCTAGTGAGTCTTTCCATCCATGAAGTCCTCCTATTATCAGATATGCATGAGGCCCTCGCTGAGGCATTAAAAAGCCCCCTCCAGTTTCAGATGGAGGTAGTAGCTGCAGAGGCCTTTCATGTTGAAGAGGTCGAGAATAATGAATGTTAGGCCATCATTTCATTCTGTGGAAAGGATGAAGGCTCTCCCATATAGGGTCACATCCAACTGCTGTATATCACCAGCCAATTCAACAATGTGGAGGTCCACCGCTATCTCATTGACACCGGCTCTGGGATTAACCTTATCCCATCATGGACATTGAGAAAGCTGGGGTTATTTGAGGATGAACTAACTCCCTCCGATTTAAGGATCTAGGGATATGATAGGACAAAGCAGACCCTGGTCGGCAAGATGTGTCTCAAGACCCACTTCAGTGGCCAAGTTTCTAGTATTGAATTTATGGTCGTCTCTCAAGGCAATTCATACAATTCATTGATGGGCATACCATGGCTCCATCGGCACACGGTGGTCACCTCATCATATCACCAGTGCCTCAAGTACTCCCTTAATGGTCGATTAGGCGTACTCCATGGTGATGTGTCTCCCTTCGATACTTGTGATTCCCATTATCTAAACGCTGACTATTACAAGAGCAAGGATAAGAGGATTCTTGCAAGTGATATTGAGACCGCCACGATCACAACTGACCCTTGGGCAGGTCTGGATGATGCCTACATCTTCTCGATCCATCGATTGGAGGACACAACCCCTGACATTGGGAAATTCTTTTTTTTCTCAGGTACAAGAGGAAATAATATTTCCAAGTCCAAGAAATGATTGAAAATCACCTCGTACTCCTACACAAACCAGGCTCAGGTGATCATGGAATCTCCTACCCCCATACGGTATCGGGATGTCCGCCCCATGGCCACGAAAGTATGTCATACATGTCTATTTCTCCTGGCTGGGATTAACCTTCTCAAGTTGATGCACCATTATTGCTTTGATATCATCAAGAATGGCCCCTTGGGGCGAAGACCAGATGGGATCAGATTGACTGCCTTCGTCGCTATCATCTCAGCAGCGCGTGAATCCCCTAATATGTTGTATACTGTTGTCCAGGCTGGTACTAGCCACCTGTCAGGAACTTCCGACCTGTAGGAAGCTCCTCCCGTAGGGAATCCCTCATCCGCAAGTGATAAAGAGGATTTGGAGGATGATCCCCCACCTTTGAAGAAGGGGTTTCTACCATGCTTGATGAACTGGTACAGGTGAACCTTGGTAGCAGGAAGATCTAAGACCCACATTGATCAATGTCGCCATGTCCCCTGAAGAGCAGAAATGGTACGTAGACTCCCTCAAACAGCATAGTGAATTGTTTTCTAGGTGTTAAGACGAGTTTCTAGGACTAGATCCTTAGGTAGCCATCCACCACCTCAGTCTTTCGGAAAATCATCACGAGTTCAAACAACCTCCCAGAAAGATGCACCCTTCTCACAGTGCCATGGTTGAGGCCAATGTTGAAAAACTCATCAGATCGAACTTTGTCAATGAGGTCCAGTTCCTCAAGTGGCTTTCCAACATTGTACTGGTCAGGAAGAAGAATAGACAGATCAGAGTCTAGATCGACTACCAAGATCTCAACAGTCAGTATTTGAAGGATCATTTTCCCATTCCAGTGATAGAATTGTTGATTGACGCTATAATTGGGTTCCATGCCCTCTCATTCATGGATGGTTACTCTAAATATAACCAGATCTGAATGGCCTCTAATAATGAGGAATTCATCGCTTTCAGGGCTCCCCAAGGTTCTTTCTATTACTAGGTTATGACCTTCAACCTAAATAATGCAGGTTCCACCTATCAGTGGGCCATGCACCACATATTCATGCCAATCATCAAGACATTGGTGGAATGCAATGTGGATGATCTGGTGGTCAAATCTCATCAGCGCCATGACCATTTCAAGGACCTTGAGAAAGTGTTCAGCTCCCTCTATTCTCGCCATTTGAAGATGAATCCACTGAAATGTGCCTTCGGGGTCACCTCCGGGATGTTTCTTGGCGTTTTTGTCAGGTATTTAAGCATCAAGATAGACCTAGAGAAGATCAAGGCCATCAGTCAGATGCCTCCCCCTGAGCAATATTTGGGAGCTTAGAGGTTTCCAAGGCCACTTATCCTACATACACCAATTCATTACGAATCTGTCCAGCAATTGTAAGCCCTTTTCCAGACTCAAGAAGAAAGGCTCTACCTAAAAATAGGGGGAAGAGTGACAGACCGCGTTTTAGGAAATTTAGAAGCATCTCCTCTAGCCTCCAGTCTTGATGCCACCTATCCCAAGAAATCCACTGATCCTATACGTGACTGCCCTAGAATGATCTCTCAGTGCCCTTCTCACCCAAAAGAACAATGAGGGGACATAAAACAGTCTCTACTATTTCAGTCATATGCTCATCGATACGAATACTAGATACTCCCCCATCTAGAAGAGATATCTTGCACTGTTATTCATAGAATAGAGATTACGACAATACTTGAAGCACCATGAGGTATAGTTCGTGTCTCAGGTAGACCCGATGAATTACATTCTAAACTGCTCCATGTTGACCGTTCATCTAGCGCGGTGGGCAGTAATCCTCCAGCAGTTCGACATCAGGTTCGTCCCTCAGAAAGGTATTAAGGTATAGGCATTGGCATACTTTTTTTCTGCCCGTCCAACCTCCATGGACTAGCCCCTATACTTGGATTTTCCCGATGAGGCAATCCTCTCGATATATCACGCCATCCAATGTTGCCAGATGGACTTTGATGGCGCCTCTGGAGCCCCACCGGTAGAAGACTCAATGATCCAAGGCTCAACAGAGTGGGCCTAGGTCTTGTATTTATTACCCTAGTGCAAGACATTCTACCGTACTCATTCCTATTGTTAGAAGGCAACACCAATAATGAGGTAGAGTATCAGGCTCTTATCACTGGCCTCAAACTGGCTCTCAAGATCGACGTACCCCATTTGCATGTGAAAGGGGATTATGAACTAGTCATCAAGAAAGTCAATGGTGGCTATGTTGTCATAAAGCTAGAGCTCATAACATTTTTGGACCACACACTCCATCTAATGGACCATTTTCCATCCCGAACGGAAGTTAATCATGTCAATCGATCTCAGAACGGTCGATCCGATGCCCTAGCCGGCCTGGCTGCATCACTTTTAGAACTCGAGCAGGATGATTTGGTTATACACATGGCAGACCAGAGAGTCATTTCCCCCATCACCCCAGAGGATGACTACGACCTGCGAGTAAGCCATCTTACTTTCGGGTCCTCCCCGTCATGACCCCTAGGTTCTCCAGATGTAGTGGTCGAATCGACTCCTGACTAGAGGGACCCTTTTTTCAAGTACCTGCAAAATGGTTGCCTCCCGACAGATCGGGCCAAGCGTGAGAGAATCTGATGCCACACGCTACAGTTTACCCTCCAGAGTGTTCCAATCCTCGAGTAGATCCTCTAAAAGTGCGGGTTTGATGATGTTCTCTTCCATTACATCCAAGGAGTCGAGATTTATCAGGTCATGCACGAGGTTCGAACTGATTTCTGTGGGGATCACCAGGCTAGGCCGAAGCTATCCCATAAAATCCGGAGACTGGGGTATTTTGACCATCTTTGATCTATGATTGTATCGAGTTCTCCAAGAGATGTCACACGTGCCATGTTCATGCTAACTTTCTGCATCGGCCACCATAATCTCTCCACTCCACAAAGTACTCTTGACCATTTGCGGTGTGTGAACTCGATGTTGTGGGACCATACCCACCGGTGACTTCTCACCAGTGCAGGTTCATCCTGACCACCACATATTTCTTTTCCAAGAGGGAAAAAGAAGTTCCACTCGAGGAGGTCAAGGCCCGTTCCATCGTTGACTTCATGAGCTCCAACATCATCCACTGGTTTGGAGTCCCTCACACCATCCTCACCGATAATGGCACCAACTTCTTAGCATCCAAGCTGAAGAAATTGTATTCCAAGCACAAAATCCATTGAAATCATACCTCCCACTATCATGCACAAGAAAATGGGTAGATCAAGGAATTCAACAAAACCCTCTCTAACATTCTGTAGAAAATGGTTGGTCATAACAAGAATAGTTGGCTGGAAAATCTCCCCAACTCCCTCTGGGCCTATTGGACGATGACTCGTAATTCCAACCAGGTGACCCCATATTCCCTGGTGTACGTAGCTGAGGTTTTCCTACCCATCAAGATCCATCTTCCCTCATTACGCATAGTGGTCAATGACCAGCAGCCGCCATATAAAGTATCCAAAAATTGTCTGGCTGAATTGGAAGTGCTTGATAAGAATAGGCTTCGTGCCATGCATGATTTGGAAAGGAATTAGAATAAGATGGCTAGAGCCTTGAACAAGAAGATTCTCCTTTGCTCTTTTCTGCAAGGCGACTTTGTATTAGACCTCAGGGCACCAATGATCCCTAGCAGGAAACAACCCAAGTTGGAGCCCAAATGGGAAGGAACTTACATAGTTCACAAGGTTTACCCCAATGGAGCATACTCTCTAGTGACCATGGATGGCGAGTGTATAACTCCACCCACCAATGCTAAGTTCTCGAAGAAATACTTTTCCTGAGCACGCCGGTCCCGCATGACCATAAACTATTCGGTCCCACATGACCCTAAACTACATGCCGATCCCGCATGACCTTAAACTGTTCGGTCCTATATGACTTTAAACTGTGCATCATCCTGCATGACTTTAAACTAAATCTTGAGAACTATGTATGGCTTGATTCCCATCCTTATGGGATACATAGGAACACTCATACGCCACGTCTTGAGCCCATCCCCCAAAAATTTCTTCTTGACTATCCCTCCTGGGTGTGGTTCTCTTGGAGGATCCTTGCATGATATAGTGTAGGCTTCCTCAGCCCCACTCATACCAGGATTGTAATTGCCGCACCATGCTACCACACTCTATTATTCTATCCTCCCACATCCTCACTTCATGACGTTAAACTGTATGGCCTTCAAGAACTACATATGGCTTGATTCCCACCCTTATGGGATACGTAAAAACGCCCAGACATTTCGCCTGTTGGCCCAGCCCAAACACCAGAGTCTTCCCCTCGGGTCAATACATATGGCAGGGGTTCAAGATTTTTCCCCAATTCACATTGAGCTAACTTTGATCTGGCCATACGTCCCCCTCCCTGGAGACGTTCTCCTATTTCAGAGATGGGTACAACTATGATTCACCCACTTCTTTGATCGAGACTCTATCATCATCCCTATCCAGAAAGGCCCCCAAATGGTATGGATGCTAGGACTAAGGGATCTCTTACCTCTTTGGGCCAACACCCTCAAGGATGTTGAGCAACAAGCCAATACAAGTCCCGCATTTCAAATATGGTCAGTGGTTGATGCTCATTTGTTGCTCCCATTTTAGGTCACTATATGGATGATGTGCTTCAAATATGGTCAAGAACTATCATGCGACATTGGAACAACCCCAAGATGTCCCAAACATTGAGTTTAGTGGTTCATTCTTCCTCATTGTATCCCCATGTGATGAACTCCCTTAGGGAAAAGCCAGGTTTTAGTCCCCCATATGACGGGGAGAGCCAAGAACGAATCCTAGTTTCCCACACCGAGCACTTCTCACATGGTCTTAGGAGCTGTGTTGAGGCGGTAACAGTACAAGAGGACCTATGGTCTTCCATCCGAGGCCAAAACTCAGGCCCCTCGGCATTTTCGGGCCCTCAGCCCATGTTTTCACTTGTAGGAGTGTACGGTGTGGTGTGGGATTTTGTCCTCATTCACATAGGGTTATTCACCGTGCCGTACACCTCCATTTTTTGGGGTATCTTGCTTCTATATTCTTCCTCACTATAAGACATTAAACTAGAAATTGGTCAGGCCCTTCCCGTCTGAGGCCCAGCCTTAGGCCCATTGGCCTTTTCAACCCCCTGGCCAAAATTCCTATTTAGGGTTGTACAGTGTGGTGTGGGATTATGTCCTCATTCACATCAGGTTACTCTCCATGCCACACACCTCCCTCGTTAGGATATATTACCCCTGTGTTCCTTCAAGAACTACATGTGGCTTGATTCTCATCCTTATGGGATACATAGGACCACTCAAATGTCTAGACTTCGGGTCCAGCCCCATCTCCCAAAAATCTCTCTTTCACCTTGGACCCTTGGCATACCATTCCCCAGGGAGGGGAGTATATGGCATGGCATAGGATTATGTCCTCATTCCCGTCGGGCTTGTAATGAAAATCCATGTACCTCTCCCTCCTGGGAGTTCTCTATCCTTTTACTCTATACTCATCCCTTCAAATCAGTTACTCTCAAGTTGAGCACCCTCGTCGACCCTCTTCGGAGTTCACCAATGTGCCTAAGGGTACTCTAGTTTAGTACCTGGAATGTCAGACTCTTCCCGGACATGCTTCCACCCATTTTCAGGCTTTTTGTTCCCCTTAATCAAGGCTTCCATCACCTTTCACACCCAAAAGAAACCCCCAAGTGGAATGGATACTAAGCTTAAGGGCTCTCCTACCATTACAGGCCAATGTCCTCGAGGGTCGCGAATAACAAGCCGATACAAATCCGGCATTGTGAATATGGTCAGTGGTCAATGTTTATTTGTTGTTCCCATTTCAGGCTAATGTGATAAGGATACTGTGTTTTGAACAAGGTCAACAGTTATCCTCCATCAACATTCCAACCCCATTAATCCCAAAATGCCGGTTACATTATTCACATCCTTCTCCACCTCATGATGTATAAGTGGAACCTCAAAACTATTAGTATTATTACTTAGCATGAATCCGCATGTTTGGAGGAAAAAAGACACAATAAGGGAATCATTCGGGGCTCCACACCGATTTCCCTTTAGCTTACATTCACGGTATTGCAATAAATATCTTCCTCCCTTTTTTCCCACACTGAGTTTGACTCATGTGGGCTTAGGGATCGGGTTGAGGTCTGCACTTACTTGGAGTTTTTTCGCTCCTCCATGGTCCGAGCTCTATGAACATAAACTAATATCTCATCTAGAATAATGTGTGGCTTGATTCCCATCCTTATGGGTATGTAGGAACACCCGGACATCTCATTTTTTGGGTCCAGCTTAGTTGGGAGCTAGTTTCTTTCGTCCCTTACCCTCTTACCTCTATTTAGGCCCCTTGGCCTGAGGCTCCTCTCTTGGAATTGCATACTGTGTGGTATGAGATTATGTCCTCTTTCATGTCGGTTATGTTATATCATGTCATGTGCATTCCTTCATGTCCAAGACATATGACTTTAAACAATTCCACCTGGTCCTATCACATGACCCTAAACTGTGACATTATCATCCTGTCCGCATGACGAAAAACAGAACTACATCATGATGTCCTCACTCAAGGGGACACCATGTTTGGTATTGGTCACATTCCATACCATTTTTGAATGCTTACTATGACTTGATTCTTGTGGTGATGTCAGGGCCTTCTACCCTAGGCCTATCGCTTCACAAACAACCACTCTCCTTAAATAACAAACAAGATTTATCAAATACCACTGGTTTTAGTGCGAGGGCCATACCCGCATGCCCCTTTTATCTCTGGCACTAGTACCTTTCCATGCCACCTCTTAGAACTATGTGCATCTTCATCCCCATCCTCATGGGGTACGTAGGAACACCTGTGCACTTTTCCTTGGGCCCAAATTAACTCTGATTTTCATTCCATCGACCTAAAACCTCTCCAAGGAACACATGGTCGTCAGAACCTCTAGTTCCCATTGACGTCCAATTTTTTAAATTACCCCACCATGTGTCTCCCGTGTTTCCAAAAATCTATGGTCTGAGTTCAATGACCTTAAACTAAGATCTCCCTATGGGAAGGGACTCGACTCCATCTATCTAATACATCTCGTTGTCGTATTTAGATGTGTTTTGACAAAGAGCCTGAAGTGTGGAATTTTCACGCGGACATTACCCTCGTTCCACATCCAAGATTCCTGAGTTTGCGATTTGGATCCTCATCCTCTTCCACATCCAAAGGGACCCCCTAATGGCCGGGTCCCATGCCGCATCGGCTCACCTACCATCCTGGGCCAACATCCCTAAAGATCTTGGATGACGGTTGCGACAGGTCCCATGTTTGAAACATGGTCAACGGTCGACCCTCATTTATCTATCCCCATTCCAGGCTAATGCGATGTAAATGATGTGTTTCAAACATGGTCAAAAGTCATCACTCATAATCACACCACCATCATTGTGATCCACATTTCAAGCATCATGATTCACACATTTCAACTTCCTCATGTTCAAGTGGAATTCTGACATACTCGGCCTTACTTCCTCGCGCATCTAGGGGCGCTAAATGGATGGGTTTGCATCATTGGGCCGACATTCAATGAGCATCCCTTCACCCTAACATGTTTCTTTATGTGTTTGGAAAGTCCCATCACTACTTCTTGTTTCACACATCGAGCATGACTCACGTGGGCTTAGTAGTTTTTGTTGGATGTGCACCGGTGCAGCCAAGCTTCTCATCGTCCCGCATGATGTTAAACTGTGTTTTCGTAACTACATATGGATTGATTCCCATCCTTATGGGATACATAGAGACTCCCTGATATTTTACCTGGGGTCCAGCCCTAGTAATAATAAGTCATGTTCCTCCCCATTTCCAGCCCTTGGCCTGACCCCTCGTGGGGAACCAAGTAACTCAAATTTTTCCTGGAATAGGTTCGGGATGCCCCACAATGACATTGGGACGTGACAGCCCCCCCTCGTTAGAGAGGTCCTCTCTGAATGAAGGAAGGATCCATGATCAAACCGATGCATCCATCTAATGTGCTTCCACCATGGTGGCATAATTTGAAAAGTGTTTGATTTTGTTCGAACAAACCATTACTCCCCATTCCACGCTTTGTGTGTCCCTTATTCGGACCCTCATCCTTTTTCATGTCTAAGGAAATCCCCTAACATTATGGATGCTCGGCCTATGAACTGCCTATTTTCCTGGGATAACATTTCGGAATACTAACAAATGACATTTTGAGTCAGGCCCTATGTTTCAAACATGGTTAGCGGTCGACCCTCGTATTCTATCCCCACTCCAGGATAATACAAACATGTAGTAATTACCTTCTTAATGAAATATTAAAATAATTGATATTATAAATATTAAAATAAATAGAATGTGAATTTTTTGATTCCATGAACTAATTTTATAGGTGAATATGACATGTTAGGGTTGAATAAATTTATTTTTTTAATTAATCAAGTTGTGATGACTTTCACGAAAACCAAATACTAAATAGTGTCTAAATTGACATAAATAGGTTTTTAAACAAAATATTATATTATTAAATTATATATTATTCCTAAATATATAAGGTCCTTACAAAGAAAATATATAATCATTAATATTTCATAAATGAACCACATGGGGTTCTCTTGTCATTTTATAGTAAGTTTATTAACCATTTATTATAATAATACAAGAGGACATTGTAAAAGTTAAACTTTTTATCTTTGAGTTAAATCTAAAATATAGGGTTAATATTGTGACATAAACTTATCTAAAGCCTATTAATTGAGAGAATTTCGACCCATCCCCACATTATCTTCTAAATAAATCAATTTGGAGCTGTTAAAAATGGAAAATAATTTTATAATAAAATAATTTTTCAAACTTTTCCTAAAGTGACCCTCACCTCTTTTATAAAGGGTAATTCCATTCTCTAAAAATCACACCTCCAAAGCCATTTGTTCATCCACACCTACAAATATATCCTCCCAAATTCCATCACTTCAACCTAGAGGCCTTTCCTTGAGAACAAATCCAACCTAATGATCCCTTTTGATCAAATCAAAAGGAAGAACCCGAAGAAGAGGTAAATATTTTGTCACCTCTTTCAAGTTCTTTTCATATTCCATTTTCTCTTTCTCTATTATTTCCATACCAAAATAATAACTAAAGTACCTTATACATACTTTGATTTTATTATAAGTATGTTACAACCAAATTCATTATTCTATCCATCCTATTAATTATAAATTCACCATGCGTGCGTACGTACGACATATGGTCTCCACATCGTGGTGTAGTTTGTTATTCAAACACTTCATTATTTGGATGGGTATAATAATGAGAATAACTGATGTAAATAATAAATATAATATGTTAATGATTATTTATGTATGATATACCATCAAATTACATATGATTTCATAGTCAATATAATGATATTTTTGCTCGTGCGTATGTACGGATTACCGCCTCCATGAACGCGATGTGATTAATTACCCATCGTAATAATTCAAGAATAAATATAATTTTTTGAATAAAAATAATGTTTATGAACTTAATATCACTCTGGATATTAATAAAATAAATTCTAACCATAAGAAACATGGCATACATAACCAAGCATATAAAGGAAAATGAATCAGTTAACACTCGAAACGATGATACTACTGAAATATTGTTAACAAAACAATATTAGAGGATCATATATGATATCATATTTATGTATATAGTTCATGCATAATTTAATAACTATGTTTTTAATATTATATAGGAGGTTGGAATACCATCGACTAAGGAAACGTACAAGTTAAGGGTTTATTTTATAATCTCTTTACTTATCTGATGTTGTTAATTCGGAAGTATCTACTAGGACCTCTTAATCATCCACATCTGTGTTTTCTTAAAAAGGTATTTCAAAGTATTTTTACTATTTACTAGACTATGGGTTAAAGTAATTTATACCATTTTTTACCTTATATGTTTTTAAAGGAATCTTTCTATCATTTTCCAAATAAGGTACTTTATGACCTTTTTGACAAAATTAAGGTAAGAATGTTTTTTTAACTTATACAACGGGTGTAGCTATTTTCTACCATTATAAAATTTTCAAATATTCCCTTACAAGATTATAAGAATATTTTCAAAATAAAAGTTTTCTTTTATATTTTTCTGACACTTAAATCATTTCAAAATAGAATGATATATTTCTCTCAAATAGTTTTGATTTTATCTCTGTCAACTTCCTTTGATAAATATTAAACTTTTTTGAAGTTAATTTATTATGATAAAAATCATCCATATTGTATTTAAGGTTTTTTGATTTGTTTGAATGTGGATGCGTTGTTTTTATACCATTATGGTTTATGGTTAAAGTATTGACATTTTGTATGCTAGTTTTAATATGAATGTTTAACTTATGATTCAACCTTTTCATATGAACAATGTATTGGAATTAGTAATTGACAAGTGGAGACCTCTATAGCTCCTAGGTGAAATGGTATGTCTCATGAGACAATTAGATGTGGAATTGGCCAAGGCTATTCCCAATTTGATATATGGCTTTGTCTGTGGCCTTAATAATTTTTAAACGTCTTGGATGAGGCCTTGATAAAGTGTTTCAGAATGTCCCGCAATATATATATCCTCATTATGAAAATAATATTGATGGTTCATGTGGTTATTCTACTAGTAGGGTATCCATGACTATGTTTTATTATGGTATTATTTACTCAGCTCATCTTCCTGTCATAAATTTTTACTGTTTATTATTTATATTGGCATGTGTTTTAAATTATTCACCATGCCTAATGTTTATGTTATCTTCCACTGTATTACTTACTCTTACTGAGTGTCTGAGCTCACCCATTTCGTATGTTTTATTTTCCCCGAATTTCTATAAGTACATTGTGGTTGATATGTAGGGTTAATATAGGGGAATAATGTAGTTTTGAAAGGATTATTTAGGTTGTGTTTTATGTTTTAATGTGTAATGTAATGTTCATGTTTGTAATCTATTTTACAAGACTACTAAATTGATCAGTCATTTGGGACTTGATTCTTTGCAATCATGCCAATGTATTAAAATAATGCACTGACTACAAGATTCTGGGGTCAGGGCATTACATTTGGTATCAGATTAATTTTAGCAACAACATTAGAAATAGATTTAGAAAAACTCTGATTAGATAAAATTAATAGAAGGTAAACATTGAGGATTGGTATAGAATAACTTTCTAGAATTTTGGTAATGTAGATATTTTTGTGAGTTTTCCAAGAAATACATCCATTTCTGGATACGAGTAGGCATAGGCATCTCTAACACACATGTACCTAGGAGTGAAAACTCCGACAAGGAGTTACAAGCTAGACCCAGGGTATCCTAGAACATGAAAATGTGCCTTGCTATACTATTGGTTATGACACACTCAGTTGAAATGCTTAGGATAATTTACATTTTCATTAGAATCCAATATGAAGAATTTATGAGTAAATACTTCTTTAAAGAAAATATTTATTTTATGATTATAGATTATAGGCATATACTTTTCAATTTACATTAGGTATTTTACAAGTTTTGAATAATTCATTGTGATTCATAAAATATCCTAGTGTATGCCATTGTTTAGAAATGGCGCCCAGTAGAAGGAATGAGAAATCTGACAATACGCATGATCTAAAGTGTAAGAATGGTCATATTTTTCATGTTATTAGGCCAAATTTTAGAAGGGAAATATTCTCCCCTGTATTCTCATCGTATGAAAGAATAGTATCATGTGTTAATTTGATAAGTAAAGAATTATCTATGTCCTATAGCTTTGAAGGGAAGGAAGAGAAGTAAAGGATGGTAGAGGGAAAGATAGATAAAGGGAGGAGGGGAAAGAACGATTTTCCAATATTTGATAATTGTGGAAAGAATCACCTTGGTAAATGCTTGAAGGGAATGATATTTTGTTATAATTATGGAAAAAGGACACCATGTACGTGATTGTAAGGGTATGAAAAAGGTTTCAAATGTACAAAAGTTTCATCTTCAAGGAGTTGGGACACTATGTGAATCAATGTTGAAATCATCATAGTATACCCCAAATGATACTATTAAATAATAATTAAGTTATGATACTACCACAGATGAAGAGGAATGATTAGTGTTATTATGTTGTTATTAAACAATTGTGTCATTTGAGTATTTTATTAATGATGTACTGGTTATAATAATTATAAAGTATATAAAGATTGTACTACAATATATTTTCATTATGGATTTGAGATTTTATGGTATCAAGTAAAATGACATTGTTTCAAGATAAACATTTTAGAAAATATATGGTTGGGGGAAACATAACCCTTTATATTTTTTTGAAACTAAGATAATGATTTCGGAATAATATATAATCGAGTTGGATAATGTATATTGTTTATTATTCACTACCTTAGAACTAATTAATTATTTGTTTATTCCATCATTGTTGGAGTTAACAACATTTTTTGGATTTAAGGAGTACATATGGTATTCAACAAGGAAACAAAGAGAACAAATGTATTCAATAGGGTTTTATGGTAATTCATGGTGTTATAATGTTTTAAAAGAATACATTATTAAAGTATTACCATGTTATTACTTTGAAAAAAGATTTTCATCGTGTTTACATACCTTATAAATTTTGGATTATGAGTTTGGACAGAAGTATTTTGGATATGCATAAAGGTTGGAATGGATTAATATTGAAATTGGATACTATTCTTAAGGTTAAATAATTTCCTAATATTATTTTTGTATTTTTATAATAAGGAATACCTGAAGGTCGGGCGACAACCCGTCGCGTCAGGCATGACCGCGAGGCTTAAACTCGTAACCGTTGGATGCAAGGGTGCATCACCTCCCACAAGCCTAAGTAATGTCCTTGTTTGTGTAATGTGGTTTTTTAAATTGTATGAAAAATGAATTATAAATTCATTATTTTTGGAACCCTATACGATTACAATAAATAGAATATTTTTTAATTATATTATCTTTTGGAGTGAAGAATGAGTTCATGGTAGGAATTAGTTGAAGGATGAAACTATACTTTTCATGTATATTTTTCTCTCTCTTATTATTTGAATAAATTAATTCTTAAACATTAGGGAAGGGATATTAAAGAAAAAAATGTGTTATCCTAATACCTTATGTTTTTTTGAACCGAAGATACTTTAAATCACCATAGATTGATGGCTTTGAGGCGCTCAATTTTACAATAATTTTTGATTGATTACCTCAATACCTCCCTATAATTATATATGTTTTCCTCCAATTATGTGTCACTAATTGATACCAATGTTCTCTTAATCGAGATCATAATTTGGTGGTGAATTTTTCATTTCCCTTTCTCTTTTATTAAGAATGAATTTTATTAACCCAATTTCTGATGTGGGTTTTCCACAAAGGTATTTTTCTATTTTTAACCTTTCATTTTCAAAAACCTATTTCAAATTGTGAAGAAGAAATTTATTGAAGGATGAGAGAATGTAACACCGCAATATTTCATAGTATTCTATTTCATCAAAGTAATTCAATATCTTATGCTACACGAAATACCACGTTCGAGCGCACCATGACTTACAAAACTAGCCGTTCAAAAAAGTGATTATGAATAGTATTATATTCATTATGAATTTTATATATTCTATATAATTTTAACATCCATATTCTGTGTTTCATATACATAATGTAAGAACAAATTCAATTTTTCAGATAAAGGGAGTATTTTTAAGAAAATACAATTTTACCACCTTTTAATGGAGAACCCTTTTTAAATAAAATATTTTACTCCTTTATCTATTAAATTTGAAAAAACAAACTTCTTATTTAGAATCATGACATATAAATTTATTTTCAATAAATTTTGGCTAATTTTCTGATAAATTTCATATTTTTGTGAATAGTGAAAAATATTATATTTTAATTGAAAACAACTTTTTTAATCAAAATAATTTAAATTGTTAAATTATAAATTTTAATGGTTTGGAATTAAAATTAGATTATTTTTTTATCATTTAATACAATTTTGGTCATTATAAGTAATTTCACATTTAAATTTGACATAAACACATGTCAATCTTTTGATAGTTTTTACTTTTTAAAAACCCGCTTTTTGGTTTTAACAATAGGAATTAAATTTAAATTAATTAATGATACTTCTATGTTTTGAATTTGGTAAAATATAATTCATTTTTGAATTCGTAATATCAAAATTAGCATAGGGTGAATTTTTGGTATTTTTCTGAAAACATTCAATTTTTGATTAATAGTGAAAAAATACATTATTGTTTAAAACCCAAATTTTTAATTAAATAGGTATTTATTTTATATAAATTTATTTTAAGTAAATATATATACATAATACCTATATTAGTTCAATGATATTCATTGGATTTATTTTTATTATAAAATTAGATGTATAAAATTTTATTGAACTTTTTTGTTGTCTTTTACCCACCTTCTAGGACCATTTGCTAATTTGCATAATACATAATTTTACCACTTCTGTGAGTTTAATTTCAAAAATCCAAGAGACATGGATGAAATTAGTATGTAAAATTTGGTTCAATGGGATGAAAATAATATTTGATTAATAGTATCTTTTAACTTTCCTTTACCATGGTTAAAAGTAAATAGGGTAATTAAAGGTAAAAATGATATTATAATTACCCCAACACAAGTCATAATTATATTGGATAACTGTTTTTCGACTTATGAATAAAATATGACACTTTATGTCCACTTGGATTAGATGAGGACAATTATCATTATTTTATTTAAAGAAGAGTTAAAAGTGTTAAATTCAAAGTTTAATAAATAAACCATTTTTAATATAGTGATATACATAATATAAATTCAACTATAAATATTTATTAGAAAGATAAAATTAATTCCTACATAATACTTTTTTATTTATAATTTGTACACATGAAATAGTTAAATTTATATATGAAACAATGATGATGTCGTAATTATCATCTTAATGAAATATTAAAATAATTCATATTATAAATACTAAAATAAATATAATTTGAATTTTTTGATGCCATACCCATAATTTAATGGTTAATATGACATGTTAGGGTTGATTTAGTTTATTTGGGTTGAAAAAATGATTTTGCGATGACTTTCACAAAATCCAAATACTAAATAGTATCAAAATTGACATAAATGAGTTTTTAAAACAAATATTATATTATTAAATTATATAATATTTCTAAAAATCGATTGTTCTTCCAAAAGACATATATAATGATTAATATGTTATTAATCAACCACTTGGTGTTCTATTGGCATTTTATAGTATATTTATTAACCATTTTTTATAATAACACATGAGGATATTGTAGAAGTTAAAATTTTTAAGTAAGAGTTAAATCTAAATGATAGGGTTAATATGGTGACATAAACTTGTATAAAAATATTGGTTGAGAGGATTTATACCCATCCCCACCTTAACTTAGAAATAAATCAATTTCAGGCCATTATAAACTCAAAATGATTTTATAATAAAATAATATTTCAATCTTTTCCTAAAGTGAGAATCATGTATCTTATAGAAGGGTACTTGTCCTTCTCTAAAAATCACACCTCCAAATCCATTTTGGATTGGCCAAAACCTACCAAAATATCCTCCCAACTTCCATCACTTAAACCTAGAGGCCTTACCTTGTGTATAATTCCAACCTAAGGAGCCTTTTTGATCAAATCAAAAGGAAGAACCCGAAGAAGAGGTAAACATTTCATCACCTCTATAAAGTTCTTTTCTTCTTCTACTTTCTCTTTATTCAGTATTTCCATACCAAAATAATAAATCCTGTATATTATACATTCCTTGATGTTAATATAAATATGGTACACCCATATTAATTATTCTATCCATACAATTAATGATAAAGTCACCATGTGTGCATACGTACGGCTTACTGTCTCCATGTCGTGGGGTAGTTTTTTATTAAAACACTTAATTATTTGGATGGGTATAATAATGAATATAACTGATGTAAATAATAAATATAACATGTTAATTATTCTATTTTTATTATATATACCATCAAATTGCAAACTATTTAACCTTCAATATAATGATATTGTCGCTCGTGCGTATGTACGAATTACCGTTTCTACGAATGCGATTATATTCATTCCCCATCGTAATCATTAAAGAATAATTTTCATTTTATGAATAAAAAATATTTTTAAGAACTTCAAATAATTCTGTATATAAATCAAATACATCATATCCCTAATAAACATGGCTTACATAACCAATCATATGAAGGGAAATGAATCAGTTATCACCCGAAACGATTATACTACAGAAATATTTTTAACAAAGAAATATTAGAAGATCATATATGATATCATATTTATGAATATAAATCTTGTATAATTTCATAAAAATGGTTTAACTATTATACAGGAGGTTAACATACTATTGACTATGGAGAATTACAAGGTAAGGGTTAATTTTATAATATCTGTACTTATCTGAGGCTGTCAATACGTAAGTATCTTCTGAGACCTCTTTATCATCCACATCCCTTTTTTCTTAGTAATATATTTCCAAAGATTTTTATTATTTAATAGACTATGGTTTATATTCATTTATACCCTAATTTTTCCTTATATGTTTTGAAAGGAATCTTTCTATCGTTTTCCAAACAAGGTACTTTATGACCTTGTCGACAAAATTAAGGTATGAATGTTTTTTCACTTATTTAGCATGTGTGGCTATTTTATGTCGTTATAACATCGTTTAAGATTCCCTTACAAGCATATAATAATATTTTCAATATAAATATTTTCTTTTAAAATTATGTGTCTCTTAAATGATTTCAAAAAAGAAAGATATATTGCTCTCAAATAGTTTTGATTTCATCTATGGCAACATCTTTTGATATTTTTTACACGTTTTTGATGTTTATTTATTATGATAAAAATATTCCATATTGTATTTAAGGTTTTTTGATATGTTTTACTATGTATATGTTATTTTTATACCATTCATGGTTTATGGTTAAATTATTGACATTATGTATCCCAGTTTTAATATGAATGCTTATCTTTTATTTCAACCTTTTCATATGAGGAATGTATTGGACTTAGTAAGTGATGGGTGTAGCTCACTATAGCTCTTCAATGCATCAGTAGGTCTAATGAGATAATTATATGGGGAATTGGTCAAGGCATTTCCCTATTTGATATATGGTTTTGGTTAAGGCATTAATCATTTTTAGACGTCTTGGTCGAGGCCTTGACAATGTGTTTCAGAATGTCCCGCATTATACATTCCCTCATTATGAAAATAATATTGATGGTTTGTGTGGTTATTTGACTAGTAGAATACCAATGAATATGTTTTATTATTAAATTATTTACTTAGCTCATACTCCTACCATAAAGTGTTCATGTTTATTATTTGTAAAGGCATGTGTTTTCAATTATTTAACAAACCTAATGTTTATGTTATCTCATGCTATCTTACATAATCTTACTGAGCATCTAAGCTCACCCCATTCTTATGTTTTATTTTCCTAGGATTCCAAGATGTGCATTGTGATTGATATGAAGGGTTAAGATAGGGTAATAATGGAATTCTCAAAGTATTATTTATAATGAGTTTTATGTTTAAAAGTGTAATGTAACGTTATGTTTGTAATATATTTTCCATGACTACTAAACTAATTAGTCCTTTAGGACTGTATTCCTTGTAATCATGCTAATGTATTAAAATAACACACCGGCTCTGGGCTTCTGGGGTTCGGGTGTTACATAATTAAAAACTTTACTTGGAAATCTTGGTCTTTACAAAATCTGAGTTCATATTATAATTATAATATGTTATGATGGATTTTAATTAATGAAATAAGGTTTAATATGTGAAATATGACCCACATGAAGTTGCAGTTAACTTGAAAATCAAAAATTAAGGACCACATGAGGATATGAACATTCAATGAAATGTAAATGAAATGAAATGTGGGTTTCTAAAAGGATCAATAGAATATTTCTATCAACATGATGATAAAAGTACTCATACAAAGAGTGTTTTGGAAGATATTGAGGCCTCTCAAACTATATATGAAGAAGTGATTGATTTCAAGGTAAAAGTTCCAAACATGTGAAAATAATTAATTTCCTTCATAGGTACATGGAGTAAAGAAATAAGAGAGTATAATCTATTTAGAAATATGTTTTATAGTTTAGTAATATGTTTTATATTGATTTAAATGTATATATAGACAAAATGAAGATATAATTATGTAAAAAAATTCAAAAAACAAGTGATAAAATGAGAAGAAATAGGAGAATGGATTATGAAAATATTATTAATGAACATATACTTATTCTAATAGTAAATGATAGACATATATGGGATGATAATACATTCTAATATCATTAAAATGATTGATAAAATAATGGAAAATAAAATTTTACTAAAAATACTCAATCATAAAAGCCACACCAATAACCCAAAAATTACTCAAAATATGGAAATATGTGTATATAAAGTGATAGAATTATTTTTCCATTGATGTAATTCCAAATATGTGGCTTTAATTGATATATTTTGACTCATTATGAAGAAATTGGATGTTGTTTAAGAGAACATACTGAGAGTTGGAAATAATGGATATGACTATATCATATATCTCCAATTCAAAACTCTTTCTATGGTTTTTATTATAATTGTTCTCGTTTTGAAAACAAGTTTGTGGATTTCATGTAAATTATAAGTAAAACTGATTAAATTGATAATATAAGAAGAGAAAGGAAACTAAACATCTAAACAATATTTTATAATAAAAAAACATATATTCATTGGAGGATGCAGAGTATGAACTTGCAGTTTATAATCAAGAAAAGGATGAGAATCCGTTTTTTTTCAACTAAATTATGAATATTGTAAATGGTGAAAAAGAAAATTGAAAAGATGATAATAGTGGATATTACTACAAATGTTACTAAAACGAGTATCACCTATATCATTTACAATGTTTACTCATCCCATATGACGAGTAATATTAATCATCAGATTAATATAAATATTTTTTGGATGAAATAATTTTATTTGAAAATGATATAGTTTTACAAATCAATATATGTGGAAAATGAGGAAAGATAAATATGAATTGAAAAAAATACTATTGTTAATTGAGTTAAAATCCATTGACATAATCTTCTCAATTTGAGACCTCATTATGAATCTAAATTATATGTATTGATTAATCTGATGGTTTTTTGTATCAAAGAAAGAAAAAAGATACTTTATTGAATTGATGGATAACCAAATGAAATCTTTATATTTTAGTTTTGACCACACATTATGGGTTTTTTAATACTTGTTTTGAATGTACATGGAGTGGTAACATGATGAAAATATGTAAATCAATATGTTGTTCATAAAATATTGTTGGGATGTATAGTGACCCTACGTTTTCATACATTATTATTACACCATTTTAAAGATAAAAACCTTATAACATTACAAATCAAGGATCCAAAGGTGTAGTGTCTTTGGAAAAATAGAACCATACATAATATGTGCATATGAAAACAAAACAATTTATTTAAAAATAATCTTCTTTATCCCTTTAATGATCATGATCTCTTTAGTACACTTAGTCACCTGAGGATTTACATCAATGATAGGGGAGAGATAAAATCCCATTAAGTAGACAAATAAGGACATGTACCAATATAAAAAGGGTGAGAATAATGATTGTAATCACAAATTAAGAATATTATCATCATCATAATCATTATAGAATCATTATATAATGTAATTTAATATGGAAACATATAAAAATGAAACATCATGTCTTAGTGGTCAAATACCAGTCATAGTAGTGAATAAAGACAAGATCATGTTCATACATAATATATGCGAATAATCATAACATAACCACTATGAAGAAATATATAATCATTTTATCATATGATAAAAATCATATCTTGATATACATAACATTACCCAATTTATTGGAGGGAAATATAATTCGAGCCCATCCATCACATCATAACATTTACATAATCATTCCTTCTACATAATACCTATATCAATCAAATTCATGAAGTATCCCATGGAAAAAATGGGGTTAATAATAATTAAATAAGGCATAAATTCATGAAAATACATTGTATTTACCAAATTTATAATTTAAAATAACATGTTTGGTAATGTAATTATCATTTTTAGAAAAGAAGAAATAACTCAAGAGGAGTTAGGAGGTTATTTAGAAAAAACTTTTATTTTTTAAAATATTTTTAATTGTCATTAAATCATATTGGAAACATGTATGTCCATAAAATTGAAATTTAATAAAAATTAAAATAAATTTAGTGTTTATTAAAAAATATATCCACATTAAAATTTGGCAAGAAATAGTAATAACCCAAAGAAAGGGAGTTGGGTTCGAGAATCCCCATACCTTATATCTGAATGATTTAATCACATACAATAAATATCCAGGATTATCCAATTAAATTAATTAATTAATAAATACATAACCTCTTATATAGGTATTTAATTTACTATAATTTTATTAAGTTCTTTTATGGGGATTTTTATGAGTTATAGAGTTCAATTTATTTGTTCAATGAGGGTTCATTTTCTTGGTTTTGATGATTTGTTCACTTGTATACAAGTATAGAAGTTTATGTAGAATGAGAATAATTTTCTATAATTGAGAATATATGATATTGAATATCTTAAAGTAGTTTAAAATGTTATTATATAACATTTAACTATATGTTATGAGGATGATTAATTAGATAAAATGTCGATGAAAATGTTTTAATTTATTTTGGCATTTTTTTCAACCATCAAAAACTAATATCATTTTATTAAATACCATGATTATATATTTGTTATAATTCATGATAAAAGGTATAATATGTATATTAAAATCTTATTTAACCATATTAGTGGTCTTATGACCATCCTTGAAGGTGTTAATGGATAAAATAAAACTCATTGTCCATTAAGTTCCGAAACCAACACATCACAAACAATATTTTCATTTTTTGAATAAAAGGATTTGAAAAAATAATAGATGATGTATTTTAAATTTAAAAAATATAATTAATTTATATATAATATAATAGTGTTATCGTGAAACTTTGTATTGTAGAGGTAAGGAGTCGATAAGAGAATAAAACAAATTAAAAGAGAAAGAAGGATTTTACCTATTGAATTTTGTCACCCTGAGAATGTCATTAAGGAACATAAATTTTTTATTTTGTTGAGACTAGAATATCCTAGAAATGGGAAAGAGTATTGCTGTAGAATTATCCATAATTTATAGAATCTATAGGGCATGGATGGTGGGAGAGAAATAGGTGGTGAGGGGTTGTATTTATAGAGAAGGAGATGGGCATTTTTATAATTGTATTCATTAGTTTATTATTATGGTCTATGACTATCAATAGTGTTGATATCCATCAATAAATACAAAAAATAGATATGTAAAGTTCTATGTAGTTGTGCTTACATAATTCATACATCAATAACAACTCAAGAATTCATGTATTTGGAATATATCATAAATTATAGAATTTCACTATTCACCAAAAAAGATAATATATTTGAAAAATTCAAAAAATTCACCCACGCCATTTTTCAAAGTGTAGAATTAAAAAATTAAATCCATTTTATGAAGATAATGTAGTTAATATGGGAAATTTAAAATCATCATTTATTCAAAAAATAATTATTTTAATGGTATAACTGATTATATGACACATTGAAAAATTAATTAAGGTCTCATAAAATATCCTTATAATTATAAGACAAAAAATATTAATTTTTGAATATATTTTATGAAAATAAATTTTATTTTAAATCCATAAATTATTTATAAAATTATATATATTCATTTGTGATTTAAAAAATACTAAAACTTAATTTATCAATTTCAAAACAGTTATTTACTTATACCAAGATATAATTACATCACATTTTTATTTATAATGGTCTTATATTTTATTATTATAGTAGTAGGCGAGGATAATATTCTATTGGCTTGATTAATGTTATTAATGGTCATATTATTATTCTGATGGTCCTGTTACCCTTTCATCTTTATAGGTTCATTAATTTCTATAAATATCACTTATTCGATACTTCATTTAAGTTAAAGAATTTGTTTAAGTTATCTATGTGATGCATTTTTTATGACATCATTATAAGAAGCTAAATTCCATAGATAAAAATTTAGCTCATTACATTCTACCCCCTTCCAATATTTTACACTCAAAATTTCATTTTAAAAACTAAGGGGTAAATAGGTGATGATATTTCTCCTTCATCACAAAATGTGGTTCCCATGTCACCTTTGAATATTTATGATTCCTATACAAAACATTTAAAAGGAGATTTATTTTTTTCATAGGAATTTTCCTCTACAGCACACAATCTTCATTGGGTGCTCTTCATATGATAGTTTGTTCTCAAATTGTACAACCATTAGATTTTACACAAGTGAGGGATCATGTGTGTAAAATCTCAGGAGATATACAAGGAACTATTTATGAATTTGAGCCGTATTTGGTGGAAGTTTTGGCTGATAGGCCACCACTCCCATGTGATCAAGGATCTCAAAAGGGCCAATGGACCTTAGGTTATGCTCCCCTTTCATTCCAAACTGCATGACTATTTTCAATGGTGATATTTTAAAGAATAAATCATCTCCAACATCGAACTCCATGTCCCGTGAATATTTTTCACCATATATTTATTTTTGAATTTGGTCAGATTTGATATTTTTTTGGATATCTTAATTCTTCTCTATTATATCTTTCACAAGATCAATTTGAAATAGATTTCATTTTCCAACTACATCCCAACAAGTTACAGTTCTACATTGCTTCCCGTATAAAGATTCATATGGATCCATTTGAATACCTGAGTAGAAGACATAGTTATATAATAACACTAATAATGGTAGATGTTGGCCCATCCTTAATTTAATTCCATTGATCATGCTCTCAGCATGTCCTAATTTTTTGGAAAATTCCTTTCATATTGACCATTAGTTTGGTGGTAATTGTTAATGATAAAAAGAAACTTAGTTCTTAAAGAATGTTGATTACTTATCAAGAAGTTAAATTTTAACCTACGATAATGGTCATAGATGATTGAAATTGGAACGCCATGCATCCTCACTACTTCTGTTACATATATTATATAGTTTTGTTCAAGAAAGAACTCTTCTTGAAGATCGTTAAAGTGGGAAGTCTCTATGATTCAATCCAATATAACCCACATCACATTGTTTCCTTTGGATTTCATTTGGAGACCAGTGAAAAGATATATATTGACGTTATACCATTTCCACATGGGTATAAGGAATGGTTTCATAATCCCCTTGGACTTCAGTCGCTCTTATTTAACTTGCTCACATACCGAACACCTTGAGATATACTCCACAAAATCATTTTTCTTGTTTTCCCACTAGAAGTGTTCTCAAAGATCATAGTACATCTTGGTTGTTCTCTGATGGATATAGAAAGGTGATATATGTGCATTTTCAAATAGCTCCTTCCTTATCCTAGGTGATGAGTGCATAGTGGGACTCTTTCTAAACTATAGCACACCATCATCAATTTTATGGAAATCCTGTAACATCCCTTTAAATAATTCACTTTATTTTGTTACTCATGATCATCAATTTGTTCCTACTTGATATTATCTTGGATATATGCCTGGGAAATAATTTGGTAAAGGCTGGAGATATTCCATACCATTATGATTTCCAAATCCATTCTTTTCATAACCATGATTATAGGGTCTTTCTCAATCCACATAAACTATTGAGTAGCATGTTCTTTTCTACTAAGAGAATCAACTACCTTGTTCTCCTTTCTTACATGGTAGTGAATATATCAATAATATTTCTTTATTATCACTAAAAATATTCTTTGATGCATGTTGGGAACCTTATATGTGAATATATACTTTAGACTCTTGTTATAAATAAATATGTCCCACTTCTCTCCATAGAGGTAGTGCCACCACATTTTCATTGAAAATATCACAACTAATATCTCCATATCATATTTTAGTTGTTCTTATCATTGATCATTGACATTTATAAGGATTAGGATATCACATTATACTTATAAATGAGTACAAAAACCAATTAATTCTATGAAAAATCATTTTATATCAAAATCCTTTCTCCACTTATTTGTAGTGAGTGTATAGGTGTAGTGACCATCCTATTCATTATCTCTTGGACTCTTTCCTCACATTCTTCCATCCACATATATATATTAATCCTTTCCTTGTTGAATTAATTGTCAAGAGATGAAATAATGAGATATTTATCACAAAACATTGGTTATACCCTACTAATCTAAGAAAACTGTGGATTTTTGTGACACAAGTGGGTCGGTTCTATTCCTCGATTGCCTTTGTTTTTTTAGGGTTCACAAAAATTAAATAACATGTGATCTCATGTCCCAAAAATTTTAATTTCATTATCTAAAATTCACAATTTCAATACATGACATAAAATTTATCATTCCATAATGTATCCAACACAATCCTTATATTTTAATCATGTTACTCTATCCTCTTGGAGTAGATGATAATATAATTGATAAAAATACCGCAATATTTTCAAGGAAGTATCTCAAAACTACATTCATTAAATTTATAAAGATTTTAGGGGAAATAGTATATCCATAGGAAATTAGTAGAAACTCATATTCTCCAAACACTGTATAGAAATAATTCTTTTGAATAAATTTCTTCTTCACTTATTGTTGATGATATCTAGAAGAAGGATCCACCTTTCATAATTATTTTTCTCCTCATGGTTAATCAAACAAGTCATAAATCCTTATAATTGGATACTTTTTACATATGGTGGTTTTACTGAGTTCCCAATAATCGATACAAATCTACATTAATCAATCCTTTTTCATTTCAAAGATAACAACACACCCAAATGTTATTCACATCGGTGTCTGAACACTTTGTCCAAATGCTATTGCATATGATTCTTTAACTTCGATAGTTTTATTGGGGATATCAAATAGGGTCATTTTGAGAAATGAGTAGCTCTAGGTATGAGTTATGTTGAGATCACTACCTCATGATCTGGGGGAATTCTAGGTAATTAAATGGGAAACACATCACTATATTATATCACAAAAGAAATTTCCTCCAGGTTGATACCTTCCACTAAATCAAGCATTTGAGCATCATATTCTTCTTCATAAGGCATCAAAACCCACACTATTAAGGTTTTTTACAAAGTAGATTTTCGATCTTTATTTCATTTTTATAGGATAATGTGATGGTTTATAATTTGAAAATATATTTCCATTTCATAAAAATTGATGCGTGATCTATATAACTAGAGACAATCCATGACCAATAAGTCATAAAATTTAACCAAGGGACGTATTATGAGATTTTCTAGAAGAATATTCCAACATATACAAATGGGATAAGAGTCTAAAAAATGTGGGTAAATGATCACAGAACAATGTGTTTTAATGGATATCTCTATTTCGAAGATTTTAGGTTTTGATTTAACAGTTCTATTAAACTTTATGGATAAAAAGGAATGCATTAAATGAAAATCAAATAAAACATTTTCACTTCTTGAGTGAACAAGAAGTGTAACTTGAAAAACATCATTTTATTACTCAACATAAGCCGTAGTGATGGAATAAGGCTTCCTTTTACCCTTTGGATTTGGTGGATGATGATGTTGATTTCCCTCATGTGTTGAGGATCAGGGTACTTGCTTGAATATTTCCCTTTCTCTTTACAGTTTATGTATTAAACCATGGTCGGTTCTCTACTTTCCTCCATCATGTTGAATGGATTCTTCATGTATCTTTAAAATTCATGATCTAGGTGGCCTTCTATCCCACACTTGAATCATATCCCCATCTCTTTAAGAAAATTCCCAGGATGTTTCTTACTAAAAATTTTACACATTGGTGGTTGGATTCTCTTTCCACTTATTCAATTTAACCGTCAAGCCTAAAAATCCATTCTTATTTTCTTTTCTCCATAATCATGGGATCATTACCGAAAATCTATCACTAATTTGAGATCACATTAGACCACCTCTTCATAACTTTGAAAGTCTTAGAGAACTAGATAATTTCAAAGGTTTTTGTTTAAACCACTAAACAATATCTCTATCTATATATGATTACTGATAAGAAAACCAAAGATGTACCTTGAAAGACTTGTGATGTTTTCTTCATAAACCATGATTTATTCACCTTCCTTTTTCTTCAACTCTATGAAATATCTCTCTATCATTGTATGAATATTTTAGGGGAAATACTTTATCTTAATTAGTTTCATAAATTCTTCCCACTCCATATCTTAAATTTCTTCCTTTATTTTGGATTTATTTATCACATTCCGCCATTAATCAGCTTCTCCATCTCAATGATAGACATATCGAGTCATATTTTTCTTCTTATAGTAATGGAGAACATAAAATATATTCTCCATTAAGTTAATAAATTTATTTTAAATGAGTAGATTATAAGATCTAATAAATTTCTATGGTAATTGTCATGAAAATAACTCAATGGATAAATTATCATTCTAATGTGAGAGTTGACGATCCATGTGGTTCATTTCATTGTTCATAGAATGAGACAAATGTGTATGAATTTATATAATTCTTTCAACTCCACCACCTATGGAATTATGGATGGCATTCAGATCATAGATTCATTTTCCACCACATGAGTTATTGGATTGGTTTCTCCTTGTTACAACCATTTTCAAAAATATAAATTGTTTGAACAAAAAATAAGTCAACAAATCATGAATAATTTATCCCTGTACAAAATTAAAATTAAATTTATATCTTATAGGACCCCTCTCTTAAGAACTTTTCTAGATAAATCGTGATATACATATTCTAATCCATAGAGTTTTCCCCAACATTCTCTAGTCATAATTTCAAACACTAACTAAACTATGATCTAATACCATCTATAGAGACCCTACATTTTCTTTTATGATTATTACATCATTTTAATGCAAAATTATATCATAATGTTACAAATATATGAACCAAAGGTTTACTATCTAGTTACAATTAGTACAATAAATAACATATCCATAATAAAACATAAATTTTTATTTAAAAATAATCATCTTTATTCCTTATAACCTCACATTCTCATTAGTTTACATAGTCAGCTAGGGATATACATCAATGAAATTGGTGAGATAAACATCTAGTAAGAGGACATATAAGGAAATGAATGAGTATAACATGGTTGAGTTTAATCATCATCATTACATAATCATAAGATAATCATCATAACCATAAGAGAAATAATTATAAAATTCATGGAATATGGAAATGAATAAAAAAGTAAACAATATATCTTTGTGGTCAAATACCACACATAGTTGTGAACAATGATATCATCATATTCAGAAATAAAATATGTTCATAATCTTACCATAATTATTATGATCAAAACTATCATAATGTTCAAACATTATTCACATATTCTCATGAGATACATCACATTACATAATGCCATAGATGATTATATAATTCTAGGCCCACCCATTACATTATAACATTCACATAATCATGTATTCCACATAGAACATATATCAATCAAAGTATTTATGTAACCTATTGGAATTACTGAATTTATAAGAATTTAATAATGCATAAATTCATGAAAAAACATTGGGGTTCCCAAATTGAAAATATAAAATAACATATTTGGTATAATAATCAACATTTTTGAGTGAACAAGAAATAAATCAAGAGGAGACGAGTGGTGTTTTTAAAAGAATTATTTTTTGTAAATTTTTTATATTTTTACAAAAAAATAGAAAAATTTATATTCTCAAAAATAAAAGGTAAAAAAATTAAAATATATTTAAGGAGTCATAAAATAATACCCACCTAGAAATTTTTCATGATAGATGAATAACCAAAAGAAACATATTTGGGTTTGAGAATAACCTATCCTTATGTCTGAATGATTTCTTCACATGAACATAATTTCATATATAATCAAATTAGATTCATTAATTTCAAAATATAGAACCTATTATAGATATATTTTATTTATTATAATTTTATTTTGTTCTTTATATCAATTTTGATGAGTGATAGAGTTCAATTTCATCTTTCTCGATCTATTCTTTTTCTTGGGTTTCATGATTAGTTCAATTCTATACATGTATAAAATATATTGTAAAATAAGAATATCTCTCCATAACTATAATTACATGTTATTAATGATATTATAGTAGATTAAATTTTATAATATACCATTTGTATATATGGTATGAAGATGATTCCTTAGATAAGATGTTGTTAATTTTTTTAATTTTTTTAGGATTTTTTATAACAATCATAATATTGTATTATTTAATTAAATATCATGATTATATATTAGTTAAAGTAGATGATTAAAGTTAAAACATATACATTAAAATATAATTTTACAATAATAATGGTTTTATGACTAGCCTTGCATATAGTTTTGGAAAACAAAAACTCATCCTCTAGAATGGTGGTGAATCGACACATCACATACAATGTTTTCATTTTTATTAATAAAAATATACAATAGATTTTTGAAGATGGATATTACATTTAAAAAATAAAATTCAAAAATATATTCGATACTAGAGTTATAATTCTACTTTGGATATGGTATGTAATTAAAAGATAATAAAATAAAATAAATTAAAAGATAAAGGAGGATGATTTTACCTCTTGAACATTCTCTCATTTAGAACATCCTAAAAACATATCTATTTGGTATTTTGTCATGAAAATAATCCACTAGACTTGGGGAAGAAGCATGGGGATGGAATTGGGAAGATTTTAGGCAATATAAAATTCATAGAAGGTCTGAGGAGAAGAGGTGGTGAGGTATGGTATTTATAGGGGAGGAGAGGGGTGTTTTTTTATTTTATTCATTAGTTTATTAGTTTGGACCAAGCCTATCCATAGGGTTGATTACCTATGATAAATACAAAAAAAGAGAAGGATTATTTTAGATAATGGTTATTAGATCACCCATTCATCAATAATGACATAAAATTTCATGTATTTAACTTATATTGTAAAATATCATATTTAACTACTCACGAGAGATTCACCTAATTTAAAAAAACCTAAAAAATTCACCGTGACCATTTTTGAACATGTAAAACTTAAAAAATTGAATTCATTTTATGAAAATATTTTTAAAATATGAGAAATATAAAATAATCATTTACTAAAGAAATACATATTTTAATATTATAACTGAGTTTATGATACTTTGAAAAATTAACTAAGGCCTCATAAAATTAACTCGTAATTATAAGACACAAAATATTAATTTTTTTTATCGATTTTATGGAAATAATTTTTATTCTAAAACATTAAATTAAATAATAAATTATAAAAATTCATTTATGTTTTAAAAAATACCAATACTTAATGTATCTTTTTTAAAACATTTATTTGCAAAACAATGATATAATTATATCATATTTTTATATATAAGGTGCATAAATTTTATTTACAATTATATAGGTGAGGATACTATTCTATATCTAAATTTCTATTCCTAGTGTTCATATTACTATTCCAATAGTTAAGTCACTATTTAATCAGAATAGGTTCCTTAATTTCAATAAATATTACTTATTTAATTTATTGTTTTTCAAAATAAAGATTTTATTATATTCCCTATATAATTATTGTATTATATTAAATAATTTTAAGATGGAAAATTACATTGATAATAGTTTGGGTATTTATAGGATTCCCATGAATGTTGAGAGAATGAATGAAGTTCCCAAGAAAGTTATTACAGTTGGGAATTTAGTATATAGTTATAGTCTTCAATAAATAATAATAATGCACAAATGGGAAAGAAATTTGATGAAACATTATATGGTGAATTTATATTTTCTAATTAATCATCTATATGGAGAAATTTTTGAATCATACAATAGAAAAATAATTTTTTGGGGTAAGTGGTTTATCTATAAATTCTAAAATGTGAGTTATTGGAGGTGCTTTATATTGAATACTGTTTAGAGATGAATTTTTGTGAGTTATTGAAATTGAATTTCAGATTCATATAGATTAAAAATAAAATTCATATGAATTATGATTTAATTATACATAAAATTTAAAATAATTTATTATTTTTTTGGTATTTTTTATTTAGTAAGGCTTTGGAATATTAGTATATAGAAAAAAATATCTAACTGTTAGCCAGCTTAATCTACTATGGAGCCTATCCCCCATTATCAGCTGACCAAGTACATATCCAAGAACTATCTGAAAGTGGCATAAAGGTAACATAGAACTAGAATTGGAGGGTGTTGGTATGATAATAAATGTAGATGAAGGGTTCTTAGAATCCCAATTTTTTGGGTTAGAATGACGTGTCACAGGATAGAACCATCTCCCATCATAATTCAACGTGCCACTAATGGATAATGATGGCATGTTTTGAATCATAACCCAAAATTATTATATAATTAAGGATTGAATAAAAATCACTTCACATATATTTAAAATACAGAAATATGAATAATCCTAATAAAAATGAAATTTGTTTTCTTCATCCTCAAGTGAAATCAACTTTAATTTTTCTTAAATAAACCAAGCCATCAACATATGGATTGATCACTATGTGATAACACAAGAATCATTCCATATATCATTTTCAATCCATGAGATTATTATATAAAACAGTAAAAATATTTTCATCTTTAATGATCATCAGAATAATTTTGTGTATGTTACATATGATAACAAAAATATGTATTTATGAAGTGAAGAAATAATATAAACAACCATTTCTGGAATTTTCATCAAGGATTCAATATCACAATGAGATTGAAACTCTTTGTGATATAATATGAGTTATTTAATAATTTATAAACAAAATTCAATTTCAATAAATCCACACTATAAAACAATGTATAAGTGAAGATGCGTATATAGAAATATGAGAGAATATACTCTACACTAATGATCGTGGTGCATGAAAAATGGTAAAAAGACTCTAACCATGTTGTGGTGATGATAATTTAAGTTTATTTTCATTAATTAGTTCAATTAAAAAATGGGGATAGAATTAACACCATGTCATAACAATAGAACATTTACATGAGAATACTAATTGTGAGAAATAAAATTGTGGATCACGTTATTGTTCACTATTATTGACTATTTTGATATTCCTTTGATGCATGATGTTTTTCGAGTCTGAAAAATAGCTATTTAATGTTATGAAAATTATTTATATGAGTTTCCATGAATACTTTGAATGAGAATATTTGTATTTAATGGAATATTTTAATGGATTAGATGATTAATTGTTTACCTCTCTCTCATGGGGATTCTATGATTACAAACAATCACATTTTTCCTAGTTTTTATATTTAAATGGTGTTAGGGTAGTCTTTATGATATCATATCATGTTATCTTAAGAACTATAAAACAGAATTAAATATGTCTTAATGAATATTTTTCATCCATGGATGATATCTAGAAGAATCAATGAAGGTTATTAATTGAAGAGGATGAGACAATTGTTGATGTTTTAGAAACAACATGCCAAAACAATCAATTCCTAGTCATGGTGGACCTGTTCCAGGGTGTGTTGGACCTCTTAATGGTTATGGTGAAGTTGGTAATGGTTGAAAGAAAGATTTTAATATCAAAAAAGATAATTTTAAGTGAATAAAATGATAGTGTTGGCCATTTTGAAGGCCAAAATGTCAAGGAATTTCTCACCAGGGCATGGTGCAATATATTTTTCCCATGATAAACTTTATGATACTTTTAATGATACTAAACCATAATTACCTCCAATATTAAATTACATCATTTCCCTTCCGAGAATTAGAAAGAATTTCTATTGGTTTTTAAGTCTATAAAACAGAGGCTTTGGGTGAATTGATCTCTATAATAAACTATTTCTTTAACAATATCATCAAATGAATCCCTAAATTTATATTAGGAGGTCTCCTTTTCTAAATACCCTATTCTCCAACTGATAGTGTGCTACAATTATTGTATCATTCTCACTCTAAAACTTTCCTCATTCTCTCATATTGTTTTGTTATATTCTGTTGAGAGAGTCAATAAAAATCTAAAATGTTATATATTATAAGTTATTATCTCTCTTCCTCCCCTTTCTTCTAATTTTTGTTTACTAACATTAATGTGAGGGAATCATGATTATTAACAAAACCACTAGAATAAAAGGGGTTTCATATTTTTGGATTCTATTTATAAAAATAAAAAATACTGTTTTAATTTCATTTCTTACTTCTTGTTACAATCGTAAAAGGAATGGATGTTTGGTGTATTTTCTAAAGATAAAGACAATAGCCTAAAATATTAAATCCTCATTAAATTGAGGTATTATATGCTTTGGAAATTTATGAGTTAATATCGGCCTTTATTAACAAATATTTTTTCCTAGTTTACTTTTATCCTTTTATTTAATAATTTCATTATTATAATCTTGATATTCATATATTTTATAAATACATTATTTTCACTTTGAAATCTATATAATCAGTTATTTTACATTTATATTAACTTTATTATCAGGAATCTAATTATTCATTTAACTTTCAATTGATTTCATAAAATTATCTAACATATATATTTTTAATCGAAAATTTCAATTTTTTTATAACATTAATTTTTATAAGGAAATTCACCCCCAGTAATTCCATTTTTACCTTAAACTCCAACAAAAAATTTGGTATCAAAGGAGTGCATTGTGTTTTAATAAAAAAATTATTGTTTTCAAAATTATATTTATTTTATAAATCACATTTTATAAATACTTTTTAATTCCATTATACTTATATTTGATATTAAAAGAGATAGTTTTTTTCATTCAAAACCTTATTTCTAAAATATTTATTTGATTTTCAAAATATTTATCTATTTGAAAGAATATGTTTGAAAGGGAATTATCCTATTATACTCATGATCCTTTGCATTATTTTTTGAATTATTTATATTGGAAAACATTTATGTCTATTTTACTTTGAATAATTGGAAATTTTTTTTATAAAATAGTCATGCATGGTTATACCCCTGTAAATAAACTAAAATATAAATGGACACCTCAAGATATTTTATTTTTTGAGTTAAATGGTATGGATATGAGCATAATTAATTTTGGTCTAGATCAACACAAGTTATATATAATATCAACCTCTAAAACGGTTCATGAATTCTTGAATCTCTTGAAGAAACACACATAGGCATAAATGGAGTTAAACATACTACATAGAATTAATTTACATCAGACTTTGAATTTATTTACATGCATTAAAATTTATCTATTTCTGAAATTTTTATTATAATTTAAGATATTCCTAATTCTAAAAAATATATCATAGTGATGGGTTATCCATTGAAATTTGTGTAAGAAAATCATATGGGTTCTACCTAGATTCTGGTCACCCGAAGTCACCATATTCTAACAATAGAAGAAGAAATGGAATATGTTTCTCAAATAAGTCTACTAATATCTTATGATATATAAATGTTTGGTGAAGATAAAAATTATCAATTAATCTGTATATTTCAATAAAACGAAGAAGACCATTTTTTAATGAAATAAAGGATTTTTATTCTTTTGAAGGTGACTCTAATAATTAAAGTTACATTGAACACTTGAATATAAGATTTAACAAATTAAAAAAGATAAAAAAAAAGAATAAATACTTCTTATGATTTAAAAAACAATATAATATTATAGTTCTTAATGTTATTTAATTTCTTTGAAAAAATAGGACTCACATAAAATCGTAATGTCCCCAAAAGAAATGTCTAAATACAAGATGAAATATAAGATGACACCAAAATTATTGACAAGCAGTGAAAGAAAAGACACAATTTCAACTTATAAAACTAGAAAATCAATTCATAAATGCCTCATTGATCAACATGATTTTGTTGAAGAGGTTAGTTTTCACATTCCTTATCATTTTTATTCTCCATCTTAATCCTATTATACATCTCCTTATACCTCATCTTCTCCCTATTATTATTTAGAAAATGAACTTAGAATTTTTTTCAAAAAATTAATTCAAAATATGAGAATCTTTTATATAATAATAAAAGCTTAATTTATGAGAAAACTTCTCTTTATAATGATAATGTTTTTATTTTAAAAGAAAAAGTTTATTCTGATTTCAAATTAAAAAATAATCAACCAGGTGTTGATGTTTTTTAATCTTAATTCAAGTATCTCAAAATATCCCATTCTTAAGTAACTGAATATGATAAAAATACTAAGAAGATCATTGGTTCTCAAAATGTTTATATAAATTATCATGCTTATTATTTTCCAAATAATGAACTCTCATTGAAAAATAAAACCTTTATAAAAGATGTTTCCGAAAATTAGTTATGTAATTATGATCATAAAATTTCTCATTTAATTTAGCAATTAAATTATAAAAACAGTAGATATAGAATACCCAAATTCATTCATCTTTCTTATAAATTTTAGAAAAAGAAATTTAATTGTAATGAATTTTGGGTTTTTAAATCCTAATTAATGAATATTAATGGAAAAAAATTATCCATCTTAGCATTTATTAGCTAAAATTTTCTAACCCTCAAGGGTACGAAAAGAAACATTATAAAGAGATATTGTAGGATTATACCACCAATATAGGTTGATGAGTAATTTTTTCACCATAAAAATTAACCTTTAAACTGTTAAAATGATTGATCTTTCATTTTAAATCACGAAAACTATACATAATTCTCCAATGGTGGGGGTGTTTATCTCTTCTCTATAAAGAGAAATTCGGATATAAAAATTAATCTACTTGGGAAAATTGTTTACTAAAATTTTAATATTTTTTACCTCTGGAACATTATTTCTATTTATATATACTATCTCTCACTATTATACATGCTTTATCAAAAGGGTAGATTCCATTTTTTGACTTTTATCATTTATTATGTTATTTAGTTTCTTAATCATTTTCAATATATATTCATTTCATTTTCAGAATTTTCACTTATTGGCCATTTTAAATTTCTATTTTTTATCTTTTTAAAAAATTAATTTTCCAATCATTTTCATACATTCCATTATTTCCTTTTTATAAATATTCATTTCATATATTCTTTAAAATTTCTTTTGATTCCTTTTTTCAAGAAGTGTTTTGATATATTTTAAAATTTCGTTTTTCTTTCTATGAACCTCATTATTATATGGTCTATTTTTTATATAGGGGTATTTTTATTAATGTTTAATTTTCCTTCAAAACCTTATCTAGGATCGTTATTATTATTATATATTTTTCTATAAATTTTTCATCAATAGAATAATTTGTTACAAGCATGCGTGGAATATCTATGTCATGGTCTAACCTTGTCTTCTACCATCCTTATTTTATTTTTGATAATCCCAAAGGGGGATTTGTTGGTTTATTGGTTTTTAGTAATTTTATGTCAGAGAGTTATATGTCCCTTTATTTCTAGGGATAATTTGATTTTTTTTGTTCTTATTTTTTATATCACTTATTTCATGAGAATGTTTTATATCTAAAATATTTATTGATCATATTGAATATCAGTTATATAAGAATAATGTTTTATTTCTTTATATATTAGTACAATATTTAATTTAGTTGATATTTCTTTAACTCTATAATTACATTTAATATATATTTTATCTTTATTATTTGTGATCATCCAAAAGGTAACGATTGTTTTACCTTTATCTCACTTTGTTTGTGGTTTCGTGAACAAAATGATTCTCTATTGATTCTAATGTTTTCATTTTTCCTTGTTTTAGTTATTCTATATGAGGTCATTTTATGGTATTTTAATAACATCAACATATCCCTAATGATTTATAATGGTGGTTTTTGAGCCTTATAAGAATTCTAAGAGAATATTGTAATGTAATTATTTGATGTGGAAGAGGAATTTATTGATGATTCATGGAATTATATAGAAAAGACATTACTAAATCATGGTGGACTAGGAATTGGTTTTGGGGAAGCTGGGAGTGGTGCAAAGGAAGGGTCCTAGATCAAAAGTTTCAATTATATGGTGTTGGGTGTTTTAAAGGCCAAAATAACCAATAATGTTTCACCACAGTGTGGTGTAAGAAGTTTTTTCCAATGAAGAACATAAGGATATTTTAATGATGTTAAAACCTTATTAAATGTAATATTCAATGACATCATTGATTCTAAAATAACATCAGAATATTTACAATGGTTGTGAGGTGATAAATAAAGGCCTTGGTTCCTTGGATCTACACAATGATGTTTTTCATGAAATTTATCATCAATTATTCAAAAAATATCTCTCATGATCTATCCTTTTATAAGTACTCTATTCTATAGTCTTGGGTGTTCTCAAATTGAAGTATCATAACCATTTTCATCAATTTCTTATTTTCCAATAGTGTTTTTTTATATTAATTTTAAATAATAAAGACTTAGCAAAATCATGATTACTTATATGAACTCATTTATCTTACACCTCATTAATCTAATTATTTATCAATACCATTTAAGTGAGGTATTAGGGTTTTATTTCTAAAACTGATTAATGAAAAAGGAAAATTTTGTTTGAGGTTTTTATGAATTCCCATTTAATATCTAGTGATTGTTGAATTTTTGGATTCTTGCTACAACCTTAAAAGAAAATGGAGTTTTAATATATTGGATACCATTTAATAAAAGGGAATAGTATATTCAATTCTATTATAGACATGGTTGAAGACATAGGGTATCTTTTATATTTATTATGTAACATCTTTGCCATTTGTTTCCTATTATGTACTTTCTTCTTTTTATTTTTTATTTTCATCAGTCTAATATCAATACATATAATTTTCATAAATTTGATTTTTTCTCCTTCTATTTTCCTTAGTATCATATTTATCATTTATGTTAACTTTATTGACATGAATATAATTTAATATTTATCAACCTATATATTTTACAACATTAATCAGTATATCCTATCAATTGTTTTTAAATTTGAAATTTTCTGATGTATTAATCTATTTAATATTTAAAAGGAAATTAATACCCTCCACTCTCTTACTCTTTTTACTATATTCATTACCATAAAAACATAAATATTAGAAAATATAATAATGAATTGAAAAAATTGGATAATTGAGGGAGACCGAGGAATATGAATAACATTAGATGAAAGATTTTGGGGCAATAAATTGTTTGGATTTATTAGAATTTTAATTTTTAAATTTTGGAACAATAATCAAATATAATTAATATAAATATAAGAATAATATGAAATAAATAATTTTGGATTGACCACACCATGTTACATATTCTATAATACAATTAAGAGTAAAGGTGATCAGATACTACTCTATGTCATATAACCAGAGTATTAGAGAATGAAGAATTGGTCTAACTCCACATATATATTATATCTATAATATTTATTGATAATTTAATCTAATTTAGTGATACTATTAATATTATTATCATCATTCATCAAAAAAGTATAATAAGATGAAAACTTGAGAGATATTCATCAGTTGATCATATTCACATCAAAAATGTAACACCCCAGGATTTCATAGCGTGTTATTTCTTAAAAATAATTCAATAACTTGCACTACACGCAACACCGAGTTCAATCACACCATGACGTACAAAAAAAAAACCATTAAAAGAGGGCATGAATATTATTAAAAACATTTTTAACTTTATATAATCCTTATAATTTTAGAATCCCTATTATGAGTTTCTTAGTCATAATGCAAGAACAGATTCATTTTCAGTATTTCACTTTTATCAACTTTAACAGTGAAACCTTTTTAAATAAAATATTTTAAACTATCTGAATAAATTGGGACATAAAAAAAAAATTTAAAATGAAACATCCCAAGCTTCTACGGTACGCTTTCCTTTGAATAAAATAGTAGCGTGTGTTGTACGCAACCTTGAGTTTCAACACACGCCACAACCAATCAAACTAGTCGTTATGAATAGTAATAGCTAAATTTTGAAATTATATATATTTTATATTTTAAAATGGACTTCATTTTTGGATTCGGAATATCGAATTTATCCTAAGGTGAAATTTTGGTACTTTTCAGATAACTTTCATATTTTGATGAATAGTGAAAATTACTAAATTTTAATTAAAAACAACTTTTTTAATCAAAATAATTAATAGTGATAAATTATGAATTTTAGTAGTTTTAAAGTATATTTAGAATATATTTTTACCATTTAATATAATGTTGGTCATTGTACATAATTTTACAATTAAACCAAACATAAACAAGTGTCAATCTTTTGATAGTTATTACCTCTTAAAAACACGCTTTTTGTTTTGACAGCGGGAATTAATTTTAAATTAATTTCTGCCACTTCTGTGTTTTGAATTTAGAAAAATGGATTCCATATTTGGAATCAGGATGTCCAAATTGTGTAAATAGGTAACTTTTATTTTTAGACATTTTGAATAATTACTGTGGTAAATATTTTATTTACCATGGTTAAGGGTAAATCCGGTAAATAAGGGTTAACAAATAATATTATAATAATACAAAATTAACCTAAAACGTGTCCTAACCTTATTGGTGGACACATAACCGACCATGAGCATCCTTGGGTCAATTTGGGGACCCCTTGGATCCACTTGTATGTGGTAGGGACACTTTATATTAATAAAGTTAAAATAAAAATAAAAATGGAATAAGCTTACATCTTTTAGAAGAACAATTTGTACATAGGGTTATACATGTTGGATTTTCGATTATAAATATTCATTAGAAAGCTAAAAATATTTCCTACATAATGATATTTTATTTATAATTTTTAGACATCAAATAATTTAAATTATTAATGACACAATAATGATGCAATGTCTACCTCATTAATAAATCATTTAAATAAATAAGATTATAATGATTAAAATATTATCTAAAACCTGTCCAATTCTTATTGGTTGATGTTATTTAGAATATGAGTCATCGTATCTTAGACCTCAATGATTTTTGGACCATTATAAACCGAATATAATTATATTATAAAGTAATACGTTCACTCTTTCCTAAAGAGCCCCTCTTCTCCCTTATAAAAGGAGACCACTTCTACTCATTCATCACACATCTCAAGCCACTTGGCTCGTCCAAACTCTGCCCATCTAAGCTCCCCACATCCCCCTCCTCCTCCTTGAAGCTTCCCCTTAGGCAGAAAGCATTTCAAGAAGTCCTTTGGTTCCAACCAAAGTGAGTTACCTAAATTAAAGGTAACGATTTCTCTTAAATTATTTTCATTTATTTTGCTTCTCCAACCCCCAAAATCTTTTTATTTCCTTTATTTTGTAACAACACCAGTATCCTCAATATACTAGGATGTTGTTATAATAAGGATTCAAACTACACATACACACAACTCCATCTAATGGATGATGAACATAATGTTTCTGTGGATGACAAACTAACGCCTCACGAAACGATGATTGTTCAAATACATCTTACCGCCTCTCATGGTGGCCATTATGATGGCACTATAATTAAATATGATATTAATGATATATATTTTATATATAAGCTTCTGTAATTCCATTTTATTTCATACCATTATTCATTTCATGTTGTATATACATACGATAATTTCATTTGAGGAAGTGCGGACTACCGCCCCCTTAAAATGATATGACTCGTTCATACCACACATGGAACGTATAAAGGATGGTGTTAATGAACTTAAGTAACATATATAAAATATTATATTATACTGGAATAGTAATATACCTATGTATCATTTGGATTCAATTCTTTTAAAATAAAAATTAAATGGAAGTAGCGTTCGTGCGTACGTACGGACTACCGTCTCCACGAACGCGGTGAGATCCATCCTCCATCGTATCCATTCAAGTCTTATTCTCATTTTAGGGTTAAAAATAATGTTAATATCATTCTGATTATGAATAAGATATAATCTATCCATTACAAACATGTCTTACGTAACCAAACATTTAAGAAGAACGAATCGATTATCACCCGAAACGACGATAATACTAAGATATTATTAATAAAGCAATGTTAAAAGAACATATATGATATCATATTAATGTATATTATTCTTGTATAATTTAATAACAATTATTTCACCATTATACAGGAGGTTAACCTACCCCAACCAAGGAAAAGTACAAGGTAAGGGATTTTTCTTATCTCACATTCAATTCCGTGAGATTTCCATTATTCGCCACTAAATTATTGAAAGTGGTGTATTGTGTACTGGAATTTGATATATATTATCATATTCATGTTATTCTGTAAATAATTCGGTGGTTATTAACTTTTGGCCATACGACTCAGTTGATTAACGTGGTAAGGGGTTTTCATCTCACTCCTTATTCCCGTGAGATTCATGCCATATTGCCACCATTACCTTTTGTGTGGTGTATGTACTGCCCATAATTATATTCTTTGTGTAATACACTCTAATTTATGCGTACTTACATATTCATTGTATGATACCTCTTTCATGGGTTGTATGTTTCATAAGTTACCAAACTGGTAAGGGTTATTTCACAATCTCTTCATTATCCGAGGTTGTTTATATGTAATAATCTACTGGGATATCTTTATCATCCACATCCATGTTTCTTAAAAATGTATTTCAAAACATTTTTACTATTTACAAGAATATGGGTTAAAGTCATTTATACCTTTGTTTGACTTTTTATAAGAGGTTTATAAAGGAATCTTTCCGTCGTTTTCAAAACAAGGTCCTTTTTAACCTTTTCGACAGAATTGAGGTAAGAATGTTTTTTTTAACTTATACGGCGGGTGCGGTTATTTTCTGCCGTTATAAAATCTTCAAAGCTTCCCTTACAAGCTTATAAGAATATTTTCAAAGAAAATGTTTTATTTTATATGGATCTTAAATTATTTCAAAATAAAAGGAGATATTTTTTTAAAAAGAATTTTGATTTCATCTATGTCAACATCCTTTGATGGATTTTAAGATTATTTGAAGTTGATTTATTATGATACAAAACTTCTATATTGTATTGAAGGTTTTGTGATATGTTTGACTGTGGATGTGCTATTTTTATACCATTCATAGTTTATGGTGAAAGTATTGACATTTCGTATGCTAGTTCCAATAAGAATGTTTATGTTATATTTCAATCTTTACTTCATATGAATGTGTTGGACAAGTATGTTCCAGGTTGGGGACTGGTTAAAGTAAGCCCTCCAGGTTGGGGACTGGTAAAAGTAAGCCCTCTAGGTTAGGGACTGGTAAAAGTAAGCCCTCCGGGTTGGTGTCCAGTTATTAGAGGCACTCCGGGTTGGTGTCCGGTTATTAGAGGCACTCCGGGTTGGTGTCCGATTATTAGAGGCACTCCGGGTTGGGTTCCGGTTACAGTTAGCCCCAAGGTCTTGGGGCGAGGCCTTGAAAAGTAATTAAAGTTTAGCATTATGCATTCCAACATTATGAAAGTGGTTATTGATTTTGCATGTGATTATTCGATTAGTAGAATATCCATGTGAATAAGTAAATGGCATTATCTAATTTTATTTATGCCATACTATGTTAAAAGTTCAAGTTTAAAAGGCTTTTGTTTTAGTTATACATTGCCTTAAATGTTTATTCTTATTTATGAAAGTTTCCGCTATATTGTTATCCTTACTGGGCATTTGAGCTCACCCCTTTTCTATGTTTTATTTTTCCCAGGAAGTGAAGAAGTAAATTATGAATGACCTGCAGGGATATTATGAGGGGATTATAGTGTGGACTGTGGAAACATTATGTTGTTGTAGTAGTTTTTCATTTTATGATGTAATGTAAAACTTATGAATATATCTAGTGTTTCCAAGGCTACTAAACCAATCGGTCTTTCGAGATTTGATCTTTCTTGTGATCATGCCAATGTTATGTAATAATGCACCGACTCTAGGCAACTAGGGTCGGGGCGTTACAGTTGGTATCAGAGGAAGTTTAGTACAAACCTTGGAAGCTAGATTTAGATAAACTCTGATTAGATCACGTAGACCTAAGATGAACTTTGAGGATTAGTATAGAAGAACTTCCTAGAATTTTGGTATTGTAGAGATTTTGTGAGTTTTCCGAGCAATAAATCCCTGTCTGGATACGAGCAGGTAGAGGCGGCTCTAGCACAGATGTACCTAGGGGTAAAACCCGAAAACACCGCTTTGAGCTAGACTCGAACGGGAACTGGTGCACGACAACGGGCCTTGCTGCACTCTTGGTTACGACACTCCCGGGGGATATTCTTAGGATAACTCTCATTTTCTTTACAAATCATTATGAAGGGTTTATGAGTATGTACTTCCTCAAAGAAAACATTTTTATGATTATGGATTATATCCATAAATAGTTCAATTTATGTTAAGTGTTTTATAAGTATGGGATTATGTATTTTGATTCATAAACTGATCTAGTTTATGCCATTGTTTAGAAATGGCGCCCAGTAGAAGGAATGAGAACTCCAGAAATACACATGATTCAAAGAGAAGGAAGGATCATATCTTTCATGGTCTTAAGCTAGAATTTATAAGAGAAATAGTCTCCCATGTATTATCATCATATGAAGAAATAATATCATGTGTTGATAAGATAAGTAAAGAGTTTACTGAGTCCTATGGATTTGAAGGGAATCAAGAGATGAAAAGGATGGAAGAGAGAAAGATGGATAAAGGGAAAAGGGAAAAGAAGAATTTTCCCATATGTGGTAACTGTGGAAAGAAACACCATGGAACTTGCCTGAAAGGAATGTGAGTTTGTTATAAGTGTGGAGGAAAAGGGCACAAAGTACGTGACTGCAAGGGTAAGAAAATGGTTTTAAATGTACAATGCTTCATTTGCAAGGAGTTTGGACACTACGCGAACCTATGTCCCAGTCATCAGACTATGCCGCAAATGATGTTATTGGATAATAATCAAGTTATGATACTACCACAGATGAAGAGGAATGATTAGAGTTCTTATGTTGATTATGTCAATTGAGTGTTGTATCAACAATGTACTTGTTACAATAATCATGGAGTATATAAGGATTGTACTGCAGTACTATTTCATTAAGGACTTGAGATTGTGTGGAACAAAGAAAAGTGACTCAATAGCAGGATAAATTTTTGGAAAATATATGGTTGAGAGAATGATAAATCATAATATAGTTCTGATACTGAGGTAGTGATTTTGGAATAATATGTGATTGTTTTGGATAAATTATATTGGATATTCTTGACTACCCTGGAACTGATTAATGATTTGTATATTCCATCATTGTTGGGGTTTAAAACATTTTTGGATTAATGAAGTATATCCAGCTTTCTATATGGAATAAGGGAGCATGAATGTAATCAATAAGGAATATGGTAATTTAGGATGTTTCGGTGTATTAAAAGAATACATGATGAAGGTATTCATATGCTATTACGGGGTAAAAAGGTTCTACATTATGTTTACCTTACTTATAAATGTTGTACTGTGAGTTTGGATAGAAGTATTTTGGATAGTTCTAGTTTAGATTATTTTGGATTGCCATAAAAGGACAACCCGGAGGTCGGACGACAACCCGTCGCGTCCGGCAAGGCTGTGAGACTTGAACCCGCAACCGAAGGGCGACAAGGGTGTATCACCTACCACTGGCCCACGAGATGTCCTGGATTAAATAATGTAGTTTTTATTAAAAGATCTTGTAGATGAATTATAAATTCGTTTATTTTGGAACCCTATACGAATAGTGTAAATAGAATTTTTTTTACATTCTATTATCTTTTAGAATGAAAGATGAGTTTGTGGTAGAAACTTATTAATGGATAAAACTCTAATTATAAAGTAAGTATATCTCCTTATGATCTTAGCCAATCTCATAAATAAATTCCTCAATATTAAGAAAAGCAACTTAGAACAAAAATGTTTTCCTAGATGGTACCTTAAATCGTCACTAATTTATGGCTTTGGGATTGTTGGCCTTTTTATAGCCATGTTCTCTACCACTCTCCATCAGATAATTGATGGTTAGATTTTTCTTCCATATCCATATTTTCCTACATGGAACCCTAGTATGTGTTATTTTCGGTAATCTTCATACTTTAGACTCTTTATTTTAAATAGAGGCCTCATTAATTCATTTTTCGATGTGGGATTTCAACTAAGATATTTTGAAATGTCAAAAATGTGTTATCATAATACCCTATGTTTTGTTGAACCAATGGTATTTCAAATCATCATAGATTGATGAATTTAAGGATCTCAATTTTATACTTGTTTGTGATTGATGACCTCAATCACTACCTATAAATATTTACGTTTTTCTTCCAATTATATGTCTCTAAATGCCACCAATGTTCTCCTAATCGAGATCATAATTTGGTGGTGACTCTTTCATTTCTCTTTTCCTCATATTAAGACTAAATTTTAGTAACCTAATTTCCGATGTGGGTTTTCCCACAAAGATATTTTCTATTTTCAACCTTTTATTTTCGAAGAACAATTTCAAATTGCGAGGACGCAATTTATTGAAGGAGGGGAGAATGTAACACCCCAGGATTTCATAGTGTGTTATTTCTTAAAAATAATTCAATAACTTGCACTACACGCAACACCGAGTTCAATCACACCATGACGTACAAAAAAAAACCATTAAAAGAGGTCATGAATAGTATTAACAACATTTTGAACTTTATATAATCCTTATAATTTTAGAATCCCTATTATGAGTTTCTTAGTCATAATGCAAGAACAGATTCATTTTCAGTATTTCACTTTTATCAACTTTAATAGTGAAACCTTTTTAAATAAAATATTTTAAACTATCTGAATAAATTGGGACATCAAAAAAAAAATTTAAAATGAAACATCCCAAGCTTCTACGGTACGCTTTCCTTTGAATAAAATAGTAGCGTGTGTTGTACGCAACCTTGAGTTTCAACACACGCCACAACCAATCAAACTAGTCGTTATGAATAGTAATAGCTAAATTTTGAAATTATATATATTTTATATTTTAAAATGGACTTCATTTTTGGATTCGGAATATTGAATTTAGCCTAAGGTGAAATTTTGGTACTTTTCGGATAACTTTCATATTTTGATGAATAGTGAAAATTACTAAATTTTAATTAAAAACAACTTTTTTAATCAAAATAATTAATAGTGATAAATTATGAATTTTAGTAGTTTTAAAGGATATTTAGAATATATTTTTACCATTTAATATAATGTTGGTCATTGTACATAATTTTACAATTAAACCAAACATAAACAAGTGTCAATCTTTTGATAGTTATTACCTCTTAAAAACACGATTTTTGTTTTGACAGCGGGAATTAATTTTAAATTAATTTCTGCCACTTCTGTGTTTTGAATTTAGAAAAATGGATTCCATATTTGGAATCAGTATTTCCAAATTGTGTAAATAGGTAACTTTTATTTTTAGACATTTTGAATAATTACTGTGGTAAATATTTTATTTACCATGGTTAAGGGTAAATCCGGTAAATAAGGGTTAAAAAATAATATTATAATAATACAAAATTAACCTAAAACGTGTCCTAACCTTATTGGTGGACACATACCCGACCATGAGCATCCTTGGGTCAATTTGGGGACCCCTTGGATCCACTTGTATGTGGTAGGGACACTTTATATTAATAAAGTTAAAATAAAAATAAAAATGGAATAAGCTTACATCCTTTAGAAGAACAATTTTTACATAGGGTTATACATGTTGGATTTTCGATTATAAATATTCATTAGAAAGCTAAAAATATTTCCTACATAATGATATTTTATTTATAATTTTTAGACATCAAATAATTTAAATTATTAATGACACAATAATGATGCAATGTTTACCTCATTAATAAATCATTTAAATAAATAAGATTATAATGATTAAAATATTATCTAAAACCTGTCCAATTCTTATTGGTTGATGTTATTTAGAATATGAGTCATTGTATCTTCGACCTCAATGATTTTTGGACCATTATAAACCGAATATAATTATATTATAAAGTAATACTTTCACTCTTTCCTAAAGAGCCCCTCTTCTCCCTTATAAAAGGAGACCACTTCTAATCATTCCTCACACCTCTCAAGCCACTTGGCTCGTCCAAACTCTGCCCAACTAAGCTCACCACATCCCTCTACTCCTCCTTGAAGCTTCCCCTTAGGCAGAAAGCATTTCAAGAAGTCCTTTGGTTCCAACCAAAGTGAGTTACCTAAATTAAAGGTAACGATTTCTCTTAAATTATTTTCATTTATTTTGCTTCTCCAACCCCCAAACTCTTTTTATTTCCTTTTTTTTGTAACAACACCTGTATCCTCAATATACTAGGATGTTGTTATATGAAGTATTCAAACTACACATACACACAACTCCATCTAATGGATGATGAACATAATGTTTCTGTGGATGGAAAACTAACGCCTCATGAAACGATGATTGTTCAAATACATCTTACCGCCTCTCATGGTGGCCATTATGATGGCACTATAATTAAATATGATATTAATGATATATATTTTATATATAAGCTTCTGTAATTCCATTTTATTTCATACCATTATTCGTTTCATGTTGTATATACATACGATAATTTCATTTGAGGAAGTGCGGACTACCGCCCCCTTAAAATGATATGACTCGTTCATACCACACATGGAACGTATAAAGGATGGTGTTAATGAACTTAAGTAACATATATAAAATATTATATTATACTGGAATAGTAATATACCTATGTATCATTTGGATTCAATTCTTTTAAAATAAAAATTAAATGGAAGTAGCGTTCGTGCGTACGTACGGACTACCGTCTCCACGAACGCGGTGAGATCCATCCTCCATCGTATCCATTCAAGTCTTATTCTCATTTTAGGGTTAAAAATAATGTTAATATCATTATTATTATGAATAAGATATAATATATCCATTACAAACATGTCTTACGTAACCAAACATTTAAGAAGAACGAATCGATTATCACCCGAAACGACGATAATACTAAGATATTATTAATAAAGCAATGTTAAAAGAACATATATGATATCATATTAATGTATATGATTCTTGTATAATTTAATAACAATTATTTCACCATTATACAGGAGGTTAACCTACCCCAACCAAGGAAAAGTACAAGGTAAGGGATTTTTCTTATCTCACATTCAATTCCGTGAGATTTCCATTATTGGCCACTAAATTATTGAAAGTGGTGTATTGTGTACTGGAATTTGATATATATTATCATATTCATGTTATTCTATAAATAATTTTGTGGTTATTAACTTTTGTCCATACGACTCAGTTGATTAACGTGGTAAGGGGTTTTCATCTCACTCCTTATTCCCGTGAGATTCATGCCATATTGCCACCATTACCTTTTGTATGGTGTATGTACTGCCCATAATTATATTCTTTGTGTAATACACTCTAATTTATGTGTACTTAAATATTCATTGTATGATACCTCTTTCATGGGTTGTATGTTTCATAAGTTACCAAACTGGTAAGGGTTATTTCACAATCTCTTCATTATTCGAGGTTGTTTATACGTAATAATCTACTGGGATATCTTTATCATCCACATCCATGTTTCTTAAAAATGTATTTCAAAACATTTTTACTATTTACAAGAATATGGGTTAAAGTCATTTATACCCTTGTTTGACTTTTTATAAGAGGTTTATAAAGGAATCTTTCCGTCGTTTTCAAAACAAGGTCCTTTTTAACCTTTTCGACAGAATTGAGGTAAGAATGTTTTTTTTAACTTATACGGCGGGTGCGGTTATTTTCCACCGTTATAAAATCTTCAAAGCTTCCCTTACAAGCTTATAAGAATATTTTCAAAGAAAATGTTTTATTTTATATGGATCTTAAATTATTTCAAAATAAAAGGAGATATTTCTTTAAAAAGAATTTTGATTTCATCTATGTCAACATCCTTTGATGGATTTTAAGATTATTTGAAGTTGATTCATTATGATACAAAACATCTATATTGTATTGAAGGTTTTGTGATATGTTTGACTGTGGATGTGCTATTTTTATACCATTCATAGTTTATGGTGAAAGTATTGACATTTTGTATGCTAGTTCCAATAAGAATGTTTATGTTATATTTCAATCCTTACTTCATATGAATGTGTTGGACAAGTATGTTCCAGGTTGGGGACTGGTTAAAGTAAGCCCTCCAGGTTGGGGACTGGTAAAAGTAAGCCCTCCAGGTTAGGGACTGGTAAAAGTAAGCCCTCCGGGTTGGTGTCCGGTTATTAGAGGCACTCCGGGTTGGTGTCCGGTTATTAGAGGCACTCCGGGTTGGTGTCCGGTTATTAGAGGCACTCCGGGTTGGGTTCCAGTTACAGTTAGCCCCAAGGTCTTGGGACGAGGCCTTGAAAAGTAATTAAAGTTTAGCATTATGCATTCCAACATTATGAAAGTGGTTATTGATTTTGCATGTGATTATTCGATTAGTATAATATCCATGTGAATAAGTAAATGGAATTATCTAATTTTATTTATGCCATACTATGTTAAAAGTTCAAGTTTAAAAGGCTTTTGTTTTAGTTATACATTGCCTTAAATGTTTATTCTTATTTATTAAAGTTTCCGCTATATTTTTATCCTTACTGGGCATTTGAGCTCACCCCTTTTCTATGTTTTATTTTTCCCAGGAAGTGAAGAAGTAAATTATGAATGACCTACAGGGATATTATGAGGGGATTATAGTGTGGACTGTGGAAACATTATGTTGTTTTAGTAGTTTTTCATTTTATGATGTAATGTAAAACTTATGAATATATCTAGTGTTTCCAAGGCTACTAAACCAATCGGTCTTTCGAGATTTGATCTTTCTTGTGATCATGCCAATGTTATGTAATAATGCACCGACTCTAGGCAACTAGGGTCGGGGCGTTACAAAAAATATGATAATTCATAATTATAAAATCCTGAAATAGAATTATAAATATATTGAGAAACCCTATGTTAATATTAATATTGAGTAATAATTTTACCTTTATAAGACCCTAATATTTTTCTCTAAATTTATCTGAAAATAGGTACAATATTGAATAGCTTGTAAATCACACCACACCAAAAAAATGACTCGTATCATATTACAATTACAATAAGAATAAACCATTATTATATATGAATATAATAATAAATTATTATACTTACGTTTTATAATTTGTTTTGATTTAAAAAATTGAGTGGCTATAAAATAAGTGATTACTCTCATATAATTAAATCATTCATAATTAAAATGTGTATTTTTCAAAGAAATTTTCTGTAGTGTTGTGTGTTTTTATAAATATAAAAATTTTAAAATAATTAAATGTATGGAATATTATAATAAAAATAAATTAATTATAAACTAATATGAAATAATATTAGTAACACATGGAGTTTAATCTAGTCTTTTTCTAATAAATGATGTTTTAATTTATATTTAATATTCTAAATTAAAAGATAGATTTATATATTTTATAAATGAATTTGATTAAATGAGCATAATTCATGAATTTAGAGGGATAATATTTTTTTATGGTGAATTTTGGGTATTTTTCTTCATTGTTTTCATTTTGTTGAAAAGTAAAAAACACCGATTTTTCAAATATATTAAAATTTATTAATTATTATATGATCATAATTAACTGAATGTTTGTAATAAAATTTATAGTCCATTTATATATTTATAAAGTAAAATAAATTTTTTGAAAATATTATTTTGAATTTAGAAAAACATGTTTTACATTTTAAAACTTAAGTGATATTTTATTTTAATAAAAAAACAATTTTGAATAAATTTCATTGATTCTATAATTAAATAGTTCATTTTGGTTTTATATTGAATTTCATGAAACATAAATATAATTTTTTAAATTATAACCCAATTAAATTCATGAGAATCAATTATAGATATGATTTTGGTAGAAATAAGTTCTTATAATTAAGAGTATATTTTTCTAAAAAATCATTTTTCATTTCATTTTGCTTGTATAAATGAAAAATAAATATTTAAAAACAAAATAAACTAAATATTTTAAATTTAATTCCATTTTTTGAATCATAATATTCTAATTATTTAAAACATACTCTATCATTTTTCATCATAATGAATAGTTATCAAGGTAAAAGTTTTCCACTATGGTAAGGGTTATAACGGTTGAAGAGGGATTTAAAATAAGATATAAGGATTAAAATTTCACTAAAAGTTGTATAAATTTTATTATTTTGGAAAAATTGGACATTAAAATATCCTATATTGAAATATTTTCCAATTGGTGCTACCTTTCCTTGGAAATGACTTTATATTATTTTAATGTTTGCAACATTTACAAAAGTGAGACACCGCTCATTTATAAAATGGTAAACTATCTGGTCACTAATATTAGAATATTAAGCCCCATTTATTAACCAAGATCTAACCAAATACCTTACTAATAATGATATCCAAAACCTTTAGGTTCTTTTATTCCAAAAATATGCACACAAAAATTTTTAATGTGTTTTCCAATGAATATTATCCATGGAATATGTATATATTCTTACCACGTTTTTTCAAAATCTATTATTCATATAAATCGACAAAAATACTATAAAAATATACAATAATAAAGTATATATAATTTATAAAATTAAATTTTATTATGTTAATGCTCCAACAATTTTCTATCTCATTTCCAAATAGTGGAAAATAATAAAAAAATTGTTGATGTGAAGACTACCGCCTTTATGATGAAACATATTTTAACATTTCATAAAGACCTCAAAAGGATAGGTATATAGATATATTTATTGAATAAATACAATATTTTTGACATATTTATTGTTCTGTAAAGATATCTCATTATCTACATCTAATGTCCCAGACTCATTTTCCAATGAATGGTGCCCTGAACCTAATAAGAAACATGGACTCAATTACTTCTCCCCAAATAATAGAGGTTGGTGACTAGAATTCAGGGCCTATTTAGGTTAGTTAGGAGACTATTTCCTCATCACGATAGTGTAGAATAATAGAATACAATGTCATATAAGTAGCGGAAGCAGTAAATCAGCTATAAAAATGATAAACAACAGGAATAGATAACAATACAAAAATGGAATCTCCTATACAGATGATGATGATACATGTCATATGTTTTTAATAATGTATCAAAAATATGTATACATGGTTGGTGTTGGATTTTAGAGTTGGTTCCCTAGAACCAATTATTTGTACTTTTATCACATGAATATTTGAGGTGTAAAATATTAACTTAAACATCTTATTACTTATTGTTCATTATTGGCCATGAATGAAATATAATAATGTCCTAGATTATTTTCCCATTTGTAAGGTCATAGTACTTCCCTGATATAATGAGAACCTTGAAATTTTGTGACCATATTATTAATATTTTCCTGTGGTTGGATAATATACTATGATGGGACACATGGTATATAGACTCTCAGGTGTGAGTACTCGTAAGAAGTTGAGAATTATTCTCACAAAGTTTGCACTTGGTAATATCTAATATGTGATATTATGTGAATATACTCACAAAAAATAATACCTTATATTTTTTTGTCATCGTATATTCTTATCTGGGAGCATGTGTAATGGTCCTTAGACTTTAAGATTATCATTAATGAACGTCACGTCCGACGCACATAGATTTTCTAACTAAATATGTCATGCCATATGTTGGTAGGTGGCAGGGTAGATTTGGGGTATCACAAATGACATCTTTTTAATGGATAAGTCAAGAAAGGATTTTTTCCCTTTCATATTTATAGATGTTGATATCTTGGCCCTTTGATTGTAATAAAACATTCTCCCTAAATTCCATGGACATGGTGTATCAATGAGTTTCTTTTAGATAGTCAAAAAATGTTGTATCAATAATATAGGTTGATGACGCCATCATGTCACCTTCTTGATGGGATTATATAATAAAGGGATTATATTACACAATGAGCATTTGTTTGTGGTTTCCATCTTTGTCACATTAATTTCTTTCCCCTAGGTACCCTGTATCGTTAGTAGATAGTAATCTTGGACTTTAGGTAAGCCTACCTAATTTCAACAAGAAATAATCCTAGAGGGCCAAACACTTAGTGTTTCAGGTGGTCCCAATTAAATTTTATTTAAAATTAATTAATGGAATAAACATTATTCTCAAGACCAAGGAATAATTTTATTTAATTTTAACTGATCATATAAATTAAATAAATATTTATTCACTAGATTTTGATTAAAATATATTTATTTACATTATATAATATTAAATAAATATTTAATTACTAGTTTTTGAATAAAATATTTATTTGATAGAATTAAATATTTATTTGGTTGTTCAATAAATCCAATAGTAGTTTGAATAGACCAAGACGGTGTCCACTGATAAAATAATTATTTTCAATTCTGTAAATATAATTTATCCTTTTTTGTACTAGTTGGTGCACCTAAAAATAAAAATATTATTATTATTATTATTATTATGTGGCATGGGATTTCATAAATAGTAATAATTATATTTAATGGTTGTTATGAAATTAAGTTTTGTAAGTGAAATTACATCTCTATAAATATACTGTTATATCTATTGTGTAATTCATTAGAAACCAATTCCACATTTGGAAATAGAGAATGGTTTTCCAAAAGGAAAATTTTCTCGATTCCTTGTCATATATCCCTCTAATGAACAATAAACCCAAGAGAGAATTTTTTCTAGAATGAAGAATGAGTGATCAACAATAAAAAACACTGGTTATTCAATTCACCACAATAGCTCTCATATAATGAGTAGTATTGTTCAGAGACCATTAAAGCACATCTGAATCATCTCTAGGGGGATTCTACACTTGGATCCTCACATCCTCAATGAAGTAAATCAGAAAGAGCCTTTTTGAATGTTCATAAATCATCAATGAAGAATGGTCCTAATACAAGGTATTTATTTTTTCTTATATTAAAAAAACTAATTTATAAATTTTACCTGAAATATCCTCTCTCCTGTTTTTGGTAAATTATTATTAAATGAAATTTGGATATATCACCAACCACTACATGATTCTACTATGCGTGAAACCAAAAAAAAAAATTAGATTGGTCACATATAATTTTATAATTTTTTATTTGATTATTGATAAATTCTAAATTGTGGTTAGATTTTATTACATGTTATTTTTTTTCAATAATATGATTTTAATTAAAACGTTATAGAAAAATTAATCATGTTCGTTAAGTGTTTCATTTTATTAAAGGTTTAAGAATAACTGAATAATGACTGAAGATGACATCATGAAGTGCAAAATCATTGATAATAAAAACTAGGTTACACGAAATGCGACCGAAGAACATGCTATATTCCTATGCGCAATGTATTTAGATGCACCAAATAATTTACTACACGTTGTGTTTTAATACACACCATGTATTTACTAGGCCAACATGGCATAGGGAAATCAGATACAAGGTGTCTAATTAGCATGTAAACACCACATAGTCTGGCCGAGTCAACATGCTGAATCTCCAAGAAAGTGACTTGAATATACAGAAAACAAGGTACATTGCATGTAGTTAAATGTACAAGCCATGTAGTCACCTATTAATGGAAAAAATTAAAATTACATTAAATTTTATATTACATCAATAAAACCTTGTTATATTTATTAGCACATTGTTGTGTGTTTGAAAATGTAATAATAGTTTTAAAAGAATTTTAAAATTATCAATTAATTTATTGTAATTAATATGTAATTATTGGTTATGTTGTTTATTTTACATGAATTCCATTAATGACAGATATAAAAAACTAATATCATCTCATCATTAATATGAAAGGAAATTTATTTATTTATTTATTTATTAATTAATGAAATCATTTTTATCTTACATAATAAAAGAACAAATAAATGAACGATAGATGTTTACTTTGGTGTATTCATTGTATGTGTGACCATTAATGAGCTTGACCAAGACCTATGTATGTGTTGGAATTTATTTAATTAAATTTATTTCATTGATTTTGAATTATTTAATATTAAATTAAAATATGTCTTGTGATTCATCCCTCTCTCCATTATTATATATGACCTACAAATCTAGGGATATTTATACAATTAGCTTTAACTAATGCTTTTGTTCCCCTCACTTACTAGTGAGTAATTTTTTTTTAATTTTTGGATCATCCCACAGTGCATGGGGATAGTTCAAGATAGAACTATAATGATTCCAACTTGGTGATACATAGGTGGAAACGAGTAATGTTTGAGCTCATGACGGGCTTGGTATAAGAAGTCACTTCCCATAACTCAAAGGTTGATATAATGTCCCCTTATTAAATAAACCATTAGATAAGATAATGACGAATTCATTCGATTATTTATTTATTTTCATCCTAAATCATTATAATTATATTAATTGATGCAAAGCCATGATCACATAAATGCGTGAATTCATTTAAAAAATATTTAATTTATATAAAATTATTTATGGGTAAATGTTTTATCCAAAAATGGTTAATTAATTAAGTAAACATCTAATTAGATACTAACAAGATAGTTAAAGTATAGAAAAAGATAAAAGTTTATGCATAATAAATTAAAATCCCTTATTCTAATATTAAGTCAGACTAAGCCTTCCATTACATGAATTGGAAAAAAACTCAATAGAACAATGTTTTTGACCAACCCTTATTAGAAAACTTACTTTTATAAGGCGAATTAGTATTAATGTTTCAATTTAACTTAACCATTCTACATAAATAAGAGTATCCCTTTCTATAAATGGATTAATTTGGAGTGAAGTGTTGAGAAAGTCCCAAATAGGATTTATGGATTAGAATGTCCATTCAACAGATCAAGGAGCTGCAAAATCAAAGTTGGAAAAGGATTCCCTCCCAAAATACCTTGAAAATAGATTGAACATCCCTTTTGGGTTATAAGAAGGGTAATATGGATCCTTTCAACTTTAATATACTAGAACTAGACATTTCATGTTCAATGGAGAGGGATATTTGGACTTGAAAAAATAGTGGTAGATTTAATAAAATCAACTAATTATTTACCAAAAAATCTTTAGTCATGTGAATCAATAATAATATTCTCTCTTAATGCTCGAATAAAATGAAAATACCACTATACCATTGATAAATATTACATAAAGGCAATATCCACACTGACAATAAGTTATTGGAGTGGTTTAGATACCTTTAGGTTGTTCTATGCCATGAATGGAGATCTTACATGCTAGAATCATCAATGTATGATCTCCCCACCCAAGAGGTGAGTGATACATTGTTCCTAGAATATGAAAAAAATATATTAATGTCATGGTCAAAGATCAATTTTTGATGATTTCATCTATGTATAGATAACTCATGATGTTTCCCGAAAACATGGATGTGTATATCATGCTTGAGAACCATTGTGGTATATACCAGGATTGATCTAGAAATGAATAGTTTGATATTTCCAAGGTGAATTTTTAGAGATATCGTGGTGATTTTCCCCTTCTAGGCCTCACGTCATTATGATCATTTTCTACATTGAGTTACTAGAGGTTCTAAGGTTTAAAATCTGAGAGGAAATGGTCTCGGATCTCATTCTAGAATCACTCCCTCAGAGCTTCTCTAGTTTTTTTAATTTTAATATGAACAAAATTGAGAAGTCTCCACCATATATTCTTATCCTCATTCACCAAGTACATAATTTTATAAAGTATGAAAGTACTTCTATTGGTATGGAGAAAAAATAGAAAGGGAATTAAAATATATTTAATCCCAAAGCTTCTTTACACCCTTCCAAGAAGAATAAGATCAAAGGGGAAGCAATGGAATAAGATATTGTCTGTTTTTGATGTTGCAAGAAGATCCACTAGAAGAAAACATGAACCCAGCTAAAGAAGCAAGGGGAAGATTTAGGTTCGTTTGTTGTCGAGTTCAAATTACCTTTTTCTACAATTTGGGTATTAAATACATCTATTGGTTCTCACATATGTATTCAAATATAGGAACAAAGTAGATTCAGAAAAATTGACCAAGGGGAGGTAGATCGACAAGAATATAACATAACTAAACTTGATGTTGTAGCAATCAGGGACTACCACCTAAAAATGACAACCATAATGATCATGGATTTGAATGGTTTTTATTATGAACCTTCATTTACCATAAACATTATTTCTATATCCAGACTACATATAGATGGATCCATTTTTAATTTTGAAATTAATGTTGCTTCTTTTAGAAATATATCATTTGTTATTGTATTTCACATTTACATAACGGTCTTTACGAAGTTAATTCACTTGAATCATTCTATACCCAACATTGGCATCAATTCCTATGTAATGTAAATGAAAAATGATTGAAAAAATTACATCAAGAATCATATTGGTATTCTTTCAAATTAAATCCACTTAGGGTATGTCACACATGTTTACAAGGTAAAATGACTGAATCCGAATTGATTGGTAAAGGATAAAGGGATAAAGATATTAATGAATTAGTTCATAAAGATGTGTGTGGAACATTTTTTATTGAAGAAATGGTTGGTACTCAGAATTCATAACATTTATTAATGATTTTTGTGTATTTGGATATATTTATTTAATGAGTTATAATTCATATTCATTTGATAAATTCAGTAAATACAATATTGATGTTGAGAACCATATTAGTAAAAATATTAAGAAAAAATTCTCAGACTGATGTGAATAATATATTAATTAAGACATCATTGATTACTTATGGGAATTTGGTATCATATCCCAACTCACTCCTCCTTACATGCCTCGGTTGAATGGTGTAAGTGAAAGGAGGAACCAGAACTTATTAAACATGGTGTGATCAATGATGAGTCATGAGAGTCGTCTATTACCCTTTCAGGTATATTCATTAAAAACAGTGGCACACATACTAAACCAAGTACCAACTAAATCAATAAATGGTATTCCATACGAATTTTGGTGTGCCAGAAAAATAATGTTATTGAATTTACATGTGTGGGGATGTAATGTGTTTTTAAAGGCCTCTTAGAGTAACAAACAAGCACCTCAAGGAACAAGTTATACATTTATATGATACTCCATGGAAATAAGGGGATATTACTCATACGACCACTTAGAAAAATAGGGTTATAGTGGAAAGACACTCCATATTCCTTGAGAGATAGTACATATCCAAAATAGATAGTGGAAGAGAGATAAAATTTGATGAATTCAAGGCTCAAGGAATGCATGAGTTGGTACTAGATCATAATCAAGAAATCATTCTAGAAGAAGAAAATATTACAAAGATACAAGAACTACATATGAGTACAATAGAGGTTATTTAACCTAAATGATATGGTTTTCTAGTTATAGAGGATTTTGACTCATTATTTGTAGATAATAATTATCTTCCAACCAACAAGAAAGTTGTTAGTGACACTAATTATTCATTGTGTAAGGAATCCATTATTTTTTAAATGGATTCCATGTACCCAAACCATGTATGAATTTTGGTAGATCCTCTGGTAGCTGTAATTCATGTTGGTTGAAAATGGTTATTCAAGAATAAATTGAACAAAGAAGGAAAAGTTAGTGCCTATAAGGCATTATTGGTTGCAAAAAGGTTTGAACAACATCAATGTATTAACTATGATGAAACCTTTTCACCAGTTTCAATGATGAAATCCATTAGAATTATACATTCTATTGTGTCATACCATAACTATGAAATTTCTAAAATGAATGTCAAAATAGCCTTCCTTAAAGGGAACCTTAATGAAGATGTATACATGACACAACATAAGGGGTTTTTGAATAAAAAGAATTAAAATAAGATATAAAATATATGAAATCAATTTATGGATTAATGGAAACATCCAATTCATGAAACATTCATTTTGATGAATCCATAATAGAATTTGGTTTTATAAAGAAAAAATGTGATCATTGTGCCTACAATTGGTTTAGTGGGAGAGCATTCATTTTCAAAATAGTATATGTTGATGGAATATTACTTATTAGAAATGAAATAATAGTCTCATAGTCTATAAAGGCATGGTTGAATAAATGCTTTTACATTCAAGACGTGGGTGAGACAACATATATTCTTGGGATCAAGAGCCATCATGATATATCCAAGAAGTTTGTTGTCCTATGTCATCCCATAAGAAAAAGGTGAATGGAGAGAGGTTTAGAGCATTAACACCCTAATGTTTAGTGATTGGATGACTAGAAAGAAGTTCAATTTGACTCATTGCATCCTCAATTCAGTATAAAACAATCTCGGAGGGGATTGTTTCTAGTGACACATGAAATTCATCATTCTAGGAAAATTTGTCCTCAGAACAATTTGGAATGAAATAAAATTGAAATTATTACACACACATCAGTTATTGGGTCAGTCATGGATGTTATAATATTTACTAGGCTACATGTCACCTATGCATTAAGTATGGTAGGAAAATATCCAACTAATCTAGGTGAATTTAATTGGATTGAAGTCAAGACTATCCATAAATTTCTAAGGTGTACTAAGGATATGTTCATGGTATATAGAGAAGATGAGGAACTATTTATCATAGGATATGTATATTCTAGTTTCCATATAGTTCAAGATGAAATGAAGTCACAAATAGGATATATATTCACTTTCAATGTATGTTTTGTGATCTAGAAGGGCTCAAAGAAGGATGTGATTTCAGATTATAAAGTAGAGTATAAGTATATTATAGATTTTGAGGTAGGTAAATAAGAATTTTTGATGAAAAATTTCATTCAAGAGGTTGATTTGGATCCTAGTAGTAATGATCACATCACACTCTATAGTGATAATACTACAACGGTGGATTTGGAAAAAGAGATAGGGTTAGATATATGAATGATGCACATACATCAAAATTATCATCTCTTGAAGTTTTTTATTAGATAGTTGAATTTAAAATTACTAGTATTTACATGGATGAAAACACAGTGGACCCCTTGACTAAATAGTCGACTTAACATGAAACATGATTATTATGTGAGGTCTAGCAGATGGAAAGTTAAACACAGTTGGCTCTTGTCCAAGTGATAGTTTGTTATAGTTGGTGTCCTAGAACCAACTATTTCTACTTGGATTGAATGAATATTTTGGGTAATAAATTTTAAATTAAACATCATACTATATATTATTCATTGTTCCCCATGACCATAATGTGATAATTTCCTAGATTATTTGTCTTAATGATAAGGTCATAGTAGTTTCCCACAGTTCTGAGAACCTTCATGTTCTATGAAAATACTTTTAATATTTTTCCATGGTTGGATAACATACTATGATGGGACATATTATATATAGATCATGAGGAGAGAGTACTCATAAGTAGATAAGACGTCTCCTCATGAAGATCACACTTGGTAATCTCAAAGATGAGAGATTATAAGAACAATCCTTCCTTTAAAAATTCCACATGTTTTGGTGTCACCATATATTTCTATATACGAGAAAATTTGATGGTTCTTAGATGTAATTATTGTCATTAATGCATGTAGAAACTCAGAATCTAAGATTTTATAACAAAAATTGTCATGATATATGTTGACAGGAAGTAGGGTTCATCAAAAATGACATGTTCTTAATGGATATGTCAAGAAAGTATTTTTTTACATCCATATTTATGGATGTTGATATCTCATCACTTGGATTGAAATAGAACCATCACCCTAAATTCCATGGCCATGGGGTAACGACGAGTTTTTTCTCAGATAGTCAAAGAATGATATATCAAGCATATAGGTTGAAGAAATAATGATGGAACCATATTTATGAGATTATGTAAAAAAGGGATTATATTTCACAATGAACATTCTTTTGTGGTTGTCTTCTTTATGCATTTAACTTCCTTCTCTTGGGTTCCATTACCCATTTCCAGATAATAATCTTTGACTTCAGGCTATCCCACCCAGTACCATCTAAAAAAATACCAGTGGTTCACACACTAAGCGAATCTGGTGGTCTCAATTAAATTATATTTGATATAATTAATGGAATAAATATTATTCTCTCGACTGAGGAATAATTTTATTTAGGTTATATTAATCACATAAATGTAATAAATATTTATTCTCCAGATTGTGAATAAAATATATTTATTTATTTTATTGAATATTTAATAAAAAAATTTACTACATTGCGAATAAAATTATTATTTAAGATAATAATTCATTTATTTAGGTGATCAATAAAAATAAGATAATCTTAAACAGACCAAGACTGTGTCCCGTGATAAAATAATTATTTATGAGTTGGTAAATATTATTTATACATTTTGTTAAAGTCGGTGCAAGAAAAAAAATATTGTTATTATCACAAGTTTGTGGTATGTGATTCCATTAATGGTTATAATTATATTTAATGGAAATTATGGAATTAAATTTGGTAATGGTAATCCCATATCATAAAACAGACATCTACGTCTATTGTGGAATTCATTCATAACAAAATCATGGTTTTGGAACAGAAATATTTTTCACTCAATAAATTTTCTCTCGACTCCTCCTCTTATAACCCTTTAAATAAAGGGAAATCCAAGAGAATTTTCTTATAGAATGAATAATTAATGGCCAATAAAAACTATGCAAGACATTGGACTCTTCATGTTAGCACCTAGAGAATGATTGTTGTTGTTCGAAGAATATTGATGTATATTTGGATCATTGATAGAGGGATTATACACTTGAATCCCCATAAGAGAAATGAAGGCTCTGGAAGGGCCTTTTTAGAAAATAAACAAAGATCAATGAATAATGTTCCCAAGATTAGGTATTTATTTTTTAAGATGTTTAAAAATTAATTATAAATATGAAGGGAAATATTATCTCTATTGGTTTTTGGGAAATTATTATTGAAATAAATTTTAATATATCAACCACCAATGCATGCTTCCACTATGACCAAAACCTACATATGATACATGTAACAAAAGAAAAAAAATGGAAAAATGTTTCTTATCCAGCAACATGAACCTCAGCTTAGTCCCATGCACCCTGCTCCTATGTAAAAACAAGAACATATATCAGGGATCTTGACCTTATCAATTCCTACAATCATATAGCTTATTTGAGTACCATTGGTTGCCCAAACTCAGTGTGCGATATAATCATATTAGGAAACAACCAAAGGCCTAGTGTCATCCATTCAAGGAATATATAATTTCAAAAGTTTGTAGGTTATAATAGAATATTAAAGGAAGTTCTAAAAGTAAATATCCAATAAATTAAGGGTTCTCATTTATTAACAAAATCATTTACATAAATTTTATTTTTATATTTTGTCTCTAAATTAATATTCAGGCATGTTTCATTTATAATAATATAATTTAATTATCAAACCTCACTTAAATAATATGTCTTGGTACCTGGAATGTAGTATAATATTCCCCATAAAGATAAGTAATCAAAAGATGCATAAAGAGGAAATATATAAGTTATATGTCTCTTAATTAGTACAATAATTCTGTTTGGCATGAGAGACACGTCATTAAAATCATTTCATTCATTAATCAGTTAGGAACCTGAGCTCATCCTTGGATTTCCAAATTTTTAGTATAGGTATCACTATACATATATCCTGAACAAATCGCCATGCAAGTCCTTCCTATGAATTCCTCATTGGAACCTATGCATCTCTCTAGGTTTGGTTTAATATAAATTCAACATGATTTCATCCTTGTATTTCTACTATGGGAGCCCAAGTACCACCAATGGAATATACGATCATCTTCCCTCTCCATCCATCCTCAGAAATCCATAATTATTCCAAGTATGAATCGGAATTTAATAGGTATCCCCCATGTGTTTTTCATGGAAATGTGTATAAGGAGTCCATGTGTCACTCTATTTTATGAAATGTAGAATCCAAGTGAGTCCATCCATGGAGTTTTTATATGAACCCATGATTAACCTAACGCATATAAGTAGTCAATCAATCGATTCCATTCAATAAATATCATTTTCTATGTCAATGTCATGACTATGAGAATTTCATTTAAAAACACCATAGAATGTGACTTAAGTCAAGGGATAAGCTTAAACTGCTTATCCTTTATTTAACCCACATGGAATTTAAATTTAAAAAAGGAAACTCAAGCTTAAGAATTCAATTGCATGTCATAGCTTAGGTGCATTGTCATCCCATACCTTTCCTTTAATAAATTTCAAATAAATTTACATTTCAATTGAAATTTATAATTCAATAATAAACATCCCATGGAAAGGGGTATAAGGCACAACCAAAGGTATTCATTCCCAATCCACCCATGGTGGTCCATTTAATTATAAAACACACCCCAAGGGGTGGTTCCAATTCATTGTCTATAATCATTATTAATTGTCAATAATTATCATAAATTACTTAGGTCATACCTATAAATATAATCCTTGGATTAAAATCCATTTCAAGGAAGAATATCCTAGAATTGGGCACGTAGTACAATATTATATATATATATATATAGTTTTACTTGAATGTAAAATAAGGATAACACCTAATGTAGGTCCATAGTGGAAAGTTAATCCAATAAAATCTCATGATTCAACTCAGATCAATAGAAAATTAAAGAACGGACGATGAACCTAATAATATAGAAAATTAACTTACTCCTAAAAAGCACAGCTCATACGAAATCAGATGAGTAATAAAAAAAATAAATCAATAACTCACTGATGCAGATCCAACGAGACCAATGGTTCCTAATTCTGTGATGTTATGGATAGTTAGTAAAAAATACTAATTTAGAGATTCAATGGAGATCCCATAAGATCAAGATGTCGACCTATTAAGAATTGGGAAAATTAGGGTTGAAATAATATTTATTTAAGGGTATTTTCATAATTTCACCAATAATATATAGTCGTATTATTTGAGAAGATGTTTAGCTGAACTGTGCACCACTCATCCATGTTTTATATAGAGAGAAGAACTAAAAATGTTTTATACGCATGGTTGGAATAACTGTTCATAATTAATGAAAAACTACACTTTAAAAATTGAATACATCATCACTATGGTGCATTCCAAAAATTTAATGGTACATTAAACTATGTGGATTGTTACCTCCAACTGTCAAGCACATAACCATTACAAATAAACATGTGAGATTCCCCCACACAGTTTTTACTAACCATGAGATTAGCCTTTTTCTTCCCAAAGATTGGGATCAGAGTTTTGAACAAACCCCAGAAAACCCTGATACCTCCATGAAGTCATAGGGAATTCATTTTAGTCCATATTTATGCATTTAAAATAAAAATTAACAAAAACAAATATTCATACCATAATTAAAAGTCATGTTCTTACAAAAATTCTTCCATAATGTATTTTTCCATGAATTTCCCATCCAGTGGTGGTGAAGTGTACGATATGAACAACCCAAGACACTACAATCTTACATTAGCCACCAACTCCTAGGACTATTCCTATAGATGGTTGTGCTTCCATAGCAACCATACTAAAGTAGCATAACGACCTCTGATAACATTTTTACTATGATACTCAATACATATTATATTATCCTCAAAGGACACATATACTTTTAACTCAACATCCTTGGGTTGAAAATCATGAGACAAATTTGAATGATAGTGGAAAATATATGATACATGGAAGATGTTGTGCATGGATCAATACCTATGAGGTAACGATTATTGATATACTACCAGCCTTACTCCCTCCAGAATCTCAAATGAACCGATATATCTTTGTGAATGTTTACCTTGTCTATTGATCCTGCTATGTTCTAGACATGGTGAGACACATAAAAGGACCTGATCCCTAACCTTGAACTCTATAGGATTCTTATGGTGATTGGTGTATGATTTCTTTTAAGATTGTACAGTAGTCATTTTCTTCTGAATCAACTAAACATGTTATATTTTCTCCTAAATTATTTGAGGACTAAGAATATATGTCTTTGCAACCTCTAACCAACATTGGAGTGATTCACATAAAATATCATACAAGACCTCATATGGATCCATCCTAATAGTATCCTAAAAGCTAATATTGTATGATAATTCATATAGTGGTATGTGCCTCTCCCAAGATAACCCAAAATACAATACTCATTATCCAAGTATTTCCTCAGACGAACCTATACCCCATTCCCTTTATAAATTTTTCCAGAACAATGAATTAATTTGTGCAACCCTATTTGAAATAATATAATGAATGACTATGTGAAGTCATAATATCTCTCAAATATACAACCATCTAATTTCATCAACATTCAAGGATTCCTTGATCATATAAAACATGAATCCTTCATGAGGGTATCAATAAAAACCCAAATAGATTCATTTACTCATAGTGATCTTGGTAAAATAGTCAAAAAATCCATAATTACATTATTCAATTTCCACCCAGGAATGGGTAGTTATTGTAAAAGTCTTGTCGTTCACTAGTGTTCCACCTTTAACTACTGATACGTGTGACATATCATGAGAAAACTATCTATGTATCTTTTCATAGATGTCCACCTGTACTAATTATGTAAATACTAATACATCTTGGAGATTCTAGGATACACAGTCAAAGATAAAGCATTAAAGTACCACATAATCTCCTAACACGTGTCTGATAAAACCCTTACAATACCATGTATATGTTGAATTTCATCATTTCCTATGTTTCATCCAGGGGAGAGTCCTCACCTACCACACTCTCCCATAAGACTAGGACTGTGGAATATGAAAGATACCTCATTCTTAACCAATACAGAATAGTATAGATAACATATAAGGATGATTGAATGGTCTTCCCCTAATTTTCCTTCACATCCATGTGAATCTTAGAGAACAAATCCATAAGCTTCCACTCAATACATGGTTTCTCAACTGCCTACAAATGTGTAATCATACTCAGTTCCACAACCATTGTATTTATTTTACTAGGCATGTAGGAATTCTCGATGTCAAAATACTATAGGTACTCCACCCAACATTTCTACCTCATATTTAGGTCTACACTATGTAAATATATACCATAATATTTTTTGGTCATTATTCACCTATAACTTCTATCTATGTAATTTCTCTAATAGAACAATGCATGAACAACTATAGCTAACTCAAGATCACACATCAGTTAATTGTTCTTGTGTGGACTCAACTACCAAGACTCGTACATCATGTATTTATCTCCCTACATAAGAACTTATCCTAGCCTGAAAACAGATGCATCACCTTAAACAGTGTAACTCGGTCCTGGCTCTTGAAAAACATGTATGGAACTAATGTTAATCTCCCATTAAGCTCCTAAAAGTCCATTTCATAGGTATCTAACCATAGAAAATTCACAACCTTCTTACAGAAGCCCATCAATTGAACTACTATTCATAGGAAGTCTTGTATGAAACAACTATAGTAACTGGATAGCACCAAGAAACTACGTACCTCAAAGGAGATCTTGGGATCTTCTTGAGAGACTACACCCCTCAACTTCTTTGGGTAAATTTATACTCTTGTATCTAAGAGAATGTTCCATAAGAAGTGAATATAATCCATCTAGAAGTGTAAATTTGTGATCATTTCATATAAATGATTCCCTATTAGTGTATAAAATATGATCTCAACAGTTTTTCATTTTTTTATGATGAGAATACATGATAATATCTTACATGAAAACCACCAAAAACAAATCCAGATAAGGATAGAAGACTTGTTTCATCAGTTCCATGAATAATTATCGCATGTTCATGAGACCGAATGACATAAAAAAATATTTTATAGACGATACCTTTTATGAAAGGATGTGTGAGGTATGCATGATGGTATAACACACACCAGATGATAAACGAATCTCAATTCAATATTTGATAATACACATGATCCTTGAAGCAGGTTGAGGATATCGAGTATCTGTGGTAGTGGATGTCAGTTCTTAACTGTCAGTGGGTTCAATTTTTAGTAATCCACAGATATCCTAAGAGTTACATTCACCTTTTTTGAATAAAGGACGGGTGAACCCCATAGAGAACTTCTCATTCAGGCGAACCCATTTTCCTCTAAATACCCTATCTTCCTCTTAAGATCATGCATTTTTGTTGTAACAATCCTATAAGGATTAATGGATAATGGTGTAACTCATAGAACTAGCTCAAAATAGAAGCCTACCTATTTCATTAGTGGTAATCATAAAAATTCATCTTGGAATACAACCCTAAAATGATTAACCACCAGTGGGAAATCTTCATAACATGTCCCATGGCTATCAAGATAGAAACTTATAATTTGGATTATCATCTCAACCATCCCATGATGCTTGGGTCCAGCTCAAATCTCCTAGACATCCCACTCAACATTGTGAATGAACTCTCTACCCTATAGTGATGTGAAGGCCACCCTTCAGTGATAGAAATCAATGAAATAATTAAAGGAAACTAAATATTACATCTCAATAATAATGTTACAATCTTACAACTAAAGGAAAAAGTGGTCCCATATGAATTGACACCTGCTAATATCAACGGGTCACTACCCGCAATATGAACGTCCTTCATTGTAATTCCCAATGGAGTATCACGAGTCAAAAATATATCATAACATTGAACACCAATCCAATTTTCCCCCAATAAAAGAACATTTATAAAGCAAAGAGAACCCATGTATCAGAAAGAGATGATGATAAAGTAAAGGATACTAAAATATTCCCTCTTACTGTAGAAGGTTTGGGATTCTAATTCTCAAGGTTCAATTTCACTGAATGTATATATATTGATATGTGGCTCTACAATACTTCATAGATACCCTGAACAGATCTTATCTACTTCTATTCTAGCACTAGGGTCTGAATACCCTATCCATAAACACTAGCTCGACCACATTAGCCTACAATACTTCAACTCCCTACATGATGAGAATTTGGTGTCTCCACATTTGTACACGGAGTCAGTGCCTACCCTCTATCATTGGCTACCAGAGGAAATTTTCTACAAATGTGTTGTAGATAGAATATCATTCCACAAGATCAGCACTTGAATGGGTCCCTCATACATTAAGGCCTTACATTTCCTGGTTTACATCGTTGGTATAACCTCACCTAGCTACATGAGTTTGTTCAATTGCAACATATTTCACTACATGGAATCATTAGATGACCCTTCCTACCAATATTCGATACAGTACTAGATCATGGTGCTAAAATACCCTGGATCTCATTCCCACCCTCTCCCATGTTACACAATGTGACAAGCACCTGATTTACTATTACTGAAATGGTAGTCATTTGAAATAAAATCATCTGCATTCAAATATCATACTAGAGACCATCCATGAATCTCCTTGCTTTAGATAACTCGTCACCCATCAGAATAAGTGAGAAGCATTAGAGAATATTAAAATAGGTTGAGTAATTCATAGTTTATAGTGCACCCCTCTCAAGGTGTATGAACAATAAGGATCTATTGGACCACAATGTATTAGGATAGTTGTAATCATATAAGTTAATATGAAAATAACACCAAGACATCTCTTGATGATGATCTGTCTATGTAATAACCTCACACTATCTCTTAAAAGAATCACATGTCATATATATATAGGGTTACCCTCCTCTCAAAAGGTGTCTCTAGATGCTCAATGACAGATAGCATGGACTCTAACCGTGACTCTATAACATGTGTCCTTTTATCCCCTAAAAACATCAGTGGAAGTTTCTATTAGATCTCACATGTTAACTCTACCAAAGTTAGTGAAGGTCATGGTGTAACCTAAATAGTCTATATGAATCACATAAAACCCCTACAGAAATATGCCTTAGTACACTCGACCATAATTACTATTGATGCCTTAGCTAGCATTACTATATGATCCATTTATAGCCCATGCCCCATCACCTCTAGAGTGTGGTCTCCACCACCCTCCTTGTATACAACTAGGGGTCATCATGATGGAAGGCATCTTCATTTAGAAACACATGTATTAGATAGGGGTATTATCATATTTTATAGCTAAAAGTGTAGATACTAAAATAGTATAGTTATAAGACATCCTATATAAGAAAAAAACCCATTTAACTACTCCTTTTGTATGGTTGGAGCGATGTATAGATCATGTATAAGAAAAAAAACTACATGATACCCATTACTATGGTTGGTTCTCAGTTATGTTCTCTATAATTCCAAATTTTAGTTATCATTTTATTTTTCATATAACCAATTTCATTTTACCACAATTAATATGAAAATGTTGAACTGAATGGTTCACTAAATTTCAATCCATGAGGGCCAATACTCCTCATGAACCAAAATATGGCATCAACCTAATTCCCACCATGACATATTCCATAATACCTATCCCAATAGGATGTATATCTATATCTGGGAACATATGACACAACATGAAATAAGTAATGTATCCTAAATTTCATGGAATAATTTAGGGATAGTGATTTCTTATAAAGTGTCTAAAATGATGCAAGAGAGGGAGTATCCTCATCCCATCGGGTTTCAATACAATAAAAACGACAATCATGTTAGTAATAAAATCTCAATTCAAGTGCATCCCCAAGGAGTGGGTTCAAATCAATCCAAATAATTAAATTTGGAAAAAAATTGATTCTAGGATATTCAACTACTTCGAGTATGTAGATCATCTATTCCAATGAACAACAAATTACCTAATTCCATTTCATTCCAATAACATTTTATTGTCTCCAAATCATTAATCAAATTAGAATAGAATGATTTGATACCACTTTGTAAGGTCCCAAACCTGGGTGCCAAATAATGGTGCCCAGAGCTCAGAAGACCACATGGAATCAACCGCATCACCCAAAAAACCATTGGCTACCGACTAGAATCCAAAGAATAAGTGTGTTATTATGGAGACAATGCCCAAATATCTAGAGTGTACCATAATGAAAAATAATATCATATAAGTAGAGGAAGTTGTAAATCAACCTGAAAATAGATAAACATTGGGAATGGATAATAATACAAAAAATGAGTCTCATATACTAATGATGATTATTCATGTCATATGTTTCAAATAAATCATCTTTAATAGGTATACTTGAATGGTGTATGATATGTGTGAAAAAAGTAAAAAAATATAAAATGTATCCCACCTAGTATCAAGAGACTCTACTCGGTCCCATGCTCCCATAATCCTTTTAATTAGTCATGAACATGTATTGGGGAGCTTCCCCTTATCCATACCTATAGTCATATAGTTTGTTCGAGTAACATCAGTGGATTGAACATTGTGTTAGATATATTCCTAGAAGAAAATCCTCCAAGGTACAGTACCATACATTTAGTGAATATATAATATCAATAGTGTGATGTAAGTAATAGTATATAAATGGAAGTACTAAAAATAAACATCCTACAAATTCTAGGTTTTCATTTAATAACCAAATAATTTACATCTATTTCATTTGCAAATATAGTCTCAGAATTAGAATTCATGCCTATATCATTTATAAACATGTTATTAAATAAGACAATATCATTTAATTAATAATTCTTGGGACCCAAAACATAGACCCAAATCACTCATATAGATAATTGATAAAAATATTCCAAATAGTCCATCTCTAAGGCATAGGTCTCTAAATTAATCTAATATTGTGCTTTGGCTTGGCAGACATGTCATATAGTCATTTCATTCATTAATAATGTAAGAACCTAAGACCATCCATGGAATTAATAATTTGGAATCCAAGTATCTCTCTAGGTTTATAATTAACTGAGAACCATACAATATTTTCCTAGGAATTCCTAATTGGAATCCTGGTATCACCCTAGGTGTGGTATAACATCAATTCCATGCTTTTTTGTCCTTGGTGGTCTACTAAGGGTTCCCAAATATCACCACTGGAATATACGATCAACTTCCCTCCAATTCCAACCATGTAAATACATAATTATTCCACTTATAACTAGTTGTATAATAGTCAACCCCCATGAATCCATCTTTGGTAATCTTTATAAGGAGTCTAAGTTTCATTCATGCATAAGAAATGTAGAAGAAAAATGATTTCATCCATTGTGTATGTATATGAACCCATGGGTCACCAACAAAATATAATAATTATATCAATAAATACAGCTCAATAATTATCATTTACTATGTTGAGGACATAACCAAGAACATTTCATTTCAAAACTCGCCTTAGATGGAGAATCATGTCATGGGCTAAGCTTAAAAGACTTTGATTATTTTCAAATCACATAGAATTTCAATTTAAAAAAGAAACTGAAGCCTAAGAATTCAATTTCATGTCATATCCTAGGTTCATGTTCATCCTATCACATTCCTTTAATCCATTTAAAATAAAATTTATAATTCAATTACAGTTGAAAATTCAATATTACTCATCCCATGGAAAAGGGTAAAAGAAACACCAAAAGAAATTCAATTCCAAAACAACCATGGTGGTCAATTTCATTAAAAAACACACCCAATGGGGTGATCCAATTCATGTTCTATATCCTTTATAAATTATAAAAGGGTCTCATCAATTAAAAAAGTCATACCTATAAAAACAAACCATGGATTATACACCATTTCAAGGGTGATGCTCTGAGAATTGGGTGCAATGTGGAACATGATATATATAAACACTTTCAAATTAATGGAAAAGAATGAGAATAACTATTGTAGTTCTATAGTGGATATCTCATTTATATATTCTCTTAATTATACTAATATTGGAAAAAATTGATGAATGGGAAAGGAACCTATTAATAGTTGTAATTAGATTTCACTAAATAGAAGAGCTATTATCAACCAAAACTAGGAATGACACCAAAAGAATCATGAAATCTCTGATGTGAGTCTAATGGGAGAAATAGTTCTTGATTCAGATATCGAACAAATATTTAGTGATAAATCCTAATTTAGAGCTTCAAATGAGCTCTCAAAAACTCAATAATCCTACTGATATAGAATAGAAAAAATTTGGGTAGAAATAAGACTTAATTAAGGATAGTTTTGTAATTTCACCCAAAATATAAGGTATCATGATTTGGATTATTTTTTTTCAATACATGTTCCATTCATGCACACATTTTTGTATGGAAGGGCACCCCCACACATTTTATATACATGGTTTGACAAACTCTGTAGAAACCATGAAAAACTCCACTGTCTAAATTGTAGAAATTCTCTCATGGGTATACAACACAAATCACATGGTTTATCAAATCGTGCATCCTATTGGCTTCCACTATCTGGCTTAGCACTGTTAGAATTTACCATATATCTTTCCATTACATGGTTTGTACGAATTGTGCACTAGTCCATTTTCATCACAAAAGGTGGGATCTGGGCTCCAAACTAGCCTTGACACCCCTGATTCTCCATGACCATAAAGGGAATTAATATTAAGACATATTTATGAATTTAAAATTATTATTTATTTATTTTAAAATATATATAGATAAAATAAGAACATGTTTCTTACACAACCTTCCCTTCCTTTGAAGAATGAAAACGTCACCCAAGTGTATGTTTGGACTATTGCCTCTATGAAGGATGTATACCATCTTTCATAATTTCCATAAATAGATATTTATAAAAGTATATTTAATTTAATAATATTATATATATATATAATTATTAATTTTCTTTAGGTGATTAAAACATTACCAAGGTTCAAGGACCGAAACTACCAAATCAAAAATTTCCTGAGAAACAGAATATTTAACACATAAATAATTAAATTTAAAAACTAATTTTGAGTAAATGGTTTAAAATGATGTTAATAATAAATAATATATATTAATAAAATAATAAAATATTGATCCTTATTAGATTAATAATAAATTTAAATTTAAATTTTGAGAGCTTTGAATGCATTTACCAACTGACAATCCAGGTTTAGGGTTTCCACTATAATCTCATTTTTAATAAATATTGTTTATGTATAATGACCTAGGATTTTAATACATGGATTATACATATTTTTAAATTAATATTAATTTAATTACACAAACACATGATAAATATCTAAATTATTTTAGTGCTTATGGAATCCTAGAACATATTCTTCTAATTTGGTGGAAGATCTTCAACATATCCCAATAATATCTTCCCTTTTAATATTTCTACCTAAAACCTTTCTTTATAATATGGGGAAAAGAAACATATGAAAAGGCAAATATCATATTCTCAGTAATGGTGAATGAGGAAGATATCAAGAAAACATGATCATAAGAATGTAAAAACAAGAACATAAAATTCATATCATAATTTTGAGTCAAGTAATAAATCTTGGCAGTTCATAAGACTGAACCCTAAAGAAACACAAGTCACAAAAAATATAATTTTCCTAAAACATGGAATTGTGGAAGAAAAATGATAATATAAAATAATTTCTATATTATTCATGTATCATTTCCATGACCATCATAGTAGATAAATTCATTTACTAAACTGGGTTCAGTACCGATTCCATCTATATATTACTAAAATGAGTTTAGTTATGTTCCTGTAAAATTTTACATAACTGGGTTCACTTCCCATTCAAATCATATATATCTCATGATATATAAATAATTAACCATTTCATTATAGATATATATATATCCCCCAAACATAACATAATAAAAACAATACATATGTGTGCAATAAGAACATTGATCATTCATCATATTAGTACCCATGGAATAAAATGGGTTTCATAAACATCATTCCATCATAACATAACCTATGGAAAAGAAATGGGTTTCATAAATATAATTCCATCATAATAATATACTCTTATTAGAAAGAATAATAATTATATCATTGAATCATATCACCAGTAAAACATTAGTAACATAAAATAATGTATTCTGAAATGAAAAATGATTTTGTATTATCATTTCAAACAAATCATAAAGAAAATATCATTTCCTATTTGAAAAATACTTTTTAAATCGTAAAACATTTATAAAATATTTTTCAATTAAATTTTACATTAAAAACTATAAAGGATGGATTGAAAACTCCTTTAAGCATCATTTAAATCCATTTCCTTGAAAATTCATAAAAGATCATTTAAAATACTTTTAAACCATTTTTAGAAAACATTATTTTGAAAGAACGAAGATTTTAAAGTTAAGGGATAATAACATTAAATTAAACAGATTTAATCATTATAAAAATGATATTAATTATATAACATGTCCAAGGGTAGTATATAAACTTTATAAAATAATATAGGTTCATAACATAACATGTGTCTCAAGGACCGAAAATTTAGACAAAACTCCCTTACTGATATGGTATGTTTTAGTACATAAACCCATGAAAGAGAGATCATAAAATGGATATGTAAATAACCATAAATTTAAGGATAATGATAACCTAATAAATTAATGGGTAGTGTATACATCACAAAAAATAAACAAGTGATGAATATGGAATAAGTCTCTCATAAATAAAGGTGATACTATAAATCCCCTTAACTTGTGTCTTCACTCTCTTCGTACTCATGAAAAAATTATATATAATAAATAAATGTTTACTATAAATCTATTAATTAAATTTATAAAATTATATCATACCATAATTATTAAATTATGGAATTATATTACCCATTTATAAATTATTTAATGTTAATGTTGCGTTTTGGGTAATAATTGCTTTTTTTTCTCATGTGTTCTGATTTTTTATAGTTTTCCTCTTAATTATATCATGATTTTATAATCTATATTATTATTTACATGATATAAATATCATATATTCATTATATAAGTATTTATAATAATCTGTAAAAGATAGAAATGAAATACACCATTCATAGAGATGGTAGGTTTACAAACACATGAACGTTGTTTTCATTTCCTTGTCAAATTTAACGAAATTAAATTATAAGAAATATCATCAATTTAGAATAAATTTTATATTATATATATCATATATATTAATAAAATTAATCTTTGTTACCATACAATTGAAATATATTAGAAAAAGGATTCACCTCGCATCGTGGAGAATGTAAGCCATACTTACGCACGAGTGACATTATCATTTATGAAAATATTATGGGTTGAGAACACTAATATGATATTATCATTACAAAAGATTAATTTTTTCCTAAATGTAATATATAAATATTAAATCCATCATATTTCCAAATAATAAATTATGTTGGTGGAAAATTAATTTTATCGCTACATGGAGATGGTAAGTTATACGTATGTACGAGTGATACTTTCACTTCTTATTCAATTGGAGAGGGGTTGTATAGTAGTGTGTTAATAATAAAAATAACATTCCAGAATATTCAATATTATGAATTTATTATTTTAAGATAAATATATAATATATTTAGAGGAGTTATTAATGTGTAGAAAAAGAGAGTGATCGGTAAAAGTGATTAACTCTTCTTTGAAGGGGATCCATTAAATCTCCTCAAAAGGACTCTACAATTGGTACTTTGGGAATACAAGAACCTCTAGAATGAATAAATATAATTTTAAAATAGAATTTGGTAGATTTTTGTTGATCTAGAAGGTTTAAAGTAGGGAACTGAGTTTTGGGAGGAGGTTTCCTTTTACAATGAATGTGATTGGCACTTTAGGAATTTCCCGAAATGATTAATATATAATAAATTAAATCTCAACAGAAATAAATAATAATGTAAACTAAATCAATGATAAGGTGGTATAGTGTTTATATCCCATCAAAAAATTGATTTTAAGAATATTTTTTATAAATATAAACCTTATATTTTTTATTAACTCTTTCATAACCTATTTTAATTTTAACTACACTATTTTTTTTTAATATTAAAACATTGATTTTTTAACTTATATGGTTTCAATTGACCTTAAATATTAAATTTACTAAATTGTATAAATTATCATAATCAGTTTATTTTTGTAACAATTTTCTTAAGTTTTCTATAATTTATTTAATTATTATTTTCATTAAATATGATTAGTTCCGATTTTTACACTATTCATTATATTGGTATTAAGAAAAAAAATATATATATATAACTTAAAACCAAATTATTTAACACACCCATAATATATAATAATCAATTATAAATTTTTTATATATTATTAATTAATTAATTTTAAATTTACTTTAATATTTTTAAAGTCATTTATTAGCTTTTTTAAATAACTGAATAATTACTGCATCATAATTGTGTAATCATTTAAGGTAATTATCTGTTTACATAAAATTATAAATAAATGACTATGATTAAAATAACTCATTTTTATTTCTAAATAATCTTTATAGTCTAATATAGATTCTAGAAATCCATATATTAAAAATATAATATTTATTAAAAACATGAATGTGACAACATTGACATCACTTGAAATAAAATATTGTAAATATCATAATTTCATCTAAGTTACCCAAATAGTCAAAAAATCATTAAAATATGTATATTAACATAAAAATTACCATCATATTCATTCATAAAATGACTTTCCCCCCATGTGGACACATAATGGATATTAAAGAAAAAAATTGACATTATTTATTTTATTGGATTAAATATTATATAAGTTATTTTCATGTAAAAGTGTCCATTAAACTACATAATTTTAATCCTTATAACTTTAGGTCTAAAATATATTTATTTAGTAGAATATTCTTGTAACACCTTGATATTTTATGAGAAGTATTTTTTATGTCTTATGTTATACGCGACATCAAGGAAATCTTTCACGGTACACAACACTAGCTTGGCTTGCGTTACATGCAATCATGACCTTCCTCGATAGCATGTGTAGTACGCAATACCGAGTTCCACTAAACAACGATATATTAATATAATATTATAAACTAGACATTATGAATAGTATTAATTGAATTTTAAATCTTATAACATTATTATCCATCTTACATATTTTCTATAACATGTTATGAGAACAAAATAAAATTTTCGTGTAAAATAAGTATTTTTCAAAAAATGCATTTTTTCCGCCTTTTGATGGAAAACCCACTTTAAATCTAGTTTTTGACAAGTTTATAAGGTCAATTTGACAAAATATAATTCTTCTTTAGAATCAGGATATAAAAATTTACTTTGGATAAATTTTTCATATTATTCTGATAACTTTCATATTTTAATGAATAGTCAAAACACGGTATATTTTAATTAAAATACATTCATCGCAATGATTTATATGGATAAATTATAATATTGAAAGTTTTTAAAGTATAAATAGAATTTATTTTTAACATATAATATAATGTATGTCATTAGCATTAATTTTACATTGAATTCATAGGTAAAAACATTTCAATCTCTGGCAATGTTTTAACTTTTAAAAACCCGTTTGCTTAACAATGAGATTAATTTTAAAATTAATTAATGCCACTTCTATGTTTTGAATTTGTCAAAATGGACCTCATTTTTTAATTTTGAATATCAAATATATCTTAGGATGAATTTTTGGTATTTTTCTGAAAAACTTCAATTTTTGATGAATAGTGAAACCACTTAGTGGAAGTTAAAAAAACCGAATCATTCATTTAAATGAAATTTTACGACTTCTGTGAATTAAATTTCATAAATCCAACATACAAGTGTTTTTTCTAGAAGTAAAATTTGTTTCAATAAGATGAAATTAATTTTTGATGAATAGTAATTTTTGACTTTTATTTACTACAGTTAAAGGTAAATAGGGTAATTCAAGGTTAAACGAACATTATAATAATTAACAATTACCTTTACACTTGTCCAATCCTTATTGGATGAGTAATGGCCGACCATGGTCATCCTTGGGTTGATTTGGGGACCCCATGGAGCCACTTAACAAAGTCAATGACACATTAGATTAATTAATTTAATGTAAAGACAAAATTGGCATTAAAAACAATCTTTTAGTAATTAATATATATAAGGAGTTATATAAATTATATTTTGTGACTATAAATATTAATTGTAAATATAAAAATATTTTCTATATGATGATATTTTTTTTATAATTTTTAGACGTCAAATAAATTAAATTATTTATGACACAATAATGATATAGTATTTACCTCATTAATAAATGATTTAAATAAATAAGATTATAATGATTAAAATATTTTTCCAAAACATGTACAATTATGATTGTATGATTTTATTTTGACCATGAGTCATATTACCTTCATCTTTAATGATTTTTGTACCTTTTTAAATCGAAGATATGTTTATAATAAAATAATATTTTCACACTTTCCAAAAGTGCTCCTCTCCTCCATTATAAATGGGAACCTCCTCCCTCTCCTAATCACACCACTTTGAGCCATCAAGCTCGGCCAAAACCTGCCAATTTCTATTCTCCACTTCCCTAGAAACATCCTATAGGTCCTTGTACTCTTCAAAGACAAACCCTAGGGCCCTAAGAGGAGGTTGAGAAGAGGCGCGTCAAAGAAGAGGTAATATCAATTACCGATCCATTCCAATTTCTTTCTTCTTCAAATTACTCTTCATTAGTTGTTTCATTATGTATTAATAACATCAGTATTAATTATATACTAATATGTTATTATAAAAATGAAACATCCCCATTTCACCTACTATCCATCCTACAGAAAACAAAATCACCGCGCGTGCGTACGTACAGAATACCATCTCCATGCCGTGGTGTAATCAGTTTTTCCACCACCACCTTAATTGGATGGGTATAATGGTGTAAATAATAACAATATATGATTATTTTAAAGTGATATTGGTTCTAAAATAGTATACATACACTTCAATACAATTCCACAATCAAGGGAACGATATCATCGCTCGTGTGTACTTATGGCCTACCGTCTCCACGATGTGATGCGACTCGTTTTACCAGATCTTCATTGCATAATGTTTATATAAATTAATTGAATGACTAAATATGACATATATTACACTAATACCATTCTGGAAATTAGGTATCTATAACCTAAAAAGAAGAATAAGAATTTATTCGACAAAACAAGCATAAGAACATAAACCAATAGACACCCGAATAACAAGTAGCAATTAAATATTACTAATAAGAAGCTCATAATATGACCATATATGATATAATAACAGTGAGTAATATTCTATAATATGTCAATAACATTATTTAAATCATTATACAGGAGGTTCGGACACGTACGAAGAAAATCGGACCTAACGTAAGGGAAAAGCTCACAATCTCATTTTTAGCTGAGATTGTTTATACTTTTGTATTTACTGGTGTGTATTTATTATCTAAATCCATGTTTCCTAAATATTTAATATTATTTCTATCCTCCTAAAATTGTTTAAAAAAAATTTCACCCTTCGGTGTGTTTTTAGTAAAAGATATTAACAGAATCTTTTTTCATTTTTCATATGAAGTACTTTTTGACTTTTTCGGCAAAAGTATGAGAAGAATGTTTTTTAAATTATACAGCATTAATGGATTTTTATGATTTCATATAAAATTATTTCCATGAAGCTTCCTTTAAAATTTTTCATGTTTATTTTAAATCAACTTTTTTTAGTTTAAAATTGTAAGACATGTTAAGAAGGGAAAAATGTTTTTGAAGTAGAAAGGTTATTTTCCTCAAGAATGGAGTTCAAGTGTTTTATCAAAATTATTTTACATCTAAGATAATGCGGGCTTATGTTACTATCCATATTTTTACATTGATTTGATTATTGTTTTATGGAATTATTTTTATTATGTCCTTTTATCTTATATGGATTATGTTATGATGGCATGACATTTAGGAATCCCATTTTTTTTATTAAATAGGTTTTGCTATGATGTATGAATTATGATTTTGTGGCACACATAATAATTGTTTAATTATGAGATGGGTGGGACCTATATCTCCCTCCAATGCATTGGGTAAAGATTTATATCTCATGATATAGACATGGCTGGAACGGCAAGTGAAACCGGTTCGTTGATACAGGACTGGAACGAGGAGCAAACTCAGTTCAGTAATGGAATTTGTTTGCTATGATAGTCTTGGCTATGTGTCTTAACTAATATGAAATTATTTTTTTTGATTATGTGTGTATGCCAAAAACTATCATGTTTTATGTTATGATTATTTGGGATTACATTTCACCACTATGATTTACCCCATGTTATGATATTATGATCTCTTATGCAGGTTAAGATATTCAAAATGCTATGTTCTTATGAATATTATATGATTGATATTTATTTTGATTACCCTTAGTGAGAATTTGAGCTCACCCTTTTATATGTTTTCTTTTCCCCAGTTCTGGATGAAGGGTATTAAGTAGAATATGCCAAAAGGGACTCTATATATGATGAAATAAATGGGAGACAACGTAGATGATTTATGAACCAGTTGTTTATGTTTCCTAGTTTCTAAAGACATTATACCTTTACAGTCCTTTCCTGGTTTTGTTATATGTTGTAATAAGTATGCTTTAATTTTTGAAGTAATAAACATGTATGTAAATTAAGGGTTGTTATAGTTGGTATCAGAGGAAAGGTGTACTCAACCTTTGGAAAATAGGATGTGAAAGACCTAGTAAGAACCCTAAGGATATGTCTAAGAATAGAACACAATATTAGTGTTTTAGAAATGTCCACGAATAACCTATGGTAAGACCTTAAGTGTAGAATTTTATTCTTGATTATGTGGTTTTCCTATTATGATTAGTGTTTCTCAAACTATGCTTATTGGTTTTAGTCAATGGCTGGAACCCGAAGGAACCGTGTTAATGCTGAATGTGACGAGAAATGCAATGATTTTCCCCCTGAGAAACCAAATGTTATGGGAGCTGGAATGCAAAATATTGTAGCCATGATCACACAAAATTCTCAAGCTATGAACCATGCAGGACATCCAAACGAACAAAGGAAAGAGTAAAATTCTATTGAATCCTTCATGAGGCATCACCCACCTTCATTCAGCAGGTCTTCTGATGAATTAGTGGCTAAACAATGGATTAGTACCATTGAAAAGATGTTTTCAGTTCTACAATACTCTGAACATGAAAGTTATCTTAGCAGTGTATCGTTTGGAAGGGGATGCTGATCAATGGTGGAATCTTATCAAGAATACGAGGAAAATAGATGAAATTGAGTCCATGGAATGGGATGAGTTCAAGAACTTATTTTTCAATAAGTACTTCCCTCGAATTCTTCAAACAAAGATGGAGAAGGAGTTTCTTGAACTGAAGAAAAATGATGATGAATCTGTTGGTACCTACGAAGCAAATTTTACAAGACTTTCAAGGTACCCTTCTTGAATTATTATCCAACCTGAGAGTAAAATCGATCGATTCTTTAGTGTCTTAAAACCAAGTCTTCGGAAGGCATTAGTCATAAGGGACTTCAATAGCTATGAGGAAATTGTTTGATGTGCTCTCAAGGTTGATATGGAGATTGGAGTAACCCATCAGTCATATGGGTTTGATAAGAAGAGGAAAATCGAATTAAAAGGAAAATCTAAAGACCACACTGAAAAGAAGATGATTTTTCCTTTATGCTCAAATTGTGGAAAGAAACATGGAGGGAATTGTATTAAAGGGACAAGAAAATGTTTTAAGTGTGGAAAAGAAGGTCATCAGGCAGTTGAATGTCAAAATAATGGGAAAAAGATGTCTAATGATGCGAACAAAGAAAGGGATACACAAAATGCACCTCCTACACTTCAATGTTTCAATTGCAAGGAGATGGGGAATTATGACAATCAATGTCCAAATCCAAGGGTCGTTGATGATGATTGATGTCAACAAACTCTTAAGGCCAAAGAATGAAAGTCACATGTAATTACTGTCGGCAATGTGGAGTATGATAATGAAGTGATGAAAGGTACACATACCATACACTCTAAAGTAGAAAATGTTTTATTTGATTCTGGATCCACCCACTCTTTTATTTTTGAAGAATTTTCTTATGGTATCGTCGTATTACCACAACAATTAGATGTTGAGTTAGCTGTGACAACCCCTAATGGCACAACAGTCGCATCAAAAGTTTACAATTATTCTCCGATTGAAGTTTGTGGGAAAGTGCTTCGAACAAATCTTGTGATCCTTTCTATAGTGGAATTCGATGTGATTCTAGGCTTGGATTGGATTTCTTTATATAGAGCTCATATCAATTTCCAAAGAAGCGAAGTCACATTTCATATTCCAGATCAATCTATGACCATCTATCGATGCAAGGATGAACATAACCTTCCATTGGAAATTTCTTCCATCTTATGGGTCTTGATTCCACTAAATGAAGGTTGTTTATCTCAAATGGTTGCAGAGAAACTCACGATTAAGAATATTCCCATTGTACGGGAGTTTGATGATGTCTTTCCAGAGGAACTTCTAGTTCTTCCACCAAATAATGAAGTTGAGTTTTCAATAGAACTCATACCAGGTGCTATGCCTATTTCAAAGACACCTTATATAATGACCCCAATTGAGTTGCAGAATTGAAGAAGCAACTCCAAGAGAATCTTGATAAGGGATTCATACGACCTAGTGTGTCACCTTGGGGAGCACCTGTTCTGTTTGTTAAGAAGAAAGATGGATCAATGGGACTCTGTATTGATTATCGAGAACTTAAGAAGATCACTATTAAGAAAAAATATCATCTCCCATGCATTGATGACTTATTTGACCAACTACGTGGAGCTCAATACTTTTCCACGATTGATCTTCGTTCAGGGTATCATCAATTAAGGGTCAAAAAAGAGGATATACCAAAGACAGCTTTCCGTACAAGGTATGGACACTATGAATTTATAGTGATTCCATTTGGTCTTACTAATGCCCCTGCTATCTTCATGGATCTAATGAATAGAGTCTTTAGGGACTATCTTGATCAGTTTGTGGTAGTCTTTATAGATGATATTCTTGTTTATTCAAAGACCAAGGAAGAACATGAAGATCATTTTAGAATTGTCTTGAAGACCCTGAGAAAGGAGAAGCTTTATTCCAAATTTACCAAGTGTGAATTTTGGCTTAAAAAAGTTGCATTTTTGGGTCACATAATCTCAAAAGAGGGGATATCTGTGGATCCAGCAAAAACAGAGGTTATCGAAAGATGGTCGAGACCAACAACAATCACTAAGATCTGATGTTTTTTGGGTTTGGCTGGATATTATCGACGTTTTGTGAAATATTTTTCATGATTATCTAATCCAATCAACAGGTTGACTCGAAAAGGAGTTAAGTTCGTGAGGACGGAGGAGTGTGAGGAGAATTTCAAGGAGTTGAAAAGAAGGTTATCCAGTGCACCTGTGCTCACACTGCCTTGTAGTGGAGAACAGTTTGTGATCTATAGTGATTCATCTAGGATGGGATTGGGGTGTGTTCTCATGAAAAATGATATGGTGATAGCTTATGCCTCATGACAGTTGAAAATCCATGAGAAAAATTACCCAACTCATGATTTGGAGTTAGCTGCGGTTATCTTTGCATTAAAGATTTGGAGGCATTATCTTTATGGTGAACGGTGTGATATTTATACTGATCATAAAAGTTTAAATTATATTTTCACACAAAAGGAGCTGAATATGCACCAAAGGAGATGGTTGGAGCTGATTAAGGATTACGATTGTTCAATTCGTTACCACCCTGGAAAAGTAAACAAGGTGGCATACGCATTAAGTCGACAAGACCATGCTAGCTTATCCATGATGAGGATCAAAAAGGATCCAATATTTATGGATTTAAAAAGGATAAATCTTGGAATTATATTTGAAGGGGGAAAGTATTATCTTTCTCAAATGAATGTTCAACCATCTATACATGTGAAGATTAAAGAGGCACAAAAATAAGATGTAGAGTTACAAAATAATGTGAGAAATGTTCCTGAATTCAACCTTGATTGTGATGGGATAATAAGGTTCAAGAATTGGGTTTGTGTTCCTCCCATCCTAGAATTAGAGAAGGAGCTACTGGATGAGGCTCATAGTTCTTTATTCTCTATTCATCCTAGAAGCATGAAGATGTATAGGGACCTGAAAGTGTACTTCTGGTGGGATGGAATGAAAAGAGATGTTACTAAATATGTCTCTCGATGTTTGGTTTGTCAACAAGTTAAAGCTGAGAGAAATAAGTATAAGGGGATGTTACAACCACTACCCATACCCAAATGGAAATGGGAAAACATCACTATGGACTTTATCACTGGACTTCCTAAAACATCCAAAGGAAATAATGCTATTTGGGTCATAGTTGATCATCTTACAAAGTCAGCACACTTCATTCCTATTAGAGAAGATTTCTATCGGGATCATCTTTCCAGGATATATATAAAGGATGCGGTAAGATTGCATGGAAGACCACTTTCCATTATATCTGATCGGGATCTGAGGTTTACCACGAAGTTCTGTTGAAGTCTTCAGCATACTCTAGTTACAGAGATCAGTTTCAGCACTGCTTATCATCCTCAGAGAGACGGTCAGTCTAAGAGAACAATACATAATCTATAAGACATGTTGAGAGCTTGATATATGTATTTCAAAGGTGGTTGGGATCAACACCTACCTTTGGTGGAATTTTCTTATAATAATAGTTTTCACACCGGCATTCAGATGGCTCCTTATGAAGCTCTTTATGGAAAGAAATGTCAAACTCCAACTTGCTGGGATGAAGTTGGGGAAAGAAAGCTATTAGGACCTGATCTTGTTGATGAGATGGTCGAAAATGTTAGATCTATTCAACAACACATAAGAGAAGCTCTGAGTCGATAAAAAGGTTATGCCGAAAACTGAAGAAAAGACCTAGAGTTTGATGTGGGTGATAAAGTGTTCTTATGAATATCTCTTTGGAAGAGAGAAATGAGATTTGGAAAGAAGGGAAAGTTGAGCCCTAGGTATATTGGTCCTTTTGAAATACTGGATTGTGTTGGGAAGGTGGCTTACCGATTGGTGCTTCCACCGAATCTCTCTCAAGTTCACGATGTGATCTATGTATCTCTCCTAAGAAAGTACATACCCGATCCTTCACATGTACTCTGCTCAGAAGATGTACCGCTGGAGAAAGATATTTTTATGAAGAACATCCAATAGAGATTCAGTATCATAGAGAAAAATTTCTACGGAACAAGACCACTCGCTTGGTTAAATTTTTATGGAGGAACCACAAATTAAAAGAAGCTACATGCGAGCTTGAGGATATGATGAGGGAGAGGTATCCTCATCTATTTGTTACGAAGTGACGAATTTCGAGGGAGAAATTCATTTTAAGGGGGATAGAATGTAATACCCTGATATTTTATGAGAAGTATTTTTTTTATGTTTTATGTTATACGCAACATCAAAGGAATCTTTCACGGCACACAACACTATCTTGGCTTGCGTTACACGCAATCGCGACCTTCCTCGATAGCGTGTGTAGTACACAATACCGAGTTCCACTAAACAACGATATATTAATATAATATTATAAACTAGCCATTATGAATAGTATTAAATAAATTTTAAATCTTATAACCTTATTATTCAACTTACATATTTTCTAGAACATGTTATGAGAAGAAAATAAATTTTTTCGGGTAAAATAAGTATTTTTCAGAAAATGCAGTTTTGTCACCTTTTGATGGCGCACCCACATTAAATCTAGTTTTGACAAGTTTATAAGGCCAATTTGACCAAATATAATTCTTATTTAGAATAATGAAATAAAAATTTACTTTGGATAAAATTTTCATACTATTCTGATAACTTTCATATTTTAATGAATAGTAAAAACACGCTATATTGTAATTAAAAACAAATTTTTTCATCGCAATGCTTTATATAGTTAAATTGTAATATTTAATGGTTTTAAAGTATAAATAGAATATATTTTTACCATTTAATATAATTTATGTCATTAGCATTAATTTTACATTGAATTCATAGGTAAAAACATTTCAATCTTTGGCAATGTTTTGACTTTTAAAAACATGTTTGCTTAAAAACGAGATTAATTTTAAAATTAATTAATTCCACTTCTATGTTTTCAATTTGAAAAAATGGACCTCATTTTTGAATTCGTAATATCAAATATAGCTTTGGCTGAATTTTTGGTATTTTTTCTGAAAAACTTCAATTTTTGATGAATAGTGAAACCACTTAGTTGTAGTTAAAAAAAAGTGAATCATTCATTTAAATGAAATTTTACCCCTTATGTGAATAGAAATTCAAAAATCTGACATACATGGTTCTTTTAATGAAGTAAAATGTGGTTCAATAAGATGAAAATAATTTTTGGTGAAGAGTAACTTTTGACTTTTATTTACTGCAGTTAAAGGTAAATAGGGTAATTCAAGGTTAAAAGAATATTATAATAATTCAAAATTAACTTAACACTTTTACAATCCTTATTGGATGAGTAATGACCGACCATGGGCATCCTTGGGTCGATTTAGGGACCCCATGGATCCACTTAAGAAAGACAATGACACATTAGATTAATTAATTTAATGTAAAGACAAAATTGGCATTAAAAACAATCTTTTAGTAATTAATTTTTTAAGGAGTCATATAAATTATATTTTAGACTATAAATATTAATTGGAAATCTAAAACTATTTCCTACATGATGATGTTTTTTTTATAATTTTTAGACATCATATAAATTAAATTATTTATGACACAATAATGATGCAGTATTTACCTCATTAATAAATGATTTAATTTATTAAGATTATAATGATTAAAATATTTCCCAAAACATGTCCAATTCTAATTGAATGATTTTATTTCGACCATGATTCATCTTATCTTTATATTTAATGATTTTTGGACCTTTTGAAATCGAAGATAAGTTTATAATAAAATAATATTTTCACACTTTTCAAACGTGCCCCTCTCCTCCCTTATAAAAGGGCACCTCCTCCCTCTCCTCCTCACACCACTTTGAGCCACCATGCTTGGTCAAACCAGGACAAGTTTGCTTCTCCACTTCTCTAGAAACATACTTGTGGTCCTGTTATTCTTCAAAGACCAACCCTAGTGCCCTAAGAGGAGGTTAAGAAGAGGCACGTCAAAGAAGAGGTAATATCAATTACCGATCCTTTCCAATTTATTTCTTCTTCAACTTCTTCTTCTTTAGTTGTTTTATTATGAATTAATAACATCAGTATTACTTATATACTGATATTTTATTATAAATATCAAACAACCCCATTTCACCTACTATCCATCATACGGAAAACGAAATCACCGCGCGTGCGTACGTATGAAATACCTTCTCCACGCTGTGGTGTAATCAGTTTTTCCACCACCACCTTACTTGGATGAGTATAATGGTGTAAGGAATAAATATATATGATTATTGTAAAGTGATATTGATTCTATAAAATTATACATACACTTAAATACAATTCCACGATCATGAGAACAATATCATCGCTCGTGCGTACGTACAGCCTACTGTCTCCACGATGTGATGCGACTCATTCTACCAGATATTCATTGTATAATGATTATATAAATTAATTTAATGACTAGATATTATATATATTACACTAATAAAATTATGGAAATTAGGTATCTTTAACCTAAAAATAATAATAATAATTTATTCAACAAAACACGCATAAGAACATAAAGCAATAAACACCCGAATAACAAGTAGCAATGAAATATTACTAACAAGAAGCTCAGAATATGACCATATATGATATCATAACAATGAGTAAGATTATAGAATAAGTCAATAACATTATTTAAATCCTTATACAGGAGTTTTGAACACGTACAAAGAAAATCAGACCTAGGGTAAGGGAAAATCTCACAATCTCATTTTTAGCCGAGATTGTTTATACTTTGGTATTTAATGGGGTGTATTTATCATCCACATCCATATTTCCTCAAAATGTAATATTATTTCTATCCTACTACAATTTTTTAAAACAAATTTTACACTTTGGTGAGTTTTTAGTAAAAGATATGAAAGGAATCTTTTGTCGTTTTTCGTACAATGTACTTTTTGACTTTTTCAGCCAAAGTACGAGAAGAATGTTTTTTTAACTTATACAGCATGAATGGATTTATATGATTTCATATAACTTAATTTCCATGAAGCTTCCTTTAAAAGTTTTGAAGTTTATTTTTAATCAACTTCATTTAGTTTAAAATTGTATGACATGTTAAGAAAGGAAAAATGTTTTTGAAGTTGAAAGGATATTTTCCTCAAGAATGGAGTTCAAGTGTTTCATCAAAATTATTTTCCATCTAAGATAATGTGGGGTTCTGTTTCTATCCATATTTTTACATTGATTTGATTATTTTATGATGGAATTATTTTTATGATGTCCTTTTATCTTATATGGATTATGTGATGATGGCATGATGTTTAAAAATACCATTTTTTATTACATGGGTTATGCTATGATGTATGAATTACGATTTTGTGGAACACGTTAGAATTGTTTCATTATGAGATGGGTGGGACCTATATCTTCCTACAATGCATTAGGTAAATATTTATATCTCATGTGATAGACATGTCTAGAGCGGAAAGTTAAACCGGTTCAGTGATACAGGACTGGAACGAGGAGTGAACTCGGTTAAGTAATGGACTCTGTCCGCTATGATAGTCTTGGCTATGTATCTTGACTAATATGAAATGATTTTCTATTATTATGTGTGTATGCCACAAAGTATCATGTTTTATGTTATGATTATTTGGGATTACATTTCACCACTATGATTTATCCCATGTTATGATATTATGATCTCTTCTACAGGTTATGATATTCAAAATGTTATGTTCTTATGAATATGATATGATTGATATTTCTTTTGTTTACCCTTACTGAGCATTTTAGATCACCCTTTTGTATGTTTTCTTTCCCCAAGGTCTGGATGGAGGGTATTATATATAATATGCCAAAAGTGAATCTAGATATGATGAAATAAATGCGAGACAACGTAGATGATTTATGAACCAGTTGTTTATGTTTCCCAGTTTCTAAAGACACTATACCTATACAGTCCTTTAATGGTTTTGTTATATGTTGTAATAAGTATGCTTAAATTTTTGAAGTAATAACCATGTATTTAAAGTATGGGTCGTTATAATTCTAGTGTTTTAGGGTAATTAGAGAGTTTTTATAATTTAATTTTTAACAAAAATAACTCAATTTACCCTTTACCGCGTTAACAAAATTTACTAAGATTTCTATTTATATTGACCAAAAATAAAAGATACATATTTAATACATTTTGATATTCTGGAACAAAATTTTTCATCAATTTTTGATAACTAAAAATACATAAGTTTTAGAATTTAATTTAAAATTAAACCAGCAAAACAACATTAAAAATAGTTTTTCGAAAAAATTTCCTTTTAAAACATAAACTGATTTTATAATAAATATATATTTATAACCCTTTCAAAAAAAATAATTTCATAATTTTAAATTAAAATTAACTAATTAAAACCAATCCAGAACATAAATTTATCTTCATATAATTAAATATAAAATACCATTTTTATTAAGAATCAGAAAATTCACTATTCAACAAAAGTTGATCATTTTCTTAAAAATGCCAAAACATCACCCTAAGAAACTTTTTTACATTCTAAATTCAAAAATGAAGTCTATTTTTTCAAATATTATTTATAAAAGTTTGAAAACTTTTTTCTAAAAGCGGTGCACCTTTAAATGGTGATTAAAATGCATTTAGAAAAATATTTCTTTTTTTTTTGCGTGAAAATGGATTTATTCTTATCTTATGTCTATAAAATATATTATATGAATTTTAAAAAAATTATTGAATAAATATACATAAATTTCATTTCACTATTAATAATATTAATTATGTCCAATTTAACAGATATGTTATAATTGATCTTTTTAAATAATTAGAATAAAATGTAGTTTCGTAGAAACTCTGTGTTGTGTGCAACACAAGCTAATCCAGTGTTGTAAGTAATTCATGGTTATCAATTTTTAGGATTAAATTAAATATATTAAATAAATATATTTTAGAACAATCACATGGTGCTACATTTAACCCCCCCCCCACCAAATCAATTTACCCCTCTAAATTCATCGGGTTCATCAATATTTTAATACTTGAATGTTCCTTTCATAGAAACCAACATCCTAAAAAGGAATATAAAAACTCCCTTTAAAAAGGGAAATTTGGAAAAATAATTGTCACCCAATGTTAGTCATAATTACATTTCCACATATAAGATCATACGTGGATAGTGAAAACATAGACATAGAAGAGAAATCAAACTATCATGCTCTGATGGAGAGTGACAGAGAACATGGCCAAGAGAATGTTAAGAATAAAAAATCCATAAATCAAAAATTATTCAAGGGTCCATTTGATTCCTTGAAAAATATGTCACTAGGGTAACTTTTTGGGATTCAATATCATTTTTCTAGTGTTGATAGATTTTCAACTGAAGATATTCTTGCTTGATTTCATTACATTTTATAAACATAATCTCATCCTTTCATTACACCATGCTAAATTTACAATTCATTTATTATTCCAATAAATGAAGGTGATTTTTTCATTCCTAAAGCATTATAAGATCATGAGATCCATATAATGATAGGTTTTTTATATGTCTTAACATTATAGAAAAAAGGTTAACATAGGTTATCCAATATTCATAAATCCTTATATGGAGAGATAATAATTTTATCTCTAAAACCTCATCCAACATTCAAGGTAAACAATTTAATAAATGTCTACCATTATGATTCGTTTAATATATTAAAATATAAAATATTCAAATAAAGTTAACTAATTTCCAAAAATTAAATTATCATTATAACCTCAAACAACTTGATGTATCTCTTACTTGTAACACACACAAAATGTGAAGACCATTATCATGTATTCTCATTAAATGTTGTAAAACCCCAAATCACTATAAAACATTAGTGAAAGAATACAAGATTTAGAAAATTAACTCTTCCCTCACACCATAAATCCAAAAATATTATAAAATTATCAATAATGTCATAAACCACTTTTTCAACATATCAGTTCCATGTTTAATAATATTATCCCACTTATTTTATCACAATCAAACATATTTTTATTTTAATATCCCTACATCATTGGAATATTATTTTTTATCCTTACCTTAATCATGTGTTTACCAAAAATATATCCTTACCATGAGAATCACTTCTCATGGTTACCATTACCATTCAACATATGCTCTTAAATGATTATTGAAAAACTATAATTCACCAATACAATGATTTTTCATTATTCCATAATATCATAAAATAAAATTTAAAATATTTTAGACGAATCCAAATACAAAAATACTTTAATCCATTTATATCATTGATTCTTATGAAATAGACCCTTTATTTATCCAGAAGTTTATCCTTAGGTTAGGGAAATGAGTGGGATAATTGCCATGCTCCCCCAAAATAACACATTGAACTCCTAGACAATTTTTCTCCCTATAACGTTATATTCCACATATAAAACATCTTAACCTTAATGTGAGATATCCCTTTATGATCTTCTTCCTTCCTTCTTGAAATGATGGTAGTCAAATAATCATTCCTCTGTGTTTATAACCACGAGAACAATCATAAATGTATGTATTCCTCTTATTTGATGAGTTAGGAATATCACTACGGTTCACATTGTTAATTATATATTGTGATAGAGGATTAAAAATAATCATAATATATTTCTTGACATTCATAATCTAGTTTGGTTGCTCATAGTCAGGAAACATTTTATTAGATTGAATGTTAAGATGATTCCTTCTCGTTCTAGCCATTGACTAACACCAAAGCAATAATGTGATAAAAACTAATCATATTTATAAAGCCACATAATATAGGGATATTACATATAAAACATCAATCTATAAAACCCTAGTTTTAATCGATGGTTATTCATGACCATTATGAAAACTCTTATTTTTCAACCTATACTTATATATACCCTAAGGTAAATCACTTGACATATCCTTAGAAATATTTCTATGGATCTCAAAAATGTTTTTCATCATAGTTTCAAAATGACGATTAAACATTTTCTCTGATACCATCTACAATGTTAATGGATTTTCATACATGTATATTACCATATATTAGATGAATATCATTTTATTACACAAACACACACCCAGGGACTATGTTAGTTTTGTTATATTGGTATCTTTGAACACATTCAATTAATTTAGTGAAAGATATTCATCATTTACCATAAAGATATTCAATTATTATATTCTTGTCTAAGAACATTTATTATCACATGGAGAAAAGAAAAATATGAATAGGGTGAGATCAGATATTCAATAAGGGTAGAAAAAATAACATATCAGGTAAAATAGAATCATAATAATATAAAAATATGAACATAACTTTCATATAATACCCTTGAGTAAATTAAAAAAATCCTGGCATTTCATGTGAAATAAATCATAATGGAAAAAAGTCTTGATAAAATAGTATTTTCATTAAACATGGAATTTTTTGAAAAAAATAAGAATAGAAAATCATTTCCATAATATTTAACTCTCATTGGCAAGACCATCATAGAGGAAAAATTCCTTTATTGAAGCATATTCAGTCTTCATTCCATCCATGTACTACTGAATCAAGATTCATATAATTAGAGTCTTTTATTACAAACCGAGTTCACTTCCATTTCTAGTCCTATCTATCTCATGAGATAGAAATAATTATCGAATGTATTGGTGGGAGTTATAGTTCCCACTCATCACATAACAAAAACCAATCATACGTGTGCCATAAGGACATATATCATTCAACATATTAGAACCCATTGAAGGAAATAGGTTTCATAAACATCATTCAATCATAACGTAATACTTGGAAATGAAAAGGGTTTCATAAATAATATTCCATCATAAATTGGATAAATTCAAAAAAATAATAAAAAGTTGATCATTGAATCATATCCCTCGTAAAACATAAGTAACATAAAATAATTTTACCTTAAATGTAAAATGATTTAGAAATATAATTTGAATAAACCATGAGGAAAAGAACCCTTACACAATGAAAAGAACTTTTTAAAACATAAAACATTTATCAAACAATTTTAATTTAAAATTATTTTGAAAAATAATTTATGAAACATAAAAAATTAATTTAAACATCATTAAATTCATTTTCCTTGATAATTTATAAAACATCATTTAGAAAACATTTAAAATATTTTTTGAAAACATGGTTCTGAATGAAAAATTATTTTTGACTGAGGAGAGAATAAAATTACATGATATTTATAGTATTATAGAAAAAATGAGATTCATAGTACAAAATATTGAATTTCAATATATACGCCTCATAAAACAATATAGTTGTGAAACATAACATGTGTCCCAAAGGATTAAAATTGGGACAATACTCCCTTAAAGATATGGAAATTTTGAACCACACCCCAAGAATGGGATATCATAAAATTGATATTTAAATACCCATAAATTTAAGGATAAATATCATTTAATAAATTCTTAAGTATTATATACATCATGGAAAAGAAACTTGTGGTTAATAAGGCCCAAGTCTCCCTGAAATAAAAGGTTGACTTAAAATCCACTTACCTTATTTCTTGACCCTCATCATACTTTAGAAACATCTTGTATAATAAATATAATTTTTCTATACATATATTAAAGAAAATTTTAAATCATATCATATAATTTATTATTTAATTATCTCATTCTATTTCAAAATTATTAAAAAAATCATGTTAAAGTTATTGTTCTGGTAAAAACCTCTTTTGTTTTCTCATGGGTTTAGATTTATAATAGTTTTGTTACTCTTAATTATATCATGATTTTATCATATCCAAGGTGATAACCATGATATAAATATTATGTATTAGTTATATAATTATTTATAATAATATACAAAATATATAAATGAAATACATCATTCATGGATATTGTAGGTCATATGTACGTATGAATATAGTTCTCATTTCATTATCATGTTACAAGAAACCAAAGTATATGATATATAATCCTTAAAGAATCATTTTTATGTTTTATATAACATATATATTAATAAACATCATCTTTATTATCATCCATGTGAAATATAGTTGAAAAATGAATCACCATTCATCATGGAGATGGTAAGTCGTACGTATAGATGAGCAACATTATCATTTCTCAATATCTTAGGGATAAAATATAGATATTATATTATCATTTCAACAGTTTAATTTTTCCATAAAATATAATATATAAAAATTAAATTTTTTATAATCCCCTCTCATAAAATATGGGGATGGTATAATGCCCCGGCCTTAAACCTTACTTAATCTTGAGTTATTACAAGATTACACATTGAGGATCTTTTCGGGTTTAGAGTTTTAGAGAATTAGATCATAAAACGTGCATTACATTCCACATATAAACAAAGTGGTTACATAAAGATAGTATTCTTCATTCCCATCAATGGAAACACATTTAAAATAAAACATGGATTATTTCTTGACACTTCCTTGACACTATCATCATATCATGTACCTTTCCCTTGACCTGTGAAAAACATTTCAAAAAAACTTGGGATGAGCATAAAAAGCTCAGTATGGGTTATAAAAACATGGAAAGGAAACATGAGTTCATATATACATAAGAATGAAATCATACTTTACCCATAAAACATAGGCACTTTAACATACCTCATAAAGTCATGAATAAATCATAGAAATCATAAGACATAAAGGTAACTTGAGGCATTCATAACATTCTTACGTAGGGAGTAACCCTCTTGGTTACGTTTGGAATACCCATCACAGTATATTCCCTAAAATCACTTCGGAGAAACCTTAACGTTTCACTCCTTCGCGTTACCCAATGCATTGGAGAGCTATAACGGGCTCACCCGCCCTTAGTTTATCACGGAACCACCCGTCTTCATAATAATGCCCAAGAACCATAACATAATCATATAACATAAAACATGCATAAAGGAAACATAAAATTTCCACATTTCAATCATGAGATATCAATACAACACATTGATATAAAAACATTATGAAAACCATTTTCAATACTAAAATAAATGAAAAGTAAAACATGGTATTTATTTTTCTTTTAAAAAGAAGGTATGGCTTGTAGAGGAAGCCGAAACTCAAATAACGGTCACGACGGCGGAGAAATAGTTGTCGCCGCATACGTACGACAAAAACATTCCCTTTTTTCGTTTAGTAAACGCTTCGTATAAAAAAGGTTCCTTTTGAATAAACGTAAAAGTCAAAGGGGTTTATACACCGTATAAAAGAAAGTTGTGTATAAAATAAAATATGCCTCAACGAAAGGAGATTGAGACGAAGTCCCATACCTCGTATCCGACTTGACCCGGCCGTTCTTTAATCTCCTGAATAATAAACTTGAGTTAATCTCTACTTGCTTATGAATCTTTTTCAAGTTCATTATTCCTTTTATACCATGTTATGAACATGATGTAATCAGTTAAGTTAATAATGTTCATTTTGTCGGTATTTGGTTCTTAAGTCAAAAATAGACTTCTTACACTTACATGTTGTTAATTTGGTCAAAGGTTCATTATATCCAGAATGGTATTCATGATGTAGATATAATATATGTCATATATATCCAGTACATACATGCATTTATAATATTACATAATCATTTAGAGGTAAGAAATGAAATGCACCGTTCATGGAGACGGCAAGCCGTACGTACGCATGAACGCTACTTTCATTTCTATTTCATATTTTATAGAATGGAATCATAATGATATAAAGGTATATTATAATTCCAGTATAATATCATATATAATATCACAGTTCCATCCTTTATATGTCCCACATATGGTATTTAACGAATCAAATCACTTTGAGGGGGCGGTAGTCCGCACTTCCTAAAATGAAGATATCGGGTTTACCCATAATGGAAACCATAAAGGTATGCCCAAAATGAAAAAAAACAGAAGCTTAAGGAAAACATAAACATATTATATATCATATATAAAAATAGTGACATCATAATGGCCACCTTTGAAGGTGTTAAATGAGTATTGAACAATCATCGTTTCGGGAGGCAAAATTTCGCCATCCACGAAAACCGTATGTTCTTTAACCATTTGATGCAGTTGTGTGAGAGTGTAGCTCAAATAAATCTTATAAAAACATCCTAGTATATTGAAGATACTGGCGTTGTTACAAAATATGTAAATAAAAAGAGTTTAGGGGGTTGGAGAAGCAAAATAAAAAAAAATGAACATGAGAGAATGAATTACCTTTAAAAGTGTAACTCCTTTTGATTTGAGCCTAAAGGCTTCCTTTGAAAGGATTATTCCCAAAGGAAATCCTCTAGGATGAGGAGAGGTATGTGGAGAGAGTAAATGGGCAGGTTTTGGCCGAGCCAAAGGCTTTAAGAGTGTGTGAAATGAGGTAGAGGTGGGGGCCTTTTATAAGAGGAGAGGAGGGGCACTTTTCGGAAGTAAAGAAATATTACTTTATTTGAAAATGTGTTTCGGTTTTAAAAGGTCCCACATTGATAGAATTCGTGGATAAGGTGATAAGGCTTCGAAATACACTCATCCAATAAGTTTTGGACATGTGTAGTTTATAGAGTTTACAATATCTTTCCATTTTATTTAAATCGTCAAATAATGATGTCATCGCTGCATCATTATTATGTCATATGTAATTAAATTTATTTAATGTCTAAAAATCATAAAAAAAATACTATGATGTAGGAAATCGTTTTAGCTTTCAAATGACTATTTATAATAAAATATCTGATCTTTATAACCCCATGTAAAATTTTTTTTCATGAAACATATTATGTTTGTGTCATTTTTACCTTTACATTAAATAAAAAGTTATTTATGTCATTTCCCAACCAAAATGTCTCCATGGGGTCCCCAAGTTGACCCATGGCTTGTCTTGGTCGGCCATGACACAACCAATAAGTTTGGGACATGTGTCTAGGTCATTTCATATTATTAAATCATTATTTATACCTTAAACTACACTAATTACCACTAATCGCGATTAAGAACTTAATAAGTTACTATTCACCAAAAAAATTATTATAATCTCATTGAACCACATTTTACTTCTTAATGACAACCATGTATGTCGGATTTTCAAAATTCAATACACATTAGTGGTAAACTTTTATTTAACTGAAAAATCAGTTTTCTTGATTACCACTTAGTGGTTTCACTATTCATCAAAAATTGAAGTTTTTCAGAAAATTACCAAAAATTCACCCTAAGCTATATTTGATATTCCGAATTCAAAAATGAAGTCTATTTTACAAAATTAAAATCATATAAGTCACATTAACTAATTTAATAATTAATTCCCGCTGCCAGAGCAAAAAACGTGTTTTTACAAAACAATAAGTATCAAAAGATTGACACCAGTTTAAGTCTAATTTCAAAGTGAAATTGATTCCAATGACCACCATTGGATAAAATGGTAAAAATATATTCTAATTTCACTTCAAAACCAATTCAAAACATAATCTAATCATATAAATAAATTAGGTTAAAATGCAGTTTTGATGTAAAATGCAGTATTTTTTACTATTCATTAAAAAAATGAATATTGTCAGAAAAATACCAAAAAATCACACAAGGTAAATTTTGATGTCCCAATCATAAAGAATAAGTTTATTTTGACAAACATAGTTTATAAAATTGTCAAAATATAGATTCAAAAATGGTTTGCCATCAAAAGCCACTAAAACAATCTTTTAACAATATTAGTGTATTCCATGCATAAGATTGTATTTATTTTCATTTTAAGCCTCTATAACACTATCTTAATCATTAATAGGCATAGATAAAAATATCTATTATTCATTACTTACTTGGGATGTTACATCCTTCCCCCCTTTAGAAAATTGCATCCCCGAAATTTATTTACTTATCGAATAAATGGGGGTACTTATCCCTCATTGCATTTTCAGATTCCCATGTTGCCTCTTCAATCATGTGGTTTTTACACAAAACCTTTACCTGGTGAATCACCTTATTCCGTAACACTTGCTCCCTGTGGTCAAGAATCTGGACCGGTTGTTCCTCATAAGATAGGTTCTCTTCCAGCTGAACCACCTCTGGACTCAAAACATGAGATGGATCTGGCATATACTTTCTCAACATCGAAACGTGAAAAACATTGTGTACCTGAGATAAACTCGGAGGTAAAACCAGTCGGTATGCAACTGATCCAACTCTCTCTAGAATTTCGTATGGTCCAACAAACCTTGGACTCAACTTTCCATTCTTACCAAATCTCATCATGCTTTTCCAAGGGGAAACCTTGTGAAAAACATGATCACCTACCTCGAAAGATAGATCCTTCCTCCGGTTATCCGCATAACTCTTCTGCCTGCTCTGAGCTGTTCTCACGTGTTTCTGAATCAGCTGAACTTTTTCTGCCATCTCTTCCACCAATTCTGGTCCCATCAACTTCCTTTCACCAACTTCATCCTAGAAAGCTGGAGTTCGACACCGCTTCCCATATAATGCCTGAAATGGTGCCATCTGTATACTGGAATGAAAACTGTTATTATATGAAAACTCAACCAAAGAAAGATGTTGGTCCCAACTTCCCTGATAATCCATAGAACAAGCTCGTAGCATATCCTCCAATGTCTGAATTGTTCGTTCTGACTGCCCATCTGATTGAGGATGAAAAGCTGCACTAAAACTTAATTCAGTACCCAACGACTTCTGAAGGCCTTTCCAAAAGTTAGAAGTAAACCTGGGATCACGATCCGATACAATGGAGAGAGGAACTCCATGTAACCTGACTATCTCTTTAAGATACAAACGGGAAAGTTGATCAAGAGAGAAAGTATCTCGTATAGAAAGGAAATGAGAAGATTTGGTCAAGAGATCAACAATAACCCAGATTGCATTATTACCTCGAGATGTCTTCGGTAATCCAACAACAAAGTCCATGGATATATTCTCCCATTTCCACTCTGGCACTGGTAAAGGCTGAAGCATCCCTTTCGGTAACTGCCGCTCTGCTTTAACCTGCTGACAAGTCAATCACTTCACAGTAAAATCAGCAATGTCTTTTTTCATTCCATCCCACCAGTAATACTCCCGCAGATCTCTATACATCTTAGTACTGCCCGGATGAACTGAAAACGGAGAACTATGAGCTTCACATAACAACTCTCTCTTCAACTGTGAATCACAAGGCACACACAATCTCTTCCCAAATCTCAAAACGCAATCATTATCAATGTTGAATTCAGGCAACTTACCTTTCTGAACCAGCTCTACCCTTTTCTGCAACTCACTGTCTTGCTTCTGTGCTTGCTTGATTCTATCTGATAGAGATGATCTCACTAATACCTGAAACAAAACAGAAGGACTCCCTGCACCAACAACTTCTATGCCAAAGTTCATCAAATCGTTAACCAAAGGATCACGTTCCAACCGCAACATTGTTAATGAAGCATTACTTTTTCGACTCAAAGCATCAGCCACTTTATTTGTTTTTCCCAGATGGTAATGAATTGTACAATCATAATCCTTGATTAATTCCAGACATCTCCTTTGTCTCATGTTTAACTCTTTCTGAGTGAAAATATACTTTAAACTTTTGTGATCGGTATATATTTCACACTTTACTCCATACAAATGATGCCACCAAATTTTTAAAGCAAAAACAACAGCAGCTAATTCCAAATCATGTGTAGGGTAATTTACCTCATGAGTTTTCAACTGTCATGAAGCATAAGCAATTACCTGATCATTCTGCATTAGGACGCAACCAAGTCCTTTCAATGAAGCATCACTGTATATAACAAACTCACCATTCCTGGAAGGTAGTGCCAAAACTGGAGCATTCACCAATCTTCTTTTCAATTCCTGAAAACAATCATCACATTCTTTTTACAGATAAACTTAACACCCTTCCTAGTTAGCTTAGTCATTTGACTAGATAACCGTGAAAAGTTTCTAACAAACCTTCGGTAATAGCCCGCCAAAACAAGGAAGCTACGAATCTCGGTTACATTTGTTGGTCTTGGCCATTCTTCCACAACTTTTGTTTTTGCAGGATCAACAGTTATTCCATCTTTAGAAACAATGTGACCAAGGAAAGAAATTTGTTGCAACCAAAACTCACACTTGCTGAATTTCCCATACAATTTCTTTTCTTTTAAGGTTTGCAAGATAACCCTTAAATGTTTTTCATGCTCCTCTTTACTTTTAGAAAACACCAAAATATCATCAATGAAAACCACCACAAACTTATCCAAGAACTCATGGAAAATTCTATTCATTAAGTCCATGAATACAGCAGGTGCATTGGTTATCCCAAAAGGCATTACTACAAATTCATAATGGCCATATCTCGTACGGAACGCGGTCTTCGGAATATCTGCCTCATTTACCTTCAGCTAATGGTACCCCGATCTCAGGTCAATATTTGAAAAAAACTGAGCCCCCAGGAGCTGATACAACTTCATTTGATGGCCCGACATCTGCTGAAGTAGTTGCAATGGATTTCACCACCCCTTTCTTCTTTTAGTCTAACTGCTTCCCATCACTCAAGCTCTTTGCCGGACACTCGTTTGCATAGTGACCCATCTCATTGCACTTATAACACTTCACTAACTGTAAATAAAATTTGTTCTTACCTTCAGCTTGATCCTTTTCAGTGCAATCACGAGCCTTATGTCCCATCTTACAACATCGGTAGCACTTCCCAGAATTCAGAAGACATTCCCCAGCATGCCTTTTACCACATTTATCACAAACTGGAAACTTAGTTCTCTTACAATAAGACTTTTTTGAATAATTCTTACCTTTCTCCTGCCACCTCGGTCTCTTCTTCTGCTGGTTGTTATAGAACACTTGGTCATCGGCAAACTCCATTTCCACCTTCTCAGCACATCGAACAATCTTTTCATAACTTTTAAACTCACGAGAAGCTAATGCCCTTCGATATTTTGGCTTTAATCCTGAGTAAAAACGATTGATTTTACTATCAAGGTCCCGGATAAAATTTGGAGCATACCTTGCCAATCGAGTGAACCTTTATTCATAGGCAGCCACTGAGTCTTCCTCTTGCCTCAATTCCAAGAATTGCTTTTCCATCCTAAGTCGAACAACCTTAGGAAAATACTTCTCAAGAAACATACCTTTGAATTCATCCCAGTCAAGAGCATCAATCTCATCGGCGTCCCTGATATTTTTAACCATAGACCACCACTGATCTGCTTCACCCTCCAAACGATAAATAGAAAGACTAACCTTTTGATTGTCTGAACACCCCATGACATCAAAAATCTTCTCCAGTGATTTAATCCACCCTTCAGCTAGCACAGGGTCAGATGATCCTCTGAATGATGGTGGATGTTGCCTCATGAAATGTTCCACCACTGACATGTTCCTCTGCGGTTGATCTGGCTGATCTCGTGCATGGATACCACTGCCATTTATCGCTTGAGTCAACTGCGCCATTACTGCAACAAACTGTTCAGTTCCAATTCCGACCATTTCTGGATGGTGATTCGGAAGGTTATTTCCTTCTGTATGCCTTCCTAGCACTGCTTCCCTGTTTCCTCTGCGGAGAACCATTCTGAACAAACATGTCTTAGATGAAGCAACATGGTAATCTTTAAATGCTATATCATTTCGAAAAAAATATTTTTGGATAATCATTTAATAGAATTATAACTCCTAAAGTTATCTAAACCGACCTTTGATACCAACTATAAGGCCCCAGCCTTAAACCTTACTTAATCTTGAGTTATTACAAGATTACACATTGAGGATCTTTTCGGGTTTAGAGTTTTAGAGAATTAGATCATAAAACTTGCATTACATTCCACATATAAAAAAGTGGTTACATAAAGATAGTATTCTTCATTCCCATCAATGGAAACACATTTAAAATAAAACATGGATTATTTCTTGACACTTCCTTGACACTATCCTCATATCATGTACCTTTCCCTTGACCTGTGAAAAACATTTCAAAAAAACTTGGGATGAGCATAAAAAGCTCAGTATGGGTTATAAAAACATGGAAAGGAAACATGAGTTCATATATACATAAGAATGAAATCACACTTTACCCATAAAACATAGGCACTTTAACATACCTCATAAAATCATGAATAAATCATAGAAATCATAACACATAAAGGTAACTTGAGGCATTCATAACATTCTTACGTAGGGAGTAACCCTCTTGTTTACGTTTGGAATACCCATCACATTATATTCCCTAAAATCTCTTCGGAGAAACCTTAACGTTTCACTCCTTCGCGTTACCCAATGCATTGGAGAGCTATAACGGGCTCACCCGCCCTTAGTTTATCACGGAACCACCCGTCATCATAATAATGCCCAAGAACCATAACATAATCATATCACAAAAAACATGCATAAAGGAAACATAAAATTTCCACATTTCAATCATGAGATATCAATACAACACATTGATATAAAAACATTATGAAAACCATTTTCAATACTAAAATAAAAGAAAAGTAAAACATGGTATTTATTTTTCTTTTAAAAAGAAGGTATGGCTTGTAGAGGAAGCCGAGACTCAAATAACGGTCACGACGGCGGAGAAATCGTTGTCGGCTCATACGTACGACACAAAAATTCCCTTTTTTCGTTTAGTAAACTCTTCGTATAAAAAATATTCCTTTTGAATAAACGTAAAAGTCAAAGGGGTTTATACACCGTATAAAAGAAAGTTGTGTATAAAATAAAATATGCCTCAACGAAAGGAGATTGAGACGAAGTCCCATACCTCGTATCCGACTTGACCCGACCGTTATTTAATCTCCTGAATAATAAACTTGAGTTAATCTCTACTTTCTTATGAATCTTTTTCAAGTTCATTATTCCTTTTATACCAGGTTATGAACATCATGTAATCAGTTAAGTTAATAATGTTCATTTTGTCGGTATTTGGTTCTTAAGTCAAAAATAGACTTCTTACACTTACATGTTGTTAATTTGGTCAAAGGTTCATTATATCCAGAATGGTATTCATGATGTAGACATCATATATGTCATATATATCCAGTAGATACATGCATTTATAATATTACATAATCATTTAGAGGTAAGAAATGAAATGCACCGTTCATGGAGACGGTAAGCCGTACGTACGCATGAACGCTACTTTCATTTCTATTTCGTATTTTATAGAATGTAATCATAATGATATAAAGGTATATTATAATTCCAGTATAATATCATATATAATATCATAGTTACATCCTTTATATGTCCCACATATGGTATTTAACGAATCAAATCACTTTGAGGGGGCGGTAGTCCGCTCTTCCTAAAATGAAGATATCGTGTTTACCCATAATGGAAACCATAAAGGTATGCCCAAAATGAAAAAAAACAGAAGCTTAAGGAAAACATAAACATATTATATATCATATATAAAAATAGTGACATCATAATGGCCACCTTTGAAGGTGTTAAATGAGTATTGAACAATCATCGTTTCGGGAGGCAGAATTTCACCATCCACGGAAACCGTATGTTCTTTAACCATTTTATGCAGTTGTGTGAGAGTGTAGCTCAAATAAATCTTATAAAAACATCCTAGTGTATTGAAGATACTGGTGGTGTTACAAAAGAAGTAAATAAAAAGAGTTTAGGGGGTTGGAGAAGCAAAATAAAAAAAATGAACATGAGAGAATGAATTACCTTTAAAAGTGTAACTCCTTTTGATTTGAGCCTAAAGGCTTCCTTTGAAAGGATTATGCCCAAAGGAAATCCTATAGGATGAGGAGAGGGATGTGGAGAGAGTAAATGGGCAGGGGTTGGCCGAGCCAAAGGCTTGAAGAGTGTGTGAAATGAGGTAGAGGTGGGAGCCTTTTATAAGAGGAGAGGAGGGGCACTTTTGGGATGTAAAGAAATATTACTTTATTTGAAAATGTGTTTCGGTTTTAAAAGGTCCCACATTGATATAATTCGTGGATAAGGTGATAAGGCTTCAAAATACACTCATCCAATAAGTTTTGGACATGTGTAGTTTATAGAGTTTACATTATCTTTCCATTTTATTTAAATCGTCAAATAATGATGTCATCGCTGCATCATTATTATGCCATATATAATTAAATTTATTTAATGTCTAAAAATCATAAAAAAACTACTATGATGTAGGAAATAGTTTTAGCTTTCCAATGACTATTTATAATAAAATATCTGATCTTTATAACCCCATGTAAAATTTTTGTTCGTGAAACATATTATGTTTGTGTCATTTTTACCTTTACATTAAATAAAAAGTTATTTATGTCATTTCCCAACCAAAATGTCTCCATGGGGTCCCCAAGTTGACCCATGGCTTTTCTTGGTCGGCCATGACACAACAATAAAGGTTGGGACATGTGTCTAGGTCATTTCATATTATTAAATCATTATTTATACCTTAAACTACACTAATTACCACTAATCGCGATTAAGAACTTAATAAGTTACTATTCACTAAAAAATTATTATAATCTCATTGAACCACATTTTACTTCTTAATGACAACCATGTATGTCGGATTTTCAAAATTCAATACACATTAGTGGTAAACTTTTATTTAACTGAAAAATCAGTTTTCTTGATTACCACTTAGTGGTTTCACTATTCATCAAAAATTGAAGTTTTTCAGAAAATTACAAAAAATTCACCCTAAGCTATATTTGATATTCCGAATTCAAAAATGAAGTCTATTTTACAAAATTCAAATCATATAAGTCACATTAATTAATTTAATAATTAATTCCCGCTGCCAGAGCAAAAAGCGTGTTTTTACAAAACAATTAGTATCAAAAGATTGACACCAGTTTAAGTCTATTTTCAAAGTGAAATTGATTCCAATGACCACCATTGGATAAAATGGTAAACATATATTCTAATTTCACTTAAAAACCAATTCAAAACATAATCTAATCATATAAATAAATTAGGTTAAAAAGCAGTTTTGATGTAAAATGCAGTATTTTTCACTATTCATTAAAAAAATGAATATTGTCAGAAAAATACCAAAAATTCACACAAGGTAAATTTTGATGTCCCAATCATAAAGAATAAGTTTATTTTGACAAACATAGTTTATAAAATTGTCAAAATATAGATTCAAAAATGGTTTTCCATCAAAAGGCACTAAAACAATCTTTTAAGAATATTAATGTATTCCATGCATAAGATTGTATTTATTTTCATTTTAAGCCTCTATAACACTATCTTAATCATTAATAGGCATAGATAAAAATATCTATTATTCATTACTTACTTGGGATGTTACATCCTTCCCCCCTTTAGAAAATTTCATCCCCGCAATTTATTTACTTATCGAATAAATGGGGGTACTTATCCCTCATTGCATTTTCAGATTCCCATGTTGCCTCTTCAATCATGTGGTTTTTCCACAAAACCTTTACCTGGTGAATCACCTTATTCCGTAACACTTGCTCCCTGTGGTCAAGAATCTGGACCAGTTGTTCCTCATAAGATAGGTTCTCTTCCAGCTGAACCACCTCTAGACTCAAAACATGAGATGGATCTGGAATATACTTTCTCAACATCGAAACGTGAAAAACATTGTGTACCTGAGATAAACTCGGAGGTAAAGCCACTCGGTATGCAACTGATCCAACTCTCTCAATAATTTCGTATGGTCCAAAAAACCTTGGACTCAACTTTCCTTTGTTACCAAATCTCATCATGCTTTTCCAAGGAGAAACCTTGAGAAAAACATGATCACCTACCTCGAAAGATAGATCCTTCCTCCGGTTATCCGCATAACTCTTCTGCCTGCTCTGAGCTGTTCTCATGTGTTTCTGAATCAGCTGAACTTTTTCTGCCATCTCTTCCACCAATTCTGGTCCCATCAACTTCCTTTCACCAACTTCATCCCAAAAAGCTGGAGTTCGACACCGCTTCCCATATAATGCCTGAAATGGTGCCATCTGTATACTGGAATGAAAACTGTTATTATATGAAAACTCAACCAAAGAAAGATGTTGGTACCAACTTCCCTGATAATCCATAGAAAAAGCTCGTAGCATATCCTCCAATGTCTGAATTGTTCGTTCTGACTGCCCATCTGATTGAGGATGAAAAGCTATACTAAAATTTAATTCAGTACCCAACGACTTCTGAAGGCCTTTCCAAAAGTTAGAAGTAAACCTGGGATCACGATCCGATACAATGGAGAGAGGAACTCCATGTAACCTGACTATCTCTTTAAGATACAAACGGGAAAGTTGATCAAGAGAGAAAGTATCTCGTATAGCAAGGAAATGAGCAGATTTGGTCAAGCAATCAACAATAACCCAGATTGCATTATTACCTCGAGATGTCTTCGGTAATCCAACAACAAAGTCCATGGATATATTCTCCCATTTCCACTCTGGCACTGGTAAAGGCTGAAGCATCCCTTTCGGTAACTGCCGCTCTTCTTTAACCTGCTGACAAGTCAATCACTTCACAGTAAAATCAGCAATGTTTCTTTTCATTCCATCCCATCAGTAATACTCCCGCAGATCTCTATACATCTTAGTACTACCCGGATGAACTGAAAACGGAGAACTATGAACTTCACATAACAACTCTCTCTTCAACTTTGAATCACAAGGCACACACAATCTCTTCCCAAATCTCAAAACGCAATCATTATCAATGTTGAATTCAGGCAACTTACCTTTCTGAACCATCTCTACCCTTTTCTGCAACTCACTGTCTTTCTTCTGTGCTTGCTTGATTCTATCTCATAGAGATGATCTCACTGATACCTGAAACAAAACAGAAGGACTCCCTGCACCAACAACTTCTATGACAAAGTTCATCAAATCGTTAACCAAAGGATCACGTTCCAACCGCAACATTGTTAATGAAGCATTACTTTTTCAACTCAAAGCATCAGCTACTTTATTTGCTTTTCCCGGATGGTAATGAATTGTACAATCATAATCCTTGATTAATTCCAGCCATCTCCTTTGTCTCATGTTTAACTCTTTCTGAGTGAAAATATACTTTAAACTTTTGTGATTGGTATATATTTCACACTTTACTCCATACAAATGATGCCTCCAAATTTTTAAAGCAAAAACAAAAGCAGCTAATTCCAAATCATGTGTAGGGTAATTTACCTCATGAGTTTTCAACTGTCGTGAAGCATAAGCAATTACCTGATCATTCTGCATTAGGACGCAACCAAGTCCTTTCAATGAAGCATCACTGTATATAACAAACTCACCATTCCTGGAAGGTAGTGCCAAAACTGGAGCATTCACGAATCTTCTTTTCAATTCCTGAAAACAATCATCACATTCTTTTGTCCAGATAAACTTAACACCCTTCCGAGTTAGCTTAGTCATTTGACTAGATAACCGTGAAAAGTTTCTAACAAACCTTCGGTAATAGCCCGCCAAACCAAGGAAACTACGAATCTCGGTTACATTTGTTGGTCTTGGCCATTCTTCCACAACTTTTGTTTTTGCAGGATCAACAGTTATTCCATCTTTAGAAACAATGTGACCAAGGAAAGAAATTTGTTGCAACCAAAACTCACACTTGCTGAATTTCCCATACAATTTCTTTTCTTTTAAGGTTTGCAAGATAACCGTTAAAGGTTTTTCATGCTCCTCTTTACTTTTAGAAAACACCAAAATATCATCAATGAAAACCACCACAAACTTATCCAAGAACTCATGGAAAATTCTATTCATTAAGTCCATGAATACAGCAGGTGCATTGGTTAGCCCAAAAGGCATTACTACAAATTCATAATGGCCATATCTCGTATGGAACGCGGTCTTCGGAATATCTTCCTCCTTTACCTTCAGCTGATGGTACCCCGATCTCAGGTCAATCTTTGAAAAAAACTGAGCTCCCTGGAGCTGATACAACTTCATTTGATGGCCCGACATCTGCTGAAGTAGTTTCAATGGATTTCACCACCCCTTTCTACTTGTAGTCTAACTGCTTCCCATCACTCAAGCTCTTTGCCGGACACTCGTTTGCATAGTGACCCATCTCATTGCACTTATAACACTTCACTAACTGTAAATAAAATTTGTTCTTACCTTCAGCTTGATCCTTTTCAGTGCAATCATGAGCCTTATGTCCCATCTTACCACATCGGTAGCACTTCCCAGAATTCAGAAGACATTCCCCAGCATGCCTTTTGCCACATTTATCACAAACTGGAAACTTAGTTCTCTTACAATCAGACTTTTTTGAAGAATTCTTACCTTTATCCTGCCACCTCGGTCTCTTCTTCTGCTGGTTGTTATAGAACACTTGGTCATCGGCAAACTCCATTTCCACCTTCTCAGCACATCAAACAAGCTTTTCATAACTTTTAAACTCACGAGAAGCTAATGACCTTCGATATTTTGGCTTTAATCCTGAGTAAAAATGATTTATTTTACTATCAAGGTCCCGGATAAAATTTGGAGCATACCTTGCCAATCGAGTGAACCTTTCTTCATAGGCAGCCACTGAGTCTTCCTCTTGCCTCAATTCCAAGAATTGCTTTTCCATCCTAAGTCGAACAGCCTTAGGAAAATACTTATCAAGAAACATACCTTTGAATTCATCCTAGTCAAGAGGATCAATCTCATCGGCGTCCCTGATAGTTTTAACCATAGACCACCACTGATCTGCTTCACCCTTCAAACGGTAAATTGCAAGACTAACCTTTTGATTGTCTGAACACCCCATGACATCAAAAATCTTCTCCAGTGCTTTAATCAACCCTTTAGCTAGCACAGGGTCAGATGATCCTCCGAATGATGGTGGATGTTGCCTCATGAAATGTTCCACCACTAACATGTTCCTATGCGGTTGATCTGGCTGATCTCGTGCATGGATACCACTGCCATATATCGCTTGAGTCAACTGCGCCATTACTGAAACAAACTGTTCAGTTCCAATTCCGACCATTTCTGGATGCTGATTCGGAAGGTTATTTCCTTCTGTATGCCTTCCTAGCACTGCTTCCCTGTTTCCTCTGCGGAAAACCATTATGAACAAACATGTCTTAGATGAAGCAACATGGTAATCTTTAAATGCTATATCATTTCGAAAAAAATATTTTTGGATAATCATTTTATAGAATTATAACTTCTAAAGTTATCTAAACCTACATTTGATACCAACTATAAGGCCCCAGCCTTAAACCTTACTTAATCTTGAGTTATTACAAGATTACACATTGAGGATCTTTTCGGGTTTAGAGTTTTAGAGAATTAGATCATAAAACTTGCATTACATTCCACATATAAAAAAAGTGGTTACATAAAGATAGTATTCTTCATTCCCATCAATGGAAACACATTTAAAATAAAACATGGATTATTTCTTGACACTTCCTTGACACTATCATAATATAATGTACCTTTCCCTTGACCTGTGAAAAACATTTCAAAAAAACTTGGGATGAGCATAAAAAGCTCAGTATGGGTTATAAAAACAGGGAAAGGAAACATGAGTTCATATATACATAAGAATGAAATCACACTTTACCCATAAAACATAGGCACTTTAACATACCTCATAAAATCATGAATAAATCATAGAAATCATAAGATATAAAGGTAACTTGAGGCATTCATAACATTCTTACGTAGGGAGTAACCCTCTTGGTTACGTTTGGAATACCCATCACAGTATATTCCCTAAAATCTCTTCGGAGAAACCTTAACGTTTCACTCCTTCGCGTTACCCAATGCATTGGAGAGCTATAACGGGCTCACCCGCCCTTAGTTTATCACGGAACCACCCGTCTTCATAATAATGACCAAGAACCATAACATAATCATATCACATAAAACATGCATAAAGGAAACATAAAATTTCCACATTTCAATCATGAGATATCAAAACAACACATTGATATAAAAACATTATGAAAACCATTTTCAATACTAAAATAAAAGAAAAGTAAAACATGGTATTTATTTTTCTTTTAAAAAGAAGGTATGGCTTGTAGAGGAAGCCGAAACTCAAATAACGGTCACGACGGCGGAGAAATCGTTGTCGCCTCATACGTACGACAAAAACATTCCCTTTTGTCATTTAGTAAACACTTCGTATAAAAAAGATTCCTTTTGAATAAACGTAAAAGTCAAAGGGGTTTATACACCGTATAAAAGAAAGTTGTGTATAAAATAAAATATGCCTCAACGAAAGGAGATTGAGACGAAGTCCCATACCTCGTATATGACTTGACCCGACCGTTCTTTAATCTCCTGAATAATAAACTTGAGTTAATCTCTACTTGATTATGAATCTTTTTCAAGTTCATTATTCCTTTTATACCATGTTATGAACATCATGTAATCATTTAAGTTAATAATGTTCATTTTGTCAGTATTTGGTTCTTAAGTCAAAAATAGACTTCTTACACTTACATGTTGTTAATTTGGTCAAAGGTTCATTATATCCAGAATGGTATTCATGATGTAGATATCATATATGTCATATATATCCAGTACATACATGCATTTATAATATTACATAATCATTTAGAGGTAAGAAATGAAATGCACCGTTCATGGAGACGGTAAGCCGTACGTACGCATGAACGCTACTTTCATTTATATTTCGTATTTTATAGAATGGAATCATAATGATATAAAGGTATATTATAATTCTAGTATAATATCATATATAATATCATAGTTACATCCTTTATATGTCCCACATATGGTATTTAACGAATCAAATCACTTTGAGGGGGCGGTAGTCCGCACTTCCTAAAATGAAGATATCGTGTTTACCCATAATGGAAACCATAAAGGTATGCCCAAAATGAAATAAAACAGAAGCTTAAGGAAAACATAAACATATTATATATCATATATAAAAATAGTGACATCATAATGGCCACCTTTGAAGGTGTTAAATGAGTATTGAACAATCATCGTTTCGGGAGGCAGAATTTCGCCATCCACGGAAACTGTATGTTCTTTAACCATTTGATGCAGTTGTGTGAGAGTGTAGCTCAAATAAATCTTATAACAACATCATAATATATTGAAGATACTGGTTTTGTTACAAAAGAAGTAAATAAAAAGAGTTTATGGGGTTGGAGAAGAAAAATAAAAAAAATGAACATGAGAGAATGAATTACCTTTAAAAGTGTAACTCCTTTTGATTTGAGCCTAAAGGCTTCCTTTGAAAGGATTCTTCCCAAAGGAAATCCTCTAGGATGAGGAGAGGGATGTGGAGAGAGTAAAGGGTCAGGGTTTGGCCGATCCAAAGGCTTGAAGAGTGTGTGAAATGAGGTAGAGGTGGGGGCCTTTTATAAGAGGAGAGGAGGGGCACTTTTGGGAAGTAAAGAAATATTACTTTATTTGAAAATGTGTTTCGGTTTTAAAAGGTCCCACATTGATAGAATTCGTGGATAAGGTTATAAGGCTTCTAAATACACTCATCCAATAAGTTTTGGACATGTGTAGTTTATAGAGTTTACATTATCTTTCCATTTTATTTAAATCGTCAAATAATGATGTCATCGCTGCATCATTATTATGTCTTATATAATTAAATTTATTTAATGTCTAAAAATCCTAAAAAAATACTATGATGTAGGACATATTTTTATCTTTCCAATGACTATTTATAATAAAATATCTGATCTTTATAACCCCATGTAAATATTTGTTTCGTGAAACATATTATGTTTGTGTCATTTTTACCTTTACATTAAATAAAAAGTTATTTATGTCATTTCCCAACCCAAATGTCTCCATGGGGTCCCCAAGTTGACCCATGGCTTGTCCTGGTCGGCCATGACACAAACAATAAGGTTGGGACATGTGTCTAGGTCATTTCATATTATTAAATCATTATTTATACCTTAAACTACACTAATTACCACTAATCGCGATTAAGAACTTAATAAGTTACTATTCACCAAAAAAATTATTATAATCTCATTGAACCACATTTTACTTCTTAATGACAACCATGTATGTCGGATTTTCAAAATTCAATACACATTAGTGGTAAACTTTTATTTAACTGAAAAATCAGTTTTCTTGATTACCACTTAGTGGTTTCACTATTCATCAAAAATTGATGTTTTTCAGAAAATTACCAAAAATTCACCCTAAGCTATATTTGATATTACGAATTCAAAAATGAAGTCTATTTTACAAAATTCAAATCATATAAGTCACATTAATTAATTTAATAATTAATTCCCGCTGCCAGAGCAAAAAGCGTGTTTTTACAAAATAATAAGTATCAAAAGATTGACACCAGTTTAAGTCTAATTTCAAAGTGAAATTGATTCCAATGACCACCATTGGATAAAATGGTAAAAATATATTCTAATTTCAATTCAAAACCAATTCAAAACATAATCTAATCATATAAATAAATTAGGTTAAAAATCAGTTTTGATGTAAAATGCAGTATTTTTCACTATTCATTAAAAAAATGAATTTTGTCAGAAAAATACCAAAAATTCACACAAGGTAAATTTTGATGTCCCAATCATAAAGAATAAGTTTATTTTGACAAAAATAGTTTATAAAATTGTCAAAATATAGATTCAAAAATGGTTTGCCATCAAAAGGCACTAAAACAATCTTTTAAGAATATTAGTGTATTCCATGCATAAGATTGTATTTATTTTCATTTTAAGCCTCTATAACACTATATTAATCATTAATAGGCATAGATAAAAATATCTATTATTTATTACTTACATGGGATGTTACATCCTTCCCCCCTTTAGAAAATTGCGTCCCCGCAATTTATTTACTTATCGAATAAATGGGGGTACTTATCCCTCATTGCATTTTCAGATTCCCATGTTGCCTCTTCAATCATGTGGTTTTTCCACAAAACCTTTACCTGGTGAATCACCTTATTCCGTAACACTTGCTCCATGTGGTCAAGAATCTGGACCGGTTGTTCCTCATAAGATAGGTTCTCTTCCAGCTGAACCACCTCTGGACTCAAAACATGAGATGGATCTGGCATATACTTTCTCAACATCGAAACGTGAAAAACATTGTGTACCTGAGATAAACTCAGAGGTAAAGCCACTCGGTATGCAACTGATCCAACTCTCTCCAGAATTTCGTATGGTCCAACAAACCTTGGACTCAACTTTCCTTTCTTACCAAATCTCATCATGCTTTTCCAAGGAGAAACCTTGAGAAAAACATGATCACCTACCTCGAAAGATAGATCCTTCCTCCGGTTATCCGCATAACTCTTCTGCCTGCTCTGAGCTGTTCTCATGTGTTTCTGAATCAGCTGAACTTTTTCTGCCATCTCTTCCACCAATTCTGGTCCCATCAACTTCCTTTCACCAACTTCATCCCAGAAAGCTGGAGTTCGACACCGCTTCCCATATAATGCCTGAACTGGTGCCATCTGTATACTGGAATGAAAACTGTTATTATATGAAAACTCAACCAAAGAAAGATGTTGGTCCCAACTTCCCTGATAATCCATAGAACAAGCTCATAGCATATCCTCCAATGTCTGAATTGTTCGTTCTGACTGCCCATCTGATTGAGGATGAAAAGCTGTACTAAAATTTAATTCAGTACCCAACGACTTCTGAAGGCCTTTCCAAAAGTTAGAAGTAAACCTGGGATAACGATCCGATACAATGGAGAGAGGAACTCCATGTAACCTGACTATCTCTTTAAGATACAAACGGGAAAGTTGATCAAGAGAGAAAGTATCTCGTATAGCAAGGAAATGAGCAGATTTGGTCAAGCGATCAACAATAACCCAGATTGCATTATTACCTCGAGATGTCTTCGGTAATCCAACAACAAAGTCCATGGATATATTCTCCCATTTCCACTCTGGCACTGGTAAAGGCTGAAGCATCCCTTTCGGTAACTGCCGCTCTGCTTTAACCTGCTGACAAGTCAATCACTTCGTAGTAAAATCAACAATGTCTCTTTTCATTCCATCCCACCAGTAATACTCCCGCAGATCTCTATACATCTTAGTACTGCCCGGATGAACTGAAAACGGAGAACTATGAGCTTCACATAACAACTCTCTCTTCAACTATGAATCACAAGGCACACACAATCTCTTCCCAAATCTCAAAACGCAATCATTATCAATGTTGAATTCAGGAAACTTACCTTTCTGAACCAGCTCTACCCTTTTCTGCAACTCACTGTCTTGCTTCTGTGCTTGCTTGATTCTATCTGATAGAGATGATCTCACTGATACCTGAAAAAAAACAGAAGGACTCCCTGCACCAACAACTTCTATGCCAAAGTTCATCAAATCGTTAACCAACGGATCACGTTCCAACCGCAACATTGTTAATGAAGCATTACTTTTTCGACTCAAAGCATCAGCCACTTTATTTGCTTTTCCTGGATGGTAATGAATTGTACAATCATAATCCTTGATTAATTCCAGCCATCTCCTTTGTCTCATGTTTAACTCTTTATGAGTGAAAATATACTTTAAACTTTTGTGATCGGTATATATTTCACACTTTACTCACAAATGATGCCTCCAAATTTTTAAAGCAAAAACAACAGCAGCTAATTCCAAATCATGTGTAGGGTAATTTACCTCATGAGTTTTCAACTGTCGTGAAGCATAAGCAATTACCTGATCATTCTGCATTAGGACGCAAGCAAGTCCTTTCAATGAAGCATCACTGTATATAACAAACTCACCATTCCTGGAAGGTAGTGCCAAAACTGGAGCATTCACAAATCTTCTTTTCAATTCCTGAAAACAATCATCACATTCTTTTGTCCAGATAAACTTAACACCCTTCCGAGTTAGCTTAGTCATTTGACTAGATAACCGTGAAAAGATTCTAACAAACCTTCGGTAATAGCCTGCCAAACCAAGGAAGCTACAAATCTCGGTTACATTTGTTGGTCTTGGCCATTCTTCCACAACTTTTGTTTTTGCAGGATCAACAGTTATTCCATCTTTAGAAAAAATGTGACCAAGGAAAGAAATTTGTTGCAACCAAAACTCACACTTGCTGAATTTCCCATACAATTTCTTTTCTTTTAAGGTTTTCAAGATAACCCTTAAATGTTTTTCATGCTCCTCTTTACTTTTAGAAAACACCAAAATATCATCAATGAAAACCACCACAAACTTATCCAAGAACTCATGGAAAATTCTATTCATTAAGTCCATGAATACAGCAGGTGCATTGGTTAGCCCAAAAGGCATTACTACAAATTCATAATGGCCATATCTCGTACAGAACGCGGTCTTCGGAATATCTGCCTCCTTTACCTTCAGCTGATGGTACCCCGATCTCAGGTCAATCTTTGAAAAAAACTGAGCTCCCTGGAGCTGATACAACTTCATTTGATGGCCCGACATCTGCTGAAGTAGTTGCAATGGATTTCACCACCCCTTTCTGCTTGTAGTCTAACTGCTTCCCATCACTCAAGCTCTTTGCCGGACACTCATTTGCATAGTGACCCATCTCATTGCACTTATAACACTTCACTAACTATAAATCAAATTTGTTCTTACCTTCAGCTTGATCCTTTTCAGTGCAATCACGAGCCATATGTCCCATCTTACCACATCGGTAGCACTTCCCAGAATTCAGAAGACATTCCCCAGCATGCCTTTTGCCACATTTATCACAAACTGGAAACTTAGTTCTCTTACAATCAGACTTTTTTGAAGAATTCTTACCTTTCTCCTGCCACCTCGGTCTCTTCTTCTGCTGGTTGTTATAGAACACTTGGTTATCGGAAAACTCCATTTCCACCTTCTCAGCACATCGAACAAGCTTTTCATAACTTTTAAACTCACGAGAAGCTAATGCCCTTCGATATTTTGGCTTTAATCCTGAGTAAAAACGATTGATTTTACTATCAAGGTCCCGGATAAAATTTGGAGCATACCTTGCCAATCGAGTGAACCTTTCTTCATAGGCAGCCACTGAGTCTTCCTCTTGCTTCAATTCCAAGAATTGCTTTTCCATCCTAAGTCGAACAGCCTTAGGAAAATACTTCTCAAGAAACATACCTTTGAATTCATCCCAGTCAAGAGCATCAATCTCATCGGCGCCCCTGATATTTTTAACCATAGACCACCACTGATCTGCTTCACCCTCCAAACGGTAAATAGCAAGACTAACCTTTTGATTGTCTGAACACCCCATGACATCAAAAATCTTCTCCAGTGCTTTAATCCACCCTTCAGCTAGCACATGGTCAGATGATCCTCTGAATGATGGTGGATGTTGCCTCATGAAATGTTCCACCACTGACATGTTCCTCTACGGTTGATCTGGCTGATCTCGTGCATGGATACCACTGCCATTTATCGCTTGAGTCAACTGCGCCATTACTGCAACAAACTGTTCAGTTCCAATTCCGACCATTTATGGATGCTGATTCAGAAGGTTATTTCCTTCTATATGCCTTCCTAGCACGGCTTCCCTGTTTCCTCTGCGGAAAACCATTCTGAACAAACATGTCTTAGATGAAGCAACATGGTAATCTTTAAATGCTATATCATTTCGAAAAAAATATTTTTCGATAATCATTTAATAGAATTATAACTCCTAAAGTTATCTAAACCGACCTTTGATACAAACTATACGACCCCAACCTTAAACCTTACTTAATCTTGAGTTATTACAAGATTACACATTGAGGATCTTTTCGGGTTTAGAGTTTTAGAGAATTAGATCATAAAACTTGCATTACATTCCATATATAAAAAAAGTGGTTACATAAAGATAGTATTCTTCATTCCCATCAATGGAAACACATTTAAAATAAAACATGGATTATTTCTTGACACTTCCTTGACACTATCATCATATCATGTACCTTTCCCTTGACCTGTGAAAAACATTTCAAAAAAACTTTGGATGAGCATAAAAAGCTCAGTATGGGTTATAAAAACATGGAAAGGAAATATGAGTTCATATATACATAAGAATGAAATCACACTTTACCCATAAAACATAGGCACTTTAACATACCTCATAAAATCATGAATAAATCATAGAAATCATAAGACATAAAGGTAACTTGAGGCATTCATAACATTCTTACATAGGGAGTAACCCTCTTGGTTACGTTTGGAATACCCATCACAGTATATTCCCTAAAATCTCTTCGGAGAAACCTTAACGTTTCACTCCTTCGCGTTACCCAATGCATTGGAGAGCTATAACGGGCTCACCCGCCCTTAGTTTATCACGGAACCACCCGTCTTCATAATAATGCCCAAGAACCATAACATAATCATATCACATAAAACATGCATAAAGGAAACATAAAATTTCCACATTTCAATCATGAGATATCAATACAACACATTGATATAAAAACATTATGAAAACCATTTTCAATACTAAAATAAAAGAAAAGTAAAACATGGTATTTATTTTTCTTTTAAAAAGAAGGTATGGCTTGTAGAGGAAGCCGAAACTCAAATAACGGTCACGACGGCGGAGAAATCGTTGTCGCCTCATACGTACGACAAAAACATTCCCTTTTGTCGTTTAGTAAACGCTTCGTATAAAAAATATTCCTTTTGAATGAACGTAAAAGTCAAATGGGTTTATACACCGTATAAAAGAAAGTTGTGTATAAAATAAAATATGCCTCAACGAAAGGAGATTGAGACGAAGTCCCATACCTCATATCCGACTTGACCCGACCGTTCTTTAATCTCCTGAATAATAAACCTGAGTTAATCTCTACTTTCTTATGAATCTTTTTCAAGTTCATTATTCCTTTTATACCATGTTATGAACATCATGTAATCAGTTAAGTTAATAATGATCATTTTGTCGGTATTTGGTTCTTAAGTCAAAAATAGACTTCTTACACTTACATGTTGTTAATTTGGTCAAAGGTTCATTATATCCAGAATGGTATTCATGATTTAGATATCATATATGTCATATGTATCCAGTACATACATGCATTTATAATATTACATAATCATTTAGAGGTAAGAAATGAAATGCACCGTTCATGGAGACGGTAAGCCGTACGTACGCATGAACGCTACTTTCATTTCTATTTCGTATTTTATAGAATGGAATCATAATGATATAAAGGTATATTATAATTCTAGTATAATATAATATATAATATCATAGTTACATCCTTTATATGTCCCACATATGGTATTTAACGAATCAAATCACTTTGAGGGGGCGGTAGTCCGCACTTCCTAAAATGAAGATATCGTGTTTACCCATAATGGAAACCATAAAGGTATTCCCAAAATGAAAAAAAAAACAGAATCTTAAGGAAAACATAAACATATTATATATCATATATAAAAATAGTGACATCATAATGGCCACCTTTGAAGGTGTTAAATGAGTATTGAACAATCATCGTTTCGGGAGGCAGAATTTCGCCATCCACGGAAACCGTATGTTCTTTAACCATTTGATGCAGTTGTGTGAGAGTGTAGCTCAAATAAATATTATAACAACATCCTAGTATATTGAAGATACTGGTGTTGTTACAAAAGAAGTAAATAAAAAGAGTTTAGGGGGTTGGAGAAGCAAAATAAAAAAAATGAACAAGAGAGAATGAATTACCTTTAAAAGTGTAACTCCTTTTGATTTGAGCCTGAAGGCTTCCTTTGAAAGTATTCTGACCAAAGGAAATCCTATAGGATGAGGAGAGGGATGTGGAGAGAGTAAATGGGTAGGGGTTGGCCGAGCCAAAGGCTTGAAGAGTGTGTGAAATTAGGTAGAGGTGGGGGCCTTTTATAAGAGGAGAGGAGGGGCACTTTTGGGAAGTAAAGAAATATTACTTTATTTGAAAATGTGTTTCGGTTTTAAAAGGTCCCAAACTGATAGAATTCGTGGATAAGGTGATAAGGCTTCGAAATACACTCATCCAATAAGTTTTGGACATGTTTAGTTTATAGATTTTACATTATCTTTCTATTTTATTTAAATCATCAAATAATGATGTCATCGCTGCATCATTATTATGTCATATATAATTAAATTTATTTAATGTCTAAAAATCATAAAAAAAATACTATGATGTAGGAAATATTTTTATATTTCCAATGACTATTTATAATCAAATATCTGATCTTTATAACCCCATGTAAATTTTTTTTTCGTGAAACATATTATGTTTGTGTCATTTTTACCTTTACATTAAATAAAACGTTATTTATGTCATTTCCCAACCAAAATGTCTCCATGGGGTCCCCAAGTTGACCCATGGCTTGTCTTGGTCGGCCATGACACAACCAATAAGGTTGGGACATGTGTCTAGGTCATTTCATATTATTAAATCATTATTTATATCTTAAACTACACTAATTACCACTAATCGTGATTAAGAACTTAATAAGTTACTATTCACCAAAAAAATTATTATAATCTCATTGAAACAGATTTTACTTCTTAATGAAAACCATGTATGTAGGATTTTCAAAATTCAATACACATTAGTGGTAAACTTTTATTTAACTGAAAAATCAGTTTTCTTGATTACCACTTAGTGGTTTCACTATTCATCAAAAATTGAAGTTTTTCAGAAAATTACCAAAAATTCACCCTAAGCTATATTTGATATTCCGAATTCAAAAATGAAGTCTATTTTAAAAAATTAAAAACATATAATTCACATTAATTAATTTAATAATTAATTCCCGCTGCCAGAGCAAAAAAGCGTGTTTTTACAAAACAATAAGTATCAAAAGATTGACACCAGTTTAAATCTAATTTCAAAGTGAAATTGATTCCAATGACCACCATTGGATAAAATGGTAAAAATATATTCTAATTTCACTTCAAAACCAATTCAAAACATAATCTAATCATATAAATAAATTAGGTTAAAAAGCAGTTTTGATGTAAAATGCAGTATTTTTCACTATTCATTAAAAAAATGAATATTGTCAGAAAAATACCAAAAATTCACACAAGGTAAATTTTGATGTCCCAATCATAAAGAATAAGTTTATTTTGACAAAAATAGTTTATAAAATTGTCAAAATATAGATTCAAAAATGGTTTGCCATCAAAAGGCACTAAAACAATCTTTTAAGAATATTAGTGTATTCCAGGCATAAGATTGTATTTATTTTCATTTTAAGCCTCTATAACACTATCTTAATCATTAATAGGCATAGATAAAAATATATATTATTCATTACTTACTTGGGATGTTACATATGGAGTATGAATTTCATCATTACGTGAAGACAGTAAATCGTACATATGCACGAGCACTAATTTTACTTCTCGTTCAATAAAAAAATAAATTTATAGTGGTAAGTTCATAATAATAATAATATTTCTCATATTTAGGATTATATTGTTATTATTTTATTATATAAATATCTTATATTTATAGGATGTATAAAAAAGTTGAAAATGAGAGCGATCGGTTAGACTGATTATCTTTTCTTCAAAACGGATCCTTTTGATCTCCCTTAGAGGACTCTAAAGTTAGTAATTTGGAATGAAAAACTATAACTTATATCTTTTGAATCTTAGGACATAATTTGGAAAAATAATTGGTTTATATAGAAGGATAAAATTGGTTAAATGAGATGAGGGAGGAGGTGTCTTTTATCATGAAGGCGAGGGGCACTTTCAAAATTTCTCAAAAGATTAATTTATAATAAATTAAATATAAATCCAAATACATCAATATGGAAATTAATTGTAACATAATTTAGGATAGGGTTGATATACCATACAATAATGAATTTTAGAAATGTTTTTCAATAATTTAAAACTTTATCATTTTTATTAACCCTTAGTTAACCTATTTTATGTTTACTTATGTTTACACATTATTTAATATTAAAAAATTGTAATGTTAAATTATATGGTTAAAATTGTCCAAAATTATTTAAATTAAGAAATTTTAGTACTTATCATAACAACTTTATATTTTTATGGATTTATTTTTATTTTTATATAATATTATAAAAATATTGTTTTAAAAAAATCCCATTACTATCAATTTTGATACTATTAATTATATTAACATAAAGAAATTATAAAAAGAAATATTTTTCAAAAAAAACTATTTAATTCAACCAAAATATGTCATATTCACCTATATAATTAATGTATCACCTTAATTAATTAATATTATGTTTATTTCAATAATTTTAATATCATTTATATTATTTTTACATTAGTTGAGTAATTATTGTATGACAATGGTGTAATTATTCAAGGTAATTATTTCATCAATAAAAATTATAAATAAATGAAACTAATTCATTTTTATTTAAAAAAAATACTTATAGTCAAATATATCATCAATAAAACCCTACATTTAAATTTCTATATTTATTAAAAACATGAATGTTACTGCATTGAATTTAAAGAAAATATTAGAAATAACATGTTTTATATAAGTGAACCAAACAGTCAAAAATATATTTATATAATGAAAATATGTTTATTCAGTTAATAAATTGATGTTATATTCACTTGTAAAATAAAATTTTCCAATGTGGACATATAAGGGAAATTAAAGAAAAATAATGTCACAATTTGAGGCTTACATTAATTTAAAAATTATATAAGTCTTTTTAATGGAAAATTTCCAATGAAACAACTTAATTTACATACTTATATGTTAATTTTAGAATTATATTCATCTAATAGAATCAGTTCATGTGTTAGGGTCATTCTATAGTCTTTATAATTTTATTTTGACCAAAATTAAACAATCTACCATTTACTGTGTCATCAAAATTTACCAAGATTTATATTCATGTTGGAAAAAAAGTGTCAGATTTAATAAATTTGGATATTATGAATAAAAAAATTTCATCCATTTTTCTGAATTTAAGACACATAATATGATGAATTTAATTTATAATAAATCTATAAAAAAACCATAAAAAATATTTTTTTGGAGAAATGCCATTATATAACAAAAAATATCTTCATAATAAAGTCATGTTTAAAATACATAGAATAATTGATAGTTTTTAATTAATATTAACTAATTAAAACTAATCCAAAACCTAATTTGACCATTTAAATACATTTAAAATAAAATAAATTTTTCAATAAAAAAAGTAATTTTTAGTATTTTCCAAATGATGAAACCTTTTATAAAAATGTCAAAAATTGAGGTTAAGATATTTCTTACATTATTCTTTCAAAAATATAGTTTATTTTTTAAAATATAATTTTTCAAAGTTCCAAATTATAGTTTCTCAATTGGTACGTCATTAAAAGGAGATAAAACTCTCTTTAGAAAAAATATAAATTTTTATGCATAATATTGGATATATTGATATCTCATGTCTATAAAATCTATTGGATGAATGAGAACCTGTTTAATTGAATAAATATTTATAAATTTTAAGGTGTGGTTCATACTATTTATTTCGACCAATTTAATAGCCAGGTTGTAATTTTATTATATAAATAATTAGTATAAAATGTTTTTTTGTTGAAACTCAGTATTTTGTGTAAAGAAATATATGCATTTGTTGTGTGTAATGAAATATTTACATGGTGTATCATGTAATGAGATATATTAAATAAATATATTTCATAAAAATATCAGGGAGTTTTATAATTTTTCTACTGGTGTAATTATATTATATTTCATTCCTAAACCCCATGTATATTCTTATACATTGATTAATTCTAAGGATTTCACATATTACTTCAATTTTACACTATTTTATTTAGTTAACATTTAACTAATGTTAAATATATCCATGTTGTTATGTTATAAATTACTCTGCATCCCTCACTTGATATTATTCTTCTCCATCATTTCCATGTTATTTGATAATATGGATATGTTTAAAATTATTTCAATGTCCACTAAATCATATAACAATTGTTAAATATAGTTTTAATTTATGTATGCTTTATATTAATGTTTTTCCAATGTCTGTGGAAATAATGGCATGCTTTATTAGTGAATTCAATATATATCTATATATATCTATATATATTATTCTTAAGGAATGTTTTTGATGAATTATATTGTTCATTAACTATATGGGTATGAATTGGACATGTTCAAGTTGTGGGAGGGTAATTTTATAGAACATTTATTCATTGGTAGGTATCAATAGACAAACATGAATGTGAATATTTTGTTTTATGATAGCCTATGTATGTAAGGAGTCATATAATGAGTCCATGATGTTTAAATAGTGATGTCTTGGAAAAAGTCCATGAAGTAAATATTATTATGTCTTTATAGGATCCCTTGAAAATAATATCATGATGTGTTCTGAAGAGGTATTGATTTAAATATCATGATGTCTTGGAAGGATACCTTATGCATAAGATCATGTTGTCTGGGAATGAGGCCTTGACAATAATATCACGTGGTCCTAGATTAAGAAATAATATGTCTAATATGATACATTTCATCATTATTAAATCAATTATTGGTTTCTTTATGAATATTTACATTGTTATATTTATTTATTATTCACCCTTCCATATTTTTTTACCATATGTATTCATGATATCTTCTTCTCTCTATAATCCCTTACTAAGCATCTTCACTCACCGTTTTCAATGTTTTTCATCTTCAAGGGTACCAAGAAGGTGTCATTAAATGATTTAAATATTATTTTAAATAAAAGAGGAAATTTATTATAAACTTTACTTATTATTCTATATTTTTTCAAGGTATTGTGGGAATAATATATTAATATAATCTCTTAAGAAGGATAAAGTATTTCAATATTTATGATTTGATCTACTGTATCTTATATTAATGTAATAAATTAAACACTATGTATGGGTTACTAGAATTTATATTATTAAAATTGGCCTTAATTATTGTTTTTTGACACAGAAAAATATCTTTTATAAAAATATATAAAGAATATGAATTATGGTAAATAACTAAAATAATAATGTATTTATTAAATATTTTTATATCATGGCTCAATATTCCTAATGATTTAACCTAATGAACTTCACAACATTATATATAGATAGATCTATGTCAATGTAATGAAAGTATTACAAAAATATATAATAAATGTAGGCATTTCCCTACCATGATAGTTAAAAAGGATCATGTTAGAGCTTTGAAAATTAAGACTATATTAGTTTAATTGACTTAGATTATGACCAATAACCATGATTGTATAGAGAAACTTGTTTCTTCCACTGATGATGAAATGATGTTCTACTGCATTATATATTAATAAAAATTCACATTTTAATTGAAATACTAATACCTTGATATCTAAATAATAGTTCGAGATCCTTAAAATTATATTTTTTGGATTTGGGAAGCACTACAAGTGAAAAGGTTATCATGATAGTTTATTATTTAAAGGGAGATGCTGATCAATGTTGGTCATAGAGTCAAAATACAATGTATATAGACGAGATAGAGGGAATTGAATGGAATACATTTAAGGTGATGTTATTTGAGAAATATTTTCCTTGAGATAAATGAGTTAAAATTGAAATAAAATTCATTAATTTATGATGGAAGGGGAAAAAAAATTTAGTATGAGCAAAACTTTATGAAATTAGAAATTATTATTTTTTAATATGTATGTAATCTAGAAATTAATTTTTAATATTTATTTTATTGTATTAAGCTTGGTATCTTATTGGAACTAGCCTTCAAAATGATTATATTATATTATGATATGGTGTCATGTGTTATCAAGATAGAGAAATAATTCTCTAAGTATTATATTTTTAATAGAAAACTGTTTAATAAGAGGACAACTAAGAACTAAGTATAAATTAATAAATAAAATGAGAAGAAGGGAAGTAAATAACATAAAACATATAGTAGTTTGAGAAATACATGCCTTGATACTTTATTAAGGGTAATTGGAGTTTGTTAGATGTCTGAAGATAAGGTCCATCTGGATCATGAATAAAAAGGAAAAAATAATAACCAACATCAAGTGTTTCAACTAAAAAGAGATGGAAAACTATTCAAGCCAATTCCCTAATCATCAAGGGAAATTACTTCAGAGGAGTCGAGGTGAGAAATTCCAAGTTTATGTAATTACAACCATTAATTTTAAAGTCCTTTGTGTTGTGATGGAAGGTACTTTGACCATAGAATATTTCATTATTTTATTCTAGATCTACAAACTCTATTATTTTTCATGGATATTAAATCATACTCTAAAACTCAGAGTTTTGATTTCACAATTAATACACCTAATGTTAATGTGATTATAATGAAAATATAATTTTTATTCTCTATTTAGATTTTAACTTACTCACTAATTGCAGGTATGGTTGTTATACCTATGATTTACTTTGACAAAATCCTAATTTTTTAGGTTTAATTAAGCTTGAAGGTTTAATAATTAATAAATAATGTATTTAATTAATTATTTATAATTAGTGTTCTTGTATATAATAAATAATTTAAATGTTAAAATTTATTTAATTGCGGTTTTACTAACATTATTCATTTTGTTCTTCTATGTGGCTCAAGATAGGTTGAAAAACATTTAATTATTTTATAGATCATAATATTTATTAAAATATTATTTGTATACTTCAATAATGTATAATTCCTCATGTTTATTCTTAATTTAGATTATGATAGGAAAAAAATTGAAAACTTTTCAAAACATAATCCAAGGATGAAATAATGCCTATAGAATAGAAATAGAACAAATAAGTGTATTTCTAATATTTTACATTTTTATAGTAAAATAATTCCTCAAAATCTAACAAGAGGAATACCAATTGAACAAGTCTTATATAATAATTATCACTCCACTATTAAGGTATTACTTTGGAGACACATTCAAAATTATGGTCTTATATTGATATATACAAGGTTTTGAAAATATTTAGTTATAAAATACTAAGATTCCTTATAAGGCCCTAGCCTTAAAACTTACTTAATATTGAATTAAATGAATAATTCACATTGAGGATTTTTCAGGTTTAGAGTTTTATAGAGTTAGGACATAACTATTACATCTCAAAAGATTACAAAGTAGTCTCTTCTACTAAATTTCCATAAAATAAAAACACTTAAAAATAAACATGTCTAGTTTCAAGCTTTAGGTAGTATGACTTTCCCTTGATCCCATCCTTGACCCTATTCCATGCTAAGTCCTGTGAAAAACATTTCAAAAACTTGGGATGAGCATAAAAACTCAGTAAGGGATACAAAGAATAAAACTGTTAGTTTATCAAAACAAAAAAACGTAAACCATGTATACTTTATCAAGGTAATACTTTTCAACTTTATGTAGTAGTAAAAACTCTTCACTTAATAAAATATCATTACTTACCTTTTTATAACCAAGGGATTACCATAAAACCCATATAAAGAACACATAACATATATAAAGGTAACTTGGGACATAAACATACTTAAGTAGAATAACCATACGGTCGACTCCCACACATATCACTTAATGGAATAGCCATACGGCCAATTTCCATACATACTTAATGGAATAGCCATACGGCCGACTTCCATACCCAATGCATTGGAGGTTATAATGTAACCACCCGTCCTGGTATTCACGGCACCACCCATCATATGGTTTATAACGTAACCACCCGTTAAAATGTCCAAGTACCAATATAAAATCATAAAACATAAAACCAATATAAAGGAATGATAACATTTCCACATCATAATATATCATAATAGAATCCTTTATCAAAACCATTTTTAAAACCATTTAAAACATTTAATAAAGAGATTTTTGAATCAAAGTGTCCCATACCACCTTGAAGCTTAAAATTTTAAACCATTAATATCCATATAAATAAATCCTTAAAACCATTTTGAAAACATGGATATTAATAAGAACAAATAATTAAAACATTTAAATTGACATTTTGGTTAAAGGGGTTTTACCAAAATTAGAGACACTTGAATACAATAATCGAGGAATAACATTTAGTCAGAACTTTATAATATCATGAGAATAAATGTATTCATGATATAATACTCCAATGGACAGTATATACACCATATAAGAGTTAATTGGTGCATAAAAACAACGAACCCTCAATAGAAATGTCAAATGTGATGAAATCCCTTATAAAGAAGGTATCCTTAAATTAAGGACAAATCAATCTCAAAAATATGTGTGACAAATATAAATACACCCAATATAAGTGGATATTAAGTGTAAAACAATAAAAGGTCATTCACACATATTCAATGGATGACATATTCAATGACTACATGTTGAACCCAAAGAAATCGAAACAGGGTTAAAAAGTTCCCTTGACAGCCTAACGACATCACATCAAAATGAGTTGATGAGAGATAAAAAGTGTATCTCTTCACTTGGACATAAAATTTACATCAATAAGGATATATGAGAACATATCCCAACATAACAATATGTAAATAAAAAGACCCAACAAAAGAAGTCTTTTAAAAAAAAGGAGGGTGAAAGGTTCCCTTACTGACTTGGGTATCTTTCAAAACATACACCCCATGAAAGAAGGACAATAGATCGTTGATGTAAATACTCATAAATGAAATTATATTACACAAATAGTAGAATAATGGGCAGTACATACACCACTCAATGGAATTTTTGGCAAATGTAGCATAAATCTCACGGGAATAATAGTGAGATGAAAAATCCCTTACGAAAATTCGGCAGCCTAACGGTGCCACTCAAAACTTCCAAAATGGATTGATGAGAGAGAATAGGGTCTCTCATCACATGAACATAAAAATTACAGTATGTTTAATATAAAATATCATCCCAATAACAAGAAAGATGAGCTTTAAAAGGAATGTCATAAAAGTGTGTACTTAAAAAGAAAGAGAGGAGTAGGATCCCTTACCTCGGGTCCGACTTGACTCGATCGTTCTTTAATCTCCTGAATAATAAACTTGAGTTAATTTCTACTTGATTAAGAACCTTTTTAAAGCTTATTATTCCTTTTATATCACTTATTTCCATGTTATAAACATTATGTAATCATTATGTTAATAATGATTGTTTTGTCGATATTTGGTTCTTAAGTCGAAAGTGGACTTCTTACAATTACATGTTGTTTGTGTGGTCAAAGGTTATTTATATCCATAATTACATTCCTGATTTGGATATCATATATATCATATATATCCAGCATATACATGTTTTTATAATATTACATAATCATTTAGAGGTAAGAAATGAAATGCACCGTTCATGGAGACGGTAAGCCGTACGTACGCATGAACGCTACTTTCATTTATTTGTCATATTAATGGAATTAAAACTAAATGAGAGGTATGTATATTTTAATTACAGAATTATATTCATCATTTAGATTTATCATTAATCATATATAATAACATTAAATCCATCCTTTATACGTCCCACGTATGGAATTAACGAATCACATCACTTTCAGGAGGCGGTAGTCCGCACTTCCTAAAATGAAGATATCGCGTATACCCATAATGGAATCCATAAAAGTAATCCACAAATGAAAAATACAGAAGCTTAAGTAAAACATAAACATATTATATATCATATATAAAAATAGTGACATCATAATGGCCACCTTTGAAGGTGTTAAATGAGTATTGAACAATCATCGTTTCGGGAGGCAGAATTTCGCCATCCACGAAAACCGTATGTTCTTTAACCATTTGATGTAGTTGTGTGAGAGTGTATCTCGAATAAATCTTATAACAACATCCTAGTATATTTAAGATACTGGTTTTGTTACAAAAGAAGTAAATAAAAAGTGTTTAGGGGGTTGGAGAAGCAAAATAAAACAAATGAACACGAGAGAATGAATTACATTTAAAAGTGTAACTCCTTTTGAATTGAGCCTAAAGGATTCATTTGAAAGGCTTCTTCCCAAAGGGAATCCTCTAGGATGAGGAGAGGGATGTGGAGAGTGTAAATGGGCAGGGGTTGGCCGAGCCAAAGGCTTGAGGAGTGTGTGAAATGAGGTAGAGGTGGAGGCCTTTTATAAGAGGAGAGGAGGGGCACTTTTGGAAAGTAAGAAATATTACTTTATTTGAAAATGGTTTTCGGTTTTAAAAGGTCCCACATTGATATAATTCGTGGATAAGGTGATAAGGGCTCTAAATCCACCCATCCAATAAGTTTTGGACATGTGTAGTTCATATATTTTACATTATCTTTCCATTTTATTTAAATCGTCAAATAATGATGTCATCGCTGCATCATTATTATGTCATAAATAATTTAATTTATTTAATGTCTAAAAATTATGAAACAAATACTATGATGTCGGAAATCGTTTTATATTTACAATGAATATTTATAATAAAAAAGATGACTTGTATAACCCCACTTAAAAATTGTTTTAGTAAAACATATCATGTTTGTATCATTTTTACTTTTACATTAAATAAAAAGTTATTTATGTCATTTCCCAACCAAGGTGGCTCCATGGGGTCCCCAAGTTGACCCATGGCTTGTCTTGGTCGGCCATTACACATCCAATGTGGTTAGGACATGTGTCAAGTTCATTTCATATTATTAAAACATTATATTTACCTTAAACTACACTAATTATCTCTAATCACGATTAAAAACTTAATAAGTTACTATTCACCAAAAAATTATTTTTATCCCATTGAACCACATTTTACATACTAATGACAACCATGTATGTCGGATTTTCAAAATTCAATACACATTGGTGGTAAACTTTCATTTAACTGAAAAATCCGTTTGCTTGATTACCACTTAGTGGTTTCACTATTCATTAAAAATTGGAGTTTTTCAGAAAAATACCAAAACTTCACCCTAAGCTATATTTGATATTCCGAATTCAAAAATGAAGTCCGTTTTAAAAAATTCAAAAAATATTAGTCACATTAATTAATTTAATAATTAATTCCCGCTGTCATAGCAAATAGCATGTTTTTATAAAACAATAAGTATCAAAAGATTGACACTAGTTTAAGTCTGATTTCAAAGTGAAATTAATTCCAACGACCACTATTGGGTTTAATGATAAAAATATTTTCTAATTTCACTTTAAAACCAATTCAAAATATAATCTAATCATATAAATAAATTAGATTAAAAAGAGGTTTTGAATTAAAATACAACATTTTACACTATTCATTAAAAAAATGAACTTTATCGGAAAGATACCAAAAATTTAACCAAAGTAAATTTTGATGTCCCGATACTTAATAAGAGTTTTATTTGGTTCAAAATAAGGTTTAAGAGTGAAAAAAATTCTATATTTAATGATGGTTCAACATCAAAAGGTGATAAGTGAACCTTTAGTGAAAACTAGGGCATATACGCCTAAAATTGAATTCTTTCCGTATTTTAAGCCTCTATCCTTTATTGGATAAATGTAAAAACATTTCAAAACATATATAATTATATTTTAGTTATTTCTATCCATTCCCGCCATTACAACAGCTACATGTTTTCTACCATTTAAAATAATATTATTTTATTATTAGAGTGCAACGTAAGATTCCTAAGAAACTCGTTGTTGCGTGTTGGGTATGCCATCGAGCATAGCATCCCCTTTAAATTCATATTAATATTTTATTCACAAATATGTATAAATATGAAAATTTCATATTCATTATTTACCTGGGGTGTTACATCCTTCCCCCCTTTTGGGAATTGCGTCCTCACAATTTTAAAATTGCACTTGGAAACATCCTTGAAAGTCCCACATCGGAACAAGAGTCGGTAAAACAATCACTTTAAAATAAAGAAAGATAAGCACAGAGGTCACCCGAGTTAACCCATACTAGGATTCCAAGTATGAAAATATGGACATGGAGGAAAAAACAAAGGGTCATGTTCTGATGGAGAGTGATAGAAAACATGTTTATGAGAAAGTTAAACACGAGAAAATCAAAAACTTGTGATGGGTTAAACGGTATTCTATTCCCCAGTAGGAAAAGCTAATAGAAAACATTTTTGTTTTAAGTTACTTTTTATTGAGGAATTTATTCATAAGGAAACATAATCACTTATCATGTTGACTTTCAAATTTTACTAGATTCCTTAATCAAACTCATATTTTTTCCAAAAGATGAGTATTTGGAAGACTTGTTCACATTAAGAGTACTATAATCAACTTCTAGAGAATCACCTAATCCACCAAAGAGAACTATATAAATCCCATGTCTTTAGACTTTAACCAAAACCAAAACCAAAAAGGCTACTACAAGATCAGATAATCCAGAAAAGGATAAGCCTTTATAAAAAGATAATCTATTCTTAATTTCCAAAATCTGTCCAACAAAACCCAAAGTTCAACGAGGACCATCCGATAAACAATTTGTCCATAAAATTCTTCAAAGTAAACCAATATAAGATTGAAACTCAAATATTTGAAGGATTTAGTCACATAGTCTTCCAAGTTAAATCGTAACATTTATCTCCAAACAACATTAGTCGCTCCTAAAGTCTCGCATTGAAAAGTAATTATCCTAATCACATATCCTCTATGATAGGTTAATCATTTTCATAAATAACCCAAAATAAAATTACTCTTAATTCATAAAATCATATAACTAAAAAGAATCGGTCAAACTAACCAGGGACTTCACGTAGTCCAGTGGTAGGCGATAAATACGAGTCGCACTTTGGTTGTGGGTTCGATTCCCGCAGCTTTGTCCGACGTGACGAGTTGTCACACGGTCTGCGTGTTGTCCTTTTTCCAGAACTATATAATTCTCAAATCGTTCCCCAAAAAGAGATAAAATCATCAAAAATAACCATAACATAATTTAACCTCAATTTTATCTCATGCCTTTCACTTCAATCATAACATATAGTAACCCATAATTACCTCAAAAGTAAGGATCATATAAACCCAAATGGTTCTTTATAACTATATCCACAAAAGAAAAGATAACTATTCCATGAATAAAATTTGCCTATATTAAACATCAGGTTTACACATAATATAAAATGTCTTCTAATGTAACCCCATCATCAAAAGAGACTTAATACTCTTAATAATTTCACCATAACACTTGAAGCCCTTATATGTTGACATCTTACTCATTCAACATTCTTCATGATCCATTAACCATTCCTTTCCAACTTATTCCGAAATACCTCTTTCCTACAAACAAAATCATGAATCATATCCTAAGATTCCAAAATAGGAAAACAATAGTCATGAAATAATACAAACCTTTGATTGGTCATTGTCAGTTTCTTCATCCTCAATCGGAATGGCATTAGGTATTGGTAAACGAGTATTTGTATGATCTTGGTGATCCCATTCACGAAACTTCTTAATGGGACATGTGTTTGCATAATGACCATGCACACCACATTTAAAACATTCAATTGATCCCTTAGAAATAACTTCTTTCCCTTTCCTCGAGTCAACTGGATGCTTCCTTTTTCCACGGCAGTTTCTTGATTTATGACCTTCATTTCCACATCTATAGCACATTTCTGTCCCTTTAAAACATTTTCCTAGGTGTTTATTTCCACATCTTTGACACATAGGTTTTTGAACACACTTACCTTTATGATTATTACTTGTAGTTCCGTAGGGATTTGTTTATCGCATATATGAGGCCTTATAGAAATCACCAAGGTTTAGGTGGTCAATCATAACTCCAGATAGTTGGTTGTGGATAAACACAAGAGTTCTCATTACAGCTCCCATATCATTCAGTTGCTCGCTCAGAAAACTGTCACAGTTTCCTTCACATCCACCGTTACCTTGGTGCCTGCTAGATCCAGCCATTTACTAAAACCAAAAAGGGTCAGTGTGAGTATAACAAAAAAACCATCATGTACTAATGAGGAAGATAAACACTAAGATATTCTTACTCATTCACTTTATCTAAAACTAAGACTCTGTCTGAAATCCTAACCATTATGGTAATGTCACTTATGATTAAAGAATACCCTAACCTCTAAAGTTATCTAAAACGACCTCTGATACCAACTATAAGGCCCCAGCCTTAATCCTTACTTAATATTGAATTAAATGAATAATTCACATTGAGGATCTTTTCAGGTTTAGAGTTTTAGAGAGTTAGGACATAACTATTACATCTCAAAAGATTACAAAGTAGTCTCTTTTACTAAATTTCCATAAAATAAAAACTCTTAAAAAGAAACATGTCTAGTTTTAAGCTTTAGGTAGCATGACTTTACCTTGATCCCATCCTTGACCCTATTCCATGCTATGTCCTATGAAAAACATTTCAAAAACTTGGGATGAGAATAAAAACTCAGTAAGGGATACAAAGAATAAAAACTGTTAGTTTATCAAAACAAAAAAAAGTAAACCATGTATACTTTATCAAGGTAATACTTTTCACCTTTATGAAGTAGTAAAAACTCTTCACTTAATAAAATATCATTACTTACCTTTTTGTAACCAAGGGATTACCATAAAACCCATATAAAGAACACATAACATATATAAAGGTAACTTGGGACATAAACATACTTAAGTGGAATAACCATACGGTCGACTCCAACACATATCACTTAATGGAATAGCCATACGACCAATTTCCATACATACTTAATGGAATATCCATATGGCTGACTTCCATACCCAATGCATTGGAGGTTATAACGTAACCACCCATCCTGGTATTCACGGCACCACCCGTCATATGGTTTATAACGTAACCACCCTTTAAAATGTCCAAGTACCAATATAAAATCATAAAACATAAAACCAATATAAAGGAAAGATAACATTTCCACATCACAATATATCATAATAGAATCCTTTATCAAAACCATTTTCAAAACCATTTAAAACATTTAATAAAGAGATTTTTGAATCAAAGTGTCCCATACCACCTTGATGCTTAAAATTTTAAACCATTAATATCCATATAAATAAATCCTTAAAACCATTTTGAAAACATGGATATTAATAAGAACAAATAATTAAAACATTTAAAATGACATTTTGGTTAATGGGGTTTTACCAAAATTAGAGACACTTGAATACAATAATCGAAGAATAACATTTACTCAGAACTTTATAATATCATGAGAATAAATGGATTCATGATATAATACTCCAATGGACAGTATATACACCATATAAGAGTCAATTGGTTCATAACAACAATGAACCCTCAATAGAAATGTCAAATGTGATGAAATCCCTTATAAAGAAGGTATCCTTAAATTAAGGACAAATCAATCTCAAAAATACGTGTGACAAATATAAATACACCCAATATAAGAGGATATTAAGTGTAAAACAATAAAAGGTCATTCACACATATTCAATGGATGACATATTCAATGACTACATGTTGAACCCAGAGAAATCGAAATTGGGTTAAAAAGTTCCCTTGACAGCCTAACGGCATCACATCAAAATGAGTTGATGAGAGATAAAAAGTGTATCTCATCACTTGGACATAAAATTTACATCAATAAGGATATATGAGAACATATCCCAACATAAAAATATGTAAATTAAAAGACCCAACAAAAGAAGTCTTTTAAAAAAAAGGAGGGTGAAAGGTTCCCTTACCGACTTGGGTATCTCTCAAAACATACACCCCATGAATGAAGGACAACAAATCATTGATGTAAATACTCATAAATGAAAGTATATTACACAAAGAGTAGAATAATGGGCATTACATACACCACTAAATGGATTTTTTGGCAAATGTAGCATAAATCTCACGGGAATAATAGTGAGATGAAAAATCCCTTACGAAAATTCGGGAGCCAAACAGCGCGACTCAAAACATCCAAAATGGATTGATGAGAGAGAATAGGGTCTCTAATCACATGAACATAAAAATTACAGTAATTTTAATATAAAATATCATCCCAATAACAAGAAAGATGAGCTTTAAAAGGAATGACATAAAAGTGTGTACTTAAAAAGAAAGAGAGGAGTAGGATCCCTTACCTCGGGTCCGACTTGACTCGATCGTTCTTTAATCTCCTGAATAATAAACTTTAGTTAATTTCTACTTGATTAAGAACCTTTTTCAAGCTTATTATTCCTTTTATATCACTTATTTCCATGTTATAAAAATTATGTAATCATTATGTTAATAATGATTGTTTTTTCGATATTTGGTTCTTAAGTTGAAAGTGGACTTCTTACAATTACATGTTGTTCGTGTGGTAAAAGGTTCTTTATATACATAATTACATTCCTGATTTGGATATCATATATATCATATATATCCAGCATATACATGTTTTTATAATATTACATAATCATTTAGAGGTAAGAAATGAAATTCACCGTTCATGGAGACGGTAAGCCGTACGTACGCATTAACGCTACTTTCATTTCTTTGTCATATTAATGGAATTAAAACTAAATGAGAGGTATGTATATTTTAATTACAGAATTATATTCATCATTTAGATGTATCATTAATCATATATAATAACACTAAATCCATCCTTTATACGTCCCACGTATGGAATTGACGAATCACATCACTTTGAGGGGGCGGTAGTCCGCACTTCCTAAAATGAAGATATCGCGTATACCCATAATGGAAGCCATAAAAGTAAGCCACAAATGAAAAATACAGAAGCTTAAGTAAAACATAAACATATTATATATCATATATAAAAATAGTGACATCATAATGGCCACATTTTAAGTTGTTCAATGAGTATTGAACAATCATCGTTTCGGGAGGCAGAATTTCTCCATCCACGGAAACCGTATGTTCTTTAACCATTTGATGTAGTTTTGTGAGAGTGTAGCTTGAATAAATCTTATAAAAACATCCAAGAATATTGAAGATACTGGTGTTGTTACAAAAGAAGTAAATAAAAAAAGTTTAGGGGGTTGGAGAAGCAAAATAAAACAAATGAACATGAGAGAATGAATTACCTTTAAAAGTGTAACTCCTTTTGATTTGAGCCTAAAGGCTTCCTTTGAAAGGATTCTGCCCAAAGGGAATCCTCTAGGATGAGGATAGGGATGTGGAGAGAGTAAATGGGCCGGGTTTGGCCGAGACAAAGGCTTGAGGAGTGTGTGAAATTAGGTAGAGGTGGGGGCCTTTTATAAGAGGAGAGGAGGGGCACTTTTGGAAAGTAAGAAATATTACTTTATTTGAAAATTTTTTTCGATTTTAAAATGTCCCAAATTGATATAATTCGTGGATAAGGTGATACGGGTTCGAAATACACCCATCCAATAAGTTTTGGACATGTGTAGTTCATAGATTTTACATCATCTTTCCATTTTATTTAAATCATCAAATAATGATGTCATCGCTCCATCATTATTATGTCATAAATAATGTTATATATTTAATGTCTAAAAATTATGAAAAAAATACTATGATGTAGGAAATATTTTTATCTTTCCAATGAATATTTATAATAAAAACTATGACTTGTATAACCCCACTTAAAAAGTTTTTTAGTAAAACATATCATGTTTGTGTCATTTTTACTTTTACATTAAATAAAAAGTTATTTATGTCATTTCCCAACCAAAGTGGCTCCATGGGGTCCCCAAGTTGACTCATGGCTTGTATTGGTCGGCCCTTACACATCCAATGTGGTTAGGACATGTGTCAAGTTCATTTCATATTATTAGAACATTATATTTACCTTAAACTACACTAATTACCTCTAATCACGATTAAAAACTTAATAAGTTACTATTCACCAAAAAATTATTTTTATCCCATTGAACCACATTTTACATACTAATGACAACCATGTATGTCGGATTTTCAAAATTCAATACACATTGGTGGTAAACTTTCATTTAACTGAAAAATCCGTTTGCTTGATTACCACTTAGTGGTTTTACTATTCATCAAAAATTGGAGTTTTTCAGAAAAATACCAAAACTTCACCCTAAGCTATATTTGATATTCCGAATTCAAAAATGAAGTCCGTTTTAAAAAATTCAAAACATATTAGTCACATTAATTAATTTAATAATTAATTCCCACTGTCAGAGAAAATAGCGTGTTTTTATAAAACAATAAGTATCAAAAGATTGACACTAGTTTAAGTCTGATTTCAAAGTGAAATTAATTCCAACGACCACTATTGGGTTTAATGGTAAAAATATTTTCTAATTTCACTTTAAAACCAATTCAAAATATAATCTAATCATATAAATAAATTAGATTAAAAAGGGGTTTTGAATTAAAATACAACATTTTACACTATTCATTAAAAAAATGAACTTTATCGGAAAGATACCAAAAATTTACACAAAGTAAATTTTGATGTCCCGATTCTTAATAAGAGTTTTATTTGGTCCAAAAGAATGTTTAAGAGTGAAAAAAATACTATATTTAATGATGGTTCAATATCAAAAGGTGATAAGTGAACATTTAGTGAAAACTAGGTCATATACACCTAAAATTGAATTCTTTCCGTATTTTAAGCCTCTATCCTTTATTGGATAAATGTAAAAACATTTAAAAACATATATAATCATATTTTAGTTATTTCGATCCATTCCCGCCATTACAAAGACTATATGTTAACTACCATTTAAAATAATATTATTTTATTATTAGAGTGCAACGTAAGATTCCCAAGAAACTCGTTGTTGCGTGTTGGGTACGCCATCGAGCATAGCGTCCCCTTTAAAGTCATATTAATATTTCATTCACAAATATGGATAAATATGAAAATGTCATATTCATTATTTACCTGGGGTGTTACATTCCTAGTATTAACTTAGGACTTACATATCAAGATAAAAATATACATCTATTTTTATACCAATTTTAAAATACATTTATTTTAGTAAATCGAAATAAAATTATTCTGATGTAATTTATTTAAGGGGGAGAATATAAGACCCCAATATTTTAGTATTCACTTTCCATTAAATAAGTTCTATGTTAAATAGATTTTACAACAAAAAACACTAAACTAAAAAAATTCAATACATATTTGAAGAAAAATAAGAATAAAACATAATTAAATGGAAAAATAGTAATCAATTACTTTAATTACATTGAATTATTTTATTTTTAGAGATTAAATTTAATGACTAGAATTTCAATAATTAATATGCTATGATTAGAATCAATGAGTGTTAAAATGTGGTATTTAATAAATAAATTGTTTGATGTTTTTTTATTATAATGAACTAATAACTATTAAAATACTTAGTTTCTTGTTCTAATAAAATAACACTCAATTCATTTTTTTATTTATATGAAACATTATTATCATTATTTTGATATTTAAAATTCATTTTTCAATATTTTTTTATCTAGGATTAATATTTTATTCTCATATAAAAATATATCCATCTAATAATTTTAATTTTAATAAATTAACATAATTATTTAATTTATAATATCATAATTATCTTAGAGTTAAATTTTTAGATTTTTCTAAAAAAAATTTAGGTGAAAAGTGAAACAATAATGATTTTACAAGCATAGTATCTCTTACAAAATAATTATGGTATAAGAATGGATTAAATGTTTTTTAAATAATTATACACAAAATATTTATTTATGAATTTAAATTAATCATTTTTAAATATTCATCCTAATTTATAAAACCACATTTTGGATTTTAAAACCTAAATGATGTTTTATTGTAATAATAGAACTAATCTAATAATTTTCTCAAATTTAATAATTATAATTTTATATTCAGTTTTTCATTTCTTTTAAATTAAAATAACTCCCATTTATTATTTATAAACCAATAAATTTCCTGATGATAAATTCTATACCTGATTTTGATATAAATTCATTTTAATGCTTAAAAAGTTATTTCTATAAAAGAAGCTATTTTTCATTGATTTATACATATATATTTTAAAATATATAATAACCAATATGAATCAAATCTTATAAAATGGAGTCCATATTTGAAATTATCATATTCAAGATATGTAATATTTTTTATTTCATTTTTCGTAATAATGAATAGTTATCATGGAAAAAGTTTTTCACTAGAGTAAGAGATATAAGGGATAATGGGGGGTTTAATCTAAGAGAAAAGTAAAAAAATATCACTAAAATGCCTAAAAATTATTTTTGAGTATTTAGAATACAATGTAAACTGTAATTTAAAATTATATCATTTGGTTCCACATTCCCATGAAAATTACTTTATATTACTTTAATGATTTGAGTATTTACAAAAGTGTCACCCATCTCACTTATACAAGGGAACCACTTCAAATCACTTTTTCACACATATTTATCCCCTCATCATAACCAATACTTAACTAAATAATTTAATAAATCCTTATACATGTTCAAAAGGTTCTTTTCACCCAAAAAATACCCATCAAATATGCCTTAAGATATTTTTCAAAGAGGAATATCAAATGAATAGGCATTCATTCATAACAATAATTTTGAAGTTTATTTTTCCCTGAACCTCTTATGAATCTAATATAACCATATAAAAATAATGAAATATGTGTATTTAATATATTATAATTTTATTATTTTATTTTCCCATCCAATTTCGATCGTTTTTATTTCCAATGGAAGATATAAATGTTGTATATGTGTATGTGTAAACTACCACCTCCATGAAGTGTCATATTCTCATTTTTCATCACTGCCTCACAAGATGGGTTATATGGATGTATTTAATGAATAAAATAATATTTATAATTTAATTTAGTTTATATAATTATGAACCACTATTTATCATCTTTTCTTTCAATCCGTTGATAAATTAAAATGGCACTCATGCGTAAGTGTTGATTGATATTTTCAAGAATGTTGTATTTAAATTTTCATTAATTTCTACTGTGAATGGTTATAAAAGTTTATTTAATGTATAAATATTACATATATGTATACATATAGTTCTTATCATTCTATTGGTTAAAAAACCATTACGAAATTGCAATGTCAAGAACCACATAATCAAATCCAGTAAGTAAAAAAGACAATTGAAACCTAAATAAATTATTTTAATAAAGAACTCTTAGTAAATTGGTAAAAAATGAAGTTAGGAATAAATGATATCTAGATATATACACATAATATACATCTAATATAGAATAATAATAGATATTAATTAATTTTTCAAATGTTTCTAATGCATATGATCAAACGGGAATATAAGGTAAGGGTTTATTTTACAGTCTAATTTTTTTTTGATTTTTATGCTTCCATTGGGGGAATTATATAATATTTATATCATAAAAAAAATCTATTTTCTACTAAATTGATAAATTATGGGGTTTTAGATTATTTTTTTCAAAATAAATAATTTTTAATGAAATCCCTTAAATTGATTTTATTATAAAACACAACATTATTTCTTCTTTTTGGTCTATAATATTTTCCCTACATATAAAAATTGTTTATCTTACTTCAAGAATGTTCCCTTCCATAATTAAATGGTTTAAAAATGTTAGTTTCAATATTCTTTGACATTATTTTTGTAAAAAATAAATCTACTTAATGTTGGTCATATAATCCCGTATGAATTTCTTTTTAAAAGTGTGAAAGGAATAGTTTTTTTAACATTTTCAACATTAATGAATATTTATGATGTCTTGAAAAATCCCCATTATTTATATTTTTTCAAGGACATTATGGGTTTATAAATTACAATATAATCCCATTGTTATGATAATTTTTCATTTTTATATAAAATAAAAAGTTATTGTTCAATTAAATGATTTGATAGGGATTTCATTTCACTTATGTCACAACTCCCTCCCTATAATGGTGACCTAATTACAACAATAATGAATATATATTGATAATTCCCCCTAAATCCTACTTCCAATAAGATAGGGGTTGGTGATTGGAACCATGATCATATCAATCTCACACATTGGAAGAATTACTTTCTATATAGTCTATGGCATATAAGGTAGTGTAAGATGACTAACCAACACCATCAATAAATAATGAATTGATACCAATACATAATTTGATGTCATAAATATACTAATACAACTAAAAAGAAGACCACATGTACAAAAATTAAATTCTCATTAGTGACCATGAAGCTCCAATAGCTCCTTAAAACTATTTAAACTAGTATTGACTAGCTCGATCAATAATAAGCTCCTAAATACCTGAACATAGACTATATAACTAGCGTGAGAATAAGATTTATACTCAGTAGGATCCTCCATGGAACCTATGATGATAAAAATGAATTAATCATGCTAATAAAAAATTATTAAAAAATGAAACTAACTCATCACCTAAATAGGTAGCACTTGTTTCTCATCGCCAACATGGATCACACACTAAGTAACACAAAGAAGTAAAGTATTCTTATCAACATAATTATATATACACATATATTTAAATAAAAGTATCATGATTCAACTTATCCACTGGTTTTTATCTCTCGTGCACCAATGGTTATATCTTATACTCATCCCATACATAAGTAAAATCATCTATGATGTGAGTCGAGTCTCAAACCCACATACCACATTCTCATGAATGTCCTAACATCACAGGTTGGAATTAGTCAGTATATCAATATCTTCATCCAATATAGAAGCTCATGCAACCATCTCAATTATAACTTGGTAGTCATCTTGGAGTCACCAAAGCTGATGTAAATGAATTATTTCTCAAGTAATCATATCCCATTATGGTACACTCAAGGGAATGCATAACCGCCACATATCAATAAGAGTATGTTCTATATTACAATCCATTACAACCCATAAAAAATTATATAGTGAAACCAGTAGACATCATAGCTCATTCTGGAATACATCCCATACTGTAAGCCATTATAGCCTTGGATACGTTTAATCATAACTAATTATGAAGGGAAATTGGGGGAGAGGGAAAATTAATCCATGTGTTACCTCTCTATCCAATATGTTGGATAAAACACCCCACCATTATTTTTTAACCGGTTTCCCTACTGGCATGGGTAATATAGCATATGAAATCAATAAATATAAATCATCTCACACATAGTCACACTAGCTGAAACTACCTAGCCTTAAACTCATATGCTTCAACCATCACGTTGGACCCCTATCTATCATTACCAAGGATCAAGTCTCGAGAAATCACATAAGCATAAATTTTTTAATTAAACAATTAATTATCAATTAATTAATAATATTCAATAATAATTTTCTAGTATTAGCATATTAATATTCTAATCCAATATTTAATGAAACTATTACCATTATTAATATTCTCAAGTATTTCATCGTCATTAAAAAACACAATGAACTAACCTCAGTAATTTATTAGTAAATGTATCAATTCTTAAACATCTAGGTACTCCAGTACTCAATATGAAAGACCAATTTAGGTATACATTTTTAATTAATAGAATTTACCTACATCAAGGATTTGGAAGATAAAAATATAAATAAAATTTTTCTATCTAAAAAACATTAAAACATAAAGAAATATTAAACATATCAATAACAAATCCTCATTTTTAAATCATCCCAACTATCCCTATGTCATTCCCAGTCCATTATCCATAGTCAAATTTGTCTCACCATGACGGAAATTGACCATTACTACATCCCGGGCTCCGAACCCACTAGGGGTAAAAGGTTTCCCACCCAAATAATATTCTAAAGAATACATCAAATCACATAAATTAACTAATAACATTAGATATCACATACATAAAAAACTATAAGTTTTACACACATAATAATGCAACTAAGGCCATTCTATCAATTTATTGAAGCATCATGTAATCATAAATGAGATAGTTAATCCTCCCAAAATTATTCCTTAGAGAAAATACATGTTAATTTTATGTAAAATTAACAATTTTATTATGTATAGGTGTTAGACAATAGGTAAGCCAATAATAGGTATTTATAAATTTATATATAATAATGAAACATGGTTCACACATTATTTCATTTTTTTAGAAAATTCCAATATGTGTACTAACTATATTTATTAAACCTCTTTAATTTTATTATATTTATATATTGACATAATAATGATTTAACTTTTCAATCTATTTTTGACACTAAAAGAAAATACAATAAATCATGGTCATATTACACTACCAAATAAACTGCAAGAGGAAGTATCAAAGAAATATAAACCATATGTGGTCAAAATCCTAACAATTTATTCAATCCTCAACAATATGTATTCATTTTATTTGACTTATTATAATCCTTATTTACATACTATATCTTATAGAATTATATAAATAATTATCATCATAATTTATTATGTAGCTTATCACGACATATATGTAATTGTTGTGTCACCTCTCATGGATAATCTCTATAATAATAATAGTTATTTAACAACATGTAATTTTTTAAATAGTATTATTGAAATTTCATACCAAAAAAATTAATAATATACATCTATATATATTGCATCATATGATTTTGGGATTTTTGATATAATCACATTTCTCTACAATATGTGATTATTTACAAAAAATAAATATCTCATAATAATGTGATTTAAAAGTTATAAAGATAAACATATTTCTCTATAGAATTTAACTTTTTCTAATTAAATTATTGAATTAATAATTAATAAATTAATTACATGTAAGAAATAAACATCGATGAATATTTTCAAATAGTACCATATAATAATTTATCTTCTCCTTATTCATATTCGTATATTATTAGATTGACAATATTCACCTGATTTTTTTCTAGATTATTATCTGATTTGGTTAATACAATTAATTTTAAAAAAAGGAATTTAAATTATGTTTCAAACACAATTTATATAAATAATAGTATAAGAAACAGATCCCCTTCCTATAAAAAGGACGTCATGTGACCTAATGATCAAGTGTTGATGTTGGTTTTCTTGAACCAATAACATATAATTTGGACTACATGTATATTCCAAGAAGATAATATTAATTTTGAAAAACATATTAAATAATTTTCATTGTTCATCATAAATTTATTATCTTAATTTCCAAGTGTATTTATCTCATTGAAAAGTGAATATTAGTTCTCCACAATGATGAGAACCTTTAAATTCCATGATTATATTCTTAAAACTAGTTTTATGGTCAATTAACATTCTAAAAATGTGAATATAGTATATTAACTATTATTTATGAGTAATACAAGGTAGGTGATATTTCAACTCATAATGTTCACACTTAGTAATATCCAAGATTATATATTATGAGAAAATACCCACAAATAGTAATTATACATGTTTATATCTTGTAAAATATTCATATCTAAAAATATTTATAATGATCCTTATTCTTTACGATTATTATTAATGACATGTTATTAATAAATAAGTGATTGGAAGGTTTTCCCTTCTATATTTATAGGAATTTATATCTCATCTTGTTGATTGAAATAAAACTGATGCATTAAATTCCATTCCCATGGTGTAATGAAGATATTTTATTAAATAGTAAAACAAATACTTATCAATCATTTAGGTAATTATAGGAGTGTGAAAAATTCTTAATAATGGATAATATTACACAGAGAGGTATCATATGTGATTATTGATATAGTAAAATTAACTACATTCTGTTGGGTGTCATAATTCCCTACCAAAAATAAATATTGGACTTTATGTAAGAGTACTTAATAGTAAATAAGTCAAAAGGGTCACACACTTAGTGTACATATTAATCCCATTTAATTTTTACTAATATAACTATTTGAAGAAATATTATTCTCTAGAACGATTAATAGTCTTATTAAATAATTAATGATCTTGAAAATTAATTAAATATTTATTCACAAGGTAATAATTATATTACAAATACTTATATTATTTATTTATTTATTTATTGAATTTTTTTAATTAATTCCAGTATTTAAAAAGCTCAAGTAGGATGAGAAGACTACATTTGTCTTTACTGATAAAAATAAATTTTCATGCTGGTAAAAATATTATTCTTCCATGTGCCAGTTAGTGAATGCCTTATGAGAATAACATTATTGTAATTATATGGAATGGGTTCATATTAGGTTTAATATATTATTTAATGTTTATTTTATAATAAAATAATATCTTAACCCTAAATTAACCTCTGTAAATATATGATTATGTATATTTTTTAGAGATTGATTGAATTTTAGAATTGTGGTGACCACTAAAATCTTGAGCTATCTCTCAAGATAAAAGAATTCTATTGAGGTTACCCACCCCCAAATTCTTCCACTCAAGAAAGAGACTAAATGGAAATTTATTTATCCTAGTGTAATAGTCACAACGATCAAGACAAACCCTTCCAGGTGAACGATTTTACATTGTAGCACCCAAAAACCTAGTTTCATTGTTCATGAATCAATGAAAACACGTGGATAACTTATAGAGCGATTCTACAATACTATATTACAATTGAAATATTGGTAATAAAAAATTAATTCTTGATAATAAAATAATTATTGAATATAGATTCCATGAATGTAACAAGAAATGGCTTCATTCTCCCCTAGTTTGTGCTCTTGGGTTATTTCTTCATCCTCCTAGGGTTTTTTCTTTTCCACTGCGATTCTCACTCATCTCTCTCCCTTCCTTGTTGGGCTATTCATCATCTTTCCATCCATGAACTCCCTATGACCTCACTACATGGATTTTCTTCATTATTTCTACTCATTTCATATTCTTGGGTCTATAACAATGTTTTCCTCAATTTGTTTGGTGAATTTTCCCCTCCCATGACAGATCTGATTCAGATTTGGGTTTCTCTATCATTTCAGTGGTTGTGGAGATGATTTCATCTTCTTGTTTTTAGGAGTTAGTATATCAAGTCTCCTTCAGCCCCATCCTCTTCCCCTTCATCCACATTCTTTAAGGTTTTTGTAGTTCCTACCAGAATGATGGAACTCCTTCTTTAATGGGCTTCAATTTTTCCTCCCTTCCTCTTTTTTACAATCTGTACTTGTTTTATGGTGATGGAGTGCCCATGATTCCTTTGGTTCTATTCTTAAAGACAATTTCATGGATAGTTTTTGTCTCAAGAAATCATCTAATGGTGATGATGTTTCCTGGTGTTTTGTTTTAGCATGCTATTTTCATTCCTGGTGGTTGTATTTGTTCGGTCATTGTCTTCAGGGTGGTTTTTTTTCAAAGGTAGGTTTGGTGTCCAAGGTGATCTGAACCCACTATCGAAGCCTTGGTCCACTCAATGCACTTCTCTTTCTCCTACATTCTATTTTTCTTCTCCTAGTCAGAGTTGTGTGGTGGTGTTCAATGTGTTTTGGGTTGTGGTCCTATGCAGTTGACAACCTTCCCAGTGGAGTCTCTCATGGTGGCCTCTTCTCTGTCATTGGGTTCTCTTGAGCTTTAAATTTATAATAGTTGTTGAGATTCATCAACTGGTGGTTCTCGTGGACTCTTTGGTGTATTGTTTGGAGGTTATGCAGCAGCAATGTTAGTTTTAGGTGGGAAGCTATCACCTGATGTCTGGTATGGCTAAGGAATGGTGTGGGTATAGGTGTGAGATATGAGGAAGATCATCAACCGAGGTGGTGATATTGGTTTCTATTTGAATGTTGAAATTTGAAATTTTAAAATATTTACACGGTTCTCAGTGGACTGCATAGGGGATGTTGAATATGCTTGGATTGGATGACTATGGTGTGGAAATGATTGGGATGTAGACCTCTGAACACATCCATTCATACATTGTTTTCAAGGTTTAAGTTTAAATTTGGTGCTGATTATGTTTTGATTTATGTTTTGAATTATATTTTTAATTTTGAAATGTCTGAAGATCTTGGAGGTTACCACTCATCATAAAAGTGGCTTTTGAAAATATGAAAAAATGGATTTGTTTAGAGAAAGATTCCATGAATAAAGAATTATTTCTTATGATCTATTTAAATTAATTAAAATTTTAACATAAAAATGATCTTCACCTAGTTATGGAATCCTTTCTTTAAAATATATGATTTGAATAAAATTGGTCATGAATTTTACATATTTCATAATTTGAAAATTATTCATGAAATATGATATTTTCTTATTGAGATCATCCCTGATAAGTTCTTCCACTACACCTAGAACCATCAAGTTGTACTAGAGGGGTAAAATTAAAATTTGTAATTATTTATTTTTTTGTTGATCATAGTGAATTTAAAATTTAAAATTCATTTCAAGTATTAATTCATTCTTGAGTTTACATCAATATATCTTATTCATTTTATTTATGTCTCTCTAATATTAAAAATATTTATTAATAAATCACTTATAAATAATCTAACTAAATGTGATAAGAATTATGGATGGATAATATAGGACTACACGACATGTACTTTATTGTTTCTCTTTGTGTTTAATTTTTTATTTTGCAAGGATTCCCATGTATATTTTGAGTTGTCATGTAATTAATACACATCATGTGCAATACATTCCTTATGTATTGTCCAGATAGGATTGTACATGTATTTTCCAGAGTACATGATCTTTATATTACCACAAACCATGTATTCCACATGCTTTCAAGGTGGAAAATATGGGATCAAACTATTTCATGTAATTAATACACCATGTGTATTAAATACATGATTTTTATAAATTAGATGCCATGAAACTTGATGTAAACATCAAAAATTCATTCTACACAACATGTACAACATTACTGTCAATGATAAGTTTATACTGAGTCTCTAGGACTATATAATTAATATCTAGTGAATTTAAGTACATACATTGTGGAAATCTTAAACAAGTCTTGTACATTACCTGTTTCCTTGAAAATATTAAATTTAATTTCTTATTCCATTAAAAATTATTAATTATACTTCCATGGGTTATTAAATTAATGGAACACACTTATCATTAGGTTTTATATTTTATTAAATTCTTAATTTATTCTTTGAAATATTCAAAACTCTAAATCATGTATGGTTTTTATATATTAAGTAATCGATGCCTAAAATTGTACAGGCCATGTAATTTTCATGAGTTCCCTATGGAATTAAATTTTAATTACATTCCATGAAACTATGACAAAAAACATGTACAAAATATGTCATATGAGTTCATTTTTTTCAATTCAAACCATAATGAATATTTCAGACAGGCACTCAATGAGTTTCTTCCTTGTATATTATTGTGTTATGTTTAATTGATTTTTTATATAAAATATAATTATTTGTTTTATTTAAAATCATAACTTATTATATTTTCAAGATGATATGATGAAATAAGATAAAATGAATTAATTGATGAAGAAGACATTTAATTGGATTAATTCAAGTGTTTTTATCTTATCAAAGAAAACATTTAAGTGAATGATATTAATTTGATTTAAATTGATAATCATTTCATGTGTATTACCAATCATGAGTTTGATCTAACCTATGAATGTGTTATTTTTAATTTGAAATAATTTTTTTGAATGATTATGTAATTAAATATTTTTATATTAAATAAGATGTCATGTGATTCATCCCTCACACACTTATTATCTAGGACATGTGTGTCCAATGTTTATTTATTTAATTCTTCATAACAAGTCATTTGGTTTGCCTCACCTACATGTGATTTATAAAATATATTTAATAAAATGAGTTTCATAAGAAGCATTTAGTTGGTTAAAGACATATCTGAGTCAGAGGCTGTTCATGATGGAGTCGATACAAAACCAATCACGGATATACAAAAGTAGATAAGCTGGAAGACGCGAATCATTATATAATAAGAAAAGGTAGTTTAGCCCATATGTTCATAGGGGTATTTTTTGTTCATATTCTAAATCTACCATTTGATAATTCCTATAATCTTTCAATTTAATTATTTATTTTATTTTTATCTTAAGAATGATTTATTTTATAGATCTAACACTATAATGACATTAATAAATATATGAATATAAAAATATATATTTAAAGTAAATGGATTTCGCATAATTTTTTTATCTTAAAATCATAATACATAAAGTAAAATAAAATATATGTTAATAGTACATGTAAAGGAATAAATAAGAAAAAAATATTTACACATAATAAATAAAATCTCTTGACTTAATATTAAGTCAGACCAAGAGTTTCATTACATGATTATCTATAAAAACATAGAACTATGTTTTTGAAACACCCTTGTTAAGACACATTCATTTATTTGGCAGTTCATAGTAATTATTTGGGTTGAATTAATGATTTTACATCAAGAGGAGTGTCCATCACTAGGCATGATGTAACTTGGAGGAAAGTGGTGAGTAAATATATATATAAGGGTTTCTCAATTCTGAATTCCACTCAATGGATCAAGGAGCTACAAGAATATGGATAAAAAACACAATCCTACCTAAATATCATCAAGTAATTTATTGATCCCCCACATGATTTATGATAATCAGAATATAGATCCTCTTCACTAGAATGTTTTAGAAATAAGGAACTGTAATTCCAATGGTGAGGGATATTGGGAATTGATATAATAGTTATAGACATGATATAATTAAATTTCTTATTTTATCTCACATTAACAGTAATCAAATAAAGTACTAATAATATTATCTTTTAATATTATATAATAATGAAAAACTCATAACCCACATTATAATATTTATCTATTTTAGCAAAATACCATACCATTATCTTATATAATTTTAATGAATGGTTGAAACATCTATGAGTCGTATTATGCCATGAATCATTGTATTAAGTGACATAATCCTCAATGCTTGGTATTCTTGTACTAATGTTTAGTGTTGAGGTATTCTCTATCAATGATAAAATTTTGAGTGATGTCGTAGATGTTTAGTGTATAATGTTTTCATCCATGTCTAATGAAATAATGAATTCACATTAAGACATATATTATTATAACAAGCTCTATCATCTACATGGTCTTTATTGAAATATATCTAGATAGGACCAATTTGGTATATCCAAATCACTCTTTAAAATTAAACATGTAAAAACTTCTCTAGGTGAGACTCACATAGACAAACTCATTATCTACATTGAGTGCCTAGATGTTCAAGGGTTTATTCTTCCTAATAAACATCACATATATCTCATTATTTCATCACTCTCTTAAATCTTCTCTAGATACTTTTTTAATTTCAACATGAACAACATAGAGAAGTACCTCCATGATATTCTAATTCTAGTGAACCAAAATTATAAGGATATGAATTATAAAAATCATTCAATCCTTATAGTGAATAAGTTGATAGTTCATGATAAGAAATTTAAGTCCGAAGTTTCTTCTCAACACAGATATAATAAAATAATGATCATGGTAAACCATGGGAACATGATTATATTTATTTCTCATTTGAAATGAAGACCTAATAGAAGATAAATTGCACCTATAAAATGATTTAAATAGAAGCATCATGTTCTTTTCTCAATGAGTGAAATTTATTGGTTTCTATAAATTTTTTGATAAAGAAACATGTGATTCTCACATATATATTTAAATTCTAAAAAATTATACAGGCTGTGTTAGATTTTTTAGCATCCAAAAGATCAAGACATCCTATTTAGGCTGTTGGGGACTACCACCTTGCATTTTTTGACAAGAATGATGTGGGTTTTAAAAGAATTTTATTATGTGCCTGCTGTCTCTAAAAAAATTATTCCCATATAAATACATGAAACATACATATGTATTTTAAAATTAAAGTATAAATTATGGTTCTTTTTTGAAGAAATCATATTTTATGGTATGCCATATATGAATTATATTCTCATATTTTTGGATTATATGTACCATGTAATGTAAATCAATAATGAAATTACTTCACTTGACACATACAACACCCAACTATGGAATCACCAGATAGTTCAAGTAAAAGAAATGTGTTTGAACAAATTAAACTAAGATGGATATTTAGATTCATTTGAACTAAATCCATTTGGTATATTTCATGAATATTTACATGAAAAATGAGCTAAATATTTATATAACAAGATATATGAGATAACCAAATATTTTCTTGAATTTGTTTATACCAATGTGTGTAGACCATTTCTACTGGAAGAAATGGGTGGGTACTCGTACTTCATAACTATTACTAAATATTTTAATAGTTATGAATATGTCTACAAGATGAGTTTTTAGTCATATTCTTTTGATAAATTATAAGAATATAAGAATGATGTTGGGAAATATATTAGTATGAAGATTAAGAATCACCACTCAGATAATAGTGGATAATATCTTAATAAATTCGTAATTGATTATTTATGGGATTTTTTAGAATATATATCAACTCAGTCCACATTATATAGCTCAATAGAATGATGTAGTGAAAGCATGAACCACACCTTATTAGAAATGGTGAGATCAATAATGATTCATGTCTGTATTATATTATCTTTTTGGGGACACACGTTATAGAACATGGAAAAAATACTAAATCATGTTACAACTAAAGAGGAAGATGATATTACAATATAATGACATAGTGGAAGGAAACCATTTTTTTCATCCCTACATGTTTGGAAGTGTGATTCATTTTGTCAGGCCCCTTTTGGAAACAAACATACACACCTATGATCAAAGTGTACATTCATATGATACCATAATGAAACATAGGGATATTCCCTATTAATCCTTATAGATAAAAGTTTAATTATAAAAATACATTCCATAACCCTTGAGATGGAGAACCTCTCTATAAGTGAGAGTTCAAGTGAGATATACTATGATGAATTCCAAGATCAATGCATAGAAGAGATGGAATAGGAACATAATCCAGAAATCTATGTATAAGATGATATTATAGATACAAAAGTATTTTATACGAGAATAAGAGTGGTTAGAGATCCTGAAAGATGTGGTTTATTAATCATCAAGGATGGTGAATTGTTCAATATTGATGTTAATGATCCTGTAACCTACAAGGAAGTAGAATGTGGAAAAATTAATATATTGAGTAAGGAATCTATAAATTTTTAAATGGATTCCATTTATCAAAATTTATATTGTATTTTGTAAGAACCATGGGTGGCTATAATGTTTATTGAATTAAAATCAATATTAAATAAGAAACATGAAATGGATGGATAAGTTGGTACTTATAAAGAAGAAATGGTTATAAAAAGGTTGAAACATCATCAATTCATAAAACATAATATGGAACCTTTTCACTAGATTCAATACTAAAGTACATTAAAATTATACCTTCCATAGTGTATTACCATGAATATGATATTCAAAAATTAGAACTCAAAACTGCCATCCTTAATATGAACCTTCATGTATATTTCCATATGAGAATACCTAAAGGGATTGTGACTCCAATGGTTTCCAATAAGGTATGAAAATTACAATGACCCATTTAAGGATTAAATAAATCATCTAGGTCCAAAAACATTCTATTTGATGAATTTATAACAAAATTTGGATTTATAAATAATTAATATGGGCCTCATGTGTATAAATGGTTTAGTGGGAGTGTGGTAGGTTTCATAATTGTTTATATTGCTAACATACTACTTATGGGAAATGAGATACCAATAATACAACATTGTAAATATTAGTTAAATACATTATTCTCCGTGAAGGGATTATATTAGGTGGAATGTATTCCTAGGATCAAAAATCCATCCTGATCGATCTAAGAGACTACTTTGTCTAGGTCAAAGTATATATATTGACAAGATACTAAAGGGATTAATTAAATAAAAATCTAATATTTTATTGTTTCTAGTGACACATGGAATATTTCTTCCCAAGAAAATGTGTCCACAGACACATGAAGAAAGATAAAGGATGGAATGGAGTCTATACCAATCGATGATTGAGCCAATCATGTATGATATACTATAAACTATGATAGATGTCACTGATACCATAAGTATGGAAATATGATAATAACCTGACCCAAGTGACTATCACTAAATGTATCCCAATACTATCAAAATTTATATAAGATGAACAATGGATATTTTCCCTTTCTATGGTTGATATGAGAAACAATTCATTATAGGATATGCATATGAGAGTGTCCAAATAGATCAAGATTCTTTAAAATCATAGTTAGGAGGCATCATCACACTTCATTTAGGTTTTTGATCTTGAAGATATCAATGATATCTATGCTCATAAATTTTGTAGTAGAGTTTTAGAATATTGTAGATTTTGAGTAAGCTAAAGGATCAGTTAGGAATAAAATCTTCATCAACGAGGTTGATGCGTACCTAACTGTAATGACCCCATCACACTCAATTGTGAAAATACTATAGTGGTGGCTCCTATAAAGGATCCATTGTCTCATAAAAAGTTGATGAACATACTTCAATGTTATCTTATCAAGATGGGTTATTCTTTGAAAGGTGAAGTTGTAATGAGAATAGTCTCCCTGAATGAAAAATTGGTAGACCACTTGACTAAATCCTTAACTCAGTAAAAACATGTTCTTCATGTGAGTACTAGTGGAATGAATGTCATGGGAAGTTAGATCTAGTCAAGCTAGAGTATATTGGAGTTGGTTTCCTTGAATAAAAAGTTATACATTAGATTACTTGAATATTTGAATACGTGAATATTAATTAAAAATATTATTAAATACTATTCATTATTCTCCAAGACATTAATTTAATATTGTCCTAATGTATTTTTCGCATTGAAAATTAAATAATAGTTACCCACATTGTTGAGAAACATAAAATGAAAAGATGATATTCTTAATCCTAGATTTATGATAAAATAACATTCTATGATTGGGTAAATTAGATTTTGACAATCAGGTTTGAGTGATCATAAGATGTTGAGACTTCATATCATGAATTTCACACTTGATAATCTCTAATATAGGATATTATAAAAATAAACCTACCAGAATGAATTATAAATGTTTATTTGTCATCAGGTATTCAAATATGTTAGTGTTTGTAATGGTCCCTAGACTTTATTATTATTATAAATGCATGTCATTACTTGTGGACATATATTTACATACCAAAACTCTGATTACATATGTTAACTAGAAATAAGATACATTGGGTGTTTCTTGAATGATATATTATTAATGAGCAGGTTTAGGAATGACATGTACCTTATATATTTATAGAAGTCAATATCTCATCCATTTTATTAAAATAGAACCATCTCTTTAAATTCTATATCCATGGTGAACCAATGATTTTATTTTAGATAGTCAAAAAAACCAGTATCAACCATGTACATTGATGACACATGTATACAACTAACTTGATTATATATTATGAAAATGGAATATATTACATACCATGTGATCAAAACTGGTTGTTAACATTAAAACATTAACTTCTTTCTCATGGGTTTATTGGAACATTATAAGAAGTAATCATTGTCTTTAAGAAAGATTGTTAAATTACAACAAGAATATAGCCTATAGTGTCACATACTATGTGTTTTCATTGATATTAATTAAGTTATATTTTATTTTAATTGTTGGAATAAATATATTTCTCAAGATAAAAGAATAATTCTATTCAAGAATTAATAATCTCATAAATTTAATAAATATTTATTCTCAAGGAAATAATTGATTTACTTTTACATATAATATTTATTTATTTGTTCATTTATTGGATATTTTTATTTATTTATTTAGATAATCAATAAATACCATGAAAAGTGAGACGACCATGTTTTTACGCTGTGATAAATATTAATATGTAAGTAGGTAAAAGAATTATTATTAAGAAAACAATTAGTTAATTTTATGTGAAATAATATTGTTATTATTATTACAAGTAATGGGGACATATAAGGTTTATTATATTATTTAGTGTTCATTGGGAGATTAAAGAATATGTTAATGCTAATTTTACCTTTTTAAATATAATATTATGCCTATTATTTTGATACTTATCTAATTTTATAATCATTGTGCATAATGAATTATAGAGATATATATAAATACTGAATAGAATTTTAGATATTATCCTCCCACCTCCATGATATCAAGAACAATAGTATAAGGGTATTCTATTATGCCCAAAATAATAATCATAGTGATCGATATGAAAACTAAAATATGACTGATCTATCTTCCTAATACTCAACTATCCATCAATGTTGATTGGAGATCAAAAGAGAAAATGTGGATCACTTCTAGATGCATTGTACACATGGATCCTACAAGTAAAATTATGGTAAATTGAAAAGGGTTTCAGATGATTAAGAAAATAGAATAAAGATCCCAAGACCGATGTATTAATTTATCTGATCTATTAAAATTAAATATAAATTTAACATGAAAAATAACATCTCATGGTTTCTGTTTCCATTATTGTAAATATTTTAGTTGAATAAATTCATTGTTCGTGATGTTTAAATCTGTTACAATATGCAAATAATCCATAAAATATTATATTATATTATTAAGATAATCCCCAATAGAAAAATTAGTTGTGACTAGAACCATCATCAATATAAAAAATGAGATAGAGAGATAGGTGAGATCAGGTATGAAAAAATATAGGAGAACACTCTAACTAATTTTATAAGACTCCATTTGATTGAATGTTATGGTTGAATCATTCAAACTCAAGGAATATATAATGTAAAATGAGTGAATGTGATTCTCTAGTTCTAGAGTTGAACATTTAATTCTTGTATATCTCATAAAACTCTATTATATTTTCCCGTTCAACTTCAAATTAAATTTAGTTTCTATATAACTTCTCACACTAATTTAATTTAATATCCCTTTTTTGGAAAGTCAAATATCTCCCTTAAAAAATTGATATATTTTAAACCCTAAAATTTCACATAATTTCTCATTATTTTCCACTAAAATATATTTTTATGTCGTCATATGAAGGAAAAAATGAACATGTTTTAAACAAAACACTACCCTTACACATAATGCATGCGATGTGTAAGGGTAGTGTTGTTTTACACTTATAGATTCAACTACCATAATGTGATTATTAAAAAATACTCATGTATTTACATGACTAATGGATTACCTAAACATGGTGTTTTAACAACCATCAACCATTTTGTGGAGAAAGATTAAACTCTATGAAAGCACACACAACATACCTAAATAATTGGCATGGTATATCAATCTTGTTAACTGGACTTACCCATACACAATATGGGTATTTTGGTAAGTGTAAAATAAAATTTAAAAGAATTAAATTATAAATAAGTAGACATATATCATATGTAGAAATAAGTGTCTAAGAATCCTCTAAACTCTGTTATTCCTTTAAAAACACTAAGGATGTTTTTCTTAATATAGGTCCATACAAACATATGTATATTTTTTTTGTCCAATAAATATTTTATTACATAAGAATTGTTTATTTTAATGATTCATTTTTATAAAATATACTAATAATAGTGTTGTTAAAATTATTCTTTACACCATATGTAATGCGTTCAAGAGGTGGTTTATAACATCAATTTAAAATAAATTTTAAAAATTATTAAGAATGTTATTTTTAATGCATCACTTCCATTATAATCTCTAATTTTTCAAAGTATATGAATTTATTACAAAACATTATTTTTTAATGATTTCATGGTCTCCTTTAAATCGTTACTAATTTGTGTTTTATAAGTCATTTTTCTCACAATAACTTATTCTTGTATCTAAAATTTCTTGAAGTTGTATCATTTATTACTATTGATATAACTCTTAACATTTATTATTGCCATTAATTTCCATGTTATTTTGTTCCATTAATATATTTAACATAAATTAAATTTTTACTATATAGTATACCCATTAATATTTTTGGTGTGAATTAAAGGAATATTTCTAAGAATGTTATTATTTTAATTTGGAAAATGTTGAAATCTAGTATTACATTATTCAATAAAGATGTTTTATTATAGCTAAGTAACTATGATGATCAATTATATTATTCATTCAATAAATGAGAAGATTATTGGACATGTGTAAGTGACTGGTGGGGTCCATTATATCCCTTCAATGCATTAGGAGGTCTCCGAAGAAAAAATATTAATTATTATAACTTGTTTTAATCTATCCCATATATATAAGTTATCTTGGAATAATTATTTTATGGAATTTTTTGCATTTATTATTATGTGGCCTTTTATATAGGAGTTTGAAGTCATGTTCGGATACAATGATATTAGGATCATAATGTATTAGCGTGAGGTTTTGATGGTAGGATCACGATTCCTTGTATTGAGAATAAAGATATTCCACATTATACATTCAATAGTTATGAAATTATTTAATGTATTCCATATAATTATTTAAATTTTTATCATACATAAGTTATTGATTATGTGGAACATTTTTATCTTATAAACCCCAGCATATTTTTTATTCTTTAATTAATCATGATTTATTCCCTTATATACAATCCCTTACTGAATATCTTATATCACCATTTATTTTTATTCTTTTACCTAGGGTACCAAAAAAGGACATTTAAATTATTTTAAGGATTTAATGTAGAAACAAATAGTGCTTTTCTTAATTTTATATTATATTCCTTATGTTTCCAATGTATTATGGGAATCATGCATATATATAGTCTCCAAATACTTCTAAACTATATAATAACTTATGATTTTCTCAATTTTAACTTATAAAAATGTAATAATGTAAACATCAGCTTTGGGTTAATAGATTTGGTGTTGTTACAAATGTTTTTTTCTAGGAGGGGAAAGAGACTCACGTTTCTAATCTACTTCACTCGATGATGTCCAAGTCCTATATTCTGTAAAACATAATTGATTAGAAATCCACTACATAATTTATATATAATTACCCAGTCTTTATTAGTCATATTTTTTTCTTAAATAAATATATATTGTATTAAATTATAATTTAATATACACTTATAACACATAGAGAAACAAAAAAGTCATTCTCTTATTAATAAATATTGTTGCATTAATCATAAAATAAACCAATTAAATTTAAAAACATTATAATAGAATAAAAATATATAATATAAAAAATTAAATGGGAAAATTTTGATCCCACCATTTTTTTAGAATCCTTTCCCCCACAAAAAACACTATATAAAGAAACAAAAAATTAGTAAATCCATAAAAATCATAGAAAATAAAAATATAGAACCATAGGAGAAATTTTAGTGAATGTTAAATGAAATAATGAATTTTTATTTATAGGAGGTGATGTGACAATTATAATAGTAATATTACTATTGGAATAATAACATGATCTTTTGGAAGCTAACCTTGTAGTTATGAATAGAAAATTGACCATTGGGAAAAGTAAATTGGCCTAAGAATAATAAAAATTAATTTAAATATTATTTATCATCACTAATTTAATAAAATATAAAAATTATAATTCATTGAAATAAATATCAATATTAAAAACTCAAACTAAATATATGAACATTTATAAGAGACTTTTTGTTATGAATTTTATAAAAATCATAACATTATATTAAAAATTTTAAAAACTTTTTTTATAAAATATATTTTTAAAAAATGAATGAAATATTTAGAATCATCATATTGAAATCGACTAAGTGGGGTTTTTAATTATTCTATAAGAAACATCATTTTTTATATGAATAATGATAATACTCTTATTCAAATAATACATGTTTTATGGCATAATGATGATGTAATAATTAATTAAAAATTGATATATTGGAAATTTAATACCAAAATAAATTTAATAGGATATATGATTCATTTAAATGTACTATTATTAATTTATGAACCTAAAAATTATTTTCCAAAAACTTAAAGTCTAATGTACCCCATTAAAAAAAACTTTTTTTTTTCATTTTTTTTATTTAATTTTCTTTAAAATATTAAATTATAATTATAAAGTGATTCAAATTCCTAAAATCATGTTATTTTATTCAAATATATTTTATACTATCAATAATTTTATTATTCTATGGTTTTCCTTCGATATTACATTATATCCTTAAAATATTACTCTCATAATGTACAAATACTCATTTCCCCCTAAAAACCCACTCCTACATCACTTCCCAATGATACATCACTACTCAAATACCCTGTCACAATCCCCTTTGAATTAATAGTCACATTATAAATTAATCTAACTTGATTTATAAAGGGATTTTAGTGTCATACTATATACGAAACACCGAGAAAATAGTAAGTTTCTATCAACCCTTCCATCATTTCCCTCTTCTCTTCCCCTTTTTCCCAATTCCATTCAAAAAAAATCTATGATAAATTAATTTTTATGGTAACGATATATTACTGATGTTAACCTTATGCAAAAATTATATTTATGAATTATTTATATTGCATACATCCCTTTCCTCTTATTTTTACAATATTCAATTAGTAGTTGGTTAACCACCAATTAGTAAATTTACGATTCTTTTCTTATCGCCAAAACTAAGGTGGGATATAATATAATATGTATGATATATAAATTTATAAATATTATTAATTAAAATTTAGGAATTAGTTATACTTATATATAACTAACTGTGAATAGAAATAACAGAATTGAATCAAAATGAGATATTTAAAAAATGTATGATATCAAAACATTTAAATATTAATGATGGGAATTAAGAAATATAATGTACTTATAATAGTTGATAAATAGTAAAAAATAATTCACATTTGGATCCATTTTTTAAAAATTGTATTTTTATTATTTAGGATTTGGAAAAGAAACAATATAAAGTAGGATATAATGTAAGGGGATTCATAGACCGAACTCCTTATTTTTTTGGTTATTTCACTTTCACATCAATGTCACTATGGATATTCCTCTAATGACTGATTATCCACTAAATGAGGCTAATATTCATTGTTAATATACATAATATTCATGTTATTTATTATTGATAAACACCATTTTAGTGCATTTTATACTTTGAACATCATTTCACATTATGATTGTAATACCTTATTAAAATGCACTATTATGTGGTACATTTTTGAACATCATTTAAAGAACCCAATGATTCATCTAATTTTAAGGAATATAATTATCCATATTTTAATTTGATATTTTGGTAATTGTATATAAACTTAAATATGAACATTTTTCCTTCAGGGAATAATGGAGGATTCATAAAGGATGATGGAGATATTTTGAGATGAATGGAAGCAATTCTAGAGAAGGAAGATTGGACACCATCTCACTGATTCGAATGTGGGGACCAAAATACAGGCACAATGAATCCCAACATTCGTGGGGTTATATAATAAATATATAGAAACAAATAAATCTACATTATTCAACGATAATTCGGCCTCCATAGTGTCCATATAGGCTGCCCAAGTTAGAGATAAAATTTTGGTCCAGATTCTGTGTCCTAGAAAAACAGCCCACTAATATGATCATATCACGTAATCCACAACTTCAAATGGGCCCAAATTTTACAGAAGACTTGAAGACATCCGGATATCCATTTTCATCTTCAATGTACCACTCTGAGTTGGCCATCTAGAAGGTCTTACAAGTGCGTCTGTTCGGTGAAGGAAAGCTGGATGCCACCTCAGGTCAAGTTGGAAAAGTCTCCTCTCCCTTACTTTCCACACACCTATGGACTACCACAATTAATTTAGGAGACTTTTAATGTAGTAGGATTGAACCAAGGGCTCAAAAATTCCTATTTAAGGCAGTGGTGGTGAAGGAGTTGAGAATCTTGGATGCTTTGTTCAATTGTAATGTTATGCTGTGATTTTGTTGTCTCAAATTTGTCTTTCACTTGTAAGTTGTTCAATTCACATTAGTTTATTAATAAAAGTTCTTCTTATACTCTTGTTCTATTGTTCTACATGTCGTTTTGATACCATTTCCTCAATGTGTGAATTTATTCACACCAAATCTTGTGAAATTATTCACACAACAGTGGAGTGATCATTTTATTTTTGTTGTTTTCTTTACTTCTCCAGGTCCTCTCTCATGAGTCTACTTTCCACTTCCATTGAAACCATAGAATCAATAGAGGGATAACCCACTTATGGGTTGATCCAAGGGAGTATAAAGGGGTTGTATTGGATTTTATTTATCACCCCATTAATGTATAATCACTTTTTTAATTAAGGTTTTTATTTGATGATTTTAAACTCCATCGTCCTTGTTGAAATTAAAGCCACACACTTCAAGTGCTAATAAGAACCTTTACCTTGAAGTGCTCAAAACATTGATCCTTCATGTGTATAGATGATTAGTAGTAGATGGTGTAGGCATTCAACCAATAAGTTATGATGTTGTTTTATCTCCTTAAATGAACCCATCTCAAATATAATAAATTGAAATCATTGACAAGGAAATATGTCCAATCCACCCCGAGCGATAACCTAGGATCAACTCATTATTTTAAATTTAATTTACTTAAATCAATTAGTTATCCTTTAAACCCATCTAAAATCAACCCAAGTTGGCCACTTCGTAGCCAAAAAAAGTCCTTAGAATGTGCGTGTCTATAGGCTACTTCTTAGGTCTTTGTGGATTCGACAACCCAAGCTAGACTACAAGGACCGTTCTACCTTCATATCTTTTGTAAATTTGAGCGAGAATAAAATTTTGGTGCTGTTTCCAGGGACCCAAGTAAGTCATCTAAACACCCATTCTATTCTCCCCCATTTCTACTTTTCTCACCCTACTTCTCTAATCTCACCCCCAATTTCATTCCTATGGAAAAACCTTTTGAATAAATCCATTCATGGGGAACCTCTCATTACATTGATCACTCCACACCAAGTGTGATGTACAATGACCATCCTAATTTCTACTGGTGGGATAATCAACAACCTATTGAGACACAATTTTTTAACTCCTATTCTCCACAAAACATTCAAATCTATTATGAGTTCCAATCCTAACAAGTCCAATCGGAACATCCTCCTCTAGAATTAAAACAACTTAATTATACTCTTGGAATAGACCATATGTCCCAACACCTTGACCATCTTGATCCACAACTATTACTTACAAAATTGTGTCAATAAATGGAGAAAATGAATTTTTAGGTTTCATCATTGAGGTTAGAAATACAAAGCATTAAAACTTGTGAGGAACCTATCCCTACACAAACTGTCCCTTCCATAACCTTATGTGAAGTGTCTAGTTTCCCACAAACCTCTCATGAATTTACTAAAGAGAAAACAATTGGATTTGGGGAAGATGATGAGGATCAAGGAATTGTTGATAGGTGTTTAAATCAAGAGAAAACTGATTTTTTGTATTCACAAGAGGAGAATTTGACATCATGGATTGAGTCTCCTAAGGATAAATCCATTGATGATTTTTCAAAAACACTAATAACTGAACCATTGAAATAAGTCACAAAAATTGAGTCTATACCCATTCCTAACACCGATATTTCCAATTTTGTGGTTGAATCTTCTTTTAAAAATGAACTGATTCTATTGAGAAATTTGGAAAATGAAATTAATTTAGATTCAAAATCTCAACCTGTGTATAAATGTCCTATCCAAACCGAGCTCAAAATTATTATCCTTCCTTACCCAATCAAGTATCCATTCATAGGGTATAACAATGACCTTTCAATTGGAATTCATTCTTCTCTTGAAACCAAAATTTTTTCAACGATCATTGATGTCTTAGGAAACACTATAGAAGAAACTGGATCAACTATTTCTGATATTCCTTTGATTTTACCACTCATTTTAGAACATACGTTTATGCATGGAAAAAATTCTACAAATAGAATGAATCTCAACCTAGTAGAAGTAGTGAAACATGTGGTCCTTAAAATGTTTAAAATTGTTATTGGGTAAGTTAATAGATTCGTGTCGGGCTAACGACGTTAAACAAAGCGTTGCATGGGAGGAAACCCATGGTTTTCAAGTTTCTAATAATTTTGTTTTTTTAATAAACTTTATATTTTAAATAGGATTAATGAGACATTTTGATATTTTGAAATAAAAAAAATAAATTGTTGACCTGGTCTCCTATAATGAGTATGGATGGGTACGAAAGGGGAGCTCCATACTCATCCGTGTCACATGGTGTGATCCTTGAGTAATACCTTACCTAGAAATTTAAAAAGAAGACAATGTATCATAAATTTAGTTTACTTTATTTTTAAGTGTTTGTAGGTTAAAAAATAAAAATACAAAAAAATAAACAAAAATATAATAATAAAAAATGTCCACAAAGTAGGTCGTGGGGCAAACCCCGTCACAACCGGCGAAGCCACGGGGATTCGAACCCGGGACTGAAGGGAGACAGGGGCACACACTTACCACTGACCTACGACTTCTTGTGCTTCCTTATTCTATAATTTATATATATATATACTTATATTTTACTTCCTTTATTATATATATATATATATATTGTTTTTTGATTGTTTTTTTTCTTTTTCTACTAGGGAACTCTGCAAGTGACATGGATATCAAAGGATTGAAAGGAAGAAACAAGAATTTCAACTTCATACACCAGGTTACTTCATTCCATGACCCTAATTTTCAATTTCTTTTTGAACTTTCATTCTCTACCTCTACCCCCTTCTAAATTTTCTTTTCTTTAAACACTGGGGATAGTGTTGTTTTACGTTGTGGGGGAGATAAAATAAAAAAAATGCTTTTGTGTCAAAAAAAACGAATGATTTGAAAAAAACATGTGTATATGGAAGGAAAAATTCCATTAAGTTTGAACATGGTAATACACATTGCACACATTGAAACTGAATATAAAATAATTTAGCATACCCTGATTCTGATTTTAATCCTTGTATAATTTCATGAGCATAGATTTTGGAAAGTGTGGCTGTCCAATGTGATATTTCATTGTTTATATTTTCATCCAAATAAAAAAAAGATCACAGTGCACATCCTTTGGATAGTGGGGTATTAGTTTGAGTCCATGGGGTCCCGCAAATAAATAGAATAGGTTTGGTGATCATTTTAGTTTAATATGAGTATTCAAAAAAAATAAAAAAAATAAAAAAAATAAAAATTTACGCGTAGAGCAATGAAATGACCTAATGCATGGATTTCAGAACTTGGGGAACTTGACTCCATAGTTGTCCAGCCCAGTGTTAGTAATTTTATCTCTATTTTTGGTAATTTGAATTTGTTTTTGACTGAGTTAACTCGAGATGATGCCCGAGTATGTGGGCTTCAATTGGTGCCCTAAGGTCTTTGAGCCTGGGAGTCATCGTCAATGTCTCGCTACAGGGGTTGACTCATTTGAGTACAACTTCAATTACCATGGAAAAATTGAAAAAAAAACAAAAAAAAAAAGAAAAACTAACAAAAAAATACAATAAAAAATGAATACTCATATTAATATTGAAATTTGATTCCATATAGCTCTTCCATTATTTTCCCCTTGAATAAAGATGAACCCCCATGTCTATTGTGATGCACAACACATCCTCATACTTAATTGATATTGGATGAAATATAGAAATGAATTTGGACAAAGGAATGTGCTTGGGATTGGGATATACTTATGAAACTATCTTGTATTAGAATATTTTGATGGTTTTCATGATTTTTTGGTATAAGGGTTTCTGGTGATCATTGTGTATTAAAATGTTTTTGGAAAAGGGAATTTGAATTTCATATTGTTGAGATATATTTTGCTCTGGACTAGCAAAACTCAAGTTGGGGGTGTGATTAGCCACTAAATGAGACTAATATTCATTGTTAATATAAAGAATATTCATGTTCTTTATTATTAATAAACACCATTTTAGTGCATTTTACACTTTGAACATCATTTCACATAATGATTGTAATACCTTCTTAAAATGCACTATTATGTGGTACATTTTTGAACTTCATTTAAAGTACCCAACGATTCATCTGATTTCAAGGAATATAATTATCCATATTTTAATTTTATATTTTGAGAAATGTATCTACACTTAAATAATAACATTTTTCATTTCGGGAATAATTGAGGATTCATAAAAGATGATGGAGATATTTGGAGATGAATGGAAGTAATTCTAGAGAAGGCAGATTGGACACCAGCCCACTTATTCGAATGTGGGTCCCAACATACAGGCCCAATTAATCCCCAATTTAGTGGGGTGATAGAATACATAGAGTAACAACTAACTCTTTAGTATCCAATACTAATTCGGCCTCCATGGTGTCCATATAGGCGGCCCAAGTTAGAGATAAAATTCTGGGCCAGATTCTGTGGCCCAGAAAAACAGCCACCTAATATGATTCTATCTCAGAATCCACAACTCCAAATGGGACCAAATTTTACAGACGACTAGAAAACATCTAGAGCTCCATTTGATATTCTATGGCCCACTCTTATTTGGACATATAGAATGTCTTCCAAGCACGTCTGTTTGGTAAAGGAAAGCTGGATGCCACCTTTGGTCAAGTTGGAAAAGTCTCGTCTCCCTTACTTTCCACCCACCTATGGCCTACAAAAATTAATTGAGGAGACTTGGAATGTATTAGGCTCTACCCAAGGGATAAAAATTTTCTATTTAAGGTAGTTGTGGTGAAGGAGTTGAGAATCTTAGATGCTTTGATCAATTGTAATGTTATGCTGCAATTTTGTTGTCTCAAATTTGTCTTTCACTTGTAAGTTGTCCAATTCACTTTAGTTTCTTAATAAAAGTTTTTCTTCTCCTCTTAATATGTTGTTCTATATCTCACTTTGATACCGTTTCCTAAATGTGTGAATTTATTCACACAAAATCTTGTAAAATTATTCACAAAATAGTGGAGTGATCATTTTATTTTTGTTGTTTTCTTTACTTTTCCATGTCCTCCCTCATGAGTCTACTTTCCACTTCCATTGAAACCATAGAATCAATGGAGGGATAACCCACTTATGGATTGATACAAGGGAATATCAAGGGGCTGTATTGGATGTTATTTATCACCCCATTAATGTATAATCACTACTTTAATTGAGATTTTTATTTTATGATTTTTAAACTCCATCATCCTTGTTGAAATTAAAGCCACACACTTCAAGTGCAAATACGAACCTTTACCTTGAAGTGCTCAAAACATTTATCCTTCAAGTGTATAGGGGATTAGTATTAAAGGTTGTAGGAATTAAACCAGTAAGTGATGCTGTTGTTCATCTCCTTAAATGAACCCATCTCAAATATAAGAAATTGAAATCATTGAAAAAGAAATACGTCTAATCCACCCCGAGTGATAAACTAGGATCAAATCATTATTTTAAATTGAATTTACTTAAATATGTTAGTGATCATTTTAAACCGATCTAAAATAAACCCATGTTGGCCACTTCATAGCCAAAAATAGTCCTTATAATGTGTGTGTCTTTAGGTTACTTCTTAGGTCTTTGTGGATTCAACAACCCAAGTTAGACTACAAGAACCGTTCCACCTTCATATCTTGGGTAAATTTGAGAGAGAATCAAATTTTGAACATGGTAATACAAATTTCACATTTTGATATTGAATATCAAATAATTTATCATTCCCTGATTCTGATTTTAATCCTTGTATAATTTCATTAGGATATATTTTGAAAAGTGTGGCTGTCCAATGTGATATTTCATTGTTTATATTTTCATCCAAATAAAAAAAAGATCACAATGCACGTGCTTTGGATAGTGGGGTATTATTTTGAGTTCATGGGGTCCTCCAAATAAATATCATAGGTTTGGTGATCATTTTAGTTTAATATGAGTATTCAAAAAAAATTAAAAAAAATCGAAAAATAAAAATTTGCGTGTAGAGCAATGAAGTGACCTAATGCTTGGCTTTCGACACTTGGGGATCCTGACTCCATAGTTGTCTGGCCCATAGTTAGTAATTCTATCTCTATTTTTGGTAATTTTAATTTGTTTTTGACTGAGTTTACACGATATGATGCCCGAGTATGTGGGCTTCACTTGGTGCCCTAAGGTCTTTTAAACTGGGAGTCATCGCCAAAGCCTCGCTACAGGGGTTGACTCTTTTGAGTGAAAATTCAATTACCATGGAAACATTGAAAAGAAAAACAAATAAAAAAACAATAAAAAACAATAAAAAAATGAATATTCATATTAATATTGAAATGTGATTCCACCTAGAGCTTCCATCCTTTTCCCCTTGAATAAAGATTAACCCCCATGTCTATTGTGATGCCCAACACATCCTCATACTTAATTGATATTGGATGAAATATGGAAATGAATTTGAACAAAGGAATGGGATTGGGATTGGGATCTACTTATGAAACTATCTTGTATTAAAATATTTTTATTGGTTTAATTATTGTTTGGTATAAGGGTTTCTGGTGATCATTCTGTATTAAAATGTTTTTGGAAAAGAGAATTTGAATTTCATATTGTTGAGATATATTTTGATTGGGACTAGAAAAACTCAAGTTGGGGGTGTGATTATCCACTAAATGAGGCTAATATTAATTTTTAATATACATAATATTCGTGTTATTTATTATTCATAAACACCATTTTAGTTCATTTTACACTTTGAACATCATTTCACATTATGATTGTAATACCTTCTTAAAATGCACTATTATGTGGTACATTTTTGAACATCATTTAAAGTACCCAGCGATTCATCTGATTTTAAGAAATATAATTATACATATTTTAATTTCATATTTTGTGAAATGTATATACAATTAAATATGATCATTTTTCATTCATGGAATAATGGAGGATTCATAAAGGATGACGGGGATATTTGGAGATGAATGGAAGCAATTTTAGAGAAGGCAGATTGGACACCAACCTACTGATTAGAATGTGGGGCCCAAATAAAAGTCCAAATGAATCCAAAATTTCTTGGGATTCTATAATACATATATGGGAACAAATAACACTTCAGGATCCAATGCTAATTCGGCCTCCATGGTGGCCATATAGGCTGCCCAAGTTAGAGATAAAATTCTGTGCCATATTTTGCGGCCCAAAAAAACAGGCCACTAATATGACCATATCTCGGAATCCACTACTCCAAATGGGACCAAATGTTACAGAAGACTAGAATACATCCGGATATCTATTTTATATTTCTATGTACCACTCTGAGTCGGCCATCTAGAAGGTCTTCCAAGTGCGTCTGTTTGGTGAAGGAAAGCTGGATGCCACCTCGGGTCAAGTTGGAAAAGTCTCCTCTCCCTTACTTTCCACCCACCTATGGCCTACAAAAATTAATTTAGGAGACTTGGAATGTTGGATGCCCGACCCAATGGCTCAAAAATTCCTATTTAAGGCATTGGTGGTGAAGGAGTTGAGAGTCTTGGATGCTTTGTTCAATTGTAATGTTATGATGCGATTTTGTTGTCTCAAATTTGTCTTTCACTTGTAAGTTGTTCAATTCACTTTAGTTTCTTAATAAAAGTTCTTCTTCTCCTCTTATTATGTTGTTCTACATCTCACTTTGATATCTTTGCCTCAATGTTTTAATTTATTCACAACAAATCTTGTGAAATTATTCACACAACGGTGGAGTGATCATTTTATTTTTTTTGTTTTCTTTACTTCTCTATGTCATCCCTCATGAGTCTACTTTACGCTTCCATTGAAACCATAGAATCAATGGAGGGATAACCCAATTATGGGTTGATACAAGGGAGTAGAAAGGGTCTGTATTGGATGTTATTTATCACCCTATTAATGTATAATCACTTCTTTAATTGAGATTTTTATTTGATGATTTTTAAACTCCATCATCCTTATTAAAATTAAAGCCACACACTTCAAGTACTAAAACGAACCTTTACCTTGAAGTGATCAAAACCTTGATCCTTAAAGTGTATATATGATTAGTATTAAAGTGTGTATGCATTAAACCAGTAAGTTATGATGTTTTTTTACTCCTTAAATGATCCCATCTCAAATATAAGAAATTGAAATCATTGACAAGGAAATACGTCCAATCCACCCCGAGCGAAAACCTTAGATCAACTCATTATTTTAAATTGAATTTACTTAAATATATTAGTGATCCTTTAAACCCATATAAATTTAACCCAAGTTATCCAATTCATAGCCAAAAACAGTCCTTAGAATGTGCATATCTATAGGTTACTTCTAAGGTCTCTGTGGATTCGACAACCCAAGCTAGACTACAAGGACCGTTCTACCTTTATATATTGGGTAAATTTGAGCGAGAATCAATGACCCATAAATTAATTATTTCTATCTTTATATAGTCATTATATTATATACATTTTATTAACCTATAAAAATTATTTTTAATCATATTTCATAGATTCATCAAATTTACTTTATTTTCCAAAAAAACATAACATTGATTCTTATTGATTTTTTTATTCTCCACTCAAGAATAAAACTGTTTTTAAAAAATATGATCTCCAATATTAATTTGGTAACTGAAAAAATCTATTTTTGAATTTTTTAATTTTTATACCTTTATGAAACCCATACCTTTTACACGAATAATTCATGGTGGTGATTGTTGTATGTTATATTCCCATTTAGGATGCATAACTATGAGAATTTGTGATGTGGATGGTGGGAGAAAAATTATATAACCCTATAATGGGTTGCGTAATATGATATATCTTATGATATTATGTGTATTATTCAGGAACATGATTTTATATTTATTAATTACTATGATTTTATGATTTATGAACATATATTATAAGTGAAAATTATGTAAACATAGTTCACAACTATGTGTGGTATTTTAATATGATGTTATGATGATTAACTATTATAACTATTCCTCACTAAATTACTTTGCCAAATGTTTCTCCCATTTAGACAATGATATTACCACACTTAAGAAATAATGACGATGGTTATGATCTCTCACATACTATTAATTCTTGTCTCTTATTCCTACCATGTTATCCCTCTCTCTATTGGAATTTTAGCTCACCCATCTCATTGATGTTTTTACGTTGATAAAAACATATAATAAATATATTTTGAGATCTTTTATAAGGACAAAAAAGGCTTATTTAATTCAATTTTATGTTTTATTTTTTATAATTTATGCATGTGCATAAGTTTCCCAAATTATTAAACCTTGGGATCCTGAATTATATCACTATTATGTTGTTTCTCTTAAAAGTGATGTAATAGTAATGTATGAAAATTTTAAATTACTGTAGTTTTTATATGATAATTATTTCATTTATTTTTGAATTAGTATTTGAAAATTTTAGATTTACCTTAAGTATATGTCTAGGAAATAGAAACAATAATGTGTTTTGGTAAAATATAATAACGGCTGGTTTATGGGTAATGAAATCTATGTCTATATGCAGTAATGGAATGTAGATGTATTACAGTTTTACCAAGGGGTAATAACTCTGAAAAGGGTTTATTATACATGAATCGATCATCACATGGTGCATGAGTATAAGTCCACATTGCACACCTTTTTTGACACTCTTAAGAGATATGATTTGATTAATCATGAACTCTATAAAAAACATTATAAAATATATATAATAAAATAATTAATCTACTTAAATATAGAAATTCAATTAAATTAATTGATCCTTGGAGCATTGTTTGAGAAAATGATAAACATAAGGATCCCAAAAAATGTGTTTCTATTATTATGTTTTTTCATAAGAATAAATTATTTATTCATCTTGTATTGAATTATGTTTGTTGAAACACTTAATATGAATGGTGTTAATCTGGAGAAATAAAACCCCCAATCCATACGAGGGAAAATATAGTAATTTTTTGAATAACATATTCAGTTCTATAACAAGTGTAGGTAAAAAATTCATTTGGATTATTACCCAGTTATCTTATGTTATGACCAATAAAATATATATTGTGAAATTTATAAAATCACCTAAGAAGTAAAAAACAATCTATTGTGTCTTTTTTGAGGCAAAAACAATCCTTTTTTTGTATATTATGATTCACATTTCATGGAATTGTAGGATAACTAAATGGAGAAGATATATTTTTAGTCTACTTATTGAGAAAGAGAATGTGACTCTAACCATCAATTATTTAAATAAGGAGGCTGGTGAATGGTGTGTATTGATAAATAATAACATGTCCATGGTTGAAATTGAAGAGATGGATGAGGAAGTATTTAAGAAAATATTTCTAAAAAAGTATTTACCTTTATTTTTTTATAAAAATTGATATATAATTCTCATATCCGAAGAATATGGAAGTTGAATCTGTCATGAATGTGGTTAATCATTCATAGGTCTTTCAAGATACACCTTGGTTTTTTCTATCTACAATGATTAAAAAAATTGGATAGAATGTTTATTATTTTAAAACCACACCATTGAAAGGATCTATCTATATGATGTTTTTAGAGTTACAAACACATACTCTAATGGGAATACAAAGTAGAGTTAGAGTTTAGATAATGGTATCATGGTTATGAATATAGGAAATTAAAATTGGAGTCTCATAATAGAGAATAAAATGAAAAAGGATGAAATAATATCTAACTACCCTCATTCCAAAAATGTGGGAAGAAGATTCCAGATAGTTTCCTAAAATGGATAAGGAAATGAAACTTTTCCATGATAAAATGACATCAGACCCATGGATATTTAAGATACATGAATAACTCATCTAATGTGATCGAATAAAAGAAGGAACTATATCTTGATTAATGTTTAAACTATATAGAGAAATGAAACTATGAAATTCAGTTCAAAAAAATAGTGGGTATTTTTGGTTAATCCACATCTATAACCTCCAAAGATGATCAAGAAAGGGAAATAGTATTCCATCACCACATGTGAGTTGGAAAATGAAAATGATTATTATATGATACACATCCCATTCAATCATGAAAGTAGAAGTTTTTTTTATTTCGGTTCTACACATTCTTATATATCCTACATGTGATGAACACTTATCCTATTATAGTATGTGGTAATATTCTTCCAGGGAATATCACAATCCTTTGGTTTAAATTGATGTTATACTAGGTATAGATTTTATCTAATTATATAGAGCTCACATCAACTATTAGGAAAAAGAAGATTCATTTTATATTCTGAACCATACAATAATCCTCTAAAAACTTATATAATATCCTTAAACAAACTTATAGAATCCGTCAATGATGTGGGTGCTGATACCCAATGAATATGTATCAAATTCCCAAATTTTTGAGTTAAAGGAAATTATCATAATTGAAGAGGTTGGTATTGTTATGGAATAAACAGATATGTTAAACATCAAGTCACTGTTCAATCACCCAGATCATGAGGTAGAGCTCTCAATAGAGATGTACTAGGATCCACTCATATCTCTAAATTAAATTTTGAGGATAGACCATATCAAACAAGAGCAGTTAAAGAAATAGTTGAAAGAGTATTCCGAAAAATAGTTCATAGACATAGTGTATCACATTGGGGTTTAAAAATTATCATTATAATGAAAAAGTATAGATCAATACAAGTTTTTATCGATTATGAGGAGATTAAAAATGTCACCATAAATAAAATGTATCCCTTTATATGGATTTTTAATTATTCAATTAGCTAAAAGGACCTTAGTACTTATCAGTTGTGGATCTTCATTCTGGATATCATCTACTGTAGGTGATGAAGGAAGATATTTAGAATATAGATTTCCATACAAGGTATGGAGATATTATGAAAGGATGGCATTATAATATACTCCAAGGGAATGTAGGAACATGATGAGAATTTATGAATTGTTCCCAAGATATTATGAAAAAAGAAAATATATACTATATTTATCATGTGTTCCTTTTGGATACAATAAGTCACCTTCATGGGGAATATGATCACAAGTGAGGGGATTTATATGGAACCTTCAATGATTATGGTAATTGAGGATTAACCTAGATCCTCATCTGTTAATATAATTCATATTTTATTCATATTATTTGTGTAGTACCAACATTTTGTATGATATTTGTCAATATTTTATAACTTACTATATATATTGTGATAAATATCGTAAAATATGTCTCAATGGAATAAACTTCTCATTGGCATATGTTTACCCTTTCATGATAGAAATACATCATGAAATTTAGGGGAATATATGCATCCTATTAGGAAATAAATTCATATATTAGTATGAATAATCTATATATCATAGGATAACATTCACAGAATCTCATGAATCTATGTAAATCTTAGTTGGATATGTTCCCCATCTGAATTAACTCTGAGAACACACCATGATAAGGTAGTAATTCTACCCAAACCTATCACAAAATATGATGTTGCCCTCTCAAGTGTATGAAATATTATAGGATATATAGGTATATTTGAAATATAATTTCAATTTAGAGTCTAAAGTGGAACCCTGAAAAATCACAAATCATTTCCCTTAAACTCGCACACCATCCCACCCCCTAGTGTTAAATGAACACCATGGAACCCATCGTCGTCCCTGAGGTTACCACATAACAAATTCACCTATCATGGGATCCTATATATCAATATATACCTCTAAGTACAAGCCTATCATTTAGTTTTTATAATATCAATTGGTATCATCATAATCACATCCCAACTTCATTGGACTCATATGATAAGACTCATTGTTATCTTTCTCAAGAGATGTCACACTTACTATGTCACACCGCAAGCCTCCTTAGGTCATAACTTTCACCAAACCTATTTTTAGTCTACCTAGTGAATACCTTCCTAGGTACTCTCATCTTAGTGGGGGAGGAACACTCACCTCAGGCTCATATCAATATTCCCAAAGGCATTGAGGCATCTAAAAACTCTTTCATGGACAATACCTAGGGTGGCTATAACAATTCATCACTCACCTCTACCTAGAGGTCTATAATGGAACCTATCACTAGGGCCACAACTTCTCATTATTTTAATTCATTTATACTCTCACCCATTTGGGTCTGTATATTATATGGCAGAGTGTTACAATAAAGTTCATCACCATCAACATCCATGGAATATATCCAATGAAAAATTTTCCATTATGGTCATTGGAAATTTTTTTACTCTATACATGTCAATTTAATTTAAATTAAATAGTTTTTAAAATTTTAACAATAAAAACTGTCTTAGTGGATGGAACATACATATAACATGTCACGTAATTCATGAATAAAATAATAGGGAAATTAAATAATGGAAATATATCTCAAATACATAGTTACCCCCCTTTAACTATACCCCACAAACTCTAGTTAGAGCTCATCCATGTCCAACCATACATCTCCCATCATTAAGAGGCCCTAAATCAATCAAAAAAATATATCCTAGTTAATTAAAATCAAATTATTGTTTATCAAACAATTAAATAAAATTTTATATTAAAATAAATTGTGGATAAACTCCAAAAAATTCATGAAGTGGACTCATCACACTGAAATCATGACTAAACATATTTGGAAGGCCCATGGCATATTTCCAACATAATCTTTGGAAAAATACCTATAATTATTCTATCATTACATAACTTATTTTTTTATTTTAATAAAAAACAATGAATAAATTTACACAGTTACACAGTGATAAACCATCAAAAAAATTCCAATACATGAATTTCCATCACCATAATGGGAGATCCTAATTCCATAAAACATAGAATACATGTTTTTATAGTGAGGATTACAATTAGATCTATTGTAATCATTAATGAAACCCTTAGTCAATCAACCAAAATAATAAGGATAATAAGAAAATTAATCAAGGAGGATGGATGTGGGAGTCTTGCATTGAATCACCATATAATGTTCATCGAAAACCACCACCAATTAATGTGTATAGAAGGATAAAATGGTGTACTTCCCTTGGTTAATCGCACATGAGTAAGGAATATTAGTGCAGTGGTTTATATAAATTTGAAATTGAAAAATAGGTCCCCCATTATAAGAAATTAGAAGACACCATGAAATTAACCACCACATTCCCTACGTTTTGGCGCGGTCCTCAATATCCCTTGGTGTTCTTGGTAAAACAATCTGACCCTTACACCTCTCACTATTTTTAGCAGGTGTACCCAATCCCCCAAACTCGAGGCTGATCAAAATAGCCTCTAATAATTCTATACCAAACTTTTTTTCTCCATTATTCTCTTAGTTGTACCATAAAGGCCCCTTAATCATAATATCCACACAAAAATCTAATCGATGGAGACTATTGTGTATGGAGATTTCTCAAGGTCCAACTTGTTCACCCGAAATAGTTGAGACTGGGTTTTTTAAGTCTACGACAAGCCCCACACACCCACGACCAACACACAAGGTTAAACGGTCAACCTGGGCATTTCACCCTTTATCATTTTCCAAATTTTGTCTCCCTCAGCTACCCCAATAATTAAAATTAACTGCAATAAAATCTTTCCATAGAAATTTTTCACTAGATGGAACCCTAGGATCTATTGCAACTAAGGGCACCACTCGATCCACAATTCCAAGATCCAATAGTTCCATGAAATAAAAAACCCCAACATGATGAGCATTGATTTCTCCATTTCTTATATAGATAGGCCTTGGGTGCCACTTTCTCACCCATCCTTTCTTAAATGTATAATAAATCACCAAGAACACATAATTTTCCTCAGTAAACATCCAAAAACATCCCCGTGATTTTTTAGACAATATGGAACCCTAGTCTGAGTCCTGATTCTCAAATAATCCATCTCTAGGAACAAAAATTAAAATTCTCCCTGAATTTCTCAACCCATATAGATGTGATTTGTTAAAGCCTCCCCACAATATAATTTATCAACTTAAATAATATTTAATGATCTATCAACCATGAATCTTAATCAACATGGGTCATCAATTCATAAGCAACTCATTATATTATTCTATGAAATGATTATCAAGCTCCTGTGGTGTGACTCTAAACTCAATGATCACTATTCACTCGAAATGAAGCTACTAATAATCACCCTAAAAAATAATTTATTTTGAGCTCAAACACAATCATCTACCCTAAGACACCATGGTGTATTTATCTAATTCTTTCTTGAGTTTATGGTTCTCCCCACCATAGAAAATAACTCATAAATTCTAGTTTTGAGATATAATTCTCATTATTATCATAATCACTAATCAAAACACATTATGAATGGAAAAAAGACATACTCTATGTGGTTTCCATCTCACCTAATATAATTTCATATGAAAATACCACTTGGTACTTCACAAGGTGACCATTAAAAAAACTTAATCTCTGCCACTAATGTGTGATCACATCTCACGATCATGATTCCAAAAAACCAAAAGGTATAATGGGATCCTCTAAATACCCATGAAAAAGTCGAAATACATCTTTAAATGAATTTACATCGTTAAATACTCAACTATAAAAATTCATAATCATAATCCACTAATGAGCACTATTGCTTCTCCAAACTGATTCATGATTAGATCTCATCCCAAAAATCCTAAACATGATGCCACACATGGTCCCTTCCTAACACAACATCCAAATTTTTTATGAGTAAGCAGATAAAAATCATATTCATCATGTAAAATTTATCTAAATACCATACTAATCATCCAAAAACCATCCCCATCACACCCATGACAATTTACATATAAATTCATTACTACATACCCCTCACTTTATCTATTATCACACTTAATGACTGGATATGGTTGACCAGCTCATATCCATACACAATCACAGAACATCAATAATTATTTATTCTTGAATCATTTTGAACATCATTTATATAATCCATAGAAATTATATTAATAATTATTTCCACACCCTACATAAATTGATGGTTAACTCCCCACCATGCATATTACTTTATACTTCTCCATGGGTGAAACCTCAATAGGATTCATTATGATACACATATTTCTCATACTGATCCAATTCAATAACACTTTAAACTATTCAAATAATTCCATACATGGTGTCATCATCACTATAGATGAAAATTTTATCTTAAAAAGTTGTCTAACCAATCCAATTTTTTTTCTTCAAATCCATTAGCCCTCAGACTTCACAAAACTTCCCACTAACCCAAAACTCAATCTACCTCATATAACCAGTGTGTACCATATTAATCTCATCTAAAACAAATATATGTGTGATATCATACAACTTGATTATAGAAACCAAAATCATGATTCCATGAGTCATTGTCATCAATTCTAGGTTTTATTGACTAAAACATCTAACATTATTATCGCATGTAAATTCATCAAACCAAATTCTCCCATTATGATCCTCTTCAAAATTGGGCACCTTACTCTTGCTATGGCCTACAACATGATGTCTCACCAACTCAGTATCATTATAAAATTAGAATTGTATATTTATGCTCCTAAAACACCATTTAAATTGAATCCAAAAACCAAATATTCAATCATACTACTGATTAATCTTTTATAATCCAACATTTATTCAAAAACACATTGAGTGATTTACATCATGAAACTAAAGGGAATCCCCATGTATGTTTCATATTCCAGATAGCATCTCCATTTCACCAATATCATTAACTAAACCATATATCAGTTATTTTCTCTATAATGGAGCTCATAATGAGGGGATAACCTCACTCTCAATTTACCCACACATATATCACTCAGCCCACCAATATCCTAAGTCATGTATCATGGACACTAGTCTCTACCACCTATCCATGAAACCAAACCTTACATGGGTCACTAATCATGGAAACACATATTTTTTATCATATCAATCATTGAAAGGAAACATATATTCCAAAACACCAAATCTAGTGTCCTCAAATATATTTTTCTAGAATAACATGCCATCTCATCAATCTACTAGCTAAATTATTCCCACTGGGAATATATAAATGATATTATACCCTTGAGAGACACAATCCAATATATCATTTTATAATGAAATATTCATATAATGATATATTTTTATTATACCACACTCGTATAATATCATTAAACATAATTCCATTGATAATATATAAGTGAAAAGAACAAAGAGGATTTTGTTCAAACATTAAATAAATAATCCTATTTTATTTTTATAAATAATATCATAATTTCCCACAAGAATCTAATCATAAACCCACCCAATTCATGTATTATACCACTAAGTGTCACTAGGCATCCCTTACATGAGAGACTTCATAATAATAATCTAAGAAAATACCTCCCTAGAATCAACATGGCCAATCATTAGAAGATACATATTGTAGTTCAGATGAGTAGAATGTCAATAAAAATTTATATATTAAAACACATTATATGTTTTTGTCAAAACATTAAATAGATGAACCCACATAGTCAGTCATATCAATCGAACATAGGCATATGTATTTCATGTGAATCCATTGTGGAAATAATGATGCATGTACACAAACCTCTTAGCAACAGCCAAGAGACGAGACCCATAAATTATAAATCTAAAAAACTAATGTGTGTAATGCTAGGTGAAATAAATAAATCATAAAATCAAAAATAAATAACTGCAATCTCATTCTCCTGGTAACATGGAAATACCATTGGAAAAGTTGATCATGAAACACTACTTTGACGTCTATTAAAAGATCCAACACAATCCAATATCAACTGTATAATATCTCCACCAATATTAAAAAATCTCTTATATACTCTGTGATATCAGTCACATAAAAACACTGATTACACTTGGGAAAATCCTCCCATAGTTAGTGTACATTGAGTGGTTCCCAATATAGTGAAGTTTCTTCATAACCTCAGGCATGCCTCTCCACCCCAAGTATGCTACTAACTAGAAGTGGCGGTATAGGTTGATACTATGGAAAGAAAATATATGAATTTAAATGTGTTAAATAGCTACAAAAATAAGAAAAAAATATCCACAATAACACACCCGTGTATACAAACGTAATAAAACAACATAACATGTATATCAAATTTTATATGGAAACATACAATTATAAGAATAATGGCCATCCTAGTATAAAAAACCTTATATACCATCCAGAAAATAACATGTACAAAATAAATAAAATAATAAAAAATGGGGCACGTGTACCACTAATCCACATCACTTTCCAGTATCCACTCTATCATAGCTTTCCTATTCGATCATGAAATTTGAGGCCACTTCCAAACCAAAACCTGAGATCAGTGAAGACTGCTCAGGTACCCATGTGATATGGTCATATGAATAAGGGGTGAGTAAAATTATATAGGAAACCACCTACTGTTTGTCATGACCCATCCCCCGGGGCCTGTGTCATGACTACCCCAAGCCCACCTTCAATAATCCAGGGGATGGCAACTAGCATCGAAGGTGTATTCCCTAAAACTAGGAAGGCATTGCCTTCATAACTTGTAAACTCATGCAACGAATCATATAGAAAGATAAAAACAAAAGTAAACTAAATAGTAAAAATATTGTGTACAGTAAGTAAAAATGGGCCAGAATACAATCTCAACTAGAAAGTACAAGAAAACTGAAATATACAAATAAATTGAAACATATCATGTGATCACCCACCAAGGATCCAACCTAAAGGGTAGGTACATCTCTCGAACGGTCGTCTCTGTGGTACGCCTCGTCTAATGTCCACCTCTGAGCTACCTCCAGTCTAGGTACTCTCATCCTTAGTCAGTGTTGTCCATCGTCTGCACTAAACACATCAAGGTGTAGGAATAACCCATGCAAGGGTGAGTATAATGTTACTCAGTAGGGACCCCGAGACCCTTAGGGTCTCACAAAATCCAAAAAGGATAGACCACAAAGCATGAAATAAAATTACAAACCTACATAGGTATATGCCCATACATATACCTAAGTAATCAAGTAAAACCATCTCAATCATGAGGAAACACAAGGTACAACTCAAAATCCCAAAGATCAACTGTTCCTAAATGGAAGGAATGCCACAAAGGTAAGTACCGCATAGGTATACCACACTGAAGAATACCACCAAGGTACTACCATAAAGGAAAGTACCACACAGGTACAAACTCAGCTCACACCAGGTATAAATTCGGTATAGTAGTAGAGATGATTTGATGTAAACACTAATTCATCTTAATCTATTAAAAGGAAGACCCACGAAGGATATTAAATCAACATCAGACCACAGAGGATTGTAGTACATAGTTAGACCCACACAAGATCCTAGTACCTTATCAGACCCACACAGGATCCTAGTTCATTATCAGACCCAAACAAGAACCTAGTACCTCGTCATACCCACACAAGATCCTAGTACATGGTCAGACCCACAAACGATCCTTGTACTTCATTAGTACGTCGTCAGACCCACACATGATCCAAGTACATCGTCTATACATCGTCAGACCCACACAAAATCCTAGTACATTGTTAGCACGTCGCTAGACCCAAACATGATCCTAGTACATCGTCAGTACGTCCTCATACCCACACAGGATCCTAGTACATTTTCAGTATGTCGTCAGACCCACACAGGATCCTAGTACATCGTCACAGCCACCTACAGTGTTCCCTCACTATGCTCTCTAGTTTATGGGAGGATCCGCTCCTCAAGCCAAATGTCGATACTCCAACTATGACAAAGTCCCATGAAGAAGCCTCTAAAATGACCGTCATGTAAAAGGGGTCTCAATGCAATAGACGATGCATTAATCGGACACCCGGTCTGTGAGTTATAAGTGTATTAGTGCTGAGGGCCCGGTTGGATTCGAGTATGATACAACTCATCCAAACTCCAACTTTCTCTGAAAGTTGCATGGATTATCTCAAAAGGACCTCCTCGTCTCAGGGATTTTAGTGTCGTAGATGGTTCTTCATTTCGAAATCATATGAGGAAGATAAGTCGAATACATGATCCCAAAATAATAATAATAATAATAATAATAATAATAATAATAATATTGGGTGTTTCGTAGACCCGAGACACAAACCAGATTCTAATATTCAACATTAGACATAAATCGACCATCTTAATGTTTGGATCACCTCGCCACTTATGGTAAGTCAATAAAATGTTGCACGCAGGAGTTATAAAAGGTCAAAGATTAAATTCTGATAATAATATATTATTATTAGATTGTTTCAGGTTCTCGATCCAAAAACATGAAAAATAAAACCAATATTGGACTAATAATTTCCGTCTCGAAGTCAGGGTTGTACTACAGCTGGTGGTTTGTAAAACCGAGGTCGTACGGATAAGCTACAGTCAAAAAAGTGTTTTATCTAAAAAACTAATAATAACAATTTATTATTATTATTATTACTTACATATTCCATTAAATCCAAATTCAATCATGCATGGGGCATTCATTTGGTGAATGCGGCTTCCACATGGTGCCTCCTCCACTCTTACATGTTTTTTTATTTTTCTTTTTAGTTCATCTCCATAATTTTCTCTCTCCAATCAACCATTTCTTATTCCACGATTTTCTCATGATCTACTTAACTCCTTTCCCAAATAGTTGGCTTCCTCCGCACATCCAAAACTGACACCACCACCTCCGGCTAGTCACACCTTTTAGATGCTGCCTTTCGTCTGTACTTCCCCGCTGCACGTCACACCCTCTACCTCACCTAGAGCCATGCCCTGAACACATGCTAGAAATCACACCGACATGTAACCCATTCCATGGGCCACTGCATCTTCCTTCTATGCCTGAAAAATATGAAGATCGCATATTCGCAATCCTAAATTCGATGCCCCATATCTAAATATTATGCTCAAAACAATATTGTGTTTTTAGTGCGCTTAATTATTTGGCATTGATGGATGCACGAAGAACGCGTAAAAGAACAACTGAAAAAGGGGAAAGGAATATGCGTTGGATGATGACCATGTTAGTTTGGCCATCATCATAGAAAATTTTGAATATAAAGAATTAACAAATAAATTCAATAATAATTTAAATTAAAACCCCTACCTCGATTGCTCATTGGTTTCGGCATGAGGAATGAATTTATGTTGTTGACGTTGGCGTTTGCCGCTCCCGCACCATGCTCTCAAAGTTGGTTCCACATTTATCGATTCAGAGAATGATTATTCATTGAAGAGGTTCTTTTTTTGGAGGATGTTCTTCTCAGTTCATTGAGGCTCTCCCAAATCCCTTTTTCCAACGATCTCCACCAAAACGATGAGGAGCCAATTTTAATTGAGTTAAGTCTATTAACTCAATTAATTGTCCACACATTAATTAAAGTAAAGTTGGCACATTTAGTTTGGGGGGGAAACCAATTGTTTACTCACATTAAAGAGGGAGTTCAAGGGGGTTGGGTGGTCCCAACCACTACACATACAAATTGGGATGTTTTCAAAATAAAATATAATTTTTTCTTTATTTTATTTTTACTCTTTTAAATCTTCCAAGAAATTCACGAAAACTAACCTTCAACTTCGACCTACTCCAGTCAAGATGAATGTATCCTTATGCAAATATCAATGCTGCGATTTCAATGGTGCCCTCATAATTCAATTCTGAGCACTGGTTAAAAAGTTATAGAACGTTGCTTGCGCGTTTAATGAACGTACCCAAAAAAAGTTAGGAAAATTATTTACAGTCACCCTTGACCTGCACCAGTCAAGGTTAGGCTCTTCCTAAGTGAAAAATGCCCAAAAGAACCAAATGGTACTCATGTATTTTCAATCTAAGTTACCGTTTAAAAGTTATAGATTTTACAATAAAATAATGATCAATTAATTATTTTATTTACGGCCAAAAACTAACATTCACTGGTGGCCCGCACTGTAAAGACCCGGAAATTTCAAGGAAACATTTTTTATTAATTTTATATGGAATTTTAAAAGAACTCAGTTTCTGACGGCGCCTAATTCCGAGGCCCGGTGTGTCTGGAATCATTTTCCAAAGTTTGGCTCGGGTACGTTCAGTGAACGAACGAGCAGGTTTTTCTAACTTTTGAACTGGTACTCTGAATCGAATTCCAAGGGCACCGATGGAACCACAACTCCGATAATTGATTAAGAAGATCTTTTTTGGAGTTACGTTTTCATGGGAGGTGTTGTTAAAAATTTTTGGAAGATAAAATAAAAATTGAGTTATAATTTTTATTTCTTTTAAGTGGTTTATCCATTGAGTAGAAGTTGGGGTAACCACCCAACTTCCCATGAGAGGATTAAAGGTGAGGTGGGGCCCACATGAACCCCACCCCTTTCATCTTCCCTAAAATCCCTTAAACCTCTCCTCTCATTAATTAGTAACTCTTCTTAACTTGTTTAACCCCCCTTTAATGTGAGACCACTCACCTTCCCCTCTCTCTCCCTTATTTAAATCATGCCAACTCAGTTAATTAATTAAGTGAGTAAAGTGTTTGATTTTTAAAAAAATTCAAAATGATTGGATTTATATAATAAAATAAGACAAGTCTTATTTTATTTGATATCTTTTATTGTTGTGTGAGTAGGTTTGAAGATGAAGCTCTAAGCTTTGAAGAACTTCTTCCTTTTTAAAGAACGCGAAGAACGGAACTCACCGACGAAGAATGCCGACACCAAAGAGCGGAGACGTATCCCTTTCATCCTTCTCTATGACAAGAGGGGATACATCACATCTTTGAGTACGCTTGGGTGACGTCGGGCCTTCCAAGACCTTTGACGAAGAACGCTTCCCGGTCTCCATCAAGGGAGGAGACACCACCGCGGGGAACATCGCCATTGACTACGACTCACCCTCCGACGTCAACAGAATCGGCACCGATCGTCCGCGACGCCATATCATCGCGACGCTTGCCTCTTCCGCGGCTCGACGACGTGTGATGTTTTTGCAAGGTAGGGAAATTTTTTTGTAAACCCTCATTTACTGCCTTCTAAATCTAAGAACGCGGATCAACTAAATATTATGTTGATCCGTGAAGATTATGTTACGGGTTGGGAATTCTTGATTCGGGTAAAACTATAGGGGTTTATTTTGTTTCATTCGTGTTTAGTACCGTCGCCATTCTCCATTCAAAAATTTGGACCGCTTTCTATCGATTAACAGGAGGGGGTCGAACTGCACAAACAAGGCCAACCCTCCTCCCTAATCTTGTTGTTGTTCCTTTTGTTGTTCGGAACGGAGATGGCGCGGAACCATCGCACCGCGAAAGATCGTGCATGAATTTAGAAAATCACAAAGAAGGAGCGCGTTGCCGTTTCGCCGCACCGTTGGGGCCGAACGAATCCGCGGTCGGAGTCGGGCCGCGGCAAAGGGGCGTGGTACCGACGCGCCGCGCCGGGAAAACCACAAAGACGGCGCGATTTTTTTTGACGTGCGGATTGATAGGCGATGAAAAACGAGGCCGCAAGGAAATTTTGAGGCCTCCGTAGTGAAGGTCGGGTCCCGGGAGGGCTTTTGGCGAAGACAGTGTGAATTTCCGACCACCAGAACTCGTCTGGTGGTTCGCAGATCAAACCGCCGGCGTGCCGCCGTGGAGAACCGTCGCAGCTGAAACCACAGCGGCGGGTCGGCCATCCCGCGACCGCGCGGGACCGGCGAAGGCAAGACGCGGGCACCCGGCCGCGTCCGTTGGCGAGAGGTGGCCCCCCATGCGGGGTCGCGGACCATTCAAGGGGGGGGGGGGGGGGGGGGTTCCCCCCTCGCTCACCGCTCGACCGTTACGGCCAAGCCGCCAGGCGCCTGGGTCACGCCCGCGCCGGCCGGGCCAACCCAGGGGGGTTGGGTCGGGTCGGTCCGGGCCCAGACCCCCCGTTTTCGGACCTTTTCCGTCTTTTGCACATATCCTAGGCTACGGACCTCCGATCAATGCACCGTCAGCGGCGATGTGACCCTTGGTCCGAGATGGTCGTTTTGACATATTTCACTCAAGGTTTCAGAGAACTTTGAGTATGGCCGTGTCGGTTCGGATACGAAACCAACCGGGCCCTCGGAGCGGAAACACTTATATCTTGAGCTCTGGACGTCCGATTGACGTGCCGTCAGCTTTGTTGGATTCCTATTGATGAGAAGGAAATTTGGTATTACTCCGCTCGACGTTTGGATGTCGTTGGAGTGTGGTCGGGTTGGTTTGCTCATGAAACCAACTGGGCCCCTGGAACGAAAAAGCCAATAACTCACAGACCGGGCGTCCGATTGACCCGCCGTCTGTCTCGTTGAATTCCTCTTGATGAGACGGAACTTTTGGAATACTTCGCCCGAGTTTTGGTTGTTGTTGGATAGTGGACGGGTTGGATTGTACCCGAAATCCAACCGGGCCCTTGGAATGGAAAAGCTGATATCTTTCAGACCAGATGTCCGTTTGACGAACCGTCAGTGGCATTGGTGATCACATTGTAAAATGGTCCCTATGAGTATTACCTATGGGAGTTCGGGGTACAGTTGAGATACGACCGGGTTGGTTCGCTCACGAAACCAACCGGGCCCCTAGGATGAAAAGGCTAATAACTCACAGACCGAGCGTCTGATTGACGCGCCATCTGTTGCGTTGAGACCCCTATGATGAGGCGGTCATTTGAGATACTTCTTTGTGGGACTTTGAGATACTTGGAGTATCGACCTGTAGCTCATGGAGCGGACCCTCCCAGAGACGAGCGTGCTGAGTATGGAGACCGTGTAGCTGACTGAGACCTGACAACTGCTTGACCGACTCGACTTGGAGTGAGTCGACTAGCCCAGTGGATGGAGCACTACTTTGTTTGGGTGAAGACCCATGGCGGACGGAGCACTACCTGTGTGACAGTGCAGACCTACGGTACTCGTCCGGAGAGTACCTTTGGAGGCTACTAGGGGGTGTGCACTACTGTGTTTGGGTGGCATACCCCGGCGGGAAGCACTACTTTGTTTGGGTGGCTGACCCGCGGTGCTCGACAGGAGGAGTACCTCAGCAGTATTAGGTTAGTGAGCAGTACCTCTGAGTCGTGACAGGACCAATGTACACTCCAGAGACGGGGCTCTTCAGCAGTTACGGTTTTGATAATGAAAATCCTGGTTTGAGATGAGTCTATGACCTTTGTGTTACCTCTTTATTGAGATGGGTCACTTGATAAATTAGGTATATGTATGGGCGTATACCTGGGTAGTGGTTATCCGTTGATTTCATAATCTTTGTGTTTCCTCATGATTGAGATGGGTTACATGATAACTTAGGTATATGTATGGGAATATACCTAAGTAGAGGTTATCTGTTGAGATCTTCTTTGTGGTTATCCTTGTTGGTTTTAGTGAGACATTGAGGGTCTCGAGGTCCCTACTGAGTGTTGTTATACTCACCCCTACACGGGCTGTGCCCGCACCTCATTGTGTTGGTTGCAGATGACAGACAGTGCTGACGAAGGCCGAGTGTTCAAGGACTGGACGGTACCCGGAGGTGGACTACATGACGAGTCAGTATCCGGAGGTGGACTTCACGGTGAGACGACACTCAGAGGAGGTTGACGGGTGAGAGCATTGTGGATGCTATCTGTACCTACCCTTCAGGTAGGATCTGTGGTGGAAGATCCAGGAGCTGCGCCATCTGTACCTACCCTTCAGGTAGGATCCGAGGAGGACGATCTTGGAGCCGCTTCCGTTCTTCTAGCTGTTTTCTTTTTCTGTTGTACTTTTGTTCAGTTGTACTTGTACTTTCAGTTGGGTTTGTATTCTGGCCGATTTACTTTTCAACACTTCTTTTTGTAGTTAGTGTTTTACTTCTGCTTGTACTCTGTGGTGTTTTGTTTATATTTATAAAGGCAATGCCTTCCCACTTAACGAGATTTACGCCTTTGGTGCTAGTCGCCAGCCCCTGGCCTATGGAAGGCATGCTTGGGGTAGTCACGGCACGGGCCCCGAGGACGGGTCGTGGCAAATTGGTATCAGAGAAGTCGGTTCTACCGTAGAAATTATAACTCTGATATCTTCTTTCTATGAAGCAATAGTGTTAAGAGTACCGAGTGTGGTTTTCAGTTCAGGGAGTCCAGTGTTGGAGTGGGCGGCCGACGTATCCATACACCAGGACCTTGACAACTGATTTCCGACTTTGTGTACGGAAACACTGATTGCGTGTGTGTTTCCAGAAGTTTTAAAATGTCAGCTCAAACCAGGTCAGCTCACCAGGTATAATCATTTGACCGTGTCACGTTGTTTCTTCAGGATTCCTTTTCACGGACGACCAGCTAGAGCCAGAGGGATGTGCGTACTGACAGCCTGCCAAGCGACGAGGCTTCAGTACAGGGCCCTCTTGCAGTTGAGGCACTAATGGAGGCACCATCGGTACTACCATACGTTGGGCCACCGATGCCACCAACCCCAACAATAGGAGATGCACACCACTTGAGCGCACTGCATAAGTTCCAGTGCCAGAGGCCACCCATGTTCTGGAGAGAGATGGACCCGCAGGCAACTGAGGATTGGATGGAGGCTGTGGTGAGAGTCTTCAGGCTAGTGGGGACGCCTGCAGACTTCATGGTGATCTTTGCTGCCAGCATTCTTTAGGCAGCAGCAGGCAGGTGGTGGAGCCACATGTTCCAGTTTTGCGACGTGATGACCTTCACATGGGAAGACTTCGAGACCTTCTTCAGGGTGGAGTTTTTTCCAGTTGCTCTACACCCCGAGCATGTTCATGAGTTGCTGCCTTTGCCACATATTTTTCGATCAGTAGACGAGTCATCTGTGGGCAGTAGACAGATGATGCAGAGGTCTAAGAGGACCAGAGCCAGCCGTACGAGGAGCAAGAAGTGTTATGAATGTACCGGGAAGGGTCACCTGGCATGTGACTGTCCAACTCCTCGTACAGTTGATCCGCAGGATTTGGAGGAGCCACCGAGGCCGAAGCAGCGGCGGCTGCTTGAGAAATAGTCGAGCAGTGGACAAGGCAGTAGAGCTCCAGGAGTAGGTGGATATGAGGAGAACTAGTGGATACGTCCCTTGTACTTCAAGTTCCATGTTGTTGTTGTATTCGTGTCTTTGTACTATGAGCTGCAATAATAAAAAGACACTTATCTTTATGATGTTTTCTTTCCTGTCCCTTTGTTTGGTTGATACTGAGAGGTCCTGGTTAAAACTGTTGACTTGACCCTCACTTTCGATATTTCTACTAGAGGAGACCCAGTGACCTCACACTGATGTCGACAGCGTGACTCGACCCATGGATGCGAGAGTGATGGTTGGATCTCTTGGTAGTTACGTCGAGGCCTTACGACGTCATCCATGGCATGAATGTATCATCCATGTCAGGATTGACTGTATTAGGCAATGCGCATGGTTCATCCAGGGGATGAGACCGAGTTTCTCTTTTTGGAAAAGGATAAAATTTAGCAGCTCTTCTAGATCATATGCAAAGAAGGTGCAGATCATCTAGGAGTGGATGAAGACTGCACAGTGCAGTAAGAAACAGGAAACCGGCGCCAGTCTTAGAGACTCGAGCGTGTTAAATGTTTCAAGAAGAGGAAGCTTTAAGGAGAGATGAGTCTGCGAAGCAGCAGACATGGAGGAATAGCTAGGAGAGAAGCATGAGGTAGGGTACATCTTAACATACTACAACCACCAGCCTTAGTTATCCCCGCTAGGCTCCGGGAGCTGGAGGGCGGAGGAAGAGTGTGGCTGCATGTGGTCAATGAGTGTGACCCAATGGCTCTAAAAATAATTCAATGGTCAGTCTGTGTCCAATACTAGCTACTTTAGTAATAGTCATCGATATGAATCATTCCTTCCTTTCACAAATCTTGTTTCAGACCTAGAGTTTCCGGTAAGTCGTGGACTTGACCCTCACGTCTGGAGATACCTTGGGAGGAGACTCAATAATCACACTTACACCAACGGTGTGGTCAGAACATCGAGGCGAGAGTTTTGGTTGGAATCTCTTGGTGGAAGCGTCGAGGCCTTACGACATTAGTTTGAGTATTGAATGGGCAATAACTGTTCATACTCAAATTGACAGTTTTAGGCAAACGTCGGATTGAGTTTTCCTTGGTCGGCGAAAAGGAAACCCCATGCAGCACAGGATAAACTCTTGCATAGGAGGGTGCGACCGATAACTCTTGAGTCAGTCAACCTTACCCTCATGGAAGCAGTCGTTTGATTTTCAGTTCCAACAGTAATTGGAGACCTCTAGAGTTCGAGGATGATGATCACGTCCTTATACGGGTCTCACCTTGACGAGGTTTACGGAGTTGTGTCCAAGGCGGAAAGTTATCTCTGAGGTTCAACGGACCTTTCTAGGTCCTCAGCTGGGTAGGAGAGGTGGTTTACCGCTTGACCCATCCACCTCAGTTGCACCAGGTGCACGACATTTTCCAAGAATCTCAACTGAGGAGATACGTGCTCGACCCTTCGCATATCATCGACTATGAAGAGCAGGACGATGTCGATGGGGATACATCCATAGAGGATCCAGTGGGGATCGAGGATCGATAGGAGCAGATCCTACAAGGATGGTCGATTCCTTCGGTGTGCTTTCTTTGGTAGTACGGGAATCTCCAGGTAAGCACATGGGAGCAGAAGGTTCAGATGTGTGATCAATACCGCTTTTGTGACCCTAGTTTTTGTTGAAGCTTTACGGGGACGTAAAGCCTTGCGGTGGGAGTAATGTAAAGACCCTGAAATTTCAAGTAAAATATTTTTCTTAATATTCTTTGGAATTTTACAAGAACTCAGTTTCTGACGGCGCCTGATTTTGAGGCCCGGTGTTCCTGGAATAATTTTCCGAAGTTTGGCTCGGGTACGTTCAGTGAATGAACGAGCGAGTTTTTCTAACATTTGAACCGGTGCTCGGAATCGAATTCTGAGAGCACCGATGGAACCATAACACTGATAATTGCTTAAGAAGTTCTTTTTCGGAGTTACGTTTTCATGGGATGTGTTGTTAAAAATTTGTGGAAGATAAAATAAAAATTGAGTTACAATTTTTATTTCTTTTAAGTGGTTTATCCATTGAGTGGAAGTTGGGGTAACCACCCAACTTCCCATGAGGGGATTAAATGTGAGGTGGGGCCCACACGAACCCCACCCTTTTCATCATCCCTAAACTCCCTTAAACCTCTCCTCTCATTAATTGGTAACTCTTATTAACTTGTTTAACCCCCCTTTAATGTGAGACCACTCACCTTCCCCCCCTCTCTCTCTTCTTTAAATCATGCCAACTCAGTTAATTAATTAATTGAGTTAAGTGTTTTATTTTTTAAAAAATTCAAAATACTAGGCTTGATATAATAAAATAAGATAAGTCTTATTTTATTTGAGAGATTTTATTGTTGTGTGAGGAGGTTTGAAGATGAAGCTCTAAGCTTTGAAGAACTTCTTCCTTCTTGAAGAACGTGAAGAACACAACTCACCGACGAAGAGCGCTGACACTAAAGAGCAAAGACGTATCCCTTTCTTCCTTCTCTGCGACAAGAGGGGATACATCACATCTTTGAGTACGCTTGGGAGACATCAGGCCTTCCAAGACCTTCGACGAAGAACGCTTCCTGGTCTCCATCAAGGGAGGAGACACCACAGCAGGGAACGTCGCCAATGCGACGACTCACCCTCCGACGTCAACGAAATCGGCACCGATCTTCTGCGACGTCATATCATCGCGACGCTTTCCTCTTCTGCAGCTCGACGACGTGTGACGTCTTTGCAAGGTAGGGAACTTTTTTTGTAAACCCTCATTTACTCCCTTCTAAATCTAAGAACGCAGATCAACTAAATATTAAGTTGATCCGCGAAGATTATGTTACGGTTTCGGAATTCTTGATTTAGGGAAAACTGTAGGGGTTTATTTGGTTTTGTTCGTGTTTAGTACCGCTGCCGTTCTCTATTTAAAAATTTGGACCACTTGGTATCGATTAACACGAGGGGGCTGGACCGCACAAACAAGGCCGGCCCACCTCCCTTATCTTGTTGTTGTTTCTGTTGTTGTTTGGAACGGAGATGGCACAGAACCATCGCACCGCGCAAGACCGTGCGGGAATTTAGAAAATCATGACGAAGGAGTGTGGCGCCGTTGCGCCGCACCTTTGGGGCCGAACGAATCCACGGTCGGAGTTGGGCCACGGCGAAGGGGTGCGGTGCCGACGCGCCGTGCCGGGAAAACAATGAAGACGATGTGATTTGTTTTTGACGTGCGGATTGATAGGCGATGACAAACGAGGTCGCAAGGTAATTTTGAGGCCTCCGTAGTGAAGGTCGGGTCTCGGGAGGGCTTTTGACGAAGACGGCGTGAATTTCCGAACACTGGAACTCGTCCGGTGGTCCGCGGATCAAACCGTCGGCACACCACGCCGGCGCGGCGGCGGCAGGCAGCGGCGCCCGGCGCGCTGCCATGGAAAACTGCCACGGCTGAAGCCGCGTTGGCGGGCCGGCCATCCAGTGAACGTGCGGGACTGGTGAATGCGGGACGCGGCCACCCGGCCGCGTCCGTTGGCGAGAGGCGGCCCCCAACGCGGGGCCGCGGACCATTCAGTGGGGGGGGGGGGGGGGCGCCCCCCTGGCGCCCTGCTCGACCGTTACGACCGAGCCGCTAGGAGACCGGATCGCGCCCGCTCCGGCCGGGTCGGACCCGGACCCGGGTAAGGTCGACCCGGTTTGGGCCGACCCAGGGGGGTTGGGCCAGGTCGGTCCGGGCCCAGACCCCCCGTTTTCAGACATTTTTAGTCTTTTTCCCATATCGTGGGCTACGGACCTCCGATCAATGCACCGTTAGTGGCGATTCCATCCTTCGTCCGATACAGTCGTTTTGACATATCTCACTCAAGGTTTTGGAGAACTTTGAGTACGGCCGAGTTGGTTCGGATACAAAACCAACCGGGCCCTCGGAGCGGAAACATTATATCATGAGCTCCGGACGTACGATTGATGTGCCGTCGACTTTGTTGGATTCCTCTTGATGAGATGGAACTTTGGGCTTACTCCTCTCGATGTTTGGATGTCGTCGGAGTGTGGTCGGGTTGGTTCTCTCACGAAACCAACCGGGCCCCTAAAATGAAAAAGCCAATAACTAACAGACCGGGTGTCCGATTGACACGCCGTCTGTCTCGTTGAATTCATCTTGATGAGGCAGAACTTTTGGAATACTTCTCCAGAGTTTTGGTTGTTTTTGGATAGTGGCCGGGTTGGATTGTACCAGAAATCCAACCGGGCCCTTGGAACGGAAAAGCTGATATCTTTCAGACCAGACGTCTGTTTGACGAACCGTCAGCGGCGTTGGTCATCACATTGTAAAACGGTCCCTATGAGTATACCCTATGGGAGTTCGCGGTACAGTTGAGATATAGCCGGGTTGGTTCGCTTATGAAACCAACTGGGCCCCTAGGATGAAAAGGCTTATAACTCACAGACCGGGCGTCCGAGTAACACGCCATCGGTTGCGTTGAGACCCCTATGATGAGGCAGTCCTTTGAGATACTTTTTCATGGGACTTTGAGATACTTGGAGTATAGACCTATAGCTCATGGAGCGGACCCTCCCAGAGACGAGCGTGCGGAGAACGGAGACAGTGTAGCCGACTGGGACCTGGCGACTGCTTGACCGACTCGACTTCTAGTGAGTCGACTAGCCCAGTGGATGGAGCACTACTTTGTTTGGGTGCAGACCCATGGAGGACGGAGCACTACCTGTGTGATAGTGCAGACCCACGGTACACGTCTGGAGAGTACCTTTACAGGCTACTAGGGGGTAAGCACTACTGTGTTTGGGTGGCATACCCCGGCGGGAAGCACTACTTTGTTTGGGTGGCTGACCCGCGTTACTCGACAGGAAGAGTACCTCAGCAGTCTCAGGTTAGTGAGCAGTACCTCAGAGTTGTGATAGAACCACTGTACACTCCAGAGATGGGGCTCTTCAGCAGTTACAGTTTCGATAATGAAAATCCTAGTTTGAGCTGAGTCTACGACCTTTGTGTTACCTCTTGATTGAGATGGGTAACTTGATAACTTAGGTATATGTATGGGCGTATACATGGGTAGTGGTTATCCGTTGGTTTCATAATCTTTGTGTTTCCTCATGATTGAGATTGGTTACTTGATAACTTAGGTATATGTATGGGCATATACCTAAGTAGAGGTTATCTGTTGAGATATTCTTTATGGTTATCCTTGTTGGTTTTAGTGAGACCTTGAGGGTCTTGGGGTCCCTACTAAGTATCGTTATACTCACCCCTGCACGGGCTATGCCCGCACCTCGTTGTGTTGGTTGCAGATGACGGACAGTGCTGATGGAGGTCGAGTGTTCGAGGACTGAACGGTACCCGGAGGTGGACTACACGACAAGTCAGTATCCGGAGGAGGACTTCATGGTGAGACGACACTTAGAGGAGGTTAACGGGCGAGAGCATTGTCGAAGCTATCTGTACCTACCTTTCAGGTAGGATCTGTGGTGGACGATCCAGGAGCTGTGCCATCTGTACCTACCCTTCAGGTAGGATCCGAGGATGACGATCCAGGAGCCCCTTCCGTTCTTCTAGCTGTTGTCTTTTTCTGTTGTACTTTTGTTCAGTTGTAGTTGTACTTTCAGTTGGGTTTGTATTCTGGCCCATTTACTTTTCAACACTTCTCTTTGTACTTAGTGTTTTACTTCCTCTTGTAGTCTATGGTGTTTTGTTTACATTTATAAAGGCAATGTCTTCCCAGTTAACAGGATTAACGCCTTTGGTGCTAGTCGCCAGCCCCTGGCCTATGGAAGGTGGGTTTGGGGTAGTCACGGCACGGTCCTCGAGGACGGGTCGTGACACGCACCAACCAATATTAGTATCTACGTAAAGAGAATATTTGATCATGAGTTCAGTGGTGGTCTTAGATTTTCAATCCGAGTTACCGTTTGTGAGTTATAAGCATTTGAAAAATAAAATAATTTTTTTAATTATTTTATTTACGATTATGCCATTTTGGGTTTTCTCACAGGAGGCTCACGCTGACGAAAATTAAGTCGCGCCTAAAGTAAACCCACCATCCTGAACACAACGGTGCCCTTATATTTTTGATATGATTTATCTTTTAAGAGTTATTCCAATTTTTCAGGAAAACTGCTTACACAAATTAATTTAAACTCAACAAAACTTCGACAGATCATTCCAGGCACTCCGGGCCTCGGAATCACACACCATCAGATTTTGCGGTCTCAAAATAATTCTATATAATTAAAAAAAATATGGAATTTCTAGGGCCATAAATTATCCCCGCCTTAGGTATTTACATCCCCAAAAGCTACAATAATGGAAAAACAACCAAAAGAGGGTACTGAATACAAATCTGAGCCTCCTGCTCCCTTGTGCTCTCCTATAGGTTCTCGTGCTACCAAGTTACACACACCAAAGGTAATGATCAACCATGAAGGAATATCTCATGTTGATCCTCAATCTCCACTAGAAACTCTGTAAATGTTGCCTCATCCTCGCTGTCTAGCTCTCCGAGGTCGATGTCGTGCGATGGGTCATGAATGTATCTCCTCAACTGGGATAGGTGGAAGATGTTGTGCTCCTTTTCCAACTGTGGTGGAAGGGCTTGCTGATATTCCACCTCGCCAACTCTGTAAAGGTCCTAAAAAAGTCCAATGAACATTGGAGATAACTTGCCACCCTAGCCAAATCTCCACAAACCATGTCGAGTAGAGAGTCACAAGAATACATGGTCCCCCTCCTAGAACTCCAAGGGTCTCTTTATCATATCAGCATAATAATTATACCAAATCTATGCAGTCTTAACTTGCTGACAAGTGAGACATTTTGAAACAGACTCTACTACTGCTTTCTTCATTCCATGTCACCAATGTTGTCATCGGAGATCCTTGTACATCTTCACCACTCCTAGATGTACTGCTAGAGGGGATGTGTGAAACTCCCTCAACACATCCTCTTGAAAAGCCACAGGTGCCATAGTACGTTTTATGAAAAGGATGACATGCTCCCCACCTTTAGAAAATCTATCAGGTGCATGTGTTGTGGATATCAGAGAAGGTCAAGCCTCACAGTCAGTGTCCCCATGTTACACCTCCCTGACTCGGTAAAGAAGTGGGAGAGTGACTGTAAGAGATTGAAGAAAAACTACACCATCTATTTCCACAAAGGATATCTGCAAAGCAGCCAGCTGCTATGTCACTTCACCTAGCAGTTGTATAGTAGATCTCCTACTGAGTGCATCTACTATAACGTTCCCTTTCCCATGAGTATGGACTATCTCGAAGTCATTGTCCTGGAGGAAATCAAACCAAAGTCATTGTCTCAACTTCTGAAAACTCTGTTGAAACTTCTCTATCCACAGTAAAGGATCCTCCTTCTTTATCAAATCTGAAATGGGTGTTGCTACCCTGGAGAAGTATGGTTCAAGACTCCGATAGTACCCATATAAACTAGATGTCCCTCTCCCTACATGAAGGTAATCCTAGAAACATCTTTTGAAAGGATTTACCCATTCTCTATCACTCATGTCTGGAACTGAAAACTCAAAACTCCAGATTCCACGAGGGTAAGTCTGGCCAACTCAAGAGTGATTGGTTGCACCCTCCTATGCATGTGTTGATCCTGTGCTTCCTGGTTTTCCTTTTTTGCAGACTGTGGAAAAACCCATTCCAACATTGTAGGGAAACCACAACATTGTTTCCTAATACAATCAATCTGAGTATGAATTGAGTATTTCTAGTCATTCCCAAACTAACTCCATAAGGCCTCAAAGCAGCCACCAATATGTTCCAACAAAAACTCTCAGCTCATGGGTTAGATCACACCATTGGTGTAAGTTTGATTATCGAGTATCCTCCCAAACGTATCTCCATATGTGAGGGTCAAGTCAATGGTTTAACTGGAAACTCTAGGTCTTGGACCGGATTTGTGGAAGGAAGGAATGATTGGAACCTATTTCTATTGATATGGCAGCAAGTAGTAGACACAGACCATACCATGAATCATTCCTAGATCCCTTGGGTCACACTCATTGACTGCATCCATCTACTCCCTTCTTCTGTCCTCTATCTCCCTGAGCCTAGTGAGAACCACATAGGGGTGGTGGTTGTAACATGTCCAAATATACACCACAACATGATGCTCTCCGAGCTCTACTTCCATGACTGTAGCCCTGTAGATTCATCTGTCCTTAACACTAATTATTTCGAGAACATTTTACATGCCCAAGTCTCTAATAATGGAACCAGTTTCTTGATTTCGCACTACTAACATTCACTGGCTATATCTGCTCAGCCAAAGAACATTGAACCACAAAAGTTCTCTATAGCACTCTATCATAAGTATCAATTTATAGAGGAATAGTGCTGGATCAGATGTACCAAAATACACCTCACTCAATGGTCCGAGCCTTGAAGCATAGGCCGTATCGTGTTCATCGAGTACACAGAATGGTCGGTATTCCTCGATTAATACTCAACTACCGACATGTCATCCTGCTAAAGCTGTAGAAGCTCTAAGGAAATCTCAGCGACCTCCTTAATCTAGTCCTTAGTCTCCTATGAGTTAGGCTCACCTCAGAACCTAAGGGCTATCTGATGCTTAAACACATGTATGGAAATAATACTACATGTGTCCTCTACCGGTACCATCGGTTATAATTGCTGACCAATGGGTAGTGATATAGCCGTCACACTACCCGAAGCTACCATCTCGGGCAATGATCCACATACCGGTGCCTCATCACTATGCAGACCATCCTCATGGTCACCCACTGGAAAATACTACTGGCTAAGATCAAAATATTCTCTATTGGTGTCTCAACTAGACGGAAAACTGTTGCAACCACCTTTAGCCAATCCTCAGCTGCATGGGAATCTGTCTCGCCTCGAAACCTTAGAGGCCTCTGCTGCTAGAACTCGTGCAACGCGCTTAGTCGGGATGCACCGTCTGCAAGTGTGGATTGTGGTAACTATTTCCCAATGGGTGGTGGTGCTTCTAGTACCCCACCCAAAGATTCCAACATAGTAAGAGGGCCCTGAACCGGAGCCTCGTTGCTTGGTGACCGTCATCGTGTACTCTCTCGAGAATCCTAGCTGGCTTTCTACGCATCCACATCCTGATAATGAACACTTGTTCCATGGTCATTATGATATACCTAGGGATCTAAATAAAAGAAATTGAAAAGAAAAATTTTCAAAAACACATGCAATCAATATTTTCACATGCTGAGTCAGAAATCAGAATTCTGGATCCTGGCATATGGATACGTCGGCCACCACACCAACACTAGATTCCCCAAACTGAAAACCACACTCATAACACTTAACACTATTTCCACACAGAACAGATCAGAGTCACATGTTCTACAGAAGAACCGACTCCTCTGATACCAATTTGTCATGACCCATCCCCCAAGGCCTGTGTTGTGACTACCCCAAGACCGCCTTCCATGGGCAAGGGGCTGGCGACTAGAACCAAAGGCGTATTCCCTAAAACTGAGAAGGCATTGACATGATAACATGTAAACTCACACATCCAAGCATAAAAACAGATATGAACACAAGTAAACTGAATAGTAAAAATATTTTTTACAGTAAGTAAAAGGGGCCAGAATACAAGCCCAACTGGAAAGTACATGAAAAACTGAAAGGTACAAATAAACTGAAAAAAATCCTATTATCACTCGCTAAGGATCCTACCTGAAGGGTAGGTACAACTCTCTAATGGTCATATCTGTGGTTTTCCTCATCTAATGTCCACCTCTGAACTACCTACAGTCTTGGTACTCTCGTCCTCAATTAGCATTGTCTGTCGTCTGCACCGAACACAACAAGGTGTAGGTGTAGCCTGTTCATGGGTGAGTATAACGATACTCAGTAAGGACCCTGATACCCTCAAGGTCTCACAAGATGCACAAAGGATAAACCACACAACATGAAATCAACTAAAAAAACTTACTTTGGAATATGACCATACATATACCTAAGTTATCAATTAAACTCATCTCAATCATGAGGAAGCACAATGTCCAACTCAAAACCCAATGCTCAATTATTCCACAAAGGAATGAATGCCATGAAGGTAAGTACCACTCAGGTATGCCACACTAAAGAATACCACCAAGGTATTACTATAATGGAAAGTACCACATCGGTATAGACTTAGCTCATACCAAGGATAACGTAGGTACAATAGTAGAGATGATTTGATGTAACTAAAAATTCATCTTACTCTGTTAAAAGGCAGTCCCACGAAGGATCCTAAATCATCATCAGACCCATAGAGGATCATAGTACATCATCATACCCACACAGGATCCTAGTACCTCATTACACACACATAGGATCCTAGTACATCGTTAGACCCACACAGGATCCTAGTACCACTTCAGACCCACAAAGGATCCTAGTACATTGTTAGACCCACATAGGATCCTAGTACATAGTTAGTACGTCATCCGACCCACACAAGATCCTAGTACATTGTCAGTATTTTGTTAGACCCACACAGGATCCTAGTACAATGTCAGTACATTGTCATACCCACATAGGATCCTAGTACATCGTCAGTACGTCTTCAGACCCACACAGAATCCTAGTACATCGGCTGTACGTCTTCAAACCCACACAGGATCCTAGTACATTGTCATAGCCAGCTATAGGGTTCTCGCACTAAGCTCACTTGATTCCAGGAGGATCCGCTCCTTTATCCATAGATCGACACTCAAATTTCCATGAAGTCCGATGAAGATGTATCATAAAGTACCGCCATTTATAAGGGGTCACAATGCAATAGACTGTGCATCAATCGGACGCTTAGTCTGTGATTTATAAGTGTTTTAGTGTAGAGGGCCCGGTTGGATTCGAGTATGATCCAACCTGGCCAAACTCCAACATTCTCCGAATGTCATGTGAAGTATCTCAGAAGGACCTCCTCATCTCAAGGATTTCAGTACCATAGACGGTTCGTCATTTCAACAATGTCTAAGGGAGATAAGTCGAATTCAAGATCCCACAATAATATTATTGTTATTATTATTGGGTGTTTTTTGGACCCGAGACTTGAACTAGAATTTAATATTAAACATTAGACTTATATCGACTATCTTAATGTTAGGATCACATCACCACTTACGGTAATTCAATTGGACGTCACACGCAGGACTTATAGAGGGTCGAAGATTTAATAATAATAATATATTATTATTTGATCATTTCAGGTACCCAATCGAAAAACCTTAAAAAGACATCCAATATTGGACTCATAATTTCACTCTAGAAGAAAGGGTCGTACTGCCACTGACGGTTCATAAAACCGAGGTCGCACAGATAAGTTACAGTCAAAAATCTGTTTTATCAAAAAAAGTAATAATAATAATTTTTTATTAATATTGTTAATTACTTATTTCCTTAAATCCAAATTCAATCACGCATGGGGAATTCATTTGGTGAACATGGATTCCACATGGAACCTCCTCCAATATTCCATGATTTTTTATTTTTATTATTATTTCATCTCTTTAATTTTCCCTCTCCAATCAACCCCTACTTATTCCATGGTTTTTTCATGCTCTAATTAACTCCTTTCCCAAATGGTTTGGTTCCTCCGTACATCCAGAACTGACAACAACACCACCATCTAGCTGCAACCACTAGATGTTGCCTTCCAGCTATCCTTCATCACCGCACATCGCACCCTCTACCTCTCCTGGAGATGCACCTTTAACACATGCCAGAAATCACACCACCAGGTCTCCCCTTCCATGGGCCACCACATCTTAGTTCTAATCCTAAAAAATATCACAAATGCATATTCACGATCCTCGGGTCAAGCGATTCATGTCCATATGTTGATCTCAACACAATATTGTGTTTTAGTGCACTTAATTATTTGGCGTTGATGAACGCACTAAGAACGCACGAAAGAACAAAAGAAAAAGGGCAAAGGTATATGCGTGGGACATTGAAAATGTTAGAATGTACATCGTCATTGCAAATCCATAATATGAAGAATTAATAAATAAATTCAATCATATTTCAAATTATAACCCCTACCACAATTGCTCGTTAGTGTTGGTGTGAGGAAGGAGATGATATTGATGACGTCGACATTCGTCGCTCCTGCACCACACTCTCGAATTTGGTTCTATAACACTCCAAGATTTTATGAAAAATATTCTTTTTAATTTCATTAATGTCTTGTGTTGTACGCTACACCAAAAGAAGCTTTCACAACACGCATCCTTGACTTGCCTTTCATTACACGCAATCGCGACCTTCCTCGATAGCGTGTGTATTGCGCAATACCGAGTTTCACTAAACAACGATATGCTATTAAAATATTATTAAAACTAGCCGTTATGAATAGTGATAACCACTTTTTAAATTTTTTTAAATTTTATTTTTCAAAATGGACTTCATTTTTGGATTCGGAATATCGAAATTAGCTTAGGGTGAAATTTTGGTACTTTTCGGATAACTTTCATTTTCTGATGAATAGTGAAAATTACTAAATTTTAATTAAAAACATCCTTTTTAATCGAAATAATTAATAGTGATAAATTATTAATTTGAGTGGTTTTATAGTATATTTAGAATATATTTTTACAATTTAGTACAATGTTGGTCATTGGATGTAATTTCACATTTAAACCAAACATAAACAAGTGTCAATCTTTTGATAGTTATTATCTCTTAAGAACACGCTATTTGTTTAAACGATAGGAATTAATTTTTAAATTAATTAGTGCAACTGATATGTTTTGAAATTGTTAAAATAGACATCATTTTTGATTTCATAATATCAAATATAGCTTAGGACTAATTTTTGGTATTTTTCTGAAACTTTAATTTTTTGATAAATAGTGAAACCACTAAGTGGTAGTTAAAAAAATGTATTTTTCATAAAACATAATTTTACCGCTTATGTGAGTGGAATTTCAAATATCCGAGAGACACGGTTGATGTCAGTAAGTAAAATGTGGTTCAATGAGATAAAAATAATTTTTGGTGAATAGTAACTTTTTACTTTTTTTACCACGGTTAAATGTAAATAGGGTAATTAAGGGTAAAAATGATATTATTATTATTACCCTAACACATGTCCTCATTTTATTTGATAAGTGTAATTTGACCATAAAACACCTTAGAAATACAATATGACCATTTAGGCCCACTTGGATTAGATTAGGACCTTTATTATTAATTTATTTAAAGAAGGGTTAAAATAGTTAAAATCAAAGTTTAATAAGTATATCATTTTTAATATAGGGTTATACATAATATATATTCGACTATAAATATTCATTAGAAAGCTAAAACGATTTCATAATAATGGTATTTTATTTTTAATTTTTAGAAATTAAATAATGTAATTTATTTATGACACAAAGATGATGAATTAATTATCTTATTAATGAAATATTGACATAATTGATGTTATAAATACCCAAATAAATGTAATTTGAGACTTTTTATGAATTCCACTAATTTTGTAGGTTAATATGACATGTCAGTATCGATTTAATTAACTTTGTTAGAACTAATAATTCTGTTATGATTTAAAAAAAACAATTACTAAATACTGTCAAAATTGACATAAAATAGTTTTGAAAAAACATATTATATTATTAATTGTTATTTTACTCCTAAAAATCTAAGGCTCGGACAAATGACTTAGATAAGGTTATATATATTAATAATAAACAACTTGTGGTTCGTTTGGCTGCTTATAGTAAGTTTATTAACCTTATAGTATAAGAACACAAGAAGACACAGTAAAAGTAAAATTATTTTACCTAATGTTAAATCCAAATGATAAGGTTAAAATAGGAACCTAAACTTGTCTAAATTCTATTTTATGAGAGGATTTCGACCCATCCCTACCTTATCTTCTAAATAAATCAATTTGGAGCTATTTAAAACCGAATTTGGCTTTATAATAAAATAATATTTTTTGTTATTCCAAAGGTTCCCATCTCCTCCCTTATAAAAGGGCACCTCCTCCCTCTCTTCCTCACACCACTTTGAGCCTTCACGCTCGGCCAACCCAGCCCGGATTCCATTCTCCACTTACATGAAAACATCCTAGAGGTTCTGGTCTTCCTCAAAGACCAATTTTAGTGCCCCAAATGGAGATCTAAAAGAGGCGTTTCAAAGAAGAGGTAATGTCCGTTACCGATTCTTTCAACTTTATTTCTTCTTCCACTTCTTCTTCTTAGATTGTTTCATTATGAAGTAATAACATCAGTATCACTCATATACTGATATGTTATTATAAGTATGAAACAACCCTATTTCACCATCTATCCATCCTACGGAAAACAAAATCACCGTGAGTGCGTACGTACGGAATACCGTCTCCATGCCGTGGTGTAATCTATTTTCCACTACCACCTTACTTGGATGGGTATAATGGTGTAAATAATAACTATATATGATTATTGTAAATTGAAATTGATTATTATATAGTATACATACACTCCAATACAATAACACGATCATGAGAACGATATCATCGCTCGTGCGTACGTACGGACTACCGTCTCCACGATGCGATGAGATTCATTCTCCACGTTAACCATTGATGAATGATTATAAAGTATATATAATAAGTAATCATGAAATATATGAAATAATAATGATACTATATTTATTGTATATATATTTATGTCATCTACTTAATTCCATTCAACTCAATAAGGGAACGAAAACAACGTTCATGCGTACATACGACCTACCGTCTCCATGAACGGTGTATTTCTTTCCATTTACTGATCTATTATATATATGTATATTCTGAATATATATTATATATAAATCATGTTTTATATTCTGTAATTAATTAATCATGATCTAAGTAATCATATGAATAATTACAAGTCAAAACACGGACGACAAATGAAACGATTTTACCCAAAACGCTCTTTAACATGCAATTTACAAAAGAACGGGTAAAATAAAGTCATAAGTGAACCATATATGATATCATAAAAATAATTATGATTTTGGAATAAGTCAATAACATTATTTAAATCATTATACAGGAGGTTCAGATACTTACAAAGCAAATCAGACCTAAGGTAAGGGAAATATCACAATCTCATTTTTATCCGAGATTGTTTATACTTTGGTATTTACTGGGGTGTATTTTATCATCCACATCCATGTTTACTCAATATGTAATATTATTTCTATCCACCTACAATTGTTTAAATCCAACTTTACCCTTCAGTGAGTTTTTAGTAAAAGATATGAATGAAATCTTTTGTTGTTTTTCGTACGAGGTACTTTTTGACATTTCTGAAAAAAGTATGAGAATAATGTTTTCTTTTAACTTATACGACATGAATGGATTTTAAAAAAATTATTTCCAAGAAGCTTCCCTTACAAGTTTTCAACTTTATTTTTAATCAACTTCTTTTAGTTTAAAATTCTATGACATATTAAGAAAGGAAAAATGTCTTTGAAGTAGAAAGGATATTTTCCTCAAGAATGGAGTTCAAGTGTTTTATCAAAATTATTTTCCATCTAAGATAATATAGGATTATGTTTATATCCCTATTATTACATTGATTTTATTATGTTGTGATCTAAATATTTTTATGAAATCCTTTATCTTATATGAATTGTTTTATGATTTCATGATGTTTAAGAATCCCATTTTTATTACATGGGTTATGCTATAATGTATGTTTTATGATTTTGTGGCACACATAGGAATGGTATCATTATGATATGGGTGGGACCTATATCTCCCTCAAATGCATTGGGTAAAGATTTTATATCTCATGAGATAGACATGGCTGAAACGTCAGGTTAAACCGGTTCAGTGAAACAGGACTGAAACGAGGAGTAAACTCGGTTCAGAAATGGACTTTGTCCACTAAGATAGTCTTGGAAATGTGTCTTGACTAATAAGAAATTATTCTCTATGATTACTTGTGTATGCCACAAAGTTTCTTGTTTTAGGTTATGATTATTGTGATTACATTTTACTACCATGATTTATCCCATGTTATGATATTATGATCTCTTTTGCAGGGCAAGATTTCCAAATTGTTATGTTCTTATGAATATGATGTGATTGATATTTCTTTTGCTTACCCTTACTGAGTATTTGAGCTCACCCTTTTATGTTTTCATTTCCCCAGGATATAAAGAAAGGTTTTAGGTAAAAAAGGATGATCTTTATGGGAGATGTTGAAGATCTTTCATCACGATTATAAGATTATATTCCAAGTTTCCAAAGACACTAAACTATTATGGTCCTTGTGTGAGTGTTTATGTTATATTTCACAAAAGTAATGTAATTTCCATGTACGTCAGGCTTTGGGTCTCTACAGTTGGTATCAGAGGAAAGGTTTAGTCAACCTTTGGAAGGTAGGATGCGAGAACTTTAGTGAGATCCCTAGAGATATTTCTAAGGTATGTCTAGGGATGTCCCTAAGGATAAGTATACGTATAGAATATAGTCCTAGAACTATGGTAATGATATTAGATTAAACCAAAGATGTTAGATATTGAAGTTAATCTCCCTTTATTATGATTTTTACCTCTCACACTATTCTTTTTGGGTCTTAGACGATGGCTGGAACCCGAAGGAACCGTGTTGATCAATGTAATGGACAATGCAATGATTGTCCTCCTGAACAAACAAATGTTATGGGAAATGGAGTGCAAAATCTTATTTCTATACTTACACAAGCTATGAATCATTTTGGACTTCCAAATGAGCAGAGAAGGGAACAATATTCTATTGATTCCTTCATGAGGAAACGTCCACCTTCTTTCAGTGGGTCTTCTGATCCACTTGTTGCCGAACAATGGATTAGTACTACTGAAAAGATATTTTCAGTTCTTCAATTTTCTGAAAATGATAAAGTCATCTTAGCAGTGTATCATTTGGAAGGTGATGTTGATCAATGGTGGAATCTTATCAAGAATACGAGGCCAAGAGATGAAATTGAGTCCATGGAATGGGAAAAGTTCAAGAACTTATTTTTCAATAAGTACTTCCCTTGTATTCATCGAACAAAGATGGAGAAGGAGTTTCTTGAACTAAAGCAAAAGGATGATGAATCTATTGGTATATACGAAGCGAATTTTACAAGGTTTTCAAGGTATGCATCTAGATTTATCATCCAAGCTGAAAGTAAAGTTGATCGATTCATCAGTGGCTTAAAACCAAATCTTCGAAGGGCATTAGCTATAAGAGACTTCAGTAGCTATGAAGAAATTGTGTGTTGTGCTATCAAGGTAGAAATTGAAGTCAGTGTTACTTATCCATCTCATAGTTTTTACGAGAAACGAAAGATGGAGTTCAAGGAGAAATCTCAGAATAATGGTGAAAAGAAGATGAATGTTTCCTTATGCTCAAAGTGTGGAAAGAAGCATGGTGGAGATTGTCTTAAAGGGACTAGAAAATGTTTTAAGTGTGGAAAAGAAGGTCATCGAGCAGCTGAGTGTCGAAGTAATGGAAAAAGGGTTTCTAATGATGTGAATAAAGAAAAGGCTGAAGGGAACTCACCACCAACACTTCAATGCTTCATGTGCAAGTAAATGGGGGCATTATGCAAATAAATGCCCTAATCCAAGGGTTAGTGATGATCGACATGAGAAACCACTTAAGGAAAATGACAAAGGGAAGTCACATGTGATCACTATTGGCAATGTTGAATATGACAACGACGCGGTGGAATGATTAAGTGTTTATGTAATGGGATTCCAAAATAATGTTGGATATAGTATCGTGGAATATTGGAATATTTATGTATTGGTCTATTGTGGTTTTCAATGGTACCGATAACCATAGAATTTGATTGAGATATTTTTGGAAAAAAAGATGATATGCGCATAATGAAATAAAAACGAGAAAATGAAATGTTTGACCGTATTCATGAGCTCATGACTGATATAAGGAGAAGGTTATATCATGGTTTGAGTATATAGAATTTTTGGATTTTGGTATGTGGAAAGAGTTAACTTTTGACTGCATTCATGTTTTCACTATGGTTCAATTAATGGGTATTCATTCTTCAATAGAATACTTGATTAAGGTATTCACATGTTTGTAATTTGACCAACAAGATATATCTTATGATATATGGGGGATAAATGGTGGCATTCACGTGATTGTTATGTGACATTTCAAGTAATCATTTTCTTTATACTATGAGCTTGGACCGAAGTATTTTAGATAAGCCAAAATATTGGAATGGATTATGTTGGACATAAGTTAGGATAGAACTTTTTTCTATATTATTGATGGGATGTTATAAAAATATAGCTTTAGAAAAAGGAAAACCTGCAGGATGGGCGACATCCCATCGCGTCGGACAAGGCTGTGGGAATCGAACCCACAACTGATGTGCGACTTGCCTTTATCACCTACCACTGGCCTACAGGAAGTCCCTCGTTAGTAGAAACTAGTTTTATTTTATTATGCGGTATGATATATGAAGTATAAGTTCATTTTTGAAATCGTATATGATTAACCTCACCATAGATGGACTTATGTATATTTGATAACTTTTGCTAACCTTTTGTTTGAAACAGATGGAATGACCCATCATTCTATCACATGATCTATTAACCCTTCATGAATAACAAATTCAAATTAATTTCATTAAAAGTTGAAGTGGAAATTGTTCAAGCACGAACAACAGTGAAATTGTACCAAAATCATGTAAGTATTTCTTTAATTCATCAACTTTAGGGAAATGATCTTGAAAACCTAAAATGTTGTCCTAGTGCCCTTATATCTGATGAATCAGATGGTACCTTAGATCATCACAAATCTATGGCTTTGTGATTGTTGGCTATTTCATATCCATGTTCTCTACCACTCTCCATCAGAACAAGATGGTTAGATTTTTCTTCCATATCCATATTTTCACCTATGTTCTCCTACGTGGAAACCCAGTGATGAGTTAATTTGGGTAACCATTACATTTCATACTTTAGTTTTTAAAGAGAAGTTTGGGTATTCCTTTTTACGATGTGGGTTTCTATTAAAGAAACTTTTGAGTAGTAAACCATTTATAACCCCGACGAATTTCGAGGGCGAAATTCATTTTAAGGGGGGTAGAATGTAACACCCCAAGATTTTATGAAAAATATTCTTTTTAATTTCATTAATGTCTTGTGTTTTATGCTACACCAAAAGGAGCTTCCACAACACACACCCTTGACTTTCCTTTCATTACACGCAATCACGACCTTCCTCGATAGCGTGTGTATTACGCAATACCGAGTTTCAATAAACAACGATATGCTATTAAAATATTATTAAAACTAGCCGTTATGAATAGTAATAACCACTTTTTTAAATTTTTTAAATTTATTTTTTCAAAATGGACTTCATTTTTGGATTCGGAATATCGAAATTAGCTTAGGGTGAAATTTGGTACTTTTCGGATAACTTTCATTTTCTGATGAATAGTGAAGATTACTAAATTTTAATTAAAAACAACCTTTTTAATCAAAATAATTAATAGTGATAAATTATTAATTTGAGTGGTTTTAAATTATATTTAGAATATATTTTTACAATTTAATACAATGTTGGTCATTGGATGTAATTTCACATTTAAACCAGACATAAACAAGTGTCAATCTTTTGATAGTTATTAACTCTTAAAAACAAGCTATTTGTTTAGACGATGGGAATTAATTTTTAAATTAATTAGTGCAAATTATATGTTTTTAATTTCTTAAAATAGATATCATTTTTGAGTTCATAATATCAAATATTTCTTAGGCCTAATTTTTGGTATTTTTCTGGAAACTTTCATTTTTTGATAAATAGTGAAACCACTAAGTGGTAGTTAAAAAAAATGATTTTTTCATAAAACTTAATTTTACCGCTTCTGTGAGTGGAATTTCAAAACTCCGAGAGACACTGTTGATTTCAGTAAGTAAAATGTGGTTCAATGAGATGAAAATAGTTTTTGGTGAATAGTAACTTTTTACTTTTTTTACCACGGTTAAAAGTAAATAGGGTAATTAAGGGTAAAAATGATATTAATATTGCCCTAACACATGTCCTAATTATATTGGATAAGTGTAATTCAACCATAAACAACCTTAGAAATAAGATATGACCATTTAGGCCCACTTGGATTAGATTAGGACCTTTATTATTAATTTATTTAAAGAAGGGTTAAAATAGTTAAAATCAAAGTTTAAAAAGTATATCATTTTTAATATACGATTATAAAAAATATAAATTCGACTATAAATATTCATTAGAAAGCTAACAATATTTCATACATAATTGTATTTTATTTGTAATTTTTATACATTAAATAATGTAATTTATTTATGACACAAAGATGATGCAGTAATTATCTTATTAATGAAATATTGACATAATTAATGTTATAAATACCAAAATAAATGTAATTTGAGACTTTTTTTGAATTCCACTAATTTTCTAGGTTAATATGACATGTTAGTATTAATTTAATTAACTTTTTTTGAACTAATAATTCTGTTATGATTTTCACAAAAATCAATTACTAAATAGTGTCAAAATTGAAATAAAATAGATTTTAAAACAAATATTATATTAGTAATTGTTATTTTATTCCTAAAAATCTAAGGATCGGCCTAATGACTTAGATAAGGTAATATATATTAATAATAAACAACTTGGGGTTCGTTTGTCTACTTATAGTAAGTTTATTAACCTTATAGTATAAGAACACAAGAAGACACGGTAAAAGTAAAATTATTTTACTTAATGTTAAATCTAAATAATAAGGTTACAATAGGAACCTAAACTTGTCTAAATTCTATTCGATGAGAGGATTTCGACCCATACCTACCTTATCTTCTAAATAAATCAATTTTTAGCTATTTAAAACCGAATTTGGATTTATAATAAAATAATATTTTTTGTTATTCAAAAGGTGCCCCTCTCCTCCCTTATAAAAGGTCACCTCCTCCCTCTCTTCCTCACACCACTTTGAGCCTTCAGGCTCGGCCAACCCCAGCCAAATTACATTATCCACTTCCATATAAGCATCCTAGAGGTTATGGTCTTCCTCAAAGACCAATTTTAGTGCCCTAAAAGGATATCTCAAAGAGGCGCTTCAAAGAAGAGGTAATGTTTGCTATCGATTCTTTCAACTTTATTTCTTCTTCCACTTCTTCTTATTAGGTTGTTTCATTATGAAGTAATAACATAATTATCACTCATATACTGATATGTTATTATAAGTATTAAACAACCCTATTTCACCATCTATCCATCCTACGGAAAACAAAATCACCACGCGTGCGTACGTACGGAATACCTTCTCCACGCCGTGGTGTAATCTATTTTCCACCACCACCTTACTTGGATGGGTATAATGGTGTAAATAATAACTATATATGATTATTGTAAAGTGATATTGATTCTGATATAGTATACATACACTCCAATACAATTCCACGATCATGAGAATGATATCATCGCTCGTGCGTACGTATGGACTACCGTCTCCACAGCGCGATGAGATTCATTCTCCACATTAACCATTGATGAATGATTATAAAGTATATATAATAAGTAATCATGAAATATATGACATAATAATGATACTGGATTTATGTGTATATATATGTATGTAATCTACTTAATTCCATTCAACTCAATAAGGAAACGATAATAGCATTCATGCGTACGTACGACCTACCGTCTCCATGAACGATGTATTTCTTTCCAGTTACGGATCTATTATATATATGTATATTATGAAAATATATTATATATAAATCATGTTTTTTATTATTTAATTAAGTAATCATGATGTAAGTTATCATATGAATAATTACAAGTCAAAACACGGACGACAAATGAAATGATTTTACCCAAAACGCTCTTTAACATGGAATTTTCCAAAGAACGGGTAAAATAAAGTAATAACTGAACCATATATGATATTATAAAAATAATTATGATTCTGGAATAAGTCAATAACATTATTTAAATCATTATACAGGAGGTTCGGACACTTACGAAGTAAATCGGACCTAAGGTAAGGGAAATATCACAATCTCATTTTTATCCGAGATTGTTTATACTTTGGTATTTACTGGGGTGTATTTTATCATCCACATCCATGTTTCTTCAATATGTAATATTATTTCCATCCAACTAAAATTGTTTAAATCCAATTTTACCCTTCGGTGAGTTTTTAGTAAAATATATGAAAGGAAGCTTTTGTTGTTTTTCGTACGAGGTACTTTTTGACTTTTTCGAAAAAATTACGAGAAGAATGTTTTCTTTTAACTTATACGGAATGAATGGATTTTAAAAACATTATTTCCAAGAATCTTCCCCTAAAAGTTTTCATGTTTATTTTTAATCAAATTCTTATAGTTTAAAATTTTATGACATATTAAGAAAGGAAAAATGTTTTTAAAGTAGAAAGGATATTTTCCTCAAGAATGGAGTTCAAGTATTTTATCAAAATTATTTTCCATCTAAGATAATATAGGATTATGTTTCTATATCTATTATTACATTGATTTTATTATGTTGTGATGTAAATATTTTTATGAAATATTTTATCTTATATGAATTGTTTTATGATGTCATGATGTTTAAGAATCCCATTTTTATTACATGGGTTATGCTATGATGTATGGTTTAAGATTTTGTGGCACACATAAGAATGGTATCATTATCAGATGGGTGGGACCTATATCTCCCTTAAATGAATTGGGTAAAGATTTTATATCTCATGATATAGACATGGCTGAAACGGCAGGTTAAATCGGTTCAGTGAAACAGGACTGAAATGAGGAGTAAACTCGGTTCAGAAATGGACTTTGTCCACTAAGATAGTCCTGGCAATGTGTCTTGACTAATAAGAAACCATTCTCTATGATTATGTGTGTATGCCACAATGTTTATTGTTTTAAGTTATGATTATTGTGATTACATTTCACAGCCATGATTTATCCCATGTTATGAAATTACGATCTCTTTTGCAGGGTAAGATTTCCAAATTGTTATGTTCTTATGAATATGATGTGACTGATATTTCTTTTGTTTACCCTTACTGAGCATTTGAGCTCACCCTTTTATGTTTTAATTTCCCGAGGATATAAAGAAAGGTTTTAGGTATATAAAAAGGAATATCTTTATGTGATATGTTGAAGATCTTTCCCCATGATTAGAAGATTATATTCCGAGTTTCCAAAGACACTAATCTATTACGGTCCTTGTGTGTGTGTTTATGTTATAATCCGCAAAAGTAATGTAATTTACATTTACTTCAGGCTTCGGGTCTCTACAGGTTCCACATTCCTCAATTCAAAGAATTATTCTTTGATGGAGAGGTTCTTCATTTGGAGGATTTTCTTCCCAGTTCTCCAAGGATCTCCCAAATCTCCTTTGCCAATGATCTCCACAAAAAGGATGAGGAGCCAATTTTAATTGAGTTAAGTCTATTAACTCAATTAGTTGTCGCCACAATAATTAAACTAATGTTTGAAAATTTAATTTGGGGGAGATCCCAAGAGTTAAATCACATTAAAGAGGGAGTTCAAGGGGGTCAGGTGGTCCCCACCACTGCAAATAAAAATTGAGCGATTTTAAAAATAAAATAAAAGTTGTTATTTGTTTTATTATTACTCTTTTAACTCTCCCATGAAATTCACAAAAACTAACTTTCATCCTCGATCTACTAAAGTCAAGGTGAATGTATTTTTAGGTGAATATCAACGTTGCGAGTTCAACGGTGCCCTCAAATTTCAATTCCAATCACTAGTTCAAAAGTTATAGAATTCAACTTTCACATTTACTAATCGTACCCAAAAAAAAGTTCAGAAAATTATTTACAGTAACCCTCAACCCGCACCGGTCGAGGTTAGGCTTTGACTAAGTGAAACACACCCCAACGAACCCAAAAATACACTTGTATTTCCAATACAATTTACTATTTAAATGTTATGGATTTTAAAATAAAATAATTGTTACTTAATTATTTTATTTATGGCCAAAAACTAACTTTCACTGGTGGCCCACACTAACCAATATTTGTATCTTCCTAAAGATAGAATACCCTCACTATTTCAGCAGTGGCCGCGTATTTTCAATCTAAGTTAATGTTTGTGAGTTATACGGATTTGAAAAATAAAATAATTTATTTAATTATTTTATTTATGATTATGAAATTTTGGGTTTTCTCACAAGAGGCCCGCGCCGACTAAATTTAAATCGCGGCTAGGGTAAACCCACCATCTTGAATGCAACGGTGTCCTCAAATTTTTGATCTGAGTTACTGTTTAGGATTTATTCCACTTTTTTAGGAAAACTTCTTATGCACAGTAATTTAAACTCAAACAAACTTCGTCGGATCATCCTGGGTACTCTAGGACTCGGAATCGCGTGCCCTTAGATTTCATGGTCTTGAAATAATTCCATATATTTAAAAAAAATTATATGGAATTTCTGAAACATTTCATTGTTCCCCATACATAACCAATAAATTTATTATATATTTATGTGACATATTTAGATAAGTAACTAAAAAATATGTGAATGTGTAGATGCTCATCACTAATCCATTGGTTCAAGGTTGACCACACTCACTTTATATAGTGTCAGTGTGTGTCTAAAAATTTACCGTCATCCAAAAACCATGGTTATACACTCCCCAACAAATAAAACACATCATCTAAAAATACAAGGGAATATCCATACACTTTTAGGGATTAAAATCATCAAGAATCACACATTGTATCAACAACATGTTTGGGGAAGAATGAAATCTGTAAATACATGGTTTAATCAACACATTTATAGGAAATAAATACATAAAAAAACTGAAGTTTTTATTTTCACCCTTAGAGAAAAGAAAATAATCAATATACACATGGGTGTATTCACACCCAAATATGATGGGATTTCATCTATAAACCTAGAGGTGTATCCACAGCTTATTTGAAAATAAGATCACTTAGAATCTCAAGGGAATATCCACACCCTATTTAGGAATAAATTAATCTAGTAACATGAATGAAGGATGGATCTATGGAGAATAAAAATTTCATTCCATGTATCTCAATAAAACATGGTGAAAAATTCAGCCTTCTTGAATCATCTTAGTGTACACAACTCGATGTGGTTGGAATTCTACCAAAAACCATCTCATAATATGAGGATACAATCTTATCAAAATGACCAAAAATTAGCTACATATACCTATTAAGATCACAAAATTGATTCTTATTTTAAGTTGACAACCAAAATCATCACTACCAATTTCCCCCATACACCCCCATTTAGGTCATCTAACAACGAGGTAACCCATCATGGTCCTCAAGGTAACCTAAAAAAATGATCCTCCCTTGGGATCATTGATATCAATTTCCATATATAGGTCCAATAACATCACATAGAGGTATTAATATCCCACAGTTTCATCATAATCACATTACAAACTCATTGGTCTCATAAGAATATCCTCACTGGTTTCAAACTTAATGGATGAGACACTACCCATCTCATTTCTTGTGTCATCACACGTTGTTCCTCTGACACAAGATATCTATAGTATACATATGGATTACCCACCCTAGAACTCACATCTCATTTGGTATGTAACACTGACCTGTTCACATATAAACTAGCTCAAAGGATTTCAGACAACTCAATTTTCACACATGGTTAATCCTTAGTCCATCTGTAGAACCTCATTCCCTTTCTAATTGTAAATTCGTGAAAGAATTTTTTTAAGATATTCATTTTGATAATCAGGATTGAAATTTTCCAAATATTTTTTTCTAAAGTTTTATAATATAACCCTTTGGTTTTAGTAGTAACCACACATTTTATGAATATAAACCCATCACCAGGATTTGAAAATTCAAATTCAATATCTTATAATCAACTAAAATTGGGGTTAAAAAATTCACAATAAACTAAAATATAGACATAAATACTATCCCTAACTAATAAACTCAATCCATATGATCATAAACCATGATCCACCTCGAGTCATGCCTTCATTAGCAGTCCATGCTTTGAACTAAAGGGTTCACACAATAAATGGTGCTTGATTAGTGGTGTGGACCTCTCCTTGAGGATTTCATGTCATTAACCATGTTTTAGGACATCAATGGAGTTTTTATGATAGATGATACCAATGCCTGGGGTTTTTCATAGGGAAAATCTCATGTTAATTCCATGAATTAGTGTTGGGTATTTTTTTGATAATGGAATGTTCGTCATTTTTTAAATTAGGCTTCAGTTGTTTTGGCGGGTTATAGGGAACTTAAGGAGTCCATTTAGATATCCTCTCATCTCTCTCATCACTACATCATCCTTATTTCATTTGGGATGCTTATGGTAGTGATTTTGTGGTGATTTTATTGTATGATTTTTCTTATTTTTCATTATTTTCGTTTTTTCTCTTCATAAATGCTGATTTTAGTGTGTTTTTAGGTTAGGGTTTAATGTCAATTCCACCAGATCATGGTAAAGTAAACTTATAATAATTGGTGTTTTCATGTGATGGATATAGGATGTACAAAAATATGTCATTATGTTATTTCATGGTGTTTTTATTAAGGTAAGTCTCCATATAAATTTTCTTATGGTTTTTTATAGAACTGGATACAAATTTTCATTGGAATGGGAGTATAAATTGGGTCATTCACATGGCGTGGTTTAGGTGCATATCGAGAGTAGACTACATCCTTTCTAATGGTTTGGGTGAGTGGTTGATGTCCAATTATATTTTAATCTTTATTTTAAATTTAATTTTTTGATGAATTAATTAAAAAAATTAAAATGAGTTGAATAATTAACATTGAATAACTTAAAATTAATTGTTTTGTATTTTGACATGAGATAGGTTCTCATTGCATTGAGGTAATCTTGGATGGGCTTTTGAAGGGATGTAAAAGCATGATTTTAATAATGAAAATGATTATTTTGTTATAGTTTATCCCTCGCACATAACCCATTAATATTATGCATTTCTCTTATATGCATTTGATTTTTGTAGACTTTTCCCTAATTGAGATCAACCTCTTAAATTATATAATTTATATAATTTAATGTGAATGCATATAAATGAGTTAAAAAAATTTCATAGGGCTGTGATAGATACATTTTTACAATATTGATTTACTTAGTCTTCTATGTATGAATGCTTGATTATGATTGTGTTTCCTTATAAGTCTTGGACCCTGAGGGGTGTAAATTAACTAAAAGAAGGTGAAGAATTTATAGCAACCCTAGCATTATGATCCCTTAGTGACATCCATATTGAGGTGAGTGATGAATTTGGGTGGTTAGGAAAGGTATTGTCCATGTGAGATCTATAATATACCTTAAATCCTTTGGGCTAGTGAGATGAATGTAGGGAGAGTGTTTCTATTCCACTAATATTGTTATTATATGGTTGGGTAAACCATGTGAAGATTTATAGTTGGATGGGTTAGTTGACTAACCTATGGATGATTTCATAATGGATATGGAATGTTTCTATCTTCTTAGAGTTTTGTCCTTGGGGATTAATTACGAATCAAATATGGCCTTGATAGGACAATGATTATATAGATGGATATTATAAATTCTAGATGATAGGGGTGGACTCAAGAGGCAAGAATATGATAAAGTAACCAAGGTGGGGTTTCTTGGAAGGTATGTGACCTAATTAACCTCAGTTGATTCCCCAATGATATTTTGTCCCAAGAGAGGGTGAAAATTATAGATTGTTAGTGAGAATTTTCAGCGTCACTATTGAAACTAAATCAACTGTGTCAAACCAATTTGGCATTAGTAATGATGATTAGCTGTGTGATTGAGAGGTCGACCCCTTCTATGTGACATAGGTTGGGACAACTATCCAACCCTTGTGAGATGCATTATACGATACGGATAAAGTGGGATTCACTACCCAATAATTTGTTTTAAGATATATTGGATGACTTGGATTTTATTCGAGGATCTGGATTTGATTCCTGTTATAATGTTTCTAGATTTCCTAGAAGGGTATATCATGGCTTGATAATATGGATTCTTAGTTGTTAAGTCCTTTGGGTTTTCAGATGTGGTTTTACTAGTGCATAATTCAATGGATTTATATGATTTTATCCCAAGTAGTGTAGAGACACCCCCATGGATCTATATGATTCTTTACAGATATTATTACCCTCCTAAGATTTCAGATGTTGTTTTTCTGACAGGGTACACCATAGATATATATCATTTGATACTACGAAATGTGGAGACACACCCTTGGACATAGGTTGTGGGTTTCCAGAAGGGTATAACCAAACTATAGTAGATGGATTCTTAGAAAGACCCTAATTATTTGAATGTTATTTTCCTCTCAGGGTTCACCATCCCTCAATGTGATGGGTGGATTATCAGTGAGATTCATATTTCCTAGTTCACTCTCCAATAAATCATATTTGAGAATTATATTGGTATTTATGGTTTTGTGACATTCTCATATTCAATACAGAATAAGATGAAGTAGGTTTGGGTATGTCCTTGGGTTCACATGAGAACCTAAGAAATAACATTTCTTATTTATTTATGAATTTTCTTATAATTGAACAACATTATGAGCATATCAGATGTGTACACATTATATAGACTAGTTTTATATGTTACTATGTCGTTATTTCTCTAATAAGTTGTATTCACACCCTTCTAGGGTGTCAATGAAAATTATGTACCTTAGTAGACTTCTGGTTAGGTAGAGACCCAGAGTACCATGGTTGAGTGGGATATCTCAAATCAGATTGGATATTGGTATGAATTGTTGCATCAAAAGTTAGTTTATCCTTATTGAATTTTTATTCTATGATTGTTTTCTATTTTATATATGACTAAAATAGTGGGTGATTACTGTTTTATACTAGCATGACTATGAGTTGGTATGATTGGTTACATATAAATTATAATTTTTATAGTGATAGATATGTTAATTGATTCTTTGTACTCTAATTTTTATTAAATTTTATAATTTATGGTAATTGTTATATATTATTATACATTTTGATATTGGGGTATAGTATCACCATGATACTACCTTTGAACTTCATTCCTAGCTGGAAATGTCTATTACATAAGAAGGCATGCCTAATGTCCATGTTGATAATTCTCTAGATTGGTAACTGATCCATGGATATAGACCAAGGAATGAAAATAAAAAAGTATTTCTCAATTCTTCACTCACCCCCTATTAAAAGTATTTATGGGAACCTATCACCAGGGTAACTACGTCTTATTCTCTTAATTAATTTCAATTCCCACCCATTTAAGATTGTATATCACAAAAATAACTATTATAATAAAGGCCTTATCCACCAGTGGCCAAGGCATCTAACCAATTAACAAGGTCCCATCAATTTCCTTGGTACATTGTTCAGTATCTACATGATAATTTAATTATAATTAAATAATTTATTAAAATTTAAAAAGTCAAACTCCCTCTGTGGTAAGATTGAACATACAATATTCCATATAAGTCATGCATAAAACCATGGGGAAACTATATAAGGATCACTTACCTTAGATATGGAGTTATACACTTTAATCATAGCCTAGTATCTCTCTCTTGATATCATCCAAGACCAGCCGACCATCACTTATCATTATGAGGCCATAAAACATGCCAAAACATCCAAATTAATTAATTATAATAAAAATAATATCAATTATATAATTAAAATTAATTTTATATTAAAAAGGATATGGAATTATCATCAAACAAGTCATTGAGCGACCTCATCTCACTAAAACTCTGAACAAATGTACATGGAAGGCCCAATACATACTATTGAAAAAATCATGGGAAAATCACTAACAATCAACACTTCTTTACGACTATATTTTATTTTATTTAATCAAATATTAGATATACATTATATAGAATCATATATTCAATGAAACTGCATGGCATGGAATTTGATCACCATCACAAGAAATACTACTTCCATTATATGTTTAATCCTTATCATGTAGTGATGAATCTACCATGATCGAGTGTAATACACAAAGAAATAATAATCCAATGAATAAAAATCAAAATAATTACATGGGAAAGGAAACAAGGGGGAAGAAGGGTGTAGTATAACTTTCAATCGCTACCAATATCACATCAAAATCCACCCCTAAAGGAATATGATATAAGAAATTAATGGGGTAAGATACCTTATGTTTCCATATATGAGTGAGAAAGAGATAAGGGTATAATTATATGAAAATATAAAGGAATAAAATGAGTTTTTCCCTATTTTAGAAATGTGGGTCACACCATGACATGCCCTAAGTCATGGTGCACCTCCTAGTAGCCCCTAATGAATCACTGACATCACTGGTAAAATATTCTAAACATCAACCAAATTGAAATTTAATATAGGTATCCCCTATATCCTTTAAGACACATCGACCAAAATGGAATCCTAGATAATGTCACTCACTATTTCTAATTGTAGAAACATAAAAAACCCTCAATAGTAACAGATATCAAAACACCAATGCCTCTGGATCTATAGCATGATGAGATTTACTAGGAACCATAATGGTCTCCCAAAATACCTAGAGCTCGTGGATTTTGGACTCTATGAAATTCCACATGATCATAAAGATAACATTATTGGTGAAACACTTGTCTTGGTAATTTTTCACCACATTGTATTTCATATTGGGAGCTACTCTCATCAAAACTCCCAGCCAAGGAATTTCTATCTAGATGTTTTTTACTATGGGTTTTCCAAGGTTCCATGCCTACCAGTCACAATATTCCCTCCATCACATATATTCCCTAAGAATCTTGGAAATAAAAAATTCCAATCACCATGGGAAGTTTTCAGGACGTTTCCAAAAAGAACCCACCTAGAGCACTATGTACTCACCCAACCATTCCTAGAAATCCAATCAAGCACCCAGAATGCCTCTCTATCCTTAATTCATGTCCCTAAACATCCCCTTGAGATACAAAACTACTACTAACTCATATAAGTGTCTCTATTCACATATGATACCAAATCATGACCATCAATCCAAATTTACTAGGAATTTCTCTAATCATGAAAAAATGGATCCATTCAACTGTAATGAGTTTCCCTAATTATTTATTCCATGAAAATTATTAATTTCATGAATATTCATGAAAAATATAATTTAAATTCATTTTATGATAATATGTCATATTTTTTTTAACAATCATACATTGATATTAAGGTGGCAAATCCTTTTAATAAATGATATGAAATGAACAAAAACATATTAGTTCAGGGGATATTTATTGTCTAAAACTTTCTAGTATTTTTTTTATATTTTAATTTTTTATAATTATATATGTCCAAGGATATCTGGTTATAATTATTCAAAAATTATATATCCATCAATTGGTATTGATTTCTTCAACATGAAGAATGTTTGAATGACCTCAAAAAATTGATAGACAACTGTATGAGTTTGTATTAAATTCATTGAGTTATGGAAACCATTTTTTTTCTAATTCACACACTCATATTTTTTACCATATGTATAGATTACAAGACATAGAGTTCAATAAATAATGGAATATATCTTAATAATGAATTGATACACCAATTTTTAATATAATATTTATTTCTATCAATAATTAGAAGAGAATAAAAAGATAAAAACATATGAGAAAGGGTGAGAGCAAAGAAGATAATGAATTTAGTTGATGAAATTGGAAGGTCATATTGACATCACATTTTCTAGTACTAATATTGAAAATAATACTACGAGAGATTTTTTTATCCTAAATTGTGGTTTTTGTTATATTTACTTTCAATGTAAATATATATTTATTATGCTTTAAATAGGTAAATAAATAAGTGATGCACAGGAGTTATTTGGGGTGGCCAAGTATGTTATAAGGATGAATGAAGCTTCATTGAAAATATTAGGATGATTAATTTTTGATTCCTTTATTAGATTATATATTATAGTTTTAATTACATGGTAAGTATATTTCAAGAAAATGATTTATATAGTATTCATATATCTTAACATATCTTGCCTATAAATAATTTTATAAAGCATGAAAGATTAATAAAATACTCATGGATTAGTTTCTTCTCCATATTTTCATCTATATGAGTTATAATAAGTCGTGTACTTTTAATTCTATTTAGATATGAAAGGTCGTGTGTTCTAGGAAGGTAATTTGAGCTTTGTATGAATTCAGAAAGAATTTTGTATGACATCTGAGTTAGTTTGTAGGGAAATTATTAAGACTTGAATTTTTATGATGTAATTTAATATTATAATACCTAGGAAAATAGATAAATGGATAAAAATAAAATACTATTACTTATCTCATCTGTCCGTTCATCCTACCTACCATTGGTTACAGTCCAGGCATAAATCCATGTGTCAGTATAAAAAATCATATAAGGTGCATTGAATCCACTTGGGTCCACGGAGATTTGAGAGATAATGTTGGCTAACGGTTCTCATAATCCAATTCTATGGGTTTTAATGGTGAGTAATGATAGAGACCTATCTCCTATAGGACATCAATGAACCCCTAAGGGAGAATGATTGTGTATTAAGTTGTGTCATCTAAATTTGTTCTCTATAGTGGGAATAAATTATGTGTATAGTGTTAATCCATTTAAAATATATAAATTTGTGGAATCTTTATCAAAATTACTCAACTTATTATCATCATAATATTTCATAACTATCAATTGTAATTCATATTAAATTATCCGAGCAATAAAAAGATGGATCAATCCCCATTTGATAGCAGAAATATCATACCACACCATTAATTCTTTCAAGAGATTGATGTATTCAATAATAGAAGGGTTTTTATATTTAATGGTCCCTGAAATAAGTTATAGGAAGTTATATATGGGAACAAAAATATTACTTTCTAAATAGAAGAAATTAATCAGATGATTATTTGTGAAAATATTTTATGGATTCAATCTCACAATGAGATTGAAACCCATTATTATACAAGATATGTTATTAAATCAATTTCAATTTGTTTAAAGTTAAAGAGGTGCACATTTAAACATAGTGTAATATCATAGGTACTAAAATGGAGAGATGAGAGAATCCACACTATAGTGAAGGTGGTAGTGCATGTAAAATGGAATGAAGATTCACACCATGCATTGGTGATGATTATTTTTGGAGATTTGTTAAGATAGACCCATACTGCAATGAAATGGGGAAAGAATTAATAAAACACCATAATATTGGGGACATCAGAAAAAGTGGACCACATGTGAAAAATGATGATGTGGACCACATCATCGTCAACTTTTGGTAACCATTTTAGGAAGCCTTAAATGTTTGGTTTTCTTTGAGGCTCACCGTGAGGATCTACATGTCATGACTATTTTTCCTATGAGTTTTTCATTCATACTTGGAATTCAAAAAAGTAAAATTTGTATAGAATATAAGTAGATAAGGATAAAAATATTATTTAATATATCTCAAATAATTAAATAATTCTGAGTCTTTTAGAATATTGATGAATAAATAGAATTCTAGATGTTAGATTTAAGGAGTTTAAATGGTATTGATTTATTAGTATTTGAATTTAAAATATTTTTATCATTATTCCTATAAAGTGAATATAAATATAATATGAATACGAATGAAATTATTAATATTAAATTTAACATAGTTTCATACTTTTTATGTTGAATAAGTGTGAAAAAAAATTGATGCAACACTGTATTACATAACCTAAGTATTGATCTAAGACGAAGAGATAAAATGCCATATGTATAATTTTCCAATATTGTGAGGTGATGACTGATAAATAATATCATGTGTATCTACAAAACATTTATCTACATATAATAAATAATAATAATAAGAAGTAAATGGGGGTGACATTCATCATTTGATCATATTTTGGGAAAATATATTGGCTCATTGCTTTAAGAATTCAAAATAATGTTTATAAAAACAATGATTTCACATTTTTAAAATCATTGGGAAATATAGAATTATTAATTTAAATTATAATTAAAAACATTATATAAATTAGTAGACATTTTAATATAGTGTTCAATTTCAGATAAAAATAAAGCTTTATGGTTACACCCATATTTCATTCAGGACACTTTAGCTTCATTTAACATGAGTCACCTTAGTAGAAATATTTAACCTTCAATGATTTATAAACAACAATAGATCCAATGAAATAAAATTATAAAATGTGGGATGAGGAAAATAAATCTCATTAAGAGATATTGAAATATGAATCTTGGTATCCCATTGAAAAACATGAAACCCCATGAAGATTATTACCATTTTTACAATTGAGCATAGATCACAAAAATAAAACATCTACACCATTAAAAATAAATTTTTCCTAAAAGAAAACCATTTAATCCCGTTATGATGAATAGGAAAAACCATCATGGAATATTATGGAATGATGAAACTCATGAAAATGTTCCTTTTAAAAATAAACATTTCACATTTAACAGTTTATATACATTCTTAACCTCATAAAATAAAATACTTAATTAAAAACATTTTTGAGAGAATAATATATGTGTATTTGAGAATTATATTCCAAAATCTTGTTAACTATTGTTTTTCACATATCAGAATATTAAAACCCATTTAATTCCATAGGAGTGACCAACTCAGTTATCCCCATTATTTTCTCCTTTGAACATTGCATCATTACCCAATGTATTGGAGAGATATATCAGGATCAACCATCATTGTATGTTATTTCATGATGAATTATCAAAATTTATAATGATAAATTAACTAACACTAACAAAATATTAATATTTCACTTTTTATCATGAAACCTCCATTAAATTCATGAGTAAAACACTTTCCAGTATCACATAATCATATGGAGAAATATTCTTATTTTAACTCTTAAAGAATAAAAATTACTTGAACAGTGGGAATGTGATATTGTTTCAATAAACATGTATACATTCAGATGAATCATGATAATGAACAATGACTATGATGATTGGAAAACATGGTCAATCTAAATAAGTTAAAAAACTCTCTTTCACTTTTGTAAAAAATAAAAAAATACTCCAACGGAAGGAATTCAAAAGTCTCATTTTCAAACCATTATAATGAAAGTAAAAAATAGTTAAAAATAAAAATTAAAATACATTTATGTCTAATTAAAGAAATTATATAAACATTTAAGATAATCTCAGTATATAATAAAATATTTGGAAGGAAAACATTTTGATTAGATTTTTAAAATATAGTATCTTACCTTAATTCTGGTATACATTTGTATATTATATAACTCCTAAATAATAATTTTATATTAGTTATTTACAATATTTATAACCATTTTTATTTTCATTTCATTAAAATTATACTCCTTATATCATCTATTACAATTTTTTATTTTGTAAATATAATGATTATGTTCATATTGGATGTGTTGGGGTTATTTGGTTTTTAACCTCAAAACAATGTGAGTGCATTGACCATGGTAAAAAGGCCTATGGTTAAATTAACTAAAAAATAATTAATTTTTTTAATTATCATATTTACACAATTAATATAATTTTATAAAAATCCATGTAAGGTGGTCAGGAAGAATGATGCACATCATTTCATATAAATAGTAGTCTGTATATATGGATGAATAATGTTTTCATTTTAATACTAGTTTCAAAAGAATTAAGGTCGATGATGATTTAATTTTCAAAAGCATACATATGTCATAAATTTCATATTTATTCCTTATTTCCATTCTTATTAACATCCTAGTAAAATGAAAATGAAAAATGATTGACATCGCATCAGGGAGCTTGTAGCACACACATATTAATGAGTGACAATACCATTTTACAAAAGATGGAAAGGGAATAAGGTTTGTAATATATTATTTTAATGAATGATAATTATTTAAAAAATATCATATATATTCAGTTTATCTAATATTTTATCCTACTATATGATTCGGTGATGAAAAATGAAATACATTGCTTCATGGATGTGGTAGACCACACGTACATACAAGAGATGTTTTCATTTCACATAGGATGGAAAAGGATATTAAATGAGGGTTTTAGATCAATATAATAAAATTTAAATATATGGATGATACCAATTAAATTATATCAGAATATTTATATAATACATGAAAGGGGTATAATAGGAAATAAACATGAATCATGTAGTTAATAGTTGTATATATTCATTTGAAAATGGCACTTAGATTACACTTTAAGGATTAATAAATTAGTTTGGGTGAGACCAAGACCACTATGACATGGGGAGTAGAGTATTGAAGGTTTTTGGGAAGACATTGGTTTTTTAAAGGACTTAATATATGTGAATAACATAAGATAGGAGGTCCCATTTTATTAGTGACGGGAGTGGCAATCTTTTAATTATTTAATGTTGTAAAAATATATAAAGTACTATTCATACGAATATCGCTCTAAAAAATATTATTTATATTAAAATATGATAATCATTGATATCCAATCATCCAATAATAATTAAATAACTATTTTCACTCCTTATAACTAATTTTTTACTCTAATTTAGTTGTTTTTCTATTTAATAAGGTAACTAATTTTTTCCAATGTGACAATTCAAATTGACCAAAATGAAATTAACCTTAGAAAAATTTTAATAACATGATTCAAAATTTTAAATCCATATTATCTTATTAAATTTATAAATTATAAAATCATTCTAACAAAAATATGAAAAATATATAGAATATAGTTCCTAAAAAAATCCCCTTTTTAAGCATAAAAATTATTTTTCACCATAATTAAATTTAAGAATAATTTATATGGAATTAACTTTAATTTTCTGTTAAATGTTTTTTTTAGTTTAACATTAATCCCAATAAAAAATAGAGTAACTTATTAAATAATATAAATGAGATGATAGTTTTAATAAAAATTGATAATTTTGACTATTCTCCCAAAAATCAATCTCTTGAGAAAAAATCCCAAAAAATAATCCAAGGACAAATTCATTATGTTGAATCCAAATTTTAATTAATTAGACCCATTTAAAATTATAAAAAAAATAAATTTACATTTTAAATAAAAACATTTAATACATTGAAAAACAATTTAGTTATATTAAATGGTTTATTTTGCAAAGAAAAAATTTATTAGACTATGATGAATATCAATTCATAAAACGAATACTTATAAATAATAAGATTGATTTATTTATATGTTTTCATAGGTTTTCAAATTATTCTCCCTTTAAATAAATTATATCCTCAAAGTATATTCATTACATGAATAATTGAGGGTATTTTTCCCACATATCTTTTTGGGGTTCTCATATTTCTTCCTTGGTTATATTATTCTTCCATAAAACCTTTATCAGGTGAATCTAATTATTTCATTGAACCTTCCAACTATGATTCAATATTATAAATATATTACCTTTTATATGAATTATTTCCATCCAACTTTCTATCCTTGGGGATCAAAAACATAAATGAATTCGGTACATATTTCCATAGAAATGAAATATGAAACATATCATGTACCTAGGGTAAACATAGTGTTATGGAAACTCGATATGAAACTAATCATAGTTTTTCAAAATTTTCATATATTCCTATATATTCTAGACATAATTTCACTTTCCTTCTAAATTGAATAACACTTTTCCTAGGATATTCATTAAGATAAAACTTATAACCAACCTCAATTGAGAGATCTTCCCTTTAGTTATCTACATAAATTGTTTCCTTACTATCATGTGCCCTAAAATGGTGTTGAATCTTATTTACCACTCTCAACCATTTATTATAACAACTCGAATCTGAGTAAATTCCTTTTAATTACTTCATCTAAACATGATGGAGGTCGACACCTATTTCTATATACTTCATAAAATGGTTTCATCTATATTGTATATTAGAAAATACTATTTTAGGAAAATTACACCAATAAAAGATGTAGAAACCTACATTCCTGATAATCCAATGAGTATTCTTGAATCATATCCCTTAAATTCAAAATTTTTCGATTTAACTGGCCACTATATTGAGGTTTAAAAATTTTAGTGAAATTTAATTCATTAAGAAATGTCTTCTGAAGTCCTTTCCATTTTTTTTGGTAAATCTGGGATTATGATTAGATACAACAGAGAGGGAAAATCTATTTAATTTCACTTACTTTTTAAGATATAACATTTCAAGCCGATACAAAGAAATTTTATCTCAAATTTGAAGAAAATGAATTTTTTTTACAAATGATCAAATGTGAACCAAATCATGTAAATAACATGAGATATATTTGTTAATACCAGAATGAAATCCATGGATATATTCTCTTATTACGACTCAGGAAGTAGAAAAGTCTAAATCAAACCCTAATATTGTTTTATTCAACTTTAAACAGTTAAAAATCCAAAAATTTAATTGTAAAATAATCAATATATTTCTTCATTCCACCCCATTAATAATATTCATGAATCTATATATATGCCTTAGTACTTCCAGGATGCATTGAAAATAGAGATATATGAGAGTTACTCAATAATTAATTCTTCAACTAGGAATCACATGGAACATATAAACTATTTCAAACTCTCATAAAACCTTCTTAGTCAATGTTAAATTCATGAAATATTCTATTCTTGTCCAATTATACCATTTCGATCAAAAAAATGATCTTAATTTTTAGCACGGTTAATTACTTCTAAAAAAGAGGATTTCATTGATACTTGAACCGATATAGAGAGAGTTGATCATGTGAAATATCTATGCTAACATTCATTAAATCATTAACCAAAGTATCATATTCCAAATATATGTTGTTTAATGGCACATTATCTTTTCAACTCAAGTCATTATATTCCTTATTTTATTTACTTCAATGATAATGAATCAAGAAATCTTAATCCTTTATCAAATCAAAGCATCCTCTATAACACATGTTTTACTCAATTTGAGTGAATATATTAATTATAAATTTATTGTTAGTATATATTTCACATTTTACACAATAAAAATATCCCTCTAATTTTTTAAATAAAAAACCAAAACATTAAGATCAAGATCATGTATAGGGTAATAATACTCAGTTATTATTAATTAACAAGAATTATTTGGAACTAACAGTTCATATTTTGTCAAGATAAAACCAAATAACTTCAAGTAATATTCACTACAAATAAAAAATTCACCATTTATAATTGTCAAGGATAATATGGGTTCATTAACCAGTATTTTCTTTAAATTCCATGAAAAATTCATCATATTACTTTCTCTATATAGAAATGATTCCATTTCTAGTAAACATAATTATTGGGAGAGATAAACAAGAATAGTTTTCAACAAACCACCAATTTAAAACATTAATCCAAGAAAACCTAAAATTTTAATGGAATTTGAAGTCCTTGGAAACTCTTTAAAAATTTTAGTTGTTGTAGGATAAATATTTTTTACATCTTTAGAATGAATATTCCCTTGAAATAAAATATTTCAAAAAAAATCAAATTTAATAAATTTTCCATAAAACATCATTTATTTTAAATTATAAATGACAATACATTGTTTTTTCTCATGTTCCTCAAAACATTTATCGTAAATTATATTATCATAAATAAAAAATAAAAACAAATATCCAAATACTCAAGGAAAACTCTTTTTATATGATCTAAAAATACACAGTAGAATTCATCAACATGAAAGGTATAACCGAAAACTATTAAAGTTCATACATAGTATGAAATTTCTTCCATATAATTTATTCCTCATTTATGTACAACTAATGATTCAAAAATATAACATCTATATTTTAATGATTATGAGAACCATAAATATGATCAAAGAAGTCATCTAAATCAGGAAAAATATACTTTCTCTTAAAAGTGATGTTTATTAAGTTCTCTATAATCAATCAAAAGTATCATGGAACCTTCATTCTTTTTATAATAATTAGGATAACTCGTAGTGATGTTATAGGGTGGATGAAATCCTTATCATGAAACTTTTGTAAATTCTTTTTCAAATTAAAAAGTTTCATTGGATCCATTTGTTAAGGGGTATTAAACATTTTTTAGTATTAGGTAGAATGTTAACTATGAATTCATACTCTCGATTAGGAAAAACACTAAGAAAATCATTAAGAAATAAATGTAAAAATTAATTTAGTACTAGAAAATAAAAAATTACCATAGTTCCATTATTATTAACTATATGTTCTAGAAAACATTAACTTTAATATGTTATCCATTTCTCATCTTCTTGATTTCTTATCAAAGATAAAAATTCATTATTATATAATAAATAGAACTCATTATATAAAATAACATATTCACCCCTTAAAAATACCAAATAATGATAAACTGAAATCCAATATATATAGAATAACATAAAATAATATAATAGAAAGAAAACAAGTTCTTCTGTGAAACAAATTCCATATATGATAACATGAAGATTTATAACAATATTTTTTCCCTTATACTACCCTTTGGTGTTTTACCAAATGCTAAAACATAATTTATTGAGATTCTATTTCAATTTGATGTGATAATTTTCCAACAATAAATAAATTCATAGATCATAAATCAACTAATACATTGGTATAAGTTAATTAAGAAAGTAATCTACCAGTCAACACCTCATATGTGGGTCTCACAACTGGTATTTTAGTAAAAAATGTTTTCCCCATGGATATGTTTTCCAATCATAATGATTCTGACAATGAGTAGCTAACCTAAAACATGTATTGGATTAATTACCCAACTTATTCAAATTAGAAAATATTAATATATGATGAATATATTTTCCCCATTAATTTCTAATGAGTTTTATTTTCTATAAATCGACAGAAAACAATATTGATGTTAACACTTTGGATATACTTTCTTTATTCTATCAGTCATTCCTTAAAATTAACTTTACCAAATTTTGAACATTTTGGGTGATTACCTCTATATTTAATGGTATAATTCTTCTACATTCCATGATACCTTGACCAATACTTTCACTTTTTAAAAAATACATCTGTTTCATAAAACTATATATCAAATATCCCAACATGGAAAATATAATACACAAAACTATTTAATTCACAATATTGCAACACTCTTCAGAAACATGGTTTCATACATATGTTAAATAAATCAGTATTACTATCATAGTATATAACAAAATTTTGGTAATACCTAGACAGTCTAGTGAAATTTTCTTCATAATAAACTACTAATTCTTCTTTATTTCTCTCAAAATCCAAAAAAAATCATTCCATGTATTATTAGACTAGTTTTCAATAAAAATAAAATTAATGTTTTTAAAATATATTCCATTGATCATATAAGTTTTATTAGTTTTCAAAATTAGAGAGCACAATTCATTGGAATCACATTTAAAATAAAAATATTAAATAATACCTTTTAATGTTCTATACATCCCAAAATGTTGGATATCTTCTCTAATTCATTTATCCATCCCCCAGTTTTCACTTGGTTTGAATAAACACTGAACATATAGGGGTTATTATTCATAAAACGCTAAACTGTATACATTTTCCACTACGGCTATGTTTTTAATTATCTTTCATAGGGGAAACCATTAATATCATATTTCAACTGAGTTAACACTTCCATAAATTACTCTATTCTAACCATTACTAGCTTTTTATTAGTAAGGTTATTATCCCTTTAATTGTTCATACATCAGCATCCCTACTTCCGATATGGAAAACAATTCTTAAAATACATTGAATAGATAAAGAAACATGAAAATATATAAAATTTTAGTTTTTGAAAATATAAAATCAGATAGAATATCATTAAAATGTATTATAACATCAATATAACCTTTATATTTATCTATTCCATTTCTTTGATTCCAAATATAATGAAATGTAACATTAACAAACCATATATTTGGTTTTAATCTAATGAATTTCACATTTTATATTCTATTGATCTTTTGGGTTTATAATTTTAGTTAATTGGGAAAAAAGTATTAATATAGTAAAATCATCCAAAAAGGGTATGATTTTCCACAAAAATATGGCCTCATGTTTATACCTCTATTACATTCAAAATAATTTAGTTTCATATAGGATAGCCACTAATATTGAAATCTCAACCTTTATAATTTTTTTACATATCTTTATATCCTTTAAGAAATATTTGAAAATTTAGGATGAAAAAATCTCATTAAGGGATACAAAACTAATGTAATCGCATCAGCCTAGTGAATAATAATAAAAACCACCAAAATAAATATATTTTTATCAATAAAAAATTGACCATATAAATAATAAATTAACACATGTAAAAATTAATATTTACTCAAATATAATCTCGGAAACCCATTTCTAAGCATAGGAAAAACCATGAAGCCATTACAAGGAACATGAGAACACATGAACTCATTTCTTTTAAAAACTAACCATTCTACCTTAAAGGTTTATAAGTTTTCATTACCTCCTCAAATAAATATATTTCCATAAAACCCCTTTTTAAAACTAATAATATTGGTATGTTTGAGTAACAAAATTTCAACCCATGTTCACTCAGGTTTAGAACATTTAAAAATAAATGGATACTAATTAATTATAATGGATTAATGATCTTGGTTATCTCTATATAAGTTACCTTCCATGATTACATCATTAAAAAATGCATTGACGAGAGATATTAGGCTCACCCATGGCTATGAGATATATAAGGCTCATCCATAATCATCAACAATTCTCAATAACATTTTCATTATAATATATTTTCAATCTTGAAATTTTTCATCATTAATCCTCATTTAAACTAATAAGAAAAATAGTTTACATTTTTATGCAATCATAAGGAGGAATATCCTATTTCATTAAAAAAATTAAAATAAAATAAATCCTATAATAGATAGAATATTAACTACGTTGAGAAACCATGTTATAATAGATATTAATCCTGATAATTATTAATGGATAATTTTTTTGAAAAATAAAATTAGGCCTTATACATTGAAAAGTATTATTGTTTCACTTTTATAAAAAGTAGGAAATAACCCATATGGGAAAAAATAAAAAGATTAATCTTTAATTATTTAAAAATAAAGTTATAAATATTCATAAATAAACTCTATAAACCTTTATATAATAAATAAGAACAATCTGGAAACATTTAGAAGAACCTCTCTATGGATAAAAAATAGTTATATTGAAAACATTAAAAATATTTTTAAAAGAATTTTCCTTTACATAAGTTACATATATCCTTGTATGTTCTATAAGATATGAATAATAAAATTATATTTGTTATTTAATTTATTAATAACCTCTATAATGTTAATTCGATTATATTTATCTATTTATTTCATTTATTATACCATTTTATTTAGTTACTAAAATAGTTATGTTTATGTTTGATGTATTTGGGTCATTCAGTTTATAACCTCAAAAAAAATTAGTGCATTGATCATGGTCAAAGGGTTTAGTCAAATTATCTCTATATTTTTAAACATGTAATATTTCCATTTTTATATATTGAATATAATTTTACAACAATCCTTATAATGTGGTAATGACAATTGAAGTACATCATTTCATTGATAAGGTACTCTCTATGTCTTCATGAATGAAATTTTTATTTTTCTACTTGTTTGAAAGAAAATAATTTATATAATATTTTACATTTATTAAATCATAATTTTTTATAAATTTACAATTTATTTCAAATTTTTATCCTTATGACTATCCTAGAATGATGGAAATTAAAACTGAATCATATCGCTTCATGGAGGTGGTAGTCTACATATAAACACAGAAGGTGTTATTGTTTTCCAAATGATAGAATGGTGAAAAGGTAACTAATATATTATCATTGAAAATTTATATTTAAGTCATAAATATTATATATAATCATTTTATACATCATTTTAAGTATCCATATGATATAGTTATTAAAAATGAAAAACAACGCTTCTTGGAAGTGGTAGTCCACATGTACGCATGAGCAATGATTTCATTTATCATAGGATGAAAAAAAGAGATGAACGATGCCATTATATAAATATATTAACATTTGAGTATTTTTATGATACTAAATTTATTATATTCTCTTTATTAAAGATTATGTTAAGGACATATATGAATAAATTTACATGAATCAATTGATTTTGAATTATACCTCTTCTTTCCAAAAACTATCTTTATTTATGCCTTAATACTTATTAGTTTGGTATTTAGTGAGACTAGGACCTATAGGGAGTGGGAGTTAGATTTGGTAAGGTATTTTGGTAGGTCTAGTTTAATATAAATGGATTTATTTATGTTAATTATGTAGGAAGATAAGTTCCCTTTTATTGGTGATGGGAGTGGTTCTCTTGTGATTATTAAATTTTTTAATATAATATAATGTATTATTAAAGAACAAGTGGCACTAAAACAATCCAATTTAAAATATAATGTCCTAATGATCAAAATAAAATCATATAAAAAGAATTAATTTAATATAAATAGACTTGTCACTTAGTTTTTACCTTTATTAACCTGATTTAACCTTTACCATGGTAACAAATTTTTTCCATTATAACAATTTATAATAACTAAAATTGAAATTAAAAATATTATAAAATTTATACATCATAATTAAAAATTCTAAATCCACTTTACCATATTCATCATATAAAATTTTGAAAAAAAACTTAATATATATATATATATATATATGAAAACAACAACAAAAACATTTTTTATAAAAAAATGATTTTTAATCATTAAAATATATTTATTTTAAAATAAGGTATAACAATGATTACTATTGTATTAATTATAGTTTTTAGTAAAAGAAGAATAATATAACTTGAAACCCAATATAAATTATAATTTTTCTTCTTAAATACATTAAATTAATTTTCATTTTTAATAAAAATACATATTTTCTACTAATTTCCCAAAAATATATATCTTCAAGAAATATTACAAATAAAATTTACCCAGACCGAAATTTTTTTATGATGTATCCAAAATAGAAGCCATTTTTTATTAAATTCATATTATTAAATCAATAATTTAAATTTTTTTAACAAAACCATTTTGTAATACTACCAATATTTTTGCCTATGTTTTCTATCAAAAGAACACTACATTTGATAGAATAGAGCATTTACAACACTGAGTATAAACGAACTATTAAGTAATAATAAAATACTCTTGTTTTAATGTGTATTTTATAACCTAGTCACTAGGTTAGAAGATATAAATTTTAATAAACACATTATGAAATATATTTAATTTATTTTTTCTATAATAAAAATAATTAATTTAATCAAGAACATTATCATTTATCAAATTATTGTTAATATGAAATGAATATAAATAAATTCATTTTATGGTTTAAAAATATATTTCTTCTAAAAATGGGTTTATAATGATTTATGTTTAAGTAATTAAAATTAATTTATTATAATTTTATAAATTTTATATAACAAAATGAAAAAAATTGAAAAAAAATTCCAAATTATCTTATGATAAATTTTTAGTATTTTTTTTTGAAAATATTGATCCTTTAGGTGAATAGTGAAAAATACAAATTATGGTGAACACTGACATTTATTTTCATTTATACAAAAAATTAAAATATATTTTAAATTACTCTTTAGGTTACATAAGTCTCATTTTGTTAATAATAATCCAATTATGTCCAAGATAATTAATATTATACATGATTTTTTTGTCCAATAATTGTTTATGTCAAAAAAGGGAATTTTAAAAAAAATATTTTCTTTGAGTTTTCATAATTATATTAAAATAAATTTCTAAAATTTGAAGGAATTAATACTTGAAAATTGATTTCATATTTAAATTAATAGTATTTAAATTTTGTAAATAGTTCAATTTCATTTTTGATCGTAATAAATGGTTAGAATATTGAATGTTTGTAACTATGATTAATGGTAAAATGGGTTAAACATTGTTATAACTATGGTTTAATGATTCGGGATAACTATAAGCCTTTAAATTATGTTATTTTATGATTTTAACTTGACCATAATCTTCTTATATATGAATATACAGCATTTTCGTGTCATTTTCCATTGATAATGACATTTATATTTCATTTAGTGAATAATAAATTAAAAATGTCACTCTTAATATCTTAATATCTACAATATTTTCCCCTTCAAAAAGAAAGATGTTTTGAATTAATATAAATAGTAACATTTAAGATGAATGAATTACTTTTATTATATTTTTTTGTTTTTAATGATTGTATAATTACCTAGAATTATTATATAACACTAATTTACTATTTTTAAAAGTAGTAGAAAAATATAGTAAGTTATTTTAAAAACATTTAAAGTAATATGGTTTTCCGGAATTATGGTGCTACATGAATTTAATTGATAATTATAAGTTATTAGTTATCTTCAATTTATTTATATTATAATTATATTATTATCAGCATTACATTAATGTTAAGATAAGTTAATATTCATAAAAATGTCATTATATTATATGTAATGATTAACAAATAATTTTTAAATAATAATAAAATAATAAAAACCTATAATAACTAAAATTAATGGGTAAATTTAGAACTTTTAATTAAATATACATGTATGCGTCACTTGGAAATTTTCAAATTAGTCTCATGACCATTAGGTATTGAAAATGTTTCTACCATAGTAAAGGTTTAATGAGGTCGACAAAGGGGTCAAACAAAAGCACAAGGTTTTATATGACAATTAAACTTTTAAAAAATTCATTAGAGGGAATTATTTATATATTATCCTCATTATATAAAATTATATATATCATTGGATCCATTTTACATGATTTAGACAAATATTATATATTATTATTCCATTTATTTACAATATTTCCACCCACCTCACTTATAATAGTGGTCCACCTCTCATCTCATCGTCACTCTTCATGAACCATTTATCTTATAAAATATATAAAAAATTCCATAATATATTACATGTACTCTTTTAGATCATTTTATACTCCCATAAGATCATCCTATTAAGGCCTAATGTGTAAGCTAATGGGGGTTTACAAAGAAGTGGTATAACTCTTAAGAGGGTTTTTCCATTTTATTTCTTCTTCTATGACCTTAAAATATATCCTAAACAAGATGATATAATAACATAAAAATCCTATTTTTATATATACTACCATATTTATGGTAACTGGTAAATATCTGGAAGTCCCGTGGATTTTTTTAAATACATGGGAATTTTATGAGTCTTCAGTTTCTGGCAGCGCCTGATTCTGAGGCCCGGTGTTCCTGGAATCAATCTCCAATATTTTACTCGTGTATGTTTAGTAAATGTATGTGCGTGTTTTTATATCTTTTGAACCGGTCCTCAGAATAGAAATCTGAGGACAACGATGAACTCGCAGCGCCAATATTCTCTTAAGGAGACCTTTACCGTAGTTCATTTGTGACGAGTTTGGAAATTTGTTTTTGGCTTTTATTAAAGAAAATAATAATAAAATAAAGTAAAACACATTTATTTTATTTTTAATATTCTTTGTGTTGTGTTATCGGTTAGTTGGAACCTACCATTAGAAGTTGGGGGTGGGACCGCCACACCCTAACCTCCCGCGAGAGGTTACGACGTGGGGATCACTCGAGCATAACCTCTCAATTAAATGATAAGGGTGGGGACCACCCGACCGCTATTAATGTTGGAGGATGAAACCTCTCCAATCTACCTCATTAATGAGGGTGTTCCCTTGACCTCTTTTTTCACAATTAATTATGCCAACGTGCGTGCCAATTAATTGTGCCAACGCGCATGCCAATTAAATGTGCCAACGCGCGTTCCAGTTAATTGTGCCAACGTTCATGCTAATTAATTGTGCCAATGCGTGTGCAAATTAATTATGCCAACGCGCGTTCCAATTAAGTGTGCCCACGCGTGTACCAATTAATTTCGCTGACGCGTGTTAATTTATTAAGGAGATTTTCTTTCTCATTTTTGAATTTGTGTTCCAACAATAAAAAAATATGACTCCTTCTTATTATTGTGGGTTGGAACTCTCCTACAAGAGAACTTGAGATCATGGGAGGATTAAATTTCTCCCAATGAAGAACGCAAAGAATGCCAGATTTCTTCTTCGGCATCTCCCTTGGACGTCTTCTTCCACCTTCTACCATAACAAGGAAATGGTAGCATCATCCACGAAGAACGCTGATATCATCCTTGGCTTCTTCTTTTATGACGTCAATAAGGAAAACGCTTGAGCTCATAATTGGCGGTGTGTGATGGGCGCAACATTCAACAACGTCTCCAAATTATTTTCCGTGCCTTCGAAAATGTACTTCGAATCGAGGAAGGGGTTACTTTAATGTTTGATTCTACCCTCCGTTCAACATCGTTATGTTTTTGGAATGATGTGCTGATTGTTATAAATGTAACGAGGAGGGTTCGGACCGCACGGACACGGCCCGGACCTCCCCCTTTGTTGTTTATATTTTATGACGTCGGAGGTGGAGCCGAAAGGTCGTGGTGTCGTCGCACCATGCCAGAGAATAACCGCGACCAGGATGACTACGGCAGATGGAAGAGGAACTTTGGCCGAGAGGACCGCGGTGGATGAAGAGGCACGGTGCCGTCGTGCCGCGCTGTGGAGTCAAAGGCCGTGGCCAGGCCATGCCGCGGCGGTGGTGGACCAGCGCCATTGCGCCGGCCGCGTAGAGGAAAGATGCGGCCCGCGTATGCGTGCCGCTCAGCCGAACTAAACTGGACAGCCTCCTATGGCCGGGCTAGAGGACTGCGGTGCCCGCAGGCACTGTGCGGTGGAGAAGACCACAACCCGCTTCTGCGGGCCGCTCTACAGGGCGAACCATCCGGTCAGCTGCTGGTCGGGCTCGGAAACCGCGAAGCCCGCAGGCATCGCATGAGGAGAACCGAAGCCCGTGTCCAAGGGCCATGTGCACCGGGAAGAACCGGTCGGCTACGACCAGCCGGTCAGTGGAAGAGGCAGCGCCTCTTGGTATCGCCGGGGTAACTGGATCGGCCCACAGCACGGGCCGCACCCGTAGGTGGGCCGCACCCTACCGGGCAGGGCCGACCCCCCAACCGGGTCAGACCCGCCAAACCGAGCCAGGCCGACCCCCATCCAGGTGGGACCCACCAAACCAGGCTGGACCGAACCCCCAGGTGGGTCGGACTCGGTGAGCTGGGTCAGGCTGACCCGCCAGCCCACCAGGCTTGACGGGCCGGGCCCGACTTCGCTTAAATGCGAATATCTTCAAGATCGTGCATCCGAACGACGTGCCGTATGTGGCACTGGGACCCTCATGAAGAGGTGGTCCTTTTGAGATACTCTAAGCGAGTTCTGGAAAACATTTGAAAACGTCCGGGTATTGACCGACCGTAAATCCAACCGGGCACCTGGAACGGAAATCCCATCCGATTGACGCATCGTCTGTCGTGTTGGGTTCCTTATGATGAAATGGAACTACGAGATACATCAACTATGGACTTCGTGACATTTTATGTATCGAAACTTGGCTCGAGGAGGGGACCCTCCCTGAATCGAGTGTGCTGTGTGCGAGAACCCTAGGGCTGGCTGCGACTACGAAGAATACTATACCGGAATCCTTCATGGGTTCGAAAACAATGACTATTGTACCAGAATCCTCCATGGGTTCGATAGTGATGACTACTGTACCAGAATCCTCCGTGGGTTTGACAGTTCTGACTTCTATTCCTGTATCCTGCGTGGGTCCGATAGAATAACTGGTCATGTATCCCGTGCAGGTCCAACAGCTTAGTAGGTCATGTATCCTTTGTGGGTCTGACAACTTAGGTGAATCAGTGACTACAACTGATCATCTATATCACTCTACAAAATATGTGTGCCTATGTGAGATGAGTCTTGAATTTCAATAATTTATCATCGATGTGATTTAATTTACTTCCTATGTGGACTAGGTTGTGCTTGGGCTCAGGAGTTAAAGCCGAACTGTGATTGGTAACTTAGGTATATGTATGGGCATTTACCTAATTAGGGTTGGTTGATACATTGTGATTGTATCTTTCTACTATGGTTATCCTTCATGGATTCTGGGAGACCTTCGGGGGTCTCTGGGTCCCTACTGAGTATCGTTACACTCACCCCTACATGGGCTATGCCTGCACTTAGTTATGTTGGTTGCAGATGACGGACTTCACTCATCGAGGTAGAGAGTTGTAGAGCAAGACTGTACCCAGAGGAGGACCATTTGGCGAGACGTACACGGAGCGGACAGAAGGACCTGGGCTGCTGAGGAGGCCATCTATACCCACCCTTCAAGTGGAATTCTCGGAGGACAACTCAGTAGTTTCCATTTCACCTTTCTTCAGTTGTACAAGCTTTTCAGTTGTTTGTACTTTACTGTTGGGCTGGTATTTCCCACCCACCCTTTTGTTCCAGCACTTTCATTTGTATACATCTTTACTTAGTTCTTACTTCCAGTTGCGTACTCTGTTGTTTTTTTACTTATTAAAGGCAATGCCTTCCCTTTTTTTGGGATTACGCCTTTTGTGCTAGTCGCCCCCCCTGACCTATGGAATATGGGCTTGGGTTAGTCACGACATGAGACCCGAGGACGGGTCATGAAACATTGCTATTAGAGGAGTTGGTTCTACCGCAAAACTTGGAATCTAATTCTTTTAATGGCAATAATGTTAAGTTTTTAGGGTGCAGTTATCATTTTAGGGAAACCGGTGTTGGTTCGGAGGCCGACGTATCTATACACTAGGACTATGACTTCTGATCTCTGACTCAGTGCACGAAAACACTAATTATGTGTGTGTTTCCTTGAAATTTTACTTCGTGATTACTTTGAGTCAGCTCACCAAGTATATAGTTTTAACCATGCCACATTTTTTTATTTTTAGGATGACCCCACGAAGGTAGCCAACTAGGGTTCCAATGTACGTACGTGATGGTAGCCCACCGAGCGACGAGGCCTTGGTGCGGGTCCCCTTCATAGCAGAGGTGTCAGCAGTACCACTACCCGTTGGGCCACCGATACCACCAGCTCCAGCAGCAGAGAGTGAAAACCACCTGAGTGCGTTGCATGATTTCCACCGCCAGAGGCCACCCATTTTCTGAGGAGATACGGACCCACAAGCAGGTGGGGATTTGCTGGAGGCTGTCGTGATAGTTTTCAGATTTATAGGGACACCATCCGACCTCATGGTGATCCTTGCCGTGAGTCTCCTACAGGCATTAGTAGGCAGATGGTGGAGCCTGTTGCTCTATGTGCATGGCGATGCATCATTACTCTTTACAGACTTTAAGAGTATCTTCCGATCGGAGTTTGTTATATCCACCCTTCATGCAGTGCGGATTCAGGAGTAACTTCATCTACAGTAAGGCGGCATGACAGTGGCTTAATACTCAGCTAGTTTCATCGACCTCTCACGCTAATCCACTGATATGGTATAGGACCTGTTCTTCAGGTCCCAGACCTTCGAGTAGGGACACATGCATGAGATCAGGTCTTCGACGATTCCCCTCAGTATCCCGACACAGGCGGGGGTACTGGAGCAAGCCCTTTTAGTGGAGAGTTTTCTCGCTGAGCAGTCACCAGCAGTGAGACCCACCACAGGGTGACATGTAGCTGAGTCTTCTGCAGCCGGTAGAAAAATGACACAGAGGTCCAAGCAGACCAGGCCATCAGGTGGGCGACCCTAGGTTACAGTTTTGGTTGTGCAGGGCACACGTGACAGAGCCTGCTATACGAGGAGCGGATAGTTCTATGCTTGCGGCGGGTAGGTCCACATGGCTCGTGACTGCCCGACCCACCATGAAGATGAGCAGCTAATAGTAGAGGGAACTCCAAGGCATATGCAGAGGTTCAAACATGGTGGTCTTCCAGGAACATGCAGATGTGGTAGAGGAGATGGCCGAGCAGAGGGTGGTGGATGACATTTCGAGGCTCTACCACCACCACCACCAAGAGGTCCACCCCAACCACAGGGAGCTGGAAGACAGAGGTGGGCTTAGCTGCAGGTAGTTGAGGCCCATGACCACAGTGCACCTGAGATGATTCTAGGTATTATCTATGTCTACTCCACCCTAGATTCAGTACATATAGACACAGGAGCGAGTCATTCTTTTATTTTCACTTCCCTTGTTTGGAGCTCGAAGATTCCGACGGAGCCATTGGTTCAATCCTTATGTCTAGAGACTCCTATGGGAATAGACTCGATGATTACGCACTAGTGCCAAAAGTGTGAGCTTACTCTAGGAGGCGAGAGATTCGGCTGGGATCTTCTTGTAGCAGCGTCGAGGCCTTACGATGTCATCTTGGGTATGGACTCGTTATCCATAGTTCATGCCCATATTGACTATATTAGGAGAAAAGTGTGGTGTATCTGCACGGATGGGACCAGGTTCACCTTCACCGATGATAAGGGAGCCTTTGTAGCACAGGGTGGACTTATGCAGAGGAGGGGGCAACCGATCACACATCATTTGGCTAGTCTCATCCTCGGAGCTGTTGACGTGAAGAGTCCGAGTTTGCCTGTTGTGGTGGATCAGTACACGGATGTTTTCCCTGATGACATTCCAGGACTACCTCCTCAAAGAGAGGTATATTTCTATATTGACTTGTACCCTGGGAAAACACCGATATCTACTCCAACATATCGTATGGCTCTTTCTGAGCTTCGTGAGTTGTGGGTACAACTGGAGGACTTGCAAGGGAAGGGAATTATCTGACCCAGTGTTTCACCCTGGGAATCTCCAATTTTGATCGACAAGAAGGCGGATGGGAGCTTGCGACTGTGTGTCAACTACCATCACTTAAACTAGGTGACTGTGAAGAACAAGTACCCACTCCCGAGGAATGACGAACTTTTTCATCATCTCAAGGGAGCATGATGGTTCTCGAAGATAGACCTTAGGTCAGGCTATCACCAGCTCCGAGTTCGAGAGGAGGATGTGGAGAAGATGGCCTTTAGGTGTCGGTATGGACACTACGAGTTCTTGGTTATGCCCTTTGGTGTAACCAATGCTCCAGTAGTGTTCACGAGTCTCATGAACAAAATCTTCTAGCCTTACCTCGATCTCTTTATCGTAGTCTTCATCGATGACATACTGATTTACTCAACTACTGAGGAGGAGCACGCCGACCGTTTACGGGTAGTACTAGACACACTCTGAGAGCACCAGATTTATGGTAAGTTCTCGAAGTTCTAGTTTTGGATTCGAGAGGTTCATTTCATGGGACACGTTATCTCGAAGGCTGGAGTTGTAGTGGATCCAGTGAAGATCGAGGTAGTACTTTCTCGGGAGACACCCTGGAGTGTGACAGAGGTGATGATTTTCCTAGGACTGGCTAGGTACTACAAGAGATTTGTTCCAGAATTATCCATATTTGTAGCACCACTTTCAGCATTGAAAAAGAAGGGGAAACCCTTCATGTGGTCAAATAGATGTTAGTAGAGCTTTCAGGAGCTGAGGCAGAGGTTGACCAGTGCGCCCATCTTGAGGCTACCAGAAGAGGGAGTTGGGTACGTAGTTTACTATGACACATTATGGAATGGACTCAAGTGTTTCATGATGCAGGAGCGAGCAATGATCTCATATGGTTCACGATAGTTGAGACCGAATGAGCAGAACTACGCTACCAATGACCTGGAGATAGCAGTAGTGGTATTCGCCTTGAAGATGTGGCAAAACTACCTGATGGGCGAGCATTTTATAGTCTACTCTGACCACCAAAGTCTCAGGTACATCATCTTGTAGAAGGACCTGAAACTGAGACAGTTATGATGGCTCGAGTTCCTCCAGGACTATGACTTCGAGATAGTCTATAATCCTGGGAAGGGGAACATTGTAGTAGATGCTCTCAGTAGGAGATCAGGCATTCAGCTACTAGGAGAGGTGACAGAGTAGCTGGCCAGGTTGTAGATGTCCTTTGTGGATAAATATGGAGTATCCTTTCTACAGTCTCTCACCTTCACTCCACTTCTTCTGCGAGTCAGAGAGGCGTAGTGTGGGGATGTTGACTATGAGACACGACGAGCTCAGATATCCTCGAGGTAGGCACCTGATGGGTTTTCTGAAGGTGGGAAGCATGTAATCCTCTTCATAGGATTTACCATGGTACCATTTGCACTACAGCAGGAGGTGTTGAGGGAGTTCCACACTTCCCCTCTAGAGGTACGTCCAGGAGTGGTGAAGATATATCAGGACGTCAAACGATAGCAATGGTGTCCAGCTATGAAGAAGGCAGTAGCAGAGTTGGTCTTGAGATGCCTCACTTGTCAGCAAGTGAAGGTAGAGCACCAGGTTCTAGTAGATTTGGTTCATCCCTTAGTGGTCCCAGAGTGGATGTGAGACAGGATATCCAGGGATTTTGTAATGAGACTTTGACATACATCCAGAGGACACAAATATTTCTAGGTGATTGTTAACCGACTCACCAAGTCATCCCACTTCATACCGATCAGAGAGCAGGGCTCAGTAGAGAGTTTGGGATGACTTTATGTATAAGAGATCATACTGATTTATGGTGTGCCATCGACGATCGTCTCCAATTGGGATGCACATTTCACCTCCCGACTATGGAAGGTGTTGCAGGAGGCTTTTAGAATGTAGCTTTGCTTGAGCACCACCTTCCATCCTCAGAAGGATGGACGAACTAAGAGGACTATTCAGACTCTCGAGGACATTCTTCGTGTATGTGTTCTTTACTTTGGTCATAGCTGGGAGGATCACATATCCTTGGTGGAGTTTGTATACAACAATAGATACCACTCCACCATCGGATGGCACCTTATGAGGCACTGTACGGCCGGCCTTGCTGATCACCACTGTGTTGGACTGACCCGGGGGAGTTAGCACTTGTAGGACCAGAGATGGTATGGGCTATGACGGAGATGGTGCAGATCATCCAGGAGTGGATGAAGACTGCACAGAGCATACGTAAGTCCTATGCTGATAGAAGACGGAGACCACTGGAGTTCGAGGATGACAACCACATCTTCGTACGGGTCCTACCTCAATGAGGTCTATGGAGATTTGGCCGAGGCAGAAAGTAATCTCCGTGATTAATCAGACCATTCCAGGTCCTAAGCAGAGTAGGTGAGGTGGCTTACCACATGGCTCTTTCACCTTAGTTGCACCGGGTGCATGACGTCTTCCACATATCTCAGCAGAGGAGATACGTGCAAGACCCGTCCCATATCATCAACCATGGGGAGTTGTACATCGATGATGGGGAAACATTCACGGAGGTTCTGGTGGAGATTGAGGATTGACAAGATCAGGTCCTGCATAGACGATCGATTCCTCTAGTGTGCGTTTGCTGGCATCACGGGAACCTCCAGGAGATCACATGGGAGAGGGAGGCTCAGATGCATGCGCAGTACCCCCATTTTTTTTCTTAGTGTGTGTTTTAGCTTATGGGGACATAAATACATGAGTTGGGGAGAATGTAAAGACCCAGAATTCCCATGATTTTTTTTAAATACTTGGGAATTTTACAGGTCTGCAGTTTCTGAAAGCACTTGATTTTGAGGCCCGGGGTTCCCGTAATAAATCTCTGAAGTTTTACTCGGGTATGTTTAGTAAACAAATGTGCATGTTTTTATATCATTTGAACCGGTTCTCGGAATAGAAATTAGTGGACACCGATGAACTCAAAGCGCTGGAATTCTCTTAAGGAGACCTTTACCGTAGTTGCGTTATGATGAGTTTGGAAATTAGTTTTTGTCTTTTTATTAAAGAAAATAATAATAAAATAAAGTACAAAAACTTTATTTTATTTTTAAGCTTCCTTGTGTTGTTTGTGCGGTTAGTTGGAACCTCCCATTGGAAGTTGGGGGTGGGACCACCGTACCCTAACCTCCTGCTGAGGTTACGACGTGGGGACCACCCGAGCATAACCTCTCAATTAAATGATAGGGGTGCAGACCACCCGACCCCTATTAATGTTGGAGGATGAAACCTATTCACTCTCTCTCATTAATGAGGGAGATCCCTTGACCTCCTCCACACAATTAGTTGTTCCAACGCGTGTGCCAATTAATTGTTCCAATGCACGTGTGAATTAATTGTGCCAACACACCTTCCAATTAATTGTGTCAATGTGCGTGCCAATTAATTGTGCCAACGCGCGTGCCAATTAATTGTGATAATGCAAGTGCCAATTAATTGTGCCCACACGCGTACCAATTAATTTCGCTAACACGAGTGAATTTATTAAGGAGAGTTTCTTTCTCCTTTTGGAATTTTCATGCCAAAAAGAAAATAATAAGACTCCCTATTATTATTTTGGGTTGTCATTCTCCTACGGGAGAACTTGAGAGCATGGGACGATTAAAATTTTGACAATGAAGAATGCGAAGAATGCCAGATTTCTTCTTCGACTTCTCCCTCGGACGTATTCTTCCTCCTTCTACCGTTACAAGGAAAGGCAAGTGTCATCCATGAAGAATGACGACGTCATCATCAAATTCTTCTTTTCTGACGTCAACTAGGATGACGCTTGAGCCCAGAATCGGCAGTTTGTGACGGGCGCTACATTCGACGACGTCTTTGAATTCTTTTCTGCACCTTCGAAAATGTACTTCGAATCGAGGTAGGGGTTACTTTAATGTTTGATTATACCCTCCATTCAACATCGTTAAGTTGGTGGAATGATGTTCTGATTGTTATCAATGTAATGAGGAGTGTTCGGACCGCACAAACACGTCCCAACCCTCGCCCTTTGTTGTTTCTATTTGATGACGTTGGAGGCGAAGCCGAAAGGACACGGTGTTGTCGCACCATGCTGGAGAATAACCGCAGCAAGGATGACTGCAATAGACAGAAGAGGAACCACAGCTAGGAGGACTGTGACAGATGAAGAGGCGTGGCGCCGTCGCACCGTGCTGTGGAGCCGAAGGCCGTAGCTAGGCCGGGCCACCGCGGAGGGGGACCGACATTATCATGTCGGCCGCGTGGAGGGAAGACACGGCCCGCTTCCATGGACCACTCAGATGAACCAAACCAGCCAGCCATTTGCTAGCCGGGCTGGAGGATTGCAGCGCCCCCAGGCGCCACAAGGAGAAGAAGACTGCGGGCCGCTCTGCTGGGCGAACCGGTCGGGCTGGGAAACCGAGTCGCTCGCAGGCGCCGCGTGAAGAGAACCGCGGTCCGCGGGCCACGTGTGTTGGGCAGACCTGGCCCGCTATGGCCGGCCGACCAGAAGAAGGGGTGACACTGCTTGGCGCCGCTGGACGAACCGGACCGGCCCGCAGTGCGGACTGGGTCCCCATGTGGGTTGCACCCCACCGGGCCGGGCCGACCCCCCACCCGGGTCAGACCCGCCAAACTGGTTCGGGCCACCCCCCAGCCGGGTCGGACCTACCAAACCGGTCTATGCTGACCCCCCACCTTGGTCGGACCTTCCGAGCTGGGTTGGGCCGACCTGCCAGCCCACCGGGCTTGACGGGCTGGGCCCAACTTTTCTTTAATGTGAATCTCTTCAAGACCGCACATCTGAACGACGCACCATCTGTTGCACTGGGACCCTCACGACGAATAGGTCCATTTGAGATACCCTAATTGAGTTTTGGAAAACTTTGGAAAATGGCCGAGTTTGGACCGAATGTAAATCCAACCGGGCCCCTGGAACGGAAATGCCAATAACTCTCAGACCGGGCGTCTGATTGACGTGTCGTCTGTCGTGTTGGGTTACTTATGATGAGAAAGAACTATGAGATACATCAACTCAAGACTTCGTGACATTTGATGTATTGAAAGTTCGCTCGAGGAGCGGACCCTCCCAGAATCAAGTGTGTTGTGGGTGGGAACCCTGGGGCTGGCTGCGACTGTGACGACTATTGTAACAGAATTCTTTGTGGGTTTGACAGCAACAAATACTATACCAAAATCCTCCATGGGTTCGACAGAAACAATTACTATACCGGAATCCCTTATGGGTTTGACAGTTCTGACTTCTGTTCCTGTATCCCATGTGGGTCTGACAGAATAGCTGGTCATGTATCCTATTTGGGTCTGACAACTTAGCTGGTCCTGAATCGTGTGTGGGTCTAACTGCTTAGGTGAATCAGTGACCACATCTGATCATCTCTACCACTCTATGGATGATGTGTACCTATGTGATATGAGTCTTTACTTTCAATCATTTATCATTGATGTGATTGACTTCAATTCTTGTGTGCACTGGGTTGTGCTTGGGCTCGGGAGTTGGAGCCGAACTGTGATTGGTAACTTAGGTATAGGTATGGGCATATACCTAAGTAGGGATGGTTTATACTTCGTGATTGTATCTTTATTTTTTGGTTATACTTTGTGGATTCCTGGAGTCCTTCGGTGGTCTTTGTGTCCCCACTGAGTATCGTTATACTCACCCTTGGACGGTCTATGCCCACACTTCATTATGTTGGTTGCAAACGACAGACATCACTGATGGAGGTATAGAGTTATAGAGTCGGACGGTACCCGGAGGAGGACAATTTAGCGAGACGTACACGGAGAGGATGGATGGACCTGGGGTGCTGAGGAGGCCATCTGTACCCACCCTTCAGGTGGGATTCCCGGAGGACGACTCAGTAGTTTCTGTTTTATCATTCTAAAGTTGTACTAGCTTTTCAGTTGTTTGTACTTTACTCTTGGTATTGTATTTCCAGCCCCCTTTTCTTCCATCACTTTCTTTTGTATATAGCTTTACTTATTTCTTACTTCCATTTCCGTACTCTGTTGTTTTTGTTTACTTATTAAAGGCAATGCCTTCCCTTTTTATCAGGATTACGCCTTTGGTGATAGTCGCCAGCCCCTGGCCTATGGAAGGCGGTCTTAGGGTAGTCACGACACGGGCCCCGAGGACGGGTCATGACATAACCCCCTTATTTATATCATTTTCCACTAAATGGGTAATGAAAGCATCACTTGTTTGTAAATAAAAACACCCATCTCCCCAAATCGATGTGTTTCATTTTTTATCACCACATCACAATTATGGTTTTTTTGAGGTACTAAATTAATATATATGATATCAATTAAATAATTGTTGTTTTATAAGGACAACATATTACTTACATTCTTATCCATCCATCCATTGTAAATTTATAATGTCTTTTTTGTGTATGTGTGGCTACCACCACCACAAATCAATGTGATTCAATTTTCATGCACCCTTTCATGAATTTTTATAGAAACATTATTTAATGTATAAACAAGATAATTCTTTTTATTATTAATATTCTATATATTAGGTTATAATTACCCATTTGATCATGGTGAACAGATTTAATTTGTTTATTATGAATTGAATGTCCTAAAAATTAATGATATTAATATAATTAGTTTTTTAAAAATATGTGATATTTTTTATAAAAAAGGGATAATGATAATATATTAAACATAAAAGGTTAATAATCTAGTAAATTATTAATATAATTTCATAATACATGATGTTTATAGAATGTATGAAACAAGTTGGACTTGTTGTAAAGGTAATTTTGTCCCATTTCCACTTTAATGAAACATTTTTTCATTACACACCAATTTTCTTTTACATGGTTTATATAATTTCCATTTTACATGTTATATCAGGAATTCATATTTATTAATTTTATTCAAATTTTTCTTCATTTTTTTCCGATTTTGGGTTTTTATTCTGTTCATCAAACTTTCAATACTTTCTTCTATAATATATTTTTTTGGTATTTTTTATGGCTAAATTTACATTGGGGAAAATTATATATGATCTCAATTTTAAAATATTTCATTTTTATTATCCTATGGATCTCTATGATGTTTTAATGTTATCCTTAATGTTTTATCTATTTGGTACTTAATATTACTAAGAAAATATTTTTTAGAAAAAATAAATGTACTTATTCTTTTGGTCATGAATCTTTCGTCACCTAATAAATGTACTCTAAAATTATTTTAATGGTATTTTTACTAAGATAAATTTTTTTAAAATAATTTCCCAAAAAATTTCCTTTTTATAGTGGTTTTAAAAATTAATCTTTTCTATTTATTCCATATAGTTTACTTTTGAATATTTTTACCAAATTATAAAAGAATATTTTTTAATGTTTACAAACTAAATTTATTTTTCCACCATCATGATAATTATTAAATTTAAATCTTCCTTTTCATGTTTCCATTGATATTTTCAATGATATTTTTCTTCTCAATATTCTATAATTTTTTAGTTTTTAAATATACCAAAAGAAGAGTATATTTTCATAGAAATGTATGGATGTGATTATAATGGTATTTTTCCACTTTTTTAAAATAATATAGTGATTTTGACACATCGATGTGAACAATAAATAATGAAAATGGCCACGTTCTCTCTATGGATGGCTTATGATTATGTGATATTGAAATATTTTTTAAGCTCATTTCTTCCATGGTTTATTCTTTGATTAATTGATGTTCGTACAATATCCCTTACTGATTCGGGGTGTTATAGTCATTATATTTATTATGATTACATCCCCGATAACTATATTTAAATATATTTGAAATTATTTTACCTTTCATCTCTAAATTCACAGTATCATTGATTTATAGGACATCATTTCCATTATTTTTATTTTTTTCAAACCGATATAGGATTTCAATATATCATATTTATTGAGGGAATATTATTAAGAAATTTATTTCATTTAATTAGGAAATATTTATATTTGTATCCTTGATTCAATTTTTATATTTATTGATTATTAAGAAATTTTTATTATGTTTTATATTATTGATTGAAAATATAAGGAATACATTTGAAATATGTATGTGATGGGTGGGTATCAGTTATAGATAGACCCTCGATGCATCGATAGATCTAAGGAGACAATAAAAAAGAATGCATGATTTATAGGACAAGGTTGTAAAATAATATAATAATATTTTATTAATTTGTGTATACATATAGATTAAATCAAATTTTCTTATCTAATTAAATAATATAAGTATTCATGATATCTTTTCTATGAACATTATGGTAATATAATGAATGTTAGGATTTATAAATTTCCATTATTTAGAATATACTTTTTGTTGTCCATGTGATTACTTTGCTGATACGTTCCATAAATTTTTATTGAACATAATTTTTTGAAAAAATTGAATGTGTTTTGATTATTCACACTTCTATATTTTTAATTTCTTATTCACTCATGATATCTTTCTTTTTTTTAACAATTACTCTTCTTCTGATCTCACTCGTTATTTTTTCCCTTCCACTATAATTTGAATAAGGGATCTTTGAATGAAATTCTATGATGCTAGAATGTTTTTCATGACATGTTTTTATATTTCTAATGCAATATAGTAATAATTTATATATTTAGTTTATTTGAATGATAAACTAGGTAATCCATGGTGATGTGATACCTTGTTTCTTATATCAATTCAATAATTAATTATCAACTTTATGGTACTAGAGTCGAGGCTTCATCACATGTAACATAAAAAAATTTTAAATAATATTATTCAATTTTTAATATCATAATTAATAAAACTATTATTAAAATTAATAAATAAAATTAAAACATATAAATCATAAGATTGATATATTTCTATGTTTACATGGGTTTTTTCATTTATTATTTTAGAAGGCCTCGCCACAATATCTTATTCTGGAAGTATAAATAACTTATGGTATCCCAGTTGATGGATGAATGTGAGAGAGAATATCCAATGATCTATATAGTAGGGACCTCTATTCTCATTTCTGAGATAACTCCCTTGGTTTTATATAATTATTGTTTATTTAATAATTTATAGAATTATAATCCACTACATTTTTTATACTTGTTCAGTTCTAATATAATGAGACCAAAGCCAAACCCATTATCATACTTCTTTTGATAACAAAAATAAATTTGTGTGTATGGGTTAATAGGGATGGTGAATTGGGGATCTAGTAATCCTTAGTGAAGTGAACCTCTTCAATATAATCTAGTTTCATCTTGTGAAATTTTAATATTCTATATAATTATATATACACAAATATTGTACATAGTGAAAAAATAGAATCCATCACGGAACAAGTGAAGAGGTGACAAAGGAATAAAAAAAATTATTTTGAAATTATAAAAAGATGGATTCAACACTCTCTTAGTGTTGGTAACATCCTTAGGTGATATTTATAAGAAAATTTTAAATATAACCATACATTTCATTCATACAACTGCGGAGGATAATTTCATTGGCCATTGAAATTTTAGGATCATAAATCAAGAAACCATAGAGAATGTTTCGAAAATGAAATCTATAACTAACATATAACATTATAATTAAGATCAATAGAATACATATTATGCATATATAAGAAGGAATCTAGTGATACATCTATACCAATTAAATGATAATATAGCCACAACCATACATGATCTAATACACACTCATATGTGTGGTCCCATGAATGTTCATGGAATACATGATGACATGTAATTAATATTTATAATTGTTAATTTTATAATAAAAGGTCTTATTATATTCATGTAGGATAATAATAAGGTGAATGAATTCCTTAATAATTTTTATTTTGGATAAGTGAAAAAACTAGAAGAATAATCAAGGTTATTCGATATGAAAATGGCATTGATTATGCCTCTCATTAGGTGGAAAATTTCATGGAGAAGTATGGTATAAAAAATATATTTCAACAATTACAATACAATAAAAAAATTGTGTAGTGTAAAATTGAAATCGAATGGTGAAAATAAAAAACAATGAATTACTCATTGAATGTTTAATATATCACCACTTTTTAAGTAACGTTTTACAAGAATAAATTTACAAAAAAAATAAATCTTTTGAAAGACTGGGAGATAATACGATCCCATAAAAATATGGCATGAAATAGAACAACATTAAAGTGCATTGGACTATTTTGGAATCCTATGTTACATTTTGAAGAAGGAATATAACAAAGGAAAATATAAATATGTTCTTGATGAAAATTATTTTTTTAGGATACACAATTTAGATTAATTCATATAAATGTTTCAATAAACTATTTAAAAATATTGTGTAAAGAAGTGATGTTAGGTTTATTGAATAAAAATAAACAAAATTATTTAAAATTACATATCTGAGTATGGTCAGTGATAAAGGAAAATAAATAGATACAAATCCAACCTCTATGAAAGGTCTTACATGTGAGAATGATTTTGAAGATGAATCAGTAGATAAATAAGATATATAACAGATTCAACTAGGGATTCTATAGGGAAAAAATTAATTAATGTTAATGAATTAAATATCATAGATTATAAAACTACGCCTATAAAAACATATATGATAAGAATTTTAGTTCACACTACACTATTGTATCAACTGAAGTCTAACTTATTTGAAAAATAAATTAAGGATGACTTAAGGTTAATTTCAATAAATGAAAAGTTATATTGCATGAAAAAAAATTATGCATGGGAGTGGATGGGTAGTTTGAAATATCATAATGTCATAGGAATAAAATGGTTAATCAAAAAATATCATGATGGGAAGGGAAAAGTGATCTAAAATATGAATGAATGTTTCTAAAGGTGTATACAAAACTAGAAGGAGTTTATGTTGAATAAACATTCACACAGATAGAAAGAGTAGATTCAATAAGACTCTCCCATATTGTAGTTTTCCATAGTAAGAACAGAATCTACCAATTTGATACCAATAGGGAATTATTTAAAAGAATTTTCAAAGAATAATTTTACATTTCATAAAAATAGATTTTTTATTTTGGGATGATAAGAAAAAAATTAAATGTTGAGGATGTCATTTTATATCTTTATATATGAACCTCGAGCCTAGTATTCTTGATTAGATACATTATTAAAGAAGTAAGAATTCAGAATATTAGGAGTTGATCATAATCTATTTGTGAAATAATTCATTTAATAATAGTTTTTATGCCCATATTTGTTTATGAAATCATATAAAAAGAAGTAAATTATAATTTGGTGGAAGATTTTTCTAAAATTATGTGCATTGAGTTTAAAATGTATATGATTATGAAGGCCTTGTTATTAACTCGGGATTGAGGTTTTCTTAAAATTATAGAATAATTTTATTTCTCAATATAATTATTCAAAGTAGTAATTATTGATGTTTGATATACAATATAGATACCTATTTTAAACACCAATAATGGATGGCATCAAGACGGTAAAATATAACACCCTGAGTTTTTAAATGGGAAAACTATCTTCAATAGTGTACGTGACATACAACATTGATCCTAAAAGAACTATGGTTATTAAATTATGACTATTATATAAAATAAAATAAATTAAATGGTATTATAGAATCAAAATTTTATTATATTTAAATTTTCTACTCAATTTATATTTTTTTTGAAATAAGCACTCTTTTTTAATAAAGTGCATAATTCTTCAAAAAAACATTTTCTTCAACAATGATTTTTTAGGAAAATGTTTATAATTTTTTTTTTCTTTAATAAATTTAATTTTATGAAATTAAAATAATTTTTGAAATAAACATATAAATATTAACATAGGGTAAAATATTTTTATTTTTCAAAAAACATTGATTTTTTAGTGAATAGTTAAAAATACCGATTCATGGTAAAATTGTCATTCCTTTATGATAGATTAAGTTATTAAAAAGTACCATTATTATTTAATATGATTTAAAAGAAAAATAATTATTATTTTATTATATCTAAACCAATTAATTTTTTTAAATTATATTTATACTTTATTTTAATATAATTTTGTTGGTAGGCTTAAAAACATATTTTTCTAAAACAAATTTATATTTGTAATGTTTCTCCCTTTAAACTAATTAAAATAACCCTTAGTGAAAAATATTTTAATTTAAATTCATTTATAATATATTTAAAATTATTAATTTAAGTCTTTTTAATTATGATTACATGTCTTATCACTATTATTATATTGTTATATGCTTAAAAAATGTATTTCTTGAAAATGTATTTGTCAACATATATGTCAGTTTTATTTCAAATTAAATTATTATACTTCTATTAATTGAATTTTATAAATAATATATTTTATATTTTGAATCAGAATAATTTATATTCTATAATATTCCCAGCTTAATTTTTGGACAAAATTAATAGTAAGTGTAGTAAAAAATTAGTTATCGTGGTAAAAAATAAAAATTGTAAAAATGAGTATCATTAAAGTTAAAGAGTACAAAAGTTTGAAACATATTAATTTTTAATGGTATATGATTTGATTGACATTATATATCATCCATTAATTTATTTTTTCATTTTACAGTTAATTGGATAGAGTGAATATCCATTATTGAATAGTTTTGGGTATTTGTAAGAATGTCTCTCAACCTCCCTTAAAAAATGAAACCCCTATCCTCTCCTTTCTAAACTTCTAAAACCCATTTTTCAGCCAATACCTACTAAAATCACATCCTTACGTTCCTCTTCCCCTAATATAAGCCATTTTTATATGAAATCCAATCTAGGATGATATTATGTATGACCCTAAATAGGTTTTCCAATGAAGAGGTTATGTTTATACACAAGCATCCATGTTTAATTTCTCCTTCCCCCTAATTACAATTGTTTCAAATCATGATCATTTTCAGAAATTATTATCTCACATATAATAATATTTTATTATTTTCATATCACACTTTAAATATATTTCCACCTCTTTAAAAAGGAAAATGAATCTATTGATCGTGTGTATGGTGGACTACCTCCTCACAAGCTGATGTAATTTTTTTTACATCATCTCCCATTAGAAATTTTCATAATTATGGATTTAATATTTATATATATTCACTAAATATTAATCATTCTTGAAGAGTAAAAAATCCATACACCTTCTTACCATATCATCCCTTGAAAAATGATAATTGAAATATACCTGACCTGATTATCCACCTGAACTGTGCTACAGGGTTGGGTTCCCCTAGCCTTAGGAACAAATCCTCAAACATAAAAGGTTTTGGAATAGTATTTAGGGAGAAAAAAATTATTTAAGAGTATATACCATTTAAGAAGATATAGTAATGGTCCCATTATAGATATAACATTCAGTGGATTAAGAAATAAAGACAGAACAGATTTGAACCAGACCCCAAAAAGGTTCATGCATAATAAATATACCATAGAGATAGAAATAAATAAATTACCATAATGGAAAGGAAAAGGTCAACATGAAAAACATAAAACTTATAAAACAAATTTAAAATAAGGTAAAACATGAATAATAATAGAGGTAATACTAATCCCTATCCAGAAGAGGCTGCTCATGGTAGACCACAATAAAATACATGTATACATATGCATGCTAATAAAAAAAGATAATTAAAATCAAAAAATGTTATTACATCTATTGAATGATCCTTGACATCCCATGACAACATCCATAGAAAATATGCACTAAAATCCATCTCTTGATGCTCTTACATTACCTAAACATAAAGCTATAAATTGTACACATGCCCCAAAGGGCCCATTTATAGTGTGAGAATAAGCCCCAGTACAACATCACCCAAGTGTATATACTGAAGATAAGTTTTTGGGTAGGTATTAAAAGTAAATAATTAAAAATCACATGCATAATGTAAACACTGACTTCTTGGGTTCTCAACAAAAACCAGAAGTCGTCACCTTCCATGACCAATGCAAGAATCCCTACAACTGTAGAGATAGTTGTCCCATGGACCAAGGTATCCTCTGATATAGAAGAGCCCAGGTGAACCCTCATGTTCTAATCCAGAAACTTTTTCCCATAACACCTCATTTCTCAACAAGTACCAATATCTCCAAGGCATCCCCAAACAATAGTAATCTATCCCTTGAACCCATATTATAATGATATATTCAGCTCACTCCCAACAAATGATGTCATAATGATAATTATACTCAAATAAAAGTCACTATCATATCAAAGAAAAAAATATAGAAAAACAGTGATATTTTTTCTCCCAAAAATAATCCAAGCCCATGACCTCAATAAAGAGAGCCTCAAACACCAATCTATAGCCTCAACATTATCAATTAAATTCTCCCTAACTTACATGTGTCTTCCAATAGCATTCACCCTCAAAACAATGTTATAACCCTCACTACAGGGGGACTCAACCCACACGTGAGGTCAAAACAGCCTTATCTCAGATTCAACATGTGTTTACACGACTCAAATTGGTGCTTTGGCCATCATGGATGAGTGGTAATCACAAAATAAGTTCATAAGCCACATTAAACCATTACCTCATGCCCATGTGACCGTGTCTCTAAAGCATAATGGTCTTAAATCCAATATCAAGATCTATTTCCAAAAATTGGTGGCCTTACCTCCTAAAACTGACATCCACAATGCCTAATCCTATAACCATCATAACTCAAATATATATTCAGGCCAAGCCCAACTATACATTCATGTCACCTATATCGAGAATGGACAATGACATCACCATTCCTTAGGATAATCCCTTCACAACCCCATGGGTCTCAATAGTATATCACAACCATTTAATATATGTAATGAAAGTAAAACTATCAAAACAATTTAACAATATTAAATTGATAAACTATAAAATAATCAAACAAAATATTATAGTGTACTCGAATGCCTCCTATTAAAATACTAAAATAAAATAAATTTCAAAAATAATATAATTGAATAAAAATTCCTTGAACAAACCACCCAAGGAGTGATGGCCTCTAACCCGACCTCACTCATGAAAAAATGGTTTTGGGTATTCCCAACTGTATCCCATAGGTCATACGCTCAATTTAATATGTAGAAAAATGGGTCTCTCTCCATTACCAAAAGTCCCACCAAAATATTCTCCCCTAAAATATATGCGAAAACATGAAGATTTATATGCACCACCTACCATGGACACATAGACATCGGCACTTCCCATATCAAGATGTAACTCTAAGTGATTTGTAAGAGATCTGAGTATCTATAGAGAGCCCTAAAAATAGGGTGAAATGGATCAAATGAAATTAGCACTATGTGAAGAGAAACCAAAATGAAGAAGATTATAGTGTGGGTTTAGCCTTACCAAGGTATAACTAAAACACATGACAGATATGAAATCGGAGCACCAATAGAAGAGGGAGAGAAATCTGAATATGAGAGGAGGAGGGTTTAATTATCTTGTGCATGTGTCCAAGGATAAAGAAGGGTAGGATGGAATAAATAAAAGGGGTCGAAATTTAATTTCCTACCCTTACTAAGTTGCAAATTTTATCTCACATAGCTTAGCTCGCATGATTTTCTTAACTGTGTGCAAACCGTGTAGGCTGTAGTGTTGAGGTACAACCTAAGTACAAGTAACCGTGTGTTTGGTTATAAGATTCTATCTAACCAGGTCAAAAATGTGTGGAAGTACTTTACAAATATACCACCAATGACCATATGGACATGTTCCCCACTGGTACAGTTTTCCCAACTTTTCATAGTTCAAAAATGGATCTCACAGGTACCTGGAAGGGGCTGGAAAATTTTCCCCAAACTATGGGTCCTGACCTACAACTCAAAACTAGGCCTATGGTCCTTTGATGATCCCTAAACCATTTCTAAACACCCAATGAACTCTCCAAGAATATAAACCTTTATTGAAATATGATATAAAGCTAACTAAACTCTCAAAATTGAGTTCTTATGATCAAACAAGAAAGTGGCATACCCACTAATTGAAAAATTAAAAACAAGAGAGGTGTTTGACCCGATTAAAAAACCACGGATGTTATAATCTCCCATCCATAAAATATATTCTCTACAAGATATAAAATGATACACAAATATGGTATCTAATATACCCATCCTATTTAAAAAAACCCAGACTACCCTGGCCTCAATGATACAGGTCAACATACCTCAAGGGGGGATCCTGACCATAGGAGTGACCTACCCTGGTTTATCCTAATCAAAATCCAAATCAAACACGAGTCCATAGACCAATAAAAGACTCATATGTCCTCTAGTGACACATCTTCACTCATGATATTCATTAAGTGCTCACATTCCATTCTAGACATCCATTTAAATTCTTCATAGCATCGATTCCTGCCTCGATCCCATGTCACATATGGCACTGACTAGTTCTTGCAACACCAAAAATGCTCAAATAAGTCCTGGTGTGTCACACCACAATCAACCAATACACCAAAATGGTTCCCAAATATCATGAAACATATGTTACCAACATCCATTGATTCCCTGGTGCCAACAGAACTCAGAATCCCACATCCAGCGATGATCAATACATAGAACATAATGCCTCACAAATCAAGTATATATAAATCATGCACCCAAACTAGTTCCAACCTACTATATAGAATATGGTTAATCTATTTATATACCTTTCACCTCATGAACTCAAAATATACATGACTCATCACGCTATTCCAGTGGAAAAAAATCATAGCCACACTGATGGTGTACCTCTGATTGTCATCGTCTCACTGGCTTACTCAGCCCCTGGTGGCACCACTAGATGCACCAAGCCTAAAACCCAACTGCTTGAAGCATGGTATACCGATGGTTATACACTAACCATTGGACACTAAACACACTTTTGGGTACTTTGAACTCTACCATGACAACCGAATGTAGTTGAATCTCAGCTACCCTCACCAGGTACCGATCATGAACCAACCTCAGACAGTAGAGTTTGTCCCAGTCCCTAATTTTTGTCAATCGTATAAGGAATCCTAGAGAATCTCTTGAGATAACCAACATTAAAAAATTCTTAGAAATCATTTTGAGGCCACTCACACTGAGTCCAGACATTTCCTGGCTACCCACACTTGAAGGAAACTATCAATGACCCACTATAAAGTGGTCTGGATGAGTCCTTTTACTGGATACCCTAATAGAAATCATCTAGTACTAACTTATATCCATCTAAAACATAAACACTGAAGTCACTTGAAGCTACCATATGGAATGAACTAGAAATATCCATCAATTTTCCATCATTTATGAACGTCTAGTTCACCTTCTTAGAGAATGAGGCCAATATAAATATGTTTACCTTCATTTGAATGGAGTTTTGTGACCATCATCTAAGAGCCTCACCCTCTAGATGTCATCATTCACCATTCTGGGTTAAATGTAAGAAAACATAGTGAAGATCACTGCATAGTCCATGAAAAACATATCTCCCTATAGAAGGCTAAAAAAACTCTTAAGTTCATTCATTCCTCTAAATCTATGGGAAGAAATGAAAAAACAACCTAGCCTGAAAACCCTTCCAGGCCAGCCCCTCATGTCTTCCATCCTTCACATGCATGTCCCACTATTGTTTAGCTGGTAGTATATGTACATACATTTCTAGTTTCACCCAATACCCTGGAGGTGCCACTAAATTCTCAAATATCATTTACACACTCTAAATACAGTTCTCTGCCTCCCGTGGACCACCCTCACTCTAAAAAAGTGGTGGGTGATATAACTAAAACTCTTGAGTGATATATTCCATATAAGGCTATGCTCTCTATAAACCCTATTCGATATCATTGATAATCCATAATAGGATCACTCAGACCTTCTTATTGATCCATGACCCAAAATTTGTATGTTCTATCATCTACCCCAGGTGCACTGGATCATACACCAGATCCAACCCCTAAGCCCTAACCCTCGCTACTTGACCCTCAGTGGTCTAAACCTTCCTAAAAAGATAAATTTTTATTTTCATTACAATTTTAAGGAAAAAGTGAGAAAAAATCTGGTTCAAACACCAAAATAAATTATAGTGCCATTGAAAAGTAACTTTATCCTACTAGAATCATTATCCCTAAATAATTTCCATGAGATAGAGGATACCTGAGTTTTTGGAACATCCTTTAAAGGGTCTTCAAAATGAAATTTCAACTTTTCCCAAGTCCATATGTACTCATCTTAATTGTTCTTCCCTTCACCAAATCCTCTTATTATCATGAAATAGTTCTTATTTATCCATGAAATCTGTTCTTCATTGGTTACCACTTTTAACGGCCTTCCCATCACCTTGTTTGCTTACTCATCAGTGGAATTAATACACAAAAACGTTTTCACCATATCTTAATTTGAATACAAAAGCAGCTCCATGGATTCCTCATGGGCCACACCTGACTCCTGATGCTTAATTAGATCATCATTGTGGGATTCCACACCATTATTTATAGTCTCGACCCAAGAAATAGTGTCCTTGGGATCACCTTAATCCATAATTTACTTTGACTTTTTTGTGGATCTTTAGTCCATTGTAAGTATTAAAAATCAATATCCCTTTAACACTTTTCTAGTACCTTTCAAATTTTCAATCCTCCTTGGGTTGGGTGGCCCTCTACCCTAAAAACCATCATCTATATCCCCAGATGAAATATTGTCAGACTCATCCTAGGAAACATCCTACTCATTTGTCCAAGCCGCCATAAGCTCATAAACAAAATCTTCATTCTATGATACTTCATAGATTTTTCCCAGATTAATAGCTAGAAACTCCCTCATTGGGATTGATCTGATCAAAATACTACCCCCTATGACCTGCTACAGACCCTTTCAACCAAATATATCCCCCTCACTTTTAGTCATCTATGGTCCACCTCTTCCATTATTTCCACTCTCTGAGTGAACTTCCTCTGCATAAGAGGAATCTATGAAAGGCCTATAGCCTCGATCAAATACCTTAAATGGATCCACTTCCAGTAAGTTGTTAATGTCACATTGAAAATACACTCCTAGTAGATTGTCCAATGGTTTAACAACTAAAAAGGGAAAGATAGTACCTACATGCATCACATTTGACCCATCATTCCCTGATGTATCATTCACAAAAACCCATGGATTTGTAATATCCTCTCTCAAATGGATGAACATGTTGGCCACTAATGAGTTTCTCCTCTATGACCTAAATTGCACATCCTTACCACCATTTGGACCAGCTAATAAGCTCTAAGCAAAAAAAAAAACATCATCACCACCCATCCCCATTCTACTAACACCTGAGTTCACAGCCATATGATGGATGAGTTCTTTCTTCCCATGAATAAAGTCTACTATTGGATGACGCAGTTTTTATAGGAGGGCCAAAAGTCGAACCGTGACTCATAAGCAACTAGTTGTTTGTGTGGGAACTATTCCCCCACTGAAATCTACAAAAACTCCAAAGTCATTCAATAGATACCAATTTCCACAATGATTTTTAGATAAATATGGTGGCCTAGAGATCTATTTCTACTATCAGAACTTAAAAATATACCAACGAGGATCCCTAAGTTTCTCAAAATTAAAGGATTTTGACATGGAAGAGGATGTTCTATGAAACTAATATAAATCTCCATTATAGGGGATTCGTGCTTCATATGGATGGCATACGTCTGTCAGAAGAGGTTGAACTGAATATCATTGCAACTGTGTGGTTCACTAGACCAATCCCTAACCAGATCATCCTTCTATGTAAAGTGAATAAAAATGTTTCTGGAATTTAGAAAACCCGCCATCAGTCTATCCTATAAAACCCATTACTCGAATATGAATCTATCAAATGAATCCACCAAAGGGTGAATATTCTATAACCTAGAAATCAAAAATATATTTAGATGATATCAAGCCTCGCCGAACTCCAAAGTTAAAATCGAATGATTCAGAAGGCCATTAAACAGATCGTAGACATTAGGGATAAGAGTGATATGGGGGAAAGGTGGATAATGTCGGGTTTGGGGAATGGGGATAAATATGATGTCTCTACAATGAAGGACATCAAAGGTCCTCCCCTAATGGTCGTTATGCACTTCCATCACTTGATGGGAGAAATCCCATATATATATATATATATTGCTCATATATAGGGAAACTTGGAACATACGACACATCCTCAGTACCCTTACCATTTCCTATTTAAATCCTTCAACATGACATCTAGGCTTAGTTACCTTATTTTACACCCGGAATAGAGCAATGTATCATAAGTACCTTAGGCCACTACCATCCAAACAACCATCATTGTCCTATTCTGATGACTGATTCTCCCAAACTGGTGATCCAAATCACCCCATTACATAACATTTTCCTACTCTCATAAGAGTTAGTCCCATTTCACATTCCATATGATATATATATATATATATATATTACATTGAATTTCAATTTGACAAGGAATAATCAATGTCTGACCCATATTTTTATTTTTGACCTATTATATGGATTATCTTTTATCCTTTGTTTTTTGTCAGAGTTACAAGTGTGATAGTATTTAACATTGTGTTTAGAGAGTTTTTTATCATAGAACATGGCCAACTAATAGTATGGGAAAACCTTGTTGCATGATCCCGTTAAGCGTTTGAGATTTGGTGTGCTTTTGGTTAACAGTGGACAGCCTGCGCAAAGTTAGTCAAACCATGGTTAAAGTGTTTGAGAATCCACTTTCTCAGGATGGAACCATTCTACATGGTTGGCATATGGTTTATAAACTATGTGGTCATACCATGTGAGTTTCCAGGTGTTTCTATTGTGGGGTACATAGTTGGATCACAGTTTGGTAAAATGTACATCCAAACCATGTGCAACACCCAGGTCATTAAAAAGGTAAAATTCCTAAACTACCCTTGTTGGATTTTAACCCCAAACCGACCCATTTTTCCCTTACCACGTTTTTATAGCCCTTTGGAAGGATCTCCTTGGTTCTCAAGCCTCCTCATTCCTCCAATGGTACAGATCAAGGGATATATTAAATTTTTAAGGGTTATTTGTTAAGTTAATCTCTTATATCCCCCTATTCATCAATCATCCATTATCCATTGAGTTATTCTCTTATGGTCTCTTGAACATTGGGTTCATTTTTCCCCTATGCTTATTTTGGGTGTGTTTCTTATTTAGGGTTCTTCTTAGTGATCATGGATTTTAGAACCTTCTTGGTGTGATTTCGGGTGTGCATTGTTGAAGCATCATGAGATTGAGGTAGTTTTTCCTTTTCACATGCCTTTTCAATATATGATTCATTGGTTTATTGTTCCATGTGAAAAGTGGTGATTTTATTCCTTGTTTTCTAATAAAATGAATTTTTTGTTAATTTTTTCACACGAAGTGTTTAATTAAATGCATGGTTATATTTTATAAGTGATTTGTGCCTTTTAATGTATTTCTTGGATTAGTAAATATATTTTTTCTTTTGGAATGATGTTTTTGAATTTTTAATTTGATTTATAAATGGTTTGGATTTAATGTGGTGTATTTTTCATGGTTTGTGAAATGTTTTGACATGTTTTCACTCTCTTTGAAAAGGTGAATTTGGTTCTTTAAAATGTCATGATTTGGTGAAATGTGCTTTAGTCCCATTTGTTTATTTTTATAAAATGGTGAAATATTATATTGTGGAAAAATATCATTGGATAATATTCTTTCCATTTTTATGTTAATGGGTGGGAAATCCTCATTCTGGTCTCCTCGTGACCCATTTATTTTGAGTGGAATGGGAGATCCTTGGTGTGGACTCCTTTACAATCTATGAGTTCTCTAGAAAGAGTTTGATCCTTGGGGTGTCTTAAGTGGTTCCTTTTGGGGGAATTATTATTATATACGTGCATGTGATTGGATTCTAAGTAGGAATAAGTTGTTTCACCCTTTTCACATCTTGACATGGTATCCTAGTATAATGAATGAATTTTTAGAGAACGATTCTTTTACAAGTTTGGATTACACTCTGACTATCAGTGCATAGTCGAGATGGTTTAGGGCTATGGGATAGTTCCCCTCGGTCTGTACCATGTAGGCTTTGGTTGATAATGTGAGGGTATTATTGATGTTATTAAGTATGGAATGATTTCCAGGATGAGCCTTCATGTGTAAGTATGTTCTAGATTTTTCCCGAACACCTAGGTTTACCCATTTTTATTTGTACTTAGTTTTCAACCGAAAAATTATTATGACGAAGTATTGGTTTGATACTCCAGAGTGATATTTAAAATTTCCCTTCTTATATGATTATTGTGAATATTCCTAGGGAAGTGTTGCATCTTGATAAAATCGATGATACGTTTTTAAGTATTTTTGAGATTTTTTTTGAAATTTTTATACTATTTATCTCCTATATAAATTAAATTTCACCTTTACCTTTTAAAATGAAAATGGTTACACCATTGAAAAGAGTGTGGTTTAAAATATTAAAACGCTCAATAGACTATGATTGTTTTTGTATATGCGTGAAAAAACATACTGGTATTTTTTTTAAACCTAAAGTTGTTGTTTCTTTGACTTAAAGTAAGTTCATTGTGAATATATTATTCGAGAAATTCTATTGAGTTTTAATACTCATGCTAATAGTTTATTCTTGTTATTAGTTTTCGTATTCGGTTCTATAATGAGTTTGATCACCTTGGGTTACAGTTGTTTATGGGTTACAGAGTCACCCATAGTGTCACATGGAGATGTTGTGGTTCTAATGTTCAACTTGGGATTTTCTATATAGTTTTTTTTGTCCAGTTTATTTTTAGTTTGGTAATAATATTTATATTTGGATTATATATTTATTTTTTCTAATTAGTTTATTTATATTAGGATAAATAATTTCCATGGTTACTCTATTGTTTCCCTGGAACTAGTTTCTAGCTTGTGGGGATCGGAAACACCCTTTTGGCCTTTCCAAAGATTGACTTGGGTGACTGGTTCATGGTTGACCTGGGTTGGTTTATAAATAGTAATTCCACATGGAATATCACATTTCATAAAAAATTTACATCCCATTTATTTCACAATGCATTTTTTTATCACATACAGAAACTTCATATTTAAGACAACTTAATATGTGTCTATCTAAGAAAAAACATTCACACCAGTCCTCATCCAAAAATGGGTCTATATCCTATCCCTTTCCTAACTAGGTAAATGGAAACATATCACAACCAATAACATTAAAATTCCAAATAATCCACCTGAGGTGGAAATCAAATGAAATGTAAAATGTGAAAAACTAAAATAGCTGTCACGACCCGTCCTCGGGGCCTGTGCCGTGACTACCCCTAGCCCGCCTTCCATAGGCCAGGGGCTGGCGACTAGCACCAAGGCATAAATCCCGGAAAAAGGGAAGGAATTGCCTTTGTAAAGTAAACAACAAAAACCACAGAGCAAGCAGGAAGAAGTAAACACTAAGTAAAAACTGGTACAATAGTATGTGCGGAAAATTAAGTGGGCTAGAATACAAACCCAAACTGAAAGTAAAGTACAACTCAAAAGGGGAAACAACAACTGAAAAGTAAAGCCGCAACGTCGAGCCTTCCATTGGATGTCCCACCTGAAGGGAGGGTACAGAAAGCCTCCACTGCTCCTCGGGTACAACCGACCGCTCCGAGTACGTCCTGCTCAATGGTCCACCTCCAGGTACCGTTCTGCTCGGCAAGCCTCAACCATGATTAGCGTTGTCCGTCGTCTGCAACCAACACAACGTAGTGCGGGCATAACCCGTGCAGGGGTGAGTATAAGCTACTCAATAGGGACCCCAAGACCCCCAAAGGTCTCCCAGAATCCACAAAGGATAAACCACAAAGGAAAGATACAATCACAAAGTAACACCCGACATGGCTTAGGAATATGCCCATACATATACCTAAGTCATCAATTCTCGCTCGTCTCCAACATCCGATCTCATGTACAACCCAGCCCACACAGGAAAGCAAAGCGTAAATCCACACAGGATAGCACAACACAATCCACAAAGGAAATCAAAACAGGATTTGGATCACTTAGGTATACTTATTGTATTACGATAGAGACGATCAGGTATTTCACTGATTTATATAAGTCGTTGGACCCACAAAGGATCGATAGGTACTAACCCCGACAATGACCCACAAAGGATCTGACCCACAAAAAATCGATATGTAACTAACCCCCGCAATGAACCACAAAGGATCTGACCCACACAGGATCGATAGTTAACTAACCCCCGCAAAGTCCCACACAGGATCGGACCCACACAAGATCTGCAGGCACTAGCCCACACAGGACCGCTACGCGTTGACCCACATAGGATCGAACCCACACAGGATCGGTAGAACTAATCCACAAAGGATCGCTGAGTGCTGTAGTCATCGCTGTCGAATCCACTGAGGATCTCTGTACAGTCGTCGTCGTCACAGTAGCAGTCGTAGCCAGCTCTAGGGTTCCCGCGCACAGCAAGATCATTCAGGAGGGTCCGCTCCACGAGCTGAGAGGCTGATACATCAAATGACACATAGTCCAGAGTTGGTGTATCCAAAAGTTCCGTATCGTCAACAGGAACTCAACGTCGCAGACGGCGCGTCAATCGGACGCTCAGTCTGAGAGTTATTGGCATTTTCGTCCCAGGGGCCCTTTGATTTTTAAGGAAAAACCAACCCGACCATGCTCCACCTACATCCAAACCTCGGGCAAAGTAAGACAAAGGATCCTTCTCACTTAGAGGAATTCAAAAAAGTCAACGGCACGTCAATCGGACGTCCTAAGCTCAAGATATGAGCGTTTCCGCTCCGAGGGCCCGGTTGGTTTCTTGTACGAACCAACCCGGCGGAACCCAAAGTATTCTGAAACCTTGAGTGTGATATACCGAAATGAACATCTCGATCCAAGGATCGCATATCTGCTGACAACGCGTCGTTCGGAGGCCCGTAGGTCATGTTATGATCAAAAGAACGAAAAGGTACGGAAACGGGGGGTCTGGGCCCAGACCGACCCGGCCCACCCCCACCCCCCCGGGCCGGCCCGAACCGGGTCGACCTGACCCGGGTCCGGGTCTGACCCGGCCTGGCCAGAGTGGCCTGGCACGGCCTGGGCCTGACCCAGCCCGAACCGGCGGGTCGGCTCGGCTCGGCTCGGCCGAGTGGCTGAGCAAGGGAAACCGCGGGGGGCGTGCTGCCCCCACATGAGAACACTATGGCCTCGTGTGGGGCTACCCTTGGTCAGAGGACGCGGCAGGGCCGCATCCCGTGTCTCGTCAGACTCGCGCGGTCGCAGGTTTGTCGGCCGCCGCCGGCGACCCGCGCCACCATTGGAGTCCACAGGCCACCAGAGTTGCTTCGGTGGTCTGATTTCATTTCTGTATGCGCCGTAGCTCATCCCGGGTCCCTTTCTTCACTGTAGAATCAACAAATCGTCCCTGCGGCACATTTTGTCTTCGTCTGCCATTCCGCACACCAAGAACAAAAGGGAAGTGGGTTCGGACTTGTTCGTTGGTCCACATCCACCGCTTTAGCGGTTTGAAACAAGACCATAAATCCCAGCAATTGATAAACCATGTCCCGCAATAACAATCTGCGGACCAACTTGTTAATTGGTTGATCCGCATTCTTACCTTGGAGGAAAACAAACATGGGTATTATCATTTTCAAAATGACCCCTACCTTCATCGTTGTCGGACGCGAGTTCGTCGCGGAATTGACCGTCGCGGAAGAAAAAGGATCGTCGCGTCGCGGAAGGGCGTCGCTGTTGCGAGGTACTCGGCGTCGCGTAGAAAAACTCCGAGGATCAAGGACATACAGATTTAATTATAAAAATTAAATCCATGATGATGTTATAATCCACAATGAATTAAAAGGACCGTATTCTCTTACCTCAACGGATGATCGAAGATCTATCGCGGAAGAAGGAACTTCGTAGAAGAACGTCGCGGGAGAAGAATCGTCGGCGTCGCGGTACTTGGCGTTGCGTCGTCGATCTCTGAGGGCTCGGCGTTCTTCGTCTCCTTTCGTCAAAGGCTGGCGTTCTTCGCATTCTTCGCGTTCTTCGCGAAGGAGGATTAAGATCTTTTGAGATTCTCCAAAGTTTTAACATAACAACCAGATAATAAAATAAGTCCACATCTTATTTTATTATCAACTAAAGAATTTGAAAAACAAAGGTAAGTAACGAACAATTAATTCATATAATTAATTGCAACAAACTAACCGACCAATTAATAGGGGCATTAAAAATTTAGAAAACACGTCAGTTGACTTTCATTAAAAAGGGGTTTTCGCAGGTGCGTTACTTAGCGGAAAAGAAATGGTGGGGCTCGTGTGGGCCCCAACTCAAAAATATCCTACCAAGAGGGTATGATATTTTGGGTTCCACCCTATCCGCTTCAACTCAGCTTAAGCAGATTTAGGTGGATTTAAGCAGCTTTAAGTGAAATAAAATAAAGTTTGTCGTACCTCATTATTTTATTTCTTAACTTAAAGCCCAAAAATTAAAAACCACACTTGAGAAAACGCAACTCTAGAAGAGGCGTTTCTAAGAAAATACCGGTGCTGCGATTCCATCGGTGCCCTCGGAATTTGATTCGGAGCACCGGTTCAAAATTTATAAAAACCCGCTCGTTCGTTCACTGAACGTACCCGAGCCAAACTTCGGAAAATGATTCAGGGCACACCGGGCCTCGGAATCACGTGCTGTCATAAATTGCGTTCATGTAAAATTCCAATGAAAATTAAGAAAAAAATTTCTTTGAAAGTTATGGGTCTTTACATCACTCCCACCTAAGGGCTTTACGTCCCCATAAAGATACATCATAAGCTAGGGAAACAGAAGTGGGTACTGAGCACGCATCTAAGCCTCCCGCTCCCAAGTGCTCTCTTGGTGTTTCCTGTGCTGCCATCTGATGCGCACTAGAGGAATCGACCATCCACGTATGACCCGCTCCTGTCGATCCTCGATCTCCACCAGGACCTCCGCAAAAGTCACCCCATCATCAAAGTCTAGCTCCCCATGGTCAATGATGTGTGTCAGGTCGTGCACGTATCTCCTCAGCTGAGATACATGGAAGACGTCGTGCACCCGGTGCAATTGAGGTGGTAGAGCCAGGCGATAAGCCACCTCGCCAATCCTGCTGAGGACCTAGAATGGTCCGATGAAGCATGGAGACAACTTGCCACCTCAGCCAAATCTCCGTAATCCATGTCGAGGTGAGACACACAAGAAGACGTGGTTGCCATCCTCGAACTCTAGTGGCCTCTTCCACCTGTCAGTATAAGACTTCTGTCGGCTCTGAGCTGTCCTCATTTTCTCCTGGATGACTTGGACCTTCTCTGTCGTGGACCGGACCATCTCTGGTCCCACAAGTGCAGACTCCCCAGGGTCTGTCCAGCACAAAGGAGATCTGTAAGGTCTGCCGTACAACGCCTCGTATGGTGCCATCCCGATGGTGGAGTGGTAGCTGTTGTTGTACGCGAACTCCACCAAGGGTAGGTGGTCCTCCCAGATGCGACCAAAGTTGAGGACACATTCGTGGAACATGTCCTCGAGAGTTTGAATGGTCCTCTCCATCTGACCATCTGTCTGTGGGTGAAAGGCGGCGCTCAGACGTAGCTGCGTCCCGAATGCCTCCTGAAACCCCTTCCAAAGCCGGCAAGTAAAGCGAGAATCTCGATCGGAGACGATAGATGATGGCACACCATGAAGCCATACAATCTCCCGAACGTAGAGACGACCCAAGCTCCCCACTGAGCCCTACTCTCTGATGGGTAAGAAGTGAACCGACTTGGTGAGTCAGTCAACAATCACCCAGATGGAGTCGTGACCTCTGGAAGTGCGTGCAAGTCCAGTCATGAAGTCCATAGATATCCCATCCCACTTCCACTCTCGGACCTCCAAGGGTTGTACCAAGCCTACTGGTACCTGATGCTCTACCTTCACCTGCTGGTAGGTGAGGCATCGTGAAACGAACTCTGCCATAGCCTTCTTCATGCCTGGCCACCAGTGCTGTCATCTGAGATCCTAGTACATCTTCACCACTCCAGGATGTACCGCTAAGGGAGAAGTGTGGAACTCTCTCAGCACTTCCTCCCGTAAAGAAACTGGTACCATGGTACGTCCTCTAAAAAGGATGGTGTGCTCTGCTCCAAAGGAGAATCCATCAGGTGCCTGTCCTGAGGATATCTGTGCACGCCGTGTCCACAGTCAGCGTCCCCACGCTGTGCCTCTCTGACCCGCTATAGTAGAGGAGTGACTGTGAGAGACTGAAGGAAGGCTGTTCCATCTCTATCCACGAAGGATATCTGCAAAGCGACTAGCTACTCTGTCGCCTCCTCGAGTAGCTGAATGCCCATCCTCCTGCTAAGAGCATCGACTACCATGTTCCCCTTCCCAAGAGTATAGACTATCTCAAAGTCATAGTCCTGGAGGAACTCGAGCCATCATTGTTGTCTCAGGTTCAGGTCCTTCTGATAGAAGATGTACCTGAGACTCTGATGGTCAGAAAAGACTGTAAAGCTCTCACCCATCAGATAGTGTCTCCATGTATTCAGAGCGAAGACCACTGCTTCTAACTCCAGGTCATGGGTAGCGTAGTTCTACTCATGCGGCCTCAACTGACGTGATCCATAGGCGATCACTTCCCGCTCCTGCATCAGGACACATCCGAGTCTTGTCCCTGATGCATCGCAGTAGACTACGTACCTTACTCCCTCCTCAGAAAACCTCAAGATAGGTGCACTGGTCAATCTCTGTCTCAGCTTCTGGAAGCTCTGTTGACATCTGTCTGACCACACAAAGGGTTTCCCCTTCTTCATAAGAGCTGAGAGTGGTGCCACAACTCTGGAGAAGTCTGGCACAAATCTTCGATAGTATCCAGCTAGTCCCAAGAAACTCCGCACCTCCCTCACGCTCTTGGGTGGCTCCCAAGGTAGCACTGCCCCGATCGTCGTGGGATCCACTGCAACTCCCGCCTCATAGGTGACATGTCCCAAGAAGTGGACCTCACGTATCCAGAACTAACACTTCGAGAGCTTGACATAAAGCTGGTGCTCTCGGAGTGTGTCTAGTACAACCCGTAAGTGGTAGGCGTGCTCCTCCTCAGTCATCGAGTAAATCAAAATGTCGTCGATGAAGACTACGAAAAATTGATCGAGGTATGGCTGAAAGATCTTTTTCATGAGGCCCATGAACACCGCTGGAGAATTGGTTACACCGAAAGGCATAACCAAGAACTCATAGTGGCCATACCGACATCTGAAGGTCGTCTTCTGCACGTCCTCTTCTCGAACTCTGAGATAATGATAGCCCGACCTGAGGTCTATCTTCTAGAACCACCGTGCTCCATTGAGCTGATCTAAGAGGTAATCAATCCTCAGTAGCGGATACCTATTCCTCACTGTCACCGGGTTCAGGCGACGATAGTCGACACATAGTCGCAGGCTCCCGTCTTCTTTCTTGGAGAACAATATCGGGGAAGCCCAGGGTGAAACACTGGTTTGAATGAATCCCTTCCCCTGCAAGTCCTCCAGCTGTACCCGTAGATCTCAAAGCTCAGAGGGGGCCATCCGATATGCTGGAGTGAATATCAGGGCTGTCCCGGGATATAGATCAATATAAAAGTCTACCTCTCTGCGAGGAGGTAGTCCTGGAACGTCGTCCGGAAAGACGTCTGCATACTGATCCACCACTGCAGGATAACTAGGACTCTGCACGTCAACTGCTCCAAGGATGAGACTAGCCATCTAATGAGTGATGGGCTGTCCTATCCTCTTCGGAAGTCCATCCTGTGCTGCAAAGGCTTCCTTCTCGCCGGTGAAGGTGAACCTGCTCCCATCTGTGCGTACACATCGCACCTTGCGCCTAATACAATCAATCTGTGCATGAACTGTTAGATAACCAATCCATGCCCAAGATGACGTCGTAAGGCCTCGACGCTGCTACAAGAAGATCCCAGCCGAAGCTCTCGCCTCCTATAGTAATATCACACTGCCAGCACCAGTGCGTAATCGTCGATTCTGCTCCCGTAGGAGTCTCTAGCCATAAGGATCGGGCCAACAGATCTGTTAGAATCTTCGAGCTCTGAACAAGTGCAGCGGCTATGAAAGAGTGACTCGCTCCTGTGTCTATAAGAACTGCAGCAAGGGTGGAATTGACACAGATAGTACCTCGAATCATCTCGGGAGCACCGTTGTCATAGGCCTCCGCTACCTGGAGCTGTGCCTGTCTCTGCCCACGAGCTCCCTGTGGTCGGGGTGGACCTCCTGGTGGTAGTGGTGGTAGAGCCTCAAAGCGTCTCCCACCACCTGTTTCTCGGCCAGCTCCTCTGCCTCGTCCGCCTCCTCCCTACGGACCTCCACGGTCGACCTTCTGCCTCTGCCTGGGTGGCCCCTCAACTGTCTGCTACTCCTCGGCATGGTGGGTCAGGCAGTCACATGCCATGTGGCCCTACCCACTGCATGTGTAGCACTGCCTACCTCTTCAAAGACTGGCTCCGCGCTGTGTGCCCCCCACTGCTGAGCCAGTGTCTTAAGGCCGTCTACGTGAGGGTTTGGTCTGCCTGGACCCCGGAGTCATCCGTTGAGTGCCTTCTGCGGAAGACTCTGCTACGTTCCGCCCCTCGGTAGGTCTTGCCGCTGGAGAAGTCTCAGCAAGAAAGCTCTCGATCAAAAGGGCTCGTTCCAGTACTCCTACCTGAGTCAGAATGCTGAGGGAGATCAGCGATGCCCTGATCTCGTGTCTCAATCCCTGCTCAAAGGTCTGGGCCCGGATGAATGGGTCTCGTACCATGTCGGTCTTGTAGCGTGAAAGATCGGTAAATCTCGCCGAGTACTGGGCGACCGTCAAGCTGCGCTGCCGCAGCTGAAGAAGCTCCTGGATGTGCACCACACGGAGGGTGGCTGGGAAAAACTCCGAGTGGAAGAGGCTCTCAAAGTCCGTCCAGAGAAGAGATGCCTCATAGTGCACCTGGAGCATCAAGCTCCACCATCGGCCCGCTGCTGCGTGCAATAGGCTCGCTGCGAGGATCACTATGAGGTCTGCTGGTGTCCTCACTAACTGGAAAACTCGCACCACTGCCTCCAGCCAGTCCTCGGCTTCCTGGGGGTCCGTCTCATCATGGAACATTGGTGTTCGCTGGTTCTGGAACTCATGTAGTGCACTAAGGCGACGTGCATCGTCAGCAGCTGGGGCTGGAAGCATCGGTGGCTCGGCGGGTAGAGGTAGCACCGGTGCCTCATCTGTCAAAGGGCCATGTACCGAGGCCTCGTCGCTCGGCGGGCTGTCATCACGTACAACTCTCGAAACCCTAGCTGGCTGCCATCGTGGGTCCATCCTGAAAAGAAACAGGTGCGCCACGGTCAGAACAGTATACCTGGTGAGCTGACATATAGTAATCAAAAAGAAAACTTGTAACACACATGCAATCAATGTTTTCGTGCATTAAGTCGGAAATCAGAAGTCAGGGTCCTGGTGTATGGATACGTCGGTCGCCGCACCAACACTGGACTCCTTGGACTGATAACCACACCCAATAAACTAAACACTATTGCTTCACATAGAAAAATGATCAGAGTCCCAAGTTCTGCGGTAGAACCGAACTCCTCTGATACCAATTTGTCACGACCCATCCTCGGGGCCCGTGCCGTGACTACCCCAAGCCCGCCATCCATATTCCAGGGGCTGGAGACTAGCACCAAGGCATAAATCCCGGAAAAAGGGAAGGAATTTCCTTTTTAAAGTAAATAAAAAACACCATAGAGCAAGCAGGAAGAAGTTAACACTAAGTAAAAACTGATACAACAGAATGTGCGGAAAAGTAACTGGGATAGAATACAAACCCAAACTGAAAGTAAAGTACAACTCGAAAGGGGAAATAGCAACTGAAAAGTAAAGCCGCAACGTCGAGCTGTCCACTGGAAGTCCCACCTGAAGGGTGGGTACAAAAATCCTCCACTGCTCCTCGGGTCCAGCCGACCGCTCCGAGTACGTCCCGCTCAGTGGTCCACCTCCAGGTACCATCCTACTCGGCAAGCCTCAACCACGATCAGCGTTGTCCATCGTCTGCAACCAAAACAACGTAGTGCGGGCATAACCCATGCAGGGGTGAGTATAAGCTACTCAGTAGGGACCCCGAGACCCCTGAAGGTCTCCCAGAATCTGCAAAGGATAAACCATAAAGGAAAGATACAATCACGAAGTAACATCCGACCCGGCTTAGTTATATGCCCATACATATACCTAAGTCATCAATTCTCGCTCGGCTCCAATATCCGAGCTCAAGTACAACCTAGTCCACACAGGAAAGAAAAACGTAAATCCACACAGGATAGCACAACACAATCCACAAAGGAAAGAAAAATAGGATTCATCTCACACAGGTATACTTCTTGTATGACGATAGAGATGATCAGGTATTTCCACTAATACATCTAAGTTGTCGGACCAACATAGGATCGATAGGTACTAACCCTCGGAATGACCCAAAAAGGATCTGAACCACAAAGGATCGATAGATAACTAACCCCCGCAATGACCCACAAAGGATCTGACCTACACAGGATCGATAGGTAACTAACCCCCGCAAAGATCCACACAGGATCGGACCCACATAGGATCTGTAGGCGCTGGCCCACACAGGACCACTGAGCGCTGACCCACACAGGATCAGACCCACACAGGATCAGTAGCACTGAACCACAAAGGATCCCTGAGTGCTATAGTCGTCGTCGTCGAATCCACTGAGGATCTCTGTACAGTCGTCGTCGTCACAGTAGCAGTCGCATCCAGCTCTAGGGTTCCCGCACATAGCACGCTCATTCAGGAGGGTCCGCTCCACGAGCCGAGAGGTGGATACATCAAGTGACACATAGTCCAGAGTTTATGTATCCAAAAGTTCTGTATCGTCAACAGGAAATCAACGTCGCAGACGGCGCGTCAATCAGACGCCCGGTCTGAGAGTTATTGGCTTTTTCGTCCGAGGTGACTGGTTGGTTTTTAAGGAAAAACCAACCCGACCGTGCTCCACCTGTGTCCAAACCTCAGGCGAAGTAAGCCAAAGGATCCATCTCACATAGAGGAATTCAAAAAAGTTGACGGCACGTCAATCAGACGTCCGAAGCTCAAGATATGAGCGTTTCCGCTCCGAGGGCCCGGTTGGTTTCGTGTACAAACCAACCCGGCCGAACCCAAAGTATTCCGAAACCTTGAATATGATATACTGAAACGACTGTCTCAATCCATGGATCGCATCAACGCTGACGTCGCATCGTTCGGAGGCTCTTAGCTCAAGTTATGAGCAAAAGACCGAAAAGGTCGGGAAATGGGGGGTCTGGGCCCGGACCGACCCGGCCCAACCCCCCCCCCCCCCCCTCCCCCGGGTCTGCCCGAACAGGGTTGACCCGACCCGGGTCCGGGTCTGACCCAGCCCGGCCCGGCCTGGGCCCGACCCAGCCCAAACCGGCGGGTCGGCTCGGCTCGGCTCGACCGAGCGGCCGAGCAAGGGAAACCGCGGGGGGCATGCTGCCCCCGCGTGAGGAAATCACGGCCGCGTGTGGGGCCGCCCTTGGTCAGCGGATGCGGCAGGGCCGCGTCCTGTGTCTCGCCGGACCCGCGCGGTCGTGGGTCTGTCGGCCACCGCTGCCTCCGGCCGCCCGCGCCGCCGCGCCGATGGCCCGCGCCGCCGGTGGAGTCCGCGGGCCACCGGAGTTGCTCTGGTGGTCCGTTTCATTTCGGTATGTGTCGTAGCTCATCCCGGGTCTCGTTCTTCACTTCGGAATCAAAAAATCATCCTTGCAGAATGTTATGTCATCGTCCACCGTTCCTCACACTAAGAACAAAAGGGCAGTGGGTTCAGACTGGTTTGTTGGTCTGCACCCACCACGTTAGCGGTTTGAAACAAGACCATAAATCCCAGTAATTAATAAACCACGTCACACAATAATAATCTGCGGACCAACTTGTTAATTGGTTAATCTGCGTTCTTGCCTTGGAGGAAAACAAACATGCGTATTATCATTTTCCAAACGACCCCTACCATCATCATCGTCGGACGCGAATTCGTCGCGGAATTGACCGTCGCGGAAGAAAAAGGATCGTCACGTCGCGGAAGGGCGTCGCTGTTGAGCGGTACTCGGCGTCGTGTAGACAAACTCCGAGGATCAAGGATATACAGATTTAATTATAACAATTAAATCCATGATGATGTTATAATCCACAAATAATTAAAAGGACCGCTTTCTCTTACCTCAACAGATGATCAAAGATCTGTCGCAGAAGAAGGAACGTCGTAGAAGAACGTTGCGGGAGAAGAATCGTCGTCGTCGTGGTACTTGGCATCGCGTCGTCGATCTCCAAGGGCTCGTTGTTCTTCGTCGCCTTTCGTCGAAGGCCGAAGTTCTTCACATTCTTCGCGTTCTTCATGTTCTTCGCGTTCTTCATGAAGGAGGATGCAGATCTTTAGATATTCTCCAAAGGGTTAACACAACAACCAGATAATAAAATAAGTCATCATCTTATTTTATTATCAACAAAAGAATTTGAAAAACAAAGGTATGTAACGAACAATTAATACATAGAATTAATTGCAACGAACTAACCGCCCAATTAATAGGGGTGTTAAGAATTTAGAAAATGCGTCAGTTGACTTTCATTAAAAAGGGGTTTTCGCGGGTGCGTTACTTAGCGGAAAAGAAATGGTGGGGCTTGTGCGGGGCCCACCTCAACAATATCCTACCAAGAGGGTAGGATATTTTGGGTTCCACCCTGTCCGCTTCAACTCATCTTAAGCATCTTTAAGTGGCTTTAAGAGGCTTTAAGTGAAATAAAATAAATTTTGTCATACCTCATTATTTTTTTTCTTAACTTAAAGCCCAGAAATTAAAAACCACACTCGAGCAAACGCAACTCCGGAAGAGGCGTTTCTAAGCAAATACCGGCGCTGCGATTCCATCGGTTCCCTCAGAATTTGATTCCAAGCACTGGTTCAAATGTTAGAAAAACCCACTCGTTCGTTCACTGAACGTATGAGAGCCAAACTTCAGAAAATGATTCCGGGCACACCGGGCCTCGAAATCACGTGCTGTCAGAAACCGCGTTCTTGTAAAATTCCAGAGAAATTTAAGACAAAAATTTCCTTGAAATTTAAGGGTCTTTACAATAGAAAAACACACCCCATAAAACTTGGTTTTTCCCTCATACATTAGGCTGTAGGCACCCATGCGTGAGTTCAAAACCATGTTCTGACCACATACCAATATCTAGTCTACCATTTCTAAAATAGTTAAACCATTAGAAAATAAAAGGATGTCTTGATCTCATTAGTTTTCAGCTGAAAACTGGAAATAAATCCCATTCAACAACTACTCTGATACCACTTGTAGAGTCCCCAACCCAATTATCCACCCAAACAGTACTGTCAGGATGGGTGACACTAGACTTTGGAGCACCTCACCAAATTCCAAAGGAATTTGACAAGAATTATTGATGTACAGAGGTATAGTGTAGATATTATAAACTTTCGGAAGATGTTTTAATGGTCTGAGTAATGATATAAAATGTAGTGGATGAATAAATAAAGACTCGGTAGGCTTAAACCAAACCCACCAATGGTAGAACCAAAATCAATATACAATGCTGGAAGCAATAAATAAATGAATAAAGTGGAAAGGAACAAAACAACATTCTAAACATACCACTTTTAGCACAAAACTAATATAATGGAAGATCATTCATAGAAATACATGTAATACTTGTTGTTATTGATGGGGATAGCTGTGGATGAGCTTAATACAGTACATAAATGAAAAAAAATTTCAATACAAAAAGCGAATGAAAACAAGAAATGTAAACTCTTGATAAGTCATGACCCCTGAGTTCCCATGCCAACATCGCATGAAAACAATACTATGATACTGGTCCCAAGGGTTCTACCTTACCTAAATGTAAAAACCTAAAGTCAATACAAATTCCAATGGGCCCATTTATGGTGTGAGAAAAAGTTGGTGTAGGATATCACGTAGGTGTGCATAATCAACATATGTCTTTAATCTTGTGGGAAATGTAAATAATTAAACAACACATGTATAAACTAAACACTTATCTATTTTTCAACAGCCACAAGGAAGTATTCACCTACGTTAGCCAATGCCGGAATCCTGGAAGCAGGATAGATCCTCTCCCATGGACTGTGGTATCCCCGGATAGAGATAAGAAAATGTAAAACCTTAGTTTCGACCTCAAATAAATAACATACCACCTCATGCCACCTAACAACTCATGTATCATCATGTACTAACATCCCAAAGGCCATCCTGAATAATAATAATGATTATATCATAACCCTACTCAAAATAACTCATCAACTCACGCCCGAGAACCCATGGAATAGTGATATATTTCTTGAAACAAACGTCATCATCGGCTCATTCCACAACATCCCAAGAAATGGTGATGTCAGTCCTCCATATAATATTATAGGCCCTTGGCCTCAATACATCAAGCCTAGTCCCCTAAACAATTGCCTCAATGATATCAACCGAATGCACCATACCTTCCATGGGTATTTCTATAGTAAGAACACCAAACACAATATACTAAGACACACTACGGGGTGTCTATACTCACATGTGTGGTTGAAACACCTCATCAAAAAGCCATCCTATGTGTAAAAAATTCAAATCATTGAGCTGGCTATCATAGGTAAGCAGAAATAACCAACTAAGTACTTATTACACATAAAACCAGCACCTCATTCCCCTAAAACTATGTCTCACAAGTCCGATGGTCATTCCATCAAATATCACGAGCCATTCCTAGCACCTAGCATCCTCGCTGCCTCAAACAGATGTCCATGATACCCAATATTATGATCATCATCACTTAAATACATATATATGCATTCCAATCCCAACTAGACAACAACATCCACTCAATATTGAATGGCCAATGTTATCCAAATCACTTAATCCAATCCCAACACAACCCCATGGGTCATAATAGTATATGAGAATCATTTTATATTTGAAATTCAATTCAAAAAGTCAATTCAATGTAATAATATTGAATTAATAAATGAGAAATTAATCATACAAATCAATATATTGGACTTGAATTACTTTGATTATATAACCAAATGAATTCCACAAAAACAAAACAATTTAATTGAATTAAATTCCTTCTGCCAAACCACCCAAGGAGTGACAACCTCTAACACGACCTCATTCGATTGAAAAATGTTTTGGGCATGACCAATGACACCTCATCTCATAAATTCAATTTAATATGAATAAACAAGGATCTGTCTCAATTACTAAAAGGATTTATAAAACACACACCCAAAAAATTTTCATAAAAACATGAAGAAATATCTCTACCACCTACCTTAGACTCATAGATGTTGGAACGTCTGATATTCAGATGTAAATCTGTGAATTTTGTAGGATATTTATGTTTCTATCAAGAACCATAAAAATTGAGAAGGATGGATCAAATGGATTTTCTCTTTGTGAGGAGAATGAAAACTGAATAAGAGGCTAGGGTGAGGTTACCCTTACCGAGGTATTTCTAACACACCATAGATATATCAAATCGAAGCACCGACATAGGAGGGAGAGCAATCTGAAGGGGGGTAGGAGGAGGGTTTCCTCCTGCTATCTTCATGATAAGGAGAATGAAGGGGAGGGGAAGTGGGGAAAGAAAAAAAAATATAAAATTTCTTTTATTACACATACTATGACACATGGTTTAGATCACATGTTTTTTCAAACTGTGTGCAACCCATTCGGGATACGGTGTTGATGTACTTCTTAAGTGGAGGTACCCATGTGGCTCGTCACACAGTTACATTTATCCATGTGAAAATTTTACAACGTCCCTAGGAAACATTTCCACCAAATTCCACATGACCATGTTAACCACTTTCACGGTTTTCCCAAATTATGTATAGTTCAAAAATGGGATGCACAGTTGCCAAGAAGGGGCCACACAGTTTCCCCGAAACTATGCACCCTAACCGACAACTCCAAAAAAGGCCATAAGGCCTCCAATGTTCCTAAAAACATTCCCGAATAGTTGAGGCACTCTCCAAGCCTGTATAACTATCCAAAACATGATATTAAACTGACATAACACTTTTAATTGAGTTTTTATTATTTAAAAATAATGGGGCATAAACAATAATTGAAAAATTGAAAATGGGAGAGGCCTTCGACCCAATTCCAAAACTCATGACATTACAACAACATTGTTCATGTGTATTATATAATATTGCTTCATTAATTGATGTGATTCATTTCCATATTAACAAATAAAATGGATGGTATATGTAAGTGTATTAAGTTAAATAATTTTCAATTTATGATATAGTGATCATTTTGGGAAATTTAAAGTAACACTTAAATTCTAAACATCATGATCATTGAATAATGGAAGCATCATTCATGCATATGTGTGGCCTACCATCACTATGATTATATCAAAGTTTATTTTTCATAAACATATTTTGTGGTTGGTTTGAAAAGTATAATTGATGTATAAAATTATAATTATTTAATTATTATTATTCTATATATGATGGAATACCGACCCCTTTGACAATGTTCAACACACTAGTTCTATTTTAAAATTATGAATCAAGAAACCTCAAGATACCTAATGTGAACATAAATAAAATTTTTAATTAAACATTTCATTATAATAAATGAAGAAAATTGTATAAGAATGAGTTATTGAACCTGTAAAAGGATTTTAAGAAACAATAACTAATATAAGTTAATCATATGAGTGATAAAGGATATACATGAAGAGTTTGGAGTAAAGGTATGAGTCTCCATTTCAAAACATCATTATTTGAGACCCATATTCTCTATACACCAAAGCACTTTTATATGGTGTATGTACTCCCCCTTTACATATTAATACATGAATCCTTAATAATTAATTGTATTTAATTTTATAATTCACTTATATCTTTCATGTGGGTCATGATTAAAATGTTACAAAACAGATAAGGGTTTATGTTTCAATCCCATTTTATCCAGATTTTTCATGATTTAATTATCTGGTATAAATTTTTTAAGTAGGTTACATTTCGAGAACCCTTTATTGAACATGCAAAACCATTTTGAGGACTAGTTAAATATGGTCATTTAAGGAATTAAATTTTTTATTTTCTAATAAAAGACATTCATTTTGTTATCTTATGTTCATTATTTATATTTTCAAGTAACAATACCATTTTAATAGCATTGGTGTTTAAAATTATTTTAAAAATTCATTTTTGCAAAATATTACTTCATTTTTCGGTTCATTTGAAAATAATTTTTCTTCCATATAAATATTTTATAAAACTATTTTCAAAGATTTTTTTAACATCCTCTAAATGATTTATTAAATAATTTTTACCCATCTTAGAATTTTTAGAAAAATAATTTGAAATGAATATTCTTATCATTTTATGAATGATGTACTTTTTAACGATTTCCTAATAGTGTGAAAGGAATGTTTCTTTTTTACTTATAAGAAATTTATAGAATTACCAGAAATAATAACCATTATTATGTTTGAATATTTTTTATATGTTCTATGTTCATTTTCAATGAAATTTTTTAAAAAATATTTTGTGAATTAATAGATTTTTCATTGTGATTTTCAATGTGTAAGGGTTGTTTTCTCAAGAAACTTTTTAATATTTTATCAATTTTTTATACTCATCAATGATATCAACCTTTAATATTATAGAATATTTCTAAATTATATATATATATCTCTGTTACATATATAACATTCCCACACTAGCTTCAGTTGATGGGGTAATACATGTCTTATGTTCATCTTGAAAATTCATTCATTATAAAATATATCTTGATTATGATATGAGACAAGATTATGCACCCCATTTCATTTCATGGTTAATTCATATATTTATTTCTTATAATTGAATTATTTATGTCGATCAAATATTTATATACATCAAATTAATGTGATGGGTGGGCATAGAATTATATATCCCTCCAATGAATTGGGTAATGTTTTATTCTCATGAGATGTCATGAATGGGATTTTAGAGTGATCCTAATACATTATGGGACTCTTTTTACCATGTGATGTTTTCTTATTGTTTATCCTTAACTTATGTTTAGGTAATGTATTAAACTAAATACACTTTTATTATGATTTCATGTTCTTATTATACATAAATAATTTCATTATGTTTCGATCTGAATAATTTCATTCCTTCTCTTTTATGATATCATTTTCATCATTTGAATCGCATGTTATTCTTCCTTATCATGTTAATATTGTTACGCATATTTTTAGATCATACCTTTCTTTTATGTATCCTCTATGACATATAGTTAGTTTGATAATCTTGAAAGTATTTTGGATCTAATTATGGAGAATAAAATAAATAACATTTATTTTAGTTTCACTTTGATATATTACATACCTAGTCTTCAAAATAACACTAAGCCATTTTATCCCAATTTTTTATTAACATGTATTTAAGTTAACAATCATGAAATAATATATGTCATATGTTTTGGGTTTATATTTTCTATATTAGAAAAAATAAATTAAATGAAACCTTTTGAAATATAATTAGGAAACATTAGTGATGACCTTAACGATAAGTTTGGGGATAATAAAAATAATAGAAAAATATTTTTGAATCATAATGAAGTATATAGTGAGTGGTTTCTGAGAACTTTCATCCTTGTCATGATAAAAAAAGTGCACTTGGTTCTTTAATAGATTTACCTTGGATTAATAGCTCCAAAATAATTGTATTCGGCTTGGATCAAGCGTTACCTAGTATATGATAATGGCCCTTACAACAAAATTGATTAGGAACTCATTTAGGATATGTTTTGTAAATTGATAAAATCATTACGATCAACTATGATGTAAATAATAATACCATTAAGATTTTATAATAGAAAATATATCATGGATAACATAGATTAAAACCTATGAATTAAAAGGTTATGGTATATATTTTATTTATGATTTATCACATTAATGATAATATTTTCTAGTATTTGTGTTTAATAGTTCAAAAACACTCATACTTAATTTAAATTTTCCATTCAATTCATGAAAATAGGAAAAACTGATCTACAACCCATGAAATGAGAAATTTTATGATTTACCAAATGAGATTTATAACGTGATAGAAGTTAGATTTATAAACATCATGTAATTAGTTTTTAGTTAAATCATGTTTTAAACTTAAACATGAATCATTTGGAATGACTGAATCCACCAAAGAATGAGAAACATTAAATTAAAACCATTATGTGATAATATCCTCCAATATTTTGTGGATCCACTCATATATTAATCATGGATGAAATAATCAACTCCATTAAAAATGTATTTCATATCCTTCAATGCTCTGAGAATGAAAAGATCCTTCTTCCTATTTATAATATGGAAAGATAATTTGACCAATAGTTGTCATTGATAAAAAATATGAATCTTGAAGAAGCGATGAAAGCAATAGAGTGTAAGGAATTATTTAAAATGTTTTGTGAAAACTATTTTCCTAGCACTCTCCAAATTAAAATAGAGATGGATTTTGAACCATCGAGTAAAAGGATGAAGAATCGATCATGGTATATCAAGTAAACATTACAATAAATTCAGGATATGCCTTCAACTTTTTTATCTCACCTGAATATAAATTTGAACACTTATTTGGTGGGATAAAGGACAGTATATGAAAACATTAGCAAATTGAGACTTTTATAGATATGAATAAATTGTCCAATTTATCCTAAAATTAAAAATAGAGACCATAAAATCATAAGGTTTTGTTGGGGATAAGAATTAATAAATTGAGCATAACTCACAAGGTTAGATGGAAAAATATAACAATAGAAATAAATTTAAATATACCACTATTCAAAAGAGTGAAAATAATAACATTGAAAACTGTTATAAGGGGAATAAAAAGTTCATTTGGTGTGGTAAGAAATGGAACCTAACTTGTGATTATCAATGGGATAATCCCACCAATTCAATGGAAGAACTAAATTCTCCTTCAAACCCTCAACCTATATTCCAATAGTTCAAAGACAAGAAAAAATGACATCTTGTGAACCAATGTACTATCCCAAGTCTTTTCAAGGGATACTAATAACAACCTTTAAGGTCTAGAGATAAAGGGTGAGATTATGGAATCAGAACCATGGAGGTGGATCCCAACAATGAAGTGGTGATAAGTATAGTAGTTATTCATTCAATAATAGTAAATGGACTTTTTTTATTTTGGTTATTCATATTCATTCATACAATGAAACTTTTGTAGAACTATTCAATCACCATCTCAAAACATCAAGGTTGATTTAGCAGAGAAGATGGTCAAGGGTTCAGTTATTGAATACCAAGAATATATATTATTCCTTGTATATATTTTGAGAGTAAAATTCCCTACAAAACTTGTTATACATAATTTATCATAATTTGAATCAATTATTTATCTGGATTTTATTTATTTATATAGATCCAACATAAAATTATAAGAGAAATAAATCACCCTCTAAATTGAAAATCACACTATGATTCTATACAAGTAAAACTATACAGATGATTCTTATTTATTATCATCGTCTAAATCATGGATACTTTTTAATTTCTAACAAGCATATCTTGAACAAATTATTGATACTATGGAGAAGATCATTCTTGAATAATTTCCTATTATAATGTATTATAATGATATATTACACAAAGAGTTTGTTTGGTATTTCTTCTAGCTGAGAGGATTAATTTTCAATTGATTATATACCTAGATAATTTCTAATATCTAAGGCTTTATTTATAATTTACCTTAATGAACATGATGAGATAGAGAAATAACTATTAGAGAATCTGGATAAAGGATTTATGCACTCAGGTGCTTCACTATGGAGTGCACTAGTCCTCTTCATCAGGAAAAAATGGGTATATGTGCCTATTAATTGATTATCATGAGCTAAAAACACAATGATAAAGATTAATTATCCCTTTAAATGGACATAAAACTTGTACTATAAAATACATGGATCCCCTTATTTCTCTAATGAGGACCTTTAGTTTAGAAACAACCAATTAGGGGTGCAGAAGGAAGATATTCCCAAAACTGAATTTCAAACAAGTTATTGACACTATGAGTTCATAGTAATGACTTTTTGATAAACTAATTCACTATAAATATTTATTTAAATAATGAATAGATTCATTATATATTACCATGAATGTTATTGAAGTATTTATAAATGATATTATGATTTACTTCAAAAGTAAGGAGGTGGATAAGAATAATTAAAATAATACACTAATGGATCTCTAAAAGGATAATTTATTTGAAATTTATAGAAAATTGCAGTTTTGGAAAGAGGAAGTATCATTATTGGGTAATAATATCACTATAATAAGGATATTGATGGAACCTTATAAGAATAAACAAATTGATGGATGACCTGGACTAGCATCTGTAAGGGAGATTCATAGTTTCTGTGAACTAAGTAGGTATTATTGATGATTTCAAAGGAAATTTTCCAGATTGTAAAACTATATAACCATGCTAAAAAATAAGGTAATAATGAATTTATAGACCATTTAATGTCAATAGAGATACAAGGAGTTGAAAATTAGTCTTATCACTACACAAATAATCATGTGTCCCACAAGTAGGGGAATTTTTGTGGCCTATAGTGATGCTTCAAATAAGGGTTTTGGTTGTTTACTAATTAAGAATGATAAATTGTAAGGACCCGCACTTATTTCATACATAATCTTGAATTTATTCAAGAAAACACTTCATTTTACATTGAGGATCTTTTCATGTTTAGAGCTTTAGAGAATTAAGACAAAATATTCATAACATTACACATTGTTACATAGTGGATACCATAAAACCAGTTTCCATTTTCCTCAGAATATAAAACATTAAAACATAAAACAAGACTCCTTGACAATTCTTCAACATTTAACATGTCTTCCTTCCTTGTATTATTAATCCATTAACCTGTGAAAAATCATTTAAAAACTTGGGATGAGCACAAAAGCTCAGTAAGGTATGAAAAAGAAGGAAAAAATCTCATTAGTCCATGAATACACAAGACATATGGAAACATTTTCAAAATACATGATTTACACCCATAAAATCTTACTTAGCGTAACATGAGATTTACACAAGATCCATACAAACATAATTATAATCATAAAGGTATATTGGGGCATTACTTACATAATCTTGTAACCATCTTGGCTACCTTAAAATTTGTAACCCTCACGGCTACCTTACTTTGTGTAACCATCACAGTTACACTTGGAGTAACCATATGGCCGACCTCCAACTTACTCATACCCAATGCATTGGAGGGAAATATAGGTCCCAACCTTCATCATAAACAATGCCCAATAGCCAAAACATAATCATTCAACATAAATAATAGCATAAAAACATTGCCTTTGAATCTTATAAAACAGAATTTTAAAAGAGGATTTTAGAAGAAAAGTCCCTTATAAACATCATATACTTGAAGTGATACTTAATTGAGTGGATGGAATATGTATATACTCTGTAAATACACATAATTAAACATAATATAAACAGAACCCATCACACAAACAATTTAAAAAGCACATAAATTATAAAGTAGAAGGTTAACCCCAAGAATGGAAATCGGGTTAAGAATTCCCTTACCTTGGGCTTGTCCTACTTCAAAATTGTTTGAAACTCCTGTATAATGGTTAAAGGAGTGTTAATAGGATTTTAAAGAAACGTGTTCATGTTTATAACATCTTATATGGTCATTTCATAACCTCATTTCACCCCTTATTTGTTAGTATTTTGTTCCTTGCATTATTTTGGGTGAGGTCTTTTGTGATTTTCACGATCGGTTCATGATGAATCGTTCTTGTTGATTGGAAGTGAAACTCCAGAATTGGAATGGAGTATTAGTTACATAACTCCAGTACCATAAATTATACCATTCATCACTTTGGTGCTTTATATGATGATGATTTATAAGTTAAAACATTAATTATGTTCGTTTAGATAATTTAAGTGGTTCTTTGATAATTACAATTTCATTTAGTCTTATAAGTTTGAATCATGAGTACAAAAGAATTACAGAACCTTATATGATTCATAAAACATATATTATAACCTGGTTCAACCATATAAATGGTTTCATGACCAGACTTGAAATAATTAATGGAAATTGAAAATACATCGTCCATGATATCGGTAATTCGACACAAATGGACAATGTTTCTTGATTCTTTAAATAAGTGAGAGAGGAGAGGAATAATGATTTTTAATTTTCCATAAACATGAAAACATCCAGAATATACATGATTCTGGAGATTTCATGCCTCTTGGATAAGAGGGGGTGAAGAAAGAAGTGGAAGGAATCATGAAATAAAGAAAACATGAGAAATTTCTTACAAAAAATTCGGCAGCCTAACGGCGCCTCTAAAAATTTCATAAAAACAAGATTGATGAGAGGAATGGAATATCTCATCAATCATACAAAATTTGTACTGTAAGGGAAAATATTTAATGAAATATCCCAACAAAAGACAAAGGGAAAGGAAGAGAATAACATAAAATGGATGGAAAGAATGAAAATGAAAGAGGATGTTTACCTCTTGATCTCTTCTCCTTGAGATCCTTCTTAAGGGCTTTGATTTTGGTCTTTTGGTGAGACCAGCAGCTCTAGGACGTGGGGAAGAAGATTGAGGAGGGAATTTGGCAGAAATTAGACAATGCTCAAGGCTTGAGAGGTGTGGGAGGAAGAGGGGAGTGAGGGTGGTATTTATAGTGGAGGAGGGGAGGTATTTTAGATTATTTTAATTATTATTATAATATTTTTATCAAGACTATGAATAATCTCAAATCAAGTGGCCTTAATTAGTGAAAATATCATGTGATTTCGAAGCAAGTGGCCTTGCATCACTTATGATGTCATAAATAGTGCATTTTTACTGATAAATTGATTATACGGTATTTTACCGTATTTCACTATTCACCGAAAATTCAAGAGTTTCAGAAAAATACCAAAAATTTACCCCAACCATTTTTCGACGTGTAGAATTCAAAAATGAACTCCATTTTTCAAAAATAAATTTCTAAATATTATTAATTTAATTTTAAAATAAGGTCACAGTTAATTCGAAAAATAACAAAATTGAAGTGCAATTAGTTTTATGTGACATTGGAAAATTAATTAAGATCCCATTATCCTATTGCCATGGGAAAATAAAATAATAATATTATTTACTATTCATGAGGTCATATTACTATTCATATTACTATTCATAAGGGCATGTTACTATTCACCAAAAAAACAAGTTTGTTCCATCAGACTCGAAATAACATACTGAACACAATTGTAGATGATAGTTTCTTGAAATTCAAAACATAGAAGAAATAAAATTATGTTTAAAGGATACTTATAAATATATACCTTAAACAAAATTTCAAGCATTTTCAATTTATTTTTAGAAAACCTTGGGATGTTACATTATCCCCACCTTCTTGAAATTGCGTCCTCGCAATTTTATTTACTTATTAAACAACTGAGGGTATTTTTCCCTCATAGCATTTTCAGACTCCCATGTTGCTTCTTCAACCATGTGGTTTCTCCACAAAACCTTTACCTGGTGGATTACCTTATTCCGCAATACCTGTTCTCTTCGATCAAGAATCTGAACCGGTTTTTCTTCATAAGAAAGGTTCTCTGCTAGCTGAACTTCTTCCGGCCTCAAGACATGTGATGAATCTGGAACATACTTTCTCAACATCGAAACATGAAAAACATTGTGTACCTGAAACAAGCTCGGAGGCAAAGCTACGCGGTACGCAACTGTTCCAACTTTATCCAAGATTTCAAAAGGACCGATGAACCATGGACTTAGTTTCCCTTTCTTACCGAAACGCATCACACTTTTCCAAGGAGATATTTTAAGGAAAACATGGTCACCTACCTTGAAAGAGAAATCTTTCCTTCTGTTATCTGCATAACTTTTCTGCCTGCTTTGAGCTATCCTCATGTGTTGCTGGATCATCCTCACTTTCTCAGCCACTTCTTCTACTAATTCTGGCCCCATCAACTTTCTTTCACCGACTTCATCCCAAAACGCAGGAGTCTGACACCGCTTTCCATACAAGGCCTCAAAAGGTGCCATCTGAATACTGGAATGGAAACTGTTATTATAAGAAAACTCAACTAATGAAAGATGCTGATCCCAACTTCCCTGATAGTCCATTGAACAAGCTCGAAGCATATCCTCCAAAGTTTGAATCGTTCGCTCTGACTGCCCATCTGATTGAGGATGAAAAGCTGTACTGAAATTCAACTCTGTGCCCAAAGACTTCTGAAGTCCCTTCCAAAATTTAGAAGTGAACCTGGGATCTCGGTCAGACACAATGGAAAGAGGAACTCCATGTAACCTGACAATCTCTTTGAGGTACAATCGAGAAAGCTGATCTAATGTCATTGTATCTCGAATAGAAAGAAAATGAGCAGACTTTGTTAGCCGATCAACAATAACCCATATCGCATTGTTACCTCGAGAAGTCTTTGGTAGTCCCACCACAAAATCCATGGATATATTCTCCCATTTCCATTCTGGCACCGGCAAAGGCTGAAGCATCCCCTTCGGTAACTATCGCTCTGCTTTAACCTGCTGACATGTCAAACATTTCATTGTAAAATCAGCAATATCTCTTTTCATCCCATTCCACCAGTAATACTCTCGAAGGTCTCTGTACATCTTAGTACTTCCAGGATGAACAGAAAATGGAGAACTATGAGCTTCACACAACAATTATTTCTTCAACTGGGAATCACAAGGCACACACAACCTTTTTCCAAACCTTAAAACACAATCTTTATCAAGATTAAATTCTGGAAACTTACCCATTTTAACCAATTCTACCTTTTTCTGTAGCTCACAGTCTTCCCTCTGCGCTTTCATAATTCTGTCTGACAACGAAGACCGCACTGAAACCTGAAACAAAACAGATATATTCCCTGCACCAACAACTTCCAAGCCAAAATTTATCAAATCATTAATCAAGGGATCACATTCCAAACGTAGCATGGTTAATGATGCATGATTTTTCCGACTTAAGGCATCCGCTACTTTGTTTGCTTTTCCAGGATGGTAATTAATCGTGCAGTCATAATCCTTTATCAGTTCTATCCATCTTCTCTGCCTCATGTTTAATTCCTTCTGAGTGAATATATACTTAAGACTTTTATGGTCAGTATATATTTGGCATTTGGTTCCGTATAGATGATGCCTCCATATTTTCAAAGCAAAAACCACAGCTGCCAATTCCAAATCATGTGTGGGATAATTCAGCTCATGAGGTTTAAGTTGTCTCGAGGCATAGGCAATTACCTGATCATTCTGCATCAAAACACAACCAAGTCCCTTCAAAGAAGCATCACTATAGATGACAAACTCACCATTCCAGGAAGGTAAGGCCAAAACTGGAGCATTCACCAATCTCTTCTTTAGTTCCTGAAAACAAACATCACATTCCTCTGTCCAAACAAATTTAACCCCTTTCCGTGTTAACTTAGTTATTGGGCTAGATAACCGTGCAAAGTTCTTAACAAAGCGTCGGTAATAACTTGCTAAGCCCAGAAAACTACGAATCTCTGTAACATTTGTGGGTCTTGGCCATTCATCAACTACTTTTGTTTTGGCAGGATCAACTGTTATTCCATCCTTATTTACAATGTGCCCAAGAAAGGAAATCTGTTGCAACCAAAAATCACACTTGCTGAATTTTCCATATAGTTTCTTTTCTTTTAAAGTTTGTAAAACAACCCTTAGATGTTTTTCATGCTCCTCTTTATTTTTAGAAAAAAACAGAATGTCATCAATAAATACCACCACAAACTTATCCAAGAACTCATGAAATACTCTATTCATAAGATTCATGAATACAGCAGGTGCATTAGTTAACCCAAATGGCATAACAACAAATTCATAATGCCCATATCTAGTACGAAAGGCTGTTTTCGGGATGTCATCCTCCTTCACCTTCAGCTGATGGTATCCGGATCTCAAGTCAATCTTGGAAAAGTACTGAGCTCCCTGGAGCTGATCAAACAAGTCATCAATATGAGGCAAAGGATACTTGTTTTTAACAGTGATGTTATTCAAATCTCTATAATCAATGCAAAGTCTCATGGAACCATCTTTCTTTTAAACAAACAAAACAGGGGCTCCCCATGGTGAAGTACTGGGACGAATGAAGCCTTTGACAAGCAAATCCTGCAACTGATTTTTCAATTCAAGAAGTTCTATTGGAGCCATACGATATGGGGGTTTTGAAATTGGCTTAGCATCAGGAACTAAGTCAATTGTGAATTCAACTTCTCGTTTAGGTATGAAACTGGGTAACTCCTCAGGAAAAACATCAAGGTATTCATTTACCACTGGCACATCATTGATTTGAATAGTTCCCTTGTTTTCAACAATATGAGCCAGATAACTTTCATTTCCACCTTTCAGTAGTTTCTCAGCTTCTTGATATGTTATCAATTGTATGGGTTCATTCTTGTATACAAACTGAAACTCTTTCTGAAAAACAACTTCTTTAGCTCTACAGTCAATCTTAGCATGATAACCAGAAAGCCAGTCCATCCCCAGAATAACTTCAAACTCGACTAAGGGTAAAACAACAAGGTTTGCAGGTAAAGTCTTTCCACATACCACAATAGAAATATTCTTATAATTCCTCTTTGCTATAACATTTCCCCCTGGTGTTTTAACAACAAGTTCGGGTATCATTTGTTGAGGTGATATTTCCAATTTACTAGAAAATTTCTCAGAGATGAAGGAATGTGTAGACCCCGTATCAAACAAAACTTTAGCAAAATCTGAGTGAACAAACAAAGTACCTGATACAACTTCATTGGATGGCCCAACATCTGCTGACGTAGTCGCAAAGGATCTCACTACACCTTTCTGCTTGTAGTCTGGCTTCTTTGCATCATTTGGATCCCTCTTTGGACAGGCATTTTCATAGTGACCCGTCTCACCACATTTAAAACACTTTATAGTTTGCTTATCAGGATTAGTCTTTGGATCATTTTCATTGCAATCTCGGGCCATATGTCCAAACTTACCACATTTAAAACACTTCCCAGTTTTGATAAGACATTCCCCAGGGTGCTTCTTGCCACACTTTTCACAAACTGGAAACTGTATTTTCTTACCATCAGATTTCATTGGTTGATTCTTACCCATTGTTTTCCAATTTGACCTCTTCTTCTCTTTGTTTCCAAATTGCATGTGATCGTCAGCAAACTCCATCTCTACCCTCTCAGCACATCGGACAGGTTTCTCATAACTTTTGAATTCACGGGAGGCCAACGCCCTTCGATACCTTGGCTTCAATCCTGAGTAAAAGCGGTTGATTTTGCTATCGAGATCCAGAATAAGATTCGGAGCATACCTCGCCAGTCGGGTGAAGTTCGCCTCATACATAGCCACTAAATCTTCCTCCTTTTGTTTCAGTTCAAGGAATTGTTTCTCCATTCTAAGTCGCACCACCTTAGGAAAATATTTTTCAAGAAAAAGACTTTTAAATTCATCCCATACTAAGGCATCAAAATCCTCTCTACCCCTGATATTCCTTACCATTGACCACCACTGATCAGCTTCCCCTTCAAAACGATAAATGGCAAGACTTACCTTTTGATTGTCTGAACATCCCATAACATCAAATATCTTTTCAAGGGCCTTAATCCATCCTTCTGCTGCCACTGGGTCAGAAGATCCACTGAATGCAGGAGGATGTTGTCTCATAAAATGTTCCACCACTGTCATGTTCCGTTGGGGTACATCTATTTGTCCTCTTGCATGGATGCCACCACCATTTATTGCCTGTGTTAGCTGAGCCATTACTGTCACAAACTGCTCGGTTCCAATCCCTACCATTCCGGGCTGTTGATCAGGAAGGATGTCATTCTGTCGGTGCCTATCCTCTTCAGCATCCATGTTCCTTCTGCGTACAACCATTCTAAACAAACATTTCTTAGATGAAGCAACATGGTAATCTTTAAATTCTATAACAAATTAAACATAGGGTGAGAATTAGTTATGGTATTCTATTAGCATCACCTTAACCCCTAAAGTTATCTAAACCATCCTTTGATACAAACTGTAAGGACCCGCACTTATTTCATACATAATCTTGAATTTATTCAAGAAAACACTTCATTTTACATTGAGGATCTTTTCAAGTTTAGAGCTTTAGAGAATTAAGACAAAATATTCATAACATTACACATTGTTACATAGTGGATACCATAAAATCAGTTTCCATTTTCCTCAGAATATAAAACATTAAAACATAAAACAAGACTCCTTGACAATTCTTCAACATTTAACATGTCTTCATTCCTTGTATTATTAATCCATTAACCTGTGAAAAATCATTTAAAAACTTGGGATGAGCACAAAAGCTCAGTAAGGTATGAAAAAGAAGGAAAAAATCTCATTAGTCCATGAATACACAAGACATATGGAAACATTTTCAAAATACATGATTTACACCCATAAAATCTTACTTAGCGTAACATGAGATTTACACAAGATCCATACAAACATAATTATAATCATAAAGGTATATTGGGGCATTACTTACATAATCTTGTAACCATCTTGGCTACCTTAAAATTTGTAACCCTCACGGCTACCTTACTTTGTGTAACCATCACAGTTACACTTGGAGTAACCATATGGCCGACCTCCAACTTACTCATACCCAATGCATTGGAGGGAAATATAGGTCCCACCCTTCATCATAAACAATGCCCAATAGCCAAAACATAATCATTCAACATAAATAATAGCATAAAAACATTGCCTTTGAATCTTATAAAACAGAATTTTAAAAGAGGATTTTAGAAGAAAAGTCCCTTATAAACATCATATACTTGAAGTGATACTTAATTGAGTGGATGGAATATGTATATACTCTGTAAATACACATAATTAAACATAATATAAACAGAACCCATCACACAAACAATTTAAATAGCACATAAATTATAAAGTAGAAGGTTAACCCAAAGAATGGAAATCGGGTTAAGAATTCCCTTACCTTGGGCTTGTCCTACTTCAAAATTGTTTGAACCTCCTGTATAATGGTTAAAGGAGTGTTAATAGGATTTTAAAGAAACGTGTTCATGTTTATAACATCTTATATGGTCATTTCATAACCTCATTTCACCCCTTATTTGTTAGTATTTTGTTCCTTGCATTATTTTGGGTGAGGTCTTTTGTGATTTTCACGATCGGTTCATGATGAATCGTTCTTGTTGATTGGAAGTGAAACTCCAGAATTGGAATGGAGTATTAGTTACATAACTCCAGTACCATAAATTATACCATTCATCACTTTGGTGCTTTATATGATGATGATTTATAAGTTAAAACATTAATTATGTTCGTTTAGATAATTTAAGTGGTTCTTTGATAATTACAATTTCATCTAGTCTTATAAGTTTGAATCATGAGTACAAAAGAATTACAGAACCTTATATGATTCATAAAACATATATTATAACCTGGTTCAACCATATAAATGGTTTCATGACCAGACTTGAAATAATTAATGGAAATTGAAAATACATCGTCCATGATATCGGTAATTCGACACAAATGGACAATGTTTCTTGATTCTTTAAATAAGTGAGAGAGGAGAGGAATAATGATTTGTAATTTTCCATAAACATGAAAACATCCAGAATATACATGATTCTGGAGATTTCATGCCTCTTGGATAATAGGGGGTGAAGAAAGAAGTGGAAGGAATCATGAAATAAAGAAAACATGAGAAATTTCTTACAAAAAATTCGGCAGCCTAACGGCGCCTCTAAAAATTTCATAAAAACAAGATTGATGAGAGGAATGGAATATCTCATCAATCATACAAAATTTGGACTGTAAGGGAAAATATTTAATGAAATATCCCAACAAAAGACAAAGGGAAAGGAAGAGAATAACATAAAATGGATGGAAAGAATGAAAATGAAAGAGGATGTTTACCTCTTGATCTCTTCTCCTTGAGATCCTTCTTAAGGGCTTTGATTTTGGTCTTTTGGTGAGACCAGCAGCTCTAGGACGTGGGGAAGAAGATTTAGGAGGGAATTTGGCAGAAATTAGACAATGCTCAAGGCTTTAGAGGTGTGGGAGGAAGAGGGGAGTGAGGGTGGTATTTATAGTGGAGGAGGGGAGGTATTTTAGATTATTTTAATTATTATTATAATATTTTTATCAAGACTATGAATAATCTCAAATCAAGTGGCCTTAATTAGTGAAAATATCATGTGATTTCGAAGCAAGTGGCCTTGCATCACTTATGATGTCATAAATAGTGCATTTTTACTGATAAATTGATTATACGGTATTTTACCGTATTTCACTATTCACCGAAAATTCAAGAGTTTCAGAAAAATACCAAAAATTTACCCCAACCATTTTTCGACGTGTAGAATTCAAAAATGAACTCCATTTTTCAAAAATAAATTTCTAAATATTATTAATTTAATTTTAAAATAAGGTCACAGTTAATTCGAAAAATAACAAAATTGAAGTGCAATTAGTTTTATGTGACATTGGAAAATTAATTAAGATCCCATTATCCTATTGCCATGGGAAAATAAAATAATAATATTATTTACTATTCATGAGGTCATATTACTATTCATATTACTATTCATAAGGGCATGTTACTATTCACCAAAAAAACAAGTTTGTTCCATCAGACTCGAAATAACATACTGAACACAATTGTAGATGATAGTTTCTTGAAATTCAAAACATAGAAGAAATAAAATTATGTTTAAAGGATACTTATAAATATATACCTTAAACGAAATTTCAAGCATTTTCAATTTATTTTTAGAAAACCTTGGGATGTTACATAAATTGATATTAAATGGCTTAAGTTAGTTGAATGATCATGAGTAGAACTATCCCACACCTGATGTAGAGTTTGTTTCAATGATTTTTCTATTAAAGATATTGTGAAATTTTCTCTATGGGGAGAAGTGTGAAATATATACGGATTACAAATTCCTAAAATATATATTCACATATAAGGATCTAAATATGTGGAACAAAATATGGTTTGAGATGATTAAGGAATATTACTAATAAATCTATTAAAATCATAGTATAGAAAACAATGTTTAAGATGCTCTAAGTAAAAAGGATCTGAAAATTCTATAAATTATTATAATTTAGAAGGAATTAATATTCTTTTCATAACCTTGTAACATGTAGGATACTAATCTCACTCGCTATTTGGAGGAGTCTATAAATGGTCATGAATCATAAATATAGACTCTTTCCAGAACACAGTTTCCTCATGGTCACCCTCTCAGGTAAATTTTTGAGGATGTTAGAGCTAAAACTTCTTGCTCATCTCAAAATGCTCAGCATAACCCAGCATAGGTCTCATTCCATCATCTTCATGAAACAAGATAAATTATCATGGAATAGTTCCTCTATTACCCAAGATTTTTATATTTTCATACTCCACTACTCGATGTGTGTTATTTAAAACATCCTCTTGTCACCCAACTAGAAGGAGTCTTTAGGGTGGAATTTCTCTACAATGCCAAGAATGAGTTTTAGAACACAAAATAAAAGGATTTAAATTTTTTAAAAAAATTAGGTTCTTTACTATCCATAAAAAATACCATTAGAAAACACTATCCCCATATCATAATCACTCCACAATCACAACCCTTTACCATTCCTACTATAGGTCATGGCTAACATGTGGTAAACCAACATAAAAGGTTTCAATTATTACATTAGACACAAAACAAAATTATTTCAACATTTACAATGAAACCCATTCTTATAAAGAAAATTTCTCATTTCAAAATTTATTGAAATCCACATTTTATATCACGTATAACCCCTAGTTAGTCATAATTATTTTACCATCAGTTAAAATTTTCTTTTTTAAACAATTTTCATCCGTTCATTATGTACCATATTCTTTAAATTTTCAAGAAAATAAAATACATTATACCTTTCATAACCCTCACACCCATTCTATGTGTGTTTATCATGACACATGACACTTTTATACCTAGGTACATATAATGATGGATGAATATACACCCTCGTGTCATAACATGTATGATAAAAATATCATAAATCCATCACATCACACCCAACTACATTAATCTACTGGGAAATATCATTCAACTATAACAATACACAACAAAAAAAATTATCACCCTGGGTGACATGGGTTTTCCCTTGTACATGGGTTAGATAATCCTCAGATTGAGATCATTTACAAGGCTCGACACATCCTATTCCCAATTATGCCATCCCAAATAGTAAGAACACATGAGAGAACTGTTATGAGACAACTTTGTAGCTCCCCCAACCTAGGATACACAAAACTGTTTCCCTCAGCAGAGTAATAAAAAGACCTCAAGCACACATCCCAATACGCCAGAGGTTTCAGACTAGTAGGGAGGGTCTAAAAAATCACAATAGGATACTATACCCTAAATTACCAGAGTAATAAAAATCATTTAACCAAATAAATAGAAGAAAAAATAATGATAAATAAAAATAATTCATTACCAACTACTACCCAAACAATAATATAAACCATATCCAATAAAAAACATGCAATTTCATGGTAAATTGTTCAAAATGAACCAAACCCAAAGTGAGGTAAAATATCTTAATCCCAAATTGGTCCTGAATCCATGTTTGAAACCTCATTCTTGCAACCCAAGATCCACTAAACTGGTGCCCCAAGTCAAGTCATCACATGACCTTCAATGAGCCTCCCCATACACCAATGGTTTCTTACTAGTGGTGAGGGTATAATAAATAATTTTTAGAGGATATAACCTCAATTACTATAGTAATACACATAATATAACTAAAAAAATAATGGAAATAATAAGAAGAAACTAAAATCAGGCATAACAAACCACTTCTCAAAAGGGTATAGTCCATATCCAATAATGAAAAATGTTCTATCATGCTAAATATTTCTATGTGAACAAAACCCAAAGTAAATAAAATTACTAGAATCCCTAAAACGGTATTTAATATATGTCTAAAACCTCTTCCATGAACATCCCAAGCCTGAATCAACTCCCAAGCACGTGGCCTATTTCCTTATCCTGACCTGCAAGCATGAAATGAGTTCATCTACCTAATGGATCTCAATAAGGGTGTGAGTATAACTCAATAGTCCACCACCAACGGCATAAAAAAATATTAAATACAAAATATAGTCCATGAAATTACTATATAAATGAGAAATAAACAAAAGGAAACTCTTGTGGAAATTGTTAATTATCTTCACTTTAACTATTTATATCATTTTTACCATATTGATCATATGAATCAACATCATTACATAATTGATTATCAATAAGTGTTCGAGGGGTTTACTATTTACATTATTCATATCAAGGATTAAGGAATTCATCCCAATGCAAAAGTGAATAATTCATGTCCATATCTCAATATGGATAAACACATCACTACAAACACATTGTCCTCACATCAAAGCCTTTATCCGATTTGAATGATACCATTAGGGGAATCGAGCTTAGCCCCATCCCTAACCCATAAATTATTGGATTGAGTTTGGATCCTCATTCAACTCAACACATTATCATATAACCTCAGTCAATACCCCACACATCCTATCCATGTTCACATGCTTATATCACTACCAAATACAACCCTTACAAATAAAAATCATAATCCCTTATAATCAACATGAGAGTAAATATTATTTGAAATCCCATTAAACTCTTTTATATTTACATTACATTTCTATTTTACCCGATTTATATTTCATATACAAAACTCATTAAGAATATTCACTAATTTCCATTAATTAACCAATTTACCATATTCAATTATTAACAGATGTTAACTAACATAACCAGTTTACCATTTCCCATTAATTAACATCTTTTTTTAGTTTGATGTACAAATAAAAATTCATTTAGAATATTCCCCCTAGTCCCTTTAACCCCACTTCCATTCCCCATACCCCTAAGTATAGTCAATATAATTCATAATCCAATTTACAAAATCTCAATTAACTCTATTTAACCCATCACTAGGACATGGAAAAAAAATATTAATCCATTATCAAATATTTAAAAACTTTAAATATACTATTAACCACTCTTCTAAACATATTAACATGTTCAAAAAGGGATCTATGTTATCACACATAAAATTAACACTTGACTTTACCAATTTCTAGTTTTGGTAATGTCGACGCAACCCACGGGTGGCCCCTAAACATTTTATTCAACCTCAATACCTCCCATGTGAATCAAGAGGGGTTTAAATTATTCATTTACACACCCATTTTACCAAATTGTATTAAAGAATTCAAAATCACAAATATTGATAACTAGGAACTCAACCAAACATGCACAAATAAATACAACGACTATGGGCTATATCTTATAGACCCCTACCTCAAATTACACATTGAATTCGCACTTATTAGAAGGATATATCCCGATCCAAACCTACTTTTAATCCTTAACCTATATTATATCAGTGAAATATGGTCTTAGAGATTTTTAAGAGGATGTACCAAGATAAAATTCATAATCTAGAAAAGAGAATAAAATATAGGTTCAGATATACCCAGAGCTTTTATATGCAACCAACAATTCTCTAAACAACTAAGAAATGAGGTAGATCGATCCTTGGGAAGGATTGGGAACTTCATATTTTCATTAAGGTAAAATTTATGAGAAAGGGAAGGAAAATCGGGTGAGGTTAAAAATTCAAAAAGTGGGAAACTAGTAAATTGTTCCAAAATTTAAAGGGGTGCACCATTTACCAGCACGATATTCCAAACCAGAACAAAACTCTACACATGCCACTATCCCTGGAGATTTGCATTGCATGGTTAACTAGAAATATCCATATGGTTTAAAAATTCTATTCCAACCATGTGATATGACCCATTTATAGGTTGCACGGTTATCCTGGTAAGACCGCACTATTTACTTAAACATGTGCCAATTGTGTGCTCCGTACAGATTGGCTCAATTTCCCTTCTATCATTCCCCAAACCACTGAAAAACCCACACGCCCCCAAAACACTTGGTAAAAAACATTAACCTAAAAATATATATTGAAACCAAAATTTAAACGTTGAAATACCTCCATGATGTCCATGATCTTATACAACATTTCTGGTGGCATAAAATGTAGTGGTAGATTGAGGAATTTGTGACCCGATGATTAGTATTCCAACACATCAAGGAAAAATGACAAAAGTATAAGGGTGAGATTAAAATATTTCCCATACTATCATGGAAATGAAAAAATATAACCATGTATTTTTTCTTAGGGAACACCATGGCACCTAAATGAATCAACTCCATCATGGCGGTAATGGATCACCTTTAAAAGTTAGGACATGTCATTTCTATGAATGAAATTTTTTCTCTTGACCATATCACTATGGTATACATAAGATAAGAGGTAATATTTCATTGAGTGACACTCTCCATTATATATCATTTAGATTTGATGTTTATATCAAGTATCTGGAGAACTGTTCATAATAAAATTGATACAAAACTAAACTTCAGTGCTACTTATCACCTTGAGACGAATGGTCATTCTGAGAGAACCTATTGAGACCCAACCCCAACAGATCAGAGCTGATGTCTACAACCATAACATTGTAATTATTATAATGAATGAAATCCTGAATAATAAAATAATTTTGCAGTATTGGTATTCCAGATACATACATGAGTATTTTATTAAAAATTAATAGACAAATTATAGAATATTTTTTTTTCTTTCAGGGATAATATATTTATTCCATCTAGGGTATCCTTGAATATCATTATTAGTAATCTTCTTGGATTTATGGGGAATGGAAACATAATAACGGTGAGATAAAATTATGAGTGATGGTAAACCATATTAGAAGCAATAATGAATCAATGATAACAGATCAAATTGAATGTTAATAACTAAATACACATTCCATGTAATCCATAAATTAAGAATGAAGTGCGAAAAAAATATTTTAAAGTTAAATAACAAAAAGCACATTCTATTTAAATAACATGATATGTAAAAAAACATTATTTAATGTTAATAAATTCAAATTCATGGCATTTAATATATGAAATAAGAAGGAAGTACATCCATAGATATGTCGATGCAAAATATAATGGATAAATAATAATTGAATTAAAGGAAATGATTAATTATCATACTTCATGTCTTAAGAACATTAAAAACTTTATATTCATGATATACCGTAAAGATAGTTTAAAACTATTGGTGTAAACCTATTTAATTTTCTCAACTAATTTGTCTCATTAGAACATATCAATATATTGAGGGGCTTAATAACGATCAAGCCCCACCCGTCACAGTATGTCCAAAGCATTCCTCAAATCAAGTAATTGGTTTAATTAATAAAAAATGTGCCTTATAAATTTTCTATATTGAATAAAGAAAACATATTTATCAATATTTCCCCAAATAATAAAATAAAATTCCAAGTAAACACCGTATGTAAATTTTTATATGGTTTAGGAAATAATCATATCCAACAAAATGATTTGAATATTTAGGGAAAATTAAATTTCAAAAGATCATTAGAAATTAAATATTTCAAGGGGACTAAAAGGAATCCAAGAATTGTATTTCAATAAAATACTTAGAAAAATAAATCAGAAACAATTGAGAGGAAAAATAAGGATTTTATTAATAAGACACATCCCATGAAGAATAAAAATAAAGGGTTTTTTCATTGATGAATAAAAATGCTATAAAAAGATCTTTAAAAAACATTCTTGAGGAAAATATCATTTTGTTTTGAAAATAAATCATTGAAAATATCTTTTGAAAATATTTTACTTAAAACGTATAATTTTAAACATACAATGTATGATTTAATGAAATTATGGTGGGTAAATGTATACATGTTGTATGAGGTAAAAATAACATGGATTTTTCACAACCAAAAAGTTAGAAAAATGCATTATTCGTAAAGAGACAAGAATATACCTTTTAAAACATTGGTAAAATAAATAAATGGTAAAAATTTCTTTAATAAATTATTTTTTAAATGTTAAAAACATTAAAAAAAATATTTTTAGAAAGTAGTTTTTTATAGAAAACTGGTTCTCTAACTAAAGATAGAAATGAATTTGGGTTTTATTAAAAAAAAATCTAATATATTTTTAGTAGCAATGATTTTAAAAATGGTACTAATACTTGAAAAAGGTTATGAATACAAATTAGATACTAAAATGAATGTGTTTATTGAAAAATGGTCATGGAATTTCCTTGAATGGAAATACCTTGGAAATGTTATTAAAATTAATCATGGGGAAAATTATCTTTAAGAATTATGAAGTGTCCCATACCACATTGAAACATTTTAAATAATAATCCTCATGAAGGAATACAATTAAATTAAATTGTTAAATTTCATTATGATAAAATTATTAATTATATAATATATCTATATGGGTGTTATATAGACCAAACAAAGTAAGTATGTGGTGAATAAAACATTTATCTCATTGATGTAAAATGTGAGATTAAAATACCTTACCACGATTATGCCTTTTATAGTGTGTCTAAATATTCATAAATAATGAACATATGTTAATTATTTAATTGATTAAGAAATTTTTTAATTTCTATCATTAAGTTTTTTTCAATTAATACCATGTTTTTTAAAACTACTTAAATACTTAATTTTTCATATGTTTTATTTACAAAATTCGGATTATTTGTAAAAAACTACATTGGTTGGTCTACTATGGTAAAAGGGTTCATTAATATATATATACAAAGTAATTATCAAGAAATAATTATCATAGTTATACATAAATTATACTTTATATACAATAATTATGTTATGAAAAGTTATATAACATTACAATCATTGAGAGTATATGTTTTACATACACGTGAGTAACATTCCCATTTTTCTATAATCATTATTGAAAGAAGGTAAGTAACACTAATCATTATAGAATTATTATTATATTCTAAATAATAAATTATTTAATCATATATAATTATATATATTATTCTTGTTATGTAAAGGGAATCACATATGGTTGAGGGGCTAGTATTCCACACATCCATGAACAATGTTATCTCTTTTTTAGTACATTAAAGGGTAATAAATAAAATGATTTAAATTATATTTCTAGAATGGAAATGTTTTTCGGAATATCATATAAATATTTTTAAGTCACATATATTTCACTATAACCTTACTTTATACATTCCATCTACCTTGTGAATGAATCACATCGCTTTTAAGAGGCGGTAGTCCAAACTTCCACAAATTATGTAATCATATTTACACAAATTGAAAAGAATAAAGTTGGGTTCTATATAAAAATTACAGAATAATAAGGAAATTATAAATACAATATATATCATATATATATATTTTTACCATCATAATTACTCGCATTATTTTCGTTAAAGGATGAATGAACAATCATTGTTTTTTGAGGCAGTAATCCACCTTACAAGTAAAAAAAACGTTTTCTCTCCCATAGATAGAATTCTGTGTAGGCGTAGATCAAAATAAATACATAAAAACATCTTATTATATTGATTATAAATTTTCTATTATATAATCCTGGAATAATAAGAATTTAGGTTGTTTATAATGGAAATAAAACTACAGACCTTGAGGAAATATTTTACCTTTTCTTAGGGTAACTTATTTTGGTTTGCACAAAAGATATTTCTTGGATATATTTCTTCCAAAATGAAGGATTAAATGATTTGGGTATAGATTTTTAGGATCTACTTCACTAGATATTTCTTGATCCCAAGTGGCATGAGAGGTATGATCATGTGGGAGGGTTTCAGGTCTTTTTATAGTGGAGGGGGAGTGGAGGTCTAGTAAATATTTGGAAGGAGAATTCCACCAAATTTTTTTCCAATTCATGAACCTCAAATATTAGTCCCAATTCGATACAATTGAGAATAAGGTCAAAATAGAAACATACAATGGATTTTGGAAAATGTTTGAAGTCATTTTGGCTCTTATGTTTATGTTTTAGTCCTTTTTTAGGCTCTTTTTTCCTTCATCGTTATAATCAATTTTAATTAATTTCAACAATATTCTAGGCAAAAAGGTTGTTTATTCATATTATAAATTATAAATAATTAACATAAAAATTTTATAATCCATTTTTTCAAATTAACCTTATATAGGTGAGAGAAATTAATTTAAATTTAATCCTACAAATGGGACTACAATGCTGGTTTTTAATTTAAAAAATGTTTAAAATACTGATAAGCTTTCATATCCAATTTCAAAGTGAAATTTATTCCAATTAAATAAATATCATCAATCGATATAATATTGATCTAATTAATCTTTAAAACTAATAAAAAACATAACTTATCCTTATAAATTAATTAGATGAAAAAGAAGTTTTGCATTAAAATTCAGTATTTTTTACAATTCAGTAAATAATTAAATTTCATAAAAAATAACATTAAATAACCCCAACATAATTTTTATATTCCTATTTCAAAGATTAATTTTATTTCAACATACACTATTTATAAAAGTTCTAAAAAATAAATTTAAAATAGTTTCTCCATTAAAAGGTTGTAAAATTTTATTTGTAAAAATATTGGTTTTTATGTGTAATATTAGGTTAGTTATTATCTAATGTTTATCAAATATATTCGAAAAATATGAAAAATATCTTATTTTATATAAAACATATACATTTAATAAATATAATTAAATAATTTTAATTAATTTAATTTATTAGGATAAAACAGATTAGTGAGCATACAAATAGTTTTCTATAAATATATTCCCTTTATATTCAATTGGTTATTATATTCATTAATAATTAAGTGGTAGCCAATGAATTCATTTTATATTTATATAAAACATACATATTAATAATTGAGTCAATAAAATTTATAACAAATAATTTAGTATATTTTTTATGTCTAATTATATTAAATAATAATATTTTAAAAATGTATTCTTGTTCAGAAAAACTTAGTCTTACATGTAATGTATGCTCTTGAAGAATTTTACTGTTGTGTTTGATGAAAACTAAAAACATTTTGTGTGTATTGAGAGATATAAAATATATAACATTTTCTTAAAATAGTAAATATATAATAAAATATTAATAAATTATATTCCCTTTAGTTATTAGTGTTTCGTTTCATACAAACTATCGAATAAAAGTTCCAACTATAGATTTTTAGGGAATTATATTCTCCCCACCTTAATTAAATTATATCCCTGCAATTTAAACTTCATCTTAGTGATAGATTGTTTGATATTTCCTATTTTCTAAATTCCACATCTTGAAAAGGGTTTGTAAGAAATAAACTAGAAAAGTGATAATGTGATGTACAAAAGTGACATGGAATAACAAATAACTAGCTCTCTGCATATGAAATCATTTTTAGAAAGTAAGGACACATATATAGAGGAAAATTATAAATATTTATAGGGTGTTATTGAGGTAATAAATCATAGACAATTGAATGATCTATGGAATGTTTAGGTACTCAAATCCATACATCTTTGATGATTTAGAACTGCATCAGTTCAAAAAAAAATAATGTATTAGGGAAATATTTTTTTAAGATCCATTTCCTCATGTTGAGAAATTCTTGCACAACATTTCAATAGAAATAAATTTATTTACATGATACATTTTAATTTCATATGACCAATACCATTTTTTTCTTTAATAAAAATATAATTCATCCCATTAGATTAATAAATGTATATCAAAAAATTAACTTTGATTCCTAAAGCACTAAAATAACCATTTAAAAAATCATAAGTCCCATTAATAAGTGGAAAGTATGTATATTTTTCCCTATCCATTCACCGAATCTAATATTGTTAGGACATTAATATTTAAAAAATGTAACACTATTGTTTTATCATTAATATTTATTTATAAAAATTTCAACTAAAATTAATGACATATTAACTAGGACATTTCATAAGAATGTGATTCGAGTAAAACCTTTATCATACTTTTGTCATGGGTTTCTGTCCTATAGCCTTAGCATATTTGATGCGATTTCACCTAGAATATGTGTTTTCTTTTTCTGAAACCCTAATAATACAGTTATTAAAATAAATATTATGGGAATCCTTGAAATAAAGTTATACACTAAACATCCTATTAAGTAATGTTTTTAATAAAAACCCACCAAATACATACTTCGTCTAATTATTTCCACATATATTATTTCATGGTCTATTTTTTTTCTTCCAAAAGAGGAAATTGACTCGAGTAATTTCCAGGTTCCCCACATTTATGTAAATGAAATAAAAATGAATCCTTAGGTTGAGTTTTATTTCTTTTCATATTACTATTCATTTCTCCTAAAAAATTAATTTCATTATGTACTTTTCTCCCACAAATAACGAATTTTTCCTTTTATTGAGACACTTTCTAGGTTTATCTTTCAACATTTATTGCATGAGAAAAATAGATCCTTCTTCTCTCTATGGTCTCCACCACTTGATCTCTTAACTAACTCCATCCTTCCCTTATTTTGCGAGTTATTGATTTACTTCCATTATATGTATTTTATCATATTTTGAAATAAATTCTAACATATCGAATGCCATGTCCCAGGAACATGAAAACCTTTAATGTTAAGATCTATCTTCTAGAAAGATTAATACTACATGTACAAACCTATTTCATGTTCTAAAATAATATTTCTCATGAAAACATATTGATGCATCAAGGGGCTATATAAATTCCAAGACCCACCTATCACTACATGTCCAAATAATTCTTCATATCTAGTGATCAATTTAATTAATAAACAACATTACTTGTCAATTATACTAATTAAATAAAAATATAGATTTATCAATATTTCCAAAAATAATTAAAAAAATTCAATGTAAACATTGTATGAAAATTTTAATATAGATTAAGAAATAATCATATCCATGAAAAATGACATGGATGGTTAGGGAAAATTCACCGTCAAATGATCATAAGAAATTAAATATTTCAAGGGGATAAAATTAAGAAAGGATGTGAATTTCAATACTATCATTAGACAAACAAAATAACCGAACATCCAAAGAAAGTACAAGTGTGGTCTCATCACAATATATTCATGTGGAATAAAATTAAATGGTTCTTTCATTGATTAATATAAATACTATAAAAATATCATTTAAAAACATTTTTTATGGAAATATCCTTTTGTTTTGATATTTTTTTGAAATTTTATTTTTAAAGATAACTTTTGAATTCATTTTGTTTAATAAGTATCCTTGTATATATGAAATATAAGATTTATAGAAATTATTTTGGCTAAATATGTACACGTTAAATGAGATAAAAAGAACTTTACTTTTACATGGTAAAAAGTTGAGAAAAATGCCTTGTTTAGAGAGAGAAAATAAGACTAATTTTAAAACATTGGTAAATGAAAAAAAGGGTAAAACTATATTTAGTAAATAATTTTGGAAAAGTAAAAAAACATTATTTAAATCTTTTTTATAAAAAAATGTTTTATGAATAAAATTAGTTCTTCGACTAAAGAGAGATATGATGTCAGGTTTTCATAAAAGCAGTTTATAAAATATTTTCAGTATCAAAGTGTGGGAAAATGGTACTAATACTTGAATAAGATAATGAATAAACAGAGGGTAGTATAATAAATTTTTTTATTGAACAATACTTATAAAATATCTTCTTATTTAAGTAAATTTTAAATAACATTACCCATATTCTTAAGGAAAATAATCTTTAGTCATTCCAAAGTGTCCCATAAAACATTGAAATATTTTAAATCATAAGCCTCATCAAGGAAAAAAATAAAATGAATTTTTAAAATACCATTATGATAAAATGATTAAAAATATAATATATCAATGTGGATAGTATATACACCACACAGAATAATTATGTTGTGAATATGACTTTTATCTCAAAGAAGTAAAAACATGAGATGAAAATCTATTAAATTGAGTTATACATGTCTTGTGTGTCTTTATATTACTAAATAATAAACTTATGTTAATTATTTACTTCCATAAGAACATTTTTCGTGTCTATAATTACATTTATTTCACTTATTACAATGTATTTTAATACTACTTAAACAATTAATTTTATGTCGGGTGTTTTGACCAAATTCGATTTATGAGCCAAAAACAGCTTTAGTAGGTCAACTATGGTCAAAGGGGTCATTATAAAACATATCCTAAATATTAATAATGAAATAATTATCATATTTATACATAAATTATTCTTTTTAAAACAATCACTCAATATGGTTATGAAAAATTATCCGATGTTATAATCATCTATATAGTAGGTCATACGTACACATGGGTAACATTCCCATTTTCCCCTGATCATTATAAAAACAAGTCGTGTAAATTTAATAATTATAAAATGATAATTATTTAGTAAATATCATTTTATTTAATCATATAAACATATATATATATATAATTAATTTAATGTAAAAGGAATTACATTGTGTTGAGGATGCGGTAGTCCACATGTCCACGAACGATGTTATCACTTTTTAAGTGTCTGAAATGGTCATAAAGAAAATGATAGATGTTTTATTTATATAAATATAATTATGTTATGAATATAATATATATATTTTATTACATATATGTTTAAATGAAACCATCCTTTATACATTCCATTTATCATGTGAACAAATCGCATCACTTTTAGGAGGCAGTATTCCACACTTTCACAAATGATGTTATCGTATTTATACATAATGGAATGAAAAAAATTATTTTCTATATAAAAATTAAATAAGATTAAAGAAATTAAAAATATCATAAATATGATATATAAAAATATTTCCTATCATAATTCCCAACACGAGAGGTGGTAAAGAAAGAATAAACAATCATCATTTTGTGGGGTAGTAGCTCTTCATACACATAAATGATATATTTGTTTCCCATTAGATTTATGTGGCTGTAAATTTATGTCAAACCATTAAAAACGAAACTTATTATAATATTTATAATACTTTTTTATATAATAATTTAAAAAGGATTGTTTATGGGGTGGATAATGTAAATAAAACTAAAGATCTTGATGAATCATATTACCTCTTCTTTAGGTAACTCCATTTGGTTTTCACCAAAGGGATTCCTTGGATGGATTTATGATCAATCTTAGGATTCAAGGATTTAGTGATGGATGTTTAAGAGATATTTTGTCTGATATATTTTTATCCAATGTGTCTTGAATGTTTTTATAAGTGGGAGAGGAAAGTTTCTTTTTAAAGTGGATGCAGAGTGCCACTAATATAATTTTTTGGAAAGGGATTCCTCCCACATTTTTCACATGTTAAGTGTCTCAAATAATGGTCAGAATTCCATAAAATGGAGTATATTGTGAATATAGGAACATAAAATTTATTTTTAACATGTTCATTTGTTATTTTGTCCCTTAAGTTTAACGTTTAATCTTTTGTTATGATAGTTTTTTCTCTTAAATATTGTCATTAATTCTAATTATTTTCAATAATATTTTTGGTAAAAAAACAATGTCAACCCTATTTAAAATTATAAATCATGTTCATTATAAATATGGATTCCATTCATGAAAATTGAAATAATTTAATTTTCATAAATTAATTTTAATTTAATCCTACGAATGGGACACAAATGTGGGTTTTTAAAGTAAATTTTTTGAAGCACATGAGCCTCGGCCTAGTTGGTGAGGTATCCTTAAGTGCATCCACAAGTCCCAGGTTCAAAACCAGGTAGAGGCATATTTCCAGGGGCACTATAGAAACATTGTAGTAGGTACTATAGAAGTAACTATAGTAGTACTATACACTGTGTGGGTACTGTAGTAGAACTGTACACTGTAAAGGTACTGTAGTTGAACTGTACACTATGCGGGCACTATAATAGGCACTGTAGAAGGTACTGTTTGGTACTATAGTAGCTATAACTATTCACCTTGGGCCAATGGTTTGGTTTTTGAGTCCTTAAGGCTTTCAAGCCACCCAGGCCTTCGGGTCAATAGGGATTTCAGGCCACCTTTAATTTCCTTGGGCCTCCTCAAGGCCTGAGAGCCACATGTAGTTTCCCCAGACACACTACAAAAAAAGGAGCAGCCCCATAAAAGGATTCAGAGCTGGTGCACTCACTAGGGTAGAGAAAAATGGATTTTTCAGAATGAGAGGGTATAACAATGCCATCAAGACCAGCCTGTGCTTGCACGGGAAGCCTAGCCAGACGACCATGCAAAGGTGGAGAGCTATTATCATGATGCAGATGCTTGGGATGGGTAGTTCCTTGTATATAGTCTGGTTGAATTCCCTAATACCTTTGGGTCATGTAATCTTCTAAGAATACAAGCCTTGTAATCTCTTAGACTATGGGCCTTGTAAGGGTTCCCCCTCACCCCTTTAAAGGGGGGTTATCAAAAATCAATAAAAAATTAAGGCCTTGAGGCCATTCGGGTAAAATAATTTTTTTAAAAGTATTTCTATGTTTTTATATACAATTTCAATGGTAAATTTATACAAATTAACTAAATTTGATTAAATAATATAAAATTTATCTAATTAAGATTCAAAAAAATAAAAAATATAATTTAACCATGTAAGTGAAATAGATGAATAAGTATTTTGAAATTAAATTTCAGAATTTTAACTATTCATTAAGAAAAATTAAACAACACAAAAAATTCCAAATATTCACCCAAATATAATTTTTTTTAAAATATAAAATTTTAAGCTTATATTTAAATATAAGTTTTATGAAATTTCAACAGATTGGATTTAAAATAGGTTCCCTATTGAAAGGTGGTTGAAGATACTTTATAAAATATAGGTTTTTATATGTAATATTGGGTTTTTTCTTATCTTATGTTTATCAAATAAATTAGATAAATGTAAAAAATATATTATTTAATATATAAAATATAAATTTTATTAATTAAATTGACTAATTATATTTAAATTAACTATTTAGTATTGAATAAATTTATGAGAATGAGAATTGTTTTCGATAAAAATATTCCCTTTATATCCTGTTGGTTCTTATTTTCATTTATAATTAATTTGTAAGAAAATAATTCATATTATATTTTTATACACAATATATCTTTATAAGTAAGTTAATAATTTTTATGACAACTAATTTAACATCTAGGTTGATATTTATTGTAATAAACAACAATATTTTAATAATATATTTTTTTTCATTAAAACTCAATCTTCCATGTAGTGTAATAAATCAAAAAAGTTTGTTGTTTTGTGAAAAACAAGATAACTAAATTTTTTGTGAAATTAAAGACATATAAAATAATAAATTTTATTATAATATTAAATATATTATAAAATCATGGTTTATTATATTCCCTAACATGCTCATTATTCTGTGTCATACATGCTATCAAATACAATGACCCAACATTATATTTTTGGGGAATTGTAGAACCATAAAACTAAGTATGATATTATAATATATGATTCAATGGATTTAAATTGATTCTAAGATCATTACCTTACCCTATTAGAGTTATCGTATAACAAGAGGTTCCATTATTTCATTCAAATGGAACCTTATGTGTATCTATTTGGTAAGATGTTTAAAAATCCTACAGGTTGGGATGAAGTTAAAGAACAGAGGATAAGGTGGCTTAATGTTTTCCAAGATATGATAGATATGGTTAAATCCATTCAGTTTCACATGAAATCCACAAAAAAATCAACAAAAAAACTATGAAAACAATCGTCAATGAGACTTGTAGTTTGAGGTTAGACTTAAGGTGTTCCTATGTATTTCTCCATGGAATAAATTCAAGGGGTTTGTGAAAGAGGTATATTTTATTCCTAGATTATTCAGCCCCTTTCAAATCCCTTATCACATCGGAGCAGTGTCATGTCAACTAAGACTTTTACACATCCTATATTAATTACATGATCTGTTCCATGTATCCCTCTTGAAGAAGTACATAAAAAACACCTAAGATGTACCAAATCTAGAGGTGGTTCCTTTCAATAAATATCATTTATACGATGATCCACTAGTGAATATATTATATCATTGATACATATTTATATGAAATAGGACCATTCACCAAGTCAAATTCCTATGATGAAACCACATGTTTGAGGAAATAACCTGATAACCAGAAGATGTGATGAAGAAGAAGTACCATCACCTATTTCCACAATAGAATGTAATATAAAATTTAAATTGGTAAATTCATTAAGGGTGGATGAATGTTAACCCTGAGGTTTTTGGAGGGAAAACTACTTTTGATACCGCAAGTGACACACAACACTAAAATAAAATGAACCATGACTATTTAAATATGTCCATTATAACCAAGATGTTAAATTATAGAGTATGAAAATTATTAACTAATTTATGAAATAAATATAAATGTTTTTCTCAATTTATAAATTCCCAGAAAATAAGCCCTCAATTTTTTTAATGACATTTATTCTCCAACAAAATGTTTTCTTCAAAAATTATTTTTATTGATTTAAGGGAGAAATTATTATGAATAATTATTTTGGAAATTTAGATATTTTGTATTAAAATATTATCTTTATTTTTTAAAGAGTTCTATAAATATTATGTTAGGGTAATTTTTTTAATTTTTTGAAAATATTTTTTTAGTGAACTGTGAAAATACCGATTTTTGGTAAAACTTTTATTTCTTTCTAATAATATAATTAATATAAAGGTATAAATATAATTTAATATGACATAAATGTAACATAATTTTTATTTAATTTTATTTCAACCAATTATTTAAATATAAATAATACATATTCTATATTTTACAAAAAAAATTTATATTTATCCCTAAATAAATGTTTTTCAAAAAAAATATTTTAATGTGCATATTGTATCGCCGTTTTAACTAATTAAAATAACCACTAATGAGGAATAATTGAAATTAAATTAATATATTATATACTAATAAATATTAATTTGAATCCATTTAATTATTATTACTTTCCATGTAGTCATTATAAGATCAGCTTATGGTTGAAAAATATGTTCCTTGAAAATCTTTTTTTTTCAAATGGTCTACACGTTTAATTCTAAATTAAATTATACAAAATATATGAACCTAGTTTGATATAATTTATTAAATATTTTAAAATGTAATAATGTAAATTATATAATAATTTAATAATAATTCTTTTTCATAATGATTAGTGGAAACATTAAAAAACAGATACTATGGTAAAATATTAAATTGTTAAATGTGAGTAACTGTAGAAGAAATAGAAATAATACCTTTAAAAAATGTTTATTTTTAATTTTAGTTGTGTGTTTCGACCTTATTTCACCTTAAATCCTTTATTTTTCAATTTTCGATGCAATTATATTGGGAGTGACTTCCGATTACTGAATATTTTTTAGTGTTTAAAAGAATTTCACTCCTTCATTATAAAAGTGTACCACTATCCTCTCCTTTCCACAATTCCAGAACCCATTTTATTTCTTAATACCTAACCAAATAACATCCTTACCTCTCTCCCATAATCCTTGAGTAATTGTTTTGATCATAAATCTAGTCTATGAAGTATTTAGTTATAATCCTAAAGAGGTTGTGCAAAGAAGTGGTAACTTTCTTAACTAAGCATATCAGTTTTATTTCATCTACGACCTACATAAAATATTACATAATAATGATAATATAATAAAATCATTATATACAACATTCTATGATCATATTATGCTTATTCAATAACCTAAATCCATCTCCACTTCTATGAAATGGGAAACAAATCCATCATTCATGTGTATGGTGCAATATTACCTCACGAACTGATGTAATTCATTTTCCATCATTTCCCTTCAAGGATTTTCATACAAATGGATTGATTTTTTATAAATTATATTTATTTAATGTTAATAATTATGAAACATTTATATATCATACACCATATTTCCTTATCATCCATTTAAAAATTATTACGTTGTTCATGCGTACGGTGGACTGCCACCGCATGAAGCGATGTGATAGGTTTTTCATTACCGAATCAAATTGATAGTTTATGTAATTTTATTTAAATAAATTAAATAATATTTATTATATAATTATAATTATTTCAATATAATGTAAGATTTACCTTCTCTCGATCATTATCATTGAAAAATGTAAGCGTTATTCACGCCTGCGTACGACCTACAATCTCAATGATTATAATGTAGTTCATTATTCATATCCATATTTCACGGTTAGTTTCAAAATTATAGTTTCTTTATAAAAATGATAAATATTTAAGGATTGTTATTATGTATATGATGAAATAATTACCCCTTTGACCGAGTTCAACACACGTATTCCATTTTGAAATTAAGAACCAAGCATCCTTGAAACCCCCTTTGTGAACATAAATGATTATGTAATTAAACATGTCATTAAAATAAATGAATATGAAACATTAATTATAAGTAATTAAACCTATAAATTTTATAATGAAAAAGATAGTTTATATAAGTCTATTATAGATAATCTAATGGATATAAATGACAATTCTATACTTGAGGTAAGTGTTTCCATTTAAAAACATCATTCACTAAGACATGGGTTATTTTATACACCTAATATCTTTTATATGGTGTAAATACTTCACATTTACATATTATATCATCAATAATTCACAATTAATGGAATCATTTGTTACAATTTACATACTTCATTCATGGGTGTTATGATTCCAAAGTTACTAAAGCCATAAGGGTTTATGCTTCAATCTCATTTTAATTGAAATTGTTCGTGTTGGAATTTCAGTTATAGAAAATTATTTGATAATTATCTAATAAAACCATTTAATTTTATTCTCCTACATAAATTTAATAAATATTCTTTTAATAATAAGATTTTCACCTCTATGGTACTTAAAATTATCGATAAATTATTTTTTAAGAAAATTCAACATCATATATCTCTTTGATCAAAAATCATTTTTCTTATGTATCTATGTTTTATAAAAATATTTTAAAAGTTTTTTTTAATATATAAAAAAAATTAGAATTTTTTACAAAATAGTTTGAAAGTATATTCTCGTTATTTTCCAAACAATTCACTTTTTAACCACTTTACAATAGTTTGAAAGGAATGATTCTTTTAAATTATTGAACTTCTATAGAATTACTTTTAATTTTGACCATTATTTTCTTTGAAAATTCATTTATAGGTTTACAAGGGTACTTTCAATGAAAATTATTTCTAAAATATTTTATAATTCTTTGTTTTTCAAAGTGAAAAGGTTGTTTTCATTAAGAATGTTTATAATATTTTTAGAAGTATTTCGATTAAACAAAGAAAAAAACCATTAATGTTATGGAATAATTAAAAATTGCATAAATTTGTATCATATAAATATACAAATCTCACTCTTTATTACTTTTATGGGGTTATACATGTATTATTTTTATCTCTCTGATTTCTTCATAGAGAAATTTCTTTCAATTATGATGAGACAAGATTATGTCTCTCATTTCTTTCCATAGGTAATTATTCTATTCATAAATCATGATTTATTTCATTATATGTGAAGAATATTCATTTATATTAGATAAATATAACAAGTGGGATTATAATTATATTTCCTTATAATTCATTGGTTCATGTTTTAGTCTAATGATACATCATGCATGGGACTATGGAGTGGAAAAAATCCATTATCGGACTCTATCCAACGTGTGATGTTTTATAAGAAATTATCATTTAATTTTGTTTATTCAGAATTGATATTGATTATGTTTTCCATAATATTCCATGATCTTATGATACCACACTCTTTACATTATGCTTCCATGTGAATACTCAGTTACCCTCTCTTTTATGATATCATGTTATTCCTTTGATTCATATATCATGCTTCTTTATCATCTTTATTTCCTTACTAGTATTTTTTACTCACCCCTTTAATTTATGTATTCCCCCAGTTCTACCACATAGTATTAGAGGATTTAATTTATATCGGAGATCATTATTGAGAATAAAAAAAATAATTTTTATTTTAGTCTAACTTTGATGTATTATGAACCTAGTATTCAAAGACACTAATCCTTTTTTTTATTCTTTTGTATTAATACATGTTTATGTTAAGAATACCATAAAAACTATGGGTAAAAATGTTTGGGTTTCTATAGAAAATATGTGTAATGTAAATTTTTTGATTAAATATTTTCCAAAGGATTATTGGAATCTTTTTTATCTTACAACATTGAGACTGAATGTTTTTTTCATCATGCCTATCTTTCCACTAAAAAAGTTCCCCAATAAGGTGTATTTTTTGGTGGTATAGAGGATCTTGAGGTAAATTAATGGAATATTTCATTATATTCTCACATAAAATGAGGAAAATGATTACTTTATGTATACTTGGATTTTTATTGGATAATAAATATTATGGATAAAAAATCTATTAGTGGAATAATATTTTTCATCTAAATTTTTTGTATTAAGGTGGCTCAAAATAATAAATCGAACACCTCCCGTAGTGTAGCTAAAGAAAAAAATATATTTCATCAATAGAGGCTACAAAAAATTTATAATGGTTGAAATATCTGGTGGTAGTTAGATGCAGTGATTAGGTTATCCTAGAATAGATTGTAGTGTATAAATTGAAAGAGGTTTCTTATATCTTATAGAAATATTTAGTTCATGTAGTCATAAAGGATTTTATAATGATTATTTTTTCAGTAAAGTTTTCTAAAGAATTATTGATCTGATATAAATAAGAGAACCCTTTGATTTTTTTCTAACAGGGGGAAATATTATATAGGTAAGATGAGCTATGGAGAGCTAAAATGTAGATAATTCTTTATGATGTAGAGATAACATAGTGAAGATTGGAAAAAAAATTAAATGTGGGATAATGTTGTAACCATTGGGTTATCTTGTTATATTTATTGTAAATTATTAGATTATTGGGAGATCATATAAAGAAACCTGTAGTAGAAGAATATGAATGGTAAAATAATTTGAAATAATTAACAAATTTTTGTGTTTATTTCACCAAATATTGTAGGGAGAATTTTGGTGTTTATAAAAATTGTTTTAATGAATTTTCACATAATAGGTTTCACTGTGCCAGATGTTTAGACATATTCAATTTATTTTTGAATGGATATTCTCACTTCATAGAGCATATTTCATGCTATGAATGAAATAAGGATGAATTTCATTAGGACCTTCTAGGTAATACTCTTTACATGTCGAATAAAGTGAAATAATGACAGGGACTATGGAATATTTTTTTAATTCCATCTGGGATACCTCAGATGTCTGAATTTTTGAAGAAAAATACTATGTTGGAACATGTTTTTTGGATCCAAAAGAATTGTAAAGATTTCACTAGAATAACTATTGAATTAAAGTGGAGGTTTTCATCTAGAAAGTGGATCTTATTGTTCACCTATATTGTGTCATGATAATTGAGATCATGACAAAACATGTGACTTTTTTTAAGTACACACAATGACTAAGGAATTTTTGTTCTGATAGAATTAAATATAAAAAAATAGATGAAATCAATTAATTGTTTTTGAGATTTCAGAGAAATAGTAAATTTTACTATTTGTTAATGAGTGCTTTTGAAGACCCATTAAGTGGCTACAGGTGTTTGGATTAATGAAACGCGATTTTAAGAAAAAAAATATCCAGAATTTAAAATGGTAGATTGAAAAAAAATATTGTATAGAAAAACATTGAAAATTATATATATGCTAGAAATAAAAAAAATCTTCCTTGAAGATCATGACATGAAGATGAACTAAATGTAGAGTGATGGCACACTCTCTACACTGTTTTTTATATTTATTGAATAATATATGTATGAAATTTTTATATAATATTAATTTATTTATTTTTTAAAATATTTTTATAAACATATATGAATTATAAGTTCATCTGGATCAGTATTTTTCCATTCTAAAAAATATATAACATCAATAATGAATGGTTGTAACCCCTACTATGTGAGGACAATGTTGGTGTATGGTCTATGGACTTGATCTTGTGGTTATCCTTGTCAAATTAGGACTTACATATTTTTTATGCCTCTGAATATATCATGTTTATTTGATTTTTGTAAAGTTTTCTTTCTTATTAACATGATACTAGATCCATATTGAATAACATATTAATTTAACATTATAATTCACCCCCACCTATTATGGTGTATTGGTCATATAAGTTCAATCATATATGTGCCTCTCCAAGATAGCCTCTAATATATCGATGTTTAGATTCATTTTTTTACCTTATAATCTATAGAAATGAATGCATTACTCTCAAATAGTAACTATACTACCATGGATCAATATTAATATGGATAAACAAAAATATTAATAATTATCATTAAAACCAAAAAATGATGACCATGCCATGTAACACTATTAAATAATTTCAATCACCAACATTAAAAATAATAATATACCATGATATCCCAATTGTGATGTAACACTCCGGGTAAATAAAGAATCTGAAATTTTTATATTTATCCCTATTGTTGACTAAAATGTTAATATTAATTTGAAGGGAATGATATGCTTGATGGCTTACCCAATACACAACAACGATTTCCTTTGAAATCTTACGTTGCACTCTAATAATAAAATAATTATATTTTCAATGGTAGTTAACACCTAGAAATTGTAATGACGGGAATGAATGTAAATAACTACCAAATTATTATATATGTCTGTCAGATATTTTTACTTTTTACAATAAATGTTAGAGGATTTAAAATGCGAATGAATCCAATTTTAAGCGTAAACATTCTAATATTCTTTAAAAGGTAGATTAACCACCTTTTAATGGAGAACCTCTTTTAAATACACTTTTTGAAAATTTTATGTGTTATATTTGAAAAAAAAATTCTTCTTTAAAATCAGAACATTAAAATTTACTTTGTGTAATTTTTTTGGTATTTTTACGATAAAGTTCATTTTTAATGAATAAGTGAAAAATGTTGTATTTTTATTCAAAACATATTTTTAATATAATTTATTTAAATGATTATATCATATTTTTAATTGTTTTTAAAGTTCAATTAGAATATATTTTAACCATTTAATCCAATGGTGGTCATTGGAATTAATTTCAATTTGAAATTGGACTTAAACTAGTGTCAATCTTTTAATAGATATTGTTTCTTAAAAACATGCTATTTGTTTTGACAGCGGGAATTGTTAATTAAATTAATTAATGTAACTTATATGTTTTGAATTTTTTAAAATAGAAATCATTTTTGAATTCGGAATATCAAATATATCTTAGAGTGAATGTTTGGTAGTTTTCTGAAAATTTTCAATTTTTGATGAATAGTGAAACCACTAAGTGGTTGTTCAAAAACTGATTTTTCGTTTAAATGAAACATTACCACTTCTGTGATTTGAATTTTAAAAATCCGACATACATGGTTGTCATTAGGATGTAAAATTTGGTTCAATGGGATTAAAATAATTTTTGGTGAATAGTAACTTTTAAGTTTTATTAATCGCAATTAAAGGTAATTAGTTAAATTTAAGGTAAAGATAATGTTATAATAATATGAAATGACTTTGACACATTTAAAAAACTTATTGTATGAGTCATGGCCGACCAAGACAATCCATGGGTCAACATGGGGACCCCATGGAGCTACTTTGGTTGGAAAATGACATTAATAACTTTTTTATTAAAGTTAAAATTAAAATGTTAAAAACATGTGTTGTTTTACAAAAATAATTTTTACATGGGTTTATACAAGTCATATTTTTTACTATAAATATTCATTATAAATCTAAAACTATTTCCTACATCATGATATTTTTTTTATAATTTTTAGACATTAAATAAATTGATTTATTTATGACACCGTGATGATGCAGTGATTACCTCATAAATGAACGATTTAAATAAAATGAGACGATAGGGTGAAATATAAGTCTTACACTTGTCAAAAACTTATTTTATGGGTGGATATAGAAACCTTATCACCTTATACTAGAAATATATAATTTTGGGACCATTAAAATCCGAAAATCATTTTATAATAATGTTACTTTTCAAGACTTTCCAAGAGTGCCCCTCCTCTCCTCTTATAAAAGGCCCCCAGCTCTACCACCATACCCACACCTCTCAAGCCTTTGGCTTGGCCAACCCCTGACCATTTTGTCTCTTAAAATCCCTCTATTACTCCTAGAATCCTCACATTGGGCAGAAGTCTTTACAAGGAAGCCTTTGAGCTCAAATCAAAAAGAGTTACCCGATTTAAAGGTAATGTCTTCACTTGTGTTCTTTTGTTTTATTTTGCTTCTCCAAACCCCTAAACTCTTTTTATTACTTTCTTTTGTAACAACCCCTGTATATTCCATATACTAGTATGTTTTTATTTGATTTATTCGAGCTACACTTACAAAAACCTCCGTCTAATGGTTAAAGAACATACTGTTTCTGTGGATGGCGAATTACTACCTCACGAAACGATGATTGTTCAATATTCTTTTAACACCTTTAAAGGTGGCCATTATGATGTAACTGTATTTTATATATGATATATATGGTATTTATGTTTTCTATATTCTTCTGTATTTTATATTTAAAACACACCTTTATTCTTTTCATGTTGTGAAAATACAATAATTTCATATGAGGAAGTGTGGACTACCGCCCCCTCAAGTGATGTGACTCGTTCATGCAATACATGGAATGTATAAAGAATGAAATTAATGAAAATATATTACCTATATAAAATATATATTATAATGGAATTATAACATATGTATCTGTCATTTATTTCTAATTCCAGTAATATGACAAAGAAATCAAAGTAGCGTTCATGCGTACATACGGCTTACCGTCTCCATGAATGGTATATTTCATTTCTTATCTCAAAATGTTATTTACTATTATTAGTACATATATATAATGGATATATATGTCATATATTACATATAAATTATGGATATAATTCAGGAACTATAATATATTATATATATCTCTTTTGGATTTAATTCCATTAATATGACAAAAAATGAAAGTAGTGTTCATGCTTACGTACGGCCTACCATCTCCATGAACAATGCTTTTCATTTTTTATCTCCAAATGTTATGGAATATTATAAAATGAATATGTACTAGATATATATATATATATGATATTTTAATCATTAATACTATTCTAGAAATTATTTACTTATAACTACATGGACAATCATTTTCAAATAAGTTCATTTTTGACTCTCGTACCAAGCATCGACAAAAACGTCTGATATGAACTCACATAATTAACTAATTATTATAACATTATAGAATGTGATATTAATTTAATAATAAAATTTAAATTAGGTCCTTAAGAAATTATAAATTGACAAAAGTTTATTATTCAGGAATATAATGAAATGAATAAGACAAGTCGGACTTGAGGTAAGGGATCCTACCCCACTCTTTCTTTTTAAGTACACTCTTTTATGTCATTCCTTTTAAGCTCATCTTTCTTATGATTGGGATGTTATTTTATATTACTATTACTGTAATTTTTATGTTAATATGAAGAGATACCCTATTTTCTCTCATCAATCAATTATGGAAGTTTTGAGTGGCACCGTTAGGATGCCGAATTTTCGTAAGAGATCCAACCTCTCTCTTTGTTTTTAAGTACTCTCTTTTATGTCACTTATTTTAAACTCCTCTTAGTTATGTTGGGGGATGTTATTTTATATTAATCTTGAAATAAATTTTATGTTAATATTATGATAGACCCTATTTGATCTCATCAATCCATTTTTGGAAGTTTTAAGTGGCGTCGTTAGGCTGCCGAGTTTTCGTAAGGGATTTTTCATCTCACTTTTATTCCCGTGAGATTTATTCTACATTTGACACCATTTCCTTTGAGTGTTATATTTACTTACCATTATTATACTCTTTGTATAATATACTTTTTTTCATGAGTATTTACATCAAAGTTGTATTGTCCTTCTTTCATGGGGTGTATGTTTCGAAAGATACCTAAGTCGGTAAGGGAACCTTTCACCCTCTTATTTTTTTAAAGAATTCTTTTGTTGGGACTTTTAATTTACATATTGTAATGTTGGGATATGTTCTTCTATATCAGTATTGATGTAAATTTTATGTCCATGTGATGAGATACCCTTTTTATCTCTCATTAACTCATTTTATGAATTTTGATGTGACGCCGTTAGGCCGTAAAATTTTTGCAATGGAACTTCTTAACCCAATTTTGACTCTTTGGGATAAACTTTTACTCCTTGAATATGTCGTTCTATGAATATGTGTTAATGAACTCTGATTGTTTTACACTTAATATCCACTTATATTTTGTGTATTCTTTTTTCTCACATAATTATCTAATTGATTTATCATTAATCTGTGGATATCGTCTTTGTAAGGGACTTCATCTCAATCTCCTTTCATTGAGGAATATTTTGTTATAATACAAGGCTTTATTTTATACAGTGTATAAACCCCATTAACTTTTAATTTTATAAAAAAGTAATCTTTTTCTATGAATCTTCTTACAAAACGACAAAAAGGAATGTTTCTTTTAAAGTATGTGGTGACAAAAACCTTTTCCACCATAGTGAGTATAATTTGGCCTTTGGTTTCCTCAACAAGCCGTAATGTTTTTAAAATGAAATAAATACCATATACTCTTTTATGTGTTTTGGTAGTGAAAATGGTTTTTATGATGAACTTTTTATGTCCATATATTTAAGTGATATATTGTGATAAAAATGTGGAAATGTTTTCTTTCCATTATATTTGTTTTATGTCTTATGATTTTATAATGGTACTTGGACATTTGATGGGTGGTTACATGATAAACCATATGATGGGTGGTTCCTTGAATACCAGGATGGGTGGTTATGTTATAACCTCCAATTCATTGGGTATGAAAGTTAGTCATATGGCTATTCCATTAAGTGATAAGTGTGGAAGTCGACCGTATGGTTATTCCATTTAAGTATGTTTATGCCCCAAGTTAACTTTATATGTGATGTGTTCTTTATATGGGTTTTATTGTAAGATTTTTGTTACAAAAGGGTAAGTAATGATATTTTATTCATCTAAGAGTATTTACTACTCAATAAAGATGAAAAGTATTACTTTGATAAAGTATTCATGGTTTACTCATTGTTTTGAAAAAACTAACAGTTTTCCTTCGTTGTGTGTCCCTTTCTGAGATTTTTAATGTTCACCCCAAGTTTTTTTGAAATGTTTTTTACAGGAATTAATGTGGAATAGGGTCAAGGATGGGAACAAGGAAACGTCATGCTATCTAAAACATGGAACAAGAAAAGTTTCTTTTTAAGAGTTTTTTATCTTATGGAAACTTAGTAGAAGTGTCTACTTTTTAATCTTTTGAGATGTAATAGTTATGTCCTAATTCTCTAAAACTCTAAACCTGAAAAGATACTCTATGTGAATTATTCATTTAATTCAATAATAAGTAATGTTTAAGGTCGGTTCCTTATAGTTGGTATAAACGGTTGGTTTAGATAACTTTAGAGTTTAGGGTATTCTCTAAGCATAAGTGACATTACCATAATGGTTAGGATTTCAAAAAGAGTCCTAGTTTTAGATAAAGTGAATGAGTAAGTATATTTTAGTTTTTATCTTCCTCATTAGTACATGACAATTTTATTAATATACTCACAATGACATTTTTTGGTATTAGTAAATGGATGGATCTAGCAGGCACCAAAGTGAAAATTGATTTGAAGGAAACTGTGGTGGTTCTCTGATTAAGAGACTGGATGAAATGGGGGATTCAATGAGAAATTTCATGGTTATTCTAAACCAACTATCAGGAGTCATGATCAACCACTTGATCCTTGGTGAATTCTCTGATGCATCATGTACGAGAGAACCAACTCGATGTGGATGTTCAGGTGATAATTATAAACAAAACCATTAGGGTTTATATGATCCTTACTTTTGAGGTAATTATGGGTTACTATATGTTATGATGAAAAATGAAAGGCATGAGATAAACATCAGGTTAAATTATGTTATGGTTATTTTTGAAGATTTTATCTCTTTTTGGGGAATTTCTTAAGAATTATATAGTTTTGTAAAAAGGACAACACACAGACCGTGTGATAACCCACCGCATCAGACAAAGCTACGGGAATCGAACCCACAACCAAAGTGCGACTGGTATTTATCACCTACCACTGGACTACGTGAAATCCCTGGTTAGTTTGACTAATTATTTTTAGTTAGAAGATTTTATGAATCATGAGTAAGTGGATTTTGGGTTATATATGGAAATTATTAACCTATCATGGAGGATATGTGATTGGGTTAATTACATTTCATTATGAGACTTCAAGAGAAACTGATGTTATTTGGAGATAAATGTTAATTTGTACCATAGAAGACTATGTGATTAAATCCTTCAAGTGTTTGGGTTACAATATTAGTTTGGATTATTTTGAAGAATTTTATAGACAAATTGTTTATCGAATGGTCTTCATTTAACTTTGGGTTTTGTTGGACAAATTTTGGAGATAAAGAATAAATTTTCTTTTAATAAAGGGTTATCCTATTTTGGATTATCTGATCTTGTTATAACAATTTTGGTTTTATTAAGGGTCTAAAGACATGGTAAATATATAGTTCTCTTTTGTGGATTAGGTGATTCTCTATAGGTTGATTATAGTACTCTTAATGTGAACAAGTCTTCTTAAATACTCATCATTTGGGGAAAGTATGAGTTTGTGTAAGGAATCTAGTAAAAGTTGAAAGTAAACATGAAAAGAAGTATGTTTCTTTAATATCAAAAATAAATTCCTCAACGAAATGTAACTTAAAACAAAAATGTGTTCTATTAACTTTTCCTACTGGGAATCGAATACCCTTTAACCCACCACAAGTTTGTGATTTTTTTGTGGTTAACTTTCTCCTAAACATGTTTTCTATCACTCTCCCTCATAACATGACCCTTTTCTTTTTTTCCATATCCATGTTTTCCTACATGGAATCCTAGTATGGGTTAACTCGAGTGACCTTTGTACTTCTCTTTCTTTCTTTTAAAGTGATTTTTTTTTACCGACTCTTATTCCGATGTGGGACTTTCAATGAAGTTTCCGAGCACAATTTTAAAATTACGAGGACACAATTACCAAAAGGGGGGAATGATGTAACACCCTTGGTAAATAAAGAATATGACATTTTTATATTTATCCTTATCTGTGAATAAAATATTAATATTAATTTGAAGGGAACACTATGCTCGATGGCTTACCCAATACGCAACAATGAGTTCTTTTGAAATCTTACGTTGAACTCTAATAATAAAATATTAATATTTCAAATGGTAGTTAACACCTAACCATTGTAATGGCAGGAATGAACAGAACTAACTTCCAAATGAATATATTTGTTTTTTAAATTTTTTTACTTTTTATAAAAAATGTTAGAGGATTAAAAATGCGAATGAATCCAATTTTAAGCGTAAACATTCTAATATTCTTTAAAAGGTTTATTAACCTCCTTTTGATGGCGAACCTCTTTTAAATCCACTTTTTGAAACTTTTATGTGTTATATTTGAAAAAATAAAATTCTTCTTTTAAAGTTGGGACATCAAAATTTACTTTGTATAATTTTTTGGTATTTTTACGATAAAGTTCATTTTTAATGAATAAGTGAAAAATGTTGTATTTTTATTAAAAACCTCTTTTTAATATAATTTATTTATATGATTAGATCATAATTTGAATTGGTTTTAAAGTTCAATTAAAATATATTTTTACCATTTAATCCAATGGTGGTTATTGGAATTTATTTCAATTTTAAATTGGACTTAAACTAGTGTCAATCTTTTAATAGATATTGTTTATTAAAAACACGCTATTTGTTTTGCTAGTGGGAATTAATTATTAAATTAATTAATGCAACTTATATGTTTTTAATTTTGTAAAATAGACATCATTTTTGAATTCGGAAGATCAAATATAGCTTAGGGTGAATTTTTGGTAGTTTTCTAATAAACTTCAATTTTTGATGAATAGTGAAATCACTAAGTGGTAGTTTAAAAACTGATTTTTCATTTAAATGAAACTTTACCACTTATGTTATTTGAATTTCAAAAATCCGACATACATGGTTGTCATTAGGATGTAAAATTTTGTTCAATGGGATTAAAATAATTTTTTGGTGAATATTAACTTTTAAGTTTTATTAATCGCGATTAAAGGTAATTAGTGTAATTTAAGGTAAAGATAATGTTATAATAATATGAACTGACTTTGAAACATTTCTTAACATTATTTTATGAGTCATAGCCGACCAATAAAATCCATGGGTCAACTTGGAGATCCCATGGAGCCACTTTGGATGGAAAATGACATTAATAACTTTTTATTGAAAGTTAAAATTAAAATGTCAGAAACATATATTGTTCTACTAAAACATTTTTTACTTGGGGTTATAAAAGTCATATTTTTTACTATAAATATTCATTAGAAATATAAAAATATTTCCTACATCATGATAGTTTTTTTATAATTTTTATACATTAAATAAATTAATTTATTTATGACCCCGTGATGATGTAATGATTACCTCATAAATGAATGATTTAAATAAAATGATAAGATAGGGTGAACTCTAAGTCTTAAACTTTTTACAAACCTATTTGATGGGTGTATTTAGAAACATTATCACCTTATCCTAGAAATATATAATTTTGGGACCTTTAAAATCTGAAAATCATTTTATAATAATGTTACTTTTCAAGACTTTCCAAGAGTGCCCCTCCTCTCCTCTTATAAAAGGCACCCACCTCTACCACCTTAACCACACCTCTCATGACTTTGTCTCGGCCAATTACTGACCATTTTGTCTCTACACATGCCTCTATTACTCCTAGAATCCTCACTTTTGGAAAAAGTTTTTACAAGGAATCCTTTGAGCTCAAATCAAAAAGAGTTACCCGATTTAAAGGTAATGCCTTCACTTGTGTTCTTTTGTTTATTTTGCTTCCCCAAACCCATAAACTCTTTTTATTACTTTATTTTGTAACAATAACAGTATATTAAATATACTAGGATGTTTTTATTTGAATTATTCGAGCTAAACGTACACACACCTCTATCTAATGGTTAAAGAACATACTGTTTCTGTGGAAGGCGAATTACTGCCTCATGAAATGATGATTGTTCAATATTATTTTAACACATTTAAAGGTGGTCATTATGATTTAACTGTATTATATATATGATATATATGGTATTTATTTTTTCTATATGCTTCTATATTTTATATTTAAAACATAACATTATTCTTTTCCTGTTGTGCAAATGCGATAATTTCATATGAGGAAGTGTGGACTACCACCCCCTCAAGTGATGTGACTCATTCATGCAATACATGGAATGTATAAAGAATGAAATTAATGAACATATGTGACCTATATAAAATATATATTATACTGGAATTATAATATATATCTCTCTCATTTATTTCTTATTCCATTAATATGACAAAGAAATGAAAGTAGCGTTCATGTGTACGTACAGCTTACCGTCTCCATGAACGGTACATTTGATTTCTTATCTCCAAATGTTATGTACTATTATAAGTAAATATATATAATGGATATATATGTAATATATTACATATAAATTATGGATATAATTATTGAACTATAATATATATATCTCACTTTTAGCTTTAATTCCATTAATATGACAAAAAAATGAAAGTAGTGTTCATGCGTACGTACGACCTACCGTCTCCATGAATGGTGATTTTAATTTTTTATCTCTAAATGTTATGTAATAGTATAAAATGAATATTTACTGGATATATATGATTTTTTAATCATTAATACTATTCTATAAATGATTTACTTATAACTACATGGACAATCATTTTCAAACAAGTTCATTTTTGTCTCATGTACCAAACATCGGCAAAAACATCTGATATGAAATCACATAATTAACTAATTATTATAACATTATTATATTTGATATTAATTGAATAATAAAATTTATATTATTTCCTCAATAAATTATAAATTGAAATTTTTTTATTATTCAGGAATATAATGAAACGAACAAGACAAGTCGGACTTGAGATAAGGGATCCTACCCCTCTCTTTCTTTTTAAGTACACTCTTTTATGTCATTCCTTTTAAGCTCATATCTCTTATGATTGGGATGTTCTTTTATATTAATATTACTGTAATTTTTTATTTTCATATGATTAGAGACCCTATTTTCTCTCATCAATCCATTTTGGATGGTTTGAGTGGCGCCATTAGGCTGCCGAATTTTTGTAGGAGATCCAACCTCTCTCTTTCTTTTTAAGTACTCTCCATTATGTCACTTCTTTTAAGCTTTTATTTGTTATGTTGGGGGATGTTATTTTACATTACTCTTTCTGTAAATTTTATGTTAATATGATGAGAGACCCTATTTGATCTTATCAATCCATTTTTTGATGTTTTAAGTGGCGCCGTTAGGCTGGAGAGTTTTCGTAAGCGATTTTTCATCTCACTTTTATTCTCATGAGATTTACGCTACATTTTCCACCATTTACTTTGAGTGGTATATGTAATTCTCATTATTCTACTATTTGTGTAATATAATTTATTTTATGAGTATTTACATCAATTTTTTATTGTCCTTCTTTCATGGGGTGTATGTTTCGAAAGATACCCATGTCGGTAAGGGAACCTTTCACCCTCCTATTTTTTAAAAGACTTCTTTTGTTGGGTCTTTTAATTTACATATTTTAATGTTGTAATATGTTCTTATATATCCTTATTGATGTAAATTTTATGTCCAAGTGATGAGATACCCTTTTTATCTCTCATCAACTCATTTTCTGATTTTTGAAGTGATGTCGTTAGGCTGTCAAATTTTTGCAAGGGAACTTCTTAACCCAATTTTGATTCTTTGGGATAAACTTGTACTCCTTGAATATGTCATTCTACGAATATGTGTGGATGACCTCTGATTGTGTTACACTTAATATCCACTTATATTTTGTGTATTCGTTTTTCACACATAATTATGTAATTGATTTATCCTTAATCTGAGGATACCGTCTTTGTAAGGGACTTCGTCTCAATCTCCTTCATTAAGGAATATTTTGTTATAATACAAGGCTCTGTTTTATATGGTGTATAAACACCTTTCACTTTTAATTTTATACAAAAAAATCTTTTTCTATGAAGTGTTTTACAAAACGAAAAAAGGAATGTTTCTTTTAATGTACGTGGTGATAATGACCTTTTCCACCGCCGTGAGTATTATTTGGTCTTTGGCTTCCTCAACAAGCCGTAATGTTTGTAAAATGAAATAAATACCATATAGTATTTTATGTATTTTGGTATTGAAAATGGTTTTTATGATGAAATTTTTATGTCAATATATTTAAGTGATATATTGTGATCGAAATGTGGAAATGTTTTCTTTCCATTATATTTGTTTCATGTCTTATGATTTTATAATGGTACATTGAAATTTTACGGGTGGTTACGTGATAAACCAGATGACGGGTGGTGTCGTGAATACCAGGACGGGTGGTTACGTTATAACCTCCAATGCATTTGGTATGGAAGTTGGCCGTATGTCTATTCCATTAAGTGATAAGTGTGGAAGTCGACCGTATGGTTATTCCATTTAAGTATGTTTATGTCCCATGTTACCTTTATATGTTATGTATTATTTATATGGGTTTTATGGTAATATTTTGGTTACAAAATGGTAAGTAATGATATTTTATTCAGTGAAATTTTTTTACTACTCCATAGAGGTGAAAATTATTACTTTGATAAAGTATTCATGGTTTACTTATTATTTTGAAAAAACTAATAGTTTTCCTTCTTTGTGTATCCCTTACTGAGCTTTTTATGCTCACCCCAATTTTTTTGAAATGTTTTTCACAGGACTTAATGTGGAATAGGGTCAAGGATGGGAACAAGGAAACTTCTTGCTATCTATAACATGGAACTAGACAAGTTTCTTTTTAAGTGTTTTTTATCTTATGGAAACTTATTAGAAATGTCTACTTTGTAATCTTTTGAGATGTAATAGTTACGTCCTATTTCTCTAAAACTCTAAACCTGAAAAAATCCTCTATTTGAATTATTCATTTAATTCAATAATAAGTAATGTTTAAGGCTGGGTCCTTATATGTGAGAAGGAAGAAGAAACATTAATATAAAATCTATACCTCAAAATAAAATATGATTCATCTTAACTCTATGATGTATACCAAAAAAATTGAACTAACGTCACCCTAACCTATCAAAAATGTTATCGTAGTCATTTATGAATACACGTCAAGGGTAAATTAGATATGTATGTAACTATAAGTAAATACATATTAAAAATAATTCTCCATGAAAGGACATCAATGTGATCAACAAGAAATAAAAATATCAAATAAAATCATGAGGTAAAAATAATTAAATAATTAAAATATAGATTATCCCAAGGTATATTCCAAATAAAAAGAGATACATATATAACACTAAAAAATTCCAAAACATATGATATATAAATATATTTAACACCAAATATGAAAAAATATACACCTTATGAAGAAATGTCCCTAAAAACTAACCCCACCAATTAGTCACCCAAAGTAAAAATGTGATAAACTTTTCCATAAACACCCAAAACTATATATAGGGAGTGGATATGATCATACATATTTTTTCATCCAATGAACCTCTAAAAACTTGAATATGGGTTTTTACTCAGACATGTAATTTAGGGTTTAGTCATCTGATAACTAATAGTCACTCACAATTACTCCAATGAAGAAATTTAAAACAAATATAAAACACCCAATCAACAGTAAAACTATAGTTGAAAAATAATTCACTGTCAACTATCACATGAGTTTCTATTAAGGACGATTATACTCCAACAATAGTTAATGTCGATCCCCATCCCATTATCAAGAAAAGAGTGAATGGTTTATGACCAATAGTATTCTTATTATAGGTATGATAAATTCTCATATCAATGTTAGGATTAATATATTTGAGATAAATTGTTTGATAAAATTATAACACTATCATAATTCTATATGAAATTATCCTTTGAATAATTTCATGTTTGATAACTTATGTTACCTACAGTCCCTAACTAAAATGATCTCCTATATATTTTCCTACAATACATTTTGAGAATACAATATGAAATATCATTATGAAATTAAAAGAAGTGTAGAACATCAATGTAAATAAAAATATGATAATTAATTTATTCATTACATATTATTAATAATAATTAATTAAATTTAATTATTATCATATTAATAATTTATGTTATATAAATAAATTTATTCAATATTTAAAAGGGATATATATCAAAGAACTTTTTTAAAGTGTTGTATATTTTATCTTGATAAATTAAATTGATCACAACTAAAATATGATATATAATATTTCATTTTAAAAAATAATATAATATCACTCAATAAATTATAAATAAATATGAAGAAATATTAAAAACACTTGATGTTTAAAAGAGTCATTTTCTATAAATGTTTTTCATTATAATTTATATTTTTAACTAAAAGATATATTAATGAATTTTATAAATTTAATTTGATAAAATTTTTTTTTTTATAATTCATAATTTCAAAATATTTTTCTTTCTGTTTTTGGATTCTTCTAAAATAATTGTTTTATTGGTCAATACTGAAAAATAAAGTATTTACAAATTTATTTAGTTTTAAGAAATAATCATGACATAATAATGACATAAAACTTTTTTAAACCACTTTTATATAACACATATGTGGTTGAGTAGTAAAATAATTCATATAAAAAATATATTTTTAATTTATTGAATTGTTTTTGATATTTTAGAACCTAAGTAATATTTTATTGTAAAAAAAGAAATTTTTTTGTTCTTTTCTTTTGTTATGTAATTATAAGGTTAAAATAAATTATTTATTGGTTTTTAAATTCAAATAAATCTAAGTTTTTATTCATAATCATATAATTTTTATGAGAATCATTTCTATAAATTAATTTTGGGTAAAATAATTTTTAGGATTAAAAAGTCCTTAATTCTAAAACAGTAGTTTTTTATTTGTTTTTTTCAAACATATATTAAAATTAAGTTTTAACATCAAATTAAATGTAAAATTATAATATGGATTTAATATTTGGTATTATAATATTAAATTTATTTAATAATTCTCATTTAATTTTATGTCATAATGAATATTTACCATAGTATATGTTTTTCACCATGGAAAGGGTTAAAATGGTTAATGAGGTTGTTAAAATAAGATATAAGGATCAAACAATAACTAAAAAATCTATAATTTATATTCATTAAGTTTATTGTGACCATAAATAATAACATATCTTACATTTTGGAAATTTTTCTACTTTCCCATGGAATCGACTTTATAATAAAATATGTTTAGAGTAATTTAAAATGTTTCACCCTTCTAAAATATAAAAGGGTACCTCCTATCCTATTTTATTTATAGAATTCAAGGACCTTGTATTGACAAATATTTCTTATGCATGGATAGATTTTCCCACCATCATGGCAATTATAAATTATTTATATTCTATTCCTTTTTTTCTTTTATAAAGTTTATATTTTTTCATTATTCTATGAATTTTTCAAATAAAGATGATATGGTTTTATTTAATGTTTTTATAAGAAATATCACTCCAAGAGTGTGTATTTTTATCTTTCAATCCATATTTTCTTTCAGAATTATAGTTTATTTTCAAGATTACATTATTTTAAATTTTCTTAGAAATAATTTTTTAATGTAATTATTTAAATCTCAGAAAAATTATTTTTAATGTGACTTTGAAATTTGTATTTTCAATGAAGTTACAAAAGATTTAATGGAAACTTATTTCTAAAATATTCACTTCCATTTTCATTATTGTTTCGTAATAGAATTATCATTTTTGTAGTTCCATCATTTCTGATGAAGTTATGGCCTCCTTAATTTCTATGTTATTCATTATTATAAAAGTAATATATATAATTTATAGTATATACTTGGTCAAATAGTCACTACTCTATATGATGTAGACACCCCATTTTACATAATTTGGATTGAGGTGTTTACAAATAAAAATAGTTAATTTATTAATAAGGGAAACATTTAAAATATATATAATTTTTACTTCTATAAGGATTATTACCGACTTCTATGGTGGGTTGATTATGTACATAGGAAATATTGATGTATTGTATAATTGATTCTATATATATATATATATATATTGATTGATAAGGTTTTTTTATGAATATAATATTTTATTCATTTAATTCATTTGATGAATGTATTAGTCATAGTATGTAGTGAGTGGAACCCAATATTAGTTATCCCCTCAATGAATTGTTATGTACCATTAATCAACAAGAATGTGTATTTTATTTATACCTATCTAATTATTTATGTTGTCTTGGATGGGGCCTTGATAATATATATGATGTATTTATTGAGTAATTAATGATTATATTACAATATGTGACATGAAAAATTTCATTACTATTAAATAAATTTTTGTTAGCGTTATTTTCAGGGTAATTTTGTAATATATTTTTATCATTTATTATTTTAATATAATGTATACTTGTTTTTCCTAAGATAAAATCTACTGTGTACTATCCCCAACTAAGAATTTGATCTCACCCTTCTGGTTTTTCAATTTCATAGGGTAAATAGTAAGAGTAGTACATCTATTATCTATGTAATTACAACATGTGTGGAGAATTGTATTGGAGAGGATGAATAAATATTATGAAATATGAATGTTTTTTTATAATCAGAAAAAATATCCATTATGTAAAAAAATATTTTGGTTTTTTATCTAACGTTTTTCTTAATTATCTAAGTATATAAAACTAAAACCTTTTTGTTTTTTTTACATGATTCAATAATTTATTTTGATTATGAATTGTTAAAATTGGGTCTCATAAATTAGTATTAAGCCTATATGTAAAGAGTGTACTTTTAGCACCAGACTATAGTGTATAGATCTAAGTTACTATAGTTGGTATCATTGAAGGGTTTATATAAAATTAGATGTCGAGATATGTTTTGTTAAAGATAATTTAAGAGTTTTTAATATCATCATAGGTTAATAATTTTAAGGTTGATCATGAGTTCAAATTCATATATTCCATTTTTAGGTCGTATGTGATGGGATATTACTGTGATTAATGAAATGTTAGAAGATTTTAATTTTTTTTAATATATTATTAAGGTAAATAGAACCCTTTGGTTTAAAATTTTATTTATAATGAAATTTTCTTTGTCAAAAAATTTATTATATTTTCAGGATATAATATTAAAGGTATAGATAACCTTTAGGGTTAATAAGTTCTTTTTGGGGTTAATTATGGATAAATGGGATTAAGTATTATCATGTTAAGGTGAATGCAGAATTATTATATTGTGCGAGATTTTATAATAAATAATTTGATACTATTTATGGAAGAAATATATACTTAACTTTGGGAATCATATATGATTTATTTCTAGTGATCGAGGTTATTTTTTGATTACATTATTATATTGTGGAGAAAATATTTTTACGACATATAAATTTGATTTGCATGAATTAATGTGTGATTAATGTTAAATGTTAAGTTGATTTTTTAAGAATAAGTAGTCAAATATATTTTATTTTTGTGATTTGAGTTTTGTTCAGTGGTATTTGGAAGAGTTTTAGTAATAATTTAAGATGAATTGTGGTGTAAATTATTGAGTCTTTAGATCTTAGTGTATTATTTCATTATATAAAGGTTTATTTTTATTTTTTTAGGTATTTTCATTAACATTAAAAACCATTTTTTTAGAAAATGTATCGATATAGAATAAAAAAAATTCATCCATTTTGTGGATAGTATGATTTGTTGAATGTTCATTTTAGTACTTCAGACATAAAACATTCATCGTGGTTATTTAGCATTTAGAATATGAGATACTAAATAGATGAAAAACCACTAATGAAACAAAATGTTAATAAATTATTATGAAATGGAATGAAATCAAATAAATATTTTTTCTCATATTTTATATCTTGATGGTAAAATAATTACTCAATTAAAACAAGAGGAACATGAATTTACCAAGTATTATATAGAAACTTCTACTCTTGTAACAATGTATTATTTTAGAGAGTCATTCCAAATTATGAGGAATATAACGATGAATAAATGGTTTTAGACATTTATTGTTAATAAATATGAGGTTTCCTAGTAGTGACATATAAATTAATTATCATGATGAAATTTACATTAGAGTTTATTACAATGTCGTGATGAACTCATTTTAGTTTGAACAAATTAAAGCTGTGATGATGAAATTAATTTATTTTGAGTATGAAACACCATAATATTTAAATATTTAAATATTTAAACCTCCCTTCAATAATAACATGTTCAATAAATCTTGTTAGATGAAACACTGAAAAATAACAAATCACTGTATATTTTAGTGAAATACAATGTGATGATAAAATATGAAATATTAATATTAAAATAAAATAATTTGAGACGGAAAATTTTTAAAAAAATACGATAAATAATTTATTCCTAATATATTATTGTTATTTACTTTAGAAATTTTTTTAATTATAGGAGAAATACTTAATTTGGTATGTTTAAATTTATTCAGTGTTAAGAAGGGGTATTTTTGAATAACATTTTTAGAAGTGTTTTGGATTTTATATTAATGAACTAAATTGACCACCTATAAAATATGATAATTTATATTTTATTGTACAAAATATTAGATTAAACCTCATTTAATTATAAATTATATTAAATAAGAAAAAGAACAATTGATGTTTAAAAGGGTTGTCTTTTAAAGAAAACAGCTTATCTTTATATTTTCATTTTCAATTAAAAGATAAATTTATGAATTTTAGAAATTTAATTTACTAATAATTTCAACATTTTTAAATTATTTATGTCAAAATTTTCATAGGGTGATGTTAAATTATTTTTTTGAAAATTTTGATTCTTGGGTGAATAGTGAAAAATATAGATTTTAAAAATATCATCGCTTGGAAAATATCATAATGACATTAGAATAATTTATAGGTTTGTGAAAACTTTTTTTAGAAAATATATCTGTTTATGGAGTAAAATAATGAGTAAAAAGGATATGTTGATTTTAATTTTTTTGACATTTTAGATTGAAATTAATGTTTTCTTACAATAAAAGAACTATTATAGATCCTTTTCATTAATTAAATAATTAAAATGTTAAAATTTGTTTTGAATTGGTTATAAAGTCTAATAAATCTTATTTTTCTATTGATAAACTACTAAAACTCAACAGAATACATTATATATATATATATATATATATATGAATTTGGAGTAAATTCATTTTTTTCCCAAAAAACATTTTTATAAAAAAATGATTTCATTGCATTTTTTAACATATATTAAAATTATAATTTATAATATAGGCCGTGGTACTAGTATCCTATATGTAGTTTCTAAATTATTTTTATATTAATATATATATTTCTTTGATTTCATCTCAATTTTTTTTATTGTTTAGTCGTCTTGGAAAAATAGATACACACTTAAATCTAACATTACATTTTAAAACATAAAATAAATAATAGTATTTTCATTGAAAATTCTATTATTAACTTCAGAATATCTTTTCATATCAATAATAATATACATACTGGAAACCTTGGAAATGTAAAATATAAAAAATAGGTAGTCTTATATGCTCAATAAGGGTATGAGTACAGTGGAAGAAAACATGGAATAAATAAATCATGAATGATATAAAAGAAATAAATGATGATAAAATGATTCCAAATAAATAATGAAATTATATTGAAACTTATCCATATATATCATCACTATTAAAGTAATAACATGTAAATTAAAATCTAATTTCATAATTATGGAATGTATAATTTTGGACATCATAAAATCATCATCGAGGCCTCACACTATATAAATAAATTAATTAGTAATGGATCAGATAGATACCCGGTCTATTTTATCTAATGAGAAATACTAATTCATATATGGGATATTTCATTATATGACCCACCCATCCCTTAATTATTCCAATGCATTTATCATATGAATAAACAAAAAAACTTAGTCGGCATGCCTTAAAAATTTGTAAGTTTCCATATTGTATATACTTGCATAAGGAATTTCAACACTTTCCCTAATCAAACTAATCATAATACACTTATAGGAATATGTTTGATTCTATAAATAGTTTATATTATCAATAATTCATAATATTAAAAAATGTTTACATTGATGAAACTACCTTAAAAGATCACTGTAATTTTTTTTTGGAAAATAAACCTTTCACATTTAAATTAATTGAAAAAAATATATAAATTCCACTAATATTATCTGTGATGATTTATTACAATGGAATAATTTCTAATTTTAATTTAAACTTCATATTATTTTTTTATCATCATGGTGGAAATTTATGTTCATGTCATGTATATTAAAACATTTATTTCCTTCACATTTTTATTGAAAAGTAAAAGGTTCCTCATCTAGAAAAGGTTAGAAATGTATATTTTAAATAATTTTCTAAAAGGAAAACATTGGTAAAAATATCATTATCAAATCATTTTAAAATATTTAAAACATTATTTAAATCATTTTCTGTAATATATGAACATGGAAGAAAAATATTTTCAACTAAGTATAAAAACTAGGTCAGTCTCCCTTAAAAACATTATTTTTGTATCTGCATTACTTAAAGAGAGTAAAATGAAATAAAAAATTATAATTTCAAAAAATTGAAAATAATATATATTTGGTTTAATATATATAGATTAAATAATTATCCCATCATATACCAAATCATAAACAATCTCAAATAATGGTGAGTTTGGGAAATAAACACTTACCTCATGTCTGACTTCCTTCATATGTGATTAACCATCAGATATAAGTAATACATACTTATTTTAAATTTATTCAAGACCAATAATCATATAAATAATATCATATATTATTTACATAAAACCTTTTAATCACCATTTAATAAAAAATTCATTATTGAAATCACTATTCCATGTGATAATAACTTTGTTTTTCATATATGTTTTGGTTCTATAGTTTTGGTCCCTATACATTTATCACAGTTTCATAATCTCTAAAATTTTAATCAGGATATAAATATCATATATATTAATTTTATATATATAATTATCCATTAATAGTATATATATATAAAAATGAATTAATTTGTTTATGTAGATAGTTGGTTATACGTACGTATTAATGTTTCTTTCACCTTTCAATGGATAGAACAAAAGAAATGTAAATAATAATTCACCCTCAAAAAATAATTATTATATAATATATATCATATATATATTTATTAAATCCATACTTATTACCTTAAAAGTAAAATATACATGATAAACTAATCACATCGCTTCATGGAGGTGGCACTCTACATGTACGAACGTGCGACGTTATTGATATTGAATTTATGGGAAGGTAAGAAGGTAGATAGGATATTATAATTACAAAAGAATAATTATGAAATAAATATCATATATAAATATGAAAACCACCATGATAACTGTTTATTAATGATGATGATAGAAAATGAATTGTATTGTTGTGTGGTGGTTGTAGTACACATGTACACCCGAGTGATAATTTCGCTTATCATTTGACAAAAATGAGGTTTTATAATGGTTTTTTCATGATTATAATAAGATATTATTATATTTAGGATAATAAATTTATTATTTTATTATTAATACAAATATTTATATGAGGTGTAATAAGAAATAAACTAAAAGAAGTTGGGTAAGATGATTACCCCTTCATCAAAAGACCATATTTAGATTCTTTCTTAAGGATCCATGGAATTGTATTTAATGAAGACCATCACTTATGATTTCAATATATTTGAGGGGAGAGGAAACTTTTCTACATTTTTTTAGAAATATGCTACAAAGTAGTGTAAATAAAATATTAAAGGGGTATCCTTTTAAAAGTGAGGGAATTTTTTTTGACTAACTAAGAAGATTAATGTAATGTTAGTATGTGTGTGTAGAATGACCATTTGTTGGAAATGGTGGCATAAGAATGCCAATACAGAAACTATAAGGTACGAGATTAAATTCATTAGGGAAATTCCAGGTGGCCCTTATAGGTGGGGGTGTATGCCCTTTCCAGGCAGTTTTGATGGTAAGGCTAAGTGACAGTATTAGATAGTGTACTTGTGGTTTTTATGCATGGTGAGTTGGGAAATGCATTAGGTGTGTTAATGATGTTGATATTGAGAGGGATTTTTCCTTTGAGAAAAATATGATATGTTTTTTAGATAACTACAAGAATGTGTTTCAGGGAAATGCCCTGCTGATAGTTTGTGTCTTGTGGCAGTATGGCCTTGTTCAGGCGGAAACATGGGATAGGTAAGAGAATATGTGAGATCAGTGGCCCAATCCTTTTTTACATGGAATCATATATATTATTAGGATTAAAACATGAGGATAATTTGTTATAAGATGGGGAGAATGTAAGATCACGACCTTTTTTGGAGTTGTCTCAGGATTTTTTAGAGGTATTATGTTTCCATATTTTGAGTGAAACTTGTTTCGGTCTTGATTTGGGTGTGTTTGGGTGAAAATTGAAGAATTTTGGAAGAATTATACCATTTTCATTGTTTGCACATGGTTTGTGCATGTTTAAATGATGTTTGAAAGGGGTTCATCAGGTCTATGCATGGTTAGAAAAAGTGTTAAAGGGGGTATCATGGTTTTTTCATGGTTAAAAAAAGTGTGCTATCTAATTGTAAAATTGGGAACGTGGTTTGGAGTATGGTTATTACTAACCGTGTGACTTAACATAGAAAACTATTTATGTGAATATTAAAGTTATTAATTTTGATTTTGGAATTTCATGAACCCCTATATTAACCCCAAATCAACCCTAGCTCAACCCAAATCAAATTATATCATATTCTAGGAACTCAGATACATTCCTAGGGATCCCAACCTCCATTCATTAAGATTTGAAGATAGGTTAGGAGATATGTATCTCGTCAGGCATGTGTTTTCATCTTGATTGATTTCCCATAATTTTTTCATTCCTCTCCCACCATTTATGGGGTATGATCTATTTATTAGGATCTAGAGAAATATTTTTTGAATCCTGATTTAGGATTGATATATAACGATCTAGATTTAAGAGGCATTATTTATTTTATTTGTGGAATTTGGTTTCAAATCTAGATTTTGTTCATCATCTTGGTCTTTAATGATTCACTTCAAATTGGATATTTTTTCCAGGCAATCGATCTCCAACGAACTAAGGTAGGTAGTCTATTATTCAAATCTCATTGTCAAGATTTCAATTATTTCTATTTAATTTTATAATTTCTAGTGTTAGTTTAGAAATTTAATTTCTTTTTTTAATTAATTAATTTGATAAATTAATAAAATGATGAAATTGTGATTTGGGGATAATTAATAATTGAATTAATTATAGAGATATTGAACTATTTTAATTGAGATAATTAATTATTGAATTAATTATAGAGATGGGGAATTGTTGGAATTGAGAAAAATAATTTTTGAATTAATTATAGAGTAATTAAATTCTTTTAATTGAGATAATTAATTATGGAATTAATTATAGATATATTGAATTATTAGATTGAGATAATTAATTGTCTAGTTAATTATAGTGAAATTTAATTTTTTGAATTTAGATAATTGATTATTGATTTAATTATAGAGTTATTTAATATCTTGAATTGATATAACCAATTGTTGAATTAATTAAAGATATATTGAATTGTTTAATTGAGATAATTAATTGTGAAATTAATTTTAGATATATTTAATTGTATGAATTGTGATAATTAATTTTTTAGTTAATTATAGAGATATTGAATTGTTTTAATTGAGATAACTAATTTTTGAATTAATTAAAGAGTTATTGAATTATTTAATTAAGATAATTATTTACTTAATAAATTAGGGAGATATATAATTATTCGATTGGGATAATAAATTGTTGAATTATTTATTCATGTAATGGGAAAGTTGTGATTAATTAATTGAATAATTACTTAATGATTTAATTAATGAATTAATTGATAGGTTTAAGATGATTAGTTAATTGTTGATTTGATTAATGGGTTGAAAATATTAATTAATTGTTGAGTTGATTAAAAGGTTGAAAATATTAATAAATTGTTGACTGAATTAATTGGATTTAGGTGATTAATTAATTTTCTAATCAATTAATGGAGTTGACATGAATAATTAATTAGTGAATTAATTAAAGGTGTTGAATGTGATTAATTAATTGTGGAATTAATTAATGGAATTAAAGTGAATAATTAATTTTTTAATTATTGAATGGATTGAATGTGATTAATTAATTGGGTAATTAATTTATGGAAATCATTTGGATTAATTAATTGGTGAATTAATTAATGGATGTAATGTTATAATTTTTGAATTTGATTAATTATTTGTTGACTTAATTAATGAAATTATTATGATTGTGCAATTGAATAGGCTTGATAAATTAATTGGGGAGGTAATTATTTGAGATTTTTGTGATGATATAACAGATGAATTGACTAATTAATTGTTGAATTAATTAGTGGAGGTCATGGTGATTATTAAAGTTATTGTTATGAGAAATTAATAGTGGAATTAATTAATGAGATTGATGTAATTAATTAATTATTGAATTAATTAATGGAATTTTTGTGATTAACTAGCTGTTGATTTATTTATTGAGATTTATTTGATTGATTAGTTGTTAAATAAAATAAAGGGATTATTTTGATAAATTAATTTTTTGATTAATTAATGATATTAATATGATTAATTAAATTTACAATTGATTAAGATACTTGTTTTGAATAATTAATAGTTGAATTAATTAATGATATTGTCATAAAATATAAAATATTGAATTAATTAATCCTATATTTTTATTAAACAATCATTGTATTAATTAATTAGATTGATGTCATTAATTGATTATTGACTTAATTAATGAAATTATTCTGATTAATTATTTGTTGATTTTGTTAATAATATTGATATGATTAATTAATTGTTGAATTAATTAACGGGTTATTGATACATATGTGAATAGTGATAATGAATGGTAGTATGGAAATTAAACAATGAATTGTGATAATTAATGATAACACAGACATTCATATGTGTTATAGAATAATGAATGGTAATAGTGGAATTAATGTGTTAATTTTGATAATGAATTGTAACATGGACAGTCATATGTGTTATAGAATAATGAATGGTAACAGTGGAATTAATGTATTAATTGATTCAATGTATGGTAACAATGGAATTCATGATTTTATTGAGATGATGAATGGTAACATGGGCATTCATAGGTGTTATTGAACAATGAATGGTAACATTAGCATTCATGTGTTAATTGAGACAATGAGTGGTAACAATGGAATTCATGTGTTGATTGTGGTGAAGAATTGTAAAAATGAAATTATGAGATATGATTTCCCTCAGGGATTGTTCGGGCTCCAACATAGGCCAAAGTAGGTATTAAAGTACAGGTGTCTATGGGAACCCATGGTTTTATGTTGTTAAATAAAGATTAATTGAGAATGTTTTACGTATTTACATATGCATTATAATTATTTTTTCATACAACTGGTTGTAATATTATTTGACTAGATATTATTTTAAATTCTAATCGTGGTGGCCTATGGAGTTCTACTGACACCCCTCATAGGAGTCTTGATAGGTACCAGAATAGAATTCATATTTTTTGGACAGGATAAAGAAAAATTCCCCATTTTAGATGGCTATGTTTGGATAGAGAATGAATGAGGGAACCGGATTTGGTAGAGAACCCACTTGTGAGTTGTTCATTTTTGAACCTTGGTGTTTAATTTTGACACTTGAAATATAAATTATCATATGTTGATATTGGATTATTCAGGTTATGTTATATCATTTACTGGTTATTGTATATTTATTTAAAATTATGTATTACTATGATAAAGAGGGTATAGTCTCTATATTTCTTATATTGTACTCTCACTACTAGTAGGCATCCTCTAGGAAACGGAGAGGCATGATTGAGTTCATGTAGCACACTAGCTCGGGGAATCAGTGAGTTGGACATGGTTTGGGATTTTAATTAATCAATAAAAATAGTCATTAATCAATCTTTCTTATTAACAAAAATAGAAGTTACACCCCTTGGAAATGAAGTTGGATAAAATAATCTTTAATCTAGATTTATTTGGAGTTTCTTATTCAATTTATACAACTCAATCTAGGATATTCCATATAGTGTATTTTAAATAGGCATACTAGTAGGTATAAGCTATATTGAAAACTCAACATCATTATTTTTTCGAATACTACAAAATTAATGAACAAATACATCAAAATATTAGTAAATAATAAGAACATTTTCAATGTTAAGTTTCTCCCAATACATTTCAACTAAATATACCTCATGAATAGGTGGAAAATACATTATGATGGAATTAATTTACATTGGATTTTCAAGTTAATCATCACACTGATTAAAGATTAAAGGTTGATTCAGAATACAAAATTAAACTCTCTTGAAAATTATATCTAATTCAACTAGAGTAAGAATATAAATATTTCAATGGAATAAGATTATTAGAAACATCTATCAGAGAGGAGATATAGACTTGAGATTCAATTATCCTACCATTGTGAATTTTCACTATCAACTAAACATATAATCATTTATCTTGTTCTGTAATTCCATTAGAAAATTCTTCAGATATAACAATAGGGTAGAACTAAAATCTGAGAAAACATTTTCAATAATGTATTGAATGACAAGTGTACCTTTCAAAATGTCACTCAGAACCTCCTCTTTGGTTATAGTAAATTCATATGATTTTTTTCTCCCCTTGGACTATTTTGTGGTAAGTTACCTTTCTGTTTGTTTCATTGGTTTTAATAGTTCCCCATATACTTTTAGTTTAATCATTATACATTAGTGTATTTTCACTTACCCTTTCATTCAATAACATGATATCCTTTTTATACACAAAAGAATGGAACTATTTTTCCTTTTAACCAAGTATAAAGGTGTTTCCTTCTATAAGTATCACGTGTTGGAAAATTCTCCTTTATGTTCCTCCCCTTATCTATTTTTTAATATTCTATAATATTTTTATCTTTAATTCCTTCAAATCCATAAAACATTGAGAATTATTTCTCTATCTTGATAGTAAATTATATTATATCCTCATATAATGAGAATTTTTGGGTTACTAGTTCCCTTCAAAGGATTGGCTTAAGACCATCAAATAAATGGAAACTCCTCCCTTTAGATTATGTACATTTTCTAAATAATTCTTTTCAAACATTATAATGTTATTTCCCTACATAGAAACAAATTCCTATTCCTTTTTTATTAGACTCAAGAATAGTCTCCTTATATTCTCACATTATTCATGAGAATTTTTTTTTCAAAATTTAATTACCTCAAAATCCTCCCACTCAATACTTTTTATTTCCACCTCATATTTAGTGTTTTGAATTAATGAAAACAATTTATCTAGATCCACCATGAGTTGATAAACATCCATGAAAAAATTCTCCCATCTATTACTGCACATATCATGAAATTTATTCTATAAGGAACTTATCTTTTACTCAACTACAAATTGATTTTTTTGTTACATTAAAAGATGGAAATTGTTTCAAAATGAAATGGTCTAACAATTTTTTCACCATATTATGGATTATAAAGAAACTCTATATTAGAAATTTTGTTAATTTTAACTTGATCGATCATCCACAATATTTTTATTATTTGTTTAATTCTAACTCCAGTTCCATCTCCAACAACTTTGTCTATCCCTTGAGAAATATACCTCTATACATATTACTTGTATTGATATAGTTTCCAATCTATACACTATGTTTCATTTATAGAAAATTACATTTATTTCAAAAGGTATTGAAAATAATAATCATAATGTAAAATTTAGGAACTATTAAAACACATAAAAATTGAATATTTATGCACAGCTAATCATAAATCCATAAACCTGGTTTCTTTGGTAATATTCTCTAATAATGAAAATATTTTAAAATATTTCATAATGGATTATAAATTAAATGTGAATTAGCTATTGAATACCCCCCATTAGTTTCAAAATAGGTAAACACGTAGTTGGACACTCACCATACACTAGAATGATAGTCGACATATACCCAACCAACCGTTTTAGGTTTATTACCCTTAGATTCAATTATACCAAAACTGCATTCACTTATATTATCTATACCGGGATATATTTAAAGGAAATCCATATAATATCTACCATAAGAACAATTTAAGATGTTATTATACACATATACTTTTCATCAAAGTCATTCATAAGGTTATGTTCCCAAATCTATGTTATCTTAATTCTAGTTTTCTAAGTTTCTTCTAAACATTCTATAATTCCAATAAAAATGAATCAGACCCTAGTAGCATAATTATATTGGATAAATTATGAAATTAGTACTATATAAAAGTGATTTAATCCCAGAGGACTAAATAGTATAGTATTATTAGAAAACTACATATGTATATAAATATAATATTACATTTGAATTTTTAAAATACAATATAGTATTTTCCTTGAGAACATCATTATTACATCTAGAATATCCTTGAATATCTATCTTAATAAACTTCCCGGTATCTAAGGTAAAGGAAAAAAATAAATTCATGATCTTAGATGCTGAGTAAGGGTACGCATACAATATAATAATACATAGAATAAATAAGGAATGAATAATATTGAAGGAATTGATGATGATCAAACAATTCCATATATATAATCTCACGATCTTTAAACTTATGCATGGATAATATAACTATAAAGCTAAACACATGTACATCTTTAATTGATTTCATAATAAAATATTAAATAATATCATATATCTTAAACATATGTTTGTGTCCTCATACTAAGAAATCTACAATAATGGGTAAGGCCTCAATCAAATACTTAATCAATTTTTTCTCATTATACCTATAGATGTATCAAGGGGCTATGTAATTTGGTTCCCCACATATCACATAATATTTCTAATGCATTAATCATTTCAATAAAGAGTAAAACTTAATATACATGAAATAAAAATTAAAAATTATCCAAATTATAAGAACTGGCATACCGAATGACAATAATTTCCCAAATAAATCTAATAATAAACTATCTAGAGAAATATAGATTGTATTATCCTTATAAAATGTACTTAGTAAAGAGTAATATTAAATAAAGGATGTTGACATAGATGAAAATACTTAAAAAATAAAATTAGAAACTTTCATTAAAAAACACCATTTTCATTTTAATATAAATTATTTAAAAATTAAATATATCCCAAATATTTAAGAAATATATTATTAGAAAGGAACCTTTGAATCTTGTAAAGGATTCTTCAAATCACTGTGTAACGACGATGGTAGGAAATTCTATTCATATTGAGTATGTTAAAAGAAAGACTCTATTCACAAATTTGGTAAAACTTTAACATTACTTTATCTAGAAAATTAATATAAGTTTCATTTTAAAAAATATTAAATAATTAAAACATTTGAATTTTTTTTAAAAAATATTTAATATTTATTCAGGAAAGTACGAGCATAGAAGAAAAATATTCCAAAGTGAGTATAAAAACAATGTCTATCTTCTTTTAAAACATTACTTTGGTATATTGAGTACATAAAGATAATAAAATGAATTAAGAACATTTAATTTAAAAAATAACCATATTATAATAAATTATATTAGTATTAAGATTGATGTATCAAATAATTTACCAATAAATTTAGAAACATAAACAATCTCCAATAATGAGAACATTAGGAAATAAGCCCTTACCTCTTATTCGACACTCTTCATATGGGTTTGAAACTCCTATATAAAAAATATATAGTATATATATTATATAACCATAATAATATATATAATACCATAAATTATATTCTTATGAACTTTAATCTCCATTTTGTCATTAATTCTTTATTAAAATCATTCTTCTGGGTGATAACTGCTTCATTAGTTCATATATGTTTTGGACGAATATTTTTGGTATTTGAACTTTTATCAGGATACCATCATCAATAAAATTATAATAATGATATAAATATCCTATATATTCATTATATATATAATCATCCTTAAATGGTAGAGATAAAAAAAATAATTACATTGTTCATGGAGATGGTAGGTCGTCTGAATGCATGGATGATATTTTCAAATTTCAATAAATGACATGAAAGAAAGTTAAATAATAATTCCCAATTATATAATAATTATGATTTCATATAAAAACAATATATTTATTAAATACGAAATTATTAACATTAATTGTAATGATGAAATGAAAAATTAATTATATTGATTCTGGGAAGTGGTAGTTCACACATATGCGCAAATGAGGTTATCATTTTTCAATGGATAGAAGGGTATGAATTAGATATGATATTATAAATAAAAATAATAATTATATCATAAATATAATATATAAACATTAATACCATCATAACAATCATCCTTGAAAGATGGTAATGGAAAATTATTTCTGTTTCTACTTGGATGTTGTAGTCTACACATACGTACGACCGATAATTTCACTTCTTATTTCATGAATGAGAGGGTGGATAATTTTGGTTAAATGATCATAATAAAATTTTAATATATTTATGATACATAATTTATTATTAAATTATTAATTCCACTAAATTATTGTATGTTTATGAATAAATAAATTAAAATATGTCGGGTAAGATGGTTACCTCTTCTTTGGGACACCTCCTTTATATCCATTCTTAAGGACCCTTGGAATCGTATTTTAAGAATACCATAACATATTGTTCATGTATAGTTATGTTTTTAAGAAAATATTACATGGTTTTTCAGAGAAATATAATTCAATGTGGTGTAAATAAAATAGATTATGCATGTCCTTTTATTAGTGTGGGAAAGGATGCACATGGAATTACTAAAGGATTTAAAAATAATTAAAAATTCTCAAGAAAAATAAATCTGAAAGGATAGTGATTCCATGAAAAAATCGTATAATATAGAAATATATTCATCCAATTCAATTTATATTGTTTTTTGGTGGCATTTTAAACATTATATTTTCGGTTAACCTCTTTGTTAACTAATTTTAATCTTTACCGTGTTAATGACTTTCTTAAAATTAAATGGTAATGATTTTACAAATAAGGTTAAAAATCGATCAAAAAAGGATTGGGAATGCTATTGTTTTAGTATTTATAAAACTAATTATCCAATTTATATATTTTTATGTCTATTAATCAATTTAATTAAAAAATATTTATCATAAAATATCATTACAGTCATTTTTGACTCTATTCATTAGGTATAATTTTAAATACAACATGACACAAAAGTAATTACAATATAAACCAATCACAAATTACTCATATATTTTTTTATTCTATAAAATTATTATAACAATATAATTCACGGAAATTGTGTTACTTTTAAAAATTTTAAATACATTTATTTTTATTTTCAGATTCATTGAATAAATATTGTGTCGGCATTGCCTTTGAATTTATACTAATTATTAAATGAATAAAAATTAGAAATAAATTACTATGATAATTAATATGCCTTTTAAATAAAAATTTATAACTTATTCTCTCCTATTATATAAAAAAATAATAGATATTAAAGTAAAGAGTGTGAGATTTTGTATATTGTATCTTCTTATGTTAATATAATGGTAATAATGATTGAAAAAATACACCAAGTGTCTTTATTTTCAAGACGTTTATATTCAAAGATAAACTCAACTCATCCAATATGATAAATAAATGTTTAAGAGTAAATTTAATGTATTATTCCACCTTTTTAACCCTATTTTATCATATTTACCCTTATTGAGATGAATTTATTTTATATTTTAATATTCATAATAAAAAAACATTTAGCTATATAAAAATTTTGAATATACTTATTCTAAATACACGGTCAATTTTTTAAAATTAAATTTCTATAAGTTTCATAAATTTGTTTTAAAATAACTAATCAAAACATGATGAAAATCATTTTTTAGAAAAATTAATTTTTATGCATAAAAGTATATTTATTCTTATCTTGTGGCTATTAAAAATTAGATAATTGTCAAACCATTTCATTGAATATATAATATATATAAATTTCATTAAAATAATTATTCAAATTTGATTAATTTAATTTTTATGATAAAATCACATTTCATTCATAGAAAAAACAATTATAAAAATATTTCCTTTAGATTTGAAGGATTTTTAATTTAATTTCTAATTAATTGATAACCAATGAGTTCATTTTATTCATTTATGAACAATAGATTTTTCATTTTTTATTTTTTAATATTCATACCCTTCAGTAAAAGTTTTAGATGATAATGATCACATTAAATAATAACATTTCAATTGTATATCGTAGTTCGTTTAAATTTAGGTATTCATATGAAGAAAAATATCAAAGAAATAATATTTAATTATAGAGATCTATATCATAAAATCTCCCAGTGTTACATCTAAGAAATCTATAAATTGAATATTTTTTTAAAAAATTATATTTTTAATCACCATAATTTATTTATGTAATAATTCCTATTTCATTGTTAGTTTTAATGAATAGTTACAGTGTAATATTTTTCACCATTTTAAGTGTTAAAACAGTTAATGAAGGGGATAAATTAAGACATAAGGATTCAAATATCCCTAAAAATTGTCTAAAATTGATTATTTTAGTGGATATAGATGCCAAATTAACTTATATTTTAATATTTTATATATGGTATAACTACCCCATGAAAAAGACTACATATTATTTTAATGATTTGAGTCTTTAAAAATGTGTTACCCTTATCATTTATAAAATCGTACCCAATATCATTAATTACAAACATTTATCACCATAAATTGACTAAGATCTACTCAAATACCTTGCAAACTCTCCCACCAATTTCATTGAGTTTTTGTCTCCCCTAATGACCAACCTCGGAAATTCTAAGGTGTAATACAAAGGTGGATTCCCAAAAATGGGGTAATTTTTTTATTAAGTTTATTCAAGTCTATTATTCTTCCATCTCCTCATAACCATTTATATCCATCCTAATATGATTCCATTATTATCACAAAAATATTTTAATGTTATTATATCAATGGAATAACCATTATGAATTTCTCATCTATCAAATGGAAAATGAAAATATTGCTCGTGTGTATGTGTGGACTATTACCTCCCTAAAACAACATGTTTTTTCATCACTATCTAATATATTTGGTTATAAATATGATTATAAATTATATATAATCTAATTATTCCTTGATTCCATATAGATAAACCATTTTGTAACTTCCTCCCCTCCCATTCATTATAAACTGAAAATGACCTTTATGTGTATATTTGGACTAATACATCTATGAATTATGTATTTAATTTTACCTTACCACCTAAAATTAATATTACTAAAAAATAATTATATGATTTAATATATTTTTTATAACATTATTAAGGTTTATAAAATGTTATTTGGAAACTACTATAATAATATTTACAATATCTTTTCACAATAAAATTTTAATTTTCTAAAATGGGCATATTAAAACCCATTTAAAGTAATAACTTACTACAATTCCCTTTCACTTGTATTCTTTATCTACCTATTATTAAATAAAATTTTTCAATTTAAGAAAAATATTCTACTCAATAGGATTTTATAAAAGATATGTTATTATTAAAAAATATCATTATCTCACTCATTAATTCATTATAACCTGCATTGTTTTTGGTTTGTTTTACCACCAACATGAATGATGTCATAATGTTTATGTCATGAATTATTATGGAATATTAGAAACGATATTATAATCTTTCCATGGGAATCATCAAAATAAGTTCACAGAAGTAACCATATTACTAAAAAAAACTATATTAGAAACACATTTTATACCATCATTAATATCATGGAGATAATCAAACCAGGATCAATGTGAAAGGACCTGAATCACCGAATTAGAACGTCTGTGAAAAACTAAATAGTCAACATAAAAATATTTATTTTAATAAATAATTGTTAATAATATGTAATAATAAATTATAAGTGAATGGTATCTAGAAGTATAAATTTAAATATGGTTTTGATATAGATTTATAAAAAAAATTTATTATAAAGGGGTGTTAGAGAACTTATAATTAAGTAGAAATATAATGTAAGGGGTTTCTTGACACAACTTTCATTCATTAGGTTATATAACTTCTTAATTGACTTTATTATGAAGATATTATGTGTTTTATGAACTCTCATTTTTTATATATTTTTTCACTTATTTTTAGTGGATATAGATTTATTTAACATAATCTCTTCATTGATATATTCTTTCATTGCCGGTTATGTTCTTATAATGGGTTTCTTGTCTCAAGCATCCTTCTTTCAGACATGTTTTTGAATGATTAACCTATTTCATTTATATCATGTATATGATACCTATTTAGAATATTATATCATGGTATACTCATTAATAATGGTAATTAATGTTCTATTTCATGTTCATTCTTTCAAGAGGTTTTTATTCATGTGTTATAATATCCTAAAGGTTTTATTTTATAATCTCACATTATGTCGGTCTGATTTATGTTTCAGTTTCTATAGAATATAATTTATGTAGTTTTTAATATTATATCACTAATGACCATTTTATATTTTCTACACTCATAATAATTTAAGTGTTTTAAATCTATTCTTTCCATTTTCCTCTCTTTGGTACTGAAATTTTCCAGAATAAATTTTTAATAAAAAAAGACATTATTTATCTTTTTTGGACAAGAACATGTCTCTTTCATATCCATATTCATTAATTTTATTCATGAGAATAACTTCTATATTTTTTTATCTCAGGTAAATTTATATTAATATTTAAATTATACTCCAACATTTAAATTGAAAGTTATATTTTTTTCATTTTATTCATTTTGGCAATCTTTATGAATGTGTGAAAATAATATCTTTGTAAACATTTTCCAACTGAACTGATTTTCCCACCATTGCGTACATTCCTAATTACTTATCTTATTTTATATGTTTTTATGGTCTTACAAAGTATAATCTATTCCAATAATTTAATGAAAATTTTAAAATAAAAGGATATTATTTTCATAAAAAATATAAGGGGTTTCACACTACTTATGAATATTCTTATCTTCCAATCCAAATTTTCTTAATTAATCATAGATGATTTTGTAGATTCCAATTTTCTAAATAATTTTACAAATATTTTTTAAATTTTATTCTTAAAATATTATTATTAAATTTTAAAAATTTAATCTATCATCACTTTACGACAAACTTATAAAATATTTAAAGGAAAACCATTCTAAAATAAATGATTCCATTTTTCTGTCTCTTTTTTTAGAGGAGTTATCCTTTTTATCATGACTTTATTTCTGATGAATTTATGGTATCAATATTTTCAATGTTTCTTATTATCATGGAGGAATTATACATCATTTCTACTGTTAAATTAGTTATATACTAATTACTATATATGGTTTAGACACCCCAGTTTTAAATATATCATTTAAGGGATGTCTACCAAGAAGGATATCTTATTTATTTAATTTGGAAACCATAAGAATCAATATACTGGTTTGTTCTATATGAATGATTATCAAATACTAAGGCTTATTGATTACATACTAGTGAAATATTTACATTCTCTATACATTATTCAATATGAATTCATATTTATAAAAAGGTCGTATTGATTATCTATTGTATTTTTATTCATTTATTTCATATGATAAATTCATTAGATTTAGTAATTTATTAGTGGGTCTTGATAATCGATAGCCCCTTGATGTATCATTAGGTATCATGAGACATAATAGCTTGGGTATTTGGTGTATGACTATCTAATTATTTATGATATCTTGGTTAAGGCCTTGATTGTATATATGTTTCATGGTTGATGCCTTAATGTTAAGATTATGATGTCCATAATTATGTATTCTATCAGTATGAAATATTTTATTTTTTTGTTTATTTTATAAGTAATGTGGAATTTTGTTTTTAAAATTTATTATTTCCATATCATTCATGCCTTATTTATTTTTGAATTTATTCTAATTTATTTTAATCCTTAATGACTATCTGAGATAACCCTTATTATGTTTCCATTTCACTAGTTTATAATAAGAAATATTAATAAATACGATTTATAAAGAAGTGTATCATGTGTGTAGAATTTTGTGGGAGAATTGAAAGACATAATATAGAATAAAAAATCAATTTATAGTGGAAAAAATTACCATTTTGTGAGAATGAATTGTGTTTTTTGTTAACTAGTATATTTCATTATACTCTAATGATATAAACCTAGTTTTTTTTGTATACATGTGATTCAATTTTTTTTATTATGAGTTGTTAAAAGTAGGTATCATCACTCAGTATCAAGCCAATATAAAAAAGATAATGTTTCTAGAATCATACTTGGGTGTATTGGTCTAGGTTACTAAAAATAAAATTAGGGTATCCTCATGTATGTGAGTCAAAATATGTTCTTACATTCCAAAAAAACCATGAACAATTCCCTACCCCGAGGCATGCCTTTCACTAAATGCTTAATAGAGGAAATGTAATAAAACTTATTATTTCATCTCATATCATAGGTGCATTGAACATTACTTTTAAGTGATAAATTAAAAAAATATTTTCCAAAAACCCATAATATTTTAATGTACACAATTACAGAATCACATCACCATGATTGAAGAGAGAAAATATTTCTCATGATCTGTAACCAATATTTATCACTATTACCATATGTGGGTACTTCCTAAAAAATCATAATAATCATTCATATTTTTTTTGTAATCCCTTATATCCAATTTCCTAATACTTCATACACAATCGAAAACAACATCATTATAGTACCATTCATCCACAAAATCAGATAATATAAACAAACATAGACATTTCAATATAAATATATCAAATCATGAACTAAACATTAAATAAAATGTAATAATTACATTGACAAATGATGATAACAAACTATGAATATAACCTCAAAAAATACCCTGAACATCCCAATACAATCATGAGAAAATTAATATGGTAGAAAGAGTAAAATAACCTCATATTATGATTATTCTATAGGCCATTGATCACTCTACCAAATATCTCATTATTTATAGAATAGTTTTAGTGGGTAAACAAATTAAATTAAAAGACATTGTTTGTTTCTTAGCCCAATGTTGAGTACTTACCAGCTAATAGAAGTCTAGTGAATGACCCCCTAAATCCACTAGATTATAAAATAATAAATACAATATTAATTATATATTATTTGTTATCCCGAAATATAAATGAATATAAAAAAACTCCATATATATTGTATATACATACTTTAATAAGTAAATAATAAATCCAAAAAATAATTAAAAAGATTGTAAATCAAAACTCTATAAAATAACATTAACTAAATGAAAACTATTAATGTTTCATATAATAGTGAAAAATATAATTACTGATTATAAAATCTATGATTAATTATGAATTCAATTCTAAATATAAAATCACAAAATTTTAAGTTATTAATCCTCATAATATGAATATTCAAATATATATATGTCTCTGTTATTTATGTTTAACCACCTCATTCTTAATAAATAAATATTTTTTTCATATTTTAATTCCCAATTTAAAAAAATTTATTTGAATTAATTTAATTATGTTTGATCTAATAAAACTCTTATAGATTCACCAAGATTAAAAAAAATATGAAAAATAAGATAAAGTGTTCCACAAATTATGTAATTTTCATTTATATATTTTAGAATTTTGATGTTTGGAGATAAAATTTTAATTTTTTTAAAAATTTACCAAAAATTATTAATAATGGAGTACGGTCCCTTAAATATGAGAGAGTACAATTTTTGATTATTTTGGGGAGATATTATCATATTTATGGTTAATAAAGGGTTTGGATGATCGTGCTAGAAGACCATGTAGCCCATTCATATTTGAAAGTTTTTGTTTTGGAAAATATAAATTAAATGGGTGACTTGCCTTTTACTCCCTCATATTTTACATAGAATCTACCATGGATTTCCTCACAATAAACCCCCTTGATCTCCCTCTACTATTGGATTAAATATTTGTTATTCTTCTTCATAATAGAATGAATCCATCAAGTGGTCCCAATCCATTCTCTTCAGATTTTTCTTCGACCATTCACCATTTTCTTTCTCTCATGCAGTCATTATTGCATGGTTTTTTTCTATGGATTTATATTTGTAATTTTGGTTCTAATATTTCATAGATATTTATATGGACACTTTTTCTCGACCTTATGTGTAAAAGCATTATTTTCAAGTGGATTCAACGATCTCTAGTTGGTGAATATATGTTAAACCGTTATTTTTTGAACCTTGTGTTACATTTTTTGCAAATAATTTAATTAAATATTATTAACTATACATGTACCATATATGATGACCTAATGTTAGTATAATGGTGTTCGGATGTTTTATTATATATTTAGGTAGATGAATTGTATAACTACTATATGTCTTACATTTTACATGTGATGTATACAAGGTGTTTTTTAAATTGCATACCTAGTTTTCATGGAGGTGAGTTTGAGTAATTTCTTATAAAAAATTGATATTTTTTAGAAATTTTGATCATTTTTTTAAATAATATTCATGAGTAATGTATAAGGACTGGTCCTTGAACATTACATATTTATCTCACAATATAAAATAATTCACATTATTTCATTCCTAAATATATTTTAGGTTTTGTGTTTTACAAAATTATGTTATTAATCATTCATAAGTAATTATTAAATCATAAAGTGGAAACTTCAACTTAGTATCCTTTTTTCCCACAAAACAAAACTTTATAAAAGATACATGTTTTCTTTTCAAGAAAAAATATATATGGTTTTAAATATGACTTCTTTATTATTCATGAAAAAACACAAAACCAATGAAATAAATTTAAAGATGTTGTATGAGAATAATAATCTTATAAAGAAACATAAAAAATAAACAAATAAAACATTTAGTTCATGGAAACTCATAAAAAATTTCATTTTTAAAATTAAAAATTAGGATCAAAATAAAAATTTACCATAATTATTTCATAAAACGTTTCAATGTATATCATAATATAAAATAATTAAACTCATAAAAGTATCATTGAAATCAAGATAAATTCAAAAAATCGTTTTGAAAAAATTATATTGTTCACCAATATGGGGAAGAAAATATTTTTCTTTAAACATAGACTCATTAGATTTCCTCAAGAAATCATATGATTATAAAAAACCATATCGAACTTAAATATATCATATTGGTAAAGTTATATATTATTTTATTACCACTTTTAAAAATGGATTAATAGTTAAGGTTATAAAGGGAATAACCCTCATGGTTACAAATAGAATAAACTTCATGGTTTACTTAGAATAAACATCATGGTTACAATTGGAATAAACATCAAATTCTACTCCAAACATAATTATTACCCAAATAATTTGAGGTCTATCATGGACCCACCAACCCTAGTTTATAATAGAACCATCCATCAACATAAACAATGAACAAGAACCCTAACATAACAATAACAAAAAAAGTGCGCAATTAATAATTATTCTGTAAGAACCCAATTTTTGACTTAGGTATCGATCCTTTAATTTTTTTATAATTATTATTATAATTATAATACAGATTCCTAATGAGTTTGTAATGGTTTTAGGGGTGTTCAGGGGCTTTTATGGGCTCAGAACCCTAACTGATGGACAAAAATAGGTAGTCATATAGTTATTATAAACTATCCAGGGCATGCCACATAATTAGTTCTAGCCATACGAGGATGGACAACGAGATAAATTAGGGTGGAAAAATTTCCCTAACCGTGTGATATAGGCCACACAACAATGAAAAATCTATAGACAAATTGAAAATGTGGTTGCAATTATTGGAACATTGTTTCACTAACCGAGTAGCCTAAGCATGCGGGTTCCCATTTCTTATTGTAGAAGGTGCATGGTTGGAACATGGTTTGGAAAACCATGTTGCCGAACTATGTGATTTATATTTTTAGGGAAAAATTTCAAAAATGACTATAAATGACTTAATTAAACCCACCCTTTCCATTATTTTTATATTACCATCTTCATGGTCCCTTTTCCTCCCATTTTGGAGCTCCCAATGCCACTTTCATAGATTTTTAACTTGATAATTATTTTAATGTCTAATCAAAGCATTGTTAATATTGTTAGATCCACATCAGTATGATCATAATTCTTTTTTAGTTGTTCATCTTCATTCTTCCGCTCAATGATGTTACTTAGATGCAGGATCATATGCCTTGTTTTCAAATATTTGATTCATTTCCCTATATCTCTTTCAATATAGGCCAAACTAGAGGCCAATACAGGATGAGGAGAGTTATACGATTTCATGGTATGTGTTATATAACTTATCCCTCAAGATTTATTATTTTATATGTTGTCATGTGTGTGCATCGATTTCATCGGGTGTTTCTTATTTAATTGATGTGCATTGTTTATAGTCATTGTAACCATGTTCAAAGACCCATGTTATCTATTTTATCCATCATTTGTGGTTATTTCCACAATGTTGACCACCCCAAGTAGGTTGTTTTCATTTTTATGCCTTCTTAGGGTTTTATGTGTGTATGTTTCACCATTCAGGTGTGTATTGTCTTGACATAGCTAATGGTAAGCCCTTACAAAATTAAATTATTATTAAATTATCATTTACTATACCTTGAGTATGCTTTATAAATTTACCTACATATAGTGAGTGCTTCAACATGATATATCAATCTTAAATTTAAATGGAAATTATATTACATATATATGACTTAGACTAATTGAATGTAATTTAAGGGTTTCGTTGTGCATCTGTTGCTCCCCCTACCATGTCTAATGGAATGTCTCATAGTGAACCATATTAAATGATTATAGGATAAATGGATTAATTAAATTGTTGTAATCCAATTTATCCTTGTCACACTAAAGAGATGAAATGGATTGGACTAAATAAATTATCAGGAGGCATGAGTATTATATAGCCAAATCTATTAAAAAACTGATTATAAGGTGAATATTTCATATGGACATTTACATTATTATAAGATTATTTATACTCTTCCTTACATTGGATTCCATGGGGAATTGATTGAACACTCCTAGACTCTATTCTGATTGAATGATGTGGGTCTCCAAGGGTGATACCCACCTTGGAACCCAATCATTATAAATCAGTCGATTCCTTGTAAGACACCTTAAGATCCATCCATTAATATAATAGGATTCCTTGGTTAAACTCCATGGATATAGCTGCATTCTTTATACATGATATGCCTTGGTTACATACATGGACATGGCCATTGATAATATAATTTTATCGAGTATGATTTTTTTGGGGATCAATTAGATCCATTATTATATAATTCCTTGGACAAGGATCCTCGGACTACACTCTTACCTCTTAGTGAAGATATAGTTTCATTATCAGTTAGCTTGATCCTCAGGTCAAGGATTCCTTGGTTAGAACCTTGAAACCTTTTCATTGCTGATATCATTATTGGTGGCTTGTTATATATTGGAACCTTTATTATCAGTATCATGTCATGTTGTCATTGCAGGTTAAGACTCATGTGGAATATTATATATATTGGAGCATAATTAATTAATGAAATGGTTACATGGTTAGACACTAGCTGAGGCTAAATCAGTAACATGGGTATTTACATTATTATACTTCTATACTTTTATATATTGCATGCTTGAATACTGATTCAGTTTATATTAAAGAGACAAATGTTATATATGTCATTAATCAGGGCCTAATAAGATTTATATCACACCCTATCTAGTTTCCATTGGAACTCGATGAGACTATATGTATGGAGGTGTTGACAAAGAGAATCATAATACTTTGAACACATGACTGCTTGCTTTTGTTAGGATGTAGCTAGTATAAGATGACCGAGATGGAGCACTAGATACCTGGGATAGTTTTTGTATTCCTTATTACAAATTTTGTATTGCATGTATTTTCTTCTTATTTGTTTCCCTGTTTTCCATATTATTAGATACATAACTCATATCATTATCATCGTTTTTAATGATTACTAGTTTTTCAGTTGTTTATATCTTCAGTCTTCTTCTTATGTGACTTCTCTTTATTATACTACTACCACTATTTACTCATTATATAATATTCATCCATTTTACTACACTTTTTTAATGAGTGAATAGTCTCCCCATGGACAAACCTCAGGAACTTCTTGAAACTCAGAAGCCTCTGGTGTTTGGGGAGATGCACTTGAGTTTGTGTGGCCAACCATGCTCAGGGCACCCTTGAGTGGCATCCAGGTCTGGGACATCAAAAAGTGGTATTAGAGATATTCCATTATTTATTTACTATTTAGAGACAATTGAAATAAGATTAGGAATGTATCAGAACATGGTTATAAGATGTGATTGGGTATAGCTAGACCATATTCAATGTAAATGATGAGTTCCTATAATAATATTGGTTGGTCAATTGTTTCGAGTTATTATTGATATCATTTCCCCATTGGGTGATTCCCATCCTTTTTTGTTGTTATTATTATTATTATTACTGATATCACATTATGTCCTCAGTACAATGATATGAGGGAAAGGAAAACTATTACATGGATAATCATACACCCCTAGAATTCACATGTATTGCATATACCATGAAATGTGGGTGTATTTCATTGCATGTGTTTTCCTCTTTTCCTAGAATTGTTGAGTGAACCTTGTTTATATATATGATTGTGCTACTATTTTCCTATCATTAAGTGATTTATAGTTTCAATTCATGAGTTTTGTGGGACCACATGAGTGGTAATGGGAAATTTACCAAGTCAATCCATTAAAATGAAAATTAAATGGATATCAATTTTAGTGATAAGGTGTATGTTCCCTATTTCACTATTAATATAGATCCATCATAATTGGACCTTGTTATATGGAAATTATCAAATGAAATTCGTATGATTTAAACATGAATTATGAAGAGAAATGGTTTCCTATAAATTAACAGGCAATATATTATTCAGCTTTCATCTACTAGAATCCTTAGAAAATATACTTGAGAACATTCCAATACCTAGACTTCTAAGCAAGTAGTTGGGGTAGTATACCATGGTTAGTGAGCCCTTTCACTTTATTCAATTTTCTATAGTGTTTTTATCTATCTTCTTAAAGCATGATCTAAAGAGTTTTCTTGGTAGAATAATTTCACAACAATTTCATCTAGTTTTGTTCTTTGATGGTGGTGATGACCGTTCTCCAAACATGATGGGCCCTGAGCTGGTGGTCATACTGCCTTGAGTTCCACTAGTGGAACCACCAGTTGTACCTAAACTAGGAACCAATTCTATGATTCATGATTGTTTTCTACAATTGATGTAGTCTATGAATAGTGTTACTCAACCTACACCTATGATGGATTATCTACCTAGTTTATTTTAATAGGAACATCCTCCAAGATTCTTTAGGGATGGTGGACCACATGCTACATAGCCTTGGATAGAGGAAAACATATCTCCCTTTTCACATCTAAAAAGATGAATTTGGAGTAATGGGTATGATTTTCTACATGTATACACCATTATTCATCCAAGAGTTGGTGGGATGTAATTAACTAGGATGGTCACCATCAGAGCATAGTTTGGGTGGATTTAAAGATTTCATTATTTTATCACTTCTTTGCTCAGATGTTGATAACTGATCAAGCCATATATTTCATGAATCTATATTAGGATGAAATTTTAGATTTGGAATATTTAGGGAATTTCACTGAGTTAAATAACTTTGCACCACCTCTAGACAATGACGATATTTCAAATTCTAGACGCTTTGAGGATAGGCTCTAGTATGCCATAAATACGTATGTGAACATCTTTTACCCACCTAATTTTTTTTCCACAGTCAATCAGGATCTCGTCATTTTGTGCAACCTGAGGGATAATGATAATACCAGGAATAGAGGATTAGTGTCGTGTTAAGCCATAAGTTCTTCCTATAGCAGGAAACGTTTCCTTAAGGATTCTAATTAGGGAATTGGTAGTTATAGTACCCATGTTGGAACCTCTATAATGTTCCATCAGTGTGGAAGACAGGGGCACCTGAAGACTTAGTGTGATAGAGACCTTTGGTGGTGTCAGTCACATGGTCGTACGGGGAATCTTTAGGGATTATTCCAGACCATTCCATCAGCTTGTAGTGGAAGAGGTTCTGCACTAACTACAACTTAGAGAGGAGGATATTTTATGCCACATTAGATAGGGAGTTATAGTAGAACTGGCCACACTAGAAGAGGAGAAAGTCGTGGCCTTAGTACCTAGACAACAAATTTTTAAATGTTTTTGTAGAGAGGTTTGGATAGTGGTAGTCCAGCTACAACACAAGTCTATGGATCAGGTCAGTTCCATGTATTACGGCTGATGCCCAAGGATTATGTTTTATGACCAGCTACAGTACAATGTATTATTATATTAACCTCTACTATAGTATCTTCACTATTTGATACAGGTTCATCACACTTCTTCGTCTCTTTATCTATTAAAGTTAGTATATTGTCAGAAATATAGTATTATTGCGGAGTAATGACCCTATATCACCTTTGGGAGTATATTTATAGGGAATATTCCAATGTAGGGAATTCTCCCATTGAGGTATTAAATTATCATATCTTTTGGGACCCCTTTGTTCTCGATATGAAAGGATCCAATTTCAATATCATGATGGATTTATTTTGTCCTATATCATGCCTTTGTAGATTTGTATCCCTAAAGGTATCATTTTCATCACCAGAGGGATTTTGTTATCTACACAAGGATGAGTGGTATTATTAGTCTAGTGGAGCTAGATCAGAGATCCATATGTGGGGTGGATTGACTAGCCAGATTTACAATCCCTTTTTGGAGTATTATGGTATACATCAGGATGAATTCTATCTTGTAGTAGATAGTTTCTGGGATGTCTTTTCCTAAAATTTTTCTTTCTTACCTTAGGATGGAGTGGTAGATTTTATGATTAGCCTTGTTCCAGGAGTAGCAATACTATACATTCCTCTACACCATAGAGAACCTACTGATCTCCAAGAGATCAATATGTTGTTTGATGATTTAGAGGCCATATTTTTATATGGTGCAATACTTCCTTTTTGGGTTCTCTTGTGCTTTTCTCCAAGAAGGTGAATGGGAAACTTTTTCAATGCATATATTATAGATTATTGAAGCAGATTATAGTTAAAAACTGGTATCTACTTCCTCAAATAGATGATCTATTTGACCATTTTCAAGGTTTTATAAGATCAACATGAGGCTATCATCAGGTACAAGTCAGACCATCATACATACATTGCATAACTTTATATAGTAGTTATTGTCTATATGAGTTCCTCATTATGATATTCAATATCATGAACACTCCATCCATTTTAATGTAATTTATTAATAGGGTGTCATATCCACCATCTAGATTCTTTTTTCAGGGTATGTTTGTAATAAATCTTGGTGTATTCTCACACTCATAGCAGTCATGCTAAGAACCTTGATATCATTATGGGTACACTGAGAGAGCATCATCATTATGAAATGCTTTATATGTTTCACTTTTATATCAACAATGTTCCCTTATTGGGTCATATTTTCTCAAACTAAGGAGTCTCTATTGACCCAGAAAAGGCGAGTGATGTGGCTTCCTTGGAGCATCCCATGAACATTGTTTGATATATTCAATTTCATGGGTTAGGAATGTTATTACAGGAATTTGATACATGACTTCTCACACATGAATCACCTCATAATAGACCTACAAATAAGGGTATTATGTTCCTATGGTTAGAATCATGTAAGAAATATTTTAAAGGGATAAAAGGGAGGCTTGACTTGGCACATATTCCAATTCTTCAAGATCCTAGAAGAGGCTATATCGTGTTTTTTGATTCATCGGGATTTAGTATTGGGTCCGTGATAATATAGAAGGATGGATTCATTAATTAGAGATCTCATCATTTTCCACCCCATGAGAGAAATTATCTTATGAATTACATTGATCTAGCAATAAGTTTTTATTATTTACGTTGTTGGATATACTATCTATTGGGTGAGTGCCTTGTGGTGTATACCAACCACAAGAGCCTCAAATATATATTTAGAAATCGTGAATTTAACTATAGAAAGAGGAAATGGTTTTAATAACTTCTAAATATTGATTTTTATATTTCCTATGTTCCTGGAAAATAACAAGTTTTTACTGATTTGTTGATCTGAAAAACTCAAGAACATGTAGAATTAGGAGCCGGTTATGAATGAAAATTAATGGCCCTATTTTTTTGAGTCTCATCATGAGTTTTTATGCTAGTCATGGGAATTAAAATATCTTAGCCTTGACTATTAACTATTACCGCCTTGAGATGGTGAAGATTAATCAATTTTCATATCATGAGTGCTAGGATCACTATGATTGTATTTCAGGAGATAACCCAACTTCAGATTGGTCTATGGATAAAAAAGATATCATGTGTATTCATGAACATGTCTAGGTTCTTATAGATATGATATATGAGTCTATGTTTGATTCACATACATCTCTATGGGATCTTTATCTAGGAATCTCAAAGATGTATATAGATATGAGACACCAGAATCAGTGTTCCAAGATAAAATGTTACGTATCTGGATTTATCACTTGGTGTTGCACCAGTAAGCCGGTGAAGGTAGGGAAAAATAGACCTGAAATCTTATTAAAGATGCTTCCAATCTCATAACGGAAATGGGAATTTTTTCTCCAGACTTTTTAGTCACTTTGTTGAGGTCTCGTAAAGGTATCTACACTGTTAGGGTTGTCATTGATCAACTGAAGAAACAAGCCATGTTCTTTCCTATACAAGAAACATTCTTAGTTGAAGAGTTGGAATGAATCTATGTCTATGAGATCATAAAACTAAACAAGGTCCCCCATACTATCATTTCAGATAGGGACACTCATTTATTTTCATGGTTCTGGAAGTGATTACAAAAATAAATGGCTACAATGGTGCGTTTGAGCAAAACATTTCACCCTCAAACCGATGGATAGTTGAAATAAAATATAACAGTTCTAGATGTCATCTGTCAAGCATGCATCCATGATTTTGATGGTTCTTGGATGAATCATATCCCTCACATTTATTTCTTTTGAAATAATAGATTTAAAAAAATTGAGAGGGATCCTTTTGAGGACTTGTATAGTAGGATGTTCCATTCACCCATGTACTAGATAGAGGAAGGAGATACAGTACTATTACATCCATGCCTTGTTAAGAAGAATATAAGGAATTTTCATATGATCTATAAGTGTTTGTGTATTACTCATTCAATAATTAAATCGTATGTCAATCGCAGTAGAAGACCTCTTGGGTTTGATGTCCAGGGTATTGTTTTCCTATATGTATTTCCCAGGCTTGAGCATAGATGGATATGGAGGAAAGAGAAGATGTTGCCTCATTAAATAGGGTTGATGAGATCATTGGGAGAGTTGGGTAGGGAGCCTATTAGTTTTTACTACCTCAGAGGTACCATTCCGTACACAATGTCTTCTACATTTCATATCTTGGTCGATATCATGTCGATTCACCTCCCAATTTTTATCCTGAGGAAGTTGATATAGATGTTGAATCATCTTTTGAGGATTTTCCTATACACATCATTGATAAGGTAATAAAGGCACTTTGTGGTTGATCTGTCCCCTCATTATGGGTTCTATAAAAGTACTACTATGTAAAGGTTGATACTTGGAAGAGGGAGTCTAATTTACATTCCCAATGGATTGATTTGTTCTCAAATAGTGTTTATATACCCATGGAAGGTGAAATTTGGGATGAGTTACATTATGGGGAAGACTATAAGAACACTATTTTGGACTCAGTCATGGATCCTTTAAATTTTTTCCAATTCTTTACTATGGAAAAAATACAGATGCCTAAGGATGATATAATGGATTTGGAGGTGTTTAGGGCTTGTTCTGATCTTAGAACCTCATTTAATGGAGTAAAACTGATGGTCGCTTGGTTAGTATAAATAGTGTGTAGCAGGCCACATGGTTTGTTCTAAAAGTGCATGAATGGATAATAGGATAGATTAGGGAGCATGATTTTCCCTAACCATGGAGTAGGGGATGTATAGCCATGAAAAAACCTATATATAATTTACAGATTCATTTTAAATGGTTGGACCATGGTTTCAATAATCATAAAACATAATAATATGGGTTCCACTTTCCTATAGTAGAAGGAACATTGTTGTTTCACGGTTTGGAAAACTTTGCGGCCAAATTGTGTGGTCCCTATTTTGGTAAAATTTATTAAAATCACATTAAATTACATAATTAAACTCAATATTTCCTCTATTATCCTATTTCCCTCTCTAGGGTCTCTTTTTCTCCAATTTTGGATCTCCAAAATTCATTTTCATAATTTTTTATCATAAGAATCTATCTAGAGTTCGATCGAAGCACCGTTAATCTCATTGGATCTACACTGATAGGATCTTAATTACTTTTTTTCATTCATCTTTATACATTCCCTTGATGAATATATTTAGATACAGGCTTATATGCCCAATTTTCATGGAATCAAACTATTATTTAGACCTCTACCAATCTAATTCAAACTATAGGTTAACACTAGATGAGGATTTTTGTATGAGAATGAGGTGTGTGGTATATAACTAATCCCACAAGATTCAACATTTTATTAATTTTCATGTGTGTGCACAAGTTTCATTGAGCTTTGTATGTCTAATTTATGTTCAATGTTAATTGTTGTTAGAACCATGTTCTAATACCCTTATTATATATGTTATCCATTTTTTGTGGTTACTTTAAAAACATCATGCACTTCAAGTAGGGTGTTTCAATTTTTATGTGTTTTCTTAAATTAATATGTGATTATTCACCAGTATTTCGGATTGGTTTGTGTTGAACATGATATGGTAATCTGTTCATTAATTAAACTACTAATTAATTGGATTTTACTGTCCCATGATTATGCTAGTGTCACTAGACCTACCTAAGGTGTATGACACCCCTTCTTTTTATTACATCTTAAACATGATTTATTACATAAAACTTCACTTGATACAACAAAGAATATCGAGAGGTTTAGTGTATTTGGGGATTAGGATCATTACATAAAAATTTAAAACATGAAATACAACATCTTTATTGAAAACTTCTTTTACATGACCACTACATTCCCTCGTACTTAGCATTGCATGGGATAACCTGAGGACATGCATAAGAAAAGGGTGATCTATAAATCCGAGTAAGGGAGTACACACGGATTAACATGAGGAGTACAACAAATTTTAGACAATAGGCATATCAATAGAGCATAAAAGAAATGTGAGAATAAAGGCATGATAAAGCATGATATCCATAACATTGAAATGTGGAAACAACACTTAACATGGAATTAGCATGAGCCAAGGCTAATTGCACATAGAGCATGAGTAAATCCTCATTGCACATAAAAATGATTAAACCCTCATTTCACTTGAATTATTATGAGTCAACACTCACTGCACATGACGTATCTTGATACTATACTTTACCCAATGCATTGGAGCGCTATAAGGGCACACCCTTCTTAAACATTTCATTTCATGCATAAGTGCGGCACATGGATCATAAAAAATTAATTCATAAAACATAATAATTTATTCCACGATAAAGAAATGTGGAATTCATGCATGAAACTTTACAATCAATAAATAAATGTGCATAAAGTTGAATACCCTTGATGGAGAAATGGGCATGTTATTCACTACCCAATGAAATTGGCTTAGAAAATCGGTGCGATTTCGGCAGCGTAACTGCGTGACATAAGAATTCATAAAAATGGTTGATGAGAGAGAAAGGGGTTCCTCATTATATTTACATATAATGGACTGTAAGGAGGTCATATAGATACATGTCCCAACAATTTTAATGGAATTTAGATTCATGATACAAAAGTATTGCTTGCATGTAAGAGAGGAGAGAGAAGTTCCTTTCGGAATTTCGGCATAGTAATGGGTGTACATGGGAGGCTTTTAATGAGAGAGAAATGGTTTCCCATCATTCAAACATAAATAGGGCAGTATGCGGGAGGTGAGAAACCATACCCCAACATTCATAATTGAATTTAAAAGGGAAAAACAACTTAAAAAAATGGACAGAAATGAGAAAAGAAGAAAAAACACTTACTTGGAAGTGTGCTTCCAAAGGCTAGAGAGAGGCTTGTGAGATGATTCTTGGGATCTTGGGGCACCTTGGGAGGATTCTAGAGAGAGTAGGTCAGAGGATGGACGAACTCAAAAGGAATTGAGTGGGGAGGAAGTGGGAGCTTGGGTGGGATTATATAGGAAAGGTGAGGGAATTCTTTATTATTTAGGTTTGGGCCCCCTTACATTAAATTAATCCAAACCACAAACCATCCCAAGGTTTTTGCCCATGGTTTTCGGCTAAGGGAAGAGGAAATAAATATTTTATAAGGCCAAAGTACGAACTTCGTAAAATATTAGGGTTTCTTATGTGGAGGTGAGTCACACTCCCATGGAAATTAATTTAAAAAGGCAAGGTGTTGAATAAGTCTTGAGGGGTCCATAAATGATTTGAAATGTAAGTCAAACAAACCCAAAATAACATTATTTTAATGGTAAAACATATATTGTCCGAACATAAGGATTATATTATTTTATTACATCACTATTGGGTCATCATGATGTCATAAAACACATTGTATATTTAAAAGGTATTTAATTTTTACCCAAAAATTTGACTGTCTCAGATAATTATGAAAAATTCACCGTTGGATAATTTCGACATTCTGATTCCAGAAATGACATTTATTTTATCTAATTTTTTTTAAAAATATGTTAATTTTAACTTTTAATATAAAAACTGACATTTATCGAAAATTCACGGGTTTTGACAGAAATGGCTTTCAAACCTTAATAAAAAAATTTAATTGCATTCATAAAATTATAATATCATTTATATTTAATAAAAATTAATTTAATAAAAATAATATTATTTTATTAAAATTTTATTTAATTTAAAAATCCCTTAATTTAACAAAATATATTTCTTAATTAAATAATAACTAAAAACACCATTTGTAATTTAAAAACTATTTACAATGTATCAAAAATGACTAGAAATTATATTCCTTATTATATACAAAAATAATGTGCATGAACATAGTACTACTTATTTGTTACATAACCCCTTAAAAAGCCGCATAATACCTAAGGGTAAGGTGTGTGATGGTGACAGACTCTTGGGGTGGCTCGGATAACATCGCTCGAGTGGTAATTTCAATCAACTTCCACTTTTCCCATAGAAGGTCACATTAGAGCTTGACATGATGAAGCTCAGCTTGGGATTGGTCAAGAGCGAAGCCCAAAGATGCCACCTCTTTTCCAAGCTCTGAAAAATGGGCTTCGTATGGGGCAATTCTACTGGATGAGGCCATCACTTCTTTTGGCTGAGTAAATTGGATTTGTTAAAGTCCTATATTTATACTAATCATGTTATTACTGTTCAACGACTATATTAACAATGGTCAAAATTCTTAACATAAAACCAAAGAAGTTGAAATCTTATAAAATTAATTTTCATAAAGAGACATTTTACTAGATGAAGAGGGATTTTCCATTAATGAAACTTTGGGTCATTACAATATTTCCCTCTTAAGAAATTTTGCCCTCGAAATTTTCCTTTTCCCAAACTAAAACAGATGTGGGTAACTCAGCTTCGTCTTTTCCTCCGATTCCCAAGTTGCTTCTTCAAACTTGTGGTTTCTCCACAACACCTTGATGAGGGGCATTATCTTATTTAGTATAACTTTTTCTCTACGATCTAAGAACTTCACTGGTTGCTCCTTATAAGAAAGATCATATTCCAATTGTACCACCTCAGAAGAGAGTACATGTGAAGGGTCCGGTATGTAATTTCTTAAGAGGTATACATGAAATACATCATGTACTTTGGCCATAGTAGGTAGAAGTGCTAGTCGATAGGCCACAACCCCGACATGATCAAGAATCTTGAAGGGGCCGATGTACCTTGGAATAAACTTCCCTTTATTTCTAAACCTAGTGACCTTCTTCCATGGAGATATGCATCAATAAACCACGTATCCAACTTCAAACTCGAGGTCTCGTCGACGATTATCTGTATAACTCTTCTGTCGACTCTGAGATTCCTTGATATGCTGCTGAATGGTTTTTACCTTCTCCACCATTTCCTCGACCATTTCTGGTCCAAGAAGCTTACGTTCACCGACCTCATCCCAACATGTCAGTGTTCTACACCTTTTCCCATACAGGGCTTCATATGGTTCCATTTGGATGCTCGAGTGGAAACTATTATTATAAGAGAACTCAACCAGAGGAATATGTTGATCCCATCCTCCTTTATAGTCCATTGAGAACACTCTCAATATATCCTAAAGTGTTTGGATAGTCCACTCGGATTAGCCATCAGTTTGAGGATGATAGGTTGTACTGAAGTTCAGTTTAGTATTCAGAGCATGTTGAAGATTCTTCCAAAACATAGAGGTGAATCTTGGATCTCGGTCAGACAAAATATATAGTGGTACTCCATGAAACCTTACCACTTCCCTAATATATATCTGTGCCAGTTAATCCAATGAAAAATCCTCCTGAATAGCAATGAAGTGTGTTTTCTTTGTAAGACGATCCACAACAACCCAAATTGCATTGTTGCCTTTGGATATCCTCGGAAGTCCGTTGACAAAGTCCATGATTATATTCTCCCATTTCCATACTTTTATAGGCAATGGTTGCATCATCCACTTAGACTTCTACCTCTCTGCCTTCACTAGATGACACACCAGGCACTTTGATGTATATTCAGCGATCTCCTTCTTCATATTATCCCACCAAAAGTTTTCTCAGAGATCTCGATACATCTTTGTGCTCCCTGGGTGAATAGAGAAATTTGAACTATGTGCGTCATCCAAAAGTTCCTTCTTCAGCTCCAGACTTGATGTAACACATAGACTTTTCCCAAACCGCACAATACCTTATTCATTAACATTAATCTCTGAGGATTTCCCCTTTTTGATAGCTTCCACTTTTTCCTGAATTCCCACATCATCCTTTTGAGCATCCTTTAACTTTTCCAAAAGAGACGGTTTAGGAATCATTTGTGAAAGGATTGATGATGTTCCCTTCTCTATGATTCTCATGTCCATCTTCATCAAGTCTAAGAAGATTGGATCCTTCTCAATTATCATCATTGATAGAATCACTAGATCCTTTCTACGTAGGGCATTTTCCACCTTGTTCACTTTCCCAGGGTGGTAATGTATTGAACAATCATAATCCTCGATGAGATCTATCCATCTTCTCTGACGCATATTAAGCTCTTTCTGTGTGAATATATATTTAAGACTCTTGTGGTCAATATATATCTCACATTTCTCTCCATAGAGATAATGCCGCCAGATTTTCAAGGTAAAGATCACAGCCGCCAACTCTAGATCATGCGTTGGATAGTTTCACTCATGGATTTCCAACTGCCTTGAGGCATAGGATATCAATTTATCATTCTACATCAGCACACATTCTATGACCTTCTTCGAAGCATCACTGAATACCACAAAAAGATCCCCAATTGTGGGTAAAGTGAGCACGGGTGCAGCGATAAGCATCTTTTTCAAATCCTTGAAGATTTATTCGCATTCATCACTCCAAGAAAACTTTACTCCCTTTTGAGTTATCTTGGTAAGAGGGTTGGACAATCATGATAAATTTCTCACAAATCGGCGATAATATCCAGCTAACCCCAAGAAGCTACGGATATCCGTTATCGATGTTGGCCTCTGACATCCCTCAATTGCATCTGTTTTGGAGGGGTCTATAGATATCCCATTGCTTGTGATGATATAGCCCAAGAATGAGACCTCCTTCAACCATAACTCACACTTGTTGTACTTTTCAGAGATCTTCTCCTTGCGCAAAGTCTCTAGTATAATTTTTAAATTCTCCTCATGATCCTCTTTGGTTTTGGATTATATTATAATATCATCTATAAAGACTACCACAAATTTGTCAAGGTAATCTATAAAGACTCTATTCATCAAGTCCATGAATATTGCTGGAGAATTGGTGAGTCCAAAAGGCATTACTATGAATTCATAGTGCTCGTATCTTGTAAAAAAAGTAGTCTTGGGGACATCTTCCTTCTTCACCCTTACTTGATAATATCTCGACCTCAAATACACCTTGGAGATGTATTGTGCTCCACATAGCTGATAAAAAAAGTCATCGATTCTTAGGATAGGATAATTGTTATTTATCGTGATTTTGTTAAGTTCATGATAATCAATTCAAAGCCGCATTGACCCATCCTTCTTCTTGACGAAGAGGACGGGTGCACCCCATGGTGAAGCACTTGGGAGTATAAACCCTTTATCCAGATTCTCCTGTAGTTTTTCATCAGATCTTCAAGATCAAAAACAACCATTCTATATGGAGTCTTGGATATTGGTAGCGCCCTAGGTTTAAGTTCAATTGAGAACTCAACATTTATTTTAGGAGGAAGACCAGGCAGTTCCTCGGGAAACACTTCAGCGAATTCCCTCACAATAGGAATTTCTTCAAGGATGGTTTCTTCCTTGGACTCAATCATCTGAGCCAGATACGTGTGCTCATAAGGTAGTAATATCCAGGCTTGAGATGATGGAGCTAAAGGATATTCATCTTCCTCCTTACACTTATAAAGAATCAGGGGTCGATTCTCCATATGGAGTGTGATTTCCCTCTCCCGACAATTTATGTTGGCTCTATATAAGGAAATTAAATCCATGCCAATAATTGCATCAAATTCTACTAGAGGGAGTGTGACGAGGTTTTTCAAGAAATTCAATCCACAGAATATAATAGGGGAGGACTTATATTCATGGGATTCAATGATTCCCCATTTTCCGTACTCACCGACATCTATACTTCCATGATTTGTGTTGGTGTTGGGATTGTTCTACTAAACTTTCGAGATATAAAAGAATGCGTAGAACCTGAATCAAAAAGTACGTTCACTATTCTTGAATGAATAACTAGCGTACATGTCACCACTTCATTGTCGGGGTTTACTTCAGCAGAAGTGATGGAAAAATCTCTTCCTTGCTGCCTTGGAGGTTGTTGGTTTTCTCCAAAAACCCTTGGATTAGGGAATTGATTTTCAAAATGACCTGGTTCTTTGCATTTGTATCATTGAACAACACGTTGAGGTTAAAATGGAGCGTTCCTCTCCTCTGTCACAGCCGTGGGTCTTTCTTGCTGGCAGTTAACAGCTAGGTGCCCTTCTCTTCCACACCTGAATCATTTCATCATCCCCTTAAGGAAATTTCTACGGTGTTTCTTTCCACACTTTTTGAAAGTGAGGTGCTGGATCTTCTTAGAACCATTGGATTTATCCATCAGCCCACCAGCATTGAAGTCCACCTTACGCTTCTTATCCCTATGACACCCTTGTGATTCCCCAATCTCCATTTTGACCTTGAGGGAACATCGGAAAATTTACTCATAGCTATCGAAGTCACGGATCGCTAATGCTTTCCGCAAGCTAGGCTTCAGCCCACCAAAGAAGCGGTCAACCTTGCATTTGGGGGTAACAACAAAGCCGGAATCATATCGTTAAAGCCTTGTGATTTTTTCCTCGTACTCTCGAACAGATTCTTCATCTTTTTTCTTGAGGGAAAAAAAGTCCATCTCAATCTTAAGATAGAGGGTGCACGGAAAATATTTATTGAAAAACATCTTCTGGAAATCCTTCCATTCCAACGCCTTGATCTCCTCCTCAGGCCTCATATTTTTGATCAACGTCCACCATTGATCAGCTTCACCCTCCATACGATAAGCAGCCAGGAGAACCTTCTCTTGTTCAGAACATTGAAGAATGGAGAAGATCTTTTCAATGGATTTGATCCATTGTTCAGCGATCGTTGGATCAGATGATCCACTAAAAGTAGGAGGCCTTTATCTCATGAAGCTCTTGATAGCGACTTGTTTATTCTTAGGGGGGGTTGAATGTTCCTCTTGACCCGTGTTTCTATTCAAAACTTGAGTTATCTGAGAGAGATTCATGATAAAGTTCACGATTCCCACTCCCATTGGATTTCGCATCTCATTAGTATAGTCATCACATTGATCTTCACAACGATTGTTAGCCCGAGTCCTCCTATTACTGACCATTAGCTGGAATAAAAGGAATGTTAGGGGTAACACATAAAGGGTAATCCAAAGAAAAAAGTTTATAACTTATAAATAAACTTTTATTTCCTTAACTCATGAGTATATAAGCTTAAATCTAGGCTTTTCATGATCTACTTTCCAACATATATTATTAGGGGAATGTTTTTTAATTCCCTTAATAAGGGTTCATACTAGGCATGTGAATTTATCAAAACATATCCCCCCAGAGTTTTGTATCCAAGAGTGCAGCAAGGCCCGTTGTCGTGCACCAGTTCCCGTTCGAGTCTAGCTCAAAGCTGTGTTTTCGGGTTTTACCCCTAGGAAACATCTGTGCCAGAGCCACCTCTACCTGCTCGTATCCAGAAATGGATGTATTTGTTTGATAAACCAATTAATCAGTACTTACCAAAACTTAGGGATGTTTTTATTATACTTAGTCTTGTATCTAAGGCTTTACTAGGGTTTCCTAATCCCAAAAATAACTAAACCTATCCTCTGATACCAACTGTGACAACCCAACTTTTTATTAAAACTTAAACATGATTTATTACATAAAACTTCACTTGATACAACAAAGAATATCGAGAGGTTTAGTATCTTTGGGGCTCAGGATCATTACATAAAAAACTTAAAACATGAAATACAACATCTTTATTGAAAACTTCCTTTACATGACCACTACATTCCCTCGTACTTATCATTGCATGGGATAACTTGAGGACATGCATAAGAAAAGGGTGAGCTATAAAGCCCAGTAAGGGAGTACACATGGAATAACATGAGGAGTACAACACATGTTAGACAATAGGCATATCAATAGATCATAAAAGAAACGTAATAATAAAGGCATGATAAAGCATGATAACCATAACATTAAAATGTGGCAACAACACTTAACATGGAATTAGCATGAGCCAATGCTCATTTCACATAGAGCATGAGTAAATCCTCATTGCACATAAAGCATTATTAATCCCTCGTTGAACTTGATTTATCATGAGTCAACACTCATTTCACATGACATATCATGATACTATACTTTACCCAATGCATTGGAGCGCTATAAGGGTGCACCCTTCATAAACATTTCATTTCATGCATAAGTGTGCCACATTGATCATAAAACATGGATTAATAAAACATAATCATTTATTCCACGATAAAGGAATGTGGAATTCATACATGAAACTTTACAATAAATAAATAAATGTTCATAAAGTTGAATACCCTTGATGGAGAAATGGGCATGGTATTCACTACACAATGACATTGGGTAAACAAATCGGTGTGATTTCGGCAGCATAACGGCGTGACATAAGAATTTATAAAAATGGTTGATGAGAGAGAAAGGGGTTCCTAATCATATTTAAATATAATGGAATGTATGGAGGTCATATAGATACATGTCCCAATAATTTTAATGGAATTTATATTCATGATACAAAAGTATTGCTTGAATGTAAAAGAAGAGAGAGGAGTTCCTTTCGGAATTTCGGCATAGTAATGGGTGTACATGGGAGGATTTTAATGAGAGAGAAAGGGTATCCCATCATTCAAACATAAAGAGGGCAGTATGAGGGAGGTGAGAAATCATACCCCAACATTCATAATTGAAATTAAAAGGGCAAAACAACATAAAAAAATTGTATAGAAATGAGAAAAAAAGAAAAAAACCCTTACTTGGAAGTGTGCTTCCAAAGGCTAGAGAGAGGCTTTTGAGAGGATTCTTGGGAGCTTGGGGAACCTTGTGAGGATTCTAGAGAGAGTAGGGAAGAGGTTGGACGAACTACAAAGGCTTTTAGTGGGGAGGAAGTGGGAGATTGGGTGGTTTTATATAGGAAAGATGAGGGAATTCTTTATTATTTAGGTTTGGGTCCCCTTACATTAAATTAATCCAAACCACAAAAAATACCATGGGTTTTTACCATTGTTTTTGGAAAAGGGAATAGGAAATCAATATTTTATAAGGCCGAAGTCCAAATCTCTTAAAATATTAGGGTTTCGTATGTGGAGGTGAGTCACACTCCAATGGAAATTAATTTAAAAAGGCAAGGTGTTGAATAAGTCTTGAGGGGTCCATTAATGCTTTAAAAAGTAAGTCAAACAAACCCAAAATCACATTATTTTAATGGTAAAACATATATTGGCCGAACATAAGGGTTATAGTATTTTATTACATCACTGTTGGGTCATCATGATGTCATAAAACACATTATATATTTAAACGGTATTTAATTTTTAACCAAGAATTTGACTGTCTCAGAAAATTATGAAAAATTCACCGTTGGATAATTTCGAAGTCCTAATTCCAGAAATGACAATTATTTTATCTATAAAATTTTCTAAATATGTTAATTTTCACTTTTAAACTAAATACCGATATTTATCAAAAATTCACGGGTTTTGACAGAAATGGCTTTCAAACCTTAATAAAAAAATTTAATTGCATTCATAAAATTATAAGATCATTTATATTTAATAAAAATTAATTTAATAAAAATATTATTATTTTATTAAAATATTATTTAATTCATAAATCCATTAATTTAATAAAATAGATTTCTTAATTAAATAACAACTAAAACACCATTTGTACTTTAAAAACTATTTACAATATATCAAAAATGACTATAAATTATATTCATTATTATATACAAAAATAATGTATATGAACATAGTACTAATTATTTGTTACATAACCCCTTAAAACAGCCACATAAGACCTAAGGGTAAGGTGTGTGATGGTGACAGACTCTTGGGGTGGCTCGGATAACATCGCTCGAGTGGTAATTTCAATCAACTTCCACTTTTCACGTAGATGGTCACGTTCGAGCGTGACATGATGAAGCTCATCTTGGGCTTTGTTAAGAGCGAAGCCCAAAGATGCCACCTCTTTTCCGAGCTCCAACAAATGGGCTTCGTATGTGGAAATTATACTGGATGAGGACATCGATTCTTTTGTCTGAGTAAATTGGATTTGTTAAAGTCCTATATTTATACTAATCATGTGATTACTGTTCAACGACTATATTAACAACGGTCACAATTATTAACATAAAACCAAAGAAGTTGACGTCTAATAAAAATATTTTGTATAAAGAGACATTTAACTAGATCAAGAGGGATTTTCCATTAATGAAACTTTGGGTCATTATAAGGTGAGTTATTCAACTTGGTAAATCAACTATAAATGGAAATAGAAATTATTTTGTATATATATATGACTAAGCCAAATTCAATGTAACTAAATAGTTTGGTTACACATCTGTAACAACCCTTTCTATGTATAATGGAAGGTATTGAAGAGAACCATATTAGATTATTATTAGATAAAAGAATTAATTAAATGGTTGGATTCCCATTTTTCCATTTCACACTAATGAGAGGAAAATACTTGCACAAAATGAACTATCAAGATGAAATAATACTACATGGCCTATTATATTAGTATAATTTATTATAAGGTTACTATTTTATATTTAACATTACATTATTATAGGAGGGGACAAACTAGATATTTCCTTGGATTCTCAAGGGAATTCCTTGAGCACTTGTTGACGTCAATACAATTGAGAGATGCTGGTTTTCAAGGGTGATACCCACCTTGGATCTCAATATTTTTCTGTTAGTGGATTCTTGATATGACACTGTAGGATACCTTCATTTCTATTAAAGGATTACTTGGATACACTCCTTGGATACACCATGGCTTCTATGAACATGATGTTTGTTGGATACATACATAGTCCAAGAAATTTCATATCTTATTATAACTAGGATGTTTTCCTTGGAATTGGTTAGATCCATTATTTTGTAATGTGTGGGAAGATTCCCCTTGGATTACACTCTAACCCCTTAGCTAGGCTATAGTTTTTACATGATTTATCTTGACCCATGAGGTCATGGTTCTCTTATTTAGTACCTTGGAACCTATTAACTATTTATATCATTATAGATACCTTGTTACATATTGGATCTTTATTTATCATTATCGCATCATGATTTCAGTGCTATTTTTACCTCACATGGATAATTATATATATTGAAACAGTAATAATTAATGAAGAGGATACATGTTCAGACACTAGCTGAGGTTAAACAATGTACATGAGTATTTACATTACATTTATACTTTATGTTAATATTTTCATTCATACACACTATTTTAGTTTATATTACATAGACTGGATGTTATAAATGACATTGAGGGTGGATTACTAAGATTCGTCCCTCACCCTAAACGATTTCCATTAGTACCCAAGAAGACTACATGTTTACAGTTGTTGACAAAGTCAATTTTTCTACATTGGACACTTGACTTCATTAGTTCATTAGGATAGTTTAGGTAGCATCTAACCAAGATGGAGCTAGGTATGATGGGGATTTGTTTTGGATTCCTTTTTATTGGTTTTGTATGGCCTGTATTGTCTTCCATAAGGAAACCATGTTTTACAGCTTATTAGATACATGAAACATATCATCAACTTCTTTTTTAGGTGATTTCTAGTTGTTCAGTTATTTATATCTCCATTATTCTTCTACTATGACTTTTTTTAATTATACTAATTTTTGTTACATATCGATTACATTATATTCATATGATGTTCTACACTCTTGTAATGAGGGAATAGTCTCCCCATGGAAAAACCTTAGGCCCTCACTACTAGACAGCAACCTCCAACGTTCAAGGTGATTCACATGAGGCTATGAGTTCAACCAGACTCTGGGAACCTCAGAGAGGAATCTAGATTTGGGGTGTCACATATTCTTTTCACCGATAAGAAAACATTTCCTGATATTGAAATATCCATTCCTTTTTGAAACCCTTTTAAAAAATAACCAAAACATTGGAAATGAGCGGTTTTCATTGAAGAAAGAATGGAATCATCTAAAAGAAAACAAATAATTTTTACTATAATGGAAAAAATATTTCAATTATAAATTTTTAAATTGAACATTTTTTTTATCTTTTTTTAATGAAATTCAAAACGTTCTGTATAGAATATATAAAAATATTTTTTTTAAAACATTTTAAATAATGTAAAAAGAGACATAAAATTTCATTTATAACAAATTAATTTCCATAAATATAAATCCATACAATAACATTAAAGAAATATGTTCTTGGAAAAAAGTTTTTATGAATGAAACTTTAGAATATGATATTTTTTAAAATCTCACATACCTCGAGTATGACTCATCATGTACATTCTTTATCTTCCGGAATAAAAAAATTATTTTCATTTTTTTACATTCATAAGAACCTCTTTAAACGTAATTATTTAATTTATTTTGTTTAATTCCATGTTATATTCAATCAAATAATAAATTAATTTCACATAGAATGTTTTGATGATATTTGACACATATTTCCAAAATGAATTTGGTAGGTTGAGTATGGTTAAAGAGATTATTACTCCATTTGTTACAGAATAATATTCTTGAAATAATCATAATTTTTAGAAATAAATTATACTTTCAAACCCAACCTAGAACAATGGTAATGATTAATTGACTATGTTACAATCATGTGAATGGTAAACTGTACATATTCATGAGTAACATTTCATTTTTCAATGATCATTATGGAAAGAAGGTAAGTATTATTTAATAATAAAAAATGATCATTATATCATAAATTATATATTATTTATTCAATAATACTTATATATATCATCCATATTGTGTGGTGGTAAAAAATATATCCCATCACTTAGTAGAGGTGGTAGTCCACACATACTCATGAAAGACATTATCATTTTTCGGTGAATTTAAATGTAAGAAAGTGAGTGATATAATATCTTTTTCAAATGAAAAATATGTAATATATAATATAAATTAATATACTTTAAATACATCATTAAAGACAGTCATAATAAAATTTTATGGAAAACAGATGACATCAGTTTGCGAGGTGGTAGTCTATCGTACACACAAGCGATGGCTTCGATTCTCATTTGATGAAAGATCAGATTCTAACACCCCGAGATTTTATGAAAAATATTCTTTTTAATTTTATTGATGTCATGTGTTGTACGCTACACCAAAAGAATCTTTCACTACATGCATCATTGACTTGGCTTGCATTACACGTAATCATGACCTTTCTTGATATCTTGCGTCGTACGCAATACCGAGTTTCACTAAAGAACGATATGCTATTAAAATATTAAAAAAACTAGCCATTATGAATAGTAATACCCACTTTTCCAAATGTTTTAAATTTTATATTTAAAAATGGACTTCATTTTTGGATTCGGAATATCGAAATTATCCTAGGGTGAATTTTTGTTATTTTTATGAAAACTTTCAATTTTTGATGAATAGTGAAAACACTGGGTTACAATTTAAAAACCGACTTTTTATTTAAATAATTATTTATTTTATTTACATTTATTTTACGTCAAAATTGATATATAATACCTATATAATTTCAATGTAATTTATTGGAGTCATTTTATAATAATTTGTTATGTATAAAAATTTTATTGAACTTTTCACCGTCTTTTACCCACCACCTAGAAGAATGTGGAAATTCACATAAAACTTAATTTTACCGCTTCTGTGAGTGAAATTTCGAAAATCCAAGAGACACGGTTAATATCAAGGACTAAAATGTGGTTCAATGAGATGAAAATAATTTTTGGTGAACAGTAACTTTTTAATTTTATTTACCACGATTAAAATTAAATGGGGTAATTAAGGGTAAAAATGATATTATTATTACCCGAAAAATGTCCTAATTCTATTGGATAAGTGTAATTCGACCAAAAACACCCTCAAGAATAAAATATGACCATTTAGGTCCACTTGGATTAGAATAGGACATTTAATATTATTTTATTTAAAGAATAGTTAAAATAGTTAAAATCAATGTTTAATAACTAAAATATTTTTAATATGGGGTTATAAATAAGATAAATTGGACTATAAATATTTATTATAAATCTAAAAATATTTCCTACATAATGGTATTTTCATTATAATTTGTAGACATTAAATAATTTAATTTATTTATGACGCAATGATGAGGCAGTAATTATCTTATTAATGAAATATTGACATAATTGATGTTATAAATACCCAAATAAATGTAATTTGAGACTTTTTATGAATTAAACTAATTTTATAGGTTAATATGAAATGATATTATTGATTTATGTAACTTTTTTCGAACTAATCATTCTGTTATGACTTTCAAAAAAATCAACTACCAAATAGTGTCAAAATTAACATAAAATAATTTTTAAAATAAATATTATATTATAAATTATTATTTTATTTTTAAAAATATAAGGTTAGTCAAAATGACTTATATAAGGTTATATATATTAATAATAAACAACTTGGGGTTCGTTTGACTTCTTATAATAAGTTTATTAACCTTATAGTGTAAGAAAAAAAGAAGACAAGGTAAAAGTAAAATTATTTAACTTAAAGTTAAATCTAAATGATAAGGTTAAAATAGAAATATAAACTTGTCTAAATTCTATTGGATGAGAGTATTTCGACCCATACCCACCTTATCATCGAAATAAGTAAATTTTGAGCTATTATAAACAGAATATGACTTTATTATAAAATAATATTTTAAGTTTTTCTAAAGGTTCCCATCTCCTCCCTTATAAAAAGGGAACCCCTTCCCTCTTCTATTCACACCATTTTGAGCCTTGAATCTCGGCCAACCCCTGCCCATTTATCTTCTCCACTTCCCCAAAAACATTATGGAGGTTCTGGTATTCTCAAAAGACCAACTCTACTTCCATAAGAGGAAGCTTAAAGGATGTGTATCGAAGAAGAGGTATTCTCTTCTTCCGATTCTCTAAAGTTTCTTTCTTCTTATACTTATTCTTCTTTAGTTTTCTCATTATAATGTAATAAAATCAGTATTAATTATATAATTATATGTTTTTATAAATATGAAACAATCCTATTTCACATTCTATCCATCCTACAGAAAATGAAATCACTGCGCATGCATACGTACAGAATACCGTCTCCACACCGTGGTGTATTCTATTTTCGACCACCACCTTACTTGGATGGGTATAATGGTGTAAATAAATAACTATATATGATTATTTTAAAGTGGTATTTATTCTGGAATATTATACATACGCTTCAATACAATTCCACGATCTTGTGAATGATATCATCGCTCGTGCGTACGTACGGACTACCGTCTCCACGAAGCGATGAGATTCATTCTCCTTGTTAACCATTCATGAATGATTATAAAGTATATATAATGAAATATACGACATAATAATGATATTGGATTTATGTATATATATGTATTTCATCTACTTAATTCCATTCAGTTCAATAAGGAAGCGAAAACAACGTTCATGCGTACGTATGGCCTACTGTCTCCATGAACGGTGTATTTCATTCCATTTATTGATCTATCATATATATATGTATATACTGAATATATATTATATAAAAATAATGTTTAACTTTCTGAAATTAAGTAAATCAGGATATAAGTAATAATATCAAGAACAACAAGTCAAAACATGTACAATAAATGAAACGATTTTACCCAAATTGCTGCTTTTACATCAAATTTACAAAAGAAAGGGTAATTTAAAGTCATAATTAAACCATATATGATATCATAACAATGGATATGATTCTTTAATAAGTCAATGAAATTATATAAATCATTATACAGGAGTTTCAGATACATACCCAGCATATCAGACATAAGGTAAGGGATAATTATTCCAATCTCATTCTTATCCGAGATTGATTATTTGTAAGTATTTACTAGGGTTACGTTTATTAGCCATGTCCATATGTTCTCAAAATGTTTTCATAAAATGTTTACTTTTAATACATGTATGTTTAAAGTAATTCTTACCTTATTTTACTTTTACCACATTGTATAGAAGGAATCTTTCTTTTGTTTACCATACTAGGTACTTTTTTAATTTTTTTTGACAAAAGTACTAGAAGAATGCTATTTTTAACTTATACGGTGTAAATGGATTTTTACGGTTTCATAACGCCTCATTTTCATGAAGCTTAATCTACAAGATTTTATGACTATTTTTAAAAAATCCCTTTTCTTTTAAAATTTCATGGAATTTTGCGAAAAGAAAATGATTTTGAAGAAGAAAGGATATTTTCCTCAAGAATTCATTTCAAGTGTTTTATCAAAACCATTTTCCATCTAAGATGACATTATTTCATATGTGTATGTTTCAAGTATAATGTCTCTGTGATTTAAATGGTTTCACTTTTCTTATGATGAAATATCCATTTGTTTTATATGGATTATGTGATGATGGGATGATGTTTATGAAACCAATTTTATTTTTTGGGTTATGATGAATGTTTTAAGTTTATTTTGTGTCACAAGTAAGAATGATTTCATTATGAGATGGGTGGGACCTATATATCCCACCAATGCATTGGGTAAATATTTATATCTCATGATATAGGCATGGCTGGAATGGTAAGTTAATCTGGTTCAGTGTTACCGGACTGGAATGAGGAGTGAACTCGATTTAGAATGGGAATTTGTCAACTAAGATGGTCTTGGCAGCAATGCCTTGGAAACTATGGAAATCATAACATGTGTTTAATGGATTTCACAATTAAATTTTTTATTACCATGCTAGTTTATCATGACTAATGTTACTTTATGATCTATGCCTTGTGTACATCCAAGATTTATGTCATTTCTCGTGATTTTGATGTTTATATATTATGTTCAAGTTTTTTTTCATTCAAATGTTTATGGATTGTTTTATGTTCTCTATGCTTACCCTTACTGAGAATTTGAGATCACCCTTTATATGTTTTATTTTCCCCAGGATTTAAAGAAAGGTTTTACGTAAGAAAACAAAAGAGGAAGATCTTTATGGAAGATATTGAAGATCTTTCACCAAGATTAGAAGATTATTTTTCTGAGTTTCCAAATACACTAAACTATTACGGTCCTTGTGTGTCTGTTTTCGTTATGTATTAAGTATTCTGCAAAAGTAATGTAATGTCCATGTACGTCAAGCTTTGGGTCTCTACACAGATGGATATAGGGAATAAACTTTAAATAATAGAATAAAATAAAATGGAATATAGTGGGGGTTATTTTGTATCGCAGTTGAAGATTATTTTAAGAAGTTATAAAAATAAACAATAAAAAACACCTGGTTTGATCTATACTTCTTATTCGGATATCCTCTTAAAGTTTACACCAATGCATTACTATGTTAGTTTTATGCTATAACCAAGCACACTATGATGTGGGAAGGGATGTCAAAAAAAATTGGGTATTTATTTTCTATACCAAATGGTTATTTAAGTGTTAATAAAATATACGAATATGTGCCATTTTATAATAGAGTGGTGGGGCACTCATAGAATTTATCAAAATATTTAACTAATGTAAATTAATTTTCTCATTAAAATGTCTCAAAATTGATAATATTATATTAAATTATTATTATGATTCTAAATTATATCATGAAATAAAATTTAACGATTTTTAGATTTTTTTACCCTTATCGTTTGGTATTGACGCTCTATCAACCATTTTGACAATTACAATGATATTAATGTTTTTTTATTATTAATTGTTAAATAATGTTAATATAAAAGAAAAATTGGATCGTAAATTGGAAATGGTTTTTTATTTAAAATCATATTATAATAACCTGGATAAATATTGGATTTTTTAGAGTCATAAATATTTTCAAAAAAATTTATTTATAATATAATAACATTAACACCAATTTTGGAAGTATTAAATTTAATTTAAAACTAATAGAAAATAATTGAAATAGAATATAAAAAATTGAAATCTGTATAATATGTCAGTTTCATCTTATAAATCATTTAATACAAAAATTAATTCATATCATTTTAATATTAACCTTTTAAAATTTATTTATTTTAAATTTCTATTAACTGAATAAAAATTTAATCCGCATTTCATAGTTATTTAAGATAATTATTTCATTCATAAAAATTAGATATAACTTATCATGATAAATAAAGATAATATATATATAAAATTAATAGTTTAAATTGAACATAAATTATTTTTAACCTTATATAAAAAAATTAAATATAATAAAACAAATACAATGGCATTTTTTACTTTTATTTACATAAAAATTTATAAATGTATAAATAATTAACACATTGGGAAAAATGGAAATATTATAATTTTATATGATTATGAATGAAATATACACATAAAATAAAATTAATTCATGTTTTTGGTCTTCTTTCCAGTAATTACCATGTATGTTTGTGCTAAAGTAACCCACTTTACCTTTACCGTGGTAACAAAATTTCTAACGATTACTATTCATAATTACTAAAAATAAAAGGCTCATATTTTCCAAATTTTTAATCACCTATTACAATTGTGTAAAATATTTTTTAGTATTAAAAATAATTATTTAGTGTAATTTAATTTAAAACTAAACCCAAAACGTGATGAAAAATATTTTTTCAGATAAATTGCTTTTTACGTAAAACTAATGTGTTTATACTAAATTCAACTAAAAAATTTATTCCAAAGGATATAATTAGATTTTTTAATCAATAGGAACCAATGAAAGTTTAAAAATAACACCCAATATAATTTTAATTTATAAATACAATAAAATAAAATATTTTTTTAAAAGATCGGGATTTTTAATTATTCATTAAAAAATAAAACTTTTCAGAAAAAATATCAATATTTCACACTAAGATAATTTTTATATGATTATATAAAAATATATATCATTTTATTAAATATTTTTTTTACAATTTACTAAAATTAATTATAATATTCACTCATAAAAGTATTAAATACCATTTTTGAAGAATATGTATTTTTAATGGATAAAAGTTCTTTTCTAAAAAATTGTTTCATTATTTCAAAATAATAAATATTTTATTTATTATTTCCTTTATATATATATATATCTTAATTAGAGGGGAAAACACTAGATCTAGTGCCATGGGGACTCTTGAATAAGGGTCCACACCATATAACACATAGGAGTGGACAAATGTCACCAAACAAACTTCAATGCCATGTTTTAGGGGGGTCATTGTTGATAAAAACCATACATGGAGTACTACAAAGAGAAAATACCTCTCCATTTTTTAAATCATGAAGATCTGGAATTTTTTGGGTCTATTCAATTATTTGGTGGTGTTGATGGCATCCAGGATATGTTAGAAATCGTGGTGCTCGAAAAGTTATTCCCAAGGTGGTCGGGGCAGTTAATGATTCTTCTTACATATGTGCATTTTTTTACATAGATCTTCTTGATCTCGCAGAGAGATAGATATACCTATCATAGTGGATGGAATGCGTTGAATGGAGGTGAGAGATTATCTTGTTATGGTTTGGTCGAAGAGGATGCAACATGCATACCTTCAATGAACCAGACATCACCTCAGTTCCTACTTCTCGATGCAGGTCTAAAGGGTCTCTATTCTTGGAATGAATTTCTGTGACACCTCGGATGAAAGGGACGATTTTTCTCAGTTTCATCTAGAAGCATCTCAGGATTCCTTTGTTGGTAGGATTCTCTAGAAAGGATAATCATCCCATTTTAAATATAATCATAAAGACATCTCAGACTGTTTGGATTTTGGTAAGAACTCACTAATTTGTAAGGTTGTTCATAACAATGTTCAAAATCCATAGAGGATTGAATAATTTGTTCATAGGATCTCGTTTCTATCATGTCTTTCATATTGAATTTCTATTTTGTTAGGAGTAGGTTTCTTTCACAGCTTGTCTCAATAAAATGAATCCATGATCAAAGTGTGGTCCTTTGGTTCATTATTTTTGATACCAGGAATGCTTAATATCAATGAATGGATGATGAATTTTAATCTTTGAAGGGTTAATAATTCTTTTTAACAGGTTGGGATTAGGTTTCATAGTCTCAACTAGATTTTTTGGTATCCAATAATCTTTAATGATATTAATTATACCATTGGCATTATTATTCTCTTGGATAAGGTGAAAGAAAACATCATGTGTGGGAACATCACAAGAATATTGGTTGAAATTTATTTGAATTCCACTATAATTTGTTATGTGATTCTTACAACTCCCATTGATGATATAAAAATAAGTGTTGAGTATGAAAATTATCATGAGATATATCCAAATTTAAAATATATTTTTCATATGGATGAAAAATTTAAGAGGATTATTTATGAATATTTTTTGGTTTTAAGGGGAATCCATCTGTGGAATTTTATAGAAATGGTAAGAGGAATTCATCTAGGTCGCATTCATAGTCAGTACCTCAGTAACCTATGAAGTATCTTATTGAATATCTAGATAATAATACTCAATATAAATGGTCTCTAGTGTATAAAAATAAATCATTGGTGATTAATTGAGATTAGAAAAAAAACATCATTAGATACTACAAGTTCATCTTCCATTCCTAAAAAGAAGAATGGGAATTTTATTAGTGTACCTACTATTGTAAATGAGAAACTAGAATGCAAGTGCAGTGATCTTCCATATGAACCAATTAAGTAGGTTAAAATCTCTAATTTTATTTTCATAACATTATCTAGTTAGGATAGATTGATGATTGGTGAACTGGGACAATCAACATATGAGGTTGTTGGTATAGTTTTTGGGTGTTCCCCATCTCCAAATGATTATAAAGGTTTTATTGTACAACCATTGGATGAAGACTATTAAATAATTGTTCTATATGAATATAGGACTGGGAAATATGAGTTCCACTATATTGTGGATTATGTTCAATAGATTTAGAATATCTTCAATTTTTTTATTGTCTGGTAAAAGGGTTAATGTTTCTGATTATGGATTTAACAATGAAGAGCAGATGGTTCTACTAGAAACCAATCATCTCTGATTAAGAGTAGCATTGATCCTATTTCTTTTAGTGATGATTTTTTAAATATAAAGGTCATGATGGTTAGTATTAATGGTGTTTCTCTAGTTCCTCTAAAATGAAGGCCATGTATGGATTATTCACAGCTGCCTCAAAATGTACCTACCAGGTCATCTTCCAAGGAATGAAAGAACCATCTCACTTAGGAGAAGGAGACTTCCATGGAAGGGATCTTCGGGATCCTCTATCCAAGAAATTCACAATCAGAGTGGAAAATTGATGATGAAGATATTTATTTGGATTCTGATTATTGGAATGATCTTGATTTTCTTGATCTGTATATTTCTTATCTAGATGAGGGCATTTCTCTTTTTTATGGACTCTTCTGTTTTCTTACTTTCTTTTTTTATTTCACCATTAATAAATGGTCAGGGGTTTTGGATTATAGATGGACCTTTTTTGCTATATTTCATAACTAAATTATTTCTAATCATACATGAAAATTCAAAAACTAGGTTATAATGATCATGATTAAATAATAATTTTTATTATTTTGTTTAAGCATGTTTTTGTGTGCCATACCCATTATCGAAAATATTTTCCTTCATTTAAAATATCAGGGTGTTACTTATCCCATTAAAAAAAATGACCCTCACAATTTTAACTTTATCTTGGTAATCAATGGTTTTCCTTCTAAAAATACTATTGTTGAAATCCCACGTTATTAAAAAATTTATTAAAACATCCTCCAAAAATGATGGAAAATGAAATAGAATAATATCCTTGAATATTTCATCATAAGGTTTCTAAATATGATAACATTAGTTGGAAGTAAAAATATAGGAACAGAAGAGAAAATTTATTTATAAATAATTATAGAGGGTCGATGAGTACTTTAATCACAAGAAAGTGAATGGTCATGAAAAATTTACTGATCAAAAGACAATCGATTTTTTGTAAATATTGGTAAAAGATAAAAAAATTATCTCAATATCCTTTTCATAATATTTAGTAATTAAATCACTATATATACTTTGAACATAAGTAAATATACTAACTTGAAATGTAGAATTTTCACCTTTAATTAATTTCCACCATAATATAATCTGTTTTGGAAAATAATCAGTATTAAATAATAATTTGTTTTACTTTTGAAGAACTATAATAAAATTGTAACTGATAACACAGTACAATAATAATAATAATATATTCCTCATATCATTAGACATTAAAAACCTATAATTATTAAAATAAGGAAAGGAAATTTCCAAAATCAACTATCATTCATATGAGGAAATGAAAGATTAATCCTAATAGCCTCAACTATAATACCACATGTTCAACTTAGATCTATTTTCAATATTCTTATAAATATTCCCAAACAAGTAAGAAAAATAAAATAATTTAGTACCTGATAACATATTCTCTTGATATTAATTGAACATTTATCTCTAATCAACTTTAGTCACTCATAATGTCGTATACAGAAAAATACATATTCCTTAATCATATAATCTCCAAAATATGCTAATCGTTTCCATAAATTACCTATATCACCATTAAAATAATATATGTTTCTAAAATAAAATTCAAACATTATTCCTCAAAAAACCCTATAATATAATATCTACATTAATCATATAAGGTTTCAAAAATAGTGAATTGATTATCAATTATCATTAATCAGTTAATCACGAAGTTTCTTTTCAATCCCAGGGCTGTCTATAAGATAAAAAATATGTTCACAACATCAAATTGATCTTTATTTGTAATTCCACAAAAACTAGGAAAACATGTACACTAGTGGTAGGCGATTCACCCTGATCTCCCTTAAATTGTGGATTCAAGCCTCATTGTCATTCTGGAAAAATTATGTTATCATCGGGCCTGCGGGTTGTAATGTTTATAAAAAATATTTACAAAATTATTATAAAATTACGAGAGACAAGATAAAGGTTGGGGCCGAAGCCTCATTTATTATTAAAGGAAAGAAAATACCTCTTTTAAATAATATTATTAATAATAAAATAAAAACACTTTGGTTTTCTATATAGATTATGTTTTCACAGAATCGAATAATTTTAAATGTACCTTATTTTTTCACAAAATATAATAATATAAAATGACTATTATTTCCTTATCATCATGAAAATATTAACCCAAATTTTAATTTATACCTTTTTCATATGTCATAAAATAAATGTCTCCAAAAATTATTACCTTATGTCTATAATACATTTCTAGGGTAATAATTCCATTTAAAATATATTTTGAAATGTTTGAAAACAAATCTTGTATAGAATAATCCTTTGTCGTATCATGATTAAAATAATATTTATAATATATATGAATATCGTTGATAAAATAAAACTACATCATCATTATAAAAACATGATACATAAAAACATCCTTTATTTATCTTCTTTATTAATCCTTTAACCATGATTTGTCATATTATTTATTTATAATTTATTTCTATAAATAAAATACATGAAATATATCCTTATGATTTGTTAATATTAGCGCAATCATATTGAATAATTTTAACATAATAGAATAATTCATACCTTAAATACAAACATCAAGGTCCTATTTTATGCTACTTATATCAAATTTATCTTACAAAATGAATTCCATATCTACAAAAATTTAAATTTCTAGTCCATGGAGGTGTTTCTCTTGACTAATGAGATTGATGATTTGAGATTTTGAAATAAAATAAAAGGTATTACAAGATCAATATAATTTTTAGAGAAATTAAATTTTTTTGATTGATCAAATTGTTTCTTTCTTGTGAAATGGATTTTGAAAAGGATTTCAAAATCATTTGAAGAATATTTTTCCCTAATAATGATGATTAAGTAAACTATAATGGATAATAATTTTTTGATAGATTCATTTCCATTTATCCTGATAAAGGATATTTAATTTGTAAAAAACATTATTAAAGTATGAAATGAATTATTTCATGTTAAAATGAAAATGGTTCTATAAATAAAATACCCATAATACTTATATTATTATTTGACATTACAATCCATATAAATAACCTAAATAACTACAACATTTAATAATTTTTTAACATAATTTTTTATCAGATACCTTTCCATATATATCCCCAAAAATATAATATCATTATTTTAAAATAATCTATCATGTCAAACCTAAGGGTTACACAAACATAAACTCAAATAAAAATCTCCAAAAAGATTATTAAACACGTCAAAATCTATAACTTAAAACCTTGAAATGGGTTTCTATGCCTTTAATATTTTGACTAACATTAATCTTATAAACCCATTATGGTATATGTAACTCTTAAGATAACCTCACATGAAAACATCCAAATCTAAAAATTTGTGTGAACCATTTTCAATAATTACAACTATAAAGTCTAATCCTTAATTATTAAATATTCTAGTCAATTTAGACTATAATTCAATTTCTTTATTCTCCAAATATATATATATTGTTTAGAGTTTATTTCATTTGTTTTTTATTATTGCATAAATAATTATTACATCACGAAGCTTAAACTTCCACCTAGTATCCATTCATCGCATAAAAAAACATTTATAACGATACAATTATTCTTTTAATAAAACATTATTATGATTTTCAACGTGACATCTCCATTATTATAACTTTTCCTTTAAACTTTCGAAAAAAATTGAGAACATGGGATGAGAAAATTAATTATCATTAATTCGTATCAAAATAATGAAATTAAACTATTAGTCCATGCGTACTCATAAAAAAATTCATTTTCAAAATAACATTTAGGATTAAAATAAACATTTTATTACCCACAAAATGACCTTCTCCAACTAAATATTTTAATAATAATTTTAAAAATAAATTTTAATGGAAAAAAACTTCATATGGTTTCATTATAATCAAGAAAAATTACAAAAAACATTTTCAAAAAGTTATACTTTTCACCCATAGGAGGTATAAAATACTTTCCTTTAAATTAAACTCATTATCTTACCTTGTAAAATTGTAAGATTTCCAGACAAACCATATCAAGCATAAATAAACCATGTAGGAAACTTAATAAATAATTATAATATCACTATTTCAAATGGAGTAACCTTTATAGCTAAAAATAGAAGAAAACTCATGGTTACACATTAAATAAACGTCACGGTTTTACTGGGAATACAAATCAATGTTTCTATTGGAAAATTCAACATTAGAAACTTGAAAACACAAATAATACCATAGTAATTAAAGAGATATCACAAACCCAAAAATATTTAGTTTATATAAAACCAACCAATAATCATAAAAAATTCCCACGAACCATAAAATAATCACAACACCTTAAATCTTACTATTTTCAAAATATTCTCTTCACCCATAAGAGAAAAATTCTTAAAATTGAAATATTCATTCCATTTTAAAACCCTCTTAGAATGTAACTAGAAAATATAGAAGATGTTTTTTAATTGAATAAAACATGGATTATTTTAGAGTAAATAAAATAATAGTTACAATGGGGGGAAAATGCCATTGTCACTATATATGTTGAAATAGAACATTCTATTTCTCTAAAGTAAAGAAAGTAATAATTTCCATATAAAGAATATAAAAATATTCTTTTTGAAAACCATTGAAATAAACTAATAAGAGACCTAAAAATTTCTCTATAAATATTTTATTTCCATATAAATAAATCCATAAAATAAATTTAAAGAAACATGGACATGGAACGAGACAATTGTTTTAAGCTAAACTATATAAGATTATTTTTTAAAAAAAGTACACTAACTCTAGTATGACACGTTATGTATGTTATTTATATTCCTAAATAAAAAAGGATTATTTTAATTATTTAATTTCATAAGATCCATTTTCAATTTAATTATTCCTTTTATTTTCTTTTATAAAATTTTATATAAAATTAATTAATCAATTTAGTTCATGTCAGATGTTTTGATGATATTTAGCTTATACGTCTAAAACTGAATTTGGTAGGAATACTATAAAAAATATAACATTATACCATCATATACATAATAATAATCATGAAATAATTATATTTTTGTAATTAAATTATAATTTTAAAATCAACCATGAATGATGGTTTTGAAAAATTAACTACATTAAAATCACAAAGATGACATGTCGTATGTACGCATGAATACTGTTTCAATTTTTCAATGATCATTATGTAAAGAATAAAATTATTATATTTTAATTATAGTATGATAATTTTATCATAGATAAAATATTATTTATTTAAATATATATATATATATATATATAACATTCATGTGATGTGGTGATGAAAAACCAATTACATCACTTTGTGGAGGAATTAGTCCATACGTAGGCACAAATAATGATATCATTTTTTAATTAATATAAATAAAAGATAATAAATGATATATTATATTTTTGTAATTATAAATAATTCAAGAATATCCTATATATATTTATATATTAAATCCATCATTATAACTAGCTATAAGAGGAGCTGATAGAAAATGAATTACATAGGTTCGTGAGGTGGTAGTTTGTTAAGAACATAAAAGATAGTTTAGTTTCCCATTAAAGTGAAGAAGAGATAGGTATAGGTTATTAAATTAACATTATAACATATAATAATATTTAAGATACTGGTTTTTTTATTTTAGGATATTTGAATAAGATTTGAATAAGTTATAAAATAAACAAGATGGAAACAGTTGGTTATGAAATGTACCTCTTCTTTGAAAAACCTCTTAATATTTACACAAAAAGAATTCCTAGGTTAGTTTTATGATCAAAAATATTCCCCTATAAAATGATAAGATATGAAAACAAATTATATAGGTAGGTACTAGATAAGAAAAACGGTTCATGAAGTGCCTATAAAATTAAATAAGAGGTTCCATTTTATAAGATAATTGAGGGAAAATCTTGAAATTTCTAAAAATATTAAATTAATCTATATTAATTTTAACATTTAAATGTATCATAATTGATAAAATTATAAGATAATATTATTAATAGTTTAAATACTCTAAATCAATAAAATTTATAGATGTTTAGACTATATTTTAACCCTTATCTTTTTTATAACCCTCTGTTAACCCTTTTGACAGTTCAAGTGATATCACTATTTTTTACTCTAAAGGGGTTAATATAGTATCTATGAAAGACAAATTAAAAAAAAGGTCTATGGTTTTTAATTTTTAACTATATAACAATCCCCTGGCTGAAAATATTATTTGTTTTACAAAACTCATTTTATAAAATATTATTTATTATAATATTATATTAATGTTTCTTTTAGAACTATTAATTTAATTTTACTTTTTAATGTATAATGAAAAAGTGTAAATAAAATATTAATAATTATTACCGCTATAATATTTTATGTTTATCTAAATACATTGAAAACAAAAATTCATTCAAATTATATCACTTTTAATATTTCTAAAATAATTTTTTTATTTTTTTACTAATTGAATAAATATTTTATTGATGTAGTGTTGGAATTTAAGGTAATTATTTTGTCATGACCCACCTTCACCAAGATGAGAGAAGGGAAAACAGGTTGTCAGACACTTCCTTCTTCAAGTTGAAGGAGAGGTAATGACCCCCGAGACCCACCTTCAATAGGTCCCGGAGTGAGGACTAGCACTAAGGGTATAGAATCACACACAAGATGGAAGGCATTACCATTTTTTTATTTAATAGGATCAGGATATAAGATAGTAAATCAAAAAAACCCCAAAAGTGGAAATACAAGTAAATACAAAACAAACCATTCTCATATGCATGTTCTAAAATTAAATGATACAAAAGTAAAAGAAAACTCCCAAAGTAAGTACCAAAAGAAAGAAAAACAGAAATAGCATCTGTCCCAACGTCTGAACTAGTACGACCCTGCATGATCCCTAAAGTCCTCCAGGAAACCTGAAAATAGTTTTATATACGTAGGGTGAGAATACAATTATACTGAGTAGGGGAAACCAAAATCTCTCATGGACAAGTGGGGAGGAATTCTAATGCCCCATGAGAAAAGAGATAACCAAAATACCTAGCAAGGAAAACTGCCCACCCAAGCCTCACCAAGGCACTCTCCCCAAATAACACACGTCATGAAATATAATAGTTTTAACACATCGATGTTTGGGTACCACGTGCCACTTCCCCATTGGTTATTGAAGAAATCCTAAGCATATACCTCTCCCGCCATTCTCATCTTAGTCCCACTGCCACACCCCACCCGCATACACCAGGGCCACAAACACACATCCCGCCTGCAAACACCTAGTCCACAACAACCACGCATAACCACGCCCTCAAACACCTGGGTTAGAACAACTACCACCACGGCCGAAGACACCTGGGCCTCATCCCGAAGAAACTTGGGATACAATATGCCTGCACACACTTGGGCAACCACCAAAACTACCATGCCTGAAGAATCTTGGGCTATAATTGACCTCAGGCCATCACAGGCTGATCGACGAGTCTTGGGCTATTCGGGAAAGTGATCCACTACTTGAAAATAGTTCTATACCCACGGTTTTCCAAAACCGTGGGTATTGGCCACCTATACACACTGTTGTGCCAAATATTGTGGGTATAGTTTTCTTTTAAGACCTATACCCATGGTTTTAGAGAAAACCGTGGGTATATGGTATTTTTTGAAGACCTATACCGACGGTTCATGAAAACTGTAGGTATTGCGGTTTTTTTTGAAGACCTATACCCACGGTTCTCTAGAACTCTGGGTATAGCTTTCCCACATTATGGCTGGGAAATGAAATTAGGCGAGACACGGGAAAATTTGGCGGGCAGACATTTTTTCACATATTAATATATATGTGAAGATATATGTATATATAGTAGATAAAAATTCCAGGTTGGTTGGTCTATTGTTGGGGCTCCTCTACGAGGCTCACACTAGTCATTGTTTCAAAACCCAACAGTTTCATTTTTTGAACTTAAATACTAAATATTAATATATATAAAAAGATATATGACTACATAAAAGAAAAAAAGCCCAACTCGATTGGTTGGATTGACGTGAGTCTCAGCGTGAGTACTGGGTTCAAAACCCATCGTTCACTTTTTTTGAATTTAAATACGCTATATTAATATATATATATATATATATGCATATATATGAATATATAACAGATAAATATACTAGATCGGTTGGTGGTGCGGTCCTGATACTTGCCGCGATTTCCAGGATCGAAAGCCGACGTGCTTGATTTTTTTGAATTTAAATACATAATATTAAAATATAAAGTAAGATAAATGAATAAATAACAGATGAAATGCCCAACTCGGTTGTTCCACTTTTGTGTTGTGGTTTTGAGTCCCTGCATGTTGTGTGGGTTTGAAACCCTCTACCTGCATTTTTTGGATCTTAAATTTCCCACGGTTTGAAAACTGTGGGGTAAGTTCCCTGCCACGCTGTATAGCAAGGTGTTGCTGTGTGTCACACCTATACCCATGGTTCTACTAAACCGTGGGTATAGGTCAGGACCCCTATCCCGACGTCGTTCTATCCCAGGGTTCCCAAAACCATTGTTATAGCCTATACCCATGGTTTTGGAGGCTATAACCATGGTTTTGAACTGTGGGTATAGGTCGTTTTTTAGTAGAGCAGAAAAGGAGCTAATAACAAGCCACTCATATGAGTGTTCGAAAAAAACCCTCCCCCATGAAATGGGGGTGTTCGGCACTAGGTGCTCAACTTGGGTAGGGCTCTAATAAGAAACAAAAGTACTACAATTATATAATATATATAACAAGCACTCTTCCCAACCTAGGAGTTCCAAAACCAACCTATGCATGAACACCCTCATTAATATTCATTCACAAGAAGCAATGAACCCACAGTCGTATCGCCACTCATATCGGAAAAAAATTTCCCATAGAGTACATGATTGTTTTCATGTTCAAGTGATTCCATTTAAGTGAATTCTTCACCAATGGGATACTAACAGGTATAACCACAAGCCAGAGAAAGAGAAACAGCCAAACAACAATTTAAGCATTCCCACCCAGTTCTCTTGTAAGTCACAACAACAAAAGGATCTGAGAGATCCCTCAAAGTACTAGAACCAAAACAAGCCTCAAGATATAGCCCCACACAGATTCAGATTTGAAACCAACAACCGCGCCACAACAGTGGAACCCATCCCCAACCACATCACCCCATAAGCATCAAGCAGGAAAACACACCTCATACCAAAACTGAGTAGGGAAACATCTAGGTTCAAGCAACTCATTCATTAGGTTCTTCTTTCTGTTTGTTAATAGGGGTGACCACACAATGAATGATGTTCACTGGGCATCCATTTAACCAACTAAAATTTAGGTGATTAACCAATTTCAATGTTACAGTTATTTAATCACGTAAATATCCGGCAGCATAGAAGTTCATTAGTGCACAAGGAAAACAACCAACAACCATGATTTTCATTGGTAATGAGCCCGTACAATTCACAACACATAATCAAGAATAAGAAAATACAACCAAAACATTGACCCCCCTTCAGTCTTTAAAAGTCTTCCTGTTTTCTTCATTAACGTTTGGTGTCATCCTTCCTGCCAAAAAAAATGCATACCCACCCCACATGATACACAGTAAGAGAGGTGAAGGAAAAATCCTACTTGGATGATCAAAGATCGATGTTTCTCTTGACGTTCCAAGAGCTGGGGATGCACAACTTGTAGGGGAGGAATTTCAGGGACTCCAAGGGTGAGCAGAAAGGCACCAGCACAGGCACACCACATGCCTCAGGAAGGGGAACTCCAAATGCACAAAGAAGAAAAGGAGACTAGCCCGGAGGAAGAGGAAATAATTTCTAGAGTGATATAAAGATAAGCCCGAGCATTATTGGATATGATGATCTTCAGCAGCTTTAAAGGTCGATCGTGGTTTCACCATGCAGTTGAGTGGTTACACACAACATGATTAATTTTTATTTAATAACTCTCATCTGGAAAAGGTTGTAACAGTTGTGACTTTATGTATTTTATATAAATAGAGGGGAATGTTACACACAGCTGGGTCCGTTGAGGGTATCCGCACTCTTAGGAATTTAAAACACTGACTGTGGGGCTAAGAACTGGCTTGAACCACTTCCAAAAGATTAAAAATGATTAAATGTAGCATTACGGGAAAAACTGTAGAAGAAAAAACACGACAAGGCTGTGTGACACCGATCATGTCGCCCGGATCGGTGACACACCGATCATGTCCCACTGATCGTTGACACGCCAATCGGTCGCACCGATGGGTGACACACCAATCGTGTCGCACCGATCCATGAACCATCGATCGTGTCGCACTGATCAGTGACACACCGATCGTTTCCCACCAATTGGTGACACAATGATCAGTCACACGCCGATCGGTTGCACACCGATCAGTCCCACAATGATCAGTCGCTTTGATCGGTCGCAGACCGATTTGTCACACATGGATATGACTTCTTACCACTGAGACACCACCCTTAGGATCTGAAATTTGGAAAAGGGATGGACCATGATGGTCTAGGCCATTACATCAGATACCCCTCGAACTATTTTCGTCCTGAAGAATCAAAGCTAGGCCTGAAGAGAAGAGAGGGGTTTGAACCCCCCCCCCCCCACGAAAGATACCTCTCAGGGACAAACCATCCCATACAGCCACACCTAACTAAGGTCCATATTTTCCCAACACATGGTTCTAGGAGTTACATCATCCAAGTCAAGATACTATCATCTTTGGGTGGCACTGACTCACCCGCACGAGTTTAGTCACATCCACCTTAATGCGTCTTTATTAGGGGTCAAGTCCTCCCTTCCCCACCTATCAGGACTTTTCATAACATTCACAAGGTATGAAAACAAAACATCTCATAAACCAAAAAGGTCAGTATTACATCAAAAACAATTATAAAACAAAACCGAAGAAAACTCAAAATAGCTCTGGGTGTTGGGTGCGCATCTGTGCCTCCCATTCCTAGGTACTCTCCTCGAGCCCGCCATACCTCTATAACACACGAACCAAAGGGATGGTTTATCCATGTAGAATCTTATCCTCATGATCCTCGATCCTCACCAGTATTTCTACAAACATTGTTTCAGACTCAATATCTATCTTTCCCCAGTCGAGGACGTGTGAATCATCGTGTAGATATCATCGTAGCTGAGACACATGGAAGACATCATGAAGTCTTAGTAGCAGTGGTGGTAGTGCTAGCTGATAAGCCACTTCACCGTACCGCCGCAGCACTTCGAATGGTTATATGAATCTTGGATAAATCTTACTCTTCTATCTGAACCTACATTGTCCACGCCGATGGGAGACCTTCAAGAATACGTGGTCCCCGACCTCAAACTCTAAGGGTATCCTCATATTATCAACATATGAATTCTGCCGATCATGAGCCGCCTTCATCCTATCCCGTATAAGCTGAACCTTCTCTGTCGTGCTCTGCACCACCTCTAGTCCAAGAACTCCTGCTTCCCTAACCTCAGTCTAGTACACGGGTGAGCGACATGGCCTCTCGTACAAATCCTCTAATGGAGAAATGCCAATGCTAGAGTGATAGCTATTATTGTAGGAAAACTCTACCAGAGGCAATTTCCACACCCATGACCCCCCAGAGTCCAGAATACATTCCCGTAGCATATCCTCCTTTGTATAGATAGTGCACTCTATCTGTCCATCTGTCTGGGGGTGTAAGGCATTGCTAAGATGTTTCTAGGTACCAAAAGCATGTTGTAATACTCTCCCGACTCGTGAGGTAAACTGTGCATCCCTACCCAAGACTATGGACCTCGGAATTCCATGAAATCACACTACCTCATCCACGTACCTCTCTATTAAGGCATCCACTACACCCAACTCCTTGATCACCATAAAGTGAGCCGATTTCGTCAACCGTTCCACTACAACCAAGATAGCATCACAACCTCCTTGAACATTGGGTAGTCCTGTGACGAAATCCATCAAGATATCATCCCACTTCCACACTGGGACATCTAAAGGTTGTAACAGACCCCCTGGGATGCGGTGTTCAATCTTCACTTGCTAACACATGAGGCACTTTGCTACGAACTCTACCACCGCCCACTTCACCCCAAGCCACCATAATTGACCTCTTAAGCCCTGGTACATTTTAGAAGCTCTCGGTTATACTGCCAACGGTGAGTTTTGGAACTCACCAATAACTCTCTCATGCATCATCTCTAGAACAAACAACTTCCATCTGAAAAGCATACGATTATGACTTCCACACTTTTTGAGCATCACCATGGTTAACCTGATCATGCATTAGTTCACTCTCTATGTCTCCCCACTTAGACTCCTCCACCAGCCATAGGAGAGAGGATTGCACTGTCATCTGACATAGACAACCCCTACCACCATCCTCCCTTACATCTAGGTGCAGGGCATCCATCTCCTCCATCGCCATCCAAGCATCTACCAACTCTCGAACCACATCCTCCTACAACTTACTGCTGAAGGAATCAACCACCACATTCCATTTTCCTGAGGTGTAATAAATATCGATGTCATAGTCCATAAGGGACTCCATCCACCTTCGTTGTCGTAAGTTCATGTCCCGCTGGGAGAAGATATAATTCAAGATTTTTTGATCTGTGAAGACCACGAAGCGCTCCCTGATGAGGTAATTCTGCCACAACATTAGTGAGAACACGACTCCCGCAAGATCCAAATCATGGTTGGCATACTTATGCTCATGGGGACGTAAATTTCTAGACCCATAAGAGATCACCCCTTGTCATTGCATCGGTACACACCTAAGGCCTTGTCCTAAAGTATCACATAATACCTTATATGTCACCCCTTCTTCTTGGAACCTCATCACTATGGTACTTACCTACTTCTCCTTCGAATAGATAAAGGCTGCCTCACATTGCCCATCCCATAAGAAGGCCTCGTCCTTCTTGGTCAAGAATATCAAAGGTTCTGTAACTCAAGAGAAGTTTGGTACGAACCTCCTGTAGTAACATTCCAGTCCAAGTAAACTACGAACCTCTTCCATGTTCTTGTGTGGTTCCCAAGAAACAACTACATCGACCTTCAATGGGTCCACTGTTATTCCCTACTTGGACACCATGTGCCCAAGGAAGTGCACATCTCACATCCAAAACTTGCACTTGGACAATTTCTCATATAGTTGGTGCTGTCAGAGGACCTCTAAAACTGTTCTCAGGTGTTTAGTATGATCCTCCCTTGACCCTTAGTTGATCATTATGTCTTCAATAAACACAACTACAAACTGATCCAGGTATTCCCGGAAGAAGGAGTTCATGAGTCCCATGAACACAGCTGGTGCATTCGTAACACCGAACGACATGACTACAAAATCAAAGGGTCCATACCTATATCTGAGGGCAGTATTTGAGATGTCTCTCTCCTTCACCCTCAACTAGTGATATCCAGACCATAGATCAATCTTAGATAACCAACCTTCTCCCTTCAGTTGGTCAAAGAGATCGTCTCTCCTCGGAAGAGGGTAGAGATTCTTGACTGTCACCTGATTTAGTCTCGTGTAGTCTATTTACAGTCTGATACCACCATCAGCCTTCTTTGGGAATAATACTGGAGCACCCCATGGTGGAACACTTGGTTTAGCAAATCCCTTCTTCATCATATCGTCAATCTGAATCTGCAACTCCCGCAACTTAGAAGGCGCCATCTGGTAGGGAGCCATCGAAATTGGATGGGCACCGGGTTGCAAGTCTACCCCGAACTCAACATCATGTCGAGGGGGTAGAGTCGCCACCTCTTCAGGGAAGACGTCCCTAAACTCACTGACAATCCCTGGGACTTCCACCATTTATGTATCCTCTGACTCCACTGACAGTTCTACTAATAAGGAAAGGAGGGGTCCACTCTCCGTTTACCTTCCTAGTAGCCCCGCTCGTCGATGAAAGTTTCATGTTGGCCACCCAAGTCTGAAAATACGATCCTTCCTCACAAGTAGTCAATAAATGGTACAAAAAAAGAATAGTCAGTCAATGCTTAGGATGACATCGTATGGATGTATCTAGAACAGTTGAAGATACCTGATTGACTGATGTGGCCCTATAATCAGTCTACACCCTAGACAAACATAAAACAAGTCGGTCTGACATCTGAATGGTGTACTAAACACCAGGGGAACTGGAAGTCTCTTATAATATAGGCCCAGAGCACGAACCATATTGGGCATAACAAATGAGTGTGAAGCTCCTGTATCGAACAAGGCATAGGCAAGAGTACTAAACAAGATGATCGTACCTCGAACGACTTCCGGCCCTACTGAAGTTACTGTCTCTACGGCGTGTAACTGCACATGCCCATCTCCCATGCCCCTCGGCTGTCGGCAGCCTCCCTAACCACGCCCTAGTCGAGGTCCCTAAGGAGTGCCCTGAGGTCAGCCTCCTTATGCGACGTCTGCCCTTGGAGGAGCGGAAGCTCACTGTCCCTGCTACTGCTGCTGAAAGGGCCTGGCTAGAAACTTCTGTGGCTAGGGTGGGTCCTGCACTGGACCACCCCCATTGTACTGTACTCGGTCTGGGAACTGATTCCGAAGGTTCCCATGGCTTCCATATTTGAAGCATTTCAGTTTTGGGCCCGAAAGGAAATGGAAAGGACTGGGAGATCGGAACTGGAACTACTGGGGCCTACTCCCTACTAGTAGAAACCTAGAGGGCCCTGATGCTAGAGGCCTACTGCTGATGGTCTTCCCCTTTGACGAGCCCAACTGGATTACCTCTCGTGATACACCTCTCAGCGTGTGCCTCCTCTCCACCACCTCAGCTTTCTTATGGACCTCCAAGTATGTCAGTAAGGTGAAGGGAGTAACAACATACTGAAGAGACGGTCTAAGTGCCTCCTCCAAACGTTTCGCCTAAGACTCTTCATCTGGAAAGAGGTTCAGAGAAAAGCGGAGGATATCCTTAAACTTGATCCCCAACTCTCTCACTGACATGCTCCCCTGCTAGAGGGAGAGTAGCTCCTGCCTCTTCTCATCCTTCATCATGGAAGAGAGGAATTCTGCCTGAAACTCCCTCTCGATGTCAGTCCACATAACCTCGGCCTCTCTCTTCTCTCTGAGGTAGAGCGTACACCACTGAAACGCTGCTCCCCACATCTGGATTATATCAAGAGGAACCCAGTACTTTGTTGGAGCCCGGATCAAGCTGAAAGCTATCACCAGCTCCTCTAGACAGCTTTCTGTCTCCATGTCCGAGGTGCTGCCATCGTACTTCCCAAGGGTCTATCGCTGAAAGGAATTAAGTGTCCTCTACCGATCAGCAAATTCAACCTCCTGGGCCCTAATCTCCTACACTAATCGTGGTTGTCTCCTAGGTGCCATAGCTTCAATGTAAATAAGGAGTGCCTAAGCCCGAGTAGTGTAGAATATTGTTCTTAATTTTTCATAGACTTATTTTTCATTTTAAATCCCCAAAAATAACCATGAAACACGAGAACAAAAGTCATTATGATTCATGTACCTTCCCTAGGGTCTATACCCTACAATCAATGTAGCCTTACTTAGTCGTTCGGTAGGCCCAAATTCCTTGCATCAGATCAAGGGGGGACCTAAAATCCTGTGTCCTAGCTGGTCATTCCTGGCCTATTTCACACACCAAGATTGTCAAACATTGTTTCCCTACCATCCGATGCAATCCTCACTATGCCTAACTCCAAAATCTATCCTATCTCCCAACCTCCCTTTGGTACCATTCTGTCACGACCCGCCTTAACCAAGATGAGAGAAGGGACAACAGGTTGCAAGACCCTTCCTTATTCAAGTTGAAGGAGAGATAATAACCCCTGAAACCCGCCTTCAATAGGTCTCGGAGTGGCGACTAGCACTAAGGGTATATAATCACACACAAGATGGATGTCATTACCCTTTTTAATTTAATAGGATCAGAAGATAAGATAGTAAATCCCAACAACACCAACAGTATAAGTACAAGTAAATCCAAAACAAACCAATCTCATATGCAAGTTTTAAAAGTAAATGATACATAAGTAAAAGAAAACCCCTAAAATAATTTCCAAAAGAAAGAAAAACAGCAACAACAACAGTCCCAACGTCTGAACTAGTACGACCCTGCACGATCCCTGAATTCCTCCTGGAAACCTGAAAACAGTTTTATATACATAGGGTGAGTATACAAGTATACTCATTAGGGAAAACCAAAATCTCTCGTGCACAAGTGGGGAGGCATTCTAATGCCCCGTGAGAAAAAAGATAATTGAAACACCTAGAAAGGAAAAATGTTCACCCAAGCCTTACCAAGGAACGCTCCCCAAATAATGGAAGTCAATAAATATAATAGTAATAACACATCGATGTTTGGGTACCCCAAGCCACTTCCCCACTGGTCATTGATGACATCCTACGCATCGAACCTCTCCCACCATTCTCACCGCAGTCCCACTGCCACACCCCGACTGCACACACCTGTGCCATAACTACACATCCTACCCGCTAACACCTGGACCACAAAAACCATGTGTCACCATGCCCACAAACACCTAGGCCATAACAACTACTACCACTCCCGAAGACACATGGGCCTCATCCTGAAGACACTTGGGAGACAACCTGCCCGCACATACCTGGGAAACCACCACAACTACCCTGCCTAAAGAATCTTGGTCTATAATGGACCTCAGGCCATCATAGCCTTCCTGATGAGTCTTAGGCTATTTGGGAAAGGGAGCAAAAAAAGAGCTAATAACCAGCCACTCATAGAAGTGCTTGGAAAAACACCCTCCCCCATGAAATGGGGGTGTTCAGCACTAGGTGCTCAACTTGGGTGGGGCACGAATAAGAAAAATAAGAACTACAATTATATAATATATATAACAAGAACTCATCCCAATGTAGGTGTTCCAAAACCAACCTAAGCACAAACACCCTCGTTACTATTCATTAACAAGAAGCACCAAACCCACAACCGTATCACCACTCATCTTGGAAAACAATTCCCCATAGAGTCCATCATTATTTTCATGTTCAATTGATTCCATTTAAGTAAATTCAGCACTATTGGACAACTAAATGGCATAACCACAAGCCATAGAATGAGAAACAGCCAAACAATAATTTAAGCATTTACACCCGGTTCTCTTGTAATGTCACAACAAAAAAGCGATCTGTGAGATCCCTCAAACTACTAGAACCAAACCAAGCCTTGATATTGCCCCAAACAGCTTCAGATTCACAACCAACAATCGCACCACAACAGAGGATCCCATCCCCAACCACATCATCCCATAAGCATCAATCAGGACAACACACCTCCTACCAAAAAAGAGTATGGAAACTTCCAGGTTCAAGCACATCATTCATTAGGTTCTTCTTTCTGTTGGTCAACCGGGGTGCCCACACAAGGAATGACGTTCACTGGGCATCCATTTAACCAACCAAATTTAGCTGATTAACTAATTTCCATGTTACATCTATTTAATCAAGTAAATATCTAGCAGCACAGAATTTCATTAGTGCATAAGGGAAAACCACCAATGGCCATGATTTTTATTGGGAATGAGCCCATACAATTAACAACACATAATCAATAATAAGAAAATACAGCAGAAACATCGACCACAACCTCCCTTCATTCTTTAAAAGTCCACTTGTTAGCTTCATTAATGTTTGGTTTCATTTGTCCCACAGAAACAAAAGCATTACCATCCCACATGATACACAGTAAGAGAGATGAAGGAAAAACCCTAATTGGATGATCAAAGATCAATGTTTCTCTTGACGGGCCAAGAACTGGGGATGCGCCACTTACAGGGGAGGAACATTAGGGACTCCAAGGGCGAGCATAAAGGCTCTAGCATAGGCGCACCACTTGCCTAGGGAAGGGGAACTCCAAACGCACGAAGAAGAAAAGGAGACTAGCCCAGAGGAAGAAGAAAGAATTTCTTGTGTGGTCTAAAGATGAGCCCAGGCGTTACTGGATATCAAGATCTTCGACAGATTTAAAGTCGGATTGTGGTTTCACCACGTGGTTGGGTGGCTACAGATGACAGGATTAATTGTTATTTAATAACTCTCATTCGGAAAAGGTGGTAACAACTGTGACTTTAAGGATTTTATATAAATAGAGGGGAACATTACACACAGCTGGATCCGTTGAGGGTCGCCCCACTCTTAGGAATTTAAAACATTGGTCGTTGGGCCAAAAATGGTCTTAAACCACTTCCAAATGTTTGAAAATGTTTAAAAGTAGTCTTATAGAAAAAACTATAGAAGAAAAAAACCCGACAAGGTTGTGTGACAACGATCGTGTCACACCGATCGGCGACACACCGATCATGTCACGTTGATCGATGCCACACCGATCGTGTCGCGCTGATCGGTGACACACCGATCATGTGGCACCGATCGGTGACACACTGATTGTGCCATGCTGATCGTTCTCCAACCAATCGGTCGCACTGATCGGTTACACACTGATATAACGTCCAACCACCGGGACACCACCCTTAGGATCTGAAATTTGGCAAAGGGATGGACCATGATGGTCTTGGCCATTACATATTTAATCACTAAAAATAAAAAATAATGTACCATGATAAGTAAAAATAATTTATATTTAAATTGAATATTTATAACCTAACATACCTTTTTTTATCCTTATGAAAAAAATTTAATGATAATAAATTTAAGACTGTGATGTTACTCACACTTATTTACAAAAAATATTATATAGGTGAAAATCAAGTCTATATGGAACCAAAAGAACATATATTAGTTTTTTTTGTATTATGGATGAAATATAATCATCGAATAGAATTTTGGAAATTTTTATGGTTAACCCTAGTCATTATCAAATTATTTTTACCCTAATTTACCTAATTTTAATTTTACTGTGGTAAAAAACATTCTATAATTACTATTCATAATGGCTAAAATAGAAAGAAAATAATTACCAAATTCGAACCAAAAAATTTCAAATATGTTATTCATATTATAAAATTCAAAACATATAGGTTGTGGAATTTAACATAAAATTAATCCCACAAAAAGCGTTGAAAATTAGTTTTTAGATAAATGCCTTTTTTAGTATACAAATGCTTTTAAAATAAATTTAAGTGTAAAATTCATAATAAATACTATAATCAGGTTTTTAAAAAAAAATAACTAATAGAAATTTAAAAGTATATAGAAATTGAATTTTTATTTAAAATTACTTTAAAGAAAATATAGTTTTTAATAAAATTATTTTTTTTCACTATTCGTTGAAAAACCAAACATTAAAGAGATTACCTAAATTTCACTATAGTTTAATTTTCATATGATGTATTCAAAATTGATAGAATTTATATCAACTAATCTTTTAAATTTTCATAAATTGATTATAATATTCTCCAAAAAAGATATAAATTATATTTTCGAACAAAACATAATTTTAAAGTACAATATGATTTCTAAAAATTGTGTGTGTATTTATTAAGAATAAACAAAAAAATTATATTTATTATGAAAATAATATATATATATATCTTAATTTTGATAATATTGTTCATACCCATAAATTCAATGACTACATTAAAATAGTCATATTTAAATAATAATTTTATGTAGTTCATTTATGCTCAATGTGGCATTTCATATATTTATCAAACATAATTTCATTTAAAAATATTAGGGTATTACATTATTTTACAATAGGATTCATTAAACGTCAATTCAAATTTATTTACCATTTACATGATTATTTCCTTATAAAATGGTATTCTCTTATTTCACTTCTCTAATTTAAATTCCTTTTTTTAATAATAATATGTGGTGGCCTTTTATAGGATAGTACTTTATAGTGTACATGAATGTCGACTAAAAATATGTTTCATGTTATTAAAAATACCTCCAAGTATACATGTTTGTGGGAATGAAGATTATCTGAGAAGAATGATAACATTTTGTTGGGATTATTATAAACAACTATCGTCATTAATCAAGGATTTTAATTTCCAAATGAGATTATTTATAGAAATTAAATTCCCAAAACTTTTTAAGGTAAGATGATGGTTTATTTAGTTAAAAATGATGGATGATTGCATTATTTAGGGTAGATGTATTCTAGTTAAGGTTATATAAACTAATCAGTATCACACTACTCTATATTTCATACTAGTCACAACATGAACTAATGAGTCAGATAAACATGAATGGTGCACTATTAATATGGATATATGTGAATGGAGTGTTACAAAAGTTTAGTTTCATGAATGAAGTGTCATCAAAATCAGTGATTTATGGGATAGAAAACGTATAATATTTTCCTAATAATTCTAGATTAGTCCCCTCATTAAGGTTTAAAATAGTAATAAAATGTTAATATAATTATTTAAGAGTATCCCTCTATATAATAATAACTAGAGTTTGGAAACTTTAGTGTAACTATCTGAGTAAATGAAGTTTAGTGAATAGGTAATAGTGGAGAAAGTGGTGAAAAACTACTTTTGTTAAGACAGTTTCATGAATATAAGTTACTTGAATGTATTTATTCAAAATATACTTAGGAAAACTGCGTAATGTGAAACATTTTTCACAAAGACATTTATACAGGAACCCTAGGGAAAACATACATGTAGAGATAATGGTTATTGAACAGAAAGAAGAGTGAAGGTATTTAAGAAAAGTATACTTGATCGAACATGGTTGGATGAAAAATCTTTATAAATATAGTTCCATGACTAACCCTTGGAAGACACACTTGAGTATATGATGTTTTATGAATTGAACTAGAACAAAAAATATTTATAGAATTAAACCTAAGTTATGGTTCTATGATGAAGGAATACAAGGGTGAAGGGATACTAGAGTAAAACCATAAAGAAGAAAATGCAATCCTAGAAGAATCCATACTTGGGTTAGTCTATATTTTGGAGGAGCCATGTCTAATGAAATAATGATAATTTCATTACAACATAATAGTTTAGTCAACAATATGTAATTAACCTAAACTATTTTTAATGATATGTAAGTTACCTTCATGTTGATAAATGAAGGATACTACCATTAGGAGTATTTCATAAAGGGGGAGTTGATGGAAGTGTTCTAAGGGAGGTAGTATAATATTACGTAAATTCATTTAAAAATATTATGTTAATTAAATAGAGTTATAATGGATTAGAAACTATATGAATAATATTATTTAATATTAGTATATTTTGGTACACTAACACAATGTCGTATGCAAACTCCTTGGACTGAACTTGGTGGAGAGCCAAGTAAAATTGTTAAGTCTTGTTTTTCCTTTCTGTAATTTTTATTTTTCTAGATGTGTGATTCATAAAGTCATGTTAAATTAGTTCTTACAAAAATTAGAATAGGATCCAATATAAGGATATATAAATTTCCCACCCTGATTCATCTCTCTCTTCTCAATTCATATCTAAATGAAACCAGTGGTATCAGAGTTGAGGTTATATCCAGTGAATCAGTCATTGAGAGTTATGAAAAATGTATTCAGTGAAAATGGAGTTACTCTATTTTCTATAATAAATTTTTAAATTTCTAGGATTAAAATCATATAACACAAAAAAATAACTTAATATAGTGGTTTTATTTTCTTCTATACAATCGAAATGTTTTAGTGATGTATTAGAATGATATATGAAGAAATAGATAAGAAACATATCGTTATTGAGGTTTATTTTAAAAATTATTTATATTTATCTATTTCAAACCAATATTTATTTGAAGGTGTTGAATTTCCATAAATCCCAATACATGTGGGATCATCTAGAAAATATATCTGAATTTAATACTAAGGTGATGTTGGGGATACTTAAATTTTTTCATAGTAAGTACGATGACTTGATGATATTATCATATGAAAATATTGATGGATTATTTAGCAAAATCAATTAGGTTTTTTTCTCTATACATGGACTTAGTGAGGAAATATATTATTTTAATATTGTGAATGACGCTATATGTATAATTACACCTCTATATAATTCATAATTTTTTGGTATTAAGGAGAGAAATTTGGAAAAACCTTTACTGTATGATCTACAAAGAAGCCTGGTTTCATATGAAATATATATAGTTATCCATAAAAAACTTAAAGTCACTCAAATACAAATATTTCTTTAAAGAATTTTGAAAAACATGATTTTTCTAAAATTAGAGATAGCCAATAAGATATAATTGATAAATTCCTCTCTCTCTTTTGGCATGTTCAAAATACAAAAAATTTAGATTTGATAGAAATATTCCCTTGGATTGTTTTTTATTTTGTGAGGTTTAAAACATTAAAGCATGGTTCCTAATGAGTTTTGATGAAAATTCAGATGAAGAATAAATTGTATCGAATCAAAAAAGGAGGTTTCATATCAAAAGATACATCAAATAAATAAATTTATTCAAAAAAATAACTTTTTTGGGAATAAATTAGTATGAAGAGAAGAAGATGATATGGTATATTATCTAGAAGAAATTGAATCATAGTTTAAGTAAAATATAAAATATTTTATGATGAATACGATTGAATATTAAAAATCTAGAAGGGAAGAGGACAATATACCATAAGGTGTTATTAATCTCAAGTAAGAAATTGAGGGGATCACAAAGAGATCAATTTTAAAATAATGAAAAAGTGAAATATTGGTAGTTCTTTAAAATAAAACTCTTAATATGTGGTTTTTCTTGATATTTAGATTAACTAGAAAAAATTAACTAAAATATCTGTCATTCAATAATGTTAACATATAATAAGTGGTGATTATCAAGATAAATATTATAGAGAATATTAAGTGGATTTATGACCTTAGTTATTATGTAATGTAAAACATAAAGAATTTATAAACCCTTTATAAAGATGTTGGTTCCTTAAGGAAGTAAATTTTAATCCAAAAAAATTCAAGTGATTAAAGAAGAAATTTCACTTCAGTAATTTTTGACATAAAAAATTATTGGAAAGTGCCAAATGAGGAAAAATATGTGTTGAGAAAATTCTCAATGAAAAAAGGGCAAGGTTCTTAGGTAAAATTATTATTGGTTGTGATTTTGAGACATCAAATATAGGACTAGTTACATACTATAAAAAAGGGTTCTATAAGGCTATAATTTTTAGTGTCAATGCTATGACATGTGAAATGAAGGCTATGATAGTCAAGAACAAAGGAAGGCAGGGGATGGAAAATATTATCATACCTTATAGGTTAATTAACAAGTAATGAGTTATTCACTATTTGGGGACATAAGGTGGAAGGTTAATGAGATGATATTTTATCATATGAAGTGTCAATTTCATTGTCATTCTGTCCACACCATGTCTTATTAATAAGAGGTCATAATCTATTTTAACCAAGAAACACCCATGATTCAGAAAAGAATAATTATTCCTTATCCTTCATCACATAGAGGAAATTATTTCTATAGTTATTATTTTAAATGTTTTAATTTTAGGAATAAATATATTTAATACATGAAAATAAAAAATAGTGATTATCAACAAATAAGTAAAATGAAAGTGAATGAAGAAACTGATAATGTTTTTTTAGAAATAAATGCTCCACATTTGATGAATTAGAAGAGAGTGATTATATCAAATTTTTAGAATAGGAAGATGAGATTCTACCATATTCCATCACTCACTAGGGAATCTCTTGTAATGAAAAATAAAAATATATAGAAGGCTAGTCTAGATGAAATTTCTCTCAAGGATATGAATAAAAATATCACCTAGATCCTTGACCATGGTATTTCATCCAACAATACTAGAAATATATACATTCTAGAAAATATTAATGGTAGAGTTTATGTAAGAATTCATTTCAACAATTATGAATACTAGAAAATATGTGGTAGTGGAAATAACAAATTTATAGGTGTTGATTTGAATAAGGTATAATTACTCTTTGTAGATGGTTTATGACATGACATGTTGAGTTCATGTCAGCCATGTGACTCTTAAATTGTGGTTACATTTAATAAAAATAGGTTATTAATTAAAGAAACAGTTGGTAAATCTACCATGTAATGGTCGAGGATAAATGGAAATCTATGTCATTTGAATATTAAAGAAAATTAATTTCTCCTACGATTAGAAGAGGATAAAAACTTGTTTCATTAGAGGATAGGAAACATTCACCAACAAAACATTGAGAAATTATCCAAGATAGTTGTGGTGGTTGATCATATAAATATGAAGTAAGATCATGAAAATTCATGTGATTGATGTATATAAGAAAATATGGAATGAAATATATATCATTAAAATAAGAAAAGAGGATCTATTCTAATTAATCTATCTTGAATACATGTGTATATTCCAACGAATCAATTAGGAACAAATTGATACAGGCATTTAATCATCTTTTTTATGATTATTATAGAAAAGAATGTGTTATGATCATGAAAGGAAAAAAACATAATCCATTTAGTGAATAAAGAGGTATTAACCGAGACTCACAAATGATATTTCATGCATTATTAATTTTTTAAAACCAAAAATGGAACAAAATACATATATCTTAGATGGAAAACTACCTTTAGAATCATTTAAATAAGAACGAGGTATCCTCAATAATAATTCTATAGTATAAAGATGTTTTATAAGGAATAAATTGGTTAGTGAATAATATGACCCAAATGTTTCCCATTCAGAACAATGTCTCTAATCACTACTAGAAAGAGGTAGTTCATATAGTTTTGTATACTAAAAACTAAGAGGTTATATGCCTAATAGAGGAGATTAAACACTACAAAAAAATTCAGAATTAAAACCTTATCTAAAACGTTTTCATTTCATTTGAAGAAGGTGCTGTATTCTGAATAAGGAAGGAAATCATAGAAAGTATGGTTATGTGGTAGATGGAGGATTATTTCTAGGATTCTCAAAAAATAGTAGGTCCTATAAATTATTTAAAAAATCCTAAATAGAATAATTGAATGTTATGATTTAAAAATCTAAAAATAAAAATTTGAAAATAATTATCAAGATAAAACATTGCTAAATTGTTTGAAGAAGAGGATAAAATTTATTGAGTTCATGTGATTTTAAAATGTTCCCCAATAGATTAGTATTCCAAGGAAGAATAAAAGGAGGATATTATTTTGTAATAAAGTAATTCTACACCTTAGAGGATAAGTATAAGAGTGTAAGTTGATCAATCCAACATAATTATAGTTAAATCTGTGCTAAAAAAATATAAAGTATGAGGAATGTAGAGAATGACATTATGTTGTAGATGGTGGAACCAATATTTTAAGACGTAGAGAAACCTGATTTATAAGTTATATCCACAAATAAGTAATTGAATAAAACCAAAAAAAATCAAACATGGGAGCCTATTAAGAATCAATAACATCATGACTTTATTGGAACAAAGTTGATCTAGAATAATAAATTCAACAATCATGGAAATAAGATTTAAATTATAGAATGACTAAATTGTAAATGTTGTGATTAGGTAAAATGTGTGGATATTAAAGATACAATTTCACCATTTTTACAACATGAGTTAGTTAGTATTTTTCTATAAATGGTGACTTCGATAGAATTCAAAATTTATCAGATTCAAGTGAAAATAGTGTTATTGAATGGTGCACCCTAACTAAATGTTTATATTGAATAGTTAGTGAGATTAATGGTTGGAAATTACGATACCAATGTTTGAAGATTAAATCCGGACATAAATGGTCTAATGGATGACCCATGAAAATATTATGTTTATTTAAAATCATAAATCCAGAATATTGAATTAGAAATAGGTGGTGTTGATCACATCTTTTTTAAAATACATCCAAATTAGAACTATTCATAGTGGTAATGTAAGTATATGATATAATATTTTGTAGAATAAGAAAATTAAAGAGGATTTTTCTAATCTAATGAGGTTATAATTTGAAATTTCTATTATTTGAAAGATCACATAATTTTTGGGACTATATGTCGCTCTGAAATAGAAATATACTTTTATATATTAGGATAAGTATGAAATATAACATTCAAAGAAGCTTCAGATTCATGATTACAATCCAGTTTCATATTTATTTTTTGTTATAACCATTCTTTGGAGGAAAATGTATGGGAGACATTAGGATCATACCTTGTACAACAAGATAATTGGATGTCTTCTATATTTGAATGATACATGGTCTCATATAATTTTGGACGAATTTAATTTAGGCCATTTACAATGAAGTCAAAATTGAGATTATATCACAGTAGTTCAATTAATTTTAAGATATATTGAAGCAAATATTAGTAATGGATTAAAATTTTAGGAAGGAAAGGATCACGAGTTATCAACATTTTCTAATGAAAACTGGGTTGGTGATGTGGGGAACCATAAGTACAAGAGTGGTGGTGCATTCTTCCTTGGAAGCACATGTGTGTGATAGTTGAGTAGTAATATTGAAAGAACCCCATTGATCATAATATAAATAGAAAAAATCATAGTGTAAAATGCAGTCAATAAGCATCTATGGATAAAAAATATTTGGAAGATATTTTTGAAGAAGTTAAATAGACAATGGTGATTTTTTTTCACAAAAAAAGTGTGATTGAGCTCATAACAAATACATTACAACATTATCATGATAAATATATTCACATCAGATAACAGTTTTTCAAATAAAAGTTGGAATAAGTTTTGATAAAAATAGAACATATTGGAACATGTGAGTATGTATAAAACAACATGACCTAGTAATTGGAAACTCCATAATTTGAGAAACATAAATTGAAAATTTGTGTTCAACCACCTCCCTCCTTTTGATGATGATTTTATATTTTCTATCTCTTCATTTCTATATTATGTTTTATATGGTGTGTTTCGGGATTGGATGTTTATTTCTCTTTGGGATTATTTTCAAATGGGTATAGTGATAATAATTATACTAAACTTTAATGGATAACTATGGAAGCTAACTATGATGATAGTGAAATTAAATAGAGAACTATGGAAAATGACTATTATACTATGGAAATCCATTAGAGAAAAAATGATTGTGAGATTCAATAGACAACTTTGGTGACTAACTATGTTTCTTATAAAATGGTGTCAACGACAAGTGGATTCATGGATTGTATTCTCTAATCATGGGTATGTACATTCGTTAAAATTCATAGGGAGATACGATCTATAGGGATTAATGTTTAATATATCTTGATGAAAGGGGTACTTTTTGAATAACAAAATATACTAGACGTGGAATTGCCTCATGAAATCTAGTTTTATACACTGAGAAATTCTCCCAATTATTTAGAGTGATGTATGCGTAATTCAATTGGTTTTTAGAAGGAGTGATATGTATATGTGGTATTGAGGTAACATTTTTATTTACAACAAGACCAATGAGGGAGAATGTTGGAACCAAGGTAATCCATAAAGGATGTTGACATTTTATTTTGTTTGATGTTAATCATATTTTGGGTTGAAAAAGGATTGTGAAGTCTAAAGAATATGGCATACAATAATTGGAAGTCCAAAAGTTCTTTTTCCTGAAGTTTAATGTTGATTTCAATGACATTGAAAGAGGATTGTGCTAGTTAAGGTGGTTTCATGCTATTTAAGGTGAATTGTGATTGTCAGTCTTGTCGGAGTTTCTGTCATAGTTTAGTATCAATATTTACATTCCAAGAACCTTACACAGGGAAGAATCACCAATTTATGGTTTCATTGAGTTTGACATTCATGAATGGATTAAAACAAAAGAGAAGTTCCAAAAATGGGGTGTTGGGGAATAAGAGGTTCACTAATGAATCACCATGAATATAGGAGCAGAAAGGGTTGATAATATGATTAGTATTATCCTACAAATTCCATATAAATAACCACATTAAAGATAATAAAAAAAGTTTTATAGGTTTGAATGAAGGAATATCTATGATGAAAATTACTTGAGAGATTCTTGGGTGAGAATGCATCCACAAACATAGTTTCATGATAAAAAAAGATAAGTTGATGTACCTAAATAAAGTATATTAAAGAGAATAAGGTTGAGTGAAGGATTTTTTGTGATTAAAGATCCTTGATTGACTATTGGGATAACATACCTGAGCTCACCAAGTTTCATGAATGACACTTGAGTGGACATGATTGGGTAAACTATACTTTAGGGATATTAATTGAGAGAAGGAATACGATGGAAATGGGATACTATGGTGATTCCATATTAGGGAGAAGCCATTATAGGGTCATACCATACATGGTAAAATCTATACATGGGTGAAAATATATTTTGGTAGATAATTGGGACTTTATTGAAGAATAATACTCTATTTATCATGATGAAAATCACCCCAACATATTTTTTATAAAATGAAAGTTACTTTTATATAGATAAACTAAGGATACTACCATATTATGAAAACTAAAATGGATGATTCGATGGACATGTTCAAAGGGAATAAATGTGTTATAATTAAAATTCATTTTTAAATGTTGTAATTTTGGTATGGCGTTTCTATGGACAAAAAATTATTATTCGAACTAGTGAAGATTAGTGTACTTTGGTACCCCAACAAAATGTGGTGTGTATAGTATTTTGACTAGCCATTAGTGGTGTTCCAAAAAAGAAATGTCATTTTTACTATATTAATTTTATATTGTGGTGGATCTGTGATTGATAGTGACATGTTCAATGAGTTATTATGAGTGTGGGAATATGATCAAATTTAATGAAATAAAAATTTCCCACTCTGATTCACCCATCCCCTCTCAGGGTGTCTCGTGTTGTAAAAATAGAACTCATATGGATAATAATTTCAGGGACATCATACACCCATATAATTTAAAACAACATGGACATGGTGCTCTAATGTAAATTCACCACAAAGGATGTGATTCTCAAAAGGGTACACTTTTTTGGGCCTTATTTCCATAAAGGTTCACCTAGGGTGTGGGTATATAGTTTTATTATAAACTATTATTATATTATATAGTTATTTCCTAAAATTTAATTTTTACTTCTTTAATATATTCTATTTTCTAGATAAATACTTAAATATATGTTTGAACATGTCCATTTTTTTTATAATGTAATTAAATAAATTTTTTATTAATTTTTGTTCAAATAAGATTAACATGATTTTCTTTTGTCCTAGAAATGGTTGGAATTGAGTATGATCATATAAAATTAAAATTTTATAAACCCAATTAAGAACTACTAATATAGTGATTATGGGTAAATCCTAGGAAAATTCAAAAACAATTATAAGACCATGAAAACAACAAATAAAATAAATGAAAATAATGACGTTCTTATATAAAAATTGTAGCAATGAGAGAATAAAATGGTGATGAGTAGTTAACTTGAATAGTCGGAGTAGAGACAAAAAATTGGGAAAATGTCATAAGAAAGATACGTCCAATTTTTTATAATGAGAAATTTGATTTGTTGGATTAAAATATGTTTTCCTTTATCCTTGAGTTTCAATGAAAAAACTACATATAAGTTTAAATGTTGAACACTAAACAGCATATTGGTCATCTAGAGATCTAAAAAATACAACACTACTTCAACTATAGGACCCACATAATCACAAAATGATGAAACTTGAATTGGGATAAGATCAAAATGTTGTTAAATCATATTGTTAAACTCTCATGAGATTAATTTAATTGTCAATTAAATCCTTATATGATTAAATAGTTTGAGATGAAGTTTTATGAAGATCATTTTCACTTGTACTCAATTTTATCAAAATTTACTGTCTAGAAACAATTGAGAGTATTATCTAATCAAATAGATGAATGAATAAACTAATAGAAATAACTAAATAAATATCATTCCACAATAAGAATTTAGCTAAAGATCATAAATATATTAATAAAATTCCATGATTTAAATATATTAGAATCTATATAAAAATTAATATGAATATGATGTAAAAATAGATGAATTGTCTTTATCTAGTTGTTCCAAATCTTGATCGATTACATTGAATGATCTCTAGTTTCCTAGATCAAATGTCCTCTAAGTTTGTATCCATTTATAGTGACATAAAAATTGACATTATGTGTCTCTACTTGATCCCTAGTACTTAGTTTATCCTCTCTTACTAATTATAGATTCTTTTTAATGAATAATTAGAAACATCTTTTCAAAAACCTTCCATGAGATCATAGTCATTTCTATATTATGATCGTCCTAGCCTCTATATGGCATGCCTATAATTTTTCTCTATCCCCTTAGGTCAATGAATTGAAACACCTAAAATTGAATATAGTCATTAGTGTAAATGTTTTTTTAACTTCACATGACCTTCACAACTTATTATATAGCTACAAGTATTCTGAAAAAAAATTTATATACTTCAAGTTACATTTTTCATCCCTAAATCAGAGTGTAAGGGGTTGAAAATTTTTAATTAGAGTGTAAGGGGATTAAATTACCCATCATTTAGACTATACAAGACATGAAAAGTTTGTTATAGAGACATATATTAAATATCCCACAACTATTGTCGATTACACATCATGTTAAAAATACACGTCGTGACAGTTTCAGGAAACTAATACATATATATGTGTGTTTGTGTGAGAGAGATATTCTAGAGGATGTGGGTTGGTGTAAAACTTAATAATACCACACCAACAGTTGTACATCTGGCTCGTTAATAATATATGGGAATATGTGAGACAACTCAGGAAAACACACATCCATGGACCTCTGCTTCTACTTATATTTTTGTAGGTTTTTCATTATTCATTTGTTCAACATCTCATGGCTATCATGAGGTGTGATTTATTTGTTTTGTGGGGTGTGTTATTAATAAGGAATTATTATATGAGGTATTTTATGTTTTATTTCAATTAATGTTATATATTCTTATTATTTATTCAATTATATCCATTCTATTATTCATTTTTACATGACCATTGTGAGCGGGGTTAAGAAAAGGGTTTTATTTCATTATTTCCTTGATCATGACTATTACCGAAGTTGCTGGAATTCATTTTTTATATGGTATCAAGGGTTAAACTTACTCTATGACCATTTGTTTTGTTACTTCCATAGGTTTATATAAGGTTTTTTATTACCCCTTCTTTAAAATTTGAATTACCAAGCCAATCGAAAAGTATAGTTTTTTATGGAGAATATATAACATGACCATTAGAATCAATAGATCCTAATTCTAATGATTTCATATTTGTTAATAAATTTTTTTATACCTTGTTATCAAATGAACACATATTCATTACTACCTAGTACCCTTTTATATTTTGTTCTCACATGTTCTTCACAAATCACATGCTTAGTATCCTAGATGTATTTTTTCATATCACAATTAGTTTAGGTCTTGGTAATAGAATTTATATTTTCTCCAACCCTATCCTTATGGTTTTGAACTTTAACTTAAATACCTTATAATAACGTCTAGTTTAGTTGTTTTTTATTCATGTTATAAATTTCTAAATTCAGAAGCCTATGGGACCTAACGACACTAATAGGGATATCAAGTTTTTTGTGTTGTTTCTAGAGATAGGAGCAAAGATTTTATTGGTTTAATGATTTATGAAAAATCTATTTTTATAAAGGAAAATAACATTTCCATGATTCAAACTCAATTTTGACAGAAGATATTGATCTAATGGAAACATAAATATTCAATTTTCACATTATAGAATTCATCAATGCCTCACTTATCAAATAAACAATCCTATAATCTGTTTTAATTTTCTTTTTCGAAATAGATAAGACATGTCAACCATATATTTTCCTTTTTATATCCATTTTTAATATGAATTATATTTGAACCTATTATTCATCATGATATAAATGAAAATTGATTTCAGAAACTACCATAAAACATGTCATATTCCATATATTTTTTATGTCATATAACTCTCCACTACCTAAAGGAAAAGATCACATGTAATCATGAGGGCTTCTCCATTAGGATCCAATGACTCTAAGGCTTTAGGTTAAATAGTTATATGATATAAAAATTACTTATCGAGAAATATGATTGATTCTAATGTGTAATGTGTGATATAATAAGATAATCTCAATGATGATCGCCCTTTACATATGTCATCTCTCTATTCCCCTATGAAAAATCATTGTGAGCCCATGATATATGTATGATCATTGAATGAATAAACCCCTATTGATATTTTTCTTGATTTTCCTTCTTATTTTTTTTTCTTTTTTTAATTATAGGATTTATAAAAATATCACATCCACCACCTAAACAAAAATGACTAGAATATCATCAGTATGTAAAATATATATTTTTTAACATACCAAGACACTACCCAATTTTGTTGTTTTTTCATAAGTTATATATATAACAGTTTTTAATCAAGAGATGTGAATAATGAATTAAAATGGAAATATATGGCCTCTCCCAAAATCATAATTGATAACCCCCCCCAAATATCTGTAATAAAGTAAATCCCAATACACCCTGTAATGTTCTTCCCCCATTCATATTATTTGAAATGTAATGAGAAAATTAGATAAGGGAAATAATGGATATGATAGGCTTATAGCATGGCTCATTTATTAATAATTATATTCATTGATTTTATGGGATTTAAAAGTGTTAAAGTAAGTCGTGTCCCAGGATAAACGGTTAAAAATGACTCAATCATAATAAATGTGATTATGCTCATCCATTGATTTTGCAAGAAAAAATAAAAGTTATAGAAGAAAACATACCCATGTTTCAAAAGAAATATACAATAGAGATAATAGTAAATATTAGGCTCAGAGGATGTCTTGGTAATGAGATTAATTTTTGTGAAAATCCCATATGGAAATTCATATTAATAATTAAATAAATTAATCAAAAAATTAGAAATTAAATGTATGGAAAAAACATAGAAAAATTTCATTTAAACAAATTAACATGCTACCTTAATCATGATTTATCAAATCCTATTCCACATGCTTGTCTCTACTAATTATTTTCCATATTTTTATCATTCAAATATATTTATAAATTAATTTTAAATTCATGGAAGTGTGATTTTACAAGCAGTTTGTTTCTACTAATCATGTTTAGTATAATATGAATCAATTTAAAGAATGAAATAGTCAATTAATGATCTAATTAATTTCAATATGGGTAATACAATATAAATTAAAGTATTAAAAAACATTCTCCCCATTTATGTAATATGTCTTTAAAGTTAGTTTCACAATATTCCTACACCATATTCATGATGTTTATGTTTGACCTAATGTGTAATATTTTTTCTTCATAATTAAATGGTGTTTATAATGGGAAATTGTCCTATAATATCCTCTTCATTATTCTTATTCTTGGCACCGTTGAATTTGATTGACCATATAAAATAATAATCATCTAAATGCGTAGGCCCAATCGATATTCTCAAAAATTATAAGGGTATTTCAAACTATATTTTAATATAAAATAAGATCCTTAGAATGCAATATATCTAAATTCCTAAAAAGAATTAAAAATTAGGTTACCTCTTAGAATATACTCTTTTTTAACAGTAATGTAATTCGAAAATAACTAGGTTTGATGATTGAGGTGTGTTATAGAGTAAACCATCTCATGTTCGCCCAATTCTGACATTAAAATCCACTCAACTCAGCTTAACATATCCTCATTGAAATTGCTGTGGAACATAGAGGTGGTGACCATAGTCTGAATAGTATGATTATAACTATAAAGATCTCCACATCACTGTATACATTGTAAAATTATTCCTCTTTAACACTTGGGATCAGTTGTTTAATTATATTAATAATCTCTTAGTGATCATCCTCCATCTCCTGAACTTTTTATATGGTTGTTTCTTCATTCTGTTCCTTTGTGTATTCACCATAAGATACAACTAGTTCTTCTTAATTTTCCTATTTCATATATAGATTTTCTATAAAAATTGTTATAACTTTTTTATACATCTCTTCTTCCTCCTATAAATATTATTTTAGTTTTGTTTTGAGTTTATTTGGAAGATTTGTTTAATCTTAATAGTTGAGGTAACTTTTTCATGTTTATTTTATTATTATTATTCTTTATAGTCTTTTATATATTATACTTTATCCAACTCAAGTTCTATATAAATTTCACATTCATCCTCTAAACCTTTTAAGTCTATGGAATCATGATTCGAATAAATATCATCTTCGAAAGCAGTACTTACCTCTAATTTTTTATCAATGTTTATTTTCTCATGATGTTTCTCTTTTAATTTTTGTGGAAACTTATGGGGTTTTTTACATTCAAATATTTGGTACAGTTGTAGTCACTCATTGAATTGATTTTTCATTGTTCTATTTTTTTTTATGTAGTTGTTCTATATGCTCTAATGTTAAGGAGAACCTATCCTTGGTGTTCATTTTGTTATGTATCCATACCTTCATAAATAAAATACCCAGTGTGGTAAATAGTAATAAAAAATAAATAAAGAAAAATCCTATACTAAAATCAACAAATATAAAATATGAGAAATATGTGTTGCCTAAATTATTTAACCAATGCATCTTGATTATGTAATTTAGTTTTCTTTAATCGGTCTTGAATGACTTTCAAAGGCATTGAGTATGCACTGATCAATTTTAACTTCTTTCAAAGTATCTCACATAGCTCGAGCTCCAAAAATTTAATATAACAGTGATGATGTTGGAGTCAAGGCCGAATAAAGTTTTAGGAATACTAAATATATTCTCATCATTTTGTGGGTTAACTACATCATACATCCTAAAATGGGTTTATCTTAAATAATTTTTAGCTTCCCATTATCTCCATTTTTGATACTCATGCGCAGTGTCTTTGGTTTCAACCACTACAAGATCTGGATATCTAGTTAGTTTTCATCCCTATTCAAGTATATAGATGATGGAGAAGTTATATTGGGGTGGACATGGTATCACATTGATGAGTGGAAGTAGGAGGAAGTGATGGAATAGGGAGCGGTAATGGAAGATAAAGGAGTTATTACAAAAAGAGATCATGGAAGTAGTAGAAAATAAGGTATGGTATCACATTTGGGTGTTTATTCATGTAGGTGAAATAATAATTTTTTCTCTTATAATATTTTTAAGGGGAGTGGATTAAGTGTTCGAGAATGGTAGTAGAGAACAATGGTAATAATAGATTTATTGATAATATAATTTATCGACTTGTAGAAGGACTGTACTCACAATATCACTGGGTTGATGGTAATAGATTGAGTAATGATAGAATGGGTGATGAATGGAAGTAAAAACTAAAATCCAAAATCTAAAACTATAAGAAATTCATAAAATATATTTCAATAATAAATTAATTGATGAGTTTCCCTAATTTAAATCTGAATTCCCTTAAATGTGAAAAAATAATAATTCTATAGATAATGGTTTAGAATAAAAACATTGAATTCTATGAGATAATTAATTTATAAAATTCAATTTCATAAAAATATCATAAAAAAATTAAACACTTATAATTTATAAAAAATAAATCAAGAACATTTAATCAATTAAAATACTAAAAACACTTTTTTAATATTATTTTCTTATAATGTAAATTTCAATGAAACTTGATGAAATATTAAAATATTATCTAATGATGGCTTATATTAAAATTAAATTCTCAATTTTCCACCAGAAAAGATGTGTAAATGTTTATTAACATGGGACATATAAATTTTTCAAGGGTTTTCAGGGGAATTTTTTATTCACACACTTCTTACACCATTAGTTTTAAATAGAATTTGTTTTGACTAACATAGATAAAGGAAATGAACCCCTTTAAGATAGTAAAATCTTGTTTTATTTTAATTGTGATTCAAATGTGGTGACATGGGGGAAATATTTCCTCTTATAATGTAGATGTGGGTAGTGGTGTGTTGTTAATATTTTTATCACATTTTTTTCTCACATATATATAGCTTCCTTAGTTTTACACCTCATATATATCCTGATTCTTATTCATTATGGTGATTCATACATATTTTTTGGGACATTTTAGTTTATATTATTGGTTATGGTTTATTCATGAATCTTTTACCTTATTCCTTGTGTGGTTTCATGAATTTTATAAAACTACTTATTTGGATATAGGACTACCCAATGTTTACAAATACTATGTCGAGTTATAATGATGAACCAATATTGTTTAGTTTGATTGGTTATGAGGTAAATTTGTTCCCAGTTGAATAAATTAGATAGATTGAAACTATGTTTTAGCCCATATTTATCAATAATGAGCTTTAGGTCCTGTGAATGACCGACTCAGGTATCAGGATAAGGTATCCAAGGATTGATCAATACAAAATGGTATAAAAACTTATTTCTATTTTATGATATTTGGGTAGTCATTATAGATATTAGATATATTTGTATTAACTTAAGAGGTATGTTAGTGTTAAGTGTTTTGAAAACACATTCCATGATAATATTTTAGTTTCCTTGGGATATCAAGTATATGTCTCTTTAGTTTTGCTTAAAAAATTTAATTCATTTTTATGGAATTTTACATTGAAATTCAGTTTTGGGGTGAATTCCATAGGCTCATAGTTCGGGTGTATGAGCAAAAGATAATGTATAAATCATGAAACCTCTTCTATAAGTGCATGCAAAGTTTCACCTGGGGGTCCCACAAATCAATAAACCATGTATCTCATGTTAATTTATTTATTGTACTATACATGGTTTGGTAAAACATGCATAAAAAGCATACATAATAAAAAAAATAGTTTTTTGGTTTCCTTCATCTTCCTTGGAATTATATATCATTTCAAGTTTTTTTCATATATTTATGATTTAAATTAATTTTTTACACGATGTTTCATAAATTACCAAGTTTTTTATTAATTATTCTTTCTTATAGAATTTCATATAGTATCATGCCTCTAAAAAGGTTCTTTTTGAATCCATTAAAGTGATTGGTGAATAAAATTTCAAAGGTGAATCATCTAGTTGATACAAATCTTATATTGATAGTTTTTTAGACTTTCAAATCCATACAATAGTGATATAATCATAGTTCATACCAATCATAGGCTTTATCTCATGATTTTTTTCACTACATTCCACATTTTTTAGGTAAGTAATGATTATTATGACATTAAATGCTTGATAGAAAAGATAGAATGTTCATTTGGATTTATATAAACTCTTGAGGATTCCAATGTGATGTGTTCATCCTTTATTCTTCATGGGTATATTTTAATGTAGTTGGACTATATCATTCATGATATTATATATGATAACCAATGATGAAAATATTTTGATGTGATTTTTATACACTGATTTTTCCATGATATGATGGAATTATAAAATTTAATAGAATTAATTTATCTCCATTAATTAAATATTTTACTAATGGTGATACCAATAAATTCAACAATACTATTCATTTTTTTCTAGAAATGCCCATAAAAATCCTTTAAATTCTTAAATATTTGTGATAGGCCTCCACATGGCCATCTGGACAATCATTTTCTTATTCAAATTACCCACCAATACTGATGTGTTGGATGAGGATATGATGGTGGGGACAATCCAAAGAGGATTATCTAGTATTGAAAATGAAACATCCTTTCTTCCAAGTGGTAGTGAAGGGGCGTTCCTTGAAAAGAAATGTAAATTATATGAACTCCTATAGGGTGTTATTATTAGTTCAAATTTATGATCTTAAAGAACTTCAGTAATTTCATTTTAATGTTGTTCTTTAATATTTCATTGGTGTTGTAGGTTCAGACACTCTGAAAATTAATGTAAGGTGTTTATAAAGAAGTTTCCTATTTATAATGTAAATTATCATATTTAAATAATTTTTTGAATAAGAAATTGGTAAATGATTTTTAAAGTATCCTCTTCTATAAAGGGATCCTAAGTAAAATATGATTCTTCAAAGAAAACAAGTTTGAGGACCCTTCAATAAAATATTGCACAATAATTAGTTTAAAATCATGAATTCATATTTTTTTTCCAAATGGATATTTTTATGTTTATTTTTTAAATAATTATTTCAAAAATCTTACATAATAAACTCATATATTACAAATTGGGCGCTTCTACTCAATATCGAACTTTTTAAAATATAGTACATTTAAAATTAAACACGTTTTCTATTCCTGAAAGAAGCATCATGATTTTCAAGTATTATTGATTTTTGTTAAAATTAATCCTTAAATCCAAATGAAATTTGTATTAAAATGTGTAATGATAATAGAAATACTAGAAAGAGACATAAAAAATGAAGAAAGAATTCTTGTTGGTCCAATTTAATATCATGAGATTATATAAGAGAGTTTTTCTTTTAATATAATAAACATTGAGGTTAAATAATCATTTAATTACACATGAAATTATATTTACTACAAAAAAATTCATATAAAACATTAAAGAAAGCATAAATCCAAAATAATAGTCAGAGGGGTTTCATAAAAAATATGACAACACAAGGGAATGATTTCATAAAAAAACATTCTTTTTAACATTAAAGGGAATAGTCATTCATTTAAAAAGAATAATTGAATTACCTTATGAAATAAAAATATTTCAATAATGAAACATTATAAATAATTTAATGATATGTATGATCCTTTGCAAATCATCTTCCTTGATACCATGAATAAACCCTTAAAAATGGAATGATTTACTTGGTTAATTCCAAAATATTTATCCAAAAAACATAATCAATACCCTATGAATTAACTTTTCATATCAGGATCAACCATCATCATAAATAATTAAGGGCAATAACATACATTAAAAACATAAAATATTGTATTTTTGTCATAAAACTCATAAAAATATTCCTTTTAGCCCATAAGTAAAACATTTTTCAATATTTATATATCTGTTTCCATTATAACCCAATTTTCATAACTAACCCACATAGTAAAAATGGGTGAATTGATTTTAATTGAGAAAAACATAGAATGTTTTAAAGTAATACAAATAATAAATAATTATTTCATTGATGACAAAATTCAATCGTGTCGTATACATTAAAATAGAATATTACTTTTGCCTTTGGTTAATAAAGAAGAAACATCCTATATAAAACATGTAAAAAGTTTCTTATAGAAAAAATTGGAAAGAAATTCCAAATATACCTAAAATATACTTTATTATTTATTTTATTCAATTTAAATACATCTATAAAATGATTTTAATAATATTTACATGAACTGAAAATATTAAAAATGTAAATCATTAAAACATTTAAAATAAGGTAAAATGGTAAAGTGTCCCTTACCTCATGTATGACATGTCACATATGTTATTTATCTTCCTAAATGATAAATTTTTGTTACTTATTTAACTGAATAATAATATTTTTAATGTTTATTATATTTTTAATATACCTTTTATTTCAATTATTACCATGTCATACTTATTCACTTAATTGATTAAGTTTACATCAGATGTTTGGAGATTGTTTCGTTCATAAATATAAAATGACTTCAGTTGGTTAAACATGGTCAAATGAATGATTATTATATAATTTATATAATAATAATAAGTTTATAATTATCATTTTATTCATAAATTATACTTTTAGAACCAACTATGTATGATGGTTATGAAAAATTAATTACATTACAACATAGAGATGATAGTCTATACGTACGCATGAGTAACATTTCCATTTTTCAATGAGTGTGAAGGATATAAGGTGAGTATTGTTTTAAAATTACATAATTATAATTTTTTCATAAATATCATATTATTTATTTAAATCCACCTATATATATCATCTGTCTGAGGTGATGATGAAAACAAAATACATCGGTTCGCATGGCGGTAGTCAGCACGTACACACAAGCGATATTTTTTTCATTGGATGGATATTATAGAATTATATTACTTATTTAACATCATAGATTTAATTTTATGTCATATAAATCATATAATTATATTTCTATCCATCATTATGACCATCCATTGGATTTAGTGATCAAAAATTAAATACATCATCTTGTGACATGGTAGTCTGTACGTACACACGAGTGATGTTTTTGTTTTCCATTAAATGGATAAGTAGATGAAAATATTTTATAACATAAAAATAATAGCATATAATTATTTAGTAAGTATTTATGTTTTTATATGATAATGTGCATCACTTTTTTAAGGAGTTAATATAATAAATAAAATTAAGAACTATACCTCTTCATCAGATAACCTCCGTAGGTTTAAACCTAAATCCTTTTCATGATAGTTATATGATCAAATATAGGACCTCTAATACATGTTCAGAGATGTTACAAAATTATTTGGGTGGGTATTGTTTGATATAATATTATATTTAAGTATTTATAAGATATGATATGAGTTTCATTTTTTAAGTGAGAGAGAGACACAATTGGAATTTGTTAAAATATTAAATGTTATTCACGTATTACCATAAAAATGGATCATTTTAGAATTATATTACTGGTAGGGTCTAAATATGACCATCAAATAGTATTTCGACGTTTTTTTAGGTAATTTAATACCATATATTATTATTTACAACCCTTTTAACTGATTTTAACTCTTACCATTTTAACTTGATTTTTTTCTTAAGTTATACATAATATTGATAAAAATGAGGTTGAAAATATTAAATTTTTTAAAACTCATGATTAAAAATAAGAAATTAAAAATTTAAATAATAAGTTTCTATAACTTTTTAAAAAATTATTTTAAATTTTGAACATGTAATGGGATGAAAAAAGGATTTTTGAATAACTGCCTTCTTAGGTATAAAAATGACTTTATACCAAAATAAAGAGTTATACTAATTCAAATGAAATTGATTTTATAATTTTTAATCAAAAAACCAAATAAAATTTTAAAACCAATAAAAAATATAATTTTACATTGTAAATACATAAATATAAAAGGAAGTATTCTTAAAAATTGGAATTTTTTACTATTCAACTAAAAATAATTTTTTTTTCAAAAAATTATTAAAAATCACTCTATACTAATTTATTCATTATAATTTCAATAATGAAGTTTTTTTATACAATTAAATGTACAACATATATAATTTAATTTTTATAATAATACTATATATTGAATGAAATGTCATTTATTTAAAATAAAACTAGTTCCTTTTGAATGAAAATTTACATAATATTATTATAGTGATTATAACTCTATAATATATAATTCATTAATATTTATAAGGATTTAAATAGATATATTATCAACATTACCTGGGTTGTTAAAATATGATATCAACCTTAGATCTGCAGAGGTTGTGGAGCTTCTTTTTATTAGGAGAGATAATTATGATGTAATACTTAAATGGATGGAGATCTTTAAAAAACTCCTAAATCAAGGTAAGTATATATATTCAATGAGCTAATATCCATTGTTAGGTACCTCTTTGAAGTGTTCCCACTTGATTTATCTTGGTTTCTTCCAAAGTAAGAAGTTTATTTTTCAATTGATCTGGTCCCTCGAACATAGCCTATATCATTGACCTCATATTGAATTGCACTCGTTGAATTTAAAGAGAAAAATACGCAGGATAATTATCTTAAAGATGAAAAATTTGGTCATCCAATTTTATCTCAATAGTTTTATTATATAATCATGGTAAAGAAGTCAAATTTTATTTTATGTATAAGAATTGACCTATAGTTGGGGTGGAAGCATAATGGTAAACAAACTAGATATTCCTATATAAAACTCAGGATCAAATTATAAGGAGGGATATTTCTAGATTTACTATAGTATTACAATATAAATCAGTGTCCTATACTATAGGAATTAAAATATTAATAAAAATTCATATTTTGAGCTGTAGAATTGGGCTTTTAAGCTAATTGGCTATGAATTCAAGGTTGATGTCTCACCAAGGTGGTGACTCTAGGTAGTATCATGGGCCTCTGGGACCAAAACGTTTGTACCAAAAAATCATATTAGAACAGTTCCCAACCAGCGAATAAGTAGAAGGGAAATAATAGGACCTAATGATTAGTTGGATGTAAATTTTTCATCATGGATCATCTAGAACACCCCATTTGAAGAACCTAGGTAGGAGAGGAACTGAAAACTAACCATTGGCATGGAGTCAAGACAACAAAATAGATTTAAATGCATAAAAGACATGGAAAAAAGGATACATTCTTGTGATGTCTTGGTCTTATTCCTTCGTGTTAGATAATTTTCTTATTCCATTAGAACCAAGATCTATGTAATGGCCTTTTGCCACTATAAATTCAGGAAATTTATGGATTATCTCTCAATTGGGTTAAAATTTGTTTATCATGAAATAAAAATAAAAAATATTTAAGGCCTATGGACCATTATCATCATTTTACATGACTAAATGTTTTATAATAAAATGATAATAAACAATAATTATACTTTTCCTCACATTAACGACCTATTTCATCAATTGAAAATGAAAATGTGGTTTTCTAATATTAATCTCCAATTTCGGTATCACCAGCTCCTAAAGAATGAACTATATATATCAAAAAATTTATTCAAAAAAAGATATGGTCACTTTTAGTATCTTTTAATTTATTTTGTCTTGAAAAATAGGCCTCATATATTTATGGTCCTCATGAAATATATTTTCTTCTAATACAACAATATCATAATTTTGGTTTTTTTTGATGATATCATAGTATATTTGAAATCTGATAAGGTAATTTAGTATCACTTTGGTATTTTTTTTGAACATTATTAGATATCATTGGATTTATATAAAATCATCAATGTGTAACTTCTTAATTCATGAATCCAATTTATTTCGATAAGTGGTATCTAAACAAGTTATATTATTATATCTTGACATGGATAAATGTGGTGTGTAAAGGGAATTGAAAAATAACATATTCAATATATAAAGATTCACTGGATTAATGGGGTACAACCAATTGTTAGTAATAGATATTTTTAAAATCTCATCACCTCGGGTAGAGCTCACCGATAAAGGAGTGAAGTTTGAATTATATCCTATGTCCTCAGAATCATTCATATAGAGGAAAAGAATATAGATTTTCACTCTAGTATTTATTCTAACTAAATATTATGATGGTTGTATGTTATATTATTATTGTTCAATCATTTTATGGGGTTTCATGCTAAACAATAATGACTATGTGGTGGCATATGTTGTCACAAAATTTTCCAACATAAAAGAAACTTGTTAAACATGATCTTAAGTTAAAAAATTTTATTATTTATATTCAACATTGTAAGAACTATAACTTTAGTGAAATTTTTATGATGTATAACAACAACAAAAATTGAGTTATGTTTTCTCCCCAAAATAATTAAACCTTAGACAAAGGTGGTGTTTGGATTATCTAAATATGATTGATTTTGATATCATCTATACACGTCGAAAAGGGGAATGTCATCACCGATGTTCTAAGAAGGAAAATATAATGAAATATACAGAAAGTGTATCTTGAGTACTGTATGTTAATAATACTTTTTATCAAAATTTACTATGAGGTGAAGAAATAGAAGGAGGTGATTTTCTTCACCAATGTTCAATATACAAATTGTTTTCATGAGCTCATTCATTATGAGAAACTGTTTAATTTTGAATGTTATAATATAACAATAATATTAAATAGTGGGTATTCCACTAGTGATTAGTATCAACATAATTATATAATCAAATTTTTTTTGGAATTTTTATATATTTTCATTCATTACAAAATTGGTAGTGATAAAATGTTATCATATCTATATGGGTGATTCACCTAGGCACTACCAAATTATGTTGTGATATGAAATTAAAATATTGGGGTTATGTATTGAGAAGGTACATAGATATCTATGTATCTTAGTTGTTCAGTTGTCGTAAATTGAAATCAGTGAACCAAATACCTTCTTGTATGGTTCAACATTTAAATATTATGATATGGTAGTAGGATGGGATATCCATATACTTTATAATGGATTTACCTCTTACCTTTCAAGGAAATAATTATATCTAGGTTATAATTGATATGGTAAATAAATCATTCATTTTAATTTCAATGAAACATGGAAAATGGTTTTGAGGATTAATAAAATATATATAAAATAAATAGTAATATTTCATGGTGTTCTTTCAACAATCATTTCATAATGAGATCCGCAATTCACCTATTGATTGTAGAAATTCCTACAAGAGGCTATGAGGTACCATGTTGGGATTAACAAGTCATACACTCCAAAAATGGATGGGAAAAAATAGATGGATATCTACGATTTATATGATATGATCAATCCATGTGTCTTAGATTTTATAAGATCACATGATGACTATATAACTTTAGTTGAATTTTTTTTATTACAATAGATACTAGTCATCAATAAAGATGGATCCCTCTGAATATTTATATTCTCATCCATGATTATGTTTACATTGTTCAGTTATGTTCAGCATGACTTCTATGGTGTGATATAATATATAATAGGAGATGATAAACAAGTCTCACCCTATTCATAAATGACCATTGAAGGATCAAAGTCATTTTGATTATATATATTATTATTAATATCCTTTTTAATTTTTAGTATATGATTAGGAATTATTGAAGGTATAACTGTGGTTTGATCGATAACATCTTGTATTATAAGGTATGTTAAAACAAGGTTATCTAAGACCATTAGATATTAGTAAATTAATAGGAAAGTTTGTATATAGATTAGTGTTTCATCCTCAACTAATTTCAATCCATATGGAATTCCTTGTATCTCAGTTAAATAAGTATTATCTAGACCATTATGACATATTGATGTGTGAAGCACTAGATATTGATTTGGATGTCTTGGTGGCTTAGAAATAATTAAGGATTATTTATTCCTAGACTGAAGTGCTCTACGGGAAATTCATTCATAAAGTTTATTTCATATCGGAGTATGAGAGTAATTATCATAAGACATTGGTGTGAGGGGTCACAAATGAAGGAGTAATGGCCTCTCCTATTCTTGCATTGACAAACATCATTTGACGTTTTATGAGTGGAAAGTGATATGGTGGTTAGAATTATTGAACCAAAGATATTTTTTCTGTTATGTATTTCAGAATTTATTTTTTACACATATGTTTTGTTTTGGAATTAATTTTTTTGAAATTTAAATAAATTTATAAAATTGAGTGGTAAAGGTGAATGGTCCCCTAACCATGAAACCAGACCATATAGGTGTTATTTTAAGAGAAAATAAAATCTTCATGATATGTGAATGTTTGGATGACTATACAAGTTGACCATTCATGCAATTAAAAAATGAAATAATTTAGTCTTTGAAAATATTATTTGAAATAGATATCATATATTTATTCTCCTCATTTTCTCTAGAATCCTCTATTGTTTTTTTCATGCTAATTCTCTTTCTCTCCCTATTCTATTGACTTCAATCTTGGTGTATCTACACCAAAACTGAAGGACTGCATCAATTAAGTGTTCCTTGTCTCTTTTATTCACAATATTCTTCCCTATTTCCACATTATCATTGTATCATATGATCATGGTGTCCTAGGAATCTTGTTTTTAGGAAATTCATATGGATATTTTGTGTGTTAGGGTTTCATCTTTATTTTTAAGGGCTCCATTTTTCTTATTTTATTGAAAAAAATATCTTTATAAATTAGATTCAACAAATCTAATATAGGTGTCTCTGGGTTGAACCATTGTTATTTAATCCATGTATTCTTTCTTATTTCAAAATAAAATTGTTAATTTTTAGTAACTCAATATATATAAATTATGATTAATTAATATTAGTTATAAATTTTTTTATTAAAATTATATAATATTATGGTAAATTAATTATCTAACATTATATATAATTATTTTTATATATATTTACTATATTTTGCATTTATAAATTTTAAACTTTTTTTTCAAGGAGTTTAGTAAGGATATATTCATGGCTTGAATTTTCTTGTTTTTAAAATTTTTATCAAATTTTTTTAAAAAATATTTTTCATAATTAAAGTGATGTTTGAATTCTTTAGATATTATTACTACTTGATTTACCTTTTACATGAATACTTCCTTCTATAATTTATATACAAGTTTTACTTGTCCAATTAAAAGGCATTTTGGTAAAAATAATCATATGCGAAACTCAAAGTATATTTAATTTTTTAAATTGTTTATTAATTGGGAATCTTCATGGTAAAGAAATTTTTAACTTAGGTGGAAACATATTCCCGTGATATGTGTATATACTCTGTGAATTTTGAATAAATATATGTTTTATATTTTTATAAAGTCCTTTGTGTGAAAACATCACTCCCATAGAGACTAATTTTAAGAGATACAAAACTCTTATAGAAATTAAATCCATGTGGATGCAGTGATCTAATGGAAATGTACCCCCAAAGACATGATACTCTAAATGGGAACCTAGGTTTTTGGCTTAGTTCAAAATATGTTCACCCATGATGAATTTTTTGAGTTTTATTATAATATATTATTATATTATATCTTTATTTCAAAAAATTTATTTCATTATAATTACGAATTTATTCTTTTATTCATATGTATATATGTTATCCCAAGTTTCTTGTTCTTCCTAAATAATCTAAACAATATTTTTCTACATGTATTATAAACTATCATAACATATTTTTCTTTTCAAGGGTATTATATATAAAAATTTGTAGGATCATATTCGTCTTTTTTTTCAATCCTACATACATCGTTTGGTGTATGTACACTTTTTTGACACAGGTAAATGAAATACAAAACTTAGATATAGAATATTCCAAAGATATTTTGATCAATATTTTATAGAGGTGACAGGTTGGGATGATTCCTTCTTTTCAAAAGGATATGTGTAGGGGCTTATGGTTAATATTTTTAGTTATAATTTGGATGTAACATGTATAAAGACTCATCAAGTTCCAAAATATTCTCCCTCCTAGTTAGGATTCACTATGGTGTGGTATATATATTTTTGATGTTTTGATTTATGTTGATGGTGACTCTATTTTATTATTATGTTGTACAGTTTTGATTTAAAGACCACGGATTTTGGATCCTTCAAATTAAAACTATATTCAATATCGTGTGTCATAAGTAATGTCAAAATTAAACAAAACTCGACTAAAACAAACAAAACATAATAAATTACATGAAATAATAATAATTATGAAATAAAAATATAATAATCAATTAAAATAGTTATATATTATTATTTTTTAAAATATTTTAAAAATCATGAATTTTGAAGAACCATTTAAAAAAGGTAATTCATTGCCCTTAATAAATTAAATTGATCATAATAAATATTTTATTGAATATCAAATATTTTCATTTATAAACAAATATTTCAACATTAAAGTATTCTTAAATTCAAATGAAATAATATTAAACCATCTTGATGATTAAAAAGTTATTTTTTCATTAAATAATTTTTTATTTATATTTTTTATTTTAATTGAAATAAATAATTTATATTTTTTAGAATTATAATTTGATAAAAATAAATTGTTTTTTCAATTTATACTTGATAAATTATATTAAGGTTTATTTTTTTCTAAAATTATTAATTTTTAGGTGAATAATTTAAAGTACAATCTTTACTAAAATCTTTGTGTTTAAGACTATATCAAAAATTAAGTATGACTTAAAATATTATTGAAAAAATTTTAAGGATAAAATATTTATCTAAGGAGAAAACTGTAAATTGAAAAATAATATATGGAATTTATAAAACCTATTTTTAACAACCTAAGTAACATTTTCCAATAAAAATTGTTTTTTTTATTTAATATTATTTTTGGAAAATTATTTTTTGGATTGATTTGAAATATGAAAAAAAATTATAATAAATAAATTAATATTTTTTAAATTAAATAAAATGATAATTTTATCCCATGAAAACATTTTAAACTGAAAAATGCACTTTTATAAAATAAAGGGTTTTATGCGTTATATGGGATGATGTTGAAATTAATTTTTCATAATCATAGAAATTTTATATAATAAAATTTATTAACTATTAGGAACATTTAGTTATAAATTATTTAAAAATTTATATTTTATTTTTTTAAATTAAAAGTAAATTACTTAGGTATAAATTAATTTCCAATGGAAAACCAAAAATGAAAAAGGATGAAATTCTAAGAGTGAAGGAATGAAGTACATATTTAAAAAATTATTTATAATGTATGTATGATTTATTATTTACCTTTTATAATCTCAAACTACATAATTATACATTTTGGAGTCTTACAGACATATGGAACATGTAATCTCTTCAAATTAAGTTAAAATATTTTAAAAAATTCCATTCTCACCACTTATAAAAGAGGCCTCTTGATACACCTTCTATAAAACGCCAAAAATTCATTTTAAAACTGAAAATATTCCCAGTATAATTATTTTATATCTATATTTATTCTCACTAATCCTCTAGTCCTATGATATTGTCTTAATACTTCCATTCATAACGAGTCTTCTAAGGGAAAGTTAAAGTTCTCAACCCGAGTACTTCTTTTTTTTAACTTGTTCTCCATTCTATCATTCCATAAAAAATATATTTTCATAATTCTTATATATTAAGGTTAATATTTATTTATAATGATTTTTTTATTCTTATTTAATATCTATTAAAAACCTTTCTCTTTTTCTATTAATAAAAACAAAACTGTCATTTATGCGTTGTATAGACAACTGTTCCACAAAAAGAAAATTTCTATTTTATAAAATTTTAATTGAATAAATTTTTTTAAATACATAATATAACTATTATTTTGAATATTAAAATCACAATCCAAATTATTTCCCTCTCATTCGTCATGAAATGGAAATCTAAATTATGCATTGTGTGGACTCCCGCCTCTATTAAGTATCATGTCTTATTTTACATCTAGTTTATTTATTATTTTTTACAATAACATAATATATAATTAAAAACATTAAATATATCTAAATAATACAATTATTACCCATTAATAATTATATAATTCCAAAATAAACAACTTTCATAATCATAATCATCCATTAATTAAGGTATATTCAAGTTTCGGTCTGTCTAACCACCTACATGAACAATGATATACAATAATATAATGAATAAAATTGAAAAAGATTATTGATAATATATTATATAAATAATTATATATATATATGTTTAATTTTCATTTTGGATGGGAAAAATGAATATTAATCTCATTCATTAAGATATCAATGTCCTTTATTAAAAAATGTTGAAACCTACTCATCACTGATTTCATATTTAAGGATTTTAATCATAACTCCAATATAATGAAATTATAATATTATAAATAATTATAGATTATCATTTATAGTACCTTTTATTTTCTATGAAAGATGAAATTTGGGAGAAAAATAGAAAAAAACATCGTTACTAAAAAACTAGTTCAAAATGATAAAATATTACTCACACGGGATATTAACAATAGATAATTACAAACTAATATACATATAGAAAATAATTATAAATAATGTTTATAAAATTTTATAAATATTAAATTAGTTCTAAAAAAATTCATTAAGTTTTTTAAAATATGAACTTAATTTTCATTCGAATAAGTGGAGAAACAATATAAGGGTTTCTAGTCTCAAATCTTTAATCCTTGAGACATATTTCTTATTATACACCATGAGTTAATTTAAATGGTATGTATAATACCCATGTAATCTATTTTTATCATGATCCAATCATTTTTAATGATATTTAGTGTTCCAATTTAAATCATATCCTTCAAGGGGTTTTCATTCCAAATTTTCTCAAGTCATAAGGGTTCTTTATCTCATCTTAAAATCCATGAGACATGTTTTTTTATATAAAATTCATTTATTTTATATAGTGTATTATATACCCTATTTCCTTAAATTAAAAATTTTATTGGTATCCCCATCATGTACTTTTTATTCTTATGCTACCAATACCATTTTTTTGGTTTGTTAACTCAACTCCCATAGCTGAGTTAAAATTATTCTTATTGAACTTATTTCATCCAGGATTTATTTTTTTATCCTAAGATTTTATTTCATTCTATTTTATCCTTCTCACTATGTAAAATTAAAATTTTATTCAAATCCTCCTCCTTGGCTAATTTTCATGCACATAAAAAGTTTATCATTATTGAGGATAATTCTCATCCTCTTTAACAATGGTTTTCCCTATTCTCTATAATTGATTCCCTTCCATTGTTATCCTTTATAATTAGAAACCTAATTTTGTGTTATCTTCTATTAAATTTATATATCCTTTATAATCTTTTAAAAATACTATTTTATTTCTATTTTTATGATGTTTATTTTTTTCATAGGTATTTGAAAGTATTCAAAAGTTATTCCATCCTTTAAAAAAATGTTTTCTCATAAACTCTATATTTTCTCTATAAAACATTTATGTATTTTTCTAGACTCCATTATTGGTGATTTATTAAAAATAATGTTTTAATATATCTCAAAATTTTAATTTCTATCCTTTTTTGAAAATGAATTTTCAAAATAAATGGGTGACTATATTTCATATACTTACTTTATAAAAATATTATAAGAAACTTATTTTAAAAATATTTTCACAAGAAAGTATTTCCCATCATTTTGAAACTTATTTCCAAGGAATCATGGTTTCTCAAAGTAAATTAATTTTATATTTATATATGAATTTTATTTATAAGGATATTCATGGAAAAATGATAATATTAATCATTATTTTTTATTTAAAATTTGATTATTCATCTAAAATAGTTCATTATATTCCAGTTGACTATATACATATGTTTTTAAAAATCAGTAGCATTAATTATCTATAATATATTTTATAAATCACATACTTTTTCAATCCTAATTATTGATGTTGTATAGCCATAATCCTTCTTCTTATTCCTTTCCTATTGGAATATGTTATTTTGGATTCCATTGGTTCAAGGGTGTTCACCTAGATCCCATATAAGGATTGATTTGAAGTAATTATTAACTTAATGGTATACCCTTTTTCTATACAATTTAAATACTATATTCTCTATTATATTGATGGAATGGTGTTTAACTATCCAATAACTTAATATTATTTGATAATTATTTATTTTCCATGGGCATATCATGTTATGAATATTCATGGAATTATGATTATTTTCCTTATACGATTATATTTGAAAAATTTATAAATCCCATTTTCTTTCCATGGGTTATTTATGATATTATTTATTTTATGTGGTTCACATATGTACATATACTTATGGGAGTGGTATTATATCACCCTCCAATGCATTAGTTTAAGTCTATAACTGATTAGACAGATCAACATTGTCTTAATGAGTTTGTTCACACAGATGTGGGCATAATGAGTTTCCTCACATTTTAAAGTGTGGACACAATAATTTTGTTTGCATAAGTGTGAAAATAATTATTATTCCCATGATGTCTTCATATGACTATGTTTATACCATATTTTACGATTATTCTCATGATTTTTTCTCCAATGTCTCATTTTTATTTTCTCATGTTTCCACTCCCTTATAATTTATATAATATATTATTCTATGATTTATTATCTATGATATTTTGGGTATATCATTCTTTTGTATCATGATTACTCTCATATTCTCATCGTATGATCTCTTATGATATATTATTGTTATATATTATGTTTACTCTTACATAGACTTTAAGTTCACCCCTTTCATATATTTGCTTTTCGCTTGTTTATAAAGAAAATTCATACAAGATATGTACCTAGAAAAATATATTTTGTGTCAGATTTACGGAAGATATAGAAATAATTTATAGATTAAGTATTTTCTTATATGGTGGTATAATTTAAAATTTAATACAAATAACATGGGTTCTACTAGTAAAATCTCTTTGATATAAATTTAAAACTCTAAATCTAACATCGTTTTTGGAATGTAAATTTAACATTAATTGTAAAATATATTTTAATCAAGGATGTGTATCAAAACCAATGGGTATAGTGTGTTTTTTTAGAATTTAATTTTGGAGTTTGAGTTTGGGCACCTCATTTGGAATTTGATTCGTGTTTGGAAAACTTTATTGATTAGGATGGTATTTTTGAATATAAATTAAGAGTTATAATGGCCATTAAAGATATATATGTTAATTGAAAACATAGATTCCAGTGTACAAAAAACCAATTTAGTTTGATATACTAAATATTTTATGTTTTTTAGGGATTATAATAAGACATAATTTGGGAAAACCCCATGAATATGTATATGTAAAATATAACATCCTATTGTTTTGGTGATGTATAATTTTTGTGGTTTAACATGAAATAAAAACCATGTATGGATTCTAAAAATAGATACAGAATCTGGAATAAATGAACATAGGGGTAATAAACATTAAAAGGGAATGTTTGGTATTAATTCAAATTTTACAAGGTGGATGATAAAGATTAATAACTATATACCAGGTTTCACACTCCTGATGGATATGATTTCATTAATTGAAATTCTCTTAATGAACCATTATATTTAATTTAAAAATATTTAGATTATATAAACATAAAGAAAGGTGATGGTGGAAAACATTGATTTAAACATTGAGATTAATATTTTATGTTATTTATTAATGTATATGTACTTTTTTAGATAAATGGTAAGTCAGATTTTTAAATCATATATTTCAATTATTTTTGGGTTTAGAATATTTTGAAAATGTTCATGATAATTTTGGGAGGGCTATTATTTGGATTAAGATAAGATTTATAAGGAAACCTAAACATAAGAAAATTAGATTGAAATAAAAATATAAATGGGTGAGAATAATGTTTCTTTATAGAATAAATATTACTATTGAGTTTTCATTATCTAATGATTATTTACTCTTATTTTATCAATATCAATTTTGGGTTTTAGTATTTGGTTTAAATAGGATCAAATAAATGAATATAAGATATGTATCTATCTATAAACTATTATGTCTTACAATTATATGAGGGAGAATTACTAAATGGTTGAGAATAATAGTATATACATAATATAATAGAAAATGTGAGTTTCTTTGTCTTACCTAAGGTAGTGAGGTTGATATCATAAATGAAATTAAATCATGATACTCTTACATATTATCGTTAGAGGGTTATTTTTATTGATGAATTTATAGTATTTTTTAAAATTTATCAGGATCATATGAAAAACAATTTAAGGATTTTTCATCACTAGTTTTTCTTTAAAGGGTTGGATATATATATTTAAAATGGTATCAATAACCTTCAAAATTTATTCTATGAAAATTTTAATATTTGTTTAGGATAACTATTTAAAATAAATTATCAAGGGATGGATAAATATTAGATTTAATATACAATTTATTTTGAGATAATAAATTGGTGATTAGTTTTTCAAAAATTTATGTTATACAATATTGGTAAACTTGGGATTGATAATTCATCCTTGATATTTCTCGTAAATTTCATCACATTTTTGAGATTATGGTTTCTATGAGATTGGGTGGTATTTTATAACCAAGAAATTAATTTTGTTTTAGGGTTAATAATAGTGTTAATTTATGAAATAATTTATGGTTTGGTTTTGGTTTTCTTTCTTCGAAATTCAAACTGTTTCGAGAAAGGATAATTTTATAGATTTTATGATTAATTTATATACATACTTGAGAATATGATTATATGAAATATAATATTGTTGTAAGAAATCTTGTTTGCATAATATTACCTATGATATTAAGAATTATTTCATACCCAAAATGAAAAGTATGTTAAGAATTCCCTAATATACTTTAATTTGTGAGTAATGACTAAAATTTTGAGGATATAATTTATATAAGGGGTAGAATGTGATGACTCAAAAATTTGGATCTTTTAAATTAATTCTATCATTATTATAATGTTTCACAAGAAACACTGAACTGAAACAACACCGAACTAAAATTAACATCCGCATATTAAAATTACTTTAAAAATATAATCATTAGTAAATAAAAATATAATAATCAATTAAATTATTTACATATTTTTATTTTTATTTTTTATTTTAAAATGGTTTTTTTTGAAGAAAAATTTAAAAAATGTATAGTATCTTTCCATGAAAATTTAAATTGATAATAGTTAAAATTTTATTATAATAGGTAATATTTTCGTTAATAAACTAATATACCAAAATTCAATTATTTAGAAACTGGTATGAAAGATGTTTAAAGACACTTGAACTTTTAAAAGTTATTTTTTCATAAAAATAGTTTTTATTTATATTTTATATTTTCATTTAAATAAACAAATATGTAAATTTTATAATTTTAATATGATACAAATAACTTCATTTATGAATTTATTATTTCTAAAAAAATAGGGTTAATTTTAAAAATATTTCTAAAATAATTTATTTTTAGGTGAATAGTTTAAAATATTGTTTTTTAAAATATCTTAGTGTTCATGGATTTATCAAGAACAAAGTATAAACTAAAATGTTATTAAAAATCATGATGAACTATCTATTTTAGGATAGAAAATAAAAATTTAAATGAACTATTGTGATTTTATAAAACCTATTTTTAACAACTTAATATATATTTTCCAATAAAAAATATTCTTGGACTTTTCATCGAATTAAATATTAATTTAGTAAAATTATTTTTGATGGATTTGATACCCAAATAACGTTTTTTAATAACTAAATTAAAATATTAAAAATATAATTCATTGAAAATTTTATCCAACACATAAATTTTAGTAATAAAATATTATTTTTCTAAAAATGGTGTTTATGTGTTACATGTGCTAATGTTAAAATAAAATTTTCATAAGCATATAAATAATATATGAAAAATTTATTTGAAATTTTCATTAATTATGTATATATTATGTAATAATCTTCATTTTCTTTTTACGCATTATATGTAAATTACTCAGGTAAAAATTAGTTAATAGAGTAAAACCCAAAATGTTAAAAGTGAATGTTCTAAGAATAAAGGACTAAAAAAAATATTTAAAACATGTGTAAAAATTAATATCTAAGGGACTATAGACCTTATCTCATACCAAACTAAACTATTATCTATTTTCTATTCTTCTTGAAATATGACACATGTATTCTCTTTATTTTAAGTGAAAATATTTACAAAATATCATTCTCATCACTTATAAAAGGGGACTCTCCCACCCCTTCAAAAGAACTCCCAAAATTAGTTTTACACTAAAAAATATACCAATTATAGTTCATTTTTAACTCTATTAGTTCTATTTAATAATCTTATCATGAGATATTGTCTTAAGAACTCCATTTGTATGGAGTCCCCTAAGGGAAAGCTGAAGTTGTCAATGTGACAACTTGTTTTTTCCGAACATCACTTCTTCTATATATTTCATTGAAAAAATAATTTTATAGTTAAAATATAATTATTTAATTATTTATTTTTTAATTAATTTTATTATAATAAGTCAATATCTACCAATCACCATTTCCATTTTCAATTATGCAAAATGAAACAGGAATTTATGTATTGTGTGAACTATCACCTCCACGAAGTGATGATTTCAATTATTTCAAATTCACCTCCCTTTTCTTATTATAAAAGGTTCATTGATTAATTAATGTGAAATATTTAATATGATTTTGATTACTAATAGTAAAATTATAATCCTCCTCCTTTTTCTCAAATTTTTTAAGAAACGAAAAATGTTAACCAGGCATTGTGTGGACTACAACTTCCACAAAGTAATGTATCTTGTTTTACATCTAGATTCTTAATTATTTGATAGAATTTATTAAATATATTATCATAAAACATATAACTTTCAAAAAATAAATATTATTCTCTAATAATGATAGTATGTGAAAATAAACAACTTTCATAATCAAGATGATACATCAATTATGGTTTGTCAATCATTTGGTCAGTATAACCACCTACTTAAACTATTCTATAAAATAATATCATGGATGAATATGAGAACATAATTAGAGAACATATATGATATAAATAAGTAAATAAGTATTATATTTTTCTTCTATAACGGTAACATTAATATTAATCTCATTATTTCATATACCAACATCTGTTCATTACAAATCACTAAAACTTACTCATCGATGAATTAAGATTTAAGCATTGTAAGAAAAAATTACATGGAATAAAATAATTACATTTTAAATAATTATAAATAATCAATTATATTAACTTTATGATCTTTTAATGATGAAATCAGGGTTAATAATGAAGAAAATCCCCACTATTACAAAAGTAGTTTAATATAATCATCATTACCCACACTTCATATTGAATATATATAATATTTATCTTATATAAATATACAAATAATTATAAATGAATTTTAGAAAAGTTGTCATATATAACAAATTTCTCAAATAGGTAATTAATTTATTAATGTTTATTATTGGTGAACTAATAGTGCATTCTAACACGCAGAAAACCAAGGTACGAGTTTTGGGTCTAAAATTTTGTCTCCTTGAGATATATTTCTTATTATAAATTTTTTTATATTTAATGGTATTTCTATTAGCCATTTAATTTTTTATATCACGATTCTATTATTTTTCATGATATTTATTATTTCATTTTAATCACATCATTCAAGGTATTCTTATTTCAAAGTCTCTAATATCATAAGGTAATCTTTGTCACGATTTCCAAACCATGAGATGTGATTCTTATTATGAACCATAATTTATGTTATGTAGTGTATTAATTTACATATTACCTTAAATTATTATCTTTAAATGAAATTTCAAGAATATTCTTTTTCTAATTATGTTTCAATTACTATAATGTTTTTTAATAAACTCTCTTAGTTGAGTTAAAATACGTATTTCTGAACTAATTTATTCCAATATTGATATCTTCCACCGCAATATTTTATTTGATAATAGTTCTCATTATCTTCAATGATAGTTTCCTTTGAATAAGTTTTATTTTCCAGCAATATTCTATTTTATAATTAGTAACTTAATATTTTATGATCTCATTTTACCTTTATATTTCTTTCATCCTATTTTGAAAAAGATGTATTATTACTCTTATTATGATTTGGTGTTTTAATGATGGTATTTCAATATACTCGAAACATTTTTTATCATTTAAAAATCAAATGTTTTATCTTCCACTCTATGTTTTATTTATACAATGTTTTTTTCATTCTTAATACCCAATTATTTGTTATTTCATTAAAATTAATTTTTTTAAAAAAACTTCAAAAGAAATTGGTGAATCAGTCATTTGTAAATTCTTTATAAAAGAAAGGAAATATATTTTTAAGACTATTTCAAAAGAATGGATTTCCTACCATTAAAAATAATCTCTCTTGTGATTAATGGTTTTAAAAAGAAAATTATTTTTCTATTATTAAATATGTTTTATTTAAAGGTGTTTCCATTGAAAGAAGTTCATTTTTTCATTATTTAAAGGGTAAAATATTTGTATTATAATAAATTTATTCTTTATACAATGATTGATTATTGACATATTTTTCCAAAAATGAGCAGTGTTAAATCTATATAATAGAATGGATTCATTACATCCTTTGTCACACCAAATCATCTATATTGTATAACCATTGATCATTTTCCAAACCTTTCCTCTATGAATTACCTATTTTATATTCCTTTGATTAAAGTGTGTTCACTTAGATGAAATAATTTTATTGATTTGGATAAATTATTTACTTACCATGTACCCTTTATCTATATGATTTAAATATCATATGTTATATTTTCCTAATTTAATGGTTCTTACCTAACATGTTACCATATATGTTTTGATACTAGTATATTTTTAATAGGGATATCATATAAGGATTATTTATGGAATTAATAATGTTTTTCTTGTGCGATTCCATTTGAAATTTATATAAAACAAATTTTTCTTCTAGGGGTTCTTTATGACATGATTGATTTTATGTTTTGGAAATGTGTATGGATGATGACAGGTGGGGTCCTATACTTCCATCAAATGCATTGGAATAAGTTTAAATCTCATGAGATAGTTAGGAATAGACCTAATTATTCTATTCACATAGGAATTCAAATAATGACTTTTCTAACATTTTCATTCATCGACATATTGAGTTTTTTCACATCGGCATGGGAATAATGAGTTCTCTTATAAGATTATTATATATTTATGTTTGTGCAAAAGTTTTATTCCTATTATAATTTCAATTATATGGTTGCATAGATCATGTTTTTTTAATCATGTTTCTACGCACTTTTGATTCATGTATTATGTTTATAAAATACTTGAACCGTTATTTATGATCAATATTTTTTAGATAGAAATTTATTATGTATCTTGATTATACCCATATTCTTATCCTATTCTCTCTTATGATCATTAATTTTTATTTCATAGGTTTACCCTTACTAAGCATTTGATCTCACCCCTTTTTTATATTTATAATTTCTTGGGTAATGAAGAAATTTAATACATATGACGTTTCCAAAAAAATATATTTTATGGATGATTTTTTAGAGATTTTGAAGGCTTGTTTTAGAATAAGTGGTTGATTATATAGTGGAAAAGATTTCCATTTGATATAAAGAACATGAGTTCTTCTAGTAAAATATTTATCTTAACTCTATAAAACTCTAAACCTAAAAAGATACATGGAGTATAAATTTATCATTATCTTTGAATGATCTTATAAATATGGATTTGTAAAAAATATAGTGTATTAAGTATGGTGTTTTTATTACCATATCTAGGGGTGTGGGTTTGGAGAGCATCAATTTTTATATTTCCTCTTCCATGTACTATTTTTATTCATATTTATATTAAAAAAACTTTTTTGTATACACAAAAATCCAATGAATAGAAAAGATATGTTGGGTTTTCAAGATGAATATTTTTCTTTTAGTATTATTTTTATTCAATAAAAATCATTCCCAATTGAAATATCATGATTCCCATACACTATATATTATCTTGTAGAGATTTGAATTGTACCTTGGACACTATATATTATCTTGTAGAGATTTTAAGTGTACCTTGGACCTTGTCAATAACCTGGTAAGGTTCTAGGATACAGTATTATAGGATGGATAATTAAATAAATCATTATTTCGATGCACTAGTCAACAACTAACTTATGAACTGGAGTTCCATGTGGCTGTAGGTGTACCTCATTGTATGTTGAAGGTTTATAATTAGTGGAGAGGGCTTATTCTTTATAGATGAGAGACTATTATACCGTATTAGAGTCATATAATATCAAAAAACGACCAAAACGTCCAAATAAAAATTATATTATATAGAAATAAATAAACACATAGATATATAACACAAAATGGAAAATACAAAACCACAGTCCTACAAAACATACATTGATCACCCATTAGGCTGATCTCAAATAAAAATAAATAAATAAAAAAATAGACACACACAAGCCATACTGTTAAACATAGGCTACACTGCACTCCCCTATATCTAAATACCCTCATGTTTCACCCTCTATGTCCACTTCACAACCTATATATAACTTTAAAATGAGGAAACGGTTCTACATATACACTAGGGTTACTATGAAAGGTGTGAGAAAAAATATCAGTAGGGTCTCACCATGTTCCCCTAGTATACACCATCATACGTGTGTATTCAAATCGAAAAATAAACACATAAAACATATGTGTAGATATCATGTACTGTCCCAGACACTATGAATCCATAATATGTATGTTATAGTGTGTTAAAAATTCCACCATGTCACCCGGTCATACCCACTTCAACAACATACAATATTTGTATCATTTCTTCATAATCTCATGTTGTTATACCTAATTCTTATCCCATACCCAAATACTATGGGTAGGGTATCATCAAAAACCTTCTCTTATACCCAAAATAATATGGAACAGTCATGAATCCACATCTCAACCCACTACCTTATCAATCAAGGGTGGGACCATTGTCGACTTCCTGTAACACCTCATGACGCAACCCCACACAAGTGGCCCACTACCACAAACCAAGATTACTCAACGAAAATTACATCATCCACAACCTCAGCCTGTCATGTTATGGACCAATATAATTCACACTAGGATCACAGGGAAATATCACCATACATCTTAATCAAGGAGAGTCTAAGATTCAGGATCCACTCCCCCACCAGCATCTATCACCTATCATAAGTACAACCACATACATAAAAAAGTATATAAGGCCCACTAACAGTCACAAAGGACACTAGATCTTCACCTGAAAACTAGTCTTTTGGACCTAACCCCTATCCATGAACATGTCTTATATCACTCTTCATAGATTACATTGGGTCCACATGGATTGTAATGGTCTATGGGCATCGATACCCTCCTCACACCTATCACGCATCAATGACAACATTCATTAAAAGACACTCTAACTTAGACCTTATGTTCTGTTTTAGTGCCATCTAAAATCATCATAACTTCTAGTCCTTCAACCGAGATATTCTCCCAAGCCATCCTTCTCTAAGATCCATTTCATTATATTTTTATTTCCCTAAAAAACTCTAACACGTGTCTGGGTCCCATTTTAGATCATTTAAGAGAGATCTCTTAAGATGATACCTAGTGGAAACAACTCTTTTCCACACATTATCTCATCCTAATGTACTCATATGATTTACAACCCTCATTGATCCCTAATCCACCATCAAGAGTTTGTCACTTACCTAGTGTGATTCATTGAACAATCTCACCCACCACACTAGGCCAAATCCTCTTAAAACTACATCACTAGTCCTAAGAAACCCAAATTAGGATATATATATATATATATATATATATATATATCATGTATCATGCCTATAAACCTACACAATTTTCCATTTCAACATTTCTAAAACTCTCTCCCATTAGATTCATAGTGTTGGGTGATCTAAAATACTCAATGTACAAAAGAGAAATTATCTCAAGCATAAACGGTCAAATAGAATTATATCTCTCCATCCCAGGGCCCTATCATCCCATATTATTCTACCATGCCCCATGAAACATTAATAATGTTATAAATAATTCATAAAAATATTATATCATTGTACTAAAGGAATCACATACCTCTAACATAGTGTTACCACCCAATCTAGGATTTCTTGAGCCTTACCCAAGCCATCCCACACTCCCCAACACCTATTTTGACCGTAAACAACATAATAATTAATTAAAAAACATTATAATAAATTCTTTTAAAGACATTTTTAGGAATAATCAACTAATAAATCAATCATCAACTCTACCGCACCGAAATATCGTCTGAAAACATGACACCAACATCACGAGACCTTCTCTAACCACTGTGCACAAAATCTTCATCATTATTTCTCAACTCTACAAATCTCCAATTGAATATTTACCCATACCCTAACATGTTTCATACAAAATTATTGATCAATTAAGGGATTAAGAAATTAAAATATATGAGAGTAGAAACTCACCTGAAAACATTACCAAATTCATTAAAACCCATCCCACGCCATGGGGTATTGAAGGGGGTGAAGGAAGGGGTGATTCAGATGAAGATTCCTCCGCATGAACCTCTTTTCAAATATAACAGGAAGGGGATGACCCCAAAAATATGGTTCTAGACTGGATTAAAAAAAGAAATATATGCCTCATTAACGGTGTGTCCATGAGAGTTTATTTAACAACAATACCCAGATCACTATAAAAATTATAGTCGGACTAGTTGGTCGCATGGCATCAAGAACACCTCTCTATTTGTTAGGGGCTACCAACTAACAATGAGGATCTAATAGAGGGTCAATGGAAAAATTATAACCTATTGATCTATAATCAAAATATCATAATCATAATCAATTGAAATTATGTATATGATAACAACCAAAACATCCATTAGGCTAGTTCCTAGTAAACATCCAAGCATAAACATACTAAGACATAAATACAAGGAAGTCAATATATAACAGGTTAGTCATGAAACAGGGCTAGTATCACAAAAGAATAAGTAAATAAATACTCCAAATCATACATGTATTTTCAATGCATGCTCAAATCCTATCTCCCATGCCAGGTTCTAGTTCACAAAGAGTATCAACAACAATAACAATCAACGATCCAAACCTGCAGCCATGAGATCTATCAGGGTACCCAGGTCAGCCCTAACAGGTTATGATATAAACTCAATAGGCCACCACTAAAAAATTCTAATGAAATCTAGTCCACAAGAATAAAATATGGAATTGTGAAGGTATAATAAATAAATTATTAAATAATTAATGTAATAAATTCATTCTTAGGTTCCTCAAATGAATCATGACCAACCATACCTACTTCAACCAAAGCTAGAACTCCTCTGGACATGTGACATCATGTATATATATATATATATTCATATGTGTAAACATATATATTTCAAAATATATTCTTGTACCATCAAGGACCTGAGGCTTAATACTATGGAATCCACATAATGACAATATATGTTTATATAAGTTTTAAGAAATCACGATTCATAATTTAAGGAATATATTTTAGAAATCCATAACAACATGACTTAACATATCCTTTGAGATCATCAGTGGCATTACATATCATGAATACAAGTTTCTTCCAAGAATTAATATAATTAATTTAACCTATGTTCCCATCCAAGAAATTCAATACTAGGAACCTATTTTTTCCAAGGATTAATATTATTCATTTAACCTTTTAACCATTCTAAATCATGGGACCGTACAACCTCCCCCCCCCCTCAAAACTTCCCATCCCTAAGATGCCTTGGGAAAAATGAAAACATCACCTGACCAACTTGGATTTTGAATTTTACTTCAAATGATGGTGTTTCATTTCTGAACACCCAACATGCCTCCAATTTAATTTTAAACAACGTAATTAAACTACTAAAACCCAATTAAATTCTCCAAACTATCGAACTAACATCAATACAATGCTCAATTGAGCCCATCTAACCCGATACATAATCACATCATTATCACTATCATCAAATGGCCTATGGTTCTACCAACCATAGGCTCTTTATTTCAATGGCCACTTTTGATTTATGACACTTCCACCTTCATTATTTCCAATAAAAATTATATATTTTGTGTCCTAGAGAAACATCGAATATTTTTATCAATTTAAAAAACAATCAAATTCCCATCGACTGGGCTTAGCTAGGTTGTACCATATTTTATACTAACCTTTATATTATACTCACCTCATCTAAATGGCATGCCCAATGTGGTACTCAATGACTGTATCTAACTACAAGTGAAAACTCAATTTACACCACCTCTAGCTGACTACTTTTGAAAACACTCACCATTAACAACCCATGAATCCACAAGACTAGATTTCAAAAGCCTTTAACCCAAGGCCGACAAAGATTGTCTAATGTATTCTTATAGAATTTTATACCCAACATCCAATGAAATCTCCTAACCAAACCATCTCATAATAAAAACTATATTCATGTTATTATACAAGCTTCGACACATACCCCATCTGGAAACCGTAGAAAATACTAAACCCGCCCATGTTGGAATCCTACACTTATACATCCCTATGTCTATATTAAAAATTGTTTATAGTATTTACCAAGATGTCCAAAAGTACATGCTCTATTTATCCAATGGCACACATAATCCAAAACAACCATCACACAACTGGCCTCAAGGCTTCCAAAACCTTCTCACATGAGGGTCTCCCACAAGCGACTAATGTCCTTCTCCCCACCTTAGGTATTTTTTTCATTACACAAACAAGATGAAAGTTTGATTAACACCGACCATGCCCCTATACTCCTAGATATAATAATTTGCATAACTGAGTGCCTGATCATCCTGAGCACTAGAATAAACATCATTCATCAACCATTCCAACTTCTTGAGAACGATTCCCATGGAAATGCTAGATTTCATGTTACAATTATGTTCACCACCCTTATAAGTAAAATGTTGAAAATGCACCATATGGATAATCAAAAAAATACCCTTTGAGTGTATCTCCCAAGGAGTCTCTATTTCAAACTATAAAAATAATTAAATAGGTAGCTCAATGTATATCTAATGATCTATTAGCATAATAAATAAGATGTTATGATATTGGGCATGCCCATATCTAACTAGGAGTAATATTACATTATATCAATAGGAATGTATCACTCCTCCCAACCCAAAATCACATCAACTAGGATATATTTTCCTTTAAATAACCCATAACTCCACATCTCCAAATAGTGCATGTTAAGGTTAAAACACAGGTTAACCATTCCATGGAACCAAGTTTAATTCCAAGATATACCTCATCATTAAGAATTTCAATTAATTTTACGCAAAACCCTAGGCTTACATGCCTACGAGAATTATTACCAAAACAATTTATCCTTATCCAAAACCCATCAACTAACCAACATTCCACATCCAATGGTTACCATGCACTATCAGTGTGAAATAGATTTTCAAACTCATTGGATGTACATCCTGTAGCACCAGATTTAAAAAATTACACATTCTATTGTCATCAATTAACAAGATGATGGTGACCCTATTGCATGACATATCAATACTTACACTACAAGATTTATCTTCGAACTCCTCTTTAAAATTGGGTACCTCACAAGTTCCATTATTAATCAAAAATATGACATAATAATACATCATTATATAAATTAAATGTTTCAACCACACAAACAATAATAAACTAGGATAAGAACCCAAATAGTACTTCCCATCAAATCCAGTCTTGATACAAAATCACCCTATGAGCTTCTTAGAAATCTAAATTCATTATCATGCCGACATCGAAAAACTTAAGCACCAAATTTACATCAGTCTTGAAATAATCATAAAACCAAGCTTCCTACCTCTATAGAATATATAAACCTCAATACAACCTACCGATTATTTTTCCCTAGATCAATGAAACCACAAACTCGCTTGGGTATGAGTTACTTCTAAGGCCCTCTTTGTCTCTGACTTATTCCTATGAGTTATGAGTCCAAACAGGGCCACTAGGTCCAACCACCTAACCCTGTGGTCTCTCGCATGAGATCCATATCCCAGTCAAGGGATTATACTACACAGAATTTAATGTTTTGATAAACTCTATAAAAAATTGGTAAAACTAATACATGTAAAGAAATTGTCGACCAACAATGGTAAAAATATTCTAACCTTGGAGTAATATATTAACCATCTAAACATCTGTCTACCAAGCCCTAATTCTCATAGCAACCTCATAGGGGAGTTATCTCATAATGGTTACAACAAATAATCATACAAAGTGTCACCCATTGAGTATCCATATATGATAATACCCCCTCGAGGTTCAACTCACTAAAAAACCACAATCCTACCTAAGGTGGTCATTTTAATCAACTATGAATCCTACCAAACTTAAATAGTAAATGTCCAACACTTACTATTATTAGAAACTTTTCTAAATAGTTATGTAGTTAACCATATCTAATAGTGATACCATGACAGGATAACCCCATATTTACTCAAGGATTTGACTTTGGAAACATTAGTCATGAAGAAATGGCCACTAGGTTATACCCCTAAACATTAGACCCAAAAATGGGTGGAAAACAAGCCAAACTGTCACCTATGTGCAACTACCACATTTCCATTTCAAGCATCTCTTAAAAAAATCAAAATCTAATCCGAACATGAAAGTTTATACTATAAAAACCTAAAAATGTTTTTATTTTAAGTCATTCAAATGATGATTATTTGTTACATAAGTTAAAGAAGATTATAAATAATGGATTTCAAGTACAAGTTGTCAAGGTATAATATACAAGCACTTTATTAATTGTCACCATCTAGAATTAAGAAAACCATCTTATTATTTCTCGTTAAACCATTTCAACATACCATGATTTCTCATGACTGGAATAGTTAAAGAGAATATCAATCCTAATCTAGATAGGAAAACATACATTATGTTTTAATTGTTATTTTAATTAACTATCACCTAATATCAGTAAATATCAAAAGAATATATAAGTTATTTTATCATTTTAAGGGGGTCTGTTAGGTAAGATACCTCCATTTATATAAACATAAAATCATATGAGGGGTTTCATCCATTTTAAATAACCATCACATTTAGCATAAATACACCCTTGTGGGGTTATGTACCAAGGCATGTAAAGAATAAGTTGAAATAAAAGGGTCACATCATTTCATCCTGGGTTCATTTATATTAGTATAAATTACTAATTTAGGGATTCAATTATCTATAAATTACTATTGGTATCCCATTTATGTTGAAACTATAATAGTTAAATTTAGAAACCCCTAAATGGGTTGATCTATTAGGTGAAACATGCCAAAACATTCCTACATGGGTGTAGTTGGGACAATAGGGATTTAGTAATACAGGTTTTCATTAACATGTTATAATGGTAAAAACCCACATAGTTTTTAATTGAAACCCATTTTACTGATATCCATCACTAACAAATTCCATGCATATGTCAAAAAAATCACTCACCTTATCGTGTTAGAATTTTAGTCAGAATAATTCATTAATCATTTAAACCCATTTCGATTAAGAATCAATGTTCAATAGATCAAAAATCTATACAATGGTCGAACCAATTGAATTATCATTCCCAATTTATAAATATAATTCAATTTATAAGTTACCATTCACATTCTTATAACAGCTACCGAGTTCTAATATTCTTCTTTAAAAAGAAACCAATACATATATTATGGATCCATTATATGGATAACCATTTAAAAATTTATATAGTTCCCATAAACATTATAGTTGAAATTGGAACCCATTTAAAGGAAACCCCTCTTGTTTCACCCTATTAAACCAATGGTTTAAGGATAATTTTTTTTATAATTTGTTAATTAAGGTGAAGCCATCAATATATATAGGAAAATCAATTTAACTTGGTTCAAATACATTAATAACCAATCATATATCATGACTATAACAAGGATTCCTATTAAACAAATAATGACAATAAACTTGGAAAGATACTATGTACAATATAACACTATTCTAAATGGTAGAAGATCACCGTAGCATGGTATAAATACAAGAATGATGATAAAGTATGTAACATAGTATTGATATGAGAATAAAACCTAATCACCCAATTATGGTACACAAATAAGAATTATAATAAAATTTGAATCCTATGTGTCGGGAATGATCCGTGGACACACCTCATCTCTTTCCATAACATAAAAGAGGTAAATATGATAAATCCATAAAATCAATAACCAATAGAAATAAAAAAATCAATAAATGTGAAATAATAATCATATATAATAATGAACTACATGAACAAAAGTCTCATCCCTGGAAACTTGATCATTCCCTTATGTGTAGTTTGGATAGACCTAGACATGAGTTATTTACCAAGTGATAAGACATTCCTATTATCATATCTACCATCCAAAAATAGTAATACAATGGAAAAAAATAAAATTTAAAACTAGTTTTTAATGTACAAAACCAGATCAGTAAAAAATTAGTCATTGTATAAGTTGGTCACATGTCCTCAGCAATGTATTCCCATACACCACAGGCTAATGATTAGAATTTTGGATCTAAAAGAGGCACATTAGGGATACTAAACCCTCTAGATCAATAATTAAAACAACAGAATAAAAATAATGTGAAATGAAGTAGTATATAGTAATAAAAACATCCATCAAGACATTTCCATGTAAACATCCATTCATGAACATGATAATCCCTAAATAAAAGGATATAAATATACAGTAGATGATATGTGTAGTAGGTATAGAATGAAAAAAATAGAATAAATAAATAGAATACTCCAACTCTTATTGGCATTCTGAGTACTAACTCAACCCCATATCTCCCATGTCATGTCCGAGCATATAAAAAGTGTCAACGAAAAGAACAATCCAAAATCTAAACCTGTATCCAAGAGATTTATCTAGGTACCCAAGACCACAAAAATACGGTGTAAGATAAAATTATTAGGTACCCAAAAAATAACATCTAATTAAAACATTATGTGACTATAAAATAAATTAGTATATAGGTATAATAAAAAAAAATGAAATCAAGTTAGGCCAAGGTTCTTCAAAAGACACCTAACTTACCATACCTACTCTGGCCTAAGCTATAATGTCTCTATAAATGTTCCATGATGTGTTTATATATATATATATATTAAAATATATAAATATATATATTCAATGACATACTTTAACTAGTGAGTACCAAATGATTAAGACCAAGGCATCAACATAATGATAATATAAGGTTCTACATTTTTTGGGGCATCACGATTCAACATTTAAGGTACATCATTTAATAATCAATCACAACATTATTTCACTTATACATTGATCCTAAAAGGGTGATTTCATATTAGGAATCCAAGTATCACCCAAGGAATATTATAATTTATTTAACCTATGATCACATCTAATGAATTTTGTATCAGGAACCCAAAGTGTCCCCAAAGGATTAATATACATCATTTAACATTTGGACCCACGTAAGGAATTCTATATCAGGAATACATGTTTCTCCCAAGGTATGATATAACAAAATTAACCTCTTGTCCCATCCCATGAATTATTTTTTTGGATTCCATGTATCACCCAAGGTGTAATATCAATCATATAACCTCTAAGACCATTCCACTATTTCTGTGTAAGGAACCCAAGTATCTCTCTAGGTGTAATATCATTCAAAAGACATATGATCCCATCCATGGAGTTATATTTAAAGAACATGTGTATCACATAAGGGTAATATGTTAAGCATGTATGTTTTATTTATTAATCAAATATAGGCTATGAGTAATATTCATGCCACATTACAATTCAAGAAATAACTTATCATCTTATTCCTGAGTACCAAGAAGGGAAAAGTGATATGGTCTTACAATTCACACAAAATTTAATTTTATTTAACATTTTTCTTACATCATAATATTCAATGTTTCTGACAATATGAACTCACTATTAAATACCCATTTATTATACATTATATTTTATTTCAATTTAATCTGTTCCCCTTACATTTAACAATGAAAATGGGTAATGTGACATGGTCTATCCATTCAGATTTATCTAATTCAATTAATTTATTAATTCCAGAATCCTATAAGTAAAAAAAATTCCAAGTATAATCTAGTTTCCTTATCACTACTTAGTTAAATTTAATTCCATTAATACTTATTATTTATAAATAGTTAGATGTTATAAGAAATATATATACCAAATTAAAGCTCATTCAATCCATTTTATAAAATTAATTTGGTCACTTCAATAATCAATGCCTTTGATCGAACCCACCAATGGAATTTTTTGGGTTTATTTCATCAACCTCTAACCATGTAGAAGGGTGTCGAGGAATGTATACATTTTCTAGCCAATGAATTAAAGGTATTATATGATTTTTGAGAAAACAAAGAAATTTTGACATGTGTCACAATGGTTCACTTTTAAAACAAATATAATAATGTAAAAGAAACTAAACAACCTACCTTGTACCAAGGATGTTTCGTTCTTCCATTATCGATCATTTATTCGAATTGAAACATGAAAAATCTAAAAAATATAAAAAATAAGTGAAAATAATACATATGAGCATGTATGGGATTATAAATTATATCGACGAAGAAAATAATTAAATTAGGTAAGATAATCCTTATAATTATCTATCATCTTCCAATGCGGTGAACCATTCATGAATAAGACCACTAATAAAGGAGAACCCACCAAAGAGATAGAAGGTGAATGAGAACACATGTCGGGGACCTCTTAGGTGAATGAGGGAGAAAATGTTTGAAACAATTTTAAGGGATAGAGGATGAAATTGAAAATTTTCACCATTGAATGAGGTTCATAGTCAGGTTGTATGGTTTGTCTAACCATGATCCAATTATGTAGTTCCACTATCCATAGTGACACCCCCTTTCCACGGTTGAAGTAAATGGTTACACTAACCATGAACCAACATTTTGGGTGACCCTATTCTATTTAATACATTTTAATGGTTTCCCTAATAAGACTAAATGGTTTCAATAAATTACTCCCATGTACAATACAGGACACACAGTTTTGGACACACAGTTAGTATTTACCATGTTCTAACCGTGTGCCCCGGTCTTCACCTCAAAAAATTGAGTTTTCATAGCTAGACACTTCTAAAACTCACTTAAACTCTCAAGAAACCTATTATTAATTAAAAATCATTAAAAAATTGTGTGTTACAACTTTTAGAATTACATTTAGAAGATCAATTTAATATTTTGACAATCCGTTAAATAAAAAATCAAATTCCTTTAAAAATTTAATCCTATCCAAGACATGGTAAATTATAGTAGTACAATGAAAATCCACCACATCCAATATTCTCGTTGCATGATGATGGGTTTTAGTGGGAATTCCTCTAGGGTAGAAATCCTTTCTAAGGGCCTCTATCCCTTCATGATGAAAAACCTCATTTCTTACACCCTTTATAGATTGAAGAACACTAGATTGATGTGAATGACCCTGGGATAACTTCATTTATTGTGAGACCTACCTAGGTCGGGGAATTAACTATTATTGAATGCTAAAATTATGTAGCTAGCCATCCCAACCATGATTTGGGCCATCTTTATTTATCTAAAACACCAAACAGACCTCATTAATCTTCCAAATAAATACCCTTGACATGTCTCAATGATCATACTCCATATAAAAATACTAATTAAAGGAACAAACCCTACTCGAGATCAAAAATTCATATGTACTCCAAAAAAAATGACCCAAAAATCAATTGTGAAATGAAACCATCCCACAAAAATTATTCTCATCCCCTAAAAGATGTTGTATTCCTCTATTCATCAAACTCGTAATTTTTCAATAGCATAGTCACTGAGAACTGACCACACCCCAACTTCAAATTCAAACGAAGATTCTATTGTACAATTACAAACACCAAGACAAACTACTCTCTAGAATATGAGCCATATGGTCACCACAAACACTAAAATCATGATGAATCTCTTCATTTTATTTAGGAAACATGGAGTAATCAATAGATTCATCGAGAGACTTATAGTGCTCCCCACCATAAGACTACACATTCAATGGCCAATTAGGATCCATGTTTCTCCCCACCATAAAAAGAAATGGATTAAAATGTACTTATTATAGTCCATTGACCTGTTATTTTCATTCTAAGAAACACTCCTGATACAGTTTCCACATCACTATATCAAATTCCATTAAAGAACATAAATTTTTCCTCCTTAAACCTACATTTACAAAAAAAATGATTTGTTTCACCCACCAATGCATCATCACCACATCTATTCACAATCTATTAACATATCCACTCGAATCCCATGATCATACAACATCCCTTCACTAAATTCTAAACCTGATTCCTTTTGTAACATGGTGGTTGGATGCCCAACCAACCCAACTAATTGTCACACTCTACCCATGAGGACAAATGCACCACCAATCCAACTAAATATCAGATCACGCTAACTTTAACACGGGATTGATGCCAACACACTACCTTTTTGAACACCATATCTAAAATTTAAATCTATTATTACCTATAGAACTAGATATAAGTGGATCTTAACATAGATCAGCATCTTGAGGTCACCCTGACCATCCACCAACTAGTATCATAACCTCCATGAACCCTTCAATATACGGGTCATGCTCCTGTGACTGGTAGAATTCTCCCCACCATAGGATTAACCTTATCATCACCCTACTGAACCAAATTTACAATATATATATATCCAAGACTACTTATGTTACCACATGTAATTATTTAATGTGGTTAACCTACTCATACTAGAGAGATAGAACAAAAAACTAAGAATTCATATCCTTGTCCTACCAATAATGACAAAATACAATAAAAAATTATGTGCCCCCACCATGTTCCTTCCCTTACAATATTCATCAAGTATAAACCCCAATGGTTCCATAATAACTCATGTTCCACTCCTCACAATCCATTCATTCCCATACTATCAATTTCTGAAGAGGTACAAACCAATATCAACCATACCAATGAAACAAAATCAATTTTTCATTATTTCCTCTCACTATAAATCGATATCTCCCATATCACTCAGCTCTAGGACATTAAACCCACTAGAGCCTAACCACTGATCTACCTCGATAGAACTATTTAGGTACATATACAACTTGATAAATTATCTATGGATCCATAAATAACCATCCATAGGTCTAAAACACAACTAAGAACCATGTGAAACTAGCTCTCACCACCATCACACACTGAGACATTCCCTTAAAATGCCACATAAAATATCATGGTCATTCACAAATAAGAGTGATCCATCAAGAACCCTCTTATTGGTTCTCTCACATGATCATACTTAGTCTCACGTGAACCTAATGGTTTCATGCTCTTGTACAACCCTATGATGCACCTTGACTCATGATCTCATGATCCAGTCCTCATCAAGCTAAGGTGCATGAACCTAACCCTCTATCCATGCTTTGAATGCATGTTAGACTCATCCAAAATCCGGAGGAATCCCACTTATTTCAGGGTTAACAACATGAAAACCCATTACATGGGAATTTTTATAAACCAAAAGTTTCCACCTATGCTCTCACTACACTACAACCAATGGGCCAAGAACCCATCGAATCCCACTCTCTTAGAAAATAATTAATACCTGAAGCACCATGTGTTCTTAACACCTGAGGAACTTAAGACATTTTGAATTCCTTTCCAAAAATATCTCATGGTTTCCTAAATCCACTTGGAAATTTTTTTTGATACTCATACCATTTCTCAGGTATCCAATGCCTATGTTGGCCTAATAAGGGTCCCTATAGGTGCCTTTTACAATATAATTGTATATCTTCCATCGAAGAACAACCCACACATTGATACAAGTGACTATCAATCAAAGAAAATAATTTCATTCAACTATGTAAAATGAAACAAATAAGTTATGTAGGAAAATTAGATATAAGTTTTTTTACACTTTAAATAACTGAACCCCATTTTTTGTTGCTTCTTCACTGTATAAAGATATGGATGATTTATTTGAATTATCTGTACCCCAGATGGTCACAATTCATGACTTCCTTCAGGGATAGGGAACACTAGATCTTTCTCTTCATCTACTTGATCTTTTCCAATTTCCTGCTTTTAAACTACTATAATTTATATCGTATGTTATAAGTAGATTGATCCATTATTGTCATTTGTTCTTGGTTTTTTCTTCATTATAGAGATTTCATGCGATTTTTCATGAGGTACATACAATGAAGAATCACTTTTTCTCTAATTCAATCCATGACATGTCTGGTCTTTAATGGATTGGTTTCAAATGTAATTTTTAGACTCCATATGGCACCTTTCAATTCATATGGTAGGAACCTTTTCTAGTTGGATAAATGTTAATTTTGATATTTTATCTCAATGGAATAATAGAAATTTGGTTATGGTTCAATATTTAGGGATCACCAAGGGGAAGTCCTTGGATGATTTCGTGGTTTCTGTGATTTCCCCTCATAAATTGAGGTAGAGATGCTTGAAATTATTATTACAGTGGAAGAATCTAGAAGTCATGGTTGGAATAATATATATCTTGAGACTGATTTTACTATTATTTTTTTCCCATCTGGAAGGGATCATCTCATTTATATTGGAAGATCACTAATTGATGGATAAATGTTTTGGATTCTCTTCTCTCTATGGATCATATAGTCACTCATATATATTGAGAAGCTAATTCATTGGCAAGTGGTCTTAAAAATAAAGGAGTCAGCTGTGTTTACTTTGTTTGGTATGATCAGGTTCTTGATGATATTTTACCAATTCTCAGTAGGGATCGAGATAAATCTCACACTTTTAGACTCTTATAAGCTAGATTATATTCTTCAATAAAAGTGCCTTTATTTTCTGGGAAGGGACTTATCTATTTAAAAAATGGGACACCTAGAAAATCCAATCAAAATATAGCTTGTGTATCTCATGTTAGTCCTATGAATCAAATATCTTTCATTCGCACATGCCAATTTACAATTTTTAAAGTGAAAAAACAATAAATGAAAACCTCTAACAATGCATCATAATTAGTAAACATCTCAATCTTTCATGAAAAAACCAAAAACATCATTCATGTCACTGTAGTAACCAATAATTCTACACAAAAATAGTATTTATGGAACACAAATATGTAGTCCATTATAATCTCTAAAACATTCCTGGATCGCCCATCAACCATCTTCTTAAATAGTAAGACAATGCATAACCAATTATTCCACTATATAATGCTCTGATCCATAACTACTGTCTGAACTATAGTTTCATATGGCCTCAAGCAAGCCTCCCCATGTGAAAAAGGATTCTGACTAGTGGAGATGCCCTATTCAATATAGTCAGGAGATGCTGACCATGAATTAGGGCCATGTGACAACAATGAAAATCAAAACATCTACAAAATAATCATAGAATATTGAAATAAATAAAAATAGTTCAATATCACATGGAATTTAGTATACAGACCCATGGTCATAAAAAAACAAACATTGATCTCCCATTGGGAACATCCCAAATATAAATAAAGGAAAAAATACACAAACCCACTGTAGTGCCATCCATGGGTCACGTTGCACTCCCTAGTTCAAAATACCCTCATGTTTATCTAACCTAGTCCACTATACAACCTGTTCTGAATATAAAAATCCAATATAAGGGTTTTACACATACACTAGGTTTCATATAAAATAAGTGAGAAACAAATATCAATAGTTTCTTACCAAGTTCCCCTAGTATACACCATAATATGCATGAATTCATAAGAGAAAATAAACACGTCACACATTTTCATGGACATCATGTGATAACTATTCCACCACTAATCTTTGCGCATCAGATCACTACATTTTAAACATACCACCATTGCACTTAACTATACCTCCTTTAGTGCCACATTATTATCCAGTTGTTTCATATTCTTCTCAAGTCGCAGTACCCAATGTCAACCCCATACCCAAATACTGAGGGTAGGTTGACATCCAAAACCTCAACCATACTAGATTTTTTATTATTTGTGACAGCGTATTAGCGATGGACTTCCATCGTAAACAAGTAATTTTCAATGGTAGTCTGCCACTAATACTCCATCGTATAATACAACATTGCAATTATGGTTATTTACGACGATCCATCCCAAATATTTATTATTTATAATGGATGATCCATTCATCGCAATTAAGTGTTGTAATATTTTTAAACAAGAAATTTTGATGACCCGTCACAATTTTTTATTTATGGCAGATGGATAATCTATCATAAATAATAGTTTTCTAAAAAAACAATAAAATTAAAAATAACTAAAAATAAATTAAATAAATTAAATAAAAATTTAAAAAATATATCTTCATAAATATTATAAATTTTAAAATAATTAATTTTTTTTTAAACATTTCAAAAAATATATTTTTTTTAAAAAGTAATTAACCTAAATTATAATATTTAAATTATTTTAAAAATTAGGAATATTTTAATGAAATTAAATATTTTTTAAAATAACTAATAATTTAACAAGTAAATATATTTTAAAATAATTATAAAAATTAAAAAAATTAAATATATTTTAAAATAATTAATATAGTTAAAAAATTAAATATATATATAAATAAATAAAAACATAAATTAAATTAAAAAAACAAAAAAATTTAAAATTAGTTAATATATTAAAATAAATGAATAATAATTAAAAAAATTACAAAAAATATAACATACATAAAAGTAATACATCATTTCAAACATGTAATGTTTTTTATTACAATTTACAAAAAAGTAATAAAACATCAGAAATCATCACCTATCATCATGTGTATGAGGATCACTCGAAGGACCTAGGGGAGGATCACTCGATTGACCAGGAGGAAACTCCATGTTGACGTCATTTTCATAGAACCTCATATACTCAAATATCTACTCATCTCTCAGACCTTTTTTCTCTCACTCCTCCTCCCTCCATTTTTTTATCTATTTTTCCTGCACATCTTAAGCTCTTAACCTCTCTACATAATGTGCAATAAATGATGGCATCGAAAATTCATCTCCATGATCTCCCTTCATGATCATTGATTCCATTATAGACGTACCATAATAACTTGTTGTTTTCATTCAAGAACCAATACCAATCACCCAATATTTCTCAACACCCTACAAATTCTCCTATATCTAGGCCCCCCCATCAAAACATGAGTCACAAGTAGAATATTTTTCTCTCTCTCCATGGATCTCCCATGAATGATATATCATATCCTCATACTTTTCAATTAAATATAATGACCAATTATTATAAAAATAAAATTAATATCTATGAAATTTACAAAAACTACTAACCAAAATATGGTGATGTCGTTCACCTACAATATCTCATGTTTAGGGATCAATATACATCTTATTATACACTTCAAACTCTGAAATTGATGGGTCATTAGTATCCTATATAAACAAACAATAATGATCTAGTTAAAGTGCATATACATTAATAAATAATATCACTTACCATATGACATTGATGTATTCCAAATGTATAACTTCCGCATCTATCTGTGGACTCTTTCCTCCCCTGACTCTGACATCAAGAAGATTTACTCCTCATAAATTTCTCTCTAAGGTAGGAGGAGCACAATCCATCCCATACATGATTTGTGATATAGTTGGGTTGAAGGGAGACACAAGACTGGTCAAAAACTATAGCACAAGCTATGATCATATCTCAATTTCAAAAGTAGTGTAGAAACTAACAAAAGCAATCACATATACAAATATCTCATGCCCCTCAAATAGGACCCCTTTGTCTATTATGAATCATAGAAAATAAATTCATCAAGATGATTAAAAAATATCTTAGTAAATAAATGAATGTTAAAAATTATATATTATTGAACAACATATAATCCAATGGTTGAAAATATTTTAATTTACAGTGAGAGGAACTAGGTCCCACGACACCCATTGCATAGATAAATAATTTCATTAAAACTCACTAGCTTTTCCAATATCTAAATATGAAAAATGTTACAAATAAAAAAATAATCAGAAAATTATTACAAAAATTAATACACAAAGTTAATATAAAATAATTATTGTAAACAAATAAACCTACCATTGTAAATGAGGATAAAAATAAATAGATGGTTGTATCTCTATAATAAGATCTATAATCATCAATCAAGAAAGACCACAACCCAACATATCAGGTGCACTATCCTACGACTTAGCTGAATTGGTTTCATCAGTAGGATGTTCTGCATCAGTGAGAGAATTATGTAAATTTTCAGGATCATCTACAGTAATCTGAAATAAATATTATGACTTTTAGGAAATTATTAATATAGATTTCAAGTATAAAAAACAAATAAATAATATAATCTGATAATCATAAATGTAAAAAACTATTAACACATTTATAAAATATAAAAAAACTAAAAAATATCTTAAAATAATAATTATATATAACTGAAGACCTGAATAAAACAAATCAATCATCTTAAACTTTTTCATTTTAATTGAAATCAATACCTTCATCCGTATCTTCAACATCAACCACTTCCATATGATTTTCAGTTTCATCATACATTATTACATTATATTATCTATATTATCATCCCTTAACTAAAGGGTTTCATAATCAATATTTATATCTCACTGGGTAAGAGATGTATTCTGGGATGTTTCTTGAATAATTTCAATATGTTGGATTTATATATAACCATTTTTATTTTCAATAAATTGATTTTCATGTCATTTAATTTTTATCACACACCACCATTCCTTCAAATATCATGGAACATTAGAGTAATTTTCATAAGAAATTTGATTTTATTATTGTTTCAACATAGATGGTTCATTTTATGAAATAATACTATTATATTTAATTTCAATGACTCCATGTCATGCATAAACTCACAACCCTTTATCATTATCCAACCAAGGAAATTTAAACATTGTTACATTATTTGGACCCAGATAACATAACTCAATTATTTCATCTGGAATACTATAAAATTCAACTTCACATTTTTTATGATGGTATCCTTTAAAAAAACAACACTTTTCATAAATTTATTTGAGTCTACATATATTAGTATATGAAATTGAAAAATATTAACCATATATCTATTATAAGATTTTACCAATTTTTATGGAGGGTTTTTGAGCACACATAATCGACTATCAATTTTATTTTCATATTATGTTTCTTATAAACACCAAAAAATATTCATAGTAGATATCAATGTAAAATTTATTTATTATTCCATATAATGAAACATAACTAACCAATATTTGAATCCAATATGAAAATTTTTTATGATGACTTTCATTAAGAGCAGCATATTTAATTTTTATAAATTTTTTATTGACATGGTCATCATATACAATATGAAAAAGTTAATGTAAATGAAAGTATATTTTAAAAATATTTAAAATAATAATAAGAAATTAGTACTCAGTGCACAAATTTTTCATTTCTTCACAATTTAGAAGAATATATTTATGATCTCGGTGAAGTGAAAAATTAGTAAGCCATCATTCATGACAACAACCAAAACCAAGCATAGAATGATTAAAACATAAAAATGATGCCCTATGATAACATCAACATTTTACTCATTGTTACACATTCTAATATGTTTTGGAAAATATTTTGATTAAAAATAATAAGTTCAGAACATTGACATTTCTTCCTATAAGTACACTTTTACAATAGACCTGTCAATCAATACATTATTACGTACATTATTCTTTAATTTTTTTGTACATCTCTCAAATGGATACATCCACTAGAATTTTATTCGTCCTCCACATTTGGATGCATATAGAAAATGAAATACTAAATGTTCCATGGAATCAAAAAAGCTTGGTGGGAATAATTTCTCCAATTACATAAAATAAAAACAAAATATTTTTTCCAAAAAACACAATGGATCATAATCTGATGTTTCCTCAAAAATATCTCCAAAAAAATATGATATTTCTATATAAATGTCCCGGCTAGATTAATCCAGCAGCCCTATAAGATCAACAGGAAGTCATCATTCAATTATGACATGCTAATCATGAATTATTAACCTTATAACATGCCCATTTCTAAATAAATGAGACATATAATAATTATAAAAATATGGAAACCTGAAATATCTGATCAATTTATAGAATAACAAAAGGTCTTCATTAGTAAGTGAGTAAGCTGATTTTGGATTCAATAATTTTTGTGATCTTCCATATTCCAATAATTGATGTTTATGAAATATGAAAATCTAAGTAATATCTAATAATTTCTTTAAATTATCTCTATTCTTATCTGGTGTGTCCAACACATTATAAAATATGTTATCAAAAATATTCTTCTCAGTATGCATTATATCTAACCCGTGACAAACCAAAAAGTTTGGTCAATATAGAAGATACAAAAAAATACTCTACTTTATCCCAGTGTGATCTGTTCCAAAAACATTTGTTGTTAGTTCATTTATGTTTAGTCCAAATGTAACTGGAGGTATTGAAGATATAAATTATTTTACCTGATTACCTGGGAGAAATATTGAAGGTTCGTCTCTTTTAATTCAACCTTTCATAAAATTATTTCTCTCCCTTCGAAAAGGGTGATATTCATGATGAAAAAATTGAGGATAGTTAAAATTTCTAGCCTTTCTCTCATTACCAAGAATTAATTATTTTTTATCATTCATTTAGTATGGATTTTATTTTAGACCATGTGTGCTCCATCTAGAAATATACCATACTCTATAGATTCATTGATCATCCATAATAATGCAACTTTCACTCTAAAATTATGATCCAAAACTTTATCAAATGTAGTTGCACTATTGGTACATAATGAAATCAACTCAAAAATTATTGGCTTCAAATAAACATAAATATTCTTATGTGCATGTCCTTGAATTAATAATGCCAAATATATATATGGTTCCTTTATCAATATCCAAGTAGGTAAATTTTAATGATTAAATAAAATAGGCCAACAAGAATATTGATATCCATAAGAACTGAATGGTCAAAAACCATCTGTAAAAATGAATAGTCATATGTTATAAGGTTCTGAAGAAAAAGAAATATGTGTCTAATAAAATTGTTTCCATGAATCACCATCACATGGATGATTTAATATTTTACTGATTGAAATGTATGATTTATTCCTTTTCATCAATCCATCTGTGTTACAATACATATGTAAATTTTTTTAAACACGGTTTAATAGTAAAATACCACACCTGTTTCATATGAACTATAGAAATTCCTTATTATGCCTCTTTGTAACTCTATTCTTCACGTGTTGGACAATTATCCAAAGATTCATAATCAAAATAATATAAGAAGTAGTAATTTGAACATACATGGATTTTCTGATAACTAAGACCCAAATTATAAACCAACCTCTTACATAGTCAATGATGTATAAGTATAACTATATGAATGGAAATTGAGTTAAGAAACAACATACCTTGAGTCCCAGCTTAATATGTATATTATTTAACTAATTTATAATAAAATTATACTAACAATTAACTTATTTAGTTAAATTTTAATGTTTTATTACTTTATCACTAAGCTATTTATATCACTTTTTCTGTTATATATTTAATTCTTTAATAGGGAAAGTCCACATCAACTGTTTTGAGTATATTATGTTCATAATTGCAAAATGACATTCGTATGTTTTCCAGACTCAATGAATACAATACTAAATCATTTCCTTAATAATAATCGTTAATAATTATAGATTTTATACATTAATAATAATTTTATAACCAACTATGTGATGTGTTTAAGAAAAATGAATTATGTTAAAATATGGAGATGGTAGTCCATATATATAAGTAATTAATGTCTCCATTTTTCAAGGAACAGGGGGGAAAAGTAAGTACCATTTTATATTTCCATAATTATTATTATATCATAAATATTATATGATTTATTTTAAACACACACATATATACCGTCCATGTGAAGGTGATAAAAAATGAATCACATCACATCATCATGTTGGTAGTCCAAACATACGCATGAATGCTGTTATTATTTTCCAAGGGATAGAAAGGTAAGAAAATATATGATATATTGGCCTTAAATAATTATAATAATTTAATTAATGTAATATATATTTATATATATTAAATTAATTATTACAACCATCCATGAGATATGGTTATTGAATAATATATTACATTGGTTCGCAAGGTGATAGTCCGCATTACACAAGAACAATAGGTTCATTTCCCATTTGATTAAAGGTGAGTTTGATGAAGGTTAGGAAATAATCATAATAACACATATGTATATGGTAGATACTTATGTTATTATATTTATATTATTAATAGAGGTTTCAAAGTGATAAAATTTGAAATATAATAAGGACACTTAGTTAAGTGTTTTACCTCATCATGAGAACACTTCCATAGGTTTACAACTTTGGCCTTATAAGGTGGGTATTATGATAAAATAAGGGACTCAAGGACATGATGATGGTTGTTTTTAAGGTGTTTATAATTTTATTGTATGATTTAAGTGGATCTTGAAGTGATTATGAAATAAGATAAGGGGTTTTCTTTTATAAGTGAGGGACATGAAATGCTTGGAATTTTTCAAAATATTTTAATATTATTAAGTCATTTTCCTGTAAAAGTATCCCTTAAAAATTAATTTTGATATTAAGGTTATAAGGATTGAAATTAATTCATCAAATAATAATTAATATGATATATATTTCCTTAACACTTAGTTTAATCTAGGTTAAACTAATTTACCCATTTACTATAGCGACATATTTTTTAACCAAATTTACTATTCATTCTGATGAAAAATGAAATTTACGTCATTAATAAATTTTTAAATTATGATTATGAATATTTGATATATTTTATTGAAATAAATTTCTATAAGTGTTAGAAATTAATTTTGAATAATTTTTAAAAGGTCAATGAAAATAGGTTTTTAGAAAAATGAATTATTAAGAAGAAGATATAGTTTTCCGTTCCGTAGCTAGTAAAAACCCTAAAATTAATGTAATAATATTTTATTTCATATATAACATATAAATTTAATAAAAAAATTAATTAACAGATATTAATATAATTTATTAAAATAAAAACATAGTTCATGCATGAAAATATGAGAAAAATGTTTCTTTAAGCAAAAAATTGATCTTATAAAAAAATCAAGTATAATAAAAATTAATATGTAATTAATTAGATTAATTATAATTAAAGGATATTTATTCTACATTAAGATAAAATTCAAAAAAAATGTTACTTTTTTATTACATAATTTAATAAATACAAAAGATAATTTTACACAAAATTATATTTTTCACTATTCATAAAAACCAATATTTTCAAAAACAAAATACAAAATATCCACCCTTAGAAAATTTTAGATGATATTTTAAAAAATTATATTCAAATAATAAAATAAAATAACTAAAAATAATATAAAATAATTTTAATATTCACTCCCAGAAAGTAATAAAAAATCATTTATAGAGATAACATATTATGAAGAAAAAAATGACTTCACTAAAAATTGAGTTCTTATTTCTTAGTAATTAATCAATAAATTTTAATTGAGTAGGAAAAATATAAATATATTAAAAAAATTATATTCTTATTCATACATTCTAATTAAATTAAAACGTTATAACTATAACATTTAAATAATATTATTTCTATAATATATTGTAATTCACATAAAGTTTAGTTCTGTGTGTCAAGAAATATATCGAACATTGTAATATTTTAAAATAAATCTTTAGTTTTTTATATAATACACACCCTAAATAAATTTTTTCCTCATAGTTTTATCTTAATCTAAATAAAAATATTTTAAAATATTTTTTTAAATAGTACTTGGGAGTGGAATCTAAATCATATGACCATGAAATTAAAATCCTTTTTGATATTTAAAAATACCATTATTGAAAGCCCACATCATAAAAAAGGATAATAAAACATCAGTTTGATAATATTATTGGTTAAACATGAAGTTATCATATAATAACACAGAATTTGGTTCTAGTAAAAGAATAACATTAGCGAGATGTGAAAATATTGATGTGAAGGATAAAAATAACAACCAAAGAGTTATCGAGAGTGAGAAAACATGGTCATGTGAATGTTAATAAACACAAAATCATAAATCACTAGGTAAAAAATAATAATATAAATTCATCAAAAATTTAGATATTTGGATAAAATTTAACATCAAGATATTTTTTCCTAGATTTGAGGTCTTCTTTTACTATCAATGAAAAGAACATGAGAAAATATACTTACATTATTTCTTTATATTTTATAAGAAACAATTTATCCTTTATTTGTGATTTTATCTTTTTTATCTTTTATTTCACCTCTTATAATAATAAAGTACTATTTAATATAAATTTACCAGGCTTGGAGAACTAAATTAAACTTATAATTCATCACATAATCCAAAAAAGGATGACATGTTTTTTTCTTATATTTTTAGATATTAACCAAAACTAAAATCATTTTCACAAGGTTAAATGATATCCAAACAATAAAAACTGTTATATGATAAAAAGAAACATTTAACTCCACAATTTCTCCAATAACACCAATGGTTCATCTTATATTATTCCCTAAAGAAATAACCATATCTCCTAAAAAACCATAATAACCTCAAAATTAAATTAATTTTTAACCTTAAAGGTTATCTTATACTCGTTATCTTATATCCTTAAAAATTTAAAATCATTCATCATAAATAATCTTTTATATTAAACCTATGGTTTAAATATATGTCAACCCAAAAAAATCAAAAAAAACATTAATTAGCATTAAATCCCATTAAATAAAACCTCAAAATTTGTGTGCATGAATTTTAACATATGATAATCCATAAATTTATAAACTCATGATGGTATCCATAATTATTAAGTTAACATCACATGAAAAAATCCTAATATATGCAAGATACTAACTATAAAATCCTTGAACCTGCACACCTAGATCCGGTACCCAAAACATAATATTTTCATTTCATGCTATGATACTAATAAACATGACCCAATTTAGACATCTAAAACATAAAACATCAAATATAAATATTGAATCACATAATCACCCAATATCCTATTAGGTTTATATTTTTAGCGAATTAGAAAAAACTATTACATAATATGACCCTTTTCTTCAAGTAAGAATTTTTACCATTGTACCTATATATTATTATTCTATATTATGTCTTCAACATCTCCCATAAAATTATACACACAAGAAAATTTTCTACACATAATTCCATAAACAATAATTACTTGGGTAATACACAATATAATAAGGGTGAGGCCAAAATATCTATAAGGGTAAATATAAAAATTAATAATTGAATTTCATTGGTGAGTATAAAACGAGAATATGGGTATGATAGCACAATCAAAGTGAATTAAAATATCATAATAGAATTAATAGAGACAAATATGTTGAGCAATGTATTGTTTTAAAACAATTCAAACTAATGTTTTTTAAAGGGGGAGATTATTTTAAATAATACTCTGTCTCTTTATGATGATTTTGATGCTCACAAATACCCTTAATTGTTTACTAATTATTTCGTTGAGTATTTTGCAGGAATTTATTTTATTTATTTATTTCATACAACGAGATTTCATACTTCATTTATTCCGAGATCAATTTTAGCGCGTTCTGGAATCACTGTAACGCGAGATCAATTTTAGCGCGTTCTGGAATCACTGTAGTGCGAGATCAGTTTTAGCGCGTACTGGAATCACTGTTCATACCCTACGTTGATGAACGTAACGTATGGATGAAAAGTTTACTTTTTATGTTAAAAGAAACGTATGGTTAAGGAACCTTACGTTATTTTGAAACGTATGGTTAATGAACCTTACGTTGTTGAAAAGTATGGAAGAAGAACATTACGTTTGGAAGGAACCTTACGTTTTTGTTGTTGGACAAGTATGGAAGAGAAACCGTACGTTAGTTTTCAGTGTTGAGTTTGTTTCTCAAAAGTATGGATCATCAACCTTACTTTTATAATCAACCGTACGTTCTTTGGAGAGTTGAAGCAAGACAAAGTATGGATGATCAACCCTACGTTTGAATGCTGAAGAGAAAGTTTGTATGTTTGTGAACCTTACGTTTGTGAACCTTACGTTTGTGAACCCTACGTTTGGAGCCACGTCATCAACCCTACGTTTGGCGTCGGGATATTTTTTGACAGACGATATTTCCTTTTGCATTGGTCAAACAGGCGGGTTATTAAGCGGATTTCGAGCCGATTCTTAAGTACGACTTTGAATGAATCAAAGACAATTTTCAACGGATTAATGATTGATTTAAAACGGAGATTTTTATGCCGATTCTTCAGGGGAGTTACAACGGCTCTGTTATTTAATATCGCGAATATAAAGGAGATTTTTATGGATCTATTTATGCGGAAGATTTTCTCAGATTTGAATATATATGTTATATCTTGGAAACTTCGGATATATATATATACACAGGAAAGTATATGAAATATATAGATTGATCTTTTAACGAGCAAGAAACAGAGTCTGTGTGAAGGCGTTCTTTTCTGGTGATCGAGAAGAAGTGTAAAACATTTATTACCGAAGGAAGATCTTGATAGCAGATTCATGTGTTCTACATCGAATATCTGTTGTGAATCTACTGCTGCTGAAGTTGTGAAGTTTCTTTTAATATCTATTGCAACTGGATCGACTCAGAACTGTTTTGATTACAGATCTTTATTTTCTGAAGACGACGATCTATCTACTGTCAATTGCATTCTGTTGCAAATATGAAGAACAACTGGAGAAGTGTTTTCTTTATCGAAACTCTTTTTATTTTTTGAGTGATCAGCTTCTCGTTCTAAGCTGTGTGAGTTCGTGTTTGAACCAGGAAGGCTGTGTTTGCCTGAAACTTGTAAAGGTGTCAACTGCTTGTACTCAGTTGTGAACAGGTCTGTGGAAACGAGGACCAGATAGTGAAAATCGCCAAGCTCGTGGATTTGAGCGTTGGTGGAGTGGACTAGGGGCCTTCTGTTCCCCGAACCACTATACATCCGTGTGTTCATGCTTTTAATTTTTCCGCTGCATATTTAATCGTGCTAAAGCATAGTGGACAGAATTTGTCTAAATTGAAGAGATTGTAATAATTTTGAAAAGACACAATTCACCCCCCCTCTTGTGTGTAATCCGTAGATTCAGATCCAACAATTGGTATCAGAGGAGGAGCTTCTTATTTTTTAAAGTCTTATCAAGCTAGAAGTATTTAAAGATTATACATAGTGTATCATGGCTGATACGAGAGAGGGAATGTCAATGGTCAGAGCACCTTACTTTAATGGAGATAATTATGGCTGCTGGAAATCACGTATGATTATTTATCTGAAAAATCTTGGTTATAGAGTCTATTCAATGATTCTGACTCCCTATGAAATTCCTGAAAATCCTGATACATGGAGTGCTGCTACAGAGGCTGAGTATGACATGAATTCAAAAGCTATGAATGCAATCATCTGTGGTCTAGGACCGGATGAATTTAACAGAGTATCTCAATGCCCGACTTCATATGAAATGTGGCAAACAATAGTCGTTTCTTATGAAGGAACAGATAATGTAAGACAGATGAGATATGCAACTGCTAAATTAAAATTCGATACTTTCAGAATGATTGAAGGAGAGAGCATCACTCAGATGAATGGAAGATTGACAGAAATTGTCAATAATATAACAGCTCTTGGAGAACCAATCAAGCAGGCTGATCAAGCGTTAAAGGTACTGAGAGTACTTCCTACTCGATGGAATGGAATCTCTACAGCAATCAGACAATCAACTTCTGTTAAAGATCTAACTATGAGAGAGATGATTGGTACATTGATGATGTACGAGGATGAAATGCAAGATGAGGTAAATGAGCATAATGTCTACATAAAAAGGGAAAATACTGCTTTGAAAGTGACTTCTCAACAAAAGTATAGAAAGATGAAGAACAGAGAAGTAAGTGCTAAATCAGAAAGCTCTGATTCTTCAAATTCGGATGAAGAACTGGCTCAGCTAGCCAGAAAAGTCAGAAAGTTCTACAGTAAGAAGAAAGACTTCAAGAAATCCTTCAAGAAGGATAGCAAGTAAGTGAGATGTTATGAATGCAAAAATATGGGACATATCAGACCGGATTGCCCAAAATTGAAAGATACAAAGAAGAAGAAATTCTTCAAAAGAGATGATTATGAGCAGAAAGACAAGAAAGCTATGAAAGCTATTTGGAGTGTTTCTAAAGACTCAATTAATTCTTCTGAATCAAGATCAGAGAAGGAGGAAGCCAATTTAAAAGCAAATATGTGTTTCATGGCTGAAACTGATGAGGTACACTCATACTACTCCTCTGACTCAAATAATGAATCAAACTCTGAAACAGGCTTCTCAAATAAAAAACTTGCAGCTTACTGCAATATGCTTGAAGAAAGGTATGACTCATTATTTAAAAAATATAAATCTATAAAGAACTTGCATAATGCTATTTCAGATGAGAGAAATACTTTGCTAAAACAACATAAGGAATTAATTGACAAATACAACTCTGGTGACTCAAATAAAATTAATTTTGAATCAAAAATAAAAACTCTACAGGATGAAGTAGAATCTTATAAAAAGTCTGCATTAGTTTTTACAAAAGGAGAAAACGCCTTAAATGAGATACTTGGAAAAACTGTAATTAAAAATGAAAGGTTTGGAATTGGAAGTAAAGGATAAAAACCTATGTTATACAAAAATTATTTTGTTCCTAGCACTAAACAGGTTATTTGTAACTTCTATGGAACAAAAGGTCATATAGCTAAAAACTGTTTTCTAAGACAACCTCAAATATGTGGAATTAAGAAATCTTATATTTCCAATGATCTATATGATTCAATCAATTTTAATAAAACAAAGCAAATCTGGATACCCAGATCACTGCTTGCTAACACTCCTGGACCCAACAAAATATGGGTACCAAAGCAATTTGTTTGAATGTCTTTGCAGGTAGCAGGTCACCAAAGAAAGAAAGAAATATGGTATATGGACAGTGGCTGCTCAAGACACATGAGTGGAACTTCAGCTAATTTCTCTTCTCTTACTCGAAAGGAAGGAGGACTTGTCACCTTTGGTGAAAATGCCAAAGGAAAGATTATTGGTATTGGAATAGTTGGAGATCCAGAGACAGTCTCAATCAACAAAGTACTTTATGTACAAGGGTTAAAACACAATCTGATAAGTATCTCTCAACTCTGTGATGATGGATACACTGTTGATTTTACTAAAAATAGTTGTACTGTTTCTAAAGATAAACTGTTTATGTTTAGAGCACCCAGAACTGATAATGTTTATACTTTGGATTTGTATTCCTTGTGTAAACAACAAGTAAACTGCTTAACTGCTAATATAAGTGAATCCTGGATCTGGCATAGAAGACTTGGTCATTTCAATATATATGCTTTACATAAATTATCTAAGAAACATCTAGTTTCTGATTTTCCTAGTCTCAAATTTGAAAATGACAGATTCTGTGATGCATGTCAGCTTGGCAAACAACACAAATCATCATTCAAATCTGTAATAAAGTTGCTACAACTAAACCTCTAGAACTTATCCATATGGATTTGTTTGGACCTTCAAGAGTAGAAAGTTTAGCTGGTAAATTATATGTTTATGTATTAGTTGATGATTATTCTAGATTTACTTGGATTTTCTTTTTGAAATTTAAAAGTGAAGCTTTTAGTTTATTTGAAGGTTTTTGTAAATCTATTCAAAATGAAAAAGGTTTTAATATAATCTCATTGAGAAGTGATCATGGTGGAGAATTTGAGAACCAGGAATTTAATTCCTTTTGCTCAAACATGGGTATTAAACACACCTTCTCTGCTCCAAGAACACCTCAACAGAATGGGATTGTAGAAAGAAGAAATAGAACTATTCAAGAAATGGCTAGAACTATGTTAAATGAATATAGCCTACATATATATTTCTGGGCAGAAGCTGTTAATACAGCTTGTTATATAATGAATAGAATTTTAATAAGACCTATTTTGAAAAAGACACCCTATGAACTATGGAATAACAGAAAACCTAAAGTAAATTACTTTAAAGTTTTTGGATGCAAGGTTTACATCTTGAATACCAAAGATAATCTTGGTAAATTTGATCCAAAATCTGATAAAGGTATTTTCTTAGGATATTCTGCAACCTCCAAAGCTTATAGAGTCTATAATAAAAAGTCAAGGATTGTTGAAGAATCAGTTCATGTGAAATTTGATGAATCTGATCCTTTTGAGAAAAGGATAGAACAAATAGATGAACCTGATTCTAATGAAAACATGAGACTTGAGAATTTAAAGAATGATTTTGAAAATGATATAAAAGAAATTCAGTCCAGTTCAGAAGAACATGACACTGAAGAACCCTTGAATGTAATGCCTAGACAGTCTAGAACCTTAAAGAATCACCCTTTAGAATCTGTGATAGGTGACTTAGAGACTGGTATTCAAACTAGAAGAAACCTTGGAAACATAGTTGAATTCTATGCTTTCCTATCCCAACAAGAACCTAAGACCATAGAAGAAGCCTTAGATGATGAGATCTGGGTAATAGCAATGCAGGATGAATTGAACCAGTTCAAGAGAAATAAGGGTTGGGAATTAGTTGAAAGACCACATGATTATCCAGTAATAGGAACTAAATGGGTCTTTAGGAATAAACGGGATGATCAAGGGATAATAACTAGAAATAAAGCAAGATTAGTAGCTAAAGGATAAAATCAAGAAGAAGGAATAGATTATGATGAGACCTTTGCACCTGTAGCCAGGTTAGAAGCCATTAGAATCCTTTTAGCCTATGCATCTTATATGAATTTTAAATTATTTCAGATGGATGTTAAATCTGCCTTTTTAAATGGTTATTTAATGGAGGAAGTTTATGTTGAGCAACCTCCTGGTTTTGAAAATTCTCAAAAACCAGATTCTGTTTTCAAACTTACTAAAGCTCTTTATGGCCTTAAACAAGCACCTAGAGCTTGGTATGAAAGACTAAGTTCTTTTCTTTTGAAAAATGATTTTACTGTTGGACTGGCAGATCCAACACTCTTTAAGAAAACTGTGAAAAATAATGTTTTGTTGGTACAAATTTATGTTGATGATGTAATTTTTGGATCAACCAATAAAATTCTTTGTCATGAATTTTCAGAATTAATGCAAAAAGAATTTGAAATGAGTATGATGGGAGAATTAAATTTCTTTTTGGGTCTTCAAATATTTCAAAAAGATTTTGGAAATGTTTTAAATCAATGCAAATACATTACTGATTTACTTAAGAAATTTGGACTTGAAAACAGCAAGCCATTTACAACTCCTATGTGTACTAATATAAAACTTGATTTGGATGAAACTGGAAAATCAGTGGACAACAAGTTATATAGAGGTATGATTGGTAGTTTGTTATATCTTACTGCTAGTAGACCAGATATAATGTATTCAGTATGTCTTTGTGCTCGATTTCAATCAAATCCCAAAGAATCCCATTTAACTGCTGTTAAAAGAATTTTTAGATATTTAAAAGGTACTATTTATCAATCTCTGCTTTATCCAAAAACCTCTGATTTTAATTTAATTTCATATTTAGATGCTGACTTTGGAAGCTGTAGATTAGATATGAAGAGTACTTCAGGAACATGTCACTTTTTAGGAAAGTCTTTAGTATCATGGTCTAGTAAGAAACAACACTCAGTTGCCCTGTCAACAGCCGAGGCAGAATATGTGTCTGCAGGTAGTTGCTGTGCACAGGTGTTGTGGATGAAAAACACTCTTATGGACTTTGGATTAAATTTCAATAATACACCTATTTTATGTGATAATACTAGTGCAATTAATATTTCAAAAAATCCTATTAGTCATTCTAGAACTAAGCACATTGATATAAGACATCACTTTTTAAGAGATCATGTATTTAAAAAGGATATATTTTTAGAATTTGTAAATACAGAAAATCAATTAGCAGATATTTTTACTAAACCACTTCCCATGGTAAGGTTTGAATTTATTAAGGGGGGGGGGGTTAGGTTTATTTAATTTTAAATAGTTTTTTTTAAATCTTATTCTGTTTTCGAATTCTGCTTAATTTCTGTTTTCCACTATAAGTAATTTTATTTTGTTTTAAATAAAAGTAATGATTAGTGATTACACGGGAATCAAGGCTGTCAGGACCATTTCACCTTCTAAAATGCTTCACCTTTTTCGGAAACCCTTTCGAAAACCTAAAACCGCACATCTGCTCCAAAACCCTTTTCTGAATCTTCAAACCCTAAACTTACGAACCTTCAGAAATCGTTGTTGGAATGGCAAAGACTAAGCGTCCAGATGAAGCCGAGAGCAGTGCTGCAAAGAAACCTAAGGTAGTAGGTCGGAAAATACTGCAAGGTAAAGTCATAGATTTAGAGTGGCTGTTTGAAACTAATTTACTGTTGAAGCAAGCGTTGTCGTTTCAAAGCCTTGAGCAAGCTTTTAATAGTGCAAATTCTGAGTTTCTATATGAGGCAGAAATGAGACATTTCTTTAGAACTGTTCAGTTTAGCCTTGGAGATACAGAGGATAGTTTATTGGCTCAAATAGAGGATAAGGACTTTTCAATATCATCTGTAGAGATAAGTCAAATTCTTAACTGCCCTCATGAAGGAGTTTTTCATTTCGATTTACGGAATATTGGAGATTCTGTACATAAGTCTGAAGACATTATGTCTTTTCTGTTTGGAACCAGAGTGATAAAGAAGATGTTTATTAAGGATTTGGAGCCCGATCAGAAAATTTTGGTAAAATTTGTTCAGACTGGTTTAGCACCAAGAATGGCTGAGATGGAGAAAATCCTATACCCGGACATGTACATAATGTATCTTATGATGTGTGATAATAAGTTTAATTTTCCTCGGTTTATGATAAGATATCTGAGTTACTGCTGTCAGAGTGAAGCAAGAATGACCTTTTTCCCTTACGGAAGGTTCATTTCTTTGTTTTTGTTTAAAAGAGGAATGATCAGATTGGTAGATGCTGGGGTGAAATGTCACCACAGTAATGTTTTCAATGCTGGAACTTTAAGTAAAGTAGGATACTTCTGGAGCACAATTAAAGGAAAACTCTTACCTGTTGGAGCTGAGGAAAACTCGGAGAGTGCTCAGGCTCAACCGGCTAAGTCCAAGGAGGGACAAGCAGAATCAAGAGTTAGTACAGTGGCAAGGAGAATTCGTTTTGAGATGGAGGAAGTTGAGGAAGAGAGAAGTCAAGAAGGACTTCAATCTAGAAGGAAGAGGTCAATTGATGAAGAAGTTATCTCTCCTACCTTGAAATCCTCTGAACCGGTAATTTCTTATTCATTTGTGAGAGAAGCTGTTGTGGAGCAGACTGCACCGATAGAGGAACCAGCAGCTCAAACAGAAACTCAAGAAGAACCTCAATCTGCTGCTGTGGCTGTTGAAAAAGTAATTCAACAATAACAACTTATGGAGGCAGTGCCTGGTGAAGAAGTGGCCGGACCTCAAGATTTACATGAAAATATTGTTCTTGACCAATCAGTAGAAGTCAGAGAGACTACTGTTCGTGATGAACATACTTCTGAAGCTCATACAGAGGTACTTCAGGAAGATTTTTCATTGGAAGAGTTACAGGCTTCGAAAGATAGTTCAGTGGATCAACCTTGTCAGGACAAGGACAAAGAACAGTCGGATGCAGATTCCTTACCACTTGCCCTGCTTCATCAACCTACTTCTGAACATGAGAATCGAGCACAGGGTGCCCCTGATTCAAGAAAAGAAGAAGTTGTTGAGTTGTACGAGCGTATCTCTCAGTTAGAATCTGAGAATGTTAGTCTCAGAAATTCTCTGAACTTAGAGAAGTTGAAGTTTCAGAAGCTGAAAGAATGTACTATTTCAAGACAGGAAGTAGATTTGTTTAAGACTGATATGCTGCATGCTGTTGATCAGTTAAAATCAGAGATGGTAAAGAAAGACGATTTGTCTGAGTTGAAGATTTACATGGAGAATAAATTTGAGTCTGTTGCAAATAGTGCTGTGAGTGGATCAGGCTATTCACCTGATTTGATTCGGAGATTTCAAGAAATTACTGGAGCAATGAGAAATATGAGTGACAGATTACACGATCTTCAGTGTAATAGTGCCCCTTTGTCAGTTTTGCTAGATAATCAGAGATTTTTAGTGGATCAGTTGACATCTGGAGAGCAACCGATTAGGATTCTTTTGAATCAGTTATCAGAAAAACTGGCTCTTTTGTTGAAAAAGAAGAAAGAATGCATGAGTTTTTCAGAGTTAATTTGATTGAAGATATTCATATGACTCAAGAGAACAGAGATCTTATCATCAAGTTAGGAGATGGGATGATGAAGAGGCTTAGAGAACAGTTTACAGAGATAAAGACCGCGATTCAAAGGAAATAGACACCTTTTTCCCTGTCTTATCTATGAACCTTGATTCCTCTGTATATCACAATCGTATATATATAACAGCTTGTGAATGAAATTTTTTTTTTTGTTTTGTTGTTTATTGATTTATGATTGAGTTAGCCAGTATAACAAATTCACTTATTCATACACAGTTAACTATAACATTTACTTATAGTTCAGTGCAATATTAAATGTGTTCAAATCCGTTTTTTTTTCATTCTTTTTGATATCACAAAAAGGGGGAGAATTTGGATAAACACAACATTTAAATTCATTTGTTTCCTATGAAGAAATTTGGATATATGGGAGAATTTGGATTTATACGATATTTATCTTTTATCTATTTTTAGCTGAAAATTTATTTTTATGGGGGAGAAATTTTATTATAGTAAAATATTGTTTTAATCCTTTCAAAATTCTAAAATTTTACAAAACTAATTTTTCAATAAAGATTGCAATTAAATTAGTTCTATTATTTTTATGGGTTTTGTGATCATCAAAAAGGGGGAGATTGTTGAGAAATGTATTGTTTTCAAACAATTCAAAATAATGTTTTTTAAAGGGGGAGATTATTTTAAATAATACTCTGTCTCTTTATGATGATTTTGATGCTCACAAATACCCTTAATTGTTTACTAATTATTTCGTTGAGTATTTTGCAGGAATTTATTTTATTTATTTATTTCATACAATGAGATTTCATAGTTCATTTATTCCGAGATCAATTTTAGCGCGTTCTGGAATCACTGTAGCGCGAGATCAATTTTAGCGCGTTCTGGAATCACTGTAGTGCGAGATCAGTTTTAGCGCGTACTGGAATCACTGTTCATACCCTATGTTGATGAACGTAATGTATGGATGAAAAGTTTACTTTTTATGTTAAAAGAAACGTATGGTTAAGGAACCTTACGTTATTTTGAAACGTATGGTTAATGAACCTTACGTTGTTGAAAAGTATGGAAGAAGAACATTACGTTTGGAAGGAACCTTACGTTTTTGTTGTTGGACAAGTATGGAAGAGAAACCGTACGTTAGTTTTCAGTGTTGAGTTTGTTTCTCAAAAGTATGGATCATCAACCTTACTTTTATAATCAACCGTACGTTCTTTGGAGAGTTGAAGCAAGACAAAGTATGGATGATCAACCCTACGTTTGAATGCTGAAGAGAAAGTTTGTATGTTTGTGAACCTTACGTTTGTGAACCTTACGTTTGTGAACCTTACGTTTGTGAAACTTAAGTTTGTGAACCTTACGTTTGTGAACCCTACGTTTGGAGCCACGTCATCAACCCTACGTTTGGCGTCAGGATATTTTTTGACAGACGATATTTCCTTTTGCATTGGTCAAACAGGCGGGTTATTAAGCGGATTTCGAGCCGATTCTTAATTACGACTTTGAATGAATCAAAGACGATTTTCAACGGATTAATGATTGATTTAAAACGGAGCTTTTTATACCGATTCTTCAGGGGAGTTACAACGGCTCTGTTATTTAATATCGCGAATCTAAAGGAGATTTTTATGGATCTATTTATGCGGAAGATTTTCTCAGATTTGAATATATATGTTCTATCTTGGAAACTTCGGATATATATATATACACAGGAAAGTATATGAAATATATAGATTGATCTTTTAACGAGCAAGAAACAGAGTCTGTGTGAAGGCGTTCTTTTCTGGTGATCGAGAAGAAGTGTAAAACCTTTATTACCGAAGGAAGATCTTGATAGCAGATTCATGTGTTCTACATCGACTATCTGTTGTGAATCTACTGCTGCTGAAGTTGTGAAGTTTCTTGTAATATCTATTGCAACGGGATCGACTCAGAACTGTTTTGATTACAGATCTTTATTTTCTGAAGACGACGATCTATCTACTGTCAATTTCATTCTGTTGCAATTGTGAAGAACAACTAGAGAAGTATTTTCTTTATCGAAACTCTTTTTATTTTTTGAGTGATCAGCTTCTCATTCTAAGCTGTGTGGGTTCGTGTTTGAACCAGGAAGGCTGTGTTTGCCTGAAACTTGTAAAGGTGTCAACTGCCTGTACTCAGTTGTGAACAGGTCTGTGGAAACGAGGACCAGATAGTGAAAATCGCCAAGCTCGTGGATTTGAGCGTTGGTGGAGTGGACTAGGGGCCTTCTGTTCCCCGAACCACTATACATCCGTGTGTTCATTCTTTTACTTTTTCCGCTGCATATTTAATCGTGCTAAAGCATAGTGGACATAATTTGTCTAAATTGAAGAGATTGTAATAATTTTGAAAAGACACAATTCACCCCCCCCCCTCTTGTGTGTAATCCGTAGATTCAGATCCAACAAAATATAGATCATAAGTCAAACAAATATGGCATAATCTTTTAAAATAAGACCAAGGTAATATAAGTTTGCAATCATGATCCATTTGAAAACAACCCTTGATCAAAGGACACATTAGAACTCATAAGATGAATTGAAAAACTATACCGGTATCTTGTAACATTATCTTCATAGAACTCTTACAAATATAATAACCTAATAATTTAATTTTAACACAATTCTATAGAGAAGAAAAGCTTACTCAATGTATTAGAGATATATTTTTGGGTCACCTAACATTATAAAAAAAATTCTAAAAACCATAACATGAATAATATTAATAGATCATTAATTTACTTAAGAAACTCAAATAAATTACCATGATTCCTTTCTTAACATGATTACACCATGGAAAACAAACAGGTTCCATGAAAATCTCTTTAAAAATCAAAATCCATCAAGATAAAAAATTAAAATGTTATCATTGTATTATATCCCCATTAGAGAATAATAAAACAATAAAGGTTGTTGAAATAAATTAAAAACATATTTCAAAGAACATTAAATACATTTCATTGAAAATATGGGGAAATATCTTTTTATTTTGATGATATTATATACAGATTTCCAGAATATTATAAGAATGATTCTATTTGAAAATAAATATGAAAACTTTTAAAATAATCTACAAATCATATACTGGTCATGATAGTGGGAAAAATGTATGTTTCATAAAAGTTAATATTAAACATTCTTTTAAAACTTTTGTAAAGATTGTCAAAATTAACTCATGTTGAGAAAGTTATGAAATGTCCTATTAAAACATTTTAAATAATGTTCAATGTTCATGAAAAATTACTTTTTGGAATATTTAATTTTTATAAAATAAATTTTTCGAAATAATATTAAAAACCTAGTGGAAGATTTTGGTTAAAATTATTCCAAAACATTAAAATAATGTTTTTACATAAAACCCCTTTTGGCCATTTAAAACCAATAAAAAAAGAATTAATATAAGAAGCACTGTGAAATACTATGAGTATAAAAATATCCATGGAATTATATTTAATGATTCATTGTGTTAACCATGTAAATGAATATATTTGAATGAATCAAAACATTTCTCAAAGTAGTATATTTGAGATAAAAAAACATGAAACTTGGGTAATGAATGAATCAGAAATCCATTGAACAAAGGATCATAACATGACTTTGAAAACCCCATAATTTCTATGGAAGGTTATTTTAAAACTCATTAATGTAGTAGTTATTACCATATAAAATAGAACATGGTTCAAAACATTATTTATGTATTAATGAATTGAAATTATGACCATAGAGACCCTTAAATATTTTATAACATTTAAATTAATATATCATGTAATAGGTAAGTTCAAAGGAGCTTTAAATATCATGATCAAATATTCATTCAATATATAATATCTCAATAGGTAAAATATACAACTTATATAAGGAAATAGTTGAATATTACAAGACATGACATAAAAAAATAATATTGAGAGAAATAATCCTAACAAATATCATATCATTAAATTTATAAATAATAAATTAAGTGATTATATGTAATAATTTTAAAACAAAAAAGTGGAAATAATAAATAATACAAACACTAGTATTTGTACACATAATCATTTCGTAACATAGTCAATAAAGTTTAAGTATATCCCAATGAATTGAATTCATGTTAAGAAACCCCTAAACCTGAGCCCTAACTTTCCATGTATTTCTTTTAAATCCTATATTATAAACATATATTAAATATTTTATTGTTCGATATCCTTTAAAAAATTTATTAATTTATTACAATTTTCAGAAATAGGACCTTGTTTCCATCTAACTCAACATCTGACCCAACCCATTACATGGCCCAAAGGGAATTCCTAATCCCCACAAGTTGGAAACTAGTGCATGGGCATCCATTAACACCTTTGGGAGTGGTTTATGAAATGAATTAATCAAAAAACATAAAAATATCATATCATATCACCAAAAAAAATAAGTAATATCAATATCCAACATCCATAATTTAAGAATGAGTCGAATAATACACATTTACAACAAAATACCAAAATACCAAAAAGGGGGGGATGACATGAAAATAGATCCTCTATGAAAAATTTGTGAAAATTAACTTTTTACAGCACCATAAACAGTTGTATAAAGTTGAAACAACCAGATAATAGAACTACCATCAGAACCATGGAAGTACTTTCCTTTACCTAATTCAAACATAAATATGTATACATACACCCAATGGTGAATATAGGATCAGATCCTAATTTCTTATTTTGATATCACCAAAATATATTACATGTAATTAATTTAAATAAAAAACTACCATGATAGTTTTTTTAAAGAATAACATAATTTAATTATAAACAATATTCAACATAAAATAGGTAATGAATATGACAAAACGCTAAAATGGATTGCAAGGAAAGAGAGAAATAGGAAGTCCTTAAGTATCTATGAATAATAAATCCCTATGATCCATGTACTCACAGGGATTAAAACCTAGAAAAAATGGTATGTATTCTTCTCAAACCAATTGGTCCCCATCATCAATGTTTAGTTAGTTTTGTTACGTAATACTATTAGAGAGACCAGGTCTCGGCCCTGCTGAATCATCCAACATACAAGACCTTGTCTTCCCTCCTAGGTACATAGGGTTCACATATTCTCTATTCCAATCCATTTATCAAGTGAAACCCATATTTTACAATCACAATTCAATTAAATAAAACAACACGTGATAAATAACCATTTACAAAAGTGAAAATCCTTGTAGTATATGAAAATCAAAACAAAACCTATGGAAAAAACCATTTTCACTAACCACACAATTTGAAACCCGATTTTAAAACCAATAAAATAATAAAAAAAATAATTAAATAATGTTAAGGAATTAAACACATAATTTTTTCTTGTAAAAACATCAAAAATCGATCGGAAACCACAACCTCACCAAGGATAGACCTTATATAGTAAAAAATATCAAAAACAGACATCGAGATCTAACCTTGAGAAAAATTACTCAACCCTTTATAGGTAAACCCAAATATTGTAGAAAATATGAGAAAATAAATTAGGAATAAGGATCCAAGAATAAGTTAAAATTTAATATAGGGGAAGCATACTTGATGATTTCTTGATGAACCCACATAAAAGTCATCCAAATAATGAAGCACAAGGGAGATGGGAGGGAGAGTGAGGCACGTCAAGGGATGGAGAGTCCTAATGGGGATATAAATTGGTGATTTTTTATTATAATTGATTGGGATTAGTATAGTAATTTTCATATTTTTACTGATATTGAAGGTCAAGCGGTTTGGACACACAGTTTTCCAGACCATGCATCAATCATATGACACACCTTTCCAAAGGTAAAATAGGAAGAACTGTTTCCTAATAGAGGGAGAACATCAATTTTAAAGTTCATGCAACTTGGATAATTCCAGTTTCCTAAGTAAATAGTCTCCACTGGGTCATCGCATGGTTTTCCTTAACCATGTGCCAATCTTGGGCCTCCTCATGTGAGTTCCAAAAAATGCCATTTTTTCTAAAAAAACACTTGGAAATTCAATGAAAAATGATAGGACCAAAAAAAATAAAATTTAAAGATGTTAAAATTTACCATTTGTTTCAATTATTTTAGTAACATATTTAATTACTCAATTTTAAGTACAAATCACATACTTTGAGGATGTTCAGTTCATAATTGTAAAATGACTTTTGTATATTTATCATGGTAAAATAGGTTGTTATTACATCATATCCATTAATAACTAATGAGATAATAATAAGTTTTATAGATTTTTTAAAATTTTATAACCAGTTATTTATGTTTGTTATGAAAAATAAATTACATTACAACATATAGACATTATCACATACATACACAAGAGTAATGTTTCTATTTTTCAATGATCATGAGGGAAAAAATGTAAGTATAATTTTTTATTTATAATGTTGATTATATCATAAATAAAATATTTACTTCTTAAATACAATTATATATACCATCCATCTGAGTAAATAATAAAAAATGAATTGTATCTCTTCATGGAGAAGTACTCCACACTGGAATGAAGCATTAATTCAAAATTATGGTTCACTCACTCTCTTTGACCATCTGTTTGGGGATGGTATATTGTAATCAGTTTGAACTATGAACCCACTACCTTCTAAAGGACATACCAAAACTGAGAGTTGGACTATGGGGTCCCAATTTGAAATTATATCCAACATCAGACCATGTAGCCTTATAATCTCTTGAATGTTCAACTGGCCCAGATCATCCACTATGGTTGAATCATTGATCAGAATAAAATGGTATTATTTGGTCAGACATTCAATAACCACCCAAATGGAATTCTGTCCCTATTTTGTATTATAGAAAACAATAATGAAGTCCATGGTTACCTGATCCCACAATGAGGTAGGAATAGAGAGTGATTGAAGAAAACATGAGGGCTTATAGTACTCATCTTTAACCTCATGGAAATTAAAGCACTTCAATACAAGGTTAGAATTATCATGACTAATAACTATCCACCAAAACCAACATCCCATGTCATTAGGCATATTTTTGGTCCAATTAAGAATGGTCCACTATGACTGGTGGCTATCCTGCATCACCACCTTCCACAAAGATAATAGCACCACAAATAGACCCCTAAATCAAAAAACAATCCTTCAAAAGATAATGAGAACTCACTAGGCACCTCCCCACCATTTATAATCCTACTAGAGAATTTAAATAGCTCATATTTAAAACTCTCTTCACAAATTAACTCCAAAATAGAATGTGTTAACTGGATAATATCCAAGAATGTTTCATCGCTATACACTTTTACTTCTAGGTGCATCTAAGAATAAATACCAATCAAATTCCACTCATCCCTAGACTCATTAACATCTTGAAATATAATATTCTATCATAGATTATTATCTATAAAATTCTCTTTTCCAGGGGTGTATGTAATTTCTCATCTTTTGTACTAGGTAAAATTTTAAAGATGAATTTAAATTTTACTATTTAGTGTATGTTCCATTCTTTGAACTAAGATTTAAATTGAAAAAAAGTTTTGTAACATATATATTTGTTCATTTTAGACATGGTTTCAGTTTGGAGAGATTTATTGGGTATTCCACCAAGTTTTGGGAGCATCGAACACCAAAACATTAAATTCATTTAATGTAGACAAGGGTGTATGGTTTAACTAAAACAATGTGGCCCTCTAGGAGAAACACTAAAAATAATCTAGTGAAGATAGAGTTTTCATGTTGTATTTTATAATCATTAAATATGAGATACATGTCCATGAAATTGTTGTAGGTTTCTTGATATAGTGTAAATGCATGGTTTACATGTAGTTTCCAAAAATAGTGCACATGAACTGTGTGGGCCTCCTTAGGCAGCGGCTCAAGCACAGTTGGCACACAGTTTGGAAAACCATGTGACCAAACCGTGAACTTAATTTAATGGGGGTATATTTACCTCCCCCCCACCCCCTCACAAAATTTATTTATTTTCTCTCATTTTTCTCCACTTACCCATGCACAGTAGCCCACCTTGGGAGATCCACTTATCCTCTCTTAAGTATATAGATATCTCATCTATCTGGGGGACAATTTAAGTGTCTTCACGTGTATTGAATTGACCTCAGTGACTCTAATACTCCTCTTCCATTTATTCTAGTTTTCCCTTACCATGTTAAATTATATATTGGTAAGATCTAATTTTCCCTCTTTTTGGGACATTTGTCCATCTCTCTGATTTCTCATGAAGTAAACTAAATTAATCCTAGATATTACATCTTTAGGTCATTTGAATCATAAATTAGGTGGTCTATATATATTCCCCTTTAAAAATATCAATTAAAAAATTGCATCGTTATGCGGTGCATCGATATTTCCATATGAAACCTCTTAAATGTGAAATTAATTGTGTGGAACCTAACACCATTATTCTAGTAACTGTTTTATATTAAATTGGATTTTTATGTTCTTAGACCTCATGTTTTAACCACCATTAAGGGTGTGTCTCTTGAATGACATTAATTAATTAATTAATTTCTAACGAAATCCCATTTTCAATGTGTGTTGTCTTATAAAATATATTGGTGTTATCTAAATGGAATAAATGATAAAGTGGAATGTTTATTTGCACCACTATATCCTCACATAGTGATCTAACTTAAACATAAGGGTTTGGAACCTTCTCTTGTTGAATTAAAATGACTATTATTTCTGGAATGATTGCCAGCATGGAATATCTTATAAAATTTCTTATATGGTGTTTTATTCCATGCACATTCCACATGGACTTAATATATTTATCCAATGATTAGTATTCCATATAAATAGAAAGTAACTTTTAATGAATCAAAAGGCATGTTATGGACATGGACCACTTTTAGTGTCCTTAAAATGGGTTATGTAATTCTTAAGTACATTATCTTTTTTAGTCTTTACATGAAGTGGTAAACTGGTGTGGACATCTTAAAGTTTGTTACTTGTCATGAGGCATGTTTATGAACATTGCCTTTTCCTTATTAATTTAAATGATAATTTTAATCATTATTTCATTGATTAATACTCGGGTTCCTATTTTCAAAAAACCATGGATGGGCTCATAGGTTGTGTAGATTGCATTATAAAATTAAATATACTTAGGTTTCCTTTTACAGAACACCAAGGACTGGCTCATATGATACCTAATTTGTATATATTCCTAGAGTGATACTTGGTATGCCTTGGATGGGATCACTACGTGTTTTTCCTACCTCATAATGAGAGATAAAAATTACCTAGGTGATAAATTAGGGATGAGATCTGTGGATAAATGGTTATACCAAGACATGAGGGATACTTCGTCCCCGATGTGGGATAACTGGGATACACTTAGAGGGTTTGTCTTCACACCATTCTAGTAGTGATACATAAGATTCAATTTTTTGGTCTCTATGGAATATATCCTACACTGTTAAATATTTATAGTTCCCAGAGAGGGATACATGGGATTCAGTTTTAGACTTACTTGGATGGGATCCAGTTTACTCTTCTAAAATTCTCAAGAAGAAATTTATACTAAAAAATAATAATTCATATCTATTATTTAGGGACGCATCTTCAAATAGAAATATCATGATTGGGTTTAGTTAAATGCATGATATTGTTTTAAGATAGATTATTATCTTTACAACCATATCACATCTGTACAATTTGAACCTATTTTAGAGACATTCGAGATTGGTTCAAAGTAAGTATGGTTGGCTAGGTGTCCCTGAAGAACCTAAGTTGAATTGTTTTAATTTAATTATTTATTATTTTACCTATCATACATTCACACTATTGTATTTTATAATAATAAATTTGATTTTTCATTAGAAATTATTGGTGTTGGCCTACTGAGTATGTCTCACACCCTTATCAGGCCACCATTTAACTAGGGTACTTAAGAAGTCCTCATGTTCATAGGTCCCTAGAATATTTATTGTGTCCTTTATTGAACTTGGGAGAATTAGAGTAAAAGAATGAGCCACAAATTATGATTCTTATGGAGATTTCTCATTATAATTTTTATTTCTTTTAATTATTTCATTTATTGTATACTCTACCTTCTTTCTTTTCTAATTTAATATTTTGTAGCCTCATTTAATAATTCATGAATTTTTATTTGTATTTCATGTTGGACATTTTATTCATTTGTTTCTATTATATTCTTAAACTTTTTCATCTATTTATATTTCTTCCTCTATTGGTTGATTAATTATTTCTCTCTTATACCACTATGATACTATAATCATGAGGTTATAGTCACCCCACCATACCAACATTAGACCATCAATATTAGTCAAAATACTTTTTCATATGGGGAGGCCTAATTGAGGCCATGTGGTGACCGATCTAGCTAAATGTTTTATAGTTAGTCAGTTCGGTACATTACAAAGTTGCACCAGGGTGGTTTTGTTTCCTGTAGTCTTACTATTTTGTGCTAGTAGAATAGAGATTATGAAAGTTTATGTTCTTAGTATATAGTTTTAAATGGAAAGGATCAACCCATGCATATAGAAATTTCTATTTGGCCATGTATGGGTTGTTGTTCATGTTGTTTTTTGTAATAGTTCATTATGATTTTACCTTGATTGATTGGTGTACTTTTGTTTCTCATTAGTTTATGAGAATTATGGTATTTTACACTTCACTCGGTATGGAAAGGAAGTATAATTACATGAATCATTATAGGCACATATATATTAACATTCAATGCATATTTTGTACCATATATATTGAATTCCTTGGATATTGGAGATTTAATATTGTGCCTTGTGTGTTTATTAGAATTCCTATTGTTTTCCATGTTATTTATTCTAGTAAAATGACTAGTTTGACACCTTCTTAGGTATTTATTTTTCATTCTTGTTGTGAAAAATGATTTCTAATTTCTTTTATATGTTTTTCATAGAAAAATTGATTCCATGATTTTATTGTTATGTTTATCATGTTTATTTATCATTATTTTCCACCTATTTACCATGTTTACCAGTATTTACTACATTTGATTGTATTCTAAGTTATAATTTTAAATATAAAATTTCATATTAAATTTACAACTCCAATCTAAATAGTTTTTTCTCATATATATTGGTCGTGACACCTTAACTAACCAATCCCGATAAGTTTGATTCATGTTTCATTAGTTGAATAGGATGAAACATTATGTTTGCAATTAAAAGGTATCTGATTTAAAATATATAAGTAGCATTGATACATTATAAATAGGCAAATGGAAACCCATATAATAAAACCATCATATATTAATCTAATTTTCCTTGCTACCATTTTTAAAATATAAAATTTATAAAATCTTAACTTTAAATAAATAATTTCATTATGGTCCTTTTACATGGATTGACACAATAGGTCTATCATGACCTATTATAACTATGAGATATGCTCAACTCAACCCAATTAGGTAGGTCATGGTACTATATTCTTGATAAATTAACCCACTATGGGTGACTTTTAAATTCTAATGTTTAAAATGATTCGAATTTCATTTAGTTGAAATCAGAATAGCATAACAGGACCCTCATATGTTGCCTTACCTTGATATTCATTGGTGCTTCACCCCATGGGGATATTTTTATGGTATAAAGTGATGGTTATTTAAAGATAACATATCCACCTATATGGTTCCACCTACAGACAAATATTGGAATCTTACTTGATCAGTCACACTTTAATTAATAAAATACCTATTATTTTCATTTCATTTGAATTATCTATGAGCCATCTTTTAAATAAAAATAAAATTACAACCTAAAGGGTGTTTTCCTGTAAATATTTAAATTGAATATTTATTTATATAAGACCTAATTTGAAAACCTAGTGTATAAATAAAATGGATAAAGGGAAATTTATTTGATAAATTTTTTAACTATGATGGCATGTTATTAAGATAAATAAATCATAAAAAGAAGTTAAATAAAACATTCCAATGTTCCTGTTGGAATTATCTAAATGAATGTTCTATGTACGTGTTTTCTAATAACTAGTAATTTAAGCCTAATTTGAGCCTTTAATTTTTAAATATAAAAATGTGAATTAATTTATTCGCTTAAAATGAAACTTTCAAGGTTTTCATAGTTTAACTCTCATGTAAGGGTAGTTTAGACATTTCCCTGAGTTTCTCCTTGAATTATAAATTATAGTGTTACCCATTGTATTATTCTAACCTATGTGATAGGAGTTAGAGCCTAGTGACCTATTCAATGTTACCTTCTATAGGTTCAACATTTTTTGTTTCGATGAGGGGTAATCCCATTGTTGGTAGCACTCTTAGACCTTTAAAAACATTCTAAATTATTGTGAATATTTTTAGGGATATGGTACTGTTCAAGATCAATCTTCTTGTGTAGGACTCTTAGATTCTAAACTGTCACTTCTGTCTATACCAGTTTTCATTTGGTAGTTTGACCCCTTTTAAGGGAATGGTCGTTGTTTAATTCTTAATTTCAGAAGATTAGAAATTCCTAGGCATAGTCAGCCTCTTAGTTTGTTATAATAAAATTATTTTTTCATTTAGTGTTGGATGAATTGAGAGGTCATCATCCCATTTTATAGTCATATGTGGTAATATAACTATGGGATAGTTCTTATTATAGTCCATAAAATATAAAAATGCATATAGTCAATAATTCTATAGATAGTATTAAGGATGTTTCATTTTCAAGTGAATCCCCATTGTAGTGTTTGTTGATACATGTGGTAGCTAATGAGTTTCAAGAATTGTACATTAAACCATTTATGTTTGGTGGTAATCTATAAAACCTCGTATTTTTATGCATTGTTCTTGGGTCATCTCCAGAGTAGAATTCCCTAGGTGTTAGAAAATATCTGAAACATCCACATGATTAGGCTAATGTTCTTATGTGTATTGGGTGTTATGACTTGTCAATCTATTTCTTTTGGATTTTATGCCTGATGTTATGGTTCCTGTGGACATAAATCAAGAGGAGTGTTATGCGTTTGTGTGAAGGTAAATATGATATTCCAATCTCTTAAGTGGCTAGTTTCCTTCTATTTTTTATTAACACTTTTCAAAAGTGTGTTGGCATTGTCCAGGGTAGGCATTATGCAGTCAATAGAGCATGTTCCAATGGATGATTTCTATTTTATATATGTATGACATTAAGGACACTCCTTTGGTGGGAAGAATCACATCAATCTCATGATGTTTTGTAACATCCTAGTTCTGGGTGCTGCCCAGAGGCACCCCGTACCCACTTGGTCACAAGTCCTCAAGAACATTTTCACAAACACCATAGGTTGCCAACTATCATTGAGGGCCTTGGGTGTGATAGTGAGGAAACTATTACTTTGTTGGCAGAGTAACATAGAAAAAGTAAAATAGAAAACAATAGAGGAAGCAGTAATAATATTATAAAAATGTAAACAATTGGAGACCATAAGAAATAAATTGGAGCACATATATATATATGATGAATGAAACATATTTCTAAGAAAGAAGTTAAACAAGTCACAATGATGAAATATAGTAATAAACCAAAATACAACAAAAAATAGATAAACTCTAGAAGCATCGAAAGATTCAGCTTGGTCCCATGATCTCCAGCTCCGCAACAATCATGTACCTGAAGTAGAAGGGTGCTTGACCTTATCTACACCTACAACAATATAATCTATATGGTCCCAAATGCATGACCCAAAAGGGTTTTAGACTAATCCTAGTAGACTACCACCCAATGACATGTGCCTAATTGTCAGTGAATATATATGGCTGAAAAGAATTAAAAGGATTTAGTAAACAAGGAAGTACTCAAAAGTAAACAATACTACAGTTTCAAATGAATTAAATTTCACAAATCAAGTAATCAGATAACCACAAAAAAGGTAACCCTATGGGATTTACATCAATACTAACCCCTATGGTCTATCTAAACAACACGTGCAACCATCTGAAAAGTACTCTCAATATGACCCCTCTAGTTCAGCTTTAGCGAAGACTCTCTAAGGAAGCACTCACCGTCAATTCCCCTTGTGGCCTTGTATCGGTAACAAATAGGCACTCTAAGAATGTACTCAATGTCCAATTACCCCTATGGCCCATATCGATGTAATTATAGACACTCTGAGGGAGCACAATGTCCATCCCCCCAAGTTATCGCAACGTAAAGTAAACAGACACTCTAGAGAATCCCTCAATGTCCATTCTCCCTATGATCTACTATATTAGGTTCTCATAGACCTGGGTAATTCAATCGTGTATAATGATATACAGAATCTGAATTAAACCTCGAGAACTGCTTTTCTAAACTATCTACAATATATCATAGCATTTCAGATAATATCACTCCATCCTACAATTCTATGCATGGAAAGTAAAGCAGTAGCCTAACATGAAAAGATAGACCAAATAGTCAATAACAAGAAAACATGGGAAAAACATCCATATCATGGAAAAGATAACCCTATTAAAAAACAATTAACCCTTATCCAAACAAACAAGGAATAATAGGAAATAAAAATCTAAAAACCATAAACATGTCAAACCCTGAACAAGGTTATTGGGCACTTTTGCACATATAACTCAAAGAATAACTATAGAAAGGCACAAACCAGCTACCTCGGAATTGTACGAATGATATATGTGAACCTCGAGCCTTGGATCACCCTAGAACGCCATAGATATACAAGAACATCCAAAACATTCAACTAAGGATATCTCACAAGAAAGGAAAAATCAATATATGTAGTTCTATAAGAAGAAATAACTCACTGATGCAATTCTAACACAACCGATAGAGTTCGGATCAGATAACGGACAGATATTCGGGTGCTCTGTTAAGATTTGAATCGTACTGTCACTCCTGGATGAGATGGGTGAAGAAGAATATGGTTCTGTCTGTCAGACGTGACCCCAATCCATTTAAGGAAATAAAAATAACGTACATGACATGTTCTTTAAAATTACACAATGTGTACTTTACCTTACCAAGCCATGCTTTAGGCAGCCTCCATGTCACCCCACACGACCATGTACTCAAATGTTACACTACTAATATATGGTCACCCGCTACAACTGAGTACATGACATGTACTTATAAGTACCAGGTGTATACTCTTGAAATTTCCAGAAACACCCCTTTTTCTCAAAAACAACCAAAAAGGAAAAACACACCTCAAAAAAGATCTCTGTTCTTATAAAGTTTCCCCCTTAAAGAAATGTTTCCTCGAATTTCCCTATCTAGGTGATATAGAAGAAGAATCCTCAAACAGCTCTATCCACTATGATCATACATATTCCTCTCTCTCCAAGGTCTCTTCATGTACTCGTCAATACTTCTATAGCACTCGTACCAAAGAAACAAACTAGCCATGGAGAACCTTGTCAATTCAATCTAAAATCCGGACAGGATTCTCCTCAAATGAGGCATCCACCTATAACTCAACCTCTTTGGGCTGAAAAACACGAGAAGGTTATGAGAAGTAATGCCATAACTGAGAAATGTGGAAGACGCAGTGCATAGCATGGTACCTTTAAGGTAACTGGAACCGATAGGCAACCGGCATGACTCTATCCAAAACTACACATGGCCCGACGTAACTTGGTGAAATCTTACCCTTCCTCTAAATCTTTTTGTGTCCCAACCTCAGTGGGACACGTAGGAAACCCCAATATCTAACACCGAGATCCAAAGTTTATCTTCACCAATCAGTATATGACTTCTGTTGAGACTATGCCATAGCCATCCTATTTTGAATCAACTATATCTGCTCTCTGGTCTCCTGGACAAGATGAGGTCCCAGTATAGCTGCCTCTCCTACCTCTAGCAAGCATAAGGGTTATCGGCATGGCATAAAATACAATGCCTCATAAGGTGCCATATTAATAGTTTCATGAAAACTATTATTGTAGGAAAAATCCACAAGAGGTGTGTGTTTCTCCCAAGGACCTCCAAAATTCTGGATGCATGCTCGAAGAACGTCCTCAAGAACCTGAATTATATACTCGGACTGGCTGTCTGTCTGGGGATGGTATGTTGTACTCAAAAGTACCTATATACCCAAAGACTTTTTAAGTCCCTGTTAGACATAACAAGTGAAATGTGCATCCCTATCTGAAACAATGGAGTGTGGAACCCATGTAGACATACAATCACTCGGATGTACAATCGTCCTAGATCATTAACCATAAAGGTCTAGAAAGAAGTGGGAAACCTTCATGAGTCTATCAATAAAGATCAATACAACATCATTACTTCAAGGTGACCTTGGTAAACCTATCACAAAATCCATCGTGACATAATTCCACTTCCACTTGAGAATGGTTAGTTGCTACAAAATACCTTATGGTCGCTGATGCTCCACCTTCACCTGCTGATAGGTGGGACATCTCATGAAAAAACCAGAAACATCTCTCTTCATGCCTGGTCACCAATACTGATGGTGTAGTTCAAGATACATCTTGGTGACACCAGGACGAACTACCCAAACTGAGGAATGAAAGTATTGCATCATTTCCACGCCTATGTTTGATGACACTCATACATTCCCATTAAAACGCAAGATATCATCCTTTCCTATGGTCCATCCCGGAATAGGGTCTTCTCCAGACGCACTTTCTCATAGGACTAGGCCTTTAGTATCTAATATCTACCTCATTTTCACCCGATCAAGTAGAGTAGAGGTAACAGCTACAGAAGAAATTAATGTATGTCCCTGACTGTTGTGCACCTTCAAATACATCTCAGAGAATAGATCCATAAGTTACCACTCACTGCTAGCCTCCTAAACAAACTGTATCTATGCCCTCTTTCTCAGCGAATCAACCACTATGTTGCCTTTCCAAGGCATGTAGGCTAGCTCAACATCAAAGGACTAAAGGTACTCATCCCACCATTGTTGTCTCAAATTCAGTTCGCCCTGAGTGAAGATATACTTGAGACTCTTGTAGTTGGTGAAAACCACAAAATGATCTCCTAGAAGATAGTGTCTCTAACAGCGTAAATTATGAACAACTATAGCCAACTCAAGATTGTGTGTCGGGTAATTCATCTCATTTGGCCTCAACTACTAAGACATGTATGCAACGACCCCTTCTCACTACATAAGCACTACTCCCAACCCGATACCTGATGCATCACAATATAAATTATTCCACTTTCTCGGATATGGAAATAATATTATCAGTGCTGAATTAAATCTCCCTTTTAGCTCCTATAAGGTTGACTCACAAGAATCTGACCATAAGTACTTCGCAACATTCTTATTCAGGTCAGTTAGTGGCGCTGCTAAGAGTGAAAATTACTATATGAAACTTTTTTTGTATCCATCAAGCCCTAGAAAACTTTTTACCTCAAAGTTGTTATTTGTATTCTCCCAGGAAACTACTTCTTTCACTTTCTATAGGTCTACTGATACTCTTATCTTTGAGATAACATGACCCAAAAAGTGAATATGGTCCATCCAAAAGTGGCATTTTTAGAGATTATCATATAACCGATGCTATCTTAGTGTACTCAAAATTATCTCAAGATGTGTGGCATGGTCGTATCGAGTGTGAGAGTACACCCAGATATCATCCACGAAGACTACTATGAAAGCATAAATCTATGGATGGAACAATCAGTTCATCAGTCCCATGAAGATAGTAGGTGTGTTTGTGAGACCTAATGGCATAAACACATACTCGTATAGACCGTACCAGCTCTAGAAGGCTGTAAGATGTATATCAAATGATCTAATGTGCAAATGCTGGTAATCAGATCTCAATTAAATCTTTTATAACACTTAGGCTCCTCAAATCAAGTCAAAGAGATATTCAATCATTGGTAAGGGAAATTAGTGTTTGACCATCAACTAGTTAAATATATGATAATCCACACAAAGTATGACATTATCATCTGCCTTCCTCACAGACAGGATATGCGAACCCCAAAGAGAAGTATTGGGTTAGATGAAACCCTTTTCCTACAAATCCACCAACTGATTCTTCAGATTTTGTTACTTAGGTGTATAATCCTATAAAGAGGAATGGATACTAATTCTACTCCTAACACAAAATCAATCAAAAATTCTACCTCTCACTCTGGAGGAAAACCTAAAAAGTCATCAAGAAAGAAATACCTAAAATGATCCACCACTAGAGGAAAGTACATATGTGAAGTCGCCTGGTCATCCAGATATAAACTAGAAATCTAGGATGTAACTCCTCCCAACCTATGATGCTCGGGTCCCGGTCTACTCGCCTAGACATCCCATTCTCCCTTATGTAGAAACGATCTTCCCTTTGGTGATGTGAAACTCACCCTATGGTGATAGAAATAAAAAAAGTAAATAAATGGGAACTAACTCGTCCATTCTGAGAATGAAAACATATCCTGTCATCTCCAAGACATAGAGGTCTTATAGGAAGTGACACCCACCAACCTGAAGAGGGCACTCCTTGCACTAACATAAACTAGTCTTTCTTGTTCCCAATAGAGTTTCCAGAGTCAAGAAATCAGCAGAAGAAAAGATACAGAGCCCAAATCTATCCAAAAATGTAATATATATAAAACTATGGGAAGCCCCTATATCAAAAAGAGAAGAAGCTATAACTGAGGCATCTAGGATTGTACCTAGAACTGTAGAGGGTCCGAGATCCTACTCCTATTGGGAAGACTCCATTGAAAAAGTCTATGTTGCACCACGACCCTGTGACCCTACCTGACCACCCAGAGTAGATCCACCATGTTATCACTAAAACCCTAGTGACTGGATACCATGGCCATGACCTCCAAATCAGAATGAATTGCCAGAAGAACTCCAGTTATCTGACTGATGAGAAACTGGTGGTGCTACTCCTTAATGAGGAGTCATAAAAGAACTCATGTCCCTAGCTGCTGGTGAGAAGATCTGACAGAAGTGCTAAAGATGACTCATCTTGTCACATGATCGGCACTCCACTAGATCTCTTGGGCAATGTGTCCTTGTATGACCGCTCTTCCGGCACTAGTAGCACACCACCTAGCTACTAGAATATGTCTCTCGCCTCCTTGGATCTCTTTGTGTAGACTCCCTGTGACACTTCCTGCTGTCAGTAAGATAGATACCAATCTCGGATGACAAACCGCCCAGGATCACTACTCCATAATCCCTCAAGTTTTGCTCTATGATCAGCACCTAGTTGACTATAGAGGTGATGGAAGTAAACCTAAATATTTTCATCTGAGATTGGATGTTGTTCCTAAGACCATACTCAAACATCATTGCAAGGAATAACTCAGAACCTCCAAGGATGGGCGTGAAGCACTGTTGCTCTCTGAAAACATAAGAATATTCCATAACTGAAAGAGTACCCTAGTTCATACTTATAAACACTCAGTATCGATCAGCCCTCAAAATATCTGGGTAAAATTAGTTATAGAAGGCATGGTAGAACTCATCCCATTCCATAAGCTACTGGTGTCCCGCCTGTGAGATCACATCCCACCATCTCTTGGTGGATTCCCGAAGCATGTACATAGCAAGATTCAACCTCCTCTCTGGAGGCATATCCAGATGTTTGAATATAGATAGTATGGATTCTAACCATGACTCTACTGCCTGAGGTCCTCCATCCCCTATAAAGGTGGGAGGATACTACTACTGGAAAACTGGCGTCAACTCTGCCATAGATGGGACAGGATGCGGTACTCCTCAAAAGTTCTGCTTGAACCTCATAATTCCCTCTCAAAACTATGTGTCAGCACCTGTGTCTAGAATGATGGCTAGTGCCAAGACTGGTATAATTGGAGGATCTGCTGGTAGTCAATGATTAGCTATATCTTGTGTCTAATCACTACCCTAAAACTGGTGTACAACCAGAGGACATCTCAGTGGCATGACACTACATGGTCATGTGTACATATTAAATCAGGATTATCAAGGATTGAAACATAGAAGAATGTGAAGAGAATAACATAAAGAAAGCATTAAAGTTTTTTTCAAAACATGGATACACTGTATGTATGACCACTACATGGCATGTTCTTTTAAGCCTTCACATGGGCATGTACTTTTTCCAACACAGGTTTTGTAACACCCCATACACATGGTGTGTTGTCCTAACACACGGTGTCTGTTAGAATCATCTACCCCTGCCCGAGTTCCCTTAAATAGCTAAGCCACATGGTTCTCCTAGAAAAATACTACACGACATGTTAGTTCCAAACATGGTGTGTACTAGACAAACTTCACTGGCCCGTGCTATTAGTCACACAACCAGTTACATGGCTCACTCTACAAGGCGTGTTCTATATAGACACGACGTGTACTTAAAGGATTTCACTGACCCATGTTGTTTGTTATGTGGTTGGATTCAAGGGTTACACTACACAACATGTTCAGGCTTGACACGATGTGTAGAACCTATGTTTTATCCATCTGTGTCATTAGTCACATGGGCACACACATGGTCAACACAACACAACGTGTATAACCAGTACATGGCATGTTCCCCCAACGATTTCCCAACCCTCTATCTCTGCCCAAAAAACTAGTGAAATGGTTAGAAACTACATGGCATGTACATACAGTACATGGAGTGTACCCAAGAAAAATAGTTCCTTCCTGAAAATAAGGACACATGGCATGTATTCATCCTTACACGCCATGTATTCTAGGTTTTTTCTGGATAGTACCCTTAGAAACTACTTCAGAACCCAAAAAAACATTGAAACGAAAATTAAAGTGCAAATTTCGATCTATGAGGGCCCACACTCCTCGCAAATGAAATATTGGAATCTTTTACATGTCATATACAAAGAATAACAAGGTAATGATTCACCAAATTTTGATCCATGAGGGCCTATATCACCTCAAGAACCAAAGTTTGGAATTCATTCAAACAAAACCTAAACCAATTCAATACCCTAACAAATAGTAGGTATTCTATCAATCCATCTATCACAACATCATGAATTTCTAGCACAATATCTATCACAACAACCTGAAATTCGTAATGCACCCTAGATGGCATGGATAGAATGCATGACATGTGATTTCTAGCAAGTGCATATATTATGAATGGGATGGTAAACCCTCATCTCATTAGATTTCAACAAAAATAGAACCTCAATAACATCAAAAGTAACATCACAATACATTTGAATCAACCAATGGTGAAATTAAGTCAACTATAATAATTGAAAAAATAGAACATTTGTAATATATGAGGTGAATTGGATTTTACCTATTCACGGGTTAGCTACTCCAGGGAACAACTTATTACCTAGTACATATTCTTTATTATCCCCAGTTATGGGATTCAAATAGTAATTTATAAAGAAAATAATTCCCTTGATTCAACATTGCAATGTCCCAATTTCGGGTGCCACCCAGAGGTGCCCCATACCCGGTTGGTCACATAGCCTCATGCGCATTTCCCTGAACGCCAGAGGTTTCCGACTAGAAGTGAGGTCCTTGGGTGTAATAGTGGGAAAACTATTCCCTCATTGGTAGAGTAACACATCAGAAGTAAAATATATAACAATAGCAGAAGTATTAATAACAATATACAAAAGTAAACATGAGGAGACTGGAAGAAATAAACTGGATCACATATATATATGATGCATGATACATATTTCTAGGAAATCATTAAAAAAAGTCACAATGTTGGAATATAGTAATAAACCAAAATACAAAAGGAAATTGATAAAATCAGGTAGCATCACAAGCTTCATCTTGGTCCCATGCTCTCCAGCTCCACAACAATCATGTTCCTTATGTAGAAGGATGTTTTCACTTATCTACACCAGCAGCATTATAATATATTTGGGCCCAAAATCAGGACCCAAACTGGGTGTGAGAATAATCACAGTAGGCAACCACCCAAATATATGTGCCTAACAGTCAATGAATTTATTTGGAAGGCAATAATTAAAAAGAAGTTGTAAACAAGGATGTAATAAAAAGTAAACAATCCTACAGTTTCAAATGCAATCAATTTCATATATCAAGTAAGAAGATAATAACAAATAGGTAACCCTGTGGGATGTACTCACATCCTAACCCGTTCAACTAAACAACACATACAACCCTCTAGAAAGTACTCACAATGTAACCCCTCTGGTTCAGCTTTAGCAAAGACTCTCTGAGAAATCAGTCACCGTCAATTCCCCATGTGGTATTGTATCGGTAACTAATAGGAACTCTAAGGAAGCACTCAACTTACAATTACCCTTGTGTCCTATATCAAGGAAACTACAAACACATTGAGGGAGCCCAAAGTCTACCCCCCTATGGTCTCCCAATGTAATTTAAACAGACACTCGGGAGAAGACCTCAATGTCCATTATCCTTATGGTCTACTGCACCAGGTTCTCAGGGCACTGTATAAGTAAATCGTTCACCAAAATATACGAATGTCTAAGTAAACCGAAAGAACTACATGGATAAATATTCTATAGCATATCAAAACATTTCAGATAAAATCACTCCAACCTACAACACTAGGCATGGAAAGCAAAGTAGCAACCTAATAGGAAAAGCTAGACCAAACAGAAAATAACAAGAAAACATGGGAAAAACATCCATAGATTGGAAAAGATAACTTTATTCACAAGTAATTAACCTCTATCCAAACTAATAATGCATAGAAGGAAATAAAATGCTAAAAAACATAAACACACAATACCCCGAACAAGCGTATTGGGCACTTTTGCACATATAAATCAAAGAGTAACAACAGAAAGGCACAAAATACCTACCTAGGAATTCTATAGATGATATACGTGATCCAAAATCCTTGAATCACCCTAAATGTTGTAGATCTACAAAAACGTCCAAAACATTCATCCAATGACATCTCACGAGAGAGGGGAAATCAAGAGATAATGTTTGAGAAGAAGTAATAACTCGCCGGTTCAATTCCAATGCAACTGATGGAGTTTGGATGAGATAACGTATGATGATTCAGAGGGATCGATGAAGATCTGCATCGTATGGTCGCTCTTGGACGAGATGAGAAAAGAAGAAGATGGTTCTTTCCATCGGACTTGAACCCTGTCCATTTAATGAAATAAAAAGAAAGTACATAGTGTGTAATTTCCCATACCAGGACCTGATTTAGGTAGCCTCCTGGTCACCCCACTTGGCCATGTACTCGGTTGTTATAGGGATAGTACACAGTCACCCACATCGGCCGAGTACACAACATGCACTTATAAGTACACAACATGTACTCTAAAAATTTTCAGAAACTCCCCTTTTCTAAAGAAAACAAAACATACCTAAAAAGAATATCCAGTTTCTTATAAGGTTTTCCTTCCATATATAAGGAACACAACTATGGAGGAACATTTGAATATGGTGAGTATTATTTTTGAATTTACATTGAGGCTGTTGAGTTTTGAAATGTGTAGGTTCCTGAAAGGAAGAACGATGATGGAATGGTTGTCTATATACATGACCCTTGTAAGAATGGTTATTCAGGGATATAATTTAGTGTTTATGTTTTCATGATCTCTTGTTTCCATGGTGGTAATGTAATATATTTCTGGTAATTATGATTTATTGGTAGTTGTAGCCTAGATCATTTAAAATTAGTTGATCGGTAGTGGTTCAATTGTTCAATTGTTTGGTATATGGTTACTATTTGTTTGGAACTATACTGAGAAGCTCATTTTGATGCATCAAGATCATCTCATGATATTTATGAAATCATTTGAATCCTATTTGGGTATTATTTTTTAGTGATGACCATGTCCCTTATGTTGATATCATCCAAGATGCACTAAGAGATACTTGTTTATACACCAAGCTATAAAATTTAAAGGCCCTTTTGTATGATAGATAAACTCTATGGTAGTCACCCTACTAAAGGAGGGTTTTTTTAGAGTCATCATTTTCTTGAGTGATATTTGGGTTCCCAAGTTGGAATGCATTGGGCAATCTTGTTGACACCAGTGTGTGATTTGACTTAATCACTAGGCGAATTCATTTTTGGTTTTAGTCATTGACCTTCATTCTTGGATGTTTTGATTGGGAAAAAAATTCTCACATGTAAGCTTCATAGTATATACTACATTGGGTGAGCTCCTAGGACTCCAATTGATGATTCTATGTCTACCCCATATTTCATTCAGGCTTAGATGTGATATTGGAGAATGGCTATCCAAGTGTGCTAGATCGGGTATACAACCATGTTTGTGTGGAGGCACGACAGCTTATGTTGGAAATTTTGGATAGAGACATCATTAGAATTTAGTTTCAAGATTCAGTGAGAATTATTATAGAAAATTTCAACTTTCCTTTATTTAAAAGTATCATGTTTAGCTTTTTAAATTCATAGTTCATCTAATCTGATTAATTTGGTGGAAGTCGACTAGAGGCGGTTTTACTTGATATCTTTCTCGCACACACTCTCTCGCTCTTTTCAAATGTGGTTGGTAAATAAATGATTTCAGAACATTGTAATGTTAGGACTAGTGATAGAGAAATTTCAACATTTCCTCTCAAGGAAAACTTGTATGACCAGTTTCATCTTGGTCAATAAAAATTGGACTATTCTAATCAAATGAGGATTGTGTTACTTCCTTATATGTCATTGGGTTCCCAAGTAAAAAACTAACCATTTCAAGAGTGTCGTTAGGATTATTAGGGTTTGATTTGATATACAATTACAACAGTGGGAATACCATGACTCAAGATAATTTCTTCAATGGAAGAAGCTGTGGTGGGGAATTCCATAGGATTGATTGTTAACGAGATGAAATTATGATCATGTGTCTAGTTATATGGGCTTGAGTATGCACCATATCAATGTTTCAGTTTGGAATAGAAGTACTATCTCTAGTTTTAATGTCTTATTCACCATAATCCTAATGTGGTTCTTAATGTTTTATTGGGAATTTATAAATGCAATGCCACTATTTTAATGAAACTTAAAAACCAGAATAGGACTAGATTTGTTTTCATTGTTTCCATAAGGATTCTTAAAGAAGATAAGTTTTAATGTGGTGAGGATGTAACCTCCCATATTTTTGAGGAGGTGAAATTTATAAGTGTAATATTAATTTTATAGTTTGGTGTGTGATTTGTTCTTTGAACCAAAAATAAAAATTTAAAACTGAGATTTGGAACGTTTAAATGTGTTACTTTTAGACTTGGTTTGTGCCCCTAAGAGTTGTATCAGGTGTTCCATCGTGTTTTGGGAGCGTTAGACCCCAAAATGATATATCCAAAGAAGGTTTTTTGAGGCGCATGGTTTTTTGGAAACATTACATCCCTCCATGAGAAATAGTACCTCTAATCTAGTGTTGTTGGAGGACTCTCATGGTTTGGTCTAAACATGTTTTAGGATTCAGATGGTCAAGTATTATCTATTGGTGTCTTATCATATGGGAATTTTGTGTTTTGTGAATGCTTTACCAAACTGTGTGTATGAACCATGCGGGCCTTCTTCTTATGTAGAAACTAAAGCATGGTTGGTGAATGGTTTGGAAAACTCTATATCCAAACAATAAACCTCATTTAAAGTGGTATATTTACTCGTTTCCCCTCCATCCATTGTTTCTTTTTCTCCCTCATCCTCTCCACTTACCCAGACATAGCAACCCACCGTGGGAAATACTCTTCTCCTCTCCTAGGTATAGAGATATCCCCTCCATCTGATATCTTATTTGATCATTCTCGGGTGAATTTTATTTCCCTATATGAGTCTATGAATCCCCTTCCTTCTATTCTTAGTTTCCCTCTCCATCTAAAATTCTTTAAGGGTGTGATCTTATTCACCCTATTTTTATAGTATTCATTTATTTCATCGATTTCTCTCAAACCGAACTGAATAAATCCTCAATATTGGATGGGTGGGTCATCCTAATAATGAGGAAGTTATTCTATATGTTTTTTCTTTAAATTCATGTCCTCCATAAATTGTGTTTTTGTTCCATGCACAGATATTTTTGGGTGATTCCTCTTAAATGTGAAATTAATTGTATAGATCCTAACACTTTAATTCCAGTAGCCCTTGTGTATTAAATTTTACTTTTTAATGGTATTGGACCTTAAGATCTAACCACCATTAATGATGAGTCTCTTTAATTCCATTATTTATTTATTTATCTTCTAATAAAACCCCTCCTTGATGTTTTTTGTCTTATGAAATATAATTGGGTTAATTAAATTGAATAAATCACAATGTGTATGGGTGTTTTTCACCACTATATCCTCACCTAGTGATAGAAATTCTACCTACAAGTTTTGAACTTAATATTATTAAATGAACATGATGATTATTCCTGGTATGCTCATCTGCATGGCATATATAATACAATTTAGTGTATGGTGATATCTACATGAGCATTCCACCTAGACTTAATATATTTTTAAATTCTTAGTATTCCATAAAAATGGGAAGCGAATTTTAATGAATTAATTTATTGGATAAGTGCATGGCCCTATTTTAGTGTCCTAGTAAGGGGTTAGGGAATGCTTAAGTACATAGCCCATCTTATTCTTTACATGAAGTGGTAAATGGGACTAGAACTATTAATGTATGTAACATGTGATGTCGTATTTTTACAAAGATGTACTTCTTCCATTGTAATTAAAATGAGTATATGAATCATGATAACCTTGAGTGATACTCGGGTTACTCATTTTAGAATGCCTTGGACGGGTTCATATGCAATGAATATTGTATTATACCTTGAGTGATACTTGGGTTTCCTTTCACTGAACACCAAGGATGGGATCATAAGCTACCTAATTTGAATATAAATCAAAAGCGACCCTCAATATACCTTGTACGGGCTCACCATTAATTTTTCCAACCTCCACATCAGTGATTCTGGTTCCCCAGAGGAAACACCTTAGACAGGTTCAGTGCAAATATAGATATATCAGTCCATGACTGATAATCAATACCATATGTGTGATACTAGGGATGGACTCAGAGTGTTTTTCTTTACACCATGATGGGAGTGATATATAGGATTCCATTTATGGATCTTCTTTGATGTACTCATGTGGAATTTGATATATACAGTTCTCCTTGAGAGATTCTTGTGATTCCTTTTTTGATCACCATGGATGAGATCAATGTGCCTCTTATCAAATTATCATGAATAATTTTATATTAAATACTCATAATGAAGAGTTTTTGTCCAGGGACATGTCCACCAATCCAAATCACATTCCTGGGTTCAGTCCATCTTTCGATTTTGTTTTAAGATATGTTATTATATTAACACCCATATCCCATATTTAAATGTTAACACTATTTTAAAGGCTTTCCAACATGATTCAAAGAAGTTATGGTCGGTCAATTACCCCTAAGGAACCTGAGCTGACTTTTTTACTTTTTTATTTATTGATTTACTTGTCACACATACACACTCATACAGTTTATACATATGGACTAGATTTATCTTTATAAAAATAAATTGGTGGCCTGTTGAGTATATCTAACATCCTAATCAATCCTCCGTTATGTTAGGGTACCCAGCTAGGCCTATGTTCACAGGTATATTGATTATTGATTGTATTGTGCATTATACTTGGGATATTTTGAGAATATGACAAATCCAATACTCATGATTCTCACAGAGATCAACCTCATGATTTTTTTCTATTTATTTTTTATTCCTCTAGCTTTAATTTATATTCATATATATTTTTAGCCTCATTTAGTTAGGCATGGTTGGTTATTTATATTTGGAGTTTGACATTTTATTCTGTTATTTCTATTATATTAAACTACTTCGTAATTTATTTATATATCATCTATTGTTGGTTCATTTATTATTAGTCTCTTGTACAATTATTCTACTCTTATCATGAGGGTATATTCTCCCCATCATATGATCATTAAAATCTTTCTCTTACTCAGAAGCCTCTAGAATATGTGGAGGTGTGATTAATGCCATGGGGTGACCATTCTAGGTACTAGTTTTATAGTCAGTTAGTTTGGGATGTTACAGTATGGAAAATAACAAAGTAAAATCCCTAAAGGTACTCAAACCATCAGCGCATCACCATATTCAAATATTTCTAAGATAAAATGTAGGATAAACTCTTATGATTTATGTAGACCACAAATTTCTCCCTGAAGATATAGTGACACAATTTTTCAGAGAATAAAACACCACTTCAATTTCCATGTCATGGTTTGGGTAGTTTTTTCAGGTGGTATGATATGGAAAGATCCCTATGCTAACAAGTGTCCACCCAACATAAACACACTCCCAATACCTATACTAGAATCATCACGGATGATTATGTATTCCTATTTGGAATTTTGAAATATAAATACTAATGTACTGAACAAAAACTTATAAATATCCTCAAAATATTAAAAAAATATTGGGATCCACTCAAAACGTATCCATTTCTGGGTAAGTGTGGTCATATGTGAAGAGATATAAGAAACAATTGTGAAAACAAATTCATGTAATACCCCTCACAGCGTAGAAATATCATGATCTAAAAGACATTTCTCGGTTTCCCCCATGACATCATTGATCAGATCTTATTGGGGTCCACTAGAAGACTATACTCTAAGATCATGTGACCATAAACATTACTTCCTAGATCTAGAGAGTACACTTACAGAGCATACCATAAAGGTGGTGATCTCGAAGAGTGCCCAGAAAAATCCTCATATTTTTCCCATGATCCTCCTCTATCCTGGAGTTAACTAAGATGTCGTCCATCAATACCACAACAAAGGAGTCATGATACTGATGGAACACTCGGTTTATATGTTCAATGAAAATTTGTAGATCATTTTTCAACCCGAATGGCAAGACTAAATACTCAATGAGACCATATCTTCTTCTAAATGAATTTTTTGGATTTTTTACCTCTCTAAATTTGACATGGGGATACCAAGAGCAATGGTCGAACAGAGAAAACCACATGTCACCTTAATCTAATCAAAGAGGTCATCAATTATAGTAAAGGAATATTTATTCTTTATTTTTATAATAATCAAATATTAGTAATTATTGTAAAACTAGAGGGACCCATCATCATTTTTAGTACATTTCACTGGGACAACCCAAGGTGATACACTCGATTGAATGAATCCATTGAATTTCAAATCATCAAGTTGTATCTTAAAATACCTCAACAGGGTGGGGGGTATCTTATATGAGGTAATAGATATTAGTTATGTTCCTAGAACTAAATAAATGTTGAATTCCATACCCCGAACCATAGTTAAACATGAAAAATATTCTGAAAGTACCTTTGTAAACTCATATAATACCATAGGTAACCCTTTTTTGAACATGTAGAGTCATACTCCAGGATGAAAGAAGATTCCTAGAAAAACAATATTAGCTCTGGAAGTGGGGATCCCAATCACCCTAACTAGGGATCCCAATAATGCTAAAAATCCTAAGTACGATGATCTGGTGTCAAAAAGGTTAATCCCCAATGATAACAGTCAATGGGTTCCATAAAGAGCACCATCCAATCCATTATGATAACCACATGAAAGAAGTAAATTTCTAGAACCACAATGTCCTATTCCAATTCGATCCCTAACAAACAGAGTGCATTTTATGGACATCTGAAACCATGTTCCATCTTCTTTCCAAGAGGTATAGCCAACTACATGGAAAAATTCATAAGATCTCTTATTAATTTTAGTAGTTAAAAAAGAGAATCATAAATAAAATTACTAAAATTACTTATATAATATAATTTTATGTCTATATATGATTTAATAATATCACTAGCTTGAACAGTTTTAGGTCTAATATATGATTCCACTAGATCCTAATCCATAGCATGAAGGTGCTTCATATTAACTTATTCTGATGGTTATTTACTGACTAGTAGCACGACCATGATCTGACTATGACCACAAGAAGAACTGGATTTCCACCTCACTCAGCATTCCGAGAACCTAAAGCCCTTAATACACTAGATGGATCTAGTGACTCCTTATGTGTTAAGGAGTATATGACACATTTATTCAGTAACCTACTATTATAGAATCACTTCAAGTGACCCCACCACCCACACTAATGGTAGGGTTTGGGTGGAACTGAACTCAGCAACCAAAGTTTCCCCATTCTTCCACAGTGGTATCACACAATTGGCCTTCTAAAAATGGTTTCAGTTGAATATAGTTGGGATGGGTGGCCCAAGATACCACCTCCCTTATTATCTTTCTCTTTATGATTCATTTTATTTGTATATGTATCGTCAACACCCTGAACCATATGTAGTGTTACTCTAGAAGACCGAGGATTGTAAATCCAACTACACCCCCAACTCAAAATGATGATATATTAACTAATTTGTAGAAACCACCATGGGTGTGAAATAGTCCAATTCAGTAAAACAATTGTTATACACCAACACAATCTGATCCTCATAATGGAGATCAAAAAAATCTTGGGTCATGTTGAGGTCCATGTACTTAGGAAAATATCACAAATCGAATAAAACCTTTAAAACCTTCCAACCCATCTTCTCATGGTTCCAAGATTCAACTATTGATTCCCACTACCCACAGCTAGGCCCTTCAAGTTGGAAAGTAAAATACTTTTTTAATGGCCCTAGGAGTCCTAGGGAACCCAAAAATCAGCTCAACATTTTTAATCCAATCCTGGACTTATTAGGGTTCTGTGATACCCTAAAAATAAGTAGGATAGATCTTGAGTGACTTGTGATATTTATTATTTTTTAGACCTAGTTTGGTTTCAAATGTATGAGAATCACCAAATCTTTGTCCTTGATCCAATGCTAAAACTTCCCAAACTAATGCTTTGAGTGATCTCTGATCGAATCATGCGGGATTATTATCTTATTCCACTTCCCACATTTTCAAGGGAATTCTCTAGGGAGGCATGAAACTACATCAATAAAAAAATGAAAAAACCATTAATACATTACCCCGAAGGGTTTTCAATAATAAAATGTTTTAAAAATACTCATAAATTGAAATGAAACCATAATAATTACAAGAAAAAAATTCAACCAAATCCTTCAAAATGTGATATCCATGTGTAGTATACAGGTTATGTATCTCACCTAGAGGAGGAGTCAGACCAAATCCCCCCCCCCCCTTCTGACCTAAGTTATCTCACAAGGTGTGTTATCCAAAAACCCCACTCACATGTAGAACATGAAGCCCTAATAGTCATAGCTCTTGTCTCTCCAGAATCTCCCAAATAACAAGTCCCCAATAAAGGGAAAACCTACTCTAATAACATTTTATCATAAACTGGATTGGGTTTCCATCCATCCCAGCACCAGACCCGATCTATGGGGTAGGATATCTGGGAATTACTAATCCCAATGGGCTAGAAACTAGTGCATGGCCATCGAATAACACCTTTTGGAATGGGTTTTTCCATTAAATTATCATCCTACAAAAAAACATAATAGAATATAACCAAGAAACATACATGGGAAATCATAATCCAACATCCATATCACAAGTATGGCCTAAATACTTTATATTTACAACTGAAGATAGAAATAACAAAATGGGAGTGAGACTTAATAGAAAACCAATAATTTGAGAAAAATGTGGGAAAATACCCTCATTCCATCTCCATCAACACCTATATAAGGTGGAAACTAATAGCACATAAAACCACAACCACCACAAATGGAATTTCTTATACTTGAGTCAAATATAACAAGGTCTAAAAAAACTAAAGGTGTGTGTATGGTTTGAGCCAAATTTCCAAGAAGGATACCGCCAAAAGAGATTCCAATAAATGAAATTAAATGAAAAATTAAGATGCATGTTTTAAAAAAATAAGAACAAAATTAATTTTAAACATTATACAACATAAAATATGGAATAAATTAGACAATAAGATGAGATGTATAGAATGGAAAGATACAATAGAAAATTTTTCAAAATCGAGGATTAGTAGGGTCGTAGTATCCTCATACTAATGCTGATCAAAAGAAGTACACAATGATATGTCTCCTTATCGATACAATTGATCCCCAACATCTATTTTTATTTATTGTTGTTACATAACCATATTAGTGAAATGAGTACTCGGACCTGCTAACTCACCTAACATACTTGACCTAGTCATCCCACCTAAATACCCAAGGTTCCCATTTTTTCTATTATAATTCCTATATCAAGTTAAAACCCTATTATACAATCTTAATTCCATTAATTAAAACCACAAATGATAAAAACCCATTTTCAAATTGTAAAATCATCATCAAACTTGTAGCTAAAATGAAAACATAGGTAAAACACCATTTTCACAACCCATTGTATTGGAAAACCCCATTTGAAATCCAATACAATCTTAATACTTTAAGATACTCATCCCAATGTCTATATGGATAGAGTAGAACCAGAATCAAAAAGTGAAAGGTAGGGTTTTCTTCCATAGTTCTATGAATTATTTTTTATCCTAAATGTTTAGTTGAACAACCACAACACCACCAAAATCATGGAAGTGAATATGTTGGTGAGTACGGAAAATGGGGAAATCATTGCATCCCATCAATATAACTCCTCCCCTGTCATAATTTGGGGATTGAAATTCTCAAAAAATCTACTTCATACTCCCTCTGGTGTAATTTGATTAAATTATTGGCTCGGATTTTCTTTCCATATATAGATCCAACATAAATATTCATGGGAGGGAAATCACTCTCCATGTGAAGAATCGAACCCTGATTCTTTACAAGTGCAAAGAGGATGATGAATCTTCTTTAGCTCCATCATCACAATCAGGGATATTACTTCCCTATGAGCATGTGTATTTGGATCAGTTGACTGAGTCTAAGGAGGAAACCATCCTTTAATACATTCCTATTATGATGGAATTAATTGAAGTGTTTCCCGATGAATGGCATGGTCTTCCTCCTAGAGGAGACATTGAATTATTAATTGATCTTATACCTGGGATGTTTCCAAGATTCAAGACTCCATATATAATGGCTATTGTGGAGCTTGAGGAGCTAAAGAAACAACTAAAAGAGTATCTAGATAAATGTTTTATATGCCCAAGTGCTTCACCATGAGGTGCACCAGTCCTCTTCGCCAAGAAGAAGGATGGGTAAATCCACCTTGGCATCGATTATTTTGAGCTTAAAAAAGTCATGATAAATAATAAGTATCCTCTGCCACGAATTTATGACTTGTTCAATCAACTTCATGGAGCACAATACTTCTCTAAGGTGGATTTTTGGTCGGGATATTATCAAGTAAGGGTGAAGAAGGAATATATCCCCAAGACAGCTTTTTGTACAATGTATGGGCACTATGAAATCATAGTAATGCCTTTCGGACACACTAATGCTCCATCAAACTACATGTACATGATGAATAGAGGCTTTGTGATTACCTTGACAAATTTTGTGCTGTGTTTATAGATTATATTCTAATATACTAAAAACGCCAGGAGGATCATGAGGAACATCTAAGAACTGTATTACAGACCTTTTGGAAGGATAATCTTTATGAAAAGTACATCAAGTGTGAGGTCTGGTAGAAGGAGGTCTCATTCTTGGGCAATATCATCACAATAAAATGGATATCTATGGATCCCTCAAAAACAGCAACAATAGAGGGATGGATGAGGCCAACATCGATAATAGATATCCATATCTTCTTGTGGTCAGCTGGATATTATCAACGATTTGTGATAAATTTCTCACGACTGTCCAACCCTCTTACTAAGATAACTCAGAAGGGAGTAATTTTTTTGTAGAGTGATGAATGCGAAGAAAGATTCAAGGAGTTGAAAATGAGGCTTATCACTGCGCCGATGCTCCCTTTACCCACAAGTGGAGAAATTTTTCTGGTATTTAGAGATGCTTTGAAGAAGGTTTTTGGATGTTTGATAATGAAAAATAAAATATTTGTTGCCTATGATTCCAGGAAATTGAGATTTCTTGATAACAACTATCCAACACATGGCCTCGAGTTGGCTCCAGTGATCGTCGCTTTGAAAATTTGGTGGAATATCTATTGGGGGAGAAGTGTGAAATATACATGAACCACAAAAGCATGAAGTATATATTAACACATAAATAGTTGAATATGTGCCAACGAAGATGGTTAGAGCTGATCAAGGACTATGATTTCTCAATCCATTACCACCCGGGGAAAGCGAACAAGGTGGAAGATCCTCTATGTAGAAAGGACCCTACGATTCTATCACTCATGAGAATTGAAAAGGATCAAATATTCTTATATTTTATGAAGATGGAAAAGGTAATCATAAAGAAGGGACCATCATCAATCCTTTCAAAAATGATTACTCAACCATCTCTTTTGGAAAGTTTAAAGAATGCTCAAATGGTTGATGGGGGAATTCAGAAGAAGGTGGAAGCTATAAAAAAGAGAAATCATCAGAGTTTAATGTTAATGAAGATAGAATTTTGAGATTTTTGAAAAGACTATGGGTTTCATCAAGTCTGGAGTTGAAGAAGGAACTTTTGGGTGATACACATAGTTTAAATTTTTCTATTCACCCAGGAAACACAAAGATGTATTGAGATCTCCGAGAGCATTATTGGTGGGATAACCTGAAGAAGGAGATCACTGAATATAAATAAAAATTCCTAGTGTGTCAGCAAGTGAAATTTAAGAGATAAAAGTCTAAGGGGATGATGCAACCATTACACATAACAGCATGGAAATGGGAGAACATCACCACGGACTTTGTCACCGGACTTCCGAAGAAATACAAAGGAAACAAAACAGTCTGGGTTATTATGGATTGTCTTGCAAAGTCTTCACACTTCATTGAAATTCAGGAGGATTTCTCATTGGATCAACTGGCATGGATATATATCAGGGAAGTGGTAAGGATGCATGGAGTACCACTATCTATTGTATCTGATCGAGATCCAAGATTCACCTCTATTTTTTGGAAGAGTCTTCAATATGCTCTCGAAACTGAGATGAACTTTAGTACATCTTATCAACCACAAACTGATGACCAATCCGAGTAGACTATCCAAACACTTGAGGACATGTTGAGAGTGTTCTCAATGAACTTAAAATGAGGATGGGATCAACATATTTATCTGATTGAGTTCTCTTATAATTACATTTTACACTCGAGCATCCAAATGGAACCCTATGAAGCCTTGTATGGGAAGAGGTGTAGTACACCGACATGTTGGGATGAATTCAATGAGTATAAGCTACTAGGACAAGAAATGGTCGATGAAATGGTGGAGAAGGTGAAAACCATTCAACAGCATATCAACATAGCCCAGAGTTGACAGAAGAGTTATGAAAATAGTTGTTGATGAGACCTTGAGTTTAATGTTGGAGACATAGTATTTCTATGCATATCCCCAAGGAAGAGGGTTATGAGGTTTGGAAAGAAAGGTAAGTTAAGTCCTAGGTACATAAGTACCTTCGAGATTCCTGATAAAGACAACGTTGTAGCCTAACGACTAGCACTTTCACCTACCATGGAAAAAGGGCATGATTTTTTTCATGTATACCTATTAAGAAAGTACATGACAGACCCTTCACATGTACTCTCTTTAGAGGTAATACAGGTAGAGGATACTCTTTCCTACGAGGTGAAACTAGTGTAGATCTTAGATCATTGAGAAAAAGTTCTACGAAATAGGACAATTCCCATCGTCAAGGTGTTGTGGAAGAACCACAAGTTGAATGAAGCGGCGTGGGAGTTGAAAGAAGTGATGAAGCAGAGTTACCCATGTCTATTTTAGGGTGGGAAATGGAATTTTCGAGGGTGAAATTTCTTAAGGGGGGAAGATTGTAATGACCCAAACATTCATTAATGAAAATTCCTCTTGATCTAATTAAATGTCTTATTATGTAAACTATTTATTTAAAATGTGAACATTATTGGTTTTATGTTTTTGGATTTTAAAATACCATTAAGAATTGTGACTGTTGCTAATATAGCTGTTTAACAGTGATCACAAGATTATTATAAATATAAGGCTTCAAAAAATCCAATTTACTCAGACAAAGGAAGCGATGGCATCATCCAGTAGACTTGCCCCATATGAAGCCCATTTGTCAAATCTCAAAAAGGAGTTGGCGTCATTGGTCTTAGCTCTTGAAAAATCCCAAGCCGAGCTTCAACATGTTATGCTCGAACGGAATCACCTGCGAGATAAGTGGAAGTTGATCGAGATTACCACCCAATCAATGTTTTCTGAACCACCCCAAGAGTCTGTCACCATAAAAAACCTAACTCTTTGGTATTATGTAGGTGTTATAAGGGGTTATGTAACAACACATTAGCAATATGATTATGTGCATTATTTTGTATATAATAATGAATATACCTTGATTTTATTATTGTTAAATTGTAAATAGTTTTTAAATAAAAATAGTATTATTAATTAATATTCAACTAAGAAATCTATTTTGATGAATTAATGGATTTTTGAATTAAATAATATTTTATTAAAATATTATTATTATTAAATTACATTTTATTAAATATAAATGATCGTATAATTTTATGAATACAAGTTGAATTTTTATTAAGGTTTGAAAGCTATTTTGGTCAAAACCCATTAATTTTTTATAAATGTTGGTTTTTATATTAAAAGTAAAAATTCACATATTCAGAAAATTATTTTGATAAAATTAATATTATTTTTTGAATTTGGATTTTTCAATTATCCAATGGTGATTTTTTTCATACTTTTCTTAGATAGTCGAATTTTTGGATAAAAATTAAATACCTTTTAAATATATAATGTGGTTTATAAAATCATAATGACCCAATGGTGATGTAATAAAATACTATAAACATTATGTTCAGATAATATATGTTTACCATTAAAATAATTAGATTTTGGGTGTGTTTTTTTATTTTTACCAAGCTTTAGTGGACCCTTCAAGACATATAAAACATTTTTTCTTTTTAAATTGTTTTCCTTGAGAGTTTGACACACCTCCACATAAGAAACCCTATTATTTTAAGAAGTTCGTCCATTGGACTTATAAAATGTTTTTTTCACTTCCATTTGGAAAAACCCATTGGCTAAAATCATGGGACGGTTTGTGGTTTTGATTAGTTTAATGTGTGGTGTCTCAAACCAAAACAATTAATAATTCATTCTCCTTTCCAATATAAACCCACCCAAGCTCCCACTTCCTCTTTACTAAAACCCTTTTGAGTTCATCCAACCTCTTCCCTCCTTTCTATAGAATAATTCCATGTCTCCCCAAGCTCCCAGGAAGGCACTCTCAAGCCTCTCCCAAGCCTTTGGAAGCACACTTCCAAGTAAGGGATTCCTACGATTCTCTTTTTATCCACATTTATTAATATTGTTATTCCCTTTAATTTTCAATTATAAATGTTATGGTATGATTTAAAACACCCAACATACTTCCTTATTTATGTTTGAATGATAATATACACCTTTCTCTTTCATTAAATGCCTCCCATGTACACCCATTACTATGACGACATTCTGAAAGTGATTTCTCTCTCCTCATTTACATTAAAGAAATTCTTTTGTATTACATATCTTAATTCAATTACATTTGTTGGGACATGTATATATATGACTCCCTTAAATTCCATTTTATGTAATGATTATGAGACACCCATTTCTCTCTCATCATCCATTTTTATGAATTCTTACGTCACGTCATTATGCTGCTGAAATTGCACCATGATTTTCCAAGATAAAGTTATTATGTAGTGAATACCATGCCCTCCTCTCAATAAGGTTATTCACCTTTATAGACATATACTTATTCAATATAGAGTTTCATGTATGTATTCCACATTCCTTTATCATGGAATAAATTATGATTTTGAATGATTCCATGTTGTAGGATCCATGTGGCATACATATGCCTGAAATGAAATGTTTAAGAAGGGTGGGCCCTGATAGCACTTCAATGCATTGGATAAATTATATTATCATGATACTTCATGTACAATTAGTGTTGACTCATGCTAATTCAAGTGCAATAAAGGTTTACTCATGCTTCATGTGCAATGAGGGTTTACTCATGCTCCATGTGCAATGAGCCTTGGCTCATGCTAATTCAATGTTAAGTGTTGTTGACACATCTCCATGTTATGATTATCATGCTTTATCATGCCTTTATGTTCATGTTTCTCTTGTACTCCATTGATATGCTTATTTTCTAACAAGTATTGTATTCCTCATGTTATGCCATGTTTATTCCCTTATTGGGCTTTATATTTGACCCCTTTTTTATGCATGTCCTCAGGTTATCCCATGAAATGCTATGTTTGAGGGAATGTAGTGGTCTTGTAAAGGACGTTTTCAAAAAAGATGTTTTATTTAATGTTTTAAGATGTCATGTAATGATCCTGAACCCCAGAGACACTATACCTCTTGATATTCTATGTCGTATAAAGTTAATTCTATGTAATAAATCATTTTTAAGTGTGTAATAAAGACTTTGCGTTTCATAGAATATGTCTTTTGACACACATACATGCCCATGAAAATGTAAAACATCATCCTTGCCTATATTCCATCCTGGGGTATTTTCATCGCCTAACACACTCTCCCATATGATAAGGACTTCAGAATCTAATAGCTGTCTAATTCACACTTGATCTAGTAGAGTAGAGGTAATATTTATAGGAGAAAGAAAAGTTTTCCCCAATCTTTCATGCACCTACAAATGCATCTTAGTGAATAGAGACATGAGTTTCCACTCACTGTTGGCCTCCTAAACTGCTTGTATTTGAGTCCTCCTACTCAATGCATCATCCACTTTGTTTCCCTTCCCAGGCATGTAGGAAATCATAAAGTCAAAAGACTGAAGGTACACATCCTATATTCACTATCACAAATTCAGATCTCTATAAGTAAATATATACATGAGTTTTGTGTTGTCAGTGTATAGCACAAAATTATCTCCCAAAAGATAATGTCTCCAACAGAGAAAAGCATTCACAACAACAGCCAACTCAATATCATGTGTTGGGTAGTTCGTCTCATATGGCCTCAACTAACGAGACCCGTATGCAATGACTTATTACCCTTGCATAAGCACTGCTCCTAGCCACATACTTGATGTGTCACAGTAAATGGTGTAAGTTTTTCCCAATTGTGGAAAAATACGGATTTGTTCTGAAGTAAATCTCTCCTTCACCTCCTAAAAGGATGAATCACAAGAATATATCTACAATTAAATTTCACCCCTTTTAGTCAGGCCTGTCAGTGGAACTTTTATGTGTGAAATGTTCTAAATAGTGCATCTGTTGTAACCATCCACCCCTAGAAAACTCTATAACTCAATGATGTTCTTCAGCTGATCCTAGGAAAATACCACTCTCACCTCTTATGGTTCTACTAATACTCCTTTCTCTAAGATTATATGACCAAATAAGTAAATCTAGTCCATCCCAAAGTATAATTTTGAGAGCTTATCATATAACTGATTCTCTCTCTATGTACTCAATATGATCTCAAGATGGGTAGCATAGTTATGTTGAGTGTGAGATTACACCATGATACTATCCATAGATACTATCACAAAAGAATATAAGTAAGGATGGAACACTCAGATCATCAGTGATAGAAAAACTATTAGCACATTCATAAGACCGAATGACATAACCAAATACTCTTACAGACCATACCTACTCAGAAAGGATGTAATAGGTATATATGATGGTCTAATGCACAACTGATGACAACCAGTTCTCAATTCAATCTTTGATAACACTTGGGATCCTCAAATATGATCAAATAGATCATAAATCCTCAATAAGGGACATCAGTTCTTGACCATCAATTGGTTTTTCTTCTGATAATTCACACAAAGTCTACGGTTACGGTCTGCATTTTTTTGCGAAAAGGACTGGCGAACCCTAAGGAGAAGTGTTGGGTTAGATGAAACCCTTCTCTAGAACTCCAATAATTATATCTTTAGCTCATGTAACACTATTGTATCCATCCTAAAATGAGTAATGGACACTAGTGCTACTTCGAGTATAAGAACAATAGATAAATATACCTCTCTCTTTTGATATAAACCTGAAAAGTTGTCTGCAAATACATCTCTGAAATGATCCATCACAGGATGAAATTCAATTTCTAAATTTCCCTGGTCACCAACATATAAACTATCAATATAGGCTTTATTTTCTTCAATCCCATGATGCTTGGGTCCATCTATACTAGGATGGACATCCCATTCACCCTTGTGTAGAAACGACCCTCCATCATGTGATGTGAAACTCACCATGCAGCAATAGCAGTTAACAAAGTCCTGAAAAGAGACTAACCAGTCCATTATGATAATGATATCAAATCCTATCATCTCTAAGAAATAGAGGTCCCAAAATAAGTGACATATACCAACCTCAATAGGGAAATCCTTGCACTGATGTACGCTAGTCGTTCTAATTCCCAACAAACTGTCTAGCATCATAAAATCATCAGAAGTAAAGATAAAGAACCCAAAACTCTTGAAAACAGAAACAAATATAAATATATGGGAATACCATGTATTGAAATGAACAGAAGCTAAAACTGAGGAAATTAGAATCATACCTCTATTCATAGAAGGTTCGGGATCCTACTCTGGCTAGGTCTGTTCCGTCAGAAAAGTTTGACCTATATCATGGCCCTGCGACCCTGGATGGCTAACCGGAATTGATCCACCCTGTAGTCAATGAAAACATGTCATCTGGATGGCACATCCATGAACACCTCATTGGCTTGGATGGCTTGACGAGGTCTAGTTCCCTTAATGGGGATAAACTGGTGGTCCTTCTCCTGAATGTGGAGTCATAATGGATCCCCTCTCACTCGCTTCCGGTGAGAAATTATTGAAAAAAGGCCAAATATGGCCCATCCTACTACAGTATTGGCACTCAACTATGTTCTCTAGGAAATGTGGCCCTGTATAGCCCCCTCTTCCCAAACTGGTGACACACTATTGGGATACCTGAAGAAACATCCCTTCAATGCTTCCTAAGACGTTTCCTGTTATCGGTCAAAGAAGTACCAACCCTGGATGCTGAACCTCCCTGGTTCACAGCTCCTAACTCTCTTAGATATTTCTCATTAATCTGTACCTAGTTCACTAGAGTAGTCACCAAAGTCATCATAAAATAATTCACATGTGATCTTATTTCCTACCTGAGACCATCCTCAAATCACCTAGCTAGTGATAACTCATAACCTCCAAAAATAGGTGTGAAATGAAGAATATCTGTAAAGCAAGAAGACTAATCCACAATGGAAGGAGCACCCTACTAAAAATGCATGAAATCCCAAGATCAGTCGGCCCTCAATGTCTTAGGGTAGAAGTTATCATATAATGTCCTCTGAAAATCTTCCCATGTCATATCCCAAGGATGTTCCACCTATGAGATAACATACCACTATATTTTGGAGAAATCATGTAGCATGTATGTTGTGAGTTTCACCCACCTCTCAGGAGGAATATCTTGATTCTATAAGATAAAAATCATGGCCTCCAACCATAACTCTTCATCCTGTGGTCCACCATCCCTTGAAAAATTGGGAGGATGCTACTTCTGGAACACCCGCATACAATCTTCCATAGTCGGGGTAGGATGTGGTGCTCCCTAAAAAGTCTAAATAATCATCATAAAGACTTCGCAGAACTCTAAATCATCACCTATGTCTAGAATAATAGATGGTTCAAAGAATTTCACGATGGGAGGATCTGTTGGTTGTCCTTGATATACCATTTCTGGTGTCTGGCCACAGCTCTGTACCTGGCATACAACTAGAGGAGGTCATGGTGGCATGACTCTACCAGGTCAAGCACACACCTTAGTTAAAAATTTAACTAGGAAAACAACGTAAAAGTGATTTAATAGAACATTAGAAGGAAAACATTCAATTTTTACAAAATAGGGATACACAGCATGTAGAACCACTATACAACATATTCCCTTGAAGCCATAACATGGTAATATACCTCTGCGAACCTGGTCGTGTAACACCCATACTCTCAGTGTGTTCCTCCTAGGACATGGAGTGTACTTGAATATTCCCTCCTACCCAAGTACTCCAATAGGGCTAGAACAACATGGATCTATCGGTGTAACACTACATGGCATGTTCACCCTTGACAAGGTGTGCACCACCCAGGTTTCATCCCCCCATGTCGTTGGTCACACGACCAAATACACAGTCTTTTACAGCATTTCCTCTACTCCAAGTACACAGTGTAGTCTACCGGACATTTAGAAATCTTGTGTATCTTTTCACACATTCAATATCATGGTAAAAAACTAAATGGAATGTACATAATAAAAAGTTTTTTCTTCTAAAATAGATGAACGCATGGCGTGTGTTCATAACAGCACACACTGTGTTGTCTAGGTTTCCCAATAGTATGCCTCTAAAACATTTCCAGAACCCCCAAAATCATAAAATTTTCGTAAGTCATTCCAAGTTCTGATCCTTGAGAGCCCATAATCTCCATGAATCAATGTTTCGAATCCTTATTCTTATCATAACCTGACTTAATTAAATTAAAGTTCAAACATTATCCTCCAAATTTTCATCCAAGAGGGCCAATAACACATCAGGGACCAAATATCGGAATCAATCCAAATTAAACATTACATATACCAATACCCTATCAAAATATCAGGTTTTCCTTTTACAGAATCTATCACAACAACCTAAAAATCATAAACAACATCTATCATAATAGCATTCGAGCAGAAATTCACCCTAAATGGAATGAAAATAATGAATGACATGTGATATATGGAAAGTTCTTATATGATTCATGAGATGGAATTCCCTCATATTATCAGGTTTCAAAAAAATAGAACCACAATGACATAAAGCATAATTGCCCAAAACAAATGTGTCACCAAAAAGTGAAATCAAATCAACTGTAACAATTGAAAAACCAAAAAAAAAATATTCAAGGTAACTTCGCTTTTCCATGTACATGGGTCAGCTACTCCCCGACATGGCTTATTACCAACTACCTATTCCTTCTTATCACAGCCTACAGGCTCCAAATAGTAAGGCAAAGTAGAAATGAACCCATATGATACAAACTTATAACATCCCAAATTTGGGTGCCTCCCAATGGTTCCCCATACCTAGTTGGTCACATCACCTCAAGTGCATTTCCCAAAATTCCATAGGTTTTAGACTAGTAGTGAGGGTATATGAGTGATAACGAGGAAACAATTCCCTCATTGACGAGGTATACACAGTAAAAAACAAATAGTAAACAATAGTGGAAGTATTAATACCATACAATAGAAGAAAATAGTTGAAGACTGTTAGTTATAAAAAAACTAGTGCATATATAAAAATGATGCTTGTAATATGTGTCTCGGAAAGCATCCAAACAAGTCAAAATGATGGAAGTACAATAAAGGAACAAAAGCATATAAAAACAAGTAAACTCCAACAGCATCGCAAGCCACAACTTGGTCCCATTCTCTCCAGATCCAACCACAATAAAGTACCTGATGAAGAATTATTATTGCCCTTATCTATGCCTGAAACCATATAATCTATTTGGGTCCAAAATAATGACCCAAACTGGCTGTGAGATGAATCCCTATAGGTAACCACGAAAATATTTTTGCGTAACAGTCAGTGAATATATATAGTAGGTAATATGCGGAAATGAAGAAATAAACTAAAAATACTCAAAATTAAATAGCCCTGTAGTTTTCAATTACATTCATTTAACATTTATTATTCATATGTTGAATCATCCAACTTTGGGATCTAGCCTAATATCTATATCCCATATGTAATTAAAAAATAGATGTCCTAGAAGACCATATAAGAAATCCAGTAAGACTGAGTCCAATCATGTTCTTTGGCATGGTGGACTCATCACAATCATTCAATCATTCACAAATAATCCTTTGGGAAAACACTCATGGTATAACCCCTTGGGTTTAACATATCCAATTAATTAAATAATGACCCTATTGAAGCTCTCACAGTCTAACCCATTTGGTATAACATAGTACTAAACATTTACAAAGACCACCTAGGTAGCTCTAATGGTCAATATCCCCTTGGACAACATAGCATCAATAAATTATAAATGACCACCTGGGTACCTCTCATGGTCTAAACCCTTGAGTCGATGACCACATGGAAGCTCTCACAGTCAATACCCCATGGTCAACATAATGGTCAAACATACATAAATGTCCCTACCTTGGGAAGCTATCACATTAAAATTCCCCATGGAAAAACATTCACAATTCATAACACAAGCATATCATATAATTAGTAACTTCATCCTAACAAAACATGGTATGAAAAACAAGGGAATACTAATAGGTAACCTAGTCCAAATGGCCATAAACATTCAAAAAGAAAGAAACGAACCCATGGGGTGCCCAATAAACAAGGTACACAACCTTACTCATAAGAAACAACACTTTATTAATTAATCAAAACATAAGAGGTAATAAACAAGGTTAAATTACAATTCAATCAATACCCCAAAAGTGGTTATGCAGAACTTTTAGAATATATAATCAAAATACGAACAATGAAAGCCACAAAACACCTACATTAATTTTTCACGATCAATATCCTTGAACATCAGACCGTGAATCATCCTAGAATGGATTTGATCTACAAAAATATGAAAAAATATAAAATATGAGTAACCCAAGAGAGAGGATGAATCAGTAATAAAGGATCTAGTGATTTTTAGAACTCATCGGGGTGATTTCAACACACCCAACAGTGTCTCAATCAATGCTCAAATGGTGAATTAGGAGGGGTTCAAAGATTTTTGGCCCTTCTATCAAGCTCTTGTACGAACCACTACTAGAAGAAGGTGTTTCTGAAGATGAGATGGAACCCCACTCTATTTTATCAAATATAAAGAAAAGTGCATGGTGATTTCATTAAAAATAAATGTCGTGTATTATTCTCAACCAGCCCTGACTTAAGCGGGTCATCCAGGTCATCCCGCAACCATGTACTCATCCATTACATGACCAGTATGTGGTTGTACATGACAACCAAATACCAGGAATGTACTCAGAATTACATGGAATGTACATAGAAAAACACCATTTCTTCCTTTTATTCAACATAACCCGAAAACAAGATCTATACATGAAATGAAGATCTAGGTTCTTACAATATTTCTTGTAATTTTTTTCAAAAAGTTTCTAAAAAAATGGATGTTTTCTACTAATTTTAAAATTTTGTTTTAAATGATTTTATAAAAGAGATTTTTCTTCTATGTAAATATACATTAAGGATTTTTATTCTTCACTGGGGATATTATTTTATGATACCATCCAATTTCTCAAGATTTATAAGGATTATGTTATGTTTAAATATGTATGATTCCTATTTATTTTCTACAGGTTATGTTGTGACGAAATGATGAATGTTTGTATGGTCGTGTGGAAAGAATATATATGGATTATCATTATGAGAGAGTCTTATCTTTTATATCCCTCTAATAAATTCGGTAAATATTGATATCTCATGAGATGATATGACCACAAATGGGATCTAAACCTAGTATAGTAAGTGAATATATCCGCTATGATAGTCTAAGAAGTGATCCTTGACTATGGAAATGATAGGAATGAGGAGTGAACCCAATCCACTATGAGACACTTTCAAATATGATTGTATTTTTTGTGATACATGAATATAGAAAAAAATTATGTGATTATGTGTATGCCAAAAACATATGTCTTATGCTTATTATATTCTCTCATATCTCATGATTGATTATTGATGATTCTGCATCTTATGACTCAAGTCCCTTTTTTATGAAAATGATTAATGATATTACTCTAGATTTAAAACTAGTGAGTGATTTTTTATGAATTTATTATGTTATTATTAATCTCTCATATCCATATTCCTATTTTATGCTTATATACGATCATTTATTAATATATCTCATGTTTACCATTACTAAGTAGTTGGTCACAACCTTACTTATGTTTCAATTTTCTCGGGTTATAGAGAACAGTTTTAAGTATGATATTTATTAGAAGGCCACTATGAGATAAGAGCTTTGTGGGATATGTTTAAGATCATTTATGAGAAATAAATGGGCTTTGTTTCATAGATTTGTTTTCTAAAATCTTGAAAACTATAAACATAAATGGTATTATGTATGTAAGTAACTCATTGTTTTATATTAACATTTTCATTATATATGGTTAAAATTGAGACTTTTTTTTGGTATCAAAGTGAGTATGTAAATAAATATGTTTTTAGCACTGGATCCAGGTGTACTGATCATAGGTTGTATCAGTTTGGTTATCCCATAAGAAATTCACACAATATAATAACACAATATATAAAGTGAATTGAGACCACATGGGGACCAATAATCATATTTTAAGGTAGAGGTTAAAGTATATAGTGTTATATTTATGGAAGAAAATATCTAACCTCTAAAAAACTATCCTGGGATACCCTCTAAACTGAAACTGAAACCAAAACTCTATAGACCCAAAGGGTTTTACCAATCCCTAGTGGCTAGTGACTAGCACTCAAACGTCGAACATAAAATAAAGGAAATTATTTTCCCAAACCAAAGACAATATATGTGGAACATATAAATGGCATAAAGAAACAAAAGAAAGGAATATGCTATAAATAATTTAAAATAATTGTTGTGGTAAAACATGAAAAAACAAAACTACAAGGTACATGTCCAAAAACAAAAAAGGGAAAAAATAAGAATCTACTAATCTGTGTGAAAATTATGAAATGTCTCAACATATCGCCACTAGATACCCATATCCAACTAACATAAACCTTACTGGCTCACGATGAAACATTTCCTTTTCTTACATCATATGATAATATATGGTTTACACACCATCGAAGGTATGTGAATTGTGTGACATAAAAAGGTTTAGTATGATCCCACCCAGGTGTTCCATATCAAGTCTCTATTAAAAAAATCCCAATATGATCAATTTATAGAAAACATGGCGTAAAAAATAGTAAAAAAATTTTATATCAAAGAATATTTAATATTTTTTCTTTTACACAATAAGAACAAATGCAAAGTAAAAATATTTCAAAGAATAATTTCTAAAAACCAGATTTAATTATTAAAGAATTTATAATAATTCCAATGTAGTGTGAGGCTCAAGAACAATATTAAAAAAACCTATTATAAGAAAGGTCAATCTATCTATGTATCTCGTACAATGATAAACAATAATTCTATGAACCTGATTCCTTAGGACATATGGCCAAAGGAAATGAGGAACACCCCATGAATGAACCCCCTATAATTTCAATCTCTAGTAACTATAATATATATACTAGGGAGTAGAGGAACACCCAATGAGTGATCCACTGTAACGCCCCGACCCGAATTACCCAGAGTTAATGCATTATTACATAAAATTGGCATGATCACAAAGGATCAAGTCTCAAAAGACCGATTAGTTTAGTATCCTTGGAATAACAAGATACATTCATAAAGTTTACATTACATCATAAGGTAAAAACACTAAAACAAAATCTTGTCTTCATATCCCCTCATGCTATCCCTGTAGGTCATTCATAAATTAATTCTTCACATCCTGGGAAAAATAAAACATTGAAAGGGGTGACATCAGATGCTCAGTAAGGATAACAATATAGCATAATCTTTAATAGATAATCATAAACACTTAAATCAATTTATAACTAAAACAAAAGCCTTTTAAACATGAACTTAAGCATAATATGGAAAAGATAAAATGAAATAATGTCATTTACTTATTCACAAGGATATTCTACTAGTCGAAAAATCACATGCAATATCAATAATGACTTTCATAATGATGGAATGCATAATTCCAGACTATCATAACCACATAGCCAAGGCCTCGTACCAAGACTACAAATAAGATTTTTTCAAGGCCTTGTGCAAAGACACTAGTTTGTCTCATGAGACCTACTGATGCATCGAGGAGCTATAGTGGGCTCCACCCATCACTTACTAATTCCAATTCATTCCTCATATGAAAAGTTTGAAATATGACATAAACATTCGTATTAAACTGACATACAAAATGTCAATACTTAATCGACAAACCATGAATGGTATAAAAATAGCAAATCCACAGTCAAACATAACTCATTCAATACAATATGGAAAATTTTATTGTATCGGATTAATCTCAATAAAGAATAATGAAGGATATTGACATATATGAAAATAATCGTCAAAACTATTAGAGAGAAATATCCCCATTTTTCTTGAAATCATTTAAAAGTCACACTATTTGTCAAGAAGCCATTTAAAATAGATTTTTGAATCAAAGTTTCCCATACCACTCTGAAAAATTTAAAATTAATTTTAATTTTATAACATTAATGTCCATATAATTAAATTCATAAAACCATTTTTAAAACATGGACATTAAGGAGAAATATTTAGAAGAATAAATCTTTAAAACACTTATTTTAGTTAGAGTTTCTAACCAAAAGAGAGACACTTGATTAAAAATAATTGAGGTAATAAAAACTTTATAATATCATGAGAATAAATGGATTCATGATATACTATGTCAAAGTACATTATATACACCATATAAAAGTGATTTGGTTTATAACAACAAATAAGTCTCAATTGAATGTAAATTGAGATGAATTCTCTTATAAAGACCATATACTTAGGTTAAGGATAAATCAACAACATAATTATGTGTGAAAAATATAAATACACTCAATATGATTGTATATTTAGTGTAAATCAATCAGATGACGTTCACACATATTCTTGTAAATACAATACTAATGAATTGGATATTTAACTCAACAAATGGAGATTGATTTAAAATTACTCTTATCAAGTTCATACCGATCACTTGAGAATTTATCAATGGAGTGATTATGTGTATAAAAATTATATCCACAGAAAGGGGAGTGGGAATTATGACATAATCAAATGAATAGTGATTCCACACATAATCTTGGAGAAAAATAATCAATGAAGTATGCATCAAGCCGAATGAGTAGAAATTGAAATATCAAATTCCCTTATCGATTTAGTAACATAAGAAACATACACCCATGAAAGAAGGATCATACAATGATTATGTAAATACCCATAAATTAAAGTATATTACACAATGAATACAATCATGGGAAATACACATACACCACATGCAATAAATAAGTTGTGAACAATGAAATTCTCACGAAATTAAGACTGAGATAAGAAACCTCTAACTTTGTACTTTATCCTTTGTAGAGGGTAGTTTAACCTCCTATATAATGGTAAAATAATTTTTATTTAATTATACAAGAATCATATGAATTAATATGATATCATATATGATCTTTTAACATTTATTTGTTAATAATATCTTAGAATTATCGTCGTTTCTGGTGTTAACGAGTTCATTTTCCTCTATATTCTTTGTTATTTGAGCCATATTTATTATTAATGGGATTTATATTATTCATATCCAAAATTATATAAATTATTTAAACATTATTTTTAATCATTAAATGAGAATTATTCTTGAATGGATACGATGGAGAATTAATCTCATCGCGTTCGTGGAGACGGTAGTCCGTACGTACGCACGAGCGACAATATCATTCTTTTGATATTAAAATAATATTTAATTTGATTTTATATCATATATAAATAATCATTATCATGTTATATTTATTATTTACTTGAATTACACATTATTATTATACCCATCCAAATAATAATGTTTTGAATAACAATTACACCACGATGTGGAGACGGTAAGTCGTACGTCTGCACCTATGGTGACATGTCATTCAAAGGATGGATAGAATACTGAAATATGGTTGTAAAATGTTTATAATAACATTAAAATATATATTATATACTGTATTTATTATTTTATAATGGTAATAACAAAAAAATAAGAAGTTGAAGAAGGAAGGAACTTGAAAAAGGGTTGTGAAATCATTACCTCTTCTTCGGGTTCTTCCTTTTGATTTGATCAAAAGGGCTCATTAGGTTGGCTTTTTGACTAAAGTAAGGCCTCTAGGATGAATTTAGGGAAGTTTAGAGAGTATTTGGGCAGGGGTTGGACGAACCAAAAGGCTTTTAATCTTTTAATTAATGAGAAGGGGGAGTGCCCTTTTATAAGAGGGGTGAGGGACACCATCGGAAAATCTAGAAATATTATTTTATAATAAATTCATATTCGGTTTATAATGGCTACAAAGTCTATTATTTAAAGTTTAAGGTGGGGATAGGTCTAAAACCACTCAACCAGTAGGATTTAGACAGGTTTGTGTTACTATATTAACCTTATCATTAAGTATTAACTCTTTGTTAATTAGTTTCACTTTTACAATGTCTCTTTGATTTTTATATTATATGGTTAATAAACATACTATATACATCCAAGAGACCCCAAAGTGGTCCATTAATGATACACCTATAATGATATAAGTCTTTTGGCCGAACCTTAGATTTTTAGGAATTTAATATCAATTAATAATATAATATTTTTTTTAAAAACTCTTTTATGTCAATTTTGATACTATTCAATAATTGATTTTTGTAAAACTTATAACAGAATGATTAATTCAAATAAAGTTAATTAAATCAATCCTAATATGTCATATTAACCTATAAAATTATTTTTATTTATAAAAAGTCTCCAATTACATTTATTTTGGTATTTATAATATCAATTATTCTAATTTTTCATTAATTATGTAATTACTACATCACCATTGTGTCATAAATAAATTAAATTATTTAATGTCAAAAAAATAAATAAATAAATTACCATTAAGTAGGAAAGATTTGTATATTTCTAATTAATATTTATAGTCGAAAATCCAACGTATATAACCCTATGTAAAAATTGTTTTTCTAAAATATATATGCTTATGTCATTTTTGTATTTATTTTAACTTAATTAAAATAAAGTGTCATTATCACTTACAAGTGGCTCCATGGGGTCCCAAAATCAACCCAAAGATGCCCATGGTCATACATGTATCAAAAAATAAGGTTAGGACACGTTTTAGGGTAATTTAGTATTATTATAATATTATTTGTTAACCCTTATTTACCGGATTTACCCTTTAACCATAGTAAATAAAATATTTACCGAAGTAATTATTCAAAATTTATAAAAATAAAAGTTACCTATTTACACAATTTGGACATCCTGATTCCAAATACAGAACCCATTTTTCTAAATTCAAAACACAGAAGTAGCAGAAATTAATTTAAAATTAATTCCCGTTGTTAAAACAAAAAGCGTGTTTTTAAGAGATAATAACTATCAAAAAATTGGCACTTGTTTATGGATAGAGTAATTGTGAAATTATGTCCAATGAAAAACATTGGATTAAATGGTAAAAATATATTATAAATATACTTTAAAACCACTCATATTCATAATTTATCAATATTAATTATTTTTATTAAAAAATTTGTTTTTAATTAAAATTTAGTAATTTTCACTATTCATCAAAATATGAAAGTTATCCAAAAAGTACCAAAATTTCACCCTATGATAATTTCAATATTTTGAATCCAAAAATGAAGTCCATTTTGAGATATAGAATTTATAAAATTTCAAAAATTAGGTATTACTATTCATAACGGCTAGTTTGATTGGTTGTGGTGTGTTAGAATCTTGAAGTTGCGTACAATGCACGCCATTGCATTATTCAAAGGGAAACGTACCGTGGAAGATTGGGGTGTTACATTCTCCCCTCCTTCAATAAATTTCATCCTCAAAATTTTTTTAAAATGGGGCTTGAGAATATAATGGAAAGTCCCACATCAGAAATAGAGTCAATAAAACTATCACTTTAAAAGAAAGGGAGGTATAAAGGTCACCCAAGATAACCCATAATAGGATTCCATGTAGTAAAACATGGATATGGATGATAAACTAAGTGTTAATTTCTGATAGATAGGGATAGAAAACAGGATCAGGAGAAAGTTAACAATAAAAAAATCACAAACTTGTGTTGGGACAAACAGTCAATAGTCTCCCAGTAGGAAAAGTAAACAGACAACATTTTTTGTTTTAAGTTACATTAAATAAGGATGAGGAATTCATTTATGATATTGACTAAGAACATAAAGAGATATACTTACTTTTTAAGTAGAGTTTCATTATTTAATAAATTTTTACCACTAACTCATTTTTTTGGAACAGTGAGTATTCAAGAAGACTTGGTCACAAAGGAAGAGCTAGAATAAATTTCTATAGAAATACATGATCCACATAGGATAAACTATATATTTACCTTGTCTTTAGAGATTAATCAAAACCAAAATGGTTATTATAATATCTTATGATCCCCTAAATTGATATTCTATTAGAGAGGAAAAAAACACTAATCTTAATTTCTAAAATCAATCCATCAAAACCCCAAAGTTAAATAAATACCATTCAATAATCAATTGTTCTTAAAATCCTTCAATATAATCCAAACTAATATTGAAACCCAAAACTTATAAGAATGTAGTCTTCCATGTTAAATTGTATATCCAAATGACATTAATTACTCTTAAGGTCACATACTTAAAATTAATTAACCTAATAATTTCCATAAATAACCCAAATCACTATAAATCCACAATAAAAACATTGATAAAAATCCACCATTACTCCTAAAATGAAATCCCATACTATTCTATTTTCCTTGTCCATATAGTGTTCACAAAAAAGAGAACAACTTCCAAAATAACATTTATCACTTAATCACCAAATCATTTTCCTATACTAAGGGTATTCATTTGATAAGACATAAGATCCCAAATCAAATTATTATTGATCAATAAAATTATTTAACTAAAAATAATAGTCACACTAGCTAGGTACTTCACATAGTCCAATGGTAGGAGATAAATCCCAATCACACTTTGGTTGTGGGTTTGATTCCCACAGCTTTGTCTGACTTGACGGGTTGTCACATGGTCTGCATGTTGTCCTTTTTCAAAAACTATATTTTATAGCATTACCAAAATGAGATAAAATACTCAAAATAACCATAACAAATTTTAAACACAAATCTTATCTCATACCTTCCATTTTCATCCCAAATTATAATAACTTATAATTTCCTCAAACCCAACGATCATATAAAACAAATTGGTTATTTATAACTATATTCACAAGAGAAAAGACAATTCTTCCTCAAATATAATTCTCACATGGAAAACTGCAGGGTTAAAAATACAAGAGAAAATTATTCCAAAGTAAACCCATCAACAAGGAGCACTAATACTTTTTAAACATTTCTCCAACCATTTATTCCCACATAGCTTCTTCTTTGTCCAAGAAAATATCCTATAGAATAGGGAATTCACTCGGGTAATGGCCAGGTCCCCTACATTTATGGAAAATGACTGTAAATGGATTCTTGGGACTATTTTTTATCTTCTTCCATAGTACTCTTCATTTTTCTTCAGAAATTCTTCACTTTATGTCCTTCCTTCCCGCAAGTAAAGCATTTCTTTTTCCCATTGAGACACTTTCCTGGGTGTCTACTTCCACATTTCCTGCATGATGGAAATTGAGGATTCCTTTCTCCATGGTCTCCACTGCTGGATCTCTTATCATTCATCACCTTTCTCTTCTTTGTTGCATTCAAGAATTGGTTAATATATATATTGTTGATCATATTTTTTAAAAATTGATTTGGCATAAAGATGATATCTTTTATGCCTATCAAAATCCCATTTTTTTGCTCATTGACACCACCGTTCCCACCTTGTACATCATTCTCAAAGTCACTATGAATTCCTTGGTATCCAACCATTGACTAAAACCAGAAAGAATTTTGTGAGTAACAGTAGTCATAAAATCATTTAGAGATTAACATGTCACCTTATTCTCAATTTGAAACATATTAGGATTAACCAAGGTCATTTACTCTCATCTTATATATATAATACTTCAAATAGGTTTTTAAAGAAAATGTAAATTATCCTAAGCATATCCCCCAGGAGTGTCGTAACCAAGAGTGCAGCGAGGCCCGTTGTCATGCACCATTTCCCGTTCGAGTCAAGCTCAAAGCGGTGTTTTCGGGTTTTACCCCTAGGTACATCTGTGTCAGATCCGCCTCTACCTGCACATATCCACATAGGGATGTATTGCTCGGAAAATTCACAAAATCTCTACAATACCAAAATTTTAGGAAGTTCTTCTATACTAATCCTCAAAGTCCTTCTTAGGTCTATGTGCTCGAATCAGAGTTTATCTAAATCAAGCTTCCAAGGTTTGTACTAAAGTTCCTCTGATACCAACTGTAACGCCCCGACCCCAGTTACCCAGAGTCGGTACATTATTACATAACATTGGCATGATCACAAAGGATCAAGTCTCGAAAGACCAATTAGTTTAGTATCCTTGGAATAACTAGATACATTCATAATGTTTACATTACATCATAAGGTAAAAAAACTACAACAAAATCTTGTCTTCATATCCCCTCATACTATCCCTACAGGTCATTCATAAATTACGTATTCACATCCTGGCAAAAATAAAACATTGAAAGGGGTGATCTCAGATGCTCAGTAAGGAAAACAATATAGCAGATGCTTTCATAGATAAGCATAAAAACTTAAAGCAATTTATAACTAAAACAAAAGCCTTTTAAACTTGAACTTCAACATAATATGGAAAAGATAAAATGAAATAGGGCCATTTACTTATTCACATATATATTCTACTAGTCTAACAATCACATGCAATATCAATAACCACTTTCATGATGATGGAATGCATAATTCCATACTATCATAACCACATAGCAAAGGCCTCCTTCCAAGACTACAAATAAGATTTTGTCAAGGCCTTGTGCCAAGACACTAGTTTGTCTAATGAGACCTATCGATGCATCAAGGATCTATAGCGGGCTCCACCCATCACATACTAAGTCCAATGCATTCCTCATATGAAAATTTTGAAATATGGCAGAAACATACGTATTAAACTAGCATACGAAATGTCAATACTTAATCGACAAACCATGAATGGTATAAAAATAGCACATCCACAGTCAAAAAAAACACATTCGATACAATATGGAAGATTGTATTGTATCAGATTATTCTCAATAAAGAATACTAAAGGGTATTGACATAGATTAAAATAATAGTCAAAACTATTAGAGAGAAATATCCCCCTTATTCTTGAAATCATTTAAAAGTGACACTATTTGTCAAGAAGCCATTTAAAATTAGATTTTTGAATCAAAGTGTCCCATACCACTCTGAAACTTTTAAAAGTAATTTTAATTTTAAAACTTTAATGTTCATATAAATAAATTCTTAAAACCATTTTTAAAACATGGACATTAATGAGAAATATTTAGAAGACTAAATCTTTAAAAGACTTAAAAATGTATTTTAGTTAGAGTTTCTAACCAAATGAGAGACACTTGAATAAAAATAATTGAGGTAATAAAAACTTTATAATATCATTAGAATAAAGGGATTCATGATATACTATGTCAAATTACATTATATAGACCATATAAAAGTGATTTGGTGTATAACAACAAAGAAGTCTCAATAGAATGTAAATTGAGATGAATTCTCTTATAAACACCATATCATTAACTTAAGGATAAATCAACGACATAATTATGTGTGAAAAATATAAATACACTCAATATGATTGGATATTTAGTGTAAATCAATCATATGACATTCACACATATTCTAGTAAAAACAACACCAATTAATTGGATATTTAACTCAACAAATAGAGATTAAGTTAAAATTACTCTTATCAAGTTCATACCGATCACTTGACAATTTATAAATGGAGTGATTATGTGTATAAAAATTATATCCACAGAAAGGGAGTGGAAATTATGACATAATCAAATGAATAGTGATTCCACACATAATCTTGGAGTAAAATAATCAATGAAGTATGCCTAAAGCCGAATGAGTAGAAATTGAAATATCAAATTCCCTTATCGATTTGGTAACATACGAAACATACACCCATGAAAGAAGGATCATAAAATCATGATGTAAATACCCATAAATTAAAGTATATTACACAATGAATACAATCATGGGCAATACAAATACACCACATGCAATAAATAAGTGGTGAACAATGAAATTCTCACGAAATTAAGAGTGAGATAAGAAACCCCTTACTTTGTACATTTTCCTTGGTCGAGGGTAGGTTAACCTCTTTTATAGTGGTAAAATAATTTTTATTTAATTATACAAGAATCATATTCATTAATATTATATCATATATGAACTTTTAACACTGATTTGTTAATAATATCTTATAATTATTGTCATTTCAGGTGTTAATGGGTTCATTTTCCGTTATATTCTTTGTTATTTGAGACATATTTTTTATTAATGGGATGTATATTATTCATATCCAAAATTATATTAAATTTTTAAACATTATTTTTTATCATTAAATTAGAATTAGTCTTGAATGGATACGATGGATAATGAATCTCATTGCGTTCGTGGAGACGGTAGTCCGTACGTACGCACGAGCAACAATATCATTTTTTTGATATTAAAATAATATTTAATTTGATTTTATGTCATATATACAGAATAATTATCATGTTATATTTATTATTTACATGAATTAAACATCATTATTATACCCATCCAAATAATAATGTTTTGAATAACAATTACACCACGACGTGGAGACGGTAAGTCGTACGTACGCACGTATGGTGACATGTCATTCAAAGGATGGATAGAATACTGAAATATGGTTGTACCATGTTTATAATAACATCAAATTATATATTATATACTATAGTTATTATTTTATAATTGTAATAACAAAGAAATAATAATTGGAAGAAGAAAGGAACTTGAAAAAGGGTGGTGAAATCATTACCTCTTCTTCAGGTTCTTCCTTTTGATTTGATCAAAAGGGATCCGTAGGTTGGATTTCTGACTAAAGTAAGGCCTCTAGGATTAAGTGAGGGAAGTTGAGAGAGTATTGTTTTAGGGTTTTTCTGAACCATAAGGCTTTGAAGGTGTGAATTAATGAGAAGGGGGGTTCCCTTTTATAAGAGGGGTGAGGGGCACCTTTTGAAAAGCTAGAAATATTATTTTATAATAAATTCATATTCGGTTTATAATGGCTCCAAGGTGTATTATTTAAAGTTTAAGGTGGGTATAGGTCTAAAAAAACTCAACCAATAAGATTTAGGCAGGTTTGTGTTACTATATTAACCTTATCTTTAAGTATTAACTCTTAGTTAATTAGTTTCACTTTTACAATGTCTCTTTCTATTTTTATATTATATGGTTAATAAACATACTATATATAACCAGGAGACCACCAAGTGGACCATTAATGATACAAATATAATGATATAAGTCTCTTGGACGAACCTTAGATTTTTAGAAATTTAATATCAATTAATAATATAATATTTTTTTTAAAAACTCTTTTATGTCAATTTTGACACTATTCAATAATTGATTTTTGTAAAAATTATAACAGAATGATTAATTCTAATAAAGTTAATTAAATAAATCCTAATATGTCATATTAAACTATAAAATTATTGTTATTTATAAAAAGTCTCAAATTAAATTTATTTGGGTATTTATAATATCAATTATTCTAATTTTTCATTAATTAGGTAATTATAGCATCACTATTGTGTCATAAATAAATTAAAATATTTAATGTCTAAAAAATATAAATAAAATACCATTATGTATGAAATTGTTTTATCTTTCCAATTAATATTTATAGTTTAAAATATAACATATATAACCCTACGTAAAAGTTTTTTTCTAAAATATATATGCTTATGTCATTTTTGTATTTATTTTAACTTAATTAAAATAAATTGTCATTATCACTTAAAAGTGGCTCCATGGGGTCCCAAAATCAACCTAAAGATGCCCATGGTCAGATATGTATCCACCAATAAGGTTAGGACACGTTTTAGGGTAATTTAGTATTATTATAATATTATTTGTTAATCCTTATTTATCGGATTTACCCTTTAACCATTGTAAATAAAATATTTACCGAAGTAATTATTCAAAATGTCTAAAAATAAAAGTTACTTATTTACACAATTTGGATATCCTGATTCCAAATATGAAATCCATTTTTCCAAATTCAAAACATATAAGTGGCATAAATTAATTTAAAATTAATTCCCGTTGTTAAAACAAAAAGGGTGTTTTTAAGAGATAATAACTATCAAAAGATTGGCACTTGTTTTTATCTGGTTTAATTGTGAAATTATGTCCAATGACAAACATTGAATTAAATGGTAAAAATATATTCTAAATATACTTTAAAACCACTCAAATTCATAATTTATCATTATTAATTATTTTGATTAAAAAAGTTGTTTTTAATTAAAATTTAGTAATTTTCACTATTCATCAAAATATGAAAGTTGTCCGAAAAGTACCAAAATTTCACCCTAGGAAAATTTCGATATTACGAATCCAAAAATGAAGTCCATTTTGAGATATAGAATTTATAAAATTTCAAAAATCATGTATTAATATTCATAACGGCTAGTTTGATTGGTTGTGGTATGTTAGAATCTCGAAGTTGCGTACAATGCACGTCATTGCATTATTCAAACAGAAACGTACCGTGGAATCTTGGGGTGTTACATCCACTAACTGGAATCAATGGACAAGGCCCAAAACTAAACCCTTCACCTAAGTACCTTAGAATCCCTTGTGCTACATTTATCAAATCATTTGAAATGGATTGTAACATTTCGCAACATAGTTTCAATCAAAAATTGTCTACCAAAAACATTCTTCAAAAACAAATTTCTCAATCCTCTTCACAAGGATTTTAAAAACATATATATTTTACAAAAAATGGGGGAAAATCATATTCTCCCAAAATATATTTTCACAAACAAATAAATAAATCATTACGATTTATTTATTAAACTATTTATAAACAAAGTGAAGCTACAGTTCATACAATATTGGCTAGAAACGGAACCACCTACCTCAAACTCGGGTTGCACACCACCCACCATAGGATCAATAAACAGAACATAGAGGGAAAGAAAAAAAATAAAAAATTCTCTACATGGGAAAAAAATAAGCTTCATCAAAAGAACACTAATCCCACAAACATTTCCCAAACAAGCTTACAAATCTTGAGATCAATGAAGAAGTATAAGAGAAAAAGGAATTCTTACCAAACAAATAGTATCCAACCATGTCGTTGATCATGGATCCAAATAAACTGATCTTTAAGGAATAAAATCTCCCAAAATCACCTAGGAGAGACCTATGGTTTGGAAGAGGATGTTGTACAATGAATTAATTATGATCCATACTTGCAACATAATAAAATATATAGCACTTTAAAATTATTTTCATGAATTATGTATTCATGGTGAGAATTAATCGAATTGTAAGTACTCCAACAAAAATATCACCCAGATTAAATAATCCAAATATATCAATTCACAAGATGAATATCATTCATATCCTAAATCATTTTCACTTCATGAAAATGTTTTATGGATTCTTCTATGTTATGGATTCATGTCATGAATCAATATCATGCAATGTATTTTTCCTATTGGTAGTGCCCGGTAGTAACCCTGTATAGAACTATGAAAAATTCTCCCAAATCAATCAAAACCCTAAAAACAAAAATATAATCATTAAAATAGTGTATAAATGTTTACCAGGATGTTGCAATCTTCCCAAATTAGGTCATTTCATCCTCATGAAGTCGCATGGAAGAAGAATTATTCAAAAAGATGTGTGGCTACTGCTCCCTCACTGATGATTCATGCTCTCATGTCCTGTGATAATCTGATTTCTGCTGCTGAAATACCATGAATAATGGAATATACTTTGCATGTAATACTTTCCCCATAGAATCCTTAATCTTCACTGGTTTCTCCAAAATAGAAACTTATATCTATAACTCAATATCTACGCAACCCATAATAAGAGAAGGATAAGGATGGTACATCTAGAGTGGTGATGTGTATAAAACAATTAATACCTATCAACTAAAGTGGTAATGAAAATAAAAACGTAACCTAACACAGTCCCGAAGTGACCAAATATGATACAAAATATCTTGTAGTCTTGTTATCTTTTTCTCAAGAAAATAGTGACCCAACAAAGGAGAAACATTCAAGGAATCTCGTCCGCTAAAGGAAAACTCCATAGGATGACATCAATAATCTACATATGATTTTTTTGACTCTAAGCAACAACCATGTGTCAAAATATATCTTGAATCATCAATAATGTCTCTTAAATGATACACAGTCTTATAGGAGAAGCCTCTCCCACCAATTCTGAACAAATTAGTAACTTGCTTTGGTGACAATTAAAAACCACAGAGGGTTTCATTTTAATCGATAAATGGTAACTATTATTACAGGAAAACTCAACCCATCTTAGATGTATATCCCATGATCCACTGAAAACCAATATGTAGGAATGTATAATATCCTCCATGATCTAAATATCATTCTATGTCTGACCATATTTCTATGGATAAAATTATTTACTCAACCTATCATAATTCCACATCACCTATTGAAGACTCTTATTAAACTAGAAGTAACCTTGGGATCTCTATTTGAGACAATGGTTTATGGAACACCATATGACCTCATAATATCCTTCACATAATTCTTACCAAAATCATCAAATTTAGTGGTATCCCTTAATGGAATTAAATTAGAAGATTTGGTCAATTGATTAATCCCCACCAAGATATAATACTTTCATTGTGAGTCTATAGTAATTCAACCAAAAATTCCATGGACACCTTCTACCATTTCCAGACCTGCACCAAAATATGTAGGAGTATACATGAAGGTCTTAGGTACATTGGATTTATCTGTTGGTAGGTGTAATAGTGGGATAGTTGGTCAATAATGTTGTGCTTCATACTAGGAAACTACAAACACCACATCAAGTCATAATAAATATTTTAAGTACCTAGGTGAATATCCCATAATGAAATATGTAAATAATTAAAGATTGAGTTCTTAATGATTGATTGTAATAAAAATAGAATCCTGAAGTGAAGAATTCCATATAAAGTGAGAGACTAGCCCGGAACGGTCTCCACACCATAAAATATTTCCCAAATTCCTCTAATCCTATCGTCGTACTATTAATCCTATAGGATAGACCCAAGGATAGATTATAATAACTAAAATCTGGTTAGAATCATACCTAAAACATCCTCACATGAATCCATATGCGACTAAGAAAAAATCCCAATCAAGTTTCATTCTTATTTTCGTTCCAAAATATCCTATGATTGAACTTTCTGACAGATATCTTCAGTGACAACATTCCCCTTCAATAGGTTGTAGTTGATGTTGAAGTTGAACACATATAGATATTTCCCCCACCATATCTACCTGAGATTCAATTTATTCTAGGATAATATGAAAATAAAACTGTTATGGTTAAAAAATATCATAAATCACTCCCAAAAAAGGTAGTGTCACCAAAAATTAAGTGCATCCATATCTGCAGAAAGATCTAAACCATGGGTGGGGTAATTCTTCTCGTGTAGTCATTGAAACTAAGAACCAAAGGCCAAAACATGATCTTTCTATATAATAAATTATTCTAGGGTCGTACAATAAGAATCAAAGTAATCTGCATACACTATACTAGTATCAAGTAAGATCATAATATAAGTCCATGTCAAAATGCCTTTCAACTCATGAAAATAATTTTAATATTTTGAATCCCATGTGAACATCACCCCTCTCTCATTAGAATAATTAAAATTTAATGAAAACATTTAAAAATCCTTCTCAAATAGCCAAAAATACCCATATAGACCAAGGAATCTTTATATCATGAAAATGTCCTATGGTTATTTAGATGAATAGATAGCCTTCAGCTTCTCAAGATCAACAGAAAGATTATGTTTAGAAATCAAATTCATAGAGATATTCACTTTTGGATCAAAAAATTATATATTGATAGCTTCCTATAAAGCTGATTGATTCTCAACATTTCCCAAACTATATTTATATTGTTCTAATGTTCACACAAATTATTTGAATAAAACAATATACCATCCCAAAATACCACAACAATGGTTTTGATATAATGATGGAATATATGGTTCATCAAATCTACAAAAATTATAGGAGTGTTAGTCATACTAAAAGTTCCCACAAGATATTCGTAATGTCAATACGTTCTTCTGAAGTTAGTCATCAGAATATAATACACCTAAACTGAGTGTTGATGATAACTTGACTACAGATATATTTTCAAAATTCAATTCTCCCCATTTAAAAAAGAAAATAAGTCATCCACATGGGGAATAGGATACTTAATCTTAATATTTACTCGGATCAACTTCCACTAGTCTATGCACAAATTAAGTGAAACATCATCCTTTTTAGAAGATATATCATGTTTTTTCTTACAGAAACAATAGGTTGAACAAAACCTTTCTCAACCAAATCATCCAACTATATTATGATCTCTTTCATCATATTAGGTTCAATATGATAATATATTATATAAATTATTTGTTTACTCAGAACCAGATCACCTGTAACTCTACATCAATCTCTGGAGGAAGACTAGTGATTTTTTTTAGAAATATATCATGGAAATTCCATAAAATTTAAGGAATATAAAAAAAAATTGGAAAAATCATTAGGATCAACGTTAATAGTTAAAAAATACCTAAACTCTGGGTGGGAATGTCTTACTTTGCCAAAACTCAGATCTCAGTCTCCCTAAAACACCTGAGATCTCACATCAGTGATAGGGAATGAAACATGCTAATGATAATAGACAATATCATCATAGTGAGCAACTAGACATTCCATCTTGATAATGAAATTGAATAGATCCATATTGTGAACCATGAAATTCTAGACCAACATTGTGTTAGCTAGCAATAGAGAATGGTACAAACACCAAAACCCATACTCCTTTCTCTTTCCAAGAGGAATCACTAACTCCATAAAAAAGGACATGTGCACCATTGGAAGTTTAATTACATAAAAAATGGGTCAATATCAACAAGTGTGAGGATCATGTATCAAAACATGTAGTATATATAGAATATGAAGAAAAAATTGTATGTCTCATTGTAGTTGGAACTATTTCATCCTCCATTGGAAACTCATTCACTGCGTTAAGATTGTTCTCTTCTGAGGAAAATGTCTATATCCTTATAGACTATAAAGCTACTTACAATACTGTAATAAATTATGGAGACAAATACCAATGGATATATTAGATAATATAAATATCTTGACTGAACCTCTGTAGCTGATCTCGATGGCCAAAATCATTAAAAATCTTCACAGGTGTGGGACAAAAATGTTGGGTGTTCCCTATTTTTCCACATTGATAGAAATTTAGTGGAACACTACTGGATACCATTGATGGTTTATAGGAGGCTCACTACTAAGAATAACCTCCACCACTCTTACAATGGTCATTCTGCTTCATCTTTTTCCCCTATGCACAACTAAAACAAACACTAGGTGGAAAAGAATTTCTATAGAAACAAATATTTCCCTTTATTTATATCTTCTTCATTATAGTTATGTATACCATGTAAGAATAAGTCGTAATATCTAGCTTTTATACCTACTATTACATTACTAGATTCAAACCATGTCGGTATTTATGATCTTTTAGCTTAACATTCATCACCACCTTCAGAATAAAATGAATTTTCTCTAAAACAAGGTTCTTACTCAAAAATTTAACACTATCCCTACTACAAGGAAAGGAACTCCAGATATTTTTACATTATTAGAGACTCTAGGAAGAATAATTAAAATAATTGTGTCTTAAAATCCTTTCAATCCAAGACACCATGATGATTTTCAGGTACCATGGAATCCCATGACTTCTTGTTGGGACCCTCAACTCTAAACATTTCACACATCACATTAATAGCCTCAAGTGTCTCTAGGAAGTCAAATACCTGATCAATATTATTTTTATAGTACTCTTCCTCTTGAGTTTCATTTATACAATTAAATAATTGGGGTTTCTCATATTGGATCTATCAAGATCAATCCATATCTCCTCCAACTCTAGGATGCACCTCAATAGCTCAGTTCTGAACCTACGGTACATTTTGGTCTATAACACGAACTACCTAAACAATACAATCTATAAGATTCTAGTCTAGATGGGGATTCTCTTAAGGATAATCTCTCATTGAACCTTCCTATGGAACCCATTAAAGACATCATAGTGGCATGTTTTTATATGTCAAAAATAGAAGAAAATGATGAATCAATTGGATAATTTCAAATTACACCAGATAAAAAAAGTATTAATTGAGATCAAGATTAAAATCCTCAACATTGGAGACATAGATACCAACATCCCATGGTAAATTGATGTTCTTCATTGAAATATCTAGACAGTAACTCAGTAAAACATACCTCTCAAGTCCCAAGAAACCTATCTCTATTCTACTATACGTCATAGGATAACGAATCTTCAATAAAATCCACCTTTGATACCAATTTCTAATGAGATGACATGGGTGACCTTCTAAAATGGAACCCAAAAAAACTTCTACAGACCCAAAGGGAATTCCACATCCCCATAGAATTGTGACTAGAACATGAGCATAAAACATCAAACAATGGGATAATTTTTCTAAATACAAAATAAGATACATTACACAGATACATAGCACAAAGAATCAATGAAAATTTATATACCATAAATAAAGGAAAAAGTAGTAGTGATACAACATGAAAACAAAACAAAAAAATATAAGGTATATAACCAACAAAAAAGGATAACTAAAACAGAAAAATGAAACAACTCCACATGATATGTGGCCAATGTATGACCATATCACCACTATCATCCCATGGCTACGTATCATAAGCCTCATTTTCTTACTGAGGCACCTTTCCTTTTCCTAAAAGAACAGAAAATAAAAGGTCTGTACCCTTATGAAGGGGTGGGTATGGTGTGAGATAAAACATTTCTGTATGATCCCATCTTGGTGTTATTCATAATGTCCCTACACAACATTCTCAATATGATCAATTTTTAAAAATCATAGAATTATAAATACTAAAACCATTTTATATTATCAAATAATGATAAATAGTTCACGTTTTTCCATGGTTATAAAACAATATAGGTAAAATGAATTCAAAGAATAATTTACATAATAACTTATATTTATCAAAGCATGTATAAAATAGAAAAAATAGTAAAAGGACTAAGCATAGAGGTAAAAAACTAAGGATAAAAAAGTTGAAGCAAGTTGGGTCACTCATACCATAATAAATATGACTAGTTCACATTAATTCCATTATGAAACAGTGCCTAAGGAATAGATGAATTCCATCATTGAATGCTCTATAATTTTAAGATCATGTCCCTAGAATATAAGGCCTATGGAGTAGAGGAAAACTCTATGATTGAACATCCCAACAGAATCAACAGATAGAGCTAAGTAAAAAACACTCCACCTAGTTACCAAATTCTATTATTTTTATCATTTTTCAAATAATTTCAAACATATTATAAAATTTCAAAATACAGTTTCAATAAGTCCTTTTCAATTAAAATCATTCTTCAAAAACCAATTTCAAAATCCATTTCACAGTTCCAAAAAAATATTCTTTTACCAAGAAGAGGGTAAATCCATATTTTATCAAAATCCATTTACCCAAAAAACAATCAATCATACCAATTTATTTCTGAAATAATTTATAAACTAAGAACAATTATGATTAATACAACATAGTCTAGATATATAACCACCTACCTCAAAATCGGGTAACACAACACCCTCTATGGGTCCACACACCTACTACAGAAGGAAAGGAATACATAAAAATAATGGATCTAGAAGGGATATATGAATAATCATCACATTATCACTAGTCTCATAAATTTATCCCAACAGCACTTCCAAAACCGTAGATAAATGAAGATGAAGAATATATATAGAAATTATTACTAAAGGAAGAGAATCCAACCGTGCTAGATATCAAGGTTCCAACTGAAGTGATATGAAAGGAATATAATAACACAAAATATCCTGGTATAGACCAAGGGTTTGGGAGAGGAGAAAAGAGACTGAATTTGGACTAGTTATTGAAACATAATAAAATATTCTTGGAATGAATGACTCACAATGTAAATTATTGATTCACAATGTGAATTCCCTGGGTTTTAAGTACACTGAAAAAAGCATCGTCTCGGTTAAATAATCCCAATCAACCAATTCATGATCTGAATCTCAATCACTTACTAAATAATTTCCAAATCATAATATCATTTGATGGATTTGGATAAGTGAAATATTCTTGTCCAAAATTAAATTCACGGTACGAATTTATCTCATAGGAAACACCCTGTAACATTCCTGTAGAAAACTCCAAAAAATTATCCCATATCCCTATGAAACTTGAAAACAAACCCTTAATAATTAAATTAGAGAATAAACTTTTATTAGAATGTAACATAGACATTGTTAAAGATTATGATCTATAATTTATAAAAACATCCATATTAGATGAGTGAATCTAGTTCATATATTGATGTACTTAGGTAAAAGCATGAATATGAGGATTTGTGATCTTAAATCTCTAACAGAGAAACCATAGTTTCTAGGAAATAATTATTAAGATCAAGTGAAGAGAAATTATTACTCACATAATAAAGAGAAAATTAAACTCATTGAGTATTTTAAAAAATTATTCATTGGATTATATGTTTCTTGGAAATAAATATTTATAGTGAAGGAGTGATATAGATTTCAAGGGATTAATCCCAGAAATTATATTTACAATGGTATAAATAAAAATTATATTTCCTAGGAGAGTTATTCAATGTCATAAAATGACTTCCATAAAAATTTGAAATAGTTAAAATGTGACTCTCCCAAAAAATATTTTCTCATTGAAAAAGATATTAGTGCTAATATAAAAAGATACTTTCCTAGAAAATTTGGTTTTAGTTGAAAAATATACTATCCTAAAAAAATTATAACTCATAATTTTATATTTTAACTTTTTCTTTGTTATCACCAAACAAACATTAAATATTATTTACCTGGGATGGGCTTCTAAATCCTTTCAACCACGTATATTAGATTTTATATATAATATTAGAGCTTAAATAAGTGATAGTATGGGAAAATTTGATCCATCTATTCTTGGTGAGATGTCTTCAGACATTAATATTTCCATATGGGTACCCATTGTAATACCTTTAGATTTTAGTATGTATTTTCCCTTGAATAAATTTTTATTGTGTATAATGTTTCACAAGTAACACCAAACTAAAATAAAAAATGTTGAATTTTATTAACAAGAAATTTTAAATATTAAATATGATTTGTATAACATATTCATTAAATTATATGGCATAAATAGGAATAACCACATTATGGAATCTTTATAGAAAAGAGAAGAAATGGACTCAAGTAGTAAAATCATTACCTATGAGGATAAATTTTATGAGCTTGTAAAAGCGGTAAAATACCTAGGTTTAGATCTATACCAAGCCTAATATGAAATTAAATAAGTAACTCTTCAGTAAAATCATATATAAGGTAAGTTAAAACTTTTCAAAAATCACTACAAGATCTATGATAGATGGATCACCACCGATGAGTGACATCATTGCATATTTCATCCTAAGATATTATTTATAGGTTTTGATGGGTTTTTTAAGTGTATTCTAGGATAATATAAGCATGTATATATAAATATATATATATTACATATATTTCTATAAAATAATAATTTTTATAAAATTAATTTTAAATAACTAATTTAATTAAAATAAAGAGAGTGTATTCAAGGAAACATATTGAAGAAAATTAAATTTATTCTTTTTAATAAAATTTATTTTCATTATATCATTTTTCAATTAAAAGTTAAATTACAAAATTTTATAATTTAAATTTCATTAGATTAAATTTATTTTTGATTAATTATGTAAAATTTATATTAGTATAAATATTTGGGATTTTTAAGAAATTTTTTATATGAATAGTAAAAATAATCTTTTTATAAATACCATAAATATTATGACATTGTCATCACATATGCATGAATTAAAAATTATGAAACCATTTTATCAACAAAAAAAATTATTAATGAGTAAAATATTTCATTGAAAAATATATTTTTAATTCAGAATCCTATGATTGGTATATTGGAACTAGGTTATACAGTATTCCAATAAAAACTATTTTTCATCATTTTTCTATAATTTTGTATTCAAAGTATCATATTAGGTATTGTCCTGGTATTAATGTAACATAACCATAATTGGTTAATTATATAACAATAAATATCATGTGTATCAATATTTTTCATAATATTTATCCTAAATAAGTACTTTTATAGTTAAAAATATTTTTCTAAAAAAGTTTTATTATGTTCTATGTACTTATAAAGAAGATAATTTTTATCACCATTTTAAATTTAATTCAATAAAATTGATTTAATAATTAGAATTATCAAAATAATAATTATGTAATAATTTTAATTTAATTTTAATAAATAAGAATAAATTTTGAAGGTAAAAACTAGTCACTATAGTAAATGCTAAAATGAGGAGAAAATGTTAAATCAAGAGGTAAAGTCCCTAAATATCACAAAATATCATCTCTAAATGGGTATATGTGGGATTTAATGGCCTTATATTATCTTCTACTCGCTAATAATCAATTTTGGATCCACTTTCCTTGATCATGCAATTCAGATTAATATTCATAAATGTGATAATTGTTTCTTAATCATGGAGATAATTAAAAAAAATTAATGTGGAATGAAGTAATGGATTCCAATGTAATAGGATAAGAATCCACACATTTAGGGGTAAGGGGACCCAAAAAAGAATAAATAATTCATGGGTTACTCATATTTCCATTTGAGGTGAGCCAATAGCAATGTAATTACCTTCATGCCATGTGTAATTCAGTTTTACCCATCCATTTATGTTATTATATCATTGGATGAGGTAAACAATGGAACATGGGGTAAATTCCTTCCATGGAGATATTTTTAGATAATGAAGGAGTCAGTTCCAATTTCAGAAATGGTAATAATAGTGGAAATTCATATCTATATCCCATTAAGAAAATCATTTTCATCATCCATAAGGGAGTCACCTCAAACATATAATCTACTAAAATAAATGATCACTAATCCTTTGGAGACCCATAAAACATATCCCCCACTCATGATTTCAAGATTAAAATATTTATTGATGTTGTTTTTGAATCAATTAGAAGGGGGTTCTATCATACACATCTACCTTGTCAAATAATCCTCTGTGAAGTAGGCATATGTCTACAACCATTCATGACCATACTCGTGGAATGAGAATTTTCATAATGATTCAATAGAAAACCCATATCAACAACTAGGAACCTAGATTGGTTTTTCATGCATAACCTTGACCCTGAAATGCCTTCTGCCCATGCTTTGTTTTTGGAAGTACAAATGCTTCTGGATCCAATTTAAATAAGAGCGGCCCTTGCCTTCTGGTCTAATTCATTCACCTCCACCCCATTAAACCAAGACTTAATGAACCTATTACAATTTCCTTATAGAGGGTATACACCAATGTGACTCTCAAATCCAATATGAAAATCCCATTCCATGTCTCTCACACAAAAAATTTTCCTATCATTTCTTAATTATAGTTTTGACTACATAAACATTTGGATACAAGAGTGATTTTGTTACATCTTATCCCCTCATCAGTCATAAGAGTATGATTCTAAATTTGAAAGAAAAGGAAAATTAAACATGATCAGTATGTCCTTCAACTAAATAATCTTTCCTGTTCCGATTTTTGGGTCTTCCTAGACGACCAATCAATAATACTTGGCTGAGAAATACCCCGATAAATCCATGGTGAAATATTTATGTCCTGTTCAGAAGTAATGTTTATGTTGTTGAAAGCATCACACTGATGTGGGTCAACTGTGACCTAGATGAATGATGGAAATGTGAAATCTTGAGAAATGCTATATCATGTGTAGGAAATATTTTAAAACCAATGGATTCTCCCACCCAATTTTCATTCCATTAACTTCCCTCATCACACCTCATAATCTATCGAGACCAATGCTGGATCTCTAGTAGGTTCCCATGTGGAAAATACCATAGGTTGTCCTAATAATTCATCAAAGTGATTTCCCCTATATAACATTGGTAACATTTCCTAAAGGTTATAAATTGTTTTAACTACAATTTTGAGACCAACACCTCCTCACTCGATCGATTTGGCCTTTCTGGATCAGGAATCCTAGTGGCAGTGACCATCCAAACTGGATTCCAAAAAAATGATGTCATGAATATTTCCATGTTATTAATCCTCATTTTTTTCATTGATAATGGAGATAATTTGCATTATAATGGAAGTGAGAACACAATTAATTATAGTAATAGAGCCCCTGAAGGATAAGAATAATCTATTCTATTTGCTGATGGGACTGTTGATTTTAATGTCCAGACTAGCATAGTGATGAATGAAAATGCCTAGAGGTGAAATTGTATCTTGCATATTGGCCATAAAAAATATATTCTGTTAATTACCAACACATCTTCGATTATTTTAGCTTTGTGATCTGAACATGAGTTTGGAATATAAACACTACTCTTCTCATTGTTGATGCACCGACTACTCCATTTGAAATATTCCTCTATAAAACCCATTTTTACATTCCAATTAATCCTCCTACCCTGAAAAATATCCATAAAAACTATTTCCCAACACTATTATACACATCCTATTGGTTTTATTATCCTCAAAAGGATATCTTTTAAATGCTTAATCTAATTATCAAAAGGGTCATCCCAACGAGTAAGGTAAGAACTTCTAATAACATTCTCATTTCTATTTCATTAAATTTTCTTATTATACCTACTACAATTATATTATACACATAATAACATAATTACATGATTGTCATTACTATATTGAAATTTTATTATGTAAATTCAATGACCATTATCTACCTTCTTCCCATCCATTTAATAAATGAATACGTTAGCAGTTTTATAGTTGGTTCACCGCAACTATAGATGATGTATTTCATTTTTCATCACCACATTAACTTTTTTTATGGAAATTTATTTAATAAATAGATACATTTTTCATACATTGCTAACATTACCTAAAGATAAATTGACTATTTTATAAATTACATTTATAAATAATGATCATAGTGATTTTAACTAGCCAAAGCAAGCATATAGAGATATTTTTCATAATTTAAATATATTTTTGTAAAATATATAGATATATAAAAACAAATACTATTTGGATGACCGAAAATATATACCTCAATAATTATGGATACTATGAAACTATTTTATAACAAAGTTGACCTTGTTCAATATGCGGAATCAGTTTTGGGGAAATTGACCAAACAACTAAAGTGGAAGATTAGAGTAAAATATATATAATAAATGAATGAAGTATGATAATAAATAGAACATAACAAATTAAATTTATATGGAAAATTTTCTCAAAGAAGTATTTATGAAATTTAAATTAACTATTAAGGAGTTTATCTGTGTGTATCAAGCGATACGTGACTTCTAGTAAGGAAAATTCCAAACCACCCTCATTTATTTTGTGTTATATTTTCTCTCTTCATACCTATATTTTCTAAATATTTTTATAATTTAATTATTATTTATTCAATATATATGACTCTTAAATATATATAAATTTAATTTCACTGTCTTTTATGGGGTTATATGTGTTTTGATGTTACCTTCTCAACTTTCTCTCTAATGAATGGTCATTTAAAATAAACCTTCCTATAAACTATTCCCTTTAATGTGTCAGTTTTTTAAATATTTTTTTCCATACATGATTTAAAAATATATTTTATTTTTTATATAAATTCATTCTGGTCTCTTACTAATTTTGAGGAAAACATCATGTGATCTCTATCTTCAAAGGTTTCTTGAACATTATTTCAAACACCGCTTAAGATGTTCTGTTTTCTATCTACTTATCCACTTATCTGTTTTGATATTTCATCTGTATAAATTCATATTTATGAGAAAATATTATTGTAAAAAATATGAATGTAAAAAACATTTATTTAATTATTCTATTGGAAAAAATTATGATATTAGTGTCTCTTAATAATTCAAGTAATATTATATAACCAATTTCTTTCTCATGGGTTTTCTCTTTCTTATGCTCCATATATGGAATATTTTCAAATTGATTCACAAGTATTAATATAAATAATGTGATTTTATGGGTGGTGTAAGGACTTGTATTTTCTATGTAATTTATTAAATTATTTGGAATTATTACGAGTCTGTGAAAATTGATGACGCATGATTCTAAGTCCTGGTTTGCTCGGAATAAATTTCTGAACTTTTTTTAAGGTATGTAAAATAAACACGTTGGGATAATTTTCTATCTGTGCTTGGATGAAATATATTATGGAACTTTTGAATCTGCAGCACCAGGATTCATTTAACGGAGGCTTCACTCTGACCGCAGTACATCTGAAGAAAAAGTTAGATTTTGGGACATTTTAAAAGAATAATAAAATAACATTGTTATTTTATTTTCTTCTTTGTTTTCCTCCAATGGACAAGTGGCAGTGGTGAGACCAACAATGTTTGAATCCATTAAATGACTTGACTCCTCAAATCCTTTGTAATAGCACCATTAGAATTAGGAAGGTTCTTATTAAATAAACCTCAATTAATTTCAAGGGTGTTACTCATCCTCCCCCTCTCCTATTTATAAGAATCTTGGGGGAGGTATTGGCACGGCTTCACAAAGTGACAAAGCACTGATAAAGTGTCACAATTCCCAACACTTGGAGGATGGAGCCAGTTCCAGCAGGTGGTGATGAGCAACACCAAATCACGAACCGAAGGACGATGTTCGAGCGGCAATGTTGGTGACCTGTTGTAGGGATGATGAACACCGACTCCCCCTAAATCACGAGAGTTCTCCAAAAATCATGAGGTAGGGATTTATCTTGTTTTAATTTCAAGAGTTTGTTGAACCCGTTTCCCTTCCCTCGTTTTATCAGGATAACACAGATGGAAAGGACCAAATGAAAAAGGCCTGGACCTTCTACAACTTTATTTATTTTTGCGTTCTTTTTAGACTTTTATTAGGGATGGATGGAACTCAAAATGGTGGGTAAAGCAGTAAAGAGGTCATCCCGGGGAGGCCGTTGGTATCTTCAGATGAAAAATGGGCTATCGAGGCTCACCTGGTGTCCTGTGGAAGACCAACGGTGCGGCACCAGCACGACTGCACCGGAGACCAATGTCGGCTAGTGTTGGTGGTGGCCATCAATGAACGGTCAAGGAAGATATGGCGGTGTATTGTCATGTGCTTTCTGCAGAGGAGGCTACATCCATAGTCGCGGAGGTCATGAAGGGTGGCTGGAATAAGCCAACTGTGGAGGAGGAGGTGAAGCGGCATGCGGTCTCATTCCATAGAAGGTGGATACATCATAAATCCAAGGCCGGTGGAGAGTGACGCAGCCCTGAACCGCACCGGGTTGGCAGACCCCCCCCCCCCACAGTAGGCTGAAATGGTCGACTGTTATGTAGTGGGGTGGCACCCCACTAGCGTGATGAAACGGCTCTACACCCATGGTGCTAGTTGGGAAAACTAGTCTGCCTTCTATCGGATCAGGCAGAACACGGGCCAGACCCGCCCAACGGACAGGACCCACCTGCGTACCGGACCCGTGGCTGAGTGGGCCAATGTGGGTGGGATGAGCCCCACCCGACGGGCCGGGCCAACCGTGGACCTGGCCAGCGAATGGAACTGGGATGACCCCGATAGGCCAGACCCAGTAAACTAGGACGACCCTTAGTGAGCCAGACCCGAGCATGTTAGGTGGACCCCAAGACCCGTTGCGGTCGACCGGTCTGACCAAGTCGGACTGGGCCCAGACCAAACTGGTCCCCAGCTAAAGAAATTCCCATAATTGACCAACCATGTGTCCTTTTGACATGCCATCAGTGGAGTTGGGATCCCTTTTGGGAAGCAGAACCTTTGACGTATTCTGGTGGGCCCAACCGAGTCGGGCTAGACTAAGATGTGATCACCCTTGTTTCACGAAAAGGGGTGTAACTAATAGACCGGGCATTCCATTGACGTGACGTCTATGGCATAAAGACCATTATGAAAAGATGGACCTTTTGAGATACTATAATTTTGTTTTAGATAATGTTGGAGCATGGTCAGGTTGGATCACACATGAATCCAACCTGGCCCTCAGCACTAAAATGCCTATAACTTATAGACTAGGAATCTGGTTAATGCGTTGTCTATTGCATTCGAACCCTTATGAAATGACAGATCACTAGGTTTCTTCTTCATGGGACTTCATGAAGGTTGAGTTATTACTGACGGATTGAGTATCGGTTCTCCCAAACATGCTAATGAGAGGGAATTCAATGACTGGTAGTGAGGAAGAGGATGGAGACCAATCTTATAGAGGTTAGTACCGAGTGATCCTATGTGGGTTTTCACTGATCCTATGTGGGTCAGATCCAATGTGAGTCAGTGCTCAGTAGTCCTATGTAGGTCAGTTCATACTGATCCTGGGTGGATAAAATCCTATGTGGGTCAGCACTCAACGATCCTGTGTCTGTCAGATCCTGTGTGGGTCTTTGTGGGGGTTAGTACCTATCGATATTTTATGGGTCAGGCTCCATATAATCAGTAGTAGTGCATCTTGAGAGAATAAGATGATCTAGCTTCACAACTGACCATCAATACTTCTATAATCCACTAATACTTATGTGAGCTATGTTTTTACCTTCGTGGTGTTACCTTCATGGTGTTACATGTGTGGTACTTTAACCTCTGCGGCGTTACCTTCGTGGTGTAACATGTGTTGTACTCTCGCCTTCATGGTGTTACCTTTATGATATTCTTCCCTTATGTATGGGATGAGTATATCTTGATAACTTAGGTATATATATGTGCATATACCTAAGTAGATTTGTTGATCGCATCGTGCTTTGTGGTTGAGGTATTGATTTGTTCTTTTACCTTTTGGATCATTGAGAGACCTTATGGGGTCTCAGTGTCCCTAATGAGTATTGTTATACTCACCCCTACATGGGATTCTCCCGCACCTTGTTGTGTCTTTTGTAGATGAAGGACAACATTGATCGAGTTTGTGGGACCCAGGACTGGACGGTGCTCAAAGGTGGACCATTTTATGTGACGTGATGTTGGACTACTTATCGTGAGTTGTACCTACCCTTCAGGTAGGTTCCTCGGTGTATGATCTAGGATATGCTTTTCCTATTTTAATTTTACTTGTACTTTCAAGTTGGGCTTGTATTCCGAACCATTTACATTCAACACACTTTTTACTATATTAGTTTACTAGGTGATTTCCTCTTGTTGTACTCTTTTATTTGTGTGATTAAAGGAAATTACTTTCTATTATAGGGATATGCTTTTTTTGGTGCTAGTCACTATCCCCTGGCCTATTGAAGGTGGGCATGTGGTAGTGACGGAACGGGCCCTGAGGGATGACTTGTGATAGAGTGTTACAGAGCAGCCAGTTATAATAAAGAAGTAGGAATCTGATCATTTCTATGTGAAAATATTGTTAAGTGTCATGAGTGTGGTTTTCAGTTTGGGGAATCCAGTGTTGGTGTGGTGGCTAATGTATCCATACACCAGGACCCTGAATTCTAATTTCCGACTCAGTGCACAAAAACAGTGATTGCGTGTGTTTTTGAAATGTTTTTTTTACTTTTTATTTATTTGAGTTAGATCATTAGGTATAACTTATTGACCGTGGTGCACCTATTTTATTTCAGGATGCTTCCACTATAACGACCCATACTTTACATACATTGTTATTACTTCAGAATTGAAGCACACTAATTACAACATATAACAAAACTAGGAAAGGACCGTATAGGTATAGTGTCTTTAGAAACTGGGAAACCTAAACAACTAGTTCATAATGCATCTACATTGCCTCCCATTTATTTCATCATATCTAGAGTCCCTTTTTGGCATATTTTACATAATAACCTTCTTCCTGACATGGGGAAATAAAACATACAAAAGGGTGAGCTCAAATGATAGTAAGGGTAAACAAAAAAATATCAACCACATCATATATATAAGAACATAACTTTTGGAAATCTTAACCTGCAAAAGAGATCATAATAACATAACATGGGATAAATCATAGAAGTGAAATGTAATCCCAATAATCATAACTTAAAACATGAAACTTTGTGGAATACACAAATAATCATAGAGAATCATTTCATGTTAGTCAAGACTCATTGCCAAGACTATCTTAGTGGACAAAGTCCATTTCTGAACCGAGTTCATTCCTCGTTTCAGTCGTGTTTCACTGAACAGGTATAACCTACCATTCCAGTCATGTCTATCTCATGAGATATAAAATCTTTACCCAATGTATTGGAGGGAGATAGAGGTCCCACCCATCTCATAATGATACCATTCTTATGTGTGCCACAAAATCAGAAAACCATACATCATAGCATAACCCATGTAAAAAAAATGGGATTCTTAAACATCGTGACATCATAAAAGAATTCATATAAGATAAATAAATTCATAAATATAATTCCATCACAACATAATCAAATCAATGTAATAATAGGGAAAGAAACAGAACCCTTTATTATCATAGATGGAAATTAATTTTGATAAAACAGTTGAACTCCATTCTTGAGGAAAATATCCTTTCTACTTCAAAAACATTTTTCCTTTCTTAACATGTTGTAAAATCATAAACTAAAAGAAGTTGATTAAAAATAAACATGAAAACTTTTAAAGTAAGATTCTTGGAAATAATTTTTTAAAAATCCATTCATTCTGTATAAGTTAAAGAAACATTCTTCGTACTTTTTTCGGAAAAGTCAAAAAGTACCTCATACGAAAAACGACAAAAGATTCCTTTCATATCTTTTACTAAAAACTCCCCGAAGGCTAAAATTGGATATAAACTATTGTATAAGGATATAAATATTACATATTGAGGAAACATGTATGTGGATGATAAAATACACCCTAGTAATTTTCAAAGTATAACAAGCTCGGATAAAAATGAGATTGTGATATTTTCCCTTACCTTTGGTCCGACATGCTTTGTAAGTGTCCGAACCTCATGTATAATGATTTAAATAATGTTATTGACTTATTCCAAAATCATACTTATTTTTATGATATCATATATGATCATATTCATAGCTTCTTAGTAGTAATATTTCATTGCTACTTGTTATTCGGGTGTTTATAAATTTATGTTCTTATGCGTGTTTTGTCGAATAAATTCTTATTCTTCTCTTTAGGTTATAGATACCTCATTTAAAGAATTTTATTAGTGTAATATATATCATATTCATTAATTCAATTCATTTATATAATCATTATGAAATGAAGATCATGTAGAACGAGTCGCATCACATCGTGGAGACGGTATTACGTACGTACGCACGAGTGATGATATCGTTCCTATGATCATGGAATTGTATTGGAGTGTATGTATACTATTTCAGAATCAATATAACTTTATAATAGTCATATATAGTCATTATTTACACCATTATACCCATCCAAGTAAGGTGGTGGTGGAAAATAGATTACACCATGGCGTGGAGACGGTATTCCGTACGTACGCACGCGCGGTGATTTCATTTTCCGTAGGATGGATAGATGGTTAAATAGGGTTGTTTCATACTTATAATAAAAAATCAGTATATTAGTGATAATGATGTTATTAATTCACAAAGAAACAACTAAAGAAGAAGAAGTTGAATAAGAAAGAAATTGGAAAGGATCGGTAATGGATATTACCTCTTCTTTGAAGTGCTTCTTTGAGACCTCCTTTTAGGGCACTAAAATTGGTCTTTGAAGAAGACCAGGAACTCTAGGATGTCTCTAGGGAAGCAGAGAGGAGAAAATGTCAGGGTTTGGATGAGCTTGAAGGCTCAAAGTGGTGTGAGGAAGAGAGGGAGGAGGTGCCCTTTTATAAGGGAGGAGAGGGGCACCTTTGGAATAACTAAAAATATTATTTTATTATAAAGTCAAGTTCGGTTTTAAATAGCTCCAAATTTATTTATTTTGAGGATAAGGAGGGGATGGGTCGAAACCATCTCATCCAATAGAATTTAGACAAGTTTAGGTTCCTATTGTAACCTTATCATATAGATTTAACATTAAGTTAAATAATTTTACTTTTACCATGTCTTCTTGTGTACTTATACTATAAGGTTAATAAACATACTATATCAAGCCAAAAGAACCCCAAGTTGTTTATTATTAATATATATAACCTTATATAAGTCATTTTGCCGAAACTTAGATTTTTAGGAATAAAATAACAATTAATAATATAATATTTTTTTAACAACTATTTTATGTCAATTTTGACACTATTTAGTAATTGATTTTTGTGAAAATCATCATTGAATGATAAGTTCGAAAAAAGTTAATTAAATCAATACTAACATGTCATATTAACCTATAAAATTAGTGTAATTCATAAAAAGTCTCAAATTATATTTATTTGGGTATTTATAACATCAATTATGTCAATATTTCATTAATAAGATAATTACTGCATCATCATTGTGTCATATATAAATTAAATTATTTAATGTCTAAAAATTAAAAATAAAATACCATTATGTAGGAAATATTTTTATATTTCTGATGAATATTTATAGTCGAATTTATCTTATGTATAACCCCATATTAAAAATGATTTAGTTATTAAACTTTGATTTTAACTATTTTAACCCATCTTTAAATAAATTAATAATAAATGTCCTAATCTAATCCAAGTGGGTCTAAATGGTCATATTTTATTACTAAGTTTTTTTTCGTCAAATAACACTTGTCCAATAAAATTCGGACATGTTTTAGGGTAATAATAATAATATCATTTTTACCCTTAATTACCCTATTTACTGTTAATCGTGTTAAAAAAAAGTAAAAAGTTATTATTCACCAAAACATTATTTTCATCTCATTGAACCACATTTTACTTACTGACATCAACTGTGTCTCTTGGATTTTTGAAATTCCACTCACAAAAGCGGTAAAATTTAGTTTTATGAAAATTTCAGTTTTTTAACTACCACTTAGTGGTTTCACTATTCATCAAAAATTGAAAGTTTTTAGAAAAATACCAAAATTTCACCCTAGGCTAATTTGGATATTCCGAGTTCAAAAATGAAGTCCATTTTGAAAAATAAAATTTATCAAATTTCAAAAATTGGTTATTACTATTCATAACAGCTAGTTTTAATAATATTTTAATAGCATATCATTGTTTAGTGAAACTCGGTATTACGTACGACGCAAGCTATCGAGGAAGGTCACGCTTGCGTGTAAAGAAAGCCAAGCTAGTTTTGTGAGTAGTGAAAGATTCCTTTGATGATTTATATAACATTAAAATCTCGGGTGTTACATCCACGTTGATAGCCAGTTAGGATTCTTGAGAGAGTACAAGATGAGGGCCCACTGAGCAATGAGGCCTCAGTGTAGGGCCCTCTTACGGTGTTAGCACCTTTGGGTGGTGTACCAGTAGCACCGCCACCCGTTGGGAAGAAGATGTCACCAACCCCACCAGCACTGGGTGCATGCCGTCTGAGTATGTCGCATGAGTTTTAGCGGCACATAGCTCCAAGGTTCCAAGGTGAGACGGATCCGCATGAGGCTGAGGACTGACTGGAGGCTATAGCCAGAGTTTTTTGCTTAGTTGGGACACCAGAAAATATGATGGTGATCTTAGCTGCCAGTCTCTTCTGGGGAGCATCTGAAAGATAGTAGAGTCTGACAATCCAGTTACATGGTGAGGTGACCCTCATCTGGGTGGACTTCAATGGCCTTTTCAGGGTAGAATTTATCCAAGCTATTCTATTATCAATGTGTATAAATGAGCTGCTTCACTTATAGCAGGGCATCATGATTGTGGCCCAATACTCAGCGCGGTTCACTGATCTCTCCCGCTACTCCACCGGCATGGTACGTGACCCTTTCTTTAGGGCCCAGACCTTTGATCAGGGACTTTGATGGGATATTAGAGCATCGATTGTATCACTTAGCATTCTGATGCATGATGGGGTGCTAGAGTAAGAGCCTTTGGTGTAGAGCTTCCTAGATGAGGAAGCACCAACAGTGAGGGCCACCACTGGATGTCAGGAAGAGGATTCATCCACAGTAGGTAATGGACGGACGACACAGGGGCCCAAGCAGGCTAGACCTTCTGGTGGATGACCTCAGGATACAGGGCCAGTGGTGAGGGGCTCATGGGATAGAGGAGGATAGTTGAGGATCAGTCAGTGCTACTCATGCAGCGGGTAGGGTCACATGGCTCGCAACTGCCTGACCTGTTGTACTGACGATCAATAGATGATTGAGGGACCACTAAGGTAGAGGCAGAGGTTTGATCGATGAGGTTTTTAGGGTGTGTGGACGTGGCAGAGGAGCTGGTCCTGTAGCAGGTGGTGGGAGGTAATTCAAGGTTCTCTCTCCATCACCTCTAGGTGGTCCTCCCCGACTATAGGGTGCAGGAGGACAGGGATGAGATCAGCTCCAGACAGATAAGGCCTATGACCACAGTTCTTTGAAGATGATTTGAGTTATGAACTATGTCTATTCCACCCTAGCTGCATTACTTTTATACATTGGTTCCAATCACTCTTTTATTTCCACAGCCCTTATTCGGAACTCAGATATTCCGACAAATCCATTGGCTTGATCCTTACAGCTAGAGACTCTTATGGGAGGGGCTTTTATGATTAAAAACTGATGTTGGCAATGTGAGCTTACTTTGATAGGTGAGATCTTTGGCAGGGATCTTCTAGAAGTGGCATTGAGGCTTTACGATGTCATCTTGGGTATGGATTGATTATCAAAATTCAATGCTTATATTGACTGTATTATATGCAAAGTGCGGTGTGTCCACGTGGATGGGACCAGGTCTTCCTTCACAGGGAGAAGGGAACCTTTTTAGCATAGGATGGAAATTCTCGACGGAGGGTAATTCCGATCAAACATTAGTTTTCTAGCCTAACCCTCGGACTAGTTGATGTTGGGAGTCTGAGCTATCCTGTAGTGGTGGACTAGTATGCCGATGAATTCTTTGATAATGTTCTGGGACAACCTCCTCACAGAGAGGTGGACTTTAACATCAACCTATACCCCAAGACAACACCGATATCTACACCAGCACATCGGATGGATCCTGTGGATCTTCGTGAGTTACGGGTACAGTTGGAGGACTTTCAGAGGAAGGGTTTCATAAGGCCCAATGTGTCTCTATGGGTATCCCCCATTTTATTCAACAAGAAGGCAAATTCTAGTTTGAGACTCTTTGTGGACTATCAATGCCTGAACCCAGTGATCGTGAAAAACACGTTTCCACTTTTGAGGATTGATGATCTTTTTGATTAGTTGATGGGAGCTCGATGGTTTTCAAAGATAGACATCAGATCAGGAAATAATAAGCTCAAGCTGTGAGACAAGGATGTGTAGATGATGTCCTTTGAATGTTAGTATGGCCACTATGAGTTCTTTGTTATGCCTTTTGGCATGACAAACTCCACTACAGTGTTCATGGGACTCATGAATAAAATCTTTCATCCATACCTCAATATTTTGGTGGTGGTATTCATCGATAAAATATTGGTGTACTCAGCGATGGATGAGGAGAATGTCTATCATCTGTAGATAGTTCTGGATACACTACGAGAGCACTAGCATTATTTTAAGCTCTAGAAGTTCTAGTTCTAGACATGAGAGGTTCAGTTTATGGGACATGTTATCTGGGAGGCTGAAGTTGCAGTAAATCCGGTGAATATTGAGGTTGTGCTATCTTGGGATCCAACCAAGAGTGTGACCAACGTGGGGAATTTACTGGGGTTGGATGGGTACTACCAGAGATCTATACTCAGATTTTTCAGAGTTGCACCACCCTTTTCAGCATTGATGAATAAGGGGAAGACATTCGTGTGGACAAAGAGATGCTAGCAAAGTTTTCTAAAGCAGAGGCAGAGACTGAAGAGTTCCACCATCTTGAGGCTACCAGAAGATGGTGTTGGGTATGTAGTCTTCTGTGACACATCAGGGGTTGGACATAGATGTGTCCTGATGCAAGAGAGAGTTGTGATCACTAATGTATCTCAGTAGCTGAGACAACATGAGTAGATCTACACTACCCATGACTTGCAGTTAGCAGCAGTGGTCTTCACCTTGAAGATTTAGTGACATTACTTGATGGGAGAACATTTTACAGTATACTCTAATCACCAAAGTCTCAGGTACATCTTCTCATAGAAGGACCTGAACATGAGACATTGAATATGGTAAGAGTTTTTCAAGGACAACGACATTGAGATATTCTATACTCCTTGGAAGGTCAACGTAGTGGCAGACACACTCAGCCGGAGGTCTGCTCTACAGTTGTTGCTTGAGGCGATAGAGCATCTAGTCACATTGTGGATATCCTTTGTGGATAGAGATGGAGAATTTTACCTCCAGTCTATGAATATCACTCCCCCACTTCTTTAGCAAGTTCGGGAGGCACAACTTGGGGACATTGATTACGAGACATGACGTGCTCAGATGTCCACAAGACAAGCACCTGATAGATTTTCTGAAAGTGGGAAGAATGTCATCCTCTTCAGAGGATGCACCATGGTTCTGGTGTAGCTACGGGAAGAGGTGTTGATGGATTACCATGCGTCCCCTCTAGCAGTACATCCTGGTGTATAAAAGATGTACCAGGATCTCCGGCATCAGCACTGGTGGCTAGGGATGAAGAAGATAATATCAGTGGTTGTTTCATGATGCCGCACTTGTCAGCAAGTAAAGGCCAAGAATCATGTTCTAGTAGGCTTAGCATATCCACTAGAGGTGTCGGAGTGGAAGTGCGATGGTATCTCTATTGACATTGTGACATGGCTTCCACGTATGTCCATGGGACATGATTCTATCTGGGTGATCGTTGACCGACTCCCCATGTTGGCCCACTTTCTACCTATTTGAGAGCAGGGGTCATTAGTGGACTTGGGATGCCTCTATGTACAAAATATTGTATGATTTCATGGGGTTCCATCGATGATCATCTCTGGCCGTGACACATGTTTTAAATCCTGTTTGTGGAAGGTATTTAAGAGGCATTCGAGACATAGCTACATTTGAGCATTGTCTTTCTTCCACAGACGAATGGTAAGACGGAGTGGACCATTCAGACACTAGAGGACATGTTACGTGCTTGCGTCCTAGATTTTGACCGTAGTTTTGAGGATCAATTTCCCTTGGTGAATTTCACATACAACCATAGATATCACTCCACCATTGGTATGACACAATTTGAGGCCTTATATATTCGACCTTAAAGATCACTTTTATGCTGGACAGACCCATGGGATTCAGCACTTATGGGTCCAAAGTTAGTAAGGGCTACTACGGAGAAGGTGTAGATAATCTCGGAGTGTATAAAGACTACACAAAGCATACATAAGTCGTATGATGATATGAGAGGGAGACCTTTGGAGTTAGAGGAGGGAGACCATGTCTTCCAATGGGACTCACCTTGAAGAGGATTAAGAATATTTGGATGAGGAAAAAAACTCTCACTGAGGGTTGTCAAAACTTTTTTATACTTCGGAGGATTGGTGAGGTAGTATACCACTTGGCACTACCACCACAGTTGTGGAGGGTGCACGACGTCTTCCACATATCCCAGCTGAAGAGATACGTGCGTGAACCTTCTCACATCATTGACCATGGCGAGCTAGAATTTGATGATGGGAAAAGTTTATGAATTTTCTAGTGAAGATTGAGGATAGATAGAAGAAGGTCCATCTTAGATGATCAATACCTCTGGAGTGTGTTTTCTGGAAGCACATGAACCTCTAGGAGAGAACATGAGAGTGTGGGGCTCAGATTCATGCTCAATACCCCCATTTGTTTTCTTTAGTCTATCTAGTGGATTTCTGGGATGAAAATCCCTAAGGTTGGGAGAATGTAAAGACTCAGATTTTCAATGATTTTTTAATTATATAAAATTAGTAAAAGTCTTTAAAAATTGACAGCATGTGATTCTGAGGCCTGGTGTACCCGAAATAAATTTCTGAACATTTTTTAAGGTACGTTCAGTAATCGCATGGGTGGCATTTTCTATCTTTTGAATCGGTGCTCAGATTAAAATTATGAGGGCACCATTAAATCCATAGTACTAGTATTTTCTTAAGGGATTCTTCACTTCGACCGCATTATGTATGGAGTAAAAGTCATATTTTGGGACTTTTTAAAATAATTATAAAATAACATTGTTATTTTACTTCTTTCTTTCTTTTCCTCCAACGGACAAGTGGCTGTGGAGGGACCAATGACGTTTCAAGCCATTAAATGGCTTGACTCCTCATATCCTTTGTAACAGAACTATTGTAATTAGGAAGGTTCCTATTAAATGAACCTCCATTAATTCCATGGGAATTACTCCTCCTCTCCCTCTCCTAATTATATGGAGCTTGGGGGGAGGTATTGGCATGGATTCACCAAGCGACGAAGCTCTGGTAAAGTGTAGTCATACCCAAAACTTGGAGGACGGAGTCAGTTCTAGTTGGTGGTGATGAACGACACTGACTAACGAACCAAAAGATGATGTTCGAGCAGCAATGTTGGTGGCATGTTGCAGGGATGACGAACGCTAACTCTTTCTCAATCGCGGGAATTCTCCAGCGATCTTGAGGTACGGATTTATATTGTTTTAATTTCAAGATTTTGTCTAATACTTTTCCCTTCCATCATTTTATCAAGCTAACATGGAGGGTGTGAGCCAAACGAACAAGGCCCAGAACCTCTGCTACCTTGTTGATATATGTGTTCTTCACAGACTTTTATTTGATATGGACAGAACCCAAAATGGTAGGTCAAGCAGTGAAGAGGGCATCCCCGGGAGGCCATTAACATCTCGGTTGGATTCACTGGAAGCATTCACAGCTCGAATCTGTGGCAAGTAGAGAGCGGCATTGTCCCGTACCACGCCAGGTTGGTAGACCCCCCCCCCCCCGGTCTGCCAAAATGGTCGACTGTTACGCGGTGGGGCAGTGCCCCACCGGTGGGCCGAAAAGGCCCCGCACCAATAGGGCGAGTTGGGAAGACTAGTATACCTTCTGGAAGACTGGACCAAACATGGGCTGGATAGGGCTGAACCCGTGGCCCAGTGGGCCAACACGGGTGAATTGAGCCCCCCCTGATGGGTCGGGCCAACTACGGCCCGAACCCGCTAACCGAACCGAGCGACCCCGATGGGCTGGACCCAGTAAAACTAGTCGAACCTTTAGTGGGTTGGACCAAAGCTGGTTAGGATGACCCCTAGAACCATTGAATCTATCCGGTCTGACCGAATCAGACCAGTCCTAGACCAAACTGGTCCCCATATAAATAAACACCCGTAACTAAAAATCAGAGTGTTCGTTCGACACACTGTCAGAGGCTTTGGGATCAATTTTTGGAAGTGGTGCTTTTGACATATTCTTATGGGCCTGACCAATCTGGGCCAAACCGAGGTGCGATCACCCCCGTTTCACAAAAAGGGGTGTAACTAACAGACTGGGCGTCCGATTGACACGTCGTTTATGGCATAAGGACCCTTGTGACAAGGAGGTCCTGTTGAGATACTCTACATCAGTTTTGGAGAAAGTTTGAGTACATATAGGTTGGATCACACACAAATCCAACCGAGGCCTCGGCACTAAAAAACCTATAAATTACAGACTGGGCATCTCATAGATGCACCATCTATTGTGTTGGACTCCTTATGATGTGATAGATCATCAGGTTACATCATCGTGGGACTTCATAGAATTTGAGGTATGACTAATGTCTTGAGGAGCAGGTCTCCCAAACGTGATAATGAGCGGGAATCTTGTGGCTGGTATTGAGGCAGAGGTTGGAGACATATCATATAGAGGTTAGTATCGAGCGATCTTATGTGGGTCAGCGCCGATATTTTGTGGGTCAGATCCTATGTGGGTCAGCGCACAGCAATCCTGTGTGGGGCATCGCATACCAATCCTGTGTGGGTGAGTTCTTGTGTGGGTCATTTTGGGGGTTAGTATCTATCAATCCTATGTGGTTTATACTTCGTATAATCAGAAACAATGCCTCTTGACAGAATAATATGATCTAGCTTCGTGACAAATCATCTATACTCAATACTTCTCTAATACATGTTTGAGCTCAGTCTTTTACCTTTGTGGTGTTACCTTCATGGTGTTACCTGTTTGGTACTTTTACCTTTGTGGTGTTAACTTTGTGGTGTTACCAGTGTGGTACTTTTACCTTCATGGTGTTACGTTTGTGGAATTCTTCCCTCATGTATGAGACGAGTATATCTTGATTACATAGGTATATGTTTGGGCATATACCTAAGTAGAGTTTTTAATGGCTTCATGCTTTGTGGTCGAGGTCTAGCTTTGTGGTTTTTCCTTTGTGGAACTCTGGGAGATCTTCAAGGGTCTCAGGTTTCTTTTTTTTTTGTATTTTTATACTCACCCCTACATGGGCTTCACTCGTACCTTGTTGTGTCTTGTGTAGACTACAGACATCATTGATTGACAATGAGGTAGCCAGGACTGGATGATTCTTAGAGGTGGACCATTTGACATGACGTGACACTGGACTATTGATTGTGAGTTGTACCTAAAATTCAGGAAGGATCCTCGATGGATGATCCAGGAGCTATTTTTCCTCTTTTCAGTTGTACTTGTACTTTCCAGTTGGGCTTCTATTCCGCCCCTTTACTTTCATCACACATTTTACTACCGCATTTTAATATATGATTGCCTCTTGTTGTACTCTTGGATTTGTATGTTTGTAAAAGTTTAAAGTAAATTCCATCCCATTATAGAGATATTACTTTCCAATGCTAGTCGCCAGCCCCTGTCCTATGGAAGGCCGGCTTGGTGTAGTCACGGCATGAGCCATGGGGGACGGGTTATAACAGGTGGTCCCAAAATTATATAGTCCTTTAATGCATTATGTAATTTTTTAAACTTATGATCAACCATGTATTATTTTATAAGAATTATTATAGAACATTATGTTATGTTTTCTTGGCAGTGAGCCTTGACTTATGCTTGTGATGACATGTTTTATATTGTTGCATCATGATTTCCATTCTATGATCCTATTACATATACTTATTTATTTCATTCATTCATGTGTTGATAAATTATCCTCTGCTTTTATTATTTCTTGTCATACCTCTTGAATCTTAATTTTTACTTCATGTTTATTCACTTACTATGATTTATAGATCATCTATTCATTTTATTTATTTTCCTAGGGTACCCTACATTGAATTAAAAGTTAAATTGGAGTTTGGATGGCATCTTAAAGATAATATTAATGAGGATGTCTCATATTCATAAAATGTTATTTTATTTTTCACATATCCCAAAGACACTAGTCCTATAGACATATGGGTTGTGTTTTAAAAAATATTAAATTTAAAATCATGTAATAATATATGTTTGAGACTCAGGATGTTATACCCATTGTGTCTTGCAGCCACATTATTCTTTTCTACATCATTAGGCCTTGTAGCTCAGAATCCTCCACCTATGTAAATAGGTTTTCCCCTTTTTCTAAACTCCAACCCCTAATGAAAATGGTGTATCCAAAAATCTTCATCCTTTACCCCCAAATAAGGAGAATATTCAAAAAAACAAAATGGTTAGTAATGTCATGCCTTGCATGAAATGAAATTTTATAAGTATTTTTGTTGATTCTATTGAGTACTAAGAAAGGTTCATCTCTTCATGAATTGAGAATTGACTATTATTTTTTAGGAAACCATTTATTTTATTTGTAAAGCTATACTATGTTCAAAATTTAAAATATTACTTTATTTCAATCTTTGTTTTCATGATCAATGTATTTCTAGGTCAATTTCTCAATATTCCTCTTTTCATTTTATTGGAGTTTCTTGATCGATTCAACACATATGTTACTATCCATGTTAGTTGTTTACTTATAAAGTAAAAGAAAATATATTAATATTAAAAAATGACTTAAATTCATAACTAATTTTAGATATAAAAGCTTGAGTACTATAGTGTTTAGACCTATTATAAGAGAACACCACATATTGTTGAAATGCAAAGCAATTTTGTTGAATATTCTCATATATTATAAGGATGATACACTGGAGAAATATTTTAAAATAAATTTATCAAGGGTGGATACAAATATAATATTCAATATATTTATTTTAGTTGATCTTAATGAAGATAAAGAGTTTTGGGTTGGAAAACAATATCATATTTTTTCACATGGAATTAATGAGTGGGAAATAAATTTAGAGGAGTATATTCAAGAATGGGACAAGATGGCCTACCACTTAGAGGAAATCATCAAGGATGTTCTATTCATAGAGGTAGCATCTATATAATGGATATTATAAAAGGTGAATGATTTCAACTCTTTTAAATTTTTCTGGAATGGCTTGGTGATTTTTTATGTGATTTGAAGTATGGTACCACTGAAAAAATATTAGAGTCTTTACATTCCCCATGAAAGTGGATTTTGAAATAAAAAATATAAATTTTCAACCACATGTTATCGTAATTATTCCCTATTCTGTATATATTTCTTACCGATCAACCATAAGAGTAATGATAATGTCCAATTCAGTGCCAGTGTTTCCCATTAGTTTAGGGGAAAAAGTGATGTAATGTAATATCTCTATATCAATATTTCTTCACAATGTTTTCCTAAATTAAAATAGAAATGTGATGTCTCAATTTGAGATAATTATCCTAGGAATATCGTGAAACTATAAAACTTCTAGAAAGAATAAAGACATAATTTTTGTGTCATCACTTGTTTTATGGAAGGAAATAAAATGTGTCATATTATAAATTTGATATAGCATGAGAAATTTGGAATATTTCCTCCTCCAGTAACTTGATAATATTAAAAAATTGTTAATATATAAATATATATATATATATATATATTCTAAGGGGTTATTAAGGAGAATAATATGAAGATATAATCCATGATGAATCAATTTAGTTTTTTTCTTTAAGATACACAATGAATTTTACAATAAAAATATCAATATATAGACATATGAAGGAAATAAAAGAGATTTATAGGGATACATAAAGTTTTAAAAATCCAAAAATTTCTTATTATCCCATAATAATATGACTATTTTGGTAAAACTAAAAAACAATTATGACTGAAAATTTTATGGTTATAGAAAAATTGAATCATGTAAATAAAACATTCACAAACAAATATAGGTTTAAAATGACTATAATTTCATTGAAATAACTATCATTTTAATCTAATTATTTGACTACTTAAAATATAATATATTTATAATCTATGTGTTATAGAAGAGTATATCTATATAAAAGTAAATAAGTAATAGTGTTTTATTTTTGGATTTTATGATTTATAAAATATGGAAAAGATTTAGTAAATTATATCCACCTACCATGTCTCTTATTCAACTCATTTTGTCCCTTATTTTTTAAGGTGATACATGATCTGATTGGAACATTAAAAAATATGAAAAATTTAGTGTTTCTATGTTTATAGTACTTTAAAAAATTTATAAAACTATTTTAATATGTATCATAGTTATAATTATGAAAGATAATTTTTTTATTAAAATAATCAATATATTATCCTTCGTTCATGATCGCTCCATATATGAAAATTATTCTTGCATCACAATCATTTTTAAATATTACCCAGAAGGGTGAGTTTTCATATAAGAGTGCGGTTGAGTTTCTCCTTGAGTGCTCACATATAATTATCTAGAGTTTCTATATTTTAATGGGATATTTTACTTTTTCAAATCATTCTACAGTGTTGTCACTAGGTTTAATCCCTTCATAAAAATATTATAAAATTTATTAATTACAAAAAATAATTAAAAATATAAGTGATAATTGAGTTAACCACTTTGGTATGGAAATAAACATCTCACTAGCTACATGAACTCAGTCACTAATCACAACAAATCATAGTAAAAATATTTAATCCAGGAAAAATCATATTTATTAAATTTTTCCAAATATATTTTTCTTTTATAAAAGCATTCTTTCTTTATTTATGGGATCTTTATATTATTGAAAATCCCTATTTTAAACAAACAAATTGTCAAATTAAACAAACAAAAAAATTACTATATATGTGTATATGGCATGGTTTGCTAGTATCATGAATGTAATATGAGCATTGCTGATTGTAAAAATAATCACTATCCACTCATAAAGACATCCTTTAAAAGTATTTTTACCCATTTAATTATTTTAATATAATTTGTAGATATTAATTTATTAAATAAATTTTGGAGAAAATTTTGGACCCTCTAACTCATCAATCATATCATTTAACCTAGAGATATGATGATGATGCCTCACCATGGTATTATTAACGCCACTTCAATATATACCAATTATCCATTAATTATCATTCTTTAGAATTATAATCACTAATATAGCACAAGAGTTTAAGAACTCTATTATATATACCCTATCCAAAAACTTTTGGACTTTCCTTTGAACTTCCTTATCCACCCCCAAGATTGTGAAATATGTAAAACAATTCATATTAGAGTCTCTAGTTATGAGATAAATTTTATTTTCAATACCTTGAATGGGTGGTCAAAATTATGTAACCTATTATAGAAACACATTATAATACACTTGTAATAAAGATTCCATAACACTTGAAAAATGGTGTGTTATGTGGTTAGTATTTAGCATATTCTCTTTACATAGAAGTAATTTGATATTTTCCCATGAAATAAAGCATATACAACCTCAAATTATTTTCATTATTGTATTTTTTCATTCAACCACTTCCTTTTTCTGATATAAATTTTCATTACATTCAATATATTTTATCTTCACATTCCCTCATCTTTATTTGGATTCTCCTTTTCCTTTTTATCACTTTTTTCTAACTCCCATTATTTTCTGCTATTAGAATTTGATATTCCAAGATTATTTTTTGGGGGTGAGGTATGGTGATTATCGTTTTCCATTATAGTATAAAAGTGTGACTTCTTAAGAAACCATCATGAGTAGCACATCAATCATACAACCACAATTGACTAAGAAGCAAGTGACACACCTTTATCTATACAATTTCACACAATACCACATATTTTTAATTAATGATTTTGAAAAAAATACTAATTCTAGATAATGATATTTCTCTCTCAACAATCATTTATCCATTAAATTTGATATAGATTTTAGTGTTTTTAGGTTATTATTCCCAAATTCTTCACCATCTCAATGCTCACCACATTGTTACAATTTCCTATAGTAATAAGTAAATGAAATACATTCCATGGATATAGAAATGTTTTTAAAAAATATTCATCCATTAATCCTTTTATCAATCCATCATTTAAACACTTAAAATGTGTCCTGTGATAATAATAATTCCTTCTCATAAAAATTCACCATTACTAATTATCATTGAATACTCCCCTTATGAAATGTATTGATGTTTGTTATGGAGGAACTTATGATAGCGTAATTTAAAAAACTATTACTTACTATAAAACTTCCTTTCATACCATATGTTAATAATGACCCATAATATCAAGCCCACATATTTTAAAACCATCCCCACCAAATAAGAGTATAATAAAAAACATTAGGGAATAATGTTTTACCTTTTTACTATAAAACTTATCATAGAATATTATACAATTTTATGCCATTATCATACTCCAAGTATACATAAAGGGTCATTTTTCTATTGAAATTAAGGAAAAATTTCCTTGATCAAAAAAATAATAGAACCCACCGTTATTATTTTTCCTCCTCTAGGTTATTGGAGTAACCTTTTTAAATATAGGACATCTTCAAAATCATCATCAGAAGTTTCCATGTCTCCATCAATGATGTAGAGAAGATGTAGGTTTGTAGAATTTCATGGATTATCATGGATCATCCCTAGTACTAATTAATTCTTTATATGATTTAGTTATCATGGATCATACCAACTATTTGTTAATTATTTATTTTATTAATTAAATCAAAATGTACCTCTAATTTCATATCATGATTTTTCATGAAATACACCACCAAGTATTCTGTTTTTAGTTTTGTATGATCAGTGTGGGAGATATATTTTGGCTTTCTCCATCACTAGATAGATAAATTAACTTCCCACAAACTTATTCTTTGATAAATATAAAAATGCATAAAATTAAATATGAATTCCCACACACACACATAAAAATAAACACATTTACGGACTCAAAATTCACACTCAGAACTATTTTTCTTATTTATACCTAATATTATAATTTATATCAATTATTAAGATCATATGATGTCCTATACTTGTTTATGGATATCTTATTCTTTCAATCCTTTCCCAACAAACGTGGTTATGGGAAATTTATTAATATAATTTTTTTAGTGTAAAATAGATTAATAATGGTTTAAAAGGTAGGAAATAGTGAACGAGTATGATATTCCTACTTTTCATAATTTCAATGTTAGATAAAAAATTTTGAAAATATGATTCATGTATATAAGATATGGATATTGAGAGAAAATAAGGAGAAAAATTATTAAAAATGATCATAATTTGAATTTTTTTAATCATATAATGAAAAAATAAATAATGTAGAAAATATTTCCTATTTTTTAAAATCAATAAAAAATAAATAGATATAATTCGTATTATAAATTATTAGATGATTTTTCAAAATAAATATAATTTTTTTTCTTTTTTTCTGACTATAGAATAAATATACATATTTAAAATAAAAATTTTAATAGAAGAAGTGTGAAATAATTTATTTATATAGAATATTTAAATCTTATAGAAAAATTCCATGTTCTGAAGGGTTTCAAAGGAATGTTTTTTTATACCGATATATGGGTAGAAATATAAAAGGAAACAAATTTAAAGAGATAAATAAATAGATCACCTATCATGTAAATGGAAAATCTGATTCCAAATTTTGTGAGATGAATAAAATGTATATATTTTCCATACATGTAACAGTGGATGAATGATAATGTGTGGGATGGAAGGATGAAAATATATAACTAATGCTTATTAATGTAATATATTATTTAAATATATTCCTAAAGTGGGTAATTGAATATTATTTACATAATAATGTAGTAGGGTATAATATTTTATTAAGAACATTTTATTATAGGATCACTTATCTAAGACGTATAATGACAAGGAAAGAATAAACAATATCAGTGTAAGAGTAATTATTTGTTATATAGTAGAAAAAAATAATCTCGAATAGTCTTTTTCGAAAATATTAAATTTATTACATGCTTCATGGAAAATGTTATTATTTTCTAAGTGGTGATACCATGATAATTATTATAATCCCAAAAATCCAATTTTTAATGGTTAATAGACTAAATCCAAAATTTATATTTAAAAGAATTCTTATGTAAAAATGTTGATTTCCTAAAGATATTGGCCTATATTAGAATGCGACTTTTATACAAAGAATTATCTAAGTAAAAAGATATAATTTATCAAAAAAACCGGTCTATGTCAAAAAGAATATTTCACAAAAAAATAGTTTAATTCCAAAACAGACTTTCTTAGAAAAAATAAACTAACTCAAAACATATTTTCCAAGAAAATTAGCACACATTATTTTGATTTTTTAATTTTACTTTAGATTATTATTTTCTATTTTAACTTTGTTTCCACCAATCACAAGTTTTAATATTATTCACATGGGATGGATTCTAACATTATTGAAAACACTTGTATATAGCTTAAATCATCATATTTATTCTTTAATAAGTTATATTATTGACATATTTGAACAAAATTTATTGATTATATGTATTGGGAATTCAGTGAAGTGAGATAGGAATTGATTGTTTCTTGCAACGTCTTTATTCCTCTATGTGTCATAAAACCATAAAACATATATTCCTCCATGTACGAAATCAACATCATTTCTTATTATCAACTATCATTAAAAAGAGTGTTGATTTAAAACAAAGACATAGTTTAATATTACCTACCTAACTCTGGATCTATGATTAATCTCTGATGATGAAGACCAACTTCATGATATTCATTTATAATCTATAAATCCATTAAACTAGAAGAAAAACAAGTGAATTAAACCATGAATCTAAAAAACAAAATCAAATGAATGAAAAAATATAGTATTTACCTTTTTTCCTCAAAAATCCAATGAAATTAAGGAATTATAATTATATCAGTATATTTAGATGGTAAGAGATGATTAAAGGTTTACAAAACTCAACATTTGAGAAAAAGAGAACTCTTGAAAAGATATATAATGGGAATGAGTTAATGGAAATTCCTAACAACCAAATTATGAAAATAACCCAAATTTAACGTTGGGCTCACAAAATCTATTTTTTACATAATGTGTTACCAATAGCTTTCAAGAAGCTATTAGATTCTTCATGATAACCACCACCAACCTGTTGGTTGAGATTACAATTCAACTTCTCTATTATTCTCTCACTATGTATAATATTCTTTTAACAAGGTACAATGTGGGGTCAAATTCACCAAAATAGAAACACCACCCCCTAAAAATAATTTAACCAAATATATAAATATTCAAACCTTATTTATCTATAAAAAATCAACCATATATTCAAAATAAATACAACAAAATTAATGAAAATTCCCATATACTAATGTTATTAATAAAACCTTATCATTGGGAGTAAATGTTAGATAATTGAGACATTCAAAAGTATAAAAAATTCCTCAAATAAATCAGTGTTCCAATTAATCAAATTTGTTACATGAAACAAATTATGATCAACTACAATTCAACAATAATTTAAATTAAAAACATATTTTCATTCTAAATTTCAATAATATTTATACCTCTTATTATCCTCAATTTTATATTATCATGAGTTGGGGAAACCCTAACAATGATTCCCAACTCTCATCAAAAGGGGAAACAATAATATTCTTTAATTTTTAATAGTTCCATTACCCCAATGTCTTGAAAAATAATCACCACCACAACATTAACTAATAATCTATAAAAACATAAAATATATCCTTGTAACTCTTGTTTCCTTCTATTATGTTTATAATCTAAAATAATACCAGCCTAGTTTTCATAACATCAATTATGGTATCTATTTCCACATGGAAAATATATATAACCATATATGAATTGAATGGTCCAAGATAAAACTAGTTAACCATATTCTATTTTCCTAAGATCCCAACATAACACCTATTTAATCAAGTGACTCCAACGATGATCTAGATAATTTATAATGATTTTTACTTAGTATCCACTACTCATTAATAGTGTTTATCTATTATATTATGAATATGGTAATAAATTTTCACAAATAATGATTAATAGCCTTATGAAATTTTCATTCTACTCATTCAACTTCTAGTACGGATATCAAAAAATTCTGAGTCTATAGAGTACAAAATCAAGTAAACTATACATTTCTAATATAATATCGCCTCACTAACATAAAAAAACAATCACAAATGAATTGTAACTAGGAGTATCCAACAATTTATCCTCGTATAATATATCTAATGGGATGTAACATTAACCAATCATCTCCATAATCAAATGTGATAGATACTGATGTTAGTAAAATATATGATATTATAGGGAAATATATACCTGAATCTAATTATGATGTGGAAATATCATAATCATCTTTAATAGTAAAATGATCTCTACACTATACTGTATATCTAATTCCACATCCTTCATAATACCTCTTGTAATATTTTCCCTTATATATCCTTCCCTTGGTGCTAACATAGGGACTCTCTATTAGATAATGTCATTATTAGTCATAGATATTACCACAATGTAAGGAAATTACATTTCTTAAACAATCATAAATTTTTTATGATACACCTATAACAAGAATATCATACTATGGTTGAATCTATCTTGGTCTTCTCAATAGGATAAAGAAACTTTTAAGGCCTATAAGGTCCTAAACTATCATTGATGAAAAACATAGACAAATGTTTTCCACTGATAACTTATACACTAAGAGTATTTCTATCATGATCATTCAACCTAAAACCTAGGAGTGATTTAATAGGTGAATATATTCAATACCAATCTTGATATCTTCTCATAATCCATGATTGAACATAAAATCCCTTAAAATCTCATGACTCAATATACTCAAATAGATATTTTATTGGTTCTCAAAAAAAATTTATACATCATAATGGTCAAACATATCATTAAAAATTATATAATTTCTAAATTTCATTTGATGTCATATTTTGGAAATGATAATTTTTTTAAAAAAAGTCTATAACTCTATTTATGTCATTTTTATCCTCTTATATTCCAAAGGTTAAACATCCACTACCAACTCACTCCACTATAAAACAAGCTCATTGAGAATAATAATATTTGATATATAGTTGTTCTCAGTAAATATAATATCTTACAATCCTTATATATCCATTATTTACTCACTTTATCATTTGGAATACCCTATAACATGGTGTCTTCTAACATTGAAACTCAAATTGTATCTCTATATAATCAGATATCTCAAACACCATAATGTTATTTAATCATAGAATTAAAGTTAGAGAATGTAAATCAAAATCAATTCCAAATAAGCATCCTCCATCAACCTCATGACTAGTTATGTGTGGAAATGTAATATGCATAACCTCTACCTTAATCAACCCATGACTTCTTAAATAATCTATATGTCATGACAAACTTCATTCATATGAATTTAATTATTTATACTCAATCCAAAATGAAATAAATATAAAATATTCAGAAGATATGAATGAATTTCACTCACTTATCTATAGAAAAATAAATCTGCTATCACAAACAAGCATAGGAACAATCCACAAACAAAACATTGTATTATGCATGAACTAAACAAATTATATCATGTTAATTATTCTTTGCATACATTAGTTATCCATAATACCATTAAATTCCTTATATTGGAATGTGTTGACCTCTATAACCATAGTTGGTTTCTCAAGATTGGTGAACTAAACTCAAATTGCATGAAAATTATGACCCTAATTCCATAAACCAGAACACTGCATGTGCTTATTCTATTCACCAATTATAAGAAAATACATATATGATATCAACCTAACATGTATCAACCTATTCAGGGCCCTAATCAGGTTAGAAAAAAGGTAATGTGTGACTTCCAAAGTCCTCTTATAATGGGTTAGAGGTTGGTGACTAGCACTGTTATGGAATACACACAAGATGAGAGGATTTTTCCCACTTAACATTTAATGACATATAACTACACCACTAAAAAACATATCAATATATTATAGTCATTTGAATTAAAACTATAAATAATTAAACACATGTAATTTCATATCATAATCAATTAATTGATATAATAAAAATCCTAATCAAAGGGATGAATTTTCTGATAGCGCTCACCAATCAAAATGGGACACTTTTGTAAATGCTCTTAGAGGTTCCCTCTTGTCTGAGAAGAAAAAAGGTATCACCTCCACTTATTCCAAATAGATCAGAAGATGGTACTTTATCAGTGGTGGTTGAACCAAAATCTCTCCATAAAATAGTATATTTATGTATGTTTTCTACTCTGGGTTTCATCATGCTTTCTAATGGTGAAAAAAATAAAGAGAAAGTGATCTCAAGGCCAGGCTCTATTAGTGATGGGGGGAAAAACAACTAGAAACTTATCCTAATTGGGAGAGGTTACATACATAGTTTTTTAATTTGTAAGGAGATCATCTATAAATACTTGAAAACTAGGAAAATTATCCAAAACATATGTGTAATTATAATCTTATAGAGTTATTTCAGTTTTAACCCGTTTAACCAATATCCACCCTCTACTCCTAATTAGATCAAACTACACATGAATAGCTTGGACTTCTAGAATCCCAAAAAAAATAAGTGATTTAGAATCATGAGTAGGAACACCACTGATGATCTACTAGTATACTATTGATGTTTAACATGGACTATATGCTCTTATTCTAGTTGAATCGTTCATAGATTTCAAGTTCCCTGATGTGGATAATCTAGTTGGAATTGATAGGAAGTACAAAATATAGGTGAATTGTGAATACATTCATTACTTATATGATGTGTGTAATATTATTCAACATTATATTTCTAATTACTGGGTGATATAGAGATAGGTTAAAGGTATCAATGTTGATAAATCTAGAGCCTAAAATGAAGTAGGTAAATTGAAAATTGGTAGACCAATTATTCTTGAAAATGGGACCACTCTGGTAAGGACATCAAATAAAATAGGGGTTCTTTGCATCCTAATCCCCCTTTCATGGGTGTGGTGGTTTGAAATGAATCAAATAGTGAAGAGGTGGATCCAAATGTGGTGAAAGATGAATGAAATTTTCCTCTTCCAAAAGATTATGTGGAAGACATTAGAGGAATACAAGGAATTTATGAATGGATTGAGGCTCTCTGGTATCCTCATCAATATACAGAGGATCTCCTAGATTATTCCATGATTTTTTTTTTGAAATTTCACCTTTTGATAATAATTCTTTGTATGGTTATAAGGAGTTATCTGAGGTTTTCAATCCACCCATGTCTACCAATATTAACAATCTAGTGCCAATGAGTGTCAGAAGCAATGAAAATAATGATGAACCCTCATGGTATTATAAGGTCTCTCCAATTCTCTATAGTAAATATATTGTCCCTATGAGAGATTAATACACAAAGAAACTCTAGAGTATCATGGTTGAAGAGGAAAAGTATTTAGATGATATTATTTCCTCCCCAAGTTCCCAAATTTCCCCTTCAAGTAATCTAAAATCCACGGATACTTCAGTGGATAGAAAATACCCGATAAGAATCACTCCATATGTTAATGGTTCTAAGACTAATACTTGTGTAATTAATAAATTTCAATCCTAGATCTTATCTCGAATAGATGGTGTCTCAAATAAATACTAGAACAACAAGAATTCAAGAAGAAGAATAATCAAGGAAAATTTCAATAAAAAAATTTGGTTCCAAATGAATTCCATTTTTTGGAATTTTTTGGGATTTGAAAATAATGTGACATATAACTCTTTATGTAGATATATTAAGATTCATAAAACTAGACTTTTTTGAATTTATGAACTAAAATATTCATTTTATACTTCTTTTATTGGTCCTAACAAAATTAGTTATCATTTTTCAGTTCTAACCATTGTTCATCCATGGTGGAAATAATATGGTTCATTTGACAATATTCATTATGAAATTTGTATGTCCTCAGACTTTAATAGAATAATATAACATGCAAGTTATAAAAAAATAACTTGTAAATGTTATTCTCATTTATTTATGTGAGGAATATATACTAAGAAAGATGGAGTTTTTGGAAATGTATTGAATGTCGTAAATGATTCATTTATAATACTTGGTTTATCTTTTTAGATTTCAACACCATTTTATATACCATTCAGAAAACTATTTCTATCCACTCATCTATTTATATCATGTAATTCAAGATAATATTGGTAAAAATGATTTTACTAATAAAAAACTAGAGGGTGAAAACACACATGTTATATGAGGTATCTCAAAATAAAGTTTTCTAATCATATTTATCACGTATTTACCAATGAGGATACTCTAGATAAATGGGACTCAATATCAATCATAACCCTTCTTGAACTAAACTGTGACCACCATACAATAATGGCCAGTTTCAAGGAAATGGATATTAAATGGCCCCTCCCATTTAGGTTCAACAATTCATGGGCTCTACACAGTGAATTTGGAAGTCTTATATGGGAATTGTGGGGTAACATGTATTATAGAAATGATCTTATATATTTTATCTCCAATCTGAATCTCTTGAAATATAAATTAAAGAGTTGGAGTAGAGCTACATATAGGAGGATAGATAATGAAATAATTTCTCTTGAGGCCTATCTTTATTAAATTTAGGAGGAATATTCCAAGTATGACTTCAACCTGGATCTCTCTAAGGATGTTATGATTTCTCCAGAATTTAATTCTATTCTCTCATGAAGGAAAAGGTAAAAAAATAACCCTTCAAAATAAAATGGCCCATAGAGGGGGATATGAATTTAGAAAAAAAAACAATCTCTATTAGGAGAGTAAAGAAATCTTGTAGGACTCTATATTTCTTAAAATTGGAGGAATAAGTCATTAATAATAATGAAACCATCTTTGGCTATATTGTTTCATATTACTCTAATATATTCAATTTCCTTAGAATGGAAGGAAATTTGATCGAGGTTATTATTCCCAAAATTTTAAGTCTAGAAAATAAAAACCTCATTACCAATATTCCTCTATAGTTTGAAATAGAAGATGCAATTTTCATTATTAACACAAGTAATTGTCCTAGAAAAGATGGTTTCAACAATGTTTTTCTATAAATAATGGGATGTAATACATATTGATGTTTTTAAGAATGTTTTTCCTTCATCATTAGTGGGGTCATTCCTCAGGTCCTCAATTATCAATTTATTACACTATATACAAGGTTATTACTAAGATTATCACAAAAAATATTTCTACTGTTTCACATAAAATAATTCCCAGGAATCAGTTTGGATTTATTATAGGTAGTTGCATACAAGACTACATTAGAACTACATTAGAGTGTGTTAATATGATCAGGAAACCAATAAGAGTTATAATTTCTCTCATGATTGATATTAAAAAATATTTATAAACCATGGATTTTAATTCAATTTATAGACTATTAAGAAGATTTGGATTCAGTAACACTTTCATTAGCAAGGTAATTCCCCCTTCTATCTTAGCTTACATATTAATGCTCATAAATGGTTCTTCCATGGTATACATTGTGTTATCTATATAGTTTAGACAAGGTGTCCCACTCTTAGAAATATTATTTTCTATTGTCAAAGACTATATTAGAAGGCTTCGCTCTCACTTAGTCATACAAGGAAAGCTCAAACTGATCCAAACCTCTAGGTCCCCTATAGGTCAAACTCATCTATTTTATACTGATGACATTTCCCTTCTGTAAAATGTATCTAAAGGAATATTCAGACCCTTGAGAAAACATTACATTATTTTGAATTCATTTTCGGGGAAAATATTGGTTGGGATAATTCATTCATCAACTTTGGGAAGATATCCCCCCATGTTAGAAAAAGTAACATCCTCTCATAGGTAGAAATTTGAGAGGGGTTCTATACCATTAATTTAACTTTTAGTTCCCATATACTATAGGATACCTAAGGATTTCAACTTTATAGGCCTTATTGATCAGATTGAAATTCAAATTTCATCTTATAAAGGGAACAACCTCTAAGTGTCTAGCAAAATAAGTAAAGTTAAATTCATAATTTCCCCCAATTTTTTTTCCCTCTCATGATTTTTGAATGGCCCATGGGGTTGATAATGATCTCAAATTTTAGTTTCAAAATTTTCTTTTCGAGTGGAACAATTCCGGAATTAAATATGGTCACAATCCCATGGAAAAAATTGTAAACCATTATCCAATGAGAGTATGGGAATCAAGAACATCAAAAATTTTAATAAATCACTTCAATCTCAGTTTACTGGGAATCTCATTAGTAGTAATTTGACATCACTATGATTTCATAGAGATGGAGTTTTTGTAAAGGTTGAAATACAGTAATGTTTCCGAAATGTATTTTTCAATATGGATACTTTTCATGGACTCCTACCAAGGCATGATGGGTTTCTTAAGATGGTTTGCAAGTAATATTTCCCCTCACAAATTATGGCACGAAAATTTCACTAGTTCATATATCATTGATAGTTCTCTATCGTAGGATTCATCTATTGATTCTTATATATCTATAAAATATTTTTTTGACTCCACTTATTTCCACTTACATGATGAAATAAAATATATTATAAGAAGATATGATTTTTTACCACGCATTTATGTAATGGTATGGGAACCATCTAAGAATTTTATTCTAGATAGTTGATTATTTTACTAGCATAATTACAGTGACACAATTTTTGATTTTTATTGGATCAAAATCTTCAACAAAGAGTGGATTATGCTGTTATAAATGACTCTAATCTAGATACTTTCATATCACAGATTACCCACTGACAAATTCTTATAATTATTTGGTTCTTCTATTTATTCCAGCTCTTATATGTGAAACCATTATATGGAATACAAAGATCAAATATTCCTTAGTTGTGCGATTACATCATTGTTTTGGAATGAACTGTTTGGTCTCTACAAGTTTTAGGGACCGATCATGAACATTATACATATATTTTTTCAGCACTACACTAGCATCACAATTTCTCCCTATATTTGTAATCGGTTTCATGTTGCAGTGTCCAAACTACTACATACATTACATTTTGGTGATAATTATTTAATTCATAATGCATTTAATTTATGTATTTGACCATCACTGATGATAAATGTGTTGTTATTCAAAGAGTTAAATTCTTTGAAAATGGTATTGTGAAAATAGTGTAGATGATTTCATGGTATTTATAGGATTAGGGGTTTTTGGAAAATATAAGTTGGTAGTGGGAATGTTAAAAGTTTTTGGGAAACATTTTCTGTATAATTATATTAAATTCCTCTAGGATGGAGGTTTTAAAGGGATCTAATGTCCATTTGGGTGTGTAAAAATCATTCATAATCATAATGGAGTGATTTTGTGATGCTTTTATGGATCATGTGGAGGAGATTCATCACTTAAAGAAGAGATTAAAGGTGTCATTAATGTAGTTTCCATTATAAGAACAAAAGGTTAGAATAATTTATGGTTGGAAAGTGATTCCCCCACTATTTTGAATGTAATCAGAAATAGTATATTATATATTTCTCATAGAATAACTAATTTATAGATGAAGTGTATAGAATTTATCATTATCCTCAATTCCATTGTTACACATGTATATATGTAGTGAATCTTGTGGAAGATGGGTTTTTGAATAAAAGAGTATGTATGGATCTCACAAGGTCAGACACTCTTTTGAATGATTTGGATACACATCATGAAATAGATTTTAATAAAATCCCACTTTTAAATCTTCTGTAACTTTTCTTTTTTTCATCAATAAATACCATGTCCACTTAGGATGAATAATCTTGAAAATTATTAAAAAAGGTCCCTTATAAGGGTTTGTAGAAAAATACCCAATAGTAAAACCCAAGTAATAAACAAAAACAAATCATTACACATGTATCCAATATAATAAAGTAATAAAATCATAACATATATTTTTTACATTTTTAATAAATACCAATCCTGGGACTTCTAGTTTAATATACCACATATTAGAATACATTATCTTAGGAGCCCATATCAAATCACCTATTAATATAAATCATCTCAGTAATACAAGACCAAGATCCCCATAAATATTAGTCTCAAAATTAAAAGTATCAAAAAAATACATTCCCCAAACCAAGACCTTGATGACCATACCATTATCCAATGAAGAATTATTATTGAGTATATATAGTATCAAGCACTGCTAAGTAGAGTATAATTCAAGTAATACCACTAATCCAATCATATACATTCTTGAACTATAGAAAAATTATTGATTGTAGGAATATTAAAACACCATGTTCTAGTTGGTGGAGGTATATTTATTATCATTCATGAATATCCAAAATATGAATTCTCAAAATTTATGACAATCATGTCTTCTTTTATTCCCACTAGACAAATAATATCAATATTTGAGTCTCTTCAAAAGGAACTCAATGTGGTGTTCCATTAAAACATATCCATTGAAATAACATGAACATTTCAATAAATCTCACATCAACCCGAACCCATGATGTCAAATCCTAGAAGAAAATTCTATGGAATGAAGAATAAATTTTGATAATCAGGACCACAAAATAACATCTCAAAAATATCACCATATATATGAGGTAAATCCGAAATTATAATCTCTAAAGTTCATTAGGTTGGTGAATAAATTGACTCACTATCCTAGTGTCATTTGTAATTAGATATCTGGTCACAATTTTGAAGGTTTCTGTCAAAAAACTCTCTCCTATAAAAAATTTACACTTTATGGACACTACCCACTTTTAATGAATAATTCATGAATCACTTTTTCAGAAAAAAAATGTATCAAAATGCATCCTTAATTGAAAATGGTATTGATAAATGTTTCTTACCTTATAGAATCCACCTGGAAATCTTGATTCACATTTTTCATTATAATCATAATTAGAAGGAAATCATTCCATGTACATATATATAATATTATTTTAGTTAATTAATCTCTTTAAAAATAAAATTGATCCATGGAGAAATTTTATTTAATTATACTTCATAACATAAATAGAACTGTGTTATAAGAATTTTCAGGATCCAAGTCATCATTATTATAACCATAATTCTTAATAAATCCAAAAAAATGTAATATGATTTTAATTTTTTTAAATATCAAAACCATTGTGGTATATATTGAAAATTATTAAAATAAAATATTTATGGGTCTGAAATGAACATGAAGAGATTTTGGATTGAAGGATTTAATTTCAAGAGTATAAGGAGAACATAATGGTCTAATCCATCACCACATGACACAATAGGCATTAGTGTGGATAGTTTGGTAATGTGATCTTATTGTGTTCCACTAACTATTACAACATGTGACTCACATGTTCATAGAGTCCCTATAGTTACACGTCACTTATGTGGCTCATAAATTATTAAAAGATGACTAAACCAGCTTCTCCACAATGGTTTATCTCCATATGGTGTATCCAACATGCATTCCCAATGTTTTCCCAATTTCTCTCTTATCATATCATTTTATCCCTTTTCTAGAAATATTTTTACAAAATGGTGAACATCTAGTCATTAGAAAAACTAATATTCAATAATGGTTATAACAACCAGGAATTTTCTTCTTCGATACTTAATTAGTTCTTGAGTTGAATAATTCCTTTCATAATGGTATGTTAACTTGCACAATGATTTTTCCTTTTTGACATAGTGTGTATGTTTCACTTTAATCTATGTGGTTCTATAATGTCAATAATTGATGAAAAGAATGGGAATAGTTATTCCCGTGTGTTTATCTTACATAGTTGATATTTTACTATGATGTTTTCTATTATGAAGCAATAGTTGATTTGAATTGAGGCACCTTATATTGTGTCGTATTGAGATTGTGTCACATGTAGTTATGTGGGTTAAAAAATATTCTAGGGAGTTATTATGGGATTTATATCATTCCATTATTTTTAATCATGAATTGACTGAGGTGCTTTTTGTCATAAAGGTTCGTTTTTTACTAGAAAATGAAATTGCCCTAAATTCAAGAGGTTAGTGAATTGAAGTCATAAATCCAACATAATTTTTTTCATACTCTAGAGTGTAAGTTATACTGCATTTATATAACATGATCAATATAAATTATAATAATTAAAAAACATATCGTATATAAAACTCTTATAAGTTAAAACAACTAAACATATATACAAAAAAATACAACAATAAGTACAGTGCAAGTAGAAACATACTTAGATTATTGGATAAAAAATAAATACTCTAATAATGGATATTAAGGAAAAAAATTGCAATTCACAATAACTCATCAATTATATAAAAAAGTGGCCTAAGGTTCAATAAACAAACCCAAATTATATAAGATCTAAACCAAATATTTATTGACAAACCCATTTGAATATGCATGTTCTGCAAATGGAACTTATTTGTGTAAACCCACCAAAAATAGACATGTTTTCCTATCATCTTCTCTTCGACAAAAATTGTTAATATAAATTGCATCCCTATAATTCATCCTATGTCAAAGTTTAAAAGTGTATAGGTTCATGTACATGGATTCTCATTGATCAAAAAGATCATAAGTATCCTAGATTCTTATCCCTACAATATCTTCGATAACAAATTTCATAAGAAATGATTAAAAAAGGAAGGATTAGATCTTTTATAATGAATCCTCATGCAATGGAACCTCAATGAAAATCATATAGGAAGACAATACAAGATAAAGAACTCAAAAGTATAATGATGATGCAATGATTCATGATTGAATTTTATTAGATAATTTTTATTTCATGAAAACCTTACTCGAGTTAGTAGATGACATTATAAAAAACTAGTAGTAGTTATGCTCAAGATCTCTAACTATAGTTATAATAACATCAAAGTCAGCATAGCTACTTTTATTAGTTCCAATTCAGAGTGAATTTTTAAACCTTCTGAACATAGGTGTTACATTCATTTCATTGGAACTTATGTGAATTAATATTAAAAAAAGAATAAAAATATTACTTGAAAATCCTCATGTTAGAAAAAATTATATATGAAGTGTAATGTGATTTTTAAAACAATGAAACCAATTGTATGAATTAACTTAATAATATCCCCAATTTTGATAATTAATAGACATGTGAGAAAAGTTAAGTTTAATTTAAATGATAAAAAACTCTCTATAAATTCAAGTAATACTCCTCCTAAGTATAATATCCTGCAAACTAAAATTTCCCCATTAAGAAGAACTCAAATCCAAAAAAAAATATAAGTTCAAACAATTTACACCTTGATTAAAGAAAAAAAAACCATGCCTATAAATCCTCAAAGGTCAACTCAAATTATCTAAATTAACACCCTTTATAACATTTCTCCCCCTTTCAGATTTTAAAAAAGAAAACCACAAAAAGAATAAAAGGAAAAGAAATGATAATTAATAAGTGTAAATTTTTATAGATTAAGATATGAATTTAACAGAATGATTTTAAAATAGAAATATCCATATTAGTTCAAAAATTTATCTCCCATAAGATATTAAATGAATGTTTTAAAATTAGTCATCACCTTAATCAGTCGTCTTCCTATAAATTCTTGAAGTATGCATTCAAACTCTATATGGAATGAACTTTGTAAGAACCCGAGTTTTTAGAAACGGGTTGAATTCCAACTCTGTTTAAACTTTTTACTAGTTTTTGAGAAGTTTGTAAAATCTGGGCAGTTTCTAGAAATTTCTAGACTACATGCCGTGTACTTTAAGTACACACCGTTTATGAGTTACCTGAGTGACCGGCCATGTGCTCGCCGAGTACATGTTGTGTGAAGACCGTGTAGAACTTTCCTTCTACATGATGTGTATTTATAGACACGTTGTGTAACCCTTACCCGTGCATGGCGTAGTACATGTCATGTGGTGCCAGGTATAAATTTCAATCTACACGGCGTGTGTCCTTCCTTGACACGTCGTGTACCCATGTTCCATGTAGCGGGCGAGACCCTGGCCATGTGCTGACCGTGTACACGGTCCAGACCGTGTGCCGAACTCCGCTTAAGTTGGAGTACAGAAACATGTATACACGGAATGTACATGGGAATTACACGCCGTGTACTTTTTTATTTATTTTATCGACTGAGGCATCGTCGCTCCTCATTCCCAGTTTTCTATTCTCCCCCCCCCCTTTGGACGAATAGTCCGTCCGAAAGACCTCCACGAACACAAATCCTTCCAGAATCTTCGTACGACCTCCGTTCTTCGATCTGTCGGTGGCAGCGGGAACACATCGCAAAGGCTAACCTTGTGCACCCTTCTTCGTCCTTGATTCCTCACATGTTTCTCTGCAGATTCCATCTGAACGGAATTGCTGGATTTGACGGAAATGCAGATCTACCACGACTCAGTCCGATTCATAGGCTGAAATCAAAGGAGTGCAGCGTACGAATACGAGGTAGGTGGTGCATACCTTCTTTCATGTTTTTATAGACTTTTGGGGGTTTCAACCTTCGGGCGCGATGTCGGGTGTTGATAGAAACCCTGTTCATTTTGTTTTTATTTCATTATCTACATTGTGGGATGCCTCTGGGTATTCCCTGACCCTATTGTGTTTGATCAAGACCGGGTTAGAGGTTGTTGCTCATTTGGGGAAATTCTGTCGGGGGTGCCGAAATGCATGTGAATTGGACCGTTGTTTAAACTATTGTGTTTATACTGCTTATTGAATGTCTCTAGTTAAACTATTTAGTTCAATTTTTAAATTGTGAATGAAATAGGTACTGGTATGGGATACCACAAGTAGTGAAAATTTACTGTTTAGTAAATGCATGTTTAAAGTGATGCTTCCAAGTATGAATATGCAATGTGTGATATTTCTTGTGTTTAACTGCTTGTTGTGTTGGGAGTGGACTTGGTATGTTGTTGAGTTATGGGGATCACAGGTTGGGGCTTTTAGATCGGGTTACATTGGGTGGTTTCTACCACGGGATTGGGCGTCACGGACGTCGATTAAGACAGTTAGACTGTCAGGTTGGAATTGGCCCGGGTTACTCGATGGCAAGACCATCAGACTGGAGCGACAGGTTCGCAGGGACATGAGGTGTCGGAGATGTTGTGGCTTGGGAGCTTTTTGAGGTGATTACCTCTCACCAGGTACTTTTGATTAGTGTTCACACAAATAGACTCTGAGATGAGGTGGTACGACCACTCTCTAGGTAGAGGCCCCCGGTAGATGTGGTTAGGTATATTTGGTTTGGGGGTTCTTTCCATAGGAAGCCACATGGAAGGTAAGAAGCCTTCGAGAGATAGCCTTGAGGTGGTCAGGTTGGGGGCAGAGGCTCGCCGTGATTTGAGGGAAGACATCGCTATCCCTCCGGTTATCTTTTGAGGAAAGGTATTGTTGTTCCTCCGGATGTTGTGCTATGGGAAGGTTGAGATTTTGAGCTAGGTTACAACGGTTGGGCGTTCCTTCGGGACGTCGGTACTTGAGACACATGGTGTCAGGTGGTACGAGGTTCCGGGCTATAGATCATACTTTCCGGCGTTGGCCGAAGAAGGTGACACTTCCTGGTGGCTGCTGAGCACCAGTGAAGTCCTTGTTTACGTTTGGTCATTGCACTGTTTACTGTTTTTCTTATATAAGAATGTCTGCATAAACACTTATATTAGGTATGCACCTCTGGGTGGTATCCTACTGAGACTTGTCTCACACCCTACAAGGGCCCTTCGGGACGCGTGTAGACTTTATGAAATTGCATGCAGGTAGAGGGTCAGCCTCAGGAGCTGGAATTTAGTGTTGTTGACTTGGAGACTGGCATGGACCATGAGGTCATGTCGTGCTGGAGTTATTTGTTTAGTATTCTTTTTCTTGCATCATCATGTTTACTTTATATTGTAACTACTACTGGTTAGCCATTGGTGCCATTATATATGTATTGATTTTTATGACCTGCTTTGGATGCATGCTTGGTTGTTACAGTAGTTATTGCAGTGATTGTTGGCATGTTGTTCTGTTTATTTTCCGCTGTAGTTGTTTTCTATATTGTTTCTGCTGTTTTTGATATTGGATATACTTCCGCTCTGCGGGTCTGATTCGAGTCTGCTGAGTCTTTATTTTCACTACATCTTTACTGTTATACTCGGACCAGTACCCTTACTATGATCCTCCGAGAGGGTATATCCTCCCCACTATACCTATTCAGACCCTCGCTAATAGTCGGTAGCCTTTGGCGTTCAGGGGGGTGTGCCTAAGGTAGTGACACCCAACCCATTTGGCATTGTTCGGGTGGCTGGCCGAGTCTGGGTCGTTACAAAGTGGTATCAAAGGAGGTCTTCTTGACAAGGATTTAGTAGCACTTATTTGCTGTCTACTAATGCGTTTGAGACTTCTCTTTTTATTTTCTGCTGGTTTTACTATTTGGGATATGGTAGACTGGAGATAGGTTGTTGTTGGAACTTGATTTTTGAACTTGTGCTTGGGTGCCTGCAGCCCCATGTACGAGGGATGGATTGATTTTCCGGGGGTGGGAATTGTTGTTGCTTTTTTCTCAAATTACAGTTGATATGATTTCCACCTCGGTGGCTCACTTGTTGTGCGATGTTATTGATTATGATATGTAAACCTTGGCCGGTATGGAAAGGGTTGTTTTCTTGGCTTTTGATAGGCACATTTTAGGGTATTTCAATTTCATAACTGCAGGTATGCTTTGTGAAGTGATAATACCATGTGAATAAAATCAATTGCCATGGTATGTATGCTCTGAAATGTGAATAGGTGTAATTCCTGATATGATTGCTTGTTTATTGCAAGGTGTATGTCGTGCATTGTATTTTGTAGAATTGCATGTTGCAGGATATTTGGGTCTGGCTCTTATGAGAGAAGACAGGTACTATGTTTGAGGCAGTGTGACTGTCAGGATTGGGAAACACGGTCATCGGGATTGAGGCAACGTTGGTTGTCAGAACAGGCATGGCCCGAGGTACTAATGATACTTGGCTCTGTTGAGGGTGGGTAAGGAGGCCATGAGGTCGGGATACCGTGGGACATGGGTTGTAGTGAGGGGGAGTAAGGGTAGTTGTTATGCACTGCCTTTTTCTGATTCCCTTATCTGCATAGAATATATTGTTATATAGATGTATATGGGATATCGGACCATTTATGGTATTCAGTGAGTTACTTCCTCACGACACGATGGAGCAACAAGAAGGAGAGGATTTGGTACCACAGGATCAGGTACAGAAACCGATGCAGGCAGAGCATGAGCCGCAGGTACAGGCTCTGGGATAGGATCAAGTTCAGGATCCAGTACATGCAGGGTAGCAGCTGGGTTTTCCAACATTCAGACTGTGTCTTGACAAGCAGCTCCAAGCTATCCTGGTATGTGTTTTGCAGGGGATTGACAGAGGCGCACAGGGTGCAGAGCCTTCTTTGGCTTATCTGACGCGGGAATTCCAGTCGCAGCACCAGCAGCTTTTTCAGGGTGAGGGTGGTCCACAGACGGCAGAGAACTGGATAGAGCATATTCAAATGATCTTCGAGTAACTTGAGATGCCTCCAGGGCGGAGGGTCAAACTGGTGATGTACATGCTGAGAGGACCGGCGAAACGTTGGTGGGATTTGCAGGTGCAGGGTCGTAGGCATGAGGGATTGGCGTGGAAGGACTTCGAGGACAGGCTCTTCAAGAACTTTTATCTGGATACACTGAGGGAAGAGAGAGCTCGTGAGTTCTTGAGTCTTCATCAGGGAGATATGTCCATCATGGACTACACAGCTACATTCACAGAGTTGTCTTGCTTTGCACCTGGTATGGTGACCGATGACGCAGCTAGAGTGAGGCGCTATGAGGATGGCTTGCGACACGCCATTCGGGTTCAAGTAAACATCTTCAGGCTGGGTTCCTTCTCTGAGGCGGTGAACCAGGCGCTCATAGGTGAGGGCAATGAGAGAGAGAAATCTCACATTGGCAAGGTGACAAACCCAGGTGACGGTTTGGACAGCGGGAAGCGGGGGAGAGATGAGTCCAGCAGGGTGGGCAGGCCAAAAACTCACCTAGACCACCTCGTGGCAGTCCAACAATGGTTTTTTTTCATTGAGGACAGTCGAGACATGTTTGGGCTCAGTGAAATAGGCCTCTGATGGAGTGTTGGGTATGTGGACAGGTCGGGCATCTAGAGAGGTTTTGGAGGAAACTTTCCCAAATAGCCGGTAGGCAGGGACTAGGGCAGACTGTGGCGTCAGGAGCTGGTTCAGGTTCGGTACCAGGAGAGGGTAGCCGAGGTTCAGCTCCACGTGGAAGACATGACCGGGATAGCGGGATCCAACTGAGGGGTCAGTGGCTGGTGACTGGGGTAGCACCAAAGGGATTTCAGGCATCATGCAGTCGGGCTTTAGGCCAGGTGCACGCTGTGGAGCTGCCAGGGATTGAGCAGGCTGGAGAGCCGACGACGGTGGCAGGTACACTACGGGTGTGGTCGTAAGTTTCTTTACTTTCATTTGTCATGGTCTCTCAAGGCATGTATGGTTGAGTGCACAGGCTGCATAGGATACCTTTCGACTAACTAGATGCTAGTTAGTGGTATTGGCATCATATTAGAAGTGTTTTATGTTTTATTTATATGTATGATATGTGTGGCATCGAGGCATCGTGGATACGGGTTACTTGAGGTGACATGGGCATTGGGGTATCGTGGATGCGGGTTACTTGAGATGTCGTGAGCATCGGGGCATTGTGGATGCGGGTTACTTGAGGTGTTGTGGGCATCAGGGCATCGTGGATGCAGGTTACTTGAGGTGCTAGGCACCAGGACCTCGTGGAGGTGGACACCGATGCGGTGAGGGTTACGTTGGATGTCGAAAGCTACACGTGAGCACTGAGGAGGTGCAGGGGTAACGATGCATCACGGAAGGACCATTGGTCTGGGAAGTAGGTCGTTGGGCCATGTTCGTTTATTTGTTTGCTTTAAAATTTGTTCGAGTTGAGACCAAGTAGGAAATTCCTAAGGTGGGGAGCCCTTTTAGGAATTCATCCAGAACCTTGAGACCGGGGTAGTCTGGGTTGTTTAACTGGGATGGGCGTGTTCGGTGCCATCTCCTTGTTTTATTTGGTAGCTCGGGGATGAGCTACGTTAAGGTGGGGAGTTTGTAAGAACCCCGGTTTTTAGAAACGGGTCAAATTCCGACCCTGTTTAAACTTTTGACTGCATTTTGAGAAGTCTGGAAAATCTGGGCAGTTTCTGGAAATTTCCAGACTACATGTTGTGTACTTTAAGTACACACCGTGTATGAGTTACCTGAGTGACCGGCAGTGTGCTCACCGAGTACATGCCATGTGAAGACCGTGTAGAACTTTCCTATTACACGGTGTGTATTTATAGAAACATCATGTAACCCTTACCCTTGCAGGGCGAAGTACATGTCGTGTAGTGCCAGGTATAAATTTCAATCTACACAGTGTGTGTCCTTCCTTGACATGCCGTGTACCCTTGTTCCATGAAGGGGCCGAGACCCTGGCCGTGTGCTGACTGTGTACACGGTCCAGACCGTGTGGCGGACTCTGTTTAAGTCAGAGTATGGAAACACGTATACATGGAATGTACTTGGGAAATACATGCCGTGTACTTTTTTTTATTTGATTGACTGAGGAGTCATCGTGCCTCATTACCAGTTTTCTATTCTCCCCCCCCCTTTGGATGAACAAACCATCCGAAAGACCTCCACGAACACAAATCCTTCCAGAATCTCAATACGACCTTCATTCTTTGATCCGTCTGTGGCAGCGAGACCGCATCGGAAAGGCTAACCCTACACACCCTTCTTCGTCCTTGATTCCTCACCTATTTCTCCACAGATTCCATCCGAATAGAATTTCCGGATTTTACGGAAATGCAGATCTACCGCAACTCAGTCTGATTCACAGGCTGAAATCAAAGGAGTGTCATCGTACGAGTACAAGGTAAGTGGTGCATACCTTCTTTCATGTTTTCGTAGACTTTTGGGGGTTGCGACCTTTGGGTGCGATGTCGGGTTTTGAGCGAAACCCTGTTCATTTTGTTTTTATTTCAATATATACATTTTGGGATGCCTCTGGGTATTCCCTGACCCTGTTGTGTTTGAGCAAGACCGGGTTAGAGTTCTTTGCTCGTTTGGGGTAATTCGGTCGGGGGTGCCGAAATGCATGTGAATTAAACCGTTCTTTAAACTGTTGTGTTTATACTGCTTATTGAATGTCTCTAGTTAAACTGTTTAGTTTAATTTTTAAATTGGGAATGAGTTAGGTACTAGTATGGGATAGCACAAGTAGTGCAAATTGACTGTTTAATAATTGAATGTTTAAAGTGATGCTTCCAAGTATGAATATGCAATGTGTGATATTACCTATGTTGAACTGCTTGTTGTGTTGGGCGTGGCCCTAGTATGTTGTTGAGTGATGGGGATCATAGGTTGGGGATTTTAGCTTGGGTTACATTTGGTGGTTGCTACCATGGGATTGGGCGTCACGGACGTCGGTTGAGATAGTTGGATTGTCAGGTTGGGCTTGGCCTGGGTTACTGGATGGAGAGACCATCAGACTGGAGCGACAGGTTTGCAGGGACATGAGGTGTCGGAGATGTTGTGGCTTGGGAACTTTTTGAGGTGATTACCAATCAAAGGGTACTTTTGAGTAGTGTGCACACAAATAGACTCTGAGATGAGGTGGTATGGCCACTCGCTGGGTAGAGGACCCTGGTAGATGCGGTTATGTATATTTGGTTTTGGGGTGCTTGTCATAGGAAGCCACGTGGAAGGTGAGGAGACTTCGGGAGACAGCCTTGAGGTGGTCAGGTTGGGGGCAGAGGCTCACCGTGATTTGAGGGCAGACATCGTTGTCCCTCTAGTTATCTTTTGAGGATAGGTATCGTTGCTCCTCCAGATGTTGTGTTATGGGAAGGTTAAGCTTTCAAGCTGGGTTATGATGGTTGGGTGTGCCTTCGGGACATCGGTACTTGAGACACATGGTGTTAGGTGGAATGAGGTTTCGGGCTGTAGATTAGACTTTTCGGCGTTGGCTGAAGCAGGTGACACTTCCTCGTGGCTGCTGAGCACCAGTGAAGTCCTTGTTTACTTTTGGGCATTTCACTGTTTACTATTTTTTTATATAAGCATTTATGCCTAAACACTTATATTAGGTACACACCTCTAGGTTGTATCCTACTGAGACTTGTCTCACACCCTACACCGGCCCTTCGGGACGTGTGTAGACTTTATGAAATTGCGTGTAGGTAGACGGTCAGCCTCAGGAGCTATACTTTAGTGCTGTTGACTTGGAGACTGGCATGGACCTTGAGGTCGTGTCATGCTGGAGTTAATTGTTTAGTATTCTTTTTCTTGCATCAGCATGTTTACATTATGTTGTAGCTACTACTGGTTAGCCATTGGCACCATTATATATGTATTGATTTGTATGGCTTGTTTTGGATGCATGCTTGTTTGTTACAGTAGTTATTGCAGTTTATTGCTAGCATGTTGTTCTGTTTACTTTCAACTGCAGTTATTTTCTATATTGTTTCCATTGTTTACTGATATTGGATATACTTTCGCTCTGCGGGTCTGGTTCGAGTCTGCTGAGTCTTTATTTCTGGTGCATCTTTACTGCTATAATCGGACCAGTACCCTTACCATGATCCTCCGAGAGGGTATAGCCTCTCCACTATACCTATTCATACCCTCGCTGCTATTCGGAAGCCTTTGGCGTTCAAGGGGGTGCGCCTAAGGTAGTGACACCCGACCCGTTTGGCACTGTTCGGGTGGCTGGCCAGGTCTGGGTCGTTAAAAACTTGTTACCATAGAATTACCTTAATTTCTAAACTTTATCCCTTTTATAAACATAATAGAACAAAAATTCCCCATTAGTATTATAAAAAATATCATATTAAAGAAAATATTGAAATAAAAGACCGAAGTATTTTCTAAAAAATGGAAAATTATGCTATTGAATGTCATCCTAACATACAAACAAGTGACATTAATATGAAATAGATAGTTCCAAAAGTTTTATTGAAAATAATTCTTCAAATTCAGTAGATATTCTCAAAAAAAGAATTATACAATATGGTTAGTAATAAAAAATAATCATTTCTCATTTAGTTAATCAAAATAGTGCATCTAAATATGAAAAAGAAGAAACTAAGAACACAGGTGTCCAAACATAATAAGATCATACATATGAGTATAAGATCTAAAAAATATATTTATAAAGATGTTTTTAAAAACATAAATAGAAGTAAATAATGAGATTTATAGAGGGGGTCTTCCTGAAATAATATATATCATATTACATAAAAAATTCCATTGAGATTATAATTTTTGTTACATTAAATAAGTCTCTTAACATATCTAAGGTGTGGTTCCAAGATATGTTCAAAACATATTTTATAATTCCCAATTAATTTTTTTTCTAGAATATATTAATTTCCTTCATAAAAATTTAGAATTCTTATATAGATAAATAATGACCTTCCCCTTTCTTAAGGAGTTATTAAATGTTAAGAGAATACAAAAATAAGAATAGGAAGGTGATTACTTACCACTGATCAAACCCATATTCTTTTTAATGTATTTAAGTCTATAAGAATTTAAAGGTTTATTAAAAATATCATTTGGTTGATTTTTATCTATGATGAACTCAATAATAAAATATTCTTTTGTGTGTGGTCCCAAAGTGGTGTCTTATATCTATTTTTTATCTTATAAATGGGGTGTTGGGGTATTTAACAATGAAATAGAAATTTTTTATCTAAGATAATTTATGTTTGAGTAAAACTCAACCCAAAATTAGTAATTTTTGATTCATCCATTTTAATGGAGTCCAAAAAAACTCATAGATTGAACATATTCATATTCAATTGAAGAAAGTGAAACTGAATTTTTCTTCTTACTGAACCATGAGACTAAAGGTTAGTCAAGAAAGTAAAAAGTTACAAAATTACACATCCAATTCATTCTAAACACTTAAAAATATATATTGAAATAACTCTTAAGATTAAACACAAATCTAAAATAACAAAATAATCTATGTTCTGAAGTTCCTTTGAGATAATGAAATGTCCATTTAACTTCCTTGATAGTACATTTTTTTATTGGATTATAATCCTACTCACAAGGACACATAGAACATAATATTTGATAGACTAACCATACTGCAAATTAAACTTCCAATAATTTCTTTGAACAATGAATAATAAATTAGATTCCTAGATTCAACAAGGCCTAGTATACATGAGGTAACTACCAGAGTTATAATACTATAATAATTGTAAAAACCATGACATTTAAGTAAATATTGAATGTTCTTATACAGATTTAAGATAGTTAATTCTAGTCTCTAGGTTTTTTGGAATTCAATAAGGTAATTAAGTTCATCCATCATACTCATCTCAAATTCACATTGCATGAATTATGAAAAACTTTTAAATAATGTTTATTTGTTTAAATGAAAAATAATTTCATCGACACAGAGTTATACAACAAGGTTGTCATTAAAAACTATCATGATAAAAAGAGTAGGATCGATTGTTTCTTTAAAATATAAGAATTAAAAATATATACAATCTATCATACCACACTCCCAGTTATTTTTTAATTATATAATGTTCATTAGTAAACCTAAAAATATGTTTAGGAAAATTAATATCTTCAAAACTATGAAGTTATTTAATAGAAAAATCCTCATAAACATAATCGCTAAGGAAGTAACACCTTAAATCTATTTTTAATAGAGTAAATTTCAGATGAGTTATGAAGCATAATAGAATTACGATATATTTGAGTCAATAAATTATGACAAAGTTTCTCCATATTTTATTCCATCTTCTTTACTATAACCCTTAGAAACTAATCTCTCTTTATTAGAGATAATTATTTATTATAATCACAATTATTTTAGAAGACCCATTTGAATTATATAAGTTGAAAATAATTCATTCATTCAACCAAAGTCTAACCCTTATTCAGTTAGAATTGATTAAAATATTATTGTATAAAAAGTATCCAAATATTATCACCCAATGTATAATCTTCTATATCAAGATCAAATTGAGATAAAAATGAAATATTTACACATTCATTTATTAGACATTTTTTGGTTCTAGCTGGATGAAATACATCTCCAATGATTTTACAAGAGGAATGTTACCATAATTTTATCATGTTTTTAGGTAAAAAGTTATTACATTCCTCATATACAAGATGATTAACTTCTAATAGGATTTATTCTACTAAGAAAAATTTCAATAGATGTCGTTCATCTTCTAAAATTAAAACAGTGTGTTTCAAAATCATACTTTGTATTATATTCAAAAACTAGTTGTTTTAACTCCACATAAGGATCAACCTCATCTGGTTTAACAAAAGTAATTTCTTTAATGGTATGTTTTCATATATTAAAAATATATTAAGCATTACTTTTAGTGAATTAACCAATAAAAATATATTCATCGTCATTCAAATCAATTTTTTGAAGATTATATTTTGTATTCAAGATGAATACTTTGCATCAAATAACTATTAAGAAAATTTGATTTGGCTTCCATCGATTACACAGTGTGTAAGGATGTAAAACTAAATTTCTAGTTTAATTGGAAGTATTAATGGATTTTACCCAAAAATACTTAGTAATAAAATATTCATACAAAAAATGTAAATGAAATTTCATGAAGGATTTTACACCTCTATTCCACTATACCATTATTTTGTGGAGTTTCTAGTGCTGAATTTTTTTAGTAATTCTTTTTTTATAAAAAATCATTCAAAATTGGATTTACAAAATCCCCAATTCAATCACTTTGAATAGTGAAAAATAGAAGGATTATCAAATTTTGAACAAAATCATACAGATTTTCAAAAATGATAGTGATTCTAACATGAGATTAAAAAAATAAAACAAAGTATGCCTGATATAAACATAAAATTTGACATATAAAAATTGTATTTCTTCAATACATTTATAATATATAGACTTAAAATATCCAAATGAAATAACACTAATATTTATAGAGATGATATTTTTTCAATTGTTTTAAATTTCAACTTACGTTTCTTACTATTTTAGAATGGGTCATATACTTTAGAATAATTGAACTTATGTTACAGAAGTTATTTCACAAGTCCTTTCCTAGAATTTTTATATAATTTTTAAATATTTTAGTGTCTTAAATTTATATAAAAAATCCAATATTTTTCCAAGAATACACAAGGATAATGTGATATTCATAAAGAAAGTCTTTTAGGATGACAGTATAATCATTATCATTTTTACCAATAGATAAAATGTAAACATATTATAAACTTTTTGGGGTTCATTTTTTATTACAAAATTTCACAGATTATCCCGCATAATATAATTTACTTATGATTATAGAGTTGTGATTTAATCCATAAAACATTAAATTTGAAATTAAATACTTACTAAGAAATGATACACTACCAAAACTGATAATTTTTACTTGAACATTACCTCTAGAAAACATATCCACCCTTCACAATCTATAAATTACAAAAGTTTGGGATATTTAGGATCATTTGAATAAAATAACTAATATCCATATACCAATTATTTTGGATAATATTACCCATAATTTCTTCTTGATATTAGTGAAACTAAAATTTTGGTAACCCAAATTTTTTAGTTTGGTTAATGTTAGAAAAAATCACTTTTAGAACCCACATCTATATAACCCTATAATGTTGAATAGATTATAGGTAATTATAAATGAAACACCTATATGTTTTAAATTATTAGAACTTATTCAAGGAATAAAATCTTCACTAATGAACTCCTCTAGTATATTTGGTACAAAAAGGTGTATTTTTCCGAATAAAATAGTTTGAGTAAAAAATAGGATTTTTTTGAAGTCAAACCAATTTGAAAATATGTTTTACATGGTCTAAACGACCTTAAAATATTATGAAATTTTTCTCTAACAAGAGTAAACTTAGATATAATATTTTTAAGGCTTCCATCATTAGATTTTATTTTCACAGCTATGTTTTTTATCATCGTTAGATGAAATAGAATTTGAATTACCAACAAATGAAGAAATAAGTTCAAAAATTATATCATAAGCCTTCAAAAAATATACATAACATGATCATAGTATTTATTAAACCTTTTATTCCTTTTATCTGGGATAGTTATAAATTTATCAAGATCATAAAGTTATGGAGTGTCATACTCATCATCATTCGACGAAAAAGGGAAAAAAGAATCTAAAGATAACGTCTTAAGTAAATCTAGGGATACTATTATCATAAATCACAACTCATTCCTAAAATACATTTTATAGAAATTGTTCATTGTCTATATTTCATCATAATATAATCCAGTTTGGTCTTTAGAAGATTTATCGTCACTTTCACACTAAGAATCATTAGTCGCTCTAAAATCCTTCTTCTATTTATTTTTTAAATTCTCTTTGATTATATTTCAACCTTTTTTAACTTCATATTGTCCAGTTTAATATGTATAATATTGTTACACTCATAAAAGATAAATTTTGTAGAATATATCTTCTCATACTTCACTCTCCTATATATTCCATGGTATTTTTAAAATTCCATATTTCTCATAAATCTGTTCATCCACCTCAAAAAATGATTAATGTAACCCTCAGTAAGTTTTCTGGAACGACTATTAGAACCCCATTTAGAAATCTTACTTTAAGTGCTGGGTAATTAATTTTTAGTTCTATGGTTTATAACTCTAGAATTAAAATCTACTCTATTATATAATTTTATTCTTTTTTCATTTCTTTTCATCAAATTTATTTATTTCTTTGAAGATCCAATTATATCATATAAACCTAGATTCATGAGTTTCTTTGTATCATCAATTGTTGTCCTCTTTGACTCTCATTCTTTTAATATAATTTCACTGATTCCCTTAACTAGTTTTTTATTGTAAAATAATAACTTAGTAAGTGAATATAGGTTATATATGATGGTCATCAATATATGTTTATTTTAAGCTACCGAGTCTCTTAAAATAAAGTAAAAAACGATGATAATCCTCCATTAACATAGATTTTATCATATATATGAATATAATTTTCCTAAAATGTTTGAATTAAAATTTTCTCCAATACCATTTTCTATTTAACATGAATTAATATAACTATAAATTTTCCTCATCACAGAACAATACATAGTTTTTTAAACATTATAATTATCTTTATATTCCAACACTTCCTCTATAGTATACTGATAAATTTATTTCTTTTAAATCTTATATTTTTTGTCATCATTTGATAGTTTCTTATCTTGTGTCAATAAAAAATTTATTTATCTAATCAATAAAATACTCATTATCATGTCCATTAAAAATGTGTATGAATCCAAATCAAGTAATCCAGTGTTTCAATTGGTATTCCTACCATATCAAAAATGAAAAATATCTTTCCTCTACAAACCTGTTACATTTTGGAAGATCGATATAAAATTTATCAAAACATAAAATAAATAAAACAAGATCATATATCAAGTTTTTCATGTTGATACTTTCTCAAATACCATGTTTTTTCCCAAAGAATACAAGTATGGAATCTTTAAGAGGGGGGAAATTTATTTCATAAATCCAACTTATAATTTTATCTCACTCTAAATTGTATCTTGTCTGAATTTTTTTAAATATATGAAAATAATAGTACAAAAAAAGATAATAATGTGGGAGAAATAAAACTATAATAAGTTAAAACAATTGAACAATATATGATCATCAATCATAAAAAAATAATAGTGTATGTAGAAACAAAACATATATTATTGGAAAAAATACAAATACACCTCAAAAAAATATTATTTCAAATTGAATAAATTCATAAGAACGCTTCAATTTTATCCCAAAGAGGAAGAAGGTTCAGTAACTAGAACTAATTTATACAAGATTCACAGTAGGATATTCATTAATAAACCCATAAAAAGATAAAAAAAATTCACTATGAACTATTTTAACAGACCCATCAATAGAAATAAAATCTATCACCAAGCTCTTATATGATCAGTATGATTTATAATATTTCTAGAACTGAACTTTTTTAAACAAAAAAATTTGGAAGAATTCATGTTCTTGTCCCCATAACCTCTTTGATTGTGAACATAAAAATTAGTATAGGTTCTTATCCCTGGAATCTATTCATTAAAAAATATCAAAGGTAATGATTATAAAATGAAAGAAATATATATTTTATAATGAATCCTTATAAAATATAAAATTTAATGTAATCACATAAAAATACATGTGAAATCACTCAAAAGAAATAAGTTATTTCATATCTTTATGAATAAATACCGTGTAGTTAACATTTATTCCAACAATCCTTGAGATAATTTGTAGATGATGTTGTAACAAACATTAAATGGTAATGTTTGATATTTTGGGTTCAGTTATAATAGCATCAAAATCATCTCAACTTCTTCCATTATTTATAATTCAAAGTGACTTCAGAAATCTCTAAAACATAATTGTTACATTCAGGTCACAAGAACTTATGTCAATTGAAATCTAAAAACTATATCTAATTATGAATTTTAGAACCCTAAAATTATCATGAAATTAATTTAATGTGTTTTTTGATTTTAAAAACAAGTATATGATAGAGGATATTTGAAACAATAAAATTTTCACTATAATTCTTGTTTGGATTGGAATAACTTCACTATAACAATTAATATTTTCACCATTAAAGGGGGAAACCCAACATTTATTTTGAAATGGTGGTTCAGACCTCTATCTATATCTATTGGATATACCATTACTCCCATTGACCTATCTGTTAGGGTTGGAGTCCTGAGAACCAACTGTTTTGTACTTTGATTATATAAATGTTCACTTATTATATATTGTTCATTGTTCTTCATGACTATAATATAATAATGTCCTGGAATATTTGTTGCATTAATAAGGTCATGGAAGATCCCCTCTATGATGAGAACCTTGAAATTGTATAACAATATTCTTAAATAACGTTCTATTGTTGGATGGAATACTATGATAGGAAACATAGTATACAGACCGTCATGTGCGAGTACTCGTAAGAAGATGAGACTCTCTCTCATGGAGTTCTCACTTGGTAATCTCCAAGATGAGAGATTATGAGAATAGACCTACCTGTAGCAATTCCGCATGTCTTGGTGTCATCGGAAATTTCCATCTACTAGCTTGTTTAATGGTCCTTAGACTGGAAGACTATCATTAACTCATGTCATGACTTGTGCAATTAGATTTACTGATGAAAACCATCACATAGACAGTTGGCGGGAAGTAGGGTATGTTAGGTGCATCATGAGTGACATGTTGTGAATAGATAAGTCGAGGAAGGATTTGTCCCTTCCATTTATGGAAGTTGATATCTCGGCCCTTTGATTGAAATAGAACTGTCGCATTAAATTCCATGGCCACGGTGTGAAATGACGTGTTTATTTCAGGAAGTCAAAGAACGACAGATCAAGCATATAGGTTTATGATACTTCCATGAAACCTTATTGATGAGATATCGAGACAAAGGGATTAAATTACATAGTATGTTTTCATGTGAGGTGATACGTCAATGTGGCGTCAACTTCTTTCTCTTGGGTGCCTTGACCCATTACTAGACAGTAATCTTGGACTTTAGGCAAGCCCGCCTAATGCCAAAGAGAAAGAGGCCTAGAGGGTCACACACTAAGTGTATTCAAGTTTCTCAAGTAGAATAAATATTATTCCCGTATGTGGTTTAATAATTTTTCAAGGAAGCCTAAATCATTTTAATGATGGAAGAAAAAGGAAATGAAAAAAAAGATATACACGTCGTGTATTAAAGATTACATGCCGTGTAGTTTTTCATGGAAAACAAGTACACGCCGTGTATTAATAATTACATGCCATGTATTTTTCATTATGGAAAGAAAATGAATAAATGAAAACAATATATACATGTCGTGTACATTGATTGTATAGTCCGTGTAGTTTTAAATGAAAAACAAGTACACGCCATGTATTTATTAATACACGCCATGTAGTTTTTCCAGTCGGGATTTTGAGGATATAATATTATTCTAAATGGTATTTATTATAATCAGCATCGGTGCATGTCAAGGAATTAATTATTTGACATGGGGGTTTTAAATAAGAGTCAATGAAATAAATAAAATGTGTAACTCATTTATTTATTTTCATAACTCTACAACCTCAAACCTGATTATAAATATCCTCACAACCCCAACTCTTCTTTGACAGACAAGAGAATTGTTGTGCACAACAACTCTAGAGAATTATTTCAAGTTCAAAAGAGCCTCTTCCTCCAAGAATGCTCTCAATCCCGAGAGAGATCCTCTTCTATCAGATCAAGACGATCTAAGGCGGAAAACGCATGCAAAGTTTTCTCCATGCTAGCACCCGAAGACTCCTTTGGTGACATCCTGAGATACGAGGTACACGTGTGGATCACCGCTATAGGAAGTCTACACTTGGCTTCTGCGACGCAACGATGAATCACATCGGAACTTGATCAAGAACATCAAAGAAGAAAGAACACCCATAAGGTATTTCTTTTCAATCAATTAAATTAATTATATTCAACCTGTAACGATCCTACATTGTGGTTCCGGGAAATTCCTTTTCTTTGTCCATTTCTATGATTTGATCCTTGGAGACTGGCGTTTATCATCGTATTGATCCTGGAATGATTATTTTTAATGAAAAAAATCCATGTGGGAACATCAACCCATGCACTTCCTCTGCGCCCGGAACCTTCAATGGTATTCGAGGGCGGATGCAACGTTGATTATAGTTATTTAATTTTCATTGATTATTTATGCATTTATATTTGATTCAATTCAAAATAACTCATTCTCTAATCTGAATACATGAGATATGTTCTTCCTCCTTCATTTCTCGATTCACCTCACAGAAACGACCTTTTGATTTTAATTTTGATTAAAATAAAAATGAGGAACTCATCCGGAGGAGCTTCTCTTTCTGTCTGTACAACACGGGAATACACTACGTGTAATTAAAATTACACACTGTGTACTTAGGTTCAATAAACCGGCACTGTTCTGCCAAACCACACTGTGTGAATTGAGTATGCCTTTGTAATTATTACCCCGTATTGACCAGAGATGAACGACGTGTGGAAAATAGGAATACAAGGCGTGTATGTTGGAGCAACACGTCGTGTAGTTCGATCCATCCCAAGTGAAACCTTGTACAAAGGAGAATCCGCGTACTATGTACATGAGATCACCAGAACAGTTACCACATAAAAAGGAAGTACACGTTTTGTATGATTTATCTACGCGCCATGTACTCCAAAATTTCCAAAGTAGAGAAAACACGCCAAATCCCCCAGTGTGTACTTTGGAAAAAGAGTGAAAGGAAATACACACCATGTAAATACAAACTACATGCCATATAATTTCCAGAAATTTCACAAAGTTTCCTTTAACACCATAAGCTTCCACGACATGCTTCTCTTTGAATAATACAGTAGCGTGTCTTGTACGCAACTTCGAGTTCTAAAACACACAATAACCAATCAAACTAGCAGTTATGAATAGTAATACCCACTTTTTAAAATTTTATCATTCAAATGGACTTCATTTTTGGATTTGGAATATCAAAATTGGATTAGGGTAAATATTTTGTATTTTTCTGAAAAAATTCAATTTTTGATGAATAGTGAAAATCGCCAAATTTTAATTAAAAACAACTTTTTGAATCGAAATAATTAATAGTAATAAATTATTAATTTGAGTGGTTTTAAAGTATATTTAGAATATATTTTTACCATTTAATTCAATTTTGGTCATTGGACCTAATTTCACAATCAAACCGGACATAAACAAGTGACAATCTTTTAATAGTTATTATTTCTTAAAAACACGCTTTTTGTTTTGACAGTGGGATTTAATTTTAAATTAATTTTTGCTACTTATGTGTTTTGAATTTAGAAAAATGGATTCCATATTTGGAATCAGGATTTCAAAATTATGTAAATATGTAACTTTTATTTTTAAACCTTTTGAATAATTACTTCGGTAAAAATTTTATTTACCATGGCTAAAGGGTAAATCCGGTAAATAAGGGTAAAAAATGATATTATAATAATAATAAATTACCCTAAAAAGTGTCCTAACCCTATTGGTTGATACGTTTCTGACCATGGGCATCTTTGGGTCGATTTTGGGACCCCATGGATCCACTTGTAAGTGATAATGACACTTTATATTAATTAAGTTAGAGTAAATACAAAAATGACATAAGCATGTATCTTTTAGCAAAACAATTTTTACATAGGGTTATATATGTTATATTTTAGACTATAAAAATTCACTAGAAATATATATTTATTTCATACATAATGGTATTTTATTTATAATTTTTAGACATTGAATAATTAAATTTATTTATGACACAATAATGATGTAGTATTTTCCTTATTAATGAATGAATCAAATAATTAGTATTATAAAATTTAAAATAAATATAATTTGAAAGTTTTGATGACATACAAGAATTTTATGGGTTAATATTACATATTAGGATTACTTAAATTAATTTTATTTGAATTATTAAAGTTTTTAAGACTTTAACAAATATCAATTATTAAATAGTGTCAAAATTGACATAAATGAGTTTTTAAAACAAATATTATATTAATAATTGATATTAAATTCCTAAAAAATATAAGGTTATTCCAAAGGACTTATATAATGATAGTTGTATCATTAATGGACCACTTGGTGGTCACTTGGATGTATATAGTATGTTTATTAACTATATAATATAAAAATACTAAGTGACATGGTAAATGTGAAACTAATTAACTAAGAGTTAAAAATAAAAGATAAGGTTAATATAATGACCCAAAACTGTCTAAAATATATGTGATAAAAGTATTTAGACCCATCAACACCTTATACTTTGAATAATCGACTTTGGAACCTTTATAAACTGAATATGAATTTATTATAAGAAAAATACTTTAAGTTTTTTCCTAAAGAGCCCATCCTCCCCCTTATAAAAGGACACCAATTCTAACCAATTCCTCACACCTCTCAATCCTTTTGGATAATCCAAAATCTTACCAATTAAGCTCCATACATCCATTTCCTTTTCCTAGAATCCTTACCTTAGGCATAAGGCACTTCAAGATTCCTTTTTGGTTCAAACCAAAGGGAGTTACCCAAATTAAAGGTAACGATTTTTCTTAGCTTCTTTTCTTTTATTTTACTCCAACCCATAAACTCTTCTTATTGTTTTCTTTTTTAACAAAACCAGTATCCTAAATATACTAGGATGTTTTTATGAGAATTAATTTAACTAAACTTACACACACCTTCATCTAATGGGTGAAGAACATAATGTTTCTATGGATGGAAACCAAACGCCTCACAAAATGATGATTGTTCAATTATCTTTTACCACCTCTCATGGTGGACATTATGATGGAACTATAATTAAATATGATATTATTTATATCTATTTTATATATAAGGTTTTGTAATTTAATTTTATATCATACCATTATTCGTTTCATGTTGTATATATATATACGATAATTTAATTTGAGGAAGTGCGGACTACCGCCCCCTCAAAGTGATATGACTCGTTCATACCATACATGGAACGTATAAAAGATGGTGTTAATGAACATAAGTAACATATTTAAGATATTATATTATACTTGAATAATAATATACCTATGTATCATTTGGTTTTGATTCCTTTTTAAATTAAAAATGAAATGGAAGTAGCATTCGTTCGTACGTACGGATTACCGTCTCCACAAATGCGATGAGGTTCATTTCCCCATCATATACATTCAAGTATAATTATCATTTGATGATTAAAAATAATTTTTAAGGACTGCATATCATTCTTTGTATGTATAATATATAAACTACCCATAAAATACATGACTTATGTAACAAAACATATAAAATAAAACTAGTAAGTTAACACCTGAAATGACGATAATACTGAGATATTATTAACAAAGAAATGTAAAAAGATAATAAATGATATCAATGTATATGATCCTTGTATAATTCAATAACAATTACTTCACCATTATACAGGAGGTTAACCTACCCTCGACTAAGGAAAAAGTACAAAGTAAGGGGTTTCTTATCTCACTTTTAATTCCGTGAGATTTCCATTATTCACCACTTATTTATTGCATGTGGTGTGTGTAGTTTCCATGTTTGTATTCATTGTGTAATATAATATAATTCATGTATATTTGCATCATCATTATATTATACTTAATTCATGGGTGTATGTTTCATAAGTTACCAAATCAATAAGGGAATTTGAAATTTCAATTTCCATTCATTCGGCTTTACGCATACTTCATTGATTATTTTACTCGAAGATTATGTGTGGAATCACTATTCATTTGATTATGTCATAATTTCCACTCCCCTTTCTATGGATATACTTTTGATACACATAATTACTCCATTAATAAATTCTCAAGTCATCGATATGAACTTGATAAGAGTAATTTTAACTCATTCTTCATTTTTTGAGTTGAATATCCAATTCATTAGTGTTGTTTTCACAAGAATATGTGTGAATGTACTATGATTGATTTACATGGAATATCCATTCATATTGAGTGTATTTATATTAGTCACACATAATAATGTCTTTGATTTATCATTTACCAAAGGATATGGTCTTTATAAGTGATTTCATCTCAATTTTCATTCCATTGAGACTCCTTCGTTGTTATACACCAAATCACTTTTATATGGTGTATATAATGTACTTTGACATAGTATATCATTAATCCCTTTACTATCATGATATTAAAAAGTTTTTATTACCTCAATTATTTGTATTCAATTGTCTCTCTTTTGGTTAGGAACTCTAACTAAAATATCATTTTAAAATGTTTTAAAGATTTATTATTCCAAATATTTCTCATTGATGTCCATGTTTTAAAAATAGTTTTAAGGATTTATTTATATGCAAATTAATGTTTTCAAATCAAAATTCATTTTAAATGATTCAAAGTGCTATGGGACACTTTCTTTAAAAAAAATCTATTTTTAAATGGCTTCTTGATGAATAATGTGACTTTTAAATGATTTCAAGAAAAATGGGGGATATTTCTCTCTAATAGTTTTGATGATTATTTTTATCTATGTCAATATGCTTTATTATTCTCGATTGATGTTAATCTGATACAATAAAATCTTCCATATTGTATTGAATGAGTTATTTTTGACTGTGGATGTGCTATTTTTATACCATTCATGGTTTAGTGTTAAAGTATTGACATTTCGTATGCTAGTTTTAATACGAATGTTTATGTTATGTTTAAACCTGTTCATATGAGGAATGAATTAGACTTAGTAAGTGAAAGGTGGATCCCTCTTTAGCTCCTCGATGTATCAGTAGGTATCATGAGACAAACTAGTTTCTTGGCATAGGGCCTTGACAAAATATTATTTGTAGTCTTGGCATGAGGCCTCGACTGTGTGGTTATGATAGTCTGGAATTATGCATTCCATCATTATGAAGGTTGTTATTGATATTGTATGTGGCTATTAAACTATTAGAATATCCATGTGAATAAGTAAATATAATTATTTTATTTTATCTTTTCCATATTATGCTGAAGTTCAAGTTTAAAATTCTTTTGTTTTAGTTATACATAGCCTTAAATATTTATGCTTATTTATGAAAGTTTCCATTATATTGTTATTCTTATTAAGCATCTGATCTCACCCCTTTCAATGTTTTATTTTTCCTAGGATGTGAAGAAGTAATTTATGAATGACTTGCAGGGATAGTATGAGGGGATATGAAGACAAGATGTTGTTGTGGTTTTTTTACTTTATGATGTAATGTAAGACATATGAATGCAACTAGTGTTTCCAAGACTACTAAACTAATCAGTCTTTTGAGACTTGATCTTTTGTTATCATGCCAATGTTATGTAATAATGCACTGACTCTGGGTAACTAGGGTCGGGGCATTACATTTCCTCCAAAAGTACAAAGACCTGTACAAGGAATATGGATGAGAAGAATCTCAAAGAAATTCAGAAAGGAATTTAAGATAAAGAATTGATTAATTATAATTTCATAATTAATTGAATTCAAGCGTGACTTATCTTGAACGATTAAAATTATTTGATTTATAAATATGTGTAAATGTCATTTCATGCAATAGATGATCATGAGATAGACCAAATACCATTTGTATTTGTGTATGGTTTCATTTAAATTTGTTTAATTTAATTTTTTTTGGCATGCGAGCCTTCTTATAATAAAATATAGGGCTTGCGTTCCCATGGTTTATTTAATGTAAACCCATGTAATGAAGGATCTCCCAAGCCAGAGGAGACGGTTCGTAACCTGAAGCTGAGGAAAAACCAACCCAAGAAGATACAAAGGTGGATAAGTGGGAGCTGAAAAACATGAACCATCACTTCAAGGTGTTTTCCCTAGGTCAGGGTTAGCTTATCAAACCGCAAGATAAGCTAAACAATATAAGCTCATGATCATTCCATTATATTTTATTCTGATTTCATGGTTTATTTATTATGTATGTGTTGTCGCGATCACATAATTAATGAAATAAGAAATCACGCAAAGATGGAATAAAATAAAACCGGACAATGCGTAAACATTATCGGAATATGGTTAATCACTTAAGCAAGAATCACTTAATATTAACAAGAATGTGATAGTGAGAAATTATGCATAACAGAATAAAATCCCTCAAAACAATATTAAATCAGACCAAGCCTTTTGTTACTTGATTAAGGGCAAGACTCAATAAAACTATGTGTTTGACCAACCATTGTTTGGACACTTACTTTTATAAAGGAAGCCCTTATGAATGGTTTTGGGTTGACTTAACCATATTACATCATGAGAAGTAGCCCTTTCTAGACTTGGTGTAATATTGGAGGCAAGAGTTAAGGAAATCCAAGTCAAGATTTCAGGATTGGGGATTCCACTCAACAGATCAAGGAACTGTAAGCTCTCAATTGGCAAAGACCTTCCTTCCAAAATAACTTCAAATAGCTTGACCAACCCTTGTTGGGGTTATGCAAAGGGGAATATGGATCCTTGCCACTATAATGTCAAAGCAACTGGACATTCCGAGTTCAATGGTGAGGGCCATTGTGACTTGATAAAATAGTGGGAGAATTAATAAATTAATTTATTATTTTGCATAAATATGTAATCAAGAAAGTACTGATAAATCTGCTCTTTTAATTTGTATAATTGAAATGAAAAACACATAAACCACATTTTCTCTGAGATCAATTATTGATAAAGACAACATCCTCACCGGAAGTAACTTTCATGATTGGTTTAGGTGCCTTTGGGTTATCCTACGCCATGAACGAACGTTTTATGTGCTGGAGTCCTCACTTCCTGATTTCCCTACCCCATGGGCGAGTGATGAATATTTCCTTGTATATGATCAACATTTTAACGATGCACTTGGAATTCAATGTTTGATGAAATCATCGATGTCTAGTGAGATCATGAAGTCTCATGAAGACATGGATGCCTATAGCATACTTGATCACCTCCGTGGTCTATACCATGAGAGAGAAAGACAGGAAAGGTTTGAGATCTCCAAGTCTCTATTTTAGAGCAAGCTTGGAGAGGGTTCCCTAGCCAGGCCTCATGTAGTCAAGCTCATTTGATACATTTATCACTTGAAGGTTCTACTGTTTAAACTCCCCAAATAACTGGGTACCGATCTCATTCTTTCATAACTCCCCTAGAGCTTCTCAATTTTTTTTTGAGCTTCAACATGAACAACATTGGGAAGTCTCTGTCTGATCTTCTTATCCTTATCCGCCAAGTGGACAACGACATGAAGCGTGAAAATCCATATGTCCTCATGGTGAATAAAAGGAAAGGGAAGGCAAAGAACTTTATGCCCAAAGAATCTTCAAGGCCTTTCATGAAAAGGAAGATCAGAGTGGAGGCAAGGGAACAAGATACTAATTGTTTCGCATGTGGCAAGAAGGGCCACTAGAATAAAAACTACACCCACCCAAGGACGCAAGGGGAAGCTTCATGGGTGTTTGTCATCGAATGAAATATATAAGTTTCTACAAATTGGGTATTAGATACAGATTTTGGTGCTCACATATGTATCCAAATACAGGAACCAAGTAGCTTCAAGAATATTGATCTAGGGGAGGTTGATCTACGAGCAGCCAATTGAGCCAGACTTGCTGTTGTAGCTATCGGGGACTACCACCTCACATTGCCAACTGGAATGTTCTTAATGTTAAAAGGTTGTTATTATGTTCCTTATGCAACCAAAAACATTATTTCAGTATCCATATTAGATACTAATGGATTCATCTTCAATTTTGGTAGTGGTTGTTTCTACTCTTATAAAGATAGCATTTGTTTTGGTAGGGCACATTTATATAATGACCTTTATGTGTTAGACTACACAAACCAAGTATTGGCAATCGATGAAAAAGTTAATTCACATGACTCATACCACACCCAACTTTGGAATCACCGGCTAACTCATGTCAATGAGAAACATTTGACAAAATTACATAAAGATGGGTATTTATATTCTTTCGAACTAAAACCACTTGGTGTATGTCATGCGTGTCTAAAAGGAAAAATGACCAAAGCCCCATTTAGTGGGAAAGGTGAAAGAGCTAAAGAGCTTCTAGAATTAGTTCACACAGATGTGTGTGGACCATTTCCAGTTGAAGCAAGGGGTGGGTTCTCGTACTTCATAACTTTTACTGATGATTTTAGTAGATATGGATATATCTACTTAATGAGGTAGAAGTTATCTTATTTTGATCGGTTCAAAAATAAAAGAATGAAGTAGAGAACCAGCTTGGTAAGAAGATTAAGAAACTCCTCTCAGACAGAGGAGGAGAATATCTTAATCAGGACTTCATTGATTTCTTATGGGAGTTTGGGATTCTATCTCAAATCACTCTTCCTTACACACCTTAGTGAAATGGTGTAAGTGAAAGGAGGAACCACACCCTATTGGACATGGTGAGATCAATTATGAGTCATGCGAGTCTTCTATTATCCTTTTGGGGATATGCATTACAAACAACATCACACATACTAAACCAATTACCAACTAAATCGATAAATGGTATTCCATACGAGTTATGGAGTGAATGCAAAGCCATGCTATCGAATTTACATGTGTGGGGTAGAGAAGCATTTGTTAAGGTCTCTTCTGGTAACAAACTTGCACCCCGAGGAACAAAGTGTATCTTTATAGGATATCCCAAGGAAACAACGGGATATTACCTATACAACCCCTTAGAAAAAAATGTTACAGTGGCAGGACACGCCATATTCCTTGATAGGGAGCACATCTCCAAATAAGATAGTGGGAGCGAGATAGGCTTCAATGAAGTCGAGACTCAAGATACACAGGAGTTGGTACAAGAACAGATTCCACAAAGCCCCGTGGAAGAACAATCTGTTCTAGAGACACAAGAACTGCGTAGGAGCACGTGAGAGGTGAGAGAACTAGAATGATATGGTTTTCTTGTCGTCGAGGATGGTGACTCATTATTGGCTGACAATGATGATCCTCTTACCTACAAGGAAGCAGTTGAAGGCACAAATTCTGTCAAGTGGAAAGAATCCATGAATTCTAAAATGGATTCCACGTACCAAAACCAAGTATAGATTTTGGTAGATCCTCTAGTTTATGTAAAGCCTATTGGTAATAAATGGGTATTCAAGATGAAACTGGACATGGAGGGGAAATTCACCACCTATAAGGCATGACTGGTTGCAAAAGGTTTTAGACATCGTCAAGGAATTTACTATGATGAAACTTTTTCACCGGTTGCAATGCTTAAATAAATCAGAATCCTATGGCCATTTCCACTTACCATGACTTTGAAATTTGGAAAATGGATTTCAAAACCGCATTCCGTAACGGGAACCTCCAGGAAGATGTCTACATGAAACAACCTGAAGGGTTTGTGACTCCAAAGGCTGCCAACAATGTATGAAAGTTTTCGAAATCCATTTATGGAATAAAGAAATCATCAAAGTCATGGAACATTCGTTTTGATAAAGATGTAACAGAATTTAGATTTATTAAGAATGAATGTGAGCCTTGTGTCTACAAGAGGTTTAGTGGAAGTGCAATTGTTTTCTTAATAGTATATGTTGATGACAGATTACTAATTGGAAACAAATTACCTGTATTATAGTTAGTTAAGGCATGGTTGGATAAATTCTTATCCATGAAAGAATTGGGCGAGGAGGCATATATTCTTGGGATCACAATCCATCGTGATAGATCCAGGATAATGTTGGTCTTAAGTCAAAGTACATACATTGACAAGATACTGAAGAGATTCAATATGGAATAGTCCAAGTGGGGACTGTTGCCAGTGTCACATGGCATTCATCTTTCCATGAAAATGTGTCCTCAAATACATGAGGATATAAAGATAATGGAAAGGTTCCTTACGCATCCACGATTGGATCAGTCATGTTTGATATGCTATGTACAAGGCTAGATATTGCTTACACATTAAGTGTGGTAGGCAGATATCAAGCTGATCCAGGAGACCGCCATGGGATGGTAGTCAAGACTATCCTTAAGTATCTGAGGCGTACTAAGGATATGTTCCTAGTTTATAGAGGAGATGAAGAACTAGTCATCAGAGGACATGTAGATTCTAGTTTCCAGACTGATCAAGATGACATGAAGTCATAGACTGGATACATATTCATTTTGAATGGAGGTGCAGTGAGCTGGAAGGGCTCAACGAAAAGTGTAGTGGCAGATTCTACAGTGGAGTCCGATTATATCGTAGCATCTAAGGCAGCTAAAGAAGCAGTATGGATTTAAAGCTTCATCCAAGAGCTGGATGTAGTACCGAGCAGTAAAGATCCTATCACACTCTATAGTGATAATACTGTAGTGTTGGAACTTGAAAAAGAGCCAAGGTCACATCAGTGGACAAAGCACATACTTCAGAAGTATCATCTCTGGAGGGATTTTTCTCAGAGAGGTGAAGTTTCAGTGTGCAATATTTCCACAGAAGACAGCTTGGCGGACCCCTTGACTAAAGCCTTGACTCAGCACAAACATGATCATCATGTGAGGTCTAGCGGACTAAAAGTTTTAGGCAGTTGGCTCTAGTCCAAGTGGGAGTTTGTTAGTGTTGGTGTCCTAAGAACCAACTATTTTGTACTTTGATTACATAAATTTTCACTTATTATATATTGTTCATTTTTCGGCATGACTATAATAAAATAATGTCCTGTAATATTTGTTTCATTAATAAGATAATGGCAGATCCCCGCTATGATGAGAACCTTGAAATGCTATAATAATATTCTTAAATAAAGTTCTATGGTTGGATGACATACTATGATAGGACACATAGTATACAGACCATCATGTGCGAGTACTCCTAAGAAAATGAGACTCTCTCTCATGTAGTTTTCACTTGGTAATCTCTAAGATGGGAGATTATGAGAACAGACCCACCTGTAGAAATTCTACATGTCTTAGTGTCATCAGACATTTCTATCTACGATCATGTGTAATGGTCCTTAGACTGGAATATTATCATTAACTCATGTAATGACTCACACAATTAGATTTACTGATGAAAACCGTCACGCATACAGTTGGCGGGAAGTAGGGTACGTTGGATGCGTCATGAGTGACATGCTGTGAATGGATAAGTCAAGGAAGGATTTTCCCCTTCCATTTATGGAAGTTGATATATCGGCCCTTTGATTGAAATAGAACTATCGCATAACATTCCATAACCATGGTGGGAAACGACGAGTTTATTTCAGGAAGTCAAAGAATGATTGATCAAGCATATAGGTTTATGACACTTCCATGAAACCTGCTTGATGAGATATTGAGACAAAGGGATTAAATTACACAGTAAGCGTTCATATGAGGTGATAGGTCAATGCGGCGTCAACTTATTTCTCATGGGTGCCTTGACCCATTACTAGACAGTAATCTTGGACTTTAGGCAAGCCCACCTAATGCCAACAAGAAAGAGGCCTAGAGGGTCACACAGTAAGTGTATTCAAGTATCTCAAGTAGAATAAATATTATTCCCATACATGGTTTAATAATTAATCAAGGAAGCCTAAATCGTTTTAATGATAAAGGAAGAAGGAAATGAAAAACAAGATATACACGCAGTGTATTAAAGATTACACGCCATGTAGTTTTTCATGGAAAACAAGTACACGTCGTGTATTAATAATTACATGTCGTGTAGTTTTCTTTATAGAAAGGAAGTGAATAAATAAAAACAAGATATACACATCGTGTACATTGAATGTACATGTCGTGTAGTTTTCGATGAGAAACAAGTACATGCTGTGTATTTATTAATACACACCGTGTAGTTTTTCCAGTCGGTATTTTGAAGATATAATTTTGTTTTAAATGATATTTATTATAATCAGCATGGGCACATGTCAAGGAATTAATTTTTTGACATGGGGGTTTTAAATAAGATTCAATGAAATAAATAAAACATGTAACGTGTTTATTTATTGTCATAACTCTACAACCTCAAACCTGATTATAAATATCTTCACAACCCAACTCTTTTCTGACACACAAGAGAATTGTTGTGCACAAAAACTCTGGAGAAATCTTTCATGTCCTAAAGAACCTCTTCCTCCAAGAACGCTCTCAATACCGAGAGAGATCCTCTTCCATCGGATCTAGACGATCTAAGGCGGACAATGCAAGCAAAGGTTTCTCCACGCTAGCACCCGGAGACTCCATTGGCGACGTCCCGAGATACGAAGTACACATGTGGATCACTGCTAGAGGAATTCTACACTTGGATTCTGCGACATAACGACGAATCACATCGGAACGTGATCAAGAACATCACTGAAGAAAGAACACCCAAAATGTATTTCTTTTCAATTGATTAAACTAATTATAATCAACCTGTAACGATCCTACTTTGTGGTTCTAGGACATTCCTTTTCTTTGTCCATGTCTATGATTCGGTCCATGGAGACTAGCGTTTATCGTCATATTGATCCCATATTGATCATTGTTAATGACAAAAAGCCATGCGGGCGCATCCACCCATGCCCTTTGGCTACGCCCGGAACCTTCGCTATCAACTTCATGGATAATTATTTGGGATCCCTAAACATATCCCTAAACATGTCTTATAATTTTTCAGTCATATATTAATTCATGGTGAACCCATTGTGCTTCCATAGTATGTATTCGTGAAGAATAGATGAATATAATATAATGCGGCACTATTTTTTTCATTTAATTCTTCATTATATATTTATTTTATTGTGATTATACCTAATATTTAATTTTTATTTACTTATGATTTCATTACTATGAATCCCTTTTATCTCAATGTAAATTTTACTTTAAAGATGATCCCTTGTTCGTTAGTTTCCAAGATTTGATATCACTCTTGAATCTTTTTATTGACCCTTACTCTTCTTCTCATGATTTGATTGAGTAGAATAAAAAACCCACTATTCTGATGGGTTATGGAATTATTTATTATCAATGGAGGTTTGATATAGAGACGATATCGTTTTTTTTATGTGATGGAAGAAAAAATATTATTTTTAGTGGTGTCACATTATTGCATGGATAGAGTTCTCATTCCATGATTTTGGGGTATGACAAAGGATAAATTTACAACACAATGTGTTTCACCATGAACACCCCCTTATATTGGTGTCTAAAATTATATTATAGTAATTATTACATGGAGATTGTGAATTGTGAAGTTAATTCTATATGAGGTGCGTCATGGCATGATGATTCTAGATATAGTGTTATAAAAGCAGTTTTGTCATGACTGTATGAATTATGGCATGAGGAGGAAGGAAATTGGAAACTAGTGTGACATGAGGTGGTTCTATAATGGAATATATCCAATGGATCAGATGTTTTTGAATGAAAATATATCTTACATTGTGACTATAGAGAACCCTTGATAGAAATTCCAAAAGCCTTACCTTCATGGTTATTTACAAATATTTTCATCCATGTATCAGATAATGGTGATGATATATCATTTCCTAAGAATATTTCAAATTTATATTATAATGGGGTGATCATTTAGGCCACCTTATGTTATATATAAATGTTTGGATATATTTATTCATTAGATATGTAAGAATAGTGACTTTGTTCTTGTGAGATGGTCGGGGTTAGGTACACCCCTGGTGACATTGGAGATAGTGTTTGGATCTCCCATAATCCCTTATAGTTCAGTACACCCCCACATTCTATGGGTTTAGATCCCCCAAATCAATATGGTTACAATAATCCCTTGATACCTTTGATGTGTAACCCCCCACACATATTTGACAGATTCCAATACTCATATATATACTCAACGTGAGGTTCCTCTATCCATGGAGTTAGGTACTCCTTCATCAGATGCATACCAGTCAAAAAAGTGTGTTTCTTTCATTAGGGTTTGGTACTCTCACTTCCCACATGTTTACCTCATCAAGAAAATGGTCCCCTATTATATAATTTTAGAGGTGATATGGGTTTTATTTAACTAGGTAACTTATATTTGTTGGTTTCTTAAGGTGATTTATTTTTTCTTATAAAGATAGGTTGTTCATGTGTGGTACTTGGTATCCCATTTATTGTACTTAGAATAATATTTGGGTTTTTTTAGATCATTTTGTTCTTTTTTCATAAGTTGGATGTCATTTACCTTAGTGAATCTATGTTTATGAACCGTTCATTCTTTTTTTTTGTTTTTAAGGCGTCCTATTAGGAATTATTATGCCCAATAGAACTAGTTGTTTTTTGTTGTATGGAAAAATATTGAATACCTATATATTTTGAAATATGACGAAATTCATTTCCCTAGTCATTTTGGTGATCATGGTTGTTTAAAGACTATGTTAAATGGGGAGTTACTTCATAACATGTTGTTGCACAATGGGTTTTATGTTGGAAAATCCCTATATTAAATAGGGAGGCTTGTATCATATATTTTGGAATCCATTTTCTACCTCATGTAAGATTAAATATTATGAACATAATAATTATCAAAATATTGGATTATTTAGGTAAGGATATCCCATGAAATTAACTATAGGTGCATCATGAAATGATATAAGTCATTTTTGATTATCAGGAGTTCTCGAGTTAAATAATAAATAGTAAATCAATCATAGAGTAACTAGTTTTGAAGGATGGTTTTCAAAGAAAAGTTATCTGTTGTGGTAGTTTTTTACCATTCTAGTGATTTTTCCAAATTGATCAAAAAATGGTCATTTTGAATAGTGTTCAATTCGTAAAGGTTGGAAAACTATATGTTTTGAATAAAATTGATGAGTTGGAAATTTTTTATCTATTAAATGGTTAAGAGATGAATGTTTTTAACATAAATGATGTTCAATGATATAAATTTGTATAATGATGATCCAATGGTTTTATTTGAAGTAGTGGAAATTCAATTAATTTAATATATTGGATATAAATTTGAATTAAAATTTAGAATCTCTTAATAGAAAATTGAGGAAGGCCTCCAGGATAAAGGAGGAGAAATGTTTTGATAGAAAAGTGTGTATATAAGAGGGAAAGAGTATATAGAGTTTAGAAAAGGGAGAAATAATAAAAAAATAAGGTTTTTATTAACATGGACTTTATTTAATATATGAATTACATTTATTGAAATTTTATGAAATATAATATTATTGAATATCATTTTTTAGGAGATAAAGTGTTGTTAGTAAAATATGATAAGGAATGGTTTATAATTACATCAATTGAATGGATCATATGTAGTTCCATGATTAAATGGTATAGATCTTAGAAAAATAATTCTTAATATAGAATTGTCTTTATCTAGAGTCTTATTATTGTGTAAGGTTTTTTTTAAGATAAAATATTCAACTATTATTACAAGGATTATTTTAAATTTGGTCATGGGATTGGGTTTACCTTATGGTATATAGTCGATTATCACATCTAAAATTAATATGGAATGGAAAAAATGTTGATCTTAGATTGACCTACATATTGATAAACTCATAATAAACCTATAATTCTATAAATTTATATCTTATAGAGTAGTATTTAAAAGAGGAGAATGGAGTGATCCTTGCGCGGATGTGAGATACTCCCTAAACCTTTTCACAAGAAGTGAAACTTGGTGAGGAGTGACATCACCAAAATCTTATATCCATCAAAATAGTGAGTTTAGAGTGGATTATTATTACACCAACACAATGTTGAGTGTATGGTTCTATAATGTATCCTAGTGCAGGTGAACCAAATAATACCTTAGTGCCTATTTATTGATTTATGTTCATCATATAAATTTATTATTCTAAGTAGTTTATATGATCAATATGTTGAACACTCATTCATGTTAACATATAAAAAAGATCCCATAAAAAGATGATCGAGTGAAAGAATAACTTGAGTTATGAAACACCTTTATTCACCCACTCTCAATGTGTCTTTTAAGTAATAATAATAAACCTTATAAATATTTTATTAGAACATTTTAATTCAATAATGAGATGAAAATTAAGTCAAATTATATTTCTATATGATACAAACATTTATAATGTATTGTTCCTCCAACTTTAGCTTCTTAGGCCAATCGCACAGGCAAATAAATCATTATATTTAAAAATAATGGTAGGAAGAACAACTAAAAATGAAATAAAATCTATAAAATTCATTACTAAAGTTTCCCAAAATCATTGGGTTTAAGGTTTTATTTCAAATCTGTTTATATAAATTTTTAAAAACAATTAGGACTCTAATTTTTTGTTTTGGTATCAAATTATTCATTTCCAATAATATAAACTACTTCATCAATATATATGAGTCATAAATTTTTATTCTTTATAATTTATGATGATTTTGGAAGAAACATTATAAAATGTTTCTTTAATTCCCATTATGTACTTTCACACCTTTTAATATTCAAAGGAAAACATTATTTTATTTCTTTTCTAGTGAAAAATTATGATTGGATACTCCCCATTCTAATTTCCCCATTGATCACACTTCATATTCATTAGCTTTGAGTATTTTTTATCATTTAGATGATCCTTTAAACTCCCATTATCATTAGTAAATATAATAAAACCACATTTTCATTCACATTTTTTAAATGTTAATAACACCATGATTATGGAGTAACAAATGAAATTCCTAAAAATTAATGTTTGAAAAATATGCAATATTTATTTCATTATTGTGTTATAGTTTTATCTGATTGTTTATAAACTCTTTTCCCCCTTAATTTAAATAAAATAATTTTCTAATAATTATACCAACATGTGATAGTTTTTCTAAAAGTTTAAATGGAATTTATAATTTAGGTGGAATCCCCAAATATATTTTTCAATTTAATTGGCACTTGTTATAAAAAAACATTGTTATATATATCAAGGAATTTATGATCTAATATAAGACACTATATTTTTCTATAAGAAATTAAATTATTATTAAAATAAAAATTTATAAACTATACAAGAAAAACTAATATACATTTTCCAAACTAACATATTACATAGTACAATAATTTCACTAATATTCTATAGTAGGGCATGAATTTTGAGCATTTTTATTGTAGATCCATCCGATGATTTTACACCATCATTCTATAACTCTTAAAATTATTGGATAAATTAATGGAGTTATACATGAATTCTATTTTATGGAATCTTCTTTCCAAGAATAATCATTGATATGATGAATGATATTTTTTACATGCAAATTATGTTCAAAAAATTGAAAGGGGCCAAAATAACCAAAAAATGCTAAAATATATTTTAAATGGATGGATATATATATTTTTAATATGAATCAACCATTTCTAGGGTCACAAGAGAAATTTTTATGTTACTAATAAAAAATATTTTTAGATTTCAAATATTTTGGATAATACATAAGCTTATCATTATTATTATTCAAGGAATACCACTTCAAATTCTCATTGGCTTTAGATTACATGAATAATATTTGAAATTATGATTTTAAAGTAAATTAACATAAAAATGTCACATAAATTGTATTTTTTGGATTACTCATGGTAGTATGCTAATTAATATTTCCATAAATTTTTTAAAATTCCATCTATAAGTAAAACATTTTTTTTACACTTATCTATTTTAATATTATCCCTAATATAGGATTAAATCATTATGTCATAAATATATCTTCATTTAACTAAGTATAATATTTACAAAAACCATATTTATTTAATAAAATATCAATGAGATCCCATATATATCTAATGCATCATAAAATAGTTACAATATCTTGGATTTTTATTCATGTATAATTCAACATAGGCACATGATATGGTAAAACCTAAAAAATACATTTCTTAATTGTCACGACCTGCCCTCGGGGTCCGTGCCGTGACTACCCCAAGCCCGCCTTCCATAGGCCAGGGGCTGGCGACTAGCACCAAGGCGTAAATCCCGGTAAAAAGGGAAGGCATTGCCTTTGAAAAGTAAACACACACCACAGAGTAAACAAGCGGAAAGTAAACACTAAACAAGCAGAGTACGACTGAAAGTGCGGAAAAGTAAATGGGCCAGAATTCAAACCCAAACTGAAAGTAAAGTACAACTCAAAAAGGGAAAAACAACAACTGAAAAGTAAAAGCCGCTACTCCGAGCTGTCCACTGGAAATCCCACCTGAAGGGTGGGTACAGATAGCTCCTCAACTCCACGGGTCCCGCCGTCCGCTCCGTGCAAGTCCCGCCCAGTGGTCCACCTCCGGGTACCGTCCCGCTCTGCGAGCCTCGGCTAAGGTCAACGCTGTCCATCGTCTGCAACCAACACAACGTAGTGCGGGCAAAGCCCGTGCAGGGGTGAGTATAAGCTACTCAGTAGGGACCCCGAGACCCCTGAAGGTCTCTCAAATCCACAAAGGATAAACCACAAAGAAAAGTACAATCACGAAGTAACAACCGACACTGCTTAGGTATATGCCCATACATATACCTAAGTCATTAATTCAGATACGCTCCAACCTCCGAGCCCAAGTACAACTCAGTCCACGCAGGAAAATATACGTAATCCACAAAGGGAAGCAATACATAATCCACACAGGATTGCACAACACAATCAACACAGGAAAGTAACAGGATTCAGCTCACACAGGTATACTTCTTCAAGGATGATAAAGATGATCACTGATCCATCTAAGTCGTCGGACCCACGAAGGATCGATAGGTAACTAACCCCCGCAAAGACCCACACAGGATCGGGCCCACACAGGACCTGTAGGCACTGGCTCACACAGAACCGCTGAGCGCGGACCCACACAGGATCGGACCCACACAGGATCGGGCCCACACAGGACCTGTAGCACTGATCCACGTAGGATCGCTGAGTGCTGATGTCGTCGTCGTCGAATCCACACAGGATCGGGCCCACACAGGACCTATAGCACTGATCCACGTAGGATCACTGAGTGCTGTAGTCGTTGTCGTCGAATCCACACAGGATCTCTGTACTGTCGTCGTCGCAGTCACAGTAGCAGTAGTAGCAGTAGTAGTCGCAGCCAGCACTAGGGTTCCCGCACACAGCAAGCTCGTACAGAGGGTCCGCTCCACGAGCCGAGAGGCTGATACATCAACTGTGACGAAGACCGAAGTTGATGTATCCAAAAGTTCCGTATCGTCAACAGGAACTCAACGTAACAGACGGCGCGTCGATCGGACGCCCGGTCTGAGAGTTATTGGCATTTTCGTCTCCGGGGCCCGGTTGGTTTTTAACGCAAAACCAACCCGACCGTACTCCACCTGCGTCCAAACCTCGGGCGGAGTATGCCAAAAGATCCGTCTCACTAAGAGGAACACTACGCGACTGACGGCACGTCAATCGGACGTCCGTAGCTCAAGATATGAGCGTTTCCGCTCCGAAGGCCCGGTTGGTTTCGTGAACGAACCAACCCGGCCGAACTCAAAGTAACCCGAAACCTTGAGTGCGATATACTGAAACGACCGTCTCGATCCAAGGATCGCGTTACCGCTTACGGTTCGTCGATCGGAGGTCCGAGGCTCATGTTATGGGCCAAAAACCAAATCTGGTTCGAAACGGGGGGGTCCGGGTCCGGGCCGACCCGGCCCGACCCCCCCCCTGGGCGGCGCGGTGGCCGGCGGCGGCGGCCGGCGGCGGCGGACGGCGGCGGCGCGGCGGCCGGCGGCGGCGCGGCGCGGCGGCCGGCGGCGGCGCGGCGCGGCGGCCGGCGGCGGCGCGGCGGCCTGGCGGCGCGGCAGCGCGGTGGCGGCGGCGGCGGCGGCGGACGGCGGTGGCGGCGGCGGCGGGCCGCGGTGGCGGCGGCGGCGGGCCGCGGCGGCGGCGCTTGGCACCGCACGTGGGTGGCACGCGGGGCTAAGCCCCGCGTTTTCTTCAAAGTGGCGCGGCAAAGGCCGCGCCGGTTCTTTTAAAACCGCCCCCCCCCCCCCCCCCTTCACGTGGGGGGGCATGCTGGCGCCGAACCAAGGGGGTGGCTGCCCCCTTCCCTCAAGAACCGCCCGCCTCATTAAGAGGGGGGTTTTGAAGGGTTGGCTGGGGAATTAAATTCCCCGGTTTTAAGTCATCCGGCCGGCCAGCTGGCCGGCCGGTTTTTACCAACAGGACCGGAAATTCTGGTCCCGCCTTTGACTTCCGACGCCGGCGGCCCGGCCGCCGGTCTCCTCTTCCGCCGCGGCCCGGAACCGGCCGCGGTCTTCTCGTCCCGCCGCGTCCCGGAACCGGCCGCGGTCTCCTCGTCCGGCGCGGTGCGACGGCACCACGCCCCTTCACCGTACCATGATTCCTTCCAACGCGGCGTGACGTCGTCGCGTTCTTGAAGATTCTCCTCGGCGTAACGCGACGGCGTTGCGTAAATTATAAGCACGATCATCCGCGTGGTGCGACGGCACCACGCCACTTGCTTCCACCCGCATGAATAGAACAAGAACGATAGAGGGGGGTTCGGCCGTGTTCGTGCGGTCCGGCCCCCCTCACGTTAAAATAATAACGTAACTTAAAATAAATCAAGTCACACGTTAGTCTTGATAAAATCACGATCATGAATAAAATAAGGAAACCAAAAGAAAACGACAACCCCTACCTCGGGTTTGAGATTCGAAGAATCGTCTACGTCCCGCGGAAGACGGCGTCGCGGAGGTCGGGCGTCGCGGTCGTCGTTCGTCAAATCCGTTGACGAAGTGTTATGCCCGAAGAGACACGACGTTGGCGGATCTTCGTTTGCCGACGAAGAAGGTCCGAGGAGAAAGAAGAGGTCCGAAGATACCGGACCGCCGAGTCGATGATCCTTGACGAAGTGTTGTCGTTCTTCGTTGAGGATGAAGACGTTCTTCGCCGGAGAAGATGAAGTTCTTCAAGAGACTTACAGCTCTCTCCTCCAATCCTCAACACAACCAAACTAACCCCAAAAATAAAATAAGCTAATCTTATTTTATTAAGTCATTCTATGAGTTCAAAATTCAAAAACTTAAATCCATTAAATGGATTTGTGTGTTGGCATGATTAAAGTGAGGAGAGGGAAAGTCACCCAATTAATGGGAAGTTTTAAAGGTTAAGATGAGTTACACATATTAAGTGGGGGGTTTAGAGGAGTTAGGGAAGGTGAGGGGTTGGGCTCGTGTGGGCCCCACCCCACCTTTATTCTCTCAAGGGTAGTTAACAACAAGTAGGTCCCACCCAACTTCCACACATAGGTTTTAACAAGTAAAAATAAAATTGTTCATCACAATTTTATTTAACTCAAACTAAAAACTCCGAAACGTAACATTCAACCCGCAACAAACGCAATTCCCGAAAAGGTCTCATTAAGCGAATATCGGTGCTGCGAGTTCATCGGTGCCCTCGGATTTCAATTCCGAGCACCGGATCAAAAGTTAGGAAAACCCGCTCGTTCGTTCATTGAACGTACCCGAGCCAAACTTCGGAAATTAATTCCGGGCACTCCGGGCCTCGGAATCAGGTGCCGTCTGAAACCGCGCTCTTGTAAAATTCTAAAGAAAATTAAGAAAAAAAAAATATTTCCCTTGAATTTTACGGGTCTTTACATTACTCCCACCTCAGGGCTTTACGTCCCCGTAAAGATACAACAAAAACTAGGGAAACAAATGAGGGTACTGAGCACGCATCTGAGCCTCCCGCTCCCATGTGCTCTCCTGGAGATTCCCGTGCTGCCATCTGATGCGCACAAGAGGAATCGATCGCCCACGCAGGACCCGCTCCTGTCGATCCTCTATCTCCACCGGGACCTCCGTAAAAGTCGCCCCATCGTCAACGTCAAGCTCCCCATGGTCAATGATGTGCGTCGGGTCGTGCACGTATCTCCTCAGTTGGGATACGTGGAAGACGTCGTGCACCCGGTGCAACTGAGGTAGTAGAGCCAGGCGATAATCCACCTCACCAATCCTGCTGAGAATCTGGAAAGGTCCGATGAAGCGCGGAGATAACTTGCCGCCTCGGCCAAATCTCCGAATACCACGTCGAGGTGAGACCCGCAAGAAGACGTGGTCGCCATCCTCGAACTCCAGTGGCCTCCGCCTCCTGTCAGCGTATGACTTCTGCCGGCTCTGAGCTGTCCTCATCCGCTCCTAGATGACCTGGACCTTCTCTGTCGTGGCCTGGACCATCTCCGGTCCCATCAGAGCTGCAAGATTTCTCTTTTTCCGAAAAGAGAAATCTGGTCTCATCCCCTGGATGAACCACATTCTTTGCCTAAAACAGTCAATCCTAACATGGATGATACTAATCCATACTAAGGATGACGTCGTAAGGCCTCGTCGCTACTACTAAGAGATTCAACCGTTACTCTCGCCTCTAAGGGTTGAGTCACACTGTCGGCATCAGTGTGTGGTAACTGGGTCTCCTCCAGTAGATGTCTCACAAGTGAGGGTCAAGTCAACAGCCAAAACTGGAACCTCTTAGTAACATTATGATAGAGGATAGGAACGAAAACATCACAAGGTATGCGTCTTTTATTATTGCAGCTCATAATACAAGACGCTACACAAAAGCAACAAGGAACCAGAAGTACAAAGGATGTATCCACTAGTTCTGCTCCTGTCCATCGGCTCCCAGAGCTCCATGATCGAAGGCCTCGGCTGCCTGAAGCTGAGCTCTCCCCTGCGGTCGGGGTGGACCTCCTGGTGGTGGTGGTGGTAGAGCCTCAAAGCGTCGTCCACCACCTGCTGTTCGGCCAGCTCCTCTGCCTCGTCCGCCTCCTCCCTGCAGACCGCCACGGTCGAACCTCTGCCTCTGCCTAGGTGGTTCCTCAACCGTCTGCTGCTCCTCCGCATGGCGGGTCGGGCAGTCACGAGCCATGTGGCCTTGCCCGCCACATGCATAGCACTGTCTTCCACTCGAAAGACTGGCTCCGCGTTGTGTGCCCTGCACTGCTGAGCCAGTGCCCTGAGGTCTGGTCTATCTGGACCCCTGAGTCATCCGTCGACTACCTGCTGCAGATGACTCAGCCACGTGCCGCCCTGCGGTGGGTCTCTGTGCTGGTGTAGACTCAGTAAGGAAGCTCTTGATCAGAAGGGCCCGCTCCAGTACTCCTGTCTGAGTCGGTATACTGAGGGAGATCAGCGATGCCCTGATCTCGTGTCTCAAACCCTGCTCGAAGGTCCGGGCCCGGAAGAATGGGTCCCGTACCATGTCGGTCGAGTAGCGCGAGAGATCGGTAAATCTCGCCGAGTACTGAGCGACTGTCATGCTACCCTGCCGCAGCTGTAGAAGCTCCTGGATACGCACCACACGAAGGGTGGCTGGGACGAACTCCGAGCGGAAGAGGCTCTCAAAGTCCGTCCAAAGTAGAGATGCCTCATCGTGCACCTGGAGCATCAAGCTCCACCATCGTCCTGCTGCTGCGTGTAGTAGGCTCGCAGCGAGGATCACCATGAGGTCTGCTGGTGTCCTCACTAGCCTAAACACTCGAACCACTGCCTCCAGCCAGTCCTCTGCTGCCTGGGGATCCGTCTCCCCGCGAAACCTGGGTGGTCGCTGGCGCTGAAACTCATGCAGTGCACTAAGGCGACGTGCATCGTCAGCGGCTGCTGCTTGAAGCATCGGGGGCTCGGCGGGTAAAGCTACCGCCGGTGCCACTACTGAAAAAGGGCCCTGTACCGAGGCCTCGTCGCTCGGTGGGCTGTCGTCTCGCTCGACTCTCAGAACCCTAGCTGGCTGCCGTCGTGGGGCCATCCTGAAAAGGAAACAGGTGCGCCACGGTTAGAACAGTATACCTGGTGAGCTGATACAAGTAATCACAAAGAAAACTTGAGACTTTCATAAAGCAGATCAGTATACCCGGTGAGCTGACACAAGTAATCACAAAGAAAACTTTGAAACACACACGCAATTAATGTTTTCGTGCATTAAGTCGGAAATCAGAAGTCAGGGTCCTGGTGTACGGATACGTCGGCCGCCGCACCAACACTGGACTCCCTGGACTGATAACCACACTCAATACGCTAAACATTATTGATTCACATAGAAAAGATCAGAGTTCGTGGTAGAACCGAACTCCTTTGATACCAATTTGTCACGACCTGCCCTCGGGGTCCGTGCCGTGACTACCCCAAGCCCGCCTTCCATAGGCCAGGGGCTGGCGACTAGCACCAAGGCGTAAATCCCGGTAAAAAGGGAAGGCATTGCCTTTGAAAAGTAAACACACACCACAGAGTAAACAAGCGGAAAGTAAACACTAAACAAGCAGAGTACGACTGAAAGTGCGGAAAAGTAAATGGGCCAGAATTCAAACCCAAACTGAAAGTAAAGTACAACTCAAAAAGGGAAAAACAACAACTGAAAAGTAAAAGCCGCTACTCCGAGCTGTCCACTGGAAATCCCACCTGAAGGGTGGGTACAGATAGCTCCTCAACTCCACGGGTCCCGCCGTCCGCTCCGTGCAAGTCCCGCCCAGTGGTCCACCTCCGGGTACCGTCCCGCTCTGCGAGCCTCGGCTAAGGTCAACGCTGTCCGTCGTCTGCAACCAACACAACGTAGTGCGGGCAAAGCCCGTGCAGGGGTGAGTATAAGCTACTCAGTAGGGACCCCGAGACCCCTGAAGGTCTCTCAAATCCACAAAGGATAAACCACAAAGAAAAGTACAATCACGAAGTAACAACCGACACTGCTTAGGTATAAGCCCATACATATACCTAAGTCATTAATTCAGATACGCTCCAACCTCCGAGCCCAAGTACAACTCAGTCCACGCAGGAAAATATACGTAATCCACAAAGGGAAGCAATACATAATCCACACAGGATTGCACAACACAATCAACACAGGAAAGTAACAGGATTCAGCTCACACAGGTATACTTCTTCAAGGACGATAAAGATGATCACTGATCCATCTAAGTCGTCGGACCCACGAAGGATCGATAGGTAACTAACCCCCGCAAAGACCCACACAGGATCGGGCCCACACAGGACCTGTAGGCGCTGGCTCACACAGAACCGCTGAGCGCGGACCCACACAGGATCGGACCCACACAGGATCGGGCCCACACAGGACCTGTAGCACTGATCCACGTAGGATCGCTGAGTGCTGATGTCGTCGTCGTCGAATCCACACAGGATCGGGCCCACACAGGACCTATAGCACTGATCCACGTAGGATCACTGAGTGCTGTAGTCGTTGTCGTCGAATCCACACAGGATCTCTGTACTGTCGTCGTCGCAGTCACAGTAGCAGTAGTAGCAGTAGTAGTCGCAGCCAGCACTAGGGTTCCCGCACACAGCAAGCTCGTACGGAGGGTCCGCTCCACGAGCCGAGAGGCTGATACATCAACTGTCACGAAGACCGAAGTTGATGTATCCAAAAGTTCCGTATCGTCAACAGGAACTCAACGTAACAGACGGCGCGTCGATCGGACGCCCGGTCTGAGAGTTATTGGCATTTTCGTCTCCGGGGCCCGGTTGGTTTTTAACGCAAAACCAACCCGACCGTACTCCACCTGCGTCCAAACCTCGGGCGGAGTATGCCAAAAGATCCGTCTCACTAAGAGGAACACTACGCGACTGACGGCACGTCAATCGGACGTCCGTAGCTCAAGATATGAGCGTTTCCGCTCCGAAGGCCCGGTTGGTTTCGTGAACGAACCAACCCGGCCGAACTCAAAGTAACCCGAAACCTTGAGTGCGATATACCGAAATGACCGACTCGATCCAAGGATCGCGTTGCCGCTTACGGTTCGTCGATCGGAGGTCCGAGGCTCATGTTATGGGCCAAAAACCAAATCTGGTTCGAAACGGGGGGGTCCGGGTCCGGGCCGACCCGGCCCGACCCCCCCCTGGGCGGCGCGGTGGCCGGCGGCGGCGGCGGCCGGCGGCGGCGCGGCGGCCTGGCGGCGCGGCAGCGCGGTGGCGGCGGCGGCGGACGGCGGTGGCGGCGGCGGCGGGCCGCGGTGGCGGCGGCGGCGGGCCGCGGCGGCGGCGCTTGGCGCCGCACGTGGGTGGCACGCGGGGCTAAGCCCCGCGTTTTCTTCAAAGTGGCGCGGCAAAGGCCGCGCCGGTTCTTTTAAAACCGCCCCCCCCCCCCCCTTCACGTGGGGGGGCATGCTGGCGCCGAACCAAGGGGGTGGCTTCCCCCTTCCCTCAAGAACCGCCCGCCTCATTAAGAGGGGGGTTTTGAAGGGTTGGCCGGGGAATTAAATTCCCCGGTTTTAAGTCATCCGGCCGGCCAGCTGGCCGGCCGGTTTTTACCAACGGGACCGGAAATTCTGGTCCCGCCTTTGACTTCCGACGCCGGCGGCCCGACCGCCGGTCTCCTCTTCCGCCGCGGCCCGGAACCGGCCGCGGTCTTCTCGTCCCGCCGCGTCCCGGAACCGGCCGCGGTCTCCTCGTCCGGCGCGGTGCGACGGCACCACGCCCCTTCACCGTACCATGATTCCTTCCAACGCGGCGTGACGTCGTCGCGTTCTTGAAGATTCTCCTCGGCGTAACGCGACGGCGTTGCGTGAATTATAAGCACGATCATCCGCGTGGTGCGACGACACCACGCCACTTGCTTCCACCCGCATGAATAGAACAAGAACGATAGAGGGGGGTTCAGCCGTGTTCGTGCGGTCCGGCCCCCCTCACGTTAAAATAATAACGTAACTTAAAATAAATCAAGTCACACGTTAGTCTTGATAAAATCACGATCAAGAATAAAATAAGGAAACCAAAAGAAAACGACAACCCCTACCTCGGGTTTGAGATTCGAAGAATCGTCTACGTCCCGCGGAAGACGGCGTCGCGGAGGTCGGGCGTCGCGGTCGTCGTTCGTCAAATCCGTTGACGAAGTGTTATGCCCGAAGAGACACGACGTTGGCGGATCTTCGTTTGCCGACGAAGAAGGTCCGAGGAGAAAGAAGAGGTCCGAAGATACCGGACCGCCGAGTCGATGATCCTTGACAAAGTGTTGTCGTTCTTCGTTGAGGATGAAGACGTTCTTCGCCGGAGAAGATGAAGTTCTTCAAGAGACTTAGAGCTCTCTCCTCCAATCCTCAACACAACCAAACTAACCCCAAAAATAAAATAAGCTAATCTTATTTTATTAAGTCATTCTATGAGTTCAAAATTCAAAAACTTAAATCCATTAAATGGATTTGTGTGTTGGCATGATTAAAGTGAGGAGAGGGAAAGTCACCCAATTAATGGGAAGTTTTAAAGGTTAAGATGAGTTACACATCTTAAGTGGGGGGTTTAGAGGAGTTAGGGAAGGTGAGGGGTTGGGCTCGTGTGGGCCCCACCCCACCTTTATTCTCTCAAGGGTAGTTAACAACAAGTAGGTCCCACCCAACTTCCACACATAGGTTTTAACAAGTAAAAATAAAATTGTTCATCACAATTTTATTTAACTCAAACTAAAAACTCCGAAACGTAACATTCAACCCGCAACAAACGCAACTCCCGAAAAGGTCTCATTAAGAGAATATCGGTGCTGCGAGTTCATCGGTGCCCTCGGATTTCAATTCCGAGCACCGGATCAAAAGTTAGGAAAACCCGCTCGTTCGTTCATTGAACGTACCCGAGCCAAACTTCGGAAATTAATTCCGGGCACTCCGGGCCTCGGAATCAGGTGCCGTCTGAAACCGCGCTCTTGTAAAATTCTAAAGAAAATTAAGAAAAAAAAATATTTCCCTTGAATTTTACGGGTCTTTACATTAATACATAGAACATCATTCATGGAATTACTAATTTCAAAATTAAACTAATTTAAAAAATGAGTTTGTTTTATCAGTAAAATTTACCCTTATATTAGTATCCAATACATCATCCATTAATATGATACCATCTTGATCGGGTAAAATTGCAATTCAGAATTAATAATTTATATAGTTAATATATCAAACATAAACACATGGATAAAATGAGGTGTTACGGTGTTGATAGTGTTTCCCAACAATGTTGAAATAATCATTTAACAAGTTCCGAAATTCGTTATCCACTATTGCGGCATTAACTTGTTTATTTTAGATGTGTAAATAATTGTTCAAACTATCTATAGTTTTCAATTCACCAAGAAAAATATATTAAAAAACATAATAGGAAATTTTTTCAATATAAATTCCTAAAATAATTCACCAATTTTAAAAAATCTTCAAAATTTAAATTATGACAAGGAAATTTTTTATCTTATCCATGAATTGAGTAATAACTAAAAAATCATAAGACATCACAAAAACCATATCATAATTATATGTGATTTAGGGTAATATAATCTAAATTTTATTCATAAGTAATCAATTTCCTACACATTAAAATAGAAAATGTCAATATAAAAGAATAAAATTATATACTCTACTTAAAAATTTGTATCAATCATGATTTTAAAATTAAAAAATATTTTATTCTGTAATTGGGATTTCAATTAAATTGAAAATAAAATTAAAATTGTTAATTTAAAAAAAAAATACTTTTAAAATATAAAATCAATTTGGAATCCTAATTGAAATTATTAAACTCTAATTGATATTTAAATTTTATGTAAAATTTCAATTATGATATTTAAATTTAAAATAAAATTAAAAATACAATTTAACACTCTATGTATGTAAATTAATGATTATCACAACCAAAATAGGATCTATTTTTTGAATACGAAAGTCAAATAAAATATATTTATTGCATAATATATTCATTAAATAAAGAAACAAAATTATTAAGAATTAATTAGTTGTTAAGTTTGGGGTATCATAATTCACTTTAGAATATTATAAATTTACATAATTAAATAAATATTTGTTTAACATTTCTCATATATTTTATTAGTATAAAATAAAATATGACAAATTCATTAAACGACAAGAAATGTGATCAACCAATATAAAATCATTGGATATGGTTTTCCTTATCTAACTGAAGGTGTCTAATATCATATTAATATTGGTATATATCCAATCCTATTGGTCTCATTATTGTTTTAATTGTCATACATGATATAATGATTGAATATTAACATTATCCTATATTCATGTATCATAGTTAGTGAATCCATTTGATTTAATTTAATATACATATTTTATCAGTATGTACTAGCAGTATATAAAAAACTAATATAATAAACCAAGGATATAATATCAATATATAAAACCCTATCTATGATACACGTTCGAAGAGTCCTTAAAATAGTATATAATAATTTATTGAATCATATTTATTGATTTCATAAATAAAGTTTCTAATATTTGTGTATTAAAGTGAAATAAGAAATAAATATAGTGCACAACTAATTATCCTATTGCGATGCATGTGAACATGAGTACGTGTGTGTGATTTTATACATGTGTTTCATACAATAACATATTATATAACCATAATAACATACATGGAACAAAACAATATATTATTAATAAAACATACTAATTAAAGAAGAAAAAATAATATAAATTATAGAAAAATATTATTCATTTAAAAATATATGGGTTTAGTCTGTCATAAATACTCCTAACATAAATATCATTCAATATCCATGTATATGTTACAATTTTAAGGGATAAATTAATGGAATTGATCAACCTAAATATTTTTCTAAACCCTAAAATATGAAATAATTAGGAAAATAATAAAATGGTCATGTTAATAATCCCTTAGTATTTGTAAATCCATGTTAAGGTTTTACATAAATCATCATTATAGTGTAAAAAATATTTAAAGGGTAATTCTATATTGTTTTTAAACAGTTTAATAATGTAAGAAACATAATGAATTAAGGGAAGAAATATGATTTGACCTCCATATTAGGATTCATGAATAATAATGAGAGACATTATGGATGATAGTGTTAGAGTGTCCAATTTCCATTTTATATTTCTAATAATTAAAAAACTTCCTATCTTTTATTTTTTATAATTGGATAGTTTTTTTAAAATAATTTTAACTCTGATGAAAGTTAAATTCATAGAATATTATTCTTGTTTATTATTTATTATTATTATTTATTATTATTATTATTTGTAAATTGTGTGTTAAAATAATTTTCTATGTAATATTTATTATGTATGATGTTTTTATATTTCTATCAATCAATGAAAACCTCTATATTATATAAATTTATTTTTTATGTTGTGTTTTAAACATTTCTATAAGTTAAAAAGATTACATATTAAGTACCACTTCTTATATATTGAAATTTTACAAAGTATAAAATATTATGTATTAATATATTTGTCAAAGGTATTTGGTATTTTGTTTCTATCATTTAAATATATTATATATATATATATGTACTCAAAGTAAAGTATATTACATATCATAATAATTTATTGTATTAAAAATATATATGTGTTTTCAAAGAATGAGAATTTTGCAGAGGAAGAAAACTTATGTATCTCAATGGAACTTTAAAATATGTTACATATTTTGAATAATAATTAATTACATTATGTATATATATATATATATATAAATATTTAAATTTTTTATTTTTATTTTTAGTTTTGATTATTTTATATCTATGTGTTGATTTTTATTCAGTATTTAATTCCTTATGAAATAGAAATTAAGTCTTGTAAAATTTTATTTTATAATTACTCATAAAATTTTCAATTTTAAATTTACTAAAATTTTCATTGTGAATTTTCTGTAATTTTAACTTTGTAATTATTGATTGAAGTATATAAGAATATGTGATGCATAAATTATTGAATGTTTTAGTGATTGAGTATTAAAATAAATGACTTAAATATTCCAATCCATATTTTCTCCATACTATGGAGTATTTTATTTATATTTATACTTTATTCATGAATATTTATTTTATTTATCATGGGTTTTAATTAATATTCATACTATAATATATAGAAACTATTATCAGGTGCCAAATGAGAAATCATATTTTGGAAAAGATGATTGATTGTACCATTGAACACAAATTAGGAATCATTATTGACTAATAACTGGATAATTACTCTATAAATAAATATCAAAGGAACCAAATAAAGAACAAAGACTGAAGAAACATTCCTAAATTAAATTTTGATATTGATATCATTATTGTATACTAATTTTGATCACTATGAGAGCATCATTATATGGAAATGTGTTACTGAAAATATCATGCTACAACGATTATTCTAATTTATATAATTTTTGGTTTTTATAAATATGAATTGATTTATATTTTTCTATTTAATTACAAATGTAGATAGTTTATTATTTCCCATTAAAAAGGAATGAAATTTATTAGTTTTTTCTCCTGTACAAAGGAATTTTTTGTTTGTTTTCGTGCTTCTAGTTGTAAAAGGAATGGATGTATTGGGTTGTGACTCAAAAAAAAATCAAGTTTTGTTGTTTTTGTTATAGCACCATTAGAAAAGGTATTTAGTAATACTTGTTTTGACTCTCATTTGAAAGTAAGTTTTATTTTAAATTATTTATCTAATGGATTAGAGAGATGGGAAGATTATATATAGGATTGGATTACTATGAAAGTCTTTGTGTTCTATATTTAATTTCCACTACACAAACATTTACATTTTATTTTGGCTATGGTTTAAATTATAATTAAATTATAAACTTGTCAATTCAACTCTCCCCCAACCTTATCAAATATCTCATACTAGGAAAGGAATAGTATTTGAGATCTAATTTTTTTATTTTATTATTAATTACTAGAATATTTTATATAGACTGTAAACATTTATGGGAAGATCATTGTTGATATTTCCGTTTAAATTTGAATTATTGGTAGATTCCTCAAAGAACAACTTACGTTGATCGAAATTATTATAGGTAATTGAAAATGAGAATAGAAGCTTACCTCAATCACATGATCATTGAATACTGGACTATCATAGTAGAACCCAATAAACTATCTATGTCTATCATAGATACCTTAACTAGTAATAATTCATTAAACTGTGTATTGAATTATAAGGTTATGAAAATTTTATATTATTTTATTAGTATAAGTGTTTTTATTGATGTATAATTTTGTAAAATTTATAAATGTATATAGATAATTCTTTATGTTATGCATTATAGAATAGAGAAAATAAAGAGATCAAAAATAGTAATGTTATGTACTAAATATCAAGACTTCAAGATGGGAGAATAAGAATATTTTAATCAAGTTTTTTATAGATTTATGAGTATTTTTAATGGAATTAGTTATATTTATGAATCATTGGACAACACTATCTTAGTTTAATGATAACCGAGATCTCTACTAAATAAATTACATGTGAATATGGTCTCTATTGAAAATTGAAAAAGATTCATTGAGTACATGTATAATGAACTCATTGGATCATTACTATAATATAAACATGATTTGAATAATAATACTAATGAATATAGCACTAAAAAGAAAGGTGATTCTTTAAATTAAAATATAAATTTTTCTTACTCTTATAATTATGAAAATTAGAAAAGTGAAAGAGAAAAATATGTTAAACTAGAAATTGGTTTCTATAATTATACAGAAAAAAATTAAGTTTTTTCAAGAATGTTTAGTAATTATTATCAATATGATGGTTAAAAATGATGTTTAAAATGTAATTATAATACTTAAAATGATGATTTTGGAGTAAATTGTCATGAATTTATAAATAAGTGTGATATTAAGAAAATTATATGGTTTTAAATACAGAGATAAAAGATAAACAAATTTATAATAAAAAAGGATAAAAGAGATTCATCACCAGATTAGAGTTTCAAATAGAACTTTTATTCAAGTGATAAATATGAAATTTAAAAGGATTATATTAAACAATGTCATATTGATTAACTAAATAAGGTTAATAGTGATTATATTTTTAGTTATTATTGTTGTTTGGATTTTGGAAAAACTAGTGTTGTTGAACTGAATAAGAAGATTATGAAACATTGAAGAGATATCACAAGGACAGGTGAGTAGTATGAGCATTGTAAATGCGAAAATAAAAAACATATTGAGTAAAACAAGATTGTTTCTGAAAAAAATGAAAAAAAACAGAAATATAGCTTCAGGAAGTAATGAAAAATTTGGTGCTGACTTAGAGAATAAAAAAAGAAAATTAAAAACATAAAAAAGAAATTTAAATTTTAATGGATGATTTAGCTAGTTTTTTAAAAGAAATATAATTTTATGATAAATCGATTTCTATGAAAAAAGTAATTATAAATAAAATTAGTGTTATATACGATAGAAAATTATACAAAGTTTATAGTTTTTTCTTAGTAAAAAGTTCTAAATGAATTATTCTAATTTTTATATGTTTTATATATAGAATGAAAAGTATCTATATTGGATTATGTTCTTTAAAATTTCATAAATATTTTGGATAAAAAAATACTATGTTTCTAATACCATATCTTGAAGATTTCATAAGAATACATGTTTAAAATATATTTTAGACCAAAAAATTCTTCTATTAATTCTATTGGACCCAAATTTCCATGGTTACCAAAACTATCTTCTACTTTATTTTTTTAGGAAATTTTACTAGGAAGTATCATGAAGGAAATATATTATACGAATAGTAGATTATCTAGGTAGATAACTAGAAATTCAAAAAAAATATTATCATATAATATATGGGATGGAGAGGTTGTGAAATTTGGAGACAACGTAAAAGGACATGGAAAAGGTTTTAGTGAATTTAGTGTTAATAATTATTTTATTATTTCTAAAGTTTTATATATTTAATGATTAAATCATTATCTAATTAGTATTTCTCAATATGTGATGGTGGAATTTTTTTGAAATTTTAAAAATATAAATTCCTTTTTTTAAATTATTTTATGTTATTTTATGCTAACTATAACTATAATATCTCTTATATTAATTTTTTTTTTGATAAAATAGTTCAAATATGAATTTTTTTAAAACATCCTTATTGTATTTTAGGTATAGAATAATAAATTAATTATTTTAAATGGATTGATATTTTTACTTTAGTTTAACCACCAAAAAAATAATATATTATTGTAACTATATAAATTTATTTAAATATGCTAGATGATTCTGGATAGATTATAATTAATAGATTTGTATTGGTAATATAATGATTTTATCATAAAGAAGTTATTGATAATGATGATAATTTTCACCTATTTATAGACTATAATATATTTGAATTTTTTTTATGTTATGATTTATTTCAATGAATAAAACTTTATCACAACGATTTGAAAAAGAATTTTTGAATGGAATGATTTCTGAAGATGTTTATGTTAGACAAACATGTAGTTTTGAACGTTAAATGTATCCTAATCAAGTATTAAAATTTTAAAAGGTATTATATGGACTTAAGAAATTATCTCAAGTATATTATGAAATATTATCACATTTTATTTTAAAGATTGGTTTTTAATGGAAGAGTTAACTATACATATTTTATATATAATTATTCTTAAGGATATTTTGATTATTCATATTTATGTTCATGATATTATTTTTAGATAATCTAGTTACTTGTTGAGGGATGATTTTTTTTAATTTAATTACTAGTGAGTTTAATATGATTTTTATAAGAGAATTAAAATTTGTTTTAGGACATCGGGGTTTTCAATGTTATGATGGAATTTTTCTTAATCATTATAAGTAAATTAAGTAATTGGTTAAGAGATTTGTACTTCAATAATGTTAAATTTTAAGAACACAAATGATTACAACTTCTAAATTAGATGCTAATGTTATTTGTAAATCATTTCATATTAAAGTTTTTATAGTGATGATAATAATATTTCTTTATCTAACAACTAATAGACATTATCTTTTTTTTTTGTATCTACATCTGTGATAGATTTAAAGATAAACCAAATAAAATTTTCCTTACTATTGTTAAAATTATTTTACAATATGTTAAAGGCATAGTGAGTCATGGTTTTTTATCTTGGAAAGACTAGTTTTGATTTAAAGAGCTATTTTAGTTCTAATTTTGGAGGATATATAATTGAAAGAAAGTTTACTTTTACTGTTTTTCACTTTCTTGATAAAAGTGTAATTTCCTAGAGTTCTAAGAAATAATTATCCATTTATTTATATATATAGATAAATCTAAATATATTGTTATTGATAGGTGTTTTGATCAATTTTTAGGGATTTGATATAATTTATCTAAATTTTATGTTCATTTTGATAGAATGTTGATTCTTTGTGATAATTCTTATGATATTTCTATTTCTATGAACAAATTACAACATTCTAGGAATAATTATATTGATTTTAGATATTATTTTATTCAAGATCTTATTAAAAAAGGCAATATTAGTTTATATAAATGTTTCTATAGAAGAACATTCAGTAGATATTTTTATTAAACCTTTGGAGGATGTGAATTTGAAGAATATTACGTTTGAACATTGAATGATGGAACTATAAATTATGTATAGAAGAAATATTTAGTATTTATAGTTTTTTATTTTTCATCGCTATTTATACCTATTTTTATTCCCTTTTTTAGTTTTTTGTTATCTATTTTTATATGGATCTGAAAAATATTGGATTTTAACCAATATATATATTAGAAAGACTACAAAAAAAATTATGTAAGTTGTCACTTTTTAATATTTACATATTTCAAAGCTTTCAAATTGTTTAAATAGATATTTATAATCTAATAGTTTATTTATTTGTAGTATGAATTACTTTATGAGGAGTTATCAAACTAACTTGATATATAGATTCAATGGCCTTTTATTTATTTTATTTGATCATGCTATTATTTATTTATTATATCTTTAAGAATGTTAAATTTTAAAGGATTTATTAATTTTACAGAGTTATCATTGAAAGTAGGAGAATATATTTGTGTTTGAAAATATTTATTTTAGTTTATTTTAAACATTTTTTATATTTATATAAATGGGGAGGTGTTTTTATGTTTTTTGAAAATTGGTTTTGTAGTTATCAAAAGAGGATATTTTTGGAGTGGCTCTTTACACTTTTACATTTTCATTACGATAATTATAAAACAATCTATATTCTTTTATACTTATTTAATTTTTTTAATTGTATCAACTCTCATGAATTATAAATTCTTAGATTATTATTATTTTATATTAATTTTTGTTATTATATTGATTATTGCTCTATTTTTCATATTTAGCATTAAAATATATTTCTATTTAAAATATCTTATGTATAAAATTTTAAGATTTATATCTATGTATGAAAACATAGGTATCCATATAAATATTTTACATATGATATGTCTCAAAAAAATTATAAGTTAAAAACTTTTGTATTGAATACAAAATCTTATGTATTGAAATTTTGCAAAGTATAAAATATTACACATTGACTAATCTAAGAAAAATTTTATGTATTGTGTTTATCATGTTTAAATATATTAAATGTCAATATTTTTTAAAAGGTATATAAATTATTATCTGATGTGTTTAATAAAATACATTTCATCAAGTATTTATAATTTTAAAAATTATAAAAACATACATATCATTGTAAAATTATAAAATATATAAAATATTCTAAATAATGTTTATTTATATAACATATGATTATCAATATTTAAATTTATATTATAAATTTTTAGATTTTATTATTCTATATCTAAAAGTTGATTCTTATTTAATATTTATTAAAGTATTATAAAATAAAACGTATGACTTATGATATTTTCTTTCACATATTACTCTTAGGATTTTCAGATTTAATCTTATGATATTTTCTATTATGAGGTTTTTTATTGTCTTAGAATTTCAATTATTAGAAGGATGATATCAAAGGATGTGATAAATGTATTATCGTAACTTTCAGTGACTATATATAATAATATATGTCTTGAATATTTTGGATCATATAGTTTGCATTCCAAGTCTCACTACTGGAAATGTAGGATTTCCCAACGGTTTAGAACCGTTGGGAAAGGCTGCAGAACCGTTGGTATATGTTATACCAACGGTTCTACACCCCGTAGGGAAGTAATCCATTGGGAAAAGTTTTTCCCAACGGTTTACAGTGAACCGTTGGGATAGGGTGCGGAAAAATTATCCTATACCAATAGTTTTCAAGAACCGTTGGGAAATCTTTTTCCTAACGGTTTACAACCGTTGGGAAATCTTTTTCCTAAAGGTTTACAACTGTTGGGAAATAGTGCACAAATTTATCATGTTTTTTCCCAATGGTTCGATGAACCATTGGGAAAACCCAATATATTCACTTTCCCAACGGTTTAGAACCATTGGGAAAAGTGTTTTACTAACGGTTCATAGAACCGTTGGTAAAACAAGGCCTACACATTCTATGCCAACGATTCAAAACCGTTGGCATAGCCTCTGCTGGGAAAATTGCCCAGTAGCTCTGCAATTTCCCAGCACAGCACCTCTACAATTTCCCAACAGATATCCAATTTTCCCACAAGGTATCATTTTGTGGTTCCCTCTCATTTTCAATCCAATTATTGTACCTGCAATAAACTAACACATACATATACAATTATTGTACCTGCAATAACCAACTAACAATTACATATAGAGAACAAATTCATACACATTTAACATATAATGGTGGAACTATACACGTCCATAATTAAATTAGAATTCATAACGTAATTATAATTTAGATGACAATTATATGTGGAATCCGGAAGTCAATTCATAATTTGATCGGTTTTTTTTATACCATATATTTTTACATGAAATAATGTCTATTTTAAACATAATACATACACCTGGAGAGCTACCAGCCACACCGCACCTCAGATTTAGGCGGGGTTGACTTGTACACGTCACATATGACCCATGGATCATTGTTCTAATGTATCGACACAATCCGAATGCGTTTGGTAGGTTTTCCTTATGTCAGTTGATGTTTTTCAATTAAAATGACGTACTTTTGAAATAAAAGGCAGACATTTTGAGTGGTACCGGCCACACCGCTCCTTGGATTGAGGTGGCATTGACTCTTACATGTCACATATGACCCATGGATCGTTCTCCTAAAGTTTCAATGGAAACCGAATGTGTTTGGTCGGTTTTCCGTATGTACTTAAATTGTTATCCATTTTAAGAAAAAAGACAGACACTTTGAGTGGTGGTGGCCACACCGCACCTCAGATTGAGGCGGGGTTGAATCTTACACATCACATATGACCCATGGATCATTTTTCTAAAGTATCGACACAATCCGAATGTGTTTTGCCTATTTTCCGTATGCCAGTTGATGTTTTTCACTTCAAATGACGTCCTTTTGAAACATAAGACATACACTTTGAGTGGTGGAAGCCACACCATGCCTCGGATTGAGGTGGGGATGACTCGTACATGTCACATATGACTCATGGATCATTGTGCTAATGTATCGACACAATCCAAATGCGTTTGGTCGGTTTTCCGTATGCCAGTTGATGTTCTTCAATTAAAATGACGTACTTTAGAAACAAAAGATAGAAACATTGAGTGGTTCCAGCCACACCGCGCCTCGGATTGAGGCGGGGTTGACTCATACATGTCACATATGACCCATGGATAGTTGTGCTAAAGTATCGACACAATCCGAATGTGTTTGGTCGGTTTTCCGTATGTACTTCAATTGTTTTCAATTTTAATCAAAAGACAGACACTTTGAGTTGTGACGGCCACACTGCTCCTCAGATTGAGGCGGGGTTGACTTGTACATGTCACATATGACCCATGGATCGTTTTGGTAAAGTATCGACACAATCTGAATGTGTTTGGTCAGTTTTCTGTATGCCAGTTGATGTATTTCACTTCAAATGACGTCCTTTTGAAACAGAAGACAGACACTTTGAGTGGTGGCGTCCACACAGCGCCTCGGATTGAGGCGGGGTTGACTCTTACACAACACATATGATCCATGGATCGTTCTCCTAAAGTTTCAATTAAAACCGAGTGCGTTTGGTCGGTTTTCCGTATGTACTTAAATTGTTGTCCATTTTAAGAAAAAGACAGACACTTTGAGTGGTGGCGGCCACACCGCACCTCAGATTGAGGCAGGGTTGACACGTACACATCACATATGACCCATGGATCATTTTTCTAAAGTATCGACACAATCCGAATGCGTTTGGTCGGTTTTCCGTATGCCAGTTGATGTATTTCACTTCAAATGACGTCCTTTTGAAATAGAAGACAGACACTTTGAGTGGTGGCAGCCACACCGCGCCTCGGATTGAGGCGGGGTTGACTCGTACACGTCACATATGACCCATGGATCGTTCTCCTAATATTTCAATGGAAACGGAATCTGTTTGTTCGGTTTTCTGTATGTACATAAATTTTTGTCCATTTTAAGAAAAAGACAGACACTTTGAGTGGTGGCGGCCACACCGCGCCTCGGATTGAGACGGGGTTAACTCGTACACGTCACATATGACCCATGGATCATTGTGGTAATGTATAGACACAATCTAAATGCGTTTGGTCGGTTTTACGTATGCCAGTTGATGTATTCCAGTTCAAAATGGCGTCCTTCTGAAACAGAAGACAGACACTTTGAGTGGTGGCGGCCACACTGTGCCTTGGATTGAGGCGGGGTTGACTCGTACACGTCACATATGACCCATGGATCGTTCTCCTAATGTTTCAATGGAATCTGAATGTGATTGGTCAGTTTTCCGTATGTACTTAAATTGTTGTCCATTTTAAGAAAAAGATAGACACTTTGAGTGGTGGCGGCCACACCGTGCCTCGGACTGAGGTGGGGTTGACTCGTACACGTCGCATATGACCCATGGATCGTTGTACTAAAGTATCAACACAATCTGAATGCGTTTGGTAGGTTTTCTGTATGCCAGTTGATGTATTTCACTTCAAATGACGTCCTTTTGAAATAGAGGGAAAACACTTTGAGTGGTGGCGGCCACACCGCGCCTCGGATTGAGGCGGGGTTGACTCGTACACGTCACATATGACCCATGAATCGTTCTCCTAATGTTTCAATGGAATCCAAATTCGTTTGGTCGGTTTTCCGTATGTACTTAAATTGTTGTCCATTTTAAGCCAAAGACAGACACTTTGAGTGGTGGCGGCCACACCGCGCCTTGGATTGAGGCGGGGTTGACTCGTACACGTCACATATGACCCATGGATCATTGTGATAAAGTCTCGACACAATCTGAATGTGTTTGTTCGGTTTTCCGTATACCAGTTGAAGTATTTCACTTCAAATGACGTCTTTTTGAAACAGAAGACAGACACTTTGAGTGGTGGCGGCCACACCGCGCCTCAGATTGAGGCGGGGTTGACTCGTACACGTCATATATGACACATGGATCGTTCTCTTAAAGTTTCAATGGAATCCGAATGTGTTTGGTCGGTTTTCCATATGTACTTAAATTGTTTTCCAGTTTAAGAAAAAGACAGACACTTTGAGTGGTGGCAGCCACACCACACCTCAAATTGAGGCGGGGTTGACTCATACACATCGCATATGACCCATGGATCATTTTGCTAAAGTATCGAAACAATATGAATGCGTTTGGTCGGTTTTCTGTATGCCAGTTGATGTATTTCACTTCAAATGACGTTCTTTTGAAACATAAGATTGACACTTTGAGTGGTCGCGGCCACACCACGCCACGGATTGAGGCGGGGTTGACTCATACACGCCACATATGACCCATGGATCGTTCTCCTAAGGTTTAAATGGGAATCGAATGTGTTTGGTCGGTTTTCCGTATGTACTTAAATTGTTGTCCATTTTAAGCCAAAGACAGACACTTTTAGTGGTGGCGGCCACACCGTGCCTCGGATTGAGGCGGGGTTGACTCGTACACGTCACATATGACCCATGGATCATTGTGCTAAAGTATCGACACAATATAAATGCATTTGTTTAGTTTTATGTATGCCAGTTGATGTATTTCACTTCAAATGACGTCCTTTTGAAACAGAAGAAGGACACTTTGAGTGGTGGAAGCCACACCGCGCCTCGGATTGAGGCGGGGTTGACTCATACAGGTCACATATGACCCGTGGATCGTTCTCCTAAATTTTCAATGGAATCCGAATGCGTTTGGTCAGTTTTCCGTATGTACTTAAATTGTTGTCCATTTTAAGCCAAAGACAAACACTTTGGGGTCCAAGGAAGAGGGTTGGGGGTTGTCTGGGGGCATGTCTGGGGGCTGTCCGGGGGGCTGTCCGGGGGGCTGTCTGGGGTCCAGAGAGGAGGGTGGGGGGGCTATCCGGGGGGCTGTCCGGGGGGTGTTCAGGGGGTTGTCCGGGGTCCAAGGAGGAGGGTGGGGGGGCTGTCTGGGTGGCTGTCCGGGGGCTGTCTGGGGGGCTGTTCGGGGGGCTGTCTGGGGTCCAGGGAGGAGGGTGGGGGGGATATTTGGGGGCTACCCGGGAGCTGTCCGGGGCTGTTCGGGGGGTTGTCTGGGGTCCAAGGAAGAGGGCGGGGGCTGTCCGGGGGGTTGTCTGGGGGGCTGTCTGGGGGGTTGTCCGGGGTCCAGGGTGGAGGGTGGGGGGCTGTCCGGGGGGCTGTCTTGGGGGATGTCTGGGGTCCAAGGAGGAGGGTGGGGGTTGTCTAGGGTCCAGGAAGGTGGGGGGTTCCCAAACACACAACCATTAAAAGACAACAACATCCATAAAAACATATAATATATAAAAATAACTCAACTCCAATACTATACTACGAGTCTAGATAAAACCAACAACTAGAATAGATTAAATATCAAATCTCAGTAATATCAGTCAAAAATGTAAGGGATCAACTTGTCCAACATCACCATCATCATAATCGGCATCATCATCATCATCACCCTCATCCTCATCCCCATCATCGTCCTCACCCTCTTCCTCCTCCTCGTCCTCACCCTCCTCCTCGCCCTCGCCACCCGCCTCGCCCTCCTCCTCTCCCTCCTCCTCTGTGTCAGACTCCTCGCCATCATCATCGTCAAGCTGTACATAATCCTGACCACCGCTAGAACTTTCGCCTAGTGCACCGTATATAGAACGTATCGACGACATATACTCATCAAAAGCTGGGCTGGCATCTGCTGGAAGTGTAGGATGTAGAACTTCAATAAATTTCATAAACGCACTATTTGCCCTAGCAGACTGTTCTGCCGTCTTTGTGGCTCTTTTCTCAGCCTGTTTTGCCGGTGCCCCAACTTGCTGCAGCTCGGTGGCACTACAGCTCGTACCTGAGGAGGGCCAATACCTCGTCGGGGCTATCCTAGGTCGGTAGCATACTCTACCAGAATGCTCCTCTCCCGACACCTGATGTAAGTGATCTGTTGGCCCAAAATTGTCTGGTTCTTGGGCATTGAGGGCCTCTAAAGAAGCCTGTTAAAAATATAAATATATAATTAAGTTACAAAATAGATATTAAAAAATAAATTCAACAGATTAAAACTTACAATCTGCTGCTGAGTCGCTTCGTTGACGGCACTTCCATCCTTTTTTCGTCTACTCGAGCAAAATAGTTTTCCTCGAGGCACGCGTCCTTCAATATTTTGTATTTTCCTCTACAATGACATTGAAAACTAAAGTTATATGAAAACATTAGAAAACTATTAAATAATTGATGAAACAAAAGAAAGTGTAAGTCGTAAAGAAAACATATAAACAATTGTTATACCTGCTTCCTCTCATGATCAAGCATCGTAGTGCGTCCCAGTGTGTGGAGGTATTTTTTTGCATCAATGTTCTTTTTATTTTTTCCAGATGATTCCTAAATAAAATTAGAAAATTAAAAAGATAGTATTAATGAAAAACATGAAAGTTATTATTTAAATACCCCAAATTTTATTAATACCTTAAACTGGGTACTCGTCCAATGAGTACTCATCTGATGATACTGCTATATAGGACAATCATCCACAACTGGTACCGCCTCTAACTCAGTGCCAACTCTATCACACCAGCCCATATTTAACTCATGCTTGTAGGCTCTCCAAATCTCGCCTAAATCCTTTAGACGTTCCGATCGTGCACCCTCACCATCGGGAAAATTAAATCGAAGATGAAATCAAAATATTAATTCATATAAATACAAAAATAATTCATGGCATTAAATAGAATAGATTTTTTTACCAATATCTATGCCCAAGCTCTATCCTTGACCTCATGCGGCAAATTTCTCCACGATAGTGGGCTGACGGGAATGATGTCAGAGTATTTGGAAAGTGTCGCCAAAAAACTCCGACATTGCTGCCCTGTTTTTCAACCATTTGGTTGTCTTCATTATAATCCACCATAACCTGTGTACGGCGGTTCCACACCGAACGCATGCATGTACGCCCCCGCCCAAGCCTCCTGTCAGTAGATGTATCTGTCATGAATGAAAAACAAATATTTTATGAGATCGTGTTATAATGAAAATAAATATTTCTATAAAAATTGTTTAGGGTTCTATAAATATACATGTGCCGGTCTGATCGCTAAGTGCCGCTGGATCCACAGAAACTGATGGAACACCCTGTGGTGGAACAGGAGTCGAAGACGATGGAATATAGAAGCTCGAAGAGACAGAAGTAGAAGGAAAAGAAGATGGGACAACTGTCTGATCGGATGCTGACTGTGGAGTGGGAATCATCATGGGTTTTGAAAATGATGGGCCATAAGATGCAGAAGGTAGCGAAAACATGGGAGGCCTAAATATCTCATGTGTCTCTAACGACACACTGAGATCAGAATGTGGGAAGGATGACATGGCAGTGGGAGGGGCAGGGTCTAGTCGGGTATGCGCAGTTGCTCGTCCACCTCTGGTACGAACCCTCCTCGTACCACTGGCCTGAGTACTAAGACTAGTACTAGGCTCCTCGTCGAATAACTGTCGACGTATAGGTGGATCCTACAAAAACTTTTACAAAACAATTAATCACATGACATTATATATTCTTTAAATATATCAGTTTGAAATAAAGTACTCATTGTAGGCACTAATGGTGGAACGCCCATCTCCGTCATTCGACGATTGTTCTCCATCATTTTTTTCCTTTGTCTCTCTTCAATTGGCTTCATTTCCTGCTTTTGAAAACAAATATGTAATTAATTATAAAAAGAAAACTAATGTGTAACCCAAAAAATGCAATTCAAATAAAATTGCAACCAATAAACATTAAAAATTCACATAATGGTCAATTAACCTATCAATTGTTTTAGAAGAGATTGAATTGATTTAATAAATCATACAAGTTGTAATGTTCACCAAGTTAGAAATATTTTTTGACTATGTTTGAATACAGTTCAATTACAAATTAGAAAATGCAATTCAAATAAAACTGAAACCAATAAACATTGAAAATTCACATAACGTTCAAGTCAGCTATCAATTGTTTTAGAAGAGCTTGAATGGATTTAATAAATCATAAAAGTTTTAAAGTTAACCAAGTTAGAAATATGTTTGACTATGTTTGAATACAGTTCAATTCCAAATTTGAAAATGCAATTCAAATAAAACTACAACCAATAAACATTGAAAATTCACATAACGGTCAAGTCAGCTAAAACATATTTGTGATCAATACTAAATCAATTTGAATATTACCAACCTTAACAACACAACTCGAGGTAAACCAAAAGAATTGAGAACATGGATGAATGATTCTATATATTTTCAACCACAACTTCAGGTTCACAATCAACTCTGAAAATTGAGCTATTTGAGTCATCAAAAGAAATAAATGGATTGGTTCCAATGGCACTAGGGACAGTTTCAATTCCATCATCACCATCATCAAAAATATGTCTTGGAACTACTTCAACTATGACAGCAAATCCAGGTCGAAGTTGGTTTTGACATAAAAAACTTGTTTAGCCATTGATGCCAACACATATGGTTCTTCGGTAGCAAGAGTGCGAGTCATATTAATTACTCGAAATCCTCAATCATCAATAAATGTACCATGTCTCGTCATCAAATCAAACCAATGGTATTTCATCATTGTGACTCATCCATGAGAGTAATAATCCAATATTTTTATTTTCTCAACAACTCCATAATAACCCACATTTTCAAATCGCGGTCTACTATCTGATGCATTGGCATAACAATCTGTTGTGGAAGTAACCATAACACCATCATATTGTGTTCTCATGTTTTTTTCTCGTTAAATGACAATAAATTGGTACCCATTGATAACAATTGATTTACAGTCACGAACCACGGTATTAGGACCAAAATCCAAAGATCTTATTTCCTCAGAGACAGAGTCAGCAGACAAACTCAATACCTGCAATATAAATGACTACTAAAGTTAATTAAATATTGATATAATTATTTTAAACATTAATTTTTTTATACCTTCAATTTTAATCAAGCAGAAAACTCTTTGCTATGCAAAGTCTATCTCCTTCTCAAAGATAAAGAACAATGCTTCCTATTTATCATTGTTTTATGTTCCCTGTAGATAAGAAATATTAATAGTTTAACAGATATATATGTAAGATATACGTAATCAATTTTGTTACCTGATATAGTCATTGAACAAATCACAGTTGAACAAAACTATGCGATGTGCCATCTCCCGCTCATCATGGCTTAATGTCTTCAATGTATATGATCCAGGAATTCCACATGTTTGAGGAAGTGATGGAAAACTAGGTTCAATTTGCTCATACTGTTCTTTTTTATTTGTCATTGGTGTGTTCAATCTTGTAGTAAGATCAGACAAATACATCGAGCAGAAATCCATACTTTCTTGAGCCAGGTAACCGTTCACGATAGAACATTCAGGATGATTTCTGTTTCGGATATAAGACTTTAATGTGAACATATTTCTTTCAATTGGATACATCCAACGAAGAGAAACAGGTCCTATGAGAAGCATTTCAGTGGGAATATGGATAGTCAGATGCAGCATGCATGTGAAAAATGATGGAGGAAATATTTTCCCCAACTCACACAAAGTTAATGGGGCATCTGTCAACATTTTTTTCAAGAAAGGCTTGGACATCTTTTTAGAACAAAGATCTCTAAAAAATGGCACAACTGAATAACAACCACCCTTACATTATTGGAAAAAAGATGACAGATTGCTATTGGACGCAACTCATGCAGTAAAACGTGATAATCATTAGTCTTCAAAGATTTTATCTTCAACTCTCTTCTATTGACCCATTTAGTTATGTTGCTTGAATAGCCATCAGGAACTCTAATAGTGTCTAATACTTCCAGAAATTGATTTTTTTTGCAGGTGTCATCACATAAGAAGCACATGGAATTTGCCATTTATTTTCACTGATACGTACAGGATGCAATTCTGGTCTGATGCCCCAATCCACCAAGTCTCGCCGAGATCGTAAATCATCTTTTTTCTTTCCCTTGACATTTAGAAGAACTGAAAGCAACATTTCGCATATATTCTTTTCAATATGCATTACGTCTAAGCAATGACGTAACAAATTGGTTGACCAATAAGGCAAATCAAAAAATATACTCTTCTTCCTCCAATTGTAACATGTTTCAGTGGAAACATTATTTCTCGTTCCAGATTTCATTTGACCCTTCCCGAATGAAAAACTGAAATCCTTCAATTCATTAAGCACATCAGTTCCAGACATACGCTAAGGTGGATCATCGGTCTCTATGGTATTATCAAATCGTTGAAGATTCATTCTATATGGATGATCCTTTGGAAAGAATCATCGATGTCCCATAAAACTAAAACTACAGCGATGTTTCAGTCTTCTAGATCGTGTATTCTTCATACAAACTGGACATGACAGTTTTCCCTTCGTGCTCCATCCAGACATCATTGAATAAGCCGGAAAATCATTGATCGTCCACATAAGCACAGCACGCATCTGAAATATGGCTTTCGAACATGCATCTTATGTGCGCACACACACATCCCAAAGAAGTTTCAACTCTTTTCTTAAAGGTTGCATGTATACATCAATATCAATGTTGGGATAAGAAGGAACAGATATGTGTATACTCATGAAAGTGAAAGTTTTTTTCATACACAACCATGGGGGAAGATTATAAATGTGTATAAAAATTGGCCATGTGCTGTGCGAAGTAAGAATCTGCCCAAACAGATTAAAACCGTCGCATGAAAGACCCAACCTCACATTACGCACGTCAGCTGCAAAATTAGGATGTCGAGCATCAAATCTCTGCCATGCAAATCCATCTGCAGGATGAACAAAATCATCATTAGTATTCTCTATCTTGGTATCATGCCATCTCATTTTTATTGATATGTCATCAGACATAAAAATATTCTGAAGTCTGGGGATCAATGGAAAGTGCCACATTGCTTTTTTTGGAACACGGGATGGTGGTCCATCAGATTTTGTCTTCCAGCGGGATGTGCCACATTTTATACAATCATTTCGTTCAGCGGTTTTCTCCCAGAATAAACTACAATCTTTCGGGCAAGCATGAATTTTGTTTCTTGAAAATACAAGTTCCTAAACTAACTTCCATGCCATATAGTGGTTTGAGGGAATATCTGCATCATCTGGAAGTAAATCCTTCAAGAGGGTAAGAATGTAATCGATTGCTGTATTAGAAATTCCATACATAGTTTTCCCATGAAACAATCGGATTAAAAATTCTATCTTTTTCATTTTATCGCATTGTCGATATACTGGAGTCGTGGCAACATCATTAAATTTTTTCACCCTATCAATATCATCATTTTCACTAGATGCATCAACTGTCCTCATATTGATGTCTTCTTGAGTCGAAATCCTTTGTTTTTCCTGATGACGAATAAACGGAACCGATCATCTAACAAATTCTCCATTCGAGTCCTTTCATTTCAATCATCACCAATTTGAGATTTCATTTTCTCCCCATTGTGATACCACACAAAGTAGTTTGCTTGAAAACCATTTTTGGTTATGTGGTAGCTAACTTCTTCACGGCTCAACCAAGGTCTACCAACACAATTGGAACATGGGCAGTGTATGCGACCACTATCTGAAGCATTGTGAAATGCAAAATCTATAAAGTTCTCCAAATTGTTTTGGAAATTGCTTGAGATCCAATCAGTTTCATACATCCAACTTCTGTCCATTCTGTAAAAAGAATTTATATAAGTCATTTTGTCATAAACAATTCAATAGGATTGAACTTTAATCGAAAATATAATTAAGTAAACGATAAAGGAATAAAATAGTCAAGGTATCAACTACATATGTGAAAAAAACATACAAATGTGTTATTGAAAAAATGTAAAACCAATAAGAAATTAATGTGTTATATCACATCACAGCATGCCTCAACCCATAACCATATTAGTATGGTATCATGAACATGAATAACATCAACCTTGTGCCATCCTCCTACCCTACATGACCCCAACCACATGCCACATCTTATTATAGCCTTATCACATCACACCTCTCCAGAAAACACTAGGGAAATCATAGTACATCTCACCTGAAGAAACATGGACAATCACCTCGCATATTGCCTAAAAACACATGGTCAATCACTTTTAAAGGAAGAGTAGGGAAGACATGGTTACTATCCAACCATATAACCACCATCATATATATAAGAAAAAATACCCATAACTCAAAACCTCTGATCGTTGGTAAGTTTATCCAACTCTGTTTGGGAATGTGTAGAAATAACATAAAAATACATGATATATAGATAGCACAAAATACTCAACCTATGGGTTCACATTAACTACATAATCACACACTTCACTACTACCATAAAACACATAAACCACAACACCACCACACAAGACACATAGCATTTCTCACTTTCATTTATAAGCCACTTCATTCACACTTACATTGTCCATTCATTTAATGTTAAATTAATTAAATCCATTTACCACACATCCATTTCTATTCCATCTCATTTATTTAATATTTTGTTTTTTGGTTTTAACAGCATAATTTATTCCATAGATAACCAGGAAACTAATAAAACCACCAAACAATAACTCACCATCTCACAATAACCATCGACGCCACGTTGCATCGACCAACCATCTCACCAAAACAACCACATATCACAACAAAAATTTTGCACATCACAAACCACCGCACAACCAAAACCACCGAACAACCAAAACTATGAATCTTCAAAATTAGAACACAGTAAAGAGACATTGCGCCCTTATAAATGTAAATGTGTAATGAAAACATTAATTGGACATACACCGATATAGGGATTTGACTACACAATTCGTGGAACAATCATAAATTTTTACAGAAACCGTAAAATTTGGGAATTAGGAAATTATTCATAGAAGTATATTATTTATAATAGGTGGAACAAAAATATTGTAATCTAACCTGGTGGGTGGTGATCCGATGGAAGATGTGGGGATTGGGAAGTGATTCTGCTGAGGAATCGCTTCTAGAGGAGCTTCTAGAGATGAGAGGAAGGCTCTGGATCTGCTTCTGAATCGTGGGGAGGCTGCTGCTAGCATTGGGGTATTTGGGGGGTTTTTTCCCAACGGTTCATAAAAACCGTTGGGAAAAACCAGTCTTTCCAAATGGTTTCATAAAACCGTTGGGAAAATAAGTTTTTCCCATCTTTTCCCAACGGTTTTATGAAAACGTTGGGAAAGACCGAATGTTTTCCACTTTTCCCAATTGTTTCATAAAACCGTTGGGAAAAGTATCTTCTAATAGGTATTTCCCAATGGTTTATATAAACCGTTGGAAAATACTGATTATACCAACGGTTTCTTGGAACCGTTGGTAAGAAATTGTTGGGAGAACTCCCATTTCCAGTAGTGTCTATATTATTTTTATATATATTTGCTTAATTAACTGATAAAACACTATTTTATTGTATATTTTATTGATAATAAATGATATAATTTCCTCATATTGTGTTAAATATGTTTATTTACAAAATATTTGGGATTAGACCATTCATTTGAATATTTGATGAAAATTCTAGTTTTACCCTTTATAGTTCACTGTAGTATTTAAAAGATACATATTTTTATATTTATTATTTGAATTTGAAATTTTTTAATATCGTTCCTAACTTAATTATATACAACTTTTATTCAGGACACTGGATCAAAAGAATGCAATTTAATGGAGTAATTGGGCCATAAATTTAAAGCTGGGTTGGACTCTCCATAATAGAGAAGCTTCTGTATTGCAGCCATAACTCCTACATATGGGCTTCTATTGAGCCCATATTTGTAGAGGAGATAGAGGACCCATATCCTCACATTGGATCCTTCTCGAAGGCCGGCCAATTCATGCGTTTTGGTGGTCAAATGGGCAGTTCAATTTGCATTAAAATATTTGGCCGAATTTCCACATTCACACTTGAAACCACTTGTAACATCTCCTCCCATCCCCTCTATAAATTGGATTTTTTCTCATTTGGAGGGGTTGGGACGTGCATTGGGATATTTGAGGCAATGGAGAATTTGTTTCACCCAAATTCTCCAACCATTTTAAGAGGGGTAGCTCTTGAAGCAAGGATCCCCTCATCGAAGCCTCCTTCTCTTCTTCATTTTGTAACGTTTTCATTTGTGTAATAAACTTCTTTGTTCTTCTTTTATTTCTTACCTTTTCTTATTTTTTGTTTAAATTTATTCTTCTTTTAATCTTCCTCTTTGGGCTGGAATTCTTGAGTAGAAGCTTTATTGGGTTATACCCATTATAAACCATTGCACATTGAAAACGCTTCTACGATGATTACACCACCCATGGAAGAGTAGTCTTTTAGTAATCGATCTATCTTCTACCCTCTTAATTTAATTATTTTGAATCATTGAGATACTGTAATTCACTTAATATTATCCATGAATTGTGTTTTTTAATTGTAAGAAACTATGCAAGCAATTGAACAATTAACACAAAAACACGTGATGTCGGGATTTTGTGTAAATTGTGAGAGCGCGATCATAATCGGTAATACAAGACCACACGGGATAAATTTGTAGAGTTCAAATATAATCCCTAAACACAATTCATACTCATTTCCAGAATGGATATGTGCCTTAATTTACCACTGAACATAAGCTAATCTTAGAACTTCAATCAAAGCAGAGTGCTGCGATTGCATGTTCCGAAGTTAGCCTAGGGTTAAATTCACATCATCTTCATGGTAAAGTTAATTCTCGTAGTGTTCGGGATTTTACAAATTAAGGGATCATAATTAAGTGAATGTTAATTTAAATGATATTGATTAATAATAAAGTGAAGAGGTAGAGTTAGATCGATTACGCCTTTTAAATAGATTTCTAAAAAAACATCTTCTTGTTGTGTCATTTTAATCAAATTCATTTCAAAACTAAAAAAAATTATACAATCTTCTTCTAGCAAAATTCTTCTATATTCATAAACTACAAAAAGACCCAATCCTTTAAAGTAGTGTTTTTATTCTATTCTATTTTATTTTATTTTTTAGAATACCTCTAACAAGTTGTTAAATTCACTTCCTCCTTTGAGAGACGACCTTGGTCAGCCACTCTGCTGCATCTAAGTACCCCAAATTACACTAATCATTTGAGGGCGCCCACGACAGCGCTCTTTCAAATTGGCGCCGTTTCCGGGGAGGCAAGTAATTATTTCAACCAATTAGAGGTATTTATTTTATTTTACATTTTATTCTCTTCATCTCTTCTTTCTTCTTTCTGTACCCAATCTGATTTTTCTTCCTCTTCTTTTATTTTCTTCTACTTCCTTTTGGACCATCAACTCAAACTTCTCATTTTTATTTTAATATGGTCCAATTTCTTTATTTTCATTTTTATTTGATCTATGACACGAAATAATCCCGAAGATCTCTTAGATCTTGACCCTGAGATTGAACGTAGCCTTAGGTCTCGAATCAGAAATTCTCAGTCTACGGGAAGTTTCAATATTCAACCAGTTGGTGAATTCCTCTCTTCTGAAAACATTGAAATTGGAAGTAATTCAAATTCAAACATAAAAGAGGAACCAATGGATGGAAATAATGGAAATGAACTTAATTGAACCATTCTAGAATTGGCTGCACCTGATGTTAACTATCAACCAAATTGTATTGCATACCCAAATCTCAAATCGGACTTTGAACTGAAATCTGGGTTAATTCACTTACTTCCAAAGTTTCATGGCCTCTCTGGTGAGGATCCCAATAAAATTTTGAAAGAATTTAAGGTGGTTTTCTCAACCCTTAAACAAAGAAATGTTTCTGAAGATCAAATCAAATTAAGAGAATTACCATTCTCACTTGATGGAGCTGCAAAAGATTGGATGTATTATTTGCAACCTGAAGATGTAACTTGTTGGAACGATTTGAAACGTCTTTTCTTGCAGAGATTTTTTACAGCATCAAGGACCACATCCATTCTAAAGGATATTTTGGGGATCAAGCAAGCACAAGGGGAGTCAATGTATGAGTATTGGGAGCGATTCAAGAAGTTGTGTGTAAGCTGCCCACATCACCAAATCAGTGAGAAACTCCTCATTCAGTACTTCTATGAAGGACTCACACCTATGGAGAGGAGCATGGTGGATGCCGCAGCTGGAGTAGAATTTGTGGACAAGAGACCAGCAGCTGCACGTGCAATGATTGACAAGATGGCTCAAAACTCCCAACAATTCAGTGATAGAGGTACACCACATGTTCGAGGAGTACATCAAGTAAGTCCTTCTTCTCTTGAAAGTCATTTGATTGATACTAAGTTAGAAGAATTGACAACTATGGTGAGGCAGATTTCATTATCTCAAAATACATCCCAACCCCCACCTTAAAGGTTATGTGGCATTTGCACTGAGACAAGCCACCCAACTGATTGTTGCCCACAACTACAAGAGACAGAAGTTTGTGCAGCAGTGTTCCCTGGGAGACCATTTCAGTAGCAACAACAACAACCATATCCCCAAAAGAAGTTTGATACAGTATACAACCAAGGGTGGAAAGATCAGTCAGACATGAGGTATGGCTCTGGACAACAACAAAGGCCCCCTTTTCAACCAAACTTCCAGCAGCCTCCACCTTACCAACAAGGTTTCCAACAACCCCAAAGGAGATTCGAAGCTCAAACATCAACGAGTCCGCAACAAGGGAATATTCAACACAAGGTAGACTCTAACACTGATGATATTTTGAAACAAATTGTTCTTAATCAACAGAATGAGCTGAAGAGTCAAGGTTCGGAGCTGAGAGAGTTGAAGACTCAAATGAGTCAGATTGCCACCGCCCTCCATGAACTTGTGAGTAAGAATTCTGGAAATCTACCTTCCCAACCCACTCCAAATCCAAAGGGGAATGTTAGTGCCATCACATTGAGAAGTGGGAAGAAAATGAATGATACATCTGGACCTACTAATCCACTGGGATTCACCTCTACTCTAGAGAAGCTGCATTCCATACCAACTGATGAGCAATCCATGGAGAAAGATAAAGGTAAGAAAAAGGTTGATGATCTTCCTCCTAAACCCCTTCCTTTTCCAAACAGGGTTGTTCAAACCAAGAAGATGGCTGAAGAAGCAATGCAAAAGGAGGTTTTGGACACATTCAAGCATGTGGAGATCAACATTCCTCTACTTGAAGCCATTAAGCAAATTCCAAGGTATGCAAAATTCATAAAAGAACATTGTACCAATCGAAGAGGGCTCAAGGGAAATGAGAGGATCAACCTTGGAAGGAATGTCTCGGCACTCATTACACCAACTCTAGCAATCCCAACAAAGTGCAAGGATTCCGGGACATTCACCATCCCATGTACCATAGGGGAGTTGCACTTATCTGATGCTCTTTGTGATTTAGGAACTTCAATAAATGTGATTCCTCACTCTGTATTCTCTTCCTTGCAGGTTGGTGAGTTGAATCCAACAAGAGTAGTGGTGCAATTGGAAAATAGAGCTACAGCATATCCAGCGGGAGTTCTTGAGGATGTACTTGTTCGGGTAAGAGACATGATCTTTCCAGTAGACTTCTATGTGCTTAACATGGAGGATGATCAGGTAAGTTCTCATGCCCCCATTATCTTAGGTAGGCCCTTCCTCAAAACTACAAAAACTATCATAAATGTCAATGAGGGTACACTTTCCATGGAATTTGGGGATGAAGTTGTGATATTTAATGTTATGGATTCCATGAAGTACCCCTCTGAGGACCATTCTGCTTTTGTTATCTCCCATTTTGAACCACTAAATAAAAACTCCATAGAATTTGATTGTCATATGCTTAGGGAGATTATGAGTATTGGTTTGAGTTTAATGTCTAAGAGCACTTCTGCACATGTTGCTGATACACAATCCTATCTTGGATTTGATTTTGATGTGGATTCATATTCTGATTTTGATCATGTTCACTCTGATTATGAAATGGCTGTTGAGTATGCTGATGGATTTGATGCTTTATTCTATGATTTTGATGATGTCTATTCTGATACTGATTCTCTTTGTGCACATATTTTAGTTCCTTCAATGTATCCACCCATACTACAACCTCCTTCATTAGAACTCAATCCATTGCCACCAAATCTGAAATACTCATACTTGTTGAGTGGTGAGAGAATACCTGTTATCATTGCTAACAATCTCTATTTTGAACATGAAGAAAAGATTTTGAATATTTTGAGGGAGACCATCAGAGAGATTGGGTGGACCTTGGCTGACATATCAGGTATTAGCCCCTCCATTTGCATGCATAGGATTCTCTTGGAGGATGGGGCTAAACCGGTGAGACAGCCACAAAGGAGACTCAATCCCACCCTCCTAGAAGTTGTTAAAAAAGAAGTTGAGAAATTGCTCGAGGCAGGTATAATCTTTCCCATTTCAGATTCACAGTGGGTAAGTCCTATTCAGGTTGTTCCTAAGAAGAGTGGTGTTACTGTTGTTAAAAATGAGAAAGATGAGTTAGTTCCAATGAGGGTGAAAAATAGTTGGTGTGTGTGTATTGATTATAGGAAACTAAATCAGACCACTCGCAAGGACCATTTCCGCCTCCCATTTATTGATCAAATGCTTGAGAGACTAGCTGGGAAAACAAACTATTGTTTCTTGGATGGATTTTCTAGATATTTTCAGGTTCCTATAGCTCCAGAGGATTAGGAGAAGACTACATTCACCTGTCCCTTTGGCACATTTGCCTACCGGAGGATGCCATTTATACATTGCAACGCCCCAGGTACCTTCCAGAGATGTATGGTGAGTATTTTTTCTGATTTTATTGAGACCTGCATGGAGGTATTTATGGATGATTTTACAATGTATGGGTCTTCATTTGATGAATGTCTAAGTAGTTTGGGAAAAGTGTTGAATCGTTGTATTTAGAAGAATCTGGTCCTGAACTTGGAAAAGTGTCCTTTTATGGTAGAGCATGGCATTGTCTTAGGGCATGTGGTGTAAAAACATGGTATAGAGGTTGATAGATATAAGGTAGACATTATTTAATCCTTACCCTATCCTTCATGTGTGCGTGATGTTAGATCATTCCTAGGGCATGCAGGATTTTATCGGTGCTTCATCAAAGATTTTAGTAAGATCGCTCTTCCTATGTCACGATTACTTCAAAAAGATTCTGATTTTGTGTTTGATGATTCTTGTAGGACTTACTTTGATGAGCTAAAGAAGTGTCTGACCACACCACCTATCATACAGCCCCCACGGTGGGACCTTCCATTTGAGCTTATGTATGATGCCTCCAACTTCGCGGTTGGAGCTGTCTTATCTCAGAGGGTGGAAGGACGTTCACATGTGATTGCCTATGCATCAAGGACATTGGATTCAGCCCAATCAAACTACACAACCATGGAAAAGGATTTTCTTGCTGTCATATTTTCTTTAGATAAATTCCGTTCATATTTATTGGGCTCTAAAGTAGTTGTTTTTTCTGACCATGCAGCTTTATGGTACCTCTTGAAGAATCTAGATGCAAAGCCACGACTTATCCGTTGGAGGCTCCTTCTTCAAGAGTTTGACCTTGAGATAAAGGACAAGAAGGGGTCAGAGAATTTGGTGGCAGACCACATGAGTAGGCTTACTCACACACTAGAGGATGACACCTTGGATTAGGTACCACTTCAGGACACTTTCCCTGATGAGCATCTCTATACCATCTCAGGTACGCATCCTTGGTATGCTGATTTAGTTAACTACCTTGTTTCTTCTAAAATACCTGCAAATTTAAAGAAACCTGAAGTCCAAAAATTAAAAAGCGAGTCTAGGTTTTATGTGTGGGATGATCCTTACCTCTGGCGCATGTGTAGTGACCAAGTCATTAGGAGGTGTGTTCCCGATCATGAGTTTGAGTCTGTTTTGCATTTCTGTCATACACTTTCTTGTGGTGGACACTTTGGACCCCAACGGACAGCTAGGAAGGTTTTGGACTCTGGATTATATTGGCCTAGATTATTCCATGATGCCCATGTGTTTTGTAAGTCATTCTCTCGTTGCCAACACACTGGGAACATTTCTAAGAGACATGAGATGCCCCAACAACCCATACTATTCTGTGAGGTTTTTGATGTGTGGGGCATTGATTTTATGGTTCCTTTTCCAAGTTCATATGGTTTCTTGTATATTTTGGTTGTTGTTGATTATGTGAGTAAATGGGTGGAGGCCAAGGCCACCAGGACTGATGATTCTCATGTTGTTGTGGACTTTGTCAAAGAACATATTTTTTGCAGGTTTGGAGTACCAAAGGCCATCATTAGTGACCAAGGGACACACTTTTGCAATAGTAATTTTGCTTCCCTCCTTCGAAAGTATGGGGTGACACACAAAACGTCAACACCATACCACCCCCAAACAAATGGCCAGGCTGAGGTTTCAAATCGTGAGTTGAAACAAATCTTGGAGAAAACCGTGTAGCCAAATAGGAAGGATTGGAGCAACCGCTTGTATGATTCATTGTGGGCTTATAGGACAGCATACAAGACCCCCATTGGTATGTCCCCATTTTGGATTGTTTTTGGGAAAGTGTGTCATCTCCCCGTGGAAGTCGAGCATCGGGCATATTGGGCTACAAAGAAATGCAACATGGATTTGGCCCAAGATGGAATTCAAAGGAAGTTGCAAATTCAATTGCTTGAGGAGATTCGACTGTCATTATATGAGAACTCAAGGCTCTACAAGGAAAGATCAAAAGTAGCTCATGACAAAATGATCCAACAAAGGGAGTTTCATGTTGGAGAGAAAGTCCTTATCTATAGTTCACGACTGAAGTTGATGCCTTGTAAGTTGCATTCTAGATAGTTAGGTCCTTATATTGTGACTAATGTTTTTACTTATGGTGCAGTGGAGATCACAAAAGAGGACACTGGAAGGAGCTTTATAGTCAGTGGGAAACGTTTGAAGAGATACATTGAGGGACTTCCTACTGATGCAGTGGATTTTATCACACTGCATGACCCCATCATCACTTGAGCACATTAGGCTGTTCCTAACCCTTTCACTTTTATATTATTTGTCCTATTTAAAAATTCTGCATTTCATGTGCATATATCATCTCATAGGTTCACATTTAGGATAATGCAATATTTTAAGTGTGGGGGAGGTAACCTTTTAGTTTAGTAATTTCAATTTCTTTCCAGTTCAAAAAAAACCAAAAAAAAATTGTGTGTTTTTCAAATTTTGTGTGTTTATTTTACAATTTTCTGTGTGTGTTTTAAACTTTTGAGCTGAAATGATTCTCATCGCTATTTTAAAATCCATATCAATAAGGGAAACAATTTACCCCTTGAAACTAAGCATAAATGAATGCTGAAATCACTTTGTTTCAAGTTCAAATATTTCGTAATTTCATGAAAAGTACGCTGAATTTTGAATCCCATGCCAATCTCACTGTCTTTATATTTGAAATCACTTTCTTGGGAGGCTTATAAACCATTATTTTCATATTCTTTACATTCACCTCACTTCTTGAGAGAACCAAACCATACTTGATTTAACCAGAATTTGATCTATTCCTGTCAAAACATGATGGTTTGAGGTACTTATGTTTAAATGATTGAGGAATTTGTTTTGTATTAAAGCCCCTATTTCAAAGAATCCTTTTTTATAATGGCCTACCTTGAATATTTAATCCTTGTAGCCCTTAGAAGCCATGCACAACCTGTTAGGTTAGCCACATTACAAGCCAATTTTCCCTATCCAACCAACTCTTGAAGTGAAATTTCATAATCTAATTGAGCTTAAGTGTGGGGGAATCTATCTTGTGTTGTGATACCACATTCTGTGATACTTTGGGAGGAAAATTAAATTCTGAAGAGATGTGTTTGCTGCTGAAGAAAGTAATTATATTGAAAGCTGTGCCTTTTCTGGAGCTTTCATGACAAGTGAAGCTGTGCCTTTTCTGAAGCTTCTAATTTAGGTGGAAAGTTGTGCCCATCTGGAGTTTTCAAGAAAAACATGTTTGAGAAGATTGACATTTTTATGCTGAAATGATGAATGGTGTAAACCATTCATGACTTTTCATGATGATGGAGCTGAATTAATACTATGGGGATTGAAGAGAAGACCATATTTAAGTGAAAATTAGATTAATGCATTTTTTCTTCAAAAGAGTCAAGCCCTCCTCATTCAGCCTCACAGTTTTTCACATCTTAATCCTACCAACCAAAAGCCACATAACAACCCTGAAAAGTCCTCATGACAAACATATGTCCTTGACTCACATTGGATAGCGATGTAGGAATCTATCATGCCTATGGTGACCCTTGTATGAGTTTGGATGAGAAAGACATTGCAAAAAAATTGATGAGAGAAAATTCAAGCGAGGTAAGTGTTTTGTGCATGGGCGGATAAATGAAGTGGAAATATATTGAATGATATAAATGGAGAACTTGAAATAAGGTTTTTTATGAGGCATGATATCTTTTGATTCTTGGTGTGAAATTGATTGATCTTAAGGATATGTGTTTTAAAATTGGTTTTGATTTGATATTGATGTTTACTTGATATGAGGTCTTGCCCAGGTGTCCAAAAGGGTAAGTGTGGGGGAGTTGATAAAACACTATTTTATTGAATATTTTATTGATAATAAATGATATATTTTCCTCACATTGTGTTAAATATGTTTATTTACAAAATATTTGGGATTAGATCATTCAATTGAATATTTGATGAAAATTCCAGTTTTACCCTTTATAGTTCACTGTAGTATTTCGAAGATAAATCTTTTTATATTTTATATTTTAATTTTAACTTTTGTAAAAGTGTTCGTAAATTAATTATCTACAACTTTTATTCAGGACACTAGATCAAACGAATGCATTTTAATGGAGTAATTGGGCCATAACATCAAAGATGGGCTGGACTCGCCAGAATGGATAAGCTTCTGTATTGCAGCCATAACTCCTACATATGGGCTTGTATTGAGCCCAATATTGTAGAGGAGATATAGGAGCCATATCTTCACATTTTATAATTCTGTAAGGCCAGCCAATTCAAGCGTTTTGGTGGTCAAATTGGCGGTGAAATTTTCATTAAAATATTTGGCCGAATTTCCACATTCACACTTGAAACCACTTGTAACCTCTCCTCCCCTCCCCTCTATAAATTGGAGTTTTTCTCATTTGGAGGGGTTGGGACGTGAATTGGGAGATTAGAGGCAGAGGATAATTTGTTTCACCCAAATTCTCCAACCATTGTAAGAGGTGTAGCTCTTGGAGCAAGGATCCCCTCATCGAAGCCTCCTTCTCTTCTTCATTTTGTAACGTTTTCATTTGTGTAATAAACTTCTTTGTTCTTATTTTATTTCTTCTCTTTTCTTCTGTTTTGTTTAAATTTATTCTTCTATTTATCTTCCTCTTTGGGCGGGAATTCTTGAGTAGAAGCGTTATTGGGTTATACCCATTATAAACCTTTGCACATGCAAAACGCTTCTACGATGATTACGCCACCCATGGAAGAGTAGTCTTTTAGTAATCGATATATCTTCTACCCTATTAATTAAATTATTTTGAATCCTTGATCTACTGTAATTAACTTAATAGGATCCATGAATTGTGTTTTTAAATTGTAAGAAACTAAGCAAGCAATTGAACAAGTAACACAAAACACGCGAGGTTGGGATTTTGTGTAAATTGTGAGAGCGCGATCTTAATCGGTAATAAAAGACCCCACGGGATAAATTTGTAGAGTTCAAATATAATCCTTAAACACAATTCATCCTCATTTCCAGAATGGATATGTGCCTTAATTTACCACTGAAGATAAGCAAATCTTATAATATCAATCAAAGCAGAGTTCTGCGATTGCATGTTCTGAAGTTAGCCTAGGGTTAAATTCACATCATCTTCGTGGTAAAGTTAATTCTCGTAGGGTTCGGGATTTAACAAATTAAGGGATAATAATTAAGTGAATGTTAATTTAAATGATAATGATTAATAATAAAGTGAAGAGGTAGAGTTATATCGATTACGCCTTTTAAATAGATTTCTAAAAAAACATTTTCTTGTTGTGTCATTTTAATCAAAATTCATTTCAAAACTAAAAAAAATTATACAATCTTCTTCTAGCAAACTTCTTCTAGATACATAAACTAAAAAATGACCCAATCATTTAAAGTAGTGTTTTTATTCTATTCTATTTTATTTTATTTTTTAGAATACCTCTAATAAGTTGTTAAATTCACTTCCTCCTTTGAGAGACGACCTTGGTCAGCCACTCTGTTGCATCTAAGTACCCCAAATTACACTAATCATTTGAGGGCGCCCACGACAGCGCTCTTTCATTAAATTTTTTATTTCACATAGATTTTAATGATTCTTGAAACTATGATATATAGAAAATGTTTTCAAAGAATAGATGGGGAAATCGTATTTTAGAAATCATAACTATGTGAACCATTGAACCCAGATTAAGAAGAATCATTGATTGGTCATTGGAGAATTAAATTATAAATAAAGATCTAGGTAACCAATGAATGTTTTGTGGGCACTCACAAATGATTTTGTTTTTTTACTAAGTATTAAACAATGGCTTACCTAAGTCATCTCTATTGAAAAGTAACTGAATTAAACTACACTATTAGGAATTTAAAATAGTAAGAATGAATGGGAAAAGATAATTTGTGGGGATTTTATCTTTCAAAATAAATGCATTAAAAGTGAATAAGAATAAAAAAATAAATTTGGTGACGATGTGAAATGAAATTAGGAGATGAAGGATAGTCATTTTTATTTAATAATGTTTATTTTATAAAAACAATGTCAATCTAATCCACTACATCAATTAATTAGTTTTCATTATCATAAATTATTTGATTCATTAAATTATGATCTATAAATTTTTTCAAATTTTGATTGATATTTAATAAGAAAAATGATTTCATACATAGATATTACATCTTCTTATATAAACATTCACTACATTATATAAACACATGCTTGAGGAATGAAAAGGTGTTATTCCTTTGGAAATATGGAAACATAAACAAGTGGTTCATTTGTGAACTACATAATCTCCCACAAAGATCATTATAACTATCACCCTTTCTATACATATCATACATAATACATTTCTTCATAATCTGGGTAAAGGAATCATAAGAAAGGGTGAGTTCAGATGCTCAGTAAGGATAAACAAGGGAGATAATAAGCATAACATGAGAATATGGGTATGATAACATAGGAATAACATATAAAAACTACACATTTCAGATCGAAGATCAAAATATTGAGTCATGGAAAAAGTATTAGCAGTTCATAATACATGAATAATAAAGAAATTAAAGAAAATGATCCATGAGATCATAACATTGACATATGACATAGAAATTTAGATACACAGTAGCATAGAAAATCTTTTCCATTTTAGTCAATGCATAAATATAAGGCAATCATAATGGAATGGGTTTACTCCCCAAACCATCATAGTAGTCATGGTTCACTCAAAATATCATCATAGAGAAAAATTCCCTTACTGAACCATGTTCACTCCCCATTTCGATCATATCTATCCCGTGAGATATAAATCCTTACCCAATGAATTGGAGAGAGATATAAGTCCTAAATGTAACATAATGAAAATTGTATATATGTGCGTCATAATATTATAAAAAAATGATCATATAAATACCCATGAAATCAAATGGATTTATTAAATATTCTAAAATATAATAACCTATGGGAGAGAGACAGGTTTCATAATCATTTTACCATAGTATATCTTGTATAGAAAAGTGGGTTTCATAAGTATTTCATCATGGTGTAACTTATAGAATAGAAAAATGGATAATAAAAAACACAATTATTTAAATAATAAGAAAGATATCATTGGATCATATCCCTAGTAAGGAATACGTAACATCAACGAATGTCATCGTAGATGGAAAACTATTTTCAACTATGATTTAAAACATTAATTGAGAAAATATCCTTTTCAATTTGAAAAAATCTTTTTCAAACATAAAAAACTTTTTAAAAATCCTTTTAAATGAGAATAAAATTTGAATATTATATAGGAATCATCAAAGAAATTATTTTTCATGATGAATGTTAATTATATTCAAGCTGTACATTTTAAACTGAAGAGTCCACTAAAAGTTTCAGTAAAATAATAATCGGTAGTATTTGGAAAATAAAAATAGGATTCATTTAAAAAAATCTAAAAGTCAAACCAAGGAAAATTTTCTTTAATAAATCATTTATATATCTTTTAAAAAATGATTTTTTTTAAAAAAACATGCTTTTGGAAGAAAAGTGGATTTGGACAGATGATAGATATAAATATGATTCTTTTTAAAACATATCTTGAACCCCTAAGTTCATAAATATTGGAAAATGAATTGAAAACATGTATTATATATGAATAAACAAAGGATAATAAAAAACCTAATTTTATGGGAGATAGATCATAATATTTTGACAATAGAAGCATAATCATGAGCAATCCGGATAAAGGATGAGATTGTAACATAAATCCCTTACAACATTGGTAACATTGAGTAATAAGACCCATCAAGGAATAATGATAAATGAAACTTATAATATAATGAGAATAAATAAATTCATGATATTACATGTTAAAATGGGATTTATATACATCGTATGAAAAAATATAGGTGTATGACATAACATATGTCTCATGGAAGGAAAATTGAGACCACAATCCCTTAACGATTTAGTACATGGTGAATATGGTTTGTGTCTCATGGAAAATAAAAGTAGGATGAAAATATATTACCTTAAGTCTCGACATCCATCGTACATATAAAATAATCTAGTATAATTAATATAATTTTATTATAAATGTATTAAATAACCATACTTAAGTATATAATACCTTATATTATTATCTTATGACATTTTATTACCCATTTATTAACAATTCCATGTTAAAGTCACGTTTTGGGAAATGACTTCTTGTTTTCCATGTATGTTTTCTTTTTTATTTTGGGTACTCTTATTTTGATCGTCGTTACATAATATAAATAATTTTAAACATTGTATAGATATAATATATATTCACTTTATATTATTTAGTGTAATCCATAAGATTTAGAGGTAGAAAATGAAATATATTGTTCAGGGAGACGGTATGTCATATGTATGCATGACCATTGTTTCAATTTTCTAGACGAGTTGAGAGAAACAAAGGTAAATAATATATCACCATTCAAAAATAATTTTTATTTCATATATATCACATATATTCATTAAAATTATCTTTATTAACTTACATGTAAAGTGTGACTGAACCATAACACTCGGTGAGGTTGTAGTCCACCAGACACACAAGCGACTTTATCGTATTCTCATTGAATGGAAATTATGAAAGAATTTATGATATAATTATTCCATAAGTATAATAATATCATAAATATCATATATAAACAATTAATCTATCATTATATCCATCGGTGAGAAGTTGTAATGGAAAATGAATAACATCGGTTCATGAGGTACTAGTTCATCATACACATGAATAATGATTTCATATCCTATTAAATGGAATATGAGATAGTTGTATGTAATTAAAATAAAATAAATTTTTCTAATTATATTTAATATAATGAGGTTATTATATCCAATTTTTTTAATAATAATTTACTTCATTGGAGGAATAAATAAAACAAAAGGATCAGTTAGGGGTGTTAAATATTCTTCATAAAACGTCTTTTGGTTTTCACAAAAACACTTCCTAGGTTAGATTTGTGACCAATATAAGCATTATAGGAAGGGTTTATGGAACTAACAAGTTTATTTTGGATTTTATTGTCTAAAAGGGTTTGAGAGTGTGAAATAAGAGAGGATAAGAGGTGGCCTTTTATAAGTGAGGTGAGTGGCACACTTGTAATTTTTTGAAAAGAAAAAGGTGTTCCCATGTTTTTCTCATGAAAAGAGCTATAAAAAAGTAAATTATCAGTAATATAAAATTTAAGGTCTAAATATAGCCATTAAATGTCTGTTGGAAAACTTTTGCATCATTTTTAACCCCTATCAATTTTGTTTAACCCCCCCCCCCCCCACGATAAACCCATTTTACCTTAATCATGGTAGATAGTATTTCCAATTATAAATATTAATTATCATAAAAAAATAATTTTACCTTATTCTATAATATATATTATTTTGATTCAAAATATGGTATCCATTTTTTAAAATTACATTCTCATAATTGGAAAATTTAAATTTAAATTTAAACCTGAAGATGTAGTGATAAATTGGTTTTCCAAAGTGAAAATGTAAAAATGTTTAAATAGTTTTTTTATAAAATTTATATATTAAAATGATTAAAAATCCAAAATTGGATTAATTGATATATGTTTTGAGTTAATTTTACTTTTTTACACATTTTAAATAAAAAATAACTTTATAAATTCTATAAATAAAAATGTAGTTTCAACAAAACCCAGTATTTTAACTATTCAAAGAAAAATTAATCATTTCAGAAAAATAACAAGAATTCACCATAATATAATTTTGATGTCACAACCGTTGTCTTTAAATAAATTATTTTATTAATTTTTAGGGAATTGGGTAGTTCGGGTATAAGCCGACTTAAAACATTTCGGTTCTTATTTCAAGAAATACACGTTTTGGCTTCAACACGCAACCTCACCTGGCTCATCGGGGCTTGACAGCGTGCAACGCATGGGCGATGAATGGGCGAAACATAATTGAAAAGCCTTGAGGCTTCACCAGTGCAGCCGTGTGACCCACCCGTTGTTCAATTTTACGTTTTGTAGATAAATGAATATTTTGGGCTTGGCGGTGTCCAACGCACGAGCGGAGAATGGTCTAAGCTGTGTGACTTTGACTGGGTCACCGCGTGACCTCGTCCGGTTCACCACTCAGCCAGTCCGTTGTTCAACTAATTAAATAAAGGGGTTATTAGCAAAGAAATATAATTTAAAAGAGGGATAAAATGAAAATAAAATAAAATAATAATTTTGATAAAAAATAATTAATGGATCATTTTAATATTTAAGGATATTACTACTATTATTTTTATTATTATGTTAATTATTATTTTTACTACTTATATTGTTAGTACGAATTTTTAAATTATCATTTTTTATGTAGGTTATTTTCATTCACATTATGATTATTCGAGGTTATTTTAAGTTTGTTTGGGTTTTATACATTTTTTACTTTTATTTTCTTTCCCATTAATTTCTTTTATTTCTTTTATTTATTTATTTATTTTCTAGCCTATTTTTCTATTTCCGTTTTTTTTATTCTCTCACTCACTTTTCCTCCCTCCCCGTCGTGCCCTATCCCTTATTCCCCTTGGATCGCACCGCACCCCCCCTTTTCACTCTCCCATTCCCATCGCACTACAGCTTCCCATTCACCACTATCGTGCACCCTGGTCACCAGACAAGCCACACCCCGAAACTCCCCAGCCAGATTTCCCCTCGCGTCGTTGCCCCAGCACCCCATCCAGCTGGCTCGCATCCCCCAGCCTCCCCCCCAAGCCTCGCTCCGTCCGACGACCATCGCCCCGCACCCTCCTCAGCCAGCCCCGATGTCTGCACCGCCCTCTCTCACCCGTACAACCGCCACTTCACCTCTTGGCCGACCCTCCACCGGAGTCGCGACCCACTGACCTCCCCATGCTAGTCAGCGATACCTCTGGTGCCCTTCCCACCTTCCGTACAAGAAACCTTTCTGGTTGAGTACTCTTTTTCATTTTTTTTATTTTATTTTATTGAGTTTTTGGTTGTCCAGTGGCTATAGGGTTATTTTAGGGTTTAATCATAAATTTTTTGTTCGATTTCTTGTTTAGGGTTCACATTTGAGTTTGTTTGAGTTGCGGTTGATGTACGATGGTCATTGCGCACCATGGTTGTGAGGTCTGCTTTGATAAGTTAGGTGGATCTACATTTAAACATTATCTGATAAGTTAATTTTCTTGCTTAGTTAATTTATAATATTACTTGATTAATTCTTATGGGTTCAGATTGGATTATCTTGAAGTTTGTCTATGCGTTACATTCATTTAGCAGTATGTTTATGTGGTGCAGGTGCGTTCTTTGTCCAGAAACTTGTTTTTAGTCAATTTCTAGCGTTTATTAATGTTTTCAGTTAGTTTTTCATATGTGAAAACTGAAATGTTTGTGTTCTAGTGTTTTTATAAAGTTTGTGTTTGTTTTTTGAAAATTTGAAAAGTGTGCAATTTGTGTTCTTGATGTGGTGTTGGGTATGTTTGGTCATGAAAGAGGGTTGAGTGGTTTTGTGTGTTAATGTCATGTTATATTTCTTTTTAAATAATTTGTTTACAAAGAATTTATTATATTTTAATAAAATTATTAACGATGAAAATTTAATAATGAACTTTTTTACAAAGAATTTAATATGTTTTAATAAAATTATTAACAATGAAAATTTAATATGTTCTTAATAAACAATTATTAGCAATGTAGAAATTTTTTTAATTGAGTTGGGTGAAGTCTTTTGGAATGCGTCCTTTGTCAAATGGTTTTCTCTGTGTGTGTAAGTGTCGTGTTGGGTCTATGTTACACCCGGTTTGTTTTATTTGTCTGAGTTTGACATGAAATTTGAAATTGGAACAATGTGAGCACAAAACGGGGAAACCTGGGTACTAGGTGGGTGGACTAGACTAGCGTACTAGTGATACAGGAGTGGCTTTAGCCCAGTTTCACTTAGCTAGATAGAATCTTACAACACTAACTAAACATTGGATGATGATCAGAGACCACTAGGTTGTGGATGTGTTGCCTTGTCTAGTGGCTCGTACACGAGAACGTATTTTGTTGTGATTCCTATACTATTCACCGATACATGAGGTTCTAGGGTCCCATTCCTTTTTCTAGTATCTTCAGGGCCTCTCCCACTTTTGGTTCTTCTGGACTACTATACACCCACCGTTTGTATACAGTGTAGCTTTTGTGTTTTGTGAGGGTTTGAGTTTTTATTTTATTCAAGGGTGTTTTCTTTTATTTAAGTTGTTTTCTTTAAAATTTCTTTCCTTATAGAAACTATTTCTTTAAAGTTGTTTAAGATTTGGTTTCCTTTCATTTATTAAGACTGCAAATGTATTTGTAATTTAGTTTTTATAGGTGGAACCTTTTTATTGGGTGATGTTATATTGGGCTTTTGGATCACACCCTACATACACCTTTCGGTGTCTGTAGACTTTGTTTCTTGTGTATTCCAGGTTGTGACATCGTGCTCAGCGATGGTGGTTCTGGTCGTTGATGGTCTTCTCGTGAAGGTTGGTGTTGTGGCTTGTGGATGATGTGTCTCTCTGGTTTCTTGGAGGTTTGAGTTTGAGTTTCTTTTTTTTTTCACTTATTTTGGTTGTGGGTTCAGGTTGTAAACCCCTGATTTTGTTTTCAGTTTAAGGCCATGTTTGCTTATCTACTTTTAGTTTCATTTTCTTTACCTTATCAGTTGTTTTGTTTTTACTATTTTGGGTAAAATCATTCCCCTATGTTAGTTTTGATACCCAGGCACTTGTGCCATCCCATGGGGATCGGGAACGCCCTTCGGGCCATGTCGCGGACCGGGTTGGGCGCCGGGTCGATTGGCGACCCGGCCTAGTTCATGGCAAAATGGTATCAGAGCAGCATGTTTTCTCTCTTAGGTCATGATCTTTTGGCATAGAGTCACAGTAGACTGGAGTTAAGGTTTTTGGGACTCGACGTCCTGACTATGAGTAAGGTGCCTGGCCAGCACACCTCGTGGTGGGACTCGAGTTACTAGAGTAAGTTGAGGTTTGTCTGAGTCGTTAGTCTTCATGATTAATCTTTTTTAGGGGAAATGAGAAGAGGTTAGGTTCAGTGGTCCCAGGGAGCTCACAGGGTCTGTAAAACCATGTGGATCCGGTGGAACTTTCCTACAATACTCTCTGTGTCGGTGGTGTTATTGGCATATGGCCGCCTACCATACTCTCCAATCACCTGTTGAAACTAGTCTTCTCCTACTCGATACATCGTCCTTTTGTTCTGGAATCATGGAAATATGGTTTTTAAGTAAAAATGATTTGGTTTTGGGAAATGTTTTGAAATGAAGCGCTTCAAAAATAAAATGATGTGTGAGGTTTTAAAAGTGTGGATTGAATGTTTCGGTTCAAAGAAAAAAAATATGGAAAGGTCTTGTTTTGATCTTTGGGGCTCTCCTGGAAAACCACATGCATGGGTGTATATGGAAATGGAAATGGTTAGTGGTACGAGCGGAGGAGTGCCTGGATGGATATGAGATTGGTGCCAATGTGGCATGAGAACATGCATGTTTGAGGCCCCTGAGACACCATAGGTGGTGGAGAAATCCATCAGCTTCGTCCCTTTTCAAAAGTTTTGTTAAAGGAAATGATTGGTGTTTAAAACAACTGGAGTTTGTGTAGTGTGTCCTTATGTTTTGGAAATGTTGGGTGTGAGGCGTTTTAAGATGAAAATCCTTTTTGACTAATTTGTGTCTTGAGTTTGAATTCTTGTTGGTCAGTTGGTGCGAAAGCGTGTGGTTAATAGTCTCTTTTGAAAAGTGATTCGGGAAGCCCTTGTAGTGGTTTCCCCTGCACGTTTAGCATTCGCTTGCGACAAGTCTTGGCCATTGGACCAGTTTAATTGGTTCAGTGGTTTCCTTTCTTGACAAGTGCACGCCCCCCATAAAGCATTGACATGTGATTGAAGTGTGGCCTCAAGAAAATTGTCGTTAGACGACCCTGCAGTTGATCAGAGGAATCTCTTCTTGAATTCTAGAATTGAACCCACCTCTCCTTTTTACAACTTTGAAAATCCTCTCGCAACGGGATAACAGATGCGATGGGAGTTGATGGGAGTTTTGGTCTTTTGAGCGTCTTGACTCGTCGGGTATGAAGTTTGATGTCATTGTGTTTGAAGGTTCCTCTTGGAAATGACAAAAGGAGATCCAGTGGGGAAGGGTGAAGGTAGTTCGGAATTTTCAATGTTGAATAGAGTCTTGAAGGGATTTGTAGTATTTTCATCAGTTGCAAGGTCCATGTTCAGTGACATCTTGTAGTGTGAGTTCTCTTTTATTGTCAAGGGTGAAGTTTGATCTCATTAATTTGAATGTTCTGTTTGGAAATGGTGAAGTAGATTCCAGTGGGGAAAAGGTGGAAGCAACCCAGAATGGTCGGTGCGGGCCACTATTCTAAACAACTTTTGGTCCTTTGTTGGTTTCGTTTAAGAAAGGGTCTACGTTAGGCCACTAGTGTGGTAGACCCAGTCACATGGGGATTCTACAGTCAATTCAAGGAATCACATGTTGTTTAAGACTAAGTTTGAAGTCCCTCTCTGCATAATTTTCATCTCAATAGCAATGGTGATGTTCAGGTGATGATTTGTGGTGTCGTGTTCTCATTTAGTGTGACAAAGGGTGATGCACATGCACCATTTCAGCTCCGGTGTTAGTGAATGTTCCGTGTATGATCAGTTGGAAGTCATAATGTGTTGTGCTCGCTGGTGTTTCCTTGGTTGTAGTGTGGTTGTGTGTGACACCAAAAGGATAAGCTCTAATCGGGAGTCTTCATACATGACTGCGAGTCAGAAGATGCTTCAAACGTAAGGGCTCCAGCCATAGGCCTCAGAGTGAAGCTGGCACGTGATTAGGAACCCCTGGAGTGTATGAGACCCCGACTTTATTTCTGTCATTGATGCTGAAAGTAAATTCAGTTTAAATTGTTTTCTGTGGTTATTCCATTCTAAACAAACCGTCTGGGTGCATAAAGATTCTGTGACTATGTGGAGGCGTGGTCGTCTTGTTACCTTCAAGTTCCAGTGTTTGCAATCCACCGAATGTAATTTATTTTGGTGGTACTTATGGGGTTTGTTGGGTAAATCAGTCTCAAATTTGAATGATGCTCATCTAGGGATTTGGAGATGTTGGTCTGTCTTTGGTCGGGGTTTCGACGCCCAGTAGTTGGACCTGACCCTCCCAGCCCCTTGTGGCGGGGGGCTTGGCCCCCATCAGACGATTTCTAATGTTTTGTATCTATTGTCAGTTTCAATGGTGGGGAGACCCACATTTGACCTCGCATGACTGTCTCTGGAATGAATTGATGTTCGACTTTTCTTTAATGGTGGGGAGTCCTCCTGGGACTCATCATGTCTATTTTCTAGTCTCGTCACGGGCATCGAAAAGATTTAATAGTGGGGAGCCCCATCGGGATTTCCCGTGATGGACCATTCAGTTTTGTTCTTATAGATGGTTCAGTGGTAGGTTATTAGAATATTAATTGGATGTGGGTTGGTCTTGTTTCTTCATTCCAGTAAAATTTTGTGTTTTTCATTCAATGATGTTGCGGTGTTTCGGTTTGTGAAGTTGGTTTCTGTGGGTGAGAGAGTTCTTTTCCTTAAGAAATCAACTATAGGTGTTCAAGCATTCTGGGCGGGTGACACTCAATGAGAAATGTTTTACGGATTCCTTGAGGTTTTCATTTGAGTCGCTATATCTGAGAATGGTGTGTTTGCCTCTTTTCATTTGCTTTTCATGGGGCTACATTCTGAACCCCAAGGGGGTGTCGTTTCCTACATTGGGTCTCAGCCTCAGTTGTGGATTTCCGGGGATGGAAAGCTTTATGGGGGGGATAATTTTCTCACCCGTCGTCATTAAATAAATTATTTTATTAATTTTCAGGGAGTTGGGTAGTTGGGGTTGAAGCTGGATTAAAACCTTTGGGTTCTTATTTAAATAAATACACGTTTTGGCTTCGACACGCGACCTCACCCGGCTCATTGGGGCATGACAGCGTGCAACGCATGGGCAATGCACGGGCGAAACATAATTGCGAAGCCTTATGGCTTCGCCAGTGCTACCGTGTGACTTTCTTGTCGTTCAGTTTTACGTTTTGCAGATAAATGAATATTTTGGGCTTGGCGGCGTCCAACGCACGGGCGGGGAATGGTCGAAGCTGCGCGGATTTGACTAGGTCACCACGTGACCTCGTCCGGTTCACCCGTCAGTTGTCCTGTTGTTTAACTAATTAAATAAAGGGGTTATTAATATAGAAATAAAATTTAAAACAGGCCTAAAATGAAAATAAAGTAAAATAAGAAGTGTGATAAAAAAATTAATGGATCATTTTAATATTTAATGATATTACTATTACTATTATTATTATTATGTTAATTATTATTTTTACTACCTATATTGTTAGTACGAATTTTTAAATTATCTTTTTTATGTAGGTTATTTTCATCCACATTATGATTATTGTAGGTTAGTTTATGTTTTTTTGGGTTTTATCCATTTTTTACTTTTATTTTCTTCCCGATTAATTTCTTTTATTTATTTTTTTTATTTTTTTCGATCATATTTTTCTATTTCCCTTTTTTCCATCTATCACTCACTTTTCCTCCCTCCCCATTGTGACCTATCCCTTCTCCACCTTGGATCGCGCCGCACCACCCCCCTTGTTCACTCTCCCATCCCCGTTGCGTTGTAGCTTCCTGTTCACCATTGTCGCGCGCCTCGCTCGTCGTACAAGACACACCCTGAAACTCCCCAGATGGCTTTCCCCTCGTGTCATCACCCCGGCACCCCATCCAGCCGGTTCACATCCCCTTGCCTCGCACCCCCATGCCTCGCTCTGTCCGGCGACCGTCGCCCCACACCCTCCTCAGCCAGCCTCGCTGTCAGTACCGCCCTCTCTCACCCGTCCAACCACCACTTCTCCTCTTTGCCAACCCTCCACCATAGTTGTGACCCTCCGACCTCCCCATGCTGGCCGGTGACACCTCTGGTGCCCTTCCTACCTTCCGTACAAGCAACCCCCCTAGTTGAGTAATATTCTTCATTTTATTTTTTTTATTTTCTTTTATTGAGTTTTCTGTTGTCCAGTGGCTACAGGGTTATTTTAGGGATTAATCATGAATTTTTTTCGATTTATTTTTTAGGGTTCACATTTGAGTTTGTTTTAGTTGCGGTTGACGTGTGACGGTCATTGCGCACCATGTTTGTGAAGTCTGCTATAACAAGGTAGGTGGTTCCGTGTTTAAACATTGTCTGATAAGTTAATTTTCTTTCTTAGTTATTTTATAATATTACATGATTAATTCTTATGGGTACAGATTGTATTATCTTGAAGTTTGTCTGTGCATTACTTTTTTTTAGAAGTATGTTTATGTGGTGCAGGTGCGTTCTTTTCCTGGAAACTTGTTTTTAGTCAATTGCTTGCGTTTATTAATATTTGCAGTTAGTTTTTCATATGTGCGAAGTGAAATGTTTTTGTTCTAGTGTTTTTATAAAGTTTGTGTTTGTTTTGTGAAAATGTGAAAAGTGTCCAATTTGTGTTCTTGATGTGGTGTTGGGTGTGTTTGGTCATGAAAAAGGGTTGAGTGGTTTTGTGTGTTAAAGCCGTGTTATATTTATTTTTAAACAATTTGTTTACAAATAATTTAATATGTTTTAATAAAATTATTAACGATGAAAATTTAATAATGAACTTGTTTACAAAGAATTTAATATGTTTTAATAAAATTATTAACGATTAAAATTTAATATGTTTTTAATAAAAAATTATTAGCAATGCAGAAATTGTTTTAATTGAGTTGGGTGAAGTCTTTTGGAGTGCGTCCTTTGTCAAATGGTTTTTTGTGTGTGTGGAAGTCTCGTGTTGCTTCTATGTTAACCCGGTTTATTTTATTTGTCTGAGTTTGACATGAAATGTAAAATTGGAACAATGTGATCAAAAAAAGGGGAACCCTGGGTACTAGGTGGTCGGACTAGACTAGCATGCTAGTGATATGGGAGTGGCTCCAACCCAGTTTCACTTAGCTGGACTGACGCTTATAATAATAACTACACATTGGATGATGATTGGAGACCACTAGGTTATGGATGTGTTTCCCTGTCTAGTGGCTCATGCACGAGAATGTATTTTGATGTAATTCCTATACTTTTCACCGAGACGCGAGGTTCTGGGGTCCCATTCCTTTTTCTAGTATATTTAGGGCCTCTCCCACTTTTGGTTCTCCTGGACTACTATACACCCACCATCGGCATATGGTGCAGCTTTTGGGTTTTGTGAGGGTTTGAGTTTTTCTTTTATTCAAGGGTTTTTTCTTTTATTTAAGTTGTTTTCTTTAAAATTGATTGCCTTATAGAAACTGTTTCTTTAATGTTTTTTAATCTTTGGTGTCCTTTCATTTCTTTATCCTACAAATTTATTTTTCATTTAGAGTATATACGTGGAACCTTTTTATTGGGTGATGTACTATTGGGCTTTTGGCTCACACCCTACAAACACCTTTGGGTGTATATAGACTTTGTTTCTTGTGTATTCGAGGTTGTGACGTTGTGCTCAGCGATGGTGGTTCTGGTCGTTGATGGTCTTCTCGCGTAGGTTGGTGTTGTGGCATGTGGATGTTGCGTCTCTCTGGTTGTTTGGAGGTTTGAGTTTGAGTTTCTTTTGTTGTCACATATTTTGGTTAGGGGTTCAGGTTGTAAACCCCGGATTTTGTTTTCAGTTTAAGGCCCTGTTTTTTTGTCTACATTCATTTTTTACTTTCTTTACCTTATGAGTTGTTTTGTGTTTACTATTTAAGGTAAATTCGTTCCCATTTGTTAGTTTTGATACCTAGGCACTTGTGCCAGCCTGTGGGGATCGGGAACGCCCTTCGGGCCATGTCGCGGACCGGGTCAGGCGACGGGTCAGATGGCGACCCAACCTGGTTCGTGACATTTGAAATTATTATTTAGAAAATTTATTTTATTTTTTTAAATTAATTTTCTAAAAGTGTCAAAAATTAATTTTATTATTGTTCAAAAAAAAATAAAAAAAACATTTTTTCAAGAAAATTTTATTTTCAAAACATATAAATACATTTCTGAAATTAATTACATTTTTTATCAGTGTTTTTTACAAACCAATTATAGTTAATATTTAAAATTTATTCATCACTATTCATGTAACTATGTTTATTTTTTGGGTTATAACAGTCATGTTTTTTGAATAATATTAATAATATGTTGTGGTTTGTTAACACTCAGTGTTGTGTGTAATGCAAGATATCAATGAATTTTAATTTATTAGAAAATAATGACAATAATTCATAAACACTCAGTTTTTTCATTTTACCCCCCTTAAAATGAATTTTTTTAATGACCTAGGATTTCAATACATGGATATTACATCTTTTTAATGAGTATTATATACATTACACAAAAACACGCCTAAATACTGTAATAGTTTAGTGTATTTGGAGACAAGATACACAATCTTCTAATTTAATGAAAAACATAAAATATCTCCCATAAATATCTTAAAATTAAGTACTCTTCATGTACATACCATGCTCAAAAATTTTCTTCATAACCTGGGGAAATCAAATATAAGAAAAAGTCAGCATAAATGGAAAGTAAGGGTAAGAAAGGGAAATAAAAAAAGCATAATGTAACCATAATGGTATGAGAACATGATCATAACAAATGAAAACCATACCCTTCATATCAAAGTTTATAATCTTGAGTCTTGTAATATATATTGGTAGTCCATAATACATGAATCATAAGGATATAAAAGAACATAAATCAATAGAGAAAAACATTAGCATAAGATATAAACTTTTGGTGTACATATTGTAACACCCCAAGGATTTAAAAATAAATTTAATGTTTATTGAATGAAACACTGAGTCTTTAAAAAACAACACCTATTATAACCTATCCAATAAATGTAATTTTTTCTCTTCTATGATTTGAATTTTGAAAAAATTACACACACAACTGCCTTTAGGGTGATATCTGGACTCTGATAGAATCAAAGTAAATTTTTGTGAATTGTATTGTAACCTGATGAATATTAATATGAACCATATGAAATGTAATCTCACCGCTTATTGTATAAATAAAATTTAGGCATATTTTAAATGAAATAAAATATTTTATAAATTATTAATTAAGTATTTGGGTTTTTGTAAGTCATAAATATTAAATTAAAACTTTAAAGTAATAAATTATTTAATTTTCAAAAAATGGGTTCCTAAATAAATATTTTGTCTTCTTATAATTTTAGAATAATTTAATAAGACCATAATTAATTTTTTAGGGTATTATAAAATCTGTTTTGGTTTTAAAATTATATTTTTCAATTAATTAATATTTTTAATTAAAAAATTAAATTTATCATATTTATAAAATTATTTTGATAAAATGAAGTCCATTTTTGGATCCTAAACATTTAAAATAAATATGATAATTTTTTTTGGTTTTTCTGAAATATTTGAAGTTTTAGTGAATACTGAAATACGGTAATTTACAGTATATATACATTATAGGTTAAATACACTATTCCTTACATCATAAAAGATGTAAGAAACCATTATAATGAACTCACATGTACATATTACTATTATTTGTCTAAATAATCAATACTATTCTTTTTCTTGAGCTAAATAATAAAATAATCAATAAGATAATGAAAAATCACTCCTCTCCTCTACTATACCCCCCCTCACTCCCTCTTCTCTTCATGCCTCTAAATCATTTTTACTTCTATAAATCCTGCCCAAATATCCTTCTAATATCCTCCCCGACTTCCATCCAACATTTTTCTCATAAAAATACCAAAACCTCTTCCCTAAAGAGGCTCTCAGAGAAGATAACTTCAAGAGGTAAATTCCTTTTCTCATTTCTTTTATTTTGAGTTCATTTATTTTATTTTTCTTTCTTCACCTCTCCTTATCTTGATGTTATGATAACTCCAGTACCTTAAATTTACTAAAATTTTGTTATGATAATTTAATAATTCATCACCATATCTCCTTTCACATTATATTAAACTAGAAATGAAAACACTATCTGAGATGTGTTAATTTATCACATTCAAGGAATAAAGGTTTTTCAATTTTTATTAACATCTTAAATTATTGTCTTGAAACCATTTTTATAGTTGAACTAGATTATTTTATAGGTAATATGTCTTATATATTTTTCATTAATCTTTTTTTTAAATGTAATTAATTTATTGATCAAAATTAGTTCATTGTGATCCAAAATTGCCAAATAAACCAAAAAAAATTATCATTAAAGTTTTATATAATGATTCATTTTCAATAAAAATAACCAAATGAATTTTATGACTATGTAATCTTATGTATGTTAACTAATAAAATATATATTAAATTCTAGACAACCATTTTCATTCTATATATTTATCCAAACATGAATATAAGTATACCAATCAGGAAAGTCGAGGAAGAAAACGCTCCCAAACAACAAAATTGATTTTCTTAACCCATCAAAAGGTCATGAATGAACATAATAAGATTATAATAAATAAATTAAATTTATTGGAGGTTACATAATCATTAATTTTTTAACCTAAATTTTATTATTCAGGTCATTACGATCAATTGGGGAACACGTTCGGACTTAAGGTAATAGTTTTCCACCCAAACCTCCATTTTCATTCTGGTTACTTTTATTATCTACTTACCTCAATGAAATTCTTATTTATTATTATGAAATCATATTAAATTATTTTTTAGTTCCCTATATGTGTTTACCAACAATAATCCTTCTTCATTTTATGTGAATTTATACATTTTAATTGGATCTTTTAAAAATTCTTTCCAAAATACAAGCCTGGTTCAAGGGATTTTATATAATTTTTACCGATTTCATGGGCACTCTATAATCAGTTTTTAGAAACCATTATTTTCAAAAAACCAATAATTTTTTTATGATAAAACTAACTTTATTTATTTTATTTTTTTATAAAAATAGTTTTCCAAAATAACTCTTCTTTTCAATGTAAAGGGTATTTATCTCAAAAATTACTCAATGATTTTATAAGCATATTTTCACCTATTTCAACACTCTTGTGGATTATTATGATTAAATAGGGTAAATGTTTAAATATATCAACCACAATATTTTTTTAGTGGTTTATAATTAGTTTTATGGTGGATATTATTTCTTAATACCATTCACCAAATTACTCTGAATGGTTAGTGTTTATTATTAATGTTCGGGAAAAGTTATTTATATTTCATATATTAGACTCAATATTAATGTATATGTTTTTTATGATTATCCTCATTCATAAGAAGAATACATTAGACTTATTATGTGATGTGTGGGGCCCACTATTTCCCTTTGATTAATCATTAGGTCTCATTAGACAAATAGATATGGACTTGCCCAAGGCCTTTCCATTTTTTTAAATATGGTTTTGGCTAAGGCCTTAATCATTATTAGATGTCTTGTATAAGGCCTTGAAAGTAAATTTATGAATGTACGACATATGAATTTCCCTCAATATGAAGCTATAAACTCATATTTCATGTGGTTATTTAAGTAGTATAATACCCATGATTATGTTTTATTATGAAAATGTTTACTCAACTCATATTTTTCCATAATGTGTTCAAGTTTATTATTTTTAACAGTACGTGCTTTTAATTATTCACCATGCCTAATGTTTAAGTTTATGATATAATTATTTATATTGTCTACGCTTACTAAGAATATAATATCACCCCTTCTTATGTTTCATTTTTTCAAATATATGAGGAGGTATGTTATGATTGACTTGCAGAGACAATCTTAGAGTGGTGGATGTTTTAAATGGAAATTTTATGTTGTTTTTCATTTCAAGCAGTAATTTTGAAATTCTGTAAGTATATGAATTTCTAAATCTACTAAACTATTTGTTCCTTAGGGATACAATTTTCATGAAATCATGACAATGTAATGTATTAAGGCACCGACTCCAGCCAATTAGGGTTGGGTCCATACAGTTGGTATCAAAGGGTGGTTAGTATAACACGTGTAAACTAGATTTACAAAATTTAGATTGGAGAACAGAGCTCTAATATAGTCTTTTAGGATTACTATAAAATAATATGCTATAATATGTATAAGGTATAGATTTTTTAGATATTTTTATAAAATACATCACTATCTAGATACTACAAGTATACTTGGTTCTAGCACAGATGTACCTTGGAGTGAAAAATCTGACAAGGAGTTTCGAGCTTGACCCTAGAAATCATGGTGCACAAAAAAAGGGCCATACTGTGTACCTGGTTTGACACTCCTGGCAGATATTATTAAGATAATTCACATTTTCTTTACTCATAAATCTTCTGGCTATGTGAGCCATTTCTGCATCACTGTCATATGCACTTTCACTTTCTTAACAGCTTGAACTATCACTTACAACTTGAAGTTTCTCCTTATCCTTATTCTTTGAAGTAGTTGTCTTGAAGGCAACTGACTTCCTTTTTGGTTCATCTTCTTCCTATTTTTTCAACTTAAGTTCTTCTTCGTACATCATCAACTTTCCAATAAGTTACCTAACTGGAAGTTCACCAATATCACAAGATTCTCTGATTGAAACAGAAGTGCCCCTCCATCTTTCAGGTAGGCATCTCAATATTCTCATGATCTGCTCCTTTGATGAGATATCCTTTCCTAGTGAGATCATTGTATTGACAATTTCGTTAAACCTGAGATACATATCAGAAATGGATTCATCAGGCTTCATCATAAAATTATCATATTTAATAGTATAGGTGTTCAATATCATTTCCTTAACATTAGTTGTTCCTTCATGAGAAACACTTAAAGTATCGCAAATTTCATATGCAGTCTTACAAGAAGATATTATATTAAATTCCTCATCTCATAACTCACAATACAGAGCATTCATAGCCTTGTGATTATTATTGTAAGATGTCTTAGTAGTTTCATTCCAAATAGATATAACAGTAGTGGGAATTTTATATTCAGATTCTATGGAAGTCCAAAAATCAAAACCCATGCTTTCTAAATGAATTTTCATTTTAATCTTCCACTAAGAATAGTTGTTTCCATTGAAAAATGGTGGTATATTAGTAGCAACACCTTCAAGTCTGTTATCCATGATAACAAGGTTGAAACAAAAATTTTAAAGAGATAAAAATTTAGAAGTAACAGAAATTTTATGATCTTTAAAATACAACTAAAATCACAGTTGAAAAACAGAGTACTTCAAAAAATATTTTTAACACCTCTGATACCAAATGTTGGTCGGAGTGGACACTCAAGATGGGGGGTGAATTGAGTTCCAATTAAAATTTCTATTTTAAAATCTTTCACTAAAATCCCCCAATTTAAAATAATAATTAAATTGTAGTGAATTTGGATTAAATCAAACTTTCAGTTAGTTTCTCCGGGGATTGTTTAATTCCCAGTTAATCTAATTAGAAGATCATATCAGCTTTTGAAGCTAACCTAATGATTTATAACTAATTCAAACACTTTCTAATTCAATTATCAGAGTATCTTTGAAAACAGTTTAAGGTTTAAAGATCTTGGTTGCAGAATAAATGGTTTTTGGTAAAACTAAATAAAGCACAGCAGATATAACCAAGAGGTTCAGTCTCAAGCCGAGACTTATTCCTCTAAAAATTTATATAAATTGATCCACACCCTGGATCAGGGTTCTCAACAATTTACAACTGTCTAGGTCAAAGACCTCTACTATAGTTCTTCGTGGGAAACAAAACAACAGCAAATGCAGCTGTCCAGGTCACACATGACCTCTACCACTATCCACAGTGGGAAATAAAAGATATAAGAAGTTTGGATGAGGATTTACAGATCCTGCAGTTAAGGTTCAGGAGAAAGTGTGTGTGTAAATTAAAACAGATGACACACACTGCTCGTAATGTAAATAATAAATCATTGAGCAAGGTATAGAGTTTAGAATGGCTCTAGTGATTGCAGTGCATCTCTAGACTTCTTCAAATTTGTTCAGATGTTGTTCTGAGTCCTCTTCTGGTTTTTTTCTGAAAAACAAAGGTCGTCTTCTTGACATCCAGGTTCAGAGATAGTGAAATGTAGTCGACTAAGTTCTTCAAAATCTTCGTGAATGTACACATCTCGTCTTGAGTAGGCGTGAGTGTGTATGAGCTTTCTGTATCTTCTTGATCGTGCATGTATATCTATATGAGCTCTTCTTCTGTATGTTGCTTGTTGATCACTTCTGTGTGTTTGTCATATATCTCCTCTATTTTCATGTATATCCAGCAGCAACAGGAACTTCTTGTATTTATAGCACGAGCTCCGGCAAAGGAAATGATTTCTTTTTGCAGGTACGAGGTACGGTTCCCTGACATCCAACAACATTCATTAAATAAATGACAAAGCATTAAAATATACCTGACATGACCGCTGGTTAGATTAAATAAAGATAAATAAATAAAGGCAGCGTCGGATTCTATAGAACAGTAGCTTTGGATATCGGTATCCTTGATTAATGGTAGGCATTGTATTGGTAGACTTTATGTGTAACGGTAGCCTTTGTATCGATAGCCTTTCTATCAGTAGACTTCATGTGTAACAGTATCCTTTGTATTGGTAGCCTTTCTATCGGTAGACTTCATGTTTTTGAGTAGACTTCATGTGTCACAGTAGCCTTTGTATCGGCAGACTTCATGTCTATCGGTAGACTTCATGTCTCGGTAGCTTCCTTGTATCGGTGACTTGACTGTAACAGTAGACTTACATAACGGTAGACTTGTTGTAACGGTGACTTGTCTGTATCGGTGACTTCCACATATCGGTAGGCTTTGCATAACGGTGACATTACCGTATCGGTAGGCTTGTCTGTAATGGTATCCTAGATGTATCGGTGACTTGTCTGTACCGTTGACTTTCACATATCGGTAGGCTATACATAACGGTGACCTTACCGTATCAGTAGGCTTGTCTGTAACGGTATCCTAGATGTATCAATGGCCTTTACGTATCAGTAGGCTTGTCTGACAGTAACCTTCCGTGTATTGGTAGACTTTCATACCGGTGACCTTCGCGTATCGGTAGACTTTGATTGTAACGGTGACCTTTTGCCTGTCTAAGTATTATATTGGCAGAATGAGTTAAGTTAGAATATATATTCATCCAGTAACCATATTCATTGAAGATAATATAAATAATATAATAAATGAATATGTGCATGATGTTCATAAATACCGAAATAATTAATTAACAATTAATCAATATAGGAACTATCAAACTATAATTGATCATAATTGGGATTATCAAAATACGATTGATCATAGTTGATATTATGGAAATATGAGTTCAACTAATTTGCCCAGAGGGTTCAACAGTATTCTTGAGATTTATTTCTGGTACACATTTTTAATCATATATCCTGATAAATTATTAGGCGTAATCACAATGTACTTCACTCCACTCATCATCCCATTTTGCTTTACATCGGTAAAATTTATATCACATTCAATGTTAACCTAGTTCCATACAGTTCCCACCATTGAATAAGTCCCAAAAAAACAATGTTTGAGCATTAATATTAATAATTGGGAACCACAAAATCAATAAAAAATGACTTATATGATTTCTAAATCACGACACATTATTTTTAATATATGAAACATTAGGTTTATCCAGTTTCCTCAATATCCATCGTATATTTAAATCCATCATGATATTTCTTAATGAGTTTGTAAAATCCCAAAGTATATCCCCTAGGAGTGTCAAACCTGGTGTCCAAAAAGGCATGTTTTTGGTCCCCAGGTATGATCAAGTCTAGATCAATGCGCCCTTTTTTGATTTAGTACCCCTATGTACCTCTGTATTAGATTCACATAAACCTATAGTATCTAGATAAAGATATAATTTATTGTAAAACACTTTATCTATTCTTTACCAAAATTCTAGGATATTCTCTTATACATGACTCATTATTAGACTTATCCTTAATGACATACCTAGACATATACAAAAAAATATCTCTAGGGATCTGACTAAAGTTTTCTCTTCTTAGTTTTCAATGGTTAACTAAACCTTTCCTCTGATACCAACTACAATGAACTAGGATGTTCATACAAGGATATAACATCTTTTTATATTAATATTTAATAAATTACAAAAAAAACACCTAAAGACAATAATATTTTACTGTCTTTGGATTCTAGTTACACAATATTATAATTTAGTGAATGGTCTTCAATGTATCCCATAATGATCTTACCATTAAGTAATCTTCATAGTAATATCCCACTTAAAACCATTATTCCTAACCTATGGAGAGGAAACATAGGAAATGGTGATCTCAAATGTTTAGCAAGGGTAAAAAAGGGAAATATCTAAACAAAATGTGAGAATAAGGGTATGATAACATGAGAATAATATATAAAAACCATATCAACCGTATCAAATATCATATTATTGAGTCATCTCATATATATTGACAGTTAAGAAGATCTAAATCATAATAAAATCAATGAAATTAAGCCATGATAGAATAACATTATCATAAGACAAAGAATTATGGTTTATACATAATCATATAAAACCTTATATTATGGCTACCCACCAAGACATTCATAAGATATTAGGCATAGGATAACCACCTATCCACCTACATCAGGCTTGGCATGACCACCCATGTACCCAATTTTAGTCTTGGTATAACCTCCCATGTACCCCATTTTAGGCTTGGGTTAACCTCATTTGTACCCTCTAGTATTATATAACATTAATCATTACATAATGTATTGTAGGTATATATAGCTCTCACACATCACATAATGAAAATCGTACAAATGTGTGTCAAACGATCACAAAAATAATCATATTATAACCCATGAAATGAAAATGGGATTCATAAACATATCATAATATCTTATCCTTTTGAAAATATATAGGTTTCAGAATCATTTCATCATTTCATCATAGCATAACCTATAAAGAAAGAAGGGGTTTCTTAAGTATTTTATCATGGCATAACTCATGGAAGTGAACTAGGTTTCATAAACATATTTTCATCATAAACCATTAAAAATAATAATAATGATATATTTTTTTCATATACTAGAAAATTATAAATTACATTAATAAAATTTTTCATATATGGGGGACGATTTTGAAAATTGATAATTCTTAGCATTTCTTGAGGAAGGTATATTTTCATTGAAAATCACATTTTTATAACTAAAAATTCATAAAAACAATTTAAATCATTTTACATGAAAATAAAATTATAGTTTTAAAAAAATCATAATGTAAAATAATGTTCAAGATGGTGGAAAATTCTGTTCATATTGTACACATTAAAAAGAATATTTCTTTCACATTTTCAGAATAAATCCAAATAGGCATTGTATAGAAATTTTAATAAAGATTCCATTAAAATAAATTTTGTAAAAAGTAAAAAAATGGGTTAAATTTTATTTATTATATAATTTTAAGAATGCTTATAAAATTATGAAATAATTTATAAGAAACATAATTTTGGAAGAAAAAGGGTTTTCAACCAAATAGAAAAATAAAGGTGTTTTTTATTAAAAACAAAATCACAATTATTTTATGTAAAAAATAATATAAGAAATTGTAAAATTACTTGAAAATATCTTGAATAAATTTATGTTATGAAAATTAGTGATTTTACTAAGAGATGAATCGTAATATTCTTTCATTATAAACATAATCATAAATAATCATGATAAACAATGAGATTGTAACATAAAATCTTTACCACATTACTGACATTGAAACATAAGCCACATAAAAGAGATATAATAAAATGGATACTTAAATACCTATAATTATTAGTAGAAATAAAATAAAATACATTTATGGGTAGTATATACACTACATAAAAATAATAGGTGGTAAATATGGCATGTGTCTCACAGAAGTAAAAAGTGAGATGAAAATTCCTTACTACTTTAGTAGTATGTTGAATTATAATCAAATAATAATAATTAAATAAAATGAAACAATAAATATAATTAAAATAATTATATTCATGATATATCATATAAAATGGTTATTATATACACCACACAAAATAAACTAGTGGTGAATTTTTGTCTCTCCCTATAAATAAATGAGAAACTAGAAATCACGTACCACTTTAGTAATATTTCGAATCATAAGACCTAATAAACAATGAAATAAAGTTAAACATTAAATATAATTAAAAGTATTATATTCATTATATAACATACCAATATGGTATTATTTACACAAACATAAAATAAATGAGTGGGTAATTTTTAAATGTTTCCCAGAAATAAAAGAGAGAACACACATCCATTACCATAAGTCTCGACTTCCTTCATACTCCTTCAAAATTCTGATATAATAAATATATTTTTATTATAAATATATTAAATAACCATAATTATATATATATATATATATAATACCATATATTCTTTAATTATGACCATTTATCACCCATTTATTAACAATTCCTTGTTAAAATTACATTTTGGGTAATAACTGATTTGTTTTTTTGTATATATATTGATATGTTATTTTTGGTCCCCTTAATTTGATCATGGTTAAAACATATATAGAATAATAATGATTTAATAATTATTATATTTATAAAAAACATAATCTTTTAATACCAATCATGAAATATATTTTTGAGAAATGATGTATGCTAGGATCTAGGAGACGGTAGGTTGTACGTATGCATAAGTAACGTTTCCATTTTTCAATAATCAATACCTAAATGAAGTGAGTAATATTTTATATTTAAAAAAATAATAAATAACATATTGTATATTTAAATATACTTATACATATCATCCACATGGTTTGGTGATCAAAATTGAGAGTCGTGTCACTTTGTGAACATTATAGTCCACAGGTATAGGAACAACGATATCATCTTTTAGTGAGTGAAAAGATAGGAAATAAAATGATATATTAACTATTTAGAATGATAAAAATGTCATAAATTTCATAATTATTTCATTTAAATAATATATATTTATTAAATTTATCCAAATTATCTTCCATGTAAATCATTAGTGAAAATTAATCACATCACTTCACGAGGCGGTAGTCTGCCATACACACGAATTATTATTTGATATCCCATTTTATAGAGGTGGAGAGGGTTTTAGTTCATGTAAATAACATAAAAAAATATCATTATATTCAATATATTTATTTTATTATATCATCATGGTTTCATAATAATTTAAGTAGGTTAAGGAAGAAATAAAATAAAAACACTCATTGAAGAACGTTACCTCTTCATTGTGTATTCTCCTTAGGTTTTCATTAAAATCCTAACATTGTTGGATTTATTCTGAAAATAAGTCTTATATAATGATATGAGACAAGTTAAGAAATTATTTGGGAAGGTATAGGATGAAGAAATATGGATTGACTATATGAAGAAGAGAGGATAGGGGGAGGCCTTTTATATCAGAGCTGAGTGGCGCACTTGTAATTGTTTCAAAAGAAAAAGGTGTGCCCACTTTTTTCTAATGAAAAAAAGGATACATAATGGAGTACTATCACTTATTAGACATTATAGGGTTGAAATATTCCTATAAAATAGATTTAATACAAGTTTTTATATCATTTTAACACTTATCATTTTAGTTTAACCCCATGTAAACCCATTTTTACCTTAACCATAGTAATTAATTTTTTCTATTTTCACTATTCATTTTCGTAAAAAATTATGTTAACCTTATTATGTAAACTAAATTATTCTGATTCAAAAAATGAAAATCATTTTGTCAAATTCCTATCATATATATAGAATATTCTAATTTAAATTTAATCCCATAGACGTGATGAGAAAGTGAGTTTTCAAAGAGAAAATGTTCAAAAGTTTTCAAAGTTTTTATATCAAAATTTAATATAAAAATGATTCAAATGAACAAAATTGGATTAATTGATATATAATTTTACTAATTTTTCTTTGAATATAATTTAAAATATAATTTAATTTTATAAATAATTTAATTAAAAAGGTGGTTTTTAATTAAAATTTAGTATTTTTCAAAATTTATCAAAAAATTAATCCTTTCAGAAAGTTCTAAAAAAATAACCATAATATAAATTTGAAATGTTGATTTAAAAATGAAAATTATTTTATCAAATAAATTTTATAAAATTTTGAATAAATCGTTTAAAAATATTTGTGCAAAAGGTAATTAAACTGTTTTTTAAATAATTATAGTTTCAAGCGTAAAATTGAACTTATTCTTATATCTTGTCTAGAAAATACATAAGATAAATGTTAAAAACAATTAAATATATAATATATAAATTTATTTAAAATAATTGTCTAAAAATTATTTATTTAATTTATTATGGTAAACTCATTATTTCAAAAAAAAATGTTTACTTTGTTTTTAAAAGGTTTTTATTTCCATTGGTCACCAAATAATTAATTTTATTTAAATGTGTAAATCATAAATTTTTTATAATTTAGTTAATCATATTTGTGCCCAAAATTCCAATGGTTATGTGAAAACTATCATAAAATAATAATGTCATAATAGTATGTCATGTCTCTTTTAAACTAAGTGTTTCATGTAATTCCAGATAAATACAATGTTGTGTGTGATGCAAGATAAACTTAGCATTTCTTGTAATTCAAAATTTCAAAATATTAAATTTAAAAAATCACAAAATATCATGTTTTTAAAAATTCCACCTTAAACTTTTTCAATCTAAAACTAATAAATTATGATAATTTTTCCCAATCATTTACCCATTTTCCAATATAGCATCTTTAAACTCATGGTTTCACCACCATACTTTGAACATAGTAGTGGTCTTGTTTCATAAATATTTCTCTCTATGATCTAGAATCTACACTGGTTGTTTCTCATAGGAAAGATCATGCTCCAATGGTAAGGCCTTTGAGTTCAGTACATGTTAAGGATTATGTATCACTTCATCATAAGAGACACATAGAATACATCATGAACATGAGAGAGGTTTTGTTGATGCACCAAAAATTATTTTGTCATCCTAATGTGACAAAAAAAACTCCAAGGGATTTATATATCTAGTTATTAGTTTTCCTTTATTTTTGAATCTCATTACTATATTCTGTATAATAAATTTTATGAACACCTTGTCACTAATATCAAATTCTATATTACTTTGTCAATTTTCAATATAATTTTTCGTCTAACTCTGATCTTCCTTGATGTGTTGTCAAATGGATCTAATATTTTTTTCCATTTCATCAGTTATATCGGGTCCTAATAGATTTTGTTCTCCAACATCATTCCAAATTATTGAAGATTTACACTTATTTCTATATACAGCTTCATAAGGAGCCATCTGAAATCTCGATTGAAAATTTTTTTTTATTAAAAACCAATAAAAGGAAGGTGTTTATCCCAAACACCTTTCAAATGCATAGAATGATATATAGAAATATCCTTTATGGATTGAATTTTTATCTCAAACATAAAACATATTTGAGGATGATAAGCAGTATTGAAACATAACTCTATATCCAATGAATGATGAAAACTATTCTAAGACATCAAGGTAAATCATGGGTCCTATTCAGACACACTGGATTTTGGTACTCCAAGAAACCATACCACTTCCTTAATATATATTTTAGAAAACTGATCAAGTTATAAGTCTTCTCTAGTAGTGATGTAGTGTTCTTACATTGTAAGGTGATCGACTACAACCCATATATCATTATTCCCTTTAGAAATTTTGGGGATTCAGATGAAAAAATGAAAAGCATTGTTTCCCATTTCTATTCTGATATAGGTAATGGATGTAACATCCACTTGGACTTTTCTCTATTAGCCTTAACCTGATAACATGCCAATCATCGAGATATAATATTTATGATATCTCGCTTCATGCCATCCCACCAAAACATCACTTTAAAATCTCTATACATTTTCATACTTCTAGGATGAATAGATAACGAAGAACTATAAACATCCTCTGAAAACTCCTTCTTCAAATCTAGCATGTTTAGAACACATATATGGTTCTTGAACCTTATCATTCTATAATGATCATAGTTAAATATAGGAACATTTATATCCTTATTTTATGGATTTAAATATTCCTTTTTCACCTCTTAAATCATTACATGGATAAATGTTTGGATAATTAATTAGGAAAGATATGATTCCACCCCTTCATTATAGATTTCTAGATCCATCCTCTTAAAATATAGAAATATTGGATCTTTTGTGATCCTTATCATGGATAATCTAGGATAATCCTTTCAAATCATTTCACCATCCGCCTTGTTCACTTTCCCATAGTGGCAATGTATTGTGTTATAATAATATTTGATCATCTCTAACCAACTTGTCGGGTGCATATTCATCTTCTTATATGTGAATATATATTTTATACTTTTGTTTTTAGTATATATAACACACATTAATCCATAAATGCAGTGCCTCTATATCTTTAAATCAAAAAATACCACATCTGACTCTAGATCCTGAGTTGAGTACTTTTTCTAATGAACCATCTATTATTGTTAGGCATAACCTATAACCATGTAGTTATGAAAAAAAATAATCTTAATCCATTCTTGTATGAATCGCTACATATTAAAAACCCTTATATACTATTGTTAAATGTAAGTATAGTTTTTCTAACTAATCTTCTCTTTAGTTCCTTCAAATTTTCCTCACATTCATCTATCTCAGGTAACATCGCTACCTTATGAGCTTACATGGTGAGTGGACTAGATAGTCATGAGAAATTCTACAAAAAATATCAGTAATATCTAGCTAAACCATGAAAACTATGTATCTCAGTCCTCATGGTTGGTCTACTCCAATAATCAATAGCATCTATTTTTTATGTATTTACTAATATACCTTCTGGTGATATTATTTAAACCAAAAATGAAATTTTTTTCATCCAAAACTCACACATTGTAAATTATTCATATTGTATCTCATTCCTTAGGATATTTTGTACTATTATCAAGTGATATTCAATAAATTACTTTATCATTGAATAGATAAGAATATAATCTTTAAATACTACCACAAACAAATCAACATAATCTATAAAAACTATATTAATTGAATCCATTATGATAGCGGGGGAATTAGTAAGACCTAATGGAATCAAAATATATTCATAGTGTGTATACCTTATATAGAATGCTATCTAGGGAATATCCTCCTTCTTGAACCTCAATTGATGATATCAAAAACAAAGTTCAATCTTTGAAAAGAATTGAGCTCTGTGTATTTGATCAAATTTTCATCGATATGGGGTATAAGTTACTTTTTTTGAACATGATCTTGTTTATATTCTGATAATAAATGATGATTATCATCTATTAAATTTTATTTTTTAAAAAAATAATAGGTTCCCCATGTTGGATCTGAATCTACGAATTACACACAAGAGGGGGGTGAATTGTGTCTTTTCAAAATTATTACAATCTCTTCAATTTAGACAAATTCTGTCCACTATGCTTTAGAACGATTAAATATGCAGCGGAAAAAGTAAAAGCATGAACACACGGATGTATAGTGGTTCGGGGAACAGAAGGCCCCTAGTCCACTCCACCAACGCTCAAATCCACGAGCTTGGCGATTTTCACTATCTGGTCCTCGTTTCCACAGACCTGTCCACAACTGAGTACAGGCAGTTGACACCTTTACAAGTTTCAGGCAAACACAGCCTTCCTGGTTCAAAAATGAACCCACACAGCTTAGAACGAGAAGCTGATCACTCAAAAATAAAAAGGGTTTCGATAAAGAAAACACTTCTCCAGTTGTTCTTCACAATTGCAACAGAATGCAATTGACAGTAGATAGATCGTCGTCTTCAGAAAATAAAGATCTGTAATCAAAACAGTTCTGAGTCGATCCAGTTGCAATAGATATTACAAGAAACTTCACAACTTCAGTAGCAGTAGATTCACAACAGATAGTCGATGTAGAACACGTGAATCTGCTATCAAGATCTTCCTTCGGTAATAAAGGTTTTACACTTCTTCTCGAACACCAGAAAAGAACGCCTTCACACAGTCTCTATTTCTTGCTCGTTAAAAGATCAATCTCTATATATTTCATACAATTTCCTGTGTATATATATATCCGAAGTTTCCAAGATAGAACATATATATTCAAATCTGAGAAAATCTTCCGCATAAATAGATCCATGAAAATCTCCTTTAGATTCGCGATATTAAATGAAATAACAGAGCCTTTGTAACTCCCCTGAAGAATCGGCATAAAAATCTCCGTTTAAATCAATCATTAATCCGTTGAAAATCGTCTTTGATTCAGTCAAAGTCGTACTTACGAATCGGCTCGAAATTTGCTTAATAATCCGCCTGTTTGACTAATGCAAAAGGAAATATCGTCTGTCAAAAATATCCTGACGCCAAACGTAGGGTTGATGACGTGGATCCAAACGTAGGGTTCACAAACGTAAGGTTCACAAACGTAAGGTTCAGAACGTAAGGTTCAGAACGTAAGGTTCATAACATACATACTTTCTCTTCAGCATTCAAACGTAGGGTTGATCATCCATACTTTGTCTTGCTTCAACTCTCCAAAGAACGTATGGTTGATTATAAAAGTAAGGTTGATGATCCATACTTTTGAGAAACAAACTCAACACTGAAAACTAATGTACGGTTTCTCTTCCATACTTGTCCAACAACAAAAATGTAAGGTTCCTTCCAAACGTAATGTTCTTCTTCCATACTTTTCAACAACGTAAGGTTCATTAACCATACGTTTCAAAATAACGTAAGGTTCCTTAACCATAAGTTTCTTTTAAAATAAAAAGTAAACTTTTCATCCATACGTTACGTTCATCAACGTAGGGTATGAACAGTGATTCCAGTACGCGCTAAAACTGATCTCGCGCTACAGTGATTCTAGAACGCGCTAAAATTGATCTCGGAATAAATGAAGTATGAAATCTCGTTATATGAAATAAATAAATAAAATAAATTCTTGAAAAATACTCAACGAAATAATAAGTAAATAATTAAGGGTATTTGTGAGCATCAAAATCATCATAAAGAGACAGAGTATTATTTAAAATAATCTCCCCCTTTAAAAAACATTATTTTGAATTGTTTGAAAACAATACATTGCTCAACAATCTCCCCCTTTTTGATGATCACAAAACCCATAAAATAATAGAACTAATTTAATTGCAATCTTTATTGAAAAATTAGTTTTATAAAATTTTAGAATTTTGAAAGGATTAAAACAATATTTAACTATAATAAAATTTCTCCCCCATAAAAATAAATTTTCAGCTAAAAATAGATAAAAGATAAATGTCGTATATATCCAAATTCTCCCATATATCCAAATTTCTTCATTGGAAACAAATGAATTTAAATGTTGTGTTTATCCAAATTCTCCCCCTTTTTGTGATATCAAAAAGAATGAAAAATTACGGATTTGAACACATTCAATATTGCACTGAACTATAAGTAAATGCTATATTTAACTGTGTATGAATAAGTGAATTTGTTATACTGGATAACTCAATCATAAATCAATAAACAACAAAACAAAAAAAAATAAATAAAAAAATAAAAAAAAATAAGAAAAGAATTTTCATTCACAAGCTGTTATATATAAACGATTGTGATATACAGAGGAATCAAGGTTCATAGATAAGACAGGGAAAAAGGTGTCTATCTCCTTTGAATCGCGGTCTTTATCTCTGTAAACTGTTCTCTGAGCCTCTTCATCATCCCATCTCCTAACTTGATGATAAGATCTCTGTTCTCTTGAGTCATATGAATATCTTCAATCAAATTAACTCTGAAAAACTCATGCATTCTTTCTTCTTTTTCAACAAAAAGAGCCAGTTTTTCTGATAACTGATTCAAAAGAATCCTAATCGGTTGCTCTCCAGATGTCAACTGATCCACTAAAAATTTCTGATTGTCTAGAAAAACTGACAAAGGGGCACTATTACACTGAAGATCGTGTAATCTGTCACTCATATTGCTCATTGGTGCAGCAATTGCTTGAAATTTCCGAATCAAATCAGGTGAAGAGCCTGATCCACTCACAACATTGTTTGCAACAGACTCAAATTTATTCTCCATGTAAATCTTCAACTCAGACAAATAATTTTTCTTTACCATCTCTGATTTTAACTGATCAACAGCATGCATCATATCAGTCTAAAAAAAATCTACTTCCTGTCTTGAAACAGTACATTCTTTCAGCTTCTGAAACTTCAACTGCTCTAAGTTCAGAGAATTTCTGAGACTAACATTCTCAGATTATAACTGAGAGATACGCTTGTAAAACCCAACATCTTCTTCTTTTCTCGAACCAGGGGCACCCTGTGCTCGATTCTCATGTCCGGAATTAGGTTGATGAAGCAGGGCAAGTGGTAAGGAATCTGCATCTGACTGTTCTTTGTCCTTGTCCTGAAAAGGTTGATCCACTGAACTATCTTTTGAAGCCTGAAACTCTTCCACTGAAAAACTTCCTGAAGTACCTCTGTATTAGCTTCAGAAGTATGTTCATCACGAACAGTAGTCTCTTTGACTTCTACTGATTGGTCAAGAACAATATTTTCATGTAAATCTTGAGGTTGGGCCACTTCTTCACCAGGCACTGCCTCCATAAGTTGTTCTTGTTGAATTGCTTTTTCAACAGCCACGACAGCAGATTGAGGTTCTTTTTGAGTTTCTGTTTGAGCTACTGGTTCCTCTATCGGTGCCGTCTGCTCCACAACAGCTTCTCTCACAAATGTATAAGAAAATAACGGTTCAGAGGATTTCATGGCAGGAGAGATAATTTCTTCATCAATTGACCTCTTCCTTCTAGATTGAAGTCCTTCTTGACTTCTCTCTTCCTCAACTTCCTCCATCTCAAAACGAATTCTCCTTGCCACTGTACTAACTCTTGATTCTGCTTGTCCCTCCTTGGACTTAGCCGGTTGAGCCTGAGCACTCTCCGAGTTTTCCTCATCTCCAACAGGTAAGAGTTTTCCTTTTATTGTGCTCCAGAAGTATCCTACTTTCCTCAAAGTTCCAGCATTAAAAACATTACTGTGGTGACATTTCACCCCAGCATCTACCAATCTGATCATTCCTCTTTTAAACAAAAACAAAGAAATGAACCTTCCATAAAGGAAAAAGGTCATTCTTGCTTCACTCTGACAGCAGTTACTCAGATATCTTATCATAAACCGAGGAAAATTAAACTTAATATCACACATCAGAAGATACATTATGTACATGTCAGGGTATAGGATTTTCTCCATCTCAGCCATTCTTGGTGCTAAACCAGTCTGAACAAATTTTACCAAAATTTTCTGATCGGGCTCCAAATCCTTAATAAACATCTTCTTTATCACTCTGGTTCCAAACAGAAAAGACATAATGTCTTCAGACTTATGTACAGAATCTCCAATATTCCGTAAATCAAAATGAAAAACTCCTTCATGAGGGCAGTTAAGAATTTGACTTATCTACAGATGATATTGAAAAGTCCTTATCCTCTATTTGAGCCAATGAACTATCCTCTGTATCTCCAAGGCTAAACTGAACAGTTCTAAAGAAATGTCTCATTTCTGCCTCATATAGAAACTCAGAATTTTCACTATTAAAAGCTTGCTCAAGGCTTTGAAACGACAACGCTTGCTTCAACAGTAAATTAGTTTCAAACAGCCACTCTAAATCTATGACTTTACCTTGCAGTATTTTCCGACTAACTACCTTAGGTTTCTTTGCAGCACTGCTCTCGTCTTCATCTGGACGCTTAGTCTTTGCCATTCTAACAACGATTTCTGAAGGTTCGTAAGTTTAGGGTTTGAAGATTCAGAAAAGGGTTTTGGAGCAGATGTGCGGTTTTAGGTTTTCGAAAGGGTTTCCGAAAAAGGTGAAGCAGTTCTGACAGCCTTGATTCCCGTGTAATCACTAATCATTACTTTTATTTAAAACAAAATAAAATTACTTATAGCAAGAAACATAAATTAAGCAGAATTCGAAAACAGAATAAGATTTAAAAAAAACTATTTAAAATTAAATAAACCTAACTCCCCGTTAATAAATTCAAACCTTGCCGTGGGAAGTGGTTTAGTAAAAATATCTGCTAATTGATTTTCTGTATTTACAAATTCTAAAAATATATCCTTTTTAAACACATGATCTCTTAAAAAGTGATGTCTTATATCAATGTGCTTAGTTCTAGAATGACTAATAGGATTTGTTGAAATATTAATTTCACTAGTATTATCACATAAAATAGGTGTATTAGTGAAATTTAATCCAAAGTCCATAAGAGTGTTTTTCATCCACAACACCTGTGCACAACAACTACCTGCAGACACATATTCTGCCTCGGCTGTTGACAGGGCAACTGAGTGTTGTTTCTTACTAGACCATGATACTAAAGACTTCCCTAAAAAGTGACATGTTCCTGAAGTACTCTTACTATCTAATCTACAGCTTCCAAAGTCAGCATCTGAATATGAAATTAAATTAAAATCAGAGGTTTTTGGATAAAGCAGAGATTGATAAATAGTACCTTTTAAATATCTAAAAATTCTTTTAACAGCAGTTAAATGGGATTCTTTGGGATTTGATTGAAATCGAGCACAAAGACATACTGAATACATTATATCTGGTCTACTAGCAGTAAGATATAACAAACTACCAATCATACCTCTATATAACTTGTTGTCCACTAATTTTCCAGTTTCATCCAAATCAAGTTTTATATTAGTACACATAGGAGTTGTAAATGGCTTGTTATTTTCAAGTCCAAATTTCTTAAGTAAATCAGTAATGTATTTGCATTGATTTAAAACATTTCCAAAATCTTTTTGAAATATTTGAAGACCCAAAAAGAAATTTAATTCTCCCATCATACTCATTTCAAATTCTTTTTGCATTAATTCTGAAAATTCTTGACAAAGAATTTTATTGGTTGATCCAAAAATTACATCATCAACATAAATTTGAACCAACAAAACATTATTTCTCACAGTTTTCTTAAAGAGTGTTGGATCTGCCAGTCCAACAGTAAAATCATTTTTCAAAAGAAAAGAACTTAGTCTTTCATACCAAGCTCTAGGTGCTTGTTTAAGGCCATAAAGAGCTTTAGTAAGTTTGAAAACAGAATCTGGTTTTTGAGAATTTTCAAAACCAGGAGGTTGCTCAACATAAACTTCCTCCATTAAATAACCATTTAAAAAGGTAGATTTAACATCCATCTGAAATAATTTAAAATTCATATAAGATGCATAGGCTAAAAGGATTCTAATGGCTTTTAACCTGGCTACAGGTGCAAAGGTCTCATCAAAATCTATTCCTTCTTCTTGATTATATCCTTTAGCTACTAATCTTGCTTTATTTCTAGTTATTATCCCTTGATCATCCTGTTTATTCCTAAAGACCCATTTAGTTCCTATTACTGGATAATCATGTGGTCTTTCAACTAATTCCCAAACCTTATTTCTCTTGAACTGGTTCAATTCATCCTGCATTGCTATTACCCAGCTCTCATCATCTAAGGCTTCTTCTATGGTCTTAGGTTCTTGTTGGGATAGGAAAGCAGAGAATTCAACTATGTTTCCAAGGTTTCTTCTAGTTTGAATACCAGTCTCTAAGTCACCTATCACAGATTCTAAAGGGCGATTCTTTAAGGTTCTAGACTGTCTAGGCATTACATTCAAAGGTTCTTCAGTGTCATGTTCTTCTGAACTGGACTGAATTTCTTTTATATCATTTTCAAAATCATTCTTTAAATTCTCAAGTCTCATGTTTTCATTAGAATCAGGTTCATCTATTTGTTCTATCCTTTTCTCAAAAGGATCAGATTCATCAAATTTCACATGAACTGATTCTTCAACAATCCTTGACTTTTTATTATAGACTGTATAAGCTTTGGAGGTTGCAGAATATCCTAAGAAAATACCTTTATCAGATTTTGGATCAAATTTACCAAGATTATCTTTGGTATTCAAGATGTAAACCTTGCATCCAAACACTTTAAAGTAATTTACTTTAGGTTTTCTGTTATTCCATAGTTCATAGGGTTTTTTTTCAAAATAGGTCTTATTAAAATTCTATTCATTATATAACAAGCTGTATTAACAGCTTCTGCCCAGAAATATATCGGTAGGCTATATTCATTTAACATAGTTCTAGCCATTTCTTGAATTGTTCTATTTCTTCTTTCTACAATCCCATTCTGTTGAGGTGTTCTTGGAGCATAGAAGGTGTGTTTAATACCCATGTTTGAGCAAAAGGAATTAAATTCCTGGTTCTCAAATTCTCCACCATGATCACTTCTCAATGAGATTATATTAAAACCTTTTTCATTTTGAATAGATTTACAAAAACCTTCAAATAAACTAAAAGCTTCACTTTTAAATTTCAAAAAGAAAATCCAAGTAAATATAGAATAATCATCAACTAATACATAAACATATAATTTACCAGCTAAACTTGCTACTCTTGAAGGTCCAAACAAATCCATATGGATAAGTTCTAGAGGTTTAGTTGTAGCAACATTATTAACAGATTTGAATGATGATTTGTGTTGCTTGCCAAGCTGACATGCATCACAGAATCTGTCATTTTCAAATTTGAGACTAGGAAAATCAGAAACTAGATGTTTCTTAGATAATTTATGTAAAGGATATATATTGCAATGACCAAGTCTTCTATGCCAGATCCAGGATTCACTTATATTAGCAGTTAAGCAGTTTACTTGTTGTTTACACAAGGAATACAAATCCAAAGTATAAACATTATCAGTTCTGGGTGCTCTAAACTTAAACAGTTTATCTTTAGAAACAGTACAACTATTGTTAGTAAAATCAACAGTGTATCCATCATCACAGAGTTGAGAGATATTTATCAGATTGTGTTTTAACCCTTGTACATAAAGTACTTTGTTGATTGAGACTGTCTCTGGATCTCCAACTGTTCCAATACCAATAATCTTTCCTTTGGCATTGTCACCAAAGGTGACAAGTCCTCCTTCCTTTCGAGTAAGAGAAGAGAAATTAGCTGAAGTTCCACTCATGTGTCTTGAGCAGCCACTGTCCATATACCATATTTCTTTCTTTCTTTGGTGACCTGCTACCTGCAAAGACATTCAAACAAATTGCTTTGGTACCCATATTTTGTTGGGTCCAGGAGTGTTAGCAAGCAGTGATCTGGGTATCCTGATTTGCTTTGTTTTCTTAAAATTGATTGAATCATATAGATCATTGGAAATATAAGCTTTCTTAATTCCACATATTTGAGGTTGTCTTAGAAAACAGTTTTTAGCTATATGACCTTTTGTTCCACAGAAGTTACAAATAACCTGTTTAGTGCTAGGAACAAAATAATTTTTGTATAACTTAGGTTTTTCTCCTTTACTTACAATTCCAAACCTTTCCTTTTTAATTACAGTTTTTCCAAGTATCTCATTTAAGGCGTTTTCTCCTTTTGTAAAAACTAATGCAGCCTTTTTATAAGATTCTACTTCATCCTGTAGAGTTTTTATTTTTGATTCAAAATTAATTTTATTTGAGTCAGCAGAGTTGTAATTGTCAATTAATTCCTTATGTTGTTTTAGCAAATTATTTCTCTGATCTGAAATAGCTTTATGCAAGTTCTTTATAGATTTATATTTTTTAAATAATGAGTCATACCTTTCTTCAAGCATATTGCAGTAAGCTGCAAGTTTTTTATTTGAGAAGCTTGTTTCAGAGTTTGATTCATTATTTGAGTCAGAGGAGTAGTATTAGTGTACCTCATCAGTTTCAGCCATGAAACACATATTTGCTTTTAAATTGGCTTCCTCCTTCTCTGAGCTTGATTCAGAATAATTACTTGAGTCTTCAGAAACACTCCAAGTAGCTTTCATAGCTTTCTTGCCTTTCTGCTCATAATCATCTATTTTGAAGAATTTCTTCTTCTTTGCATCTTTCAATTTTGGGCAATCCGGTCTGATATGTCCCATATTTTTGCATTCATAACATCTCAATTCCTTGCTATCCTTCTTGAAGGATTTCTTGAAGTCTTTCTTCTTACTGTAGAACTTTCTGAATTTTCTGGCTAGCTGAGCCAGTTCTTCATCCGAATTTGAAGAATCAGAGCTTTCTGATTTAGCACTTACTTCTCTGTTCTTCATCTTTCTATCCTTTTGTTGAGAAGTCACTTTCAAAGCAGTATTTTCCCTTTTTATGTAGACTTTATGCTCATTTACCTCATCTTGCATTTCAGCCTCGTACATCATCAATGTACCAATCAGCTCTCTCATAGTTAGATCTTTAACAGAAGTTGATTGTCTGATTGCTGCAGAGATTCCATTCCATCGAGTAGGAAGTACTCTCAGTACCTTTAACGCTTGATCAGCCTGCTTGATTGGTTCTCCGAGAGCTGTTATATTATTGACAATTTCTGTCAATCTTCCATTCATCTGAGTGATGCTCTCTCCTTCAATCATTCTGAATGTATCGAATTTTAATTTAGCAGTTGCATATCTCATCTGTCTTACATTATCTGTTCCTTCATAAGCAACAGCTATTGTTTGCCACATTTCATATGCAGTCGGGCATTGAGATACTCTGTTAAATTCATCCGGTCCTAGACCATAGATGATTGCATTCATATCTTTTGAATTCATGTCATACTCAGCCTCTGTAGCAGCACTCCATGTATCGGGATTTTCAGGAATTTCATAGGGAGTCAGAATCTTTGAATAGACTTTGTAACCAAGATTTTTCAGATAAATAATCATACGTGATTTCCAGCAGCCATAATTATCTCCATTAAAGTAAGGTGCTCTGACCATTGACATTCCCTCTTTCGTATCAGCCATGATACACTATGTATAATCTTTAAATACTTCTAGCTTGATAAGACTTTAAAAATAAGAATCTCCTCCTCTGATACCAATTGTTGGATCTGAATCTACGGATTACACACAAGAGGGGGGTGAATTGTGTCTTTTCAAAATTATTACAATCTCTTCAATTTAGACAAATTCTGTCCACTATTCTTTAGCACAATTAAATATGCAGCGGAAAAAGTAAAATCATGAACACACGGATGTATAGTGGTTCGGGGAACAGAAGGCCCCTAGTCCACTCCACCAACGCTCAAATCCACGAGCTTGGCGATTTTCACTATCTGGTCCTCGTTTCCACAGACCTGTCCACAACTGAGTACAGGCAGTTGACACCTTTACAAGTTTCAGGCAAACACAGCCTTCCTGGTTCAAACACGAACCCACACAGCTTAGAACGAGAAGCTGATCACTCAAAAATAAAAAGGGTTTTGATAAAGAAAACACGTCTCCAGTTGTTCTTCACAATTGCAACAGAATGCAATTGACAGTAGATAGATCGTCGTCTTCAGAAAATAAAGATCTGTAATCAAAACAGTTCTGAGTCGATCCAGTTGCAATAGATATTACAAGAAACTTCACAACTTCAGCAGCAGTAGATTTACAACAGATAGTCGATGTAGAACACATGAATCTGCTATCAAGATCTTCCTTCGGTAATAAAGGTTTTACAGTTCTTCTCGAACACCAGAAAAGAACGCCTTCACACAGTCTCTGTTTCTTGCTCGTTAAAAGATCAATCTCTATATATTTCATACACTTTCCTGTGTATATATATATCCGAAGTTTCCAAGATAGAACATATATATTCAAATCTGAGAAAATCTTCCGCATAAATATATCCATGAAAATATCCTTTAGATTCGCGATATTAAATGAAATAACAGAGCCGTTGTAACTCCCCTGAAGAATCAGCATAAAAAGCTCCGTTTAAATCAATCATTAATCCGTTGAAAATCGTCTTTGATTCAGTCAAAGTCGTACTTAAGAATCGGCTCGAAATCTGCTTAATAATCCGCCTGTTTGACTAATGGAAAAGGAAATATCGTCTGTCAAAAATATCCTGACGCCAAACGTAGGGTTGATGACGTGGCTCCAAACTTAGGGTTCACAAACGTAAGGTTCACAAACGTAAGGTTCAGAACGTAAGGTTCAGAACGTAAGGTTCAGAACATACATACTTTCTCTTCAGCATTCAAACGTAGGGTTGATCATCCATAATTTTTCTTGCTTCAACTCTCCAAAGAACGTACGGTTGATTATAAAAGTAAGGTTGATGATCCATACTTTTGAGAAACAAACTCAACACTGAAAACTAACGTACGGTTTCTCTTCCATACTTGTCCAACAACAAAAACGTAAGGTTCCTTCCAAACGTAATGTTCTTCTTCCATACTTTTCAACAACGTAAGGTTCATTAACCATACGTTTCAAAATAACATAAGGTTCCTTAACCATACGTTTCTTTTAACATAAAAAGTAAACTTTTCATCCATACGTTACGTTCATCAACGTAGGGTATGAACAGTGATTCCAGTACGAGCTAAAACTGATCTCGCGCTACAGTGATTCCAGAACGCGCTAAAATTGATCTCGGAATAAATGAAGTATGAAATCTCGTTATATGAAATAAATAAATAAAATAAATTCCTGCAAAATACTCAACGAAATAATTAGTAAATAATTAAGGGTATTTGTGAGCATCAAAATCATCATAAAGATACAGAGTATTATTTAAAATAATCTCCCCCTTTAAAAAACATTATTTTGAATTGTTTGAAAACAATACATTGCTCAACACCCCAGTGGTGAATCACTTTTATGAATTAATACCTTTCTATAGTTTCTTTTTCAATTCCTATAACTCAATCGTAGCCATTATATATAGAGTATTTGAAATTTGTGTGGGATTAGGTATGAGATCTATTGAGAACTCAACATCACATTTTTTGTGTAAGGCTAGAAAACACTTTTCAATAGACATAAAAAACACCTAAAAAATAGGTGTATCATCTATGTTGAGTATCTCCCCAACCATATGAGATAAATTTCCCTATTAAATACAAATGAAAACCCATATAATTGATTTTATTTCCAACAGAAGTTCATATTTATAGTTTCACTAATATAGGATCAGAGGATGGTTTGGAATATAAAATCTGACTTTACTTACATATAAATTGATGTAATATTTATATAGGTAAATTCAATCATTGCCTATCATATTATAAAATTCAACCATAGGAATAATGACATGATTTACAGGATGCATATTCTCAAAAAATTCACTTGGAGAAGAATCATAGAATTACGATATAATCATCATACCATTGTGGGTTTTGAATAATAATTATATATATAATTGTTTTATTATAATCTTAATAGCCTTATAAAATCATTTAGATATGAAAAATAGGGTAGATACAAAGACAAATAAGACATTACTAGTTTTATAGTGGATGGTAAGCTTTCCTTTCACCATATTGTTATCACACCCCTCGTTAGAGATAGTACTCACATGAGATTTCCTTCTGTCTCTCAGCTTAAGAGGTTACTAACATTAATCATCATAATTATCCTTTTAATTTAGGAGTTGGTTATAATATTACTCATACTCTATTTATTTGAAATATTAGAGTGTGTGTGGTGCATTTTTTTAGCTTTTTACATAACATCCCCATCCTGGGAGACACTAACAAGTACCCCAAGTCGAGTTGTCAAATAACATCAAGCACACCTCCCCATATGTCAGAGGTTATTGACTAGAAATTATGGTCTAATAATCCATGTGGGGAGACTATACCCTCTTTACCAGAGTAAGCCATAACACAAAACAATATAATTATCTAAAACAATATGAAATAATTGATAAACATGAGTAGCCAAACATCTCCCAAAACTTGGTACAAACCAAAAACCAAAAATAACTATGTATTTTATGCTAACAGTGTTAATGTGAAGGAAAACCAAAATAAAGAAAAATGGAAAAAATCCCAAAAATGGTCCCGAATCCTTGTCTAGATCCTCATCCATGTATATCCTATGCCAAAATCAACCCCTTGAATCAGGCCCCTAACCATAATTAAACCTTCAATAATGAAGTCTGCTCAGGTATCCAATGTTGGCCGGAGTAAGGTGTGATTATTATTTAGTAGGCCACCACCAATAGTGTTTAAAAAACATCCAGTCAAAATAGATAGTGCATAAAATCATGAAGTAAATGATAAAATAAACTAAAGGAAAACTTGGATGACATTCGATAACCATGTACACTTTATCCATTTCTATCATTATTACCATTTTTATCACTTATCCCATCTGTATTATTTAATCAATTTTCATCATGTGTTTCATGGGTAAGGCATCAACATCATTCACACAAGTGTTTAAGGCATTAATCACTATGCATAAGGGTATAAGTCATGTTTTATATCTCACTTACAAATAATATTTCAAAACCAATAAATCACACATACCATGGATCCAAAATCTAGGTAGTTTCATCGAATGTAACCATTAGTGTCCTAGATCATTATTCCGACTCTTGAACCCATGCATTTCTAGGTGGGGTTAGAGCATCAGTCTGACCCGACCTGTAGGAGGTGCCTTAGCCCTTTTTCCCACCACCAAGACATCGGCACATACTTATATATCCATTCACCACACAATACCAAATCATAACCATTATCACAAAAACCGACATAAAAATAAAAAAAATATAACAATCAACAAGGGAATCAATATAATTCCATAACCCATTATCATGTTTACCATTTTTTTACATAGCCCATTTGACCCATTTTAATTTTTCTCATGCCTAAATCAATAAATATATTAAATTATTCCCATACATTACCCCATTTAACATATTCAATAATTTACATTCCGAATCCCATTATAATGACCCACAATTCTCATACTTTGGCCCATTAACATATTCCCTCATTCCCATAAGTTAACCTTTTTCCATTATTATTTCACTGGCATTAAACATCCAATGTATTTCATGTACAACTTATAAACCATTGGATATGGTAAACAACTTAACTCATTTACCAATTCATAGGAATTCACCAATGTAACATGTTTATCAATTCACATAACTTAACCTAATTTTCCCTTTCATACTTCACATTCCTTAGACAATCAACCAAAACCCCTTTTTCAATTCAAAACTTCATTAAATTTTTAACCTTAAGTGAAACAACCCTTAACCCATTATCCAAAAAACAAAAATCATTGAATATTTCTTTTTCAACTCAAGTAAATATATTAACATGTTCAACAATGGATCTATGTCATCACACGTCAATTCCACACTGGGATTTACAAATTTCTAGTTTCTGGAAAGTCGGTACACCCAATGGGTGGCCCTAAATCATTTTATTCAACCTCGATGAATCCCACAGGGATCTTGAGGGGTTTAATTAATCATTTAGAAAACAATTTTATCGAATCACACTAATAGAATAAAATTCACAATAATATATAACCAAGAATGAAACCAAACAGTCACAAATAAAAATAATGACTATGGGATATAACTTGTAGAAACCCTAACTCTAATATAATGATGAACAATCTCCAAATTGAGGACATATATCCAAATTTTGACACCCCTTAAAGCCTCAACATAAAAATCTCCAAAGAAAGAAGGTTTTAGGGATTTGGAAAAAGATCACCCAAGATACAATATGTAACCTATAAAAGAGAGGAAATGAGAATATTAGACTCACATGGATCTTCGATTTGCAACCAATGTCTCACTAAAATTTCCTATAAATGAAGAAGATTTCTCCCAAGGAAGCTAGGTAGATTTAGGTTCATTGCTGGGAATTAGTGGAGGAGAAATGGGAGGAAAATCGGGTGAGACATAAATATCCTGAAGTGTTAGTTTTGTAAATTTTTCAACTTTTAATGGGGTGCCTGGTTTACCCACACAGTTTTCCAAACCGTGTGAAAACCATGTGTAATACACTATGTAAGGGGATTAGTGTCACATGGTTTCCTAGGGAGTCATACATGGCATATAAATTTTTTTTTCAACCAAGCATAATTCTATTGTCTCAAGCAGCACGGTGTGGACATCCCCTCACATGGTTTACACTAACTGTGCAAAAATCATAAAGCATCCCCAAAAAAGCTCTTTTTTAATTCTATTTCATGTCCCAAACCCCCAGAACACCCCTGATCCTCCATATAAAATTCATAAAAAATTATTTATCTAAATAGAACAAATATAAATAAAACTTATACAAAACCTATCTTAAGAAAACTTGGGATCTTACCACCTCCCCACCTTATAAGAGATCTCCCTTGAGTCATGCTCCAATGCATTAATGAGTTTTTGATTTGAAGACATCGGGACACTTAGCCATCATAGTATACTTCCCATCCCAAGTTCCCTTCTAAACATTTCCATGCTTCCATAAAACACGAATCAATAGAAAAGTATTTCCCTGCAATACTTTATCACTACAATACATAATATAAATAGAAATCTCCTCAATGACGCATAAACTTCAACCATAGATAATGAACGAGAATTCCATAGGTTATCCTAGGTAAAATTACATAATTCATAGCACCAGGAAACTTAACTCACAATAGCAATCAAATGTGGATGAATCAATTCAAACTCCGTTGATTTGATCCTCCTTGCAACTCATGACCCAATTAATGTGGAGCCATTTTACAAGGTTTACAAAACTCTAATAGTGAACAAAACGAAAACTCTCAGGGAACTCAACTGATTAAACCCCATGCCAAAACTCACCATCAGGGACAACTCACCTGAATGGTGATCACTTGAGTCCCTCTAACCTGAAAATCTAGCCAAATCATCAAAAATCACTCTATAATCATGGTTACCCCACTATATTCCATTGTTTGACACCCCACTATTTATATAAGACTTCAAGATTCTTAGCTAAACATTTAAAAGTTACCTGATGCATTGCCGACTCATCTTGCCTGAACGTTCAAAAGGACATCACCATGTGTTGGAATCCAGCATCACTATTGAAACCACCCAAAAGGACATCCCCACAATAGCCATTAACGTACTAAAAAATTTACCTCTATCATGTTTTACTTAATTTCCTAAAGGGACTTGCCTCTATAAAAATCAAATTTTAGGAGGGTCATAACTTACCAAATCTATTCATTTTACTAAATCATGTTGGATCAACCCAACTGACTCGTCCCCAAACACAAACCATCCACAGTTGGCATGGTGCCACACCACATGGCCTAGGTTCCATCACACCTATAAATATTCTAATGTCACCCAAGGATAACTACCTGAGCCCATGCCCAATATTTGATGAAGTTCTTGAACCAATCCTTCCTTTCCATAAACTATTTTCATAACTTACCATGCCCATTAACAACTTTAGAACAGGCATCTATAATTTCATTTGGAACCACCCTGAGCCTGAATCCCGCACTTTTCTCACAAAATCACCACATCCAAGGTCCATATAGCCTCTCTAAGGACCCAACGTACACCTCACAGGTCTCTCGTTGTCATTCTGATGCCATCACATTAACTCTATGCTCCTCTCTATCCTTCTAGGATTGACTCTTCACTCCGAAAATTATGAGTGTTGTTTCTATCACTTTGTTCAAGGAATATCAACCAATACATATCATGAATTGACCAAAATATAAACCCCAAAATCATACATGGTTATTTGGATTCTCCCAGAACAATAAGAAGAATATATCCCAGTGCGTGTTTCTGGATTCTGTGATTGGAAACCATAACATTTTTCAATCACCCAGTCCATCCCAACGACCTCACCCATAAACCGTCGATGGTGGACATCCAACTATCCAGTTCCACATATACCGCCCCATGTCGGTAAACTCCATGATTTACTCATCCAACCAAAATACCTTTAGGTTTCTAGACAAGAATCCATATCTTTCTTAGCGAACCTAGGATGATGTCAAGATGTTGGGAATGATCTTCACTAGAAAGAAGTATGCAAAGAAGTTTTTGAAGAACACCACAGTAGCTTGTCTCTTTCAAACATCACCTATATCAATAGGATTCCATGATCCTATAATAATTTTTGGCTTCCCTACCTGCACACATCTCATCCACACTTAACCACCCCCACTCAGTCAAGATTGCCAACCAAGTCTCACCACCACTCCATGACCATCCACCAATAATCTGTGAGCCAACGTTTCCTATGGAACTACTTCCAACACACCACTTTGGATATTTCTGTACATACCTAATAGTTAAAAAAGAGTCTACCACACCAATAAAAACGAATGATCTCTCACATGACTGTTCTTCCAACTTTGGTTTCATAGAGATCAACAGATGCTTATCTTGATCTAAATTGTACCTTACCAGCATTCTCCCATGTCTGGACCTCATTATAACCCTCAAGGTTTCGTAATTTTCTATAACCACACATAAAATTACTTTAGATCCCACAATACAACCATCACCTAAGTATAGATCAATGCCTGCTTACCCAGCTAACCATGCCTCTTATTCAGCTATCCTAACTAGAACCAATCCATTCTCTACATATCACCCAAAAATCAAACAATTATTTCATACAAACGTTGCCATGTGACCACCACCACCTCAGGCATGACCTCCAAAACAAAATCATATTTTATTACTTCAGTCACCTCTATCTATTCTTACAAAAACCAACATTTAGGACTTTATTAGCATTTTTCCAAACATACAGGCCAAGAATACTCATGATACAACACTTCAAAACTAACCTTAAAAAATATTACAAGAACTTAGGTTCCCTTCGAAAAGAACTAGGGAACGACAACACCATTTAACGAAACATAATGGTACTCGTATGAACTGATTTGACCTCTGAATCATCCCCTATGATTCAAATTCCAAGGTACATGCATCATTGGATAGCCTTATTTGAGGTCACCATTGATTTTCCCCAAACTATTAACGTGTAACCGAAACTCATGTCACATAAAAAAATGATCAAATTTCCCACTTAGCCCTATATTCCAAAGCCAAACAATGCAACACTATCAATGCCCCACTATCAAGTCCAAAACATCTACATGTGTGACACACATTAATGAGTACTCACATAACGATGAACCATGATCACAGGTTTTTTTCTAGGGTCAAATGACGACAACATATGACTAATGTTAGGGGTAATAAATCACTAGGTCCTCTCTCTAGGCCACATATGTAAAACATCTAACATGTTTCCTCTCTTGTGTAGATCTTATGCCCCCATTCTGAAACACTGCATCTGATTCACCAAGGAAACATTTACTTTTAGTTTAATGTTCCATAACAACACAGCCAATATTAACAACACCTCGAGCCAAGACACTAATTTCAAATCCATTTCAACTGGCCCAAACTCAACCCACAAGGGTTACTAAATCCTTTTTATTAGAAAATACCTCTTAACCTCAAGGTGAAAGGACAAAAAAATGTACACCCCATATACCTAACACATCAAACTCAATAAGGTCTCCAATGAGGAAATTCACTACCCAAACCACTCATACATAGAATTTGTTCACAACCCTAGGGGGTACCCATATCCTATATCGCTTCATGTTCCAACCTATCGCAGGCTCAAAATTCAGGTCTCCCATTCTAACATTCATCGTAGGGTGTTATAATTGAACTCTCTAGTCAGATCAAACATACTCGACAGGACCCACCTGGGGTCTCATCCTATCATTTGTTTAAAATGAGTATAGTTTCCATGAATCTTCTCCTCTCCATGGTAATATTGGACCAACATATTTTATTACTCCACCGATGGTGGAGAATTCTTGATGATATTATCATATATTCCAACAAGTATATTTCATATTGGTAGTATTTCTCTATAATTCCAAACAAGATTCCTAGATCACATCACATAAGTCTTAAATAGTTTACATAAAATAATTCTATACACTATCCATAAACATCCCATTTCTCATACACTAACCCAAAGGTCATCATCACATCCCAAAAATTACCCTCAACCATCACTATCATACATCATGGATGTCACGATGTATCCAAATTACACGTCTACATGTTTTACACTACGCACCAAGTCAAAACTATTTCCATACATAAAATGAAAATTGTTCCTCCTATGAACATTTCCTACTTCACAACTTGTTATAGCCAATATTTTCAACACACTATGGACCCCCTAATTAAGAAATATTTCTTAACCACCATTTAACATTTTTTCCTTTTTCCCCATTTGAATCATTTTATTAAAGACCGTTTTCTTTAATTTTTTTTCAAGAAAGTAAATTTCATTATACCCTTTATTCCCCATACACATGTTCTATGTGTTCTTATCATTATGCATGCCACATATGCTTAGGTGTTTATAATGATGCATGAATGCATAGCCTCATGCCATTCTAGACATTAGAAAAATATCATATAATAGTTACATCACACAACATGTGCATCACTGAATGCTGAAATATCATTCAGCCATAACAACACATACTATGAATGGAAACTCCCACCCAAGGTGACATGGGTATTCACTATAACATTGGTTAGATACTCTGAGGCATGAGATCATTACCCAGGCCTGGCACATCCTAGCCTCCTCTCTACCATCCCAAGTAAGAAGACCACATAAATGAACTTCCCTAGTACCAATTTGTAACATCACCGAACTGGGAGCCACTAACCAGTTCCCTGAGTTGAGTTTTCACATGAACTCAAGTGCATCTACCCGTATGCCAGAGGTTGCTGACTAGTGATGAGGTTTTAATAATCCATGTGGGGAGAACATACCCTATTTACTAGAGTATTACACTAGAGATACTAAATAATATAAGAAACAATTTGAAATAATTGATAAACCAGTGTCTCCAAACATCTCCCAAAACTAGGCACAAAAAACAATCCAAAAATAACAATTTACATCATGTTAGCAGTGAAAAAGTGAAAGAAACCCAAAATAAATACAAACAGAAGAATCCCAAAAATGGTCTAAACTCTAAGTTCAAATCTTCATCCATGCATATACCAAGCCCGAATAAACTCCCAAGCCCCAGGCTCCTACCCTTTACCAAACCTACAATAATTAATTCTATTTGGGTACCCAATGGTGGCCCCAACATGGTCTAAGTACAACGTAGTGGGCCACCAGCAAAAGTGTCTAAAAATTTCCCAATCCAAACAGATAGTGCATGAATGTATAAATTAAATTATAGGATATACAAAAGTAAAACTTAGGTTCCATTAGATAACAAAGTACACTTAATCCATTTTTATCAATATTACCATTTTCATCACTTATCACATATTCATTATTTAATCCATTTTTATCATGTGTTTCATTGGTTGGGAATAGACATCATTTAAACAAGGGTTTAAGGTATTTATAACTACGAATAAGGGTATAAGTCATGTTCCTTATCATACTATAGAATAACATTTCACAATCAATAAATCTACCTACCTTAGAGCTTCTGTCCAAGTAGTTTCATTGAATGAAACCATTAGGGGCATAAAGGATTAGTCTGACTCCCTAACCCATGCATTCCTGGGTGGGGTCAGATCATCAGTCCAACCCAACCCATGGGAGGTGCCTCTATCCTTTATCCCACCACCATGCCATGTGCACATTATTATATATCCATTTGTCACACAATACCATATGAAACCCATTCTCACCAAGACACAGTTAATAGTCAAATTCTATAACAATCAATAAGGGAATTGGTATAATTCCACAACCCATTACAATGTTTAACATTTTCATTACATATCCCATTCGACCTATTTCCATTTTTCTCATGCCTAACGAAATAATCATATTCCACAATTTCCATATATTACCTCATTTAATGTATTTATCAATTCATATGCTTAATCCCATTATCATAACCCACAATTATCATACTTTTTCGCATTTACATATTCATCTACTCCCATAAGTTAACCCATTTATCCCTTCATCATTTCACATGAATTAACCCTCCTATGTATTTTGTGTACAATTTGTAAACCATTTGATATGATATCCCACTTAACTCATTTACCAAATCAAAATTATTCACCAATGTAACATGTTCATCCTTCCATGTGCCTTAACATAGTTAGCCCATTCATCCTTAACATTCCTTATCAAATCAACAAAAACTCCTTTTTCAATTAAGAACTTAATTAACTGATTAACCTTATTCCAAAAAACACCTTAATACATTATAAAACCTAGGCATAATTTCTAATATTATATTATAAACTCAAATAAACATATTAACATGTTTAACAAGGGATATACATTTTCACACATTAATTCCACACTAGACATTACCAATTCCTAGGTTTGGGAAAGTCATTTCACCCCATGGGTGGCCGAAAATAATTCTATTCAATCTCTTTCCATCCAAAGGGGGTCGTGAGGGGTAAAATTCATCACTTAGAGACCCATTTTACCAAACCTAACTAATGTAATCAAATGCACAAAAAGTGATAACCAATAATGAAACCAAACATGCACAAATAAAAATAATTACTACAGGATATAACTTATACACAACCTACCTTGAATTCGATGATGAACACACTCTTAATCGAGGCCTTAGTCCAGATTTAAACACACCTTAATTATTCAACCTAAAAAACACCATATAAATATGTTTTTAGTTCTTCATAAAAAGATCTCCGAATATACAATCCTTAATCCAAAAAAGTGAAGAAATGAGAGGAATAGACTCACTCGGATCTTTGATTCACAACCAATGGTGGCCTAAATAGCCTATAAATGAGGGAGATTGATCGCTAGGAGTATTGGGAGGTTTATGTTCATCAATATGGTTTAATGGGGGAGAAATGGGAGGAAAATTAGGTGTGACCTAAAAATACTGAAGTGGAAATTTTGTAATTTTTTTAGCTTTTAAAGGGGCGCATGTTTTCCCCTATGGTTTTCTAACCCATAAGAAAATCATGCGCCAACCACTGTCTAAAATATTTTAGTCATATGGTTACATGGGGAGGCCCACCTAGTGTAAAAACTATGCACCAACCATGCATAATGCCACTGTATCAAGCCACATGGTTTGGCCTTCCTGTTTCATGGTTTAAATTAATATTGTGCAAACCGTGCATCATGCCCAAAAAAGCACATTTTTCTTCTCTATTGATTCATGAACCTTTGAAACACCTCTAAGCCTCCTCATTATCTTCTGAAACATTTATTTATCCAAATATAATAGAATTAAACCAAACTTAAACAGAATATACCTTAAGAAAATATGGGATCTTATATTATCTTTATTTGCATCATTAGCTAATTTCTTCACATCACAATAGTATTCAATTCCTCAATGACCTTCCATTGTACTATTATAAAATTCAATAATATTATTTTGGAAATTTTTTCCATGTTCTTTCCAACAATTTGAGTATAAAGTAATTCTTATCTTCATCACTCCATTTTTTTATATTTTCCTTTGAATTCCATTTCTATCTTATTATCAAAGCCATGATATTAATACATAACTTCAGCATAAATTTCCAACTTGATAGAATACATAATAATATATTCAAGGCTACAGATATCTATTATAGATAACTACAATTGGTGACATGGTTTTAAGACTCTAAATAATCTATCAACCTTACTTTTAAGTTGGATGATAATGAAAAAATCATACCTCACAAGTATTGTAAACTTTTCCTCATAGGTACCAAAGGATTCATCATCATTTTCCTATGCCTTGGGTAAATCCTTATCTATATTTTTAAGAAGAAATTGAGGAAATTACTTATTGAAAAAATAATTTCTTGAACTCATCATAGTATATGGATCCAATTTCATCATGTTCCCTTGTATTCCAGATGATATTCCACCATTAATCCACTTCACCTTCAAAATGATAAACATCCAAAATGGATTTTCATGTTCTAAACACTAGAGAACTGCAAATATATTTTTAGTGGTACAAATAAATTTCTCAGTAACTATTAAACCAATGGATCCACTATAGGAAGGTGGATGTTTCCTTATGAAAGACTCAAGAGAAATTTATTCCAACATATTCTCATTTTACATTTCATCACATTTCATGGCTTGAGAAATTTGTATGAACATAGAAAATATATTTTGAATTATAGATCCCATGAAATTTCGTTTCTCAGAAGGATAATCATTGAATTATATTTCAAACACATTGTTGATAGGGTCCCTTTTAATTCCATTCAATGACTAAAACCCAAAATCATAGTGTAAGCAATAATAATCATAGTGTGGAACCATATAATCTAGAAAATCACATATTGGATATCTAAATAATGACACCGTATTTTTAATATATGAAACCTTAGGTTTATCATAGGTCATTCATAGTCATGATTTATTTAAATCCATTATGATTTTTCATAAGGAGTTTGTGAAATTCCAAAGAATATCCCCTGGGAATGTCAAATAAGGTGTGAATCAAGGCCAAGTGTCTTGATCCAAGTGATGATTGGGCCCAAATAAATTCTCCCTTCTAGAGTTATTACATCTTGGTACCTTTGTTTGAGATCCACATCCACTTGTAGTATTTATATTTGGATTTTATTTCATGGAAACCACTATCTCTATCCTTCACCAAAATTTCAAGACATTACCCTATACATTAAATCATCCTTAGACATGTACATAGGGATCTCAGAAATGTTTTCTCATCCTAGTTTCAAAATTATAACTAAAAATATCCTCTGAAACCAACTATATCGACCTAGTATTTTCATACATAGATATTACATTATTTTAGATTAATATTTGTAACTTTATATGAAGAAATGCATAATGATTGTAAAGCTATAGTGCCTTTGGAAACATGGAAACATAAACAACTGGTTTATATGTGAACTACATATTCTACCACTATGTTATTCATAACTATTGCCCTTATTATATATATCATACTTAATACTTTTCTTCATAACAAAGGGAATGGAAACATAATAATGGGTGAAGTCAAATTCTTATTATGGTTAAAAAAAGGGGATTGTGTAAGCATATCATGAGAATAAGGGTATGAGGCCATCATCATAACACATAAAAACCAAAAACTGCATATCAATAATCAAAATCATTATTCATGGAATATAAACTATAAGTTAAAAAGATTTTAATCATAGTGAAATCAAATAACATGATCCAAGGGAGCATACCATTGTTAGATGACATAAAATTATGTCATGTTCATAATAATGGAAAAAAACTTCCATATTAGTCAAGGTTTAATGATATGGATATCACAGTGGAATGAGTTCACTCCCCAAACCATCAAGGTATTAAAGGTTTACTCCAAAGGATATCATAGAAGACAAATTCCATCACTAAACCTAGTACACTCCCTATTCAAGTCATGTATGTCTCAAGATATATACATATTTACCCAATGCATTGGGGGGAGATATAGGTCCCACTTGTCACATAATGAAAATAATATGTATGTCTTCTAAAATATCCTAAAAAATTCATCATGTTATAGAAAATGAAATTAAATGTGTTTCATAAACATTTACTCATATCATAACTTGTGGAAAATAGACTAGTTTCATAATCATTACATTTTTTCATTATAGTATAACATGTGAAAACAGGCGGGTTCAATAATCCTTTCATCACGGAGTAACTCATGGAAGAGAAATAGGTTTTAGAAACATTATGAAATTATAAACAAGAACCATTAATAGAATGAATAATAATGGTTTCCTTGAATTATATCCCTAGTAAGCTATAATTAACACCAATAGATGTCATATTATATGTAAAATTATTTTGAATGACGATTTAAAACATTTCATGAAGAGAATTCCTTTTACACATTAAAAACACTTTTTAAAACATAGAAGATTTTTAAAATATTGTAATTCCAAAATAAACTTGGAATATTATAAAATAATCTTCAAATAAATGAGTGTTCATGATGGTGGGGAATTCCATTCATGTCATACATGTTAAAATGAATATTCCTTTCGCATTTTTAGATTGTTTGGAAAACGATAATAGTATTACTTTCAAAAAATTGTGTAAAAATTTAACCATGGGTAAAAATACCTTTAATAAATATTTTTGATTTTTTGAAAACCATTTTTTGAAACCATTTTTTTAACATGGGTTTTATAGAAAAATGGTTTTCAATCTAAGAGGGAAATAAAGATTATTTTTCATTAAAAAGATTATTTTTAAATATTGAGTACATAAAAGTGGAAAGTGAAGATAAAATTTTAATAACCCAAAAATAACCATAGGAGAATAAATTAAATGAGTTTCTTAACAAATATATTATAATTTTTCATCATTATAATCACAATCATGAGAAATCATGATAGACAATTAGATTATAAAATAAAACCTTACCGCTTGAGTAACATTAAATCATAAGCCCCATCAAAATATAAAATTAAATTAAAAATATAACATCAGAAGAGTAAATAAATTCATTATATTACATGTTAAAAGGGGTTTTATATATACTTCAAAAATTAATATACAGGTATAATATAACATATGTCTCAAAGAAGGAAAATTGAGACAAAAATACCTAACTTCTTTGGTACTTTAAAACCATACATCCGATGAAAGATAGATCCTAAAATTGATATTTAAATAAATATAAATTTATGTATAATAATAATAAAACACATTCATGGAAATTATATACACCAAATAAAATAATCACATGGTGAATATGGATTTTGTCTCACATAAAATAAATGTAAGACATAAATTTCTTTCCTTAAGTCTTGACCTCCTTCATACACATTAATACAACCTTTATATTAAATATAATTTTATTATACATATATTATAGAACCATAATAATATATATAATACCATATATAATTTTTCTTATGACCTTTTATTCCCCATTTATTAGAAACTCCTTGAAAAAGTCACGTTTTGGGAGAGCACTACTTTGTTTTTCTTATATGTTTTGATTTTTTAATTTTTTTCATAGGACTTGGATAATGTTTCTACATTATGGAGAATTTTAATGATGATATAAATATAATATATATTCATTATATATTTTTTTATAGTAATAATTATAATTTAGAGATTGAAAATGAAATACATTTTTCATGGAGATGGTAGGTCGTATGTATGCATGAATGTTATTTATTTTACATTGAAAGATTGAAATAAAGAAAGGTAAATAACATAAAAAAATAAAAAAATAATTTTTATTTCATATATATAACATATATTCATTAATCACATATTTATTACCTTATATGTAAAGCATGAATGAAACAAATCTCTTTGCGAGGAGGTAGTTTGTTGTACACAAGAGTGACGTTGTCCAATTCCAATAGAATTGTAAGTATGAAGGAATATGGGATATAATAATTCCAAAATTATAATAATATAAGAAATATCATATATAAACATTCAATCAATCATTATACCATTCTGTTAGAGGTGGTGATGGAAAATGATTAGTATTGTTCTGTGCGGAAGTAGTCCTCTATACACATAAATAATGATTTAATATCCCATTTGATGGAAAGAAGATGATTATAGGTCATGAACATAACCTAAAAATATTTTAGTATATGGAAGATAATATGGTTATTATATCAGAATGTTTTAATAATAATTTAAGGTGGTGGAGGAATAAATAAAATAAAATGGTCGGTTAGTGGTGTTACTGCTTCTTCAGACTACTTCTTTTGGTTTTCACCAAAAGGCTTATTATTTTGAATTTATAACCAAATTAAGGCCTCTAGGATGGGAGGAGGAAATTTATTTATTTATTTAGTTATTTTATGAACCAAATGGTTTTGTAAGTTTGAATAGAAGAGGATAAGGGGTGTCCTTTTAAAAGTGTAGTGAGTATAACACTTATAATTTTTTGAAAAGAAAAAGGTTTACCCACATTTTTCTCATTCCAAAAGGATCAAAAATGGACCATTCTCAATTATAAGAGATATAAGGCAACAATATGTAAACAAAATTGGTTTTATATTTTTTTATAGTCATTTTAACCCTTATCAATTTAGTTAACCCCCCCCCCCGTAAACTCATTTTTACCTTAACCATTGTAAATAATTTTTACTATTTGTTATTGTAAAAAATTAATTTCCCTTTATTAGATAATATAATTTATTATAATTTTAAATATAGAATCCATTTTCTTAAATTTAATTCACATAAATAGAAAATTTTAATTTAAAATTAAACCCACGGATGAGATAAGAAAGCGGTTTTCCAAAGAGAAAATGTTCAAAAGTTTAAAACAATTATATATTAAAATTAAATATAAAAATGATTACAATTGAATAAATTAGAATAAATAATATATAATTTGTGTAATTTTACTTTTAAACCCATTTTAAAACAAAAATTAACCTTATAAATGCTTTAAACGAAAACATAATTTTTAATAAAAACAAATATTTTTCACTATTCAATGAAAGAAAAAAACTTTTTAGATAAATCACAAAACATAACCCCAAGATAATTCTGACATTATGATTTCAAAAATAAATTTTATTTTAGAAAATCCGTTTTATAATATTTACTATGATTAATTTAAATATTGTTCAAAAAATAAATAAATAACATTTTTTAAAAAAAATAAAATTTTCAAAACATATAAAGTATTTTATAGAAAATTAGTAATTTTTTATCAATATGTTTTATTTATATAAAACCATTATAATTAATATTTTAAAATTATTTATAACAATTTATATATTTAAGTTTAATGGACAGGTTATAAAGGTAACGTTTAAATTATAACATTAATAATATGTCATTGTTTGTTAAAACTCAGAATTGCATGTATTGAAAGTTATCAAATAAATTAATCTTATTTGAAAAATAATAATAATTCATAAAAACAGAGGTTATTACACTTTGTAATTTCACACAACCAAAAAGACAAGGCACTTAAACCTTTGTTGATTTTGAACATCATATCATTGAACCCTTATCTGAGAATCATTTCCAAGAAATAACTTTATGATATATAGAAAATTATGATAAACTTAAAACACTAAGAATTTGAATTAATTTATTCTAAATATTATATTTGAACCATAAAATTATATTTTTTTTAATAAAATAAACAATTTAAATTATCCCTCATAATTCACACAAACTCGACTTCTCATGTTATATATTAATCAATGGGTTTCCTTGATCCATTTTTTAGGAATAAATGAATTAATCATATTTAAATGAACTCAATTTTGTCCATGTATTAAAAAATAATAATTTGGATATGGTTTAATTATACTGATTACAATGAAATTAATCTTTCCTAGGTGGGAAGGTCATAAAATATATGTTTTTCATAAGCATTATGTTTTTTGGGAAAGATATGATCTTGTAACAAATCATAGTATCCATAAAAAAATAAAAATAAGATAATAAGCTAGAATTTAATATGATAAATTGAATAGAAATGATGATAATTTTTTTTGATGAATTAATTACCATAAACATAGAAGAGTTAGACAACATTTATAAGTAAAATAGGTGGAAAATATTTTTCTTCAATCTTTTCCTTCCAATGTGTAAGAATTTTTCAACCATTAAATGAATGAATCATGACGTGTTTTATTTAAAATATTTTTTCAAATATGGTAATACCCACAAAAAACATCTTCATTCACTACAAAAAAACTTTGAGTTTAGAAGGGGTTATTTTTGACATAAGAAGGGGTTATAACCCCTTCTAAAGGCATTAGCGGCGATTGTGGGGAACCACCGCTAATGTGGCCGCCTACGGTTAGTAGGGGCGGTTTAGGGAAACATATACTAAAATCGTGATGACTTTAGCCATAGTTATAGTAGAGGGGTTTTAAACCCCCTCTAATGTTCACTTAAATTCACTGAAAAAACATGGATTAGTGGCAGTTTGAATGGAATCGGGACCGGTTCAGAACAATAGGGGTGGTTTAAACCGCCCCTAATGTGGGTTACCATATGAAAAGTTATATAGAAACCGCCCCTAAAACCTCTGTTTTTTTAATTATATTGGTGTACTCGTGCCCCCCACCCCATGTCGACGGTGTGCCGTCCCCATCCCCATACCGCCCTCACTCTCCCCATCCCCATCCCACCCTCACTCTCCCCATCCCCCCTATCCCCGTGCTCCAGTCACCCCTAGTCCCCTATCTCGATCCCTGCCCTCAATCACCCCATCCCCGACGCGCACCCGACACCCGCCCATCCCCTTGTCCCATCTCTCTCCCAGTCCCCTGTGCCCCTGACACCCGACACCTGATACCCCCCTCCCACCTCCAGTTCGTCGTACTCTCTATCTCCGAGTCCCCAAATTCCACCGACACCCATTCTCACCCCTCCAGACTCCAGTTCGCCTCATCACTTCTCCAAGGGCCCCGTCACATGCCTCCAGTTCATCTCTAGTTCAAGATGGAACCAATTATTTTTTATAAAAATGATGCTGTCTGTGGATTCGAACCACGAACTACTTAAATATCATAGCAAACCAGCCTATGGTTTTACCACTACAAATTTTTTTTATTTATATTATGTCATATTATCCTCTATTTATATATATTTTATTCATTATTTTAATAAATATTATTTATATCATATATTTTTACACATTTAAACATATAAACTATATATACATTTATATAAAATATATATTTATATTTATATATGCATAAGTTTATATATATAAATATATTAATTTAAATTATTTATATATTTAATACATATTTATATTTTTTAGACATGTTTATTTATATAATTTATATAAATAATTATATGTACATATATATAGAGAGAGATATATATATATATTTAAATATATAAATAATTTAAATGAATATATTTATAAATACATTTATATGTCTGTGTGTTTGTGTATTTATATAATATTTATATAATGATGCACAACTGTGTAGACATCCTTTTGTTATCTTTGTAATTTGAATCAGTTCTTTTTTTTTGTATTTTCCATTGTATTTTCCCTGATTATTTAAATTTTAAAAATAAAATAATTGCATGTAGATATAATATGATTATAATATATATTTATATAATTATTTTTATATACTTGTGTGTGTGGGGGTGATAACAATAATAATAATATTTATTGTTATTGTTATTACACTTATTTTTTAAACTATAAAATTTATCTCTCGGTTTTATAAATACCAAACATTTATTTTATGATTTATATCATTCATATATTATATTAAATACATTTATATTATATATTTATGTAAATTATTTATATAATTAAATACATATTTATATACATGTTTATTTAAATAATATATATATAAGTATTTATAAAATTTATCTAAAAAATAATTATATAATATATTTCAATACCCATATTTATTATTATGTACATTATTATAAAATTATTTTTATAAATTGTATAATATTGTATATAATTTATATATAATTAATATTATATGAAATACATATATATGAAATGAAATTTATATAAATATCAATAATATATATAATTAATATTAAATGAAATGAAATTTATACAAATATAATATATGAAATACAATTTATACAAATCTATATATAATGTATTTCAATACATATATTTTTATTATGCACATTAATATATATTTATTTAAATAAATATAATTGTATAATATTATGTAAAGTAATATATATGTATTTCAATAAATATAATTGTTTAATATTGTGTACATTAATATACATTTATTTGTATAAATTATATATCATATAATATTGATTATATATAATATTACAGCAGGAAGATATTATTTGAAAATATATTTATTATTATTATATTATAATTTATAAAAACTACATGCTGAGGTTTTTATATGATATAATTTTAAAATAAATTATAATATGTTTCTACTTTTATATTTATATAATATGTTTATACTTTTATATTATATATAATTAATATTATATGAAGTACAATTTTTACAAATAAATTTATATTAATATATATATAATTATGAAATTATATTTTTGTATATATATATAAATACAATTAAATACAATCATATATATATTCTATCTGATATTCATATATATAATGCATTTAAATACATTTATATATTTTGGTTTAAATATATATATATATTATGTACGTTTCTTTTAAAGACATTAGAGGGGGTTTTGAACCCCCTCTAATTTGAAGACATTATAGGGGTTTTTGAACCCCCCTCTAATTTAAATACATTAGAGGGGGTTTTGAACCCCCTCTAATTTAAAGACATTAGAGGGGGTTTTGAACCCCCTCTAATTTAAAGACATTAGAGGGGGGGGGGGGTTCAACTCCATATAATTTAAAGTCATTAGAGGGGGTTTTAAACCCCCTCTAGAATCCAATTGGATATTAAAAAAATAATGTTAAAAAATTTAGAGGGGGTTCAAAACCCACAATAATTTAAGAAATTAGATTTGTTCTATAACCCCCTCTAAATTCGATGATTAGTAGGGGTTCTACATAATCTTCCTCTAATTTTAATAGAAAATGAATTTAGAGTGGGTTCAAAACCCCCTCTAAATTCGACGATTAGAGTGGGTTATTCATAACCCCCTCTAATTGTACAGAAAATGAATTTAGAGGGGGTTGTGAATAACCCCCTTTAAATAACACCATCTAATGTACTGTTTTTTTGCAGTGATTGGCCTCATTTTGATGTATATGTTGGTCAATGATTGATAAATATATTATTGTATAGGCTGGCCATACAGATTAAATTTATTTAATTTCCATGTGTTTTGTATAAATTAATGGAAAAATACCGGAAAGTGTTCTTATTTGAAGTTTCTTCATGATTTCTTGTGCATATACCATCTAAAATTCATCCAATTTTACAATTTTTTGAAGTATTTATGGTCTAATCGTGGATGGAAGTATTTTGTTCCTTGATGATTCATTAAATCTGGATGAATCTATTTCACATGCATTTTTTAACATGAAAAATATTGAACCATATGTTCATATTGTTGGATTAAATATTCTACATGATTTCATTTAGCATCAATAAAAAAATTGACAAATATACGTATTGAAAAAAATGTTATGGATGCATTATTATGGTAGGACACATCCAGTTTAATCCACATTACTGGTGACTTCAAGTCCACTTATTTAACCTCAAATTGTGTACCTAGATTTGATAATCTAAATGAAACATGTAGAAAAAAAATTCTAAATCATTCCACATAATTAAAAAATTAATTAAGATATAAATAAAACTTACAAATAAATATACTAAAGCTCAATTAAAAGGGAAAATTGGAATTCAAAAGTAATTTTCTAATTCAATATCTTATTAAAAACTAGTATTTCATATAAGGCCCCAACCTTAAACCTTACTTAATATTGAATTAAATGAGTAATTCACATTGAGGATCTTTTCAGGTTTAGAGTTTTAGAGAATTAGGACATAACTATTACATCTCAAAAGATTACAAAGTAGTCGCTTCTACTAGATTTACATAAAATAAAAACTCTTAAAAAGAAACATGTCTAGTTCCATGTTTTAGGTAGCATGACTTTCCCTTGATCCCATCCTTGACCCTATTCCACGCTAAGTCCTGTGAAAAACATTTCAAAAACTTGGGATGATCATAAAAAGCTCATTAAGGGATACACAAAGAATGAAAACTGTTAGTTTTTCAAAACAACTAGTAAACCATGTATACTTTATCAAAGTAATACTTTTAACCTTTTCGAAGTAGTAAAAACTCTTCACTGAATAAAAGTTCATTACTTACCCTTTTGTAACCAAAAGATTACCATAAAACCCATATAAAGATCACATAACACATAAAGGTAACTTGGGACATAAACATACTTAAGTGGAATAACCATAAGGTCGAGTTCCACACATATCACTTAATGGAATAGCCATTCGGCCAACTTCCATACATACTTAATGGAATATCCATACGGCTGAATTCCATACCCAATGCATTGGAGGTTATAACGTAACCACCCATCCTGGTATTCACAGCACCACCCGTCACATGGTTTATCACGTAACCACCCGTAAAATGTCCAAGTACCATTATAAAATTATAACACATAAAACCAACATAAAGGAATGATAACATTTCCACATTTCAATCACAATATATCATTTAAATATATTGACATAATAGAATCTTTTATCAAAACCATTTTCAATACCAAAATACAAAAAACGTATGTGGTATTTATTTTATTCTAAAAACATTACGGCTTGTTGAGGAGGCCAAAGATCAAATAATACTCGCGGCGGCGGAAAAGGTCGTTGTCACCGCGTACGTAAAAAAAACATTCCTTTTTGTCGTTTAGTAAAACGCTTTATTGAAAAAAATATTCCTTTTGAATAAACGTAAAAGTCAAAGGGGTTTATACACCGTATAAAAGAAGGTTGTGTATAAAACAAAATATGCCTCAATGAATGGAGATTGAGATGAAGACCCTTACAAAGACTGTATCCTTGGTTTAAGGATAAATCAATTGCATAATTATGTGTGAAAAACTAATACACCAAATATAAGTGGATATTAAGTGTAAAACAATCAGATTAAATTCTCAAATATTCATAGAACAACATATTCAAGGAGTACAAGTTTATCCCAAAGAATCAAATTTGGGTTAAGAAGTTCCCTTGCAAAAATTTGACAGCCTAACAGCGTCACTTCAAAATTCAAAAAACGAGTTGATGAGAGATAAAAAAAGGGTATCTCATCACTTGTACATAAAATTTACATCAATAAGGATATATGAGAACATATCCCAACATAGCAATATGTGAATTAAAAGACACAACAAAAGAAGTCTTTTAAAAAGAGGAGGGTGAAAGGTTCCTTTACCGACTTGGGTATCTTTCGAAACATACACCCCATGAAAGAAGGACAATAAATCATTGATGTAAATACCCATAAAAAAAATTATATAACACAATGAGTAGAATAATGGGAAGTACATACACCACTCAAAGTAAATTGTGGCAAATGTAGCATAAATCTCACGGGAATAAAAGTGAGTTGAAAAATCCCTTACGAAAACTCGGCAGCCTAACAACGCCACTTAAAACTTTCAAAAAATTGATTGATGAGATAAAATAGGGTATCTCATCACATTACAATAAAATGTAAAGCAAGAGGAATATAAAAGAGTATCCCCCATCATAATAAATAGTAGCTCAAAAGAAGTGACATAAATGAGTGTACTTAAAAAGAAAGAGAGAGGTTAGATCTCTTACGAAAATTCGGCAGCCTAACGACGCCACTCAAAACTTCAAAAATGGATTGATGAGAGAAAATAGGGTCTCTCACCATATGAACATAAAACGTACAGTAGGATTAATATAAGAGAAAATACCAATAATAATAAATATGATCTTAAAAGTAATGACATAAAAGAGTGTACTTAAAAAGAAAGAGATGAGTAGGATCTCTTACTTCGGGTCCGACTTAACTCGATCGTTCTTTAACGTCCTGAATAATAAACATGAGTTAATTTATATTTGCTTAAGAACCTTTTTAAAGTTCATTATTCCTTTTATATCACTTATTTCCATGTTATAAACATTATGTAATCATTTAAGATAATAATGTTTGTTTTGTCGATATTTGGTTCTTAAGTCGAAAGTGGACTTCTTATAATTTCATGTTGTAAAAGGTTCTTTATATCCAGAATGAAATTACTGAATTGGATATCATATATATCATATATATATATAGAATATACATGTATTTATAATATCACATAATCATTTAGAGGTACGAAATGAAATGCACCGTTCATGGAGACGGTAAGCTGTACGTACGGATGAACGCTACTTTCATTTCCTTGTCATATTAATGGAATTAAAACTAAATGAGAGGTATGTATATTTTAATTCCAGAATTATATTCATCATTTAGATGTATCATTCATTATATATATCCATTATATACATGTACTTATAATAGTATATTACATTTGGGGATAAGAAATGAAATGCACCATTCATGGAGACGGTAAGCCGTACGTACGTATGAACGCTACTTTCATTTCTATTTCATACTTTAATGGAAAGAAATAATAATGATATAGAGGTATATTATAATTCCAGTATAACATCATATATAATAACATTAAATCCATCCTTTATACGTCCCACGTATGGCATTAAGGAATCACATCACTTTGAAGGGGAGGTAGTCCGCACTTCCTTAAATGAAGATATCGCGTTTACCCATAATGGAAACCATAAAGGTATGCCCAAAATGAAAAATACAGAATCTTAAGGAAAAAACAAACATATTATATATCATATATAAATATAGTGTCATATTAATGGCCACCTTTGAAGGTGTTAAAAGAATGTTGAACAATCATCGTTTCGGGAGGCTGAAATTTTCTATCCACGAAAACAGTATGTTATTTAACCATTAGATGTAGGTGTGTGCAAGTGTATCTCGAATCCTTATTATAAAAATAAACTAGTATATTGATTATACTGGAGTTGTTACAAAATAAATTAATAAAAAGAGTTTATGGGGTTGGAGAAGCAAAATAAAACAAAAGGACTCAAGTGAAGACATTACCTTAAAATTGGGTAACTCCCTTTGGTTTGAGCTCAAAGGCTTCCTTGGGGAGACTTCTGCCAAAGGTTATGCTTCAAGAAGTAATATAGGGAAGTGTAGAGACAAAATGGTCAGGGTTTGGCCGAGCCAAAGGGTTTGGGAGTGTTGTTAAGGAGGTAGAGGTGGGGGCGTTTTATAAGAGGAGAGGAGGGGCACTCTTGGAAAGTAAAGAAAAGTCACTTTATTTTAAAATGATATTCGGATTTAAGAGGTCCCACATTAATATAATTCGAGGATAAGGTGATAAGGGTTCTAAATCCACTCATCTAATAGGTTTTAGACATGTGTAGGGCTTAGATATTACATTATCTTTCCATTTTATTTAAATCGTTAAATAATGAGGTCATCGCTGCATCATCATGATGTCATAAATAATTTAATTTATTTAATGTCTAAAAATTATAAAACAAATAATATGTTGTAGGAAATCATTTTAGATTTCCAATTAATATTTATAGTCAAAATTCGGATTTGTATAACCCCATGTAAAAATTAGTTTAGTAAAACAACTCATGTTTGTGACATTTTTATTTTTACTTTAAATAAAAAGATATTAATGTAATTTTCCAACCAAAGTGGATTCATGGGGTCCCCAAGTTGACCCATGGATTGTCTTGGTCGGCCATGACACATCCAATGAGGGTAGGACATGTTTCTAGGTCATTTCATTTTATTAAAACATTATTCTTACCTTAAACTACACTAATTACCTGTAATCGCGATTAAGAACTTAAAAGTTACTATTCACCAAATAATTATTTTAATCTCATTGAACCACATTTTACTTCTTAATGAAAACCATGTATGTCGGATTTTTGAAATTCAAAACACAGAAGTGGTAAAATCTCATTTAACCGAAAAATCAGTTTTTATAAGTACCACTTAGTGGTTTCACTATTCATCAAAAATTGATGTTTTTCAGAAAAATCCAAAAAATTCACCCTAAGCTATATTTGTTATTCCAAATTCAAAAATTAAGTCTATTTTACAAAATTCAAAACATATAAGTCACATTAATTAATTTAATAATTAATTCCCGCTGTCAGAGCAAATAGCGTGTTTTTATGAAATAATAAGTATCAAAAGATTGACACTAGTTTAAGTCTGATTTCAAAGTGAAATTAATTCCAACGACCACTATTGGATTTAATTGTAAAAATATATTCTAATTTAACTTTAAAACCAATTAAAAATATAATCTAATCATATAAATAAATTATATTAAAAAGAGGTTTTGAATTAAAATACACCATTTTACACTATTCATTAAAAATGAACTTTATCGGAAAGATACGAAAAATTTACACAAAGTTAATTTTGATGTCCTGATTATGAAGAAGAGTTTTATTTGGTCCAATAGAATGTATAGGAGTGAATAAAACTATATTTAATGATGGTTCTCCATCAAAAGGCGATAAGTGAACCTTTAGTGAAAACTAGGTACGCCTAAAATTGAATTCTTTCCGTATTTGAAGCCTTTATCTTTTATTGGATAAATGTAAAAACATTTAAAAACATATATAATCGTATTTTTGTTATTTCTATCCATTCCCGCCAATACAACGGCTACATGTTAACTACCATTTAAAATAATATTATTTATTATTAGAGTGCAACGTAAGATTCCCAAGAAACCCGTTGTTGCGTGTTGGGTAAGCCATCGAGCATAGCGTCCCCTTTAAAGTCATACTAATATTTTATTCACAAATAGGGATAAATATGAAAATTTCATATTCTTTATTTACCTGGGGTGTTACATCCTTCCCCCCTTTTGGGAATTGCGTCCTCGCAATTTTTAAAATTGAGCTTGGAAACATCCTTGAAAGTCCTACATCGGAACAAGAGTCGGTAAAACAATCGCTTTAAAATAAAGAAAGATAAGTACAGAGGTCACTCGAGTTAACCCATAATAGGATTCCGTGTAGGAAAACATGGACATGGAAGAAAAAGCAAAGGGTCATGTTCTTGAGGGAGAGTGATAGTAAACATGTCTAGGAGAAAGTTAACCATAATAAAATCACAAACTTGTGATGGGTTAAATGGTATTCGATTCCCCAGTAGGAAAAGTTAATAGACAAAATTTTTGTTTTAAGTTACTTTTTATTGAGGAACTTATTCATAAGGAAACATAATCACTTATCATGTTGACTTTTGACTTCTATTATATTCCTTACACAAACTCATATTTTCTCCAAAAGACAAGTATTTAGGAAGACTTGTTCATATTAAGAGTACTATAATCAACTTCTAGAGAATCACCTAATCCAGCAAAGAGAACTATATACTTCTCATGTCTTTAGGCTTTAACCAAAACCAAAACCAAAAAGGTTAGTACAAGATCAGATAATCCAGAAAAGGATAACCCTTTAAAAAGAAAATCTATGCTTAATCTCCAAAATTTGTCCAACAAAACCCAAAGTTTAACGAGGACCATCCGATAAACAATTTGTCCATAAAATTCTTTAAACTAAACCAAAATAAGATTGAAACCCAAATATTTGAAGGATTTAATCACATAGTCTTCCAAGGTACAAATTAACTTTTATCTCTAAATTACATCAGTTGCTCTTAAATTCTCATATTGAAAAGTAATTAAACTAATCACATATCCTCCATGATAGGTTAATCATTTCCATAGATAATCCAAAATAAACTTACTCTTGATTCCTAAAATCATCTAACTAAAAAGAATCAGTCAAACTAACCAGGGACTTCACGTAGTCCAGTGTAGGCGATAAATACCAGTTTCACTTTGGTTGTGGGTTCGATTCTCGCAGCTTTGTCCGACATGACGGGTAGTCACACAGTTTGCATGTTGTCCTTTTTCAAAAACTATATAATTCTCAAATCATTCCCCAAAAAGGGATAAAATCATAAAAAATAACCATAACATAATTTAACCTCAATTTTATATCATGCCTTTCACTTCAATCATAACATATAGTAACCCATAATTACCTCAAAAGTAAGGATCATATAAACCCAAATGGTTCTTTATAACTATGTCCACAAAAGAAAAAATAACTATTCCTTGAATAATATTTTCATATGTTAAACATCAGGGTTACACATAATATAAAAAGTCTTCTAATGTAACCCCATCATCAAAAGAGACTTAATACTCTTAATAATTTCACCATAACTATGGAAGCCCTTATATGTTGACATCTTATTCATTCAACATTCTTCATGATCCATTAACCATTCATTTCCAACTTATTCTGAAATACTTATTTCCTAAAAACAAAATCATGAATAATATCCTATGATTCCAAAATAGGAAAACAATAGTCATGAAATAATCCATACCTTTGATTGGTCATTGTCAGTTTCTTCATCCTCAATCGGAATGGAATTAGGTATTGGTAAATGAATATTTTTACGATCTTGGTGATCCCATTCCCTAAACATCTTCATAGGACATGTTTTTGCATAATGACCATGCACACCACATTTAAAAAATTCAATTTATCCCTCAGAAATAACTTCTTTCCCTTTCCTCGAGTCAACAAGATGCTTCCTTTTTCCATGGAAGGTTCTTGCTTTATGACCTTCATTTCCACATCTATAGCATATTTCTGTCCCTTTGAAACATTTTCCTAGGTGTTTCTTTCCACATCTTTGACACATATGTTTTTGAACACGCTTACCTTTATGATTATTACCGGTAGTTCCGTAGGGATTTTTTTCTCGCATATATGATGCCTTATAGAAATCACCAAGGTTTAGGTGGTCAATCATGACTCTAGATAGTTGGTTGAAGATAAACACAATAGTTGTCATTGCAGCTCCCATATCATTCAGCTGCTCGCTCAGAAAACTGTCACAGTTTCCTTCAAATCCACTGTTACTTTGGTGCCTTCTAGATCCATTCATTTACTAAAACCAAAAAAGGGTCAGTGTTAGTATATCAACAGAACCATCATGTACTAATGAGGATGATATAATTACTCATTCACTTTATCTATAAACTATGACTCTTTCTGAAATCCTAACCATTATGGTAATGTCACTTATGCTTAAAGAATACCCTAACCTCTAAAGTTATATAAACCTACCTTTGATACCAACTATAAGGCCCCAAACTTAAACCTTACTTAATAATGAATTAAATGAGTAATTCACATTGTGGATCTTTTAAATTTTAGATTTTTAGAGAATTAGGACATAACTATTACATCTCAAAATATTACAAAGTAGTCGCTTCTACTAGATTTCCATAAAATAAAAACTCTTAAAAAGAAACATGCCTAGTTCCATGTTTTAGGTAGCATGACTTTCCCTTGATCCCATCCTTGACCCTATTCCATGCTATGTCCTATGAAAAACATTTCAAAAACTTGGGATGAGCATAAAAAGCTCAGTAAGGGATACACAAAGAATGAAAACTGTTAGTTTTTCAAAACAACAAGTAAACCATGTATACTTTATCAAAGTAATACTTTTCACCTTTTCGAAGTAGTAAAAACTCTTCGCTGAATAAAAGTTCATTACTTACCCATCTGTAACCAAAATATTACCATAAAACCCATATAAAGATCACATAACACATAAAGGTAACTTGGGACATAAACATACTAAAGTGGAATAACCATAAGGTCGACTTCCACACATATCACTAAATGGAATAGTTATTAGACCAACATTCATACATACTTAATGGAATATCCATACGGCCGACTTCAATACCCAATGAATTGGAGGTTATAACGTAACCACCCGTCCTGGTATTCACGGCACCACTCGTCATATGGTTTATCACATAACCACCCGTAAAATGTCCAAGTACCGTTATAAAATTATAACACATAAAACCAACATAAAGGAATGATAACAATTCCACATTTCAATCACAATATATCATTTAAATATATTGAAATAATAGAATCCTTTATCAAAACCATTTTCAATACCAAAATACAAAAAAAATTATATGGTATTTATTTTATTTTAAAAACATTATGGCTTGTTGAGGAGGCCAAAGATCAAATAATACTCGCGGCGATGGAAAAGGTCGTTGTCACCGCATACGTAAAAAAAACATTCATTTTTTCGTTTAGTAAAACGCTTCATAGAAAAAAAGATTCCTTTTGAATAAACATAAACGTCAAAGGTGTTTATACATCGTAAAAAAGAAGGTTGTGTATAAAACAAAATATGCCTCAATAAATCGAGATTGTGACGAAGACCCTTACAAAGACTGTATCCTTGGTTTAAGGATAAATCAATTGCATAATTATGTGTGACAAACGAATACACCAAATATAAGTGGATATTAAGTGTAAAAAAGTCATAGGTAATTCACAAATATTCATAGAACAACATATTCATGGAGTACAAGTTTATCCCAAAGAATCAAATTTGGGTTAAGAAGTTCCCTTGCAAAAATTTGACAGCCTAACGACGTCACTTCAAAATTCAGAAAACGAGTTGATGAGAGATAAAAAAAGTGTATCTCATCTCTTGGACATAAAATTTACATCAATAAGGATATATGATAACATATCCCAACATAAAAATATGTGAATTAAAAGACACCACAAAAGAAGTCTTTTAAAAAGAGGAGGGTGAAAGGTTCTCTTACCGACTTGGGTATCTTTCGAAACATACACCCCATGAAAGAAGGACAATACATCATTGATGTAAATACCCATAAAAGAAATTATATTACACAAATAGTAGAATAATGGGAAGTACATACACCACTCAAAGTAAATTGTGGAAAATGTAGCATAAATATCACGAGAATAAAAGTGAGATGAAAAATCCCTTACGAAAACTCGGTAGCCTAACGTCCTCACTTAAAACTTCCAAAAAATGGATTGATGAGATCAAATAAGGTATCTCATAAAATTACAATAAAATGTACAGAAATAGGAATATAAAATAGCATCCCCCATAATAACAAAGAGGATCTAAAAATAAGTGACATAAATGAGAGTACTTAAAAAGAAAGAGAGAGGTTAGATCTCTTATGAAAATTCAGCAGCCTAACGGCACCACACAAAACTTCAAAAATGGATTGATTAGAGAAAATAGGGTCTCTCACCATATGAAAATAGAATGTACAGTATTATTAATATAATATAACATCCAAATCATAATAAATATGAGCTTAAAAGTAATGACAGAAAATAGTGTACTTAAAAAGAAAGAGAGGAGTAGGATCCCTTACCTCGGGTCCGACTTGACTTGATCGTTATTTAACATCATGAATAAAAAACTTGTGTTAATTTCTATTTGCTAAAGAAACTTTTTCAATTTCATTATTCCTTTTATATCACTTATTGACATGTTATAAACATTATGTAATCATTTAAGTTAATAATGTTTGTTTTTTCGATATTTGGTTCTTAATTCGAAAGTGGACTTCTTACAATTACATGTTGTTCGTGTGGTCAAAGTTTCTTTATATCCAGAATGACATTACAGATTTGGATATCATATATATCATATATATCTAGAATATAAATGTATTTCTAATATCACATAATCATTTAGAGGTAAGAAATGAAATGCACCGTTCATGGAGACGGTACGCCGTACGTACGCATGAACGCTACTTTCATTTCCTTGTCATATTAATGGAATTAAAACTAAATGAGAGGTATGTATATTTTAATTACAGAATTATATTCATCATTTAGATGTATCATTAATCATATATATCCATTATATACATGTACTTATAATAGTACATTATATTTGGGGATAAGAAATGAAATGCATCATTCATGGAGACGGTAAGTCGTACATACGCATGAATGCTACTTTCATTTATATCTCACACTTTAATGGAAATAAATAATAATGATATAGAGGTATATTATAATTCCAGTATAACATCATATATAATAACATTAAATCCATCCTTTATACGTCCCAAGTATGGAATTAACGAATCACATCACTTTGAGGGGGCGGTAGTCCGCACTTCCTTAAATGAAGATATCACGTTTACCCATAATGGAAACCATAAGGGTATGCCCAAAATGAAAAATACATAATCTTAAGGAAAATATAAAAATATTATATATCATATATAAATATAGTGTCATCTTAATGGCCACCTTTGAAGGTGTTAAAAGAATGTTGAACAATCATCATTTCGGGAGGCCGAAATTTTCCATCCACGGAAACAGTATGTTCTTTAACCATTAGATGTAGGCATGTGCAAGTGTAGCTCGAATCCTTATTATAAAAACATCCTAGTATATTTATGATACTGGAGTTGTTACAAAATAAATGAATAAAAAGAGTTTATGGGGTAGTAGAAGCAAAATAAAACCAAAGGACTCAAGTGAAGACATTACCTTAAAATCGGGTAACTCCCTTTGGTTTGAGCTCAAAGGCTTCCTTGGGAAGACTTCTTCCCAAAGTGAGACTTCAAGGAGTAAGAGAGGGAAGTGGAGAGACAGAATGGTCAGGGTTTGGTCGAGCCTAAGGCTTTGGGAGTGTGGGTAAGGAGGTAGAGGTGGGGGCCTTTTATAAGAGGAGAGGAGGGGCACTCTTGGAAAGTAAAGAAAAGTCACTTTATTTTAAAATGATATTAGGATTTAAGAGTTCCAACATTCATATAATTCTAGGATAAGGTGATAAGGGTTTGAAATCCACTCATCCAATAGGTTTTGGACATGTGTAGGTCTTAGATATTACATTATCTTTCCATTTTATTTAAATCGTTAAATAATGAGGTCATCGCTGCATCATCATGATGTCATAAATAATTTAATTTATTTAATGTCTAAAAATTATAAAAAAAATACTATGTTGTAGTAAATATTTTTATATTTCCAATGAATATTTATAGTCAAAAATCTGATTTGTATAACCCCATGTAAAAATTGTTTTAGTAAAACAAATCATGTTTGTGAAATTTTTATTTTAACTTTAAATAAAAAGATATTAATTTCATTTTCCAACCAAAGTGGCTTCATGGGGTCCCCAAGTTGACCCATGGATTGTCTTGGTCTTCCATGACACATCCAATGAGGGTAGGACATGTGTCTAGGTCATTTCATTTTATTAAAACATTATTCTTACCTTAAACTACACTAATTACCTGTAATCGCGATTAAGAACTTAAAAGTTACTATTCACCAAAAAATTATTTTAATCTCATTGAACCACATTTTACTTCTTAATGACAACCATGTATGTCGGATTTTTGAAATTCAAAACACATAAGTGGTAAAATTTCATTTAAACGAAAAATCAGTTTTTATAAGTACCAATTAGTGGTTTCACTATTCATCAAAAATTGAAGTTTTTCAGAAAAATCCCAAAAAATCACCCTAAGCTATATTTGATATTCCAAATTCAAAAATGAAGTCTATTTTAAATAATTCAAAACATATAAGTCACATTAATTAATTTAATAATTAATTCCCGCTGTCAGAGCAAATAGCGTGTTTTTATGAAACAATAAGTATCAAAAGATTGACACTAGTTTAAGTCTGATTTCCAAGTGAAATTAATTCCAACGACCATTATTGGATTTAATGGTAAAAATATATTATAATTTCACTTTAAAACCAATTCAAAAGATAATATAATCATATAAATAAATTATATTAAAAAGTGGTTTTGAATTAAAATACAACATTTTACATTATTCATTAAAAAATGAACTTTATCGGAAAGATACCAAAAATTTATACAAAGTAAATATTGATCTAACGATTATAAAGAAGAGTTTTATTTGGTCCAATAGAATGTATAATAGTGAACAAAACTATATTTAATGACGGTTCGCCATCAAAAGGCGATAAGTGAACCTTTAGTGAAAACTAGGGCATATACGCCTAAAATTGAATTCTTTCCGTATTTTAAGCCTTTATCTGTTATTAGATAAATGTAAAAACATTTAAAAACATATATAATCATATTTTAGTTATTTATATCTATTACCTCCAATACAACGGCTACATGTTAACTACAATTTAAAATAATATTATTTTATTATTAGAGTGTAACGTAAGATTCCCAAGAAACTCGTTGTTGCGTGTTGGGTACGCCATCGAGCATAGCGTCCCATTTAAAGTCATATTAATATTTTATTCAAAAATATGGATAAATATGAAAATGTCATATTCTTTATTTACCTAGGGTGTTACATTTCAACCCATTCACTTTTCATAGGATAGATTATAAAATTAAAAGAATAAACTAAATAGATTAAATTGAATAATAAAATGATTGTTTAAGGAAATAAACTTAAAAGTAACATTAATATGTTTCTAAGAACTGAAAAAATTAACATAAATAAAACCTTAAGGAGATGTGTAGGAAAAACTATTAATTTCTTATAATGATACGTGGGTAGACTAATAATATATGAAGAATAGAGAATTGTGTATTTTTCTCCCCATTTTCAAGAATAAAAACCCCATTATATGAATTTGAATCAATCGAAAGAAATAATTTCACAAATGATAATGAGGAAATTGTAATTCTACACAATTTTTTAAACACATTCAAAATTATTTAAAAAGTTATCATTTCATATAATATTCACATGGTCCCAAAAAAATTATATTAAATAAACTAATATTAAATTTTCAGTAAAATTATTTGAAGTCATACAGTTAAAATCATTAAGATTCACATTAACAGAGCATTTGATTAAACCTTTAATGCTACCCTAGGATATATGTGAGCAATAAATCATATAGAACACAATATGAGTCATATTATATTCACTTTTAATGTAGCATATAATGGATTGGTACAATGAAAGATAAAATATGACAGAATATAAGGGGTGGTTAGAATGCATATCAAGGAGTTCAAATAGGACTAACCTATAATTCATACTTTTTCAAACATTAGATGGCACATGAATAATAGTTTGGTGCTTGAGTTTATCATGTATTTTCCAAATGTTAAATCTACAAAAAAATAGTAAATGAAGGTTAAAGATAAAACCAAAAAATTGAGAATTTCAGTTGAATAGTAACTCAATACCAAGAAAACATCTTATATGATTTCATACAGGGATATTAATATGGTGATTTTAATTTTTAAAAGATCAAAATGTGATGATTTTTAATAAATATGTTGAAAAATATAAAATATTTATCCCTAAGAGAAAGATAAATAATAATTGAAATCAAATATTCAACATAGACACTAACATGTAAATGTCAATGAATATAGAGATTATTCATACCATTTATTCATATGTAGAAATGCTTTATGTCTCATTCATTCACATGACTCAGTTGGCTTTATTAATAAAATGCTGATTTTGGGTAGGCATGTATGAAACATAGACATGGGTTTGAATCATTTTGTAAATTTTACAATGTCTATGGATTTTAGTAGTAAAAATGATTCTAATATTAGAATATGGTACTGCATATTTTCAATAACCTGAAATAGAATCATGTATTTTATTTTCAACAATAACTAATTTAAAATTAATATATAAATATAAGTTTTTAGTATACTAATTCATAATTAATTAGTATATTTTCATTGGAATAAATATAATTTGACAAGACTACATTTCCCCAATTAACAATCCAATCAAATATGTTGTCCCCCTTCTAGAATTGTAGTCTTAATTGAGGCCAAAGTATTCTAAAAAACATCTTCTATATCTCTAGTTGGAGAATAAACATTGTTATTTCCCCTAAAAATTAATTTTTATATAAAAAATATGTAAAAATAAATAAGAAAAAACCAAGAAATGTTATGAGATACCAGTTGTTATTTGACTTGTATATTCAATTCTCCCAAAAATATGTTCTATATGTTGGAATGATCATGTGAGGGAAGTAATAAATAATGTAAAAGAACAGTATGGTACCATTTAACTCAAACATCATATACTTCATGAATCCACTATTTTACCATTTAAATTACTATCATTTATCATAACTGAATGAATTTTAGTTCATTAGCGGAAAATAATCATTAGAAAAAATCTCTCATAGTAATGAGGTTAGAAATAGCACAAATAAATATAGAAAAAGATATAAATAGATCTCTTTACAATTATTTAATTTAATGAGGTACACAATAACAAATCTCTTAAAGTCAACATTCAAAAAGACAAGAAAATATCATTTTAAGTACGTATCACATTTATTAAGGGACATAATAACAATTTTTTCAAATAAATTATATAAATACTATAAATGTTTACCTTAATATACATTATTATTTACAATATAGATTAATCCATGAAATATATTTAGAAATATATGAGATATGGTTATAAAACCTGATCCATAAATCCCTTAAAAAATTATTTAAGATGACTTTAAATGAATATTATCTTAAAATATTAGTTTTTATTAAAAAATGATTAGGATGACTAAGGAAATTATTATTCCTTTTATTATAAAGTATTTTATAGATTTAAAATAAAGCATAATTTTTCTTGAGGAAATATGGAATGAAACTTAAAATAGTTTTACTGCATAGAGTATATATACTAGAAGTAGGAAAACAATTCAGCAGGAGTGATTTTCACCAGTGTAATAACCTATAATTAAATAAACTCTAATTTGGAGAACATAATATTTTATTTTATATAGATTAAAATTTAATTCCATGTAATGTGAAAACACAATTAAATTTTATTAGGTTTAAGTTAACCAATCCTCCCTGAAACAACAATAAATTCATAAAAGTGTAATTGTAAATGATAAATAATTATAATTACCTAGAACATATTGATGTGAAATTGATATTTTTGGGGCCACCACATGTATCATACCATAAATCATTGAATCCGTTGACAACATAATAACAATTCATAGTAAAAAAATAAAAAAAACTAAAGATAAGAGAAATTATGACATTCAATGGACATTCAATTTTGGAAACATAAAAGGTTGAGGTTGCAATTAAACAAAACTATGTCACTGATACTATAATAGTAGAAATAAAAATATAAAAAGTAAATTCAATTATTTTATATTCATTAATAATGAAAAAAAAATTAAATTCCATATTTTTTAGTTAATAAATTCATAAAAATATAAAAAAACTAAATTTCAAAATAGTTTTTTCAAAAAAACTAACATTTGCAACATGTTTAGTTAGAAATTTATAGAATTATACTAGAATATATAAATAAATTCATTGAATATAAAAAACAGTAATAGGGATAAGTAAGAAAATTTATCTAGATCGATGTACAGAAGAAGCAATGTGTATTACAGAATTGAAAAATACAAAACCTGCAAATATCGCTCAAAGGATTTTTTTATTTCCAGTTCTAACTTGTAAAAGAGAAATATATTTTCCTATGAACACTGGTATTTTTTTACAATATGAGTGAAGTATTTTTTCCTAATATATCCCAACCATCTCATTATATTTCTCATTCTCTTCTTATAAGACCCATATCAGTCAATATAAATATTTAAATTGATAAAATTCATTACAAAATCCTAATAGTTTATAGGGGTCACTATACCTGATATATGTTTCCTTAGTACTCCATTACTATGAGTAAACTCACTAGACAATCCTTTTTTATCTAGAATATGGTATTCCAAATATAGGCCTTAATATTTTATTTTCATAATTCTATATAAAATTGTTTAAATATGATTTCCATACTACATAATCTCTTGGATAGTCTTGGGGAATCAAAAAATTAAATTAAAAAATAGAGTGTGAGTGTAAATGAACCAAGTATTGGTTTCCCCAAATTTTAAATATGATCTTTTTCAAGTATCCATTCCTAGTGGATATCAAAAATGTTTAGTCTATTATCTAATTAATATACTGATTTTTAATTGTATGTTTTCTTTTTTATAAGAAAAGTAAACATGAGTGACAAGAATAACTGATAATTAATGATTTTTGGGCTTTGGATTAAGGAATTATAGGTGGTTTAGATGATTTGGTGAAGGTGGTGGCTCACTCCATTGGAAATTATTTATCTAGTCATATATGATTAATGGAAACTGAAGGCATCACCCACTTCTTTCAACACGGTATCACAGTCAGTGAACAACCTGCCACCTATATCTTCTCTTGGTATCTGAGAAGTAAAGGGACTTTACGTTCAACATTATCTTCACCTCCATGTAACCTTAAATTTTTTACATTCATGAATGTAATTTTAGAGAAATATATAACATTATAAACTATAAAAATGAAAAAAACAATGCTAAAACTATAATAGTTGATATTTATTAATGGAAAAATGTAAACATATAAATAGTTGAAAAAAGTGAAATAGTAAAGTTTTACCAAAAAAAATTCAACTCTACAATTTATATGCTATTGAAATATTTTGATAATGAACATGTAAATAAAAAAAATTAATATTATCACTTCAAAATAAACTAAATAAATAGAATTTAAGTCATGAATAGAGAATCTTTTCAAAATCATGTATAACTTTTTTATTTATGAGAAATTTATTCAAGAGATAAAAGGAAATAAAATTGGAAAAATTAGTTATACCCTCATCCCTTTTTTAAAGATGTAGTGAACCAATCATTCAATAACTTAAATGTATATATTATTAAAAAGTAGTTTCTATTTTTTATTTTAGATTGGCATAATGTTTTTTATACTCTATGTTATGAACCATTACTAACTATACAAACTTGAATGAAGGAAGATGCAATCGAAGAAAGCCCGATGGGATTCCACCTAAAGGAAGTGATGTTCTCACTGAATATTCTTGAAGTATGTTGTGCCACTGCTACTATATGAAGGGTCTGGAACTAATATGTTTCCTCTGGGAGAGATGATGTTGCTCCTATTTCATGAATAATTGTGACAGCTAAATGATGTTGTTGTCGTGGTTACTTCAAGTATGGCTTTTCATCCACATATGAGTGAAACAACTATAGTACATATCACATGCATATGAAAGTTATCCCCCCATGAAGGTTGAGTCAAATTCAATATATTGATAAAAATAAGTAGTATTTATCTTTTAGAATGCAAACTCCATTATTCAAAATACATTTTACATAATTGATATGAATACCCATTATTTGATTACCTAAAAATAGTAATTGGGAAAAGTACATATATTTGAATAATTTTGTTGAATTTATCTATATAAATAGTTTAATTTAATATGAACAAACCAACTGGAAAAAAAATCTTAAATTTAGAATGAATTATTATATTTCAATGTATATAATCTATGTGAAAAAAAATAAATATGAATTATTAAAAATTATGATATTAAAAAATGTTATGATCATAATACTTACACTGAAAAAATAAAGCATAAATATTTAAAATAAAATTACAATTACGAAATTATAAAGTTGGTATTAAAAAAATAGAGACCCTATCAGAATGAGAAAATACTTATAACTCAAGATTCGGTACATAAATTAAATCATATAGTTATAAATTTAACAAAATGTACACATTAAACAAACACCTGAAAGAAAAATATAAAATAAATTGAAATCCATTGCAATTAGATTAATTGAATTAATCCATCTAGAAAGATGGAAAATATAAACCCTACCTTAAATCCTTTTAATCCACAATAATAATATTAAGGGAATTTTATAGTATTATATAGGATATACTCATCATAGAGAGAAAAAAATAATTATGTGAATAAATATCATGGTAAAATTTAACTATTTAATAAAAAAATAAAAAAAAATTTAATTAAATATAAGTAATATTTTTTAATTTAATGTAATTAATTACATGGTTTACAGAGTCAAATTCCAATAATGTAAAATGAAAGCATGAAGAGAAAACTTCTTTATTAGAGAAACCACTATATATAAACTGTAAACCCTTACAGAAAGAATCAAAGTTATATTCCTCTATCTATTTCCCCCTCTATCTAATTATTATTCTCCTCATCCTTATCTTATTTTTATCTTATATATTTTTTATACCACTATAAATACAATACCATTAGCATCACCAAAAATGAATTTAATGCATTGTATAACAATTTGGGATAGGCTTCAGACATCTCTAGACAACTAAAAATATCAATTCTTTTAGGTATGAAGGGTTAGAATAAATGAAATAATCTAAAAGAAACTCAAAATGTATAATACCATGATCAGTGGAGTTGTGATAATATGGTTAGACATCATCACATAAAATAAAACATATTTAGAGAAAATAATTTTTGGATCATATAAAATAAATCCCCTCATTTACTTATAGTTTAAATAAATAAATGGTAATATGATTTATAATTTCAAAAAAATAGAAGATTTTGATAATTATACCTGTAAAATCTATTTTCACTACTAACATTTTAATGAAAATTCTAATATTATAATGGAATCCATATATGAAGAAACAAAGGCACGGTTATTAGAGTATAATTAATGTGATAATAAGTTGAAAGTTTTTGGTCAAATTAGTGAATAAAATAAGTGTAACTTTTATTATGAATGTTACTTGACTAAAGGGGTGTACAGTAGTCTAAGGGTATCTATAGTTAAAATTAAATAGTTTAAGAGGTCAATTCGGTTTGATAGAATGAGTATATAACTAAAATATGTATGTATATAATGTTTTATTAGGAGTTAGTTCAGAGGTAACCAAGCCAAATCAAGGAGTAAACCAATCTAGATTGACACTTAGTAAGGATATACACATATTAAATTTTAAGGGAATAAAAAATAAGTGAAATAAAATACAAGAAAATAAATATAATTTTCAAGATCATAAAGAAACTATAGAAAAAATTTGAAACATTACCAAGAATCTTTAAACTGTTTCAAATTTACTAAAGGTTAAGAAAAGTATAATAATTTGAGAGTACACTCCAATTATTAGTGAACAGTAGAAGGATTTACCTTGAGAAATATTTATTGTTTAATAGGCTACCATTGATTTTGAGAGTAATAGAGGTAATGAAATTTTATGAGATAGAAAAATTATGGAAAGGGGAAAATTTTGAAAAAACTAATACATAAAACCATAATGTGAGTACAAGTAATGAAATTTAAAAGTGTCAAATGAAGTATCAAATCCATAAATTTTTGAAGTAGAAAATTAAAAAGAACCATTATCCTTGATCAGGTTTTTCTTTGATTATGTCACCAAGAGATAAAATTTAATTAGAAAAATTTATAATCTCCATAAATGAGATGAAAGTATAAAAATTAATGTTAATATAATAAATAAAAATAATAATATTAGGTTACTAAGGAAGGATTTTTACTTCTTTGGTGCTGGTAATCCATAAAAATGACTTCAAAGTAGTGGAAATAAACCAAATAATGTCGAATCAATTTTTTCAAGTATTTTACATAACATGAATCTTTTGGATTAGGTTATGTTATGAAATTTAGAAGAAAAAGGTACTTAATTTATGAGGATATGGTATTAGGTGATTCCACATTGAACAAAATCATGCCTTCAAATTTAAAATCAGATATGAAAAACCCTAATGTGAGTACAAGTAAAGAAATGAAATGTAGTGAAAATCAACTGAACCATATCAAATGGATATTTATTCTTTTATAATGACTATATGTGAAATTACTATTTAGTATCAGGTGATTTAATAAATTTTAGAACGAAATGGTGCACGTCAAAGATTTGGGATTAAGTGATGCTACTCTGAACAACATGATACCCTTGAAGTAAAAGTATACTATGAAAACCCCTAATATGAGTATAGGTAATGAAATTAAAAAGGGAAGTAATGAATTATAAAATCCATAAATATGTGAATATGGCAATTACAAGAACCATTTTCTTATATGAGGTGATGTGATGCAATTTATAAAGAAATTTTACATGTAGTATAAGGAACCCAGAATAAGGGATGCCACTTCAAACAACTTTATACCTTTAAAGTAAAAATAATATATGAAAACCCTAATAATTTTATTTTTGATTAAATAAAAAATGGTGAAATTTATATATAAAATAATTAAATATCTAAATAGGTAAATTTCACGAACTGTTGTTATAGATAAGAATTTGGTATTTTGGTATGTTTGAGTGTCGTGATCATATCCAGGGTGTTTATGGGCACCTGATGGGGTGAATCAGCATAGTTTAACATCATTAACTATACTAAACCCCTATTTAATTTTAATCCATTATGATGTTATGAAGGAGGTGATTTTGTAGAGAGAAAGGGTGTTAAAATGGGATGTAATGGTGGAATAAGAATTTAAATTATGAAAACATTGGATGAGGATATGGTGAGGTGAGGAGGTAGGGAGGTGGGGGAGGTGGAGTCTTGGAGGTGGGAGGTGGGGATAAGGGTACAGTGGGTGGGGGTATATGAGGATATGGGAGGTATTTTTTTATCAGTGATGATAATTGAGGCATAAGGAAGAGGAATGATAGGGTGACACATAAACATGGAGGAATCATATAATGACATGTGTCCTGGAAGGTACAAACCATAGTATAGATAATGGATTTGATAAAATTATCAATTAATACTCAATGTTGGAGACATAAATCATTTATTATAAAAAAAAATATTTAATAAAATTATGGTTTATCAAAATTCCCACACTTACCCTTTTTCACTCCTAGGAAAAAAATAAGCAATATTCATATCAAACTCACATAAAAATCAATAATGAGAAAATTTAAAATGATCTTTTGTAAAAAAAATTATTTTTTATCATCTATAAAAATAAATCTAATTTCATTTTATTCTTTCATTCTCAATTTTTTCAACCTCAATAATCCATCCAATACCCAATCGTAACTTACCTCACATAGATTTGTTTTAATTTTCAATTAATAGATATATGATTTAGAGTTATTTTTAAACCATAGGTATATGTTACTTACCATAATATTTCAATAAATCTAACATATTCACCTTTTAAATACAAATATTGTAATTAATCATGACGCATTTTCAGTAAGGATCAAATGAATCTATGGCTTTGGGTTAGTGGGAAATGATGTGAAAAGTATAATATAGTTGAAATTTTTGTTTTAACTCTTAAGTATATTTCATGATAATAAAAAGATAATTATAACGAAAATTCTCTACCCAATATGATAATTCCATATCCCCTTCATTAAAACTCAAAGTGGCTCCTGGATAATTGAAATAATAAGGTATGATTCACCAACTTTTTTTCATATTTTTTTTCTTTTTTTTTCTTCAAGATTTGAACTTATAAAATATCTTACATCCACCACATAATCTCATATAATCTTAATACCATCATTCTTGTAATGGTTATTTTTGACCTAATTAAGAAAAAACTCATGCTTTTTTTTTTATTTTTCGATTATTTCATTTTTATTTTTCAATAGGGGTTAACAATAAAGTAAAATGAATTATAAATCATTAAACATCCCTAATACAATAAAAAACCACACATATCATCTTGAATGTGAAACATACCTTTCATCCACAAATAACCTCTCCCCAAACATATTCTAAGAATATCATGCTATAATACTAACAGTAGGGTATGAAAGAAAAAATTGGAATGTAATTAGGACATTTCCTATAAAAAGTTATTCATGGATACTACAGGATATGTTAGACTCAATTTCATGGTAGTTACAAGGTCAAAAGGATAAATAATTGAATTATTAAATCATTTTAAATATTAATTTGTTCAATAATATCTTTGATAAGATTTTATGAAAGTCCTAGAAGAAAATAATCATGGATTTCTCTAAAGAAATGGGTATTAGAATGAATAGGAATAAATTGGTTTAAAATACGTCTTGGTCAGGAGAGAATCTTGGTGATGATACCTCCCTCCAAATGTTTTATAAATGGGCTTCATATGACATGACTCTACTAGTTGAGGCCATACTTTCTCCTTTCTTCATTAATTATCCTTTGTTATTTCTACTTATAAACACTAATTATAAATTTAGAATTTTTATCAAGAGTATAGTTTCCAATGGTTACAATTAACCTACAGTCATATAACGGTCAAAACCCTATGGTAAAATTTCAAATTATACTTACGTAATTAATAAATATATATAGTTTTGTTGAGTTAAAAATAATATAACACACATTTCTAGGAAAAAAAATATTATTCAAAAAGTTTGGTTTGTTACATTATTTCCCCATTAAGAAATTTTTTCCCTGAAATTTCAACTCATTCACTACTACAAAAAAGCCTTTAACAGTCCTAGAAATAGAATTTTTCTGTTTTTGAAAAGCACTGATGATGTGAGCGATGTTAAAATCCAAGGACTTTTATCATCACTGAAAAATCACTGATAAATGTAACCTTTATTAGTGTTTTAGAAATCGCTGATAAAAAACACATTTATCAGTGCTTATTAAATAACTTCTAAATGATTTATTTATCAACACTATAGAAGTGATGATAAATGAGTTCTCTACTAGATCTTTCAAAAGTGCTGATAAAAATCCATACTACAGTCTGCTGTAACAACATACTGCAGCACCAGAAGCACCAGAAGCATCAGAAACACACTAGATATATCAATAAAAGAAATTCCCAATACAGAATTTAAATGAAATGAAATTTACAACACAAATAACCAAAAAACATCATATTATATACATTTCAAATTTTTTTTATACAAATAAATAAATAAAAATTATTATATACATTCAAAAACAATCCTAACTATCAATGTTACCATGATTTCCGTTGAATTTCTTTGTCGAACTTCCAACACTACATGAGCAGCTTCGAACAAGCCACATCAACGTGAAAAAAAGAATCCAACTGTATAAGAAAACAATTTTTATGTTCTTAATACTAAGAAGAAATAAATTAAATATAAATTTGAAATAATACATTAATTATATGGACAATAATTTTACTTTGCAAACATCATGATTACCTCTATTATTGAGCAAAGGAAACTTTGTTACTCTTCCTACAAAGGAAGTGGAGGTAACTTGAAATAATGTGATAAATTAACCACTGTATGGGTAAAAATATTTTAAGGTATAAGAATCATGGTAGTTGGACAGAGCACATCAAATTGAACAAAATAATCCACCTGTTTAAGAAAACAATTATTATGTGAGTAATACTAAAAATAAATGAATTAAACATAAATATGAAACAATACATTAATTATATGGACAATAATTTTACTATGTAAACATCAAGATTAACCTTGTGATTGAGTATAGGTAGCATAATTTCTCTTATTGTAAATTAAGTGGAGGTAATGTAAAAGAAAGTTATAAATGAACCACTGCATGGGTGAAAATATTTTAAGGGAGAAAGAGCATGAAAGTTGGACAGAACATGCCAACTCGAGCAAAATAATCCACCAATATAATAAAAAAATTATTATATGAGTAATACTAAAAATAAATGAATTAAATATAAATATGAAATAATACATTAATTCTATGGATAATGATTTTATTTTGAAAACATCAAGATTACCTTTGTTATTGATCAGAGGCAGCGACGTTGCTCTTTCTACAAAGTAAGTGGGGGTAACTAGAAATAAAGTGATAAATGCACCACTCCATGAGTGAAAATATTTTAAGGGAGAAGAAGAATGAAAGTTGGATAGTGGACCCCAAATTGAAAAAAACAATCCACCTGTATAATAAAACAATTATTGTGTGAGTAATACTAAAAAGAAACGAATTAAACATAACTATGAAACAATATATTAATTATATGGACAATAATTTTACTGTGAAAACATCAAGATTCCCTTACAAAGAACAATCAAGTTACTCAGTTTCCCAATATTACATTCTATTTTTTCTCAATCAAGTTTCACATTCACATGTAACTAACACAACACATTTACAAACACAAGTCATTCCAAACAAAGTACACATAGTGTACCACTACTTGCACACCCAAACCCTATTTAAAAACATAATCACACAAAATCATTTCAAAAACATGCCGAAAACCCATTATGTATGTTAATAATTAATTTAAAAAGTTTTATAAAATATCTCATAGAGGTACCGCAAGGATTTATATCAAAAAGACACCCAAGTTCACTTGAAAATGCTACTTTTAAAATCAAACACACCACATATCCACAACGAAGATAATTTTCAACACTTATATAATTTAGTAACTCTATTAACTAATTTATAGAACACCTGTAATTACAAAACTACAGTTTAAAATAATTTATAGCCAATAATATATATTAATGAATGATCATAAGTGAATATAGGATAAACATAAGTGTTAGATAACATGATCATAATTTTTTAATGTCTTACCCAATAATTCAAAGATCATTAATCAGGAGTCATTACATAAGGATTTTTCATAAAAAAATACATAAATTATAATAGTTCAGAAACATAAATAATCAATCATAAGATATGAGAATATATCATAAGAACAAGAAATAATTTTTTGGTATACACATAAGAATATACATTTATTTTTTTAGTTAAGTCTCACTGCCAAGACTATCATAGTTGAAAGTGTCCCAAAGTATATTGGGATTTCTCCCCCTTCCTATCATTTCCCCAATAAAGGATCGTTTCCAAGACTATCATAGTGAAGAGATTCTTATAGTGGATTTGGTTCACTACCAATTCAAATAATTTCCTTAGTCAAGTATCATTTCCTAAATCATTATAAAGGAAATATTCTTAGAGTGGATTGGGTCCACTCCTAATTCACATCAATTCCATAGTTAAGGATCACTAGCAAGACTATCAAAATGGAAAATGTATCTTACTAAACTAGGTTCAATCCGCATTCTAGTTCATATTATTTAATGAGATAGCAATATTCACCCAATGAAATTGAGGGATATATAATTATTCTCTCACTAATAACATAATAAAAAACAATACATAAGAATTCCAAAAGATCATAAAAAACCCATCATTTAATCATAGCATAATTATATTTTGGTAAGGATACATGTTTCATTAAATATACATTTAATCATCATCATCATAACCTATACAGTGAAATAAAGTCGATGATATCATTAGAGAATATCCCCAGTGAATTATAACAACCCTCAAAGGATATTGACATGGATGAAAAATCTATTTTATAAAAGCGTTTAAATACTCATTGAAACTAATAGAAAACACCCTTCTCTTTTGGTAACATTTAAAAAACTAAAAATCTTAAAAAAGGATAATTATTTACTTTTAATTTTTTTTGAAAATTTTAAATGATGATTTAAAATTAATGAAGTATATGACAATAATAAAATCCATTCATGCTGTATATAATAAAATAGAATATTCTTTTTATACTTTTATTAAAATTCAAAGACAAATAATTTAAAAACACTTAAAAGGATTCCATTTAAAACATTTTAAATAAATACAAGGGAAGTGAAAATGAATTCTTAAAAAATTTTAAGTACAGGTAAAGAAATCCATTAAAAATTAAAAGAACATGTATATGTAAAATAATGATTTTTGAGCTAATGAAGTGAAATAATGTCATATTTTCATAGAAACATCCTTTTAGTCATTTCTATGTACCAAAGAGAATAAAATAATACCAATGCTTGAAAAACCAATAAATAACCCAAGGAGATGAAAATATATGGGGTTTAAAAGATACTAATCATTTATTTTCTCCAATTTGACATATATAATCCAGAAAATAAATGAGATTGTGACATAAACCATTATCACATTGGTAACTTTGGAAACACAAACAATTTAAAATAATTAACATGAAATGGAACCTTAAATACCATTAATTTGATGATACAAATTATATAATATATAAAATGGGTATTATATACACCATATAAATAAAAATAGGTGCATAACATGAAATATGTCTCAAGGAAACCATATTGAGATGAAGAACCCTTACCACAAGTTCCATATTTCTTAAGGAAAATTCAAAGTTCCTATATAATAAATACATATTTATTAGAAATATTTTATTGTGGAATATGAATTTATATATTTCTATATATTTTTAATTTTTAAGTTTCTATTTACACTTTTTTTAACAATTCTTCATTAAAAACATTATTTGTGTGAAATCGCGTTTGTTTTCCATACATATTTCAGTTTTACTGTTCTATTCCTTTCACCTTGGTCATAGTTTTTTCATATATATAATATATAATAGTTTATAAATATGATATTTATTAATTATATACAGTTTTATAACTATCCATATAGGGCTGTGATGAAAAATGAATTTCATCACTTCATGGAGATGGTAGTCCATATGTACGCATGAGTAATGTTACCATTTTTCAATAGTTGAAACAAAATAAAGGTAAATAATAATAAAAATTTCTTGAATAATTATTATATAAATATTATCACATATATTCATTAAATACATCTATATTTCCATCCATGAGAAATGGTTATGAAAAAAAAACATATCGCTTCATGGAGGTGGTAGTCCACATATACACACGAGCAATGTTTTTATTTCACATATAATGAAAAATGAGACTAAAAAGGGGTGTAACATAAATGTAATATCATTTAAGTATTTTTTATACTCATTTTATTATACTTGAATGGTTATGAATTTATGTAATGATGTAGAATAATAATTAAACATGAAAGAACCTTGTTAAGAGTTACTCCTATTCTTTGGAAAACATCCTTTGGATTACTCTTTAATACTTGTAGATTGGTATTTTGTTTAGACTAGGAAATATTATTCAAGTTGATTAATTGTAACGCCCCAAGCTTCCACGGTATGCTTCTCTTTGAATAATACAGTAGCGTGTGTTGTACGCAAGTTCAAGTTCTAACACACACCACAACCAATCAAACTAGCCGTTATGAATAGTAATACCCACTTTTTGAAAATTTATACATTTTATCTTTCAAAATAGACTTCATTTTTGGATTCAGAATATCAAAATTATCTTAGGGTGATTTTTTGGTACTTTTCTGATTACTTTCATATTTTGATGAATAGTGAAAATTACTAAATTTTAATTAAAAACAACTTTTTTAATCGAAATAATTAATAGTGATAAATTATGAATTTTAGTGGTTTTAAATTATATTTAGAATTTATTTTTACCATTTAATCCAATTTTGGTCATTGGACATAATTTCACATTTAAATCAGACATAAACACGTGTCAATCTTTTGATAGTTATTGTTTCTTAAAAACACACGTTTTGTTTTGACAGTGGAAATTAATTTTAAATTAATAAATGAAACTTATATGTTTTGAATTTGGTAAAATAGACTTCATTATTGAATTTTTAATATAAAAATTAGCTTAGGGTAAATTTTTGGTATTTTTCTGAAAACTTTTAATTTTTGATGAATAGTTAAAACACAGAGTTATAGTTTAAAACCAAATTTGTATTTAAATAATTATTTATTTTATTTAAATAATATTATGTCAAAATATATTCATAATACCTATATAAGTTCAATCTAATTCATTGGAGTCAGTTTATAATAATTATAGATATATAAAAATTTTATTGAACTTTTCACCGTCTTTTACCCACCTCCTATGAGCTTTTGCAAATTCACATAAAACATAATTTTACCACTTCTATGAGCTAAATTTAAAAAACCCAAGAGACACGGTTAATATCAAGGAGTAAAATGTGGTTCAATGAGATGAAAATAATTTTTGGTGAATCGTAACTTTTTACTTTTATTTACCACGGTTAAAAGTAAATAGGGTAATTAAGGGTAAAAATGATATTATTATTACCCTCACACATGTCCTAATTATATTGGACAAGTTTATCTCGACCAAAAACAACCTTAGGAATAAAATATTATCATTTAGGTCCACTTGGATTAGATCAGGACATTTATTATTATTTAATTAAAAGAAGAGTTAAAAGAGTTAAAATCAATGTTTAATAACTAAAACATTTTTCATATAAGGTTTTCCATAAGATAAATTCGATTATAAATATTAATTATAAATCTAAAAAGACTTCCTACATCATGGTATTTTATTTATAATTTTTATACATTATATAAATAAATTTATTTACGACACAATGATGATGCAGTAATTACCTTATTCATGAAAGAATCAAATAAATGGTATTATAAATATTAAAATAAATATAATTTCAAAGTTTTTATGACATCCAAGAATTTTATAGGTTAATATTACATTTTATAATTTATTCAATGTATTTTTTTGATGTAATCATGTTGTTATTATTTTAACAAAAAAATATACCAGATAGTGTCAAAATTAACATAAAATAGTTTTTAAAACAAATATTTTATTATTAATGATATAATGGTCCTAAAAATATACTTTTCGTCCAAAAGACTTATATAATAATATATATGAAATTAATAAACAAATTGGGGTTATATTGGTAGTGTATAGAAAGTTTATTAACCATATAGTGTAAAAATACAAGAAGACACGGTAAAAGTTAAATTATTTAACTTAGAGTTAAATCTAAATGATAAGGTTAAAATGGTAAACTAAACTTGTCTAAAATCTATTTTTTGAGTTTTGTTATACCTATACTCACATTATACTTTTAATAATCATCTTTGGAGCTATTAGAAACCGAATATGAATTTGTTATTAAATAATATTTTAAGTTTTTCCTAAGGTTCCCCTCACCCCTCTCATAAAAGGGAACTCCCCCTTATATCTAATTCACACCATCTAAGCCATTTGTCTCGGCCAAAACCTTCCCAAATACCCTCTCATCAATCCTACCTTCAAACTATATGCCTTTGTTTGATCAGAAAGCCAACCTAATGAGCCCTTTGGATCAAATCAAAAGGAAGAAACCGAAGAAGAGGCAATGATTTCACCACAATCTTTCAAGTTCCTTTCTTCTTCCACTTCCATTTTCTTTGTTGTTTCCATAATAAAATAGTAAATCCAGTATATTCTATATAATGTGATGTTATTATAATTATGGTATAACCAAATTCATTATTCTATCCACCCTTTGAATGACATGTCACCATACATGCGTATGTACGGCTTATCGTCTCCACATCGTGGTGTAATTGTTATTCAATACATTATTATTTGGATGGGTGTAATAATGATGTTTATTTGATGTAAATAATAAATATAACATGATAAGGATTCTTTATATATTATATAACATCCAATTATATATTATATTAATATCAAAAGAATGATATTTTCGCTCGTGCGTACGTACAAATTACCGTCTCCACGACGCGATGAGATTCATTTCCAAGTTCATCATTCATCGACGAATATAAGAATATATATTACTAATAAGTATGTAATATATGACATAGTAATTATACTGGAGATATATATATTTATATATATAAGTATTTATGTACTTAAATATATCTTATTCACTTACTTCCGTTCAATACTATATGAAAACAGAAACATCATTTATGCGTACGTACGGACTACCGTCTCCATAAACGGTGTTTTCCATTTCATATATACATCTATTATACATTTTTATATTCTAAATATATATAATAAATAAATCCTGTTTTATATTCTGGAATTATTTAAATCATGATCTAAGTTGTACATTCAAGAGTAACAAGTTAAACCACGTACGATAAAGAAAGCGATTATTACCCGAAATATGAATATAACATGGAAATTATTATTAAATGGGTAGTATAAAGTCATAAATGAATAATGTATGATATAATAAATATTAATATGGTTATTTTATAATTTAATAACATACTATAGTTCTCATATAGGAGGCTAAACGTACCCTCGACTAAAGGAAAGTGCAAGGTAAGGGGTTTTTATCTCACTCCTTATTCCTGTGAGATTCATGCCATATTGCCAATATTACCTTTTGTGTGGTGTATTTATTGCCCATAATTGTATTATTTATGTAATACAATTTCATTTATGTGTATTTAGATATTCATTGTATGATACCTCTTTCATGGGGTGTATGTTTCGTAAGTTACCAAATTGGTAAGGGTTAATTTCACAATCTCTTTATTATCTGAGGTTGTTTTTACGTAAGTATCTAATGGGACATATTTATTATCCATTTCCATGTTTTAGGAAAGAGTTTTCAAACGGATTATTTTATGGGACTTTTTACTAAAATATCATTTCAAATGTTTTAAATATTTATTCTTCTAAATCTTTCTCATTAATGTCCATGTCTTCAAAATGGCTTTTAAGGATTTATTAATATGGATATGAATGTTTTTAAAATGTTAATTTCTTTCAAAAGTTTAAAAGTGGTATGAGACACTTTTATTTAAAAATGTATTTAAATGACTTATTTTCCAAATTGTGCGACTTTTAAATGTATTCATGAAAAAGGGGTATTTCTCTTGAAGAGTTTTACAAATCATTTTCATCAATTTCAAAATCCTTTAATGGATTTTAAACTTGTTTTGAAGCTGATTTATCATGATATAAATCTTCCATATTGTGTTAAAGGTTTTATGATATATTTGAATGTGGATGTGTTATTTTTATACCTTTCATGGTTTATGGGTAAAGTATTGAAATTTCGTATGCTAGTTTTAATACGAATGTTTATGTTATGTTTAGACCTTTTCATATGAGGAATGCATTGGACTTAGTAGTCATGGTTGGAGCCCGCTATAGCTCCTCGATGCATCAGTAGGTCTCATGAGACAAACTAGTGTCTTGGCATGAGGCCTTGGAAAAATATTATTTGTAGTCTTGGCACGAGGCCTTGGATACGTGGTTATGATAGTCTCGCATTATGCATTCCATCGTTATGAAAGTGGTTATTGATATTTCATTTGATTGTTTGATTAGTAGAATATCCATGTGAATAAGTAAATGGAATTATTTCATTTTATTTCTGCCATATTATTATGAAGTTCAAGTTTAAAAGGCTTTTGTTTTATTTTTATACATTTCCTTAAATGTTTATGCTTATTTTTGAAAGTTTCCGCTGTATTGCTTACCCTTATTGAGCGTTTGAGCTCACCCCTTTCTATGTTTTATTTTTTTCAGGATTCCATGAAGTGTATTGTGATTGATATGTAGGGTTAAACCAAGGGAATAATGGTGTTCATAAAGGATTATTTATGTTGTTTTGTATGTTATAAAGTGTAATGTAGCATTCATGTATGTAATCTATTTTCCATGACTGCTAAACTGATCGGTCCTTCGGGACTTGATTCCTTGTAATCATACCAATGTATTAAAATAATACACCGACTCTGGGTAACTTGGGTTGGGGCATTACAGTTGGTATCAGAGGAAGTCTAGCAATAACCTTGGAAACTAGATTTAGATAAATTCTGATTAGAGCACCTAACCCTAAGATAGACTTTGAGGATTAGTATAGAAGTACTTCATAGAATTTTGGTATTGTAGAGATATTGTGAGTTTTCCGATCCATACATCCCTGTCTGGATATGAGCAGGTAGAGGCGGATCTGGCACAGATGTACCTAGGGGTAAAACCTGAAAACACCGCTTTGATCTAGACTCGAATGAGAATTGGTGCACGACAACGGGTCTTACTGCACTCTTGGTTATGACACTCCCGGGGGATATTCTTAGGATAATTCTCATTTTCTTTACAAACAATTATGAATGGATTATGGGTATATAATTACTCAAAGAAAACATTTTTATGATTATGGATTATATCCATAAACTTTTTAATTTCTGTTATGTGTTTTACAAGTTCGGGATTAGTTATTACTATTCATAAACTAATCTAGTGTGTGCCATTGTTTAGAAATGGCGCCCAGTAGAAGGAATAATAACTCCAGCAATACGCATGATACAAAGAGTAAGAAAGATCATATCTTTCATGGTATTAAGCTAGAATTTAGAAGGTAAATAGTCTCCCATGTATTATCATCATATGAAGAGATAGTATCATGTGTTGATAAGATAAGTAAAGAATTATCAGAGTCCTATGGCTTTTATGGGAAGCCAAAGATGGAAAGGATGGTAGAGAGAAGGATAGATAAAGGGAATAAGGTAAAGAAGGATTTTTCCCATATGTGATAACTGTGGAAAGAGTCACCTCGGAAAATTCTTGAAGGTAATGGGAGTATGTTATAAGTGTGGATAAAAAAGACACAAAGTACATGACTGTAAGGGTAAGAAAAAGGTTTTAAATGTACAATGCTTCATCTACAAAGAGTTTGGACACTACGCGAACCAATGTGCCAGTCATCAGACTATGCCGCAAATGATTCTATTCGATAACAATCATGTTATGATACTACCACAAATGAAGAGGAATGACTAGTGTTCTTAGGTTTTTATTTTGGAATTATTTCATTTAAGTGTTGTATCAATGATGTTCTGGAGATAAATAAGGATTGTACTACAATACTATTTCATTGAGGATTTGAGATTTTATGGTACTAAGAAAAGTGACTCTACAACGAGTTAAAATTTTTGGAAATTACATGGTTGAAGGAAAGATAAACCTTAATATGGTCCTAATATTGAGGTACTGATTTTTGATTAAGATATGGTTGATTTGGGTAAATTATATTGGATATTCTTGAATACCTTGAAACTGATTAATGATTTTTCATAGTTGGAGTTTACAACATTTTTGATATAAGGAGTATATCCAGTATTCTATAAAGAATAAGGGAGCATGAATGTAATCAATAAGGTTTTATGGTAATTGAGGATGTTACCATGTTTTAAAATAATACATGGTGAAGGTGTTCACATGTTTTTACATGAAAAAAGGATATTCATTGTGTTTAAACTACTTATAAATTTTGGACTGTGAGTTTGGATAGTTGTATTTTGGATAAGTCTAAATTTTAGAATGGATTAAGTTTGAAAGGTTATTTTTGGGTTTTTTATAAAAGGACAACACATAGACCATGTGACAACCCATCACGTCGGACAAAGCTGCGGGAATCGAACCCACAACCATAGTGCGATTTAGATTTATCGCCTACCGCTGAACTATGTGAAGTCCGTGGATTGTATAATGTAGTTTATTTTTTAATGGGTCTGATATGTGAATTATACATTCATTATATTTGGAACCCTATACTATTAGGATAAATATAGTATTTTTGAGTTGTATTATGTTTTGGGTTGAAAGATGAGTTTGTGGTAGAAATTTATTAATTGATAAAACTCTAATTATAAATTAAGTATATCTCTTTATGATCTTATCCAATCTCATAAATAAATTCCTCAACATGAAGAAAATGAACTTAGAACAAAAATGTTGTCCTATATGGTACCTTATATCATCACAAATTTATGGCTTTGGGATTGTTGGCTTTTTCATAGCCAAGATCTCTACCACTCTCCATCAGATATCGATGGTTATATTTCTATTACATATCCATATTTTCCTACATGGAACCATAGTATGTGTTATTTTTAGTAACCTTCATACTTACCACTCTTTATTTTAAATAGTGGCCTCCTTAATTCATTTTTCAATGTGGGATTTAAACTAAGATATTTTGAAACGTCAACCCCAAGTATCCAATACTGAGCATAAATTGAAAGGATGAAATTTATTTAAGGAGGGGAGAATGTAACACCACCAGCTTCCACGATATGCTTCTCTTTGAATAATACAGTAGTGTGTGTTGTACGCAAGTTCGAGTTCTAACACACACTACAACCAATCAAACTAGCCGTTATGAATAGTAATACCCACTTTTTAAAATTTTATATATTTTATCTTTCAAAATGGACTTCATTTTTGGATTTGGAATATCAAAATTTTCTTAGGGTGATTTTTTGGTACTTTTCTGATTACTTTCATATTTTGATGAATAGTGAAAATTACAAAATTTTAATTAAAAACAACTTTTTTAATCAAAATAATTAATAGTGATATATTATGAATTTTTGTGATATTAAATTATATTTATAATATATTTTTACCATTTAATCTAATGTTGGTCATTGGACATAATTTCACATTCAAAGCGGTCATAAACAAGTGTCAATCTTTTGGTAGTTATTGTTTCTTAAAAACACGCGTTTTGTTTTGACAGCGAGAATTAATTTTAAATTAATAAATTCAACTTATATATTTTTAATTTGGTAAAATATACTTAATTATTGAATTTGGAATATCAAAATTAACTTAGGGTAAATATTTGGTATTTGTTTGAAAACTTTTAATTTTTGATGAATAGTGAAAAACACAGAGTTATAGTTTAAAAACAAATTTTTATTTAAAAAATTATTTATTTTATATAAATCATTGTATGTAAAAATAGATAAATAATGCCTATATAAGTTCAATGTAATTCATTGGAGTCGGATTATAATAATTATATATATAAAAAAATTTTATTGAACTTTTTATCGTCTCTTACTCAGCTCCAATGAGCTTTTGCAAATTCACATAAAACTTAATTTTACCGCTTCTGTGAGCTGAATTTCAAAACTCCGAGAGACACGGTTAATATCAAGGAGTAAAATGTGGTTCAATGAGATGAAAATAGTTTTTGGTGAATAATAATTTTTTTACTTTTATTTACCACATTTAAAAGTAAATAGGGTAATTAAGGGTAAAAATGATATTAATATTACCCTCACACATGTCCTAATTCTATTGGACAAGTTTATCTCGACCAAAAACAACCATAGGAATAAAATATTATCATTTAGGTCCACTCGTATTATATCAGGAGATTTATTATTATTTAATTCAATGATGAGTTAAAAGAGTTAAAATCAATGTTTAATAACTAAAACATGTTTAATATAGTTTTTTCTATAAGATAAATTCGATTATAAATATTAATTAGAAATCTAAAAAGACTTCCTACATCATTGTATTTTATTTATAATTTTTATACATTATATAAATAAATATATTTACGACACAATGATGATGCAGTAATTACCTTATTCATGAAAGAATCAAATAAATGGTATTATAAATATTAAAATAAATATAATTTCAAAGTTTTTATGACATAAACAAATTTTCTAGGTTAATATGACATGTTATAATTGATTCAATGTATTTTTTTGAAGTAATCACGTTGTTATTATTTAAAAAAAAACAAATACCAAGTAGTGTCAAAATTACCATAAAATAGTTTTTAAAACAAATAATATATTGTTAATGATATAATGGTCCTAAAAATATAATGTTCGTCCAAAAGACTTATATAATAATATATATGAAATTAATGAACCAATTGGGGTTATATTGCCAGTATATAGTAAGTTTATTAACCATATAGTGTAAAAATACAAGAAGACATGGTAAAAGTTAAATTATTTAACATAGAGTTAAATCTAAATGATAAGGTTAAAATGGTAACCTAAACTTGTCTAAAACCTATTTTTTGAGTTTTTTTATACCTATAACCACCTTAGACATTAAATAATAAACTTTATAACCATTAGAAACCAAATATGAATTTGTTATAAAATAATTTTTAAAGTTTTTCCTAAGGTGCCCCTCACCCCACTCATAAAAGGGTACTCCCCCTTCTCTCTAATTCACACCTTCTAAGCCATTTGTCTCGGCCAAAACCTACCCAAATACCCTCTATAAAATCCTCCCTTAAACCTAGATTCCTTATTTTGATCAGAAAGCCAACCTAAGGAGACCTTTTGATCAAATCAAAAAGAAGAAACCGAAGAAGAGGTAATGATTTCACCACCCTCTTTCAAGTTCCTTTCTTCTTCCACTTCCCTTTTCTTTGTTGTTTCCATTCTAAAATAATAAATCCAGTATATTGTATATACTGTGATTTTATTATAATTATGGTACAACAAAATTCATTATTCTATCCACCCTTTGAATGACATGTCACCATACGTGCGTATGTCCGGCTTACCATCTCCACGTCGTGTTGTAATTGTTATTCAATACATTATTATTTGGATTGGTATAATAATGACGTGTATTTGATGTAAATACTAAATATTACAGAATAAAGATTCTGTATATATTATATACCATCCAATTATATATTATATTAATATCAAAAAATGATATTTTCGCTCGTGCGTACGTACGAATTACCGTCTCCACGACGCGCTGAGATTAATTTCCAAGTTCACCGTTCATCGACGAATATAAAAATATATATTACTAATAATTATATAATATATGACATAATAATGCTACTGGAGATATATATATTTATATATATAAGTATTTATGTACTTAGATATATCTTATTCACTTACTTTCGTTCAATACTATATGAAAACAGAAACAACGTTTATGCGTACGTACAGACTACCGTCTCCATAAACGGTGTTTTCCATTTCTTAGATACATCTATTATAAATTTTTATATTCTAAATATATATAATAAATAAATCATGTTTTATATTCTGGAAGTATTTAAATCATGATCTAAGTGATACAATCAAGAGTAACAAGTTAAAACACGTACGATAAAGAAAGCGATTATTACCCGAAATATGAATATAACATGTAAATTATTATTAAATGGGTAGTATAAAGTCATAAATGAATAATGTATGATATCATAAATATTAATAGGGTTCTGGTATAATTTAATAACATAATATAGTATTCATACATGAGGCTATAAGTACCCTCGACTATAGGAAAGTGCAAGGTAAGGGGTTTTGATCTCACTCCTTATTCCTGTGAGATTCATGCCATATTTCCACTATTACCTTTTGTGTGGTGTATGTACTGCCCAAAATTGAATTCTTTATGTAATAAAATTTCATTTATGTGTATTTAAATATTAATTGTATGATTCCTCTTTCATGGGGTGTATGTTTCGTAAGTTACCTAATTAGTAAGGGTTAATTTCACAATCTCTTTATTATCTGAGGTTGTTTTTACATAAGTATCTACTGGGACATATTTATTATCCATGTCAATGTTTTAGGAAAGAGTTTTCTAGGGTATTATTTTAAGGGACTTTTTACTAAAACATCATTTCAAATGTTTTAAATATTTATTCTTCTAAATCTTTCTCATTAATTTCCATGTCTTAAAAATTGTTTTTAAGGATTTATTTATATGGATGTGAATGTTTTTAAAATGTTAATTCCTTTCAAAAGTTTCAAAGTGGTATGGGACACTTTGATTCAAAAATGTCTTTAAATTACTTCTTTTCCAAATTGTGTGAGTTTTAAATGTTTTCATGAAAAAGGGGTATTTCTCTCAAAGAGTTTTACAAATCATTTTCATCAATGTCAAAATCCTTTAATGGATTTTAAACTTGTTTTGAAGTTGATTTATCATGATAAAAATATTCCATATTGTGTTGAAGATTTTGTGATATGATTGACTTTGGATGTGTTATTTTTATACCATTCATGGTTTATGGGTAAAGTATTGACATTTTGTATGATAGTTTTAATACAAATGTTTATGTTATGTTTAGACCTTTTCATATGAGCAATGCATTGGACATAATAAGTGATGGGTGGAGCCCGCTATAGCTCCTCGATGCATCGGTAGGTCTCATGAGACAAACTAGTGTCTTCGCATGAGGCCTTGGAAAAATATTATTTGTAGTCTTGGCACGAGGCCTTGGCTATGTGGTTTTGATAGTTTGGAATTATGAATTCCATCATTATGAAAGTGGTTATTGATATTGGTTTTGATTATTAAATTATTAGAATATCCATGTGAATAAGTAAATGGAATTATTTCATTTTATTTCTACCATATTATGCTGAAGTTCAAGTTTAAAAGGCTTTTGTTTAATTTTACACATTGCCTTAAATGTTTATGCTTATTTTTGAAAGTTTCCACTGTATTGCTTACCCTTACTGAGCTTTTGAGCTCACCCCTTTCTATGTTTTATTTTCACAGGATTCCATGAATTGTATTGTGATTGAAATGTAGGGTTAATCCAAGGGAATAATGGTGTTTATAAAGTATTATTTATGTTGTTTTTTATGTTATAAAGTTTATTGTAACATTCATGTATGTAATATATTTTCCAAGACTACTAAACTGATCGGTCCTTCAGGACTTGATTCCTTGTAATCATGCCAATGTATTAAAATAATGCACCCACTATGGGTAACTGGGGTTGGGGCATTACAGTTGGTATGAGAGGAAGTGTAGAAATAACCTTGGAAACTATATTTAGATAAAATATGATTAGAGCACATAGCCCTAAGATAGACTTTGAGGATTAGTATAGAAGAACTTCCTAGAATTTTGGTATTGTAGAGATTTTGTGAGTTTTCAAAGCAATACATCCCTATCTGGATACGAGCAGATAGAGGTGGATCTGGCACAGATGTCCCAAGGGGTAAAACCCAAAAACACTAATTTGAGCTAGACTCGAATGGGAACTGGTGCACGACAACGTGCCTTGCTACACTCTTGGTTACGACACTCCTGGGGGATATGCTTAGGATAATTATCATTTTCTTTACAAACCATTATAAAGGGATTATGAGTATATACATACTCAAAGAATTTTTTTTATGATTATGGATTATATCCATAAACCTTTTAATTTATGTTATGTGTTTTACAAGTTCAGGATTAGGTATAACTATTCATAAACTAATCTTGCGTATGTCTTTGTTTAGAAATGGTTCCCAGTAGAAGGAATGGGAACTCCATCAATACTCATGATCCGAAGAGTAAGAAAGATCATATCTTTCATGGTATTGAGACAGAATTTAGAAGGGAAATTGTCTCCAATGTATTAACATCATATGAAGAAATAGTGTCATGTGTTGATAAGATAAGTAAAGAATTCTTGGAGTCCTATGAATTTGATGGGAAGCCAGAGAAGGAAAGGATGGTAGAGAGAAGGAAAGATAAAGGGAATAAGGTAAAGAAGGATTTTCCCATATGTGATAACTGTAGAAAGAATCACCTTGAAAAATTCTTTAAGGGAATGAGAGTATGTTATAAGTGTGGAGAAAAAGGACACCAAGTACATGACTGCAAGGGTAAGAAAAAGGTTTTAAATGTACAATACTTCATCTGCAAGGAGTTTGGACACTATGCGAACCAATGTCCCGATCATCAGACTATGCCGCAAATTATGCTATTGGATAATAATCAAGTTATGATACTACCAAAAATGAAGAGGAATGACTAGTGTTGTTATTTTGTTATTTTGGAATTATTTCATTTAAGTGTTGTATCAATGATGTTTTGGAAATAAATAAGGATTGTACTGCAGTACTATTTCATTGAGGATTTGAGATTTTATGGTACTAAGAAAAGTGACTCTACAACGAGTTAAACTTTTTGGAAATTACATGGTTAAAGGAATGATAAACCTTAATTTGGTCCTAATATTTAGGTACTGATTTTGGAATAAGATATGGTTGATTTGGGTAAATTATATTGGATATTCTTGAATACCTTGAAACTGATTAATGATTTTTCATCATTTGAGTTTAAAATATTATTAAAATAAGAATTATATCTAGTATTCTATAAAGAATAAGGGAGCATGAATTTAATCAATAAGGTTTTATGGAAATTGAGGATGTTACCATGTTTTAAAATAATACATGGTGAAGGTGTTCATATGTTATTACATGGTAAAAAGGATCTTCATTGTGTTTAACATCCAAATAAATTTTGGACTGGGAGTTTGGATAGTAGTATTTTGGATAAGTCTAAAGGTTGTAATGGATTATGATTGAAAGGTTATTTTTGGGATTTTATAAAAGGACAACATGCAGACCGTGTGACAACCCGTCGCGTCAGACAAAGCTGCGGGTATCGAACCCACAACCATAGTGCGATTGGGATTTATCACCTACCACTTGACTATGTGAAGTACCTGGATTGTATAATGTAGTATTTTTAATGGGTCTGATATGTGAATTATACATTCATTATATTTGGAACCCTATACGATAAGGATAAATAGAGTATTTTTGAGTTGTATTATGTTTTGGGGTGAAAGATGAGTTTGTGGTATAAATTTATTAATTTATAAAACTATAATTATAAAGTAAGTATATCTCCTTATGATCTTATCCAATATCATAAATAAATTGATCTAAATTAATAAAAGGAACTTAGAACAAAAATGTTGTCCTAGATAGTACCTTAGATCATCACAAATTTATGGCTTTGGGATTTTTGGCCTTTTCATAGCCATGTTCTCTACCACTCTCCATAAAGTATTTGATGGTTAGATTTCTATTGATATCCATATTTTCCTACATGGAACCCTAGTATGTGTTATTTTCAGTAACCTTTATACTTACCACTCTTTATTTTAAATAGAGGCCTCATTAATTCATTTTTCGATGTGGGATTTCAACTAAGATATTTTGAAACGTCAACCCCAAGTTTCCAATACCGAGCATAAATTGCAAGGATTAAATTTATTGAATGAGGGAATAATGTAACACCCCAAGCTTCCATGGTATACTTCTCTTTGAATAATACAGTAGAGTATGTTGTACGTAATTTCGAGTTCTAACACACACCACAACCAATCAAACTAGCCGTTATGAATAGTAATAACCACTTTTTTAAATTTTATACATTTTATTTTTCAAAATGTACTTCATTTTTGGATTCAGAATATCGAAATTATCTTAGGGAGAATTTTTGGTACTTTTCTGACAACTTTCATATTTTGATGAATAGTGAAAATTACTAAATTTTAATTAAAAACAATATTTTTAATCGAAATAATTAATAGTGATAAATTATGAATTTGAGTGGTTTTAAATTACATTTAGAATATATTTTTACCATTTAATCCAATGCTGGTCATTGGACATAATTTCACATTTAAACCGGACATAAATAAATGTCAATCTTTTGATAGTTATTGTTTCTTAAAAACACGTGTTTTGTTTTGACAGCGGGAATTAATTTTAAATTAATAAATTCAACTTATATGTTTTGAATTTGGTAAAATATACTTCATTATTGAATTTGGAATATCAAAATTAGCTTAGGGTAAATTTTGTGTATTTTTCTGAAAACTTTTAATTTTTGATGAATAGTGAAAAACACAGAGTTATAGTTTAAAACCGAATTTTTATTTAAATAATTATTTATTTTATTTAAATAATTTTATGTCAAAATATATACATAATACCTATATAAGTTCAATTTAATTCATTGGAGTTGGTTTATAATAATTATAGATATATAAAAATTTTATTGAAATTTTCACCGTCTTTTACCCACCTCCTATGAGCTTTTGCAAATTCACATAAAAATTAATTTTACCACTTTTGTGTGATGAATTTCAAAAATCAGAGAGACATGGTTAATATCAAGGAGTAAAATGTGGTTCAATGAGATGAAAATAATTTTTGGTGAATAGTAACTTTTTACTTTTATTTACCACGGTTAAAAGTAAATAGGGTAATTAAGGGTAAAAATGATATTAATATTACCATAAAAAATGTCCTAATTCTATTGGAAAAGTTTATATCGACCAAAAACAACCTTAGGAATAAAATATTATCATTTAGGTCCACTTGGATTAGATCAGGACATTTATTATTATTTAATACAAAGAAGAGTTAAAAGAGTTAAAATCAAAGTTTAATAACTAAAACATTTTTAATATAGGGTTTTGAATAAGATAAATTAAATTATAAATATTAATTAGAAATCTAAAAAGACTTCCAACATCATGGTATTTTATTTATAATTTTTATACATTATATAAATAAATTTATTTATGACACAATGATGATGCAGTAATTACCTTATTCATGAAAGAATCAAATAAATGGTATTATAAATATTAAAATAAATATAATTTCAAATTTTTTATGATATAAACTAATTTCTGGGTTAATATGACATGTTATAATTGATTAGATGTATTTTTTTGAAGTAATCATGTTGTTATTATTTTAACAAAAAACATATACCAAATAGTTTCAAAATTCACATAAAATTGTTTTTAAAACAAATATTATATTATTAATTGATATAATTGTCCTAAAAATCTAAGGTTCGGCCAAAAGAATTATATAATAATATATATTAAATTAATGAACCAATTGGGGTTATATTGGCAGTATATAGTAAGTTTATTAACTATATAGTGTAAAAATACATGATGACACGGTAAAATTTAAATTATTTAACTTAGAGTTAAATCTAAATGATAAGGTTAAAATGGTAACATAAAATTGTCTAAAAACTATTTTTTGAGTTTTTTTTCTACCTATACCCACCTTATACTTTAAATAATTAACTTTTGATCCATTAGAAACCGAATATGAATTTGTTTTAAAATAATATTTTATGTTTCCTAAGGTGCCCCTCACCCCTCTCATAAAAGGGAACTCCCCCTTCTCTCTAATTCACACCTTCTAAGCCATTTGGATTGGCCAAAACCTGCCCAAATACCCTTTGAAAAATCCTCCCTTCAACCTATATGCCTTATTTTGATCAGAAATCCAACCTAAGGATCCCTTTTGATCAAATCAAAAGGAAGAACCTGAAGAAGAGGTAATGATTTCACCACCCTCTTTCAAGTTCCTTTCTTCTTCCACTTCATCTTTCTTTGTTGTTTCCATTCTAAAATAATACATCTAGTATATTATATATACTATGATGTTATTATAATTATGGTACATCCAAATTCATTATTCTATCCACCCTATGAGTGGCATGTCACCATACGTGCGTACGTACGGCTTACCGTCTCCACGTCGTGGTGTAATTGTTATTCAATACATTATTATTTTGATGGGTATAATAATGATGTGTATTTGATGTAAATAATAAATATAACATGATAAGGATTCTGTATATATTATATACCATCAAATTATATATTATATTAATATCAAAAGAATGATATTTTTTCTCGTGTATACGTACGGATTACCGTATCCACTATGCGATGAGATTCATTTCCAAGTTCACCATTCATCGACGAATATAAAAATATATATTACTAATAAGTATGTAATATATGACATAATAACGCTACTGGAGATATATATATTTATATATATTTGTATTTATGTACTTACATATATCTTATTCACTTACTTCCGTTCAACACTATATGAAAACAGAAACAACGTTTATGCGTACGTACGGACTACCCTCTCCATAAACGGTGTTTTCCATTTCATATATACATCTAATATAAATTTTTATATTCTAAATATATATAATAAATAAATAATTTTTTATATTCTGGAAGTTTTTAAATCATGTTCTAAGTGATACAATCAAGAGTAACATGTTAAAACACATACGATAAAGAAAGCGATTATTACCCGAATTATGAATATAACATGGAAATTATTATTAAATGGGTAGTATAAAGTCTTAAATGAATAGTTTATGATATAATAAATATTAATATCGTTCTGGTATAATTTAATAACATACTATAGTCTTCATACAGGAGGCTAAACATACCCTAGACTAAAGGAAAGTGCAAGGTAAGGGGTTTTCATCCCACTCCTTATTCCTGTGAGATTAATGCCATATTTCTAGTATTACCTTTTGTGTGGTGTATGTACTAACCATAATTGTATTCTTTATGTAATAAACTTTCATTTATGTGTATTTACATATTCATTGTATGATACCTCTTTCATGGGGTGTATTTTTTGTAAGTTACCAAATTGGTAAGGGTTAATTTCACAATCTCTTTATTATCTAAGGTTGTTTTTACGTATGTATCTACTAGGAAATATTTATTATCCATGTACATGTTTTAGGAAAGAGTTTTCAAAGGGATTCTACTAAGGGAATTTTTACCAAAACATCATTTCAAATGTTTTAAATATTTATTCTTCTAAATCTTTCTCATTAATGTCCATGTCTTCAAAATGGGTTTTCAGGATTTATTTATATGGACATGAATGTTTTTAAAATGTTAATTAATTTTAAAAGTTTCAAAGTGGTATGGGACACTTTGATTCAAAAATGTCTTTAAATGACTTATTTTCCAAATTGTGTGACTTTTAAATGTTTTCATGAAAAAAGGGTATTTCTCTCAAAGAGTTTTACAAATCATTTTCATCAACATCAAAATCCTTTAATGGATTTTAAACTTGTTTTGAAGTTGATTTATCATGATACAAGTCTTCCATATTGTGTTGTAGGTTTTGTGATATGTTTGAATGTGGATGTGTTATTTTTATACCATTCATGGTTTATGGGTAAAGTATTGACATTTTGTATGCTTGTTTTAATATGAATGTTTTTGTTATGTTTAGACCTTTTCATATGAGGAATGCATTGAACATAGTAAGTGACGGGTGCAACCCGCTATAACTCCTCGATGAATCAATACGTCTCATGAGGCAAACTGGTGATGCCATAGAAAACTCTTATTTGTAGTCTTGGCATGAGGCCTTGGATACGTGGTTATGATAGTCTGAAATTATGCATTCCATCATTATGAAAGTGGTTATTGATATTGCATGTGATTATTCGATTACTAAAATATCCATGTGAATAAGTAAATGGAATTATTTCATTTTATTTCTGCCATATTATGCTGAAGTTCATGTTTAAAAGGCTTTTTTTTAGTTTTATACACTGCCTTAAATGTTTATGCTTATTTTTGAAAGTTTCCGCTGAATTGCTTACCCTTACTGAGCATTTGAGCTCACCCCTTTCTATGTTTTATTTTCCTAGGATTCCACGAAGTTTATTATGATTGATATGCAGGGTTAAGCCAATGGAATAATGGTGTTCATAAAGGATTATTTATGTTGTTTTGTATGTTATAAAGTGTAATGTAACATTCATATATGTAATCTATTTTCCAAGACTGCTAAACCGATCGGTCCTTCGGGACTTTATTACTTGTAATCATGCTAATGTATTAAAATAATGGACAGACTCTGGGTAACTGGGGTTGGAGTGTTACAGTAATGTTGGGAATTTTTTTTGTGGAAAGATATTAGTTGATATTAAGTCCTCATGTGGTGTGGATAATTGAGATGAGGTGGTTCTTTTTCTAAGTGAGGTGAGTGAAAAACATGTATATATTTGAATATTTAACATATAATATATTTATTAATCAAGAAAAGTGGATCAAAATTTAAAAATAATGGATGTTAATTTGAGAGACTTAAAAATATAGTAAACCAATAAACTTAAATTAGTTTTTTATTATATTTTAAACATTATCTCTTTAGTTAACCCCTATTCTATCCCTGATAACCCTTACCAAGGTAGTGAGTTTTTTATATATTAACAATTAATTATGGTAAATTTTTTTGTTGATATTATTAAAAAATATTAATTATTTTGATTCCAGATATTTAATTCATTTTAGAATATTTAGTTTCAATATGTGGGATAAATTAATTCTAATATCCATGCACAAAGCACATAAAAACATTTTTAGAGAGAATGACTTTATAAGAATAAAAATGATTTATTCCCATTAGTTTACTAGTAAAAAATATTAGATGAATGTTAATATATTATTTAAAAATTTAATTAGAACCATTCATCAATAGTTATTAATTAAATTTATTAAGATAAAATAGTTATTCTCACCTTTAAATGAATTTAAAACTAATTGATAATAAAAAAATGAATGATTATTGATTTTTTACATTCAATACAAATATATTCACTCAAAATAATTTATCATTAGTGATAAAGATACATAATACACCTAAAAATACAATACATTGATTTTTTTACTTTAAACATAAAAGGATATCATTTTTAACATGTTAATTTGAGTACTTATTTCCATAGCATTAAACAATCCTATTTAATTAAGAAAATAATTTGTAAATATGTTTCCTAATTTAGTTATCATTATTCATACCATCTAATCCAACAAGTATGCAGTGAAATAACATTTAATTATAAAATTTAAGTAGTATACCATGATTCATTTAAGCTCAAATTTGTGTGTAAATCAATCCATAAAACAATTTGTATTAATAAAAGAAAAATGTATATTCTAAAATATCATGGTGTAACATTATACCGACCTTACAATAATTTATCCCTTGAAACTTCACAACATTGATAAAAAAAGGATAAATGTTCCTCACCACATCCTCAAGTTCCCACATATCATCCTCAAATATATGGTTATTCTAAAAAACATTGACCAGTTGAGTGGTCATATTCCACAATTTTTTCTCTCTTCAATAAAAAATTTTCACAAGTTATTCCTCATTATAAAGACAATTCTCTTGTGGTATGACCTCTAATTTTAGTACATAAGAAGGATAATTTATTTACTTCCTCAAAAGAGATATTTGGAATACAACATGAAATTAAGAGGGATTATGTGGAAGGGATAAGTGATAAGAAACTATCACCCTAAAATTAATAAGGGGCCAATATATCTTGGGATTATCTTTCCATTATTTACAAATACCATAACCTTATTCAATAAGGTATTTTATAGAATACATTATAATTTTTTTGAATCCCATATATCACTGAATATGGTCATCATAAACCTTATGTTGACTCAGATCTATCCAGTTGTATTGTTGATTGGATGTAACATTTTCTTCCAATTACTCATTTATCTTGATTACCAATAGATTTCTTTCTACAACTTCATCCTATAACATCAATGTTATGCACTTATTCTCATAGAGGTATTCATAAAGATCCATATGGATACTTGATTTAAATCTATTATTTTAAGAAAATTTAACCTTTTGGATTTATTGATCCCAAATATATTTTAAATCAAATGTGAAATCCCTAAAAATATCATATATGATATTAATGGTCCTGTTATACTGAACATCAATCTATATAAGATATACAATTCTAAATTTAAACACTGTATTCAATTCTTACTGAAGAATTATCCCATTTTTTAAGGTCATCCTATGATCCTAATCAGATAAAATAAAATGTGGTGCTCCATGAAACCTTATGAATTCATTAATGTATATCCTTGAAATATTAGTAAACAAATGTGCTAAATTTTCAATGTGATCAATTAAAACTCAAATATAATTATTGACTTTAGATGTATTATGGATTCCAATGATGAGTTATGTCATGATTTACCACCATTCATAATCTATTATGGGTAATGGTTATAAAAACTCCTTATACTTCTATCTCTTAGTCGTAACATGATGAAAATCTAGGCATCATGATACATACAGTAAAATATCCATTTTTAATGTTATACCACTAGAAATTTCATTTGATATCTCTATATATCTTCATACATCCAAGATTAATATATAATGATAAAATATGAGTTTCATCCAAAAACTCCTTCTTCATGCATGGTATTGATGGGACACAAACCCCATTCTTGAATTTGATCATTTCATAATTGTCAAGTTTTATCTTTTAAAAAATCCTTACCATCTTTTTTAGCTCCATATAATCCTATCACACCTCATTAAAATTCACATGGATGGTCGAACATTCATCTAGGAAAGATAATATATTACCCTTACATTTTGTTTATGGTCAATCATATAAAAATCTATAAGAAATGAATCTATTTCAATAATCATAAACGATAAAATGATATGGACCATAAGTCTCAAAGAATCATCCCCCTTATTTTCATTCCCAGGGTGGTAATTTATTGAGTAGTAATAACCATTAATTAACTCCAACCATCGCCCTTTGTTAATATTAAAATATTTATGTATCGATATATAATTAAATATTTAATAATCCATACATATATCACAACTTTCAATATATAGAAAATTCCTCTATATCATCAATGTTGAGTTTCTCCCCATTCATTTGAGATAATGAGCCCTCATGAATTATTAGTAAGATATATATATTGGAAATAATTTCTCTTTGAAGTTAATGTTCATTAATAAAACTGATAGATGGTCATAAGTATTAAAATATAAAATATGTCTTCCCTTACAAAAAAATTGTATTCCCTCTATATAAATAGAGACAAACAATGCCAAAAATTACCTAAAACTAAACTTGAGGGAGAAAAAAATGATTTTTTGGAAGCACATTAACACAATTTTTTATTGAATATGATCTATATAATTGAGGTGAAATCATCTTACCACTAGATATTTTTATTTATAATTAAATATATAGTCATCAGAGTAATGTTATTTTAAAATGATATATATATAAAGGAGTGGGTTGAATAATTACCAAATACAAAACCTATAATTATTGAGTGGATGATCAGTGAATCTTACTCCACTTTATTTCTGGAACAAAATTTAGTAGTTCTGATTAAATATTATTTAATTTGTTCCATTGATCTTAGGGCTTGTGAATTCATATCATCCTTGTTATCCCATGGATTAGAGAATTTAATTAGACAATTCCCGAGTTCCCCACATTTATGACACTGAACAGTTAATGGTAACCTAGGATGAGCTCTATTTTCCATCATCAAATCAAATGGAGTCTTATTTTGTTAGAAATTTTATACTTTATACCACCTCTTATACACATAGTTAATCTTCTAGTTATATTGATAAATTTCCCTAGTAGAATCTTTCTACATTTTTGACATGTAGTAAATTGAATCTTTTTTCTTCTATTGTATTTATCACTTGAACATTACAGGAACTCTATTTTCTCTTGTTTTTAATTTCAATTAGGATCAAGTTTTTAATCATAATTTAATATAGTTTATTATAGAAAACCATAATATTTTTCATACTAGATTAAATTCCATTTATTTTCTTATGAAAATGTTCATTGTATTGATTATCACACTCATTTTTCACATGATTACTACTTGTTATAGACATTTAATAAAACCAGAATGGTCTATATGATTATTAATCAACATTAATCAATGTAATAAATATTATGATAATGAAAATCAATTCTAATATTTCTCAAATTATGGAATCATCTCATCGACTGATGACCCTTTTGGTTTATCCTATATCCCTCATTTTATAAATGATTTTCATTGGTTTTATCCTCTTAATATTCATAATTATCCATTAAAAGAATGTGAATTATCAAAAGAATACCCCTTAAGTGTGTCAAACTAGGTTTGGATTTAGGCTTCTTTATCTTGCACCATGTGAATATTGAGTAAATAATTGACCAAAATTTTCTGGTTTACGACCCCCAAGTGCATCTATACTAGATCATACATCCATTTTTATGTATATAGAAAAGATATAGTTGTATGTAAATCACATAATATCAAACTTAACAAGCCTTTGGTAAGTTATCCGATACTTATTCTCATCCCTAGGGTTTTATCCATGTTTTCTAATCCTAATATCCAAAAACATCTAAACCCTACTATAATACCAACTAAGTTAACCCATGAATTTCATATATAAATATTACATCATTTTTGATGAATATTAAATACATCAAACAATAATAAATGGCCATGAAAGGTAAAGGTTCAATGTCTTTAGAGTCTTGACACATAATAAACGTATTTCATTAATTATATTCAATATATCCCATTAAGTTATTATCACTTAGTACCCTTCAAAGACATCATCAATATAATACATTTCTTCATAACCTAGTGAAATAAAAATTTATGAAATGATGCGATGAAATTCTCAGTAAGTGTAAAAACTATAGATATCAATCAATGATAATAAGTGAGAATAAGATAAAAATAAGGATATTATAACATTACAAAAACATATTAAATTTATAAAAAATATTTCAAAGAGCATTAATCTTGAGTCATGGAATTAATATTTTTCTTAAAAAATGAATAAGTCATAAGAGTTCAGAATCTAAAATAATCAATCAGGAACCATGAGCAAAATTAATAGGCATAAGACATAAGTTTATGGAATATAGAGAATCATAAGAATGTTTTTTTATCGTAAATTATCACTTTCAAGATAATTATAGTGGTCAAAGTATGATAGTGGATTGGGTTCACCCCACATCCCCATCATTTCCTTAGTTAAGTCTCATGACCAAGACTATCATAATTGATAAAGTCTAGTAGTGGATTAGGCTTATTCCCTATTCCCATAATTTCATTAATGAATGATCAATTCCAAAATTATCATAGTATATAGAGTCCCATAGTGGATTAGATTCACTCCCCAATCCTATAATTTATTTATTCAAGGATTACTTCCTAAACTATCACAGTATACATAGTCCATTTCTGCACTGGGTTTACTCCCCATTGCAATTCATATTATCTCATGAGACATCAATATTTAAACAATGCATACAAGAGATATATAATTTTGGTCCCATTGATAACATAATGAAAATATATACATATTTATTCTACATGATCATAAAAATATTCATCATTTCATCATGGAATAATTATTCAATGAGAAATAAATAGGTTTTATGAAATCATCCTTAAAACATCATGATCATAATCTATCGAAAAAATATAATGTGGATTGTATCATAAGATAATATCCCCAATGAATCTTAAACATACTCAAATGATTATTTCATATTTGAGAAATCTATTTTATAAATGGTTTTAAAAAAGAATTTGAAAATCAAGTGAATATATACCTTCCTTTTTGGCAACTTTTTAAAAACTATAATTCCTATAAAAAATAGGAATACAACATTCTTTTAAAAACCTTCAAATTTTTAATGTATTATTCATGAAAAATGATGTAATTGACCTTAGGAAAATCCATTATTGTCATATACATTAAAAGAGAGCATTCTTTTCAAACATTTTTAAAATGACATAAATGACTTATTCTGAAAACATTAAAATGAATAATCTTTTGCCATTGTAAATAAATTGTAAGGTAGTGAAAATGAACTTTGTAAAAAAATTAATTTATATGTAAAATATTTTATTAAAAAAATTTATGAACAAGGATATAAAAGACAAATTTGTGATGAACCTGACCTAGATACCAACTCAAACTTGTACTCGACCCAAATTTCTACATACCTAAAGAGTGTTCCATATCCTCATGGACTGGTTTCTACACCTGAGAAATGGTAACAAACAAAGGGAATGAATTCACCAAACCTGAAGCAGAAAAAATGAAATATATACATTTACAAAAATAAAGAGTGGAAGAAAATATTAATATATATAAGTTTTGTAATAGAAAGATAAGAATGGAAGCTATAAGACTGAAAAATTAGCAAAAACATATCCAAGAGACAAGTCCAACTACAAAGGATGGAAAACCTAAGTAGCTACTCCAATAGTCTCCATATGATTGAGTGGGAAAACCTCCACCATCTCACCATCTAGGTACCTGAACCCAATTAACAAAAAACCTCACCACCATAATGCGATGCCTTGACTCTCCCTGTAATGAAAGACATAAGTAGTTCTACACACCACCAAAGGGGTGTATAGGGTGTGAGCTAATAGAATAAGTAAGGTCCCAACCAGGTGTTCTATAAAAAGTATTTATAAAATAACCCAAGACTAGGATCACACTAGGTCATGATACCTAGGAAACTGATACCTAAACACAGACAATATTTCACACATCATGCCTCTAGACATATTGATCGAGTCTAGAGAGAAGTGGATCACCACATAAAGTGAAACCCTAAATGGGCCTAACAAGTACCTAGAACAACAGGAATAGAGAGAAGAGGAAAAACCCATGACCAAACCCCCTAATAGTGGATGAGGCATGTTACCACGACTTACAACTAAGTACCCAAGTCATACCATGTGCTATTTTTTTTAAAACCAATTCATCTAACAATACCAGGAAAACCATTATTCAAAAACCATTTCAGTAAACCCTTTCCAAATAATTTGAAAAACCTTTTCATTTACCAAAACTAGGGGAAAACCATATTTGAACAAAAATAACTTTCACATACACTAATAAAATCAATAAATCATGATAATTCATTTATAATTTTTTTAAAAAATTGGATCAACTAAGTTCACCAAAATAGGTTAGAGATCGAACTACCTACCTCCAAACCTAGGTCGCACATGGCTGTAATGACGTCCACCAATAGGAAGAACACAACCACAAAAATTGAGGCCCAAGAATCAATCTACACATCTTATAATTGATTCAATTTAATAAAAGGGCCTAGTGAAGTAGATTGATCTCTCATAACTCTAAGAACACACACCAGATGCATCACAACCAATAAAGGATCAGACCCCAAAATAAAATCACACACATGGAACTAGAAAAAAATTAAAAGTATTACCACCATATATCAAAAGATTTGATAACAAAATGTAAGGGCACCACCATGATCAAAGTAAATGAATAAGTGGAAAGGATTACTCACCCAGAGAGATGCAACCCAACTGAAATAGAGATCAATTTATGAACTAAGCGATTCAGATGGGGAGGTGGTTCCAAAAATTTAAAGAGAATTATTATAGGGAAAGAGGGAATATTATGGAGAAGAATGAAATAATAATCAATCAATAAGTACCATAAATCCAAAAATCATGATTATTACAGAGTGTGTAATCCCTTCAAACATTGTGTAATCCACAAGGTCAATATTTTATAAAAAAAATGCCTTTTAAAAAAAACCTAATTGTGAACATTACACAATGTGTATTATTTCATGCTATGTATTAAGCTCATGAAATGAGCCTAGTGATAAAATAAATAGTGTGTAAACTAGTTACATGGTGTGTAAACACCCAAGAGACTAAAAATCATTATATTCTTAAATAAAAACCCAAACCACATTGGGTGCTCTCTAAACTTAGGGAGAACCCTGCTAATCCATTACATGTTTATACCCAGACTCCATTAATTTTAATAAAACATACATCCCCAAACATTATGTAATTTTACCCAATAAATTTTCTCCATACTAGAGAGTCTCAAGATATACCCAATTAAATATTAAAATAAGTAAATAGATGGGAATTACCTAAAAGTGGGTAACATGATGTCAAAAACTACCCAAAATAATAATTTTCCTCCATGGGAAGTCATGTTGAAGAATAAAGTATAGAAAGGTGGTGAGGCCACTACTCCCTCATCAATGACTTTCACTCCCAAGTCTCATGAGAATTTTATCCATGTATTTAAAACAATTTGAACCCAAAAATAGAATTCCCATGAAATAATTTCACATAAGATTTAATGATATTTACTGGATTCTCAGCGGTAGAAACATCTGGGTCAAGCTCAATCTCTTTCCATCTCAGAACATGATAAGGATCATGATGGTATTTCCTAAGCTGTGATATGTGGAAAACATCATGAATTCCTGTCAACTGAATTGAAAATTCTAAATTATATGAAACCTAACCAAGCCACTTAGTGACCACAAATGATCCCAACATATCTCCAAGAAAACATTCCCAATTTTCTAAGACTACGACGACCCTACCATGGAGAAACATTAAAGAAAACCTGGTCACCTATAGAAAACTATAAAGGATGAAACCATTGATCTTATTAAGATTTCCATTGACTCAAATACACCACCAGATTCTATTGTATATCCTAAATCTTTACTGATGTCTCCTAAACCAAACTCTTTTCCACCAATGAAGCTTCACCCACATCTACCTAATAAAGAGTTGACCGAAACATGTGACTGTATAGAGGATCGAAATGATCCATTATTATTATTGGATGATAAATTTTTTTATATGAAAAACCTACTAGTCCCATATGGATATCCCAAGATCCACTTAGATCCAAGACATAGACATAGAGAATATCCTCCATGATCTGAATAACACACTCTGTCTGACTGTTTTTATGTGGATGATAATATGTACTAAACGTGACCTAAGTTCCCATAAACTCCTATATTCTCCTACCAGGACTTGAAGTAAACAAAAGATTAATGTCTAAAAAAATGGAATAATGAACCCCATGTAATATCGTAATCTTATTTACATACAGCTAACCCAAAACTTCAATTTTAATGGTTTCCCTAATCAGAATAAAATGAGATGATTTTTTTCAACTGATCAATAAACATCTAGATAGAATTCATCCCTTGGTGAGAACATGTTAATACAAAAAAACATTCCATGGATATATCATCCCATTTCAAAACTTACACCTGAATAGGCTAGAGAAATCTTGAAGTTTTAGATGCTCTATATTTATCTATTGGATGGTGTAAAAATAGAAACATACTCATCAATGTCATGCTTCATACTTGACCACTATAATCACCATATCATGTAATAATATATGTTCCTAGTGCCAATATGAATGTAAAATGGAGAACCATAACACTAACACCACTGATCTCCTAAAAAATACTAGGATGAAAAATCGATACCGAAAAAATGAGAATACCATCATAAGAAAGTGACCAACAAGAAACAACCTCCCCAACATTGAGGGTTTCTCAAATTTCACTAAAATCCTCATTCCAATAAAGACCCTATATAATATAATAAAGAAGATATGATGATAATTGAATACTAGAAAAACCATACTTAAAACATCCTCTTGACCTTCCAGATAAAACTAAGCAATGAGACCCAAAAGGTTCCACTCTTCCTTCAATTATTGAATATCTTATTATAGAAATTTCCTAATGAGAGCATATCCAATAACATTCCCCTTCCCAGGGGTGTAGGTGTTATCAAAGTCAAAAATCTGATGGTATTCAACCCATTGTCTCTATATGATATTCAATTATTTTTGATAAAAGATATATCTCAAACTCTTAATTTTATAAAAGAATATGAACCTCTACCTAAAAGGAGAGTGCTACCAACACTTAATCCCAGGAATAACTGTGACAAGATCTTAATCATGAGTGGGTTAATTCCTCTCATATGGTCAAAACTATCTAAATACGTAAGCTACCAAATGATAATCCTACAATAGAACACAAACCAAACTAGTTCTAGAAGAATAAAAAAATTCACATACCCCTTATCAGGATCAGTTAAGATCAGAAATGGAGTAGATGTCAAAATCCTTTTTAGCTCATCGAAAGAAGGCTGACAATTCAAATACCATATTAATTTCACTACATGGTTGAGAATTTTAGTCAAAGGTGACACCAAATTTGATAAATCCTTGATAAACCGTGGATAATATCTCATTTCATTTCAAACATACACCATAAGAGGCCAGCGAAAACCAGAATATTTTAGATGCTCTACATTTATCTATTGGATGGTGTAAAAATGGAACACATACTCATCAATGTCATGCTTCATACTTGACCACTAGAATAACCATATCATGCAATAATATATCTTCTTAGTTCCCATATGAATAGACCATGTAGAACTATAACACTAACAAAGCTGATCTCATAAAAATTACAGGGATGAAAAATCAATCCCAAAAAATGAGAATACCATCAGAAGAAAATGACCAACCAAAAACAGCCTCCCCAAAATTAAGGCTTTCTCAAATTCCACTAAAATCCTCATCCCACTACACACCACATATTACAGAATCAAGAAGATATGATGATAATTGAACACTTGATAAAACCATACTTAAAACATCCTCTTGAACTTCCAGATGAAACTAAGCAATAAGACCCATAAGGTTCCACTCTTCCTTCAATTATTGAATATATTGTGATGGAAATTTCTTAATGAGAGCATCTCCAACAATATTCCCCTTCCCTGGGGTGTAGGTGTTATAATATTCAAACATCATATGGTATTCCACCCACTATTTCTATATGATATTCAAGTATTTATGAGAAAAGATATATCTCAAACTCTTATTTTCAGAAAAGAATATGAACCTGTCCCCAAAAGGAGAGTTCTACGAACACTTAATCCCCTGAATAATTGCAAAAAGATCTTAATCATGAGTGGGGTAATTCTTCTCACATGGTAAAAACTATCTAAAGCAGTAACCTAACACATGATCATCCTACATGAGAACACAATCCAAACTAGTGCTGGAAGAATCAAAAAATTCACATACCCCTTATCAGGATTAGTTAAGATAAGAAATGGAGTCAATGTCAAAATCCTTTTTAGTTCATCAAAAGAAGGCTGAAACTTTTAATACCATATGAATTTCACCACTTGGTAGAAAATTTTAGTTAAAGGTGACACCAACTTTGAGAAATACTTGATTAACCATTGATAATATGAAGTAAGAAAAAGTAAGCTACAAGTGTCAACGAAATTCCATGGTTCTTCCCATGATAAGACAACCTTCAACTTATAAGAATCAATTGATAAGTCGTGACCAAGAATCATGTTCCCTAATAACTTTACTTCTTGTATCAATAAGATTTATTTCAAAAGATTTATAAACAAATTGTGACTTATAAATATTTCTATAAACATAACGAAATGGTACTCATGTTTGCACTTAGATTTCAATAAACCAAAACATCATACACGAACACTATAACAAAAGTGTCAAGTTACTGATGGAATATCTAATTCATCAAAGCTAGAAAAACTATAGGAGTTTTCTTCAGAAAAATGACATCAAAGGATATTCATAATGGCTATACCTACTCCTGAAATTCATCTTCGGTATATCAAACTCCTTAAATCCGAGCCGAAGATAACCCGACTTAAGATAAATCTTCAAACACCACTTTTCCCGTTTTAACTAATCAAAAAAATAACCTACATGAGTAAAAGGAAACACAATATTAACCATTAACTAGTTTAATATCCAATAGTCTATAAAAAATTAGAGTGAGCTATCTACCTTCTTGGAAAAGAGAATTGGGGCTGCTGAATGAAAAAACACTAGGGTGTACAAAACCTTTCTCCATCAGATCATCTGACCAAATCTTGAGATATTTCATCTCTGCTGGTGCCATATGATATGAGGGTATAAAAATATTCTGAGTAACTGGAAATAGGTCAATCATAAATTCTACCTCCCTCTCTCAACTAATCTATGATAAATCTTCTGGGAATGTGTATGGAAAATCCCAAAACAAATGGGAAGATAAAAAAAATAGAAGTCATTGTTCTCAACTGCTATAGTAGACAAAAAAATCCTAATATTTGGGTGGGAAGGTCCTGTATAACCAGACCTCAGATCCCACTCTCATTGAAACACCCATGATCTCCCATAATCTTTAAGAAATGAGACACACTAATGATAAAAATCAACCATAGAACGATGATAATGAATCCAATCCTTCTTGATTATGATGCCGAAAAAATCCAAATCAAGAACAAGGAAATCCCATAATAACTCCACCCTTTCTATCTATAGTATAGAAGACAAAAAAAATCCACTCTTTACACTTCCCAATATGTTTCACTAACTCCATAATAAAGGACACGATCTATGTTTTAAGTTTAGGTATATCAATAAAATGAGTATATAACAATGATTTGGAGGTACCAATATCAAATAAACCAATCACTACAAAATATCAAATAAGGATGGTACCTATCGCTATTGATGGAGTCACCTATACGTCCAAAAAAATCATATACTATGTGATGGTGCATCCCTATAGAGGCTTGTGACTGGATCCCTATAGTCTATGAAGCGTATGAATTTTCCTCAGTATCCTTTGGAGCCGACGATCCCTTAACATATGTAGGAGTAATGATAGCCTGACTTATGACCATAAATTCCACAACTGTTTCAAATATTTGTAGGTGTAGAAGAAGAACGTCGGGTGTTACCAACATTAACACAATGATAAAAAGTAAAAGCCACAATGCTAGCTACAATTAGAGGTGATGAAGAGGAATTCCATCGAGAAACACCTCCACCACTCCTGCGATGATATTTCCACGTTCTATTTTTCTAGTTGTTCCACTAAAGCTACGACCATGCGGAAGATAAAGGTGTATAATATCTAACATTTCCTGCCATTTTCATCTCTTACATAATATTCTTATCCAATTTCTCTACATAGGTCATAATATTTAGTGTAAATACCGACGATTTGATATCCTATCGCAAAACATTCATGTACTTCTAAGCTTTTAGGTAGTCATTATTTACATCCTCTGGTAAAAATGAACCATATCTGTGAACTAATTGGTGTACACTAACACCAAACATTCTCTTTGATATAGAGAGAGTAACTCCAAGGACTTCACCATAATCAGTGACTCTAGAGAAAAATACATAAAGAATAGAGTCTTGATACCCTTACAATCTATGCCTATGTGCATATCTACCTGTAAAATGGAATCCCAACATTAAATGTTGGGACCCTCAAGTATAAATTCCACATGATTTACCTTGATAGTTTCAGTTGTATGAAGGATGTCAAATATCTGATAAATATTTTCCATCTAATTCAATGCCTCTTAAGGTTCATTAATACTTGAAAATAATGGTGGCTTCTCACACAAGAAATTCCATGATCCATCCCTATATCAAATAGCTCCCGTCTGTACCTCAAAAACTAAACTCTGAACTTTCGGTACCTTCAAATCGATATCATGAATTTACCAAATGATATCCTTGATAAAATTCTGATCCATAGGAGGATTAATTTAAGGATAATCCACCAAATCATCCTATGGAACTTGAGAAACACGTCTAAATGGTAATTTTTTTCACACTTAAATAGAATAAAAAATCATAAAATTGAATAATCTCAGCTCAAACAAGAAAAACCATAAGAAAAAACTAATATTAAGATTAAGAACTCCCAAAATGAGTCACACATCCCAACATCCCATGGTAACTTGAGTCTCATCATATTAAGAGCTGGATATGCACTCACCACAAACTACTTCTTATGTCTTGAAAGTACAATATTTAGTTTACCAAACATCCCAATATAAATAATATTGAGGAATGACCACCACTGATACCAACATTTTATGAAACTGACCCAGATTCCCTATCAAACTGGTACCTGACCAGAATTTCCACATATCTGAAAGAAATTCCTGATCCCCATAGGTTGACGTCTAGCACCTGGGAAATGAAAACAAATAGAGGGAATGATTTCACCCAAACCGAAGTAGGAAAAATTACATATATACATGTATAGAAATAAAAAATAAAAGAAAATGTGAATATATATATATATATATATGTTATAACAGAAAGAAAACAACATAAGAGATACAACCAAAAAGGTTTCAAAAAAATCTCAAAGAGACAAGTCTAATGACAGAGAATGAAAAAAACCAAAAAAATACTCCAATAGTCTCCATATGATAACCTTAGAAAACACCCACCATCTCACCATCCAACTATCCAAACCTAGCTAATAGAAAACCTCAACACCTCACCACTACACCTTTCCTTTACCTATATTGAATGACATAAAAAGTTCTATGCACCATTGATGGGGTGTGTAGGGTGTAAGCTAATAGGCTTAGTAGGGTCTCAACTAGGTGTTCCATACAATGTCTCTTTATAATAATTCAATCATGATCAAATTTAAGGGAAAAAGACATGATATATGGTTTAGAAATTTTTATCTTAGAAGCATAGAAAAAAATTTAATTTATCCCTTTTCCACATTTTGAAATAAATAAGGAAAATTAGTTTCAAATCATTTCATATGAATATATAAAAATAGATATATCAAATAAAAAAACCATTCATCAAATATCATATCAAATCCATGTATGTACAACCAAAATAGTACAAGTAAAAAATAGTTAACATCATGCCAAGGATCAAACTAGGCCAAGATAGCTAGGGAACTCCAACCTAAACATGTACAATCACACACAAATCAAGCCTTTAGACATATTCATCAAGTCTAGAGAGTAGAGGAACACCCCAGAATTTGAACCCTCCAATAGGTCTAACAAGACCCTATAACACCATGCCTAGAGATAATATGAAAACCCCTTGAGTAAAACCCCTGATAGTGGATGAGGCCTATTACATCACCTTCTACCTAAGTATACAATCCTTAAAATGTAATTTATTTTTCAAACAAATTCATCAAACCATTTCATAATAACCAAGATTTTAAATACATTTCAGAAAACCATTTCCAAATTCTTTGAAAACCATTCATAGTTACAAAAACCAAGGGAAAGACATCTTTTAACAACAACCCATTTCCACACAAACCAATAAAATCCATAAATCATGCCAATTAATTTATAATTGTTTTTTATAAAAAATAAAAATAATTTAGTTCACCAAGACATGAAAGGTATGGAACCACTCACACAAAAAAACCGGGTCATACATGACCGCAATGGGATCCACTGACAAGAAGTAAAAAAACAACAAGAGAGTCATAAAAATCATCATACACATAAATTTAAAAAAAGGGGTTGGATAAGAGGAAAAATATCACATATCACGAGTAACACACACCTTCCACACCATAATGAACAAAGGATTATCCCCCAAAACAAGATCTCATAGTAGATCTAGAAAGGAATCCAAGGAATTACCACCAAAGATCAATTGATCTAATAATGAAACACAACATTACTACCATGATAAAATTAAATGAATAATAAGAAATCATTACTCGCCCAGATAGATTAAAAAAACCATAATGGAGATAAATCAAATAAAAAGGTGATTTAGAAGGAGTGGAGGTTCCCAAAATCTTTAGAGAATGATTCTAGGTTGAGAGGGAAGAGGGCCATGGAAGAATGAAATAAGAATCGACCATGCAACACCCTAAATCCATAAATCATGAGGATTACATAGTGTGTAATCCATTTACATGTCATTTAATCCTGGGGTACTGTATAAACCAAATAACCCATCACCTTTTTCATGAAAACCTGATCTTTAACATTACATGATTTTTAATATTTACATGTCAAGTATTATTTCACACTATGTATTCATCTCACAAGATGAGCCTGGTGATCAAATACAGAACTTGCGAACTAGTTTAATGTAATTTAATTTCCTAGTAGAATGAAAAAACAATGTATTCTAATATGAAAACCCAAACCACCTTGGTCATTCTCTGAACTCAGGGAGAACCTCGCTAAGTCATTACATGATTATACCTTGACACTATTAATTCAAACAATCATGCATCCTAAAATTTTGATATTTTACTAAGAATTCATCTCCATCCTTAGGATTCCCAAGACACATCCAATTAATGAGTAAAAAAATTAAAGAGAGAGTAATTACTTTAAAGTGGGAAACATGCTGTTTTAAAGATTCCTATCAAAAAGAAGATAAATACCATTATATTTTATTAAAAACATCCCTTCAGCCCTTTTTGATTACCAAAGAGTAGAAAATTGAACGGATACCTAAAAAAAGAAATAACCAGAGGAGAATATGAAATATGGGTTTTAATATATAAAGATCATATAATTTCCCTCATTTAATAGAGATAATTCTGAAAGGAAATGAGATTTTAACATAAACTGTTGCCACTTTGGTATGTTTTGAATCATAATCACATTGAAATAAATAATTTTAATTAGAAAAATAAATAAAATTAATATGAATATATTAATGATATAATATATCAATGGGACAATATATAAACCATATAAACACAAATAGATATTTAATTTGAAACATGTCTCAATGAAACAATATTAAAATGAAAACCTATTACCTAATATCCCGTCCTCTTTAATAATCATTAAAACCCCATATAAAATAAATATTTATTTATTATAAATATATTCATGAAAAATATTATCATACATATTACTATATATCATTCCCTTATATTTCTAATTACCCTTTATTAATAATTCCTCATTAAAATCATTATTTGGGTGAAAAAATGGCCTTTTTTGAATCATTTTTTGATTCGACGGTGCCAATCCTTATAACTTGGTCATGGTTTCATCATATCTAAAATCTGAATCAAGTAATATATATCAAATTTATTCATTAAATGAACTTTTATAACTATCCATATTGGGTGGTGATAAAAAATAAATCAAACCTCTTCATGGAGATGATAGTTTGTCCATACACATGATTAATGTTTCCTTTTTCTAGTGGTTAAAATGAAAGAAATGAAATTAATAATTCAAAATACCAATTTATAAGGCTTAAGGTGCATGCTAAATGACTAGGTGAGTGGTCTTGTTTTTCAATACTTAAGGTGCATGCTAAATGAAAGTTCATTCTATATAACATATTTCTTACTCATGTAAAGTGGTTCACAATCTCTAAATACTAGAAGATAAAGAGGATATGGTTGAAATAAAGAAAACTAATAAAATTAAATTATGTTTTTGTGAAAAGTTTAACCATTTCTCTAACATTAACCCCTCTTTTATCACTTTAAACCTTTCCACAACAATAATATTTTTACCATCGTAACTATTTATTATGGTAAACAATTATGATAAAATTATTACCTAATATTTATTAGGATGGTTTGAAATATTTTATCCATTTTAAAATATTCAATTATTATAATTGGAATAAATAAATTCTAATTTCTATTCACAAAGAATGTATAAACTATTTATAGAGAAAATGTACTTTTAAGAATAAAAATGAATGTATTTTAATTCTATTACTATTAAGAACCATTAGATGAATGTTAATATATTTTATTGAATATTTTTTTAAACTCTATTTAATTCATTCATGAATAGTGATTTTTATTTCGATAAAATATAATTGCAGAAAAAACAGACGCTATAAAAAATAACTCCTTTTACCTTGAAATGAATTAATCTTCACTTATAACCATTTGATAATAAATTTATGAATTATTATTCATTTTATACATTCAATGACAATATATTTCATCACAATCCTTGTTATTTAGTGATCAAGATACATGCTATATATAAAAAAATAAAATAATTTTATAAAATTGATCTTTAAACGCAAAATGATATTATTTTTAATATTTAAAATTTTGTACTTGTTTCCTAGGAATTAATAAATAAATTTTTATTAAGGAATAATTATATAAATTTTCATAACTATTTATTCTTATTAATACCCAAAAATTCCCTAATTATGTGATAAAAATCCCATTTAAAAATAATATTTCAGTAGTATATCATGTTTTTATTAAGCTTAATGTTTTTTATAAAGCATTCTATTGGAAAACATGAATTAAAAAAATGATATATAAATTCTAAAATATTGGGGTATTATATTCTAACCCTTTTTGAGAATTTCATCCTTTAACTCCCATTACTCCAATATGAAAAATGAAAATACTTATGTCTAATCACATCCATGGGTTCCCATGTAGCTTCCTCAAATTTATAATTATGACAAAAAAAATTGACTAGGTGAGTGGTCTTGTTTCAAAAAACTTTCTATCTTTGATCCAAAATCTATTCTGGTTGTTCCTTATATAGAAGATCATTATATTGTGGTTTAACCTACGAGCTCAATACATGTGAAGGACTAGACACGTACTTCCTAAAAAGAAATATATATAACACATCATGAAATTAAGAGAGATTCAGTGAAAGCAAAAAGAAATAAGAAACCTTCCTGATAGGATCAATAATGTTGAAGGGGATGATATGTCTTGGTATTATATTTACCTTCTTTAAAAAGAACATAACCTTCTTCCATATATATATTTGATGGAATAAATCAATACCATCTTTAAGATCCACATCTCACTAACGTGGCTTATCACTACTCATCTATAGGATTTAAGATATATTCATGTATTGGTGAATGGATCTAAAAATTAATTTTATTTCCTTATCTATATCAGATATTCATTTATTTATTTCTCTAACTTTTTCCCTGCACTTCCTTCCATAGAGGGATCTATATGGATCCATATAAATGATGGAGTGAAAGCTATTACTATAGGAAAATTCAACTAGAGTAAGGTATTGTTACCAAACATGTTTGAAATCCATAAATAAATATCTCAACATATCTTTAGAACTGTGATGGTCCTCTCACATTGACCATCTATTAAAATATGATGTAAAATGCTAAAGTTCAACTCCGTATTCAAGGATTTCTGAATACTTCTCTGAAATTTCAATGTAAAACTTAAATCCTGATATGATACTTTAGAATATGGTACTCTATAAATACTTACCAATTTATTAATGTATATCCTAGAAATATGAACAAGATACAATTCTTCTTTGATAGCAATGAAATTCTGTAACTTCATAAGCTAATCAACTACAACCCAAATTACATTATTTTCTTCATATAAATTGGGGAGTCTGATGAAAAAATATGTGGTGATGTTTTCCCATTTTCATTATAGATTGGGTAATGGTAGTCACATCACCATATAATTATATCTATAACCCTTAAATTTCTGACTTACCAGGAGTCAAGGTAAATAATTTTCAATATCAAATTTTATATTATCCCATAATTAATGATCATTGATAACTTTGTACTTCTTCGTAATCCCAAGATTAACAGAGAATGATGAACTATGATATTCACCCAAAAAATCATTAATTATGCTTGTTATTGATGGGAAAATAATCTCTTTTTGAATTTTTACATTCCATCATGAACAAATTTGAACTCCATAACAATCCTTTCCTTATTTTGAAGCTCCATATCTTCCTCATGCACCTATATAATATTTACATGGATAGTTGAAAATTTATCTGATATGGATTCGATATTTCCCCATTTATTATGATTTTATGGTCCATAATCTATATATCTATAAGTATTAGATCTATTTAAATCCTCATATGGTTAAAATATCTTTTTTCTTATGCAACCACCTTGTTCTCCTTCCTAGGGTGGTAATATATTGATTAATAAAAATGTAAATTGACATCAACCAACTCCTTGATCATATATTAAACCCTTTCATTATGAATATATGCTTCAATTTTTTATGATCATCACATCTATTAATACTTTCACCATATAGATAATTCCTCCATATTATCAATATCAAGTTTCTTCCCAACCATTTGAGAAAATTACCCCTAATGAATAGGTAATGTGACTCGTATAATGGATGTAATTTCCATCAGAAGTTCATGAATATCCTTGAATTTATGTATTATCGTTGGTTTATTTAGAATATAAAATGTGACTTCTATTCATAAGAAATTAATATGGTATCTACATAAAGAGTGGTAATATATGCCCAAAATTACATCACTTTCAACTAGAGTGAGAATAACAAGATTTATATGAAGTGCATTCCCAAATTTTTTTATTCGAGATGATCTATAGGCTTGAGATGAAATCATCATTCCACTATATTTTTTTTATAATTAAACATCAAGTAATTTGGTTGATGTTCTTATAAAACATTCTAAGTACAAAGAAGATGGTTAAACAAAAACAGAATAACATAATCAGGGTTCTTGAGCGGATGATTAGTTTATATTACTCCACTTCATTTTTTGACCCACTTTAGTAGCAGTGATTGAATAAGATTTCCCTTATTCCATTGGTAATGGGATTTTATGATTCCTATAAAATTCTTCATCCCTTATATTATAAAATTTACAAGTATAGGTTACCTAAATTTATAAAATTGGATTGTTGATGGTATATATGGATAAATATTATTTCCCATTATTGGGTCAACATGAATCTTTATTTGTTATCAATAATTTTCAACTTTATTAACTACTTTTACATATATAACACATCTTATAATTCCTTTGGAATATTTCCCTAGGTTCTTCTTCTCTATTTTTTAACATTTATAATATTGAATGTTTTTTCTATCATGATCATTGTCACCTGAGCATTTCAGAAACTCCATTTTTATATTTTTTTTGTAATTTCAACAAAGTTAATGTTTTTAATCACAATTAATGATTATAGATTAGAAAAAACAATAATATTTTATATCCATATCATATTACATTTTGTTTCTCAATAGGATATTCATTTCATTGATCGTAATACTCATTTCTCACACAATTCCTCCAAGTTCCAAAAATTGAATAAAACCAAAATGGACTATGTGAGTATCAATCAACATTAATGAAAGCAATAAATAATATAATAATGAAATTCATTTTTAATATATCCCAAATTATAACACCTTCTCATTAACCCATGAATCTCTATGTTTATCATATATAAATTAATTTTATCCTATATTGTGATCAGTTATATCCTCTCATTATTTATAATATTTCATTAAGAGAATTTTAATTAACCAAAGAAAATCCCATGGGAGTGTCTAATAAGGTGTGTAGTTAGAAATATTTTTCACACCCCAGTTGAAAATTGGCTTAATAAAAAAATATCCTACTAAGAGTTCTTATCCCATGGTATATCAATTCTAGATCCTCTATAAACTTTTTTGTATCTAGAATTGGATTTAATTTATAGGAAACCACACAATATCTACCTTACCAAAACATCAGGATTTTATATTACACATAGTATTATCCCCATGATTTTTACAAGTTTTTCTAATACTAATATATAAAAAGATATAAACTGTGACCTGATACCAACCGAGAACACCCAATCATTTCATACATAAATATTACATCATTTAATACAAATATTCAATACACCATATAATAATACATGACCCAGATCCATATAGTCTTAGTGTATTTGGAGACTAGATACATAGTAAAATTATTTTGTGAAATATATTAAACACCTCCCACAAAGTGATTATCAATTAGTACCCTTCTGAGGCATACTCTATTTAAAACCTTTCTTCTTAACCTTTGGAAATTGAAAACTAAGGGAAGGGTGATCAGAGATTATTAGTAATGGAAAACATAGAAGATATCAATCTATTATTATAAGTAGTCACAAGATAAACATAAGGCTATGATAACATGATCATAACATATTAAATTCATACACAATCATTCAATGATCATTAATCACGATTCATGGCATGAGGCTTTCTCATAACAAAATACTTAATTCATATGAGTTAGGAATCATCAATAATTAATCATAATCCATGATAACATATAATAAGAATAAGAAATAAGTTTTTAGAGTACATATAAGCATAAAAAATCATTTTTGTAGTCAAGGATCACTATCAAGACTTTCATGGTGGATAGAGTTCCATTTTGGATTGGTTTCACACCCTTTACCCTTATTTCTATATTGAAGGATCACTATTAAGTTTATAATAATGAATGAAGTCCAATAGTGGATTGGGTTCACTCATAATCCCCACAATTTCCTTAGTTAAGGATCACCTCAAAGACAATAATAGGAGATATAGTCCAATATAGGATTGGGTTCGCTCCCTATTTCAATCATTCCCACTATTAAGGTTCAGTGGAAAGACTATCAGAGTGGAAAACATCCCTTGATAAACTAGTTTGAATTCCTATTCCAATACATATATCCAAATGAGATGTCAATCTTCATCCAATGAATTAGAAAAAGTTATAATTTTTTCCCAGCTGTCATATAATAAAATTCCTTATATAAGTGTTCCATATGATCATTAAAACATTAATCATTTTATTAGAGAATAATTATACTTTGTTAATGAAAAGTGATTCATGAAATCATCCATAAAACATCATCATAATGTGCCATATAGTGAAATAATGTGGATGTTTTCATAATATAATATACATAGTGAATCATAAATATTATAAAAGGATATTGACATAGATGAAAAATAAATTTCATAAAATAATTTAAAAAATCCATTGAAAATTATGATAAAACATACCTTCTATTTTGGTAACTTTTAAAAAACTAAAAATCATATAAAAATGTGAATATGATTTTATTTGTGAAACCATTGAAAATTTTGATGTTAGATTCATGAAAAAGGAAAGACATGGTGAAGGTAAAATTTATTAATTCCATATTTGTTAAATTAGGACATTATTTTCACAATTATGTAAAAATTCAAGAACATCTTGTTCAAAAAAATTTAAAAAGATTCCATTTTAAAAATTTGTAAAAAAAATCAAAGGAAGTTAAAATGAACTTTTAAAAACATTTCAAGTATAGGTAAAAAATTCCATAAAACAATTTTAAGAACATGGATATGGAAGATAATGAATCCTGACCAAATATAGGGAAATATGATCAGATTTTAGTAAATAAATCCTTTCAATTATTTTTGAGTAAAAAAGAGAGAATAATGGAACCAATAGTTGAGAAACCTACAAATAATCAAGGGAAATAAAATAAATGGGGTCTAAAATATATGGTTCCTATAATCTCCCTCATTTTATGTAGTCATTACCAAAAAAGAAATAAAATTTTAACATAAACCATTACCACTTTGGTAACTTTTGAATAATAAGACCCTTGAAATAAAAAACATAAAATAGAACATTAAAAACCATTAATATGAATATATTCATGAAATAATATATAAACAGGGTAGTATATACACCATATAAATAAAAACATATGCATACCATTTTTATGATAAGCAGGGACTTGCCCGAAGGACAAGCCTCATAATATCAATGAAAAAGAAATTTACAATAACCTGAAGGAAGGAATTTTCCATTTATCTCTTTATGAAAGAGGAATTATTTCTTTAAGAAGGGAATTGGAAAAGATGAAATCAACATAGCCCACCCCTCTGTCTGCATTAACATTGATAACTGAGTTTGTTTCATGATATGCATTTGTGATGAAACAATTCGTTGAGGAGAGTATACCCCATAACTTAATCCATCTAGAAGTCATACTCCAAGAAAGGTGAATGAGAGTAGTTCTAATAGCTTCCACAACCATGGTATAGTCACAGTCGATGCATAAATTGTTCCATCTCAATTTTATTTCCACATCAACTTCCACAATCATACCAAACATTTCAGCTTAAAAAGAAGAGGTAATACCATAGGGGCCATAAAGTATGCCTATGAAATCACCATCATGGTCTCCACACACAACACCATGGCCTGTAGGGCCTAGATTTCCTTTGGAGGATCCAAAAAAGTCACTTTAAATCTGAAAAAAATTTACAAGTTATAAATGACTTAAAAATTACCTTAAAGAGGGAAGAAATATCCTATAATATTGAAGTGCCTCAGAACTGAGAATTCATGGACTGAATTGTTGTAGTATCCATGATGAAGGGAATTTTCATTTTTCAATACTATAATTATTTTAAAAATATAATATTCAATGTTTAAAGAGGTATTATCTGGTAAAATATTATTCCTTACATTATATATGGAATGAATGAGTTTAGAACAATATTATTTGAAGTAGTTTATGAGAAATAGAGAGTATAGGAGTTTGAAGCACTCTTTAAGATGGTTAATGATCGAGTTTCCAAGAATAGGTTGGGTCTCAAAGATGTCAAAAACATTATTTTAGAATTACAAAGATATGTTACATATTAGGAAAATATTCTTCACATCCTCTATATTCTTATTAAAAAAATAGATGCAAAACATGAAACACATCTCAAAAAAAATGAGACAAAGAACCCTTTCCTTAGGTCCTGTCTTACTTCATTCATATTCAAACCTTATGTATAAAAATATAATATCTATTATAAATATATTTTAGGAAAATATTCATAAATATATATATTACTATATATAATTCACTTATAATTTTCAATTTCTCTTTTATTAACAATGATTCATTAAAATCCTTATTTAGGTGAAAATTTGACCTTTTTCCATGCATGTTTTGGTTCAATGATTCTGGTCCTTGAACCTTTGTCATGGTGTATCCTTTCAAAAAATCAGAATAATTTCATAACTTTAATATTTATTCATTATATATATATTTATAATCATACATATTAGGTGTAAATGAAAGATTAATTACATAACATTGTGGAGACGATAGTCCGTACATACGTCCGAGTAATGTTTCCATTTTTCGATGGTCGAAATGAAAGAAAGGTAAATAATAATTTTATTTTTAAAAATAATTATTATATAATAAATATAATATATATATTCATTAAAAAATTTATATAACTATATATTTAATGTGAATATGAAAAAAAATCACAACGCTTCATGGAGGTGGTAGTCCATAGGTATTCACAAGTTATGTTTTCATTTATCATAAGATGAAAATGGAAAATATAAATTAGTGTACCATAAAAATAATAAAACTTAAATATATTTGAGGTAATGATGTTATTATACCATCTATTTTATGATAGTTTTGAATGAGTTAGAAGAGGAAATAAACATGTAAGGACATAGTTAAGAGTTATACATCTTCATTGTAAAACCTTTTTTGGATTAAAACTTATGTCATATAAATTGATATTTTTGTCATAATAGTACCTATAGGTTGTTAGGATTAAGATTTGTAGGGTATTTTTGTAGATATTGGTAGATATAAATGTCCCAATTGGTGTGGATAATTGAGAATCAGTGGTTACCTTTAATAAGTGAGGCGGGTAGAAATAAATACTTAAAAAATTATTATATAATATCTATATTAATCAAGTAAAGTAGTTTCAAATTTACAAATAAATGAATATAGTATGGGTAATATTAAAATAAAATCAACTAATAAAACTAAATAAAGTTATTTGTGATATTTTAATCCTTTTCTCTTAGGTTAACCCATTTTTATCACTTTTAAGCCTTAGAGTGATAACAAGTTTTTACCAAGGTAACTAACAATTATTTTATGAAATTAAGTTGAAAATTTTAAAAAAAATTAATTATTTTATTGTAAATATTTTATCCATTTTCCAATATTAAATTCTTATATGTGGTATAAATTAGATATAATATCTATGCATAAATCCTATAAAACCCATTCTTAGAGAAAAAAGTGTTTTTAAGAATTAAAATGCTTTTATTATCATTAATTTAGTATTAAAAACCATTATATGAATGTCAATATATTTTATTTAATATATTATTTATAAATTCAATTAAAATCCTTCATCAATAGAAATTAATTAATTTTTTAGATAAAATAAATTATGCAGAAAAAGAATATTGTTTCTCAAAAAATAACTCATTTTAAATTTAAATTAATTAGATTTCACTTGAAACCAATTGATAAAAAAATGTATGAATGATGATTATTATTTTTATATTAAATACCAATATATTTCATCAAAATAATAGTTCATTAGTGATAAAGATACATAATATATATATATAAATAAAATACACTAAAAACATTGATCATCAAACATATAATGAGTTTAGTTTTAACATTTATAATTGAATAATTATTTACTAGTTTTTAATAAATAGTTTTCCATTAAGTAAAATTATTATTACTATTTTTCATAATTTATATTGTCATATTTATACCCTAAAATACAATAGTTATGAAATAACTATCACATTTTATAATAATACTTCTACTGTATATCACGATTCGTTTAAACTAAAGGTTTCATAAAAGGAAAGCTATCAATAAATAACTATTTTTATTTAAAAAATATATAGTATAAAATATCAAGGTGTTAAATATACCATCAGGTATATATTTAGTATAAACTAGGATCTGGAGAGGACGTACCCCCAGTATATGTGTTTTATTTTATATGTTCTTATATGTGAAGCATGTGAAATGTGGGTTCTGATAGCAGGGGTAGGATATGATACTCAGTTAAGGGAGGCCTGATACATAGTCTGAGTAGGGGATGAGACCCCCTAGGTTCATGATATATGGTGATTCTTAGGAGATACTATGCCCCTAGGTGTATGCAGGATACTGTTCCTGATGATCTATAACCCATGATAGATATTCTCATGGATTTATGGTTAAACATGGACCCCCTACATAGGATATGATGTTCTAAGGATGGTTATATTTCCTTTGGGCGTGTTTTTATGTTTCATGTATGGTTATATTTAACTCAATTGGTTACTTATATGATGAGACACTCCATAACTAGCCACAAATGGGTTGGTCAATCCCTTATGGCACCATATAACCCAAAGATAAACAATGTTTATTTTTTATTTTCATGCTATTTATTACTCATATAGTTTAGGAATATCATACATTCATACACTTTTTATTATATTAGATGATATGTACACTGTTTTGGGTGGTTTTATGAGAATTAATTTCTCACCCCCTAAATTAGAAATTTGGTGTGCATGAAGACCTTATTTTTGATTTCAGGTTGAGCAAGGGATATGCAGTGGATAGGGTGGAGGACTAGTGTTTCATGATAAAGTTGGATCAATTTGATAGGGACATAGAGTCTATGATTTATTCACTAATATAGGATATATTTAGAGTATTATGATTTTTTTTTCTACTTACATATATATATAATCAGCATATTGGGTTATTATTTGATTTATGTTGGTACGATTTTGTGTATCTATGACTGTATGATTCAACATTTTCATGTGATATAGAACGTTGTTTTTATTATTTTGTATATAAAAAATTGTTTGTTTACTCATATTGGATGATGTTTCATTATTTATATTATTTCTCGTTATGACATGTGGTATAATATAGTCACAAACCAACATGAGACATCGCTCCACCAGACACCCGATCTAGTATCCAACAAGGCTGAAAGGGCATTCCTGATCCCCATGGGATAACACAAGTTCTTGGGCATCAATGAAGGACCACATGAGAATGATTTCATTCATAATAATTAATTAAATATTCACCAAAAATTAAAACTACATTTCATCATGACCCGTCTATATATTGGACATCCACACCAAAAGAAAAATACAAGAAAAAATAAATAAATAATAGAATAAAAAGTAGTAAATTAATAAGAAAAAAAACTATCCATCACCCATGGTATCCCTCCCCTTAAACTAAAAGAGTCCCAAAAATCCACCACCATGTTATTTTTATTTAGACACCATTAGTTGCAGTTACCATCTATCAATAAAAAGTATAAATAATCCTATGTGGAAAATGTGATAAAGGAAAAATAGAAAAAAAAACAACAAAAAAATACCTACTTGGGACTCTATATGTCACCTTAAAAAAATAATTAATTACCCATGGGTGTGAATAGATAATCTAAAACCAGAAACAGAAAATGATAAATATAAACATGATCAATAGGATCATTAGGAGTGCTAGGTAACCACTACTCAAGTAAGAGAATATTGAGAGTTGATCCTTATTATGCTAGTTTTAAATGTATTGATATAACTAAAATTTCATTACAAATCCATTTACATGTAATTAAACTTTTACTAATAATCCATTTTCTTTTCAATAAATGAAAACAATCTCTATAAACAAATTCTTGGGCCAACACACATTTTAAATAAATTATCAAATTAAAAACAACAGATTAAACATTATTTAAACACATGATTTTCAATACAATTTTAAACAACCATTTTATAATAATACAGGGCATGGTATAAAAATAAAGGAATGATCAATGAAAATAGACAACATTAAGATATAAAATAAAATGTGAAGTATGTAATTGTGGGGAAATACTAATTATCATGTGACAAGACCCTTGATTTACTTGGTTTGGATCCATCTTCCAGCCTATTGATGTGATCCAAAGTCTATAACCAACATAGATGCTCTAAAATAGCCTCATTGGTGGACAAAACCACTATGGACTTTCCCTACAATGGTGGATTTAGTTCATCTAATCATGAATAAATAGAAACCACCTCTAAACTCCCACTAAGATGACTAAGATTCCATGATAATAGTATAATGGAGGTAATAAAGTAAGAAAACATACAATATCTAAATCAGAAGTCATTACAAGCCATAATGCAAGATAATATACCCTCCCAAAACCATCTATGTGATGAACATCTCTATACTAGAGGACTTCCATATAAGTTTACACTTATAGGATAAACCTTATAAATGTTCCAAGAAGGCCTTAGCATTTTGAGAATTTAAAATAATTTCCAAAGAAAAATATTTCTGTTAAAAATAAAGCTCTAAAATCAAGGAAAAATGAAACCATATTTTCAAGGTTCCAACTGGGCCTTAGAATTTTATTTTAAAAATAAAATCAATTTAAACCCAAATTTTAATCCAAGTTTGATTTTCCCATTAAAATTTGTAAAGTTACCCTTTCACTATTGAACTCATATAGACATATATATATATATATACATATATCATCCACTTCATAAATTCATATATCCACATATGAATTTTCACACACACACACACACAAAAAGATTTATATACCTGTGTATATGGGTATAATGGTCAAACATAAAAAATGATATTAACAACCCTCACACTTTTAATTTAAAACTAACCTTGAAATAGTTAGTTCATAACTAGAATTAAAATAATTACTAGAAATTACAAGTAAAATAAAAAGGTTGATATTTATTATCACTTTAAAAATCTATAAAATTTTAATAAAATAACAAAATACATTTATGAGGGCCAATCAATATTTCTTCAAAATTGTCCATGAGAATTAGAGGAAAAACCTAAAAATTAAACTGAAAACCATAAAAATCATGTTTTTATTTTAAAGAAACTTTTGGATATATTTAATAATATAAATTTATACTAAAAAAAGAAATTAAAACCCAAAAATTGTTTTTACTAAATTTAAATACCCAAAACAAGGGGAAACATACCTTAAATTCATTTCATTTGAAAACAAAGGTGTTATCTCACCTTAGTGAGTTCAAAGACACCCTATAAAATAAAAATACACATAAAAATAATAAAATATCCAAATAAATTCAATCTAAAAAAGAAGACTAGGGAAAACTTTACCTTAAATGCAGTGACATATATCATCTTCGACAAATGTCCCATGTACGAGTCTCAAGTCACACATCAATAGCCCTAAGAATATAAAAACAAAAAAAGAGCACAACCTACACTGATTGGGTTTTTATCTATCATCACAAAGTATAAGGAAGTAATGAAAAGAAATAAATTAGATGGTGGTGGGGAGTAGGAGGATGTCATACCTAGGTATACCAGACTTGAAATCTCAAGAAACCAAGAGGTAGATCATCACGAAGGAAGAAGATGATAGGAGGGGAATAGGGTTGGTGATATCTTTAGTAGATGGAGTGAGACATAGATGGGGGAGAGGGAGGATACCCCCTTAGGTGTTTTAATTCACTAAGTTAATAAGGGTAAAACTAAAAAATTTAATCCCCTAGACACTTCACACGGTTTTACCACACTATTTGGGTATACTATGGACCAACCATGCACCCTCTACAGGAGGACTTGGAGTAGCCTACATAGTTAGGGAACATAGTTAGGGGAACCATGAACTAGCCTTGTGCATACAACTTTATCAATATTAATGGTGCTCTCATATTTTGTAACATAGTTTCTATTAATTATGCACCAACTGTGTGCCTATGATGAAAAAACTGAATTCTAAAATTTTAACTTGATTGAGTCAAGAATTAATCAATGAGGGTAAATATAATTAATTGAATAAAAATAATTAATATTTTAAGCTCATAGTTTGATAATTCTCTCCAACACAATGATTTTTTACCCATAAATTCTTTAAAATAAATAGTTGATTCAAAAGGAATGTGTTCCAACAACGATACTATGAACAAAATCTAGAAAACATAAAGATATACTAAAATTAACTCCAACTACGAACAACATTATCCATAATATAAAAATGATACTTACCTAAATTTCATAATTCCCTTAACTAAGATAACTACAATGGACCCTTAACATGAAGGGTACTCCAAATAAGGAAAAAATATTGATTTTATAAAATGAAGTCTCAACACACATAGAACAAATATATGAAAAGGGATAAGGTATAAATAATTATAAGAAAGTCTCTAAGAAACCATCATTAAATTTTTTTCTTTGGGTGGGAGTAGTTACATGAATATCAAAGGGTGATTCTCCAACCACAAGGAACTTCTCAACCTCAAAAATACAAAAATAAACCCATAATCAAAAGGACGAAATTTCATAAAAAGGATCTATTCTATAAAGATTTACCCATGGTGGTCTCCCAAAAATATAAGAATCCCACTCACACACTAAGCCTATAAGGAAGATGATTATTCCTTAGAATAATCCAGATAAAAATTATTACAAATAACAAGTAAAATTAATAGAAAATAGAGGGGACTATGAAATTCACTATAAGAAAAAGAGGATTCAAAAAATACATTTCCAAAAAAATATAGGCACCACAACATAATAGATCTCCATGAACTAGGTACATATCCCCAATTCAAACAAGAAAGAACATGATGAACTAATGATTGAAAGTGAGGTATGACTCTATTAACTCAAATGATAAGTTCCTAAATAAAATAAACCAATAATAGATTTAGTGCATAGGTAGAAGGATAAGTAACTTAGGGTTTTATATCTGAAACCCTGAAATCTTAGTGAACCCATATGAACTATCAAAGAAACATCTTGGGCACAACCTAGGCTGGGGGTAACACCCAACCTTGTCATCCCTGAATACTCCCAAAACTTCCGCTTTCCAACCCCTTGTAAAAATATCACATGGAAATGATAATATCCTATCAAACGCTCGATGTAGAACCAATTATTGTGACCTAAATACAAATAAGGTTTCCCTTATTTAGTTGAGAGAATTTAAATTTATCCCAATAGAATAGATTAACCTAAATTTACAGGAAATCCAAGATATACTAGAATAGTTCCAAATAAATTCCTCACTAGGACTGATAAAGAAGTGTCTCCTAGATAGATAACCTAACAATCTAGAATAGGGGTTATATAAAGATAATGAAAAGAAGGAATCCTAGTGGGTTAAAAATATAACCTCTTCAATCCATACCTTTCTATGTAGAAAAAGTGAAATAATATAAAACATAGGCCTAAAATAAAACATAAAATAATTTAAAACACTTAAATATAGACTCATTTTTTCCTTTAAATAAGTTTAATGATTTTATGCTCCTAATTTAAAACAGACATGTATTTTCAAATTATACACTCCTTCGAATTTTAAACATTAACATTTATTGTTTACTATCCCAAAATACTACTACGAAACCATTTTAAAATTTCCCAAATCTTTTATAAAAAATTTATATCAAAACCCAAAACGTTACTATCATTATAAAATATTTTTTAAAAAAATATGTTCAATTTTTAAAAGAATAATTTATTCATAAAACTATGTTTAAAATTTAAAATAACTAGACAAATCCATGAATAAACATCAAAATGGTATACCTAAAATATTTTTTAGTAGTTTAAAATTAGAATTCACCCATTTAAAATTATATCATTGTTTATTTTAGGAAAAACATTTACCATAAATCCAAAAATTGAATTTGTATTTTTTATTAATTTCCCCAAGTCACAAAACAATTAAAAACTCACAAAACAAAATACACAAAGCCCAACATGCTATGGAGACTTAGGGATTTGATTATGGAAGAGATATCTAGAATATTACCGCACATTACCCATGTTTCCTAATATTCATATGTCCATCTATAATTAAATCCCTAATAAAAAAGAGTGTTCTGAAACCTATTCCCTTTTAAGAACCTAGGATCATATACCCTTAATTACACAATAAGTGGAAATTATCCGATAAACATTAATTATGCAAGAATTTTAAATTCCAATAAAATATATTCTTGACTCATTATTACGTCGGACATCTATAAAAAAATAAAAATGTTGGAAATAATGAATACACAACATAATAAAAATAAATAAGTAAACATGAAAATAAAACTTCACCTCACCCCTGGTCTCCCTCCCCTGAAAGGAAAGGACTTAAAAAAATCCACCACTATATTTCCTTTCTTTGACCACTAGTTTATAGTGAACCTCTATCCATATAATGTAAAATAAATAAACGTGGAAAATTTAATAAAAGATAAATTGAATAAAAAAATACCAACACAATATACATGAATGTGACTCAACACATATCATTCTAATAAATATAACCTCAACACCCCATGCACAGTAATATATAAGGTGAAACCTAAAAATAAAAATAATAAAGATAAGAATGAGTAAGAAGCTCTGTAGGCATGCTATGTAACCACTCCCCAAGTAAAATACTTTAGATAGAGTATTATTCTTTTTATAGTTGGAAATAAAATAATAGAAATAAAATTTCATTTCAAAACCAGCCACATTTAACTACTATTTTATTAATTATTTCATTTATTTTCATTAAATAAAAACAGTCACTATGAAAATTATTTTGGGATATTTCCACTTTTCATTTAAAAAATCCAATTAAAAACTAAATTTTTAAATATTATTTAAATAAATTATTTTCATTACACATTAAAAAATCCATTTTCTATGAATAAAGGACATGGTATAAAAATTAAGCCCTGATCAATGAAAACACCAACTATCAAGTATATGAAAATAAAAAAGTTTGTAATCATGGGAAAATACTAAACATCAATTGATGAGACCTTGGAAGTACTTGATTGGAAACCATCTTCCATCCTATTTATATGATCCAAATTATAAAACCCACATAGCTACCCTAAATTATACTCATCATTTGGACAACCCACCATGGACATTCCCCCAATATGGGGGATCTATTCTATCTAATTGGGTATACATAACAATAGTCTATTGGCTCCCACCCAGACACCTAGGATCCCATGATACAAGTAAAGGGGAGTCAAGGAAGGAAACAAAAATTCAAAATATAAATAATGATTCATTACAAGACATGATACATTCTATGTTCACCTCCTGACATTATCTTTGTAAAGACCCTCCCAAAACTAGTGGACTTATAAAGAGGTGTGAAAATCTAGTATTAACATGTCAAAATTACGAACTAGGCCATATCATTTTTATAATTGAAAATAATTTCTACTGGAACATATTTCATTTCAAAATACAATTCTAAAACCAAAGAAACTATATTTTCAAGGTGCCAACTGAGTCATAGCATTTTATTTTAAAAATAAAATCCAATAAAATAATATTTGATCCAAGTTTTACTTTACTATTTAAAGATAAAAATTTAAAATTTCACTATTAGAATCTTATAGACTTATATTTATATATTCATATGTCATCCAATTAAGAAATTCCTATATTCATATAATAATTTTTACACACATGCACACATATATATAAAGACACCCATATATATGGATGTTATAGTCTAATAAGGAAAAAGATATTAGTAATACTAACACTATTAATTTGAAACTAACCTTGAAATAGTTTGTTGATACTTGGAATTTCACTAATTACTTACAATTTCAAGTAAAATAAAAAGTTTTATTTAAATGTCACATTAAATATCAAATAAAATTTTAATAAAACAACGTAAAAATTTAACAAGGGACATTAAATATTTCTTCAAAATAAGCCATGGGAAATTAGAGTAAAAAATATAAACTTAAAATAAAAAATATTGAAATTCTATATTTTATCTTCAAAAAACTTTGGATATTTTTAATAATATCAATTTATATAAAAAGTAAATTAAAACACAAGATAAATGGGATTTATGAATTTCATTACCTAAAATAAGGGGTAATCTACCTTAAATTCTATTTTTTAAAAAAGAATATCCTATCCCACCTTGAATAAGTCCATGAAATCATAAAAAATAAAGAGGCCCCTAGAAACTACCAAAATACAAAAATAAATTCACACCAAATGGAAGAACTAGTTGAACCATACCTTAAATGGAGCGACATCTATCGCCTTTGATGAATATCACAAGAACCGATATAAAATCATGCCTAAGAGCCCATAGAATAGAAAACTATTTAAAAGAGAAACCCAAAGAAGATTAGGGTGAAACCAAAACCCATCAAAAAAGGGAGGGAATTAAAATACATAAAAGAGCAATGGAGAAGAAATAGGAGGACTTACTAAGGATAATTGAACATGAAATCACAAGAAACCAAGAGAGAGATCATCACAAATGAGGACGAAGGGTGGAGGGGCACACCAATGGGGTTATACCAATCTACTTGAGCATGGAATTGATGGGGGAGGGGGAGGATACCCTCCTCAGGGGTTTTAATTCATTAAGTGAGAAGGAGTAAAACTCAAACTTTTATGCCCCTGGACACTGTTCACAGTTTTTCCACACGGTTGGCTTGACCATGTGCCAACCATGAACCCTCTAGTACAGGACATAAAGAACCCATCATGGTCTGGGAACACAATTAGGGGAACAATGTTCTAGCCATGAAGTTGGATATATAAGCATTATAGATACAGTCATACTGTTTGCGTATGCTTTCTATTAACCCTAATCCAAGGGTGGTCCTGTTCTAAAAATCCACAATTATTATTTTTGAACATTTCTATCCGATATTAAATAATTAAGATAAATATAAATAAATAACTAATAATAATTTATAAATTAAGGTCAAGGTGTGACAAGTACCCATATGAAAATTCCCTAGATCCCCATTTCTAGTCAGCAACCAATAAAATTATGATAGACACACCTATGGTAATGTTGTAATAGATAGTGTTAGAACTAGTCAAGTGGTCTTGGGTAGTGGGATGTTATAATTACTAGATAACATCCCATTCAATATTATCCTAATTATTTCCATTTATAGTAAGGAATATAATAAAACAAATTTTTTTTAATACATCATAGTTATGAAATATTTTTGATGCTTTCTTACCATGATTTAGGCTTAGTCTATGTTTTGATTATAATTTTTTGAGTACACAATGTTTCATTAATGAAATGTTATGTTATATTTAATTTGTATAATTATCTTCATGTTTTGGTAATTAGTAAAATAGGGAGAAGAATTTATACCTTTTTGTATGCTTAAGAATGGTTATTTTTATACTTCATTTATATTAGAAGAATGATCATTCCTAGGTATGTTTGACTATGATATAAGGGGATAAATTTGTATCTATTCATGTTATCATAAATTGTTAAATTAGTTTTGATGGATATTGAGATATAAGTATATTATATGTAATGAGTTTTTGATCCCTTAATAAATATACCACTTCCCCAATTCATTTAAATATAACATTTCTGGGACCTAAATTTAAAAGTGCACATGATGAAATGGGATATAATATATATATATTTAAAGTCTGGGGATGAAGCCTCATTTTTTTTAATAAAGAAAAGACCTATTTTTTTTCTGGGTAGAGGGAGGCCCATTACATAGCCTGAAGGCCCAAGTCCAAGTGGCCTGAATACAAGGCTTGAAAGCCTATTTTTTGGCCCAAAGGGACCTTTGGTGAACTATACTACTACAGTACCCCGACTGCTATAGTACTTGCTGCAGTAATTCCACCACAACAGTTCCTACTATAGTGCCTCTACCACTACAGTGTTACTGCTATTATAGCCCCCACTACTATAGTAATTTTATAGTTCCCTACTACAGTGCTTCTATAGTCCCTAGAAATTTGTCCTTTCCCAGATTCGATCCTAGGTCTTTTGGATTCCAAGTAGGAGCCTGTACAACTTGGGTATGGAATTGTTGGAAATTATAAAACGTGTTGTTGGGTAATGAGGTATTGGGTTGGCCTCCCCACATGTAGGCCACACATCCCAATCAAGACTTAAGGTGTCCAACCCTTGGGCTTAGGGAAGTTCCCAAAAGGGTAGAGGGACCTACGATAGGTTTGTTATCATATAGTGCATGTTTCCTTATGAAGTCTCAAACCTGGATCCTCGGGGTTAGGATGCCAACACCTTTAAAAAACTCACCCATTCCCCATGGACCTGGATATAATATTTTACTACACTAATCCTAGATAATATGAGTTTCAAGATTATCCTACCATTATCATTTTCTTATATTCTCAGGGTTGACCGAAATTAGGTAGTTTAGGTAAGGGTCATCCTGGTATAAGGAGTTACTTATGATACCTATGATTCACCCATTAATACATGTAACTATCGTTTCTATGATTTTTTATTTTTGCTATATAAAACTATTGTATTTATAATTATGTTAATGTGTAGAACTGTTCATGAATATATATTATTATTCACTAATGAGCTGAGGACCTTTGGTGGTGGCTGGTATAGTATGTATATTCTCACCCATTGCATAGATACCTTAAAGGGAACACACCTTTTTCTACTACATTTAATGTATTTTGTAATCTTTATAGTTTTATGTATCTTTTAGGTCTTGTTTGTCTTAAAAGTTTAGATCATGGGTATAGACTCTTGGATATCCTGGTGGAGTTTTGGAGTGGATGCTTAAGAATTGTTTGTGACAATTATCTTAGGGTACCTTCATATGAAACTACATTCTTTGGGTGTTTAAGGTTTCCTTTTTATTGTGTTAATTGTGTACAGTGACTTTTCATTTGTTACACACCTCTCATGAAATTTAAATTTTGTTTTTTATTTTGTTTTATGTTTATGTGTTATATCGTATATATGTATCATTAATAATAGCTCATGAGAATGCTTTTATTGCTATATTTATCACGGGTAACAACTTCAGCACTTTTTTTTCATTTATCTATAGGTTTATGGTAAATTTTGTTTAATATTTTGTTTTATTAATAGAATACCAGATGAATATCACCAACTCCCAGTTGTGTTTTGTCAGACCACAAGCTTTTATACCATCCTTTGGCAATTGGGAGGTCCATCTGAGGTATTATGGAAGCTTGTGCTAGTGATATTCCTGTGACTGTGTTATTACCATTAAAAAATGGCATCTGATCAGTATTTTTAGTTTATTAGGGATTTATAATTTCTATATTATGATAGGATACAGGATGTTTGATCTTAGGGGGTAAATCATGTGTCTTTCTTTCAAACATGGCTATGTTGAAAACTTGATTTTCCATGGTAGTTTAGGTATGTAGAATTGGAATGATTGGTTGGAGTTAGGAATTAACTTTTTTATATTAAGAAAGGATGAATGAGACATGTGACATGTATATAGGCCTTGATATTGAATAAATATCTATCATAAATACTTGTATTATGATAAAGTTGATAGGAATACACATATAGGATGTCATGTCACCATGTGTTATTGCATGTGATTGTTTAACTTAAAATATAGTGGCAATTAATCATTAGTAATAATGGATAGTTATTTTGGTGGGGAGCCTACAATATTGGATTTTCTATATTAATGGTGTTTTTTGGTTTGAAAAAGCATAGTAATACCATAGATTTTGAAATTATTGAGGTATATAGTTGGTTATATTAACCTTGAATATTTCATGTTAGAATTTTATATTTCATAATGGAATTTCTTATTGGATATTGGAACAGTTTATTGTTTGGGATATTTTTTTGGATATGTTGATATGTTTTAGAATTTATAGTTATATGTTGAAACTAGTATACATTCTGAAAATTATATATTATCCACCTAGGATGAGTTGAGTGGGATTTGGGAGTCACACATCGAAAGTGAAATAGGTATCTCAAGATGTGTGTCAGGGTGTAGTTGATTGTATACTTAATAAATGTTATAATTAATTTTTTAGTGATTCAAGTTGGTTATGGAAATATTTGGTTAGGTGTTTTAATTATAATTTATATTGGGATTTGGGATAATTTATTACTTATTAATGAATTTTAAAAAATAGTATAATTCATTGGAATGGTTATTTTGTAATTTTAGGAATGAAATGTTTTATGGTGGGAATAATTAAAATTTCTATGTCCTTGAGGATTTTTTAAAGGTGATCTTTAGATGAAATAGTCACTTAATATACAAAACGTTTTGAATTATTAGCTCTGTATAATGGGATATTTTTAATTTGGTTTTCAGTTAATGATTTTAATGATTAAGGATCAATTTTTTGGGGTTTTAGACAAGTACCAAGGATTTGTAGGTTATGGGGGGAGGGAGGGGGGTCATAATGGTTTAGTTAGGGGTGTTGTGTGAAAACTTTTCTGTAGATTACATATGGTAGCTAGTGGGTACTCATGAGGTACCCAATGTTCCTAGTTGGAGCCATGCTAAGGTGGTCCCATCTAGTTCTTAGTATCCCTTTAGTGGGTACTATGTATCCATACGATATATTTTTCAATAAAGGGGTTACTTTAATATTTTATACCTATATTATTTACCCTATATTTTAGAGGAATTTGATATCACTTTCTCTGTCCCTAATGAGTGGACCTCCCTTGGCTTCTCAATGCATTTTTCTTCCCCATATTCTTCTTAATTGTTCAAGGATTGTTCATGTTTCATTATTCCAATAAATTCATAGTATTTCAAACCATTTATTATATTATTTCATCCTTACCCTTACCCTTACTCATTGAATTACTTTATTTTATTTGTAAATAATATTTTGATATCACCATAGTTGGGTGAAATCACTTATAAGATTTGGTATTCCACTATTATTTTCTAAAGGAGACCTTAACGTATTGTTTTATTTTATTATTAATCTATTTTAATTCATAGAGATTAATTTATTGGTTATTCTAGGATTCATTTATTTTGGATAAGGATTATGTTATGTTTGAGTTAACTTTATTTATTTATTTTAGTTTTGATGTTTTTTAAATTACTTAATGAGTAATATTACTATGCTTTCTTTGAAGATTATATCATTTTTCTTTTGGTAAATGATTTATGGGATTTATTTTAGGAATTTTACCTAATGTATTCATAGGTGTGTTTGTTGATATTTTAAGGAATATTTGGTTGTAATTGGATGTTAAATATGTCCAATGTATAAGGAAGTAAAGTCTCAACTCAATGAGTGAATTTCTTAGACGTGCCTAAGACATGCATGCCACTGGTTTTATAATAATTTCAATAAATGGTAACTATTATTTTATAAATTATAAATAAATGTTTTTATTAATATTTTATGGTAAATCAACTGAATGTATTTTTGTGTAATTTTAGGTGATGTTAAGGAATATACTTCAAATAATTCATAAAATAGATGGTTTGTTGTTTTGTAAAGAAAGGGTTTTTTTATAAATTTTTAATTATTAAAACCTCTATTTAAATTGAGTAAAATTTTAAATTCATAAATAAATTAAATGAGAATTATTTATTATCTTTATTCAGAGTTTTTTTTCCATTAGGGACCCCTAAAGGGTTTTATTTTCTTTTCAATATTTATTTTAATTTTAACTCTATTATTATAGGTTTAAAGAGGCCCCAAGAGTAATATGTCATACCTGGTGTAAAATATGACATGACTTCATTGGTTCAAAATAGTAAATAGGCTACTACCTTGATATTTTAACTCAACATTCTTAATATTTTATAATATATTTACATCCTCTCTTCGAGGCCCACATGAGTTATAATTAACCAATCTAAACATAAAATGGTTGAGTGTTTCATTAGTGGTGAGGAAAATGATAGGCGAGGAAGTAGGAAATAATTAAATAACTCATATGAAACCTTGGTTTCCTAAACCCATTTATCATTTAAAAACATAATGTTTTTGTTGAATAATAAACGATTCTTTCTTTTAAACAAACATCATTTATACTACATCAATTTAAAGTTCTCCAGCCGGTGATGTGAAATTCAAAGACTTACTTTTCATTTAGAGACTATGATACCTTTTTTATTTTTTAAAAAACTGTTTCTCATCAAATGATAAAGTGTAGAACTTTTTATAAGTGCAATGTTTTATACTATTTTAATAATAGTTTTCTTTTAAGAATGTATTCCTTTAAAGAGGTGTATATAAGGATCAACAACATGGAATTATATTTAATAATTTCTTTGAAAAAGGTGTTACTCTATGTAACACTCCAATATTTTCTAATTGTTTCCTATTTAGAGAATTTTTATATTGTTAATATTTTTCTTTATACACAACATTGAGTTTAAACAAACTCTGATAAACTATTGAAATATTATCATTTAATGTGACAGTTATCACCTAGTAGTTGGATTATAAGGTATTAATAGAACTAAATAAATTATAATTTTTTTTTGAAAATGTATAAAATCAATTCATTTGATATAAATATATTAAAAAGGAAAATAAATGTATTTGAAATTAAATTAGATGTTTTTCTAAAATATTTTTTATGAGAAAAATTTGTTAATATATTAATAAATTAAATTAATCTCTATTAATGAATATTTTAATGAAATTTATATATAAAATATTTATCTAATGTGTTTTAATATGTATAAAATAATAATAAATCGAGTTTTATGCTCAAATATTCATTTTTGTTAAAATAGTTTTGCTGAATTTAACATACTCATTTTATAATGAAATTATTCCAATTTTAAAAATTTAGTTAGAAAAAATCTATATAATTTTTGGATTTATCATTAAAAGTTTATCTTAGAGTGAATTATTGATATTTTTCTAAAGTAGAAGATTCTAGGTGAATAGTGAAAATACATTTTTTTCAAATACTTTTAGTTTTATAAAAATATTATCATGTAAGTATGACTTAATAAATTTTATTACCATTTTTCTGGAAAAAATATATTTTAAAGGTGTTAAATAATTTATTTTAAAAAATTATTTTGAATTTGGGAAACCAAGATTGAATTTTGTGAACTAAAGTTATTTTTTTGTTAGAGTTATATAATATGTTGAGGCCTTTGCATTTAATGGAATAGTTGGAAGATTTGATTTCATTTTTTCTGGATAAAAAATTATAATAGGATTAGTTTGTTTATTATTTTAACAAAAACTTCACGTTAATAAACATATTAATTCATTTCAAGGTGAACATATTTTTACTTTAAAAACATGCATTTTCCTAAAAACTATTTTTCATGCGTTTTGTGTTCTTACATTAAAAGTAATTTCTTATACCTATATGAAATGAATATAATAACAATTATTCTAAAATTTCAATAAATAGATATATATTTTTAGAAGGAAACTTTTATTTTTGGTGTTATATTTAAGTTATCATGGTAAAAATTTATGTTATTGTAGTAAAAGTTGAAAATGGGTTAAAGTTGTTTAACAAGCAGATAAGGATTAAAATCTATCCAGTACTTGTCTAAATGTGATTGGTTGAATTTATTTTGACCCTATAAAATATTATATTTATATTAAGGGTTCCTTGGTTTTACACTATATTATTATGAAATATATATATATATTATTTAATCTTTTAAGTAATTCCAAGTTTTTCTTTCTATTACTTATAAAATGTGACCTCCCCTCATCCAATATTCAAAAATATTGAACTTTATATATTGTAAAATAACTAACCTAAAACAATTATATATTATTTCACCATGTAATATAACTTCTAGTATTTCTAAAATACTATACTTTTAAGGCTTAATGTGTAAAACAAAATTGGTTTCTCAAAAGAGAGGTATAACTCTTCACCGAGAACATTGAATCTTATTTATTATTATACCACATATTAGTCTATGGTATCCATGTAACGACCCGAAATTTTTTTTTAAATAATTTTTGTTTCCTAATTTTATGTGTTATTGTTATACTCAACAAAAATGTTTTATTTGATAAACATGATTATAATTAAAATGAGATCAGTGGGTTTTGACTATTATATAACCATCGGTCAATATGACCGCTGTGAACAAAATGTTTTGATTATTGTCTCTAAATATAAGTAATCTTGGTTAATTACTATAGAAAGAAGATTCGATGGCCTCACCTAGTAGTCTTGGACCGATCGAAGCCCATCTAAAAGAGCTTGGGAAGGAGGTAGCACCACTGGGCTTTGCTCTGGATCAAATCCAAGCCAAACTTCATCATGTGAAGCTGGAACGGAATCGCCTTTGTGAGAAGTTCAAACTGATAGAAATTACTACTCGGGAAATGTTGACTGAGCCGCCCCAAGCTTCTATCACCCTAGCACACCTTACTCTTAGGTCCTATGCAGGTATTATAAGGGGTTATGTAACGAGACCGTAACTACCTTGTGTAATCCTTGTTTTAAATAAAAATTGGGATTTCTTCTTATGATGAAGTTTATGAATTTTGAAATGACCGGATAAATATAGTATGCATATTTTTGATGAATTTTAGAAAAAGGATATTTTAAATATGCTTATGTAAACCCTAAATAATTAAAAATGTGTAATGATTTTCAAAAAATGGTCTTCTGCAATTATGTTCAGTACTAAATTTAGAGTCTAATAAGATCAACATGATTTTTGAGGAATAGTAAATTATGAATAGTGATTTTATGATTAGGATTAGTAATATGACCAAATGGATTAGTAATCTCACTTATAGAAAGTTTTAAAATAATCTAGGCACCTTGATTAAGTAATGTGATTCAATAAAATAGTTAAATAACGGTTTCATTAATTATTATTCAAGTATTAGTTTTTTCGGGTGAATAGTGTTTTTTAATTAAAAATTTAATTAAAAATAATTAGAAAATTATTTTTATAAAAATGACTTTATTTTTGAACTCAGAGCATCGATATTATGTTATGGTAATTTTTGGGGTTTTGTCTGAAAAAATGAATTTTTGATGAATAGTGTTTTTATTTAAAAATTAGATTAAAAATATTTAGAAAATTATTTTTATAAAATGGAATTCATTTTTGAAATCAGAGCATTGATATTTGGTTAATGTGAAATTTTGGGATTTTTCTGAGAAAGTTGAATTTTCAGTGAATAGTAAAAATTCAGTTTTAGGGTTTCAGTATGTTTAATGACATCATAACGGTGTCATGATGATGTCATGAGATCTTTTGAGGGTTGGCCGGCCAAGGGTGATGAATTATTGTTTTGGGGGGCCCATGTGGCCTAACTCCATGATAAATGACAAGGGAGAGCACATGGGTTTGAGAAAAGCACATGTGAGGTGTCCCTTGGCCATTAATACCTTGTCCCCTCACTTTCCCTATAAATACCAAGCCCTCCTCTCATCCATTCGACTCCCCACTCATTCCCAACGAATTTATGGTCTCATTACCTCCCAAGGAGTCCTCCCAAGGTGCCCCCAAGCCCTCATGGTCCCAACCTTTGAGGTTTAAGAGTTACATTTTAAGGTAAGGGATCCGACCTCTCTCTTTCTTTTCAAGTAATCTCTTTTATGTCATTTCTTTTATACTCCATGTTCTTATGTTGGAGGATGTTCTTTTATATTCATCCTACTGCCTATTTCATGTTCATATGATGAGATACCCCCCCTTGCTCTCATCAATTCGTTTTAAGAATGTTTAAGTGGCGCCATTAGGCTGCAGAATTTTTAAGGGATTCTTTCACCTTCCTCGTTTTGAAGTTCTATTTTCATTCAAGTCTTTCATGTTCCTTTTTATTATGTTGGGGTATTATCTATAAATTATCATACTGATCTTTTATGATCATATTATGAGAGACCCCATTTGATCGCTTCAATTCAGTATTTTGAAGTTTTAATTGGCGCTGTTAGGCTGCCGAATTTTTAAGTGGTTCTTCACCCTTCTCGTTTTGAAGTTCTACTTTCATGTCAATTCTTTCAAGTTACTTTTTGTTATGTTGGGGAATTATCTCTATATCTATCATACTGAACTCTTATGTTCACATGATGAGAGACCCCATTTTATCACTTCAATTCAGTATTTTGAAGTTTTAAGTGGCGTCGTTAGGCTGCCGAATTTTTAAGTGGTTCTTCACCCTTCTCGTTTTGAAGTTCTACTTTCATGTCAATTATTTCAAGTTCCTTTTTGTTATATTGGGGTATGATATCTATATATATCATACTGTACTCTTATTTTCATATGATGAGAGACCCCATTTGATCTATTCAATTCAGTATTTTTATGTTTTATGTGGCGCCGTTAGGCTGCCGAATTTTTAAGTGGTTCTTCACCCTTCTCGTTTTGAAGTTCTACTTTCATGTCAATTCTTTCAAGTTACTTTTTGTTATGTTGGGGAATTATATCTATATCTATCATACTGAACTCTTATTTTCACATGATGAGAGACCCAATTTTATCACTTCAATTCAGTATTTTGATGTTTTAAGTGGCGCCGTTAGGCTGCCGAATTTTTAAGTGGTTCTTCACCCTTCTCGTTTTGAAGTTCTACTTTCATGTCAATTCTTTCAAGTTACTTTTTGTTATGTTGGGGAATTATCTCTATATCTATCATACTAAACTCTTATGTTCACATGATGAGAGACCCTATTTGATCTTTTCAAATAATTTTTGTCGATGTTTAAGTAACGCCGTTAGGCTGCCGAACTTTCATAAGAGAAATCTAATTTTTTTCTTCCTTCCATGTTTTTCATTTCAAATGATATGTCCTTGAAATTTCATTACCATGATCATGTATCCTTATTATTCTGTCCATGTACTATTTTATGGGTCATTTATGAATGTTTGACCCATTTTACCTCTCTTTTAATGTCATCTAAAACCCCGGAACATCGCCGTTATGCTGCAGAATTTCTGTCTCAAAATGTCTATCTCTTTTTCTAAAGTTATTTTATTTTATTAAGTGAATACTCAAAGATATTTCTTCTAAAGGGGTATTCACATATATACCAAAATTTTCTATTTTAAATTCTGGGATTTACATACATGAGACCCACCTTCCCTTTTCTGTGGGTTTTAAAGTGATATAAAGATCATGTCTTTAAAGCAGTTTTTAAAAAGTTATGATTATGAAATGAAACCCTTTTCTTTTATGCTATATGGGTTATTTATGAAATGTTTGATGATGATATATGTGGCTCACATGATAATAAAGGAAAATTTAAGGGTGCGCCCTGATAGCGCTCCAATGCATTGGGTAATGATGTAACCACTAGAGATTACAATTTTCACGATACCTTGGTGAATAACTATGGTAATTTTAAAATGACACCTTGGGGATGGACCTTGGTGATATGTTCTTGATTGTCTATGTTAAATGATGTATCCACATCTTCAAGTTATGAAAAAGTTTTATTTTTATTATGATATGCCTCATGATTTCATTTTCATGCCTTAAAGTTCTTTTCATGACTTTATTGATGTATCTCAAGTTCATATTTAAAATGCTTCACTTGTTTCCCTTACTGGGCCTTCTGCTCACCCTTCCTTTTGATGTATGTCCCCAGGTTATGAGATGCAGTAATGAGCCTAGGGTGAACATGAGGAGAAGACTTTCATGTGTTTAAGAAGAAGGTTTTTTTTGTTTCATGTTTTATGTTCCTTGTTTCCAAGACACTAAACCTTAAAGATCCTCAGTTCCGTGTAATGGAATGAAAAGTTATGTTATAAAAAGACAGGATGCTATAGTTGGTATCAATGGATGTTTTAGTTATTTCTGGAAATTAGGATATGAAAAATCTAGGAGGAACCCTATAGAAAAGTTTAATATAGGAAATATTCCTGCTATTTTGGTGAGTATTGAGTAAGGGGTTGCCAAGCAAATACATCCCTGTCTGGATACGAATAGGTAGTGGTGGCTCTGGCACAGATGTACATAGGGGTAAAACCCGAAAACACCGCTTTGAGCTAGACTCGAACGGGAGCTGGTACACGACAACAGGCCTTGCTGCACTCTTGGTTACGACACTCCTGGGGGATATGCTTTGGTAAATTCATAAGCCTGGTATGAACCATTGTAAAAGGAACAAAGATAAAATAAAATAAAGGTTCACATAAGAATATATGATCATTCATAACCTAGATGGGAACCTAGGAGATCACAAGTTAGGGTATACCTTTCATATACAAGTTATCCATATATGCTTTCAGTTCCTTTTCATGATTATTAGCTAAGTACTTAAGCCCCTAATTATGCTTTCTCTTCTTAGTTAATGGTGGGAAATGGAAGAACATGTTCCGACAACCAATGTGATAGGAAATGCGACGATTTTCGTATTAATATGACATGGATGATTAGGGGATTAAAATATGATTATTATTTTGGAAGACGTTCATTATTTTGGGAACCATATTTTATCGAGGTAAATAGATTACTACGGTATTTTCATTGAGGAGTAAGTTTGACTTATATTTTGAAGAATCGATGAATTTAAGGTGAACTTATAGTAATTGAGGTTACTTATGGGAATGACTAACCTATCTTGGGTAAAATAGGTTTAGGTTAGCTACTTTTTTTTATAAGATGTTAGGAGTGGTTGATGTTGTCTGGAGATGAACAATGAAGTTGTTTTGGAAGACTATGTTATCAAATCCTTATTGTATTTGGGTTTCAATCTTAGTTTGGTTTGTTTTGAGGAATTTTAAGGACCGTTATTTATGGAATGGTCTATGATGAACCTTGGGTAGTACCATGGAACTTTGATGATTTAAAAGTAGTTTCCATTCCTATGGGATTCTCTCTTTTTGAAGAGTTGTTTTACATTAACCTTTCTGTTTTTGGGATAATGTTTAAAGATAGAAGAAATAGATAGTTAATCTTTTGTAGATTATGTGATTCTATAGAAGATGATTCTTGTGCTTTTATGAGACCAAGTGTTTTTGAATTCTCATCATTTGGAGAAAAGATTAGTGTTGTTAGGGACTTGTTAAAGGATGAAACTCTACTTGAAGGTAGGTATATCTTCTTATGTTTTTGTTCTATGTAGTAAATGAAATCCTCAAAATTATGAAAAGAAACGTAAAACAAAAATGTTGTTGGTTTACGTTTCCTACTAGGTAATCAAAGACCGTTTACACACATCATAAGTTTGGGATTTTCTCATGGTTAACTTTCTCCTAATCATGTTCTCTATCACTCTCCCTCAGAACTTGACCCTTTGTTTTCTCCTCCATGTCCATGTTTTCATACATGGAACCCTAGTGTGGGTTAACTCGGGTGACCTTTGTACTTCCCTTTCTTTATTTTAAAGTAATAGTTTTACTGACTCCTTTTCTGATGTGGGACTTTCAATGAAATTTCAAAACCCGATTTTAAAATTGCGAGGACGCAATTTCTTAAGGGGGGAAGATTGTAACGACCCGATTTTTTTTTAAATAAATTTTGTTTCCTAATTTTATGTGTTATTGTTATACTCAACAAAAATATTTTATTTGATAAACATGATTATAATTAAAATGAAATTAGTGGGTTTTTACTATTATATAACCATCAGTCAATATGACCGCTGTGAACAAAATGTTTTGATTATTGTCTCTAAATATAAGTAATCTTGGTTAATTACTATAGAAAGAAGATTCGATGGCCACACCTAGTAGTCTTGGACCGATCAAAGCCCATCTAACAGAGCTTGGGAAGGAGGTAGCACCACTGGGCTTTGCTCTGGATCAAATCCAAGCCGAACTTCATCATGTGAAGCTGGAACGGAATCGCCTTCGTGAGAAGTTCAAACTGATAGAAATTACTACTCGGGCAATGTTGACTGAGCCACCCCAAGCTTCTATCACCCTAGCACACCTTACTCTTAGGTCCTATGCTGGTATTATAAAGGGTTATGTAACGAGACCGTAACTACCTTGTGTAATCCTTGTTTTAAATAAAAATTGGGATTTCTTCTTATGATGAAGTTTATGAATTTTGAAATGACCGGATAAATATAGTATGCATATTTTTGATGAATTTTAGAAAAAGGATATTTTAAATATGCTTATGTAAACCCTAAATAATTAAAAATGTGTATTGATTTTCAAAAAATGGTCTTCTGCAATTATGTTCAGTACTAAATTTAGAGTCTAATAAGATCAACTTGATTTTTGAGGAATAGTAAATTATGAATAGTGATTTGATGATTAGGATTAGTAATATGACCAAATGGATTAGTAATCTCACTTAAAGAAAGTTTTAAAATAATCTAGGCACCTTGATTAAGTAATGTGATTCAATAAAAAAGTTAAATAACGGTTTCATTAATTATTATTCAAGTATTAGTTTTTTCGGGTGAATAGTGTTTTTTAATTAAAAATTTAATTAAAAATAATTAGAAAATTATTTTTATAAAAATGACTTTATTTTTGAACTCAGAGCATCGATAATATGTTATGGTAATTTTTGGGGTTTTTTCTGAAAAAATGAATTTTTGATGAATAGTGTTTTTATTTAAAAATTAGATTAAAAATATTTAAAATTTTTTTTTTATAAAATGGATTTCATTTTTGAAATCAGAGAATTGATATTTGGTTAATGTGAAATTTTGGGATTTTTCTGAGAAAGTTGAATTTTCAGTGAATAGTAAAAATACAGTTTTAGGGTTTCGGTATGTTTAATGACATCATAACGGTGTCATGATGATGTCATGAGATCTTTTGAGGGTTGGCCGGCCATGGGTGATGAATTATTGTTTTGGGGGGCCCATGTGGCCTAACTCCATGATAAATGACAAGGGAGAGCACATGGGTTTGAGAAAAGCACATGTGAGGTGTCCCTTGGCCATTAATGCCTTGTCCCCTCACTTTCCCTATAAATACCAAGCCCTCCTCTCATCCATTCGACTCCCCACTCATTCCCAACGAATTTCTGGTCTCATTACCTCCCAAGGAGTCCTCCCAAGGTTCCCCAGGCCCTCAAGGTCCCAACCTTTGAGGTTTAAGAGTTACATTTTAAGGTAAGGGATCCGACATCTCTCTTTCTTTTCAAGTAATCTCTTTTATGTCATTTCTTTTATACTCCATGTTCTTATGTTGGAGGATGTTATTTTATATTCATCCTACTGCCTATTTCATGTTCATATGATGAAATACCCCGCCCTTGATCTCATCAATTCGTTTTAAGAATGTTTAAGTGGCGCCGTTAGGCTGCCGAATTTTTAAGGGATTCTTTCACCTTCCTCGTTTTCAAGTTCTATTTTCATTCAAGTCTTTCATGTTCCTTTTTATTATGTTGGGGTATTATCTCTAAATTATCATACTGATCTTTTATGCTCATATGATGAGAGGCCCCATTTGATAGCTTCAATTCAGTATTTTGAAGTTTTAAGTGGCGCCGTTAGGCTGCCGAATGTTTAAGTGGTTTTTCACCCTTCTCGTTTTGAAGTTCTACTTTCATGTCAATTCTTTCAAGTTACTTTTTGTATGTTGGGGAATTATCTATATATCTATCATACTGAAATCTTATGTTCACATGATGAGAGACCCCTTTTTAGAACTTTAATTCAGTATTTTGATGTTTTAAGTGGCATCGTTAGGCTGCCGAATTTTTAAGTGGTTCTTCACCCTTCTCGTTTTGAAGTTCTACTTTCATGTCAATTATTTCAAGTTCCTTTTTGTTATATTGGGGTATGATCTCTATATATATCATACTGGACTCTTATGTTCATATGATGAGAGACCCCATTTGATCTCTTCAATTCAGTATTTTGATGTTTTAAGTGGCGCCGTTAGGCTGCCGAATTTTTAAGTGGTTCTTCACCCTTCTCGTTTTGAAGTTCTACTTTCATGTCAATTCTTTAAAGTTACTTTTTGTTATGTTGGGGAATTATCTCTATATCTATCATACTGAACACTTATGTTCACATGATGAGATTCCCCATTTTATCACTTCAATTCAGTATTTTGAAGTTTTAAGTGGCGCCGTTAGGCTGCCGAATTTTTAAGTGGTTCTTCACCCTTCTCGTTTTGAAGTTCTACTTTCATGTCAATTATTTCAAGTTACTTTTTGTTATGTTGGGGAATTATCTCTATATCTATCATACTGAAATCTTATGTTCACATGATCAGAGACCCTATTTGACCTTTTCAAATCATTTTTGTTGATGTTTAAGTAACACCGTTAGGCTGCCGAACTTTCATAAGAGAAATCTAATTTTTTTCTTCCTTCCATGTTTTTCATTTCAAATGGTATGTCCTTGAAATTTCATTACCATGATCATTTATCCTTCTTATTATGTCTACGTACTATTTTATGGGTCATTTATGAATGTTTGACCCATTTTACCTCTCTTTTAATGTCTTCTAAAACCTCAGAACATTGCCGTTATGCTGCAGAATTTCTGTCTCAAAATGTCTATCTCTTTTTCTAAAGTTATTTTATTTTATTAAGTGAATACTCAAAGATCTTTCTTCTAAAAGGCTATTCACATATATTACAAATTGTTATATTTTAAATTCTGGTATTTACATACATGAGACCCACCTTCCCTTTTCTGTGGGTTTTAAAGTGATATAAAGATCATGTCTTTAAAGCAGTTTTTAAAACGTTATGATTATGAAATGAAACCCATTTCCTTTATGCTATATGGGTTATTTATGAAATGTTTGATGATGATATATGTGGCCCACATGATAATAAAGGCAAATTTAAGGGTGTGCCCTGATAGCGCTCCAATGCATTGGGTAATGATGTAACCACTAGAGATTACAATTTTCATGATACCTTGGTGAATAACCTTGGTAATTTTAAAATTACACCTTGGGGATGGACCTTGGTGATATTTTCATGATTGTATATGTTAAATGATGTAGCCACATCTTCAAGTTATGAAAAAGTTTTATTTTTATTATGATATGCCTCATGATTTCATTTTCATGCCTTAAAGTTCTTTTCATGAATTTATTGATGTATCTCAAGTTCATATGTAAAATGTTTCACTTGTTTCCCTTGCTGGGCCCTCTGCTCACCCTTCCTTTTGATGTATTTACCCAGGTTATGAGATCCAGTAATGAGCCTAGGGTGAACATGAGGATAAGCCTTTCAAGTGTTTAAGAAGAATGTTTTTTTGTTTCATCTTTTATGTTCCTTGTTTCCAAGACACTAAACCTTAAAGATCCTCAGTTTCGTGTAATGGAATGAAAAGTCATGTTATAAAAAGACGGGATGCTATAATCCACTATAAAATAATTAATTAAGTGTCATAAATATATTTTATTTTTATTATTATTATTTAATTACCATTATTCGCCTCCTTTTTATCATATGGGAATCAAAAACATCACTTGTGTGCACATATGAACTATGACCTCCACAAAGCAATAAATTTCATTTTTCATTAATTATTTACATTAATGGTTATATTTATGGGATGAATAAATATATATGTTATTTATGATATAACTATAGTTATTTAAAGGTTAATTACTATTTTCTTATTTTTTTTCTCAATCCATCGAAAAGTGGAAACGTCCCTCATGTGTACATACAAACTATCATCTCCACAATGTAATTTAATTAATTTCTCACCACAAATTAATATGAATAATTATAAAAGTTTATATAATGATTAAATAATACAATAATCCCATGATTTAAATTATGTATATGATTCAACAATAATTAATTTACACGGTGTGAGACTTTCAATCTGAAACATGAATGAAAAAGGAAGAAGTTAGTATCCAAGACAATGATTTTAATAAATAATTGTTAATTAATGGGCAATAAGATGTTTTAAGTAAATCATATATGTTATGAAATATATTATTATGGTTATGAAATATATTTATAATAAATCAATATTTACTATATAGTATTTTATGACACAAATGATGCAAGGAGATAATTGAGGTATATGTTTATGTTGCAATCTCATTTCTTTTTAGGATTTTCAATGATAACATACATCTGAGGGAATTTTTCTTATTTTATAACGTTAAAACCAAATATTGTATTCTATTATGGTTATTCCTATAATTTTCATGTGTTTTTACTATTTTTCTCTCTTGGAAACATAAAATTATTGGGAAAATGTGTTTAAAGAAAATTTTTATTTATTTCCTATTTGGTTAGCTAACCTTTTCTTCCATTTCCGTAATTTATTTATGAAGGTTATTAATTATAATTGGAATGTTGTAATAAAAAATCTTCACTACTTTTAACATTATTTATAATGTTATAAAAATGAATCATTCTAATTTTTTTCTAAACACTTATTTTTTGACATTTTTTAAAAGGGTGAAAGTAACGTTTTCTTTTAATATATAAAAAATGAATAGATTTTACCATCATCAGGACAATTATTTTTATGAAGATTAATTTACAAGTTTTCATGGTTATTTTAAAATAAAATCAATTTCTCAATAATATGTAAACTTTTAGTTAAAATATTTTCATAAATAAAGTACATTTTCTCATGATTTCGAAGAAATGTTTGAAGGAACTTTTAAAATTAATTTTCATCTATGTCAATATCCTTTATGGATTTTTATGTTTCCCTGGGGAAATGATCTTATGATTCCATATAATTTCATTATATTGATGGATTATGATAATAATGGTTTACGGTTTATTATATGAAACCCATTTCTTTACCATGTGTTAATTAAGTTATGATGAAATATTTATGATACCAATTTATTTTCTATATGTTATGTTATGATGAAATAATGGACTATTAATGAAACCCATTTCTTTCCATAGGTTATGATATAACAAATTTATGATTTTTTCTAATATTGTCACACACATATGTATGATTTTTATTATGTGATGGGTGGGTTCATTATAACCCTCTAATGATTTGTGTAAATACTTATATTCCATGAGATAATTATAGGAAATGAGTTGATGTCATCAATACACTATGAGAAACATATAGGGATTATTGCTACACTATTATATGGGAAATAGTTTTTTATTCCAAAATAACTCCGATATGGGAAATTGGTGGTGATACCAGATTTGAGATGATATGGGATGTAACGCCCCGACCCCAGTTACCCGGAGTTGGTGCATTACTTCGTAACATTGAAATGATTACAAAAGATCAAGTCTCGAAAGACCGATTAGTTTAGTATCCTTGAAAACACTAGATACATTCATAAGTCTTACATTACATCCTAGAGTAAAAAACTACAATAACAAAGTCTCCATAGTCCACACTCATATCCTCTTCTTACTATCCCTGCAAGTCATTCATAAAATACTTCTTCACATCCTGGAAAATATTAGAACATTAAAAGGGGTGAGCTCTAATGCTTAGTAAGGATAACAATATAGCAGAAGATTTCATCAATAAACATAAAATTTATGGCAATGTATAACTAAAACAAAAACATTTTAAACTTGAATTTTAGCATAATATGGCAAAAGTAAAATGAAATAATGCCATTTACTTACTCAAATGGATATTCTACTGGTGGAATAATCACATGAAATATCAATAACCACTTTCATAATGATGGAATCCATAATGCCAGACTATCATAACCACATAGTCAAGGCCTCGTGCCAAGACCACAAATAAGATTTTGTCAAGGCCTCGTGCCAAGACACTAGTTTGTCTCGTGAGACCTACCGATGCATCGAGAAGCTATAGTAGGCTCCTCCCATCACTTATTAAGTCCAATGCATTCCTCATATTAATAGGTTTAAACATATCATAAACCATAACATAATTGTATCACTTAAAACATGCATAAAGGAAACTCAATATTTCCACACTTCCATCACAGGATATCAATACAACACATTGATATAATAAGAACTTTATCAAAACCATTTTCAATACCAAAATAAAAGAAAATTAAAACATGATATTTATTTTTCTTTTTTTTAAAAAAAGTTATGGCTTATAGAGGAAGCTGAAACTCAAATAATACTCACGGCGGGAGAGAAGTCGTTGTCACCACATACGTACGACAAAAAAACATTCCTTTTGTCGTTTTGTAAAAACACTTCATATAAAAATATTCCTTTTGAATAAAAGTAAAAGTCAAAGGGTTTTACACACCGTATAAATGAAAGGTTGTGTATAAAACAAAATATGCCTCAATGAAAGGTGATTGAGACGAATTCCCATACAAAGATCATTTTTTAAAATAAAATAGGTCTATTATGTTTATTCACTGTATTTACGCATAAATAAAGTATAAATACAAGATAGGACATAATAATATCATGACATAATTTGAAATTAAGAGATTAACCCAAAGAATAGAAATTGGGTTAAGAAATTCCCTTACCTTGCGTCCTGTCTTAACTCAAGCATTCTTTATCCTCCTGAATAATAAACTAAAGTTAATTTCTAATTTCATAAGAACCTTTTTTCAAGTTTTTTATTCCTTTTATATCACTTATTACCATGTTATGAACATTATGTAATGATTTAAGGTAATAACGGTTTTTTTGTAGATCTTTGGTACTTGAGTCAAAAATAAACTTCTTATAATTACAAGTTGTTCATGTGGTGAAATATCCATTATATCCAAAATTATATTCATGATATAGATATCATATATCTAATATATATCCAGTATATACATTCATTTATAATATTCCCTAACCTTTAGAGGTATGAAATGAAATGCACTGTTCATGGAGACGGTAAGCTGTACGTATGCATGAACGCTACTTTCATTTCTATTTTGTATTTAATGAAATCATAATGATATAAAGAAATATTATAATTCCAGTATAATATCATATATAATATCATTTACTCCATCCTTTATACATCCCACATATGGCATTAACGATTCAAATCACTTTGAGGGGTCGGTAGTCCGCACTTCCTAAAATAACATTATCATGTTTACCCATAATGGAAATCATAAAGAATGACATAAATGAGAAATACAGAAGCATAAGGAAAACATAAACATAATATATATATATATCATATATGAAAATAGTGTCATCAAAATGGCCACCATTAAAGGTGTTAAAAGAATATTGAACAATCATCGTTTCGTGAGGCAGTATTTCGCCACCCACAGAAACAATATGTTCTTTAACAATTAGATGAAGGTTTGTGTAATTGTAAACCAAATCCTTATCATAACAACATCCTAGTATATTTTAGATACTGGTGTTATTACAAAAGAAAGGAATAAAAAGAGTTTAAGGGGTTGGAGAAGTAAAATAAAACAAAACAACATTAGAGAAGACATTACCTTAAAATCAGGTAACTCTTTTGATTTGAGCCAAAGGCTTCCTTGGGAATAATTATGCCCAAAGTGAGTCTTATAGGAGTAAGGGAGGGAAGTTGGGAGAGTATTTGGGCAGGGGTTATCCGAGACAAAATGCTTTGAAAGTGCGAGTAAGGTGGTAGTGGTGGGGGCCTTTTAAAAGTGGAGAGGAGGGGAACTCTTGGAATGTCATGAAATGTTACTTTATTAAGAAATGATTTTCGGGATTCTAAAGGTCCAAAAATGATATATTTAGAGGATAATGTGATAAGGGTTCGAAATCCCTTCATCCAATTGGGTTTTTACAAGTGTAAGCCTTATATTTTACATTATCCTTTCATTTTATTTAAATCGTTAATTAATGAGTTAATCGCTGCATCATCATGGTGTCATAAATATTTTAATTTATTTAATGTCTAAAAATTATAAAAAAACTATAATGATTTAGGAAATCGTTTTATCTTTATAATGAATATTTATAGTAAAAAATATGACTTGTATAACACCATTTAAAAACTGTTTTATTAAAACAACTCTTGTTTGTGACCTTTTTATTTTAACATTAAATAAAAAGTTATTTCTGTCCTTTTCCTACCAAAGTGGCTCCATGGGGTCCCCAAGTTGACCCATGGATTGTCTAGGTCGGCCATGACACATCCAATAGTCTTTGGACAAATGTAAAGGTCATTCCATATTTTTATAATACTATTTTTACCTTAAATTTTACTAATCACATTTAATCGTGATTAATTAAACTTAAAAGTTACTATTCACCAAAAAATTATTTTAATCCCATTGAACCACATTTTACTTTCTAATGACAACCATGTATGACGAATTTTTGAAAATCAAATCACAGAAATGGTAATGTTTCATTTAAACGAAAAATCAGTTTTTTAACTACCACTTAGTGGTTTCACTATTCATCAAAAATTGAAGTTTTTCAGAAAAATGCCAAAATTTCACCCTAAGCTATAATTGATATTCCGAATCCAAAAATGATTTCTATTTTAAAAAATTCCAAACATATAAGTTTCATTAATTAATTTTATAATTAATTCCCGCTGTCACAACAAATAGCGTGTTTTTAAGAAACAATATATATCAAAAGATTGCCAATTTTTTATGTCCAATTTCAAAGTGAAATTAATTCTAATGAACACCATTGGATAAAATGGTTAAAATATATTCTAATTATACTTTAAAACCACTCAATATTATAATTTATCACTATAAATCATTTTGATTAAAAAAGTTGTTTTATGTATTTTTCACTATTCATAAAAATGGAAGTTCTCAGAAAATTACAAATAATTCAACTTAGGATAATTTTGATATTACGAATACAAAAATGAAGTCCATTTTGAAATATAAAATTTCTATAATTTTAAAAAGTGGTTATCACTATTCATAATGGCTACTTTGATTAGTCGCGGTGTGTTAGAACTCGAACTTGCGTAAAATGCAAGCTATTGCATTATTGAAAGAGAGGCGTATCGTGAAAGCTCGGTGTGTTACATGTGAAATATATATTGATTCATGAAACTCTTTGATATAATGGTATTTATAGTTAAACTTGAAATATGATATGGTGTCTATACAAATGATGGTTCCAAGATCATTTTAAATGTTTTTATCCAATGATTTGAACTCATGTATCATGATTTATTTAAGGTGATTTGCCCCTATTATTATTTATGTTTTTGGAAAAGATAAAGTTTTAGTCCATGAATCATATTTAATATATACGATATATTGGGTATGAAATTCATATGTTATGATCATAATATCACACCCTTAAACATATATTGTTTTTATATATTATCATTGATTGATATTTCCCATGTTTACCCTTATTGTGAATCCTATCTCACCCTTTATTATGTTTCCATTACCTAGGTTATGAAGAATTGTTTTAAGAAGGCTATGTAAAAGGAGGGTATAATGTGGGAATAAATTTATGGGTGATATTGAATATGTTTCATTAAATATTATGTTTATTCATCTATTATTTATGTAGACTAAACCCTCTACATTTATAGGGGATATAATGTTATTGGTTGTGTTGAATATTCATCTAAAAAGATGTAATATTTATGTATGAAATTTTTTTGTCAATATGGTCGGTATCCAAACACAGTTTAATTATTTTAGGATATTAAACTTAGAAAAAACTGGTGAAATCCCTTAGAATAATTCTATGTATGTGATAACATCCTAATGTTTTGTTAAAGTATATATTGTGTCATTTTAATAGTGAATACATTTCCAACATCCCAAGAATTTAAGAAATATATTTAATAAAATATATTTGAATTATTTAATAGGTTGTGGAACACACAATAAATAGTTTATCTTGGATTACTTACAATTATATTTTTATCTTGTGTTTCATGAAACATTATGTTCCATTGACAAATTATGTTACACACAATAAAAAGTCTTACCAAACAACAATATAATATTAACAATATTGTAATAGTTGTCACCTAGTCATCGGAATGGAGGGAAATAAAAAATTAAATAAATTATAAAAATTATAGTTTACACATGTTCATAAATTTAATTTATTGGTTACCAAATAATAAAAAATGAAAATAAACACCAATTGAATATAAAGGATGCATTTTTACAAAAAAAAACTATTTTTATGCCTAGAAAGACATTTTATCATAATAAATTAAACTAATATCTTTTAGTGAAATATCTTAGTGAAATTTATACGTTATATATTTAATAAAATGTTTTTAAATTCATCCATCAATTCTAATAGGGTTAAGATATTATTACATCCAAATTTAAGGAAAAGAAGTTTTATATTTTTCATTGATAGTTTAACCACCATTTAAGGGAGAAACTATTTTAAATATAATTTTTTACACTTTTATAAATTTTATTTTAAGAAATGAAATTGTTTTTTAAATTGTAACATCAAAATTTACTTTTTGTTAATTTTTGGTATTTTTCTAAGAACGTTAATATTTTGATGAATAGTTAATGACATCGAATTTTAATCAAAAATTGCATTTTTTATTCTAAAAAAATTTTAGAATTAAATTATAATTATATTAATTTTATATAATTTATAATAATTTAGTTCATTTCAATCTATTTTACATTGAAATTGGATATAACAACAATTCAACCTTTTCAAACTTTTCTTTTGAAAAACCTGTTGTCTCGTCCTGTTCGCGGGATTAATTTTAAATTAATTTATGCCACTTATATTATTGTAATTTTTAAAATGGATTAAATATTTGGAATAATAATAATTTATAATTCATATTAATAATAACATAGTTTTTTTGTCCAAAATAATTAGTGAAAGCAATTAAAAATAATTACTGCGATTAAGATAAAAAATGTGTTTACTTAGCGGTTAAACGTTAATAGTAGGTGGCCAAATAAACTAGACACCTCTAAAAAACTATTTTATGTAAACTATTCTACCATATACTTAAATTTATAATTTTTTTATCATAGGAACATGATTTAAGGGAGGCCTCCCAATAGTGTTTACCTTTTTATATGTAAAATAATGGTACTCCCCCTCCACTATAAAAAGGCACTAAACCTCCTCACTTATTGAAGCATCACATTACCTTTAGATAGTCAAAAAAACATTCTAAATAATCTCTTAAAATACTTACTATAATTATATAATCCTCATTTTTTCCATAAATAAAACCAAGGAAGTACTTTGGTGAAAACCAAAAGGAGTTACCTGAAAAAGTGGCAACGTTCTTCAACAAGAACTATTGTTTTCTTTATTTCTACTCCACTTAAATTATTATTATTACATGATTATATAATAAACTTAGTATCATAAATATATTAATATTTTTTAGGTTAAGGGTTATACCTACACCTACCCACACTTCCAAAAAATGGTTAACGAAATAACTGTTCATGTGTATAGTGAACTACATCATCACACAACGATGACATTCATTTCTAATTTAACACCTCTTATATTTCATAATTATGATGACAATGATATTTTTATGTGATATATATTATATTTATAAATTCTTCATAAATATTTAATTATTATATAACACATAACTTCATGATTTCTATTTTTTGGGAATATGATAACATCATTTGTGCATGTGTGGATTACTGCCTCCCTAAAGAGATGTAATACATTAACCCTTTCCATGAACTGTATTAAGAATATATTAAAAAATATGATATAAATGAAAAATTTAATATTTTAATGACATAATTTTCTATATTCACATATAAAATATACTTATATTATTTCCATTTCATGCATTGAAAAAGTGATAACTTCATTTGTAGATGTGTGGACTACCACCTCCTTGAAGATATGCAATTATTCCTTATTCATAATAAAATAAAAATAATGATATATATAAGTATGTATAATTAAATAATATGTTATTTATGATATTATAGTCATTATGGAAATATAAATTCCACTTACCATCTTTCCATAATAATCATTGAAAAATGGGAACTTAACTCATGCGTACGTACAACATGTCATCTGCATGATCATAATGTTAGTTCATTTTTCATTATCATATTTGATGAATCATTTTAAAAGTATAATTTATGTATAAAATTGATAAATATTTCATGTTTATTAGTTATTATATATTTAGATATGTATCTCATTGACCATAGTTGACCAATCAAAGTCAGTTTTGATACATAAGATGAATATGGTCAAAACATCAGACTTAAATATTATTGATTAAGCAATTTTATATAACATAAATATAATTGAAGTAAAATTAATAATAAAAATTCAAAATTTTATTCATAAATAAAATAATTAATATAAGTTTATTATTCAATAAGATATAGGAAAAACACGAAAAATCAAACTCAAGGTAAGGGATCTCATAACTCAACTTTTCATTCATTGGGTCAAACATCTATGTCATTGGTTATGTTATGATTAGAATATGTTTTAAATGACCTATTATATTATTCTATATTTCCAATTTTTTTTAAGAAAAAATTTTTCACAGAAAAATATTTCATTTATTTATTCTCACTCTAATGATATGATCTTTATAAGGGGTTTTCTCGTCTCACTTTTATTTCCTTGAGATATATTACATATTCACCACTTATTTTTTTTGTGTAGTAAATATATTGAACATGAATTTATTTTATTATTTCTATCCCTAAATATAATTTTTATGATCTCTCTTTCATGAGGTTCATAGTTTCAAAGTTAACAAAGAGGTAGTTTATTTATTTTTTCATATTTTTTCTTATTTGAGTCATTTGTTATGTTATACACCTATCTTATTTTATAAAGTGTGTATAGTTATCCTATGAAATGATATATCATTAATATCCTTTTATCATGATATTTTATGTCTCATTTAACATTATTCCTTTATAGGTATTATGATTCCATTTTTAAGGTGGTATGTGTAATTTTGGAGAGTTTAAATGTTATTTTCCACATGAATGTTTTTAATTTTATTTCTATACATAAATATCAAGAACTGTTGTTGTTACTTATCTTACAATGTGGATATTTTTTATTGATATAATCCCCATTATTTTATCGATGGATTAATTTTGTTTCAAATATATTATTATATAATCCGTTTCTTTTCCATGGGCTAATAATGTTTCAAAGATATTGTTATGAAACACATTTATTTTAGCTAGGTTAATAATGTTTTAGTGAGATTATCATGGATCCAATTTGTTTTACACTAGTTAATCATGTTATAAAGAAATTTTTATGTAACCCATTTATTTTTCATGTGATAATATTATTTTAAAGAGATTATTGTAGAACCCAATTTTTTATATTGGTTAATCATGCTCTAAAGATATTGTTATAGAGAACATTTATTTTTCATGGGTTAATCATGTTTGAAATAGATTTTTATTGAACCCATATCTTTTCCATTGGTTAACCATGTTTGAAATGTATAGTTATTGAACCTATTTATTTTACATGGGTTAATCATGTTTCAAATAGGTTGTAATTGATCCCATTTATTTTCTATGGTTTAATCATGTTTTGAAGAGATTTTTATTGAACCCATTTCTTTTCCATGGGTTAATAATATTTCAAATATATTGAATAGAAACCCAGTCATTTTATAGGGGTTGATCAGGTTATAAAAGTGATAATGGTTGTATTATTAGTTTATGTTGAAATGAATGATTTTCTGTGTTATGTAATGATACTTGGACTTTTGAGGGGTTGTTACATGATAAATCAATAATGGGTGGTTCCTTGACAAACCAATGATGGGTGGTCCTGAGATAAAATAATGAAAGTATACCATATGGTTATTCCATTTTTAGTAGTGAATGTAAGAGTGAAGTGGAAATAATGTCCCAATTATATGCATATTTTCTTTATGATATCTATGGGTTTATAATGGTTTTAATTATCGAGATTGATATCACATGGATTTTTATTATTGATTCTAATGAATATTTCCTTTTATATGTTTTCATATTTGGTGATACAATAATTGATGGGTATGAGTTATTCAATGACACCCTTATACAATTTGATTATGTCATCATACACTTATGCACTCTTATTCTCATTGATGACTGCCAATTGTAATGATTATGTTTACCTTTTCTGATAATTTGATCACACCCTTATTATATTTCCTTTTCCCATGGTATTAATGAATGATGTTGAACATGCTATGTCTTTAAGGGATTTCATATGGATGGTGATGATGTATTAATATAAAAACGATATTTCAAGTGGGAGAAATGATCTTTTAATGCCATGTGAATTGTTTATATAGGAGTTTTTCCTAATTATCTAAAACTATAAACCTTAAATATACCCAAATATATATGTGATCCATGTTTTCCTTTTGATTTTTTAAGGTTTAGATAATTTTTTTCATAATTATTGGCATAAAATATGAGAATATAATGTTATGGATGTCAGTACATGATTCAAGAGTGCGGGTTATGGGTTTTTATAGTTAGTATCAAAGTTTGGTTTATATAAATTTTGAGATTAATATTATTTTATATGATTTATTCTTAAGATTTATGGATACTTTCATAGGACTATAAGTTTAAGTTTTATCATTAGTTCAAAGTCTTAAGACACACTAATTGAGGTTTTTAAGTCATAAAATATTTAAAGTATCTTTGATATTTTTGGAGATATATTTTTGGGTTGTGGTATTTGTAACCCCTAGGATCAACATGAAGTTTATTTTAAAGAATTTATTTTTAAGGATTAAATAAAAAATTTTGGGAGAACCTGTATTCTTAGTGAAAACCTATCATATCTGGTAGGCGGTGCGGTTTGAACCCATGACCAAAGGACGACATAGTTTTTTCACTAGCTAACACAATTTCTTGAATAACATTAATTTTTTTACATGTTAATATTATTTTTATTTGTATAAATTATGGTATTTTATTTTATGAATAATGGTTTATTTATTTTGGAAGAATATATGATCAAATCCTTCTAATATTTGGGTTTCGAACATAGTCAGAAAATGTTTGAATAATTTTATGGATATTTTTATGGAATAATTTAGTTTCAAATTTTCCTATTAATTTTGAATATTAATTTATCATATGATATTTTTCTAAATTTTTGGAATTATATTCCTATGTTATAAACATTTTGTATTTGGTTAATGTCTAAAGACATGTGGAATAACTTGAATATCCTCTATATGGTTATGTGGTCATAAAAAGCTTATTTTGTGCTTCAGGAATAAAAAAATCATGTTGAATGCTATTTTTTGGGATAAAAAGATGATATTTTAGTTGTAATTGGTTAATGGATGAAAATAACTTGTCAATAAAGTATATTTATTTATGTTTTGAGTCTACGTGGTGAAAGAAATCCTTCAAATTTAAGAAAAGGATCTTGAAATAAAATGCTATCATATTAACATATTTTCTGATCATATTAATGAACTTTCCACTCCTGTTTAGTTTATGGTTGCTTCATTGACTTCCTATTTACCATATTCTCTATCATTATCTATTAGTCGATAGCAATTAGTTTTTCCTTATAAATCATTGTTTTTAATTTCCCACAAGTATTCTCTCTATGTAGAATCCTAGTTATGCATATCTTTAGGTGACGTTTATGTCTCCCACTTTCCCTTTTATATAGTATTTATGACTAAATATTAGTAAAATTTAGGTTTCAATAAATTGATTATAAAAAATTTTAATCCTTTGGCAAGAAAGTTGAATTTAGAGGGAGAAATTCATTTTAAAGGGGGTATGATGTAACCTCCTAAGATTTTAAATAATATTTTCATTAAAATTAATTTTATTTATTTATTATATTGTGTTTAATTAAATAAATATTTTATCTTTCTTCACAAGAAACACCACGTTTCAATTACATTGCACAGAACAACGAGTTTCTTTGATGACTTATGCTATACAAAAGCCCAAGTCTTACCGAACAATATACTTTTAATATTATTATAATAGTTTTTACCAATCCATTAGAATGGAAGGAATGAATCAGATTAATTAAATATTTGAAATTATAGTTTGAAAATGTTAATAAAATTAATTAATTGGTTTCCAATTAATTAAAAATGAAAATAAATACAAATTGAATACACATGTTGTGTTTTTATGAAAACTATTTTTATGACTAGAATAACATATTATCATAATAAATTAAATTAATAAATATTAGTGATAGATATTAAATAAATATATATGTATATATTTAATTTTTTTTATTCATCCAATAATTTTGATAGGGTTAGGATATGAATAAATCCAATTTCAAGTATTAAAAGCTGTACATTTTTAACGGACAATTTAACAACCTTTTAATGGGAAACCTATTTTAAATATATTTTTCACACTTTTATAATTTTAATTTGAAAAAATAAAATTAATTTATTAAATTAGATTATCAAAATTTATTTTGGGAAATTTTTTGGTATTTTACTGAGAACTTTGATATTTTGAGGAATAATAAATGAAACCAAATTTTAATTGAAAATTGATCCTTCATATAAATAATTAAAATTATTAAATTACATTTTTAATGGGGTTTTAATTATAATTATATAAATTTTATATCATTTAGGTAATTAGAAAAAATTTCACATTGCAATTGGATATAAAAACATTTCAATCTTTTGAACTTTTCTCTTGGGAAACCTGTTGTCTTATCCCATATATGAGATTAATTTTAAAATATTGTATTCCGCTTATGTTATTGGAATTTGGAAAAATGGATTCCATATTTTGAATAATAATAATTTATTATGTATATTAAGGACAACTTAGTTTTTGACAAAAAATATTATTTAATGTAATTAAAATTAATTACAACGATTAAGGTAAAAAATGTGTTTACTTAGTGGTTAAACTTTAATCTTAAGTATCCAAATTACCTAGACACATGTAAAAAACCCATTGGATGGAAATGTTTCAAACGTATCCCAACATGGATATTATTTGGATTAATTTTGGTGGATCATGATGTAATTTATACCCCCCAATAGTGTTTACCTTTATATATTTAAAAGAATTCAACCCCCTCCACTATAAAAAGGCACTAACCTGCACCACTTTGTAACACATATAATTACCTTTATATCATCAAAAACCTGAAAAATAAACTCCCAAAATCCCTATTATAACACTATAAACCACAATATGGGTAGACAAAAAATCAATGTATTCTTTTGGTGCAATCCAAAAGGAGTTACCTGAAGAAGATATTACGTTCTTCAATGAGCACTATTGTTTTGTTTCTTTCTCCACCCCTTAAATTTTTCTTATTCTACAATTTTTTAATAACCTAATTTTACTCAAAATAATAAGAATTTTTTATGTTAATGTTTAAACATACACCTATCCACACTTCCGTCAAATGGTTTACGAAATCACCGTTCATGTGTACGGTGAACTACTGCCTCTGAAAACGATGTCATTCGTTTTTTCCCTTTACCATATCTTATGGTTGGGAATTATGATGGAAATACTATTTTTATATTTAATATATTGGATATTTATAATGTATTAATACTTATTTAATTATTATATATCACATAACATCATGCTTTCCATTTTGTGGGGATACGATTACATCGTGTGTGGACATGTGGTCTACCGCCTCCTCAAAGTGATGTGATATATTCACCCACGACATGGAATATATTAAATATGTGTTTAATTTAAATATATGATACAAATTAAATATTTATGACATAAATTACATAATTATGTATATTTATATATAAAATAACATTTTCTTCTTTCCGTTTCACACGCTAAAAAAGTGACAACTTTATTCATGGACGTGTGGACTACCACGTACTCAATGCAATGTGATTCTTAATTTTTTCACAACCACATCATAATAATGATATAAATAAGTATATATAATTTAATAATATGTTATTTATGAAATAATTAGAACTATTTAATGATAAAATCTACTAAAATTCATTCCATAGTGATCATTTAAAGATGGGAACGTTACTTATGCATACATACGACCTACCATCTCCATGATTGTAACATTGGATCATTTTTCACAAAAAAATTACTTTTATAATTTTAAAAGAAAATTCGATGTAAAAAATTTTATAATTATTTCATGTTTATTATTCTAGTGATATTTAAATAATGACCTCATTGACCATAGTCTACCCACCCAATTCATTTTTGACACATAAGCCATATGGGGCCAAAACATATGACTTAACAATTATAGATTAAGTAATTATATATAACTTATTTGTAAGTGAAATAAAAGTAAAAATAAACTATGAAAATGTTTTTAAAAAAATAAATAATTTAAATAAGTTTATTATTCATGAAGATAGAGAAAAAACCTGACAAATCAAACTCAAGGTAAGGTATTTCTTAACTCAATTTCCATTCATTGGGTTTATGTATTTAGTTATGTTATGACAAGAATATGTATGAAATTAAATATGATTATATTATTCAGTATTTCAAATGTTTTTTGGGTTTAAATTTTCTACACATAATTATTTCATTGATTTATTCTCACTCTAATGATATGATCTTTATGTTGTTTTTTCTTATATCTCTTTTTTTATTTGAGATATAATCCATATTAACCACTTATTTTTATTGTGTGGTGTATATAATACCCATTAATGTATTTGATGATTTTTATACATAAATATTGTTTTTATTATCTCTATTTCATGGGGTTTACCTTTTCAATTCTACCAAATCCATAATGTGTTTTTGTCACAATGTTCTTTCATTGAGATGTTTGTTATGTTATACACCAATATTATTTTATGAGGTATGTAAAATTATACATTGGGGTGATATATCATGAATATAATAATTATTATGATATTATAAGTTTCATTTAATGATATTCTATCATGGTTATTATGATTCAAATGTTTAAAGGTGGTACGGGGCACTTTTGAATGTATAAAGCCTTTTTTCCACATTAATGTTTTAAAGATCATTTAATGGAATTTCCATTCATCAATATCCAAAAACCTTATTTTTAATTATCATCCACTATGATATATTGTATTGAAAATATTATCATTCTTTTATGGATGGATTAATATGTTTTCAAAGATATTGTTATGGAAGAATTGTCATTTAAACGGGCTAACCATGTTTCGAATAGATTGTTATGGAATCCATTTGTTTTACATGGGTTAATCATGTAATGAGATTATTTTGGAACACATTTATTTTACAATAGTTAATCACGTTATAAAGATATTTTTGATGAACCGATTTATTTTTCATCTGTTAATATTGCTTCAAAGGGATTTTTATTGAACCTAATTCTTTTCTATTGTTTAATCATGTTCTATAGAGATTGTTATGGAACCCAATTATTTTACATGGGTTTATCATGTTTCAAATAGATTGTTATTAAACCAATTTATTTTACATGGGCTAATCATGTTTCAAATATATTATTAATAAAACCATTTATTTACTTTGGATTTATCAGGTTATGAATAGAATGTTTTTAAAACAATTTATTTTAATGGGTTAATCATTTTTTGAAGATATTATTTTTGGACCTATTTCTTTTCTATGGTTTAATCATGTTTAAAAGAGATTAATAAGAAATGGATTTCTTTTTTATTGGGTTTTTTGTTTATAAAGGGGATAATGTTTATTCCTATGAGTTTATGATAAAATGAAATCAATTATGTGTTATGTAACAGTACTTATACATTTGATGAGTGGTTACATGATAAACCAATGACGGGTGGTTCCATGATAAACCAATGATGTGTGATTATATGATAAACCAATTCTGGGTGGTTCCAAGATAAATCTATTAAGGGTGGTTACATGATAAACTAATGTTGGGTGGGTCTGTTATATCCCTCCAATGTAGTGGTTATGGAGGTTGACTATATGGTTATTCTATTAATAACAGTGAATGAAAATGTTAAGTGAAAATGATGTACCATGTACATAAATGTTTTATTTATGATTGTTATGGTTTTATATGATTTATAATGTTCAATATTGATATTACATGGATTTTGATTATTTATTTAGATGAAACTATCCTTTTTCATGTTTTTATATTAGATTATCTAGGTATTGATGGGTATAAGTTCTTTCAGGACTCGCTTATACAATTTTATTATGTCATCATACCCAAATGCACTATTATTCTTATTGATGATATTCAATTTTTAATGCTTATGTTTACCCTTACTGAGAATCTGAGCTCACCCTTATTATGTTTCATTTTACCTAAATTTTAAATAATTATTTTCTATGAGTTATGTTTATATAGGATATCATATGAAGGATTATGATGTCTTAATGTGAAAATGAACTGGGGTTAAGTGGGATAAATACTCTTTTTAGGTCATGTGAATTATATATGTAGGATTTTTTCCTAATTATATACAAATATAAACCTAAAAGATCTTCAAGTATGTAAGTGATCCAAGTTTTTTTTGATATTGAATGGTTTAGATGAAAAATTTGGGTTACAATTATCTACATAAATATCGGGAATGAAAAGCTGTGGATTTATGCATAGGATCTAGGAGTGTAGGTTTTGGGTTGCTTTAATATCCCTCCCTAGATATTGGAAAGTAGATATATTTGTGGAAAATATTGACTAAGGTTTAACAAAATGAAATGAGAATATTTAGTATTAAATCGATCATCACTCATTCATGATGAGTGGGACTAAGACTTTAGACTAATTATACACTCCCGATGTACATTCATAGGATAATAAAAAAATATCATTATGAATCATTATTAAGGATTTTAATTTATAATGACCATGGATAACATAGTTTAAACTTAACATTTCAAGGATTGAAAATATGGTTTCATGATTCGGAAATCAGATGAATGATTTTTCATAATTATTTGACTTCACACTTTGATTATTATGCCTTGATTCATACGCAATGATTTTTGGTTTTATTTAATGTATAGAAATAAAAGGAATAATGTTATCAAAAAATAGGTCATTAAATTTAATTATTTTACACTTATGAAACTAAATTTTAGGGGTAATGGAGTATATAATTTTATTACTTTACTCACACAACTTTCTATGGAAATAAATAATGTAAAACATATGAATGATTAGAGGAGGAAATAACATAAATTTTAGTATTTAATTAGATAGTATTCACCTTCTCTTAGTGGGTCTTATGACCCATTAGTTGATGAGAAATTGATTAATGACACTAAGAAAATATTTTCTATTCTTCTCTTATCAAAACATGAAAATGTTTTCTTATTTGTTTATCATTTGGAAAGAGATTCATATCAATGGTGAAATATTATTAAAAATATTATAATAGAGGAAGAAATTGAATCCATGGAAAGAAATGAGTTTAAGAGTATATTTGTAAACATCTAATTCCCTCAAATTTTACATAAACAAATAGAGAAATTATTTCTTGAGCTTAAGTAGAAGGATGATGAATCCATTGGTACTGATGAATAAAATTTAAAAATAACTATAATATATTATTTTTGTATAACCATCATCCCTAAAAGAAAAATTGATTGATTATTTGGTATATTAAAACCAAGTCTCTGAAAGGCATTATCAGTAAGATAATTTAGTTGTTATAAAGAAAATATTCAATGTTCTCTCAAAGAATAAATAGAAATTAGATATCCCCATAATTCCAATCGTTTTGATAAGAAAAAAATATTTTGTCACAAGGAAACTCGAATAAATCAAATTTTCAAATGAAATTCAAGTCACCTATATGCCATAAATGTGGGAAGAAACCCCAAGGGAATTTATTGAATGGAAATAGGAGGTAATTTAAATTTATAAGGGAAGGTAATAAATCCCAAGATTGTTGGAAGGAAATAATGGATCTAGTTGATAAAATATAGTAAGTGAAGATTCCAACTAATGAACAACCCACTCTCAAATGCTTCAAATATAATGAGTATGGTAATTACACCAATCACTGAATGAATTTGAATGTTTATAATTATGATCATCATAAAAAATGTATTAATCTCAAATAAAAAGGGAAATATCATGTGATCATGACTTCTAAAGCAGGTTATGATATTGATGTCGTGAAAGGTGAATATACCATCCACTCTATAAAAAAAGATTTATTATTTAATTATGGAACTACCAACTCTTTTTTATCTAAGTAATTCTAAAAGGGTATACCTTTAGATTATCAATAATTAGATGTTGATTTATTGTAAAAACTATTAATGGTAAGATTATTTCAACTAAATTTTATAGCTCCTCTCCAATTGAAGTTTTTGTGAATGTGATTATTGAGAATATTTTGATTCTCCCTCAACTTAAATTTTATGTGACTCTAGAAAATAATTGTATTTTTATACATAGATAACATATAAATTGATGGGTAAGGATAATCACATTTCATATTCTGAGTGAACCTATTATCATTTATCGATGTGGGGATGAATACAAACTTCTAATAGAAATTGATTATATCTTATGGCTATTAATTCCTATCCATGAATTGTATTTATCATAAATAGCTGGGTAGAAACCAAAAATTTAATATATTACTATTTTATAGGAATATGTTGGTTTCTTTATAGAAGATTTTAATAGTATTACTCTTAATCCTATGGTTTCATTTTTAATATAACACATACTTTGTGATATTCCTATTTGAATGAATCTATATAAAATGACCCAGATTGAGATGTAAGAATTGATGAAGAAACTCTAGAAGAATATAGAAAAGGTATTCATATACCGAGTGTGTCACATTAGGATGCACTTGTTCTTTATTTAATGTAAAATATGTATAAATGAACTTTTTCATTGATTATCGAGAACTTAATAAGATTACTATCAAGACCCAGTATCCCTTTTCCCATATTGATGTTTTTTGATAAATAACAAAGTTCTAAACACTATTTCAAGATTTACCTTAATTATTGATATCATTAATTGATGGTTAAGAAGAAGGATATAACCAATAAATACATTTATATGAGCTATGATATTTATAAATTTATAGGTATTCCATTTGGACTTACAAATTCACATCCTTTATTTATATATTTACAGATTAGAGTCATTAAATATTACCTTGATTAGTTTTTGGTAGTCTTATAGATTATATTATTATATATTCAATGTGTCAAAAAGTTCATAAATATCATTTTATAATTATGAATAAGAACCTAATGAAAGATAATTTTTATTCTAAATTTACTATGTGTGAATTTTGGATTCATAAACTTTTATTCTTGGGATATATAATCTCATGTGAGGGTGTATCAATGGATCTTTCAAAGATGAATGTTATTGAGAAATTTCATAGAACAACCACGGTAACCGTGATACATATTTTTATTTAGTAGGATGGATAATACTGATTGTTTATGAGATATTTCTCATGACTATCTAATTGAACCACCATGTTGACTAGGATGGGTGTGAAGTTCTTGTTAATAGATGATAGTTAATAGAACATCATGGATCTCAAGAGAAGTTTGGTCAATGCAGCTATTCTTACTCTACCATGCAGCGGAGAAGGGTTTGCAATATATAGTGGTGCATCAAGAAGGTATTGGGATGCATCCTTTTGAAGAGTTACATAGTGATAACCTATTACTCTCACAAATTGAAAATACAAGAATAAAATTACATGACTCCTGATTTATAATTAGTAAAGATGAATTTTTCATTGATGAAATGGATAAATTATCTTTATAGTTAAAGGTGTGACATATATATAGATATTAACATATTGAATTATATATTCATATAAAAAGAGTTGAATATAAACCATATTCAATGATTTTATATGATTAAATATGAGGACTACTCAACAAATTGCTATCCTAGGAAGATGAATAATGCTGCTGATTCTATTATTCAAAAAGATCTTTCTAGTTTTTACATGATTAATACCAGAAGAGATCTAATAATTATGGATTTATAGAACATGGAACTTAATAGGTTTTGTGTGTGTGTGTGGGGGGGGGTGATCTTATCTTTGTGATATGAATGTTTAATGATACATCCATGTGATGATTAAAGATGTGTAGAAGGAAGATATAAAACTACTGAAGAAGGTGAGGAATGTTCATGAGTTCAACCATTATTGTGATTGAATGATAAGGTTTTGTAATAGAGTATTTTTTTTACTAATACCAAAATTAAAGAATTAAATATTGAAAAAATATCATATTTGTTAATTCTCTATTCATCCTAAAATTATGAAGATATATAGAGACTAGAAAGAATATTTTTCATGGGACAATATAGAAATGCATGTCGTAGAGTATGTATCTAGATTCCTTAAATTTCAGTAATTTAAGTCTAAGAGATATAAGTATAAGGTGATTATATAACAATTAATCATACTAGAATGGAAATGGGATAACATTATCATGAATTTCATCACCAAACCCTCCAAAAAAATCTAAAAGGAACCATGTATCTAGGTTGTAGTCATACAGATTACAAAAGCATTGACTTTTAGTGCTATTAGAAAATATTTCACTCTTTCTCCACTTAATCAGAAAAATATTAATGATATTGTTGGATTTTAAGGATTACCACTCTTAATCATATCTTATCGGGATCCATGGTTTTCGGTGAAGTTCTTGGGAATTCTTCAGTAATTTCTGGATACAAAGATGAATTTAAGTATAATATATCATTCTCAGAAGATGGATAGGACAAGAGGACCACTCAAACTCTTTAATATATATTGATATCTATCTATATGAAATTCAAACGTGGTTGTGATGAATAGTCTCATATGGTGTAATTTTATTACAAAAATAGATTACAGTCAATCATTTAGATTGATCTTTAAGAAGTGATCTATGGTGTGAATTGAAAAACTTCAACCTGTTGGGATGAAGTTAGAGAAATAAATTTATTATGACCTTAATTAGGTTAGAAAATGGCAGATAAGGTTAAAACCATTTAGAAGAAGATAAGGGATGCTCAAAGTCGATATAAAATTTATGATGACAATCGTTGGTGAGATCTAGATTTTAAATATGGTGACAAGGTATTCCTATGTATATATCCTTTGAATAAGGTTATGAGATTTGGAAAGAAGCGAATGTTTAGCCCAATATATTTTGGTCCCTTCGAAATTATTCATCATATCTAGATAGTATCATATCAATTAGAATTTCCACTAAATCATTCTCATGATAAAGATATGATCTATGTATCTGTCATGAGTTAGTACATTCCTGATCCTTCACATGTATTGAACAAAGATATCATACCACTATAGAAAGATCTTTTTAATGACAAAAAACCTTTGGGGATTCTATATCATAGAGAGAAAGTTCTATAAAATAAGACCACTCACCTGGTGAAGGTTTTATGAAAAAAACATAATTTTGAGAAATCTATATATAAATTAATAATATATATTCAATAAAATGTTTTAACATTCATCTAATTGTCTTTACAAATCATAGAATAACAACTAATCAAGTTTTATGCCTAAATATGCAATTTTCAAAAAAAACGGTTTTGTTGCATTTTATACACAAGTTGTAAAATGAAATTTTTTCAATTTGAAAAAATTAATTTAACAAATTTATAAAACTTTTTTATTAAGAACATAAAATTTATATTAGATTAAATTTTAAAATATTAGTATAAGATAGTTGATTTTTGGGGGAATAATGAAAATTTCAATTTTTCAAATACTGTTACTTTTATGCAATTATTATTATATAATAATAGAATAATATATTTTACTAATCTTAATATATTCTAAATATATGATAAATATGTTCAATAATGTATTTTAAAACATTATTCTGAATTTTGGAACCTAATCTTGACATTTGTGAACATAAGTTATATTTAATTCAAATTAAAAACTATTTTTGGGTCTTTGCATTTAATGGAACAGTTGGAAAATTCCATTAGGATATGGATTTATCTAAGAGTATAATAATATTATATTATTTAATTTTTTAAACCAAAAATCATAAAAAATAACATATTTCTTTATTTCAAGGAGACATTATTTTTGTAAATAAATAAAGCATTTTCCCAAAAACCGATTTTTATGCATTTTGTGTTCTTATATTAAAAGTATTTTTTTCACCTATTTAAAAAGAATATGATAAAATTGATTAAAATTTTATAATAATAATATCAAATTTCATTATAAGGGCCATTTTATTTTTGGTTATATAATCAAGTAGGCATGGTAACAATTAAGTTATTACTGTTACAATTAAAATGGGAATAAAGTGGTTTAACTAGGAAATATGGCTTAAAATATATCTAAAGATTATTTAAATGTGATTGGTTGAGTTTATTTAGACCCTATAGTATCTTATATATTAATTTGGGTCTCCATGGTATAATAATAAAAATTAATCTCATGCATAAATATTACCACTTAATAGATGAATATTCATTACGTAACATAATGATCGACATGAGAATCGTCTAGGTCTAGTGCCTTTAGAAACTTGGACACATAAAAAATTTGTCCATAACTGAGCTATTACATCTCCAACTATGTTATCTATAACCATCCACCATTATAGAAATATCATAAATAAAACCTCTCATCATAACCTGGGGAAAGGAATCATAAGAAAGGGTGAGCTCAGATGCTCAGTAAGGGTAAATAAGGGAGATATCAACAAATCACGAGCACAAGGTTATAAGAACCTTAGAGTAACATTTGAAAACCATACCATACATATAATATATCATAAAATTGAGTAATTTCATAAATATTGGTATTTAATAATATAGTAATAATAATATAATCAAATAAAAATAACCATGATAACACAATATCATCATAAGGCATAGATTTGTGGAATAAAAATATGAATATAAAATAATTTTCTTATTAGTCAATGAAAATTTCCAAAACTATTATAGTGGAATAGATTTTACTCCCAAAACCATCATAGTAATCATGGTTCACTCCAAATATGATAATCATGGATAGTATCCCTTACGGAACGAGGTTCAACCCCTGTTCGAGTCATGTTTATCTCATGAGATATAAATATTTAACCAATGTACTGGAGGGAGATATAGGTCCTATCAATCTTGGTCATTACATAACCACTGTACTTGGTTATAAATTAACCATCATCCTTGGTTATAACGCAACCACTATCACATAATGAAAATCATACATATGTGTTCTATAAGATCATGAAACATTCATCATATCAAAACACTTGAAAATAAATGGATTTCATAAACATTTAATCGTAGCATAACATGTTGATAAGAAACTAGTTTTATAATAATTTCATCAAAGAATTACCCACGAAAAAATAAATAGGTTTCATAAAAAATTTATCATGGTATAATGAGTAGAAGAGAAACCATTTTCATTAAGATCATTTCAAATTATCATAAACCATCTAGAGAAATAAATATAATGGTATCCTTAAATCATATCCCTTATAAATAATAAGTAACATATAAGGAACTAATCATAGATGGAAAATGATTTTGAAGGATCACTTGAAACATTTATTGAGGAAAATATACTTTACACTTTGAAAAAATATTTTTAAGTATACTTTTTATTCAAAATTCTATTCTTAAAAAATAACCTTTGAAACTTATAAAATAATTTTTAAAAATAATTTAAAACATTTCTTGAATAAAATATACTTTCCACTTTTAAAATCACTTTTTAAAACATGTAAGATTTTATAAATTATTTAATTTGATAAAAACATTATAAAATTTTAATTTAATCTTAAAAGAAATTAATATTAATAATAATGAGAAATTTTATTCGTGCATTACATGTTAAAACAATGATTACTTTTACATTTTTGGTAAAATCCAAATGGTATAATTTTTGAAAATAACATCATAATTAATTTTAAAAAATAAATTAAATATCCAATTAAGGGTAAAATTGACTTTTAATATTAATCAAGGATCATTAAAACACTTTTTAAAACATTTTTAGAAAACATGGATTTGGAAGAGAAGGGGGTTTTGACCAAAGATAGAGATAAAGTCGATTTTCATTAAAAAATCATTTTGAATATTAAGTACATAAAATATATAATATGAATGATAGAAATGAATTATAAATTAATAAACATAGATAATGAAATTTCATGAAGTTTTAGATAAATATATCATTATATTTAATAATTTAAATCATAATCATAAATAATATCGATAAATAATGAGATTGTTAAAAAAATACTTACCACTTTTGTAACTTTTGAATTGTAACACCCATTAAAGAATAAAATAAAATGAAACTTTAGATATATTTAATATAAGGATATTAATGATATCAAATTTAAAAGGGTAAGTGTATACACCTTATAAAATAAGATAGGCTCATAGAATAACATATGTCTCAAAGAAGGTAAATTGAGACAAAAATTCCAGACCACTTTGGTAAATTTTGAAATGTAAAAACATGGAAGAAATATACTCAAATGGTTATTTAGATCCTAGAAATTTTCAGAATAAAAATCAATAAATACATTAATGGGAATTATATATACCGCATAAAATAAAGATTTGGTGAATGTGAAATTTTTCTACCAGAAAATAAAAGTGAGAAAGAAATCTCTTACCTAAAGTCTCAAATTATTTCATAAAGATTCAAACCTCATATATAAATAATATAATATTATTAAAAATATATTATATGACCATAATTTTATATATATATATCACACCATATATTAAATACTTTTGAACTTTTGTTACTCATTTATTAACAATACCATGTTAAAGTAACGTTTGAGATAATATCTCCTTTGTTATTTGTGTATGTTATGATTTGGTATTTTTAGTCCTATTTAATTGATCATGGTTAAAATATCTACATATTTTTAAAATGGTTATAAATATCATATATATTCATTATATATATTTTTATTTTAATTCATAAAAGTTAGGGATAGAAAATGAAATACACCTTTCATGGAGGCGGCTGACTGTACACACACATGAACATTGTTTCTATTTCCTTGAAGGATGAAATGAATGAAAGTTAAATAATATATTACAATTCAATAATTATTATAATTTTATATAAATTTTATATTTTTATTTAAATCTATACTTATTACCTTCAATATAAATCATGCATGAAAAATGAATCACATCGCTTCGCGAGGAAGTAGTCCTCCATACACACGAACTATATTATCGTATCCCCCACTGAATGGAAAGTAAAAAATAAATATGTGATTATATATTTAAAGAAATATATTTATGTTACAGATATAATATATATATAGTAAATACATCATCATACATAATGTTGGGAGGTGTTTATGGAAAATGTGTCACATTGGTTCACGAGGCGATAATATGCCGAGCACAGTAGTGAGGTTATCTTTTCCCATTTATTGGAGGAAGATATAAATTCAGGTAGTGAATAAAATATAATAACATAAAAATATATATAATATGCTAAATTTTTTATATTTCTATGGTTTAATAATATTTTATGGAGGTCGGGGAAGAAATAAAATAAAAACATTTGTTTAATAATTTTACCACTTCTTCAGAGAGCCTCTTTAGGTGTACAAGAAAAGACTTATAATGAGGGATTAATAACAAAACTAAGTCTTATAGTATGAGGTGAGGAAATTTATTACATTATTTGGGTAGATCATTTCCATACCAAATAGTTTTTAGGTATGAAGATGAGATGATAGTGGGAGACCTTTTATATGTGAGGTAAGTGGGACACTTCTAATTTTTGAAAAGGAAAAGGTGTACCCACATTTATCATATGAAAATAGGCCCCAAAATTGAACAGTATCGAAAATAATATTTTATAAGGATGAAATATTTCCAAAGAATGGGGTTGTACATGTTTTTTGTCATTTACCCCTTATATTTTTAGTTTAACACATGGTAAACCTGTTTTAACCTTAATATCAATAATTATTTTTAGTGTTTTTACTATTAATTATGGAAAGAAATTAAATTGATATTATTAGATAATATAAATTATTATAATTCAAAAAATGGAATCAATTTTTCTATATTTAATTTATATTAGAGGAAAAATTAAATTTAAAATCAATCCTGCAGATGTGATGAAATAACAGGTTCCCAAAGAGAAAAGGCTCAAAAGTTTAAAACATTTTTATATAAAAAATAAATATCTAATTTATTAAAATGAAATAAATTGTATTAATAGACATATAATTGAAATAATATTAATTTTAAAACCACATTAAAATAATTTTTATGTTTTTAAATTCTTTAGATTAAATTACAATTCTTAATAAAAATCAGTATTTTTCACTATTCATTGAAAAACTTTTCTTTTTTGAAAATTATAAAAAAATCACTCCAATATATTTTTAACACGATGAATTAAAAAATTTAATTTTATTCTATCATATAAATTTTATATAAGTGTAAAAAATTAATTTAAAAACATGTGTCCGAAATGAGGCAAAACATATTTTTAGAAAACAATTCTATATTCAAGCGTAAAATTGAATTTATTATTATCTCTTGTGAATAAAACACATATGATGAAGGTAAAAAATTTCCTGGAATATATAATATATAAAATTAACCAAAATAATTCACAAATAGTAATTTTTTTATCTATTGAAGTAAAATTATTTTATGATTTTTATAATATTTTTTTCAGAAAAATATTTCCTTCATTTCCAAATTCTTTTATTTTCATTAATAATTAATTGGAAACAAGATAATTTATTATATATAAATGTTTAAACCATATATTTTCATAATTTATTTAATATTATTCATAACCTCCATTAAAATATCTAGGTTATAACTATAATTTTAAATAATAATATTTTGATAGTATGTCAAGTTTTGTTTAAACATGGTGTTGTGGGTAATGTAAGATACAATCAGTGTTGAGTGAAATGAAATATAAACTTAGTATCTCATGTAACAAAAATATGAAATCAGTGATTTATTTAATATTATATATTTAATATACTAAATTATTTGGAAATAAATATTCCATAAAATCAAAGTGTTTAACATTCTATCGCCTAAATAAACAACATCCTCACAATTTGAACTTGTGATTAGAAACCAAAGGTTTAAAATTTGAAAATCAATTTTATTGGAAATAAACATAATTAAAATTGTTAATTAAAATTATTCTTTAAAGGGGAGAAATGGATGTTCCAATGTCATTTAAAATGACACACAACTAGGCTTTCATTTTGGAGAAGATTGGTGGGAAGTGAAAAAATGGGAAAAAAGAGAAAACTAACACACAAATAATTATGGACAGTGATATAGAACGTGTTTTGGATAATGTTAATAAAAAATAAATAAATAAATTCTTGATAAGTTAAAATACCATTCATTTAATAGAAAAAAATTAAATGTATCCAATTTTATTACAACTTTCTTTTATTAATGTTGAAGAATTTTCGAAAGATGGTATAGTTAGATGATTTTATTCTATTTAATAAGTTCAATCTCATACTTTGGTTGTGATTTAATCAATTTCCAATTTATCTATTACTTTAATAGATAGAGATGAATTTTTTTCGAAAGCACTAGTGGATTATATGATCCATAAAATAACAGTAACTCATTCCTTATTTCTCTAGTTATTATAAGAAATAGAATTATTAGCACAAGTTATACAATAACATCCAATGTTCAACTTAATACATCATATGAATAGTTAAACTTATGTATCCTCTATGTCTAGCCAAAATTTAAATCAGAAAACTAAAATAATGGTTACTAAATTTCCAAAATCAACTTATAATTAGTTCCCTAAAGAACATGAACTAACTCTTAATGTCACATACCAAATATGTGAATACATTGATCATATACTCTCCTTAATCATGGTAATACCCTGAAATACCATAAAAACTTAATGAAAACATTAATGATTTAAAAAATTAATAATTTCCCCATAAAATAAAATATTATTGAATATATTCCACGAATCAAAAAATTTTATGAACTCCATCAACGATAATATAAAATAGTTGATTATTAATCATTAATAATTTCTATGGTAATCAATAATATCCAATTTACTTTATCTATATCAACCATATCTTTTTCTAAATCTAAAACCATTTTCTCAACATCAAGAAAATATTAAGGGTTTTCATAAATTAATCATGTGTTTTCCATAAAATATAACCATACCATTAAATTACTTTTCTAGGTTGTCAATACCATTCAACATATTATTAAAAATCATAAATTAATTTTTTACAATACAATACTTAAATAATTAATTATTAAAAATTCTTTAACTCCTATACACAAAAACTTGAATCATTACATTTTATTCTTAAACCATTAACTAGGTATCACCATCTTCTTATTTAATATATATTTCATAAAATATTAAATATGAATCTTGTATTTAATAAACCTCAATTTAATTATTCTTCTTATATTTAAAATAAATAATACTATTAATATAGCCCATACATTTCATATTATCATTTATGGTCTCTTAATCATCAGTAGTATAACCATTAATCATACCACCTCACTGATTCTATTTATAAGTTTTACCCCTAGAACATTGATTTTTATAATTCCCATATAGTCCAAATTTAAAACAATAAACCATCGATGATTCCTTAGGGAAACTATTATTCTCATCCATTTCATTAATCTAACTTTTCTTTTTTCCTTTGCAATTACTTTAATTGTTTCCTTCTTTTCCACACTTGAAATATCTTTCTTCTCCCATGCTATATTTCCTAGTGTTCCTCTTCCCACATTACCAATATATAGGAAACTGAATCTTTTTTAATCCATGGCCTCCACCACCTAAACTCTCAATGAAATCTATCATTTTCTTCTTTGGTGAGTATGAGAATTGGTTAAGGTTCAATTTTTTAATCATATATCATGATAAATGATTAGGAAAAATAAAATTATCCTTCACACTATTTATAATTGATTTTTTTGTAAATCAACATATTTTTGATCACATCCAATGTCAATCTAGTTCCTTCTAGCTCCCATCATTGACTAAAACCAAAAATAAATGTGTCAGTGACAATATTCATAGTGTGAAACCACATAATCATGAAAAATCACTTATAGAATATATAAATCATGGAATATTCTTATTAATATATGAAACCATATTCTTAAACAAGGTTATTCATGGTCATTATTTAATTTATGATAGTTTATAATGATTTCTTAAATTTAGAAATCATATCCCATGATAATATAATACTAGGTGTGCAACAAGGCCCATTTGTAAGAACCATGTGATGATAAATTCCATCTCAATGTGTTGTTTTTAGAGTTGTTACCCAAATAGACCTCTATGATAAGGCCAAATATACTTGTATTATCTAGACATGGATATAATTTCTTGTAAATAACTCACTCTATCCTTTACCAAAATTATTAGACATTTTCCTATACATTGATTCATACTTAGACATATCCCTAGACGTATCCCTAGACATATCCTTATAAATATACCTAGGGATCAAACTAATGTTTTCCCATCCTACTTTCTAATGGTTCATTATACCATTATTTGATACCAATTGTAAAACCCAAACTTCTCATATATAAATATTACATATTAATAGATGAATATTCATTACATAACATAATGATCAACACTTGAGTCGCTTAGGTATAGTGCCCTTGGATACTTGGACACATAAACAACCTGTCCATAAGTGAGCTACATTATCTTGCACTATGTTATTCATAAATACCACCCTTTATTGATATATCATACATAATACCTTTCATCTTATTTTCGGGAAGGAAACATAAGAAAGGGTGTGCTCGGATTCTTAGTAAGGTAGAAAAAGGGTGACATTAACATATCATGATCCAAAGGGTATTAAAACATAATAATATCATTTTAAAACCATACACTTCATATAATATATCATTAACATGATTACTTTCATAAATATTGGTATTTTATAAGACATGAAACATAATAAAGTAAAATAACAAGAACCATGAGAACATAACGTTGAAATAAGGAAACAATTTCTGGAATACACATAAAAATAGAATAACATTTCCTTATTAGTCACAAATCATTTCAAAAAAAATCATAATGGAATGAGTTCACTCCCAAAACTATCATAGTTGTTAAGGTCCACTCCCGAGATTATCATAGTGGAAAAAGTATCATACAAAACAAGGTTTCTAACAATATGAGTTTTAATAAAAGAATTATGTATTTTATTATTAGTATTTTGATTTAAAAAATGAATCAATGTTAGTAATAATAATATTAATAAAATAGAATATTAAATTAATATAAAATTATAAATTAAGAAAATAAATTAATATATGAATAAATTATTATTTCAATTTATTAAATAATATTACTAATAATTAATCAGATAATTTTACCAAATTATTATAAAAGTTAAAAACAGATAAAATATGTTTCAATACAATAGAGTTCATTTAATTATTAAATTATTGACATGAAATAATATTTTGAATATAAATCCCTTTTTATGAAGAAAATTTAATTAATTATAATTTAACAAAAAATAGAATAATTTAGAATTATAAATACTTAAATTTATATAAATTAACTTTATTATGTGACATTAGTAGTTAATTTTATGAAACATTATAGTTTTAGTTAAAGTTTTATACTTATATATAACATTTTAAAAAATTGGAAATATAGTTTTTACAATATATAAATTATAAGAATAATTAAATATAACATCATTTATAAAAAAATATAAATGATATTATGATGATTATAAAAAAATATTTATGATTATTATTTTTAATTATAAAATTTATGTAATATAATTTATTGAAAAATATTGAAATTATAAATATATTATGATAAACCAATTAAAATTATTATATATGTATATTATTATAATTAGTTTTAAAAAAATATATTCATTTTTATAAAATATATGAAGTTATTTGAAAGTGGAAATTTTTATATTAAAAAAAAATTTATAAATAATAAAAGAATAGTAAATGTAATAAAAGAATGAAAGAAAGAAAATAGGCTAAGATAAGGAGAAAAAGTGCATCTGTTTCTTATGGTTTGGTTGAAGCCAAGGGGTTCGAGCAACACAACTTTGGGAGTTCTCAAGATCAAAGAAGGGAGATCAACCTTTGAATGGTTCCGTTTCGGAAGGTCGAGAACTATGGAGTCGAGTGATGGCTTCTTCGGGATGTCGAGTGCAGTCAGGCAGGATTGAGTGTAATAGTCCATGCCTCCCGAGTCTATCACTTTCTTGGTTTTTATGGTTTAATGTTTTCAGAGGAGGCTTGGAGTGGGTTTGGAGATGTTTAGTTACTAAAGGCTAGAAGCAAAGAGATTACAAGTCCTGTAAGATGATTACACGATGTGAAATTTAGATTCGTAGCTTGTCTAGGAAGTTTCACAGTGTCTAAAAATTTTACATGACAAGAATAATGGTTTCAAACCATGTTATATTTCAGTGTTTAATAAATAAAATAAAATGAATATTCAACACATTTTTCAATGGAAACCGATCATCAGGGATTACATGCTGTGAAATAGGATTACATATTGTGTAATAACCTAATCATGTGAAGTTTTAAAAAATTATTTTCAGTCGAACATTTATTCATTCATCCTACTCTCTTCTTCCTATCATTTTGGGTGAACCCTAGGTTCCAGGTTGTGTCCTTCAAGCATTTCTTCATCCCTCTTCGATCTGTTGACCCTGGAGGTTGTTCTTCTGTGATCCATGGTTGACCATGGTATGTTCTTCCCCTTTCTTGGTTTATTTTTCATCTATTATTCTATATGGATCCACTATTGTTTTGTTTATTTGGTTTAGGGTGTGTTTCAGGTTTCATTTTGATGTATCCATGGTGCGGTATAGGTTGATCCACAATTTTCATGGTGTGGATATGTTTTACATGCATTCATCCTCACCCAACAGTGCAAAGATATTCCTTGAGGTAGGATACTATTCATTTCTCACTATTGTGCAACATGTGGGATGGTATTTAATTATGTTTATCTATGAATTAGTGTTGTGTTGGATTTAATTGAAGGTATATAATTATTTAATTTAATTTAAGGGTTGAGGGGTATTATTCACATGTTTTTATAGCCTTTAATATAATTAAACAATTGAGGGTTATGCTTCACATGGGTTAATTATTTATAGTTTTCTAATGAATCAACTTCCCAAGGACATGGTTTGTGTGATAACACCGCAAAGAAAAGTAGAAGAATGTGATAAATGTTCTTGTGTACCTATAAAGTGTTTTGTTGTGATGTGGTGTGTGATTTGATGTTGTTTGTATGTGTGAGGAAAGTGGATAACATGTGAATGTACAGTGGGGTTGTGATGGGAATGGTGTGATTATGCATTAGGGTTATAGAACTGGTTGTGTTGTAATGTGCTTATGGATAAGGTTGTTTGACCATTTTTTTGGGGAGGTGAGGTGATATTTTGTGGTCCTTTCTTTGGGGGTGGTTAGGTGAGACTTTTGGGGATGAAATGTTTCCTGTGATATGTGGTTATGTTATGCTGTGTCACGAACCAGGCCGGGTCGCCATCCGACCCGGCGCCCGACCCGGTCCGCGGCAAGGCCCGAAGGGCGTTCCCGATCCCCACGGGCTGGCACAAGTGCCTGGGTATCAAAACTAGCACGTGGGAACGATTTACCCGAAATACAAGACAGAAAAACCAATTAACCAGATAGATAAACTGAAATTAGAAATAGACAACAAAACGTGCCTTTAAACTATGAACAAGTTTAAAGTCTACAACTTGAAGAAATAACTAAAAAGAAAGGACGACAGCGGAAAATAAAACTCATACCCAACCTCCCGGCAGAAGTGAGACCACATCAACACCATTCTGCATGAGAAGACCAGCTGCAACCTGAACCACCATCACTGAGCACGACGCACTACCTGGAATACACAAGAAACAAGAATCTACATACACCCAAGGGTGTATGTAGGGTGTGAGCTAAAAGCCCAGTAGGACGCCACCGAGAAATGGTTCCATGCCACAACATCAAAAGACAATTCAAAGTGCTTATTCAAAATTTTAATTTAAATATTTTTTTTAAAGAAAACATTTACAAGCCAAACGCTAAAAGAAAAACATTAAAAAGAACCCATCTAACAAACACGATTTTTAAGGGGGAAGATAAATGTTCAATATGGGAACACACACACATACTCACACACACACACACACACACATACTCACACACACACACACACATGCTCACACACACACACACATACTCAAGTGGTCTTCCATATGCCGACGGAAGGCACCACGCCAAAGATGGTAGAGCACTACGGGTAAATCCCCTAAGGTTCATCTAGCTCGAGTGGGACCCTAGAAACCTCGTGTCTCGGTGAAACGTGACTTAGAAGGCCACGCCCCTCAGAAAACGTGGCTTAGAAGGCCACGACCCTCAGAACACGTGGCTTAGAAGGCCACGACCCTCAGATATCATATGTTTAGTTAGTGTTGCAATCGTCAATCCAGCTAAGTGAAACAGGGACGATACCCATCCGGTTCTCTAGCGCACTAGTTCTAGTCCGCCCACCTAGATACCCAGGGTTTTCCCTTGTGCTCAAACAAGTTTCATGTTCAAATAATGTATATCACTTTGACATATCCCAAACCAAACAAAGCATTGCACATACACGTCACCGTTTGCATACCCAAACACCATAAAAAAAACACACGCACACCAAAACCATTTTATCACATAGTCCAGATCACTTACATGACTTAACAACTATCTAAACAATTTGAAAACATTTCAAAATAGCACAATAAGAGTTTTCAAATGAGATGTGTCCAATTTCACAAATAATAATACCTTTAAAAACTTAACACACACAAAATTCTTTCAAACACAACTTCCGCGCTCCACATATAATTTAATAAGTGCAATTAACAATTTATAAAACACTTAAAATTAGAAAGCAAAGGTTTTCACTACAACGACGAACCGGATTTCATATATTAACATCACTTTAAAACCAAAAGTGTAGCTTATGCAAACTAAAACATATTTTCCCATTGTTCAAACAATTTTCAATTTAATTCCAAAAGTACGCAACACGACAAACACACCCAAATTGACTCATTTTGATTGAAGATCTACATTTAATTACACACACCCCTCAAAGAACTTGAATACACATTTCGCACCTACCATGCAACCTCGAAAACCTTACCAACCATATTCTTCATCTTAAACGACACATAATTAAACAATTTCTTAATTTGTAAAACATCACATATGCATACCACAAGACCTCACTTTATAACACACAAATTTTTAGATGCCAAAACCATTTGAAAATCAATTGCACGTCCCAACCCTTCTAAAACATCATTCGCACCCCTAAAACACACTCAAGGTTCTTAATAAAAATTAACACATCAGAATTGTTTATCTTCTTTAAAAGGAAAACTCAATTTAATCACCCTTGCACCTCAAGCGTTCTTGAAAACACAATTTTCACACCTTAACCAATTAACCAAAATACATATAAAGATTTCAAAAACTCGGCGCACAAGAAATACATTGGAATTTACTTAAGAACAAATCAAATTCATCAAATCTGAAAATCGAAGCATGCCTAAAATAAATTTCACATCACACAAATTATCATTAGAAAACATTGCAATTTAATTAAGGAGTAATTTAAATCATCTAATGATGGTATAGCACGGAACCACCTACCTCGACGTCAAAACCCAAAAATTGATGTGATATCTTCAAATTCTGGTGCGGAACCTCAATCGCGCGACGTTTGCACCCCAAGCAACCTAGCGCAAACTCAACCACATGAATTCGAACCCAAAAACATCAAACCACAACCTCAAAACAAACAATTGAACCCCAAAATCAGATCCCAAACCCGCTGGAAAACCAAAACGAAATGAAACAAGAATGAAATAAATAAATAAATAGATAAATAAATAAAAGAAAAACTCAAAAGCACAAACATTGTGGTTTTTGCCGGATGGTGGTGCTGCGCCAGTGGAGGTCCGGCGAGGCTCCGTCGGACGGCGCGGGTGAGGGGAGATCGTGGGTGCGGCAGGGGGCGCCGGCTGGGCAGAGGGCGGATCTGGTGAGGGGGGGGGGGGGGGGGGTGTTCGTCAGATCGGGCAGGGGCGGCGGCGGTTCGGCTCTTCGCCGAATGAAACGGGAGGGCAGCAGTTCCGAGCGGGGGAGGCTGGGCGTCCAGCGGGCTCCGAGCCGGAGGGAAGGTTCTGACCGGGTGGAGTCGGGCAGGCGGAAGGGGGAGGAGCCGGCGGCTTCATCGGAGGGGTGTGCCACGCCGGAGTAGGCTGGACGTGGCTGGGAATGAGGGTAGGGGCGCGGCGTGCGGCGTGCGGCGGGGAGCTGGCCGAGAGGGGGCCGAGGCGGCGAGCAGGCCGGCGGCGGGGCGAGCGGGAGAGGGTCGTGGGGGAGCCGGCGGCTAGGGTTAGAGGGCAGGGTGAGCCGCGAAGAGGAGGGGATAGCAGGGGGATAGGTCGCGGCGCAAGAGAGGGGGAGGGAGAGAGGAAGTGGGGAAAAAAAAGAAAAAGGATAAAAAAAAGATAAATAAATAAAAAAGAAAAGAAAAATATAAAACAAAATACATTTATAATAATAAAAGGGTGGTAATAAAATAAAATAAGAGTTATCACTTATCACAATAACGATAATAATATTAATATTAAAAACAACATCCTCAACTAATAATAATATTGTTATTATTGAAATAATTTCTTAAATTTTTATCGCACATTTAATTTTTATTTCTTTATTATTATTATTATTACTATTTTGCTAATTGAACAAAGGGCGGTTCACTCAGCGGCGCTGGCGAAGTCGCACGGCTTCACAATTATGTTTCGCATGTGCGTCGCATGTTGTCAAGTCCCGATGAGCCGGTCGAGGTCATGCGGCGTCAGCGAGGTCGCGTGTCAAGGACAAAACATTAATTTACCAGTGCAGAAGTGCAAAAACCCAGTTGGGATTGCCCCGCATTTCATATACATATATATATATATATACATAATAGAAATAATCATTTGAAGCAGATAAAATTATATGGTAAAACATAAAAATTAGAAACATGCGGCAGCGCAAAGACCAGGTGTGACAATTCTCCCCACCATAAAGCTTTCCGCCCCCGGAAAGCCGCGACTAAGGCTGAGACCCAAAGAGAAGAAATGGATACACCACTAAGGTTTAAAGAGGATCCCCACAATCAACAAGTGAAAAGAAGAAAAAACATTGTGCTCAGAGAAAGTGACTCAAATAACCACATTAAGAAATGCGTAAACGACATTCTGATATGGGCCGCCCGCCCCAAATGGCTAAAACACCTCCAGTTGATTGATCAAGGAAAACGAATCTTGCACCCACAAAACCAACTTCAGAAGATGAAACAACTCAAACATTATTAAATGAAAACCACACCATTTGGTTGGAATCAACAGACAAGGTCAGACCATGTCCAAGGAACTCTCCTATCACTTTTCACCCAGTCATACTTAAGAACAGAGGCAACAGATCAACATGGGGAGGCCCGAGGGGCTCCCCACCATTTGGAACTCACTGATGCTCGAGACGAGAATGGAAAACTGACACGGGGAGGTTCGAGCGGACTCCCTACCATTAAAGAAAAGTCCAACACAGATTCATTCCAGATACATTCGTACGAGACCCAATGTGGGTCTCCCCACCATTTGAACTAACGGAAGGTATAGAACTTTGAAAACTTCTCAACGGTGACCAAACACCCCACCACAAGGGGTGGGGAGGGAGGGGCCCGACCACCAGGCGTCAAAACCACGGCCGACCACAAACCAGCATTTCAAAATTTCCTGGATGAACACCATTCATGTTTGAAACTGAGCTACCCAACAGACTCTCATAAGGACCACTAAAGCGATTGCATCCAGTGGAACGCAACCCCCAAAATATTAAGGCAATGAGACGAACACGCCTCCACATGGTCACGAAAACCTTATGCAACCAGACGGTTCGTTCGGAGCAGAACAACCATGGAAGACAAATTTAAGCTGATTTCACTTTCAACACCAATGACAGAAATAAAGTCGGGGTCTCATACCCCCTCGGGGTTCCTGACCACGCGCCAGCTTCACTCCGAGGCCTATGGCTGGAGCCCTGATGTTTGAAGCATCTTCTGCCTCGTAGTCAGGCATGGAAAACTCCCGAACGGAGCTTCTCCTTTTTGGTGTCACACGAAATCCTATTGCACCTGAGGATACACCATCAGACACAACACACCATGACATCCAACTGATCATACACAAAACATTAACCAACATAAGAGCTGCAATGGTGCATGCGCATCACCCATTGTCACACTGGATGAGAACACGACACCACAAATCGTCATCGAACATGACCATTACTGTTGAGAGGAACATTATACGGAGAAGGACTTCAAACTAGGTCTTAAACAACACATGATTCCTGCAATTGACCGTAGCATCCCCATGTGACTGGGTCTGCCACACTAGTGGCCTAACGTAAACCTCTTTCTTAAACAAGACAAACCAAAGATCAGAGGTCATTTAGAATGATAGGCTACACTGACGACTTAGGGTTGCTTCCAAACCACTGTTGATTATCAAAGAGGTCTCACGCTGCAAGACGTCACCGAACATGACCCTTGCGGCTAATGTAAACACTACCAACCATTCAAAACATCGATGAGCACTGACACCTCTCAAACGCCTTCACCCTTCCCCACTGGAATTTCTTTCGCCGTTTCTAGGGGAAACCTTCAAGCGTAACGACGTCAAATTTCATACTCGATGACTCAGGAAACTCAAAGAAACCAAAACTCTGTTCAACTCCCCTCGCATCTGTCATCCCAGTGCGAGAGGATCCACTTAGTTGTAAAAAGGAGAGGTGGGTTCAATTCTAAAATTCAAGAAGAGATTCCTCTGATCAACTGGAGGGTCGGCCAACGACGAGTTGCCTATAGCCACACTTCAATCACATGTCAACGCTTTAAGGGGGGACATACACTAGTTGATAAAGAAAACCATGGACCTAGTCAAACTGGTCCACTGGCCAAAACATACCACAAGTGAACACTACACATGCAGTGGGTACAACCACAAGGAATTCTCGAAGCACTTATTAAAAGAGACCATTAACCACATGCTTGTATACCAACTTACAAATAAAAATTCAAACTCGGGACACAAATCATTTAGAAAGGATCCTCGGCTCAAAACGCCTCACATCCGACATTTCCAAAACACAAGGACACGCCACACAAACACCGTTTACTAAAAAAAACCAAATTTTTCCTTTGACAAAAGATTTTGAATATAAGAAAACCTAGCGGGTTGCACAAACATCAATGGCGTCCCATGAGCCTCGCACATGCATGTGCCCGTGCCGCACCGGCACCCACCTCATGTCCATCCAGGCACTCATCCGCTCGTGCCATTAACCATTTCCCTTTTCGCATACACCCATGCATGTGGTTGCCCATGAGAGCGCCAAGGATCAAAACCAACCCTTTCCATTTTTTTTTCAAAACCAAAACATCCAACCCACACTTTTCAAACCTCACACATCATTTCATTTTCAAAGCGCTTCATTTGAAAACATTTTTCCAAGACCAAAACATTTTTACTTAAAAACCAAATTTCCACGAATCCAGAACAAAGAGACGATAAACAAAGCAGGAAGAAACTAGGTACAATGGTTGATTGGAAAGTATGGTTGGCGGCCATACACCAATCACGCCACTGGCCACAGAGAGTATTTTAGGACAGTGTCCCCGGCTCCACATGGCTTGCCAGACCCTGCGAGCTCACTGGGACCACTGACCTTACTCCCTTTTCATTTCCCCTTAGACACGACCATCCGCAAGAACTAAAACTCAAACAAACCTCAACACACTTTGGTAACTCGAGTCCTGCCACGAGGTGTGCTGGCCAGGCACATTTCTCGTAGCTAGAACGCCAAGTTCCGACAACCTAAATTTTGGTCCAGTCCGACTTTATCTCAAAAGAGAAAGACCCAAGAGAGCAAACCTTGCCCTCTGATACCATTTTGTCACGAACCAGGACGGGTCGCCATCCGACCCGGCGCCCGACCCAGTACGCGGCAAGGCCCGAAGGGCGTTCCCGATCCCCACGGGCTGGCACAAGTGCCTGGGTATCAAAACTAGCACGTGGGAACGATTTACCCGAAATACAAGACAGAAAAACCAACTAACCAGATAGATAAACTGAAATTAGAAATAGACAACAAAACGTGCCTTTAAACTATGAACAAGTTTAAAGTCTACAACTTGAAGAAATAACTAAAAAGAAAGGACGACAGCGGAAACTAAAACTCATACCCAACCTCTCGGCAGAAGTGAGACAACATCAACACCATTCTGCATGAGAAGACCAGCTGCAACCTGAACCACCATCACTGAGCACGACGCACTACCTGGAATACACAAGAAACAAGAATCTACATACACCCAAGGGTGTATGTAGGGTGTGTGCTAAAAGCCCAGTAGGACGCCACCGAGAAATGGTTCCATGCCACAACATCAAAAGACAATTCAAAGTGCTTATTCAAAATTTTAATTTTAATTTTCTTTTAAAGAAAACATTTACAAGCCAAACGCTAAAAGAAAAACATTAAAAAGAACCCATCTAACAAACACGATTTTTAAGGGGGAAGATAAATGTTCAATATGGGAACACACACACATACTCACACACACACACACACACACATACTCACACACACACACACAGATGCTCACACACACACACACATACTCAAGTGGTCTTCCATATGCCGACGGAAGGCACCACGCCAAAGATGGTAGAGCACTACGGGTAAATCCCCTAAGGTTCATCTAGCTCGAGTGGGACCCTAGAAACCTCGTGTCTCGGTGAAACGTGACTTAGAAGGCCACGACCCTCAGAAAACGTGGCTTAGAAGGCCACGACCCTCAGAACACGTGGCTTAGAAGGCCACGACCCTCAGATATCATATGTTTAGTTAGTGTTGCAATCGTCAATCCAGCTAAGTGAAACAGGGACGATACCCATCCGGTTCACTAGCGCACTAGTTCTAGTCCGCCCACCTAGATACCCAGGGTTTTCCCTTGTGCTCAAACAAGTTTCATGTTCAAATAATGTATATCACTTTGACATATCCCAAACCAAACAAAGCATTGCACATACACGTCACCGTTTGCATACCCAAACACCATAAAAAAACACACGCACACCAAAACCATTTTATCACATTGTCCAGATCACTTACATGACTTAACAACTATCTAAACAATTTGAAAACATTTCAAAATAGCACAATAAGAGTTTTCAAATGAGATGTGTCCAATTTCACAAATAATAATACCTTTAAAAACTTAACACACACAAAATTCTTTCAAACACAACTTCCGCGCTCCACATATAATTTAATAAGTGCAATTAACAATTTATAAAACACTTAAAATTAGAAAGCAAAGGTTTGCACTACAACGACGAACCTGATTTCATATATTAACATCACATTAAAACCAAAAGTGTAGCTTATGCAAACTAAAACATATTTTCCCATTGTTCAATCAATTTTCAATTTAATTCCAAAAGTACGCAACACGACAAACACACCCAAATTGACTCATTTTGATTGAAGATCTACATTTAATTACACACACCCCTCAAAGAACTTGAATACACATTTCGCACCTACCATGCAACCTCGAAAACCTTACCAACCATATTCTTCATCTTAAACGACACTTAATTAAACAATTTCTGAATTTGTAAAACATCACATATGCATACCACAAGACCTCACTTTAAAACACACAAATTTTTAGATGCCAAAACCATTTGAAAATCAATTGCACGTCCCAACCCTTCTAAAACATCATTCGCACCCCTAAAACACACTCAAGGTTCTTAATAAAAATTAACACATCAGAATTGTTTATCTTCTTTAAAAGGAAAACTCAATTTAATCACCCTTGCACCTCAAGCGTTCTTGAAAACACAATTTTCACACCTTAACCAATTAACCAAAATACATATAAAGATTTCAAAAACTCGGCGCACACGAAATACATTGGAATTTACTTAAGAACAAATCAAATTCATCAAATCTGAAAATCGAAGCATGCCTAAAATAAATTTCACATCACACAAATTATCATTAGAAAACATTTCAATTTAATTAAGGAGCAATTTAAATCATCTAATGATGGTATAGCACGGAACCACATACCTCGACGTCAAAACCCAAAAATTGATGTGATATCTTCAAATTCTGGTGCGGAACCTCAATCGTGCGACATTTGCACCCCAAGCAACCTAGCGCAAACTCAACCACATGAATTCGAACCCAAAAACATCAAACCACAACCTCAAAACAAACAATTGAACCCCAAAATCAGATCCCAAACCCACTGGAAAACCAAAACGAAATGAAACAAGAATGAAATAAATAAATAAATAGATAAATAAATAAAAGAAAAACTCAAAAGCACAAACATTGTGGTTTTTTCCGGATGGTGGTGCTGCGCCAGTGGAGGTCCGGCGAGGCTCCGTCGGACGGCGCGGGTGAGGGGAGATCGTGGGTGCGGCAGGGGGCGCCGGCTGGGCAGAAGGCGGATCTGGTGAAGGGGGGGGGGGGTGTGTTCGTCGGATCGGGCAGGGGCGGCGGCGGTTCGGCTCTTCGCCGAATGAAACGGGAGGGCAGCAGTTCCGAGCGGGGGAGGCTGGGCGTCCAGCGGGCTCCGAGCCGGAGGGAAGGTTCTGACCGGGTGGAGTCGGGCAGGAGGAAGGGGGAGGAGCCGGCGGCTTCATCGGAGGGGTGTGCCACGCCGGAGTAGGCTGGACGTGGCTGGGAATGAGGGTAGGGGCGCGGCGTGCGGCGTGCGGCGGGGAGCTGGCCGAGAGGGGGCCGAGGCGGCGAGCAGGCCGGCGGCGGGGCGAGCGGGAGAGGGCCGTGGGGGAGCCGGCGGCTAGGGTTAGAGGGCAGGGTGAGCCGCGAAGAGGAGGGGATAGCAGGGGGATAGGTCGCGGCGCAAGAGAGGGGGAGGGAGAGAGGAAGTGGGGAAAACAAAGAAAAAGGATAAAAAAAAGATAAATAAATAAAAAAGAAAAGAAAAATATAAAACAAAATACATTTATAATAATAAAAGGGTGGTAATAAAATAAAATAAGAGTTATCACTTATCACAATAACGATAATAATATTAATATTAAAAACAACATCCTCAACTAATAATAATATTGTTATTATTGAAATAATTTCTTAAATTTTTATCGCACATTTAATTTTTATTTCTTTATTATTATTATTACTATTTTGCTAATTGAACAAAGGGCGGTTCACTCAGCGGCACTGGCGAAGTCGCACGGCTTCACAATTATGTTTCGCATGTGCGTCGCATGTTGTCAAGTCCCGATGAGCCGGTCGAGGTCATGCGGCGTCAGCGAGGTCGCGTGTCAAGGACAAAACATTAATTTACCAGTGCAGAAGTGCAAAAACCCAGTTGGGATTGCCCCGCATTTCATATACATATATATATATATATATACACAATAGAAATAATCATTTGAAGCAGATAAAATTATATGGTAAAACATAAAAATTAGAAACATGCGGCAGCGCAAAGACCAGGTGTGACATGCTGGATTCCCAAGTAGTAATGGAATAAATAAATAAGGGTTTAATAATGTTGAGAATGTATTCGGTTGTTTTGGTTAATGAGATTAAGGTGATCGATAAAATATTGAATTGTGGGTTTTGCGATTAAATACAGTTGATTATAAATAATGAAGTGAATGGGAATTGAACATAGAGGAAATGTGAAGCCACTTTAATTTATTAGGGCTCTTCACCTTCTGAAATGACTATTTCATATATTAATAAATGCATTTTGAGGTGGCAGTAAAAGTTATAGTGTTGTGAGATGGTTTGTTTGATTGTGAACACATAAGTTGGGATAGAGTGTCTGTTACAATACATATATTTGTATATTCTTGTGATTTATGTAGACACCATACACATGTTGAGGACTATGTGTGAAACACCTGCATCTTCATGTGGGGGGGGGGGGTGTTTTTCCCAACATATGGTGAGGAGTAAAGATGGATGGGTACCCACTCTTTTCCTCTCTCTCTTCTAAGCGAGGTAGGTATGGAACATGCTATGATGGCCATAGGTCTATTACTGCTTTTGAAAGTGGTTGGGATGTATAAAGTGTATTTTGGATTTATGTGATAGTCCAGGTGTTTGTAGGTGAGGTGGTTTGTTCTGTCCCATGTGTCTTTAGGATGAGATGTGATTTTATTTCCTAGGCCTCTTTGTGATGAGATATGATGCGATGTTCTTTGAGGCCCAGGTGTGTGTGAGTGAGATGTGTTGTGAGGCCCAAGTGGGTTCGGGGAAGATGTGTTTTGAGGTTTAGGTGTGTGCTGAAGTGATGTGTTGTGATGCCCAGTGTGTGTGGTCATGACGTGTTTTATGGCCCAATTGTGTGCGGTAGGATGTGATGTGGTATACGAAAGGGATATGAGTGAGAGGGCACACGACGTTGTTGTTCAGTGTACCCTATCATTGATGTTCTTTACTCAATATTATATTATTGGGGTTGTGTTACTCAGTGAGAATGCCTTAGTGAAGTTGGGGTTGTTAGTATACATGTTTAGGTGCTATTTAGTCCTACTATTTTCTCACAAGACCATTAGTATGATTCTTTCACATGTGCATGAGAGGCTTTGGTTTTACTACTGAGTATACTTGTATGCCCACCCTATGTATATAAAACTTCTTTTAGATTTATAGGAGGGTTTCATGGGTCGGGCTAAGAATTACTAGCTTGTACCTTTGGACATATTCTACATTGCTATATTAGATTTTCTTTTAGGTATTTACTTTAGAGACATTATGGAATTTGTATTTGTTCTACTTTTTTCTCACATGTGGGATGGTTTTTGGATTTCTCTTTTATATTATGACGTGGTGTTTCTGTGGATGATTCATTCAATCTCCTAATATTGTTTCTTATAAAGGGTAATGCCTCCCATATTGTGATATTTTTACACCCTTAGTGCTAGTTTCCAACTCGGGGCCTACTGGAGGTGGGACCCAGGGGTCATTATCTCTCTCCACTCATTGTGGTATCTTTGAAGGGAGGAGGTCATGGTAGAGTTGTATCATAGATGATGGTTGAGTGATAAGATGGTGTTGGTGTTTGTAATAGTGTTGATTTCATGGGATGGTATGGAAACTATGCCAGTTGACCTTGGTACGTGACATAGTTTAAGGATAATGGCAAGGATAATGTATTTTAGGCTCCCTGTGATCCAGTGGATGTGTTATGAGATTATTTAACAAACAGGTGAGGTAGACCTGCTTATAGAGTAGAGACCAAGGAAAGGTACAAGAAGTATAATGACTTGTGTTTTTCTTCAAATTGGGTTGTTTTGGGAAGTCAAAAAATTATAAAATAAATAAAATTAATTAAAATGAATCCTTATAAAAATCCATATTACATAGCATAAGAAATGATTTTTTACTTTTCAGCTATGGATCGTTGTTATCATCCCCACATTTCTTAGGTAGTGGAGGATCATTAGTAAGATTTGGTTGATCACCATAGGGTTGATCTAGTTGAAGAGAATGATCAGTGGAAAAAGATATTACATGATTTATAGCAGCGGGGTTTGGGGAAGTATGAGGGGATATTTTTAGATGTCAAGACAAAAATCTGGCTGGAGGAGCTCAAGATAAATTTTATTTTGATCCATCCCCTGATAGAGTACTGTGTCCCTTTGATAGTCAATTAGATGCGGGTAGATGCACATCAGTGGTAGATGTTGTATCTGGGAGAGCAGAAGGAGGCAATTGTTTTCTGGGTCGACTTCCAAAAGGAGTTTCAGGAAGAGTTTATTTCATCGACCATGAAGTAGTAAATAGGAATGAATTTCTTTCACTTCAGAAGAGAATAATTTTAGTATGAGAGTTGGTAGTCTAGTTGAAGGACCTTCTACATTTTCCCCATATATTTTTCTCTATGAGGAGTCTTTGGCGAGACATCTTGAGGTGGCACTCTATCCTACTATATAGTATAAATTTACTCCTTTTATGTTGCTGACATATCTAGACATTTCGAAGAAGGAATAGGTTATTAAGAGGATGCACTTGTGAGGAGGTATACCGTGAGAGAAGAGATAACATATTTTTTAGATAGGTAGAGTTGTTGGTGGAATATATCAGGCACCAAGACCTTGGAGATTTTTACCAGCAGTGAATCAACCTCAGCAACTTCCTTTCTAGCATTGTAGTGCCAATGGTTTCTGTGATTTTCATGGGGATTTTTTCCAATGTGTTTATGTTGTGGGTTTCATGGTCACTGCTAGACCCAATTCCCAATAGTTACCCAAGCTCAATATGGTGGAGGTGTATAGGTTTAGTGTTGGACTGAGTAAAAATTTCCAATGAGGTTATTTTTATAGCAAATAAAACATGTTTTTTCTCTATCGAGGGGGATATAGAGTAGGTAGAGGCCAAGCAAAAGATATTATTTGTGTTCAGGGACCAACAAACGAGCATGGCCCCAATGTGGTCATCAACAGAGAGGTAGAGGAGATGGATGTGGTCAGCTGCACGTAGTGGAGGAAGCAGTTCCCTAGGGGAAAAGATCATTTAAGGTGCGATCAGTTTTTTAGAACCCTTTTTTGTTCCTTGTTTGATTCAGGATCTTCACAGACTTTTTTTCACCTGATCTTTCCCATTCTCTCAGAATAGACAGAGAGAGGCTTCCCAGGTCTTGGGTGTTGAGTATGCCGGTTAGAGGCCAGACGACCTTGTTTGATTTGTGCCTGGGGTTTAGAATGATTATGGGACCACATCTTTCCCATTGGGATCATTTCATGCTACTGATTTAACAATATGGTTTCATCCTCGATATCAACTAGTTTTGTTCCATACATGATTTTGTCAACTTCTTTTGGAGTGGAGTTGTGTTTTTGAATGTGTATGGCCAACGTGTGGTTTTCGTTGGTGAGTTGGGTTATTAGGTGGGAATTCTGCCTGTAGATCACCTTATTTCCTTGTTGAATGAGTTCTCAATAGAATAAGTGGACACTGAGATGTTAGAGGTTCCTATGGTCATTGGGGAGTTCCTGGTTGTTTTTCCCAAGTAGTTTTTGACGATACCCCCTCGTCGCGACATTGAGTTTGGGAATGAATTGTAGCATGTTACCTCTCTAATTTTGATGGATCCTTCTTAGATGGAACCTTCTACGTTGTGTGAGTCAAGGATTCCTGTAGATGATCTGAGGTAGATGGGTTTTATCCAGCCCATTGTGTCACCGTGGGGTTCTCCTGTGTTGTATTCTAAGAAGGAGAATGACAGTCAGAGGTTTTTTTATTGACCAAAAAAAGTTGAATCAGGAGACGATGAAGAACTGTTACCCTCTTCCATGGATAAATGATATTTTAAATAGATGAGAGGTTTGATTTGGTTTTCTAGGATTGATATGTTGTGTAGATATCACCAGTTGAGGGTGAAAGAGGGTGATATGCTAAAAATTTTCTTTAGATGCAGGTATATGAACATAGAGGTTTTAGGCATACCATTTTCTATCATAATTGCTTCATCTGTGTTCATGGGGATTATAAACTCCATGTACCATGACTTACTGGACTGGTTCATTTTTGTATTCGTCAATTATATCCTAATATAATTTAAGTAAGAGGAAGAGCATGCTGAGCATCTCATAACTATCTTGTAGGTTCCTTGATTCCACTATCTCTATAGAATTTTTTCCAAGTGTATGTTTCAGACATGGGATTCACATTTCCTTGGGCATGTAGTGTATCATCAAGGTGTGGAAGTAGAACCGTTGAATTTTTAATTAGTTTTCTCTTCAGCAAAACCTACTAATGTGGAAGAGGTTTTTAGTTTCCTTGGTTTCATAGGATATTAGTGGAGGTTTGTACTCAATTTCTATCGAGTTGCATTCCCATTGATTGATTTGACTAGGAAATTCCAAGATTTTGTGTGGAGTGACCTATGTCCGGCAGTGTTTGGTTACCTAAAGGGGATGTTGGCTATTGCTCAAGTTCTTTAGTTTCCTGAGGAAGGAGAAATTTTTGAGGTGTTTTGAAATTCTTCCCATATAGGTTTGGGATGTGTGATGATGCAGCAAAAGCAGTGATCTCTTATGGGTTCTAGCTGTTACATCTCTACAAGCATAACCATAACACCCATGATCTGGAAGTAGAAGCTATTATGTTCATGCTTAATTTGGGATAACATACCTCATTATGTAGGGATTTGTTTTCTTCACAGAAAACAAGAGTCTGAGGTATATATTTTCCTAGTGTGACCTGATTCTACTAAATCAGAGGTGAATGGAGTTTATTTAGGACTCTAATTTTGATATCTATTACACCCAAGGAAATGAAAATTTCATATCTGATGCTTTGAGAAGAATGTCATAGAAGGAGGTTGTTTTGGAATCTGTGGATGCTTGTAGAGATATGGAGGAGTTGGAAGTCTTCCACATAGATACAAGAGTGGATAGTGGTAAAGGCTATTGGTTTTAGATGATGGTGTAGTATTCTATGACGAAACGGGTTGAGGAGTCTCTGTGGGGAGAGTCAGAGGAAGAGGTGATGGAAAATCTTGTTGGATATGGAGATGATCTATAGGTATGGTAAGAGGTTGGCCAGAACTGGATGTTGTTTTGTGGAAAGGTGTTTTTTCTAGTAGAGATGCACAAGGGAGTTCTATGTGAGTTTCATAGATCACCTTTAGCAGTGCACCTTGGAGTTTCCAAGATAAACTATGGCTTGAAGATGCAGTTTTGGTGGCCCGGGATGAATCATGCAGTGGAAGAGTTTATGTCTCTGTGTTTGGATTTCCAGTAGGTAAAGTCCAAGTATCCTGTTCTTGGTGGTTTGTTTTAGACCATGTATTTTATCAAGTGGAAATGGGATGACATATTTATGTATTTCATCATTGGGTTACCCATATATTAGGGTGGTTGTGATACAATCTGGGTGATAGTGGATTGGTTGATGAAATCATCCCACTTCTTAGAGACCAAGGAATCATGCAGAGTGGATGATTTATCTAAGAGGTATATGAATGATGTGGTGTAGTTTCATGGATTTATAAGGTATATTGTCTCGGATTGGGAAACATGTTTTACCTAACAATTTTGGAGGGGATTGTAGTATGATTTTGGAACTTAGTTACACCTCAACACTTCTTTCTGACTTCAAATATATGGGAATATGGAAGAGACTATCCATAAGTTGGATGATATGTTGTGGGAGTGCGTCTTGGAATTTGGTGGATCTTTTTTACAACACTTTCCATTTTTCAGAGTTTTATTATAATAATATCTATCATTCTTCCATTAGTTTGGATCTATTTGAGGCTTTGTATGGAAGACCGTGTCATTCTTTGTTGTGCCAGATGAAGGTTGGGGATATGGGTGTTCTTCATATCGATGTTGTGTAAATAATGAAGGTGAAGGTTTATCTTATAAGTGAAATTATGAAAGTGGGGAAGGAATGACAGATGACTTAATCCGATCAGAGAAGGAGGCCCTAAGAATTTGAAGTCGGAGACCATGTGTTCTTGAAATATTCCCCTTGACGTGGGCAATGGATGTTTGGTAGAGGGAGTAATATTTCCTCCATGTTTGTTGGACCCTTTGAGGTGTTGGGGGCGGGGGAGTTGGTGATGTGGCATACCGGTTGGTGTATCCACTATGGTTAGAGAGGATCCATGACGTCTTCTAAATATCTCATCTTCATAAGTATCTTCACGATGAATCCCATGTAATTGAATGGGTAGAGTTGGATATTGAGGCTAACATGATGTTTGTGGAGTAGCTAGTATAGATCCTAGATCATCAAGAGAAGGCGCTATATAGAAAAACCATTCCTTTGGTTCTTGTGTCATGGAGGCATGGTGGCCAGGAGGAGAGTACTTGGGGGTGAGAGATGTAGATGCATGCCTAGTACTAGGATTTGTTTGAAGATTTCCTTTTCTATGTTTTTCTTTGTGATGTACTTTTTGGATCCTTTTTTTTATGAGATGACCTATTTTCCTTGTATTGTCATGTGTGTGGTGTGATGTGTGATAAATTACTGACATATTAAAATGGGAGGACCTGATTCCTAATCAAGAATCATTAATTGTGACGTGATTAAACCCTTGCAGGTGAGTCTATGCTTCCCAGAGTGGATAGTATCTTGACATGGAGGATAGAATTCCCCAATTTGTGTGTTCTAAGTGGTGAATTTTGTTGGTTGTGTGGTAGTGCAGTTTTTTGGTTGGAGTAGTTCTTTGTTAGGGATGCATGGAGATTGAGATGATTGTGCAATGGTTATGTGGAAATGTGGTTGTACAGTTGTTGTGTGGTAGTGTGGTTATATTAGAGGAGATGGTTTATAGTTTTGGTTCTAGTGATGTGGGTTTTCAGTGTGTCTTGTGGCCATTTGGGTTGGCTTGTTGGGATGGTGGTAGCATTTGAGGAATTATGGGAGCTTTGAGAGGTATCTCATGGGGTTGTTGTTCAGACTCCTTTCCATCTGGGATTTGTCTCGGATTCTTGACGGTGATAATCATTTTAGAGTTATCTAAATTAACTATTTGTGACTTCCCGGTCCATTACATTATATGTTTTTGTCATCTAAAGTGTTAATAGGAGGCTCAAGGGGAGTCTAGAGATGTTCTTTTGCTAAAGATGAGAATTAGGGTGATTACACGTCGTGTAATTAGATTACACGGTGTGAACATTGGTTTCATAGCTTTTCAAGGAAGTTTCATGGCGTGGATACATTTTAAGTGACATGAATAAGGGTTTCATTCCATGTCATATTTCTGGGTTTGAAAAATAAAATAAAATAAAGTGGAAAAACGTTTTTTAGTGGAAACTGAACATCTGGGATTACATGAAGTGAAAGGGGATTACACGTCATTTAATACCCAAATCATGAGTAGTTTTAAAAATATACTTTTCAGAATTTTTATTATTCATTCGACTTACTATCTTATTCCTCTCATTTTTAGTGAACTCCATTCACCTCTCGGTTTCCTTCAATCCTTTCTCCTTCCCTCTTCAATCCATTGAACCCTATGATTGTTTGTTGGTGATTCGTGGATAGACTGTGGTAAGTTATTTCCCTTTCATGGTTGATTTATCTTCCATTTTTATGTTTAGAATCCACTATGGTGGTGTTTATTTAGTTTAGGATGTGGGTATAGTGTTTTTAAATGGATCCTTGGTGCAGTGTAGGTTGATCCCCATTTTTCATGGTGCGGTTGTGGTTTAAAGGCATTATTCTTCACCCCATGGTTTGAAAATATTCCTTGCGGAAGGATTCCATTCATTTATCTCTATTTTGCATCATGTGGGAGAGGATTTACTTTTTTTATCTACGAATTATGGTTTTTATTTCTTAAATTAATTATAAATAATCGGGTAATTGAATTGAAGGGTATAAGGGTAAGGTTCACATGTTTTTACATCCATGATATGATTATGATATTGTGATTGTTTAGGATTTATTCCCTATTGAAAATTGTGGCAGTTGGTGGTTTTTTGTGATGGATAAATTTTCTATGGTTATTTATTTGTTTTAGACTATTTTGTATCACCCTAAAAATTGGAATTGTTTAATTATTTATAGTTGGATAATGAATTGTTTTTCCCAGGATATGGTTTGTGTGACAATGCCCCAAAGAAAAGTAGAATGTGATAAATGTTTTGTAAACTTAAAATGTGTTTTTATGGGGTGATGTGCAATTTTCTATGATTATTATATGTGCATGAAGTGTATGGAATGTGGTTGTAAAGTGTGGTCTTGATGGATGTGGTGTGATTATGTAGTAGGGATTCAAAACTAGTTTTTCTGTAATGTGTTTCTTGATGTTGTTGTTTGGACATGCTTTTTAGGAGGTGAAGTGATAGTCTGTGGGTTGTGCTTTTGGGCTATTGACATGATGCTATTGGATATGACATGTTGCTTGTGATTTTTGGTTATTTTTTTCTAGAATCCGGAGTTGTAATAGGAAAAATAAATAATGGTTTAATAATTTTTGGAATGACTTGGGTTTGTTTTGTTAATGATATGAAGGTGGTTGATGAAATATTAAATTATGGGTTCGTGATTAAATGAGGTTGATGGTAAATACTGAAATGAATTGGATTTGAGCATAGGGTGAATGTGAATCTGCATTAATTTATCAAGGCTCTTCTCCATCTGAAATGACTATTGTTGATACTAATAAATGCCTTTAGAGGTGGCCGTAAAAGTGACGGTGTTGTGAGATGGGTTTTTAGATTACGAACACATAAGTTGGGATGGAGGGTTTGATAATATAATTATATTTTTATATTATTTTAATTTCTATATTCACCCCAATTATGATGAGAACTGTGGGCTGAACACCCACATCCTCATGCAGGGGGTGTTTTTCCCAATATTCGATGAGGAGTACGGATGGATGGGTACCCACTTTATTCCAATATTTCTTCCAGATGAGGTAGATATGGAATATGATGTGATGGATGGAGGTATGTTAGTGCTTTATATGGTTGTTGTGATGGCCTAAGTGTCTTCAGGTGAGATTCCATAACACTGGTGTTTGTGGGAACGATGGTTTGTGCTGTCTTAGTTGTCATAGGGATGATATGTGATGTGGTTTCCTAGCTATCTTTGGGATGAGATATGATGAGATGTTTTGTGAGGGATAGGTGTGTGTTGGAGGGTTGTGTTGTGAGGACCAGGTGTGTGTGGGTGGGATGTGTTATGAGGCCTAGGTGTGTGCAGGCATGATGTGTTGTGAGGTCCAGATGTGTGCAGGTGATATGTGATGTGGTATATAGAAGGGATGGGAGCTCCAGGATGTAAAACGTTGGGTGAGAGTGGAATACCAGTGGGAAAGTGGTATGTGGTACCCTATAACTGATGTTATTTACTTTATATTATGTTACATGGCTTACATTTCTTTGTGATCATGCCTTGGTGAGGTTGGGACTAAATTAGTATACATGTTTAGGTTCTTTTTGGTTATTTTTTTTCTCAGAGGAGAATTAATATTCTTTTTTCACATGTGAAAAAGAGACTTTGGTTTTTCTACTGAGTATACTTGTATTCTCACCCTACATATATAAAACTTTTTTCAGTTTTCCAAGAGGATTTCATGGACTATGCTATGAGTTACTAGATCAGACCTCTGGACAGCTTCTGTGTCGCTGCCTTATCTATTCTTTTGGGTATTTACTTTAAATGATTCATTGTATATGTATCATTTCAACATATTTCATGCATGTGGGATAGTTTTTGATTTATATTTTATATTATTCATTCAAGTTATTGTGGATGATTCATACTATCTCCCAGTATTGGTTTTATAAAGGGTAATACCTCCAATATTTTGAGATTTGTACACCCTTGGGGCTAGTCACCAACCTTGGGCCTACTGAAGGCAGGACTCGATGGTCATTATATCTCTCCCTTCATTGTGATATCTATGGAGGCATGAGGTAATTAAATAGAGTGAGGATTATGGGATTTAGTTCATATATTAGAGTCAAATTAGATATCTAAATCATGAAGGAGTTTCAAGCACCAACAAGGGTTTTAGAATCAGATTTTCTTCAATGAAGCGTGGTAGGTGTTTGTGCTCTTGTTTGGATGCCCAATTCTTCCATCTTGAAGCTTTTTTAGTTCATATTTACTGTTTATTTATAATTCATCCCAACAGTAATGTTTAATGATGGTATCAATTTAAAATCACGATGATGACAATTTGAGTTTGAGGTTTTAATGCTTTAATGATTTGTACTTCTTACAAACAAATTCAGTTCGAATCAACTTGATTTCATTTATTCTTGATCTCCCACATTGTAATTATTTATTTTCATTTATATCTTATTCAATTAAACTTGTTTTCAATTAAAATTCATATTTTAAACATAAAATAATCACATTTATTTTTATTTCTTTCTTTTGGCCATCAGAGAATTAAGATGGTTGTCAAACAGTTGAGCTGAGACCTTTAATTATGAATCTTTTGGCTCAAAAAACATTGCACTTGTATTACATGATTTTGATTTAGATATTTTTTTTCATCTGGTACTTATGATTTTTTTTAAAAGGTTGGGGCCAAACCCTCAATTTATTATTAAAGAAAATACCTCTTTAGACTGGGTAGTGGGTGACCCATTACATAGCCCAAAGGCCCAAGGCCATGTGGCCTGCAATCTGGACTAGAAATCCCATTTTTTTCCCAAAGGACCCCTCAGTGAACAGTACTGCTACAGTACCACGTAGCTATAGTCCCTCCGCCACTACAGTGTTGCTGCTACTACAGTACCCTGCTATAGTACTTGGGAATTCTCCCCTGCCCGGATTTGATCCTGGGTGTTTTGGATGCCAAGCAGGAGCCTGAACCACTAGGGTACAGGCTCGTTGGCATGAAAAAAAATAAATGATTACATTATGATCAAATTGGTGTTATACTATAAATAACAGTCTTGTTCTATAGTTTTTCACTGCCTTGTTTATCTATTTTTGAATTGATGCATGTAATATATGATTTTTTTTTTCATATCTTGGTTGACGTGAAATACAAACTACTTGGGTTCTTTACTTCTTGGGTGCTCCACTTATTGGGTGTTTCACACCCTTTTTTAGACAATTAAGAGTGAAATAAATATTCTACCGAGGTCCATCTTAGCTTCAAAAATAATTTTCTATAGTTAAATTTGAAGGTAAGGGATTGATTATTAATTATTACATAATTTATTTTTATGTTAAAATTTATTCTAAATCAAAAAATTATTATCTTCATAATTAATATGTATATATATGTTTTCTAGAATTCTGTTTTAGAAATTCCTTAACTAGGAATTTATTTTCAATATTTAGATTGAAATTATGTTTTAATAAAATAAACAAGGGTGTAATATATTCATGTGTATATTATTTTGATAATATTTTCAAGTTATTTAATTTAAGGCTTATAATTTCCAATTTATATTTATGTTATATTATATATTAATTTTAAATTTCACGTTATAATAATATTTATCCATATATATATATTGTATTCACCAATCATGTTAATTTATTCTTAATACTTCTAATTTAAATTTTATAATTATTTAAGGGATTTATAATGTTTCTAAACATATATTTTATTCTTATAATTTAAAAATATGAATATATGTTATTATTTTATGTACAAGAGTTAATATTTTCAGGATCTTGTATTTTATGTATTATTTTCATGTAATGGAATCAAATCATTTGAAGTTAACATTTTACATACATGTCATACACAATCATATTTATGTATATATTTATTAACTATTCATTGAACTCAATATATACATGTATATAATACATATATAAAGATGTGCATTGAATAAATTGACCATTTGTTGGAAACTAATTTCAAATGGATGTTTTTTTGAGTTTTATTAATGAATTTTTAATACATGAATGTTAATTTTTTTCATTAAGATTTCATGTATTTATGAAATGTCTAATGGTGATGAGATTTAGTTATTACAGATCTAGAAACTTTTCTCCTATGTCAGTTTATGTATATATATATAAACATATAATTATATGTTACCATTCTTTTAAAGAAAAAACACCAGTGGAAAATGTATATATATAAGGTATGGTTAAATTGTGTTTATAAAATTAGGAATATGAAAATTTTAAACATGATAGAGAAGTGGGGAGTGAACCAATCCTTTAGGATTGTGGGTAGTCCCAAACACACATGAATGTTTCAAGTGGCCTCATGGTTTTGTTGTCAGAATCTTACATAATGTTTTCTGAAAAATCACTTTCTAATTTTTAAATCATTTTCAAAGTGTAAGTATTTTAAAAGTGTTATATTAATTTCCAAATTATAACTGTTTTTGAAAATTATTTTCAAAAGTATTTTAAAATATATTTTGAAAATTATTATCAAAATTATTTTCAAAAGGTATTTTCAGAAGTAATTTTTATAAAAGGGTTTTCATTAGTTTTTAAAACCCCTTACTAGGTGATTTTATGCCCATACTTGTTTATAAATGTTTTTCACAAGTCTTTTATAAGATTTAAGATGTGGGAATTCACTTTTGGAGTTAGAGAACACGTAGAAGAATATTTATTTCATTTTATTTTTTTGAACAACTCTAATGAAATTCCAATTTGTTATCTAATTTCCAAGAACCTAGACCTGAAAATTTCCTTTAATGTAAAATGTTTTGTATAATATTCTGTTGTATTTTTATAAAAAAAATATAAAATATTTTTATCACTGAATCTGGAAGTGTATGTTCATGGTCATTACATTTGGTATCAGATCAATAGTTTAGAGAAGTTTTAATATTAGATGTTTTATTTTGAGAAAAACAATCGGAATGATCAAAATTTCATTAGGAAATTTAGTTTTATTAGAATTTCTAGTTTTATTAATTTTGAAGATGAAAATTTAGAATTTTCTTAAGTTTTACGAACCAATGGTGAGTGAACAATTCATTTAGGGTGGGGGGGGGGAGAATATTGCATCCTAATTTTTAATAAAAGAACTATCTATTTATTTTCAATATTTTGATTTTAAAAATAATCCATTTTTAGAAATAATAATATTAATAAAACAAAATTTTAAATGATCACTAAATTATTAATTAATAAAACAAAAAAATAAAATAATTATTATGAAAATTTATTAAATAATATTTTTAATAGTTAATCAGATAATTATATCAAATTAGTCCACATGTTGAAAATAACTTCATTATGTTTTAACATAATCGGGATTCATTAATTATTGACCTGAAATAATATTTTGATTATAAAAATTTTGTATTAATAAATATAGTTAAAGGAATTATAATTTAACACATAAAATAAAATGATTTAGAATTATAAATACTTAAATTTATATAAATTGATTTTATTAATTATATTTAGCAGTTAGTTTTATACAACACTTTTTATTGTAATTAAGATTTTATACTTACATAGTACATTGAAAAAAATTGATAAAGTTATGTTAAAACATATAATTGATAAAAATAATTAAATAAAACTTAATTCATAAAAATATATAAATAATAGTATGATAATTATATATATATATGATAATTATTTTGAATTATTCAATTTTTATAATATATTTTATTATAAAATATTGAAATTATAAATATATTTTGATAATAATATTAAAAATAGTATATATATATATACATATAATAAAATTATATGTTTTTTATTAAATATATGAATTTATTTCTGTGCATAAATATTGATATTATAAGAAAATAAATAAATAAATAATGAAAATAAATTAAAATAAAATAAGAAGAAAGAAAGAAAGAAAATCATCTATGATAATGAGAAAAGGGGATTAAGTTTTTAGGTTTTAGTTGAAGCCAGGGGGTTTGAGCATTATATCTTGAGGAAGTGATCGAGCTCAGAGAAGGAGGATCGACCTCAGATGGGTTTCTTTTAGGAAGGCCAAGTTACATGGAGACAAGAAATAACTTCTTCTAGAGGCAAATTGCAGTTAGGTGGGGTTGAGAAAGGATAATGGTATTGAGTGAAGATCTAAGAATCGAATTCCAATTCTAAACTGAGAATGATTTTTCATTATCGATGATGGTTTTGGACTCAGATCTTTTTTCAACAAAGAGAGGTTAGTGTTTGTGCTTTTGTTTTCATGTCTGATTCTTCCATCATGAATAATATCTAGTTCATCATTAGTATTGATTTCTTCTTCTTACCAATTCTGATGTTTAATTATTTTATTAATTTGAAATTGATGTGTCAACAATTTCAATTTGGGGTTTTAATTCTTTAATGATTTGAAATTTCTGCCAACGAATTCAGTTGGCAATTAGTTAATTTAGTTTCTACTTTTTTGGTTAGATTATAATTATTTATTTTATTTTTTGTGGATCATTAAATTAAAAATATTTTTTCTTTAATATGTAGACTGTAACCATAAACAAATCAAATTTATCTTTCTTTCAATGTTTTGGCCTTTGGATAATTTATATGGCTATCAAACATTTGAGGTGAGACCTTCATTTTTATATCTTCTTTATCAATAACCATTTCACTTGAAGTAAATGAATTTTATCTGGCTGTTTTTTTTCATCTCATACTTACGAAAGTGGAATAAATGAGCATATTATGATCGAATTAGAGTTAGACTATAAATAGGATTATTGTTCCATAGTTTTTCACTTGTTTATTTATTTTTGATGTGATACACACACCATTTGATGTTTTTTCACATACTGGTTGAAGTGTTTCATGCATTTATTGGGTCCTACACTGCTTGGGTACTGAACTTCTTTGGTGTTGCACACCCTTCATGAGAAAATTAAGAGAAAAATAAATCATCTGTAATGGTCCTTCTTAGATCTGTCAACAGTCTTCTATAGTTTAATTTAAAGGTAGTGGATTATTTATCTTTTTAACATGTTTTATTTTTACGTTCAAATTTATTGGTAAGGCAAAAATTATTATTTTCATAATTAATAAGTATATTTTTTTTTCTAAAATTATATTTTATAAATTCCTTAACAAGGATTTTATTTTCAAAGTTTATATTGAAATTATGAAATAATAAAATTAATATGGGTGTAATATATTCATATGTATATTATTTTTAAACATTTTTAATCTATTTAAGATAAGATTACTAATTTATAATTTATATTTGAGTAGGAGTATATTTTATTTTTAAATTTCATGTTCTAATAAAATTTAACAGATAGGTATATATATGTTATATTAAATCTTCAAATTCATTTATTTTTAAGAATTATAATTTAAAGTTTATAATTATATAAGGAAGTTATAATGTTTTTAAATATATATTTTAATATCATAATTTCAAAATATAATTATTTGTTATTATTTTATGTACAACACTTAATATTTTCAAGATCTTGTATTTCATGTAATGGATTCCTATCATATGAAGTTATAATTTTACATACACGGCATACAAAATCATAATTATGTCCAAATTTATTGATTAATCCTAACACACCAAACATATACACACATATATATATATTTTATATATATATATAAACATGTTTATTGAATAATTTGTTCCTTTGTAGGAAACTAATTTCAAAATAGATTTTTTTTGTGTTTTATGAATGAAATTTTAATACATGAATGTTAATTACTTATTTATTAACAATTCTTCTATTTTTAGAATGTTTAATAGTGATGATATTTAGTTATTCCAAATCTAGAAGATGACTTCCTATAAAAGTATATATACACATAAACATATAAATGTATGTTTCCATGTTTTTAAAGAAAAATATTCAGTGTAAAATGTATAAATATGTAAGATAGGATTAATTTTTTTTTAAAATTATGCACTTTAACATTGTAAGATTGTGAGGGAAGTGGGGAGTGAACCCATCCATTAGAAAAGTAGGTAGCCTATTGGATTTGTTTTCAAAATAATTCATAATGTTTTAAAAAAAATCACTAGATCATTATTGAATAGTTTTCAATGTGTAAGTATTTTGAAAGTGTTATAGTACATTCAAAATAATAAGTATTTTAAAATGGCACTTTCAAAATTATTTTCAATTTTTTTTTTTAAATTACGATCAAAAGTATTTTCAAAATGTGTTTTTATAAAATGGTTTTCACTTGTTTTTAAAACCCCATATTGTGTAATTATATGCTCAAAACTTTTTTTAAACGTATTTCATAATCCTTTTAGAAGTTTTGAGATGGATGACTTGAATTTTGGAGTTAGCACATGCATACCGAAGTATTTATTTTATTAATTTAATTTTTTGAACCACTCTAATGAAATTTTAATGTGTTGTATAATTATATATAACCTATATTGAATAAGTTCCTAGAATGTAAAATGTTTTGTGTATTTTGTAGTTCTCTTTTTATTAAATAAATACATAGTATTTTTAGTATTAAATTTGAAAGCGCAGGTTTAGGGTCATTATAGGGTTTACTCCCCATTCCAGTCCTATTTATGTTCTAAGATATAAATCAATACCCAATGAATTGGAGGGAGAGATTGGTCCCACCCATATTGGTTATAACATAACCATTATCTTTTATTATAACATAACCACCATCCTTGGTTATAACATAACCACAACCACATATTTAAAATCATACATATGTGTTCCATAAGATCAAAAACAATTCATCATATCAGAAGTAATGAAATTAAATTAGTTTCATAAAAATTTCATCAAAACATAACTTATGTAAAAGAAACATGTTTCATAATCATTTCATCTCACTTCATAAAATCATAAACCATGGAAAAAGAAGCGGGTTTAATAGTAATTTTTTCATGATATAACCTTTGGAAGTGAGATGGGTTTTATAAATACCCAGTCATCACAAATATAAAACATCTAGAGAAAAAAAAAATGGTGTTCTTGGATCATATCCTCAGTAAAGAATAAAAAACATTTAAATATGTCGTATTATATGGAAAATTATTTTTAACTACGTCTTTAAACATTTATTGAGGGAAAAAAACTTTTAAATTTTACAAATAATATTTAAATTTTTTTTTTCAAAATCCCTTTTCTTTTGAAATAACCTCGAAAACTTATAAAAGAAGCAATAAAAATCATTTAAAACATATCATAAGGAAAATATCCTTTCCACTTTGAAATAATAATTTTAGGACATAAATCATTTTTAAAATCCTAATCTTTGAAAATAACCATGGAAACTAATAAAGGAATAATTAATAATAATTTAAAACATTTATTGAGAAAAATATTCTTTCCACTTTGAAAAAATATTTTAAAACATAAAAATTTGAAAAATCCTCTTTTTGGAAATAAAATTGGAATCATATAAAGTAAGATTCAAAGAAAATAATGGTCATGATATAAATAAATTTTGTTCTTATCGTACATGTTAAAAAATATTCCATTCACAATTTCAGTAAAATACAATCATGCATTGTTTTTGAAAACAATAGGAAATTGAATTTTAATTTTTTTTAAAAAATAAAATAAGGGTAAATTGAATTTAAAATATCTTTAAGAATTATTAAAACATTTTTGAAAATAGTTTTTAGAAAACATGGTCATGGAAGAAAAAGTATATTCAACCGAAGAGAGAGATAAAGCCGGTTTTCTTTAAAAACAATATTTTTGAATATTGAGTATATAAATTGATAAAAATGAATTAAGAACATGTATTATCAAATAATAAATGTAGGAGAATAAAAATAATGAATTTATTTAGATATATATCCTAATATTTCATCATTAAAAACAAAACCATAAACAACCCTGATTAAAAATGAGATTGCAACATCAAACCCTTACCACTTTAGTATTTTTTGAATCATAAGCCCCAATAAATCATAATAGAAAATGAAAAATTAAATATAATTAATAAAATTATATTCATTATATAACATGTATAATTGGTACTATATACACGTCATAATATAATATAGGTGCATAGAATAACTTATGTCTCAAAGAAGGTAAATTAACATAGAACCCGTTACAACTTTGGTAAATTTTAAATCTTAAACCCTTGAAAGAGTGATAATTAATTGTACATGTAAATCAAAATAATATTCCGGATAATAACAATAAAATAAAATAATGGTAATTATATACACTACATAAATGAAACATGTGGTGAATATGGAATTTTTATAATAGAAAATAAAAGTGAGGCGTAAATCCCTTACCTTAACCTGTGAATTTATTCATACCAATTAGAACCTACTATATAATAAATATATGTTTATTATAAATATATTATAAAACCATAATTATATATATATATATAATACAATATATGTTTTACTTATGAAATTTTATCAAATGTTTATTAATAATTTCATGTTTAAGTCATATTTCGGGTAATAAACGCTTTGTTTTTCATGTACGTTTTGATTTGGTATTTTCGGACCTCATAATTTAATCATGTATACATAATAATGATAAATTTTATCATTATATAAATATAATATATAATCAGATTATATTTTTTTATAGTAATTCATAAAAGTTAGATATAGAAAATACAATAAACTATTCCTAGAGACGGGAGGTCGTATGTACGCATGAACACAGTTTCCATTTCCTTGACATATTAAAAAATACAGGTAAATAATATTTTAACTTTATATAATTTTCTTATTTTATATATATGACATATATTTATTTAAATATATCCTAACTATATTCCATGTAAAGCGTACATGAAAAACTATTTACATTCCATCATGAGGTGGTAGTCTGCTATACAAATGAACAACATTATCATATCCTCCATGAGATGAAAATTAAAAAGGTATAAATAACATTATATTTAAATAAATATAGTTATGTTACAAATATAATATATATATAGTATATACATCATCATACCAAACAATGAGATATGTTTATGGAAAATGTGTTTGGTCGGTTCGTGTGGCGGTAGTCCGTCATACACATGAGCAACATTATCATTTCCAATTTGAAGTAAGAGGAGATGTATGAAGGTCATGACCATAGTATAATAAAATATAAGTACATGTATGATACCTTGGTTTTTTGTTTTCATTATTTTATAATATTTTAAGTAGGTGGAATATGAAATAAAATAAAAATACATATTTAACAATTTTATATCTTCTTAGGAGAACCTCTTTACATGTACACCTAAAACCATTACAAGAGCTATTACTAAGTGAACTAAGGCCTATAATATTATGGAAGGTAATTAATGAAGGTATTTGGGTAGGTATTTGGTGAAAAAATGGTCTTGGAGGTGTGAAGTTGAGAGGAGAGGGGTGGCCTTTTATAAGTGAGGTGAGTGACACACTTGTAATCTTTTGAGAAGAAAAATGTGTACCCATGATTTTCACATTCAAAAAATGATCTAAAATGGCCCAATATTAAATATTGTAGATTATAGGATATAAATATGTCCATAAAATTGTTTTTGGAAAATTTCATATGTCATTTTACCCCTAATTGTTTTAGTTTAACCCACCAATAATCCCGTTTTAACCTTAATCATGATAATTTTTTTTTTCTATTATCACTTTTAATTTTTTTAGAAAATTTACTTGAACTTATTATATAATTTAAATTATTCTAATAAAAAATCTTTAATCCATTTTTAAAAATTCTATTAACATAAGTGAAATAATTTACGGTAAAATTATTCCTACCGACGCGATAAAAAAGCGATTTTCCAAAGAGAAATATTTTAAGTGTAAAATATATTTATATAAAATTTCAAATGGAAATTGATTAAAATTACCTAAATTTAATTAATACGTATATAATTGAACTAATTTTAATTTTAAAACCATATTACTATAATTTTTATATTTTTAAATTCATTAAAAGAAATGACAGTTTTTAAAGAAAATTAGTATTTTTCACTATTGATTGAAAACTTTATCTCTTTAAAAAATTATGAAACATTTACTCCAATATTTATTTGACATGATTAATTTAAAAAATTAAATTTATTTTTTCAAATAAATATTCTAATGGTAGAAAAAATTATCTTTAAAGTAAGCGTGAAAGAGGTTACAAAACTATTTTTTAGAAAAATATAATTTTTAAGTGTAAAATTAGGTTTATTATTATCTATTATCCAGAAAACACATAAAATGAATGTTAAAAAGTTTATTAAATATTTGATATATAAATTTACTTAAAATAATTCCACAATATATATATTTTTTAATTTATTTAGGTAAATTGTGTTTTTGTGTATGAAAAATGTTTTTCAGAAAAATATTTCATTTGCTTTCAAATAGTTTTTAATTTCATTTATAATTAATTTGTCACCAAATAATTGATTATATATACATGTGTAGAAAATATATTTTCCTAATTTATTTAATCCTATTAATACCCGCTATTTAAATGGATAGGTGTTAACTATCATGTTAAATAATTATATTTTAATTGTATGTCACTTTTTATTTAAAGTCGATGTTGTATGTAACATAAGCTACACTCAGTGTTGTTGTAACATAAGATAAACTCAACATTGTTTGAAAAGTAATCTAAAATATATGTTGTGTGTAATTGCAAATATTTAAAATATTAAATTTACTTGAAAAAAATATTTCAAAAAATGTCAAGGTGTTAAACATGGTTCCACTTGACATAATTATGATATATATATATTTATATGTTATTTAATATTTCATGTAATTCAACGAGTGTACTTTTATTAACTTAGTAGAGGGAACCACATATCCTCTCTAATTCAAAATTTTTGAACCTTCTAGGTTAGTAATGTAATACCATAATACCATCCCATATTCCTTCCCCACATCCTAGAGCTTCCGGTATTTCAAGGAAGTCATCTTTTCAATGCATAATGTAAAATAAAAAAGTGGTTGATTAAAAAACGTTATAACTCTTAACTAAGTACTTTTAATTAGATTTCCTATTCTCCCTTATATAAATATATTATATCCAATATAAAATAATCACTTAATTATATTAAATATAAATAATTGTAATTATAATGATTTAATGACCATTATCCATCACCTTTCCATCATATATGAAAAGAAAACATTGCTCGTGTGTACATGAGGAAAACCAACTCCACGGAGCGATGCATTTTATTTTTCATAAATGATTCAAATTGATATTTATGATGATGTATTTAATAAATAGATTTGATATTTTTATATTATTATAGTTATATAATTTTGAATTATTATTTACTTTTCTTTCATTCTATCCATCAAAAAGTGGAAACATTAATTATGGTATGTATGAACTACCATCTCCAAAAAGTGATTCAATTAAATTTCAATTATAAATTTATATTAATAGTTATAAAATTTTATAAAATAATTAAATATGTTACCCATAATATTAATAAAATTATAGAGATGATGCAACCATGATCAATGTATAGGTTCAAGGACTTCTGAACTGAAATTTGTATGATAAAAGATCCGTAATCACATGAAATTGTAATTTTAATAAATAATTGTTAATAAACAGGTAATAAGATGTTATAAGTAAGCCATATATGGTATGATAGAAATTATTATAATTAATTAATAGATTTATAATTAATCTATATTAATTATACATAATCGTTTAATGAAAATGAAGTAAGACGTGACATGATGCAAGGTTTTATGTCACAATCTCATTCATTTTTGGGATTATCTATTCCAAAAATAAAATGAGAAAAATTTCAGGGATCTTATCCTAAAAAAACTATTTTATTATCCTATATTTATTTCCATAAATTTCAATTATTGTTTTCCATATTTCTCTCTTTTTTACTTAAAATTGTTGAGAAAATGTTTTTAAAGAAGAGCCGACCATAATTAATCTTTGGTCGATGAAAACTTTCTTACATATCCAAGTTATTAAATTGTTTTATGAAAGTTATTAATTATAATTATGATTTTACAAAAAATTTATTTTCTATGCCTTTGAATTTATTTAAAAAATTTATAAAGGAATCGTTCTGAATGATTTTCAGAATAATCATTTTTGACTTTTTTAAAAATTGTGAATGGAATGTTTTATTTTAACTTATAAAAATGAATATATTTTATCACTTTAATGACCATTATTTATTTAAATAATACTCTATAATCTTCCATGTTTATTCTAAAAATTTTTTATCCATATTCTAGAAATTTATAAGTAAAATTTTAACAAAATAGAATGTGTTTTTTCCTTTATATTAAAAGAAATGTTTTAAGGAGCATTTAATGGTATTTTTATTATATGTAAACATATGTTATGGAATATTATTCTTCACTGAGGATACAATCATATGATAAAATAAAATTTAATTCAATAAATAGATTTTCTTGATAATAAATTATGTTCTATTCTATGAAACCTATGTCTTTTCCATTGGTTAATTAAATTATGATGAAATCACTAGGAAACCCATTTATTTTCCATATTTATGTTACTATGAAATGATAGAATGATAATGAAAACTGTTTTATTTCTAGGACATATGATATGATTAGTATTTTATGATCTCATAGTACACATATATTTGGTTTTCCTTATGTGATGGGCGGGTCCATTAAAGAACTCTAATTAATTTTTTAAATCTGTATACCTTATGATATAATTTTGAAAAATGTGTTGAAGTGATTGATTCATTATGGGAAAAAAGTAGTAATTCCTAATCCACTATAACATGTGGAACATGTGGAACATGTGGTGATTCATGATCAACTTTGATATAAACAATAATTGATGGGATATGGTTTTCTTTAATATGGGAAACATGTGTTGATACCTATTTCACTTTGATATGATTGTCTTTATCAGAATCCTTGACTGATTATAGAGTTCGTAGGCCTATGATGGTTCCAAAATATTTTTACAAGTTTGTATGCTTATGATTTAAACTCATGGATAATGATTCAATTTTAATGTTTCTTCATTCTTATGATTCATTTTTTTGAAATGATAATGCTTAATTCCATGAATAATGTTTATGATATATGAAAAATTGGGTAATCAATACATAAGTTACGATCATGAAATGACACCCTTATACCTATATTATGATTTAAAATGATCAGAAAATGATATATCCTATGTTTACCCTTATTTAGAATCTAATCCCCCATTCTTATGTTTACTTGACCGAGGTTGTAAAAAAAGATTTCAGGTAGGGTATGTCAAAGAAGGGTATAATGTGAGAATAAATTTCTGGGATATATTGAAGATGACGTGAGGGGTACCTTAGGGACTAGGAAGTTACACAATCACAGTTCAGATGGTGGAAAACAAGAAGAATGCCCTGACTGTGGCGCTTGAACTGGGTAGTGATCCTCGTTAGAAAGAGTTGCAGGGGACTGTTATGGAGGTGCCATACCAGGCCAGTACTGGGGAAGTAGGGGGATCGAGTTTAAGGAACCGGTCTTCAATTCAGTTGAGAAACATATTCAAATGGATTTTGGAGTTTAGATTGAGCTCTGAACTACTTATCCCTCCTGAGATAGACCAGGGACGTGTGAACACATTCAATGAAATTGAAATTAGGCATTCAGTAGGAGAAGATTCAAGTCTGAAGGCGAATATGATTTATAAGAGGAGGAAGGGTAGGAGGGATTACTCCTCCTTACCACCTCTTTTAGATAATCATTCAGCTAAGAAGACTAACATAAAAAAGGTTGACTCAATGGATGGGAGTCACCAGAGAATAAGGGGCCAGGGTGACCAACCCTTGGAATTACTGTTATACTCTGAGGAAGAAGTGGTTGAGAAGGTCTTTCTACTCAATTCTTCCAAGGAGGATGATTCTAAAATGATGGGGAGACCTATAAGGGAAATTATTATTGAGGAACAATATGCTTGGATTGAAAACTGGACCTTATTCTGGTTGGGGGTTTCAACGAAGGGAAGATTAATATTGAGGAGTATATATAGTCTTGGGACCAAATTGATTATGAATTTGAAAGTTTGATGAGGTATGCACCTAACATCCAAGTTCAATATATTGCATGGAAATTATTTAGAGACACAGATTCTGGTAAGCTAAAATTGCTTTTCCAAGACACTGGTTAACTGATGGAGGTTATCGCTTGTCTTGGATGGGTTACTGGTTCAGTTTTTATCTAATATTTGTGTTTCCTTTGTGTTTTTGGAGTGAAGATTTGTGTTTTTAACTTTGTTTTTGGATCTACTTTAGATGGGGATCAGATCAAGAAGCCTTCACCTGTTTACATCATTTGGATTGTGGGTCTAAGAGGGGATGAATTTTCCATCGGTTCTATGCCCATGCATCCTTGCATGGGACAACTTTCTGAATGGTAATGAATTGGTGAAGGTTTGTTGACATGATTTAGTTGCTGGGGTGAGGTAGATTCCATTTTTTATTTGTTTGTAGTGCTGAATTTATGGTTTCTCACTTTCTCCTTAAAAGTGTTTTGATAATTAAAAATAAATTTTTAGTCAAAAATAATTATGTATAAAATTATGTGGTCACCTCTCTCTCTCACTCTCACACACACAGACACACACACACACACTCTCTACTAATTATAATTTCCACGATAGATTGATTATTTTCTAATAGACCTTACTTTAAAATGAATTTATTAACTTAAATTTAATTACATGGTCTATACCCTATTTAGACTATCTCTAGTTATCTTAGTAAATGTATAAATATGTTTCAAAATTATTTAGTTGATTATACATGCATATCACCTAAGAAATCCGTATTTTATATATTTCCATGTTTTTAGAATATGATAGTAAAACTATAATGATTCGAATACATCAAAATTGTTTGATAGTTTTATGACTTTCTTACCACAATTAGTTCTTGGGTCATGTTTGGACAATAATTTGTATATTGTTTGGATTTATAACATAAAATTCATTAAATAAGCATATTTTTGTCATGTTACATTAAATTTTGAAACATTTCAAATATAATTTAGTAACTATTACTATATAAATAATCGTGACTACATTTTTATGTTTCCAAGAATGGTTTTTGTTATACTTAATATATGATTGATCAAAATAATTACTTGGTATATTTTGAGTTTGTGAGAATGGTATATGCTTGTATATTTTTTTGTTATTTTAAATTGTTAAAGAATGTTATCCAGACATTGATGTACAGTTATATTACATGGTATGGTTTTTAAGCTCTGATTGAATATACCACTTTATTTATTCCAAGGGAATGGATAAGGAAATAATTTTATATGAACTCCACATTCCAAATTATGGTATTAAGACTTGAATATATAAATGAATTTTGTGGGATAAAATTTTAGTTTTTTCCTACCTCCTCTTGGATGAGAAGAGTTTCCAAATTAGACTAACTCAATCCACATCATAGATTGTGAGTTTTGATCTAAAACATGTAGTTTAGGTATGTGTCCTCTTAGTACAGGTAGTTACTTCTACTACCACTAATTCTACCATTAGTATATGTTTATCTCCATTCCATTCATCATTATCATTGATCTATAAAATATTTTTTAATACATATGTAGATTTTTAGACATGTTTATTCATATTCCAAGTTATCCACTAATGAGGTGAGGCCTATTTGTAGTTCCCTACCATGTATGTATATTCTTACAAACAATATGGACACCTAGGTGGGATTCACGCTTCATAATATTAATTTTTTTATTGATATATATTATCCACATATATTTTTAGTAAATGGGTTTCTATAGAGCTTAACACTTGTGTAGAGTCTCTAGGAATTCATGGTAAATGTGTGGAGTGGATATTCTAGAGATTTTCATAGTTTCCATATCAATATTTCTTTATATAGAAAAACCTTATTTTCCCCCTTCATTTTATGCTTGGTTTGTCTTAATTGTCTATAGTTGGTTTTTATCTATTTTACCTCTTTATAAACTTTATGTGTTCCTTTTGTGTTCCAAAGTTTATTTATTTTATCATATAGATATTTATTTTTAATCTTTTTATGTAGTTTTTTAGAAAAGTTTCTATATTATTGGTAACTCATTTCGATCCTATTTTTTACTATCCCTTATAATCACACAAATATTTTGGAAAAACCTTGGTTTATTTACATATTCTTGAAGGGAAAAAACCTCAAACATGTGTCATATAGAACCCTTAACATTTATAATATCCTATAGAGTTTGGGTGGTGAGATTTATGAGATATAGAAGCCCATCCTAATTAAATTTGGTATATGTAACATCCCAAATTTGATGCCACTAAACCAATGCCTTGAGCTAGTTTTCCAAGAGACCTCAGACACACCTACTCATATGCCAGATGCTACCCCAAACTATACTACCCTTTCAAGCTAGTCCATCCTGATCAATATACTCCACATAAGTAACCTGGACAATCATGAACTAAAAGGCCTTATTACTATCCATCATGAATCTATGATAAACATAAAAGCATGCATAAGGTCTGCACACCCACTGAGGTGCACATATTGGGGGTAAGAAAAAATCTCACTAGGCCACTTCTAATGGTGTACCTTGAGATTGATTCCTTAAGTTCATGGTATTGAAATATTTAGAGCCAATAAAAATAAAATAAAATAAATACAAAGAATTGAAAATACTTGGGTTTGTTACTCTGATCGACCATGCTTTCTTCCACCTACACTGGGATGTCATTAAGCACGTCTCAAGGAACCTGCATGAAAATAACATATGGGATCTATTTCCAATGTATCATCAACCAAATATTATGACAATAATAATTATAAAATACTTGGAACATAGAAACCACAGTCCTATGTACTCATCCATTTTGAAACTACTATAATAAAAAAAAGACAATTAGTATGTCATCTAGCTCATCTAAAAACAATAGTGCCTAGACCATCAATACAACACCTCATCCATAAGAATACTATCATTCTATAAAGGATATATCTGATAAATAATCTATATAATATACTATACACACCTATAGAATCGGTATATCAACTAACCATGGATGTAGATAATCAATCCACCATCCCATTAAACTTGATATACCGACGTTTCTTAGAGTATGATTCTATAACTTGAATGATAAATTTTACTATCTATATCCTGATCCTCAGAATGAAATTTAATCTATATAGTTTAATACCCATTAATAGAGTATAATTCCAACATCTTACCACATATGTGGAACATAAGGTCTATTATACTTAACTATATAAAAAAACATGTCTGGAACCTCCATCCAGCACTCAATCCATAAAAAAGTATCAATATCGATACGGATAATCTTGTCCAACATTCTCAATAATTGTTGTAAAATTTCATGTCTAAAATATTGAACCATATATGTGAAACTTCATTTATAGATCTTTATCAATAATGGAATCCGAAATAATTTGAACAGAGTTAAAAAATGTGTCACCCCAACAATATAACAAAAACACCTATGGTGTTAACCAATCCTCATCATAAAACAACACAAAAATATCAAGGGATATCGAAACACCCATGTTCTTCATCAAAATATCAGCCAAATCAGATCATATATAAATTTAGGCGCCAAGGATCACCTATAACCAATACCACTCAAACATAAGAACATTCTCAACATCAATCTATCAATCATGAAACCACCAGGACCTTCGTGTCCACATGTAAACATAAGCATCCATCCAGTGATCCTAAGAACTAGTAAAAATATGGAGATATCCTACTTTTGATCCTCTAGGTCAAAATATAATAGTATACATCCCTTTACCAATCCTTGTAAACAACCAAACTCTCGGTCCAAAAACCATCTCGCAGGGGTCAGATTTACCATGACCTATTATATAGAATCTCACATCCACACCTATTTCAAAGGAAATAAATCCTACTATGGGAGATGAACTCAAGACCAACACCTTTCCAAGTCAACCTTGGTAAGTATGAACACCCTGTCCACCACCTCATGTTAAAACTCAGTTCTTCTAACAATAAGCAATCATATCCCAACATGAATCAGGGTCTATAAAAAATGCATTCCATCCTCTAATAATTCTCATGAACCTTTCCCATTTTATATTTCCATGCCTCACTTTCAATTGATATTTGAAATTACTCTCTAGAGGAAAAAATCACTATCATAACATACTCATCCCAAACCACCAATTATAAGTGCTAAAAAAACATCAAGGGCTACACCATCACATTCTATAAGAAAAAAATACTATAAATAGACTCCTCTTGTCTCCAATTCTAACTCCTGGGTGAAAAATCACTCAAAACCTTATAGAGGGTTACATGGGTTCATGATTTGTACCCCGAGTACACAATGTATACTTTAAAACCTCCTAAATAGATATCTAATTATACAAGGCTTGGATTATATGGGTTTTGGCCAAGTCTTTCCATATGATCAGAGTTTACATGGGGTCTTAACAATATACGGTGTATTTCCATGTACCCAACCACATGGCCATGTGCCAATAAATGGAATGTACTCCAAGTATACAATGTGTGTAACACCCCAAGCTTCTATGGTACGTTTCCCTTCGAATAATGCGATAGCGTGTGTTACGCAACCTCGAGTTCTAACACACACCACAACTAATTAAACTAGCCGTTGTAAATAGTAATACCTAATTTTTGAAATCATATATATTTTATATTTCAAAATGGACTTCATTTTTGGATTCGGAATATCGAAATTATCCAAGGGTGAAATTTTGGTACTTTTCGGATAACTTTTATATTTTGATGAATAGTGAAAATTACTAAATTTTAATTAAAAACATCTTTTTTAATAAAAATAATTAATAGTGATAAATTATGAATTTTAGTGGTTTTAAAGTATATTTAGAATATATTTTTACATTTTAATATAATGTTGGTCATTGGACATAATTTTACAATTAAACCGAACATAAACAAGTGTCAATCTTTTGATAGTTATTATCTCTTAAAAACACGCTTTTTGTTTTGACAGCGGGAATTAATTTTAAATTAATTTCTGCCACTTCTGTGTTTTGAATTTAGGAAAATGGATTCCATATTTGGAATCAGGATGTTCAAATTGTGTAAATGGGTAACTTTTATTTTTAGACATTTTGAATAATTACTGCGGTAAATATTTTATTTACCATGGTTAAGGGTAAATCCTGTAAATAAGGGTTAAAAAATAATATTATAATAATACTAAATTACCCTAAAACGTGTCTTAACCCTATTGGTTGATACATGGTCGACCATGGGCATCTTTGGGTCTATTTTGGGACCCCATGGATCCACTTGTAAGTGATAATGACACTTTATTTTAATTTAGTTAAAATGAATACAAAAATGACACAAGCATATATCTTTTAGAACAACAATTTTACATAGGGTTATATATGTTGGATTTTCGATTATAAATATTCATTAGAAAGCTAAAACGATTTCCTACATAATGATGTTTTATTTATAATTTTTAGACATTGAATAATTTATTTTATTTATGACACAATGATGATGCAGTAATTACTATAATAGTGAAAAATTAAAATAATTGATATTATAAATACCCAAATAATTATAATATGAAACTTTTAATGAATTAAACTAATTTTATATGATAATATGATATATTAGGATTGATGTAATTGACTTTGTTCGAAGTAATCAATCTGTTATGAGTTTCACAAAAATCAACTATTGAATAGTGTCAAAATTGACATAAAAGAGTTCTTAAAACAAATATTATATTATTAATTGATATTAAATTCCTAAAAATATACGGTTCGGCCAAGAGACTTATATAATGATTGGTTCCTCATTAATGGACCACTTGGGGGTCGCTTGGATGTATATAGTAAGTTTATTAACCATATTATATAAAAATACAAAGAGACATTGTAAAAGTGAAACTAATTAACTTAGAGTTAATACTTAAAGATAAGGTTAATATAAGTACCCAAACCTGTCTAAATTCTATTGGTTGAGTGTTTTTCGACCTATCCCCACCTTAACCTTTGAATAGTCAACTTTGGAGCCATTAGAATCCGAATATGAATTTATTATAAATTAATATTTCTAGGTTTTCCAAAGGTGCCCCTCACCCCTCTTATAAAAGGGCACTCCTCCTTCTCATTTCTTCACACCTCTAAAGCCTTTTGGTTCGGCCAAACTCTGACCAAATACTCTCCCAACATCCCTCACTACAACCTAGGGGCCTTAGTTTGATCAGAAAGCCAACCTAAGGAGCCCTTTTGATCAAATCAAAAGGAAGAACCCGAAGAAGAGGTAATGATTTCACCACCCTTTTCTAAGTTCATTTCTTCTTCCACTTCTTCTTCCTTTGTTTTTACCATTTTAAAATAATAACTCCAGTATCTCACATATACTGTGATGTTATTATAAGTATGGTACAATCATATTCAGTATTCTATCCACCCTTTTAATAACATGTCACCATACGTGCGTACGTACGGCTTACCGTCTCCACGTCGTGGTGTAATTGTTATTCAATATAATACTATTTGGATGGGTATAATAATGATGTGTAACTCATGTAAATAATAAATATAACATGTTAATGATTCTGTATATATGATATACCATTCATTTATATATTATTTTAATATCAAAAGAATGATATTGTCCCTCGTGCGTACGTACGGACTACCATCTCCACGAACGCGATGAGATTCATTCTCCATCGTATCCATTCAAGTATAATTATCATTTTATGATTTAAAAATGATGTTTAAGGACTTGATATCATTCTGGATATGAATAAGATACAACAAACATGGCTTATGTAACAAAACATATAAAAGAAAATGAGTAAGTTAACACCCGAAACGATGATAATTCTAAGATATTATTAATAAATCAATGTTAAAAGATCATATATGATATCATATTATTATATATGATTCTTGTATAATTTAATAACAATTATTTCACCATTATACAGGAGGTTAACCTACCCCAACCAAGGAAAAGTACAAGGTAAGGGTTATTTCACAATCTCTTCTTTATCCGAGGTTGTTTATACGTAATAATCTACTGGGATCTCGTTATCATCCACATCCATGTTTCTTCAAAATGTATTTCAAAACATTTTTACTATTTACAAGAATATCGGTTAAAGTCATTTATACCCTTGTTTGACTTTTTATAAGAGGTTTATAAAGGAATCTTTCCGTCTTTTTCAAAACAAGGTCCTTTTTAACCTTTTCGACAGAATTGAGGTAAAAATGTTTTTTTTAACTTATACGGCGGGTGCGGTTATTTTCCGCCGTTATAAAATCGTCGAAGCTTTCCATACAATCTTATAAGAATATTTTCAAAGAAAATGTTTTATTTTATATGGATCTTAAATGATTTCAAAATAAAATGAGATACTTCTTTAAAAAGAATTTTGATTTCATCTATGTCAACATCCTTTGATGGATTTTAAGATTATTTGAAGTTGATTTATTATGATACAAAACTTCTATATTGTATTGAAGGTTTTGTGATATGTTTGACTGTGGATGTGCTATTTTTATACCATTCATAGTTTATGGTGAAATTATTGACATTTCGTATGCTAGTTTTAATACGAATGTTTATGTTATGTTTAAACCTTTTCATATGGGAATGCATTGGACTTAATAAGTGACGGGTGGAGCCCGCTATAGCTCCTCGATGCATCGGTAGGTCTCATGAGACAAACTAGTGTCTTGGCACAAGGCCTTGACAAAATCTTATTTGTAGTCTTGGCACGAGGCCTTGGCTATGTGGTTATGATAGTCTGGCATTATGCATTCCAACATTATGAAAGTGGTTATTGATATTGCATGTGATTATTCGATTAGTAGAATATCCATGTGAACAAGTAAATGGCATTATTTCATTTTACTTTTGCCATACCATGTTGAAGTTAAATTTTAAAAGGCTTTTGTTTTAGTAATTCATTGCCTTAAATGTTTATGCTTATTTTGAATGTTCCGCTATATTGTTATCCTTACTGGGCATTTGAGCTCACCCCTTTTCTATGTTTTATTTTTCCCAGGTAGTGAAGAAGTAAATTATGATTGACTTGCAGGGATAATATGAGGGGTTTATAGTGTGGACGTTGGAAACATTATGTTGTTGTAGTAGTTTTTCATTTTTTGATGTAATGTAAAACTTATGAATATATCTAGTGTTTCCAAGGCTACTAAACTAATCGGTCTTTCGGGATTTGATCTTTCTTGTGATCATGCCAATGTTATGTAATTAATGCACCGACTCTGGGTAGCTGGGGTCGGGGCGTTACAGTTGGTATCAGAGGAAGTTTAGTACAAACCTTGGAAGCTAGATTTAGATAAACTCCGATTAGAGCACGTAGACCTAAGATGAACTTTGAGGATTAGTATAGAAGAACTTCCTAGAATTTTGGTATTGTAGAGACTTTGTGAGTTTTCCGAGCAATACATCCCTGTCTGGATACGAGCAGGTAGAGGCGGCTCTGGCACAGATGTACCTAGGGGTAAAACCCGAAAACACCGCTTTGAGCTAGACTCGAACGGGAACTGGTGCACGACAACGGGCCTTGCTGCACTCTTGGTTACGACACTCCCGGGGGATATGCTTAGGATAACTCTCACTTTCTTTACAAATCATTATGAAGGGTTTATGAGTATATAATTCCTCAAAGAAAACATATTTATGATTATGGATTATATCCATAGATAGTTCAATTTATGTTTAGTGTTTTATAAGTATGGGATTATGTATTTTGATTCATAAACTGATCTAGTTTATGACATTGTTTAGAAATGGCGCCTAGTGGAAGAAATGGAAACCGTATCAATGCACGCACTCCATGTAGGGATTTCCCTCCTGCTCAAGATAATTATAGTGGGGCTGGTGATGCAACTGGTGCTGATCAGCTAATCACCGTACTGGGACAACTTACTCAGGTTATGAATAATAACCTTACCCGTATGGAGCACCCTGATCCGCAGCGTGGAGGATCAATGTTAGATCGATTCATGAGACAACAACCACCAACGTTCAATGGGAGTACAAATCCCTTAGTAGCTGAGCAATGGATATTTTCCCTAGAGAAAATATTTCAGGCTTTGGGGAGTAGTGAAAGGGAAAAAGTTACCATGGCAGTTTACCGACTCACTGGAGATGCTGATCAATGGTGGTCATTGATTCAAAACATGAAGGAAGATGATAAAGTATCAAACATGGAATGGAGGGAGTTCAAAGATCTGTTTTTTGAAAAATAATTTCCTCGCGACCATCGAGCAGATATGGAAAGGCAATTTCTGAGTCTGAGACAAAAGGAGGATGAGAATGTCACAAAGTATGAGGCTAACTTTACAAGGTTAGCGAGGTATGCTGGAGATTATATTCGCAACCCAAGAAGTAAGATTGATCATTTCTTTGATGGGTTAAAACCATTTCTCCATAGAGCATTAGTCTCACAATCCTTTTCATCGTACGAAGACATTGTCTCATCTGCTATCAAGACCGAAAAGGAATTCTCTAAGTCTTATGACTTTAAAGCAAAGCAAGAGAAGAAGAGACCTGCTGATCAATCTGGGAATGGAAATAAGGGGAAGAAAGGAAAGGTTGAATATCCATCTTGTGGTAAATGCGGGAAGAAACACCCCGGTACTTGCTTGTAGGGAATGGGAGTCTGTTACAAGTGTGGTGAAAAAGGCCACCAAGATCATGATTGCAAGGGGAAGAAGGAAGCTACCAACGTTCAGTACTACAATTGCAGGGAGATGGGGCATTATGCAAATGCATGTCCTAAGCGTCAGGAGAACTTACCTCAGAAAAGGCCAAGGGATCAAGGCCAGGCTTATGCTATCACTACTGCTGAGGTAGAAGCTCCGAAAGACGTGGTGGCAGGTAATTTAATGGTTTCCTCAAGTTTAGCAAATGCATTATTTGATTCTGGATCATCGTATTGTTTCATATCTTCCCAGTTTGCTAAGAAAATTAGATATTTCCAATTTGATTTAATAAGGGAGTTGTCAGTTAAAACTCCTAAGGGAAGTATCGTTGCAACAAAGTTTTTTGAATCAGTCCCCATTTGAGCACATAAATTTTCTTTATCTGCTGATCTCATCGTCATACCTATGATTGAGTTTGATATAATCCTCGGTATGGACTGGCTTTCGGACTATGATGCGAAGATTTATTGTAAGAAGAAAGAGGTTACGATTCTTGATGATAATGATAAGGAACACCTTATTTTTAGAGCAGAATCGTCACCACCTAATTCTTATTTAGATCCACCCTCAATAGCTCAACTAAATTCAATTATTGGGGAGGAAGAGAATGAAATAACTGCGGGTGAGGAAAGGAATGTTCAAATAGAGGATGTACCTATTGTGAAAGAATTTGTAGATGTATTTCCAGAAGATTTACCTGGACATCCTCCAGAACGAGAAGTTGAGTTTTCTATTGATTTGATTCCTGGATCAAGGCCTATATCGAAGACCCCTTATAGAATGGCCACTGTAGAGTTAGTCGAACTAAAGAAACAACTAGAGGAATTGAGTAATAAGGGATTTATTCGCCCTAGTGTTTCTCCATGGGGAGCCCCTGTTCTTTTTGTTAAAAAGAAAGATGGATCTATGAGGTTATGTATCGACTACAGGGAGATCAATGCTATAACGATAAAGAACAAGTATCCCCTACCTCGTATTGATGATTTATTTGACCAACTGCATGGAGCTCAATACTTTTCAAAGATTGACCTTCGATCTGGATACCATCAGTTGTGTGTGAAGAAGGAAGACATTCCGAAAACAGCATTTCGATCCAGGTACGGGCATTATGAGTTTACTGTAATGCCGTTTGGATTGACTAATGCACCCTCTGTATTCATGGATCTAATGAATAGAGTTTTCAAGAAGTATCTCGATGAATTTGTGGTGGTATTTATTGATGATATCTTGGTATACTCCAAAACCTACGAAGATCATGAAAATCACTTGCGCATTATCTTGAAGACTCTGAGGAGGCATGAATTATACGGAAAGTTTAGCAAGTGTGAATTCTGGCTTCAGGAGATTTCTTTTCTTGGCCATATTGTCTCTAAAGATGGAATCTCTGTTGATCATTCTAAGACCAAGGAAATCCAAGAATGGCCAACACCTACGAGTATAACTGAGGTACGTAGTTTTATTGGCTTGGCAGGTTATTATCGACGTTTCGTCCAAATTTTGCCCGATTGGCTAACCCATTAACGAAGCTCACACGTAAAGGGGTTAAATTTGTTTGGACAAAAGAGTGTGAAGAATGTTTCGAAGAACTGAAGAGAAGATTAGTCAATGCTCCTATATTGACTCTACCATCGGGGAATGATGGGTTCGTTATTTATAGTGATGCATCAAAGAAAGGACTTGGTTGTGTCCTTATGCATAATGATAGAGTTATTGCCTATGCATCACGACAGTTGAAAATTCATGAACAAAACTATCCTACTCATGATCTTGAGTTAGCAGCTGTGATCTTTGCTTTGAAGATATGGAGGCACTACCTCTATGGTGAAAAATGTGAGATTTATACTGATCACAAGAGTTTGAAGTATATTTTCTCACAAAAAGAACTCAACATGAGGCAAAGGAGATGGCTTGAATTACTCAAGGATTATGATTGCACGATACACTACCACCCGGGGAAAGCAAACAAAGTAGCAGATGCTTTGAGCAGAAAAGACCATGGAGTTCTGAACATGATGAGAATTGAAAGGGATCCAATTTTCATGGATCTAGAGAAGATGGACATGGGAATAACCAGGGAAGGTGAAACATCAATTCTTTTTCAAATGGTTGCCAAACCATCTTTACTAGAAAGGATTAAGAGTTCCCAGACCGATGATGAAGAACCACCCGAGTCTTTTTATGTAGTAATACCCTAGAAATTGCGAGGACGCAATTATTTGAAGGAGGGGAGAATGTAACACCCCAAGCTTCTATGGTACGTTTCCCTTCGAATAATGCGATAGCGTGTGTTACGCAACCTCGAGTTCTAACACACACCACAACTAATTAAACTAGCTGTTGTAAATAGTAATACCTACTTTTTGAAATCATATATATTTTATATTTCAAAATGGACTTCATTTTTGGATTCGGAATATTGAAATTATCCTAGGGTGAAATTTTGGTACTTTTCGGATAACTTTTATATTTTGATGAATAGTGAAAATTACTAAATTTTAATTAAAAACAACTTTTTTAATAAAAATAATTAATAGTGATAAATTATGAATTTTAGTGGTTTTAAAGTATATTTAGAATATATTTTTACATTTTAATATAATGTTGATCATTGGACATAATTTTACAATTAAACCGAACATAAACAAGTGTCAATCTTTTGATAGTTATTATCTCTTAAAAACACGCTTTTTGTTTTGACAGCGGGAATTAATTTTAAATTAATTTCTGCCACTTCTGTGTTTTGAATTTAGGAAAATGGATTCCATATTTGGAATCAGGATGTTCAAATTGTGTAAATGGTTAACTTTTATTTTTAGACATTTTGAATAATTACTGCGGTAAATATTTTATTTACCATGGTTAAGGGTAAATCATGTAAATAAGGGTTAACAAATAATATTATAATAATACTAAATTACCCTAAAACGTGTCTTAACCCTATTGGTTGATACATGGTCGACCATGGGCATCTTTGGGTCTATTTTGGGACCCCATGGATCCACTTGTAATTGATAATGACACTTTATTTTAATTTAGTTAAAATGAATACAAAAATGACACAAGCATATATCTTTTAGAAAAACAATTTTTACATAGGGTTATATATGTTGGATTTTCGATTATAAATATTCATTAGAAAGCTAAAACGATTTCCTACATAATTATGTTTAATTTATAATTTTTAGACATTGAATAACGTATTTTATTTATGACACAATGATGATGCAGTAATTACTATAATAGTGAAAAATTAAAATAATTGATATTATAAATACCCAAATAATTATAATATGAAACTTTTAATGAATTAAACTAATTTTACATAATAATATGATATATGAGGATTGATTTAATTTACTTTGTTCGAAGTAATCAATCTGTTATGAGTTTCACAAAAATCAACTATTGAATAGTGTCAAAATTGACATAAAAGAGTTCTTAAAACAAATATTATATTATTAATTGATATTAAATTCCTAAAAATCTAAGGTTCGGCCAAGAGACTTATATTATGATAGGTTCCTCATTAATGGACCACTTGGTGGTCGCTTGGATGTATATAGTAAGTTTATTAACCATATTATATAAAAATACAAAGAGACATTGTAAAAGTGAAACTAATTAACTTAGAGTTAATACTTAAAGATAAGGTTAATATAAGTACCCAAACCTGTCTAAATTCTATTGGTTGAGTGGTTTTTGACCTATCCCCACCTTAACCTTTGAATAGTCTACTTTGGAGCCATTAGAAACCGAATATGAATTTATTATAAATTAATATTTCTAGCTTTTCCAAAGGTGCCCCTCACCCCTCTTATAAAAGGGCACTCCTCCTTCTCATTTCTTCACACCTCTAAAGCCTTTTGGTTCGGCCAAACTCTGCCCAAATACTCTCCCAACATCCCTCAATACAACCTAGTGGCCTTAGTTTGATCAGAAAGCCAACCTAAGGAGCCCTTTTGATCAAATCAAAAGGAAGAACCCGAAGAAGAGGTAATGATTTCACCACCCTTTTCTAAGTTCATTTCTTCTTCCACTTCTTCTTCCTTTGTTCTTACCATTTTAAAATAATAACTCCAGTATCTCAAATATACTGTGATGTTATTATAAGTATGTTACAACCATATTCAGTATTCTATCCACCCTTTGAATAACATGTCACCATACGTGCGTACGTACGGCTTACCGTCTCCACGTCGTGGTGTAATTGTTATTCAATATAATATTATTTGGATGGGTATAATAATGATGTGTAACTCATGTAAATAATAAATATAACATGTTAATGATTCTGTATATATGATATACCATTCATTTATATATTATTTTAATATCAAAAGAATGATATTGTCGCTCGTGCGTACGTACGGACTACCGTCTCCACGAACGCGATGAGATTCATTCTCCATCGTATCCATTCAAGTATAATTATCATTTTATGATTTAAAAATGATGTTTAAGGACTTGATATCATTCTGGATATGAATAAGATACAACAAACATGGCTTATGTAACAAAACATATAAAAGAAAATGAGTAAGTTAACACCCGAACCGATGATAATTCTAAGATATTATTAATAAATCAATGTTAAAAGATCATATATGATATCATATTAATATATATGATTCTTGTATAATTTAATAACAATTATTTCACCATTATACAGGAGGTTAACCTACCCCAACCAAGGAAAAGTACAAGGTAAGGGTTATTTCACAATCTCTTCTTTATCCGAGGTTGTTTATACGTAATAATCTACTGGGATCTCGTTATCATCCACATCCATGTTTCTTCAAAATGTATTTCAAAACATTTTTCCTATTTACAAGAATATGGGTTAAAGTCATTTATACCCTTGTTTGACTTTTTATAAGTGGTTTATAAAGGAATCTTTCCGTCGTTTTCAAAACAAGGTCCTTTTTAACCTTTTCGATAGAATTGAGGTAAGACTGTTTTTTTAACTTATACGGCGGGTGCGGTTATTTTCCGCCGTTATAAAATCGTCGAAGCTTTCCATACAAGCTTATAAGAATATTTTCAAAGAAAATGTTTTATTTTATATGGATCTTAAATGATTTCAAAATAAAAGGAGATACTTCTTTAAAAAGAATTTTGATTTCATCTATGTCAACATCCTTTGATGGATTTTAAGATTATTTGAAGTTGATTTATTATGATACAAAACATCTATATTGTATTGAAGGTTTTGTGATATGTTTGACTGTGGATGTGCTATTTTTATACCATTCATAGTTTATGGTGAAATTATTGACATTTCGTATGCTAGTTTTAATACGAATGTTTATGTTATGTTTAAACCTTTTCATATGGGAATGCATTGGACTTAATAAGTGATGGGTGGAGCCCGCTATAGCTCCTCGATGCATCGGTAGGTCTCATGAGACAAACTAGTGTCTTGGCACAAGGCCTTGACAAAATCTTATTTGTAGTCTTGGCACGAGGCCTTGGCTATGTGGTTATGATAGTCTGGCATTATGCATTCCAACATTATGAAAGTGGTTATTGATATTGCATGTGATTATTCGATTAGTAGAATATCCATGTGAACAAGTAAATGGCATTATTTCATTTTACTTTTTCCATACCATGTTGAAGTTCAATTTTAAAAGTCTTTTGTTTTAGTAATTCATTGCCTTAAATGTTTATGCTTATTTTGAATGTTCCGCTATATTGTTATCCTTACTGGGCATTTGAGCTCACCCCTTTTCTATGTTTTATTTTTCCCAGGTAGTGAAGAAGTAAATTATGATTGACTTGCAGGGATATTATGAGGGGTTTATAGTGTGGACGTTGGAAACATTATGTTGTTGTAGTAGTTTTTCATTTTTTGATGTAATGTAAAACTTATGAATATATCTTGTGTTTCCAAGGCTACTAAACTAATCGGTCTTTCGGGATTTGATCTTTCTTGTGATCATGCCAATGTTATGTAATTAATGCACCGACTCTGGGTAGCTGGGGTCGGGGCGTTACAATGTGTATTTCCAAAATTCTATCTTCCTTACCACACAACCACATGGCCATGTAATGGAACATGTCCAAGTACAATTACATGACCTTTACTCCCAGTACATAGAATGTACTTACAAAAGGCTATCTTCTTCGAATGGGATGAACACATAGCATGTTTTCTTAAACCACATGCCATGTAGTTTGGGTTACCAAACATGAAATCCCTATAAATCCCCTCAAACCATATTTTTTTCTTATTTAATAATATATCAACCCCGTGGCATCCTTAGTTGTAATAAAAGGGACCTAATACCTGAAATAAATTATCTCTGAGTATCAGGACATAAAGCTCCAAATTTTCTTACCTCAAGGTGAATACGTTGAATCATTGGGTCCAAATCCACTCTCGAAAGCTCCTATACCTCTATTTGGTCTTGATATCTACCATATATGATGTTTGGTGGCATCTTATTTCCCCTTACCTCTTAGTTTTACCATAACACATGAGGGAGAATACCTCCCCCTTTCTTCCATACATGGGAAGCCAAAATGATAGGGGTTACTTTAATAAATTAATTTAATACCCATTTAACACCTTTCCAAGTCCCATAACCCAAAGAAGGTTTATTTATTTCATAAGAAAAACACATAATTCTAGATTCAAAACTGGGGTCGAAATCTTGATCCAATGTTTCGTTCAAAATATATCACCATCCAAACCCAAAAAAAAATTTAATATTTAATTTATTATATATTACATATTTATCGAAAACATGAACATCATGAATATCCACCAAAATCATATACTAAGGTAAATGACATGTTCCATGACTAATGAAGTGGTTCGAAAAATTATCTATGATCATTTTCATGGTTAAAATTACTATTTTACCCCTTATAAGAACCTAAAATAAGAAAAATCCAAATTTATACTCAAATTAAAGATATTGGGAAACAATGGTATTTACAACCTCCCATATATAACCCTTTTCATCCTTGAGAAGACACAGTGGTCTTTCAACCAAACATATTGACCCACCCTGGTTTTCAACCCAAGCATAACTCATTGTGTTATACTCCAAAATTAAGACAGAGTTCCTTTGAAAAAATTCAATGATAAAGCATACAACCTATCAAAGTTAAAGTCATATATTTTCACCATCAACAACTACCAAGATAGTTATTAACCACATATATTCATCTTGATACATCAAAATGTCTTACAAAACTCCTAATTAGGATCATGGTGCTCCCTAAAATTGATCTCAACCTATATCAGCAGATTATGGTCCATGAGACTTCCCACCATTAGAGCCTTCCATAAAAACACATCCTTAGAGGTCTAACAAACATCTAGAGGTGGTTACCAATTCATCCTAAACCCCAATCACCTGAGGGTCACATCACCATAACTGGTCTGATACTCCACACCATTGTAGTATCCTTTTTATTTCATCTCGACCAAACAAAAACTTCATCAAAAAAGATTCAATCACTATATTTCCTCTGAATTGACATGGACATATCACTATCTACTATGAGAAACAACAAAACATATATTATCACTTTGTTCCTGACATCTGAGACCAGAAACAATTGTATTATTTAACATTTGATCCATCATGAGGACCTTACTCTAAAATGGTCTATGGTACACATCCCACCATATGACTTCACAAAAACCCATATATAAGCGCAAACAATGGGGAGGCCCCCTATCAAAATAGCATAAAAATTTAAATAGATAGGAATATAGTTGATTTAGTTTCAGTATACTCATTAATATTTTAAGATATTGGTCATGATTTTCACTAGATTGAGTGTATCGAAAGTTATCTAGAAATAATATAACCAAAACCTCATCCATTCTGAGATCATCAATAATAAGTAAACTATAAGTGTTTAAATACTTTTTAAGAAACCTAAACTATAATGAATCCTATAAATTCTCATATAATCTAGATACCATCTGACTATAGATGCAGAGGTCCAGTCCACCATCCTATTCAACATGGTATACCATGATTTCCTAGAGCATCAGTCTTGAACCTGAACCATAAATTTTAATATCTATGTCTAGATCCTTAGTATGACACATAATCTATGTAGTATAATACCCATTCATAGATAATAAGTATAAAATATTACCACATATTTGAAGAGACACTTCCACTATACTTAACTATATAAAAATATTTGTGGAACCTTAGTCCTACACTCAAACCATAAACAAACTATCATTACAGATATAGAGAATCCTTTCCAACATTTTCAATCATAGATATGGAAAGTAATATCTAACATCTAGAACCATACATGTGGACCATCATGTCCATCACTCTCTCAACAGAGGATGCCCATAACATTTGAACCAAGTTCCAAAATGTGGCTACCAAACCATATCACAATAGTACCATGTGAGTAAACCATAACTAATTATAAACCAAAAACAAATATCAAGGGTTGGAAAAACACCCCTGTCTATGATCAACATCTCATCCCCATCAGCTCATACATAATCTCAGGTCACAAGGGAACACCCATAACCAATACCACTCAAACATGCACACTCACATAGTATCATTCTATTAATCGGGAACCCACTAGGCCCAATGGGTGAATATGTAGACATAGGCATCCATACAGGGAACCACAATGCTAGTACAAAGGTGGTGGAATCTAATTTTAGACCATCTAGGTTAGAACATAAGAGGATAAATCCCTCTCCCAATCCTTTCTAATAACCAAACTCTTAAAACAATGCACATATATTAGGGATCACACATCTTATGACCCAGTATTTAAAATATCATAGCCTCATCGGCAACATAAATAGAAAATCCCCATAAGGGAGATGTCTTCAAGCCCAACCCATTTTCAAGTCACCATAGGTTGGCTCAAACACTAAAACTATCCACCATATTGAGTCAAAAATAAGTATCACTAACATAGGATAACCCCATTTCAACACCAATAAAGGTCTCTAACAAACTTATGGTACATCTTATAATCATTCTCATGAACCTCACATAAGGTCTCATCCCATGACTGACTCTCAGGAGAGAGTAGAACTCACTTTTTGGAGGAAAACATCTATAACACATCTTAGATGCCCCAAAATACCTCTTATAAGTTCTAAATGAAACCCAATTGTTCAACCATAACGTTATATATTAAAAAATACTCTTAATGGTCTCCTCCTATTTCCAATTCTGACTCCAAGTTGAAAAATCAATCAAAACCATCAAAAGTCTAACAAGGGTACAAATGCGTACTCCTAAACCCCTTGTCTAGTAATGTACTTATACATAACTTAGATTACATGGAGTTTTCCCATGTACTTACACATAACCATTACCCCCTAAAAGGTGTGTCTTCCCATGTACCCAGCCACATTTACATTTCCCACTACACGACTTATACTAAAAGTACACAATGTGTTGTTCCAAAATTCTATTTGTATAGCTACATGACCACATGTCAATGTACCACTACAAAATTTTCACTCACATTACATGATGTGTACTTTCAAAAATTTTGTCTTCCATTAATCGGAATAAAATATATAATGTTTTCATAAAACACACTCCCTATAGTTGGGGTTTCCAAATGGGAAACTTCTGTGAACCTCAGGAAACAACTATTTTCTTTGAATAAGAATAGATAAACACCCATGGGGTCCTTTATAGTCATATAATTGATATGAATCATGATAATAACTTATCTATGGGTATCATGGAATAAATCTAAAATCTAACCTACCTTATGGAGAAAACACGGAATCTTCATGTCCATATCTTCTCTTTGAAGCTGATTCACCTCTATCCTATCTCAATCTCTAACATGAATGAATTCCAATGAAATATTCTCCCTCCCTCCCATAAATTTCTATAATTCAGATGAAAGTTAGAATCCATCTCCCTTTCTTGTAGTTCATAGGAATCCAAAATTGAGTGGTGGGGGGGGGGGTTCTTAACCTAATGTAATTAGTCAATTAATTAAATAAATACCCATTTAACACCTATATTGAGTCCTAGAACCTGAAGCGGGTTTATAAAACTCTAAATAAAAACCCTCACTATAGAATCAAATATGGCTTTGTAATCTCAATAAATGAATCCATTCAAAATATATCGCATTATAAAACAGTGTGAATAATTTAATATTTAATTTTTTAAATATTAAATATTATTCCTAAACTTGAACAACCATGAATTCCAAAAAACTCCTATCCTAGGATAAATACCCTTTTTTAGGACCAATAGAGTAGTCAGAAAAATTATCTGATATCATCTTCCAGGGGAAAATAAAAATTTTACCCACCATGAGAACCTAAAAGCAAAAAAATCCAAATTTATGCTCAAAATTAAGAAACCTGGAATCATGGGTATTTATATTTTATCAAATAATTGTTGTTACAAAATGGAATAAATGTGGTTTTTACATGTCATTAATAATTTTTTATAGAGATTTATATTGGAGATAATTTGTTGAAACCTTGGGGTGCACCGTGTGTATATATAGCCAACACCACTGCGGTGGAAATAAAAGTTATTAGGGTTGTTCAGATATGTAGACTAGGAACTATTGGTTTGAGTGAGAATTTTTCTTAATTGTACTAAGAAATATAGAAATAAATATAAGACATAAATATTATAATTGACTAAGATTAAATCTCTTTTTTGGAAACATGAATCAAGACTAGTGTCTATAGGTCGACGTATTTAAGATTTCATTTCATCTCTCATACTTTTTAGTGATTTTTTACCTTATGAATATAATAAACATGAGGTTTCATTAACTAAAATACTAATAATACATATATATTGTTTTCTACTATATATATATATTAATTAATTCTTGGTTAATGTGGATCAATAATTTATTTTCTATTATTGTAGTATTTTTATTAACTTTTAATAGTTGATCTTAATTAAAATATTAAAATAGAGCATGATAACTATTTAATTTCCAATTAATTACTTATGAAATTATCTTTTTTACTCTTACTAAAGACTTTTTTGGATCATTCTACCTATTTCATGTTTAGGTTTTATTTTTAACAATATCCATGTTCTCTATTTTGTGATGTATTCATAGAATTGTTTTATGATTGGTAGTTAGTATGATATTTTTTTCTTTTATTAAAAAATCATAATGAATTAAGATACTTTCTTTTTGTTTATAATAAAGTGGAAAAAATATTTAATTTTTTATACTATGTGTAATGGTTATTTTTTTAACATAATTCCAAACAGAATGAGGGTATAACTTGTAAGTGGAACATATAGTCATTACTGAGTTGGGTAAAAATATTTCTAATATATCTTATGTTTTAAATGAGAAGGGGTTACAAATGTAATGAATTGTGGGAAATTTATATCTTTTGAAAAAATATTTGGAAATATTTTTTCTCAAATTGAAAGTGTAAATCAAATTCTTTTGGGTAAAATTGAGACGTTCTTGAAACATTTCACTTTTTGGTAATGTATGACTTGGGATGTGTTTTTGAAAATTCAATTTGTTAACTGATGTTGTTTTTTAAATTGTGATTTTTTGAGAAATTCAATAAAATTATAATTTGAAAAAATATGTTCCCATTTAAAACTATTTTAATAAGTGGAATCTTGGTAAATCAAAAAATAGTAGCTATCTAAGAATGGATAATCCTAAATAGTTGTCATATTTGGGATCACATACGAGTGGTCTTACCCTATTAGTGATGTTTGGATATTTGAGGAAGAATATTATTCCCATAGATTCTAATTTTTTTTGTGGTATATAGTTGATTATAGATATTTGATGTTGGGATTTTTGGATTTTGTTAATTTTTGGGACCTGTTTGACCCAATGAACACTGAGAGGTTGGTGAATCAGGGCATGTAAATATTCAATATTTTCATTTAAACTAGTTTTTTTTTTCATTTGGATCTTATTATCATGTTATTATGAAGACATTTAATCTTTTAATTATACAATGTCTTACCTCAAATAATAAAAAAACATAAAAATAATATATACCAAACATATATATTTTACTTGGTGTTCAAAAAAGGGATAATCCAAGGAGGACACACTGATGATGTGTTGGTATCGTAGGGGTGTAATACTCTTTACTAGGGATGTTATAATGGATTTTTAAGGGATCTCTATTAATCCTTGTTGGAATACCTCTTATCAACTTCCATAATCTACTCAAGTGATAAATAGTCAATTTATAGACTCGAGGGTCTCCTCAACAATTTATAGAAAATTTGGCCACTTCATGTTAATCATAAGAGGATAAAAAACCTTACATATTTATTTCCATTGATATTATTAGATATGTTCTAAATTTTCCACTATAAACATATTTAAACATGATAAGGTAAACTCTCTGTAGAGAGTTGATTCTGGTGCCCTTCTCCTCCAAAACCAGATAAGATAATCCTATTTATTTGAGGAAAATGTTTTTATTTCTATATATAAAAAAATGAACACTTATTCTAAAAAATTAAAACTTAAAAATGAAATTATCTTATTACATTATGATCTTTAATAATTCAGGTATAATATTGATCTTTTTTTTTCTATCAAGCCTCTTCTTATATGAACAAGTAACTAGTTATGATCCTTAGAATTTTAGGGTCTATATTTTTTTATATCCTATGAAATCTTGGTATGAAATATATTCCAATATCTCTCTCTTAAAATATTGGGTTTCTATGAGTAGTTATATTGATCTCCATAGACCTAAATCCTTTAATCCAAGGGTTGAGATAGAATCTCCTACTCTAAAATCTCTATAATAATGCTATCTGTTCCACATGATTTTCATGAGGTCATTTTGTTCCATTTAAAATTAATAAATTCATTAAATTATAATATGTTATTCCACTTTTAAATTTCCACTTTAACTATTCTTTTATTTAGATATTTGGACATGTATTCATCTTTATGGAATGTGTTTTCTGAAAAAACAAGATCCCCTAAAATTTGGTAGATATATTCATATTTTATTCCATAAAAATATTATCGGTAATTCTCTTATCACTGACCATGGGATAAGGTTTCACTTCCCATGATATATTGTTTTATTTGGAAAACTCTAAAAAATTATCCATGTCTTTCACACCATGCTGTTGTACAAAAAATCTATAGGAAACATTCCATTAAAAACTCCACGAACCATGGGTATTTGGTTGTTCTACTCCGAAGATCAAAATTTCCAATGCCTGTTATAACCATGAAATTAAAAATTCCTTGGGATATGAAATATCATATTTACTTATTTTTTAAAGGTACACTTCTAATGAAAAATTCTATTCACTATAGCTAGAAACATGTTCACTACCCATGCTGGTCTTCTACTCTAGACATCATGAAAAGAAATATTCCTTTGACTATAGCATGGTTTCTATGCAATTATCTTCTTGATCACACTACCATGAAACTAGCTACTCATACATAAAATAAACCATGACTTATAAAAAAACCATATAAATGGATTTCAATACACTTTTATATTTCTAATAATTACAATATATTTTCTACTCACACTCAACAAAAAAAATGATCCCCATGGAGTCGAGTGTACTATCTAAGCATTTCATGTTTTCTTAATGAAATTAATTACTATGAAATTCCAAAAAACCTATTGTGTAAATTTATGGATGATTCCAGTAGGTAAAGTTCTAAGCAAACCTTACATTGGCTATGACATGGTAAATATTTGATCCCCATGTTGGAAACTGTAGTTTTTTTTATTTCACATAGGTACTCAAAACATCCACTATAATTTCTATTATAACTAATTCTAGAGAATATTTATAAATTATTGTTTCACCATGGAGACTAATATAGTGTGATTAAGGCATCTATCACCAAACCAGTTTCATTCCACTATAGATAATTTATTCAATCTATCAACTAAAAAATATGCAAAACTCTGGGAAACATTTTCAATTTTTATATTGAAACATCATCAAATGAATAACATTTTATCTTCCAATAATAATTCCACCATTTAGATGATAAAAATTTATAATTCATTAATTTCCATTAAATCCTGATCACCCCCCACTTATATTTCAACGATACAATAGCCACTATCTTCAATACTTCTCATAAACTCTTTGTGAAAATAATTCATTAACATTAATTATAATATTTAAATATTCACTAATTTCCAATCCTACTACAAAAATTAATTACCATTTTCAATAGATTCAAAAATGATATTACATCATCTTAAACCAAATTTACTCATCCATTACACATATCTCCAACTGTTGATATTATTCTCTTCCTTCTTAAGTGCTTGAGAACAACTCCAATGATGGAAAAAATATAACATTAACCAAACTTATTTCAAAAATCCATTTTTTGAAACATTATCCCCTTTTGATTTTTTTCAATACTATCATGAATTTAGAATCTATGATTTCATACCTCTTTGACACAAAAATTAAAATGGATTCTTATAATAAACATATCTTCTCCCCCCTCAAAAAATAAAGAAATAAATATTATATACACCCAAAAATTTAGGATTAATTTTTTATCTTCTATTTCATATGAAAAATTTAGAGTGAGTTCAAACAATATTTATCTTTTATTTTTCAATAGAATACAGTGAATCATCTATGCCTTATTTTTCTCTTTAAAATCCTTTATCATGATTTTTACTTCAAGTTCATTCTCATAATATATATGAAAACCATGGGGGTAACAGTTTATTTTTTTGACTCCCTTTTTTAATTAAATCATTTGACTAAATACTCAATGACAAGTCATCCTATACACATACCTTTAAATATAAATATTATCCTCTAATCCATTTATTAGTTTCTATGATTCATAATTTGGATATTTTGAATATTTGAAGAAACTTATTTCAAATTCATTTTATAATGTACTGTAAATAATTACATAGAGTGAATTTACAACTTGACATTGAGTTATTAGTAAATCCTTTTATCCAAATAAGTCAAAATTTTCTGTATGAAACCAGAGTTTATGCTAATAATCTTGAGTTGTCCAATTCAATCACATTTTTCTAAATTATAGCACCTTAAAATTTTCATAAAAACATCAAATCCTATGAAATGAATCAAATTAAACCAAACAATTTTAAAATCAATTATACCTAGTGTGTAATTATTAATATTTTTCTCTTGTATTATATCTTTTTTCATAGGGATTAATCTTTTTATATTAGTATAAACAAAATTTGGGCAATAAAATTGAAATCCCATAAATGGATTCAACTCTTAGATCCATATTTTAAAATGATATTTAGAATGAGGGTCCACAATTTTGGTCTAAAGTTAATTATCCCATAGCTTATGGGTATCCTATGAATCTAATTTAGGCTCATCACCTTCTCTCAATGAATGCATATCCTATAAAATTGGACAACCCCATAGATTGTTTCACCACTTAATTCTATACCACTTTATACAATATATAAAAAAGTATTTAAGTACAAGACCCAATATTTTCATTCATAAATATCACATCTTTTAATATGATTATTCAATACATTTCGAAAAAAAATACCCGAGGATCATAATATTTTAGTGTCTTTGAATACTAGAAAAACAATGTTTTTTTTCATGAATGATATTCAACATCTCTCACAAATATCTTCTCATATAGAAATCCTCTTAGGAAAAACCTACCTAAACCTTTGTTTATAACATGGTCAAGGAAATAAAATAATGGGTGAGCTCAGATTCTTAATAAGGTTAAACATTGGTGATATCAATATATGATAATATGAATTCATAAGAAAGTAATTAGGGTATTTAAACATAAAAATAACTTATGAAGTTAATAATTGACATGTCAAAGATCATAAACATGATTTGTGGTAATTTGTTTTATCATTTTCGAAAACACTGGCGATATGAGTGGGAAATCATTACAAATCAATCACGAAGCATAATATCATGTCATAAAAGTGTAGAAACATAATAATTATATAAAAACATTTTATATCTCATTCTTAACTTCCAATACCATCAAAATAGTGGATTGTGAATCATCACCTATTTCCCATTGTGGATCTGGATACACCTGTTTCCCATAGTGGATCAGGAATCACCAATTTTTCACAGAGGATCAAGCCCACCAACTTTTTTCCCATAATTATCTCATGAGATATAAATATTTATCCAATGAAATGGATAGAGATATATGTCCCACTTATCTTATAATGAAAACAATACTTAATTGTTCCAAATTATTACAAAAAAATCATCATATCATCACATAATAACCCATGTAATGAAATAAGGTTTCATAATCATTTCATCAATTCACCATAGAAAAAACAATTGTAGATAAGTTGGTTTCAAAAATATTTAATCAATATCAACATTAACCATTTAGAGAAATAATAAGTATTGTATAAATCAATCTTATTCCTAATAAAGAATAAGAAAAATAAAATGATGATTTATTAATGGAAAATTAGTTTGAAAGATCACTTGGGACATTTCATTAGAAAAACATCCTTTACACATTGAAAATTACTTTTTAAAACATATAGAAATTTCAAAATCCTTTTAATTTAAAATAATTTTGGATACTTATAAAGGATGCTTCAAAAATAATTTAAAAAATTTATTTAGGAACAGATACTTTCATAATATAAATAAGTTTTTAAAAATAAATTTTTTAAAACATTTTGGAATTTATTTTTTTGTGAAAATATACTTTGAAACTTATAATAGAATGTTTGAAAACAATTTAGTGGTCATTATAGTTTTAAATTTCGTTCTTTTCATACACATTAAAATAAATATTCATTTCAAATTTTTAGTAAAATCTATACAAGCCTAATTTATAAAATAATATGAAAATTTATTTTAAAAAAAATTATAAAATTTAAAAAAATGTGAAAAATTAATTTTAAAAATCATTTTGATAATGTTAAAACTTATGTAGAAAACATGGACATTGAAGAAAAATATGGTTTTTTAATGAAGAGAGAAATAAGGTGTGTTTTATTTAAAAACATTATTTTGGAATCATGAGTACACAAGGAGAGGAAATTGAATGGAAAACTTATATTCTAAATATATAAAAATATGAGAATAAAATTAATTTTTTTTTATGAGGGTTCGATTATAATATTTAATTATTGGAATCATAAACATATGTAATCTCAATAAATGATGAGATTTTATTGTAAAACCTTAATACTTTTGAAACTTTTGAATGATAAGACCCATAAAATAATAACATTAAATGAAACTTGAAATATAACAAGAATAAATAAATTAATGATATTATATATAAAAGTGAACCTGTATACACCTCATAAAAGAATATAGGTTCATAAAATAATATATTTTCCTAAAGAATCCAAATTGAGATGAAAATTACCTACCACTTTTGTAAATTTTAAACCTTAAACCCCGTGAACTAGTGATCCTAGAATCGATATTTAAATACACATAATTTTTTGGAGGATAATCATTAAATAAATTCATGGATAGTATATACACCACAAAAAAGAAATAGGTGGTGAATATATCATGTGTCTCATAAAAGTAAAAAGTGAGACAAAAATCCATTACATTAAGTATCAAATTTATTATTACATGTTCAAACGAACTATAAAATAATTATTAGTTTATTATAATACTATTAAATAACCCTAATAATATATATCATACCACATATCTTTTAATTATGACCTTTTCTTACCATTTTGTTAACAATTCTATTTTAAAGTTATGTTTCAGGCAATAACTACATTGTTTTTCATGTATTTTTTGATTTGTTATTTTTTGTCCAATTAAATTAATAGGGTTTCATAATATCCATAATTTGAACCATGAAATAAATAAAATATAAAATATTATATATTTATTTAACGTAATATATAAAATTTATAGATGGAAAATGTAATAAACTGTTTATGGAGACGATACACAACACATATGCATGAATGATACTTCCATCTTATAGATGAATGAAAATAAAGTCAAATAATATATTAAATTTATATAATAATTTTTATTTCATATATATCACATATTTTCATTAAATTTACCCTAATTACCTTCTATGATAATCACTATTAGAAAATGAATCGCATTGCTTCATGAAACAGTAGTCCGCCATACACAAGAAAAACGTTATCATATCCCCCATAGAATGGGAAGTAAGATGATATATGAGATATAATAATTATAAAAGATTAATTATGTTATAAATATCATTAAATTCATTTAATATATCCTTTTTACAATCCAAATAAAAATAAATGAAAAACACATCACATTGGTTCATGAGACGGTAATCTATCGTACACACGAGTGATGTAATTGTCTTCTAGTGGGTTGGTATATAAGATGGAAGAATTGGTATTATAATTCCAGATGTATAATAATATAATAAATATAATATAAAAAATAAAATACCAATCCATGATAGTTGGTTTTGGAAAATGAATAACAACCATTCGCGAGGTAGTAGTTCTCCATACACAAAAATTATGATTTCATATTCAATTTGATGGAAGAGGAGAAGAAATTAGGTTATTCCACTAAAATAATAAAATATAAGTATATTAACGATACTTATTTTTTATGTCATCATAATTTAATAATAATTTCAATTAGTTAGAATAAAAATTAATGAAATTCATATTTTAAAACATTACCACTTCTTCAGACAACCTCTTTAGGTTTAACCTAAAGCCTTATTAGATTGAATTTACGATATCGAAAAGTTCTCTGGGATGTGAGGAGGTATGGAAATAATATATTTGGTGAGATATTATATTAATAAAATGTATTTGTATTTTTAATGTGGGTAGTAGAGTTGCCGAACATTTATAAGTGGGGGGGGGGGAGGATATACTTGGAAAATTTGAAAAGAATAAAGTGTACCCATGTTTTTCATATGCCAAAGGGATAATAAATTGAAAATTATTTTAAATTAGAGGTTATATGGTTGAAATATATATTTAAAATAGATTTTGGACATGTTTTTTTGTCTTTTTTATCCCTTTTATTATTACTCAAACACTAGGTAAACTTGTTTTAACCTTAACCACAATAATTAAATTTTACTATTTTTAATAATATTTCTGAAAAAATGGTTTAACATTATTATAAAATGTATATTATTCTAATTATAATTATGTAATACTTTTATCCAAATTAAATTCACATATATGAGAAAATTAAATTTAAAATTAATCACATAGATGTGATGAAAAAATGGGTTTCCAAAGAGAAAATTTTCAAAAGTATAAAAAGTTTTTATATTAAAATTCAATATGAAATTTCATAAAATGACCTCAATCAGATTAATAGATATATAATTGAACTAATTTTAATTCTTAAGCCATATTAAAATAAAATTTAGTTTATAATTTTTTTTTGAATAAAACCTCATTTTTTAAATAAAAACAAGTATTTTTCATTATTTATATAATATAATACCATTTAATAAAATTATCAAAAATTAAATATATAAAAATTTAGAAATTTTTATTCAAAAAATAAATCCAATTTTTAAAATAATTTTTTTAAATGAAGAAAAATTTAATTCTAAAATTACACTAAAAAAACAGGATGAAACTATTTTTAGAGAAAATACATTTTTATGCATAAAATTGGATTAACTCTTTTCTCATGCCTAGAAAAAAATGTTTTGAATTTTAATTTTTTAATTGAATTTATAATATATATATTTATTTAAAATAAGTCTCCAAAAGTGATTTATTTAATTTTTTGAGATAAAACATGTCCATACACATAAAAATAGTTATCGAGAAAAATATTTCCTTTATTTTCCGAATGGTTTTTATTTATTTATTTATCTAAGATTTAATTTTTATATATATGTGTAAAATATATAATATAATAATTTTTTTAACCCTATATAGACCCACCATTCCAACGAATAGGCGATAACTATCATATTAAATAATAATATTTTTGTAGTATGTCGTATCTCGTTAAAACTCAGCATTGAATGCAACACAAGATATCAAAAAAACTATATTTATTTTTTATAAATAATTAATAAAAAATATATATAAATATATATATTACATTATTTATATTGGTATAGGGGTACATGCAATCATACTGATAATGATGATTTTGGTTACCGATGGTGAATCGACCTTTTATTCTTTTATTTCCTTCAAGATTTGTTAGCAGTTTTTTAAACATGACTTATAATGACTTAATTTTAGATTCAATTTGTGGTATTTATTAGTTTTTATTTATTGGTATTAAAATAATTTATAGTAAAGGTCTCACTTGTTCAAATTTCCTCCAATATTGATTTTTTTCTTATGTCTTTCAACAAGCTTCTAATGCCACTAGAGGGTTTTTCCACCAACTATCAGCTCCTACCTTATAGTGTGAATTGTGAAACCACTATGGCCTAATTCATGATTTTACTATTTAAGGTTACTAGTATACAATATAGTATTCCTTCTCAATGAATAATCTTTCTTTAACAACATGATCCTACCTATCACAACTAGAATAGCAACCTCATGTTTCTTTATCTTCTAGATTTTCTTCTTTTCACTCCTAGACGGTAATTGTGGGTGTAATGGGCTAAGAGTTTGTTTCACCTTTTGTTGAGTTATATGGATTCCATCTAAAAAATTAAACCTATATTCCATTTCAACAAGATTCATTCCATTATACAACCTCTCATTGTATATTATAGCAATAAAAGATGTAATTTTGACTTTTTGGTTTGATTATTTCCATAATTTTTTTCCATGTGTACAAAGTAAGAAAAAATAAAACATCTCCCTTAAAAACCATAACTCTTATTATCTTTTATCATATTATATATAGAATCCGTAGTTCTTATATCACCATTGAAGCCTTGGGATTCTTGGAAAACAGTCATAGTGTATCCCAATATTCCAAAAAAATTAACAGTTTCTTCTTCCCTTCCCATAAGATAATTTTCTATAATATTTGGATTGATAATTCTGTTTAATTATAGATTCTAGACCTAAAACATATTTCATTCATATGTTAAATGTTTCCATAGAGGGGATATTCTTTTCATATATTATTTATTTAATCTTCTTCTCATGTTACTTTATTTTATCACCCTTCTCCTTTAACTTGGAATTCACATCCCTTAAGCTTGAGCATGATTCATTTCTAAATATTCTCATATCTTCATGTTTCTTCTTTAGTGGGAGAATACATTTGATTATATAATTCTCCTTAACCATAAAGTTTCCTATATATTGTGTAAGTGTTCTATGTAGATTACTTATTTCTTCATTTTCTCAACCATTTTATTCATGTAAAAATTCAAAGCAACTTTTTCTCTTCTTAATATATTGTTTTATATTAAAAAATATTTAATAAATACAAATTCCACTTGAATTATTTCAAGTTGATCCATATCTTCACACAAGGATGGGGTCAGGTTTTTATTTCTATATGACCAACCTTAATATTAAGGGATTTATGTCATTTCCACTTCGTCCATGATCTCCTTATCAAATACAACTGTTTTGAGTGACTATGGAATTATAGATTTATTTGTATCTTCTAGAGTAGTGATAAAAATCGGTTTAATAATAGAATAAAAAAATTCTATCTTTTTGGGATTAATTAATTATAGGATACTTCTTTAAATTTATTTTCATCTTACTTACTTTTTAGAAGGTTTTATTCATCAACATTATTAAATAATTCCTCATATTGGTTTAGTTTTTAGTCTTCTCTTTAGGTAGACCCCATAACAACATTTTCATATTATGATTTCGTATAAAAATTTTCTATGGCCCTCTAAATTTTAAAATAAGGATTATAATGAATGAGTTTATTTTGAATTTCATTGAAAAATTATACTTCCATTATCTTTTCCTTATATTTATTTTTATTCATTTGAATATGATTTGTAAAATAAATATCTCAAAGAATATATTCTATAATAACTTATTTACAATCCAATAGTAACCTAAAAATTTATCTTTTCCAAAATTCATTGTTAGTTCTTATTAAAAACAAATGTTTCAACATTGATTCCATGTGCAAAAAAATGAAATAGAAAAATGATACATTTTGAACCATTACTTCAGAACCTTTATACTTTGATACCACTTGTAAAAATGATATTGAACCAAAGTACCTTGGGGCGGGGGGGGGGGGGGGGGGGTGGAATCAAGGTGTATATAGATTTAACTATTTTTCATTTTCAATGGTCTTTTCACTATAAAGATTATCATCCCATATTAGTAGAACCATGATTGATATCTTCCTTATACAATTACATACCAAGAATAATGAAACACATATTAAAATAAATTATATCATACATAGAGAGTTTACTTCATTTACCAAAAATGGATAATACAAGGTGAAACAACATTGATGCGTTACTATGAGAGAGATGAAATACTCTTGACTAGGAATATTATATTATATTTAGGAAGGGACGACTATAGATTCTTGGAGTAATGCATCTTCTCTAATCCCACACATATAAAAAGTGATGTATGGTTAGTTGATAGACCTGATGGTCTCTTAAACACTTTATAAACATGATTTTATATTTATGATCAACATGAGAGTTTAAAAAACCATGAATATTTATTTTTTTATAGATGCTCTAATATGCTTCATGTTTTCTTCTCTATACCTATTCAAACCAAAAAGGATCCACTATTTATAGAGAGTTGTGTCTTGTGTATTCCTCCTTCACAACCAACATGACGACATTTATTTCATATGGGGCTACAAAAATTTAATAATTTATATAACTCAGACAAAGTACAAAAAATAGAGTACTTGTAAATCTCTATTGTCAAACCCACAAGGATGATCCATATGTTCTAAATTAATTAAAGAAAATAATATTAATTTTTTTTTGATTTTTTTGAGAAGGGATAATGGAAGAAGAATATATTAGTTAATATGAATAGAGAGACATTCTGAGTTCAGTGATATTTAGGTTTGTGCACGAGGCATTCAATTGATTATGGATTTATTCAGGTTTGGTGTTGGAAATGGATAAGAAGGGATCCTTGGTCAGGTACCTTCCACTAACCTTATGATTGCACCATTGGAATGGTCATATAATAAATTAAATTAAAAAACTAGGCAACCCAAAACCCCATTTAAACATAAAAAACCTATATTGTAAAATGTTCATGCAAAAAATATGCCAATTAGTTGATGCAATGAAATGATAGTCCTCAGAACGTGACAATGGTCATGGAATATGAAAATAAGACAATATTTTATTGATAAATAGTGTTTGGAACAATCCAAAACAAGAATAATAGATATAATACCCAGGAAGATCATTCCCCTATAATCACAATACAAATCAGAATAGAAACCACTCACTCATGATAGGCATGATGAGAATGAGAAACACAGACTCCTAAGGATGAATGGAGGTAAAGAACGGTGGTGAATCAAAGATCTGTAGTGTGACATTGATCTCTCCATTGGTTTATTGAGGCTCTTCCCCATATCCTCTGGTTTTGTAATCCATTTTTTATTAGGTTGAGGGGTCATGTTATAAAAAATCCATCAATCCCTTGACAGTGATATCATTTATCTTTCTATTTCCTTACAGTATCCTAAAAAATAAATAATTTACATAACATGAAATCTTTTAATCCTAATGAATCCCAAATTCTGGTGTAACTCTTCCAAAAAAATATCTTGAAAATTCTCACATCATTTAATGAGAATAGAGTATGTGTAATTTAATTTAATATCATATAGAAACTTTACAACTTGAAATGGGTGGTGGAAAATTATTTTTAAAACTCACATAATGTAATCATATACACAATGTGTAAATGGTCAAATTCTGTTTAATACCACTTATTTTCATAAAAGAGCTGGTGTTATTCTGCTTCGCTTCACTCATGGCCCAAAGTGTCTTTTAGCACAAAAATTTAACTCTTTTCACTATTTTTTCATAAATATTTTGTTCATTCTTTAAAAAATATAACAAATCAAAGGTTCCAACTATTGGAAAGATTAATCAATTAAATAAATAAATCAATACCTTAAAATAACTTAAAATACCGTAAAATATATGGATCAAATATATCTATCACTCCTACAAAAACTAATGGTCTCTATTATTAACGCATGCTACAGAATAAAATAGCCCGAGGATTCGACCCTGCGACCGACTTCCCACCCTCCAACCCCCTGCGCCACCCCAACTTCCTGTGGGGGGATACTAAACAACCTGAATAAAGAAAAATATTTATTTTATATTTTTAGAAATATAAAAAAACAAATGATGAACTAATATTTATATATTTCTATTAATCTAATATGGAATTTCCTTTTTCTTTATATTCTTTTATAATTTTAATATAGTGTTTATATTATTATTATTCTTCTCTCAAGGATTTGTTCTCTGAAAAAACAAATATATATGGTCACTATAATTTTCTAGGCTTTCTTATTCCTCTCCATTTGAATTAGGATATCTAATATTTTATTATATACCACTATTAAACTCCTAATATAGTTTGAGAATTTATATAATTATCCATGTATCCAACCACACCAATCTTTAGGTTGAGATTAATTATCATTCCCTTGATTTTCTATAACAAATCTATGTATTCTATATGATTTTCATGTGGCCATTTAGTTCCATTCAAAATGAAATAATTCCTTAAATTCATATCCATTAATACAATTTTATATTTTTATTATAATTTCTTGGAAATGTTTAAATTTGGTTGTGTATTCCTATTTATGTAACATTGATTAAAAAATGGTATGTTTAAATTTATGGGATATTTTCATATTTAATTCCCCAAAACTCATAGTGGGGATTCACAAATTAATAAACACAAAATAAGGTTTTTATTCCCGTAACATTGTTCTATTTTTGAAAAAAACCCAATAAAAAATCAATTTCCTATAAAAAATAACATTATGAGACACTTCAATAGGATTAAATCCTCATAAAATTATTGAAACAATGGATATTTGGTCATTTTTATCCTAAGATCCAATGTCTTGATGGATTCTACACACCACAAAAAAATCTCCCTGAACCATGACATAATGGGTGGTCCTCAATTAAAATAGGTACTAATAAAATGATTTTTTTACTATAGTCGAAAAATGTTTACTTTTGTATTTGTCTTCATCTTGAGATATTCAAAAAATAAAAATGGGGTTTTCAATGGTGTGTTTTATATTTACTTCTTGTTTTGATCACCTTAGGGAGAAGTAATTTATTACCACATGAAACACACCATGACTTCCACAATTTATATAGAAATGGATCACATAATATTTCCATATTTCCATATGTTCTATCATATTTTCTACTCTACCTCTACTAAAACTCTAAACACCATGTTATAGAGTGCACATTTCCCCATTTCAGTTTTTTTCTTATAGAATTTATTCCTCTAAAATCCAAACATAAATGGAGTGAAAATTTATTGTCATTTACTTTAGGTAAATATCTAAACCAGCAATCCATCTACTACAACATGAAAAATCTTTAATCCTCATATTTTGATTTCTTATTTTTCATTAATTTAAAAAAATCACATATAATGGCCGCTGTATTTTCAAATATATCCATTTCTAGAAAATCATTAGAAATTATAGGTTTACCAAGGAAATATATATTCCTTTTTTTCCCTTCATAATTTTTTGAAAATATCTTTGATGACATAAAATTAATACAAAATTGACAAATTTCTTTCCAAAAACATTGGTTATAATAGGATTTAATTCTCTTTTGGGTATTATAACCAATGTTGTTTTATGATGTCATGTCTTAGAGACATGGTTATTTTTGAAAATGTATAGTGATATGTTAACATCAAGTTTACATAGTGAACATTAGATTTTAAAGGATTTGGGTGACTTGAGTGGGATTTAGGAGGTGCAAAAAAATAAATGACATGAGACTCAATTTGTGTTAGAGTATAATTGATGGAATACCATATCAGTGTTAGAATGTATTGTTATTTGATGACTGGTGTTGGTTGTGGAAATATATGGTTATGATTGTTAAATATAAATTAAATTGCGCTTTGAGATTCTTGGCTATACTTTAAAAGCATTTGTGATATTATGGATTTTGTTAATATTTGTTGGTTTTAATTTAAAGTATGAAACATTTTAGGGTGGGGATAATTTTAATTTAATTATCCTTTTAGACCCATTTAAGGTGTATGTTTATGTAAAATGGTCACTCAATGCCTGACTCTTTTTTGAATACTTTACTCCAGATTAGGTTTTTCTTTTCATTTTGGGGTTTTTTGAGGAATTTGATTATTTAGGAAAGAATTTTATGTTTTTAGTGATGTGTATATTTTGTTTATATTATTAATGGTTTTTAGAATTATTCATAGGGGTTTTATCTAAAATATTTATTATATATGACTTCAGGCACCCAATGAGCCTAGTAGGTGACAGGTTGCCCTGGTGGTTCCCCTAGGTACCCAGTGTCCCTCAAGTAGGTACCTATAACTATAGGACAATTTTTCATAAAACTTGGTTTTGTTTTTATTTTTACATATCTCATTTAACTATTTTTTTGTGGCTTTATCCTCACTTTATTCATCCCTAGAAAATATACATTCCTTGGATAATCTAACTATTCATCTTTTTAATATTATTACTCTTAGTTAAAGGGTTCTTTATATGTCTTTCCTCTATCAAGTTCAGGGTATTACCTCTCATTTATCCTATTGTCTCTCATTTTAACTTATTCTTTTAATTCCATCTAATTTCTTGGGTTTTTTATATTTTGATTTTACCTTGGATGGGGGAAAACACTTCTAAGATTATTTATTACCCTCTTCTTGTAAAAAGGATGACCTAAGGTATTATTTCTTTCTTTACCTAAAATTTTATATTCATAGAAATTGGTTTTTTTATATTAGGTTTTAATCATTTTAGATTTTAATTAGGTTAGGTTTTGGTTTTCTTTAGTTAGGGATTTTTATGACTATGACATTGAAATGCATTCCAATGTAATAATACTAGGTTTAATTTGGGGATTATCTAGTTTGTTTTTGGAAAATTATTTATTGTATGATTTATTTTCTAAAGGGGTTGTTCAAAATTTATTCATACATATTATTTTGTGATATTTGGGTGATTCTTTGGTGGTCAATTAATATTATTTCTCACTAATGTCTAAGGTTGGAAGAGAATAACTCATAGAGTGCATTTAGTGGCTATGTTTTGGAAATTCCATCCATTAAATTTACATAGTCTTTGATAAATGTTAAATATTGTTTTGGAAATTATAAAATTATACTATTCATAATTTATTTTGGTAAATCAAGTGAAATGAATTTTGTGGAATTTCTAGTTATGTTAAGGAACAAACTCTAAACCCTTCTTTAAACCTACGGGTCATAGATTTTTAAAGATAATAGTGTTGGGAATGTTTTAATTTTGGAAACCTCATTTATATACATTTAAAGTTGTGTTTCAATTCATAAATAATGTTTTCACACATGATTTATTATTTTACTTACATAGTTTTATCAATATAGGAATCCTTTATGGGTTTTCTTTCCAATTCATTATCTCTATAATTTTTCCCTATATTATAAAATGTTTAAAGAGATCCCATGACTGTTATAACATACCAAATTATAACCATTATATTAAATCCTAAATTTATAATGGTATTGAGGATATAAACATGACTTTTAAACTAAATAAGTTCAATCAATGTTATAATGATCACTTCATCTCATTAAGGCATGTATGAATTATAATTCGCCAATCCATACTAAACCATGGAATGTTTTCCATCAATGTCGTGGTAAAAATTGGTATATAAAGGGGGAATTAATTAAAAAACTAATATGAAACATTACTTTCCTAAACTAGGTTATCACTAAAATAAAACTTTTTTTTCTAAAATTATTAATAAATTATTATATATTTTATATAAAAACTATTTTTTCTAGTTAAAATTGAAAATTTTATACCCATGAGTTGGATTTTAAAATATATTTTTTCCAATAGAAAAACCTAAAACAATTTTCAATTTAAACAAAAAAAAAATTCTCTAAAAATTATAAAATGTTCTGATTTTGTTAAATTAAAGATATGAGTTAAAAAGCATGAAATTGTATTTAAAAAATTTACATAGGGTTTACTCTCTCACAATTAAAAATAATTTCAAAGATGAAAATATTATTATTTCAATAGAGCTTACTTTCAAAAAAATTTCTATCTTCACTTTTATTCCATGTTCACTTTATTGGGACTATCTCTGGTCAGCCTATATTATGTTTGAATCCATTGCATTATTATTTACTTGGTCATCCAAGGAGAACAGATATGAAATCCTTATTCTACTTATTCTTATCTTTTTAATAGAACATAATAAAACAATATATTTTTGAATAAATTGAATTTATGATATATCTTTTAGAAAGTATTTCCATGATTTCTTTTGGGATATGATTGGTTTTCAATTTGTATGTTTCGTTTTGGATTTATAATGTACAATTCAAGAAATGTTCATTTTTTTGAAAATTTACAACTTGTTTGGAACCATTATTTGAGAGTTTAGTAACTAGTAAATTAAAAAGTAGCATGTTTATCTTTTTTGGGATTTAATAATGATGATTGTTATGAATAATTTATTCTTGGAGGATGATCATTTTTTAGATTATTCAGAAAATAAAAGAAAGTTCTTTTCTATATTTTTTGTTATTATTAAAATTTTTAAGACATTATTAGCCAACCATTAATGTACATGTAAATTATATGGAATTTAATTTTCAGACTTAAATGATTATACCCCTTATTATATTTGAAGGGATTGGGTGAGACCCTAACTTTGTATATAACTTCCCCACTCCATAAAATAGGCTTAATCCATAACTCTAGAATTATAACAGGTGGCATGGGTTTTACAAACTACTATATATACCCTAGACATTTACACATATCATTACATGATTGAAGCATAATAAAGTATCATATTACAAGACAATGATTGTAAATTCTAGTATCTTGGAAGACTATGTACGTAAAACTGAAAACATGGGACTAAATGAAACATTTCATTATTTAATATTAATAAATATATCCTAACATATGTTTTTCTCATACAACTTCATAGGTTAATCTGAGGATAACATGAACAAATATATGAGATAAAAATACCATTAAGGGAATAAAAATAAGAATAAAGCTTTAGCACATGGGTTATAAGTCATGACATAATGATATACAAATTTATTGAACATATGGAATCAAAACATAGAAACATGGGATCATATAAACATGGAGTCATAGTAGTGTTTCATAAAAAAAACATGAATTTAGCTTTAGTCAAGGAACTTTTCACATATAGGAGTTCAAGTTAATGTTAGCCACCAAGATCATTGTACATGGTAGCAGGAGTCTAGGCTAACCCCCAAGACTGTTGCACATAATGTCTCATGAGACTCAACTTTACCCAATACATTGAAGTGCTATTTGGGAACACCCATTATAACATGTTAATGAATATTATTTTCACATATAGAATCATACATAATCAATCATGCATAAACATAAGGGTTACCCATGGTATGAATTCAGTATCTTAATCTTGTCATAAAGCATAAAAAATGGGAGTATCATAAAAATGTACATTAAGGAAGGGAATTATATCATTACTGGACAATCATTGGTTATAATAGGAATATAACATGAAAAGTGTTGTCAACATGAAGTAATAAAATAAAAACATATTACTTAAGAAACTTTCAAATTAAAACATTTTAGTGTAGTTAAAAGAAAATTACCAAAGATAATTTAAAACATAAAATGTAATAATATTTTATAAAAATATAGAAGTGAAATAATAATTTTTTTATAATAAAATGTGTGGTTTTATAAAAATAATTTTTTCTTTCAAAATAGATTCTATTGTTTTCTTGAAAATGGTTATGAATTCAGAAAGTTCCTTTAAAATGTTATTGCTTATCGGGAAAAATTGACGAGTGAATCATTTAAAAACATGTATATCCCTAAAATTGAATGATTAATGGATATTGATAAATGAGTTTGAAGAATATAATTTTTTATAATATTTTAATAAAGTTTATAGATAAATTTGTTCGGCTAAAAAGAAATATAGAACAACCCGAAGGAATAATGGAGGTTCAGGTATAATCCCTTACCTTAAGTCTGATGGTGTCATTCAATTGAACTTAATGTCATGGATAACCAAATTAGATTCATTAATTAATATTTTAAAAACCTCTTATTAATGTAATTGATTTATTATAACATTAGTATGTTCATTTAAGACCTTTTTGACGGGTTATGTGGTTCAATTTTGTTGTTAGGGAGCCTTCGTTTCCTTGGTTTTGATGATTGGTTTACATGCATACATGTAAGGATGAAAACTTAAGACGTTAAAAATTGTATAGAATTGAAGTTTTATGTTATTATTAAATATCCATAATATTACAAGGTTATGAAATTAATTTGGTCCTTTAGAGTGAGCATGAATCGTTATATAAAACCCTAATGATAACAGTTTTGGGTAATTAGTGGTTTTAGTTCACAAAGAACTCATTTTTCTTTATAAATTAATATAATGAGTAAAAAAGATTCTAGAACCTTACATAAGAAATAATACATATATTATAGTTTGGTTCAATAATAAAATTGATTTCATGACCAGAATTTAATATGGTAAAAGAAATGGAAAACCTGTCGTCCTTGAATGTGATAAATTGACACATCTCAGATGGTGTTTTAATTTCTAGTATAAAATAAGGAGAAAGGAGAGATAATGTTGAATTATTAAATTATCACAAAAAAATTAAATTATATTTAATTTATTATAGTTATCATAACATTTGGATTAAAGGAGGTGAGGAAAGGAAATGAAAGAAAGGAACTTCAAAGAAAATAAATGAAATGAAAAGAGGAATTTACCTCTTGAATATATCTTCCATGAGAACCTATTTATGGGAGAGGATTTGGCCTTTTGAAGAGATCGGGGGCTTTTAGACATGGGATAGGGGCTTATAGAAATATTTTATTAGAATTTTTAATAGGAAGAAGACTTGAGAGGTGTGAGAAAAAGAGGGGGTGAGGAGTCATTTTTATAGTGGAGGAGAGGAGGGTTTTCTCAATATTTTATTATTTTTCTCAAGATAGGAAATATTAATGAATATTGTAACAAAAAATAGTAATATGTACATGAAAGTTCAAACCAAAGGTTCTAACATCATCATAATATCATCCATGATTCAATAAATCATCTATTTAGATTATTCGGTAAATTATTGAATTTTACTATTCACCAAATTTCAAGTATTTCAGAAAAATACAAAAAATTCACCCCACCTATTTTTTGATTTTTAGAATCCAAAATTGAACATAATTTTATGAAAATAATTTTCTAAATATGATATATTTAATTTATAAATAATATCATCATTTACATGGAAAATAAATATTTTAAAATTATAACTGATTTTATAATACTTTAAAAAATTATCTAAGGTCTCATAAAATTAACCTATAATCATAAGACATTAAAACCACAATTTATCAATAAATTTAATGAAAATACACTTTCTTTTAAATTATTAACTTATTAAATTATTCATAAAATTTTAATTAAATATATATGACTTATAAAAATACCAGCGCTATGATATAATTATAACATATTGTCACTTATAAAATGGATAAATTTTATTTATACATTCATCGGAAAGGTTACTTATTCACTTGGCCAATTTTATATTCATAAGGGTCATATTAGTACTCATAAGGGTTAAATTACTATTCATAAGGGTCATTTACTATTCACCAAAAATTAAGTTTATCCTATTAGACACCAAAAATCTTACTGATCTCTACCGTGTATGCCAGATTTTCAAAATTAAATTCTCAAAAGTGATAATATTATGTTTAAATGTCTCATAGTACTTAGTAGTTCAATGTGTTGAAGTTTCATGTGATTATAATATATGAAATGATTATAATAAGGGAATTTCCATTGATTAAACTTTGGGTCATTAGAATTTCCTAACTCAAACTTCATATAAGATTCTTGTTGTTGACCTAAAGTGGTAGTTAAAGTATACATCATCCTTGTCTAGGGATTTAATTATGTTACCTATAATTCAAAAAATAGTTCATGTTTAAATCCATTAAATTGTTTTTTTCCACTGATATATAAAATGATTTTGTTTATATTTATGTAAATTTATAGACCAGTTCATGTATGCACTATACTTTTCACTAATGAGTTGAGGAAAGTTGGTTGTTCCCTACTGAGTATATAAATTATCACACCCTTCCTAAAGACCGAAATAGGAATGAATATATATCTATTTCATTTAAGGTACCTTTTTAAACATAGAGTGTTCACAATTTTTTTGGGTCTTTAGTGTCTTGGAGATTAAAGCTTGGATAGAGTCCCCTGGAATTCTTAGATGATGTGTGGAGTTGAGGCATAAGAGTTGTTCATGGTCATTATAATAGAGTTCCTTAATATGGAACTTTATTATTTGGTTCCTTAATGAAACATTTGGTTAGTTTTAATTGAGTACATTGGGTCCTTATTTACATATTTTATAAATTTTATATGTGATCTGTGTTTTGATGATGTTTACATATAATCTTATATAAATGATACATGTTATCCACTCGTGTGTTGGTTTAGACAAGTAAATATATGGTGGGTTAAACACCAAGACCTTTTATTCATTGAACCATATGTAATTCAAAATTCAAAAATAATTTATTATTTTATTTACCTATATATCAAGTGGGAAAACCACCTCCCACTTGTGATGTTTCAAACCTTCAGTGTTTACGCCAACGTATGGATAGTAAGAGGTTATTATGAGGTGTTTTGGTAGTCCATACCAAAGGTGTTTAGAATATAGTATAATTTCCATTACATTGATGATTTTACTCAATATTTGTGAATTAAATAATTTTTTAATCAATGTATTATCAATGATTTGGTAGTTTATACAAATATCATATAAATGTATAATTGATTCTATATATGCTTGATCTTATAGATGATTGATTGAGGATGGAATTTGGTGAAGTATTATTTAATGTTAATGAATAATATGTGGCTTCTAATATGTGTCATAAAGAGTTTTTTTGAATCTTATAATACTGTTATATGAACAAAAAATCCATATGAATTTTCTTAGTTATACATTATGATTGGTTTGATTGCAACATGATATAAGTATAAACATGATTTATAATACGAATTTATTAAGTCATATATTATTCCTTACATAAATATTTCATACCATAATATTTATATATATCATATGGGAAAAAATACATCATGGTAATGCTTTAGAGTTTTTGGGATTATCGTTTTTATTAGAAGTGATTATCAGCAAAAGTCCCAAAGAATGATTTTTAAGGAGGCATTGTTTCCCAATGTTTTCCTAATTTATGTGTATAAATTTTTTGGGTATCCTATGTTTTTTGTTTCTATAAAATTCCAAAATGATGTTTTTTATGAGGTAACTAGTCTAACCACATGGTAGGTTCAAGAAACCACGCAGAAGGTGAGAGTCCATTTACATGACTGCCTAGCGGGTACATGATCATGGATGAGTTGTGTGGTAGATGATGTAGTGTAAGGTGATCTAAAATGTAATTTCAAAGTGGTTCATCTATTTTTAGATTAATGATAGGTGTTGTAGAAGTAGAGGTTTATATTTCTTTTTGGATAGTGCACAATCTTAAGGTGGTAAAATTCCAAAGACTATAAATAGTGAAGCACGTTAAAGGTGTGAATGGTAATTTTGGGATTAATTAGTTTATTTTTTTTATGTGGCTATATAATTAAACCCTAAAAACATGATCATTTAGATAAAAAAATTATCATGGTTGATCGTTTCTTGAGAATTTCACTAAGTCATAAATAAAGTTTCTACAACACTATCCGTGATGATGGAGTACCATGAGGGGAGTACATGACAAAGATAGTTCATACATTGAATCATTATTGAAGGATGTTTTTTTTGAAATCAATACATATAGGTATTAGGTATCTTGGACTGTGTGTTTTTTTCATGTGATTATCATATAGTGAATTATCCCGTGTAAGAGATTCTACCTACATCTCATATGGTGGAAGGTTTGTCATCTTGTAGGTACACAATTTCTCTGTGGTCAGTGCATGGAGTATAATTTCATTCAGAAAAAAAGTTTTTGAAGGATTTTTATATGAATTAAGGTCTTTGAATTAAAGTTAAATTCGTCCATAAGGTGAAAACAGAGCTTCATTACGCACTCACATATGTGTGAACCAAATTTTAGGAGATTTATAAAAAGAGAATAATCATCTTGAGGAGTAGTGTGTTCACTTATATTGAGAGAGAAATGAATTATCAAAGTTTAAATGGTTATAAATCACAGTGGATAGTAAGTCCACTCCAAACATTGTAACAATTGTGAACTATAGTGTATTTTGGTACATTTTCACATAAAGTTTGTATGCTCATTTGACCATCCAAGTTAGATTAAACCAAGTAATGTAACCATGTATTGTTCATATTTCGATTTCTTTTTATACATTACTATGTGAGGGATATATATGACTATTTTTCTAAAATAAGACAAGATCTAAATGTAGAATTTGTTTTATTGAACATACACTAATTCAACCCTATCAAGGAATTTACTTAGTGTGAACAATAATGTGTTATAGAGATAAAGTTTAAAGTGTGTGAATTTTTATTAGTTTAATCTATGGAATTAGTAATTCATAATAAATAGATACCTCAATAAATTAATTTAATGAAATAAAACTAAAAAAATTGAAAATACTAAAACAAATCCTTGTAAGTGACCACAATTCTCCAATAGCTCCTAAAAAAATCATTAAACTCGTAACGTATATCTTGGCCCCTAAATAGTTCCTAAGGACCGGAAAAATAATTAATTTATACATATGGTGGGTATAAAATGTATACTTAGTAGTATCCTCATTGAAAACACTAATGTAAAATGTGAACGAAGCATATTTCAGCCAATTGAGTAATTAAATGAAATAAAGTCATCACCTAAACATTACTAACAATCTTTTCCCAATATCCCCATTTCCCAATCACTAAATAAGACATAATATTATAAAAAAACATTAATAATATAAATATATAGATATGGGTACCCCAAAACCACTTCCCCACTGAATGATGATTCCATAACTATTCATACATTGTAGGAGCCTAATCCAACAAAATCTTTGAAAATGTGGTGCCACGTAAATCAACAAATTCTATATAGGAAATGATGATATATAAATATGATGTGGATTTACAAGTTTTATATGATAATCTAAAATATCTATGGAATAAAAATGGGGACCTAAGGATGAACCGTAATAAATCTATTGATACATCATTTTATTGGGGGAATGTGATTTTAGATAAAATTCATAGTCTTAGAGAAACCCTCGATGTTGTAAAGATCTTTAATCACATACTGAGAATATCTCCACTTCAATTCAATATTAAAATGTCTATAATTGAGGATAAATATCCAAGTGAGTTGATGTTTTATTGTTTTCATATCACTCCAATTACATAAAAGGTGATCAATTATGATAACGAGGATATGAAAAAATGGATGTCTAATGATATGGAATTTAAGGCCATATAGAAGGCCACCATTGAAGATGTATGGGAAGTAAAATAGTCCAATGAAGTAATTTCATTACATTTCTCATAATTATAAATTGAAAATGGAATGATTAAGTGAAATATTCCACCCATATTATTTCAATGTGTAAATTCTAGGAACATCCCAGAAACGTGTCCCAATAACTTTTAAGATGATTATGATGAAGATAAAATTCATTTGAATAATTCTTATACCAATTTTAAAGATAAGATAAGAAAAACGATTTATTTCTTCATGAATAAGAACCTTATTTCATAATAAAATGATAGGTCAAATGAAATTGTGGTAGAAGAAATTAAAGACTGTCAAGAACATAGAGAATATACTATGGTGGGAGTTGTGGTAAGTTACCATATTAGAGAATAGAGTGATGAAAATGAAGGAGAAATAGGAGGAATATTTTATCTCTAGGTTGAATTTAATATGTTATTGAAGATATAGATGTTTATAGATCTATAAAAAAGGTATCTAATAAGGTGGTTCATAATTAAAAAATAAATATATAAAAAGAAATAAAATATAAGTTTTATCTAAAGGAATAAATTGAGAAGATCAAATCTAAAAATCCAAAAAACTCAAACAAGGACAGGGAAAATAAGTTTAAAGTAAAATAGAAAATAGGGGTTATTGATGTTTTGGATATGTATGTGAAAGTTCAGGTCAAATGTATCAAATAACATGATTAGGATTTTGTGTTCCTATGATGAAAATTTAAATATTAAAGAGAATTTTGATTCCTAGTATGATGTTAGGAAAAAAGATCACATAGATGATAGAAAAAGTGAAAGTGGAGAATATGGGTCTAGTATAAATGTCAAAGATTTTCAAGTGATAAATAAAACCCATTAGAATGAAAAATTTGTTATGGGTCTAAATCATAAACAGAAATGAATGATGGTTGATTCTAGACCTCAAGAACTCATTTCAAAGTGAAAGTTCATTTTTGGTTTAAATAATAATTTGAATATTTAGAGAACCTGAGATAAAACTATTATTGTTGTGAAGATATATAGGGATTCACCTCATATATGATGTCATTATTGTGAAAAATGATAAATTTGATAAATTTATATTCCATACACAAAAGGTATAAATGGGAATAATAGAAACTAATTCACCTATGAAGAGTTCAATATTTTCTGTATGATTTTAAATTTAAGTGTTTTTGGTGAAAATTATTTGCATTTATGGAAAAATATTTATCATCAACAATATAGGTGAACATTTCAGTAATAACCCAAATAGGTCATATATGATAGCTCAATGAGTCATAAAGTTTGTTAAAATGGTCAACTAAATTTTCAACTTTGTACAATGATGTCGATCCATCATTATCTTAAGAGGATAAAGCATGTCAAAAAACTCTAGGTATGAATACAATTACGTGGATCAAATAAAAATAAACTGAGAATGTAGTTGTCAAAAATATTTCTATTACAAAATCAAGTTGATCTATTTAATGGATTATCGATTCTGGATTCAATTCCAACATAAAAGGAAATAAATATCATTTTATAGGAGTTAAAAAATAAAGGATGTTGTCATTAGGTTTTACAATGATTAATTCCTAAATATTATTGGATCTGGGTAAGAAAACAATGGGGGAAAATATATGAGACACATAGATGTTGAGATAATTAGAGGTCTTAGTCACAAATTCCTTATTGTTAGTCAACTATTTGAATTAGTGCATGCAATAATATTTACTAAGAATATATGAATTTTCATGGGAAAATATGGAATATTGGTGATATAGGGTATACACACAAAGGGGAATCTTTACATTGTGATTGGAGAAGAAGATATGTGATTTATATCCAAGGAGGAAGAAAAAAGGTTGTGTCATAATTAACATGACCATTTAATCAAACCATACTTGGAAGATCTAGTGAAATGTGATGTATCTTAAGATATACGCAATCTATCACAGGATCATACACACACATGAAATGTTTTTCAATCTGGTAATACCACTTGAAATACTTACAAGGAAATAGAATAGAAGTCAAAAAAAGTTATTAAACAGGTGAAAATTAATGTGTGTGGACCCATTTTACCAAGATACATCAATAGAAAGAGATGCTATATTCTTTTCATTTATTATTTTAGAAGGATTACATGGTTTATATTTTTCATTGAAATATACAAGTTGTTTAGTTTCATAAAAAAATATTGAAGGGTGGTTGAATAGATTCTTGGATATAAAATTCTAAACTTCTAAACAAATAATTTCATGGTTTTTACAAAAATATATGTAGAGTATTATCTTGACAAACATAGGATAAAGAACCTTGTATATTCAGTGATAAATCCTTTTCAAAATGGCATGACTGAGAGGAGAAATAATATCTTAAAAAATATGGATATAATGATGATCATTCAAAAAGGTCTACATGAGAGGATTCAAAGGGAAGAAACATTAAAAAAAATTTAAATATCTAATAGAGAGTTTTTCTGTTTTAAAGAAGAAAATAAACCCTATGAGTCCTGGTATGAAAGGAATATGACATTTAAATACATTAATATATTTAAAAGTAAGTGTTTCATTCAAAATAAGGAGAAATACATGAATTTTTAATCCTCCATAGATGAGGGTATTTTTCATGGATACATTGGAAAAATAAATCCATATAAACTTTTTAATAAGTAGCTATGAACGGTTATAGAGAAATAAGATATTATTATTCTTTATAATGATAAAAATATTTATCAAATCAGTGATTAGTTTTAGTTGGATAGTGATGTGGAGTTTAGTAGCTCTGCGGGAGCACAAATTCTAGAGGTGGATTCACTGAATGGTATTAATAATGAATAGAAACATGTCAATCCAGTTTCTTCACATAATCCAACGTCTTGATCTGAAATTGATATATCAAATCTCATCTGTGACTAGAGAGTTCCAGTATAGATATGGAGAATAAATTATCTACATAAAATATATATTTACAATAATTAGATCCAATTTTTTTTTGAAAAATCTATAAAATATGATAACTCGGATTAGGAAATGAATGAATATATTGACCAAATCTTGAATAATCAAACATGGGAGATTTTTTTGAAAATGATAGTTAATAATGTAATAAAAAATAAATGATTTCTCCCTAATAGTCTATATGAAGATAAAAAAAGTATTTAAATAAAATCCTGATGTTGGTGAAAGGGTAACTCCCACATAGAGGGTATCAATTTTGATGAACCATTTGAAATTTCTTAATGTCTAGCGACAATTCATTAATTTTCATACTTTATAATATAAATAATATTCATAGTAATACATTTGTACATCAATTCACCATTTATAAATAGTTTTTTATAAGAATAAGTGTTCATAAAATATACAAATTATTTTCTTATTCTTGATGACAAGAACAAATTGTGTTGACCGAAAAAGGCCTTGTATGGGCAGAGCATGGATTTAAGTGCAATGTAATCACAAATTGATCAGTACGTAAAAAATAATGGTTTATAAAATAGATTATTTTCCTAAAATATATATTTAAATAATGAAACTTATCAAGTGATTATGGTTCTATTTTTTTATATGACATAATATTTGGTGGAGTGGGAGAAGGAAAATGTATACAATTTAATGAATTCATGAACAATGAGTTCGAAATGTTGATAATAGGAAATATAGAATTTTATTTGATTCATAGGAAAAACATGGAATACATTTTAAATTTATTTCTTAATATAAATATTATTTGGTGGGTTTAATAATATTTGGAAAGGAGGATTCAAAAGAGATATCAACTTTGGCTGCTACACAGATGAAATTGTGAAGAGATGATGAGAGAAAAGAGAACAATGTCACTGAGTGTAGGAGGATAGTTGGAATCTTGTTGTACATAAAAAAACATGGAAAAATATTGTTTTTTATATTCCTAGAGAAATTATATAAATGTAGTCCTAGTGAAAGAACCATAATTTTTGTAAATAAAATGATATGGTATATAAAATGAGCAATGTATTTTTGAATTTCATTACAATGAAACATCAAAATAAGAGTTGTTGGGATATACAGATGCTTATTGAATTAGTTCAGTAGATGAATAAAAGTATACATCAGGTGGTTAATTTTTTCATAGTGTATCTTGTATTACTTATTTGAGAATAAAGAGATATAAAATCCTTCTGATTGGCAGAGAAGTTGAATATATTATTTCCACTCAAGATTTCAAATAATATTTTTGTATGAAGTAGGACCTTGAAGAAATAAGAGTTGAATTCGAGCCTATTATTCGAATCCATTATGATGATTCAAGTTCTTTAAATCATACAAAAATTATATCTATAATTAATGAAAACTGAAATTGATATCAAATATTACATTATCATGTATAAACTAGATCATTTATTGGTGAGATTTGATTATAAGAAAACTAAAAATAAATCCATAGACATTTTGATGAATTAAATAAAAATTGAATTTTTTAAAAGTAATCAACTATCTCTTGAATCCCAATCAACTACCCATACATGAACAATGTGTCTATGAGATCTCTAATCCCCAAGGTATATTTCAAATTTACCCATATATTAATATGTTTTATTTTCCCTATTTTAGATCACAAAGGAGAAACCTTTAGGCTTTTTGAAAAGGGGTAGTAGTATTTCTCTTGAAAGGGGTAAATTTTTTTTTATGGGGGATAGATTTTCTATAAGATATTAGGTGGAGTACATACGAGGGGATTGAAGGGGAGTTCTAAAAATTGAAGATGATAAAAGAATTTTTTGAATGAAGATATATCATGAAAGGTGATTCAAAAGTAGTTACCTCTAATTTTGTGATGAAAGTGGTTTAAATAGTATGGTTTATGAAGTTTCCTTCATGAGGGATTCAATCTATCTAAAAATTTGGAACACTCGATATCAATTTCTAATAAATACTGATGTCGACATTGCAAGGATAATTAGTTTTGATAAAGACAGAACATGTGGTATTTAGAAATACTTAATAAGTGGCATTGATAATTATGTTTTTCATTGATGAACATTTCATGTTACTATTTTTTCTCATTCTGACCATGTCTCATGTGGTCTTAGAGTACGTGTTGAGAAAATCTTTGATTAATATCTTTAAATTTTTGTGAATGGTGTATGAAGAAGTGAGTGGGTACGTTTTGTCAATAAGTTGGTGTCAATGGTTTCTAAGGTGTTTTGAATAATTTTCAACAAATTTAAAGGGAGTGACTATTGGGAAATAATCCAAAAAGGTGACATTTTAGTTTTTTTGGGTTGATTTCCTTTATTGATAGTTATTGATGAAAAAGTTCCAAAGAAAGAGTTTTGAATGTAATGCTGTTTCCTAGTGTTTTCAAAATATATGGGTATTAATTTGAGGGGTAGAATATGTTTTTTTATTATTCCAAAATTTAAAAGGAATATTTTTAATATTTAAAATAGGTCAACCATGTGACAGTTTTGCAATGCTACACATGAGGTGGGAAACCTCTCACATAACCACACAGAGTGTATCGATAATAGAGGAATCATGTGGTAGCTGATTCCATATAATTTTCATAAAGGAGGAAGTGGTGGTACGGTTTCATCATGTAATAGGTTCATTGATGGAAAGGACATTAAAATTATATATGTTACTATGTGTTTGATGAACAATTATAAGGAGGTAAAATTAGGTAGACTATAAAGAGTGAAACATGTAGAAGGAGGGAACCATAATTTCATGATTGAAATGTTTTCTATATTCTTGGTGTCTATATAGGCCCCCCCTAATAACACTAATGGGTATATTACAAAATTATTTAGGATGTGATTTTCTTAAGAATTATTCTATGTTAGAGAGGAATTTTACATGGTAGAGTTTGTGGTCCAGGATGACTATGAGGAGAGTACACAATAATGAAAGTTCACATGGGAAGTATATGTTATAAGAAGGTTGTCCACATAGTCAGTGAAAATATGTGGAAGAGATATTGTGATTGAAATGTCTATGTGATTAGTACATGAAGGATCAGCTTGTATATAGGGTTTCTCCAATCTCTCTTTCAGTGGAATGTGTGCCACCCGATAGGTGCATAGTTTCTTTAGGGTCTGTGCATGGAGGATCTATTTGCAGATCGAACAATGTTATAGAAGTATTTTCTATGAATAAAAATCAATAAGTTAATGTGGTATTCATATATAAGGTGAAAATATAGCTTCATATCACACTCAAAATTATGTGAACCAAATCTCTGGTGATTCAGAACAATTAAAGAATATTTTGGAGGAGTAGTGCATTTACTCTATCTGAGAGAGAGATTCATTTTCAATGTGTGAATGGATATAAACTAGGGGTAGTTATTCTACTAAAATTTTTGATACCCTATTTTTTATTTATAATACTTTGGAATATTTCAAAATATATGTTCAGATCCAGACACTGAGATGACATGTAATTCTGAGGACCGGTGTTCCCAAAATTAATTTTATAAAAATATTAAATATTTTATAAATTAAAACTCATAAGATTTCTAAAAAATAGATAACTATTAAAAAGATCATATTAGAAATATGAGACTACGAGTGAGTCTATAACATGATATTTACCCTAAGAGCGACCTAAAATAGGTCTGCGTGGGACGTTTGGATAAAAGTGGTCAAGGGTGGGTGCATTTAGTTAAATAAATAATTAAATTTATTTTTTTAATTAAATAACCCAATCCAATTTCTATCTATAGAGAAATAGTTATTGAAGGATCTCTAGGGTTAATAGCATAAACCTAAGATCATTATGCAATGAATTCTTCCTTATCTTATTATAAAATCGGTTTAAGCAAACATCAAACCTATAAATCCAGAAAAATTGTCACGTAGCGAATGAAAAAATTATCTCATGCATTGGGAAGCAAATTATTTGAAAAAAATGATCAAAAATAAAATAGTACTCATACATTTATGTTTTATTACTCTATTGATTAAATTAATTGATCCGAATCAAAATAATTTTTTGATCTATTCAAAATTTGATCGATTTCATGTGTTGGTGTACTAGTTTAATTTATTTTTAGTTTTCTCACCCCGAAACCCAAAAAATGTATCATTTGGAAATGAATTCTTAGATAATGATGACTCTATATATGTTTCTTATACCTTTTCTATCCATTCTCCACGTTAGTAATTTATATACCACAGGGTTGTGATTCGACATTTACAGGTGGGACCAAGTGCAATTGGACCCCATGAACCCTGGAAGATTCACATGCGATGAATGGAACAAAGAATCAAGGTCATAATTGAATGATTTTCGGGTTTCATGTGATCGATTTTTTTTTCAAGAATCTATACCGGAGAAGGCCTATAGGAAACCATTTTTTGGACACCAGATGTATAGAAATAATGATCATAGGAAAGATCAACTAATTTAAAGTAGTATGGATGTGATATCTATTGAATCAGAGACGAATAGGGAATTCACAACCGTGGATCTGTGCTTTTCAAAAATCTTGACTATACACCATGTAGTTCTGAAGAACACATGGTGTGTTACCCCTTTGCTGCTACAACTAGGGATTTGGGAGAGAAAACTATCACATGTCATGTGGGACCCCCACAAGCCATGTGACCCTAGTTCTGGTGACCTGGAAAGTACTTATGGAGTATAAGGATACATTCATGTCTAGGGACATGTTGTGTGTCAATGTACAAATACACGAGAGGCCCACACAAACACGACCAGGGAGTGCAGGAAGGTCCATGAGTGGATGAAGCACATCATGTAGATCACCTAAATTAATTGTATGGATACATATGGAATTGATTCATGTACTATTAGAGGCAATACCAGGATATGTAGTGTGACCACACAACATGTGGACCCCTTACACATCATGTACCCTTTCTTCCATTTTTAGGAATATTCCACATCTTGTATCTCCTTTGTTTGGACTCAAATTTTAGCATGTGAGTAGCCTATACTAAGTTTTTTCGATGAAGAATGTTATGGTGTAATATATGGAGACTTTTTAGATAAAATTAAAGTTATTTTAAGTGAGAATATTATTTAGGTGATGCTAAATAACGACAATGATCAAGCAGGATCACCAGGGGATTTAGAGTGGCTCCCTCAAATTTAGTTGGGCATGGGTCCTCTACCAATCTATAGATTGGAAACACCCTACAAGACAGGTCATAATACCTTTATATATTATTAGAGTGTAACCCTCCCAATGTGACAGGGAATTAGTTCTATACATATACTCCAAGTGGCACCCTTTTTCGGAGTCAGGGCATGGGTCCTCAACAATGAATGTACCATCTTCTAGCTATGCTGGGAATGTGTCCTATATCTGCTATCCAAGTAGAACCATCCTATTGTATCATGGAATGGGTCCTCAAATAATGGAGTGCAACTCTCCATATGGAATGGGAATGGGTCCTCAACTACTAATAGAGTGGAACCCTACAACTAGGTTGTGCATGAGTCCTCTACCATTTACTTGAGTGGGACCCTCTTTCTAGGGAATCACACGTGTGATATAGATATCTATTAAGTGGGATCCAACATTTTTACTAGAGAATGATATTTCGACATATATATTGTTCCTCTAGACTATGAGCCATAGTGGAAAGGAATTGGTTTACTAGGATGGCTATTCATACATATGAACAAATGTTCGACATCGAAAATGGGCTCTTGGAACTATTGAAACTCTCTACCTGAGCTAGGATGTGATATAAAGACCCCATTCAATTTTATTTTGGTTTCTTTGGTTTGAGAATATATAAATTTATCTATTTTTTGTATTATGTTTACTTAATTGCTTTATGTTGAGCTGTCTCTCTATTCCTCCCATGTCTCTTACAACCCCCCATTCACCATTCTGGGAATCCTACTAAGTATGTATATAATTACCCTTACATTGGATTTTCCCAAATTTTTCATGTCTTATGAATATTATGGATATTTCAATAGAGACTACATAAAATATTAGGGATACCTAGTGCATTGGACCACATACAGTGGTCAGAGTTTGGAGATTATGATCTGAGCTCTCTCAGCACTTTTATTTACTTATTTTGTCTGGTTTTGACATCTATGTGGTTGGAAATATATTTTCCCTCTTTACATTTAGTATTCACTATTTTACTCTTATACTCCCTAGGGGATTTCTTATTGATGGTTATATTCTAGAAATTAAAACTTTTTTATTACTAATATTCTGACATTCTACACTGAGATGGTTATTTTTATTCATAGAGGTACATTAGAAAAAGAACTGTGATCTATATTATATGGTTGATACCACCCCTAGCTTATTGATGTGATCTTGGGGTTGTCGCTACATGATCCCCATTGGGTCGTTTTGTGATAGTTTGGTATCAGAATAGTTCATTAATTAGGGTGGTGTTTGGTGTAGTCCCCTGATTAGGATTTTGTTTGGATTTTGGGAAACAATGTCAAAGTGTCTTGAGTGTGGATCTCTGGGTAAGGAATCCTATGTTGGAGCAATGAACAATTTATCCATTAACTAGGAGCCTAAATACCTACTTGTCGACTCATCATACTGAGGAATTGGTTTCAGGGATAAATGGTACAACCAAAATATATGATTGAGTGTTTGAATATCCTTCTGAGTTATCTTCACATTGTATATATATATTCTCATATGATCATGGTATGTCTTGATTAAATTTTTAGTATTACTCTATGATGAAAACTAGTTAGGTTACCCCTTCTGAATCATGATGATGATCTGATGAGTGATGGTCACTATGTTCAAGGTCTATCTCATGAGATACTTCCTCTATGTAGATAGGTAGTAGAAACCCCACACGTTGAGAAAACAGTCATACTATAAGGAAAGGATGAAGATGCATACGGGCGTAGCACACTTTGTGAGTTCCAATGATATAGGCCATTGATGTTCCATTATGATCTAGATCCCCAAGTAGTGGAGGATTGATGAGATTTAGTGGGTAATCTTTTTAGGATTATCCAGAAACCAACAGACCAATGGGTTTTGCGGGAATTTAGCATTTTCCATGGATCAGTTGGGTACGGATAGAGTTTTATTTCTCAGATGCATGATGAATTGATGCTCTAATGTCCTAACATCTAGCAGTTGTTCAATGAGGAGTAATATGCCACTATTTTGTGGTTGGTTTAGATTCAAGAGTTTTTGAAGCTACAACAGGGAGGGATTATTGTTTATGAGTATGGTGCGAGGTTTATTGACCATATACAACACTCCAGAGACATGATCCAGGATGGATAGTTCTATGCACAGATGTTTGAGTAGGGTCTCCATAGATATATCTGTTCTAGTGTAGTACCCTTGTGAATCCCCACCTATGTCGAGGTGTTGGAGTAGGAATTTGTTATAGAGACATTCTTTTCAGATGGGCACCAGGTCGCTAGAACTTACACTGGTAATTTGGTGATGGGTTTTTTGCAGTAGCATGAAGTTTCTAGTTGAAAGGATATCAATGAAAGAGGTCTTTTGTGTATTAGTCTCAGAAATGTGGGTAGAGACAACACATAGGAACATTTTAGCCCATAGAGGTTCTATTCAATGGTTGTTATTGGAGATGTCACATGTCACGTGACTACCATACCAGGTGTTCTAAGGAGGGCATGCAGATAGTGAATGGACAGACATGACAGGGCCAATGCCGCGATCAAGGATCTCCCAAGCGAGGGTTGGGTAGCCTCCATGGAGGCAGAGCATGAATAAGAGTGGGTGGAGCTCCAGGAGGAGGATCTGTGAGTGGTATATGATTCTATTAGATCCTTCCACCACCACCACCACCACCAGGAGGCCTACTTTAGGCTTAGTGAGCAGCTAGTTGGGGCCACAGATAGCTATAGGCTATAGAGGCATACTACCCAGTGACACCTGATAAGATTAGAGATATAATATGTGATTATTATACTATTTAATTAGAATTTTTACAGATAGTTTTGAGCCATTAATTATCATATTTACTCCTAGCATGAGAGTTGGAGATCCCGGTTAAGGCTTTATCCCAAAATAAAATTCTTAAGGTCCCTAGAGGGAAATCATATTTTATATATTTTATACTCTTGTAGTATGAGATATCACTTAAGGTATAGAGGATCACATGGGACCTTTAGGTAATCTATATGGAACCTTATGAATTCATCATGGTTATAGATTGTTTTCCATGGTCCAAGAACCAATTTACTATCACTGCAGATGAGTCTGATGCATTCGCACCGATGGGATTAGATTATCCTTTGTGGATAAGAGAGATCTCATGGAAGGATGCGTGAGTTTTGAAAGAAATAGGTTGTGGACCATCACCCATCAATTGGTGACTATATTACTTGGTGCTTTATGCACTTTAGGCATATCAATTACTTTAACTGTAGAGGATTTCTTGGTCTTCTTCCATGAGGATATTCTAGGACTACCTTTAAGGTTGGTTATGGAGTATTGTATCAAATTAAATCCTAATAACTCTATAATATCTTCTTTGAAATATAATATGTCTTATAATTAGCTCTAGGAGTTAAGTTTGTAGTTAGAGGACCTTCAAGAGATGTGTTTCATTAGGCATTGTTTGTCTCCAAGGGAAAATCCAATTTTTTTCATGAAAATAGAAGATGAAAGGTTTCGGGTTTTTTGGGATTATCATCACATAAACCAAGAAATAATAAAGAGAATGTACCCATTTCTAATGATTGATGAACTCTTTGAAAAGATGCGATGCATGAGATGGTTCTCATGATCAATCTATGGTATGACTACCACATGATGATCAAAAATAGGTAATAAAATATCAAAACCTAAACAATAGATATTTTATTCTAAATACCTATAAGTGTCAATATAAATAACCAAAAATAAATAAAGACAATGAAAACTCCTGAGATGTTCCTGAAACCATTTCTAGTTCCCTCAACCGTGCTCTATCCCAAATCATCCATCGAACAAAGGGCTCTTTCCCTTGTCTTGTCCTACAAACATGAATTCCATTTAGGTACCAATTAGGTAGCTCGAGCAGGGTGTGAGTAAAACTATATATGACACAAGAAAACGAAATAGAAAACAATATCTAGTAAATAATTGTGATAAATTTTATAAATAATAAATCACAATGCATAAGTAAATATTTATCAAATTTCCAATTATTTTTTAATTAACTACATAACTATTGGGTTCCCATGGACACTCGAACCATCAAAACCTTCTTCGGCCTATACCGAAGTTTGAACAATATCCCATATTTGATTCATAATTAATTATAACACATGGGAAGTCATAGTACATTTCAATTCAATTCATATTACATAAAATTGGAACCATTGTTTAATGCCAACATTTTTGGCCTAGATCTCCATGAGTAAGACCCAGTGGGTATTTGAAGAAATAGCTCATGTCCCACTACTCATTAATCTAATAATAACACAAGTGAGATTTTGAAGTAGTAGTCTATCTCCCACAATAATATATCAATTTATCAATATAGGAATTTGAATTAGTAGTCAACGTCCCACAAACATTTTTCAATTTACCACTATAGGCTTTTTAAGATGTAGTTACTATCTTAGACATGTTTATAAATTTATCCCTAAGGCATTTTAAAGAACTAGTGCATGTCCCACACATGTTTATCGATCAATCAAAAAAGTACATATATCAAAACAATGAAGATTATACAACATTAATCCTTTTAACCACATTTCACATCATAGTACCATGCCAATTTATCAAACAAATCATCAATCAATATTTTAATCATGTTAAATAATATTTGAAATCCACTATTAACCATTTTTAAATATTCAATTCATACAACCCATTAACTCAATAAGGTTAAGTTAGCCATCTGATAATCCCCATTGTTAATTAAGTCATAAAAAATTAATTGAAACATTCCACAAAACCAAATCCCCATCAATTTTATAATCAAAAGATTCCAATAATTAATTGACAATTTAATTCATCTAATTCCACCAATTTCAATTTCCCTAATTTTACCCAAATAATTATCAAATAGAAATTAAATTAAATTTATTAAATCATAAATGAAATTTCCCAGTCATTGGAATTGATAAGTTTATAATTACTTACATTTAATTGAATCGTGTCTATGGTATTTTCAAATTAGAACACTTACTTCAAGATTGATAATGAATGATCGCCAATGAAAATCCCTAATTTTATGTGGGATGACCATGACCATGATGAAGAACAAGATATAGATCCAAAACATAGATCAATGATTAGGGGGATTAGATACCCCAAATAATAAATCATATCCATAATAAAAATATTATAAAATACCTTCAAATGAGAAGAGAAGGATGAGAAACAAATATGGATGAGAATCTATTACCAGGTGAGGTTCACATCTTCAATACAGACTTCAATTTACCAAGAACAAAGGTTAGAGGGACATGGAATCCATCTGGGAGCCCCCAAAAATGATAAAATGTCATTTAGGTCTATGTTGGGTCAATTTGGGGTGATGTACGAGGGGGTTTGGGATTCTAAATGACAATTTTTATAATAGTAAAAGCTATGCACATGGTTTCCTTGGTAGGGGTGAAAAGTCTTCCAAACCATGCACCAAAACCACATGAAAATTTTATGATGGGGGGGGGGTTCATGTTTACTACAAAGAGTACACAAGGTTTGAAAAACCATGTTCTAGGAAAGAAATCATTCTCTACTGGGGTTTCCCAATTTTCTGGGGAAGGGTGCATAGTTGGGGAAAACTGTGCACCAACCGTGAACTGCCCAAATATCTTCCAAAACATCCAATTTTTTCACCCAAATGAACCCTATATAAAACCCAAGAATATATAGTCAAAACAAGGTAATAGAGTACCTGTAGATTATGTCGAGACATATATAAACAAGTTCGGGTTCTTATAATCTACCCACCATATAACAACTGGTCCTCGAGATATACTCCCCAGAATCTCTAAGATTCGAAGTCGAAAACATTGGAACAGTGATCCCACATATCCACTTACCTCTCCATAGATTACTCATGAACACAAAAATGTTTCCACAATATATGAACTATCCTCATGGTCTTTCCTCTAACACTTTATTACTGTGATCTAACACACATATCCAATGCTCTTAAATAGATACAACAGTCTCAATGTGAACAACATCCACATCGATCGCATGATAATGTATGGGGTGATACTATAAATGTTTTGAAAAATTAAAAACATCATGAATAACACTATAATTATGTGAAAGATGCATTTGGTATGCCAAAGGCCCAATTATCTACATAATCTAAAATGGTCCAATAAACATGGGAACAAAATTTCCCTATCTCTGTATCTTGCAGCGAACCAATCTAGGAAACACTCAAAGGAATACAAGATAACCATTTTTAAACTCTAGGGGTCATTTAATTTTATCAACATATGACTTTTTGATTAAAAGATACAAAACCAAACTATTCCGAATCAACTAAACATACTCTGAGGTCTCCTGCACAAGACTTGTCCCAAAAACTCTGACTCACCTGCCTCTATCTAGCATAGAGTTGATCTGAATGGCCTTCAATAAAAGGAATTATATGGTTCCATAAGAATAGTTACCTGATAAATTCCATTCTTAGAGAACTCTCCCAATGATAAGTGCCTCTCCCAAGACCCATATATGTTTAGGGCACACACCCAAATCATATCCTCAATCACCTGAATAGTATGATCAGACTTCCCATAATTCTATTGGTGAAATCCATACTCAATAAAACATTCATACCAAGAATATTTTCAAGAAAATTCTGTAATAATTAAGTAAAAATTAAGTCACGGGATGAAACTATAATTCAAGGCACCTCGTAAAGAGATACTACCCTCTAATGAACATGTCTCCCAACTGATCTACTAAGAAAGTATCTCGTATTGGTAAGAAATGTTCTACCTTATTCAAATGGTGTACAAAAACATAAATATAATAATTCCTATAAGGAATCCTTGGGAGACCCACCACAATTTCCATAGTAATGGCGTCCGACTTCCATTATAGAATGGGAAAAGGCTATAGTAATACACTAGGTCGTTGATTCCGATCCTTCACATCTTGATAGGTTTAACATATTATCAGAAAACCTTCTATCAACTTTTTAATTCCTATACACCAATACCATATTTGTGGGTCATGATACATTTTGGTCACACCTGTATGCACCACACACTTATTTGGAATGAAATTCACACATCAACTCCTCTTGCATGTTTGTAGGCACAAAAACTTGATTGCTAACACAGATGATCTCATCCTCATCTATTGACCATTTTGATGGTGACTCACCACATTAAATAAGTTAAATCAAGTAAAAACACTCTAGATCCTCATACATAATGTCTCCAATTTGGAAAAATTATGTAGTATTCATTTAAACTAGTATGAGATTCATATGATCCTAGCTCTCTGGAACCCCAAAATGCATCTCATCCAGCAAAGTCATCATCTTCCACTCTGTACTAGACTTATCAACTAGTTGAGTATGATATTTCATATTAAAATCATATATAATAGTGTTTCCTTTCTCAGGAGTATATTCTAGATCAAAATAAAAGGACTTAATATACTTAACTAACCTCCGCTACCAATGATTCATGTCTCATTGCGAAAATATATACTTTATACTCTTGTGAAATGTATACATAGTAAAATTATCACCCTATTGATAATGTCACCAACACCTCAAATCACAAACCAACACTTCCACCTAAAGGTAATGCATAGATTAGATTGGTTAATGTGTCCTCAACTATCGAGACCCATACACAACATAATATCCCTACATAAAAAATAATCCAAGACAAATCCTAGAGGAATAAAAAACACCATATACTTCTCACATGGATTCGGTAGGATTAATATTGGTGCCATTGCAAAATTATTCTCCAGCTCATGGAAATAATTCTCATATGATCCTGAAAATTAAAACATAACTCTCTTAATGTTCAATCATGAATGTCATGATTACAAGAAAAATAATTCCTAGATGAACCTATGGTAATATCCTGCCTACCCAAAAATCAATGGATATCAAACAAAATATTGGGCAGATCCCAAGACACACCAGCATGAACCTTCTCTGGGTCCACTGAGACACCATCCAATGAGATTATTTCTATTAAGAAATGTACTTGATAAATCCAAAACTGATACATAGATAAATTTGTGTATGGATGATGCTCTCTCAATGTACTCAGGATGATGCCACGATGTCTGGAATGATCCCCATGAGTCTTGGAGTACACCAAGACCTCATCCAAAAACACTACCTGAAACTAAACTAGTTATGGGTGAAATATTTAGTTTATCAAGTACATAAACACTACTAAATAATTCTTCAATCCAAATGGTATCTCACTAGACTCATATGGGCCCCAAATTCTTATGATTGCAGTCTTATATATTTTAAAAGGTTGAACTCTCAACTGATGATACCCTGATCTCAAGTTAATCATTGAGAAGACACAAGCTCCCATCCACTAGTCAAAAAGATCATTGATATGTGGAAGAGGATTGTAGTTCTTCATAATAATTTGGAACAACTTCTTCTAGTCAATACATAATCATAGATTCATACATTCTTTCTTAGTAAATAAAATAGTAAAACCCCAAGGCGATGTACTCCAACTGATAAACCCCTTATTCATCAACACTTTTATTTTATTCTTTATCTCTTGAAGCTCTATTGCTTCAATTTTTTATGGTAGAATATAAGTTTTCTTAGCCACAAACATCAGATAAATTGTATATTCCTCATATCTATTCGATGGTATCCCAGGGAAGTCTTCCAGAAACACATATGAGAAGCAATCCACTATGGGTGGAAATACATAATTATTCACACCCCCATAATCTAGTAATAAATTAGAATCCTAAGCGGTGAGCCTCTCCAGTTGATGATGAATTAGACATGTAAGATCCTCTTAGATATCCCTCTCTTCACAGTTAATACAATTTTCACCCTTAGGAGACGTAAACTTCACTCTCTTATGGAAAAAATAAATGTGGGCCTGGTACACTACTAACTAGTCTATACCCATAATTAGGTCAAATCCTAAAATTTCAAGGATTTATAGATTCTAACTAAAACGATACTCCCTAACCTTAAGGGAACACCCTTTTCACAAATAGAGGTCTCTTACCTATACTCCTAAAGGCATATCTTCCATCATAACCCCACTCAAAAACCCCACTACTTGAGTCAAATGATTAACAAGTTTAGAAGATATAAAAGAATGAGATACACCTATATAATATATGGATATGGCTTCCATAAAATCTACAAGAATAGTAACTATATTGGTAAATGGTCCAACATGGTACGAGAGACATATGGAGGGTTGTTAAAAGCATGTCCGAACTAACCTAGTGGGTTTCAGGTGCAGTTACTATCTCAGAAACGTTTATAAATTTATCCCCAAGGGATTTTAAATAAGTAGTGCATGTCTCACACATGTTTATCAACCAATCACACAAGTATATATATAAAACAATCATGATTAAACAACATTAATCCTTTTAACGACATTTCACATCATGGTACCATGCCAATTTATCAAACAAATCATCAATAAATATTCTAATCATGTGAAATAATATTTCATATACACAGTTAAACATTTTTAAATATTCAATTGATATAAACCATTAACCTAGTAAGGTAAAGTTAGACATATGATAATTCCCATTGTCAATTAATTCATAAAAAAATTAATTCAAACATCCCTCAAACTTAAAATACCATCAATTTCTTAATCATGAGATTCCAATAATTAATTGACCAATTAACTAATTCAATTACACCGATTTCAATTGCCCTAATTTTACCCAAATTATTATCACATAGAAATTAAATTAAATTTATTCAATGATCAAAGTAATTTCATATTCATGGGAAATGATAAGTTTATATTTACACACATTTAATTGAATCATGTCTATGGGATTTTCAATTTAGAGCACCTACCTCAAGATTGATGACAGATGATCGCTAATGAAAATCCTCAATTTTAAGTGGGATGACCAAGATCAAGATAAAGAACAAGATCTATATCCAAAACCTAGATCCATTATTAGGTAGATTATATACACAAAATTCTAGATCATATCTATAATATAAATATTAGAAAATCCCTTCAAATGAGAAGAGAAGGATGGGAAACACATGTGGATGAGAATCGCTTACCAGGTGAAGTTCACATCTTCAATAAGAGCTTCAATTCACCAAGAATAGAGGTTAGAAGGACATAGAATCCATCTGGGAAACCCCATAAATGAGAAAATATCATTTTGGTCCGAGTTGGGTCAATTTTAAGTGATGTACGAGGGGGTTTGGGATTATAAATGGCATTTTTCAGAATAGTAAATGTTATGCACATGGTTTCCTAGGTAGGGGTGAACAATATTCAAAACCATTCACCTAAAACACATGCCTATTTTATTGTGGGGGAGGGGGGGGGGGGGTGAATGGTTACTACCAAGAGTCTACAAGGTTTCAAAAAACATGTTTTATCCATGATATCCTTCTCTATTGGGGTTTCCCAATTTTCTAGGGAAGGGTGCATAGTTTGGGAAAATCGTGCACCAACCATGAACTACCAAAACCTCTTCCAAAACATCCAATTTTTTCACCCAAATTCACTCTATATAAAACCCAAAAAAAATATATTCAAAACAAGGTAATAGGGTACCTGTAAATGATGTCAAGACATCTCCAAACAAGTTCGGGTTCTTATAATCTCCCCACCATATAACAAATGATCCTCGAGATATATTCCTAAGAATATCTAAGATTCTATATTGAAAACATTGGACAAATGATCCCCCATATCCACTTATCTCTCCATAGTTTACTATTGAACACAAAAAATGTTTCCACAATACATGAACCATCATCATGGTCTTTCCTATAATACTTTATCACTGTGATCTAACACACATATCCAATGATCCTTAATGGATACAACCATCCCAAGATCAACAACATCCACATAAATCACATGATAATGGTTGGGGTGATACTGAAAATGTTTTGAAACATGAAAGACATCATGAATAGAACTATAGTTATGTGGAATATCCATTTGGTATTCAAAATGCCCAATTCTCTCCATAATGTATAATGGTCCAATAAACATGGGCACCAAATTTACCTGTATATGTATATTGTAGAAAACCAATCTAAGAAAAACTAAGAGGAATACGAGATCACTATTTGTAAACTATAGGGGTCATCAAATTTCATCTATATATGACTTCTTTATTCATTAATACAAAACCAAACTCTTCTGAATCAACTAAACCTACACTGAGGCCTCCTGTACGAGACTTGGTCCCAAAAACTCTGACTCACCTGCCTCCATATAGAATATATTTGATCTACATGGCCTACCATAAAAGGACTTATATGGTTCCATCTGAATAGTTACTTGATAAATTCCATTCTTGGAGAACTCCTCTGGTGTTAGGTGCTTCTCCCAAGACCCATAGATGTTTAGGACACACACCCAAATCATATCCTCAAGAACCCGAATAGTATTCTTTGAATTCCCATATTTCTGTTGGTAGAAATATGTACTCAATTTAACATTCACAAAAATAATCTTTTAATGAAAATTCTATAATCATGAAGTAAAAATTAAGTCACGAGATGAAACTATAATTCATGGCACCCCGCAAAGAGATAATATCCCTCAAATGTACATGTCTCCCAACTGATCTACTAAGAAAGCATCTCGTATTGGTATGAAATGATCTACCATCATCAAGTGGTGTTAAACCACCTAAGTAGAATCATTTATATAAGGAATACTTGCGAGACCCACCACAATGTCCATAGTAACGACGTCCCACTTCCATTATACAATGGGAAAAGGCTGTAGTAATCCACTAGGTCATTGATTATGATCCTTCACTCGTTGATAGGTGTAATATCTTAGCAGAAAAACTTCTATCCCATTTTTAATTCCTATCCACCAATACCATATTTGTGGGTCACGATACATTTTGGTCACATCTGTATGCACTACCCACTTTGAGGAATGAAATTCACATATCAACTCCTCCCGCTTGTTTGTAGGCACAAAAATTTAATTTCTAACACAGATCATCTCATCCTCATCTATTGTCCATTTTGATGGAGACTTACCACATTATAGGGTTTAAATCAAGTAAAACAGTCTAGATCCTCATACATAATGTCTCTAATTTGGAACAATTGTGTAGAATCCATTGAAACTAATATGAGATTCCTTTGATCATGGCTCACCTAAACCCCAACATGCATCCCATCCAGAAAAGTCTTCATCTTCCACACTGTATAAGACTGCTCAACTACTTTAGGTTGATATTTCCTAATAAAATCATCAATAATAATGTTTCCTTTCTCAATAGTATATTCAAGATCAAATCAAAGGACTTAATATACTTAACCAACATCTTCTACCAAAGATTAAAGTCTCATTGTGAAAATATATACTTTATTCTCTTGTGATATGTATACAAATTAAAATTATCACCCTATTGATAATTTCACCAACATCACAAATCATAAACCCACAATTCCAACTAAAGGTAATGCATAGGGTAGTTTGGTTCATATGGCCTCAACCACCAAGACCCATATGAAACAACATAATAGCCCTACATCAAAAATAATCCAAGAATGATCCTAGAGTCATAAAAAACACCATATACATATCACATGGATCTGGTAGGATTAAGAATGGTGCCATTTTAAAATGATTCTTTAGCTCTAGGAAAGAATTATCACATGATCATGAACATTTAAGCATAACTCCCTTATTGTTCAAGATAAAAATTGGTGATTACAGGGGAAATAATTCCTAGATGTACCTATGGTAATATCATGGTAACCCAAAAATCTATGGATATCAAAAACATTATTGGGAAGTTCCCAAGTTACTCGTACCTGAACCTTATTTGGGTCCACTAAGACACCTTCCACTGAGATTATTTCTACTAATAAATGTACTTGATCAATCCGAAATGATACTTAGATAACATTGTGTATGGAAGATGCTCTCTAAATGTAGTCAGGATGATTCCAAGATGTCCAGAATGATCCCCATGAGTCTTGGAGGTCTCCAAGATTTCATCCAAAAACAATTCCTCAAACTGATCTAGTTATGGGTAGAAGATTCAGTTTATCAAGGACATAAACACTACTAAAGCATTCTTCAAGACAAATGATATCTCAATACACTAATATGGTCCCTAACATCTTCTAAATTCATTCCTAGATATATTAGAAGGTTGAACTCTCAATTGATGATACCCTGATCTTAAGTAAATCATTGAAAAGCCACAAGCTCCCATCCAGTAGTCAAAAAGATCATCAATATATAGAAGAGGATATTAGTTATTCATAATAATTTGGTAAACCTTCTTCTAGTAAACACATAAGAATATATTACTACAGTCTTTATTAGTAAATAAAATAGTAAAAACCCAAGGCGACGTACTCAGAATGATAAACCCATTATCCATCAACACTTCTATTTTATTCTTTAACTCCTAAATATATATTGGTTCAATTTTTTATGGTAGAATATAAGTTTTGTTATCCAATTACATCAGATAAATTGTATATTCCTCATATCTCTTTGGTGGTATCCCTGGGAACTCTTCCAAAAAAACATATGAGAACCAATACACTATGGGTGGAAATACATAATTGTTCACACCCCCATAATCTAGTAATACACTAGAATCCTAAGTGGAAGGCCTTCCTAGTTGCTGATGAATTGGACCTATAGGATCCTTTTAGATATCCCTCTCTTCACAGTGAATACAATTTTCACCCTCAAGAGACCTAAAATTCACTCTCCCAAGGAAAAAAGAAATGTGGTTCTGGTAAACTACTAACCAGTCTATACCCATAAATAGGTAAAATCCTAAAATGTTAAGGATTTAAAGATACTAACTAAAATGATACTCCCAAACCTCAAGAGAACACACTTTTCACAAATAGAGGTCTCTCACCTATACTCCCAAAGGCATATCAACCATCATAACCCCACTCAAAAACTCCATTGCTTGAGTGAAACCACTAACAAGTTTAGAAGATATGAAACAATGAGATACAACTGTATAATATATGTATCTAACTTCCATAGAATCTACATGATCAGTGAATCTCTTGGTCAATGGTCCAATATCACTATTCACCAATGTATGTTGAAATGCATGAAATTTTTAAACCCTCTTTCCCGTGATGCATCTGAAACCCCCCATGTTAGTTTAGTAAAGCTTTTAACAACCCTCTTTCTTGTGATGTACTCTTTCCTAGAAGAACCACTTCCACTGCCTCTACTACCACGACCAATAGGACTCCAAATGCCAGAATGATATGGTTTATAAGACCCCCTCCTCACACTCTGATTCTTCCAAGCTGCTCCATCATTACCTGTCTGTCATGGGTTCTTAAAGAAACTATATATATATACCATCCTAATGCTGGAAATTGACACTACTGGTGGCCGATGGAAATATCTACGAAAATGACCCGACCTACCACATTGGTGACATATCACTCTAATAAGATCCTATGTAACTAATCATTCTCCCTAGACACTATGCTTTCCACGAATATGGTCAAAATTACCAGTATGACACTTCGTTCCATCATAATTAACACCTCATGACCACCCAAAAGATACCACATGTCCTCCTCAAGAAGCCTCCTTTAAGTTCCCCTCAGAAATGGGAGCTTGATTCAGAACATCCAAAAACTTCTTCTTCGGGGAGATATTAACCTGGGACATAATTTCATATTTAATACCATATTGAAACTACTCTACCACAATAGCCTCATCTATTTCCAATGATGGAAAAAATTTCTAAAAATCTACAAATTGACTATCATAGTACATCATACACATATTTTCCTAAGTCAACTTCATAAACTTATCTTCTCTCTGCTACCTAACCATCTCAGGGTAAACGTGCTCCAATAAACTATCCTAAAAGTACTCTAATTCAATATTGTCGAATTGTACATCTTGAGTATGGATTCCACATAAACTATTCACATAAACATGTAATATATACTTAGACACACTAAATATATTCTCATTATGAGTCTCTAAGTGGTTAGGTATCATATTGAGAGACTCAATCTAGAACTCGACTTCCTTAGGTCTTCCCTGTCCGATAAACATCCGAGGGTAATGCATCTTAAACCGCCCATGTTAGTTCAAACATACATTTATCAACCCTCCCCATGTCTCTCTCTTCAAACTTCATTATTCGATAAAAGTTTTCATGGAACATATCTTTGAATTCCTCACCCATCACTATTGGTGACTCATTTTCTAGTTATGGTGGATCATCTTCATATATAACTTCTTGTATTCCTCTAAAAAAATATTTTTTTGGAGGCATATCTCTACAATTAAAAACAAATGTCTCATGATAAAAAATACAACCTTAACAGAATCACATAATATGGATTTAAAATAATCCATAACAATTCATTTTCCCATACCTCTCCACACAGTAAAAAACAAGGTGCTATCACTACCCTTAACCATACAGATGCTAAGTCATGGTTAACGAAGGGTAAAATCATTATAATTAATATGTTTTTCGATTAGATAACCATTTATTCACATAGTCCACCATTTTAAAACTTTCAACTCCTATGAGGTACCTTTCCCATTTTTTTATTTACAAAAGTAGGGGAAAAACTTCAATTTTAATAAATTAACAAAAACCATTTTTCCTGTGAATGATGAATGTCACAAAATAATCCTAATTTCATAGAATATTACATGCAAACTCAACTATAATTACCTTATGGGATTAATTAAAATCTAAAAAACTCAAAAAACAATAATCACCTCAAACAAAAAATGCATCAGTCGAGGTGAAATTAACATCATCTGTAACAACTTACATCTAAAATAGAAATCCCTCCCTAGGTAATTTTCTTTTACCCTCATACATGGGGTATATACTCAAATAAAAAAGCTCTTAACCAGCGTTGGACTCATCATATTTTGATATATGCCTTTCCAAAATTGTAAGGAAAAAGAAAATAAAAGGAAGCATCCCTTTGATATATCTTTGTAATGTCCCAACCCAGGTGCCACACACCAGTACCCAAAGCAGATCTTTCACATGACCTTAAGTGTGACTCCCCATACAGTAAAGGCTACCAAATATCCTCAAGGATCTAATATCGATCATGGGAAGACTATACCCACTTTACCAATGTAGCACAATAAATGAAATAAATAATAATAACCAAATGATATAACCAACATGCAAACCAGAATAGTACCACATGATGACCAAAATAGGAAATAAAATATCCAAAACTAAACTATAGATATGTAATTCCAAATTCATGTCTTGTTTCAATATTTAAAACCCAAAATAAACAAGGAAACTAAAAACCCCCATGTGGGTCTTGAAACCAAGTCCAGTTTCCTCATCCATAAAGCATAGCAAATCAACCATATAACTTATGGCTATTGACATTATCCTATCCTAAAAAAATATGGTACTGATTAATTATAAGGCAATAATAGGAAATGAGTACAACTGAGTAGGCCACCACAAATAATGTCTAAATAAATATCAAATCATTAACAATGTATAAAGTTTTATAAAGAAAAATGGTCAATTAATAAGTAAATAGTTATCCAAATTTAAGTTATTCTTTAATTAACCACAAAATAATGAGTTCCCAAGGACACCCAAACCATCAACACATGACTTGGCCTATTTCAAATTCTGAACCATATCACATGGTTTGATGTGTTAGGGTGAACGAATTGGGAAAATTGTGCGCCAACCGTTCACTACCCATCACTCTTCCAAAACATCCATTTTTTTCACCCAAAAACACCGTAGATAAAATCCAAACAAAATATGATCAAAATAATTAAAATAATACCTATACAATATAACATTATATCACTAGAAAAGGATGGGTTCTTATAATATTGGTACTACCAGAGGTTTGTGGCAGGCTTCTCTTGGATTGTATCCCCTTCGAATTCCCTGATGTGAGAAGGGACACTATTTATATAGGATGAGAATTTCTAGTGGGCCTTTGAGGAGTTCAGACTCAGATAAAAGGGTTCTCCTACTTTGAGACAAATGGATGTGGGAATGGATTATGTAGTTTATTTTTATTCCTCAAGAGTTGGTCTTGACGGCCTGTGGATGTAGAGGTAGATATTTATCACATATGGGTTGAAGAAATTGATACCCTGGGAGGAGAAATAAATGAATCAAAACCTATACCTGATAGTGGTAGTATTTTAATTGATAATGTTGAGAAACTATCTTCTCAAAGAGTTCTTTGTTGTTGATTCAGACCATATTAGTATCAGTTTCATCTTCACATAGAGAATCTTTAACCTGATAAAATTGAATTTATTTTAGTTCTTACTGGAATATGAACTCAAGTTAGTCTATACATTGGCAGAGGAAAACATGGCAGCAGATACCCTTATTAAGATGTCCTAGACTTATTTTGTGCAAGAGTCTTGTGAGAAGTTGGTTCCCTTGCAGCTGACCCATGTTGAGAAATATGGTGTATTTTTTGTTCAGTCTATGGCATTAAATCACATACTCCTTCAACATGTGAGAGAGTCCATATTGGGATACATCGATCATGGGGTCTTGAGTGATCAAATATCTTGAGGAGATTCACCTGATTGATTTTCTAAAGGATGGAATCATGTCATCCTTTTATAGGTAAGGATGACGGTCATAGGAACAATGTGAGAGGAGGTGATGTGAGAGTTCCATACATCTCCATTGTCTGTATATCCTGTTGTGGGGAATTTGTAAAGGGAACTTCAACGACTGTTTTGGTGGACCGACATGAGACTAAGTGTAACTAATTCCTTCTCTCGGTTCCTCCACTATCAGCTGGTGATGATGACCACTAGGTTCCAAATTTTTCGTTTTTTCCCCATGAGATCCTATAGTGGAAATGAGATGACATATCCATGGACTTCATGATAGGGCTTCCATAGACATCAAAGGTTCATGAATCTATCTTTGTGGTAGTTGACCAACTCAGAATGTCGGATAACATACTTAATAATATAGAGTAGAGTTTTATGGATAGTTTTGGATAGTTGTATGCATGGGAGATTTTTTTTCATCATGGGGATCCCTTTAATATTCTCTCTAACTATGATACATGGTTCACATGATGGTAATGGAGCGGCCCACCGGTGGAATTTGGGACCGAGATGAGGATGAGTACAACCTTTCACCCCGAGAGAGATAGGTATACATAGTGCAATATTATAGTGTTTGAGGATATGATGAGCGATTGTGTGATAGAATTTTTCCAGATCTGGGAGGCCACTTACATATGTAGAGTTTTCATACAATAATAGCCACCACTCTACTATCAGTATGTCACATTTTGAGGAACTATATAGGAGACCTTTCACATAAAAAATTGTGGAGGATATATGTTAGTGAGGCATCTATTTTGGTTCTAGAGATGGTTAAAGAGATGGAAAAGAAGGATAATTTCATCCATGAGTGGATGAGGGAAGCCTAGTGTACATATAAATCATATACAAATTGACATCGTACACCCTTAGAGTCCGAGCGAGGAGATAAAATTTTTACATAGAGTCTCCCCACTATGAGGATTGTAGAGATTTGATAGGGGATAAAAACTACCCATGAGGATCATTAGGTTGTTCAATATATTTTATAGGGTTGGAGTGGTTTCTTACAACCTCTCCCTACCACCACAGTTTGAGCGGGTGCATGACATGCGATTATGAGGCACGGTGTGCCCGAAATTAACTTTATAAAAATACTAAAAAATATTTTATATTATGTGTGCATAGTTTCTTAAAGAAAATATTAAAACACTTAACCCAAATCTCAAATAAGACATCAAAGACCATGATTGAGATTGGAATACAATTTTTACCCAATGCATGACCTAAAATTGGTCAGATGGTGCATTCAGATAAAAGCGGTTGTTGGAAGGTGTATTTAGTTAGATAGATAATTAAATTTATTTATTGGATTTAAATAACCTAATAAATTTTATATCTATTAATAAATCATTATTATAGGATCAATAGGGTTATCCACATAATTTTGGGATCATTCAATAAAGAATTATTCCTCTACTAATTAGAAAATTTGTTTTAGACAATGATGAACCCCTAGTTCCATTCTGATCGATGCGCAATGAATGTGATGAATCCCCTCATTATTAGATGAGTGTGTTCTTCAATTGACTAATGATCCAAAACCAAGTAAGGATAATAAAGTTTTGGTTTATTACATTATTGATAAATTTATTGATCAGATTCAATATGATTCATTGGGCTATGTTTGAATTGAGCTATTTTATGTGACCATGTACCCGTTTAGTTTTTATTTTGTTTTTTCACAAGGACACCACATATTTGTATGCATTGGCCAATAAATCATTTAAAAAGTTTTTTTAAAATCTTTTATTTGTTCTTTTCTTAATATTTTCTTAAAATTTATCATCATTGGACTATGGGATCATGATTCGACATTGCCCAAAGGAATCGAGTGTGAGTGGACCCACGAAACCACGGTGGGTTCACAAGAGAATAGCAGAATGAAGAATCAGGGATGGAATCAAATGATTTATGGGTTTATGGTGATCTATTTTTTGACCAAAAATAAAAACCAAAGAAATCATGGCATGGGATACTTGAAGGTTTTAATATGATTCAAGTGGACCAACAAAAATCCAATTTCTGGCCACCATATGGCCGATAACAACAAATAGAGGCAGTATCTATAGATTCTAGGTGGTTTGGATGTGAGATCTATGATGGTGGATTTATATATAGAACATTCAACCATATATCTATGTTTATAGGTAAATTATTACTAAATTTAGTGTAGTTCAAAATAAAAAATGATGTGTTACCCCTTGGCTGCGACGATAGGGTTTTGGGAGAAAAAAGTATCACATTACATGTGATACCCCCATACACCAAGTGACCCTTGTTATGGTATCCCAACATATAGTATAGGAGTAATCAAGAATTATGATGGCCATGAACATTCAGTGGGCCTAAGTACATAGACATTGGCATCCTACATAAACATGACTAGGGATCACGGGCAGGACCCTGGGTGACAAAGGCACAACATGTAGCTCACCTACATTCCATGTAGGGATTCATGGGATGTGGGTAATATATCAGTAGAAACATGGATAGGTGATGGAGTGGGACCACAAAACATATGGGACCCATTACATGCCTCACACCCCTCTTTATCATTTATAAAACATTAACCTCTAATATCTCCTTTGTTTAGAAATGGATTTTTTCATGTGAGTAGCTTATCCTGAGTTTTTTTCCACATAAAGTGTGATGGTGGCGTCTTTAGTGGATTTTAATATATTACGTGTGATTTTATTAGTTGTAATCTTTGTTATGTGTTTCGTAACAATGGTAGTGACTAAGAAAGATCATCACAGGCTTTTGAATTGAAACCTCTAATAGTGTTAGGGATGGGACATCTACCGATATTTAGAGTGGCACCCTAATGAAAAATATGTAATGGGTATTATATATGTTATTATATTGGAACAAAACTATTGGTATATGACTTGGTTCCTCTACCTATACACTGACTGGAACCACTTTCAAATATAATGCATGGGTCCCTGACTATGAGAGTGTAACACTCCAGCTGGTTTGGGAATAGGTCCTCTATCTACTTACAATGTTGAACCCTCCTATTATATATGGTAAAGGGTCCCCTACCACTTTAGTGGCACCCAACAACTGGGATGGGAATTGGTCTTCTACTTACTACTATAGTGGAACCCACCAGCTGGGTTGGGAATGAGTCCTCTACCCTTTAATTGAGTGTCACCCTCCTACCGAGGGATAGCATGGGTCATCTATCCATTTACTGAGTGGAACCCTACCATTATACCAGAGAATGGTTCCTCTACTTAGATGTTTTCCCTCAAATTTATTTCTTGGGGGAAAGGTGTGTCTTGACTTGGATGTCTCTTTAGATAGACACAAAAGATTATGAGCATCGATGATGGACTCTAAGAACTTTTGGAACTCTTTATCTGGAATGGAAAATGAGATGAAGATACCCTTCTATCCCATTTTGGGTTCTTTGGTTTGAGCACAAACACACACAAACACACACAAACACACTAATATATAAATATATATATATATATATATATATATCCATTTTTTCGATTATGTTTAAGCTATTACTTTGGGTTGAATGTCTATATTTTCCTAATATGTATCTTCTAGACCCCTTTAGATTTTGTGGTGTCCTACTAGGTATGTTTATACTCACCCATGGATGGGAATTTCCCACATGTTTCATGTCTTATGAAGATGATAGAAATATTGGCAGTGACTATAGAGAAGCTTAGAGAAACTAGTTTCGTTGGACCATAGATAGTTATTGGATCTTGGAGATTGAGAGTTGGGATCTGTCAACGATTTTACATTATAGTTTTGTCAGGTTAGGATATCTTTCAAGTTGGGCATGCATTTTTACCATTTAATATCATTTTCACTGTCATACCCATATAAACTCTATAGGTTCCGATATTCCTTATTATAATGTAAACATTGTATATTTTTATTATAATTCTTTTTCACTTCTTCATTAATATGGTCGAGTGTGTGCATACATATATAGTATGAAAATTCCTACCTTTTAGGCTTTGACTTTCATTGCTTATCACCATCCTCTAGCCTGTGGAGGTGGGCTTGGGGTAGTAGTCGATCGATCCCCATTGGGTTGGGTCATGACAAAAACCCTTGTAATAGTAGTCCACTATAGTAGATTTTTGTAGATTGGTACATCAGCTTTGTATAATCATTAGACTAGCTCAGTTATGATGGAAAAAGTAAAATTGTTGTATACTTTTTATGTTTTTATGTATCTTAATACTTTTCTTCTGAATTGAGAGAGAAGAGTGTTTTGTTTACCAAAAAAAATGATTTAAAATTAGAATTTTTTTATCTAGATTACCTTATTTCACCCCCTCTCATAGGGTATTTAATTAAAACATCATAAGATAATATATTTAAGTAATATTTCAATTAAATAATTTATCCTTTATTCTTAGATAGATTAATTAAATGTCAACTGGGAATAATTTCAATAGTAAATGAAAATTGAGAAGTAGTATCATTCCTAAATACAAAATATTGAAATATTTAGTGACTAATTTTGAGTAATTAGTTATGATCCTAACCAATAAACCATATTTATTTATTCATCCCCCAAAAAACATTTATTTTTATCGATGAAAAAATAATCCTTAAGAAATCATGAAAAATATAATAAATTAAAATACAGTTCTAGAAAAAATTATAATTAGAACCCTTGTAAGGGAAAAACACTCTATATTAATATTATTATAGAGACATAAAAACTTGTTATAAAATGTTATTAATAGAGTATTATTATTTAATAATTTAAATAAAATTTTTATAATAAACAAAAATTAATTTGAAAAACGAAAAAAATATTAAAAAATGAGTCTAAAAGTCATTTTCATTCCACTTATTCATGATATTTTATATAATAAAATGAAAAAAATACCATAACATAAAAAATTATAGAGGGTTTAAAAAGAATATATACAGTTTTAAAAATAAATTCAAACACTATAAAAAAATAAAAACTTGTAGTTAAATAATTTTAGAAATAGAGAAAATAAAAAATATAAAAATAATTTAATAAATATTAATAATAAATTATAAAATATCTATATGAAAGGAATATATATTTTTTTGATAATTTATGAAAATATAGATGAAATATGAAAAAAAATTCATCATGGAGGTTGGAATCCTCATGTATTCATGTTTAATGTTCTTATTTCTCAATGCATGAGAGGGTGTATAGGTGGATTTTAAATTGAAATTACATATTCATAATTATATTTTATATATAATATTTATTCATCATTATAGAAATTAAAATCATCCATGAAAGGTGATATTGAAAAAAATGATGTCACTTTATAGAGGCGATAATATGTATAACACACTAATGATGTTATTTTATTTTTTGTATGTGGACAAAAATTAATAACTATGGGTTTTTTCATTAATAAGTAAAAGTTTTAATATACTAATTTTACTGAAGAAATCATATTAGTATGGTGATAGGATATATATAAGATTAACATTTACAATATGATCTTAAGGAGGTAATACTTACGATGAAGACTTGATTTCTCCCATAGAAGTCCCTTTGAAATTGAAGTGATTAGGGAAACTATGAATGAAAAGGAGACTACGTGTGAGATATTTCTAGGGAGTGTAAAATGTAATTTTTTTATGGAATAATTCTAAGTAGAGGAATTTTTTTGATCAAGCGTAAGCGATACCCTTTTATACGAGAGGAAAATGAAACTTTTAAAAATACCTTTTATATTTTAGTAATTCCATGACATTATTCCAAGGCCAATGGATCTATAATTTAATAATAATTATGATTTGGTTGCATTTGGGACTTTAAACAGTCAAAATATTATTTTATATCATTTTTAAACATGTTATTGAGTTTTTACCATCAATGTTTTACATTTTTCTCTTTTACTTTTGACTAAGGTAAAAAAATTTTAAATAAGTTATTTTTTGTTTACATTAAATAAATAACAAAAATCATATAAGAAAATTTGGGTATTATTGAAATAAATTTATCATATATTTAATCTAATTAAATTTCAAATTATTTTAAAAATAAATTTTACAATAAATCAGATATTGTGTAGGTTTTAGTAGAAAAACACATTTTTAAAATTATTGTTTCTTAATCTTATTTAGTATTTAATACCTATAAAATTTGTGTTAATATATATATTTTTGCATTCATAAATTATTTTAAATTAAATATTTAACGTATTTATATCTAATTGATTTGATATAAATTCATGGTTTTTATAAATAAATAATTTTTTGAAATATTATTTCTCCACTATTTGGTAACTAGTATTAATCCTATCAATATAAATTATATACCCAAAAATGAAATTATCAATATTAAATAATATGAAAATAATTATCTCGTATATGAAAATAATTTTATCAAAATAATTTTATCTTTTTATGTAAATTGATCTTAATGTTAGTGCATGTAACACATAAAACCCTGTTTTTTAAAGTGTATTTTTAGAATAAAGATTATCTATTGAAAGAAATTTTAAATTACATTGATTCTAATGATATAAATAATATTATCATTATTTAAAGAAAATTTTAATGATCTTAAAATTAATCTAAAACCTAATTTCCACATGCGTAAATATAATTAGAGAAACATATGAATAATAGTTTTTGGAAAAAATTACAGAAAATGAATTACAGAAAAAATTCTAAAAACTACATCATATAATAATATTGTTTTGAGAAGTTTAAAAATGAATTTAAATATGTAATATTTAAATTATAAATTAGTACATTTTAATTTTTAAAATAAAATATATAATATAATGAATAATGTTTTTATTAAACATTAAATTTTCAATATTGAGCCGTAGTAATTATTTACCTTCTAAAGATAAAAACTATTAAGGGTTAATTATAATATTTTTTAATATAATTTTTTTTTATAATTTATTATTAATATTTTGTAGTTTGTTATGTTGGGTTTAGTGTGTAACAGAAGTTATATAATAGAGTATGTAATTTAAATAATCCAAAATCCCAGGTTGTTATATGATGATTCTTAAAACCCATTGTATCAAGTTTTTAGTTATTTTATAGTTTTATCTATAGAGATGAGATCAATTGACATTAATATATGAAATGGATGTTGTTATAAGTGTTATAGATTATTTACTAAGATATTTAAAGAGATATTTTAGAATATAATGGTATAATTGATTCAAATTTTAATTTCAAAAAAAGCTTATAACCACTGGGGTTAGGGTAGATGTTGATACATATATTTCCTAATAAAAATTTTTTGTACTAAAATGAATTAATATTTTTAAGATTATCGAAAATGTGGGATAATAATATAAAATATTGAATATTGATCTCATGTTGGTTCATCCCTTATCATAGGTACCGTATCACATGATATGAGAATTTCATATCTCTATTTAATTCCTTAATTAAAAAAATTATTTTAAAAAATAAAAAATAAAAAATACATAATATCACATTTATATGAGACAATATCCAATGGAATACTACTTTATTTGTAAATAATGGTTTAAATCTTAATTTAGGGTAGTGTATTTATGGAATGGATATGTATCAAATATTTACGATTAAACATAATTTATGACTTGTTGTGTTGGAGATTTATAATCTTTTAACATAATTTTATGAAGTAGAAATATGTTATACATATATTAATTCTTTATATACTAAAATAACCATTAAATAATATTGAGGTTTTCATTTCACTATTAGTTAATGATTTGAAATTATTTTCAAAGGAAGTAGTAAATGTTTTTAATGGAAAAATGTTTTTTAAAATTTTATAATTAGAAAATAATGACCCAAAAATATGTTTTGGTATATGGATTTTTTGTTATAGTGGCATAAAAATGTCAAATTTATAATTAAGGGACTTCATATCATCAACTATAATATGGAAGAAGAATTTCGAACATGGGTAATTGATGAAATCATTGTATGGATCATCCATATCAATGATTTTAAAAAAATATAACTCTTTACTAGAATATTATATGACACCACTAATTCTTATAGATGATAAATATTTTTATTGCATGAATTTTTTTTATATTTATGAACTCTAATTTTTTTTAATGATATAAATATATAGAGGAAATAATCCATCATATTTAATCTTCATCAGTAGAAACATTTAAATGTAAACCTTACTATTAATATGATGCATATTGAGAATATTAGGGGCATCTATTTTATGAAAATGTTAGTTAAAAAAAGGAAATAATAAATATGGATTCAATATATTATTAGACACAATATTAATAAGAATATTGGTGGATTTAGAACCATTCCATAAGTAATAAAAGACATACATTATTTTATCTTATAAAATGTTATTGAAGAGAGAAAATATTAGTTTACCTATATATTTACATGGTTTGAATTTTTTTTACGTATTTTATTTAATTGTGAAAAATATAATTTCATTAATTGAAATAAAATTAGTATTCAGAAAACATCATAATATTATTATTTTATTTGATAAACTACTTCTTGTTTCACTACATGGAATACTACCAATCTATGTTATAATTATTAAGGCGTATAACTACAATTATTTGATTCGGGTTAATCATTGGCTAAAATAAGAGAAAAAAGACCTCAAATGCACATATCAATTTTAAAATTATGGATTAAATGTTGATGGATAATGAGGTAATCTAGGAAGTAATTTTCGTACTTAAGGTTTTATCATAGATAAATTCTATATTTTATTTTTAAAAACCTCACATACTTGGGTTATATATCAGACATACAAAAAATTAGAAACCTATACACATGATGATACATGTATTATATATAAAGAAATTCAAATAATATTATATATAAATTTATACTAAATGAAATTAATTTACCACAAATACATAATCCATTTATCAGATACAATTTTAATTCTACACCAAAATATAAAGAAAAAAATTAAAAAAAAATTTCACGAGACATAAGTAATGTGATGTCCTCATCTAAAAAAAGAAAAAGCATCCCAAATCTATAATTGAGTTGTAAATCTTGAAAAATCTCTAAAAAATCCATCAAAACTCCAATGAAGACATCTAAGGACTATTTGACAGTAGATCCAACAAGAAATTAATGATAATGTATACACCCTTACACTCACTTATAGGATTAAAAAAATGAATATATATATATATATATATATATATGTGTGTGTGTAGAAATAATTAAAATACACAACATAACATATTTCATAATTACTTTCCATAACAATATTAATATTAATACAATAAACTACAATTAGTGGTTATAGAGAATTAATAATAACTAGTACTAAGATATTGAAAAACATAACCAAGACAAACTATTATCAAAAAAAGTTTTAAAGAATATTATTTAACATAGGTTCTGTTATATGTTTAGGTTCATAGAACCCTATGTACCTACTAATCAATAAATTTAAATAATATGTGAGGGAGGAGGGGAAACCTATGTAATAACTTTATAAACATTAATATATGAACTATATAAATAATAAATCATGTACATAAAATAAATATTAGAACATAAGAGTTGGAAGACTAGGGATTTCAATTTCGTTCCAAGGAAAAAATTATGAAATTTATATACCAAAAAAATGGCCATTCCTTAAGTAATTTTCAATAATGGTCCTATCATTGATCAATGGAAGAAAATAATAAAATCATTAGTGAAATAAACTTACAACAAGAAATGAAATTTAGGTATTTACATATTTCGAAAGAGTTATAAGAAAGTAATTAAATGATGAAGGCCTTCCACATTAAATCACCACAGAACTACACCTACTATGATATTCCAATGGTAGAGAATGACCAAGAGGAATAATCCACTGGGATATGATTTAAAGGATAAAATATGGTTAATTGAGATCCTTACAAGTATGGAATTATAAAAATACAAACGTATAAATATTTTAGAACTAAAAAATGAATGAAATTTACATATTCTCACTTAAATTTTAAATATAAATATTGTTATACTTATTTAGTACCTAGTGAGAGACCAAAAACACTAAGTGGCCACCTGATACCTAGCGAAAATCTATTAGGTTTACATAACATGATCCATAGTATTATAAAAAAACTACTAGGTACCACTAGGTATCCATTACTATACCAGTGGGTACTCAGTACACTCCCCACACTAACACTAAACTTTCTTTCCTCTATTTACCCTTACACTACTCCATTAATTATCTCTAAACTCAAAATTACTCAACTTTGAAATTAAATTACTATAAATTAAAATTAATCATTGAACAAAATGACATTCTTTATTACAAACTTCCTGCGATAAGGTATGTAATTACCATGAATCATCATAAATTTTTTAACCCAATATACACTCACAATAAAAGATAATACAACCCAAACCTCATCATAACACATTAAAACAATTCTAAAATAATTAATTACATAAATTGGATCATCCTATATTTATAATACTATATAATGGACTGTTAATTCAATAAGTATGAATATTTGATAGAAATGTGATCCAAGAAACCAATTTTCAAAATATAACCAATTATAAATTTCATGATGTTTCGAATTTCAATTATATATAAAAAGGGATAAATGAAAATCATTCCAAACAATACTATTACAACATATCCTAACCATCATATTACTATTGATACATCTGTTAACTTGATTTCAAATGTCGTTACATGATTTATAACTTATTAATGCTATATGGTAGAAGAAGGACTTTGGAGGAATACAAGAAATCAAATATAAATAATGAATTCAATTATGAATTAAATTTAATTGAAATTTAATTATTGATAATTAACTATATTACTTACCCTATATTTCCATTGAATATGAAATTAAAACATTATATTCAAGGAAACAATTCTAAATTAGGACATAATAAAAGGAAAATAAAAATAAGAATATTTTAAAGGAATCTAAATTCTCAATCACCAATCAAAATTTAAATAATTACATTATATTATTGTTTTTATTTCAGAAAAATTGGGGAAAAAGAATTTCAAAATTAATATCCTATTTGAAAAACTGATAAACCATCTGACTAAATAAACAAATTTTTTAAATTATGAAATTTTTAAATATCAAACCTTACTCATGAAGTAATGTTTGTAGGAAGTAATTACCATGAATTATCAATAATTGATTCAAGATATAAGTGTCATAAAAAAATATGTATAAATTAAATTAATATGTAAATATTTATGTAAACATTTATGTGAATGAATTCATTAAAATCATATATTATAAATATATTAATAATTTATTTATAAACACCAGGTAACATAACCATTCATATTATTGACTTTAAAATTCAATTCAACACATATTTTTTTTATATTAGTGTTTCTTAATTATAAAAGATACATAATTTATGAATAATATTAATTTAGATTACTTCACATGATAACACTTTAAATAAATAAACAACATAATAAAAAAATAACTGACATTCTTAAATTTTAACTAAAAACAATTTAAATTAAATTTAAGAAAGATTTACTTATTATAATGTGAAGATTATCAAAAATTTATATTATGCAGTACCTCATTGTATAAAACATGGATTTTTGGGTAGTGATGTAAAGATACTAAAAACCACATTAATGTTTTATAGTTTTCAATATACTAACTTCAATTAAATAAACTATTGTTAGGTTTTTATAGAATAATTATGTTTTACCATATTAAAACTATGTTTAAATAGTATCCAAATTAAAACAAAAACAATTTTAATCAATTTATATCAACTAACAAATATCACTACTTAATTTATAAAACATTTTTTAATAATACCAGTTACCAAAAAATTATTTATCAAAATATGCTTTACATATTATTATTAATATGAAACACTAAATTTTTTATTTATAATGGAATAAGTTTGAAAATAAATTTTCAATTTAACATAGTAAATATATATAATGAATAATACTCCCATCAACATTAAACCATGATTCCATATTTAAAATTAAGAATATGTGATTTCAAAAAATTTAAACTGTTCAAAATAAACTTTGGGTTAAATAACAAACCATAAACTCTAATGTTGGAAATAATTTGTGTTCATGTTCAATACTTTTAGAAACACAATTTTGTAAAAACAATCTCATTGCCCAATTAAACCAATATTAAATGTCAACAAATGGCTGGTAAAGTTTTTCTAAATATTACATCATAATAAGCTTTAAAATTTCCACCCAAACTACATGAAGCATCATTTTTATTTGAAATATAATATATTTTTCAACTTAAAAAACATATAATAAACATTAAATTGATTTTATTACATAAAATAAATGGTTTAGAAAATATTTAAAAGAAAAATATAATGATTAAAAACTATATCAATCTTGATAATTTTCATACTACCAACCATTTAAATGATTCATAAGGAATCTATATAACTCTAAAATGACAGTTGGATTTTCTACACGAAAATAGAAAATACATAAAAATTAATTTTGTGAAATTAGAAAATCAATATTTCAAATGCCTAACCCAAATTGTGCTCAATCCCTAGTAAAAAGTTTATGAAATTTTGAAAAAATAAAAAATTGTTAAAAATTATATTTTGAATGAAAATCCATAACAAACCACTTCCTTATTGTTGAATATAATCTCAATTCATTTCAAACAAGGCCATTTTAAAAAAGTATGATACTGATAAAACTAAAAAAATAATGTTCTACCAATACTAATTAATCTATTATTGCATACAATAATTTATTAAAATAAATAATATTTAATAAAATATCAATAATTAAGTGATTTAAGTAAAATAATATATATAAAATCAAAAAATAAACACACAATACTAAAGTATATGAAAAAGAGAAATTTTCTTATTCTAAATTAATTGATTAAGAATTAATCAATTCTTAATGTCATACTGATTTTGTATTTTTAAATACCTCTAATTGAAATATAATTATGATTATTAGGTAAATTGATAATATTTTATCCATAACCCAATTTTAAAAAATATTCTTGAACTCAAAGGTTACATTAAATAATATGAAATAATCAAAATATCACATATTATTAACTAATAAATAAACTCTTAGTTGAAATAAAACATCAAAAAATAACTAAATAACACAATAACATTCTCACGAACTTCATAGGAATCCAAATAATTTTTCCCAATTTAATTAAATTAAATTATCATTAAATAAAATATAATATTTTTGAAAAATATATCAAGAATATTTTAATTCGACAACATTAATCAAAAGTAGTATTAAAGATTATTTTAAAATATTGAAATTTTTTAAAACCATCATTTTTTTTGAAACAATTTATAATGTGTTTTGCTCAATTTAAAAATGATTTTGATTGAAATTGAAAAATACAACTTATAAAAAATCTCTTACAATACACCTAAAAATAAATCATAAAAAAATATCTTATAATGGTAAAATAAATATGAGAAAAAAATTCAATGTTAACCACCAATAATGAAATTAATTTACTAAATATGTGATCTTATTCACTATAAATTATGCAATAAATTTTTTATCAAATTTATTTTTACATGTTTTAAGTAATTCCATCATGCATAAAACATTACAAAGAAAAAAAATAATGAAATACATTTAAATTTATTATTAAAAAATACTTTCGAAATAAAATACATCACTACCTATCTTGTGCATTGGACTATAATATATTTTTTTATCAAGATATAAATATAAAGTAAAAAATTAAAACAAGGACAAAACAAAAACATTGTATGATCTTAAGGAAAACACTAGCCAGGGAATAACCCACCACCTACCTATGATTTAATCAAAATTTTCATGATAATATAAATTTATAACTTATAAATATATAGTATCCAAAATATATATTTTATTGATAAGGTTAAAATATGTTGTTAACAATGATAATAAAAGAATGTTCTTACTTGAATAAATCAATATAAAATAGTTATTCATCTAATCATCAGGAATAAATTTTCATAAAAAAAGTATTAATTATTATTTATGTTTTGATAATTATTAATCTTCTAATGATTCCAAAAATATATATATCAAGATCACACAAAAACACAATGATTTTATTCTATATATGTGTATTGTTGTTAGTGTCTACTGATGATGCATGAGACTCTATGGAATAAATATAGGTTTAAAAGAACATCAATATTTAGTTTTTCCAAATGTAACTCAATAATACACCATAAATATATTATCCATTCATATTTATTTCTTATTTACCAAGTCCGGAAATTCTTATATTTGAGAATGTCTCAATCCTTTTCTCCATAGACATGATATGAACCCATTTTTCGAGAACCCACAACACTATCCAGAATGCCATGACTACTCAGGAATGTTTCCTAGTGTCCTAGGGTATGTATAAATTCTAAGGGATTACAACTATATATTCGACCATTAACATAACATATCTTTAATAGTGCTAGCTAAAAGTACAGACAAATATTCCCTTTATCAGCATTAGAAAAAGCAATGATAAAGGGTTCATTTATCAGCACAAAAAAAGAAATAATAAGGGAGGTCTTTATTAGTGCTAAAATATCAATGATAGAGGAGACCTTTATGTGCACTTGTAAAAAATAATTGATAAATCCCCCTATCAGTGTTAATAAAAAAGAGTTGATAAATGGGGAACCTTTATTAGCACTACTATACAAAAAACACTAATAAGGGGTGGGGTTACCATAACTAGAAAAAATAAAAAATAAAAGGGGACCATCATCAGTGCTTGTAAAAAAACACTGATAAAGGCTTCACTTGATCACCCCTTTTTCATTATAGTGCTGATAAATTGTATATTCGATAAAAAATAAATATTTAATTAAAAATAATATTATAATATATTTATATAATTATGAATATAATATATTTGTTTTAAATATGTTTTATATAAAAATAAATAGGCATTTTAACTTATTATATTAGATATTTAGTGATAATAGATTTTAAAATAATTTTAAAAAATTATTATTAAATAATATTCTAATTATATTCAAGTAATAGTAATTCAATAATAGTTGGTTGGCATAATAATTAAATTAATTAATGAATGATCTAAGATGAGATCAAAATATGACATGAACTTCAAACAACCATAAATTTTGATCAACATTTCTATTTGGTGTCTACCACATATCAAATCAAATCCTGCAACAATCTCTATGCTTTGGTGACCCTGGGGAACCCATGATTATGTTTTTCGAGGCACAAAATAAACTAGCAGCCCCCTAAACATGTGTGATTCAATAAAAAAATATATGTACATGTATATTCTAATGTATTTAAATATACACATTTTATGTAAATAAATGTATGTGTATGTAAGAAATATAAATGTATACTTGTGTGTGTTAATATGTGCGTGTATCAATATTTTTTATATATATCATATATACATGTATTTTTATAAATAAAACATTATCATCATTATGATAATTATCATTATCATTATCATTAAATATATTATATAAAAATATTTTAAAATTACTATTTATAAATAAAATATAAAAAATAATATACATATGTATACCATTATATGTGAATATGTAAATATATACATAGATAAATATATATGTAATGTATAACATTTATATCTAAATATAAAAAATATAGACATAATATAAAAAATTATTTAAAATAATATCAAACCATTTATTTAAATTATAAAAATTTATGAATATATTTATACTTACACACACACACAAACACATATATATAATGTTTATATATACATATATATTTTTATTAAAAATGGATATATATTTATATTATATTATAATATATGTAAATTAATATTTGTATAAAATATATTTAAATATATATAAGTATATATATATATATATTATAAACATTATCATATATTTTATTAATGTATTTAAAAATAATTAATAAATATATTAATAAAAACTATACATGTATATATATATATATAAATAAATAGAAATATAAAAATAGATATAATAAAACAAACTGGTGCCATGGTAAGGGAATTCAAATCCTAATGGGGAGGTGCAAGGTTCAAGTCTAGGTGTGCACAGGAGGGTCTCAAACCACTATTAAAGGGTTGGGGAAGAAATGTTAAAGGTGGTAACGTGAGTTCATGAAATGAATATATAAGCGTGGAGTGATGATAAAGGGAGTAGGGGAGTGATGGTAGTGGGGAGAGGATTGAAAAAAATTCCCCACCTTTTAACAGTTCTGAAAAAATCATTGATAAATGGGGCCTTTTTAGTGCATTTTCAATGCTGATAAAGGCAACCTTGAACAATGCTAAACAAAGCACTGATAAAGGCCCACTTTATCAGCGTCTTTTTGTGCTATTAATGGGTGAATTTATATGTGATTTTTATGATCGGAAATAAAGTATGGATTTTAACCTCATTTCTATAGACATTGCTTTGTAAGCACTATTAAAGATCAAAACTATCATTTTTAAAAGTGTGTTTTGTAGTAGTGGATTTCAATTATTCTATTGAATGTAATTTTCACTCTTATAATGTTATACTTATTCAATGAATAATTTATTTTAAAATATAACATTACCTATCCATGTATCAAAACTCCCAAAAATAAGAATCCAATACACTATATGGTACGATTCATATATATATATATATATAAACAACAATCTATATGTATACAAATATAAATAAAATAAAATAATAAATATATATATTCAATTAATAATTAAAAACTAGAATGTAACCCCTAAAAATAATTCCAAAACAAAAATATAATATCTATATACAAAATGAATGGAATATTAAAATCCAAAAAAGGAAAATAAAATATTAAATGGGTTATCATAGTGTGATATACCCATTTATAACTCCAAGGCATCCATCATAAATACTATCATTAAGTCCTTTGAACATTGTTGCATTGATTCCAAACATTTACCTGGACAATAGATAATATGGTTAACAAGCATCCCATGGTACCTGTGTAGGTAATGAGTATATAAAAACAAATATAATATCACAACTCGATATCTTCCTTATTCCATAAGACCAAGCATATGAAATAGAAATATAAGTTTGTAAAAAATCTAAATTAACTTTTCATGTAAGTGATAAAATTTAATAAATAAATCTACATTGGTTTTTTATTCCCCTATGTTTACTAATCCACTATATAAATAACCATACTTTCCTTGAGCTATGCTCTAAATCCAGGATAGTTGACATGAGGCTACACCAATCATGTGTAAGTAGAATAAATTTATTAATGAATGTTGAAAACATATTGAGTACTGTAAAAAAACATATCTAAGGAATGGTATAAACATTTCATGTGCTAGTATGCACACTCATGTAAGGAAAAAGGAAATTATATTAATGCCCAAACATCCATTATAAATTTGTATTCACCTTTGGTAATGGACTCAGGTACCAGTGGGAAATTAATAAAAATATTTTTACTCTTCCACCTTATTTTAACATTTATGTGACCCACATTTATAAAAAATTATAAAATGTAGAATTATTTATTTCATTATCCCATTGTAAATATAATTTAATTATTAGGATAATGTTGTAAAACATGTGATATAGAGAATAAATAAGTATAACAAGTATTGTGAGAATAAAAAAACCAAGATAAGTCATGTTAAAATGAGATAAGATTTTTTTTTGAAAAATCAATTTATGTTTAGATTCACTCTATGTAATGTTGGTGTTGACTAATAAACTATAATAATGCAATATAGAGTATAACTAAACTACCAAATAACCGATTAGGCCCTATTACATGATTTATAGGAAGGAATAATAGACATCTTAGATGTCATCTATGTACAAAAAATGTTGTATTATTATGTATTTATATTTATATCATCAATCTAGTGGAACCTTTAACATCCCTTAGAGCACAAAGTATCAAGTTCCCCATATCTACGTAATTAGTGCACTCCCTACAACGATACTCAACACCTTTCTACTTTTCTCTAATTAACTTCTCCTCACATCCTAGTTAAACTCAAAATTACTCAATAAATAAACCAAATTACACAAAATTAAAATAAAATAGAGAAACAAATTACATGGGTTATTATAGATATTGTTTAATTATATTAATAACTATTTTTTGGATCAAAATTAATTAATTATGTTAAAAAATGGGAATATTAATATACTTTGTCAACATGAATTATATTTCACACCACCACTTTTTGATATATTGGTAGATGTAATGGTGTAAGAAATAGAGTTATATAAACCCATTATTTATTTTATATATTTCCTTTTAAATAATATATAATGATATTAAAGGGATAAATTAAGAATACATATCAAATAAAAGAATATATTCCTAAAGAATATATATTTTAGGAGGTGGTTCAATTAAATATATACTAATTTTATGAAATATGAAATGTTAGTTTTTGTTTATCTCCCTCCATGGGAGATGTAATTATGTGAAAGGGGATTAATAGAATAAAATTAAATCTTATGGCATGTAATCAAATAATTTCATCATATTTATACATTTTTAAATAACACTGGTGAAGTTTAATCTCAAATAACTTCTCATATTAATGCACTAAAACAATGAAATTTGAATAATAAAGATATGTGGATGATTAATGAGGGTGGAAATGTTTATTTCATAGGATAATGAGACTATGAATAATTATATGGTTCCATTAAATAATTTGAAATGGAAGACCAATGTTCCATGATTAAATGTGATAACATGGTTTGAGTGTGACATTAATAGTATTATATATTATTCAAATGATCAAGAAAAAAAATTATAGATAATGAAAATAGAGTAATATTTTTTACTAAGTCAATTCATTTTCATGTGAAGAAATATTAACCATATTTTTACATTAATCACATATTTTATAGTTTCTTAAGATACATGTGATATTGATTACTAGAAATTTAGAGTAGTAGTATTTTAGTGTATCATGGTTGATGAAAAAATATGTTAAAAAATATGAAGTTGTATTTAATCATATATAATTGATAATATGGGAATAAAAAGAGGATGATTTATCATGAAATCAATTGAAATTTTTTTGTGTAGTTAATCCATGAAATGACATGTGTTATCTCATTTCAAAAGTAGAAAATGGATATTTTTGATGAAAATGTTGATGGTGTTATATAATTATGTGATATTTATCCATATATAAAATGATTAATAGAGGATAATTATTAGCATGATGTAGTCACAATTCATTCCATACAGATTGATCATGAGTAAGGGATATGAGAAAAAAAATCCTTCAATAATCTCCTATCATTTAAATACTTTTAAAATTATACAATGTTTGAAACTTAATATTTTTAATATTTTTATTTAAATTATCATTTTAAATGACTATTCAAATTATATTTTATAATTTATAATCTATAAATATATCCATATTTGTATTGAATAAACATTGACCCTAATCCCCTTTATTTTATAATTTTGAGAAAATATTTAATTTTCATTAATTTTAATTAATTCCTTTAATATATTAAATTCAAGATAAATTTCAATTGTTAACAGAAATTGGAATAATCTTTTACTCATGTGGATTTTCTTTTTCCAATGTTTTAATTTGATCTCTTCAACGTAGAAGATATGCATGCACATCTCAAATTATGTATACATAAATCATGAGAATATTAATTTGGTTATTTGAATAATTATTCTGCATTATTAAATAAATATTCCATGAAATTGTTTTCTAGGTTTGGTCCACACATCCTTTTATAATTAATTTATATTGTAATTGGGTCTTCATTTGTAATTTATTGCACTGCACCATTGGTAAATACACAATGTACTTTGGATTTTACCAAGTTAATAAAATTTTATTAGAAGTTTCATTTATTTCATTTTCAATTTTTTCGTTAACCAATTATTTCCAAATTTTAATCTCGTCTATTTGATCACATTGTTTGATAGAAAGAAACCCTTTATTTTTTCACATATATGTAAAACAGGATAATCTTGGGGCTACTGAAAAATTAGTATAGAAATTACATTGTGGGGGTGTTAAAGAAACCTAGTTTTTATAAACTATTTAACATCATATTAGTACCAAATGATTTTATTCGATAATTTATTTAAGATTATTTTTTCATAGGTTAATTAAAAGTCCCTCAAGCTAGTTCATGGATGATTAGAGTGAGGTTTAGAAGCCGATTTAGGTTTTTTTTCTTAATGGATATTATCGAGTTCACTATTTTGATTTTTATAGATTTGAGATGGTGGACATTTTTTTCAAGTTTCTGATTCATTATGGATTTAGTTTATCCATGAGTTAGTGTGGTGTTTTATTCTACTATTATTATATCTTGGGTGATTTAAAGTTGAATACTTGTCATGATATAGTATAAAGAATATATAAAGGGAAACATTTATTCTAACTTGGATTAGAGTGGATCATTGAGTTCTTTAGAAGAGTGTTCTTTGGTCACTAGAGGTTGTGTAAAATAAGTGAACTTAGTGACATAAGATCATTCCATGCAGGTTCATTCCACATAGATATCCCGAATATAAATTAAGCCATCAGTTTTGAAATGCTTCTATATTGTTTTAATACCGATTGATGATCACTGTTATTGGTATTTAATTTAGGGGGAAGGGGATTAACCAGATTAGATACACACAAAATAGTTATGGTGAGAGATATTATTTAATTAAGGTAAAATTGTCCCTTCCAAATATAGATTATAGAGATATCAATAAAAATACCAATGTTAGGATAATCCGTTTTGTGGAAAAACATAGGGAGAAACCATTGTGAATTATTTTGAAGTCCAATTTCTATTTTATTTTTTGATGAATTTTATTCGATAGAATATTCCATATCAATTGATAATTATTGTTATTATTTGGATACTATTTTTTCAATTATACTAATAAACCATTTCCTACCCATTAAATTACTTTGTTCTTATATAATGTAATGTTTCTAATAGTTATTTCTGTTTATGTTAGATTTGGCCTTATGAGAGTATAAATCAAATAACACTCTTGGTTTAGAATTATATAAATAATGTTTATTAATTTGTGATTTTGTTTATTGACAATGAAAATTATAACTATAAATAATGTTTATTCATTATAACTATATCTAATACATGCGATTATGAGGCACGGTGTGCCCGAAATTAACTTTATAAAAATACTAAAAAATATTTTATATTATGTGTGCATAGTTTCTTAAAGAAAATATTAAAACACTTAACCCAAATCTCAAATAAGACATCAAAGACCATGATTGAGATTGGAATACAATTTTTACCCAATGCATGACCTAAAATTGGTCAGATGGTGCATTCAGATAAAAGCGGTTGTTGGAAGGTGTATTTAGTTAGATAGATAATTAAATTTATTTATTGGATTTAAATAACCTAATAAATTTTATATCAATTAATAAATCATTATTATAGGATCAATAGGGTTATCCACATAATTTTGGGATCATTCAATAAAGAATTATTCCTCTACTAATTAGAAAATTTGTTTTAGACAATGATGAACCCCTAGTTCCATTCTGATCGATGCGCAATGAATGTGATGAATCCCCTCATTATTAGATGAGTGTGTTCTTCAATTGACTAATGATCCAAAACCAAGTAAGGATAATAAAGTTTTGGTTTATTACATTATTGATAAATTTATTGATCAGATTCAATATGATTCATTGGGCTATGTTTGAATTGAGCTATTTTATGCGACCATGTACCCGTTTAGTTTTTATTTTGTTTTCTCACAAGGACACCACATATTTGTATGCATTGGCCAATAAATCATTTAAAAAGTTTTTTTAAAATCTTTTATTTGTTCTTTTCTTAATATTTTCTTAAAATTTATCATCATTGGACTATGGGATCATGATTCGACATTGCCCAAAGGAATCGAGTGTGAGTGGACCCACGAAACCACGGTGGGTTCACAAGAGAATAGCAGAATGAAGAATCAGGGATGGAATAAAATGATTTATGGGTTTATGGTGATCTATTTTTTGACCAAAAATAAAAACCAAAGAAATCATGGCATGGGATACTTGAAGGTTTTAATATGATTCAAGTGGACCAACAAAAATCCAATTTCTGGCCACCATATGGCCGATAACAACAAATAGAGGCAGTATCTATAGATTCTAGGTGGTTTGGATGTGAGATCTATGATGGTGGATTTATATATAGAACATTCAACCATATATCTATGTTTATAGGTAAATTATTACTAAATTTAGTGTAGTTCAAAATAAAAAATGATGTGTTACCCCTTGGCTGCGACGATAGGGTTTTGGGAGAAAAAAGTATCACATTACATGTGATACCCCCATACACCAAGTGACCCTTGTTATGGTATCCCAACATATAGTATAGGAGTAATCAAGAATGATGATGGCCATGAACATTCAGTGGGCCTAAGTACATAGACATTGGCATCCTACATAAACATGACTAGGGATCACGGGCAGGACCCTGGGTGACAAAGGCACAACATGTAGCTCACCTACATTCCATGTAGGGATTCATGGGATGTGGGTAATATATCAGTAGAAACATGGATATGTGATGGAGTGGGACCACAAAACATATGGGACCCATTACATGCCTCACACCCCTCTTTATCATTTATAAAACATTAACCTCTAATATCTCCTTTGTTTAGAAATGGATTTTTTCATGTGAGTAGCTTATCCTGAGTTTTTTTCCACATAAAGTGTGATGGTGGCGTCTTTAGTGGATTTTAATATATTACGTGTGATTTTATTAGTTGTAATCTTTGTTATGTGTTTCGTAACAATGGTAGTGACTAAGAAAGATCATCACAGGCTTTTGAATTGAACCCTCTAATAGTGTTAGGGATGGGACATCTACCGATATTTAGAGTGGAACCCTAATGAAAAATATGTAATGGGTATTATATATGTTATTATATTGGAACAAAACTATTGGTATATGACTTGGTTCCTCTACCTATACACTGACTGGAACCACTTTCAAATATAATGCATGGGTCCCTGACTATGAGAGTGTAACACTCCAGCTGGTTTGGGAATAGGTCCTCTATCTACTTACAATGTTGAACCCTCCTATTATATATGGTAAAGGGTCCCCTACCACTTTAGTGGCACCCAACAACTGGGATGGGAATTGGTCTTCTACTTACTACTATAGTGGAACCCACCAGCTGGGTTGGGAATGAGTCCTCTACCCTTTAATTGAGTGTCACCCTCCTACCGAGGGATAGCATGGGTCATCTATCCATTTACTGAGTGGAACCCTACCATTATACCAGAGAATGATTCCTCTACTTAGATGTTTTCCCTCAAATTTATTTCTCGGGGGAAAGGTGTGTCTTGACTTGGATGTCTCTTTAGATAGACACAAAAGATTATGAGCATCGATGATGGACTCTAAGAACTTTTGGAACTCTTTATCTGGAATGGAAAATGAGATGAAGATACCCTTCTATCTCATTTTGGGTTCTTTGGTTTGAGCACAAACACACACAAACACACACAAACACACTAATATATAAATATATATATATATATATATATATACATTTTTTCGATTATGTTTAAGCTATTACTTTGGGTTGAATGTCTATATTTTCCTAATATTTATCTTCTAGACCCCTTTAGATTTTGTGGTGTCCTACTAGGTATGTTTATACTCACCCATGGATGGGAATTTCCCACATGTTTCATGTCTTATGAAGATGATAGAAATATTGGCAGTGACTATAGAGAAGCTTAGAGAAACTAGTTTCGTTGGACCATAGATAGTTATTGGATCTTGGAGATTGAGAGTTGGGATCTGTCAACGATTTTACATTATAGTTTTGTCAGGTTAGGATATCTTTCAAGTTGGGCATGCATTTTTACCATTTAATATCATTTTCACTGTCATACCCATATAAACTCTATAGGTTCCGATATTCATTATTATAATGTAAACATTGTATATTTTTATTATAATTCTTTTTCACTTCTTCATTAATATGGTCGAGTGTGTGCATACATATATAGTATGAAAATTCCTACCTTTTAGGCTTTGACTTTCATTGCTTATCGCCATCCTCTAGCCTGTGGAGGTGGGCTTGGGGTAGTAGTCGATCGATCCCCATTGGGTTGGGTCATGACAAAAACCCTTGTAATAGTAGTCCACTATAGTAGATTTTTGTAGATTGGTACATCAGCTTTGTATAATCATTAGACTAGCTCAGTTATGATGGAAAAAGTAAAATTGTTGTATACTTTTTATGTTTTTATGTATCTTAATACTTTTCTTCTGAATTGAGAGAGAAGAGTGTTTTGTTTACCAAAAAAAATGATTTAAAATTAGAATTTTTTTATCTAGATTACCTTATTTCACCCCCTCTCATAGGGTATTTAATTAAAACATCCTAAGATAATATATTTAAGTAATATTTCAATTAAATAATTTATCCTTTATTCTTAGATAGATTAATTAAATGTCAACTGGGAATAATTTCAATAGTAAATGAAAATTGAGAAGTAGTATCATTCCTAAATACAAAATATTGAAATATTTAGTGACTAATTTTGAGTAATTAGTTATGATCCTAACCAATAAACCATATTTATTTATTCATCCCCCAAAAAACATTTATTTTTATCGATGAAAAAATAATCCTTAAGAAATCATGAAAAATATAATAAATTAAAATACAGTTCTAGAAAAAATTATAATTAGAACCCTTGTAAGGGAAAAACACTCTATATTAATATTATTATAGAGACATAAAAACTTGTTATAAAATGTTATTAATAGAGTATTATTATTTAATAATTTAAATAAAATTTTTATAATAAACAAAAATTAATTTGAAAAACGAAAAAAATATTAAAAAATGAGTCTAAAAGTCATTTTCATTCCACTTATTCATGATATTTTATATAATAAAATGAAAAAAATACCATAACATAAAAAATTATAGAGGGTTTAAAAAGAATATATACAGTTTTAAAAATAAATTCAAACACTATAAAAAAATAAAAACTTGTAGTTAAATAATTTTAGAAATAGAGAAAATAAAAAATATAAAAATAATTTAATAAATATTAATAATAAATTATAAAATATCTATATGAAAGGAATATATATTTTTTTGATAATTTATGAAAATATAGATGAAATATGAAAAAAAATTCATCATGGAGGTTGGAATCCTCATGTATTCATGTTTAATGTTCTTATTTCTCAATGCATGAGAGGGTGTATAGGTGGATTTTAAATTGAAATTACATATTCATAATTATATTTTATATATAATATTTATTCATCATTATAGAAATTAAAATCATCCATGAAAGGTGATATTGAAAAAAATGATGTCACTTTATAGAGGCGATAATATGTATAACACACTAATGATGTTATTTTATTTTTTGTATGTGGACAAAAATTAATAACTATGGGTTTTTTCATTAATAAGTAAAAGTTTTAATATACTAATTTTACTGAAGAAATCATATTAGTATGGTGATAGGATATATATAAGATTAACATTTACAATATGATCTTAAGGAGGTAATACTTACGATGAAGACTTGATTTCTCCCATAGAAGTCCCTTTGAAATTGAAGTGATTAGGGAAACTATGAATGAAAAGGAGACTACGTGTGAGATATTTCTAGGGAGTGTAAAATGTAATTTTTTTATGGAATAATTCTAAGTAGAGGAATTTTTTTGATCAAGCGTAAGCGATACCCTTTTATACGAGAGGAAAATGACACTTTTAAAAATACCTTTTATATTTTAGTAATTCCATGACATTATTCCAAGGCCAATGGATCTATAATTTAATAATAATTATGATTTGGTTGCATTTGGGACTTTAAACAGTCAAAATATTATTTTATATCATTTTTAAACATGTTATTGAGTTTTTACCATCAATGTTTTACATTTTTCTCTTTTACTTTTGACTAAGGTAAAAAAATTTTAAATAAGTTATTTTTTGTTTACATTAAATAAATAACAAAAATCATATAAGAAAATTTGGGTATTATTGAAATAAATTTATCATATATTTAATCTAATTAAATTTCAAATTATTTTAAAAATAAATTTTACAATAAATCAGATATTGTGTAGGTTTTAGTAGAAAAACACATTTTTAAAATTATTGTTTCTTAATCTTATTTAGTATTTAATACCTATAAAATTTGTGTTAATATATATATTTTTGCATTCATAAATTATTTTAAATTAAATATTTAACGTATTTATATCTAATTGATTTGATATAAATTCATGGTTTTTATAAATAAATAATTTTTTGAAATATTATTTCTCCACTATTTGGTAACTAGTATTAATCCTATCAATATAAATTATATACCCAAAAATGAAATTATCAATATTAAATAATATGAAAATAATTATCTCGTATATGAAAATAATTTTATCAAAATAATTTTATCTTTTTATGTAAATTGATCTTAATGTTAGTGCATGTAACACATAAAACCCTGTTTTTTAAAGTGTATTTTTAGAATAAAGATTATCTATTGAAAGAAATTTTAAATTACATTGATTCTAATGATATAAATAATATTATCATTATTTAAAGAAAATTTTAATGATCTTAAAATTAATCTAAAACCTAATTTCCCCATGCGTAAATATAATTAGAGAAACATATGAATAATAGTTTTTGGAAAAAATTACAGAAAATGAATTACAGAAAAATTCTAAAAACTACATCATATAATAATATTGTTTTGAGAAGTTTAAAAATGAATTTAAATATGTAATATTTAAATTATAAATTAGTACATTTTAATTTTTAAAATAAAATATATAATATAATGAATAATTTTTTTATTAAACATTAAATTTTCAATATTGAGCCGTAGTAATTATTTACCTTCTAAAGATAAAAACTATTAAGGGTTAATTATAATATTTTTTAATATAATTTTTTTTTATAATTTATTATTAATATTTTGTAGTTTGTTATGTTGGGTTTAGTGTGTAACAGAAGTTATATAATAGAGTATGTAATTTAAATAATCCAAAATCCCAGGTTGTTATATGATGATTCTTAAAACCCATTGTATCAAGTTTTTAGTTATTTTATAGTTTTATCTATAGAGATGAGATCAATTGACATTAATATATGAAATGGATGTTGTTATAAGTGTTATAGATTATTTACTAAGATATTTAAAGAGATATTTTAGAATATAATGGTATAATTGATTCAAATTTTAATTTCAAAAAAAGCTTATAACCACTGGGGTTAGGGTAGATGTTGATACATATATTTCCTAATAAAAATTTTTTGTACTAAAATGAATTAATATTTTTAAGATTATCGAAAATGTGGGATAATAATATAAAATATTGAATATAGATCTCATGTTGGTTCATCCCTTATCATAGGTACCGTATCACATGATATGAGAATTTCATATCTCTATTTAATTCCTTAATTAAAAAAATTATTTTAAAAAATAAAAAATAAAAAATACATAATATCACATTTATATGAGACAATATCCAATGGAATACTACTTTATTTGTAAATAATGGTTTAAATCTTAATTTAGGGTAGTGTATTTATGGAATGGATATGTATCAAATATTTACGATTAAACATAATTTATGACTTGTTGTGTTGGAGATTTATAATCTTTTAACATAATTTTATGAAGTAGAAATATGTTATACATATATTAATTCTTTATATACTAAAATAACCATTAAATAATATTGAGGTTTTCATTTCACTATTAGTTAATGATTTGAAATTATTTTCAAAGGAAGTAGTAAATGTTTTTAATGGAAAAATGTTTTTTAAAATTTTATAATTAGAAAATAATGACCCAAAAATATGTTTTGGTATATGGATTTTTTGTTATAGTGGCATAAAAATGTCAAATTTATAATTAAGGGACTTCATATCATCAACTATAATATGGAAGAAGAATTTCGAACATGGGTAATTGATGAAATCATTGTATGGATCATCCATATCAATGATTTTAAAAAAATATAACTCTTTACTAGAATATTATATGACACCACTAATTCTTATAGATGATAAATATTTTGATTGCATGAATTTTTTTTATATTTATGAACTCTAATTTTTTTTAATGATATAAATATATAGAGGAAATAATCCATCATATTTAATCTTCATCAGTAGAAACATTTAAATGTAAACCTTACTATTAATATGATGCATATTGAGAATATTAGGGGCATCTATTTTATGAAAATGTTAGTTAAAAAAAGGAAATAATAAATATGGATTCAATATAATATTAGACACAATATTAATAAGAATATTGGTGGATTTAGAACCATTCCATAAGTAATAAAAGACATACATTATTTTATCTTATAAAATGTTATTGAAGAGAGAAAATATTAGTTTACCTATATATTTACATGGTTTGAATTTTTTTTACGTATTTTATTTAATTGTGAAAAATATAATTTCATTAATTGAAATAAAATTAGTATTCAGAAAACATCATAATATTATTATTTTATTTGATAAACTACTTCTTGTTTCACTACATGGAATACTACCAATCTATGTTATAATTATTAAGGCGTATAACTACAATTATTTGATTCGGGTTAATCATTGGCTAAAATAAGAGAAAAAAGACCTCAAATGCACATATCAATTTTAAAATTATGGATTAAATGTTGATGGATAATGAGGTAATCTAGGAAGTAATTTTCGTACTTAAGGTTTTATCATAGATAAATTCTATATTTTATTTTTAAAAACCTCACATACTTGGGTTATATATCAGACATACAAAAAATTAGAAACCTATACACATGATGATACATGTATTATATATAAAGAAATTCAAATAATATTATATATAAATTTATACTAAATGAAATTAATTTACCACAAATACATAATCCATTTATCAGATACAATTTTAATTCTACACCAAAATATAAAGAAAAAAATTAAAAAAAAATTTCACGAGACATAAGTAATGTGATGTCCTCATCTAAAAAAAGAAAAAGCATCCCAAATCTATAATTGAGTTGTAAATCTTGAAAAATCTCTAAAAAATCCATCAAAACTCCAATGAAGACATCTAAGGACTATTTGACAGTAGATCCAACAAGAAATTAATGATAATGTATACACCCTTACACTCACTTATAGGATTAAAAAAATGAATATATATATATATATATATGTGTGTGTGTGTAGAAATAATTAAAATACACAACATAACATATTTCATAATTACTTTCCATAACAATATTAATATTAATACAATAAACTACAATTAGTGGTTATAGAGAATTAATAATAACTAGTACTAAGATATTGAAAAACATAACCAAGACAAACTATTATCAAAAAAAGTTTTAAAGAATATTATTTAACATAGGTTCTGTTATATGTTTAGGTTCATAGAACCCTATGTACCTACTAATCAATAAATTTAAATAATATGTGAGGGAGGAGGGGAAACCTATGTAATAACTTTATAAACCTTAATATATGAACTATATAAATAATAAATCATGTACATAAAATAAATATTAGAACATAAGAGTTGGAAGACTAGGGATTTCAATTTCGTTCCAAGGAAAAAATTATGAAATTTATATACCAAACAAATGGCCATTCCTTAAGTAATTTTCAATAATGGTCCTATCATTGATCAATGGAAGAAAATAATAAAATAATTAGTGAAATAAACTTACAACAAGAAATGAAATTTAGGTATTTACATATTTCGAAAGAGTTATAAGAAAGTAATTAAATGATGAAGGCCTTCCACATTAAATCACCACAGAACTACACCTACTATGATATTCCAATGGTAGAGAATGACCAAGAGGAATAATCCACTGGGATATGATTTAAAGGATAAAATATGGTTAATTGAGATCCTTACAAGTATGGAATTATAAAAATACAAACGTATAAATATTTTAGAACTAAAAAATGAATGAAATTTACATATTCTCACTTAAATTTTAAATATAAATATTGTTATACTTATTTAGTACCTAGTGAGAGACCAAAAACACTAAGTGGCCACCTGATACCTAGCGAAAATCTATTAGGTTTACATAACATGATCCATAGTATTATAAAAAAACTACTAGGTACCACTAGGTATCCATTACTATACCAGTGGGTACTCAGTACACTCCCCACACTAACACTAAACTTTCTTTCCTCTATTTACCCTTACACTACTCCATTAATTATCTCTAAACTCAAAATTACTCAACTTTGAAATTAAATTACTATAAATTAAAATTAATCATTGAACAAAATGACATTCTTTATTACAAACTTCCTGCGATAAGGTATGTAATTACCATGAATCATCATAAATTTTTTAACCCAATATACACTCACAATAAAAGATAATACAACCCAAACCTCATCATAACACATTAAAACAATTCTAAAATAATTAATTACATAAATTGGATCATCCTATATTTATAATACTATATAATGGACTGTTAATTCAATAAGTATGAATATTTTATAGAAATGTGATCCAAGAAACCAATTTTCAAAATATAACCAATTATAAATTTCATGATGTTTCGAATTTCAATTATATATAAAAAGGGATAAATGAAAATCATTCCAAACAATACTATTACAACATATCCTAACCATCATATTACTATTGATACATCTGTTAACTTGATTTCAAATGTCGTTACATGATTTATAACTTATTAATGCTATATGGTAGAAGAAGGACTTTGGAGGAATACAAGAAATCAAATATAAATAATGAATTCAATTATGAATTAAATTTAATTGAAATTTAATTATTGATAATTAACTATATTACTTACCCTATATTTCCATTGAATATGAAATTAAAACATTATATTCAAGGAAACAATTCTAAATTAGGACATAATAAAAGGAAAATAAAAATAAGAATATTTTAAAGGAATCTAAATTCTCAATCACCAATCAAAATTTAAATAATTACATTATATTATTGTTTTTATTTCAGAAAAATTGGGGAAAAAGAATTTCAAAATTAATATCCTATTTGAAAAACTGATAAACCATCTGACTAAATAAACAAATTTTTTAAATTATGAAATTTTTAAATATCAAACCTTACTCATGAAGTAATGTTTGTAGGAAGTAATTACCATGAATTATCAATAATTGATTCAAGATATAAGTGTCATAAAAAAATATGTATAAATTAAATTAATATGTAAATATATATGTAAACATTGATGTGAATGAATTCATTAAAATCATATATTATAAATATATTAATAATTTATTTATAAACACCAGGTAACATAACCATTCATATTATTGACTTTAAAATTCAATTCAACACATATTTTTTTTATATTAGTGTTTCTTAATTATAAAAGATACATAATTTATGAATAATATTAATTTAGATTACTTCACATGATAACACTTTAAATAAATAAACAACATAATAAAAAAATAACTGACATTCTTAAATTTTAACTAAAAACAATTTAAATTAAATTTAAGAAAGATTTACTTATTATAATGTGAAGATTATCAAAAATTTATATTATGCAGTACCTCATTGTATAAAACATGGATTTTTGGGTAGTGATGTAAAGATACTAAAAACCACATTAATGTTTTATAGTTTTCAATATACTAACTTCAATTAAATAAACTATTGTTAGGTTTTTATAGAATAATTATGTTTTACCATATTAAAACTATGTTTAAATAGTATCCAAATTAAAACAAAAACAATTTTAATCAATTTATATCAACTAACAAATATCACTACTTAATTTATAAAACATTTTTTAATAATACCAGTTACCAAAAAATTATTTATCAAAATATGCTTTACATATTATTATTAATATGAAACACTAAATTTTTTATTTATAATGGAATAAGTTTGAAAATAAATTTTCAATTTAACATAGTAAATATATATAATGAATAATACTCCCATCAACATTAAACCATGATTCCATATTTAAAATTAAGAATATGTGATTTCAAAAAATTTAAACTGTTCAAAATAAACTTTGGGTTAAATAACAAACCATAAACTCTAATGTTGGAAATAATTTGTGTTCATGTTCAATACTTTTAGAAACACAATTTTGTAAAAACAATCTCATTGCCCAATTAAACCAATATTAAATGTCAACAAATGGCTGGTAAAGTTTTTCTAAATATTACATCATAATAAGCTTTAAAATTTCCACCCAAACTACATGAAGCATCATTTTTATTTGAAATATAATATATTTTTCAACTTAAAAAACATATAATAAACATTAAATTGATTTTATTACATAAAATAAATGGTTTAGAAAATATTTAAAAGAAAAATATAATGATTAAAAACTATATCAATCTTGATAATTTTCCTACTACCAACCATTTAAATGATTCATAAGGAATCTATATAACTCTAAAATGACAGTTGGATTTTCTACACGAAAATAGAAAATACATAAAAATTAATTTTGTGAAATTAGAAAATCAATATTTCAAATGCCTAACACAAATTGTGCTCAATCCCTAGTAAAAAGTTTATGAAATTTTGAAAAAATAAAAAATTGTTAAAAATTATATTTTGAATGAAAATCCATAACAAACCACTTCCTTATTGTTGAATATAATCTCAATTCATTTCAAACAAGGCCATTTTAAAAAAGTATGATACTGATAAAACTAAAAAAATAATGTTCTACCAATACTAATTAATCTATTATTGCATACAATAATTTATTAAAATAAATAATATTTAATAAAATATCAATAATTAAGTGATTTAAGTAAAATAATATATATAAAATCAAAAAATAAACACACAATACTAAAGTATATGAAAAAGAGAAATTTTATTATTCTAAATTAATTGATTAAGAATTAATCAATTCTTAATGTCATACTGATTTTGTATTTTTAAATACCTCTAATTGAAATATAATTATGATTATTAGGTAAATTGATAATATTTTATCCATAACCCAATTTTAAAAAATATTCTTTAACTCAAAGGTTACATTAAATAATATGAAATAATCAAAATATCACATATTATTAACTAATAAATAAACTCTTAGTTGAAATAAAACATCAAAAAATAACTAAATAACACAATAACATTCTCACGAACTTCATAGATATCCAAATAATTTTTCCCAATTTAATTAAATTAAATTATCATTAAATAAAATATAATATTTTTGAAAAATATATCAAGAATATTTTAATTCGACAACATTAATCAAAAGTAGTATTAAAGATTATTTTAAAATATTGAAATTTTTTAAAACCATCATTTTTTTTTGAAACAATTTATAATGTGTTTTGCTCAATTTAAAAATGATTTTGATTGAAATTGAAAAATACAACTTATAAAAAATCTCTTACAATACACCTAAAAATAAATCATAAAAAAATATCTTATAATGGTAAAATAAATATGAGAAAAAAATTCGATGTTAACCACCAATAATGAAATTAATTTACTAAATATGTGATCTTATTCACTATAAATTATGCAATAAATTTTTTATCAAATTTATTTTTACATGTTTTAAGTAATTCCATCATGCATAAAACATTACAAAGAAAAAAAATAATGAAATACATTTAAATTTATTATTAAAAAATACTTTCGAAATAAAATACATCACTACCTATCTTGTGCATTGGACTATAATATATTTTTTTATCAAGATATAAATATAAAGTAAAAAATTAAAACAAGGACAAAACAAAAACATTGTATGATCTTAAGGAAAACACTAGCCAGGGAATAACCCACCACCTACCTATGATTTAATCAAAATTTTCATGATAATATAAATTTATAACTTATAAATATATAGTATCCAAAATATATATTTTATTGATAAGGTTAAAATATGTTGTTAACAATGATAATAAAAGAATGTTCTTACTTGAATAAATCAATATAAAATAGTTATTCATCTAATCATCAGGAATAAATTTTCATAAAAAAAGTATTAATTATTATTTATGTTTTGATAATTATTAATCTTCTAATGATTCCAAAAATATATATATCAAGATCACACAAAAACACAATGATTTTATTCTATATATGTGTATTGTTGTTAGTGTCTACTGATGATGCATGAGACTCTATGGAATAAATATAGGTTTAAAAGAACATCAATATTTAGTTTTTCCAAATGTAACTCAATAATACACCATAAATATATTATCCATTCATATTTATTTCTTATTTACCAAGTCCGGAAATTCTTATATTTGAGAATGTCTCAATCCTTTTCTCCATAGACATGATATGAACCCATTTTTCGAGAACCCACAACACTATCCAGAATGCCATGACTACTCAGGAATGTTTCCTAGTGTCCTAGGGTATGTATAAATTCTAAGGGATTACAACTATATATTCGACTATTAACATAACATATCTTTAATAGTGCTAGCTAAAAGTACAGACAAATATTCCCTTTATCAGCATTAGAAAAAGCAATGATAAAGGGTTCATTTATCAGCACAAAAAAAGAAATAATAACGGAGGTCTTTATTAGTGCTAAAATATCAATGATAGAGGAGACCTTTATGCGCACTTGTAAAAAATAATTGATAAATCCCCCTATCAGTGTTAATAAAAAAGAGTTGATAAATGGGGAACCTTTATTAGCACTACTATACAAAAAACACTAATAAGGGGTGGGGTTACCATAACTAGAAAAAATAAAAAATAAAAGGGGACCATCATCAGTGCTTGTAAAAAAACACTGATAAAGGCTTCACTTGATCACCCCTTTTTCATTATAGTGCTGATAAATTGTATATTCGATAAAAAATAAATATTTAATTAAAAATAATATTATAATATATTTATATAATTATGAATATAATATATTTGTTTTAAATATGTTTTATATAAAAATAAATAGGCATTTTAACTTATTATATTAGATATTTAGTGATAATAGATTTTAAAATAATTTTAAAAAATTATTATTAAATAATATTCTAATTATATTCAAGTAATAGTAATTCAATAATAGTTGGTTGGCATAATAATTAAATTAATTAATGAATGATCTAAGATAAGATCAAAATATGACATGAACTTCAAACAACCATAAATTTTGATCAACATTTCTATTTGGTGTCTACCACATATCAAATCAAATCCTGCAACAATCTCTATGCTTTGGTGACCCTGGGGAACCCATGATTATGTTTTTCGAGGCACAAAATAAACTAGCAGCCCCCTAAACATGTGTGATTCAATAAAAAAATATATGTACATGTATATTCTAATGTATTTAAATATACACATTTTATGTAAATACATGTATGTGTATGTAAGAAATATAAATGTATACTTGTGTGTGTTAATATGTGCGTGTATCAATATTTTTTATATATATCATATATACATGTATTTTTATAAATAAAACATTATCATCATCATGATAATTATCATTATCATTATCATTAAATATATTATATAAAAATATTTTAAAATTACTATTTATAAATAAAATATAAAAAATAATATACATATGTATACCATTATATGTGAATATGTAAATATATACATAGATAAATATATATGTAATGTATAACATTTATATCTAAATATAAAAAATATAGACATAATATAAAAAATTATTTAAAATAATATCAAACCATTTATTTAAATTATAAAAATTTATGAATATATTTATACTTACACACACACACAAACACATATATATAATGTTTATATATACATATATATTTTTATTAAAAATGGATATATATTTATATTATATTATAATATATGTAAATTAATATTTGTATAAAATATATTTAAATATATATAAGTATATATATATATATATATTATAAACATTATCATATATTTTATTAATGTATTTAAAAATAATTAATAAATATATTAATAAAAACTATACATGTATATATATATATATAAATAAATAGAAATATAAAAATAGATATAATAAAACAAACTGGTGCCATGGTAAGGGAATTCAAATCCTAATGGGGAGGTGCAAGGTTCAAGTCTAGGTGTGCACAGGAGGGTCTCAAACCACTATTAAAGGGTTGGGGAAGAAATGTTAAAGGTGGTAACGTGAGTTCATGAAATGAATATATAAGCGTGGAGTGATGATAAAGGGAGTAGGGGAGTGATGGTAGTGGGGAGAGGATTGAAAAAAATTCCCCACCTTTTAACAGTTCTGAAAAAATCATTGATAAATGGGGCCTTTTTAGTGCATTTTCAATGCTGATAAAGGCAACCTTGAACAATGCTAAACAAAGCACTGATAAAGGCCCACTTTATCAGCGTCTTTTTGTGCTATTAATGGGTGAATTTATATGTGATTTTTATGATCGGAAATAAAGTATGGATTTTAACCTCATTTCTATAGACATTGCTTTGTAAGCACTATTAAAGATCAAAACTATCATTTTTAAAAGTGTGTTTTGTAGTAGTGGATTTCAATTATTCTATTGAATGTAATTTTCACTCTTATAATGTTATACTTATTCAATGAATAATTTATTTTAAAATATAACATTACCTATCCATGTATCAAAACTCCCAAAAATAAGAATCCAATACACTATATGGTACGATTCATATATATATATATATATAAACAACAATCTATATGTATACAAATATAAATAAAATAAAATAATAAATATATATATTCAATTAATAATTAAAAACTAGAATGTAACCCCTAAAAATAATTCCAAAACAAAAATATAATATCTATATACAAAATGAATGGAATATTAAAATCCAAAAAAGGAAAATAAAATATTAAATGGGTTATCATAGTGTGATATACCCATTTATAACTCCAAGGCATCCATCATAAATACTATCATTAAGTCCTTTGAACATTGTTGCATTGATTCCAAACATTTACCTGGACAATAGATAATATGGTTAACAAGCATCCCATGGTACCTGTGTAGGTAATGAGTATATAAAAACAAATATAATATCACAACTCGATATCTTCCTTATTCCATAAGACCAAGCATATGAAATAGAAATATAAGTTTGTAAAAAATCTAAATTAACTTTTCATGTAAGTGATAAAATTTAATAAATAAATCTACATTGGTTTTTTATTCCCCTATGTTTACTAATCCACTATATAAATAACCATACTTTCCTTGAGCTATGCTCTAAATCCAGGATAGTTGACATGAGGCTACACCAATCATGTGTAAGTAGAATAAATTTATTAATGAATGTTGAAAACATATTGAGTACTGTAAAAAAACATATCTAAGGAATGGTATAAACATTTCATGTGCTAGTATGCACACTCATGTAAGGAAAAAGGAAATTATATTAATGCCCAAACATCCATTATAAATTTGTATTCACCTTTGGTAATGGACTCAGGTACCAGTGAGAAATTAATAAAAATATTTTTACTCTTCCACCTTATTTTAACATTTATGTGACCCACATTTATAAAAAATTATAAAATGTAGAATTATTTATTTCATTATCCCATTGTAAATATAATTTAATTATTAGGATAATGTTGTAAAACATGTGATATAGAGAATAAATAAGTATAACAAGTATTGTGAGAATAAAAAAACCAAGATAAGTCATGTTAAAATGAGATAAGATTTTTTTTTGAAAAATCAATTTATGTTTAGATTCACTCTATGTAATGTTGGTGTTGACTAATAAACTATAATAATGCAAGATAGAGTATAACTAAACTACCAAATAACCGATTAGGCCCTATTACATGATTTATAGGAAGGAATAATAGACATCTTAGATGTCATCTATGTACAAAAAATGTTGTATTATTATGTATTTATATTTATATCATCAATCTAGTGGAACCTTTAACATCCCTTAGAGCACAAAGTATCAAGTTCCCCATATCTACGTAATTAGTGCACTCCCTACAACGATACTCAACACCTTTCTACTTTTCTCTAATTAACTTCTCCTCACATCCCAGTTAAACTCAAAAATTACTCAATAAATAAACCAAATTACCCAAAATTAAAATAAAATAGAGAAACAAATTACATGGGTTATTATAGATATTGTTTAATTATATTAATAACTATTTTTTGGATCAAAATTAATTAATTATGTTAAAAAATGGGAATATTAATATACTTTGTCAACATGAATTATATTTCACACCACCACTTTTTGATATATTGGTAGATGTAATGGTGTAAGAAATAGAGTTATATAAACCCATTATTTATTTTATATATTTCCTTTTAAATAATATATAATGATATTAAAGGGATAAATTAAGAATACATATCAAATAAAAGAATATATTCCTAAAGAATATATATTTTAGGAGGTGGTTCAATTAAATATATACTAATTTTATGAAATATGAAATGTTAGTTTTTGTTTATCTCCCTCCATGGGAGATGTAATTGTGTGAAAGGGGATTAATAGAATAAAATTAAATCTTATGGCATGTAATCAAATAATTTCATCATATTTATACATTTTTAAATAACACTGGTGAAGTTTAATCTCAAATAACTTCTCATATTAATGCACTAAAACAATGAAATTTGAATAATAAAGATATGTGGATGATTAATGAGGGTGGAAATGTTTATTTCATAGGATAATGAGACTATGAATAATTATATGGTTCCATTAAATAATTTGAAATGGAAGACCAATGTTCCATGATTAAATGTGATAACATGGTTTGAGTGTGACATTAATAGTATTATATATTATTCAAATGATCAAGAAAAAAAATTATAGATAATGAAAATAGAGTAATATTTTTTACTAAGTCAATTCATTTTCATGTGAAGAAATATTAACCATATTTTTACATTAATCACATATTTTATAGTTTCTTAAGATACATGTGATATTGATTACTAGAAATTTAGAGTAGTAGTATTTTAGTGTATCATGGTTGATGAAAAAATATGTTAAAAAATATGAAGTTGTATTTAATCATATATAATTGATAATATGGGAATAAAAAGAGGATGATTTATCATGAAATCAATTGAATTTTTTTTGTGTAGTTAATCCATGAAATGACATGTGTTATCTCATTTCAAAAGTAGAAAATGGATATTTTTGATGAAAATGTTGATGGTGTTATATAATTATGTGATATTTATCCATATATAAAATGATTAATAGAGGATAATTATTAGCATGATGTAGTCACAATTCATTCCATACAGATTGATCATGAGTAAGGGATATGAGAAAAAAAATCCTTCAATAATCTCCTATCATTTAAATACTTTTAAAATTATACAATGTTTGAAACTTAATATTTTTAATATTTTTATTTAAATTATCATTTTAAATGACTATTCAAATTATATTTTATAATTTATAATCTATAAATATATCCATATTTGTATTGAATAAACATTGACCCTAATCCCCTTTATTTTATAATTTTGAGAAAATATTTAATTTTCATTAATTTTAATTAATTCCTTTAATATATTAAATTCAAGATAAATTTCAATTGTTAACAGAAATTGGAATAATCTTTTACTCATGTGGATTTTCTTTTTCCAATGTTTTAATTTGATCTCTTCAACGTAGAAGATATGCATGCACATCTCAAATTATGTATACATAAATCATGAGAATATTAATTTGGTTATTTGAATAATTATTCTGCATTATTAAATAAATATTCCATGAAATTGTTTTCTAGGTTTGGTCCACACATCCTTTTATAATTAATTTATATTGAAATTGGGTCTTCATTTGTAATTTATTGCACTGCACCATTGGTAAATACACAATGTACTTTGGATTTTACCAAGTTAATAAAATTTTAGTAGAAGTTTCATTTATTTCATTTTCAATTTTTTCGTTAACCAATTATTTCCAAATTTTAATCTCGTCTATTTGATCACATTGTTTGATAGAAAGAAACCCTTTATTTTTTCACATATATGTAAAACAGGATAATCTTGGGGCTACTGAAAAATTAGTATATAAATTACTTTGTGGGGGTGTTAAAGAAACCTAGTTTTTATAAACTATTTAACATCATATTAGTACCAAATGATTTTATTCGATAATTTATTTAAGATTATTTTTTCATAGGTTAATTAAAAGTCCCTCAAGCTAGTTCATGGATGATTAGAGTGAGGTTTAGAAGCCGATTTAGGTTTTTTTTCTTAATGGATATTATCGAGTTCACTATTTTGATTTTTATAGATTTGAGATGGTGGACATTTTTTTCAAGTTTCTGATTCATTATGGATTTAGTTTATCCATGAGTTAGTGTGGTGTTTTATTCTACTATTATTATATCTTGGGTGATTTAAAGTTGAATACTTGTCATGATATAGTATAAAGAATATATAAAGGGAAACATTTATTCTAACTTGGATTAGAGTGGATCATTGAGTTCTTTAGAAGAGTGTTCTTTGGTCACTAGAGGTTGTGTAACATAAGTGAACTTAGTGACATAAGATCATTCCATGCGGGTTCATTCCACATAGATATCCCGAATATAAATTAAGCCATCAGTTTTGAAATGCTTCTATATTGTTTTAATACCGATTGATGATCACTGTTATTGGTATTTAATTTAGGGGGAAGGGGATTAACCAGATTAGATACACACAAAATAGTTATGGTGAGAGATATTATTTAATTAAGGTAAAATTGTCCCTTCCAAATATAGATTATAGAGATATCAATAAAAATACCAATGTTAGGATAATCCGTTTTGTGGAAAAACATAGGTAGAAACCATTGTGAATTATTTTGAAGTCCAATTTCTATTTTATTTTTTGATGAATTTTATTCGATAGAATATTCCATATCAATTGATAATTATTGTTATTATTTGGATACTAGTTTTTCAATTATACTAATAAACCATTTCCTACCCATTAAATTACTTTGTTCTTATATAATGTAATGTTTCTAATAGTTATTTCTGTTTATGTTAGATTTGGCCTTATGAGAGTATAAATCAAATAACACTCTTGGTTTAGAATTATATAAATAATGTTTATTAATTTGTGATTTTGTTTATTGACAATGAAAATTATAACTATATCTAATAGGAAAGAGGTTATTCATTATGTTTACAGTGAGTGTTATCAAAAATTATAATAGAGTGATATCCATGTTTTAATATTATACGTATGGAATAAAGAATTCATTCTATAGAGAGAATTATTTTGAAAAAGAAGTAACAAAACTTGGGGTTCACACTATATGATTTCAATATTGTTTATTTTTTACTTATTAAACATGACTTTTTATTTCTATCATTTCATCATTGTTTTAAAAATAAACCTCCATAATTATTTTATATTTCATAAACAAAATATAAAAAAAAAAGTATAAAAGAATTTTTTTATTATAACTTCATTGAGAAATAGAATCAATGCATTTCCAACATGATATAATATTAATATAGAATTTTTTCTAGGATATAGTAATAAATACTAGCTATTAAATAATTTCTATTATAAATAATTCTTGAAGAAATAATTTTATTTATAAACTATTACATTCTTAAAAAAACGTGAATAATTCTATGTTTAATATTGAAATAGAAAATCATTTCATTGAGACTGGGTGGATGTTATTATATTTTGGATAAACTATTATCTAGTCAACAGTAAAAATTTTCTATAATTCAATATATTTAATCATAATTTTTTATGTTTCATATTGATATTATTTATTATCAAATTATACTCATATTGAGATATCATTGACTGTTAAATAAATAGAGAAATATGATGGTTTTTATTGAAATCTATTTTCTATGATACTTTGAAAAAAACCCAAATAATATTCTATATCTATTTTACATCTATTGAATTTCATAAATATGGTTAGTAAATTTCATTAAAATGCAATATTTTGGAAAATATTAACTATTTTTTGTTTTAGTGGTCTATATTGAATGTGTTAAGATTATATATGAACTACTACATAAATATTTAGCCACCTAGTTTTCAATATTTTTCAATTATTACCTAAAGATATTTTATAACATTTGTAGAATTTTTATATTAATTCACCCACACAGTACACCTATTCTATTAGAGCCTAAAATTCAAATAATAAATGATGAGAGAGATATGAAAAATAAAAAAGGTTAAAATTCAGGAACCTATGGAACCTATTAAGATAGAAACCTTGGAAGAAAAACCTGAAACATCTTATGTTATGGGTGATTAAATTTATCCTATCATTCCCCCTTCACTAATACCACCTTTAGTATAGTTGTGCAGATAAAGAGTGGCCCCCAAGTACCACTTCTAGTGGGATTCAGGTTGGTGATTAACACTCAGGGTATACAACACTCAAATCAGAGACATTACCAATAATATAAGGGAAGGATAAAGAGATAAGATAAAAAGTCACCAAATATTCCTATTTGATAATATAAAATAAAACAATATCCTATAATGAATTTTATAAAATAAAAACAAAAGCTTTAAAATTAAAATAGTAAAATGGTAAATCCTAAAGTAGAAACTCCATACCGATTACATCCTCCAATCTATTAATGTACAATATGGACTCCAAAACCCTATCAGAAACTAAGAAAATACTTTATATATACATGGGAGAGAATAACAGCTTTACCTAGTTGGATCATACGTAATTTCTATAATGAAATTATAAAATGAGGATAATAATCCATGAGGGAATAAATAACATAACTAACATGAACCAGAATAGGATAACTGACCATTCCAACCACTCAAAGGCTTACACACCATGTATCATATCCATGTTAGTAAACGAATATTTAGATAACATAGTTAGAGATGACCTGTATCCACTCACTGTTGAAGTTTTTTCTCTCATAATGTAATTTCAAATATCATGTTCCCTCATCCATTTCATATGTTAGTTATCATATATCATGTCAAATACATTGTGAGTTATATTGTAGACATTTATAACACATACTCATGCAGGTCCTAACATTTAGTGATGGGAGTTTCCAATATCCATGTATCCATTACCTCTACCTCATTATAATGTACCACCTCCCTAGAATAGTGTGTTATGACTGGACTAGTGGAATGCTAAAAACCTTAGTTGGAAAACCCCACAAATTAAAGGATACTAACTAGAAATAAGGTTTTAATGAGATAAATCAAGGATACTATACACTAATGACCATAGTGTAACAACAAAATAAGTAACGAAACAAAATAAAACAAATAATATAATAGTATAACATTTATACACGTGAAAAATAATAAACATAAACAACATAGTTTCTCAAAAATAAAGCTACAATAGTATCAATAAATGATCATGTCATTATTAATATACAATTGATAAAAAATTGAAACAAATACATAGATAATAAGAGGATCAAGACCTAGCCTCACAGTAACCCACCTGGCCCATCATTTCAGACAATTACACATCAATAATTGATATATTTCCCTTATCCGTACTTTTATCTGCAATGTTTTCTTTAGTAACAAATAACAGATCAGATAGGGTTTGAGTATGACATAATAGTCCACCAACTATGATATCCCTAAATAATCTGGTATGAAATAATAATTTTATGCAATGGTACCATGTATAAAAATTTGAATAATTTAAAGAATAAATAAATAAATTACAATCATATGAACCGAGGATCTGTGGTAACACCCAAGGTCTGACCCACCTACTCTGTCCATTCCCAGGTGTCTCTGAGAATTTCACATAGACCATACCAACCCAATCAACTCCCAACTCGGGGTAATATATTTTCCCTAGTAAGAAGTATCTCCTTGGGGTAATATACCCATCTCGGGATCCTTAGAGTACACCTGGGGTCCATGTTTACCCCAGGATTAACCATTAGTCTCTATGTCTACCCAAGGGCCATGTTCACTATGAGTTTATCCATAATTATCACATCGTCTTGGGGACCATGTTCACCCTGGGTTTAGCCATCAGTTTTCTCATTTCAATAATAAAAATAACCAATAAAGGATTAATAGTTTAAATTTACATTTCTATTTCTAAAATGATTATAAATTTTATTTTCCATGAACATAAACGATTACCATGTTCATTTCCAGAATAACATAACACTTTTGAAAATTAAAGTAATTTCAATATAATTTATTAAAGGAATTATAATTTCCAATTATAATTTCCATGTTCAATTTCTAAAATAAAACACAAAACCAAAACAAACCCCAATTTATAAGTAAATATTCAAAAGTCACAATCCTAACTACGGGTTCCACATTTCTACTCTTTTTTACTTTAATAAGAAAAATGTATCATGTGTTTTATAGAATACCAAACTCATGATATAATGATTTGAATAATCTTATAAGTCAATTTCAAAATTTTTATTAAGAAAAATCAGATAAAAATTAAGTAAAATAAGAAAATTATTTTAAAATAATCAGGGACCACCAACCTTATCTCTTGGGAGAGGTACACAACCAATATTGGTCCTTGAGTTTTATTAGAATGGAATATACTAAAGTAGAAGATAAAATCCTAGGAAAACATAGAAAAAAAGTATAACTAAAAGAAAAAAATACAAAAGAGAAGGAAAACAAGAATGGAGAGGTGTGGAGTCAAATACGTAGTACAAGGAGTTAATTAAATCAAATGAAAGCTCAAAACATAATGTATTTTAAGAGTTTGTCCATTTAAGGAGATAGAGAGGAGGGATAATCGACTTAAGAGGTCCTTTTGTATTTTTGGAAGAAAAAAAGTTAGTAATGTTAAGGAAAGAGGAAGAGAATTAAAAAAATATACCTTATAAAAAGAAAACATAAGTGTGACTGTCTAGCTGGTGGGTCTCATCAACTAGTAAGTGGCCTAAAACTAACAAGATGGTGGCATTGAAACATCTTATCTACATGCCCCTGCCTTATCCTGAGCCTTTTGAACACCCCATGTTACCCCATACCCCATTATACATCTATTTATGGAAAAAATAATGAATTATGGAATATTTTAAAGGCAAAATTACCTCACTTGAAAGGATGAGTTTAATAACCACCCCTCCTTAAGTCTACTTGTACTACAACCAATGTTCTGAGCTCCTTCAGAGTCCTTAATAAAAATATCCAGTTCCTGGGCTAAAAAATCTGACTCCCAATACCTGGTTTCCTCATGGTATCATCCTTGTTTCCATAGTACAAGTAATAGTGGAATGGTTTTTCTGTGGAGGTTCATTTTGCTGGGTTGGATAATATACATGGGACTCTCTTCAAAAGAATCCTTGACCACTATCTTGAAATCATGAGCATCAAAAATATGATATGAGTATATGTGATACCATATAAGATGAGAGACATGGAACATATTAGGAAATAGAGTGTACAACTATAAGATATATTTTAGGTAAGACACAGGGTTGAATATATCTATAATCTCAAATGTACTACTGAAACATGATGTTGATTTTAACTACCACTGAATCCAAAACTTCCCCAATATTAGAGACACACATAATAAGACTTAGCCACCAACCACAAAATCGAGGGAATTTCTTCATCAGTACGCATAATATATGTTCCTATTATGAGCAGTTTTCAACCAATTCTAAATTAACTAGAGCTACTCCATGTTATCCTACACTAGGATTAGCCCAAGAATCGCTGATTCAACAAATTCCAATTAGTATAAGGGATGTCATCATGATCTAACTTATGAAACCTCAAATAGATACATATAAAAAGATTACTAGTAATTATTATTGAGAGAGAATTACATAAATTATTGATGTCACTCCCAAGAACAACCCAAATCTAGGACACATGCTCAGATCATGTCCCTGAGTACCTATATGGAGTTATTTGATTTAAGATCAGTTTTTAGATTATTAGAATTTCGTAGATGGACCAGTGTGCCTATGACCATATAAATAAACTTTTAGATTTTTAGGTAAAATGGGGATCTATATTTGATATGATTATTTATGTCACCCCATGTAAGTTTAATATCATCTGTACATATAGTCTTTTAAGAACGTTAACTGTAGAAGACTCTTTAATGGGTAAGAAGATGGCTAAATTCATCAATAAATCAATGATAACCCAAACAGCATCATTCCCATGAGGATTCCCCAGTAATCATTTCACAAAATCCATCCTCACATCAGCCCACTTATACTCTAGAATGGGAAATAGATGAACATGATTGACAAAATTGTGTGCCCCACCTTCATATCCTAGTAGGTGGAGTATTTAGAGACAAAACATGCCATATAATTATTGATTATATCCCAACAATATTTCTTACTGATGTTATGATACATCGTGGGTAGATAAAGAAGAAAAATTCATCATTAGGGTTGATTTTACCACATAATTTCCTCACAAAAGCTCACGGGGACTACCATTTGGCCTCAAACATAAAAGATATCATTTTAATCCAAGGATTAGTCTAGAGGTTTCCCACCATAAATACCATATCTCATCACAACAAAATTTGAATCTGATAACCATATCTCATTAAACCCATCAATAAGTGATGATGTAATAGATAGGGTACCCAGAGTTTCACTTCCCTAGTACTCCTTGATATTAGGGAGAATCGCTAAAAATAAGGCCACAATCTCCTAACAGAAATCTTTAACAACCTGATTCTAGGTTTTATACTCATTTAATTTGTTACCACATTACACATTCTTGGATTTTATTCTAGATCAATGTAAAAGGATTGCAGGTACTCTTCCCACATCCTTTCCAAGTGATTTATGTCATAAATGGATAATAGGTTAATAAATATTTAATGATTAGTATAAACCATAAACCTCTCCCCTATGAGGCAGTGTTTTCAATATATCAGGTAATATAACATTGAAACAAGTTCTATGTAATGGGTAAGTTAGTTTCAATCATGTTGAATTATAATCCTAGACTCATAGGCAAATACTTTCCTACATACATAAGTACCACCCACATGTCGACACACAAAACATAAAAAAAGAGTGTATTTATTACCAATATTGGGAAATGCCAGGGAAAAAAATTCACACATTCTTTTTTAGGACCATCAATAGGGTTTCCAAGTGGGGTAATTCCTAGATAAATCGATAATAATAGATATATATCCTTAGTAAGCTATATATCTAGAATTTTGTTTTTGTAAATATTCTATGAAATCATGGAATCAAATATATTAGGATCCATAGAAACAGAATCCTCATATATGAAATGTCCCAAAAAATTCACTCAATCCAACTCAAATTAACATTTATATAATTATGTATAATTCTGATGACCACTAAGAGTGGTAAAAATGATCTTTAGTTTCGAATAATTCTTTCCTCTATACTTAGAGAACACTATGATAAAATTAAAAAATACTTCAAAAGAGGATTCTCAGTATGGGTGGAGGAATCTATTAACTAGATCCACAAATACCGTAAGTGAATTTTTCATCTCAAATAATATTAGGTGGTACCCATAGAGAAAATAACTACTCTTATAAGTATCATGAGTAACATAATATGGTTTCACTCTGAGTTTTTGGTAACTCAAAATTTAATCAATCTTGTAGAAAACTCAAGAAACATTTACTTGACCAAATAAATCACTGATTCATGGGAGTGGATATACTTTCCCAACCATTACTTGGTTAAACCTTCAAAATTACACACATGGCCTCATGGTTTCATCTCCCTGCCTGTAAATTAAAATTTATTCATCCTAAGGGGACATTATTGAATTGATGAACCATTTTAATTCCAAATATACCAGTATATATTTCAATTCATGCAGCTATTTCATTAACATTATATAAGGAGGGATAAAAATAGGTTATATACTTGATAATATATTGATCATAAACATGATTCCATAGTTATCTGGTAACCCAATTAATTCCTATGGAAACATACCCTTGAATATATTTACTATAACTATTAAAATAGGTTGATGTGTATCTCTATAATCCAGGACAAGATTAGCCTTTTGAGTGATGATGTGACATAAATACTGAAGGGTTGGTCTATCAAAACCTGTGAAAAAAACCAATTTTCCAACAAACATGAATTTTCTACCCCAAAGAGACGTAAAAGATATGTGATGACAGTAACAATCCATTTAGCTATGATAATTTATGAGCTAGACCATTATAGTAATCACATAAAAGAACCCATTTTAATCCTAAATAAATCCTAGAGGAAATAATAATCATCATTGACTAGAGAATAATTAGAACACTTCTGAATCCAATGAGGCTTTTTTCCTAAGGGTATATCAATTGAGGTCACACGATAGAGCTATTACACTTAAAAACCCAATACTCCAACAAAAGAAGAATACAATAAATAATGCAATGCTCTTGTGTAAAAAATATTAGAATGAAGTGAAGATGAAAAAATATCATACCTTGAATGTTCAAAAAACTAACAACATACTTTATAAGGAAAAGATCTACCTAATGCATATTTCTTTCCACAAGGCCTTTTTAGTAAAACATAATTGACTTGAATCATACACACTTATTTACCCTGCTATACTTGGACCTCAACTCCATGAACACCCCCATGACTTGAGTATCCAATAGAATCCCAACTATCTGAATACTGTGGCATGGTAGTTTCCTTGACCCCAAAACCCCTATTTGGTCCTCGGCATCTACAAATATTATCTCATTATGTTATTTTTCAAACATGGGGCACATGAAATATATTCTACAAAGATTTCACTACACAGGTGGTCATGGGAACTTGGATATCATGCATCCCATGTGGAAACACTAATAATACAATAACTCATTTCCCCATTATAAAGGTTGAGAAGATTCACTAACCTACATAGATGGACCAATAACTTCTTGGAGTGAGATATATCATCAATTATTCCTATTTCTAGAAGGTACACCAGCATTTCTACTCAGTCTCATGGAATATAGTCATATAAGATGGTGAACCTCATTTATATTTCATTCTGTAATCAGGGATTTGTCCTTGATATCCATAATGGAGGTGAAATAAAAAAAGTTCACTTAAACCTTTATCTGAAAGCACATTACTCCTTTAATTTTTTTTTCTTTGGTATCCTTTTCACTAGTTAAGGTTAGAGTAAACCTTTAAAACTATATAAATCAGGTAGCATAATTCATAACCTACATATCACCCTACTCAAATCTCAGGAACTCATGGGCCCTTTATTAATAAAGATTTTATTATGAATTAGCTAAATAAGTGGGTCTAAATATCCTTCCAGGTCATCCCAACATGATGGTAACCCTAGAGAAGGTCTTCCCACAACTGATGCACTACCCTATACAACATTTATTCTAGAAAATTCACCCTCTTGTCTTCCGGAGTCTCTATGTGGCCATGAATGGTCTGTATAGACTATATACACTATTCTTACACCTATAGACCTCCCTCACATGTGAAAAGTGGAGGGTGTTGACACTAGAATTTATGTGTGAGATATAAACAAGTTTGAATGACCTAAGGTAGCCCCCTCTCCAAATATTTTCCTACCCAAAAGAGACTCTTATGGGTACGGTCATCTACAACTAGACACTAAATTGCAATAAGTTCTAGTCCACCCAATGGAAGAGCATTCTCACCATCCCCTACATTGTCTAGGACCGTAGATCTCTAAGGTTGAATAAATATACAAATAAAAAAAATAAGATCTCATAATGTTACATGTAAAATGTATTTATCAAATATTAAGGTAAAGTGAGATAGGCACACCCACCTAGATGCTTACAAGCTATACCAAAACTTTCTGTGAAACTATATTCTTGAGATATCACATTATAACTATCAAATTCATTAAAAAGGTACAATACCTACATGATTTATATTTGAACTCATTAAATAACATATTCAGGTTTTAATTATTATGCTATGTCCTAATATAGTTCCATTCACAATATATAATGAAAAAATCCTTATAGATTTCTTTCTGATACTATATTTAGAAAAAACATTCATTTAGAAATCAGTTTATACAAGATTTTATATAAAGTTACTATATAGGAAATTGGAGATGTAATATTTTAATATAACCTTATGTTGGAAAATTTGATACAATATGTTACTGTAACTTTAAATAGACAACCATATTTTACTTATATATAGATTCACATAGATACATGTATATTAGGAAATAACAATAATCATGACAAATTTGTAATCTTATGTGGCTATCATGATGCATTTTCACCCACACACACTCTTTCTATACCAACTGAAGAGATAAAATATAAAAAATATATAACATCAAAAATCATGTGAACCACCATTGAGGAAAAACAATTAATTATAAAAGAGGAAACTACAAAAAAAATCCCAACCCTTGAAACTCAACCTTCCCCTCATAGATTGGATCAGATACTCCCATGAACAAGTTCTTACCAATATTTAAAACCTTCGAAATATTATTTCTAGTTACCCAAAAATTAATAATAAATAAATAGAGGCTCTTATACCAATTTATAATGTGTTATCACCCAAAACAATCAGTGGTAACTTGTCCAATGGAACATTGGAAACCTCAGGCACACATCATAATATGCCATAGGTTTGTGAATAGTAATGAGGGACTAATGAGATACCTTGGTGTGAATATACCCTCTATACCACAATGAAAAAAATAATGAAATAATATACCACACATAATATCATAGGATAACATCCATAAAAGCTCCACTTAATAAACCTAAACCTTGTCAAATCGAAAAATTATTCTACGATATATTCAAAATATAAATATATAAGTTTTCATAAAAAAAATATAAAAAACAATGAAATAAAACTTTATGACTCAAAATAGGCTTTAGATTTTTCTCGACACCAATCCTAGAATACATTCATGAATTAGTTATTGGGAACTTTACCATATCCCTATATGTATTTATGAAGTCTTCTCGGGTAGAAAATGGTTACATGAGTTGGGTCCTTAAATAATAATGTTTGAATTAATGTGAAGGAACAATGTATAAAAATTTAAATAACTGATTGGAAATAAATAAATCATAAAAAATAAGAACATGGTCTCCGAGGTGACACTCGAGGTTATACCTACCTACTTTAGAAATTTCTATATATGCATGAGCTAGTCATAGAGACTACACTAAACCAATATCCTCATAATTTGGGGAAATATAACAATACCTATTTCATAATATCACTTGGGGTTAATATACATATCCCCGAGGCCCTAAAATCCCACTAGGGTCTATGTTGATGCTAGGTTTAACCATAAGTTCCATAATTGACATAATACAATACAAAAACAAATTTTTAATGATATCAATTAATATTTTCATTTTATATATAATTTAATTTTCTATTTTACAAATAAATTACAATTAACATGTTTATTTTTAAAATTAGATAACACTTTTCAAATTTAAATTCCCTTCAAAAACATTTATTAAAAAATTTCAAATTCCAACTTCCATGTTCAATTACCAAAATAAAACAAACCCTAGTAAAACCTCTATTTCCAAGGGAATAATAAAAAGGCATAATCCAAACTAGGATTTACCATATTTAAAACCATTTTTAATTTAATAATAATGTTTTTCATGGATTATATAGAATACCATAATCATGGATTAAGGATTAGAATAATGTTAGAAGTCAATAATAGTAACTAGATTGGGACATATCACATAACACTTAATAAAAAATATCGAAAATATGGGGAAATAATTATGGACCACCTTCCGTAGGTCTAGGGAGGGACACTTTCTTGATATTTTATAATGGTATTATTTATAGTATAGGATATCAATGTATTAGAGAAAATAAATTAAAATCATAGAAACTGGGAAAACCTAATTGATAAAAACCACCTAATTAATGAAAATTGAAAAAATGGGAGATGATGGATATAAATACCATATAGATTTAATTGAATCAAATGGAAGCTCAAAAAAAACAAGGATTAAAAGAGATTATCCATATAAAGAGAGGGAGGAGATGCCTACTCTGATGAAGTGGTCCCTATACATTTTGGAAATAACAATTGAGTGTGGGATAATGAGGAAGGAGGGGTTAAAATTACCCAAATATCACCTATAAAAAACACACACAGGTCCCACCCACTAGCTGGTAAGTCTCAATAGCATGATGTTGATATTTCTAGTGGATTTCTAGCCTATGGGAAGCCCACTGTCTTGCTGGGGGCACTGCATCCTCTTTGCTACAAGCCTTGAACTCCTCCCAAGCCTCCCGAACAACATCATGATTCCCTATACACCCATATATATATAAACATATATATATATATATATCATTGAGTAAAAAATTAAGGGATTTAGGAATAATTTAAAGAAAGAAACACCTCACTAGAAAGGTAGGGTTTTACACACATCACCATCCACATCATTTCACATACAATTGCATCCTCATAACCAGTGCAGTGTACTATCATGATTATGGAAGAAATAAATATCATTCCCTCCTCCAAAAAAACATTACCCCATAAAGTATCATGTTCTATCATCATTGAGTTTCACCATCAACTATTTTTTTGGTTTATAATACTCAACACCAACTGGGTAACACAACCATGCACTTCTGTTGAAGGGAGAGTGAGGTTGAGGGGGAAATCATCTATCCATTACCTCACCATCTAAGATGTTGGGGAAAACACCACAAAAAACTTTGGGTACTGGAATGTTTTAATCAATGTGGGTGAGGTGTGTATAAAAATAACATGAAAATTTTTTATAGAAGACTTAACACAATACAAAACCTAAGGGTACACATTAGTTGTACTAGAATATTCAAAAACACTACCACACCACCACACGACATTTGTATCTAACTGCTTCCACCTATACAAAATCACCATAAGAAACAACTATATACACGACCATAAATTCCTATTACTTATTTATAATACAAGACACAATTAGATTTACTGACACCTAACCTTGTTTTTTTAATAAATGTAATCCCATATTTAATGGAAAAATACTCTAGATATCTCCCACTATCAAATTCATTCATTTAACAATGTTTAATTAAATAAAAAGTTAACAAATATTAATTTTAGAATTCTATTATTTAATTTCCAACTAATTACACTATCCTATTTTTCCATTTAGATCCTCATCCCATGGTCACCTAGGAAATATAACCTCACTACACAACAAAACCACCCATTTATGTCACTAAATCATTGTCACATATCATGATAAACAAAAAAACATCCCAAAACATATCTTATACCACACCAAACATTTACCCACACCCTCAACACATACATAATCCAAACTAGTCACAACCATCTTTATAAATTTCCCCACAAGTCCACACACATACAATAAATCACAATACAAACATTATCAGACATATCAATAGATTACATCTTATATAGATGTCATAATTTAAATTTCAAGTTGGATTTAATATTACTTAATCATCATTCACTTGGATATTTTCATGAAAATCATGATTTAAACACCATCAGGTTATTAGCTATATATGAGTGATTAACTATTTATGAAATGCAAGTTCATTAAATAAATCAAGACGGGGCCTGAATATTCATGCTAGACACAACATTTTTATATCAAACACATTCAATTCATGGTAGAAATTTCATAGTAATAACATAAATGGTTAAATCACATGTTAATTCCCCCCATACATTTTTAATTTTAATTTAATGTAGTTCATTCTGTCATTAATACAATCCATATTATCCTCCAAAAAGAGATAAAATGAATTCGGAACCCATAAATTCATTGTAAATGGAGAGAAAAAGGATACCATACCTTAAAAGTTGATTTATAATTTTCTATAGAATCCCCAATAAATAATAAGATTATCGTTGGGAAAAAATCAGTCATGGAAACACTAAAAAGTTATCAAAACCCTAGGAAACAATTTTACCCATCATGATTTTTCTAAAACATAACAATACCTATATGTATCTCTCAACTATGACTCCCTCGGGATGAATGATGGATGATAATTAAAGAATATTTGAGAGAAAATTCACCAAGGATATCCATAATCAAATCTCCAAATACTGTGGATTAAATGCAATAAAATGGGGCTATAATAACTTCCAAAGCTACACATAGTTCTCCCAAGAGTTAATAGAGAAGTTGGTAAAGAGAAATTTTTTTAAGGTGATTATGAATTTTTACCTAGGGGGCCAGTTATAAGGTTATGATGCAACACACCTATATATGACACAATGAGTAGGGTTTAACCCCAATATATGACATAAGTCTCGTTGCTATACTGTAATCAGCCCAGTACAAATTGACTACTGGATCCATGACCTAGATTATTACATGATCCTATAATACCATGGTAATGATATGGAATATCCCACACACCACGCCATAGTCACCCCCAAAATAATAGAGATATTATAATTAACCTCCCATGGACTTTACATCACTTTTATCGTCCATGCTGTAACTTCCTTTCCGGGAGAAGGGATAAAGTAAACTGAACCTATCAAACATACACACATTAATAACAACTCTATGTTGTAGGAATCATATAAAAACCCACTATATGTCATAGCTCATACTCACACACTAGCCATACCAGAACTGGTAGAGCTACCAAAACTGAAAAACCTTGAGGATTTATGCCACAGTTCTATGTAATAGATTGAGAAGGTCTAAAATATTACCTTAGATACCGAACCAATGATTATCATCATTGAGAATCAAATAAAAAACCGAAATGAAAGGGGAAAAAGGTTTATAAAAACCAATTCCAAGATATAACTCCCAAGAATCTCATTATTGACCAAACACAACCACCAACCAATAAAAACAAACATGAGAAACAACTAGATTTCATAAACTAGTATTGATTCAAGAATTACATCACCATGGAAAAACTGCAAGGTAAAACATAAAACAACTGTAGGGACTATGCCCACATCTACATCTCATACTCCCAAGTACTGCCCAATAAACCATCATGTCTTGAAAACACATTAACTAAGAAAATAACACACTCATATAACATCTTCTCTAGATGATCATGGATCTAAACTGACCAGTCATCGAACTTCATGTTGTCCTTGATATCAAATTCTCCCTAGTCAATAACATGGGAAACATCTTGAAGATACCATCAAATAAGGGACATTTAAGAGACATTATTGATCCTATATTGATGAAGTGGATGTGCCAAATGATATTCCACAACACCAATACGTTTTAAAACCATGAATGTTTTGATAAAGAAGTGAGACTACTAACCCCATAACCAAACATATACTTTTCCCACCAAGTGGAAAATCCTAGGAATATATAGTAATAAACGTAAAGCTCTATAGGTATTCACCTATAATCATTATAGTCCTTCTAGTTGTCCTATTATACCTTCATCTTTTCTAAAACTGTCTACATCATCTCTATTGTAATCTACACCACAGTATGACCCAGAACTCTTGATTATATATCCTCATTCATTCATAATATAATAAACACAAACACCCATATGATACCTAAAATGTATCCACATTGATTTATGAGTGAGATATATTGTTATAGGAAGACATAAACAATGGACAGTGTTTCACCCATAAAACAAATAAGTAAAAAATACAGTTTGGCGAACATATACTCTAGTGCATGGATGGTATGCTATGTCTGCTTGTCCGTCCAGAGATGAAAGAGAAGTGGAAAGGTGTATTCTAGAGAAAAAAGACTATTGCAATCCCCTAATGACTCACAAGGTTAAATGAGGATCCCATTAGCGATTATAGTCCTTTGTACCTAATAGAACCTCATTACTTTACCCATAAATTGTCTTTCCAAAACATCCACAACACTAAACTCCTAAATCCCTAGAAAATGGATCAATTTTATATGATTATCCATAATAAACCAAAAAATATATAATCCTCTTCCACTATAGGGTATACTAGTGTTTAAATCCATTTAGATTTGCTCCCACCTCTACTCCAAGATGTCTAATGTCTACAACAACCCTCCACAAACATAGTTCTCTACTGTAACTTTCTATAAGACCAAACATCATGCTGCAAAATATAGAACTGACCACATCATCCTAGGCAACCAAAATTTATCCCAAAACCATGATATATATTAGACACACTCAGAATCAACACTAAAGTTGATATGTAAAACTCAAAAATAACTCACACACCCATAGAAAATTATATATACATATTCTACTTAAATAATATATAATTATAGCATTCATCCAACAACCCCTCTAGAGAATTACCATGGATGAAATGATCTCACATCACCACATCATATGATTCTATCCATTTAAACTCCTTTACTATCCATAATAAGAAAAATTACACTATCATATAGAACAAACACCCTCTACCATCAGTCTCATCCACTTTAAGATGTTGAGTTTCGATGTCCTCCATTACCCTTAAAGTATCCTTAAACTCTCAAATGATATATCCTTGAGACTTTCATCATAGAAAATAATCCGAAATATTCCCATTTCATAAGATATAACAGAACTAAAATAATATTCTTAGTGAAAATACATTCACCTCTACTGACATAGATTCATATCCTGATGGGTGAAAACATTATTTAGAAGAATATGGTCTATAATGGACATAAAACACTCACTAATGAAATAATGTCACCACAAATTTATGGAAAATATCACTTCCACCATGTCCAGGAAATGGGTGGCATAGTCACACTCAAAAGAAGATCATTTACTAGATCAATATGACATTACAACCATATATTACATCAAGATGTATTATAACCCTAGATGAGATGAATTGAAAAATACCTTAAACATCATACATTATTCTAGAAAATTAAGCATTGAGGAACTAATTAGACTTTCATTCATGTAGTCAAATGATGGTTGACACCATGTAGTACAAAAAAGGCCCAATAATTTTTGAATGGGTTCATTAATGTGGATGTAATCTAAGAAATGTTAAAAACAAACCTCCAATAATAGCCCATAAGACCAATGAAGTAATAAACCTCTGCCACATTCTTGTGTGGTACCCCAAAAATATATTCCTCAGCTTTAAATGTTTTTTCATTAACATAAATTAGTGAGACACCAAATTTCTATTGAATTTCACCTTATGTATCAAAATTTTTCACTTGGATAGCTTCTTATTGAGCTGGTGGTTTTGATGAACCTACAAGACAACTCCAAGGTTCTACAAAATTTTACTCCTTTGATATCAAGTTCATGAGGATGATGTAAATGAATAGTACCCTAAAATAGTCAGTGGATTCATATAACACATAGTTCATGATTCTAGTAAACATATCTAGAACATTTATGACATTGAGTGATATGATGTTGAACCCAAGGTGTCTATTTGTACATTAGAAGATAATATATGGCACATATCCCCCATTTACCATCATTTGGTGATATCCAAATTTAAAATAAAAAAATTAAAACCAATTATATCCCTTCATATGGTCAAAAAATTATGTTATACTTAATAAAGTGTGATGGATCTTAACTGTTACTTAGTGTAATCGACGATAGTCCGCACACATCTTTAGATCATTGTTCACTTTTTTTGGTGAATGAAACTAGTGATACATAAGGAGATATATTAGGTTGGATGAGAACATTAGAATGTAAATAAATAATCTAAATCCTCACCTTTTGTATCTTCATGGATGCCATGTGATATAGGACCATTAAAATCTACGATGTACCTAACTATAATAATATCCTAATCTCGACATCACGATAAGGGGGTGGATTCATAACCACATTTGGTAATATATTTAGGTACTCATTGATGACTCTGAGACCCTATAATACCTAATATTTAATTAAAAACATAAACAACTGATACAATATATGAATCAAACAGTTTCCCCAATATTGTATTCCCACTTTCTAATTAACACCACTCACAAACCTTCAACCTTAGAAAATGAGACTCTTTTATGGAGGCAGTTGATAACTATATGTAACAAATATAACCAAACCATAATATAGATGATATAATATGAAAATATCTACAATATAATGGAATCAACCATCAACTGATGCTATCCACCATCAGTGTAATACTAGACACCCTACTATAACAAGGGAACAATACATCCCAAAAACTATTGGATAATGCTTGATGAAAATAGACTATTAATGATTATATATTAAAGTTAATTATTAAATTAAATAATTTTCATTTGCTTAAAATTAATTAAAATTATGATTAATTATATCAAAATTATATTTGGGTTAATTTTTGGGATTTTTCTAAAATAGTTGATTTTTTGTGAATAGTGAAATATATTGTTCTTTTAAAAAGACTATCAATTCATTTAAGAATGATATAAAAGTTAATAATAAATTTTAAATGGTTATATTTTTTGAAATTAGATCTATATATTCAAAAAATACTATATTGAATTTATAAAAGCTATTATTAACATTTTATTGAAATAGTTAATTATTTCCAATAAAAATCACTTTTTGGATTATTAATTTAATATGTTTTTAATAAAACACAGTTTTGGATTTTTTTTGATACAACATATATTTTATTTATTTTATAATAAAAAATTTATGTCTTCAAAACCAAAAAAAATTATAATTTTATCCCACACAGAATTTTAATCTTATAAATACAATATTCTAAAATAGGTTTTTTACCTTATATATGCTAACATTAAAATTAATTTTTTTATTATTTATAAATTGAAGTAAATGATTTGTTTTCTTAATTTAAAAATTATGTAATAAGGGAAATTTTATTTTTTTCAAAAATTAAATTATAATTGAAAATATATGTTCCTATGGTAAAACTATTATTTTTTAAAGAGTAATATTTTTCTGAATATTGTGTATTTTTAAAGGGATGAATTTTAAAATTAATACTCTAATATGAATCATATTCATATTTAAAAATAATTTAACACTAATTAATTGATAATTTTAATTAAATAAAATTTATAAAACCTAACATTTAAATGAGCATCTTTCTATAAAAATGTTTTTTCTACACATTATTTTTTAAAATTTAATATTTTTCTTACAATATTTAGAAATTTAATTGGGGTAAATAGAGTTAAACTTTGGATTCATCATGTCTAATTTTGGTAATAAGGATCATAATGAATTTCTATATATTAAATCAATAGTGATGATTGATATTTTATAAAGATTAATAAGTGTTATAATGGGTAATCAAATGTGGATCGAATTTTACTAAACTAATATGACACAGGGAAATTATATAATGACTTTATTAGGTTTTAAATTCTTACCAAAATGTCTCACTAACATTTACCCACATAACCCACCTATGTCACCATACCCACTTAACCCCATGTGATACCATTCTTACCCCTTAACTAACATTATATTCCATGTAAAATCACATCCTTTCACCTATAAAAGTAGATCACTAACACCAATTGTTTCATCCCTATCTATTCCATTTTAATTGATCATTATGTTCCCCTCTCACTCCCTATATAAATCTATCACATGTAGATCTTAAGGTTCTAATGATTCCTCATAGACATTAAGAAAATACTTAGCAATGTTGGGGTTTCCAATCCTTCTCATTCCCTTTTAATTGAAATTATTTTGTTATTATACTATTTCCATAAATTTATTTCATTGTATTGTCTCACATTTTATAAGTTATTAAATAGTGACTAATTATCTCATATAAATATATCATTTTTCCAATAATGTTATTATGCCAAACAAAGGGTTACCATTCCATCACTTCTATTTTGAATTAAAAATATTTATTTTAATTCCATCATGCATGTAAATATATATAATTATAACCAATTTGATATATAGAAAGTGATATTTCCACTTACAAAATCAAGTGAGTATGTCATCATAATCCCCAAAAATTGTATATCATAGAAATTATAGGGTGTCTGGTTTTACTAGAAATGAAATCCCAATCAGGATACTATTAAGTGGATGCAGATCTAACGCATATTAATTTAGGGGTAACCACATTGTAAAATTATAGTTGAGTTTAACCTCAATCTTCATTCTAGTTCATGATGTGTGATCCTATAACTGTAAAACTGGTAAGAAAATTCTAGGGGATATTATTTGGATAATTCACATGTTTTTTAAAAACCATAATGAAGGTTTTTCATTAAATTTATATTTTCTTTTACCAATGAAAACTACTAACCTCAATTAATATCTTATGTTGATAAACTAGATTAAAAACCCATGATTTTAGTTACTAAATTTCCTTAATTAAAAATCATGTGAGTAGATTGTGTTTTATGAGACACTATACTAAAATGAAAAAAATAACATTAAAAATAAAAATTATTAAAAATTATCGTCATATTATAGCCATTAATTTTTTTGGAAGAATTCGAGGTACATTTTATAAAAACTATATAAAATTTTTTAATTAAAAAATGGTCATTTTATGAATAAAATATATATTTTTCTTATTTTTTATTATATGAACAATTATATAAATAATTAAATTTTTACACTTTTAGAAATTGAATTAGATAAAAAAATTCATATCTAAATCCTTATGGTTATGTTATGTAATGTTATCAATTTCATTTTTAGGAAAAAAATTTTGTTTCCAAGGTAAATATTAATTACCATGGTAAAATAGTTACTTTTCAAAGAATAATACATCCAAAAATATTGTGCATTTTTCTTAAAATAAACAGATATATTAAAAATTAAAACTTTAATATGATGTTTAAACATATATAAATATTAATTAATACTCATATAATTTTAAATAAATGTAAAATAATATTAAATACACTTATTGATTAAAAATTTGTTTTTACACAAAATAAGTTTCTAAGCACATTATATGTTTTAATTTAAACGTTTATTTTCTCATATATATAATATTAATTATATTATATAGATTGATATTTCATATTCATCACATAATTTTTTTTAATAAGTTCCATTTTATATTTTTAGTGATAAAATAACTACCATGGGTAAATGTTAATCCTGATTATCAGGTGTTAAAATTGGTAATCTCATGTGGCTAAATTTTAACTAAGTAAATTTAAAAAGTAGTCATTCTAGATTAACATTTTTTCATTTTAAATCAATACCTGCAAGAAAATAAAATTTCTTACCTAAAAAACCTAACTATTTGGAAATTCCATTCTTACCCATTACCTAATATTTGATTCCAATTATTTTTCATTTTTCACCTGTAAAATGACCTCAATTTAACAATTTTCAAGATAAAAAAATTGTTAAAAATCACCTAGAAACAATTAAATATTTTAATATTTGAGAACCCTATACACATTTGGTAGACCCTAGTCTTAATAATTTGCCTCAATTCGATGATTTTCAAAGGATACTTCAAGATGAGATCAAAATATCCAACATAATTATTTCTTACACTTTTACTTCAATTATTATCATTCCCCTCCACATTTTCAAAAACATTATAACCACATGTATATAATTCAATAAGTATAATTAATATACTAAAATCTTATTATATTTATAATATATCAACTTTGTATGCCCCTCCCATTCTAATAAAATAATTGATTGATGTTGCTTATGTGCGGTGAGGACTACCGCCTCCATGAATGACATGTTTTAATTTTCATCACTAACTTTTATAGGATGGTTCTATAAATGGGTTAAATGAATAGTTATGTTATTTATATATTATTATATTCATGATATAAAAATTTTCAATTATATTATTAATATTATCAATAAAAAGTCATTGTAAAACTAATCGCTAAAATGAATATACCAAAAGGAAAAATGGTTTATTTATAGGTGATAACATATATTTTATTTAACCTAAATTTTTTTAATATTCCATATTATGATTCAAAAACCTAATAAAATAAAAATAAATTAATTAAATTTTTTTAATAGGGATATTATAATGGGAAAATCTAGTATATTGTTGTACTCGCACATTGATTGATGCATATTCTTATTGGGTTCGTTTAACCACCAATATGAAATATACTATATATTTCTTCCAAGTATGAAATTGGAAACATAATATTGGATATTAATAATTATGTAATAATTTTTTGGTTATATATTTATAATATGAACATTGTAGTCATTAATCAGGATACCACCATTCATTGCTAAAAATCATTGAAGCATGATTATTGCCAATTTCATCAACAAGAATCATAATCAAAAATCTCATTGAATGAAACTATAACATTATAAAATATAATAATAGAAAAATTACAGAACCTTATATTATTTTTTAATGATGAAATTTGAGAAAATATTTAATAAAACACTAAAATTATGAAACATCCTCAAAATGATCAAGATTACTCCCACCAAATTTTAAAATAGTTAATGAAAACAAATATATTCATAATAAATGAGGGTTTTTTTTGAAAAAAGAGAGATAAAAGGATCTTAAATAAAATTTAGAAATATTAAATGAGTATGAAATATGGTATTTTAAATTTGTCCCATTGAAAAGAAAGAATCATGTCACTATATTGGGAGTTAGAATGATAGAAAACCTCTTCAGTCACTCCCTTGTTTGCATGACTATCAGCAAGGTAGTTTACCTCAGGGTAGATGTGCATGATAATGTATTTCATAGAAGAAAGAACATCTGGAAAATAATCCCATCCAACCATAATATTCCATTCATGGTGGACCACTCCCATCATGACTTCTTGAATAATGGTTGTAAAATCAGATTCAAACCATACATTATTAAAATTTCATTGTCTCTTAGTGAAAATAATTCTGATAATTCCAATAATATTTTCTTCAAGAGAATTTTCATGGACACAAGTTCCATGAAGAGGTTCCACCACATAGATATTCTTGTCTCTAAAGCTTTCCCAACATCCTACTGACTAGAATTTCCCATCAATTATCCATCCATGTTGCATTTGAGCCAGGTTGGAAAGGGAGGAGTTCAGAAGAACTCAAGAGTTCTTAGGGGATTAGGGATGTTCCCTTTAATGTTAAACCATATATGGATAAAAATATACCTCACGGTGTTATTTCATGTAGCAGAAAACAATGTATTAACAATTTGTATAGCCTCTAAATCACAGTAATTGTAGCTCAAGGATTGAAGAACTTCTGTTTGTGGATGGAATTGTTTTCGCCTCTCAAAATAAAATGTATCAACCATGCACAAGCTACCCAAAGTAGAGTAATCAGCTATTTAGAGAAATGAATGCCTAGTAAATCCTGCAGAAAAACCAAGAAAGAGACAACATAAATGGGTTACAGCTCAAAAAAACTGAAGAATGTTTTCCAAAGGGAGAATTTGGTTTCACAATAGTGAAAGAGATGATCGATATACACCTTATTTTTATGTCAAATGATACATTTTGAGTAGAGAGATAAGCCCATACATTGAATGTTTTTATCAACATGAACTTTATTAATAGAATATCTCCATTACAATGTGAATTGGGAAGGAAAGACCCATTTCTTTTAATCACCAGCCCAATGGTGATATCATTGGATCATATAATTATAGAAGTTCTTAAAACCAAAAATTACATTAGGGGATGGTTCCAAAATGGGTAAATTTTCTTTATTGGAAAACTCATACTCAAAAATAGTTTTAGCAAGGTCACTAGGAAGAAAATCCTTTTTTTCCATCAAGTCTTTTATAGAAATATTGTGATAAATGTTCTAGTTAGAGAAATTTAATGATATATTAGTGAAGTTACAAGACATTTGTCATTCTAGAATCAAATTGAAGAGTTCCTGTTAAGATGAAATCAAGAGTGCATGAGAATATTTTGAGCAACTATCCTTATACCAATCCATGTGGAGGACTCCAAGTAATTTGAGATTCCTATTAGTATCTTCTCAAAAAATCTGGATCTAAGGAATCATAGGGATTCAGTGTGATTATTTAGGAGCCCCTAGATGATTTTTTCAATGATAAACTGATTAAATAGTTATATATTTTTAATACCAAGACCACAAAAAGGATAAGGAAAACATTACCTTTTCCAAGATGTTTTGATTAAATTTCATTCCAAAATGTTTCCACTCTAAATAATGTTCCTCATCATCAAGTTATTTGTTTTGATAATCAATTTAGGCCAAGAGTAAACCATAAAGGAGTAAACCAACTTTGATACCACTACATTTTTAACAAGGAAAACTCTTCCTACCATTTAGAGGGACTTTCCCTTCCAAGAGGTAATAGTTATTTTAATTTGGAACAAGATATCAATGAAATGATATTCCCTTGGATTTCCACAAAATAAGGGGACTCTGATTTAAACAAAAGGCAGAGATCCCAATCTTATACATTGTTCATTGATGATAGAAACCATCATAGGGGATTAAATTTTCTTTCTAATGTATATAAAGGACTTGCCCAATTAATTTCAAATCCTTACACATTTTCATAGTTTAAAAGTTATTTAATGATATTATTGATGTTCCTATTGTGAACATGAGTAAATATAATGATATCATAAGAAACAAATAGGTATTTAGCATTAGATGTACCTCTTGCCGCCTGGATTGTAATGAGTTCACCCATGTCCACCACATGAAGAAAGATCCTATTGAGATAATCCTCAATAATGAAAAAATTAAAGCTTATACTAGATCCCCTTGTCTCACTCCATTGGATCACTTGAAATATCCTTATAGGGACACATTTATTATAATAGAGAGATGTGATGATACATGTAAGCCTTTGATCCAATGGATTAAAGTTGAATTAAAACCAAATATATGAAGAGCATCCGCTATAAAACCCTAGTCATTTGTTTAAAAATATTTTCTCTTGTCAATCTTGAGAGAGAAATTCCCCATAAAGTTGGATTTCAGATGAGATTTAAATATTCCAAGGCAGTGAGAATGAAATCCTGGATGATTCTCCCTTTGATAAATAAAAATTAGTTCCATGATATGATTCTATTTGAGATCCCAACAAGTCTATTGGAAACAATTTTGGTGATCATTTTGTGGTTGGTATTAATAATAGGAACCTGAATTAAATGAGAGATGTCACTAACATTGTACATTTTTAGAATCAAAGAAATAAACTATGAATTAAATCTCTGAGTGAATGACCCTCCTTTAAAAATTTTATTGAAAATGTTACATACATATTTCTGAATGACATCCTAGTAGAATTAGAAGAAGTGATTAGATAATCCATCTAATATAGGAGAGATCTCTTTTTTGAGACCAAAAATGGATTCAATGATTTCAAATTCCATGGTAATAGAGGCAAGGGGGAATTTATCTTATTTATTAAAACACTTAGGAATACTGATTTCCATAAGTCAAAAATTATTTGGGGGTCTATTTATGTGATTATAATAGAAAAAAACAATGTTATTGGAAAGAGCCTACCTTTCATCAATAATTCAGTCACCATATTTTATTAGATAAAGTGTTTTGTTGGCCCTTCTAACCCTTTGGAGATAATTGAGATGTTTATTATTTCTTTCTCTATCATTCAACCACCTAATTTTCAAATTATCCATTATAATATTATCTCTGATCTTGATAAGTTTCTATAGTTTGGATAATATCTCAGCTTCCTAGATAAGGTTTCCAGAAAAATAATTCATAGTGATGATAAACTCTTGTAATTCATAGAGGGAACACTCGAGAGAATTAATCTATTCATCTAGTAGTCTAAACCTATTTTTTCTCGAATCCATAAATCTGATTTTAAGAATTTTTTGTTTAGAGAGTTATATCAGAGGGATGAGGTTGGACTTATTTGAGCCCCTAGTGTCCTGGATAAGTTTAGAGAATTTAGGACGAGTATTCCATGCATTTTTAAACCTAAATGCAATAGGATGACTACCCGGTTTGTTAATAAGAACCACTTATATGGGATGATGGTTAGAATTATGCTTATCCAATTTAATAGAAGAAACCAGTTTCTAGTTGACAAGAGTAACATCATTCAAAAAATACTTGTCAATTTTTCTTACTCACATTCTGGTCAAGTTCCTTCTATACCTAGTGTATTTCTCCCGAATTAGATTTATTTTAGTAATGTTGGATTCCTTAAAACATGCTCTAAAGTCGCTGATAGAAACACTACTAAGTACTGGTCAAATTTTCTCATAAACAAAATGGATAGTATTGAAATCTCCGATGACCACCAAAGAATCCACAATTCCTTTGGACAGATGGTTCAGTTTCAACTAGAGGTTATTCTATCAATGTTTCTATTTTATTCATAAAAAACTGAGAAATACACTATTTTTATAAATTTTGTAAAACTAAAATTGATGAACTACTCATCAATATGCATAACAGTAGGTTCTTACAAATTAATGCTTACCAAGAGAAACAATCTGTTTTTATTGGAGGCAGCCTTTGAGTTGGCCAGAAAGGAGTATCCACTCATAAAAGTGTGAGGACTGTAGCTAAATTATTCTTTCTTCAACTATGAGATTACAATAATATTAGGTTTATACATACCTACAAGAATCCTTAGGGAACACTTTATGATAGGGTTGGTTATTCCCTATCAGTTCTATAATATGATATCCATTTTACTTATGGTTTGGGGGTAGAGCCCCATTTTGATATTTTTCTCCATTTTTTGAAACAGTTTTGATATTATAGATGTGGTAGATTCCATGGGATTTATAGCAGGTTGAGTCCCCTTTATATTCTCACCAGTTGCCCTTGAAATGTGTTTGTGATTCCCTCTTTCAACTCCCTTATAAGTGTTAATTTTTTTAAAGTCATTTACCAATTGATCAAAGTGTCCACATGATAGCCCCATCCCCATAATCTAGTAGAATTTTGATACTGTTGTAGCTAGTGGAAGATCAATTGATATGGAATCACTCAAATCTTCAGATATAAGTTATAACGTTTATTCCTCCGTTTTCATAAGAAGTGCATTGGAGGGGATTTGCAAGGACAACTATTGGTTTTTCTCAATGTCCCTAAACTATTTTTCCAATTCATCTCTAATAGGAACTACCCCATTAGTGTCAGCATGACCATCCTTCTTTTCATATTCCTCCTCCATTAAAATAGACAAAAATGTACTAGAACCAGTGGTTTTTCCATTTTAGACCTTTGTTTGAGTCACTTATTTTTTTATTCCCATTATCCACTACATTGGCCTTTTTTACTCTTGAATCATCCTTCTAGGATCTAGTTGTATTAGGAGGATGGAAAATCTTATTAATGAATCTTAACTATTGCAAAAAGACGGGGAAACATTTTGCAACGATCAAAGAACCAAGGCGGATTCTCTAATTCAAAGATTTTCTATATATGGTGGTCATTTGTAACCAAATATATTCAATATATTGAAGGTACCTACATATTAATTTCAATTAATGACCATACATACATTCAAATTTCACCATTTTAGTTTCTCTAGTTAATCACCAAGGGAGTTCCTATTCTAGATACCAAGACAATAAGTATTCTGGGATGCCAGTAGACCCAGGGAACCCTGTGAATTCTAGCCAAGACCTTTGTAAAGGAGTGCCTTTGATTAAAAGGATTAAAATTTGGATCCCAATTCATACAACATGAGAAAAATGGTTTAAGGTTGGGATTTACATAATTCCAAGCCGCTTCAAACTCATCCTTCCTCTCAAGGATGATATAGATATAATATTTTCTAATAGGAAGCATCCTCTATTTATCAATGCTCCAGCAGTGAGAGATTCTATTTTTCATATCTGTATATGACCAAGGTTTTCTCCTTTTTCATAAGATACATGACCTAAAATAAAAAACATATAAATCACAAGCCTTCTATTTACATCATCCGGATCTTCTACCACACTGATTGAGCCATCTCATAGAATTATTCTTATATATTTTATTGGATTTTTCTCTCCATGTCAATGTTTTTTACTTCCAGCCAATGTTCTCATTTCCTTGGTGGAAAATAAAATTGTTTTTATCTATAATTATACATATATTCCACATTAATAATTTTTAAAAAAATCATTTAACCATCTAATTATATTAGTTTTCAATAAAGATTATTGTTTAATAAATTTGAAAGGGGTTTCCTTTCCATTATCTTATATTCTTCCCTTATACTGCACATTTTTCATATGTTCTATTTCTTTTAATGGTATATTTTATGGAATTTTCTTTGAATTAATTTTTAATGTATTTTTTTGGCCATCTTAAAATATTATTTTTAGAGTATGACATGAAAATAACGTTTTTATGGTGATATTATTAAACACTTTTTTAAAAATATTCAATTTGTGATTCCTCTTTTATATTAAATGGATTATTCTATAATGATGTTTTGTTTCATAAATAACCTTATATGTTCTCTTTTTAAATACTTATTTATTGTTATCATGTTTTTGGTATCAAATAATTATATTTTTTATGTGATACCTTTTGGAAAAGTTATGAAACCCATGTTCTTTTCATGGGTTATTTATGATATGATTAATGAATTGATTTTATATTGAACCCATACATATGGATGATGCAATATGGGTTTTTATATCTCCATCTAATTCAGTATTTCATGTTTTATATATCATGAGAAAACTGTAGTAAATGGGTGAGGAATGATCACACCACTATATGAATTTGGTAGGTATTACTTATGCACTATGTTATGGGAATCAGGTGGTGATTCCTACTCTACTATGATATTCTTACCATTTTATAATGATTCTACTTTTTTCCCATAAGTTATGATTTATTTATAAAATATGAAATATTTATATGATATTTTATGTTCTAAATACATTACTCTTTTTTATGTTTTGATTTCATGTCTTATTTTATATATGTTATATGGATCTATGCCATGTTTTTTTGATAGAATACCTTTTGTATTATGCCACTATACTAGTATCCATACTGAAAAAATCAATTATCATGATTGTAACTCACAATACATTGATATTTTTATCTAATATATTTCAATTACTTATGTTTTACCTCATTTTTATTTTCTAAAAATCATGACTAGTTGATATGTTTCAATTTCTATGAAATTAATCTCACCCCATTCTTATGTTAATGTTCGGCGGTTATGAATATGATTATATCATATGACATTTCTAGAAGATGGTTTAGAGGAGAATGGTAGTAGATAAATATCATAAAGTGTTATATAATAATATTTTTTAGACTGTATCAATAAAACTAAGTGTCTCATCCCTCATGTTGTGAGACTATTTATTAGATGTATTAATTTAAATGAGGAGTCAATGTTATATTTAACTATTTCTATCATGGGTCAATAAGGTAGGAATCATAGGATGGATTTGTTAATTTTTGGATTAGTTTATAGAATTTTTGTGAGAACCCTAGGAATAAGTTTTGGTATAGATAACATCATGATGTTCATGTATTCTAGAAACTATGTGGATTTTCCTATCAATAACATCTTTATTTTGAAAAAAAAAGTGGATATGGTTATAGAATATATTCAACTAGAAGTAATCACATTGAACAAATATGGTTGGGTTTTAACCCAATATTCAATCTGTGGCATGATGAGTTGTCCTAAGATTTCACACTTGTCTAGAAACTCTCATGGGATATTATTTTATTAGTTCACATTATCTTCATGAAACATGAAGGTGGATCAGAATATGTTGGTTTTGAGAGCCCAATACACAAAATACTATGGATAACATATATGAAATCATAGAGGTTCTAATGCTAGGGTATTCAAATCACTTTTTAATTTTTAATTCCATGCCCGCAGTTTTCTGTTAGGATATTTACTAACATATATACCTACACATTATTTTATTTGAAGTAATGGATGAAATAAAGAAAAAATAATATAAAAGAATGTAAGATGTAAAATGAAGATATTTTTATAATGAACTACCAAATGGAAATGGATTCTAAGTACAAAACCTCATAATAATTCTCACCTAACTCTAAAAAGATTTGTATAATAGTGTGAATTTCACTATGTTCCCATGATTTCTAAGGGAGGAGAATGTTTCTATCAAGTATTTCATGTGACCATATCTAGAATAATTTAGTTGAAGTTAAATTCCACTTATTGTTAACCAATGGGTAAATGAAATGGAAAGGCATTTTCTATTAGTTCTCAGAGTATGAGGAGGTCATTTTATATGTCTATCTTCTAAAAGGAGAGGTTGAAAAATAGTGAATTTTTGTTAAGAATACAATAACAAAGGTGGAATTAAACTTTATGGAATGAGATGAGTTTAATAAATTATTTATCATCATGAATTTTATATTGATCTTCATAAGAATATGGAGCGGGAGTTTATATAGATGAAAAAACGAGGAAAGCTCTGTTTGAAATTATAAAGAAAAATTAACAAGGATCACAAGGAACCTCTCTAGTAATATCTCTAATATTGAATTAATTATTTACTATTTATTTGGTTTATTAAAAATAATTCATTAAATGTAATTAATAATGAGATAATTAGGAATATATGAAGATATTTTTTCAATATTCTTTAAAGGTGGAGATGGAAATTGTGGACTCTCTTTATCTCAAGGATAAGAATATAAAGGTGGAGTATCATGAAGTCTCCAACGATAAGGCACAAGAGGAAGTAAAGTTCAACTTCCAAAATGTCAAAATGCGAGAGGAAGAACATGAGTAATTTCCCTACTGGTAAATTTAAGTGTTTGAAGTTTAATATGGAAGTCCGTATTTCACAAAATAAACACCATAATACTAAGAGTCCAAATAGAAAAACATTGGATAAGAAGGATAAAACTAATTTCCCACCCAAACATTAATGATACAAGTAAAAAAATCTTGGTAACTATGAGAATAACTTCCCTATAAAAAATTAATATTATAAAATAGTCCCCAACAACCTCCTTAACCATGGGAGTATGGAATAGTGTATCGTACCACTACAATTGAGGTGGACCCTGATAAACAAGTAGTGTGAAACCTAAATTTACATTTTTAATAGTATTTTTTGACCCCTATTTTGAAATCCATTTTTTTTTGATTTGTTATGGATAATTGTTGGAGCTTTTTGAAAATTTTATAAGCCATATTTTTTTTCATGGTTGGCACATAGTTTGGGAAACCTATATAGTTTGGCCTAGAAAACCATGCCAAATATTATGAGATACCAGGGGGGTGAACAGTTAAATTCAAAGGGAGACGAATTCCCCCAAAACATATAGAATTGGAAAGTTAGGTTATAATTTTTATCACATAGTTAAATTAACTGTGTAAAAGTACCATTAAACCTTTCCATAGGCCTAATAATGGTGATTAGTTAGTGTTCATGGTTATAACCAACCATGTAGCCAAACTGTGAAACCGTTTGTGTGAGTTTTAAATTCCTTAAAAATTTAAAATAAAATTACATGACTGTAGGTTTAACCTCTAATTAACCCATTAAACCCTAATAAAATTCCATGGATTTTATAGGTTCTCTAGTGGATTTCATGGCTCCACCAAACCAGTCTCTTGCAAATCAAAGTACTGGTGAAAGATATAAATCATTCCATAGTATGCGATTTATCTCTTTATTTGGGTTTTCTATATCCTATATTTATCTCCCATTTTTGAGAATCCAATAATAATTTTTCTGATGGATCATATATTTTATTTAACATATCATGATTATAAGGTTTTTCCTTCATCTTATTCACCATCATTCTTCAATAGTGGATCCCATCATGAGTGTTTTTTTGATCACGCGATTAAAAGTGGATTTTCCCCTAATTATTTACCATAAAATTTAAACCCTAAATTTATTTATTAAATGGAAATTATGATTAAATTTTTTATTATATATTAATTCTATATGATTTGATGTTTAATTCAAAAAGGGCATGAAAATAGTGAAATCACCCAATTTCAATGAAATTTTGATTTTGTGTTGGATTTTTAAAAAACATATCTATTGAAAATAGAAATGATTTGATTAAATAAATTATTGTTGATTCTTTTGAAAATTTTATTTAAATGAAAGTTGTTTTTAGGGTCATGAAATTGATTAAATTCTAGGTTTGGTTTTGGATTGAAACTTGAAATTTGGAATTTTCCCATTAATTTAATGATTGTTTCTCTCATGATTTATTTGTTGATTAATAAAAGAACATTTAATAATGATTAGTTATTGTGTGATTAGGAAAAAAATGTGTGGACTCTGACTCCCCATATATGTATTGATGCGGAAAAATCTATATAAACCAATTTCAGAATGATTATCCCCAATGTGATGTTGATTGATCATTACCATTGTACCATTCCTAGAGATGGGTCTATACATTTTGGAACTATGTTTTTTGATTGTGTAGTGTGTTGATCTAAGATACTAGAACTAATGTAACTCATAGAATATGACCACTGTGCTTTGTTTTTTTGACATCATTATACACGTTGTTTTTTAAAGAACTATTTTTTTCATCCTTGTTGTTATATATAATTGTCTGATATAAAATGTTCACTAAAGAATGTTTTTATATCTATACAATCTATTTTATCTAGAAGTTGGGATTGATTTAAAATATTTTAAAGTTATTACTTACCTAATTTTATTTAAATTAGAAGAATAAATAGTTAATTATTATTAAATAGATTATGGAGTACTCTATGAGACCCTATTTGGATATTTATCTCACACTATACCTTTGAATTCAGGCATTTATAGATTTTTTTCCATTTTTAGGAAAAGGTATAGAACCACTTGTAGGAGGTGGGTGTGTTGGATCTATGAGACTTTGGAGTGATAGTGGCGAATATTGGAGATATGGTTCACAAGGTGCACGTAGTTTGAGAAGCTATGTGTTGATAGATATTTTATTGACTATTGGATTATGATTTAGCATGGCTTGTTTACTTATATGATTATGGTAAATTTCTCCTTGAGGGTTGTTTGGAATATTAACAATTTGTTTTTCCCACTATTCTATCTTTATAGTTATAATTCAATGTAATGCCTAATATTATTCAATGTTATAGTCTCCAGCCCATGGGGATAAAGAATTTCATCCAAGACATGTTGAGTATGGCTTAGGTTACAATATACTAGTATATATGGGTTGTTTCATGAAAAAATTGTATCAAAGGAGGTTTACAATCTTTCCTTGACATTAGTATGTATTTTGGGATATACTGGTTTATAGTATATATATTTTTCCATACATAAGCGGTAGTTACTAGCAATTTCCTATCCATCTTCCATTACAATGAGTATTAATTCACCATGGTTTTTTTTTTGAGAAAAGTGTATTTGAGGAATAAATTGGTCCAAATGTAGTATTTCCCCTATTTTTTTAGAGTAATTTTAAATCATAAAAAGTTGAATTATGCTTGATTTTGTGTAGAACCAAGACCATTAGAATTCATTTAAATAGGACACGAGAGTAACAAGATGGTGAAATGTAAAAAGATAATCCTCCAATTGACCAAATATCATATTATGATAGCGGTTCTCAATCTTCAAGTTGTTGGAGTGTTTGCTGCACATATTCCTATTCCATATGTAGCAGTGGAAACTTTAAGGAATGAAATTAGGTATCACAATCAAGATTTTATTTGATATGGATAAAATCCTCTTCAAGAGGCTGAGGATTTGTTGAAAAATATTGATCTTCTTTTTTACTTCTTGGATACTACATAATATAAAAATTTAAAATGTTATACCTTCAATATTTATGTCCCATGTTGAATATAGTGGTATTTGACGCTTATAAATAATAAACCAGATGTATTGGTGTGGAAAAAATCATGGTTATTTTGATTGGGGAGTTCTATTTCGAGTTTATAGTCATAGAGAATTGTATAGAGTTTCTCAACCACCAGCAGTGTGACAGAACCATGTATCAATATGAAAAATGATTTAATTATATTATTTTGTTTTCTTCTGAGGAAGTGATAAATGATAATTATAAGGCTCAAAGATTTTCAAAGGATCTTAAACATGATATTATATGTCATTTTTTTCATAAATAATCTCATGACCTAGGTGTACGTGATGGGTAAAGCCTCGATGGCTCAACTTGACTTGGCTAGTATGTATGGTTTTCGAGAGTTCCTACTTCTCCCAAAGTGTGTTTTGTTGATTTATTTAATTGGAAAAAGTTATATTGACGCATATCATGGTAATTTTTTATATGATTCTTCATATAGACCTTGTTTGTTGGGTGGAAGAGTCCTATTGACATGATTCTAATGTGCCAAGGTTGAGAATTCAAAATGAGTTTGTACTAAGTCACTATATATCTTTATTTCATGAGGTCACTCATCCGACCTATAGACATTAATTTATATATTTTCTACCCAAACAAGTAGAATAGGATAATTAACACATAAAGGTACTATTTTGAAATAATATTATTTATGAACTATGGGTTTCTTGCCATAAAAATATATAATAACACTTTTTTACTTAGTTAAAGAGTCTCTAGAAGAAACTGATGCAGGTCCAGTGATATTGAGTTTTACCATCTCTTGTGAATCATCTATAGTGATTTGTTTGTTTGATGTTTGTGCATATCAACCTTTCATATATATTTATGTTATAAATTTTATAAACCTTACAATGGGGTGTCCTTATGTGATGTAAATTAATAAACAACATAGATTTAAGAGAGAGAAAGTACACAAATGTTGCTTTTTTATTTTTTCTCTATCAGAGATTTTTATTAATTGTAATTTTCTTTTTCTCTAAATGAATCATCTTGAAATCATTCTCAAGATATATTATGTCATTGATCAAAAGTCCCAGATTAATTTTTATCTTTTACCGGACTCTATTCTTTGACTCGATAGTGAGTGCTATTTTTTTCATCGAGAATAGTACCAAAGTTATAGTATAGATGAAACTTATTTTCTATATTAGGGAAAGGAATTTTTGGTTTTTGATTTTTTACTTAGAGTGGGAATATTTTAGTTTTGATTTCCTACAAATTTTCATTGAGTTTCCCGACATGTTTCTATATAATGTTTCTATATTTCCAACGGTATGGGAGGTGTACTTTTCCACTGATTTGGTACCTATTATTTGTTAAGTTTTAAATCATTCTTATCATATAGAACCATTTGAATTGAATGATATGAATACTCAGTTGGTTGATTTTATTAAAACAATATTTATAAAACCACGTGTGTCACCTTGGGCGGAACCTTTTCTTTTAACAAATAAATATTCTGGGTCACTTTACCTTTGTGTGGATTACCAAAAACACATTCGAGTTATGGTAAAAAAAAGTATCCATTTCCATAGATAGATTATTTTTTTTCTGTTGAAATCAGGGAAGTGGTTCTCAAAGATTTGTCATTGATATGGTTATCTACAACTAAGGATTATTGAATCTGATATACTGAAGACCACCATCAATATTAGGTATAGAAATTATGAGTATCTTTTTTTTCATTTTGGTCTCACCAATTCTCTCATAGTTTTTATGGTGTTGATGAAAATGAATCTACATGAGTACCATAAATCATTCATAGTAGTATTTTTTGGATGACATTTTGTTTTATTCCAATATTGATGAATACCATGTGAGTCATCATAAATCAATTCTTGAAATCTTGATTGATCATTAACTTTCTGTGATGCTTTCGAAATTTAATTTTTGCATTCAATAAGTGAAGTTCTTGGGACGTGTGGTCTCAGAAGATGGTGATTCAGTCAATCCTGATATGGTGAAGGATTTTACGACACAAGAACAATCATGTTACACTTTCAAGATTAAGATCTTCTTGGTCTTGGTGGGGTATTACTGTAGGTTCTTCAGAGAATACTCAAATATGGATTCTTCGATGAGTGCTCTCACTTAGAAAGGTAATGTTTTTAGGGTATCATAATTAACAAAATTTTTTGATTTGTTGAATAATAATTTGACTTCATCACTAGTGTTGAATTTTCTAGTGGTTGGGAAGGGCTATGTGGTATTTTGTTACACATTAGGTTTTATTTTGGGATATGATCTTATACCAGGTGATCACATGATAGCCTATGGTTTAGGAGAGTTTAGTCTACACATGAAGAACTATACAACACATCATCTTGAGCTCAACGCTATGATTTATTATATTATAAGTTTGAGGTATTAAATTTTTGGAGAAAGGTTTACCATTAATTTTGACCACAAAATAATGAGTTATATATTTTTACAAAAAATATTTGAATCTCTGATAAATCCATTGGTTGGAGTACTTGAAGAATCTTTATTTTGATGTTTCCTATACTATTGTAAAAGGGAATGTAATTTAGAATTATTTGGGAAGGAATATTCCTACCATGGCAGTTAAAGTATCATCAGAATAGTGGAATTTGATATATCTCTTTTTTCAGTTTCATTTGTGAGTCTAAGAGGATGTGACCAATATTGTTTGGAAAAACATTCATATTACCTCCTCTATTATCAATATTATTATTTAAAAGAAGTAACTTAATTGTGAATTCAAAGTCATAAGAGACTCTCTTTATACTATAGAGACTATTTGTGAGTGGTCCTTATCCTATAAGGGTGTCCTTTGTTTCTGAAACCGGAATGTTGTACGTTTTCCAGTGAGAAAATCTATGGTGGGGGATTTTCATAATTTATAGTGGGTGGTTTAAACATGTAACAAAAAGATTTTATATGAAATAAAATGATTATTATATTGTCTAAGTACGAGTGAAGACATCACTTCCAATTTTTCTCATTGTTATTCCAAATAGAAGGTGAAGGACGAGCACTAGAAACCCTTGGTTTTACTTCTACCAACTACAATTATGAATTGTAAGTGGGATGAGATTTATATTGAATTAATGTATGGGACTATATATAACCATCAATGGAGGAATTCAATATAATTTTTGATTTACTTTCTATCCAAATAAGCTCACTTTAATCCAATTTGTGACATAGCCAAAGTTGAGGATTTGGGATGTCTCTATGTGTAAAATATTTTCAGATTACACAGGGTTCTATATAATATAGTTCCTTAAAGGTACCCTCATTTTTATTTTCATTTTTAATGTTTCCTATGAGTGGTGATGGAATCCAAGATTTTATTGGGTATATCATTTCATCCATTGATTTATGGATTTATAGAATGAGCTATACATATCCTTGAAGATATACTGTGTGATTGAATTCTCAACTTCGGGGGATATTTGGATGTCCATTTCAAATTGGTTTAGTTTTCTTAAAAAATAGACATAAGTACAAGATTAATATGGATACATTTGAGGAATTTTATAGATGAACTAGTAGATCTCCACTCTGTTGGATTGATATTGGTGAATATTTCTTGTTTTGACCTAGTCTGTTCTAAGGGAAGATGATTATGATTAAATTGACCCATTAGTGGATTGTTATGGAACAAATATTTTAAAAGTCCTATGAATATCATCGATATAGAATTTTTATTTTTTTCTCCAATGACCATATGTTTTTGATAGTCTTACCTTTTATGTTTCATTGATGACTTGGAATATAGGTAAAGCTTGTGGTGAAATTTTGGGTCCCATTGAGATTATTGAGGGGGTTGGAAAGGTGGCTAACCATTTAGCCTTTCTACTATAGTTGACATCAAACCACATCATGTATCATGTATCATAGCTTAGGAATTATGTTTATAACCCTTATCATATCATTAGAGGGCAATGACTTTATGTGGAACCTAATTTATCCATTACTGAGAATCGATTAAGGATTTTTTATTCCGAGACAAAGGTTCTTCATAGGATGTAAATATATTTGGTCCATGTGATTGGGAATAATTTTTATATTTCACATGATACATGGGATCAAAATAGATTGATGAGAGAGAAATGGTCTCATATATTTATCAAGGATTCTACATGGTAGGCTTTCTGGTGATAAAATATTTATATAGTATGGAGGTTGTTACATCCCATTAACTTATTTCAGGTACATCATTGCACTGTTTTTATATCCCATAATTTGAGGATTAATGTTATTCATTTCAAGAGTTTTTTTAAAATTTTGGAATCCAATGTGGTTATTCATGGTGGGCGCATGGTTAGGAAAAATCACACGTTCTTTCCCATAAAATCATGCACCCTATTATGAACAATTGGAGGGGGGGACATAATTAGTTTCAAAATGTATAGAATTCCACCATACCATGTAGCAATGATCAATGGGTATTGCATACTTGTAACCTTGTTGAACTAACTATGTAGTTAAAACTTTCACCCTTTTTAAAATCCTAGTAAATGAACACATTTAGGGTGTACAATTACAACTAAATGTGCGACTCAGTAGGGAAACCTTACACATTAGTTTTTAATCCACAAAAATTTGTAATTAAAATATGAGGACCCCCAATTAAACATATAATAATCACCACTTGGCCATAATAAAATAGTTTATCATTTATAGGCTCTCTAGATTTTTTCATAGCTCCTCTAACCTCTTCTCTTGAAAATTGATGTGATGGTGGAAGATCTCAATCACATTATGCTTTGTAGTTTCTCTCTTTAATTGGGCTCTATCTTCCCTCTCTTTATCTCTAATTTGAGGGTGGTGAATACTCAAATTTTTGATGTATTGGATATTTGATTCAATGGATATTGTTTATAGTGTTTTCCAGTGATCTTATATGCATTCATTCATTAATATCTATTCCTATTATGGGTGTTTCTTTTGATCATGTGATTAAATGTAAGTGGTTCCCTAGGTCTTTACCAAACAACCGACACCATAAATTAATATTCTTAATTGAAATTAGTTATTAAATTATTTATATTGTTTTGTTTTATATGATTTTATTTTTGATTCAAACTGGGTATAGAAAGTGTGAAAACACAAATTTCAATGAAATTGAAATTTTTGGAGGGATTTTGAGAAAAACAGTCCTATGAAATGATTAATTATTTCCCGTTGATTATTGAAAAAATTGGATATAAATGAAACATGAATTTAATGTAATGAAATTTATGAAAACCCAGGATTGGTTTTGAATTGAAATAAAATTCTGAAACATGGATGTGGGCATTTGAACTGTGAATTAAAATGATTTTTTCAACTTAAATTGATTGAAGCTCATGTGAGAATAATTATTTAGTTGGTGATTAGGAAAATCATACAATAACTATGACTCCCTATAAATGGATTGATGATGAAAAATCTAATTAAACCTAGATTTTCATGATTATACAAGTTGGGATTTTGATTGATTAGCCTCATTACTAGGTGCCTATGGAAGTGTACTCATATACTTGAGCCGAATTTGATGATTGAGTAGTGAGAGGAACTATAAACCTAAAATAATGTAACTTGTGGCATATGACCATAATGCTTTTTGTTTCTTACTGGATGGTACATCCATTATTTAGAGAAACATTTTATTCATGAAAGTTGATTTTTATATATGATTTTTTTTTTAATATTATCCTATCTTGATATATCTTTCATATTTTTGATTTTGAAGCTGGTTTTTGATTTAAAGTATGTAAATGTTATCAAATTCATTATTTTATTTAAATTGAATGAAAAAATGGTTTATTGTTATAGAATTTCTTATAGAACACTTGGTGAGACTCTATTGGGTTATTTAGGTCCCACACTACATTTTACTTTAGTAATTTATAGATTTTGTTTTGCCAGGTCTATGGAATGGTAAATTGACACTACGAAGTGGTGGATGTGCCTGATTCATGGGAATCTATAGTAAAATTGGAGACAAGTGGATCTATCTTACAATTGTTTCATAGGGTCATGGGGGCCATAAATTAATGGTTGTTATGATGAAATTTGGTTAATGATTTAACCTGCGATGTTTACCAGTCATCTTTTGGTACTTTTATAATTGAGGATTGTTTTGAATACTGACTGGATATTGTTTCTTTTTATGATGTACAATCGTGATGGGATTTTTATGGTAAAAAAAAATTCTATTTGATTCCTGATCTGAGCTATATGTTTGTCACAAAACCATGTGGATTATCAATGACCTTCATGGTATTTCAGGTCCAGATCATGTATTAGTGTAATAGGGTATCCAAGTTGGTTCTTAAAATAGAGTAAGATAAAATCATTATCTACTTTAGATCTGTAAATTCATTATTTTATTATGGTACTTCACATTCTTGTCTTTTGCATAATTTTTCTGTGAATGTATATTCCCCACTAGAAACCTTGAACACTATACTATATATTAATTTCAATATTATTTTAATGGAAAAAATAAATTATATATAACTCTTCTTTGATCAAGAATCTTGGGAACTTATTTCTTGAAAATGTAGTTCTTCTACCCTTAGTTTATTTTGATGTTATTTTTTGTATGGGTTTGATATCCTAACACTAACCACACATAATATTTTAGGATAAGGATTTTTAATTTCATATCAATGTGCATGATCATATCATAAGAATATTCATACACATCAATTCCTAGATCATCAAACATGAAAAAATGGTTTAATTATTTAATAAATACCTGAGTCATCAGAATATATAATTATGAGACATTTGATATCAATCTTGAACAAATGAAACATTTATAATACATAAAAAGAATAACAAAACCATGTTGGTATCTTGGGACCTTATCTTCGTAATACTCTTCAAACCTAGGTCATAAATAACTAAATCCTAGTAAAATCTATTATAAAAACCAAATGAAATCTCCCTCCTTCTATACAAAAGAGACACGGGAAATTACTGAATACATTAGAGAGATATCTTAGCACCAAATTATAATATACAATATGTTCACCCAATTCTATATGGGTTAATCCATCATATAATATATAATAGGCTCACCCGACGTTACTTGGGTGAAACCATGATCATCAATAATGTCTAAGGACCATTCATGAACAAAATATTTATAAACGTAACACTTGGACTTAAAAATGATCATTTTTGTTTTTCTAATTTATTATTGTATTGTAAGGAACTATGTTCAATAACAATATCATTGAAACATGATCAACTAGTAGAAAAAATGGTTTTGATAATAATCTCTTCCAAATGTGATTAACCCATGGAAATGAAATAGGTTCTAAAATAATATTTTTTAAACATTACTTACCCATCCCAAAAAATTATTTGGATTTTATCATTAAAAAATATCCGCTTGGAGAAAAATTAACGACATGGGTATTTTGATTTGATGAATGGAGATACCCTTAAATTATCATTACAAGGAAAATATCCTTTTCATTTTGAAAATAAAATTTTAAAACAAAAAATCAAAAAACATTGTGAAAGAAAATTTATTTAGAAAAAACCAGGGAATAATATAAAGGAAAAATCAAATGAAATATTGGACATGAGATTGGTAAAATCCATTCATTTCATAAATGGTGAAATTAAGGATTCTTTTACAAACATTTGAAAAATGAAGTCAAAAGTGACTCATTTAAAAAATGATAAGAAAATTGCATTCTAAATTTTTTAATAGATGTAAAATGATAATGAATAATGGATTTATAAAATAATATAATTTTATAAAAAAACATTTCTGGAAATAATTTAGAAACATGCATATGGAATATAATGATTCCCGATCTAAAAGAATATACAATATCTGTATCACTTAAAATTGAATTCACTAACATATCTTCAGTAAATAAGTGTGGAATGAAAAATACATCTTTTTAACCTCATAAAAACATTGATCAGAATAAAAATATGTGGTTCAATAAGATAATATCACATTATTTCCTAAAAAATAACCTTGATCATAAAAAATTCAAAAAGAAAGGAGATTGTAACATAACACCTTTTCCACTTAGGTAACTGTTCAATCCTAAGCCCAAATAAAGAGTAACATCAAAAGATACTTAAAATACCATTAATATAAGAATTTTTAAGATATAAAATTTCAATGGGAATTATATACATATAAAAAATTAATATAGGTGTATATCATAAACTTATATCTCACAAAAAAGGAATTTCAAACAAATAAAACATACAAGAATCATACTATTAAATTTGATAATTAGTCAATGAATAGTTTACGTGTATAAAATTTGAATTAAAACAAAAAAAAATTAACTAAAAAATATGTTAATAAAAATTCATTAGACACATAATCATTAAATATTAGATACATTGAAGAATTGATGCAACATATTGAAAAGAAATTAAGTTATGAAATTCATAACCACTTGGTTACTTTCATGTCAAATAAAAATGGATGAAATAATTCAAGTTGAAACCTAAAATACCATTATGGATTAAGAATTAATTATATGACATGTAATAGTGGTATTATATACACCATAAAATTTAAATAAGTGGTGAATAAGACATATGTCTCACAGAAATAAAAGTGATTCAAGAAACCCTTAACATGAGTTCAGATGTTCCATTCATGTCCATTAACTCTCATATAATAATATTATATCAATTATATGATTTATTTAAAACATTGTTTTTTATAAATAATTTATTCTTTAATCATTTATTTTATTTATATTCAAGTTGTTAATAAGTCATGTCCACTTTGGGTGTTTTGAGGATATTTAGTTCATTGTTACAAAATGGCTTCGACATGTTGACTATGGTCAAAGAGGACATTATTTAAATACATCCAAAATAATAATCACGAAATATTTATCACATTAAAACATAAATTAAATTATTAAAACAAATCATGGAACATGGTTATGAAAAATTAATTGTGTTACAATCACAAAGATGGTAGGTCATGCTACACATGGTTAATGTTTCCAATTTTCAATGACCATTACAGAAAGAAGGTAAGTAATATTTTGTATTTACAGAATGAAAAAACATATCATAAATACCATATTTTTTTTGTGGATAAAAAAAGAAACAAATATATAATCAATGTGAAATATTTATAAGAAAAGTATAACATCACTTTATGGAGTCATTAGTCCATACATACGAATGAATGGCATTTTCATTTATCAATGAGTGAAAATGTAAAAATAAATGGTATATATTTCAATTTAAAAATGATAAATGATTAATTAGAAAATAAATATTTAACTTATATCACAATTATTCATTAAAATTATCCTTATTAGCTTCCATGTAAAGAGTTAGTGAAAATGGAATCACATAGTTTCGCGTGTTGGTAGTCTTCCATAGAGATGAGCGACATGATCCTATGTACCACATAATGGTAAATAGGAAGATATAAATGTTATAATAATTATATAAGTATAATTATGTTATATTTATTACATATATAATCTAATTCCATACATAGAACATGTATTAAGAGACGATGATGAGAGAAGAATGACATGAGTTCGTGAGGCGGTATTCCACCTTACAAACGAATGATGATTTTGTATCCAATTTAATGGAAGAGGAAATGGATTTAAGATATTAAATTAAAATAATAAAATTTTATTTTAGGGATGAATTTTTATTATTATATAAGTATAATTTTATAATATTCTATTGAGTTGGAATAAGGAATAATATAAAGATGATTGGTTAATCAGGATACATCTTCTTTGGAGATCCTCCTTCAGTAAGCACCAAAAGGCTTCTAAGAATGAATTTTTAATAAAACAATGGGATATAGGTATTTTAGGGAGAGTTAGAAAAACAAATTTTTAATCTAATTGAATATATAATCCTATTTTATGGGGTGAAGAGGATAGGAGATGGGGTGTCCTTTTATTAGTGAGTTGACTGGAACATATTTAAATTTTCAAAGGAAAATGGTATACCCATGTTTTTCAAATGAACAAAAAACCCAAAATTGACCATTATATATACTTAGATATCATAAGGTCTTACAAATTTATTAAAAATGGATTTTATACAATAATTTAGGTCTTTTTTACCCTTATCTTTTTAGTTCAACACACAGTAAAACCTTTTTACCCTAACCACAATAATTAATTTTTAATTTCATCACTATTCATTATGAAAAAATTAAGTTGAAAATATTATATAATATAAATTATTAATATCCAAAATATTAAATCCATTGTACAAATGAAACTCAAATAAGGGGAAAATTTAATTTAAAATTAAACCCACACACATGACGAAAAAGGACATTTTCAAGAACTTTACTTTTCCAGAAAAAAGATGATTTCAAATTAAATATATGACTTGTAAAAATAATTATAAGAATTTAAAATCATATATATATATATAATATAATATTATTTCAAATCATTCCTTATTATTGGTTTTTATAATTAATTAAGAAGTATAAAATTTATGCACTTTAAAATTGTTTTCAAAAAAATCCCGTTTTTAAACCCAACTAAAAACTTATAAAAAAATCCAAAATGAAGAAGATTAAAAAAATATGTGGATTAAATATTAATAAATAATAAATATTTTATTTCAATTTAAATTAAAATTATAATGGTATTTTTAAATTACTTAATTAATTGGAAATAAATGATAGTTTTACAAAAATATGTATTTTTCAGTATTTACTCGAAAATAAATATTTTCCAAAAAATCAAAAAAAATTTATATTAATTTAATTTTGAAATTATTATTCTAATTTTTTTGTACTTTTATCATATTATGTTTAAAAACCTTAAAATTTTAATTATTATAACTTCTCACAAAAAGAAATAAAATCATTTTTAAAGAAAACATATTTTTCGAGAAAAAAATTACGTTACAAAGAAATTGATTTATTATTTGATAATAATTTATCAGTAAATGTATTTTTTTAAATATAAATATAAATATAAATATATATATTTAATAATTTATATAATAATATTCATACCCTCCAATTTAAAAGGTATGTTATAATAGTTATATTTAAAATATTATTATTTCGTGGTTCGTTAAAGCTTAATGTTGCATGTCTTGTATGCTATCAAAGATAAAGATTTTAGGGATTTTTGTACATTAATATATATAGGAGATTAAATTTGTTTAAAAATTAATATATTCTAATTTCATGGGGTTTTACATTCTCAATTAAGCTTAGTGTCGTGTGTTGTATACACTATCAAAAAATGTTTTCTTCATTTAAAATTTTTGAGTGTTACAATCACCACCTACCATTGATGTCACACCTGTTTTTATTTATTTATTTTATTTATATTATTTATCATAGCGTCGGGTGTTTTTGCATGTGTGCGGGTGAGTCCCGATTGAAAATTTTAATGTTTGGATGAGTTTATGGTTTGGGATAATGCGCGAACACCATATGGTTGTGACACACAGCCTGTTTGCAGTCCACTTGGGTACCGTACGGTGCGGGCGTACCCCGAGATCATTCAGTTTTCACGTTATTAAATTCATTCGTTGATCGGATTAATATATATATATATATATGATTATATATGTCTATAAATATGTATATGGGTTTATATATGTGTATGTATATGGGTATATATGTTTATACATTATTTTTTAACGTAATGTGCATATATGTAGGTTTATATGTGTATATATACACGTATTTTGATAAATATATATGTCGTAACATTATATGTTTATTTTTAAATGTGTTTATACATATGATTATATATGTCTATACATTTATAATATGTGTGTATGTTCATATATGTATGTTTATAAATTTGTTTATGTAGGTTTATCTATATATGTTTATATATATATATATATGTATATATGTTTATAATTATAATAATAATTATTATTAATATTAATATTACTATTATTATTATTATTAAACTATTTTTATTTACTATCTTATTCTATTTTATTTTATTTGATTTATTTTTTTTAATTTCTTTTTATTTCCTTTTATTTTTTTATTTTTTTTATTTTTTTATTTTTCCTTCTTTTCTCCCTAACCCTAATTTCATTTTTTTTCATGCGCCGCCACCCCCTTTTTTCTCTCCCCCTACTCTCTCTTTATCTCTTCCCTATTTCTCCCCTCTCCCTCCGCGCGACCCTCTCCCTCTCGGCCCCTCTTACGTGTTCCGGCCGCGCGACCTCCCTCCTCCTAGCCGGCGTCCCTGCCTCCCCCACGCGACTGCCTCCCTGACAAGCCCCAGCCGGCTCCTACCTCCCTCATCGGAGCGCTCTCGCCTCCGGCCGAAACCCTCTTGCCAGCGCTGCTCTGCAAACCGACCCCGCCTCCCGTCCGGCCTCCCCCGGCGCCCGACCCGTCTCCGGTAGCACCTCCCACCGGTGCTGCCCTGCAAACCACCCCCGTCTCCGGCCAGCCTGCTACTAGACCGCACAACCTCCGGTAGGCCGCCCTGGTCGCGCCGCCTCCGACCATCTCGCCTCGGTCATGCTGCCTTCGGCCAGCCACCTCAGATCCCGCCGCACTCGACCTGCCCTGCTCGTCGCACCCGTCACCCTCGCTTCGACCCTTATGCCTCCCGCAGTGTCAACGTACTGTCCAGATAGCCACTCGTAGCGCCGCTATGCTGTCCGGAACCACTTCTCCTGTTCACGTGACTAGCCGTGCGCCTCGTTCCTTTCTAGGTGTGCATCGAACACATGCCGCTGAAGGCGAGTGGTTTGGGTTCACCCGTTTCATCTAATCCGGTGTCGAGGTGTGGTTTTCATTGATTTTTCATGGATTTTTTTTTATATTAACGTTTATATATATATTAGATATTTTTGCGTTCCTGATTCATATAATTTTTTTATGTCAGCGTTTATGTGTTTTAGTGGTTTTCCATATGTTGCAGCATGTTAGCGAGGAAACCCCGCATTACAGTCATAGTCTTGTGTGTGTTAGAGAACCTGTGTGAGGTGTGTCGTTTCATTGTGTTTGGTCTGCGTTTCGAGGTAGGTTCCCCCTGCACTTTCCTTTAAAACTAGAATTTATTGATTCTTGTCATTTCATGAATTTTTATTAAAATTTAAGTAATATGAAGTAATTATAGTTAAAGTGGTGATTTTCAATAATTGGGACTGTATATTCCTCTGCATTACACTGAAAGCATATCTCTGGATTATTTGTTGCACAATAATGAAAATGCTCGTTTGGCACTTAAAAGAAATGAAAAGGTTTTCTTTTAAAATGTGCAACATCATGGTTGATAAAATTCCCGGTTGGCCCTTATAAATACATTGTGCTTCTTTTCAAGAACGGCTTGGGTTACAATGTGTTCATCTTTATAAAATAGATTTCTTAAATGGGGTTTCAAATGATTTTTCTGAGGTTGAAAGAGTTCCTTTGATTCTTGGAAATTATTTAGTATTAAATGAGTACATGAGGCCCTTTTAGTACTTTTAATGAAATTAATGTTTTGAAAAGTCTCTTTGGAGTGATCTTTTGTGTGTGTTGATTGGGTGAGATGAGTATGCGATGCTTGTGCATCGTGACTAGTTCTACATTGTTTACTCACCCCTGATGATTATACGTATTGACATGGGAACCTCGCATAGTGACTGAATTCTCTGAGAATGATTTCTGCACTAGTTTAGATTACGCACTGGCTAGTGGCCCATTGTGTGGTTGGATCCGCTAGGGGATTGGGACCCTCGGTTAGGCCAGGTGGGGATATACCGATCGTTTGGGCGTTATGACGTCATCAAGAGTAGGCATGCCTTCAGGATGATTCACTTGTATAGTACATTCTGGTTTGTTCATGATCTCCTAGGTTCGACCAATGTCTCTTTTAGTGTTTATTTGTATATGGCAGACGATTGAGAGGTCGAGTTTGGATGCAGACCCTTGTGTGCCACTTTTTCCCATTACCCTTAGTGTGTGTTGTGTGTGATTTTCCTTTTGACTAACAACTAATGTTTGAATTTCCAAATTGTCCAAAAAATGTTTTAAAATGCAATTCACCTATTTCTTTCAACAATAAACTTGTTCTAAATTAAAAATGGCAATGAACTATTACTTGTTTTCAAAATGGAAAGTGTGTGTGTGTGTGAAAACCCATATTTTCTATAATGTAGTTCAAACTTGAAGTTGGTAAATTATTCTTTTAATTGTAGTGCTTTGGAAATAGATTTATCGGGCTAGCCTATTGAGGTTTAATACTCACGCCTATAGTGTTTTCTTATTTTTAGTTTCTGTTGCAGGTTTGACTCGAGCTTGCTCACCGTGGACGAGAGTTGGTTGTAGTTTGACGATCGACTCTCAGGGTCACGAGGAGTTTGGTTCGTGGTCAGGTTAGTTATGTTTTTGGATATTTTATTTTATTTTCATTTATTAATTTCTACTTATTAGTAAATTTTTATTGGGTGAAATCATTCCCACATGTACTCTGTGATGCCCTGGCACTTGTCGCCAGCCCGGGAGGATCGGGAATGCCTCTCGGGTCATGTCGCGGATTGGCTCGGGTGACCGGTTCGGAGTCGACCCGAGTTGGTTCGTGACAATTGATGGGATTAATAATTTCCTGTTATATTTATGATATAATTACAATTCAGTAATAATAAACTATTATTTATATTTCAAAATTTCTTTAAAAATAAAATGAAAAAACATTCATGCAAACATACAAACCACTGTCTCCATGAACGATGTAATTTCAATTCCTATCACTGAAATTAATGGATTTTTCTATATATGTGTATAATTATTATTTACGATATTTATATAATTATTATTATTATTTTAAAATTATATATCCTTGATTAAGATGAAAGGTCTATAACTACTGAATCGAAAAATATTTGAAAAATGATGCATTTAACATCCTAAATGATGATGATAAAAAATATTATTAATGAATTTGTGATAATATGTTATAAGTAAAACATGTTTTGTATTATAATTATGAATATGAGTAAATTATAAATTTATAATAAATTTAAATAAATTATATAGATTGTTAATATAAAATATGAAGCAAGTCATACTTTTGGTAAGGGTTTATAGCCTCTCTTTTATTTATGGGTGGTATATGTCATATTCTTCAATAGTTTCTTTTGTGTAGTGTATATAATTAAAATTTGATATATTATATATAGAATATATTTATATTATTCATATTTATTATTTCATTTTAAATTATTTATTTCTATGGAGTTATGATTTAAAAATCACAAAACTAGAATATATTTTGTGTTATAATCTCAGTTTTAAGTATGATTATTTATAATTAAATTTTTGATAATAAAATAATATTATTTATATCTAAAATAAATATTATTTAATTTATCATTATTTAGTACTTCTAGAGTTTAAAATATTTCTTTTTATTTTCCTATTTCTATTTAATAAATATTTTGAAAGAACTTTTATAACGATAAGTGACATTATTTATCTCTTTAGTGGAAAATATTTTAATTTGTGTCCATATTCTATTTAAAATGATTTAAAGAATGTTCTTAATATTATAAAATGATTAAATATATTAATTTTTACCAATGTTTTATTTTTTTTTAAATTGGTTTTAAATATAATATTCTAGTCATTTATTGAACAAAGTACTTTTTAACAATGTTGTGAACATAATACTTGTTTTAACATTTACCACAAAAACACATTTTTATCATCAAAACTATTATATAACTTCTATTTTCCCCTAAATATTTCATTTTTTCATTTCATATAATGATTTCTCAAATTATCATGTTTTTTTATATTTTAAATGAGTCATTTCAAAATGAAAAAGTTATTTTACTCAAGAAACATTCTGTTGATATTTTAAAGGAATTTTAATCTATGAAAACATCCATTGATTTTAATACAGCTTTAGAGGAAATGTTATTCAATGATTAAATCTCAACTCATTCTCTAGATGGATTATTATTATGTTGATAAAATATATAATAAGTCCATTTTCTATTCCATGACTTATGTTATGTTGATATGATACATATTTTTTATGTTATTTTAGAATATATATGAATGGATTGTGGTTATGTGATGGGAGGGTCTATAATATTCCTAGAATGAATTGGCTAATTGTTAATGTTTTATGACATCTTTTGGTAATGGGAAGGTTATCCCAATCCCATAAAAGGGTAAATAGTTTGTTATCCTAATCCCAAGAATGTTTCACTAGAGGTTATCCTATGACTAAAATAGGTAGATGGGTGGTTTTCCCAAGCCTAACATATGATTAATTCTTTATTGGGGACCCTTGACATATGATTCCTATTATTAGGATTACACCAAACTTTTTATTCCACTCTCTAGGAAAATTTATTTTTATTATGATATTATATCATGTATAATGATCTTTGATTCTTTTATGATCCATTTCTTTTGAAATTTCAATACTGTATGACATGATTATGAACTATGAGTTACAAGTTATGATCCTCAAATATTTAGATCATATTTTCAAACCCATATACTCATGTAATGCCTATATATGATCCTTGATTGATATTTCTAGTGTGTACCCTTACTAAGTATCATATCTCACCATTTCTTAGGTTTCTTTAACACAAGTTATGAAAAAAGGTTTTATGTAGGTCATGTTTAAGAAGTGTACCATATAAGGAGGACTTTATTAGAGATATTGAGGATCCTTTAGAAAGTAAGATGACTATTTATGTTTTCTAAAAAGATACTAATCCTTTACAATTATATGGAATGTATTGTTATGAAATATATTAAATATTCCTCTTAAATGGTTTAATATTTATATATATAATGTTTCAGTGGCCTCATAATTTTAGATAATATAGCATTAAAAACTCTATTGAATGAATTTTCTTATGGGAAACTTCTTTACCTTATTAATGAAAACATCTATAGACACCCTTAAGTCTAGAATCATAGGGATTTGGACCATCTCTGAGGTAAACTCTACCAACTCTATCCCCACATGGATTTGATTAAGACTATTGAACTGGCTACTAAAAAATACTCATGTCTCCTCCTACTGATATGGCCATAGTTGAATCTACTACTACTTTGGATGAAAAGGGGATAGAATAACTATTCCAAACAGTCCTCATTGAGAGGATGATCACTATAGAGGAATATTTTCATGACCTATATAAGGATGAACACCATCATAGTGTTCATGATAGACACTCACGAACTGTTGGCCCAAGTTGAGTATGAAACAGGCTCTTATGGACATCACCCTAATGATCAAAAAATATATTTCCATATTATTCATGGTCAAAAACCCGAGGTTTTTATCACTAACAAAATATATTGGACTTAATCAAATGGTACAATTACTTATGTGTGAAACCACCTGATCCTTTCTTCTTTCTTTTGAAAATCTATGTATGTTGGAAGCATAAATGGTAAACACAAATCAATGTATTGGACACAGATCCTACACAAGATTCCATGATCTATACTACTCATTTGGGAAGATAATAAGAGAGTATTATAGAGGATCCTTTATCATGATCCTAATTTTTGTACACTCATGCTCTCATTCTAAAGGGAGAGAATCTCCTGCCTCTTTTCAACATTCATCATTGATGAAAAGATATCTGAACATTAACACTTGTGGAATTTATCCAAATAAAAAATAGCCTCCTCTTACTTTCCAAGATAAATCTTCAACTATTGAAACATAAAACCTTGTATATGAATTATTTCCAATATAAACTAGTATTCAACACGGGCTTCCATCAGACTAAAGGTGATCACACGATTCTCCATCCAAAAATTCATTTATATTTTAAAAATTCCCCACATACTTTTCTAGTATTTAGAGTTAAAAATAATAAAAAACCTTATATCAAAACTCATCCTTTTTAGTTTGATTGATCCTCTGATGATCGATTGAATCATTTTTTTGAACCTCTCATCTATGAATTTATTTCTTAAGATAACATGGATCCATTTTAGAAATAATAAAAAAAATATGAACCTTAATCCCGATATCATTAAAATAATTCATATTCATCAATTTAGGTTCATTATAATTTAATGTATCAACCTATTATTCAAAACTGAGAAAAAATTATACTTGTCACAATCCTAGGTTTTTAACCCCCATGAATAATAACCTAGATTAAAATGTTTGAGAATTTCTAAGGTCCCTCCATCAGATCAATGTGTTCTAGAACATCCCCTTTTCCTACATCACACACTAAGCTCTGTGAACACTATTTCACTAAAAACCCATGAACTCCTAAAAAGATCAAATTCTAAAGCATAATCTCCCAACAATAATATGTGATACCACTATGTCACAACCCCACTCAAGTTTTACCCCTTCTGGAATGATTGGTATGATAATAGGTGACCCATGAGTCATACATCTAGTAGGACCCATGTTTGTGACTAATAAAAAGTGTATAAAAAGATGAAATTGGGGGAAATATCCTTATTATATTGAAAGGATTATGAAATATGATAAATAACTACTAAACCCCCATCAGATAATATAAAATAAACTAAAAACAAAAAATTCATGTTATGAAATACAAATAATTGTCTCCAATGTAAACACGCACCAACAAAAATAAAAATAATCAAATCCACAGCGTCTGTAACCTCTAGGATAGTAGTTTTAAACTCATTATTTAAAACCAACATGGTAACATGAAAAAACGTTTATATATATGGGGGTTGAGAATAAAATTTTTACTCAGTTAGATCATACCGAAGGTCTCTTGTGAAAAATTGAAAAGTGCATACTAATGATCCAATAAAAAACACCATAACTAACATGATCCTAAATAGATCAACTAACCATACAAACCACAAACATTCTCTCTCACAAACTATCACATGAAATTAGTAAAATAATATCAGTATAAATTTGTTAAAGGTTCCTAATATCTACTTCCCCATTGAGTTGTCACTAGAATTTCCTAACATCAAACATTATGTTCTCCCATCTATACATATTCCAATATTGACATATCAATCTGTATATAATGTGGTTTGGGTATCAACCCTTGATACCACATCCTCTCAAAGGGAACAAAATCTTCTGTTGGCATTGATTAATATCTTTATATCACTTTTTAATGCCACATCATCATCCACATCATCACGTATCTAAAGAAAAAAATCCTAACCATTGAAATAGGGTTTCATAAATGTAAAGGAAATAAACCTCATACCATCCACAAACAATGCATGACACTGACCATGTATCATATCATCTCATTATCATGAATCACCACTAAATATTTCATCATCATTTGGTAATCTTCCTGAACTATGTACCACCAACACATAATGCTACTAATGGGAGATATGGGAAGAGGGAGGAACTCATCCATTCATTCAATCACCACTCTAGATGTTGGGGAAAACACCCACCAAAATATTTGGGTGTTTGTACCTAGTACTCAACTCAAATGTGATGACTATAGAAATAACATGAGAATATGAGCATAGTATATAACATACAACACCCATATATCCCAAAATGCTACCACATCAACACATGACATCCACATGCTATTATTTAACCCTCTAAATACAACTCACTATAAGAAACAACAATAGATATCCCACAATTCATCTTTTCTATTTATAATTCAACTAATCTCTATATTTTCAAATTCCCTACAATGGTTTATTGTGAAACCATATAATCACATAATTAATAAAATAACACTTTCACTATCACTAACTATCAATTTAGTTCATTTTTAATTGTTAGCTTCAATAAAATGTTAACACATATGAAATTTATCCCACTCTAATTAAATCAATATCCGAGGAAACATTCTAGTTTTACCATTCCATGCCATATATCATGTCTAAATGGAAACTATAACCTAATATTATAATAAAACAACAGATTTTTGTTACCACAATAATGTCACATCTTATTCAAAACCACCATAATATCTCACAATATATTCTATATAAAAATAAACACCAAACTAGTACCATAGTTCATACCACATCAAAACCAGTCATCACCATCCCCATATAATATCCTATAAGGAAACACAAACATAATGAATTATAGAAAACACATCTTCTCACATATATTCATACTATGAATTCAATAGATTTCACAACTTCACATTAATTAGGGATGTGATAACACTTCATTTTTGTTCACAATGGAATATTCATGAAAATCCATATTTTTACACACCACTAATTCATTAGGAATATATAATTTCTTATAATTTTGTAAAAAGAAATTTAATATACCCAATCATAATGGGGAATCATAATTCATGGAAACTAAAACAGGTTTAGTATGAAAAAAATATATTTAGGGTAATGAATTTTATTATAATATCACTAAAACTGTTAATAAACATTTGAATTCACCCCTCCCATTTTCAATGTTAATTTAATCTAGTTCATTATCTATGTTAATAAAATATATACTATCTATCCCAAATAAAATTAGAGTATTCTAATCCCACAAATTGATATTAATTGGTAGGTAAAAAGGATCCCATACCCAACACAATTTATTTTTGACTTGTCACTTAATCTCCAAGCAATATGAATATGATCATTATGCTAGAAACATTCAATGGAACACCATGATTGTAACACCCCACCCCTACCTCATTTTCTTGAGGAGTCGGTGAGGGTTACTTGGCCTTAACCAAAGTTCCCAAGATGCCAAAGGCTGGAAATAAATGCCGAGGGCTTCAAGATCAAGTTGGGGAACAATTTTCCCTTAAGACAAAACCAACCAAACCAAAAACTAATGATGCGTGCACTTTCAAACCCAAACATGTATTCCCAAAAGAAAACCAAGTTGTTCCACAATACAACCCAAAACCAATACAACCAACCACATCAGAGTACAAGTGGAAAATAAACAACAACAATGCGAGCCATGACACTACCACAACTCCAGACCAAGATCCAAGATCTAAGCTCCACCAAGGGATCACAAAGATCCACTAGAGGAGGGAGATGCCTTACCCTTTCCCATGTCATGGTATACAACATCTGCAAAGACACTAATGTTCCAAAGTAGGGGGTGAGTACTAAAACTTAGTAGGATTTCCCCAAATGACTTCCCTACACACACTACTAGGATAAAACCGTTAGCATATTTTTATAAAATAGTTTATATAAAATAATCACAAGTGCTACCATTACCATAAGCCAACCACACCCTTACCAAGACATTTCACCCAAACTAAACAACCAAATAAAAGCCAAACAAAAAGACACAGAAGATTCTAAAATTTACACATTAGCACAAAAATTCCATCTTGCAAAGAAATGCACAAAAAAACAACCATAAAAACCAAACAATTTAACTTCCGTCCAATCCATTCACCCATTTACACCAAGCGGCACTTCTCGTCCACTTTTCCTTGATGGTGGCACTTCCATCCACACTCCATCCCCTTTTTATAGTGGTACTTCTCACCACATCCACAACACATTCAAAAAAATCCATTTCTAACCATATAACCCACCAAGGTCACAACCACATGCAATCAACCAATTACATTGTATATCAATCCACTTCCATAAATCACCCATTTATTGAAAACCATTTTCCATGCGAAAAAAATTTCAATAAAAAAACTCTTTTATTGAAAATGCTTTCCATAAATCATTTTCACAAATCATCCATGCCATCCCATTTTATAATATTCATTTTAAAATCCATAATAATAGAATTTCCCCATAAAAGACCATTTTTCCCAAAAATACCTAAAAGATCACCCAAGAGATTTCCAACCTATTTCGCATAAAAATTCAGAATTAATTTTCAGAACAATAATTAATTGTATCAAGGATAAACAAATTCTAACCAAGTGGTGTCAAGAGAGAAGCCACCTACCTTTAGGGTTCCCTAGAATCGACCCACAATCAACCGCACCTCAAATCTGGAAAACGCACCACCGAAACCTCTCTAGATCCCATTCCCTAACATTCACAAGCCTTCAAAACGTCACCCAAGGCAACCAAAACCCTATTTCTACACAAAAAAATTGTAGATCTAGAAAACCAATAAAGAGGGAAGAGAAGATCTTGAGGAAATCACAAAGAAACCATGAGAGAAGACTTACCCAGGGGCAATAACCTTCCAAACACCAAGATCCCTCTTCAAAATGCTTCTGTAATGAGTGGGAAAGATCCTCCACCCCATGAGAACCAAATAACCCGAGTGAGACATGACTGGGAGGATGTTTGAAGTGAAATAGGTTATGACCGAGGGTCCCCGGAACATATAACCCTATTTTTAAGTGGCTGCATAGTTAGTCCACATGGTTTGGAAAAATGTGCGCTAACCATGCGCACACTACTGCCTCAGGAGCAAGGGTCCACATGGTTTCCTTTCATGGTTTGGAAAACTATACGCAGGCCATGTGAAGCCTACTGTCTCCCATGCACAGTTTCCTGGAGAACCCGCACGGTTTCCACTAACCGTGCTCAAATCGTGCACCCCTTTAAAGGCCTCCAAACCATTCCAAAATCTCCCAACCTCTTCCCAACTCATCCCATGCACTTTAAACACATAAAAATTCATAAAAAAGGCCACATAACTCAAATTGGGGGTACTAAATTCTCCCCACCATTGGACTTTCCATTATCAGAATGTATTGAAACCGCCCTTTGCCGAAAGAGCTCAGGCCACTGCTCGACCATCTCTTTCTCCCGCTCCTAAGTCTCCTATTGAATATGACCGTGTTTCCACAAAAAATGAACTAAAATGATTCTTATACCACGCAAGAAATTCTCTTGCCAATACACAACCAGCACTGGCACGTGCAGCAACAAAGCATCTGGTTCTAGCTCAACACGATCCCATCGAATCACATGGTCATGATCCGACTGATAATTTTTCAACTGTGACACATGAAACACATTGTGCATCACACTGAACCTAGGTGGTAAATCCAAACGATAATCCACCACACCAATCTACTCAAGAATCTCAAAAGGTCCAATATACCTTGGAGATAACTTTCCCTGCTTTCCAAACCGATGATGTACCAATCTATGATAGATCTTCAAGAAAACATGATCACTCACCTCGAACGACAACGACCATCAATGATGATCCACATATGATTTCTAATGACTCTGAGCCATCTACATTCTCTTTCTGATCAACTTGATCTTCTTCGTAGTCTCCTGGACAAGGCTCGGTCCAACCATCGAGGACTCACCTATTTCCACCCAACATAGTGGAGAACGACCTGGCCACCCATATAATGCTTCAAACGGAGCCATCTATATGGATGCCTGATAACTGTTATTGTATGAGAACTCAACTAATGAAAAGTGATCCTCCCACGAGCCACCAAAATCCATGACACAAGCCTGTAACATATCCTTTAAAGTATATATCATCCTCTAGGATTGACCATCCGTCTGAGGGTGATACGCCATGCTCATAGTCAACTGTGTCCCAAGGGCTTGCTGAAAGGATTTCCAGAAAAAAGATGTAAACCTTGGATCTCTATCTGATACAATCAACACTAGAACACCATGCATCTTTACCACTTACCAGATATAGATTTGGATAGATCCTCCAATATATGAGATTCAAGAATTGGGATGAAATGGGACGACTTCGTCAGCCGATCCACTATCACCCAAATGGCATCATGCTTTCTGACCGTTCTTGGGAGACCTGTGACAAAATCCATTGCTATCTGCTCCCACTTCCAAACAGGGATTGGTAAAGACTGCAACATTCACAATGGCCTCTGATGCTCTTCCTTGACCTACTGGTAAGTCAAGCATCTCGAAACAAACTCATCCACTCTTATTTTCATACCAGCCCACCAAAACTACGCTTTCAATGATTTATACATTTTCAAATTTCCATGATGAAAAACCCACCTGGAATGATGATACACCCTAAGAAGATCCTCCTGAAAATAAACTGGTATAAACATCTGATTTTGAAACCACATAACTGAATCTCCATTTAGTTTCCAACCCTCAATGGTCTCTGCACCATTATGTATCAACCCCAGGGTCACACACATAGAATCATATTTCTATGCTTCTCCAACTAGTCCAACCATGTTAGGAATCAACAAAACAAAAATAAGACCGCTCTATCACCCAGGTATTCACATTCCAACTGCATATCAGCAATAACTGACATCGACTGACACTGTTCCAATGCCTTTTCCACCACCTAAGCATATGATTTTATACATAATGCATCCGCCACCAAATTTCCCTTACCTGGTGTGTACATTAAGACAAAATCCAACATCTGAAGATATTCCATCAATCTACTTTGCCTCAAGTTCAAATCCCTTTGTGAGAAAATATGTTTCAAGCTCTTGTGATCTGTATATACTGTGAATTTCTCACCGAAGAGATAATGACGCCATACCTTCAAAGCACAGTCCACTACTGCCAACTCCAAATCATGAGATGGGTAGTTTTTCTCATGCACCCTCAACTACCGTGAGCCATACGTAACCAAATTATTCCCTGGTATGAGAACGCACCCCAACCCGGATCCCAATGCATCGCAATACACCACATACCGTTTTGATGGTTCTGGAAAAACAAATATTGGTTCTTTTGTAAGGCAACCCTTTAGCTCTTCAAAACACTGCTGACACTGTTTATTCCACTGGAATGGACCATTATTTCTTTTCAAGGATATCATCAGCAAATCTAAACGTGAAAATTCATGAAAAAAACGCCGATAGTACCCAACTAGACAAAGAAAACTCTATATATCAAACACATTCTTTGGTGGTTGCTATGAGATAACTGCCTCTATTTTTTATGGATCCACTAAAACACCTCTTTCAGAAATCACATGGCCAAGAAAATGAACTTCTTGTATCCAAAATTCACACTTTGAAAATTTGGCATACAACCGATGATCCATCAAGATCCCTAGCACTATCAACAAGTGTTGCTCATGATCCACTCTTGTCTTTGAATAAACCAGAATATCATCTACAAACACCACCACAAATGAATACAGATATCTCTGAATTATACGATTCATCAATGCCATGAACACTACTGGTGCATTTGTTAGACCAATGGGAATAACCACATATTCATAATGTCCATATCTACTTCTGAAAGCTGTTTTAGTAATATCGTCCTTCCTCACCCACAATTGATGATATCCCGACCTCAGGTCAATCTTCGAGAACCACTGGGCTCCCCTAAAATGGTCGAACAAATCATAAATTTATTGATGTGGATATCTATTCTTTATCATAACTTGGTTAATTATATGATATTAAACACATATCCTGAAGGTTCCATCCTCCTTTTTCACAAACAACACCGGTACTGCCCACGGAGACATGCTAGGCTGGATAAACCCTTTGTTTTCTAACACTTCCAACTGGACTTTCAATTCCAGAAATTCAGTTGGTGCCATCCGATAAGACTAAAATGAGATAAGAATGGTCCTCAGAAGGAGATCAATTATAAACTCCACTTCTCATACAGGAGGTAACCCAGATAATTCTTCAGGAAAAAAAATCCATGAACTGATCTACCACTTCCAAAGGAACACTCTACTCAAAAACCTCTACCGATTCCAACGAAAATACCGCCAACAGATACAATAACGTACCTACTTCTAGTGCCAATAAACCTGTTGCACCCTGCCTTTCATGCTTCTCTCCTCTAAAGAGATGTCTAATTCAATTCTGTGTCGTAAAATCCATTGTTCGCACATCATAGTTGATGTGGGCCTTAAAGGCCAACAACCAATCCATTCCCAGGATTACATCATACCCATCCATCTCAAGCACTGAGAAATTATTGGTTATCTTAACCTCGCCCCAAAAAATACCAAATGCTCTATACAAGAAGGCTCGACACTCTCTTTGACCCAGAGGAGTTTGAAGTTTCAAAATCGAGGGAATCATTTCTACCCTTAAACCTAGAAAATCAACCACACGTTCTGTAATAAAAGAGTGTGAAGAACCCGTATCAAACAACACTTGCATCTATGTAAAATTTAAAATAATAATACCTCACACCATGGATGGTCCCGACTGATCATCCACCACAACCTTCTCATCTCCAAAAACATGTTTTCTAGCCACACTCTACTCTTTATTGCCCTGTTGAGGCATCATGGTATTCTGAGAATCACCATGACCCACTTTACTCTACTGCTGAGGGGTATGCTGCTGCCCCCGTCCCGTCGAAGCATACGACGTCTGTGTTCCCTGAGGAGTGTCACACACACCCTTCCTTGGAGAATTCTAACAATAATGCTGTAGATTCCATATATTCTTACAATTATGACATGCTCGAGGTTGTGTCGTACAATCCTGCTTGATGTGGCTCGTAGAACCACACTAAAAACAACCCGACTTTCTTTGGGGCTTCGGAAGAAGATTTACCGATCCTCCTGTCGGATTATATGCCATGTTCACGTCCTGGGAATAAGTGTCCCTCCTTCACTTGAACCCAGCGTTAGAGTTCCCAATATTCCCCATGGGTACCACCATGCTTCCTCCGCCCGGAGCACCCAACAAATCCCTCTCATCCACCGAGGCTCTATTCACCATCTCTATGTAATCATCTATACACAACACCACTATCTTTGACAGGATTTCTTGTATTAACCCTGCTTCAAATATCAATTCCTTCAACGAAGTGCTACACACCACCTCGGGTGAAAATTGCACTATGTTCATAAACCTAGCTGCATACTCCATCACAGACATATGCTCTTGCTTCAAACTGATGAAATCAGTTGTACACTAAATTTTGAATGTATGTGGGTATAATTTTTTATTAAACAATTCTTCAAAGACTTCTCACATTATACCCCGGTCCTTCCCCGCTTAGACTACAAACTCCCACCACTGAAGGGAAAGATCTTCCAACATACACGTGACCAACTTCACCATTAACTCTATCAGCGTTCCCAAGAACACGAAAATCTTGTTCATTATATTCAACGATGCTTCTGCCCTTTCTGGCTCTGAATCACCCATGAAGATAGGTGGATTCTGCTTTTGAAACTGAACAACATGATTCAAATGTCTTGGTTCATCCCTTTTGTTTCCACTTTCCATAGCTTGGAAAGCTTGGACTATACTTTGTACCAGCTGCTGGTTCACGTGAGGATCATGTGCTACCACATTCTCAGGAGCCTCCTCCAATTGGTCTCTACGACGCCTACCTGGTGCCATTTCTATAAACCGAAAACAAACAAACAGGAGTCTCACTTCTATAGACATCACAAAATTCCATTTCAAATCACATTACACAACACTATAAAAAAAAGTCATTCCACATTTTTCCACATGGTCCATGTTTCACCATTTTGAAAACTAACCCATTTTTAAAATACGAATTTATTCACATTACAATTTCACACATTCTTATCACATAATATATCATTATACCTAAATTAAATATGTAACCTCATGGGAAGTCATTTCTACCATGCATTTGATGCTCATCTCATTGGCTAAACCAATGATAATAAGATATCCAATGACTATAAGTGTCTCCAAAACACTTATGTACCCAACTCCCTAGTAAGTTCAATTTCAGCATAAAAGGGTTAGCTACATCCTTTTATGATATACATTCCATGTTCCAACATTACGACACATTGGTACCATCCTGATTCAATGAATGTAACATAGTGAATGTCAACAACAAATCCGAGAATCAACTCCAAAGGACCGAACAAACTGATACCACTTGTAACACCTCACCCCTACCTCATTGGCTTAAGGAGGCGGTGAGGGTTACATGGCCATAAGCGACGTTTCCAAGACACCAAAGGCTAGAAATAAATGTCGAGGCCTTCAAGATCTATTTGGGGAATGATTTCCCCTTAAGACAAAACAAACCAAACCAACAACTAATGATGCATGCACTTTCAAACCCAAACATGTATTCCCAAAAGACATCCAAGTTGTTCCACAATACTACCCAAAGCCAATACAACTAACCAAATCAGAGTACAAGCAGAAACTAAACAACAACACTATGAGCCATGACACCACCATAACTCCACACCATGCTCCAAGCTCCAAGCTCCACCAAGGGATCACAAAGCTCCACTAATGAAGGGAGATGCCTTACCCTTTCCCACATCATAGTATACATCATCTATAGAGACACCAACGTGCCAATGCAAGGGGTGAGAATTAAAACTCAGTAGGATTTCCCCAAATGACTTCCCTATACATGCCACTAGGATAAAACCATTAGTACATTTATATAAAATAGTTTATATAAAATAATCACAAGTGCTACCATTACCATAAGCCAACCACACCCTTACCAAGCCATTTAAGCCAAACCAAAACACCAATGGAAAGCCAAACAACAAGCCACAAACCATTACAAAATTTACACATTAGCACAAAAATTCCATCTTGTAAAGAAATGCACAACCAAACAACCATAACAACCAAATGGTGGATCTTCCGTCTAACCCGTTCACCTAGTCACACCAACCGGAACTTCCCATCCACTTGTCCTTGATGGTGGCCATTTCATCCACTCTACATCCCCATTTTATAGTGGTACTTCTCTCCACTTCCACACAACATTCAAAACAAGACAATTCCAAGAATATTACCAACCATGGTCACAACCACATGCTATCTACCAATTCCATTGCATATCAATCCACTTCAATAAATCACCCATTTATTGATAACCATTTTCCATGCCAAACTACATTTCAATAAAACAAACCCTTTTATTGAAAAACCTTTCCAAAAATAATTTTCACAAATAAACCATAGCTTCCCATGTTAAAATATCCATTTTAAAACCCACAAGAATAGCATTTCACTATAAAGCACCATTTTTCCCAAAAATCCCCAAAACATCACCCAAGGGATTTCCAACCAATTTCGCATAATAAATCACAATTATTTTCCCGCACATAAATTAATTGTAACATGTAACCACTAGTTCTAACCAAGTGGAGTCGAGAGATAAGCCACCTAGCTTCAGGGTTCCCAAGAATTGACCCACAATCAACCATGCCTCAAATCCGGCGAACGCACCACTGAAACCTCTCTAGATCCCCTTACCTAACATTCACGAGCCTTTAAAATGTCACCCAAGGCAAAAACAACCCTAGATCTACAAAAAAAAAGTGTAGATATAGAATACCAAGAAATAGGGAAGAGTAGATCTAGAAGGAAACAAAAAGAAACCACGAGAGAAGACTCACCCGGGAGCAATCACCTTTAAAACACCAAGAAGCCTCTTCAAAATGCTTTCAAAATGAGTGGGAAAGCTCTTAAACCCCCTTAGAACCAAATATCCCAAGTGAGACACAGGTGGGAGGATGTTTGGAGGGAAATAGGTTAAGTCTGAGGGTCCCCAAAACTTATAACCCTATTTTTATGTGGCCAAATAGTTAGTCCGCACGGTTTGGAAAACCGTGCGCTAACTATGCACACGCTACTACCTCATGAGCAAGGGTCTACACAGTTTCCTTGCACGGTTTCGTAAACCGTGTGCTAACCATGCACACACTACTTCCTCTGGAGCAAGGGTCCACATGTTTTCCTCACACGGTTTGGAAAACCGTGCACAGGCTGTGCGAAGCCTACTGTCTCCCATGCACGGTTTCCTGGAGAACCCGCATGTTTTCCACTAACTGTGTTCAAACTGTGCACCCCATTAAAGGCCTCCAAAACTCATCCAAAACCCTTCCAAACTCTTCCAAACTCTACCAACCTCTACACAACTCATCCCACGCACTTTAAACACATAAAAATGAATAAACAAAGGCCACATACCACAAACCGGGGGTACTACAATGATGGTATCAAAAAACAATATAAACTTGTTCCCCATAAATATTTATCATCCAAATCACCCAAGAAATATGTATATCTAAGAAACATTCACTAGTAGAAGTATTGAGGAGAAATAAATAGAAGGGAGAGGTAACTCACCATGGATCATTGGAAACAAATATACAAAAATATTAATTAAAATTCCATAGTGTAGTATCCCTAACCACACCCTATTATGTAGGGTTTTTACCAGAATATCATCTCTACTCTAGATGTTTTGCCGAAATCACTTAGGCATAACTGAACACCATGTTCCACACCACAAATTTATCCAAGATCCTTTAATCCAAGTGTAATGCTATATTTCATCCCAAACACCATGCCTCATCCACCCCAAATATTGAATATACATTAGATATAACCGCCCCAACATTCCACCCCACAGATCTCATATGTGCTACAACCACCACTCAAGAGGAAGGTACACGGGAAACCCAACTCCTTAATCTTAAATAGTGAAATAACAACTCAACACCATAATTCACATCTCCAAAACCACTATACAATATATACCATCCAAAATATATGACCATACATGTATTTTATAGCTACCAAAACCCAATACCCTAAGGTCAGTGGGCCTCAACTATGCTACAAGTGCCTCCAATACAATACAACCCACATCCCCACTCCATAATATCACTCTCAAACTAATATTGTACAATTAAACTCCTATAAATTCTCATTGAACCTCCTTAAAACGCATTCAACTTCCATAAACTACGAATTGATGGGTTATAAAGGCCTAAACAATTAAAAATATACCAAAATACATGTATGAGGAACCAATTTATAAGTTTATGGAAAATAAAATAGCTATTAAAATAGTTTCATAAAAAGTAGATAATCAAAAAAATTGTAGTATTTTCAAATATAACTACAATATTTTAATAAATATTTTTATGATTCAAAACATACCTAAATGTTGTGGACTTTTCGGAAAATACCCACTTAAACACTTGAGATAATTTCATAGTGTGGGAAATAATTATCCCCCAAGGGTTAAATGATGTCCAAATTAAAATATTTTCCTTCAAAATTTACTTTATGCGTCATAAATGTGGTTTTACTACTAAAATCTAACAACCATAAAAAATTTCAATGAAATGAAAAAAATATTATTAGAATATTTTTACCTACATCTAATAAAGACTTCTCGAGAATGGAAATCTGTAGGATTATGAATTTTCTAGGAGGGATATTATATGATTATTGGTATTAAATGTTTTGATATAGACATATACTTTATAAAATATAGAACAACTCTTAATTTAATAAATTTACCAGGGTTTAGTAAATAAGGATAAAATCATAATGATATAGTTGTGGGGGTAGAATTAGTGGATAATCACCAGTCACTGCTAGGAATCTCATAGAAAATATTTTTTAGAATACAAAATAGGAAGGTATTAGGGGTTTTAATTTTATTAAAACATATATGGAGGTTCATAAAACCATTATTGAGTTAACCATGATAGCGATTCCGTGATTATTTCTATCAACCATGGTAAGATCAATTATTACCTATAATACATCACATAAGTAGCCCAAAATCCTATTTGAGCCATGTTATCCCTCCCAAACACATGATGGAATAAGTTTTTCCAATAATAATAATACCGTTCAATGGCCCTAATAGGAAGACTCCGCCTTTATATTCGAATGGAATTGTACTAGGTAGGACTTTCCTACCAATAATCATTCCAAACCTTTTTAATCATGTTACCACTTTAATATATAAGAAATTAAACCGAAAATATATTATTTAAACATTAATAATAGTATGATATTGTTTTACAAAATGAAACCCATACTCACTACTTTATATTCCATTATGTTCAAGTTGATGATCCGATAAGTAATTTGAATCCCTATAATGATCATTATAAAAAATTATTAGGAAATTTTATCCCCAAACACCATAATTAAATGAATTATGTGTTGACTATATAGGTAACCAACAACAAGATACTATTAACTACTTAAAAAATCATTAAATAATGCGACAATTTATTAAAAACAAAAAATAAATGAATATATTAGATGAATATTGATATTCATAGACTAAAAAATCTATGTAGTTATAATCTAACTTCATATCCTAAAATAAATCCAAGAGGAAAAGAAAATATTGGTTCCCTAAATCATACTAGTGTTATTAAAATCCATAATCCATATGTTATGTAGTTTGAACTAGTAGAATTTGAGGATAATTCCATAATCTTCATATTAGATTGAAAGTATAAAATAGATACAAATCATATTAAATATTATAATATTTTAGTGTATATTTTAATGTATAGTGAATTTTTTATATAGTAGTCAACTTGAGAGAACTCATTGAGGCTTCAAAAAACTATTATGGCCTTTGGATGGTAAAAATAGTGTAGAAAATATCATAAAAATACCCAACTAACCACTTCTGTAATCTCAAATAATTTCTTAGTGAAGAATATTATTAAAAGAGGGATTGATAGAGTGTTTTTAAATACTTTTTGGATAGTTAGGGTTAATATTCATTAATTGGATGCATTTAAACAAATTCATATATATATATATGATATATTATTGAACGATATGTGTACCCAAAAAAGAAGATTAAAAATTAGTTATAAGGTGAATCTCAGAAGTAATATTTATTAAATAATTAAATATATAATACCCTTTAAGTGAAAAGACAAAGTGACCACTATAATTTCATGAATAATAATGTAGAATAGGTTTTAGACTGCAATTCCAATCTTAAGATGCTCAATTAAATTGATTCCTCACTCAGTTAACTCTGCTATAATGTTTAGACAAATGAAACCATTTGGTATTATGACTTAGATAGATAATAAGATAACTACTAGATCTTCTAGAATAATAGAGGATGTTTTGGTGAGAGAATTTTTTTACTGTTTACATTTAATTATTAGATATTTTGTATTATAGGTTTATTATAAATGTGCCATTAATTTCTTAAAGAAAGTTTCTAAAAAATGAAAAGGAAGTTATAAATTTACCCAAGGGAACTCTTTTATTAGAATTTAAAGCTTGAGTTTAATATTTTATTATTTTTCAGTTAATGAAAAATCCATAAGAGAACCATTTATCATGTGAATTTTATTTTTATATTGGGTTTCCATTTAAATAATTCTAAATTATGGATGTAGTGAATATTCATTGAAAATAATGAATGAATTGATGTGATTACAATTATTGGTAATAACCAGTAATCTGATGAGGTGGAGTTAGAATTGGTAATTGTAGTGATGTGTGGATGATTAAAGAGAATTCAAGAGGGAACAATGGACCATCGCACCACATTAAAGGGCCAATGCATCTTACCTTGTACAACCTAAAAAAGGAATAATATAACTATCATTTAATCATAAATGTTACGAATGAATACTGGGACTCATGGTTACATTAATTTTATAATAAAAAATCACATGGATATTATAGAAATAAATCCTTGGGTAAAAATGTCAAATACATGGATCTAGGAACGTAATTTTGAGTCCAGTTGGCTATGGGTAGAAAGGCATGTGATAATTTTATAAAAAAATATTTATTGGTCATTATTTTATTTACTTTAAGGGTATAAGGTAATATTTTAAATTATTAATTTAGGTTATTAGAACCAGGTAATTTTCAATCACCCTTCAATTATAAATAGTTTCTCTATGAAATTATGTCTTTCCCGGATTTTTGATAACTAGAGACCAACTACAGAAATACAGAAGTGGGGGTGGGGGGTGATTTTCTAATTGAATTTTTCTTAACTCAAAAAAACACAAAATTTAAGTCATGAAAAATTAGGATATTTTCATAACACATATAATAATATGAAATAAAATAATAAATAAAAAATATCATACAATATAGATTTATAGTGGTTCAGGCAATGAAAATTCCCTAGGGCACTCCACCAACACTCAACTCCAATAGTTTGGAGATTTTCACTATAACAGTCCCTTTATAAGGTATTTCCATTAATTTTCCCAAGAACTACATTACTAAGTGAAAATATTCAAAACTTGGTACAATATCATGAGATTTTATTTTACTATAAAAAGGAATTATAATTCACTAGCCTTTAAGGATCATTTAATAGAAACCATCATAGAGAGAGAGGTGGTTTAAATAGAGTTTATAAATACACTAAAAAGTCATAAGATAAATTTAAATAAGAGAATAAATATATAATAGAGAGAACAATAATGAACTGAATCTTTAGGAGAGTATTTAAAAAGACCAAAATGATGATCTTCATAGAAATATTTCCGAACATATGTATTCTTAATCATTTCATGTTAAATAGAGCATCACAAAAAGTGCTTCAAGTGAGAGTTCATAGTTTATTATGAATGTTACTATGTTATTTTATATATCTGTTATTCATAGTAAAAAAAATACATTCCAAAACTTCCATTTCAATTTCAAAACATAAGATCCATAAAATTCATTCTTTGAAATAATTTATAGATGTACTTTTCTAAGAAAATACCTCATGATAGTGCTTTACATTAAATTATACTTGTATTTCCATATATTCTCAACACATGTAACTTTTTATAATAATTTTTACTACAAAAATTAATAAAATAATTAATACAAACCCAAAAAAATTAATTTTAAATGAAATTGTACAAATATTAATAAAAAATAGGTTACAAAACGACATAGATAATTCCAGTTCCCCACATAGCTAAAATCTAATGATTTGAATTGATGTAGCTTAATTGATCCATGTATTCAGTCATCTCAGAGCTGATATCATGTTTCCTATTTCAAATGGAATATTCCACATAGCTAATTTCACTTAGATATTTTCATATAGATAATATACATTGGAATTTTTCACATATAAAAATTATTCACATAACCTTATAGATCAGGTATCTAGATTGAACATAGATAGATAATTGATGTATCCATTTGGAACTACATAGATTATTTCTAAATGTATCCAACTTATATAGCTGGATACTCTACTTAACTATTTGGCAATGCTATTTGATCTATGAATCCAATTTCTCATGCTGGTGATTCATCGGTGTAAGATGTTTTTATGTAGACATTTTCATGACGTAGAAATTTCCCATAGATGAATACTTCACATAACTAATTTGACATAACTAATGAATTGAATTAACCATTTATCCCTGATGAAAATTACCTCACAATTCTTATTTTCCATGCTAAGAAAAATTATTACAGACTTCATATTTTTAGATCTAACTGAAGAAATAATTAAATAATTATAAAACATAATGAACACACTTAAAAAGAAAATCATTAGTGATATATGAAGGGTAATTGAGATAATGAAAACATTAAGTACATGTGATATTTTGGAACAACAATATTAGTCCTATAATATCCACCTTTTGGTTATCACAAAACCCATTAAGCATTAATCATGAATCCTTAAAAGGTTTTGTAAATTTTTTTAGAAAACTATCTGATATATATATATATATATATATATATATATATATTCTATAAAATGTTGTGTTTATCTATTGTTCTCCCCCATAATCAGACTACTAACAAGAAGGGTACTTCTCCCCTATTTAAAATTCTCTCGAATTTTTTTCCCATTTTATGTCATTAAAAAAGAAGGGAATAAAGAGAAAAAACATAGTTAATATATAATTTAGAGTGATGAAATGTTGAGATTAAATAGTTAAACTAAATTTGAGAACATATAAAGACATGAGTTTTGTAAAATAGAAAATAAATAATTTAAAAAAATAAATAAATAAAACATGAAATTAAAAAACTAAGAAATAGAAAAAGATAAAACATAAATTAAATGAAAAAAATCACTAAGAAAGTCAATAAGAAATTTATAAAGAAGGATTTTATTAATTATCATCATTATTAAAAAAATAAATCCAATTAATACCCAAAAATACATATATGAAACACTATTCATAAGAAAATGGTTTATGGATTATCTCAAATAGAGATAGAGGTTAGGGTGGAGGTTTATTGAAAGTAGGAGAGGCCCAAGAGGTAGTATGAGAGTCCATAATTGGAGGAAACTTGGATTCCCACTTTCTATAGTTAAAAATCCTACAAATAAAAATATTGATTCACCAATTATATTTTAAAAAGGCATGATGAGAAATCCATCATGATTTTATAAGGATGTAGTGAAATCATAGGATCCATCATTGGAAAGGTCCAACTTATTTGGAGATCCCAAAGGTTGAGCCTCTTCTATAAATATTTCAACTATAAGAGAAAATACCTTGGAATATTATCAGAGATAGGTCTTGGATAGATTATAAATATTATTTACTCATTGGCCGGTAGCTATAAATGTTTTGGATGGTAATGGTTCAAGAAATCTCCTAACTCTATGATAAAGAAGAACATTTTCACACATGTCAAGTCCAGTTTATGATGTTTCATATAAAAATTTATATAATATTAGTGGATTTATATCTAATCATATAGGAATTTATTTTTATAAAATTATTAATAATTCATATAAATGTTTCAGGATTTCTAAAAGAAAATATCTGAGGATCATTGACTACGAAAACATATTGGGAATTGGAGTGAGGTGTAGAAGTTTCAATATATGAAATATTCTGAATTTTATTGATGTAGACTCGAAACTAGATTAGATTAACTTCTAAAGATGTCATATTTGGATCCTTATTATCTTGATACTATAAATTTATATAATTCTTGAAAAATAGGTAAAGAAGCTTGAGGAACTGGGACACAAAGACTATATCCGATTTCAATCGGCATAAAGAAAGCCATATTTACAGTATGTTTTCACTAAATTAATAATAATTGATGGAAATTATATAATAATCTATATTCTTCAATGTTAAATTGATATAATTAGAGTATTATCAATCTTTTAAGAACTAGAATATACTTGTAAAGATACTGTGTATATGACTTAAACTTCCATATAAATCCTGATTAGTATATTTGTAAAGTATAAATGACTTCTGGTTAAAGTAACAATAAAATGAGAAAAATTACCTTGAACATCATGAGATTATCCCTTGATATATTTTATCTTAACACTTATATATTCATCAAAATATCCCAACATGAAATTCAAATACATACAACTACTAACAAAATTTTTCTAAAAATTCTATTATGTCCTACAACCTTGAAAAAAATATATTATTGAATTCTTTCATCAACATAGCTGTGATCATATCCCACCAAATATATTGAATATGAGAGGAAATAGAATTGAAGTCAAAAGATATCTGATAAAACTTATTCTAAGATTCATGAACCTTTAATGGTTAAAATGTATAAATGGATGTTGGTTAAAATTCACTAAGGATTTCAATCAAAATTATAATGAAACATCCTAAAGTGTGTAATATATCCTTGATTTCTAAGTGAATTATCTGAATTGCACAACTAAATATTAGGACATAACATATTGAAAAATAAACATTTTATGAATCATTTCCATTTGATCCGCAATAGGAACACCAAGATCATTCATCTCAAATTTCGTAGAAAAGACTCTTCTTAGTCTATATATTTGAATTTAAAATTCTCAAGATCATTAACATTCATCATAAAGAAAAAATATAGTAAGTGTTTTTGGTTTTTTATCATGTTAGTTTATATTTACATTATCCTAACTACCCCATAAAAATCATCTCTATAAACTGAAATTTCAGGGAATTTTATGATATCAAATTTAGAGTATATCGGCTCATTATTTAACTCATTATAATTTCCTCAAAGGTTACTAAATATAGTAATTATATAATAAGTAATAGTATCAATATGAGAACTTTTAGAACCATTACTAATATACGGAATATCCTCTTTCAGATAAGGAGGTGATGGATGGGGTGATGGAGTGTGAGAAATGTTAGTGGACTCCATAAACACATCCCTATAACTATCTCCATCATGATTCGGTGATCCAGGGAGAATTTTATTCACTTTAGGGTACTCCATTATTGGTTCATCTCTTTTCACTATAAAATAACCATTAGCACAATTACAGCTGGACTTTCCTCATGAGAAACATAAGCTATCTCAATAGTTGGATCAGTATAATGAACAACTTCAACATATCCACAAACTTTATCTTCATGGCTCTGGATAGCTTCTTCCATAGAATGTCTTATTTTTAGAACTTGAGGCTGGGATCTGGTAACCAATGAATCATAAAACTCCTAGGAAGGAACCATCTCATCATGGGCTATATCCCGTGGTGGTGAGGATTAGAATGTCTCTCCTTGAGTTACTCCTTCCTATCCATCATGTCTTCAGAAATTTAAAGGTGCATTCCATAAGTATCTAATAGTATTTAAGATGAGTATATAAAAGTTAATTATTTTATAGAACTACATATCTTTTACTTCATTCATATCCAATTATTTATTCTTTAACACTATGGAGAGGAGCCTTACATAAGGGTAATAATTTAGAATCACTTTCCCTTGATAAATGTGATGCATAAAACACATCATATTCCTATCCAAATTCAACATAATAATGTTAATCTGGATATATAAGAGGTAAATGTTTTGAAATAACATGTTTTCTATTTCTTCATCTCTTTGAGAAATAATGGTATGAATGAACTTACAGTAAACCTTATATTCTGATTCTATGTCCTTTACTTCTTCAAAAAATAATAGGTTTTAAAGGACAACCTAAACATATCAAATGGTCCTATGGAACTCATACCAACTGGAGTTATCGAAAGATAAAATAACCTTTATTAGGATAGTGAAATATATCTTCTATTTCCATTGATGCAAAAGAAAAAGATTCCCATTGAAATTCAATAATAGTACATCATATCCACTACCAACCTGGATCTCTATAATACTCTTGAACTCATTCACCTCTTCCTCTAAAAAGAATCCAAACATAGACTCATCAAAAATGAACTCGCATCCATTAAACTAAAATACACTCCTTAGTAACGCATTAATACTCTTTATCCATTCCATATACATGTATTTTTTTGATGAGAATTATATATAGTGCACCACCTCAGATAACTTTCTAGGATGAACCATAACTTCCATCATGTACAAAATTGGATGTTCCCATTAAAGAATATCAATAGATGTTCAAGAGGGAATTGAGAGAGTGAGTGAGGAAAATAGTAATAGTTCAACTTTATAAAGAATTAATGTAATCTATGGTTAAATGGTTTGAGGCTCAACATAGAATATTAGGTCACCTTTTCGATTTAAAAAAGGGTTGCCTAAAATATTTGAAATTTTGGGTTGATCCTAACTTCAAATAAGTTAAAAAATAAAAAAATAAATAAAAAACCAAATTTTCCTTCCAGAAAAAGGATTCCAAATGATTTTGTAAAATTGAATGAGTTATAATTAATTATATAAATAATAATAAAATTAGAATAAATTAATTTACCTTCCACAATAGATTAAAATATTAATTCATTAATAATAAAGGTTTAAATTGAAATTCAGAGAAATAAGAAATGTTATACCCTTTTAATTTTAAATAACCCCAACTATATTTTAATAAAACGAAACAATTTTTTTTAAAAGTATTTTATTTATAAAAACCACTAACTAGTTCTCAGTAGAGACGAATTTGAGAGTGATATTACCATTTTGACCATGATCTCTCATGAAATGATTCCCTTTAAAAATATACATTATTCTAAAATGGTTTATTAGATTCCATGAAATGTTGATATCACTACTGTTATAACATTTTATTGATGAATAATTAAAATTTAATAAAAATACACTTAGTCATGTTTCATCCAAAACAACTATATATAACTACTACTAAAACCTATGTACTATTATTTAGTAGAAGATAATGAAAGAAAGAGTTATTTCTTACTAGATCAAGACACTAGTTATTTTCTTAGAATCTGTCAGGTTCCTATGGGTGTTCTTCTAATCTTGTTTACGACCACAAAAATTTACATATGTATTAAATGTAAAATTAAAATTAGATGTTTCTATAAAAAATAAGGAAAGTGAAATAGTTCATTTATAATATAGTACAATTATTTTGGGATATTTAAAATAAAATTCCCTCAAATTCTATTGAAAACTCATACATAAGAATACATTGAACATGATGTATATTTTTCTAGAATTCAAATATATTCACGTCTTAATTTTTCCACTTTATAACATATTTGTATCAACATTCGTATGTTCATCGAAGTGATGAATTTTTTAATAAATCATTATAGATTTATATACCACTAATTTCAAGTCTAAACCTTTTAAGTAAGTCATGTAAGTATTTAATTTGATTTAACACATTACAAAAGTTGTTTTGATAAAATAGGAAACCAAACAATTAATTTATCTGACCCATTATATTAATTTAAAATTCCTTTTTACATCCTTTTCGAAAATTCATTACACAATTTTACCATTTTTTGTTCAAAAAAACACCAACATATATCTGAACTAACAAAATATTTGAAGATTATTTTTTCATGAAAATTTTATAATTCTACTTTCTTATAGAATTATATTGGATCAAAAAAGAACAAAAATTTTCATATTAAGCTCTATCTTATTATATAAAGACACAAATAGCTTTGGTATGTTTGAAAACTGAATTTAGAAAAATAGTGATTTTCAAAACCTAGATTCATTCAACATACAATTCCTTCATAAGAAAACAATTTGCAAATTAATATTTTACATTAATATAATATAATTAGAAATTCATATATGATTCATAGACTAGAATAATTCCAATGGATTATAATATAGATATAGGTGAAAAGGACTATTTATAATCTATACCTTTCATTTTTTAAAACCTTTTTATATTAACCTAAATTTATTCCTAGTTATCAAACAATGATCTTCCTATTTATTCCTAAAAATCCCATTTTCCTACTATTTTATAGAAATAAGGTCTATTAAGTAATTCCATAAACCTTTTATTCTTTAACTAGTTTCAATATTATTACATTTTTAAAACACAAATCCAATCTTATTAAGATTTTTTATCTGTTCTAGTTTTATTTGAGATAAAAGGAAGTAAATTATATAAGATTTTCTAAATTCATTCTAGTTCTTATCCCTTTATCTAAATTTCATATAACATTTTCTATAGAAGATTTTTTTATGTTATAGGTTGTCTAGGTGGCACACTATTTGGTTCACAAGTTATCATCTTTTCAGGATTTGATTCACCAAAATGAGGTTCAATATCATCATCAATTTCATTATCAAAGAGAGGTTTATGTCTCAATTTTTCATACAAACCACTTATCTAATCAACTTTAGTTATTTTGTGATCAAATGTTTCACCTCAATGAAATTACACATGAGTTTATTCTTCAAATATATTTGAACTTTTGTTAAAAACTCTATATGCCTAAGAAGTATAAAAATTGCCAAGGAATATTCCTTCATCATCATCTAGATCAAATTTTTCATGATTATCAATGGTTTTTAGAATATAAACATTCCATCCAAAAAACGTTAAAGTATCAAACTTTTTTCTTTATATTATTCAATATAAAATAATGAATTTTATTAAAAATAGGTATTCTTAGAACTAAATTTATGAAATAATACAACATCATCCAAACAAATAGTGGGAAGTTTATTTTTGTTTTTCATTTTAATTATAGTTTCTTGTAAATTACTAATACTAAATTTAATAACACCATTAAATTGAAGGTTCATAGGCTAAGGAAAATTATATTTGATATCAGATTTTGAATAATAGAAATTGAACTCATTATTTTAAAACTCTACTCTAGGGTCACTTATAAAAGAAATAATATTTCTATCTTTATTTTTTGAAAAAGTTACAAAAAATTATAAACACGAAATAATCTTCACTCATAAAACTAAAAAACAAAACCCAGGAAAATATAGAAAAAGAATCAACTAACACATAAAAAAAATATTTTCCTCTTCAAATTTCTATTTTAGATGGCCACAAAAAATTATTTTAATATTTTCAATAGGTATAAAAGTATAAACATCTTTATTTAATTTAGAAAATGACTTATGTTGCATTCCCATTTGGAATGAATCAGATAGTTTTTTTCTATTCAATTTAGGTGGAGGAAAATAAAATACTAAATTTATTTATGATTTTTTTAAAGGAATTGTAATTAAAATAATATATTCTTCTATTACAAATATAAGATTATTTTGTTTCATAATTTAAGGATTTCACTTTAAATCTAAACAATAAAGTATAGAATTTATATTAATTATCTATTCAAGCTGGCTTAAATTTAATAATATTTTTCTAAATAGAACAATAATTATTTTAAATGTAAAAAAATAACATTCATCACATTTTTTGGAAATACATTTCATATTATTTTAGTCATTCAACATATATAAATTAGTTGATAAGGATTTATTCTAGATTACTAATAGATCCAAGTCCCTTGATCTCAAAGTTATAATTTTGACCAAAAGTGACACAAACGATATCAATTTTAGATAGAGAGTGAAAATTAGATACATATCTACTCATATTTCTGGATAATAATATCTTTATATACCAATTCACATTTACTCTTTTACTCCTTTTACCCATAAATAAAAGTATATAATTTCTTTGTTACCCCTATTCTATTAGACTAAGCAATTTTAGTATCTAATGACTTAGGAAACCAAATCTATTTCAATTGTCTTGTAAATCAAGAAATTAATTTGGAATTTTTTAAAACAATAGTATTTTTAATCCTAAATAATTGATTATTTCTTAATATAAAATTATAACTATATTTACCTAATTCTATAGAGTGAAAATAATTAAATTTGGATGGAAAATATTTTATTATTATTTTTAGGAACCAAATATTTTTATTTAACTCTCAGTTCTCTCCCAAACATCCTAATGAAATTTTATTTTTTGGAATTTATTATTTAAAATAATTTGATTCATGTTATTTTCATCCTTTGTAAAAAACATGAACAATATTTAATTTCTCAGACCTATCTTTACATGATTCTAATTTTTTCATCATTTTTTAAATGAAATAATAAAAATTTCAAGTTTATTTTTCAATTATAATATATTTACTAAATTCCTGTTTTTCTTTAACAACATCATTGTTTGAAGTTTTGAGGGATTTTATTTTTCCTTTCCAATATTCATACTTAGTCATAAGCTTGGTACATAATTCATGTTATTATTTAAAAGAGTAATTTTAATTTTATGATTTAAATTTACACCAAGATAAATAATAAAAATTGTCCTCCTTAGAGTGTTTGATAGATAACATATTATCCATTTGATTAAAAATTTTATTTTGGGAATTTGACAATGTATCATCACTAGAATCCTTCTATGTACTGCATTTTATTTTCATTGATTTCATCCCTTTATTATTATGTCCACCCTTTGTGAAATAAATTATCTCAAGATTATCATTTTATTTATGTTGAGTTAAGTCCATATTTATTTTCCCAAGCTTATTACACTCATATAAGACAACATATTTACCATTTCCCTATTTCTTCTAGTGCTTATTAAAGGTTTTTTAAAACCAATTATATTGATATTGAACTTTTCTTTATCTATCTCCCAAAAAGTGAAAGTTCATTATCTAAACTATAGTTACATGAGGTATCTACTTCTATAGATGATAAATAAATTTATATACTCTTGTTCTTCATATCATATATATATTTATAAACATTTAATGCAACATTTTGCTTTTTCAGATTTTTTTGATCACCATACTCAACATCCATTTTAGATTTTCACATAGTAATTTTACCAATAAGTTATATTATTGTAAAATATTTGATAACTAATGATTTTCTAATGGTATATAAGATTTAAATATATCCATCTGGAAGAATTTTGGGAATTTTCAATTATATATCTAGTTCATAAATAGGTGCTACTAAAGAATAAAAAATATTTAACTCCATAGTAAGTATTGTATTCAATTGTGTGATTCCCTCTCTATCCAACATTCTGAAATAAATGAATTTCTTCTTGAAAGTATTATATAAAAGTTCTATCACATTTTTTGTTTCTTTATAATCAAATGATGTATTAGTATATGTATTATAATATGTTACATACTTTGAAACTTCATTGAACATGTTAATACATTGTCCACATATGATAGTGTTCATGTATTTGGAGTTTAATACATTATTGGATTCATTGTTAGTATCTCTTATTTTAGGATTAGTATTTGGAATTTCTTAAGGATTAATGACCTTATTATAAACCATCAGACCTAGGTTCTTCATAATGATTTCAATATGTGCGTTCTCATAACCCTAATTTTCAGTATTGAAGCATTTCCCTTTTACAATAGATATAACCTGTATTTTAAGAAAAAGACTAGCCATTTTGAAGATCATCTAAACACTTCATCTTTTTCATATATTATAACTCAATTGTCACATCCCCAAAAGTTAATTTGTGGTTGAAGACTAGCTAGACAAAGATTCCAGAGTGTGTGAATTGAGTTTTTGAACGTTTCATGGATTTTAAAATAACCCACTTTAAAGTATTGGAAATATTAATTTTTCATAACACATGAAAATTGTGGAAATTAAATCAGAAAAAACATACCAAACACCATATATTTATTGTGGTTTCGGGAATAGAAATCCCATAGTTCACTCCACCAAAGATCATATCTAATATATTATTTATTTTCAATAGACTAGTCCTTTTACTAAAGTTTTTTATTCCTTTTCCCAAATAATGCTTGAAAGTGCACAATCAGTAGATACATCGAAAAATATCAGTAGATTTTACTAATCTCCATATAGGATTTAGAAATAATCGGACGTCAATGTTTGTTTACCTAGAATCGTAAGATAGAGAGAGGATAAAATAGTGTATTAAAAATATCTTAGTTATAAGATACAAATAATAGAATATAAGAACTCTATAATAGAGATAATAAGAGACAAATTATACAGGAAGAAAGTATTCTAAAATAAAAAAAAATAGTGATCATGAGAGTGCAGTTGTTGAACATGTATATTCATCTTATTTTCATGTAAAACTAAGCTGAATACAAAGATATTAGATCAACGTTTCTGTGTTTTTAGTGAATGTTCTTCTATTTTTTTATATATTCTCTTCTTCACATTAAAAAATACACCGAGAAAATTATGCTTAAATTACATAGAATGTGATAGAAGAAATTAGGGATATGAAATAATTTCTAGGTGTTTTTTATAAATAATATCTTAAAAATAATACATACCATTGAATTATACATTTACTTTTTTCTTATCTTGATACATGAAAATTTTTACAATCTATTTTACCATAATGAAATAATTGAATATTTAATGCATTCATGAACACATTATTTTCCACTAAAAGTATCGCAATAGTAATAAATATCATGTTGTAGAATTATATATTTGAATTTGGATCACCACGTAGTTGAATTCCACTAATTTGAATTCATGTATCAGAATTGATCCACGAATCCATTCTTCACTTAGATGACTACAGACTGTTGATTTCACAAAGAAAATTTCACATATCCAAAATATATAAAAATTATTCACATAGCTAAATTATTTTTCATATAATTATTGATCATGTAGATAAATTATACATAGAAAAATGAATCATATATCTATTTGGAACAATGTAAATGATCTCACCATGTGTCCAAATTACATAGATTATTACTCCCTTTGAGTGATTCATGTATCCATTTGATATACATATCTAGTGTATCATATAAGAAATTACATGTATCCATTATTGTGATGTATCTATTTAAAATAGGAAAAAACTTAATGTAGCTGATTTTACATATATGATTGCTTGACATAGTTGTTTCTCCACATAGTCGATTTCATCAGATAACTAACTTTGCATACTTATGTAAATTTCAAGAAACGTCTCATATTTTTATAATTAATAGTAGAATGAATGAAATAATGATAAAACCTAATAAAAAACTTAAAAATAATATAATTAGTAACATATGAAGGGTATTTTAGATCATTAAAACATAAATTACATTAGACAGTATAGAAGAAAATTATTAGTCTAACTATTTTAATTAGTAAAAAATGATGATTTTGTTCTATATATTGAAATATTAATATCTTCTATATATATGAAATGTATTCATGAGTTTTTAATTTAAATGATATATTGGTGATCCATGATCACAAATGCACTATTTCTTTCCTCAACCATAGTGATTCATTTTCTATATTAGATTCAATGCATTTTTAATCTTTGTTTAAATATTAGTCCGGACTTCTTATAAATTGTTTACAATTGTTTTCACCCAATATCACACCTTTCCATTAACCTACCATCATTCAATATGAATAATATTCCACCCTATTTATTACCCATAATTTTGTATCAGACCACATGTTGAAATTTTAGAAATGTATCCTCTTATTTCCTTTCATTTTCCATTATCAAATTGTCTTCCAAAATTTTCCACCCATTACCAAAACAATTACCTTTAAAACATTAGAATCTTACCCATATAGGGATTGATCTATGTTTTTATTGATTCAACTATCATACATCCATATTTTTATTTCTATTTACTTTTTTTAATTTGGTCATAAAAAAGTTCTTTTATTGATCTTCAATCGTATTCTTTACTTCATTATGAATAATTATTTTCTACGGGAAAAATAAAACAAAAAAAGAAATATAGGACCCATTTTTACCTTATATTAAACCATATATTTCCATTTTTATCTTGTATAACCATTAGGGAAAATAACATTTATTTAACCAATCCACCATTCTTTATCCTTTACCCATATATTACCTACAAATATCCACATACTTCCATTTTCAACTTGTTCATACTCAAAAAGGGTGTGGAAAAATATTTCCCAACTCCATAATAATTAGGGAAGTATTTTCAGAATGTTATATCTATAAAAAATTATTTATATTTCATTGTATATTTGGATTTCAATTGATAATTAAGAGTGGGGAGAAATAAGAAACAAAATTCATAATTTTGTACCTTTGAATGTGTATGTGAATGGGTATGCTTGCACACATGTTTGTGTCTTTAAAATTTTGAGTGTGTGTGTAAGCATTCATATATAAATAACATTTTATGTGTACGTGTGTGTGCATATTTGGGTGTCTGAGTGTGTGTTTATCATTGTCTTTGAATATTTCCGTGTCTATTAATAGTCATGTTACTTATAATTTTATATGTTTTTGGGAAACAAATTGATCATGTTATCAATGAAAGAAGCTAATGTTGGTCCTCCACATATAATTCTATGAAACTCCTAATGCAATATTTGGTGCTCTATTTTGAGAAACATCATGATAGAAATTTAGAGAATCTTTTTGTGAACATTGACCACATTTAGAGTCAATAAATACTAAGGATGACTTATAGTAACACAAAATAAAATTTGAATCAATGTTACCTTTAACAACCTGAGTTTTATGATATATTTTCCTATAATAAATTTAATTTCTTTAATATATTTTGTTTATAAACAACACAATGTTTTTATGAACCACAATGTACTGTTATAATATTTTGATTTAATGTGATAATTATCACATAGTCATTGGATTGGAGAGTATTAATTGAATAAATAACATTATAAAAATTATATATAATGGTTCATTTTAAATTTAAGGCATTGAATAATTATTTGGAAACATGTTCTAGATATTTAGAAAAGTATTTTTATGATTCTAAAATATGTTTTCATCAAAACTGGTTTTTATTAAATTTTGTGCATAAAACTTATAATTGATTTCTTCCGATTTTATAAATTTTATTTCGTATAAAATATATTATTTTTAAATAATAATATTAAAAATAGTGTGGGGTTAATTTCTTGGAATTTTATGAAAAGGTTGATTTTTGAGTGAATAGTGTAAATTCAAATTCATAAAGAAAAATATCATTTTTAATCAGTATTTTCTAAGATAATTATTGATATACATTGGTTTTAAAATTTAATTAGAAAAATATTGTAATAAATAATTAAATTTATACCTTTTAGATTATTATTATACATTATATTGGTATAAAAATACTTATACACAATAGAATACATTTTCTAGAAAACTACTTTTAGTCACATATTTTGGGTTTATTTTGAAATAAATTACTGAAAATTATAGAAAATTAATATTTTAATATTTATTAAATATTATTAATAATAATGATTAAAATTATGTAATAATTATGTAATAATTTTTTTATAATGAATATTAAAAATAGGGAAAATATTTATCCACACTAAAAGGGTAAATTAGGTTTTCCTAGGATAAAAGTAAGTGATAAGGCCACAATGTTTCATATTAATTCTTATCAGATGAAGTTATTTAAATACTCTTAACCATAGGCTCATTATTAAATTTTTTATGTGTCAATTTTCTATGAAAATGACTTAATAATATATTAATCCTTTAAAAAAATTCAGGTTGTGTCCCTCTCCCCATATAGAAAAGGACATCCCTTCGATCTCTTCTTTACACCAATTTTAAACATGTAGCTTTAAAAATATCTCTCCAATTATAATTTAAAATTTATTATGAATTATGCAGTGGAAACCATTTCTATGTTCCTTTATAGGGGATCAAATGGAGGTATTCAAAATAATAGGTAATTATTTTTACCAACTATTTAAAATGTATTTATTCATATACATCAAATAAATATATTGTAACCATATTAAAATAAAAAATCCAATTTATTAAATATAATTAAATTTTAATATAATTATGTTAGGATAATTATTAACCTCATATCTATCCTACAGAAATCAGAAACATCACCCTTGTGTACGTATGACTTACCATCTCTAATTAACAATGTAATTCATTTTTTATCACCATTTTTTTTGGATGTTTATAATTATCGAACTAATGAATGTATATTATATTTATGAAAAAACAAATTCCATAAAATATAACATATCATTTACCTTTTTTATATTTCCACTCATTAAGAAATAATAATGTTTCTCGTACATATTTGTGGACAACCACATCTATGAAGTGATGTGAACCATTTTTCATATCCAATATTATTGTATTGTTCTAAATATGAATATAATTAATATTTATTATATTTTTATGATGATTAACATTATGGGGATGGTATAATCATGATTATTCAAGGAATGAAACCATTAAAACAAACATTACATGAAAAATAATCATTCAACACATAGAAATGATTATTTTAATAATTAATTTTTGATAAATGTCTATTGTAATGTTATAATTTGATCATATATGATATTATAAGTAAATATATGGATTTAGTATATAATTATAATAAATATAAATTTATTATAAATGAGGTTAAAATCACTAATGAGGTATGTCAAACATGAGGTCAGGGATTTCATTTATAATATCATTTTATTCTGGGATTATTTATTTTGAGCTTTACTTTGAGAAAATTAGATAATAATAATGTTTTAAACCCCATTAAATTTATTTTACTAGGTTTATTTATGGGTTTTAAAATTTTTTTTTCTTGTTGGCTAAAATTTGATCGATAATTAATAAGTAAGTTACATGTATGAGACATTCCTTTAAAAGTAATTATTTCTATATTTATTTTAAAATATTTTTTTATATCTACATATTTTCCAATTTTTTTTGAATCATGTGTTTAATATTATACAATGATTTATTAAATTTATTTTTCCCATGCATGAATTTATATAAAAATGTCTAAAATCATTCTTATTGTAGTTTTTCCAATAATTTACTTTTTAAAAATAGTGTGAATGAAATATGTGTCTTAATATACTCAACATGAATGATTTTTCCTGATTTTATTAAGAATCATTTCATTTAATATTCCTTTATATGTTTCTATGTCTATTTTTAATGAATTTTTTTCCCTAAAAATATGGACATCGTTGGATTTTAAATATATGATCTCAAAAAGAAGTTGTTACTTTCCATCAGAAGTGTTAACATGATCATTTAGTGGTATATAAATCCACGAAAAGAACCATTGATGTTATTAGGGTTATGATGTAATGATAAAAAATTTATGTTTTCTCTAGGTGGATTATTATGATGAAATATTGATATTATAATTCTTGAATCAATATGAATAATTGATCACATATAAGAAAGTTTGTTAATGTATTGTATTGAGCATGAAAAATATGATGAATGCACAAGACATGCAAGTGAATGAAACATACTGGTTATATATAAAACCAAGATTCCTTAACGAGTCTTATGAGAAAAAAATAGTAGGAATTCAATATTAAATGTTTTTTTACACCCATATATTTATTAATATTTATTTATTTGTTGACATGAGATGATGTTAATATTCATGATATCTTGGATGGTAGGCCTTGATAATGAATGCCTAGAATTATGCATTTAATTTATTGAAAATTTATTTTTCATTATCCTTACATTTTTTATTTTATTATAATCCATGGATTTTCAACGAACTGATTTATTTTATTAGGAAACATGTGTTTTTATTATCAATTGTACATATTTGATATGCCTTATTTACTAAAAATAAATTTTTCTATAGTTAACCATTATCAAGCATCTGAGATCACATTTTATTTGTTTTAATTCCCGATGACATGAATAATGATAAAATGAATGATAAAAAGTTTTTAAGAATTTTTATTATGCTATATTTTTATATTTCCAATATAATATTAAAATTGTGTATGTATATAGTTTTCTAAAATATCTAAACATTCAATCCTATGTGGTGAGACTTATCATATCTTGTACCAATGTAATATAGTAGGAACTAATGTTAGGACACTATATTGCGGCTGTTTATATTAGTATCAATGGTTATTTGGTAATAACCATGGGAACTATGTTTTAAATTAAAAAAATAGACATGATAGTTTTGATAATGATTTAGAGTATTTGAGAACTTTTACTATTTTAGGTATTTTTATTTTATGAATAAATATTCAATATGATTATGAGATAACTAAATTATTTCAATTGTTTAGTGTTGGTACCCAATATAAGAAATGGAATAAATAGTCATGGACAGTTTAGGGATTTCCCAGTTGAAGAAGAAAATAATTGTTGTGTTGGAACTATGTAGATCATGACCATATTAATGTTGCTAAATCTGTTTATGAAAAATAACCTCAATGGTATGGATAAACCTATTGTACCACAACATGATTCACCTATTATGGATTGATTCATGTTACATAAGAATACTTATTTTAATATAATTAATAATCCATTTGTATATGAACAATGAAAGTTCCTTGAAAAGTTTTTCCATGATTTTTGTAGTAAAGAAAGTGAAAAGGTTATTCGAGAATTTTATTTTTTAAAAAGATATAATGATAAATGGTGGTCATTTATATATAAAAATAAATATTTTGAAGAAATAAAAATCATATAATTTATAAATTTTAATGTGACATCCTTCATGAAATATTTCTCTCGAGAACAATGAGATGAAATGAAGAGGAATTTCCTCACATTAAAGAAGAAGGAAGAAGAAGGTGTGAGAGAGTATGAGGATAACTATATAATATTATCCAAAAAATATTTTGGACTATATAGGTTATTTGAGAAATAAGATTTAAAATTTATTTGAGGGGATTAATCCGAGTCTTTAAATGAAACTATTTTCTCAAACATTTTCATCATATGATGATATAGTATCATGTCCCATCAAGAAAGAGAATATATTTTATAGGTTTTATATCATCAAGGGAATTCAAAAAAAGGAATAATACAATTAATAACCAAGAAAAAATGAATACTTACATAAAGAATAAGTGGAGTATGAGATTTAAAACATGTGAACACTGCATAAACAAACACCCAAATACTGTCTAAATGTTAAAATGAGTTTGTTTCAAGTGCAGTGAGAGGGTTCATAAGGATATTGAATGTAAGGAAAATAAATAAACCACAGATATCCAGTTCATTAAATCAAAATATATAGAGAATTATTAAAACCAATATCTGAATATTTAATGGAAATTATCACAGAAGAGTACAAGGGGAGAAATCCAAGCTTATACAATTACTACATATGAATTGGAAGTTTCTATAAGTGCAGTGAATGTCAGAAATATCATAAAATATAGAAGAAAAAATGTTATATTTGATTCATGTTATTCCCAATATTTTATATTTCCATTATTTTTAATGGTCTCACATCACCACATGAATGATTAGATGTTGAGTTAGTAGTGAAAAGTCATAAGGGTACGATAATCACATCTTATGTCTATAACTCCTCTCTGATTGAAGTTGTTGGGAATGTGATTCCTGAATATCTTATTATTCTTCCTCTATTTGAATTTTGTTTTATTTTTTTCATGTATTGGATCTCTCTATATAGAACCCATAAAAATTTATTATGAATGGAATTTACATATTATATTCACAATAAACCTATGATTGTTAATTATTGTGAGGAAGAAACTGAAATGACAATGAAAATTACTTCCATCATATGGGTTTTATTATATATTCATGTGGGTGATTTACCAAAAATGCATAGGGAGGAAATAAAAATTCCAAAATTTGCTTACTTTTTGGAAGTATTTTGACTTATTTTCTTATTATGTTAATAGAATTCCCCTGAATCATGAATTTCAGGTTTTAATAGAAGTCTTACTTGGTGCTACACATATCTTGTGGACTCCAAATAATGTAGCAAAATCTAAGTTGTAGGAATTAAATAAGAAAATATATTATAATCTAGTTAAGTATTAATTCAACATAGTGCATCATCATTAGGTGCACCAATTACTTTTTTAATAATAAATATGGTGAAATGTTTCATTGCATTGATTATCAGAAACCTACCATGATCACTATTATAAATATTTATTTTCTATGCCGTGTATATGATATGTTTGATTAGCTATTAGGATGTCAATATTTTTCCAATATTTATATTTAATTTAGATATCCTAAAGAATGTTAAATAATGGGGATATATAAATGATAGCCATTCATATAAACTATGGCCATTTTTAATTTATATTAATTCAACTTGGACTTACAAATTCTCCTATAATCATTATGGTTTTAATTTGTATAATGTTTAGATATTACCTTTATTAGTTTCTGGTAGTATTTATAGATGAAATAATCATATTATATGTGTATGTAAGATCATGAAAAACATTTTTAGGTTTCAATAACGCCTAGATGTAGGATACTCTATATTCCAAATTTACCATGTGTGATTTTTTATAGAAAGTATAATTATTGGGATATATATTTTAAATTGAGGGTATAAAATTGAATCATTAAAAAGTGTAATTTATTGAAAAAATGGTCCAGAAAAACCATGGGGAATGAGATCCATAGTTTTATTTAGTTGGAATGGTAACACCCACATTTTTTTAGTTATTTATCATGGATATGAAATCCATTAACAATGTCGACAAAGACGGGAACCAAGTTCTTGTGGAAAAATGAATTTAATTATAATTTAAAATAACATATGAAAATTTTGGTCAAAAAACCTCTGGTTAATATACCTTATAGTAGATAAGGGTTTGGTATATATAGATATTCATCAAATAAGGGTTCGGGATGTGTCCTCTCATAGAATGTAAAGGTGATAGATTATTCCTTTCGTTAATTGATAAAACAGGTTAAAATTTATCCTACTCATGATTTAGAGATAAGAATAGTAAACTTTTTATTGAATATAAAGAGTAATTATCAATATGGTTAATGGGGTTATATATATAATGATTAAAAAAATAATTAAGTATATATTTAAAAAAAAAGAGTTGAATATGTGCTAAAGAATATGGTTAGATTTGATCAATGATTATGACTACTGAATACATTACTTCTCTAAGAAGGTGATCATGGATAAATATTCTCTAATTTAGAAATACCTTACCTTTTTTACATGATGATGATTGGAAATATATCAAATATTTAAAAATTTAGATAATATTAATCATGAAATCTTGAGGAAATGTGACAACTCATATCTATCTCAAATTTATTTTTAACCATCCACCAATGAGAGGTTGAAAAAGGAATTAATATAAGATGTGATATTTGAAAAGATGATGACTAATTTTCCAAAGTTCAACTATGATCATAATGTAATGATAAGGTTTAGGAAACAATAATTTCTTCTATAAATACCAGGCTTGAAGGAGGATCTCTTGGATGAATATCACAAATCAGCATTCAATGTTTATCCTAAAAGTGTGAAGATGTATTGTAATTTGAACGTGTATTTATAGAGGGATAAAATAAAAATGTATATTTTAGAATATGTATCCATATTCCTAGTGTTTAAATATGTTATGTTTTAGATACATAAGTATTTGAGGAGTTTACAACCAATACCCATACTAGAGTGGAAATGGGAAAATATTACTGTGGATTTCATCATTGGAGTCCCCACAACAAAAAAAGAGGACAATGTTCTTTTGGTTGTAATCATTAACTTTAATAAAATATTAATCTTTATTACTATAAAATAATATTTATCACTTTTTTATATAACACAATTACATATTAAGGAGGTTTTTAGATTATATGGATTGATAGTCTCAGAATTATCTAACTGGGATCCAAAGTTTACTATGTAGTTATAGAGAAGCGTTTGGAAAGATTTGGATATAGATGTGATTTTCAGTACTACTTATCATCCTTAAAACATTTATAGTCTTAAAGTACCATTAAAAATCTATAAGATATATTAATATCTTTATCAATATATTCAGAAGGATGTTGGGATCAACACCTTCCTTTTGTGGAATTTTCTTACAACAATAGATTTAACTCAAGTATTCAGATGGCTGGTTTTGAATCCATCTATGATAGGATGTTCAGAAATATAATTTTATGTGATGATGTCTGAGGAATAAATATACTAGGAATAGATCTAGATGAGTAAATAATAGGTAAGGTTTGATCCAATAAACTATAGAAATGGGAAGCCTAGATTCAGTAAAAAGGTTATGCTGATAATCATCAGTGAGATCTATAGTTCAAAGTTAGGGATAAGGTATTCTTGTGATTATATCCTTATAATAAGGTTATGGTATTTGGAAAAAATGGAAATTTGATACCTTAATATACTAGTCCATTCGAAATTCTTGATCATATTAATATGGTTGATGACCACTTGGCACTTCCACCGAATATCTCTCATGATTATTATGCATTTCATGCATGTCTCCTAATGTAGTACATAACTAATACTTTATATATAATGAACATAGAGGTTATAATATTGGATAAATATATATATTATGAGAAAAAATATAGTATAATTTAGATCATAGAGAGAATGTGATACCAAATAAACCCTTGAACTGGTAATGGTTTTTGTGAAACCATAAATTTGAGGAATCTATATAGGAACCCGATGATATGATGAGATAGAAGATTCATTACTTGTTAGTATTAAAAAAATGAAATATAGAGGGATTTTTTTATTTCATTAATATATTTCCTTAACCACAAAAATGATCTTAAACAAACCAATATATATTATTAAAAAATTATTATTTAATATAATGGTTTTTAATTATCTATTAGATTTTTGGGTATGAATATGATAAAAAATATTATGAAAAATATGTATAAAATTTCTATTTAATAAAAATTTATTGATTAATTATTATGAAATAAGTATTTAATTTTCAGTAGAGTCATTCTATGCTTCAAAAAAAATTCTTTAAAAGATTTTTTTTTGCATTTTATGTGTGGATATTATAATTATTTTCGAACATTTTTTAAAATTTAATTTTATAAATTGGATATTATTTTTTTTAATTATCATATTACAATTATCTTAGGGTGATTTGTATGTATCTTTTGGTAAAATGTTATTTTTTGGTGATCAAGGTGATTACATATTTTTAAAGAAACCTCTCTTCCTTTTTCTATTGTTTTAAATTCCCCATATTAATTTTTATTGGTTTTAATATTTTATTAGTTTTCTATTTTTAGGATAAATTCAATTTATATCTTTTTGATCAATATTATATTTTATCTTGGTATAAAAATATGTTTAGACTTAAAATGAATTTTCTAGGAAACCATTTTCATCATATTTTGTGTGTTTCTGTTAAAATATATTTGTTGAACTTATAGAAAATGATTCTTGTAAAATTAGTTCCTTATTCATTGTTATATAATCAATATTTATTAATAATTTAAACTTAATTTTTTTCCTAATGAATATGAAAAATATTAAAAACGTGCAACCACTACAAAAGGGTAAATTGGGTTAACCTTGTTTATATCTATGTGATAAGGCTAAAATTTTTCATCTTAATTATTATTAGACAAATTTATTTGGACCCTTATTATATTAGTTTTAAGATTTAATTTTTTATTGGAAACATTTAAATCAAAATGAATTGATAAAATTTTAATCCTTTATAGATTTCAAGGTGTGTCTCAATTTCCACTAATTAATGTATACACTTCCTATGTCATCTTTACACCACTTTGACCCCTCTATCTCAACCAAAACATGACCAAATATATTTCCAAATTCACTATATATGAACTAGAGCATCTTGTATTGTTAGAAAAGTTTTCCAATTATCTTTAATAAAGGATATAATAATAGTCCACCGAAGAAGAGCTAATAATTTTTACCGAATCATTAAAATTTATTTATTCATCTACATCCTCTAAATTTATTGTTTTTATTTTTTAACTTGTCAATCACTAGATTGTGTTATAAAGGTATTAGTCCACTTTCCTTATAGTTTTGGTTAAACACATTCATCTTCTATAATATATACTATTCGTTTTCTACATCTACTATATCATCCATCTTTTATCATATGTCCAGAAGATAGGGCCACCCACACATTTCACATTAATTTGAATTTTAGCAATTTTTGAACAAACATTGAGTGAGAGATAAAAAATTGAAAATGTTTTATAATTTTATTCATATTTCATGGATGATAATGTAAATCTTACTTAAATTTTATTTCCCCATTAGGCTATAAAATTGTTGGATCAAATGAAAAGTGTAGGTCTATATATAGAAGGTGTCCCATAAACACTTGGGATGACATGAGTTTATCCTTGATAACACGTTTTGTCCAATTAAATTATCATAGGGGCCTCAAAAATAACCTTTAAAGACACACCCAAGGAATTAAGAGTGATTAAGATTAGGGAGAGGATAAGGAAGTTTTGTGGATTTGTGAAAAAATTTAGGAGGATCTGGAGGAAACCATGTCACAATTTTTACATATGCTCAATCAAATGATAAATAATTAGGTGTATATGTACTACCATGTCAAGATAAATTTTTTTCCACAAAGATACAAATATTTATTAATACAACAAAAGGATTAGGAAAATGTTGAAAGCAACTATGTCGTTAAACTAATATATAAAATCAAGGAATGATATTGGAGAAACATGTAATCATGCAGAGGTATTTTATTGAAAAATAAAAAATATAATTATCCCTCACAAGAAACATTTGTTTAAGGACAACATAATAATGAATGAGGATATGAATTGTTTTAAATTTAAAGGGTTCATCTCAAAAGCGAGTGTCCAAACTAGTGCACCATGACCATACCATGTATTGATGATGGGATATTGATAATGAGATCTTAGATGAATTAGAGGAGGATTCGTCAAGAATAGATAATACAGAATTTGAGAAAGAAGGTGAAATTATCCTCATAAGATATGTTTAGAGTGCCAAAATAATGGACAAGGAATTGATTAATAGGGGAAAATTTATCAAGACATTGTTCTATATTAATTAGATGGTATCTAAGGTCATCATTGTTGGGGAAGTTATATAAATACGATGAGAACTGAATTTTTATAGAATTTGGGACCTCTAAATTTGATGTACCATCATCTATATTACCTCCAATGATATAATAAGTTGAAAAAGAAGATTGTTCCCTTAAAATTGTGGAGAAAATAAAGAGAAGGATTCACTTGATATCAATGAGAGGCTCACATAAAACCATCTACTTTTACTCTTAGACCATGGTTTTGATTTTAAAATTGAATGTGATGAATGAGAGATTAGTATTGCTGGAGTAATCGTGCAAGAATAAATCCTGTTTTTTTATTATTGATAAGTGAAGTGGACCAACTCTAAACTTGTTGCATGTAGTAAATAATTGTATAATTGTTTAGGGAGTAATAGAAACATGTAATCATTTTATTTTGATTATACTATTTAAGATAAAATATGATTTAGGGGATTTTAAACAACTGGGGTTATAACCTTAATTACATAGGATACATAACAAATTTATAATGATTATTGGGTCATTACAATATTTCATCAATAATAAAATATGAAAATAAAACATAGTCTTTCATGAAAATTAACAAAGATATACTATTTTATCCATATTATATTATAAACTCATGTTTTTTAAATGATTAATGTATAATATTACACTTATTGTGTTTTTTTTGAAATTTGGATCGATATATGACCAAAAAATGTTACAAAAAGTTATATATCATTGATGGATTCTTATTCATGATGATAAATTCACTATTTTCAATTTCCCAAACTATTTACTCTTACTGAAATATTATAATTTATTTATAATAATGGGTGGAATTTGGAATTATAAAATCATTAAGTGGTATTAATGGTGATTTTTATTAACCTATGATGGGTCTATATGTTGATAAATTTTTGGGAAGCTGTATTTTCTATCATAAAGAAAAATTTAAACTAATCTAAAAAAGATGGAATTTTCCCATTCAGATACCCAATTACCCTTAGAAGGGAAAATTCATGGATTATATTGTGGGGTTACCATGTACTAGGGGGGATAATCCATTTTTTATAGTTTATATATTGTCAAAAAAGGAATATTTTATCTCCCATCATAAGAATGATGACGCCTCTAACATCTCTAACTAATTATTCCAGGAATTTGAATAACTATATTGAACTGTATAGGAAACTATGTCAGTTTGAGAGAAAGGTTTCTGTAGTTAATTCCAAAAACTCTTGGGATAAATTTTCTTATAAAATTACTATTATATTATTTTTTAACTCATAAATCAAATATTTTAATAGGTGGTTAATTAAACAAAATAATCAACAAGAATAAATATTTTCATAAAAAAATATCACAAATTAAGATTAGTATACACCTTACATTATGTTATATTATGGTTGGGCCGCGAATTCAACCACTCATTTTTACATTTTGTTATTATTTTGGATTTGATCAACTTACACCCATTGTTCTAGTCCATTTACATTTATAGTAAAGAGACAATTTTTATTGTTTGATGAATAAAAAAATAATCAATTAATTCATTAAAAAAACATAAAAATAAGATTATGAAAATAAACCTAAAATATTTTGAACGTGGTAATAAGGGATTTTTTTAATTTGACACTGATGACATAATATGGATTACCATTCTATCAAAAATTTAATTATAAAAATTAAAATAACATGCTGATTCTTTGAGGAGAGATACCTTGTTATATGTTTTAGATAGTGATAAATAATGGATAAAAAATTACATTAACATGTGAGTATGATCCCAAAGCAATGTACAATGATTCTGATAGTTTTTGTGTGTTAATAGGATAAATAGTCAAGGATGAACCCTTTCAATATTTTAAGGGTGATGTGATCCATATTAATGGCATTGAAATAATTTATCATGATTCATATTTGGTGTTGCATGGACTTATAATACAAGGAATATTAATGAAATCTAAAGATGAAAAGAGAGAATATATCACATTATTTAAGGTTCAATATATCATACCTTTCATAAATGGAGAAAAAAATCATAGTAAAAATATTATTCAATCCCCAATTTAGTTCATGATTCCCAAGTATCATAGTTTCATAATTTTTGGAAGCCTATCCCGTCTGGTGAATGTTTGATAGAATATTTGGAAAACAAATCCAAATAAGATAGGCTAGGCTCTAAAAGTTATGTACATTGATCTAGTTTTATAAAACCATGTTCTATTTATAAAAATTTCATCATTATATAATTGATAATATTTAATATTAGGGGATACAGTATGATTTATCTTTTTAACTTTATTGTATCAGACCCCTGACCATTTCAGTCACCCCTTCATTATAAATAAACACCATATGGAATTATATTTTCATTCAATTTTTTTTTAGTGAAACTATATTATTATAATACATATATTTTTATATTTTTATATTATCCTTATATTTTTGTATTATTTCTTCATTAATATTCAAGTAATATTGGTGATGAATGATAATAAACCCCCCAATTCAGGCCTCAACCTAAGTGTTTCATTGTGAGGATTGGGTTCTATCAATTTTAGGTATTTTTATGAAAAGTATTTTATGATTCCTAATATTGGTTGAATATTTTATTTCACATAGGTTTCACCTTATTAATTATCTACCCTAATAAATTGCAAAGATCATTCCACCCAGTGTATCTCACATAAAAATGAGTTTATTCCTGATATTGAAAATACTATGTATCCCGATTATTTTTTCTTAAATGATTCTAAAATATATTCAATAAAACATATTTATAAAACATATAATAACATTTATGATTTTATTAATGATTATATATGTTGATATTTTTCTGAATTCCTTGAATTTTAGTTTAAATCCCTCCCTCTATGTTCTTTAGATGGAGGCAGGGGGGATTCTATCTCTTGGGATTTAGGGAAATCATGAAAATGTGTCTTTTTTGTATCATCATACCACCCTAGAAAAGAATGATATGATTTATATTTTAAACTTTGGGTAAAACATTTTATAACTACACAATGAAACTTTTCTAAATATTTAATGTATAGAAGAACCCATTTCCAATAATATTTATAATAATATTTCTAGGACATGTCTTATTTAAATGTTATTTCTGAAATAAATAAATTAATAATTCCTTAAATGACATTTAATATATATATTTTACCTTGATACATTAACTTGGAAAATTTATCTTCCTATATCACTTACCAAACCTTGAAAAATATTATATATTATTTTAATTTTAAAAAATATTATTAATTTTATAAATTAAGAAGTATTTTATTCAATAAACTCATTAATAAATATTGACTTTAATATTCTTATAACTAAATTAATATTTATATTAATTAATTCACTAAATTAGTGAATAGATAAATATTTAATTATTATTATTTTAATTGAGACACAAGAGATAAAATAAAAGAAAGTTATTCTGAACAGGAATATATTGAGAGTGAATTTAAAATATTTAATTTAGTTAAATTCATACTATTCAAAAGTCAAGGAATAAATTTATTCTTAATATTAAATTTAGTATAATTTATTGCGATTCTAGATAGACTGAGTGTATTATACTATATTCCCCATTCTCATTGGAAATAATTGAACATTCATTAGGTCTAATATCAATATATTGAAACAAGTCAAGGTACCTATAGAAGAATATGTTTATGTAGAAACCATATCAACCTTTCCTTGAATTATTCCACATAATACCATCCCAATTTCTACCAATACATTATCTAGATTGATAAATTCTTATGTCATAACTGCAAATGACTTATTTTTAATTCAATGAATTTATCAAATGATATTATATTTAAATTTCCATACACATGGTTGTGTTTAGATGTCTCCCTTTCAATCAAATGTCCAAGAATGTTTTGTTCCATTAATTTAGATGATACAAATCCTTTATTTACTTGTTCAATTAATCCCATATCACATATGACGCACCAAATGTATGCTACCTCACCAAAATTATTTTCATAAATATTTTTTTTCATACATAAAACTATAATATTAATGATACACATTAATAATGACCTCAATTATGAGTACATATGTATAAATTCATAGAGATAAATATACAATAACACATAGAACATGTATAATTCATATTAGAGGGTAGTTTATCATTACCTCCTTTCTTAGAGGTCTTTAATTCAAAAAATAATTATAAGAAGTCTCATTGCCTTTAGAGACTCCAACACTTTATAGTAAAATATAATATGTTTCTCATATGATTTATGTATCTAGAATATATGACTTAATTAAGAATATGATCATAATATTTCTAGGTTTTTTTATAGAGATTAAATTATATATCCCTTAAACTTGATGAATAATATAATTATATTATTATATTAATTCTATATAGAATTTTAATAATTATGAGGTTTAATATTTACATTTATTCTGGTAATTTGATGTTCATAGTCATCTAGTTCTAGAGCACTGACTCCCATATACTCCCACATTCATTATAAAAAATGCTATATTTTCACTATTTGTTTTCTCTAATAAGATATTAATTTATCTTTTTAGGTATCTATATAGTGAATGGACCTGCCAAAATCTTAACTAGGTATAATATATTTAATAAGTCTTCAAATAATTGAATAAAATTAAAACAAGTTTACACTACTAAGAATTAAACTTTTTTACGATGTTATATAAGTACTAAAAGGTTTCTATTGATTTTATTTATTATGAAAGAGAATTTCAATATGTATTTATTAGATTTATAGGTGATGAAGGAAGATGCAATAAAAAATATGAATATGAGAAACCTATATTAATGTGAAAATAATAGTGAAAATACTTCTCTTTTATTTTCTTAAAATCTGGTTTTTGGGAAAAAAATTCCATAGAAATAGAATAGGTGATAATTGTATGTTTAACAAAATATCAAAAGAAATCTGTAAAAAATTATAATAGTTTCATTTTTAGAACAAATTATATTTAATTTAATAATGACAAATAGGGCTACAGTTATAACAAACTATTCAATAAAATTTGACTTTATTTACAACAGTTTATAATATTAAAAGACATTTGATGAAAATTTATGAAGATAATTTTGAAATATAAGTGAATAGATAATGAATATATATTTAACTAATCAAATTATTTTGTATTTAAATGATTTAATAGAGTTTAGAGTTGTAATTGAATTTATGAAAATTATTTGGATAATTTTTAAGAAAAATTAATATTATTTTTAGATCATTTGAGATGATTAGGAAAGAATTGAGAAGGTTATGAATAATTTTTCACAAGATTGAAAAGTTTGGTTTAAGGATTCAATTTGAAAATGTTTTGATTAATTAGAGAATCATAATTCATTTATTGGGGGGACAATAATAATTGGGAGTGGTAGTATCTCACTATATATTTCATAAGATCCTTAATTATTATTTTTAAGAATTAATTCAAAAAGAAAGTCTTTGTATCCTGAGTCATAAAATTTTATAAATCATATTTCACAAGGCATGGTGTTTTCATAATATATTTGGATGATTTAATAAGACATTGAATTTTTTTGTAAAAATTCAACAAGGTTTTATAATTCATCAAAGCCTAGTATTATACATTGTGCAAGGAGTGGAAGACATTTACTATGTTTTGAAAGACTTAACCATATTCAGAATTTTTTAGAGGAAACAATGATTATGTGTTTTCTAGAAATGAATAATAATTTTGGATTTCCTATAAAAAAGTTTGTGAGAGGTACATAATATATTTTTTAAAATTCATAATATTTATTATTATTATTTAGTTGGAAAAGGTATGAGGATGCATTACATTGATTGAAACATGAAATAGTTTATGAAAATACTCTATCTTTTAAAATATTAGTTGTGGTCTAAAACATGAGGCAATGGTTTGTAACTATGAGGATTTTGTAAGAATTATTGTGTCTTATAAAAATTAGTTGATGAATAGAAATTTACTAAAGGAAAATGGACTCATTGATTGAAATAGAATCATGATGAAAATAATAATATTTACCTTGACTCCAAAATTTTTTAAATGTTTTGATATTTTTTAATAATGTATTTATGAGAATTATGAAATATATATTTTAAATAAAATAAATATGGTGTTGGTAGAATAAGAAATATATGAATTAATCATAAAAATGGTATTGTGATTCAAGATTAATAATGAAATTATGGTAGTCATATATGTGAGAGTAAGATCTCCAAATTAGAACATGATGATATGAAAGAATAAAAAATAATCCAATTTTATAATATTAGAGATAGTAATTCCACAAACGGATGAACCACAAAATAACATATCAATGACATATGTATTTCTATATAATAACAAACAATAATTTACTAAAAATTATTTATGGAATTGATTTGAAAATAATATTACCAATCAAAAGGTTAAATTAAATTAATTTTTTTTTGGTTTGGTAGAAAATGATAATAAAATGAGAAAATGTATCTCGGTAATGCCATTGGATAAAAGTGGTTTAATGATAAAGAATATTTATTAATTATGGCTGCACATCAATATGAATATGTTGAGGAAAATGATTTGGAGAAACATGGAACAAGTTATATAGAAAATAATTTAAATTAAAAATGAGTAAAAATTATATTTTATTATATGGTTACTTAATATAATGTAATGGAAGAATCAAGATGAGTGTGGGAAACCCATTTACTATAATAATAGATGATACTGTGTTTTTGAGAGGTAGAGCATTCCTTGCACTAAATTAAAATAGAACGAAATGAATATGATGATATGATCAAGAGGTTCTATGTAGTTAGAAAAAAGAAAGGAAATAAATAGATTATGATATCTTTAATATGATACTTAGTATTTTAGATATCTGAGATTGTATAAGTAGTAGATATAAGAATTGTGGGGAAGGTTGATAGGCATCGAGAGTATCTGAAGAATCATTGGGAGTCATGATACTTGAACACTAGGTTGAGTGAAGCACATCATATATGATTTTTATGAATAGATAAATACTAAAACTGATACTATTATTTATGATATTGTGTAAGAACTTAAAGAATAATGAGAAAGAATATAACATTATGTTTCTACAAATTACATGTATTAATATTCGGATTTTTTTAGAGAAGAAAACCATTCATGAATTTATCCATGTGTATGGATATTATAAATAGTGAGTTTCATGTAGCTAAGTAGTTTATCCATAAGCATTCAAGGATTATAGAATAAGATCTCACATATTGATACAGTTCCATCATGGATGTCAAGGAATAAATTTTTTCCTAGTGTTTTAGAGAGACATTATAACTGTAAGTGAGATATTGTATATCTAGTGAGATGATTAATATTTAAAGATACATAGTGTGATGTTTTGTAAGTTTGAGATGTGCTATAGGGTTGATAAAAAACCCATTGTAATTACTTCTCAAATATGGTGGAAAACCATTGAAATAGTGTTAATGATCGATCACTAGTTTCCCACAATATGTTCAAATATTGAAAAAACACCATGTAATTTTCTTCTTTTTAGGAGGGAATCTCCGGGTGTGGAATTTTTGAACCCTCCACACCTAGAAACAACCATCACCATGAAGAGGTCATCCAAAGATTCCCCAACTGGGAAAGAGCCATTGTCATCCAAGATGATAGAGTATCCCACATGGTAACATGTCAATCAATGATGGTTCAACACATCAATCCATCAGTTAGGTGGGATACGCCCTTCTTCCCACCCGATGAGACACCGGGTGACCCGGAAAGGCGAGTAGATCATGGGAGGTAGATATTCCCCCATGAGTAGGCTCACAAGAATTGAACCCTATACCTCACATAACACCATTTATATGGTCCTCAAAATTGCACCACTATGCTACCAACAAAAAAAGGGTTATTCTTTACATTAAATTTTGTATTTTAAGTGGGTTTTGAGTGTTGGGCAAGATATAAAGAGATCTATTTATGTCATCACATGTAATAGGGGTTTATATATCAATATGGTACTTTTAAATTGGTAAAAGTTAAAGTAGATAAGTATTAAAAAAATTGCGGTCACTCCAAATTCACCACAGTATTAGGTGACTACAAAAGGTCATTTGAAAAATTGAATTGGTATAAGATCAAAAGGTGTACTATGTTTTGATCTGTTTTTACCACATATGTGTTTTTATCTGAATTATATTTAGAGTATATTTTTTTATTTTCTAGAGGTTCTTGAGATTGAAATTTTAGTTTCCATACTTATTATGGGTAACCTAGAGTTGTGGAATAAAATAATGAAATACATGAAGAGAATATATGTAAAGTAGATGATAAAAGATTCAATGGAGAAAGAGTATCAACCAATTCTAGGAGGTAATCCATCATTCCTTAAATGGACTGAAGGCCCTATATTTTTATTTATTTATTTGGATAATCCACATTTTAATCATGTTGAGGGAGAACCCTTATATAACCCGTACTCTTAGAGTTATGTGGCCTTAGTACATAAACCAAAGGAAATATGAAATGACTACACTAGAACAACCCTTCCTCATGAATTTATAGAATTGATGGCTTCTATATCCCCACCTATAAAGGATGTTCAAGTCTTATTTCTCACTGAAAAGATGTCTGGTTCCTAGTACTAATGGAATATTCTATCCCCTATCATCCTTCCTAATTTTGATAGCTCTACTCTGGTGGATTCTATAAATCTGAATAATCATATAGGGGCTCCTCCAGTGTGGTTGGAGCTTCAAGGCCCAAAGAACAAACTCCACTTCATTAGATCCTTTTTCCATCTGATTTTCTTTCATGCACCTCTAATCCCACTGTTGAGATCCTACCACTATCATGTATATATACTTCCACAACAAACATCCATGATCACGACTCCCATCAAGGTCTTCCATCAACCATTATTACACCATATGAGCTATGATCATTGACTACTACAATCAAAGATACTGACATAAGGAAATCATTTCCTTTCCCACCAATCATGATGACACCCATCGAGGAGCGACACCACTACTATCAAAGTCACATTCTGAAAATCCCTTGTTGAAGAACCTTTTCTTTAATTATGTCACCATCACCATACCCCAATTTTAAATCCACAACTTTTGGGCTGTAAGGATTTTATCATGGGCTTTGATGTATGACTACAGGGATGCCTTAACCATTAGGTAAATTTCTAATTATAGTTGGATGTAATCAATATATACACTATATTATTAAATAAGTCAAAAATGATTCACCTTATTAATCAAGTTCTTTCTATACTAAACTTGGTTTTATTAAAACTATTTAATAACTCTATTGTAAGGCTAGGATTTACAAAAATAAAGTTACTATTGAGGATTATATATATATATATATATATATATATATATATTTTAATTCATCAATGAATAATATGATGAAAAATCACAGCTAGTATATGATGATTAATTAATCAAAAATAATTATCTAGAAAAATACAAAAAATGAAACTCTCTTGTCAAAGAACTAAAATACATGGAGCAATACAAAAAAATTATAGATAATAATTTTCAAGGATTGAAAATTAATTTAAATTTTGTAGTGATTAGTTAGTCAATGAAATCCTATATAATAAAGAAATGGTCAATAAATTTATGGAATCATATAAAAATACTTTTGGCATTAAGGATGTATATTTCAAGGTCAAAGAAACAATATTCAACAAAATTTATAATTCTTTAAATGTTAGTATTGATCTCCATGTGGAACAAATTTAGAAGATAAAAAATGATTAGGAAGTCTTGCTGAGATCAGTAGAGAACGAGAATAAGACACTAAACATGATGTTTCTATACCTTTTAGTTAAAAAAGATAAACATGGAAGTAACACACGTAGAATATTCCCATGTACCTATGGAACAAATTGATTCCATTGAAAATTCAATGAATAGTATTTACTTTAAATATACTCTCCTAGGTGGAAAATGAACATGATTTAATCTCTTTATCTATCTAATTTAAGCTCAAGAAATAAATTATCCAATGTTCTAGTTAATTATAGTTTTTTTAAAAGATAGTTTGACTTATTGTATTGGTTAAAAATAAAATTTTATAAAATATAGGGTGAAAAAATTATTTAAGTCCACCAAATCATCAAGAGTGTAGGCCATCATGATTAAAAATATAGTATCTATAAACAAATATCAAAATAATGGGAATTAATTTTAAAAGTATCCATGTATAAAATCAATACAAACTATTAATTAATAAAAAAATAGAAGATTCATTGGAAATTATTTGTTATATTTGATATTTTGTAATAATTCCATTGAGTTTAGGCATAATATTTCAAATAATGAAATGATAGAAGACCAATATTTGGTGAGTTCAATTATGGAGATAAAATAAAACATATTTTGGAAAATCATATCTAAAAGAAGAAGGACAATCAAGCCACAAAAAACATATTTTAATTCCATGAAAACTTGTATGATTATAAAAAATGTGGTGATGTTAGGGAAGACTATTGGTATGTTTGATAATAATAAAATTGAAATAATGATTTGAAAATGAGTCTATAATAGAAAAAGAGCAATGGATAATAGAATAAAAGACTTCCTTGGGAAAGAAAGAATGTTCACCAATTTAGAATACCGTAAATGATTTTACTAAGTTATGAAAAGACACATCATGGACTATTAAATATTTTCCATGAAGCTCAATGATGAAGTATTCAAGCTAGAATAAAAAATTTATTCTATCTAAGAGATGGGATAGATGATTAGTTTAGTTGTAGACATCCCAGGTAATGAATTCTAATTTCAGTACAATTTTTCAAATATGGGTAACCTTAAGGATTATAAATAATTGTTTGGAGGGTGAAAATAGTATAAGAATACAAAAAATAATATAATGATTATTATACCAAGATATAAATGCAACATTGAATAAAAACCATAATTCAACAGTGACTCTCTATACAAAAAATAATTCTGTAAAGAATGAGACTTCATACATGAAGAAGTCCGAGCATATTCTAAGATAATGTTTACAAATTTGTCCATCATAGACAGAAATTTTAAATATGATGGAAGTAATTAGGGAAAATTGAATCTCAATTATTACTAAACTAAATAATCATATTACACCTATTAATAGTGTTTTTTCAAAAAAAAAATCATACCTCCTAAAGATGTTTAGATTTGGAAAGTCATGGGAGAAGCAAGAATTCTAACTTCACAACACTACAGATCATGAAATAAAATAATCTCTAGGTTATGAAATGTTTCATAGCCCTAATTATATCATTAAGGACCTTATGGAAACTCACATTAGTCCCTTATTAGTGAATTTCAACTTCTTTTATTACAAGTTGAAGTTGATATACCGAAAGGGGAGAACTAATTGAATGATATGATTATAATATAACATGCAATATTCATCTATCATAGATAAATATAACTATTTACTTGTTTAAACACATACATTTCTATCAAGATTCAACTTGTATTATATTTAATTGGAGTTTGTTTTTATATAATATAAGTGATGATGAAATTTATTAAAATGTATAACTTGGGGCATAGATATAAAAAATGTTGTCATACTAGACTATTATATATTAGTAAGATTATGGAATTAAAAAATCACTTTAAGGATTTTAAGAATGATCTATGATAATCACACAAACCATTCTAAATTAGAGTATACAAAATATTGTTATTAAGGTGGAGTGTTTTTAAAATGGCTAGAATGGGGGATACAGAATCATTCACATGAATGAATTTATTAATGTTTTTTATGTTGAGAGAAGGTTATTAATTTATTGTAAAATTTAAACATCCCTTAGAAATCAATTCTTATTTGTAACCCCATTATGTATAATAAATGGATATATAATTTTATACTGATCACAGTTGTTTTATTCCCTAAATATGGATCATATTGGCATTTAATTGATTAATTGGTGGAATATCTCATTAAAAAAATGTGGGGAAACCCTTATCTCATGTTTATTTGAATAATTCACATAAAAATATGGGAGGTAAATTACAAGTAGGGGAAATTTGAGAAGATGAAAATTTATAATTATATATATATATATTCTATATATAAAGCATTGTGTTTGTTGTTAATAAGGGGGTGACAAAATCTAAACCTATAAATATATATTAACATGAATTTTATGAGTCTATTAAATGAATTTAATGTATATACGATGAGAGATATTAATTTACTAATTTTTTAATGTCAATGATATTTTTTATTAATGAGCTTATCATTATTTATTTCATAGAGTGTTGGGTGATGACGAAAAATCCCATTGTCAAAGATTATGAAACCTCCCCTAAAATGATGGGTAATGATGGGTAAAACTATTACTTGGTGAGAAAAATAAAATATAATAATTAAATAGGTGGTTTTTATATAAATATGACATGTTTTTATTATATGTTGAAATCATTATCTATATCAGTTTTGGAATACATTTGAATAGTTAATGGAGTGATTATCTTGACTGATGTGTTTTAAATGAAGCAAACTAGTTATATTGATTAAAATCTATTCAAGTAAATTTTTACATAAATTCCTATCTATAAAGTGTTTAATAACTCATTAATGAGTGATTTTTGGAGTTTAGTATGAAGTTTAAGTGAAGATGTAGTGAATCTATATTGATGTACTATAGTGATTATGAAACTAAATATTGAAGAATACTTTTTAATTGTGTTTTAATTCGTTAGAATCATTTTTCAACTTTTCAAAGTTATTTGATGTCATATTGAGTTGATTCGATATACCAAGTAAAGACAGGAGAAGATTCTATGATATTTTTCAAAAGTTTAGGAGTTTCTATTTCAGGCTGAAATTTTACAAAGCATTGATTCCTTAGTGAAGTGCCTGATATTTAGTTGGTTCACATGGGAAATTAGAATAGGGAAGTGTTAACAATGAAATTTTTAGATACTTAAGGATTATTTAATTACTTATAAAAAATAGAATAAAATTTCTCAGAAGTTAAAAAATCTCTTATTTTTTTCCAAAGACATTGTGTTTTTGTACTTCACCCGCATTTTATCATAGGATAATAAATATTTCATAAGACATACTATTGATTTTTTTAATAATTTCTAGCTACGTGCCGGTGTTTTTTAAAAATGATAAGACTTTTTTGAATCCAACTAAGATTTATCTATAATCTAAATTTTGAAAAATAATCATCGTGAAATAAATTTAATGTAACACATAAGACTATTATTTTGTAAGACTTTTTCAAAGGAGCATGTTACAATTATGTGGTGACACATAATATTTTTCTATGAGTCAAAAATTTTCAATGTAATTGGTGTATACAAAATTTCTTGAAATTTGGAAGAAAGGTTGGAAATATAATGTCTTACCAAGCCATATAAAATTTTATTTACGGAATAGAATACGCGATAAAGGCATAAATGTACATGGATTTCTTAAGACATACTATTTTTCAAAAAAGTAAATTTTGGATTGATTATTTTGAATATGGAAAGTGTATCATTGAATTTATAATTCTTATGAATAAAATCATAAGATTCAATTTTAGTATAATAATTAGTGAAATTTATGATATTTTTGAAAAATTAATTAATGATATTTCTTAAATTAGTATTTTGAAGAAAATAATTGTGAAGATTATAGAACTGAATTTCTTTGATTTAATCATAAAAAATGTGATTGTAATTCATGTTGAATGAAGAGATTATTATATTTATATCATGGATAATGAAATTTTGTTATGAAAAAAATGGAATGGAATAATTGAGGAAAATTTTATTCACTAATGTCAGATATTGTATTTCTATGAGAATACGAGGTGCACCACAACATTTTAAATTTGAACGATTTTTATATTATAATGAAGATTGAATTATTTACATGATATTATTTGAATAAATTTTAGAAAAATATTCCTAAGTCTCTAATATAAATTAAAAGAAAGAATTATTTATCAAGGGTAAAATAAAAAAGAAATGAGAAAAGGGTTTTTCGGAATAGTAATAATGATAAGATATTTTATGAGAAGAAATATTCAGTGATAGTTGAACCTCATCCACATGGATCATTTGAGTAAAATGATATTGAGGATCCTTGAATTGATATTGTTGAAATGATTTTCTATTATATATATATATATTTACAAAATTCATTATAGTGTCTACAAATATAATAGGATGGTAGAATGGAGGTGAGGGTGTGATATATAGTTACTATGCGAGATCTTGATACTGTATTTTTTCAGAGGGAGAAAATTATTTGTATCAACGAAGATGAATATAATTTGATTATGATTGTATGATCTATAGCATAGAATCATAAGAGAAATAGAATAATTACAAATAAATTATGATATTTTTCAAAAAATTCCAAATATTACAGTAGACTAACATAGAAGAATAAGGATGTTGAAGTAGTTTTAATTAAGGCTGAAATTCATGTAGAGTATTTGATCAATCATTGGTAGTTGAGATCCTATATTACTAGTTTTAGTGAAGAAGATCTTTTATGATCTATATGAAGTGATAACATTCAATAATAAAAAATTTTATGGAATATTTCAAAGAAAAAGAAAAATATTATGGAAACATTTAGTGTGAAATTCCAGGAAACTATATGCACTAATTATTCAATGCTTTAGTTTAGAGAAGTTAGTGAAAAAATTAAATCGATGTTTATTGTATATAAATATTATAGAGAATGATTTTAATATAGTTGAGATGATTATACATCGTAATTTGAAGACTTTATTGGGTAATAAGATCTCATATATTGATAAAATAATATCATGGAGTACAATATTGCCCTTCCTCATTAGTGTTTTGAGAGAAATTGTTAGTAGAAATGCAATGTTGTGTATCCAATGAGATAATGGATATATATGTAAGACTATATAGATTATATGTGAGTGAGAGATAAATCTGGGCTTGAGATGATACCCATTAAAACCACAACCACAATATATTGGAAAATCATTAAATCGAGGTGAGTTACAGATCACAATAATGAGTAGATTTTCCATGTTGGAGATGATCCTTGTAAAAAACAATGTGATTTTCTTTAGTTTCATTTTTATTACAATTAGTTATTATGTTTTGAGTATGTGAAAAAAATATTCACTCATATCTTAATTGGTATGAAGTTTTCATATATTTAGAGGTCTCCTTCATATGTATAAAAGCTTAAGTAGATAATAATTACATTAAAAGTAAGTAAAACCAGATTTACCCCACTCCCATAGTACAAAACAAGATCCTTCAAGAATATAAGTCATAAAGTCAAAATATTTTCTAACTCCATGCCAAAAAGATGATTAAAACATATATACTATGATAATATATTTATTGGTACAATTCTATGACCTAGAAAAATTCATTTCATATTTCATAATGATTATTTAACTATATTAAAAGCCACTGCATACTTCATATATATATATGGCTACAAATAGCTTTAATAAGTTCCTCTTGACTATTTATTTTTCTTAAATTTGATAAAAGACAAAACTGATTTTAAGGACGACTACTTTGTATCCCTAGGATAACTGGAATTTCCACTTCTATATATACTTGGAATATATCCACCATACTTTCTAAACTACAATTATATTGTTTTTACTACTACCTTATGTATTTATCATTTTTTTCTAATATTTACCAAACTTTCATTATTCATAACTAATATAAAATCATTAAAAATATCCTAGAATATATAAAAGATCCTAAATATAAATAATATGTATTTAAACTCATGATCTTAAAATCCATACACGTCATGGAACATTATCTTTTGGATATTTAATCCATGTTAAATGTTAAAATCCAGTCTTGGATTTTTTTCATATTTTTTTCCAATAATTTGTTAATGTGTGTATAATGAATTTATCTTTTGTAAATATATTGATTTATTTATGTATATATTGTTCCGTGTAACATAGTTACTTTATTAATTCATTTTCAAGGAATAATTATTAACTAATTAATAATTAAATGTTATACTAATTTATATTTTCACTATAATATCAACATATTTAACTTATAATAATATGAAACTACCTATAACCTATTTTAAACAAATTTATCACATTAATTTTTAATGAAATCATAATCTGTTATGGATTTATAGAAATCATATTTAATGATCTTGATAATTTCCCCAAACATTAAATAAAAATATGTAAGATATATATATATATATATATCTTCTATAAAGTTTTCCTTAATGAAATTGATATTTAAATACATTATTTATTTTAATAATTATAGAAGGGTTCTATGATAAGTAGAATTCTAGTGGATTACAGCATAATGTATGGCGAAAAGGTTTTGGCTTAGTCAATATTTTGAGACAACTCTAATAATATTAAAATTAATAATTCCTTATTATTATCAAATTTACCATCCTTATTTATTTTTTTCATGAACACCCACCAATGGGCCTTAAATCAAAATGAGAAACCATAAGAATATAAAGGTTTTAGTTGGGTAATGGGATCCATTTATATGTTCAAATGAACATTATAATTTTATCTTGTTTATATTTTTTAAGTCATTAAAATATAATCATTCATTATTCTTACTAGAAACTATATCACCTATCTTGGTAAAGATAAAACAATATATTTTTTAACCTTTTTTATATAATATGTGTCACTAGAATAAATCTTCCCAATAGTTCTTCAAAACTTTATTATTATATTCCAAATCAGGTGTATCTTGATCCATAATATCAATAAATCCTTTCTTAATCTAATTATATATAATAGTGATATGTTTTCCTATTATTATAACTACAACAAATTAATTTAATACAACATTTTTTTAGTGGAAGTTATATCATTTGTAAATTTTCATAAATAACCATTTTTCAAATTTTTGGTTTCAAAATATAAGAATGTTTCTAAAGTTATACATTAATTTATTTATTAGAAATCATGTATTTGTGTATTAATTTACTTATATCATATCAAAACATAGATTATATCCATCATTCACTATATTTGGGATGGTGTTATATGTTTACACCAATTTTTTTCGTAATCACGTATTGAAAGGAGTAATGGAAGGTGAGAAACACATATAAGACTCGTCATTGATACTTATTTGACCAATATGATCACTATGATGTGTATTAGGTAATGTGTGTTTATGAATATTTTTACTATAATTTTAATGAACTATGGATACTTGGTCATAATGTTTTCTAGCTATCCCACATATGGATTCTCATATATTTATGAAAATTATTTTCTTGTTCATTTTAAATTCATGAAATTTCATTGTGTAATCTAGTTATTTATATGAAGTTATATCTATCTTATAGAAAATATATTTTATATGCATATTCATGAACTAATTCTAGAATTATTTTGGATTTTTAAGATTTAATTTGTAAAGGATTCATTTTCTTAAAAACTAATTAGAAAGTTTTTCAAATAACATAGTTTTTTAGTTCCAAAAATTATAATGATACTTTAAGGTATATCCTTGACATCAAATTCTATTTTCACATAGAAAACAATTATCTTATAAAAAATGTGTATTATTTGAGTCTTATTTTTAATATTTGTCATTTGTTACTCATATTAGAAATATGAGATTGAATTTCAATAAAAATATTAATTAATTATTATAATGACCCAATATTGAAATACGTTCACATTAAATCACTTTTTCAAAATACTTAGAAGATTACAAAAATAGAATTCCAAAGACAATAGTAGTCTGGTTCCTTTTGAAACATGGAACATAAACATATGTACATAAATGACCTACATCATCTCCCAATAGGTTATTCTTGACTAGAAACCTTATTAGACACATAAAACATAGTATGTATATTCATAACATGGGGAAATAAACATAAAAGGGGTGAGATAAAATGCCCATTAAGGGTAATAAAGGGATACATTGAATCATAGAAATGAATATAGAAGTATGAGAATGTGATCAAAACATTTAAAGATCATTACCTATATATCAAAAATCATATACATGAATCATATAATAAATCTTGATAGTTTGTAAGACATGAATCATATGGGAATAAAGAAAAAAACCTTTAAATCACAACATTGGAATGAAAAATGGAATTATGTAAAACAGATAAGAAATAATACGATTTCCATAATTTCCAAGGAATTTCAACCAAGACCATATTAGTAGTACGGGTTCACTCTCCATACCATCTTAGTACTCACGGTTCACTACCATGGCCATATTAGTATCATTAGTTGACTCCTGATTCCATATTGGTAGTCATGGTTCACTCCCATGTCTATCTTAGTAGTCAGGATTCACTCTAAAATCATCTTTGTCTATCTCATGACATATAAATATTTTTATCCAATGAATTGGAGGGATATATAGGTCCCTCTCATCTCATAATGAATTCATACATAAATGTTCTGAAAAATCATAATCAATCATATCATAACCCATGAAATGAAATTGGTACTATAAATATGTAATCATATCATGACATTTGAAAAAAATACAAGTTTCATAATCATTTCATCATAAACATAACCTGTGAAAAAAGGGGGTCTAAAAATAATATAACCCATGGAAGAGAAATAGATTCCATAGGAATCATTCCATCAAAATATAAACCATTCAAATAATATTATGAATTGATAATTTTAATAAATTTTTAGTAGGGAATGAGTAACCTCAATAGATGTTATCTTAGAAGGAAATTAATTTTGAAGGAAATTTTGAAAGCATTTCTTGAGGAAAATATACTTTCTTTATTGAAAATGTTTCTTAGAACATAAAACCCTTTAGGTATTATTTTATAAAAAATAAACATAAAAACAGATAAATAAATACTGGAAAACATTTTGCAAACTTTTTCATTGAAAACATACAACTAGATCATGAAAATTTTTTAAAAAACCTTTTTTCTTTGAAATAAATAAAATAATCTTGAAAAAATTTTGAAAACCATTTTCCTGGAAACATTATAAAATAATATTGAAAATATTTGAAAAACTATTTTCCTTGAAAACATATTATTGGTTCATGAAGACATTTTGAAAACCATTTTCCTTAAAAAATTATATAATAATATTGAAAATATTTTGAAAACCATTTTCCTTGAGAACTAATAAAATAAGTATGAAAATAATTTGAAAACCATTTTCTATGAAAAACTATAACAGGAGACTGAAAATATTTTGAAAAACAATTTCTTTAAAAATATATAAATGGAGATTGAAAATGTTTTGTAATCTATTTTCCATGAAAAATTATAAATTACTCTTGATTAAATATTTTTATAAAATTCCATGGAAACACTATAAACAGTTATTTAAAATTATATCAAAACCATTTTCCTTGAAAATTTATAAAATAATCTTGACAAAATTTTGAAAACCATTTTACTTGAAAAATTATAAATAAAGGTTAAAAATTTTAAAATAATTTTTAACATATAAAATATTTTTGGAAAAAAAATTCCCTTAAAAATATATTTTGTATATTTTTAAGTAATAATTGATAACAATAAAATACTTTTTGAAATTTGTTTTTTGAAATAAACCAGATTTCCGACCAAAGAAAAAATACTGTCTTATTTTCTAATTTTTTTTCTTAATTATATTAAGTGCCAATGAAGTAAACAATTGTACTAATACTTGGATATAACTTGAATAAATATATGATAAGAAATATCATGAGTGTTACTGAGAGATATATAATAAAATTTAATCAAATAAACATACTCATTAATAATCTCAAAAAGTAATGAGATTGTTTCAATAAACTCTTATCACTTGATAACTTGGGATAATAATCACCATGTAACAAAATAAAATTAAATTAATCTTAAAATAACAATAAATGAATTATATTTATGATATAAAATGTAAAATGGAAGTATAAATAGCTCGAAAAACAATTTAGGTGCATAACCAAACATGATTCTCAAAGAAAGCAAATTGAGACAAAACTATTTTACCAATTTGGTAACTTTTGAAACGTAACCACATGAAATAAAGATCATAGAATTGAAATGAAAACAAACATATATTTTAGTATATTAATAATTTAATACATCCATGTTCAGTATACATAGCACAAAAAAACAATGTGTGGCAGATAAAGAATGTATCTCACAAAAATAAAAAGTGAGTTGAAACCCCCTTACTTGAGTCTGAATTGTCCTGCTTGTATTCATATTCCATAATAATAAAATTATGTTAATTAATTAATTTCTTCAGAATTTTTTTCAAGTTTATTATTAATTTTACTTCTCTTATTACCATGTCGTATAAAACTACTTAAACTATTATGTTTAAGTGAGGTGTTTTGAGAAAATCTTGTTCATTTTCTAAAAACGATTTTGGTTAGTGAACAATAGTCAAAGGATTCATTATATAATCATCTAAAAAATAATAATCATGAAATTATTATCATATTTATAAATCAATTATACTTTTAAAACAAATCATTAAATATGGTTGTCAAAAATGAATCATCATCACACTAATGGAGATGGTAGGCATAACGTACAAATGAGTAATGTTCGCATTTCTAAATGATTCTTATGGAATGAAGGATAAGTACCAAAAATATATCTAAAATGATCATTATATCATAAATACCATATTATTTAATCATATATAATTATATATAATTCTTGTTATGTAAAAGAAATTATATTGTGTGGAGGAGGTGGCAGTCCACACATCCACGAATGAAATTATCACTTTTTAAGTGTGTGAAAGGGTAATAAAGAAAATTTTATATATTATATTTTCCGAAATGTAATTAAGTCTTGGATATAATATATATATAATTTTTATTTCATATATGTTAAATTAAAACCATCCTTTATACATTACATGGAATGTGTGAATGAATCACATCACTTTGATGTGGCGGTAGTCCACACTTCCACAAGTAATGTTATCATGTTTACACATAATGGAAAGAATAAAATAATTTGTTATAAAAGAAATAAAGAATAATTAATTCATTATTTTTATCATATGTATAATATATAAATAGTGTGTCCATAATAATACCCAACCTTGAAAGGTGGTAAAGGAAAAAAATGAACAATCGTCGTTTCATGAGGCGATAGTTCACCGTACACGAACAGTAAGTTCATTACCCATTAAATGGTTGTGTGTGTATGTGTAGGTAGAAACCATATCACAAAAAACAGTAGTATATTTAAGAAACTTGTGTTGTTATATAATAATGTAATAAGAATATTTTAGGGAGTGGAGAAAGAAAATAAAATAAAGGAGTTTGAGGGAGGGTGTTACCACTTAATCAGGCGAATTCTTTTTCTTTGCACCAAAGGGATTCAATGGAAGACTTTCATACCAAAGGTAGGACTCAATTATGAAGTGAGGATTTTTGGGGGGATATTGGAGTATATCAAGGTCAATAATAAGTGGGTTTATAGGTGTCAATAAGTGGAAAGAGATGGGGATTTTATAGTGGTGGAGGAGTGTCGCTCTTCTAATATTTCGACATAGGAAGTCTATAGACGCTTTCCAAATTTTATGTGGATAAAATAATAGAAAAATTTATAGAAAAGGGATTGTAGGGTAGAAATATGTACATACAATGGGTTTTTAAAACTTACTTAGTCATTTTGGGTCTTAAATTAAAGGTTTAGTTCTTAGTAAAGCCTAATTTTAACTTAATTGATGTAATTAATTTTAATTACTTCCAGAAATTTTTTTGGTCAAAAACATTTTTGAGATAATTAATATTTTTTAATTATTATGATTTCAAATATGGAATCGAATTTTCTAAATTCACATCATAGAAGTGGCAGATTTCAATTTAAAATTAACCATGCATTCTGGTCGACAATGGAGGTTTTTAAAGTAACAACATTCAAAAGATTGCTAAGTTTTTATACCAAATTTCGAAGTGAAAATAATCTAAATGAACAATTTTTTTTAATTGATAAAAATATTAACTAATTTAACTTTTAAACAAATTTAATATATAATTTAACCTTATATATAAATTAGTAGAAAAATAAAATTTGAACAAAAATTCAATATTTTTCAGTATTCATTTTAAAAAATAATACTTTATAGAAAAATAAAAAAAATTTACCCTAAAATTATTCATAATTTCCTCTTTCAAATTTTAAGTTTAATTTGATATATTAATTCTTAAAAAGTTCCAAAAAATTGGATCTAAATTGGGTTTTCCGTTAAAAGGCATTAAAATGATTTAATAAACATATTGGGGTTTAAGCATAAAATTAGATTTTTCTTATATTATCTATCAAATATATTGGATTAATATCAACATTATTTTATTTAATATATAAAATATATATTAAATTAATATCACTCACTAATTTTAATAAATTTAATTCATTAGGGTAAAATAGCTCTATGACCATAAAAATAATAATATCGATTTTTGTATCCATTTCTAATTAATTAGTAACCTATGAATTCAAATTATATTTGTGTAAACCATATATTTTCAATTAATAGTTAATAAAATTCATAAGGTCTAATTTAAAATCTATGTTTTATCTTATTATATTATGTAATAATATTTTAATGGTATTCTATTGTATGGTAAAACTCGGTCTTGCGTGTTATGCAAGACATTAGGGAAAGTCAATGTTGCATGTAATGCAAGATAAACTCAATGTTCCATGTACAGAATGATAAAATTTATTCTACATGCAGTGATCAATTAACTCGGTGTTGTGTATAACACATTCCAAACATAGTGATTTAATATAAACTATTTTCTTTGTAGTTTGGAATAAAAAATATAAAAAATGTTAAATTAATTATAAAAAAAATCACAAAATATCTGGGTGTTACATTCTACTCCCCCTTAAAATGAATATTTACCTTGAAATTCATTGGGGTTATCATTGTTTTAAAACTTTGAAATTTCATTCATAGAAACCAACATCATAAAATTGAATACTAAAACTTATCTTAATAAGGGAATGTTGGAACCACAAATATTAACCAATGTATCTCATAATGAGATTCTTACATAGGAGGACATAAGAGGGAAGTGAAAACATGGGCATGGAAGTGAAATATTACCATGAAGTTCAAATGGATAGTGATAGAGAGCAAGTATATAAGAATGTTAACATTAACAAATCTTTAAATCTATGATGACCTAAGGTAACTTCTAATTCATTGAAAAAGAACATACTAGGTAATTGTTACTAAATTGAAGATAATTTTTCCTAAGTTTGAATAATTTTCATGAAAAGATATACTTACATGATTTCAAGATAAGGTCACCCATTTTTGTTCATTGATAAAATTCACATATTTCTCTAAAAAGGAAGGCGTCTTTTTTATTTTTAAAGTACTAATAAACCATGATATCCAGGATATTCCATCTGTTTTGTCACTAGTTATCATCAACAATAATTATTATGAACATGCTATCCAATATGCCTAAATCCTTATATAGGGAGATAACACTTTAATCATAATGACATCTTCTAAAAATTAACATAATCATTCAATATATTTTTAACCTTGTAAACCTTTAAAAAGATGAAAATTCAATTCCTTAGAAATAAACTCATGAAATATTCTTAACATTGAGCACAATGTACCAACTGTTTGTAACATTTCAAACATGTGAATACCCTTATAATATATTCCCTTGAAACTTGGTAATAAAAATAATTTCCCTAAATACTTATAGAAAACATTAATTCCTACTTATTCCAATGATTTTGGGACATATTATTTAAATTCAAGAAGTTGTAAACTTCATCCTTGATGAAATTGAATGCATTTCTAATAATCAGATATAGGGTAATCCATGCCATCCAATTTACTTATTGATATCTTGAATATATTTATTTAAACATCATTATCTTAATGTCAGTAATTAATTAAGGTTTACAATATCTTAATCAAAATATCACCTTATGATGAAATATCTTTTATATATCTTCATCACCATTTAAAATGTCATTTTCAATCCTTAATGAAAACTTATACTAAAAATACTGATATATTTCACAATTCATATAATATAATCATTGAATTCCAAAACATAAATACTTATTTCGTTAATAATTTTCCCGAAACCACTACTTTGGCTTCATCAAGATATTCCTTATTCATAATTCCTAGAATATTAAGTATGAATCAAGTCCTATGTTTCTACAAACTCAATCAAATCATGCTTCTAACGTTTAATGTCAAAAAATACTATAAAAACATTTTATAAAATTCACATGTCTTTTTGATATCTTTAACATTATATGTATATCCAATACTCATACAAAATTCCTAATTATGTTTTTTATATTTCTACTTAGGAATCAATTTTCATAATTACCATACATTCTACATTTGAAATATTAAATTTTAACAATGTTCTTTCTAGTTCTCTCCATTGACTACAACCAAAAATAATAGTGTGGGGAACACTTATCATAGATTAAAACCATGTAATCATGATAAATAATTACTTATAGGATGTCTACATTATGACACATTCCTTAATCTATAACACATCAGGATTATCCCAGGTTATTACCAGACAACTTCTATTTAAATCATCTATGATGGTTTATAAAGATTTTATGAAATCTCAAATCATATCCCCTAGGAGTGTGAAAAATGGGGTGCAATAAGGCTTGTTTTCATGTACCAGATTACCTTGAGTTTGGACGAAGACATCTTGTTGTAGTTTTTTAACCCTAGGAATAATTGTTCCAGGGCCACATCCACTTGTAGTATCCAGAAATAGATGTATTTCTAGGAAACCAGTCACTCTTTATTTAACCAAAATTCTAGGACATTTTACACACTTTTGACTCATCATTATACTTATCCTTATAAAAATCTCTAGACATATTCTTAGAAATACACCAAGGTATCTCAATAATGATTTCTCATCCTACTTTGAAATGGATAAGTAATCCTTTTCTCTAATACCAATTATGAGAACCTAGTCATGACACACATAAATATTAAATCACTTTTTCATAATACTTAAAACATTACAAAAATAGTTACTCAAAGTATTTACTTGTATTGTGCCACTGAAAACATGGAACCAAAAAAATCAAGAAATAAATGAGTTACATCATATCCCATTGGGTCATTCTTTAATATAACCCTTATTATAAAATAAAATATAGTATGTATTTTTATTTCCTTGGGGAAAAAAATCTAAAAATGGGTAAACTCAGATGCTCATCAAGGGTAACAAAAGAAGACATGTAATTGTAAACAAGAGCATATGAGTATGATAACAAGATAAAGACATTTTAAGATCTTAAAATTCATATAGAAGATCATAAACATGAATCATGTCTTAAAACATGAAAGTTCATTAAACAAAAATCACAAGGAAATAAAAAAAACATAATCCATGAAATAATAACATATGAATAAATGATGGGATTTTGAAAAAAAATAAACATATAATATTATTTACATTATATCCAATGAATCATGGCCGAGAACATTTAAGTTGTAGGCGTTAACTCCCCATAATATCTTGGTATTCATGGTTTACTTCCATTTTTATCTTAGTAGCATGAGTTCACTCTTCATTCCATATTGTAAGTCATGGTTCAATCCCATGGCTATAGTAATATTCAAGCATCTATCCCAAGAAAATTATTGTCTATATCATGAGATATAAATCACTAACCAATGCATTGGAGGGAGATATATTTACTAACCATCTCATAATTAAATCTTACACATATTTACCCCAAAATCATAAACAATCATGTCATATCCCATGAAATTAAATGGGTATTAAAAATATGTAATCATATCACAACCTATGGAAAATGAAAGGTTTAATAATCATTTCATCATAAACATAACCCAAGAAAATAAGTGGGTTTCAAAAGTATATAACCCATGTAAGATAAATATATTTCATAAGCATCATTCTATCAACACATAATCCATTCAAGAATGAATATGAATGGAACATTTGAATCATTTTATAGGAGATAATGGGTAAAATCAATAGATGTTATATTAGATGAAAAATAATATAGAAGTATATTATGAAAAAATTTCACGAGACAAAAATACAATCACCTTCAAAAAAGGATATTTATAAATTAAACCCCGCTAAAAACCATTTTTTTGAAAATAAACATGAAATTTTATAAAGAAATAATTGAAAACTTTTTTGGAAAGCTTTTTATTTGAAAAAAATATAATGAGTGCATGGAAAGTTTTTGAAAACAATTTTCCATTAAAACATACTTATAAATCATGAAAACATTTTGAAAACCATTTTCATTGAAAACATATAAAATAATCTTGAAAATATGGTTATAACCATTTTCCTTTAAAAATTATAAAGGTACCTTTAAAAGGATTTGAAAAACATTTTCCTTAAAATATTATAAAATAACATTAAAAACAATTTGAAATCAAGTTTCCTTAAAAATTTATAAAATATGTTTTAAAACACTTTTATAACCATTTTCCATGAAAACTTATTAAAGGATCTTGAAAATGAGTTGAAAAATTGTTTCCTTAAAAACTAAGAAAAAAATATTTGAATTTTTTTTTAAAAGCATTTACCTTGAAAACATATAAAATAACCTAAATTTTTTTTAAAGACCATTTTCATTTAAAACATAACAAATGATCTTGAATATGTTTTGTAAAATAATTTCCTTGAAAACTTATAAATAAAGAATAAATACATTTAAAATACATTTAAGAAGATAAAATATTATTAAAAAAAATTCTTCTAAAATATATTTTATAACTATTAATGGAATAAGTGATGACAATAACACATTTTTTAAATTTCTTTTTTAAATAAAAAGGATTTCTATCCTATGATATAAATACTGTCATATTCTCATGAAATTATTTTCTTAGTTATATTATTTACCAAATACTTGAAAATAGTACTAATACATTAATATATATATTTCATTAACCTAGTATAAGAAAACTAATGGGTGTTCCCAAGAGATGGATCATAATATTTTTTCAAAGAATCATAATCATAATAATCTCGAAAAGTGATGTGATTGTTTCAATAATCTCTTATCACTTGGAAACTTCGGATCATACTCTAAATTTTAAAAAATAAAATTAAATGAATCTAAAAATATCATCAAAACAATTAGCTTCATTATATAACACATGAAATGGATGTGTACATGTAATGACCTAGAAATTCTATGGAATTTTTTTTCTTAAATACATGGGATTTTTACGAGTAAGAGAAAATTTATGGTGCTTGATTCTAAGGACCAGTGTGCCCCGAATCAATTTCTGATGTTTTGTTCAGGTATGTTCAGTAAACGTGCTAGCAAGATTTTATAACTTTTGAACTAGTGCTCAGAATTGAAATCTGAGGGCACCGTTGAACTCGCAGCATTAGTGATTATAGAGTGAGACCTTCACTATAGTTGCATTATAACATGAATGGATGTTAGATTTGGGTTTTTAATCAAATTAAATAAAAATAATGTGTTAGATTTTTTTTTTAGTGGTTAAAACCTACAAGAAGAGGTTAGGGGTGGGGTCCACCACACCATAACCTCCAATGAGATGTTATGGTGGTGGAGCCCACCTGAGGTTTAAACACATCTTGTCAATTAATGTGGTGGGTACAACCTGAGGGAGAAACAATTGAACTCCCCATTTATGGAGCTTCCACCCATTAAAACTCTTGAACTCCACTTAATTAATTTGTGGCTACACATAAGAATTAATTAAGGGGAGCCCCCTTTTAATAAACTCACCAATCGTTTTCATGCCAACCATTAAAATATAAGATAAATCTATTATTTCATTTTAGGTAGGCAACATTCTTTTGGTGGAGCATTGGGAGAAGTTTTGAAAGAACTTGAAGAACGAATCTTCCGCCAACGAAGAACACCTCTTCCACCAACGAAGATCACCTCTTTTGACAACGAAGAATGAATCTTCTACCAACGAAGAAAAATCATAAACCAGGGAAAGAAAGGGAAGCATCATCCTTGGTGAAAGCCGACAACGTCGTCCATGACTTCTTCTTCTACTTTTCGACGTCAATGGAATGATGCCCACCTTTTCCGTGACATCATCAATGTTTGAAAAACAAGGTAGGGGTAGTTTTATGATTGAGTCTTACCCTCAGTTCTTTATCATTGGTTGTGCTTTTTGAGGCTGATTGTTACCATCCTAAAAAGGTGGGTGCAGGATGAACAAACATGGCATGACCACCCCTCTATTTTTATTCCCTGGATGATGACGATGGCGGTGCAATAATTCTGTAGGAGGAGAAGACTGCGACCGATGGACCATGGTGGAGCAACGACAGCCGGTGATGGGCCAACCACGATGAAACCAGCAGCATATGGCCGCCGAATCACCGAAAGGGTGCGGAACAGTGGTGATGCGTGGAGGAGAAGGGGGACATGGCTAGGTCGGGCAGCGGTGGAAGGGCACAATGCCGTTGCGCCACATGAATGAGGTGAGCCACGACCAGGTTGGTCCATGGAGGAGGGGCACGGTGTCGTCGCAGTGCACAGAGGAGAAGAACTGTGGCATTGTCGCGTTGTGGAGGAGGAGCCGGGATGGCCGACGTCAGGCCGGCTGCCGGCGATGAGGAGCTGCTGGCCAGTCGGCCATCTGGGAGGAGTGGGACCCATCGGGTCCCACGTGATCTGGACTGGCGCCATGTGGCATCGGTTTAGGTTCCCACCTGAATGGCTCTACCGTTCGGGAGCTAGGGGCACACAGTTTCCCCCCTGGACAAGGCTTAGGTGGACCCGCGAGCCCCCGGGCCGCCAGGCTGCTGGGCTGCCGGGCCGGACCCAGCACAGGCTGCGGTGCCACCCCCTTGGCCTGGGTTGGACCCACAGACCGGTTCGGACCTGCGGACTGGGTCAGAACCCAGTCCGGACCCGGGTCGGGCTGGGTCAGTCTGACTGGGTCGGACCAGACCCGGACCTGCTTTGGCCATTTTTCACCTTTTCTCCAATAACATGGGTTACGAGTGTCCGTTCGACGAACCATCTGAGGAAACAAAAAGCTTAGAGTGAAAAGGATCTTTTGGTATACCCCAATTGATGTTTGGACATAGGTGGGGTACAAATGGATTGGTTTGAACCTAAAATCCAACTGGGCCCCGTGACAGAAATGCCAATAACTCAGAGACCGGGCGTCCGATTGACACTCCTGTCGCATTGAGATCCCTATGATGAGGCTGAACTTTAAGATACATATTTGTAGAACTTTGTTATAGTTGGAGTATAGACCAGTAGCTCGTGGAGCAGATCCTCCTGGAGACAAGCGAGTGGAGTACGAAGACCTAGTAGATGGCTGAGACCTGACGACTACAGACCTTTCAACTCGTAGTGTTTCGATTAGTCTAGTGGGGAGCACCTCTATGTGATGCAGCAGACCCATAGTTGGAAGCACCTTTGTGTGACTCAGCTGATGCATGGTACTCGACAGGAGGAGTACCTCAATAGGCTATGAGGGGGAGCAGCTCTATGTAAACGCGGTAGAACCACAGTGGGGAGCGCCTTATTTTGAGCGTAGGAGATCCACTGTACTCGACAGCAGGAGTACCCCATCAGTGTAGGATAGTGGGAAGAGCCTCTGTGTGATGCGTCATGCTCAATGTACTCGATGGAGGAGGAGTACACCATCAGTCGGGGTTCTGATTGTGTGACTGGGGATGTTCCTTGATACTACCCCTAGAATAAAATCCTGGTTTGAGATGAGACGTTGACTTTTGTGATATCCTCATGATTGAGTTTGGTTACTAGATAACATAGTTATATGTATGAGGATATACCTAAGTAATAGTTATCCGTTGATTTCATACTTTGTGGTATATACATGTTGAATTTAGTGAGACCTTGAGGGTCTCGATGTCCCTACGGAGTATCATTATACTCACCTCTGCACTGGCTATGCCTGCACCTCGTTATGTTGGTCATAGATGATGAATAACACTGACTAAGGCAGAGAGTAGTAGGACTAGACTATATATGGAGGTGGACCACTTGATGTGATGGTACACAGAGGAGTTGGACGGACATGGAGCACTGAGGATTCTATCTGTACCTAACCTTCAGGTAGGGTTTCCCGGTGGTCGATCCAGTAGCTGTTTAATTTTCTTCAGTTGTACTTGTACTTTTTTTTTGGGCTTGAATTTCTGGCCCCTTTACTTTTCAGCAGTATCTTGTATACAACTTTGATTATTGTTTTATTTCCAGCATACTCTGTTGTGTGTGTTTCAGTTTATAATGTCAATGCCTTCCCATTTTATGGATTTACGGCTTTGGTGATAGTCGCTATCCCCTGGCCTATGGAAGGTGTGCTTGGGGTAGTCATGATACGGGCCCCGGAGGACGGGCATTGACAAATTGGTATCATAGGAGTCTGTTCTACCATAGAACTTTGGACTCTGATCACTCTTTTCTATGAAGCAATAGTGATAAGGGTACTAAGTGTGGTTTTCAGTTCATGGAGTCCAGTGTCGGTGCATGCGGCCGACGTATCCATACACCAAGACCCTGACTATTGATTTCCAACTTAGTGCACCAAAACAATGATTACATGCATGTATTTAAAAGTTTTATTATGTCAGATCAACCAGGTCAGGTCACCAGGTATAATATTTTGACCATGCCGCATCTGTTTGTTTTAGGATGCCTCCTCGCAGAGCCTTGATAGTCGTATGCTCTGACATCCCACTGAGCGACGAGGCCTCAGTGCGGGACCCTTTACCAGCGGAGGCACCAGTGGTACCACTTCCCGTTGGGCCACCGATGCCACCAGCCCCAGCAGCAGACGATGCACGCCTCATGAGCACGTTGCATGAGTTTCAGTGCCAGTGGCCACCTAGGTTTCAGGGAGAGACAGACCCAAAGGCAGCTGAGGATTGGTTGGAGGCTCTAGTGAGAGTCTTTAGGCTAGTAGGTACACCAACAGACCTCATGGTGATCCTTTTTATGATTCTTCTTCAGCCAGTAGCATAAAGATAGTGGAGCCTAATGATCCAGGTGCATGTTTAGGTGACACTACTCTGGAAAGACTTCGAGAGCCTGTTCCAGGTGGAGTTTTTTTCAGCGACTCTACGAGAGGTTCAGATACATGCGCTACTTCATCTGCAGCATGGCAGCGTGACAGTAGCACAGTACTCAGCGTGGTTCACCGACCTCTTGCGCTACTCCATAGATATGGTGCGAGACCCATTCTTCAGGGCCCGAACCTTCGAGCAGGGACTCAGGTGGGAGATTATGGCATCAGCGATCTCCCTCAGCAGCTGGACGCAGATGGGGGTGTTATAGAGAGCCCTCCTAATAGAGATATTTCTTGCTAAGCAGTCACCAGCAGTGAGACCCTCTACTAGTCGACATGCAGTGGATTCTTCTACAGATGATAGTAGACAGATGACGCAGAGGTCCAAGAGGACCAGACCCATGGGTGGATGACTGCAGGACTTAGGATTTGTTGTGTGGGGCACCTGAGGTAGTGACTTAACTGCCAGGAGTAGGCAGTGTTACTCATGCGGAAGGCAGGGTCACATGGCTTGTGAATGTCCGAACCACCGTTTAGATGATCATCAAATAGTTGAGGGACCTCCCAAGTAGAGGCAGATGTTCAATTGAGGCAGTCCACATGGCACAGGCGGACATGGCAGAGGATCTGGTCATGCAGCTGGCAGTGGACGACGTTACACGGTGCTACCACCACCACCACCAGGAGGTCCACCCCGACTGCAGGGAGCAGGTTGACATGGGATAGCTTAGCTTCATATAGTTGAGGCATACGACCACAGCGCTCTTGAGATGATTTGAGGTACTATCTGTGTCTACTCCACCGTAGCTGCAATTCTTATAGACATAGGTGCTAGTCACTCTTTCATTGCCATTCCCTCATTTAGAGCTTGGAGATGCCGATGGAGCCTTTGGCTCAATCCATATGGTTAGAGACTCTTATGAGAGCAGAATCGATGATTACGCACTGGTGCCGGTAGTGTGAGCTTACTCTAGGAGGTGAGAGCTTCGGCTGGGATCTCCTCATAGCAGCATCGAGGCCTTAAGACATCATCTTGGGTATGGATTGGTTATCCACAGTTCATGCTCCGATTGAATGTATTAGGAGAAACGTGTGGTGTGTCTTTATGGATGGGACCAGGTTTACCTTCACCGGCGAGTAGGGAACCTTTGCAGCACAGGACATACTTACTTGGAGGAGGGTGTAGCCGATCACTCACCATTTGGATTGCCTTACCCATGAAGTAGTTGATGTGGATAGTTCGACTTACCCTGTAGTGGTGGACTTGTACGCGGATGTTTTCCCTGAGGATGTTCTAGGACTACCTCCTCGCAGAGAGGTGGACTTCTACATTGACCTATACCCCGGGTTTAGAGACCCGAAGCTTAACATACATAGAAATTACATTACTTTTGCGGAATACTTAGTACATAACAAAAACACACGCACAAGGACCGTAATAGTTTAGTGTCTTTGGAAACTCAGAATATAATCTTCTAATCATGGTGAAAGATCTTCAACATCTCCCATAAATCTCTTCTTTTTTTAAACGTAAATCCTTTCATTATATCCTGGGGAAAAGAAAACATAAAAGGGTGAGCTCAAATTCCTAGTAAGGGTAAACAAAAGAAATTTCAATCACGTCATATTCATATGAAAATAACCTTTGAAAATCTTAACCTGCAAAATAGATCATAATTTCATATCATGGGATAAATCATAGTAGTGAAATTTAATCCCAATAATCATAACTTAAAACATGAAACTTTGTGGAATACACACATAATCATAGAGAATACTTTCTTATTAGTCAAGACTCATTGCCAAGACTATATTAGTGGACAAAGTCCCTTCTTTAACTGAGTTCACTTCTCGTTTCAATCATGTTTCACTGAACCGGTATAACCTACCGTTCCAGCCATGACTATATCATGAGATATAAAATCTTTACCCAATGCATTGGAGGGAGATATAGGTCCCACCCATATAATAATGATACCATTCTTATGTGTGACACAAAATCATAAATCATACATCATTGCATAACCCATGTAATAAAAATGGGATTCTTAAACAACATTGCATCATAAAACAATTCATATAAGATAAAGGATGTCATAAAAATAATTCCATCACAACATAATCAAATAAATGTAATAATAGGGATAAAAACAGAACCCTTTATTATCTTAGATGGAAAATAATTTTGATAAAACACTTGAACTCCATTCTTGAGGAAAATATCCTTTCTACTTCAAAAACATTTTCCTTACATAACATGTCATACAATTTTAAACTAAAAGAAGTTGATTAAAAATAATATTCAAAACTTGTAAAGTAAGATTCTTGGAAATAATGTTTTAAAAATCCATTCATGCCGTATAAGTTAAAAAAACATTCTTCTTGTACTTTTGTCGGAAAAGTCAAAAAGTACCTCGTACGACAAAAGATTCCTTTCATATCATTTACTAAAAAACTCAAATAAGGGTAAAATTGGATTTAAACAATTTTAGGTGGATGGAAATAATATCACATATTTAGGAAACATGGATTTGGATGATAAAATACACCCCAGTAAATACCAATGTATAAACAATCTCGGATAAAATGAGATTGTGATATTTTCCCTTACCTTAGGTCCGATTTTCTTCGTAAGTGTCCAAAACTCCTGTATAATGATTTAAATAATGTTATTGACTTATTCCAGAATCATAATTATTGTTATTATATCATATATGGTCATATTATTAGCTTATTATTAGTAATATTTCATTACTACTTGTTATTCGGGTGTTTATTACTTTTTTGTTCTTATGCGTGTTGGTCGAATAAGTTATTATTCTTATATTTAAGTTATTGATAAATCATTTACAGAATGGTATTATTGTAATATATATCATATTCATTCATTCAATTCATTTATATTATAATTATGCAATGAAGATCATGTAGAACGAATCGCATCACATCGTGGAGACGGTATTCCGTACGTACGCACGAGCGATGATATCGTTCCCATGATCGTGGAATTGTATTGGAGTGTATGTATACTATTTGAGAATCAATATCACTTTTTAATAGTAATATATAGTCATTATTTACACTATTATACCCATCAAAGTAAGGTGGTGGTGGAAAATAGATTACACCACAACGTGGAGACTGTATTCTGTATGTACGCACGCGCGGTGATTTATTTTTCCGTAGGATGGATAGATGGTGAAATAGGGTTGTTTCATACTTATAATAACATATCAGTATATGAGTGATACTGATGTTATTATTTCATAATAAAACAACTAAACAAGAAGAAGTGGAAGAAGAAATAAGGATGAACGAATCGGTAACGGATATTACCTCTTCTTTAAAGTGATTCTTTGATACCTCCTTTTAGGGTACTAAAATAGGACTTTTAAGAAGCCCAGAATCTCTAGTATGTTTCTATGGAAGTGGAGAGGAGCACTTTAAAGGGGTTGGCCAAGCTTTAAGGCTCAAAGTGGTGTGAGGAAGAGGGAGGAGGAGGTGCCCTTTTATAAGTGAGGAGAGGGGTACCATTGGAATAACTAAAACTATTATTTTATTATAAAGTCAAATTCGGTTTTAAATAGCTCCAAATTAATTTATTTCGAATATAAGGTGGGGATGGGTCGCAATTATTTCATCCTATAGAATTTAGACAAGTTTAGGTTCCTATTTTTACCTTATCATTTAGATTTAACATTAAGTTAAATAATTTTACTTTTACCGTGTCTTCTTGTGTTCTTATACTATAAGGTTAATAAACATAATATAAGAATCCAAACGATACCCAAGTTGTTTATTATTAATATATATAACCTTATCTAAGTCATTTGGCCGAACCTTAGATTTTTAGGAATAAAATAACAATTAATAATATATAATTTGTTTTAAAAACTATTTTATGTCAATTTTGACACTATTTAGTAATTGATTTTTTTAAAAATCATAACAGAATGATTAGTTCGAAAACAGTTAACTAAATAAATAATAACATGTCATATTATCCTATAAAATTAGTTTAATTAATAAAAAGTCTTAAATTACATTTATTTGGTTATTTATAACATCAATTATGTCAATATTTCATTAATAAGACAATTACTGCATCATCTTTGTGTCATAATAAATGATAATTATTTAATCCCTAAAAATTATAAATAAATTCCTATGATGTATATAATTGTATTATATTTATGGATACTATTCATGTTTGAAGTTTCATTAAGTTTATCACTAAATTTAAATTATTGTACTTATAAGATTTAAGGAAGTGACAGGTTGTCACATTCTTTGGTTTTAATAATAATTAAATTATTTTCATGGAAAAAAGTCTATTAAATGAATCTAATCCGACCCTTAGGTGATATGGGTCGACTTTTAGTCATCCAATAGGATTTTTACATGTGTTAGGGTAATTTTATAATATTAAATTTACCCTTAATTACCCGATTTACCTTTAACTATGGTAAATAAAATTTACCGTAGTTACTATTCATAATTCCCAAAAATAAAAAGTAGCTTATTAACATAATTTGGATCCACTGATTCCAAATATGGAATCCATTTTTCAAATTCAATACACAAAAGCTGAAGAAATTAAATTAATCCCTTTGTCGAAAGAAAAAGGGTTTTTCTTTAAAACATTGCAAAAGATTGAATTGATTTATCCTACAAATTTAAGGTAGAATCAATGCTAATGACATACATTATATTAAATGGTAAAAATATATTCAATTTATACTTTAAAACCATTCAATATTATAATTTAACCATATAAATTATAGCGATGAAAAAAGTTGTTTTTAATTAAAATATAGCATGTTTTTACTATTCATCAAAATATGAAATTTACCAAAATAATAAGAAAAATTCATTCAAAGTAAATTTTTATTTCATGATTCCAAAGATGAATTTTATTTTTTCATGTTGAACTTATAAACATGTCAAAAACTAGATTTAAATTGGGTGCGCCATCAAAAGGCGGCAAAACTGCATTTTTTGAAAAATAGTTATGTTAGCAGAAAAAATTATTTTGTTCTTATACCATGTTTTAGAAAATGTGTAAGACGAATAATAATGTTATAAGATTAAAAATTTAATTTATAGTATTCATAACGGCTAGTTCATAATAATATTATAATAATATATCGTTGTTTAGTAAAACCCGATATTGCGTACAACACACGCTATCGAGGAAGGTCGCGATTGTGTGTAATGCAAGACAAGTCAGGGTTGCGTGCTGTGCAAGAATCCTTCATTGATTCGTATAACATAATCCAACCATATTTCATTTATACATTGAATATATATATATATATATATATATATATATATACTTAATGTTGCGCAGAATAACTATTATCAAAATTGTGTGTAACACGATCCAAGAATAGTGTTGCGTATACTGCAAGCTAATACGGTGTTGCGTATAGTGCAAGGTAATCTTGGTGTAGCATACAACACAATACATTAATGAAATTAATAGAATATTTTTCATAAAATCTCGGGGTGTTACATTCTTACCCCCCTTAAAATGAATTTTTCCCTCAAAATTCGTCGGGGTTATAAATGGTTTACTATTCGAAAGTTACTTTAATAGAATCCCACATCGTAAAAAGGAATACCAAAACCAATATTTAAAAACAAATGTATGAAAAGTAACGGTTACCCAAATAAACTAATCACTGGGTTTCCACATAGGTGAAAATATGGATATGGAAGAGAAATCTAACCATCATGTTCTGATGGAGAGTGGTAGAGAACATGACTATGGAGAATCCAGAAATCACAAAGCCATAAAGTTGTAACGATCTAATGTGCCATCCGATTAATCAGATATAAGAGCACTAGGAAAACATTTTTGGTTTTCAAGATCATTTCCTTAATGCTGATGAAATTGGAATTAGAAGAAATAATTTCATGATTTTGGTATATTCTAACCGTTTATTGGTCTTTGGACAATTTCCAATTCATCTCTTAACGAAATGATGTTGAATTTGTCATTCGTGATGTGTTAGCAGATCATGTGATAGAATGATGAGTCATTCCATCTGTCTCAAACAAAAGGTTAGAAAAGTTATCAAAAAATACATAAGTCCATATATAGTGAGATTAATCATATATGGTTCCTAAAATGGACTTATACTTCATATATCATACTTCTTAATATAATAAAACTAGTTTCTACTAAACAGGGACTTCCTGTAGGCTCGTGGTAGGCTATAAAGGCCAGTCGCACTTTGGTTGTGGGTTCGATTACCACAGCCTTGTCCGACGCGATGGGCTGTCACCCGTCCTATAGGTTGTCCTTTTTCTAAAGCTATATTACTATAACATCCCATCAACAATATCAAAAAAAAACATTTTCTCCTTAAAAAATACTAACATATGTCCAACATAATCCATTCCAATCTTTAGGCTTATCTAAAATACTTTGTTCCAAGCTCATAGTATAAAGAAAATGATTACCTGAAATGTCACATAACAATCACGTGAATGCCATCATTTATCCCCCATATATAATAAGATATATCTTGTTGGTCAAATTACCAACATGTGAATACCTTAATCATGTATTCTCTTGAAGAATTAATATCCATTGAACCTTAGTGAAAACATGAATGCAGTTAAAAGTTAACACTTTCCACATACCAAAATCCTCAAAATTCTATATCCTCAAACCATGATATCACTTAGTCCTTATATAAATCATGAGCTCATGAATACTATCAAACATATTAGATTCTATTTATCCCTTCATTATGTGCATATCATCTGCTTTCCAAAAATATTTCAATCACATTTCATGGTTATTGATGCCATAAAATTATTGAAAACCACAATAGACCAAAACATAAATATTCCAATATTCCACGATACTATATACAACATTATTTTGGAATCCCATTACATAAAAACGTAATCATCCCACCACATTGTTTTCATATTCAACATCTCCAATAGTGATCGCATGTGACTTCCCTTTGTTCTTTTCCTTAAGTGGTTGCTCATGTCGATCATCACTAACCATTGGATTAGGGAATTTATTAGCATAATGCCCCATTTCCTTGCACTTGAAGAATTTAAGTGTTGGTGGTGCGTTCTCTACAGTAATTTCTTTATTCACATCACTAGAAACCCTTTTTCCATTACTTCAACACTCGGCTGCTTGATGACCTTCTTTTCCACACTTAAAAAATTTTCTAGTCCCTCTAAGACAATCTCCACCATGCTTCTTTCCACACATTGAGCATAAGGAAACATTCATCTTCTTTTCACCATTATTCTGAGATTTCTCCTTGAACTCCATCTTTCGTTTATTGTCAAAACTATGAGATGGATAAGTAACACCAACTTCCATTTCTACCTTGATAGCACAACACACAATTTGTTCATAGATACTTAAGTCTCTTATAGCTAATGCCCTTCGAGGATTTGGTTTTATGCCACTGAAGAATCGATCAACTTTACTATCAGGTTGGATGATAAATCCAGATGCATACCTTGCAAGCCTTGTAAAATTCCCTACGTATATACCAACCGATTCATCATCCTTTTTCTTTATTTAAAGAAACTCCTTCTCTATCGTTGTTCGAAGAATAATAGGGAATTACTTATAGAAAAATAAGTTCTTGAACTCATCCCATTCCATGGACTCAATTTCATCTCTTGGCCTTGTATTCTTGATAAGATTCCACCATTGATCATCATCACCTTCCAAACGATACACTGCTAAGATGAATTTATCATGTTCATAAAATTAAAGAACTGAAAATATCTTTTCAGTAGTATTGATCCATTGTTCAGCAACAAGGGGATCAGAAGACCCACTGAAAGAAGGTGGACATTTCCTCATGATGGACTCAATAGAATATTGTTCCCTTAACTTCTCATTTGGAAGTCCAGAATGATTCATAGCTTGTGTATGTATAGAAATAATATTTTTCAATCCATCTCCCATAACATTTGTTTGTTCAGGAGGACAATCAATGCATTGTCCATTACATTGAACAACACGGTTCCTTCGGGTTCCAACCATCGTCTAAAACCAAAAAAGAATAGTGTGAGAGGTAAAAATCACACTAGGGAAAAAAATATAATAATGGGGGAGTACCTTCAATATCTAACTTCTTAGGTTTAATTCTATGATGGTTAGCGCAATTCTAGGACTATAACATATACTTAACGTTAGGGACATCCCTAGACATACCTTAGAAATATCTCTAGGGATCTCACTAAAGTTCTCACATCCTAGTTTCCAAAGGTTGAATAAATCTTTCCTCAGATACCAACTGTAGAGACCCGAAGCTTAACGTACATAGGGATTACATTACTTTTGTGGAATACTTAGTACATATCAAAAACACACACACAAGGACCATAATAGTTTAGTGTCTTTGGAAACTCGGAATATAATCTTCTAATCGTGGTGAAAGATCTTCAATATCTCCCATAAAGATCTTCTTTTTTTAAACCTAAATCCTTTCTTTATATCCTGGGGAAAAGAAAACATAAAAGGGTGAGCTCAAATGATCAGTAAGGGTAATCCAAAGAAATATCAATCACGTCATATTCATAAGAACATATCTTTTGGAAATATTAACCTGTAAAAGAGATCATAATTTCATAACATGGGATAAATCATAGTAGTGAAATTAAATCCCAATAATCATAACATAAAACATGAAACTTTGTGGCATACACACATAATCATAGAGAATCCATTCTTATTAGTCAAGACTCATTTCTAAGACTATCTTAGTGGACAAAGTCCCTTTCTGAACCGAGTTCACTCCTCGTTTCAGTCCTGTTTCACTGAACCGGTATAACCTACCATTCCAGCCATGTCTATCTCATGAGATATAAAATCATTACCCAATGCATTGGAGGGAGATATAGGTCCCACCCATTTCATAATGATACCATTCTTATGTGTGCCACAAAGTCATAAATCATACATCATTTCATAACCCACGTAATAAAAATGGGATTCTTAAACAACATGATGTCATAAAAAAATTCATATAAGATAAATGATTTCATAAAAATAATTCCATCACAAAATATTCAAATAAATGTTATAATATGGATAAAAACAGAACCCTTTATTATCTTAGAGGGAAAATAATTTTGATAAAACACTTGAACTCCATTCTTGAGGAAAATATCCTTTCAAATTCAAAAGCATTTTCCTTTCTTAACATGTCATACAATTTTAAACTAAAATAAGTTGATTAAAAATAATCTTGAAAAATGGTAAAGGAAGCTTCTTGGAAATAATTTTTTAAAAATCCATTCATGCCGTATATGTAAAAAAACATTCTTCTTGTACTTTTGTCGGAAAAGTCAAAAAGTACCTCGTACGACAAAAGATTCCTTTCATATCCTTTACTAAGATACTCAAAGAAGGTTAAAATTGGATTTAAAAATTTTAAGGTGGATGGAAATAATATCACATATTGAGGAAACATGGATGTGGATGAGAAAATACACCCCAGTAAATACCAATGTATAAATAATCTCGGATAAAATGGGATTGTGATATTTTCCCTTACCTTAGGTCCAATTTTCTTCGTAAGTGTCCAAACCACCTGTATAATGATTTAAATAATGTTATTTATTTTTTATAGAATCATACTTATTGTTATGATATCATATATGGTCATATTCTTAGCTTATTATTAGTAATATTTCATTACTACTTGTTATTCGTGTGTTTATTAATTTTTTGTTCTTATGCATGTTTATCGAATAAATTATTATTATTATCTTTAGGTTATAGATAACTCATTTAAAAAATTGTATTATTGTAATATATATCATATTAATTCATTCAATTAATTTATATAATCATTATGCAATGAAGATCATGTATAACGAATAACATCACATCGTGGAGACGGTATTCCGTACGTACGCACGAGCAATGATATCGTTACCATGATTGTGGAATTGTATTGGAGTGTATGTATACTATTTCAGAATCAATATAACTTTTTAATAGACATATATAGTCATTATTTACACCATTATACCCATCCAAGTAAGGTGGTGGTGGAAAATAGATTACACCACGGCGTGCCGACGGTATTCCGTACGTATGCACGCGCAGTGATTTTTCTCCCTAGGATGGATAGATGGTGAAATAGGATTGTTTCATACTTATAATAACATATCGGTATATTACTGATACTGATATTATTACTTCATAATGAAACAACTAAAGAATAAGAAGTGGAAAAAGAAATAAAGATGAAAGAATCGGTAACAGACATTACCTCTTCTTTGAAGTGCTTCTTTGAGACCTCCTTTTGGGGTACTAAAATAGGTCTTTGAAAAATACCAGAACCTCTAGGATGTTTCTAGAGAAGTGTAGATTCGAAATTTGAATGGGATGGCTATGCCTGAAGGCTCAAAGTGGTGTGAGGAAGAGGGAGGAGGAGGTTCCCTTTTATAAGGGAGGAGAGGGGTACCTATGGAAAAACTAAAACTATTATTTTATTATAAAGTCCAATTCGGTTTTAAATAGCTCCAAATTGATAAATTTAGAAGCTAAGGTGGGGATGGGTCTAACGTATCTCATCCAATTGAATTTATACTACTTTAGGTTCTTATTTTAACCTTACCATTTAGATTTAACATTAATCTAAATAATTTTTCTTTTACCGTGTCTTCTTGTGTTCTTATACTATAAGGTTAATAAACATACTATAAGAAGCAAAACGAACCCCAAGTTGATTATTATTAATATATATAACCTTATCTAAGTAATTTGGCCAAACCGTAGATTTTTAGGAATAAAATAACAATTAATAATATAACATTTTCTTTAAAAACTATTTTATGTCAATTTTGACACTATTTAGTAATTGATTTTTGTGAAATTCATAACAGAATGATTAGTTCTAAAAAAGTTAATTAAATAAATACTAACATGTCATAGTATCCTATAAAATTAGTTTAATTCATGAAAAGTCTTAAATTACATTTATTTGGGTATTTATAACATCAATTATGTGAATATTTCATTAATAAGACAATTACTGCATCATCATTGTGTAATAATAAATGATAATTATTTAATCCCTAAAAATTAAAAATAAATTCCTATGATGTATATAATTGTATTAGATTTCTGGAGACTATTCATTTTAGAAGTTTCATGAAGTGTATCACTAAATTAAAATTATTATACTTATAACATTTAAGAAGGTGACATGTTGTCACATTCTTTGGTTTTAATAATAATTAAATTATTTTCATTTAATAAATTATATTAAATTAATCTAATAAGACCCTTAGGTGATATGGGTAGCCTTTGAGTCATCCAATAGGATTTTAAAATGTGTTAGAATAATTTTATTATATTATATTTACCCATAGTTACCCGATTTACCTTTAACTATGGTAAATAAAATTTACCGTAGTTATTATTCATAATTCCCAAAAATAAAAATTAGCTTATTAACATAATTTGGATCCACTTATTCCAAATATGGAATCCATTTTTCTAAATTCAATACACAAAAGTTTCAGAAATTAAATTAATCCCATTGTCGAAAGAAAACAGGTTTTTCTTTAAAACATTGCAGAAGATTGAATTGATTTATCCTACGAATTCAAGGTAGAATCAATGCTAATGACATACATTATATTAAATGGTAAAAATATATTCTATTTATACTTTAAAACCATTTAATATTATAATTTAACCATATAAATTATTGCGATGAAAAAATTTGTTTTTAATTAAAATATAGCGTGTTTTTACTATTCATCAAAATAGGAAAGTTACCAAAATAATACGAAAAATTTATCCAAGGTAAATTTTTATTTCATGATTCCAAAGAAGAATTTTATTTTCTCCAATTGAACTTATAAACATGTCAACAACTAGATTTAAAGTGTGTGCGCCATCAAAAGGCGGCGAAACTAAATTTTTTTGAAAAATAATTATTTTACCCGAAAAATTTATTTTGTTCTTATACCATGTTTTAGAAAATGTGTAAGATGAATAATAATGTTATAAGATTTTAAATTTAGTTAATACTATTCATAACGGCTAGTTCATAATAATATTATAATAATATATCATTGTTTAGTAAAACCCGGTATTGCGTACAACACATGCTATCGAGGAAGGACAAGATTGCGTCTAATGCAAGCCAAGTTAGGGTTGCATGCTGTGCAGGAATCCTTTGTTGTTTCGTATAACATAATCCAACCATATTTCATTTATACATTGAATATATATGTATATATATACTCAATGTTGCATAGAATAACTATTATCAAAATTGTGTGTAACACGATATAAGAATAGTGTTGCGTATACTACAAGCTAATATGGTGTTGTGTATAGTGCAAGGTAATCTTGGTGTAGCATACAACACAAGACATTAATGAAATTAAAAGAATATTTTTCATAAAATTTCGGGGTGTTACATTCTACCCCCCTTAAAATGAATTTTGCCCTCAAAATTCGTCGGGGTTATAAATGGTTTACTATTCGAAAGTTTTTTTAATAGAAACCCACATCGTAAAAAGGAATACAAAAACCAATCGTTAATAACAGAAGTATGAAACGTAACGGTTACCAAATAAACTAATCACCGGGTTTCCACATAGGTGAAAATTTGGATATGGAAGAGAAATCTAACCATCATGTTCTGATGGAGAGTGGTAGAGGACATGGCTATGGAAAAGACAGAAATCACAAATCCATAAATTTGTGAAGATCTACGGTACCATCTGATTCATCAGATATAAGAGCACTAGGACAACATTTTTGGTTTTCAAGATCATTTCCCTAAAGTTGATGAAATTGGAATTAGAAGAAATACTTTCATGATTTTGGTATAGTCTCACCGTTTGTCGTTCTTTGGATAATTTCCACTTCATCTCTTAAAGAAATGAAGTTGAATTTGTCATTCGTGATGTGTTATCAGATCATGTGATAGAATGATGAGTCATTCCATCTGTCTCAAACAAAAGGTTATAAAAGTTATCAAAAAATACATAAGTCCATCTATAGTGAGATTAATCATATATGGTTCCTAAAATGGACTTATACTTCATATATCATACTGCTTAATATAATAAAACTAGTTTCTACTAAACAGGGACTTTCTGTAGGCCAGTGGTAAGCGATAAAGGCCAGTCCCACTTCGGTTGTGGGTTCGATTCACACAGCCTTGTTCGACGCGATGGGCTGTCGCCCGTCCTGTAGGTTCTCCTTTTTCTAAAGTTATATTACTATAACATCCCATCAACAATATCAAAAAAAAGTTTTATCCTTAAACAATACTAACTTATGTCCAACATAATCCATTCCAATCTTTAGACTTATCTAAAATACTTCGGTCCAAGCTCATAGTATAAAGAAAATGATTACTTGAAATGTCACATAACAATCACGTGAATGACATCATTTATCCCCCATATATCATAAGATATATCTTGTTAATCAAATTACAAACATCTGAATACCTTAATCATGTATTCTCTTGAAGAATGAATATCCATTGAACCTTAGTGAAAACATGAATGTAGTTAAAAGTTAACAATTTCCACATACCAAAATCCTCAAAATTCTATATCCTCAAAACATGATATCACTTAGTCCTTATATCAATCATGAGCTCATGAATACTATCAAACATATTAAATTCTCTTTTCCCATCATTATGTGCAAATCATCTGCTTTCCAAAAATATTTCAATCACTTTTCATGGTTACTGATGCCATTAAATTATTGAAAACCACAATAGAACAAAACATAAATATTCCAATATTCTACGATACTATATACAACATTATTTTTGAATCCCATTACATAAACCCTTAATCATTCCACCACATTGTTTTCATATTCAACATTGCCAATAGTGATCGCATGTGACTTCCCTTTGTCCTTTTCCTTAAGTGGTTTCTCATGTCGATCATCACTAACCCTTGGATTAGGAAATTATTAGCATAATGCCCCATTTCCTTGCACTTGAAGAATTGAAGTGTTGGTGGTGCTTTCTCTGCAGTCATTTCTTTATTCACATCACTAGAAACCCTTTTTCCATTACTTCGACACTCGGCTGCTCGATGACCTTATTTTCCGCATTTAAAACATTTTCTAGTCCCTTTAAGACAATCTCCACCATGCTTATTTCCACACTTTGAGAATAAGAAAACATTCATCTTCTTTTCACCATTATTCTGAGATTTCTCCTTGAACTCCATCTTTCGTTTCTTGTAAAAACTATGAGATGGATAAGTAACACCAACTTCTATTTCTATCTTGATAGCACAACGCAAAATTTCTTCATAGCCACTGAAGTCTCTTATAGCTAATTCCCTTCGAAGATTTGGTTTTATGCCACTGAAGAATCGATCAACTTTACTTTCAAGTTTGATGATAAATCCAGATGCATACCTTGCAGGCCTTGTAAACTTCACTTCGTATATACCAACCGATTCATCATCCTTTTTCTTTAGTTCAAGAAACTCCTTCTCCATCTTTTTTCGAAGAATACGAGGGAAGTAATTATTGAAAAATAAGTTCTTGAACTCATCCCATTCCATGGAATCAATTTCATCTCTTGGCCTTGTATTCTTGATAAGATTCCACCATTGATCAGCATCACCTTCTAAACGATACACTGCTAAGATGAATTCATCATGTTCATAACATTAATGAACTGAAAATATCTTTTTAGTAGTACTGATCCATTGTTCTGCAACAAGTGGATCAGAAGACCCACTGAAAGAAGGTGGACGTTTCCTCATGAAGGACTCAATAGAATATTGTTCCCTTCTCTGGTCATTTGGAAATCCAGAATGATTCATAGCTTTTGTATGTATAACAATATGATTTTTTACTCCATCTCCCATAACATTTGTTTGTTCAGGAGGACAATCATTGCATTGTCCATTACATTGAACAACCTGGTTCCTTCGGGTTCCAGCCATCGTCTAAAACCCAAAAAGAATAGTGTGAGAGGTAAAAATCACACTAGGGAAAATAATATAATAAAGGGGGAGTACCATCAATATCTAACATCTTAGGTTTAATTCTAAGATGGTTAGCGCAATTATAGGACTATAACATATACTTAACCTTAGGGACATCCCTAGACATACCTTATAAATATCTCTAGGGATCTAACTAAAGTTCTCGCATCCTAGTTTCGAAAGGTTGACTAAACCTTTCCTCTGATACCAACTGTAGAGACCCGATTCTTAATGTACATAGACATTACATTACTTTTGTGTAATACTTAGTACATAACAAAAACACACACACAAGTACTGTAATATTTTAGTGTCTTTGGAAATTCGGAATATAATCTTCTAATCGTGGTGAATGATCTTCAACATCTCCCATAAAGATCTTATTTTTTTAAACCTAAATCCTTTCTTTATATCTTGGGGAATGAAAAACATAAAAGGGTGAGATCAAATGCTCAGTAAGGGTAAAAACAAATAAATATCAATCACATCATATTTATAAGAACATATCTTTTAGAAATCATAACCTGCAAAAGAGATCATAATTTCATAACATGGGATAAATCATAGTAGTGAAATTTAATCCTAATAATCATAAAATAAAACTTGAAACTTTTTGGTATACACACATAATCATAGAGAATCCTTTCTTATTAGTCAAGACTCATTTCCAAGACTATCGTAGTGGACAAAGTCCCTTTTTGAACCGAGTTAACTCCATATTTCAGTCCTGTTTCACTGAACCGGTATAACCTACCGTTCCAGCCATGTCTACCTCATGAGATATAAAATCTTTAACCAATGCATTGGAGGTAGATATAGGTCCCACCCATCTCATAATGATACCATTCTTATGTGTGCCACAAAATCATAAATCATACATCATTTCATAACCCATGTAATAAAAATGGGATATTTAAACAACATGAAATAATAAAACAATTCATATAAGATAAAGGATTTCATAAAAATAATTCCTGCACAACATAATCAAATAAATGTAATAATAGGGATAAAAACATAACCCTTTATTATCTTAGATGGAAAATAATTTTGATAAAACACTTGAACTCCATTCTTGAGGAAAATATCATTTCTACTTCAAAAACATTTTCCCTTCTTAACATGTCATACCTTTTTAAACTAAAAGAATTTGATTAAAAATAATATTGAAAACTTATAAAGTAATATTCTTGGAAATAATGTTTTAAAAATCCATTCATGTCGTATAAGATAAAAAAACATTCTTCTTGTACTTTTGTCGGAAAAGTCAAAAAGTACCTCGTACGAAAAAAGATTCATTTCACATCTTTTACTAAAAAACTCAACGAAGGGTAAAATTGGATTTAAAAAATTGTAGGTGGACGGAAATAATTTCACATATTGAGGAAACATGGATTTGGATGATAAAATACACCCCAGTAAATACCAAAGTATAAAAAATCTCGGATAAAATGAGATTGTGATATTTTCCCTTACCTTAGGTCCGATTTGCTTCGTAAGTGTCCAAAACTCCTGTATAATGACTTAAATAACGTTATTTACTTATTCATGAATCATACTTATTGTTATGATATCATATATGGTCATATTCTTAGCTTATTATTAGTAATATTTCATTACTACTTGTTATTCGGGTGTTTATTACTTTTTTGTTCTTATGCGTGTTTGTCAAATAAATTCTTATTCTTCTCTTTAGGTTATAGATAACTCATTTATAGAATTTTATTATTGTAATATATATCATATTTATTCATTCAATTCATTTATATAATAATTATGCAATGAAGATCATGTAGAACGAATCACATCACATCGTGGAGAAGGTATTCCGTACGTACGCACGAGCGATGATATCGTTCCCATGATCGTGGAATTGTATTGGAGTGTATTTATACTATTTAAGAATCAATATCACTTTTTAATAGTCATATATAGTCATTATTTACACCATTATACCCATCCAAGTAAGGTGGTGGTGGAAAATAGATTACACCGTGGCGTGGAGACGGTATTCCGTACGTACGCACGCGCCGTGATTTCTTTTTCCGTACGATTGATAGATGGTGAAATAGGGTTGTTTCATACTTATAATAACATATCAGTATATGAGTGATACTGATGTTATTACTTCATAATGAAACAACTAAAGAAGAAGAAGTGGAAGAAGAAATAATGATGAAAGAATCGGTAACAGAGATTACCTATTCTTTGAAGTGCTTCTTTGAGACCTCCTTTTAGGGTACTAAAATAGGTCTTTGAAGAAGACCAGAACCTCTAGGTTGTTTCTAGGGAAGTGGAGAGGAGAAATAGGAAGGGTTTGGCCGAACTTTAAGGCTCAATGTGGTGTGAGGAAGAGATAGGATGAGGTGCCCTTTTATAAGGTAGGAGAGGGGTACCTTTGGAATTACGAAAAATATTATTTTATTATAAAGTCAAATTCGGTTATAAATAGCTCCAAATTGATTTATTTAGAATCTAAGGTGGGGATGGGTCGAAACTCTCTCATCCAACTGAATTTAGACAAGTTTAGATTCCTATTTTAACCTTATCATTTAGATTTAACACTAAGTTAAATAATTTTACTTTTACTGTGTCTTCTTGTGTTCTTATACTATAAGGATAATAACCTTACAATAAGAAGCCAAACAAACCCCAAGTTGTTTATTATTAATATATATAACCTTATCTAAGTAATTTGGCCGAACCTTAGATTTTTAGGAATAAAATAACAATTAATAATATAATATTTGTTTTAAAAACTATTTATGTCAATTTTGACACTATTTAGTAATTGATTTTTGTGAATATCATAACAGAATGATTAGTTAGAAAAAAGTTAATTAACTCAACAATAACATGTCTTATTATCCTATAAAATTATTTTAATTCATTAAATGTCTTAAATTACATTTATTTGAGTATTTATAATATCTATTATGTCAATATTTCATTAATAAGACAATTATTGCATCATCTCTCTGTCATAATAATTGATAATTATTTAATCCCTAAAAATTCTAAATAAATTTCTATGATATAGATAATTGGATTAGAGTTTTGGAGACTATTCATGTTCTATGTTTCATGAAGTTTATCACTAAATTAAAATTATTATACTTATAAGATTTAAGAAAGTGACATGTTGTCACATTCTTTGGTTTTAATAATAATTAAATTATTATCATGGCCAAAAGTCCATTAAATGAATATAATCCGACCCTTAGGTGATATGGGTCGACTTTTAGTCATCCAATAGGATTTTGACATGTGTTAGGGTAATTTTATAATATTATATATATCCTTAATTACCCGATTTACCTTTAACTATGGTAAATAAAATTTACCGTAGTTACTATTCATAATTCCCAAAAATAAAAAGTAGCTTTTTAACATAATTTGGATCCACTGATTCCAAATATGGAATCCATTTTTCAAATTCAATACACAAAAGTTGCAGAAATTAAATTAATCCCGTTGTCGAAAGAAAACAAGTTTTTCTTTAAAACATTGCAAAAGATTGAATTGATTTATCCTACGAATTCAAGGTAGAATCAATGCTAATGACATACATTATATTAAATGGTAAAAATATATTCTATTTATAATTTAAAACCATTAAATATTATAATTTAACCATATAAATTATTGCGATGAAAAAAGTTGTTTTTAATTAAAATATAGCGTGTTTTTACTATTCATCAAAATATTAAAGTTACCAGAATAATATGAAAAATTTTTCCGAAGTAAATTTTTATTTCATGATTCCAAATAAGAATTTTATTTTGTGAAATTGAAATTATAAACATGTCAAAAACTAGATTTAAAGTGGGTGAGCCATCAAAAGGCGGCAAAACTGTATTTTTCTAAAAATACTTATTTTACCCGAAAAAATTATTTTGTTCTTATACCATGTTTTATAAAATGTGTAAGATGAATAATAATGTTATAAGATTAAAAATTTAGTTAATACTATTCATAACAGCTAGTATATAATAATATTATAATAATATATCGTTGTTTAGTAAAACCTGGTATTGCGTACAACACACGCTATCGAGGAAGGTCGCGATTGCGTGTAATGCAAGCCAAATTAGGGTTGCGTGCTGTGCAAGAATCCTTCATTGTTTTGTATAACATAATACAACCATATTTCATTTATAAATTGAATATATATATATAATCAATGTTGCGTAGAATAACTATTATCAAAATTGTGTGTAACACGATCCAAGAATAGTGTTGCATATACTGCAAGCTAATACGGTGTTGTGTATAGCACAATGTAATCTTGGTGTAACATATAACACAAGACATTAATGAAATTAAAAGAATATTTTTCATAAAATCTCGGGGTGTTACACCGGGATGGCACTGATATCTACTCCAGCATATCAGATGGCTCCAGCTAAGCTTTGCGAGCTGAGGGTACAGTTAGAGGACTTGCAGGGTAAGGGATTCATCTGGCCCAGTGTTTCTCCTTGGCCAGCCCCGATTCTGTTTTCCAAGAAGGCATATGGGAGTATGAGGCTTTGTGTCGACTACCGTCGCTTGAACCAAGTGACTGTGAAGAACAAGTACCCACTCCCAGGGATTGGAGACCTCTTTGATCAGCTCAAGGGATCATGATGGTTCTCAAAGATAAACCTCCTTGCAGGCTATCACCAACTCAGATTTCAAGATGAGGATTTGCAGAAGACGACCTTCAGATGTCGGTACGACCACTATGAGTTCTTTGTTATTCCCTTCGCTGTAACCAATGCTCTAGTAGTGTTCATGTGTCACATAAACAGGATCTTCCAGCCATACATCGATCGCTTTTTCTTAGTCTTCATCGATGATATTATGATCTACTTGACTACTGAGGAGGAGCATGCCTACCATTTGTAGGTAGTACTGGACACACTATGAGAGCACCATCTTTATGGTAAGCTCTCAAAGTGCCAGTTTTGGATTCAAGAGGTTAACTTCTCGGGACATGTCATCTCATAGGCTAAAGTTGTAGTAGATCCAGTGAATATTGAGGCAGTACTTGCTTGGGAGCCAAACAAGAGTGTGACAGAGGTACGAAGTTTCCTGGGCATGGATGGATACTATTGGAGGTTCGTTCCAGACTTCTCTAGAGTTGTAGTGCCACTATAATCCATGATGAAGAAGGGGAAACCCTTCATGTGGTCGTAGAGATGCCAGCATAGCTTTCAGGAGCTGAGGGAGAGGATGAATAGTGCCCCATATTGAGCCCTCCAGAGGAGGGTGTTGGGTACCTAGTTTACTACGATGCATCAGGGACGAAACTCAGGTGTTTCCTGATGTTGGAGCCAGCTTTGATCGCGTATGGTTCTCAGAAGATAAGAAAAAATGAGAAGAACTATTCTACCCATAACCTAGACTTAGCAGTAGTGGTCTTCGCCTTGAAGATTTGGCAGCATTATCTGATGGGCGAGTGTTTCACAGTCTGCTCTGATCACAAGAGTCTCAGGTATATCTTCTCTCAGAAAGACCTGAACCTGAGACATCAATGTTGTCTTGAGTTACTCTAGGACTATGAATTTGAGATAGTCTATACTCCTGGGAAGGGGAACGTTGTTGTGGATGCACTCAGTAGAAGATCTGGTATTCAGCTACTAGGAGAGGTATCAGAGAAGTTGGCTGCTTTACAGATATCATTTGTGGATAGATATGAAGCATCCAATCTACAGTCTCTCACTGTCACTCCTCTACTTCTTAAATGAGTCAGGGAGGTGCAGCGTGGAGACACTGACTATGAGACACGATGTGCTCAGATATCCACAGGGCGGGCACCTAATGGATATTCTGAAGGTGGGGAGTACATAATCATCTTCAGAGGATGTACATTTGTACCAGTTGCACATCAGGAGGAGGTTTTGAGGGATTTCCACACTTACCCTTTAGCGGTACATCCATGTGTAGTGAAGATTTACTAGGACCTAAGATGATAGCATTGGTGGCCAGGTATGAAGAAGGCGATAGTGGAGTTTGTCTTATGATTCCTCACTTGTCAAAAAGTGAAGGTGGAGCACCAGGTATCATCAGGCTTGGTTCAGCCCTTAGAGGTCCCATAGTGGGAGTGGGATACGATATCCAAGGAATTCGTGACGGGTATTCCACGTACATCTTGGAGTCAGGATTTCATATGGGTGATCATTGACGGACTCACCAAGTCAGCCCACTTCCAACCGATCAGAGAGCGGGACTCGTTTGAGAGCTTGGGATGCCTCTATGTGCAAACGATTGTGCGTTTACATGGAGTACCTTCTTTTATTGTCTCTGATGGTGACAAACAGTTTACTTACCAGCTATGGAAGGGGTTGTAGGTGGCTTTTGGGTCACAGCTTCATATGAGCACCACCTTCCATCCTCAGATAGATGGTCAGACTAAGCAGACCATCTAGACCCTCGAGGACATGCTTCGTGCATGTATCCTTGACCTCGGTCGTAGCTGGGAGGATCATCTACCTTTGGTGGACTTTGCATAAAAAAACATCTATCACTCCGCCATCAGTATGGAACGCTTTGAGACCTTGTATGGGATACCTTGCAGATTTACACTATGCTGGACAGACCCAGGGGAGTCAGCACTAGTGGGAACAGAGATAGTATAGGCTACCATGGAGAAGGTGTAGATCATCCAGGAGTGGATGAAGATTGCACAGAGCAGGCAGAAGTCATATGCTGAAAGGAGACGAAGACCACTGGAGTTCAAGGATGGTGACCACGTCTTCCTACGGGTCTCACCTCGATGAGGTCTACGAAGATTAGGCATAGGTGTAAAGTTATCTCTGTGATTCATTGGACCTTTCCCTGTCCTCAGCAGAGTAGGAAAGGTGGCTTACCGCTTAGCTCTTCCACCTAAGTTTCACCGGGTGCATGACGTCTTCCACGTATCTCAACTGAGGAGATACGTGCATGACCCTTACCACATCATCAACCATGGAGCGATGGACATCGATGACGGGGAAACCTTCATGGAGGTTCCAGTGGATATTGAGGATCGACAAGAGCGGGTCCTACGTGGATGTTCGATACCTCTGGTGCACATTCGCTGGTAGCATGGGAACCTCCAGGAGAGCACATGGGAGCGGGAGGCTCAGATGTGTTCTCAGTACCCCCACTTGTTCCCCTAGGTCAATTTGTAGCTTATGGGGATGTAAATCCTTGAGTTATGGAGAATGTAAAGACCCATAAATTTCATGGAAATTTTTTTCTTTAATACATGGGATTTTTACGAGTCTATGAAAATTATAGCGTTTGATTCCGAGGCCCGGTGTGTCCACAATCAATTTCTGAAGTTTTGTTCTGGTACGTTCAGTAAAAGTGTGAGCATGATTTTATAATTCATGAACTAGTGCTCTGAATTGAAATCAGAGGGCACTGTTGGACTCACAGCGTCGGTGATTTCTTAGTGAGACCTTCACCGCAGTTTCGTTCTAACAAGAATGAAATTTAGATTTTGGGTTCTTAATAAAATTAAATAAAAATAAGGTGTTGGATTATTTTTATTTTTGGTGGTTAAAACCTCCAAGATGAGATCAGGGGTGGGGGCCACCACACCATAACCTCCCATGAGAGGTTATAGTGGTGGAGCCCACCTGAGGTTTAAACACCTCTTGTAAATTAATGAGGTGGGGACAACCCGTGGGAGAAACCCTTGAACTCCTCATTTATGAAGTTTTCACCCAATAAAACTCTTTAAATACACTAAATTAATTTGTGCCTACACATAATAATTAATTAAGTGGATCCCCCTTTTAATTGAATAACCACTCTAATTCATGCCACCAATTAAAATAATAGACAAATATATTATTTCATTTTGGGTTGGAAACATTATTTTGGTAGAGCATTGGGAGAAGGGTTGAAAGATCTTGAAGAACGCCTCTTCCACCAACGAAAAATTCATCTTCCACCAATGAAGAACACCTCTTCCACTAACGAAGAAAAATCTTCAACCGGGGCAAGAAAGGGAAGCTTCGTCCTTGAAGAACTCTGATGACATCGTCCATGTCTTCTTCATCTTCTTTCTGAAGTCAACAAAATGATGCCCGCCTTTTCCATGACATCGTCAACGTTTGGCAAACATGGTAGGGGTTGTTTTATGATTGAGTCTTACCCTTCGTTCTGTGTCGTTGGTTGTGATTTTTTGAGGTTTATTATTACCAAAATAACACGGAGGGCACGTGCTAAACAATCACAACCCCACCCCCCTCAGTTTTTATTCCCTTGATGACGATGGTGGAAGCACAAAAATTCCAATAGAGGAGCGGACTGCAACCGAAAGACTATGGTGTAGCAATGGCAACCGGTGACGGGATGACCACGAAGAAACCAACTGCGCAAGGCCAGCAGATTTATAAAAGGGCACGACATGATGGTGTCACGCTGAGGAGAAGGGGGCTGTGGCAAGGTCAGGCCTCAGAGAAAGGGCATGGAGCTGTCGCGCCACGCGGTTGAGGAGACCCGCACTCAGGGCGGACCGTGGCGGAGGGGCGTGACACCACTGTGCCTCTTGGAGGAGAAGAACTGTGGCGCCGTCGCACCATAGTGGAGGAGTCAGGATGGCTGGCATCAGGCCAGCCACCAGTGACGTGGAGCAGCTGGCCGCTCGGCCAGGCTGGAGGAGCGGGACCCCTTGCGTCCCGCGTGATCTGAACTGGCACCAGGTGGTGCTGGTTCGGGTTCCCACCCAAATGGCTTTGCCGTTCGGGAGCCAGTGGGCATGCGGTTTCTCCCCTGAACACGAATTAGGCGGACCCAAGACCCGCCGGGCCACCAGGCTGCCGAGCCACCGAGTCGTCGGGCCGGACCCAGCGTGTGCCGCCCACTCGGGCCGGGTTGGACCCGCAGAATGGGTTAGACCCACCGACCGGGTTGGACCACGGTCTGGACCCGGGTCGGGCCGGGTCTGTCCGACTGGGTGGGACTGAACCCAGACCAGCTTTGGCCAATTCTCACCTTTCCACACATAACTTGCGCTACGGGTGTCCGTTCGATGAACCGTCTGTAGTGACGAAAATTTTAGAGTGAGACTGTTCTTTTGGAATACCCCACTTGATGTTTGTACATATTTTGGGTATGGTCGGGTTGGTTTGAACCTAAAATCCAATCGGGTCCCCGGGATGGAAATGCCAATAACTCATAGACTGAGCGTCCGATTTACGCGCCGTATGTCGCGTTGAGACTCCTATGATGAGGGGGACCTTTGAGATACTTCTTCGTAGCACTTCACGACAGTTTTAGTATCGACCAGTAGCTCATGTAGCGGATCCTCCCAGAGATGAGTGAGCGGAGTATGAGGACCTAATAGATGGCTGAGACCCGATGACTGCTGACCATTCGACTCGGAGGGTTTCGACCTGTCCAGTGGGCAGCGCCTCTGTGTGACGTAGAAGACCCAAAGTTGGGAGAGAATCTGTGTGATGCAGCAGAGCCATAGTAATTAATAGGAGGAGCACCTCATCAAGCTACGAGGGGGAGCACCACTCTGTGAGGGCGGAAGACCCACAATGGGGAGCGCCTCTGTGTGAGAGCAGCAGATCCACAGTACTCGACAGGAGGAGTACCCCAACAGTCCGGGATAGTGGGAAACACTTCTCTGTGATGCGTTAGGCCCACCGTACTTGATGGAGGAGGATTACATCATCAGCCGAGGTTCCAACAGTGTGACTATGGATGTTACTTGATACTACCCCTAGAATAAAATCCCGGTTTGAGGTGAGACATTGAATTTAGTGATATCCTCATGATTGAGTTGGGTTACTAGATAACTTAGGTATATGTATGGGCATATACCTATGTAATGTTAATCCATTTATTTCATACTTTTTGGTATATCCTTGTTGGATTTAGTGAGTCTTTGAGGGTCTTGGGGACCCTACTGAGTGTCGTTATACTCACCCCTACACAGGCTATGCCCGAACCTCATTTTGCTGGTTGAAGACGATGGACAGCGCTGACTAAGGCAGAGAGTAGCAGGACTAGATGGTATATATATGTGGACCACTCGGCGTAATGGTACACGGAGTAGCCTGACAGACGTGGAGCGCTGAGGAGGCTATCTATACCTACCCTTTAGGTAGGGTTTCCCGGTGGTCGATCCAATAGCTGTTAAATTTTCTTTTGTTGTACTTGTACTTTCTTGTTGGGCTTGTATTTTTGGACCCTTTACTTTTCATCACTTTCTTGTTTACATCTTTGTTTAGTGTTTTACTTCCAGTGTACTCTGTTGTGTGTGTTTCAGTTTATAAAGGCAATGCATTTCCAGTTTAGGGATTTATGCCTTTGGTGGTAGTCACCAGCCCCTGGCCTATAGAAGACAAGCTTGGGGTAGTCACGATACAGGCCTCAGGGGACGGGTAATAAAAATATACACCTTAAAAAATAATTTTGTCACATAAAAAACATGAGTCTAAAAAAGGAAAATTGAGACAAAACTATTTTACCGATTTTGAAACTTTTGAAACATCAATCCCATGACATAAAGAACATATAATAGATAAGTAAGTACCCATAAATTTAGTAATAATAATAATTGGATACATCCGTGGATATTATACCCACTACATGAAATGAATGGGTGGTGAATAAATCATGTATCTACCTTAAATAAAAATAGAGATGAAATCCCCTTACCTTCAGTCCGACTTGTCTAGTGTGAATTTATATTCCCAAATAATAAAATTATATTTATTAATTAATTTATTAAGAACATTTTTTAAAATTTATTATTAATTTTATTTCAATTATTATCATTTTTACTCAAATACTAAAACAATTATGTTTAATTTGTTCATTTTCACCAAATTCAGTTCATGTTTTAAAAATGACTTTGGCCGGTCGATAATGGTCAAAGGGGTCAATATATAAACATATCTAGAATAATAATCATGAAATAATTATCATATTTATACATAAATTATACTTTTAAAACCAATAATTAGATATGGTAGTGAAAAATGAATCAACATTAAAATCTTGGAGATGATAGTTCATACGTACGCATGAGTAATGCTCCCATTTCTCAATAATAATTATGGAAAGAAGGTAGGTAACATTAATATTTATTGAATGATAAGTATCTCATAAATAAAATATTATTTAATCATATATATGTTTATATGGAATTATGGTGGTTGAAAAGGAATTAAATCATGTCAAAGAGGTGGTAGTCCTCATGTCCACAAACGACCTTATCACATTTAGGGGGTGGTAGTCCACACTTCCACAAGCAATGTTATCATGATTACACATAATAGAAAGAATAAAGGTATTTATTATGAAATAAGTACAAAAAAATAAATAAATTACATATATATATCTTATATATAATAAAAAAAGTGTATCCATCAGAATTCCCAACCTTTAAAGGAGAGAATGGAAAACCAAACAATCTTCATTTTGTGTGGCGATAGTTTTTTTTGTATAGGAATAATATGTTCGTTACCATTAGATGGTGATGTGTGTCAGTGTAGGTCGAAACCTTATCATCAAAAAAATCCTAATATATTTTGGATACTAGTTTTTTATAAAATCATGAGATATGATGTTTTGAAAGAGTAGAGAATTAAAATTATAGAACAGAGTTTGAGGGATTGTGTTACATCTTAATCTTGTAAGTCCTTTTAGTTTGCCCCCAAGGGCTCAATCAGAATACTTTCAGACAAATGGATGCTTCAAGGAGGAATGGAGGACTATTGGGAGGATATTTTAGAATATATTGTATGAAACTATGTGGTTATATGGTCTAAAGAAGTATATGGAGAGGAGGTCTTTTATAGTGGTGGAGGAGTGGAACTATTTTAATATTTTGAACAAGGAATTCCGTACACATTTTTCACACACCAATTAGACCTAATTAAATTAAAAAATATATCCAATGGAGTATAGGGTATAAATATGGCCAACCAATAGAGTATAGGGTAAAAACATTCAAAAGTTTGGTATGTTTTTATACCAAATTTCAAAGTGAAATTAATATAAATGACCCAAAATATATTAATTAGAAACAAAATTCACAAAATCTCGAGGAGTTAAAAAGTATCAAATAAAAAAACAACCTTATTTCATAGATAAAATAATATATCATTGTTTTTAGAATAGGATTCTAAGATAAGTTTTTGTAACATACAATTAAATAATAGTTTTATAAGAATATTTCAACATAGAAATGTGATTTCTTAAAACGTACATAGTTGACTTAGCAGTTAAACTCTATCACATAATTAGAAATTCACCCTACCACTTTTAATATTTCTAAACATCCTTAGGTCAAATATTTGGATACAAATATATGAGTTATATATTTTATTTAACACTCAATAAGGTATTAATATTATTAATTTAAATAATTAATATACCTAATGTATAACTTAATATTAAAACATCTTCATTTCATTATAATTATTCTTCTAGTGAGATTTCAAACTAAATGTGAATCAAATATAATTTGGTTTATTATTGATCCTATTTATATTTTTCCTCTTTGAATAATTTTATAATTTGACCCCTGGCCCTAAACATTACATAGGCTATTCAATATATCACTTCACTTCATTCACCACATGGAATTAATGTCCAAATTCTCACAAATACTTTTCCACATGGAAAACCATAAAAAAATTATTGTGGTGTAGATTCCCCATACAATTAATTATATATATATATTAATGAATATGGGAAACCAAGGTGTAATGGATGATAATTTGAGATTAATGTAAACCTTTTATCCATATGGAAGCATAAATTATCCAACTAATTGATATACTTCGTAATTAAGAGTACGAGATCATTAATTAGGTATTTATGTACTACTTTATACCTATATAATGTTGTAATAATTTCATTTATATTTTTACTCACTTTTTTATGTACTTATATATGAGTAGACATGGTGTATGTATCCATGTAATACCTGAGATTTAATTATAGCAAGTATGATTTTCTTACCAAAGAAACAAGAGTATAATGTACATAACATTATTAAAAAATGTGAAAGAAACCTATATTATGGAATTATATAAATTTAATTTTATAAAAAGGTAATAATTTTTTTTAAAAAAATAATTTTTATCTTTTGGTGAAATTTTGGGTTTTTAAAAAAAAAATGTTATTTTTTATTAAATTATGAAAAATACCGATTTTATAGATAACTGGTTTTCCATTTAGGTATATAAAAGTTCTGTTTTTTTAATTGATTTTAAAATTTTACTAGATTAAATTTATTAATTATAAACCAATTAATGTAACTCTAATTTAAGTTATTTTTAATTTTATATGAAATCATTATATATATAAAATGATTTTTTTTCTAGAAACTGTTTTTCATCATGTTTTGTGGGTTTATTTAATATTTACTTCCTACTAAATGTTTGGATTGAGTATGATAAAATTATTTTAATATTTGTAATAATCTCATCCAAATTTTTTAATTATTTCACTATATTTTTTTGTTATTATGAATAATAAATTTTGTAAAAAACAATTAATTAACATGGTAATAATTAAAACATGTTAATAGAATGGAAAATAAAAATAAAATGTTAAAAATGGTCTATAATATTGTATAAATCCAATGGTATGGAAATATTTAGACCCTATATCATCTCCTCTTTGAAAATAATTCATTTCAAATAAATATTTCTTGATTAATATATTAATACATTTTAATCCTTAGGAAAATTCCAAGCATGTCCTTCCCCTCTCTTGTAAAAGGACACTGACTATCCTATATTACTCACACTTAATGTGACTATTATTTTAAAAATCCCTACCCAAATAATTTTCTAACATCACTAACATTTCATTGAGGTCCTAATTTAACAATAATACCATCCTATGAAGCTTTTAGGCATAATCTTAAAAAGGTTTTTTTAAAGAAGTTGTATAGTTCTTAATAGAGTGTTTAAATTTTATTTCCTCCTACACCATCTTTCGTTATTCTATAAAAATTCACATATAATAATTCCATTAACTTCCATATTTATAAAGGTTATTTATTTTTACATGGAAAAATATTTATTCACCTCATTTCCATAATAAGGAAAAAGAAAACATCGCTTTCTTGTTCCCATGATCAACCATCTCTATATATAAATGTAATTATTTTTCCATTTCCAATTTAAAGTGATGTTATTGTGATAATTAATATCTCTCTCACTCCCATATTCATTGATAAAGCCATAATTATACATGGTATTTACTTGGTCTCCACCCCTACCTCTAGGGGTGGGGACTTGATCAACTTATACCCACAATGTCATATCCCATAACATAGGTATAAATTTGACCTAAATCCACTTCAAAAACCTTGATTAAATTCTAGTCATCATGAGTATCAGGTTATCCTAAAGGTTTCAATATTATTTCATGATCAAAATTTGGTTTTAATCTCCCTTGGGGTGTTTTTTGAAGAATATTACCTATTCACTCAATTTTTTATTTTATGATTACCTCATTGAAATCCATCATTTTAATTTATGAAAAACACGATAATGAAACAAGGTGACTTCATCATCTAGTGTTGGTGAACCTTCTATAACCTCATCATATACTTTTATAGTTGTAATATGAATATGATATCATTTTTACTTATTCCAAAAAAATCTAGATTGGTAATCTCTTTTAATTTTCATTTACTATGCAGTTTCTTTGATCTACATATAAATAAAAGAACCTCTAATGCGGTGGTCTGGATAAAAATTTCAGCCTTCCAATAGACATTCCAAAATCACATGATTCTTCTCCTGCCTGTTAATGCAATTTTTTGTTTTATTTTCATAGATCCTCATTTGACATTGTTGAAACGCCCTTTTGAGTACTAATTATGAATATAGATGGATATTTTGAAACCCCCACAATCAAGTATATAGATGATAGTCATGGGTGAGATTAGATATCAAAAAATAGTCATATTATAATAATTTCTGTATTATTATTTAAACTACTCCAATATTGGCCACCATTTTCATTCAAGTCACTGAGGTCCCCCAGATCAGCTGGTTTTATTTTCTAGGAGATAACTGGTATGTATTCATCCAATAATAGCGATGAAATGTGGTGAATTTAGGGGATTTTTGGGGTCTACAATATCAAAATCATTGATTTTATTTTGAATGGATGTCTTGATAAACATAAGCATGCCATATTTTTCTAAAGGACTATATGGGGATGGATGGATCCACATGAGCGGAACCACCATAACCAATGTTCGATGTGGATACTATTTCATATTCTATATAGAGTGGCTTGGAAGGAAGATTGGATGTTTCATTTTGTTTAAAACTGGAGGAAGGGATGATGGGAGAGTTAGTTCATATTGGTATACAATCACCCAAACCATATTTGAAGCCTCCTATCCCATTTTTGAATCTCCATTATGACATGGTCAACCTCATGGAATCTATGACCATGTTAATTCACAAAAAGGCCGAAAAAGTATTCTAATGGTCACACTTCCTATCCCAGAGCATAGAAATCAATCTTAAGGACTATGGAAATTTGGGTTATTTAATGATAATGGAGGATCAAAGAAGGTCAAATAGAAAATGAAAACACCCAAAAATAGTACAACCTCAATGAATGAGCATGATCATTTAATACCCTATTAATAGGATTTCTAAAAACAATTTGATGAAGAATTCAGTGCTGATATCTCTACTAGGAAATCCAACACCTAGGGAGAGAAAATATTTTGGGAAGAAATAAATTATCTAGGGAGTAAAAGGGGGGATAAATGGTAGAAGGTGTAAAGACTAATCTTATTTCCTAAACTCATAAAGACCTCATCCATAGGTAAAAAGGTGGGTTTTAAGGGGATTGTTTTTGAAAAACTTCATCATTTACCTTCTTCTATAACACCTAGAATGAGCAACTATGAACCATACCTATCTAGGGTGCATGGTTTTAGAACACATTTGACACTAACCATGTGGAAATCATGAACCCTACACTGGATGGCCTCCTTCCCCCTTTTCATTCCTCTTACCCACAGGACACTCTTGAGACACCTTATGATCCCATAAAACATTTAATTAACCAAATTAAAAGGAGATTAACCAGAACATAAACTAGAATGTACCTAATTAGATGTTCAGGATCTTACACAATTCATTGGGTATGGTTTTCATCATAAATAGCATAGTTTTAATTTATAAAATCTTTGGGTTGGAAACATGATTTTAGAAATTTTGATTTTTTATTTAATACAACAAAAAAAATTAATAAAAGATTGGAAATATTATGAAAGATAGCTTGAATATTAAATAAGGTAAAAAACGTAATGAAGGAATTCATAGTGGTAATAATTCAGTGAAATTAGTTTATTATAATTATAAGGAATTAGGTTCAATATGTGATGAATATGTGATAAATAAAATAATTATAGAACATTTGAATAATTTTCCTAGATAATTTCTTACTTTTACTATTAGGTTTTTCAAGGAATATCTTGATGAAAAAACACAACTATAAAAGGAAGCTGATGCAATGGAAGAATAAATAACTAAGTTGGTTCAAAACTAAAACACTCTCCTAAAACATGATAAATTAAATAAATTGAATAGTATGTTATATAAATAATTAGTCACAATAGATGATTACTTAGGAGAATAATCCATTTCACTTTTCAAAATAAATCACTCATTAATTTAAGATTAATTGTACAGTGGATTTGTGGGAAGGATTTAAATAAAATTCATTTTTTATAAGTTAACCAAGAACTGGAAAATAAAGATAATAAATCTATGTTATTTAAAGATAAATATATAGAGGTTAAATTAAAAAATAATTAAGGTTCTTGATATTTTTTTACAAAAGGCCAATCATGTGCATGAAGATTGGATTTAAAACATAAAGATTGAATGGGTAGATATCATGAAATTAGATAAATATAAAAATACTTCAATTAAATTAAAATTTCTTAAATTTTAAGTGAAACAAAAAAATAAGGTAGAAAAATATGAGGATATTTCAATATCATCTATCAAAATAACTGCATCCAAGAATAATTCTAATAACATTGTTATTTCCAAAAATACTAAACCAGATGGGAAAAAATATTGATAATATATATGAGTAACTCTATAGTAAGATCATTGAAAAACAAAACCATTTATTCGGATAAATATGTGTATACTGATTTTGTTTTTATATATAGTGAAAATTCAACCTTCAAATACTGACAATTTGGGATGAATAAAAAATATCAAGAATCCAATACATCTTAAAATATCGATGTGAAGATGTGTAAGAAATCATGTCCCCTAAAGAAAGTAAAAAAACAATAAATGTGTCTTCCAAAAGTAGTAATGTTTAAAAGTTATCCATGTTGTTTTAGAGAAGAGGAAATAATGATATTTTGGGTATTTTTAGTGATTTGGATTTTTGGGAATTTGAAAATAAATCATTAGAATAATATTTTGTTGTATGAAAATTAAATAATGCTTATATTTAACTGGTAAAGAGATAAATAAAAGAGGAAACCTACATTGTATAAGTATAATTCATCGAAATTTTTTTATATAATTAATAGTGATAAATATTTAAAAAAAATTGATTATTAAAAAGTAAGTGGTAGCTGTTATTATGAGTGATGGTATTTACCAATCAAGAAAAAATAATTTAATGACCAGAAGGGAATACCATAACAACAATATTTATGGTCAGGAAAAGAATATGACAACTCATTCATGGGTTCTGAGCAAACTACGAAGAATTTTATACAAAAAACCCCAAAATATTTTGTTGAGAATATTTCTAAGTGTGTCACCCTAAAAAATACACCTCTATTGTGGTAGTAATGTTCATACCATGGACCAATAAAAATTATCCATTAATAGAAGTACTAAAGAAATAATTTTGGAATTAAATAAAGAATCATTTCATAAAAATAAATATGATAAATATTATAAATGAATTCATTGATATATAATTTAAAAAATTCCTCAAAGAGTAATATAATGAAAACAATATGTGTCTAAGAGGTTTAATATTTAATAACATTGAGCTAAAAAATGTATCACCTGGTTTACCGTGCATGAAGATTATTGAAAAATAAAGGAAAAGAACCATTGAATATTCATGTTGAAAATATTATTTTGAAAAAGGAATCAATACAGAAATGTATACTGATAATAATATTAAACAATTATTGATAATATGGGGAAATAGCTGGAATAGGCTATAAAGATGCAACAAGAATATAAACATTAAACTAGTTTTCTAGAAAATGTGAAGTTGCGTACATTAACTAAGAAGATAGTCAAGTTTATGAGAAACTCTTAGCCCTATTTATCTAACTAAAGAGCATTATAGAACCAAATTACTCTCATATATAAATTGTGTTTATTTTTCTATGTATAGAAATAAAAGTGATGCATATATTCAGGGGGATACCTGAATTTGAAAATAGTATAGAACATATTATAGCTAAAAAATTATACATCATAAATTTCTATTGGAATCATGTTTCCTATTTTCAACATTTCAATTAATATCATAAGATGAATATATTTTATTCATAAATAAACAAAATGGGGATGAATAAGTATAGAGTGTATATCTAGAAGGGAAAATATATTATTCAGATTCCATGTTTTCAATTTTCTTGTTGAAATAATTTCATGAAAATAGTTGAAAATCATACTAATGTACCCTAAAAAGGGATTATGTGTTCGTATCACATGTTTAAAATTTATTCACCAAAGTTTTGTTGGAATTAATGAATTTTGTTTTCTACACTAATCATGACTCATGTAGGATTAGTGTTAGTTAATTTTAGATCATTCCTAAGATTGGTTGGATTCCATCATTCAATAGATCAAATCAGACTATATATGATAGAATAGGAGAAGATATTATTACAATTTTGATGATGGATATTATAATTCCTTCACATAATTATTTATTTTACTTAATTTTCAATAAGGGGAAGAAGATAAAATTGAATATAGAAAAGAAATTGTTTTTGTAAATAAATAAAAAATAAAATATTGAAGAACCCAAGTTTCTTATTGATGTAGTAATTATGCTAAAGTTTATTTTTTCAGTAATTAGTAATGATTAATATTGAATTAGTATTAACTATGTATATTTTTTAAATGATTTTAATGACTAAACCATTTTCCATTGGTACTTTTAATTGACATGTTATTTACAAAAATAATGACGATATGATGAATTGAGTAGAATATAAGAAATATTTTTTTCATGAGAAATGTTGTTTTGGAATCTAAATAATTCCATAAATTAATTATTGTATATTGGATGTGTGTATGTTGAGAATTGTATTTTTGTATTTAGTTTTGAGTATTTTGTCTTGTCACTTATGGGAATTTTTTTATTCCTATTATTATATGTTTACTATAAAATAATTCCAATAACCTTTCCATCCACTAAAAGGTGGGATAAATTTTCAACAAATACATACATGGTGAATGAGGATCATATTTATTTTTAAGCCAATGCATAGGCAAGGTGGGTGCATAGATCTTGGCGTAATGTGAAGAGGTGAGTGTGAATGTAGGAACACTAGTTTGACTATGTAGTTAGGTTAGAGCCATGAAGATCGGTGTGTGATGGTTCATTTTAGTGTTAAACTGAATACCAACTCAAGCAATTAGTTGAATGGATAATATTTTTAGGTGGATCCAAACCAAAAAGTGAACTAATGTGGGGATCATTGAACAAGGACCACTTTTCCTCTATTTTAAAATATATTAATAGAAGTGGGAATGTTTTATCATCCCATATGTGGCTGTTATATATCCTTATTGTCATCTTATTTTACTTTTTTATTTTGAAGGTATTTTTTTGACATCTTCTACATATCATGATGATCTGATTTGAATTAATGGCTGTAGTGACCATGGTAAGGCCCAATGATTTTTTCCTTTTATTTGGAACATAAAATTGAAATTTATTAGGTGTACCTTGTAAATTAAATAAAAACATAGAATAATGAAGTATTTTAGTTTGATTACTATAAAGATACTATATATTCGAGTGAATGTAATATGAATCATGTTATTTAATAAATACAAGTGATGAATTGTTTGATTTTGTGTGAACAAATGTAGTAGAATACCTTGCATGTATCATGAATAATGTTTTTCATTTTGAAGGAAAATAAGGTTGTGATGGGGGGATGGTAATTTACTGAGTGATGTAAGTAAATCAAGTGAGCTATGATGGTGCTCACATAAATAAATCAGGTAGTTTGAGTAGAGGAGTAAGATGATAAATGAATTTGGTAATGATTTGTTATTAATACCCCCAACATCACTCATTTTCATTACTGAGTAGAACAATAATCTATGTGATTGGAGGGAATAAAAATAGACACCATAATAATATCCATATTTAAATTCGGTATTTTTGGGTGTTTTAATGCTATTATTTCTAAATACTACTCAATCACATGTTTATAAACATGGTTTCACAATACTTTGATATTTCTAATCATATTCAAAGAAGTTTGGTGAAGAAACTTTAAATTTATTTTTGAGCTTCAATTATTTGAGAAGTATAGATCCCATATATACTGATACATAAATTAATAAATAATGAAAATATATATCACATACTATGTTATGTGAAAAGTTTGAGAAACATTCATGAGATAATATTCATGGTTAATGAAAGACGAGTTACATGAAGAAGTAGAATCATTGAGGTGAAGATCTACTTTTATTTTTATGATTTATGCAAAAAGGGTGCATTAGAAAAAATATTATTAGTGTACGTATCTATGAATTTCTTATGAATTTTAACTAAATAAATATGAGAGAGTTGTTTTTGAAATATTTATAAAAAATTACTTTGTGAGAATTTCATGAAGAGGAGGTATAATAATGTGAAGAAAAATCAGGAAGTTGAAGTGTTAAATTTTTTCATGCACAAGAAATATAACTACCATAATAATAATGTAAATATTGTGCATATGAATTATTGAACAAATTACATAGATGATTACTGTACATTGTATCATACATGCATGATGTTTGAAAATAATACATGCAATATGCATTACATGAATAGTGTATATTGACTGTCAAGATTGAAGCAAGGTAGTATTTCAGAAGGAATTCAAACCTATATAATAATTATGTTAAGACGGTCCCAATTATTTGAATATCTATTATAATGAGATAAATAAGGTAGTTATTCTTATGTTTCCATTGTTCTTGAATAAGTATACATGAAAAGATAATGTGATCTAGGTTATTTCTAGAGAATGATTACTTATAAAGAATATAAAGAATAAGTAATAATAAATAGAGTTATTTCTATCTATGGATCATATCTGAGAAAGATGAAGACATCAATGAGACTCTAAATTATTTAAAGCCCAATGAGAAGCTAATAACATAGTGGGATGTAGTGTGAATATCCTCCTATGGAACTAAAGAGTTAATAATGGTTCTATGGGACTCTATCTTGAATACTTGTGTAGGTGATGGATTTTGATCTCAATTGGGAATCTAGGGTTTAAACATTATTGGAATCATTTTTTATAGGAATGAGGATTTACTTGGATGTAACAACGTGTACATAGAGAAGAATCTGTATCTAGGGGGAATAACCAGTTACAAAAAGAAGTTAGTAATTTTTATGAACATTTTCAAATATATTGTGTTTGGTGCTTCATCTAATTTCTATATTTCATATAAGATCCACCCATCCCAATAGGTTATAGAGGTTTTAATTAAAATGGTGTAAAGGAATAAAAGTTAATCAATAACACAAGTCACATATGATTCACACCCCCACTTAGTGGCACTACACTATCAATTGGGAAATTTATTTTTATCTCATGAGATAGCATGTATGGTGAATGTGTGGTTAGCCTAATAATATTATGTTTTATGATGGGTGGGACCATAATTATAATCCTATCTAATTAATTTGGTAAGGATTTATATCTCATGATATATTATGAAGGGTATTATGGAGTTTATCTAATCCATTATGAGAATTTTCCACAATGTGATGATGGTCTTGGTAGTAATCCATGACCTATTGTAATGATGTTATTAATTATGTTTTGGTCCCAATATTACGATGATAATATCGATTGATATCATGTTCTTTATACTAAATATTCATGATATTATTCTTTTCATATGATCTATGTATTGTTTTGTATAATTTATTTATATTATATATATGTTCCTTGTTAACATTATCTTACCCATATTTTCATATTATTCTCACATAAGATCTTGATTCACATCTCTTAATCTTACCCTTACCAAGTGTTTGAGGCCTCTTTTTCTTATGTTTCCATTTCTCATGGTAATGAAGGAATGTAATATAACTCGTATTTATAAAAAATTATACTGAGTTAAAAATTTATGAGATATTTTCAATACTGTTTATATTTTAATATGTTCTTTGTATAGTGAAAAATTTCTATTATATAAGAGATGGATGTTTTTATTAGTTAATGTATCTTGTTTTTATAAATTATTCCAATGAAACTGGCCATTCAATTCATAGGATGTATTCAACAATGTATCTTTAGATAGGGTAATTGAGGTCCAATATCATTAACAAATAACATTAAAATATTCACTCAAGGACACTCATCCATTAACAGTAATATGGATTAAAATTAAAGTCCCCGCCATCCCGAAAGAAATAGTTACCATCATTGTGGTGCTCTATTTATCAAGTCCAAACCCAACCATGCCTATAAAAATAATAACCAATTTCATGAAATCTTTTATCTTATAACCATATCTAAATAAATAGTCATACTTTTTTACTAATAATTTCATTTAATTCCGGAGGATATAATGGAAAATAAATTAGCTTGGAAATGAAGCATCACTAGAACCTCACAATAACACACGTGTTCATCCGCCCAATACATCCTATAGATAATACATACACAATTCCCACCATCCACATTAAATTTCACAAAATATAAGGGGAATCAATGTCAAAACCCTAGATTGAGTCAACACAAATCATTAGGTGAAAACGAGAATGAAAAAATATGGAAAAAGTTGAATCATACATTAAATAAATAAGAGACCCAACCCAAAACTATCTATCATAAAGGGGGGATAGGGAAGGTATTAAAGGAATATATTTGGAAAAAATATCTCTCCTCATGTTTATCATTACATAAAACCAATGGGGGAACCTAAAATTTAAAGTGTATCCTTACTTTAAATTTTGAGATAGGTCCCTATCATGGCGTGGCCTATATGGGAAAGGGAATGATGATCTATTTTTGGCACCCATCACTGTGTGTCCGCTTGGGATAAGACATGAAATACCCAAAATTAAATGAGAACCAATGACTACATGACCATATCCTGAAAGTGCGATCCCTATTATCATATCATGGAACACCCCCATTAGAAATAATCAATAATATAAGGCCTAAAAATTAATAGAATAGTTTCATTATCTAAAACATAACATTTTAGCACAAGATCGCATCCTCCACCCCCACATCATTCCACATTTCCTTAGAAAAAATTTCAATACATTTTCTAGAGGACATGGTGTGCTCACATACCCTGTGAGCAAAAATAAAGTAAATATAAAAGGCTCCCTGACTATACACATAACAATCCATACAATTTAAAATTTAAACACAAAATTAATATACCCATAGAATGAAACCCTGAAAACTAAATAATGTCCATAATTTAGGGTATTTACAAAATATTTAAAATATATCATCATTGAATGAAACCACATCCAATTGAGTTATGAAAATGGGAAAGGGTCTTTACCTTTGTAGAAACCTATAGAATAACCACTATTCTGGGACATCTACTAGTCATGATGAGTTTTCATACCACAACACCATGGTACCTCAATTGACATGGAATAATCCTTCAAAATACCCATCATCAATTTCATACCATCACCCTTATCATTATGAGGTTCCCTCTATATCAAAAAACCAACATCATGGTTCCCCCAAACATACTCAATCAGTCACTAGTGCACCCTAAATAACTCTTAGAGATCCTACTAAATATATAAGAATCTCATTTTTATTTCACAACTATTCAAATTTGGATCTGAATACAAATTCATGAAACAAATACTAATTCAATATGATAAATATAAATACCAGATTAATTTCAAAACCTATAATGATGTTGGTCTATATAAACTCCATAAAAATGAATTCTCATCCTTCAGAATCTATGGGGGATAATTCTAACCATATCTGGTCCTTAATAAAATCTGCATGAAATTCTTGGCCACTCCCACTAACATCCCAACACATCATTGATTAGGATTCATTAATTTCCATAGGAAACAAAAAATAATACATACAACCAAAAAAATGTATAAACCCAAATATTAGTCTAATTACATTGTTGGGCCTTAAAAGATCCCCACTATCTAGCATAGACTCTCCACCAACACTGGCATACTACTGATCCTAAACACTCTCTTATCAAATGAAATATCAGACTATATTTAATAAAATCACACATAAACCATTAAAAATCACAACTAAATTAAAAATATTAAAATTTAAAAGCAATTAGATAACAACTAATTTATTTACTCACCAATATCTTAGTTTTATCTTATCTATCCCCTAATTTGTCTCACTAAATTCATGAGACTTCATACATGAGGGTCATACATACTCAAATTATAAGATTATTCACACCATATGTACATACATATCATCTCCATGTTATATCCAAACTCTCAATATCAATATCCCATAGTCAGTCTGTTAATGAACTTCTTAATTTGATGATTTTGCAGTGGTCGTACCAAAGTACCAACATGGAATACCCATCATTATAAATTAATGGTTCACTAATTATTTTATTCATATAATTATTTTAATTTACATGATAGAGAGGTTCACACCCAAAAATCTTAAAAGGGTTTCACAGTATAATATGGTCCCCCTTACACCCATATTGGATTTCATAAACTAAATGATTCCAACATTTCTCACTTGTCACTTCTCCTGATCCATGCACATCCAATTGGTGATAGATCTAGTCTGAGATAAATCTTCGATCAACTGTACCAAGGTATTCCATCCCTAATTTCAAGACTTATCATAGGTAGTCATCTATAATACTAACTTGAAACACTGTGTTAATAGTAACACATGTTTCTAATTCAATCAATCAGTCTATGACACACACATAACAACTCAACAATCCACAAATCCAATAGGACCATGAATACCCAACATATTATCACCACCACATATCAATATTTTTTCATGAAATACCAGGTCAAGAATCACTCTACTCCTCCTAGGAAGATTAACACTCTTAAATTACACTCTGAATGGATCTTTTGTACTATCGTTGTCGATATCATCCAAACCCAATAGGTGAAATATCTTATATAACCTATTTAAAAACTGGACTCCCACTCCCATGATTTGTGCCCCAAAAAACTCAAGATCTCCTATAACTATCCAAGATCTAAATATATGATTATCATTAAATAATTATATGTGTTTTACATCATACACCACATGTTACATCAGACATGATTGAATCCTCGTTATATTTAAATACTATATAAATTTTTATATATGGAAATTACATCATAAACATAAAATTAGAATTAATGAATATGATAAAAAAATTATGAAATATATTTATAAATAAAATAAAGGCTTCTATTGATATGAAATTCCATTAGTTTACATACAATTAATAATAAAAGCATTTAATTTTAAGAGAAGCAATTTTCTAAAAAACAACACTTTATAAGATAAGAATTTCTATTTCAAGAAACATGTGATTAATTATAAATTATGTTTGATATTAATATTTTATTATTAAAAATTTAGTTGGTAAATAATATAAAATAAGAATAAAAATAGTGAAAATTTTAAATTTTCATTTTCGACTAAAAATGATTTATCAATATATTTTATGATTTTATTCAAAAACAGAAATTATAAGTTTTGAATTTGAAATTAATAATAATAAATATTATTTTTAAATTCATCATATTAAACATAACTTAGAAAGAATGTTTTTATCTTTTTATGAATGTTTTGTTTTTAGTTGAAAAATACAGTATTCATAAAACATGTAATTTTTATTTCTTCATCATTAGATAAGATAGATTAAGAAGATTATTAAACAATTTATTTGATAAAATATGAAACTATAAAATAAAATCATTAATTTTAAAATTTTAGTTTATAATATAAAGTCTAGGTCCAATTATAAAACCACAACCTTAAACGTTACATAATATTGAGTTAAGTCAAGAATCTACATTGAATAACTTTTTTAGGTTTAGAGACTTAGAGAATTAAGGCATAACTATTACATAACAGAAAAATACAAATACAATCTGGAAACTTTAAAATTGTTGTGTTTCTTCAATTACATTAATGCTTTTAAAAAGAAACATGGTTCCTTTTCATGTTTACTCATTATAACATTTCTTTGACTCTATCCTTGACTATATTCTCTCCTAAATCCTGTGAAAACATTTAAAACATGGAATGATAACAAAAATACAAGAAAGGGACATGAAAATAAACAAAAACCATTATTCAAGTTAAAACCTCAAAAGCCATTCAATTTTCACTAAGAGGATGAAATGCAACATTTTCACATGAATAAGCCTCATAATTTTTTTCTCAATGAAAAACACCAAAACAAATTGCAAGCAATTAAAACACCTTTAGGTGACTTAAATCATCATATAAATAAAACAATTTCAAACATCATACAATTGGAATGACCATATGGTTGACTTCCAAATTGAATATCTATAATGGGGATCACCCTTCATATAAGCTAAATCGATCTCACCCGTGAGCTACAATAGGGCTCAACCCTTCGTATAAGATGTGTCAGGCTCACCCATGAGCTATAATGAAGATAAAGTCTTAATATATGATATACTGGGCTCAATCGTGAGCTATAATGGGTCTAAACCCTTCATATGAGCAATATTGCTCTCACCCATCTCATATAATGATAATGTACCATTTTATGTATAAAACACGCTCATCATAAAAACCCTTTTTGGAAAGTTCTTTTAATCTGATATGAAAAACATTTCCATCTAACAATACCATTTTTATTTAAGAAAACATTTTCAATACCAAGATACCCAAATAAAAGAATAAGGTATTTATATAAAATACATTGAGGCTTATAGAGGAAGTCAAATATCAAATAAATGTTAAGGCGGTATAGAAGTTGTTGTCGTTGTATACATTAAAACAAATAACATTCCTTTTCCAATTTTTAATGAATGTAAAATTATTTGTATAAAAATATTCTTTTTCAAAAAATTTAATGGAATTATATATAGACATAAAATTTCCTTTATAACCCTTTTATATCCATATAAATAAATATGTAAATTAATATCATGAAGATAATGATTTGATAATTAAAATTTTAAACATCAAAGGTGTCTCATACCACATTTAATATTTAAATATTAATCTCCATGAACTATTAAATAAAATTAGTATAGATAAAATATGGATATTAAATGTCATAGTGGTTTTATATACACCTTATAAACGAATAGAGGTGGATATTACCAATAAATGCCTCAATTAAAAGATATTGAGATGGAGTCCCTTACCCAGAGTCCGACTTGGCTTGTTCATTATTTAATTTCATGAATAATACACATAGGTCAATTTATACATAATTCAGAAACTTTTTCATGTTTATTATTCATTTTATATCACTTATTTCCCACTTATAACAAATAGATAATTATTTTAGTTCATATCAGATGTTTAGTCGATGATTGATACTTGAGTAAAAAATAAACTTGTTGTGATTAAAAATGGTCCATATGGTCATAATTGCATCACCTAAAGAATTATAATAATGGTTTAAATATCATATATATCCATAATATATTTATTTATAATAGTCCATAACATTTAGAGATAATAAAGGAAATGCACTATTCATGGAGACGGTGTGCCGTATGTACCGATGAATTCTAATTTCATTTCTTTGTCATATTAAAGGAATGAAACCTAAATGATACATAGGTATGTTATAAATATAGTATAATATATATGATATATATGATATATATGATAATTATTTACATTAATTCCATCCTTTATACATTCGATGTATGGCATGAATAGTCATATCACTTTGAGGGGTGGTAGTCCGCATTTCCTCAAATGAAATTATCGTATTTACACATTATGGAAAAAATAAAGGTAGGATGTAAATAAAAATCACATAAGAATATGGAAAGTATAAATATAATATAAATCATATATAAATACAGTTCCATAATAATGACCACCATGAGAGGTGCTAGGGGAAAATTGAACAATCATTGTTTCGTGAGGCAGCAGTTCGCTGTAAACAGAAACAGTATGTTCATATCCATTAGATGGTGGTGTGTGTAAGTGTAGTTAAAATAATTCTCATAAAACACCCTTCTATATTGAGGATATTATTTTCTTTTATTTAATAGAGGAATAATAAGATCATAGGGAGTCGATAAAGAAAATAAATGAAATAAAATTTAGAAAAAACATTACCTCTAAAACATGTAACTAATTTTGATTTGATCCAAAAAAAACTTATTGAATTACATTCTACAAAAGCTAATGATTCTATGAGTAAGTAATTTATTATGAGAGAATATTTGAGAATATTTTGTATGAGAAAAAGGTTTTAGTGGTGTCACAAAGTGGTTAGATGTGGTGGCCTTTTATAAGATGGAGGACGGGCACTTTAAGAAAGTCTTGAAATATTTTTTTATTTTAAATAACATTTTGATTAAATATTGTCAAAAAATCATTTAATTAGAAGCTAATAATATTTTTGTTATAATACATATAATTATATATTTTTAGACAAGTTTTCAATATTTTTTTGTCCTTATATTTTTGGTTTGACCCTTATTTTACCGTTTTTAATCTTAGAGTGATATCATATTATTCACACATTGTGGTTTAATTTAATTAACATATCATGTAAAACGCCCCAAAATAAAGTAATTTATGATATATTTGTAATTATATTAACTATTTTTCTAAATATTATATTTTTAGTAAGGTAATATCATTTAATAAACTATTTTATATTTTATGTTCTGAATTATTTCAATTTTTGACACTATTCATACATGACTTTTTTTAAAAATTCATAAAAACTTGATTCCTTAGAAAAATGGAATTAACAAAAATATAATATATAAATATCATCCATAAAATTAATCTATGACATCAAAATAACTAAATTAAGGTTATTTGATCATTTATGATATCCTTTATTTGAATCCTTTATTAATGAAGCAATCACTACATCATCATTGTGTCGTAATTAAATTTATTTATTTAATGTTTAAAAATTATAAATAAAATATGATGATGTAGGAAATATTTTTATCTTTATAATTACTATTTATAGTATAAGATATTGAATATATAATCCTGTATAAAAATTATTTTAGTAAAAGATACATGTTTTTGTTCTATTTCTTTTTACATTAAATTAATTCTTATAACATGCCATTATCAAATACAAGTGGATCCATGGGGACCCAAAATAGACCCAAGGATACCCATTGTCATAAATATCTGATAAATTAGGATTATAACATTTTTTAGGGTAGTTTGATAATATTATTATATTATTATTTACCCTTATTTACTAGATTTACCATTTTACCATGGTAAATAAAATAATTTCTGATGTTACTATTAATAATGTCCCAAAATAAAATAAATCTATTTAAAAAATTTGGAAATTATGATTCCAAATACAGAATACATTTCTAAAAATTCAAAATATATAATTTTTGGAAATTATTTTAAAATTAATTCCCATTGTCAAAACTAAAAAGCGGGTTTTTTAGAAGTAAAAACTATCAAAAGATTTACTTGTTTTTATGTCCAATTTAAAAGTAAAATTAATTATAATTAACATAATTGAATTAAATGAAAAAATATATATCCAATTATTCTTCAAAAACTATTAAAATTACAATCTAACTATATAAATAAAGTAGATGAAAAAGCAGTTTTGAATTAAAATGCCGTATTTTTCACTATTCATTAAAACATGAACATTATCAGAAAATTACCAAAACTTTAACCAAATTAATTTTTGGTATCCCGATTCTCTAAAAGAACATTATTTCTTAAAATATAACATATAAACGAGAAAAAAATATATTTAAAAAGGGTTCTCCATCAAAAGGAGGTAAAATTGCATTTTTAGAAAAATACTTTTTTTATCTAGAAATTGAATTTGTTCCTATATCATATCTAGAAGACATATAAGATGAATTTAAAACATTAAATTGAATATATAACATATATTTTTAATTAAATATATATATATAAAGACTGATATTATTTTATTAACATAATTATTCCCTTTTAAATAGGTTTTCATAATAACATATCCTTTATATTCAATTGGTTTTTATTTCTATTTATAATAAATTTGTTAACCAATGAATCATTATTTAATCATATGTAAACCATATTTCAAAACTAAATTGATATTATTCATTCCCTCCCTTCCAACTTCTTGGTGTTAACTTCCATTTAAAATAAAAATATTATTGTATTATTTTTCAGTATAACTCAAAGTTGTGTGTAATGTAAGATTTCAGAGAAACCCATTGTTGCATGTCAAATATGCAATCAAAAAAATAATCCCCTTTATTGAAAAAATAATATAATATTGATAAATTTTAATATATATGAAACTTTATTATTCATTAAATACCTTGGTTTTTTACATCATCCCCCCTTTTGGAAATTTCATACTCACAATTTTAAAATTGTACTTGGAAACATCCTTAAAAATCCCACATCGGAAAAAGTGTCAATAAAAATATCACATAAAAACAAAGAATGAGTAGTAAAATGGTCACCATAGATAAAAAATATTAGGATTCCATGTAGGAAAACATGGATATGGAAGAAAAAAACTGACCATCAAGTTCTGATGGAGAGTGATAGGAAACAGGATCCGAAGGAATTTAACAACTAGAAAACCATAAAATTAAGATAGGTTAAATGATCATTTATTTACAAGTAAAAAAATTAAATGGAAATTTTTTTTGATTTCAGGTCCTTTTAATAATTATGAGGATTTTATTTATGATCTTGACTAAGAACATAAAGAAACCTAATTATATGATGTATTTCTATTTTATAACAACACTTTCATCCTCATAATATTCCCAGAATATGATGTAAATCCATAAGAATAAACTTAAATATAAAAGATCACACAAAACATAATGGATATATTTATCTTAAAACTAAGGTCCCAAATTAATTTCATACATCTACATAAAAAAACATAAATAAACATAACCCCAAACAATATCTCCCTAAAAGGTCCTTAACAACTCATTATCACATCACATAAAACCTCAGAAGGTGTGTCTAAAACCATAAAATTATGGTTGTCCTTAAATAAATATCATCCTCTCAAGAGCTTCCATCACTTCACCAGATGTCTCAACATCAATTGTAGTATCATAAAAATATTTTCACTAACCTATTTGTTTTTGATCATACTGATTTCCTCCCTCAGTAATTAACTCCAGACATGTATTTTTATAATGTCCCAAATCATTTTAGTTATTGCATCTTACTACAGACTGGCTATCTATTATCTCAATATTGGACTATTCGGGACCATATTCTTTGTAGTCAGAAACCTTATAACAAAACATACAACACCGATAACACTTTCCAGATCTTGACATATATTCCTTAAAATGTATTTCCCCAGTCTTGGAAAAAGTGTTGGGATTACCTATAGAATTCTTAGTTGGTTGCTTCTCAATTTTTTGGTACCTCGAATGTTTCTTACTCCTATCATCTCATGGAAAATAAGTATCAGCAGACTCAATTTCAACTTTCTCAGTACAACATGCCACTTTTTTATAACTTTTAAATTCTTGGGAGGCTAAAGCTCATCATAGCCTTGATTTCAATCCTGAGTAAAATTTATTAGTTTTACTATCAATATCTCGAATAAAATCTGGAACATACATGGCCTTGTGAAGTTCTCTTCATATGTGTAAATTTAATCAACATATTTTTCTTTAATTCTAAGAATTGTTCCTCCATACAAAGCCTAACAAACATAGGAAAATATTTTTCATGGAAAATATCCTTAAATTATTCCCATTCTATGGCATCAAGATCATTTTTCTCTCTAGTATTCTTAAATAATGAACACTATTGATCATCATCACCTTCAAAATGATATATGGGGAGAGTTACCTTTTGACGTTTTGAACATCCCATGACTACAAGTATCTTCTCCAAGGTATTGATCCATCCTTTAACATCCACTGGATCTGATTATACATTGAATAATGGGGGATATTTCCTCATAAAATGTTCAAATATTGACATATTTTTTTGTGGTTGATCGGGATAATATCATGGATGGATACCACTACCATTTATATCCTGAGTCAATTACTCTATCACTCCAACATATTGTTCCATCCCTATTATCACCACCTCTTGTTGTTGATTTGAACAGTTTTTTGCCTCTCGATGCCTTCCCATTACATATTTCTTATTTTCTCTATGGAAATCCATTCCAAACAGACATGGTTTAGATGATGCAACAAGGTAATCATAAAATTATACATCATTTCAAGTTAACCATAATTTAAATCCACTAAAGGAAATAAATTAACACTATCCAGGCCTCTAATGTTATCTAAACTGACCTCTAATATCAACTATAAGGCCTCGGACTTAAATGTTACATAATCTCGAGTTTAGATAAGAATTAACATTGAGTATGTTCTTAGATTTAGAGATTTATAGAATTAGGCCTTAATTATTACATAAAAAAATATAGAAATAAATTGTGGACACTTCCAAAAGTATCTCTTTGTTCCATAACAATAAAATTTTAAAAATAAACAAGGTTTCATTTCATGTTTAATCATCATTACTTTTCCTTGACTCCATCCTTGAATCTCTTCTCCATTAAATCGAATGAAAACATTTAAAACTTGGTATGAGCACAAAAATCTTAGTAAGGGACATAAAAATAAATAAAAACAATTATTCTAGTTAAAACCTATTAACACTTTCAATGTTCTCTGAGGGGATGAAACAAAATATTTTCACATGAGTAACACTCCTTTTTTCTCAATGAAAAACAGTAAATGAAATAGCCAAAAATTAAAACTCATTTAGGTGACTTACAGAATCATATAAATAAAACCCTATCAAACATATTCCAATTAGAATAACTATATGGTTAACTCCAAAATTGGAGATTTATAATGGGAATCACCCCCATAAAATCTATATCAGTCTCGCCTGTGAGCTATAAGGGGTCTCAAACCTTCGTATAAGATATATCGAGATCACCTGTGAGCTATAATGGGGATCAACCCTTTGTATAAGCTATATCGGGCTCACCAGGGAGATATAATGGGGATAAACCATTCATATAAGCTATATCGGGATCACACGTCTCATATAATTCTCATGTACCATTTTATGACTAAAACACATTCATCACAAAATCCCTTTTTAAAAACTTCATTTAATCCCATATGAAAAACATCTCTATATTACAATAAAATTTTCATTTAATAACCCATTTTCAATACTAAGATTCCCAAATAAATGATTAAGAGATTTATTTAAAATACATTAAGTCTTAAAGTGGAAGAAAAATATCAAATAATGGTTATGATTCACTTGTGGTATTCTTTCCTATACCAACTCATCTACCATAACGGTTTCATAAAATCGATGGGATAATGGCCCTATGAAAATGGTTTAGAATAACTGTTGGTATAGTATGAAAATTTTAATCTCAATCCCAACAGTTTCCTTGAACCGTTGGGGTAGTGTCCCATTTATTTATATTTTCTAATGGGTTTTATAATCATTGGGATACAATATATACACCAATGGTTTTTTAAAACCGTTGGAAAAGTTTTCCCCTAAATGCCAAGTGGGCCTCAAGTTCCCCCTCTGCTCGATTACTGCCATAAATCCAAGCTCCATCTTCTACATCCATACTTCTTCCAATGATCCATTTTTAATCAATAAATTTTTTTCTTCTATAATTCTAATCTGTACGTGGTACCTTATTTTTGTTTTTCTGTATCTGTTTATTTTTTTGTTTTTATTTGTCCAAAAGGACAGGTCCGTGTGGTCATTCTTCCATGGATTAATCAATATACACATAATCACTTTAGGGAATAACCTATCAAATGATGTATTTAAATAGTTTCAAAGGCTGTAAATGGACCATTTTCACATGTATTTGTTTCATGGGTGATGTGTTGGCCATAATATAGGGTGGGTAGTAATTAGCCTAGTCAAAACACTTTCATCCACGAAATCCCAGACTCCATAGAACATGTTCCTTCATGATACCATGATACATGGAGTGTAGTAAATGATTAGGTAGAACCTGAATTATTTCCTCACACATATTACATAGATATTATTTTCACCACTTTCTTCACTATTTACCACTAATAATAATTGTATTTATTGGGGGGGGGGTGATTTTGAAAAATTGATTTCTAAGGGTGGGGGGAGGGGCTGTCTAGGTATGATCGCTATCCATGGACCCTTAAATTTAAGAATGAATGAATTAATTGGTTTTTGAACAATCCTTATACTTTAATTAGTGGGGTGTGATTTAGAATAAATACTAACTTTGATAAATTGACTCATTCCTATGGAATAAAGATATGATAATTGGATGTGATGTATAATTAAACAAAATAATTGTTTTGTAAACAATCACATGATTTTATAATAAAACCCCTCTAATGAGGTGCGTTTTTAAGAACTCGGATCTTCGTTTCATATATGTCTTTCCTTTTCAAGAGTTTTTTATAATGTTTGGAGGTCCGGGTAATTTTTGAAGTACACACCGTGTACTTTTTGAGTACACGCCGTGTACTCTTTTCCTGCTCAAAGCCATGTGCTGGCCCTATTTGGGCCACACACACAGTGTGTAGGGGTGACGTGGATGCCAATTTTTGCAGATTATGGAAAAAACACACTACACGCTATGTACTTTAAAAATACATGTCGTGTACTTTTTTTCACTAAACAGACCGGGGTTGCACCTAATCTCTATAATCATCTCCATCTAGGTCTGGTTCGACCGAGAGATGCCGTAAAACCGTGAAACTTCTTCAGATTCCTGAGCCTCCATCCATTCTCCGATTCGAGCTATGTCGATTGCATTGGAAGCACAACAGTGAGTTCCCCATTCTGCTTGATCCTTGTTTTCCAATTCTTCTTCTTTCTCAAGTTATCTAAGGTTGAACGTTTTTTTTTCTCATATCTACGACACTCTAGGGAGAATCATCCATCATGGTTCATTTATATCGATCTCCTGGGATCGAGGTAGGTGGTTTTTTCCTTACCTTTCAATGTCTTTGAGTTTTATGTGCAAATTTCCACCGATACCCGTGAAAGGGGTATTGCGTGTTGCCCTTTTTTCTATTGTTGTTTTTCTACCTTTCATGTATGCTTCTGTAGAGGTAAATTGACCTTGTTAGAGGATAATTTGTTGTGGTTCGATGTATTTTACCCTTGCTTTATTCTGTTTATGAGCTTTGGGTCTCATTTGCCTTTGGCTACTACACCTGTTTTCTTGCTTTGCGGTTATAGGTTGAGGTGAATTCATGACATGCTTGTTCCCTTGTAGAAAGTTTAGATAAGTAGCTCTATAGGTGTACTTTGGTTAGCCAAGTAGCTCTATAGGTGTACTTTGGCCTTATAGAATTATTATGCACTGAATGGCATAGGGCTGAGAGAACCTGGTGCTATAGACTATAAGGGACAGACCGAGTGAGCTTCTTAGAGAGTCTTAGACATTATATAATACAGGGGATGGACCGAGTGAGCTCCCAGAGAGTCTTGGATATTATAGACTACATGAGGGTATACCGAGTGCGCTTCCTTATAGAATCTTACCTTGTTTTTTTCTCTTTGAGAACCTTTCCAGGCTAGAGGAGGAATTGACCGAGTGAGATTTCTCAGAGAGTCTGTGGTATACCTATGGCTATAGGAGGAATTGATCGAGATAGCTTCCTCAGAGAGTATGTAGACCTTGGGGCTAAGAGGGTTAGACCGCATGATCTTCCTCAGAGAGTCCCTGACTACCCTTGACTATGAGGGGAATTGACCGTGTGTCCTTCCCCAGAGAGTCTCATAATTTCGTACGACCAACGAGATGGGTTAGGCTGAGTGCACTGCCCAGAGGGTTGTGGTACTTCTTGGATAGGACTGTAGAGATGGCTACGAGTACTTCCGAGAAGGTTTCCTTCTTGTTAGCTGTTTGATTCGCTGCTGCTGTTGTTGTGGTTGATTTCTATTGTGTACTTTTCTGTTTTCTACCTGTTACTTTGCTATTGTTGTTTACTGCATACTGTATAATTACCTGCCATATACTTACTGACTATTTGGAACAGATCTTTGGGTGGTTTCCTACTGAGATTTTATATCACACCCTATTTGGGCAATGCATTTGGGCCCAAGAAGACTATTTTCTTGCAGGTATAGACAAGGGAAAGCGCCATTCGACTTCTGGAACTTGATTGCTTGGAGAAAGATAGCATGGGACCATGCTTTGTCTTGCGATGATGAGGAGCTGTTTACTTTTCTTTTGTACTTCTTTTCGTAAAGTAGTGTTTTCCAGAATTGTGACTTTTTTGGCTGCTTTCCTAGTTATGTATCATGCATCATTTCATATACATATGTTCTCCAATTTGTTGATTTAGTCTTCCTTTGTTTATATTGTTGGTTATTACTGCTTCCGTTATTGCATGTTTATCTATTTTCGCTGTGTACTCTACCAATGAGGGAATAGTTTCCCCATTATCAAATCCAAGGCCCTCATTGCTAGTCGGAAGCCTCTAGCATTTTGGGGGAATGCTCTTGAGGCCATGTGACCAACTGGGTACGGGGCGCCTCTGGGTAGCTTCCGGATCCGGGGCGTTACAAAGTGGTATCAGAGGAATTATATTCTATTTCATTACTATTTGGAGACTTTATCCAAGGATAGGACAGATTCAGTACATGGAAATAATATGTTCCTGGGAGTAGCTAACCCATGTACAGGGAAAAGTCATAATACCTCGTTTATTGCAGTTTCTGGTTTTAAGATTTTATAGTTGACATGATTTCACATAGAGTGATTCACATGAATTGTGCTATTATTGTTTTGATAGTACGGTTCTATTTCTATCACAATCTGAGGAGATGGCGGTATGCCATCTCATGCATCATATAGGCACTTGTAGAAATCACATCCCATGTATTCCTGCCATGCCATCTAGGGTGCATTAGTGATTGCATGCTATTGTGATAGACCCTATATATATTATGCATGATGTTGTGATAAATTCTTGATAGAATCTCTACTGCTTTGTTAGAGGATTTTTATATTGAACCTTGTTTAAATGAATTCCAAATTATGATTCTTAAGGTGTTATGGGCCCTCTTGAATAGTAAATTGGTGGATCATGATCTTGTTTTCTCTTGTACATGACTGTAGGGGATGACAAGCTTTGATTCGTGCGGAGTATGGGCACTCACAGATTGGAATTTGGCACATCTATTCCTTGTTTTCCGTGTTTTTGGGATTCTGTGCAGTTTTTTAGCTACTGCCCAGAAAAACCCAGAATACACGGCATGTACTTTCTGGATATACGCCTTGTAGTTTTCAAGCCATGTCACAAACCATGTGAGCAGAAAACGGTGTCATGAAAATAAATTAATGAACACGTTGTGTACGGTGCACGCCGTGTAGTTTAGAGCCGTATACTCGGTTGCGTCACCAACAACACGGGTTGGGGAAGCTCGAGTAGAACACGTCGTGTTGTAAAGGAACATGCCATGCAGTTTTGTCCAGTTACCCGTCCTTGTCACGAACAACACGGGTTGGCGTGACCTTCTCTAAGACTTTCCGTGTTGCTTTTGGAACACGTCGTGTAGTCTTGCCCAGGTACCCAGCCATGTCACGAAGAACATGGGACGGTGTCACCATCTCTTATACATGCCATGTTTGTTTGGAACACGCCGTGTAAGGGCCAACTGTGTAGACGGCCGTGTGACTATCAACACGGGCCGCTGAGATAGTGTCTAGTACACATCGTGTCCCTAGTGAACATGCCATGTAGTCAGAGGTTTGTTTGAACCATGAGGTTTATCCATGTAAGGAGACTCAGGAAGGGGTTTAGAGTTCAAGTACACTCCCTGTGTGGGAACAACATGCCGTATATTTTGGGGTGTTACACGACCTTTCTGGTAGGGGTACACGCCCATGCTAATGCCTTATGTAGACAAACCATGTAGTCTTTATATATGCCTTCTAGTCAGGATTTGTAAAACTTGATAGTTTATTTACCCTGTTCAATTTTGTACGCCTATGTTTTCAGTCCTTATTAATCTTGACCTGATGTGTGCTTTTGATCTTTCAGAGCTATGCCTCTGAGACGTCCTCCGGACATACGTCAGTTGATAGACGGTGACCAGACACCAGATATGGCCGATCAGGGACCTCCTGTAGATCCTCCTATTGCGCCAGCCTTAGCACCAGCAGTCTTACCCATCGTAGGCACCGATACGCAGTTCAGGGAGGACTTCCTGAGGATGATACAGACTTTTCAAGGAGCGGCGCCTCCTGCCCTGTCGATGGACGAATTGACACGGGTCTTTCAGCAGCAGCATCCTCCTACATTGTCAATGGATGAAGGACCCTAGGATGCAGAGTCATGGTTAGAGGCCTCACTGACCATCTTTGAGAACCTAGGGATCCCTCCAGAGAAAAGGGTAAAACTGGCTACTTATATGCTCTCGGACAACAACAAGAGGTGGTGAGAGGTGATCTCACTGTCAGGGCATCAGCAGGATATGTCATGGGATAAGTTTCGATGCACCTTCTATGACTACTTCTATCCAGAGACCCTAAGGGCTGATCATGCCTGGGAGTTTATGAGTCTGAAGCAGGGTACTCTTTCTATTATGGAGTACTCGTCTCGTTTCACTGTGCTGCAGCATTTCAAACCGATCCTAGCAGGTGATGAGTTTTTCCTTTCTAGGAATTTCGAGGATGGTCTCAGGCAGGAGGTCTGTTCCCAAGTAAATATCTTCTTGTTTACTTCGATATCCTCCATCTCCAACCAAGCGCTGATTAATGAGCGCAATCTGAGGGATTCTGGAGTAGTGAGCCAGGGTGGTTCATCATCTAGAGCTGGTGTTCCTCTTATAGACAGTAGGAGGCATCGCAAGGAGTCTTCTTGAGGAGATCAGATTAGGAGGAATGTATCTTATGGCAGCCAAGTTGTATGCTACCAAGGTGGTAGGAGTGGGAATAATAGGCCTCAGTGTCCAAGAGATCTGATGGAGTGCCAATCTTGCGACAAGATGGGCCATCTTCAGTGCTTCTATCAGATATTCTCACCTTCAACTAGTGGTAGGGGTTCTTCTATGACCCCATGTTCTAGAGATACTTCACCAGTTTCCCACCAATCTGGGAACTGGTGTTCTTCTAGATGTTCAGGCTGAGGTGGAGGTTGTGGCTGTGGTGGTCAGTTACCAGGTCATTAGCAAAAGAAGAGTTAATCAACTCAGAGCGGTCAGCCAGGGGTGTAGGGCCGCAGTGCAGGACAATATTTCTCCGTGGAGTAGACCTATTAGGAGCAGGATCCCGACCCTTCTATAGTTCGAGGTATGATCTTAGTAGCCTAAGTTTTATCTACAGCTCTTTTCGATACCGGTGCTTCGCATAGCTTTATCTCTGTTTCTGTTGTGGAGAGCCTTAGGCTCTGTATCATTTCATATGCTGACTTGTTGACTCTTGACACGCCGTGGGGAATGAGGACATATATTATATGTAAATGATGAGGGTTCCCTCTTGAGGTTGCAGGGTTTCATTTCTTATGGGACCTCTATGTCCTAGAGATGACGGGATATGATGTCATTATCAGGATGGACTGGTTAGTTCTTTTCCATGAAGTCATTGATTTCTATCACCGCAGGGTGAGTTTTGTATCACTAGAGGGAAAATATTTCCTTCATAGAGGCGAGTGGGTTGTCCAGGCAGGTAGAGCTAGACCAGAGCATCATGGGCTAGGGAAAGTTATAGCCCAGATTTCCAGTATTTATCTGGATGACCAGGGGACTTCACAGTTAGACTTTCCCCAATGGTGGATCATTTCAGGGATGTCTTGCCAGAAGACATCTCATGTTTACCTCCGGAGCGTGAGGTAGAATTCTCTATTGATCTCGTGCCAGGAGCCGCACTGATGTCCATTCCTCCTTATAGGATGGTTACACCTGAGTTGCAGGAGCTCAAGAAGCAGTTGGAGGAGTTTCAGGCAAAAGGTTTCATTTGACCCAGTACTTCTCCTTGGGGTTCACCTGTCCTGTTTTCGAAGAAGGCAAATGGTACCCTTTGGCTTTGTGTGGATTATTGGAAGTTTAATCAGTTGATGGTCAAAAACTGATATCCCTTTATGAGGATCGATGACCTCTTTGATCAGATTCGAGGAGATTGGGTGTTCTCAAAGATTGATTTGAGGTACGTTTATCATCAGTTATGAGTTAGACCATCAGATATACCCTTGACAACTTTCAAGAGTAGGTATGGTAATTACGAGTATACAGTCATGCCATTCGGTCTCATAAACGCGCCAGCAGTTTTCATTAAACTGATGGACCGAGTGTTCCATCCTTACTTGGACTCCTTTGTCATGGTCTTCGTGGACAATATCTTGGTGTACTCTCAGACTCGACACGACCATGCCACACATCTTGAGATCATTCTGACTACACTGAGATAGTAGTAGATGTATGCTAAACTCTCGAAGTTCCACTTTTGGATGGATCAGATTCACTTCTTGGGTCACGTAATCTCAGAGGCTGGAGTATCTGTGGACCTAGAGAAAGTGAGAGCTGTCGTTTCTAGGGAGAAGCCGAAGAATGTTTTTGAGGTATGGAGTTTCCTAGGGCTGGAGGGATACTAAAAATGCATCACTCATGACTTCTCGTGCCTAGAAGAACCATTGAAAGGTTTGACCAAGAAGGGGTGAAGTTTTTATGGTCATATTCTTGTGAGTCAGCCTTTCAGGAGCTGAAGGGGAGGTTGACGTCAGCACTGATACTAGTCCTGCCAGAGCTAGGCAAGAGTTACACTGTTTATTGTGATGCTTCAGTTATCGGTCTAGGATCTGTGCTTATGCAGGGATATGGATTCATTGCATATGGGACTCAGTAGTTTAGGCCACATGAGAGGAATTACCATATGCACGATCTGGAGTTGGCAGCAATTGTTCACGCCTTACGCTGTTGGAGACACTATCTTCTGGGAGAGCAATTTGTGGTTTTCACTGAACACAAGAGTCTCAAGTATATCTTTACTCAGCGTGATCTAAATCTAAGACAACACAGGTGGGTTGAGTATCATCAGTCCTTTTATTTTGAGCTCTCTTATACGCCGGGAAAGGGCAATGCAGTGGCGGAAGCGTTGAGTAGGAGAACTCAGATTCAGGCAGTTCAAGAGGCCAATAGTGAGTGGCAGCTTATGGCGCTGTTCTTTGAGATTCACTTGGAAGTGAATGACAGGAAGCGACAGACTGTCTTATCTTCTTGTAGCTGTTACCTCTAAAATTCTTGGTCGGATAAGGATGAAGCATCTATCAGATTTGGAGGCCTTAGTCCTACGGGAGAGTGTGTCAGGTAGGGACCCTCTTCCTAGATGGACAGTGGGCGAGGATGAGATCTTTCGTTTCTAGGGACACATATGTGTGCAAGAAGACATACACAAGGAGATGATGCGGGATTTTCATTCCTCAGTTTGGGCAGTTCACCCTGACATCACCACGATTTATCGTGATCTACACTGCCAGTATTGGTGGCCAGGTATGAAGAGATATGTTGCTAGTTTTTTCATGATATGTTCTACTTGTCAGTAGGAGAAAGCATAGCATCAGCGACCTGCAGGGATTTTACAATAGTTACCCATTTCGAAGTGGAAGTGAAATGGTGTCACGATGGACTTTGTGACCGGGTAACTGTGGTCACCTCAGAGAAGTGATGTTGTTTGGGTCGTCGTCGACAGGATTACGAAGGTAGAACACTTTTTTCCGATCAAGGAAACCTTCAGTGATGATGATCTAGGATGATTGTACATCTGAGAGATTGTATGAATACATGGAGTTCCACACTCCATTGTTTCAGATAGGGATGCGCGTTTTACCTCTCGGTTCTGGTAGGGACTTCAGAATGCTTTGGGTACATAGGTACTTTTGAGTACATCATACCATCCCCAGACTGATGGCCAGTCCGAGCACACGATCCAGGTGCCTGAGGATATGCTACATTATTGAATTTTAGACTTCGGAGGCTATTAGGAGAAGTATATACCTCTTGTGGAGTTCTCCTACAACAACAGTTTTTAGGTGACCATTCAGATGGCACCATACAAGGCTCTGTATGGTAGGTCATGCTGATCACCCTTATGCTGGCTAGAGGTAGGAGAGGCAGCTTTTCTGGGACCTTGTCTTGTTCAGGAGACCTCTGAGCAGATAGAGAAAATTCGAAAGAGGATGGCTACAACACTGTCTTGACAAAAGTCTTCTGCTGATTATTGGAGATGGCTTCTGGAGTTCGAGGTTGGAGATCAGGTTTTCCTGTGTGTCGCACCTAGGTTAGGACACAAGGGGATTCAGAGACAGGGTAAGCTTTCACCGTGGTACGTCAGAACGTTTGAAGTATTGGAGAGAGTTGGGCCAGTTTCCTATCATTTTCAACTGCCTCAGAGGTACCGGGATATGCATGATGTCTTCCACATCTCTCATCTCCGACGTTACGTTTCAGACCCATCTTATGTATTTCAGCCCGAGGAGGTTGAGCTCGAAGAAGATGCATTGTTTGAGGAGCATCCTATCCAGATTTTCAATCCCATCATGAAGGTTCTATGAGGCTGGTCTGTTCCCATGGTATGAGTGCTATGGCAGAACGGGCGAGTACAAGACGAGATTTGGGAGAGGGAGGCTGAGGTTCGATCACAGTGGCCAGAGTTGTTCGAGGTTTCTTCTTCTACGCCCCTCTAGGGAAATTAGAGGACAAATTTATTTAAGGGGGAATGTTTTTAAGAACACGGATCTTCATTTCAGGTATGTATTTCCTTTTCTAGAGTTTGTTTGAATTTATGGAGATTAGGGAAATTTTTGAAGTACACGCCGTGTACTTTCTGAGTACACGCCGTGTACTCTTTTCCCACTCGAAGTCGTTTGTTGTCCATGTCTGGGCCACACACACTGTGTGTAGGGGTGACATGGAGGCCGATTTTGGTGGAGTATGGAAAAACCCACTACACTCCATGTACTTTTTTTCACTAAATGGACCAGGGTAGCGCCTAATCACCATAATCGTCTTCTTCTAGGTCTAGTTTGACTGAGAGATGTCGTACGACTGTGAAAACTCTCCGTATTCTCAATCCTCCATCCGTTCTCTGATTCGAGCTCCGTCGATTGCATTGGAAGCAGAACGGTGATTTCTCCCTTCTTCTTGAGCCTTGTTTTCCAATTCTTCCTCTTTCTCATGTTATATAACGTTGAACGTTTTTTTTCATTTTCTTAGATCTACGATGTTCTAGGGAGGATCAACTATCGTGGTTTAAGTATATCAATCTCCTAGGATCTAGGTAGGTGGTTTGTATCTTACCTTTTGATGTATTTGAGTTTTATGTGTGAATTTCCACCGATACCCGTGAACAGGGTTTCGCGTGTTACCCTTTTTGCCTTTATTGTTTTGATTCCTTGCTTGTATGCCCATGTAGAGTAAAATTGACCTTTTTAGAGGATAATTTATTGTGCTTGGATGTATTTTTCCCATGATTTATTTTGTTTATGACCTTTGGGTCTCGTTTGCCATGGGCTGCTACACCTGTTTTCATGCTTTGCGGTTATAGGTTGAAGTGAATTCATGACATGCTTATTGCCTTGTAGAGTGTTTGGCTATGTATCTCTATAGGTGTACTTTGGTTATCCAAGTATCTCTATAGGTGTGCTTTGTCCTTATAGAATTATTATGGACTGAATGGAATAAGGCTGAGAGAACCTAGTGCTATAGACTATAAGGGATAGACCGAGTTAGCTTACTAGAGAGTCTTAGACATTATAGACTACAAGGGATGGACCAAGTGAGCTCCCAGAGAGTATTGGATATTATAGAATACAGGAGGGTAGACCGAGTGTGCTTTCTCAGAGAGTCTTACATTGTTTGTTTCACTTTAAGAAACTTTCCAAGCTAGAGGAGGAATTGACCAAGTGATCTTCCTTAGAGAGTCTGTGGTATACCTGGGTCTATAGGAGGAATTGAACGAGATAGATTTCTCAAAGAGTCTCTAGAACATGGGGCTAAGAGGGTTAGACCATGTGATCTTCCTCAGAGAGTCCCTGACTACACTTGAATATGAGGGGAATTGAACGAGTGTGCTTCCCCAGAGAGTCTCATAATTTTGTATGACCAACCAGAGAGGTTAGGCTAAGTGAACTGCCCAGAGAGTTGTTGTAGTTATTATATAGGACTAGTAGGGATGGCTGCGAGTACTTACCAGAGGGTTTCCTGCTTGTTAGCTGTTTGATTCACTGTTACTATTGTTGTGGTTGATTGCTATTGTGTATCATCCTGTTTGCTACCTGTTACTTTGCTGTTGTTGTTTACTGTTTACTGTATCTTTACCTACCATATACTTACTGACTATTAGGCACATATATTTGGGTGGTTTCCTACTGGGATTTTATCTCACACCCTGTTTGGGCCATGCTTTTGGGCCCATGCAGACTACGTTTTTGCAGGTATAGACAAGGGAAAGCGCCCTTCGACTTCTGGAACTTGATTTCTTGGAGCAGGAGAGAATGAGACCAAGCTTTGGCTTGCAATGCTGAGGAGATGTTTACTTTTATTTTGTACATGTTTTGGTAATGTAGTGTTTTCTAGCATTGTGACTTGTTTGGCTGCTTTCCTAGTTATGTATAATGCATCATTTCATATACATACATGCTCCACTTTGTTTATTTAGTCTTCCGTTGTTTATATTGTTGGTTATTACTGCTTCCACTATTGCATGTTTATCTATTTCCGCTGTGTACTCTTCCAATGAGGGCATAGTTTACCCATTATCACACCCAAGGCCCTCGCTGCTAGTCAGCATCCTCTGAAGTTTGAGGAAATGCGCTTAAGGACATGTGACCAACCGGGTACGGGGAGCCTCTGGGTGGCTTCCAGAACCAGGGCATTACAACGTTGAATTATAATCTAAAAATTAATGATTAGTTATTTATATCATGATTTTTATGTGTTAGAGTTTATTATGCCTTCATGTTAGTGATAAATATGTGGCATGGTATTCATTGTCTCTCTTGTTATTCCTAAATGATGTTTCACCTTTGTATGTAAGTGTTAAATGATCCACATAACCTTTGAAGTTCTTGGACTGGTTTTTAAATTGGAATTAACCATGTAGGTGATTTCCCCTTTCCCCAATGACATTTCCTAAGTGACCCATTGAGCCTTATAAATTGAATTTTTCATGTTTTGATTAATAGAATGGGTTGTTTTGAATGAAATGGCTAATTCAAGAGGGTTTTTCTTTCTTAATGAATAAAATGGTTTTAAATAATATTACCCTAAGGGGTCTACAGGGGGTAGGGGTTGTCCAGGTGGGTGGTGTGGGGGGGGGGGGGCTTTTTAGGTGGGGTGGGTTTTCTAGAGGGGTAGGGGGCTGTAGGGGGGGCTTTAGGGGTGTGGGGGAGGGGGTGGGTTGTACAAGGAGGAGTGTGGGCTATCCAGGCTGTTATGGTGGGCTGTTCAGGTAGGGTAGTGGTGTGGGATGTCTAGAGGGTTTGTTTTACAAGGGGTGGGATGTCCAGCTGGGGGAGGGGCGTGGGCTGTTCATGTAGGGGAGGGGGGGCTATACAGGGGGTGGGGGTGGGCTGTCTAGGTGGAGGATGGGGTAGGGGGTGTGGGATGCCTAGGGAGGGGGGGATCAAGGTTGGGTTGGGGTGGGGGGGGGTGGGTTGTCCAGGTTGGGTGGGTGGGTGGGGGGGAGGCTGTCCAGGTGGGGGGGGGGGTGTCGAGGGGGTGACATTGGAGTGGGGGAGGGGTGTGGGCTATCCAGGGAGGTGGTGGGATTTCTATGGGGTGGGGATGGGTTGTCCATGTGGGGGAGGGGGTGTGGGCAGTCCAGGGGGTGGGCTATCCAAGGGGGGTGGGCTGTCCAGGTGGGGGAGGGTGTGGGTTGTCCAGGGAAGAGGGGGTGGGCCGTCCAAGTGGGGTGTCTAGGTGGTGTGGGGGGGGGATATTTAGTTGGGTGGTGGGCCATCCGGGGGGTGGGTTGTAGTGTTGTGTGTGTGGGGGGGGGGGTGTCCAAGTGGTGTAGGGGTAGGGGCTTTAGGGGTGTGGGGGTGGGGGGATCGTCCAGGGGGTGGGCTGTCCACTCCCTTTTAATACTCATTAAAATAATTGGAATCACATATAACCAATTTATATTTTCTTTTGCACGTTAATACTTTTCTTGAATTTCCTCACCAACACTCACTCTTACCCTTCCAAGAAGAAGTGATCTATGGAATGAAATCTCACTCTGGTTCTTATCCACTATCAATGTAACACCCCAAGCTTCCACGGTACGTTTCTCCTCGAATAATGCGATAGCGTGTGTTGTACGCAACCTCGAGTTCTAACACACACCACAACTAATTAAACTAGCCGTTGTGAATAGTAATACCTACTTTTTGAAATTATATATATTTTATATTTGAAAATGGACTTCATTTTTGGACTCAGAATATCAAATTTAGCCTAAGGTGAAATTTTGGTACTTTTCGGATAACTTTCATATTTTGATGAATAGTGAAAATTACTAAATTTTAATTAAAAACAACTTTTTTAATCAAAATAATTAATAGTGATAAATTATGAATTTTAGTAGTTTTAAAGTATATTTAGAATATATTTTTACCATTTAATATAATGTTGGTCATTGGACATAATTTTACAATTAAACCGAACATAAACAAGTGTCAATCTTTTGATAGTTATTATCTCTTAAAAACACGCTTTTTGTTTTGACAGCGGGAATTAATTTTAAATTAATTTCTGCCACTTCTGTGTTTTAAATTTAGGAAAATGGATTCCATATTTGGAATCAGGGTGTTCAAATTGTGTAAATGGGTAACTTTTATTTTTAGACATTTTGAATAATTACTGCGGTAAATATTTTATTTACCATGGTTAAGGGTAAATCCGGTAAATAAGGGTTAAAAAATAATATTATAATAATACTAAATTACCCTAAAACGTGTCTTAACCCTATTGGTTGATTAATGGTCGACCATGGGCATCTTTGGGTCTATTTTGGGACCCCATGGATCCACTTGTAAGTGATAATGACACTTTATTTTAATTTAGTTAAAATGAATACAAAAATGACACAAGCATATATCTTTTAGAACAACAATTTTTACATAGGGTTATATATGTTGGATTTTAGATTATAAATATTCATTAGAAAGCTAAAACGATTTCCTACATAATGATATTTTATTTATAATTTTTAGACATTAAATAATTTATTTTATTTATGACACAATGATGATGCAGTAATTACTATAATAGTGAAAAATTAAAATAATTGATATTATAAATACCCAAATAAATATAATATGAACCTTTTAATGAATTAAACTAATTTTCTAGGCTAATATGATATATTAGGATTGATTTAATGGACTTTTTTCGAAGTAATCAATCTGTTATGAGTTTCACAAAAATCAACTATTGAATAGTGTCAAAATTGACATAAAAGAGTTCTTAAAACAAATATTATATTATTAATTGATATTAAATTCCTAAAAATCTAAGGTTCGGCCAAGAGATTTATATTATGATATGTTAATCATTAATGGACCACTTGGGGGTCGCGTGGATGTATATAGTAAGTTTATTAACCATATTATATAAAAATACAAAGAGACATTGTAAAGGTGAAACTAATTAACTTAGAGTTAATACTTAAAGATAAGGTTAATATAAGTACCCTAACCTGTCTAAAATCTATTGGATGAGTTGTTTTCGACCTATCCCCACCTCACCCTTTGAATAGTCAACTTTGGAGCCTTTGTAAACCGAATATGAATTTATTATAAATTAATATTTCTAGCTTTTCCAAAGGTGCCCCTCACCCCTCTTATAAAAGGGCACTCCTCCTTCTCTTTTCCTCACACCTCTCAAGCCTTTTGGATCGGCCAAACTCTGCCCATATACTCTCCCAACATCCCTCACTACAACCTAGAGGCCTTAGTTTGACCAGAAAGCCAACCTAAGGAGCACTTTTGATCAAATCAAAAGGAAGAACCCGAAGAAGAGGTAATGATTTCACCACCCTTTTCTAAGTTCCTTTCTTCTTCCACTTCGTCTTCCTTTGTTCTTACCATTCTAAAATAATAAATCCAGTATCTCACATATACTGTGATGTTATTATAAATATGGTACAACCATATTCAGTATTCTATCCACCCTTTGAATAACATGTCACCATACGTGCGTACGTACAGCTTACCGTCTCCACGTCGTGGTGTAATTGTTATTCAATATAATATTATTTGGATGGGTATAATAATGATGTGTAACTCATGTAAATAATATATATAACATGTTAATGATTCTGTATATATGATATACCATTCATTTATATATTATTTTAATATCAAAAGAATGATATTGTCGCTCGTGCGTACGTACGGACTACCGTCTCCACGAACGCGATGAGATTCATTCTCCATCGTATCCATTCAAGTATAATTATCATTTTATGATTTAAAAATGATGTTTAAGGACTTGATATCATTCTGGATATAAATAAGATACAACAAACATGGCTTATGTAACAAAACATATAAAAGAAAATGAGTAAGTTAACACCCGAAACGATGATAATTCTAAGATATTATTAATAAATCAATGTTAAAAGATCATATATGATATCATATTAATATATATGATTCTTGTATAATTTAATAACAATTATTTCACCATTATACAGGAGGTTAACCTACCCCAACCAAGGAAAAGTACAAGGTAAGGGTTATTTCACAATCTCTTCTTTATCCGAGGTTGTTTATACGTAATAATCTACTGAGATCTCGTTATCATCCACATCCATGTTTCTTCAAAATGTATTTCAAAACATTTTTACTATTTACAAGGATATGGGTTAAAGTCATTTATACCCTTGTTTGACTTGTTATAAGAGGTTTATAAAGGAATATTTCCGTCGTTTACAAAACAAGGTCCTTTTTAACCTTTTCGACAGAATTGAGGTAAGAATGTTTTTTTTAACTTATACGGCGGGTGCGGTTATTTTCCGCCGTTATAAAATCGTCGAAGCTTTCCATACAAGCTTATAAGAATATTTTCAAATAAAATGTTTTATTTTATATGGATCTTAAATGATTTCAAAATAAAAGGAGATACTTCTTTAAAAAGAATTTTGATTTCATCTATGTCAACATCCTTTGATAGATTTTAAGATTATTCGAAGTTGATTTATTATGATACAAAACTTCTATATTGTATTGAAGGTTTTGTGATATGTTTGACTGTGGATGTGCTATTTTTATACCATTCATAGTTTATGGTGAAATTATTGACATTTCGTATGCTAGTTTTAATATGAATGTTTATGTTATGTTTAAACCTTTTCATATGGGAATGCATTGGACTTAATAAGTGACGGGTGGAGCCCGCTATAGCTTCTCGATGCATCGGTAGGTCTCATGAGACAAACTAGTGTCTTGGCACAAGGCCTTGACAAAATCTTATTTGTAGTCTTGGCACGAGGCCTTGGCTATGTGGTTATGATAGTCTGGCATTATGCATTCCAACATTATGAAAGTGGTTATTGATATTGCATGTGATTATTCGATTAGTAGAATATCCATGTGAACAAGTAAATGGCATTATTTCATTTTACTTTTGCCATACCATGTTGAAGTTCAATTTTAAAAGGCTTTTGTTTTAGTAATTCATTGCCTTAAATGTTTATGCTTATTTTGAATGTTCCGCTATATTTTTATCCTTACTGGGCTTTTGAGCTCACCCCTTTTCTATGTTTTATTTTTCCCAGGTAGTGAAGAAGTAAATTATGATTGACTTGCAGGGATATTATGAGGGGTTTATAGTGTGGACGTTGGAAACATTATGTTGTTGTAGTAGTTTTTCATTTTTTGATGTAATGTAAAACTTATGAATATATCTAGTGTTTCCAAGGCTACTAAACTAATCGGTCTTTCGGGATTTGATCTTTCTTGTGATCATGCCAATGTTATGTAATTAATGCACCGAATCTGGGTAGCTGGGGTCGGGGCGTTACAGTTGGTATCAGAGGAAGTTTAGTACAAACCTTGGAAGCTAGATTTAGATAAACTCTGATTAGAGCACGTAGACCTAAGATGAACTTTGAGGATTAGTATAGAATAACTTCCTAGAATTTTGTTATTGTAGAGACTTTGTGAGTTTTTCGAGCAATACATCCCTATCTGGATACGAGCAGGTAGAGGCGGCTTTGGCACAGATGTACCTAGGGGTAAAACCCGAAAACACCGCTTTGAGCTAGACTCGAACGGGAACTGGTGCACGACAACGGGCCTTGCTGCACTCTTGGTTACGACACTCCCGGGGGATATGATTAGGATAACTCTCACTTTCTTTACAAATCATTATGAAGGGTTTATGAGTATATACTTCCTCAAAGAAAACATATTTATGATTATGGATTATATCCGTAGATAGTTCAATTTATGTTTAGTGTTTTATAAGTATGGGATTATGTATTTTGATTCATAAACTGATCTAGTTTATGACATTGTTTAGAAATGGCGCCTAGTGGAAGAAATGGAAACCGTATCAATGCACGCACTCCATGTAGGGATTGCCCTCCTGCTCAAGATAATTATAGTGGGGCTGGTGATGCAACTGGTGCTGATCAGCTAATCACCGTACTGGGACAACTTACTCAGGTTATGAATAATAACCTTACCCGTATGGAGCACCCTGATCCGCAGCGTGGAGGATCAATGTTAGATCGATTCATGAGACAACAACCACCAACGTTCAATGGGAGTACAAATCCCTTAGTAGCTGAGCAGTGGATATTTTCCCTAGAGAAAATATATCAGGCTTTGGGGAGTAGTGAAAGGGAAAAAGTTACCATGGCAGTTTACCGCCTCACTGGAGATGCTGATCAATGGTGGTCATTGATTCAAAACATGAAGGAAGATGATGAAGTATCAAACATGGAATGGAGGGAGTTCAAAGATCTGTTTTTAGAAAAATACTTTCCTCGCGACCATCGAGCAGATATGGAAAGACAATTTCTGAGTCTGAGACAAAAGGAGGATGAGAATGTCACAAAGTATGAGGCTAACTTTACAAGGTTAGCGAGGTACGCTGGTGATTATATTCGCAACCCAAGAAGTAAGATTGATCGTTTCTTTGATGGGTTAAAACCATTTCTCCGTCGAGCATTAGTCTCACAATCCTTTTCATCGTACGAAGACATTGTCTCATGTGCTATCAAGACCGAAAAGGAATTCTCTAAGTCTTATGACTTTAAAGCAAAGCAAGAGAAGAAGAGACCTGCTGATCAATCTGGGAATGGAAATAAGGGGAAGAAGGGAAAGGTTGTATATCCATCTTGTGGTAAGTGCGGGAAGAAACACCCCGGTGCTTTCCTGAAGGGAATGGGAGTCTGTTACAAGTGTGGTGAAAAAGGCCACCAAGCTCATGATTGCAAGGGGAAGAAGGAAGCTACCAACGTTCAGTGCTACAATTGCAGGGAGATGGGGCATTATGCAAATGCATGTCCTAAGCGTCAGGAGAACTTACCTCAGAAAAGGCCAAGGGATCAAGGCCAGGCTTATGCTATCACTACTGCTGAGGTAGAAGCTCCGAAAGACATGGTGGCAGGTAATTTAATGGTTTCCTCAAGTTTAGCAAATGCATTATTTGATTCTGGATCATCGCATTGTTTCATATCTTCCCAGTTTGCTAAGAAAATTAGATATTTCCAATTTGATTTAATAAGGGAGTTGTCAGTTAAAACTCCTAAGGGAAGTATCGTTGCAACAATGTTTTGTGAATCAGTCCCCATTAGAGCACATAAATTTTCTTTATCTGCTGATTTCATCGTCATACCTATGATTGAGTTTGATACAATCCTCGGTATGGACTGGCTTTCGGACTATGATGCGAAGATTTATTGTAAGAAGAAAGAGGTTACGATTCTTGATGATAATGATAAGGAACACCTTATTTTTAGAGCAGAATCGTCACCACCTAATTCTTATTTAGATCCACCCCCAGTAGCTCAACTTAATGAAATTATTGGGGAGGAAGAGAATGAAATAACTGTCGGTGAGGAAAGGAATGTTCAAATAGAGGATGTACCTGTTGTGAAAGAGTTTGTAGATGTATTTCCGGAAGATTTACCTGGACATCCTCCAGAACGAGAAGTAGAGTTTTCCATTGATTTGATTCATGGATCAAGGCCTATATCGAAGACCCCTTATAGAATGGCCACTGTAGAGCTAGTCGAACTAAAGAAACAACTAGAGGAATTGAGTAATAAGGGATTTATTCGCCCTAGTGTTTCTCCATGGGGAGCCCCTGTTCTTTTTGTTAAAAAGAAAGATGGATCTATGAGGTTATGTATCGATTACAGGGAGATCAATGCTATAACGATAAAGAACAAGTATCCCCTACCTCGTATTGATGATTTATTTGACCAACTTCATGGAGCTCAATACTTTTCAAAGATTGAACTTCGATCTGGATACCATCATTTGTGTGTAAAGAAGGAAGACATTCCGAAAACAGCATTTCGAACCAGGTACGTGCATTACGAGTTTACTGTAATGCCGTTTGGATTGACTAATGCACCCTCTGTATTCATGGATCTGATGAATAGAGTTTTCAAGGAGTATCTCGATGAATTTGTGGTGGTATTTATTGATGATATCTTGGTATACTCCAAAACCTACGAAGATCATGAAAATCACTTGCGCATTATCTTGAAGACTCTGAGGAGGCATGAATTATATGGAAAGTTTAGCAAGTGTGAATTCTGGCTTCAGGAGATTTCTTTTCTTGGCCATATTGTCTCTAAAGATGGAATCTCTGTTGATCCTTCTAAGACCAAAGCAATCCAAGAATGGCCAGCACCTACGAGTATAACTGAGGTACGTAGTTTTATTGGCTTGGTACGTTATTATCGACGTTTCGTCCAGAATTTTGCCCGATTGGCTAACCCATTAACGATGCTCACACGTAAAGGGGTTAAATTTGTTTGGACAAAAGAGTGTGAAGAATGTTTCGAAGAACTGAAGAGAAGATTAGTCAATGCTCCTATATTGACTCTACCATCGGGGAATGATGGTTTCGTTATTTATAGTGATGCATCAAAGAAAGGACTTGGTTGTGTCCTTATGCAGAATGATAGAGTTATTGCCTATGCATCACGACAGTTGAAAATTCATGAACAAAACTATCCTACTCATGATCTTGAGTTAGCAGCTATGATCTTTGCTTTGAAGATATGGAGGCACTACCTCTATGGGGAAAAATGTGAGATTTATACTGATCACAAGAGTTTGAAGTATATTTTCTCACAAAAATAACTCAACATGAGGCAAAGGAGATGGCTTGAATTACTCAAGGATTATGATTGTACGATACACTACCACCCGGGGAAAGCAAACAAGGTGGCAGATGCTTTGAGCAGAAAAGACCATGGAGTTTTGAACATGATGAGAATTGAAAGGGATCCAATTTTCATGGATCTAGTGAAGATGGACATGGGAATAACCAGGGAAGGTGAAACATCAATGCTTTTTCAAATGGTTTCCAAACCATCTTTACTAGAAAGGATTAAGAGTTCTCAAACCGATGATGAAGAATTTCAGAAGAAGATTAAAGCTGTGAATGATGGGAGATTGAGAGACTTTGTGTATGAAGATGGGATTTTGAAATTCGGGAAGAGACTTTGTGTTCCCAATTCACCTGATCTAAAAAGGGAATTGCTGGATGATGCTCATAGTTCCAATTTCTCTATACACCCTGGGAGCACCAAAATGTATAGAGATTTGAAGGAACATTTTTGGTGGGACAACATGAAGAGGGAGATTGCTGATTTTGTGTCAAGATGTATGGTTTGTCAACAAGTGAAAGCTGGAAGGCAACAGCCTGGAGGAGTCATGCAACCTCTTCCCATACCGGAGTGGAAATGGGACAATATTACGATGGACTTTGTCATGGGGCTAGCAAAGACTCCTAGAAGGAACGATGCAATATGGGTTATTGTTGATCGTCTTACCAAGTCAGCACATTTTCTTGCTATAAGAGAAGATCTACCCCTGGAACGTCTAGCAAGACTATACATTAATGAAGTTGTGAGACTTCATGGAGTTCCCCTATCGATTTTTTCTGATCGTGATCCCCGTTTTACTTCATGATTTTGGAAAAGTCTTCAGAAATCCCTGGTTACTGAACTTCATTTGAGCACTGCTTACCACCCTCAGACAGACGGACAATCAGAACGGACTATTCAGACCTTAGAAGACATGTTGAGATCTTGCTCACTTGATTTTCAGGGTATGTGGGATCAATATTTACCACTAGTAGAATTTTCCTATAACAATAGCTTCCATTAGAGTATTTAGATGGCACCATATGAAGCGTTATACGGAAAGAGATGTCGTACACCAACCTGTTGGGATGACGTTGGTGAAAGAAAACTTGTAGGCCCAGAACTGGTGGAGGAAACGGTGGAAAAGGTGAAGTTAATCCAAAATCACATCAAAGCAGCTCAAAGTAGGCAGAAGAGATATGCCGATAATCGAAGGAAGGATTTGGAATTTCAGGTCGGTGATCATGTTTTCCTAAAGGTATCTCCATGGAAGGGAGTCATACGTTTTGGTAAGAAAGGTAAATTGAGTCCCAGGTACATCGGACCTTTCGAAATTCTAGAACGAATTGGGGCTGTAGCTTACCGATTGGCAATGCCGCCAAGTCTCTCCAAAGTTCACGATGTGTTCCACGTATCTCTATTGAGGAAATACATGCCTGATCCAACGCATGTACTCACCTATGAAGAATTAGAACTGGAACCCGATCTGTCTTATTGCGAAGAGCCCGTCAAGATTCTTGATACGAGAGAACAAGTGCTGAGAAACCGGACGACGCGTCTGGTAAAAGTTTTGTGGAGAAACCATAAGATGGAAGAGGCAACGTGGGAACCGGAGGAACTTATGATGAAGAACCACCCAAGTCTTTTTATGCAGTAATACCCTAGAAATTGCGAGGACGCAATTATTTGAAGGAGGGGAGAATGTAACACCCCAAGCTTCCACGGTACGTTTCTCCTCGAATAATGCGATAGCGTGTGTTGTACGCAACCTCGAGTTCTAACACACACCACAACTAATTAAACTAGCCGTTGTGAATAGTAATACCTACTTTTTGAAATTATATATATTTTATATTTGAAAATGGACTTCATTTTTGGACTCAGAATATCAAATTTAGCCTAAGGTGAAATTTTGGTACTTTTCGGATAACTTTCATATTTTGATGAATAGTGAAAATTACTAAATTTTAATTAAAAACAACTTTTTTAATCAAAATAATTAATAGTGATAAATTATGAATTTTAGTAGTTTTAAAGTATATTTAGAATATATTTTTACCATTTAATATAATGTTGGTCATTGGACATAATTTTACAATTAAACCGAACATAAACAAGTGTCAATCTTTTGATAGTTATTATCTCTTAAAAACACGCTTTTTGTTTTGACAGCAGGAATTAATTTTAAATTAATTTCTGCCACTTCTGTGTTTTGAATTTAGGAAAATGGATTCCATATTTGGAATCAGGATGTTCAAATTGTGTAAATGGGTAACTTTTATTTTTAGACATTTTGAATAATTACTGCGGTAAATATTTTATTTACCATGGTTAAGGGTAAATCCGGTAAATAAGGGTTAAAAAATAATATTATAATAATACTAAATTACCCTAAAACGTGTCTTAACCCTATTGGTTGATACATGGTCGACCATGGGAATCTTTGGGTCTATTTTGGGACCCCATGGATCCACTTGTAAGTGATAATGACACTTTATTTTAATTTAGTTAAAATGAATACAAAAATGACACAAGCATATATCTTTTAGAACAACAATTTTTACATAGGGTTATATATGTTGGATTTTAGATTATAAATATTCATTAGAAAGATAAAACGATTTCATACATAATGATATTTTATTTATAATTTTTAGACATTAAATAATTTATTTTATTTATGACACAATGATGATGCAGTAATTACTATAATAGTGAAAAATTAAAATAATTGATATTATAAATACCCAAATAAATATAATATGAACCTTTTAATGAATTAAACTAATTTTCTAGGCTAATATGATATATTAGTATTGATTTAATGGACTTTTTTCGAAGTAATCAATCTGTTATGAGTTTCACAAAAATCAACTATTGAATAGTGTCAAAATTGACATAAAAGAGTTCTTAAAACAAATATTATATTATTAATTGATATTAAATTCCTAAAAATCTAAGTTTCGGCCAAGAGACTTATATTAAGATATTTTAATCATTAATGGAACACTTGGGGGTCTCTTGGATGTATATAGTAAGTTTATTAACCATATTATATAAAAATACAAAGAGACATTGTAAAGGTGAAACTAATTAACTTAGAGTTAATACTTAAAGATAAGGTTAATATAAGTACCCAAACCTGTCTAAATTCTATTTGATGAGTTGTTTTCGACCTATCCCCACTTCAGCCTTTGAATAGTCAACTTTGGAGCCTTTTTAAACCGAATATGAATTTATTATAAATTAATATTTCTAGCTTTTCCAAAGGTGCCCCTCACCCCTCTTATAAAAGGGCACTCCTCCTTCTCTTTTCCTCACACCTCTCAAGCCTTTTGGTTCGGCCAAACTCTGCCCAAATACTCTCCCAACATCCCTCACTACAACCTAGAGGCCTTAGTTTGATCAGAAAGCCAACCTAAGGAGCCCTTTTGATCAAATCAAAAGGAAGAACCCGAAGAAGAGGTAATGATTTCACCACCCTTTTCTAACTTCCTTTCTTCTTCCACTTCTTCTTCCTTTGTTCTTACCATTCTAAAATAATAAATCCAGTATCTCACATATACTGTGATGTTATTATAAATACGGTACAACCATATTCAGTATTCTATCCACCCTTTGAATAACATGTCACCATACGTGCGTACGTACGGCTTACCGTCTCCACGTCGTGGTGTAATTGTTATTCAATATAATATTATTTGGATGGGTATAATAATGATGTGTAACTCATGTAAATAATAAATATAACATGTTAATGATTCTCTATATATGATATACCATTCATTTATATATTATTTTAATATCAAAAGAATGATATTGTCGCTCGTGCGTACGTACGGACTACCGTCTCCACGAACGCGATGAGATTCATTCTCCATCGTATCCATTCAAGTATAATTATCATTTTATGATTTAAAAATGATGTTTAAGGACTTGATATCATTCTGGATATGAATAAGATACAACAAACATGGATTATGTAACAAAACATATAAAAGAAAATGAGTAAGTTAACACCCGAAACGATGATAATTCTAAGATATTATTAATAAATCAATGTTAAAAGATCATATATGATATCATATTAATATATATGATTCTTATATAATTTAATAACAATTATTTCACCATTATACAGGAGGTTAACCTACCCCAACCAAGGAAAAGTACAAGGTAAGTGTTATTTCACAATCTCTTCTTTATCCGAGGTTGTTTATACGTAATAATCTACTGGGATCTCGTTATCATCCACATCCATGTTTCTTCAAAATGTATTTCAAAACATTTTTACTATTTACAAGGATATGGGTTAAAGTCATTTATACCCTTGTATGACTTTTTATAAGAGGTTTATAAAGGAATCATTCCGTCGTTTTCAAAACAAGGTCCTTTTTAACCTTTTCGACAGAATTGAGGTAAGAATGTTTTTTTAACTTATACGGCGGGTGCGGTTATTTTCCGCCGTTATAAAATCGTCGAAGCTTTCCATACAAGCTTATAAGAATATTTTCAGAGAAAATGTTTTATTTTATATGGATCTTAAATGATTTCAAAATAAAAGGAGATACTTCTTTAAAAAGAATTTTGATTTCATCTATGTCAACATCCTTTGATGGATTTTACGATTATTTGAAGTTGATTTATTATGATACAAAACTTCTATATTGTATTGAAGGTTTTGTGATATGTTTGACTGTGGATGTGATATTTTTATACCATTCATAGTTTATGGTGAAATTATTGACATTTCGTATGCTAGTTTTAATACAAATGTTTATGTTATGTTTAAACCTTTTCATATGGGAATGCATTGGACTTAATAAGTGACGGGTGGAGCCCGCTATAGCTCCTCGATGCATCGGTAGGTCTCATGAGACAAACTAGTGTCTTGGCACAAGGCCTTGACAAAATATTATTTGTAGTCTGGGCACGAGGCCTTGGCTATGTGGTTATGATAGTCTGGCATTATGCATTCCAACATTATGAAAGTGGTTATTGATATTGCATGTGATTATTCGATTAGTAGAATATCCATGTGAACAAGTAAATGGCATTATTTCATTTTACTTTTGCCATACCATGTTGAAGTTCAATTTTAAAAGGCTTTTGTTTTAGTAATTCATTGCCTTAAATGTTTATGCTTATTTTGAATGTTCCGCTATATTTTTATCCTTACTGGGCATTTGAGCTCACCCCTTTTCTATGTTTTATTTTTCCCAGGTAGTGAAGAAGTAAATTATGATTGACTTGCATGGATATTATGAGGGGTTTATAGTGTGGACGATGGAAACATTATGTTGTTGTAGTAGTTTTTCATTTTTTGATGTAATGTAAAACTTATGAATATATCTAGTGTTTCCAAGGCTACTAAACTAATCGGTCTTTCGGGATTTGATCTTTCTTGTGATCATGCCAATGTTATGTAATTAATGCACCGACTCTGGGTAGCTGGGGTCGGGGCGTTACAATCAATTTTTATTTCATAAAAATTTTACATTCATATAACTCCATATCACCTAATGATATAACAAGGCTCATACACCCAGGAGTAGTGTACCATTGAAACTTGGCTCATATGCATAAACAATATATGTAGGATCATATTTGGAACACACACAACATTTTGAAAACATAGAAGATACAATATGTACACCTACTATCACAACATGGAATTAACTCCCAGTTAGCCTCTCAAGGGATCAATAAGCCACATACCTTGCTAAAAATTTAGAGGCGTGTTTACAATTAGGTGTGTTTTTTTGGAATTCTTATATGATATTAAGAGTGGAAGATAAAATCTGATCAACTTATGATATTTGTAGGTGTGTTTACAATTAGGTGTTTTGTGATTTATATGTATGATATCCATGGTTTACACCAACAGTATTTTGGTTCATCTATAATAGGATTGAAGTCCTGATACAATTGGATAGGGATTAGATTCAAGACCATATTTGGGGGGTGGACGCCCCACCACCTTGGATAGCCCCCCACTCCCACCCCAACCCCTTGGACACCCCCACCCCTAGATACCCCACCCTAATGGACAACCCCCCACCCAGTTATACAACCACCCTGGACACCAACCCACCCCCTAGACACCCCCAACCCTGGACATCCCCCACCCCTAGACACCCCCACCCCCCCATGGACAACACCCACCCCTGGACATCCCCCCACCCCCGGACACCCCCACCCCTTGGACAACCCCCCTGGACTCCACCCCATCCCCTGGACACCCCCACCCACTGGAAAACCCCCCAGGAAACCCCCACCCCTAGGACAAACCCCACCCCTGGAACTGCCCCCCACCCCCTTGGACATCCCCCCCCCCCGTACACACCGACCCCCTTGGAAAACCCCCCCTAGACACCACCCCACCGACTAGATACCCCCACCCCATGGGACAGCCCCCACCCCCATGGATAGATCCCACCCCCTGAACCCCCACTACATGGACACCCCCCACTCTATTGAACAACCCCTCAAACCCCCATGGACAACCCCCACACCCTAGAGACCCTATCCAATGAAGACCACTACCCCCTTGGATGACCCCCAACCCCCTAAACAACCCCCACCACCTAGAAAACAATCCACACTTGGACACCCCCACCCCCTTGACACTCCCACCCCCATGGACAACACCTCAACTCCCCTGTATAGCCCCCTCACCCCTTGGACACCCCACCCACCATGGACACCCCAACCCCCTTGGACACCCCAACCCCCTGGACAACACCCACCCCCTGGACACCAACCCACACCCTGGACAACCCGACCCCCATGGATATCCCACCACTGCCATGGATATCCCCTACCCCCTGGACACCCCTAACCCCTTGGTAAACCCCCAAACCCTGAACACTCCCACCCCAGGGACACCCCCACCCCCTGGACCCCACCCCACCCCCTGGACACCCCACCCCTAGGAAACCCCCAACCCCTGGACAACCCCAACCCCCTAGACACCCCCACCCGTAGACACACCCATTCCCATTGGACATCCCCCCACAACATTGGATAACCCCCACCCCTTAGACCCACCCCACCCATTGGACTACCCCCACCCTTGGACATCCCCACCCACCTTGACACCCCCACCCCTGGACACCCCCACCCCCTGTACACCTCTACACCCTTGGATAGCCCCGAACCCCTAGGACAACCCCCACCGTAGACACCACCCTACCCCTAGACAACCCCACCCCCATGGAAATCCCCCCACCACCATGAACACCCCCACCCCCAAGACACCCCCACCCCCTTGACATCCCCACCCCCTGGACACCCCCACCCCTTGGACACCCACACCCCCTGAACAGCCCCCACCCCCTCAACATCCCCCACCCCTTGGACACCACCCCACCCCCTAGAAACCCCATCCCGATGGACATCCCCCAACCCCCTTGGATATCCCCCACCCACTAGACACCCCACCCCCTGGACACCCCCACCCCCTTGACACCCCAACCCCCTAGACAGCCCCCACCTCAATGGAAAACCCTCACCCCTGGACACCCCCACCCTCTTGAAACCTCAACCCATGGATAGCCACCCAACCCCCTAGATAGCCCCCACACCTGGAAACCCCCACCCTTGGACACCCCCATCCCTTAGACACAACCACCCCCATAGATAACCCCCACCCCTAGACACCCCCCCCCCACCCCCAGGGCGCCCCAACCTGTGGACACCCCTACCCCCTTGGATAGCCCCCAACCCCCTGGACAACCCACGCCCCAGAAAACTTACCCTCCCCCACCCCTGGACACCCCCACCCAATGGTAATCCCCCACCCCTAGACATCACCTAACCCCTTGGACACCCCTGACCCCCTTGGATATCCCCCAACCACCCTAGATAGCCCCCACCCCCTGGACACCACCCCACTCCTTGGACACCGCCACCCCTAGAATACCCCCACCCCCTCGACACCCCCACCCCCTGGCCACCCCTACCCCCTTGGACAACCCCACCCCCTAGACAACCCCCATCCCCCTGGACACCCCCATCCCCCGGACACACCCCCACCACCATGGAAATCCCCATATTTTGATTTAAAATTTGTATTCCATATTCTATATGTGTTATACATAATTAAATTATATATGTAATGAATTATTAATGGAATACACTGTACATAATTCATAAATATATAAATATAGAATAATAGATAAACATCACATCACATCAAATAAATCTATAACCATCATATAGAGTATATGGATGGAGGATATAGAGCCCATAATCATAGGAAGATAGTTCCAAGGGTGTTGGGTATTTTTAGGGTGTTTCTATTTTGGTTTGAGTGTGATTATGTATATTATCTCCAGGAGTGTTTTTTGCATTATATATATTATATTGTAGGCCTGAGTGTTTTCTTAGAATTTTTTATTTTCAGGTATTAGATTATTATTTTATATTTTATTTGTTGTATCTTCCAGTGTTGAATTCTATATATTGGGGAGGGGAGGAAAGAGGGGATGTAGGTTATTTTGTAATTCTTTACAGGGTAGGATTGTTGCGTAATTATATATAGGGTAGGCAAGAGGGAAGGCTTAAAATCCTAGTTTACTATATACTAATAGTTTATAAACCATTAGTATAAATCAGAATGAATTATTTTATACCAATAGTTTTAGTTGAACTATTGGTAAAACACTATACCAGTGGTTCACAAACTGTTGATGTATAGGTTCTAAATGTAATAGATACCAATATTTATAAAAAAAACATTGGTAAATATATATTCTAATGGTTTTTAAACCATTGGTATAGTTCATAGAGTAATATTTACCAATTATTACAAACCATTGGTAATTCTGTATTGTAATAGTTTCCGAAAACCGTGGGAATATTCGATTTTTCACTGGTCTTACCCAACAGTTTCCTTGTAACCGTTGGTATAAGGCTATACCAATGCCTTATCACCCAACAGTTTTCCAAACCCTTGGTATAACATATTCCAATGGGTTTTTATCCTATCCTAGTGGTTTTAAATTATTTGGATAGCCTTTATTTTCCATAGTGGCAGTGGAGAAGTCGTTGTCGCCATATTTGTTAAAACAAATAACATTCTTTTTGTTGTTTTTTAAAGAAAGTAAAATTCCTTGTATAAAAATATTTTTTTTAAAACATTGAATTGGATTTTGGATAGAAATAAAATGTCATTTACAATCCTTTTATATCCATATAAATAAATATGAAAATTAATATCATTAAGACAATGGTTGGATAATTAAATCTTTAAATGTTCAATGTGTCCTATAACACTTTGAACATTTAAATCTTAATCTACATGAGTAAATAAATAAAAACAGTATAGATAAAATAAGGATATGAAATTTCATACTGGTTTTATATACACCTTATAAAAGAATATAGGTGGATATTATCAAGAAATGCCTCAATGAAAGGATATTTTGACGAAGTCACTTACCATGAGTCAGACTTGTCTCATTCATTATTTAATTTCCAGAATAATAAAATTAGTACAATTTATTCTTGATTCAGAAAACTTTCCATGTTTATTATTCATTTTATATCACTTATTATCTTCTTATAACAAATAGTTAATTATTTTAGTTTATATTGGACGTTTTTTCGCTGTTTGATACTTGGGTAAAAAATAAACTTATTATGATTATAAATTTTTCATATGTTCATAAGTCCATAATCTCAAATATTATATTCATGATTTAAATATCCTATATATCCAAAATGTATGTATTTATAATAGTCCATAACATTTGGATATAAGAAATGAAATGCACCATTCGTGGTTATGGTAGGTCATACATACACATGAACACTATTTTCATTTCTTTTTCATATTAAATGAATGAAAACTAAATGATTCATAGGTATGTTATAATTATAGTATAATATCTATGATATATATGTCACATAATTTCATTAATTATACTCTTTATACATTCCATGTATTTCATGTTCGATTCATATCACTTTGAGGGGGTAGTAGTCCGCACTTCCTCAAATGAAATTATCGCATTTACACATTAAGGAATGTATACATGTATGTTATAAGTAAAAATCACAGAAGCATATAGAAAATAAAAATATAATATAATTTATATATAAATAAATTTCCATCATAATGTCCACCATGATAAGTGGTAGTGGAATATTGAACAATCATCATTTCGTGAGGTAGTAGTTCATCGTACATAGAAACAATATGTTTGTATCCATTAGATGAAGGTGTGTGTAAGTTTAGTTTGAAAACTTATAAAAACAACATCCTATAATATTTATGATACTTGTGTTGTTATTTAATAAATGACCAATAATATCAATGGTAGTGGATAAGGAAAATAAAGGAAAGTAACTTCAGAGAAGTCGTTACCTCTAAAACGGGTAACTACTTTTGATTTGAGCCGAAAGGGTCTCTTGAATTGCCTTCTGCCCATGTTATGGCCTCTAGGAGGAATGTAGGGATTTTGGGAGCATATTTGAGCCTATTTTGGACAAGAAAAGAGGATTTATAGGTGTGATTATGTTGGTAGAGGTGGGGGACTTTTATAAGAGGGAGGAGGGGCACATTAGGAATGTCTTGAAATATTAATTTATTATAAATTCAGTTTCAACAAAAAATAGTAAAAAACTCATTAAATTAAAATATATAATGATTTCTGTTCGAATAAATATCATCCAATAATTGTTTGACATGTTTTGAATATATTTTATCATTATATTTTCAGTTTAACGCTTACTTTACCCTTTTTAATCTTAGAGTGATATCATGTTATTCACACATTATGGGTTAATAGAATTACCATATCATGTAAAAAGACCCAAAAGAAGGTAATTTGTGAATTATTTGGACTTATCTAAACAATTTTTAACAATTTAAGATTTTTAGGAATTTAATATCATTTAATAAACTATATCATATTTTAGGTTATGAATTATGTCAATTTTAGACACTATTCATACTCGACTTTTTTACAAATTAATAAAAACGTGATTCCTTCGAACCAATTGAATTTAATCAAATATAATATGTAAATATCATCCCGAAAATTATTATATGACATCAAAATAACCAAATTACCTTTATATTAACATTTATAATATCATTTTTTTGAATCCTTTATCAATGAAGCTATCACTGCATCATCATTGTGTCATAATTAAATTTATTTATTTTATGTATAAAATTATAAATAAAATATCATAATGTATGAAATATTTTTATATTTTTAATTATCATTTACTGTCAAAGATATCACTTATATAGCCCCATAATAGTTTTTTTAAAAGACACATGTTTATTTTATATTTATGTTTACTTTAAATTAATTCTTATAACATTTTATTATCACACCCAAGTGGCACAATGGGGTCCCCAAATTCACCCAAGGATACCCATGGCCAGAAATATATCATCCAATAGGATTTTTACACGTGTTAGTGTAGTTTAAAATTGTTATAATATTATTTTTTACCCATATTTACCATGGTAAATTAAATAATTACTGAAGTTACGATTTATAATGTCCGAATATAAAAGGTACCCATTTAAACAATTTTGTCCTTATGATGAAAAATAAAGATTAAATTTATTAAAATTCAAAACATATAATCTTTATAAATTAATTTAAAATTAATTCTTATTGTTAAAACCAAAAAGCGTGTTTTATGGAGTAAAAACTACTACAGGATTGACACGTGTTTATGTCAAATTTAAAAGTAAAATTATTTCAAATGGCCAAAATTAGATTAAATTATAAAACATAATCCAATTACACTTTAAAACAAATTCCAATTACAATATAACTATATAAATAAATTATATGAAAAGGAAGTTTTGAATTAAAATGTAGTATCTTTCACTATTCATTAAAATAATGAACATTATCTGAAATTTACAAAAATTTAACCAAAGTAAATTTTGATGTCCCAATTCTATATAATAAGTTTATTTTGTAAAATATAAAGTATAAAATTAAAAAGAACTTGATTTAAAATGGATTCTCCATCAAAATTTGGTAAAACCTCATTTTTAGAAAAAATCTTCTTTTATCCAAAAAATTGAATTCGTTCGTATAGCAAATATAGAAAAAAATAAGAAGAATTAAAAAAATTATATTGAATATATAAAAAATATTTTTTATTAAATAAAAATTTATAAATAGTGATATGATTTTATACACATAATTATTCTCTTTTATATAGGTTTTCATAAAAACATATCCTTTATATTCAATTTCTTTTATTTCCATTTCTAAATAATTTGGTAACCAATGAGTCATTCATTAAACATTTGTAAACCATATTTAAAAATTAAGTTGATATTATTCATTTCTCACATACCAATGTCTAAGAATTAACTACCATTTAAAATAATAATATTATTGTATTATTTGTTGCTATAACTCAATGTTGCGTGCAACGTAAGATTTTGGGGAAACCTCTTGTTGGGTGTCAATTACGCTATTAGAAAAATCATACCATTTAATGTAAAATTGAAATCTTATTCATAAATATTAATAGAAAAGAAAATGTATTATTCTTTAAATACCTGGGTCATTACACTAATAATTTTAGAACTAATTATAAAGTTACTTTATTAAAAAAATTGGTTAGACTTTTCATTGAATTAATTATTTTCTAGGAAGATTCAATTTGATCTTAAAATGAATACATAATATCGTTTATTTAATTTATAAAAAATATATTTATGTCATTAAAATAAGTATCCATGATAATTATACCCTACATATAAATTTAAATCATTAACAATTTATTTCTGTAAAAAACGTTTTTTAGACGATTAAGTATATTTATTTAAAAATTAAATTATCTAACCATTATAAATTTTAGTGGATAAAATGATTTAATCGTTTGGAATAAAAATTATAAAATTATTAAAAAAAGGATAGTCTTAATATTTTCCATTGAAATTAATTTTATACGTTATAAATTAAGTACCAAGTTAAGAGTAAATTATGGTAAAAGATAAAAATTTAAAAAACAAATTCATTAAAATACTAAATGTTATGACAAAAAAGGATTGGTTGAGGGGAGTATAAGCCCAAAAACATTTTCCTATAATTTTTTTTTCATTTTTTTATTTTTATATTTGAATAGTGACTATACATTATTTAAAATGTAAGGGTTACTCCCAAAACATCCCTTCCATTAACTTATTAAAGGGTAACATCTTCACAAATTCAATAATCAAGTACCTTTTGAATTTCTATTTGAACCTCATCCATTTTTACCTTCATAACTCTTGTACATTTTTAAAATATTATTGTAAACAATATTTATACGAATATCATCATTTATAAAACTATCAAAAAAAGAAGATAATAAAGGGTTTTAGTTTTTGTGATAGTTCTAAATAAATTTAGATGATTTCACTATAGTTTTTGAAAACCATTATCAAACAGCTAGTCGATAAACATTTAATGATGGTTTTTTGTGATAGTTAAATTTTTTATGATAAAATTTATTTTTAATGGTTGTGTTGTTTTAATTAGTGGTTGTTTTTCATGGTTCAAAATCTAGAAGCGGTTCTTCGGATTATAAAAGTTTTTATGAAAAAAATATATTTAAGGATGCTTTTTCTAATTAACTGTTGTTTTGTAGAGAAAAAAATTAAGTTTTTACTGAAGCCACCACTAAATATTGAATTTTTTTATATTTTTTTGCTGTTTTAATCACTTATATTTTATTCAAAGTGGTAATGACTTCCCCTAACTCAATAGTGTATGTTAAAATGACATCTAGTTATGCAGTTGCATAAATAATGGAATTTATTTTCATCTAATAAAAAAATATTACACAAGAAATATATACAAAAAACAATAATCCAATTGAATATAGTAGAAATATTAACTCCTATATATTAATAAAAATTAAATTACATATAACGGAAAAATATTAAATTACATAACAGTATAAAAAATGTATTGTTTCAAAAAATTTGAACAGAAACATGGGACTCGAATGATCTACTATGATACATTCCCATCACCCTCCATTACAAATTCATTTTTCATCCCATTTCCTCCCTCCACACTTCCTTCCCCTTATTCATTCATTTAATACAGTAAACCACACATAAACAAAGAGTATATTCAATGAATAATAAATGAAATAGAACTGAAACTATATTTGATTTGATCTAAAATCAGTTTACGTAATGCTGTAATAGTGAATAAATGGTATCCTTATGCATGCCCTGAATTATCATAACATGAGATAACCTTTTATGAATTGGAGGATACATGACATGATTTGGTATGGACAACTAGAATTGTGTTATCATAATATAAAATAACTTCTTTTAAGTTAGAATTATACTACCTTTTGTACTATATTTGATTTGTAAACATCTAGAATCCAGTAAATATAATATCTTTATTTAGGATTAGATCTGAAATATCCTTATACACTACGTCACCCTTTCGGCATGAGTTTCACGTTATAGTAACCATCTCATCCAATAATTATATCCAGGATGATAATTTTATCAATGATATATCTCTATTCATAAACTTGACATTGACAAGCTAAAAACATAATTTTATTATAAATAATTAATTTAAATGTTTAATGACCAACATTCCTTCAATTATATTAATTCTATACAAACAACACATCATAAACACATTATTCATTACAATAATTTTCTCATATATGATTAAAAGTATAAATATCGACTAAACAGTGGAATTTATATATTTTTTATTAAAATAAAAGCTACATTCTAACATCATACACAAAAATCCATGTTCTCTCTCACCAACCTTCTCATATTTATCACTCTTAATTACCTATTTTTTATAACTAGAAAATGATGATTAAAAAATACATTGAATAAATAATCCTTTATTTGAATCTTATAGAAATGAAAATCAATCATGTAAAATCTATAAATATTTTTCCCAACTTATTAAAATTTCATATCCTCCAAAAACAATACTAAATAGTAATTTTAATATCATATAAAAGTAATAGAATGTTAGAAAAATCCATCATGTTTTAAAAAATAGAAATTATTATTATGATAAGTTATTGTCTCTCGAACCACTAGGTCGGGGACCACTTTTTTTGATCACTATCAAGATTTATACTCTATAATTCAAATGCCAGATAAATGTAAGATAATATAAGGAATATGACAAAGAAATACCCTGTTGAAAAACTTATCACTCTATTGTATTTTTATTTTGAAATACTAAAGAGAGAAACTAATTAATATTCAGATTACAATAGGTTAATTCATCTAAAAAACACTAGAAAAAATATAATTTAGTGTGGTTTGGGAAACTCTTTATATCCTAAATGAAAGAATATATTCAATTGGAAGAATTAACAATATGAAGAATTATTTATATTATCTTTTGATTTAATTTTTTAGTTTATAATAATAGTAAATTTAATCTCTTATGACAATGAAATACTGAGTGTTTTCAAACTGAGTAAGTGGATAATTCCTTGAAGGAATAATAAATGTTATCAGAATTATGATATGGATTACTACTTATTAGGTATGTTTTTATAACGATCGATTATTAGAATTACATAAAATTCTTCTATTTTTATTATTTTTATTCAGCCTCTCTCACATGACATAAATTACCAATATCCTCAAGTATAAAGAATTAAGTCTATTGTCATTTATGGGGTTCACTATCACAAATTAATTCACCTTTATCACCCATATCATACATGTCTCTCAGTATTTTATGGAAAAAAATACTCAAAACATGATAAACTATATTATTAAAAAAATAAACCATTTTTTATTAAGAATCCATAAAATATGGGTCATTTACTTCCTAATCACCAGTATCAACTAAAAAAGATAAATTAATATTAGTAAATCAAAATGAATAATTATTCATTAACATTTTAATATTGACCTGATTATATTTTAATAACAAAAATTTAATTTTACAGTGTTAATTTATGTTGATAATTTGAATCTTCACCCCAAAGTAATATTAATCTACAAATGTGAATATTTAAATGTTATTTTCTTTAAACCTTTCTCACTGTCAATAGTTTTAAAATTGAATCTACCATTATTGTAAGCATTGAATATCCTAGAATGATTCAATAGACCTTGAGATAGAAAATTAAAATCATCAGATAGTTCATCTCTATTATAATTATTCACTATGTATGCATGTTTATATAAAAAATGTTTTATAATTAATAAAAATTTCAATATATTCAAACTATGTATCTAATTAAGTACTCATACAACATGGTAATGAATCAACAATTTCTTTGGTAACAACTTTTTTTTTCTTTGTTTCACTAGATGTTTAGTACATAAGGAATATTCTCATTTGTTTTCATACTTCTTTGATATAGGGATGAATAATATTAGTATAAAGTAGCATATTTGGGTATGCTTTTATGAACTATGCATATTTTAATGAAAATTAAGAGACTTTTCCAACTTCTTTAAATAATGTCAGAAACATTGACGACTCATTATTTTCTTATATTTGACATGGATTATCATAAAAATTAACCATTTAATTTAATCCTGTCTCTCTCAAATCAAAATACTATGAATAGAAGGTCATAAACTCTTCAGTAAGGTGGCCTTCCATAATAAACCCTTCCGGATGATATTTATTTTTCACACAAGACATAAAATGACCAAGATACATAATGATAAAAGCTGATAAATTAATAAAAGAGTTTTCAAATATTTACTAAGAACACTATAATTTTTAAAGAATTATATATTAAAATAAAATACCTCTCCATAGGATACATAAATCGATAATGTTTGGGACCTCCAATTCTAGATTGATAGAAAATATGCACAATCACATGAATCATTACCTTTAAAAATGACAGGGGAAATAAGATCTAAGAATTATATTCTATCCATAAAATTCTTTAATGAAATTTAATTAATTAATTAGGGTTTAATTAATTCTGTAAAATATATATAAATAATTTGTAAAATTCAATCATATTGGTAATTATTTTTTCAGGTAATATATTATGGATTTACAAATATGGAAACTAATCGATCAATACATGTGAGCCATGAAATTTTAATCCTTGTATCTTATGAATATTCAAATAAACACCTCTTTAAATTTTACTAAAATATACACCAAGAAAGTATATATTTTTTAATCATCAAAGGAAAACAACTTTTTTATGGTTTTTCATTATGAAGAGAGGTATTGGATATTTCCCATTCTAATTTTTCCATAGATTATGAATGATATTAATTGATTATAATTCCGTAAAAATAATTAAATATTTCATTTTTTACCGTACTAATTATGCAATGTAAATAACACATTATCACACACAGTCATCCTAATGTTTAAAATGACATGATTATGGCATAAAAAATTAAATTATCAATTTATATGTTAAAAAAATATTTGTTTTCCTCTAATTTTGGGCTCCCATTACAACTAATGGTGTTATAATTATTTTAACACTTTCATTTAGTTGAAAATATTTTCCTAACTTTATAACAACATTTGATAGTTGAGCAATGAAGTAGGATTAGAATATTAATTTTGGTGGTAGCCTCTGAAATTTTTTTAAATTAAAATGTGACATGTTAAACTAAAATCTTTGAGATGTGGCAATGAATAACACATGAAACAAGAAAAATTATGTTTAGATATATGTTATCCGTTAAGACTCAAAATAAATTTTCCAAACTATACAATACAATCTAGTGTGTACATCCCAACCAGAAAAAGTTCATATTCATTGAAAGTCACCAACGGTCCACAAAGGGGCACCAATAATTAAAAAAAAATTAAGTTATATTCATCATATATTTATACCATATAATTCCAAATATCAAATAATTATTAATTTATAGGCTGAACGTAGATATCAATCTCATTTATAGTCAATTGATTTCAAGGAATAATCATCGATATCATGAATGAATTCTATTGCATACCTATCTGGGGAGTTTGTTTATATGGGATCAAAACAAGTGGCCAAATTTTGCAATTAATTCTTAAATTCCCAAAAGTATTGAATAAATTATATTCCAATCTAAAGAATATATTTCATAGATCAGATTTTAAATGTAGATGCAATGAATTAAATTTCTAAAACACCTTTGAATCTCTTAGATGTCCCATGAACTCATTATTATTTTTACGAAAATAATCACACTTTATATGTTTAGTTTCTTTAAATGAAATAAAAAATTCATTCAACTATGGTATTAATGGAAATTAATTTAAACCCACGAAAATGTTTTTTGTTTCTTTGTGGTAGTATGTAGATTTAATATGAAATAATTGTTAAATGATTTCTATCAAGCACTACAGTTTCTTTTTCACTTATCTATATTGAAATATTTATTCCAATAAAGACTAAACTTATGAGAACCCACATTTATCTTCATATAATTTATTATAAGACTAATAATAATCTTCCCCATCACATAAAGAGATATAGAGATATTATATTCAAAAAATGCATTAAAAAAATTCGATTCCCATCTACATTTATTTATTTATTAAATCGATATAAGTATTTGATATGGTAAAAATTCTATAGAAATTATTTTTTTAAAAATTTTAAACATCCATCAAACAATTCCAGATTTCAATTTGCATCTAAATAAAAAATAATTGTTGTTTTCTTTGTAAAATTCTACCTTGTTTTTATATCCTCTACATCATCGATTAATTTATTATCATCTTGATCTAAATATCGAGTAGTTCAAAAAAATCATTCATATATACAACATCAACAACTAAAACAATTTATGAGTTAAATTGATGATGGTGTTTCCATACTATTATGAAATAATCATTTATCATGTTTTGAATTTCATTAAGTACCATCAGGCCATTCACTTGTTCATTTTGACTATATAAGTAACTTCTCAAATTTTTTATAATGTTCAATTCTGCATGCCAAAATTAAATTAATTAATAAGGAGGAAATTATTTCAATATGATGCAAAAAAATAATTTATCTCTATTTAATCATCGACTAAATTTTTAATTAGGACATTGAAATTTTTTCCTTCCATCCACATATCTATTTTCTAATAGAAAATATAAATAATTGTTCAAACCGTTAACATACTGATATGAGTTATTTGGTATGAAAATCTAACTTTTGTCCATACGTACATGATATACTGCACTGTCAAATGTAAAATATCATTATTTTATTATATATAAAATTAAAATAAAATTAATTTCAAAAAGGGAGAAAATTACCATTTTATATTTTAGTGTAAACATATTGAGACACATAATTTATCCATTCACATGAAAATTTATTTATAAATTTATATTAAAATATTATATAACTAATAAAACAAGAAATAAATATTTTTTTAGAAACCATAAATGAAATTTATACTCAAAAACCCATTTCATGATTTCATTCTCCATTTATAACAATAAACTACACTATAACATAACCAAATATATCTAAAAAATAAATCAATTAATTTTAAAAATATTATTAATTATTCTTATAATATTAAAATAAATTTAAAAAACTACATCACCATTTACCCAATTAAACTTATTTTAACCATGTAATTTAAATTTCCTTACCTTGAGACAATTTGAAATATAATTTTTACAACATATCAATTCATAAAAAATAATTCTCAAAAAATTGAAATGAAATCTCAAATTTTTAATCATAAACTAAAGGATTATTAATAATATCAATTCACAAATTTAATGAAATAATAAAAAGAAATATCATAGTGTCCAAGATGTAACCTATGTCAAACTAGAAAAATAATTTGACTAAGAATTGATCCGAAACTACCACTACAAAAAATAATAAATATTCTAAACTGTAAGCGTCAAAGGATAATTATAATAGGTAAATTACTAAATACAACTATAAAAATATTTATTACCTAAAATAGAAAAAAATAAACTACATGTGATTAGAGTTTAATGATTCAAAGAGTGATTTTAAAAATTCATGGAGAGGTTTTAGTGGTGTAGATGTGTTGAGGGAATTATATTAGGGGTCCAATATTGAAGAAAATAGGGAATATGGTCCAGTATCAATAAACAACTAATAGAGGATAGGAGGGGGTGTGAGGTCAATAATTTGTGAGGGGGAGACTGAGAGGGGTTTAACATTGAGTGTAATTAAGGATGAGTCCGAGGAACTTATAACACCCCTGTACTAGTAGAGAGGGGTGGACAATGATAATAATCTTAGAATATCATTGAATGGTGGTTAAGAAGAGGCTAAGGAAATATTTTTTCTGAGAGGGGTCTATAAATGACCTTTTAAAAATATATATTTATTGTTTAAAATAATACAACTCTAAAATAATTTTTAAAATCATTTATAAATAGTTGTATACAAAACTATTAATAAATAATGACACATAAAAAAATCTTTAGGGGGGGGGGGTATAATATAATTTTAAAAAAAATTGGGTTTTATAGACTGCCTCAAAAAACATCAAAAACTTACTACAATTCTTGTAGTGTAACATCACTTATATGGAAAATTCAAGTACACGATGTAAGTATTATCAACTACTTACCATTTTTTATTTAATTATTTTATTTCAATTTTAATCTATCCACATCAACAAAATTATATATTTATAAATTATATACATTAATATTGGTATTATCACTCTTTATTCATCTACCCCACCCATTATGAAAAAAATTATTGTTTGTGTGTTATAGATACTACCACCTCCACGATACAACATGTGCCATTTTCCATCACCGAATTACAAAGAGAGATATAATGATAGAAGTAAAGTATAAAAATGATTCTAATTATATCATTATGCCAATGTTATGAAAAATTAGATAGCCTATTAATTATATGATCAAAACATGATCACTGTTAATTTGATCATTTGAAATAAGCATACTTAGAGAATAAATATTTTTTTAAATTGTTTAATATTTACATATTCATTACTAAATATTCTATATCTTCCCATTTTATAAAATCAAACTAATAATCTCTAGATAATATAATTATTATTTTTATATAATGATATTACTTCATAACCTCCTCTGAATAATTTATAAAATCCTGATATGTTCATGTTTAGGCCAGTTGGGCCAACTACTTAATAAATAATTTGAATTTAAGTTATGAATTTAAATTGAAAATATTTACTGGTATAACATAATTTAAATTTATAAATAATTATTCTTTTTATTTTGTTGATTTTATTATAATATTTAAATCATAAATTAAGAAAAAACACTTCAACTATTACGAATCACTAAAACGTGTTTTTTATTAATTTCAAACTCAAGTATAATGACTAAAAATACCATGAATGGAATTTTAAACTAAATAAATTATTATAAATAATTTCTAACCATATATTAAATGATATAAAAATGATGGACATTAAAAGATGAATAAACGCATACATTGCTGTTAGGAAACTAGTACAGGTGGTAAAAAAATAAAAACACATAATATGAAATATCAAAATAATTCTTGAAGAGAATTAAAAATTATGAATAATATGAATTAAAATTGATATGATTAAGTTGAATAATTAAGAGACTTGGATTTATATTTTTTAATGACATGATACTAATGAACATGCATGAATATCAGGAAAACTGGTGAATGTTTTTGTCTTAAATTCCTCTCATTGATACATTTTTTATATCATACAAAAAATTTAATTTATGTAGTGAATATTCATTATATAAGAGATATCATTTTTTGAATTATATTTGAATAATGGTATTTTATGTAAAATTGTAGCACCTCGAGATTCTAAAATCAAATAACTATGATCGATAGCGTATAATACTTGCAACACCATGATTAGATGATAAAATAACACCCAAGACATTTTGATATATTTCATTTTGGACAAATATAATCTCTTCCATAGATTTTGTTATACACAACCTAATGTTTTTATAATAGATAGCATACAAGACACATAACCCAGAGATTTATCAAACAGTGAAATTATATTATTTTAAATATAACTATTTTAAACTAGCCACTAAATTGGCAGGTATGAATAGTATTAACTACTTTATGAAATATATATATATATATTAGTAAATATATAATTATGGATAAATTCCAAGTAAATAATAAATTAATTTTTTAATGAACTATTTTTATTTATAAAAAATATGTTTTCCTCAAAAATGATTTCTATTTATTACTGTGGTAAAATATTATATTTCATTTTTATATAATTTTTAAAATTAAATTGATAAAATAAAAATAATTTTTTAAATCTTCATATCAAAATTAACTTAGGATAATTTTTTTTGATCTTTCAGAAAATTTTGAGTTTCTAGTGATTAGTAAGAACTAACGTTTTTTGTAAAATTTTCATTTTTTTCAATACATTCGGTAAAATAAAATCCCCACGATTTTAAAAATTTGATTTCAAGTGAAATAATTGTTATTTAGTTATATCTAAAGATCTTAATTTCTTTCAAATCATATTCATAATGGATTTTATTATATGTTTGGGTTTGGGATTAAAAACCGTATTTTTATAAAAGCTATTATAAAGTGCTTAAAAATTATACATTCTAATTAATTATAAAAACCCATAATGAAGAATTATTTGAATTAAATGTATATATTATATGTTTATAAATATGAATTCAAAAGAATATAATAATTATTAATAGTCATAGAATTGATATGAAATCATATTTTCTGGAAAATACACTTTCTGAAAACCCACAATTTCATCCTATTTGTTGGTTTAATTTTTTTTTCAATTATATTAGTTTAATTTGGTTAATTGTATTAAATATTTGGAATAAAAATAATTTAAATTATCTTATATTATAAAATTTGTTTTTAATATAATGATAAATGGAAACAAAAAAGTTTAATTACCACTTTTATGGTGAAAATGGTTTTACTTGGGGTTAAACTAAAAATATAATGGTCAAAATGACCTAAAAACATTTATGAAAAAAACTTTATGGACATATTTAAACCATACCATATCTATGTTTTTATAATGGTCCATTTTTTACCCTTTTTAATGTGAAAAAATTTGGTACTCATTTTTCTTTTCAAAAAATACATGTGTTCCACTCAGAACACTTCTAAAAGTTCACCCCTCTCCATACATCATCACACCTTTAAAACGAGTTATATTAGCCAATAAATACACAAATATATTCGTAGATTACCTATACATTACCTATAATATTTTTTCTTCATAAAACTATTATATCAATTTTTTTATGCTTACATAAAGAGTATGTTCAAAGAACATGAATCATGCATAACCAAGCATCTTTATTTCACTCTGGATTATATCTACATCAAATATTATTCAATTATGACTATATAATAAAACCATTTATATACCATATAATTATATTTTATTATGTTAAATTAATATGATAATTTCATTTCGTATTCAATCAATATGGATACAAAATCATCATTCATGTGTATGGTGGATTATATCCTTGCGAACTGATGTCATTTGAATCTCATCACCACCTCTCAAAACTTATTTTAATAATGTAATTAAATTATATATATTATATTTTTTACATAATTATAATTTTGGAACTATTATATCACATAGAAATTTTTTAATTTACATTCCATGGTAGATAACATAACCTCCCTCGTGTGTACGACGTACTATGGCCTCATGAAGTGATGTGAATTGTTTTTCACGAACGCTATACATGGAAGACAATAAGGATAATATTATTGAGTATAAGTGATATGAATGAAATAACTATGATATTCAGGAATTGTTATCATTATAATAATATAATATATACCATTTAGATTTATCTTTACCCTCACTGATAGATGATAACGTTGTTCATGTGTATGTAAGGAAAACTGATTCTCTAAAACACTATGATTTTTTTTCTCATAACCATATCACATGGATGATATATATAGGTATTCTTCTGGATAAAAATTATGTTATTATTATAATTATGTAATGATAAAATATCACTTACCATAATTATATAATGATCATTGAAAATTGGAAACACTACTCATGCGTACATGCAACCTACTGTCTCCATGGTTGTAACATAGTTCATTTTTTAAAACAATATTCCATGATTGTTTTTAAAAGTATAATTTAACTAAAAGTATGATAAATATTAATTGATTGATATTATATTGATATTGAAATAATTTCCTCTTTGACAAAGTTCAACACGTTGAATCTGTTATGAAATAATAAAAATAATGTCCTAAAAAACCTGATGTTGAATTAACAAATTATGTATTTAAATTTAAATAAAATAAATTATCTAATTATTAGGTATTGAAGCAGTAAAATATTTTTATGAAATTTATTAATTTATAAAAGATCATTATATATGAGTTAATGGAAATTTATGAAAATTATATACTTAAAGCAAGGGTTTCTTTTCTCACATTTTATTTCTCTAAGACATGTACCATATTCACCAGATATTTATATTGTATGGTGAATATAATTCCCCCTTTAGAAGTAATAACATAAATACATTATAAATCATGGAATTTTATGTTTCAATTTGAATTATTTCATTTAAGGGTATTTGACTTGAACTTAACCAAGGGGTAATGAATTTCATAACTCAATATCATTTCAATAGGTTACATTAGTTCTTCATGATGTTTGATATTTTATGATATTGAGTGTAATGAATTTTTATTGAAACATGTTTCTTCCAATATTTTATATGGATTTACATTTTATATACAAAAAAAATTAATCAAATTGTTATCAAATTTAGTGGTATGATTCTTATAAGGTAAATTTATCCCAAATTACCTTTCTTGAAACCATACATTTATGATGTAAACCCATATTCATTTGTTTTGTTTATATAATTCCCTTTGACATATTATATAATGGAAATAATTATATTCATGAAAATTAATGTATCATTTTATTTTATCCTTTATTAGGAATTATTAATGAAGACTAACTAATGTGGAAAAATATTTATGTTACAATCTTATTTCATCCACGATTATGTATGATCAGGGTTATTTTTGAGGAAGTAATGTGATATTATTTTCTTGAACCACACATGTTTTATTCTCCTATGATTTTGAATGTGGTTAACTTGTTTAATTTTCATTTCCTCACTTATTTATTGAACAAAAATTAATAATGTTGTTTTTATGTGATATGGATATTGTATTTTTTAGATTAGTTATCATTAAATTACATATCTATGTTATATAATAAAATTTAAAATATTATTTATAAAAAATAAATGATTTTATAAATAATTTTTTCATTTTAATTTAACCTATTTTGAATATTTTGTGTGTGAAAATTAATTAATGTTTTCAAAATGGGACACTTTTCACATCCCTTTTCAATGATTTTGAAATGAATGTTTCTTTAAAAAAATTTCGAGATCACTAAAATTTATATCCATCATGTATATTATTTTACATGAGGTTTCCTTTATATTTTTCTAGATTTTTTTAAATAAATTTAATTTCCTTATATTTTTAAATTTTAATTTCTTAATGTGATTATCAAAATGAAAAGTTTATTTTCCTCAAAATTGATTTAAATTTTATTATAATAGAATTTCCATTCATCATCCTCAAAAATAATAATTATTAATTATGATCTAATTGGGATATATTGAAATGAGATGATGATAATTATTTACGTTGATTGAATAACATTATTTCAATTTATTTTTTTTGGAACAAGTTTCTCATCCACTGGTTAATCATGTTTCAATGAGATTGACACATAATCTATTTATTTTCCATAGGTGGATCATGTTAAAAATAGATCATTATGTAACCCATTTATTATCCATGGGTGAATAAAGAAATTAATGAACAATTATAACTATTTTGTCTAAAAGTTAATGATTCTAAATTTTTAATTCATGAATGGTACTTGGACATTATTGATGATCATCGATGTTCCTAGATAGATCCATCTGATCCTGTTATAGAATATATGATGGGTTATACAAGATAACATTAGTTAATACCATTATATTTTAATTGATGGGTTTACCCAGATAATTATCCAATTCATTTGGTAAGGTCCCTTGTCCATTATAGAAAAATTAATTATATATTGGTTGGTTTCTCATATGGATATAATTGTTCTCCAATTTTTTTTGAATGGGTTTAAAAATGTCTAGTAATATGATTTCCTATGTTACCAAAATCAACTTTATGTTTGGAAGGTGTTATAAATAATTCTTTTGATCATAATTGATATCTAATAGATCATGATTTCTGATTTTGATGAATCTTTTCTTTTTCTAAATCCTTATTCCATTTTTTTAAAGTTTGATGATCTAGTTATAGATGGTTACATATATTACATTGATATTATCATCCACTTTGATTATTTCATCATAAAATTATCTACTTATCATTCTCATTGATGACATCCAATTTTTAATTCTTAGGTATACCCTAACTAGGAATTTGATCTCACCCATATTATGTTTAATTTTTACCAAGTCATAAAAATGTATGATTAAATGATTTGTTGTTTGTAATTATTTCTAACATGATAACGATTGTGGTAGATGTTGAATACTTAAGTTGGAATATGAAAAACTATGTGTCATGGGAGATGATTTTCATCATTTTGAACCGGTTATTTGTTAAAATAACTGTTAATATTTTGTCATAATTATCTAAAACTCTAAACGTAAAAGGTCCTTGGTTATGTAAGTGATCAGTATATCTATTTTATGTTGTAATAATTAGATTAAACAATTGGGGAATAGTTATTGGTATCATGCTAGAAATATAATTTTTCTAATTTTAACATCAGGTCTAGGAGTGTAAATTCTAGGCAGTTATATTTGGTATCAGAGTACTGTTTATATAACTTTTAATATTAGTATTTTTTTTCAGGTGAGGTTATATTATGATTTTTAAACACAATTATCAGTGTATAAGATTATGTTTATTATAAATTAAATGTCTAATGCACTCCTTTTGAGGTTATTTAGGATATATGGTCCTTCATTTATGGAATAATTATAGTTGAAATTTGTTTATTAATGTTGAGATTAATGTATTATTTCATAATATGATGGTTTATAAATTTGGGATATAAATTGTGATTTTATATCCAATTTTTTTAATTAATTTATAAATATTGGAGAAATATATGGTAATCCATTTGGGAAGAAATTGGTTCATTATAATGTGGTTTTGTTGATTACGGCATGAAAATTCATCTTGAATACTAATCATTTTGAGAAAAAGAAGAGATTGTGGTGCAAAATTATTAAAGGATGAAATTATATTCATCAATTAAGTATATTTACTAATATTAAAAGTCTATAAGGTAATGATAATCCTTAACTCCAGGAAAAGGATGTTGTAACAAAAGTTTATCTTTTTTACCATTATTTCAGATGAAATGAATTACCTTTTCACACCTCTCTATTTTATGGTTTTGGGGGTCTTTTACTTTCCCATTATTATTCAATTTATTATGTTTAATGATCACTATTATGATACATTATTATTCGAACATTAATCTTTTCTTCCATGTCCAAATGATGACTTCCCACCTATGTTCTCATATTTCGATTCCTAGTACGTGTTATTCTAGATTACATTTGTACTTCCCATTTCCCTCTAATCAAGAGGATTTTTTACCCATTTTACAATGTGATTTTTCGAACCAGGTATTTCCATGTATCTAAAATTTTTTTTCAAGATAATTTTTAAATTGTGAGGATACAATTTATTAATGAAGTGAGGATATGACACCCTTATATTTTAAACAATGAAAACAAAATTTTATAGTGTATTTGACACACAACACCATGATTAGGTGACAATGTAACACCTAATGAAATATATATATATATATCAATATATTAATAAATTTAATCTCTTCAATATAATTCAGTATACATATCCCCAATATTTTTATGCCCGATAACGTAGAAGACACGCAGCACCGAGCTTTAACAAAAGATGAATTAATATTATTTTAAATAATACTATTACAACCAAGAAGTTAAATTGGAAGGTATGAATAATATTCAATAATTATGATATATATATATATATTATTAATTATAAATTTACTATTAAATTCTTAATAGACATTCAATCAAATTATAATAATGTAATTTTATTCATCAAAAACATGTTTTCTTCAAAAATAATTACTATTATTTTTTGTTAGAAAATATTATAAATTATATTTGGAAAATTTTTAAAAATAATTTTATAAAATGATTTATTTAAGAGTAATTTTAAGAAAAATTAACTTATTTTTAAATATAGTTATTTTTTGGAAAATTTTTATTATTCACTAACTAGTGAAAACTATTTTTGTAAAACTATCATATGTTTTCAATAATTTAATTAATTTAAAAGTCCCAATATTATTTTAATTTTATTTAAAGTTATTTAGGAATTATTTATTTTTATTTAATAAACATAATTTATTTTAAATCATCTTCACATCTCATTTTATTATAAGATTGTATTTTGCTTTAAAAAAAGTATTTTTCTGAATTTCATTAAAGTGCATAATCTTTTACATTTTAAAAAAATTTAAACTAACCATAATGATCAATGATTTGTATAAATTTTATAGACTATATATCTATAAACATTAATTTATATTTATAAAATTATTATTAGAATTCATTAAGTTAATATGAAATCATATTTTTCATGAAAAATACACTTCTTAAAAATGTAATTTTGATCAAATGTATAGGTTTAATTCTAAATGTAAATTTTCCACTTAAATGATTTGAATTTGGAAAATTGAATTCCATATTTGGAATCAGAATAATTTATATTATTTATTTATATTAATTTAATTTTATACCATAATTAATAGTGGAAACATTAAAACACAATTACCATGGTTATTGTAAAATTGGTTTTATCTGCATTTAAACTAAAATGATAAGGTAAATAATGACTTAAAAACTAGTATAAAAACTATTTTATGGAAATATATTGACATTATAATGTATAATTAGTGATAATGGTCCATTTTATATCCTCATTAAATGTGAAAAAAATGTGGTTTAATATTTTTTTTAAAATATTTTAAGTATTTCACACATCTCACTAATAAAAGACCACCCCCAATACTCTCCTATTTACACATTAAAAGACATTTTTATTATAAAATAACTATCAAAATATTTTCCTAAATTTTCAACTGATAGTTGAAATCCATTACTTTTTTCATAAATTTTTCTCAAGTACCCTTTTTGTGCATACCTATGGAGGTTCTCTGGAGAAGAAGTATCGTTCATAACCAAGCATCACTATTATATTCCTTATTCCACCTCCTTTAAATATTTTCAATTATGAATATATAATAAAAAATTATATCTTATATAATGAGATATCATTAAGTTAATCTAATTTCTTAATCCACTTCCTCCCCCCACGAATAGTATAAAAAATCATCATTTGTGGGTACATTAGACTACCACCTCAGAAAAAGATATCATTTGTTTCTCATTATCGATTCTCATGGATTTTTTAATGACAAAATTAAATTATATATATGATTGAATTAATTATACTTTTTAATTTTATATCAAATAGTCCTTATATATTTCCCTTATTTTGTGCATATGATAGAGTCACTGTGTTGTATTCGGGATTACTGCCTCGTAAAGTGATGTGGTACTTTTTTCACTAACGCATTACAAGGAAGATAGTAAGGATAATATTTATGAATTTATATGATATAAATTAAATAATTATGATATTAATGACATATTTATCATTAGTAAAAGATAATATATATAATTTACCTTTAAATTTGAACTAGATGATAGATGATATCATCATTCATGCGTGCGTATGGACTACAACTTTGACAAAGTGATGTGATTATTTTCAAATCACCACATCACATGGATGATATATATAAGTATATTAAATGGGAAAAAATTATTTAATATATTTTTATCAATTTATAAATATAAAATATTATATACCTTCTTTCAATAATGATTGTGGAAAAAAGGAAATGTTACTTTTGCGTTCAAATGACATACCCTCTCCATAAATGTAACAAAGATCATTTTTCAAAATCATATACTTTTATTGGATTTAAAAGTATAATTTATTTATAAATATGATAAATATTGCATGTTTTTTATTTTTTATATATTGAAGTAATTTCCTATTGGATAACGTTCAACACATTGAATATGTTTTGAAACAATGATCTAAAGGTCCCCAAAACACCCGATATAAACATAACTGATTAATTTTTTAAATAGAAAGAAAATAAAATATTTTAGTATAAAATATTTAACCTATAAAAGTTTATTAAGAAATAAAATACTCGATATAATTTTATTTTATATGATTTAAAGGACATGTTTGGAAATTTTGGACTCGAGATAAGGGTTTCTTGTCTCACATTTTATTTCAATGAGACATGTTCTGTATTCATAAAATATTTATATTTCAGGGTTAATATAATTCCAATTTGAAATGTGATATCATGAATAATTCATATATAATGGTATTTTATGTTTCAATTTGAATTATTTCATCCAAGGGGATTTGACATCAATATTACTAGGTGGTAACGAATTTCATAAGTCAATTTCTTTTATTAGGTTATATTACATCTTCAATGTATATGATATTTTATGACTATGTGTTTATTTAATTTTTTCAGTATATATTGTTTTTACAAATGTTTTATTTGTATTTAAATTTAATACCAATAATAAATTCATTGACTTATTATCAAACTCAATGGTTTGAATCTTGTAAGGGTTATTCGTCTCAAATTCCCTTATATTGAGGCATACTTTTATGATATACATATATATTAATTCATGTGGTGTATATAATATAATTTAAATTAAATATTAGTAAAATCAGTATGTTCTTGATATGGAAACCATCATTTTATTTTATTCCTTCCTTGGTCTTACAATTTTAGAGTTACCAAAGTAGCAATAACTATAAGTCACAATACAATTTATTTCAGTATATTTTACATTCAATGTTCTTTTGGATGAAATAATGTGATATTATTATCTCAAAAACATAAAATTTATTATCATATTTTTTATGAATTTATTTTAAATAAGAAATTTAATTTACTACCTTATTTATTGAAAACATATCATAAATGTACTTTATAAGTGATACAAATATTTTATTTTATTTTAGTTTTGGTATCTTTATATTCCATATACATATTTCCTAAAAAATTTAAAATTTATTATTTTATAAAAATAAATTATTTTATAAAGAAATTTATCAGTATATTTTACCTTCTTTTAAAAAGGATTTATAAAGGATATTACTTAATGTTTTCCAGATTGGTCACTTTAATTTCCATTTTCATATGTTTTAATAATAATGATTATTTTTCACATTTAAGACATTATAATATTTTACCCTAATAATTTCAAATATTTTACATTAATTTTTATTTATAAGTTTTCCAAGGGTTTTTTTTCAAAGAAAAATATTTTCAAAATATCTTTTAATTTTTAGTTTTTAAAATTGATATTTAAAAGGAAAAGGTAATTTTTTCTAAAACTTATTTCAAGTGTTACCCTATTTGTTAGTGTTTTTGATAACTAAATTTTCATTTATCGAGTTATGATCATTCACTTGATATAAATTAACATAATATGGGAACATTATAATCTTTTAATTTAATATATGGTATTAAGTTTTTTTTAATTTTACTACATATATTCCCTTAAAAACGTTTCATTCTTCCTAGGGTAAGTTTAATATAATGGATAATGATCACCTGAGTTTTCTTTCATCAAGATATATTGTTTCACAATGAAATTAATTATTACATGATTTTGGTATCCTACCATAATATTTTCTGATATGTTATTTTATAATCCTCTTTTAGAAAATTATGTTTTAATTCAAATGAATGTTTTTTACTATTATTGTAATGTCATTTCCAAAAAAAGTATTTTCAAAATTTAAAAATCGATTATTCATCTCACTTTAAAATGTTTTCTTTCCCCTCATCATTTATCAAATATATAAAATATGCATTTTAAAATATCTATTATTGGAGATTATTTTCAAAGAAAAGTTTTTTAAAATGTTTAATGTGACATTTTTGAAATTTATCATAGAACATGGCATGTAAATTTATATTATATGAATTTTTTAAAAATATTTTCTATAAAAATTCTTTATATTGTCGCTTCCATTTAACTTATAATTTTCAAAAGGATTTTCCATAACAGGGATTACGTTTTAGGATATAAATTATTTGATCATTTGGGGAATTGAACTTGATGTATCAAACTATTAAATTTTGATTCATTATTTTGGAATATCATTCAAAAAATTATATTAGATGGATATTTTTCATCTATGAGAACAACTTTATATGTTTACTTAGTTGATTAGCGTTATATTTTTTTTGAAACAAGATACCTGTAATGACCTAGATTTCCTCAGGCTATTCCTTTCTAAACATGCAATGGTTGTAGTGTTCTTGCGGGTTACATTGGTTTCTTTTCAGAATTTTCCAGAAATATAGTTTCACCAAATGGTTTCACCAAATAGTTTCACTAAAACTGTGGCACTGTGATAGTGGCACACTGAGATGGTTCCAGAGTAATGGTGGCACAAACAAATGGTGTTATCATGATGGTGGCACCGTACTAGTGGTACTGAAATAGTGGCACACTGAAACAATGGAACCCTAAATGGTGGATCACCATTTTCTAAACATCCAATTTTTTCCAATTTCTCCCAGTTTTTCATTTTTCAACCCTCTTATGTTTTATTTGACATAAACCATGTTTAAAGCCTTGTTTGGGTGTTTTTAATGTCATTTCAAAGAATAATAAGTATATATTTAATATCATAATTCTATGGGGACATTAAAATATTCAAACAATATAATCTTGACCACGATCCCATATTAAGGTATTTTGAAACCCTTTATCCTTTAATATAGTATCTACTTTTTAAAATCTTGGATATTAACTTCCCAGTGTGTTTCTATTCACTCTTGGTGCACGTAGAGCTGTCCCTTACCGTGGAGTCATGTGTTTTGTCGTAACCATTTATCGATCTTTCTGATGTGTTTTCCCATGGAGTTTTTCTACTACTTGTGAGACCCCCTATTTTGGTTAAAATAGGGGTTTTGATTGCCTATTTTTTCCAGTAGGGATTCTTCTACCTTTCCATATTTGTGTACCATGCATGGTGGGTGTAGTAATGTTTCTTTGTGAAGAACGAATGAATACCTTTTCCATGACAATTAATAAATGAGGGGAAGGTAATATGATAATCAAAAGATAATAGGGGATAATGAAATAACAACATAAAAGTGATGATGTTACTTATGCCGTTTTAATTATTATCCATGAACCTTTTTTTGAATTGTATGGGATGTAAGGCCTTCTAAAAATCATGGTCGTTGGAGGTATTTTTGTTTACACTGGTGGTCTTATTTATTTTTGTGGTGATTCTTCAACAAATGGATGCAACATGAAATTTGGTTAATAACGTATACGTGGTTAAGAAAATGGATTCCCCAGGCTCAACTTATTCGATGATCACCCATGTTTTTTAATGTGAAATTAAATAACCCCTATTGGATAAATATGAATATGCTCAAATTACTGGTGTGGATGTGTGCTATTTGTTATTGGGATTAATGCTTGTGTGGGTTTTGTGGTGCTATTGTGGGAGGCATGGTTGTGGGTACAAGGGGGTGGATAGTGGGGTTGGTCCTTTCAATTTGAAAGGGTATGTTTTTGAAGTAGGGATGATATTTTGTGGTATTTTGAAGTGGGAATTTTTTATGGGGGTGGTATAGGAAGTGTGATGGAACCTCAAGTTAGGATATTGATTGATTATAGAATGGATGAAATTTTTGGCAGTGGTAATGCCATTGGTTTATGTTGTGGCCGTCAGACGTGTTTGTGAAGTCAGACTCTAATGTGGTTTTGTGCTATTTGTGCTTTAGGACTATGTCTTGGTATGGATTGTTATGTTTGGTATGGATATGGATGGTAGTTTCCCCCAGTTGTGATAGGATAAATTAATGTGAACCCACAAATTAATGAATGGAATGTTGTAAAATGAAATGGGGTTAGGATTGTGTTTAATTGTGGATGTTTGGGTGGTTGTTCATATAGGGGTAGCAAAATATGTGATTATGTGCGGGTTAGTTGTTTGTTTGAAACCCATAGGTTGGGCTGAGTGTTTGATTACCTATATGTATTTATTTTATTTCCTTGTGATTTCTATATGCACCCACCCTTGTTGATCACCATGCTCCGAACACCCCCATTCCATGGGGTAGGGTGTCTTTGCAAACATCCCGATGGGAGGACGGATGGATGGTTACTGACTTTCAACATTGAACCCTATTATGGGTTCTTACCAATCGAGTGTATCCTATAAGGATATAATGGCTTGAGGTTTACCATAATCCAAGATCATTCAGGAAGTTTTTGTTGTGGACAAGGGTCCTAGGTGTTTGTGGGCCAGGATGGTTTTCCAAAGTGTCTTTATAATGAAGCACAATTGTCTTCGGGAAAGAGGTGTTGTTGTTGTGGCCCAGGTGTGTGCAGGAAGGATGTGTGGTGTGGCTATGGACCAGGTGTATGCGGGTGGGATTTGTGTGTGGTTCGGGGCCTAGGTGTGTGCAGGAAGGTTGTGGTAGTGGGATTGAATTTTGGAAGAGTGGTAGCATCAAGACATTATCCATTAGGAATGAGCATCTAACCAATGGGAAAGTGGTTTTGGATATCCAAATGTCAATGTGATTATACTACTCCTTTACTTGAATTTCATTATTTTTTGAGTGTACCTTAGTGAGGATGGGTTGGTTATTACTCCTTCGCATGTGCTTTTAGGTTCTATCATTCTCTCATAGTGGCCTTAGTATGTTCCCCCACTTATGCGTGGGTTGATGTAGTTTTCCTACTGGGTATACTTGTATTCTCAACCTATGTTTGTGGAACTATTTTCATGTTTCCAAGAGGACATTGGTGACCGTGCTATACTGTACTAGATTATGTGTGGGGAGAGTTTTTGTAGTTGTTCTTAATCTATTTCTTTTGTTATATTCTTTGGTGATATAGTTGTACATTTATGGCAGTTTACATTTAAATCATCCTTGGTTGGATTTTGGTTTTCTTTATATAAAATTTTGGTGTTGTTTGGGATTTTTACCATCCTATATCCTAATCCTATTTTCAATAAAAAAAGTTAATTCCTTCCATTTTGTTTGAGATTCTATATCCTTGGAACTAGTTTCCACTCTGGGGCATATTGAATGTGGGACTCAAGGGTCATTATCTATCCTTCATCTTGAAGAAAGAAGGGTGTGGCTCTTTTATGTCCGTTCTCTCATCTTGAAGTATATGTGTTTTAACAGAATAATATTAGAGGTGATGGTTGAGAAATATAATGGTGTTTAAAGATAGGAATAGTGAGGATTTCATGGGATGGTAGGGTAATGGTATTATGAAATCTTGGTGTGTGAAACTGTATAGGGAAGACCAGTTATAACACTGGATTTTAGGGCCCCCATGATCCAATGCAAGGACACTGCAACTACCAATCGATCAAGTGAGGATATACTGATTATAGGGTAGAGAACCTAGGAAAGGTACATGAAACATAATGACTTGTGTGTCTTAGGTTTTTTGGGAAATTAAAATAATTAAAGAGTTAAAATAAATTTAAAAGAAAATTTCTATACTACTGAGGATTAAGAGTTCCTTTTTTAACTTTTTCAATTATGGAATTTGGATATCACCCATGTGTGGTATGGGAAGTTAAGGCCCACTAGGATGACTTGTATGATCAGCAAAGAGATGATTGAGAGGAGGAATATGACTTGTGGATAAATACCCTTCATACTATCTAGTGGCATACCCTATGGATGTACAATGGAAGAACTTCAGACTTAGAGACAGAGGTCTAGCCTGAGGAGTTGATAATAACCTTTACCTTGATCCATTCCTCGATGGAGTAATGGGTTCCTATGGTATTGAGCTAGATGTGAGATGGGGTGTTTTAGTTGTGGATGATTTACCTCTGGGAGAGGAAGGGGACCGATGTCTCATGGGATGACATTGAGAAGGAGTTTCGTGCATCATTTCTTCCTTAGATGATGAAGGATGAGAAGATACAAGAGATACTCTCCCCCCAGCATGGGAGTATGTCAGTGAGGAAAATGGAGATCAAGTTCAAGGATATTCTACGATTTCTTCTTGATCTATTTTTGGATTAGGAGTCACGAGCGAGACGCTTGGAGAGGACACTTCGACCTCCTATTCAGTATATTGTCACTCCCTTTACCCAAAATATATACTTAGAATTTCAGAATAAGGATGAAGTATATGAGAGGATTAAATCTCAAGGAGGTGTACCTTGAGAGGGGAGATACCCGATTTTATTAAAGGCGAAGGTATTCAGTAGTAAGTCTCCGATGTCTTGGCCTTCTAGGTTTCTTCTAACAGAAAGTAGGTCTCAACAGTTCTAGTTCTGATCTCCTGGTCCTCAACCCTTCCCCATGGGCCTGAAACAGAGGTGATTTGTCTGTTGAGGCCTTGTAAATATTTGGAGCTAGTGCCCAGATCTAGCTCATTATGTTGGTCTTGGATAGGTTCAGTTCGACCTCATTAGAAAAAGTCACCAATCAGACCTTTCCAGTAGTGAGTTCTGCGATCTCCTGTTCCACTAATGGAAGATGGTGTTAGAGGGGGCCCACCTCAAGGTGCTCCTTAAGGACCTCGACTAGGGAATGATTAGGGAGGTTGTCGATAGTAGAGGGTTAGAAGAGATGGGCATGGGCAGTGTCATGCCATCGAGGAAGCAGTTCCAGCAGGACCAAATGATTTTTCCGTTATGAAAAGTTCTTTTTGTACTCTTGAATGCCATTTTTTGACTCTAGTGGTTCACAATCCTTTATTGATCTTGTCTATCTTATTCCCTAGGATTATACATAGAGATAATTTTCATTCCCCTAGTGTTTAGCAAACCATTGGGAGGTTAGAAAAGTCTATTCTATTTTTTTGGTGATGGAGATTGATGTTGGGGCCTCATTAGTCTAGTGGGGATATTATTATACTACAAATGCAACCATACAATGTCATCCTTGGCGTCAATTGGATATTCTCTAAGAAAATCATTATCTACTACCTTTGGTGGAGAATCACGTTTTCATATATTTATGTCCATCATTTTGATTTTTTTTTGGCGAATGCAGTCGTCTGGAGGGTAGCTGGAGTGTGTAGCCACTTTTTTCTATGTTAGCCAAGCTGTCACGGGGGTAAATAGTTATAGAGAATGGAAAGGTTCTACGAGTTATGAGAGAGTTCATAGATGTTTTCCTCAAAGATGTTGTGGTTCTACCCCCTTGACATGACATAGAATTTGAAATAGACTTATGACTCAGTGCCCATACGATTTCGATGTCTCCCTATTAGATGATGCCTTCTGACTTGAAGGAGTTACAGATTCAGGTTGATGACCTGATGATTAACAGTTTCATCTAGATGAGTGTGTCATAGTGGGGTGATCCAGTCTTGTTTGTGAAGAAGGAATATGGTGGCCTATGGATGTGCATAGACTACCAGATAAAGAATCAGGTAACAAAAAAGAAAAATTAGACTATCCTAAGAATAGATGTTCTTTTTTGACCAGTAAACGGGAGAAGTTTGGTTCTATAAGATCGATCTACGGTATGGATATCACTAGTTGAGGGTTAATGAGGGTGAAATCCGGAATATTTTTTTTAATTAAAGGTATGGGAACTTCACATTTATGGTCCGGCCCATTTGTGTTACGAATGCACCAACCATGTTCATGGGGTTCATGAACTCTCTCTTTCGAATGTTTCGGGACTAGTTTTTTATCTTGTTCATAGACCATATTTTGGTTTAATCAAATTTATAGGAGGATCATGCTGGAATCCTCAAGACAATCTTGGATGTCCTCTGAAACCACCATGTATATGGAAACTTGTTGAAGTTCAATTTCTGGACATGATAGGTGAGCATCCTTGGACATGTGGTCTCTCAAGAGGGGAAAGTAGTTAATCCATCAAAGGCCAAGGTGGTTTTTTTGGGAATCACCGAATAATTAGGTAGAGGGTTATAGTTTCATAGGTTAGGCGGGATATTACCTAAGGTTCATACCAGACTTCTCACGAGTTTCATCTCTATTTGAAACTTTGACACGGAAAGGCCCGACCTTTTGTGGAGTGAGTTGTTTTAGACAGCTTTCATCTATCTGAAGGGGAAGTTGGTCAGTGTTCCAGTGCACATGTTTCAAGAGGAATGGGTGCAGTTCTATTTGTTATGTGACACTTCTAGTCTAGGCTTGGTATGTGTGCTGATGTAGTAGTGGAGAGATATCATTTATGGGTCTAGTTAGTTACATCCACATGAAAGTAACTATACCACCCAAGATCAAGAGCCTACAACCATTCTATTTGTGCTGATGTTTTGGGGACATTACCTCATCAGGGAGTTCTTTGTGGAATTCCAAGATCACAATAAATTGAGGTATGTCTTCTCATAGAGAGACCTAAATATTCAGAATTATAGGTGGATGGAGTTTCCCCAGGACTACTTCTTCGAGATATCTTACCCCTCAGGAAAGGCGAACATAGTTGCTGGTGCTTTAATCAGGAAGTTGAAGAAGGAGGTAGTTCATGAATCAACATATGATTGGATGTAAATAATGGAGTTGGGTGCTTTGAGTCTGGATGCGAGAGTGGATGGTGGTAGAGGCTGTCTATTTTAGATGAAAGTCAATAATCCATGTTGCGGTAGGTGGGTGAGTCTCAGTGGGGATAATTAGAGAGTGAATTAATGCATGAGCGTGCTATTTAGGGTGATGATCCGAAGAGATGGTCGGAGGATAGTCAGAATCAGATATTGTTCTGTGGGAAGCTATTTTCCTTAGGGGTAATGCATGGGGAGTTCCCTAAAAGTTACCTATATTACCCTTGGTGGTTCATACAAGAGTTTCTAAAATCTATCGAGGCGTGAGGGAACAATTTTGGTGGCCCGGGGTAAAAAGGGAAGTGGTAAAGTTTGTGTCAAGATTCCTAGTGTGTCATCAAGTGAATGATGAGAACAATGTTCTCGAAGGTTGATTGCATCCCGTAGATATGACTGAGAGTATGTGTGATGGAATCATGTTTGATTTCTTCATAAGATTACCCCAGACTCAGGAAGGATGTGATACTCTTTGTGGAGTACTGCATTGGTTAATGAAATCAGCTCACTTCTTAGCGATCAAGGAGTCTAGGACAGTGGATGACTTAACACAGAGGCATGTGGATGAGGAGGTGCGACTGCATGGGGTTCCATAATCCATTATCTCAGATCAGGATGCATGTTTTACGTCACGAGTCTAGAGTGGATTGTAGCAAGCCTTTAGCTCACAGTTATGCCTCAATATTGCCTTCCACACTCATACGAATGAAATGAGAGAGATTAACATCCACACATAGGAGTACAAGTTACATTCATGTGTTTTGGAATTTAGTAGGTCATGGGTGGGAAATATTTTTCTTATTATAGTTTTATTAAAATAATATATATCACTCTTTCATTGGTATGGATCTGTTAAAAACTGTATATGGGAGGTCGTGTTGTTCACCATTATGGTGGACAGAAGTTGGGGAGGAATCTATTCTTGGTCCAAATGGGGTAAATAGTACGACAGAAAAGGTGTAGCTTGTTCGTTCAAGGATGAAGGCAACATAAGACCAAAAAAAGTGATATGCTGATCGTAGGAGGAGGACCGAGAATGAAGATGATGTATTCTGGGAGGTTTTCCCTCGACATGGGTAGTATAGGTTTTGCAGATGGATCAATCATTATCCCAAGTTCATCAAGCCTTTCAAGGCATTGGGATGAGTTGGTGAGGTGGATTATCAAGAAGAATTGCAACCACTATTGGAGATGATCCATGAAATCTTACATGTCAATCATCTCTATTGGTATCTACATGATGACTCCCACATCATTGACCAGAGAGAGTTGGATATTGAATACAATGCGATGTTTGTTGAGCGGCAATTAAGAATAGAGGATCATGAGGAGAAGGTGATTCGTGGATGGACCATTCCTTTGGTTCATGTGTTATGGAGATATAGTGGCTTTTGGAGAGTAATTGGGAGCGAGAGGCACATATGTGTTCCTAGTACCCTGAGTTGTTCTGAAATTTTATCTTTTGATTTTTTTTCTTTTTTTATGTTGCAATGATTTACCTAGTTTGATGTTATATGAGTTGTTTCCTTATTCTTTGAATGTTTATGAAATGTAATAACTGTGGGGAGGGGATGACCTAATTTACAATTAGGATACATTAATGTGGAATCAATTGAACCCATGAGGGTGAGTCAATGCCACCCAATGCAAATAATATATTGACATGGAGAAAAGATATCCTAATCCATGTTTATGGATTGTGTGACCTTTGGTATTTTTTTGGTTCTTTTGGGGATGTAGTGTTCAGTGATGTGTTCTTGGATGTTGAGGTTTTCTCTCCATTTTTTGAACAACGCAGGGTGATTTATCCCTAAGAGGCATCTTACAAGGTGGTTGTTCGGACCCCTATTTTTTGAGTTTGGTTTTAAATTCATTTGGACAAAAATAGATTGATAAGTATATGATGTAATGACTTGGATTTCCGTATGGGGTTCCTTTGTGAAAATCATAGGCTTGTGGTGTTTCTGGGGATCAAAATGGGTTGTTTTAGAGTTTTCCAAAAACCATGTTTCACCAAATGTTTTCACCAATACGGTGGCACCGTGATAATGACACATCGAGATAGTGGTATAGTAAATGTGGCATACTGATAGGGTGGCACCTTGATGGTGGTACACCGAAACTATGGAACACCAAAACTATGAAGCCATCATCGTGGCACAGAAATAGTGGCACACTAAAATGGCTGCACACCAGACAGTGTCTCACCCTTTACCAAATGTCCAGTTTCTTACTAGTTTCTCCTAGTTCTTCCAGTTTCTCTACTCTTAAATTTTATTTGATGTAAAGTGTGTTTAAATCCTTGTTTAGGAATTTTTATGGGAGTTTAAAATGATATTAAGTATAACATTAATATCCTAACTCTCCAGGGACTTTAAAATATTCAAACTATGTGATCTTGACCAGGATCCCACATTAATGACTTTTCAAACCGTTCTTCCTTTAATAAAGGATCTGACTCTTCAAATATCAGATCATACATTCTCACTATGTTTCCATTATCTTTTGGTGTTCCTAGATCCTTAACTTCCCATAGAGTCATGTGTTGTTCTGAAGATATCGATCGATCTTTCCTTAGTGTTTTTTTCATAGAGTATTCCTAATGCTTGCACGACCCCTTGTTTTGGAGGAAAGAGGAGTTTTGGTCTCATATTGTTTAAGGTAGGTATTATTCTTCCTCTCCTTATTTATGTATCATGTGGGGAGGGTGTAGTAATGTTTTATCATGAATAACAGTTTAATCATTTTTTCGATGACAAGTTATAAATGAGGGGATGGGAACATGATGATCAAAATATAAAAAGAGGTCAATAAAATAATGGCATAGAAGTTAATATGTTACATATACTTCTTTAATTGTTATCCATGAACATTGTTTAGAATTATATGGGCTATAAGGCGTTCAGAAAATCATGTTCGTTGGTGGAATTTTCTTTCGTACTGGTGGTGTTCTGTATTTCTTTGGCGATTCTTCGGTAAATATCTATAACATGAAATTTAACTAATCATGCATACTTTGTTAAAAAAATGGATGCCCCATGATCAAACATATTATTTGATAACCCATGGTATTTAAAGTGAAATTAAATAACCCATATTAGATAAATCTAAATATGATCGGCTTAATGGTGTGGCTGTATTTTGTGTTTTATTGGCTATGAGCCTTGTGTGGGTTGCGTGGTGCTATTGCAGGAGGAACGATTGTGGGTACTAGGCGTGGACAGAGGCGTTGATCATATGAATGGGGAAGGGTATGTTTGTGCATCGAGGCTACTATTTGGTGGTGTTTTTTATGGGATTTGTGTATTGGTTGGTACATGAGGTGTGATGGAATATTAGGTTGAGAGATTGATTGATTTTGGAAGGGATGAACCTATTGTCACTTGGACTTCCTTTCGTTAATGTCGGGCCATAGAAGGTGTTTGTGAAGTGGGACTCTGATGTTGTTATGTGTTGTTTGTCCAGTGAGACTGTGACTTGTTTTGGCTTGTTGTGTTGGGATTGGCTATGGATAGTAGTTTCCTTGGTTAGTGATGGAATAAATTAAAGTTAACCACTTAATTAATTAATTAAAAGTGGTTAAATGAAAAAGGGTTATACATGTGTTTTATTATGTATATTTGTGTGGTTGTGCATATAGGGGTAGTAGTAAATGAGGTTATATTTGGGATGGTAGTTTGTTTGAACCCCATAGGTTAGGTTGAGTGTTTTATTAACTATATATTTAAATTGTAGTTCATTGTAATTTCTAGAGAAAACCCTCCCTTTTTAGCCGCATTTTTCTAAAACCCCCATTTCATGGGGAGGGAATATTTCATAATATCATAGTTGGAGGTTTGATGGATGGTTACTGACATTCTTCCATGCACCCTCTTCTGGGTTGTTACAACTCTAGCGTATATGGGAAGGCTATAATGACTTGAAGTTTACCATAGTCCAAGATCTTTTAGGAATGTTTTGTTGTGGGAGAGGGGGCCAGGTGTTTTCAGGCCATGATTGTTTTCCCAAGTTTCTTATGGATTAGTTCCATGTGTCCTCGGGTGGGAGGTGTGGTAGTTGTGGCCCTAGTGTCTGTGGGTGAGATGTGTGGTGTGGTTATGGCCAAGGTGTCCATGGGAAGGATTTGTGTTTGGTTTGAGGCCCAGGTGTGTGTAGACAGGTTATGGTAGTGGGACTGCATTTTGGAAGAGTGGTAGTGTCATGTATTTAGCCATTAGGAATAAGAAACTAACAAGTGGGAATGTGGTGTGGGGTACCCAATTTTTAATGTGCTTATACTACTATTTAACTTGAATTAAGTTATTTTGTGACTTTTCCATGGTGAGGATAGGCTAGTTATTACTCCTTGGTTGGTTCTTTGAGGCTTTAATGTTCTCTAGCAGGGGAGTTAGTATGTTCCTCCACTTGTTCACATGTGGCTTTAGTTTTTGAACATGTTATTCTTGTAAACTCACCCTATTTTTCTGAGTTTTTTTCTTCAGTTTTCTAGGAAGAAAATTTGGGGGTTGTGCTCAAATTTACTTTCTTGGGCTTGGGGATAGTTGATGTGGCGATGCGTAGCCTCTTTATTTTGTAACTTAATTTGGTGATTTGGTTGTATATTTTTGCAGTTTATGTTTAATTAATGCATGGGTTGGATTTTAGTTTCATTTAAATATATGTTTCGTGTTGTTTGGGATTTTTATAGTCTGATTTTCCGATCCAATTTTCATTAAAAAGGGTAATGCCTTCATTTTTTTGTGAGATTCTACACCCTTGATTCTATTCACCACTCCATGGCCTATTGAATGTGGGACTCAGAGGTTATTATCTCTCCTTCATCATAGAGAAGGACAGGTGTGACACTTTTCTGTCCATTCCACCATCTTGATGAAGGCAGGTCGTGACACAAAATTTTTTCTGTGGATGAATTATGATCATGTTATTTTAGTATGGAATTAGTTGTATACTTATTGCTCTATACTATATAAACATAAAATTTTAAATAATTAGAATTAGATGATAACCGCATAAAAATAATTTTGTTTTATATAAATGGGAAAAAATATTGATATTCTTGATCATTATTTTATACTAACAGAGATTGAATATGTATTGGAATTTTTTATATTTTATTATCTAGAAAACCATGATTTTATTTGGTATGTGTATCGTAAGAGAATGTCTTGAAACGCCCTATTTAATAATTTGGTGAATACATTATACTTAATTAGTTGATTGGAGGGGACCAGAATATTATAGAACCTTGATGTATTAACAGGTTGGTTGAGGTAACATTGGTTTGGCTATTTGGTGTATACCATCCCAATTTAGTAATATTTCTTCATTGCGGTCTCTATGACAATAAAGTGCCTTTCTATAAGTAATTTATTGTAGTTTTTTGATGTTCAACATTACGAATTACATCTGTATAAGATTAATATTATTAATTTCTACATTTTAATTTATTTTAATGGATATAGAAATATTATAGTTTCATGTTTATTATGGAATCATGTTTTTTACATGTTCCTTCCATAATATTCAATACATTTTTATTACATGATTGATTCTATTGTATGTTTTCCCTAACAGAGAATTTTAGATCACTATACTCTTATGTTTCAATTTCCCCAGTTTATGAATAAATGCAGCACACAAGAAATGTTTAGAAGGATAGCATGTGTGTAATAATTTATGGGATATTTGTAAGGCTTTTTATGAATTATGTATTTTCTTATATAAGAAGAAAAAAATTAAATTAGTTGAGAAAAACAACGGACTCATTTATTTACGATGTGTTCAAATTATAAAAATCTAAAAATCATAAAGGATCATTAATATATAATAGATTCAATAATTTTCATTTATTTTTTAATTATACATTATTATGTCATGTCTTTTACACTTATAATCAATGAATGAATGTAATGTATGCGTTTATCGAAATAGATTTTGGAGGATGGTACCGATGAATCCTTGTTTTTATCAAATCTAAGGTTTAGATAACTTTTCAGATTAGGATGTTTATTACAGATAATTAAATGGTTGAAACGTTAAATTTGATCTTAATTTCAAAGGTATAGATAACCCTTTTGGAAATGTATATTATTTATTGTCAAGGTGGTAATGAACATTTTATTTGGGGATTAGGGATAGAGAACCCTAGTGAAAACCCTAGATATGACTCTATGTATAGGATGATATATTATTGTTTTGGTAAAGTACTATGTATGCGGTTATCAATGAAATTATATGTTTGTATAGATATAATAAATTGGGTGATATTATTTCAAAGATTCACCTAGGGATAATAAAAAAAGGTTGGTGGAGCATTGAGTCAATTGTCACTCTAGTGCATGGTGAATAGACTTAAGACTACACACTTAACTAGATATTCGTAGGGGGTATGATTTGGTTAATCACATTATAGTCATGAAACATTATGAATGATTTTCAAATAATGTTACCTAATTAGGTAACATATCATAATAGAAAATAGATAGATATAACTAAGGGTTGAATATAGTGAGTTATAGGTTTACATAAAGGTATGATATATTAAATATTATTGTGTTGTAATGGTGTAAATATTATGATTTTTGTTTTCATAATTATATTTTCTATATTAAATTAATAATTTTCATTTTAGTATTTTATTGAAACAATTTCATTAATATGATGATGATAATGGCATGTATCCAGAAACTGCTATTTCTTATAACCGAATAAGGGATCATAAGTAAATTTTTGGGAATATTATTGTTTTACTAATACAATAGAAATGGATAGTTTCCTATTATTATATATTGTATTGATTTTGACATAAAAATAGAAATAAATATTCTAAAACTCTTAGTTATTCTCATTAGTGAGTGATAATTATCAATGATATTCTGGTATATTCTTAACATTGTGAGGATTATTTAAAATATATAAAGATTATTTTTTAACAGATTTACTTTAAAGCAATTAAATGAAATATAAATATTATTAATAACATTTAAAATTAATTTTATGAAATGATTATATTTATACGGAAAATAATTGAAGAACATAAGACTAAGGTATGTAAAACTATTATGTTTATTATACCGATAAAGATGAGAAAATAATGGGTGGTTTTATTTTGGAAAATAAGATATATATTAATTGAAATCATTAAGATTTTTAATTGATTCAAGATATTTTAGAGTAGTTCATCTCAATTATAGGATTGTGATATATAATGATTAGTTCGTAATATTTTGTTTAATTCTTTTTTGGGGTTAAATATAGAGTTAACTTTTTGAGGGACATATTTTTTTGTGGTCTAATGTATTACAGATTCAAATAGGTTTTTAGAATGGTATATTTTTTAGGGTATATAATTATGTTATATAAATAATTGGGTATATGATTGTAGAAATAAAAAATGTTTCTTTTGGAAGGAAAAGTTTTACTTGGAAGAATAAAATTCAATGATTAATAGGTTTAGTATATTTTAATAATGTATAGGGTAATTTATGATTCATATTTTAAGGGTTAGGTTAATGTGTATATTGGTACCCTACTCGAAGTGTCATAGGATGAACCAATAATGATATATATTAAACTAATAGTGACATAGGATGAACCGAGTATCTAAAAAGTTGATTTTAAGAACTCTAAGACTACATGACAGTGTTTGGAAGTGAGGTATATTGAGGTTACATCCCCAGTGTGATTATTTATGATAATCCTATTATAATTATCATCACTCATGATAACACATTTAATTGTAGTAACAGTTAAATTACAAAGAAATGATGTTAACAATATATTTCGGGGAAAATGTAGAAATAGTTTCAATGTATAACCTAATGGGATAAGGGAAAGGGTGAGAAATACTTTCATTATTCCAAACATGATATCAAGAATTATGATTAAAAATTTGACCAAATTTGAAATCACAGACACACCAAAGAAGGAAAAGATAAAATCTCAAAGAAATTATGGTCACCAAGATTATTATGGAAATAATACTCAATTTCATACATGTTAAAAATTTGGGAAGAGACATGGGAGTAAATTCTGTATGTTTGTTGATGAAAGTCAGCATACTCACAAGTGTAAGGGAAAAGAGAAGCATTAATTTTTTTTTTCATAAATTGAAAGGAAGTTTGGAATAATGTGACTCAATTTCCCAATATATTGTCTAATGAGGTATATAGTAACCAAAAACCATGTGAATAAATAAAATGTTATGTAAATTCTACAAATGAATAATGTAACTAGTTTTCACTCAATATTTTCTAGTGTCCTTTTTCATTTATGTTTTCCCCAACTACTAGATATTAAGATATGAACAAAAATACATATTTCTATGAATACCATATATATCATTTTCAAGGTATATCAAAATTTATTACTTATATATATATATATATATATATATTCGGAGGTATAATACTATATGAAATTGGGAATGGGTTATATCTCATTATAAAGAACTTATAATGATTTTTTGTAAAGATAAATTAAATTCCATAACTAAAATAAACCCATTATAAAGTATTAGTGAATGATTTATAATGAATTCTCTAAATAAATTACTCTAATATTATGATTCAAATTTAAAGTATTAAGTTTATTTAAAGGGGAAAATGTAACCCCCCAATATCTTAATATATTCTTACCTTTAAATAGGTCAGTTAATTTGATAACTTTCAACACAAACAACACCAAACATAAATGAAACCATGAAATATTTTGATAAAAAATAATTTTTTAAGTATGAAAATAAAAAAATATCCATTTAATTTTAAGGAATTAACATACGTAACCACTTTCTGAAATATATTTAAAAATAAAATAGAGACTAATTTCATTTGAAATTCAATCAATTTACCTAAAATGAATAACACGATCATTTCTTGATTAGAAATACCTTTATCTCAATGGAATGTGTTAAATTGATACAAATTTATATTTAATGACACATATGATTAATGATAAATTTTTTCTAGTTTTAATAATTGGATAGAAAATATATTTGGTAAATGGTATAAAATAAAAATTCCCAAAATAAATAATTCAACCTATTCTAAAAATATGTTATTTTTATGGAATTTTATGTTTTATAATGACTTTAAGGAATCATATACTTTATTTGATTTATAAAAATTCCATTTATTTTTTTAAGATTAGTATCCTTGATAATTTTAACTTATATATAAAATAATAGTTAAAAATATTATTTCTGTAAAAAATATTTTTAAGTGATTTAGTGTATATATTTTAAAATTATCTTTTCACACCATTAGAACTTTTAATCTATAAAATTATTTTAAAATTTGTAATAATAAGTATCAAATTAGATTAATTGGATAATACCATTATATTTAATCAAAATTAATTTCTTAATTTAGAATTTTTTATAAATTTAATGGTAAAGTATGGTAAAATGAAATATGATTAAAGCAAAATTCTTAAATAAATATATGTTGATATAAAAAAATGAGTGTATAAGAATATTTAATAAAAAAATAATTTTAATCCCCTATTTTTAACAATTTTTCCCTTTTAAACTTGAATAGTAACCATGCATTATTCAAAATGAAAGGGTTACTCCCAAAAATCACCCTTCCCTTCACTTATAAAAGGGTGACATTTTCACAAATGAAATAATAAATTATATTTATAATTTATAATTAAAGTAAATTATTTTATCCCTATAAAACTATATTACAAATTATAAATCATCTGGTCAATATTATTTATCTTAAGTACTAAAATTCTAAGGAGACTCCCAATGAAAATTCAAGTACCTAAGGTGTGTATTATCAAGTAATTACTTTTCTCCTTAATTAACATCATTAAAATTTATTCTATTCATACAAATAAATCTATATTAATATCATTTTATATTTAAATAAATTTATTATCATTTTTATTCATATATTCCCACCACTAAGGGACAACACTTGTTCGTATATTGTTTTCACTACATCCTCCATGACACAATGTGTTTAATTTTTCATCATCCCCCCACAAAGAAGGATATACAAATGGTATTAAAGTGAAAATATTATGTTTATTCCATCATTAAGTATCTGGTATAAATTCAATTAATTTTCTGATAAAACATGAACATCTTTATTTTAATCATTTGGAATAAGTGTGTTATGAGGATAACCATTTTTTAAAATTGTGTAATATTTACATATACCTTAATTATTATTCTACATATTTCAATTTTTATACATCATATTAATGAAAGCTATGTTATATAGTAAATATTAATTTATAATTATATTATAACAAAACCACCTCAAAATCATTCATTAAAAGACGGAATGTTAACGTTTCGATCAATTTAAACACATGCATAAATAATAGTATAAATTTATATCATTAATTAACAAGGGAACCAAATTAAAGGAAAATGTTATCTAAATTTCTCAATAATTAATTTTTTATTCTATATGTTTTGTATTAGTATTTAAATCATCAGTTACGAAAATACAATTTGATTCTTAAGAATCACCAAAACAAGTTTTTATTAATTTCATATTCATGGATAATGAATAAAACATGCATGAATGGAATTTTAAAAATAATTAATAATTATAAATCATACAAAATAAAACATTTAATTATTATGGAATTATTAACATTCAATTTGGAAGAAACACAAACAACAATATTCTAAAAAATTAAAAATTATCAAAACCAGAAAGTCCTGTAGTGGAAAATAAAAAAGAATTGATATAAAAAATGACTATTTATAAAAATAATGAATTATTTTGGATATGGTTAAGGTTATAAATTATGTTATTAATATTTCTATGATTTTTATATAGGATATTGAACTAGATTTATAGAAATCATGAAAAGTGTTAATGGGTTTTCTCTCAAATTCCTCTCTTTGAGACATGTTTTTTATTATACACCTCATTTAATTTATGTGGTGTATATGATACCTATATGAGATATCATATCATAAATTATCATTTAATCATATTATTTTAGTATCAATTACAGTACCTCACTTTCAAGTGGTTTTGATAAATGATATAGTCAAGTCACAAGGTTTTTCTTGGTCTCAATTATGATTCATTGAGACATGATTCATAATATTCACAATGATTCATTTATATTGTATTCTATTGATTTACTTTCCCATGAATTATATATATATTATTTCCTTGTAATTAAAGGTATAAAATAGAAAAATAGTGTATTGTTTTATCAAATTTCATTTATTTCAAGTGTTATCCTAGCCATATGAGTTTTTGGTAACTCAATTTTCATTCATTTAGTTCTGATAATTCGATGAAAAATATTTTAAATAAGATTGGAAAACTATCAACTACTATTGTATTACATTTTAGTCTCTCATTTTATTTGTAATTTAACACATAAACCCATTTGAAAATGTTTCATGCTTTGTTGAGGATGTTTTCCATAAGGAATATTGATTACTCAAGTCTTCTTTCCATTAGTAATGTTGTTTCATCATTGACTTAATTATCCCGTGATTAGCTTCTCCCAGACCAATATTTCATTATATGGTATTTTATAGTCTTATATAGGAAAATGGAATTTCAATACACATTAATATCTTTTTATTCTTCTTAACATGTGGGTTTGGGAAAATGTTTTTTTGAAAATAATAAAAAGGGGATATCCTTTCACTTTAATATATTTTGTCTTCCTATCCTCATTTATTAAATGTATACATTATCTATTCTCATGGATCTATTATTGAATATTATTTTTAATTTAATGGTTTTCCAAATCATTTACATCAAATTTTATAAAATTACCATTGAATGTGTCATATAAATATTAATTTTATGGAAATGTTAATAATTTTTTCTAAAAGATATTTTATTGTGTGGATTCAATTTCTATAATTAGTTTAAAAATTATTTCCCTTAATGGGGTTTAGGTTTAATAATATAAATATATGTTATTATTTGTGGAATTCAACTCATGGTATAAAACAATTTGATTCATTATTCTTTCATTTCAGATGATGTTTAATCAATTCATTTTCATTAATACGTTTCATCGATGTCAACATCATTTTATGTAACCTTTTTTGCACTGGCGTTATATTCTTTTGAAACCATCCACCTTCATTTTCTTGATATATTGTGATCATCTTATTCTTGTATATACTTAGTCATATACACATTCATCAATACATCATGAACAATTTTTTTTTATATAATTCATATTGGATGATGTTAACCTTGAAAGAATTATATTTTACTAAAAAGGTGAAAAATATTGATATTATTGATTATTATTGACTGATAACATAGGATGATTATGAAGTGAAATTATGTATCTTTCATTAAATATTTATATTCATGTATTTATTTATTTATATGTTCCTTAGAGAATGTAATTAAAAGTCTTGTTGAATTTTATGGTGAATGAACATTACTTAATCAGTTGACTAGTGTTCCCTAGAATTATATATCCCCATGATGCATTGATATGTATAATGAGATAATGTAGTTTTAGGAATTTGGTGTATCCCTATATTGTTGAGAAATTTTTCTTGACTGTGGTCTTAGTGAAAATTAAGTATCCTATAATAGGAATTCAGATTAGGGTTATTATATAAATAATAATGTATTCCATATATATGAGATCAGTATTATTAATATACTTGTTTTCATTTATTTTAATGGATCGAGAAAGATATCAGTTATAATTTTATTATACATTCATTTTGTTTAAATATTCAAGTACTAATATTTATTCCCCATATATTCTATGATTTCATTAATTGTATTTTTTCCATTACAAAACCCTCGATCTCACCCCGTCCTATATTTCCATTTCCCCAGTTTATGATGGAATTCTTTACATGTGACATGTTTAGAAGTTTATTCTGTGTGGAATATTTTATGGGAGATTGTTATGACTTATCATTAATTACATAGATTACATAATATCGTTTATTCCATCATACAATATCGAAAAAAACATAAATAAAAGTGTAGTAAACATATAGAACCTTGGACTTGACTCTGATACCTATCCCTCAGCCCCCAAACCCATATCAATGCCCAACCAATGGTGGGAAGTAGACTATTATATAAAATTAAAATAATGACAATTATTTGATAATTTACTATGATTAATTATTTTATGATGTGTTTTATGTATATAAATATATAAACATGAAATGATACTTCAAATGTTAGATATTAAAAAAAGACATATTTATTTTATTAATTATGCGTTGTTATATCGATTATTTTCAAGATATAATAAATGAATGTATGTGATGTATGTTTTTAAGGAAAACAAATATGGGGGTGTATGTCAAAATCACCACATCACGTCTCCAAACTTCTAAATTTTTTTCATGCATGTGTATCACACATAAAAATGTAATACTTGATGATTATATCCATTAATGTGAAGAAATTTCAATAATACATATGCAAAATTAATGATAAATTTCTACATGAACATCATTCAAAAATTAGGAACTTCCTATCCATGCTTCCATTGTGCCTCTAAAATGTGCATAATAAAATCATCTATTATGTGAATCTAACTGATTTTACCCTCTAAAACCAAACATTGATGCCTAAATACCTCCATCTTCTTTACATCCCAAAGGCATGTAGAATCCCGTATAAATATACTATACCATTACATTGGAATCCATATCTAAGGAAACCATGTCATTTAATACCCCACTCAGGTGAAATCATTTATAATTCTGTGGAACATGCTAACCCATCAAGGATCACTATGAATCCCATACAGTAAGGGGATATATAGACTTTACAAGAAAAAAATCCCTGGATTGGATACACAAAACCAGTCACCCAAGAATATATTACAGATCAACTGAATATCATTCCACTTATATATTGTGTTAAAAAAAATCTAAATACGTTTTTATTAACATATTAACGAACTAAAACCCATTTATTCTTCCTAATCAACCATATACGATAATATAAATGTCATGTTCATACTACATTCAAAAGAGTATGAATGTACACATTCCTCCTGCCACCCTAGGAAACTATCTAAAATCACAATACCAATAAAAATTACATACCTCCTAGTTGAATAAATATATCAAATTTAAAAAAAAAATACTTCTTAAAACCATCACAACCATGAATTCTCACCAGAAAGGTGTTAATAGATACTATTATAAGTTTCATCACAAGATCTATGGAATCCTTATTATATAATTACCATATCAAAAATATTAAGAAAAAATAAAAACATTCCCAAATACCATTTTTTATAGACTATCCTAAGAACATTTTTCATCGTTAGGGTCAACACATCCCAAAACTTCAAGCATGCTTCCTCATACAAAGGCTTCCTATAAGTATAAAGGGCACAAATCATACATTAAAAAGTTTTTACACATTATAAAATAACTTAAAATAAATATAAAAGGACAAGTAATCATCCATCATATAAATATATACATTTAAAACTTAAATAAATTCATTCTATCATAGATGAAATGAATAATCCATGTAGGAATATAGCTCAATTGACCAACTACTAGGTCAATCACATATACAATTAAAATGTTGAAAAAACAAAAAGAGACTCTATATGCATCCATGATCCTCATCTCTAGAGAGTCTATGATACTCACTGAGCTGATTCTGCTTAATGTGCTACATAAATTATGCTCAATGATCAAAGAAAAAAATAAGGTCTACATGTACACTAGGGTGATCAAGTAGGGTGTAATAAATTCTTCTTCGTATGGTACAAAATTTTCTCCAAATATATAATATTATATATATCTTTATACATGATGAAAATGACCAAAAAAAATAAATATCAATGGTAGATCATCATGTGCATATTAGTCCACCATGAATCCAAAAAAAATTGATTCAACATATGCTAAACATTATTCACCTCATTCTAAAAGCCCCTACACATACCCATTGAATTGGGTTTGGGTACCATGATAAGTCTCCATATCAACCTTTATCCCCAAGGTAGGGTCTATATCAAGTACACAAGCCAATCCCAACAAGGGGAGGCTACTCATCCTGTATAATTATTAACTTTACTCACTCAAAATATTGAGGATATAAAATTACTCATTCATCCCATGTCACTAAGGATATGGAATAAAAACAGTACCATGGCCATCCATACTAAAAACAACATATCTGTTATAAATATTATATCACGAGTTTTAATATAATGATCCATTTATTACAATCCCATATAATCAAGATACATTGTGTATTTGGGAAATTAGAAACATATTATATGAATATAAATAAAATTAAATATTATTTAAAACTCTATAATGTGACATTAGTTATCTTTCAACTCTTAACACTATAGAGGATAACATGGAGACATACAAATGAAAATATTGATCTATAATTCACAATAATGTAATAAAAAAGCATAATATTTTAATAAATAATACATATGATTCAAGAGGAAAATCAGGATAAAATAAATATGTAATAATTATACATAATGAAATATACTCATGTAAAGAGAAAAAAAATCAAAAAAATCATTGTATCATTAAAATTTGGAAACAACATGAAATGTGGCATCAAAAGAATACATTGAAGACAAACCCAATACATCATATCATAATTTTTTTAGGCTAAAGACATACACACAATACATCTATCTCACTAGTTAAAATTATTTCCCAATGGATTGGGGACCTATCGGGGTGCACCGTTTATATTTTTAACATTAGGTGTTCTATATAAATTATATAACATAAGAGAATATATAATAATTTCAATCCCATGAGTATGGAATATGGGTTTAATACATGGGTGTCTATGATCAATAATGGATAGTTATGTCTATGTGAATACCGTTGAATTAAAATAAGGTTGGGTATTAATAATTAAAGGGTATGCAATAAAAAATCAAGGGATAATTTCGATACCATAGAAGGTGTAAATAAAATTTCATGGAAGGGATTATTGAGACACGGGGGTAGTATATCACCAGTAAGACATAATTTATGATGTATAGGATAACTATGAGCCTATGGATTCATAAATATTGGGAAATAAAAAACTTTTATAACAAAGGAAGTGTGATAATTGAAAAGGAGACAGATAGAACACTTATCTTGAGATGTTATTACTTAAATATTGGGAGGACCCTCTTAGAATAGTAGAAACTCTTTAGAATAGATTTAGAGAGGTAAAATGAGAGAAAAAGTTTTCTTTATGAATTTGGATTAAAGAAGAATGGGGGAATGGGAGTGTATTTAAAGTAATGGAGCTAGAATTGATCATTAATTTTCATGAAAATTATTTAGACATCTAGATTGAAAAATATTCAACACCATTTTCATTCCCATTATTTAGGCTCATGGAATTTACTAAGGTGGTAGTATTCAGTTTTTTAAATTTTTATGTTATGAAATCCGAAAACCAATATCAATTATGATGTGTAAGTTAGTCATGTTCATAAATAATGGTTTACAAAAATCATAAAATATCATATTAGTTTTGTATGGTTTTTATTGGTTTTGGAAAATAAATATTATCACATTAAAATATATTAATTTATTGAAAAATAATATTTTAGAAAACCTAATATAGTATTAAAAACAAATAGTTTATGTCATTGTGATATATTAATACTTTCATATATAAGTATTTAATAATTACCTAGAAAAATATTGTCTTTAAAAATTATGAGAAATTTAATATTGACTAATTCTAATGCGTTTATTTCAAAAATGGTATTTATTTATATAATATAATTTTTAAAATATTATATTTTAAACTTTTAAATCAAAATCCCTATTTATAAAAAAATGTTTTATAGTTTTTATGAATTTTTTTTGAAACCTTATAAGAATTACCTAAGATATTATAAATATGTATTTATAGTTATATTTTAATAAATAGTGTTTTACATTGAAATTTTATAAAAATTAATTTTATCTTAATGTTATTAATTTTTCATAAATTTATATTACAATTGAAACTAATGGTTTTTCAAGAATAATATGAATTTTTATTTGTGTCAAAAAATATATTTAATATAATCCACTTGAATTGGAGTATATTTCATTAAATAAAATATTAATCAAAATGGAATTTAAGATAACACCATTTCTTTTCTCAAAATAAAATTACAATGTTATAATACTATGTTCGAGATACATAAACCATTTTTATATATGCATATTCCTTAAGGGTAAGGTGTGTAGTGGTGATAATTTTATGGGGTGGCGCATGTAGCATCAATCTAGAGGTGATGTGTAATTAATTAAACTTGTCCTAGAGGTCGAGCTTTATGATCCTCACATACATAAGATCATCTTAGGATTTTCCAAGTGGAACAATAGTGATGATGCCTGTTGAGTCAATAAGTTTTCCTTATGAATTTTTTTATTCCTCTATGTTTTAAAAATCACAAACACTTTATTAAAGTAAAATTAATTTCCCTAAGGCTTTTTTTAAGGAAAATTTACATTCTCTAATAAAAGTTTATCCTTACCTTTATTTTCATTGTTTCATTTTATAACATCTCTCAATAAAACTCATTTTTTTACTAAGTCTAAAATTAATATTCTTGTGTAAAACCATAGAATCTTGTAATTTCTTGCATATAGAGTGTTCTATTATTAGGTTACAAAATCTCTGAAATGAAGACTCTGAATTCTCTGAAATTCATTCTTAGAATTATATTAAATTAAAACTCCAAATTCTCTGAAATTTAGGTTCCGAATTCTCTAAAAAGCAGGTTCCAAATTCTATGAAATTCAGACTCTAAATTATCCAAAACTCAGACTTATAATTCTATAAAATTCATGTTCAGATTTCATTAAAATTCATACTCCGAATTCAATGAAATTTTGACTCCAAATTCCAAAGAATTCAGACTCCAAATTCCTCAAAATTCATACTCCAAATTCATCATAATTCAAACTGAGAATTAATTAGAATTTAGAATCCAAATTCCTCAAAATTTAGATCCTAAATTTATTGGAATTTGTACTTTAGAATCAACAGAATTCAGATTCTGAATTCTTTGAAAAAAAAAATATGAATATCTATGTCTTATAGACTCTGAATATTTATATGATCATACATTAAATTCTATTTTTCCTTAGACTATGAAAAATATATTTGGTTAAGTAACTTAATTCCCCTTACAAATTTTATTGCTATGAAATGATGTCGTGAAATCTATTTCTATCTAATCGTTGGTTGAGTGACACGTGTATTGGTCCCTCCATGATTGAATGAAAATATGATATCTGGAGGAAGGAGCTGACATTTGGAGTTTTTCCTATAAATAGGTTCTCATTTGAACGAGATCACATGTGGGGTGGTATGTTGATTGAACTAGAGATTATATGATATGAAGTGATTTCAAGAGAGACAATGTCTCTCATTATTTGTGCGGATCAAATCAACTTGTTCAGCTTGCTTAGTGTGACTTTGATTCTTGCTGAGTACAATTGAATGATTCCAGGGATAGGAAGGTAGAGGTGCTAACTACCTTAAAGTTCAAGGGTTTCTGAGGACAAGAATACAAAAGTGCCAACTACCGTAAAGATTATGGGATTGCGGTGATAGTAATATAGATTCTGAATTTTCTATCGAGGTCTTACCCTGGTATGAGTAAGGAAAATTGTTTTGAAAGTATAAATCAAATGAACTTTATCCAAGGTTGTTGGATACCATACTATTTGGATTAAAATATTTCATAATTGTTACTTTTTTTAAGTTTATATCTGCTTTATTTTGATAAAGGAAGAAAGTATAGCCATATTATAATTTCTTATTCTTTTATGTACACTGAAAAAAAAGATTATATATGCTTTATAAGAGAATATTTGCCTAATTAAACTTTATTTAAGATTTTTTTTCTGGATCAATATTTCTGGAATCTATCATGTTTAACTCATAAGACTATTTTAGGGTTTGTGAATTTACCTAGTTTTAACTTTGTAAAACATAGTATTCCTTAAGATTAAAAATGAATGTTTTTAAACTTACAATTCACACCCTCTTGTAATTGAGTATCTTTATTTACTATTTCGATTCTACAATTGGTTTCATCAGAGGTATCTGAGATACTTATATTTACGTATAAGTTTTCTCGCTCATGTTTTTCATTAATCTAAATTTTTTTCATAAATTTTCTTTCTTATGTTTTTCTTAAAAGTTTGTTATCTCTGTTTATAAACTTTTACTACTTACAAGTTCTTGTGGAAAATAATTTTCTTATTTAAAGGACGGAATGAATGTTGGTTCCATTGATAATCTAAATCCTATCAGACCACCTATTTTTGAAGGTAATGATTATGAGTACTAGAGAGACAGAATGATAAATTTTATCATTAATACTGGAGTAGACAATTTTTTCATTCTTACTTTAGATTACAAAATTCTTGACAAGGAAGTCAAAACCTTCACCAATCAAGAAAAATTTTAATATCATCTAAATTAAAAGGTATAAAATACATTTTTTTTCTTCCCTAAACATGAATATATATAGTCAAATTTCTTCATGTGAAGTTTCCAACTTCATCTGGATGAAAGATTAGGTTACACATTTTGGGACTTCAAAAGTGATAAAAGCTAGAAGAGCTATGTTGAAATCATAATATCTTGTATTTTTATTTTTCTATAGAGAACCAATTTGTAAAGTACAGAAACAAAAAATGACCATTTTACATAGTCTTCAATCTATGGGAGAAAAAGGTCTTGATGATGAAGAAATTGTGGACAAGATAATTGATATCATGCCAAATGAGTGCAAATCGAAAAAGACATCTATTGATGAAAACCTGAAATTTTCCAAAATTAACCTTGAAAAACTCTTTGGAACTCTTCGTCAATATGAGACAAGAATGAAAATAGATGCAGATATGAATAATAATAATAATTTAAATAGAAGTATAGCCTTTACGACTACTAAATCCATGAATTTGGAAAGGGTTACAAGATTTAATTCGAAGAAAGTCACTATTCTATCTGAGTCTAGTGAAAGTGAACATTCGAAAAATGAATTATCAAATCTTGATCGAATAATGGAAATGATAGTGGGGAATAAAGACTTTAAATATAGATATTAGAAGATAGAAATAAAGGATAATAAAGATTTAGAAGTCAGTTGTTATGAATGCAAAATGGAAAGACATATCAGACCGAATTGTCCAATGCTTAAGAGAAAAGACAGAAAGGAAAAGAATTCTAAATGAAACATAAATATGTATTTCAAGAATAATGATAAAAATTTCTTGAAGGATTATGATAATGGGAGTTCCAATGGTGGTGAATCATCTTATGAATCCTCATAGTATGAATATTTAGTCAGAAAAACTTGGTTTACTAGCCAAACTACCCATTGAAAATCTATGTCTTATGGCTAAGGTAAACAATATCGAATCCATTAATAATATATCTTTTAATGAAAATTATATAGGTGATAAATATTATGAGTCTTTAGATAAAGAATCATCTTCTAATGAGGATAACTATTTTCCTACTTATGAAGAAGTTTCTAGGTTTTCCAAACTTCTTGAAAATGAAAATTATAAGATAAATATGAAGTTAAAGAAGGAAAATTATATAATCTTTTTAACTAAATAAGTATTAGACCATTCTAAATAACATGATCAGAAAATATTTGTCTTTAAAAGTGTTTCTAAAAACCTTAAAGAAGTTAATTATGAGAAGGATAAAACCTTTAAGGATCTTGAATATGTTATTTCTAAGAAAAATATTTTAGAGACTAACTCCAGTTTCAAAACTAATAACCTTGAGAACAAGAACTTTGTTATTAAAATAAAGTAAAAAATATTTTCCTAAAAGAAATTTCTCTCAAAAATTACCTCTAGTGAGGGAATTTTTGAAAATATATATTCCCAAATTCATCTTCTATGGAATAGTTATGGATTTGGTTATACTAATTCGAAAACTATTTTTAGTAATAAATTTTTTTTTCCAAAAGAGCTCCATTTTGTACGAAATGTCCGTGTTGAAGAGTTTTCGAGAAAAAGGATTCGTTAAACAATGCCCAATATTCAGGTTTTTGTAAAGCTTATTTTTCAATGAAAATGCAGATTCGTAAAATTTTACTTTCTGAAAATTTGGAACTTGGAATTTTTAGATTCTAAAATTCTAACTCGTTTATTTTAAGGAAAATAAAAGAGTTTACAACAATAATATATGGTCCATGGATAATGGACATTTTTAGCATATAACTGGTTACAAAAAGTTCTTTGAAAATATTATCATGTTGAAAGAAGGAAAAGTAAATTTCAGAGATAATGGTGTGGGAGAAATTATTGGTATAGGTAAAAATTTTGTTCTTGGAAAAAAATTAATTTCTAATGTTTTATATATTATAGGTCTTAAGAATAACGTCATTAGCATAAGAAAATTGTCTGATTATGTTTACCTTGTGAATCTCAGGAATAAGAAATTCTTATTTCATAATTCCATGAAGAATTTATTCTCTCTTCCCATAGGCAATAGAATGTATACACAGTAAACTTAGAAGAGCTTATAACCAAGATCTACCTTGTCTTAGTGAAATAGAAGATCAATCTTGGTTACATCATAGAAGTATAGGACACTATAACCTTAGGAACCTATGAAAAATCATGAAGAAAAGACTTATTAAGGATCTACTGGAGCTTACATGTGTTTTTTCAAAAGTTTGTGATCCTTGTAATTTTGGAAAGAAACATAAAACATGTTTTAAATCAATCAGGAAAGTCTCAACATCAGACGTGTTATAGTTAGTGCATATGGATTTTTTGTTCTAACAAAAACTAGATGTATTGGAGGAAAATATTATGAATTTTTCCTAGTTTATGATTACACTTGATTTACATGGGTCTATTTTATTGAAAAAAATATGAATCCTTTTCTTATTTAAATTATTTTAGAGCCCAAGTAAGAAATGAGAAAACACTTCCTTTGATAAATATTCATAATGATCATGGAGGATAATTTAAATATTCATATTGTGAAACTTTTTATAGTAAAAAAGGCATTACTCATAACTTCTCAGTGGCAAGAACTCCTAAACATAATGGTGTTGTTGAAAGAAGAAATCAAATTCTTCAAGAGATAATTAGAACCATGTTGAGTGACTATTATTTTTCTAAACACTTTTTGGATAAAGCTATAATTAATGCTTATTATACTAAAAATCGAGTTTTAATAAGACCTTTACTTAACAAAACACCCTATGAAATATGAAATAGTAGAAAACCTAGACATTATTACTTTAATGTATTTGGTTGAAAATTATTCATCTTGAATACTAAAGATAACTTACATAAATTGTCACCAGGTCTGAGGAAGTAATTTTCCTAAGCTACACCACTACTTATAATCCTTATAGAGTTCTTAATAAAAACCCTTGTATTGTTGAAGAAACAATGCATGTTAAATTTGATTAAATTGATACTTTTGTTTTTAGACAACCCCAACCTACATGTTCAGATGTGTTTTCAAAAAATGTTGATAAACCTTTGATAGAAAATTATTCAAATAAGGAAACATTTCTATAAAATACTTTTGAAGATTTTTCCCTAGATGATTTCCAACTATATGTTGATGAATAGGTTTTAAAAAATCCAAATCAACTGTTTCTTAAGAATCATCCCCGTGATAGTATCATTGGCGATGTAAATCAAGCTGTAAGGATTAGAGGATCCTTAAGAAATGAAGTAGAACATCTAGAATTCCTTTCCCAATTAGAACTAAAAATAACTGATGAAGCTTTAGGTGACAATGATTGGATTAAATCAATGCAAGATGAGCTAAATGAATTCGAAAGAAACAAATGTATGGAATTTTGTTGAAATACATAAAGAAACTTTTGTAATTGGAGTAAAATGTGTCTTTAGAAATATGTGTGATAACAATAGAATCATAGTATTAAATAAATATAGATTAGTTGCTAAAGGCTATAATAATCATGGAGGAATAGACTATGAAGAAACCTATTCTCCAGTAGTAAGACTTGAATCTATTCACATTTTACTTGCAATTGAAGCATTATTTAATTTCAAACTTTTTAAAATGGGTGTAAAGTGTACTTTACTTAACGGATATGTTAAATAAGAATTTTATGTTGAATAACATCTTGGTTTTGAAGACACAAAACATCATAAACATGTTTTCAAACTTATCAAAGCTTTATATGTACTTAAACAAGCCCCTAGAGCCTGGTAGAATAGACTTACAAGATTTTTGTTACAAAATAATTATATTAAATTAACTGATGTCCCAACCCTTTTTATAAAGAAATATAAGAAAAATGTTTTGATTTTTTAAATTTATGTTGATGACACTATATTTGGTTCAACACATAAATCTTTAACTGATTCCTTTGTGAATATAATGAAATCTTAGTTCAAAATGAGTATGATGGGTGAGTTAACATTTTTCCTAGGTTTTCAAATTTCTCAAAAACTAGAAGGAACTTATATATCCCAACATAATTATATTAATGATATTCTAAATAATTTGGTATATAACAACACTAAATGTATAAGTACACCAATTGGAACCTAAAATTCTCTCCATCTTGATAAATCTGGGAAAAAAGTAGATCAAACATCATTTAGAGATTTGATAGGAATTTTACTATACTTGACTTCTAGTTAACTAGAATTAATGGTTTTTAGTATTATTATGTGAAAGATATAAATATAATCCAAAAAAAAATCTCATTTAAATGCAGTGAATATACTTTTTTTCTATTTAAAGGAATCTATGGATTTATGACCCTTTTATACTTCTGGAAATGATTTTGTTTTAAATAAATTTTCAGATGCAGATTTTGGTGGATATAGAATTAATAAGAAAAGTAAATCCTGAACATTTAATTTATTTGGAGATTCATTAGTTTTTTGGTCATGAAAAAAACAACACTCAGTAGAACTCTCCACTACTGAAGCTAAAAATATATCAGTTAGAAGTTTTTGTGCTCAAGTGTTGTGGATGAAACACACACTCACCGATTATGAAATGAGTTTTACTGAAACAAAGATATTGTGTGATAATAATAATTCCATTTATCAAAGAAAAAACTATATATATAACTCCCGTAAAAAACACATAGATATTAGGCATCACTATATTAGGGATCACACACTAAAAGAAGATATCATTCTTTAATTTATTGGAACACATGATCAACATGGTGATATTTTAACAACATATTTACCCTTAAGTAGATTTTAATACATTTGAAAAAAGTTAATAATGATAATTGTAAGGTAATATTTCATATTAATTTTTTTGAAACCTATCTCTTCACATTAATAAACTCATTCTCATAGGGGGAGTAAATTTTCTTGAATAACCAATTGTTTCTTTCTTTAATCAAAATTTTTTCCTATTCAAACTCTTAATAAGATTTTCTAATTTTCTAACCAAATTTTTTTAATAAACATTTTTCCGAACCTAATTTCTGCAACTCAATTTTTTTACATAGAAAATATTCTGTTTTAAAAAATTTATTTCTTTAAAAATATTTCAAAATTCAAATTTTTTTCTTCCTTAAGAAAATTTATCATAATCTAAAATTTCATAAGAAGAATATTTTTCTTTAATAATAGTTTGATAGTAATCTAGAAGGTATGTTTTCTTACTTAGGTTTTTGTAATTGAATATTTTACCTTTTCGTATCTTTATCTTGTTTTAAGAAATAAAAATTTGGATTCAATTTCCTTAAATCTAAATTTTTACCTTAAAAGCCTAAAAAGATCAGAACCTACCAAATACTTATTCGGTTTCATCTGATCCATTAGATAAAATCTTTCTTATTTTAACCATTGGTTTATTTTGAGATTATGAACCGTTTATTCAATGACTATATAAAGGCCCTCATATTCTTTGTCCCACATCAGTTTTCAAGCATTTGTGTACAGAAGCTCTGCCTCTATTCAAGAGGGCCAATCACCCTTTTTGGATTGCTTAACATCAGATGTCTTTGGAAGCATCTCATCAGAAGAAAATGTCTTTAGTTAAGGATATTTCAGAATGGAAAATCTATATAGAATGTTTAGTAGATCCAAAATTCTTTTCGAAGTATAATTCTCTCATTACAAAAAATATCAAGTTGAATGTCTGAGAGAGTCTCTGTGTAGCCAAATTGAAAGTACAAGATCCATTTTATCTTGAGTTAATTATAGTGTTTTATGAGTCTATATGTTTTTTCAACCAAGGTGGTATACATAAGTTCTTGTAAAAATGTTATGGTAAAACCTATTTCCTTTCATTCAACATGGAATCCAATATCATTGGAATTTAATATGAGGGAAAAGCTAATTTATGTACCCATAAATTTCCTGATGAATTAAAAAGTTTTCAGAAGGGGAATTCCATAGAGTGACTTGGTTTGACAGAAGTAAATACACTAAAAATCAACTATCTCTCTAAGAATCTTCGGATTCTAGTATTATGGATTTAGGGAATTCTCATTCTGAGAAAATGTGATAATAACACCTTAAAGAAAAGTGATATCTATAATATAGATTTTCTGGTAAAAATAAGGAAGATAAATTTTGCGAAATATATCTTGTTGACTATCACCAATGTCAAGAATGGGATCATAAAATCTCAAATTATCATGTATCTAGCAATCATATCCAAGAATATAGTCCTCTTCCTAGATTATTTTAAAATCCCATGTAGTTCTAATCCAAGAACTTTCATGGTTTTGTTGTTGAGTGATGATACTATATGGAGGATGGAGGTGGATTTCAATAACAAATATAGAGAATATTATATTTTATTTGAATTTTAAATTTAAATGTTATCCAAGAAGTTGTAAGTAGTAGAGACTTCCTAGAAGGGACAAAAGAAGAGAAAAAATAAGGAACCAGAAGTTTTTGAAAAACCTATAGTTTAGGAAACCCAGTCAGCACCCCAAATTCTAAGAAGAAACAAATACCCTGATGAAGTGGTTGATAAGTGAAGGAAATGGAAGAAGAATAGTAAAGAAGGAGATTCTAGCTTTGGCTTGGATCTTACCAAGGAAAAATATTTGAAAATTAAGGTTGTTGAGGAGTATGAGAAAAAGGAAAAGAAAAAGAAGAAAAGAAGAAAATATATAAGGCTAAAATAGTTCATGATCTTATTAAGGACACTGAGAATGATTCTAAACAAATATAGGTGGCATAATTATTTCTTTAAGAACTAGTTCTAGTGATATTTGGAAATAATATGGTAATTTCAGAACCTGAAGAAGGAGATGAAGAGATTTTTCAAGAAGTGGGAGTGGAATATGAATAGGAGGAAAAAGGAGATGACATTGATGATGTGATAAGAGAATTTAAAGAATTTAATGAGAAGGAAATCCCTTATTAAAAGTTGTCGATATGGACCTCTCAGGACAAATCTAAAAAACTTGCTTCCCTATGAGAAGAATACAAGATTTAAGAAGAATTTAATTAACCATATGATGATGATAGCAACAATCATGATCTTGTTCAACTAGATGATCTTGAGCTATAAGATGATACGGAAAATGTTGATGATGATAGAATCATTCAAGTATTATATATTGAAGATGAATACCCAAAAGATACAGAGTCCATTTATAGAGCTGATAAAAGAAAATAGGTGATAGTTGATACACCCAAGAATGTTGTGGTATATATGAAAGATGATGGTGGTTCATCAAAAAGAAAGGCCATTGATTTATAGAAATAATCGTCACCAACAAGGGAATCTGATAAGGAATTTTCCTCCTTGTGTTAGGACTTTTTGGTTTAATCATTGATGAAATTATTTGACAGCATTCCCTTGATTACATGTATTGAATCGATGTGTTAGATGCTTTAACATTAATTAGATCAGAAATCAAATTCAATTAGCATGATTACAGAAAAATTCATTAAGATCGGGGCTGGTTTCAAAACATTCTATATCAAGTATGATTCTCACAGATGGTCTTGTAAAAAATCACTAAGTGGTCCAATAATACGATTGAAGATATGACAATTCTTGATGAGTTTCCAGACTGAGTGAAAGAAGCCTTTGATAGAGAATAAGTGAGGATGAAGGAGGTTACAAATTTTTTTTTAAGAAAAGATGAACCTAGAACAAGTACACTAAAATCAAGAAGTAAAATATCTGAATAGGAAGCTCAATTAAGTAGATTTAACTTTTAAGAGGGAAAGAGATCTCATAATAGAGTTTAAAGAAAAATTTAATAAGAAAGAAGATATTTTTATCTCCCGGGAAGAAATCATAAAGTCTCACGATGAAAAGATCAAAGCTCTAGAGAAGAATAATGAGGATCAGGAAAAGCTGATCAAGAGCTTTGAAGAAGATCATAAGGATCTTAAGAAGCTAAATACTATTGTCAAGAAGTCCATTCCAAGGAAAAATAAGGATCAATATTTTCCTTAAAAATCTGATCCTTTATGATACATTCCTTATATAAATATTTCTAATCTTATTGATAATTATTGATGTGATTCATTTTTTTGTTGTATATAGTTCTAATCTTTCACATACCATTTATTTTTTTCCATTCCATTTATTCTTTTTTTAAAATCACAAAGGGGGAGAAATGAATGATAAAAAATAATACTAAGTAATGAATAGAATGTATTAAGTAAGGGGGAGACTATCTAATGGGAATTTTACTAAAAGAATATTTCCTTACACAAGAAAAAGAAAAATCCCTCTAATTAAAGAATACGATCCTTAGAGAATTCCAAACCTAAGGGGGCGTTAATTGTATTCACAATTATTAATAAGTAAAGGTAGATATGTTTTTATTTTAATCTCATAAAAAAAATTCTTAGTCTATATATTTTTTTTCTTAAGGATGTTTGTGCTTTCAAAAAAGGGGGAGATTGTTGAGTTAGTAAGGTTTCTTGATGAATTTTCCATTCCTCCATGTTTTATAAATCACAAAAACTTTAGTAAAGTAAAATTATTTTCTATATGGATTATTTTCTTAAAGATAATTTCCCTTCTTTAAGAAAATTTTATCCTTACATTTGTTTTCATTGTTTAATTTTATAATCTCTCTAAATCAAACTCATTTTATTTCTATATCTAAAATTAAGTTTCTTGTGTAGAACCAATTGATATTATATGTACATGGATATGTAGTGTTCTATTTTTAGGTTCCGAATTCTCTAAAATTCAGAATCCGAATTCTCTAAAATTTAATCTACAAATTCATTGAAATTCAGACTCTAATTTCTCTGAAATTCAGACTTTGAATTCTCATAAATTCAAGTTCCAAAATCTCGGATATTCAGAATCTGAATTCTCTGAAATTCAAACTTCAAATTCCTCAGAATTTAGACTCCAAATTCCTTAGAATTCAGACATTGAATACCTCAGAAAAAGAACTCTCAATTCCTCAAAATTCAGCCTCTGAATTTATTAAAATTCATATTCGAAATTCATTGGAATTTAGACTCTGAAATATATAGAATTCACATTTTGAATTCTTTATAAAAAAGAATCCAAATATCCATGTATTATAGATTCTAAATGTTAACATGGTTAGACTCCAAATTCTATTTTTTCTTAGTCTCCAAAAAAAAGGTATGGTTAAGTTACTTGACTTTCCTTATACATTTTATTACAATGAAATGATATCATGTAAAATATTTCTAACAAACCATTGGTTGAGTGACACATGTACATGTCCTTCTAAGATTCAATGAAAAATGTGACAATTGGAGGCACTAGTACAAAAACCTTTTTTTACATCGCTGTTTTTCACATCGGTTTTTTAGAACCGAACCGATGTGAAAATATCTAAAAATAATTTTCTTACATCAGTTATTATATAGACGATGTAAAAATACACTTTCTCTGATTTTTCACGTCTTTTATATAAGAACCGATGTTAAAAATCCATTATATCTAATTTTTCACGTCGGTTATATAATAAATGATGTGAAAAATCAATGTACATCACTTTTCCATGTCAGTTATTTAATAACCGATTTGAAAAATCCATTTCCATGAAAATATATTAAAATTTTCGCTTGTTTTTCACTTTGGTTTTTATAAAACCAAAGTGAAAAAGCGATTTTGAAGACTTCTTCACTTCAGTTATTTAAAAACTGACTTAAAACTGTATTTTTCATGTCAGTTATTTAATAATAGGCATTAAAACTATTTTCAGAAATGTAGTTCATTTCCCAAGAATTAATTTGACAGGTCACAGAGCTCAAATATAGTTACGGATTAAATGTTATGTCTTTCAGAAGTTGGAATTTCCTAAGACATCATTTAGAGATGATCAACTTCTGAAGGAAATAACATTAAATCTTTAACTCCGTTTGTTCTCTCTAACCTATCAGATTAAATCTCGAGATATGAAATAAATTTGTGTAAAGTTTTTTCATGTGGGTTATTAAATAATCGATGTGAAAAATAACCTTTGACGTCGGTTATTAAATAACCGACGTGAAAAAGTCATGAAAATCAATTTTTCACATCCGTTTTATAATAACCGACTTCAAAAAGTGACGAGGATTGATTTTTCATGTCGGATTTATAATAAACGACTAGAAAAAAGTGAAAATTTTAATATCTTTTCACGTCGGTTATCTTAAAACCGACGTGAAAGATAATTTTAATATCCCGCGAACATGAAATTTTAAATTTTTTACATCACGTCATCGATATTTTAAATTTCTGCCTAAAATTTTTAATACCGCATTTTATATTAGAATCTCAATTATATGTTTCCATTATACACATATCATAATTTAACCATAATTTATTTCAATCATTATCGTTCCCCCAAATCGACTCCTTTGATCTTCTACGTGAATCAATTATTTCTTCTTTCCGCGATCTTGTCAAGGTTTATTTATTTATATATCCATGATTTAGGGTTTTTATGATTTTTTTTCTTAATTGATATACCATTTTACAATCATTTCATTCAACCATCATTGTTCCACTGAATAAACTTGTTTGATCTTCCACCTGAATCAATGATTTCTTTTTTCCACAACCTCATCATGATATTTGTAATTATTTTCCCATGATTTATATTTTGTATGAGATATTTTATTAATTGATTTACCATTTAACAATTATTAATTTATTACAATTATGGATTATTATTTATATCATGCTCAAACATCAAATCCCCCTATGGATTCAAAAATTATTTCTAACATGCAGCTACAGTTGGATCATTCAATCTTTCCACAAAAAAATATCAATCTTCTGATGGTCATAACATTTGATCTGTAACTCCATTTGAGCTCAATGACCTGCCAAATGAAAGATTAGGAAATTTTCTACAGCATGGTAGAAATTTTTTACATTGGTTATTTAATAACCGAGGTTAAAAATAACTTTTAACATCGGTTATTAAATAAAAGATGTAAAAATGGGGTTTTAATGTCGGTTTTTTCAAAAACCAACTTAAAATGGATTTTTAATGCCATTTCTAGAATGTATTTCACGTCAGTTTTTTAAAAACTGATGTTAAAAACCATAAAAACTCATTTTTTAAATCAGTTATTAAATAAATGGCATAACAAATCATATTTTTAATGTCACTCGCAATAATGTCGCCTAAAAAAGGATGTTAAAAAGCAAAAAAAAACAACATAGAAAAAGGTTTCTGTACTAGTGAGGAGGTTGCCGAATGTTGGGGTTTTGCCTATAAAATAGAGCTCATTTGAACGAGCTCATGTGGGAGGTGATCTGTTTATTGACCTAGAGATTATATGTTGTGAAGTTATTTCTAGAGAGAGAAAGACTCTCATGATTTGTGCTGATCTGAAAATATTGTTTAGGTTTCTTAGTGAGACTTCGATTATTGTTGAGTACAACTGAGAGATTCTTGGGATAGGAAGAAAGAGGTGCTGACTATCTTAATGTTCGAGGGCTTCTGGGGAAAGGAAGATAGAGGTGCCGAATACATTAAAGTTGGATGGCTTCTAGGGATATCAAGACTGATTCCTATATTTATAGAGGTCTTACCTTGGTATGGGTAAGACAGACTTTTTTGAATGTATAAATTAAATTACCTTTATCCTACATTGTTAGATACCCTGCTCTTTGGGTTAAAAGATTTTATACCTATTACTTTTTTTGTTTCATGTATATTTCTACTATATTTTGATAATGGAAGATATTATAACCTTCTTATACTTTCTTATTTTTTATGTTCTATGATATATAAGATTTTATACGCTTTAAGGTGGAATCATTACCTATGTAAACATTCCTTATGTTTTCTTTCTGAAACCATATTTACAGAACCTAGAAAGTTTGTCTCATAGAACTATTTTAGGGTTTGTGAATTTAACTTATTTTAAAAATGTTAGACACAGTTTTCCTTAATGTTAGAAATGATTTTTAAACTTACATTTCACCCCCTATTGTAATTGAACATCTTTATTTACTATTTCTATACAACACTACCATCCCCTGAAGATTTGATAAATGAGATTCATAAAGCATGAATTTTTTGGTTGAGGCCATCATTTCTCCCTTCAAAAGCAATTAGTTTTCTTTATTCCCTTCATATAAACAAAATCATATGGTAATATTATAATTATTAAATTAACAATGGCAATAATTCCTATTAATTATAATGATTTTCAATGTCCTATAATTACCTAATATTTTATTTAATCACCAATTACATCAGTTTCAATCAATGTTTAATATTCTTAATTTTAAGAATGAATATTATATTACTAAAATTTCGTTTACTATTAAAAATATTCTTCACAAGTGCGGTAATAGTATGAATTTGAGATGATCCATATTGTTCAATTCTATTAATTTTAATTTTTTATAATTTTTCCATTATAATATTATTGATTTTACTAGGTTTAATTTTTGACTAAATAAAATGTTTTCAATCAATAAAATAAAGTTATGTATTTGTGTTTTAATCTATAAAAAATTACAATATATTTCACATATGCATATATAGAAAGGAAAGTTTATATATAAGTCCATGAGTCTATATGTTATTCCCCCTTTTGTAAATTTCACCCTTGAAATCACATTTCATACCATAAAATAGATGATGGTACTTATGTCTCATCACCCCTTTTGGTTACAATGTTTCCCCATCAAACATATAGTTCCTTCACATTAATTATACTATTTTAGTCTCATTATTTCATTAAATATTGACTCTATGATCCATGATCTTCACTGAATTATCCCTGCATAAAAGGTCATTATCCAATGGTACAACCATTGGATTTAGTAAATGTGAAGGTTATGTTATTTAATTTCCTTAATGGGGATATATGGAACACATCATGTACTTGATAATTGTTAGGTTATAGTACTATTTGATAGGACATAACTCTAATGTGATCATGAATCCCAAATGGGGTGATGTTTTTATGACATAGATTTACTTTCTTCACAAACCACATGAAATTTTTTCACAGTGATATATAAGGGAATACATTATTTAGGACCTTGAACTCTTGGTCTTACTAATGATTGTTAATATATATTTTACATAAAATTATTTCTGAAATAATATGAAACTCAATGGTTTGAACCTTCCCACCCATCAATTGGACAAGTTAATTTCCTATACAATTCTTTTTGCTAACATTATTCTAGATTATTGGATTCATTCACCTCTTCCCATTAAGGGCCTCATAAGGATCTATTTAAATTCATAAATGAAAATTATTATTATATGTGAAATCTACCATGGGAAGGTGTTGATTCAAATAACATTTAAAATCCATTGAACATGATCTCAATATATCCTCCTATGATTTAGTAGTGATTGACTACGCCCCAAATGGCATTATGGAATTTACATTTCTAAGAGAGAACTACAATGAAATTCCTAGGGATGTTTTCCAATTTTATATACATGTATGGGTAATGGTTCAATTGTACCCTTACACATCTGTTAATCAAACTTAACATATTATAATATCAAGCATTATGATAAAAAAAGTACAAAATCCCGATTCATGTGGTCTAACTAGATATTTTCCTTCAGGTATCTATACATCATAGTGCTAATTGGATGAATCATGAATGTTTAGCTATCTATATCATCTAAAAGACAACTATTTTGTTCTAATTTTGATAGGACAATAATACGGGATCATCTTCCACTTTATTCACCTTCCCAATATATTAAAGGATTGAATAGTCATAATTTCTTAACATTTTTAACCATAATTATTTCAATATTGTGATTATTTTTTGTGTGAATTTTTTCATTAGGTTCTTATGTCCTGTATATATGTCACACTTCTCCTCATATAGCTAGTTTCACCACATCATTAATTATAGGATTACTTCATTAAATTACAAAGAATGTATCATAAATTTCATATCATAGATCATCAATTTTCAAGAATTTTATGCAGTCACATTATCACTTTTAATTAGTACACAACCAATTTACTTCAAGATTCCATTGTTAGAAAAATATTAAAATACATATCATGCTCTTATTTATTCTTAGAGTAGAAAAAAATATCATATATATTGAATATAATTTTTTTTGAGGTTATCTATAAAGACTTTATTAATCCAATATATAATTATTTATGGAGAATTAATTAGTCAAATGGAAGAAATCTGGACTCATCATGCCTATACCTTGAATGAAAAGAATAATGGGTAATATCCTCTTTCTTCCCCATTAATTTTTAATATCTATAAATGTTGTAGGATTTATGGATATTTTCTAAAAATTACTCAATCCATAGAAGGGAATAATTATTTTTTATGGTGATATTGTTGAGTTCATTATAATTATTACAGAGATATAGTAGACCAACATTCTTCTTTATTAAATTGACTTTTTCAACACATGGTAATTCTCATGACCATATAATTCAATTATCCAAATTTTATTATAGTTTCATCCTTAGTTATTTCAAATGTATATAGTCCATTATTTATGGAGTGTTGGATATCAATAGATCATTGTGTATAGGTTAAATTAATATCTCAGCTTCTTGATTTGGAGGATACTCATGCCATTATTCAAAGAATAAATCATTACAACCCATTACAACAGTCTTGTCTTCATGATTGATCCTCTCCGTTCACGAAATCATTCAATGGACATATGATTTTTCATAAACAAATAATACCCATTTTTGAGAATATTTTTCCTAATACAATTCATGTCCCCCCTTGATCTCATATATAATTAGAGGATGATTTTAGATACATACAAATATTTACTTCTAATGAAAATAGATGTTTTCTCTATATAAAGACTTCTAGTCCATGCGCTTCATAACATAAAATTCTAATAAAGGCAGGATTAAATGTATTGTTGTAATATTTATCCCATAAATAATTAATGGGGAAGTGTTATATTATTGAGATAAAATAACTTCAAAATTTGAAATTTTCACTAATAACCCATCCTGTAAGTTTTAAGGCGGTGCATGATATGAATGAATCTTTAGAACCCAAATAAAAATGGGAATTCACTATTCTAAGATGAATAACTTGTATATCTATCATTATTTTATTTTTAGAATCCTACATTGAATTTTTTAAATAATAATATTTGTATTATATCAGGGACTTGGAGGTAATTATATTTTACAAACCATGGATTTAAGAAATGGATTCCATAATTTCCATGTTCTGGGTAATTTAATCATTGGATGATATTCTAGGTTTTTACCTAGACATTATTTTATTCCACAATATCTATAATGACCCCAAATCTAGAAACCCAGAGACAATTTATAATTTAACACATTGTCATAAGATACAACAGATCACATCACCAAGGATCTAATAATTTATTTGTCTTGATGAACCAAATACATACATTATTTTCCTTTTACATTTGATATCAAATAAAAACATTATAAATATAAATTATAGATATCCTTCAAACTCATTCATAGATTCCTTCTTCATATCATGGGGAATGGTAAAAAGCAAGGCTTAGATAACATACATAGAAAGTGTTGAATACAGTGGAAATTATCATAAGTAAATAATTAATAGTAAATATGAAATGTTAAATAACTTAAACTATTTTTCTTTATATAAATATCCTTAGAATGAAATGAATCAATGGATAATATCAAATTAATAATCCCATGGATAATAATAAATAGACTTGTAATGAAGGAAATGTATAATGAAGGGTTTCATGATCAAGGAATTGTGCCGAGATATTTTTGAGTATACGTTGGTAAATTCCAAATACCCATTTAACAAGTATAGAGAACTGTTTTGTCTTATGAGACCTATTATTGTATCAAGGGGATATCCATAACTATAATCCACTTGTAACTTTATGTCCAATGCCATCCTTATATTTTGAATGATCAATTTAATTAATAAAAAATATACTTTATCAATAAATATCTCTATTGAGTAAAGAATAACGAATATCAATATTTTCCATAAAAATAATATAAATTTCATTATAAAATTAAATATTTATGAATTTTATAAATTATAGGTAAAACGATTATCCATGATTCCAAAAATTGGATATGGAAGAAAATATTCTCAATCAAGAAGAGAAACAAGATAGAATTTTCTTTTAAACATTAAATTGTTTGATTCCTATTCCAAAGAGAGGAAAAGTTGAATGAATTGAAACTCCAAAAATTTACATTGGTTAATAAAATATATTGTATTAATGGAGGTTAAATATTAAGATCCATTCAATGAAAATATAAGTAATCCCAAAAATGATACTGTAAAAGTAATTTCATACATTATTGTTATCTCTTAGTGTTGAACAACTTAAAAGAGTAAATTGAATCAAAATATTAAATACCATGAATAAATAATGATTCATGTTAAATAAAACAAATAGAAAATATATACCCAAAAAAAATGAAATAGTTGAATAAAAGAAAATATTTATTAATGAAGTGGAAATTGAGATGAAAACACCTAACCTCATGATTATACTTAGTTGAATGTGATTTTACCTCTTGTATAATAAAGTATTATTTATTATACATACATAATAGAACCATATATATATATATATAATATCATACATGGTCTACTTATAACATAATATCAATCATTTTTTACAATATATCATTATTATCAATGTTTTACTAGTTAACTAACTAAATTTCCACATATGATTTGATTATAAAACTAATACAAAATAGGATATTAAAAACTCTAGAAATGGCCTTTATCAGTGTTAGAAAAGGGTCGACAACATGAGTGATGTTAAAAGCCCCATACTTTTATCAGCGCTTCATAAGGTGTCACAGCGAGATTTCTTTATCAACACAGTTGAATGGATGATAAATTAATTCTATATCACCACTTTTTAAAGATCTAATAAATAAGATCATTATCCATACTATAAAAAGAACTGATAAAAATCCATATTGCAATCTTTTGTAACAGCACACTGCAGCACCACTACACTGGGATGTTATAACACACAGCATCACCAGAAGAACCAGAAACACCAGAAACACACCAAATATATCATAAAAATAAGCCCCAATATAAAATTTAAAATAAATGCAATTTATAACAAAAATACAAAAAAACTTATATTATAGATATTTAAAACATTATTTTATAAAATTACATAAATAAAAATTATTAAATAAAAAAAAATCTGAAGTGTCTATGTTTCCATGATTTCTATTGCTATTTTCTGTTGAACTGCAAACACTGCATGTGCATCTTTAAAAAACCACATCAACACGATAAAAAGAATCCACCTATATAAGAAATGAAATATTATGTGAATTAGAAAAATAAGAAATAAATTAAACATAAATATGAAATAATGCATTAATGAGATGGAAAAAGAATTTAATGTGAAAAAATCAAGATTACCTCTATGATTGAGAAGATAAACCGTCGTTTCTCTTCCTTTAGGGGATGTGGATTTAACTTGAATGAAATTGATAGATGCATCAATTCATGGTTGAAAATATTTTAAAGTATAAGAAGCATGAATGTTGGACATATCACCACAACATGAACAAACCAAACCACCTGTATAAGAAAACAACTATTATATGTGTAATACTAAAAATAAATGAATTAATCACAAATATTAAACAATATTTTAATTCTATGGATAATGAGTTTACTTTTTAAACATCAATATTACCTCTGTGATTGAGCAGAGGCAGTTTCGTTACTCTTCCAGTAATGGAAGTGTAGGTAACATGAATGAAAGAAATATATTCACCAACGTATGAGTGAACATAATTTAAGGGAGAGGAAGCATAAATTTGGGACAAAGAACCGCAACTCGAACAGTAGAATCCCCCTGTATAAGAAAACAATTATTATGCGTGTAATAATAAAAAGAAATTAATTATACCTAAATATGAAACAATAAATTAACTATATGGACAATGATTTTAATGTGAAAACATCAAGATTCACTAACATAACACAATAAACTTACCCAGTTACATATGGTTTCCTTTTATTTGTTCTCAATCAAGTTTCACATTCACATGTCACTAACACAGAACATTTATAATCACAAGTCATTCCAAAAAACGTACACATAATGTGCCACTACATGCACCCCCAAACCCCATTTGAAAACATATACACACTAAATCCTTTCAAAAACATACCCCACACATATTATGTTTGTAAATAATTCATTTACAAGGATTTTTAGAATGACCCCCAAAGGCACTGCAAGGCTTTACATCAACACACCCATGTTCACATGAAAATGATACTTTTAAAATCAAACACACCTCATAACCACATCGAACATAAATTATAACACTTATATAATTTAATAAATCTATTAAATAATTTATGAAACACTTAAAATTAACAAAACTAGAGTTTAATCTAATTCATGACCAATTTCGTAGAATGACCTGTTTTTACAAATTTGTATGCAACCTGAAATCATTTTCAAAACACATCTTCCATCCATTAAAACAATTTACTATTAACATTGAAAAAAATGGTACAACATGTTCAACATGGGAAATTATGTCAATTACCATTGAGAACATACGTTCAAACCTATCCTCATTTATACACCTTTGAAAAAATGAATTTTTACCTTCCAAATTACTATAAAACCCTTCCATAGAAGACCACACTAAAACATACAAACAAAAAATATCCATTTTCTATTAAAAATCCCAAATCCAACACACATCACACCCAACCATCATAAAAAAAATTTCATCACTCATTCCACTTAATAAACCATTTCCACATCTCAAATTTGATTTCTAAAACAAATTCTTCATTATTTAAACACTTCACAAATCATACTCAATGTCAGACAAAAAGACTAACATGCCCAAAATGATTCATTTCCCATCTAAAATCTTTTTTCAACTCATGCACACCTTAAGCACTCACAAGAAAACATTTCACAATGCTAGAATAATCAATTGAAATCACTAATTGATTTTTCATAACAAGTCCTTTATAGAAACATAATAATTTTTCATTACAATTTTTTTTTCAACACAAATTCGTGTCAAATAATTGCCAAAACATGTTCAATCCACAAAAATAAACTATAGAGCATACAAAAATTAACCATGATAGAAAATTAAATTATCTAATATTTTTAGGAGATATAACCACCTTCCTCGAGCTTAGAAATTTCCTGAAATTGATGCCGAACCCCACCCACAACGCAAGCACAATAGAAACCCATATTTCAGTCAAAAAGTTCATTACATTGGAGAGACAGACGCCCGTAATAGTCATGTGGTGTGATTCGAACATTGATTCACCAAGGAGGATCACCAACAACAGTCGAGTTGTTTGATTCGAGCTTTGATTCATCGAGGAGGAGAGATGATAGTAGGTGGATTCTGCAGAAATATCTTAATATCAGGATGAGTTTGAAAATGGTTAGGTTATTTAAAATGGATCGGGACACTTTTATCAATGCTTCTAAATAAGCATTGATAAAACCAATATTTATCGGTACTAAAATTTGAGCACTGATAAATCTTAATTTTATCTGCACTTTATTTAGTATATATAAATACTCATATTTATTAGCCCGTTTTCCATGATAATAAATATTCCCTTATCAGTGCTTACTAGTGAAGTACTGTTTAGAGATTTATAATTATAAATATAAATAAAAAATAGTAAAATATTTAAAAATATGAAATGATTATATATAAATATCAATATTGTAAATATATTCTTATCTAAATATATTTATTATAAATGTATAATTATTAGTTTCAAATTATAGAAATATTTTTAAAAAATATTATTTATATCAGTATATATATTTATATAATAATACATATTTATTTAATATATAAATATAAATATAAATATAGTAAATATTTTCATTATTTATGTAAATTTATTTTAAATTTATAAATTAGATAAAATATACATAATTAATAATGATAATTATTTAAATAATTTTTAAAAAATATTTATTTATTTATAATTATAAATATGTAATTTTTTAAAAATAGTGACTCTAAATTTATAAATATATTTATTTATAAATACTTTTTAAAAATACATTTTTAACATTATTAATGAATACATTTTTTATGTGCATGAATATATGTTAAAATGAGTGAAATTGATTAAATTATAAATAATTTCAATTTAAAATATTGAAGAAATGGATAAGTTTGGGGTCTATGAATTGTATATAAAAATGAATTAATTATATATATGTAAAATAAATATAACACACATTGGATGTATGTTAAATTGAAAAATAAAATGACATTCAATTATATGTCCAGTACTATGCAATTGTACTAAATATTTTTAATACATATTAATTTTTATTTATAAACCATTATCCAATAAATATATTAATATTTAATGTAAAGTGTATATATATATTTTTAATATATATATATATAATATTTATATAAATTAAAATATATCTATATAATTAATAAATACAATTTAATAACATTAATTATCATAATTATATAATTAATAAAACGTTTCATAATTAATAATGTATAATCAATCTATTCATTTTTATCTATAATTATTTAATTAATAAAATTTTTAATATTTTTTTATAATAAACGCATTTTTTTATTTTTAATGTTTGTAATTATTTCATTTTATTTATATAAATACTAATCTACACTAAAAACAAATCTTTGATAAATGATACCCTATATCAGCACTAGAATTAAAGCACTGATAAATGATACCATGTATCAGTGCTAAAAATAAAGCACTGATAAAAGATATGCTTTATCAGTGCTAAAAATAACACGTTGATAAATAATACATTTATTAGTGCTTAAAATAAATCACTAATAAATGTTGTATTTTTTCAGTACTAAAAAATATGTTCTTATAAATGGTTATATTTATTCGTGCTAAATTAAGCATAGATAAATATTTTATTTATCGTCATTTTGTTATAGAGATAATAATTACCAGTGCTGTTAAAGGCGTTTTTTAGTAGTGTATGTTATGGACCTTGTGTCTTGATCATTGTTATATAATATAAGAATTTTATTTCATGATATAAAAATCATACATGTTAATTATATTTATATATATTTAGAATCATCTACAAAATTTTAACAGGAAAAATTAATAGCATCGCTTTGTGGAGGTGGTAGTCAACAAGTACGCATGAGAGATGTCCTCATTATTGAATGGGTGAAAGGGTACGAAGTAGATCATATAAAAAAATGTACTAATTATTTCATAAATACAATATATATTCATTATTTCCATCATTATAATAATCCATGTGAGGTGGTGATGGAAAAAAAATTACATTGGTTCGTGAGGTGGTAGTTTGTCGTACACATGATCCAGTGTTTTGTTTCCAATTTGATGGGGAAGGAGATGGATAAATATTTTTTAATTAATGTAATAAATTATCAATATATGGTATATATTGATCCTATTATACTTTAATGGCTATTACATAAATTTAGGTGGTAAAAGAAAAATAGAAACAAAAGTGTTCTGTTAAAAAGATTACATATTATTTGGAAGAGTTCCCTTAGATCTCCACATAATAACCCCATGATTGGTTTTATTGAAAAACATAACTTTTAAAACATGTATGGAGATTTTTTAGAGATATTTTTATATGGTGTTTTAAGCCAAATGGCTCGATAGGGTGTTATAAGTGACCGGGGGTTACCTTTTATAAGTGAGGTAAGTAGAACACTTGTAAATTTTCAATGTCTAAAAATATTATTAATTCACATTCATGGGAAATTGGATGAAAATATTATCTATTTTGAAGGTGATATAATATAGGGTAGAAATATCTTCATAAAATATGATTTATATAAGTTTCAAATCTATCATAACCGTTATATATTTATATTAACCCCCAGTAAACCCTTTTAAACCTTTAACTGTGGTAACCAATTCAAACTGTTTTTACTAGTCATAATGGAGAAAACATAATGTGAACACAATACCAAAAGTTTAAATTATAATTAAAAATATTGAAATCTTACAATCAAATTCCATTCCAATAAGTGGAAGACATTAATTTTAACATAAACCAGTAAAATGTAATGAAAAATAGGTTTTCTTGAAAATTCCTTTTTAAAGCATAAGATGATCATATGTTAAACCCATGGATAATAATAATAATTATATGGATTTAAATTAATAAATTTAGATACATATTTTATAAATTTTATTCAAATCATGGAATAGTAGACTTAATTTTTATTAATAAAAAAAATAGTATGCACTTGAAAACAATTTTATGTAAAATGACCATTTATCTGAAAATGATATATTCAGTATTTATATGTAATTTAAAATAAATATATGGTTAATTATAAATATTCTAATAAATTAATATAAATTAAATGAGGAATAGTTAAATAAGACTTTGTCAATTATTCCAAAATGTTAAATTTTGGACATACATTCTATTCTTATTTTGACATAGTCAGTCCAAAATTGGAATTCAGTATATCAAATTAGATTTCTTGTTCCATGAAATATTTAAATAATTATTATAATGTAGTTTTATGAAAATATTATCTTACCCTAAAATAATATAATCTCACGTGTTTCATTCTTCCTTCCTTCAAAGATTTCATCCTCAAAATTTTTATAGATATTACTTTCAAAAAAATGTGGGTGGTTATTCTTCAAAACATAATCAAGTCACAAAATTATTTCATTTTTTTATAATTTATCCAAATTATAATTACAATTTGATTCATCTAGTTTTAAAACACTTTTATCTTATTTCATGAATAGTTAATATCTCTTCATAGTAAGATATATTAGGTTAAAATTCTATTTCTTCATAGGTGATGACATGTGTTGGGTATGGAATATACATCCTTAACAATGTGATATAGAACACATCATGTACTTTAGAGAGGCTCGATGTCATTTCCAAATTTTAATCCAAAACTCCAATCCATTAAATAATTTCAAAGGACTGATATACCTAAGGATTATTTTTTCATTCTTGTTGAATCTTATAACAACGTTCCATGAAGATGCTTTTAAGAAAACTCGATCTCCCACTTGATAATCCAAATTTTTTCCAAATTGTATGTAATGAGTGTGTGAATAAACCATTTCATTTCACCTAGAAGAAAATAGATATGTGTACGATATTAATAACACTCATGATGCACCAGTAATGATTGAGATAATTTCCAATCCACCCCCATTCAGAGTTGTTACACCTAGGATGATATACACCACAACCACAACCACATTCTAGTATCTATTCATGGATGTATTTAAAAGGAAAACTATAATTTTTATTCTATACCAAAACAAATTATATTATCTTATATATAGAATTATCATAAAATACATTCATAGGGTTATCCTCTATAATCTTTGTTTTCCAAAATCTAATTCCCAAGGTTTCTATAAAACATTCTAAAACACCAAAACTGAGAACCCCATATATGGTAGCCCAGAGCTATTATCCACTTTATTACATTTGAATCAGATAAAAGAGTTCACATTAACAAGGTTCTACCAATTTGGTAGATGTTAAGAGTTATAAATATATGTTATTTCAATTTTATATTGGAAATAAAATATAAATAATAGTAAATGTAAAAATTTGTAATCCTTGAAAATCATTCATAGATTACTTATTTATATCCAAGGGAAATAAAAAAATAATTGTGATCTCAGACACTTAGTATGGGTTGTGAACATCAAAATCTATAATGTGTAAATGTGGAAAAAACAATATACCAAATTAAATAACTAAAAACATAATTAATTTAATGAATTACTTTAAAAAAATTAATCCATGAATGATATCAACGTAATAATATCATGGATACTAATAACTAAATTGGAAATAAATGAAATGTATAATTTCAGATATCATAATCAAGGTATTGTGTAAATATATTTTTAAATATGGGTTGGTATATAAATATTTTATTATAAATATAGAACATTATTTTTCTCAGTAGACCTATTGATGCTTCGATGAACTATCTATATGTAGGACCCACCTATAATAGCTTGTCAAATGCATTCCTCATATATTAAATGATTAATTTAATTAATAAACTGCAAAAAATTTCAACAAATATTGGTAATGAGTAAAAAATATATATTATCATGATTTACCCATTAAATAAAATATTTTTAGTAGTGAAATGGTTTATAGAAATATTATATTATTGAGAAAATAGCAATATCCATGATATAAAAAATATACATGTAGAAGAAAATATTCCCATTCAAGAATATATATATTCTTGTATTTTATTATAATCATTTATTTATCTGATTAAACTTACAAAGAGAGTAAAAATTAGATAAAATAAATGATATTACTTAATTATTAAGAAGATAATAACATATATTGGGTTTATTAATGGTATATTATATGATTCTTTCAATTAAAAATATTATAAATCCTAAAAAATGCGATTAAAAAACTAATTTCATACCGCTTTGAAAACATTTTAAATGTTACCCATTGAAGGAATAAACAATAATGGAATCATTAAATATCATTAAGAAAAATATATTGATGATAAATATAAAAATTGGTAAACATATTCATCACATAAAATAAAAGAGGTTCATAATACAAAATATGTCTCAATGAAGTGGATATTGAGGCAAAAACTACTAACCTCATGCTTCAAAATATTTTAACATGATTTATACTCCTCTATATTAAATTTATATTTATTATAAATACATTACAAAACAATATATATATCTATAATATCATATATGTTCCCCTTGTAGAATCATATTTCAATAGAATACATTAATAATGATTAACATATCTTTTAGAGGTGGTAGTCAACAGGTACACAAGAGTGGGGCTATCATTTTCTAATAGGATGAAGGTTAATGTTACAACCCAGAGTTTATGAATTATTTTTAATATATTTAAATAAATTAGAATTATATTTTACTATATAGTATTATTCATATAAATAAACCCATAAAACATTATTTCATTAATAATTACTATTACAATAATTAGCAATAAAACCAATTAAAAAAACAGACATAACAATTGAACAAAAAAAATATATAATAGAAAATAAAAAATTTGAAAATATGGATCCCACCAATCTATTAGAATCATCTTCCCCACTGCCAACACTATAGAAAAGAAAAATATAGTAAATCAATAAATATAATAGAAAATGTATATATAGAACCTTGTTAAAATTTGAATTGATCAATGAATCAAGAAAAGTATAGGTATCTATTAGAGGTAATGTGGTTGTTTAAATTGTAATTTAACTTTTGGAATAATAACCTGATAGTTGGGAATAGAAATTGAAATCGTTGGGAATAATAACCTGACTTTTGAAATAGAAATTTTCCCACAAAATAATCATTTGTGATATAAATACTATTTATCATAATTAATTTTGGTAAACATAATTATTATAATGTAAAAATATCACGATTAAAAAACTGAAATAAAATATAATTACACTTTTAATAAATTGTATTTAAAATATTTTGTAAAATTCATAATTTTTATATTTAAAATAAAAACTACATATTTTAATTTTTTTTTATAAACATAATTTAGATTTTTAAATAATTAAATCTAAATATTATATGGGTTAGTTGTTGTAAATTCGTTAAAATACGTAATTTATTAAGTGAATAGTAAAAATACAGTTTTCAATACAATTGGTGTATTATAAATTACATTGGTCATGATGTAATAATGTGTCAATACTTTATAGGAAAATAGGAATTTAAAGGAAATATTTAATTTCATAATTGATTTATTAAAATAAAAATAAATTAAATTTCAATCCCAAAAATCATTTTTCAAAACCTAAAGTAAAAAAGTGGTCCCTTAACATAACAGTTTCTCTTTTTATCCAAATACCTTTAAATAATATAAATAATTTGATATATAATCAGGATTAAATGTATTATACAAAACATATTATCTTTATATATTATTTATATAAAAAAATATTAAATTGTACATGTTTTACTTTTGATATATTATTTTATATAATATTTTATTCTAAATATAACCCCCTCCTCAAGTATAAGAAACACCACTCCCTGTCTATGAAAAAACAATCATACCCTCATGAAAACTTATATACTCTATCAAAATTTATTATCCCAAGACCCTTAGAATCCTTAGGGACATTCGGGAGTAATCCATTTCCAAACATCAAGGGAGTTTTAGTGCCATACAAGAGAAGTTACACTAAAAATTAAGTATGTTTAGATCAACAATTATATTTTTTAATTTTATTCTTTATCACTTTATTGTTTCACCATCATTTTCAAAAAAAAATATTTGAATTAATTCAGTAGTATTTTAACATTATATAAATTATTTTAACCTACTTTATTTATCATATTTACTATATATATATATATATATAAATTTCCAGCATCCCTTTCCCTCTCTTTTGATAAGGCCCTGTTAGTGGTTGGTTAGCCTTCTATAGAGATATTTCCATGTTAAATAATATAACTATCATCATGGATGGATATTATGAATCACATATAACATATAGATATTTAATTATATGATTTTTATTCGTTTGGATTTAATTTTACCAATTTATAATTTACATATATCAAAATAGAAAAATCGAGGAAAAACCAGAATTTTATTTAAGTAAATAATGATAAAAATGACTACCCTACAACAAACGAAATTAAGAAATAAAATCAAATAACTATGATTGATAAATAGTGGTAAAATATAAAAAAATCAATTCTAGATCAATTTTTGAATAAATAAAGTTTTATTTTTCATGAGGTGGAAAAGAGATGAAATAAATCTGGAATTAATGTAAGAGGATTCTCAATCCAACCTCATTTTCTTCAGGTTATCCCACTATCTAACCATATTTCTTATTTATATTATAATATTTTTCCTTAAATATAATTTCATAATTCATATATTTTATATTCAAGGATATACATTATTTCTCTTTGTTTTATAATCCAAATATGATGATTTTCCAAAAATTATTTATTTCCAAAACAGATCTTTTACTTCTCTTGATTTATTTCTTCTTCAATAAGGAATGATTATGTTTATTCCAAGTATGTTTTCCCTTCCTCATTTTGGAACCCCAAATTTATTCATGAAATTATTCTTGCTGAAAACAATATAAATCCCATTAATTTCATGTGATATTTCATGACAGTGATTATTATATGTTCAATATGGCATGCATGATTATGTAAATATTATGATGATATGGGTCGGCCCAAAACTACATATCCCTATAATTCATTGGGTAGTTTGATGTATATCATGAGCTAATTTTTATTACTCATAAACATGAAACTATCAATGTTCACAATTATTATTTTATGATATTACACATATCTAATGTGAGAACATGATGCTAGATTTTTTCACAACTATGTGTGATATTTTTCCACCATTACATGATGTTTCATTTTTACACATTGTTATATTCCATGAATTTATCAAATGTTTCCTTCATGATTTTGATTTTGATCCTTTTCTTTTTATATTGTTATATTTATTATTGTCATTAATGTTATATCGATTCACGCCCCTTATTCATTCTATTACTGGGATTTTACCTCATCCCTTTCTTTGATGTATATCATTAGGTGAATACATGCACTATGAAGAATGTGATATTTTATAATAATATAGAATAAGTATTTAAATAAATTTTTATGCTTTATAATGTATAATTTACGCGTGAGCCTAATTTTACCTTGTTAGTAAACCTTTTGTTCCTACATTTTAATATCCATGATGTTATTTATCTTAAAAATGAGGTAATATTCATATAAGAAAAGTAGGGTCTCTATAGTTGGTATCATATCCAAGATTTAGTTAATTTGGGGATTAGGATTTGAAAAAATTAATGAGAACCCTTAGGATAATACTATGTGTATGTAAACACCCATGAAACATTATTTTAGACAAAGGATAAACGTATGGGTCCCATAAGAGATTAATTTAGTGTTAATTGCTCAAGAAAATATATTTTTTGGATTTGTAGACATATATTTTTTTCAAACCTTTTCTAGTTGAGAAAATGGTATTATCGAAGATAAAGTTTTCCAAGAACCCAAGTGAGGGACAATTAAGCAATTGGCCAAATGACATCCCCAATGTCATGGAAGGTGGAGTTGAAAACATTATGGTGATTACTAGACAGTTATATCTGGCTATAAATAATAACCTAAACCACATGACACGTCCACCCTCACCTAATAAGGAAACAATATCCATTTATTCCTTTACATGACAATGAAAATCAATGTTTAGTGGAACTTCTAATCCACTTTTCATTGAATAGTGTGTTAAATCAATAGATAATATATTTTCTATTGTTTATAGTTATGAGAAGGAGAAGGAATTTTTTTCCATAATTTACTTGGAGAGGCCCATCAATGGTGTGCCTTGATTAGTAACAAAAACATGAAGGATGAAATAGATGATATATAGTGGGATGACATTATGAAAATACTTCTTAATAATTATTTGTCTCAAACTCCTTTAATAAAGTACAAAAGAAAATTTATATTTAGGAAACATAAGGAAGTTTTATCTATCAAAACTTATGGGGAAAACATTAAAACGCATGCATGTTATGTCTTGGTATTTTTATCAACAATGATAGAAAAATAGATAGAGACCCTAGTGGTGTAAAAACACACCCTCAAAAGGATCATTCTATTCAATAATTAAAGAGTTTTTAAGAAAGTGGTTTGATGTTCTCTCAATGTAGATATGGTGTTTAGAGAATGGTCCAATGGTTATTGAGATAAGAATAGAATAATTGAGTTTTGAGCTGGTGGGTCAAATGAGAATGGAGAATAGATGATCCAACTACCCACATGTCAAATAATTAAGAAGAAATATTCTTGGAATTGTCTAAAAGGGATTTTTAAATTCTTCAAGTGCAAGAGAGAAGACCACCAAGCTCATGATTATCAAATATACTAGAAGAAAATGATGACAAGATGAAGGAAAGAAAGGAACCTCCTAAAGGAAACCCCATTTCTCAATTCTTGAACTATGTGGAAAAGGTCACTATAAAGTCAAGTTCAGTAAACCATAGGTCCTTGAGGGTAATTAGTGTTCACAACCACCAAATCCAAAGGAGAAAGAGAAATATTATCCATCACTACTACTAAATACGCATGTGAAAATAATGCAGTATAAGGTAACATAATATTCAATCAAGAATGAAATTTTTTTATTCTAGTTATATTAATTCATTTATATCGTGCAGCTTTTCTAGAACTATTGAATTGAATCCTAGATAAACTAAAGTATATTTATCTGTTAAAATACATAGTGGGGAAATAATTGCATCTGAAGTGTTAAAATATTCTCATATAATCATATGTTGGATGATTTTTCAAGAGAATATCTTAATACTTCCAATGGTGAAATTTTATTCTGTAAAAGTCATGGATTGGATCTCATTATATATTTATCACATCAAATTTTGAGAAAAGGAACTATTTTTTCATATACTATGATATCCAAGGATCCTATATAAATGTAAGAAAGATCATTAATTTCCCTTGTAAAATCTATCAACAGTGTTGTTATTTATGTACCATAAAGAAGAATACCTTTCCAAAATTGTTGAGTCCTTGGAAGGTATCATCCTAGAGGAAATTCCAATTATTTGGGTATACATTGATTTATTTCATGAACATATTCCCAGACATCCCCCATATAATGAAGTAAAATTATTAATAGAGCTCAAACCCAGAGCCACTTCTATCTCAAAATTCCCCAACGGGATTATAACATCCTGAAATATTATAAATAAAATTTCTCATTTTCATTTAATAAAATTTCTCATTTTCATTTAATAAAATGTATTTTTATGTAATATGGTTATTTTAAACACATGCACATAATTGGTTTTATTATATTATATCGGATTAATAATATCCTTAAGAATCATTAACTTTATTAATATATCTATTGAACAATTATCACATGAGTAGTATAAATATATGATTTTAATAAATTAAATCTAAATACATAAAGGGAATGATGGCCTCAACCTGTAAGAACTCAGTATTTCACTCAGGTATGTATCCTTTAATTTTTATTCTAAATCCTTAAATTGTACCTAATATGGATTCATAATGAGTTAGTAAAGGTTACATGGGTTTCTGGGGCTTTTTCGGAGCTCTTTTGGAGAAAATAGACATTGCAGATAGTTTAGAGTAAACTGTGGGGGATTTCGTATTGGTTTTCCAAACCCTGTTAATGGTGTTGTTTTATATAGAGTCACAAAACATGGTTGGCACATTGTTGTGAAACTAAACTATGCGAGAGCCCCTTTTTCCTAGGTACCTGTGCATAGACTGCACATGGTTGGATCAAACCATGAGAAGGATGTGATTTCAGGAAGAGCCGTCTCGCACAGTTTGTGCACGATTTGAAAAACCATGGAGACAAACCATGCACAAGATTTTTCTCTGGGTAATTTTCTAGTTTTTACCTTAATTATCTAATTTAGTCACCCCTTCCCCCTAATTTGATTTTATAAATTGATTGACCTATTTCTATTTCAATTTGGAGCTTTTTGAAGATAAAAACATAGAATCAATTGATCTCCATCATCTGAAATCTGATAGATCATTCATTCAACATGTCGGTTGCACAATGGTAAGTACCTGATTCCTCTTAATTTGTTCTTCTTTTATTTATCTCTTGACCTAGGTATCACCATGTGAGTGTTTTTCACCTTTTCTTAGATCTACTTTGATCTGAGGAAAATCAAGGGCGGATTCTGGAGGAGGAGAATCATAAAACCATAATGTGGGTGGTCTATAACTTATCCCTAATGTTCATTGATTTTGTAATGTTCGTTTGGGGATAATTGATCCCATTAGAGACCGTCTATTAAATATACATTCCATTATTATATTATTTTTCAGAATTGTATGGTTACAATCTTTCCAAATAAGTGATTATTTGTTAGTGGTTTCACCCAACAATCAATCCACCTCATGTAGAGAGTTATTCCATAATTTGGTTTTTAGTGTTCTAACATGTTGGACCAATCGTTCGGGTGTGCCCATGCTTGAAATTCGTAAAGGAAAGCCTTCCTATAATAAATGGTCCATTTTTAAATGAGGATTGACTAATGGCATGTACCATGTTTTTTCAACACTTGACCTGCTTAAGATAACTGCTTAACATGATTATTAAATGTAAAATGTGGAATGGAATTTATACTAAGTATATAAACCAGAATTATTAAAAGAGATTGAATAAAGGGTACATGTTCGTAGCACCCCTTCCATGCTGATGGAATGTAGTGGAGTGAACCTAAATAATTGAATATTCCACAATGGTTAACTAATACTTAATTAAATGGTTGCCATGCTACTTGGACTATCCACACTAATGGAAGACTAGGAATGAACCAATAAATAAATGTTTTCAACTCTACATGACCTATACACACTAATGGAAGGAAATACGTTAACTATGTGAATTGTCTCATGATTACAATATCAAATAGGAATGGATTGACATGATCTCTGCTTGGATTTTGAGTGGAGAATACCTTGGGTATCGGTAACCCCATTAAAATTCAAGGATTCGGCTTGCTTAGGTAGATACCCACCTAGATTTCGGTTCTTGTCTATTCCTTGGATGCATGTTATACTACCATAGCGTTCCCTTTCATTATTCCAGGAAACCTTAGATACACTCCTTAGATCTATCATTGAAAAGTAGGTGACGTGGATACACCCCTTGGACCTAGTCTTTTCTTATACCTGTTTTACATTTGATGCACTCCTTGGACTCAGTAGGCACCTTATTGTTGAAGGCCATGGATTATTCTCCTTGAATTATACTCTTACCACTTATCTAGACTCAGATACTTTTGAGTTAGCTTTCTGTGAGCTTACGTTAACTTGGATATTACCCAAGAACTCACTCAGTAGATATCATTTTCAGTTCGCCTTATTACATCTTGAGAACCTTCACTAGTTATACTATCATGAGGAGATGATAGTGTTGGCTATTCCTGACCCGACCTATTAACATGAAATTGTAATTAGTTAATTAATTAACTTGTTACATGTTCATACACCAGGTGAGGGCAAAAACATGTACTTGGGTATTTAGTTACATTATACTATTTTCTTTACATTATATATGCATGCTTGGACACTACTATATTCCATTACATAGGCCGAATGTTATAGACACTGTCGGTGGTGGCCCACTAAGATTTATCTCCAACCTCTCCAGGCATTTTTTGGTTCCTGGAGTAGATTACGTGGTTTCAGGTACTGACAAAGGGAAGTATACAACTTTCAACTCTTGATTGTGTGTTTATAGGTTAGAGCTTGATAGAAAATGATTGAGTTGGATCTCAGGATGCTTAGACTATTCTTTGTTTTCTTTTACCTTGTTGAACATGTTATGGCTTATATCTTGTAAACATGATTTCCAGTTTTCTAGTGACATGACATTACATCATCATTATTCCAGTTGAAATAATTATTGTTATTCTCGTTTATCTATTGCATCAATTCGCTTCAATTATTTATTTATATCATTTAAATTGCTTATTCTATTTAATTTTCCTTTATTTTCCTTTTTCTATGATACACTATACTAATGAAGGCATATTAATCCCACAAACACACCGTAGGCCCTCTCTACTCATCGGCAGCCTCTGGATTTCAAGATGATGCGCTTGAGGCCATGGAGCCCACCTGGCTCGGGGCATCCGTTAAGTGGCATTCGGGTCTGGGTCATCACAAACTAGCATTAAAGGTGGTTTCTTTTCATTCTTTTCTATTTGGAGATAATATATTAGATAATAGGAACACTTGGGACTTGGTTATAATCCGTTCTTGGGAATCTTAAACCAATGTTGAGTGAAAAAACATAGTTTCCTAAATTATAATTGCTATTCTTCTTTTTCCTATTAAATATGATATTATTTCACCATTGGGTGACATACATGCTATGTGGTGTTAATTGATTATTACTGTTTTGAAAATTTATTTCATAATTAGGTCGATGATATGTGGGAAAGGAGGATCGATACATGCATCATTATTGGAACCTAGAGTTCAAAAGTCATGCATATTCCACGACCATATAGGTCTATTTCACTAATTTTCAATGCTTGATATGCTTGTGATTATTGAGTGATGTTGTGATAGATACATGTACTTATATTACTCGTGGTTGTGATTGAGTTTTTTTCTGTCACAATTCATGAGCTGTATAGGCCTCATGGGTTGGGATGAGTAATTTACCGAGTCGATCCATTATACCCAAAAGAAATGGGTGTTATTTCCAGTTATAGGTGTATGAGAACTGATTCATCACAAATGCCTATCCATTATGAAGTGAAACATGGAATCTAAAATGAATTGGTTTCACATCCCTATTATACCTTGTCTTGTTTATGAAAGGTAAAATAATGAACGTGGAAGTTAACTTCAAAAACACATGAAACTTATACTTGACCACTTATCCATACCTGGCCATCTAAGTGGGTATTTTTGGGTAGTATGCCATGGGTAGTGAGTTTTCTTATGTTCATATTCCATTAGTGATTCTATCTTATGCTTCTAATCTCGTTCTAGGATGCGTGAGTGTAATTTTTAGACCAATGAAACTACGTCTTCATCTTGTCATTTTCCAGGAGGGTGGTGACGACCATGATCTAGACATGGTGGGCACTGAGTTACCAGTTTGTTTCTAGGAGTGAAACTTGAGGGACTTCCTACTATACTAGATATGGGTACTGATGCCCAATTATGTGATAGTTTCACACATCTGATGCAGTCCATGCAGGGTGCTCCACAGGTTGCACCAATGATGGCTGATCAGACTTGAGAGTTCCACAGTAGCATCCTCCAACTTTTTCAGAGGATAGAGGTTCTCAAGCACTTGATTCATGGCTAGAGGAATTGCTATCCATCTTTGAGCTTCTTGAAATGCCTCAAGATTAGATATTCAAGCTTGGTAAATACATGATTTGGGATTCATCCAAGCATTGGCGGAATGTAGTTACCCCAGCCGGTCATCATCAGGGGATGTTATGGTTTGAATTCCAGACTACCTTCTATTATCAGGTCTTTCCTCAGGCACTGAGGGCTGACAGAGTCAATGAGTTCAATCATCAAATCAGGGTTTGTTGTCAGTTATGGAGTATTCAGCTCGATTTTACTCATTTAATGTTTTTGGAAATGCCTCTAGCTAGTGATAGGCTTTAATGTGTTAAAATTTTTTAGGATGGTATCTAGTAAGACATCCTAACATAGGTTAATGTATTTAGAGATCCTAACTTTTATGCAATTTTAATTAGGCCCTTATCATTGAGTGTAACCTGATGGATGACAGAAGTACCTTTTTTAGTGGACCAGTGCCGCGTCAGGCCAGTACTTATTCCGGTGGAAGGAAACGTTCCCTCGAGTTTTTTTGTCATAGAAGTGGAATCCAAAATATCCATTTTGATATCTCTATAGCATTTCATCAGTGTGGAAAACCTAGGCATTAAATTCCCTACTATGAAAGAGAACTTATAGAGAGCCGGGCATGCAGACATATGGGTCATCTTCAGCTCTTTCGCATGAGCATTGAGTGAAAAAGGATCTGTTCCAGGTCCACCTTCTAGAGAGAGTTCTTTTACGCCACATTAGGTGGGTAGTTTGAATAGAATAGACATATCTTGATAAGTATAAGGTCATGGATGTGGCAGTCTGATCGCTAATCACCTATAGTGTTAGTAGAGCAGTCATGATCGTGGTAGTCCATTTGTTGAAAAAGGCTATAGATCAGGTCAGTTGGATGATTTATAGCTGATACCTGAGGATCAGGTTGTATGACCATCTACAATATTAGGTACTATTATAGTATCCTATACTATTGTCCCTTATTTTTTGATATATGTGACTCAAACTCTTTCATTTCGATATCTATTGTGGAATGTCTCGAATTAGATATACTATATCACTATAGTCCAATGACCCTCGATAAACCGTTTGGAATATGGATGGAGGGCGTATAATAGTTTTGGAACTATCCCCTTGAGGTGGATAGTTTCCCTTTCTTGTGTAATCTCTTTGTTCTCGAGATGACGGGCTTCATTTACATTCCACGTATGGACCATTTAGTCCACTATCATGCCTTTATAGATGGATATCGCTGCAGGGTTTCTTTTGCATATCCAAAAGGTAGAATTTATATTTTTTAAGGTGAGTGGGATGTCCAGGATGGGATAGCTAGACAAAAACATCATAGGCTAGGTAAAGTGACCACTCGGATTGTGAATATTTTCATATAGGATCAGGGTTAGCTTCAAAATAATTTCCCTCCAGTAGTTGATTTTTTTAGGGAAGTCTTTCCTGATGAATCTTTTGGATTACATATTAAGAGATAGGTAGAGTTTACAATTGATCTTGTTGTAGGAGTATCTATAGTGTCCATAATTCCATATAGTATAAAACCTACTAAGGTTTGGGGGATCAATAAGTAGATAGAGGACCTAGAGTCCAAAATCGTTATACATCCTAGTATATCATCTTGGGGTTAACCCGTGCTTTTTTCCAATAAGGTGGATGAATACCTTTGTCTATGTGTGGATTATAGAAGGTTGAACTAGCTTACATTTAAGCACTTGTATCCACTTCCTCAAATAGATGATATCTTCGACATGCTCTATAGAGAAAATGTGATCTATAAGATCGATATAAGATCAGGTTATCATCATGTGCGATGAATACCATCAGACATACCTCATAAAACATTCCATTGAAGGTATAGTCTGTAAAAATTTATTGTTATGCCATTCAATCTTACGAACATGCCTGCCATTTTCAGGGATTTGATGAATAGGGTTTTCCACCCCCAATTGGACACTTTTGTTGTGGTCTTTGTGGATGAAATCTTAGTGTATTCCCTCACTCATAACGACTATGCCAAACATCTTGATATTGTTATATGTACACCGAGAGAGAAAAAAATTTATGCCAAGATTTCTAAATGTGACTTCTATATCAACGAAGTCCACATATTAGGCCATATTATCTTAGAATCTGGATTTTTTATTGATCCTAAAAAGGTTAATGTTGTAATTTCCTGGGAGAATCCCATGAACTTGTTTGATATCAGGAGTTTCTTGGGGCTGGATGGATATTGTAGGAATTTCATAAAAGAATTATCATGTCATTTTTTACCTCTTATTGGACTTAAAATGAAAGATGTAAAGTTCCTATGGCCAGAAGCATGTGAGAAAGCCTTTCAAGAGCTAAAAGGGATCCTTGAATTGACACTGATTCTGATTCATAAAAAACCTAGTAATGGTTATATCATCTTAAACAATGCATTATGAATTGACCTTGGAGTATTGTTGATGTAGGAAGAAAAATTTGTTGCATACAGATCTCGGCAATTGAGGCCTCATGATAGAAATTAACCAACGCACGACCTCATTCTAGCATAAGTTTTCCATGCCATACATTATTGGAGAAATTATCTGTTGGGTGTGTGCTTTGTGGTGTTTATAGATTACAAAATCCTTAAGTATATATTTTCTTAGCATGAAATTAACCTCAAACAATATAGATGGGTAAAATATCTACAATCCTTTGATTTTTACCTCTCCTACATGCCCAGAAAGGGAAATGTGGTTGCTGATCCACTAAGTCGAAAAACTCAAACAGAGGCTGTGTGTAACACCCCGACCCCAGTTACCCAGAGTCGGTGCATTATTACATAACATTGGCATGATCACAAGAAAGATAAAGTCTCGAAAGACCAATTAGTTTAGAAGCCTTGGAGTAACTAGATACATTAATAAAGTTTTCATTACATCATAAAATGAAAACTACAACAACATAGTCTATGTATTCCACACTCATACTATCCCTGTAGGTCATTCATAATTTACTTCTTCACAATCCTAGGAAAAATAAAACATTGAAAGGGTTGAGCTCAGATGCTTAGTAAGGATAACAATATAGCAGAAGCTTTCATAGATAAGCATAAACACTTAAGGCAATTTATAACTAAAACAAAAACCTTTTAAACTTGAATTTCAGCATAAAATGGCAAAGATAAAATTCAATAATTCCATTAACTTATTCACATGGATATTCTACTAGTAGAATAATCACATGCAAAATAAATAACCACTTTCATAACGATGGAATGCATAATGCCAGACTATCATAACCACATAGCCAAGGCCTCTTGCTGAGACTACAGATAAGATTTTGTCAAGGCCTCGTGCCAAGACACTAGTTTGTCTCATGAGACCTACCGATGCATCGATGAGATTTAGAGGGCTCCACTAATCACTTATTAATTCCAATGAATTCCTCATATGAAAATTATAAATCATTACATAAATATTTTTATTAAAACTAGCATACGAAATGTCAATACTTTAACCTGAAACAATGAATGGTATAAAAATAGCACATCCAGAGTAAAACATAACTCATTCAATAAAATATGGAAGATTTTATTGTATCATATTAACCTCAATCGATAATAATAATGGATATTGACATTGATTAAAATAATCATCAAACTATTGAGTGAAATATCCCCCTTTTTCTTGAAAACATTTAAAAGCCACACTATTTGTCAAGAAGCCATTTAAAATAGATTTTTAAATCAAAGTGTCCCATACCACATTAAAACTTATAAAATTAATTTTAAATTTAAGACCTTAATGTCCATATAAAAAAATCTTTAAACCCTTTTTAAAACATGGACATTAATGATAATTATTTTGAAGAATAAATCATCAAAACTTTTAAAAATGATATTTTAGTTACAGTTTTTAACTAAAAGAGAGACACTTGAATACAAATAATTGAGGTAATAAAAACATTATAATATCATGAGAATAAATGGATTCATGACATACTATGTCAAAGTACATTATATAAACCATATAATAGTGATTTGGTGTATAACGACAAAGGAGTCTCAATGAAATGTAATTTCAGATGAAACTTCTTATAAACACCATATACATAGGTTAAGGATAAATCAATGGAATAATTATGTGTGAAAAATATGAATACACTCAAAATTATTGGATATTCAGTGTAAATCAATTAGAGGACATTCACACATATTCTTGTAAAGACAACACCAATGAATTGGATATTTAACTCAAAAAATGGTGATTGAGATAAAATTACTCTTATCAAGTTCATATCGATGAATTGAGAATTTATCAATGGGGTGATTATTTTTATCAAAAGTATATCCAAGGAAAGGGGAGTGGAAATTATTACATAAGAAATTGAATAGTGATTCCACACATAATCTTGGTGTAAAATAATCAATGAAGTATGCATAATGAAAATGAGTGGAAATTGAAATTTCATATTACCTTATTGATTTGGTAACCTACTAAACATACACCCATGAAAGAAGGATAACACAATGATGATGTAAATATACATGAATTAAAGTATATTAAACAATTAATACATACATGGACAGTACACACACCACATGCAATAAATAAGTGGTGAATAATGTAAATCTCATAGAATTTGATGTGAGATAAGATACCCCTTACTTTGTACTTTTTCCGTGGTCGATGGTAGGTTATCCTCATGTATAATGGTGAAATAATTGTTATTTAATTACATAATAATCATTAACATTAATATGATATCATATATGATCTTTTATCACTGATTTGTTAATAATATCTTAGTATTATCGTCATTTCGGGTGTTAACGGATTTGTTTTACTTTATAATATTTGTTATGCGAGCCTTATTTATTATGGATGGGATGTATATTGTTCATATCTATAATTATATCATGTCTCTAAACATTATTTTTAATCATCAAATTAAATTTATTCTTGAATGGATACGATGGGGAATGATTCTCATCGCGTTCGTGGAGACGGTAATCCGTACGTACGCACGAGCGACAATATCACTATTTTGATATTAAGATAATATATAATTGGATGTTATATAACATATAAAGAATCATTATCATGTTATATTTATTATTTACATGAATTACACATCATTATTATACCCATCCAAATAATAAGTTTTTGAATAACAATTACACCACGACGTGGAGACGGTAAGCCTTACGTACGCACGTATCGAGACATGTCATTCAAAGGATGGATAGAATAATGAATATGGTTGTACTATATTTATAATAACATAATAGTATATAGTAGATTTTGGAGTTATTATTTTATAATGTAAATAACAAAGATAGAAGAAGTGTAAGAAGAAAAGAACTTGAAAGAGGGTGGTGAAAACATTACCTCTTCTTCGGGTTCTTCCTTTTGATTAGATCAAAAGCGCTCCATAGGTTGGTTTTATGATCAAACTATAGTCTCTAGGATTAATTGAAGGAAGTTTATAGAGTATTTGGGCAGGTTTTGTCTGATACAAAAGGCTATGATGGTGTGAATTAATGAGAAGCGGGAGTGCCCTTTTATAAGAGGGGGGAGGGGCACCTTTGGAAAAGCTAGAAATATTATTTTATAATAAATTCATATTCGGTTTCTAATGGATTCAAAGTGGATTATTTAAAGGTTAAGGTTTGGATAGGTCAAAGACCACTCAAAAGTAGGATTTAGACCGGATTGGGTTACTATATTAACCTTATCCTTAAGTATTTATTCTTAGTTAATTAGATTCATTTTTACAATGTCTCTTTGTATTTTTATACCATATGGTTAATAAACATACTATATACATCCAAGAGACCCCCAAGTGGTCCATTAATGACACAAATATCATTAGACAAGTCTCTTGGCCGATAATTCAATTTTTAAAAATTTAATATCAATTAATAATATAATATTTGTTTTAAAAACTCTTTTATGTCAATTTTTCCACTATTCAATAATTGATTTTTTTAAAATCATAACAGAATGATTACTTAGAAAAAAGTTAATTAAATAAATCGTAAAATGTCATATTAACCTATAAAAGTATTAGAATTTATAAAAAGTATCAAATTACATTTATTTGGGTATTTATAATGTCAATTATTCTAATTGTTCATTAATTAGGTAATTACTGCATCACCATTGTGTCATACATAAATTAAATTATTTAATGTATAAAAATTATAAATAAAATATAATTATGTAGGAAAGCTTCTTATATTTATTATCAATACTTATATTAGAAAATCCAACTTATATAACCATATTTAAATTTTTTTTCTAAAATATATATGCTTATGTCATTTTTGAATTTATTTTAACTTAATTAAAAAAAGTGTCCCTATCACCTATAAGTGGCTCCATTGGGTCCCAAAATCGACCCAAATATTCCCATGGTCAGAAACGTATCAACCAATAAGGTTAGGATACGTTTTAGGGTAATTTAGTATTATTATAATATTATTTTTTTACCCATATTTACCGGATTTACCCTTCAACCAATGCAAATAAAATTTTTACCGATGTAATTATGCAAAATGTCTAAAAATAAAAATTACCTATTTACCCAATTAGAACATCCTGATTTCAAATATGGAATCCATTTTTCCAAATTCAAAACACAGAAGTGGCAGAAATTAATTTAAAATTAATTCCCTTTGTTAAAACAAAAAGCGTGTTTTTAAGAGATAATAACTATCAAAGAATTGACACTTGTTTATGTCCGGTTTAAATGTGAAATTATTTTCAATGACCAACATTGTATTAAATGGAAAAAATATATTCTAAATATACTTTAAAACCACTGAAATTCTTAATTTATCACTATTAAATATTTTTATTAAAAAAGTTTTTTTTAATTAAAATTTATTAATTTTCACTATTCATCAAAATATAAATGTTATCTAAAAAGTTCGAAAATTTTACCCTAGGCTAATTTAAATATTACAAATCCAAAAATGAAGTATATTTTAACAAATTCAAAACATAAAAGTTGCATTTATTAATTTAAAATTAAATCCCGTTATTAAATCCAAAAGGCGTATTTTTAATAAATAATTACTATCAAAAGTTTGACACTTGTTTATATATAATTTCAAAGTGAAATTAATTACAATGACCATAATTGGATGAAATAGTAAAAATATAATCTATTTATACTTCCAAACCATTAAAATGTATAACTTAACCATAAAAATTATTTTGATTGAAAATGTTGTTTTGAGTTAAAATATAGTATTTTTCACTATTCACCCAAACATGAAAGTCATCATAAAAACACCAAAACATTATTGAAACTAAATTATTATGTCCCGATTCTAAATAATAAGTTCATTTTGTCGAATTGAATATATAAAAGTTTCAAATATTGGATTTAAAAAGGCTTCTCCATTAAAATGCGGTAAAATTGAATTTTTTTGAAAAATAGCTCCTTTATCTAAAAAAATTGAATTTGTCTTAAATTATGTCTTAGAAACTCATAATATGGATTCTAAAATTATAAGAATAATAAAAAATTTAAAATTCAGTTAATACTATTCATAACTATTTTTGAACGGCTAGTTTGGTAAGCCATTGTGCGCTTGAACTCAGTGTTGCGTACAACTCACGCTATTGTATTATAGAAAGATAAGCATACTGTGGAAGCTTGGGGTGCTATATTCTCCCCTCCTACAATAAATTGCGTCCTCACAAATTTTTAAAATTGGGCATGAGAATATAATGGAAAGTCCCACATCGGGAAAAGAGTCAATAAAACTATCTATTTAAAAGAAAGAAAGAGAGGTATAATGGTCACCCAAGATAACCCATATTAGGATTCCATGTAGGAAAACATGGATATAGATGATAAACTAAGTGTCAAGTGCTGATGGGGAGGGATAGAGATCATGATCAGGAGAAAGTTAACAACAAGAAAACCACAAACTTTTGTTTGGACAAATGTTCATTAGTCTCCCAGTTGGAAAAGTAAACAGACAACATTTTTTTGTTTTAAGTTACATTACATAAGGATTATGAATTAATTTATGATATGGAATATGAATATAAAGATATATACTTACTTTTTAAGTATATTTTCATCCTTTAATAAATTTCTACCACTAACTCATTTTTTTGAACAATGAGTATTCAAGAAGACTTGGTCACACTGGAAGAGATAGAATAAACTTCTATAGAATAACATGATCCACGTAGGATAGACAATATATTTACCTTGTATTTAGAGATTAAAAAAAACAAAACGGTTAGTATAAGATCTGATGGTCCCCTAAATAAATATTCCATTAGAGAGAAAAAACACTAAACGTGATTTCTAAAATTAAACCAACAATACCCCAAAGTTAAATAAATACCATTTAATAATCAATTGTCCTTAAAATCCTTTAATACAATCCAAAATAATATTGAAACCCAAAACATATAAGAATGTAGTCTTCCACATTAAATTGTATCTCCAAATCACATCAACTACTCTTAAAGTCACATACTTAAAAGTAATTAACCTAATCACATATTCATTATTTTAGGTTAATCATTTCCATAAATAACCCAAATAACTATAAATCCATAATGAAAACATAGATAAAAATACACCATTAATCCTCAAATGAAATCCCATAGTATTCTATTTTCCATGGGTATATAGTGTTCCCAACAAAGTGATCATCTTCCAAAATAACATTTATCACTTAATCACCAAATCATTTTCCTATAATAAGGGTATTCATTTGATAGGACATAAGATCCCAAATAAACTTATTATTGATAAATAAAATCATTTAACTAAAATAATAGTCACACTAACTCGGGACCTCACGTAGTCTAGTGGTAGGTGATAAATCCCAATCGCACTTTGGTTGTGGGTTCTATTCCCACAGCTTTGTCCGATGCGACGGGTTGTCACATGTTCTACATGTTATCCTTTTTCAAATAATATATTTTATAACATTACCAAAATGAGATAAATTTATCAAAATAACCATAACATAATTTAACCACAAATGTTATCTCATACCTTGGATTTTCATCCCAAATTATAATTACATGTAATTGCCTCAAACCCAATGATCATATAAAACCAAATAGTTATTTATAAATATATCCACAAGAGAAAAGATAATTCTTCCTCAAATATCATTCTCACATGGAAAACGTTAGGGTTACAAATACAAGAGAATATTATTCCAAAGTAAACCCATCAACAAGGAGCACTAATACTTTTTAAACATTTCTCCAACAATTTATTTCCACATAACTTCATCTTTGACCAAGAAAATATCCAATAGAATAGGGCATTCACTCAGGTAATCACCAGGTCCCCTAAATTTACGACAAATGACTGTAAATGGATTCTTGGGATCATTTTTATCTTCTTCCATAGTAATCATCATTTTTCATCAGCAATTCTTCACTTTATGTCCTTCCTTCCCGTACGTAAAGCATTTCTTTGTCCCATTAAGACACTTTTTTGGGTGTCTCCTTCCACATTTCTTGAATGATGGAAATTGAGGGTTCTTTTCTCTATGGTCTCCATTATTGGAGCTCTTACCATTCATAACCTTTAACTTCCTTGTTGAGTCCAGGAGTTGGTTAATATATATGTTTTTATCATATTTTGGGAAAACTAATTTGGCATGAACATGATATCTTTCACGCCTATCAACACTCCATTTTTTTTCTCTTTTCCCCCACCGTTACCACTTTATACATAATTCTCAATGTTACTAGGACTTCCTTGGAATCTAGCCATTGACTAAAACCAGAAATCATTTTGTGAGTAACAGTAGTCATAAAATTATTTCAAGAATATCATGTCACCATATTCTCAATTTGAAACACATTAGGATTAACCAAGGTCATTTACTCTCATATTATATCTAATACTACAAATCAGTTTGTAAAGAAAATTTAAATTATCCTAAGAATATACCTCGGGAGTGTCGTAACGAAGAGTGAAGCAAGGCCTGTTGTCATGCACCAGTTCCCGTTTGAGTATATCTCAATGCAGTGTTTTCGGGTTTTACCCCTAGGTACATCTGTTCTAGAGCCGCCTCTACCTGCTCGTATCTAGACATGGATGTATTGCTCAAAAACTCACAAAATCTCTACAATACCACAATTCTAGGAATTTTTCCTACACTAATCCTCAAAGTATATCTTAGGGATATGTGATCTAATCAGATTTTATGTAAATCTAGCTTCCAAGGTTTGTACTAAACTTCCTATGATACCAACTGTAACGCCCCGACCCCAATTACCCAATGTTGGTGCATTATTACATAACATTAGAATGATCACAAGAAAGATCAAGTCTCGAAAGACCGATTTGTTTAGTTGCCTTGGAATAACTAGATACATTAATAAAGTTTACATTACATCATAAAATGAAAACTACAAAAACATAGTCTCCATATTCCACACTCATACAATCCCTGCAGGTCATTCATAATTTACTTATTCACAATTCTGTGAAAAATAAAACATTGAAAGGGGTGATCTCAGATGCTCAGTAAGGATAAAAATATAGCAGAAGCTTTCATAGATAAGAATAAACACTTAAGACAATTTATAACTAAAAAAATCCTTTTAAACTTGAACTTCAACATAAAATGGATAAGATAAAATGAAATAATTCCATTTACTTATTCACATGGATATTCTACTAGTCGAATAATCACATGAAATATCAATAACCACTTTCATAATGATGGAATGCATAATTCCATACTATCATAACCCCGTAGCCAAGGCCTCATGCCAAGGCTACAAATAATATTTTTTCAAGGTCTCGATCCAAGACACTAGTTTATCTTATGAGACCTACCGATGCATCGAGGAGCTATAGCAGGCTCCACCCTTCACTTATTAATTCCACATATGAAAAGTTCAAAACATAACATAAACATTCGTATTAAATCTAGCATATGAAATGTCAACAATTTAACCACAAACCATGAATTGTATAAAAATAGCACATCCACAGTAAAACATAACTCATTCGATACAATATGGAAGATTTTATTATATTAGATTAACCTCAATTGAGAATAATGAAAGATATTGACATAGATTAAAATAATCATCAAAATATTGAGAGAAATATCCCCCTTTTTCTTGAAAACATTTAAAAGTCACCCTATTTGTCAAGAATCCATTTAAAATAGATTTTTGAATCAAAGTGTCCCATACCACTTTGAAACTTTTAAATGTAATTTTAAATTTAAGACCTTAATATCCATATAAATAAATCCTTAAAACCCTTTTAAAACATGGACATTAATGAGAATGATTTAGAAGAATAATTCATTTAAAAATGATATTTTAGTTAGAGTTTCTTACTAAAGGAGAGACAATTGAATACAAATAATTGAGGTAATAAAATATTTTTAATATCAAGAAAATAAAGGGATTCATGATATAATATGTGAAAGTACATTATATACACCATATAATAGTGATTTGGTGTATAACAACAAAGGAGTCTCAATGGAATATAATTTGAGGTGAAACTTCATATAAAGACTGTATCCTTAGGTTATGGATAAATCAATGGCATAATTATGTGTGAAAAATATAAATACATATAATATGATTGGAAATTCAGTATAAATCAATCAGAGGACATTCACAAATATTCCTGTAAAGACAACACCAATGAATTTGATATTTAACACAACAAATGCAGATTGAGATAAAATTACTCTTATCAAGCTCATATCGATGACTTGAGAATTTATAATAGGGGTGATTATGTGTATCAAAAGTATATCCACAAAAAGGGGAGTGGAAATTTTGACATAAGAAAATGAATAGTAATTCCACACATAATCTTGGAGTAAAATAATCAATGAAGTATGCATAAAGCCGAATGAGTGGAAATTGAAATTTCAAATTACCTTATTGATTTGGTAACCTACAAAACATAAACCCATGAATGAAGGATACAAAAATGATGTTGTAAATTTACATGAATTAATGTATATTACACAATGAATACAAACATGGTCAGTACACACACCACATGCAATAAATAAGTGGTGAATAATGGAAATCTCACAGAATTTATAGTGAGATAAGAAACCCCTTACATTGTACTTTTTATTTGGTAGATGGTAGGTTAAACTCCTGTACAATGGTGAAATAATTTTTATTTAGTTACACAAGAATAATTTACATTAATATGATATCATATATGATCTTTTAGCATTGATTTGTTAAAAATATATTAGTATTATCGCCGTTTCGGGTGTTAACAGATTCGTTTTCCTTTATAATATTTGTTATGCGAGCCGAATTTGTTATGGATGGGATGTATCTTATTCATATCCCGAATGATATCATGTCTCTAAAAATTATTTTTAATCATAAAATGAAATTTAGTCTTGAATGGATATGATGGGGAATGATTCTCATCGCGTTCGTGGAGAGGGTAATTCGTACGTACGCACGAGCGACAATATCACTATTTTTGATATTAAAATAATATATAGTTGGATGGTATATAATATATAAATAATAATTACCATGTTATATTTTTTACATACATGAATTACACATCATTATTATACCAATCCAAATAATAAGTTATTGAATAACAATTACACCACGACGCGGAGACCGTAAGTCGTACATACGCACGTAAGGTGACATGTCATTAAAAGGATGTATAAGATACTGAATATGGTTGTACAATATTTATAATAACATCAAAGTATATAGTATATACTGGAGTTATTATTTTATAATGGAAATAACAAATAAATAAGAAGTGGAAGAATATAGGAACTTGAAAGAGGCTGGTGAAAACATTATCTCTTCTTCGGGTTCATCCTTTTGATTAGATCAAAATAACTCCTCAGGTTGGCTTTCTGATCAAAATAAGGCCTCTAGGATGAATTGAGGAATGTTTATAGATTATTTGGGAAGGTTTTGGCCAATAAAAAAGGCTTTGAATGTGTGAATTAATGAGAAGCGGAAGTGCCCTTTTATAAGAGGGGTGAGGGGCAACTTTGGAAATTCTAGAACTATTATTTTATAATAAATTCATATTCAGTTTATAATGGCTCCAAAGTAGATTATGTAAAGGTTAAGGTGGGTATAGGTCGAAGAACACTCAACCAATATGATTTTGATAGGTTTGGGTTACTATATTAACCTTATCTTTAAGTATTAACTCTTAGTTAATTAGTTTCACTTTTACAATGTCTCTTTGTATTTTTATATTATATGGTTAATAAACTTACTATATACATCCAAGAGACCCACCAAGTGGTCCATTAATTATACAAATATCATTATATAAGTCTCTTGGGCGAACCTTAGATTTTTATGAATTTAATATCAATTAATAATATAATATTTGTTTTAAAATTTCCTTTATGTCAATTTTGTCACTATTCAATAATTGATTTTTTTTTTAAAAATCATAACAGAATGATTACTTAACAAATAGTTAATTTAATCAATCCTAACATTTCATATTAACCTAGAAAATTATTTTTACTTATAAAAAGTCTCAAATTACATTTATTTGGGTATTTATAATATCAATTATTCTAATTTTTCATTAATTATGTAATTACTGCATCACCATTGTGTCATGCATAAATTAAATTATTTAATGTCTAAAAATTAAAATAAAATACCATTATGTAGGAAATGTCTTTATAATTATAATTAATACTTATATTAGAAAATCCAACATATATAACCTTATCTAAAAATTTTTTTTCTAAAAGATATATGCTTTTGGCATTTTTGAATTTATATTAACTTAATTAAAATAAAGTGTCCCTATCACCTATAAGTGGCTCCATGGGGTCCCAAAATCGACCCAAATATGCCCATGGTCGGAACTGTATCAACAAATAAGGTTAAGACACGTTTTAGGGTAAGTTAGTATTATTATAAAATTATTTGTTTACCCATATTTACGGGATTTACCCTTAAACCATGGTAAATAAAATTTTTACTGGAGTAATTATTCAAAATGTCTAAAAATAAAAGTTACATATTTACACAATTAGAACAGACTGGTTACAAATATGGAACAAATTTTTCCAAATTCAAAAATAGAAGTGGCAGAAATTAATTTAAAATTAATTCCCATTGTTAAAACAAAAAGCGTGTTTTTATGATATAATAACTATCAAAAGATTGACACTTGTTTATGTCCGGTTTAAATATGGAATTATTTCCAATGAACAACATTTTATTAAATGGTAAATATATATTCTAAATATATATTAAAACCACCCAAATTCCTAATTTATGAAAATTAATTATTTCGATTAAAAATGTTGTTTTTAATTAAAATTTAGTAATTTTCACTATTCATCAAAATATAAATGTTATCTGAAAAGTTCTGAAATTTTAACCTAGGATAATTTCAATATTCCTAATCCAAAAATGAATTATATTTTACCAAATTCAAAACATAAAAGTTTCATTTATTAATTTTAAATTAATTCCCATTATTAAATCCAAAAGGTGTATTTTTAAGAAATAATAACTATCAAAAGTCTGACACTTGTTTATGTATAATTTCAAAGTGAAATTACTTACAATGACCATCATTGGATTAAATAGTAAAAATATAATCTATTTATACTTCCAAACCATTAAAATGTAAAATTTAACCATAGAAATTATTTTGATTAAAAAAGTTGTTTTCAGTTAAAATATAGTATTTTTCAATATTCACACAAACATAAGTCATCATAAAAACATCAAACCTTTATTAAAACTAAATTCATATTTCCTGATTCTAAATAAGAAGTTCATTTGTTCATATTGAATATATAAAATTTTGAAATATTGGATTTAAAAATGCTTCACCATTAAAAGGCTGCAAATTTTCATTTTTTGAAAATTACTTCTTTTATCTAAAAAATTTTAATTTGTTCTTAAATTATGTCTTAAGAAATAATAATATGGATTCTAAAATTATAAGGATAATATATAATTTAAAATTCAGTTAATACTATTCATAACCGTTTTTGAATGGCTAGTTTGGTAAGCCATGGTGTGCTTGAACTTAGTGTTGCATACAACACACGCTATTGTATTATTGAAAGAGAAGCGTACCATGGAAGCTTGGGGTGCTACATTGTGCAAGAATCCAGTGATGGAAGGAAGTTAATGACCCTATTTTCTGAACATCATCTAGAGTTTCAGGATAATCATGAGTAGTCTTAACTCTCATCCTTAACAGTTACCTCTTCCCTTCTTGAAAAGGTGAAGAGTAGGTAGTTTTAAAATCCATATGTTTTGGTTTTCCGTGAGAGTATGTCATGATATAACCCACCTCCAGATTGGTCTATGGATAGAGACAATGTTCTGTGTCTACATGGATGTATCTGGGTTCCCACATATATGAGAGATGAGTTGATGAAATAGTCCCCTGATTATTAGGGGGAAGTTCATTAAGGTACATCAAATATGTGTCGATATATGCGACACAAATATTGGTGTCCTAGAATGAAACATTAAATTGCAGGCTTTATCACTAGGTGTTCCACTTGTCTGCAGGTGAAGGAGGATCCCTAGAGTCCTGCAGGCTTTTTACATCCACTTCTTGTAACGACCCAAAGTTTTTCAATTGAAAATTCCTTTCTTATATCTATGTCAAAAAAACACAAAATAATGAACTACTAAGTGATAAGTGACCTTTAAACATAATTTTGTCAACCAAATGTTTGGAATTTTAAAAATCCGACATACACGGTTGTGATCAAGATAGTTTTTTGAGTCTAATGAAACAAAAATAATTTTTGGTGAATAATAACCTACCCATATGAATAGTAACCTACCCTTATGAATATTGACATGACCCTTATGAATAGTAAATATTAGTAACATTACCTATGAATAATAAAATAAAATTTAGACATCTTAGAAAGTTACAATTTGACCTTAGTAAACGTTTTTGGTATTTTATACGTCATAAATAATTAATTATAATAAATTAATTAATTTAAAAGAATATTTATTCCCCTGAAATGTATTCATAAGTATTGAATCAATGTCTAATAGTTTTTAGATTATTTTATAAGACCCTGCGTAATTTTTGAAAGAACTATAAAATCAGTTTTAATCTAAAAAACTGTTTTTGAAGTAAATTATGATTTTATTTAAATATTAAATTAATAATATTTAGAAAATTATTTTTGAACAATGGATTTCATTTTTGGATTCTACATGTTGAAAAATGGTTGGGGTAAATTTTTGGGATTTTTCTGAGCTACTTGAATTTTTTGTGAATTGTAGAATACATTAATTTACCATATAAATACATTTTAATTAAAACCCACTATTCCTGACATCACAAGTGATGTAACCACCCAAATAATGAACTCACATGCCTTTATTACTATTTTTGGTCATCCAAGACTCACTATTCCTTGTCTTAGGTGAAACTAATAAACTAATCAATTTTATATTAAGGAAACCCCTCTCCCATCCACTATAAAAGCCACCCTTCACTCCCTCTTTTCCTCACACCACATAAGCTCCATGCCTTCCCTATACTCTACCCAAACACCTTCCCTAGCTCATCCCCCACGTCCAAAATCTACTGGTCTCATCAAAAGACCAAGTCTAGCTTCCATAAAGAGGATCTCAAGAGGAGGATTCTAAAAGTAATTTCTCTCTCTCTTCTCCTTTAATTTCCTTTCAAGTTCAAGTTCCTTTATTGATCTATCCCTACCTATCTTCATCCAAATTTTTCTGTAAATCCATTATTTTATATATAATGTAATATTATGATTCTAATGTTATATTATATCACCCGACACCCTTTCCCTCTTCCTTTTATTTTATTAAAGAGAACATTGTTCATGATGTGTTAAATTTATCACCTTCAAAAATGATGTGTTCTCTTCTTCCATTTCTACCTTCAAAATGGTCATGAAACCATTTTATGGTTGAACCAGAATATTTTATATGTATTATTTTCTATTTTAAGTTCCATAAATAACCTATGGCCTTATTACAAAGTTAAATGTTAAAACAAGATCACTGTGATCCAAAAACCGCCCAAATTAACCCAAATAACCATCATTAAATTTTTATCTAATGATTCATCCACTTGGATATAATATAATTCACTATAAAATTATTAAAGATATTTTAATATCATTAATAACATTTAGTATCAGTTCTGGATGTTTACCCATGATCTACCCAAACATCAACATAAGAATACAAGTGGACCGCTCAAGAAAACCATGAAAATGAACATCCTCGGTCAATGTTTTTAAACTCTATAAGTCATCCAAAGGAACATAATATAACATAATAAAACCATAATGAAACCTATTAATGTAAAAATGATTCTTTATTTCTAATTAATTAATATAATGTCATTATATAGGACATTAAAGAGAAGGAGGCATTCGAGTACAAGGTTAGGGGAAATCTCGAACCCATTTTTCTTCCTTCGGGTTCTCCCTCTTTCACGACATTTTTGATATGGGTACTCATCAAAGATAATTTTTTCATCATTTCCTTTACCTTTCTGGAATATACATGTTTGTCACTGGTTTTTATGTCCATCAAAATTTTTTCCAAAAGAACTCTTCTTTCAAGATCTCACCTTTTACCTCTCATTCAAGGTTGATGGTTCTTGTATCAAGTATGTTGTTCACTCTTTCTTTTGGGAACCCAAAGCTTATGAATGTGTTATTATGAGATGAAACCCATTCCTTTCCATGGGTTATTTATGTACATGTTTTATATGTGTTCTATGTGGCAATCATGATAATGATAATTTTATGATGTGACGGGTGCGCCCGGAATTATATAGCGCAATATGAATGTTTAAATGTGACGGGTGCGCCCGGAATTATACAGCACTCCAATGCATTGGGTAAAGTGATGAATCTCATGATTAAATGTGAAATAATGTGTGAACAATATTCTAGCTTTTTTCATAAGTATGTGTGGTAGTTAACCACTAATACATTATGTATCATTTTTATGCATTGCCACATTTCATGTCTTTTACTTATGCTCCTCTCATGTTCATGATCTTTTGCCTATGTTATGATTATGCTCACCCCATGATGTATTGTTCTTATCTATCCTATTACTGGGCTTTTAGATCACCCCTTTTGATGTATATCCTAGGTGGCTACATGTACTAAAGAGAGGACAAGTGCTACTAAGATGCTATAGAAGAAGAAATTAAATAAATGTTTATGGTTGATGATGTATCTATTATGTATTGTCATAGTTTTCCCAAGACACTAAACCTCTAGATCCTCCATGTGTAATAGTATTGTGTAGTTTATCTTTAAAATGATGTAATAGTAATGTAAGAAAACGCCTGGTCGCTATAGTCGGTATCAGAGGAAAGGTTTAGTTAATTTGGGAATTAGGATTAGTAAACCCTAGAGAAAACCTCTAGCCTGAGACTAAGTACAAATATGCACACAAGGATATTTACCTAGGGATCCAATATGTTGTATTTTTAGTATAATTGTTTAAATGAATAAGTTATTCATGACATGTTTACTTATGTTTTGTTCTAACCTTTTCTATTTTAGAAAATGGTGGGAACCAGGAGATGTAATAAAGGAGATGTACCCTCACCTGTTGTGTAAAGTGAAATTTCAGGGGAAAATTTTCTTAAGGGGGGAAGAATGTAATGACCCAAAGTTTTTCAATGGAAAATTACCTTCTTATACATATGTCATAAAAACACAAAATAATGAACTACTAAGTGATAAGTGACCTTTAAACATAATTTTGTCAACCTAATGTTTGGAAATTTAAAAATCTGACATACACGGTTGTGATCAAGATAGTTTTTGGAGTCTAATGAAACAAAAATAATTTTTGGTGAATAGTAACCTACCCTTATGAATATTAACCTACCCTAATGAATAGTGACATGAACCTTATGAATATTAAATAAGAGTAACATTACCTATGAACAAAAAAATAAAATTTAGACATCTTAGAAAGTGACAATTTGACCTTAGTAAATGTTTTTGGTATTTTATAAGTCATAAATAAATAATTATAATTAATTAATTAATTTAAAAGAATATTTATTCCCCTGAAATTTATTCATAAGTATTGAATCAATGTATAATAGTTTTTAGATAATTTTATAAGACCCTGCGTAATTTTTGAAAGAACTATAAAATCAGTTTTAATCTTAAAAACTGTTTTTTATGTAAATTATGATTTTATTTTAATTTTAAATTAATAATATTTAGAAAATTATTTTTGAAAAATGGACTTCATTTTTTGATTCTACATGTCGAAAAATGGTTGGGGTAAATTTTTTGTATTTTTCTGAGATAGTTGAATTTTTTGTGAATAGTGGAATACATTAATTTACCATATAAATACATTTTAATTAAAACCCACTATTCCTAACATCACAAGTGATGTAAGCACCCAAATACCAAACTCACATTCCTTTTTTACTATTCTTGGACATCCAATACTCACTATTCCTTGTCTTAGGTGAAATTAATAATCTAATCAATTTTATATTAAGGAAACCCCTCTCCCCTCCACTATAAAAGCCACCCTTCACTCCCTCTTTTCCTCACACCTCTCGAGCTTCAAGACTTCTCTAAACTCTGCCCAAAAACCTTCCATAGCTCATCCACCACTTCCTAAAGCTTCTGGTCTCATCAAATGACCAATCCTAGCTTCATTAAAGATGATCTCAAGAGGAGGATTCTATAGGTAATTTCTCTCTCTCTTCTCCTTTAATTTCCTTTCAAGTTCAAGTTCCTTTCTTGATCTCTCCCAACCTATCTTCATCCAAATTGTTCTGTAAATCCAGTATTATATATATAATGTAATATTATGATTCTAAGGTTATATTATATCACCCCACACCGTTTTCCTCTTCCTTTTATTTTATTAAAGAGAACGTTGTTCATGAGATGTGAAATTTATCGCCTTCAAAAATGACATGTTCTCTTCTTCCATTTCTACCTTCAATCTGGTCATGAAACCATTTTATGGTTGAACCATAATATTGTATATGTATTATTTTCTATTTTATGTTCTGGAAATATCCTATGGCCTTATTACTAAGTTAAATGTTAAAACAAGATCGGTGTGATCCAAAAACCGCCCAAATTAACCCAAATAACCATCATTAAATTTTTATCTAATGATTCGTCCACTTGGATCTAATATAATTCACTATAAATTATTAAATATAATTTAATATCATTAATAACATGTATTATCAGTTCGGTATGTTTACCCATGATCTACCCAAACATCAACTTAAGAATACAAGTGGACCCCTCAAGAAAACCATGAAAATGAACATCCCCGATCAATATTTTTAAACTCTATAAGTCATCCAAAGGAACATTATATAACATAATAAAACCAGAATGAACCCTATTAATGTACACATGGTTCTGTATTTCTAATTAATGAATATAATTTCATTATACAGGACATTAAAGAGAAGGAGGCATTCGAGTACAAGGTAAGGGGAAATCTCGAACCCATTTTTCTTCCTTCAGGTTCTCCCTCTTTCACTCCATTTTTGATATGGTTACTCCTCAAAGATCATTTGTTCATCATTTCCCTTAATTTTCTCGGATATAGATGTTTGTCACTGGTTTTTATGTCCATCAAAATGTTTTCCAAAAGAACACTTCTTTCAAGATCTCACCTTTTACCTCTCATTCAAGGTTGATGGTTCTTGTATCATGTATGTTGTTCCCTCTTTCTTTTGGGAACCCAAAGCTTATGAATGTGTTATTATGAGATGAAAACCATTCCTTTCAATGGGTTATTTAAGTACTTATTTTATATGTGTTCTATGTGGCAATCATGATAATGATAATGTTATGATGTGACGGGTGCGCCCGGAATTATATAGCACAATATGAATGTTTAAATGTGACGAGTGCGCCCGGAATTATACAGCGCTCCAATGCATTGGGTAAAGTGATGAATCTCATTTGTAAATGTGAAATGATGTGTGAACAATATTCTAGCTTTGTTTAAAAGTATGTGTGGTTGTTAACCACTAAGACACGATGTTTCATTTTTATGCATTTCCACATTTCAAGTCTTTTACTTATGCTCCTCTCATGTTCATGATCTTTTTCCTATGTTATGATTATGCTCACCCCATGATGTATTGTTCTTATATATCTTCTTACTGGGATTTTAGCTCACCCCTTTTGATGTATATCCACAGGTGGCTACATGTACTAAGGATATGACAAGTGCTACTAAGAAGCTATAGAAGAAGAAATTAAATAAATTTTTATGGTTGATGTTGTATTTGTTATGTATGGTCCTAGTTTTCCCAAGACACTAAACCTATGGATCCTCCATGTGTAATACTATTGTGTTGTTTATGTTTATGTTGATTTAATAGTAATGTAAGAAAAGGACGGGTCGCTATACTTGTAGTCCCATAATGGAATTAGTAAGATGTTGCTATGGATTTTGTAGTCGGCTTACATAGGTCGCCGAGGGGAAGAGATGCTATCTGGGTAGTAATTTTCTAACTAATTAAATCGTCCCATATCATTCCTATACAAGATACTTTCTCAGTTGATGAGTTGGAAATAATATCTGTTCGAGAGATCTTACGACTACACGGGGTTCCACATACTATCATTTTAGATAAGGATTCTCGTTTTACTTCATGGTTCTTGTAGGGTTTTCGTGAATATTTTGGGACTCATGTTCTTTTTATCATATCTTTTCACCCATAGAATGATTGGCAATTAGAAAAGACAATATAGGTTCTAGAGGATATGATCTGAGTATGTGTACTTGATTTTTGTGGTTCTTGGGAGAAGCAGATTCTTCTTGTCGAGTTCACTTATAATAAAAAATTTTAGGCAATGATATAGATGGATCCTTTGGAGGACTTATATGGTAGGCCATTTAGTTTACCCCTATTCTATTTAGTTGCAGGCGAGGCATCCCTACTAGGTCCTCATATCATTTAGGAGACTTCATAAAAAGATCTTCTAATCAGAAAGCGTATGACTACTCCTCAGTCTAGAGAGAAATATTATGAAGATCTCCAACAATGACCTCTTGAGTTGATGTTTGGGAATCTTTTTTTCTTTGGGTATTGCCCAGGTTAGGGTATAGATGGTTAAGGAATCTGGGAAAGTTGTTTCCTCGTTACATTGGGCCGTTTGATATTCTAGAGAAAGTCGGTCTGGTAGCTTATTTGTTGTCAATACCTCAAAGGTACAGTTCCATGCACGACGTTTTCATGTCTTACAACTTCGCCAATATCTTGCTGACCCATCTCATACCTTTTAACCCGAAGTAAGTGGAGTTAGATTTCGATGCTACCTTTGAGGAGTATTCATTACACATCATTGAACGAAGTACGAAGGTTCATCAAGGCAAGTCTGTCACTCTCGTATAATTGTTATTACTGGAGGGACGAGTACAAAATGAGACATGGGAGAGAGAATCCAATGTATGTATTTAGTGGATAGAGTTGTTCTCAGATAGTATTTCTTTACCCTTGGAAAGAGAACTTGTGGGGAGAGTTCTTTTAAGGGGGGAAGATTGTAAGAACCTAGTTTTTCACTCAGCTATGTATCCTTTAATTTTTAGTAGAAATCTATACATTGGATCAAATATCGATGCCTAATGAGTTAGTAAATGTTCCCTGGGTGTCTGGGGCTTGTTCGGAGCTCAGAAACCATAAATTTGCAGAAAACGTACCCTGTTGGCAGTTTAGAGTAAACATTACATATGGTGTTTTCTCAGATAGATCCACCTCACTAGGTTTCCACACAACCGTGTAGCCAAACCGTGTGAGCTCCACATTTTCCCCAGTACCCATGAAAGGATTTCACACGGATAGATCAAACCGTGTGGATGATATGATTTCGGACAAATCTGTCTCACAGGGGTTGCACACAATTTGACAAACAGTGCAGACAAACCATGCACAAGAATTTTCTCTAGGTAATTTTCCAGTTTCCCTTAATGGTATAATTAAGTCACCCCTTCCTCCCTAATACAATTTTATGAATGATTTGACTATTTTACATTAAATTTGGGGCTTTTTGAAGATCAAAACTTGGAATCACGTGATATCTATCATCTGACATCCGTTTGAGCTTCCGTTCATCACATTAGATGCACAATAGTTAGTATTGAATTCTTATTTAGTCGTTCTTCTTCCCTTTCTATCTCAACCTAGGTATCATCATGTGAGTATTTTTTAAATTTCTTAGATGTACTATGATCTAAGGAAAATCAAGTTCCTATAATAGAGGAGGAGGATTGTACAACTGTAACACCCCGAGCTTCCATGATACGCTTCTCAATCAATAATGCAATAGCTTTCATTGTACGCAACTTTGAGTTCTAAAACACCGCGACTAATCATAGTAGCCATTATGAATAGTAATAACCACCTTTTAAAATTATAGAAATTTTATATTTTAAAATGGACTTCATTTTTGGATTCGGAATATCGAAATTAGCCTATGTGAAATTTTTGGTATTTTTCTGAGAACTTCTAAATTTTTTATGAATAGTGAAAAATACTTAAAAACAACTTTTTTAATCACAATAATTTATAGCGATAAATTATACTATTTAGGGGTTTTAAAGTATAATTAGAATATATTTTTACCATTTTATCAAATGGTGGTCATTAGAATTAATTTAACATTGAAATTGGACATAAACAATTGCCAATCTTTTGATATAAATTGTTTCTAAAAAACACGCTATTTGTTGTAACAACGAGAATTAATTATAAAATTAATTAATGAAACTTATATGTTTGGAATTTTGTTAAATATACGTCATTTTTGAATTCAGAAAATAAATTATAGCTTAGGGTGAAATTTGGGCCTTATTCTGAAAAACTTCAATTTTTGATGAATAGTGAAACCACTAAGTGGTTGTCAAAAACTGATTTTTCATTAAAATGAAATATTACCACTTCTGTTATTTGATTTTCAAAAATCCGACATACATGGTTTTCATTAAGAAGTAAAATGTGCTTCAATGAGATTAAAATAATTTTTTGGTGAATAGTAACTTTTAAGTTCTTAATCGCGATTAGAGGTAATTAGTGTAGTTTAAGGTAAAAATAATGTTTTAATAATATGAGATGAGCTTGAAACTTTTCCTACTCCTATTGGATGGGTCATGGCCGACCAAGAAAACCCATGGGTCAACTTGGGGACCCCATGGAGCTACTTTGGTTGGAAAATGACATTAATATATATTTATTTAATGTTAAAATTAAATTGACACAAACATGAGTTGTTTTACTAAACTAGTTTTTAAGTGTGGTTACACAAGTCCAAAGTTTGACTATAAATATTCATTAGAAAGCTAAAAATATTTCCTACATCATAGTAGTTTTTTTATAATTTTTAGACATTAAATAAATTAAATTATTTATGGCATCATTATGATGCAGCAATGACCTCATTATTTAACGATTTAAATAAAATGAGAAGATAATGCAAAATCCAAGGCTTAGACTTGTCCAAAGCCTATTGGATGGGTAGATTTAGAACTATTATCACCTTAGCCACGAATTATATAAGTGTGGGACCTTTATAATCCGAAAAGAATTGTATAATAATGTAACATTTCAATCTTTTCAAAAGAGCCCCTCCTCTCCATTTATAAAAGGCCACAACCTCTCCCACCTTATTCACACATTCAAGCCATTTGGCTCGGCCAACCTCTGCCCAAATACTCTCCCAACTTTCCCCTCTTACTCCTAGAAGCCTCACTTTGGTCAGAACTCTTCCCAAGGAATCCTTTGGCTCAAATCAAAAAGAGTTACCCGATTTTGAGGTAATGTCTTCTCTAATGTTGTTTTGTTTTATTTTTCTTCTCCAACCCCCTAAACTCTTTTTATTAATTTTTTTTGTAACAACAACAGTATCCTCAATAAACTAGGATGTTGTTATAAGATGTATTCTAGGTACACTTACACACACCTACATCTAATGGTTAAAGAACATACAGTTTCTGTGGATGGCGAATTTCTGCCTCACGAAACGATGATTGTTCAACACTCATATAACACCTTAAAAGGTGGACATTAAGATGTAACTATATTTATATATGTTATAAAATATGTTTATGTTTTACTTATTCTTCTGTATTTCTCTTTTATGGAATACTTTATGATTTCCATTATGGGTAAAACGCGATAATTTCATTTTAGGAAGTGCGGACTACCGCCCCCTCAAAGTGATTTGAATCGTTAATGCCATATGTGGGATGTATAAACGATGGATTAAATGGTATTATACACTATATTATACTGTAATTATATTATAAATTTATATCATTATGATTTCATTCCATTAAATACGAAATAGAAATGAAAGTAGTGTTCATGCGTACGTACGGCTTACCGTCTCCATGAACGGTGCATTTCATTTCTTACCTCTAAATGTTACATGACATTATGAATGAATGTATATAATGTATATATGATATATATGATATCTACATCATGAATATAATTCTGGATATAATGGATATTTCACCACATGAATAACTTGTAATTATAAGAAGTTTATTTTTGACTCAAGTACCAAAGATCGACAAAACGACCGTTATTAACTTAGATAATTAAATAATGTTCATAACATGGTAATAAGGGATATAAAAGGAATAATGAACATGAAAAAGCTTCTTAAGGATATAGAAATTAACTCTAGTTTATGATTCAGGAGGTTAAAGAATGGTCGAGTCAGGACAAGATGCAAGGTAAGGGAATTTCTTAACCCAATTTCCATTCTTTGGGTTAATCTCCTACTTTCAAATTATGTCATGATATTATTATGTCCTATCTTGTATTTGTACTTTCTTTTTGTGTACTTATAGTGAATACACATAATAGATCTATTTTATTTAAAAAATGATCATTGTAAGGGAACTTCTTAACCCAATTTCTATTCTTTGGGTTAATCTCCTACTTTCAAATTATGTCATGATATTATTATGTCCTATTTTGTATTTTGTACTTTCTTTATGTGTACCTATAGTGAGTACACATAATAGATCTATTTTATTTTAAAAATGATCTATTTAAATACTTCATCTCAATCCCCTTTCATTGAGGCATATTTGGTTTTATACACAACTTTCTTTTATACGGTGTATAAACCCCTTTGACTTTTACGTTTATTCAAAAGGTATCTTTTTTATTTGAAGTGATTTGATAAACGACAAAAGGGAATGTTTTTCTTTCCGTAGTTAACGGCGACAATGACTTCTCCGCCTCCGTGACCATTATTTGAGTTTCGTCTTCCTCTACAAGCCATCATTTTTAATGAAAAATAAATACAAAGTTTTAACTTTTCTTTTATTTTGGTATTGAAAATGGTTTTGAAAGCATTTTTATTATATCAATGTGTTGTATTGATATCTTGTGATTGAAATGTGGAAATGTTATGTTTCCTTTATGCATGTTTTATGTGATACGATTATGTTATGTTTTATGATCTTTTTAAACCTATTCATATGAGGAATGCATTGGACTTAATAAGTGACGGGTGGAGCCCGCTTTAGCTCCTCGATGCATCGGCAGGTCTCATGAGACAAAATAGTGTCTTGGCACAAGGCCTTGGCAAAATCTTATTTGTGGTCTTGGCATGAAGCCTTGGCTACGTGGTTATGATAGTCTGGCATTATGCATTCCATCATTATGAAAGTGGTTATTGATATTTCATGTGATTATTCGACCAATAGAATATCCATGTGAAGAAGTGAATGGCATTATCTCATTTTACTTTTGCCATATTATGTTGAAGTTCAAGTTTAAAAGGCTTTTGTTTTAGTTATACATCACCTTAAATGTTAATGTTTATTTATGAAAGCTTCCACTATATTGTTAACCTTACTGAGCATCTGAGCTCACCCCTTTAAATGTTTTAATATTTTTCCAGGATGTGAAGGAGTAATTTATGAGTGACCTGCAGGGGTAGTCGGAAAGGGATATGATTGTGGACTATGAAGACCAGGTTATTGTAGTTTGTTTACTTTTTGATGTAATGAAAGACTTATGAATGTATCTAGTGTTTCCAAGATGACTAAACTAATCGGTCATTCGAGACATGATCTTTTGTGATCATTCCAATGTTACGAAGTAACGCACCGGCTCTGGGTAGCTGGGGTCGGGGCGTTACAGTTGGTATCAGAGGCAGTTTAGTACAAACCTTGGAAGCTAGATTTAGACAATCTCTGATTAGAGCACGTAGACCTAAGATGATCTTTGAGGATTAGTATAGAATAACTTCCTAAAATTTTGGTATTGTAGAGATTTTGTGAGATTTCAGAGCAATACATCCATGTCTGGATACGAACAGGTAGAGGCGGCTCTGGCACAGATGTACCTAGGGGTAAAACCCGAAAACACCGCTTTGAGCTAGACTCGAACGGGAACTGGTGCACGACAACGGGCCTTGCTGCACTCTTGGTTACGACACTCCCGGGGGATATGCTTAGGATAATTCTCATTTTCTTTACAAACCACTATGAAGGGTTATGAGTATATACTTTATCAACGAAAACATTTCTTTTTATGATTATGGATTATATCCATAAATAGTTCATTTTATGTAAAGTGTTTTACAAATATGGAATTGGGTATTTTAATTCATAAACTAATCTAGTTTATTCCATTGATTAGAAATGGCACCTAGTGGAAGGAATGGAAACCGTATCAATGCATGAACTCTATGTAGGGATTTCCCTCCTACTCAAGATAATTATTGTGGAGCTAGAGATACAACTGGTGCTGATCAACTTATTACCATACTGGGACAACTCACTCAGGTTATGAATAATAACCTTACTCGTATGGAGCACCCTGATCCGCAACGTGGAGGATCAATGTTAGACCGCTTCATGAGGCAACAACCACCAACATTTAATGGGGGTACAAATCCATTAGTAGCTGAGCAATGGATAAACACCTTAGAGAAAATATTCCACGCCTTGGGGAGTAGTGAAAGGGAGAAGGTTGTCATGGCAGTCTACCGCCTCACTGGAGATACCGATCAGTGGTGGTCGTTAATTCAAAACAAAAAGGAAGATGATGAATTAAAAAACATGGAATGGCAGGAGTTCAAAGAGCTGTTCTTAGAAGAATACTTTCCTCGAGACCATCGAGCGGATATGGAAAGGCAATTTCTGAGTCTGAGGCAGAAGGAGGATGAGAATGTCACAAAGTATGAGGCTAACTTTACAAGGTTATCAAGGTATGCTGCAGATTACATACGTAACCCAAGGAGTAAGATTGATCGTTTCTTTGATGGGATAAAACCGTTTCTCCGTCGAGCTTTAGTATCACAATCCTTCTCATCATACGAAGATATTGTCTCGTGTGCTATCAAGATAGAAAAGGAATTCTCTAAGTCTTATGACAACAAAGTAAAGAAAGAGAAGAAGAGAATGGTGGAACAAGAGACAGATAAAGGGGAAAAGGGAAAAAAGGATTTTCCATTATGTGATAATTGTGGGAAGAATCACCCTGGTACTTTCCTAAAAGGAATGGGAGTTTGTTATAAATGTGGAGAAAAGGGTCACCAGGCTCGTGATTGCAAGGGAAAGAAAGAGGCTGTCAATGTTGAATGCTACAATTGTAGGGAAATGGGTCATTATGCAAATGAATTTCCTAAGCGTCAGGGAAACTTACCTCAGAAAAGGCCAAGGGATCAAGGCCACTCTTATGCTGTGACTATAGTTGAAGCGGAATAATTAATGTATTGGTGCTTTTGGACTCATGGATTATATTCTGGTTATAAGAATAATGTGATATATATATATATAAGGATTGTACTGTAGTACTTTTTGATTTCAGTAAGGTTTTAATATGATGAAGGTAATTATATTTTTAGTATGTGACAATAAGAGAAACTTTACTTTGTTTGGGGAATCTGATAAATTGATTTTGGAATTAAGATACCTTTTAGAGAAAGTCTGGACAGAGGTATTTTGGATAACTATAAAGGTTGGAGTGGATTAAGTTGATCTTTGGATATTATTGTTTAAGGTTAAAAATTTATGATGATTATTTTTGAATAATATAATACTATAGCTTTAGGAAAAGGACAACCTTCAGGGTGGGGCATAACCCGTCGCATCAGACAAAGCTGTAGGAATCGAACCCACAATCATAGTGCGACATGCCTTTATTTCCTACCATTAGCCTACAGGAAGTCCCTGGTTATTACAAAATAATTTTACTAATCTAAATGGTATGTGTTAACATTTGGAACCTTATACAATTAGGATAAGTATAATATTTTTGAGTTCTATTATCTTTTTAAGTGAAAGATGAGTTGAAGGTTGAAACTCTAATTGTCAAGCATAAATATATATATACCTATCTGTAATTCAATGAATAAATTAATTCTTAAACTTTAGTAAAGGGATACTAAAACAAAAAAATGTGTTATCCTAATACCTTATGTCTTGTTGAACTGATGATATTTTAAATCAACATAGATTGAAGGCTTTGAGGCTCTCATGATATTATTATGTCCTATTTTGTATTTTTTACTTTCTTTATGTGTACCTATAGTGAGTACACATAATAGATCTATTTTATTTTAAAAATGATCTATTTAAAGACTTCATCTCAATCCCCTTTCATTGAGGCATATTTGGTTTTATACACAACTTTCTTTTATACGGTGTATAAACCCCTTTGACTTTTACGTTTATTCAAAAGGAACCTTTTTTATACAAAGCGATTTGATAAACGACAAAAGGGAATGTTTTTCTTTCCATACTTATGCAGCGACAACGACTTATCCGCCGCCGTGACCATTATTTGAGTTTCGGCTTCCTCTACAAGCCATCATTTTTAATGAAAAATAAATACAAAGTTTTAACTTTCTTTTATTTTGGTATTGAAAATGGTTTTTGAAAGCATTTTTATTATATCAATGTGTTGTATTGATATCTTGTGATTGAAATGTGGAAATGTTATGTTTCCTTTATGCATGTTTTATGTGATACTATTATGTTATGGTTTATGATATTTTTAAACCTATTCATATGAGGAATGCATTGGACTTAATAAGTGACGGGTGGAGCCTGCTATAACTCCTCGATGAATCGGCAGGTCTCATGAGACAAAATAGTGTCTTGGCACAAGGCCTTGGAAAAATCTTATTTGTGGTCTTGGCACGAGGCCTTGGCTACGTGGTTATGATAGTCTGGAATTATGCATTCCATCATTATGAAAGTGGTTATTGATATTCCATGTGATTATTCGACCAGTAGAATATCCATGTGAAGAAGTGAATGTCATTATCTCATTTTACTTTTTCCATATTATGTTGAAGTTCAAGTTTAAAAGGCTTTTGTTTTAGTTATACATCGCCTTAAATGTTAATGTTTATTTATGAAAGCTTCCGCTATATTGTTAACCTTACTGAGCATCTGAGCTCACCCCTTTCAATGTTTTAATATTTTTCAAGGATGTGAAGGAGTAATTTATGAGTGACCTGCAGGGGTAGTCAGAAAGGGATATGATTGTGGACTATGAAGACCATGTTATTGTAGTTTGTTTACATTTTGATGTAATAAAAGACTTATGAATGTATCAAGTGTTTCCAAGACTACTAAACTAATCGGTCTTTCGAGACTTGATCTTTTGTGATCATGCCAATGTTACAAAGTAATGCACCGACTCTGGGTAGCTGGGGTCGGGGCGTTACAACAACCATAAGGCGGGTGGTCTTTAACTCATCCCTATTTTTTGTTGATTTTTTAATATTCGTGTGGGGCCTACCGATACCATCAGGGACCATCACTTAGATTTTCATTTCATTAATATACTAGTTATAATCATATGGCTGTGTCGTTTCCAAATATGTGACTAGTTGTTAGTGGTTACACCCACAACTCAATCTGCATCTTGTAGAAGGTTATTCCATAATTTGGTTTTTAGTTTTTTGACACGTTGGAGCCACCGTTCGGGTGTTCCCATGAATGAAAACCCTAAAGTTGAGCCTTCCTATAATAAATGGTTTGTTGTTAAATTATTATTCCATAATGTCATGTACCATGTATGCTTACTTCTTTATTTGCCTAAGATAAGTACTTCAAATGATTATTAAATGTGAAATGTGGAATGGAAATTATACTAACTATATAACTTATCTTTATTAAAAGAGATTGAATAAAAGTTACATGTCTATAGAACCCCTTCTATGTTGATGGATGGTAGTATAGTGAACCTCAATAATTGAATATGACTTAATGGTTAAATAAGACTTTATTAAATGGTTTAAGTGCTACATGACCTATCCACACTAATAAAGGACAAGGCATGGACCAATAAATAAATGGTTTCAACTCTAATTGACATATCCACACTAATGGAAGACAAGAATTTAACCAAGTGAATTATCACATTATTACAATATAAAATAGGAAAGGACTGACTTGAGCTCACATTGTATTCTGGGAGGAAAATACATTGGGTTTCAGAAACCCCATTCTGATTCAAGGATGAAGTTTGATTAGGTTTATACCCATCGAGATTTTTGTTCTTTTCTATTCCTTGGATTCCTTGTATACTATTGTAGGCCCCATTTCATTATTCTAGGATACCCTAGATACACACCTTGGATCCAGCATTGATAAGTAGGTGCCTTGGATACACTCCTTTGTCCCAGTCCTTGACTATCCCTATTTTAGCTTTGATGCACTCCATTGACTAAATATTCGCCTTAATATGGAATGACTTGGATTACACTCCTTTAAATACACTCTCACCCCTTATCTAGACTCAAATACTACTGATTTAGCTTTACATGAGTTTACGTTACCCGGGTTATTACCCTAGAACTCCCTCACTTGGTATCATTTTCGAGTTTCCTTTTTATCTCTTGAGACATTCACTACTTATATAATCATGAGGCGATGTCAGTGTTGGCTATGCCTCATGTGACCTATTAAAATTAAATGTGAATTACTTAATTAATGAACTGGTTACATGTTCAATCACAAGCCAAGGTCTAAAGCATGTACTTGGGTATTTAGTTACATTGTACTATTTTCTATAATTTATATATGAATTCCCACACAATACTATATTCCATTACAGAGGATGGATGTTATAGAGTCCATTGGTGGTGGCCCATTGAGATTTATCTGACACCCTTGTTTGGTACCCAGAGTAGATTACATTGTTTTAGTTATTGAAAAATATAAGCATAAAACTTCCAACTCTTGATTGTGAGGTGATATGATAGATCTTGATATGAGATGATTGAGTAAGATCTTAGGATTCTTGGAGTAGTATTTGTTTTATTTTACTTTGTAAAACATGTTATTCCTGCTATCTTGTATCCATGATTTCCAGTTTTCTAGTGACATGACAATACATCGTCATTCTTATAATTTATACAGTTATTATTATTCTAGTTTATCAATTGAATCAGTTTTCTTCAACTGTTTATTTATACCATTTATATTGATTTTTCTCTTTACTATTACTTTATATTCCATCTACTATTCAACACTCATCAAATGAGAGAATAGTATTCCCAAAGACACAACCTAGGCCCTCACTACTAGTTGGTAGTCTCTAGTGTTCGGGAAGATGCGCTTGAGGCCATCTGGTCCACCAGGCTTAGGGCCTCCATTAAGTGGCATTCGGGTCCGGGTCGTCACACAACCAATAGGAAAATACCCATTGAAACCCATTTATTGGAGAATTTAATGGAGATAGAATAACTGGATTTCTCTGTTGACTAATCCCAAGATGAGATCTAATATCTTAAGAATGAGCAAAACCATTTACAGGAGAAATTCATGCTCATCTATATTATGACCTAAAACATGTTTTCCAAACCACCCTATGAAAATCCCTCTCTTGCGCTCCTTACACATAGTGAACTTTCTGGTGTATTAATGGGTTCTGTATTAAACCATATCAATGTTTATATAGATTATTATTGTTGACCTCACCTGGTCTGATAATCCCAATCATGTATTTATATGTTTTGATAATCCCAATTATGTGTTCATATTTTATGATATTATCAATTACTGTTGATCTACACTTTAATTCTTTCAAATCAGTGATCAAGTTAATAATAATGTTTAAATAATTTCTGATTTATGTTAATCTCGATTATCCTTGTTTATACAAGCTTTGAAACAATTCTAAGTCAATTTGATGTGGTTTTCATAAGATCTACCGATAGCCAGAGCTACCGATAGACAGAGCTACCAATAGCCAGAGCTACTGATAGCCAGAGCTACCGATAGCCAGAGCTACCGATAGCCAGAGCTACCGATAGCCAGAGCTACCGATAGCCAGAGCTACCGATAGCCAGAGCTACCGATAGCCAGAGCTACTGATAGCCAGAGCTACTGATAGACAGAGATACTGATAGCCAGACCTACCGATAGCTAGAGCTATGGATAGCCAGAGCTACCGATAGCCAGAGCTACCGATAGCCAGAGATACCGATAGCCAGAGCTACCGATAGCCAGAGCTACCGATGCACAGATCTTCCGATAAGAGCTACCAATAAGAGCCACCGATAAGAGTTTGAAGAGCTACCGATGGAAGATCCTACACCGAGTCAACCGTACACGTCTACAAACAAACGGCAACCTATAATGAACTACAGAGTCAAATCCTATATCCTCGACACTATTTGATTATTATACTAACGGTTACATTTGTTACTTTTGATGCATTTAATGTTATTAAATGATTTGTGTTGCCATTTCAGGAAACCGTACCAAGTAAGATCGAAAAGCATAATCATTCTTTCCTCTCAAAAAACAAAAAAAGGGCATAAAAAGGACATCATGGATGTATCAAAAGGAAGTGAGAGAGACACTAGACCATAAGAGATCGAGCACACAGAACACACTTGCGATCAAGCTCAAAACGTGCCAAGAACAACTGGAGAACTTGCACTCACGAGACTACTACTACCAGCCTCCAGAACATAGATCATACATTGAGAAATTTATGCAAAAGAAGAACTACACAACACTCTTCATTCTTTGAGCCGATAAGCTAGCTGAACCTGGATGTCAAGGAAACATATGATACTCTGTTTTCCAGACATAAACCAGGAGAAGACTCATAATGAATTCTAATCAACAAAAGGAGTCAAGAGCTTCACGAAGATCACTAGAGCCATTTCTAAACACTAAATCTTTATCTCTGTGATTTACTTTTTACATTACGAGCAGTGTGTGTTATATGTTGTATTTTACACACACACTATCTCCTAAACCTTAACTGGAGGATTTGTAAATCCTCACTCACTATCTTTTCATTCTTTTTCCCATTGTGGATAGTGGTAGAGGTCGTGTGTGACCTGGACAGCTGGTTGCTGTTGTTTTGTTTCCCACGAATAACAATGGTAGAGGTCTTGGACCTGGACAGTTTTAAACTGTTGAACCCCGATCCAGGGTGTGGATCATCTTTATATAAACTTTTGAGAGGACTAAGTCTCGGCTTGAGACTGAACCTCTTGGTTAACTCCTCTGTGTTTTTATTTAAAGTTTATATCCATACAGTACATATTTATTTCATTTTCTGGTGCTATTACTTTGAAATATAATTTTTCTTCAAAGCTACTTTGATAGTAAAACTCGCAAGTTTTTATATTTATTGTAAACCAGTAAGTTAGTTTCAAAAGTTAAATTAATCATTAGATTAAGTTAACTGAGAACCAATAAATCTTTGAGAAACTAATTGATCCTTTATAATCTGTATAAATTCACTATAGTTTAATATGTTTTTGAAATTGGGGGATTTTAATAGAACTTGTTTGTAATAGAAATTTTAGTTGGAACTCAATTCACCCCCCTCTTGAGTATCCACTCCGACCAACATTTGGTATCAGAGGGTTGAAATATTTTCTATATTACTCTGTTTTCAACTGTGATTTTAATTGTATTTTAAAGTTCTAAAAATTTCTGTTATTTCTAAATTTTTATCTCTTTAAAATTCTTTTTGTGATATCATGGACAATAGACTAGAGGGTACTGCTACTAACCGGCCACCTTTCTTTAATGGAAATAACTATGCTCAGTGGAAGCTCAAAATGAAAATCCATTTGGAAAGCATGAGTTTTGATATTTGGACTGCCATAGAATCTGAATATAATGTTCCCACTACAGATAGATCTACATGGGATGAACCTACAAAGACTGCTTACAATAATAACTGTAAAGCTATGAATGCTCTGTACTGTGCTTTAGGAGATGAAGAATTTAATAGAATTTCTGCATGTAAAACTGCTTTTGAAATTTGGGATACCTTGGCTGTTTCTCATGAAGGGACAACTAATGTTAAAGAAATGAGATTAAACACTTATACTATCAAATATGATAATTTCAAAATGAAGCTTGATGAACCTATTTCTGACATGTATCTCAGGTTCAATGAGATAGTAAACACAATGAGCTCACTCGGAAAGATTGTTCCAGCAAAAGAACAAATTATGAGAATACTGAGATGTTTTCCAGATAGATGGAGAGGTACATCCGTTTAATTAGAGAATCATGTGACATTGGAGCACTGCCTGTCAAGGAGTTAATTGGTATGCTGATGATGTATGAAGAAGATCTTAAGGTAAATAAAGAATAAGAAGAGTAACCCAAAAGAAAATATGTAGCGTTTAAAACTACTACCTTGAAGAGTAAAGACAAGGATAAACTACAAATGGAGACTGAGAGTTCAACGAGTGAAAATTCCGAATCTGACAGTGATGCCGAGATGGCTCAAATAGCCAGGAGATTCAAGAATTTTTATAGGAAAAAAGAAATTCTTTAGGAAAAAAAATTACAAAGGAAAGTATGATCAACAAGGCAAATAGAAAAAGGATTGGAAGAAGGATGACAGGACTGATGAAGTTGTCTGATACGAATGCAAGCGAAAAGGACATATCGAAGCAGACTGTCCAAAATTAAAATTCAAAAAGAGATATGATTACAAAGACAAGAAGTACAAGAAATCCATGAAGGCTACCTGGAGTGCTTCAGAAGACAGCACTAGTAAAGCCGAATCTTCAGACTCTGAAAGGAATCGAGCTAACATGTGCTTCAGGACAAATACTTCTGAGGTAACATCTGACACTCTTGTTTTAAATTCATATTATTCTGGAGATGATTCTGAATGTGATAACATTTCTAAATCTGAATTGTTTGAATATTGTGATATGTCAGAAGAGACATGCAATGAAATTAAGGATAAATACAAATCATTAAAGAAACAACATGCTCTCACCACTACAGTTAAAAGTGAACTCACTATTGAAAAAGAGAAAAATGATCAACTGTTAAAGGAGAACACTGAATTGAAATTATATAATGAGCAACTCAGAAAGGATTTATAGAAATTTACCAATGGTAAGGAAACTCTAACTCAAATTCTAGGAAAACAAGTTGCACCAAAATACACTACTGGAATAGGTTACAAACCTGGACAGAGACAGTTGACCAAGAATAGATTCATTCCTAAATCTGAACAGAATGTAACTAACTCTGGATCTTTATATGCTTCAATGAGTTATATTCATAGTTATGGATCTAATTAGGTTTATCTTTCAAAATCTGTTGATTCTAGAACTTTTATGGGACCCATAAAACAAATCTCGGTACCTAAAGCCTTGATTTCTAACCTATCTGGACCCAAGAAGATCTGGGTACCAAATTCATTTCCTGTCTAAATCTATTTTTTAGGAAATCTGCTTAAAGAGCGGTCACAAAAAGATATGGTACTTAGAAAGTGGATGCTCAAGACACATTTCTGGAGTATATTCTTGCTTCAAGAGCTTAATAAAGGTTGGTGGAGGTCATGTCACCTTTGGTGACAACTCTAAGGGAAAAATCATCGGCCTAGTCCAGATTGGTAACACTGACTCAGTATTAATTTATAAAGTTTTATTCGTTGATGGACTTAAATATAACATGATTAGCATATCTCAATTATGTGATGATGGTTTCAATTTCATGTTTGAAAATGATTCGTGTGATGTTTTTAACTCCAAAAATTATTTAGTATTTTCTGCTCTAAGGAATGAAAATGTTTATGCTGTTGATTTAAATTCTTTAGTCAAACAAAATATTTCTTGTTTGAATGCTTTTCATAAAGAATCTTGGCTATGGCACAAAAGATTAGGACACTGCAACATTCACTCACTTAGAAAACTGGCTAGGAAAAACTTAGTTAAGGACTTACCTAAATTAGAATTCCCAAATGACAAAGTGTGTAATCCCTGTCAAAAGGGAAAACAACACAAAGTTTCTTTTAAATCAAAGAAAGAAGTCCCAACTTCTCAACGACTTGAGTTGGTTCACATGGATTTGTTTGGACCATCAAGAGTTTCTAGTGTAAATGGGAAGAATTATGTTTATGTCCTTATAGATGACTTTTCTAGATATACTTGGGTATACTTTCTAGCTCACAAAAGTGAAGCTTGTTCTTACTTTGTTAAATATTACAAGTATGTAGAGAACCTTAGTGGAATTAAGATTAAAACCCTACGAAGTGATCATGGTCGTGAGTTTGAAAATCATGAGTTTGAATCTTACTGCTCACACAATGGCTATAGTCACAATTTCTCCGCCCCTAGGACACCAAAACAAAATGGTGTAGTAGAAAGTAGAAACTGAACCCTTCATGAAATAGCTATAACTATGCTCAATGAATATGAACTGCCTATTTACTTTTGGGCTGAAGCTGTTAATACAGCTTGTTATGTTATCAATAGTGTCTTGATCAGACCTATTCTTAAGAAAACCCCTTATGAGTTGTGTAACAATAGAAAGTTTAAGGTTAATTACTTCAGAACTATCCGTTGCAAAGTCTTTATACTTAATACTAAAGATAATCTGGATAAGTTTTCTCCCAAAAGAGATGAAGGAATTTTTCTGGGTTACTCTATTTCAAGTAAAGCTTATAGAGTTTTCAATAAGAAAAAGAAGTGTGTGGAAGAATCTGTTCACATCAAATTCGATGAAACTGATCCACATGAGCCTAAATCCTCTCTTGAGAATCTTGAAGAAGATTTGTCTATTCTGGACATTAATGATAAATCTAAAGAACCTATTATAAAAACATCCAGTTCTGGACTTTTTCCAGAATCTGCTTCTGTTGAACCCGAACCTATAGATGAACCTGAAGTTTCTAGTCCAACCTTTACCAAATCGACTAAGATTATAATGAATCATCCTTTAGATGCTGTTGTTGGTAATCTTGACAGAGGAACACAAACTAGAGATTCACTAAGGAACCAGGTTGAACATCAAGCTTTTCTGTCACAGCTAGAACCCAAAAATATCAATGATGCTATCAATGATGAATTCTGGGTAATATCCATGCAAGAAGATTTGAATCAATTTGAAAGAAACAAAGTCTGGGAATTAGTTGACAGACCCAAGGACACCCTGACAATAGGTACAAAATGGGTTTTTAGAAATAAAGTAGATGAATCAAGAAACATAGTTAGAAACAAAGCTAGACTAGTTGCACAGGGATATAGTCAAGAAGAAGGTATAGACTATGGAAAAACTTTTTCACCTGTAGCTCAACTGGAAGCTATTAGGACCTTACTTGAATATGCATCACATCTGAATTTCAAGTTATATCAAATGGATGTCAAAAGTGCATTTCTAAATGGTTTTATAATTGAAGATGTTTTTGTGGAACAACCACATGGATTTACAAACCCTCATTTTACAAATCATGTTTTTAAACTTTCTAAAGCTTTATATGGTTTAAAACAAGATCCAAGATCTTGGTATGATAGACTTAGAAATTTTCTTATTTCAAAAGGTTTTACTAAAGGGATTGCTGATCCAACTCTTTTTATTAAAAGAATTTCTAAAGATGTTTTTGTTGTACAAATCTATGTTGATGATATTATATTTGGATCTTCTAAACACTCTCTATGTACTGATTTTTCAAAAAGTATACAAAATGAATTTGAAATGAGCTTAATGGGAGAGCTTAAGTATTTTCTTGGTTTTCAAAATTTTCAAACTAGAGATGGAATTATTTTAAATCAAAGTAAATATAAAAAAGATCTTTTAAAACGTTTTTTATTGAATAGTATTAAGGAAAATGACACACCTATGAGTACTACCTGTAAGTTGGATACAGATGAAGCTGGGAAACCAGTGGATCAAACCAATTACAGAGGTATGATTGGGAGCTTACTTTATCTTACAGGTAGTCGACCAGAAATTATGTTCAGTGTATGTACGTGTCCTAGATTTCAAGCTAATCCTAAAGAATCACACTTACTGGCTGTTAAAAGGATTTTTAAAATCTTAAGCATACTGTAAATTTAGGTTTGTTTTATCCAAAAGGACAATCATTTAACCTAACTAGCTATTCAGATGCTGACTTTTCTGGGTGTAAGTTAGAAAGGAAGAGCACATCTAGAACATGTCATTTACTTGAAAGATCCCTAGTGTCATGGTGTAGTATGAAACAGAACTCAGTTGCATTGTCTACTGCCGAAGCAGAGTATATAGCTACTGGTAGTTGCTGTGCACAAATTCTGTGGATGAAACACAATTTATTGGACTATGGATTTGAGTTTAAACATGTTTCAATCAACTGTGACAACACTAGTGCAATAAAAATATCTAAGAACCCTGAATCTCACTCTAGAACCAAACACATAGATGTAAGACATCATTTTGTGAGAGATCATTATCAAAAAGGTGATATTACTCTTGAATTTATTGGCACTGAACATCAACTGGACAATATTTTCACTAAACCATTATGTATTGATAGGTTAAGTTACATTAGGCATGAACTGGGGATGTTTAATTCTCACCGATGTTGAAATTCTCACCGATGATCAATTCTCACCGATGTTGAAATTCTCACCGATGATCAATTCTCACCGATGTTGAAATTCTCATCGATGTTGAAATTCTCACCGATGATCAATTCTCACCGATGTTAAAATTATCACCGATGTTGAAATTCTCACCAATGTTCAAATTCTCACCGATGATCAATTCTCACCAATGTTGAAATTCTCCTCGATGTTGAAATTCTCACCGATGATCAATTCTCACCGATGAAATGTTTTAAAACTTATGTCTGCCGCCTAGAATATGAATCGTTTTATTTTTATGTTATTTTACTTTATTCATTTATTTAAGATTCCTACATGATAAAACTAAGCCTAAGCCGCTTCTCACTCCACCGGACCCAAAACCTTTCACCTTTTTGAAACTTAGCTCCCTAATCGACTGAGAACCCTAAATCCACGATGGCAAAAACCAAGATTCCTGCCAGCAGAGATGACAGTGTAGAGCCTAAAACAAAGAACCAGAAAGTGAAGCAAGAAGCTAGTGGAAGTAATGTCAGAACTAGGTCGGGAAAGTGACCAGTAAACCCTCATTTGTAGAATAGAGATATTGTGATTGAAAAGGAGCTATGCGTAGATTGGCTGCTACCATGAAATTCATTGGTGCTTGAAATTCTGGAAGATCATAAATGGGTAGATTGTTTTTCAAATAACAATGGTCCCTACTACCCGAAGATGGTGAAACAGTTCTACGAATTCATAAGCTTTGAGAAGTCTGAGAATGAGAATCGGGTAAGTTCTTTTTTAAATGGGAAAGAAATGTCGTTTTCTTCAGTAGAGTGGGATGAATGTTTAAAAGTCCCACATGATGGTGTATCTGGGTATGTCTCAAGAGAAATTCCACCTACCAGTAAAATCTATGACTATGAGACCACTTTAAAAGAACTAACGGGTAATGGAAGTCAAAGGCAAGTGGTTGCTACTGAATTGGATGGAGAGAACAGATTGCATTTCAAATTTGTTCAACATGTTTTGATACTGAGGAGAGGAGATTTTTCAAATCTGAGATATCAAGATATTTATCTTCTACATCTGTTAAGACATGGTGTGAATGTTAATCTGTGCAGACTGCTGTTGAGTCAAATGGAAGACATGATTAGGCCAAAATCAAAGACTAATGCTTTATTCTTTGCCAAAATGATCTCTGTAATGATAAAATTGAAAGGGATATCTGAGTCTCAAGATGCGATAGTTGTAGTTAAGAATAACTTCTGTATCACTACTACAGTTTGTAAGTACATGAAAATAAATTGGAACCCGTGGAAAGGAGAATGGGTCAGTGATGACCAGAAGGTGTATGATAAATTTAATCCTGTGGGTTATCCATCAAGGCCAAAGGATAAATAAGATCTAGGTTTAGGACCTGATGAAGAGGAACCCGAGTACAAGGATGAGTCAGAAGAAGAAGAAGAAGAAGAAGAAGAAGAAGAAGAGGAAGACACTCCTATGGATATTGGAGGAGATCCAGACTTGCCCCCAAGTCATGTTACTGAGTTTGTATACTCATGAAAAGGAAAAGTAGAGGAAGTGTTATCTATTCATGAGGAAGTCCAGCCAGTTCCTCAGCAAGAAGAAGAAAAAGAGAATGTATCTGAATCGTCTGATTCTTCTAGGCTGAGTCTGAGTCCATTGATTGGAAACTCAGTTGTGCCTACTGCTGAAGTAGAAAAAGAAAGAGAAGAAGTTGTACCTTTTTCAGAAAATCTCCTTACTGCTGCTGAGATGGAAGTTGTTGTGGAAGCTTCTGATGAAGAAAGACCAGTAGACAATGTAGTTGTTGTACATAAGAATGCACCCATTCAGGGGGATCATCATTACAATCTTGGAAATGTTACAGTGACTGTTGAGGTTGAAGACTGGGTAGAAGACCCAGGTTTTATAGTCTGTGGTTTGGATTATCCTGATTCGGATAATGAAGTATCTTTGAATAGACCAAAGATCAACTATGACATCAATTCTGAGTTATTACCTAATGATGTGGTCCGAGTACATGATTTAGATGTGCTGAAAGAAAATCTCAATGTCAGTTTTGTAGAAGAAATAAAGAAAATGGAATCTTTTTTAGTATCCTTGATTCAATCAGTCATAAATGATTCTGTAGTCAGTTTAGCTTCTGCAAGATTCTCTACTACAGTTGCTCCTACTGATTTTATTACAAAGTATGATCTCGAATCCCTAAATCATGAGCTGAAAGAATCCTTCAATGCCTCAGTTGCTGAGATGAAGCACTATTTTAGTGAATAAATTAAGTTGTTAGAACAATATTTTGAGCTTTCTCTTGGTTTCAATCTGTCAACTTTTATGGGTGAGCTGATGGAAGCAGTCAAAGAGTTCCAGACCCAATCATCTAGAATAGAAGAAGATCATGAAGCCTTAAAGAATTTTGTTACTGCCTTAGATTCTTACATGAGCTCAACGCCTCAAGATGATAAGGATTTAGCCTATGTGAAAAGTTTTGTAAGCCAAATGGTCTCAGTATTTGAAGATTTAAAATCTTCTATAAAGGATCATGTTAAAAATCAGGACTCTCAACTGCAAACTCTGATTATTGGTTTGACCAAAAGTTTCAAAGAAACTGTATCTTTCTCAGTTGGTCCTATAGCTTCAAAACCTGCATTTGATTTGAATCAATTACGAGCTATGATGAAGGAAGATCTTGGTTCTATTTCAACCAGTGGCTCTGTGGACTCATCAGATCTAAGCCGAGTAGTGCTCTCTACAAGAGATTCAGTCAGGGAAATAGTGAAAATCGTCCACGACACTATGAAAGAGGCCTCTGCCTCTCAGGAGGAAATCAAGAACAAGGTGAATTATTATTTCCAAAGGATTTTTACCAAGCAACAACTCAACCATCATTTCAAGCTGATGTTGGAAAACAAGAAGTTACCCCCTGTAACTCAAGCCTTCCGAGAAAAAGTGAGCAAGCTAAGGCAGATGACTCCTGCCTTAGAAAAATTCATGGAGAACAAAGATGATTTTATATCTTCTATGGAAAGAGGAGGAGGAATCATTATGGATTTCAGAAATCTGTTTCTGCCCTTTTTGCATGTTGATGCCAGACCAGTTATTGTTCCTCCTGCCTTGCCTGCCTCTACCTCTACTGAATCTCCAGTCCAGATGACTCCTGCTCAGGCCATCAGAAGCCTCACACCTATGATCACTCAACAAACTTCCCCATACAGGCCAGGCACTGTATCAGTGGCTCAGGCTCCTGTGATCATTTCTGGAATTCCAAAGCCCTCACCCACATCCTCCCCTCCTGCATCCTCTTCTGATCCAAAAGGAAAATCTCATGTTGAAGATCAGGATTGATAAAGTGGCCAGGCTGTTTGATAGGAATCATTTTTTTTCTTTTTCTTCTGTTTATGTAATTTTTTTCTGGTATAATACAACTGATTTTCTTTACACTATCTCTATTTATCGTTTTTCTATGTCTGCTTTCCCACTTTTTGATTATCACAAAGGGGGAGAAAAATATAAAGAAAGAGGAAGAAAGGGGAAAAATATAAAGAAAGGGGAAGAAAGGGGGAGAAAATATAATGAGAGGGGGAGAAATATCAAAGGGGAGAAATTTGAGCCTTTGATACTATTTCTTACATTTCCTTCTTTGGTACCAATTCTTTCAAAGCTTATCTCTGATACTATTGTATTTAATAATAACTATGATAATTTTTGATCTATCTCATTCTATTACTATTTCCTCTATTTCCTCTGATACTGATTTCTTTGAGAAATTAAAATATAAATGTTATATTCTCTTATACTATATTCTCATTTTTTTGGTCATATCATAAGTTGTGATTATCAAAAAGGGGGATATTGTTGACCTCACCAGGTCTGATAATCCCAATCGTGTATTTATATGTTTTGATAATCCCAATTATGTGTTCATATTTTATGATATTTTCAATTACTGTTGATCTACACTTTAATTCTTTCAAATCAGTGATCAAGTTAATAATAATGTTTAAATAATTTCTGATTTATGTTAATCTCGATTATCCTTGTTTATACAAGCTTTGAAACAATTCTAAGTCAATTTTATGTGGTTTGCATAAGAGCTACTGATATCCAGAGCTACCGATAGACAGAGCTACCGATAGCCAGAGCTACCGATAGCCAGAGCTACCAATACCAAGAGCTATCGATAGCCAGAGCTACCGATACCCAGAGATACTGATAGCCAGAGCTACCGATAGACAGTGCTACGGATAGCCATAGCTACCGATAGCCAGAGCTACTGATAGCCAAAGCTACCGATAGCCAGAGCTACCAATAGCCAGAGCTACCGATAGCCAGAGCTACCGATAGCCAGAGCTACCGATAGACAGAGCTACCGATAGCCAGAGCTACCGGTAGACAGAGCTACCGATAGACAGAGCTACTGATAGCCAGAGCTATCGATATCCAGAGCTACCGATAGCCAGAGTTACCGCTCGCCAGAGCTACCGATGCAGAGAGCTACCGATAAGAGCTACCGATAAGAGCCACCGATAAGAGTTTGAAGAGCTACCGATGGAAGATCCTACACCGAGTCAACCGTACACGTATACAAACAAACGACTACCTATAATGAACTGCGGAGTCAAATCCTATATCCTCGACACTATTTGTTTATTATACTAACGGCAAAATTTGTTACTTTTGATGCATTTAATGTTATTAAATGATTTGTGTTGCCATTTCAGGAAACCGTACCAAGTACGATCGAAAAGCATAATCATTCTTTCCTCTTAGAAAAACAAAAAAGGGGCATAAAAAGGACATCGTGGATGTATCAAAAGGAAGTGAGAGAGACACTAGACCAGAAGAGATCGAGCACACAGAACACACTTGCGATCAAGTTCAAAACGTGCCAAGAACAACTGGAGAACTTGCACTCACGAGACTACTACTACCAGCCTCCAGAACATAGATCATACATTGAGCAATTTATGAAAAAGAAGAACTACACAACACTCTTCATTCATTGAGCTGATAAGAAAGCTGAACTTGGAAGTCAAGGAAACAGATGATACTCTGTTTTCCAGACAAAAACCTGGGGAAGACTCAGAACGAATTCTAATCAACAAAAGGAGTCAAGAGCTGCACGAAGATCACTAGAGCCATTTCTAAACTCTAATTCTTTATCTCTGTGATTTAATTTTTACATTACGAGAAGTGTGTGTTATCTGTTGTATTTTACACACACACACTATCTCCTGAACCTTAACTGGAGGATTTGTAAATCCTCACTCACTATCTTTTCATTCTTTATCCCACTGTGGATAGTGGTAGAGGTCGTGTGTGACCTGGACAGCTGGTTGCTGTTGTTTTGTTTCCCACGAATAATAGTGGTAGAGGTCTTGGACCTGGACAGTTGTAAAATGTTGAACCCCGATCCAGTGTGTGGATCATCTTTATATAAAATTTTGAGAGGACTAAGTCTCAGCTTGAGAATGAACCTCTTGGTTAACTCCTCTGTGTTTTTAGTTAAAGTTTATATCCATACAGTACATATTTATTTCATTTTCCGCTGCTATTACTTTGAAATATAATTTATCTTCAAAGCTACTTTGATAGTTAAAATCGCAAGTGTTTATATTTATTATAAACCAGTAAGTTAGTTTCAAAAGTTAAATTAATCATTAGATTAAGTTAACTGAGAACTAATCTATCTTTGAGAAACTAATTGAACCTTTATAATCTGTATAAATTCACTACAGTTTAATCTGTTTTTGAAATTGGGGGATTTTAATAGAACTTGTTTGTAACAAAAATTTTAATTGGAACTCAATTCACCCCCCTCTTGAGTATCCACTCCGACCAACAATTATTATAGGATAATAAATATATTTTCATCCTATTATTTTTACTTTGTAAAGAATTTTTATTTTGAAAAAAATAAAAAAATATTATTTATCAGTAATATCCAAATTCAATTAATAAAAATATATTGATGAATAAATAGATGTTTGAAATAAATAATATTTTTATAATTTTCTTCATGAATATTATTTTTCTAATATAAATTATTATATAATTATTAAAAAGTCAGTTTTAATTTTTATAGGGTTGGAATAATAGTATAATAAAAAAAGAAACATTTGTCAATAAATTTCCACTCTTATATAGAATGTGAAAATTAAAAAATATATAAAAAAATTTGGACAAAATGAATATTATTTTTTAAATCAATGTGTCTAAATTATTCAATGGTGATTTTTTCATAATTAATTAAGACACTCAAAATTTCTAGAAAAATATTAAAAACTATATAAATTTACATTGTGTATTCTGATATCATAATGACCCAAGAGTTATCTAATAAATAATATAAAGTTAATAAAACAATAAATAAATTTTTTATAGTTAATATGATGATATTTTATGTATATTTTATTTATTTTAGAATTCCATTATGAATCCTCTGAAACCATTAATGTTTTTAAGGTTTTAAAATTATTTATTAAGAGTATGACTCATATCCACATTCTAATAGGTATTATTTTATTAATTTAGAACCTTTTATTGATTACATAATGTGAAACACTACCATTTGGTAAAAACAATGGGAAAAACCAAGGGAATTTTTGTGGTTTTGGTTATTTAATTATATAGAGTCCAAAACCTTGGTTTGAGAAATATTATGGAAATCCCCACTCTTTTCTTATATAAACCCACACAATATCCCATTAAACTTCAGTAAATATTATCAGAGCACGTCATTACTATTCCCTGCACTCTTTAGAGTCCTCCCCAGGTTCCCCAAATCTCTCAAGAATCTCATCCCAAGCATTTGGAGCCACTCACTGAATTAAGGATCCTTACATTATCTTATTTATTAAAATTTAGTTATTGTCTTATGAATAATATTTGAAATTAATAATATTATGATATGACATTACAAGACCCTATTTCTTCCTATATAATGTAAAATTTATTAAGGAACCATTTTTCTCTCAACAAATTAGTTTATAAATTTTTTAGTGATGTTGTTATGATCCTTAAATTTAATAACAGTTTTCGATTATAAAAAATTGGGTAGTTAACACCATACCCATTTCCTATCAAGGGTATTCACCCATATAAATTTATAATTATTTAACATGGGACTTACATATATGTTTTCCAACATCCTTGAATTTTTATCTAATTATGATGATGAATGAATCAATGTTTTATGATCTATGTGGCGTACTTAATCATGAGAATGAAATGAAATTGATTGGTGAACACATAATTATATAGTTCTCCAATGAATTAGGTAATGTTTAGACTCATGATACATCATGTAAGAATAGGGAGTAAAAATTACTCTTCTATGGTACTTTAGCCATTATGATTTCTTGATAGTTATCCTTGATCTATGTTTATTATATAGTGTTTTAAAATGATTCTTCATTTCTAATGTTGCATTTATGATTATTATACTATATGATGTATCAATGTTTATGTTTATAATTCTAAATCAATTATGAATATTTTACAACATGTATTAATATCATAATTTATTTCCATTTTTATTCCCTTAGGGGGATTTATAACTCACCCATTTCTTATGTTTGTCCATAGGTTATCCTATACAGTTTTATGTATGAGAATGTTAAGGCTGTTTTCAATAAAGATGAGGTATTTACTTATTTATGTTGTTACGACATGTATGCAATTACCAAAGACACTATAATTATCAATATTTATATTTTTATTAAGTTTAATTTTTTTAATAAATCATGAATTAATGTGAAATAAAGATAATGGTATTTATTGTTGGTATCAAGGTAAATGATTAGTTATTTTTTGGATTAGCATTATAAAACACTAGAAAAATCCTTATAGATAATACTAACCATAAGAAATAATATATAATATTGTTAAGAATATAGTATGTGTTTTATAATGAAAATACATCCGTGTCTAGATACCACAAGTTGAAGTGGTTCTGAAATAGATATAACTATGGGTATTAACTCTGAGAAGGTACATCAGGCCTGACATGGTATAACATAGTACATGACAATGGGATTTACTATGCTTCTAGTTTCATACTCTTGGGGGATATGATTTGGAAATTAATAATATTATTATAAAAACTTGTTAAAGGAATGAAAAAATTCCCATAAGAATATATTTTAGGAAATAGATCATGGATAACATAGATTCGTGACTATAAATTCATAAGTTTAGGAAATTCAGGAATCTTATAAGTTGTATCTTTGACGTAATTAGATTCCATTCAATTTTTTTAATAGTTTAAAAATACTCAATCCAATGTTTTTCTTTAGTAAAGTAAATGGTTTGAACTAGAATAAAAAAAATTAAATATATGGTTAGCGTCCATTGTTCTATGCATTCCTTCATATAAAAAATGATTAGTAGAACTATTCAAAAACAACTAAAAAGCATGGAAGTAGATTTGTCAGTGAAAATAGAAAATGTGGAAATTATTGCATCCCAAGTATATAACTCCCCCTATTAAAATTTGTTGGATGAACTTCCAATAAAACCTTGTTATACCCCCTTTAGTGTAATTTGATGAAATTATGGTCATGGATTGTCTTTTCCAATATTAGGACAACATAAATTGATGTGCGATGTAAATTACAGTCGGTATTCTTAATCGAACCCCAATTCTATACTAGTGAAATGAGGAGGATGAATCTTTTTTAGAACCAATATATCAAGCATAGATATTATTTCCCTATGAAAAATAATATCAAGTGAAAATGATTTAGCATAAGGAAAATATCATTCTTGATGAAATTCCCATTGTGATGAAATTATATGATGTGTTTCTCAAGGAATTGTCTGGTCTTCCTCCTAGGTGGGATGTTTAATTTTTAGTTGAGCTTGTACGCGATGAACTGGAATTTTCTAAGACACCATATAGAATAGATGTTTTAGAATATGATGAGTTATTGAAACAACTATAGGAGAATCTGGATAAATGTTTAATACAACTATGTTCCTCACCATGGGTTGAACTGGTTCTCTTCATCAAGAAGAAGGATGGGTTGATGCTCCTTTGAATTAATTATTGTATGTTCAACCAGATCATGATACGTAATAAGTATACTCTAATATGGATTGATGGATTATTCAATAATACATGGGGTGAACAAAACTTCTACACATGGGATCTTTGTTTAGGATATTTTTATGTAATGATGAAGAAGGACGACATCCCCAAGGCCATATTCAGTATAAGGTAATAGCACCATGAGTTTATTATGATTCTATTCAAACTCAAAAATTCTTCATCAGTCTTCGTGGACTTCATTAAGAATGTTTTTTAGATAACTTAAAAAATTGGTAATAGTATTTATAGATGATATTTTAATATACTCTAAAATAATGGAGGATCATGAGGATCATTTGAGAACTATGATAAAGACCCTTTGAAATTATAATATTTATACCAAGTACAAGAAATGTGAATTCTTGTTAGAGAAAGTCTTATTATTTTCTCATATCATCACATGTAAGGGGATATTTGTGGAACCTTGAAATAAATAATCAATTTAAGGATGATTGAGGCCATATTATGAGAAATATATCTATAGTTTCCGTGGGTTAGCTTAGTTTTTTCACCAATTTCTGAGAAAATATTTTCTATTGCAAAACAATTTTACTAAGGTAACACAAAAGGGAGTCAAGATTTCATATAATTACACATACGAAGACATCTTCAAGAAGCTTAAATATAGGCCTATTATTAAACCTATAATCACATGACTTATATTGGGAGAACTTTTCAGAGTATTCAACGATGATTCAAATAAGGAATTTGGTTGTGTGTTGATATAGGATGAAATTTTCATAGCCTATGCTTCAAGGAACAAAAATGTTCATGAGTAGAACTGCTAAAATCATATTTTGGAGTTGTATGAATGATATTCACTTTGAGAATGTGGCATAATTATATCTTTGGAGATAATTTTTAAATATATAGGAATCACAAAAGACTCAAGTATATATTCACACATAAAGAGATGAATATGCACAAATGATGATATTTAGAGTAGTTAAAGGACTATGATTTCTCAATCGACTATAACCCTAGGAAGTTGAATTATGTGGAATAATCTCTAATTATAAATTATCCAGCAATTCTATTGTTGATGATAATTAATAGGGATTTTATATTCTTATATTTAGAAATTATTGACATGGGAATCATAATTGAATGAACATCATCAATCCTTTCACAAATAATTTATCAACCAAATCTTCTAGAGAGGTTAAATTATACTTATAGAGATAATTATTGAATTCAGAAGTGAGTGTATGATATAAGAAGGGGAAATACTTGGAGTTAAAATTTAATGATGAAGGTGTTTTATGATTTAGTTCCAGACTATGTGTATCATTAAATCCTAAACTAAAGATGGATTTGTTGGATGAAGCACATAGATCATCCTTCTATATCAATCCTAGAAGAACCAAAATGTATCAAGATCTCTTAGAAGAATATTGGTAGGAAAATATAATGAAGTATATTATAAAATAAACATTAAGATGTCTTGTATGTCAGAAAGAGAAGGAAGAAAGGAAACAATTTAAGGGGATGATGCAAAAATTATACATACCTACATGGAAATGGGAAAACATAACCATGGAATTTGTCAATGAATTTGTTATTTTGAAGGCTTGAATGGATTTCATACATTGTATTTGGATGATTTTATGTGGTGAAGTGGTGAATTGGTGATGTGGTGATGTCATGTAAGGTTTCCCAATTTTTCTTTAAGAGTGTTTTCATAATAATAATAAAACATTCAATCATATAAAAACAGTTTCCAATAAAGCATCAAAATAGGTCCCTATAAATCTATTTATTGGAAAAGGTTCATAAAACCTGAATGTTGGGATGAATTTGGGGAACCCAAACTATTAGTTCCTGAAATGGAAAGGAAATGGTGGAAAAGGATGAGACTATTCAATAACACATCAAGGATGCTCAGATTCGAAAGGAGCACTATGATGAAAATAATAGAAGAGGCATAGAGATTGACATTGTAGACATGATATTCCTCTGCATAACTCCATGTAAGAATGTGATGAGATTTGTTAATAATGGAAATCCTTTTCCAAGACACATCTACCCCTTTGAGATCCTTGATCGCATTAGAGAGGTGGTATATCGACTAGAACTCCCACCAAACCTATCTCATGCACATGTTGTCTTCCATGTATCCATACTGAGAAAGAACATATCAATCCCCTCACATGTACTAAATCCATAGGTGGTACCATTATAGAATGAAATTTTCTATAAATATAAGCTGATGAACATCATAGAATGTATTGAATATTTTCTATAAAATAAGACAATGCATCTGGTCAATGTGCATCGGATAAATCAAATGTTTGAAGAAGTGATGTAGGAGACAAATGTGGTTATTAAATAGAGTAACCATCATATATTTTAGTGTGTTAAAATAAAATTTAAAGAGATAAATTTTTGAGAGGGGAAAATTGAAATGACATGAACTATTATCAAAAAATTTCCCCTTTAAATAATTTAAATGTATTATTATGAAATATGATTATTGAAAACACGTGCACTTATTTAATGTTGGTATATAATATTGGATTGAAAATATAATTAATAATAATTACCATTTATAATATATAAATTATACAATTATCATATTATTTGAATATATATAAGATTTGTACAAATATAATTAACACATGCCAAGGAAGTGATGCCCCTAACTAGTAGGATCGTACCCTATAAAGCCCATTTAATAGAGATTTTGATAGTGGTAGAATCACTAATATTTTCCCTTTAATAATCCCAATATGATATATAATAAATTATGCATGACTGATACCGTTTACCATATAAGTTCAATCTCATTGAGATCACAACCCAAACCATGTTTGCCAAACAACTGAATGAAAATCTCATTATCACTCTCCTTACTCTTCGGGAGTTTTCTAGTGTATTAAAAGGATATGTATCAGGACTCTATAAATTTTTATGTACATTATTTTTCATTTTATAATGAATATATTCTCATCTTATTATTTCTTCTCTATAAGTGATTTTTAATTTTATACATTAAAACAAAATATTATTTTTGAGTAATATTCAAATTCAATTCTGTAATTTATTTTGATGAATTAATGGATTTTTGAAATAAATTATATTTTAATAAATATTATCATTATATATTTTTTATATATATTAAATTATCACATAATTTTTATGAATAAAAATGTATATTTTATAAGGGTTGGAAAACTATTATTGTCAAAAAACCTAGAATTTCCCAATAAACGTCAATTCTTATTTTAAAAGTGAAAATTCATATATTTAGAAAATTATTTAGATAATATGAACATTATTTTTGAATTCACTGTGAAAAAATTATCCAATGGTTAATTTTTCATAATTTTCTGAGATAGTCGAATTTTTGGGTCAAAATTCAATACAATATAAATATACATTGCATATTATAAAATCATAATGTCCCAAACGTGATGTAATAAATAACATATATGTAATCCAAGACCAAATATATTTTTTCTATTTAAAATAATTATATTTTATGTCTATTTTATTAATTTTATAACGCCAGTATGAATCCACAAAAACCATTTATATATTTTATGGTTTTAAACTCGTTTCTTTATGAGTATGACTCACCACCGCATAGAAAAGGGTATTATTTTCTTATTTTCGTCCATTGGATGTATAACATAATTTAACACACACACACATTTTTATGAAAACAAGGCAAAGAACCATGGTAATTTTTATGATTTTTGTTATTTTTTTATATGGAGTGGAAAACCTATGTTTTAGAAATATTAATGAAATCCACAATATTTTATTATATAAACCCACACAATATCCAATTTATATTCTCTAAAAATTGTTACATAACATTATTACTATTACCTCACATATATTGACTCATCTAAAGTACTTTTCAAGATCTAAAGAAGCTCCTCTGAAGCATTTGGAGTCACTGACTCAAGTCATGGTTCCAAACCTCCTCTACAATTTTATGGTTCTTTTGTTATCTTATTCCTATTACATACATTTAATAATGATGAGATAAAAATTTCCATATCTATATTACTTCCCATATTATTTAAAAATTATTTGATACCCATTTAACTCCAATTAACCGATTTTATAAATATTAATGTGATGTCATTATGCTGTCAAAATTTCACTACAATGTTCCATGGCCAAAAACATATTTAGTAAATACCATACCAATTTCCTATCAATGGTATTAACCAATATACAATTATGATTTTTTGAAATAATAAATTCATGATTGTATTCTACACTTTTTTATAATGGGAAAACTATGATTATGAATGAATCAGTGGTGTATTTTATATGTGGAACATTTAAACATGATAATGAAATGGAAGTGATGGATTTCCCAGAATTATACAGTGATCAAATGAAATGGGTAATGTTTAATATTAGATGATTTCATGATGGGACATAGAGTGAACCTAATCAATTTATGGTACTTTTTTCATTTATTATTTATTTTCACTTATCCTTGACATATACTTATGATGTAGTGTTTTATGATGTTGCACATGTTTCATGTTGAATTTATGATTATCATGATATAAAATTTCTCATTGTTCATGTTTATTATGCTCACACAATTATTCATATTTTATATCATTTATTAATTTCATAAATTTATTACTTGTTTATTTCGTTACTGGGTTTTATTTCTCATTCCTTTCTTATTTATGTCCCCAGGCTATCCATGTAGTTTTAAGTATGGGCATGTTAAGGATGTTTTCAGTATAGATGAAATATTTATTATATTAAGTACTTAAAACATGTAGTTAGTTCCCAAATTAAATAGAAATATAAATCTTATGTGTTTTATTATGTCTATTTTTATGTAATAAATAATATATTAATGTTATATAAATATATAGGTTATTATAAGGATGACCTCGATAGAACTGGAGGTGTTTAGGAAGTAGTAATAAGTGTATCTAGAAAAAGGATCAATACTCCCTAGTGAATCTTCTTGGGGTGTCCCAGTGATCTTTTCAATGAAGAAGGATGGATCTATATGATAGTGTATCAATTATAGGGATCTCAACTATATCCCCATAAAAAATTATCCTCTTCAAAGTATTGATGGATTCATTAGTAAATTACAAGTACCTCAGTACATGTCAAAGGTGGATCTACATTCTGGATATCATCATCTGAAGGTGAAGGATGAAGATATTCAAAATACATTTCCATTTATTGGTTACAGAAACTATGATTTCATAGTGACTCTGTTTGGACACTCTAATACCCCATCAATATTCTTTAATTTGATGAATTGGGTCATTAGAGACTATTTCATAAACATTTGGTTGTGTTTATCGGTGGTATACTCATTTACTCTAAGAGAATGGAGAAAAATGAAGGTAATATATGGATTGTGAATGTGACAATAAGGTAGGATTAAATGAATACAATGTTCCAAAATAGTGTTCTTTTTTTTTTGAAAAAAGGTACATTCTTGGGGAACACGACCAAAAGTGAGGTAATTTTTATGGACCCTACAAAGAAAAAGGAAATTAAGGAAATATATCTATTATTAGAATAGTTACATGTCTACCAATGATATGAGTTTAAGGTATATATTCATAGATATGGATATCAAAATGTGTCAATGATGATTATTTGAGCTAACCAAGGACTAAGATTTCTCGATTCCCAACCATTCAGGAAAAGTGAACATTGTAGTTGATGCCCTTAGTAGAAAAGAACCTATTAACCTAGTAATGATGAGTATTAAGAGAGACACAATCATAATTGATATTAATTGGATGGAACATTAAATTCAAATGATAGGAAATACATCCTACCTATCCCTAATTATTTCCCAACCAACTATCTAAGAGAAAAGGAAGTAGGAAAAAAGGGAAGATATGAAGCTACAAAGGAAGGTGAAATCACTAAAGGATGAGAATCTACATGTGTCCCACATCAATTATGATGGTGTGAATTGGTTTGGAATGAGTATTTTTATTCTTTTATCACATGATAAAAATAAGTACCTATTAGATAATACACATAGCTCACATTTTTCTATCTATCCTAGAATTACAAAGAAGAAACACGATATTTGAGAACACTTTTGGTAGAAAAACATGAATAAGGTGATTGGAGAGTATGTCTCAATGTGTATGATATTTCACCAATTTAAGGTAGAACTATGTAAGTCCAATGGGATGATACAAATATTTCTTATTCCCAAATGGAAATGAGAGAATGTCACCATGTACATTATCACTGGTATCTCAAAGAAATCAAATGGAAATAATGTGATATGGGTTTTGGTGGATTGAATAAACAAGACATCTCACTTCATTACAGTTCGGGAATATTTCTCACTAGAATAAATATGCATGATATATGTGAAAGAAGGGGTGAGGAAACATGGGGTTCCACTATCAATAATCTCTGATTGTGACTCAAGGTTCATATCTACATTTTGGAGAAGTATTCATCATTTTTTGAGTACTGAATTGAAGATCAACATGGATTATCTCCCCCAAACTAATAGAAAATATGAAAGTAATAATAGTACCCTGAAATAAATGATAATATCAAACTCAATAGAATTAAATGGTTTATATGGTCATTATTTCACATTGATTTAGTTCTCATATAACAATATCTTTCACTCAAGTATTCAAATGGATCTATATGAAGCTTTGTATGTTAAGCGATGTTGAATTCCAAGTTGTTGGGATGAATTTGGAGAATGAAATCTACCTGGATTTGATATTGTGAAAGACATGATAGAAAAATTCCAATTCATATAACAGGATATAAAATCTTCTTAGAGTGGGAAAAATATGTATGCTGACAACCGTCAATGGGACATGGAGTTTGATGATGGATAATATTTTTTCATCTAAATATCTCTATGGAAGATAGTATTATAGTTTTCTAATAAATGTAAGCTTATCCCAAGGTACATGGGAACATTTTAAATCCATGATCACATAATAGAAGTGGCCTATTGACTTTCACATCCTCCAGGTATGGTACAAATTCATGACGTGTTCCATACATCACTACTGATGATGAACATACCTGATCCATCACATGTACGAAATCATGAGGTGCTACAACTGGATAATTAAATCCCATATGAAGAGGAATTGTTGAAGATCTTGGGCCTAAAAGACAAAATTATGTGTGTCATGATAACTCACCATGTATGAATTTTGTGGAGGAACTAGAAGTATGAATATTTGATATGGGAACTATAGGGAATAGTGAATCAAATGTACCCTCACCTATTATAAACTGATAATATGAGTTAAAAATTAATGGATGAAATTTATAATGGGTGGAGAAATTTAAAAACTATGATTTTATGAATGGTATTTGTCTCATGAAATGATTTAATGTTATAATATAAGATATAGTATTTTATGCATAAAGAAACCGACAAAAAATTATATCCTTAATAAATAATATTACATTAATAAAAAATGATATCAATTAAATATATAAATATTAAAATTATACAAAAAATATAATATAGAAAAGATATAATTGGAAAATATAGGTCACCTAAATCTACTAGAATTATCTCCCACACTACCAACACTATGGAAAATATATATATTATTAAACAGATCAACATGATAGAAAATAGAAATATAGAAGCTTGAGAGGAGCTTATTTTAATATGTAATGAATTAAATTAGTGGTATTTATAGGAGGTAAATTTATAGTTTGAGTAGGAATATAACAATTGTAATTGTAACATGGCCATTAGGTATAATAACTTTTATCATTGGGATTAGTTACCTAATCGTTGGAATATTAATTTTACCTTATTATAAAATAATCTCATATAAATAATATTTATCATGAAAAATATATGTAATTATAATTATTATAATTCCAGAAAAATAGATATAATTATTAAAAATCTCAATAAAAAATAATCACATTTTTAATAAACAGTATTTTAATTTATTTCATAAAATTTGTAATTTTTATATTAAAAATTAGAATTACATATATTAGAAATTTATTTTTATAAAATTAATATAATTTTTGAAATAACCATGTAGAAATTTTCCATGGTTTTGTTGGTGTTTTTTCTGAAATACTTCATTTATTGGGTGAATAGTAAACAATATAGTTTTCACATAATCAGTGCTTCTTAATTACATAATTCATGATGTTATAATGTAATAATCCTTTATATAATGTGAGGTTTTTTCATGAACTATTCATTTTCATTAATTGAATATTTAAATAAAATAAACATTCAAAACCAAAAAATCATTTTCCAAAACCTAATGTCAAAATTGATTCATTAAAATAATAATTTCTCCTTCTCTATATTAATTTTAATAAACTAATTAATTCAAATTAAAATTGGGATTTAATGTATTGAAAGCATTATATTATATTTATATATTATTTTTTTAAAAAAATAATAACTAAATGTTTTATCTTTATTATTTTATTTTATTTTAAATCTTTTTTCTAAAAATCCCCTCTCATCAAGTATAAATAACACCACACCACCACCTTTTAAAACCACTCATACCCAAAAAGAAAAAACCTAAATCTACCATGATATTTCATTTCAATACATTTACTCTCCTTGGAGATATTATATCATATTAAAAATCCAAACAACACAGTAGTTTTAGTATCGAACAAGAGAAGCTTCACTGAGGATTATGTATGTTTCGACTAACTCTTCTCTTTTTCATTTATTCTTCAACTTATCATTATCTTTTTCACCACCCATTTCATAACCAAACCACATCATATTAATTAGTAAGTGATTTAGCATTATATTAACGATGTTAACCTACTATATGTATCATATTTTTTATATATATATAAACTTCAAACTCCCCTTTCCTGATCTCCTGATAATGTACCATCAAGGGTGGGTTAACAACATATAGAGGCATTTCCATGTAAATAGTGAAAACAATGATAATGGATATATATTATTAATTTTATAAAACATATAAACATGTAATTATATTTATTTTAATCATTTGTAGTTAATTATTCTAAAATATAATTGAAATTTATCAAAATAGTGAAATTATTTAAAAAAGAAGAAAATTTTTATATAATTGTTGATATCAAAATGACTACCCTATAAAAAATGAAATTAATAAATATAATAAAATGAAAATAGTTGATAAATTAAGGTTAAATTTACAAAAAATAAAAAAAAGGATTAATATTTTAATAAATCTTTGTTTATTATTCCCAAGGCACAAAAGTAGCAAAATAATTTCAGCATTAAGGTAAGGGGATTCTTGAACACAAATCCATTTCATTAGGTTATCCCAATTTCTCAATATATACCTTATGGATATTTATATATTTTTCCTTAAATTTTATATCACTATTCTTTAATTTCAGTTTTTGGGATATACCTGCTTCCACCTCGATTTATTATCCAAATACAATGATTTTCCAAAATGGAATTCATTAAAATACACATCTTTTACTCTTCTTCAGTTTTTTCTTTTTCCCACAAGAATGATGATGATTATCCCAAATATGTTTCCACTTATTAATTTGGGAACCCCATATTTACTCACTAAATTTTTATTGATGAAATTATTACGAAACCCATTTTTTTCTGAGGTTTATTTCATATCTATAAATCTTATAAATTCTATGTGGCATGCTTGATTATGTAAATATTATGATGTGACAGGTGGGAATATAATTTTATATCCCTCCAATTTTATTAGGTAATGTGATATATATCATAAGATAATGTGTATTATCCTTTAAAATGATGTTAGATTTGATCACAATGACGAGGTTATGATTATTCACATATGTTATGTGTGAACATGTTCCTAGATCTTTTCACATCTATGTGTGGTATTTGACCACTATGACATGATGATTCATTTTTATGCTATTTTTTATTCCATGCCATTATCACACATTCCCCTCATGATTTTTATGATGATCCTATGGAAATCATGTGATGATGATAACTATTCCCAACCATGTTATATTAATTCATGTCCCTTATTTATCTTCTTATGGGGCTTTTAGGTCACCAATTTCTTTGAGGTATATCCTTAGGTGATTAAATTTACTAATGATAACATGATATTTTATAAGGATAATAAAAAAGGATTTAAATAAATGTGTATTTCTATGATGTACACGTTATATGGGTGCCTTAAAAATGATGTAATAGTCATGAATGAAAAGTAGGGTCACTATAGGTAAGGAACTAGATGATCTCATATGTGTATAAAGTCATAACCATGTAATTAATTTAAAATATATTCCTTAGATCTATCATTATTATCATCCATGTGCGGTTGTGATGGAAAACAATTATATATGTTCGTGAAGTGGTATTCAACCATACACATGATAAATGGTTTTGTTTACCATTTATATTGATGGATATGGGTAAATATCAGTCTATAAACATAATAAAATATACTTATATGGGAGATATGAGTGTCATTATAATGGAATTTAGAGTACATAATTGAATGTTGTAAAATAGGATGAAAAATTAAAGTGTTCTATTAAGTTGATTATATCTTCTTTCAATTTGATCCATTATTTATCGATTTGTGGACCCTATGGTCAGTTTTTTGGGAATACCAGAACATAAAAAATGTGGATAAGGATACTTGGGAGAGATTTTTGTAGTGTATAGTTGAGTTGAATGGATCATTTGGGCTGAACAATTACAGAGATGAGGTACCATTTATAAGTTGGGTGGGTGGAAAACTTATATATTTTAAAGTTTTAAAATATTACATGGTTGCTTTATAGGAAATGTGGATCCAAATTGTGTGTATATCAAATATTTTATAAGTGGGGTGGGAGGAACAGTTATATTTTTCATGGTTTTAAAATGATATTGTTTTTATTCCATTCATAATTCATTAACACAATTCCCTTCATATACAAAAATGAAGAATATCCTCTTTTCATTGAGGTAGTTTCTAGAATAATTCTTCCAAAACATTTTATTGGTCTTTAGTTGGACTCTATATTATCTATGACAATTATATGTTGATATTATAGAGTCAAACTCCATATTTAACTTCATATATCTAGTTTAATATGTACATAGAGAATCATAAATCTCTATTTTCACCTTAAGGGAAAAATAATATATGTAATTATCGCTACCAATTTCTAAAATTATAAAATAATTTTGTACACACCAATTGTTCCATGATATTTGTGGTAAAAATTATATTTTGTGTCAATGATTGATCCAGAGGAATACCATAAAATAATTGTGATGTTTTCATTGGTAGTCGAAACGGATTTTTCCAACTTTTTCTAGGGTCCAAGGAACTCCATCTCCATTTTATATAATATAGTATGAGAAAAATAAATATTGAAACATTATTTTGTTTTATTCATCCCATTACATTTATTAAATCTATTCCATGGTAATTTTATACTTTTCCATTGTACACCACTAATCATCTTCTTGGTATATGGATAAAAATCATGCATGTCTTTCAATAGTTCCCTATACTTTTCCAAGATAGATTTTAAATCATAATAAATGAATATTCAAAACATAACATAATGATCTATATTATAAAAATATAGGTCTAGTTCCTCTTGAAACTTGGATATGAAAAAATCCAGTTCATAAGTAAACAATATCATCTTGAGATAAGTTCTTCATAACTATCACCCTTATTGTAAATATCAAACATAATGCATTTACTTATATCCTGGGGAGTAGAAACCTATGAAATTATGGTCTAGTATGCCCAATATTGTTTAAAAGGGAGATTCCCACAAAAAATTGGTATAAGGGTATGATAACAGGAGAATAACATTTAAAAACAATACCCTTCATAACATAAATCAAAAACAAGATTCATTGAATAAAACATGGTTCCTTATAAGACATGACTAATAAAGGAATCAATGAACATGAACCATGATAACATAACCACTAGTGAAAAAGATGGATTTAACATCAGCTTTTTTATTTTTGATGTTGGGTTTTAACCAGATTTTATAAAGACAATGTAAATTAAAAGCATTTTGGTGTCTTTTTTTTAAATCAACGCTGAAAATTATGCCATTTCCAGTTTTCCGTATTGGATTTAAAAATTAACAGATCCAGAAAACTGATTTTTGGCATCTGTTATTATACAAACTGATGCTGAAAAGTGTGTTCAACCTAGTTTTCCTCATTGGTTTCTTTTAAACAGTTTCCAAAAATATTTTATTTTTTTAAAAAAAATTCAGCATCAATTTTTAAGAAAACCGACGCTGAATGTAATTTTTTTAGAAATTAAAGAATATTAAACTACCAAAATAATCAAAGTACCTATAATATAACACATTATATAGAAATAAAACATTCTTTATCTATGAATAAAATTCTATAAAAATTTAAATGTTGTTATCTAGTTAATCCAAAATCTCTCCATGTAATTGTATTTTAAGTATAATTAAAATACACGTACCTGAAATTGATGACATGATACTTTTTGGTTATTATTGAAACATTCATTTGATATCATTCGGTCCAAAAAACTATTATAACAAAATAATTAGTTTTCTAAACACATGTTATTAAGAAAATGAAATATTATTTAAAACTTTTAAATATAGATACCTTTAATCATAATCAGACTTAACAAATAGTTTGCAAACAAATAATAAAGATGGGTAAGTTCACCTTTTGTATAAGACTCATTATCCTTGTATTTATACAATAAAATTGAATGATATGAGATTAAAAAATATAATACTATGAGATAAAATATAATAAATAATAATATAACCGACCTTATCAAATTCAATAGTTACCTCTACAGTGATTATCATATAAATGAATTGTATAAAATAATAACTATATTCAACATGTAATTGTTGATGACGACACTGTGGTTATAAAGCATTAACTTGATAAAAAAACCAATATATTTTTATATGTATATATATCAAAAAATCATAAAAATATTTAATATAAAAGATAATTACCTATACTTTCACATAATCTATGGCATTTGGTTTATTTATCAACACGTGTTCCTTGTAATAAAATTCCATGAACTACATTTTCAAATATATATGAACTAATAATACATGTGTAATCAATTGGAATTACAGATAATAAGATAATGAAAAACCAAATAAACGTACTTGTCTAAAAAGGTGGAAAAAAATTTATGAACACTCCCTAATAAAGAGAAAAACCAATATAAGATGCATTAACATGGTAACAATATTCCTAGATTATAATTCCCACTACCACAAAAAAAATGACAATTAATGACATTATAATAATCATTCTTTAAAAAATGTTTATGTTATTACTTATCTATAATTAGAAAAAACCAATTTCCAACCTCTATATGTGGTAATATCTCACATATATATGCAACTCTAATAGGTTTCTTTACATGTTTCACTTCTTTGGAAATGTATTCTGGATTTATAAAATGATAAAGGGTTGTGCTATAATTTTTTACAAGAATCATGTTTAGATACATAATTTAAAAAGGAAATATAGTTAGAAAATTTATACCATCTTTTTATTAAAATAATAAAAATTCAAACATCAATTTACATACATGGAAAACAACAATAACACATTCAGGTCGATCTCTTAAAATTCACCTAGATTCATGATTTATTCTTTGAGTAATCACAATGGACAATATCTTTCAAATATATCGAGCATCATCCGAAACTCATAGATATTATTCAAGGAAGAAGAATACAAAGATAATCATTGTATCCCATATAAAATAGTATAAGTATCTAGAGTTTATGGTTTCTAAACAAATTGTTTCAATTGTGCAATTTATTTTATTTTTAGATAATCCTCTATAACATAAATGTTAGAAAAAATTATTAGTAATTTTAAATCATATGTAAAAAATATTTAGAAAAACACATACCTCATATGAAATATAACGAAGAAGAATAGTTGGACAGACTAAAAAATAACCCAAAAATCTCCAATTATAGTAATATCTCTTGTATAAAATAACAATAGAGCATTAGGATAAATAATATCACGTACTAATACTCAAACCTAACCCATATTTATTGGCTGATGATGTACAGAATCCCCCCAAAAATATTTCGAGTCATAATGTAACAATATGTATAATAGGATCTCCATCCAATACATCACACTACATGGTTTGGTCCGAGCAAGGTGGTGGAGGATCAATGACGGCAGGTTGGCCAGGGTAGTCAGACTAGGATGAAGGTGAAGGATAAAAGTAAGTATTTTTGGTAGGCTAGGAAGGTTGGGAAGGCTATGCAGATTGTGACTATCTATTCAAGTGTTATAATAAATCAAACTGCATGATTTCTTGAATTTGATTACCCATATACATTTTCAACTCATTCATATTAGTTTATACGGATTCTATTTCTAGGTCTTTTTATTTTTTACTCTGAGAAAATCATTCCAAATACTATCAGCCACTTGATATCCTCTAAAACAGGCAGGATGCTCTTCCTTTTCTTAGGTAGTGGTTAGGATGTCTATCCTACATTCATCGATAAAAGAGACCTATGTCTCTTGCTTTAGAAGTTCATCGAAAAATGAAAAAGTAAAAAGCTATATTTGTCTTTATAATTTATAAAATAGAAATATTCATGAAACACATATAATATTTACGTACAATTTTATTAGCTACTTCTTTATCTTCCTCTATAAGATACTTTTCATTTTTCATTCTTCCTTCTCATTTCAATTTTTCATAGAGAGTGGGAGGAGAAGGAGGATCAAACTGGACCTCTTCTGAACCACTACTAGATCATTCTCTTAATGATTCATAATTTTGTTCAATTATTTTCTACTAAAATAATTGATTACCTCCACATGAAAATGTATGAGCGTATACATTTTTCAATTGGATCTCTTGATTATATATTCTGGAGGCCTATTACATAAAAATAAACTAATACGTAATTAGATAAAGGTATAATAATTTTTACAATTTTAAATAACTAACATAAATGAAATTTTTCATAATGATAGCTATCAAAAATTTGTTTCCATATATCTTCATCTATATATGGATACTTAAGGAATGGGTTTTCAATCTCTTTATTTCCAATAACATAATTTTTTGTCAGTTTTGATTCAAAATCTCTCTATCAAACCACTTAAAAATAGAGATGTATTTTCTTAATTTTTTTTCCTAAAAATTAAATGAAATCCTTAATTGAATAAATTAAATATTTCATTTATAATATTTAATATTCAAAAAATGAGATAAAATAAATCAATGGAGGTATTTTTCTTTTACTACCTCCCAAATATTCTATTTATCCATATTTTTCACAAACATCTAATCGAGATATAAAATAATAATCCTACAATGTCTCTACATTGATATATAACCGATAAACTGAATAGAATTTGGGCTAGTTTCATTATTGTTATCATCAAAACAAATATGTAATCTCTCACTTCCACGAGAAAGTGACAGTTTTGGTAAACATGTAATACCACATTTATCTACTTGAGAACTTTATTTTTCTGTAGTAATAGGATAATACTTCTTTACTGAGGATAAATCAGTGGTCCAACAAAAAAATATAAATTAATAGTTTTTGTTCCATTAAAACTATATTACTAAATATTGAACAATATAAAAAATAGATATAACTCAGTAACTGATCCTCTCTCTTTGTATCTGACACTGACACAAGCAAGTGTAATGAAATTTTTTGTACCTGCATATTATTATAAAACTGATTGGTTAGAAATAAGGATGAAAAAATATAATAAATTGGAACAAATTTATTTGTTTCCAATAAATAAACAAAATATAAATAACTACCATAAAAATTAGGAGAATAATTTAGTGTTTTCCCATATTCCTTCATCATGATCATTACGTACTGCATGCACTATGACTACCTTGTAGTCATTGAAATTATATGGAAATTGCATAATAGATGAACAAGACTCATGTAAACCAATAACATCACCAGTATCATTTTCATCACCAAAATTGAATCTTTTATCCTATAAAATGAAGGAATGCTAATAATTTGATAGATCGATGACATAAAATATCTACTTTGAATGGGTCACAATGTTAAATGGTTCTGTCAAGACCCACCTTCACCAAAAGGAGGGAAGGGTCAGTACATTCCCAGGCCCTTCATTATTTAAGTTGAAGGATAGATAATGAACCCTGATGCACACCTTCAATAGGTCCTGGAGTGGAAACTACCACCAAGGGTATAAAATAACACACTAAAAGGAAGGCATTACCCTATTAATTTTAATAGGATCGGGAGATAGAATGGTAAATCCCAACAACACCAAAAGAAGAAAGTAAAAGTAAACCGAAGAACCATTCCCAATGTATGTTACAAAAGTAAAAAAACCACAATGTACAAAGTGACTACAAGGGTAAAGTACAAAAGAAAGAAAAACAACAACTGAAACTACCCCAAAGGTCCAAGATAGTATGGTCTCGTGCGATCCCTGAAGTCCTCTTCGAAACCTGAAAGTAGTTTATATATATATAGGGTGAGTATACAGGTATACTCAGTATGGAAAAACCATATACTCTCATGCATAAGTGGGGGAACGTACTAGAGTCCCGTGAGAAAAAGAGTAAACCAAACACATAACAAGGTAACCTATCCACCCAAGCCTCACCAAGGCACACTCTCCAAATAACGCAAGACAAGTAATGTATAGTAATAGAACATCGATATTTGGGTACCCCGCACCACTTTACCACTGGTTATTGAAGACATACTATGAATCGAACCAATCCCTCCATTCTCACCGCAGTCCCAGTGCCACACCCGCCCGCACACACCTAGGCCACAACCTCACCGCAGTCCCACTGCCAAACCCGACCGTATACACCTGGGCCACAACCTCACGCAGTCCCGCTGCCAAACCCCGCCCGCAAGCATCTGGGCCACAACTATCACATGTAACCATGCATGTAAACACCAAGGCCAGAACAACCACTGCCACACCCGGAGACACCTGGGCCTCATCCCGAAGATACTTAGGAAGCCACCTGCCCGCAAACACCTGGGCCAACCACCATAACCACCCCGCCCGAATATTCTTGTGCTAATAATGGACCTCAGGCTATCACAGCCTGCACAAAGATAATTTGGCTATTCGATAAAGAGATCAAAAGGAATCTAATAACCAGCCACAAATAGAAGTGTTGGGAGAAACACCCTCCCCCATGAAATGGGGATGTTCGACACTAAGTGCTCAACATGGTTGGGGCGCGAATAAGAAACACAAAACTACAACTATATATATAGGTAACAAGTAGTCACCCAAAACTAGGTTTTTTCTTTAGCCAGCCTATGGAACACAAACAACACCATGTCCGAGTCACATCCCACACTAAACCAACACCCATTTATCCCGTCCTTGTTTACATGTTCACGAATAGCATTTAAATAAGTTTCTACAACTACTGGGAAACTAACACCGTAAGCACAACCGAGGTACAAGAACCAGCTAAACATCAGAACAAGAATTTGCACCCGGAGCCAAAAATGTTTCTCAAAAACAAAGGATCCCACCCCAATTCGTGATACAAACAAGGTAACCACTCGGTCGTAAGACTCACAACCAATGAATCCATAACAATACGAGATCCCATCCCTAATTTCCCGACCACAAAAAGTACAAAAATAGGGGATCCCATCCCCTCCCACATCTCCAACAATCGGCCCGTAAAAGAAAACAACCAAACCACTACCACCAACATAGGGTAGGGTCATACCGGTATTTTCGGAATTATATGATTTACAACACTCCATGATTTCAATATCCGTGTGCTTTAACGAGGGGTTATCAGAGAAGGGTTGATCATGGTTCTTTCAATTTATTTATTCTGTTTTACGTGACTAACCAATTTCCTTTTTAACAGCAGGATTTCACCACCACAACAGGCCATTTAAAACATCACCAGGGGTTCATTAGTGCACAGAGAAAGACCACCAACGACAATGATTTCCAGAAGGTGTATGCCCACACAATTCATAAATCATAATATAAGGAAGATCATAAATCAAGCATCATCAATCACACCCCTTTCCCCTTCATTCTTTAGAATTTCATTTTTTATCTTAATTAAGGTTCGGTCCATCCAATTCTACAGAAACAAAAGCATTCCCACCCTGCATGATACACAAAAGATAGAGATGAGGAGAAATTCCCTTCCTGTTATCAACGATCAACGCTATGCCCGGGCATGGAACTTCACAGATAGAGATGCGGCTCATCGAAACGAAAAGATGCTCGTCTGAACGAAGGGTACTCTAGCAGAGGGTGATGAAGAAAAGAAAGTGAGGTTAACCCTTCTATTTTATAAAGGCCTGGGAAAGCTGATATAGGGACGCAAAACCACGTAAGGAGCGGGGTCGTGGGTTGACCATGTGGCACCACATGTTATAATAGGTCAGGTTGTTTAAACATATTTGTTAATTCATTAAATATTTAATTAAAACATTTATGGGAATTACCAGGATTAAAAACCAGCTAAAGGGGTAAAAATAGGGTTTAAACCCCAACTCGCGCAAAAAGGAGCTCTACTCGAAAGACCCAGTGGGGGTAGGTGAGAGCAACCGGTAGCCGAGCTACCGGTAGGCTATAGCGACCGGTAGACCGAGCTACCGGTAGGCTGCAGCTATGGGTAGACCAATCTACTAGTAGAAAGAGCTACCAGTAGGCTGCAGCTACTGGTAGACAGAGCTACGGGTAGGTTTCGGCTAACGGTGGACTGAGCTACCGGTACGCCTACTACCGGTAGGCCAAGGCTACCAGTAGGCCAACCTTTTTCCAAACATCACAGAGATTACAAGAACCGAAAACCTAACACGAGATTTTCACAAAGTAATTGGACCCCAAAAACCTGGGCCATTACATCAGATACCTGTTAATCGATTCTCGTCCTCGAGAATCAAAACAATCAGAAGGAAAGAGAGGGTCTAAACAACCACCTCCTCGAAAGATACCTCTTAGTAGTGAACCTGAACTCTTTCCTGACAAGAACCAAGCAACAAACCATGTCATACTGCCCAAGCATGTGGGTTGGGGAGTCTCCTCTCCCATGTCAAGATATTATCTGCTTTGGGCATCACTGACTCACCCGCACGGGTTTAATTGCATCCACCTTAATGCATCTTGATTAGGGTTAGGGTTCTATACTCCCTGTAGCTAGGTCTTTTCACACACTTTTAGAGGAAATAAAACCAGTACTTCATAGCCAACAAGGTAAAACGTTCCACTACAATAGCTATAAACTGAACAGTACAAAAACTCAAAATAACTATGGGTAGTGGTCACGCATCTTTTCTTCCCTCTCCCGCGTACTCTCCCCAAGCCAACCATGAATCCAAAACACACGAACCAATGGAATGGTTCACCCACGAAGCACCTTTTCCTTTAGATTCTTGATCATCACTAGTCTGTCTACAAAAGTCACGTTTTCCTCGATGTCCAGCTCTCCCCTGCCGAGGACGTGTGAATCGTTGTGTAGATACCGACGGAGCTAGGACACATGGAATACATCATGTATCCTCAGTAGTGGCGGTGGTAACTGTAGATAATCAGCCACTTCACTGACCCACCGCAACACTTCAAAGGGCCTGATGAAATTGGGAGAAAGCTTAGTCCCCTTGCCGAACCTTCATTGTCCACACCGAGGGGAGACCTTCAAGAACACGTGGTCTCCAACCTCAAACTCCAAGGTTCTCCTCCTCGTATCAGCATATGACTTTCTTCTATCCTGGGCAGCCTTCATCCTTTCCCGTATGAGATGAACCTTCTCTGTCGTTCTCTACAACAGTTTCAAGCCAAGGATGCCCGTAACTCCCACTTCGGTCTAACACACAGGTGAACGGCATGGCCTCCCCTACAATGCTTCAAACGGGGCCATACCAATGGTAGAGTGATGGTTATTATTGTAGGAAAACTCTACCAGAGGCATGTATCGCAACCAAAATCCTCCTAAATCCAGAACACAAGCCCGTATCATATCCTCCAATGTCTGGATGGTGTGTTCTGTCTGCCCATCTATCTATGGGTGGAAAGCAGTGTTAAGGCGTAGTTGTGTGCCAAAATCATGCTGCAAACCCTCCAGACTCGTGAGGTAAAATTTGCATCCCTGTCTGAGACCATAGAACTAGGAACTCTATGCAACCGCACTACCTCGTCCATGTAATTTCGTGCCAATGCATCCACTGCACTCGACTTCTTGATTGCCAGAAGGTGAGCCAATTTAATCAACCTGTCCACTACCACCCAGATGGCGTCGTATCCCTCTTGGACCTTGGATAGTCCCGTGATAAAATACATTGAGATGTCATCCTAATTCCACTTAGGAACATCTAGAGACTACAGTAGGCCGCCTGGAACTCGGTGTTCAGCCTTTACTTACTGACACACTAAGCACTTGTCCACAAACTCTGCCACTTCTCGCTTAACTCCAGGACACCAAAACTGTTTCTTCAGTCCCTGGTACATCTTGGAAACTTGTGGGTGTACATACAGGGGTGATTTGTGGAACTCACTGAGAACCATGCCGCGCATCACTTCTGGAACAAAAAACTTTCCCTGGAAACACATCTGGCTTTGTCCATCCTCTGTCCATCCTTCCGGAGCGTTGCCCTAGTCAAATCGATCGTGCATCACTTCGCACTCTGGGTCTCCGCACTGAGACTCCTCCACTTGCTGCAATAGAGAATACTGTACTTTCATCTGATACAGGCAGCCTCTACTGCTATCCATCCTTGCATCCAGGTGTAGGGAAGCCAACTCCTCCATCGCATTCCAGATGTCTACCGACTTTCGTACCACATCCTTCTGTGATCTCCTGCTCAAGGAATCAGCCACTACATTACCCTTCCCTGAAGTGTAGGAGATCTCGATGTCGTAATCCAAGAGGAACTCTATCCACCTTCACTACAGCAATTTTAGGTCCCACTGGGAGAAGATATACCTCAAGATTTTGTGATATGTGAAGACCAAAAATCATTCTCTAATGAGGTAGTGCCACCATAACTTCAGCGCAAAAAAGACTACTGCAAGCTCCAGATCGTGGGTGGAATAATTACGCTCATGAGGGCATAGCTGCCTAAACCCATAAGAGATCACCCCTTGTCACTGCATCAACACACATCCCAGGCCTTTCCTAGAAGCATCACAAAGAACCTCATACACTGCCCCTTCTATTGGTAGACTAAGAATTGGGGCACTAACCAACTTTTCCTTCAGATAGCTGAAGGCTACCTGACACTGCTCACTCCACATGAAAATCTTGTCCTTCTTGGTCAGGGCTGTCAAAGGGGCTACTACTTGGGAGAATTTGGGTACAAACCTCCGGTAGTAACCTGCTAGCCCGAGGAAACTACAAAACTCTGCCATATTCTTGGGTGCTTCCTAAGAAACAACTGCCTCAACCTTCGATGGGTCCACCACTACCCCCTGCTCGGACACCATGTTCCCAAGGATGTGTATCTCTCGCGTCTAGAACATGCATTTTGACAACTTACCATAGAGCTGGTGCTATAGGAGGAGCTTGAAAACCATCCTCAGGTGCTCCACATGATCCTTCATTGATCTTGAATAGATCAGGATATCACCGATGTACACGACTATGAACCGATCCAGGTACTCCCGGAAGATGGAGTTCATAAGCCCCATGAACACAGCTGGGACGTTCTTAACACCGAAAAGAATGACTACGTACTCGAAGTGCCCATATATACACCTGAAGGCCGTATTTAGGATGTCTCCCTCCTTCACTATCAACTGGTGATCCCTAGATCATAGGTCGATCATTGAGAACCACCCTACCCCTTTCAACTGGTCGAAAAGATCATCTATCCTTGGAAGAGGATAATTATTCTTGATCATCACCTGATTCAGCCTCCTGTAGTCTATGCAGAACCTGAGACCACCGTCTTTTTTCTTTGCGAACAAGATTGGAGCACCCCACAGTGATGCACTCGGTTAAACATAAACCCTCTTCATCAAATCATCGATCTGAACCCCCAACTCTCATAGCTCCAAAGGTGCCATCCGGTAAATATCCATCGAAATCGGATGAGCGCCGGGCTGCAGGTCTATCCCGAACTTGATATCACTTCGAGGGGGTAGAGTCGTCACCTCTTTAGGGAAGACGTCCATAAAATCAGGAACGATCTCTATAACCTCCGCCATCTCAGCATCTATTGGCTCCACTGACAGCTCAACTAACAAGGAGAGAAGGGGTTCCTCTCTTCTGCTGCCCTTCTGAATGCTCCGCTCGCCAGTTAAAGTAACTCGTCGGCCTCCCAAGTCTGAGAACACAACCCTTCCTTGGAAGTAGTTGATAATGGCACACAAAGAGAATAGCCAGTCGATTCCTAGGATGACATTGTACAATGGTGTCTGTAGTGGAAAATGATCCCTGACCGACTGATGTGGATCTATCATCAGTCTGCATCCTCAGCAATCATATAACAAGTCGGTCTGACCTCTAATGGGTGTACTCACCACCAGGGGAACTAGAAGTCTCTCGGCATCTAGACCCAAATCACGGGCTAGACCAGATGCATCAAAGGAGTGCGAATCTTCGGTATCGAACAAGGCATAAGCAAGGACGATAAACAAACTGATCGTACCTCGAATGACCTTCGGTCCTACTGGGACTGCTGCCTCCGCGGCGTGTAACTGCCCACGCCCTACTCCTCTGCCCCTCGGTTGTTGTCCACCTCCCCGACCATGCCCTGGTTGAGGTCTCTGAGGAGCGCCCTGAGGTTGTCCTCCTCCTTCTACATCTGCCCTCGGAGGAGTGGGAGCTCACTACCCCTACTGCTACTGCTACTGCTACTGGAAAAGCCTAGCTGGAAGCTGCTAGTGGGGTGGGTGTTGGGCCTATCCACCATCGCCGTAATGTACCCGGTCCGGGCACTAACTCTAGAGAAGTCCATGGCTCCCACAGACAAAGCACCTCGGTATTGGGACCGAAGGAAAAGGGTGAGGACCAGGGGATCAGAACTGAAACTACTGCGGCCTACTCCCTGCTGGCTGGAACCCGGGGGTCCTGACGCTGGAGGCCTGGTGCTGACGGCCTTCCCCTTTGATGGCCCCAGCTAGATCCCCTCTTGTGACACACCTCCTAGACAGTGAATCCTCTCCACCACTTCGGCCTTCTTCTGGACCTCCAAGTACGTCGGCAGGGTAAAGGGGGTAACATCATAGTGAAGGGAGGCTTAGAGCGCCTCCTCCAAACGACTTAAACGAGACTCCTCATCAAGAAAGAGTTCCAGACCAAAACTTAGGAGGTCCTTGAACTTGATTCGTAGCTCCCTTAATGACATACATCCCTGCTGGAGGTAGATTAGCTCCTGTCTCTTCTATTCCTTCATCGTCAAAGAGAGGAATTCCGCCCGAACTCCCTCTCGAAATCAGCCCATGCCACCTCATCCTCTCTCCTCTCCCCTAGGTAGATCTTCCACCACTGACGTGCTACTCCCTGCATCTGGATAACGGCCAGAGGAACCCAGTACTCGGTCGGGGCCCGAATCAAGCTGAAGGCTATTAATAGATCCTCTAGCCAGCCTTCCGTCTTCAGGTCAGAGGTGTTTCCCTCATACTTCTCGAGGCTCTTTCACTGGAAGGCTCTAAGTGTCCACTACCACTGTTCGTCCTCCTCCTCTCGATCAGCTCCCCTATGATCGACCAATGTAGTCTTCGGGGCCTCGATCACCTGCACCACACGTGGTCGCCTCCCAGGTGCCATAGCTGCAAGGTAAACAAGGTATGCCTAAACCCAAGTAGTGCAGAATATTGTTCTTAAAATTTCTTAAATTCATTATTGATTTCAATTCCCAAAAATACAGACAAAACACTAGAAAAAAATTCATTATGATGCATGTACCTTTCCTAGGGTCTTTCTACCCTGCAATCAGCATGGCCTTACTTGGTCGTTCGGTAGGTTCAGAGTCCTTGCATTGGATCACAGGGGGCCCTAAAATCCCGTGTCCTGGCCGGTCTTCCCTGGCCTAATTCACACACCAAGGTCACCCAAAACTGTCCCCCTACCATCCCATGCAATCTTCACCATGCCTAACTCCAGACTCCATCCTATCTCTCAACCTGACCTCTGATGCCATTCTCTCACGAACCGCCTTCACCAAAAGGAGGAAAGGGTCAGAAAATTCCTAGACCCTTCCTTATTTAAGTTGAAGGAGAGATAATGACCCCTGAGGTCCACCTTCAGTAGGTCCGGGAGTGACAACTAGCACCAAGGGTATAGAATCACGCTCTAAATGGAAGGCATTACCCTTTTTCTTTTAATATGATCGGGAGATAGAATGGTAAATCCCAACAACACCAAAAGAGGAATGTAAAAGTAAACTGAAGAACCATTCCCAATGAATGTTACAAAAGTAAAAAAAACCACAAAGTACAAAGTGACTACAAGGGTAAAGTTCCAAAGAAAGAAAAACAGAAACAACAACTGCCCTAAAGGTCCGAGCTGGTATGGTCCCGTGCAATCCCCGAAGTCCTCCTAGAAACCTGAAAGCAGTTTATATATATGTAGGGTGAGTATACAGGTACACTCAATATGGAAAAACCAAAGACTCTCATGCACAAGTGGGGGAACGTACTAGAGTCCCATGAGAAAAAGAGTAAACCAAACACCTAACAAGGTAACCTATCCACCCAAGCCTCACCAAGGCACAATCCCCCAATAACGCAAGCCAAGTAATGTATATTAATAGAACATCGATTTTTGGGTACCCCGCACCACATTACCACTGGTTATTAAAGACATCCTACGCATCGAACCAATACCGCCATTCTCACCGCAGTCCCACTGCCACACCCGCCCGCACACACCGGGGCCACAACCTCATCGTAATCCCACTACCAAACCCGCCCACACACACCTGCGCCACAAACTCGCGCTGTCCCACTGCCAATACCTACCCGTAAACACCTGGGACACAACTGTAACACGTAACCATGCATTTAATCACCTAGGACAGAACAACCACTGCCACGCCCGAAGACACCGGGGCCTCATCCCGAAGATGCATAGGAAACCACCTGCCCGCAAACACCTGGGCCAACCACCAAAACCACCCCACATGAAGTTTCATGGGCTAATAATGTACCTAAAGCCATAACTGCCTGCCTGAAGATACTTGGGCTATCTGGGAAAGGGAGAAGAAGGGAGATAATAACAATCCACAAATAGAAGTGTTGGGAAAAACACCCTCCCCAATGAAATGGGGTTGTTCAGCACTAAGTGCTCAACTTCGGTGGAGCACGAATAAGAAACACAAAACTAAAAGTATATATATAGGTAACAAGCACTCACCAAAACCTAGGTTTTTCTTCATCCAGCCTATGGAACACAAATAGCACCATGTCTGAGTCACATCCCACACTAAACCAACACCCATTTATCCCATCCTTGTTTACATGTTCAAGAATAGTGTTTAAATAAGTTTCTACAACTACCGGTAAACTAAAACCATAAGCACGACCGAGGGAAAAGAACCAGCTAAAAACCAGATCAATCATTTGCACCCGGAGCCAAAAAGGGTTCTCAACAACAGAGGATCCCACCCCAATTCGTGATATAAACAAGGTAACCACCCAGTCTTAAGACATGCAACCACAGAATCCATAACAATAGGGGATACCATACCCAATTTCACCACGACCTAAAGTATAAAAACAAGGGATCCCATCCCCTCCCACATATCCAGCAATCGGCCCGTAAAAGATAACAACCAAACCACTACCACCAACACAAGGTTGGTTCATACCGGTATTTTCAGATTTATAAGATTTAACACACTCCATGATTTCAATTTCTGTTTGCTTTAACCAGGGGTTATCACAGAAGGGTTGATCCTAGTGCTTTCAATTTATTTAGCCGGGTGTACGTGATTAACAAATTTAATTTTTAACAGCAGGAGTTCACCACCACAACAAGCCATTTAAAACATCACCAGGGGTTCGTTAGTGTATAGAGAAAGACCACCAACGACCATGATTTTCAAAAGGCGTACTCCCACAAAATTCAGAAATCATAAAACATGGAAGATCATAAATCAAACATCATCGATCACACCACTTTACCCTTCATTATTTAGAATTTCATTTATTATCTCCATTAAGGTTCGGTCCATCCAATTATATAGAAATAAAAGCACTCCCACCCAGCATGATACACAGAAGTGAGAGACGAGGAGAAATTCCCTACCTGTTATCAATGATCGACGCTAAGACCAGGCGTGGAACTTCACGGATAGCGATGTGGCTCATCGGAACGAAAGGATTCTCGTTTGAATGAATGGTACTCCAGCACAGGGTGATCGATAAAAGAAACTTAGGATAACCCTTTTAGTTTATAAAGGCTAGGGATAGTTTAGATAGGAACACAAAACTGCGTAAAGAGTGGGGTCATGGGTTGACCACGCGGCCCCACACGTTATAAAAGGTCGGGCAGTTTAAACATATGCGTTAATTCAATAAATATTTAATTAAAACATTTAGGGGCGTTACCGGGATTAAAAAAAGATAAAGGGGTCAAAATAGGGTTTAAAACCCAACTTGCGCAAAAAGGAGCGCTATTGGAAAGACCCTGTGGGGGTAGGCGATAGACACTAGTAGCCGAGCTACCGGTAGGATGCAGCGACATGTAGATCGAGCTACCGGTAGGCTACAGCTACTGGTAGATTGAGCTACTGATAGATAGAGCTACCAGTAGGCTGCAGCTACCGGTAGACTGAGCTACCCGTAGATGGAGCTATGGTAGCTACAGCTTCCGGTAGACCGAGCCACCAGTAGACAGATCTACCGGTAGGCTGTGGCTACCGGTAGACTGAGCTACCCATATGCCTTCTACCGGTAGGCCAAGGATACCAGTAGGACTACCGTTTTCCAAACGTCACCAAGATTCCCAGACCAAAAAACCTATCACAAGATTTTCACAAAGTAATTGGACCTCAAAAACCCGGACCATTACATGTTTTTCATTGTAATTAAATAGTTTCAAATCAACCAGTGTAAACCCAAAGTCATCAGGTTTCACAACACTATTTCTATCAACAAAATTACACTTAAAAATAGTGGCTTGAAATTTTTTATAATCGATTTCCCATATATCCTCAAGAACTCCAAAATATTCCAAAAAAGTAGAAATTGGTTTTTTATCATTTTCAATTTAAAAATGTATTAATTCAACAACAACCATCACACCACTATTTTGAATGATACTCTTATCATCCATATTTTTTGTGTAAAATGTGTACCCATTAATATCTAATCTTGTCCATGTTATCACATTAATAGATGGACCCCCTTTCAACCATTTCAATGTTTCTGACGTAGTCGTATCTATTATCACTTTCTCATTAAACCATGAAATAAATGACTTTTTATGCCCAATCATCAACCAATTTTCATTTGTTTTTTGATATAGTCTCTATAATTCCTCAATATGTGATGAGATATATGATTTAATATCATCTATGTTGTTCAAAATATATAAATGTACCTGCATGACTTTGTCACATGGAATGAACCATTCCTTTAATACTCTGTTCCCTCAACTTTCACTTTCAACTATCAAATACTGTGATATAGGGTGACCAATATCGTCCACCTCATATAAATAATCAATACATAACTGAATCACCAATTTTAAAACTTATTTTTGAATAATATAGGCCTCTTAGAGAAACGTATTTTTTATATGCCACTTTAATATTTTTATAAACCTTTCCAGAGAATACATCTAACATAAACAAACTGGCCCAAATATTCTTATCTCATGCACCAAATGAATCACCAGATGTACCATTATATCAAAAATGTAGGTGGAAAATACAATTCCACTAGACAAAGTATAAGAGAAACTTCATTACCCAACTCATCTAAAAAATTTGGATCAATAACTTTCATACAAATTGATTGTAAAAAATTACATAACTTGATGATAGTCTTTATAACAGCTGATGAAAATATATCATACTTGCGACCCATAGTAGTTGTTGAATCAATACATGAATTTCATGAGATTTCATACCTATTAATTTGAAATACCACACTAACAATAAATTATTCACTTTGGTGAATAAAAACTAGATACTTTTATAACATATATACACTGAGAAAATTTCAACTTCTCACTCTTTATTAATGTGTGACAAGCCTAAGGTAAATATGTTCAATTTCCTTTCATGGTGGGAGCTATCATCAGACATATTTCGGTTACTATCAAATCTAATATTGGATTCAATACACCTTTTTTCATTCCTTTTATTTCTAATAAAGTTCCAATCAAACTGCCTCATGTATTTTCCTCAACATGCATAACCTTAATGTTATGTTTAATCTCTAAACATATCAAATAAGGTAGTTCAATAAGAATAGAATGTTTCTTCCAGATATTTTTTTGATGACTAGAACTATATTTCATTCCAAATGTCAAATCATTATTTTTCACCCTATTGTAATATTCTTCACCTGACAATGGTTTTGGGAGTAGATTGTATTCTTGTAAACCATTAAATTCCCTTTTCAATCTATGAAAAGGATGATCGATTCCCAAAAATCATCGATGTCCCATATACAATATCATTCTTCCATTTTGAAATTGATAATTTTATGTCTCTTCTTACTAAATTGGAAATTATTTATGTACCTTAACACTGTATCCAGATATGTTTCCATATACATGATTTTCATTTACAATAAAAATTATCATAACACAAAAATTAAAATACCCTTTCATGTATGTATCAAAAAATCCACACATGCCTTCCATAAAATTTTCAAATCATCAATAAATGGTGAATGATACACATAAATATCATTTCATGGCTGTTTTGGTCTAGAAATAATCAAGCTCATCATAACATATTTTTTATTCATACATATCTTTGGGGATAATTTATAAACTACCAAGAAAAATGGACATGAACTATGTTAGCTTCTTAGGCCCTAAAATGGATTCATTCCATTTTTACACTCTCCCATTCTGATATTTCTATATTCACGTAAAAAATCAAGAAATTGTTTATCAAATATCATCAATTGTGATGAGTTAACAAGGTGATGTAATTTACCATCGGAGATGTGTATATCAAAATTCCATCTTAACATTTTTTTCATCAATTGAATTTTAAATTAGAGGCTTTTAATGATGAATTATCGGAACGTACCAAATTTCTTTGACAGGGCTTTGATTTTGGTACACAAGAATAAATCAGAGTTAACTTATCCAAATTATATGAAGGGATTATTGGAAGATATTATTTGATTTAGAATGAGGTTAAATGTTAGTACATGAGAACGAATCAGAGATTACCTTCTCATTTATCTTATAGTGTGATTTTCCACATGTAGGATAGTTTGATAAAAATTCATATTCATTCCTATAAAATACACAATCATTATGGCAAGAAAGAATATCTTTATACGCTAATACCTTTGGGAATAAAATTTTCTTCACCTCATAATTTTAATTTGGAAGCCCATTGACTTCAAGAAGTAGCTCTTTTAAAAGCGTAAGTAAGTTATGAAATGTTTTATCACTCCATCAATTACATTATTCCAAGTTAACTAATCTCTTAATGACTTATAACACTTTGTATTTACTACAACCTAGGAATAATTATTTTTAGAATATCCATACAATTGATCAAAACATGGTTTTTTTCAACGGTTTCAAAAACTAAATCATGAATTAAATATTCAATATAATCCTCTATCACATTAAGAATATTTTCATCAACATAATATGTTGAATTTATAGTTTTTCACCATTATAAATCCAATGTGTATAATTATGGCTAAAATAATAATGAATGAGATGTTCATTGATTTATCTAGAGTTTAACTCCCTAATATTAATACACATCACACATGGACAGAAAATCAAATCTGTGTTTTGAATATTTCATTTAGAAAATACCAAGAATTAGTAAACTCATTTTTCATATTCACCAAAGGATATTAGTATATTTATCGAATTATGATCCATTAAATACCTTATATTGCAATATAATTGGAGAATATATTAAAATATATAAAAATTTGAATATATATATATATATAAACGGATAAACTCTAAAAAGAAACCCATTTAATAAAAACTATCGATAATAAGATAGAAAACACCGGATATGAATAATTCTTACCAATTGTAATCTTTTTATTTTCATATTATATACATATGTTTTTTAGATATTATAATTTAATTATATTAAATCATCTAACATTTATTAGTTCATTTTTTATTTTTGTTTCATTAGTTTATTGTAGCATGTGTCAAATGTAATGAGGATTTTAATAATTTATTAGTTAATTTTACATAGTTTTTAAAAAATAGTGGGAGATGTTACAAATGAAACTCACTAATCGTAATAGAAATAGAATTCTCACATCTCAGCACTACACATCCAATTTATTGAAAAAAGTTATTAATTCTCTCATATAGTTCCTGATTAGGATGATGTACTACTTTATCAATAAGATCTATCTTAACATATGATGTTACATAATCATTTATACTATTTGGGTGTTCAATCAGTGGTCATTGTAGTAGAATTATGTTACAATAAAAATGTCGATATATAAATCACAAATATATCCAATCAAAATATACCACACAGTATATTTAAAAAATTGTAGATAATGTCACAATTATAAAAAAACCCTACCATACATGTTGTATCACATAAACATGGTTTTTATCTCCTTCCTATGATATAAAATCCATCTCATATGTAGAATCAAATATATAATATATTTCTAATACCAATGTTTTATTATAAAAATATAATCATTCAATGGTTATATAAAATTACACCACCGTGTCATTTAGGTAATAGTGATACAAACTAATAATTAAAACAACCAAAATTATAATTAAATTTTGAATAATTTATCTTACCAATTAAGAAACAACTTACAAAATTTAGAGTAAAACTTTTCCTTGATCAGTAATCCAAACATTATCCTTAGAGTGAATTGTAAGAATAAACAATTTTTGGAAGATATATTTGAAATTGATTGTAAAAAATAAAAGTAAATATGAACAAAAAACAAAAAAATCAAACCACGGTTTGGGCCGTAAATAGGATTTTGGGGAGAAAATAATGTTGAGATAATTAAGTAATCTAAAAGGATGTAGAATGGAGAATAAATATAATGTAAATCAATGAAAATAATAAAAAATGGCGTTGGAGATCACTGAGTCTCCTTCAAAGTCATTGTGATTCAGAAGGGATTCATTGTGAGTGGGAGGATTTCTTAGATCCAAAAAATGAAATTTTCCTAATCTAAAAATATTTTAAATGATTTTGGGTTTCGATTATTAAAAAGTACAACGCCAAAGGGTTTGAGAAAAAATAATTTGTGTTTATTTTTGTAAAAATCGACATGATATATAGATATATAATTTTTTCCATTGGTTTTTTTACAAAACTGTCATAAAAAATACGATCCTTAATGATATTGGAATTGGTTTGACTAAAACTGAAGCCTAAGAGTCTGAGAAAGAAATGTTTCATGTCATTTTTTGTAAAACCAGGTGTGACATATATATATATATGTTCAAACATATTTATTATTTTGGAATTGGATTTTTACAAAACCAACAAAAAAATTAAAGTTTTTAGCAGTTTTTGGCATCAGTTTTACTAAAAAACAAAGCCAAAAACCTTGTATAAATTTTTTTACATATCGGTATTTAATAAAACTAATGCCAGAAATCTCCCACACATAGTTGAAAAAGAACCTTACTGAGTTAGGTTTACTATACAATCTACTCCAAATTATCTCATGAGATATCAATCATTACCCAATTTATTAGATGTAGATATAGGTCCCACCCATCAAATAATCCATAAATTTTCTTTCCCTTAGATCATAAAACAATCATTATATCAAAAAATATTAAATGAAAAGGGTTTCATAAACATTGCATCATAAAATGGACCATGAAAAATAAATGGTTTTTGAAAACAGAACTTGTGGAAATGAAAGAGTATTCATAAATGGTCCATCATATCATCATATAAAAACTTATAAAGATAATCATTATTCAAAAATAATAATAATTTCTTCATAATATAACCCATGGATGAATGGAATGGGATTCATAATCATATGTTCATTACAATCATAATCCATTAAATATATAATAAGTGTGGTACAAATGGATTATATCTCCAGTAAGGATTAATTAACATCAATAGATTCCATTTTATATGGAAACTTATTTTGAAAGATCACATGGAACATTTCATGAGAAAAATACATTTCTAACTTTAAAATTACTTATTTATAATCTAAAAACATCAAAAATAATAGATAATTTTTTTTCTAAAAATAAACAAGAAATCATGTAAAATATTATTTAAATCATTGATATTTAGTGATGATGAAAAATAATATTCACGTTGTACATGTTATAAATAATATACCCTTCAAATTTTTTATTGAAAGTGAAAAGGACCGTGTTAAAAAAAACAAGAATATTCATTTTAAATCATTTATTAAAAATCCCACCATTTTAAAAAAATATTTAAAAAATCATTTTATGATAGTAAAAAATTACTTTACTTTTTTTTTATAAAAAATGGGCATAGATTAGAATGGTTTTTCAATCAAATAGATAAATAATATCAGTTTTCCATAAAATGGTAATTTTGGAATCATGTGTACATAAATAAATTTAAATGAATTAAAAAACATGTATATTCCTGAATTAAACTGATTTTATGAAAATAAATGTGTTTCATAAGAGGTCGATCATAAGAAATCTTCATAAACATTGAGATTGTAATATAAAACATTTACCACATTGGTACCTTTTGATTCGTAAGACCGATGAATGAATGAACCTTATATCGATATTAATATCCCATTATTCACAATATAGAAATCAAAATATAAATCCATGGCATTATATACACCACATAGAAGAAATATGTGGTGAATATAGAATGTATCCATAGAAATAAAAGTTATTTAAAAATCCCCTAACATCATGTATCAAATTTCATTATGCAAAATTGATCCTCTTGTTTAATAAATACAGGTTCATTTAATATATATTATACAAAAAAAACCTTATAGATCATACTATACATATGAACCTTTATTACACGTTTATTAAAAATTTATTGTTAAAATCGTTGTTCGGGTAATAACTGCTTCATTTTTCATGTATTTTTTACTTTTTTATTTCAATTAATTTTAGTTTTATCATGGTCCCATAAGCTCTATACAGTTAATGATTATATAAATATAATATAAATTCATTATAAATATATTTATTATAATCCAGAAAATTTTGATGTAGAAAATGAGTTATGTCGTTCATGGATACGGTAAGTCGTACATACGAATGTACAATATTCCCATTAACGGATGGAACAAAAGAAAGGTAAATATTAATTAAACTTTACCTAATCATATTTATATCATATATATCTTATACATTAATTTTATATATCTTTATTACCATCCATTTTATGATAAAATGAAAAATGTATCACATCGCTTTGTGGAGGTGGTAGTCCACATGTATTCATGAGAAATGTTGTCATTTTTCAATTGATCGGAAGGTTAGAAGGTTTGCGTGATATTAGAATTATAGGAGTGTTAATATTTCATAAATACAATATAAAAATATTTAATCCATCATTATATCGAGCCGTGGGAGGAGGTGGTTGAAAATGAACTACATCAGTTCACAAGGTTGTAATCCATTTTACCAACGATCGATGGTTTCATTTCCCATTTCATAGAAGATGAGAAGAATAATGGTGATTAAATTAACATAATAACATATCAGTATATTGGATATAATTATTATATATTATTATAATAGTTCAAGGATATTTTAAGGATGTTTAATAAGAAATAATAAAAAGTCTTGATTAAGAAGAATACATATTCTACAAACAACCTCATTAGGTTAGCACTTAAGGCCTTATTATGAGGGTTTAATATTAAAAATAAAGCCTCGATGATTTCGGTAAGGAATTAAGGAGTTTATTTTGTTAGGTTATTACATAAATAAAAGGCATTGGAAGTGTAAATTAGTGAGAATATGGGGTTTACTTTTATAAGTGGGGGAGAGGAGACACTTGGAATTCTTGAAAATAAAAAGTTATACCCACACTTTAAAAATGAAAAGAATCCAAAATGGATCATTATTTAAAATTATATGATATATGGTCTTAATATGGACATTATATAATATTTTTTCCAATTTTAGGTTATTTCATTCCTTATCAATTTAGTTTAATCCCTTGATAAACCTGTTTTTGCCTCGACCACAGTAATTATTATTTATTCTTCTTACTATTAATTTTGATAAAAAATTAAGTTGATCTTATTGTTTAATATTAGTTATTCAGATTAAAAATATGTAATCTAATTTTTTAGAAATAAATATACAATAGTAGAATAATTTTATTTAAATTTAAACCCAGATACACTACAAAAGAACAGATTTCTAAGGAATAAGTTTTTATAAGTATAGAAAATTGAAATATTAGATTTTAAAATTAAATGGATTAAAATGAAATAAATTAGATTAATTGAGATATAATAGAATTATTTTTACATATAAAAAAATATTAAAACAAAATTTATCCTATACATTATTTAAATGAAAAAAATTATTTTAATAAAAAATATAATTTTTCACCATTCATTAAAAAATTAAACTTCTTAGAAAAATACAATATATTCCCCATAAGTTAATTTTTACATGTTTATTTCAGAAATAAAGTTCATTTTTTGGAATTAATATTCTTAAATATAAAAAAATAATTAATTTTTTTTCCAAAAAATTCATAGAAATTACTTTTTGAGAAAAATGTATTCTCAAATCATATAAAGTATTTAAAAAAATTTAATTAAATTTTTATCAATATATTTTCATTATATAAATCCATTATATTTTTTTATAAAATATATTTTTCCAATTCATTCCAAAAAATCTTAAAGTTCACTTATAATAGACTTGTTCAAATAATAATTTTAATTGTATATAAAAGTTTGTTAAAATACAATGTAACGTGTAACATACGATATCAAAGATATTGAATTTTTTTGAAAAACATATTTCACAAAATATAAGGTTGTTAAAATATATATTAATTGTATAATTTTAGGATAGTGAATTTATTACCAACATATTCAATCCATTTTTCTAATATTAGGGATTTAAAAAACCCACTTGGATTTTTTATCCTTTGTAGCATAATGGACTCAAATGCAACATTCTATTTCATAGGAAAAAATAGGTATTTTTAACAAATATATGTTATTACTAATTATTTGAGCATGTAATGTTAGTAATAGAATTATTTTATTATAATAGTCTTATATTTTCACATATGGATCTCGTGATAAAAAAACATAACATGAAACACACTGGAATTTAAAAAGAATAACATTTTATTCTATAGTGTTTTAACCTGAAAAATTGAGTTCATATTGAATTATAAACAACAATATGTTTAGATTATGTTACATGAAAAAATAATTTTATCTTGTATTGCACTCAAAAATGAGTTTCTTCGCTAGTAAGTGTTATTGGAAAAGATGATTTTTTTCGAACAACAATATACTAGTAAAATTATTATTTAATACGATACTCATTGCCAAACCAATTTAATAGTAGGTATGAATATGAATAACTGAATTATTAAAATATATATTATACACTTGTTTATTAATTTTATGTTTATAGTTATAAAAATAATAATAATTTAAAATAAAAAAGAATATTTTCTAAAAAACTGTATTTTTCTAGAAGATGGATTAATCGTGCATTTTAGACATAATTTAAAATTACTTTTTACCAAATTTTAGAGAATTTATTTGAAAAAAAAATACTTTTTTAATTATAATATCAATATTATACTATGGTGAATATATTTGGTTTTTCCTATATTTTTTTGGGGATGATGAATAGTGAAAAATATTTAATTTTAAATAAAAACTGCCTCACTATTCATATAATTTGTAAATTTAAAACATGTTTTCAATTATTTTTCAAGTAAAATTTGTTCAATTTTATATCTATTAATTCAATTAATAAGATTTGATTCATTTTTATAGTTAATTTTGATATAAAAAATATAGAATTTTTTTACATTTTCACATTAAAAACTCTCTCTCTTGTCACGTTTAAGAGATTAAATTTAAAATATCATTTTCCACTTATGTGGATTTAATTTAGAAAAAATTATTAAATATTTATAAATAGAAAATTTTATTATTTCTATTAATTTAAACATAAATTTTTACCAGGGTTATTAGTGAAAACATTTAAAATTTATTACATTAGTTTATGTAAAAAAATTTACTTAGTGGTTAAACATATAATATAAGTTGTAAAAATGACCCAAAACATGTCCAAAAACCATATTATGGATATATTTTGACCTTATGCATTATAATACCCAGAATGAACAATTATTGTTCCCTGTTGATGTTGGGAAAGAATTCCTCAAGGTATCGTTGAAGCATTTTGGAGGTGATTGGGTTTGTTGACAGTGCAGACCACGATGTTAATTTTGTTGAAAAAGGGGGTTTCCTTGGTGATTTGTTGAATTACATTGAAATTTTTGACAACCTATGATGAAAAAGAACTATGGAAAAGGAATGGATGAACTAGAGGCAGTACAAAAAGAACAGATTTAAGGTGGCACTATTTTCAAGTGTTTGCCAAATTTTTGGGCCTCAAAATCAGAAATTGGGGGAATATGTTTTTGGAAAAGGAAGTTGCGTGCAAGATCTAGGGTGGTCTGGAAACTTGGGTGCAATGCATGTTTTGGGGTGAGAACATCAAAAAATGGAAAATATGTGAGGTGCGCACAAGATCTAGAAATGTGTGCGAAATATTTGAAGATGTGTGTGAAAGATGGAGTTGTGTGAAGGAATCTTCTGGGCAAGGCATGTTTTGGGAGATGAATAATGAGAAATTGAAAAGGAATGGTGTGTGAAAAATATTTAGAAATGGGCATGAAATATAAGGTTGTGCAAAAGAATCTTTCACACCCTAGGCGATTCCAAATGTGTTTTTTCATGCCTAAGGCTATGTCAAATGGGGTTTTTCATGCTCGAAGAGGAAATTGCACGAAAAAAGTGTAATATTCAGTATAGGGGTCACGAACACCTATAAAGATGAGGTAAACCCCCTCATTCAGAAGATCTCAACACATAGACAAATTCTGAGCACTGAATCGCGTAAGAATTTCATGAAAATGGAGTTGCGCGATAGATATTTAGTTGCGCACAAGCTAATAAAGTGGCGAAAAATATTTGAGTTTTGAATAATATTGAGGTTGCGTAAAGGAGGAGTTTTGTTACATAAGTGGATTCTTGCGTGCTAGGCATTAATGTTGCACGCAAGACACGATAAGGGTCGCATGAATGATTTGCAGTTTCTCGGTACACTCGGTGAAAAAAAGGCATTCATCTATAGGTGAACGTTGGACATCAATAGAGAATCTATAAATAGTTTAAGATGATGATTTCATTAGATATAATAAAGAGACTTAAATGTCTATAAACTATGAGTGGATATTATGAAGAACTAGTGAGCAAATTTCAGTTGAGAGAGCAGTGCACTTTCTTATTTTGATTGGTTGTAAACCAGAACAGACCATGAGTTTGTTTCGAACATGTAAATAGTAGTGCCCTTATAGAGGATTTGGTACATCGAAACATTTCCAGTGTATGCTCCTTGGAAGTTTCCCAGTTAGGGCGAACCAAGAAAATATCACTATGTCCCTTGCATGATTTAATTTCTGTTAATACTATGCTATGGGAAAAAGAGAGAAAATTGTTTTTCTCAACTGTGAAACAAGATCAATAGGGGCAGCTATATTAATTTCTCATACATTGATTCACCCCCCTCTTAGTTTATATGACATAGTTCACCTAATAGATGATATAAATTTTTTTGGAATTTACTCTTTCAAAAATAATATAAGTTTTCCAATTACCTCACTTATAAAAGGATACCCCCTACCCTCTCCACTTAACAACATCAAACCACTTTGGATCATCCTATAACCTACCAAATAACACCCAAAATTCCCTCCACTCGTCCTATAATCCATATTTTGTGCCTAAATACAACATTTTAAGGTTATAGTGCATACATAAGGAGGATGCCCAAAGAAGAGGTAGTGTTCTTCAATTAGAGTCATTATTTTATATCATTCCCAACATCTTTAAATTTTTTAAACCATGATTATATAAGGATATAAGTATATTAAATGTAATGGGATATTAATATAATAATGAAATTACTTACTACCTTATCCACTTCCATGAAATGTGTTGTAAAATCACCAATCATGTGTATGTTGGACTGCCACCCCGCAAACTAATTTCATTATTTTTCCCATTTCCACCTCTAAAGGTTGGGTATAATTATGGATATAAAGTGTATATATGATATTTATATGATATATATAACATATTTATTCATTTATATTCATTGATTCACAAATATATTTTTACCTTCTATTTCATAGGTAACATGATAACATTACTCGTGTGTATGGCGGACTACTTCCCCGTGAAGCGATGTGATTCGTCTTTCACTAATGCTTCAAATAGAAGGTGATAAAGATAAATTTGATGATTATATGTGATATAAAAGACATAATTATGATAATTATGATATATTTATAATTATTTAATGTTAATATACATAATTTTCATTCATTCCTTTTCACTCTTGTAAGGATGATAATATAGTTCATGTACATGCGGACTATCTCCTTCACGAAGTGATGTGACAGTATTTTCATCAACATGAATAATGAATGATATATATATATATATATATATTCATTAATAATAGTATTAACTCTATGGTAAGGTAACATATTATTTTCCTTCTTTTCATAATGATCAGTGAAAAATAGAAGCGTTACTTATATATATATATGACCTCCCATTTCTATTATTATAAAAAAAATCATTTTTCCTAAAAATTTGTCATGATTGGTTTTAAAAGTATATGTTTTTTATAAATACATTAATTATTTTATAATTATTATTTTGGATATGATATTAATTTAGAATATGTTCAAGAAAATGATATTTCATTATGAAACATACATGAAAAAACAAGGAAATTAACAGATGAAACAATGAAATTAATGAATGATTATTAATAATTGGGCGATGAAATTTTATAAAAGGAGAATATATTTTTAAAAAAATATTAATATGATTCATTAATAAGTAAATAAAATGTTTAAAACCTTTATATCGGATTTTTAGGCTTGTTTGATCAAAAGGAATCATAAGGTAAGGGATTTCGTCTTAATTTAATTTCATTGAGGCATATTGTAATGTTATGCACCTAATTACTTTTTAATGGTTGATATACTGAACATTTGAAATGTAATATCATGAATACTTCATTATACATGGTATTTTATGATTCAATTTAAATTATTTCATCTAATGGAATATGAATTTAATGTTACCGAGTGGTAAATAATTTCATAACTCAGTTCCTTTTCATTGGGAATTATAACTTCTTAATTTTCATTATTAATCAATTATTATGTGTATAATTTCATGTTACTATCTATGGTTGTATTTCATGCTTTTTTATGTGGTTATACAGATGATAAACTTAATTTATTCAATGATTAACTAATACTTTAATGTTATGATAATTTAAGGGGTTATTTCACATTTTCATTCTAATCTAGATTGTTTATTCTTCAATTTACATTAAATAATATTATTTTATATATGTTTAATAATATCTTTGATCTTACTCTACATTTGTATTCATGATATTTTCAAGTATAGTTCCATTTTTTCACTCTTTGGTACCTCAAATTAATGAGAAAATGTTTTAATAATATTTTCCACCATTTCTCTCTTAGATCAAAAATCCATTTTCATTTAAAACAATGTCTTATAAAAATGTTTTTATAAATTAATTATTTAACCATTTCAAAATTATTTTTTTAAATAAATTTTCACCATTTATTAATTTCAAAAAATTAAATTTAATCATCTTGTCATTTTCTAACAAGGAACTTTAATATACTTTTTTCCATGAAAATGAAAATTTTCAATGGAATGTTTGGAATTAACCAAATACATGACCATAATTTATCTTAGGTTTATATTTTCAGTCTACGGAGTTCTTTTTTAATGAATGTTTTAAATTAATTTTCAAATAAATGGATTTCAAAAATGTTTTTCAAAATGAAGAATATATTTTTCTCAATAATTATTTTAAATATCTTTTTATTGAATTTTCATTCATCAAAGAAAACATCCATTTATTGTTACTCCATTATGTATATGTTATAAAGATATCATATTTATTATTCCTATTAATATTTTATTACGATTTTGTACAAGGAATGTATTAACAATTAGTACATTATTTCATATTTTTTATCAATTAACTTCCCCTTAGATTATTTGCCTTCCTTTGATTATTGGTAATTAAATTTCACTTAAATTTCAATAATATTAATCATGGATTGGTTTATAACATAAAATATATATTATTTCTATATATAGTTCTCTACATTGAATTTAATTTGTTTATATAAGAAAATATAGTTAAATTCTAATTCTTTAATCAATATAGATATTTGAAAAGGAACATCAATTATGAATTAAACAGATTATTTGAAATATGATTAATTCCTTGGATAGGTACGAAATGTGTGGGGTCCGATTATAGATCGCCAATCCATGCATCAGTAGTATCATGGGATGAATATGATGTCTATACCTAGTTAAGTGGGGTTTTATGTATAAGGTATTGAATCATATTTTAAAAGGATTTGATAGTTAAGGTATCATGTATGTAAAAAAAATGAGGTCCAAAAATTTAGAATTTCCATTATTCAGTATTTAGTTTTTACTATCCATTATATTTCCACTATGACATTATATCTAGATGAATTTAATTATTAAATCATTGATTAGATAGCATGTGTTTTAAATAATTTACCATTCCATATTGATTATTCCTTATATGATGGTGGTATTCTTAATATTAATTAAATAGAATGTGGTTTCTTTTATTTAAATTTTTATATTTATTATTATCCATGAGATTTTTTCATTGATATTATATTTTAATGAACTCTCTTATCATATTATCGATTACATGGAATCTATGTTCAGTTATTTACCCTACCATATCCTTTATTCTTATTGATTCATGATATATTCTTCTATAAATAATCTTTACTGGGTATTTTCTCTCACACTTAGTTTTTACCATTCCCCGTAATTCTATGAAGTTTACTATGACTGATATGATGGGATAATAAAAAATTAATAGAGTTATTCTATAAATAAATTATTTTCATTTTTTTTAAAATTAATATTTAAATAATTTATGTATTGATTTTAAGAAGACTACTAAATGATTTCATCCATTAGTATGTGATTCATTTTATATTATTCTAGTTTAATGGTTTTTTTCATCAGCATCAGGATACTGGGGATGGGGTCACTACAGTGTGTATTAGATCATGTTTTGAAGAAACCTTGGGGAATAGATTTATGAAAACATATATTAGGTAATATAAAACTATGATAAAATTTGATGAAAATTATAGAGGAAAACCCAAAAAGTTTCATAAGATAGAGAATATGTGGTTTTTTACATGAAATAAATAATTATCTATATATTACAAGTGGATGTGGTTATGGCATAGATGTGAATAGGGGTAATAAGTCTGAAAAGTGAACATATCTCCCGAGTCAAGTGTTACTTGGTTCACAACAATATGCATTATCGTGCTGTTGGTTTTATAATACCGTGGGATAATCTTAAGATATTTCACAAATACTTTAGAAAACATTGTGATCTATTTGAATAGATCATGAAAATGAATTGCCTTGGTTAAAACATTATCCCAAGGAAGTTCCTATATTTAAACAAAACGGATGAATTATTTTTGTATTAGGATTCAAGAATTAAATTCTAAAAGGGTTTTGACAAAAGGCATTTTGGGTATAATAATCATTAAAGATATAAAAAATGTGTTAAATTTAATAAGAACATATTTATTAATTAACATAAGAGTTTTGGATTCCAAAATGGGTTATTAGATTAAGAATAAAAATAAGTTCAAATGCATGAAAACCACTTTTTTGGTTTGATGTGACGAGTGTACCAAGACTACAAACTCTCAGAGAAATTTGTATACATTATATGTTATATTGGGAGAATTATTTGGGTAATAATATCATTAAATTTTATAGACATAGGTTTTAGGATATTGACTACAACTAGAATTTAAATGATCATTAGTTACATTTTAAGAATAAGATTATTGATCTTTTGAAAAAAAATTTATGAAAAACCTTATTAAATTATTATTTAATGATTAATTTTAATTAAAGATGTCTATCATATTTTTGGGAACATTTGAGGAATTACATTAATATAGTTTAGAAAAATCTCAACTTGCATGCAGAGTGAGAACCTGTCACATCTGGAAAGGCAGTGGGGCATAATCCTACAACAGAATGATGACAAGGGTTTCATTCAAACCACTGACCTACATGATATCCTTGTTAATATTTCATTGTTTGAGGTAAAATATTTGAAACATAAATATCAATAATTAACTATTGGTATGAATTTTGAGTTTAATAAATTAATGTATGAATCATATTGGTTTTTAGAGATATATTGAAATAATTTTTAATCTTTCATGGACATTAAAATCTGTTAATGGTTAATTTTAGTGCTTTGGGACTAAAAAATTCATTTATTTATATTTTTTTTGAGTAAGTGATGAATTAAGGACTTATTGAAGCACAACCAAAGGATTAAATTTTGATTAGAAAATAGAAACATATCAATTAATTTTATTCCCATAAATGCTTAGATAGTAATATATTATCTCATCTTTAGAAAAAATATATTTAAATAAAATGTTATCCTTCAACAATAATTTATGATGATATTAATAACATTTTAACACATATTATATTAATTTTTCTGATCCCATTAACATTCCATTGACTATTCAATTGATTTTGATTAATGGACTCAATAATTCTCCAGAATGATTTATGTTTTTCCTCCATATCCTTACCATAAAATTATATTATTCTTCTCATACATAAAAACCTAGTAATGTGATATTTCATATAAAACTGGTACTTTTTTATCTATATTATTAATAAGATGTTGAATTAATCATTTTATGATATGGGTTTTTCAAAAAATAAAATTTCATATATCAAAATTTTATTACCACTATCATCATTACATTTTGAGAACATCATTTATTTAAGGTATATGAAATTCAACACCCTAAAATACAAGAGAAACAATATTTTAGTCAATAGAATATCTGGAAGATCATTCTGTTCATATTTCATTATAAAAAATAGTAGATCCTCATACATTGAACCCTACATTTAACCTTCGTTACACCCAATGATGAATTTATTTTATATATTGTTTCCCACACAAGTGCAAGTGTTATTAAATAACATTATAAAATTAAAATTATTTTTTAGGACAACAGTTATCACCAAGACACAAAATTTTCAGGGATGAATAGAAGTAAATAAATTATTAAAAAATATATTAAACACGTGTTTATTAAATATTTATTATCAGGTAACAAAATAATTATCAATTAAAAAAATAATTATTATTTTCTGAAAGAGTGTATTTTTATAAAAGTGGAGTCAATCATATTTGCGCACCAAATCAAATCTAAAACTACATTTTTGTTTAAATAATTTAAATAGATAATTTGTATTCTAAATTATTTTTAAGGTAACATTAGAAAATGTGTAAATATATTAATAAAATTTAGTTCATTGTAATAATTATCATATTCAATTTATATATAAAAAGATAATAAACTTCTGAATATTTTTCCTTTAGAAACCTCCTCTCTCGTCTTATATGTGGGATTAATTTTCAATTGATTTCATACAATTATATAGATATAATTTGAAAAAATGGATTATATATTTGGAATAAATATAATTTATAATGTTTAATATTTTAAATTTTTGAATCTAAATTATTAGTGAAATTAGTTAAAATAAATTATAATGATTAAGGTACAACCAAGATCACATAGTAGTTAAACTAAAAATATAATGTGTAAGAATGACCAAAACATTTTCTCAAACAGATTAGACTTCCAAATTTCATCTTTAAAAACTATATTATTGATAATGGTCCATTATTGTGGCCTTTTATACATGATGAATACATGGGTGGAATTCAATCTTTGAAAAATATTACAAATGTTCCACTCACCCCACTTATCAAAGGACACCCCTATCCTCTCTACTTCACAAATTTAAACCAAATTGTTTCAACCAAGACATTCCCAAATGAGTGAAAACAATTCCACCCATATTGACTTGATCATTATTTTTTTCATAAAATCACCCATCTAGGGATTTAGTGAAAACATAAGGAGGATACCTGAAGAAGTGGTAATGATCTTCAATGAGCATATTTATTTTTCTTCTTCACCCACCTCCTTTAATTTTCATTTATTTTTTTAATTAATTAAATAAATATATAAAATATATTGGGATGTTTTTATAATAATGTAAGGGATAACCAACTTCCACACTTACATCAAATGTGTCACTAAATCATTGTCATTGTGTACAGCAAATAGTCACCTCACGAACCGATATCGTTCATTTTTTCATTTCCACCTCTCAAGGCTAGGTGTGATGATAGATATAAAGTATATATTTGATATTTATAACACACTAATACATCTAGAGTAAATATATCAAATATATATATATACATTCAATTACATTTTAGACATTATAACCTCTCTTGTGTTAATAGAAGACTACTTCCTTGGGAAACTTTATGATTTGTCGTTAACTAAAGCTTCACATGGATAGTGATAAAGATAAATTGAATGATTATATGTGACATAAATGACATAATTATTATATTAATGAAATATTTATAATTTTTTAATTATAATGTACTTCTTTTTATTTCCTTCCTTATAACTCATATAAAGATAACAACAACATTTTTGTACGTGTGGACTACCGCCTTTATGAAGCTATATTAACATATTTTCATCACCACACCACATGAATGATATGTATATATATATATAATTTTTTATTAATTATATTATGATCATTATGTGAATATAAAATATTACTTGACTCTTTTCCATAATGATTTCTGAAAATTGGAAATGTTAATCATCGACGTAAGACTTACCATCTCCTTGATCGTATCGTAGTTCATTATTCATAAAAATAATTCATGATATGTTTCAAAATTATAATATATGTATAAATATGATAATAATTTCATTAATATCATAATTTAGATGATAGATCTAAATAATATTCGTTAGAAACAAATCATTCATTTTGAAATAGGCATGAGAAAATAAGGAAATTTACACCCAAAAAGACCAAAATAACGAATGATTATTAATGAATGGGTGATAAGTTGTTATAAAAGGATAATATATGACATCATAAATATTTATATGATTATTTAATAAGTTAATAACAAGTTTGAAACTACTATACTGAAGGTTAAATCATGTTAAATCAATAGTAAACATAATGTCAGGGATTTCATCTATATATTTATTTTCATTGAGCCATATTGTAATGTTACAAACCTAATTACTTTTTTATGGTGTATATACTGCCCATTTGACATGTAATATCTATAATAATTCATTATTAATTGTATTTTATATTCTCATTTAAATTATTTTACCGAAGAGGATTTGAATTAAAAGTTACCAAGTGGTAAATAATTTCATAACTCAATTCATTTTCATTGGATTATATTACATCCTCTTTATTAATAACATTTTATAATTATGGGTATAATGAATTTTTAAATTATATTTGGGTATTTAAACTTTTCGTGTTTACTTATAATTTATAAAAATATTAAATTTATTTATTTATTCTCAATTCATTGTTATGATCCTTTTAAGGTTTCATTTCATAATATCATTCTAATAAGGATTATTTATTATTGAATTTCAATTATGGGAGATTATATGATAATTTTTTAACAAACCCTTTATTTTTATTCTCCTATTCTTATTCATGATCTTTTTCAACTAATGTAACATTTTAAACAATTTTTTAACTAAAATTATCTAGGAAATATTTTAATAAAATAAGGCTTCATTTATCTCTTTGGCCAGAAATCAGTTTTCATTCAATAAAATGTTTTAACAAAATCAAAAAAATTTATTTAACCTTTTAAAAAAGTTTTATTAATAGAAATTTTTAAACATTTTTTCTTTATAGAAAATATTTTCAAAGTAATCTCTTTATTTATTTCCATACAAGGCACTTTTCCAACTTTTTAACAGTGGAAAGTGAATGTTATTTATGACATGTAAAAAACTACCTTCCAACATGAAAATCATATATTTAAAGATTAATTTATTAGTTTAAATATTTATTTTTAAGAAAAATGTTTTCTTAAATGTGATTATAAAAAATAGAATTTATAAAATTTATTTTAAAATCGATAGGATGTTTTCCTCAAGAACATTTTTAAAGTTATTTTTTTTGTCTTTATATTCATCCATTAAAATGTCATTTACTCTTACTCCAATGGGTATATGTTATATTGATGCAATAATTATTCCTTATATGGATCCATTATGATCATTCTGTCCATGGATAATATTGACATTCACTTTCTTAGTTCATATTTTTGTGTACCCATTAACATATCATTGGATTAATCACCTTTCTGTGACCATTGGGAAATAAATTTCAAGAAAATAATGATATTATTTATCATGGGTATGTTTATTTCTTAAACTATATATAATTTATACACATGTTATTCTACTTTTTATGTAATTTTATTATTTATAAAAATAATTATAAATTTGTATTCTTTAATAAATATGAATATTTGATAAGACACGCTATTTTTTAATTAAATCAAATACTGAATATATGAGGAATTATTTTGATCGGTATAACATGGGTAGTGCGAGGTTGTAGATATCCCCTCTATGTATTGGTATTCTCAGGGGGGTAATTTGTTTTCTAGACATTATTATATAGTTTTTTACCCACTATATTTTAAAAAATCATTTAAAAGGTTGTGATGGTAAAGTTTTCATTTAAATATGAAACATGATGTCTGAAAATTAAGAATTTCCTTCATTCATTATCCAGTTATTACTATCAAGGATATTTTCACTATAAAATTATCTCTAAATTAATTTAATTATCAGTTTGTTGATTAAATGGAATATGTTTTCAGTTATTTTATTGTTCATATTGGTTGTTCAAAATATGATTATGATATTCATTTTATTAATTAAATGGAATGGTTTTTTACATGTTCACTTAGTCATATTGATAATTATCAATGATATTTTTTTAATGATTTTATCTATATATGTACTTAATATTCTCTTTATTGATGAATTTCATGTTTATTTTGATATTTACATTACCATATTTTTATGATTATTGATTAATGATATATTACACTTTACAGAAACCCTATATAGAATTTGAGATCACCCTCATTTTGTTTATTTTCCCTATAATTAAATGAAATTTACTATTACTAATATACAAGTACGATCTAAAATGAATAATTTTATTCTGTTAAAAATATTATTTTGTAATATGTGTTTTCAAATGTAATATAATAATCATATATTTATTAAGTTTATTAAAACTACTAAAGTATTTGGTACTTCATGAATCGATTACTTATATCCTAAAATAATGTAATGGTATCTCTCATTAGCTATGGGATTCTAGGATTAAGGTCACTTCAATACATTTCAGGCATCTATAACGATAAATGTAACCTAATTTTTCACATTTGAAATATAATCTTCAAAAGTAAATATTTGATCAATTACATACCCATGGAAATTTTAGGTTTGGATTTTTATTGAATCAGGAGAAACTCTTAAAAAATTTGTCTCAAAAAACATTGGTTCATAAAGATCATAATTATCTCCCACTATACATAGCTTTTGATATTCGATGATAAGTGTTCAATAACTCCCATAAATTTCCTCACATATGAAACCTTTATAAACACAAATTAGTAAATAAAATTATTCATAATCTAGGAAAATTAATCATAAGAATGAGTGATCTCAGATGATCAATAAGGTTAAACACGAGAGATATCAATTGATGATCATATAAAAACATAAGATAATTATTTGGTTATAATATCTTATACATTACATTTAAAGTTCATTCCGAATCATAAAAATATCATAAACATTATTTGTGAAATGAAACATTATCATTTCAATGTATATGAATCATAATAATGTGGCACATGAGCCCCATCCTAGTCGGTGAGGACTCCTTAAGTGCATCTAGGAGGCCCAAGATCAAATCTCGGAGGAGGATAATTTTTAGGGTACTATAGTAGGAACTGTACAAAACTGTAGCAGGGACTATGGCAGGCACTGTTTGGCACTGTAGAAGCTAGGAATATTCCCTTGTTTGGGCCTTCAAGCCATCAATTTGGTCCCCAAGTCCTTTAAGTCCTTCAGTCCACCCAGGCCTTTGGGTCATTAAGGCCTTCAGGCCACCTCAAAGCCTTTGGCCACCATATGTGCAGATACAAACCAGACAACCTACGAGGAACAAGTTTCAGAAGGAGGAGGAGCAAGGAGTTTTCACCATAGTAGAAGCTAAACAGATTGCAAGAATGAGAGGGTATGACACCTGCCATTGGGACAAGATTATTCATGCATGAGATATCCTCTCCGAACATCCATGAAATGGTGGAGAGCTGACTTCATGTTGAAGATGCTGGGGAGGAACAGTTACAAGTAGTTAGTCTGGGTTGTATACAATGTTTGAAGCCTACGGGCAATGAATTCTTCTAAGGCCTATGGGACATGTAATACTAATGCATATGGGCCTTGTAAGGGTTCCACCTCACCCCTTGAAAGGTGGATTATCAAAATCAATAAAAAAAATAAAGGCCTTCGGGCCATTGGAGGCATAATAATGTGAAATCATAATTACCCATTGATGAACCATAAGTCTATATATTAAATTTTTATTTGTGTGGAACCATCATAATTTTAAAAACCATTCATTTATCAAGGTTAAATACCCAGAAAATTGGATAAGGTATCAATACATATATTTCCTAGTGGATCATGTACATTTAATTTTTCATCATAATGGATAAATCAATTCGACTTGTTTCCCATAAAGGATCAAGAATATTGAATTGATTCCAATAATTAATTAAGTACTTTGTATTACTTACCATAACATTCTCAAGAGATATTATAATTTACAAAAGGAATTATAAGGAAATATAGGTGATAAACCTCACATAATTAAAATCACTCTTATTTGGGAAATAATATAAAATAATCAGCATATCTAAACTTGTGAAAAAAATATGTTTTAGAAATATTTCCGCATAACATAACTCATGGAAAAGAAATGGGATTCACAACCATCATTCCTTCTTAAAAATTATCCATCTATATATGATTAAGGATTGCATAAATTTTTTAATAACCATAGTTATATATAATTGGAATCATGGATTGTTGTAATTGATGACTATTGATATGACTAAAAGTTCATTGAAGCCATCTAAAGGAAAATAACCTATGAGATTTATAAAAAAATTTAAAATATAAAAACCTTTCTCATAGAAAATAAATAATTTTATTTTAAAACATTCTTGTAAAAATATAAATAAATATTCAAATCATTGATGTGTCTGATGGAAGGAAATTCCATTCATGGTGTATAAGTTTAAAATTCATTCCTTTCAAACTTTTATAAAAATTCAAAAAGTACTATGTTCATAAAATGATACAAATATTCTTTTTAAAACATTTTCTAAAAAGTAAAACAGTGGTAAAAATAAATTTAAGCATTGATTTAAGAATATTAAAAAAACATAAAATATTTTTTAATAAAATCAACACTGATTATATGTATTTTTTAGCTAAGACAAAAAAATAATCAATCCCAAATAATGATGAAATTGCGAAATAAACCATTACCACATGGGTTTCTTTTAAATACTAATCCGTATGAAGGAAATAACATAAAATTAAACATTGTGTAACATTAATAAAACTTTATTCATGATAAAATATTTCAAAGGGGTAGTATATAAAATAATAAATTAAATATGTTGTGAACATGGAATATGTGTCACATAAGTAAAAGTGAGATGAGAAAAACATACCTTTAGGATAAATCATCACGTATTTCCTTTATCATCATGAATAATAAACATAGGTAAATTATTTACTTTATTAATAATATTTTTCATTTTAATTATTCTTTTAATATCAATTATTTCAATTTCATAACAATGACATAATAATTTATGTTCATGTAAGTTGTTTTCATGATATTTGGTACATAATTTCAAAATGACCTTAGAATATTGATTGTGTTCAAGTAGGTAATTATTAAATAATATATATAATCATAATCCTGGATTAATTATAATTTATAGAAATATATCTCACTTTTAAATTCAACCATTCAATGTTGTTTTGAATAATGAACTACTGTTAAATCAAAGAGATAGAAAGCCATACATACGCAAGAGTCACATATCCTTTTTTTAGTTATCGTGATAGGAAAATGTAAGTATTATTTCTTATATAAATAGTGATAATAATATCAAAAATATTATATTAAATCTTTGAATATACTTATATATATAATTGATATGATGTGGGGATGAAAAACGAATCACATCGCCTCCTAGAGGTGGTTTTCCACACATATGCACAAACGACATTATCTTTTTCTAGTGTATGGAAATGTAAGAAAGTATGTTTTATATGACATTAAAAAAATGAAAAAAATGTCATTAAAATAATATATAATAATTAATTACGTCATTATAATCCATCCATTAGATATAGTGATGGAAAAGGAATTACATCAGTTCGTGAGGCGGTAGTCCACTGTACAAATGAATGAAGGTTTCATTTCTAATTTTATAGAAGAGTAGATGTATATAGGTTTAACCATTAACATAAAAACACATAAGTATATTTAAAATAATATTTCTATTATTTTTTATGGTTGAAGAATATTTTAAGGAGGTGGAAGAAAAAATAAAGCTAAAACATGCAAATAAAAACTATACCACAACATTGAAAAAAAACATTATTGAATAAAACCTTCATCCTTATAAGAATGGTTTTATGAATAAAATAAGGACTCTATAATTAGAAATTGTATTATAGAAAGTTATTTGGATAGGTATTTTTCAAGACAAATGGTTTTTTATGTATTGATGATTGAGAAGTAGAGGACCCCTTTTAAAAGAGGGGGTCACTCTTGGAATTTTACAAAATATGAAAATAATAAGAATTAATTTTTTACTACAAATAGTTAAAAGCTGATTTGTATATAAAGTTTAATGATTATGGGTCTATATAATTTCATCTATTTTTTTTAATGTTTAGGTCACATTTTTACCCTTGTCATTTAGTTCTAACACCTTGTTATCCTTATAAAACATACAATTCAAATAATGTTTTTTAATTTGGGGGTCAATATAGTTAACATAAATGAAAGAACGACATATAAATAGACCATGGATGAAATATAATAATATATAATAATTAGTATTCTAAATTTAATATTTTTTAGAAATATTATATCGTTTAATAATATATTATTTATTATAAAATATCAATAATGTCAATTGTTTAGAACAATCAATTAATTTGAAGTTAATAACATTAAAATAACACATAAAACTAAAACCAATTATTGAAAATATCATCATGATTTCATTTACATAAAAAAATTAATATCACAATAATAGTGTCAAATTAATTTATTTAATGTGTTGAATATCTTTTACTTGATATTTCTATTAATTAAATAATTACTATTTTAGCATCTTACAAACATTGAGGGTAATTATTTCTTCAAAAAAAATTTAAAAAAAACATGATAAATATTATCATATTATATTTAAAAATAATATATATATATATATATATATATATATATATCTTTTTATGATCCCATTTTAAAAATAATAGAGTCATTAAAAATTTGAGTTCAAAATTTTTGACATTTATTAAAATAAAATAATAGAAAAGCTATTATCTTATCCAAGTAGACTAGAAACACCATATACTAAATCATGGATGACAATGGATGAAATGTAATTAGAAAATTAAATTAATTCCATTATTAGGGTCATTTTATAATCCTTGTAATTTTATTTTTTAACTTTAACTACCAGATTTACCTTTTACTATGGCTCCAAAAATTACTAAGGTTACTATTCATATTGACCAAAACTAAAAATTGACCTGTTTAATAAATTTTTTACTTCATAATTCAAAATATCAAATCCATTTTTCGAACTTCAAAACATAGAGTTGGAAAATTTAAATTTAAAATAAAATTGGGAAAATGCCATGAAAAAAAATTATTTTGAAAAATGTCCTTTTAAAAAATAATATGTTTTTATCCTAAATTAACATATGAAAAGAATTTACAAAAAAGTAATTGAATAATTTTAAATAAAAATTATATAATGGATTTTTAATAAAATTCAAAAATATTATTTTGATTTATAAATACTTTAATAAAAATAAATTCAATGAAAATATGTACTTTTCACTATTTCATGAAATATAAATCTTTTAAAAACATTATCAAAAAATACATTTTAAGAAAATTTTGAAATGATGAATTAAAAAATTAAATTAATTTTTTCAAATAAATATTCGAGAACTTCTAGAAATTAAATATAATATTCTCTCATAAAAAGAAGTAAAACACATTTGTGAAGAAAACAACATTTTATAGAATAAAATGTATTTACAAAAAAATGTTTGATTTTTTAATAATAATTTTTCATTAAATTTATATTTAGATTTACTTTTTTATTTATTTTAAAATTTAATTAATCTTATTGACACCCTACAATTTAATTTCTAGGTTATAAAGGTCAAATTTAAATAATAATATTTCACTGTTCTATTAAGCTAGATTTTTCATATCATATAGTATATAGATTATAGAATTTAAATTTCAAGATATTACATCCCTTTTAATATATTTCATCCTCAAAATTTAAATTGGTCTGAGGAACTAGGGTTTGTATTTTCAAAATACCTTTGTTGAAATCCCGCATTGTAAAAATAGTTTTTAAAACCTCCACATATAAAGAGATAAATGAATGTATGGAGGTCACATACCAGGATTCCATGTAGGAAATGATGTAAATTGATGAAAAGGTATAAAAAACAAGTACTAATAGAGTATGATAGAGAAAATGGATGTGAGAAAGTTAACCATCACAATACCATAAATCTATGATGGGTTAGAAAGGCATTGATTTCTCTACAAGAAAAGTAAAAATACAACATTTTTGTTTCAAAATACATTTCATAGAGTTGATGAATTACATTTCCATATTGACAAATATAATAGGTAATTATACATACATGAAAAATACAACATCATCCTTTAATCAATTTCCACCACAAACTCATATGTTTACTCTAAACGACGAGTCTTCAATATTATTTTTCTGCCTGATGCACTAGAATCAGCATAACTGTATCACGAAATTCAAAAAATGTTAACAAGATATTCCTCCTATATTTAATCATTATCTAATATCATAATGGAGAGAATAGGGTAAGATAATTCCTAAAGATAATAATCCTCAATATGAATTAAACTACATTAATATCTAAAATTCAACTGTAATACCTATAGTTTAATAAATATCATTCAATAAGTCACTATGATTCATATTAATGAAAATATTATTGAACCATATTGAAGCCTAAAACATTAATGATTCGATCACATAGTTATCCAAGAATAAATTAACATTGTCTCTAAATAAAATTGACCACTCTTTATGTCTCATACAAAAAAGTAATTTCCCAAATAAAATATTCTATAATTTATGATAATTATTTCAATAAATAATTATAAACACCATAAATGAATAATAAAATAAAATAATATTCCAAATTAAAATTCATCCCTTATTTCTCATATAAAATATCAGAGTATTCTGTTTGCCTTATTCCTATAATATTTTAGAAATACTAAACTTATTCTAAAATAACATTGAAAACTTAATCACCAAATAAATTTTGATCCCCATGGTTATCTATAAAATAAAAACTTTATTTATAGAATTAAAATATAATTAATCTATCATCTGATTAAAATAATGAAAAAATATGTCATACTGACCATGACATCACATAGGCATGTGAGTTAAAACCTTATGGCCTTGCTGGATGTGATAGTTTGTCATCTGGTCTATGGATTTTCCTTTATTCAAAATCTATTATCCTGATGACATTACTTTTAATGTGATAAACATACTAACTAATAATTTAATATATTTAGCATTAAAGAGTTTTTTAACCACAATTTTTATCTCATTCCTTTCCTTTTTCATGCCAAAAAATATAATAACCTTTAATTAAATAAAAATAAAATATCATATACACCATAATGTTTATTGATAACATTACACATATGTCCACAAAATTAAAGGGGCATTATTCCCCAAATAAATTTTTTCATATGATGAAATTAAGGGTTTTATATACCTCAAACTGAATAAATGTCTCCCAAAGTACAACCATTATCAAAATAATTTTAATTATTTTATACATATAATCATCCATAAATATACCACTATATAATTATTTTTCATTGTAGACACATTAATAATTCAATATTACTTTCCATACCATAACCATGCTTTTCCATCACATTCATTAATAATTCATCCCTATAAACATTATATGAATCACAAGCTAAGATTCAACAATTTCAAAACATAATCCATGAAATAACCCATAACTTTCATATTCAACTTATAGTCTACTCATAAAAAATTTTAATTGAATTTGGTATTTCTCAAGATGTTTATGCAATATCATTTCTATCCCATTCATGAGTATTTCCCCGTGGACATTGATTTTCCTAATTACCATTCTCACGACATATAAAACTTTCAACTGATAACTAATGAACAATCTTTTTCCTCCTCATAGAGTTAACTAATCAATTACGTTTTTCTAGGTATATTATTCCATTACGACCTACTTTACAATATATAAATCATTATTATATTATTATTTATACATTTACTTAGGTGTTTTTTATAATTCTTAACACAAAGGTCATTTAATATTTTTACCTTTTTTATTAACCCTTGAACTTCTATAAGGATTAATTTTTATCATATTTTATGCATTAGGAAACTCATATAGGTTGATGTTATTAGTCATTGTTACCGGTAGATGATTAATAATAACAAAGAGAGTTCTCACTACAACTTCCATTTATTTTAGTTTCTTATTCATAAATAAATTTTTATTTAGGTTACTACTAGTTCTATATATTTATTAATAAAATGTAAATTGTGATAATATTGATAAAATCATAATGTACAATATTATGTGTAACAGTATGTTACTTTATTATTGATACATACTGACCCATGAGTTGAATATTCATTTTTTGGTTCATTTATTGGGCTTATTACTATAAATTTAGAAAAAACTCAAACCCATTAGGGATATTAATGGATAGATCATAGTTATGTAAAACAATTTAGAATGGCCCTGAAAATTGTGCAATTTGTCTTAGTAATTCATGTTTCATGTGTTGGTCTGCTAGAAGTAGGTGCATAATTTTTAAAAACCTTGTGTCCACCCATCAAAATTGTACACCCCTAGGTAGATGGGCAATGCATAGTTGGAACATGGTCAAAAAAATATTGGGTTAAAACCATGAATCCTAAATAGAATCTATATATATGGTGTTTGGTTAGGGATCATACTTACTCTTAATGATGTTTCCACTCCAGCCAACCATTTGCATAGATATTTTATGCTTGAAATTTTCAATGAAAATTACTCGGGACCCCCATTTTAACCTCTAATACCCCCGAGACTCATATTATCTCAACCTAATATTTCCCATATAGTCTAGATGGTTATCTCTTGAGATTAAAGGATGATATATTTATTTCTTGATACATCATCTTAGGATATGTCGTATTTTTATCCAATTATTTGTTTTCTTATTTGATCTTTATTGGATATATTCTTCATTAAAACTACGGAAATCAAATGGGTGGTTTAAACTAGATAGATGGGGTTTGATAGAGTATTGATGTGTTTCTTGTGGATCTATGATCATTAGGAACAAATCAACTCTTCATCGACCATTATTGTCGAAGGAGAAATATTCTACCTCCATTTTGGAGGTAGGTACCTCTATAAAAAGGGTTATTATATTAATTGATTAATATTATCAAAAATTAATTTGGTTTATTCATTTATTTTATTTCATTTGTGTTTTAATGGATTTCTTGGAATTATTCATGTTTTTAATGTGATTTTTCTTTAAAAATAGGTTCTTTCACACCATGTATTTCATTTAATGCTTGAATGGTGGTTTTGATTCAAAAATTACTATTCAAACATTAAAGATTATTGGATTGTATTTTATGATGTTTTATAAATTATTCTCATGATTTGAAAATGTAATTTGATAAACATGGAACATTGGTAATGTTGGGTGCATCAGGAAAGGGATATAGATGACCATAGTGCGTGTGGAACCACTAGAGGTTACATTTTTGATATAAATCAATTGGGGAAGGGATCAATATCTATTGGTAACAAGATATTTCTATTTAAGGATATTTTATTTATAGTACATATTTTAATAATATAGGTCTTAATACTGTGTTCTTTTTCATTTACAGGTCATTTATCACATGATGTATTTGTTCATGCATTGTTTCTAACATGTGTTTTACATGAGGATGAATCACATCATTTAAAACGATAGATTATTTAATGGATATGTTTTTAATTCCTTAAAATCTGGTGTCTATATATTGAGTTATGATTTATCAGTTTTAATTTTCATTTTCATATATTTTTGAATATTAAATACATTAGTAAAAAATAAGGGAAATGATTAATAATTGGGTTTGGATTTATAAAAATTCATTGTAAAACTATTTTCATTTATAAATACTGAAATATTATATTCTTTTTATTATATATTTTTTATATTGTGTTGTTTTATCCAATAAGTCTTTGTTTTTACACACTAAATTTTCTTTTGGGATGTTCTAGATGTATGGAAGGACCTAGGTAATGGTAAGGGAATCTTATAGCATGTCATATTTTCTTTTCTTCATTTCCTTCATAGTGTGACTGTTTGGAGGTGAATGTCTGTCAAAAAGAGAATATTGGTCTTATATTGTCATATATTTCTATTTTAGCTTGTTTGGATTCAATTGTATGGATCTTATTGTATCTGTTTCATACACTTTCTACTCTATTCTTATATATTTTATAGTTCCATTCATGACATGTTTTCATTATCATTATTATACCTCAACATTTTATGGCCTCTTAAGGTGTATGGTTTAGTTAGGCCGAATTAGTTCATTATATTATGGAATTAGAGGGATTTTCATCGTGAAGTGTGTTACATTACCTTATTTATGATATTTTTCTTGGGATGATGGGAGATGGGAGTATCTAAATTCTATAAGTTAGTGTGGTAGGGTTCTTATCAAACATACATCCTTGTGTAAAAAATATTTACCATGGGTGGTCAATAAAATTATTCAAGGGTTAAGTCTTGGTGTCTGAGGTCATTTGAATGAACTAGATATTGAGTTTATTTGAATGAAAATTTTCCTTAGTAATGTGTTGTATTTAATTTTTATAATTCATGAAATATTTAAATTCATGATGCTTTAAGGCATTGGTATAAATTCTTGATGTTAGTCCTATTATTTTTGAACATCCTTTGAAGCTCATAGGTTATTATCTTATGGTAAACATACATTACCTCTGACAAGATCTATTTTAATTCTGATAGAGGAAGCTATAAGACAAGATCTATGGGCTATTATTCTAGTGTATACTTCTTTGGTTGAACCTACAATCTATAAAATTAATACTTTGGGTCATGTTGGTGTCGAGAACTTGGGATGAGAAATAGATCATTGCTCAAAATTTACTATGTAACATCCTTCCATATTCCACAGTGATAAGGGAACCCAAAAAATTAAGGAGTATCTTGAGAATATTGGTATAATATTTAAATTTATAAATATTCATGACTACTCTATGGTGGTTTTCCCCATAAAAAAGATCATATGACCATGTAAAATATAATGGGAGTGTATCATGCAAGCTAAGTCTCATGATAACCATACCATTAATTAATTAATGAAAATATTAAATCAGTAAATTTACCCTAAGAAAAAATGTGTGGTGAATTCAAAGTAATTTCTAATCTTAGAGAATGGGGATAAAACACCTTGGGAGTATTCCACCTACATTAGTGAGCTAGTGCATATGGAAACATAGCTACTCAAAAATAATTACAAAACAATATGAAGGTTTGAATTTTCATTGAGGTAGGATATTCAAGTGATTTTTATTATCATGTTACTTTAGAACTTCATAGAGGTAGATGACAAATAATATTTGGCTATGATAGTCATAGCTGGAAAATTCATGTTTTTGTGGAGCTTTAATTGGAGTTGTTTTTATCTAGGGTGTGTTTTTTGGAAAGAAAAAAAAGGAAATGGTGTTCAGTTTCCTCCGGGATGGATTTCATGGACTTCATTAGGGAAGATTCATGTTACCTATGAGAAATGGGGAAGGCATATTTATATGAAGTTGAACTATGTGAAGTCTCATAATACCTATTATCATTTTGACAATGTTGACGCTCCTTTCGTCACAGAATCTAAAGATCGGAAAAGGGAATATCTCAGTTGAAAGTGATTCATCGTTTGAAGAAAACATCAAAAATCGACAAAGGCCTGAACAAAGGATCAACAGCAAATCCACCGCGCAAGTGATACCACTGCCACGCAAGTATACTTGCGCGGCTACCTTGGTCGCGCAAGTGACTTGCGTGACCTAATTGGTAACCGCCCGGTAACCGCCCTGGGTCTTCTTTTGCCTATAAATAGACCCTGTGGGCCCCCCATTCGAGAGGATCTTTTTCCAGAAACTCGGATTGATGCTCCCGACGCCCAAGTCTCTTCTCAAAGCTTCCGGAACACTTCTAAGGTAATTTCTTACCTAGAACGGAAGATCTAAAGAGAAGAAGGAAGGCTTATGTGTGGAAACTTATCAAACACTTGAGCGCCGACTTAATTCCTTCAATATAACTTGCGCGTCCCTTTTCTGGAAGAACCTCAAGGGGATTCTAAAGGGTTTTATCAAGAGTCGCTCAAGTATTTCAATTCTGATTGAAAATCGCGCAAGTACACCATGTGTCGCGCAAGTATACTTGCACGACCAATACTTGCGCGCCGCCGCAGGACTTGCGCGCCTTTCAAGACTTGCGCGCCCCTATCTTTTTGGGTGCCCATCTTGTCCATTTTTCCCCTCTTCAGCCATTTCACCTTTCCTTTTTAAGATTCAGTCTTCAAGACACTCTTCAAAACCATTTATGACATGAATTCTTGTTTTGACTTTCTTATCTGAAAGGAATTCTGTGAAATCTCTCTCAAAGTCTAGTGATTTAAATATCCTTATGTCACTAAAAATACGGGGAGTTCATTCATTGAACCTCATCCTTTAAGATGAGAAAATCCTAACTTGGGTCTCCTTTTCAGGAATAATCCCCAGTTATAAAACCTTTGATCTGGGCATCTTCCTCAGGAGTAAGCCCCAATCAAGTCCTCTAATCTTGGGCATATTTCTTAAGAATAAGCCCCAACCTCAAATATGGGCATCCTTCTCAGGAGTAAGCCCCAAACCTTAATCCCTAACCTGGGTATCCTTTTTTAGGAATAAGACTCAGTCATAACCTTGGGCTTCCTTTTCAGGAATAAGCCCCAAGTCCCCTTAAACTTCTCTTAACCAGTCATAAATTACCTTTGATTTGGGTTTCCTTTTCAGGAATAAAACCCAATCATAAGTCCCCTCCTAACTTGGGCATCCTCCTTAGGAGTAAGCCCCAAGATTAGAGTATTCAAATCTCCATGAAGCACATATAACTTTGTGGACCCTGTTCATGGATTTTCTCCCTAAAAGTAAATCCTAAACCTTCATCTATCTGGGCAGTCATCTATACATAAGCCCCAAAAAAATTCTTATGATTGCATCTTTCATGGCACAATTATCTAAATTTTACCAATACCTCTTGTTTCTCACACAGAGCATGACTCACGTGAGCTTAGAGTGTAAAAGTAATTATGACATTCATCTTTGAGCCATCAATCATAAACATCATACTCCATAATTCGAACTACGTGGGTTCTGATTCCTTTTCCAAAACAAAGGATACGTAGGTAGCCCATTTATGGGTTCGATCCCAACTTTGAAATAATCTATGTCCTTCTGAATGAAGATAAACTTCAAGTGTCCCACTGAGTGGCTTTAAAACCAGCCTGGTCATCAAAATGACAAGAGACTTTTATATAAATGTTTTGAAGGATACCATTGACCAAGAATCTCTAAAAAAATATAGATGATTCTATATTGATGAAGAACCTCAAATACATATAAAATATTCTCTAAATTTCTTGCATATTTAATCATTGATTGTTAAAACTAAAGGAAAGCTCATTTTATACTTGGTAATGTAATAAGGATTCACGAACTTAACTTAAATCTATAAAGAGAGTCCCAGAGTAGACAATAATTCCCCACAAAAAGGTGTGATGAGTCCGACCTCCCATCCTCTCGACCAATGCAAATTCCTAAGCCCCATTAGTCCACAAACTAATGAGCGCCTGCCTTTGGAAAGTAGGTCCAGACGGATGTGGAATCATTGGATGTTTCCAGTTCTACGAACAAACCCGTTAGAAACCGATCAGAACGTTTGAATCTCCCGTCCAGGAGGTCATCCCCGGATTCCGCGCGAAACAAAAATGGTGAACCCGACGTGAATCCTTAACCAAGTCAAATTGATGTTCTACTTATCTGTTAGGCCCCTTGGGCCAACAAGGCAATCATTGACATATGATCATCCAAAAGATGCAGTAGCCGGATTCATCTTGATTATGTCTGTTAAATGGAACAGGCACTCTTTTCTCAAGATCTTCTGCAGAAATGGCTTTCCTTAAATTCACCCCTGTGAATACTGCTGCTGTGAACACCTCTACTGTGAGGTCTGCTGCTGTTAAAACCAATGCTGCTACTCCTGCTGGAACGTCATCCGCTCTGAGGATGACATCACCAACTCAGTGTATTCAACGCTGTGTTTCTAATGCACTGGTTAAGGAGTACCGTCGCAACGGTACTATCCCAACTCTAGAGGCCGCTCGTCAAGCCCTCCAAGTTAACAACTCTACCTGGTCGTCCGGACAATGGCGGCCAGCAATCAAGAAACAGGCGGTGCTGACTACCGTCTCCAACCGTTTCGGGTCGTTATCCCCGGAACGCAATTTCCATTAACTCCCTTACTCCGAGGAAGAGAATGAGCAGGTCCCTCGGGGCCTTAATTCAAAAAGACAGGAGTCCTTCCCGAGGTCTCCCATCAACAATCGCCGCCAGACTCGTGCGGTAGTGCGCCCTCAACATGATGAGGGTACCGACTCCAGGCATTCAGCTCCGGTTCCTCGAACCCGAGCAGGCAAGATGAACCGCCAGAGACGGAATCCAGTTAACAATAGGCAGGTTGTCATCCCTGACATCTCCGGAGAACTCCACCAACCTAACTTGGTGGCAAACAACGAGCAGGCATACACACCTGCCCGTTTTAATTCAGCTGTCCAGCAGACTCGTCTGACAGCATCAAGCCGATCCCGCCAGGCAATTCTGGCGGAGTACCATAGGCAGGAGCATACACCTTCTTATACATCATCAGTTAGTCAGCAGGCTCGTCTGACTACATATGATGGATCTCGTCAACCACGTTTGGCGAAGTGTAATCAGCAGGCACATACACCTGCTAATACTAATCAGGTCTACCAACAGTCTCGCTTGGTAGCACCCGGAGAAGCTAGTCGGAAAGTCCCGATGACAAACAGGGGGCAGACTCAACTCTCTGCCTCCACACTTGAGTACTGTTAGGATTCACTGACAGGAAAAGGAGGACAGGAGCAGGCACATACACCTACTCCAAGCCCGGAATGGACGTATATCCCTGTTCCGGCAGCTGAAGTCACCAAACATATTTTGTCAATGGTGAAAGAGAAGAAGCAAATTCCTGCTCATATTTTGGATGCTTGCCAGGATATCATAACAGCTTCAGCATCATCTCAGGGACAGACACATAAATCTATCCCTAGTAATGGAGTGACACATCAACGATTCACTCCGGAACAGACACACACATCTGTTCCAGTCCAAGAGGGTTATGGGGCATACTCCCCCATATCATACGGACAACCAAGTCAGGCACATACACCTGATTTGAGTGGAGATCGTCAGCCTAACCTGACCATCTTTCCTGATCAGGCACATACACCTGCTCAGAGCAATCACTTTCGTCATCAAGTGGTTTCTAAAGCGAGTAAGAAGGCATCTAAGAAAAAGATCCGCTCAGCACAGTCAAGAGATTAAAGGCCAATCTGTAACCAAGCCTTGCTCGATGCTAGAGTTCTTGAAGCCCTCAGATATTTATCTGTCAGAATTCAAGATTCTACTCCCTCAGTTCCCAATAACAGGAACATTAATTCTGAAGGTCTTCAATAGACACTTCCTCATGAAGACTTGCTTCATGAAAATTCGGTCAATCTTGAAGTTTCTTCTTCAGATGAGAGCCACAGGAACCCTCTGTGTGGTCAGAAGGCCAAGGAGCAAGAGATTTCATCTTCTGCTGTAACCCATCATGACGATCCTCCTCATGGTGATGAACTTCGCTGTGAAAGTCCTCTGCGCAGTAGTGATTCACGTTGTCTCGAAAATTCTTCAGAAGGCAATGTAGTGACGAGAAATCCCTCCTATCTCGAGGCACTTGAAAACGTAAAACCAGTCATGTATGATGCATTACTATCGGCAGGTGAAACTCTTTCTCCATCAGAAGATAGCCTGGGGTTCAGGTTATTCTCCGAACCTTCCCTGGGTCATTCATCTTCCAGCATGAATAGTGATTTCTCTACCAATCTTGTTGAATCCGATGAAGCAACAAGGAAACACCAACTCTGGTCCAAACAGGTAGAAGAATCGTCATTTAATGATAAAGAGGAAATGCTGAACATGAGGAAAAAACTGGCAAAAGGTGAAGTACCAGTCATGTTTTGGCCTTTGGCTGATACCCAGTACGACATTCCAAAGATGTTGACGGATGATGGAATCCATGATATTCGTCTCAACATATGGAAAACACTTTGTCAATTAAAGAAGAAGGTATTATCTTACGATGAATATGAAAATCATCTTAAGATAATAGAAGGGTTACAACGCCAGATTGATTTGGCATCTCTATCAGTCTCTCGGTATCCGAAGGCTGAAAAGCAAAAAAGAACCCTTCAACGTTCATGCCTTGGCGCACTAAGAATATTGCATCAGTTAATTTCCAATGCTCCATCTAATGTTCATATCAGAGGATGGTGTGTTCATGGAGCACTACATTTCACAGTGCTTTCCGGTCAGCAAAGCCCGCCGAAAATGGTCTCATGCAATGTTATTGCCCATGGCCGGCCACAGTCAATGGGCTTTGTTCATAATCAAAAGCTTGCTCGAGATCAAGCTTCAACTTGTTCCTCTCAAAATCAAGTATATAGAGAACAGGTTGTTGAATTTCTCCTACATCAAGCATGCGAGAATATTGCACAAGCCTCTCGTCTGGAGCAAACACGTCATCAAATGACAGAAGTTTCAGAAATCATCCAACGGTCTGTTGAACCAGGTGATAAAAGTGGATACAGGTTAATGCATCCAGCTAATTTCCGAACTAAGATTCGTATGATCAAGAGAGATTTCAAAAAGATCTCAGACATAGCATGTCAAGAGACACCCCAGCTTGCCAGACTGGGGACTTCTCTAACCCAACCCTTAGAATCAACGAATGGGATTCGAGGAGTTGAGAGGAAGCAACAGGAACACCCCCAGTCCACCGGACTGGGGACTTTTTCAAATCTTCAATCCCTCCCTCAGAGAAAGTCAGTATTCTCTCGATTAGGGAATAAGCCTCAAAAGGAACGAAGAGCCAAGATGTCAGGAGATTCTCTCCAAGTGACGGTTCTCCAAGAAATTCCTGAGGGATCAAGTCAACGGAATGCCATTTCTCATCATGGACATAGAAGGAGACAATATCACAGAAATGCTGATAGAAAGGATTCCATGCAATATGCATCCATTATAGTCATCAATGCCGTTGCTGCTGATTCACCAGATGAGGCTCAATCAGAGGGATCAGACGAAGAGGTTCCTGCTTAAGAAGTCGCGGACACAGACCTAAATGAAGAAGGTGTGCGCACACGTAATCAAAGGCTTACCCAAAATCTGGGTATTCCTTCAAGTAACCCACTTCCCCCTCTCCGAAAAGGATCCAATAAGGGGAAAGGTAAGAATAAGGTTACTTCTCACCCTTCCTCTGAAGGAGGTCAATCGCTCTCATTAGAGCAAAGGTTTGCACAACAGGAGGAAGAAATGAAAGAATTAAGAAGGTTGAATGCAGAACTACTTCAGAATAGTCTTCTTCTTATGAATGCTGAAGTCCGACCGCCGAAGGAATTTGTTGTAACTACTAAGATGGATCAAGAATATCCTCCTTTGTCAGTACATCCACAGAGGTCTAATCCTACGGGTCAAACGCAACAACGGTTGGCAGTACTACCATCAGTTGCAGCACCAACCACCACGTCTGTCCAAGATCCATTCATTGCACCTACCCAAAACCAAGTTCAACCTGACGTTTCTCAAAAGTTAATAACTACTATTGAGTCATTAACAGCTCGGTTAGAAACTATGGAAGGGAAACGGGTGCAAGTTCAACCTGAAAAGAAAGTTTACCCTGAATGGGTAGATTCAATTTCCCCTCCATCCAGTTTTGGAAACCCTATTTTCCCTACTTTCAATGGATCAGGCGACCCTGAACAACATTTGATGCATTACGTATCTTGTTTTGATCCTATGATGGGAACTCCAGAGCAGAAAGAAGCAGTGAAACTCAGATGCTTCGTGCGAACCTTGCAAGGACCAGCTTTTGTCTGGTATACAAGCTTGAAATCCTGGTCAGTCATCGGATGGGTGGATCTTCGTCAAAAATTCCTTCTTCAGTTCAGCTCAACATTGCCAAAAACAACAGTTTTCGATCTTACAAACTGCAAGCAAAGGGAGAATGAAAGAGTCTCTGATTTCATTGCTCGTTGGAAGGGATTAACGTATTCCTTGAGTTTATCACTCCCTCAGGAGGAATTGTTGCCAATCTGTGTAGAAAATTTGCGTGAAGAATTACGCACGCCATTGATCCCTGTGAAATACACAGGAGGGTTTCGAGACCTTACTTCAATCGCTCAACAGATTGAAGATTCCCTTATACAAGCTAAGGTTAAATCTCGTGTAATTCCATCAGCTCCAGGAAGAAGAATGGGTAAAGCAGAAACTGCTACAGTTATGCTTAAACAGGCACCTGTACCTATTTCTACTTCAAAACCTTCATCTTCTCGAAGAGCTCCACCTCCTGAACGCCAACAACAAAGGCTATTTCGTCCAAATGATCAAAAATATCAACGACGAAAACAATTTGAGGATATGAAGAGTAAAACATACTCTTTCCGAAGTGAGAAAGTTCCTGGTTACTTCATTTCAGTTCTGGAAAATAATTTGGTTCAATTACCAGTGCCCAAGAGGCCAAACAAGGAAGGAGATAAAGACCGTCCCAATTATTGTCCCTTTCATCAAATGTTGGGGCATCCCATCCAGGAGTGTTTTGTCTTTAAAGACCTCCTGCAAAAGATGGTCGACTTGGGACAAGTCAAATTGAAAGGTTCTTCAGCTCATGTAGCGTGTATTACCGCTACAGATCCAGAAGAAGGAGGCGAGTGGCAGGAAGTCAAAAGCAAAACTGCGAAAAAATATGATGATTGGATGGTCAGAATGACAATCAATCGGACCCATTCCATTTTGCGAACACAATTGAAGAAGCCAATTGTGTCTCCTACAAAAGCTGCAGTAAAGCCTCCATCAAAGGACAAATCCTCAAAAGGGAAGCACAATTCAAAGAAGAAAGAGGAATCAGGAGAAGATGAGTATGCATCAAAGCCTAAATTGTCTTTGACTCTGGCAGATTTCATGCCATCTACTTCAAAGCAACGGGCACCGTCCCACCAAACGGCACAGCCTAAACAGGCTAACCAGGCAGAGTCTTTATCAGACGAAGAGTTAATCTTTGGTTCTGTTAATATGATTCAATTAACAGATTCATATTTCAGTCTTGATAAGCCTGAATTCCCTGTATCAAATAAGGGAACCCGAGGAAGTTCTAGAGGTTCAGGATATAGGGGAAGACGTGGATCTTTCCGAAGCCACTACTCTAATTCTACCCCTACTAGCACTGTATACGCAGAAGAAACTCGTGGTAGAGCCCTTCAGCGAGCTCAAAAAGAACAAGCAAGTTCTTCTGCCAATGGCCAACTCAGCTTCGGCACAGTTATTTTGGAAGATCGATTAAATGTTCCATCTTCTTTATCTCAGCAAGTAAATGGATCTAATCAGTCTAATTTTCCAAAACCAAAGATGTTGCCAACTTCAATACAAGATGCATCAGCTTCCAAAGCATCTACTTCCAAGGTACCTGCTAAACTGCATATTCCTATTGGGAAACGCAGGCCTCTAGATCAAAAGTATGATATATTGAAACACTTGGCCCATGTACCAGCCAAATTATCAATTTTGGATGCTTTGAATCTATCAAGAGATCTTCGGGAAGCACTCATCGAAGCTTTGTCAAGTCCTCAGGAGTTTGAAGCTGAAATTGCTGCAGCTGAAATTTATCACATAGAGAATAATCCTGCAGAATGTCATGCAGTGATATATTTTACTGATAAAGATGAAGATGATGTTCTGCATGGGCACATAAAACCTTTGTACTTATCTGGAAAAGTCAATGGTATAGATGTTCGAAGAGCTTTTATTGACAATGGTTCAAGAGTCAACCTCATGCCCATTCGTACACTTCGTCGATTGGGCCTCACGGAATCTGATTTATCTCCTTCTACCATGATGTTGCAAGGATATGATAAAAATGAACAAGAACCACTGGGAGATGTTACACTCAGAACTCAGTTTGGAGATCTTGTTTCCAATTCGGATTTTATGATTGTTGATCAGGACTCAGCTTTCAATATCTTGCTTGGAAGACCCTGGCTACATCATCATGCAGCTATTCCGTCATCATACCATCAATGTCTCAAATACTGTTTCGATGGTCATGTTGGAACATTGTATGGTGATAAGGCCCCGTTCAAGACATGTGAGTCTCAATACATTGAGGCGGAATTTTATCACATGAAGGGAAGAGAAAAATCTACAATGAAGGAAATTACCAAAGTTAATGCTCCATATGGTTTGGAAAAAATTCCAATAAATCCATTTTCACATGTGAGTACAGATTATGTGTTACCTATCAGTCAAATTGACAAAATAGGCCCAAATCAAAATACTCTTATGGAAAGATCCATAATGTCAATTACGGCAATCGAGCCAGACAACATGGGAGAAATTGGTAACTTACCAAGCAGTGATGAAAGCATAAGTGGTGACGTTTTCATTTCGTCTGCTGAAATCCAACAAGTCTATACTTCGCTAATCAGGCAAGAAGAAGTTATAGCAACACCAGAGGTGAATATTGATGTCGATTCTCAATCCATCATCTCCTCTTTAATTCCCAAAGAAGACCCTTTATCATCAATAGGGTCGGAAATGGAAGCTTCTTCTTGAAAATGTGAAAATTTTGACATCTCTTATGGTCATGAGAATTTCATTTTTTCATCTACTTTGCAAGTAGAAACGGAAGAAATAACACATGATGAAGAGGAAGAGGAAGATCTTAGAGATGCTCCTACAGCATTTGAAGAGGGTATCTCTACCACTGTGGATGAACTCAGAGAAGTAAATCTAGGTACAAAGAAAGATCCACGCCCCACTTTAATTAGTGCGGCCATGACCCTTGAAGAACAAGAGATGTATTTTTCTTTTATAAAGAAAAATAAAGATATTTTTGCTTGGAATTATACAGAGATGCCAGGCCTTAATCCTGATGTTTCCACCCATCATTTGGGTTTGCCAAAAGAACATCGAGGATTCAAGCAAGCCGCGAGAAGAACACACCCAGCCTATGCTTCCAAAATCAAGGCTGAAGTGGATAAGCTTATCAAATCTAACTTCGTCAGAGAAGTTCAATATCCCAAGTGGTTGGCTAATATTGTCCCTGTAAAGAAAAAGAACGGAAAAATTAGGGTTTGCATCGATTTCAGAGATCTTAATCGGTATTGTCCCAAAGATGATTTTCCAGTTCCGATTACAGAACTCTTAATTTATGCGACGGCTGGCTATGAAGTACTTTCTTTCATGGATGGATATTCTGGATATAATCAGATCCGAATGGCCCCAGAAGATGAGGAATATACAGCCTTCAGAGCTCCTCAAGGTGTGTTTTGTTACCGGGTGATGCCCTTTGGTTTAAAGAATGCAGGTGCAAGATATCAACGCGCCATGCATCGTATCTTCAAACCTTTTCTAGGGAAATTTGTTGAATGTTATGTAGATGATTTGGTGGTTAAATCCAAACAACGTTTTGATCACTTTGCTGATTTGGAAGTCATATTCCACAAGCTTCGACAACATAATTTGAAGATGAACCCCTTAAAATGTGCTTTTGGGGTAACCTCAGGAAAATTCCTCGTCTTTGTTGTACGCCATCGTGGTATTGAAGTCGATCCTGAGAAGACCAAATCAATCCTTGGTATGTCACCTCCTCAGAATTTGAAAGAATTAAGAGGACTTCAAGGACACTTAGCCTATATTCGGCATTTCATCGCCAATTTGGCAGGCAAAAGTTTACCCTTTACCAAATTATTGAAGAAAGGAGTCAATTACCAGTGGACTAAAGAATGTCAAGAAGCATTTGATGTTCTCAAGAAATACCTCTTTAGTCCACCAGTAGTCATGCCACATGTTGAGGGTAGGCCTCTTATCCTCTATGTGACAGCTTTAGAGCGATCATTGGGTGCCTTTCTCGCTCAAAAGAATGATGCTGGAAATAAAAATAGTCTCTACTATCTCAGTAGAACTATGCTTGAAGCAGAAACCCGGTATTCGAGTATTGAAAAGTGCTGCCTAGCATTAATCTTTGCAGTTCAGAAACTGAGACACTACCTGCAACATCACGAGGTCCAATTGGTATCTCGTAATAATCCACTCAAATTCATCCTTAGTCGTCCAATGCTTACAGGACATCTGGCAAGGTGGGCGGTTATTCTACAGCAGTTCGACATCCAGTATGTGTCTCAAAAGGAAATTAAGGGCCAAGCTCTGGCTGATTTCCTGGCTGAACACCCTTCAGTGGAAGACATGTATTCAGATATCGAACTCCCTGATGAGGATGTTTTTTCTATTTAAGAGAGTCCTCAAACATGGGAAATGTATTTTGATGGTGCTTCTAGAAGTCCAACAGGGAAGAAAATGGAAAATCCTAAATTCAACAAAGTTGGTTTAGGAATTGTGCTCATTTCTCCAGATAAGGCAGTGTTACCTTATTCCTTTTTTTGTGGGAAGGTGGTACCAATAATGAAGCTGAATACCAAGCTCTCATTTCAGGCTTGGAGTTAGCACTTCAAGCACAAGTGAATCACTTAAAGGTGAAAGGTGATTCAGACCTGGTAATAAAACAAGTCAATGGGGATTATGCCATCAGAAAAAGAAGAATTAATCCCTATGTATGATTACGTCAGAGAGTTAATGTCGGAATTCCCTTCAGAACCGACATTTTCTTATGTCCCAAGATCACAAAATGCGCAAGCTGATGCACTGGCTAATATAGCCACAGCTTTAGCAGATCCAAATCGGGACGAGACAACCATCGGTATTGCCCACCGTCGTGTAATTTCACCTTATGTTCAAGTCAGAACAGAGGAAATTAATGAAATTAGTCCCATTCCTGAACCGTATGGTCATACTATAGGATGGATGTCACCTATCAAGGAATACCTTCAAAATGGAACACTTCCACCTGATAGAGCCGAGAAAGAACAAATTCGGCGACGTGTGGTCAATTTTACTCTTTATGATGGTCCAAACCACCTCGAGAAAATTCTCTACAAACGTGGTTTTGATGGAGTTATCTTCAGATGTATTGATGGTGATGATACAATGGCTATCATAAAAGAAGTGCATGCAGGAGTTTGTGGTGCCCACCAGTCTGGACATAGATTGCCTGATCAAATTCGAAGGCTTGGATACTTCTGGCCTTCAATGATACAAGATTGTGTTAATTTCACAAAGAAGTGTCATTCATGCCAAGTATATGCCAACTTCATTCATCAACCTCCAGAGTTGCTTCATACAGCTAAATACTCATGGCCATTTTCCACATGGGGAATGGATGTGGTGGGACCTTACCCTTCAGCTACGGCCAAGCAGTGTAAGTACATTCTTACTGCTACTGATTTCTTTTCCAAATGGGCAGAGGCAGTACCTCTCAAAGAAGTCAGTTCTAAATGCATTGTTAGCTTCATCAAGTCTAACATCATTACTAGATTTGGTGTCCCTCATACCATATTGACGGACAACGGCACCAACTTCTGTTATTCTGAGGTAAAGAAATTGTATCAAGAATACAACATTAAGTCCAACCATTCATCTCGATATCATGCAGCGGCTAATGGCCAGATAGAGGCCTTCAACAAGACTCTTTCAAATATACTGCAAAATATGGTAGATAAAGATAAGAGGTCATGGCCTGATAAACTCTATCATGATTTATGGGCTTATCGGACTACCACTCGCAATGCAACGCGGTCTACTCCATATTCATTGGTATATGGAATAGAAGCAGTCTTGCCAATTGAAGTTCAATTTCCCTCACTCAGAATAGCCATTTATGATCAGTTATCAACAGATGAGCAATCCCAAAAACAGTTGAATGAATTGGAACAGTTAGATGAGAAGAGATTGTGCACTTTGCACCACTTGGAAATCTATCAGAATCGGATAGCACGAGATTTTAACAAAAAAGTTAGCCTTCGTTCATTCATTCAGGGAGAATTGGTATTGGTTTTCAGAACACCAATGATACCAGGAAAGAATCCTCCCAAGCTTGAACCAAAATGTGAAGGACCTTATTCAATACATAAGGTCTACTCCAATGGAGCGTATTCTCTGATCTCAATGGATGGAGAACACATCACGACTCCAACTAATGCCAGATTTCTGAAGAAGTATTTTGTATAAACACAAAATATTGTTCCCAAAACCAAGACTCTTACATTTGGTTCATACAGTAATGGTCCAGTATGACCTTAAACTGCAACTTCGTCCAACATGACGTTAAACTGTGTCACCTTCAATGTCCTACATGACATTAAACTTTATAATGTCCTATCTACATGACATTAAACTGTACAGAAGTTCCTTATTTGTCCGAGATGACATTAAACTATATGTTGTCTGAGATGACATTAAACTGTTATTGTGTCCTAGCAACATGACATTTAAACTGTACAGCACCAGTTAGTCCTAACTACATGACTTTAAACTGTACAGTAATGGTCCAGTATGACCTTAAACTGCAACTTCGTCCCACACGACATTAAACTGTGAAAAAGTTCCCTAAACCGTCCAGCATGACCTTAAACTGCATCATCCCTGGTCCATGTATATGACCATAAACTATTTCCAAATCCCTTATGTCCAGCAAGACGTTAAACTGTGACGTCCTAACTACATGATGCTAAACTGTATAAAAGTCCCTCATGTCCGGAAAGACATTAAAACTATATAATCATCAAAGGTCCAACATGACATTAAACTGCACCATCCACGGTCCATGCATATGACCTTAAACTATTCGCACTTTCGTCCGACATGATGTTAAAATGGTACACTCTTTTGTCCTTACTGCATGACATTAAACTGCACAGTCCCCCTTTTCGTCCAATATGACGTTAAACTATATTGTCCCCATCGTCCTAACTACATGACGCTAAACTGTACAGAAAGTCCTTGATATGTCCTACATAACATTAAACTGTTATTTTGTCCCTGCTACATGACACTAAACTGTGCAGCACCAATAGTCCTAACTGCAAGACTTTAAACTGCAATGTCCCTTTTTTTATGTCCTACATGACATTAAACTGTGCATCATTAAGGTTGTTATTACCTCTTGTTTCTCACACCGAGTATGACTCACATGAGCTTAGAGCGAACATCAACCATAACACTCCCTTTGGGCCACTAACCATGTGTAAGTCCCAACAACATTTTTTATTAGATCATTGTACCCAAGAATAACTTGATCATTGATTCATTCTTTAATTGAACTACACGGACATTGATCCTTGCCCTCCAGGCTCGGTATGTAGGCAACCTCCCAAGGTTCAAGCCCAAAAACAATCTCTTCACATCGGTTCACCACCATCTCATATGATGATGATTTGTGAAACCACCCCTGGAATCAATATCTTTACATTGATTCACTTTCGTCCTTGTTATATGACGTTAAACTATACAACACTTTTGTCCGGTACGACAATAAACTACAATATTCTTTGATTTCCTCATTTGAGAAGGAACCATTATTAACATTGATTCTTTTTCAATCATGATTTTCATTTTCAAAAAACTACGTACATACATGGTAATGCCTAAACTTTTTATCTTAGGTTAAAACCATCATTGCACTAAAATCCCCTTTCACCCTTCACATGTACGAACCAAATTTGTACAAAGGGTAGTTCTAGAACTACGTGGACTTGATTCCCATCCTTATGGGATACGTAGGAACATTCGAGTGTCCCTCGAATCCAGTCCCAAGTCTTTTGGGCCTAACCCCAAATTTCACTTTCAGTCCCTTGGCTGAAAAGTCTTCATGAAAACACACACTGTGTATTCATTATTATGGTCCGAATTCTATGACCTTAAACTAAAGATCACTCATACTTTCGTCCTGCACGACGTTAAACTACATTTCAAGAACTACGTATGGCTTGATTCTCATTCTTATGAGATACGTAGTGAAGTCCAAAATTTCAATTTAGGACCCAGCCACAACATGATTATGGTTTTCATTGACCTATGTATCTCTATATACATTGGACAATACCCATCTTTATGTATTATAATCCTAACCTTAAATATTTTCAGATCTTCATAACCCTTTTCATGACTTCTAGTCACAAAAATGCCAAATTTTGAGAATTCTTTTGCCTGACTATGCATCACGTGCCCATAGGTGGCCTTGCATAAACAGTCCACATAACAGACTTGTCATCCAAAAGATGCTATTTTATTTGACTATGTAGCCAATGCCCATAGGTGGCCCTGCATATTTCAACCCCCTAACGGGTTTTGTTAAATAATAGTAACTTCATTCTTGGGAAGAATGCCTCTTTTGTCCTTATTTGTCTTAACCGACAGTATGTAGGGATCCGCAAAAATAGCCATCCTTAACGTATTTTTCCCATATCATTTTTCATGATCTGAAAGTATTCAAGTCTATGGTTTATTCTTCTTCCCTACGTTTGGGTCAGACCTTCGTAGGAGTGATATTCATCCAGTTCTTCGATATTCTTGTTTGGAAATATCTTCTCTATATTCAAGTACCTCTTTCCATACAACAAACTCTATGCTTTAGAAAATTTGAATCTCCATAAACTTTCACTAGCTTTTAGCACTAGGAAATTAAATTTCTGGGAGTTCTTTTGCCTGACTATGCAGCACGTGCCCATAGGTGGCCTTGCATAAACAGTCCACATAACAGACTTGTCAGCCAAAAGATGCTATTTTATTTGACTATGCAGCCAATGCCCATAGGTGGCCCTGCATATTTCAACCCCCTAACGGGTTTTGTTAAATAATAGTAACTTCATTCTTGGAAACTACTTCTTCTAATGCCTTTTAGCTCTTTTTCATATCATTCCTCAGATTCAAATATTCTTAAGCCATAGTTTACATTTTTTTCCCTCATACATGAGTATGGTAATATGTTTTCAGATAAATTGTCAAGGAATTGAATCCATTTTTTAATCCATTTTCGGTCAAAGCTATTTCGACCATAAACATTAGCCCCTTTATGTCCGGCGACTAAGACTTGCGCGGAGAGAGCTCGAGAAATCCGGAAATCCAGATGCATGTAACGGAGATGAGGCCGGGTATTTATAGGCCAGGAAGCCTACCTGCGCGCCACACCCAGAGCGCTTAAGGCCTGAGCGACGCAGACTTACGCGACACCCTCTGTGCACTGAAAGACTTGCGCGCCCTCCCTTTTCCTTTGGAAGGATTCGATTTCCTCAGAGTCAAATCCTCATTTCTCTCCGGATCCAACTCTGAGGGGGGACTTTTGTTGACGCTCCTTTCTTCACAGAATCTAAAGATCGGAAAAGGGAATATCTCAGCTGAAAGTGATTCATCCTTTGAAGAAAACATCAAAAATTGACAAAGGCCTGAAAAAAGGATCAACAACAAATCCACCGCGCAAGTGATACCACTGCCGCGCAAGTATACTTGTGCGGCTACCTTGGTCGCGCAAGTGACTTGCGCGACCTAATTGGTAACCGCCCGGTAACCGCCCTGGGTCTTCTTTTGCCTATAAATAGACCCTGTGGGCCCCCCATTCGAGAGGATCTTTTTCCAGAAACTCAGATTGAAGCTCCCGACGCCCAAGTCTCTTCTCAAAGCTTCCGGAACACTTCTAAGGTAATTTCTTACCTAGAACGGAAGATCTAAAGAGAAGAAGGAAGGCCTAAGTGTTTAAACTTATCAAACACTTGCGCGCCGACTTAATTCCTTCAATATAACTTGTGCGTCCCTTTTCTGGAAGAACCTCAAGGGGATTCTAAAGGGTTTTATCAAGATTCGCTCAAGTATTTCAATTCTGATTGAAAATCGCGCAAGTACACCATGTGTCGCGCAAGTATACTTGCGCGACCAATACTTGCGCGCCGCTGCAGGACTTGCGCGCCTTTCAAGACTTGCGCGCCCCTATCTTTTTGGGTGCCCATCTTGTCCATTTTTCCCCTCTTGAGTCATTTCACCTTTCCTTTTTAAGATTCAGTCTTCAAGACACTCTTCAAAACCATTTATGGCATGAATTCTTGATTTGACTTTCTTATCTGAAAGGAATTCTGTGAAATCTCTCTCAAAGTCTAGTGATTTAAATATCCTTATGTCACTAAAAATACAGGGAGTTCATTCATTCAACCTCATCTTTTATGATGAGAAAATCCTAACTTGGGTCTCCTTTTAAGGAATAATCCCCAGTTATAAAACCTTTGATCTGGGCATCTTCCTCAGGAGTAAGCCCCAATCAAGTCCTCTAATCTTGGGAATCTTTCTTAAGAATAAGCCCCAACCTCAAATATGGGCATCCTTCTCAGGAGTAAGCCCCAAACCTTAATCCCTAACCTGGGTATCCTTTTTTAGGAATAAGACTCAGTCATAACCTTGGGCTTCCTTTTCAGGAATAAGCCCCAAGTCCCCTTAAACTTCTCTTAACCAGTCATAAATTACCTTTGATTTGGGTTTCCTTTTCAGGAATAAAACCCAATCATAAGTCCCCTCCTAAATTGGGCATCCTCCTTAGGAGTAAGCCCCAAGATTAGAGTATTCAAATCTCCATGAAGCACATATATCTTTGTGGACCTTGTTCATGGATTTTCTCCCTAAAAGTAAATCCTAAACCTTCATCTATCTGGGCAGTCATCTATACATAAGACCGAAATAAAATTCTTATGATTGCATCTTTCATGGCACAATTATCTAAATTTTACCAATACCTCTTGTTTCTCACACCGAGCATGACTCACGTGAGCTTAGAGTGTAAAAGTAATTATGACATTCATCTTTGAGCCATCAATCATAAACATCATACAATATAATTCGAACTACGTGGGTTCTGATTCCTTTTCCAAAACAAAGGATACGTAGGTAGCCCATTTATGGGTTCGATCCCAACTTTGAAATAATCTATGTCCTTCTGAATGACGATAAACTTCAAGTGCCCCACTGAGTGGCTTTAAAACCAGCCTGGTCATCAAAATGACCAAGAGACTTTTATATAAATGTTTTGAAGGATACCATTGACCAAGAATCTCTAAACAAATATAGATGATTCTATATTGATGAAGAACCTCGAATACATATAAAAGATTCTCTAAATTTCTTGCATATTTAATCATTTATTGTTAAAACTAAAGGAAAGCTCATTTTGTACTTGGTAATGTAATAAGGATTCACGAACTTAACTTAAATCTATAAAGAGAGTCCCAGAGTAGACAATAATTCCCCTCAAAAAGGTGTGATGAGTCCGACCTCCCATCCTCTCGACCAATGCAAATTCCTAAGCCTCATTAGTCCACAAACTAATGAGCGCCTACCTTTGGAAAGTAGGTCTAGCCGGATGTGGAATCGTTGGATGATTCCGGTTCTACGAACAAACCCGTTAGAAACCGATCGGAACGTTTGAATCTCCCGTCCAGGAGGTCATCCCCGGATTCCGCGCGAAACAGACAACTTAGTCAATGAAAGCATTTTTCTGAAATGATATCCCAAAATAGTAAGGTAGGATCCACATTCCCCAAGGGTTCAAATTTTCATACTAATTCTTCAAAGGGTGGTGGTTTAGATAATAATGAAAAGGGGGATTTCTATATGGATATGAATGTATTTTATTATGTAGTAGAGTATTCAACATAGGAATATAAAGCAGGCCTAGTTGATATTAGATGTATGATGTTTCATTCATCATTTATGGTGAAAGAACTGTTTGATAAGGGTGATAATCATTCCATTATATCTTAAAAGATTTTTTATGTATTGGGATTAAATTTAGAACTTATTAAATTCTTGTGGGATATTCCTACACCTTTGGGAAAGAGGTCTGAACAAGGATTCAAGTTCCCTATGTGCCTGGTGGTGATAGATGACTTCAAGGTTGTATGGGAATTTTTTTATTATTATTGAAATTTTAAACTAGGAACATATAATGGATTGGAAAATCAATGATAACATAAAAATACACTGTTATCATCATATGGTTATGTTTTTACCTTCTAATGTGGGCACTCATGTATTTTAGGAGAATGTTACTCTAGATTAAGAAGGGCAGGGCCAGTTGTTCCATATGATGGGGGTATTATTGTGCCTATTGCAAGGGATGTTTCTTGATTCAATTAAATGTTATTTAGGTAAAATTATTTGTTTAGTAGTCAATTAATACCCCATGGTTTTTATGAATTATTTTTTAGGTTTAAAACCATATAGGGAGGTTGATATTACTATTGAACTTCTCACTAATTATTTACCCATTACGATGACATCTTAACACATGGTACCTATTGATTTTGTGTAACATTAATTTCTTCATTAATACCATTAAATAAAATTATTTTTTAATCCTTGAATTTAATTATAGGATTCAACTATTCCCCTTTGTATTAATGTGGATGAATGTATTGATGTTTTTGTTTATTATAGAAAGATAAATCAGGTGTCAACAGAGATAAAATATCCTTTAACCATGATTGATGAACTATTGGACCATCATAGAGGGGTATGTTGGTTTTAAAAGATTTAATTTTAGGTAGGGTAATAGGAGTGGAGTTTACAAGAAGAGGAAATACCTATGACATAATTTCAGAGCATGTATATGAATTTCTAGTTTTTTGTTATTCCATTTGGTCTCACTAACTCTCTTGTTTTTTTTATGGATTTGATGAACCAAATCATTTTTTAGTTTTTAGAATCTCTAAAAGTTGTGTACATCGAAGTTATTTTGGTGTAATAGAAGACAGAGTAGGAGAATAAATTCCTTTTGGATATCTTTATTTGAACCTCATTAGAATATCATCTATAGGGTATGATTTACAAATGTGTGTTCTAGACATGTGAAGTGAAATTTTTGTGTAATTTAATATCTGAGAGGGCCATCTCAGTGGATCCAAAAAATATATTGGTTACTATGTATTATATGTATCCCAATATTTATTTGTGATATAAAGATTCATGGGTTTTATGGTTAATATATATGGTTTGTTCCTGATTTCTCCATGTTTTTAACTTTTATGACATCACGAACCAGGAAAAATATAATGTTTGAATGGAATGAAAAATTTCAAGGATCCATTGAAGAAGTTAAGGTGAGGATGGAATCACCACTAAATTTTATTCTTCAAAAATTGATTTTGGGTTATAATGTTTTTGACACTGCTTCTGGAATAGGGTTGAGATGTTTCTTAATATAGGGGAAATAGGTTGTGTTCTATAGATATCACTAGTTATACCCTCATTAGAAGAACAAACCAACCAATGATATTAATTATGTAAACATTATTCATACATTGAAAGAAAAAAATAAATATATTTTTGGATATTGGTTTTAAAATGTATTGATATTGGACGAACATAAAACATATTTTCACCCATAGGAATCATAAATTTGAAAAAGACATTGGGTGTTGTATCATCAAACTTTTGATTTTTACATTGCATACAATCCTTTCAAATAGAATATAGTATTTGATGCGTTGAGAAGAAAATTACCAACCCAAACCATTAAGGAATCATTTGATGAGTGGTCTCTGATGAGTATGTTTTATGAGATAAGATCATGAGTGGAATAGGTTGGTGAAAATGTTTTCAAGAAATTGATGAAATATGAATTATATTTAGATGAGCGTGTTCATCATGATAAAGTGATACACACTATGTTACAATTATTTAGTAAAAACCCTTATGGTGGGGAGAAATTGGGTGTGTGGTCTCGATCTCTTAGGGTATCCTTGTACTTCCATAACAGGTTGTTTGATCCATTTTCTCAGAGTTAGGTGATGATGGATTGTGGAAACTAGTATTTTCGTTCCATAAAACAAAGATTTATTAAGATTTATCATGACATGATTCATTAGTATTGGTGTTCAGGCTGAGGTGGTTGGTTGTAGATTTTGTTTTATAGTGTATCACTTGTGAGAAAATTAAATAAGGGCACCAAACACCATTAATTGTTTTTACAACATTTACATATTCTAGTATGGACATGTGTTGTGTTTTCCATGGACTAAATTATTGTTTTTTCATTGGCCTCTTAGTGGGAAGTATGAAATTTGGTTAATTATTGATCTAATTATGAAATTGACACATTTTTACAAATTAAGGAGATAATAAAAGTGAAATATCATAGAGTCTTATACATTTTAGAGATTATGAATCTTAATGGTGTTATGTCTATTATTGTATAGGACAAGGACCAAAGGATAAAATCCATGGTATGAAAGGGGTTTCTAAAGGACATGGGTTCGTAGTTGAAATTGAGTATTTATTATCATTAATAGATGTATAGAAAGGAAAATATAGATATCCTGGTTCATGAGGATTTGCATTTGGCTTGTATTGATTCAATTTAGTGGATCACTGGAAAAGAATATTCCACTAGTCAAATTTTCCGATAACAATAGTAATCATGTTTAAATAGATATGGTTTCCTTGGAAGGGTTATATGGGGTTCCATGTGTATCTTCATTATGCTAGGTTTAATTTGGAGAGTGTTCCTTGTTTATCCAAAGTCTCATTCGCGAGATGATGGAAAAGGTACATTTGATATGGAATATATTGGTTACACTGGAGAGAAATTTGAAAACATATGAGGACTTTTGATGGTGGGAACTAGATTTAAGGTTGGTAATCATGCTTTTATTAGAGTATTAGCAAACATGGGATATCGTTAGTTGGGTAAGAAGGGTATGTTGGCACCATGGTTTGCTGGCCCCTTTGATATCATGGAATGAAGTTCAAAGGTGGAATTTTTTTGGACTTTCCAACTCACCTGTCTTTGATTCATGACTTGTTTAATGTTTCACAAATGAGGATGTATCACTCATATCCCTCCAATTTAATTGAATGGGAAGATGATGATGTTGTTCCTAATAACACTATTGTTGATATAGAAATATAGATTATGGATTTCCAAGATATGATACTATGTGGTAAACAGATTTAATTATTTTAGGAGTTGTGGAAGTAAAAAAGGGATAGCCACAAGGCATCAGTGTAAGAATAATTATTTTGTAAATGGTGGCATTCTATTTTTGTAATCCTGAAAGTTTAATCATTCTATAGGTCATAAATAGTTGTTCAAGGGATAATTTAATGTTATGTTATATTCTTAAAGTTACTTATTGATCCTTGATTTATCCATTATTTGATTGGGTGTTTATTTTAGGTTATTTAAAGAGATTTTAGAAAATTTTGGATTCCCTTATGGTTTTGCATGGTTTCACATGGTTATGTAAAACAATGTAGTTTTTCCAGAGAACTATTTGGTAGGTGATGGTCTATTTGAAGGGGGTTCACAGTTTGTCAAATCCATTCTCTCACCCACAAAACAATTCATCCTTAGGTGGAGGGTTTATGCATTATCGGTGCATGGTTAAAGTAACTATTCAACAAAACAAAATCCGTGTATATGTTGAATGGTTAATGTTCGAGGGTACTCTTAACCATGAAGACTCTCTTGAAAACCATATATGTGGTTATTTAATGATCATATTTTTAATTAAAAATCCTTAAGGCCATAGTTTAGAATATAATGTCTTATGAACCTCCAATTCAATTGACCTTATCCTTCCCCAGTGGTCTAGAGGCTTCTCTCTTGGGTTTCTAGGATGATCTATATCTTTCTTGATGGATCCTCTCAAGTCATGTTGGGTGTTTGATCTACAGTTTCGTTTTCATCATAGATCTTCATTAGATATCTTTTCCTCTAATCTTTTTGAACCCAAAAGGCATATATATTCTATATATAAGGGTTATGATAGAGGATTTATTTGCTTATTGTGGGTTTAGGCTCATAAAAACCTGATATACTCTTCCCTGATCATCGTTGTCAAAGGAGAATTATTTTTCCTCTATTCTTGAGTAGGTGTTTCTATAAAAAGTGTTATTTCTATTAATTTAACATTATTATTTATAAATTTCTTTATCGTATTCGATAAATTGAATCGACTTATGGTTTTATTGTATTTTTTTGAAATAATTATTTTTAAAGTGGGAGTTCATTAAAAACATGTTTTTTCACACTGTGTATTTGATTAAATTCTTGAATGGTGGATTTGATTTTGAAATGGTCTTTTCAAACATCATTGTGTATTGTCTTGGATTTTAAAATATATTAAAAAAATTTAATCGTTGTTTTGATATGTATTTTGATAAACATGGAAGACAGTGATCCTTGTGTGCATTGGGAAAGGGAAATAGTTGGCAGTAGTGTTTGGGGAACCACTAGGGGTCACTTTTGTGATATCAATAGATTGTTATAGGACTCTATATTGGTTAGTTAAAATATTTTCTTGGTCTAGGATCTATTATGTATAATATCTATTCCCATATTATAAGGCCTAATATATTATGCTTTTGTATTTAAAGTTTATTAATGTTTTGATAGATATTTAAGGATTCTTGCTCACATGTTTTTCACATGATGTTGTATAACATGGTATTTGTGATTGATTATTTCATGGATATATGTTTACATAAATAACTTATGGTGCATGGATATGAATTCCTATTTTATCCCATATAATTTTAATATTCCTATCTTATTGAATATGAAATGATTTTATGAAAACTATAGGACATGATTTAAAAATGGGTTTGAATTTATGAAAATGCATTATAAAACTGTTTCCATTTAAAAACCTAGAACTATTTAATTATTCTTATTTGAACTTGTATCGACTATGTCATGTTATCCTACTTGGATTTTTTGTCGAACACTAATATTTTCCATTGGTCTGTAATAGATATTGTCTTATAGGACCTAGGTAAATATAAGAGCATATTTTATAATATCAACATATATTTTGATCATTCACTTCATAGAGAGATTTTTTGGAGGTGAAAATTTGTTACATTGAGACTTTTTGGTCTCATCTTGTCATAGTTTTCTAGTATAGTCTATTTTTTGGGTTCTATAGATCTTGTTTATCTATTTATTCCACTTTCTACTCATGTTTTCTGTCTTTTTTTGGTTAAATTAATGACATGATTCTATTATATTTTCTATAACTCAAAATTTGAAGGTTATCTCTATTAGATTGTTTAGTTGATCTGGGATGGTTCATTACATTATGTGGAGGATAAAGACTAAGATAACCTAATTTATTTTATATTAAACTCTTTCAATTTATCACAAATAATTATTATTATCTATAACATAAGAACCATTGTTATTATATAATACTTGGAACTTATAATTAAATAACATCATGACATCTATTGTTATCTAATACCTGCTGTAATACCGACTTTAATAGTCAAAGACACACACTATTAGATCGAGTTCTAAAAATAGAAACATTAAATTTCAAGTTTTCGTATCAATAAAAGTGACTCAATACTTCCCATTAAATATTATAAAAATAAAAGCAAAATATTGGACCACTTAATTATCTAAGGACATTTTAAGTTTACAGTATTAAAGAATTAAAAAAAAGTGTTAACAACTAGCGTTCATAAACAACTAGTTCATAAAGATCAATATCATCTCACACTATACCCAAATATTAATATTCCATGAAAAATATTCAAAATCACAAATAAAATTCCTCATATATGGAAGCATACTAAATAGAAATATTTTAGAATCATTATTCATAACTTGGGAAAATAAAACATAAGAAAAGATGACTGTTGATTCTCAGTAAGGGTCAGTTTCAGAGATATCAAAAAATTGTCATATGAAACCAGAAGATGATCATTAGCATAAATGATCATGACCTTAATGAAAGAAGATAACACCCAGTCTAAAAATATCATAAACATGATTTAAAACATAAAACATTATCATTTAAAAATACATGAATCATAAGAATGGGAAATCATCACAACTTAATCATAAACTGTAATTTCAGGTCATAAATGCGAGTATGTGGGACCATAATAATTTTAGAAATCATTTAATATGTTATGGTTAACTATCTAGACCATTGGATGAAGAATCAATACCCATTTACCCAAGTGGATCAACCACATAAACTTGATTCCCATAATAGATCAACCACAAAAAAATTGATTCTGATATAATTATAGATATAATTTTTGTATGAAATTTTAATAAATTTAAATTTATTATATGGGGTGTTTGATCAAATATGAAGAAATTTCAACTTGTGGTTGGGCTTAATTTTACAATCTCACATATTAGTGGGTTTTTTTATGCCTAAATTTTCCAATTATTATATTAAATGATCTATAACTCAAAAATATTATATATTTTATTTTAATCTAGTCAAATATAGAAATGATGTGTTCTATATTTCAATTTTCTCTATCTATATACTCAATGTTCCAAAATAATATTTTGTATGAATTTTTATTTTTTTATATTTTGATCATATTATTTTCTTATATGTCTATATTTCTTATAAAATTTTATTAATATTATTTTGACTAATAAATAATTTAGATTCATGTTTTCCATGTTTTAATATCTATAATTTTTTATAAAAATAAATCTTTATATCATTTTCCAAATTAGGATGTTTCAAATTTTTGTTGAAGGTGTGAAAGGATTCTTAGTTATAATGTATACGGTAGGAAGAAATTCTTTGAAGGCATGCACACTCAATTTATATTGGAACTCCCCATATGAGTTTTTATAGTTTTTTAATAGAAATTTATTCTTTTGACATATTTTAAATTTATATTTTTTAAATATGTGATTTAAAAATGAAAATTCAATTTTCCTCACGAAATATTTTATTAATCTTTTCAATTCATTTTTTATCTTTGATAACATCCTTTTTTTAAATTATCCTTCAATAGATATATGATCATATGATACCATACTCTTTCATTCTATGAATTATTTATGATTATGATGGTAAAATATAGATGATACTCTCTTTATTTTAAAATATTTAATCTTTAATGAAAGGATAAATGTTTTCATGACTATTAAAAATACATATTAATGTATTAAGATTATGTGATATGTGGTTTTATTATATACTTCCACTGAATTGGGTGGAAATTAATTTTTTATAAGAAAGAAATACACAGTAGTTTATCCACAGACCAATAGGGGTATAATGGTGGTTATCTCAATCCCAGATAGGTATAGGGGTGGTTAACCTATGTCTAACATGGGATTAATATCTTGGTGGGAATCCTTAGAATAAAATTTATATGATTATAATTATTAAAAACTTTTTTCACACGTTTATCACATAATATTTTGATTTTTTTCTATCATGGTTCATGTTCATTGATTCTGTTATGATTCATATCTTTTGAATAACATTTATTTTTCCATGGTTTATGAATATGATTTTTGAATTACTGGGTATGAATGTAAACTTTTATACTCATGTTCTCATATAGTTATGCTAAATTTATTAATAAAAATTATAATTGATTGGTATCCCTATTATTTACCATTACTGAACATCTGATCCAAAAATTTAATATGTTATATTTCTCTAGTATATGAATAGTTGTTTTATGTATGATATTTCTATGTAGGGATATATTTTTGAAGCAAATAGTGGGATATGGTATAGAATTTTTTAGGTAAAATTTATTTATTAATATAAGTTTCCAAAAATAGTAAATCATTATTGTTTATGAATTTATTTTAATGATATGTAATGAATTTTTTTCTAATAATATTTAATATTTTTATGTTTATTTTTAGTAAAATATGTTTGTATCAATGGAAGGTTTGGTGAAATTATCAATTTCACTTCATATTTTATTCGTATTTATTACATGTTTAAATTTAATATTGATTGATATAATAAAAAATTCAGGCTTTATTTTTTGGAGTATTTTTTTATTTAAGGGTTTTGTTTTAAAAGAATTTCAGGAATTTGGAAGAACTTGTGACTATAGATCATTAATATTACATGAAGGTTTAGAGATAGAGTTGTTTGAATCCAATAACAATAATTCACCCCATAAATATGTACACAAATAATACAAAAGGATTATTCAATACACAACTCAATACAAAAAATAATATCCTTTATTAGGGAAAAAAAGATATGTTTAGAATATGGAATAAGTGTAATTAATGGAGTGACACATACGTCAGGCTATGAATGTTTGTCCAACTGAAAAAAAATCAATTTTTCCCACCAAAATATTATTCGATAGTCTTGATGAAACCCTATATTAATTACATGACTTAATGAAAATATTTGGTTGTAATACATTCTTAGGAACAATTAGGTTTAAACATTATGGTAATTAGACAAAACTAAAACTAAGAAAACTCATCCCATTTTAACAAATGAATTTCCTCCATGTATGAAATCAACTTGTAAATCCACATTGAGTGTTCAAGATCACCTAGAGATTATTTATAAATGAAACACTTCATGATATTACATAAATTTATTTTCATTATAACCTATGGAATGAAAATATGAAAAAGTGGTAATATTAAATGTTCAGTTAGGGATATCATATCGAAGGGAAAAAATATTAGAACATAAAAATGTGAATATATATAAGAGGGGAGAATTATCTGAGGAGAAAAAAACATGAATCAATACAGGTTTTCTAAAATAAAAAAACATATAAATATAACATAAAATGATCTAAAAATTATATTGAATAATACAAACAAAACATGAGTCATAACTCATGATATATAAAACATTGGAAAAAACCGATACCTGTATAAAGAAAGGATTTATTATCTTTTTGAACCTACCCACCCATTAACCTATTCATTTGTAATGTTTTAATTAGATACAAATTCAATCAAATTACCAATTTTGGAACCTAGAACATGCTAACCAATTAACACATAAAATTATGAGAAGGGATAAAGTCCAAAAAAGTCTTCTATTTATAAACATAGATACTTTACAATCTATTTAGACATAAATTTTTTATTATATCCAAATTACTCCAGAATAACCCTTTCTAACCCTGGATACTCATTAACCTATTCACATATAAAATTCTAAGTAATGATAAAATTTATCACCCTTAACCCTTATGATCCTATCAACTCAGTAACCTGTTCAGATTACATTTATTTCTGATGAGATATATCGATTTACCCAATGTATTGGAGGGTGATTTAGGTCACACCCATATCATAATACATTCCTTTTTCTGAAACACGAAAATAATAATATCATCAAAAAATAATCCATGGAATGAAAATTGGGTTAAGAGAATTTTCATATTTAATAATACAAGGAAGACATTCATAATTTTATCAATAATCATAACATTATATACCATTGTAAAAAAAATCAGTATCAAATGATATTCATTAAAACTCTAGGTGAATTACTTCCAATCAAGGGAATGGATTATTTGGTGTTTTCACCATATACATAAGTGGTTTGTTGTTAAGAAAATAATTTTTTTCTGAAAAAATTAATTTTGGGAATCATGTTGAAAAACCATTAATATATTGAATAATATGGTACTCATATATAAAATGTATTGGATAAAAAATTATTATTGTACACTGAAAGTCATTATAAAAGACAAAGGCATAAAATAATCATTTATTCCAAATAGAAGCAAATTACATATTCCATCCAAAGAAATAATACATATTGTTACCATGGAAAACCATCATTCATCAAGAATAACATATGGTTATGGACAATAACATATATGAAAAATACTTTTATGGAGTTTTAAAAAAAATTGAAAAAAAACCTTGAACCTAGAAATCATGTTAAAAGATATATTTTTCAAAATCAAAGTATAAATAAATATATTTTAGAGACTAGGAAAACATAGAATGAAAGTTTATAATAAAATGGAAAAGTTTATAATGAAATGTTGATGTTTTGGGTAACCATAAATATTTATATTAAAAAGGGTGTGTGAAATTATTTGGAACATTTTCCACAGACAAATATATTAAATATTTACACAAAAAAATTTGAGGTGAATGTTTTTCTTGAAATACTATTGTCTGAAAACCCACATCGTAAAAAGAGTTTTCATTTATAATTTTTAAATTTTTTTAAAAGAATTAGTAAAATCATATAAAATAATCCATATTATATTTCCCAAAAATAGAAGATAATATTAGCCAAAATGAGAAGTATGGAAATGAAATAAAGATTTAATTTAGATATGGAGGATCATTCTTGATAACAATATACATTTAGGGGAGAGAATAATCAAGTACGAAACAATGAACAAAAAAGATACATTTCCCAGAACGATAAATGATAACATCCTCAAATATAAGTGAATGATGATACACAATGATAATGGGGATTTATTTTCACCATGTAAAGGAAAACATGGTTTATAATATAAAATGTTATCAATGAATTCAAATATGAGACAAATAACCCTTATTACATGAGTAAAATTGTCACACCCCGACCTGATGCTTTATTTTATTTTAATTATTTTGGGTCTCATTTTTGAACTGCGTTTTGAACTGGTTTTAAATTAAAAGAAAATTTTATTCTTATATGAACGTGCGAGCATATATGCGTGCACTGCACAGTTCCTAATTTTTTTGTTAAGGGGTTATTTTTGAGACATGCAACCATGTGTGCGACCGCACGTGATACCGTGTGTGGTGTCCGCTCTCAGTTAATAATTTTATTATTATTTTTTTAGTTAATATTTTAATTAGGCTTAGAATATTAAATTATTGACATATTTATAAAATTGTTAAAATTATTGTTTTTATTATTATTGGAGTTTATTATGACTCTTACTAAGATTATTATTATTACTTGTTAAAGTTTAATTTAATTCAATTTATTTTATTTTATTTTATTTTTCATTGCTTTATTATTTTCCCCTACTTTTCTTTTCCCTCCCTCTTTCTCCCTTTCCTCCCCACGTCACGCAACCCGTTATTCCTCCCCTTTGGGTCGCGCAACCCCTCCCCCCTTCTCCAAACCCTAGCCGCACCGCTTTTCCACCTCGCCTCCTCCTTACCATGCCTCTGTTCTCCCTCTCCGCCCAGCCTCTCAGCGACCTCGCAGCGGAATCCCGCACCCCCCTCCGGCGACTGCACACCTACCCTCGAAGAGCCCCGTGAGCCGTCTGCTCGCCTCGCCCGAACTGTCGTGCGACCTTCTCGCCTCTCACCACTGTCCGCCCTCCCATCCTCATGCACAACCTCCCCTTGCGCGGGCGCTCCTCTCCGAAATCCCCTTTGGTTAAAACTCTCTTTTGATTAGGAGTTTTAGGTTTTCAGCGGGTATGATGTTCATGTTATGGTTTAAATCTTGAGTTTTTCTTGTTCAATCTTCTGGATTAGGGTGTATTTATGTTTCCTTATGGTGCGTTTGACATGAAATTGAGGAATTCACATCAATTTTAAGGGAAAACTATTATGTGGTAAGTGGTTCTATATTACAATTTTAATTGATTACTTAAGTTGCTTATTAAATTAATTTATCATGGTTATTGATTGTTTTGTTTGATGCGAATTCGATTTTACATGAGGATTAGTATATTTATGATGTGTTTATGAGTTTAGTGTTATGTTTATATGATATGAGTACCTATTGCTATGAGAAACCATGTTGAACTGTTTAAATAGTGTTTTATAAATTGTTCAATTAGTTTATTAATATGTGCAGGCGGTGCAAAGTTTTTTTTATAGCATCGTGTGCGTTGGGTTTTAAACAGAATTATTTTAGTGTATTTTTGTGGTAAAACATTGAACCGCACCTTGAAAATGTTTTAGTAAGTGCTTCTTTAATTTCTTTAAATTGTTTATGTGGAGAAAAAAATAAAATAGTTTTAGGACAATTTATTATACGGTTGATTTTAAAGTGGTATCTTAATATGCAATATGTTTTTTTTTTGAGGAAAACTCATAGTATATCACTAAATAGTGTTTTGTTAAATCACACAATGGGTTTATTAAGTTGTGTATGAGGTGAAAATCATGTTTTGGTATGGTTGGTGTGTGGTTGGTTTTGAAAATTTTTTTATGTGTGTTTGATGTTAAAGGGAGGAGTTTGAGTATGTTTGGAGGGATAATCCTTGTTGGGAAACTTGGAAATGTTTTATAGATGGTTATGTGTTGAAATTGTTTTTATTAAATTATGTGTGTAGTGATTTGGATGTTACTGTGTTGGTTTTGGGCTGCGGGTGCTAAGAATTCCCACACATACATGCATGTGGTAAGACATATATATATATATATACAATTTTTGTGCATATTCCCTCATGACGCGTGGAATATGTGCAATGAATTTAGGGTTATATATATATATATATATGTATATATCTAAATGCATGTGGGTGTATGTTCCAACAGTCGGTTCAAGTGGTCATCATCAAACAACGACGTGTTTGAGGTTGGTCTCTTATGCCAAAGCCTTTAATTTTTATTTCATTATTGATTGCTTGTTTTGAAATTATGTTTTATACATATATGATATATATATATATATTTACATGCTATGAATTCTGGGTGCCATTTCTATTATTGGTTATAAATTGGCCGTGAAGAAAAAATGTAGTGTATTAGTAATTCCCCTTTGGATATTCATAAATTAATTGCTTCATTAAAGAAAGATTTCAATCTTGTTTTGTCTAATATCTGACATGTTGTTTGTTAATTGTGTTTGAAAAAAAAAATTTCAAAGAGTTTAGATGATTATGTGTTCAAAAGTAAAAACTATTATTTTTAATACAATGAATCCTGTTTGGCCCCCTTGAATTGTTTTTTTGTAAAATTTGAAAACCACTCTTAAAGAAAACCCCTTGGTTTTAGAAAATGGATTGTATGTTGATTCTATGAATATGTGCCCAAAGTTGAAGATTATGCATCTTTTTTAAATGTGATAGAGGGGAATGCACTTAAGGAGGTAGAACAATGGTGAGTGGTTTAACGAGTTTTTGGATAATGAAAGTGTGATTTTCATTTCTGTTTTGATAAAAACTCACCACCTTTTTGGATTAGAGCACATGGGAAACCCCGGGTATTTAGGTGGGTGGAATAGGACTAGTACCCTTGATGACACGACATGGTTTTGTCCTGGTTAGTCTAGCAGGATTGACGCAACAACACTAACTAAATGTATGATGATGACTGGAGACCACTATGGTAGGAGGTGTTTCCCTACCAGTGACTCGTGCACTGGAATGTATGATATGTTTCACCGAGGTATGAGGTCTCGAGGGTCATACTTGTACTATTTACCATGAGGGATTTCCCATGGTGCTCATTTGTGACATGCTACTTGTGGTGTGACTTCCATTTTAAATTTTTCATATATAATTCTTCATTTGTGAAAAACCACATTTTATTATAAACTGTTCTCTTTTCATTTCAAAAGGTTAATGCATGCTTGATTCCATTTTCTAAACATCTTGGAAACAAATGTTTTCCTTAAACGTGAAACCTGTTACTTGAAGTCTTAAATGGAGTGGAGAATACTATTTTGATAGGTCTTATTTTCAAACATGCATGATTGAAATTCTTATTAAGGGTAGGGGCATGGGATGTTGTTTAACTTTTGGCTTTCCTACTAAGAACCTCAGTGCTCACGCCTTCTTCACTTTTAGTTTCAGGTTTTAGACTTCAGTTGCTTTCAGGAAAGCGTGGTTCTATGTCTATGGTGAACCATGGGGTCACATGGAGGTATGTCTAGTTGTTTATCTCAAAATTTTTTCTTCTACAATAATTTTTTCCAGTCTTATTGTGTTCATTTCTGTTTATCTGTATTTTATTTTATGGGCTAAACTATTCCCAACTGTTTTATTGATGCCCGAAACTAGTTTTCATCCTAGGGGGATTGGGAACGCCCCTCGGGACTTGCCACGGGCTGGCTTGGGAGACCTGTTCTGGGTCGACCCGAGCTGGTTTGTGACAAAGTGGTATCAGAGGAGGTTGAGTTTGTTCTTGTTATTTGGGATGTCTGTTAGATTGGAGATAGGACTGTCGGTACTCGAGGGGTAGGTGCGGGAAGAGCATCGCGAACTCTTGCTCGTTCCAATCTTCACGTAACCAGGGGTAGTTTGGGATTTATGTTTTTGATTTTGGTCTATGTGGAAGGAGGATGACCATAGGAGTAAATCGATACTTTGCGCGGTCTCACATGGAGTAGCGACCCATGTGTTGCCCGAGAGTACGGTTCGACACTCCTAGTGGTTGGCGCTTGCTTAGGGCATGGTCTGCTAAACCATGCAGTCGGGCTAGACGCGACCACTAGTTCTCCATCCAGGTAATTTCGTGTTGGTAATGACTTGGTTCTTCTTTGGGTTGACATGAAAGGGTTTTAAGATGAAAATGGACTTTGGAGTTGCTATTATTTTTTCCTGGTGATAGTTTGACTTGATTTTTAACTTGTTTCCCTTGGATCAGGATTTTAGAATTTTGTGTATGATTTGTTGAAAACGGATTTGTAAAGGAACGAAATGGATTATTTAAATTTGAAGTGTGCTATTTGAAAATGAAAAGTATTTTGACATTTTGTTTTGAATTTTTGAAATGGATCTTGGATAAAGTTATTTTTGAAATATTTTCAATGTTTTTTTGAAAGCGAAAGGTTCTTGTTTGGTCCATTGGTATTCCTATGGGTGATCGCATGTGCATGCAGATGTGATTAGTGGACAGTTGGGGGATCATGTGGATGGGTGCCTGAGTGGCACGAAAATGCACACATGTGAGGCATCATGGAATACTAATGGCGGGTGATTGGTTCCTAAGATTCATTATTTCTTGAAAAGTGTATTTTGATAAGTGGATAGAAAATCACATGACTTTTTACTATGAGTTTTGGTTATGTCTGGGGTGTTGAGATGATTTTATCCAAAAGGAAATGAGAATAATAGCTAAATTTTCTCTAAAAATGGGACTTTATTCTAAAATTAATTTTGAATTGGAAAATTTATTTTGAGTTCAATGTGAAAAGAATGGTTTCAAAAGAGCTTTGGGTCATTGTTGGACAGTTCTTGGTTTTCAAGTGTGTGTTTTTATTTGAAAATGAATTGACGTTTTAAGTTGAAATCATTGGATTTATGTCTGAGGTGTGTATAGTTGTTTTGTAAGGTGTTTGACTTTGTGGAAGGTTTGTTTTGTGTTTCTTGTTCGGGTATGCCCCCTAGAAAGCTCTCATGAGTTTCCAGCGGGTCTCTCTCAGTTCTGGGTTCAGCCCAGAAATTTAGTGCAGTGACGAAGTTGAGTTCTGCTCAGTTGTGTTGGTTGTTTGTTGACATTGTGGCCAGTTGAATGTCATTGAGTGATTTGGGAAAGATAGGAGTTGTCTTGTTTTGAGGAACTCCAGGTCTGGTGTAGTCGTATGTTGTCTCGAGTATGTCTAGAGGAGAGCGACTAGACAAGTAAACGATGATTTTTCTATTTCTAGTGCGAATAGGGATGTCTTGGGTGACCCTCAAGACTAGCTTCACCCTGTGGTTGTACCTCAGTAAATGAAAGCAGGGGAAAGTTATGAAGCTTGTAGGTGCTTGACAAGTCAACAGATGACGAATGAAGTGTGTTGACCTCTTCTATTAACTAGCTTTATGCTTCCCTGAGGTAATGTGGGGGGAATCAACTTTAAGCTCAAAATAGTTGTTCTTGTTCATGTTGTGTCAAGGGAAGGTACCTCGTCCAATGAGGAGGGTGAACCGAAGGGACCTATTCTTAAAGAGCTCCTTCCACTAGTTCGTGTGGTGTGTCAAACAATCCTCTCAATCACTAGCTTGTAATGTGGTTAGTTGACCACTTTAAGTCATTCTTCATAATTCTCAACTACGTGAATAATGTCGTGTTAAGAAAATTTCTAATAGAGTGGGGACACCCACTGTGGGTATCACCTGTGTCTCCTCTTGTGTGAGTTTGGTTTAACTTTAGGGATATTTTAGTGTCAAGCCAGCATTAGATATTTTTCTTGATATGGGAGTTGTTTTGGTTTGAAGAATCAATGTTTGACAAGAATTCTAATATGGTGGGGAGAGCACCATGGGACTATCTTGGTGAGTGATCTTCAACGTCTTGAGTGGGCCTTGGTGTTTCCTAAGTTAGGGGTCAGAGTATTCCATGTTGAGGTTGTGCTGAAGTTGAGTTTTGTCGTAGGTTATTATTCTTCATGATTCTAGATTTGAGATCAATGGAGTTTCAGGTTAAATGTGTTTTGAATGCCCGAATTCTGGGCTATTGAGGTTTTTTTAAGTGACTTCGCAGTCTTTCTTGGAATCATGGGTTGACCATGTCTTTTGGGACTTTCTGGGGACAGAAGGTTTCATGGTGAGGAGAATTTTCACACCCCGACCTGATGCTTTATTTTATTTTAATTATTTTGGGTCTCATTTTTGAACTGAATTTTGAACCGGTTTTATATTAAAAGAAAATTTCATTCTTATTCGAACGTGCGAGCGTATGTGCGCCCTGCACAGTTCCAAAATTTTTTTGTTAAGGGATTGTTTTTGAGACACACAACCATGCGCGCGACCGCGCGTGAGACGGTGCACGGTGTCCGCTCTCAGTTAGTAATTTTATTATTATTATTTTAGTTAATATTTTTATTAGGAATAGAATATTAAATTATTGACATGTTTATAAAATTGATAACATTATTATTATTATTATTATTGGAGATTATTAATATTATTACTAAGACTATTTTTATTATTTGTAAGGTTTAATTTAATTCAATATAATTTATTTTAATTTATTTTTCATTTCTTTATTATTTTCCCCCACTTTCCTTTTCCCTCCCTCTTTCTCCCTTTCCTCCCCACATCACGCAGCCCCTTCTTCCTCCCCTTTGGGTCGCGCAACCCCCACCCCCCCTTCTCCAAACCCTAGCCGCACCACTTTTCCGCCTCACCTCCTGCTTGTCGCGCCTCCCTTCTCCGTTTCGGGCCAGCCACTCGACGACCTCACAGCAGCGTCCCACATCCCCCTATGGCGACTGCGCACCTGCCCTCTGACAGCCCCGTGCGCCGTCTACTCGCCTCGCCTGAACCGTCGTGCCACCCTCTCGCCTCTCACCACCGGAAACCCTCCTAGCCTCCTGTACAACCTCCCCTTACGTGGGTGCTCCTCTCCGGAAGCCCCTTTGGGTAAACCCCTCTTTCGATTATGAGTTTTAGGTTTTCAGTGGGTATGATGTTCATGTTTGGGTTTTAATATTGAGTTTTTCTTGTTCAATCTTTTGGATTAGGGTGTATTTCAGTTTCCTTGTGGTGTGTTTGACATGAAATTGAGGAATTCACATCAATTTTTAGGGAAAATGATTCTGTGGTAAGTGGTTCTATATTCTTATTTTAATTGATGACTTAAGTTGCATATTTAATTAATTTAGCATGGTTATTGATTGTTTTGTTTGATGCGAATTCGATTTTACTTGAGGTTTAGTATATTTCTGATGTTTTTATGAGTTTCGTGTTATGTTTATATGATACGAGTACTTGTTGCTATGAGAAACCATGTTGAACTGTTTAAATAGTGTTTTAAAAAGTGTGCAGTTAGTTTATTAATATGTACAGGCGGTGCAAAGTTTTTTTTATAGTATCGTGTGCGTTGGGGTTCAAATAGAATTATTTTTGTATAGTTTTGTGGTAAAACATTGAACCTCCCCTTGAAAATGTTTTAGTAAGTTTTACATTAATTTATTTAAATTGTTTATGTGGAGAAAATAAAATAAAATAGTTTTAGGACAATTTATTAAATGGTTGATTTTAAAGTGGTATCTTAATATGAGATATGATGTGTTTTTGAGGAAAACCCATATTATATCACTAAATAGTGATTTGTTAAATCACACAATGGGTTTATTAAGATACGTATGAGGTGCAAATCATGTTTTGGTATGGTTGGTGTGCGATTGGTTTTGAAAAGGTTTTAATGTGTGTTTGATGTTAAAGGGAGGAGTTTGAGTATGTTTGGAGGGAAAAGCCTTGTTGGGAAACTTGGAAATGTTTTATAGATGGTTTAAGTGTTTAAATTGTTTTTATTAAATTATGTGTGTAGTGCTTAGGACGTTGCTGTATTGGTTTTGGGCTGCGGGTGCCGTGAATTACCACATGTACATGCATGTGGTAAGACATATATATATATATATTCCCTTTTTGTGCATATTCCCTCATGACACATGGAATATGTGCGATGCATTTAGGGGTGTATATATATATGTATATATATAAATCCATGTGCGTGTCCGTGCCAATAGTCAGTTCGAGTGGTAATCTTCAAACAACGACATCTTTGAGGTAGGTCTGCTATGCCTAAGCCTTTAATTTTTATTTCATAATTTTTTCTTGTTTTGAAATTATGTTTTATACATATATGATATATATATATATACATTCTATGAAATCTGGGTTCCATTTCTATTATTGGTTATGCATTTTCCTTGAAAAACAAATTGTAGTGTATTACTAATGCCCCTTTGGACATTCATAAATGAATTGCTTCATTAAAGAAATAGTTCAAGATTGTTTTTTTAATATCAAACATGTAGTTTTTTAATTGTGTTTGGAAAAAAAAGAAAAAAAGTTTTTCAAAGATTTTATATGATTATGTGTTCAAAAGTAAAAACTATTATTTTTAAAGCAATGAATCCTGTTTCGCCCACTTGAATTGTTTTTTTGTAAAATTTGAAAACCTCTCTTAAATCAAACCCCTTGGTTTTAGAAAATGGATTGTATGTTTATTCTATGAATATGTGCCCAAAGTTTAAGCTTATGCATTTTTTTAAAATGTGAAAGTGGGGAATGTGCTTAAAGAAGGAGAACAGTGGTGAGCGGTTTAGCAGGTTTTTTGATAAAGAAAGTGTGATGTTCATTTCTTTTTTGATAAAAAATCACCACCTTTTTGGATTAGAGCACATGGGAAACCCCGGTTATCTTGGTGGGCAGACTAGGACTAGTATGCTAGATGACACAGCAGGGTTTTGTCTTGGTTAGTCTAGCAGGATTGACGCGACAACACTAACTAAATGTATGATGATGACTGGAGACCACTATGGTAGGAGTTGTTTCCCTACCAGTGGCTCATGCACGAGAATGTATGATATGGTTCACCGAGGTATGAGGTCTCTAGGGTCACACTTGTGCTAGTTACCTTTAAGGATTTCCCATGGTTCACATTTGTGACATGCTACTTGTGGTGTGACTTCTATTTTAATTGTTTCATATCTAATGCTTCATTTGTGAAAAACCAAATTTTATTATATACTGCTCTCTTTTCATTTCAAAAGGTTAATGCATGCTTAATTCCATATTCTAAACATATTGGAAACAAATTTTTTCCTTAAATGTGAAACCTGTTACTTGAATACATAAATGGAGTGGAGAACACTATTTTAATAGGTCTTATTTTCAAACATGCATGATTGAAATTCTTATTAAGGGTCGAGGCATGGGATGTTGTTGAAATTATGGCTTTCCTACAGAGCACCTCGGTTCTCATGCCTTCTTTACTTTTAGTTTTAGGTTTTAGACTTCTTTTTCTTTCAGATAATTGTGGTTCTATATCGGTGGTGACCCATGGGGTCACATGTATGTCTAGTTGTTTATCTCTAATTTTTTTTCTTCTACTGCAATTGTTTACCTGTCTTATTGAGTTCATTTCTGTTTATCTGTATTTTATTTTATGGGCTAAACCATTCCCAACTATTTTTTTGATGCCCGACACTAGTTGTCATCCCGGGGGGATCGGGAACGCCCCTCGGGACTTGCCACGTGATGGCTGGGGTGATCGGTTCAGGGTCGACCCGGGCTGGTCCCTGACAAAAATTGATATCAAAACCCCTAGAAATAAATTGAAATTGAAAGTGAAGTTAATATACAATGAATAAATAAAATATATAATATTATATATGCATTTTTAAGTATACAAACCATTTAATTTAAATTAGGTTCATAAAATAATAGTTGACTCAATGAAAACGATTTTGAGAGAAAACCCTTACCTTTATCAATATTCATTCTACGTATATGACTAATATTGCGAATTAAAAAAATAGTATTATTATATACCTTAATAGGAAATAAATTCTTAGATATTTAATTTTATATGGACCATTTATTTTTACATGATATTTATTTTTTTATATCATTTTTGAATATATTTTCATGAAAATTGAATCAGTACCGACTTATTTAGGTGGTTTTAGTGATCAATGATAATATTTTAATAATTAGGTAAATACATAAAAGTACCATAAAAAACATAAAATTATTATTAGAATATAATAATACTAGTATTTATGTTCTCTTAGTAATCCATGAGATATTTTTATAACATTTTTTCATGTAGGTGGTTTAAACGACCCAAACATGAACACACATTAACACAATGGGTGGGTATGGTTAAAGCGATGTAAATTTTTAAAAAATAACATTATAAAATAATTATAAGGATATTATTTCGATTTTTATATTATGGTGAAGCATAATTTATTTTTATAGGATAAATAATGAAAAGATCGATGGAAAAAATGTTTCTTTGTCGAGGTGGAATTTTTTGAAAATGTACGATTAAAGTTACCTTATTTTTTTAAGTGGATATAAGGTAATAAATGATGGGTTTTCCACTAAAATTACCAAATTTTATTACTATAATGAATCTAAAGTCATCGTAATGTTATAGTGATAAAAAAAATAAAAATAAAAATATTTTGAATAAAATATCACCATGATGATAATACTTACATCGAATCCTTGATCTTTTCTTGGAATACTCGTTTTAATTGAAGGGAATATGATAAATTATTTTGAATAGGGTGTCTTATATTTGGGAGTGTGTTTAACTAGAGAAACTAAGTTTTTTACATTATTAATTATACAGTGAAGTGTTACGTTTAATGGTTGGATGTGGTGTCCTTCTATAACAAAAGAATGCAACACTTTTGAGAATACCCATTAATTTTCAATGATATCATTACACAATTAATGGTTAAATGAATCAAAATGCATGAAATAATGGTTTTTGAGGCGATATTGGGTTGATAAATCTTCAAATATGTATTGAAATACATGTTTTAAACATGTTATAGGGAAAACAATATTGGTTTTACTTTTATATTTTTACCCTTATAACTAGTTTTTTACATATGTGATTTATGTTGTAAAAAATAACTACAAAAAACCTATATAAAAATGGTTGGGTTTTTTCATCATAAATTTAATATCCTTTTAAGATAATTCAATTTATTAATTATTATAAATTTTCTTTTAAATTAAAATATAATATAAATATATATATTAATTATTTTGGTAGAAAAATGTTGTTTTCAATTATCTATTCTTATTATTATTTAGTATTTATTAGCTATTAAATAAATTTTAATATATTTATATATATGTTTAAAAATAATATTTGAGTCATTATTTAAAATATGTTAATATAATATATTAGATAAAAAATAATATTCCATTATTAGAACTATTATAATGTATTATTTTAGCCATCTATGTGATAATTAACATTAACCATGGTAAAAAAAAATTTCCCCAAAATGATATTTACCTTATTTTAAAAAAATTTACAAGATGATATATAATTTTCATGAATTTTATCAAACAAAATTTGTAGACGTAGGAAAATTAAGTTTAATGTCATAGTATGCAACATATAAAACCTCATTTTTAGCAAAATCATATTTTAATGAATAATATTTATGTATATAAAAAAATTATCTATATTATTGAGTATAATTATGTTATTAAGATTTTTATTTTTAAAATATAATTAGTGTCATATTAAAATAATTCCAAATCCAAATTTTCCCATTTGTATATTTAATTACACAAACAGATGAAAAAATAAATTTCATAAAACATTAATTGATTTTATAAAATGATATAAATTCATTCTTGAAATTAAAAATGGTATTATTAAATTATTTATTTGATAAATAAATATTTTTTTATATCTAATGGTTTGAATATATTTTATTTCATGTAATAGTGATTGTATTTTTAAAATTAGTATTTTTCAGAATCTATTGAAAATTTGATTATTTTTGAAAAATCATAAAAATTTCACATTAAGATATTTGTGTTGTGCTAAATTTAAAAATAATTTTAAAGTTTTAATATTAAAATCCTTAAATTTATAAATATATCTTTTAAAAAAATTCACAAAATGAAAAAACAAATTTTTTGAAATAACCCTTTTCAACATTAAATCAAATAAACCATTCACCTTATAGTGGTAAGAATTATTTAGATGATTACTATAATTAAGGTTTTAAAATAATTTTATTAATATTTATCATCTAATACATTTCTGAATTTTAATTTATTATTTTTTTGGAAAAAATGTTTTAGATCATAGAATTTATTTTAAAAGATCTAAAATCATAGGTAAATACATTCTACCCCTGTGAATAATTTTTTTCCAAAATGTTTTAATCCTTAATAGTAGATTAAAGAGGTTTAGGGTATTCTTACCATACTGATGATTAATGATAGAACATACAATATGACATATACCTTAATATATTAACCTATATCATCATACTTATCATTACTAAAGAATATTAATTTTTATACCCTAGAATATTGATTTTTATACCCTAAGCATATATTATTCATAGTATACCTTTCTTAAATCTACATAAGTCTCCAAATTATAAAACCATAAGGAATTGTAATATTATTCAAAAAAAATGTCATCTTAAATATTCTAATGGTATTAATTAATAGTTCATAAAATCGTATACTAACTGATATATACAATTATGCTAAAAAATATCATCAATCAACTCTCAATCCCAAGGGTAAAAATACAATCTAAAAATCTTATAAAAATATTTATTAATAGAATATTTATTCAAAATCTATAATATATTAAAACTAATATTTGTCCATACCTCAATAATATTTTCTTTAATTATTATCCAAAAAAGATAAATCTATAATGAAATCACTTTTCATGTGTATTAATAAAATAAAACATTTGCTTACAAACAATTAAACAAAAAAATATTAGGGAAAAATCCATATATGGATCAAATAATTCTCATATATTTTAAAATATATAGGAATTAAATCAATAAGAATTCATCAATAAGGAAAATAACTATGATTATTGAGAATTTATTTCTTTTATGGTTTGAACCACACTACAATAGGAAAGACCTAAAAAATTAACATTTTCCATCATAATAGGAATATACTAAGATTGTTAACCATTTACGTATGATAACTTATTTAGTTGTAATATATAGTGGTTTTGGATAAAAACCATTATCATCTTTATATTTATGATCCTTTTATACTAAATACTAAAATAAAAAAGATTATTATAATAACCATAATAACTGGAATATATGAATATCAAAGTTAAATCCTAAGATTTCTCCTCAAATGAATCCTTTATTTCTAACAATGATATTTTAATATTATATATTTTATACAATATTGATCCTATAATTTTATTTTTTTTACATAGGAAACATTATGTTGTGTTCTATCATACTTATTAACCAAATCCATTGATATTACAAGTAAATAAATCAGTTATAATGTTTTGAAATAGGAAGTTTATTAAAAAATAATATCCATCAGGAGTGTTTAGCCAGGCATGCAGTTAGGCCACTTTATTACACACTAGGTGATGGTTGAGTAAATACAAAACATTCCCCCTTATAATTTATTACTTCTAGGTACAATTATCCCAAAACATACACCAACATTCTCTTGTATAGAAAATGATGAAACTTCTATGAGAACAACATAATCAATATGATACCAAAACATAATGATGTAATCATATGCATAAACATATCCCTTGGGTTTTCACAAAATTTACATTATCCTATTCTCTAGAATATTTATTATTACTTCAATGAACGTGTAGGATTTTCTATGCCTTAAAAATGATGATCAACATTATCTTATCAAATATTGATAAATGATATGACTCTTAAATTATCCTGAAACAATATCATTCTAATCTCCAATGTAATCAAAACATAGATTTAATAATAAAATTTAAATTTAAGACCTAAACATCTATTAATTAACATACTTAATGAATATATTTCATTACAATACATTACCAAGAGGTTTTAGGTTTTTAGAATTAGAAAATTAGGAAAATAATTAACTAGTAGAGATGATACCCCCTTAACTAAGGAAATTTTAATCTATATGAAAAAATACATAATCCCAAATGAGTCTTAGTCATCTCCAAAAACATTTATACCTTAAAACCTCATCTATATATTACAAACATTTCCTATCTTCAAAGCATGTGTATTGAAAACATATGAAAGGGGTGGGATCAAACACTCATTAAAGGAAACATAACAAATGGAAATAAAGGTAATATAATAAACATGTGATAATACAGGTGTAGGATGAATTATTTGATGAAAAAAGAAAATTAATAAAAAAGAGTTGTGCATAAGATTAAAATATAGAAATATAACATAAAATGATAAAACCATTACCAATGAAGAAGAAAAAACACAAATCATATATCATGAGTGTTGGAACACAAGAAATAAATTATATGAAAGATAAACATAATATATATTATCTTTTTGAGAATAGATACTCGTAAAGCTATTAAAACATAACTTTATGAGAGGAGATAAATTCACTCACACTCACCCTTCATATACCAGGAAACTCATTAACCTGTTCACACATAAATTTGTGAGTAGTGATAAATTACATCACACTCACCCATTATGAAACTATCTACTCACTAATCTATTAACACATAAAATTATTTAAAGATACAATAGTGATAAAACACACCCCATGTTAACCATATTAGCTACTAAATTATTCACATATAAATTAATGTGTAGATATACATAGCATCACACTCACCCTTTTTGAGCCTTCTTTGTCACTAACATGTTCATATAACATTTCTTTCTTGTAAGATATAATACTTTTACCCATTCATTGGATGTATAAATTGGTATAACACATCAAATAATCGATAAATTTGTGTGTACCATGAAAAAAATCATCACATTAATAAATAACCCTTAGAATGAAAATAGGTTTCATATAATTTTAATATTGAATAACATAAATAAAACATTCACAATTCCATCAATAATCAAAAGATTTTACATCCTTATAAAATAAACATGTATTAAAATATATTTAGTAAATATCTATATATATGTAATACAAATAAGATAATAGTTTATATGGTATTTAAATCGTATATAAATATGGTATAAGGTAAGGGAAATTTTTTTCCCAAATCAATCGATGAATAGAATCTTAGTAAACACCCTTCAATCAATGGATTCAAGAATATTTAACTCATAGAGGAAATGTATTAGAAGGAAAATTACAAGTGTACACTAAAACAATTTTGGTAATACAAAGGTTGTGACAGATCATTTTTCCAAGAGAGAAGGACATTACATAAGTCCTCTAGATAAATATGGTGTGTGGTTCATTTTGAAAAACATTAATGAAAAAAAAATACATTCGAAAGGGAAACAATTAATGACATATAATTTCAAGGGGTTTTAAAAAACACTACAGAAATAAGAAATTTCTTTGATCTATTGAATTTTTTTAAAGATATATATTTTTTAAATATTAAAAAATGAAATTTTTTTAATACATTTAAATGTAGAGAGAAAATATTAATGAAAATGACGAACATGGAATATTTATATAATTTCTCGTTAACTATTTAAGGGTTTCAATATATTTTTTAAATGTAAATATTTAGTGTAACATTGAAATTTTATTTTCAAAAAAGGTGATGTGAATTTTTTTGAAAAAACTTACTTTTGAAAAAAACAATAATATTGATTCATTGAAAATACTTAAGGATTTTTAAAATAAATTTATGTTGTAAAATATTTTGAAAACCCAATTTTGGAAACCCACATTAAAAAGGATATTTAATATTAATATGAAAAAGAGGTAAATAAAATTTGTAAAATCACTGAATAGAATCCGTATATTTATTCAAAATATTTAAGGAGAACCGTTGTTGGAATAAAAAATATAGTTTTGAATGAAAGTGCTAATTAATAGACATAGGTTCTTTCTTGATAACATTATACTTTTTTGGTTAGATAATAATCAGGTAGAGAAATTTTAACCACAAGAGAAACATTCCCGATAATGGTAAAAGATAAAATCAAAAAATATAAGGGATTCAATATAAGAAATGATAATGTGGTTGTATATTCACCATTTAAAAGTACACATGGTGTATAATATATACATGTCTAAGGAATTCAAATCTGATACAAAGAAACATTGTAACATGAGTAAATTTTCGTAAAATCACCTTGAAATAAAAAATAGTATTAAGTTGAGGTTAAAATATGATAAATAAATATAATTCATGGTATTAATTATCGAATTTGAATTATACACATCATTTAATAGAATCTAGGTCTATAAATAGGAATGTGTCTCAAAGAAGTAAATTTGGAGAGTAAACACTTACACTATTCTAAATTTGTTATATTCATGCTATTAACTTCCAAGATAATAAAAATACTTTGATTATATAACTTACTAGTAACCTTATTACTCTTTATTTTATTTAATATTTACCATTTATTATCAAAATATTACTATTTATTATTATTTTTTTAGCATATCTTTTCTTTAAAATTTAATTGGTGGTTTAATTTTTTATATTTAATGATTAAATATGATATGCTAATAATAAGTAAAATATAAAGTATAACCATTATAGAACCAAAACCTAAAAAAACATTATTATCTTATATTATTAATTTTATTAAACTTCTTGCAGTCATCAAAGAGAGAATATTATAGAATCATTTACATAGGTGGTTAAACCGACCCAAACAAGACCACACAGTAACCTGATCGGTGAGTATGGTTGTGGAAGTGTTTCATTTTAAATGATGTAATTATAAAATAAGAAAAATTATAATACAATTATTTTTCATGTCGTTCAACTATATTTTAAATTTTTTGGTTAAATAATGGTAAAATAGAAGAAAAAAATGTTTCTTCAAGGTGGTAGTTGTCCACAAACTCATATGGTTGACATTCCATTATTTTTATATGTGGGTGAAAATAAATATATAAGGTTTTTACTATTAACATAACAATATTTCAGTATACTAATTACACCTTGTTAATCAATTTATTATGGTAATAAAATATTTATAAGAGTACGACTAAGAATAAAAATGTAATAAATATATAATACTTACAGTAGGGGTTTGATCATTCCTTCAAATAATCCTTGTAAATGAAGTTATTTTGATAAAATAGTTTAATAATGGGATTTTGGAAGTGGTACTGGGATATATTATGGAAACATATAATAGTCTAATGCATTAATTTTATGGTGACATGTAACATTGAGTGTGTTTATGTGGTCTCCTTTTACAAGAGAAGAAAAGGGAAGTTTTGAGAACACCCTTTAATTTAAAATGATATAATTACACTACTCAATGGTCAGAGACACAATAATTTTGAACTAATGTATTTTTAATTGATATGGAGCCAAAATATCAACCACAATGTGTTTCAAAACATGTTTTAAACATGTTTTAAATCATATGTTCTTATGTTTTTTCATTAACCCTTTTTTATTTTAACCATTTAACTAGTTTAAATAAATAAGTAATTTATCTTTTACTAAAAAATATAAAATAAACTATCTTCGAAATTTTTGGTTTTATGATTGTAAATGAATTATAATTTTAATCTAATTAAATTTCTATATAATAGAAAATTAACTTTTACATTAAAACATATCATATACAGAAAAACTATTTTTTGTAGAAAAAGGTTATTTTCATTATTACTTGTTCTTATTCATATTTAGTATTAGTTAAATAATAAATTAGTGTTAAAATATTTTTATATACTCTTTAAAAACATATTATATTCATTATTTAATATATGATAACAAAATTTATTAGATAAAAATTACGTGTTGCTATTAATTTTTTTTTGAAAAGAATCCTTTTCACCACTAGAATTGAAATTATCACTAACCATGGTAATCTAATATTTTTGAGTAAAAATAAAATTTTAATTTTTGAAAAATATCAACATGATGATATAAAATATTATTACCATTTTATCGAGTTACTATTGTACATGTATGAAAATTGATTATAATTTTATATCATTAATGGGTAAAAATTGGTTTTAGGAAATGTGTATTTCTAAGTATTAGGATAATATATATGAATAAATATTAATTTTGTTTGAGTATAATGGCGTTATAAATATTATTATTTTTAAAATAAGAGTTATATAATATAAATTTAAATCAAAATCATAATTTACATATGGATATATTTACTAAAAGAAATGGATGATAAAATAGTTTTCATACAGGGACACTTGATTTACTAAAATGATATTCATGGAATTTATTAATTAAACATCGATTTATTAAATGATTTATTTCAGTACTATAAATTTTATATTTAAAAATATTTAAAACACATCTTTGTCTTATAAATTGTACAATATTAGGAAAATCGGAATCGTACATTATTCAAGTAAAACTGATTATCTTAGAATAATATCAATTTTTTTTACTATGATAATGTTGATATAATGAGTTAAAAAATGAAATTAATTTTATAAATTAAAATAAAAAAAATTTAAAGTAAAATTTTAAAATAAAATTTAATATATAAATATAATTACTTCTTTCTAAAATAACACTTTTCAACGTTAAATCCGATTAGTAATTTCTATATAGAGGTATGAATCATTTAATTGATTTTTAGCATAGGAATATTCAAATTTTTTATTAATTACAATCATACAATAAGATGTTGCATGTTTATATTGGTTTTTGTGTGCAAGAGAAGCGGTATAACAAAAAATATATTTTAAAGGATTTAAAATTCTTGATCATTATACCATCAAGTATTGAATTGGAAATTCATGATGTGAATTGATTGTGTATGAAGATAAAAATGTATAATTTTATTCAATTTTCTGGTGAATTAATCCAATTGTTATATGATTACATTGACTATTACTAACACAACTTTAAAAATAGGACTCGTCCAGGAAGAAAAGGATTTTCCGTCCTTCGGTGCATTTCATATTCATGGTTTCTAGAACGGGAATAGTTTAACTTCATAAGATTTATTTGTTCTTATTTTATTTTTTACACAATTTTATATATCTTTAAAGTATATTTAATTTAATTTTATTATCTATATTTCACTATTTTCATGTTAACCATCACTCATTTATTCTGTCTTTTTTGGATTTTGGATTAATCATCATGGTCGATCACTCAATGATGATTCCTGAAATCCCATAAGGGAGAGAATATTTGATTTTATGCGAGGAATATCAATAATTTAACAGTTTCCTTCACTCATAGGATGATTTTATTCAATAGTATCATGTTTTTCCAACAGAATTATTTTATTCATCTCTAATTAATTTAACAAATTAATTAATTGATAATGAACTCCAACATGATGAAGATAATTAATTGATTATATTTAAATTGGAATATTAGTATTTTTTTAGAAAATCTGTTTATAACGTGATTTAGTTATTTGGATTCATCCGAAATGAGGAAATGATATTTTAGGGTAATATTATTAATTTTGATATAATATTTTTCAACTATACATATGATTCTAAAATTAATTTAACTCATTATTTTTCATGTGTTGTGGAATAAATTTATTAATGGAATGAACCTGAGGAAACCGGGTCCCCTATCTTTTTATCTTTATGGTATCGACCTCATATTTTCTCTATTATGGGCCTTTACAGTTATTTTATTGGGGAAAAATATAAATTTCCAATTTAGTATAAATATTTAGGGTTGAAATATTCCTTTTGGGTTTGAATTTTTTTTGTCATTGTCTAGGTGAAGCTGAATGTTTGATTCATCTTGATAGAAATTACTTGGGTTAAAATATTTTATTCTCTTATCTCAATTTAATGAATCTGTTTATATGTTTTTATTTTTATTCTCTTTATTATCTATTGTGGCATTCATGATGGATCATATGATACAAGGAGACAATGCCCTACCATTATCAGAGTATTATGTCTATCAGTAAGAGTATACTACATGGGGATAATATAATTTTCAAATGTGGTCACCACAAAAATATGGATGGAATGTTTCATATTCTAATGAATATGATGAATTATAGCACTAATAGTTGAATAAATCCTACTCCTATTTTTACAATGTAGATATCGACTATGTGAATCAATATGGTGGATCATAAGAGAAGTTGTTCCATCAGAGTGGACCTAAATTTCATGTACATAAAGAGATGGAATCACATGATAGATTAATGAAAATTATAATGTAAAATATCATAGTTTTAGAGAAAATAAGGGGTTTTAATGTTTCAAAGCTCATATAATACAGATAAATGAAAAATAAACATTCTTTCCTTATTACATATTTAAATTATCCTTAAAATAATATACGTATGCAGTCTCATGTAAGAAAGGATGATTTAATATAGTTGAATAATGCAATAATGTTTAGTAATAGAGGGAGTATTTCCTCATGAATATTTAGAGGGATACAAAAAATAAGAGTACACTAATTTTGATAAAAAAATATAAAATGGTTATCCTCTGTTTTGTGAAGAAGGAGAAATAGAACATTAATAATTTATTAAACAGTAAAAAGTGGATGATGAATAAAAACAAGATTCAGTACTATTTTTTGAAGTAGCATATGAAAATAACACGATGTTATATATTTATTGGATGATAGAGGAAAAAGTGGAATATCTAGACAAAGAAGTTTAAGACATATAATTTAAGAAGAATAAGGTGTACCAAGACGAATAAGATCCAACAAAATAAGAAGGGGAAAATTGATGTTTTGGAAAATAATATTTCATTTCATATATATTTTAGAATATTGAATGAAAAGATAAAAAAATAAATTTTTGAGTAGGAGAACAAAAATATATATCAAAATTTCTATTTTCCTATAATTTTAATCAATCCATCCTCAAGATGTAACTCACTATATGTAGTAGTCAAGAAGAACTAATATAGTTTAGATAATACTATCACACTAAAAAAGAATAATTTAATGTTAGTTTCAACCCCAAAGTAGATTAATTTGTACCAAAAACCAATTACATGAAAAAGAGGTAAAAGGTCAAGCTATATAATATAACGAATGGGTATCAGGTGGCAACCTAGATTTTTATATTTCCCTCTATGAAATACTTTAATTTTATTAAGTTATTTTAATAACTCTCTTCATGGTTGATATCATTATCTTTTCGAGAATAATTATTTAAAATATTATACCATCACATGTTTAATTTTTTTAATGTTCAAAGAAACAAGAAAATGATAATAAGAATAATAAAATAAGTTGAATAAAATTATTAATGATTTTAATTACATAACATTATTGATTTATTATATAATTACATTCCTAAATGTATTGTGGACTTAATTTTATGATTCCTATCTGAGAATATTTCTATAGTGAAACATGAGGATTGTAAACATACTAAAAATTATATTGTTATCTTTTCAAAACTATAAATAAACATATAAATATTTAAAATTATTGGGGAATTTTTGGATGAGATTGTGTCTTTGAGACAAAAAATAACATTAATCCTACATATCCCATATAATCCAGGGATAACATGTTAGGTGGAATTCAGTTTTCAAGAATTTATTATCCTTTCATACCTCACTCTTTGTATTTTTCATGATATTTAATTGAATGAGTGCGGGGGAGTAGTTGTTTATAGTGAAAATGTGATGTTATTTTGAAAGTAAATATAGGGTGATTATGGGGGATTTGGGGTTAAAGATCATGATAAATTATAGATTTCATTTCATTTTTATCCTTATTTATGAAAAATAAATAAATATAAAAAATGCAAATAAATTCAATTGTTTCTCAGGTTGTTCAAAAATAAAAATTACCATACTGATTATATTCAAATGAAATGGGGTTAGGAGGTTGATATGATACTTATACCAAGTTCATATTAAAAAATCACAATAAGATAGAATATTTATTCATTAGGATTATGTCCCTCATGAGACTTTAATTGCACTTCATGGAGAGTGGGAGATGACATTCTACTATTGTGAGGATTGTTTTATTGATATTATATTTTTTGTATCATGTGTTATACTTCATATTTTATCCACATATTTGAGAATTATATTATTTTTAACATTAATACCTACCAAACCTATAAATCATATTAATTTTATCTATAAAGTCAATCCATCATTACTTACAGTGATATTTTTATTTATGGTGAGAAAAACAATTTTTCAATGGATTCCTATAGTTGGGAACATAAACTTGATGTATTATATAAAAATCTAATAAATTGTTACCATGAGTGATGGGAGAAGAAGTTTAAGGTGAGACAAGTCACTAATGGAATGTATGTTGAAGAGATGATGAAATTTTCAAGTAAAAAAGGGGACACATATTAAGTGAAATAATATTGATGAATCATGATTTATGAATTATTTATTTAGTATGATTCTGGGTTTTTGAATATATAGTTATAATTTTTTATTTATCATAATAGTAATTTGAATATTCCCTTATTGAGGTAAAGCTCATTTGTGTTTTAGTGTTGATATATTGAACAAGGATATGAAGAGGTTTATGTGTGGTGGAATTTGATAAATTTAATTTTAATAAATATTATCATGGGGTTTAGTATTTTTTTTAATGAATTTAAATTGATTTAATATAAGATTCATTCACGGTATTCTTAGTACCTTTATTTTTTTGAAGGGTATTGTTCATTAGAATTTAAAGAGGTTTTAAGAACATGTGGTTGTTGGTCACCAAGAAATGGAGAAGGGTTTGATCTGGAGTTCTTTCAAACCATTAAGCATCAATAACTCATTAAATTAGGACATGGTGAATACAATGGGATGCATCAGAACCTTAATCATGTCATGAATTAGGATACTTATGTTGTGAAAAAAGAGAAAAGCTATATAATCTGTAATAGAAAGAATTAACAACATGAAATATAAGTAAAACCATGAAATTTTATTCATTTCAAAAAGAATTACCTTTTTAGCCACTGACAGATTTTGGCAGTGAATCTCCATTTCACGACATAAATTGACCACCTAAGAAGACAGAAATATCGTTTTCTTCTTATATTTTGAGTAATTAATGTCTATTTGACCATAGAACCATAACATGACTTTCATTACTAAAAATAGATGATTATACCATGAATACAATATTCATTTTACCACTATCGAGGATATGTTTCTAGGTTTTTGAATGGGGAATCATTCTTCCTAGAAAAGTATTTATTTTTTGTATTACTATTTTCTGAATTTTGATGTATCTTGGAATGATTTTTATTTAAATTTTATTATATCTTTTTTATTATTCAATTTCTCATTTTATTTATTATATTATCTATTCTAGGGGTTTTGGTTTAATCATCATTGGTGATCAACCAATGATAATTGGATAATCCCCATAGGGGAATCCATATCCAGTTAAATGTGGTGTGTACAAATATGTATAAATTTTCCATCACACAAAGGATAGTTTTATCCAATAGTATAAGGATGTTCCTATAATTTTACTTAATTAACCATTTTGTTATTAAAAATATTTGTTAAATTGTTAACGAACACCAACATGATTGAGATAATTAATTTTTGAAAATAAAATTGGATTAATCTTGTTATTTTTGGGATGTGATTTAGTTATTTTGATTCATCAAACTGTGGGTAATTTATATTTTAAGGAATTATTGGTAGAATTTTCCCAGTTTCTACCAATTTTATAAATTATTACACAAATATTTGTCATATTATTTTTCAAGTGGTGTGGAATCATTTATTTTTGGAAAAGCACCCTTGAAAAATAGTTTCCCACACTTATACCATTTTAATTTAAATTTATTTAATTTACATAACAAGATTAGTTTATAAATTCAATTTAAGTTGGAAAAATAAAACAATTAGTTTAATATTTCTACTATGTTTCCCTTCCCTTCATGTGATAAACCTATTATTGTAATGACCCAATGTGTTATCAATGAAAATTCAATTATTTTATGTTTCTCATATAATCACCTGAAATCAAAACAAAATGAACTACTATGTACTATGAGACCTTTAATAATAATATTTTCACTTATATTATTTGATGTTCGAAAATCTGACATACACTGTTGCAATCAGTAAGATGTTTATAGTCTAATAAGACAAACATAATTTTTTTGGTGAATAGTAATATACCATTATGAAAAGTAACCTGCACTTATGAATCATAATACGACCCTTTAGAACAGTACATCATTAAAAATAATAGTAACGACACCATTGAATATATATATATATATATATATATATAATTTAGGCATCTTATAAGTGATCATATAACCATAGTGAAAGTGTTGGAATTTTGAAAGTCATAAATAATTAATTATAATTTATATATTTATTTTTAAAAATTTATTTTCCTGACAGGTGTTCATAAAGTAATAATTTTATTTATTCTAGTGTTTAGATAATTTTATAAGGCCTTACATCAATTTAGAAAGCATTATAAATTCAGTTATAGTTTTGAAATATGTATTTTTCAAGTAAATTATGATTTTAATTAAAAATTAAATTAATCATATTTAGAAAATTATTTTTGAAAAATGGATTTTTTTGTATTCTACACTTTAAAAAATTGTTAGGGTGATTTTTTGGGATTTTTCTAAAATACATGAATTTTTGTTGAATTTTAAAATACGATAAATTACGATAAATGCTAAATACATGAATTTTGATGTCATCAGTTGATGTATGGATAATTTAAGGCCATCATCTCAATCTAAAATATACATATTACTATTTTTGGTCACAATAATTATTAAAATAGTTTTTTATGGAGAAATAATAAAATAATGATTAAAATATAATGAAAACCCTCCTCCCCTCTACTATAAAAACCACCCCTCCTTACCTCTTATATTCACTTCCCTCAAGCCTTGTTCCTTCCCTAAATTATGCCCAAATATCTTCCCAAGATCCTCCCCCACTTATATCATCCCTTTGTCTCATTAAAAGAAAAAATCCCCTCCTCCTAAAAGGCTCTCAAAAGAGATAAACTCAAGAGGTACATTCCTCTTTCTGATTCTTTTACTTTCTTTCATGTTATTTTCTTTTATTTTTTTGGTCCTCACCTCCCTTCAACCAAATGAAATGATAACTCCAGTAACATACATCTACTAGAATTTAATTATTCTAATGGTATAGTTTATCATAATATCTCATTACACCTCTTTTTTATACTATAAATGAAAACACCGTTCTAGATGTGTTGATTTATCACATTCAAGGATGACAAGTTTTAAATTTTCATTACAAAATTAAATTCTGGTCATCAAACCATTTTTATCATTGAAATTAACTATTAAATATTTATTTTTTTATGTATAATTCTATAATCATTTTTCACACATGATGTAAAATAATAATACAAAACAGGTTAATTGTGATAAAAATCTCCATGTAAATCCAAGCGTTTATCATTACTGTTTTATATAATGATTCATATTCACTCAAAATAACCAAATTAATTATAAAACCTTGTAAAATTCAACATGTTCAATAATAAAATATAAATTCAAATCTGTACAATAACTCTCATTATACATTTTTATCCAAACTTGAATATACGTGAATAAATCATAAAAACAAAGGAAACAAACGGACCCAAACAATGAAATTGAACCTCATAATCAATAAAAAAGTTTATGAATGAACTAAAAAGGTTATAATAAATAATTTAACCGTAAAAAAGGTTATTTAATTATTAATTAATGAACCTATTTTGATTATTCTGTTCATTAAAATCTATAAAATATCATTATCGGACTTCAGGTAGGGGATCCACTCGTTCTCACTTTTATTCAAGAATATTCTCCATGTTATTCCCTTTTATTTGTAATTAATAATTATGGGGTTTGATTTTTAACCTCCTAATACTTCCCTCATGATTTATAAAAGATTAGTAATCCATCTAACTCTTTGTAATCCCTCTTATGTACACCTGATACCATGCCGATATTCAATAATGGATTCTACCCGAACCTACTTTATTCCTTTGGGATACCTTATAATAATTTTCCCAAACTGAAGTTATCTTGTATTTTTATGTGAATATTAGAAATTATTTTTACATGTTCCAAATTCATTTATAAATACCATTTCATCATTATCTAATAGGGATATAAGTTTTTTATGTTATTATATCCTCAATACTTCTCGATAATTAAACCTGTTTTGAGGGAATTTTTTGAATTCTTACCAGATTCCAAGTGCACTGTATCATCTGTTTTGAGCCACAACTGGATTCATAAAATCGTTATTTTTTTATTAAAACCTTTTTGGTTCACTTATTGTTTAATATAAATTATTTTTCCCTTTTCTATCTTAAAGGCTCTATATTTTTTTCCTTAAAACTGCACAGAAATGTTTTAATGCTAAAAATTTACTAAATAATTTTCATACATGTTGAAACGTATACTTGACATAAATTACCATGATACTGGCATATTTACCCTTATTAATGTCCATGTATATTTTAGTTCCTTTCATTCTTGGACACTTTTATGATACGCTTGTTTTTAATGCTTTAAGACATGATTATGGTACACAATTCTTTCCATGGGAAACCCTTATTTTAATGTAAGATTTATTCTGTATGATTATTTATCTGGAAAAAATATTCATAAGGAGTTAATATGGTTGGGCCTAGATTGTGATCCAAATAATTGGGTAATTTTTAGTCTTTTGGGATGTTATGTGTGACAGTCTTGGCGGTTAGGCTTGGCTTGGGCTACCATGTGTGATGGTCTTGGCAGTTAGCCTTGGCTTGTGCTACTATGTGAAACGGTCTTAGAGGTTAGCCTTGAATCATGATAAATTCATGTTTTATGTTTCCTAAAAATTATTATGACACCATGTTTATATTATTACATGTTTTTATTTTAAGATTACATATGTTACATGCCTTTTTATATAATCACGTTATGTCTTCTACCCCATGTGTAATTCTTTGCTCTTATTGTTATTTCTTTACTAGGATATTTATCTCATCACATTGTTCTTCTGTTCTCCACGGTACCATGTACAGAATATGTAGCACAATTGAAGTTAAGAGCTCAAATTTAAGATTAAATACAGTAATGTTCTATTTTAGTTCCATGTTTTCATTTTTATTTACCTAGACATCCAAGACAATAGACATTACGATCCATGGATTGTAATATGATGTATAATAATGCTTAAAATCATGTAATGTTATATATTAAAGCTTAGGGTTTCTATAGATGGCATCATAGGATGGAAAAAATATGTTTGACGATTAAGAATAGATCAATTTTTTATGAGACTCATGGATGGGACTATGTATAAGAAAACAACCCTAAAATTTTCTTAGTATAGAGTAAGTGGTTCATCAAGAAAATACATCCCTATCCAGATAAAAATTGGTAGAGGTGGAACTGACAGAGATTTATCTAGGGATAAAACTCGGAAACACTTCTTTGAGATAGACTCAAACAGGAACTGGTACACAAAAATGGGCCTTGCTGCACTATTGGTTTGACATTTCTAGGGGATATTATTTGGTAAATTTGTGATCTTGGTACAAACCATTATTAAGGGAATGATAAAATTCACCTGGGAATATATGTTATGAAAAGTATAGATGATGAACTAGGTTGAAAAAATGATAATCTCATGTTAGGATATACTTCTCATTTACAAGTTTATCCTCTTATGTTAAAAGTTTCCTTTTAATGCTCAATACCCAAGTATTCATGACTTTTAATTGTATGTTATTTTTCATAGTTAATGGCGGGAATTATAATATCATCTACTAATAATCAATGTGATAGATAATGTGAATATTTTTTTAATGATATCCTATATATGATGGGAAAATTAGCTCAAAAGTTGATGATAGTACTTGATCAGCTGGATCACGTTATGAGTAATAACTTGAAGCATGTGGAACACCATCTTACTCTATAGAAAGAGATTGTTCCTATTGAATCCTTCTTATTTAAAAGGACTCCCAAGTTTAGTGCATCATATGATCTCCTAGCAGCATAATGGATTTACTCCAATGAAAATATATTCTCTGGCCTCTAGTGCTCAGAATAAGAGAATGTCGTACTAGTGGTCTATAGTTTTGATATGGAAGCTGATCAGTGATGGAATCTGATCAAGAATATGAATCCCTAGGATGAAATTGATTCCATGGATTGGGAGGAACTCAAGAGACTATTTTTCAATATATATTTTCCACGAATCGTCTATCTCAAGATGAAAAGAGAGTTTCTTGGACTCAAGAAGAAGGAAGATGAGTCCATTATGGCATATGAAACGAACTTTACAATGATTTCAAGGTATGAATTTGGCTATCTCATGAACACTGAAATCAAGGTGGGTAACTTATTTTAGATAATAAATCCATGAATATGAAAAGCATTGGTTATTCAATACTTCGATAGCAATGAGGAGATTTTATGTTGTGCCATCACGGATGAAATGGAGATCGGATACTCTTAGTGGTATCGTGGGCCCAACAACAAGAAGAAAATGGGTTCTAATGTGAGTGGTTCCAAAAGTAAATTTAATGATGGAAGGAAGCCTGATCATGCCACATGTAATAATTATGGGAAGAATCATAATGGGAACTATCTAAAGGGAACCATGATTTGATTTACATGTAGAAATTTGGGACATCTGCCTAAAAATTTCCAAAGAGATATAAAAAATCGTACTGGTGTTGATGTCATGACCCGTCCCTCGAGGCCCATGCCCTGACTACCCCAAGATAGCCTTCCATAGGCTAGGGGTTGGCGAGTGGCACCAAAAAAGCATATCCATTAACTAGAAAAAGTTTCCTTTAAACTTGTACAAACACACAATCCAAGAACATATCAAGAAGCTACCACGAAGTAAACTACTGTAGTAAAAAAGTGTTATTAAAGAAAGAGGGGTAGGAATACAAGCCCAACTGGAAAGTTCATGTAAAACTAAAAAGGGAAAAATATCTCTTGGAACATCCATAGAGGATCCTACCTAAAGGGTAGGTATAGGTCACGATCAGTAGTCCTACGTCACGTCACATCAAATGGTCCACCTATGAGAACCGCCCAGTCCTGGATCCCTTAGCCTCGATCAAAGTTTTCATTCATCTACACAAGAAACACCAATGTGCGGGAGAAGCCCGTGAAGGGGTGAGTATAACAATACACTGTAGTGACACCATGATCCCCAAGGGTCTCCCAGAGTTCCACAAAGGAAAAACCACAAAGAAATACCTCTACCACAAAGGACGGAGAATTCAACAATTCTACTTAGGTATATGCCCATACACATACCTATGTTATCAAGATATACTCATCTCAAATATGATGGAATAATACCACAAAGGTAACACCATGAAGGTAAAAGTTCCACACAGGTAACACCATAGAGATAACACCACGAAGGTGAAGGTACCACATAGGTAACCACATGAAGATTTCCCCAGGAACGTGAAGGTACTAGAATGGTAACAACATGATTTAAAAGTACAACATAGGTAACACCATGAACGTGAATGTACAACATAGGTAACACCATGAAGTTAACACAACGATGGTGAAAAAACAACAATGGTAACAACATAATGGTAAAAGACTAAGCTCACACTAGGAATTAGTAAAGTATAGAAGTATAGATGACTAGTCATGAAGCTATATCATCTTATTCTATCATGAGGTACTTTAACTGACCATACAGAGTCTAACAGACATAGAATCGATATGTAAAAACCTCTGAATTGACCCAAAAATGATCCATCCTACCTAGAGTCGATAGGTACGAACCCCTGCAATAACCCACATAGGATCTAACCCACGTTGGATCAGTATGCGCTGACCCCCATAGAATTGTCGAGTGTTGAAACACACAAGATCCACCCCAAATAAGATTGGTATGCACTGAAACACAAAGAAATGCTTAGTGCTAACCCACACAGAATCTGACCCACACCAGATTGGTGTTGACCCACATAGGATCACTCGGTACAAACCCTTGTATGATATGTTTCCAACCTCCACCTAAATGCCAGCCACTTGATTTCCACTCATAGCATGTTTCAGATAACTGCTCCTGAAGCCATCATTAATACCTCAACAGCTATGAAGTTCCATGAAGAATTATCCCAAAGGACCTATATGTCGTATAGGTTCTAATGCAATAGACATCGCATCAATCAGACACCCAGGCTGTGACATAAAAGCATTTTAGTTCCGAGGGCCCAGTTCGATTCCAGTGTGATCCAACCCGACCGCACTAAAAATTTATACAAACTCAAGTGGAGTATACCAAAAGGAATGCCTAATCCTCAAGGTTTCGGCACCCCAGATGGTTCGTCAAATGGACTCCCAGTCTGTTAGTTAAACCTCTTTCAGTGAAACGGGGGTGATCGTACCTTGGTCCGAACCAGCTCAGTTAGGCATGTCAGAATATTCCAAAGGGATCACTTAGCACAAGGGATCCCAACACCAATGAAATTGTGTTGAAAATACACATGGTTCGTCAATTACAGGCGTTTTTTTATTCGGGGACTGGTTTGGTCTGGCCCCGGTTCGACTCAGTCAGGTCTGCCCAATGCAATGGGTCTCGGGGTCTACCTGACCCTGCTCAGATTCTAAACGTTAAGGGTCGACCCATTTTACTGGTTTTGGCCCGTCGGGGTCATCCTGGTTTGGTCAGCGGGCCTGGGCCGTGGTTGGCCTGACACATCGGGTGGGGCTCGACCCACACGCATTGACCTACTAGGATGAAGGTTCGTCCCGACCTACTTGTGGGTTTGGCATGCTAGTCCACGGGTCCGGCCCTTCCCCCTGGGCGGGTCTGGTCCTTTGGGTGGGTTCAGCTCGCTTTTCCAGCCTGCATCCAGCCCACGTTCGCCAAAAGGTGCATCGGTCTTCCCAACTGAATCCGCTGGTGTAAAGCTGTTTGAGCCAGCTGGAGGGGAGCTTCCCACCATGTAATGGTCATCCATTTTGGCTGACCAGGGGTCCTCCATCTTGGATCGGTGTGGGGCTACACCACTCTCCACCTTCTGCGGCCCGCATGCCATGACTTTTGCCACGGATGACACTAGTGGGTGCCACCCCCTGTACCGTGCGGCCGGATGGGGCCGACCGCCTCTAGCCTCCGTGGCGTGCCGTCGCGTGCTTCCCTCCTTCACATTTGGCTGGTTGTTGCAGGTCTCCTCCATCCACCGTCGGTCTCCACCAACATTGCACACTGGTGGTTCAGCAGTTTCATCCGCCCTGCCGTTGTCTTCTCATTGTAGCCACCCTGAGGAAAATTTCCCAAATGAACACAAATTAAACGGAGTGGTGGGGGGTCCAAGCCTTGTTCGTTTGACCTATACCCACTTCATTAATATGATAACGAATGGAATAAAGGAAAAGACTAATTATGACCATTAAGCAAACCCCCTACCTGGATAAGACGTCTACTGACGAAGATCAATAAAACCTCCTTCATCGTTGTCATGGGTTCACAATTCGGTGGCACTCATCACCGCTTGCTGAATTCGGCCTCATCTTCCAGGTGGTTAGAATCATGGTACTTTTCCAGAGCATTGTCTCTTGGAGAAGTCATTCGATCACCTCTCCTCGAGATTTATATAAATAGGAGAGGAGAAAGAGTGTGTCCCACATGATGAATTAATGAGGTTCATTTAATCATTGAACCTCCCCAACTTCCAACAGTGTGGTTACAATTAATGTAGAGTAAAGAAATTTAATGTCTTGACATGTTTTCAGTCCTGCCATCATCACTTGTCTGTTGGAGGTAAAGAAAATGAAATAAAATCAGACAACATGTTGTTTTATTATTCTTTCAAAAGTCTTCAAAATCGACATTTTCACCTATCCTTCTGTGGTCAAAGTGAAGCCTCCCTTACGAAACTCTTGGCACTATGTATTCCACGGTGCCATCATATTTTTAATTCGAGCACTCATTCAAAATATAGAAAATTATGCCCGCACGTTTACTAAACATACCATAAAAAATTTGATAAATTATTAACATTCACCCTTGACCCATGACGGGCATGGTTAGGCTATGACTAGGGGAAACACATCCCAATGAACTCAAATGTACTCTCATATTTTCAATCTGAGTTACCGTTTAAAAGTTATAGATTTTAACAATAAAATAATTGTTACTTAATTATTTTATTTATGTCCAAAAACTAACTTCTATAGTTGGCCCACGCCGGCCAATGTTAGGGTTCGCCTATGGAATGAATACCCCAAATAGTTCAACGGTGGTATCAAATTTTTAATCCATGTAACCAATCATGAGTTCTAATAAATTGAAATTGAAAATAACTTTATTTATTTATTTTATTTATGGTTATTCCATTTTCAGTTTTTCTTACTGGAGGCCGGCACCAACTAAACTTAAGTCACACCTAGGGTAAACCTGCCATCCTAAATGCAATGGTTCCCTCTGATTTCTGATCCAGGGTCCTGTTTAACAGTTAATCAACATTTTTAGGAAAACCACTCATACATGCTATTTTTAACATAACATTTTTTGATGGATAATTCCAGGAACATTGGGCCTCACAATCACGCGCTGTCAGATTTCATGGTCTCTAAATAATTCCATATAATTAAAAAAATTATAGAAATTACAGGACATTACATTCTCCCCACATTAGGTATATATGTTCATGAAATCCAAAACAACGAAAAATCAAACAAATGAGGGTAATGAGCATGAATCTGAGTCTCCGACTGCCATGTGCTCTCTTGTCAGTTCCCGTGTTGCACATAACTCACACATGAGGGACCATCCGTCCATAAAGGTCTCACTTCTGACGATCCTCTATCTCTACCAAAAACTCTGTAAAAGTTACCCCATAATCGATGTCCCACTCACCATAGTCGATAACGTGTGATGGATCATACACGCATATCCTTAGTTGTGACACATGGAAAACATTATGCACCTGGTGCATCTGTGGGGGAAGAGATAGATGGTACGCCACCTCACCCACTCTTATAAGAATCTAGAATTGTCTGATGATCCTCAGATATAGCTTTTCACCCAACCAAACCTCTACAATCCTCATTGGGGTGATACCCATAGAAATACATGGTCTCCCACCTCAGACTCCAAGGGTCTCCATCCCCTGTCAGCATATGACATCTACCGAATCTGTGCAGTCTTCACTTGCTGACAAGTGGGGAACCATGATACAATGTATGTCACTTATCTCTTTATCCCTGGAAACCAGTACTAATGCTGGAGGTCCCGATAAATCTTCTCCACTCCAGGATGTACTGTTAAAGGTGATTTATGGAACTCCCTCAACACCTCCTCCCAAAGTGTCACTAGTACCATGGTGCATTATCTGAAGAGAATTACATGCTCCACACCTTCAGAAAATCCTACAAGAGACTGTCTTGAGGATATCTGAGCACATCGGGCCTCACAGCCAATGTCCCCAAGCTGTGCCTCCCAAAATCGCTGAAAAATTGGGGGAGTGAAAGTCATATACTAGAGGTAAGATACTCCATCTTTATCTATGAAGGATATCTGCAGTGCAACTAGCTGTTCTGATACCTCACTCGGCATCTGTAGACCAGACCTCCTGCTAGGTGCATCTTCTACCATGTTCCCCTTCCCACGAGTATAGACTATCTCAACGTCATAGTTTTGGAGGAAATCTAGCCATCATCACTATCTCAGGTTCGGGTTCTTCTGTGTGAAGATATACTCGAGACTCTTGTGATCGGAGTAAACAATAAATCATTCACCCATAATGTAGTTCCACCACATATTCAGTGTAAAGAGAATTCTTTCTAACTCCAGTTCATGGGTAGCTTAGTTTCTATCATGCTGTCTGAACTATCATGAGCTGTAGGTGATCACTACCCACTATTATATCAGGAAACAACCTAGTCTTGTCCTTGATGCATCGCAGTAGACTAATTACCCAACTCCCAGTTCTAGAAGTCTCAATATGGGAACTTTTCAGTCTCTGTCTCAGCTCTTGAAATCTCTACTGACATTTCCCCCTCCATAGGAAAGGATCCTCCTTCTTCGTCGAAGTTGACACGGGTGCCTCTACCCTGGAGAAGTCATGTACAAATCTATGGTATTACCCATCCAATGCAGAAGTCCCTCTACCTTTAGAGAGGTAATTCTAGAAATGTATTTTGAGAAGATGTACCAACACTCTGCCACAACTGTTGGGAAATAAAAACTAAAAATGCATACTTCCTTTTTCACCGACCAGGGAAAACCCCAATCCATCTATATAGATATACACCATCATTTTTTCCTAAAAAAGTATAACTGAGTATGAAATGTGGATGTCTAGTTCATTCCCAAACTAAGGTCGTAAGGTTTCAATGCCACCACTAAGAGGTTCCAACCAAAACTATTGCCTCAAGGGTCAGATCACACTGACATCATAAGCGTGGTTATGGAGTGTCCTCCCAAAAGTATCTCCAAATGTAATGGTCATGTAATCATTTAAACAAACACTCTAGGTCTTGAAAAAGATTTTTGGAAATATAGAATTATTTGTACCTCTATATATTAATATGGAAGCTAGTAGTAGACATAGATCATACCTCAAATAATTGATGGATCCCTTAGGTCACAGTCCTTGACCGTTTTCAGCTACTCCCTTCCACTTTCCTCCATCTCGCTGAGCTTGGTGGGGACCAAATTAGGGGGGGGTTGTAACATGCCGAATTGTATACCATCTCATGCTTCTCTCCTACCTCCACTTACACATCAGATTCCCCGCAGATTCATCTATCCCTATGACTTCCACTTCCTGAAACATTATACATGCCTAAGTCTTTAAGACAGGTGTCAGTTCCCTTCTTTCCGACTACTAACATTTACTGGGTATATCTGCTTAGCCAACGAACATTCAACCACAAAGGTTCTCTCTAGAACCCTAACATAAGTAGGAATGAATAGAGTAAAGGAGCTAACTCAAATTACCCTAAAAACACCTCTCTCGGAGGTTCTATCCATGATGCAATGACCGTACTGTATTAATCATGTTCTTGGGATGGTCAGTACACCTCGATGAATACTTAGCTAATGACATATAGTCGTGCTGAAGCTGTAGTAGCTCTAGAGAACACCCACCCCTTATCGTTTTATGGAAAGATACCCACTTTTCTGAGGATGGTTCTCAAGCTTGTCCACAGAAAAGTCACCTCTTTTCATGATTAGGGTAATCAAAACCCTTTCATCATCCTATTGAACCATGTAAAAGGAACTCTACCAGGACCACCATCTGATCGAACAGTGCCCTGTCTAGATGGAAACTCAGCCACCTCCTTAAGATAGTCCTTGGCTGCCTGTGAATCAGGCTCGCCTTAGAACCTAGGGGGTAACTGATGCTGAAACAAGTTTAAGGCACGAAGAAGACATGTGTCCTTTACCAGTACCACTGGTTGTAACTATTGACCAATGGAATGTTATATAGCCAGAACACTACCCAAAGGTACCATCTCGAGAAATGTTCTATATAATAAAGACTGATCACCCTGTGTACCATCCTCATGGTCACACATTGTAAACGATTAGCAGCTAGGATCACCATCTGCATTACTGGTGTCTCAACTAGGAAGAAAACTCTAACCACAACCTCCAGCTTGTCCTTAGCTTCCTGGAAATCTATCTCACCTCGAAACCTCATAGGCCTCTACCGCAAGAGCTCGTGTAACATGCTCAATCAGCATGCACAGTCCACAGGTAGCATCTTATTGCTAATCCACATAGGGTCACTCATTGGGCCGTTATCATGTACAATATTAGTAATCCTAAATAGCTATCTACATGGAAACATCCTGATAATGAACATGTGCTCCATAATCATTATGTTATACCTCGTGATCTGACTCCAATGAAACCAAAGAAAAACATTTCCAAAACAAACACAATTAGTGTTTTCATGCACTGAGTCAGAAATCAGAATTCAAGGTCCTAGTGTATGGATACGTTAGCCTCCACACTAACACTGGGATCCCAAAACTTCAAACCACACTCAAAACATTTACCACTATTGCTCCATTGAAAATATCAGATTCCTAGTTCAATGGTAGAACAGAATCCTCTGATACCACTTTTTCACGAACCGTCCCTCAGGGCCCATGTCGTGACTACCCCAAGCCCGCCTTCCATAGGCCTGTGGATGGAGAATTTCACAGGAAAGGTGTATCCCTTAACATGAAGTTATTTCCTTTTATCATGCACAAACACACTATCCAGGAACACAATAAGAAGAAACCATGAAGTAAACTACTATAGTAAAAATTGTGCTGAATGAAAAGGGGCTGGAATAAATGCCCAACTGGAAAGTATAATTACAATTGGAAAAGGAAAAATAGCTCCTGGAATGTCAATTAAAGATCCTACCTAACGGGTAGGTACATCTCAAGAGCAGTAGTCCTGTGTCACATCAAGTCATGTGGTCTACCTCTGAGCACCATCCAATCCTGGATCCCTCAGCCTCGATAAATGTTTTATGTCATCTGCACAAGACACAATAAGGTGAGAGAAAATCCTTTGTAGGGGTGAGTATAAAAATACTTCGTAGGCACTCCAAGACCCTCGAGGGTATCCCAGAGTTCCAAAAAGGAAAAACCACAAAACAAGTCCTCAATCATAAATCATAGAGCAGTCAACAATTCTACTTAGGTATATTCCCATACATATAACTATGTTATCAAGATATACTCGTGTCAAACATGAGGGAAGAATTGAAAAAAGGTAACACCAAAAATGTAAAAGAACCACACAGGTATTGCCATGAAGGTTAAGGTACCACACATGTAACAACTCAAATTTAACACCGCCAAGGTGAAGGTACCACAATGGTAAAAGTACCATACCGGTAATACCATGAAGATAACACCATGAAGATGAAGGTACCACAAAGGTAACACCATGAAGGTAAAAGACTCAGCTCGCACCAAGAATTAGTGAAGTATAGAAGTACTGATGATTAGTCACGAAGCTAGATCTTTATATTCTATCAAGAGGCAGTGCTACAAACCAGACAGAGTTTTACCCACATAATATCGATAGGTAATAACCCCCAAAATGACCTACATATGATCTAAAATTCCCGAAGTCGATAGGTACTAACACCTGCAATGACCCACATAGAATTCGACCCACATAGGATCAATATGCGCTAACCCACATTAGATCACTGAGTGTTATCCCACACGTGATCTGTACTGACCCACATAGGATTGCTCAGTACTAACCTCTATATAATCCGTCTCCGACCTATGCCTCACTACCAGCCACTGGATTCCTGCTCATAGCATGTTTCAGAGAACTGATGCTCAATCCATCGGTCATACATCAATCTCCATGAAGTTCCATGAAGAAGTATCCCAAAGGAACACCATGTATTAAGGGTTCCAACATGATAGATGATGTGTCAATCAGACACCAGATCTATGACTTATAAGCGTTTTAGTTCCAAGGGTTCGTTTGGATTTGGTTTCGATCAAACGTAGCTGCACTCCAAATTTCTCCAAAAATCAATTGGAGTATACCAAAAGGAACACCTCATCCTAAGGGTTCTGGATCTACATTCGGTTTGTCAAAGGGCCCCCGGTCTTTTAATTACACCAATTTCAATGAAAAATGGGTGATCTAACCTTGGTCTGAAACAGCTCAGTTGGGCCCACCGGAATATGCCAAAGGGACCACTTCTCAGAAGGGATCTCAAAACAACTAAGAGCATGTCAAACAAACACCTGGTTCGTCAGTTACGAGTGTATCTTTCTTCGGGGACCTGATGGGTCTAGGCCCAATCCGACTTGGTCAGGCTGGCCTGACGCAACAGGTCCCTAAGTCTATTGAAATCCACTCAAGTCCGGCCTGCTAAGGGTCTTCCTGGTTTACAGTGTTCATCTTTTCTCAGCCAGACCGGTTTAGTCTGTGGGCCTGGTCCGCAGTTGGCTAGGCCTATTAGGTGGGGCTCGACCCACCCGCGTTGGCCCACTGTGTCACGGGTCAGGTCTTCTAGGTGGGTTTGGTATGTGGGGCAGGTTCGATCATCTAGGCAGGTCTAGCCTGCTCGGCTGGCCCGCTCGACTGGCCTACGTCCTGCCCAGTTCTCTAGAAGGTGGTTCGGTCATCCCAGCTGGCCCCGTGGGTGTGGAGCCATCTCGGACAGCCGGTGGTGCCATGTTCCACTGTGTAACAGTTGGGAGTTTTGTCTGATCCAGTGTACGCCAACCCAGCATGGCGTGGGGCCGCGCTACTCTCCACTTTCCGTGGCCCACTAGCCGCGGCTGTAGCTGTCAGCGGCGCCTACGGCCGCCACCCCTTGTCCCGCTCAGGTGGCTCAGGCCTGCTGCCTCTGGCCACCATGGCGCGCCGTTGCGCACCTCATTCCTCCACCCATGACCAGTTTCCAAGGGTCTCCTCTGGGAACCATCTCCGACTTGGCATGCCAACGGTTCGATAGTTTCTTCCATGTTCTCATCGCCTTATCGCTGCAGTCACCCTGAGGAAAACATCCCTGAAGAACGCAAATCTAATGGAGAAGTGGGGGGTGTAGGCCTATTTTGTTTGGCCTACACCTTCCACATTAATATGATAATGAATTGGATCAAGGAAATTATCAAAGATAAACTTTACACAAACCCCCTACCTAAATTAGACATCCACTGATGACGATCGACAAAAATTCCTTCGTCGTTGTCATGGGTTCATGATTCAGTGGTGGTAATCACTACTCACTGAATCCGGCCTCATCCAGTAGGTGGTTAGCACCGTGGTACATTTCTATAGGTTCATCACTTCGTGAGGCCATGCCAACAACACCCCTCCCTAAGATCCATATAAATTGGAGAGGAGAAAGAGTGTGTCCCGCCCGAAGAATTAATGTGGTTAATTTATTCAATAAACCATCCAAATTTCCAATGGTGCAGTTACAAGTAAAGAAGAGTCAAGAAATTTCATGTCTTAACATGTAGTCAGTCCCACCATCTCTGATCATCCATTGGAGAAAAGAAAAATAAATAGAATAACATAACATATTATTCTATTAATCTTTGAAAAGTCAGCAAAATTACCTTTTTCACCAAACCTACTGGACTCGAAGTGTAGCCACCCATAAGTTAATCCCAATGATATGAATTCAACTATGCCCTCAGTTTTTTAATTCGAGTACCTATTCAAAAGATTGAAATTTCATCCCGCACGTTTACTGAACGTACCTTAAAAAATTTCGATAAATTATTTACATTTACCCTCGACTCGCACCGATCGAGGTTAGGCTATGGATAAGGGAAACACGTCCCAACGATCTCAACAGTACTCTCATATTTTCAATCTGAGTTATCATTTAGATTTCATGGAATTGAAAAATAAAATAATTGTTAAATAATTATTTTATTTATGTCCAAAAACTAACATTCATAGTTGGTTGGAGTCGGTGGTTCATCTTAGGAATGAATACCCTCATGAGTTTAGTGGTGGTGTCATATTTTTAATCTGATTCACCATTTGTGAGATATAATATTTTGAAAAATAAAAATTCTTCATTTAATTACATTATTTATGGTTATTCCATTTATGTTTTTATCACATGATGCCTACACTGACTAAACATATGTCACGCTTAAGGTAAACCCACCATCCTGAATGCTATGGTGTCATTGGATTTCAGATCCAAGGACCCGTTTAAGATTTATTCCACCTTTTTATGAAAACCACTCACATGCTCTATTTTAAACATAACATTTTTTGACAGTTCATTCTGGGCACTCTGGGCCTTAGAATCATGCATCGTCAAGTTTTATGTTCTCAAAATAATTCCATATAATTAAAAAAATTATGCAGAAATTTTGAGACATTATAGATGATAAAGTAAGAATGTTTTAGATCAACACTCAGCCTATAGTATACTGTTATAATTAAAAAGATAATGATCAATATGTGAACAATTTCTCTATGATGAGGGCGGTTGGAGGAAATTAACTACAGCCTCCAAGGCAACAAGAAAATGACTTATTCTATCACTACTGCTAAGGTGGAGCTGGAAAATGATGTGGTGATAGGTACAATAGTTATTTATTCAATAATCGTTAACATACTATTTTGTTTTGGTTTTAAACATTCATTCATATCTTTTATGTTTAATAGAACTATTTAAACACCACATCAAAATTTGGAGGATAAGTTATCTATGAGAATGGTGTATCGAGAAATTATTTCCTCCATAGTTTATAATTCCTCTCGGTTTAATATTTGTTGATTGATCCTCATATAAAATCTCTTTATACACTCTTTAGTATAAGTAGGTTCTATCCTAGGCATGGATTGGATATCTTTAAATAATATCGACATCAACTATCGAGAAAGGGAGATCAATCTTCACATCCTAATGTATCCTCCAGTTTCTTACAACTGTAAGGAGGATGATGAATCTTCATTAGAATAATAGTATAATATTTGTATATTAATTCCTTATGAGAGAGAATTTCATGTTAGAATGTTTGAGACAAAGTATAGAATCACGCTCGAAGACATTCCCATCATGAGGGATTACATTAAGGTATTCCCTAAAGTGTTGTCTTGTCTTCCACTTGATCGATAGTTTGAGTTCTCAATTGATCGTATTCCAATATCTATACCTATATCAAATACACCTTATATAATTCTACTATAGATTGAGAGGATGTGAATAAGCAGTTACAGGAGAATTTGGAGAAGGGTTTTATACTCCATAGTGCTTCACCATGGGGTGCGCTAGTCCTCTTCATCAAGAAGAAGGATGGATCAATGCACCTCTGCATTTATTATTCTGAACTCCCTAAAATCACAATAAATAACAAGTATCCCCTACCACATATAGATGAATTGTCTGATCTGATTCATGGGACCGATTATTTCTGTAAGGTGGACCTTCTATCGGTATATCACCAAGTAAAGGTGAGGAAGGAGAATATTCCCAAGACTGCATTTTGAATGAGTTCTGGACACTATGAGTTCAAAGTGATTCCCTTTAGACTCAATAATGCTGCATCAATTTTCATGGAAATTATGAATATAGTCTTTAGATATTACCTTGAAAAATTGTGGGTAGTGTTTATCGTTGATATTATTATATACTCCAAGAGCATGGAGGAACATGAGCATAATATGAATACTGTGTTAATGAATTATCAAAGGGAAAATTTGTCTGCATAGTACAGTAAATTTGAGTTTTGGGTGGAGGAAATATAAATCATAGGAAATCAAATCACCGAAAAAGGGAAATCTTTGGACCCTTCTAAGACAGAGGTGATTGAAGAGTGGCCCTAGACAACAACAGTAATAGAGATCCATAGCATCCTTAGTCTAGCTGTGTAGTATAAGTGATTTTTGAAGAACATATCATGATTATCAAACCCAATGACAAAATTTACATGTAAGGGAGTAATGGTTTTTCATAATCAAGAATGTGAAGACTACTTTAAGGAGTTGAAAAAGATGCTAATCACTATGCCGGTAATCACACTCCTAACTAATGGAGAACTCATTGTGGTGTACAGTGATGCTTCAACGAAGGGGTTAGGTAGTGTGATGATGAAAAATGAAAAACTGATAGCCTACTCCTCAAGATAATTGAAAATCGATGTGTAAAACTATCCTACGCATGATCTGGAGTTGGCGGTTGTGATCTTTACGTTAAAAATATGGTGTCATTATCTCTATGGGGAGAAGTGTGAAAAATATATTGATCACAATAGTCTCAAATATAAATTCACACAAAAATAGATTAATATGTTCCAGTGAATATGGATAGTGATCATCAAGGATTATTACTGACCAATCCACTAGCATCCCTGTAAGGAAAATAAGGTGGAAGATGCTCTAATTCGAAAGGATAGTGCGTCTTTGTCAATGATGATAATTGAAAAGGATATGATCTTATCATATTTTTTTAGAGGAAGGATATGGGGATCATTAAGCAAGGAACATCATCAATACTTTCTCAAATGATCAATCAACCATCCCTCATGGAGAAAATAATGGATGATCAATGAAAAGATGTGGAAATTTAGAAAAGGGTGGAAGCCATTTAAAATGGTAAATCCTATGAGTTCATGATTGATGAGGAAGGAGATTTAGTATTTGGGTCCCAATGAAGTGTACCATCTGATCTAGAGATAAATAAAGAGATTTTTAATGATTCACATAACACAACATTCCTTATTCACCCAGAGAGCATAAATATGTATCGAGATCTCTGAGAGAAGTTTTGGTGGGAAAATATGAAGAAGGGGATTGCTGATTATACATCAATGTTCTTGGTATGTAAACAAGTTATGGATGAAAGAAAATGTCTAAGGGGATGATGAAACCAATACCCATACCGACATTGAAGTGGGATAACATCACCATTGACTTCTTTACAAGACATACAAATACATCCATAGGAAACAATGGTATATGGGTCACTATGGATCGTCTTATAAGGACATTTAACTTTATCGATACTTTAGAGGACTTCACATTGGATCAAGTTGCATGGATATATATAAAAAAAAGTTGTAAGGATGCATGTATCATCTATTGTTTTTGACATATATTTGAGATTCTCCTTTATGTTTTGGAAGAGTATCCAACATAATCTAAGCATTGAAATGAACATATGTATGGCCTATCATCCCCAAACTGATGGAAAATCCGAGTGAACTGTTCAAAAAACGGGATGATAATGTGAAAACTTGTTCTATAGACTTCAAAGAAGGATGGGACCAACATCTTCCACTGGTTGAATTCTCCTACAATAGTAGTATCTACTCAAGCATCCATGTGGCACCATTTGATGCACTTTAGGGAAAAATGTGAATATCACCAACATGTTAGGTTGAAGTTGGTGAGGGTAAGCTTCTAGGAATATAAATTATTAATGAAATTGTGGAGAAGGTGAGAAATATTTAGCATCACATCAAGGCAGCCCAAATCCAACAAATGAGGTAGAAAATTGTCGACGAGACCATGATATCAAATTTGGAGACATGGTATTTATCTACATATCTCCATTGAAGAAGGTCATGAGATTTGAGATGAATGTAAATCTAAGTCCCAGGTACATTGAACCCTTCGAGATTCTTGATCATGTTAGGGTTGTGGCCTGTTTACTAGCACTTCCAACTACCATATCTAAAGTACACCAAGCCTTTCATGTATATATCTTAAAAAAGTACATACGATACCCTTCACATATACTCTATTCAGAGGTGGTACAGTTGGAGAATGATTTTCTTTACAAATATCATCTAGTAAATATCTGGGATTGTAGAGATAAGGTTTTACCTAACATGACTACCCAAATGGTCAAAGTTATATAGAAGAACCATAAGTACAAAGAGGTAACTTGGGAATTAGAGGAGGTAATGAAGTAAATCTACCTGCGTTTGTTTATGTCTTAGAATGTAAAACAAAATTTATAGTGTGAAATTTAATAAGGGGGGAATAATATAACAACACAATGTTTTATCAATGGAAATTACCTTCTTATGAATATTTAATATAATCAAATGAAACCAAAAAACAATGAACTAATATGTATATTGAGGCCTTTAATCATAATATTTTCACTTTTTCAATTTGAATATCGATAATATTACACACAAAATTGCAATCATAAAGATGATTTGATTCCAAATAGAAAACATAATTTTTTAGTGAATAGTAACCTACCCCAATGAATAATAAAATACTCTTAAAAATATTAATATGAACCTTATAAAGAGTAAATATATCTAAAGAATAGTAACCTTACCCATGAATATATAAATAAAATTTAGGTATCTTATATGTGATAATATGACCATAGTAAAAGTATTGGTATTTTTTATAAGTCTTAAATAATTAATTATATTTAATTAACTAATTTATAATAACATTTATCTTCCTAAAAATTGTTCAAAAATTAATAATTTTATGTAATCTATTTTTGAGATAATTTTAAAAGTCCATATGTAAATTTTTAAAGCATTATAAAGTCTATATAGATTCAAAATATGTATTTTTCAAGTAAAATATGATTTTAATTAAAAAGTAAATTAACCATATATAGAATATTATTTTTTTAAAATTGGACTTCATTGTTTTATTCTACATGTTGAAAAATGGTTAGGGTGAATTTTTGGGATTTTTTTGAAATACATGAATTTTTGGTTAATAGTAAAATATAATAATTTCTGATAAATTCTAAATGCATGAATTATGATGGAATCAGCTGATGTGTGGATACTGTAAGTCCCATAAATCAAAACAAAATTAACATATTTCCGTTTTTTGTTACATTAATAATTACTACTTCTTGTCTTACAGATAAATAATAATCTAATGATTAAAATATTAATAAAACCCTCCTCCCTTCCACTATAAAAACCACCCCTCCTTACCTCTTATATTCACTCCCATCAAGACTTGTTTCATCCCTATATTATACCCAAATCTCTCTCCAAATTCCTCCCCCATGTCCAAAATCCCTTTCTCTCCTCAAAAGACAAAATCATCTTCCCTTAAGAGGCTCTCAAGGAGATACACTCAAGAGGTAAATTCATCTTTTCGATTCTTTTATTTTGTTTCAAGTTCTATTCATTTAATTTTTATTTCCTCAACTCCCATAACCCAAATATTATGATAAATCTAGTTAAAAACATGAAGTAGAATTATATTATGGTAATGGAATAGTTTATCATAATATCTCTTTACCCCTCCTTTTATACTATAAGTGATAACACCGACTGAGATGTGTTGATTTATAACATTCCAGGATGACAGGTTTTCAATTTGCATTATCATATTAAATTATGCTCATGAAACAATTTTAATGGTTGAACTAGACTAATAAATATTTATTTTAACTTTTGTTTTGTTTTGGAATCCTTTTGCACACATTATGTAATATAATAATACCAAACAAATTAATTGTGAGCAAAATCATCATGTTAATCCAAACGTTTTTCATTAATGATTTATATAATGATTCAATATCACTTAAAATAATGAAATAAATATTATAAAAATTTAACATTATGGATGTTCAATAATAAAATATCACTTCAATTCTAGACAACCACTCTCATCATACATGTGTATCTCAATATGAATATAAGTGAATCGATTATTAAAACTAGCGAAACAAATGGACCCGAAAAATGAAATCGATCCTCACAACAAATCAAAAAGGTTATGAATAAACACAAAAATGTTATAATAAATCATTTAAATGTAAAATAGGTTCTAGAATTATTATCTAATTATCCCAATTTTTTTATTTAGGTTAATAATATCAAGACAATATCACCATCGAACTTAAGGTATGAGATCCTCTCTTTACAACATTTATTCAAGAATCTTCTCTCTGTTTTTCCATTTTATGTATAATTCCTAATGATGGGGTACGATTTCACACCACATCCATAATTCCCTAATTATTTGAATATTATTATAAATACCTTTATCTATTAGTAATCCCTTTTAAGTACACTTGATACCATGATGATATTCCGTAAGGGATTTTACCCGATCCTCCTTTGTTCCTTCTAGTTGCCTTATCTTTCATTTACCATAATTATGATATCATATGTTTTTATTTGAATCTTATAAATTATGTTTACATGTACCAAATTCAATTTTCAATACCCTTTCGTCATTGTTTTTTGGGTATATACATTTTTTTTGTGAGTCCATACTCAATAATTCCTAACAAGCTAACCCGTTTTGAGAGAACTTCTCGAATTCATATCTGTTTTCAAGTACACACTATATTCTATTTTAAGACACTATTGTCTTTATAAAATCTGAATTTTTTATTATTAAAACCTTCTTGGTTGACTTATGGTCTTATATAAAGAATTGTTCCCTTTTTTTAATGACTCTATATTATTTTCCTTAAAATTGCACAAAAAATGTTTTAATGTTTAAATTTCATAAATAATTTTCTTACATGTTTTCACATATAAATGATATAAAATAGCATGATACCAGCCTATTTTACCTTTGAATTTCCCTATATATTTTAGATCCTTTATTTCATGGACACTTTTTTATACTCCCATTTGTTATGCATTATGAGATGATTATGATACCTAATTTTATCTATGGGTAACCCTTATGTTTATGTAAGATTGTGTTGGTTGGAGTGGTTAATCAAGAGGGGGTGAATTGAGTTCCAATTAAAATTTCTATTTAAAATACTTTACAAAAAATCCCCCAATTTAAAATACAAATGGAATTGTAGTTAATTTGAACTAAAGCAATCATTTAGTTTGGTTCTAAAGGGATTGATTAATTCCCAGTTAATATATTCCGAAGATCAGATTAGCTTTTGAAACTAATCTAATAATTTGAAAGTAGAGAAAACACATGATAATTTAATTATCAGAGTAACATTGAAAAACTGTTTAAGTTTGACAGCACTTAGCAGCGGAATAAATGGTTGTAAATAAAACTAAATAAAGCACAGCAGATATTACCATGAGGTTCAGTCTCAAGCGAAGACTTAGTCCTCTCAACAATTTATATAAATTGGATCCGCACCCTGGATCGGGGTTCACAACAGTTTACAACTATCCAGGTCAAATACCTCTACCACAGTTCTATGTGGGAAACAAAACAACAACAAATATAGCTGTCCAGGTCACACACGACCTCTACCACTATCCACAATGGGAAATAAAAGATGTAAGGAGTTTGAATGAGGATTTACAGATCCTCTCGTTAAGGATCAGGATATAATGTGTGTAAAAAATAAAATTGATGATACACACTACTCGTAATATAAATAATAAATCACTGAGCAAGATATAGAGTTTAGAATGGCTCCAGTGATTGCAGTGTAGCTCTAGACTCCATCGAATTTGATCAGAAGTGGTTCTGAGTACCCTTATGGGTTTTGTCTGAAAAACAGACTGTCGTCTGTTGACATCCAAGTTCAGAGACAGTTAAGATTATTCGATGTAGTTCTTCAAAATCTTTGTGAATGTACACAACTCTTCTCAAGTAAGCGTGAGTGTGTATGAGCTTCTGTGTCTTATTTGTGTATGTTTCACGTGTATATCTCTCTATGAGCTCTTCTTTCATATCACATGCCGTGTATATCATCTCTCTTGAAGCAACATGATCATCTTCTATTTATGGAACACGCTCCATCAAAAGAAGTTATTTATTTTTGAAGGTATGAGGTACGGTTCCTTGAATTCCAACAACCTTCATTAAATAAATGACATAGCATTAAAATATAACCAATATGACCGTTGGTTAGATTAAATAAAGATAAAGGAATTAAGGCAGCGTCAGATTCACTGGAACGGTAGCTTTGGATATCGGTATCCTTGAGTAATGGTAGACTTTGTATCGGTAGAATTCATCTCTGTCGGTAGAATTGATCGGTAACTTGTCTGTATCGGTAGGTTTGATGTATCGGTAGGCTTGATGTATCGGTAGGTTTGATGTATCAGTAGGCTTGCATAACTGTATACTTGTTGTATCGGTGACTTGTCTATATCGGTGACTTGTCTGTATCGGTAGGCTTGATTTATCGGTACGCTTGATGTATCCATAGGCTTGATGTATCAGTAGGCTTTCATAACGGTAGACTTGTTGTACCGGTGACTTGTCCGTATCGGTAGGATTTGCATAATGGTGACCTTCTCGTATCAGTAGGATTTTCATAACGGTGACCTTCTCGTATCGGTAGGCTTTGCATAACGGTGATCTTCACCTATCGGTAGGCTTTTCATAACGGTGACCTTCACATATCGGTAGGCTTTGCATAATGGTGACCTTCTATCTATTTAAGCATTCTATTAGCAGAATGGGTTGAGTTAGAATATAACCATTCAGTAACCGAATTCTCTGTAGATAATATAAATATTGTAATATATGAATATGTGCATGGTGTACATCAAATACTGAAATAAGTAATTAATCATTAATTAATATAGGAACTATCAAACTATACTTGATCATAATTAATATTATCAAAATATATTTGAGCATAATTAAAAATATGATTGAGCATAGTTGGGATTATTAATATATAATCGAGCATAGTTGGGATTATTAAAATATAATCGAGAATAGTTGGGATTATTAAAATATAAGTTCAACTAATCATCCTAGAGGGCTCAACAATCTCCCCCTTTTTGATAATCACAACTTATCACAACTTATGACGAAGTATGTATAAAATTAAGATAGTGTTAGGGAAAACAAATTCCCAAAAAAACATTAAAAATAAAGTTCTCCTTTTAAAAACTATAAAACATAGTTCTCATTGTTCTCCCCCTTTCAATTTCACTGCCAGTTCTCATGAGTCTCATTTTCTCCCCCATATTTTGCATTTGGTGCATTTTCTCCCCCTTTGTGATTAACAAAAAGAAGGGTAGAATGAGAGAATGATCAGAAGGCAGGGGAACATCAACATAGTAAAGTGGAGAATGTAAGAGAAAATTTCCATTAAAGTAAAAAAGGTAAAAAAATAAATACATGTGAATCCCATAAAAAACATCAAGAATCACTCAATATTCCTCTTGAACAAAAGGCATTCCCTTAGGGTCAGAAGAGGGTGTAGGTTCAGATTGAGTAGAGGGCTTGGGAATAGCTGAACGAACAACTGGAGGGTCAACCACTGAAACTATACCGGATCTGAAATATGTGCTCTTCTGTGGGATCATAGGTGTCACGCTTCGAATAGCCTAAATTGGAGTCAACTGAGGTGACTCCCAGAGGCAGAGGCAGGAAGGGCAGGAGGTACAATCATAGGTCTAGCATCCACATGCAAGAAGGGTTGCAACAGGTTCCTGAAATCCATAATAATACTACCTCCTCTCTCCATTGCTGACACAAAATCATCTCAATTTTCAATGAATTTGTCCAAGGTAAGAGTAAGTTCCCTGAGCTTACTAACCTGTTCTCGGAAGGCTTGAGTTACTGGAGGCAACTTCAGATTCTCCATCAAAATATTGAAATGGCTGGTCATTTTATGCTTGGTGTAGACTTTATCAAAGTAAGCATCCACCTTATTTTTAATTGAATCTTGAGAAGCAGTAGCTTCCTGTAGGTGATCACGTAAAAAACTACTAACTCCCCTAGTGGTAACAAGGATCTGAGTATCTGAGGCACGACTGGGACTGGCCTTAGCAAACTCTTCCTGAAAAACAGATCTGATCTGGTCAAGGTTTACAGTGGAGTTGGATGAGGGAAGAGGTTTTACTAAAAAAACTACTGTCTCCTTGACAGATTGTGTCAGATTACTAACCACCTTCTGAACAATATCATCTTGACTGTGCAGTTGTTCGTTGACTGATTTCTTAAAAGCCTCAAAGACTTCCACAAACTTCTTGACTACCTATTTGATATATCTGATATCAGTATTCACTTGGGTTTGAGAACTGTTCAAAGCATTCAATGAAGAAATTGATTGTCTGAGAGCAACCACAGCTCCTGTCAAACTCTCAATTTGAGTATGGCACACTTTAACTTCATCCATCATTTCCTTTAATGGGATAGAAACAACACATCCGAGAGATAGCTCCAGGGATTGCTCCAAATTACTCATCTCTTCAATCAGACTTGTCTTCAAATCTGCCACTGACACTCTCAGTGCTTCTTTCAATTCAGTCATTAAGGACTCAATTTCCTCCTTGGTTTCCACAATTTCAGCCACTACAGGTAGGGTAACTGATTCTTTTCGGGGGTGTTCTTCCTCATTCGAATCTCCGTAAGAGAGTCCAAGAACCATATATCCTGGATCTGATGACTAATCTTCAATTTCATAAAAAATAGATACTGGACCGAGATGCTTCCCCTAACTTAGAACATTCTCCTGAGGAATCTCCTCCAACCGTTCTGCTTGATGTAATTCTACAACTTCCTCTACAACTATAGCAGATTAAATATCCATTTTCTTTGAGTCATAAATGACTCTCTCATCAATAGATGCTGCTACTTCTTCCTGATCAGGCACTATCCTGACTGTACTATCTATCAGAGGGCTCAAACAGAGCTCTTCTTCTTCATTTTCCTCATCATCTACTTCACCAGCAGACTCCTTTTCTCTATTAATAACTTGATCAGATTCAGTTGCCTCATCCTCTTCAGAGGTGTCCTTAACAACATAATGGCATGTTTCTTCTTCTCCTTCCTCAGTCTCAAGATCATTTTCCTTCAAAATAGTTTCTCTCCTTGGTAGTTCTTTTGGAGGGAAAGCTACTCCATAAGAAATATTTTGAGGCATAGGACTATGAGGTAAATCAGGGTATCCTCCTTCCTCAACTGATGTCTCTTCGTCCTCAGCTTCACCATCACTATAGACCGATTCAGGCTCATCTGGTCCAAGTCCAGGATCCCTCTCATCCTTTGGTCTAGAAGGATGATCTACATGAGTGTACATGTCGTAGACTTTACCATCATCATTGACCCATGATTTCTTCCAAGGGTTCCATCTTACATTCATAAACTTACACACAGTCTTGGTGAGGCAAAAGTTATCCTTAACCACAACAATTTCATCTTGAGGTCCAGAGTCCTCTTTTTCCTTTAATATAATAGAAATTAACTTTGAAAATAAAAGTTCATTGGTCTTAGACTTCAGTCTAGTCATCTCTTCAATCTGAATGATAAGCAATTGGAACAAGTTCACCTTTACTCCCTGATTTAACAAATACAACAAATAAATATCTTGAAATATGTGGGTAGAAAAATCTCCTCTCCTTAGACTAATCACATGCTGAATGAACTTGAAAAGAAGTTTGTCCTCTCCATCCATTTCTGTAGCAATGACCTTTCTAGGAGTTCCATTTCCTATCAACTCTAACAAGGCATCCTCATAATTGAAAAAGTCACTATCAGTTGGTATGGATTTTGAATAAAATCCATAATCACTGACATGAGGAACTCTATGGTTCTCATCCCATTCAATATATGAAAAAAAATCTTTTGACCATTTATGTAGGAAATCATCCTTCTGTCCTCTTCTGATGTCTCAAAATAGACAAACTCATAAAACTCTTATACCAGAGCTAGATAGTACGGTCCACTATTGTTCATGAAGCATTCGAGCCATCCCTGCTCTTGTAAGATCTTCAGAATCAAGGAATTTCTTTTCAACAGCCATTCCGCACATAACTCTTTTTCTACTACAATATCTCACTTTGATAAATGCAGATTCACAGGATTCCTTTGATCATCATGTCTATTTCTTCCACTAGCACCCACCTCGGTTACTTTCTGCTTCTTAGCTTTAGGCGCATCACCCCCTTCATCCACTGAGGGTCTCTTCACATGGGCTATTTCAGATTCTAAGGTATAGGGTTTTGCGAGCTTGAGAGGTTTAGGTAGGAGGGATTCGAAGAGATGGGTTCACGTGGATTGAGTGATGTCTAGAGTTAGGTTTAATATCATTTATAATTCACATATAAAAGAATTCTCATATTAAATAGAAATTTAAAGTCTCATCCTTAATACAAAAATTAATAAAAATAGTGCTAGAGATGTATCGGTGAGGTGTCCTTAAACGGTGAGTACTTTCCTAACGGTGAGGTTCATCTAATGGTTTAAGAGTGAGTTATCATTCCTAATTCGTGTCTAATTAAACGTAACCTTTCTGAAAATAAACGATTAGTGAGAATATCAGCTAATTGGAGTTTAGTGCCTATAAATTCAAGAGTTATATCACCTCTTTGATAATGATCTCATAGAAAGTGGTGTCTAACATCAATGTGTTTGGTTCTAGAGTGAGATACATGGTTCTTAGAGATATTGATCGCACTAGTGTTATCACAGTTAATAGAAACATGTTTAAAATCAAATCCATAGTCCAATAATGTGTGTTTCATCCATAGAATCTGTTCAAAACAACTTCCAGCAGCTATATATTCTGATTCAGCAGTAGATAATTCAACTGACTTCTGTTTCTTACTACAACATGATACTAGGGACTTTCCAAGTAAATGACATGTTCCATATGTACTCTTTCTCTCTAACTTGCATCCATAATAGTCAGCATCCGAATAACTTATTAAATCAAATGAGCGTCCTTTTGGGTAAAATAATCCAAAATTAGTAGTATTTTTAAGATATCTGAAAATTCATTTAACAGTGAGTAAGTGTGACTCTTTAGGGTTAGCATGAAATCTAGCACACAAACATACACTAAACATAATATTAGGTCGACTAGAAGTAAGATAAAGTAAGCTCTCAATCATACCTTTGTAATTAGTTTGATCTACTGGTTTCCAAGTATCATCAATATCCAATTTACAGGTGGTACTCATAGGTGTATCACTTCCCTTAATACTATCCAAACCAAAACGTTTTAACAAATCCTTAGTATATTTACTCTGATTCAAAATAATACAATCTTTAGTTTGAAAGATTTGAAATCCAATAAAGTACTTAAGCTCTCGCATTAAACTAATTTCAAACTCATTTTGCATAACCTTTGAAAAATCAGTACATAGGGAATTTTTAGAAGATCCAAAAATAATATCATCAACATATATCTATACTATTAAAACATCTTTTGAAATGATTTTTATAAAAAGAGTGGGATCAACAATTACTTTTGTAAATACTTTTTAAATAAGAAATTTTTAAGACTTTCATACAAAGCTCTTGGATCTTATTTTAAACCATATAAAGATTTAGAAAGTTTAAAAACATGATTTTGAAAGAGAGGATTTGAGAAACCAGGCGGTTGTTCTACAAATAAAATCATCAATAATAAACCATTTAGAAAAAACTTTTCACATCCATTTTGATATAGAATGAAATTCAGATGTGATGCAAAGGCAAGTATGATCCTAATTGCCTCTAATCTAGCTACAGGTGCAAAGGCTTCCTCATAGTCAATTCCTTCTTCTTGATTGTAACCTTGTGCAACTAGTCTAGCTTTGTTTCTAATGATGTTTCCAGATTGATCAACTTTGTTTCTAAACACCCATTTTGTGCCTATGGTCAAAGTGTATTTAGGTCTTTCTACTAGTTCCTAGACTTTATTTCATTCAAATTGATTTAGTTCTTCTTGCATAGCTATTACCCAAAATTCATCATTGATAGAATCATTGACATTTTTAGGTTCTAACTGTGAATGAAAAGCTTGATGTTCAACCTAATTTCTGAGATAATCTCTAGTCTGTGTTCCTCTATGTAGATTACCTACAACAACATCTAAAGGATGGTTCTTTAAAATCCTAGTTGGTCTTGTAAAGGTAGGGCTAGAGATTTCACGTTCATCAACAGGTTGGGAACCAACAGAAGTGGGTTCTGGAAAATTTCCGGAACTGCATGTTTTAACTATAGGTCCACTGTCTTTATCATTGAGGTCCAAAACAGAGATATCATCTTCAAGATTTTCAAGAGAGTTCTTAGGTTCATGTGGATCAGATTCATCAAATTTGATGTGAACAGATTCCTCCACACATTTGTTTCTCTTATTGAAAACTCTGTAGGATTTATTAGAAATAGATTAACCTAGGAAAATTATTTCATAACTCTTGGATGCAGACTTTTCAAGATTATCTTTGGTATTAAGAATAAAGACTTTTCAACCAAAAACTCTGAAGTAGTTGACCTTTGGTTTCCTATGGTTCCACAACTCATAGTGGTTTTCTTAAGAATGGGTCTAATCAAGACACTATTGATAATATAAAAAGCTGTATTAATAGCTTCAGCCCAAAAATAAATAGGTAGGTCATACTCATTGAGCATGGTTTTGGAAATTTCCTAAAGGGTTATATTCCTCCTTTCTACTACACCATTTTTCTGAGTTGTCCTAGGGGAAGATAAATTGTGACTATAGCCATTGTGTGAGCAGTAGGATTCAACCTCATGATTCTTAAACTCGCGGCCATGATCACTTCTCAAGGTTTTGATCTCAAGTCCACTATGGTTCTCTATAGACATGGAATATTTAACAAAGTAATAACAAGATTCACTTTTGTGAGCTAGACAATATACCCATGTATACCTAGAATAGTCATCTACTAGAACATAGGCATAGTTCTTCCCATTAAAACTAGAAACTCTGGAAGGTCCAAACAAATCCATATGAACCAACTCGAGAGGATGAGAAGTTGACACTTATTTCATTGATTTAAAAGAAACATTATATTGCTTTCCATTTTTACAGGGATGACAAACTTTATCTGTTGGGAATTCAAGTTTTGGTAGGTCTCTAACAAAGTTCTTCCTAGTATGTTTTCTAAGTGAATGTATATTGAAGTGTCCTAATCTTATGTGGAAATTCCATGACTCTTTATGAAAAGAATTTAAAAAGTGAAATTTTGCATAGCTAATGAATTTAAATCAACAGCATAAACATTTTCATTTCACAAAGTAGAAAATACTAAAGCATCTTTAGAATTAAAAACATTGCAAGAATAATTTTCAAATTTAACATTGAATCAATCATCACAAAACTGAGAAATACTTAGTAAATTATACTCAAGTGCATCAATAAATAGAACATTCTAAATTAATACTGTGTTAGTGTTACCAATCTGGCATAAGATGATGATTTTACCTTTAGAATTATCACCAAAAGTTACAAACCCTCCATCAATTCTGATTAAGATTTTAAAACATGATAAGTCTCCACACATATGTCTTATGAATCCACTGTCTAAGTACCAAGTCTTTCTATAGGAGATTTTTAAGCAGTTTCCCTACAAAACAGATTTAGATAGGAAATGATTTTGGTACCCAGATTTTCTTGGGTCCAGACAGGTTACCCAATACAACTTTATGTACCCAAATGTGTCTTATGGGTCTCAGAAAATTTGTAGAATCAACAGATTTTGACAGATAAACTTTATTAGATCTGTAACGATGAATATAACTGGTTGATGCATATGAGGTTCCATAACTATAACTAACCACATTCTGTCCAGATTTAGGAATAAATCTAGTTTGGGTAATTTTTCTTTTTCCAGGTTGGTATCCTATGCCAGTAGTATATCTAGGTGCAATCTACTTACCTATCGTTTGATTAAGAGTGTCTTTTCCATTTGTATACTTTTCTAAGTCCTTCTTAAGTCGCTCATTTGAAAATTTCAGTTCAGTGTTTTCTTTAAGAAACTGAGCATTCTTATCCATTTCTATGTCAAGATCAGATTTATGTTTAATATTTAGAGCATACTATTTATTTAAACCTTTGTATTTTTCTTTTCAGCTCATTGTAGGTTTCTTCTAACATATCACAGTATTCAAATAGTTCAGATTTTGACATATTTTCAGAATTAGAATCAAATTCTGCATTATCTTTAGAATAATAAGAATTTAAAATAGGAGTTTTTGAGGTTACCTTAGAAGTGTTTGTTATAAAACACATATTTTCTTTATTTATGTCTTCAGTCTCAGAAGCTTCAGATTCACTAGAGCTATCCTTAGAATCACTCCAAGTAGAATTCCTGAGTTTCTTCTACTTATTGTTCTGATACTCATATTTCTTCTTGTATTTCAATATTGGACAGTCTTCTTTTAAATGTCCTTTTCTATTGCATTCATAGCAGACAACTTCATCAGATTTGTCAGGTTTCTTCCAGTCCTTTTTCTAGTGTCCCTTGTTGTCATACTTATCTTTGTAATGTTATTTTCTGAAAAACATATTCTTCTTATAAGATTTCTTAAATCTTCTACCTATGTGAGCCATTCCTGCATCACTATCAGATGCACTTTCACTTTCTTCACAGCTTGAGCTATCACATACAGCTTGAAGTTTCTCTTTGTCCTTATTATTTGAAGTAGATGTCTTAAAGGTAACTGAATTCCTTTTTGGTTCTTCTTATTCTTCTTTGTTTACCTTAAGCTCTTCTTTGTACATCATTAACTTACCAATAAGTTCCTTAACTGGTAGTTTTCATATGTCAAAAGATTATCTGATTGAAACAGAAGTGCCCCTCCATCTTTTAGGTAGGCATCTCAAAATTCTCATGTTCTACTCCTTTGATGAAACATCCTTTCCCAGTGAGATAATTGTATTGAAAATTTCGTTAAACCTAAGATACATATCAAAAATGGCTTCATCAGGCTTCATCATAAAATTATCATATTTAATAGAATAGGTATTCAATCTCATTTCCTTAACATTAGTTGTTCCTTCATGAGAAACACCTAAAGTATCCCAAATTTCATAAGCAGTTTTACAAGAAGATATTATATTAAATTCCTCATCACCTAAGGCACAATATAGAGCATTTATAGCTTTGAAATTATTAATGTGAACTGTCTTAGTAGCTTCATTCCAAGTAGATCAAACAGTATTGGAAATTTTATATTCAGATTCTATGGCAGTCCAAATATCAAAACCCATGCTTTCTAAATAATTTTTTTACTTAATATTCTACTGATCATAGTTGTTTCCTTTCGAAAATGGTGGTCTATTAGTAGAAACACCTTCAAGTCTGTTATCCATGATAAGTAGGTTGAAACAAAAATATAAAGAGATAAAAATTTAGAAATAACATAAATTTTAAGAACATTAAAATACAACTATAATACCAGTTGAAAAACAGTGTACTTTAGAAAATATTTCAATCCTCTAATACCAAATGTTGGTTGGAGTGGATACTCCATAGGTGGGTGAATTGAGTTCCAATTAAAATTTCTGTTTAAAATCCTTTACTAAAAATCCCCCAATTTAAAATACTAATTGAATTGTAGTGAATTTGAACTAAAGAAAACTTTCATTTTGGTTCTCAAGGGATTGATTAATTCCTAGTTAATCTAATCAGAAGATTAGATTAGATTTTGAAACTAACCTAATAATTTTCAATTAGTGAAAACACTTTCTAATTCAATTATCAGAGTAACTTTGAATTTGTTTTTAAGTTTGAAAGCACTTAGATGCGGAATAAAAGGTTATAGATAAAACTAAATAAATCATAGCAGATATAACCAAGAGGTTCAGTTTCAAGCTAAGACTTAGTCCTCTCAACAATTTATATAAATTGGATCCACACCCTAGATCGAGGTTCACAACAGTTTACAACTGTCTAGGACAAAGCCCTCTACCACAGTTCTACGTGGGAAACAAAACAACATAAAATACAGCTGTCCAGTTCACACACGACCTCTACCACTATCCACAATGGGAAATAAAAGATGTAAAGTGATTGAATGAGGATTTACAGATCCTCCAGTTAAGGATTCAGAGAGAGTGTGTGTAAAAATTAAAACAGATGATACACACTGCTCGTATTGTAAATAATAAATCACTGAGCAAGCTATAGAGTTTTGAATGGCTCTAGTGATTGTAGTGTACCTATGGACTCCTTAAAATTTGATCAGAAGTGGTTCTGAGTCCTCTTCTGGTTTTTGTCTGAAAAATAGAGTGTCGTCTGTTTGACATCAAGGTTCAGAGACAGTGAAGAGTAGTCGATGAAGTTCTTCAAAATCATTGTGAATGTACACAGCTCTTCTCGAGTAAGCGTGAGTGTGTATGAGCTCTTGTGTATTCTTTTTGTATGTTTCACGTGTGTATCTCTCTATGATCTCTTCATGTATATCGCATGTCGCTTATATTGTCTCTCTTTCAGCAACAAGAACTTCTTCAATTTATGGCATGAGCTCCGTCAAAAGAAATTATTTCTTTTTGCAGGTACGAGGTACGGTTCCCTTGCATCCAACAACCTTCATTAAATAAATGACAGAGCATTAAATAAATGTAATATGACCATTGGTTAGATTAAATAAAGATAAAGAAATTAAGGCAGCGTCAGATTCTCTAGAACAGAAGCTTTGGATATCGGTAGCCTTGAGTAACGGTAGCCTTTGTATCGGTAGACTTCATGTCTGACGGTAGACTTGATTGGTAACTTGTCTTTATCGGTAGGCTTGATGTATCTATAGGATTTCATAATAGTAGGCTTGTTCTACCGGTGACTTGTCTGTATCGGTGACTTGTCTATATTGGTAGTCTTGATGTATCGGTAGGCTTGATGTATCAGTAGGCTTGATGTTTCGGTAGGCTTGCGTAACGGAAGACTTGTTGTACCGGTGAGTTGCCTTTTTCAGTAGGCTTTTCATAACGGTGAACTTATCGTATCTGTAGGCTTTGCATAACGCTGACCTTCTCGTATCGGTAGGATTTTCATAACAGTGACCTTCATGTATCGGTAGGCGTTGCATAACGGTGACCTTCACGTATCGGTAGGCTTTGTATAACGGTGACCTTCTGTCTGTTTAAGAATTTTATTGGCAGATTGGGTGATTTATAATATTACCATTCAGTAACTAAATTCTCTGAAGATAATATAAATATTGTATTATATGAATATGTGCACGGTGTACATAAATGCTGAAATAAGTAATTAATCATTAATTAATATAGGAAATATCAAACTATAAGTGAACATAATTAATATTATCAAAATATATTTAGGCATAATTAAAAATATGATTGAGCATAGTTGGGGTTATTAATATATAATCGAGCATAGTTGGGATTATTAAAATATAATCGAGCATAGTTGGGATTATTAAAATATAAGTTCAACTAATTCTCCTAGAGGGCTCAACAGATTGATTATATATGATTATTTTTGTGAGAAACATATTCATGAAAAATTATGATGGGTGCACCCAGATAGAGATCTATTTCATTGGGTAATATTGAGTCTCATGAGATGTTATATGTGATAGTCTTGGCTGTTATCCTTGGCTTGTCCTACAATGTGTGACGGTCTTGGAATTTAGCCTTGGCTTGTGCTTCTATGTGTGACGGTCTTGGCTGTTAACCTTGACTCATGATAAAGTCATGTTTTTTTCTTACACACTAATTAGACTACATTTTTATATTATTCCATGTTTATATGTTATGATTCCATATTTTACATTCCATTTTAAATCTTCATGTAATTCCTTCTATGCCATGTACTAATTATTTGTTCTTATGGTTATTCCCTTACCAGGCTATTTAGATCATCACATTGTTAATCTATTCCCTAGGGTAACTTGTGAAGATTTTTGGGCACAATGGATGTTAGGAGATCAATTTTTTGATTAAATAAATAAATGTTTTATTTTATTACCATGTTTTCAGTTTTATGTATGTAGTCTTCTAAGACACTAGACTTTATGATCCTTGTCTTATACTATAATGTATAATTATTATTAAAATCATGTTATGTTACATGTAAAATTATAGGGTCCCTATACTTACTTATACTATTATATGGCTTTGTAGTTAGTGTGTTTTGTGAAAAATATAAATTTATAAATTTTTACCAACCTAGAAGAAATAATGTCAACATTCAGGCATGCCATTTAGCTGTTTTTGGAAAAAAAAATAATGACCAATTGTTTTTTAAAACCATTTAATAATCTTAGGTATATGAGAACATCCTATCTTGTGGTAATTAAATGAGTGCGGTTATCCTAAATAATATATCGCAGTTTGGATACTAGAATGTTAATGTGGATGTGGAATTTATTGATCTTGGAGTAACAAGTCTCAAATGAAAATTTTGGAAATTGAATCAATTTCAACTTATGCATTATGATTGGGACTAATACTGAACACTGATTATTTATTTTCCAATGGTTTTAGGGGTCAACACATTTATTTTTTTGAATTTCCTTATCACAATAACTTCCAGTCGTGAAATGATGTTGATACCCATGAATCCTGTTTGTTGATGAAGTGAATAAATCCATTGTAATCGGTTGAAGTTGGAGAAATAAATATATTTGGACCAATTAAAACTGAGGAAATGATAGAGAAATATATATCAATTTAACAACACATCAAGTAATATTATAGTCCATAAAAGACTAACGATGATAATTGTTAGTTAGATATGGAATTATAAGTTAGTAAAAAAAATTTATTATTATTTTATCAATTGAAAATTATTTAGATATTTGAAAAGAATAAGAATATTATCCCTAGGTATATTATTCCCTACAATATTTTAAATTAAGTACATACTACACCTTATCATTTTCCACATCCATCGAACATCTCTTAGGTTCGTGATGTGTTTCATGTATCACTTTTGAGGAAGTACATACCTCATACGTCACATTGATTAAACCCAGAGCTTATACCACTACAAAATTATATTTCCTATTAATAACATAATGTACAAATCTTGGCACATATTGATAAATATCTATGAAACATGACTACTCAACTGGTTAATATTCTCTACAGGAATAAAAAATTCAAGGAAGCTACCTGAGAACTTAATAATGTGATAATGTTATGATATTATAATGTATTTGTATCGAAGAGATGTAATTTTAAGATAGAAATTCATTTTAATTGTGAAATAATCTAACAGACAAAGATTTTATATTTGTTTCTTTCAAAATAAACATGAGTTTGAATGTTTAGTTTACATGAAACCCTGAGTCAAAATGAATAGTGATATAGTATATCTATATAACCTAGTAATTGTATTGGTGGATATGAATAATATTATACAAATTATGAAATATATTGATATTGTTTTATTGTTATAATACTTTATTAATAATAACTCAAAATTAATAAAATCATTTAATGAAAAAAGACCTATTTTTTAAAGAAATGTATTTTTCTATATGTTATTTATATTTATTTAAATAATGTATAGTGACAATAGAAAATTTATTTAAATGAAATAAATTTATAATTAATATGAATAAATTAATTATCATCCATATGTTATATAATTAAATATTTCAAATTATGATAAAATGATATAATGGAAAAAGTGATATTTTTTATGAAACTTTGTTATTTCATCAACATTTGTTTATAACAATAAATTAAATAAATCATTATTTATTAATGTATTTAATAAAATCTATATATTATATATTCAATAAAATATTTTAACAATCATTTAATAGGTTTTATAATGAAATGAATTATTATAAATTACGGTTTTGGGTTAAAAATAATTTTTATAAAAACAAGTTTTCATTGCATTTTGCACGATTATTTTAAAATTAATTTATACATATTTTACAAATTTTTTATAAAATGTATTTACTATTTTTAAGAAGAATTTTTAAATTTTTAAATGATTATACTTTTCTTTTCTTCATAATTAATAGTGATAAGAGTAAAAAATTTGTTACATTGGTTAAAGTTAAAACAATGCTTATTTGGGGTTAAACTAGTAAATAATGATCATAATGCCACATAAACATATAATATTCTTTTTTTAAATATAATAAAAGAATATTTTATTATCATATAATAAATTTATATTTAGTTTTAATTTAACATAAATTGACATTATATTATTTTAATATTTTATGTAATTCGATCTGTGTCATCTCCATCACTTATGAAAATACACCTCATCACCTAACTCAATCATACTTTTTTAGACTTATATATATATAAATACATTATGAAAATCTTTACAAGATTACTTATAATCATCCTAGATCCCATTATCTTCTCATAAGACAAATATTTCAATGAAAATGTGTAAGCTAAATATGGTCTCTCAAAGAAGAGGTCTAAATCTTAATCGGGTCCTTTCAATTTTATTTCTGCTTCCACAATATATAAGCATATTTTTTCAATCATATAATGATGAATAAAATATCATAAATATATTGATAAGTTATTATAAATATTCTAAAATAATCTTCTACCTCTGTTCCATAAAATCAGAAATGAAGGAATTTCTCATGCGTATGCATGGACTGTGTCATCGATGTAGAGATATGATTGATTTTCAATTAAAAACTCACCTTAGTGGAAATAATGATGAATTTAATTAATATATATGATATTTAATATTGATATATTATTTTTTATATCAAAGTATAATTTATCATTATTTCCTTCTTTTTGATAGTTAATGAAAATAGTGTTCATGCGTACGTACATGCTACCATCATAAAGAATGGTGTAATTTTTTTTATATTTATAAATATTATGGATTGTCATAAATTTTTTTATATTTAATATATATTATATTTATATAATAATTAAAATTCTACAAATAATTTACAAATTATCATGTTTTAATGAACAAAATTTTTGAATTGAAAAAGATATGAAAAACTGATTAGTTATCTAAAAAAAATCGATTTCCATAATGTATTGTTAATGAAAACATAATAATATGTTATAAATAAAACATATATAGTATTATAAGTATTAATATTACTTTTTATAAAATTAAAATAAATTTAAATTTGTTGTACAATTTTATATAGTGCTTGTGACACCTGAAAAACTTAATGTAAGGGGTTTACATTACAATTTCACTTTTTATAGTGATTGTTTATGCATAAATTTTCTTACTATGAGATTATATGATCTATCTCTAAAAAATTAAATTTATTTTAATCTCCTTTTTTAATTTCTATAAATTTAAAATCTTCTTTCATTTTCCTCCCTCTAAGTACTCAATGATTTGAAATAATGATTTCATGTAAAACATACATTATTTTTTATTTGGTCATGATTTTTTTTCGATGTCTACATTTTCTATTAAATTATTTCAACGATTACTTTAATAGTCACTAATGATTCATTAATGTAATCTTTACCAATTTTATAATTTCTTTAAAGAAAACTTAAATTAAACCATATTATTAGTTCTTAAATTATGTACTTTGACATTTTCAATAATAGTGTGGAAGGAATCTTACTTCTATTATATAATTCATGAATGACTTTTCCTCACATAATAAACGATATCTCCATCAAATATTACCTTAAAATTTTCAAGGATATTTTTCAAATAAAAAATTTTCTATAATTTAAAGGAAATTTTCATATTTTAAATAAATGATTTAAAATTAAATGATTATTTTCCTAAATAAATATTACATTAATATAGTAGAGTAATTTTTGGTATATGAAAACAACCATCAATTTTAATTATTATTCATTGATTATATTATCCAATGATATCATATTTATTATTATTTGGATGTTTTATGATTATAATGAGGAAATATTGATGATACATGTTTTCTTCTCCTAGAGTTATGAAATAATGAAATGATAAAGGTTTTCATGATAGTATAGTGTACATATAAATGGATTAGGATTATGTTGTAGGTGGGACCATTATATAAATCCAATTAATTGGGTAATTATTAACTCTATATGATCTAAAAGGGTACATGAGAGATTATTTCAATCCAAACTATGTTACACATGTGGTTTTCCCAAGTATAAATCATGTACAGAGATGGTTTGCACAAGCCTAGTATAAAATGAATGTCTTAGTGGGTAGGCATTCCAAAAATATTAATGATTACAATTATGACACACATTCATGACATGATTATATGCTTATTTAGTTCTCTAAAGGCTCATATTATTATTCCCTTTTATGATTCATTTTTTATAAACGTCCAATATTTATACCATGAGTCATGATTATGAACTGTGAATTAATTAATATTATTTTCAAATGTTGATATCTTGTTCTTATTCTGTGATGATACTTTTATGCACAAAAATTATTATTTATTAAAATAAACCTTCTTTACCCTTAGTGAGTATCTAATCTCACCCTTTTTTATGATTCTATTTCCTAAGGATATGGATAAATGCTTTATGATTTATATATCTAAGGTGGGTTCAAGTTGTGAAGACTAAGAGGAATACGTTGTAGATTTTTTATTTAAAAGATTTTTATATATAATTTTTTCTTAAATTGTTAAACCATTACTGTTCATGTATGTATTTTAATGATATGTAATGAATATTTATCTAATAAGATGTAATAGGTATGATTGAAATGTTCTGATCACCTCTACAGTATTAATTGATTTAAAATAATTCTTCATTAACATCACACATCCAAGTTTGATTTAATCAACCCTAAAATTCTGTTCCATTTTATTTTAACATAATCCCTAGATAAATTTTATTTTTAATTATAAATATTTTACCTTGATGAATTTATTCCCCATTAAAATTATATCATTTTTAGTAATAATTCTCCTCCTCTTTAATGATGGTTTCCCCTCCTTGTCCATATTTTTCATTTACACCCATTTTGTACTTCATATTCTGAAACTCCAAATTTGGGTTATCATATGTGAACTTCATATTTTAGAATTTTTCATTTCTAATGAATATTTTAATTTCACTTTTTCTGTTTTTTATTTTAAGTAAAATAATGTAGAAATGGGGAAAAATTCAATCCCTTCAAAAACAACTGTTTTGTATTCCACAAATTTTTTTAAAATAATTATTTAATTTAAAGTATCTATAACTAAATTCTCCTTTAAAAAAGTAAGTGTTTTCCAAATATTTTCCTTCTATTTTTGCTGAAATTTTATATTTTTTAAGGCCCAATTATGGAAGATTATTTTTAATAATATATGTTTTCATAAGGTTTTTACATGACCATTTTTATCCATTTATGTATATTCCAATGATTTATTATTGATATTTCATTCAAAACATTAATTTTCAAAAATCATTCGTTTTGATACTTAAAAATGGATTTTTTTGAGAATGGAATTTTAATGTTAACCAAAATGTCATCAATGTCGCCAAAGGTAAGAGTTTTTTCTAAAAAACTCTCTTAGGATTTTGCTACCATTTTCATATTAATATCTAACAAAATTATTTCCTTCAAAGTAATTTTCATTGATCAAACTCTAAATTTTCTTATAAAATACTCTTTTTGTGAGACTGAATTATGCGTATCAAATGTTTACATTCATAAAAAAATAATGATACATTCTGGAAATTTTTGAAACATAATTATTATTATATTGGTTTGTTATAGGGTATTTAATGATTTTTTTCTTGTTTTGACATATGTATAGATGATTCATGGGTGGGTTCCTATATAACACATCAATCAATAGGTAGTTATTATATCACATGAGTTCAAATGGTACAAGGTAAGATTTATCGCAATCCAAATATTACACAGGAGGATTTTTCCCAAGACATAGGGTACATGAGATGATTAACCTCAAGATAAAGAGTACATAAGAGGATTTATAACTTGAGAGAGGGGACATAGGAGGATTTATCCCAAGTCAAAGGGGTTTATAGTAGGTTTTATCCTAAGCCCATGGATTAATTGGAGGACTATCTCAATCACAAGAAGGTACATGGTTGATTAACCCAATACTACCATGTAATGGATTTTTTAGTGGGTAACCTCAAAATATGATTTATATGATTATATTTATGTCACACTCTTATGTTATAATAATCTAACTATGATAATTCTCCTTGGATCCTGATTAATGTTTCCTGATTCCTCACACGTTTTCTATTTAATATGGGTCATAATATCATATTACATGTTCGTAAATCATGACTTGTGATAAAACAATATTATTAAATACACTTTTAATAAGATATTTCTCCTATGCTTATATTTACTCATATTAATATAATATAACACTTTATGAAGTTCTTATAATTTTCCATTACGGTGTATTAGATCTGATCCCAATCTTAATGTCCCCTTTAGTAAGTAATTTATATGATTATAACATATGATAAATCTATAAGGGAGTTTAGTGTGGTTCATTTATATACTAGTGTCAACAAATATTGATTATGTGGGTAGTCCATGAAGACACTAAATATTTGATTCTCATGTTTTTAGGTTTATTTATTTGATGGAATGATAATTCATGTAAATTAATGAAATACATGAATATGTTTAACTTTGGAAATTATTGTTGGTTTAAAATATTGAGTTGTTTTTATTGTATATTAACTAATTTATTTTATATATAAGTCTAGATAACACTATTCAAAACCCTTGGGATAAGTCTATGGGATATGTTTATGTAAAATATGGCATCCTAATGTATTGGTAAAGTAAATATTGTTGGGTTATCCTATAAAATACATCCACTTCTAGTTATTAAATTCAAGATGGGGTTGTTGAAAAAATTCACCGAGGGTAATCACTATGAAAAAATGTTGGTTGTGTATTGACCCAATATTTACTCTAGTGTACAATAAGTGATCCTTATACTCAAGACCCACCTAGATAATCATGGGATATAAGATTTGGTAATTCAAATTAGGTTTATGTACAATTTTAAATGATTTATTTTCTTATTTCTTAAATTAATTAGATTTATAATTAATAGAAAACACAACATTATGTGTCCATGGATGAACAGATAGAGTCATAAGATGAACCATTTATGACATAGTTAAATTGAATGATGTGTATTTTAAAATTAATATTTTATTAGAGAAGTACTTTGGGTTTGATACTTTATATTCATATTATAAATTACTATAATTTTATTCTATATCGTTGTAATCAATTTTGTTTTAATATTTAATAGAAACATTATCTTGGAAATGAAGCTAATAATGGAATGTATATAGAAACCACTATGTCATTTAACCCAATAAGTAAACATACTTGAAGGGTTAAGAATCATGTTATATTAATATTATAAAGGTAAAAGATGAGTTCCCCAGTCTCACATAAGAAAGTGTGTTTGAAACCATAATAAAAATTAATTCTTGATTGTCTTATCCATTTTTACTAGTGAGTGATATTTATTTATGATGATCAGGTATACTCTAAAAGTAATAAGGATTTGTTAAAACATCTATGGATTGTTCTATAAAATATTTTTTTCTATTTTTATATAGAAAGTATATATTAAATCTGAATCCCTAAATTATTGGATCCATTAATTTGTTTTCATCTATAATTAGTATGAATGTTTCTCTACTGTTTCAAAATAATTAATACTTGATTACTGATTGGAGCACCAAATTTATTAACTAAGATAATGAATCTTTATTTAATTATAATTGAACATTAAAACTATGTTATTTGGAACCATGTATTCTATACAATGTATTATTACACATAATAGATGATTAAATACATTTAAACAGTAAAAAATAAAAGGGGAAAATAAATTGAAAATCATATTATCATCATGAATAGAAATTTCCATGGACCATTTTCACATTTAATAATAACAATTACGGTAAGAAAACATAATTATAAATAGTAAAATTAAATGAGATTTCATGTTTTCAGATCTAAAACGAAAACATTGAGAATGAGAAGTGTGAATTGAATAAGTTTAGTAAGGCTATATATAGTAATTAAATCTATTCATTACAAATATTGTTTTTGAAAATATGATCATTGGTCATATATACAATAGGTATATTAAATTATTTTAGTGTTACATACAAATATTATTATAAATTTTAAAATATGATATGTTAGATATATAAAATTTAAAAAAAGCTTTCAAATTCAATGGATTATTAAGAATTTATTTTTTGAAAATAATTAATTATTTAATAGTGTGTGTTACCGAGTATATAGTATAAATGTAAATTATGTGTTCAAATAATAGATTTATTAATTATTTTTTTATTTTTCCCTAATAAGCCAAATTAAAATCATAAAATGTTATTATATATGAAGTAATATAATAACATCACTTAAATTATAAATCAATATTAAATATTATTAACAACACATAATGTTTAAAAACACAATTTTCTAATAATATATGTTTTAATTATAATTTATATATTTTTATCTAGAATATATATATCTATATATATTTAATTTTAAATTTACAAAATAAACCTTTTTTGACTTAATTTTATTAATAATATCCTATGATGAATTTTTCAGATTTTTAGAAAATATTTTATTTTTGTTGAATATAAGAAGATTCAAATTTACAAAAAATTATCAATTTTATAATACAAGAATGAATTAAACTGATTAGGAAAACATTTTATAAAATAAAATATATATTTAATATCTATTATAAAAAATTCAATAATATATTTTTTAATTTATAAAACACATGTTTATCTTTTGTGATACTCAAGTAACATATCACACTAAACACTATTTTTACATGCTTATAATAAAAATTAGTCTTTATGAGTTTAATAAATTAAATAAAAATATATATTATAATTTATTTCAACATGAAAATATTATAGAGAATGGTAAATTACATTTTTATCTATTATGATTATATTAGTAATATAAAAGTTCATTACGATGATAATAATGAAAGAGTTATTTTAAATGAACTATTTTTTTATAATTATTCAATCTTTATCTGGTAAATTAAATCTATACAATTAAATTGCTCAAGTAATATTAGTTTAAACATATAGTTAATTATATAAATATTAATTATTTTTTTAATCGATATTAAATATGATCAATAAGATATAATGGAAAAAAATCATTTTTCTACTAATATTGTTATTTATATATTATATATTTTAATTTAAAATCTTATTTTCTCAAATTTATTAATAGAATTAAATTATGTATATATTAAAATTATGTTCAAAAAATAAAAATTAGATAATATGCGTTACATTATATTTTTAAAATAAAATATAAATTAAATAGTTAAAAACCATTTACCAACGTAAAAATGAAAATATAATAATGTAAAAACCTATCATAAAAGAATTTAAATATGCCTAAAAATTCTTCCAAAGTATTTTATGAGTGTTTATCAATCTAATATCACCCAAAAAATAAATTATTTTGATATTTTGTATTAGTTTACCATGTAATAGTGTGTTCGTATCATGGAAGTCAGAAGGGTGTTCACCAATGTGCCATATTCTTCACTTATAATAGGGGATCACTAATATCCCTAAATGGTTACCCATTATATTATAATTTGTATTGTATATCTTAATAAATTAACTTTAAAAATTAATTCACTAGTATTTAATCCTTTTGACACTATTTTTTTTTCTTAAGGCCTTTACTTCTAATGAAATCCCTAAGATAAGGTCTAGTCTGAAATATACACACTACCTTCTTCATAACATTTTTTATTAATAATTCTCTTAAAAATATATTATAGACATAATAATATAATTAAATAAATATATTTTTAATAATTATATTTTAATATATTAATTAAATAACGATTATTTAGTCCTATCTATCAGCTATTATAAACAAACATGTTGGTCGTGCATTGTGTGGACTACGGCCTCTGCAAAACAATATCTTCCATTTTTTCATCACAAAAATTAATGGAAGATAAAAAGGATGTTATGGATGAATAAATATTATATAATTAACATAAATATAATTCTGAAATTTAAAAATTATTATTTACCCTCAGTCCCTCTCATTCATTCAGAAACAAAAAAATTAATAGTGTGTACTTGTAGAATTCTGATTCCATGAGCAATGAATTTATTTTCATCACAACCCATTAATGGTTGGAATTAAAAATATATTACATAAGATATAATTATTATCATTATACTATTAGGATTATGAATATGAAGAAACTATTTTTCAAAACTCTTATACCATAGTTTCCAAATATAAGGAGTTATGAAATAATTGATTGAACATCCCTGAGTATCTGATTTAAAGGAAAATTATTTTAAAAATATGTAAAAAAAATATTATATATAGATATTATAAAATAAAATAGGTTATAATAATTATCATGGTTATATATCTAATGATATTAATTTAATTGCATCATAATTTACATTCACATACAGTGAAATTTTGGACATGATGTAAGGGTTTCGTCTCAAAATTTCCATCATTGAGATATTTTTTTATTCTTATAAATTTATTAAAATGGTTTTTATAATTAAAATTGGATATATAAAACTATTAATTATCATTATTAATGTCATTTTGACTTGAAAATAAATCTTTCTCTATTTAAGGGGTTTTATTAGGATGTTTATTTAGTTGAATGGGTATCATCTCTATCACCCTTCAATGGGCCATGCTTTGATATTATGCAGCAATTTTAATTTTTATGTTGTAACTACTTCCCCTGTAACACCCCAAGATTTCGTAGTACGTTATTTTTTCAACGTAATTCAATAACTTGCACTACACGAAACACTGAGTTCAAGCACACCATGACTTACTAAACTAGCAGTTCAGAAGAGGTTATGAATAGTATTAACTGAATTTTGAACATTATATAATCCTTATAATTATAGAATCAATATTATGAGTTTCCTAGACATAATGTAAGGACAAATACATTTTTTCTGATAAAAGAAGTATTTTTTAAAAAATGAAATTATACTACCTTTTAATGGAGAACTCTTTTTAAATCTAATATTTGAAACTTTTACATATTTAATATGACAAAATAAGATTCTTCTTTAGAATTAGGACATAATAATTTAGTTTTAATAAATTTTTGGTGTTTTTATGATATGTTTCGTATTTGGGTGAATAATGCAAAATACTATATTTTAACTTAAAACAACTTTTTAATTAAAAATAATTTATAGTGTTGAGTTATACATTTTAATGGTTTGGAAGTATAATTAGATTATATTTTTACCATTTAATTAAATGATGGCCATTTTAAGTAATTTCACTTTGATATTGGACATAAACAAGTGGAAATCTTTTGATAGATATTATTTCTTAAATATACGCCATTTGGTTTTGACAAAGGAAATTAATTTTAAATTAATAAATGAAAATTTTATGTTTTGAATTTGTTAAAATAGACTTCAATTTTTAATTCGGAATATCTAAATTAGCCTAGGATGAATTTTTGTTATTCTTCTGAAAATATTCAATTTTTTATGAATTGTGAAAAAACACTGAGTTATCGTTGAAAATATAATTTTTATTTAAACAATCATTTATTGGAAATAATAACCTTTAAGTTTTATTTACCACGGTTAAAAGTAAATAGGGTAATTAAGGATAAAAATGATATTATTATTACCCTAACACATGTTCTAATTCTATTAGATAAGTGTAATTCGACCAAAAACAACCCTATGAATAAAATATGACCCTTTAGGTCCACATGGATTAGATTAAGACATTTATTATTATTTTATCAAAGAAGAGTTAAAATAGATAAAATCAAAGTTTAACAACTAAACCGTTTTAATATAGGGTTATACATAATATAAATTCGACTGTAAATATTCATTAGAAATCTAAAATTATTTAATACATAATGGTATTTTTTATAATTTTTAGCAGTTAAATAATTAAATATATTAATGAAACGATGATTATGCAGTAATTACCTTATTAATTAAAGAATCAAATAAATGGTATAATAAATATTATAATAATTATAATTTCAATGTTTTTATGACTTACACGAATTTTCTAGGTGAATATGACATGTTAGGATTGATTCAATGTATTTTTTTGAAGTAATCATGCTGTTATTATTTTAACAAAAAAATACCAAATAGTGTCAAAATTGACATTAAATAGTTTTAAAAATAAATATTATATTATTAATTGATATAATGGTCCTAAAGATCTAAGGGTCGGCCAAAAGACTTATATAATAATATATATGACATTAGTGAACCAATTTTGGTTCTCTTAGAAGTATATAGTATGTTTATAAACCATATATTATAAAAATACAATGAGACATGGTAAATGTCAAACTATTTAAATGAGAGATAAATATAAATGATAAGGATAATATAGTGAACCAAACCTATCTAAAATCTATTGGTTGAAAGGATTTCGACCCATCCCCACCTTATCCTAAAAATAACTTACTTTGGAGCCATTATAAACCGAATATGAGTTTATTATAAAATAATATTTTAAGTTTTTTCTAAGGTTCCTATCACCCCTCTTATTAAAGGGCACCCCCCATTCTCTCAAATTCATACCTTCAAAGCCTTTTGTTTTGGCCAACCCTGCCCAAATATCATCTCAATTTACCTCCCCTTATCCTAGAGTCCTTCATTTAGTAAGAAATCCATCTTATGGAGCAATTTTGATCAAATCAAAATGAAGAACTCGAAGATGAGGTAAAAATTTTACCACCTCTTTCAAGTTCCTTTCTTCTTCCACTTCCTTTTTATTTGTTGTTTCCATTCTAAGATAATAAATCATGTATCTTCTATACACTGTGATGTTATTATAAATATGTTACAACCAAATTCATTATTATATCTGTCCCTTGAATGACATGTCACCAAATGTGCGTATGTATGGCATACCATCTCCACATCGTGGTGTAATTGTTATTCAATACATTATTATTTTTATGGGTATAATAGTGATGTTTAATTCATGTAAATAATAAATATAACATTATAATTATTCTATATATATGATACACCATCCAATTATATATTATTTTAATATCAAAAGAATTATATTGTCGCTCGAGCGTACGAAAGGGTGGGTGTGGCTATTTTCTGCAGTTATAAAATCGTCGAATCTTCCCTTACAAGCTTATAAGAAAATTTAAAAAGAAAATGTTTTCATACATAATTTTTTGATTTTTAAATGATTTCAAAAAGGAGATATTTCTCTAAAATAGTTTTGATTCCATCTATGTCAACATCTTTTGATGGATTTCAATCTTATTTGAAGTTGATTTATTATGATACAAAACTTCCATATTGTATTGAAGGTTTTGTGATATGTTTGACTATGGATGTGTTATTTTTACACCATTAATAGTTTATGGAGAAAGTATTGACATTTCGTATGCTATTTTTAATATGATTGTTTATGTTATGTTTAAACCTTTTTATATGAGGAATGCATTGGACTTAGTAAGTGACGGGTGGAGCCCGCTATATTTCCCCGATGCATCGGTTGGTCTCATGAGACAAACTAGTGTCCGACAAAAGGCCTTGAAAAAATCTTCTTTGTAGTATTGGAACAAGGCCTTCACTATGTGGTTATGATATCATGTAATTATGCATTCCATCATTACGAAAGTGGTTATTGATATTCCATGTGATTATTCTACTAATAGAATATCCATGTGCAAAAGTAAATGGAATTATTTCATTTTATATTTGCTATATTATGCTAATGTTCAAGTTTAAAAGGATTTTTTTTTATTTATACATTTCCCTAAATGGTTAACATTATTTATGAAAGTTTCTGCTATATTGTTATCCTTTCTGAGAATTTGATCTCACCCCTTTCAATGTTTTATTTTTCCTAGGATGTGATGAAGTATTTTATAAATAACCTGCAGGGATAATATACGTGGATATGAAGAAAAGATGTTGTTGTAGTTTTTTTTTCACTTTATGATGTAATGTAAGACTAATGAATATATATAGTGTTTCCAAGGATACTGAACTAATTGGTCTTTTGAGACTTGATCTTTTGTGATCATGCCAATGTTATGTAATAATGCACCGACTATGGGTAAATGGGGTCGGGGTGTTACATCCCCCATGATACATAATATTTTAAATCATTATTTAAACATAGAAACAATAATTATATTCATTATCATCATTTTTGTGGGCTTTCATTTATGTATTACCTAATTTATAAGGGGGTTTCATAACTCAATATTATTTCTGGGGATATAGTATTTCACTTTGATTTTTATCTTCAATTTAATTTGTAATACCCTAAATTTAAATTTTTCTATCATTTTTTATTGCAATATTCTATAATGGTTCATTCTAATCATTTTTGAAAATTAAACTATGTTAAGAATAATTTCTATCAATTTAAATGACAACTTCTTATACTTTTCCATAATTACCCTTTATTATATTGTGGTCCATTTTAATCCAAACCCACATTAAGTGTTATTTCAAGTGAATATTATATTTACATACTTTTAATTTCAAATAAATATTGAATTATCATATTTTATGATTAGTTATTTCAATAAAGGTATTTTAAAACATTGAAATTGATCTTCAATACATACATTATGACTGTTTGGTTGTTTATTCTATTTATTTTTCTCCCCTATATGAAATAATATTCTCATTTAAATTTTTTTATATACGTTCCTTAAAAATATTCAATGGAAGATAAATTTCATTTTTGGTGTTATAATTTTTTTTAGTTTCATTCTAGTTCCCATCTAGTATGTAAACCCATTTAAATGCAATTTTCATATTTATTGAATCAAGAATAGTATAACCCCTGTAAAATTTTTTATGAACCATAAATTGAATATAAAGATTAGAATTATTATACTGATAATAAAATAGGTTAATTTTTTTTAAAAAATAATAACCTCTTTATTTCTTTTAAAATTCCCTTACATATTTTTTGAAGTATAAACAATGTGGTTTGTTTTAATTATTACTTCTCCTAAAATCATATGATGAATTTTATCCATTGGAAATAAATCTTGAAGACCTATATACCATTTTAAATAATTAATTTACAAGGTAAACTAATTCCATTCTATATTTTGAATAACTCTTATTTGAACTTATTTTATTACTTGAATCATAATTATGAATCCCACATCCATCTTAGGGGTTTTCATCATTCTTATAATTTATGTATGGTTTTTTTCAATCAAATAACATTTATATTTAGGGTTTTAATTTATGTGAGGGATGTCCTGAGTATTATATAAACCTTAATGGAATGGGTAAATAGTTTTACATAATGATTTGTTATTGAAAGGATTTGGAAGAAAACAAATCCACCATGGAAATTTTTTCATGTTATATAGATTTTCATAGAAGTAACTACTAACTTATTTATTTATATCATGTTTTATGTTGTTTCGAAATTTTTATTATATTATTATTTAATTTCATTATTCTATTTCCCCTTTCTTATGATCACCATATTTATGATATCATGTTTTTTTCAACTGAGACTCATGTTATGATTTATTTCCATGTTTTTTCCGTTAATGGGATTTCAAGATCACAATTTTTCTTATAAATCATTCCAAGGGATATCCTACAAAGTTTTATACTATTTATTAGAGTTAGAAGAACTATGCTTATTTTTGAATAAATATTATGTTTTTTTGATTAAAATGATGTATTTGTATGTCTCATATTATAATGATAGTTAACCTTTAGATCCTTTAATTATATTTGATAGAAAATAAGGCTAAGTATAATGAAATATAACATTTTTAAGGATAGGTTTGCAATAGCTTATATCAATTGATGGTTTGATTATTTTTTAGATTAGGATGATATAACATAATGAATACCCTAAGGATAAGTCTTTGGGATAAGCCTGTGTATATGAAAACATCTTAACATTATGGAAAATTAGAGATTGTATGATTTTATCATTAAATTACGTCACTCTCTGGATATTGGAAAGTGGATATAGGTTATTCAATAGTTGGACCAATATGTAATTACTAGGAAGAGGGTGTTTTAGTTATTTACTAAATAATGTCTTAGTTTACAAAGAATTGTCTTAACAACAAACCTGTCTAAACACAACCAAGGGATATGAATGTTCTGATCATGTTATCTTTAAGAACAACTATGACGGATGGAATTTGTAGTTACATAGTTGGAATAGGTTGATAGATATAATATGTCCCAAAATAATGTAACATAGGTTAAAAAATACTTAGATATGTATATCTAAACAAATTATGGGCTAAGGTGTTGATATAAAAGGGTAAAATATTTAATAGGTGAATCCATTTTATGTTATAAATTGTGATAATCTACTAATGATGTAAAATATTTTTCATCAATGTGAACAATTGTGGATTTAGTCACAATTGGAACCAAAAGGAGCCAATTTAACCTTGGTTGTGAGGGAAAATGTGATGATTTCCTCATTGATCATCACATTAGAATGGGTGATGGGCTATGAAATTTGGTAATTGACCAATAAAATATATCATAAAACATGATTAAACATGTTACTCAATTTGAAACCCCGAGTACAGCAAATAATATAATTATCGCGGATCATGAAAATTTAGGCGATAAATATGATGAAAGAAGGAAGATTAAACCACCTGTATTTTTAAAAATATAGGAATAAGTACTACATAAACTACACCAAGTGGACTAGAAAAATATTTACTTGTAGAATAATTGGTCATGGTGAATAAACTATCAAAAAAATATCAATATTTTTCTTAGAAATATTGGATTAAAAATCATGAATCCAAAAGAACCACTAACTATCCAATTCCTTATATTTGGAAAACATGGAAATTATCTAAGTCAATTCCAAATATAAAGGTAAATAAGGATGAAAATCATAAAAAAAATTCCATGTCTAATGGAATAAGTGAAAGCCTATGAAACCAAAGAATTAGAAATGACATTTCCAAATGATGTGGAGTGAGAAATTTTGATTATCCACTGAATAATTGTGAGTATTATGTTTCTATCTTGTTTAACCAACTCCTTAATTCCTTAAATGTTTTTTAAGAACATAAAATTATTTTCTCTATTTACAAATAAAGAATTATTAATAAAAAAATATAGTGGTTTGATTATTATATTCCAAGTTTATGTAAATGTAATTATATATTATAAAATTCATATTATCAACACATGAAAAATATAATGTGATTTTTGGAAATGGATTGGTGATCTCCACAGAGAGGGAAAAAAATATTTGGAATAACGAGTTATACTTTTATATCGACCTATGATCGTCTATGCAAGGACTATCATGAAAACCCATTATATTAAAATTATACAACATGTGTCTCAAAAACAAATATTGATTAACTCTTTAATCAAATAGTTGGATAAGACTAAATATTTGTGATAATCCTATTTTTGGGAAAACCATATTTCTCAAGTGATTTTATGGTTTATATAACACTCCAAATTATATCTTGAGCGAAAAATATCTAAAACCCTTATTATTCACAATAAAAGTAAATAATTGGAATTATAAATGCATAATATATTTAATGGTGTAATAATATTACATCACATGTTTTAGGATCCATTAATTTATCCTCATAATTATAATTTATGTTTCTCTATTCTTTCAAATGAATTTACACATAATTAAATATTAATCCATACCACATATGGACTAATATAAGGAATCCATCCTAAATTATAATGGAACACTACAATGAAGATCTAACAAACCATGTATCACATGTAATGGATTATTACACATCACGTATGATTACATCCATTAAAACAAAAAAAATTCAAAGGGAAAAATAAATTGAAAAGAATAATATATTTAGAACTAGAAACTGCAATGGTCCACCATTTCCTTTATTAATCTACATTATTTTAATAAAAAAAACAATGAAAATGAATACCATGCAATATGAAATCATGTTATCATATCTAAAATGAAAACTATTGAAATTATAATAGTGAATGGAATGTCGTTAATAATTATATATGGAAATGAGATGTTTTCATTGAAAATATGGTCATTAAAAATATGTTCATTGATAACATATCAAATAGTTATAAAAAATTAATTTATTTTTAATTAGTTAATTTTAAATATTATAACTCATAATTAAATAAAAAAGACGATAGTAAAATATTATATATATATATATATTCACATTATGTATTATTGTTATTTTTAAACTATGATAAGATTAATATATATAATTCATTCAAATATTTCATTATTAATGGAGTAGTAATAATAATCTTTCCTAAAATAAATAATTAATAAATGGTATTTATTAAAGTGTATTTATTATATACGCAATATTTTCCAAACGAAGTGTTTCACCAAGTGTTGTATATTTTTCCATAATAAAATAAATTTAATGATTAAAATATTATTATATTAAAAATAATATATCAATATAAATTAAATTTGAAATTGATAGAAAATCATATTAATGACAAATAATTCTTTAAAACAACATTTTCCAAAAAAAGAAGTTTTATTTACAAATTATATAGTTTTCCTTAGAAGATAAATAAATAAAAATTATAATTTGTATTTTATGAAATATAATTATTTTTGAATTATTTATATTAAAAATAGGATAATATTAAGTTTAGGTATTTTTTTTGAAACAATAAATTTATAGGTGAATAATTAAAATTTCCTTTTTTCTTAACGACTATCACATTTATAATAAAATAATAAAAAAATATTAAGAATTATTTTTCATAAAAAATGTAGCTAGTATGTAATTTAATTCATTTAAAATTAGTATCTTTAATTTATAAAATTCAGGTTTAACATTTTTGAAACTAGCATAATATTTTAGGAAAATAAATATTTTTGCATGCTTATAATGAAAATTATACATTATCACATTTAGAAATTATATATACCCTAATTTATTTCCTAATTTATTTATTTATGTAAATATTTAAATGAATGTAAAATTTATTTTTTATTCATAAAAAAATAAAAATATTTGTGTTTGTTTTTGTGATAATGACGACAATGTTTCTAAATAAGAATTATTTTATTAAAATTAACTTATTTTTAACTAAAAAGAAATTTGTCTAATTTAAATGATGAACCTTATATAATTTTTGATGTTATATATAGTTAAATTAATACTCATTTAATTTGTAATCAATACTAAATAATATTAATAACCCATAATGTTTTAATTCAATTTTTCTATAAAAACAGATGTATATATAAGTTTTATTAATTTAAAAGTTTTTACATATTTATTAATTTGATTATAAATAATTGATATTAAATTTATGTTTAAATAATAAAAAAATTTATAAGAGTTACAATATATTTTTAAATATAATATAAATAACTAAGTTAAAAAAATTTAACAAGGTAAAAAAAAAATGTAACAATTTAACAACACATAGTTAAATACATGAAACCTATTTAAATCATGTGTTGATAGTATTTTATGAGAAATTATATAATTACCCCGAATTTACATACATATATATTACATCGTTGTAGTGGAATATTCAGTACATCGCAAAAGTACATTCCTGAGCACTATATATGTTTACTGTGTTTAGAAACATGGAAACAAAATCATATATCATTGTGGAAGATGTTAAACATCTCCCATAAAGATCTTCACCTTTAGTAATTCTTCCTAAAATGTTTCTTAATAACCTATGTAAAGGAAACCTAAAAAATAGGTGATCTTCAATGCTCAGTAGGGGTAAAAAAATAAAAATCATAAGCATAACATGAGAAAAGGATATGAAACTTGAGAACAAAATTTTAAGATCATTCCCTACATATAATAGGTAATAATAAATATTTTTAGTTAATAAGACATGAATTATAATGAAATCAAGATCATAATCCATGAAATCCTGAAATTGGAGTGAAACATGGAATTCTGGCAAATATATAAGCATATTATATGATTTCGACAATAGCCAAGGCATCACTACTAAGACCATATTGGTAGTATGGGTTCACTCCCCATAACATCATGGAAGTCATGGTTAACTCCCATGTCTATAAGTAATATTTAACTTCTTATACCATCTTGGTAGTCATGGTTCACTCCCATAGTCATCTTAGTAGCATGATTTCACCCCTCATACAATCTTGGATGTTATGGTGAAATCACATTTCCATCATAGTAGTCATGGTTTTCTGCAAAGACCATACTTTTCTATATCATGGGATATAAATCATTATCCGATACATTGGATGGATATATAGGTCCCACCCATAATATAATGAAATCATACATACATGTGCCACTAAATTAAAAAAAATCATATCATAACCCATGAAATGAAATTGGTTTTATAAACATGTAATCATATAATAACTGAGGAAAAAAGATACATGTTTAATAATAATTTCATAAAAATAATAACTCTTGAAATAGGAATATATTTCATAAATGTATAAAATTAGAAATATAAATTGATTTCATAGACATATAGTGAGTAAAAGAAAAATGAATTTCATTAATACAAAACCCATAAAAGTCAAACGTGTTTTACAAAGACCATGATAATAAGCATAACCTATTAATAAAATGGATATCAATGGAACCATTATATCATATCCTAGAAGGGAATGAGTAACATCAAATGATTCTATATTAGATGGAAATTAATTTCTAAATATCATCCAAAATAATTTCTTGAGGATAATATATTTCATTCTTTGAAAAATGTATTTTAATACAAAAAACCATTTCATAATAATTTTCATTGAAAATACCATTAAAAATTAAAGAATAATTAAATCATTTGAACCCTTTTACCTTCAAACATAAAAAATAATCATCAAAAAAATTTAAAAATATTTTCCTTCAAAAACAATTTTAAAACATATAAAGAAACCATGAAAATGTTTTGAAAATAATTTCTTCAAAAATATTTTGAATATTTATAAATAGAACATTAATACATTTTGAAAAATAATTTCATTGAAAATACTTTGAAAATTTATTAAAAAATATATAAATAATTTTGAAAAACAAGTTCAATTCAAATACATTGAAAATATATAAATAATACTTGAAAAATTTTTAAAAAACATTTCCCTTGAAACTACTTTTATAACTTATAAATAAACATGGAAAATGTTTTGAAAACCATTTTCCTTGAAAACTTAAAAAACAAGTGGAAATATTTTTGAAATCTATTTTAAATAAAATATTATAAAAGAAGATTGAAATTTGTATTGAAACCATTTTTCATTAAAACATGTAAATTAAACTTGAAAATGTTTTACAAACAATTTTTTTTAATACTTATAAAATAATATTTAAAACATCTTCAAAATCATTTTCCAAGAAAGATTATAAAATATGTTTGAAAACATTTTGAAAACCATTTTCATTGAAAATACATTTAAAAACAAATTTCATAAAAAATAACCATTAAAAATGAAATTAAATCATTAAAGGATTAATGACAAATAAATTTGTACATGTACTATGAGGTAAAAAGAACATACCTTTTTCATGGTAAAAAGAATAGAAAATTTCATAATTCAGAAAGAAACAATAAGATTAATTTGAAATTATTTGTAAAATAAAAAAGGGGAGAAACATATTTTAATGATTATAGGTTCTTATTAGAATATTCCTGGGAATTATTTAAAGAAATCAAGGTTTTTAAAGAACATAGAATTTAGACCAAAGAGAGGGTAAAGTCAGGCTTTCTAAAAAACAATTTCTTAACTATATTATGTACTATAGAGTATGAAATAGTAATAATATATGAAAATATCATTAATAACTTGTAGAAAATAAAATTCATGAATTTATTGAGAGATTATAAATAATAATTCATCAAAGGAACCATATACATAAACAATCTCAAAATGTAATGAGATTGTTTCAATAAACTCTTATCACTTGGTAAATTGGGATCATACACTCCATGTAAGAAAATAAAATTACATGAATCATAGAGTCTCATGAAACTAATTCGGTTCATGATATAAAATTTATAATGCATGTATATATACCAAAATAAATTAAAATTTATGTTTAGAAAAAAACATGAGTCTCAAAGAAGGGAAATTGAGACAAACCTATTTTCCTAATTTGGAAGCATTTGAAACATAATACCTAGGAAAAAAGGACCATAAAATGGATTTGTAAACACTAATAAAGTTAATTATAATCATACTTTTATATATTCATGGGTCGTATATACACCAGACAAAAATAATGTGTGGTGAACATAGAATGTATCTCACATAGGTAAAAAGTGAGAGGAAAATACCCTTACCTTGTGTGTTGACTCTCACAATACATGTTCAAAAAAATTATATGAAAAATATAAATTTATTATAAATATTTTAGAGAAACATATTATTATATTAAATACAATATATTGCTTTATTACGACGTTATATTACCTGCTAGTTAACAATCTTATGTTAAGGGTTCACTTTAGGTAATATTCACTTTATTATTCGCACGTGTCTGAATTTATAATATCATTAGTATTTATACATTACTTTTTGATTTCAAGAATTTATACAATGATAAAAATATCATTTATATAAATTATTTTAGTGCTATTATAATATATTGAATATATAAGTACGAAACAAAATGCACTGTTCATGGAGACGTTAGGCCGTACGTACACATGAACGCCATTTTTGATTAACCATCATGTTTATAGAATAAAAGTAAAAGTCATATATGTATAAATGCATATATATATATATCATTATTTTAGTATAATTTATATATCATATATATCTTATATATTCACTAAAACCATTTTGAATACAATCCATGTGGTGTATGAATGGATCATATCGCTTTGAGGTGGCGGTTGTCCACACTTCCTCAAAAAAAATTATCAGGTTATCAAAAAATGGAAAGAAAAAAAGGTGTTTTAAAAATAAATAAATATGATTAAAAATATTATAAATTTAACATATTACACATATTAATACAGTTTCCATCATAATTTACTCTATGGTAGGTGGTTATGGAAAACCTATCAATCATTGTTTCATGTGATAGTTGTTCGCCGTACACAGAAATAGTATGCTCATTACCCAGTAGATGCAGGTGTGTTTATGTGTAGGTGGAACCAGTTACATAAAAACATACTATTATATTTAGGATACAATTTTTTATATATTCAAAGAATAAAGAGAGTTGTAGGGGTGGAGAAGAAAAATATATGAAATTACTTGAGAGAAGACGTTACTAATTAATAGGGCAACTCCTTTTGGTTTGTTCTAAAAGGATAATTTAGGAATTTGGGGAAGTGGATTGAGTAGATCCAAGACAAACCTATGATGTCTGATGTGTGTGAAGAATTGGGATAGATGGTGGCCTTTTATATGGAATGAAAAGTTATTTTTGTGATCAAGTTAGGTGTACACAAGTTCTTAAAAAAAGCCATATGAAAACAAACCTAAATCAATAATGGATGTTTTTGTCCAAATAATGTCCATAAAATGGTTTTTGGTAATATGTATAGGTCATTTTAACCCATAATATCAAGTTTTAATCCCTAATTAAGCTTATTTAACCATAATCGATGTGATTAAATTTTATCACATTTAGGAATAATTTTGGTAAAAAATTAAACATGAACTAATTTGAATCTAAATATTATAATGTTTAAAATGTTTTATGTTGGTTTTTAAAAATTCAGTTCACTGAAGCAGCAAAATTAAGATTAATGCTAATACCACTAATGAGATTAAATTACTTGTCTTTAAAGTAGAAATAATTTCAAAAGATTAATACTTTTTTATATCAAATTTAAAATAGAAATTCATTCTAATGACATAAATTGTATTAATGGATATAATATTGATCAAATTTGACTATAAATAAAATATTATTAATAATTTATAATTAATAATTATTTAAATGAAAAGTCGTTTGTTTCCTAAAGAATAATATTTTTCACTCTCCATAAAAAAATGATGCTTCACAGAAAAATCCCCAACATTCAGCCAAATTAGTTTCAACATTAAAAATTAAAAAATGGCATTTATTTTATCAAATTCAATTTTCAAATCTATCTAAATTTAAATTTATTATTAAAAGTGGTTTATTTGATAAAATGATATTTTTAAATATAGAAAGGTTTACCAAAAATCATATCATTTATCATCGATATTTTTTATCTATTTGAAACAATTATAAATAATATTTGAAAATTAATTTTTACTATTCATATAAATATTTTTAACGGCTAGGTTATAATTATAAAATTATAAAAATAGAATTTTGTTTCATAGAAACATCAGTGCTACGTGCAACAAACGCTAAGTCTATGTTGCGGTTTGTGTAATTCAATTTGGTATTGCGTGTAGAAATTGACAAGTCAATAATTCCTATAGTGCAAGACAAGTCAGTATTGCATGTGAATATAATTTTTAAATTATTGTTTATATATATATATATATAAAGAACTATTTTCAGTGGAACGAGATATAAAAACTATCAAAAAGATAAATAATTTGGAAAAAAATTCACACAATCTATTGGTGTTACATTCTACCCCCCTAAAATTGAATTTTTCCCTCAAAATTCATCTGGGCTATGAAAGGTTTAATACATTATAGTTTTTTTCATAGAAACCCTCCTTGTAAAAATGAATTCTAAAACATCCCTTAAAATGGAATGTTAGAACCACAACTGCTACCCAAAGTAATATATAACTGGGATTCCACATAGGAGAACATGAATTATGAGTGAATATTAGAAGTAGAGGACGCATAAAAATTTATAAAGATTGACTAAGGTCATCATTCCCAAATAGATGAATGATCATAGAAAATATTTGGGCCTAAAATTTAGAAATATGTGATGATTTATAAGGCCATTGGTTCAAAAAAGGTATGGTATTTAGGAAACAATTCTCTTTTTGTCATTATCTTCATGTTTAGTAATTATTTTGTAGACCAAGAATATAAGGAAATATATGGTTGTGATATATTTCAATAAAAATGTCATTAGTTATTTTTACATTTATTAATTTATAATTCCTTCATTACTTCATGTAATGGACGTCAAAAAATTGACATTATTTCATGATGTGAATAAAATACTATTTTATCAGATCTTAAGGCACATAAAATAATGAAAAGCATAACTCATTATCTATAAATATTATTAAAAACTAACATTGTTAATACATTAATCTATAAACATAGAAAGTAACTCAATTGTATCCTTATAAATTATTTTCCATTAAAAAATAATTAATCCTTATCCATGACATAGTGTATACTAATGGTATGCATGAAACCCTTATCTTCCTTCATTAATGAGTTCAAGACCTACAACCAAGCTGTAATTCCTTGGTTGTCACCCAAGACAAATGATGTCTTTTCAAAAACCCCACTAATAAAATTTACAAAATATATAATATGGGCATACTTGAAAGAAGGTTAATAAGAAAATTGACATTTAATCATGGTATTAAATACAAAATCATTGCATAAATACTTCCTCCAATGTTTAACTTAAAATTTTCATTAATGGATAACCATATAACCCATCTCAAAGAAGAAAACCCAAAACATTAGAAAGTGTGTAATGAAATAAGATTAACATTTATTCCCCCATATCACAAAGTATCTCTTGGTTGTCACTTTACAGATATGTGAATTACCGTAATTACATTCATAAAACATGCATTATTCATTATTCGAATGATTATTGGATATATTCTAGAAATCCAAGTTGTTGTAAACTACATCCATGACAGCACAAACTACATTTCAACAAGTAGTTAATTAGTTACAAGGTAAACATTACCACCCACTTTACATATTAATATCCCATATGTCTTTATCCAATAAAATTATCAAGACATAAGGAATAATTTATGTGTTACCTTTCCCTTAATTATGTGTTTTTCATGGATATCACCTTTCCAATATATCAATTTTCTATTCCATCAGAAACATTCATCATGTTCTTGTAAATCCATATATAGGAACAAATACTAAACAATAATTATATATTTCACCATCCATATAACAATCTTCTTGAATCAAAATACATAAAAACATCGATTACTTCATCCTCGTTCCATTGACAAGGCTACCTCATCATAATACCTATTTTATTTCACATTTCAACTCTTATGTCTTCACCATATGAAATGTAACTATTACATGTACCACCTTTCTGCTCATCATCAAGAGTATTCCTCTTGGGACATTTAGATGAGTAATTATAGTTTAATCCCCTATTAAAACACATAACCTTTTTATGAAAACATAGGTATTCCAATATTCCCATCAATTTCATTAACTGAACTCTTCATTTATACCTTGTAGATACTTTCTCAATGTATTTATTTACCATTATCAAAACATCTTCTTGTTCCTATAATAAATTCACTTTGAAGATTATTTACACATTATTAACACAAATAAAACTGAAAATTCATTCCTCCATGGTATCTATTACCTGAACTATCAGTGAACTCATTTATCTTCCTTGGTGAGTTAGATAATTGGTTATGTTATTTGTTTTTAATAATGTTTTGTAAAAAATGATTATAAATAATCACAACATATTTCACTCTAGTTACTATCCAACATGAATTCTCATCATCAAATCACTCATCACAATGAACATTAATCCAGTTCATTCTGGATCCCTCCATTGATTACATCAAGATGAATACTATGAGCAATGAATACAATAAAATAAATTTAGTGTCCCAGGATTGGCATACATGGAAATTAAATATTTTTAGATGAATATTCAATAAATTAAAATAATACATACCTGAAGACCATAATAGTTTAATGTCTGTGGAAACATGGGAAAAATATTCTATCTTAGTGAAAGATTATCAATATCTCCCATAAATATCTCCACCTTTAGTACTTCTATATAAATACATTCTTCATAACCTTGGGAAAGAAAACTTTATAAAGGGGTTCGTTAAAATGCTCAGTATGGGTAAACAAGGGAGATACGTAAGCATAATAATGATCATAAGGGTATGATAACAAGACCATGAAAATATAATATCATACCATACATATCAAATATCATAATAGAAATCATGTGATAGTGATTTGAAGTCAATATGACATTAATCATAATGAAATATGATTTCAAAAACTAAGAATGAATAACATAGGAATAAAACATGGAAGTTATGTCAAATACACAATCATATACCAAATATTTCCATAGTAGTAAACGAATCCTTTCCATGATCATCTTAGTAGTATTGGATAAGTCCCCATACTATCTTTGTAGCAAGAGTAAACTTCGTATACCATCTTGGTAGTAATGGTTCACTCCCATAGAAATATTAGTAGCATGAGATCACTTATCATAACATCATGGTAGTCATGGTTCAATATCATGGTCATCTTAGATTTTAAGGTTTACTCACAAGACCATTTTAGATTATCTCGTGAGATATAAATCTTTACCCAATGCATTCGAGGGATAAATAGGTCCCACACATCTCATAATGAAATCATAAATACATGTTTTGAAAGATAATTAAAAAAAATTACATAACCCATGAAATGAAATATGTATCATAACCATGTAAACATATGACTACCAGTGAAAAAACACATGTTTTATAAACTGTTTTTCAGAATTTAACCTTTGAAAAGAAGCAGGTTTCTAAATCATATAACCCATGAAAGAGAAACAATTTCCTAAAATATCATTTAATCAAAACATAATCCATTTGTGAGATATAATTTGAATGGAAACATTAAATAATTTCCAAATAAATTAATGAGTAACACCTATGGATGTTATCATATATAGAAAATGATTTATAAATATTTTTAAAATAATTTCTTGGTGAAAATATCCATTCTTCATTGAAAAATGATTTCTATAACACCAAACATTTAGAAATCCTTTTTATTCCAATATATATTTGAATAAATGTAGAGAATATTTTATAAAAATAATACATTTTTAATATCATTTTTCATTTAAAATGATCTTCTATTATCTTTTGAAAACATTTGTGATTTTTTTGAAAACATTGTTTTTGAATACAGTAGATCACCAAATGAAGAGAGAGACAATCAAATTTTACTTATAAACATTACCTTAATCAAAAAAGAGTGAAAAAATAGTAGTAATACATGATGAATTCTTGAATCAAAAGAGGATATGAAAAATCATGAGTGTTCTTGGGAGACGGATCATAATATTTCATCAAAGGAAGCATAAATATGAACAATCTCAAAAGGCAATGAGATTATGGCAATAAACTCTTATAATTGGATCATAATCTCCATGTAAGAAAACGAAATTACATTATCCTTAAGATATCATGAAAATATATATACTGATGATATATAAATGATGTATATACACGTAAAAAATTGTTTAGGGGTATAACAATACATGATTCTCAAAAAAAATAAATTGAGAAGAATCAGTTTTATCGATTTGGTAACTTTTGAAACATAAACCCCATAAAATAAATATCATAAATTGGATATGTGAATACTCATAAATATTATTATAATAATAACTGGATACAATCATGGTAATTACATAAACCAATCAAAAATAAAGAGTGGCAAACATAGCTTGTATCTCATATAAATTAAAAGTGAGATGACATCCCCTTAACTTATGTCTGGAATCTCTTGGTACTCAAAAAATATTTTTCTATAATAAATTTATGTTTATTATACATGTTTTATAGAATTATGTTATGATATATAGTTCCACATGTGGTTTTATTAGGACAGTATATTAATTTCTTTTTAATGAAAATATGTAAATGTTTCACTTTGAGTAATATTCACTTTGTTCTCCGCATGTGTCTTAATTTGTTATATCATTAGTAATTAAACATATATTATGATTCAAGGATGTAAACCAAAAAATAAATATAATTTATATATAGTATATTTATATTATAATAATATATATAATAAACAAGTATGAAATAGGTTACACTGTTCATGGATATGGTAAGTCGTAAGTACGCATGAATGTTATTTCCGTTTTAATTGTCATATTGAAAGAATGTACATAAATGACATATGTATATATATATATATATGTATATATATATATATATCATTATTAAATAATTATTATTATATCATATATATCATATAATTTCACTAATCCCGCATCCTTAATACATTCCAAGGGGTGTGTGATCGAATCACATCGTTTTGTGGGGGGAGGGGGTGTTTTCCTTACTACATCAAATGATATTATCGTATTAACATGAAATGGGAAGTAAACAGTTATGGTTTGTAAAAAATAATAAAAAAGATTAAAGAAATCATAAAATATTATATAAAAATACATAGATGGTGTTTTTGCATAATGGGAACCATGATTGGTGGTAAACTAAAAATAAATAATCATCCTTTCAGGAGGTAGTAGTTCATCGTACACAGAAACAACATATTCAATATCCATTAGAAGAAAGTGTGTGTATTTTTAGGTTAAAATATTAGAGTAACAATATCCTAGTATATTGACGATACCAGTTTTTTCATTAAATAATGGAATAAAGTTATAGGAAGGGTGAATATGTACATTTTAGAAAGGAAATTGAGGGAAGACATTTTTAACTGATCAGGTAACACCTTTTGGTTTGTGCTAAAAGATTCATTGAGTCAAATTATTCTCAATGTATAGATTGCAGGATTAATTGATGTATTTTAATCGGATAAATGGGCTTGGTTTGGTAGATCCAAAGGGATTTAGGTTTGTGAACAAAAGAGAAGGAGAGGTTCCCATTTATAAGATACAGGAGGGTCACTTTTGGGAACTCCAAAACTATTAATTTATTTTAAAATGAAGTTCGATTTATAATATCTTTTAAGTAATTTTATTAGAGTATAATATGATTATAGGTTTAAATCATATCATCCCATGAATTTTAGACATGTTTAGATCACAAAATTAACCTTATCTTTTGGCTTTAACCCTTAGTTAAATAATTTTACTATTATAGTGAATACATATTTTCTAGACTCTAGGATTAATATAGTTAATATAAATTAAAAAAAGAACACCAATTGGATTATTTATGACATATCTGACATAATAAAAGTTATTTCGATGAATATTTGATTTTTATGAATTTTATTACATTTAATAAAATATTAATCATTTTAAATAATAATTTATGACTATTTTGACATTATTCAATATTTTCATTTTTAATAATTATATAAAAAATTATAACTTATAAAAAATAATAACCATAATTCACTAACATGTATAATTTATTTATATATTTTTCATTAATTATGTTAAATTATATTTATTTTCATATTTTTATTATCATTAATTTTATATACCAATTAACTAAACATTTACTGCATCATTATTATAGAAGCCATTATTTATGTTATTTATTCTCTAAAAAATAAAAAAAATCATCATGATGACGATAAATTTATTGTCATTGAAATGAATAATTATCGCATAATTTATCTTTTTTTTAACCCCATATTAAAAAATATTTATTATTAATATTTAAATTTGACATTTTTAACTCTTCTTTAAATAAAATATAATAAATGTATTAATCTAACACAAGTGACCTAAAAAAGATCATATTTCAGACCTATGGTTTATTTGGGTCGAATAAATATTATTAAATGAAATTAAGTCATGTGTTATGATCATTTACATTATAATGATATTATTTTTACCTTTAATTACCCTATTTACATATAAAAATGGTAAATAAAAATTAAACATTGTTATTCACCAATTTTTTACACTATTAGACATCATTTTTCATACTTATTACAACCATGTATATCTGTTTTTCAAATTCAATTCAGATAATTGGTAAAAAAATGTTTACTACTAATCCTGTAAATTTGGCTAGAAGGCGGGTAAAAGAGACGTTCAATATTTCAATAATTTTTTATATCTATTTATATTATAAAAATGTTCTCAAAGAACTAAATTTGATTAAAATTTTTATTATTTATATATTGTGCCATTAAAATAAGGTTAATGTGAAAATAAATATTTAAAAGAAAAATATGGGATTTAACTACTATGCAGTAATATTCACTATTTATAAAAAAAATAAACTTTTCCGAAAAATAACAAAAATTAAACCTAAGATAATTTAGATATTATAAATGAGAAAATGATTTCACTTTTAAAAAATTTAATTTCTATGAGTGTATGAAATTATTTTTATTATTTTTCATATAAGGACATGAAAAACAACTCATTTGAGAAAATAGTATTTTTAATCATATAAAGAATTTACCCAAAATTATATTTTTCATTATCAAAACCATTATAACAAATATTAAAAAATTAATAATTAAAAGTTATATCACAATTTTAATACCACTGTTTTAAATATCTTATTTAAATAATTATAATAGTAAAGTGTTGTTTCATAGAAATTCAGTATTGCATGTAACACAAGCCTTGTCTGTGTTGTGTGTAGTAAAAGATTCCCTTTGTGTTGTGTATAACATTATCCAAACATAGTGATTTTATATAATAAAAAATCAATATTCAGAATTATATGAAGTGAAAATATCAAAATATTGAATTAAATAGAAAAAAAATTCACAAAATCTCAAGGTGTTACATTTTACCCTATTAAAATGAATTGCACCGACCAAATTACTTTGGGTTATAAAATATTTAATACTTGAATTTTACATTCATATAGATGAAAACCATAAAAATTAATTCCAAAACATCTTTTTAAAAATTTATAGTTGGAAAATATCATTTACCCAAAGTAAATCATAACTGGGTTTCCACATATGAGAACATTGGTGGTGATTTGGTCATAGAGGAAAAGTGTAATTAATCCTAGAGACTGATAAAGATGAATGATAACAAGAAAGTGGATGATCTATAGAATGTTAACAATCAAAAAAACCAAAAAATAATGAATCAAGAAGGAGGTCATTGATATAAAAAAAATGACAATAATAGGACACTATTTTAAATCACAATCCATTTTCCTAATATTGATGAAATTTTAAAAGAATATGTACTTATTTGAATTCAATATTACTTCACCCATTTTTTTCCATGACCAATTTTCAATTCATCTATTATTCTAATAAATGAATTTGAAAATTTATTCTTGAAGCATTAGCATATAATGAGAAGAATAATAGCTCATTTTATATTTCTTCAATAAAAATTTTATCATATGTTATAAAATATGTATAAATATACCTACAGTAAAATAAAAATATAATATCCCAAACTTATATGATGTTTTAATTAAACATTCAATAAAATTAAAATCCCAAAATCCTTCTGAATTCGTAAAATCCAAAACATTATAATGAATTCCTATAAATAGTAAAAACATTTATCTCCCATATATCATAAGGAAATTCATGGTTCTATCATTCCATACATGTGAATACATTAATCATGAATTATCATGAAATGTGGAAATAAACCTAATTACCATACATCTTTATTTCAAAAATTCATGTTTATATATTATTACGTCCAAAAATATGTAATCTTCATTCCTGATTACATAACCCACATTTCAATAAATCCTTAATTAATCCCATTGTAACTAGTATCGTCCAATTTACATATTCCGATCCAACATATCTTTATCCAGAAACTATTATCTTAAGATAAGGGATATATTAAGGGTTAACATTTCCTTTATCATGTGTTCTCAAAATATATCATCTAACCTTTAAATAACATTCCTAGGTATTAAGAACTATTCAACATATCCTTAGAATCCGTAATGAAAAACTTATACTTTAAACATGAATATCTATCCTGATTCATATAATATTTGTATTAAAAAAATATAGACATTAATCATCGAAATTTATTCTTATACAATTACATATGATCCATCATTTAAGTTTTTTTAAAAAATTTGAATAATATTTTATGGTTCATCAACCGTAATCTAACCAATATTCTTAGTTTTAATATAAATAACAATACCAGAACATCCCATTCCTGTCACATCTAATTTAAAAAATCATTATCCTTATAAGTATAACGAATACCTGTACATCCTTAATGATTCTCATAATGGGATTTCCACTAAAAAATATTTTTTCAAAATTACCAAAATTTACACACCCGAAACATTCAAGTATAAGAATGTTCTATCTAGTTCTGGCTATTGAAAAAACTAGAATTAAAGGTTGGAGAAATACATATATGAGTTTCAAAACTCATAAGTAAGATAAATTACTTATAATATTCCAATATATTACATCTTAGTTTTAATCCTAGGTTATTCATGATTATCACAAAATCACTAAAACTATAACATTTACCTAGGCATTTCCTTAGTACAACCCTAGACATATCCTTCAAAATATATATTACGATTTCATTATGGATTTCAAATCCTAGTTTGAAATGATATCTAAACCTTTCATCTGATACCAACTATAGAGACCCAGGCATAACATACAAGGATATTCCATCATTTTAGATGAATATTCAATACATTGAAATAATAAATTCCCAAGGACCATAATATTTTAGTGTCTTTGGAAACATTGAAAGAATATTATATCATCTTCAATGATATTTAATATCTCCCATAATGATATCCACCTTTATTACCACTACCTAAAACATTTCTTCATAGCCTATGGAAAATAAAACAGAAGAATGGGGTGAGTTTAATTGCTCAGTGACAGTAAAAAAGGGAGATATTTTAGCATAAACATTAACATATGGGTATAAAAACATGATCATGAAAATAGAACATCACACTATAAATAAAATGACATAATATAAAGCATGACATAGATATTATATTTTCATTATACATAAATCATAATTAAATATGCTATTATAAAACATGAAAGAATAACATGGGAATAAAACATTGAAATTGTGGAAAACAAATAATCCTTTAATAATTATTTCTATAGTAGTCTAAGAAATATATCCAATACCATCTTAGTTGTATGGGGTCACTCCCTATACCATCATGGTAGTAATGGTTTTCTCCCATGGCTATCTTAGTAGTTTGAGTTCACTCCTCATATCATCTTGGAAGTCATGGTTCACTCCCATGACCATATTAGTAGAATGAGTTCACTCCTCATAACATATTTTTAGTTATGGTTTACCCCCATGACGGTTTTAGTGGTCAAGGATTACTCCCAAAACCATCTTAGTCTTTCTCATAAGATATAAATATTTACCCAATGCATTAGAGGTACATATAAGTCCCACCCATCTCATCAAAAAAATATACATACATTTACCACAATATTAAGAAAATATCATAACATAACCCAAGAAATAAACATCTATCATAAAATTTTAAACATATCCTAACAAGTGGAAAGATATAGGTTTCATAAACATTTAATGATAAACATATCCCATGAAAATATGTGGGTTTCAAAATCATATGACCCGTGAAAGAGAAACGAGTTCCATAATCATCATGTAATTAAATAATAATCTGTTAAGAGAAATATAATGAGTGGATACATTGAATAATTTCCCCATAAAGTCCTGAGTAACACAAATGGATGTTATCATAGATAGAAAATAATTTTTAATTATCTTTTAAAAACATTTTTTGAGAAAAATATACTTTCTTGTTTGAAAAATGGTTTTTATAACATAAATCCATTTGACAAACGTTTTATTTGAAAATTAAAATGAAAAATTATTGAGAAGCTTTGAAAATAGTAAATCATTATAAAAACACATTTTCTTTTGAAAATGATCTTCCATGATGTCTTGAAAACATACCTAAAATCAGTTTTTGAAAACATGGTTTTTTAATATAGTAGATCTCCGACAAAAGATAGAGATGGTCAAATTCTACATAATAAAATGACCTTAAGCACCAAAGAGTGGGAAAATGCTATTAATAAGTGATAATTTATTGAATAAAAAACTATAAGGAAACTCATGAGTGTTCTTGAGATATGGATCATAATATTTCATCGAAGGATGCTAAAACATTAACAATCATGAAAAGCAATGGTATTGTCTTAATATACTCTTATAATGTGGTAACATGGGATCATACTATCCATGTACGAAAGTGAAATTTCATGAATCATTAAATATAATGAAAATACGTAGATTTTATGATATAACATGGAAGTATATACACCTAGAACAAAAATTTAGGAGTATAATAATACATGAGTCTCAAATTAAGAAAATTGGGACAAATCTTTTTTACCGATTTGTTATCTTTTGAAACATAAGACACATGAAATAAATATCATAAAACAGATTTGTTAATTCCAATAAATTTTAGAATAAGAATCAGTGGATACAATAATTGGAATTACATAGATCACACAAAAGGAACGAGTGGTGATCATAGCTTTTATTTCATTGAAATTTGAAGTGAGAAGAAATCCCTTTACCCTATGTCTTGACTCTCTTCATACTCAAACACGATTTTTATACAATGAATATAAAAAATTTATAATTGTTTTATATAATTATATTATTATATATAATGGAAAATTTGGTTTTATTATTATCAAATATTACCTTCTTGTTAATAATCATCTGTTAAGGTTTAACTTCAAGTAATATTCACTTTGTTCTTCACATATGCATTAATTTGTTATATCATTGGTCCCTATAATTTTATAATTATTCCTTGATATAAATAATGATATAATTATCATGTATATCCAGTATAATTATATTATAATAATCTATAGCACAAATATGTACAAAATTAAATACACCATTCATGAAGACTGTAAACCGTACATACACATGAACATTGTTTTCTATTGAATTGATGTATTGAACGAAAGAATATAAATAACATATGTAAATATATATATATATATATATGTATGTGTGTGTGTGTTTCATTATTAAAGTACCATTTTTATATCATATATATCATATATGTTCATTAAACCCATCCTTAATACATTTATTATGGTTTGTGAACAAATCACATTGTTTGGAGGGTCGGTAGTCCACACATCCTCAAACGACAATATCATATTAACAAGAAATGGAAGGAAAAAAGTTATTTGATGAATAAATGAATGACTAATAAATAATAAATAATATATATCATATAAAATATAAATATATTTATTTTCCATCATAATGTCACCATAATGGGTGGTAAAAGAAAAATGAACAACCATTGTTTCATGAGGTAGTAGTTTTCCGTACACAGAAACAGTATGATCAATATCAATTAGATGGAGGTGTATGTAATTGTAGGTATAAATATAATAATAACAATATACTATAATATTTAGGATACTGACGATGTCATAAAATAATTGAATAAATATATATTAGGGGCGGAGGAGGAAAATTAAGAAAGGAGCTTGAGAGAAGACGTTACCTCTTAATTGTGTAACTCCTTTTTGATTGTGAAAAAAGTCTTCCTTGAGTTGCATTATTCCCAACCGAATGATACTAGGAGTAATGTAGATAATTTATTAGGAGAAATTGTTAGGGATTTTTGGATATAAAAGGCATTAGAGGTGTGAATAAATGAGAAGGAGTGGTTCCCTTTTATAAGGGGGTGGAGGGGACGTTTTGGAAACTCCAAAACAATTAATTTATTAAAAACTTAATTTTGATTTATAATAGCTCTAATGTTATTAATTTCTAGGATAAGACTATTATGGATAAAAATCCTCTCAACCAATAAATTTTAGACATGTTTATGTCAAAAAATAAACCTTATCCTTTGGCATTAAAACTTATTTAAATACTTTAACTTTTACAGTGAGAACTTGTTCTTCTAAACTATACGGTTAATATAATTAATATAAAAGACCAAAAGTAACACAATTGGATTATTTAGGACATATTTTTAAAATTAAAGATTATTTGGATGAATCATAGATTTTTATTTGTTTTATAACATTTAATAAATTATTAATTATCTTAAAGTATCATTAATCTCAATTTCAAAACTATTAAATATTTTCATTTTTAATCTTATCCTACCAACATGATAACTTATAAAAAATCTTCCAATATGTTACTAATATAACAATATTATATAAATATTTTTATTATGTCATTAATTACGTAAAATTATTTTTATTTTAATATTTTTATTACAACTTATTTGATATCTCAATTAATTGAAAAATTACTAAATCATTATTAAAAAGGAAATTAATTAAGTTATTTATTGTCTAAAAATTGAAAATAAATTACCCCGATGAATAAAAATTTATTATCATTCAAACGAATTATTATAGTCTAATTTATCTTATTTATTTTTGTTTATTAATGTTTAAATATGACATTTTTAACACTTCTTTAAATAAAATATAATTAATTTACTAATAATCTAAGAGCAGCATAAAAAATGTAATACTTTCTACCAAATATTTATTTATGTTGAAAAAAATTATAAAATGAAATTAGGACCTGTGTTAGGGTTATTTTATATCATTATAATATTTTTTTACCTTTAACTACCCAATTTAACTTTAATAATGGAAAATAAAATTAAGAAGTTATTACTAAAAAAATGGTTCTATTAGAAATAATTTTACATAATGATAACAACCACGTACTTTCATTATTCTAAATTCAATTCACTGAAGAGGTAAAATTACATTTACTGCTTATCTTGCAAATGGGGCTAGAAGGCGTCGGATAAAAGAGACATTCAAAAGTTAAATAATATTTTATACATCTCATTATATTAAAAAAATGAGTCAAATTACCTAAATTATATTAATAAATGTATTATTTATATAATGTGAAATAAAAATCAATTTAATGTAATGATGATTTTTATAATGAAAATGATTGTTTTTAACTATTATGTAGTATTTTTTTTACTTTTCATCAATGATTGAAACTTTTCAGAAAAATACTAAAAATTAAACCTATGCTAATTTTTATATTCAGAATTCAAAAATGATTTTTATTTTAAATAATTAAATTTCTATGAGTGTATAAAAATATTTTTATTAATTATCATTGAAGGACTTGAAAAAAAGTTCATTTGAAAAATAGTAATTTTAATCATATAAAAATTGAGCAGAAATTATATTTTTCAATATAAAAACCATTATAACAAATATTATACAATTAATTTTTACTAATAATATCACATTATTAACAGCTAGGTTATAAATACCTTATTGAAAAATTATAATTAGAAAGTGTCATTTTTTAGAAACTCGATATAGCATGTAATGCTATCGAAGTCGGTGTTGTGGGTAGTGCATGATTCACATGGTGTTGTGTATAACATAATCCAAACATAGTAACTTTATATAATAAAAAAATTAATGTTTATTTTTGTGTGAAGTAAAAAATTAAAAATATTTAATTAAATTGACAAAAATAGATTCACAAAATCTAGGGGGGTTACAATAAATCCACATAATTTGGAAATTATTTACTTATAGGATATCTATAAAAAAATCCTCATCCCCATGTAGTATCTATAAAAGGATGTATGTCTAGAAAAATCAATAACTCTATACCTTACCATAATTCCATGACATTTTACTAAACTTTTACTCATCCCTATACTTATCCATAAAGACATCCACAGAAATATCCTTAGAAATCTACTTATAGATATCACAATTTGTTTCTCATCCTAGTTTCCAATGTTTGAATAAAACATTACATTGATATCCTCTTAAAGTCCTAGGATTGAGTACATGGATATTACATCATTTTATATGAATATTTATTACATTACAAAAATACATGCCCAGGGATCGAAATAGTTTAGTGTATTTGGAAAAATGAAAAAAAATCTTCTATCCTGGTGGAATATCATCAACATCCCCCATAAATATATCCAACTTTAGTACTTCTACCTAAAACCATTCTTAAATACATGGTGAAAGGAACTATAAGAATGGGGTGAACTCAGATGATCAGAAAGTGTAAATAAAGGGAATGCGTAAGCATTACATGAAAAATGGAATAAAACATGAGAATGACATTTTATGATCATACCATGTATATTAGAGATCATAAAAAATATTTGAAGTTCATAAGACATGAATCATAAATAAATAAATAACATAATCTATGAATGAATGAAACACGAATAAATCATGTTTTTATGGGAAACAGATAAGTATATAACATGATTTCTATAGTAGCCAAGGAATCACATATAGGACAATCTTGGTAATATGAGTTCACTCCGCATACCATCTTGGTAGTCATGGTTCACTCCCGTGCACTTATTAGTATGATTATTTCACACCTCATACCATATTATCAGTCATGGTTCCCTCCCTTGGACATCTAATTAGCATGATTTCAGTCCTGATACAATCTTGGTAGTCCTGGTTCACTCCCATGGACATATTAGTAGTTAGGGTTTACACCCAAGATCTTATTAGTCAATCTCATGAGATATAAATCATTACCCAATGCATTGGAGAGATATATAGGTCACACCAATCACATAATTAAATCATACATACATGTTCCATAAAATCATAAACAGTCATATCATAACCCATTAAATGAAATGGGTTCCATAAACTTGTAAACATGTTATGACTAATGGAAAATGATTCAGATATCACAATAATTTCATCAAAATCATAAATTGTGAAACTGAAACATATTTCTTACACTTATAACCCATGAAAGGGAAATAAATTTCAAAATAATATAACCCAGGAAATAGAAACTAATTTCATAAACATGAAACCCATGAAAGAGAAACGCGGTTCATAGAGGCCATGAAAGTAAGCATAATAAATTCATAGAAATGATATGAATGGAACCACAATATCATTTCATATAAGGGCTTTAGTAACATCAATAGATGTCATCGTAGATGGAAAATAATACTAAGATATCTTTCAAAAACATTTCTTGATGAAAATATCAATTATTGTTTGAAAAATTATTTTTAATACATAAAACCATTTGATAATAATTTTCATATAAAATAAATTTAAATCATATAAATAAAACTTGAAATAATTTTTAAACTCTATTCCTTAAAAACTTATAAAATAAGTTACAAAAAATTTTAAAATCCTTCTTAAAAAATACATTGAAAACATATAATGAAAATTTAAACATGTTTTTACAATAATTTATTTTAAAATAATTTCAAAATATATAAATAGTGCATGAAATAGTTTTGAAAACTATTTTACATGAAAATAAATTGGAAACTTATAAATAAGGCTTGAAAAAATTATAAAAACAGACTTCCTTGAAAATTATTTGAAAAATTATAAATAAATATTGAAAAGCATTGAAAAAAAATTTCTTTATGATAATTTGAAAAAATATACATATATCTTGAATATATTTTGAAAACCATTTTCCTTGAAATCTTATAAAATAAGATTGAAAATATTTTGACAACCATTTTACTTGAAAATTTAACAAAAAAGTTTGAATCATTTTGAAAACCATTTTTCATGAAAAATTATAAAAAATGTTAGAAATTTTTTTGAAATTTGTTTCCTTGAAAACATATATAATAATCCTAAAAATGATTCAGAAACCGTTTCTCTTGAAAACATATAAAAGCAGAATGAAAATGTTTTGAAAACTATTTTCAATGAAATCTTAAAAATAGTTTTTAAAACATTTTGTAAAAAATTTTCTTTGAAATTTAATTTTGAAATCATTTTCTTAAAAAATAATTGTTAAAAATGAAAAGAAATCATCATACGATTAAGGGTGGCTAAATATGTACATTCCGTTAGAGGTAAAAATATCATTTCTTTTTCCACAGTAAAAAGGATAAAACATTGTCTCATTCAGAATGTAAAATGAATATTCCATAGAAAACATTGGTAAAACTAAAAAGGGTAAAATTTTATATAAATGATTAGAGTATGTTATTAAAATATTATTGTAAACCCTTTTTTGAAAACATTGTTTTAATGCAAGATATATTTCTGACTGAAGAAAGGTTAAAGTAACGCTTCCATAAAAACAAATTATTAAATATCTTACTTACCAAAGAATAGAAGATGGTAACAATACATTAATATTTTAATAATAACCAAAGGATATTTAAAATCATGAATTTATTGACAGATGGAACATAAGAATTCATCGTGGGAAGAATAAACCCAAACAATCTCAAAAAATAATGACATTGTTTCAATAAAATCATATAACTTGGTAACATTGGATCGTACTCATCATGAAAGAAAATAAAATTAAATGAATCTTAAAATATCATGAAAATAAATAGGTTCATTATATAACTTTTAAAATTTATGGATATACACCTTAAAAAACAAATTTATGTGCATAAAAAAACATGAGTCTCAAGGAAGGGAAATTGAGACAAAACTATTTCACTCGTTTGGTAACTTTTGAAACATAAAGACCATGAAAGAAGGATCATAAAATGGATATGTAAATGACAATAAATTTTATTATAATAATCATTATATATAATCATGGTTAGTATTTAAACCACATAAAAAGAAATATTAGAGAATATACCATCTCTCTTACCGAAATAAAAAGTGAGATGAAATCCCAAAACTTATGTCTTGACTATCAATGTACACATTCAAAATAGATGTATAATAAAAATAAATTTATTATTAATATTTTAAAGAACCATATAATTATATTTAATAGCATATATGGTATTGTTATGAGCTTATATTACCCTCTCGTTAATAATCCTATATTAAGGTTTAACTTCGAGTAATATTCACTTTATAATTTGCATATGTATTAATTTGTTATATATTTTGTTTTTATACATTATTTAGTGATTATAAGAATTTAATATATGATTTAAATATCATTTATATATAGTATATGTGTATTATAATAAAATATATAATATATTAGGATGAAATGAAATACACCGTTCATGGAGACGGTAGGCCATATGTGCACATGAACACAATTGCCGTTTAATTTCACTGTTGAAAGAATGAAAGTAAATGAAATATATGTATATATATATATAAATCCTTATTAATAAAGATTTATTATAAAATATATATCATATATATTAAATAAATCCATACTTAATACAATCCATGTGGTGTATGTACTCATGAATACCATTTTTGTATATTCATGAAACATTAAATGGATGTGTGTCTAAGTGTTATTCGGAATATTTAAAGAAAACCATAAAAGTATAACTAGGATAATTTTTCTATTAAATAATCATATAATAAAGATATTTTTAGGTGTTTTAGAAGGAAAATAAATCAAATAACTTGTGAGAATACATTACCTCTTAATTGGGTAACAGCTTTTGGTTTGTGTCGAAAGGCTTCCTTAGATTGCCTTTAGCTAAAGGGATGGATTCAACGAGTAAGGGAGGTATGTTGGAAGGTAAATTGGGAAACCCATGGCTAAAACTAGAAGGTTTTAGATATTTTAAGATGTGGAAGAGGTGGTGGCCTTTTATAAAGAAGGAAAATGTCTCACATTGAATTTTTCAAAAAAGTTAGGTGTACACATGTTCAATCCTATAAAAAGACATAAAAATCCAAATAAATCAAAAAATAAGTTTTATGGCCATATTATGGACATAAAATGGGTTTTGGAAAACTTAATAGGTCATTTGACTCCCTATGATTGTGTTTCATTCCTTAATTATGTTTAATTTGACCATATTTACAATGATTAATTTTAATCACTTTTACTAGTATTTTTCTAAAAAATAAACAATATCTGATTAAAAAATAAATATTTTAATAACATATATGGTTAATGTTATATTTTTTAAATTCAGTTCATATAATTGGAAATTTTAGGATCAATGTTAATCTCGTTGATGGGATGAAATTACAGGTATTTAAAGTAGAAACAAGGTAAAATGTTTATTAAAATTTTATATTCAATTTATAGGTGAAATGGATTATAATAGACTGAATTGTATTAATACATTATAATTGATCTAATTTTCCCTAAAATAAATTTAACATTTAATTTAACATCAATAATTATTAAAATGAAAAGGTGGTTATTAACTAAAACACATAGTTTTTTCACTATTCATAAAAAAATGATGTTCCTTAAAAATATCCCAAAAAATCATAGAAATCTAATTTCAAGCTATTAATTAAAAAACTAAGATTATTTTATCAAACAAATTTCAAAATGTGTCTAAAAATAATGTTATTATTAAATGCATGTTACTCAAGAAAATAGTATTTTTAAACATACGAAGGCTTTAGAAAAAATTATATCTTTCTTTATCAATAAGTTTTATCTATATAAAACAATTATAAAAAATATTTTAAAGTTAGTTATTACAATTAATATATATATTTTTAAAGGTTTGGTTATAATTAAAAAACAACGTAATAATAAAACGATGCTTCGTAGAAACATCAAGGACACATGCAACGTATGACAAGTTGGTGATGCGGGTAGCAGAAGACATGGTTTTATTGTATGTAGTGATAGCCATGTCGTTATTATGTGTATTAAAAGCCAAGTTGGTATTTCATGTTGTTCAAGAGAAGTCATTATTGTGTTTAGTGAAAGAAAATTCAGTATTTTGTATAGTGGAAACAAAGTCAGTATTGCCTGTGGAAAGATGGATTGACCTTGTGTTTTAATATATATATTTCTAGTGTCACATGAAATGAAAAATATCATAATAATAAAATAATTAAAAAACAAATATTTCCCAAAATAATGGGTTGTTACAATTTATATACACAATATCGCCTCATACTCCAACATTATGAATTTTTGGAATCCTTTACCAAATAATACTATATTTATATCATGGAAATGTAACGGCTATTCCCAATATATCCCTTTTCTTCACTTATAAAAGGGGACCTATTCCACCCCACCATAGTTACACTACACATTAAAATAAACCTTTAATCTCTACCAAAATGTACTCTAATATAATTCCTTCACTCATCCTTAAGACTATCTCCTCAAAAAATTAGTTTAAGGCCTTCACTTCCAACAAAATCTCTAAGAGAAGATCACATCTCCAACATGTATTACTTTCTTTGTAACAATTCAACTTTAATATTTCTTATAAAAATATACTATATCAATAAAATTATAATGATATCAGTATAATTATAATAATGGCTTGTTATTTTATAAATGGAATAACAATTATTTATTCATTTCAATTCCCAAATAAAAACAATTGTATCATTACTGTGTTGCACAGACTGGAGCCTCCACAAAGTGACATCCTCCATTTTTCATCATCATCATTAATGGTTAATAAAATGAATTTAATAGATAATAATTTTTATATATAATATATTTATATGATTTAAAAATGTGAAAATTATAATTTACCCTCATTCACTGTCTTTTATTGAGAAATGGAAACATTAATTGTACATATATGTGAACTATCACTTCAAAGAGTAATGTGTTTCATCTTGGATCACAACCCTTCATTATTAGTGTTGAAAATATATATAATATATAAAACATATTTCAATAAAAATATTAATATTCTGGATGTTATGATACTATTTTACAATTCATTCACTAATGGTCAACATATATAATGAGATATAGAAAGATTTACTATATAACCCAAGGTAAAAAAAATTAGAAAAAATTATAATATAAATATGTACCAAAAGATAATTTAAAAAACCTACAAAATTAAAAATTTACTGTTCTTTGGATTATATATAATTAACATAATATAATTATTCAGAAATTTATTTGGTAGTGTAGAGAAAGTTTTGACTTGAGTTATGAGTTTCATCTCAAAATTTCCCACATTGAGACATATTTGTTTAGGAACCTAATTTCATTTAAATGGTATGTATACTAAAAATTAGATGTATTAAAATTCAGAATTAAGTTTATTCATGGTATTGGAATTTCAATGTTAATATTTCTCTATTTCAATGGGTTTTGTTAATATTCTTCTTAATCATAAAGGGTATTGTCTTAGTCACCCTATATTGAGGAAATATTTTTTATTATTCAACAATATTTATTGATATTTTTTATTTACTTCCACCATTACTTATAATACTATATTTTTTAACTTGGAATATTCACATCCAATCATGATGACTATATTTGTGCGATATGATTCAAGTCTTCCATAAAATAAAATGGGGTTTTCATAACTGAATTTTATTTCATTAGTTATAACTTTTATCCATGAGAATTTCCTTTCATCTCATATGGTATAACCTATTAATATATTGGTCGACCACTTTTGACTCATATTTCTATATAATTTTTTATTGTTTTATTTTGTGATGTGGAATTTCAAAAAAGGAATTTTAAAACACAAAATGGGATCTTACATATCTCATTCATGTATCGATTATATTTTCTATCATATGTCCCATAAATATATACCAATTAAATATTCTTTAATTTTATGTGTTAATATATGATTTTAATTCCCTTCGAAATTACTAATTTTTAGTAAACCTAATTTATGTTAACATTCCAATTTTTATATCATTTCAAACATCAAACCCATCATTTTTTTTAAAACAGTGAATAGATTATAATAACAATAACTATTTTTTATAGAACCATGTTTGGTCAATTAAGGTTTTATAGAAAAAAATATATTTTTTCTTATTTATAAAGTTCCTTATATATTTTTAAATGCATCAACCCACTGGTTTGTTTTTATTCCTTCATATCCAATATAATTATCATGAATTTTATACATTGGGGATCCATGAAAAATAAATATATAAATATATAAATATATATTTTTTAATTATAAATGTCTAATATAATTTAATTACTTATTCTCTTGGGAATCTGTATGATTTAGCCTTCAATTAATCATTGAATCAAAATTATTAAACTCACTTCATTCTCATTTTTTTTATTATTCTTATGAATTATATATGATTTAATTCCCTCATGAGGAATTAATATATATGATTTGAAATTATGTGATGGGTGGGATCAGAATAATATATCCCTCATTTCATCGGGTAAATCTTTATATATCATGGGATGTTATGTTATAGAATAAGTAATAGACCTAATCCAACAATAATATTTTTATACTTTATGAAAAATGTATTGGTAATGACCATTGACTTCGGTTAATGATATATTGTTTTATGCTATTTCCATGTGTTTATGATATTTTTTTACAGTTTACATATGTCATATTCTCATGATTATGATGATACTTTTTTTGATGTCTTGTTACGTTTCTTGACTCTCATGTTATTCTTTACTACTATGTTGGTCCCCTTATTGATAATTCAAGCTCATCATTATACTTATACACTTTTCCCAGGATATCCTTTGAAATTATAGATGGTATATGAGATTGAGGATCACTATGTTCAATTTTAAATAAAGATAAATGTTTTATGTTAAATATGAAATATTTATATTTATAATTTTCAAAATAAAATTGACCTCAAAATCCATAAATTGTATTTCTTTTAAAAGAATGATAAGAATCATGAAATATTATGTGTTTAAGGGTTGTTTTTCCATACATTGTACCAATGGAAGTTCACGTTAATTTTTTAGATTATAATGATATAATCTTAGTAAAACTCATAGTTATAAGACTAACCCCAACTAAAAAAACACCATATTTTCTTAGATTATTGAAACCATAGAAATAGGTTATCTTATGCCATGGTTTATTTGAAACTGTGGTAATAGAAATATGATTTCATCCCTCTTAGTCATGCCATCAACCATATCCCTCATGATCAACCCATATCTACAGATTGTTCTAGCCAGTGCTTCCCAGCCTTTACATATCTCCTCTTTCAATGCGATTCTGACGTAGTTATCCCACATCCCCACCAGTGTGAATCTAATGCAGCTGCCCCACCTATCTATCGATTCGGCTTTGACTTAGCCTCCCCACATCCCCAAGATCCTCCTAAAACATGGATTATACCAGGATTCAGCGCAAGTTTGACATGGCCACCCACCTCCCTAGAACCTCCACCTCCCCTCAATCAAGATTATGATCTCCTATTCCACTAGTGTTTTGTGTACCAATCATATCTGTTGTCTTGTTGAAAAATTTTGATTATACCACCAAATCTTCCCAAATATGGCTCCAGAACCTTCTCACAAAATCTAAATTTTCATTTGAAATTGAATTCTTGGTAGGTTTTCAGTCACTGACATATTCATTCAATTTTTTCTTACTATTTTATTATTCACCCTCTATTGGAAATATCAATTACCAAAAAAATAATTCTTCAAAATAACATCATCTCTTGGTAGACCAAATTCAAAAGTAAATATGCGACTTCTCTATCAATTATGTGTTTTCTTTACAATGATTGGTTCAATTAATTCATTTTTCTTTTTAATAAAACATAAATTTACCCAAACCATCAAGGGTCTCTATCTTTCCTCACCATGACTAGTTTGTGCATCCAATTTAATAGAAGGTGTACCAAAATTTCTAATACAAATATAATTTAATTTTTGATTAGTAAATTCCTATGTTCATATATTAATTTTAATTCATTTTTATACAACATATTGTTCTCTATCTATATATTCCTTTTTCATATCATGCATTCTTTGTAGTATACTGAGTTTCTACAAATAAACAAATAACATTCAATTAAACTAAATTTTATGTTTCTATCCACATATAAGAACATTACGTGTAATAATTTTTTTACAAAATTTTATTAATTTTTCTTAGATTAAATATTCATGTATTTTCATTTATTTAACAACCATGGAGTCTCATTTTATACACATACATCAAATTTATGCATGAATTTATAGTTTATTGTCATTATGAATTCAATTTCAATCACTTATATACATGATGTTTTTATATTATCATTATCTACATCATGAACGTGTTATTTATATTGTAGTTTTTATTAATATATATGGTGTTTCATATTCTAGAATAAAATTTCATTTTTCATGATTTATCATGATATAAAACTACTATTTATATTATATTTTATATCATATATTATATTATATTATATTTTATATTACATGTTATGATGTACTTAAATTGTAACTTACATTCCTATTTATATCTCCATCTAAATAACTCTTTTTTGTTACAATTAATATTGAAGCTTAAATATCATTATCATTTATTAACATTGCAATTAAATTTTTGTTTACATATTATTATATATTGAAGTTTACATTAATATACTTGTGGCATTCTTATGATGAATTAAATTTCCATATATATGAGTTATCATATACCAAAAGTGCATTTAATATTAAATATACATTAAATTTAATTTACTATATATACATAATATTATTATAGATACATGCCATATCATTTAAAAAATATGTAATGAATATCAATAATTATGTATACATTCAATTCACAATATTAAAGAATATTGAAATTTTGTAATCATGTACAATTATTGATGAAATTTTCATGGACATATGGAAATATTTTAAATATTTTATAGTAGTATTGTTATTTATATTCATATTTCTTATTTTATATTACATATATCATATCATAATAATTAGTTTAATGGTATCTTTTAAATCACACTAGGTGAATGATGTTTTTGGAACATCATGTTATAATAGTGGTGTTTTATTATTCATTACTTCAGTTATGTAGACTAGATGGATCCCTTTTAGTATGAACATGGAAATTATAGTTAATTTATTTATTTAAAAAAATTCATAACAGGTTTACATAAATATATAAAATGTCTCTTTTAATAATATTACAACTTTTATTTAAATTAATAAATATAAAAATTATACAATATCATATATATTATTCCTTTTGATGTAATGCATTATACATTCACATAATTTCATATAAATTGTATCAACTATCTGCAATAGTCATTCATGAAAAGTAAAATGATAAGAAATAGTAACACATTAGGATGATATAATGAATAATATATAATCTGGAAATTGTAATATAAAAAAACCTCAATACATGATCATTTCAAAATTATTAAATATGGAAGTACTATAATACATAACAACTAAAAGATTCATATCCCTGTGCACTTGGTTATTTTTATTCAGATACTAATTTTTATTCTAACACAAATACTATCATAAAAACAAGTTTTTATTTATATACATCATCTTCTTATCCTCTCACTAATAATTATAAAAATACTAAAAGATTCACCTTTTTAGAAATTCTATTATTTATAAATAATAGTATATGTTAAATGAAAATCATTTTTACTGTGATTCTACATACTATTGAATTTTAATATAATAGTATAATAATATTATAATTTATATTACTAAACAAGTAAATCTACATTTTTTATTCATATGATTATAATACTAATTAATATATACACACATATGAGTATGCCAATACCTATTCACACGATAACCCTTATACAATTAATAAATTACACACATTTTTTTGTTACTAGTGCATTTATTTTGGCTTCTTTTTAAAAACATTCTGCAAAAAAACATCATTATCAAATATATAGTGTAAATTACTATGAATATTTTTATGTGAATTATTATACAAATACTATCAAACCTACATGATTTCAAATACTATAATAATTAGGTACTATAGAGAATATAATAATATATAAATCATAATAAATTCATTTTCTTTGTCTTATTCTTATATGTAAATTTTTTAATTTTAATACAAATACTCATTTTTATTGTCCATATGACACTAATTTGTATTAAAAAATATAATTAAATAACACTTTCATGTTTTTAGTGCATATGGTTTCTTATTCTCATAGATAAAATATAATATTTATAAATTTCCACATTTATAGTTCCTATGATTATTCGTAGGCTTCTATAAATACTAATATATATATATATATATTATCATATACTATAATATAATTTTTTAACCTTATTCATGTGTGGTGCATTATATTATAGTTTCTCATAATACTATTAAATTTATAATATACCAACATTATTAAAATTAAATATATAGTTACTTTTAAAGGAAAATATCATGTTGATATTCATATATGAATAATTTTTTCAAATTAATCATGTTTTATCTATTAATGTCATTATATTTTCATGGTAGAGTGATTTGTATCTAGACTTCAATGGTGATGATTCAAAAAAAAATTATTCATTATGGTAATTTATTTTTAACATGGAAACCATGTCATTCATATTCTGTTTGGTATATTGCATGAAATAAATTATATATTTATCACTACTCTTAATCATTGTCGACCTACTATTAAATAATTGGATCTTTTCAATGTGGAATATTCTAAAAAAATTGAATTTTTCAATTCACCAGGTACACCATTCAAAAAATAATAATTAACATATTTAAATTTACTCATAGGTTTTACTAATGTTAATGAAATACATTTTTAATTAAATTAAACACTCAATCACCATAAAAAATTTTCCTTTAGAATTTATCGAATATTTTTTTATTTAACATGTGATTTACTCAAGATCTCTTATTCCCATATGAATTTTTTCCTCATGTATATCCACATAAAGTATGTTTCCTTTCTCTTTGATGTAGCTAATTTCTATTTTAACATCTTCCTTAGATAACTATATTATAAGTAAATATAAATATTGTATTTTTCTTAGTTCTTTCATTTCATTTAGAAAATATTGTTCTATGAAGATTGGATTTTTTACCTCTTTATTTGAATGAGTCTCCTACTTATTTTACACATGTTTGTTTTTTATTTACCAATTATTCAAGTCAATTTTTTCTACTTTTTAGATGTAAATTTTATTACAAATTTATTTAATGATCCTTGATCTAATTTTAATCTCTATTGATGTATATGAACAAAGGTCCAAAATATTTCATCTCATTATAAATATTTCCAACTCATTACAATAAATCATTCATTATTTTTCAGATTTTAACACTTCTAAAATTTCATTTTCATATAATTTCATCATTTAAAAAATTTCAACTCTTTTATCTTCATTTTATTTTCGAAGAGTATTTTGTTCCAAATGTTGAAATACAATTTTCTTTTTCTCATTTTTATATTCCATGAATTATTTCCCAAGAAAAAAATTTCAATGTGTATTCCTCCCAAAAAAACTTCTCATTATGTTTTATATCCTAAATATCTTAATTCCTTTACCAATGGTTGATGAATTTATTCTATAATATTAATGGTTTATTTGTCCAAAAAATCTCATAAACACCTTACAGTGGATTGCCAATTTCAACATCCTTTCCACTACATGTTTTGATTTATAAGAAACAATCCCTTAGAAGGGTTTTAGTTGTGATTGACATAAATTATTATCCCTTTCACAATTTTATTTCATAACAATATCCACTAGAGAATCAAAACATTTTTTATAAGAATGGGTGTTATTACAGATACTGTTAGAACTTATTTCTATACTTGAGTAGTTTTATTGAGAAACTTTGATGTGGTATATGATTTTGTGTATGTTTCTTCTATTATTTATTAATGATTTAAGAGATGGATTGAATTCCATGAATTTGTTCAATAACAATCTATGTATTATGGTTCTTCTCAGTTGAAATTGAGAATTTACGCTAATTTATCAAATAAAATACTAGGCATTAGTTTATATATAATGAAGAACTTTTATTATGAAATCATAACTATTTCTCTTTTATAGTCATGTAAAATTTATTCCGCTAAAATATGTACTTTGAATATGATGAATCTAGAAATAAAAAATCTTCTTAAGAAAGAAAACCCTAAATTTCTAATGAATATTTATAATTATAAATATTTACTTATGGAATTTTTTTCCTTTTCTGATGTATTTTGCGCTTATATACTATCCATTAAGATTCCATATATATTATTCAACTATGTAACATAAAGGCACACATCGATTTTAGCACCAATATTAATCTAGAGTAGGTTAAAATTTATATTTTTGAATTATAGATTCTATTATATTTAATATATATCACTTCAAATGTTGGTCTAGGATATGGTGGATTTAGGTGACACCAAAGGGGTAACTAATCAATCTATTAATGATGAGTGGGATTATATACATAACCTTGACGATGTATAAAAATTTGTTTTTATAAGATTATTATTAAATTTTTAATCAATTAAAATTAATTAAAATTATTCCTCTATATATAGGGTGTCAGTTATAGAGTAATCCAAAAGACCTCCCACAAATTTTTTTGACAGAACTCTACTTGGAAGAGAACTAGGGTTAAACACACTAGAAGAATCGCATACATCTTATGAACATTGAAAAATATTTGCGGTGGAGGGTTGAGCCCCTCTTAATAACATCTTGATTACGAGTCAGTGTTTCTTGGATGTGAAGTTGAAATTCTACTTTCCATGGATTAGGTTTCAGCAGAGTGCTATAGTATTATTGAAACATATTATTGCCGCATTTCCTATTTCAAAAATTAGTTTAGCACAATCTTTCATCTTGTAGGATTTAGAAAATTTGTTTATAATATTAAATATTATATATTCAGAAAACTGGTATGGATTTTTATTTTTGTATGAATGTTTCATTTGGTAATCTCTAAATTTAAATTATGAAATATGTGATACCTTAATTCATAATGGTATGTTTTATATTCTTTTCTTCATACTGATAAATTTTATTATGGAATATCATAATTCTAAAATATAAATTTTTTTACCCACATTTTATATAAATATATGTATTGTTCATTAGAGGAATAAAAAGTGTAATTATAGACACAAACGTTTTTGAAAATTATGGCATCTTTGAAATAATAAACACATTTAGTTTTTTGAGTTAAAATATTAACAATATATGATGATTCAACATTAACGTTTTTACCTATAATGTTAAGTTTATTTATTATTGTTTAGTTATTATAAGTTAGGGAACCATAAACCTTAATGAACAAGTTATTACTGTAATGTACATGTTAGTATAAGTGTAAAATATTCCATTCTTATAATTTTAATACATAAGTTATTATTTAAAATAAAAACCTCATTTTGTCTTTCAACATTACAATTTGTAACTCTAAAGACCACGAATAGATCATTGACTACCAATAATATATTAAAATTACTAATTCATTCATAAAAACGAAATCTTGGTGTAATATGAATGTATTCATAGTTTGGTTTAATATTATTACACATATATTTTTTACAACTTGGTTTATCATACCATTGTTTAATATTGAAAAATACTCTAAAAACCAGTATACATATTCTATGAATTCTTTTTATCCAAAATTTTTTAATTGGAAGGAATTCATACCTTCATGAATATAATCTGAAGTCATGAATTAAGTTAAAAAAACCAATCCTTATGTTTTAAGAAAATGTGAATATTCACATATAATATGATGGTATGAATATAATATTAATATTTGTATATTATTATGTTAAATGGGGTAGGTTACTCATTGAAGTAATTCTTATAAATATTTTGTTTAGTCTATGAAATTTTAATAAACATGTCATAAAAAGATTACAAGTTAACAAAATTTAAAAATCAATATGAATATTATAATTTAATTATATGTCATGGATTCTTATATAATTTATCATGTATAGTTCTTTATTAATGTTTCATGATTATTGTTTCATTACATTTTATTGGCAGAACCATTTACATTTTAAATAAATTTTAAATCATATTACGTGTAGACCTATTTCTTTTTGACCATAGGGCACACCTTGTAAAATTATAGTAATTTAAAATGATAAAAATAGGTACCTATGATTTTAGTACCATTAAATGAAATAAATATTTACCTTTTAAATTTTCAATAATTTTAGTATCTTTTAGTTCATATAGGTTCCTATTTTTTGTTCGTACCGGTTCATATTTATTTCTTTGGTTATTTTTGAGCATATCACATTTAAATTTATGTCAACATACCTTTTAAAATATTTACTACCAATTATTTAACATGTAATATAGACCATGGGTATTTTATTATGGCATAAATAACGCAACATATTCCATGACTATGATTCTAACCTATTTTCCCATTATATCCTTATAGGTGGTTTCTTATTATTCAAGTTCATGGAATATTAACTTCTAAAATAGACCATCGGCGTTTGTTTGCTCAAGGGTATATATTTCACTATCTACTACTATATAAACCTTTACATAGGATACCTCATTAACGAACAATATGTTATTATATTAATTAATTTAATTTTTATTTACCGAAATTTCTATCGTTTCCAATTATGAATTAACTATATTATACGATATAATTCAAAACAGAAAACCATATCTATTAAATGAAAAGTCTTCAACCATAAAGATCCATAATAGTGTTTAATTTCACCCTACTATATACCAAATTCATAAAATTTAGTGTGGCTATAATAGTGTGTAAATAGCACACTATTATATACCAAATGCATTTAATTTTGTGATTAAATTAATCTTTTTGTATTTGAAATACACGTTGTAAAAGTTCCATATATAATTGATATAATACCCTGATATTTTACATTTGTACAGCTGTAAATTATATTGTGAAAGTAAAACTAGCCACACCCTAGAAACAGATAGTGTACAATTGTAAAATTCATATCACACAAAAAATACAATTATAAATGATATAATATCATATTAGTGTGAAATTGTGAATTTTTAAAGTGTATTGTTTGGATATAAATGATAATATGTAGTTTTGTATATTTAGTTTGGTTTTCAATGTGAATGATAGTGTGAATTTGTGTCATTCTCAAACAAAAAATCAGAAATGAGACAACTATTTTGATTTTATGATATTACATGGAATACTTTTTATTGTGTAGAATCATTTCATTTCATCCATTTTAAGTATCATGAAATAGCTGATCATTATTTAATAATTTATTTAAGATATTTATAATGGTAATGAAAATTATGTAAATGATAAATGATTATTTATGGAAAATGATTATATGTGTAGTGATGTGCGATTTTGTATCTTCAAATGTAGTTGTTTGGGGAGTGTGAGGTTCAGGTGATAGTATTTTATGGAATATAGGGAATATTGGGTTGGTTTTATCCATGGAAATATATTCTTATTTCCATGGTTAGATAACTGATGTATAAATAAATAAACATGGTTAAACCTTTGGTTATAGATAACTCTCATGATTTTAACCATGGCCTTGGGTTCTAATTTTCTAGGTTAAACACTGTCTGTATCAAGGCACGGTCCAAACCGTTGATAGAGAGGGACTATATAGAGGGTTTTGACCATGTTCAAAGGACCCAATTTACATGGTTAGACTGTGGTTGTAGCAATAAATATCCACAGATTGAACCATGGATATAGTTGACATATTGGAATAGTATAAACTGTGGAAATAGGGAAGCCCTATTACAATGGATCTAGCTGCCATTGTTTTAGAAACCCATGTAAATAGACTATTAATAAGGGACTTTAACATATAACAAAAGTTACAAATCATGGTCGTAATAGAATTTTCTAGTTGTCAATGGAATATCCTAAGTAATGAAAATCATTCAATTTTTTTAAAGTACATATTTTGTGTGTCTCTTGGAATGTACATCCCTATTTGTATACATTATTGTTGAAGAAGGATATGGCGCATTTATACCTATGTTTTATAACCATTAAGAGTGGTTTTGGGTATTAAATCTACCATTACATGGTGAATGAAAACCATTCCTATTATTATGTCTGGCTAGAAAACCTTAGGGGATATGTTTTTGTAGATTATATACTCTTTAAAAACAACTATAAGGGGTTGATTTAGTATCTACATTGAGGGACTGGGTTTAAAAGTGTAAGATAACCCAACATAAAGTAACATAGATTAAACTATGATTTATATAGTTTTATATAAATGAATTACATGATAATGTGATGACATAAAATTATAAATGGATTTAAGCATTTAATCCCTTTTATGGTATTGATCATGATAAACCTTTTATGATGTAAAATTTTTATCACCCACGTTGACCCCTGTGGCTTTAGTGATGTCTATATCGAGAAGTAACTCAGTTATTTCTATGTATGAGTGAAAATTTTCTGAATAACTCAATGATAACCCCAATAGAATTAGATTTAGAGTGAGGGGTATAATGATTATGATAAACCAAATATCATGAAAAAAATAAAAAATTTATATATATTCAAAAACCTGAGATCACTAAAGAAGACATTGATGGAGGTAGATGAAAATTTTGTAAATAAAGATGACGAAATATAGACCAATCAAAAACCTATATGTTAAAAGTGTTGGATGAATAACTAATTTAATTTCCTCAATGGAACTAGAAAAAAAATTACATTTGAGACAAGAGGTCATGGAGAATCAAACATAAATATTTATATGAAGAGGTGTGTTTGAACGAGGGGATTGGAATGTGTACATCAAAAAGCACTCCATACCTTCCAATACATTACATGTGGAAAACATGGGATTTATCTGAGTAAAATCCCAAATATAAAGGCTAATAATGACGGAAAGCATCAATAAAATACAAGGACAAGGGAAGAAGATAAATCATATGAAATTTCAACTATGGAATATGAGTTCTATAAATGATGTGTAGTACGTGATTCTAATTATCCACTCAATAACTACAAGTATTGTATTCTAATCATGTTCCATTAACACATTTATACCTAGAATATTTTCAATGAACCTGAATTATACAACACTATGTCTAGACATTAAATTATTAAAAAAACATCATGTGGGATGATTATTGTACCCCAAGAGTAAGTTTATGGGAAAGTGTCATGAGAAAATATTTTCATATTTCCATGATAAATTTAAGGTGATTTTTGAAATGGATTGGGTTTCTCCACGTAGAGGGAACATTATTTATAAGAGGAAGAAAATATTTTATACAAACCTATGATATTATATTAAATAATGATTATTAATATTATTTAAAAAATATAAACAACATGAGTCTAACTGACTGAAAATTAAATTTTTATTCCAATTCCACTTTTAAGGGAAAAGTGGGAAACCAAAACAAGAAAAAAAACAAAGGTATTAAGCATAAATGGATCCCAAAAAAGTTATTAATGACATGGGTTAGAATATTAGAACAAATTATTTTATATAACCCCCAATTAATATTTTTTCCTTTGTATCCAATTCATTCTTTAGCGGATCTTCAAATTGATCATCCATCTAGTCCCAGGCTGGGAAAACATCATCGACATTGATAATTTTTTCACTGAATCGCTTCAGAAAATGTGGTTATTTTTTTTTCTTACATACCCTTTTATCTTAATTAATGGAATCTATTATAATTCTCTCATATATTTTGTTGAAAATATAATTATAATAATCGATATTGAATGCTTCTTCTAAAATTTTCCCTTTATATTTTAAAAAGTGCTCCAAACATTCCAAAATATTTTATTCCACAATTACTTTGATTATATTAACGAAATTGACCTACATTGATTAAAAAATCTAAAAAATGACCTCAGATAACATTTTATTCTTGTCATACATGATGGATCCACCTTCAAGTTCCTTTTTTTCTGCAATTAGAGTCTTCTTTATAGAAACAATTTTCATTACATCAACCACTACAAACTCCCCCAATTTTAATTCAATCCCATTACTAATTTCTATACTTGAAGATCCAATTACTATTGTTTTTGGAGTTTTTGGTTAATTTTTAATGGTTATTTATTTTCCCCCATTCTAGGCTACGAAATTCCTATAATGAATGTTTCCTTGATTCCCCATATTTGAGCCAAACCTAACCATTGAGGGAACATGAGAGTCCTTGTCATATTTTGTGGTTGGTTGGGAGTCCACCCATTTCTCACTTGGCTCATCATCTTCAATGATCAGAGCCTAACCATTTTATATTTCCCTATTAAAATATATATTTTCCAAAATTAATGATCCACATTCACCATTACATGTCAATTAAATGTAGATAATCAATTTTGGATTTTGAATGGATTTAATGTGTCATAATTGTTGAGAAACCCTCATCTCAGAGACACTACCACATTCTAGTAAGGGGAGTTATGATTCTCAGCAAAGCTCCCTTAAATTAGTATGGATTCAATCTACACTATTATAAGTAGGTTTATTAATCTCATATCTATTAACAATACCATTTTCCTTGACAGTATTTGTAAAGGAGGGGCCAATAAGGAACACATATCTCTCGAGGCCTTGTCTGTCACCTTCAAGGAATCGAGATCACATTTAAACATTGGTCCTGACTCGTGGACTTTAGCTTAACCATAGAGGGATACAAACTGAGAACAACTTTGAAAGATATATATATAGTAAGAATAACAGTACGATATTTCTCAATAAATTATATGGGGTCAGCCACACAATGGGGATCCATGTACACCCATTGATGAGATGAAGAAGAGTGACCAAAAATATAAGATTATGAATAAACTTTTTTCAATAATTTGAAGACCACATTTTAATAGAATCATAATCCATCACCAAAAGTTATCCAAACCCAGTGAACTAGTGGATTGGAAATATCAACCAAGATGAATAAAATAGGAAATAGGATGGAAATGCAATTATTTATACTATCTCGGCATAATAAGTTTCCAACAATATTCCCCAACATTCAATTTATTGATAGGTTTTGAAAAGGAAGTGGTTGTTTAGGGAGACTAACCCATAACACCATCACTAGAATATCTCAAATTATATGAAAATTGTATTTCCAGTGGAACAGAATTAAATGAGATCCGTTGCAAAAGTGGGAAGCTTTTGACCATACGGTAATCAGATCATCCTTTGAATAAAACCAAGTAAAAATGTGCATCTTGTCGAGATGAACACCAGTTGTTGAATCTTGAAAACCCCAAGATACGAACACAAATATGTTGAAAGAATACACCATAGGATAATTTCATGAAAATTGAGCTGAAAAATTAAGGTTAATAAGGGTTGAGTCCTCTATGAACTCTGCTATGGAAATCGAGAGTTGTGGTACGCCATCAAGGATGTAGGAAACGTTTGGGAAAATATCGATTCTAAGAAAGTTCAGGAGGGATTATTTGTTAGATAAGCAAACAATTGAAGGAATAAGATCTATAAAAGAATTGGTAGGTAGTATATAACCCAAATATGGGGGACAGACCATGATGACTGACCTCAGTATCTAGGGTATCACTATGGGACTCAAACCAGGTGGCAGACATTAAAAAAATTCTTTGACTTTTAAATGATGAGTCTCAATACGAAATAATGATAGAATCTTGTATCAAATCATCGGATAAATCACAATAACATGGAAATTCATATTAAAGGGATTAGTATATATTTTCTAATTTTGTGATTGTGATACCAATAAAGAAATTATATATTTATGTGAGTCTTTCTAAAATAAACCCTCAGATATTCTAGGAAATTTTTTAAATTATGATGCTGTAATTTATTTAAGAGGGAGAATATAACATTGGATAGTTTAGGAGTAGTTAATTTTTTCCCTATAATTATAAGAAAAATTCTACTCTTTCAAAATTATTAATACATTATTAGATGTTGGGAAACAAAAGATATGAACCATGATGACAACACATTATTCAGTCAAAATAAAAAAAAAATATAGTGAAGGTACATGAAACAAAGCATAAAATGCAATGGATTATTATAAATAATGGATAATTAAAACCATTAAAACTAAAAAAACTAAAAGGGAAAATAAGTTTGAAAGAATAATTAATTTAGAATAGAAAACTACCATAGAGCACTATCACCTTTAAGAATCACTGTTAGTATAAATAAATCTACAGTGATAAAGAATACCATGAAGAAAAAAAGATTTTCATTAGATATAAATAAAACTATGGAAATGGGAACTTTGATGGGAATAGATTTTGTTATACAATATTAATGAATGTAATCTGTAACACCATGATATTTTAAAAAACACTATGTTCAATATCATACAAGATACACAACATAATGACTAAATGAACCATGATATATTATTAATATTACCTAGCCTTTGAATTTGTTGATGTGAATATTAATGACCACATTATGATATATATATATATATACACACACATATATATAAATGTTATAAAAAAAATTAATCTTTTAATTCTTATGAAATGAACATTGAGTTTTTAGAATAGCCATTTTATGATTCAATAATAAATTTTCATCAGAAATGTATTTTATTTATTTTTTGAGAAAATATTAATATTAATTTCTAGAACATTTATAAATTGAATTTTATAAAAATGATATAATTTTTTAATCAATAATATCAAAAAATGTTTATGATTATTATTTGATATTTTTCTGAAATGTTTTATATCACAAACCAAGTTGGGTCACCATCCGAACCGACGCCCGACCCGTCCCACGACAGGGCCCGAAGGGCATTCCAGATCCCCATAGGCTATCACAAGTTCCAAGGTATCAAAATTAACTTTGGGAATGATTTAACCAAGTAAAAAAATATAAAGAAGCTGAAAAAATAAACCAAAAAAGTAAAAGTTGTAGTCAAACAAGTCTTTGACCAAAAACTGGTATTTGAGACACATGTAAAACTAAAAACCAAACAATAATAAAAGTAAGATGACCAAAACCAACCTAAGAACTATCTCCCGGCATGAGGACACCACCCTCAAGACACCACCACAATGCCACGTAAAGAGGACTGCAAACAACCTAAACCACTACCCCCAAATGCTGGAAACATGCCTGTATCAGGCGTAAACAAACCTACTAACACAGAAGGGTGTAAGTAGGGTGTGGGAAATCGAAAAATAGGATATAACCAAGAAAAGATTCCACACACAATTATTAAAAGACAATACATTTGCAATGATATATAAAATAAAGAAAGAAATGATTAACCACATTAGTGAAAACGGTTTTCTTAAAAGCTACATTAAAGAAAAATTGTTTAAAGAAAACAAATGTTTGGGAAGTAACTCAAGTGAAAAATACTATATCATTTATGTGAGAAAAGTAACTGGTAGCACCAAATGATGATAGAGTCCCTATGGGAACTAGAAGCAGGTTGGACCCTAGAATGCCGTGTCTCGGTGAAATGTGTCTTAGAAGGCCACGACCTTTAGATAAATTGGAATTAAAAGCCACGACCCTCAGAAAACATGGCTTAGAAGTCCAGGACCCTCAGTCATCATAAGTTTAGTTAGTGTTGCAATCGTCAATCCTACCAGTGAAACCGGTCCAAATCATCTCTGGAACACTAGATCACTAGTCTTGGTTCCCCCACCTAATACCCTAGGCTTCCCTCCTTATTCTCACCAAAATTAAAAGTTCACAAAACATGTAACATTACACTTAGGAGAAAAACAAGGTGCTTACCCACAAAATATCTCATTCACACACTGATATCCTCTTTTGAAACCACACACACACCAATAATTTTAAAAACAAAATCTGCAGCACTTACACATTAAATTAAACTAGCTACAAAACTTAACAAAACACATTGATAATTGAGAAAACAACTAAAAGAATTTATTAAACAGTTTCCAAACATGTCACAATATTTTTAATGTCAAAAGTTCACTCAAAACCCTTTTTAGAGAAAAATTCATTTTTACACCATGAAAAAACATAAACTGCATCATATTCACTTCCTAATACACTAATAACAGAATTCACAAAACATTGATAAACAGTTCAAGGTGTGATTTCAAAAAAAATGGACCAACTCACTTAGACACTTCCAACAAATTAATTGCACATTAAAAACATAATCAAAATAATGTTTTCAGCTTAGAAACTAATTAATAAGGTGCTGAAATAATTAGACAAACATGCAAATGATCATCAGATAATAATTATGTGCAGAAACAACTACCAACATGTAGCAGCTTTCATAAACTTGATGTGAAAATATCATTGCACACCCACCACGCCTCAAATAAACCACAATAAACCTTAAAATGAGGTTTCACAAAAATAAGTAACAAATAATCCAAACACAACATAGACCTTAATAGCAACACCCTCAAAAGAGAAGAAACACAAATGATTTACTCTGCACCTAAGGTGAGAGGTTTGAGAGGTTGGTCGGAGCTCAATGGAGTTGGCGGGAGGAGTGCGGCGCTAGAAAATGAGTCGCCAGATGGTTGGCCATATAGAAAGAGGTAGCAGGGAAGCCGACTGAGGCGTGGGGTTTCCGTCCCAACCGGGGAAGGGGGTACAACTTCGGTTGTAGGGGGAGGTATGTAGAATGTCTAAAGGAGGGTGGAGAGGGTCACAGTGTCAGCTGGAAAAGTGGAGGGGTGGTCGGCCGAGCAGGAGGTAGCAGAGGGGTAAGGCGCCACATGGGAGGTTGGGTCGAGCGGGGGGTAGCTGAGCGTATTGGAGGAGGTGGTCGGCAGAGTAGGGGACTAGTGGAGGTTTGGCAGTGTGGGTGGGGCTTGGGTGAGTGAGAGTCAGCATGGGGAGAGGGAGAAGGTGCAGCCTGGGTGATCTGGACACAGTAGGCTCAGGGCTGCAGAATTTGGATCGACGAGGGGGGGGGACCACCAGGAAGAGCTCTAGCCATGGAGGATGGATGTAGCTGGTTAACAATGGGAGAAAAGGTTAGGCGGCTAGGGTTCGGTGCGAGACACAAAGAAGGGGGCGGGTGAACAATGTTGCATCGGGGAGAGAGAGAAAAAGAGGGAGAAGAAATAAAAGAAAGTGAATAAAAAAAATAAAAGAAATGATAAAAATAAAGAGAAGGAAGTAAATAAAAATAAAATAAAATAAGATAATAAAAATAAAAGAAAACATGGGATAAACAAAATTAAAATAAAGAGATGGGGAAATAAAAATAAATTAAAACCTAAAAAAGAAAATCTAACCTAAACTAATAACAATAATAATAAAACTAATAATAATGACAGAAATAACTATATTTATTAAAAATTCTATTTAGATTTAGTTATTTAATCATCTACTCCCTGGGATGACCACACGTTAAACTGGCGAAGCAACACAGCTTCGCCCGTGCCCTGCCCATGTGTCGAGAGATGTCAAGATGACACTCATTTATTAGCGCATAAACAAAAAACTCGCATCGGGCTCCGATATCTTTTCAACCAAACAATTAAATAAAAGAAAATAAAATCATTGGGATAAAATTTGAAATTTAAAACATACCTCAAGTGATGTCCAAGTGTGACAATTCTCCCCACCATGAATAATTTCCACCCTCGAAAAGTCAACTCGAAGCCGGACCAGAGAATAGAAATGGGTACTCCTGCTCAACCCGATACTTCCTCTCCCAAGTCTCATGCTCTTCATTCCAATGATGCCAGAGAATGCGAACCAAAGGAATGGACTTTCCACAAAGAACCTTCTCATGAGAATCCAATATCCGTACTGGCCACTCAAACACTGATAAGTCTGGATCAATCGCCAACTCTTCCCAATTCAATAAATGTTATGGGTCAGGATTATACTTTTTCAGTTGGGAGATGTGAAATACATCGTTGATCGACGTAAACTATGAAGGTAAAACTAACCTGTATGCCACCTTCCCAATCCGCTCGGTAATCTCAAAAGGCCCAACATACGTCGGTGTCAGCATTCCCTACTTTCCCAAGCGGCGGTGACCCAAGAGAGGGGCCACCATCAGGAACACTCTATCCCCCACTGAAAACTCAAGATCCCAATTCCTCTGATCTACATAATATTTGTGGACACTCTGAGATGTCAGCAACTATTGTCTAATCAACCTGACCTTCTCAGATGTCTCCTAAACAAGGCTCGGTCCCAAGAGTGAGGTCTCCCCTACCTCAGCCTGGAACAAATGAGACTGAAAAGGAAGACCAGAGAGCACCTCAAAATGTTCCATTCTAATAGAGGATTGGTAACTTTTATTATAAAAAAACTCGACAAATACCAAATAGCTATCCCATGATCCTCTGAAATCCATCACACATCCATGGAGCAAGTCCTCTAGAATCTGATTTTCCCGCTCTGTCTGGCCATCCATCTGAGGATGGTATGCCGTGCTAATCTTAATCTGCAACCCCAAATCAATCTGGAGGCCTCCCCAAAACCGATATGTAAAGAGGGGGTCTTTGATAGAAAAATTGCTAACGGCACACCATGAAGTCTTACCACCTCTTGAACGCACAAACGGCCTAGCTCCTCCACCTTTGTTGTATCTCTGATTGGGATAAAGTGAGCTGACATGGTCATGCGTTCAATCACTACCCAGATATCATTCCTCCCCTGAGTTGTACAAGAAAATCCAATAATGAATTCCATGGCGACCTCGTCCCACTTTCTGGTAGGAATAGGTAATGGCTGGAGCAGGCCCGATGGTCTCTGATGCGCTGCTTTTACCTACTGACAAGTGTAGCATATCAATACAAAGTCGACTATGTCATGTCTCATACCTGGCCACTAGAACTGACGGAGAACATTGTAATACCTCTTGGTGGTACCAGGATGGATGGCCCACTGAGACTCGGGGCTATCTTGCTTCCCCACCCTTTGCAAAGACAACGACAACAAAAAAGGGCCCTGGAATCACAAGATCCCCTCAGGAGACAAAGACCAATTAGAAGGAGTCTCCCCACCATGAAGTGACTCCATAGATTGCTGACACGGCTCATCACCAGGCTTCTACCACTGAATCAAATCTAAAAGAGCGGGAGTCAACTGAATTCTAGCCAATAAAATACCTATGATGTGCTCCCTGCTCTCCAGGTATGCTCAAACAATTCTGTATGAAACATGGATTCCGTTTTGTTCCAATTGTTGCAAGCAGGGGCATGAAACAGTTAAATGTCGAAGAAGGATTCCAGCATTCCATTCAGGTGCGCTTAATAACACTGGGAATGGTGATATGGTTCAGACTCATGCAGATCTGAATCCAGGGGAATCTGAAACTGGATTGGTCCCGGCAGTTGATGATATGGTTCAGCACAAAACAGGTCTGGATCGAGGGGTATCTGAAATTGGACTAGCCCCAATGGTAGATGATATGGTAAATAATCAGGGTCATGTTGAGGTTTCTTCAGGAATGTGTGTGGGGCAGAAGATCTAATCAGGAGAACTGCCAAATGTAAGCAAGAGAGGTATGGAGGATTCAATGTAGGAAAATGAGAGTTCAATGAATATGGCTAATAAAAAGGGGAAAGAAGTAATGGAACATTCTGATAAAGAGGGGATGAAGGCTAGTGAGCCTGATGTGCTGTATATGGGCGGGGGACTGGAGACAAATCAGACATATAGTGGGAGTAAATCTACAGGGCAGAGCTCTCCTGTCATGGTACAGGTTAGTGATGATGGATTGATAAATTGTTCAGAAAATCGGATTGTTGATTTGATGGATAATGATCAGAAGGAGGATGAACCAAAGGAAGAGGAGGCAATTCAGTGTCTCCCATCTCATGAAGATGCCATCATTGTCTATGTGATGGAGAGCTCAGCTGTTCTGACCATGGGTGACTCTGGTGGACAGCCTCATGTCTCACCTGGGATGGAGCAGGTAAAAAATGGTAAAAGTTTAGGGGGTTTTGATGAACAGATCAAGGAGATCTAAAAGGAGGTGAATGGGGTATTGGAAGCTTCTCATGGGACGATTTCTCAAGGTAGGTTGGTCATTAATGGTGTGGCTGAACAACATCATGGTTCTATGGTGGCAGAAGGCAGTGAACATGACCTTACCATGACAAAAGAAACAATGGTGATGGAAAATCCGAAAGTGTGTCAGGTTTTTGGAATAATTATGAATGACTTGAGTAAGAGCAGTAAGGTTGACCATGGATGTGTGGTGGAGTCACATGGTTACCCCATGCAAGAAGAAGAGCTCCATAATCACAAATCATCCTACACTGATGTTGTCGAGCATGGAATTCATGAGCCCATAAGCAAGGAAGTGGAGGGGAAAACCAAATGTAGGAGGAAGACACAGAGGGACTATATGGACCTACCCAAACCAACGGCGACGAGGTCTGCTTACAAGAATGAAGGGTCGCAGGAAATTGTTCATGCAAATGGGAATAGTGGCAAGCGAAGGGGAGGGTCTCCTAAGATGGATAATGGACATAGTGGGAAACGGAAAATCAAGGAGAATATGTCTGAGGAGATGCTTAGGAAGAAAAACAAGTATCTTGAGATGATGCAGAGGTATGAATCTTCAGAATGGGAGTTAGCTGATCCTGGTGATGAGTTATCCGATGATAGGGAGAGGGATGAGTATGGGTTTGATGTAATGTAGAATTTCTATTTTCTACTGTCTTTACTTTCACTTTTTTCTTAATAAATTTTCGGGATCGGGCTTTCGCATGGTTCAGACTTTTCTGGTTAACTTACCAGGCCAAGAAAACTCCTCATCTCAAACACATTCCTCGGTTGTTACGATGACATCACCGCACTGATCTTCTCAGGATCCAATGAAAATATTTGTTATAAGATGACATGCCCCAGAAACATCACTTCCCTGATCCAAAATGTGCACTTCGAGAGTTTGGAATATAGGAGATGGTCCCTCAAAGTGCCCAAAACAATCCGCAGGTGATGCTCATGCTTCTCCTCAGATCCTGAATAAACCAGGATTTCGTCTAAAAATACCACGAAAAATGAGTTGAGATATTGGTGTAACACCCTATTCATGAGTTCCATGAAAACTGTTGGATCATTCGTCAATCTGAAAGGCATGACCTAGTACTCAAAGTGACCATACCTACTTTGGAATTCCATCTTTGGGATATCTGCATCTCTCACCCTGAGCTGGTGGTATCCCGAACGCAAATAGATCTTAGAGAACAACTTTTCTCCCTTCAGCTAGTCGAAAAAATCTTCACTCTGGGGAAAAGGGTATTTCTTCTTGATGGTCACCTTATTCAAATTCTGGAAATCAATGCACAACCGGAGGGTTCCATCAGCCTTCTTTGTGAATAAATCTAGGGCGGCGCAAAGAGAGACGCTCACGTGAATGAATCCTTTGGATTCCAAATTTTCCAGCTGTATCTTTAATTCCCTCAATTCGGTGGGGGCCATGTGATATGAGGGAAGAGATATATGATTTGTTCCTGGCACTAAATCAATCGAGAACTCCACATCCCGTTCTAGATTTAAGCCTAAAAAATCATTTGGGAAGACCTTTGGGAACTCAACCACTACATGAGGTAACCCACCCTGAGAAACACCACCATCGTCTTCCAGTGTGAGCGACGAAAATTGATAAGAAATATTCCCCAACTCAGGGAGTGGAGGTCCCGCACGACCTGACCGAGGATTCTATTCTCCATTAAATAACTAAGTACTCTCATCTGGTGCCATAAAGCTAAATCAGCCCCGATAACAATCAATATACGCTTGAAAGTGCACCAGCAAGTCCATGCCATGGATCACATCAAATAGGTCCATACCAAGGACCAAGAAATCCCACTCCATCTCGACTCCTGAAATAGAGAGTCCACATGATGGGAACCTAAGGCCTTGCTCCTTTTTCATACCTAGCGGTGTTACAAACCCCATTGCAACAGATAAAAGATCGGTAGGAAGGATCAATAAGTTCACAAGACAGGCAGATGTAAAAGAAACTGAAGCACTAGTATCAAATAAAATTGATACTATAGAGGATTCAATTAGATTGGTACCTCGAATAGTCAAAGGTCCTACATCAGATCCCACTAGTTCTTGATCCACAACATTAAAATGTCTGGTCCCTGCCTGGGAATGACCACTCACATGAGGCTTTGGCAGGATCTGGCTCTGCCCTGAAGATGATCCTGTCCTACCACCACGACCACCAAACTGGGATCATGTCATCCTGGTCGGCTCTGACTAAACTGATACCCCTCTGGAAGCCACAGATCCATCCCCAATCTGGTAAGGGTGTGCAGTCCTACAGAAGCACTGTATTGTCCCACAACTGCACACCCATGGCATGGTCTGGGAGGGTATGGACAAGAGGGTCAGATGTGACCAACCCTTCCAATCTGATGGCACACCACAGACCCTGCACCAGAATCCCTAGATGAAGTCTTCCTGGGAGGATGAATTGAGCTTCCACCACTCTTCTTCCATTGCTCATCACGCTTCATCTTCTTTTCAGATGAACTACCACTGCAAACCCCTAGCACTGATCTAGAAAACCCTGACTTCCCTCTCTAGTCAATATATACCATGAAAGCATGATCTACGACCTCGGCATAAGTTCCGAGCTTGAACAACAAGACCTGAGAGTGGATTTATGGTCGATGGACCTTCTCGAACATTTGAGATTTCAAATATTCACTTTAAACAATTTCAGGCGTGTACCGCGCTAGCTCAGCGAAACGGTTTGCATATTCCATCACTGTCGGATCCCCTTGTGAGAGATCCATGAACAACCAGGATCTGGCGTTTCCCAGGAACATAGGATAGTACTTCTCGTAGAAGGTATCTCTGAAATCCATCCATCTAATCTTCTCATGATTCCCAGCCTCAATCACGGATTCCCACCACTTGCAACTGGAGCCCTTTAAATGGAAAGAGGAACACTTTAACCTGACTTCCTATGAAGTGTCAAGGAACTCGAAAGTATGCTCTATCTTTTAAATCCATTCCTCTTCCTCTTGAGGTTCTAAAATACCTCAGAATGATTTTTATTCTTCATAAATTCATGTGCTTTATCCCTCTTGTAGCCAAACTCATCTCCTCTAGCTAGAATAGGGGAAGGGGTAGGAGTCGCCCGCTGTCTTAAATTCTGAATGGTTCGGACCACAGCTTCTACCAATCTCTGATAAAGTAGTGATGGATAACTCTCGCCAGCTTCCTCCCATGGGTGCGTATAGGCTCTCCGGGGAGACATCATACTTCAAAGAGCAAGAGTCACAAAAGAACATCATTAATACATCATATACAAAGAAAATTCAAATTTCTAGCAAAACAAGAAATCCTCAATAAACAAAATATGAAAATATAACATCATGAACAAACTCTTCTTCACTGCCTGATGTCCACGCACAGTCTACTGCCTACACATCCCACATGGAAGAGAAGTCAAACAAGCATCCCGACACCCATGGTGACTCAGGGTCTTTCATGAGGTGTGCTGGCCAGGAATCCTACACGCAACTTGAATTCTGAGCCCCGACAATCCTAACTTTTGTCTAACCAGACTCAACCCAAATAAAATAACTCATACAACAAAATTAACCTCCCTTTGATACCATTTTGTCATGAACCAAGTCGAGTTGCCATCTGAACTGACACTAGACTCAGCCCACAGCAAGGCCTGAAGGGCGTTCCCAATCCCCACAGGCTGGAACAAGTTCTCTGGTGTCAATACAAACTTTGGGAATGATTTACCCAAGTAAAAAAATATAAATTAGCCAAAAAAATAAAACAAATAAATGTAAAAGTATTAGCCAATCAACTATTTAACCAAAAATAGGTTTTTTGAGTCACATGTAAAACCAAAACCCAAACAATAATAAAAGTAAGGTGATGAAAACCAACCTAATAACTGTCGCCCAGGGTGAGGGCACCACCCTCAAGCCACCCCCACAATGCCATGTAAATAGGTCTGCTAACAACCTGAACCACTACTCCCAAATGTTGGACCCTTACCTGTATTAGGCATAAACAAACCAACATACAATAAAGGGTGTAAGTAGGGTGTGAGAAATTGCCCAGCAAGATATCACCAAGAAAAGATACCATGCACAATTATTAAAAGACAATACATTTGTAATGATATATAAAAGAAAGCAATAAATACTTAATCATATTAATAAAAATGGTTTTCATAAAAGCTACTTTAAAGAAAAACAGTTTAAATAAAACAAATGTTTTGGGAAGTAACTCAAGTGACAAATCATGTATCATTTATGTGCACAATGTAACTGGTAGCACCAAAGGATGGGAGAGGCCCTATGGGAACTAGAAAAAGGGGGGACCCTAGAAGGTTGTGTCTTGGTGAAACATGGCTTATAAGGCCACGACCCTAAGATAACGTGGATTAGAAGGCCGCGACCCTCAGAAAACGTGGCTTATAAGGTCAAGACCCTCAGTCATTATATTTTTAGTTAGTGTTGTAATTGTCAATCTAGCCAGGGAAACTGGGCCAAGTCATCTCCAGAATACTAGCTCAATAGTCCTAGTTCCCCAACCTAATACCCTACGCGTCCCTCATTGTGCTCACCTAAATTCAAAGTTCACATAACATGTCACATTACACTTAGGATCCAAACAAGGTGCTTAGCCACAAAACATTCCATTTACACACTGATATACTTTTTTGAAACCACACACACACTAAAACGTTTAAAAACTAAATCTGCACCACTTACAAAATAAATTAATCTAGCTACAATACCTAACAAGATACTTTGATAATTGAGAAAACCACTAAAAGAAATTAGTTAACAGTTTCCAAACATGTCACATGATTTTTAATGTCATAAGTTCACTTAAAATCTTGTTTAGAGAAAAATACATTTTTACAGCATGAAAAAACTTAAACTACATCATCCGCACTTCTTAATACACTAATAGCACAATTCACAGAACATTGAAAACAGTTCAATATGGGATTCCAAAAAAATGGAATAATTCAGTTAGACACTTCCAACAAATTAAATGCACATAAAAAACATAATCACAATACTTTTTACATCTTAGAAACTAATTAACAAGGTACCAAAATAATTAGACAAGCATGGAAATGATCATCAGATAATAATTGTGTGCGGAAACACCTACCAACGTGTAGCAGCTTTCACAAAAATGATGCGCAATGATCGTTGTGCACCCACCATGCCTCCAGTAGACCACAATAAACCTTAAAACGAGGTATCGCACAAATAAGTAACAAATAATCCAGACACAACATAGACCCAAATCTCAAAACCCTCAAAAGAGAAGAACAACAAATGAGTTACTCTGCACCTAAGGGGAGAGGTCAGAGAGGATGGTCGGAGCTCAATGGAGTTGGTGGGAGGTGTGAAGCACTCGAAAATTAGTGGCTGGAAGTTTGTCCAAATATAAAGAGGTAGCGGGGAAGCCTGTCGAGGCGTGGGGTTTCTGTCCAAACCGAGGAAGGGGGTGTGGCTTCGGCTATAGGGTTGGTATGTCAGATGTCTAAAGGGGGTTGGAGAGGGTCATAGGGCTAGCTGGCAAAGCGGATGGGTGGTCAGCCGAGCAGGGGGAAACATGGGGGTAAGGCGTCATAGGGGAGGTTGGATCGAGCGGGAGGTATCCGAGGGTAGCGGAGGAGGTGGTTGGCCGAGCAGGGGAGTTGTGGAGGATTGTCAGTGTGGGTGCAACCTGGGTGAGCGAGAGGCAGTAGGCAGAGAGGGAGAAGGCGCGACCAGGGTGAGTGGGAGGCATCAGGTTGAGGGGTTCGGACTTCGGCTTGATGAGGGGGGAGACCACCAGGAAGAGCTCCGACAGAGGAGGACGGCTGTAGCAAGTTAGCAAGGGGAGAAATGGTGAGGCGGTTAGGGTTCAGCGCGGGACACCAAGAGGGGGGTGGCTAAATAGTGCTGCACTGGGGAGAGAGAGAAAAAGAGAGAGATAAAATAAAATAAAGAATGTGAATAAAAATAATAAACGATAAAAAGAAAGAGAATGAAGTAAATAAAAATAAAATAAAATAAGAAAATAAAATGAAAAGAAAATAAGGGATAAAAAAGAGATGGGGAAATAAAAATAAATTAAAACCTAAAAATAAAATCTAACCTAAACTAATAACAATAATAATAAAACTAATAATAATGACAAAAATAACAATTATTATTATAAATACTATTTTTATTCGGTTATTTAATCATATGTACCTTGGGCTAACTGAGCGTTAAACTGGTAAAGCAAAACAGCTTCGCTCGTGCCCTGCCCACGCGTCGGGCCATGTCAAGATGACGCTCATTTATTAGCACATAAAAACAAAACTCGAGTCACGCTCAGATCTCTTTTCAACCAAACAATTATATAAATGAAAATAAAATCAGGGGATAAATTTAGAAATTTAAAACATACCACAAGCGATGTCCGGGTGTGACATTTTATTTTTCAATGAATATTAAAGAAAATTTATTTTGGTTGAAAAATCTATTTTGTTTTTATGTATTTACAAATTGAAATTAAATTTTAAATTAGTTTTAAATTATATTTTTTCTATTTTATTAATAATTGAATAATTACCACATTTCTAATGAATTATAAATTTTAATGTGATATAAAAACTCTTTTATACTTAAAGGAATGTTATTTTAAAAATCTATTTTTCACTGGTTTTGAATTTTTATATTAAAAAAATTTCTACAAATTTTAGGAATTTAAACATGGAATTAAGGATTCCATTTTTGAAATTTTCAAGTATATATTTTTTAAATAGCTCAATTTTAATTTCGGTCATTATGAATTGTTATCATAGTAAATTCTTATTAAAACACTAAACGTACAATGTATTAATTATAGTTCAGAAAAATATAATAAGATCAAAAATTCGAAAATTGATCCCCAAACATGGATTTATCCTATTAGATTATTTTATTTCTAAAATTTCAATAAAAATATTAAATATATATAATTTGGGTGTAATTTTATCATGATAAAAAATTTATAATATTTAAGTTAAAAAATATAGAAAAAATTGGTTTCTAATGACTTTAATGTATCATAAATTACTAAATAAATATACAAATGAATATAATTTTTGTTAAAAACGTTTATTTTAATGATAAATGATAGTTTTTAATTTTATTTTATTTTTAATTATTATTAATTAAATAATTTCCCTAAATTATTACACAGCATTAATATAATATTTATTTATAAACATCAAAATAATATAAATGTATTTTAAAGATATTAAAATTAATTTGATTTGGAAAAATTAGTATGTCACAAGAATTTATAGAAAAATATTACTTATTATGGTTGTGTTAAATTTTAATATTTTAATTATAATTTTTTATTGATGACATTAAAATTCAAATTAACTAAAGTGTCAAATATGACATTAATGATATTTTACTGAAATGATACATTATTAAATTATTTATAAATTATAAAAAAAATTGACAGGACAAATTTCAATAATATATGGTGTAAAATTTCATTAGTTTTTAATTTATGAGTCATTATTTATCTTATAATTAATATTATATACCATTAAGAGTGAAAATGTCATTAATGTCATTAAGGGTAAAATGGGTTAATTAAGGGGTTAAAAAAAAGATATTGATTTAAACACCACATACACCTATACAAAATATATTTTTTATGGTATTTCAACAATATGCTACATTATATTTTAATCTATAACATTTGGAATAATTTTTCTAGAGAATTACTTTTTTAATATTTAATCTTTTAAGAAATTCCAAAAGTTCCCCTCACCTCAATTATAAAAGGGAATGTCCTCACCTCACTTAATCAGATATTTTGATCCATATATGTTGATCATATCCTGAAAAAATACCATATAAATTCTAAATACAAATTAAATAAGTTTTGGTCTTCCCAAAATACCAGCCCTAGGACCCTTAAGAGGATATCTAGAGGAAATCATTCAAGGAAGAGGGAATCACCTTAACCAATAACTCTCTTCATACATATTATTTACCTCCTATTAATTAATTTTATTTAATATAGAAAAATAAATCCAATATATTAAATATACCTAAATTTCTTTCTAATTTTGAAATCTCAATTATAAACCCACTTTCCCTTCAAATTGGAAGTGAATGTATTGATCATGCACAAGTATGACTTACCGTCTCCATGTAGCTACACACTTAATTTTACACCAGAAACTTTTATGGAATGTTATTATGAAGAATTTAATTTTCATATATGATTATTATTAATATATTATAATTATATAATTATAATATCACATCTATGTTGTTAACATCCAATCCATTGGAAAACGATAATGTCACTCATGCGTACTTGGGGACTACCACCTCCATGAGGCGATGCGATTCGTTTTAATTTTCATTTTACTGGTACGATAATAAGGATAGAATAATTAATATATAAGATATGTGTGAAATAACTATTAATATGAAAATTTTAATTATTAATTACCTTTCATTCATTTCATTCATCATAAAGTGAAAATAGCTTTTATCCGAATGTATGACCTACCTTATTCATAAACAGTATAATTCATTTTTCTATGTCATAATTTTATGGACGAAAATATATATATATATATAATGAATATTTGTTATATTTATATTATGGATATTATATAGAGATGATCAATGTATAATGACTGGAACAACTTAACTAAAATACACATGATAAAAATAATTGTTGACACCAGTAAACGATGATTTTATTATGAAATTATTGATAAATGGATTCTAAAATATAATAAATTTATAATATATCACATTATAATTATTTTAATTGTTCTTATAAAGATGTATAATAAAATTATATTTAATAAATAGGGGGATATAATTCATTCAAAGAAAATGGGACTGAAGGTAACAATTTATCATCTAAATGTTTCTTCTTTGGGACATATGAAATGTTATACACCAATATTATGTTATGATATTTTTTTACATACTCATTTTTATGTTATATAATTAATACTTATGTGATCATTCCACATCATTTTTTTAATGAATATATTCTTCCATGGGGATTATTCTTTAGAAGTAATCAAAGTGGTAAGGAATTTACATTTTCATACTATATTAATATGAGTTGTTTGTTATTGAATTTATATAGATGAAATTATATAAAGTAATCTTCTCAATCCCTTAAACCTTCATATAAAATATATATTTCTTTAATTTAATGGTTTTCCATTCATTTTCCTCACATTAAGTACTAAAGATACAAAAATAATGTTAAAAAACCACATTATTTCTCTATTTGGTCGAAAATACTTTATCTTACATTACCATGATTTCAAAAAACTCATTCAAGATTGTCTTTACTATTATCCAATTATTTTAATGTCATTTATAACCATTTTTTAATTTTTTAAAAATAGTTTAAAATGAATCTCCTTTTCATTTTCTGAAACTTGTAGTTTTTGAATTTTCCCAAAAGTGTGAACGAATGTTTTCTTATTAATTATACAGAGATAACATAACATACCATATTAATTATCATTAAATAAATTATGTTATAATTCACATTATTCAAAATTAATTTTTGGAGAATTTTTCAATAATAATTTGGAAAATTTTATATTTTAAATAAGTGTTTAAAAAAAGAAAATATTATTTTCCTTGTGAAATATTCCATAAATATTTGAATTGTATTTTCAACTAAGAAAACTTTAATGGATGTTACAAATTATTTTCTATGCATATGGTCTAATTATTTAATAAAACATAAATTTTTTGATATCTTCTTATGATGATGATGATTTAAGGGTGATTTTATGAAACAAATTCCTTTCCTTGGGTTATGCTATAATGAGTTGATGAAATGTTTATAAAACATATTTATATTCAATGGGTTATACCATGATGAAATATTTCTAAAACACATTTATTTTCATGGTTTATAATATTATAATGGATTTATGATATTTTGGAACACATGTGTATTATTTTTATTAAGTGATCGTTGGCCTTGGAATTGTATATCCATCCAATCATTTGGTTGAATATGGATATCTCATGAGCTAAATTGGACCAAAATAAGGAGTGAACCCTATTCAGTAACTGAATCAATCCTCATCGACAGTAATGGGAGTAAACCTTGATTACTATGACGGTTTGTGGTTGGAACTCCATCCATTATGATAGTATTCAAAGTGAGTCTTTACTACTAAGGAAATGATTATCTATTCTTATGTGTATATGACAATTCTATATACTATGCCATTATTAGACCCTCATGTCTCATGTTCAATGATTCCTTTATGATTTATATCTTATGAACTGCCAATATTTATTTCATAAATCAATATTATAATCTTTGATGTGAATGGTGTGGTATTAAAATATTAATCTAATGTTTTGTTACCCTTATGAACTTTTTATTCTCATGTGATCATTAATATCACCATTTTTACCTTTACTGGTAATCTATACTATACCTTTCCTATAATTAATATCTTCTAAATATGAAGAAAAATTTAATTTATGAGATATATAAAGAGGTTTCTAGTTATAAATAACTATGTTAGAGATAATGTAGATTTTTATATGAACTGATTCCTTATATATCCAGTTTTAAAAAGACACTAAACCTTTATCTTCAATAGGTTTGTATTTCTAAAGGATATGGGATATTTATTTAATTAGTTGTTAAATCTATGTATAAAAAATGGGTCAACAAAGTTGGTATTAGGGCAAGGTTTTGTTATCGTTTAGAAACTAGGATAAGAACACATTAGTGAGAATCATGGGGACAACTCTACCTATATGAAAAAAATCCTTATGCTATGGTATTAATCATATATGACCTTGGTTAATCCTATGTTTTCATTGATAGAAAATGGGTATAATTATTTAGACACTATCAAAACGATTCTCCAAGATTCCTGACTATGATAATTTTATATCACATTATATGTCTTGGTTTTAGTCAATGGATAGAATTAGGAGGATTCATTTTAATATTGATGAACAAAGGAATAATTTTCCTTATGAAAAACAAAATGAAAATGGATGTATAATGAAAAACATTATGATTATTCCAAATCAGAAATACATTTTTTGATTAAAACCCTCTCTATGGAAAATGTAAGAATCCGGATCTTCATTTCAGGTATGTATTTCCTTTGGTGGAGTTTTTGAGAATTTTTGTAGTTTATGAAAATTTTTGAAGTACACGCCATGTACTTTCTGAGTACACGCCATGTACTATTTTCCCGCTCAAAGCCGTGTGCTGACTGTGTCCAGGCGACACACACGGTGTGTAGGGGTGACGTGAAGGCCGATTTTGGTGGAGTACGGAATGACCCACTACACGCCGTGTACTTTAAAAGTACAAGCTGTGTAGTTTTCTTTTTTTTCACTAAACGGAGCGGGGTCATGCCTAATTTCCATAATCATCTTCTTCTAGGTCTAGTTCGTCCGAGAGCGACCCGTATGGCCGGATCTTCCCCGAGCTCCCACCTCTCCATCCGTTCTCCAATTCGAGCATGGTCGATTGCATTGGAAGCACAGTGGTGAGTTCTTCTTTCTGCTTGAGCCTTATTTTCCAATTCTTTTTCTTTCTCATGGTATCTATGGTTGAACGTTTTGTGAGTTTTCTCAGATCTATGATGTTCTAGGAAGAATCAGCCTTTGTGGTTCAAGTATAATGATCTCCTAGGAATCGAGGTAGGTGGTTTGTGCCTTACCATTCAATGTCTCTGAGTTTATGTGTGAATTTCCACCGATACCCATGAACGGGGTATTGCATGTTACCCCTTTTTTCCTTCGTTGTTTTCCTGCCTCGATTGTATGCTTTTTTAGAGGAAATTTGACCATGTTATAGGATAATTTTGTTGTTCTTGGACGTATTTTCCCTTGCTTTGTTCTGTTTACGACCTTTGAGTCTAGTTTTCCTTTGGCCGCTACACATGTTTTCATGACATTCTTGTTGCCTTGTTGAATGTGTATCTAAGTAGCTCTATCAGTGTACTTTGGTTATCCAAGTATCTCTATAGGAGTACTTTGGCCTTATAGAATTATTATGCACTGACTAGCATGGGGATAAGAGAACCTGGTGCTAAAGACTATAAGGGATAGACTGAGTGAGCTTCCTAGAAAGTCATAGATATTACAAACTAGAGAAGATATGGACCAAGTGAGCTCCTAGAGAGTCTTGGATTTTATAGACTACAGGAGGGTAGATGGAGTGAGCTTCCTCAGAGAGTCTTACCTTGTTTAATATATTTAAGAACCTTCCCAGGCTAGAAGATTAATTGACCGAGAGAGCTTCCTCAGAGAGTTTGTGGTATACCTAAGGCTATAGGAGTAATTAACTGAGATAGCTTCCTCATAGAGTCTATAGACCTTGGGGCTAAGTGGGTTAGATCGCGTGATCGTTTTGAAGATAGTCCCTAACTACCTAGACTATAAAGGGAATTGACTAAGTGAGCTTCCCCAAAGAGTCTTATAAATTCATATGACCAAGACAGAGGGGTTAGGTTGACTCCACTACCCAGAGGGTAGTGGTACTTATTGGATATGACCAGAGGGGATGGCTGCGAGTACTTCCCATAGGGTTTTCGACTTATTATCTATTTTCTTCACTGCAGTTTTTTGGTTGTGGATTCTTTCCTGCTATGTATCATACTATTTTACTGCCTACTGTTTACTGTCTTCTACATCCTATTGCTTATTACTGCTTATTGTACTTTAACCTACCATATACTCACTGACTGTTAGGCACAGATCTTCGAGTGAATTTCTACAAGGATTTTATCTCACACCCTGTTTTGTCCATGCTTTGGGGCCCAAGCAGACTATGTTGTTGCAGGTATAGATAAGGGCAAGCGCCCTACGACATATGGAACTTGATTGCTTGGAGAAGGAGAGCATGGGACCAAGATTTGGCATGCGATGCTGAGGAGATGTTTACTTTTATTTTGTACTTGTTTTGGTACCATAGTTATTTCTAGCATTCTGACTTGTCTGTATACTTTCCTAGTTATGTATCATGCATCATTTCTTATATACATATGTGTTCCAGTTTGTTGATTTAGTCTTCTGCTGTTATATTGTTGGTTATTACTGCTTCTGCTATTGTATGTTTATTCTTCTTCCGTTGTGTACTCTGCCAATGAGGGCATAGTTTCTTCACTATCACACCTGAGGCCCTCACTGCTAGTCAGCAGCCTCTGGCATTTGGGGAAATTCCCATGAGGCCATGTGACCTACCGGGTAGGGGCGCCTCTGGGTGGCTTCCAGAACCAAGACATTACAAAGTGGTATCAATGCAATTCTTTTCTCTTGTATTACTATTTGGAGACTTTATCCAGGGATATGAAGGATTCGGTACTTGGTAATAAGTTGTGCTTGGGAGTAGAAAACTCGTGTACAGAAAAAATCCATACTACCTCATTTATTACAGTTTCATGGTCTTATGATTTTACAGTTGATACGATTTCACCCAGAGTGATTCACATGCTTTTCACTATTATTGTTTTGATATTACGGTTCTATTTATGTCGCAACCTGATGAGATGAGGTTATTCATTATCATGCATCATATTGGAACTTGTAAAAATCACATGCCATGCATTATTTCCATGCCATTTAGGGTGCATTAGTGATTGCATGCTGTTGTGATAGACATTGTGTAGATTATGTATGCTATTGTGATAGATGCTTGATAGAATCCCTACTGCTTGTTAGAGAATTGTTTATATCGTAATTTGTTTAAATGAATTCCATATTTTGATTCTTGAGGTGTTATGGGCCCTCTTGAATTATAAATTGGTGGATCATGATCCTGTTTCCTCTTGTACATGACTGTAGGGGATCCTAAGCTTTGATTCTCGGGGAGTATGGGCCCTCATGGATCAGAATTTGGAACCTCTTCGCCTTTTTTCTAGTGTTTCGGGGCCTCTGTGCAGTTTTTGAGCTACTGCCCAAAAAACCAAAATACACGGCGTGTACATTCTAGTTACACGCAGTGTAGTTTTTAGGTTGTGTCTTTAACTGTGTGAGAAGAAACACGACGTCCTGGAAATAACTTCAGGAACACGCCGTGTATGGTATATACACGCCGTGTAGTGTAGAGCCTTGTACCCGGCCATGTCACTAACAACACGGGTCGGGGAAGCTCGAGTAGAATACACCGTGTTGCTTTTGGAACACACCGTGTAGTATTTCCCAGGTACCCGGCCGTGTCACGAACTACATGGGTCAATGTGACCTTCTCTAAGACACACTGTGTTACTTTTGGAACATGTCGTGTAGTCATTCCCAGGTACCTGACTGTGTCCTAAACAACATGGGATGGTGTGAACGACTCCTATACACGCGGTATTTGTTCAGAACACGCCGTATAATGGCCAGCTGTGTAGATAGCTCTGTAACTAATAAAAAGGGACGCCGAGTCAGTGTCTAGTACACACCGTGTCCCTAGGGAGCATTCTGTGTAGTCTGAGGTTAGTTTTAACCATGTGAGTTAGCCGTGTAAAGAGATTCGTGTAGGGAAATAGTCTTCATGTACACGCCATGTGTTTGGTCAACACGCCGTGTAGGTTGAGGTGTTACATGACCTTTAGGGTAGGGGTACACGCCCATGTCAGTGGCTTAAGAAGACACACGGTGTAGTTTTTATACACACCGTGTAGTTGTGTTTTGTAAACTTTTCTATTTTTCTTCCCCTGTTCTTGATTTGTAGTCTTGTGTTCTCTAACCTTGTTTTTCTAATATAAGGTATACTTTTGATCTTTTAGAGCCATGCCTCTGAGACGTCCTCCAGTTGTACGACTATCGTCAGGCAGTGATCAGACGCCATATATGGCTGATCGGGGACTTCCTTTCGATCCTCCAGTCAAGCCAGCCTTAGAACCGGCTGTCATACCTGTTGTAGGAGCCGAGTTGCAGTTCAGGAAGGACTTGCTGAGGATGATTGATTAGACACTAAAAGTGTCTAATTTTTATTGTTAATATCTTTATATTCATTGTTCCAAATTCCATAAACATTGTTTTTAGTGAATTACATAAATGGAACTTCATTTCTCATCCTAAATTCAATTAATGTTTAAAATTCATATTTGGGCCCAATCATTAATCTATTTTCGGATATCATTATATTCATTTTATGAATTTGATATTTTGAGATATTATTGATCACTTTATTTGGAACATTTTATATTTTAGGTCTAATGGATTAATCCCAAGGGAAAGTATCGATTTTTGAATTTGAATGCAGAAATTTTCTGGAAAAAGCATAATGGGCCTATGGCCTATCAAACAAATGGATCTGAAGTTGAGATTTAAATGGTGCGCCCCACATTAATTCACATAAAGTCATCCCACTATTTCTACCATAACTTCTAAACGGATACTCCAAGTTTCATGAAATTTTTACAGCTCATATAGGACAGAATTACTAGAATATTTTGCTTCTACGACCCCTTAGGATTCGTCCTAATTAAATTCCAAATTCACATGTCAAAATGGTGGACGAATCTGGATGAAAGTTTTGGGTCAACTTTGAAACGTCAAAATCCCTTAATTTTAGCACCCTAATTTTGACTCTCTAAATTAATTGAGATGTAATTTATTATGGGGGGGTGTATCTAAGTCTCCAAATATGCCTATATAAAGAGATTATGCTGAAGGGAAATGGGATCGAATATTTTTTTTTGGAATGGAAGATTTAGTTTTCTTTGAATTGTACACTTAATTTTGTAATCACATGTCAATTTCTCCCAAGTAAGTTATTTTGTTCACCATAATTTAATTAATATAATATAATCGTAACCTTCTTCTTCTTCATTTCTTATTTCTTTTTCTATATCATTTTGATACCATTTCCTTATAGAGTGAAGTTATTCACATTGTCTTTTGTGAAACTCTTCACACAACGGTGGAGTGATTGTTTTCTTATTCCTCTACAATTCTACCATCATAAGTCTACTACCCACTTTCATTGATATAATAGAATAAATGGAGGCCTAATCCTTTAATGGGTTGATCCAAGGGAGTAGAAAGGGTTGAATTGGATGTTATTTCTTAATTTAATAATTCTTAATCAATTCTATTTTTGAGATTTTAATTCAATGATTTACATTATTCTTTAAACTCACCAATTTTAAGGATACACATCCTGAGTGCTAAAACAATCCTATACCTTGGAGTGCTCATCAATATGATCCTCCAAGTGTATAGTTGATTAGCCTTAGGATAGTTTAAACTCTAAATCGGTGAGAGATTTGGGATGATTGTATTTTGTTAATGGAAACGCTCAAACTTAAGGCATTGAAATAATTTAAACAGAAATTCATCCAAATTCAGCCCATGCGATAACCAGGGATCAACTCATGTTTTTAAATTGAATTCACTTAAGTCATTAAAATATCAAATAATCCAATAAATTCAAACCAAAGTTATCTACTTCATAGCCAAATCAACATCATCAAATCACCTTCTTAGAATTCATGTTTCTTAGGTTTCTTCTAATGTCTCTGAGGATAGATATCCCAATCCGTACAACAATGACCACTTACACAAAACAACTTGGGTAAATTTGGGCGCAACCAATGATGTAGTCTTTCTAGGGACCACTTCCTACTACCCCGTCGATGGATGAGTTGACGCGGGTTTTCCAGTAGCAGCATCCTCCTACTTTTTTAGGAGATGGAGGAGCTCAAGCAGCAGAGTCATGGATAGAGGCCCTACTGACCATCTTTCAGCACCTAGATATCCATCTAGAGAAAAGGGTAAAGCTAGCTACTTATATGCTCTGGGAAACCGCCAAGAGGTGGTGGGAGGTGATCTCACGGTCAGGGCGTCAGTAGGATATTTCTTGGAACAAGTTTCGACGCACCTTCTATGATTAATTCTATCTGGAGACACTGAGGGACGATCGAGCCCGGGAGTTTATGAGTCTGTAGCAGGGTACTCTTTCTGTTATGAAGTACTCATCTCATTTCATAAATCACCGATCCTAGAAGGCGATGAGTTGTTTCTTTCTAGGATGTTTGAGGATGGTCTCATGCAGTAGATCCATTCCCAAGTGAATATCTTCATGTTGACTTCGATATCTACTATCGTCAACTAGGCACTGATCACTAGGTAAAATCTGAGGGATTTTGGAGCAGTGTTCCAAGGCGGCTTGATATCCAGAGCTGGTGTTCCTCCTACGGACAGTAGGAAGCGTCGTATAGAGTCTTCTCGATGAGATCGTGGTTCACGAGATGTGTCTTCTGGCATCCATGTTGTATGCTACCAGTGCGGTAGGAGTGGGAATACTAGGCCTCAGGGAACTGGAGTTATTCCGGCCATTCAGGCCGAGGTGGAGATCGCGGTCGTGGTGGTTAGTCACCATGTCATCAGTGAAAGTAGAGTGGATCAGCTCAAAGCAGTCAGCCAGCGGCGCAGGCCCACGATGCAGTCAAGTCTTTCACCATGGAGTAGGCCTATCAGGAGTAGGATCCCGACTCTTCTACAGTTTGAGGTACAATCCTGGTTGCCTCAGTTTTATCTTGAACTCTTCTCAATACTGGTGCTTCCCATTGCTTTTTCTCTGTTACTATCATGGAGATCCTTGGGATCTGTATCTTTTCATCTGCCGACTTGTTGACACTTGACACGCCATTGGGAAAGATTAAATCTAGCGTATGACGGTGAAGACAGTGCCCTCTTGAGGTTGCGGGGTGTCATTAATTAGGGGAAAGCTATTTCCTAGAGATGGCGGGATATGACGTTATTCTTGGTATGGACTGGTTGGTTCCCTTCTAGGCAGTTATGGATTGCTATCACCATAGGGTGAGTTTCATATCACCAGAGGGCGAATCTTTCCTTTATAGAGGCAAGTGGGATGTCCAAGCAGGTAGAGCTGGACAAGAGCATCATGGGATGGGGGAAGATATAGACCAAATTTCCATTCTTTATCTGGATGACCAGGGGACTTCACAATTATACTTTCCCCCAGTGGTGGATCATTTCAGGGTTTTCTTTTCAGAGGAATTTTCAGGGTTACCTCCAGAGCGTGTGGTAGACTTCTCGATTGAGATCGTTCCAGGAGAAGCATCGGTTTCCATTCCTTCTTATAAGATGGCCACACCTGAGTTGCAAGATTTCAAGAAGATATTGGAGGACTTGCAGGAAAAGGGTTTCATCTGACCCAGTACTTCTCCATGGGGTTCGCCTGTCTTATTTGTGAAGAAGGAAGACAGTACCCTCCAAATTTGTGAGGATTATCGGAAGCTGAACTAGTTGATGTTCAAGAATCTATATCCCTTACCAAGGATCGATGATCTCTTTGATCAGCTTTGAGGATCCCTGGTGTTCTTGAAGATCCACTTGAGGTCCGGTTATCATCAGTTGTGCATTAGACCATCAGATATTCCTCTGACAGCTTTCAAGAGCAGGTATGGTCTTTATGATTATACAGTCATGTCGTTCGGTCTTACGAATGTGCCTTCAGTTTTCATGGAACTGATGAACTTAGTGTTCCATCCGTACTTGGAATCTTTTGATGTGGTCTTCATGGACGATATCTTGGTGAAATCTCACACTCGACATGACCATTCCACAAATCTTGAGATCATTCTGAGTACAATGAGAGAGAATCAGTTGTATGCTAAACTAGCGAAGTTCCACTTTTGGATGGATCAGATACACTTCCTGGGTCATGTTATCTCGGAGACAGGAGTGTCAGTAGACATAGAGAATGTGAGAGCTGTAGTTTCCTGGGAGTAGCCGAAGAACATCTTTGAGGTGCAGATTTTCCTATGGCTGGACGGATACTACAGACACTTCATTCAGGACATCTCGTGCCTAGAAGCATTGTTGACAGTTCTGACCAAGAAGGGGGAAAATTTTTTATGGTTAGATTCTTGTGAGTCCACCTTTCAAGAGCTGAATGTGAGGTTGAAGTCATCACTGATACTAGTCTTGCCAGAGCCAGGAAAGGGCTACACTGTTTACTGTGATGCTTTGGGTATCGAGCTAGGATTCGTGCTTTTGCAGGGAGATGGGGTCGTTGCTTACAGGTCTCAGCAATTGAGGCCACACGAGAGGGACTACTCGACACACGATCTGGAGTTGGTAGCAGTTGTTCATGCCTTACGCTATTGGAGACACTATATTCTGGGAGATCACTTTGTGGTCTTCACCAACCAAAAGAGTCTCAAATATATCTTCACTCAGCGTGATCCGAATCTGAGACAGCCCAGGTGGGTTGTGTATCTTCAGTCCTTTGACTTCAAGCTCGCCTATACGCCGGGAAAGGGCAATGAAGTGGAAGATGTGTTAAGTAGACGAACTCAGATTCAAGTAGTTTAGGAGGCCAGCAATGAGTGGAATCCTATGGTTCTGTTCTCTGAGATGCATCTGGAGGTTCACAATAGACAGGGACATACCTTTCTTTCATCTGTGGTTGTTACCTCTACACTTATTGATCGGGTACGAATGAGGCAGCTATTAGACTCAGAGGCCTTGGTCCTGTGGGAGAGTTTGTCAGGAGGGGACCCTTTTCCTGGATGGAAAGTGGGTGAGAATGAGATCTTGCATTTCCAGGGACGTGTATGGGTGCCAGTAGAAATACGTGAGGAGCTGATGCGGGATTTTTACTACTCAGTTTGGTCAGTTCATCCTAGCTTCACCAAGATGTATCAAGATCTACACCTCCAATACTGGTGGCCATTTATGAAGAAGGATGTTTCTGGTTTCTTTATGATATGTTCTACTAGTCAGCAGGTGAAAGTAGAGCATCAGCGACCAGTAGGTCTTTTACAGCAGTTATCCATTCCAGAGTGGAAGTGGAACGATGTCGCGATGGACTTCGTGACCGGGTTATGGAGGTCACCTCGGGGAAGTGATGTTCTTCGGGTTGTCATCAATAGACTTACGAAGGTAGAACACTTCTTTCCAATCAAGGAAACCTTTAGTATTGATGATCTGGGATGACTGTACATCCATGAAATTGTACGTCTACATGGAGTTCGACACTACATTGTTTCAGACAGGGATGCGTGATTTACCTCTCGGTTCTGGTAGGGACTTCAGAAGGCTTTGGGTACCCAGGTGCTTTTGAGTACAGCGTACCATCCCCAGACTGATTGCCCGTATGAGCGCATGATCCAAGTGCTTGAGGATATGCTCCGAGCTGGCATTCTAGAATTCAGCGGTTCATGGGAGAAGCATATACCACTTGTGGAGTTCGCTTGCAACAATAGTTTTTAGGCGACCATTCAGATGGCACCATACGAGGCTCTGTATGGTAGGCCATGCCAATCATCCTTATGCTGGCTGGATGCAGGAGAGGTAGCTTTGATGGGACATCGTCTTGTTCAGGAGACCTCAGAGCAGATAGAGTTGATTCGAAATAGGATGTCTACAACATAGTCTCGACAGAAGTCTTATGCTGATCAGTGGAGATGTCCTCTAGAGATAGAGGCCGGAGATCAGTTTTCCTACGTGTCGCACTGAGGATGGGACACAAGAGGATTTAGAGATAGTGTAATCTTTCATTATGGTACATCAAGCCTTTTTAGGTGTTGGAGAGAGTTGTGCTAGTCACCTATCGGTTGCAGCTACCTCAGAGGTATCGGGCTATGCATGACGTCTTCCATGTCTCTTAGCTCTAATGTTACTTTTCAGAACCGTCTCATGTCTTTTATCTAGAGGAGGTTGAGCTCGAAGCGGATGCATCGTTTGAAGAGCATCATATCCGTATTTTCAATCGCAGTACGAAGGTTCTCTGAGGCCGGTTTATTCCTCTAGTATGAGTGCTATAGCAGCATGGGGGTGTACAGGACAAGACTTGGGAGAGGTAGGTTGAGGTTCGATCGTAGTGGCTGGAGTTGTTCAAGGATCCTTCTTCTACACCCACCTAGGGAAATTTGGAGATTAATTTCTTTAAGGGGGAATTTTGTAAGAACCCAGATCTTAGTTTCAGGTATGTCTTTCCTTTTCTGGAGTTTGTTTTTGAATTTTTTGAGTTTCTAAAATTTTTTAATGTACAGGTCGTGTACTTTTTGAGTACACGTTGTGTACTATTTTCCTGCTCAAAGCCATGTGCTGGTCATGTTTGGGCCACACACACGGTGTGTAGGGTGATGTGGAGGCCGATTTTGGTGGAGTGCGGAAAGAACCACTACACGCCATGTAATTTAAAAGTACACACCGTGTACTTTTTCTTTTTTTCACTAAACAGTCCAGGGTCGCGCCTAATCGCCATAATCATCTTCTTCTAGGCCTGGTTCATCAGAGAGTGACTTGCACAGTCAGATATTCCCCACGCTCTCGTCTCTCCATCCGTTCTCCTATTCGAGCACGGCCAATTACATTGGAAGCGCAGCAGTGAGTTCTTCCTTCTTCTTGAGCCTTGTTTTCCAATTATTCCACCTTCTTATGTTATCTATGGTCAAACGTTTTGTGCGTTTTCTCAGATCTACGACGTTATAGGGAGAATCATCCGTCTTGGTTCAAGTATATCGATCTCCTAATATCGAGGTAGGTGGTTTGTGCCTTACCATTCAAATTCTCCGAGTTTATGTGAGACTTTCCACCGATACCCAAGAACAAGGTATACCATGTTACCCCTTTTTGACTTCGTTGTTTTCCTGCCTTTCTTTTATGCTTGTGTAGTAGTAATTTGAACATGATAGAGGATAATTGTTTTGTTCTTGGATATATTTTCCCTTGCTTTGTTCTATTTACAAACTTTGGGTCTAGTTTGCCATTGGCTGCTACACCTGTTTTCATGACACACTTGTTTCCTTGTAGACTATTTAGCTAAGTAGCTCTATAGGTGTACCTTCTTTAGCCACGTAGCCCTATAGGTGTACTTTGGCCTTATAACATTATTATGCACTGAATGGAATGTGGATGAGAGAACGTGGTGCTATAGACTATAAGGGATAGACCAAGTGAGCTTCCCAGAGAGTCTTAGATATTACAGACTACAGAGGGGATGGACCGAGTGAGCTCCCAAAGAGTCTTGTATTTTATAGACTACAAGAGGGTAGATCAAGTGAAATTTCTTAAAGAGCCTTACCTTGATTGAATCTCTTTAAGAACCTTCCCAGGCTAGAAGAGGAACTGACCGAGAGAGATTCCTCATAGAGTTTGTGGTATACATGAGGAAATAGGATGAATTGACCGAGAAAGTGTCCTCAGAGAGTCTCTAGACCGTGGGGATAGGAGGGTTAGACCACGCGATCTTCCTAGAGAGAGTCCTTGAACACCTATACTATAAGGGTAATTGACTAAGTGAGCTTCCTTAGAGAGTCTCATAAATTCTAATGACCATGCCAGAGAGGTTAGGCAGAGTGAACTACCCAGAGGGTTGTGGTACTTCTTGGATATGACTAGAGGGGATGGCTGCGAGTACTTCCCAAAGGGTTCCTAGATTATTAGCTGTTTGTTTCACTATAGTTGATTGGTTGTGGACTGTTTCCTGCTATGTATCATCCTATTTTACTGCCTACAATTTACTACCTTCTTCTTGTTGTTGATGTTTACTGCTTATTGTACTTTTACCTGCCATATACACACTTACTATTAGGAACAAATCTTCGGGTGAATGCCTACTGCGATTTTATCTCACACCCTGTTTGGGCCATGCTTTTGGGCCCAATAAGACTATGTTGTTGCATGTATAGACAAGGGAAAGATCCCATAGACATCTGGAACTTGATTGCTCGGAGTAGGAGAGCATGGCATCACGCTTTGGCTCGCGATGCTGAGAAGCTATTTACTTTTATTTTGTACTTTTTAGGTACCCTATTGTTTTCCATCATTGTAACTTGATTGGATGCTTTCCTAGTTATGTATCATGCATCATTTCTTATATACATATGTGCTCCAGTTTTTTGATTTAGTCTTCAGCTTTTATATTGTTGGTTATTACTGCTTCCTCTATTGTATGTTTATTCTTCATCCGCACTGTCACACCCATGGCCCTCATTGCTAGTTGGAAACCTCTATCATTTGGGAAAATGCGCTTGAGTCCTTGTGACCAACCGGGTATGGGGCGCCTCTAGGTGGCTTCTGGAACCGGGATGTTACAGAAAAGTTTTTTAATACACCTAGTAATAGAAATAATAAACTTCATGAAGACCATGTAGAAAATAATATTCTAGTTTCTACTTATCAATAATGTGTGAATAAAAACTAAATATAATGTATCAGAGGAATAGAATTATGGTTTTTGTGTATAATTGATAGTTATAAAATAAGTAATTAATGAGGAAAAATTAATAGTGTGATTAAGTAAAATTAATTCCAACCTTTTTTTCCATTTACAATCAATTTCACTTAGGTAGGGATCATCTACAGTATCAAATCCAATTCCATAATTCCTAGTTTAACTCCTAGAACATGGAAAGAACTTTTTTTTGACACTCATGGATGTGAAATTATTGAAGTGTTTATATATTTTCATTAAAGAATTATATCTATGTCATTTTTTATATAAGTATCACTTAATATAAATGGATTTTTAGAAATTAATTTTATTTAAATATTCAAAAAAAATATTTTGAATGGTTTAGATAACAAAGAAAAGTTATTTACTGGTAAGGTGGTAATGATTTGATGGGATAAAGGGATGAATGAAAATAATGTGATAGTATTGGTAAACTAGAAATTGGGTAATTATTTTATGAAAAAGTTATTTATCTCTTCATTAATGATTTTTTTTATTTCATTTATAGAATATATTCCATATTCTATGATGTTTTTTGTGGTATATGAACTGTTTTAAATTTTTTAAGCATATATGCTTTAATGTGATGTTAAATTAATAGATATTGATACTATCATGGGTTTATAAGTTTATGGTTGATCATAAGTTTAATGCAATCAATAACCCCTTTTATTATATTAATTTATGGGATTATGAAGTAATTTGATCCTTTTTAGGGTTTTAGTAAGAATACTCTGTTGAGGATTAAATAACCCTGTTGGATAATATGATGTTAAGATAATTATTGTTTATTGGGTAGCGGGATATTGATAATCATGGTGATCAAAATTTTTTAATTAATAATGAGATATTATACATGTATTTGTGGTCAATATAATGAGTTACTTTTTAAGTTAGTATCAAAATTTGATTCATGGTATTTTGTCAAAGTTTACTACATTATAAGATTATATAGCAATTTATCATGATGATTAATTATATTTTGTGAAAATTTTCATTGGTTTGTGGTATATGTGACCCTTAGGTTTAACATGTGATGTTATTTTGGATGAATTAAATAAAATTTTTTTAGATGTAAGAGGAAGTTAATGAAATAACTTATGAGTTTAAAAAATCCCTAAATATTAAGCTCATATTTTTGAACATTCATAATAATTTTTGGAACATTATTTGAATTATGTTAATATAGTTTCAGAAAAAAAAAATCCTACATGCTAGGAAACAAACCATGACATCCAGAATAGTTACCGTGTTTGAACCCACAATTATAGGGTGACAAGGGTGCGTTGACTACCACTAGACTACATTATTTCCGGGTTACAATGATGATGATTTTATTTTAAGGATAAATACTAGGATGCTTATAGTAACATTTTATGACCATGTAAAATCAAAATGCTTTTGGTAATATGGGTTTTACCACAGTGGTAAAGTTAAATTATTTTTTGGAATAATGTATGATTTTAAAGTGTCTTTATAATGATTTAGCTTATTTATGGAAATTATTAGCAGACTTTAGAGATTATAAGATTAGAGAATATACATTTTTGGGTATATTATGGAGAAACTTATAATAATAATATTAAAATAATATGTGAATGAAGTCCCAATGATTTATGGGTTTTGATAAAAGATAATTCTATAAAGTAATATATGGAATAATAAATGTTGAACTATGGGTGTTATTATGTAGGTTTTAGAGATTTATAGTGTATTTCTTCATAATAAGGATTATTCATTTTGTGAATAATCCTACCCCATGATAAATTGTTTTTATTAATGCCTAAAGATTTGAGAATTATCATGATATACATTATGATCAACTAAAATTTTATTTTATTCCATCAATCATGAAACAAATTCATCACATCAATCACCATTTAGAGAAATAGATAATATTATGGTGGCAATTGATTAGAGGATAATATTATAATTTCTAAGTATATTTCCTAATGTCATATTTTCAGGTTGTAAAGGAATTAATCAACCCTAGAAAAATGATCTTCAAACAAATTGGATTTCATATTACCTTCAATTCTAATGAATTTATATCCTTTCCATGCCACATATATTTATGGTTTTGTGGTAGTTAAAATTCTCATCAACATTTTGTATATTGTAAACAATTTTTTCTATCAACATCCATCAGTATATAAACATTTTTTTACATGTCTGTATTTTTACTTCCCACAAAAGTTCACCTATCTATAAACCTAGATATGTGTTATAATAGATACATTTTCTTTTTCTCTTCCTCTTTTTTAATTGGACATTTTATTACCACTTTTAAGAATGCAGTATTTAAAAAAAATTCAAATATCAAAATATTGATTACTAGGAAAAATTAAATATTCTAATGTTGTGGCTTGTTAAAGAGGTATAATGTGACACCCTTGAACATCAAAACAACATTACATTTGATAGCATAGAAGATACCAAACAAAAATCTTAAATAAACCACGAAATATTATCATTATAACCTAGCCCTTGAATTAACACCTATTAATTGGATTAAACACTCTAAAATATATATATATAATTCCTAATAAATAAAATATGTTATTTGTTATATATTGGGAAAGGAGAATTGATTTTTTAGTAAAGTCATTTTATAATTCAAAAAAAAAATTTTCATAACAAAATTTGTTTTACTAATTTTAGTGAGAAAATATAAAAACTAATTACTGTAAATTTTATAAATTATATTTGATAAAAGTGATATATTTTTTAATATAGGATGCTGAAATAATGTAATGAATTTTTTTAGATATCTATTTAAGGTTTTATTTTTCAATGAATTATGAAAATACAAACATTTATTGAAAAATATATTTTATTTTTATATATTTAAAAAGTAAAATTATATTTTAAATAATTTTAAATAATAATTAAGCTATTTGTATTAGTAAAAATAAATTTATTGTATTTTTAATTAATTTTAAATTTTAAATTGTTAAAATAACATTTGTATACAGAAAATGATATTTTTTTGAATTGATTCTTTTCATCTCATTTTTTATGTTAAAATAAATATTTATTCTTATTGGATTTTATTACTCATAAATTGATTCAATATTTTCAACTAGGAGGTCCAAATTTGGTGTATATGACACTTTACGTTTGGTAATAGTGAATAGTAACCATAGTAATTTTTTATTATCATATTAAAGGTAAAATGGATTAATTAGGGTGAAAACTAATATAATAAGGTATCATAATCAATCAAAAACATTAATCTATCCTAATTTATATGTTTAGTTTGGAAAAGTACGTTCATATATAGAATATATAAAATTTTGGTTCTATTTTCTATTTATAATGACATCAATATTATTTAAGTAAAAGATCAAGTCAAAAAATATTATTCTCTTAACATTTATATCTATTAAATTATTACATATTGAAAAAATTATATGTTCAGTTGAAAAGGTGTATTTTAAATATGAATGAATTTTTTATCATGGTGATTTATTTCTCAATTTTGGTAATGAAATAATTACATTAAATTATATTTCAACAAAAATATAGTATTTATTCAATTAATAGATAAGTTAGACAATTTTTATAAAAATATATTAGAAATAATGTATTTTGAACAAATTAGTATATTCTAATTATTTTTATATAATTATTAATTATTAATAATTTATTTAATGGTTTATATTCATATTTCATAATTTCCTTGATTTCAATAAAATTAAAATTAAATGAATACTATCAAAAAAGACATTATTGGAATTTTATGGAAATAATATTTTATTAAATTATGTTAAAATTATTAAAATATTAATATAGGAAAATGAAGATAAGATATGGTTTATAATTTAATCCATTGTCCATTTATGATTCAATAGTTACCATATAAGTAATATTATACCCCTTTAAGAGAAATAAATTGTTACAATGGTTAATGTTAAAATGGTTTAAGTGAGGGATTAGACCAAAATATAAGGAATTAAATCCACATAAATCTATAAAAATTCAATTGGCAAATGTTATTAAAACTACATCATACCTTCTCATTGAACATATGGAATTAGGAAGAATTTAGATCGATAATGACTTAATTATAATTTAATCTTATAAGAAATTCCAAAATTTCCACTTAACTCAATTATAAAAGGGAACCTCCTCACCTCACGTATTCACACCTTTTGAGCCATATAACATGATAATACTCTAAAAAATCACTTCTAAACATAAATAAACGCCTTTTATAGGTTCTATTATTCCCAAAAGACCATCCCTATGATCTTAAAGAGGTGATCTTAAGGAGTTCTTTAAAAAAAAGAGCCAATCCACTTAACTAATCATTTTTTATACTCCTCTAACTTCTTCGAATTGAAGGTATTTATAATAAAATAATATTTTATGATTTTAAAATATATATAAATTTTATTATGATAATTAAATAACCATTATCCACTCTCTTTCCAATCAAATGACATATGAAAGTATTGATGCTGTGGACGTATGATTTTCCATCTCCACATAGTGATAAACATCATTTTAGAACAACATATTTTATATATGGATATTATGAGGGGTTTAATGTTTATATGGGATAATTATTAACTAATTATACTTTCAAAATAATAATTACATATCTAAATTCTTACCTTCTAATTCATTGAGAAACTATAACTTCGATTGTGCGTACTTATGGAATACTGTCTCCATAAAGCAATCTAATTCTTTTATCAGTTTCATTTTACATAGAGGGGTTTTCCTAAAAAATTAATGGATTTGATTTTCTTGATGGTTGGTTTTTGCGGATTAAATGTGGTCTCACATTCATGTTATTTGGGATTACTATATTTATTCTATAATAGAAACATCTAATGGTTCTTAAATCCATGACAAGGCACATAAAATCCTTCTAATGGTAGGTAATCAACAAGGGTTTAATGCCTAATGACACTTAAGAAGTCCAATTCATTAAGAGAATGGGAGTTCAGAATCATCACACCCTTTTGGGGGGAATTATTACAAATTATAGGACTTTATTATAGATATATGTTATGTTTTTGAAATATTCCCAAGATCTGATATGAGATTGGTTACCCTAGTGACAATTACTTGATTAAGACCATGTAATGATTTGAAAAACTATGTGTTCCACATGTTATGAATCATTTATTTATTTATTTATAATGGTTTATTTTATATCCATGTTTGGGCGCTCTTGGGATTATTTACATCCATAGAGGAGGTTTGTGTATTGGAGATGGCATTTATCCACTATAAGGGGTCCTATATATTCATTGAAAACAAGAATCAAATCCCTTATATTTTATTTGACATAGTATAAGGTTTTATGAAAGAACCATACTATGAATTTTAATTTCATACATTAAGGATGCTGAAATACGGCTAGAGAATTACGGTGGAATCCTATGAATCCTTATTATAGTAGGAATCATAGTCATTATATTTCAATTATGGGAATCTACATTATAAAAGATATGAAAACAGTGGCCTTGAGTAAGACTTATGCATGCAAGGTTTCCCTGAATTGCCTCATCAAGAGTATGGAACTATGAGTGAAGAAGCAATGTAACTGGACATTCATGTCAATGAAGATCACACCCTAGGGGAATCCACATCAAAATATTTTTAAAATCATAAATACTCTATAATTCCACGTATGTCATGTATGGTGTGGGAAACAAGAGATAATAGAATATCATAAACATTTCATGAGATCATATTTGTATGAGACAATAATATTAATGATTCCCATTGATATGTATGATTACCATTTCGAGAGAGGATATTGTATGGATATCGCTCCATATATAGGATTCCTATGTATTATATTTATAATAGGAATTAGAGTTCATGTAATTTATTTCATCACTAACTCATTGATGGGTTTGAATTATTTTAGAGCATGATCATGTAATACACTGGAATTTATTCTTGTGTATATTCTCACTAGTATTTCATGGATAGAAGAGGAAGGATGGTGGAATTATGTGAGGGTTTATTCCCATCACTCAATAATTTTTGGTATTTTTAGGGAGTTACAGATACAAGATTCCCATTTCAGCTCGGACCATAGGAAGGAATCCTAAATATCCAGTATGTATAAGAATTTGATTCATCATAGTTTGGTTCCCCTAATCCACTGATGGGTTGGGATAAGTGATTACACTTGAAGGGATTAGTATTATCCCTCAGGTTTAAAAATAATGGTGTCTTTTACTAAGAGGGATTACCATATTTCACATTATGTTTTCCTTTGATAGATAAATAGAGATGATGATCATAAAAGGTCTACTAGATATGATTTGTACGATGTAGAGGTCCTTCGTGAGATCACGTCACATATAGGGTCACATGAGTTCAAAACCATAACCAATTACCGACACACCCTTTATATAAGGGGTATTTAGCTGAAGGATTCCAGCCAGAGGTCCTCATGGTGTAAGTATAAGTTTGACTTCAACACATGGATGACATGTCTTACTAACATGTCTTTATTTTATACCCTCCAAGTGTTTATAATTTTACCAACATGTTTTGATTGTCTTTTACATATCTTTAGGTTAGTAGTATGATAGGGAAGAAACATAAAATGTTTTTTATCAAACATTTCCACGATGCTTTACATGATAGAAGTTGAAATGTTTAGGGTGTTTCGTATGATCAACCTGAATTGTCCAGAGTATTTTGTCATGATCAACATGGAATGTTTATAGGATATCACAAGATCAACCTGGATTTTCTAGGATGTCTTTACATGATCAAACATAACATTTCTAGGGCCTTCTTCATTATCAAATAACATGACCTAGAATACTTCACATGATTAATGTTTCTTGTCTGGGATATCTTCATATGATTGACCTGAATTTTCTAGGTTTTATTCTCATGAATAGTTGGATTGTCCACTATTTTTTTATGTAATCAACATAATTTCTAATGGACTATCACATGAAAATGCTGACATTTCAATGGAATGACATACGAAAATGAAAAAATGTCTATGGAAATATGAGGTCATCATGAAAAAAGTGAGTCATAAGATTTCTTGATCTAAATATATTCATGTGGTGGTGTTTTATGAACATGACCATGATTTTTTGAATGACATAAAACACATGTATTATGTTTTTCATGGAATGGGGAATGAATTTACACATTTTCATTCACATGATAGGGCTACCTGGCCAGAAGTGTTAGTATAAAAAGGGATCCAACATGCAGTTGTCCACTTTGAATTGAAGTAGATCTAAAAGGGAATTTCACTTTATGGTAGACATGTCTTGGGATGTACTTTTTTTGAGGGGTTCCCATATTATGGAATCTCCAAATGATAAGTTTTTAAATCAATATTTATGAAATCTAGGGGGTATTATGAGGGTTTCTGTGTATTTATGAAGGTGATTCGTGTTATAGCCACAACATGGGAAAGGGTATATGGTCAAGGGTAGTTTGTCCCTATGAGTCCACCACATGAACATGTGACGTATTTCAAGGGGGTATTTATGTTGAGGCATCCACATAAAAGGCTTAATTCATGCATCCTGAGACTAAGGGTTCACGTGATCCATACTTCAAAATTGCATGGATGATTTGCATGTCCATTGGTTCTCCAGCACCTAAAATCTACATGTCATGGAGTGGTGTTTCCATAAAAGAGATATATGTCCATAGACGTTCATGAATGAATATGGGTGTAACATCATAGAAGATTCAGTTGACTTTTTTCAGGCAACAACATGATCACATGATGATCACACATTGGATTCTCACAATGGATCCTATGGTGGGTTCTTTCTAGGAGAGTTGTGCGGGTACCTGGAGATAGTCTCTAGAGGTAGTAGCCAACTCCTATATATTTATTCTCTTCTTCCCCATTTACTTCCTCACATTATTATCCCCCATTATGTTTTTATATTTTTAAGGTATAAAATGATTTAAATATATGGAGTTTGAATGAGGCTTATAATACATTTCATGTATAGGATGTTTTGTGAAATAGATTGCGGTGGTGGAGAGCCTCGTATGAGTGTCATATGATGTTCATAGAATTGAATGAAGGACTCACAAGCCAATGAAATAGACATTACATATAATGATCACATTTCAATGGGATCATTCATCTTTTCATGATTTTATTTTATATAGTTGAATGATAGGCTTGTTGTGATAGTTTATTGGAACTCACCGACTCACTGTGACTTCTTTTCAATCATCATGCATGAATGTTCTATGTTTTCAATGGGATTATCATGATGGGATTCATATGATAATGACTTGTCCTACATGGTGTTGAGGAGGTGGAACTTCTTCAGCTCTCTATGTCCAATTAAACTTGAGAAAATAATAATGATGATTAAGGATAAATCCTCTCACAACAAAGATTTGAATTCTTTTTTATTTGAAGCTAATGGTGTTTTAATATATTTGTACGAGTGTCACCCCTTAAATTCATGATAATTGATATGTATTGAGATGGATTCAAGTAGATCATGAGGATGAATTCTTGGGACAAAATGTATTTTCCTTGAAATAAAGAATTCATGAAAAATGATGTCATATTCCTGGGTTATGGAAATAAATCGTTTCTCCTTTATTTTGATTTGATTGTCTGAGAAGGACATCATGGTGGTTATCAAGGAACGGGGACAAGCGAGTGTTAGTTATGACTCACTATGTTGAAATAATGGATTCTATAGTTTAGGAAGTGGGTAGTGGTTGAAGAATACACATGATAGTGATAAAAAATCTTGAATCGTCTTGAACATATAGTGTTATTATTATTTATATATTTTTATGGAGGAATAATATGTGTGTCGTAATTCATCCAACACAATATTTTCAAAAGGAATCTCTAGGCATAATAATCTATCCCGGATCCACCGGTCACTTCAATAATGTAGTGGGGTCTTCTCCTAACAATATTCGACAACAACCTATGAAAAACCACTATTCCTATACTATAAGGACTCCGCCTTATAACAATACAAAATGTTGAATTAAATGAATAATTCACATTGAGGATATTTTTAGTTTTAGGTTTTTATAGAATTAGGACATAAGTTTTACATCTCAAAAGATTATAAAGTAGACACTTCTACTCAGTTTCCATTTTTTCATAAAATAAAAACTCCTAAAAAAGAAACATGACCAGTTCCATGTTTTAGACAGCATGTCTTTCTTTGATCCCATCCATGACCCTATTCCTCTTTAAGTCCTGTGGAAAACATTTCAGAAACTTGGGATGAGCATACAAAGCTCAATAAGGGTTATAACAATACGAAAAAGAAAAAATTAGTCCATGTATAAATAAAAACCAAGGAAATCAAACTTTACTCCTAAAAAATCAGAAATTTAACATACCTTAAGAAAGCATAAGATTTTTGAAAAACTCATTGAAATCATAAGACATAATGGTAACTTGATTCATTCATAACATTCTTACGTAGGGAGTAACCATCATGGTTATGTTTTCAATACCCATCACAGCATATTCCCTAAATCTCTTTAGAGAAACCATAGAATTTAACTCCTTCATGTTACCCAATGCATTGGAGAGATATCTCGGGCTCACCCACCCTTAGTCTATCATGGAACCACCTAACTTCATAAACAATTCCCAAGAACAATAACATAATTATATCACATTAAACATGCATAAAAGAAACATAAAATTTCCACATTTCAATCACAAGATATCAATACAACACATTGATATAATCAAGACATTATCAGAACCATTTTCAATACCAAAATATAAGAAAAGTAAATCATTGAACTTATTTTCATTTAAAAAAGTTATGGCTTGTAGAGGAAGCTGAAACTCAAATAGTGGTCATGACGGTGGAGAAGTCGTAGAAGTCGTTGTCGTAGCATATGTAAGACAAAAACATTCCTTTTGTCTTTTAGTAAAATGATTCATGTTAAAAGATTATTTTTGAATGAAATTAAATGTGAAAAGGGTTTTATACACCGTATAAAATAATTTTGTGTAGAAATCAAAAGATGCCTCAATGAAAGGAGATTGAGATGAAGTCCTATAAAAAGATGGTATTCTTAGATTAAGGATAAATCAATTACATAATTATGTGTGAAAAATATAAATAAACTCAATATAAGTATATATTAAGTGTAAATAAATCATAGTTCATCCACACATATTAATATCATGACATAATAAATAAGTAGAGGTTTAACCCAAAGAATTGAATTTGGGTTAAGAAGTTCCCTTATAGAAATTCGACAGCCTAACGACGTAAAATTAAAATTCAGAAAATGGGTTGATGAGAGATAAAAAGGTTATCTCATCACTTGGACATAAAATTTATAGTAATAAGGATATATAAGATCATTTCCCAACATAAGAATATTTAAATTAAAAGACCTAACAAAAAGAAGTCTTTTAAAAAGAGGAGGGTGAAAGGTTCCCTTACCGATTTCGGTAACTTTTGAAACGTACACCCCATGAAAGAAGGGTCATAAAATGAAAATGTAAATACCCATAAATTAATGTATATTACAAAATTAATACAATAATTTTCAGTAAATAAACCACAACAAATAAAATAGTGGCAAATATAGCATGAATATCCTGGGAATAAAAAGTGAGATAAAAACCCCTAACCGTGTTGTAATCAATCGAGTCGTAAGAACAAATGATAATAAACACCAAATGAATCACATAATAACATGAATATAAATAAAATCATGATAATATATATGGAATTTAAGTACCCAATAAACCACATGAAACAAATAAGTGGTGAACAATGAAAATCTCACGGAATTAAAAGTGAGATAAGAAATCCCCTTACCTCATGTCTGACTTATCTTGTTCGTTTCCTTATATTCCTGAATAATAAACCTTGGTCAATTTATAATTTCTTAAATACTTCCTTTAAATTTCATTATTCAATTCATATCACATATTATCATGTTATAATAATTAGTTAATTATGTGAGTTCATATCATACATTTTGTCGATGTTTGGTACATGAGTAAAAAATTAACTTATTTGAAGAGAATTATCCATGTAGTTGTAATTACATCATATATGGAATGGTGTTAATGATTTAAATAATATATATATATATAATATATATGTATTTAATAAAATTCCATAATTTTTGAAGATATGAAATGAAATGTACCGTTCATAGAGACGGTAGGCCGTACGTACGCAAGAACGCTACATTCATTTTTTGTCATATTGATGGACTCTAAAACTAAATGAGACATTGATATGTTACAATTAAATTATAATATATATTTTATATAGGTAACATAGTTTTATTAACTACATTATTTATAAATTCCATGTTTGGCATGAACGAGTCATATCACTTGAGGGGGGGGGGGGGTTGTCCACACTTCCTCAAATGAAATTATCGCATTAGAACAACATGAGAATCATAAAGGTATGTTTTAAATTTAAAATACAGAAGAATTGAGAGGAAATAAATATAATATATATCATTTATAAATATAGTTCCATCATAATGGTCACAATGAGATGTGTTAAGAGAAGATTGAACAATCATCGTTTCGTGAGGCAGTAATTCGCCACCCACAAAAACAATATGTTCTTTAACCATTATACGGAGGTGTGTATAAGTGTTGGTAGAATCCTTGTCAAAAAAAATCCTAGTATATTGAGGATACTGATTTTATTATGGTATCAAATAATATGAATATAGTGGTGAGTGAAGAAGGAAAAATAAAAGAAAGAAACACGAGAGAAGACATTACCTCTTAATCCGGTAACTATTTTTGGATTGTGCCAAAGGCTTCTTTGGAAAGAATTCTGCAAAACGTGAGGCCTCTAGGAGTAATAGAGTGACGTGGAGAGATAATATGAGTAGTGGTTGGACGAGACAATGGATTAAAAGGTGTGTTTAAGGGGGTAGAGGTGGGGGCCTTTTATAAGAGGGAGTACAGTCACTTTTGGAAAGTCTTGAAATGTTACTTTGATATAAATTTATTTTTGGAATTTAAACGTACGAAAATGATATATTTTGAGTATAAGGAGATAGTGGTTCTAACTACAAGCATAAAATATTTTTAAGAAAAGTTTATGGTTTATATTTTACCTTATTTTCTCATTTTATTTACATCGTTCATTAATGAGGTAATCACTACATCATCATGGTGTCATAAATAAATTTATTTATTTAATGTATAAAAATTATAAAAAAATTATAATGATGTGGAAATATTTTTATCTTTATAATGAATATTTATAGTCAAAGAGATAATTTATGTAAACCAATGTAAAATTTTTTTATTTAGGATATACAAACATTTTTTATATTTCTCTTCTTTTTAAAAATAGTTTCATAAATGTCACTATCACACCCATGTGACTCCATGGGCCCTCACCTTTGGAAAAAATCTTCCCATAGTCGTCCATGAATCAAAAAAGAGGATTTTGACACATTTTGGGTCCATTTTTGATTATTATGATATTAATTTATTATCCTTTACTACCCGATTACTAATTAATCACGGTAATTAAAGACAATTACCTTTGTTACAATTCATAATGTCCAAAAACAAATGAGTCTTAATTAAATAATTTGGACCATATGATTCCAACTGTGGAATAAATTTTACCAAATTTCTAACACAGAAATTGTTGTAATTAATTTAAAAATAATTCCCATTGTCACAACAAAAGATAAGTTTTTAAGAAGTAAAATTTATCAAAATATTGACATGTTTATACATCCAATTAAAAAATGAAATTACTTACAATGAAGAAAATTGTAATAAGTGATAAAAAAATAATTCAATGAAAATTTAAAACCAATTAAAAGTACAATCTAACTATATAATTAAATTATATGAAAAAGCAGGTTTGAAGTAAAATGCAGTATTTTTCACTATTCATTATAAATGAACATTTGTCAGAAAAATACCAAAAATTTATCCAAAGTAAAATTGATATTCCAAATTCAAAAATTATTTCCATTTTACCATATTAAAAACATAGAGGTTTCATTAATTAATTTTATGATTAATTCCCATTTTCAAAACAAGTAGCGTTGTTTTATGAAATAATATCTATCAAAGGATTGAAACATGTTTATTTTCAATTTCAAAGTGAAATTAATTCCAAGGACCACCATTTGATTAAATGGTAAAAATATATTTTAACTAAACATTAAACCCAATTAATAATATAATCTATCCATATAAATAAATTATATTAAAAAGAGGTTTTGAATTAAAATAAAACATTTTCACTATTAAAAAAATGAACTTTATCGGAATAACAAAAAATTACACAAAGTAAATTTTGATGTCCCGATTCTAAAGAAGGATTTTATTTTGACAAATATAACATATTAAATTGACAAAAATTAGTTTTTAAAAAAGGTTTTTCCATCAAACAGTGATTAATCAACCATTTAAAGAATATTGGAATATTTATGCTTAAAATTGGATTCATTCGCATTTTAAGCCTCTATCATTTATTCAGAAATTTTTAGAATATGCGACAAAAATAAAAAATCATTTGGTAGTGAGTTTTTTTTATTCCTGCCATTACTATAGCTAGGCATTAACTACCATTTAAAATAATATTTTTATATTATTAGTCTGCAACGTAAGATTTCAATGAAACTCGTTGTTGCGTATTGGGTAAGCCATCAAACATAGCATTCCCTTTAAAGTAATATTAACATTTTATTCACAAATATTAATAAATTTGAAAATGAAATAATATTTATTTACCTAGGATGTTACCTATACACTACCTCTCTATGGTTTGGAGTATCTCTTTTTTTGTGAGCTTGCATGCCCACCCTATACCGCATCTGCTATTTGACAGTGTTGGATACCTAGGTTTGGTTGAGGAAACTCTAATATGAGATTCAGTGGAGAAAGTTTTTCTAGCTATCCTAGGATGGATATTCATTTTTTCTAATGGATTAAATAATAATTATCATAATTATATAAGTTGAATGAATATAATAAGTGCAAAAAAATATTCCCTTATAATGAAAATCCCAAGCTCAAGATTATTCTTTGACGATTCCATTTTCAAGTCCTTCATGAAATGTAAATTAATATTTTTATGGGATTTATACCTCATGATTATTGGATAAGAAATTTTATCTTCCACAATTAAGGGATCTTATAAAATCCCTCCTAGAGTTATATTTTTTAGAATGAAAAAAAGATTATTATTTGAATATTGATCAATTTTCAATATATGTGAACATATGATGGGATTTGATGTTGATTTGTATGAGAGGGTTTGGGTAACAAAAATCCTAAAAGCGGAATGTGAATAATTTCTTAGATGGAAACATATTTGGTTTAATGGAACTTATGGTATTGGTGGTGGCCTTTTATGGAGAAGCAAAAGGACTCACTTGGACGTTTTGAAAACAAGTTAGGTGTACACATGTTTTTACCTATCAGAGCACATATATAACAAAACTAAATCAATAATGGAGGGTTTATGGATAAATAATGATCATCCTATGGGTTTTTTATAAGTGGATAAGACATTTTTACCCCTATAATTTATGTTTATTCCCAAATTAAACTTAATTTTACCTTAATTGATGTGATTAATTTTAATCACTTTTACTAATCTTTTTGTTCAAAAATCAACATGATATAATTATAATATAAATATTATATAGATAAAAATGAGTTTTATTGGTTCTTAATAATTCATTTCACATAAATTGGAAGATTGAGATTAATTCTAATCCCAAATATGGGATGAAATTACAGTTTTTAAAATAGAAAGAAGTTTAAAAGTTTATTAATTTTTTATATTGAATTTCAAAGTGAAATTGATTAAAATAACCTACATTGTATTAATATTTTTATAGGTGATCTAATGTGACCGTAAAAAAAATCAATGATATAATTTAACATTTATAGTTATTCAAAAAAAAGGTAGGTATTAACTAAAACATAGTATATTTCACTATTCATCAAAAAATGACGTTTCTCAAAAAAATCCCAAAAAATAACACAAATCTAATTTCAGAACTATAAATTCAAAAATTAAGTTTTTATTACCAAATTCAATTTCAAAATGTGTCTAAAATTAATTTTATTATTAAAAATAGTTCATTTAAGAAAACAATATTTTTAAACATAGAAGATCTTTACAAAAAATCATATCTTTCATTATCATTACGTTTTATCTATATATTAAAATTATAATTATTATTGGAAATATAGTTATTACTATGAATATGACTATGTTAAATATCTAGGTTATAAAAACATATAACAATAAAATTATGTTTTATAGAAATATTAGTGTCGCGTGCTAAATATGCCATGTTAGTGTTGCCGGTTGCACAACCAAATTTGGTATTGCATGTAGTGAATGCCAAATCAGTATTTCATGTAGTGCAAGCTAGGTCTGTATGGTGTGTAGTACAGGCTAAGTTAGTATTTTTTTTAGTGAATTACAAGTCGGTATTGTGTGAGAAAGAAATGTTTGACCTTGTTTTTTAATATATATATATATATATATATATATATATATAACATTCTTAGATCATGTAAAATGAAAAATATAGAAAATACTAATTAATTCAAAAAAATAATTCACAAAATCTCGAGTTGTTACAAGTTATATACCCAATAGCACTTTATATTTTATTATTATGAAATTTTGGATTCATTTACCGAAAAATATTGTATTTATACAATGGAAATATAATTGGTATTTCTAAAAGTTGACTTTTTCACTAATAAAAGGGGACACATTCCACCCCACCAAGGTTACACTTCACATTATTATATCCCTTTGAAAACTATATAATTATCATCTCCTATAAATCCTTCACACATCCTTAAGACTATATCCTCTAGTATTTAGTTTAATGCCTTCACATCTAATGAAATCTCTAAGACAGGACCACATCTTCATCGTAAGTATTACATTCTTATTCACTATTCTACTTTAATATTTCTATTAAAAATTTATTATATCCAAAAAATTATAATGATATCATTATAATTATTATAATCTCATGTTATTATATAAATTTAATACCAATTATTTATTTATTTACATTTGCTAATAGAAAAAGTTTTGGAAGTGTTTTTAAAGACTATAGCCTCCACAAAGCGACGTCTTCCATGTTTCATCATCCTCATTGATTTTTTATGAAAAGGATAGAATTGAAGAAAAAATATTATATTAAAAACATTTATATGGTTTTATAATGTCAAAATTACCTTTTTATTCTCATTATCTATATTTAATTAAGATATAGAAACATTAATCATACATACGTGTGAACTATCACTTCCATGGGAAATGAGTTTCATTTTTCATCACCACCAATCATTGTTAGTATTGATGATATATTTAATATTTAAAAATTATTTTCATTAAAATGTTAAGAATCAATATATTATGAGACTATTTTATAATTCATTCAACCGTGGTAAACATATATAATGTGTTGTAGAAGAATTGACTACATCACCCAATGAAACCATCATAAGATAAACTTATAATAAAAATATGTAGAAAATTATAATTTATTAAACCAAAAAAATTAAATATTTTCTGGTGACTGGGTTTATATATAATGACTATAAATTAATTATTCATATATCTATTGGATATTGTAGAGAAATTTAATACTTGAGGTATAGGTTGTGTCTCAAAATTTATCACATTATGGAATAATTTGTTTTATGAATTTTATTTTATTTAAATGGTATGTTTAATTAAAATTAGATATATAAAATCATGAATTATTTTTATTCATGGTATTTAAACATCAATGTCAAACATTATCTATTGTAATTGGTTTCATTAATATACTTCTTAATCCAAATGTTTACTATCTAATTCTCCATTTTTTAGGAAATATTTTATATCATTCACCAAAATATATTCATATTTATCAACTAATACCACCCTGACTAATTTGTTTCATTCTCATTAAATTTTATTGGAAGACATTAATACATTATAAATCTCTTTACATCATATTACATGAATAAATATTTATGTTTGATCATATAAAACTCCTTTTAAAATGAAAATACATTCAAATGATAAAAAATAGCTACCTAGAATTTGAGTACCATTCAATTAAATTAATAGACACCTTTTAAATTTTCAATCATTTGACTAACTTTTATTCATATGAGCTTCTATTTTTTCATACAGGTTAATATTAATGTCTTTGGTTATGTTTGACAATAACACATAATATGTTTGTCAAACAACCTTTTAGAATCTTTACAGTCTATTATTTAACAATTAATATAGACCATGGGTATTTTCTTATGTGATAAATAACACAGTCTATTCCATGACAATGATGCTAACTTATTTTCCCATTATTTCCTTACAGGTGGTTTCTAATGATACATGTTCATGGAAAATTAACTTATACCATAGACAATCGACGTCTATTTACACAGAGGTACATATTTAACTATTTACTATTATATAAACCTTTACACTTGATACATGTTTGATGATCTATATTTTATTAAATTAATTAATTGAATTATTATTAACCCTAATATTAGTCATATCCAATTATAAACTAACTATATAATATGAAATAATTTAGTACTATAAAGCATATCTATGCAATTCATAGTCATAAACCACTAATAGTCACAATAGTGTGTAATTTATCTATAATACATTCCAAATTTATATCATTTAGTGTAGCTATAATAGTGTGTAACATCACACAATTAAATAATAAATGCATATTATTTATTGTTTCATGTTATGTTTTAGTATTTCCTATGCACATTATAAAAGTTCCATATGAAATTGATATAATAACATGATAGTGTAAAATTGTACATTTTAAAATTATACTTTACATGTAAGTGAACATCAACCCAGAAAATGAGTGTGAAATTGAAAAATACATCCCACCTGATGAAATCTAATAATAAATGATAAAATATCATGTTATTTTGAAATTGTGAAATTCTTAAATCGTAGTTTGGGATTGTAAATGATAGATTTTTGTTATATATATTCATTTCTTTCAATGTGAATGATAGTGTGAAGTTGTTGTATTATCTAAAAACATATTTCAAATAGTAAAACTATTTTGATAGTATTCGATTACTTGAAATACTTGATATTGTGTATAATCATTTCATTTCATCCATTTTATGTATCATAAAAAACTATTCATTATTTTATGATTCATTAAAGGTATTTATAATTGTTATAAAATTGATAAATATTATTTATGAAAAATTGATGACATGAGTGGGGATGTGTGCTTTTGTAACCTATAAAAGCTTGAGGTTTGAGAAGTTGGAGGTCTGGTTGAGAGTTTTTTATAAAATATAGAGAATATTGGCATGGTTTTATCCATGGAAATATATTCTAATTTTCATTGTCAAATAATGGATGTATAACGAAATAACCACGGTTTAAACAATTGATATAGATAAACTACTACCATGATTTTTACCATGATCTTAGGATCTAATTTTCATGGATAAATTGTGTTCTTAGTAAAGCACAGTCCATACCGTGGCTTTGTAGGGTCTACTTACATGATTTTAAACATGTTTAGAGCCTCCATTTTCCATGTTAAGATGGTAGTTGTAGCAATACATATCCATTAGATAAACCAAAGATATATAAGACTTGTTGAAATTTTTTAAAAGTTAGAAATAGGGATGACCTATTACAACTGATCTAGCTACCACGGGTTTGAAAACCATGGAAATAGGATATAACGAAGGTTCTTTAACCAACATCCATGGTTCAAAATCATGGTCATAAAATAATTTTTATGTTCTGAATGGAAAATCATAAGTATTGGAGAACATCCTCATATTTTGGTAAAGTATACATTTTGTGGTATTTCTTGTAATTACATCTCTATTTAGATACTAGAAGGTGGGAGAAAAAAATTGTATAGTTATATATAGGTTTTATAACCATTAAGAGGGCTTGTTGTTGGTTAAATCAACTATGATTTGGTGAACGACAATGAGACCTAACAACATACCTATATAGACACCCTTGGAGGATATTCTTTGGTAGATCTTATGCTCTTTAAATAACACAATGAAGGATTGATAGGGTAGTTAGTTTTAGGTACTGGATTGATAAGTGTATGATAAACCAATATAATATAAAATAAACTAAACTAGGATTTATATAGGTTGATCTGAAAGAATTATTGAATAATGGGAGGATGTAAAATTATAAATGGATTTAATCTTGGTTCCCTTTTATGGTATTGATTATGATAATCCTTTTATGATGACGATCTTCTTCAGTTATATTGACCTTTTTGGTTTTAGTGATGAGAATATCAAGAAGTAACTGAGTTATCCCAAGTAATGAGTGACAATGTGATGATTAAATTAGTCATCAACACAATTGAATTGGATTTGGAGTGAATGATATTGTAATTATTCTAACCCAACTATCAATGGAAAAAATAAAAAATTTAATTATATTTTGAAACCTTAGTTCACCAATGAAGATGACGATGGTGGGACATGAAAATTTAGGAAATGAAGACGATAAAAAAAGGTACATTCAAGAAACTATATATTGAAAATGTTGGAAGAATTACCAATTCTATTTTCTCTGGGTTATTAGAAAAATATCTACATGTGAGGAAGGAGGTCATAGACCATTAAACATAAACAGCAATACGAAGAGTTCAATTTTAATGATTGGATTGGAATATGTACATAAAAAAATCACTACATACATTCTAATACATTATCTATAAAAAACATGGGAATTATCAAAGTCGATTACCTAAAATAAAGTCTAACAAGAATTATAGTAATAAATAAAATCCATGGGAAAGGGAACAAGATAAATGAGATGACGTTTCAACTATGGATTTCAGTTTTAAAAATGATATGGAGTGAGGAGCACTTATTATCCACTCAATAACTATAGGTATTGTATTTCAGTCATGTTCAATTGAAACCATTATACCTATAACATTTTCTAAGAACCTCAAATAGACACCACTATGTCCAGATGATGAATTATTAGTAAAAAAATTCTATGGTGTGATTAGTGAATGTCAATATTATGTTTATTGGAATGTATCTTGTGAAAATATTTTCATCCTTCCATGATAAATTTAATTTTAGTTTTTACTTCCATTGGTTTTCGTTTCTTAGAGAGAAAATTATTTCATATAAGGAGACAAAAGTTTATTTCAACATATTATAATATATTAAAGTATTATTAAGCATATCCTTTATAAAAAAATTATACTGCATGAGTGTCATTGAATGAAAATTAATTTTTTATACCAAATCTACATTTGAGGAAAAATGGGTGAACCAAAACAAGGACAAAACAAAGGTATTAACCATAAATGGAGCTTACAAAGTACTTGAAGACATAAATAATAATATAATAAACAACCATATTATATAACCCCCAATTAAGTGTGGTTTCTTATATATCTAGGTCATTCATTAGAAGATATTCAAACTGATCATCCATCTAGTACTAGACCTGGATGATTTCCTCCACATTTATCATTCTTTCATTAAAACCTCACACCAAATTTTTTTCCTTTTTGTTGATCCACACCATTTTATATTCGATAATTGAATCTATAATAATTATCTCATATATATTTTTGAAAACCTCCATTGAAGTTTTGATATTGAAATCTTGTTCTAACATTTCTTCTTTAGATTTTAAAATGATATATAAAAATTATCCAATCATTTAATCCACATTTAATTTTATTCTATTTAATAAACAAATAGAAATTATTTCCAAATTCTACATCGTGACCTCATCTATGTCTATATATTGGCCCTACACATTGGTTCCTTCTATTGGTTCATTTTTATCTGAAATTGAAGTTTTCTTTCTAGAAAACAAATTCACACAATCCACCATTATTAACTTCTCCAATTTTGATTATTTCATATTACTCATTTCCATTATTTCTGATCATGTTACTATTGTTTTTTTAATGTGTTTCAATAATATTTAACGGGAATTTCTTCACCCCCCCTTCTGGACTCGAAAATTATGAGAACTAATTTTCCCTCTCTTCCACTCCATTGAGCCAGACCTATCCATTGTGGGCACTTGAGAGTCTTTATCATATTTTGTTATTGGTAGGAGTCCACATGTTTATGACATGGCTCATCAAATTCCAAAGATCAGTGCCTAACCATATTCTGTTTCAATGTTGTAATATATTCATTCCATCCTTTAGGGTATAAAATCTCTATTCCATCTCTATTCAACGTAGATAATCAATTTTGTATTTTGAATAGATTTTATGTATCACATTGTTCGATAATCCCTCAACTTACAGACATAGAAAAATTTAGGCCTAGTGAGTTATGTTTCTCATCAATATCCCTTGCATTAGTATGGATTAAATCACAACTATTGGCATTAAGTTTTGAAATATCATATTATTAAGGATACCTTCATCCTTGACAATATCAGTAAGTGAGGGTATCATCATGGAAAAAAGATCTTTTGAGGACTACGATGTCACCATGAAGGCTTCTAGATCACGTCTCGACATTGATAAGATATCATCAAATCATGGGTCATAATTCACAGCCTTTGACGTAACCATAGGGGGATCTAAACTATGATCATGCATTGATGCTCAAAACACATTATAAATAGCAACAAGAGCATGCTCAATCAACTATATGGGCTCAGTCACACCATGGGGTTCTCTGTACCCCTGTCGACTAGATGAAGTAGAGTGACCCAAAATTTTTCACAATGAGAAAAACATTTTCCAGGATTTGAAGACCTCATTCTTCTTGAAATATAATCCTTCACTAAAAGTAATCCAATCCCAATCAAGTTTTGGTTTCAAAACATCAAACTTGACAGATAAACATGTAGAAATAGAATACAAAACGGAATTATTTATACTTTCTGATAACAATAAGTGACCAACCATATTCCCCAACATATAAATGATTGATAGATTTTGAAAAAGATTGCAGATTTAATGGAGACTAACCCATAATATCATCATTGCAACATCTCACTTCAGGTGAAAATAATATAGTCAGTGAAGGTGAAATAAATGAGATGCATTGAAAATGCAAGGAGCTTTAGACCCGATCATAATCAGTTCCTCCTCTGAAGAAAACCAATTAATAATGTGCCGCTTATCAAGAAGACCACCAATGGATGAATCTCGAAAACCCCAAGATATTGACACAAAGATGTCGAAAGAATCCATAAATTTTAAACGTCATCAAAATAAATCCACCAATGTTAGGCTAGTAAGGGTCGAGGCCTCCATGAACTATGTTGTCCAAATCAAAAGATATAGAAAGTCCTCAAAGAGATCAACCAATTTAGGGGAAACCTTGCTGTTGAGTAAGTTCAGGAGGGATTAGGGTTGGTGAAGGGGATAAAGGGAGGAGGAAAAGATGCATTGTAAGTCATAGGGAGTCCCTCCCCCATAGATGGGGGATGGCTCATGATTATTAGAATCACTCTCTAGAGTATCACCATGGTCACCGAAGGAGGTGGCGGAGCTAAACAAAATTATTTGACTTTTACAAGATGAGTCTCAATAAAAAATAATTATAGACTCTTGGCTGAAATAGTAGGATAAAACTCAATATCATGGATAATATTATTCAATGGAGAAGTATATTTTTTCTAATTCTGCAGTGTTGATTTCACTAATGAAATTATATATTGACTTTTGTCTATCTAAAATAAACCATTATATATACTATGAATATTTTAAAATTATGAAGTTACAATTTATATATGTGAGGGAGAATATAACCCTAGATTTTAGGAGTAATTAATTTTTTTTCCTAATAATTATGTATATATTTACTATATTATTTAAATGTTATTAATACTTTATTAGAGATTGTCTGACATCATATACGAACCAAGATAATGACACATTATTCAATTATAATTGAAAAATACAGTGAAGGTACATGAAACTATACATGAAATTCAATGTATTATTAGACATAATGTATAAATAAATCCATTAAATTTGGAAAATTAAAAGGTAAAATAAGTAGGAAAGAATAATTTCTTTAGAACTGGATAGTACCTTGGATCACCATCACTTTTTAAATCACTACTACTATAACAAAACCTACAATGATAAAGAATACCATGGAAGGAGAACTAATTTATTTTTATAAAAATGAAAACTATAGAAATTGGAAGTGTGAATTGAATCAGTTTAGTAAAAAAATATACATGAAATTAATATGGTACACCTAGATATTTTAAAATAATTTTATGTTCAATAACATACAAGATACACAACACCAATCTTCAACGAACCATGAACTATTATCATCATTACATATCCATTGAATTGGTTGGTATGTATAATATTAACCAAATTAATATATATATATATATATGAAGTGCCAAAAAATAAAATTTATTGATTAATTCTTTGAAAATCATTATTTTTTTAGAAAAACCATTTTGTGATTCAACAATACATTTTCTTAAAATATTATTTTTATTTATTTTTATGAGAACATATTAAAATTAGTTTCTAGAAATTTATGAAATTGAATTTTATTAAGATCATATAAATTTTTATTAAAAAGTATTAAAATATGATTCTGATTAGTGTTTGAGATTTTTCGGAAATATTTTATTTATCAAATTAATAGTGGAGAATACTACTTTTCTGTGAAAAATTTTATTTTTTATGTATTTAAATACAAAAATTATTTCTTTAATTACTCATAAATGTATATTTAGTTCCTTTTTTAATAATAAAAATAAAAATATAGTCTTTTTATTGAATTCTAAATTTTTAATTTGATATAAAAAAAATAATTTACAGCAAAGTTTTTTTTTAAAAAAAATATTTTTTGTTGTATTTTACATTTCATGTTAAATTAATTTATAGAAATTGTGGGAATCTAAACATGAAAATAAGGATTTAATATTTGAAATAGGTGGGTAAAATGTTTGTAAATATATCACATTTACTTTTGGTTATATGGAATATTTACCATAGTAAATCATTGTTAAAACACAAAAGATAGAATTTTTTAATTAGAGTTAAGAGAAGTGTAATAAGGTCTCCAAATCACCCCAAAATAGGAATTTTTTATATTGGATGTGTTTATTTCAGAATATTAAATCAAAATATCAAATATATGGGATTTTTTGTACTTTTATCCTGATAAAAAATATTAAGTAAAGGATTTTGTAAAAAATAGCATTCCATTGACTTTAATATATCATAAATTATTAAATAAATATAAAAAGTGTATAGCATTTGATAAGAACGTTTATTATAAATATTCATGACATTTTTTATTTTTTTTATGAATTAAATAATTACCTTAAATTCTAACCCAACACTAATACAATATTTATTCAATAAACATAAAAATAATGTTAATGTATTTAAAGATATTAAAATTAATGTAATTTGGAAAAATTAGTATGTCACATTAATTTATAGAAAATTATTACTTATTATGTATTTGTTAAAAATGTATTTTTTTAATTCCATTTTTTTCTGGATGAAATTAACATTAAAATTAAATCAAGTGTCAAATAATTAATTATTGATATTTTATGGTAATAATATATTACTCAATTATTTTTAAATTACACAATTTTTTAAAGGGGAAAATTAGGAAAAAAATGCTATAAAATTTTATCCATTTCTAATGTATTAGTCAATAGTTGTCTTATAAGTAAAATTATAAACCTTTTAGGTTGAGAAATTAATTAATATTGTTAAGGTTAAAATGGATTAATTTTAGGGTTAAACAAAAACATAAGGATTTAAACAAACATTAAAACTAAAAAAATCTATTTTTGATTATATTAAAACCAAATACTACATTATAATTGAATCAACACCATTAGGAAGAATATTTCTTGATAATAACTGCATTAAAATTTAATCTTTTGTAAAATTCCAAAAGTTTCCTTCACCCCAATTATAAAAGGTAATGTGATTCCCTTCCTAATCACACATTTTGATCCATATATATTTAAAATACCCTGATAAAATACCATCTCAAATTCATTATAGAAAAGAAAGAGATGTTAGTCTTACCAAAATACAAAGCCTATGATCCATAAGAGGAGATCTGAAGGAGTACTTTCAAAGAAGAGGAAATCACCTCAACCGATCACTTTATTCTTAATTCCTATATACCTATTATAAATAAATGGTGTTTTTCATAAAATAATAAATACAATATAATTAATACAGAAATATTTTATTATGATTATGAAATCACTATTATCCACCATCTTTCCCATCAAATAGTAAGTTAATGTACCAATCGTTCATAAGAATGACTTACCATCTCCACATAGCGATACAGTTAATTTTACATCCCCATATTTTATGGATAGTTATTATAATGAGTTTAATATTAAATAATTATTCTTCCTGAATCACAATATCACATATACCTTGATAACTTCCAATCTATTGTGAAACTATATCATGGGTCGTGCATATTTTTGGACTACCACATCCACGAAGCGATTTGATTCATTTTTCATTTGCATTTTACTAGTACGGTAATAAGGAAATATTACAAAATATTTTAGATATATATTATATAATAATTATTTAGAAAATGTGACATATTATTTACCTTTCTTTAATTCCATTCATCAAAAAAATGAAAACAACAGTCATGCTTAGATATGACCTACCATCTCCAAGAACAATATAATTCATTTTTCTATGTCTGAATTTTATGGATGAATAAATTTATATATATATATATATATATATGTATTATATTTATATAATTATAATAATTATAAAGATTATATAATGATGATCAAAATATAATTATAGGAACTGATGATCTAAAATAATCATGATAAACCATACAATTGACACTCGTAAATGATTATTTTATTATGAAATTATTTGTAAATGGTTGATAAAATGTAATAAATGTATAATATATCAGAATATAATAATTTAAATTATTATTATAAAGTATTATAATAAATTAAAATTTAATAAATTGGAGTACGTAATTCTTTTAAGGAAATTGGAACTCAAGGTAAGTGTTTATCATGTAAAATTACATTCTTTGTGACATATGATATGATATACATCTATAATATTTTATTAGATTTTAAAAAAACCCTTTGTCATGTTATATATTTAATACACATATATTCATTCTTTTTCGATTTTCAATTGAAATTATTTTTTCATGGGGCTTATAATTTAATGGTTACTAATGTAGTAAAGGATTTCATTTTCCATCCAATTTTAATCTAGATTCCTCGTTATTCAATTTACATTGGTAAAATTATATAGCCATATCTAATAAATAACTTTAATTTTCATATCATCTATTTAATTATTTAATTAAAATGTTTTCCTTTTATTTATCTCAATTTATGTTTGGAAGATACTGAAATAATCTTCTTAATAAAATACAACATTTGTTCTCTATTTGGTCATATATAACTTCTCTTATATGAAAATGATTTCAAATAATGATTTCAAGAATTTTATTAATACTATCCATTGGATTTAAGGTTAATTTTACCCAATTTTTACTTAAAAAATGGTTTAAAACCAATCTTCTATTCATTTTATTATAGTGGTAATTTTTGACTCTACAAAAAAGAGTGAATGAATTTTTCTTTTATTTTATATGGAGAGTATATGATTTCACATTTCCATTATCATTAAATAAATTAAATTTTCATTTAAATGATTTAAAATATATTTTCATAGAAAAAGTTTCCCGTAATATATTGGAAAATTTTGGATTTTAAAGAAGTTATTTTAGAATAAAAATGTTATTTTCTTAAAAGAAATATTCTATAAATATTTTAAAGGTAATTTCATCTATGATTAATTCCATGGATGTTACATATGATTTCATAGTAATTTTATACAATGATTCAATACAACATTAATTTTTAGATTCCATATGATGATTATGATTTAATTGTTATTTTATTAAAATCATTCTTTTCTATGGGTTATGTAATGATAATTTGATGAAAGTTTTATAAAACTGGTTTCTTTTCCATGGTCTATTCCATGAATAAATATTTATGAAAAACATTTATCTTTATGGTTTATGATATGATAAATGATTAATGATCTTGTGAGACACATATTTATGATTTTTATTAAGGTTTGTTTGGTCTAAGAATTATACATCCATCCAATGAATTGGGTAAATATGGATATATCATGAGATAAATAGGATTGGAATGGGGATTGAACCCATCCTAGTAAGGGATTCAATCCACTGCGTTGGTAATGGGAGTGAACATTGACAACTATAAGTGTTTGTGGTGTGAACTCAATTTGTTATGATTTTCTTCACACTGTGTCTTGATTACTAAGGAAAGGATTACATATTCATACGTATATACCACAACTCTATGTATTGTTTCAATTTTATACCCTCAAGACTCAAGTTCTTTATTTCCTTTTTGATTTATGTATTATTAATTTCCAATATTTATTTTGTAACTCAATATTATAATCTTTGTTGAGGAGGGTGTAGTATTCAATAATTAATCTCTTGTTCCCTTACCCTGATTCTTCTGTAATTATCATGTGGTCATTAATATCACCATTGTTGAAAGGACCTGTCCTTAAACATTGCATAATATTGAATTAAATGAAAATTTCACATTGATGATCTTTTCAGGTTTAGATATTTAGAGAATTAGGTCATAACTATTATATTTTTTTCAAAAATTACAACGTAGAAACTTCTACTTAGTTTCCATTTTTTTCAAAAAACAAAAACTCATAAAAAACAATTCATGTCTAGTTCCATTTTTAAGTTAGCCTGAATTTTCCTTAATCCCATACTTGAGCCTATTATTCTTTAAGTCCTGTGAAAATAATTTCAAAACATTGGATGAGAATAAAAAGATCAGTAAGGGATACACAAATAATGAAAACTATTAGTTTTACAATATAACTAGTAAACCATGATTATTTTATCATATGTAATCATTTTCACCTTTAAGAAGTACAAAATGGTCTTCATTGAATAAAAGATCAATAATTGCAATTTTCTAACGAAAATATTACCATACAACCAATATAAAGAACACATAACATAAAAAGGTTACTTGGGACATAAAAATACATAAATGGAATAACCATATGGTCATCTTCCACACATATCACTAAATAAAATAGCCATATGGCCGACCTCTATACCCAATGCATTGGAGGTTATAACGTAACCACCTGTCCAGATTTTAACGACACCACCTATCATATGGTTTATCATTTAACCACCCATACAATGTCCAAGTACCATCATAGAACTTTAAATATTGAAAATATAAACATTTCACTAATAACATTTCATTTTAAATCTCAAGAAGTAATATCAAGATATTAAAATAATTAATCCATTTTCATAAACAACTTAAAAAGAGATTTTTGAATCAAATTGTCCCATACCACTTTGAATATATTAATGGAATTATAATTTAAAAACAATAATGTCTATATAAATAAAAATTCAAAACCATTTTTAAAACATGTACATTAAAGATAATGATATAGAATAATAAATTTTTAAAACATTTAAAATGATATTTTAGTGAAAGAGTTTATAACAAAATGAGAGACTCTTGAATACAAATAATTGAGGAATAAAATTTATTAGAACATTATAATATCATGAGAATAAAGGTATTCATGATATAATATGACAAAGGATAGCATATACACCAAATAAGAGTGAATCGGTGCATAATAACAATGAAGTCTCAATGGAAATGTAGATTGAGATGAAATCCCTTATAAAGGCGGTATCCAAAAATTATGGATAAATCAATCACATAATTATGTGTGAAAAATATAAATAAACCCAATATAATTTTATATTAAGTTTAAAACAATCATATGTCATTCAAACATATCCATAGGATGGCATATTCATGAAGTATATGTTTAACCCAAAGAATTGAAATTGGGTTAAAAAGTTCCTTAGCAAAAACTTGAAATCCTAACTACATCACTTTAGAATTCATAAAATGAGTTGATGAGAAAAAAAGAGTATCTCATAACTTTTACATCAAATTTACATCAATAAGGATTTATAATAACATATTCTTACATAATAATATGTAAATTAAATGACATAACAAAAATATGTCTTTTAAAAAGAGGAGGTTAAAAGGTTCCCTTACCGATTTTTTAACTTACAAAACATATGCCACATGAAATAATGATCATACAATGAAAATTTAAATACTCATAAATGAAATTATATTACACAAAAGTACAATAATGGCTAGTAAATAAACCACAAAAAGGAAATAGTGGCAAATATAGAATGAATCTTACAGGAATAAAAAGTGAGATGAAACCCTTTACCTCGTTGTAATCAACTAAGTCATTTGATAAAAAGTTAATACCCATTAAATGAATCATAGAATACCGTAAATATAAATATAATAATTATAATATATATCAAAATTCAGTACATAATACCCCACATGCAATAAATAAGTTGCGAACAATGTAAATCTCATGGAATTAAAATTGAGAGAAGAAATATCCTTACCTCGTGTCCTACTTGAATCGTATATTTCGTGTTCTTCCTGAATAATAAAAATAAGTTAATATCTACTTCATTAAGAAAATTTTTAAAGTTTATTATTAATTTTATATTAATTATTATCTTTCTATAACAACTAGTTATTTATTTGAGTTCATATTGGATATTTTATCGATGTTAGGAACTTGAGTCAAAAATGAACTTGTTATAATTAAAATTTGTCCATGTGGTCAAAAGTACAATATCTCCAGAATTATATAAAGGTTTTATATATAATATGTATCATATATATCAACTGTATATGTATTTATAATATTCTATATCATTTGGGGTTAAGAAATGAAACACACCATGCATGGAGATGGTAAGCCATATATACGCATGAACACTACTTTCATTTCTATTTTATATTTAATGGAATGAAAAATTAATGATACATTGGTATATAGCAATTCTATTATAATATAATATGATATTTTATGTTTAATAATTTCATTAACTTCATCCTTTATACATTCCATGTATGTCATGAACAAATTATATCACCTTGAGGGGGTGGTAGTCGCCATTTCTTCATATGAAATTATCACGTTTAACCATATTGGAAACTATACAGGTACTCTATAAATGAATAATACAGATGTATAGAGAAAACATAAATATAATATATATCAAATATAAATACAGTTATATCTTAATGGCCACCATGTTAGGCAGTAGGAGAATACCAAACAATCATCATTTCGTTAGGTGTTAATTTTACATCCATAAAAGAAGTGTGTTCTTCACCCATTAGATGGAGGCGTATGTAGGTGTAGTTAGAATCCTTATTATAAAAACATTATAGTATATTGAGGATACTGGTGTGGTTATAAAATAATGGAATAAAAAGTTTTTAGGGGGTTTGAGAAGTAAAATAAAACAAAATAAAACAAGAGAAGTTAAGAGAAACTGTTATCTTTAATTTGGGTAACTTCATTTAGTTTGAACCAATATGACTTCTTGAAGTGCCTAATACATAAGGTATGGCTTTTAGGAGAAATAGATGGATCTAGAGAGATTATTTGGGCAGGAGTTAGACGAGCCAAGGGGCTTGAGAGGTGTATGGAATTGGTTAGAAATGGTCTTCTCTTATAAGGGGGAGGAGGGGTTCTTTAGGAAACTCTAAAAATATTATTTTATTATATAATGATATTCGGTTTCTAAAGGTATAAAAATCATTAACTTCGAATATAAGTTGACTTATAGTCGAAATAATATCATCCAATATGAATTGGATAGGTTTTGGATAATATTTTAATCATTACAATTTTATTTATTTAAATCATTTATTAATGAGGTATATACTGTATCATTATTATGTATTAAATAATTTAATTTATTTGTTGTATAAAAATTATAAAAAAATACTATGATGTAGGAAATATATTTATATTTCCAAATAATATATATAGTAAAAAATATTAATTATATTAGACCATATAAAAATTAATTTACTAAAATATTTTTGTTTATGTCATTTTTGCCTTTTCTTTAAATTAATCAATCTAAATCTTAATTATCATTCATAAGTGGCTCCATGGGGTCCCAAAATTGACCCAACGATGCCCATTATCGGCCATTAGTCATCCAAAATGGTTACGAAAAGTTTTAAGGTAATTTTGAATTATTATAATATTTTTTTACCTTGAATTACCCTATTTACCTTTAACCGCAGTAAATAAAAGACAAAAGTTACTATTGACCAAAAATTATTTTCATCTTATTAAACCACATTTTACTTACTAAAAACAACATATATGTCAGATTTTAGAAATTAAATTTATATAAGTGGTAAAATTTCATTTAAATGAAAAATTCTATTTTTAACTACTACTAAGTGGTTTCACTATTCTTCAAAAATTGATGTTTTTTAGAAAAATACCAAAAATTCAGACTAAGATATATTTGATATTAAAAATTCAAAAAGTATATCTTATTTACCAAATTATAAACATATAAGTTGCATTAATTAATTTAAAATTAATTTTTCTTGTTAAAACCAATAGCGTGTTTTTATGAAACAATTAATATTAAAAGATTTACACTTGTTTATGTCCAAATTCAAAGTGAAATTAATTCCAATGATCAAAATTGGGTAAAATGGTAAAAATATATTCTAATTAAACATTAAAACAAATTAGAATGAAAATATAACCATATAAATAAAATAAATTAAAATGCTGTTTTGAATTAAAATACAATATTTTTCAGTATTCATAAAAAATGAACTTTATAGGAAAAATTCCAAAAAAATTTACACAATGTAAAATTTGATGTCCCCATTCTAAATAAGTATTTTATTTGGTCAAAGAGAAAGTATTAAAGTGAAAAAATCTATATTTAAAGAGGGTTTTCCATTAAAGGGTGCTAAATCGACCTTTAAATGTAAATTATGCTTAAAATTGGATTCATTCACATTTTTAGCCTCTAACATTTATTGGATAAATGTAAATACATTTGATAAATATGTATAATAATATTGTAGTTAGTTTTTTTTCATTCCCTCCAATAAAATTGCTAGGATTTAACTTCAATTTAAAATAATAATGTTATATTATTAGTGTGTAACGTATGATTTCAATGAAACCTATTGTTGCGTGTTGGGTAATCCATCGAATATAGCATCCCCTTTAAAGTAAAATTAATATTTAATTCAAAAATATTAATAAATATGAAAATGTATTACTCATTATTTACCAGGGATGTTACATCCTTCCACCCTTTTGGAAATTGCGTCCTCACAATTTTAAAACTAGGCTTGGAAACTTAATTGAAAGTCCCACATCAGAAAAATACTCAATAAATATATCACTCTAAAAGAAAGAAAGAGAAGTACAAAGGTCACCCAAGATAACCCATACTAGGATTCTATGTAGGAAAACATGGATATGGAATAAAGAACAAATTTTCATGTTCTGATTGAGATTAATAGAAAACATTACTAGGATAAAGTTATCCACAAAAAAATCACAAACAAGTGATGGGTTAAATGGTATTTGACTACCCAGTAGGAAAAGATAACAGATAATGTTTTTGTTTTAAGTTACATTTCGTAAAGTTGAGAAATTAATTTATGAGCTTAATTAAAAACATAAGGAAACATAATTACTTGTCATGTAGATGTTCATCTTTTACTAAATTTCTACCACAAACACATGTTTTCTCCCAATGATGAGTATTCAAAATGACTTGGTCACAACAAAAGCACAATAATCAACATCTAGAGAATCACATAATCCACAAAAAAATCTATATATTTCCCCTATCTTTAGATATTAAACAAAACCAAAAATGTTTAGTATGTGATCATATAAAAACCAAAAAGGTTAATCCTTTATAAAAAGACGTATTACTCTTAATCTCCAAAATTCAATAAAAAGTACCCAAAGTTCAATAAAGACCATTCAATATACCATTGTACTTAAATTTTTTCAAGACAACCCAAACTAAGATTATAACCCAAAACATAGAAGGATTTAGTCATATAGTCATCCAGTGTAAATCTTAAAATTTATCTCCAAATAAAAATCAACTACTCTTAAAGTCTCGTACTGAAGTGAAATATAACAAATCACATATTATCTATGATAGGTTAATAATTTCCATAAAACAAATCACCATATGTCCATAATAATAACATATATTCTCCCAAAATAAAATTCCTCCATTACCCATCAAAAGGAAAGATAATTATTCCATGAATAACATTTTCATATATCAAACATTAGGGTTACACATACTATAAAAAGTCTTCAAATATAATCCCATCATCAAAATAGCCTTAATACATTTAAGTATTTTATCATATTAAAATATACCATAACACTTGAATCCATTATATGTTGACATCCTACACATTCAATGTTCCTCATGATCCATTAACCATTCCTTTCCAATTTATTCTGAAATACTTATTTCCTACAAACCAAACGATGAATCATATCCTATGATTCAATAATGTCAAAACATATTTTCATAATTAATCAATACCATTCATTGGTTATTGTAGATTTCTTCATCCTCAATTGGAATGGCATTAGGTATTGGTAAACATATATTTTTACGATCCTGGTGATCCCATTCTCAAAACATCTTCATAGGAAATCAATTTTTATAATGACCATTCACACCACATTTAAAAAATTCAATTGATCCCTCAAAAAGAACTTCTTTCCCTTTCCTAGAGTCAGCTGGATGCTTCCGTTTTTCCATGGAAGGTTCTTGCTTTTTGACCTTCATTCCCACATATATAGCATCTTTTCATCCCTTGGAATCATTTTCCTAGGTGTTTCATTCCACATCCATGACACATATTTTTTTGAACATACTTACCTTTATGAATTTTACCCAAACATTCGTAGGGATTTGTTTCTTGTATATACATTGCCTTATTTAAATAACCAAGGATTAGGTGGTCAATCATGACTCCAGATAGTTGGTTTAGAAGGACCACAAGAATCTTCATTACAGCTTACATTTCATTCAGTTGCTCATTCAGAAAACCGTCACAGTTTTCTTCACATCCACTGTTACTTTGGTGCCAGCTGGATCAAGCCATTTAAAAAAACCAAAAACCTCAGTGTGAGTATATCAGTAAAATCATCATATAATATCTTAAGAGGAGGGTAAATACTATGATATACTTATTCATGTTATCTTAAACTCATTCACTTTATCTAAAATAACTATTCCTATTTCTAAAATCTTAACCATTATGGTAATGTCATTATGCTTAAAGAACATCCTAACCTCTAAAGTTATCTAAACGTACCTCTAATACCAAATGTAAGGACCCGACCTTAAAAATTACACAATCTTGAATTAAATGAATAATTCACATTGAGTATATTTTCGAGTTTAGAGTTTTAGAGAATTAGGTCATAACTATTACATTTGTTTTCAAAAATTACAAAGTAGAAACATCTACATAGTTTATATTTTTTCAAAATAAAAAAACTCTAAAAAAAAGAGTCATGTCTAGTTCCATGTTTAAGATATCAGGACTTTTCCTTAATCCCATCCTTGACCCTATTCTTATTTAAGTCCTGTGAAAAGCATTTCAAAACATGGGATGAGCATAAAAAGATCAGTAAGAGATACACAAATAAGGAAAACTTTTAGTTTTTCAATAAAACAAGTAAACCATGAATACGTAATCATAAGTAATACTTTTCACCTTTAAGAAGTAGTAAATACTCTTCATTGAATAATAGATAAATATTTACCATTTTGTAACCAAAAGATTACCATACAAACCATATAAAGAACACATAACATATTAAGGTAACTTGGTACATAAAAATACTTAAAAAGAATAACCTTACGGTCATCATCTACAAATATCATTAAATAGAATAGCCATATGGCCAACTTCCATACCCAATGCATTGGAGGTTATAACGTATCCATCCGTCCAGGTTTTCACAGCACCACCCGTCATATTTTTTATCATGTAACCACCCATAAAATGTCCAAGTACCATCACAGTACATATAATATTTCAAATATAATCATTTCACTAATTAAATTTCTTTTGAAATCCCAATAAATAATATCAAGATATTGAAGTAATCAATCCATTTACATAAACCATTTAAAAAAAGAGTTTTGAATCAAATTGTACCATACCAATTTGAATCTTATAATGGAATTATAGTTGTAAAACAATAATGTCCATAAAAATAAATATTCCAAACCATTTTTAAAAAATTTAAATTAATGATAAATATTTAAAAAAATAAATATTTAAAACATTTAAAATGATATTTTTGTTAAAGAGTTTTTAACCAAATGAATTACTCTTGAATACAAATAATTGAGGAATAACATTTAATAACAACTTTATAATATCATGAGAATAATGGGATTCATGATATAATACGATAATGGATAGTATATACAATATATAAGAGTGAATTAGTGCATAACAACAATAAAGTCTCGATGGAAATGTTGATTGAGATGAAATCCCTTATAAAGATAGTATCCTTAAATTATGGATAAATCAATCACATAATTATGTGTGAAAAATATAAATACACCCAATATATGTTGATATTAAATGTAAACCAATCATATATCGTTAACACATTTTCATAGGATTTCATATTCAAGAAGTACATATTTAACCCAATGAATTGAAATTCGGTTAAAAAGATCCCTTGCAAATATTCGAAAGCCTAACGACGTCACATTAAAATTCAAAAAATGATTTGATGAGATAAAAAGGGTATCTCATTACATGGAAATAAAATTTACATCAATAAGGATATAGAATAACATATACCAATATAATAAGATGTAAATTAAAAGACATAACAAAAAAATTTATTTTAAAAAGAGGAGGGTGAAAGGTTCCCTGACCGATTTGGTAACTTACAAAACATACTCCACATGAAAGAAGGATAACAAAATGAAGATGTCAATAATCATAAATGAAATTATATTACACAAAACTACAATAATGGGAAGAACATACACCACAAAAATGGAAATAGTGGAAAATATAGCATGAATCTTAAGGGAATAAAAAGTGAGATGAAACACATTACCTCGTTGTAATCAACTGAGTCATTTGATCAAATGTTAATAAACATCAAATTAATCAAATAATACCATGAATATAAAGAGAATAATGATAATATATATCAAATTTAAGTATATAATACACCACATTCAATAAATAAGTGGAGAACAATGGAAATCTCACAGAATTAAATGTGAGATAAGAAATCTCCTTACCTCGTGTCCTACTTAACTCATATGTTTCGTGTTATTCCTGAATAATAATCTTAAGTTAATCTCTACTTCGTTAAGAAAATTTCAAAACTTTATTATTCATTTTAAATTACTTATTATCTTTCTATAAAAACTAGTTATTTATTTGAGTTCATATTGGATATTTTATCGATGTTTGAGACATGAGTAAAAAATGTGCTTGTTATAATTACAATTTTCCATGTGGTCAAAAGTCCATTATCTACAGAATGATATAAATGTTTTATATAACATATATATAATATATATCCAGTGTATATGTATTTATAATATTCCATATCATTTGAATTTAAGAAATGAAATGCACCATTCATTGTGACGGTAAGTCGTACGTACGTATAAACACTACTTTCATTTCTATTTTATATTTAATGGAATGAAAAATTAATAATAAATTGTTATATTATAATTATAGTATAATAAAAAATTATATTTTATGTTACATAATTTCATTAACTTCATCCTTTATACATTCCATGTATGTCATGAACGAATCATATCACCTTTAGGGGGTGGTAGTCCGCACTTCCTCAAATAAATTATCACGTTTAACCATAATGGAAACTATAAAGGTATGATATGAATGAATAATATAGAATTATAAGGACAACAAAAACATATAATAAATCAAATATAAATACAGTTCCATCTTAATGTCCACCATGTTAGATGGCAGGAGATAACTGAACAATCCTCGTTTTGTGAGGCGTTAGTTTTCTATCCATAGAAACAGTATGTTCTTCACCCATTAGATGGAGATGTGTGTAAGTGTAGTTAGAATCCTTATTATAAAAACATACCAGTATATTGATAATACTTGTGTTTTTATAAAATAAAATAATAAATATAGTTTAGGGGGTTGTAGAAGTAAAATAATACAAAATAAAACAAAAGAATTTTAGAGAAACTGTTGCCTTTAATTTGGGTAACTTCCTTTGGATTGTACCAAAATGACTTCTTGAAGTGCCTTCGGCCTAAGGTAAGGATTATAGTAGGAATAGGGGGATATTGAGAGATTATTTGGGCATGGTTTGGATGTGAAAAGGGGCTCAATATTTATGAGGAATTTGTTATAAATGGTCTCCTTTTATAAGGGGGTTGGAGGGGCTCTTTAGGAAAGTGTGAAAATAGTATTTTATTATATAATGGTATTTGGCTTCTAAAAGTCCAAAAATAATTAAATTCAAAGATACGATGACTCATAGTTGAAATAATATCTTCCAATAGGAATTGGATAGGTTTTGGATAAAATTTTAATCATTATAATCTTATTTATTTAAATCATTTAATAATGTGGTATATACTGTATTTTTTATTGTGTCAAAATAAATATAATATATTAGTTGTATAAAAATTATAAAAAAAATACTATGATATAGGAAATAGTTTTAGATATCCAACTAATATTTATTGTCAAAATTATTACTTATATAACACCATATAAAAATTAATTTATAAAATATTGTTTTATGTCATTTTCCCGTTTTCTTAAATTAAATAATCTAAAGTTCCATTATCATTCCTAAGTGGCTCCATGGGGTCCCAAAATCTACCCAAGGATGCCCATGGTATGAAATTAGTGATCCAATAAGGTTAGGACAAGTGTTAAGATAATTTTGAATTATTATACTATTATCTTTACCTTAAATTGCACTATTTTACTTTAACTGCGGTAAATAAAAGGCAAAAGTTACTATTCACTAAATATTATTTTCATCTTATTGAACCACATTTTACTTACTAAAACCAACAATACATGTTGTATTTTTTAAATTCAATTCACATAAGTGGTAAATTTTCATTTAAATGAGAAAGATAATTTTTTAACTACTACTAAGTGGTTTCACAATTCATCAAAAATCGATGTTTTTTAGAAAAATACCAAAAATTCAGCCTAAGCTATATTTTGTATTAGGAATTCAAAAATGATGTCTATTTTACCAAATTCTAAACATAGACTTTTCATCAATTAATCTAAAATTAATTCCTTTTGTTAAAACAAATAGCATGTTTTTAAGAAACAATAACTATCAAAAGATTGACATTTGTTTATGTTCAAATTCAAAAGTGAAATTAATTCAAATGACAAAAATTGGATTAAAGGGTAAAAATATATTCTAATTACACTTTAAAACCAATTAGAAAGATAATATAAAAATATTAATAAATTATATTAAAACACAGTTTCGAATTAAAATACAATATTTTTCACTATTCATAAAAAATGAACTTTATCGGAAAAATTTCAAAAAATTACAAAAAGTAAATTTTTATGTCCCAATTCTAAATAAAGATTTTATTTGGTCAAATAAAATGTATCAAAGTGACCAAAACTATATGTAAATAGGGTTCTCTATTGAAAGGTGTTAAATTGACCATTTAATATAAATTATGCGTAAAATTTAATTTATTCACATTTTAAGCCTCTAACTTTCTTGGAAAAAGGTAAATACATTTAAAAAACATTTATAATAATATTTTTGTTATTTTTGGTTCACTACTACCAATACAATGGCTAGGAGTTATCTTCCATTTAAAATAATAATATTATATTATTAGTGTGCAATGTAATATTTCAAAGAAACCTGTTATTGCGTATCAGGTAAGACATCGAACATAACATCCCCCTTAAAGTAAAATTAATAATTAATTCCCAAATATTAATAAATATGAAAATTTCTTACTCATTATTTACCTGGGATGTCACAATTTTTTTTACCCTTAATAGTCATCCATATTATACCCTTCATATAATTCAGTTCCCTAGATTATGAAGAAATGTTTAAGGTATGAGGTTTTTAAAGAGGGTACTAGTAATAAAGAAATAACTTGTAATTGATTTATATCTTTTATGATCCAGTTCATTATGCATCAACTTTTATAAATACACTAATCCTTTATGGTCTATAGGTGTATATTGTTAAAGAATAATGAATATTGATTTAAGAAGTTGTAACATCTATATATCAAAATAATGGGTTATTGTAGTTGGTATCTGAGTAAGGGTTAGATATCCTTTGGAAAATTGGATACAAAAACATTACTAAGAACCCTTGGGATATGTCTAAGTATAGGATAATATACTTATCATTAGGTATTAATCATATATGTACTTGGTTAAACCTAAGGATTTATATATTTAAACTATGGTGTAGTGATTTAGAAACCGTATAAATTATTTTTTAGGATTCCTCACTATGAATATTTTAAATCACACTATACCTTTTGTTTTAGTAAATGGATATAACAATAAGGATTCATGTTAATGATGATGGAAAATGGGATGATTGTCTAAATGAGAAAACAAATGAAATAGGTAGTAGGAATAGAACCATTATGATTATTCCTAACGAGAATACCACTTTGTGATTACAACCCTATTCATGGAAAAATTAATTATAAAACCCAATAAGAGAATTAATAATATTCATGAAGACTATCTATGGAATAAGAATATAATTCACATATGGTAAGAACATGTGAAGATGAAGTCAATAGAATGTATCAAAATAATAGTAAGATTTTTTTGTATACAAATTATATTCATAAAAACAGTAACCAACGAGGAAAAATTAATAGTTTTATAAATTAAAATTAATTCTATCATAAGTTAACATTTATAGTTCAATGTATTTTATGTGGTGAACATCGACATTATCATAGCCAATGCCTTAATCAATGGGTTAACTCTTAGAACAAGGTAAAACCTATGTTATGACACTCTTCAAAGGTAAAGGATTGATATGTTTATATATTCTTATTCATGAATTATATCGATTGTATTTTTTATATATGAATCATGAAATATCAAATGACTGTTCAAAATTAATATTATTTAAGGATTCAAGAACCTATTTTCAATGGTTTAGATAACCAAGGGAAGTAATTTAGTGGTATCTTTGTAATTATTATATGGGATAATAGGATATTATTGGTATCCTATAAATTAGGTATTATTTTATGAAAAAGATATCCATGTATTCTTTAATGATTTTTTGTATTATTTTATGTACTGAATATAATCAGTAGTCTATTATGTGTTTTTAGGAATATTAATTGTGTTAATTTAGGGAAGCATTTATGATTTCATGTGATTCTAAATTAAAATCTATCGACACCATCAAGGGTTTATAAGTTTAATGTTATTCATAAGTTTAGTGCCATCAGCACCCACTTTTAATGCTTTCTATGATGGGATTTTGAAGTAATTTTAATGTAAAGGTTAGGTTTTCAGAATAATACTTTATTGAGTATTAAATAACCCATTTGGTTAATAAGATGTGAAGATAATTATGATTTATTGGGTAGACAGATATAAATATTCATGATTATTTAAAATCTATACATTAATAATGAATATTTTGAATATATTAATGGTCCAGCTAATGAGTACCTTTGAGGTTAGTATAAAAATTTTATTCTTAATATTTTTTTATGTTCACTAAATTATAAGATTATATACTGAATTATCATGATGATTAATAATATTTTGGTAAATATTTCATTGGTTTTTCATTTATGTGTTTCTTAGTTTTAAAAAGTGATGTTAATTTGGATAATTGAAATTGAATTTTTAAAGATGAATGTCTAAGAGAAGGAAATAACATTTGAGGTTAAAACATTCATAAATGCTAAGGTTTTCTTTGAGGATATTCATAATATTTTTTTGAACATTGTTGGAATTATATTAATATGGTTTTGGAAAAAATAACATCTATAGTCTTGGCGACAACCAAACTCATCTGGTATGGTCTTCGTGTTTTAACCCACAACCATAGAGTTACACGGATGTAGTGCCTACCACTGTACTACAAGATTTTTTTTATTTCTATGACAAAGATTTTATTTAGAAAATAAATATTAGTTTGATTTTAGGAACATTTTATGACTAATATAAATGGATATACCATTGGTAAGATGGGTTTTACCATAAAAAAGGTTAAATTGTATTTTGGAAGAATATATGATTCTGAAATGGTGTTATGATGATTTATCTTATTTATAGAAATTCTTCACTGAATTTTGAGATTATATAATTAGGTATTATAAATTTTTGTGTATATTATGGAAAAACGTTTATAGTAATCCTAATCAAATATGTAAATAATGTCCCTATGATTTAGGGGTTTTTAAATAAGATTATTCTATAGAGATATATATTGAATAATCTATGTTGAGCTATAGGGGTTATTATGAAGGCTTTAGAGATTAATGGTGTATTTCTCCACGTTATGGATTATCCATTTTGGTAAATATCTTACCCTATGATAACATTTTTAATTAATTCCTAAATAATATTAGGATTATATTTATATACTTTTTGATCCATTAAATGTTTGTTTTTTACATCAATCATGAAAAAATTCATTTCAATAATCAGTGTTTAGAGAAATATATAATATTTTGGTGGGAATTTATTAGAAGAAAAAATTATAATTTCTATGTATATTTCTTAATTTTATAGTTCTCAAGAGTAATGGGATTATTCAACTCATAGAAAATGATATTGAAAAAAAAGTTTTCCTTTTAACTTTAATTTCGATGAATTGATGGACTTTTCACACCTCAACTATTTGTAGTTTTTTAGTTGTTAGCATTTCCATGTTCATTTACTCTCTTACGATCAATTTCTTCTATCACTCTCCATTATTATATATATATATTATGTTTTTCATACATGTCTATATTTTTACTTCCCAATATCTTTTACCTATATAGAAACAAAGATATATGTAATTGTTGGTAACTTTTATACTTCCCTTCCACCTTTTCAATATGATGTTTTATTACCTCTTTTTACAATGTGGGTTTTCAGAAAAATGAATTTTTAAATATGAAACCATTGATTACCAAGAAATATTTAAAATTGTAACATCATGGCTTATTATAGGGGTAGAATAAAATACCCCTGTTTTTTAAAATAAAATTAATTTCGATAGCATACAAGATACGAACCGCTAAGCGTAAATGAAACAAGAAATATTATAATTATAACTTTTCAATGAATTGGATGATATTAATAGAATTAACCATATTATGATATATATATATATATATATATATATCCTAATATGTAAAATAATTAATAATTTTATTCTTGGTAAATGTTCAATAATTTTTTAGTAAGGACCTTTTTTGTTACAAAATATGTTTTAGTAAAAAATATTGTTTACTACATTTTGCGAGAAAATATAAAAACGAATTTTTAGAAATTTCATAAATTATATGTGAGAAAACTAATATAATGATTTAGTCCATAATAAAAATAAATATATAATGACTAATTTTGTAGAAATTTATGTAAGGTTTGATTTTTTAATGAATTATGAAAATACAAATTTCTATTGAAATTTCTATTTTATTTTTAAGCAATTAAAAAGTAAAAATATATTCTCAAGATGTTTTAAATTAAAATATCTTCCTTTGGATTTATAAAAACCAATTTATAATATTTTTAATGAAATATAAATTTAAATTTTATATAAAAACATCATTATACAAAAAATGATCATCTTCGCATTTTTTTAAATAAAATTTTATACTTATAGGAATACAGTATTGATAAGTTGATTTATTATTTGGACATAATAGGTCTATATTTGGTGATTAGGAAACTTTTCATTTTTTAATAATGAATAGTAACTAAAATAAATGTTAATTATTACCGTAAGGGTAAAAAGGATTAATTTTTTTGAAAACTAATATAATAAGATCTTAGAATCAACCCAAAATGTGAGTTTATCCGATTTTATAAGTTTTATTTTGACATCTACACTCAAATATAGAATATATGACATTTTTTTCCATTTTCAATTGATAGTGACATCATTAATAATTAATTATAAGATAAAATCAAAAATGGAATTCTCCTAACATTGATATCTCTTAAATTATTACAAAATGAAAAAAGTAAAAGTTCAATTGAAAAAGGTTATTTTAAAAATGAATTATTTTTTATCATGGTATTTATTTCTAATTTATAGAAATGAAATAATTACATTATATTTTTATTCAATGCAAATATAGAATTTATTCAATTAACCGAGAAATAAAATAAATGATTATAAAAATATTATAATTAACGTAATTTGAAAGAATTGTTGTATCCCATGAATTTTTTAGATAATTATTAATATCTAATTTTTTATTTGTTATCCTAATTACCTATTTTTCTTGATTTCCTTAAAATTATTATTAAATGAATACTATCAAAAATGACATTATTGAAATTTTTTGGAAATAATATTCTATTAAATTGTTTGAAAATTATAAAAATATTTAAATAGGAAAATTAAGATAATATATGATTTAAAATGGTATCATTTTTCTATTTATGAGTTAATATTTACCTTATAAGTAAAATATACTCCACTAAGAGAAAACTATTTTTACTCAAGTTAATGTTATAATTGGTTAGGTAAGGGTTTAAACCAAAAGATACAGATTTAAAAAACAACATAGACCTATACAAATTTAATTGGATGATGATTTTACAACCACATAATACCCTATCTTTTAATATATAGATATTTGATATAATTTTAAATGATAACAACTTTCTGATAATTTAAGATTTTATGAAATTCAAAAATTTCCACTAAACTCAACTATAAAAGGGAACCTCCTCCCCTCACTTATTAATAAATTTTCTCCATTTGACATGATTATCCTATGAAAAATACCTTCTAAACTTTCTTAAACACATTTCTTAGGTTATATTATTCTCAAAATATCAACCTTGGGATCCTAAAGGGGAGATCTAATAGAGTTCTTTAAAAAAATATCCAATCACCTTTACCAAACACTTTTTCTAATTCCTCTTTAACTCCTCTGAATCAATGGTATTTATCATAAAATAAATAATTAAAATTTATAAATATACTTAAATTTTATTATAAATTATGAAATCACCATTATACACTATCTTTAACATCAAACTATAAATGAATCTATTAATCTTGTGTGCGTACATCTTTCCAGCTCTACATCGTGATACACATAATATTCAATAAAGATTATTTATGGAAGTATATTATGATGGGTTTTAAAGTTTATATATGATAACTATTATGTAATTTTAAATTTTGAAGAGTAATATCATATCAATATTCTTACCCTCAAATCCTTTAAGAAATGATAAGATCGCTTGTGCATATGAGTGAACTACCGCCTCAATGAAATTATATGATTCATTTTTTATTTTACTTAGATAGTTTTTCTAGAAAACATAATGAATTGGTTTCTCTCAATGGTTGGTTATGGATGATTTATGGTGGTCTCATTGGAATTTGATTCAATTTTACCATATTTTTCATCAATAGATACTCCCAACAGTTTTCATATCCATGACAAGGAATATATCAGATTTCCAATGGCAGGTGATCAATGGGGTTTTCAAGACTAGTGACGCTTAATAAGTCACATTGTTTGAGAAAATGAGATTTTGTAATCATCACACCCTTTTTTGTGGAATAATTACCTATATTATGAGACTATTATATAATTAATTTACATTTTTAGAATACATTCTATGACCTGATATGAGATTTCGTACCCTGGTATCAATGACTTAATTAAGACCATGCAATAACATGAACAACTATGTGTTCCACAAGTTCTACATCATTCCATTATTTATTTTTAATGATTTATTTAAAATCCATATTCCAGTTCTCTAGGTTTTATTTCCATCCAGGGTGGCAGTTGGTGTCTTTGAGATATGATTTACCGTCTATGAGGGGTTTTACGTATCCTATGACAACATGAATATAAACCCACATAGTTTTGTTGACATATTTTAAGGTTGTGGGATAGAAGAATACCATGAATTTTAATTTCATGTAGTAAGGATGTTAAAATATGGATTGATCATTGAGGTGGTGTTCTGTGTATCCTTATTATATGATGAAATAGAGTCATTTTAGTTCAATTATGGGAATTTACACTGTAAAAGGCATGAAAAAGAGGCCTTGAGTGGGACTTATACATGTAAGGTTTCCATAAATTTCCTCATCAGGTGTATGAACATCTGAGTGAAGATGGGATGTAATAAAAAATATATCTCAACAAAGTGACCACACTAAATTAATCCTCATCATACTGTTTTTATAATCATATATAGTCTATAATACCACGTTAGGCATGTTTGTAGTAATAAACAAGAGATAGAATAAGATCAAACACATCTCATGAGATCATATTTGTATGAGACATCCCCATTAATGTTTCACTATGAGAGGTATGATTACCAATATCAAAGGAAATATGGTATGTAGACCAGGCCATTGAGAGTATTCTTATGTATCATATTAATAATAGGATTCAGTATTCATGTAGTCTAGTTCATCCCTAACCTACTGATAGGATTGAAGTATTTGAGAGAAAAAGTCAGGGATTACACTTAAAATGATTCTTATGTATAATATCAATTGATTTTCTCTGATAAATGAGAACGGATAGTGAACATATAGGAGGGTTCAGTCACATTAGTCACGAATTATTGGGATTTTCATGGACTTGAACAGAGAAGGATTCCCATTTATTATCGGGCCCTAGGAAGGAATCCTACATATCTAGTTTGGATAGTAATCAGATTTATCATAGTTCATTTTCCCCCCTAATCCATTGATGGGTTGGGATAAGTGATTACACTCGAAGGTATAATTATTATATCTGAGGTTTAGGAATGATGGGGGTTTATACAAAGAGGTATTCCCATATTTCATATTCATTTTTATTAGCTATTAGATAAATAGAGATGATGACCATGAAAGGTCTACTAGATATACTTGGTACGACACAAAGGTCCTACATAAGATAAAGACACAAATAGGGTCACACGAGTTCATAAGACTAACCCATTAATGACACACCCTTTATAAAGGGGCTATTCAAATGATGGTTCATAACCAGGGGCCCTCATGGTGTAAGTACAAGTGTGACATCAAGACAACGATTACATAACTGACCGCTGTTTATTGATTTTATACTCAACATGTATTTATCTTATAACTAACATGTCTTGATTTTCTGTAAAAAATCATTACTGTATCAGCATGATATAAAAGAAACATCCAAGGGGGTCTACCTGACATTTCTAACATGCTTCACATGATAGAAGATGACCTGTACAGGTCCCTTCGCATGACCAACCAGACATGTCCATAGTTTTTCACATGATTAACATGGACTGACCATAAGATATTAGATGATCAACCTTGTTTTTCAAGGATGTTTTCATGTCATCAAATAAAACATGTGCAAGGCCTTCTGCATGATCAACTGTCTTTCTCAGGATGAATCCACATGATCAAAGTTCCTTGTCTAGGATTTCTTCACATGATTGACCTAATTTTTTTTGTATGTCTTCTCTAGACATGTTTGATTTTCTAGGATTTCATAATATAAAACAAGTAATTTTTCCATGGAATATCCCAGGAAAATAAAGGCATGACAAATTAATTTTGTATGAAAATACTTTCATGTCTATGGAAATATGAGTGCATTGTTAAACTGGGGAATCATGTGAATTTTGGATCCTAATATATTCACATGATGGGGTTTCATGAACATGTTCATAACTGTTTCCATGAAATAGAGAACATGTATTGTGGTTTTCATGGAATGGGGAGGGAATTTCCATACATTCATTCACAATTTACAACTGGCTAGTAGTGAGTGTTTTTATAAAAAGGGATCATACATACAGTTGTCCATATTTCATGGATGAGGGTCTATATGATCATTTCATGTAATGGTAGAAATTTCTAGGGATGTACATAGGTTGAGGGGTTCCCACATTATGGATTCACAAGATTCACATTATTTCAATCAATTTGTAGGACCTCAAGGGGGTCTTATAAGGGGATCTGTGTATATATGAATGTGATTCATATTAGAGACAGAACAAGGGAATGATTAAATGTTCAAGGGTATTTAATCCCTATGAGTCAAACACGTGACCATCTAATGTATGTCAAGGTGGTCTGCATGTTGAGGCATCCACAGTAGTGGTTTCATTCAAGAATCATGAGACTTAGGGTTCACATGATCCCTACATCAAAACTACATGGAGGCATTGAAATTCAATGGGTTCTCATGCGCCTGAAATCAAAATTCCATAGAGGGGTGTTTTCATGTAGAGATACATGTCTACAAATCTTCATGGATGGATAGAGATTCAACATCATAGAGGATTCATAAGATGTTATTGTTTTCAATTGACCACCTGAATATATAGGGATCACGTGTTAGTTTCTCTCAATGGAATCCCTTGGTAGGTTCTTTAAATGAGTGTCTTGAGTTTACATAGGGATACTATATGGAGTTTGTTGCAAGAAAATCATATATTTGTTCTCTACTTCCCCATTTAAATTCTCACCTTCACCCCCCCCCCATGTGTGTGTATTTTTAAGGTAGGATGATTTTTATATAGATAGATCATGGATGATGTTTATTCTGAATTTCATGTATAAGAGCTTGCATGAAATAGCTTGAGGTGGTAGAGATCCTAGAATGAGTTCCATATGATGATCACACGATCACATGAAGTACTTTCATGAAACTAGAATATAAATTAAATATCATGATCACATTTCAATCGACTCATTTATATTTCCAGGATTTGATTTAATGTAATTGAATGATTGGAATGATGAGATAGTTTTGTGGAACTTACCAACTCTCTATGAATTTTGTTCAATCATTACACATTAATGTGCTATATTTTTAGTGAGATTTTAATGATTGGATTCATCTGATCATGCCTTGGCATGCATGATGTTGAGTTGGTCAACCTTTGTTTGTTCTGCATGATCTGTTCCACATGAGAAAATAATGAAAATAATGATGGTGGAAGACTCTCACAACAACAATTTTCACTTTTGTTTATTTAAATATAGTGGAGTTGAAATAGCATCGTCTGAGTGACATGCCTTGAATGCATAATCCTTGATATATATTGCGATGGATTCAAGAATCCCGTGTGGATGAATTCCTATTACAAATACTATTTTATTCAAAAGAATTAATTCATGAAAAACAAGGTCATATGAATGGATCATCACAATAAATCCTGTCTTATTCATCTCAATTTGATCATAGGTGGAGTCCATCATGGTGGTCGTCAAGTACCGAGATCAAGAGAGTGTCAGTTGTGACTCAGTGTGTCGAACTAGTGCTGTCCAGAGTGTTGCAGGTTGGTAGAGGTTAAAGAATACATAAGAGAGGGATTGTAGATATTAAATCAGCTTGATTAGACAAATGTATTTTTATATGTATATTTTTATGGTGGAATAATATGTGTGCCACTATTCAACCCACATAATGTTTGAGGAGGAATCTCTAGGATTAATAAACAAACACTGAACCACCAGTCACCATAATTAAGTACTAGGGTGTTCTTATGACCATATTTAGCACCAACATTGTCATGACCCATCCCTGGGGCCCATGTCATGACTACCGAAAGCCCGCCTTCCATAGGCCAGGGGCTGGCGACTAGCACCACAGGCATAAATCCCAAATAAAGGAAGGCATTTCCTTTATAATGGGAAACAACACAATAGAGTACGCAACAGAAGTAAGAACAAAGTAATAATGAATACAAAAGTATGTTTTGAAGGGTAAATGGGCCAGAATACAAACCCAACTGAAAAGTACATTACAACTGAAAAACTATTACAACTGTAGTAAAGTAAAACAACCACCACCGAGTCGCCCTCTAAGAATCCCACCTGAAGGCTGGGTATAGATGATCTCCTCAGCACCTCAGGCCCATCTGTCCACTCCGTGTATGTCCCGCCAAGTGGTCCACCTCTGGGTATCTTCCAGCTCAACAAGTCTCCATGACGATCAGTGTTGTCCGTCTTCCGCAACCAACACTATGTTGTGAAGGCGTAGCCCTTGCAGGGGTGGGTATACGATACTCAGTAGGGACCCTGAGACCCCCGAAGCTCTCCCAGAATCCCTGTAGGATAAACCACAATAGTAAAGATAAAATCATAAAGTATCAACCAACTCTACTTAGGAATAAGCCCATACATATACCTAAGTAATCAATTCCAGTTCGGCTCCAACTCCTGAGCCCAAGCACAACCCAATCCACAAAGTAAATAAGTTAATCATACCGATGGTAATGATTGAATGTCAAGACTCGGCTCACACAGGTATACAACTCATGAAGAGGGGTGGAGATTATTAGATGTAGCGTCTGAATCATCTCCTATGTCGAACCCACGTAGGATCCTAGTACATATGTCGTCTCTACCGAACCCACAGAGGATCTAGGTACAATAATCATCCCTGCCGAACCCACGGAGTATCCAAGTACAGTAGTCATCGCTGCCAAACTCACAAAGGATCCAAGTACAGCAGTCATCGCTGGAAAACCCACGGAGGATCCATGTACAGTATTCATCGTCATCGAACCCACAGAGGATCCCAATATGGCAGTCGTCGCAGTCACAGCCAGCTCTACGGTTCCTACACACAACACGCTTGATTCCGGGAATGTCCCATCCTCATGCCAAGGGTTCGATACATAAACTGTCACGAAGTATAAATTTGATGTATCCCAATGTTCCGTCTCATCAAAAAGAACCCAACACGACAGACGAAACGTCAATCAAATGTCCGGTCTAAGAGAAATTGGTTTTTCATTCCAGGGGCCCTATTGAAAATACGCTCGTTCCAAACCCATCCATTTTCCAAAGTTGTTAAAACTCACATAGAGTATCGCAAAAGGAACTCTTCATCACGAGAGTCCCAATTCCAAAGATGGCGTGTCGATCAGACATGTGGTCTTTAAGTTACTCACATTTAAGTGTAACGGGCCCATCCCGTCAAGCCCAGTGGGCTGGCGGATCGGCCCGACCTAGTTCAGCGGGTCCGAACCTGCCGAGGGTCGGACATGCCCAGTGAAGAGCGCGGCCCAGCACGATGCGGCCCAGCCCGGTGCAGCCCGGCTGGCTGAGCGGTCTGAGGGGGGGGGTGCTTTCCCAAACTGGCGACGCCACCCTACCAACCGGTTTGCCAAAGCTGGCCAGCCTTTTTGGCTCGTGTGGCCCGCACGTGCAGGTCGCGGTCCCATCAGTGCAGTGCCCTCCAGGCACCGCGGCTCCTTCATCCTAGCTGGCTGACGAGCCGGCCGATTTGCCGCCAAGTGGCCCACGGAGTGCGGGACCCAATTATCTATAGCGTGACGTCCCTTGTGGTGCCACGGTCTCATCGGTCTAACCGGTTCTTCATCGGCCAAGCGGCCCACGGTTGCCGGCCGCTGTTCTTCTATACAAGGCCGGTGCGCGGCCACCGCCTTCAATCACCACCACCTCCATTCACCACCTCCTCACTTTTCAAACTAAATAAAAAAGAAACAATGGAGGGTCACCGGGCCGTGTTTGTTTGGCCCGTGCCCTCTGCGTTAGGCAGTAACAATCAGACATGGAAAGTTCAGAAAATTCAATAAAAAAAAGGGTACCAAACATTCACATCAAATTGTACACACCCCTACCTCAGTTTCATGAGTTGAGTACGTCAACGTGTTGTAGATGACAAACATCACGGAGGTCGGGTGTCGTGGAATACGGATGTCGATTCCATTGACATCGGGGTTCATCATAAGGGAAGTGTCGATGGAGAAGTCCTTCACATTCTTCGTCAGATTTGTTCCTCATTGAAGAACAATGTTATCTCTAATTTACCAAATGTTCCTCCCACCAAAATATTTTCAAAGAAATTATTAAATTAAGGCTTACCCCATAATTATAATCTTTTCTAGTAATTCAAAAAGATTCATAAATTAGAGAAGTCAATTCATTAATTGATCAAGAAAAGAAACATGTTGGAAATGTTTATGGGAGAGAGAGAAAGAAGTGAAGAGTCACAATTATGGAGGGATAGTTGTCATAATAAATAGAAGGGGAGTTAAATGGGGGGTTTCAAGGGTGTTGAGGGGAGGTGATAAGTTGGGGATCATGTGGGCCCCATCACACTAATTCCTCTCATGGGAGGTTATGTGGGTGTGGTCCCCACCACTAACTCCCCATTGTAGGAAATAACTAACATCCTTAAAATAAAAATTGTGTTCCAAATTTTTTTTTTTTTTTTTTTATAAATCCCCAAATATTAACTCTCAACCTGCATAAAATTCAACTGCAATAAAGGTCCCCTTAAGAGAATATCAGTGCTGTGAGTTCATCGATGTCCTCAGATTTTAATTCCAAGCACCAGGTCAAAAGATAGAAAAACCAGCACGTACGGGTATTGAATGTACCCAAAAAAACATCATAAATTGATTTTGGGCACACGAGGCCTCAGAATCAAGTGCTGTATGAATCCATAGTCACTAAAAATTTCAAAATATTTAAGAAAAAACATAATTCCTTAAAATTTCTCGGTCTTTACATTACTCCATCCTTTGGGCTTTACATCCCCGTAAAGCTACAACACAAACTAGGTAAACAAAAGGGGGTGATGTACATGCATCTGAGCCTCCCGCTCCCATGTGTTCTCTTAGAGGTTCCCGTACTGCCAGTGGATACACACCAGAGGAATCAATCACCCACGTAGGACCTGCCCCCGTCGATCCTCGATCTCCACCGGAACCTCCAAGAATATCGCTCCGTCATCGACGTCTAGCTACCTGTGATCGATGATATGGGTCGGGTCGTGCACATATATCCTCAGATATGGTACATGGAAGACATCATGCACCCAGTGTAACTTACATAGAAGGGCCAGGCGGTAAGCCACCTCACCTACTCTGCTGAGGACCTGGAAATGTTTGATGAAACTCGGGGATAACCTGCCGCCCCGACCAAATATTTGTAGACCTCATCGAGGTGAGACCCGTAGAAAGGTGTGGTCACCATACTCATACTCTAGTGGTCTCCGTATTCTATCAGCACGGGACTTTTGTCTGCTCTGTGCAGTCTTCATCTGCTCCTGGATGATCTACACCTTTTCCGTTGTTGCCTGATCCTTCTATGGTCCTACAAGTGCAGAATCCCCAGGGTCAGTCCAGCATAGAGGTGATCTGCAATGTTGGTCGTACAGTGCCTTGTATGGTGAAATCTCGATGTTGGAGTGGTAACTATTATTGTATGAAAACTCCACCCAGGGTAGGTGATCCTCCCAGCTGCGACCAAAGTCAAGGACACAAGCATAGAGTATGTCCTTATGAGTCTAAATGGTCCTCTCATTCTAGTCATCTATCTGAGGATGAGAGGTGGTGCTCCAACATAGCTATATTCCAAAAGCCTCTCAAAACCGCTTCTATAGCTGGGAAGTGAAACAATCATCTCAATTGGAAATGATAGACGATGGCACTCGATGAAGTCATACGATCTCCCGATCGTAGATTCATCCCAAGCTCTCTACTGAGCTCTGCTCTCTGATTGGTAGGAAGTGGGATGATTTGGTGAGTTGGTCTATGTTCACCCACATAGAGTCGTATCCTATGGATGTACGTGGAAGCCCCATCATGAAATCCCTGGATATACCATCCCACTTCCACTCTAGGACCTCTAAGAGATGAACCAAGCCTACTGGAACCTAGTGCTCCACCTTCACTTGCTGATAAGTGAGGCATTGTGAAACGAACTATACTACAACCTTCTTCATACTCGGCCACCAGTTCTGTCATCTGAGGTCCCGATACATCTTCTTCACTCCTATATGTACTACTAGAGGTGAAGTGTGGACCTCTCTCATCACTTCATCCTGCAATGAAACTGGTACCATATTACATCCCTTGAAGAGGATGATGTGCTCCCCTCCGTCAGAAAATCCATCAGGCGCCTGCCCTATGGATATTTGAGCTTTTCGTGTCTCACAGTCAACATCCCCACGTTGTGCCTCTCTGATTCGCTAAAGGAGTGGAGGAGTATATATGAGTAACTGTAGAAAGGCTGCTCCATCTCTATCTACAAAGGATATCGGCAAGGCGGCTAACTGCTCTATCGCATCTCCTAGTAGCCGATTTCCCAATATACTAATGAGAGAATCATCTACAATGTTTCCCTTCCTAGGAGTATATAATATCTCAAAGTCATAGTCTTGGAAGAACTCGAGAGATCACCGCTGCCTGAAGTTCAGGTCCTTCTGTGAGAAGATGTACCTAAGACACTAGTGGTCAGAGTCGACTGCAAAGGACTCTCCAATCAGATAGTGTCGCAACATTTTCAAGGAAAAGACAACTGCTACTAACTCCATGTCATGTGTTGCATAGTTATGCTCATGCTATCTAATCTTCCGCGAACCATATGCGATCACCGCTTGTTCCTGCATCAGGACACAGCCGAGTCTGGTCCCTAACGTGTCGCAGTACACTATGTACCCAACGCCCTCCTCTGGTAGCCTCAAGATGGGTGCATTGGTCAACCTCTTCCTCATCTCCTGAAAGATCTGCGGACATATATCTGACCACAATAAGAGTTTCCATTCTTCATCAAGGCTGAAAGTGGTGCTAAAACTCTGCAGAAGTCTGCCACAAATCTACGATAGTACCCAGCCAGACCCATGAAACTCCGCACCTCCATCACACTCCTGGGTGGATCTCAAGAAAGAACTTCCTCGATCTTCACTGAATCCACTGTAACTACCACCTCCGAGATGACATGTCCTAGAAAGTGAACCTCTCGAATCCAAAACTGGAACTTATAGAGCTTACCATAAAGCTGGTGCTCTCGGAGTGTATCCAGTACAACCCGCAAGTGGTAGGCATTCTCTTCCTCAGTAGTCGAGTATATCAATATTTCTTCGATGAAGACTACAGAAAATCGACCGAGGTAAGGCTGTAATATCCTGTTCATTATACACAAGAACAGTGCTGGAGCATTGGTTACAACGAAGGGCATAACCAAGAACTCGTAGTGGCTATACAAACACCTAAATGCCATTTTCTACACATCCTCGTCTCAAAATCTGAGCTGGTGATAGCCTGACCTGAAGTCTATCTTCGAGAACCAATGTGATCCCTTGAGATGATCAAAGAGGTCGTCAATCCTCGAGAGTGGGTACTTGTTCTTTACAATCACCTGATTAAGGCGACAGTAGTCGACACAAATCACAAGCTCCCATCCGCCTTCTTGGCAAAAAAAAATGGAGAAGCCCAGGGTGAAACAATGGGTTGGATAAATCCCTTCCCCTGTAAGTCCTCCAGCTGTACCCGCAGCTCACGAAGCTTAGAGGGAGCCATCCGATATGTTGGAGTAGATATCGGTGTTGTCCCGGGGTACAAGTCAACATAGAAGTCTACCTCTCTGCAAGGAGGTAGTCCAAAATGTCGACAAGAAAAAAATCCGCATACTAATCCAACACAACAGGAAAAATCGAACTATACACATCAAATTCTCCGAGGATGAGACTAGCCAACTGATGTTTGATCTGCTTCCCTCTCCTTTGTGTAAGTCAATCCTACGCTGCAAAGGCTCCCTTTTTTCTGGTAAAGGTGAATTTGCTCCCATCTGTTTGGATACACCACACATTGCACCTAATATAGTCGATCTGTGCATGAAATGTAGACAACCAGTCCATTCCCAAGATGACATCGTAAGGCCTCGACGCCACTACAAGAAGATCACAGCCGAAGCTGCTGCCTCCTAGATTAATCTCACAATGCCGGAACTAGTGTGTAGTCATCGAGTCTGCTCATGTATGAGTTTCTAGCCATATGGATTGAGCCAAAGGCTCTGTCGGAATATACGAGCTCCGAACAAGGGCAGAGGTAATAAATGAATTACTCTCACCTGTGTCTATAAGTACTACAACAAGGGTGGAGTAGACACAGATTATACCGTGAATCATATCAGGTGCACCGTGGTCATAGGCCTCGACTGCCTGGAGCTGAGCCCGCCTCTGTCTGCCAGCTCCCTATGGTCGGGGTGATCCTCCTAGTGGTGGTGGTGGTAGAGCCTCAAACTGTCATCCACCACACGCTGCTCGGCCAGCTCCTCTGCCTCGTCTGCCTGCTCCCGACAGACCACCATGGTCAAGCCTCTACATCTACCTGGGAGGTCCCTCTACTATCTACTGCTCGTCTACTTGGTGGGTCAGGCAGTCTTGATCCATGTGAGGATGTCCGCCTCATGCATAGCACTACCTACCCCTCGAATGACTGGCTCTGTTTAATGTGCCCCGCACATCCGAACCAGTATCCAGAGTCTCCCACCTGATGTCCTCGTCCACTTGGACCCTTGCATAAACTGTCTACTGCCGGCTGTAGAAGAGTATAATACATGTCATCTTGCAGTGGGTCTCGCCACTGAAAACTGCTCAGAAAGAAAGTTCTTTACAAGAAGGGCTCGCTCCAGCACCCCCACCAGCATCGGGATGTTGAGGGGAATCGTTGAAGCCCTAATCTCATGCCTTAGTCCCTGCTCGAATGTTCAGGCCATGAAGAACAGGTATCGTACCGTGTCCGTGGAGTAGCGTGAGAGGTCGGTGAACCTTGCTGAGCATTAAGCTACTGTCATGCTTCCATGCCGCATATGAAGTAAATCCTGGATCAGCACCGTACGAAGGTTGGCGGGAACAAACTCCAAGATGAAGAGACTCTCGAAGTCTGTCCAAAGTAAAAATGCCTCGTCATTCACCTGGAGGATCAGGCTCCACCATCCACCTGCTACTACATGCCGGAGACTCTCAGCAAGGATCACCATAAGTTCAACTAGTGTCCTTACTAATCTGAAAACCCTGACGATAGACTCCATCCAATCCTTTGCTGCCTGTGGGTCATCTCTCCGCAGAACCTAGGTGACCTCTATCGCTGAAACACATGAAACTCACTTAGGCGGTGTGCACTCTCTACTTCTAGGGCTTGTTGTATCGGTGGCTCTGCTGGTAGTGGTACCGCTGGTGCCTCCACTGTGATGGGGCCCTGCAACGAGGCCTCGTTGCTCGGTGGGATTATATCTCATACTTGACTCAGAACCCTAACTGGCTACCTTCGTGGGGCCATCCTGAAAAGAAATAGGTGTGACAAGGTCAAGCAGTATACCTAGTGAGCTGACACAAATTCATCAGAATGAAAACATTTAAAACACAATGAAATCAATGTTTTCATGCACTATGTCGGAAATTAGGGTTCAGGGTCTTGGAGTATGAATACGTCGGCCGCCACACCAACATTGGACTCCCCATACTGAAAACCACACTCAATACTCTTAACACCATTGATTCACAGAAAAAAATGATCAGATTCCTATGTCTTGTGGTAGAACTGACTCCTTTAATACCAATTTGTCACGACCCATCCTCGGGGCCAGTTCCGTGACTACCCTAAGCCCGCCTTTCATAGGCCTGGGGCTGGAGACTAGAACCAAAGGAGTAAATCCCAAAAAAGGAAAGAATTTCCTTTATAATATTAAATAAAACAATAGAGTACGCAGCAGAAGTAAGCACAAAGTAATACTGAATACAAAATTAATTACTGAAAGGTAAATGGGCCAGAATAAAAACCCAACTGAATATTAGAGTACAAATAAAAAACTAGTACAACTACAGTAAAGAAAAATATCAACCACCGAATCTTCTTCCATGAATCCCACCTGAAGGGTGGGTACAGATGATTTCTTCAGCACCTCGAGTTCTTCTGTCAGCTCCGTTTACATCTCACCATGTGGTCCACCTACGGGTATCATCTAGCTCAACAAATCTCCACCATGATCAGTGTTGTCTGTCTTTTGAAACCAACACAATGTAGTACGAGCATAGCCCGTGCAGGGGTGAGTATACAATACTCAGTAGGGACCCTGAGACCCCCGAAGGTCTCCCCGAATCAACTTAAGATAAACCACAATAAAAAAGATACAATCACGAAGTATCAACCAACTCTACTTAGGTATATTCCCATACATATATTTAAGTCATCAATCCTAGTTTGGCTCCAACTCCCTAGCACAATAAAAACCCAGTCCACATAGGGAAGAAGTCAATCAGACCGATGTTAATGATGGGAAGTCAAGACTCATCTCACGCAGGTAGACAACTCATGAAGAGGGCTGGAGATGATTAGATGTAGCCTCTGTATCATCTTCTCTGCCGAACCCATGTTAGATCCATGTACAGAAATTGTCACTGCCGAACCCACAGAAGATCCAAGTACAGTAATCATCGCTGCTGAACCCACGGAGGATCCAAGTACAGTAGTCATTACTGCCAAACCCATAGAGGATCCATGTACAATTGTCATCGTTGCTGAACCCATTGAGGATCCAATTACAGTAGTCATCGTCGTCGAACCCACAGATGATCCTAGTACGGTAGTCGTCGTAGTCGCAACCAGCTCTATGGTTACCACACACAGCACGATCGATTCTGGGAGGGTTCGCTTATCGAGCCAATGGGTCGATACATCAATTGTAATAAATTCTAGAGTTGATGTATCCCAATGTTTCGTCTCATCAAAAGGAATCCAACACGGCAGACGACCACATCAATCGGACGCCTGGCCTGAGACATATTGGCATTTATGTTCCAGGGGCCTGGATGGAAATACGCTCGTTCCAAAACCGGCCATTTTACAAAGTCATACAAAACAAACATAAAGTATCACAAAAGGACCTCTTCATGATTAGGGTCCCAATGTCGTATAGGGCACGTCGATCGGACGCACGGTCTTTACGTTATTCGCATTTAAGCGTAATGGGCCTGGCCCGTCAAGCCCAGTGGGATGGCGGGTCGGCCCGACCTGGTTTGGTGGTTCCGACCTGGAAGAGGGTTGGACCAGCCCGGTGAAGTGCGCGGCCCGAACTAGAGAGGCACAACCCAGCCTTGCACGACGTGGCCCGGCCTGGAACGGCGCTACCCGACCCGGTGCTGCCCAGCCCAGTGCGGCCCGGCACGGCGCGACCCAGCGCTGTTGTCCCGTGCTCGGCCCAGCTGGCCGAGCGGCATGGCCTGGGTGGCTGATCGGTCCGAGGTGGGTGGGGGGGGGATTTCCCAAACGGGTGGCACCGCCCTCCCAACCGGTCGGCCTTCCTGGCATGAGCGGCCAACACGGGCAGGCCGTGGTCCCTTCAGCGCGACGCCCTCCTAGTGTCGTAGTCTCTTTGGTTCGGCCGGATTTGGCCAGAAGGTTCTTCGTCAGCCGAGCGGCCCACAACAGCATGCTGTCGGTCTTCTACACACGGCTAGTGCACAGCCGCCGCCTTCCCTCGCCACCGACTGCATTCGCCAATGACTCCCTTTTAGAATTAAATAAACAAGAAATGACGGAGGGTCATCGGGCTGTGTTTGTTTAGCCCACACCCTCCATGTTAGGTGGTAACAATCGGCCATGGAAAAATCAGAAAATTCAACAATGAACATGGTACAAAATATTGACATCAAATTGTACAAACCCCTACCTCGGTTTCAAGAGAGGAGTACGTCAACGAGTCATGGAAGACAAACATTATGGAGGCCGGGAATCACGGAATATGGACGTCAATTCAGTTGACGTCGGGGTGCATCCAAAGGGATGTGTCGATGGAGAGGTCCTTCTCGTTCTTTGTCGCAGTTGTTCTTCATTGAAGAATGGCGTTCTCTCTAATTTACCAGGTTACTCCCACCAAAATATTTTCCAAGAAAATATTAATGTAAGGCTTACCCCATAATTATAAACATTCCATGTAATTCAAAAAGATTCAAAAATTAGAGAATTCAATTCATTAATTGATCAATAAATGAAACATGTTGGAAATTTTTATTGGAGAGAGATAAAGAAGTGAAGAGTCACAATTATGGAGAGAGAGTTGTCATAATAAATACAAGGGGAGTTAAATGATGGGTTTCAAGGGTGTTTAGGGGAGGTGATAAGTTGGGGCTCGTGTGGCCCCACCACACTAATTCCTATCGTGGGTGGTTATGTGGGCGTGGGCCCCACCACTAACTTCCCATTGTAGGAACTAATTGAAATCCTTAAAATAAAAATTGTGTTCCACAAATTTTATTTATTTTATTCTAAATACCCAAATATTAACTCTCAACCCTCATAAAACGCAACTACGATAAAGGTCCTCTTAAGCGAATATCGGTGCTGCGAGTTCATCGGTGTCCTGAGATTTCAATTCCGAGCACCAGTTCAAAAGATATTAAAACCCGCACGTACGTTTACTGAACGTACTTGAGCAAAGCTTTAGAAATTTACTCTGGGCATACCGGGTGTCGAAATAAATTTCCGTCAGAAACCACAGACTTGTAAAATTCCAAAGTATTTAAGAAACAAAATTCATTGAAATTTCTGTGTCTTTACAAACTTATGTCAGACCACTATCCATATATGTTTCCTTTATATAGTGCAGTGATTCTCATTTTGTGTGTGTACTTTCCTACCCATCCTCTTCCTTGTGTGCTAGTTGACAGAGTTGTCTACCTAGGTTTGGATAAGGAGACTCTCCACTGATCTTGGGTTGTGCTGGCATGGAGGGCTATCCTGGGATGGATATTTATATTTTCAATGGGAATGCATAATAATTATCATAATTGTATATGAAAAATGAATTTAATAAGGTAAAAAATATTCCATTATAAGGAAAATCCCAAGTCCAAGATTATTCATTGAGGATTCCATTTTTTAGTCCTTCATGAAATGTACATTAATATTTTTTATGGGATTCATACATCCATTATATTCAATGGAAAATTTTATAGTCCACAATTATGGGTTCATATAAAATTCACCATAGAATTATATTTGTTCAGGATGTAAAAAATCTGATTATAAGGTGAATATATATCACATTTTTGTATATATAAACATCTCATGAGCATTGGTATTGATCCCTACGAGTGTGTTTTGGGATAATACATCTTAAAAGCGTAATGTGTATAATATCAAGGCTGGAAAATGGATTTTTTTGAAACAAACTTTTGGCTAGATCTAGGTCAAGAGGTATGTACATCTTCACATATCCTGAGGAAATAGGAATCATGTTGGACATAGTTTATAGTTAAACAACTATGAAGATAAAACTTATTCAGTGGAACATAGGTTAATTAATAAATAAATCTATGATAAATTTCCTTAAATATATTTTGATCATAAGTTGGAAGGGGTATTTCATCAATATTTTATGGGATCATGGGTAGAGAGCTATATTACGTTGGAGATGTCTCATAGATTTATCTCTCATGCCACATTTAAGGGAACACAATTTTGGACACTATTTATTTTGAGGTGATGCATGATGTACTAAGTCTCACATAGTTTATTGTCATGAGAAGTCTAGGTACCGTTAGGTTGTTCATTAGAAATTGAGATGTACTAAAAAGGTTTCTTATATAGATGGACATGTAGAGGATATCTCAATTTTTTCGAGGGATAAATAATTTTCCATATATGCTTTATAAAGTTTTTAATTAATTTAATACTTTTTCCTATTATTCACATGATAAATTATTAGTGGGAGTGGACTTGGATTTTTCTTAGTCCTCCATATTATAGGTTTTTCACAAAGAAAAGTTAATGCATTTTCCATTTTATAAGTTCTCAATATTTCTCTAAAAATATAATGTGATTGTCCAGGGAAAAGAAAATTGATGTTTTCTTAGGGTTCCATTTTTTTCAACATTATGTGCATTGGGACACATTAAAATTATTCTTTAATGGTCTTCCAAGCTAGACCATTTATGTGACATAGTTTAGGTTCTTCCATGTTGGACTATCTACTCATGTGCAGTGAATAATTCTTGTGTAATTATCTCCATTATGTTTAACCTCATGATGTAATGATGTAAAAAAAATTAGTTTTTAGTCTTGCTCCCATGACAAGATAACATGATAGGGATGTTTATCCCACATGGATTGTTGGATTAGGGTTTATATAAATCACATGTCCTAGAGTATGAATCGATTAATATATAACGGGTATTTTATGCCTTGGATTAACCATAACACACTATGGTGTTGAATTATAATGTGGTGTTTTTGGGGCTCATGATTGGAATGGGGAAGACTTACATGGGATGAACCAAAAAATCCTAAAGTGTTCAGTTCCTCCATAGTTTCACTAAGGCTCATGTTGAGTGGAGTTACTTTCCTTCATGGAGGTGCTCACTATATTTGATACGTTAGATTCCATTATGAATTACCCCATCGGGCATACATGGATAGTCATGTAAATTGTATCCCAATTATATTTTAGCACCAAGAATTATTTATTAAGACACAAAATTCTAGATAATGAAATTGGAATTGGAGAGAAAGATATCCCAGGAGGGTTTAGGCACCCTAAAGGTATTTAGTTCCAAATTTTGTATCTTGGTCCCAACACCATGTAATTTCAAGTCATGTGGTGGTTTCCATTAATAGGTTTGTGAATAAGATATGACATTATAACATTGAGTAAGGGTACAATATATAGTCACATAACAATGAAGATGTGAAATGCACTTGAATAGTTATGTTATGTGGACTATAAATCATGTCCTAGGTATATCTATATTTACAATAGTGTAATTTAGTGGGTAAAGGTCAACCATTCAAAATAGTGGAATCCCATGATGTAGGCAATCAGGACAATAATTCTTGGATTTGTCGGGGGCCTTTTTGGGACCAAGCATCAACTGGGAATAATCTATCTATGAATGATAAATTGTCCAATGAATCATATCGGTGAAATTTAGGAATACATAGTCCCTATTTTGAGTTTTTTCTATGAAATAACTAAGATAAAGGGATCCCATGGTTCATGTGGTTACAAGAGAAGTATAACAACTTGAGGAACTGGTTACATTAGGTCAAAATTTAAATTCATGAAGATGGTTTATGAAAAATGTAATATTAAAGAAGTTTTCAATCATTGTAATAGTTTTCAACCACCAAGTGAACTCATTATAATAACATAGAGATGAAAAAAATTGTTAATTAAACTTTTTCCTAGAATATAGGGTCCAGTTGGATTGGTTTAAATTTTATTTGGGCCAAAAGTTTTTCACTTTGAGATTCATGATTTACAAATTTATGCTCTGAATTTTTCCAAAACTATTGAGAAAGATATTTTATCGTGCCTTGAATTTATTTTTCCCAATATTCACTTTATATTGGTTCAACCTATGAATTTATATGTCTCATTCACTAGATGATTAGGGTATTGTCATTTAGACCATCAAATTCTAAAGTGTAAGTTAATAAAACTCTTACAAATGTGCATGTAGTTTACGGTCAGGAATCTTGTTGACATGCTATGAGGGGAATGTTATATAATATACTAATTTGAATACAAAGGTTCTAGGGTACTTTAGAATAATTTTGATAGGGATTCTAATTTGTTTAAATTATTGGCTCAAGGTTTTGGGTTTATGTGTAATGGTATAGGAAAATATTTATAGGGATGACCCAAAAGCACTATAAGGTGTTGAGTTCCTCCATGGTGAACATAGGGTCTCAAGGATAAAAAACCCCACCTAAATGGCCAATATTTATCTTAATTTTAGGTCAAATCACTTATACATTTCCACCTAAATTATGGTCAAATTGAGTGATCTTTTCCCCATTCCTAGGTTCGTGAATGATTTGGGGAAATCAGTGGTGATTGATACATGAAGTGTGTTTTATGGGTTTATTTGCTTAAAAGATGACAGAAGAAACATAAAATGTAGCTAAAGAGGGTCATTATATTATAGTCTATTGATAAGGATGAAGGTGGTTGATGGTATGAACCCCTTAAAATCATGTAGTGGGGATGTATATTTCATGAAGTTTATCATTTTTGAAAACAAGGATGTTTTCTTAAAGACTATTTTTATGAGGCAAGGACATGGGAATAGAGAGGAAATTATTCAAGGTGTCTGTTGGAAAAAAAATCACTGGTTTTTGGTAATTAGATGTTGGAAACCCCTTTTATCTATGCAGAAGATTATTAATCGGTATCCATATTCCAGATCCCTTCATACACGGATTTATATCCTACACAAGTGATCCATACATAGATTTGGGTCGTACATATATAAAATGATTATATACTACTTGAACCTCATTAAATACAGGTTTATAATAATTTTATGGATTCGCTTCCCTGGGTTTACATATAGACATTATAAGGGAATAAATATATCTATAATAATCTTTTTTATGGAGATACCACTACATAGATCCGTCTCAAATGCATGGGATAGGGGAATTATATATTTTTCTCTTATTTAGTCTTAGCATCAAGTTCAAATAAGGTTCCCTCTATGAAGATCTAGCAAGTATTTAGGATTAAGGAATTTTGATAATTATATTATGCATTGAGGTGAACAATTAACCGCTATCATAGATTCATGGATTGGATAGCACACTATATGAAATTTTAGGTCTCTTAAGATGGATAATATGTCATGTAGTTTAATTTCATGCAACTTGAAAATTCTCACGTAGTTTAACATCATTCAATTAAGATCTGTGTGAGAACCCTGACATTTATAAATAAAACAACTTTTTTACTGAGTTAAATTATATATTATGTATTATGATTATAGAAGAAACATTAAATTATTTGGTGATGTTATACCCTATAAATTTTAAAATACTGTCAAGAATCATAACCATTGATTATATTTCCATTGAATAGTGATCATGTGATTAGTATAAATAATGGGGTTCAATGAATTCCATTGACAAAGAAAACATGAGTGATGGACCCAACTTGTAGGATCATGCTATTTGAATCCCATATATTAGAGATTATAAGAGACATATTAGCAATAATATTTTTCCATGAACAAGCAGAAGAATAGATCCAACAATTAAAACATGAGAATAACCATTTACCAAAGAAGTTTAAACTCAATGAGTTCTTGATTGGAATCACATTTATCAAAACACCCAATTAAAGTATTGCCATTAGGATCCTTACACTTTGGGTGATTTCTAGTGTAATAAAGGGGTATGTATTAGGACCCTAACAATTGGAATTTGTTATTGTGTTTTTAGTATAATAATTATTATTTTTACTTCTTATTATTTTTATATTATAAAGTATTTTGATTTTGATTTGATAAAACACAAATTATATTTTTGCATAATATGTAATTTTAATTAAGAAATTAACTTTAATAAATTAATAAAATTTTAGAATAAATTATATTTTATTAAATATTATTATTAAATAACAACTATTATGTTTAGTTGATAATATAAATTCAAAAAGCGGTAAATAATTTTTATATGTTTTTAAAAACTGTAATTGTCAAAAAAACCATGTATTTTATAATAGATGTTCATTCATATTTTAAAAATAAAAATTTAAAAATGATAGAAATTATGTAGATAAAATAAATATTATTTTTTGGAATATGTCTTAATTTTTCAATGTTGAGTTTTTATAATTTTCTAATATATTCAAATTTTTGGGTAAAATTAAATATGGTATAAATATATTATTTGTATTGTTACATCATAATGAACCAAAAACAAATTTAATAAATACTATAAGATATATCTAATACAAAATATATTCTTATACTTTTGCATTATTTTATTTTGAGGTAATTTTATTTTTTTATAAAGCCTTTATGAATCCTACAAAAGCTATATTATATTTTAATATTTTGAAATCAATTCTTTAAGTACATGACTCACTTACACATCTCCAAGTGTAATATTATAATAATATAATCCCTTTAAATTATATAAAAACATAAACCTATCCGATTTAGTAGAAACCATGGAATAAGACCCTGGGAATTTTTTTTGGTTTTTATTACTTTATTATATTGAGTCTAAAACCTATGTTTGAGAAATAATAAATAACTCCCCACTATATTACTATCTAAACCCACCCATGGTCCCTATTCTCTTCACTAAAAAAACTTGTAGCACATCCTTACTATTACATATCATCTATATTGTCTTCACAAGGTTCCCCAATGTTCCAAATAATCTTCTCACAAGAATTCATAATCATCGTCTAAAAATAAGGGACCCTCTCTTTATCCACTTTATTCATGCACCTTAATTATATTATGTCATTTATATCCAATTACAATTGTTTATATATGTTATTACATATCTTAATACTCATTTTATGATTTAAAAATTATTATAGACCCATTTTAGTCTCATTAATGCTCCCATGAACTATTGTGTTCCCCTGTTATGCTGCCAAAAGTTCACTGTGATTTTCCATGCCAAACAGTTGAGTGGTGAATAATTGTAACCATTTCCTATCAAGGGTGAAAAACATTATACACTTATACTTCCTTGATTAGGGAATTACATGTATTTATTCCACATTCCTTGATATTTGAATCAAATGTTATGAAATATTAATTTTTGTTGAATGATATATTTTGCACACTTATGCATGTACATGATTTAAAATTTAAGGGTACGCAAGAAAATCTATAGTCCTCTATTGAATGTTTAATGTTTTAGTCTCATGAGATGTCCAAAAAATTATTAGGCTGTGAACCTAACCTATCACAAGAATGTTTCAATTTTTTTAATCTCTTGGTGGTTATCCTTGACCGAAGATTATGATGTCATATTTAAAGATGTTTCTACATATTCCATTGTTGACTTTGTGTTATTATGATATATCCTATCAGTTTTTTCTTGTTTATGATAATAAGTGTAACATCCCAAGGTTTTCTAAAAATAAATTGAAAATGCTTGAAATTTTGTTTAAGGTATATATTTATAAGTATCCTTTAAACATAATTTTATTTCTTCTATGTTTTGAATTTCAAGAAACTATCATCTACAATTGTGTTCAGTATGTTATTTCGAGTCTGATGGAACAAACTTGTTTTTTTTGGTGAATAGTAACATGCCCTTATGAATAGTAATATGAATAGTAATATGAATAGTAATATGACCTCATGAATAGTAAATAATATTATTATTTTATTTTCCCATGGCAATAGGATAATGGGATCTTAATTAATTTTCCAATGTCACATAAAACTAATTGCACTTCAATTTTGTTATTTTTCGAATTAACTGTGACCTTATTTTAAAATTAAATTAATAATATTTAGAAAATTATTTTTGAAAAATGGAGTTCATTTTTAAATTCTACACGTCGAAAAATGGTTGGGGTAAATTTTTGGTATTTTTCTGAAACTCTTGAATTTTCGGTGAATAGTGAAATACGGTAAAATACCGTATAATCAATTTATCAGTAAAAATGCACTATTTATGACATCATAAGTGATGCAAGGCCACTTGCTTCGAAATCACATGATATTTTCACTAATTAAGGCCACTTGATTTGAGATTATTCATAGTCTTGATAAAAATATTATAATAATAATTAAAATTATCTAAAATACCTCCCCTCCTCCACTATAAATACCACCCTCACTCCCCTCTTCCTCCCACACCTCTCAAGCCTTGAGAATTGTCTAATTTCTGCCAAATTCCCTCCTAAATCTTCTTCCCCACGTCCTAGAGCTGCTGGTCTCACCAAAAGACCAAAATCAAAGCCCTTAAGAAGGATCTCAAGGAGAAGAGATCAAGAGGTAAACATCCTCTTTCATTTTCATTCTTTCCATCCATTTTATGTTATTCTTCCATTCCCTTTGTCTTTTGTTGGGATATTTCATTAAATATTTTCCCTTACAGTCCAAATTTTGTATGATTGATGAGATATTCCATTCCTCTCATCAATCTTGTTTTTATGAAATTTTTAGAGGCGCCGTTAGGCTGCCGAATTTTTTGTAAGAAATTTCTCATGTTTTCTTTATTTCATGATTCCTTCCACTTATTTCTTCACCCCCTCTTATCCAAGAGGCATGAAATCTCCAGAATCATGTATATTCTGGATGTTTTCATGTTTATGGAAAATTAAAAATCATTATTCCTCTCCTCTTTCACTTATTTAAAGAATCAAAAAACATTGTCCATTTGTGTCGAATTACCGATATCGTGGACGATGTATTTTCAATTTCCATTAATTATTTCAGGTCTGGTCATGAAACCATTTATATGGTTGAACCAGGTTATAATATAAGTTTTATGAATCATATAAGGTTCTATAATTCTTTTGTACTCATGATTCAAACTAATAAGACTAAATGAAATTGTAATTATCAAAGAACCACTTAAATTATCTAAACGAACATAATTAATGTTTTAACTTATAAATCATCATCATATAAGGCACCAAAGTGATGAATGGTATAATTTATGGTACTGGAGTTATGTAACTAATACTCCATTCCAATTCTGGAGTTTCACTTCCAATCAACAAGAACGATTCATCATGAACCGATCGTGAAAATCACAAAAGACCTCACCCAAAATAATGCAAGGAACAAAATACTAACAAATAAGGGGTGAAATGAGGTTATGAAATGACCATATAAGATGTTATAAACATGAACAAGTTTCTTTAAAATCCTATTAACACTCCTTTAACCATTATACAGGAGGTTTAAACAATTTTGAAGTAGGACAAGCCCAAGGTAAGGGAATTCTTAACCCGATTTCCATTCTTTGGGTTAACCTTCTACTTTATAATTTGTGTGCTATTTAAATTGTTTGTGTGATGGGTTCTGTTTATATTATGTTTAATTATGTGTATTTACAGAGTATATACATATTCCATCCACTCAATTAAGTATCACTTCAAGTATATGATGTTTATAAGGGACTTTTCTTCTAAAATCCTCTTTTAAAATTATGTTTTATAAGATTCAAAGGCAATGTTTTTATGCTATTATTTATGTTGAATGATTATGTTTTGGCTATTGGGAATTGGTTATGATGAAGGGTGGGACCTATATTTCCCTCCAATGCATTGGGTATGAGTAAGTTGGAGGTCGGCCGTATGGTTACTCCAAGTGTAACTGTGATGGTTACACAAAGTAAGGTAGCCGTGAGGGTTACAAATTTTAAGGTAGCCAAGATGGTTACAAGATTATGTAAGTAATGCCCCAATATACCTTTATGATTATAATTATGTTTGTATGGATCTTGTGTAAATCTCATGTTACACAAAGTAAGATTTTATGGGTGTAAATCATGTATTTTAAAAATGTTTTCATATGTCTTGTGTATTCATGGACTAATGAGATTTTTCCTTCTTTTTCATACCTTACTGAGCTTTTGTGCTCATCCCAAGTTTTTAAATGATTTTTCACAGGTTAATGGATGAATAATACAAGGAAGGAAGACATGTTAAATGTTGAAGAATTGTCAAGGAGTCTTGTTTTATGTTTTAATGTTTTATATTCTGAGGAAAATGGAAACTGATTTTATGGTATCCACTATGTAACAATGTGTAATGTTATGAATATTTTGTCTTAATTCTCTAAAGCTCTAAACTTGAAAAGATCCTCAATGTAAAATGAAGTGTTTTCTTGAATAAATTCAAGATTATGTATGAAATAAGTGCGGGTCCTTACAGTTGGTATCAGAGGATGGTTTAGATAACTTTAGGGGTTAAGGTGATGCTAATAGAATACCATAACTAATTCTCACCCTATGTTTAATTTGTTATAGCATTTAAAGATTACCATGTTGCTTCATCTAAGAAATGTTTGTTTAGAATGGTTGTCCGCAGAAGGAACATGGATGCTGAAGAGGATATGCACCGACAGAATGACATCCTTCCTGATCAACAGCCCGGAATGGTAGGGATTGGAACCGAGCAGTTTGTGACAGTAATGGCTCAGCTAACACAGGCAATAAATGGTGGTGGAATCCATGCAAGAGGACAAATAGATGTACCCCAACGGAACATGACAGTGGTGGAACATTTTATGAGACAACATCCTCCTGCATTCAGTGGATCTTCTGACCCAGTGGCAGCAGAAGGATGGATTAAGGCCCTTGAAAAGATATTTGATGTTATGGGATGTTTAGACAATCAAAGGTATGTCTTGCCATTTATCGTTTTGAAGGGGAAGCTGATCAGTGGTGGTCAATGGTAAGGAATATCAGGGGTAGAGAGGATTTTGATGCCTTAGTATGGGATGAATTTAAAAGTCTTTTTCTTGAAAAATATTTTCCTAAGGTGGTGCGGCTTAGAATGGAGAAACAATTCCTTGAACTGAAACAAAAGGAGGACGATTCAGTGGCTATGTATGAGGCGAACTTCACCCGACTGGCGAGGTATGCTCCGAATCTTATTCTGGATCTCGATAGAAAAATCAACCGCTTTTACTCAGGATTGAAGCCAAGGTATCGAAGGGCGTTGGCCTCCCGTGAATTCAAAAGTTATGAGAAACTTGTCCAATGTGCTGAGAGGGTAGAGATGGAGTTTGCTGACGATCACATGCAATTTGGAAACAAAGAGAAGAAGAGGTCAAATTGGAAAGCAATGGGTAAGAATCAACCAATGAAATCTGATGGTAAGAAAATACAGTTTCCAGTTTGTGAAAAGTGTGGCAAGAAGCACCCTGGGGAATGTCTTATCAAAACTGGGAAGTGTTTTAAATGTGGTATGTTTGGACATATGGCCCGAGATTGCAATGAAAATGATCCAAAGACTAATCCTGATAAGCAAACTATAAAGTGTTTTAAATGTAGTGAGATGGGTCACTATGCAAATGCCTGTCCAAAGAGGGATCCAAATGATGCAAAGAATCCAGACTACAAGCAGAAAGGTGTAGTGAGATCCTTTGCGACTACGTCAGCAGATGTTGGGCCATCCAATGAAGTTGTATCAGGTACTTTGTTTGTTCACTCAGATTTTGCTAAAGTTTTGTTTGATACGGGGTCTACACATTCCTTCATCTCTGAGAAATTTTCTAGTAAATTGGAAATATCACCTCAACAAATGATACCCGGACTTGTTGTTAAAACACCAGGGGGAAATGTTATAGCAAAGAGGAATTATAAGAATATTTCTATTGTGGTATGTGGAAAGACTTTACCTGCAAACCTTGTTGTTTTACCCTTAGTCGAGTTTGAAGTTATTCTGGGGATGGACTGGCTTTCTGGTTATCATGCTAAGATTGACTGTAGAGCTAAAGAAGTTGTTTTTCAGAAAGAGTTTCAGTTTGTATACAAGAATGAACCCATACAATTGATAACATATCAAGAAGCTGAGAAACTACTGAAAGATGGAAATGAAAGTTATCTAGCTCATATTGTTGAAAACAAGGGAACTATTCAAATCAATGATGTGCCAGTGGTAAATGAATACCTTGATGTTTTTCTTGAGGAGTTACCCAGTGTCATACCTAAACGAGAAGTTGAATTCACAATTGACTTAGTCCCTGATGCTAAGCCAATTTAAAAACCCCCATATCGTATGGCTCCAAAAGAACATCTTGAATTGAAAAATCAGTTGCAGGATTTGCTTGTCAAAGGTTTCATTCGTCCCAGTACTTCACCATGGGGAGCCCCTGTTTTGTTTGTTAAAAAGAAAGATGGTTCCATGAGACTTTGCATTGATTATAGAGCTTTGAATAACATCACTGTTAAAAACAAGTATCCTTTGCCTCATATTGATGACTTGTTTGATCAGCTCCAGGGAGCTCAGTACTTTTCCAAGATTGACTTGAGATCCGGATACCATCAGCTGAAGGTGAAGGAGGATGACATCCCGAAAACAGCCTTTCGTACTAGATATGGGCATTATGAATTTGTTGTTATGCCATTTGGGTTAACTAATGCACCTGCTGTATTCATGAATCTTATGAATAGAGTATTTCATGAGTTCTTGGATAAGTTTGTGGTGGTATTTATTGATGACATTCTGGTTTTTTCTAAAAATAAAGAGGAGCATGAAAAACATCTAAGGGTTGTTTTACAAACTTTAAAAGAAAAGAAACTATATGGAAAATTAAGCAAGTGTGATTTTTGGTTGCAACAGATTTCTTTTCTTGGGCACATTGTAAATAAGGATGGAATAACAGTTGATCCTGCCAAAACAAAAGTAGTTGATGAATGGCCAAGACCCACAAATGATACAGAGATTCGTAGTTTTCTGGGCTTAGCAAGTTATTACCGACGCTTTGTTGAGAACTTTGCACGGTTATCTAGCCCAATAACTAAGTTAACACGGAAAGGGGTTAATTTTGTTTGGACAGAGGAATGTGATGTTTGTTTTCAGGAACTAAAGAAGAGATTGGTGAATGCTCTAGTTTTGGCCTTACCTTCCTGGAATGGTGAGTTTTTCATCTATAGTGATGCTTCTTTGAAGAGACTTGGTTGTGTTTTGATGCAGAATGGTCACGTAATTGCCTATGCTTCGAGACAACTTAAACCTCATGAGATGAATTATCCCACACATGATTTGGAATTGGCAGCTGTGGTTTTTGCTTTGAAAATATGGAGGCATCATCTATACGGAACCAAATGCCAAATATTTACTGACCATAAAAGTCTTAAGTATATATTCACTCAGAAGGAATTAAACATGAGGCAGAGAAGATGGCTAGAACTGATAAAGGATTATGACTGCACGATTAATTACCATCCTAGAAAAGCAAACAAAGTAGCGGATGCCTTAAGTCGGAAAAATCATGCATCATTAACCATGCTACGTTTGGAACGTGATCCCTTGATTAATGATTTGATAAATTTTGGCTTGGAAGTTGTTGGTGCAGGGAATATATCTGTTTTGTTTCAGGTTTCAGTGCAGTCTTCGTTGTCAGACAGAATTATGAAAGCGCAGAGGGAAGACCGTGAGCTACAGGAAAAGGTAGAATTGGTTAAAATGGGTAAGTTTCCAGAATTTAATCTTGATAAAGATTGTGTTTTAAGGTTTGGAAAAAGGTTGTGTGTGCCTTGTGATTCCCAGCTGAAGAAAGAATTGTTGTGTGAAGCTCATAGTTCTCCATTTTCTGTTCATCCTGGAAGTACTAAGATGTACAGAGACCTTCGAGAGTATTACTGGTGGAATGGGATGAAAAGAGATATTGCTGATTTTACAATGAAATGTTTGACATGTCAGCAGGTTAAAGCAGAGCGACAGTTACCGAAGGGGATGCTTCAGCCTTTGCCGGTGCCAGAATGGAAATGGGAGAATATATCCATGGATTTTGTGGTGGGACTACCAAAGACTTCTCGAGGTAACAATGCGATATGGGTTATTGTTGATCGGCTAACAAAGTCTGCTCATTTTCTTTCTATTCGAGATACAATGACATTAGATCAACTTTCTCGATTGTACCTCAAAGAGATTGTCAGGTTACATGGAGTTCTTCTTTCCATTGTGTCTGACCGAGATCCCAGGTTCACTTCTAAATTTTTGAAGGGACTTCAGAAGTCTTTGGGCACAGAGTTGAATTTCAGTACAGCTTTTCATCCTCAATCAGATGGGCAGTCAGAGCGAACGATTCAAACTTTGGAGGATATGCTTCGAGCTTGTTCAATGGACTATCAGGGAAGTTGGGATCAGCATCTTTCATTAGTTGAGTTTTCTTATAATAACAGTTTCCATTCCAGTATTCAGATGGCACCTTTTGAGGCCTTGTATGGAAAGCGGTGTCGGACTCCTGCGTTTTGGGATGAAGTTGGTGAAAGAAAGTTGATGGGGCCAGAATTAGTAGAAGAAGTGGCGGAGAAAGTGAGGATGATCCAGCAACACATGAGGATAGCTCAAAGCAGGCAGAAAAGTTATACAGATAACAGAAGGAAAGACTTCTCTTTCAAGGTAGGTGACCATGTTTTCCTTAAAATATCTCCTTGGAAAAGTGTGATGTGTTTCGGTAAGAAAGGGAAACTAAGTCCACGGTTCATCGGTCCTTTTGAAATCTTGGATAAAGTTGGAACAGTTGCGTACCGCGTAGCTTTGCCTTCGAGCTTGTTTCAGGTACACAATGTTTTTCATGTTTCGATGTTGAGAAAGTATGTTCCAGATTCATCACATGTCTTGAGGCCGGAAGAAGTTCAGCTAGCAGAGAACCTTTCTTATGAAGAAAAACCGGTTCAGATTCTTGATCGAAGAGAACAGGTATTGCGGAAAAAGGTAATCCACCAGGTAAAGGTTTTGTGGAGAAACCACATGGTTGAAGAAGCAACATGGGAGTCTGAAAATGCTATGAGGGAAAAATACCCTCAGTTGTTTAATAAGTAAATAAAATTGCGAGGACGCAATTTCAAGAAGGTGGGGATAATGTAACATCCCAAGGTTTTCTAAAAATAAATTGAAAATGCTTGAAATTTTGTTTAAGGTATATATTTATAAGTATCCTTTAAACATAATTTTATTTCTTCTATGTTTTGAATTTCAAGAAACTATCATCTACAATTGTGTTCAGTATGTTATTTCGAGTCTGATGGAACAAACTTGTTTTTTTTGGTGAATAGTAAAATGCCCTTATGAATAGTAATATGAATAGTAATATGAATAGTAATATGACCTCTTGAATAGTAAATAATATTATTATTTTATTTTCCCATGGCAATAGGATAATGGGATCTTAATTAATTTTCCAATGTCACATAAAACTAATTGCACTTCAATTTTGTTATTTTTCGAATTAACTGTGACCTTATTTTAAAATTAAATTAATAATATTTAGAAAATTATTTTTGAAAAATGGGGTTCATTTTTGAATTCTACATGTCGAAAAATGGTTGGGGTAAATTTTTGGTATTTTTCTGAAACTCTTGAATTTTCGGTGAATAGTGAAATACGGTAAAATACCGTATAATCAATTTATCAGTAAAAATGCACTATTTATGACATCATAAGTGATGCAAGGCCACTTGCTTCGAAATCACATGATATTTTCACTAATTAAGGCCACTTGATTTGAGATTATTCATAGTCTTGATAAAAATATTATAATAATAATTAAAATAATCTAAAATACCTCCCCTCCTCCACTATAAATACCACCCTCACTCCCCTCTTCCTACCACACCTCTCAAGCCTTGAGCATTGTCTAATTTATGCCAAATTCCCTCCTCAATCTTCTTCCCCACGTCCTAGAGCTGCTGGTCTCACCAAAAGACCAAAATCAAAGCCCTTAAGAAGGATCTCAAGGAGAAGAGATCAAGAGGTAAACATCCTCTTTCATTTTCATTCTTTCCATCCATTTTATGTTATTCTTCCATTCCCTTTGTCTTTTGTTGGGATATTTCATTAAATATTTTCCCTTACAGTCCAAATTTTGTATGATTGATGAGATATTCCATTCCTCTCATCAATCTTGTTTTTATGAAATTTTTAGAGGCGCCGTTAGGCTGCCGAATATTTTGTAAGAAATTTCTCATGTTTTCTTTGTTTCATGATTCCTTCCACTTCTTTCTTCACCCCCTCTTATCCAAGAGGCATGAAATCTCCAGAATCATGTATATTCTGGATGTTTTCATGTTTATGGAAAATTACAAATCATTATTCCTCTCCTCTTTCACTTATTTAAAGAATCAAAAAACATTGTCCATTTGTGTCGAATTACCGATATCGTGGACGATGTATTTTCAATTTCCATTAATTATTTCAAGTCTGGCCATGAAACCATTTATATTGTTGAACCAGGTTATAATATAAGTTTTATGAATCATATAAGGTTCTATAATTCTTTTGTACTCATGATTCAAACTTATAAGACTAAATGAAATTGTAATTATCAAAGAACCACTTAAATTATCTAAACGAACATAATTAATGTTTTAACTTATAAATCATCATCATATAAGGCACCAAAGTGATTAATGGTATAATTTATGGTACTGGAGTTATGTAACTAATACTCCATTCCAATTCTGGAGTTTCACTTCCAATCAACAAGAACGATTCATCATGAACCGATCGTGAAAATCACAAAAGACCTCACCCAAAATAATGCAAGGAACAAAATACTAACAAATAAGGGGTGAAATGAGGTTATGAAATGACCATATAAGATGTTATAAACATGAACACGTTTCTTTAAAATCCTATTAACACTCCTTTAACCATTATACAGGAGGTTCAAACAATTTTGAAGTAGGACAAGCCCAAGGTAAGGGAATTCTTAACCCGATTTCCATTCTTTGGGTTAACCTTCTACTTTATAATTTATGTGCTATTTAAATTGTTTGTGTGATGGGTTCTGTTTATATTATGTTTAATTATGTGTATTTACAGAGTATATACATATTCCATCCACTCAATTAAGTATCACTTCAAGTATATGATGTTTATAAGGGACTTTGCTTCTAAAATCCTCTTTTAAAATTCTGTTTTATAAGATTCAAAGGCAATGTTTTTATGCTATTATTTATGTTGAATGATTATGTTTTGGCTATTGGGCATTGGTTATGATGAAGGGTGGGACCTATATTTCCCTCCAATGCATTGGGTATGAGTAAGTTGGAGGTCGGCCGTATGGTTACTCCGAGTGTAACTGTGATGGTTACACAAAGTAAGGTAGCCGTGAGGGTTACAAATTTTAAGGTAGCCAAGATGGTTACAAGATTATGTAAGTAATGCCCCAACATACCTTTATGATTATAATTATGTTTGTATGGATCTTGTGTAAATATCATGTTACACAAATTAAGATTTTATGGGTGTAAATCATGTATTTTAAAAATGTTTTCATATGTCTTGTGTATTCATGGACTAATGAGATTTTTCCTTCTTTTTCATACCTTACTGAGCTTTTGTGCTCATCCCAAGTTTTTAAATGATTTTTCACAGGTTAATGGATGAATAATACAAGGAAGGAAGACATGTTAAATGTTGAAGAATTGTCAAGGAGTCTTGTTTTATGTTTTAATGTTTTATATTCTGAGGAAAATGGAAACTGATTTTATGGTATCCACTATGTAACAATGTGTAATGTTATGAATATTTTGTCTTAATTCTCTAAAGCTCTAAACTTGAAAAGATCCTCAATGTAAAATGAAGTGTTTTCTTGAATAAATTCAAGATTATGTATGAAATAAGTGCGGGTCCTTACAATAAGAGTTCATATGTACCATTTAATTAACTATTTTTTAACATGTAATACATTCTTCAATTCATTAACTATTTTTCCATTACTCGTATTTGTTTCTCACCCCTTCACTATGTATTCCCACATGTTATCCCATGAAATTTTAAGTATGATTGAATATTATGAGCATGTTAAAGAAGTTTTCAATAATGGTGATGTACCCCATATTTTATGTAGTTTGTTAATGTACCTAATTTTTTAAGACACTATAATTTTTTCTTTTCTAATTTATATTATGTATAATATTTTGTAATAAATCAGTAATTAATTTCTAATAAATTTAATGGTTTTTATAACTGGTATAAAAACAATTATTTATTTTTGGGATTATGATTAGAAAACTATATTGAAATCCAAAATTTTAACACAAAATATAATAATACATCCCTAAATATTAGTAAATTTTATAGTAAGTAGTTTACAAAAAAATACATCCCTTTCTAGATACTTTATGTTGATGTGGCTCTTGCATAGATGTTCATAGGTTTAACACTTGAAAACAATGTATTGTGATAGACTCAATCAATGACGAGTGCGCGATAGTGGGTCTTTCTTTACACATATTTTGACACTACCATGGTATATTGTTTAGTAAATTTATTTTCTCATTTCAAACCATTATTAAGGGAAAACAATTCCCAAAGGTGTATATGTTATTAAATAGATCATGGATACCCTAAATTTAATCCTATATATTCATAAGTAAAGGAATAATGTTTATTTATAAATTATCCCTTTAATGTTATCAGTTTCCCATTTATCTATTCAATAGGTTGAAAATAATCATCTCTATGTATATTTATTATACAGTATGTGGTTAGAGCTAGAATAAAAAATATAAAAGTCTAGATATCATCCATATTTCTATGAATTCCTTCATATCTTGTAATTTTGGTTGAAATATTCATACAACAACACAAAGAATATATGTAGAGATTCCAATGAAAATAAAAAATGGGTAAATTATTTCAACCCAAGTATATAATTTTCCCCTATGAAAGTTTGTGGGATGAACTTCCCGATGAACGTTGTGACTATACCATTAGAGAAAGTTGAAGCAATTCATGGAATGGATTAGATTTCCTTATAAAGGGACAATATAAATTTCGATGTGAAGGAATTCAATCTACATATCAAAAATCATGCTCTGATTCTATAAATATCAATACAGGATGTTGAATCTTATTTAGACTAATATCTCAAGTATGTATATTATTTCACTACGAGAAATCATATCTACATCAAATAATCGAGTCTAGTAAAAAGATTATTCTTGAAGACATTCCCATTGTAAGGGAATAAGATGATGTGTCTCCCAAAATATGTTTTGGGTCTTCCTCATACAAGAGAGCCTGAATTATCAAATTACATTGTTTACAGGGAATTACCATTATCTATGAAACAATATACAATGGTTGTTGTGTAACATTAGGCGCCAAAGAAAAATCTATAGGAAAACATATATAAAGGGTTCATACACCCAAATTATTCACATTGGGGTGCATCAATCCTTTTAATCATGAAGATGGATGGGTCAATGCACATTTTCATTGATTATCATGAGCTCAAAAAGGACACAATAAAGAACATGTATCATCTGCCACATAATTATGACTTATTTGATCGGCTACATGGAGTCCAATACTTCTCCAAGGTGAATCTTTTGTTGTGGTGTTATCAAGTAAGGAAGAAGAAATATGCTATCCAAAATTATTATTTCCAAACATGGGACTAGAATTATGAGTTCATTCTAATTTCATTTAGACTCATTGAAGCTCCGACAATATTCATGGACTTGATAAATAGAGTGTTAAGAAATAAACTAAAATTTTGTTTTCTTTATAGATGATATTGAAGTATACTCTAAGAGAATGTAGGAGCATGATGAGCATCTGATGACTGTGATAAAGAAATTTTTAAAGAATAATTTTTATGAAATGTATAGTAAATGCGAGTTATATTTGATGAATGTGTCATTATTAGAGAATATTATCACATGTGATGGAATATATATAGACCCTTCCTAGGAAGAAGATATTAAAGGATGGATATATCTAACATCTGGGACATAATTCCATAGTTTTCATGGATTATCTAGGTAATGTAAGTGATTTTTGAGAAATTTATCAAGATTTTAAAACAATTAAACTATTATTACTCAGTAGTAAGTCATGTTTGATTGAAATAATGGATGTTAATAGAGCTTCAAGTAGTTAAAAAATTGTCTTATCATGAAACATGTACATATTTTACCCAGAAGTGGGAAAATTTTTGTGGTATTCAAATATTATTTGATGAAGGTATTAGGGTAAGTGTTAATGTACAATGAAAAGGTGATAGCCTATTATTTATAGAAATTGAAAGCTCTTGAATAGTACTACCCAAAAAACTGATCTGGGGTTGGATATAGTTTTCATAACATTGACAATTTGGTGGAATTGTCTCTTTGGGGAAAATTGTAAAATATATATAGAACATAAGATCCTCAATTATATATTCACACAAAAAGAGCTAAATATATACTCATGAAGATCGTTAGAGCTAATTAAGGAATATGAATTGTCAATCCACTACCATCTGGGTAACGAAAATAATGGAGTAGATGATCTAAGGAGAAAGGATCTTGAAATTTTATCGATGTTTATAATTGATAATGATCTAATATTTTTAAACTTGAAAAGATAGACATGGAAATCATAATGGAATGAAAATAATCAATCCTTCGATAAATGATTTCTCAACCACCCCCACTAGAGTGGATAATGGATTCTCAATGGGATGATGTGAGAATTAAAAAGAAACATCAAGCTATATGGAAAGTGAAATCCTCGTAGTTCAATTTTAATGAAGAAGGTGTTGTTATATTTGGGTCTTCAATATGTGTATAATCAATGACTAAGTGAAAAAAGGATCTATTGGATGATTCACATAGTTTTACCTTGTCCATCCATCCAGTAAGAAAAAATATGTATCTAGATTTTCCTGACCACTATTTTTAAGATAGTAGGAATAATGATATCAAAGAATATACATCAAAGTGTCTTGTATTTCAAAATGTGTGGGGTGAATGGAAAAATCCAAGGGTATAATGCAACCATTAACCATACCTACATGGAAATGGGAAAGAGTAACCATGGACATTTCCAGTAGTCTTATAAAGACAAAAAAGTGGAATAATTCTACATGGGTTATGATGCATCATCTTATAAATATTGTTCACTTCAGGTTAATTTTCTGGGACTTCTCACCTAATCAGACTACAAGGATACACATTAGAGAAATGGTGATTCTATATAGGAAACCACTATAGATTGTATGCGATCAAGATCTATGATTTAACACAATGTTCTATAAGAGTCTCCAACATTCTATAAATACAAAGTTGAACATCAAAAAATCGTATCACCCTCAATCTAATAGATTTTCTATGTAAACTATCCATCTCTTTAGTACAAGTTTGGAGCATGCTCAACTGATATCAAAGGAGGAAGGGATCAACATCATCCTCTATTAAAGTTATCATATGAACGTAGTTTCAATTCAAGATACCAAATGGCTCCATATGAATATATTTCTGGAAAGAGGTGTATAATAACAACATACTAGGATGATGTTTGGAAATGAAAACATGTAGTTCTTAAAATGGTCGAGGAAATGGTGGAAATGATCAATACCATTCATTACCACATTATGGTTGGACAGAGTCAACATAGGATCTATGATGGAAATCATATATGTGACCTACATTTTGAGGTTGGAAATATAGTATTCTTCTATATATCATTATGGCATAAATTCATGTGATTTAAAACTAAATAAATATTTATTCCATGATACATCAGTCCCTTTTAGTTCCTTGATCACAACTATGTGATAGCCTATCGACCAACACTCACACCTAACTTATCTAATGTACATAACGTGGTCCACATATCATTATTGAAGAAGTACATACCATACCCCACACATTTGTTTAACATACAGTTGGTAGAATTGGAGAATTATCTCTCAAATTAGGAGTATATCATGATGATAGTAGTGAATATATACAAATTTCTACATGATAAGACAATACATCTGGTCAATGTTCTAGTGAGAAACCTCAAGTTTCAATAAGTGAATATGGAACCACAAGAAGTGATAAAATAGAGTTACCCTCATTATTTTATATTGTGAAATGGAAATTTTGAGGGTGAAATTTCTAAGGGAGGACAAATTGTAAATCCAGAAATATTTATTAAAGAAATTCCCTTGGTTCATCAATTAAATACCCTGATATTTTTTATAGTAACATAAAACATATGAAATTATTTTGTATTATTATATCATATTGGATTCAGAAAAATATTAATAGACATAACCATTAATAATATATAACTTTAACAGTGATCATATGATTAGTATAGGTATAAGATTTTGAGGAATCTAGTTAATACATACAAATAAAGTGATTGCCTCTACCAGGAGGATCATACCATATGAAGCTCATTTATTAGAGAATTAATATGATATATAATCACTGGTATATTACCTTAATGAATCCCATGAAAAGTTTGAACAATAAAAAAATAATTGAAATAGTATATGAGATAATTTCAGGTGCATCGAGGTCACGACCCAAACCATGTATATCGATCCTCCCCATGAAAGTCACACCAGAACACACCTTACCCATAGGATGCTTTCTGGTGTAATAAATGGATTTTTATCAAGACCCTAATGATATGAATATTTATGTTATATTTCAAAATTAATAATGGTTATATTGACTTCTTATTATTTTTACTTTACAAATGATTTTGGTTATGATTTAATAAAAAAATATATTTCTTCTTAATATGAAATTTTCATTCAAACATTCCATTTGATCAATTAATGAAATTTTCAGATAAATTATATTTTAATAAAATTATTATTTTCAAATTATATTAGTTATTTATAGTGGAGAATATTATTTTATGATGTGAAAATAATTATAAGGCTTCTAAAACTATTATTGTTAAAAAACAACCATTACTCAATAAATGTAAATTTTTATTTCAAAATTAAAAATTAAAATATTTAAAAAAACTTTTAGATAAAATAACAATTATTTTTGGAATAAATGTTTTTTAAATATCTAATGGTGAAATTTTCAAAGTTTTATAATACAATCAAATTTTTGGGGAAAAAATTACATATGGTGTAAATATACAGTGTGTATTTTGACATCCTATTTAATGAAAAATGATTAAAAAAATATTATAAACTGTATCCAATAATAATTATATTTTACCCATTTAAAATAATGTGATTTTTATGTTAATTTATTAATTTTATAAATCCATTATTAATCTTAGAAAACCTATATTATATTTTATGGTTTTAAAATCATTTCTTTGAGAAAATGATTCATGTACACATCACAAAGGGTAATATTTTAATAACATAGGTTATATTACTAATAAAATAACAAAAACAATCCCCTTTGGTAGAAACCATGGAAAAAACCATCATAATTTTTTTTGTTTTTATTACATTATTTTAGTGTCAAAAATCTATGTATGAGAAATAATAAACAAAACTCCACTATTTTCCTATATAAACCAACCCAAGACCTTATTCCTCTTCAAAACAAAACAAGGAACACCTACTTAATGTAACATAAGCTCTCTATATTCCTCCATTTTTTTCCCAGTCACTTAAGAATCTCCTCTTAAAAATTTGGAATCACCATCTAATGGTAAGGGATCCTCTCCTTCCCGTCTATATTCATTAATCGTCATTATTTTATGCCTCATATCTCCAATTCCTAATTTTCAGATATGTTCTTACATATCTTCATTACAGAACATAAGATTCATAAATTATGAGAGACCACTTTTAATCGCAATAATCCTTCCCATTATCATTTATATTCCCCTGTAATGCTGCTAAAATTTCACTTAGATTTTCCAAGACATACCATTTTTTTGAATACCCATACCCATTCCCTGTCAATAGTGTTATCCTTTAGGTACATATACTACCTTGATAAGGCTATTACATGAAATTACTCCACATAACATGATCGTGGAATCAAATATGATGAAATATAATCCTATGATTAATTATATATGTGGAAATCTTATGCATGTACATGATATGAAAGTGATGGGTACGCTAAGAATAATATTGTGCTCCAATACATTGGTTAATATTTTAGTCTCGTATGGCATAATGAAAGGGATTAGTGAGGGAACCAAATCAATAACGAGACTTTTTTCTACCATTCTTTGAAGTCTTTCTTATTATACTTGACCTATGCTCATGATTTCATGTTTAATGCTGTTTCCAAATTTTCCCATGTTTACTTCATGCTATAATTCTATATCATGTCCCTTTATTCATGTCTTTCATTATCACACATTTTATATCCCATTTAATTGACTACTATCTAACATGTAATACATTTTTCAAATTATTCAATGTTTATTCCCTTTCTTGGCTTTATAGATCACCTATTTCTTATGTCTCTCATGGTTATCCCATGCATCTTGATGTATTATGGAATATGATGAGCATGTAAAGGAGGTTCTGAATAATAATGATGTATCACTTCATTTATGTAGTTATGTAATGTACCGAGTTACCCAAAGACACCACATTTCATGATCTTAAATGTTCAATTATGTGTAATATTTTGTAATAAATCCTGAATAAATGTGCAATAAAGATAAGAGTTTTTATAATGTGGTTCCCTATGGAATACCAACTTGTTCCATAAGATCACATGATCCATGATTTATATGAGTAATAAGATACGACTGGGCATTGAATTAAACAACATGAGAATACTTGATGAGGAATACAAAAGGGGGTCCATAATTTATTATGGGCTATGACCTCTATATAGATCTGAACCTCTTGGAGGAACATGATTAGCGGAGATGGAAATCCATGGATGGACCCCAAATTGAGGATCCCCATTTCACTATATATCCTATAGTAACATGTTTCAAGCTATATTTAGTTCTTGTATAAATGTTCCCTGTGCAAGTATGTCCTATGTATAGTGAGGGGGAACATTATTATTTTCAGTATGGACCAGATATTTAAAGTATGTTTGTCACTAAATATCATAAAGTGATAAGTATCGAGCCACATGTAGTTATTTAATGGGAAACTCTCAACAGAGGTCTGATCAATATGCATGGGGTTGAAATGTTTCTAGTAATTATTGCGATTGGACCCAGGAGTAGAGATCATGGTGTTCCTACATATATTGTGATGACAAGAATCAAGGAAAACACTGTTCATGAATGGGAAACTCTCTATGATGATATTTACAATAAGTAAGGGGGTTTTAATTGATTATTGTGAATAGTCCTCGTATTTTGGATTTTGGAATCACTATATATCTTATGATGGAAGGAATCAAGACACATGAAGTTCTTCACTAGAAAAGTCTACATGATGGTCTTACCCATAAGAAGAGGGGATCATTTTTTCAATCATTTTGGGGTTGGACCAAGGATTTTAGATTTAAGAATCACTATGTTTCCGATAGGGGAAGGAATCAGGTCACACATAGTTCATGAATTTGAAACTCTCCACACCTGTTTGAACCATATATATAAGGGGGCTTTTTTTATATATGTTGAGGTTAGACCCAAGATTTAAGATTTTCCTTCACTGTGTATCTAGCGAGGGAAGCTATGAAGACACCAGTAGTTCTTGAATGGAATAATATCCATGTATGTTAGGACCATATGAAGATAGTGGGATTTTTTCAATTAATATTTCTGAACCCATGATTGGTGATCTAGGCATCACTATCTATCCAATGATGGCATGAATAAATCCAAATGATGTTCTTATTTTGAGGTGTAGTGAGTGGAAAACACTGTGGATTGTTGTCCTATTGGGAAAGGTCCATGATAATTCATAGTTTATAATATTTTATCTAGAATCATGATACTTTTTCATGAACTAATATTCCTCGATCATTCATGGAATCCCTTAACAAAATTAATAATCTCATATAGGTATGATTTTTGTGATAAATAGGGAATGGAAAAGAATTTTATCATCACAAGAAGGTTATTAAATTAAAGGAAATGGGAATCTTATAATGTAGTGGATGCGCCATGATATAAGATCTAAGAATTTCTCCATGTCTTGTTGGAATGCGAATCAAGATGGGTGTAGTTCTAGAAATTCATGTAGTTTAACATCTATGGTAATGAATAAGATTACCCAATATGAAAAAGAAGACATGAATACCTAAAAATGTTGTCCAGAAGTTTGGGAAATCACCTCATGTTAAGCATCCCATGATTTATATACGAATATTTCTAATATGGTTTCGCAAGGAATCCATAGCGTGGTACACAACATAAGTATACATTTTACAATCATGTGATGGATATGTTGTCATTTAGTTTATTATATTGTGATTGGGAAAATATGATTCATTCCTTTTGGGGTAATTCTAAAACGACCTCCATATATAGTTTAACATTGTGTGGTAATGATGAATTATATATTATAGTTTTAGGTCCTAAGACTACGACTATTTATTGTGTCCAAGCATAGGATTTGTAATTTGTGTTACACTATGTATCATGTGATATCAAGATTCAATTCTTGTGTATATACTGAGTGTGGAGATTTCATGTGTAGATCTGACTCACATATAGGGACAAGGGAACTACATTTTCATTCACACAGATCTAGATTATGTGTAGTGATTCCTCTATGGAGAATCATTTTTTTTGTAGTTTAACATCATTCAGTAAAGGTGAATGTCATATTTTAGTTTTATTGCATATTCCTAGGCCTCTTGGGGTATTTTTGATTAATGTCATATAACTAGTACCATGGATGTCTTATCATTTTAGGTCATTCGATATAGCCTATGGGTGTATTGTATTTTTACGCATATGACGAGGTCCTTAGAAAATTTATAGTTTAATGTTGTACTATCAAGAATTAGTATCATTAGAGGGGTACATTATCCTTATTTTTTCCTTGAAACTTCAATGGTCATCAGGTAATACTAGGTGATTTGTATCCATTTTAGTGTTCATCCAAAGCATTTAAGGAAAAATCCTTGAAAAAACATATTGATGTTACTTTAGAAATTATATATAAAACAAATTCTCCTTAATAATCATGGATACACTAATCAATTCATGTTTAAGGTCTTCTCTTATTCATATATTCACCTGACTAAACTCATCATTAGTGGTTGATATGACTTACTCAAATGTGGGAAGGTAATTAATATGGTCATCCTCTTCTTCTTCATACATCTTTGTGTCTGTGGAGACATTTTCATAAATGGTGGATAATCCAAAGACATCTATATCACTATCAGTATAAGATAGGTCATGGGAAGAGAAATTATCATCATTAACTTCTAGGGTCATCACAGGGAGATTTTATAGAAGAATATTTTCTCTTATGTTGTCACTACGGTTAGGAGGGGCCTTTACATTTGAGATAAAGTAGTATTACTCAATAAGGTTTAAAGGTATCATGTAATCAGTGTCATTCATACTCTAATGATTCATAGGTATAGTCCCCAATTCATTATAGGATGAAATATGCAAATTTTATTTCACCATTGGTAGTTTTTTTCCTTTTTATAAAAACCTACCATATCTTATATGGATTATCAAGACTCAAGGGGGTAAAAATCACCATCTAGTACACTGGATTTAAAAAAATGGGATATTTTAGGCACTGAATAAATTAGGAAGGTATAACTATGTGACTATTAAGATAAAGTCTTCTAAGAAGGTTATTATATTATGTGTCTTGTTAGATATCAATGAACTCAGTGTTAGAAAAGAGTTCCCAAAAACTAATACTTAAAAAAAATCTTCTTGAGAGGAATTTTCACTCTCTGTTAGTACCCTTTAATGGCTATCTTTATAAGAGTTAGATCCCCTTTTTGATATACATAATTTAGGATTGTCTGAATTAGAATATGGTTGACCCTAGAACCATTTTCAACTAGAGCCCATCGGATGTCGATGTTTTTGAGTTTATCAAAAACAAATAATGGTCTAATTTTTCCCTATATAACTTCAACCTAATCATGTTCCATGAATGAGATCATGACATTGAATTATTATACTATATTCTACAGTTACTAATCCTCAACTATAGTGAATTATGTGTCATAATATTGTGGGATCTAAAGGGCCTTGTTCATTACCTCTATGACATTTCCTGAATGATTGAATGAATCCAGGATTTTATAACTTCCACGGGATAGTTTTTATATATCCTAGAGTGTATTATATAACATAGTTTTTTGTCTAGTGATCAAGATATGTTCCTTGTAGTTTAACATCATGTGACTATGACATTGTCATGATATATAATATCATGAGGCTAGAAAATTATCCTACAATTTAATGTCATATATCATGGGAATATCATTAATTTTAATTTCATGATACTAAGATGTTTTCTTTTATGTTTAACATCAAATGACTTGGTGGTTTTTCATACAGTTCAATGTAATGCGACTAGGGTGTTGTCATGAATTTTAATTTCATGTGACAAGGATATATCATGCAGTTTAACATCATGTGTCTGGGATCTTTTCCTTGGATTTTAATTTCATGGTCAAGGACATGGTCATAGAAAAAATTATCAAGATTTTGGATTTTATATGGTTCTAGGTTGACAATTATTCATATTCTTTGAGTTTCAATATCATTAAATTCTCTTAATCATTAGTTTACATGATTCTAATACCAATATTTAATACTAAAAAACTCTCCGTTATGTTTCCATGACGTCAGTGGTAATGAAAGTTATTTTGAGGACTTATCAAACAAGCCTCACTAGATTCCTCGTTGTTGGTGATTTTACCCGATAATTCTACAAGGAATAATTAATTTACCTAGGGAAATTATTTTATTAGATGGAATATAACTTATGAATCTTGACATCAAGAGAAGGGAGACCACACTACTTCAACCACATTCTATAAATACATCTGGTGGAAATCACACATGGATAATTTTGAAATATATGGTTCATATACATATTCCATATTGGTTTAGGGGTAAGTGCTAATGCATTGGGTCCCTTGATTGATAAAGATGATTAACACTGATAAATGAAACTCCACTCACTTGAAGTATTTCTGGATGCGGTTGATGATAGATGGTTTATAAGGTACACTTGATGAGGGAGTGGAAAATATGGAAATTACCCCTACTATGTGGTTAATGGGGTATTAAATTTTTTAAAATTACATTATTCATGTGGGATGGGGTGAGGTTCAACAATGTCAATATTTCACTGAATGAGGGGATGAAAAAAATATTAAATTCTTTCAGCCCTGTGTGTGGGGTCACATCATAGTAAGGTGGGTTTCTACAAGAAGGTTCAAGGAAAAAATAATGGGGTTGATATCACAAGTTTATTCTGATGATTACTTACAAGATATTATTTTTCTCTCATTGGATTCAAGTTATATACACTACTGTATAAATTTCCTTTTTATCCTTTAGTGGCGGGCTAGACGTATCTCTCAAAGCACCCTTTTATATGTCAATGGTAGGAGGAATGGATAATTATGAGAGTATCGACATACACTATTGAGACTAAATATGCAACTATGAAATCCATATGCTCAATAGAATTGAATTCTAAAACAATAACATGGTTGATATTACCTTCTAGAGATGCATGATTGATATTATTGCGCCTCTATTTTCCGATTATGGAGGCAGAAGTTGGGCCAACATTCGATGACTCAAATGACTATAGGATAGTGTGATATTGTTTTGAGGATTTTTCTCATCTAGATTTAACGATATGCCCTATAATTAATTTGATATCATATTAATGGAGACATTAGAATAATGGTTCAACTCTTCACTAGAGTTACACATTTGATGTGTCAGTGCCTGATATTCCATTTGGTAGGATGGTTCCTACTGTACATTTTGATGGTTGAAAACTAATTATAATATTTGATGGGTTGGCACCCACTATACCATTTGGTAGGATGGATCCAATATTTAAGATGAACCGCTGGTAAAACATGATAAAAAATCCCCCAGTTCCATAGGTTGGGGTGCACCATGGGACTCCAACGTCACTAAGGCTACTTCTGATAATGTAACGACCTAATGTTTTTCAATGGAAGTTTCCTTCTTATATTTATGTCATAAAATAACATGTAAACACAACATAATGAACTACTAAGTGATAAGTGACCTTTAAACATAAGTTTGTCACTTCTGTGTTTGGAATTTTGAAAATCTGACTTACACGGTAGGTGTCAAGATGTTTTTTGGAGTCCGATAAAAAAAACTAATTTTTTTTGGTGAATAGTAACCTAACCTAATGAATAGTAACATACCCTTACGAATAGTTATATAACCAAATTAATAGTAAACTCACCTATTATAGTATAAAAATAATATTTAAGTTGGAAGTACAATATACATATGTTTTAGAATGAGCTAATAAATGTTTTAAATCTAGTTTTTGATAATAAATTATGATTTTAATTAAATATTAAAATAATAATATTTGGAAAATTATTTTTGAAAATGAAATTAATTTTTTGATTCTAAACATCGATAAATTGTTAGGGTGAATTTTTAAGATTTTTCTGAAATACTTGAATTTTTGATTAATAGTAAAATATAGTAATTTACCGTACATATATATTATAAGCTAAATAGACTATTAATAGCACCGTGGATGATGTCACCACCAATGTTTCTAATTCAAATGACCCATTTACTATTCTTGGTCATGGAATACTTACTATTATTTGTCTTGTGATGAAATAATAAATTATGGATTATAATAACATGAAATCCCCCCTCTCCTCCACTATAAAACCCACCCTTCACTCCCCCATCTCTCCACTCCTCTCAAGATCCATGAAATATATAAATTCTGCCCAAATCTATCCCCAAGGCCCTCCTCCACATAGAAAATCCCTCAGTCTCTTCAAAATACCAAAACCTCTCCCTTTAAGATGTTCTCAAAGGAGTAAGTCTCAAGAGGTAAATTCCTCTTCAAAAATTTCTTCTTTTATTTTTTATTTTTTTCCTCACCTACCTTCACCATAAAAGTATGATAAATCCAGTAACATACATGTACTGTAATTTCTTCATACTAGTGGCATATTTCATTATCTTCTCCCATTTCTCTACCCTTTTATTTGAAAGAAATGAAAGCACCGTTTGAGATGTGGTAATTTAGCAAATTCAAGGACAACAGTTTATCAATTTCTATTATTATCTTTAATTCTGCTCATGAAACCATTTGTGTAATGGTTTTAAAAGATTATTATATATGTAATATATCCTATTTTTGGTTATGTAATCTTATAGTACAAATGGAATTATGTTATAAATGAAAACACATTCTTTGTAATCAAACCCTCCGAATAACAAAAACAGTTTTCACTAAGGTTATATATGTAATAATTCAGAATCTCTCTAAGTAACCTAATTAAAATTAAAACCATGTAATTTCATGGATATGAAATATATAATATAACTTCAATTCTGTACAACAACATTCATCATGAATATAATCCAAAATATAAGTGAACCGATATTTATAGCCAAGTAAACAAATGAGCTCGAACAATGAAACTGAACCTTATAACTAATCAAAAAGGTTTTGAATGAACTAAAAAGGGTTATAATAAATAAAAAACATATATAATAGGTTATTTAATTACGAATTAATAATCATAATTGTTTATTCAGGTCATTAATAATAAGTGGAGAACACCACCACATTTAAGGTAAGGGATCATCTCCTTTTCTCTCTTAATCAAGATTGTCCTCTATACTATCCCTTTATAAGTGTACTATAAAATTAAGGGGTATGTTTAAGAACCTCCCCATACTTCCTTTTGGATTTATAAGTGATGAGAAACCCCATTTATCTCTCATTAATCCCTCTTGGTCACACACGACACCATGCCGATAAAATCATAAGGAATTCTACCCGAAACTTCTTTGTTCTTTCAGGTAGCCTTATCATTCTTTCAAAAATGTCGTTATCTTATCTATCTATGTGAGTATTATTAAATCTGGTGAGTTTTAAAATATTATTATATCAATACCCTTTCATCACATTCTTTCCGGGATATACATGATTTTGAAAGATTCCCTCCTTAGAACATCCTGATAAGCAAATCACATCTAAGGGGACTTCCCAAAATTTTTACCCAAATTTCAAGTGTTCTGTATCCTATGTATTAAATCAACATTGTATTTTTATTATGAAAACCTTATTGTTTAAATTCTGGTTTTATATAAATGAATGTCCTCTTTTCTATTTTAAAATATCTATTGTGTTTTCCTTAAAACCGCACAAAAATGTTTTAATGCTAATGTTTTTAAAATACATTTTTATATGTTTTCACTTATATTTGACACCTCATACCATGATATATGCCTATGTTACCCTATTAATGTCCATTTATGTTCTAAACCCTACCTTTCATGGACACTTTCGTGATACGCCCATTGGATATGTTTTTTTGTCCTGATTGTGGTACCCAATTATTTCTTTGGGTAACGTTATGTTTATTTATGGTTATTATGTATGATTATATATGTTGCAAGATTATTTATGTGGAAATAATATACATGAATATGTTGAGATGGGTGCACTCAGATAGGACTCTAATGCATCGGATAAGGATAAGTCTCATGAGATGCGATGTGAAACGGTATTAGCATTTAGCCTTGACCCATATTGAAATAGGAAACATGATTGGCGGTTAGCCTTGACCTATACTAAAGATATGATTTATGATTCTACAACATTTTTATGATTCCTTGTTTATAAGATCCCATGCTTATATTAAATTATTTTTATAAGTTTCATGCTTTGGATATCATTATGTCATGCCTCCTAACTCATGTGCTTGAGATGTATCCTTATGTTCATTCCTTTATTGGGATTTTTAGCTCATCCCTTTATTCATGTGTTCCCCATGGTACCCTATGCAGATGTAAGAGCTCAAAGGATGTTAGAATACCTTTATGGAAATTAAATAAATATGTTTTTTAGTCCAATGTTTTATGTTATATGTACCTAATCTTCCAAGACACTAGAATTAACGATCCTTAGCTTGTACTCTGATGATCAATTATGCTTAAAATCATGAAATGTTTTATATAAAATGCTCAGGTCTCAATAGTTGGTATCAGAGGATGGTATAGTTATTTATGGAGATTAGGAATAGAGAACATTAGTGATAACCTTAGGATGATACCATGTATAAGAAAACCGTCCTAAATTTTGGTGAGTATAGAGTAAGTGGTTTATCAAGAAAATACACTAGATACGAGCAGGTAGATGCAGCTCTGGCACAAATGTATCCATGGTTAAAACCTGAAAACACCAATTTGATCTAGACTCGAATGGGAACTATTGCATGACAATGAGCCTTACTGCCCTCTTGGTTACGACACTCCTGGGGGATATGCATCGATAGATTCATAAGCATAGTACAAACCATTATTAACGCACAAAAAGAAGCCCATGAGAATATAAGTTAAGAAATAGATCGAGGATGACCTAGATATAAACCTAAGGAATCAAAAGACAAGATATTCTTTTTCTTTATAAGTTCATACTTTTATGTTCAATGTTTCATTTTATGCACAATATATAATTATTCAAGACCTCTAATTATACATTCCTTTACTTGGTTAATGGCGGGAAATAGAAGAACACATTCCAACAACCAATGTGAGAGGTAATGTAATGATTAACCTAATTACATTCCTGATGCGATGGAAGTGGGTGCTGAAAACTTCATGTCAATACATGATCAGTTGGCTCGAGTTATGAATAATAACTTGAATAAGGTGGAACGTCCCCCTCCTCCAAGGAAAGAGCAAGTTGTTGTAGAATCCTTTATGCGGTAAAGGCCTCCCATGTTTAGCAGGTCTTATGATCCCATCCTTGTAGAATAATGGATTAACTCCATTGAAAATATTTTCTCTGTCATCCAGTGCTCGAAAGAAGAGAACGTTGTGCTGGTAGTCTATCATTTTTATGGGGAAGCTGATCAGTGGTGGAAATTGATCAAGAATACAAATTCCCAAGAGGAAATTGATTCCATAGAATGGGGTGAATTGAAGAGGATTTTTTTCAACAAATATTTTCCTCAAACCCTCCATCTCAAGATGGAAAGAGAGTTCCTTGGACTCAAGCAGAAGGAAGATGAGTCCATTGGGTCATATGAAGCAAACTTTACAAGGCTTGAAAGGTACGCCTCTGGCTTTGTCATGAACATTGAATGAAAGGTGGATAACTTCTTTAGCAGACTATAGTCAAGGCTATGAAAAGTGTTAGAAATTTTAGACTTCGAAATATATGAGGAGATTTTCCATTGTGCCCTAAAGGTTGAAACGATGATTGGAGACTCTTAGTGGTATCATGGGCCTAGTGACAAGAAGAGTAAAATGGGGAATAACATGGATGGTTCATCAAACAAATCCCATGATGGAAATAATCCTCAATTTCCCCTTTTCAAGAATTGTGGGAAGAAACATCTTGGTGACCATCTCAAGGGAACCAGGAATTGCTTCAAATGCCGAAAGTTTGGTCATCTGGACAAGAACTACATAAGGGATATGAAAAATCCTACTAATGCTGAAGAAGAATGGATGTTCAGATCAACACTCAGCCTGCAGTGCAGTTTTTTAACTGCAAGGATCTTGGGAATTATGTGAAAAATTTCCCTATGTTGAGGGTTGTCGGAGGAAATCAACAACAACCTCCAAGGAAACATGGAATGGGTTATGCTATCACTACTATTGAGGTGGAGCCAAAAAATGATGTGGTGACAAGTAATCTTGTTATTCATCCAACAATAGAAAACATACTATTTTATTTTGGTTTTACACATTATTTCATATCATGCATGTTTAGTAGAACTATTCAAACACAACCTCAAAATTTGGAAGAAAAGTTATCTGTGAGAATAGAGATTGGGGAAATTATCGCATCCATGGTTTATAACTCCTCCCCAGTTAATGTTTGTGGACTGAACCTCCCATCAAATCTTTTCATACTTTCTTTAATGGAGTTTGATGCTATAGTGGGCATAGATTGGCTATATTTGTACAAGGCTAACATCAGTTGTCGGGAAAGGGAGATTACTCTTCACATCCTGATGAATCCTCCCATTCCATACAAGTGCAAGGATGATGATGGGTCTCCTTTAGAATCTTTATCTCAAGTTTGGATATTTCTTCCTTATGAGCATGCATACATAGCTCAAATGATTGATACAAAGGAGAGAATCATGCTTGAAGACATGCCCATCATGAGGTATTACACTGATGTATTCCACGAAGAGTTGATCGGTCTTCTCCCTGACCGAGAGGTTGAGTTCTCAATTGAACATATCCCTGGATCTCTAAAAATCTAAAAGAATCCTTATAGAATGGACATCGTTGAGCTAGAAGAGCAGAAGAAGTAGTTAAAGGATAATATGGAGAAAGGTTTTATATGCCTGAGTGCTTCACTGTGGGGTGCACCAGTCCTCTTCGTCAAGAAGAATTATGGATCAATGAGCCTCTGAATTGATTATCGTGAGCTCAATAAAATCACTATAAAGAACAAGTATCCCCTTCCATGGATATATGACCTACTTGATCAGCTTCATGGGGCTGGTTATTTCTCTATGGTGGACATTCGGTCAGGATATCAATAACTAAATGTGAGGAAGGAAGATATTAACAATACTGCCTTTTGAACGAGGTATGGAAACTATGAGTTCATAGTGATTCCCTTTGGACTCAATAATTCTCCAATAATGTTCTTGTATTTAATGAATAGTGTCTTTAGAGATTACCTCCAAAAATTTGAGGTGGTCTTTATTGATGATATTCAGATATAATCCAAGAGAAAGGATAAACTTGTGGAGCATTTTGAAATTGTGTTAATGACTTTGCGAAGGGATAATTTTTATGAAAATAACTTTAAATGTGAGTTCTGGATGGAGGAAGTATCATTCATCGGGCATGTTATCACCAGGAAAGGAATATATGTGGACCCTTCTATGACAAAGGCAATTGAAGAGTGGTCGAGGCCAACTTCTGTGATGGAGATCCACATATTTTTAGGTCTAGCTGGGTATTATTGATTATTCGTGAAGAAATTTTCATGATTTTCAAACCCAATGACCAAGCTGAAACGGAAGGGAGTAAAGTGCATCTGGACACATGAATGTGAAGGCTGTTTCAAAGAGTGGAAAAAGAGGCTTATCACTCTGCCGGTACTCACACTCCCTTCAAGTGGAGAACTCGTTGTGGGTATTGTGATGTTTCTAAGAAAGGCTTAGGAATTTTGCTAATGGAAATGATATAGTCATATCCTATTCCTAAAGGCAGCTGAAAATCCATGAGCAAAACTATCCGACGCATGATCTTCAGTTGGCAGCTGTGATCTTTGCATTGAAAATCTGGCGGCATTATATCTATGGGAAAAAATGCAAGATATATACTGGACACAATAGTCTATAATATATATTCACAGAGAGAGAGATTAATATGAGCCAATGAATATGGATAGTTCTCATCAAAGATTATGATTTCTCAATCCACTACCATCCAGGTAAGGAAAATAAGGTGGCAGATGCTCTAAGTAAAAAGGATCCATCATCTTTATCAATGATGATAATTGAAAAGGATCTGATCTTTTTGGATTTGCAATGTATAAAAAGAGGAGTCATTAAGGGAGGAACATCATCAATCCTTTCTCAAATGATAGTTCAACCATCCCTCTTGGAGAAAATAAAGGTTTCTCAAAGAAAGGATGTGGAAATTCAGAAAAGGGTGGAAGTTGTTAAAAATGGGAAATCCTCTGACTTCAAAATTGATGAGAAAGGAGTTATAAGATTTGGGACACGATTATGTGTACCATATGATCCATAGACAATGAAGGAGATATTGAATGATGCACAAAGCTCAACATTCTCTATCCATCCTAGGTGTACCAAAATGTACTGTGATCTCCAAGAACACTTCTGGTAGGATAACATGAAGAAGAGATTCCAAAATATATATGAAGGTGCTTGGTATGTCAGCCAGTTAAAGCTGAATGAAAAAAGTCCAATTGTATGATGCTTCCATTTCCTATACCCATGTGGAAATGTAAAATGTTACTATGGACTTTATCAAGGGTCTCCCTAAGATGTTGAAGGGAAATAATGTGATATAGTTTGTGGTTGACCGACTCACCAAGACATCCCATTTCATCGCTATTTGGGATGATCTCTTGCTTGAACAACATGCAAAGTTATTTGTGAAGATAGTGGTAATACTGAATGGTGTTCCACTCTAAATTGTCTCTGGATGCGATCCAAGGTTCACATCTAAATTCTGGAGGAGTCTACAACATACTTTGGGTACTGAATTGAGTTTCAGCATGGATTATCACCCCCAAACTGATGGACAATATGAAAGGACTATTCAGACTCTTGAAAATATGCTAAGATCCTACTCTCTAGAATTCAACGATGGTTGGGATCAACATCTCCCATTGGTTGAGTTCTCATACAACAATAACATCCACTCGAGTATTCAAATGGATCTATATGAAGCTCTATATGGAAAGCGATGTAGAAATCCAAACTGTTCGGATGAAGTTGGATAAATAAGGCTACGTGGACCCAATATTGTTCAAGAGATGACAAAAAAGGATCAAGTCATCCAGAAACACATCAAAGCTGCTCAATGTTGGAAAAAGAGCTATGCTGACAACCGTCGAAGGGACTTTGAGTTCGACGTTGGAGATAAAGTCTTTCATCAAATATATCCATGGAAGAGGGTCATGTGATTCGTGAAGAAAGGGAAGCAAAGACCAAGGTATATTGGCCCCTTTCGGATCCTTGACCGCATAGGATCCCTGGCCTATCGTCTTGCACTTTTTCCAAATATGGCTCGAGTTCATGATGTTTTCCATGTATCACTCTTGAGGAAGTACATACCTGATCCCTCACATGTACTAAACTCAGAGGTGGTGCATCTGGAAGATGATCTCTCCTATGAAGAGCAGCCAGTAAAGATTCTGGATCAGAGAGATAAGGTTCTAAGAAATAAGACAACCCATCTTGTAAAAGTGTTGTGGAGGAACCATAAGTTTGAGGAAGCAACAATGGAACTAGAGGAAGCAATGAAGGAAAAGTACCCACATCTGTTTTTGGCCTAGAATGTAAAATAAAATTTCAAGGGAGAAATTTCTTAAGGGGGGAAGAATGTAATGACCAAAAGTTTTACAATGGACATTCCCTTCTTATATATATGTCATAAAATCACATGAAAACACAACATAATGAACTAATAGGTGATAAGTGACCTTTAAACATATGTTTGTCACTTTTGTGTTTGGAATTTTGAAAATCTGACATACACGGTTGTGTTCAAGATGTTTTTTGGAGTCCGATAAGAAAAACATAATTTTTAGAGAATAGTAACCTACCCTAATGAATAATAACATACCCTTATGAATATTGATATACCCTAATGAATATTAACCTCACTTATGATAGTATAAAAATAATAATCAAGTTGGAAGTAAAATATACCTATGTTTTAGAATGAGTAAATGCATGTTTTAAATCTGATTTTTGATAATAAATTATGATTTTAAAAAAATATAAAAATAATAATATATAGAAAATTATTTTTGAAAAATGGACTTCATATTTGCATTCTACACATCGATAAATGTTAAGGGTGAATTTTTGAGATTTTTCTGAAATACATGAATTTTTTATGAATAGTTAAATACAGTAATTTCCCGTTTATATACATTATAAGCTAAATAGACTATTCCTAGAATCATGGATGATGCAAAGACCCATGGTTCAAATTTACATGAACCATTTACTATTCTTGGCCATGTTATACATACTATTATTTGTCTATTAAAGAAATAATAAATTAAGGATTATAATATCATGAAATCCCCCCTCTCCTCCACTATAAAACCCCCCTTCACTCCCACTTCTCTCCACTCCTCTCAAGCTCCATTCCTTCTCTAAATTCTACCAAAATCTTTCCCCAAGGTCCTATCTCACTTCCAAAATCTCTCAACCTCCTGAAAACACCAAAACCTCTCCCCTTAAGAGGTTCTCAAAGGAGGAAGTCTCAAGAGGTAAATTCCTCTTCCCAAATTTCTTCTTTTCTTTTAGGGTCTTTTCATTTTTATTTTATTTCCTCACCTCCCATCACTATAATAGTATGATAAATACAACAACATACATTTACTATAATTTATTCATGCTAGTGGTATATTTCATTATCTTCTCCCCTTTCCCCAGCCGTTTATTTGAATGAAATGAAAGCACCGTTTGAGATATGCTAATTTAGCACATTCGAGGACAAAAGTTTATCAATTTCTATTATTATCATTAGTTATAGCCATGTAACGATTTGTGTTATGGTTGAACCAGATTATTATATATTTAATATATCCTATTTTTGGTTCTGTAATCTTTTGGTACAAATGGAATTAAGTTATAAATCAAAACACATTCTTTGTAATCAAACCCACCGAATAACAAAAATGGTTATCACACAGGTTATATATGTAATAATTCAACATCACTCAAAGTAACCTAATAAAAATTAAAACCATGTAATCTCCTAGATATGAAAAAAATATATTACTTGAATTCTGGACATCCACTTTCATCTAGCATATATTCCAAACGTGAATATAAGTGAACCGATCTTTAAAGCCAAGTAAAAAAATGAGCTCGAACAATGGAATTGAACATTATTGCTAATAAAAAAGGCTTTGAATGAACTAAAAAAGGTCACAATCAATAAATTACATATATAAGAGGTTCTGGACTTATGAATTAATAATCCTAATTTTTTTATTCAGGTCATTAATAACTAGTGGAGAACACCACCACATTTAAGGTAAGGGATCCTCTCCTTTTCTCTCTTAATCAAGATTGTCCTCTATACAATGCCTTCATATGTGTACTAGAAAATGATGGGGTATGTTTAATAACCTCCCCCATAATTCTTTCTGGATTTATAAGTGATGATAAACCCCATTTCTCTCTCATCAATCCCTCTTGGTCACTTCTGACACCATGCCGATAAAAGCATCACGAATTCTACCCGAACCTTCTTTGTTCTTTCGAGTTGCCTTAACTTTCATTAAAATGGTTCTATATTATATATATAAGTGATTATTATGAAAACATGTTAGTTTAACAAGATATTTATATCATGATCCTTTCATCGCATTCTTTCAGGGATATACATGATTTTGAAAGATTCCCTCTATAGAACTTTCCGATAAGCAAACATGTTTTAAGGGGACTTCCCAAAATTTTTAACCAAATTTCATGTGCACACTATCCTATGTTTTAAAAAAACATTATATTTATAAAATAAGTATTTTTATTATGAAATTTGTTTTCTTGAATTCTGGTTTTATATAAAATAATGTCCTCATTTCTATTGGAAAAGATCTAGAGTGTTTTCTGAAAAACCGCCCAAAAATGTTTCAATGCTAATGTTTCTAAAATAGATTTTTTTATATGTTGTCACTTATATTTGACACCAATTACCATTTTATATGCCTATTTTACCCTATGAATTTCCATTTATGTTCTAATCCATTCCTTTCATGGACAATTTAGTGATACACCCATTGGATATATTTTATGTCATGATTGTGGTACCCAATTCTTTCTATGGGTATCCTTAAGTTTATTTTTGGTTGATTATGTGTTATTATTTATGTGGAAAGTTTATTTATGTGTCATGAATATTCATAAATATGTAGTAGTGGGTGCTCCCAGATAGCGCTCCAATGCATTGGGTAAGGATAAGTCTCAGGAGATGCGATGTGAAATGGGGTTGGCGGTTAGGCTTGACCCGTACTAAAATGGGAAACAGGATTGGCGGTTAGCCTTGAACCGTAATAAAGATATGATTTATGATTCTACTACATTTATATGATTCCATATTTATAAGATTCCATTCTTATATTAAATTATTTTTATAAGTTTCATGCTTTGGATATCATTATGTCATGCCTCCTAACTCATATGCTTGAGAAGTATCCTTATGTTCATTAATTTTCTGGGATTTTTTGCTCATCCCTTTATTCATGTGTTCCACTGGGTACCATATGAAGATGTCGGAGCTCAAAGGAAGTTAGAATATCTTTATGGATATTAAATAAAGATGTTTTTTTAGTCCCATGTTTTATGTTATATGTACCTAGTCGTCCAAGAGACTGGACTTAACGATCCTTGGTTTGTACTCTGATGATTAATTATGCTTAAAATCATGAAATGTTTTATTTAAAATGCTCGGGTCACTATAGATAATTTCAGAAGATATTGGATAGTTATGTTTTGGGTTGATACTGGGGCCCTTTTATGGTAAACCAGTGGTCATCAGGTATATTGGATGTAACAGTGATATAAGACATCTATAGTGTTTCCTTATTAGGATACCCCTTGTGGAATCTACTTTTGGATTCCCCATTTTTGATTGTTTTTGTTGTTAAAAATTCCATAGATTATGCTTGAGGAATCATGGTTACAAGTTGATGTAGGTGACTTGAAAAGATGTGAGACCTCCTAGGTGGGTCTGGAGTTATTGAGTTGACATGTTGATTCTCCACATCCAAATCACTATATTTGGGATTTTATGTCTTGTTATTCCATAAGGAAAATCTCTCAAGTTAGTTTAATGTTGAAATAAGTGAGACTTATTATTATTTGACCTATCATTGGAAATAAAACTAGGGTAATTCATTATAAAAATTATTTTAGGTTCTAATTCTAATGTTCAGATGGATCAGTTTATATGGTACTCCTAGAACAAGGAATTCACCAACTGAAATTGGGGGTTTTTCACTGGTGACCATGTACATCGAGGCCTTAGTTCATGAAATTAAATGATGGACTATTGCCAAGATAAATGTGTTAACTAATTTTTTCCAGTAGCTTGAGATGTAATAAAGTTATTACCAGCTTTTCCATCAGGGATAGAATCTGTTTCACATTCTGTGATGCCATTTGGAAAGTATATAGTCTATGAAGTCATGTAGAGGAAACAATATAACTTATTAATGAATAATAATATATTAAATTACATGTATAGTAATTTATATTCATAGTTAAATGATAAAAAGGTGTTCCATTGATTAATTAAATGGTCAAAATAGTTAAATACATATCAGTTTCACCATTGTTTTTCATGGTGTTTTTGAAACAATATAGAAATAATTGAACAAGTAATTTTATCCTGTTTATCCCATGATATGGTTGAAACTATTAATGAATTTCACAATGGGTTGACAATTTTTTTCACAAAAACTTTATAAAGTTTTCACCCGATGCATGTTTATGGGTGATTGAGGGTGGTTAAAAAATCATTTTCATTGGATTTATTGTATTTTCTTCTAATGAAATATCCAAATAGTTCCCATAGTAATGAAAAGAAAAAAAAGCATTCCAAATAAAGGTGGTCAATTGGGTTTTAAATCCCAGTGACATTTATGAACTCACCTTGGTCAAAAATATGGTAGGTTGGGCTCAATACACCCTTATGGAGAAAATTATTTCTTTTTTTGGGTCTCACTTATAGATCTTCAATATTTTCTTGTAATCCTTCCCAATACTCAATATGAGATTGGTTTCTCTTATTTCAATCGCTTGATTAATACTATGCATTTATATCAACAACTGTGTGTTCTATAGGTTCTCCATCATTCCCATTTTCATTTATGATGGTTTATATTATATCCACGTTTTGGTGCTTTGGAGTTAATTTTTTTCCTGGGATGTAGTTGGAATATTGGAAATAGGATTGAACATATATGAAGGATCCTACATATCCTCTGATAACATGAATCAAAACCCATGTTGTTCACTTGAAATAGTTTAAGGATGTATTACATAAACTATCCATTCAGTTTAACATCATGTGTAAAGGATGTTAAAATAGGGCTTGATATATGAGGTGGTTTCCTATGAATATTTTTAATAGTTGTAATAATATTCATCTTTGTTCGATTATGGGTATTTTAATCATAAAATATACAACAAAATAGTCCTTCAGTGGGACTTTTTCATGTAAGGATACACTAAATATCATCATCAGGAGTATGAATAACAGGGTTAGGATTGAATGTAATCATACCAAATCCCAATGAAGGTCCCACTCTGGTTGAATCTTCTTCATTCTGTTTGTAAAATCATCATATGTTTCTAATCCCATGTGAGTAATTATTGGTGTGATAAATAAGAAATAGTAGATGATAAGACTCATCACCTGAGATAATGTTATTTTGGTGATTATACCATAATGTTTCCCTTTAAAATATATTATTACGAGTCTGATATAGGATATGGTATACAAATAGAGCCCTAGATATGCCTCTTATGTATCTAATTTCACTACCACAAAAATAGTTTTTCATAGCACCCCCCCTTTATCACCGCTTTTTTTAGCGCTGATAAAGGGATCCCCTTTATCAGCGCTTGTTTAGTAGCGCGGATAAAGGGTCGGCTTCAAAAGAAAATTAACAATATATTAATATATTAGTATATAAATATAGTTATATTGATATATAAATATAATATATAATTTTTAAATATATTTTAGATAAGTATAAATGTATATTTACACATATTATACTTAATATATAAGATATTTAGTGAAAATTGATTCCTAAAAAATTAAAAAATATTTTTAATTAATAATTTGCTAATAAATATGGAGTAATAGTCATTTAATAAAACTTTGAAGACTAAATAATTTAAATAAATTAAATAAAGATCCAAAGTATGTTGAAAACACAACTCAAACTTCAAACAACCATAACTTTTGATCCGGGTGTCCGTTTCAGCTCTACCACATATCAAATCGAAGCCTGCGACAAGCTCTAAGTCATTGTCATTGGGGTGACCTGGTCAAGGGGTTTTCGAGGCCAAACGAGGCACAAAAGCCTGCAAAACTGAGTTTTTAGTCGGGGTACCCTGATGTTTTAACATTTTGTAGATTTTTAACCTCGTTTATGGGGGTATTATTGATTTTTTAGTCGGGGTACCCATTATCAGTGCTAAAAAAACGCTGATAAAAGTATCCCTTTATCAGCGATTTTTTTAGAACTGATAAAAGGGGTCATTATCAGCGCTTTTCGGAGCGCTGATAAAGGGGACCCCCCTTTATCTACGCCGGCTTTATCAGCGCTTTTTGTAGCACTGATAAAGGACATTTTTAGCACTGATAAAGGCTGTATTTGTAGTAGTGTTTATAATAGCGATGAGTGTTCTTGTAAGTTTGTTCTTCCATATCCCACTGATGGGTTTGAAGTATTAGAGGGAGCGATTGAGGCTATCGCATAAAATAATTCCCATGTATAGTTTCAATTATCATCCTTTAATATACAAGTTAGGAATGTAGACATATGGGAGGGTTCAGTCACTTGAGTTAATAATAATTTTTATATGGAGTAACTTACACCAGGGTGAATTCCCTATGGATATTGGGCCTTAAGAAGAAATCACAATGATACTTTTTAGATAGGAATTAGATTCATCAAAGTTCATTTTCCCTATAACCCTATGATTCAATGGGATACGAGATTACACATTCATATATTATTATTATCCTTGAGGTTTAGGAATTTTAGGGGCTTATTCCATGATAGATTCCCATATTACATGTTCATTTTTTATCCTCTGATGGGTATAGAGAGCTGATGACCATAAAAGGTCTACTGGATATTATTTATTTGACATGGAAGGAATGTCCTAAGGAATAACATAAATAGGGTTTCAAGAGTTCATAACCCTTAACAATTAAGGAAACTCCACTTATAAAGGGGTATCCATATGAATATTATCGAATGGGGGTTATAATGGTGTATTTACAAGTTTGTATGTTGGAAATGGTAGATATGTTTGCCTGAAATGTCTTGGTTGTCTGTCCAACATGTCTTGATCATCTTCCTATCATGTCTTGAATGACTAATCTAAAGGCTTATAGTGTCTTTATGAAATGGTAGACACATCCACGATTGTATGCCTGGCATGTTTTAGATGATTCATATGAACAAAGTTTACATGTGTAAGGCCTTTTTCATAATCAACCTGATATGACCCTAGGATGTTGCATGATAAACCTAGATTCTATGGGATTTACTCATATGATCAAATTAGACATTTCCATTTCATTTCATTTTATCAACTAAATTTTCAATGATGTCGTCAAATGATCAATGTGCCTTGTTTATGACGCCTTCTCATTATCGACCTGACTTGTTTGGGACATCTATAGCATAAAAATAGATTATATAGGATGTATTTGCATAATAAATGTTACTTTTATATAGACGATCACCTGAAATTGTTAACATGTCAAAGGACTATCACATGAAAATGTCAAAATTTATAGGTCAAAATGTGGGCATCACAAGGCCATTGAGCAATGTGATAGAGTGATTTTATGATATTCATGTAATGGATGTATCATGAACATGGTAATAATCATGTATATGGAAAATATTTTAGGTCAAATGGTTTTCATTATTAGAGGAGGTAATATAAATATGTTCATATACATATGAGTTTCATATCCTAAGGACTGTTCACATAAAAATATATCTTACAAGTGGGTGTCCACACTGCATGGCTAAAGGTCTGAAAGGGAATTACATGAAAATGTAACATTTCTTGGGACACACACATGTCTTAGGGTTACCTAATTATGGAATTACATGATTATGATTCTTTCATGTGATTCACATGACCTCAAGCAGGGTTTTTAAAGTGGTTATGTGAATATATGAAAGGGGTTCATATTAGATCCACAACATGTGTAAAGAGAGCATGGAAGAGGGTAGTTATTCTATATGAGGCCACTATGTGACCAATGGGAGTGTTTCAAGGGGGAATGTGTGTCAAGTAATCCATGTACAGGGCTCCATGAAATCATTATTGGCCTGACGATTTGCATGATCCCTTATTCAAGACTTCATGTTGGCTTTTCATTTCCATTAGTTCTCATGCACCTTAAAGAAAAATGTCAAGGAGGGATGTTCGTGTGACAAGGAAAAATATCTGTGGAAATTCATAAAAGAATATATTTTTTTCCTTCACATATGATTAACATGATTTTATATTTTTGATGTGACAAAAGGATCTTCATTTGATCAAATGAGGTACTATTGAAATGGAATCCAATGGTGGGTTCTTATGACAGCAGTCTTGTGGTTACCTAGAGTCACTCTTTGGAGGCAATAACTAGCTTCTCTTCTGTGTCTTCTCTAATTCCCCATCATATTTCTCTCTTATTCTACCCTTATGTGTATCTATTTTTAAGATAGAAATTTATTTATATAGGTGGATTTTGGAAGAGGATTATTCCTCTTTGCATGGTAAGGGTGTTGCATGCGTGGGATTGAGGCAATGGATAACTGGTAATTAGAAACCTATAACATTCATGAGATCAGATTAATGATTCAATTCACACTAGGATAGATATGTGATTTCATTATTACTTCATGGTGGATTAGTTTGTCTTTTTATGATAGTTTTTCATGTGGATTCATGATTGATTCATGCTATAGTTTCAAGGAACTTGTCATCAGTCCATGACCTCTATTCACATTTAATTTAGTAAATAGATTTTTAGTGTGATTTTCATAATTTCATTCCTGTGATCACATTGTGTCATGCACGATGTTTTGGATGTCAGTCTTTCTCAACATCACATGACTAATTTCCCATGAAAGGATAATGTAAATGATGAATGTGGAAGCTTCTCATAATGAAGAGTTATGTTTTTATGTGAATATGGTAATGTTAGAATATCATTTAATGAGTTTCATCCCAGAATCACATGATCCTTTATTTTTATAGTCTTGTATCCAAGAGACTCAAGTGACTGACTTCCTATTACAATTTTTGTTTTCCCCGAAATAAGTAATACAAGAAAATGATGTTTCATGCATGTATTTGAGATGTAGATCATGTGTATTTATTATTGGTTTGATTATCAGAGAAGGAGGACATGGTAGTTGTCGAATTTCAGGGTTGAAGGACTATCAGGTTTTACTCGTTGTGTTGAACCAGTGGTGTCCATAGTGTTGTAGTTGGTTGGATGTTAAATATGACACTAGAGGATGATTAGATGGCTTGGATTGGATTGATCAGACGATGGTGGTTCTATAAGTATACTTTTATGAATTAAAAACACACATGAGACAAGTCAACCCACATAATTATTTCATGTGTAATATCCATGCTATTAAAATATCTCAGATCCACCAGTCTCCATAAGCGAATACCTGGTCCATCTCTTGATCACCGCTGATACTGCCCGATGTCATCCCATTATCCCACTGCGCTGTCACCCTATGGTGTAACCATGATCCTCTTATTCATGCTCATCCATAAACAACCCTTTTCTCCCATGAAATATGGAAAATCTATAACCCTTTTCAGGGTTGAGGTTACCCCCTCATGATTTTGGTTTGATCATGCTTATCCAGCAAACCATGAAAGGGTATTCATTTTTAGTAAGGGCATCCATAATACATTGCATAATTTAGTAAGTAAAATGAATATAATAGGGGATAAAAAAATAATCCCTTATAATGTGAATCAAATCCCAAGCCTCATATTTGAGGATTCTATTTTTGAGTCCATAATGATAGGTATATTATACTTTTTTCATGGGATTTATATTCCTTTAATCTTTGATGGAAAATTGAATAGTGAAAAATTATGCGTCCCTTAACCTGGTAATACTGATAGATTTAATGAATATATAATAATTATATGATATAATAATGATTTTTAAGAGTTATTTATAATTTAAATTTATTTTATTTCATCTATTTTAAAGTGAAAACTTCATTCATGCATATGTATAACCATCCTTCTCCATGAACAGTGTAATTCATTTTTATAAATCCAACATTTATGTAAGAATATATATATATATATATTTAATATTTAGAATATTAATATCAATTTTTACATTATGGGGATGATAGAAAAAAGATAAATGTATAAGGGCATGAACTATTGAACTAAAATTCTCATGGTAAAAGAAACATTTAGCACCCAAAAATAAGAATTTTATTAAGTATTTTTTAGTAAATTCGTGTTTTGATATTATAAATGGAAAATATATGATATTATAAGTATTTATATGCTTCTGATATATAATTATAATAAATTTAAAATTATTATACTATAGGTTATAATTTTTTCAAAATATGTGGAACTCGTCTAGTTAATGGTTTATCATCTCAAATTATCTTCATTGGGTTATTTGTTATGTTATTCACCAATATTATCTAATGAGGCCTTTATATAGAAACTTTTACATTTATTATCATGAATATATTTATGATAATTTCACTTAATGTTTTATTTGAATTTATTCTTTCATGGGGCTTATGATTCAAAAGATACCAAAGTGGTATCAAATTTGTGATTCAATCCTATTTTAATCAAGATTTGTTATGATTGAATTTCCATTGAAAAAATTATAAGATACTAATTGAATAAAAGAATTTTTTTTCCTATGTTTATTAATATAAATTATGTTTTTTCTTTTCATTTTCCACACATTAAGTACTGAGGATTCCTAAGGAATGTTTTTATGAAAAAAATACATTATTTCTCTCTTTTTTCAAATGCCCATTCTCTTCCATTCCCATGTTTTCTAAAAACCATATCTAAAATATTTTTACTATTCTACAATGATTATTTGATGACATTTTTATTAGTGTTTTAATTTTTAAAAATGATTTAAAATGATTCTTCTTGTAATTTTCTAACTAATGTACTTTTTGAATTTTCAAAAAAGTGTGAAAGGAAGGACTTCCATGATTTAATACATAACTTTTTATTTGAAATTTTTTTTAAATTTTAAAGGAATCTTCAATATCTTATTTTAATGTTATGATCTCATGAATTATGTTATTTTATTCTTTTATTATTCCTGATTTAGGATCTTTGATGATTTAATACATAAATTTTTAATATGATTGTTGATATGCATGGTATGGTTTTAAAATGTTATGTTCATGTTAACTTACCCTTGTGAAATTTGTATGCTCATGTGATCATTAATATCTCCTTTGTTTACCCTTTTTTAGAATTTGAGCACACCCTTTCTTATGTTTCTTTTCCCCAATTTGTGAATAAAAGTTTAAAATATGATTTTTCTAGGAAGGGTTTGATTTATAATGAACTCTGTGGGATATTATGTAGATATTTTATGGACCTTATGATTATGTATCCAAATTTTAATTTAAACTAATACTTTATGATTAATGGGCATGTATTTATAATGTATTTCAAATAATCATCTAATAATATGTAATATCTATGTATGAAAAGGCTAGGTGACTTTAAAATCTAGTCATTTTAAATATAATCATTCCAAATATTTTGGTTGGTCATATGTCCAAAAGTTATACTTAATTATTGTTTTTATATAATAAATTTTAAATAATATAACTCACAATGAAATAGAAATATGATATCGAAAGATTATAAATATAGATTTACAAGTTATTTGAAAATATTATTATCATTTTTTAAATATGTTTATTTGTATATATAATATTCAACCAAATATTTCATTATCAATATATTATTAATAATAAAATTTAGAATATAAATAATTAGTTAATGGTATCCGTTATAATGTATATAGTATAGATGTAATATTTATTATCAAAGAACTATTTTTTAAATTATTTTATATTTTGTTATAATAATATAAAATTAAACCATAAAGTATTGTTATATATATACAAATATATAGACATCTCTTAAATTAGAAATTGATATGAATTAATATTTAGAAAATATATTGTTTAAAATTCAATTTTCAAATAAAACCATTTTATATTTATAAGTAATATTTTTCAATCTTAAAGATAAATATATTAATCTTAAAATTTGAATTTTATACAAATAAATTCAGTTTTTATTGAATATTTATAAATTTTTATAATATGAATAGTATATATTTTTTGGAATAATCAATTTCTGGTGAATACTAAAAATACAGATTTATCTAAGAATTACCACCTTTGAAATTACAATAATGATTTTAACATTTAAAAAACAATTTTTATATAAATAATATATAATTAATAAGTAGTAATAATATATTGGATAATAAAATTTTTAATTTATAAAACATTTGTTTAACAAATTTGAAACTCACAAAATATATCAAAATAAAAATATTATATGTTTTTATAAAAACATTTAGACTTTTGATTTTAGAAATTAAATATAACCAAATATATTTCATATTATAGATAATCATTGTCACGACCCGTCCTCAGGGCCCGTGCTATGACTACCCCAATCCCGCCTTCCAAAGGCCGGGGGCTAGTGACTAACAAAAGAGGCGTAAATCCCTAAGGTGGGAAGGCATTTCCTTTATGAAAGAAAAAAAACAAAATAGAGTCTGCAATAGTTGTAAACACCAAGTAAATACGGAATACAAAAAGTAAGTGCTGAAAGGATAGTGCCAGAAATACAAACCCAACAGTAAGTACAGCACAACTAAAAAACTAGTACAGCTGCAGAAAAGTAAAACATAAACTACTGAGTCATCCTCTAGAAATCCCACCTGAATGGTGGGTATATATGGCCACCTCGGGACCGTCCGTCTTCCCCATGTACGTCTCACCATGTGGTCCACCTCCGGGTATCATCCAGCTCTACATGTTCCATCCTCAATCAATGTTGTCTGTCGTTTGCATCCAACACAACGTAATGCGGGCATAGACCGTGCATGGGTGGGTATACGATACTCAGTAGGGACCCTGAGACCACCGAAGGTCTCCCAGAATCCACGAAGGATAAAACACAAAAGGAAAGATAAAATCATTAAGTATCAACCAACTCTAATTAGGTATATTACCATACATATACCTAAGTTAGCATTCTCAATTTGGCTCTAACTCTCGAGCACAAGCACAACCCAGTCCACACAGGAAGTAATGTCAATCACATTGATGTTAATGATTGAAAGTCAATACTCAGAACACAAAGGTATAAACAACTTAAAGAGAGTAAGAGATGATTAGTTGTAGCTACTGAATCATTTATCACTATCGAATGACAGATACCCACAGAAACCTAAAACAACAGTATGTCTTTGTTATCAAACCCACAGAGGATTCAGTCCCCTGTCGTTGTTGTCGAACCCACAGAGGATTCAGTTCAGTCACATTGTAGTCGATCCCACAGAGGATTCAGTCCAGTCTTGTTGTAGTCGAACCAATTGAAGATTCCAGTACAGTAGTCGTCGCTTCCGAACCCACAAAGGATTCATGTACTGTTGTCGTCGCTTCCAAACCCACGGAGGATTCCAGTACAGTTTTCGTCCCTACCGATCCCACCGAGTATTCTAGTATAATTTCCGTTGTTGCCGAACCCACGGAGGATTCTAGTATAGTTGTCCTCGCTGTTGAACCCATGAAGGATTCCAGTACAGTTGTCGTCGTAGTCGCAGCAAGCTCTAGGGCTTCCGCACACAACACAATCGATTCTGGGAGGGTCCGCTTGTTTTGCCAAGAGGTCAATATATCAACTATCATGAATTCCAGAGTTGATGTATTCTAAAGTTTCATCTCATCAAAATAAACCCAATGCGATATAGGGCACGTCAATCAGACGCTCAGTTTGAGAGTTATTGTCTTTTCTGTTCTGAGGGCTCAGTTGGAAATACGCTCATTCCAAACCCGGCCATTTTCAAAAGTTGTCCAAAACTCCCATAGAATATCATAAAAAGGACTACCTTGTCCTAAGGGTCTCAATTCCACAAACGGCGCGTTGATCAGACGCGTGGTCCTTATGTTATTCACGATTTAGAGAAATGGGCACGACCCGACAAGCCTGGTGGGTTTGAGGGTCGGCCCGCCCAAAATCGGTGGGTCCGACCCGGCTAAGGGGTCATCCAAGCCTGAAAATGCGCATCCTGGCTCGGTGGGGCTCATCCCGGCCAGTGGCAGGAAGCCCGGACCGCACAAGGGTGTGGCACGACCCGGTCGGCCGGGCGGCTGAGCGATGCGGGGGGGGGGGGGGGGGTGCGGCCCCCCGGTTTCCCAAATCGGTGGCGCTGCTCGCCTGTCCGGACCACAAAAGTCGGCCAGTCTTCCTAGTGCGAGCAGCTTGTGGTTGCAGGCTGTGAACCCTCTGTCATGGCGCCCATGAGCGTCGTGGCTCCTTCCGCATGGCCGGCGGATTCATCCATCGAAGAGGCCCGCCTGGTGCGGGCTGCGGTTCTCCACAGCACAGTGCCGAGAGGAACCGCGGTTCCACCGTCCCAGCCTTATACAGTCGGCCAGTTCTTCCTCGGCTGAGTGGCTCGCGGTTCTTCCGCACGCAGCCAGCGCGTGGATGCCGCCATCGATCTCCACCGCCTCCATTCTCCAACACCTCCCTTTGTGAATTAAAAATCAAGAAACAATGGAGGGTCATCAGTCCGTGTTCGTTCAGCCCGCACCCTCCGCGTTAGGCTGTAACAATTGTCCATAGAAAATCATTTTCATTCAACAAGAACTAAGGTATAATTTATTCAAATTAAATTATACAAACACCCTACCTCGAATTCAAGAGTGGAGCATGTCAATGAGTTGTGGAAGAGAAGCATCACGGAGGTTGGGCGTCGTGGAATGTTGTCATAGACGACGTTTCTCATGAGTGTTTTCTTCTCCCTTAATGCGAAGAAGAAGAATGGCTGAAGGAATTCCTCAAAATATTGTTCCAGTTGATGAGAGGATATCGTTCTTCATGTTCTTTGTTGGTGAGGGAGGAAGCTCTCTTCCAAATTCTCCAGAGGTTTTCCTCATCCAAAATATTATCCATGTCCAATATTTTAATAAAGGTTCCTCATTTTAATATTTTCAATGCAATTCAAATTGTCTCAAAATGAGATTCCAATTAATTAATTAAGTCATTAATCTAATTGGGTTTTCTAACTTAATGAGAGCGAGGTGGAGAGACTCCACCATAATAAATGAGGGGGAGTTATCAAATAAATTAAAGGGGGTGTTAATGGGGAGTTTGAGGGAGTCGAAGAGTTAGGGCCTCGTGTGGGCCCCACCAAACATTATCCTCTCATGGGAGGTTATGTGGGTGTGGGCCCCACCTATAACTTCCCCTTGGGAGGAAATAACCAGCACTAAATAATAAAATTGTGTACCAACAGTTTTATTATTTTAGTATGAATTCCTAAAAAATTAACTTTCAACCCACATAAAATGAAACTGCGGTAATGGTCCCCTTAAGAGAATATCGTCACTTTGAGTTCATCGATGTCCTTAGTTTTCAATTCCAAGCACTAGTTCATATGATAGAAAAACCCGCATATACGTTTACTGAATGTACCTGAACAAAACTTCAGAAATTGATTCAAGGCACACCGGGCCTCGGAATCAGGCACCGTCAGAAACTATGTACTTATAAAATTCCAAACAATTAAGAAAGAAAATCCCTGAAATTTCCGAGTCTTTACATTACACCCACATTAGGGATTTACATCCTCATAAAGCTAAAACACACACTAGGGAAACAATGGGGGTACTGAACACGTAGCTGAGCCCCCACCCCCATGGGCTCTCTTGGAGGTTCCCTTGCTGCCAGCAAACGTGCACTAGAGGAATCTACCAACCACGTAGGACCCTCTCTTATCGATACTAGATATCTACTAGGACCCTTGTGAATATCACCCCATCATCGATGTCCAGCTGCCCATGGTCAATGATGTGGGAAGGGTCGTGTACGTATCTCCTCAACTGAGATACATGGAAGATTTCATGCACCCGGTGCAACTGAGGTGGAAGGGATGGGGGGTAAGACACCTCGCCTACTCTGCTGAGGACCTGGAAAGCTCCGATGAAGCTCAGAGACAACATAACGCGTCAGCCAAATCTCTGTAGACCTCGTCGAGGTGAGACCCATAGAAAAACCTAGTCGCCATCCTTGAACTCTAGTGAACTTCATCTCTTATCCGTATAGGACTTCTGTCTGCTCTGTGCAGTCTTCATCCTCTCCTGGATGATTTGCACCTTCTCTGTTGTAGTCGGAACCATCTCTGGTCCTACAATTGCTGACTCCCCAGGGCTAGTCCAGCACAGAGGTGATCTGCACGGTCGGTCATACAGTGCCTCGTAAGAGGCCATCCTGATGGTGAAGTGGTAGCTATTATTGTACGCAAACACCACCAAGGATTAATGATCCTCCCAGCTGTGACCAAAGTCTAGGTCACATGCATGAAGCATGTCATTGATATTCTGGATGGTCCACTCAGTCTGACCGTCCGTCTGAGGATGGAAGGCTGTGCTCAAATGAATTTGTGTCCCAAAAGCCTCTTATAATCCCTTCCATAGCCGGGAAGTGAATCAAGCATCTCGATCGAAAATGATAGATGATGGCACACCATGAAGCTATACGATCTCCTGAATGTAGAGGCATCCCAAGCTCTCCACTGAGCCCTTCTCTCTGATTGGTAGGAAGTGGGCTGACTTGGTGAGTCAGTCTACGATCACCCAGATATAGTCGTGTCTCCTAGACGTACGTGGAATCCCTATCACAAAATCCATGGATATCCCATCCAACTTCTACTCTGGGACCTCTAAGGGTTGTACCAAGCCTGTTGGTACCTAGTGCTCCACCTTCCCTTGATGACAAGTGAGGCATCATGAAACGAACTCAGATACTACCTACTTTATACCCGGCCACAGGTAATGTTTTCCGAGGTCCTGATAAATCTTCGCCACTCTTGGATACACCGCTAGAGGGAAAGTGTTGAACCCCCTCAGCACCTCCTCCTGTAGTACAACTGGTACCATGGTATGTCCCCTGAAGAGGATGACATGCTCCACTCCGTCAGAAAAATCCATCAGGTGCCTACCCTAAGGATATATGATCACGTAGCGTCTCACTGTCAACGTCCCCATGTTGTGCCACTTTGACTCGATATAGGAGTGGAGAGGTGATTACAGGAGAATGAAGAAAAGATGATCCATATCTATCCACAAAAGACATCTGCAACATGGAAAGCTACTCTATCGCATCTCCTAGTAGTTGAATTCCCGATCTTCTACTGAGAGCATCAATTTCAACATTCCCCTTCTCAAGAGTATAGACTATCTCAAAGTCATTGTTCTGGAGGAACTCGAGCCAATGTCACCGTCTCAAGTCCTGGTCCTTCTACGAGAAGACACAATTGAGACTTTTGAGAATAGATTAAACCGTAAATGGTTCTCTCAACAAACCGTGGCAGTGACTAGACATTTGTAAAGAACTCGACTACACCATTTTTCACTTACATCCTAAAAGAGTTGCTAATATTTCTCCTTTTCCAAAAAGATAAATCCAGTCTCATCCCTTGGATGAACCACGTTATTTGCCTAATACAGTCAATCCTGACATGAACGGAACTATTTCATGCCATGGACGACGTCATAAGGCCTAGACGCTACTACCAAGAGATCCAACCATTACTCTCGCCTCCAAGGATCGAGTCACACTGTCGGCAGTAGTGTATGATCACTGGGTCTCCTCCAGTCAGAATCTCTAAAGTGAGGGTCAAGTCAACTGTTTTTACTGGAACCTCTCAGTATGAACCACATAAAAAGTACATGGAAGAAAATGTCACAAGAACAAGTGTGTTTTATTACTGTAGCTCATAGTACAAGGGCACAAATCACCCACAAACAATGACATCAATGAATCTAGAAGCATCATAAACAAAGGCCTCCAAGTCTAGAGATAGTCCCGCTATTGTCCACTTGCTACACGACAAACTCCTCTACTATGTACGCATGATCCCGGCCGACATCCATGGTCGATCCTCTGCCTCTGCCTAGAAGGTCCCTCTACTTCATGATGCTCATCTTCAGGATGGGTTGGGAAGTCTCAAGCCATGTGACCCTGCTCACCGCATGCATTACACTGCCTGCTCCTCATATGGCTGGCTCTATTTCGGGTGCCCTACACAATAAAACCTATATCATGAGGTCACCCACCTGATGGTCTGCCACGATTGGAACTCTATGACATCTGTCTACTACCAGCTATAGAAGACTCTTCTACATTCGGAAATCCCTACTAATAGAGCAGTATCTCTTGAGCCCGCACAGAGCGTAGAGTCACTGGTACAAACTCTGCCCCAAAAAGACCCTCGAATTCTCCTTAGGTGAGAGTCGCCTCATTGTAAAACTAGAGCATCAGACTCCACCACCTCTCAGCGGCTACCAAAATGAGACTAACAGCTAGGTACACCATTAAGTTGGTGGGTGTCCCAACTGTGTGGAAAACTCGTGCTATAAACTCCATCCAACACCTAGATGTTTGAAAATCTGACTTGCCTCGAAACTTTAGAGGCCTCTATCGGTAGAACTCGTGCAATGCACTCAGGCAGTGTGCAATATCTGCTGCTTGAGATAGTGTTATTGGTGGTCTAGCAGGTAGAGGTTCCGCTGGTACCTCCACTCTGATGGGGCCCTACACCGAGGCCTCATCGCTCGGTGAGCTACCATCTCATACATAACTCGAAACCCTAGCTGGATGCCTTTGTGGGGCCATCCTGAAAAGAAACATGTGCGCCATAGTCAAAAAAATATACTTGGTGAGATGAATCAAAGTGATCACAAAGAAAACTTTCAAAACACACATGCAATCAGTATTTTCAGGCACTGAGTCAGAAATAAGAGGTCAGGGTCTTGGTGTACGGATACGTCGGTCGCCGCACCAATACTGGATTCCCTGAACAGAAACCCTCACTCAATACTCTTAACACTATTGATTCAATGAAAATAATGACCAGATTCTTGAGTTATGTGGTTTAACTGACTCCTCTGATACCAATTTTTCATGACCAGTCCTCGGGGCCTGTTCCATGACTACCCCAAGCCCACCTTCCATAGGCCAGGGGCTGGCGACTAGCACCAAAAGCGTAAGTCCTTAAGATGGGAAGGAATTTAATTTATGAAAGTAAACAGACACAACATAGTATGCAATATTAGTAAACACTAAGTAAATACTGAATACCAAAAGTAAGTGTTGAAAGGATAGAGCCAGAAATACAAGTCCAATACTAAGTACAGTACAACTGAAAAACTAGTACAACTACAGAAAAGTAAAACAGCAACTACTGAGTAGTCCTCTGAAAATCACACTGGAAGGGTGGGTACATATGGCCACCTCAGCACCTTGGGACCGTCCGTCTGCTCCATGTAGGTATCACCAAGTGGTACACCTCTGGGTACCCTCTAGCTCTACAAGTCTCCTCATCGATCAGTGCTACCTGTCTTCTGCATCCAACACAATGTTGTGCGATCATAGCTCATGCAGGGGTGGGTATATGATACTCAGTAGGGACCCCGAGACCTCTGAAGGTCTCTTAGAATCCACGAAGGATAAACCATAAAATGAAAGATTCAATCACGAAGTATCAACCAACTCTACTTATGTATATGCCCATACATATACCTAAGATTACAATCCATGTTTGGATCAAACTATCGAGCCCAAGTACAAACCAGTCCACACAAGAAGTAAAGTCAATAACATTGATGATAATGATTGAAAGTCAAGACTCAGGTCACTTAGGTATACACAACTTAAAGAGAGTATGAGATGATTAGTTGTAGCTAATTAATCATCTATCACTGTTGAACGAAAGATACCAGCCGAAACCTAAAACCATAGTATCTCATTGCTGTCGAACCCATAGAGGATTTAGTCCACTCTCGTTGTTGTCCAACCCATGGATGATTCAGTCCAGTCTCGTTGCTGTCAAACCCATAGAGGATTCAGTCGAGTCTCGTTGCTATCGAACCCATGGATGATTATAGTACAATATTCATCGCTGACGAACCCACGAAGGGTTTCAGTACAGTTGTCGACTCTACCGAACCCATGGAGGATTCCAATAATGTTAACTTCACTGTCGATCCCATGAAGTATTCCATTATAGTTTTCATATCTTTCTAAACCACAATGGATTCTGGTACAGTTGTCGTCGCCGTCGAACCCACGGAGGATTCCAGTACAGTTGTCATCGTAGTCGTAGCCAGCCCTTGGGTTTCCACACACAGCATGCTCGATTCCTGGAGGGTCTACTCCTCGAGACAAGAGGTTGATACATCAACTATCATGAATTCCATAGTTGATGTATCCCGAAGTTCCGTCTCGTCAAAAGAAATCCAACGTGACAGACAACGCGTCAATCGGACGCCCGATCTTAGAGTTATTGGCTTTTGCCGTTCCAGGGGCCCAATTGGAAATACACTCATTCCAAACCGAGCTGTTTTCCAATGTTTTTCAAAACACACGTAGAGTATAAAAAATGGGCCGCCTCATCATAAGGGTCCCAATTCCATAGACGGCGCGTCGATCGGACGCGCGGTCCTTACGTTATTCATGTTTAAGGGAAACAGACCCTGCTCAACAAGACCATTGGGCTGGTGGGTCCGCCCGTCCTAACTCGGAGGGTCCGACCTGGATAAGGGGTCATCCTGTCCTGAAAAAGTGCGGCCTAGCCTCATGGTGCTCATCCCAGCCTGTGGAAGGCGGTCTGGTCGGTGGGGCACGGCCTGGTCCGACTGGCGGGGCCTGGCCCACTGTCGGTGCGGCCCGGCTAGCGTGGCCCGTCTTTGATGTACGCAGCTCAGCCCAGCTTGTCGAGTGATGTAGGGGGGGGGGGGGGGGTTCCAGAAACAGCAGCGCCAATCAGTGCCACCCTCATGTCCGGCCATCCGAAGCTGGCCGATCTTCCCATCACGAGCGTCCTACAGTTGCGAACTGCGAACCCTCCACTGCAGCACCCATGAGCGTCATGCCGCCTTCCACTTAGCCGGTCGACTAGCCGGCCAGTTCTTCTGCTAAAGCGGGCCACCCTGTGCAGGCCTCGGTTCTCCACAGCACAGCGCCTAGAGGTGCCGCGGTTCCACCAGCCTGGCCGAATTGTTCTTCCACGGCCGATCAGCCCATTGTTGCGGGCTTCAGGTCTTCTAGGCGTGGCCGTCATGTAGCCGCCTCCTTTTCTCGTTGTCGCCTCCATTCTCCACCTCTTCCCTTGGAGAATTAAAAATCATGAAACAAAGGAGGGACGTCGGGCTGTGTTCGTTCATCCCGTGCCCTCCGCGTTAGGCAGTAACAATTGGCCATAGACAATCATTCACATTAAATAAGCACGAAGGCATAATTTATTCAAATTGAATTATACAAACCCCCCAACATCGAATTCAATATCGGAGCACGTAAACGAGTTGCGGAAGACAAGCATCATTGAGGTCGGGTGTTGTGGAACGTTTTTGTAGATGGCGTTCCGCACGAGCAGTGTGTTCTCCCTTGACGCAAGTAAGAAGAAAGGATGAAGGTGTTCCACATAATTTTATTCTGGTTAACGCGAGGATATCATTCCTCGTGTTCTTCGTTGGTTAGGGAGGAAGCTCTCCTCCAAATTCTCTAGAGGTTTTCCCCACCCAAAATATTTTCCAAGGCCAATATTTTAATAAAGCATCCTCATTTTAATATTTTCCATGCAATTAAAATTGTTTCAAAATGAGATGCCAATTAATTAATGAAGTCATTAATCTAATTGTGTTGGAAAACTTAATGAGAGGGAGGTGGAGAGACTTCACAATAATAAATGAGGAGGAGTTGCCAAATAAATTAAAGGGGGTGTTAATTGGGAGTTTAAGGGAGTTGAAGAGTTATGACCTCTTGTGGGCCCTACCACACTTTATTATCTAATGAGAGGTTATGTGGGTGTGGGCCCCACCTCTAATTTTCCCTTGGGAGGAAATAACCACCACTATATAATAATATTGTATACCTAAAATTTTATTAATTTAGTATGAATTCCTCAAAAATTAACTTTCAACCCGCATAAAACACAACTGTGGTAAATGTCCCCTTAAACAAATACCGGCACTACGAGTTCACCCATGTCCTCAGTTTTAAATCCCAAGCACTGGTTCAAATGATAGAAAAACCTGCACGTACGATTACTGAATATACCCGAACAAAATTTTTGAAATTGATTCAGGGCACACCGGGCCTCAGAATCAGGCACCGTCAGAAACTAAAGACTCATGAAATTTCAAAGAATTAAGAAAAAAAATTTCCTTAAAAATTCATGGTCTTTACAATAATTTATTTATTATTTAGTTTAATGTTAATTACCATGATAATGGTAAAATAGGTTTTTAAATAATTTTCTTTTAATATTTTGAAATTTTTATCAAGTAAATTAAATTTATATAATTTATATGATGACTATAACATGATTTTTAAACCTATATATAACTATATTGACACTAATATAGTTTTTTATCAATACTAAATAATATTATTAATCTAGAATGTTTAAAATTCATATTTTCTAAAAATATTATTTATTATATATATAAATTTAAAATATTATTTTCTTGTATTTTCAAAACGATTTAGATTAAATGGATATTAATTTTATGCTTAAAACACCAAAATTTATCAATATTTTTTTCCTTATATTTTAAATAAAATATAAATCACTTAGTTAAAACTAGGATACCTAGGTAAAAATCAAAATGATAAAATGTAAAAAACCTACTGTAAAAGGCATGAAAATTATTTAAAACACATATGTGAAGTCTTTTCTAAGGATTTATTGACCACATAACACCCCATAATATGTTATTACAAAATTTTATGGAAATTAACCATGGAATAGTGTATTGATATCCGGGATGTGTAAAGGGTATTCTAAAATGTTCCCCATTCTTGACATGTCGAAGGGGATCACATCCACCCCACCTTGGTTAAAAATCCCATTCAAATTTTCTTTGAATGTCCCTCAAAACTAATTTTACTATAAATCAATCTTTTATACATAATTACTTGGTTTCAATAAGTAATTTTAAGGCCATCAATTCTAAAAAAATCTTTAAGATTAGATCGTGTCACCAACGTAAGTATTATGTTCATAAATTTTTCTACATAATATTTCTAATACAAATATATTGCATACATAAAAATATAATATCATCGATATTAGTATAATACATATATATTACTATATCAATTTAATAACTACTATTTATTACTCTATATCCACTAAGAAAAACAAAGGTTTTGTTAGTGCATTGGGAAGAATAATGCCTCCACAAAGTGATGTCCATTGTTTTTTGTCTCTAACATTATTTGATGATAAAATATATGTAAATAATAATTAAATAAGAAATATATTATATGTTTTTATTTTTAAAAATTTTAAATTATCATTTACCATCATTCCCTCTATTTTTAGAGAAATTGAAACATTAGTCATCCATAGATTCAGATTACAGTTTCCATGAGCTATGAGTTTCATTTTTTATCCCCACCCATCATGGATCAATTTAAAAATATATTGAATATCTAAAAAATATCCTTAATATGTAAAATATTCTATGTATTATGAAAATATTTTATAACACTATTGACCAAGGTCAACTTACATTAGGAGTTGTAGATAAATTGACTGATCCATCCTAACTAACCGACGTAAGTTACAATTATAATTAAAATAAGTACCAAAAGATAATATATTGAAATTTGGAAATTAAAAATGGTTTTAAAACGATATTGGTTAGATATTTAATGAACGTAATTCAATTATTCATTAAGTTATATATACGTTTACAACTATTTCATATAGTGACACAAAAATATCATACATATATAATACATATTATTAGTGGAAATATTCGTCGCATATCAAAATGATCCACACTAGAACCATAATTTTTTAGTGTATTTTCAGACACATATAAATAACGGTCTGGAAGATATGTTATCTACATCATTTTTCATTAATTTCTTCAAAACTAGCACCCTTATTATATATAACATACCTAAATCCTTCTTACATTACATGTGGAAAGGAATCATTTGAAAGGGTGAACTCATATGCTCGGTAAGGGTAAACATAAGAGATATTTATCAGTTATGAGTAAGCGTATGATAATATCAGATTAACAATATAAACTCATACCCATTAATTCTTAGATCACAAAACATCATTTAATGTTTTATCAATAATAAGAAAAAATACATAATAGTTTGAAATTATAAATAACAATCCATGATCCAAGTGAACATATAATAAGTACAAAAAATAAGTTTTTTTCGTATAAATAATAATATAAAATCATTTCTTTAGTCGGTTATCACAATCAAGACTATTATAGTGGATTGAGTTCACTCCTAATTCCATCATTTCCTTATTTTTGGTTCACTCTCATGATTATCTTGTTAAAAAAAGTACCATTCTAAAGAAGAAAACACCCCATTCATGTCATTATTATATCATGAGATATCCATAATTAACCAATTAATTGTATTTTTCATATAATTCTATCCATACTTGTCACATAATGAAAACCATACATATGTGTGATAAAGTATTATAAAATATTCATCATATTATCATAACATAACACCAAGATTCAACCTGGGATTCATAAAAATTTCTTTAACACAATGAAAAACCATCCAGAGAAAGAATAATTTGGTCAATATAGGATCATAACACCATTAAATCACATGAATCATAAAAATATGTTCTTATAGAGAAAAATACATTTAAAATACCACTATAATATTTCTTGAGTGAATTATATTCCCTTTTGAATTTTATTATTTTGAATTAGAAAATAAAAAAATTATTAAGGAAATAATTTAATTTGTAATTAAAATTGAAAATTATTAATTAAACATTAATGAAAATTTTATTCATCATGATTGGGAAATCCATCCAAGTGGTGTTTCTTAAAACAAGAATTTTTACAACATTTTCTATATAAAGTAAAATATACCACATTTGAAAATAAATAATATTTTTTAACATTTCTAAATATAGTTAAATATATTAATACATACTTGAGTTAATATTTTTATTAAAAAAAATATAACTAATTTTTTTAAAAAATATATGTATATGGATGAAAAGGATTATTAACTGAAGAGAAAAACAAGGTTGATTTTCCATAAAAATATTATTTCGGTCCAGTATTACTTAAATAGATGAAAATGAAATGATAAAATTTAATATTTATAAATAAAAATATTAAAATAAAATATATAATATTTTTCAGAGATAGACCACGTAATTTTGTTGTTGTATATTTAAGCATAAACAATCATGGTAAAATGAGATTGTAACATAAAATTGTTACCTAATGTTTATCTTTGTTTTTAAGCACTATAACCTCATGTATAATAAATTTAAAATTATTATAATTATATTCCAGAATGATATTGATACCGATAATACAATATATGGTTTTATTATAACATATTATCCCCTTTTCATTAACAATTATTTATTATCGTCATCATTTTGAGTGTTAACTCCTTCAATTTTCAGGTGTGTTTTCGTTCGGGGATTATGGTACTTTAAAATTTGTCTTGGTTACTTCATCTCAACAATTCTAATAATGGTAAAAATATAATATATTTTTATTATATATATAGTTATATCAATTCATCTAAAGTGGTGATGAAAAATGAATTGCATCACTATGTGGGCATGGTAGTCCCAATGAATGCATGACTGATGTTTTATTTTTTAATTGGATTGAATGAAAGAAAGGTAAATAATAACAAAAAATTAAATAAACATTAAATAATTATAAATATAAAAAATATAAATTAAATCTGACAAAAAATTTATTTAATAAATACGTGAATGGGAAATGAATCACATCACTATGTGGATGCAGTAGTACACACATACGCACAAGTCATACATTCATCTCACATTTGTTTGATAAGAGGTGGAAAATGATTATTCCATCACTATAATATTATATAGTAATAATAATTATAATATATTCATCATGTTTTTATGGATACAATAATTTTATAAGTAGTATAAGAAAAAATGTAATAGCTTGGTTATGATCTATACATCTTCTTTAAGAGACCTCTTTTGGATTACACCTAAATCCATGAATGAATGGTCTTAGAAGAGGACCAGAAGATATAGGATTAATATAAATATTATATTAATGTTATTCAGTCAGTATTTTATGATATATAAGGCTTAATAGGTGTGAATAAGTGAGGATAATAGGTTCACTTTTATAAGTGAGATGTGGAACACACATGGAATTGCATAAAAGATTTCAACAATATAAGGTCACTTTCAAGGGAATGTGGCTCCAAATATACAAGTAATTGAATGTAGGATAATATATTTACTAAATATCTTCAATTCATAATAATTATATAGGTTTGGGTGTAAAACCTTCTATAATAACTTATTTTAACACCCCTCACTTGGTAATCCTTTTTTAACTTTAATTGTGGTAACTAAATTTTAGTCTTCTTACTATTCAATGTGAAAAAAAATTAAGTTGAAACTATTAAATTATATTATTTACATTTTTTATAAATTTTAAATCCATTTTAAAAAATTAATTCTTTTAATTTTTGTAATTCAATTTTAAACAAGCACACAACCCGCTATCGAAACACATTTTTGAAAAATAAATTTTCAAGAACTTAATTGTTTTCTATTCATTTCCTGGTAAAATCCATTAAATGAATATTAACATATTATATTGAATATATAGTATATGAACATAATTAATACCATTAATAAATATATATCAAATTAATTTATTTAGATAAAAATACTGTGTGGGCATTAAAATAGTTTTAGAAAAATGTGTTTTCTTGACCAAAAAATTGAACATATACCAAAATAAAGTATAATTATGATTAGTTTGGAAGTAATTAGATTATATAAAATTATTGGTGAATTAGGATAAACTATGATAAAATTAAAAACACAATTTAATATTTAATGGAAAATAAATGAGGATTTTTACAAAAATCAATATTTTTTAAAATTCATTGATTTTTTTTTAAAAAAAACTAGAAAAATCACTCTATAAATATGTAAAAATTATAATTTAGACAATTATATTATGCTCCTCAAATAATATTTATAAATTTTTTTTATAAATTAACTATATTGTTTTAATGAAAAATGAGGCCAATAGCTTTTTTTAAGTGAATATATTTTTGATGAATAAAATTAAATTATTGAAAATTGAGTACATATTTATTATGAATTAATAAGAAAATATGAAATATTTAACACCTATATATATTTTTTAAAAAAGTTATCATTACTATTCATACCTTCCAATTTAAAATCTAGTTATAATGGTTCACTATATCATGGTTCATATAGACTCTGCGATGTATGGAAGGAAATTTACAGAATACATAATGTTTATTTAAAAGGAAATTCATATAAAATTTTGTGGTATTATATTATACCCCTATTAAAAATAAAATTTCTCCGAAAATATCACTAATCAGATTCAAAAAAAAATTATGATATATTTGACATATTATTACCTTGGGTTCTTAGGTACCTTCCTCAAAGTATATATTCTACTAAAGAACATTAACTATATATGTTGTGTTGTTCTGTAGAACATTATCTCTACGATACAAAATTTATACTGGTATTTCGTCATTGAAAATATCATGATCTAGTGGTATAACCTATATGTTCATTACATATTAAGGATATGGTATATACAATCCTATGAGAGATACTTGGATCACAATGTGAACTGGAAAGAGTTTTGGTGGGAGTTATAATAAATATGTAACTCTCCCAATATGATCAGGAATTTCGAAAGGAATAATATAACTATAGAATAATATTCCCATATTTTTTAATCTCATAAACTTCATCCATACTAAAATTACTAAGAAATACTTATCACTAACTTCAAATTATGGATATCATGGATGATTTTGGGAATAACTATTATATCTTCTCAGAGGTGTATTGATTCGATATAAAGTTGTTTTAACATTAGTTTTCATTTCATCACCAATATTAGTTCACAATATATTTGGTTCATCAAATTTATCCCAGTATATCAGAGTTATAAACTTATTTCTATAGAATAATTCTTATAGATCCATATAAATGTGATAGTAAATTTTATTTTTGTAGGAAAAATTGACTAGAGAGAGGTGTTCATCATAAGAACCTTTATAATCTATAGAAAAAATCAAAATATTCTCAATTTTTTAAATGGTTCTCTCATACTGTCCATTTTTATAAGGAATATATGTAGTACTAAAACACAATATTGTATCAAGAACTTGCTAAAGATTTTTCTAGAACATTTAGGAAAATCTTGAATCCTGATCAGATGAAAAAAATTTACTCCATGCATCCTTTACAATTTATTAATGTGTATATTGGTAAGATGATGAAGATATAAATCTTATCTAACTACAATGAATTGTGCTGAATTTTTAAAAAGATTGATGAAAAACTAAATAAAATTTTAGTCTTTATATATTTTGGGGACTCAGATAATGAAATCCATCATGATTTTTCCCATTTACATTCTTGTATGGGTAATGGTTATAACATCCCCTTAAAATTATGTCCCTCAACCTTAAATTTTTAACATACCAAGCATCGAGATAAAACTCCAAAATATATCTCTCTATTTTTTCTGGCCAGAAACACTAATTCATATCTATAAACATATTCATAATTCCAAGATGAATAGAGAATGACGAGATATGAGCTTATTCAAATAGTTCCTTCATCATAGATGATATTTATAGGGAAAATACTATATTCATGAACTTTTTCACTCCCTTGAAATCATGGTTCAAATTGAAAATATTTATCACCTTATTTTGTAGTTCCAAAACATCCTTAATCATATCTATAATATTTAGATTAATATAAGGTCCAATACTCATTTATTCAAGATATATTTATCCCCTAACTTGAATATTTCACAGTTTTCCTTTGAACATTAAACAATATTAGATCTTTTGTGATCATTATGACAAACAAATTTGTATGGTCCTTTCAACTCAAAGAATCATCCATGTTATTTTAATTATAAGGGTGGTAATGTATTGAGAAGTCATCATATTTTATAAACTCCAACCATCATCTATAGTTTATTTTCAAATATTTTAATGTAAAGATATACTTTATGTTTTATATATATTTTTCACCTTATTATATAAAGATAATTCGTAAATATATATAATGAATAATTTACCACTACTATCTCCAAATCCTGAATTTCATAATTATACTCAAGAACACTAAATTTTCCAAAGGTATAATATATCACCATATAATTTGGTATAATAACACACCCTAACCCATTTTTGAGGCATCACTAAAAATCATAAACCCTTCACCACTAAAAGGTAGTGTGATGACAGGTGCACTAAATATCCTTCTCTTTAATTCTTTTAATTTAATTACATTCATCAATCCAAAGGAAATTATAACCATTCTAATGTAACATGGTTGTTAGGGTTATATATTCATGATAAATATATAATAAAGAGCTGATAATATCTATCCAATATAAAAACTATATGGATATTATTCACATTGGTTGGTCTGAGATAATATTCACAAACTTCTATATATGATGATCCACAAATATACCCTCACATTATATTATTTTTCCAAAAAATGATGCATTATGTATCCAAAATTCATACATGTTAATTTTTTTTGAAAACCTATTATTTATTAGAGACTTTAGTATAATTGTAAACTGATCCTAATGATCATTATTCTTATTGGAATACAAATAAATATCATCTATAAATACTACCACCTTCTGATCGAGGTAATATCTAAATAAAATGTTAATTAAATATTTGAATATAGTATTAGAATTAGTATGTACAAATGTAATCTCATTAAATTCATATTGTTCATACGTCAAACAGAAGTTTCTTATTGGTATGGATCACTTTTTACCCTCAAATTGTATAATCCAAATCAAAATCTTTTTTGTAAAAATATTTACCTCTTTGTAATTGATCAAATAAATCATCAATATTGGAAAAATGATTCTTACTCTATATTGTGATCTTTTTATGCTCATGATAATGAAATAATAGTCCTATTGAACCCTTTTTAATATAAAAAAGTATAATTTGACTCCATGGTAACACACACGGCTAAATGAATCCCTTATCAAACTCAACAAGATTTTTTTCTTAGATTACTACAACTCAATTAGGGTTATTCTATATAGAGTCCATGGAATGGGTGTGATAACATTTATGAGTTATATTGAAAACATAACTTAATTTTTCAAAGTATGAATAAGTATCTATTTTGAAAAAACATCAATAAGCTATCTTGAAATAGGAATATCATATATGTTTAGTTTCTCCCCAAACATCTGAGAAAAACCATCCCCTTGAATAGGAAGCAAGAATAGTCATATGGTCATAATTTCTATTTTATCTTAATTTTTCTTCTTATGCTATCATAAAATAATAGGTCGGTTTAGAATATAAAAAATCACTAACTTATTCAAGATATTTTTAAGGTATCTATATTAATAGGGCCAATCAATGCCTAAAAAAACATCAAATTTAAATAATTAAAGAATAATAATATTTTCATAGTGTACATATTTAAAAACATTAACATGACATCACTAACACTGGAATAGAGGATAAGTGTTCATTAAACATGATGATCCTCAACAGTTATTGATATATCATAATCCTTTCCTTGGTCTAGGAGTTATCCCTTATATTAGGGAATTGACTTAGACAATTCCCATGTTCCCCACATATAATACATTGAACAAAAAATGGTACATATGATGTACATTATATCATTCCATAAAAATATTTATTTTTAATTAGTAATTACTTTATATATACCCCCATTGTCCAAACATAAAATATCACCCTTTTCCTTTAATAAATTTATCTAGGGGATTATTCCCATATTCTATACATGATATAATTTGAATCTTTATTCCTCAATTGTTTTTATTAAACTCCATTATTATCTTATTAGTTTAGTTATATATATCACCCCAGTGTCTATCATTAATCATATAATAAAATAGCTAATTAGGTATGGTGAATTATGAGGTCAATTTGTCCATTTTACATTACATTGAATGTTAACGTGATTCCTTATGGTTATAGATATTTACTGAAACAAAAAATCTATGGATTAGAAATATAATCATATTGAGAAAAAATATAATCATGAAAATAATTTATTTGATGTCAAAATTATGACACCTCCTTTTCAATCTTTGACACCATAGTATTAACATATGTAATCCATGAAATTATCTATCCAAATACTTCATAATGGATATTAATGAAAATATTAATTAGCCAAAGAATATTCCACAAGAGTTTCAAACTAGGGGGAAGTAAGGGACAATTCACCATGCACCAGAATGATAAATGAGATATAAAAGGACATTTTTTTGGAATTACCACCCCATGATTAATCTATATCAAAACTAAATCCACTTTCAGTATATAGAGTGAGATATATTTTCTTAGAAAAACACTATTCCTTTTTTTGAACATTAAATTCTATGTTCACCTATGATTATTCTTATCCTAATGGGTTTCACTAAAAATATCTCATCCTAGTTTTGGAAATTAAATAATCTTTTCTCTAATTCAAAATATAGTGACCAAAACATTTAATAAAAATATTACATTTTATTAGAGATAATATTCATTACATTTGAAAATTATCCATTCTATAACAAAAAATGTATAGTTTATTTGTAAACATTGATACATAAAAAATGAGTAAATAAATAATTTATATGATATCATATTATATTCATCATGACTAAAACCAGTGTTAAATATAACAAGCATAAAACATTTCTCCATTACCTGGGGACGGGAGAAAACAATGATGGTGAGCTTAGATGCTCAGTGAGGGTAAATATAATATATATTATTCAATGATCATATGATAGAATAAGGTAATAATAAGTGTATGAGTAAATGAGATTAAAATTATAAAATTATAGACATCAATTCATAGGTCATAATCATTAAACATGACATAATATTGTACGAATCAAATGAAATAATATATAAGAGTATGGAGTCACCAATACACAATCACGATCAATGAATACATATCATAATCATATGATATATGTTTCTGGAATATACATAAGAATGGAAAAAAACCCAAATAAAATGTTCACCATAGATACTATCATAGTGTCCCAGGCTTACTTAATTTTATAGTATTTCCTTACTCGATTATCACTTATAAAACTATCTTATTGTAAAAATTCACTTACTAAACTGCGATCAATCCCCATTCAAAACCTTATTTTCTCATTAGATAATAATATTTACCCAATGAATAGAGAGTTATATATTTTTGGGGCTACCTATCACATAATGAAGACCATGCATATATGTGTTATAAGATCAAAAAACATTCACATATCATCAAATAAAAAACCTTGGAAAGAAGATGGGTTTCATAAAAATGTCTTGATCATTGTAAAAAACCATCCAGAGAAATAATATATATTGTAAAAATGTATTATATCCCCATTAAATCATATAAAGCATTTAAGTATGTTTTTATTGATAAAAATACATTTACAAGATCAATTGAATAGTTATTCCGGGAAATATCCTTTTCATTTCAATTAATTTTTTTAGAATCTAAAAAATTATAAAAAAGTTGTTAAGAAAAACGTTTAATCTATAAATAAAAGAAATAATTCAAATAATGTAGTATTTCATAAAAATATAATCCATGATAATCAGGAAAGTAATTCATACAGTGTACATTAAGACAAACATTCGTTTCACATTTTGTATAAAAAGTCAAAAGTACCACATTTGGAAAATGAAAAGTAAATTATTTTCAACCCATTGAAATAAACTAAAATATAGTTAAAATTTAAATTAAATAAAATTTTCCTCATAGTAAAAACATTATTGACAATATTGGAAATAAAGTATGGGGATGGAAGAAAATATTTTTCAAGGAAGAGAAAAACATGGTCAGTTTTCCATAGAAGATTCATTTTGGTATATTCAGTAAATAAAGACAGTAAAATTGAAGAAAATCATCTAATATATAGAAATAATTACCACTAC